>CM067557.1:20000-5020000 GCA_034509755.1 Anisodus tanguticus | reverse complement strand
TGGTAAAGCCAAAAAAATACTCCGCACCATTAATAATATGATCCGTATAATGCTCTTTCATGCCTCTCTTCCCCTACCTTTTGGGTATACCCGTTAAAAATGATAGAATACATTCTTAAATATTACCTACCCGTACCCTTCAAAATAAAACTCTTACCAAAATTCTCTTCCGTCATATCCCTTCATTTGATGACCTTCACATTTTCGGTTGTCTATACTACCCAAATCTTGCCTCCACGACCACTCACAAATTAGCACCTCGCACCTCTCCTTGCGTCTTCTTAGGTTTCCCGTCGAACCATAGGAGGTACTTACACTATTATTTGTCCACACATAAAATCCTAGTCTCTCGACATGTCATATTCGAGGAAAATGTTTTACCTGTTTGCAAATGTCCAACAACTTCAAGTCACTAATTACGACTTCCTTAATGACCCGGACACCTCTTCTGCGAAATGTCATACATAGTGCTAATATTCCGACTATTCCGTCATGATTCCCCCCATCCTCCGCTATCCCGTCACTGCCCCAAGTCCCGTCAAACACCACCCTACCTACTGCTCCAGTCACGGCCTCCCTGTCTCCGTTGAACAGTCCCCTGCCTCATTGCCCCTCCCCCTGCCGATATCCCAGCAACACTCGTCAACTACCCCTCTGCCCCCAACGGCCCCACAACCCCCGCCATCCCCACTGCCCCCACTTTCCGTTAGCCCAAAAGTCCCACTTTCGGTCCACCATATGGAAACTCATGCTCAGCACTGGATTTTCAAACCGAAAGTCCACTTTAACCTATCTACTCAGACCATCTCACCTATACCTAATACCCTAAAATTAGCCAAGCTTGACCCGAATTGAAATGTGGCCATGCGTGAGGAATTTAATGCGCTCACTACACATCGCACTTGGGATCTTATCCCGAGACCAGAGGGGGTAAATGTGGTTCATTGCATGTGGCTTATCGTCACAAATTCAGAGATAGTGAGGAGCTAGAATGTGATAAGACGTGACTTATGACTAATGGCACGGGGCAATAAGAGGGAGTTGATTGTAGTGAGACATTCAGTCCAGTGGTTAAACCAGCCACCATTCGCATTGTTTTGAGCATAGCTATGAGAAAGAATTGGCCAATTTATCAACTTGATGTGAAAAATGCGTTCTTACATGGGGATTTGAATGAAACCGTATACATGCATCAACCACTTGTATTTGTGCATCCTTCGACTCCTCACTATGTCTGTCGACTTCGAAAGTCACTCTATGACTTGAAACAAGCCCCCAGGGCTTGGTATGACGGTTTTGCCACTTACATATTGCAGATTGGGTTCATGTGCAGCAAAAGTGATAACTCATTTTTTATTTTTCGTCGAGGTAATGACACTACATACTTTTTGCTCTATGTCAATGATATTGTCCTGACTGCCTCCTCTGATGTGCTAAAAATGAGATCATTACCATGCTCAAATCCGAATTTGCCATGACAGACTTGGGTAAGCTGAGTCATTTCTTGGGATTTTCGTGACTAGATCCGAGAATGAAATATTCCTATGTAAGCATAAGTATGCCGAAAAGATTGTTTATAGGGCTAAAATGGAAAACTGTAAAATCATTCCCACTCCAGTCGACTCAAAGTTGAAGCTTATCGCGGATGACGAAGATCCGGTGCTTGATCCTTCTCTTTATATGAGTCTCGCTGGTGCATTTCAATATCTTACTTTCACTAGGCCCTATATTGCCTATGCAGTTCTGCATGTATGTTTTTTCATGCATCATCCTAGAGAGCCTCACTTCACAGCCCTTAAACATATCATTTGGTATGTTAAGGGTACTCTTGACTATGGATTACATCTTAATCCACCTGCACCGAGCAGTCTGATATCATATACGAACACAGATTGGGGCGGCTGTCCAGATACACGTCGATCTACTTTCGGCTATTGTGTATTTTTTGGTGATAACCTTATCTCAAGGTCTGCAAAACGGCAAGCCACGTTTTCCCATTCAAGTGGAGAAACAGAATATAGAGGCGTTGAAAATGTTGTTGCCAAAATTTATTGGCTTAAAAACCTCCTTCTAGAGCTTCATTGTCCCTTATGTAAGGCATCTCTTGTCTACCGTGATAACATATATGCTGTTTACTTGTCTCATAACCCGGTTAAGCATGAACGAATCAAATATATTGAGATGGATATTCATTTTATTCGTGAGAAGGTTGCCATTGACCATGTTCGGGTGTTACATGTTCCCTCTTCCTATCAGTACGCAAATATATTCACTAAAGGACTTTCTCGACAGTTGTTCCATGACTTCAGATCCATTCTCAACGTCCGGCCTCCTCCCGCTCCGACTGAGGGGGTGTGATAGAGAATATTGTTGGAAATTTACTAATGTGGAATTAAGTATATCCCATTATTTATGACTCGAACAATTAGGGCCCCGCACGTCGGAAACGTCATTTCCACACACGTACAAACGTTGTGCCAAGTATCGCAAATTTCATTAGTAAAAGAGATATTGATACGTAAGTGAAACGTTTGAGACATATAATGATGCACGGTTATTGGCCAAATGACAAGTATTCCACGTTGGTAAACGAATGAAGAAGTGTAAGATGAAACGAGTCGGAAATCATCGCAGAGCCGCGAAGGGCTGCGGCGCAGCCACATCGGAGCCGAGGTGCCTGAGCGCCGCGACGCTAATTCGCAGAGCCGCGGTGCTACGGAGGCAGAATGCTGCGATGGGAAGATGGAAAGTTCTGACTTTTGGGCTGGTTTTGGAGCATTGAATCTCCATTATTTGGCACATGAATTCAGCCATTATTTGGCTGAATGTAACCCCTCAATAAGTGCCATTACATAGCTATTGAAGGCTATTAGTTGGCTAGTTGAGGGGTCATCTCATTACACTTTAAATTGAGGCCTTTGACTTAATTATTCAACACTAAGAAAACACTTACAAAATTTTCTGAAATCTTCTTCTTCATCTCTAGCAAGTTTACTATACTCAAAGTTCTTCAAGAGTAACACTTGAGTTTATTTGCTCATTTGTTAAGTTGTTGTTGTATCTTGGGAGACTATTGCCCGATAGCATAAAAGGATATATACGGGGAAATCTTGTCTTAAAGACAGAGTGTCATCACTCGACTCAGCAAATCACAAGGAGTTTGTAACGTTCTTGATTCTAGTTTATTGTAATATTTAGTTCATCCTTTCTAGTAATTTATAATATTTACTTACTTCCCGTTTTCTGCAATTGTTGTAACCCACAATTTTAAGACAAGATTGTTGTAAGTGTTTAGAAAGATGACTGGAAGGGAACAACTCGCCTCTGATTATGCTCCTGCTGTTACTCAAGGCATCCCCTCTACCTTCTCCACTGCTGTTCAAGGCACACCTAATCCCTTCACCATTGCTCAAGGCTCATCCAATGCCTTTCCGATTACTCAAGGGAACGTTACTGTTCCTACACCCTCCGGTTTCCACAATGAACGCCCAAAACAATTCATGGGCTCCAACTTCAAGAGATGGCAGTAGAAGATGTTATTTTATCTGACTGTTATGGGAATGGCTCATTTTCTAACAGAAGATCCTCTACAAGCTGTAGATGAAGTGGACCCTCAACCTAATGAAACGACTGGAGTTGGCCAAGGTATCCATGTCGTCAATGGCATGAAGATGATTCTTGATGCTTGGAGTCATAGTGACTTCATGTGTAAGAACTTTATTCTGAAATGCCTGTCAGACCCACTATACACGGTGTATTGCGCCGTAGGCACCACTAAAGAGTTATGAGAAAAGCTGCAGAAAAAGTACAACGCACAAGATGCCGGTACTAAGAAATTCATCATTGGGAAATTCCTGAAATTTCAAATGGTAGATAGCAAAACTGTGATATCCCAAGTCCAGGAATTCAAAATGATTTTACATCACCTATATTTAGAAGGTATGAAACCAAATGAGCAGTTTTTTGTTGCATCACTGATTGAAAAGTTACCTTCCTCGTGGAATGAGTTTATGAGTTACTTAAAACTCAAGACAAAGAAAATGACCTTTGAAGAACTTATTATCAAACTCCAGATTCTCGAAGATAATAAGAAGGCCTTGCCTAGGGGAACACAACTCGCTGAGGAAAAGGCAAATCTGGCTGAGGCCAAAGGGAACCCAAGCAAGAAATAGCGGCGGAGAAGTTCAAGGGAAACTGTCACCACTGTGGGAAACCTGGTCACATGATCAAGGATTGCCGTAAGCTCAAGACTGAGCAACAAAAGAAGGCCAAGGACAAAGGTAAGGCACATGCTAACGTCGTCAAAGACAAACTTCTTGATGACATGATTGATGAGTTCTCGGCGGTGGTGCTTGAAGCAAACCTTGTTGAGAATTCCATGCAATGGTTGATAGACATGGGTGCTACCAGACACATATGTTCCAATAGAGATTCCTTCTCCACTTATACACTAGTTACAAACAAGAAGTTGTTCATGGGTAAAAATGCTTCCTCTGACGTGCTGGGGGTAGGAAAGGTAGTCTTGAAGATGACTTCTGGAAATGAGCTCACTCTGAAGAAGGTAATGCATGTCCCTGAGATTAGGAGAAATTTAATTTCAGGTCATTTATTGGTTAATGCTAGTTTTAGGCTAGTATTTGAGTCCAATAAGTTTGTAATCACCAAGAATGAAACTTTTGTGGGAAAAGGCTTCGTCTGTGAAGGCCTCTTCAAAGTTAACGCCATGTCTGTAATACGTGCAAGCAATAATATTGAAGTTTCTTCTAACTTGCTTGAGTCCTCTAATTTATGACATCATAGATTAGGACATGTTAACTACAAGTCCATCCAAAGGTTGATTAAGTTGGAGTTGTTGCCATCTATCGACGTAAACCCTCAACATAAGTGTGAGGTGTGCGTAGAGGCAAAACTCACAAAGCTTCCTTTTCGATCCGTCGAAAGGAATACCGCTCCTCTAGAACTTATTCACACAGATATATGTGATTTGAAGTTTGCACAAACTAGGGGAGGGAACAAGTACTTTGTGACATTCATTGATGATAGCACAAGGTATTGTTACCTTTACTTGTTGAAAGTAAAGATGAAGCCTTTGAAGCATTCCGACGTTACAAAGCAGAAGTTGAAAACCAACTTAGCATGCGGATTAAATCCATTCGTAGCGATAGATGGGGAGAATATGTAACGTTATTTGAGGAATATTATGCCAAATCGGGCATTGTTCATCAAACGATGGCTTCATACTCATCTCAGTCGAATGGTGTTGCGGAACGCAAGAACCGCATATTGAAGGAATTGATGAATGCCTTGCTCATCAATTCCAGTCTTCCCCAAAACATGTGGGGAGAAGCTGTCCTTACCGCTAATACGATTCTTAACAGAGTCCCACATAAGGGTAAGAACAAAACTCCATATAAATCATGGAATGGAAGGAAACCCACCTATAAATATTTAAAGGTGTGGGGTTGTTTGTCAAAGGTCGAAGTGCCCAAGCCAAAACATGTCAAGATTGGGCCTAAGACTGTAGATTACATTTTCATCGATATGAAAATAATAGTAGTGCTTATCGTTTCTTAGTGCATAAGTCAGATATTCCATTTATCTACGGGGGTACACTCATGGAATCAAGGAATGCTCAATTCTTTGAGGATACTTTTCCTAGAAAGGAAAAAGAAATAACCTCTTGCAAACGAAGTTATGAACAAAGCTCTTAGGAACCAGGAGTCAATGAATGCCCGGATCTAGATGGTTCGGATCTAGTGGGCTTCAAAGTGGCTGAATATCCGGAAACTAGTGTTCCAGATTCTCAGAACTTGGAGACTCCAGAGATGGAACCAAGGCGAAGTAAAAGGGCTAGGAAGGATAAATCCTCTGGTCCTGACTTTGTAGCTTATATGGTTGTTGACGAACCAAGGACAATTGCTGAAGCATTGTCAATTCCAGAGGCACCACTCTGAAAAGAAGCTATTGAGAGTGAAATAGACTCCATCCTGCATAACTATACTTGGGAGTTGGTTGATCTTCCTCCGGGAAATAAACCGTTGGGTAGTAAATAGATACTCAAACGGAAGTATAAAGCAGATGGGTCTATAGATAAGTACAAGGCCAGGTTGGTAGTCAAGGGCTATCGGTAGAAGGAAGGCCTTGACTATTTTGACGCGTACTCCCCAGTCTCTAGGATGACGTCCATACGAGTATTCATTGCGATTGCAGCGTTGCGTGACCTTGAGATACATCTAATGGATGTCAAGACAGCCTTCCTAAATGGTGATTTGGAAGAAGAGATTTATATGGAACAACCCAAGGGGTATGTGGTTCCAGGGCAAAAGAAGAAAGTCTGTCGACTGGTCAAATCTCTGTACGGGCTGAAACAAGGCCCGAAGCAATGGCACGAAAAAATTGATAGTACTCTACTATCAAAGGGTTTCTCCATTAATGAGTGTGACAAATGTGTCTACACGAAAGGTAACTCTGACTCGTTCATCATGATATGCTTGTACGTAGATGACATGTTGATCATATGGAGCAGTCCTAGCTTGATCCTAGAGACTAAGAACATGTTGAAACAATGCTTAAACATGAAGGATATAAGTATCACATATGTCATCTTAGGGATAAAGATCTCTAAGACGTTTGACGGACTGGTCTTATCTCAGTCTAACTACATCGATGATGTGTTGAGAAAGTTCAAGATGTTTGACAGTTTGCCTATGAGATACCGCTGGATAGAAATCAAAAGCTTGATAAAAATTGTGGTGCACTCGTATGCCAAGAGCAATCTGCACATGTGATTGGGAGTTTGATGTACATAACAAACTGCACCCGACCTGATATTACTTACGCAGTCAACAAGTTGGCTAGGTTTACCCGTAATCCGAGTAATGATCATTGGAAGGCGTTAAATTGGGTACTACGATACCTGAAATACACGCTAACTTAAGGGTTGTATTATTAGAGATATCCAGCTGTACTAGAGAGGTATAGTGATGCAAACTGGATATCTGATATAGAGAACACCAAGTCCACAAGTGGGTATGTATTTACAATTGGTGGTGGGGCTGTGTCTTGGAAATCCTCTAAGCAAACTTGCATTGCCCGATCCACGATGGAATCAGAGTTTATCGCTTTAGACAAAGCAGGAGAAGAAACTGAGTGGCTTTACGACTTTTTAGAGGATGTCCCTTATTGGGATAAACCTGTACCTTCTGTAATGATCTACTGCGATAGTCAGTCGGCTTTAGGAAGGGCACATAATTCTATGTATAACAGCAAGTCTCGTCATATTCGACGGAGTCATAAGACCGTTAGGCAACTGATCACCACAGGTATAATATCTATTGATTACATAAAATCAAAGGATAACATAGCGGACCCACTGACAAAGGGCTTACCCAAGGATCAGATGTTCTGCCTGTCTAGGGGAATGTGGTTAAAACCCAAGCTATAAGGGCCAATACGGTGGTAACCCAACCTTACAGACTGGAGATCCCAGGAATTAGGTTCAATGGGAAAACTAAGCTTTAAAGGTTCAGTTGAGTGCTTCAGTGGAAACTTGAGCACTTCGGTGGAAGCTTGAGCACTTCGGATAGTGATTTCTTTAAAGAAACATCAATCCAAAGTTGTTCCCACGATAGAAGTTAAGTGTTATCTGCAGTGTGAGTAAATGTTAGGTTTCCAAAACCTTTAATGATCTTCAACGATTGAGGTTAGGTTTGGGAAAACTTTTAATAGTTCCTAACATTTGTAAAGTGGGGTATAGCAGGATACCTTATAGGAGACCACCTATTTAAGTGTGAGGACAGGCCACCTCAAATGAACGCACTTAAGAATCCAAGAAGTGTCCACGACCACAACGGATAAAACATTATGAAGAACAGAGTAAGGGAAGTTGTTGTGTTGGTACCGTTGACTTGGCTTACACTAAACACTGACAGTTCAAGACATCACGTTCACCGTGCAGTAAGTAAGTCCGATGGTACTCAACTATGGAAGGTTCAGTGCTAAAGCTACCTCTCCTGATGCAACATCAGTCTGCTGAAAGATTGCTGGAAAAAACACCATGTGAGTGCGCCAAAATCTCTTTCAAGAGGGGATTGTTGGAAATTTACTAATGTGGAATTAAGTATATCCCATTATTTATGACTCGAACAATTGGGGTCCCGCACGTCGGAAACGTCGTTTTCACACACGTGCAAACGTAGTGCCAAGTATCGCAAATTTCATTAGTGAAAGAGATATTGGTACGTAAGTGAAACGATTGAGACATAGAATGATGGACGGTATTGGCCAAATGACAAGTATTCCACGTTGGTAAACGAAGGAAGAAGTGTAAGATGAAACGAGTCGGAAATTGTCCCGGAGCCGTGAAGGGCCGCGGCGCAGCCCCGTCGGAGCCGAGACGCCTGAGCGCCGCGGCGCTAATTGGGTGTTCAGCTACTGGAGTCGTGGCGGTAATTCGCAGAGCCACAGTGCTTCGGAGGCAGAATGCTGCGACGGGAAGATGGAAAGTTCTGACTTTTGGGTTGGTTTTGGAGCATTGAATCTCCATTATTTGGCACATGAATTCAGCCATTATTTGGCTGAATGTAACCCCTCAATAAGTGCCATTATATGGCTATTGAAGACCATTAGTTGTCTAGTTAAGGGGTTATCTCATTACACTATAAATTGAGGCCTTTGGCTCAATTGTTCAACACTAAGAAAACACTTACAAAATTTTCTGAAATCTTCTTCTTCCTCTCTAGCAAGTTTACTATACTCAAAGTTCTTCAAGAGTAACATTTGAGTTTCTTTGCTCATTTGTTAAGTTGCTGTTGTATCTTGGGAGACTATTGCCCGACAACATAAAAGGATATATACGGGGCAATCTTGTCTTAAAGACAGAGTGCCATCACTCGACTCAGCAAATCACAAGGAGTTTGTAACGTTCTTGATTCCAGTTTATTGTAATCTTTAGTTTATCCTTTCTTCCAATTTGTAATATTTACTTACTTCTCGTTTCCTGCAATTGTTGTAACCCACAAATATATTAATATTCTCCATATATTCTGTAATTATTATTCTAGTGTAATTATGTAAAGTAGAGATTATTCTCCAATTAGGTTTAGAAATCCTTGGCAAATAGGTTTTGTAATTGTAAATACCTATATATACTGCATTAATAAGAAACTTCCAATTAAGGAGAATTATACTATTCTATCCGACGTTTGTCCCTTAATTTATACAAGTCATTGTCCTGCTTGCTTGTGTATTGAAAGCGTGGGTTCTGAATACCTACTCCCTGAATATTTATGGCACATGTACGTGTCTTAAATTTATAATCAGCGCGGATAGGAGATTTTATTTATTTTTACATATATATATACAGTTATTATTTGTGTAAAAAATATAGGATTCGATTAAATTCGTAGAACTAAGTTTACACCGCTGCTACCTAAGACAACATTCAGTCTTGGATTATTTGAACTTGGGAAAAGGTTCAAAATCTTCCCTAAATTATGTGAAATTATCCACTATTGCACTTGGTTAATAATTGGGATCAAAATTGTCCCTAGTGTTACCAAACGAGCATATGTTCGCCCATTAACGAAAAATGATTAGCACCACATATCACTTGATATTAAGCGCTAAGAAGGGCATAAATGATCATTTCACATAATTAAGGGTATATTTGGATTTTCCCAAGAAAAAACGATAGAAAGATACATTAACTTATAACTTATTCTTTTAGGTACATTGAAAATAAATAAATAAACTTCTTAATATTTTTCTATAAGCTATATAGCTTTAAGTCCGCGGGGAGGATAAAATCCATCTCTTTGATTGCATTGCCCTAGATATGTAAATTCGCTTCATGTTTGTGGCCTTCGTTGGCCAAAAAACTCACAAATTGTTTTGCCACCCTCCAGATGTGTATGATAGATGATTTGTTCATTGTCAATATATATTATCCAATAATAGCCCTAACAGGATAACATTGTATGTCCTTGTTTTCTGGTCAAAATAATTCTAACAAAAAACACAATTAGAGATTTATATTTTTAGGGTTTAAAGACAAGTAAGTTGTATCCGATCCGGAGATCCTCTTTAGTAAGTCCGGTGTCACGAGTTCGATTATCAGTATATAAAGTGAAAGGCTAAATGCTAACAAGAATAGACAAGCAAAATGAATAAAGAAGTTGAATTTGGAAGCAATAGTGTGAAGAAAATGAACAAGAGCTTCGTAGGGTATATTGCTTGAGAGAAATTTGAGTTACAAGTGTAGTCTAAGAGAGAATACAATGTGTCTTCCTTCTCTTCTAAGTCTTTCACAATAAGACAAAACTAGACTATTATGCCCTTCTAAAGTTATGAAAATGTAAGTGTACTGACGTCATAGTACCCACGCGCTCCACGATGCTCTGATCTAGGAGGGCTAATGTGATAGGAGTTGTTGGGAGTGGAAGACAACTGTGCTAAGGCTCCGGGACCATCAAGCTTCTCGAATACGCTAACTCTTCCAGAGGCATTTCTATCAAATACAGATAGTCTCCCACTTTTCAGTACCTTTGAACTCATAGGATTGGGAAGTGGAAGAATCCTTCAACCGTCAGTTTTTGCTTTTGACACGATGTTTCTTGAAACTGATGCATTAATTCAACCGACTATTTTTCCTTCGAATGCCAACCCTTCACATCAAATGCTATGTTGCCCGTGTATCGTCCACTTTACACGTGCCACAAATCTATCAATATCTTCTCTCGGGAGGGGGGGTACCATAATGATGATTTGATTTCCTTCCTTTTGAATCAAACATTACCCCTTCTCTTGCCTGCTACATATTACCTCTTGTATAAGGGCTCTCTTCTTTTCTATGATCTTCCAACGCTCTACTCTTTTAAACTTTCAGAAAAAGAACATCATCCCTTTACCTTTCTTTGTTAAATCTTCCCATCATGTCTTCGAATTCTTCAGTCGTTGGCGGCACCACTACCAAGGCTCGAAGCCTTGCTTGTGGTGATTCTGATGTTCATATTCATTAGGTTCCCATCGTAGATTGTCTGCCATCGTCTAGTAAGACATCAAGAAAAATGAAATCACCAGCGTCTTCCTCTAATCTCCAGTCTAATGTTTATCTCCCCAGCAATTGGTCTTTCTTTGAAATATCTCATAAAGCGCCCGACTTTCACCAAGTCTGAGCAGTCTTGGCTGTCTAGCAAATACAAATCTTCAATTAGTACTCGTTATTTGAGCCGGGTGCAGGTAGATTGTGGTTGGACCGATATAGATGTGTTCTTTCCTGGAGAATAAATGATATTACTTTCTATTGGTAGGGATACTCCTTTGTGTATATGTGTCCTTTTTTACTGAGGCTGGGCAAATTTAATGATCCCGTGATTCTAGAATTTTTCCAAAACTACAATATATGTCTGGCACAGATCAGTCCAACCGTACGGAGGACGGTGGTATACATCTGATACCTTGCTTCTCAAGTGGGGGAGAACTTTACCCTCACTCATTTAATTCATCTCTATTCTCCCAAAATTTTCAGAGCGGGGGTTATTTAATTGTCCCACCACGGCCAAAATACATGAATTGCTAGCATCGATAATGACTCTAATTGCTGGTGGACGGAGAGATACGTCATTTTCATGACTATGGACCTGTTCAAGCCATCGAAGGCTCCTATCCCTGAGCGATGGAATTTTAACCGTAAGTGTTTCATTTACGCCTGCCCTTCTTGTTTTATTTTCCTAGATTTCGAGTGATGTCTCTGAATTTCACCCTTCTTCTTATGTCAGCCATAGCTTGGGAACCTGATCTGGTGTCGAGTCTAGCCTGATAGGTCCAAAGATTACGGACTACGTGCCTTCTTCCCTTCGTACGTGGCACGAGATTGCATTAAAGCAAAATTAGAAAGGTAATAATCATGGTCTCCTGAAGGGAGCATCGATACGGGCCATTGTGGAGGTTTCTGAAGATCCAGATGCAGCTTTGTAGCAAATTAAACAAATTGTATCTCAACTAGGCCGGAACCTAGAGGCTATTACTTCGGCCGGATTCAAAAGGTCGGTGTTTTCTACCTCCCCTCCCCCAGCTAAAAAAGCCAGACTGAGTGTCAAGGAGAGGGACAGCTAGGGACCAATCCCTACAAGTCCAGTCATCTCTCTTGTGACCATTAACTTAGCATCTGATACCATCGAAGAAGAAGAGGATCCTAACCCGAAACTTATCCGTCAAAGGGTTAAGAGATCTAAAGTTGTTACCACTGATCTATTTTGAAAGATGGAGTTATCAGATAAGATGAACTTATATGCCCTTTTCTCTTTTACTTCTGCCCGAGTTTGAGGTGTGACTCCGGGCCCTGTACCCGTCCCTTGTGTTCTATAGCCATCATGGGTCGTTCCTGCTTCATCTTCTTAGAGACGAGCTCTTATGTCGCAGTGTCCCATGCACATGAGTCAAACTGAGGGTCCCAGCACCGGCGTGCATTATGAAGGCTCTCAAAGCTCCCGCAGATCATGGCTGGTAGACACTTTTCCAGCCATCATTCGCAATCCTACGGTCCATCGATAGGTCACCCTCTCTGTTTCTCAAGAATGTAACCTTCTTTTATAGCCGGTAGGAGTTGCCAGCTACTTGGAAAGTGAGAGGATAAAGAGAAGCTAAGGAATATTTTTGGTGACTTCTTGCTCAATGTTGGTGCTTACGCGACTATCCAGGTATGCGACCATCTTTCTTTTTAGTTAGTTCTTTTACCCCGCTTTCACCTCATGACCTCTTATATTTTGAACTGTCCTTCTTCTCAAGCAAGCCTCTTTACCATGAAGGGTTTTCAGCGGAAGCTAGCCAAAGAGAGGAGAGGATGCTGGAGTATCAGAAGCTACAAGAATAACCCCCGACTCAAGAAAGCCAACTAATTTTGGCAGAATATTTAAAGGCCAAGTTGGCCCAGTCAGAGCAGGATAGGAAAGTTTACAGTGAGGAAGTTGGTAAGTTCCATAAGAAGCTTTTGGATCTTCAGTAGAGGTGGGCCGATCACCAAGAGCATTTTGCCAATGTGGTCCAGAGAAAAATAGACATGGCAGAATAGATCCGAGTCATGGATATTGAACTTGAGGCTTGTCAGAAAGACAAGGCTTCTGCAGAGAGGGCTTTGAGCACCTTAGAGAGAAGGTATGAGAATTTGTCAACTCGGTATGATAGACAAGTTCAACTCAACAAGGACCTTATTAAAAGTAATACTTCCCTCCGTGAGACTATGCAGAAGGTCCATATGTCCAATGGAAGAGAAGATAGGCTCATTACATTCATAAACAAAGATATGAGAATTTACCTTCGGATGTAATTGTTCAGTAGTTGAAGATGGATCTTACATTCAAGAAAACTCACGCGGTATATTAGGACCTAGGGCAGGCTTTCAAAAAGGTTTTAGAGGGATATATTAATGTTGATACTGCCCTGGCCACTGCTTTGAAGGTGTAATAGATGGACCATAAAGCTCTGCCTGTGCGTTCCCCATCCGTGGACATTGTTCAATCTTCTGACATTGAATGTTGGTCTCACGAGGGTGAAAAGAAAGTCTTGATCGGGTGCGATGAGTATTCTTTCGAGGTCCCCGTGGCTGAAAGAGGGAGTGGGAAAGGTATCGTGGAGGAGACACATCCCAAGAACCGTTCCAAAGCTCTGGAATCAAGAAAAGATGATGCGGAGGTGACCCTCCCAAAAGACCCACCGGCCAATTCAGCTCCGGGGATATGTGCCACTGCTGGAACCTCTGAAGCTCCCATTGTTGACGCTTGATTTCAGTACTCCATGTGTGGTGTTTTTTAATGTTTCAGATATATTTGCTTGTTTTTGGAAGACGTTTTGTTTTGTTGCGAATATTACCCATGTTTTTAGGCCTTTTTAATGAATGCCTTTATGCGATCTCGTGTTGTTTATCTCCTGAGTTATGGAGTCATGTGCTAACTCATCTAAGTCTTGTGTGGGAGGTATTTAGTCATTTCTTGTCACTATGGTTATGTTGGTATTCTTTGTGGCCGGGTGTAGAAATTACCCGATCCTTTGAAGTGGAGCAGTTCAACCATAGGTGTCTTTTCACCCAAGGGTACCCTCATCGGGACTATGCTCTATGGTGAATTCAAAAGTTTGTGTTTAAGTTCCACGATTGCATTTCTATTTCATTGCAATATGTGTGGGATTCCGAGCAATTACTTCTCTCAATTCAGGAATGTTACTTTCGGTTGCGTATTTTATGATTGAGAAATTAAATCATTCATTTCATAATAAAAAGAGGGGCTCCTTTTTTTTGGTGCCAATGAGGAGGACGTCTCGACCTCATCTTATATTGGTATAAGGTTATATTTCCTTCACGCTCTGAGGCCTATAGGTCATGTCATGTGTTCGTGGTGGATATTATCAGGTCTTGGAGGACGCATTCGTAGCAACAACTTTAGAGTGTAGGAGACATAAAGCGAGCCTATTTTCGATGTGTAGACCCGAGTACATGTATGTTTTTGACAAAATTTAGAAAATACAAAAAAGGCGAAGGCCTCTGGTCCCTTTAGCTAGGGGCAAATCTTTTTCTCTTGCGTGTGCATTGCCAAAGAGGGTTCTACTGACTAATACGCTTTACAGTTTTTGCCTCATTAAAAACCTCGCCAGCAAAAACCCTTTCCAGAAAAAAGTCGGTCAAGGAAAATAGTGCAACATGTATTTCTGGTCTTCACTACGCTTCCCCCATGATACGTGACTTATCCAGACTATCCCAGTCTTAACACCAATCTCTGTCCTGCGATCGAAAATAAAAGACTACGAAAAAACAAAAAGAAAAGGGGACGAGCCTATACCTATATTTTCAAGGTCGTATTGTGAGCAAAATCATCCGTTAATTCTGGTAGGCTTGGAGTATGTATTGCTAGGCGAGGTTGGTATGTCAGATCATACTCACTTATCTAGATTGACCATTTGGATAGCAGGCTTGTAAGATTCTTTCATTGCAGTAGGGCTTGCAGCGGGGCACCTGTTACGACTGTTATTGGATGGCATTAGAAATATGGTCGGAGCTTGCGTGTAGCCGTAACGAGGGCCAGGGCCAACTTTTCTGCATTCGGGTATTGTGATTCCGCCTTAGTTAATGTCTTACTTGCGTAATAAATAGGGATTTGCGCTCCCCGTTCTTCTTGTACTAGTGTGATGCTTATTGACACAACTGAGATAGTCACGTAGGTGAGCTGTCTTTCTATTTTCTCATGTTTGGCCATTACGTCAGGGCTAGCCTAGTAAACCTTGAGGTCATGCATGCTTTGGCAACATTCATGCGTCCATTGGAAGCGATGATATTTTTTTATGAGTTTAAAAAACTCATGGCACCGGTCTGTCGATCGTGATATGAATCTTCCCAATGCCGCAACCTTTATTATCAGTCTTTGCACCATCTTGACATTATTTAATGCATCCGACATCTCTTAGATAGCCTTAACTTTATCGGGATTCATCTCGATACCGCGACTTGAGATGAGGAAACCCAAGAACTTTTCGGGCCTGACTCTTAAAGTGAATTTCTTCAGAGTTAGCTTCATGCCGTGGCGATGCAAGACGTCGAAGGTCTCAGATAAGGAGGCCAGATAGGTTCCCATTTCTTTGGGATTTGACCAATATGTCATCGATGTAAACTTCCATGGTATGGCCGATTCGTTTTTCAAACATTTGATTCACTAATCTCTGGTAAGTTGCCCCTGTATTTTTAAGATCAAAAGGCATTACATTGTAACAAAAATTACCATGATTGGTGATGAAAGAAGTTTTTTCCTGATCTTCCGGGTGCAAGCTGATTTGATTATACCCGGAGTATGTATCCAGGAAACTGAGCGATTTATATCCGGTTGTGGCATCAATCGTCTGATTAATATGCGGCAAAGGAAATGAATCCTAAAGGAATGCCTAATTCAAATCCTTAAAGTCCACACACATTTTGAATTTGTTAAGTTTTTTGGGGATTACCACCTTGTTAGCCAGCCATTCAGAGTCCTTAACCCTCAACCCTATATTAAGTAGGCGTATCACCGCTTTCTTTACAAATTGATCCCTGACGGCTGATATCGGCTGCTTTCTTTATCTCACCGGAGTATGATTGGGATCAGCGCTCAGCCGATAAATAACTATCTCTGGGGGGATCCCTATTATGTTAAGGTGAGATCAAGCAAAGTAGTCTAAATTAGCCTTTAAATAACATAAAAATGCACTCCTGATCCCTGGCGAAAGCTCCAAGCCCAGGTATACCTTCTTTTCGCATTTTCCAACTCCTCGGTGGTTGAGTCTGCGGGGTCCTTGTCCGCTGGCATTATAAATCTCTTTGGGATGACTGAATTCGAGTTCTCATCTTCCGTAAGTTGTTCTTTCCTTTCTCCGAGCATCTTATTTGAGCCCGACGCCTATTATTGCTATTTATCCGCTTTTTGTTCTTGCGGGATCGTTACTGTTATTGCATCCTCTGACCAGGAACATCTATTGCTTTATCTGATTTTCTGATCTCCCAAGGTGTAGGAACCTTGACCTTCTGGTGATAAGTTAAAGGGATTTCCTGCACTGCGTGAAACCATGGTCGTCCCAATATTATGTTGTATGTCATGTCTTCGAATATGACGTTGAAGGTCGTAACTTGCTTCATGTCATCGGCATGAACCGTCAATTCAACTTCTCCCCTTGTCAGCTCGCTGGATATGTTGAAGCATGCAGGCACCTTTGTTATGAGGGTGATTGACCTGTCTATTTGCATCTCTTCCAGGACCTGCAGCTGAATGATGTTTGCCGAACTTCATGGATCAACCAAAACACGTTTAATAAAAGATTTATTAATTTTCAAAGATATTACTAGGGTCTCGGTGAAGAGATGTTGTCGCAGTCGTTGCTAGAGAATGTGATATCCTGATTCTCCATATGTTTCTGTCCATGGCTTGTGGTTGTGACAAAAATCTTCGTCACTAGAATTAGTTACGAACTTCTTCGCTAATCCGTCGCTAAATTGCTCGTATTTAACATCACTTTTTGATAATCATCACTAATCGGTCATTAAATAGAATTAGCGATGAATTTTATGATTTAGCTACATTATGTGTCCAACATTAATTTTTATTTTTTTAGTAGTGTATATAACTCTCAGTATTATCTTAACTAACATTTTTACCACATTACACATTTTACATGTGACTTTAATGCTAACATGAGCCTACCACCAATAATATGCAAAATCGTAGTATCGGTATGATAGCTTAGAAGTTAGATATAATTCTAGTACTGTACAATATATTCATGCAACTTCAACCAATATTTGTGCAAACTTGACCGTAGACACGATCAGTTGCTAGAATATTATATAGCAACCTGGCATTCAATTACTTTGGGACCCCTCATCTTGAAGGTGTGGATGACGTTTTATTCACCACTTCTAATCATAGAATAGCTGATCAAAGGAGTGGTTGCCAATGAAATTTGGTCAAAATGACAAATTTAATGAAACTACGGACACCAATTTGCATCCTGCAAAGATCACATCGTCTAGGAAGGAAATTGATTCCATGTCATATATATATATACAAAAATCAATCTAGACTAAGAATATGCTAATCATCTTAATTATATAAATTAATCTAGGCTAAGAATATGCTAATCATCTTAATTATATAAATCAATCTAGGCTAAGAATATGCTAATCATCCTAATTATATAATATTTGATTTGATTACATTGATATGATGGAGATAATTTAGATGTGAAGAAGATAATTATGGATTATGTCCGTAATTATCTTAACAGTCCCCCGCAGTCTTATCAGGAGGTTCTCGTATGCTTAGACTGTCCCTAAAATCATCAAACAGTACGCGCGGAAGACCTTTCGTGAAAATATCTCCAATCTGATAATGACGGTACATGGAGAACACAGACTTGTCCACGTGCAATATTTTTACGGACAAACAAGATATCAATTTCTATGTGTTTTGTGCGTTGATGTTGGACAGGGTTACCTGATAAGTATATCACACTCACATTATCACAATAAATCACGGTTGCTTTTTCTATCGGACAATGAAGTTCTAAAAGAAGATTACGGAGCCAACATGATTCAGAGACCACATTAGCTAGCCCTCGGTATTCTGCTTCAGCACTCGATCGAAACAGTGCCGGCTGATGTTTCGACGACTATGAAATGAGGTTATCTCCTAAAAACACACAATAACCATAGGTGGAACGCCGTGTGTCTGGGCAGCTACCCCAATCAACATATGTATAAGATGTGAGGCTAGAAATGGTGGACTTATACAGATGCAAACTAAAATCAAAAGTGCCCTTAAACTACCACATAATTCTTTTAAGAGCCCCCATATGCTCTTCCTTCAGATCATGCATATGTAAACAAACCTGTTGAACTGCATAGGAGATATCAGGTCTCGTGAAGGTGAGATACTGCAATGCCCCTGCTAAGCTGCGGTAATGTGTTGGGTCACTGTATGGAGTACTTGTACAATTACTCAATTTTACCTTTGTATCAACCGGCGTATGTGACGGTTTGCACGAGGAGATGTCGGCTTTGTCAATGATCTCCTTGGCGTATTTCTTTTGACAGAGAAACAAACCACCTGCATATTGGGTTGCAACAATGTCCAAAAAATAGTTTAAAAGGGGGAAATCCTTCATAGCAAATTCCGAAGCAAGGAAGGTCATAATAGACTATGAATTGACTCAGATGACGCTGTGAAAATGATGTCATCCACATAGAGAAGAATATATTCCATGTCATGTCACTTCTTGTAAATGAACAAAGAATGATCGGACTTGCTGTGTGAGAACCCCAGTGTGGATACGAACCCTACAAACCTGTTATACCACGCCCTGGGGGCTTGTTTCAAATCATATAATGATTTTTCAACAAGAAAACATAATCCAGATGGGTAGGATCTCGGAAGCCCAAAGACTGGTGCATGTAAACTATTTCTTGTAGGTGACCATGTAAAAAAGTATTCTTGACGTCCAACTGATTGATGGACCATGATTTGGACAGAGCTAGACTAAGAACAGTCCTGATAGTTGTTGGTTTAACTACCGGACTGAATGTTTCACCGCAATCCACACCAACCTGTTGAGACATGCCATCACTAACAAGACGAGTTTTGTGTCTCGCAAAAGAGCCATCAAAATTCTTTTTATGACAAAAAATCCACATAGAATGTGTTATGTTCACATTAGATGGACGGGGCACTAACTCCCACATCTTATTTTTAATAAGAGCATCAATTTCGTCTAACATGACAGCTTTCCAATTCGGGTCTAATAGGGCCGCTTTAGGATTTTTTAGAAGTGGTGATGGTTGGACCAAAGATGTTAGGTTAAAATGATGCTTGGGCCAAAAATTCCGTACATGGCATGGGTTTGAACAGTCTGAGGTGGGACCAATTTAGATGGCTGGGGTAGTGGGCTTTCAGATTATGAACTGGGTCGAGGGATGGTTATATTGTGGGTTGGTGGAGCTGGGCCAGGTGGCCTGGTTAGAGAATTGGATGAGGGAGCAGTGGGCTCCCTTATTTGGGCCTGCCAGTCACGAGAAATAGACCGGGCTGAGGCCGAAGAGGAGGAAGCAGTAGGATCCACGGCTCGGACTGGCCTAGTCCCATTTTGTTGTTGGGCTGGTGCATTTTGGGCTGGTCCAGCCGAGGCAGTATTGGTTGGGCATGTAGATGGTGATTTAAAATTGAATGTATCCGAACGTCCAAAAATTCGTATGAAGGCAGGGATGCCACGTGAGATTTAGCAAATGGAAATGTAGACTCATAAAAAACAACGTGATGAGAGATGATAATTTTCTCATTAGACATATCGTAATACTTATATCCCCTATGATTTTGTGGGTATCCTAAAAACACAAGGAGAGGAACATGCTTGAAGTTTGTTTATGGTTGTGGACGAAAATAAGGGATAACATAAACACTCGAAAACCCTCAATTATGTATAGGAAGGAATACGATGGTATAACATTTGTGGAGTGATAGGCTTGAGAGTATCTTTCTAGGAAGAATGTTTAAAAGATATGTGGCCATTTGAAGAGCATGATGCCAAAAAGACGGTGGTGTGGACGAATGCACAAGAAGTGTGCGAATTAGATTGTTGATTGTTCGAATTTTTCTTTCGGCTTTCCCATTTTGAGGAGAAGTATGTGGACATGAAAGATGCATGGACATTCCATTTTGGTGACAAAATTTCTTAAATTGTCATTTATGAATTCCCTCTCATTGTCACATTGAAAACATTTAATAGATTTCTCAAATTGGGTTTTGATAAAAAACTAAATTGTTTAAAAACGGTAAAGACCTGTGATTTCTGTCCTATGGGAAATGTCCACAGAAAATTCGAATAATTATCCAAAATAAGCATATAATACTTATGACATGCCGAACTTAAAATCAGGGATGTCCACAAATCATAATGCATGAGATCAAATGGTATAAGAGTATTAGAAGCACATAACGAAAAAGGAAGTTTAACATGCTTCTCAAAAACACAAGCTTGTCAAACATGAGAGTCCATAAGTTTATTACAATCAATAAATTTATTATTTCTAAGAAAATTGAACATTGGTGCTCATGGGTGTCCCAACCGGTTATGCCATAAAATAAGAGAAATAGCTGCAAAGGTTGATGGATTGGTGACTTGGTTGTTGGTAGTGGCGGTGATGGGATGCAACTCCCCAGTGCTATTACATCTCATTAGTGGCATCCCCGTCTAAAAATTCTTCACAGAAAACCCAAACGGATCAAAATTAACATAAACATTATTGTCAGTAGTAAAACGACATACATATATCAAGTTTTTCATCAGTTTTGGTGCATGTAGGACATTTTTCAAATGTAAAGGTGGGTGAGGAGGGGGGATATTTAATTGACCAATACCACGAATTGGAATTTCCTGCCCACTGCCAACAATAATATTTTTATTACTGCTCATATTAAAATAAGACGAAAGAGTACCTTGAGATGCCGTCATGTGTGATATTGCCCCCATGTCCATGTACCACGAATCATCGGGAACACTTAGATTCATGTTGTTCATGGCCTGTTTAGTATCCGTTGGAGCATAACTTGCGAAAAATAGTCCATGGGTTGCAAAAGCTTGCTGCGGACGAGAACTGAGAACCCCAGGCTATCTAGAGGAGCAACTCACTATTGCGGCTAACGGTGGGTACTGCCCCCATTGCCCACCGGTCGGCTGGTTGGGCTGTTGCCAGTGGGGTCGGTTTTGTCCCTGCTGGCTGCGGCTGTTGCCTCCACCGGCGACCTGTCCGCCACCCCCACCCCATCCCTTTGCACAATTATTTTTTCCTTTGTTATTGTTACAATTCTGATCCCTTTTTGACCCATTATTTTGTCGGTTCGAACCACTACCGGAACCAGAATTTTGAGTGCCAAAATCATCGTTATAAGTGTTGGTGGAAATAAGAGCGGTGCAGGCATTGGTTGCCGCCCCCGTCGCCTGTTTTTGCTTCTGGGTTTCTTTAAGAATTAATCTCGAACGAGCCTTATAGAATGGTGGTAAGGGATTGCTTTGTTGAATGAACGTAACAACACCATCAAATTGTTCATTCAATCCCGCAATCAATTGGAGAACTAACATTTGATTTGTCACCGGCGCACCAATATTTGAAAGTTGATCAGCAAGCATTTTCAACTCTTGATAATATGCGCGAATGTTTGAAAAATCATCCAATTTTACCTTGGTGAATTGGTTTTCAAGATATACCGCCTGAGATATTTTATTATTTTGAAAAATATTTTGTAAACGCTCCCAAGCTTGTTGAGCCTTAGAGTGTGATTTCAAAATGGTGTGCAAAAGGTCATTTGGGATTGTGCCGTAAATTCATTGAAGGAATATAGCATCTAAGCGAGACCATAAATGTTTGTCAACAACGGTGGTCTTCGATAAAAACTTGGGAGGAATAATATGGTATATTACTTCGTATGCTCGACAATGGATTTTGAACAACTCTGCCCAAGAAGAGTATTGCCCTTTTTTCCATCTCAAGAATAATTGGAATAAAGTTCTTGACGTTGTTAACGGCAAGAGCGAGATGAAATATTTATTTGTCGGCCATTATTACCCAAGAAAATGGGAGGAGAAAGTGATTAGAGGAAGGGAGATAGAGAGCCCTAATTATGGGTTGTTTGGGAGAAACAAAAAAAAATAGGGGAGGAGGGTAGTATTTTGGCTAGGGTTAGGGTTTATAGAAAACCCTAGTTAGAGTTTTGGGTGGAGGCCGAAAAATAGGTGGTTTTTGGCTAGGCTTGAGGCCGACGGTGGGGGGAGTTTAGGATAAAAAATTTGTGGCTCTTGATACCATGAAGGAAATTGATTCCATGTCCCATTTCATTCCAAGATTACAATATATATACAAATATATAAAAATCAATCTAGGCTAAGAATATGCTAATCATCCTAATTACATAATATTTGATTTGATTACATTGATATGATAGAGATAATTTGGATGTGATGAAAATAATTATGGATCATGTCCATAATTATATAACAGTCTATTTAATGTTGTGAGATGAGAGACGTTGAACTATGTTAAGGCTGGACTTCTTTAGTTATAGTATAAATAATTTATGGGAAACCAAGAAGTTTAATTTGCAACTAATTAGAACATTAAAACAAAGGATTTCAAAGTTTTACCAGCACTCCATAATTGATCTAACAGTTGTATCGACTCACAAAAAATTAATTCATTGGAGCAACATGAACAGTGGTGATTAGTATAACAGACTCCAGATTATTTGCAACTACGGCGCTATTATAAAATGGGATGAAAATAATGTATTAATTAAGCGTGTTTAAAAGTAAAAATTTATGTGAGATATTTTGAATTTTATTTTATGTGACATTCTTGCTATAGTCAAATAATTATTTTTGACAACAGATGGTCCGGTTATTTTCCAGATCCTGCGTATAGCAAGAGCTTAGTGCACCGAGCTGCCTTTAACAACTTTTTATGTAGTCGATTTTAACTATGTAAATTATATTTTCAAAAAGAAAAACAATATCAAAATTGAGACTAAGTAACACAATGTACTAAATTAACCCTTGTACTTCTATGAATTACTTCATTCTGTTTTAAAGCAGTAAAAGTAACACAATGAAGTACTTCATTCGTCCCAATTTATATGATGTAGTTTAATTGGATACAGAGTTTAAGAAATAAAAGAAGATTTTTGAATTTTATGATCTAAAATAAATCAAAGATATTTATATAGCTATAGATCATATCATTAAGCGTAAAAGATAAAATTTAAAATTAAATTGTTATCAAATTGTAACGGAGGGAGTAAATTTTTAGTATAAAACTATAAACATCAACTTTAGGTAAGTTTGATGTTAGATTTGACTACTTAATGGGACCTACAAGTTGGGCCAACTCCACATATGTTGGGATGGGAATAGTAAACCAAACCGGATTATAAACCTTGCGTTTGGCCATAGCTTTAGTTGAAATTTTAAAAATTATTTTTTGAAATTGTGTTAAAAATAATTTTAAGAACTTAAAGTTGTGTTAGAATATATATTTTGCATAGAAAAAAATTAAATTTTTGTGAATGAAAGTGAAATTTTAAAAGAAATTACTTTTCCCTTCAAATGGGTTGGTCTTTAATTTTTACCCTTTAAAATTAAATTTATCACTAATGGGACATAAGTTCTTTAAGGGAACGAGACATAACTTATGAAATATTATGATGCGAATATATAAATTTATGTCTCGCAAAAAAATTATTTTCCTTACAGGAAAAAAAATTAGAAACCAGCACGGAGGGGCAAAAGTGCTAATGACCCAAAATTTTGCCAGAAAATTGGCCCAGATCAGTTTTTAGAACTTTTTTTTTAAAAAAAGATAAATTTTTAGATACTGATCAAATTTCATAAACAAACAATGTTTTTAATCTTATTCAAAAATTCTACGTCCAAAATCTATTTTCACCGGATCGATACTAACTTATCTACTCCTACCGGATCCAAGAGGGCCGATGCCCGATTCCCCGACCCATTATGATGACCGGGGAGCGGGTTCCCCACTGGAAGGGGGACAGGACCAAACAGGAGCTAAACTTTCGGATAATGGGGGGGCCTTTTTGATATTTGGGTTTTGGTGCGATCCAATCCAATGTACCATATTTAGGGTCTAAGACTCTAAAACCCGAGGCCCCACGGCTATGTGGAGCGTACAAACAAAACCCATTGTCTCGTCCGCATCAAAACTAGGCAAAGCCCACGTTCATTCCAAACCCCAGACGGTCAAATTGCAAACCCACTGAGATTCGCGGGTCCCCCTGTTCCTTCCACTTTGAACGGCGATTTTTAGGTTGTCCTATTTTTTTTATATCTAGCTTTCCGCTTATGTCATATTATTTCTGAAGATAGTAATCTCAGTCCATCAACAATCTTATCAGTAAATCGCGGGATGTGTATAAATGACCATTAGGGTGAGTAAAAAACACACCTAAATATAATTTATTTTTGAGTTTTCTATCTGAACTATCACGTGTGAGAGTTTCTTACTTAAAATATCATCAACTAGTTAGCAAAACACATTTCAACTATTATTTGTTCACATTTCTTAAATTGACTTGAGGTGTTTTTTTTTTTACCCTTAACTCTCATTTTTTTCAAAACTTGCAAACATTTTTTGAAAATAGTTAAATTTACTACTCCCTTTATTCCAATTTATATGACACAGTTCATATTTCAGGAGTCAAACAGTTTAATTTTGACCGTGAATTCAGACACTGAATATTCAAACTTTTTGAAATAAAATTTTCATATTTGAAAACTATGTAACTAGTATTATAAGTCACAATTATTGATAATTATAAGATATATGAAAAAATTACGGTCAAAGAAAGACTTGTTTGAATCTCGAAATCTTAAAGGTGCCACAGAAAGTGGGACAGAGCTAGTACAATCTTAAAATTTTAATTCCAATACTACATTCATACATCACTATAACAGTCATCATCTGAATTTAAACTTGCAACCTCAAGGTGAATTTTGAACCTCATAAACTACTAAACCAACATTTTCTCTTGTGTTCAGGGTATTCGAAATCTATATATGTACATAATAAAAAAAAATACCCTATATATACGGTGTAATATTTTGCAGAAGATGCTCGGGTGAACACCCTCGGCGTGCCCTAGATCCGCCCAGATTATGTTATATGTTATCTATAACTATAATTCACTATAACAAACAACGAATATCAAGACAAACGTCGTCGTTATAATAAAAACTACAAAACAGGACCACATTGAATGTACAATCAAAATTTTTTGGGTCATAGCAACAAACTTGGTTCTTATCTGTTTAAATAAGAGTCAGTAGTATTAACGAACGTAGTAGCAGTAGTAGTACCACTAATACACCATATAACGTAAGAGCAATTCCTATTTGTGTGCTATTGATTGAGATTGTCGAGATCCTCATTGTCTAAAACAAACAATGACAGGGTCAGAAAATTATTTTTTAGGGTTTGTAAAGGTTTAAATTACTGGTTCGGTTTTGGGAATGGGAAGGAGTAGGAGACAACTATAGCTACTAGTTTGTTAAAAGTCTAATTCATCCAATGTACTAGTTTGACCACATTGATTTGAATTTATTTAATTTTAATCCTGTTTCAAGGATATATATCATTTGCTGCAGCAATCTATGCAATCTAATGGAGGAATCAATAATGTTGAGCTTCGATTAGGAGGAGAATGACAAAAATAAGAAATAAAATATTGATCTATCGTCGGTTATAATTGGAGATGGTTATACAATGACAAATGTTTTAAGCTTCAATCACTAAGAAAAATCTTTGGCAAAAAATTATTCCAATAAATACTTAGGATTGTACCGTCAGACCTCTCTATGACAACATTCTTATATAACAACACCTTAATATAACTTTCTCGGAAGTGATTTTTAATATTATATTTTACATCTCTATAACAACTTTTTATCTGTAACAGCAACAAACATCTTTATAACAGTACATTCTTTGTAAAATTACCCCTCTATAACATTTATATTCTCTTTTGATGATATAATAATTAACTATCTTTATAGAAATAGAATCTCTAAGATTACCAATAATAAGTTTAGAGATTTTTCGATCAAATAATACTTTGATACTTTAAATAGTGTTAATACACTATTCATGACAAAAAATATTATATTCGTATATTTCCATGATTAAAAGATTTTCCTTCTTTATACGTGTGATTAAACTTCTGATTTGACATCTTTTGTACTAAATATTATTTAAATATCAAATAATTTTGTAGGTGAATAATAGTCCGTCATTACCAAAAAAATTCAGAACCAAAATATTATAAAAATGTTTGACTGTACGTGGACCAAAAAAAAAAAGAGAATATTGAGCTTCCTTTTAAATCATCGGTTATAACTGGAGATGGCTATACAATGTCAAGTGGTTTGAGCTTCAATTACTAAATCTAATCTTTGATTAAAGAAATATCCCAATATACTTTGACACCGTATGACAAGTTGGTTCACTAAATAGCATAAAACAACTCATGTTTATGAAATTAGCACTAGATAACCCATATATACCTACTTTTTAGTCTACAGAGTTTGTTCATAATCGGAGAAATCTTCCTTTAAGATAGTTTTAAAATTTCAATTTCCCCCTCTTCTTAAGATTTTATGCAATTAACCTCCCTAAATCTCTCAAATTTTTCTGTCATTATATCAAAGACTCTCTCTTCAACCAACCACTTCTAATCGATGGCAAACAAGAAAAATGCAGTAAGAATGTTTTCTGAGTTTATGATTCATAGATTCTACATACTATCATTAATTAATTATGAAATTATGTAATTTTGTTTTGTCATTTCCATTTTTCACACGACAAAATTTTGGATGGCACCAGAAAAAAATCAATGATTATTTTTAAATCTTTATTTATGCTGTTGTAGTTAGTAAAAAGCTCCATTTTAATTATTGCTATTGGTACTTGAGTATGTGTATGATGTGCGTAAAAATACAAGTTATTGCATTAAATTTTAGTTTACGGTCCCCATGGATATAGAAAAAATTTGAGATCTTTGTGCTTTATAGATGTGTAATCAAGCAAACCAATTCATTCTTAATAGGTAATATTAGTTTTGTTGGAAATTTAACGAAGGCTGGAATATCAATTTTGGAGGCGATTTAGGTGAATTTTAGTTGATTTTCAGATTGAAAACTCGAGAGACGACTCCATCTATGTATTCTCCATTGTATCTCGTGTATATCCCAATGTATATAAATGTACTCCTTCCGTTTAAAAAAGATTGTCTTACTTTCCTTTTTAGTTCGTTTAAAAAAGAATGTCTCTTTTTCTTTTTTGATAACTCTTTCATTCTAATTTTTCACATGACATGTTTAAGACCACAACATTAAAGGTCATTTTTGTACATTCAATACATCTTTAATTTAAAATCACAAGATTGAAAAATCTTCTCTACTTTCTTAAACTTTGTGTCAAGTCAAAACGAGACAATCTTTTTTAAACGGAGGGAGTATATCAAAATGTCTATTCATTTATCTCCTATATATATATATATATATATATATATACACACACACAAATATATCACACACACAATTTCAGGGATATACACACACATCCATTTAATTGTGTGTGTAATATATATGATATACCATGTGATATACACATTTTCTAGGTGTGATTTTTTACTTGAAACAATCTTCCTCAAACTTTGTATATAGCTTTATCCAGATATTTTCAACCAATTTCAGCCACACTCACTCACACCCGATCAATCTAGAAGGAGAAGGTAGAAATTCGGGTTTTCCGTTTTTTCTCTTGATATTTGCTTCTGATCTGAGATGAAAATTGTTGTGTTAATTTTTGAAAGGAGATATATATAAGCGTGAAATCAGGCGGAGAATCTTCATCATCTCCTATTATCTAGTTGGTTTTTACTAGATGGCTATACAATGGGAAATGTTTTGGACTTTAGTTGCTAAATCTACTTTTTAGCAAAAAAATATGCCAATATATCGATTGAAAGCTATATATAGATTGTGATACGGCAGAATGACGTATAAATACACAATAAGAAAAGTATTTATGGAATGTGACAAAACTTTTAAATTTACAAATCATAGCGATAGATTTTTACAAAATATATACGAAATGTTAGCTCAATTTTTTTAAAAGAATTATTTTATTCGTTCAAGGCTTAAAAAAATCGCTCAAAATTGTGTATGAAAACTATACGAAATGTGTATATCTCGCACAAAGCTTAAAAAGTTCGCTCAGAATTTTGTGTATGAAATGTGTATATATGGTTCAAGGCTTAACAATTTCGTTCAAAAATTTGTGTATGAAATGGTATGGAATATGTATATCTCGCTCAAGGCTAGCATTCCACTCACATTTTTTGTGTATAAAGTTCATGTTAGGTTTGTGAAAAATTAATACATCTACAATAACATTGTATACAACTTTCTTATAATATTTAATGCCTAAAAAATCGGTCAAAGTTTTGTGTATGAAAAATGAATGAAATGTGTATATCTCGCTTAAGGCTTAAAAAGTTCGCTCAAATTTTGTGTATGAAAATTGTATTAAAAATTTCTTTTCATATAGTTTTTATACACAAAAAAATGACTCAAGCCTTGAGCGAAAAAAATACTAAAAAAGAGAATTATTTTTTTTTGAAAAAGAAATTTGAAAAAAACTCATTTTAAAAAAAATTAAAAATTCATTTATTTTTTAAAAAAAGTATGAAAATGAAGATCTGTTATATTTTGTAAATTTTTTTGTTAGGTTTTGTAAATAAAGAAAAGTATCATTATTTATATTAAAAAGTCTTAAGTAGGTAGCCTATGTCATTTACCCTTTCAATATCCCAAAATGTATTACTCCAGAGGCAGCTCATTGTGGCCCAACGTATTAAATTTGCTTAAGCCTGATAATTAGAAGGGTCATGGGCACAAATGTCCTTATTTTAGGCTGGTCTTTAATTTTTGTCCAATCACAGCTGAATATTTTAATTTTTGTCCTTAAGTACTTTTAGTCAATAATATTATATCGAAAGTACCCCTCCATATCACGTAGCTTAGGGTTCTTCTTCTCCAATCTTATCCTTCTCTCCTCCCTCAAATTTCAAACTCAGAAATTCCAAGTATCAACAATGGTGGATTTTAAAAATCAGCTACATAAAGGCAGAGGAAGAGGATACAATGGTCGATAAGTCATTGTAGCAAACCGTTGTCTTCAAATCTCACTGCGGATTAAGATACCAATTTGCTCTTTACTCCCGGTAATCCATCAACCTCAAATTTCACTGCGGATCAGGCATCCTTGAAGACAGAGAGAGAAGAAGAAGGAGATGTACTTCCCATTGAGAAAATATGCTATCAAAGTGTAGGATAAGGTCTTCTTTGCTGAGATTTTTTATGTTGGATCAATATTATTTGTGGAACTTATTAGCAATACAATTTTTGTTTTGCTTTGTTTCATCTGGCGCTCTTGACATTTGATACATGACTAATCTGTTGGGAATATGACTATTATGTTGATTGCCAAAAAAAACTTAGTTCAGACCATGTTATTAATGATCGTACTATAGTATGGCTCGTGCACCATTTGTTATTAGTTGGTATTGTTTCGAGAATAAAACTGAAAAGAGTTAAAATTTGATACTCAACTAAAGAGTAATGAAAAGATGATGTTAAATTGAAACAAATACTATTCGGGCAAGGTTATATAGAACTTATGTCTTGTCTCACATAATTCTGTAGAAATTAAGTTAACAAACATAAGTTGTGTAGTAACTATTTTGCAAGGCAGTGTTTCATAGAAACTATGTCTATACGGGCAAAGTTACATAGATCTTATGCCTTGTCCAACATAATTTTGTAGAAATTAAGTTAATAGACATAAGTTGTGTAGTTACTATTTCGCAAAGCAATGTTTCATATAAACTATGTCTATTCAGGCAAAGTTACATATAATCTATGCCTTGTTCGGCATAGTTCTGTAGAAATTAAATTAACGACCATAAGTTGTGTAGTAGCTATTTCGTAATGCAAAGTTTCATAGAAACTATGACTATTTGGGCAAAGTTACATAGAACATATGCCTTGTCCGGCATAGTTCTGTAGAAATTACGTTAACATGCATAAGTTATGTAGTAACTATTTTTCAAGGCAAGATTTCATAGAAATTATCCGTATTCGAACTAAGTTGCATAAAACTTATGCCTTGTCCAACATAGTTCTGTAGAAATTAAGTTAACAAGCATAAGTTATGTAGTAACTATTTCGCAAGGCAAGATTTCATAGAAATTATGTCTATTCGGGCAAAGTTACATAAAACATATGTCTTGTTCGGTATAGTTCTATAGAAATTAAGTTAACATGCAAAAGTTGTGTAGTAATTACTTCGCAAAACAAGGTTTCATAGAAATTATGCCTATTCGGGCAAAGTTACATAAAACCTATGCCTTGTACGACATAGTTCTATAGAAATTAAGTGAACATGCATAAGTTGTGTAGTAATTATTTTACAAGGTAAAGTTTCATAGAAACTATGCCTATTCGGGCAAAGTTACATAAAACTTATGCTTTGTCCGACATAATTTTATAGAAATTAAGTTAACAGACATAAATTGTATAGTAATTATTTCGATGTTGATAGACTTAGTTGGTTATTGAGCCTGGCCTTCCTTTAATGCACATTTAGAGTCAAGTTGAAAAAATGCAAGTTGCTCCTATGAACAAAGAAATGTACATATCCAACTTTGAAAAGTTGACACGATTAAAATGATTCACATCTCAAATAATTACCATTAACCTTTTTTTTTATCTAAAAATTCAGTTAGTTTTGCCTTGAGGGAAATTTTTTCATTATATATACTTACAAGTTCTGTTCAATAGGGCAAATTTAGCTTGATTATTATTTAATTTATTTTTTATATATAAAAACTCAACTAGTTTTGCCTCAAGAAAAAACTTCTCAATATATAAACTTACAAGTTTTTCTCAATAAGACAAACTTAGCTTGATAATTATTTAATTTATTTTTTTATATAGAGACTCAACTAGTTTTGCCTCGAGGATGGTTAACTATGCCTATTCAGGCAAAGTTACATAGAACATATGCCTTGTTCGACATAGTTTTGTAGAAATTACGTTAACAGACATAAGTTGTTGTGTAGTAACTATTTCGCAAGGCAATGTTTCATAGAAACTATACCTATTCAGGCAAAGTTACATAGAACTTATGCCTTGTCCGGCATAGTTCTGTAGAAATTAAGTTAACATGCATAAGTTGTGTAGTAACTATTTCGCAAGAGGTTTCATAAAAACTATGTCTATGTGGGCAAAGTTACATAGAACTTATGCCTTGTCCGGCATAGTTCTGTAGAAATTAAGTTAACAGGAATAAGTTGTGTAGTAATTATTTCGCAAGGCAAGGTTTTATTGAAACTATGCCTATTCGGGCAAAATTATATAGAACCTATGCCTTGTTCGGCATAGTTTTGTGGAAATTACGTTAACAGATATAAGTTGTGTAATAACAATTTCGCACGACAAGGTTTCATAGAATTATGCCTATTCGGGCAAAGTTGCATAGAATTTATGCTTTGTCCGACATAGTTCTGTAGAAATTAAGTTAACATGCATAAGTTGTGTAGTAACTATTTTGCAAGGCAAGGTTTCGTAGAAACTATGCCTATTCGGGCGAAGTTGCATAGAACTTGTGACTTGTCCGACATAGAACTTGTGACTTGTCCGACATAGAACTTGTGACTTGTCCGACATAGTTCTGTAGAAATTAAGTTAACAAGCATAAGTTGTGTAGTAACTGTTTCACAAGACAATGTTTCATTGAAACTATGCCTATTCGGGCAAAGTTACATAGAAAAAATTCCCTGTTAGGCATAGAAAAACTCCAGGTAACTGCAAATGTAACCATCCTTTTATTATGTGTGCTTTGTAAAATTTGAAGTTGCTTCAATCTTATATCCAAAAGGGTGTTCATATATACCTTCTATATATGAAGGGATCAGTCTGGGAGCGCTAGACATAGCCACCTGATATAGCTGCAGATCCAACCTTTTTATTTACACCATAATGGTTGTATCCTAACATCGGAAAGATAGAATCCGCGAAATCATCAGCTGAAGCATTTTTAAAGCGGAAAGGACCTTCGTACATGCTCCACCCATAGTTTCCCCCTTTCGTGATGATGTCAACTTCATAGTGATCCTGCACGATTAAAAATTTCAAATAATTGTCAGAAGCTCAGCCTCAAGATATCAGGTAGCATGTTACGGAGATCTGTTGAAAAAGATCTTAACAAACTGATATGTTATAGCTAGATTGTCTTTGAACCTGACCAACATCCGCACAGATAGAGTAAGAAGGCCTTTTTGAATCAAAGCTACAATGCCAAGGGTTTTTCAGTCCAAGCGCCTAAATCTCAGGCTTCAAATCTTTATCTTGTGAATAAGGATTATCTCGAGGAACCGAATTGTTACCCCAACATCCAAGGTCTGATATTTTTTCTTGACTTGATGAAAAATCACCTAATGTCTCATGACATAACTCAAGAAAGTGCAAGGAAGGCAATTTGCCTATTAATTTTAGTGCTAATTTATTGTAAAAAAATTAAAATGCTCACTTGGTATGTTATTAATATCAATCCTCATAATTTTTTCGAGCAAGGATTTCTTATTTTGAGCAAAATCGAAGAATGCATCCATCACACAATGCATTCTTCTTGGTCCCTGCTAGTTGTATAACATGATTTATCTATCATTAGTAATTATTACTAGAAGAGGAAAATTCCATGCATCAAGAAAATCTTTTATCCATAGTGCAAAGAGAGTAGTTATTTTGTTTAGCAGCAAAGCCTCACTTGTGTACATTCAACTCGTATGAAATATGAGCAACTTCATAGTTTCCAGCAGGAACTCTAGGATTCATTTGTTTTGAGCCCACAAGCCTAGTGTAACGGCTCTTCACCAGTTTGACTCCAGCGTAAGATAGAATAGAATTGTATATGGTAAACTTGGTTCGAAGAAAATTCGATCTAGCCAAAAAGAAAAAAGACTCCTCAAACACCGTCTAAGATTTATCACTCACCCTATCAGTAATAAGCAAGCCATACCTTAATTTGCCGGTACACGTGCTACCTCTCTTTGAAGCATGATGCTTGTTCAGCGTAAATAAGCACGTACACTCACTTTTGAGTTGAGCTTTATTGATCTGTGTTGCGATACTCTTTTTTATCAGGTGATGGCTGTTTATACAGATCAGGTCTCCTAGGAATCCCAATTAAACGAATTGAATAAGCAGACAGAGAACAACGCATAACAAATTCAACAATCGCCTGATGCAAGAGGCAACAAAGGGAGGAGAATAAAAAATGAAGGTAACACAGAAAAAGAAGAACACAGAGCGAAGAGAAGAGAAGAGAAAAGCAAGTGATTATAAACAGACTCAGGCGGCAACTCTTTTGAGATATGAAGCTTCTTTTACTCTGTACGAAGCGTATTCTGCTCCTTCACTGTATCTCAATGAAAAATATGTACTTCAATATTTTGTAGAGTTCTATGTAAGTTGTGCCGCACAAGGCATATCTTTACAGAAACAAGACAATTACTACCTAAAAGCATAACATAGACTTTGCCCCACAGGCAAAACTTCTTTACAATAAAACAAAAAATATGAACTTTCTCCAAAAAAATCATGGTTTCTCAGCTCACTTAAGAAATCTGCAATTCAAAATTTAAAATCTCACTTAATTTGCATTTGAATTTCGATATTTTAACACTTACTATACAAATTTCAAACTGAAAAAAAAAATCTTGTGGAATTTGAGGTGAATTCGCGACTTTTCTTCTTTTTCCTCCAAATAGGTATTGATTTCGATATTTGTCCGGACCTTTTCTAATTTCAGCAAATTCTCAAAATAGCTGAAGCCTGAATGTAAAATTTGTCTGAAATTGTCAAATCACGACAAAATCCATTCAAATATGCAATGATTTCAAATTTTATGTAATAATTCATTCAAATAGCAGAAACAAAAGCAACAATTCATTTACTCAGTCTGTTTGGAGATTTAAAGCAGATATAATAGTAAAAACAATAAAGGAGAAAAAGTATGTCAAACCACTGAAATCACAAAATGGATGAAATCGTAGAGGTGGAGAGATTTTAAAGCTTGAATTGATGGAGAACAACTTACTGTTAGCTTCGATATTCCACTCAAATCGCTAAACAAAATCGCAGAAAATGGATTTTAATATGGAGAAAAGGAGAAGAACGGCGCGTCGATATTGCATTGAAATTGCTGAGCAGAAACACAGAGAATGAGTGTAAAAATGGAGAAAAGAGAAGAATCTTAGGGCTTTTTGGTAGAGTGAAAAACAACATCAAACGCGGGTGACGATCAAGGAAAAATAAAGTTGTGTTTTTAAGTCGAGGGTATTTTGGTCAGAAAAGATTCAACAAATGAAAGGAAGGCCAAAAGTTAAAGATCAACCCATGCAATATTTTGATAATAGAATGCTAATTTCTCAAGGGCCCATGGACTGGGTTACTTCCAGGCCCATATTCAGCTTTGACTTTAAATACTATAGTCCACTTTAGGATAGATATCTGTCTCTTTTAAATTCTTTTTTCATTTAATATTTTTTAAATTTTTGAGTAACCAAATTGGTTGAGAATATAGTTAACCCGAGTTGTTGGATAAATAATGAAAGCAAAATCAAATAAACTGTAATTTCAAGTTTCATTTGAACCAACTTCATAACCACTCTGCTTTGTAATAACTCTTTATCTTTATTTCCTTTAGTGCAAGTTCTTCGTTTAGCAAGAAAAATAACTTCATAACCACTCATTAATTTGGAAAGGGATCCAATATTTGCAATAATTTATAAAATTTAAGTACAAGTCACAATTTTAAAGAAGTAAAGGAAGGCTGAAAGAGTTGGCAAACTACGAAACCTAGACGTTTATATAATCATATGAAATTATCTTTGAAGCCACACTACTTAAAAAAAAATTATTTTCCCGCCGAAAAATTTGTGGTGGTTATTTTCCACTGAATATCGGTGGAAAAAATATAAATAATAGTGTTTTTACATGTAAAAAATCAGGAAGTTTTTCATCGTTTCAATGAGAATCTGTTTCCTGCCAACCTTTTCCCAATAAACTAGACCTGTCCATCAGGTTGGGGATCCGCTCAGCCCAGCCCGACCCGACCTGAAAAAATCAGGGTCAGGATCAGCTTATATTTGACTCGTGAGCTACCTAACCCGATCAGGGTCAGGATCGGGCTAGGGTCATAATGTTTTACCAGTCTGACCCGGCCAGGCCCGACCCCGACCCCGACCCGCGTGTCTTTTTAATATAATTTATATTATTTTTTATTTTGTGAATATTTATTTTAAAATAAATAAATATAAACTTTGGATTAAATTTATTACCTTCCGTCGAACTCGCCATACTCCAACTCTATGACTGCTTCTACTACTACTATTGTACTACTACATAAGTTCATCTAAAGTAAAATTAAGAATCTTCATTTACCCGCTCAACTTGATTATTTAGTCCATTTTGGTGTAATTTTTATTGATTTCATGCTTCTGTTTGTTGTAATTTTTAATTGGTGACAAATTATATTGTATAACGGATTGGATAGAATTATAATTTTTGTTTTGTAGAGCGGTCAGGGTCGACCCGTGACTCGTAGGGTCCCCGAAGGGTCAGGACCAGGGTCGGAAAAAAATAGGGTCAGGGTCGGGCCAGTGTCGGGCAAACAGAAAAAAAGCCACTTGACCCGGCTTGACCCGGCCCGACCCGAGCTTTAGACAAGTCTACAATAAACTGGTTTGATAGCAATGAGATAAGAAAATCATATTTTATAACATAAATGTCTACTAAATATTGGTGAAAAAACCCTCTGTTTATAGTAGTGCACTAGCACCATAAGCAAAATAAAAGATAGTTGCATATTAATCTTAACATAATTCAATTTTGATAATCAAGAAATTTTGACAGTGTTGACTTTCAATACTACTAATGTAACCTCATCATCAATATTGAAGATGATCTCATTTTTGTTATCAGAAAACTAAGAAAGATGCTGCCCAAGCGCATTTGTTTTTCGATGAAAATGAATTTAATTAGAAAATCAATTAGATCTTTGTTTTAGCAGGGTTTAAAGATAAATGGGTTGTATCCGATCCGAGAAACTCTTTTATAAGTCCGGTTAAACTGATAAATAGTGAGTACGCTTAATAAGTAATATAAGATAAAAGCAAGCAATGATTCAAGAAAATATATGTAAAAACAATGGATATTCTTATGTATATTGCATAGAGAAAAAAAGGGAGCTAGAGTTACAAAGTGTGAGCATGATGCCCTTCCTTCCGTCCCTCCTAAGCTACCCATATATAAGAAAAAGTTGGACTTTTCAAACTTTAAAGTACGGATGACGTGACCTCTTTGCCGCTCTAAAGTCCGTGTATGATGCGGCACCCTAATCGAGACTGATAGATGTGACCCGGATTGGTGGGAGTGGAAGCCAGCGGTAGAGATCCTCCGAAACCTCCGAACATCCGGTTACGCGACCTCCCCCATACAAGCTCTTCACCCAATACAGATAGTGCCCTACTTTTCGGGATCTAAATCTCTTGAGGGAAGTGGAAGAGTTCCCCACCCATATCCTATCTTATCTTCCCAGTCGAGTCATTTTGTAATCTTCATGCGTATGAACAATAGATTCACCTTCTCTGCACGCCTCATCCCCTCATTTAATGATATGACTCCCCTATCAGGCATTTCTCTATATGTGTCTTGTCCTCGTCCAATCTCTTATCTTGATTGTTGGGCTCCGTAATGATGACAATGTTCCATTTCTTTTATGCGAAGTTTCCCCCCTTTTTTCTTTTGCACACACATATACCCCGCTACATTAGTTGAAGCTCCACTAACTTTTCCTCAAACATTATGACTCTATCTTTTTCTTTTTAACTCCCGAAAAATTCTCTGTTGCTATTCGGCTTTCATAACAAATTCTCTTCATGTCTTCTGACTCATCCGTTGTCGTCGGTGCCATCACCAGGATACAAGCCACTGCAAATAGTGATTCCGTAATTATTGCAGACCCGTCGGGTCATTTTTAGCTAAAGACCTTTATTTAACTACATTGTTCTCTCCGTAGACTCTGTGTGGGGTTGTGATGCGCAGGGATGGGTGTCACAGATCCCGAGGTTCATTTATTTAATTTTCAGATGAAAAAACCAAAGTAGAAATCTTAGAGTTGATCAGTTTGACTCAAAGTTGACTTTTGAGTATATGGGTTCATTTCTGGGTTCCATCACTTCTAGTAGTTCTGAAGGGTCATTTATGACTTAGTTGAGTCATTGGTTTGCTTCCTAAGGCAATTAGATGTACTTTGAAGCATTATTTATGAAATTGTGATATCTAGATGTTTTGGACGATTCTTTAGAAAAGTATTTCTTAGTTCGGTTATATGAGAAATCTGAGGGTGCGAGCGAGTTTGTAGCACTATTTACCTTGAGGTAGCATGTTTAGTTTGTATCCGGGGGGTCAAGGGAGCGAGTTTGTAACAAACGAAAAATGTACATTTATCTTTATGAACAAAAAAGGAACAAAAAGTAGCAGCTTCAGATAGTACGGAAGGAGCTTCTTGTACCTGATGCGGAGTTCTGGATGTGCTCATAAGTGTAATATATTTTTCGTTTATTGCCTCATTAAAAACCTTGGCGGTAAAAACCCTATCAAAAGAAAAACTTAGTCAATGAAAATAGTGCAACACGTATTTTTTGATTCATGTCTGCTTCTGGTGGGGCAGATTCTCCATTCAGCCAGTCCCAGTCCCCATCCTATGAACAGAGTGTTAAAAGAAAAAATAGAAAAAGATAAATCAATGATTCGTACCTGTACCCCTCAAGGTCGTATAGCGGTAGTGAAGTCGTCTGAAAACTCCGGTAGGCCTTGTGTGCGTATTGTCGAGCGAAGTTAATACATTAAGTCAAATTCACTTATTTCCATGACCATTTTGATAGCCGGCTCGTAAGGATTTCACTCTGCAGAGACGCTTGTAATGAGGTGGTCGTGACCACCGTCACACCGGATAGGCGCAATTTTTGAACGAATGTGATGAGGGCCAAGACCAGCTTTTCCGATCCCGGGTATCGGGATTCCGCCCCCATCAGTGTTTTGCTGGCATAGTAGATGAGAGGTTTCCCTTCTCCTTCCTACCGTACCAACGCGATGCTAACTGAAACAGCTGATATCGTCATGTAAACGAGCATGGGCTCTCTTTCATTTGGTTTTGCCATTACATGAGGGCTTGATAAATATGCTTTAAGATCTTACAGGCTTCAGTGGCATTCTTGAATCCATCTGAACCTGTTATCCTTCTTCATTAAATTAAAAAATTCATATCACCGGTTTGAAGACCGAGACGCGAATCTTTCCAGGGAAGCGACTTTCTCTGTCAACCCTCTTCACCATTTTTGCATTGCCTAATACGTCCAGTATTTTCGGAATAGCCCTGTCTTTGTCGGGATTCATCTCGATACCTCGGCTTGAAATAAAAAAATCCAAGAACTTACCCGACTTGACCCCGAAGGTGTATTTCTCCGGGTTTGGCTTCATACTATATCGTCGAAGGACGTCAAAGGTTTCTTGAAAAGAGGATAGATGAGTTTCTACCTCTCGGGACTTGGCCAGCATGTCATCTATGTAGACTTCCATAGACTTTCCGATCTGCCCTTCGAACATTTTGTTCACTAACCTTTAGTAGGTCGCCCCTACATTTTTAAGACCAAAATACATTGCGTTATAACAAAAATTACCGTGTTTTGTCATGAATAAAGCCTTTTCGTGATCCTCCGGGTGCAGACTAATCTTGTTATAACCAGAATATGTATCCAAGAAGCTGATTAGCTCGTGTCTTGTTGTGGCCTCAATCTTTTGATCAATATGTGGTAATGAGAAGGAGTCTTTAGGATATGCTTCATTCAAATCCTTGAAATCCATGCACATCTTGAATTTGTTGAGCTTTTTTGGGACCACCACCACGTTGGCCAACCAATCCAGATTTTTCACTCTCTGTATTGACCCTATGTGGAGCAAACATGTTACTTCTTCCTTGACAAATTGGTCCCTAATGGGGGATATCAATCGTCTATTTTATTTTACCAGAGGGGATTAAGATCAGAGCTGAGCTTGTGTACATCCAGCTCTAGGAGAGATCCTTGTTATGTCCAGGTGAAACTAAGCAAAGCAATCAGAGTTGGTTTTAAAAGAATTTAAAAATGCATTTCTAAGCTTGGGTGAAAGTCCCGAGCCTAGGTGTACCTTCTTTTTGGGATATTTTTTTAAAAGCATCACGCTTCTGATACAACTCTCTCCGTAAGTTTCTCCTTCTGCCCTATGGACCAGCCGTGCGAGTTCGGCATCTGTGATTGCTATTTATGAAGCTTGCCCCTTCGAGACCCTGCAACCAAGCTTCCCTCTCTCAAGTTGCGCCTTGGTCTGCCCTGATCTCCCCGACCCCCTAAGGAGTAGGGAATTTAACTTTTTGAAGAAAGGTGAGGGGACCGCTCGCATTGAGTGTATCCACGACCTTCCCGATATCACATTGTAAGTCATGTGATGGATATGACCTCGAAATCAGTTGCTCTATGTCGTCGGCATAGAGCGGCAACTCAATATCTAACTAGGATAACTCACTTGACATGTTGAATCCTAGCGGCACCTTGGTTACCGAGATGATCAATCTGTCCGCCCCCATATCTTTTAGTTTACGTATTTGGACAATATTTGCTGAACTTCATGGATTAATTACCACACACTTATTAAAAGATTTTTTTAATTTGAATAGATATTACCAGGGCATCATTGTGAGGCGGGGTAAGGCCTGTGCAATGTCACTGGAGAAGGAAATGTCTCTGCTTTCTTCGGTCTCTTGGATACAACTTGTAGTTATGATAGATATTTTTCACTTCCTGAGCGATGTGTACATGATCTTGTTTACCATCACTCCCCCGAAGATGATGTTAATAGTGTGGATAAGTTGTGGTGTTTTATTTTACTTTTGTCTGGGGCTTCGGCTCAGGTTGATCTTTTCTCGGTCACTAATGTATTATTTTAAGTGTCCTACTCGCAGTACCTAGGCCTCCTCAATCCTTAAATTTTCACAATCCTCTGTGGTACGCCTATGCGTGCTACAGTACTGGCACCAAAACCCGATATTTCTCATATCCGGATTTGTTCGCATTTCTTCTGGGACATTAGCGTTTGCTTCCTTTATTGTTTTTATCACTACAACTAGCTCCACCGCATTTATATTAAAATTGTGTTTTGACAATTTTAAGGGTCCAGTTCCCTTTGATGCCGATCCTTCAGAACATGGGGCGCCCCTCCTAATGAGGCTCTGATTGTTTCTTTTGTTCCCCGACTACTGATTGACCTTTTTGTGGGGCGGCTACCCACCACTATCGGTAACACTGCTCATTGATCCTCCTCAATACGCCTATCGGCGTGTATCTGAGATTTATTTCATTCCACATTTTAGTTGGGAATTCTTTCAGGCTTTCCTTTAATTTCCTAGATGCGTTTGAACTGCTTGGATTTTGACCATCTGCAAAAGCAGTTGCGGCCCAATCTTCCGTGATAATCGTTAACAACATTCTCTCCAACTGGAATCTATCCACAAACCCCCTCAACAACTCATCTCCCCCACTGCTTTATGGTGAACACGTCCTGCTTGTGCGTTTCGACCGTTCAGGCTCATGCGTGAGCCTTCACAAAAGCATCTGCAAGAGTAGCAAAAAAGTCAATAGAATTTTTAAGCAAATGGGTATACCAGGAGAGTGCTCCCTTTATGAGTGTCTGATTGAATTACTTCAGCATGACTGAGAAGATCTCATGTTGCTTCAGATCGTGTCCGGTGATGACTGATTTGAAGGTTGTTAAGTGCTCTTCCGAGTTCGTGGTCTCGTCATACTTAGGTATGTCGGGCATTTTGAACTTCCTTGAGGTAGGGACAGGGGCCGTACTATCCGGATAAGGCAATATTTACTGGCTCCTGAGCCTTTCACTATGGGTGGTGCTCCCGGTATCTGTTCATCCACTCATTCATTTCCCTCTCGACCCTGAGGAGCCCCTCAGTGAATGCGTCCATCTGTTCTTTTGCACCACCGGCCTCTCTTTTGCCAAGTTCTGATTTGACGCTGGAGTCCCAGCTCTTGAATGGTTGACTATAATGGCTACAACCCTCTCCATATGCTGTAACATTTTGCTCTGCGCCTTGAGTCTTGCTATGACCACATCATTTGTCAGGGAACCTCATTCTTTGGTAGGTCTTTATCTTCTCGTCCGAGATTTGGCCCAACCCTTTCTTTCGAGTATGCGCCTCTAAGGCCTTTCTGTTTCCTCAGCTCTCAACACGCCTTCGCTCTGCTCCTCGCTAGGTTGTCTTCTTAGAGTCTCGCCTCTGCCTCTCATTTTCTACTACACGAATTCTTCATTATGCTCCGACACTGGTATCTCTACCAGGTCCGCTATGCCTCGTGTGTTAACTAGTACACGAGTGTTCTCGAGTCCATGTGATTCATGAGTGTTGTTGCTTGACCCTAACATGCTTAGTTAAGTACTGTGATTATACTTGGTTTTTAAAAGAGATCTGCTATGAATCAGGACAAAACCACAGTTGTCTATCCCCATAGACGATGCCAAACTATTTTCTGTTGAAAATGGATCTAACCAGAAAATCAATTAGAGATTTGTTTTTTCAGCGTTTTGAAGATTTTGGACTTAGCACTAGTCTTCGAAGAAGAAATCAAACCAGAAATGGCTAAGCTTCCATTGATGAAAAGCAGAGAAAACAGAGATAGTGTACTACTCGAGAAAGAAGAATTTTCATATATGTGTGTTATCCTTACAATGCTTTACAAATGCTATATATATACACACTACAATTCATCCAAAAATATCTATTAATTATACAACTAACTCTTCAACTAACTAATTCAACTCTTTATAACAAACATAACAAACTCAATAATAGTACTATCATGCACTCATCCTCATGGTACCTTTGTGCACTTATCTATTACTTTCACACACACACTCAAGATATGAGATATAAAGATATTCTGTATTCCTAACTTGGATATTAGATGATCATGATGGATGCTGCTGAGGGCTTTGGTGAGCAAATCTGCAGGCTGGTCATTAGACGGCAGATAAGCAACATGAGTGAGACCTTCTTGGATTCTTTTCCTTATAAAATGGCAATCTATGTCAATGTGTTTAGTTCATTCATGAAAAACAGGATTGGCAGCAATCTGAAGTGCATATTTGCTGTCAGTGAAAACAGAAACTGGTAACTGAACTAGTATGCCTAATTCCTTGTACAAATCAGTAAGTCAAACTACTTCTACAACTGAAGTTGCCATGGCTCTATACTCAACCTCTGTTGAGCTCCTTGAAACTATAACTTGCTTTTTAGACTTTCAGGATACAGGTGAAGGCCCAAACATTATCAGGAAACCAGTAATAGATCTCTTGTTATTAACACAGGACCCCCAGTATGCATCACAAAATACCTGAAGTTGGAAACTACTAGAACTAGACATGAGGATACTTGACCCTGGTGCCTATTTGATGTATCTGACTAGCCTCATCCCAGCATCCATGTGTGAAGTTTTAGGAGCTTGCATGAATTGACTTAAGCATTGCACAACAAATGCGATATCAGGTCTGATATTTGTGAGATATAGTAATCTTCCAATCAACCTCCTATAAATGCTAGGATCTGGCAATGGCAAGTCATGTGTAGGAGTGGATGCTGCATTATCAGAAAGAGACTGAGAAGCAACATATTGATCAAACTCCACTGTAGTGAACTTCTTGTGCATTTCCATGGGTGAGGAGGCACCCTTAGCACCTGCTACGCTCATATCAAATATAAGTTCCAAAGCATATTTCTTTGGTGCATAAGAATACCTTGAGAATTTCTTGCAAACTCTATTCCAAGAAAATATCTAAGCTCTCCTAGATCTTTAATCTTGAATGCTGACTGAATTGTTTCTTTGGTGTTCTGAATAAGAGTTGAGTCATTACCAGTAATAAGTAAGTCATCAACATATACAAGTACCACAACTATGTTATCCCCTTTCTATTTTGTAAACAAAGAATAATCCCTGTGGTTTTAAACAAAACCAGATGAAGTCAATGCTGAGGTGTGTTTAATGTTCCACTTCCTTGAAGTCTGTTTTAAGCCATATAGGGACTTTAATAATCTACAAACTTGTTTCTGTCCTCCAGCAGTATTAAAACCATTTGGTAGTGTCATATACACTTCTTCATAAAGATCTCCTTGCAGGAAAGCATTGTATACATCCATATGATGAATTGTTCACTGTCTAGAAGCTGTAATGGATATGACTGATCTCACAGTGGTCATTTTGACCACAGGTGAGAAGGCTTCTTGATAATCAAGACCCTCATTTTGGTTGTATCCTTTGGCTACTAGTCTAGCTTTGAACCTTTCCACTTCTCCTAATGCTTTTTATTTTATTTTGTACACCCACCTACATTCAATAGCCTTTGTTCCCTTTTATAAGATGTACTACTTCCCATGTCTTATTATCCTCTAGTTCCTGAATCTTAGCCTTCATTGCTTCAATCCATCTTTTGTCTGTTGCAGCCTCTGAATAGCTATATGGTTTAGTATCAACAGACACATGTGCCACAAAATTTTGATATATAAATGATAGTCCTGTGTAGTCTATTCTTTCAGATATGGAATACAGACAATTACTAGAACCATGTTTAGTGATATAATCTTTGTGCCATATGGGAGGTCTATTGGTTCTTGTAGATCTTCTAATATCAGTTTCAGATGGTATTGTTCCATCCAGCAACTCTACAGTGTGTTGTTCTGGATTATCTATTACAGCAATAACACTCTCAGTGTCTATATTTGCACATGTATCTTACATTATTGGATTTCTACACATAACTTCTATGTTCTGTGAACAAACTAGATCATCAAAGCAAAAATGCACATGTGATCTCATAAAACCAGGCCTGTCATATGTGTCATTTTTTAAAGGAAAAAGTCTCCATGAACACTACATACCCGCTCATGAAAATTATTCTATTTTCCATATCATAAAGTTTATATCCTTTATGTGCAGAACCATATCCAAGAAGGACAATTCTCACACCTCTAAGACTAAACTTATCATGTCTAGTTAAAGCAGTAGCAAAACACAAACAACCTATCACTCTTAGATGAGAAAGTGATGGCATTTTATTGTATAACATCTCATAAGGTGACTTGTTCCCTATAACTGAAGAAGGTATTATGTTCATTACATATACAACATCCTCAACACAGAAACCCCAAAACTTATCTGGCAAGTTAGCTTGAATCTTTATGGCTCTAGCTGTTTTAAGTATATGTCTGTGTTTCCTTTCCACAACACCATTTTGTTGTGGTGTATGTGGATAGGAACTCTCATAGACAACACCATGCAGTTGAAATAACTCCTTACAATTGTGATTAAAGAACGCTGTCCCATTGTCTGATCTCACTCATTTTATTTTCATGTCAAATTGATTATGAACTTCAGTAAAGAAATTTTTAAGCGGTGTGACCACATCTGCTTTCAATCTCATTAAAAAATCCAAGTACATCTAGAGTAGTCATCTACAATAGTCAGAAAGTACCCCATTCTATTATATGTTTCAACTTTGTAAGGTCCTCATACATCCATATGTAACAATTGAAATGGTCTTGTCCTTCTACTGGTACTGATAGGAAATGGTACTCTAGTTAGTCTAGCTAAAGGACACACTTCACAGTTATTTAAAACAAAAGAATTATCATTCTTGAAACATGGAATCTTTTTCAGGGCCTTTATAGGCACATGACACAACCTGTGATGCCATATGACTGCATCAACATGCTTAGTTGTTGCCAACCACTTAGTCACCTCTCCTGCCTTATTCTGTGTGTCCAGACATAGTATATACAATCCTTCTTCCTAATTACCAATCTCCCTCACCTTCTCAGATGAGAAATCCTGAAATACACAACATTTAGGGAAAATGTAACACTGCAATTCAGTTCTCTTGTCACCTTAGAAACAGACATGAGATTAAACTTGAATGTTGGCACACACAAGACATTCTTAATAACATCACCTCCTCCTAAATGATAGTCATTAATATATGAGATTTTAGTTGAATCCCTTGTGGGCAATTACACCTTTCCTGCATTTTCTATCAGATTTTTATTCTGTAAGTATTTCTGATTACCAATCATGTGATTGGTTGCACCTGTATCCACAATACATTTTAACATTAATTTTATATTAAGATCAGATAAACCTGCCATGTTTGCACTAGCACTGGTCACTCCAACTGCAGCTTTGTTATTAAGCATGCTGAGAAGTTGTTGATGTTGGATGGGTGTAAATTGACCAACTGTCATATATGTGCCTTGATGATGCTGATATGAGTTGTATCTTGGCACAAAGTGTGGTCCATATGGCTGATTGTGGGACTATGAGTTTGGCATCAACATTGTACCATGCTGCTATTGTGTCTTCCCAAACTGCATATTCTGCATATGATGGTGATTTTGGACTTCACCTCCCTGTCCAGTATCTTCAAATGGCAAACTTCCTCCTGTCACTACATTTGCCTTCTTAACTTTTCCTTTAAAATTCTCAGGATATCCATTTAGTTTGTAACAATCCTCTTGTAGGTGTGCAGTTTTGTGTCAGAAATCATATTTCATCAGCTTAAAGTAGTCCATTCTCAAGTGTCCTTTGGCATGGCAAAAATCACACACTACATTAGGGTTATATGGTTTCTTTTGCCTTGGACCTCCACTTCCATTGCTTGTTGTAAACATGGCTGATGACTCCATTGTATCCTGCGTCATCCTTTGGCTCTCCTCCTGGTTGATCATTGCATAAACCTGATTTAGGTTTGGTATCTGTTGCATCATTATCACTTGACTTCTAGCTTGACTATAACTGTCATTAAGTTCCATAAAAAATTGTAGCATTCTCTGATATTGCAAATGATCTACAAATTCTTTCGACTTAGGACAACAAGATGGTAGTGGTATAATGGAATCATATTCATCCCAAAGGTACTTAAGCTTAGAGTAGTACATAGACACATATAGTGTTCCCTGTCTCAATGTGACTATCTCCTTATGCAACTGAAATGTCCTCGAACTATTTATTTTATCAAACCTATCATTCAGATCCTCTCATATCATATAAGAATCTGAATTAAACAATATTCCAGTCAGTAAGTTTTTGCTCACATTCCCCATTAGTCATGATACTATAATGACATTACACATATCCCAAAGCCTAGCTAATTCACCCGTGAATGTTTCTCTCTTCACTGTACCATCTATGAATCCTATTTTATTCTTTCCTAATAGGGCCAGTTTCATCGCCCTACTCCATAAAGTGTAATTATCCATTCCAGTTAGCATTATTCCAACCGACAACGAACCTGGTGCATCAGATGGAAAAATATACAAAGGATGGTTGTGATCGATGTTCATCGTTGTTGTCGCAGCTACATTGGTTATATCTTCTCAATTTTCTCCCATTGTTGTCGAATTTGTGATTTTCAGACTTTAATTGCAAATATAATAACAGTATGTCTTCAAATGCGATTTGATTCAAGTTTTCGATGTTTGATTTCTTCGATTGTAGACATAGATCCGTCTAATCCCTCACTGCATGTGACTGAATTTCCCTCGATCTATGTCGGACGGTTGCTCTGATGCCATGTTAGACTTCTGCACTGGTCTTAGAAGAAGAAATCAAACCAGAAATGGCTAAGTTGTCATTGATGAAAAGCAGAGAAAACAGAGACAATGTACTGCCCGAGAAAGAAGAACTTTCATATATGTGTGTTATCCTTACAATGCTTTACAAATGCTATATATATACACACTACAATTCATCCAAAATATCTATTAATTATACAACGAACTCATCAACAAACTAACCAACTCAACTAACTAACTCAACTCCTTATAACAAACATAACAAACTCAATAATAGTACTATCATGCACTCCTCCTCATGGTACCTTTGTGCACCTCTCTATTACTTTCACAGAAGATAAGGGGGTTGTATCCGATCTGGAAAACTCCTTTACGAATCCAGTTAAACTGATAAATAGTGAGTACGACTAGTAAGTAATGTAATGTAAAAACAAGCAATGATTCAAGAAAATATATGTAAAATCAATGGATGTTCTTTTGTATATTCCTTAGAGTAAAAAAGAGTTAGGGTTACAAAGGGTGAGCAAGATGTCATTCCTTCCCTCCTAAGCTACACATATATAAGACAAAGTTAGACTTTTAAACCCTAAAGTACGGGTGATGTGACCTCTCTGCCGCTCCAACATTCGTGTATGCTGCGGCACCTTAATCGAGACTGACAAATGTGATCCAGGTTGATGGGAGTGAAAGCCAACTGTAAAGATCCTCCGAATCCTCCGAACATCCGGTTACGCGAGCTCCCCGGGGCACTCTCTTCACCAAATACAACATTCAAATGATCAAGATTTGGAGTTGAAATTAAAGAGGCAGAATCTGAAACAAGGGGAAAATGGAAAAAAAAAATACTACTAGTAGAATGTTATAATTTGGAGACAAATTCATGACCTAAAATATTAAAGTAGAAGCGAGTTTCCTTGCGTTAATGGGATTCGACCACTAAAAAACAATTCACCTATACTAGCACGTACAATCGAACTTTCTGGCTAGGGAGTTCAACATAACAATGGCCAAGGTGGTAACTAAACTTTAATTTTGGTAATATAATTTCATTCCATCATGAGCATTTTATTTCATTTCATATGCCCTGATAAGAATATGGGATTTTTACACTCTATGATAATTAAGGAAAACTAATTACCCGTTTTAGCCAAGTTTTAATTTTTTACCGATTTAGAACTTTCTACATCAGCAATTATAGAATTCCAGGACAGTTGCAATTACCAACTTTTTATGTGAATATTAGTATAAAATTTGAGCTCTTTATAAAATCTTGAGGTGGAGAGAAATAGACATATTGTTGGCAAAGAAACCAAAACATCACAAAGCTGAAATAGATATTCAATCTATTTGAATTTGGATGTGTAGACAAACTCGAAGCATAAACTAATGGTAGCAACAAATATAATAAGTAGAAAAACAAATATGGCAAAGGCAACAATATCAATCCCAAGAGACACCAACAATTGTGTGGAAAATCTCTTTCAAAGCGAAGAAGCAAAACCACGAGTCTCAGATCCATAAAAAAAATTCCACTATAACAAAAGGGAGTGAAGAATTTAACAATATCACGAAAAAGATTAGTTGGAAAATAAAATTTTATCCGCTCTCTCTATAAATACGGTTGCTTATCGCTCCCTTCTTTGGTTATGTTTGAAAATATCGAAATAAAATGACCACGGTTTTAGGTTCACTTAATCTTGTTAGATATATGTGTTTCTTTTCAATACTCAAGACTTTTTATTTTGAAATCAAACCTAAAATTAGTTCTTTTAAAAGTGTTTTTAAAAAAGGTGTGCTTCGATCGTGTCTCCGGAATACAATTGAATGTAGATATCATGAACGTGAGGTGCATGATACCAGGCCGAAAAACCCGGGCAACCCTTCCTCTATGTGCCAATCCTAGCGCATCCAGTGCCCCGACGCCCAGCTCAAATGGAGAAATATAAATGAGCCAGGAAAAAAGGTTTTGGTACAAAATGAATTTTAATCCATGTAGAAGGGAAAAACCAAAAAATCTAATAAGATCACGAAACAAATATATTCCCGCTGTTTCCAGTTAGGGGGAGGGGAACAAGAAGAATATTACTGAAAGAGAATAATCCCCTGATTATTTTCATTAATGTCAAAGGTATATATACATGATATACAATATTTAATTATGATAATTAAATCTACCTTTTACTAATACAAGACTACTACCTTTTCCTAATACAAGACTACTACCACAATTACACATGTACAAGAACTCTAATATTGTAAGGAGTGATACACGACATAAACACATAATATACACACGTATATTCTGTCACACCTCCGCAGTCTTAGTGGGCGGTTGTCGTACGATGAGACTGTCCCTAAAATCTTCAAACAGAACTAAGGGAAGACCCTTAGTAAAGATGTCAGCAATTTGGTACCGTGAAGGGATATGCAAGACACGTACTTGTCCACGAGCTACCTTTTTGCGAACAAAGTGAATATCCATCTCGATATGTTTAGTGCGCTGATGTTGGACTAGATTTTCAGAGAGATAGACCGCACTAACATTATCGCAGTAAACCAACGTAGCTTTCTGAATAGGAAAGTGAAGCTCTAATAGGAGGTTACGCAGCCAACATGACTCAGACACCACATTGGCTAACCCTCGATACTCGGCCTCCGCACTGGATCGCGATAAAGTAGTCTGTCATTTAGCAGACCAAGAGACCAAGTTATCACCAAGAAATAGACAATAACTAGATTGGTATTTGGACATCCACCCCAATCAGCATATGTATAAGACATGAGAGTAGATAGGAGGATGGATATAAATGCAAACCATAATTAAGAGTGCCCTGAATGTAACACAATGTATTTGAGAGCATGCATGTGTTATTCCCTCGGATCATGTATAAATAAACACACCTGCTGCATTGCATAAGTAATATCGGGTGTGTAAATGTAAGATACTGAAGAGCCCCCGCAAGACTACGATAGTTGGAGGGATCTTCGTAGGGTGTGCTAGAATTAATACTCAACTTCAGTTTGGTGTCAATCGGAGTACGAGATGACTTACAGGATGACATGCCCGCCCTCTCAATAATCTCAGCCACACACTTCCTCTGGATAAAAATAGACCACCTGCATGACGAGTTACAGTTATACCCAAAAAATAACTCAAAGGCCCCAAGTCTTTTATAGCAAATTCGGAACTGAGAAGAGATATGATAGACTTGCGCAGTATACCAGAAGAGGCAATTAATATAATATCATCCACATATAACAGAATGTATGGCAGAGAAGTACCACGACGATAGATGAATATAGATTATCAGACCTGCAGTGAGAAAATTCAATAGTAGACACATAATTTACAAACTTTTTATACCAGGCCCGAGGGGCTTGTTTTAGCCCATATAAGGACTTCTTCAGCAAATAGACATGGTTAGGATGATCGGGGTCCCCGAAACCCAAGGGCTGATGTATGTATACCGTTTCCTTGAGATCACCGTGTAAGAATGCATTATTTACGTCCAGCTGATGAATGGGCCAGGCTTTGGAGAGAGACAGATTGAGAACAGTGTGAATAGTTGCCTTTTTGACAACCGAACTAAATGTCTCACCACAATTCACGCCAATCTGTTGAGTTTTGCCATCACCTACAAGACGGGTTTTATGCCTCTCAAAACAACCATCAGATTTTTTCTTATGAGTAAAAATTTATATAGAATGAATCACATTAACACCAGGTGGACGGGGCATCAAGTCCCACGTTTTATTTTCAATAAGAGCATTATATTCATCATCCATGGCCATTTTCCAATTCAGGTCACGAAGGGCAGACACAAGATTATATGGTAGGGATGATTTAGTGACATTAGAATTGAGATTAAAATGACAGTTTGATTTAAAAATACCCCGTTGGCTACGAGTAACAGGACTTTGACTCGGAATAGAAGTGGGCCGGACCTGGGTCAGTGTGGTGACGTCAGAACTGGATCGGTTTGGGAGGAACAAGCTCGGGTTGGGAGGTGGGCTAGTAGACAGTGGGCCTGCTGGCCGAGACACTGGACCGAGAGGGAGAATGGATGGGCCAACAGGCAGTGGGCTTGCTGACTGTGAAACTGGATCCGGATGTGGGACATTTGGGCCAGCAGGCAGTGGGCCTGCTGGCTAGAAATGATCACGGAAGGGTCTGGGCCAGCCGGTGTCTACCGGTCCAAACACCAACACGGGGCCCGGACCAAATGGTGGACCACATATGGTGAGAGACCATTATCCAAAAATTATAGAAATTAGACACGAAATTATGTAACTTAGCAAATAGAAATTGGGTTCATCAAAAATTACATGGAGACTAATGATGATTTTATTAGAGGATAAATCATAACACTTATAACCACGATGATTAGACGGATAGCCTAAAAATACACAAGCGATAGAGCTGACTTGTAATTTGTTTATTGTAGTGGAGGAAAAGAGAAGATAGCATAAACACCCAAACACCTTAAGATGAGAATATGACAGATCTTTGTGATAAAAAAATTTGAGTGGAGATTGGTATGCTAATCCTTTGCTAGGGAGTATGTTAATAAGGTAAGTGGCCATTTGTAATGCATGATGCCAAAAGGAAGGTGGTAATGAAGCATGGGCTAGTAATGTTCGAACAATATTATTAATGGTGCATATTTTCACTCGGTTTTCCCATTTTGTGAGGATGTATGTGGACAAGAAAACCGGAAATATATACCATTAATGTTACAAAATTCTCTAAAAGGCCTATTATGATATTCTTTTCCATTATCACATTGAATGTTTTTAATTTCCCGTTCAAATTGGGTATGGATGAACACTCTAAATGATAGGAATGTGGAATAAACTTGAGACTTTTTAGATAATGAAAAAGTCCACAAACAATTAGAATAATCATCCAAAAATAACACATAATAACGGTGGCTCAAAGAGCTCAAAACGGGAGATATCCAAAAATAACACATAATAATATCAAATGGCAACATCGTACAAGAATTGAAGGCAACAAACGGTAATTTAACATGTTTTCCAAGCGGACAAGAAGGATAGACATTAGTACTACGCATACTATTACACTCAATAAACTCATTATTCTTAAAAGAGGAAATAACAGATGCTCCCGGATGACCCAAACGTTCATGCCATAAGGAAGGTTCTAAAGCGGCAAACGTTGACGGTGTGGCTGGATTAGTGGTGATGGGATATAGCTCACCTCGACTGTTACATCTCATTAGAAATATTTCCGTCGTGAAATCCTTCACAGAAAATCCGAAAGGCTCAAAGTCAACAAAAACCCAGTTATCAGTTGTAAATTTCTGAACAGACATCAAATTTTTAATTAATTGAAGAGCATGAAGGATACTTTTCAAGACTAAAGGTGGGTTCGGGGGAGATAAATTTGTGTGATCATAACCACGAATTAGAATTGAATTACCATTACCAACAATAATATCACGATTTGTGCTCAAATTGAAATAAGACGAGAGATTACCTGGCGCAGACGTCATATGAGAAGTGGCATCGGTGTCCATGTATCAATTTGCATTCGGGGGATTTAATCCCAGTGTGTGCATTGCTGCCTCGATATTTGTAGGACTCGGGGCTATTGCTGGGCCTGTAGCAGCGAAGGCCTGTTGTGGCTGAGGCTCAAGTACGCCAGGTTGCTGAAATCCACTGGGCCTGGCCCAAAAATTTGCTAGAACGCCTGTTGGACCTGGATATGGTGGACTGGGCCACTGCCGACTGGCCCAACCCCACGACCACTATGCATTGGCCTAAGGCTGCGGCCCAGTCTGCTGGCCACTGCCATCCCGTCCTTCGCCACTGCCACCCCCGCCGTCGCCGCAGCTACCGCCATTGCCACCATCGTAGCCACGGTTTTTGCCACCATTTTTCCAATTTTGGTACTTTTTGCCGCCACCATTGGTATGATTTTGTTCCGAATTTTCCAAAAAAGAGTGAGTGTCATCGGTGTCGCGTGATGTGGCCACCATCATGGTAGAATTAGCTCCGGTTGCCGCCTTTTTAGCCAATCCGGCTTCTTCTAAGGCGAGCATGGAACGTGCTTGGTAGAACGACGGGAGAGAATTTCTTTCACGTAGAAGAGTTCCAACGCCATTATACACCTCGGAGAGGCCTGCAACCATCTGAAGAACCAGACGATCATTAGTGACGGGCGCGCCAATGTTCTTGAGTTGATCCGACAACTCCTTGAGCCTTTGACAATAGGCGGAGGCATTCATAAAATCCTCCATGTTTATGTGGGAGAATTCATGCTCAAGGGTCACGACACGGGAATTTTTGTTATCTTGGAATATATCACGCAACCTATTCCAAGCTTCCATTGCCGTGGCGTCGGGTTCAATAATAGTCTGCAAGAGGTCCGTAGAAATGGTGGAATAAATCCATTGGAGCACCGTAACATCAAGAGTTGCCCACAAGTCTATTTCATCATCGGTGGTAGGCATCTTCTCCTTTCCTTTTTCCGGTTCGATGATGTGATGAAGGAATCTATTAGACCGTGCGTAAATTTTAAATAGTTCTGCCCACGTCGCGTATTGGACGTTTTCCATCTCAAGAACAATAGGGATGTTGTTCTTGATATTGGAGACTACAAGGGCAAGATGAAAGGTGTTCTTTGTGGTAGACATGAGGAAAGAACAAGTGGAGAATTAGGGTTTCGGAATTTTTTTTTGAAGGGAGGGGGTAGGTACGGCCAACGACCGAAGGGAGAGTAGGACGGCGGAAGCAAAAATTTGTGGAGAAGGAAAAGCTTGCCCTAGACTGCTGATTCTCATTAATGTCAAAGGTATATATATGATATACAATATTTAATTATGGTGATTAAATCTATCTTTTCTTAATACAAGACTACTACATTTTTCTAATACAAGACTGCTACCATAATTACACATGTACAAGAATTCTAATATTGTAAGGAGTGATACACGGCATAAACACAGAATATACACACGTATATTCTGTCAATTACTATTTGCCAATTTACACAAAAGTCAAAGTAATATACAAATAATTATCAACGATAGATACATCTGAGTTTGATCAATCTATCTATACATATCTATATATCTAGTGTGGAGCAAATCAAAAAAAGAAACAAAAAAATCATCCTATCAAACATACAAGAATCTTATCCCACAAGCAAACACTAAGGCATCTACCCAAATTCAACACATTTGTCTTCGTCTTTAATCTATTTGTAGTTTCCTACTAACAATAATAATCAATCACCAATAATCACTAATTAACATATTAAATAAAAACCAAGCTGTTTTCATCATCAAATCTCATGTCCCCAATGCTCGAATGCACCCCGCCATCTTGTAAATTTGGATCTTCAAAACTCATGTCCATCAAGTATCCATACTCATCGTCCTCAACCATTTGATCATTTTGTGGAGGTTTGTTCATTTCTTGAGACATTAATTGAAGATAGCTACCTTGGTTGTGATCCGGTTCCAATAAATCAAACAACTTTTGGCTTTGATTGCCAGAAGGGCGCTGGGAGAAGGCGGCCGCTGCCATTAGGCGTGGGCCGCCGTAAGACAACGCAATATGTGACTGTTCCATATTGGGAGGAGAATTGACACCAACCTCGTACGTGTTGTTATTGTTGTTCTCAGCTTTAGCTTTGTGAAATACTCGACATAACACCCAATCTTCCTGTTCAATCATCATAGACGTGTGGCACAAATTCAGTAATGTCGTTAGATGTTTTATACACTATGTAACAAAACGGTTTTAGAATTTACTCATATGTAGCTAAAATCTAGCTAGCAGCCATTCTTTTTTCCCATCACCTTTATTGTTCCTCCCATTCATCTAGGAGGTTTCTATGAAGTTTCTTTTCCATAAGCATTTGTCATTGTCACGTGAAAATTGTTACAATCTTGATGTGTCTATGTGTCCTTATGTACTAAAGATAAAAATACCTTGTTGTTTCATCATTATATAATATTACGTGTGGCAGAATCTTTTCAAATCTTAATCAAATCATATAGAGTTATGATTTTTCAACAACATTAAGATTCGTTTCATTGAAAGCAAATATAAAGAAAAATAGAATACCCTTAATGTAAAGAGAAGTGTATGTGTCTACACTAACACTAATACTGAAAAATAGGACGTACAACTTATTGGTAGATTAACTATATTCACCTATAGTGAAAATAAACTTTTATGTTATCAGGTCAACTAAAAAATAACTAGAGATAACCTTTCATAAAAAATGAAATTTATAATTTTAAACGAAAAGGCGATTTATCTGTTATAACAAATAATACATGAAACCTGATAATGTAAAATTTCTTTATGATGCCGGTAACGGTTAAATTCGACAGAAATATGTATATTGTGCACGACAAAGAATTTTTTTTACCTTAGGGGGTATATGTGGATTTTCCAGGCGGAATTCATGCATGATCCATCCAGTTTTAATTCCATTAGGAGCTCTATTCATGTAGAAAACTAGAGTTTTTCTCATCCCTACGATGGTACGAGTTCGAGGATCTAACACTGTCCGATCTTTGCCTGTGGCTTTCCAATAACCCGAAGTTGTAGCCCGATTGGTCCGAAAACCAGTAGCGTATTTCCGATCTCGAAAGCTGAAGAAGTACCATTCACTCGAGTTGAGCTTTGCCACCTCTAAATTGTCAAAAATAAACATTAATCAGTATAAAATATGATATATTCGTTAATTATATTAATTTGTACTACGAAATATGATGGAGAATGGAAGATTCAGATACACGTACAAGGAGGAGACTAGATTGATACATAATAATTATATCGGTCCAAATTAAGGTAAGAGGTGCAGACGACAACTAAAAGCATAATTCAGGATGACATTAACGTAATTGTGTGTCCCAAATCCCAATTTATGTGAAGAAGTTCGGAATAGGAGAGTTAAAACACTTAATTTCAATTATGAATTCGGATATAGATTCTTCAAATAGTTTTAAAATATATCCTTAATACGGCCTCACGTGTGAGCCTAATTCTTTTATCATAGGCCGAGCATGTGAAAATCTTTTGGATAATGGGAGCAGTGAGATTCACATTTGTCTGCTCTCATCTAAAAGTTTAAGCTGTTATAGAAAATAAACTTTTTATTTACTTAACTCTTTTCTCATCATCAACATAGCTAATGATTCGAAATACTTAATGAAAAACATTTGAAAAAAATTATAGTCAAATGAAAAAATTATTTGACTCCTCAAATAGTAACACCTTCACATAAATTTAGACTAAGAATATTTTAATTGTTGTGAGACCCCATCATCACAGGCTTGTAAGACAATTGCATTAGCTAAAGTGACGCAGCAAGTTGGGTATTAGTCACAATAGATTCTCTAGGCATGTTTCCTCTTTAGATAAAGAAAGTTCATATGAAAGAATGGAAAAACAATTTTAACTTTTTCTTCACAATAGTCGAATTACTTGGACATTGGTGAGCAATACAACATCACTTTCGTCATGTCCCACCTAATAACATTTTAACAACTAAAATTAGGAGTAATAGTAACTAAATTAGGCTTTCTAATATTTACAATTATTTCGTTTTTTAACCAACAAAATCCACACTAGTCATCACAATAATTTTTCAAAACATTTCATACATCTACTTATACGTGATGGTTCGTTGTTTCTATATATATCAATAAACTATACGTGCAAGAGAAAATTAATGAGATATATATGATGAAATAATATTATGGGAAGTAAGGTGGCCAAATGAAATGTCTCAATGGAACTATGGAAGTAGACCCCTCCTTTGGACTATTCATTCACATCCTTCTCTTTCAATTCTCTTACTCTTCTTCTCTCATTTTCTCACACACATGGCCAAAAGAGTATATTAGTCCATCAATTTTATTGTGTGTCTTAATTCGACATAGCACAAAATTTAAGAATACAGAAAATAAATTTTTTTCTTCTTATAGTCATAAACTATAAAGGTATATGACATATCAAAAATATTATTTAAATCTTGAGGTCTTAAAAATGTCATATTATTCCTATATGAGAGTATCATAAGCAGAGATGAAGTCATACATGATTTGAATCTTATGGAATCTAAATTTTAATTTTATTAAGTTAATAAGTTTTAAATTAATGATTTGCACATGTTCAATGGGTTCTTAAGACAAATACATTGAACTTGTAACCAACACTCTATCTCCAAACTCTGATCATAAGGTTAAAATAAAAAAAATTAGAAATTAGAAATTTATGATATATAAAGACATGTGAAACGCATACAAGCGTAACAAGAAGAGAATTTATGTTTTTCTCTCCTAAAATAAATTTCATGATTTTGAAACAAATTATAAGTTGCTCAAATACTTGAGATAATCGACATGTATGAGATATATATCAGGGCATACAACTCCCTCCTGTCTCAATTAATGTGTTATATATATATATATCATGCATGTTGAGACTTGAGCAACTTATAATTTGTTTCAAAATCATGAAATTTATTTTAGGAGAGAAAAACATAAATTCTCTTCTTGTTACGTTTGTATGCGTTTCACATGTCTTTCAAAAGAATTTTCAAAGAAACGTCCGTATCGCTCTACAGTGGTGTAATTTGTCTCAGACAAACATATACTCCTTATCGTTCCCTACCTGAAACTTTTCTAGAAAGAAAAGAATTATCATGCGTCACAATTGTATTTCATAAGCTTCATATATAAAGATCGGAATAAGTGACATTTGATTTATTTATCATGATGAAGCGTTTTCTGAACTCCCCCAAGTGTATTTTGGTTGAAGTATTTTAAAGAAGTAATACTGTCAACTTTTGTTAAAGATAAAAAGAAGTCTGACTCCCCCAAGTGTAATAGTACTAAATTATTTTATTCCTCAGATAAAAAATACTAATTAGAACGTGAATTTCTTTCTGATATTGAAAACTATCTAAAGATCTATATAAGAAAATAGAAAAAAGTTTGAAAGAAAAGAAAAAAAAATATGAAAAAGTTATTTAGCAATTTATTAAAGGAGGGGTAGCCCGGTGCATTAAGCTCCCGTTATGCGCGGGTCCAGGGAAGGACCGGACCATAAAGGTCTATTGTACGCAGTCTTACCTCACATTTCTGCAAGATGATGTTTCCAAGGCTTGAACTCATGACATCCTGGTAGGGGTGACAAAATTAGTCCAAACCCAAATGACCCGCCCAACCCGTCCAAGGTTTCATGAGTTTGGGAAAGAGTGATTTTGATGTTGAGTTGGTTTGGGCTAGCCCAAGTTGACTCATCATAAATCAGCAGCCCAAATGAACTCATGATGATGTAAAAACTTGACCCACGAAAATGTTTAATTTTAACGATTATAGCTCCACTCTAGATTAAGATTTTTGTTTATAATAATTATTTTAAAAAATCCTTTATTATTTCAGAACAATAAAATACACCAACGCACCCCAACCGCCCACCACACATCCATTCACCCTACTCCCTACCCCCTCCCCTACACCAACCCCCATCCAAGCACTGAACACCCTCACATCTTTGCCCCCTACCTTGCCTACTCCACCCCACCCCTAACCACATCTACCCCATCTACCCCCACCCCACTTTCCCTACCCCATTCTCAAATTTCAATTTCATATTTTTTTTTACTTTTATAGACAATTTATAAAAAATATGAATTTTTTTCTTATCTGCCCCCTGCCCTACCCACACCTACCCCCCTCCACCCCCAACCCCATTGCCTACCCGATCCTCAAATTTCTATTTCATATTCTTTGTTACTTTTATAAAATAATTATTAAAAATATTTTAAAAAATCTTACCTCCACCCCATGCCCTACCCCATCCTCAAATTTTTATTTCATATTCTTTTTACTTTTATAAAAAATTTCTTACCCCCACCCCCCCAAACCCCTTGCCCTCCCACACCACCCCCGAAGTTTTTATTTTATATATTTTATTACTTATATATAAAATTTTATTAAAATGAGAATTTTTTCGTACCTCATCACCCAACCCCCCCCCCCCCACACCCACTACCTCCGCCCTCCCACCCCCAAATTTCTATTTTATATATTTATTTTACTTATATAAACTTTTTATAAAAATGAGAAAATTTTGCTTACCCCATCCCCACCTCCCACCCGAAGTTTTTACTTTATATATTTATTTTACTTATACAATTTTTTTATAAAAAATGAGAAACTTTTCTTACCCCACTACCCCTGCCCTCCCACTCATTATTTTATATATTTATTTTTCTCTTTATAAAAAATAAAAAAATTCTTAAAAATATTATTCTTATTTTAAAAATAAAGATATGGAAAAATCAAATATCATACAAAATAAAATAACATCATAGAAGGTAAGTTTGAAATTTTGTAAAAGTAATGGGTCAAGTTGGACAAGTTGAGTTATGACCCATCATTTAGCTCATCTTGACCCGCTCATCTTAGCCGATGTAAGCTTTGGGCAAACTGGGCATTGGTCATCTATTGATTCAGCTCATCTTGACCCGCCCAACTTCAGCCCAAAAGTCTCATCTGTCACCCCTACCTTCTGGTCATATGACATCAACTTTACCAGTTACTGCAAGACTCCATTTTAAAGTAGGCATATATAAAAATGAGCTCTTTCTTAGTATAATTTATATGAGTGTGTTTAATTAGACAAAACATTTTTTTTAAAAAAATGAACTTATGCTCACAATGAGATTTTTGTGACTATAAAAATATGTCATAAAATAAAAAATATATAAAATCAAATTACTTCTAAATATACAAATATATCATTTGAAATAGTGCATATAATTAAATGGAGCAAAAGATTTTTGTTAAAACATCTTTTCTTCTCTATCCACTATCTTGGTGAGAAATCTCCTAGTTTAAAGCTAAATTTCCGCATATTCTAAATGTGAACCAAATCCATTAAAACCTGAATTGATGTTAGTTTACTCCACAAAGCAACCATCATTTTCTTTCAAACTTATCTCTTTCTAATCTCTAATAGTACTCAATTCAGGAGACAACATCAAAGAATAACTAAAAAGGCCTAAAGACTCTGAAATATATATTTAGAAAGACAAAAAAGTTGCAGATTCAGTTTCATAATCTTATTAGAGTATAGTATAGCATTATCTTCCCATGAAAAAAAAAAGTATAAAGAAATCAGGAAAAACGTCCGTTAAAGCCACTTTTTTTGCAACTTTTTCATCTAATCATGACACTACACTATTTTGTGTAGTGATGATCAGTTTTCCATCTCTAAATTTCTTTTTCGTTTGTAAATAACACATAAACAGAAAAAATAGGTTTCATTGGAAACAAAGACAAGAATGAAAAGGTTCGAATGAATTGACTGAGCCAGAATTCTTACTAAGGAAAGTTAAAATACAAATTAATATATATAAACTATGAGCTAGAAGTGTTTTTACTTTCGTTTGAGCTAATCGTTTGAGCGGATCACCACTACTGAGGACCCCTCTTAGATTGGAAGGAGGGCGAGGGCGTAGCACGCCCGTAGAAAATTCACTTTCTTTTTTATATTACGATCACATAAAAACATAAACCTTTGGTACATATGTAAAAGATACTTTTCAACCGAGCTACACAATATAATTTTCTGCCAAAAATCACAGAGTATTTCATAGAAAGAGAAGAAGAAAAAGGAGTAATTAGAGATATTGATAAGGAAACTAAGAAGAAAAGACTTACCAGGAAGTTGCCATGGTTCACAAGTATGGAGATCAATTTCCACTAAAGTTCCTTTAAGAACATCTTCATTTACAATTTTCTTGAAGAGATAATGGCAAACTAATTCTTCATCACTTGGATAAAATTTAAATCCAGGAGGAAGTGTAGCTCCAATGTCTCTTAAATCCATTTGGGGAGTGGTTTTGTTTTGTATTAAAATAATATAATTTTTTGTGGGCTTTGGAAAGAAGAATATTGAAGCTAAAGGAATAGTTTTGTTCTAAAATCTAAGGGAGCATTTAATTTCTTTTGTTTGATAATATATTAATACAGAGAAGGAAAAGGTATGTGTATTTATATATAGATAGAGGGAGGTTGACAAATGCCCTTTGCCACTTGGAATTTGTTACATTATTCTAGCACCTTATTATGCTTGTGAAGTTCGTTATTGTTATTTGTTGGGACCTTCTATGAAAACCAAAGCCACAAGAAATCTACCTTTGTGGGTGTAATAATAAGTGAAGGAATTAAATTAATAAAAACCTAATGGAAACTATTAAGAGGAGTACTATACACTATTACTAAGTCGGTCCAAAGCATATTATTTAGGGGAGAACCTCCAAAATACTCCTTTTACCAAATTTATAGACATTCAAAATGTGATTTTAGGTTCTATATCATTTGACCCTAACTTATACTTAAAATTATCTCATATTTTCAAATCTTATCTTATTTAGCCCATTTTGTATATAATTTGAAATATTTAGGAAAAAGTAATAATTTCTTAATTTGTGATTGTGATTTTCAATTTTTGATGCTTAAAAGTTGATTGAGAGTATCATCACAGATTTTAAATATTGTTGGGTAAAGTGAAAATTAAAAACACTGATCCAATGTTGGGTGTTTTAAAAACTTGAGAACCCACAAATGGGTTGTGGGATTTGTTGAATCTTTTTTAAATTGATTATTGTGGTTCTTTAGGATGTCATTTTGAAGTAGTGGTTAAACTTTGAAGTTATTCGAAGAAGATTTGAGCTATTTTGTGATGTTTTTATAACCCAGTTTTGTGGGTTGAAGTTGGTAGGAGACGGAATCCAATTTTTTTGTAAGTTTGAATAATTTTGTATAAAGTATAATAGTGTGTATGAACACCTGTTATACATAATTATAAACTTTTATACAATGTTGATAAATTATTTATAATAACTGTATATTATTATATACCGGGTATATCAACATTAATGCGGAAAACAAAGTTAGCTATGTGGACGTAAACTAAAAATATTATTATAAGTGTAATATTTTGTATTGGACTGTATATTTTTGAATTTTTTCTTAAAAATTTGTACAAAATTCCATTAACTATATATAGGGCTGGCATGGATCAGAGGTGGATCGGATGGAGCTCAATCCGCCTCCACCCACCAACAATCCATCCATCACCCTATTTTTTCTTCATCCACATCCGATCCACCCATCATCCACGGGTGAATCGGGTGGATCGGGTGCTTCGCGGATTAAAATTATTGCACAATCAGTCAATCACCTAAAATCCTTGGTAAAACGAAAAAAAAAGTACATCAAATAAATATCATCATACTGTTTTTACAAGTACTTTGTGACATTCATTGATGATAGCACAAGGTATTGTTACATTTACTGGTTGAAAAGTAAGGATGAAGCCTTTGAAGCGTTCCGACGTTACAAAGCAGAAGTTGAGAACCAACTAAGCATGCAGATTAAATCCATTCGTAGCGATAGCTGGGGAGAATATGTAGCGCCATTTGAGGAATATTGTGCCGAATCGGCCATTGTTCATCAAACGACGGCTCCATACTCACCTCAGTCGAACGGTGTTGCGGAACTCAAGAACCACACATTGAAGAAAATGATGAATGCCTTGCTCATCAATTCCGGTCTTCCACAAAATATGTGGGGAGAAGCTGTCCTTACCGCTAATACGATTCTTAACAGAGTTCCATATAAGGGTAAGGACAAAACTCCATATGAATCATGGAAGGGAAAGAAACTCACTTATAAATATTTAAAGGTGTGGGGTTGTTTGGCAAAGGTCGAAGTACCCAAGCCAAAGCAGGTCAAGATTGGGCCTAAGACTGTAGATTGCATTTTCATCGGATATGCAAATAACGGTAGTGCTTATCGCTTCTTAGTGCATAAGTCAGATATTTCAGATATCCACGGGGGTACAATCATGGAATCAAGGAATGCTCAATTCTTTGAAGATACCTTTCCTAGAAAGGAAAAAAGACACAACCTCTCGCAAACAAAGTTATGAACAAAACTCTCAGGAACCGGGAGTCGTTGACGGCCCGGATCTAGACTGTTCAAATCTAGTGGACCTCGAAGTGGCTGAATATCCGGAATCTAGTGTTCCAGATTCTCAGAACTTGGAGACTCCAAAGATAGAACTAAGGCGAAGTAAAAGGGCCAGGAAGGATAAATCCTTCGGTCCTGACTTTGTAGATTATATGGTTGATGATGAACCAAGGACAATTGCTTAAGCATTGTCAACTCTAGAGACACCGCTCTGGAAAGAAGCTATTGAGAGTGAAATAGACTCCATTCTGTATAACCATAGTTGGGAGTTGGTTGATCTTCATCCAGGAAATAAACCGTTGGGTTGTAAATGGATACTCAAACGGAAGTATAAAGCAGACGGGTCTATAGATAAGTACAAGGCCAGGTTGGTAGTCAAGGGCTATCGGCAAATGGAAGGCCTTGACTATTTTGACACGTACTCCCCGGTGTCTCGGATGACGTCCATACAGGTATTCATTGCGATCGCAACATTGCGTGACCTTGAGATACATCAAATGAATGTCAAGACAGCCTTCCTAAATGGTGATTTGGAAGAAGAAATCTATATGGAACAACCCGAGGGGTATGTGGTTCTAGGGCAAGAGAAGAAAGTCTGTCGGCTTGTCAAATCTCTGTATGGGATGAAATAAGCCCCAAAGAAATGACACGAAAAAATTGATAGTACTCTACTATCGAAGGGTTTCGCCATTAATGAGTGTGACAAATGTGTCTATATGAAAGGTAACTCTAATTCGTTTGTCATGATATGCATGTATGTAGACGACATGTTGATCACAGGGAGCAGTCCTAACATGATTCTAGAGACTAAGAACATGTTGAAACAATGCTTCGACATGAAGGATATGGGTATCACAGATGTCATATTAGGGATAAAGATCTCTAAGACATCTGATGGAATGGTCTTATCTCAGTCTCACTACATCGAGGATGTGTTGAGAAAGTTTGAGATGTTTGACAGTTCGCCTATAAAGGCACCACTGGATAGAAATTAAAAGCTTGATAAAAATCGTGGTGCACCCGTATACCAGGAGCAATATGCACAAATGATTGGGAGTTTGATGTACATAACAAACTGCACCCGACCTGATATTGCTTATGCAGTCAACAAGTTGGCTAGGTTTACCCGTAATCCGAGTAATGATCATTGGAAGGTGTTGAATCGAGTACTACGATACCTGAAATACACGCTAACCTACGGGTTACATTATTCGAGATATCCAATTGTACTAGAGGGGTACAATGATGCAAACTAGATATCTGATATAGAGAACATCAAGTCCACCAGTGGGTATGTATTTACAATTGGTGGTGGGGCTGTGTCTTGAAAATCCTCTAAGCAAACTTGCATCGCCCGATCCACGATGGAATCAGAGTTTATCGCTTTAGATAAAGCAGGAGAAGAAGCTGAGTGGCTTCATGACTTCTTAGAGGATGTTCCTTGTTGGGACAAACCCGTACCTTCTGTAATGATCTACTGCGATAGTCAGTCGGCTCTAGAAAGGGCACGGAGTTCTATGTACAATGGCAAGTCTCGTCATATTCGACGGAGACATAAGACCGTTAGGCAGCTGATCACCACGAGTATAATTTCCATTGATTACATAAAGTCAAAGGATAACATAGCGGACCCGCTGACAAAGGGCTTATCCAAATATCAGATGTTCTACCTGTCTAGGGGAATGGGCTTAAAACCCAAGGTATAAGGACCAATACGGTGGTAACCCAACCTTACTGACTAGAGATCCCAGGAAATAGGTTCAATAGGAAAACTAAGTTGTAAAGGTTCAGTTGATCACTTCGGTGGAAGCATGAGCACTTCGGATAGTGATTTCTGTAACGAAACACCAAATCCAAAGTCGTTCCCGCGATAGACTATAAGTGCTATCTGTAGTGTGGGTGAAGGTTAAGTTTCCAAAACCTTTAATGATCCTCACCGGTTGAGGTTAGGTTTGGGGAAACTTTTAATGGTTCCTAACACTTGTAAAATGGGGTATAGCAGGATACCTTGTAGGAGACCACCTATTTAAGTGCGAGGATAGGTCGTCTCAAATGAACGCACTTAAGAATCCAAGAAGTGTCCACGGCCACAACGGACAAAACATTACGAAGAACTGAGTAAAGAAATTTGTTGTGTTGGTACCATTGACTTGGCTTACACTAAACACTGACGGTTCAAGACATCACGTTCACCGCGCAGTAAGTAAGTCCGATGGTATTCAACTATGGAAGGTTCAAAGTGTATGCTACCTATCCAGATGCAACATCGGCCGCTGAAATATTGCTGGAAAAGGCACCATGTGTGTGCGCGCCAAAATCTCTTTCAAGAGGGGATTGCTGGAAATTTACTAATATGGAATTAAGTATATCCCATTAATTTATGACTCGAACAATTGGGGCCCGCACGTCGGAAAAATCATTTCCACACACGTGCACGCGTAGTGCCAAGTATCGCAAATTTCATTAGTGAAAGAGATATTGGTACATATGTAATACATTTGAGACATAGAATTATGGACGGTTATTGGCCAAATGAAAATGTATTCCACGTTGGTAAAAGAAGGAAGAAGTGTACGAAGTTGTATCCCGACAATATATATTCCATTGTAATAGTTACTTACTTCCCGTTTCCTGCAACAATTGTATCCCAACAATATAAAACTCGTTAAGATGTACCTAAACTTTTGGATAAGAAAATAATTTCAATTTTGGAAACTTGAATTTCGATGTTGAAGCTTCAATGCTTTATTAATGGGGGGCTGACTTTGGCTCTTCATTTTTTTCTTGAAAAGTCTGATAGAGAAGTTAACAAGAAAGGAAAGATCTTTAAAAAAAAAAATTGTGCTATATTTTGAAAGTAGAATAACTACCTATTTTTATACTTAGGGGTTAAATTCCGTGTATCTCTATAAGTCTCTCTATAATATATATATATATATATATATATATATATATATATATATTATAGAGAGACTTATAGAGATACACGGAATTTAACCCCTAAGTATAAAAATAGGTAGTTATATATATATATATATATATATATATATATATATATATATATATATTTTCTCCATTGTTTTGTTGGAAAAGCGACACGATTTAAGTTATATGTGATGACAACGTAGTGAATATATTTATTATATTAGGTTACTTATCATTTATTATAGATTTCTAATAAATTATATTAAATGCAGTTATGTGTAATTCCTTTAACATGATGAAAAATTGTGTAAATATTTTTTACTTCTTCAATGCATAGAATTTAAATTATATAATTTTAGTTCTATTTGCACTGACAATGTGTCAATAATATCTACACAATAAGTTATTTATTAGGTAATTATAATTAAATTTTCTAATAAGCATTAAGTGATATTTTGATTAAAGATAAGATAACTTGCTATTATATATTAAAATTTAACCAATAATATAAAAAACTTTCACAGTCGATATATATAATATAAATTCTTGATAAATCATTAAGACAATATGTGTAATCCGATCGCAGCCTCGGTGTCGATATGCGTAAACAAGTCATAACCGTGTATTGATTAATAGAGAAACAAAGTTTACTTTTCAAGGAGATTATAAGTCAAAAAGGGTCATAATGATGACATACAGTATAGATTAGCTTACATAATTTTATCTAGCACTAAATTTAATTCGAAAGGGAACAAAAAAATTCAATCAACTTGGTTCCTTTGATATAGGCACTTTGATGTGAATTTAATGCTAATAATTGATACTTCCTCCGTCTCAAATTATTTGTAGTTTTTTTTGTTCTACACATCCTTTAAAAAATATTAATTAGGAATATTTAATTATTTTTATCATTATTTATGTCTAAGTTATAATATCTCTCAATTAAATGTTTGCTTTATTTATGTGTTATCTATCTTGGTGATAAAATTCTACTAAGCGTAAAATAAGAAAGAAATAATTAATTGTGTCTTGAACTTTTATAACGATAAATAATTTGAGGTGGATGGAATATAGGATAGAGCAATTAAGGAAGACAGAATTGGTCATCTTCTCCTATGTCAACAACATGACTGTTAGAGTTCAATTTTTTGCGCGGAATATCTTCAAAGGCACTGGTTTTTTATTTTTTTCCCTCAAATTATTGATCTTTAATTTTTTTTCCATTCGCTTAAAAAAGTGACCGAAAATACCTTGAGATTCCGAATTTGAACACCTGCCCAGTAAAAAATTAAAAGAATAATTCGCAAGACAGACTTTAAATTCGCAAGGCAGAGTTTGACCTCAAGCATAAGACAAACTCTGTCTTAAGGTAGAGTTTGTAGACAAACTCTCATGCCGGAAGGCAAACTCTATCTTAAGGTAGAATTTGCAGGCAACTATGCCTTTCGAATCTCAAATTTTGTCTTGCGGGTTTTTTTAGTTTTTGACTGAGCTGTGATTCGAACTCTGAACTCATGAATTTTTAAGAAAAGGACAAAAAACTAAGATTTCTAAAGTGATAGGTAAAAATTAAAGACCACCCAAAATAAGGAAATTACTGCGAATTGTCCATTAGAATTTGAAGAAAATGATTAGTGAAGAAGATGGGCCACTCTCAAATATAGTTATTGTAGTGACATGTACTCCTGTGGGGTCTACAAGGATGAAGAACTCAAACTTAATCATAAATAGTAGTAAATAAATTCAATACGCGCCTTTTATTTGTTTGAGAATTTGTTCGAATTCTGAAAATCATGACCAAATTGATTATCTGTGAGAAGATGGAATCGTCATGTCATAATCATGAATAATTCTTTTTCTATTTCTTACTCGGTGTTCGATATCAATATTGGAACTCTGATTAATTCGAATTCATGTTACATAAAGCCTATTTAAGGGGAAACATATCCTAATCGAATTTTTCTCATATTCAAGATTCGAATTCGAAATCTTTAATTAAGAAAGACGAAATCCTATCCATACCTTCAATTGTGGATCTAAAATTTTTACTAAAGAGTTCAAAATGTAAAAGAATAAATATACAAAAAAGTCAAGGAAATTCAACATCTAATATATATATATATCCATCGTAAACGAGTCTTATTGATATAATCATAAATTGTAGGGTTCTATGTATGTGAAGAGCAGATGATGACATAGGAATGGGACCTAAATTATACTTAATTATACTTTGGGGGAATATAAAATACAATAATTGAGGCCAAGGCTTGTTGAAAGGCTTTGAGTATCAAGTGTGTGATACAAGGTATAAGATCTTTGCTTTGCCCATGAAAAGTTAAAAATTGTTGACACGTATTTGTATTTTGCGGCCCATTCAAGGCACTTTCGCTTATTTTGCTCCATCAGCCTTATGATTATCTGGCATTACAGCTTCGATGCATGAAATGGATGGTTCCATTTTTTTTTTTGTACACCTTAAATATTACGCTATAACTTTTTACATACAAGTTAATTTTTCTTTCATTCCGGTTCAACATTCGTATTGAAATTCGATTAAATTTGAATTCACTTCGAAATATTTCACACACAAGTTGATGCTACGGTTCCACATTCTTTATTTATATTTTAGGTTAATTTTAAAGACCTCTCCTCGTATTTGACTTCGTCATACTAGCCTTTTCTGCACTTTACGATGTTATGCTTAACCCTTATTTTGATTTTTCTTGTAACAGTACTTTTAACCTTTTATCATTAACATAAAAGATTACAATTTAACTAATTTACCCATTTAATTGACTTTATAAATACCTTCTACTAAAATTTGCTTTCTTCGATTTATTTTATTAAATATAAATAAAAGGTAAGCGGGTAAGTTCTAGATGTATATGTACATATAAAGGTTTTATTTTAATTTTATTACTTTTTACATTAAATTTTATTAAAGCCAGACACTCAGAAAAAGAAAATAATTGAAAGAATAACTGCGAAAAATTGAAATGGACGGAATTGCAAAAGAATTGAAGAGAAGTTCACAATTGACTAGAGAAAATTTGGAAAAGAACATTGTCTCTATTCAGCTTAACTGAAAGAAACAGAGCTAATAGTACAAGAAATGCTACTAACTCAATTATCATCTAACTATGGTAAAGCCTAACTCTAGTTAACTTATACATCAGGTGTTAACCATACAGGTTAACTAAGCTAACTAACTCAGCTCAGTGAACATTGGTACAACTAATTGTAGTGTTAAGTTTCATCAAATGAACTGAAATGCAGAAGAAACGAAGAGAAGTTTAAAATCTACTAGAAAGATTGTCAGAGATAAGAATACAATACAAGCTACAAAGTCAATTGCCATCTAATCATGATAAAGTCTAACTAACTCTAGTTAACTTATGCACCCATGTGTGGATTGTACAAACTAAGCTAACAAACTCATATTTACACTAACAAAGTAAGCTCCATAAGTAGAGGCTTTAAATCAGCAACAATGATACTTCCATCATTGAATCATTGAAACTGAATTGCAGGCAGAGAGAGAGTTGAAGATATTTTCATTGAATAGAATCAATTGATGTGGTTACACTTATAGGTGTAATGCCAGTGCACTACATGTGACACTCTAACTGCATCCACATTGCCAGCTCAACTACAACTCACTTATCTACATTCTACACTCTCATAAATAAAAAAATATACTACCTGTATACACACACATATACATCTGTTTCAATACTCCCCCTCAGAGGATGAAAGACATCTAGAGCACCTAGCTTGGATAAAAGAAATAGATGTTGAGCAATGCAACATGTCTGCAAGTTGCAGTTTCGAACTAACAAACTCAGGTTTGATCAGTCCATCTTTGAACTTCTCTCTTATAAAATGGCAATCAATTTCTATATGCTTAGTTCTTTCATGGAACATCGGATTAGATGCTATCTGCAAGGCTGCTTTATTGTCACCGTATGCTTTATTGTCACCGTAAAGTTCCACAGGAGTAGTAATTGACACCTTCAGATCTTGTAGCAATCCCATCAACCAAACTACTTCTGCTACATATTGCTGCTACCATACTTATCTATTCAGCCTCTGCTGAACTCCTACTCATTGTGTCTTGTTTCTTTGATTTTCAGGAGATTAAGGAATCACCAAGATGCACAACATAGCATGTGACTTACCTTCTTGTGTCGGGGCATGCTGCCCAATCAACATCATAGAAAACAGTCAAACTATTTATAGAACTTCTCCTTAACAATATTTCTTGTCCTGGTGCTTTCTTCAAGTATCTAAGCACACTTATAGGTGCTTCCCAATGTGGCATTTTTGAACACTACATGAATTGACTAAGAACCTGGACTGCAAAGCATATGTCAGGCCTAGTAATTGTCAAATAAATCAGTTTTCCCAATAACTGCTCGTAACTGTGAACATCACTGATGACTGGATCATCTGTTTTGTCGAACATTTTGTCATACTCCATTGTAGTTAGCTTTATATTTTGTTTCATAGGTGTAGAGACAGGCTTTGCACCACTCAGCCCCATGGTTGAGATCAATTCTAAGGTATACTTCTTTTATTGAGTAGAATACTAGTCTTGGATCTTAGCACTTCAATTCCTAATGTCATACCCCAACCTTGGTGAGGCATGGCTGGCACACGGTACCTTGCTAGGTCCAAGCGTACCAAGCTGAACCCGAAATCTGCTCCTATAGACAAACAAACTAGGCCATAGAGGCCATACTATAAATGTAACGTCAACTTAGACCGTTAAGGCCATACACTGAGATATCTGTAAACAAAGAAAAACCTGAGTGGAATGGTATTGTCCCCACACATCTATATACATGATTGGGTGGTCGATGAGGACTACCCTAGTCCCTACAAGCAGCAAAACCCAAGATAGACTATATATACAAGGGCCGACTAGGCTACCATACTGACTGTATAAGATACGTCTACAAGCCTCTAACGAGTCATAACTATATCATGACCGAGACAGGGCCCCGACCTATCCATGATCTGTGAATGCATAAAAACTAGACCTGGCAACTCCAGATGATTTATAGCTTATCACAAAAGCTGATACTCGGCGGATCCTACTGATGTGATCCTTCCTATAATATGTCTGAATCTGCGGGAATGAACACAGCGTCCCCAGGCAAAGAGACGTCAGTACAAGATAATGTACCGAGTATGTAAGGTGACTAAAACTGAATTGTACTGAAATGTAAAGCAATTTAAATATAAACTGAATAGCTACTAAAGGTGATCTAGTTGTGTTTACCTACCTCTGGCGTCTACTAGTTACACAAACTAATATACATTACTTAGCCTCGTATAAGGCACCTAGACGTAGATGAATATCCCTCGAAGGTAATCTGTATCTATATAGCCCCATAGGCAAGTGCAGTATAGCCCCAAAGGCAATATGTATGGCCAATAGCCTGGAAGGAAACTGTCATAGCCCAAAGGCAAACATCGCAGCCCCGGAGGCAACTATCATAGTCGCGAAGGAAACCGTAGCACTACTCATTCTATAGTCATGATTTTTATCGCTCTAACTACTCAGCTAAACATGGCTAACTACAACTCATTCATGATAATGGAGGAATACTAAAGTAGGGTCATGTTAACCCAAATACGACCTCAACAGTTAGCACATCTTGTGCGATTAGTCAAAATTAACTCAATAAGGAAATCATGCCAAAATAAGGAAAATTGATAGCCTTTACATCCTTAGCTTATCTTGACTCAACAAGGCAACATAACTAGTCTGCAATGCACCTCAATCTATACCAAAAAAAGTATACAAACATCACTATCACAACTAGTAACAACTACAATCATCAACAAGTTCAGTTTAGAATTAAGCTTAGCTTTCTTCTTCCTTCCTTCAACTCTTACTTTCCTCAACAATACACCACATGTAAAACCATGATAATAACCATATCAACATCATAATCAAGCTAGTTCTAACAATCTCTAGCCATAAGAAAATATAAATACACCTCCAACAACTCAACAAGACAACAACACTTTTATAAACCACATTCTTGCCTTTCTCTTATAGTTATTTACTTTTCTAATTCAATAAATACCAAAACTAACTTAAGAATAACAATCAAGAGGTTAAACCTACCTTAAAGAATCTAAAAAACTCCAACCGCAGCTTTCTTAGAACTTGAAACACACACACAACCATCAACACCATACCAAGAAGGATCTTCTTTAAGCTTGCTACACTTGTAGGATTTGTATCTTACTCAAATCACCTTGGGATCTTGTGCGACCACCCTTGATAGATGAAGCACCCTAGAGAGTGTTTGGAACTCATTTGGGGCTAAAATGAGTGAAAATGAAATATTTTAAAGTCTCCACATCTCAAGGTCTTAAATAGAGGTTTCCACCGCCTTAGAGATGCGGGCCCATATGTGGCCATATCTCCTTCTAGATTTCCCCAACTTTTTGACTTCCCTTCTATGGCTCCATCTATGGGGCGGACCTTGTCCGCAATGTGAAATGCTTAGCGTGTCATTTAATTTCATCGAACTTCATCGAGATGTGTTATCTTCAATCCCAATGTCCTCTAAACATCCCGACACCCTCCTAACACTCATCTAAGCGATAGATATCCTTCAGAAAAGTCTCAAGTTATTATAGTCTAGCTTAACCTTCTTCTCACCCAAGCGTGAGCAAGGGAGTAGAGTCATCGCGATTGCTTCTCCAATCTTACAAAGATACTCCTTCCTTCTAAATTGACTTAACCACCTCATTATAAATCCCACGTACCAACTTGCATGTTGTAACATCATTTCCCCCTTAGAAACATTCGTCCTCGAATGTTAACCCATAGAGGCACTATGAAGAATTCTTTTACTGGGACACCTTGCTATGTATATTACACCCAATTGGGATCTCACGCCGTAGTGTACCTATTTTTCCTGCTAACTTATCTTTGATCCTAACATTTCTGGTTTAGTATATTCTAGCATCGTTCTTTATCTGTAGATTAGCTCTCCTTAGATTGTTCAACCCATAACTCTTTCTGTTCGAACCCTTTATTGTATATCCTGCTGAAAAGGATCATTGTTTCTCTAAATAGGTCTACAACCATCGTTCCTCCTAAATTCCCTTGGTATTGAGCACACGGTTCTATTCTAATCTATGTTCCTCTTCGAAAGATAAAAAGGTTTTTAATTCCCTCTTAGATTCGTCCTCTCACCTAGTCCTTCTATCTTTTGACGTTGTTCCTCCATAAGTCATCTTAGATCTGAGCCGATGCATATCTACCTTTAATATCTAAAGCGGATAGGTCCAACCTTATAAATCGACTGAGGTCTACTAGTTACGTATCCTTATCGCGTAGTTCTACCAGAACTATCTAGCAATAGCTAACTTAACACTTAGCTTAGATATTATGTACGACTTAGTTCATAACTCAAGTAATATACCGACTCTCTTCCTTATCTAACTAGGCATTACGGAAAAAGTAAATTCAAAACTTGTCGAAGTATGTTTACTATGCGGGTGCGAATTCACTATACTTGTAGTATCATCTAGAGGAAACTCAGGGTCCTGTCGACCGGCTAAAGCATAGATGTAGTTCTAACTATCGTCTGAACTAGAGGTTTCACCTCGACCTCAACCTCTACCAGTAGAAAATTAGGACCCTCGACCTGGGGGGTGTACTAAAGTAGATGATTTTGCTACCGAGTCAGTTGGCTGAGCCATCCTACCTTGACCTCTGTCCAGGAACTCCCTCATTATGTGACCCTCACGGCCACACGTATAACAAACGGTCGATCCTAACCTGTACTGTCCATAATGCCCTCTACTGCAAATACCACAACGCGGAAGGGTATGTCCCATCTGATCTTCACTCTGCTGCCTCTGTGAGCCTGATACTTAGGAGCTCTGACCTGGTTCCGATGGAGCGTAACCCTATGACTGAGATGAATTTGGCCTGGGTGGGTGTCTGAACCGTCGTGGCCTAGAACCAATCTAGGGCTCCTCCCGAGGCCCAATAAGTCTTGCTCTCTTATGTTGCCCTCTTTCAATTCATTCGATAATCGATTGCTGAAGGCGACACTCTTCTAAATTATGAGTGAAGTCTTGTATATGAGAGATATCCATACTTTTATACACGGCAGCTGTAGTACATGCCTACTCTAGTACCAGACCTGATATGAACTGAGGAACTTGAGCATGCATCGTATCCACAAAATTTGGAGTATACCTTACCAAAGAATCAAATCAAACATTGTATTCTCGAACGCTCATATTCCCCTGCTGGAGAGTCAAAAACTGGTAGACTCAGGCCTCTCAGATCTCCAAAGGTAGATAGAAAGGCCTCTACAAACTCTTCTCAAACATTCGGCATTGAATTCTCTCTCCTAGACCGCTCTCATGCCTCGTACCAGAGTATGAAGATATCCCGCAACCTGAAGGCTGCTAACTCAACTACTTCCATTTATGTAGCATGTATAACTCTGAAAACTCTGTGGAGATGGTCCGTAAAATTCTAAGGATCCTCATTTGCATTTGACCCCATAAACTTTGGAGGGTTCAATAACATGAACTCCCAGACTCTCGAACTACCGATCCCTTCTAGAGACCCAATTCTAGTCTGCACTCTTGGCTGCCTCTACGTAGCCACTATCTGAGCTAATAAGTGCACCGCACTCCTGATTTCCTAATCGGAGGGGACAGGAGGAGGAATTGGAGGCTGAACTGGTGGTGATACATCTAGGGGTGGCAAATAGGTTGTTTGGGCTGAAGTTGGGCTAGCTCAATGGTTGAACCAAAGTTGGGCTAATGCCCAACCCTGCCCAAAGTCCATTTGGGTCAAGATGGGCTGGTTAAAATGGGTTAAACAATGGATTGTGACCCAACCCGCCCAATTTGATCAAATTCTTTACAATAATCTCAAAATTTAAATAAATCAAAATCCAATATGTTTACAAAAAATTAAAAATATATGAAAGACATACCATTTTTGTCACATAGCATCTTCCCTACGATACATATTTTATATAATAATAATACAGATTTTATATATATATACTAAAAATAGTTGAAAATGACTATAAAATAGAATTATTTTATAAAAATTAAAAAATAACTATGAGATATTCTAGTATTATAGAAACCAACTAGCTATATACTTTTATGGCCCAAGACTGATTTTCCTATGCTATTTGTTGCTCATCCGATTGTTGAAAGTTGCATTCCTCTCTGCCTCCTCCTTTGTTGTTAGTATCATGTGATTAAGATTTTCTGCCTCCTTTGTTGTAATGAGATAAATTCTTCTCCTGTGAGTTGTTGCTTTTCAACCACACTCTGTTTATAGTCGATTTAGAAGTACAACCTTTATACCATTCTTGAGAAATAGAAGTACAAAGAGACAGCTTGTCCTGAAGACTATGAAAAACATACCATTTCTATCTAACTCGAAAGTTTAGCGGCAATTTCTCCACATCTCTTGCAATGTCGTCATCTTCCTCAGAATCATCAGGAGCTAAAAATGAGAAGATTTTAAAATTGTCAAACTACTAGAAAGTTCATAAAGTAAATGAGATAAGGATATTAATTATATTGTACCTTGATCACATCCAACTTCCAACCATTTCAACATCGATTGTCATGTATTCTTTAAACAACCTACGCAAATTATCTTCAACAACACTTACCTTTTCATTGAAAGTCAAAGGATCAATAAAGCAAAACTTCACCAATTTTAACTTGTCCGAGGATTCCAATGAAGCGTAGTCATCCTGCCAATATTTTGCAAACTTCTTCTCTTTTCAATAGCCATCTCTTTAATATTAGGATCTTCACTATATTTTTCTTTCCGTATCAACATATGAATTTTCCAAATTTTATGAAAATATAAATTAGCAGTAGGATAATGGCTCCCTGAAAACAACGTAGTGATTTCATAAAAAGGCCTCAAGAACTTGGCAATTGTTTCTGCTTTAACCCAAATCATCATTCGAATGACAACATTTAAAATGTTTGTCAAGTATCTTGAAGTCAAAGAATGCTCGACGATAAAGAAAAGCAATATCAAGCATCAAATATGTATAGTTCCATCTTGTAGACACATCTTGACGCAGTTTTTCATTCAACTTCAAACCAAGATTCTTAATACACTCTACAAATTTCACGATCCTTGACTCGAAACCTTTAATGTATTTTATACTTTCTCTAATGTTAAAAACATCACTCTCAATTGTTTTCAAACATGCTTTAACAATCAAATTCAAAGTATGATTTGCACACCTAACATGGACAAAATCTCCATCACAAAGCAAAGAATCCATCAACTTAAAATGATGAATCAAGTGATCCACAACACCTTCATTATAACTCGCATTATCTAAAGTTGTAGAAAATATTTTCTTTTCAATTCCTCATTCTTTCAATAAATTAATCAACTTTGGACTCAAAATAGCACCACTATGAGGTGGAGGCAAATGGCGAAAGATTAAAACCTTCTTTTGTAAAATCCAATCTAAATCAACATAGTATGCGGTAACACAAATATATCCATTTGACATGATTGATGACCATAAATCCGATGTCAAACTAATTCTATTCGAAATAGCTTGAAGCTCATTCTTGACTATCTCCATTTTATCATGATATAATTTAAGCACATCAACTTTTGCGGTATTTCTTGAAATGGTTTTAACGGTAGGATTCAAGAAAGCATGCACTTCTCTAACCCCTTCATATTCTACATAACTAAATGTGAGATTATGCCTAACTATAGCCTTCGCTATAAATTCACGATATAATTTATGATCTATCGGCGTACCTCACTTTAATGATTCAACTTTGTGCTTAGATAAGTGGCGCGTTAAATTTGTAGTTCCAGCTACTGAGTTGGCCAAAAATATTTTCCTACATCTTTTACATTCCGCTCGAAATCTATTGTCAGGATGACTATCCAATGGTAACTCCTCATAATATTTCCAAACTCTAGAAGTGGTTTTACGTCGTTTTGATGAACTTGCAATACTTAATTCATTGGACTCGACATCATCAAACCCTTGTGGTAGATTAAGATTTCAAAAGAATTAAAATGAATCAAGGCTGAAGCATTCAACTGTTGTACCATAAATTTTAATTTTTTTTTATAAAACTATACATATATATTATAATTTGTAAATTGTACAATATAGTAATAGATTTTGTTTGAATTTTTTCAAAATTTTTTTTGCTAAAAATCAAACCAAATTAAATGAAAAAAAATTCCTTCTATTTTTTATTTCTCGTGAATATCCCTAGCACCAGTAGACATCCCCTACATAACTAAGGGTTAACAATCTAAATTGGCATGAAATTGTGACTAGAGAATGGTTGAAGCATCTACTATTATTCTATACTTTGAATAGTATAGAATAGTATTCAAAGTTGTGAGATCAAAAAACTAGAACTTACTATGAGAAGCGTCGTAGCTGAAAGAGAACAATCCAATGCAGTTATCGAGTGCGGCGGCAAGGTCTCCACAAGAAGGCGTAACGGGGGGATCAAACGACGGCGAAAACAGTGTCAGTGCCGTGAGAAAACCCAAGGGTAAAGTATAGAATAGTAGATGAGTTAGTTTGGGCTAATGTAATAGGTTGGTTTGGGCTGCTCATGATGAATGGGTTAAGTTGGGCTAGCCCAAACTTAGCCCATTTAATTGTATGTCAATGCCCAAGCCCATTAAAATCTGGGCGGGACAATTAGGCTTGGGTCCACTTTGCCAGCCCTAAGTGTCTCCCCCTAGGACTCATGCTAGTTCGCGTTGTCAGACGGTGCCCGACTAGTACCCTCTCCTACATCTGCACCAATCCTCTGACTAGCTGAATCTCGCTTAGTAACAGTCATCCCTGAACAATTTGTGTTGAAAACATATGTCAGACTTGAATTGCTTAAATTCAGCTTTATAGCATGATCTGAGATTAGAAAGAAGGGTAACCAACTCCTAAATGCCCAGTAGCCTCATGTCTATAAATGTGGTATACAACACATGTATAAATAAGACTGTACTAGACATGGCTTGTAGACTCTCTAGAACTGGCTTGCTCTGATACCAATTTATCACACCCCAACCTTGGTGAGACGTGGCTAGCACCCGGAACCTTACTAGGTCCGAGAGTATCAAGCTGAACCAGCAATCTCAGCTTAAAAATAAACAAACTAGGCCATTAAGTCCATACTATAAATGTAACGTCAACTTAGGCCGGTAAGGCTATACACTAAGATATTTATAAATAAAGAACAACCTGACTTGAATGGGACTCTCCCTACACATCTATATACATGATTGGGCGACCAATGAGGCTTACCCTAGTTCCTGCAAGCAGCAAAACCCAAGACAGACTATATATACAAGGGCCAACTAGGCTACCATACTGACTGTATAACATACATCTACAAGCCTCTAACGAGTCATAACTATATCATGACCGGGACAGGACCCCGGCCTACCCATGATCTGTTAATTCACAAAATCTAGACCTGGAAAAGCCGGATAATCTAGAGCTTACCACAAAAGCTGACACTCGATGGATCCTACTGATGCAATCCTTCCTGCAACATGTTCGAACATGGGGGCATGAACACAACAGCCCTAGGCAAAGGGAAGTCAGTACGAGTTAATGTACCGAGTATGTAAGGCGACTAAAACTAAACTGTACTGAAATGTAAAGCAATTTAAATATAAACTGAAGAGCTACTAAAGACGAACTTGCTATGTTTACCTGCCTCTGTCATTTACTAGTTACACAAACTAACATTCATTACTTAGCCTCGTATAAGGCACCTAGATATAGATGAATAGCCCCGAAGGCAATTTATAAATGTTTAGCCCCATAGGCAAGCACACATCTGTATAGCCCCAAAGGCAATCTGTATGGATAATAGCCCCAAAGCCAACTATCATATCCCGAAGGCAAACATCGTAGCCCAGGAGGCAATTATCATAGCCTCGATGACAACCGTAATACTACTCATTCTATAGTCATGATTTTTATCGCTCCAACTACTCAGCTAAACATGGCTAACTAAACTTCATTCCCGATAAGGGAGGACTACTAAAGTAGGGTCATGTTGACTCAAATACGACCTCTACAGTTAGTACATCTTGTGGAATTAGTCGAAATTAGCTCGATAAGGAAATCATGTCAAAACAAGGAAAATAGATAGCTTTTACATACCTTAGCTTATTTTGCCTCAACAAGGAGACGTAACTGGTTGCAACACACCTCAATCTATACCAAAACAAGAACACAAACACCACTATCACAGCTAGTAACAACTACAATCGTCGACAAGTTCAGTTTAGAATTAAGCCTAGCTTTCTTCCTCCTTTTTTCAACCTTACTTTTCTCAACAATCCAACACATGGGAAACTATGATAATAACAATATCAAAATCATAATCAAGCTAGTTCTAACAATCTCTAGCCATAAGAAAATATAAATACACCTCCAACAACTCAACAAGACAACAACACTTTTCTAAACCACATTCTTGCCTTTCTCTTATAGTTCTTTACTTTTCTAATTCAATCAACACCAAAACTAACTTAAGCATAACAATCAAGAGGTTAAACCTACCTTGAATAATCTAAAAAACTCTAACTGCAGCTTCCTTAGAACTTGAAACACACGCACAACCATCAACACCATACCAAGAATGATCTTCTTTAAGCTTGCATCACTTGTACGAGTTGTATCTTAGTCAAATCACCTTGTGATCTTGTGCAACGATTCTTGATAGATGAAGAACCCTAGAGAGTGTTTGGAACTGATTTGGGGCTAAAAGGTGTGAAAATGAAATATTTTAAAGTTTCCACCGCTCAAAGCCTTAAATAGAGGTTTTCACTGCCTTAGAGATGCGGGCCCATATGTGGCCATATCTCCTTCCAGATTTCCCTAACTTTTTGGCTTCCCTTCTACGGCCCCATCTATGGAGCGGACCTTGTCCGCAATGTGAAATGCTTAGTGTGTCATTTAATTTCGTCGAACTTCATCGATGGGTGTTATCTTCAATCCCAATGTCCTATAAACCTCCAGACACCCTTCTAACACTTATCTAAGCAATAGATATCCTTTAGAAATGTCTCAAGTTGTTATAGTCTAGCTTAACCTTCTTCGCACCCAAGCGAGAGCAAGGGAGTAGAGTCGTCTCGATTGCTTCTCCAATCTTAAAAAGATACTCCTTCCTTCCAACTTTAGTTAACCATCTCATTATAAATCCCATGTACCAACTCGCGGGGTGTAACACCTAAGAAATACCTCAGATGATTCTACCATCTGCTTGCTACTTCCTAAAATATGAAGATCATCAACATACACCAGAACTACAACTATATCATCTCCAGATTTCTTAGTGAAGTTTGAGTGATCATGTGAGCTCTGAGCATATCATGCATCAAGTAAAATATTAGACAGTTTGATGTTCTACTATCTTGATGCTTGCTTTAAATCATACAATGATTTTAAGAGTATGCATACCTTATTCTCCTTCTGTCTGTAAAGTCCTTGTTGCATTACCATATAGACTTCCTCATATAAATCACCTTGCAAGAAAGCATTATTAACATCTATTTGGGGTAAGGGCCAATCTCTATATGCTACTATGCTAATGACTATTTTGACTGTGACTATTTTGTCAACTAGAGAAAAGGTTTTATAATAATTCAGTCATTCCTTTTGTGCATATTCCTTTGCAACTAATATTGCTTTGTATTTGTCCATTGTGCCATCAGCCTTGTATTTATTCTGAACACCTATTTTGAACCAATTACTTGTTTACCTACTTTCAAATTTATAATTTTCCAAGTGTTGTTTCCTTCTAAAGATGTTATCTCATATTTCATAGCAGTTATCCATTTTTCATCATGAGCAACTTTCTTGTAAGTTTTAGGCTCTATCTCAGTGAATATGACCCCCAAATAAGCTTAATAAGAAGTAGACAGATGTGAATACCCCACACAATTAGATATAGAATATGTACGGTATTCAACAGACTTGGATAATTCCACATAGTCTTCGCGCCATATAGAAGGGTTTGTAGTTCTAGAAGGCCTAGAAAGCACATGTTCCTGATGAGAAATAATTAGTATTTCTGGCATGAGATCCTCTATAATTGGAGAATTATCAACTATGTTTTCACCAAGATTGTCATCAATAACTGGATGTTCCTCCAATTTGTTTTGCAAGTGTTTGATCCTGAATAGGAAGTTTTGCATCAACGGGTATTTAATTAACCTCTGTATTTTGAACAAAACCTGAGTTGAACTTGATTTCTAAAGATTCATTTCAGGATCTGGATAGGCGAACCTATCTTGTTTTTCATCGGGGAATGTTCTTGATAAGGAAATACATATTCTTTGAAAGCAACTTCTCTACTGACAAAAAAAATTCTCAGTTGAATCAAATAATTTGTACCCTTTCTGAGTTTCTGAATAACTTACTAAGACTGCTTTCGTTGCTCTTGAGGCAAACTTGTCTCCTTTAGGCAGTCTATTTGTATAACATAAAAAGCTAAAGACTCTAAGACGATCCAATTTAGATGGTCGACCATGCAACATTTCATAGGGTGATTTCCCAACAAGCACATCAGAGGGAAATTTGTTTATCAAATATACAGAAGTCCTAACACATTATCCCCAAAATTATATAGGAAGTCAACTCTGAAACTTCAAAACTCTAGCCATCTCCAAAATATGTTTATACTTTTTTTCCACTGCTGCATTTTGTTGTAGTGTATAAGCACGACTACTTTGATGAACTATCACATTAGAGGCAAGCAACTCAATACATGAAACATTAAAAATTTATGTACCATTATCATATCTGAGTGTCTTAACAGACAATCCAAACTTATTTTTTATTAAAGCAAGAAATCATGTAGTACTACAATCACTTCATATTTAGAATGAATCAAATATATCCAACTATGCCTACTATAGTCATCTACTATGGTGATAAAATATTATTTCTTGTCATGTGTAGGTTCGCCAAACATCAATATTAACTAATTCAAACACATTAGTACTACAACTTTCACTAGTAGGAACCTTTAGTCTACATTGCTAGCTAGAGGATAGATCTCACATTCATGTTGTATACTCATGTTTGTGAACTTCTGCAAGGAATCAATATATTTCAATGTCCTTATTGAAGCATGCCCTAAACTCATGTCCACAGCCTAGCATCTGCACTACTTCCGTTTCTAACACTATTGTATTGATTTGTGTTTTCAGTTATTCCTTTAGTATGTATAGACCATCTATCTCTCTCTACACATTCCCATTACCTTGTCATTGAAGAGATATTGAAACACACAGAAGTCATAAAAATAAGACTGAACATCATAATTCTCTGATCAACTTAGATACAGATAACAAATTAAACTTAAAGTTTCGTACAAAGAACACATTTCCCAATTCATGAAACTCTAGAATTTTGCCTTTACTGCACTCTCAATGTTACATTTGTTTTAAGTTAGTACTTGCACTCCATTAGAATAAAAATTGTTTAACTTTTTAATAGTACTCAATAGATCTCTACTAGGTAAAATGTGATGTTTTGCTCCACTGTCAACTATCCATTTATAAGTTCTATTGGTAGTAGAAAATAAAGCAGTAATACATGTCAATTTGAAGCACATTCTGCAGTTTCTGTTTTATCCATCCTCTCTACAAGATCTTGATATTGTTCTTCAGTGAAATGATGTCCAAAACCTTGTCCTCCGCTAGTGGATGCTTCTGCACCTTTGATCAGATTAGCAGCAAATCTGAAGTAAGGCTTGAACTCATTTCCAGGCTTTAAATCATTTTGCCCTTTGTTTTAATTAATTCTCCTTTTGCTTTAGAAATCTGGTGGATAACCAACCAACCTGTAGCACTCCACATCTGGATGTCTTTTATATCCACAATACCTGCAAACTGCTCAATTCCTAGGTTTGTAACCCTGAGTTCTACCAATAAGTAGTGTCAAAGATTCTCTATTTCTATCTATCACATCTAATGATCTTTGAGTTTCTTCCTGTGTTGCTACAACATAAGCCTCACTTACTGTCACAGCATGATTTCTAGCTAAAATATTACTCATAATATTTTCATTTGATTTCACTAAGAATTGAAGTAACCTTTGTGATATCAGATGAATTATATAAGCAATTGATTATTCACATTCACAAGCAGGTATGGTATCATAATATCTATCAATCATGGCCAACCATTTTCCAGTGCTTCATCGGGCTTTGGCCTTTTTTGTTATAGGTATTTAACCGGTTTGGAAGATAAACTATCAATCAATGACGGATTTCAAGTTCAGACTATGATGACTGGCATCCTCACTTATGGAACGAAATTGAGTTGATGGAGTATCCAGTGTCCTTGAGTTATTCTCTTCGTTATCTCCTTCTCTCATCTCTGCCCACAAATCCCTCAATTTTGAATAATAGGTAGTTACAGAGTCATTACATTGTTTGAGATTTCTAATTTCTAACTATAGATGATAAACTCTTGTTAAATCAGTTCTGTTAAATCTTTCCTGAAAATCCTTTCAAACCTTCTTTGCATTTGATGCATACATGATTTCAGGTAGCAATTCACTTGCAACTACGCTTGCGATCCATGATAACACTATCGCATTGCATTTTTTCCACTATTATTTCAAAGCTCCTTTATACGCACTTTTTGCACATGTCCCATCTACGAATCAAAGCTTGCCTTTTTCCCTTAGTGCCAAGTTCATCGATCTACTCCATAGTGCATATTTTTGGTCCTGTGAGTTTTGTTGGCATAAGAATAACACCAAGTGTATCTGAAGCTTTTTGAAAAAGTGGATGATTGTGATTCAAAGTTGGAACTTCATTAACCGTGGATGTCTCCATTGTTATGTGTATCGATGTTTTTATTACTTCAATTTTCTAGCTCTTCTTCACACGATCTATTTCTCTTTTAATTGTTGCTCTGATATCATTTTAAATCAGTAATATTGATAATTCGATCATTGAAACTGAATTGCATGAAGAGAGAGAGAGAGTTAAAGAAGAATGAAGAAGATATTTTCATTGAATAAAATCAGTTGGTGTGGTTACGCTTATAGGTGTAATGCAGTGCACTACATGTGACACTCTAACAAACTAACTGCCTCCATATTGCTAGCTCAGCTACAACTCATTTATCTACATTCGATACTCCCATATACAAAAATATATTGCTTGTATACACACACATATCTATCCATTTCAATAAGAGGTATAGTTGATTATAGTATATACGAAGTGCCTCCTATCATAATTTTTTTATCCGTAGATTTTAAATTTGAGACCTTTGATTTAGAGTAGACAGATTCTATCCTTCCACCCCAACACTTAATAGTGTCAATGATATATAATTAATTGAATCTTTAACCAAATAATCACATGGTAGTAGCATCCATAAAGCCTCTTAAAAAGAAAATAGTGATAATTTATGTTGTCACCTAACTTACTAAAGAATTAGGTTCTTCAGTAGTAAACAAGAAGGAAATTGCAGAATAATAAATTATACGAGAATTTTTATATGAAAAACACCTCGCTCAAGGAAGGTAAAAATCACGATATATGTCCAATAGAATTTTCGCAAAACTCCACTTACAACTTAAAACAACACCTAATACAAATTATCTATGGATGTAAAAGCTCACAGTTTAAACGTAAATAATCTAATTATTACAACTCAAAGAATTGTACAAATAAATCTTGATATGAATAAGTTCTTCTTCGTTGCAGTTGCCTCTTTCTCACTTGAAGACACTCTTGAATGTATCTCTCTTTATTTGCTTTGGTCTTCTCTCTTCGGTGGTTGTCTTCACTAACATCAACGTGATGCTTTGTATAGGAGTAGGATGACCGTTTCTTGTTCTTCAAATCTAAGTCATACTTGGTTCAAGAAACAAAGATTCTAATCCTTAATGGAATTGAGTTTGCGTTTCTCTTATTTCAAAGCTAATTTCACATATTCAATTATGAAAATATTTTCATGTTTTGAACTTGTATTCCTTGTAAAATTGAAGTAAGACTTAATCTCAATATTTCAAGAATTCCTTTTTGCGCGTGGAACAGTTTATCCTGCTTGGACTAAACAGTCTCCAGTTCTTCTGCAAAGGACCTGATTCTAGCTTTCAGTGTTTGTGCAATCATGTTGCCAGCATTACCAGTTCCTTTAAGAGATCTGTTAAGGACATCGTTCTTGTGTATGTTTGTTCATTCTTCTTGATCATCAAATTTACTTATATATTATTTATCAATCATCAAAACTTCATGAGATCTTGAATTGAAATCTAGATCAAAGCAGCTTTCGGGTTCTATCTCTCATTTCTAGTCATTGTATGCTAAGGAGGATGGACTAGTTTGTTGGTAGTTGATGTGTCACTTTTATGGGATAAAAGAGGTTAAAAGGCAACCCAAGAATTCTCCTATCCCTCTTTAAAACTGCATGGAAGAATCTTAAACTGTTGATGGAAGCTTAGTACTGTCTTTATGATAAAAAAGTGTAGGTAGCAACTTTTTCTTTTTGACACTATTGGATTCTTAAAGAAAAAGCAGCTTCAGCAGCTCTGCTTTTGCATTTTTGTCAAAAAGTAGGTATAGCCAATTGAATTTTTCCACTTATTGCAACTTTTATGCAAATGTCTGCAGGTTATTCTCAGCACATCCGTCTTGCTAACAAAACTACAGCATATCCGATATAATTCAACAAGCCAAGTCAATTAATTGATGATATTTAAATTATGTAAACTTTTATCAATAATTTAAAATAAGTTTTTTTCATATATTGACATGAGAAGAATATCAGAGTACTTTTCGTAAAAATTTTAAATATCTATATTTTAAATTTAAAATATTAAGTTGATCTAATCCAATTTAACTTTGAAAGATTAATCAAATTAGTGCTAGGATGGGTGACCTACTGGGAAGTCCCCGTGTCGCATCCCTACTTTTACTACTTTGATTTGCTTGTCCTTGTGCCGAGGGTCTACCGGGAATAACCTCTCTACTTCCCAAGATAGAGATAAGGTCTGCGTATACTCTACCCTCTCTGGACCCCACTTTATAAGATTTCACTGATATGTTATTGTTGTTGTTGACTCTCGATAGTAGAAAAATGTCACATAAATTGAGACATAAAATGAGTAATTAATAGTAACATATTACTTGTCAATTTATGCTTAGCATAGGTACTTGCGTGCAATCATTTTTTAAGCAATTTGATTATATAAATTCTTTTCACATCAAGGAATTACTCTTAAACTGCTAGAATATACCAGAAAATTAAATAAATACTCTTCACATTAAGAAATAACTCTTAAACTGCTAGAATATATAGACCATAAAATTAAGATTGTATATTTAACGATAAATTAAAAAAGTAGAAAGTGATTAAAGATGTAGAAACTACAAGTCAACATCCAAAGCGAATCTTGGGATAAAGAATGATAACGACATAAATTAATTAAACTAATTAGAGAGCCAGATGCGAAATTTAAAATTTACGGATTCAAGATTTTAGTATTTTTAAGTTAGTGCGTTTTAAATTAGTAATTCATATATATTTAGTGAATTTTTACAGACAAATTGAGTGATTGGTCAAAAGTCCAAAACTATTAGGTTCAATCGAACCGGTAACTCATACTCTATCTAGGTCTGATAGAGAATACGTAAATATTCTCCATATATTATGTAATTATTATTTTAGTGTAATTATATAAAGTAGATATTCTCATATGATTAGGATTACAATTGTAAACACCTATATATATATTGTATTAATGAGAAGACTTCATACAAGGAGAATTACATTATTTTATATGGTATCAAGAGTCAAATCCTAAAACCCTCCCTACCCTAAATATTGTTCTCGCCGCCAACCCCCCCCCCCCCCCCCCCACACACACACACACTCTTTCCTTGCTTCTGGCGGCACACACACCCCCCGCCAAACCCTAACTAATTTCAGTTGCCACCCGTCATTTCCTTCCAATTTTCCGGCAGCAACATGGGTTCTCCTGACTTCTCCTCCTCCACACAAGACGTCACATATCCTCTTCCTCCCTCCTCCTCTACCAACTACTTTCATCCGGCCTTCGCCGTAATAAATATCAAGAACTTTATCCCTTTGATTCTTGATCAAGAGGATGGACAATACTCTTCGTTGGTAGAATTATTTCAAATTCATGTATGTGCCTACAACGTTCTTGATCACATCGACGCCCCCATACCCCATCCGCCCGACGTTGACAACACAACGTGGAAAAGGCTTGATGCTATTGTCAAGCAATGTATTTATGACACCATATCCAAGGATCTATTTCATACGATTGTGAAGGCAGGTTGTTTCAGCTCATGAACTATAGACAAGACTAGAGGAAATATTTCAAGACAACAAACATACACGTGGCGTGTATCTGGAGGAACAATTCAACAACACCCGTCTTAAAAACACTGCGAATATGTCCAACTATTGTAAACAATTGAAATTGGTTTCAGATCAACTATCGAATGTGGGCACTCCGATCTCAGAAACTAAGATGGTTCTACAACTAATTAATGGATTGCCAAAGGGTGAGTACGATACCCTTGCAACGATGATCCAATAAGTCGATCCACTCCCTAGTTTCAATAAGTACCAGTCACAATTACTATTGGAGGAAACTAGGCATGCCAAACAGGACGAACATAATCAGAAGATGTTGGTGGTTGATGCACCAGTTACCGCCCTCACACCCGCCGGACGACCGTCACACACGGAAGGTCACGCTCCGCGAGGTGGCAGGGGCAGCGGTAAAGGTAGAGGCCACGGCGGAAGAGGTAAAGGCCACGACCGCGACAGCAATACTAGTGGAAAATTACAACAGACCTCGCACCCATCTCAATGGGCCAGCCCAATACCATGGCTGAGGTTTGGAAGTTAGGCCTCACCCCCGTGCCCATATCCGACGACACCGACCCAAGGCAGTGGGCAATGGCAGCAGTCGAGTATTTTGAGCTCCCATTCGGGCACATACCAGGCTAGACTGACACAGCAAGCCCATGTCTCAGTGGCCCAATAGCAACAACAATCATACGACCTATTTACCCCTACCGAACTAGGCCAGACCTACAACACCATGAATTTACAGCAGCCCGTGATGCATGGTATATGGATACGGGCGCCACATTCTACCTCACTCATAACTCCGGTAATCTACCTCAACTGTTTAATTTGAATAATCCTCAATTTATTTTGGTTAGAAACGGTAATCGCATTCCAATTTAAGGCTATGGCACCACACAAACGCCACCACCTCACCCTCCATTTTCCCTTAAAAAATGTCCTATATGCTCTTAACATTATTAAGAACTTAATCTCTATTAGGAAATTTGCTAGTGACAATTTCGTATCTATTGAGTTTGACCCTTTTGGTTTTTCTATGAAGGACCTACGTACAGGGAAAATTCTTACGAGATGCAGTAGTGTGGGGACCTCTATCCTTTCTCATCCAATTCCGCTGCTAGTGTCACTCAACATACCTCTCTAGCTGCAATCTCTCCATCAACCTGGCACAGTAGACTTGGACACCCGGGAGCACCTGTTTTTCACTTTCTTAGAAGTCAAAATTTTATGAAATGTAATAAAGAGAAAGTCACCCAAAATTGCTACTTTTTGTCCTTTAGGGAAGCATGTTAGACTTCATTTTACGTCGTCTTTAAGTGTTACTTTTTCTCCTTTTTACATCATTCATGCATATTTATGAACATCTCATATTCCTAACAAATTGGGTCATAAGTATTATTTGGTATTATTAGATGATTTCTCTCATTTTGTTTGGGTCTATCCGCTCAAATATAAGTTTCAGGTTTACTCCATGTTTCTTGAATTTCGAACATATGTTAAAACACAATTTGAAAAGGACATAAAATCGTTCCAATGTGACAATGGTCATGAGTTTAAAAATTCCCCCTTTCATAAATTTTGTACAGATAATGGCATGGTGTTTCGATTCTCGTGTCCCCATACCTCACCTCAAAATGGTGAAGCCGAAAGAATCATTTGCATTATTAACAACATGATCTGTACTATGTTCTTTCATGCTTCTCTCCCTCTTCCCTTTTGGGTATATGTTTTACAAATGGTGGCATACATTCTCAATATATTACCTACACGTACCCTTCAAAACAAAACCCCTACCAAAATTCTATACCGCCGAATCCCTTCCTATGGTCACCTTCGGACTTTTAGTTGTCTATGCTACCCTTATCTCGCCTCCACGGCCCCTCACAAATTAGCACCTACGACTACTCCTTGCATTTTCTTAGGTTTCCCGTCGAACCGTAGGGGTACTTATGCTACGATCTATCCACTAATAAAAGCATATCTCTCTCAGCATGTCACATTCGAGAAGACCGTTTACCCATTTGCAAACGTCCAAAAATTTCAACTCACTGATTATGGCTTTATTGATGATCTGGACACTTCTCCTCTCCTTAGAAACGTAATCCATAGTGTTATTATTCTGGCTCAAAATTCACCGCACATGCCAACGGTATCGCCACTGCCCTGCAGCCCGTCTACCACCCCCTCCTCTCATCGACTATCTCCCTATCCACTATTACCATTACGACCCTCTGGTTCCCAATAAACAGTCTACTGCCGCACTACCCGGATCCTGTGACGTCAGCCCCAGCCCTCGTCGACCACCCCCACCCCCGATGACCCTACGACCCATCACTACCCCACTGCCCCTAGTTCCCGCCACACAAACAACCCCACTGCCCCCAGTTCCCGTTACCCAATTAGTCCCGATCCCAACCCACCGCATGGAAACTCGTGCCCAATACGGGATTTTCAAACGGAAAGTACACTTTAACCTATCCACTAGACTATCTCCCCTTGCCTAAAAACTCAAAATTAGTCAAGCTTGACCCGAATTGGAATGCGGCCATGCGTGAGGAATTTGACGCGCTCACTGCACAGCGCACTTGGGATTTTATCCCAAAATCAGATGGGGTGAATGTGATTCAGTGCATATGTCTTTATCGTCACAAAGTCAGAGATAATTGTGAGCTTGAATGCCATAAGGCGAGACTTGTAGCAAATGGCATAGGGCAACAAGAGGGAGTTGATTGTGGTGAGACCTTCAGTCCAATGGTTAAACCAGCCATTATTCACACTGTTTTTAGCATTGCTAGGGAAAGAGTTGACCAATTCATCAGCTTGATGTGAAAAATGTGTTCTTACATGAGGATTTGAAAGAAACTGTATACATGCATCAACCACTTGGATTTGTGCATCCTTCGGCTCCTCAGTATGTTTGCCGGCTTTGAAAGTTGCTTTATGGCTTGAAACAAGCGCCCAGGGCTTGGTATGACCGTTTTTCCACTTTACATCTTGCAGATTGGGTTCATGTGCAGCAAAAGTAATAACTCACTTTTTATTTTTCATCAAGGTAATGACATTGCATATCTTTTGCTCTATGTGGATGACATTGTCCTGACTGCCTCCTCGGATGTGCTGAAAAACGAGATCATTACCATGCTTAAATCTGAATTTTCCATGATAGACTTGGAAAAGTTGACTTATTTCTTGGGGATTTTCGTGACCAGATCCGAGAATGCCATGTTCTTATGTCCGCGTAAGTATGCCAAATAGATTGTTTACAGGGCTAAAATGATGAACTACATGATCAGGCCCACTCTAGTCGACTCAAAATCGAAACTTAGCGCGGATGACGGAGATACTATGCTTGATCTTTCCCTATATAGGAGTCTCGCTGGTGCACTTCAGTATCATACTTCACTAGGCCCGATATTGCCTACGTTGTTCAACAAGTGTATATGTTCATGCATGCTCCCAGGGAGCCTCACTTCACCTCTCTTAAACGTATCATTCGGTACGTTAGGGGTACTATTGACTATGGATTACATATGTATCCATCTGTACCGACCATGTTGATATCATATACGGACGCTGATTGGGGCAGTTGTCTAGACACACGTCGATATACTTTCGGCTATTGTGTATTTTTGGGTGATAACCTCGTCTCGTGGTCTGCCAAGCGGCAAGCCACGCTTTCTCGTTCGAGTGCAGAAGCAGAATATAAAGGCGTTGCGAACGTTGTTGCCGATATTTGTTGGCTCAAAAACCTCCTTCTAGAGATCCATTGTCCCTTACGTAGAGCATCAATTGTCTACTGTGATAACATAGCTGATGTCTACTTGTCTCATAACCCGGTTCAGCATCAATGAACCAAACATATTAAGATGGATATTCATTTTGTTCGTGAGAAGGTTGTCATGGGCCATGTTTGGGTCTTACATGTTACTTCTTCATATCAGTGCGCAGATACATTTACTAAGGGACTTCCTGTGCAGTTGTTCCTCGATTTCAGATCCAGTCTGAGCGGCCGGCCTACTCCCGCTCCGACTGCGGGGGTGTGATAGAGAATACGTAAATATTCTCCATATATTCTGTAATTATTATTTTAGTTTAATTATGTAAAGTAGATATTCTCATATGATTAGGATTGCAATTATAAACACTTATATATATTGTATTAATGAGAAGACTCCAGACAAACAGAATTACACTATTCTACACCGAGCTTGAAACTAAACCCATTAATTACGAACTAATTATGATAAAAGAGTGTTGAATTGTGTGATCATCACGTTTCACAGGCCAAGCACAATCAATATTTTTTATATAATAAATATATAGTGAAATTTGATCATCACGTTTCACAGGTCAAGCACGTTCAATATTTTTTATGTAATAAATATTTAGTGAAATTTGAACAAAGTAGCTCAGGCCTCAACCTACTTTATGTTAATGCTTATGACCATCTACAATAATAACAACATATACAGTATGATCCCATTAAGTGGGGTCTGATGTATGAACATCTAATTTAAACTTTTTAACTATTAGATTACAAAAAAAATTCAATCAATTATGTTATCAACAAAGAGAAACAATTTTAGTGGGACATATGGATAGGGAGCTCTTGCCCTGAGCTGTCAGATTCCAGTGGATAAAGAACTTTTTAGATTTATATCAATGAATTTATATGGTTAATGAAATTCCCTTGTATGACATAGTACTATTTTTTTTTAGTTTTCCATTGGTGTCTGGTACTAGTATTGAGACCTAATTAAGCTGGATTTATACTGCGTAAGGCTTATTCGGGAAACACTTTCTATCAAAAAAAATCATACTTAAAATTTAAACCCGAAACTTTAATTAAAGGAGATCCTCTTTATCACATCCTTTGATGATTGTATAATATAATACTACTTAATTAGTTATGACATGAGGAAGGACCTATAGAAGCCCATGACTTATGGAAGTGAATAAAGTTAATAGACAGATTACAGCAATAATTGGTTGGTTGGTTTGTTTGTAAAGATAAAGAAGAATATGAAGTCGTCACTCATTCACCAACATCACACACTTAAGCCTAAACCCAACTCCCCCAAAATTAGTAGTAAAGCCCCCCCTGCCCTGCCTATTTTCGACAATCATTGCGTCTTAACATGATTTATTAGATTTTATTAGGCTATGAGAGGAAATAATATGTATGATGGCGTGTACCCATAAAATGTTTGACACGTTGTTCTTATCAAGAAAAAACTCGATCAATTTCCTTTCCTATTTTTACCTACATACATAACCGTTTGCAACGAATTTTCTCAAGTATAAAAAATAAATTGGAATTACAAAATAAATAAAAAGAAGTAATTTTGTTTATCAATATTATACTTACAATTCTATTTATTCCCTTGATTCTTCTCTCCTAAATTTTCTCCGTTATTCGAGTTCATTTGATGACAATAAACGTCGGGCTACACTTCAATATTTTGAGCTAATATTGATTAGGAAGAACGCCTCCTGACATTTTAGCTTTGAAAAATACAATATTTGATGTATTGATGTCTTTGTGAATATCTAAGAATTTATGGGATATTCGAGATGCATATCTACTCAATGAAATACGTACTCATGTATAGGTGTGAGCTAGAATTTAGGATGGAGTAGCAAACTCTAACGAACCTTAGGGTTTGAAGAATATGAATTGGATTTGTCTTGAAAAGGCTAGGCACGATATAAATCGGTTACTTTTTATGTCTACAGTAACTTGTATAAGCACTGCATTGTAAAAACTTTTTACATTACCAACAGTTCATAAACGAATATAACAAGTTATTTATTACATTTTAACCCTAGACCAGCTAATCAATGTATATTATTGTGGTGATATGAAAAAAGAACATAGAATAGGGCATTTTATATATGCATAGAGTAATTTGTGAATCCTCTAAGACCACTTATGAAATAAAGGAAATGATGTAGTTAGTAATGGTATGTAACTTAACTGGAAGTGCAATGTTGTTTCCATTGTTGGACTGGCGAATAAATTTTTATATTTTAAGGTGAATAATTAAAAAGGAATACATATAAAATATATGAAATACTATTAATAGTGTAATACTTTTCAAGAAAAGTCATACAAATTTAACCTAATATATATATATATATATATATATATGTAAAAATATGTTTATCATCACATAATGTAGATTTTTTTGTCTTTTTTATGTTAGTTCTGTTTTATAAAATTGTAGTTCAATTAAAGTATTTGTATGATCTAGATCTAGCTAAATATTGCATTGTTTGATTAAAAAATTTATGTGCACACACATTCAACCCAAAAATTTATATTAACTTCTTTAAAGTTTGAACACCCTTGACGAGATTTCTGACTCTGTCACTGTGAATATATGTAAATACAAAAATTAAAATTATAAATATTTTTGCTTATTGTTGTTGTCAAACGCACACACAAGCGCACGTGGTCGTCAAGTAATATAGTGACTTGAAATAGTCGGATATCATACCCACAGAGTCTTATGATCAACGATTAAACTAGAATTCACTAATACCACTAAGTACGCAAGTATATGTATAAAAGATTGGTTGTTTATTATAACTATTGCAAAAATGTAAAAGATTAATTAAATACGTATAGAATGGTTTGAGGCGAATGTTATATCACTTTATTTTTATCACAGAGAGATGAGTATTCTAGGGTTGTGGTTGGTTCACCAATTGTATTGAGTTCTATAAATATATCACCCTAACAAGTTTACACACTATTGTTTATTAATCGGATTATTAACTCTCATAATATTTCTCCCAAATTACTATTCGCCTATTCAAAACAGCTCGCAACCTATATTACTATGGAATTGATATGTTAAGAACGCAATAAGTATACCGTGTTTAATTGAATGTGGAGACTAAATATATTTCTATCCTACGGCAAATCCTAGCCTACTTTTGGCATAAACAGATCATGCTCTCTTTACTTCTCAAATCTAATAACAACTTTCCCAAGTTTGTGTATTAAATACTAAATAGAACACGCAAGCAATCAAGAAATTAAGCACGGAAGTAAAAAAAAAAAACGTATTTGAATAAACTGCTAAGATTAAAAAATACTTGTTCAAACGTCAACACTCATGGTTGCACCACAACCCCAGAATTATAGAGTTTAGCTACTCATAATCGTATTACAAATAATAAAAATTCATGTTTAATCGAAGAAAAGATGAAGTAAAAGAAATAACCCCACGAAAAATAGCTCTAACCCTCTCAAAACGACTTAGGGATCTATTTATAGCGTTGAGAAATAATCCTCCAAAGCCCATCCAAAATGGGTCAAGACTAAGAATTAATTTTATGTCGTCATATGGGACTCGCTGTGCGAGCTGTATAATGAGGCCTAGCTTCGCTCTGGCCTTCGCTCAGCGAAAGGGTGCTTCTTTCTCATACTTAGCAAAAAATCTTCACTTCTTGCACACTGCTCGCCGAGCGAGCTTGATAGCGAGCGTACTGCTTGCTTTGGCCTTCGCCTAGCAAGGTTACCTTCTCTTCTCTGACTTAGACAAATTCGTGCACAACTCTTCCGCTTCACAGTTGGCTCGCTGAGCGAGCTATATGGCGAGAAAACTGCTCACTATGGCCTTCGCCTGCCGAGGCTAGTCTGTTTTCCAACACTTGTCAATTTTGTGTGCTCTTTGTTTCCATGATGCCACATTTCTCCCGCAAAATGCTTAAAATCAACTATAACACACCTATTAGCTCATATTGCAAGAATCAATATTATTTAGATGTATTTAGTATAATTAGCTCTCAAAACAACGTAGAAATATGGATAAAATATGATGGATAGACGTATAAATACAACTAACATCATTTACTCTGAGCGTGAATTTCAAACTCAACCAACTCTCTTGTGGCGTGGCAAATGCACTCTACTAATAATCCTAAATTGATTATCATAAATTATACAATATCATTTAAGTTCTATATATTGATGGCGTATAAATATAAAATATTATCACTGTAATTTAACATATTATAGCAAGTTACTATTATTAACTACGTTGTCAATCATTATTTTTAAATAAAATTACTGCAATTATCTTTAATGTTACCTAATTATGTCGATATTTTTTACACTATCGATACATAAAACTTAGACTCGTGTTGAGTTTAATCAATGCACGCCAAACACCAACTCCAACGCTCAACAATAATAGATGTCACGCGCTGCTGCCAATACCAAAGCAGTAAGGCCACCCAATAATAGAACACAAACTGAGTTTGCTTTTTAATCCACGAAAAGAATTGAATCATGCCTCAGAAGCTAATTACAGAACGAACGATATGCAATAAAGCAAAGTATGACATTAGAGTACTAGGTAATTACAATTAAAGAATGAAATAAGGCCTAAAAAAAATACATGTGGGATATTAATTAATTTGCATTATCTTGCCATGCAAACTTACAAAAGAACGTCGCTAGGTGATGATTAGATTGCTCGTGAATTTAAGGAAGATATTATAGAACAAATGATACGCAATTAAGCACAGTGGGATTAGATTAATTAAATAACTTAATAAAGTAAAAGTAAAGAATCTAATACATGTGGGCTATATATTATAACAAATCATTTGTAGCTATAGGTTCGATATATCAATTAATTGCACTAGATCTCTTGCCATGCAAACTTACAAGACAACATCTAGTCCATGTGATAACAACAAGATGAAAGCTAGAATCATAGATTCTTATAATTACATAGGACATGATAAATAGATCGTGTATTCAAGATTTGAAGTATATATAATTTTACAGTAATTTTAAATATTTAACTTATAAGATTAACTGAATTCATAAATAAATATTTATAAATATATAATGAATATTTTAACACATATACAAGGTACTAACAAAAGTTACAAAATTCATGTAAACGTGTAAGTAAAGTTTTGAAGCCGCCACTCAGGACAAAAAGACAAAAAAAATAAGGACTACTTACTATATGAATAGTAATGTTTTTTGGGGTGTATATGTTAATGTTTGGCGGGACCTTAGGGAATGAGGGTCCTTCATTAATCTTAACTCATTATAAACACAGACAAATAGAGACATGATTATGCTTTAGAAAATGTAGATTAATAATGGAGCAATAATGATTTTTCGGTGTTTGTATGTCTTGTATTAAATCATTTGTCATGATCCAGAGCAGAGAAATGTGACATTTCTTTATAGAGGGATAACGAATATTATTGGAGATGTAATTAGGAAAATAGCTGGATTTGAAAAAGAGCAGAGAAATCTGTTTTATCAGAATTATGAAAAGTTGCATAATTGTCTCTTTTCAGATATTTGTTTCAATTGATAGATTTTTTATATTCTCTCCATCCCAATTAATACGAGGGTTAATCAGTTTGGAAAGTAATTTTTTTTTTTACTCTTCAAATATAGATTCTTCGAGTATTTTATAAGAAAACTTTACATATTTAAAAACTACATAAAAAATACTATAAGTCTGCATAATTAATAATTCACAATATGTGAAAAGAATTAGAGAAATTATGGTCAAAGAAAGAGTTGTTTGACGCCCTGTAAGACTGTATTAATCTCCCTTGCGGAGCCTTTCTCATTAATACAAATATATAGGTGTGTAATGTTGAATCCTTCTATAATAAGGATCTAAATCCTACCATAATTATACAATACAAAATATGGTAAATATGTAACCTAGTACAACACTCATTACACGTGTTAATACACCCCCTCAGTCGGAGCGGGAGGAGGCCGAACGTTAAGACTGGATATGAAGTCGAGGAATAACTGTCTAGGAAGGCCCTTTGTGAATATGTCTGCATACTGATATGAAGAAGGCACATGCAATACCCTGATATGACCAAGAGAAACCTTCGCACGAAAAAAATGGATGTCCATCTCAATGTGTTTGGTTCGCTGATGCTGAATCGGATTATGAGATAGATAGATGGTGGATATACTATCACAATAAACCAAAGACGCCTTACGCAACGGACACTGAAGCTCCAAAAGAAGGTTTCGGAGCCAAAAAATCTCAACAACAACATTAGCAACACCTCTGTACTCCACTTCGGCACTCGAGCGGGATAATATGGCTTGGCGCTTGGCAGACCAAGATATGTGATTATCCCCCAAGAACACACAATAGTCTGAGGTTGATCGTCGCGTGTCCAGACAGCCTGCCAAATCAGCATATGTATATGACAACAATCGGGTCGGTGCTGAGGGGTAGAGATGTAACCCATAATCAAGTGTTCCCTTAACGTATCGAATGATACGTTTAAGGGAAGTAAAATAAGGCTCCCTGGGGCATGCATGAATAAGCATATCTGCTGAACAGCATAAGTAATATCATGTCTAGTGAAAGTCAGGTACTGTAGGGCACCTGCAAAACTCCGGTAGAGAGTGGGATCGGACACTGGATCATCATCCAAAGCACTGAGCTTTGATTTGGAGTCAACTGGAGTAGACATGATCTTGCAATTTTCCATTTTAGCCCTGTATACAATCCCCTCTACATACTTAAGTTGACAAAGAAACATAGTGTCTACAGATCTAGTCACTGAAATCCCCAAAAAATAGCTCAATTTTCCCAAGTCAGTCATAGCAAATTCTAATTTGAGTAGTGTAATGATCTCATTCTTCAACAACTCAGAGGAGGCAGTGAGCACAATATCATCTACATATAATAACAAATATGCAATGCTACTACCTCTGTGAAAAATAAATAGAGAATTATCACACTTGCTGCATACAAACTCAATCTGCAAAATATACTGTGCAAAGCAATTATACCACGCTCGAGGGGCCTGTTTCAAGAAAAATAGGTCATAAAGTGACTTACGGAGATGACATACATACTGAGGGACGGCTGGATGGACAAAACCAGGTGGCTGATGCATATAAGCCATTTTTTTCAAATCCCCATGTAGAAACGCATTTTTACATCAAGCTGATGAATAGGCCAATGCTTACCCATAGCAATACTCAGGACTGTGCGAATGCGGACTGAATATCTCACCACAATCTATATCCTCCTGCTGATAAGTGCCATTAGCCACAAGTCGTGCCTTGTACCTCTTTTGATCACCATTGTCTCGGTATTTGTGACGAAAAAGCCACATGCACCGGATCACATTCACCCCCTCCGATCTAGGAAACAAATCCCAAATGTGTTGTTTCGTTAAAGCATTAAATTTCTCACACATGGCCACATTCCAATTGGGGTCTAGTTTGGCTAATTTTGGGTTTTTGGGAATGGGTGACACGGTTTTGGTAGACAAATTAAGTGAACTTTGGGTTTGAAAATACCGTGTTGGGAACGAGTTTCCATACAGTAGGTTGGGGCAGAGGCATTTATGGTAGGCGGTGGCAGAGTGTGGGGCTGGGTGTTGGTCTACGGGATCTGAGGGGTGTCAGTACATGGTGTAATGATGGGGTGAGGGGTTTGGATGACTGAATCGGAGATTGATAGGGGTCGGGTTGTCGTGTCATGTTGGGTAGGTCAACTGGGGTTGGGTGAGGAGTTGTGGGGTACGACGCCGGCGGTGGGATGGGTGTCGGAGATGACGGTAGGTAACTATGACGACCGGTAGATGGCGATAGAGATGGGGTTACAGTAGCAGTGTGTAAAGTAGATGCAGTATGGTGGTGGTGTTGTGGAGATGAGACAGCGATGGCGAGGAGTACCAGTGAAGGTAAAAATATGGAGGGTCGATTGTCGGTGGTGGTGGCAATCGGTAGTGACGGAGCTAGATACCGGAATGACGGCAGAGATGCCGGAGATGACCCTGTAGAGGGGTGATTTCCTGTGGTGGCAAATGGTGACAGGACAGTGGGGGTGGGGGTGTCACCACTGGTACCTGGACTGCCGGTGGTGGCAGATGGGGCGTCTGCCGACGCCGGAACAGTAACCACCTGACGGAGTGCCTGTTGGACCAGCGGTGATGGGTCCGAATCTTCGAATTGGTAATCAGTGACTCGTAATTTTTTGATGTTATCAAATGGGAAGACATATTCGACAAAGGTGACGTGGCGAGAAATTATAATTTTATCGGTAGAGAGCTCATACCACAAGTACCCCCTATGGTTTGACGGAAAACCTAGGAAGGCGCACGGAGTAGACCGGGGTGCTAATTTGTGAGGTGCCATGGATGTCAGATTTGGGTAACACAGACAATCAAAAATTTTAAGGTGGTCATAGGTGGGGATCCAATGATAAAGAATTTCGGTGGGTGTCCTATTTTGAATCGCACGGGTAGGTAAAATATTGAGAATGTTTTCTGTCATTTTAAAGCATTTTACCCAAAAATTAGGGAGGGAGATGCATGTCAAAAAAAAAAAAGGGTACGAATCATATTATTAATGGTTCGAGAATTCTTTTGGCTTTTCCATTTTGAGGGGAGGTATGGGGGCATGAGAAATGAAAAATCACGTCGTTAGCCGCACAAAATTGATGAAAGAAGGAATTATTAAACTCACGACCATTATCACATTGAAACGATTTTATATCTTTTTCAAATTGCGTTCTAACCAGTGTATGAAATTCAACAAATTTGGAGAACACTTGAGATTTGAGTTTGAGTGGATAGACCTAAAGAAAGTGAGAGAAATCATCCAAGAATACCAGATAGTATTTGTGGCCTAAGTTGCTGGTTATGGGAGATGTCCATAAATCAGCGTGAATAATATCAAATGGAGAGAAAGTAGTACTCATAGAAGTCGTAAATGGTAGTCTAATGTATTTTCCTAACTGACACGAGGAGCAACTATGAGAAAGATTCCCTTAGTTTCATTAGATTAGATTTCGATTTCTAAGAGAGTAAAAAACGTGAGACCCCGGATGACTGAGTCTACTATGACACGTAGAGGGAGATATGGTTGTTAAAACGGTGGGAGGAGTGACACTAGCAGCGGATATAGGTCCCCTTTCACTATTGCATCTCGTAAGGAGTTTCCCGATATGGAGGTCCGTTACAGAAAATCCAAATGGGTCAAAATTAATTGAGACAGAATTATCGGTGGTAAATTTTCTGACAGAAATTAGATTTTTTATGATGATTGGGGCATAAAAGACATTTCCAAGAGAGAAGTGTGGATGCGATGGTGGGGTAAGGGTGTGGCCAACTCCTTGAATTGGAATGCGATAACCACTACCGATCATAATAGATTGTGGAGTTGGTAACTAGCGTAGTTGAGGAAGATTATCTGAATTGTTGGTGAGATGAGACGTGGCCCGTATCCATATACCATGCATTATCTGGTTGTTGACGGGTCAAGGAAGCCATGTACTTGTGTTCTCGGGTATAGGACAAATTTTAATTATTTCCGGGTAAGGGAGAAAAGCTAATATAGAGAACAAATGGAAAAGAGAAAAGTTCTATGTGCTTCTCGTTTTTCGTCTGACAAGATGTGACAATGGAGGAAAAGACAAAACACGTTTTGATTGCGGGAAGGAAGAAAGAAGCAACCAATTTGAACGTGAAAATACAAAACACATTCTTGGTTAAAGGAAAAAAGAAAGAAGCAGACACAAGATTATGACTTCTGACAAGTTGGTCGAAGATAAAAGAGGGCAACCAATTTGTTTTGGTTCTCGGGTATAAAACAGATAAAATATCAAAAAAGAAAACTTTGTGTTCTGACTTCACGAGGAGCAGTCGCCTGTTGAAGAAACCGGGGGGAGGCTGCGGGTGAAAGAAAAATAATAGGGTTTAGGTTTTGGCTCTGATACCATGTAAAATAGTATTAATCTCTCTTGCGGAGCCTTTCTCATTAATACAAATATATATAGGTGTACAATGTTGAATCCTTCTATAATAAGGATCTCAATCCTATCATAATTATATAATACAAAATATGGTAAATATGTAACCTAGTACAACACTCATTACACGTGCTAATACTCCCCAAACTGGTCAACCCTCGTACAAATTTAGACGGAGAAAGTAATACATTTGAGTAATTTTATTGCATGGGAGCACAAGTCATCCCCCGTCACTCAAAATCAATCAATTCAACGGAATCCGATTATTTTAGCATAGAGCCACAAGAAATAAAACTAATCTGATAGTATAATTTCTTTTTGTGCCATAGTTAATGTAAGTTAAATTTGTTAATTATAAACTCTTGTTGAATAGGTTTCGATTTGAGTCTCGTATATTTTCCATATTTTCCATTTAAACTTAAGATTGAAAAGTGTGTTAACGGCCTTCCGCAATGAACTATCCCCCAAAAATACACAATAGCCGGACGTAGAGCGATGGGTGTCCGGTCATCTTACCCAATCTGCGTTTGTGTAAAAGAGCAATCTAGTCGGTGCGGAGGGATATAAATGAAATCCATAGTCAAGAGTACCCTTAACGTACCGAATGATACGCTTAAGAGATGTAAAGTGAGGCTCCCTAGGAGCGTGCGTGAACAACCACACCTGCTGAACCGCATATGCAATATCTGGTCGAGTGAAGGTGAGATACTGAAGAGCACATGTGAGACTCCTATAAAGAGAGGGACCGTTGACCGGATCCCCTTCATCTGCACTGAGTTTGGACTTGGAGTCGACGTGAGTGGGCATGATCTTGCAATTTGCCATTTTAGCCCTGTAGACGATCTCCTCTGCATACTTACGCTGACACAAAAACATGGCATGTGCGGATCTGGTCATCGATATCCCCAAAAAATAACACAACTTACCCAAGTCAGTCATAGAAAATTTGGACTTGAGTAGAGCAATGATCTCGTGCTTCAGTCCATCTAAAGATGTTGTCAGTACAATATCATCCACATATAACATAAGGTAAGTTGTGTCAGTACCTCGATGAAAAATGAATAATGAATGATCACTCTTGCTTCACACAAAGTCGATATGTATGATGTAAGTGGCAAACTGCTCATACCAAGCCCTGGGGGCTTGTTTCAACCCCTATAGCGACTTACAAAGACGACAAACATGATGAGGAGCCTCCGGATGCATAAAATCTGGTGGTTGATGCATATAAATGGTTTCTTTCAAATCCCCATGTAAGAAAGCATTCTTTACATCAAGCTGGTGAATAGGCCAATTCTTCCCCATAGCGATGCTCAAAACCGTGTGGATGGCAGCTGGCTTAACCACTGGACTGAAAGTCTCACCACAATCAACACCCTCATGTTTCCATGTACCATTTGCCACAAGTCTGGCCTTGTGACGTTCAAGGGCACTATTATCTCTAAACTCATGACAAAATAGCCACATATAACGGATTACATTCACTCCATCAGGTCGCGGAACAAGATCCCAAGTGCGCTGTGAAGTAAGCGCATTAAATCCCTCACACACGATCGCATTCCAATTTGGGTCAAGTTTGGTTAAGGTTGGGTTCTTAGGTAGCGGGGAGATGGTTTGAGTGGACAAATTAAAGTGGACTTATGGTTTAAAAATCTCAGGATGTGCACGGGTTTCCATACGGTGGGTTGGGGGCTGGATCGGGTGAAGTGGGGCGGTAGGTGAGGACTGCGGGTTAGGCTGGATGGTTGTGGAACTGGGCCGGGAGGAAGTGGGCTGGGTAGTGTAGCCACTAGTCTAGGCGATGGGAATAGGTCGTGGGGTAATTGGGCTGGGCACTAGGTTACTGTTCTGGGCGATGGGACTAGGTCATTGGGTAGTGGGCTGGGAATTGTTGTCACTGGGTTGGATAGTTGGGTAATTAGGTTGGGCAGTTGGGTAATTGGGTTGGGCAATGGGTAAATTGGCCTGGGCAGTAGCGGTAATGGGTGGGGCCGACGGGATGGGTGACGTGGCAGAGGGTCCCATAGATGGGGCAGTGGGTGATTGGTTGGAATTTAGAAAATATAGTGTGTTTCAAAGTATAAGGGAGGTGTCTGAATCATCAAGGAAACCGTAGTCAATGGCTCAAAATTTTTGGATGTTGGCAAACGGGAAAACGTTCTCATCAAATGTGACATGTCGGGAGATTAGGACTTTGCCTGTGGATAACTCATAGCCCTTATGGTTTGACGGAAAACCTAGGAAGACTCAAGGGGTAGAGCGAGGTGCTAATTTGTGAGATACCGTGGAGGCAAGATTCGGGTAACAAAGACAACCAAAAACTCAAATGTGATTATAGGAAGAGATCCGACGATAGAGGATTTCGGTGGGTGTCCTATTTTGGATCGTATGGGTAGGTAAGATGTTAAGAATGTATTCCACCATTTTTAACACATATATCCAAAAGGTAGGGGAGACGCATGAAAAATGAATGTGTGAATCATATTGTTAATGGTGTAGAGAATTCGTTCGACTTTACCATTTTGAGGAGATGTATAGGGGAAGGAGAAATGAAAAACCATGCCATTAGCCGCACAAAAGTTATGAAAAGAAGAGTTATTGAACTCACGACCATTATCATATTGAAATGATTTGATGTCTTTTTCAAATTGCGTTTTAACAAAAGTACGAAATTTAAGGAATTTGGAGAAAACTTGAGACTTAAGTTTGAGCAGATAGACCTAAAGAAAGTGAGAAAAATCATCCAGTAATACCAAATAATATTTATGACCTAGGTTGCTAGATATTGGAGATGTCCATAAATCTGCATGAATAATATCAAAGGGAGAGAAAGTAATACTTAAAGAAGATGTAAATGGAAGTCTAACATGTTTTCCTAGATGACAAGAGGAGCAACTATGGGAAATTTTCCCTTTATTACATTGAATGAAATTGTGGTTTCTAAGAAAATCAAAAACATAAGCCCCTGGATGACCAAGTCTACTATGCCATATTGATGGAGAGATTGCAGCTAGAGCAGTGGGTGGAGTGACATGGGCAGCAGATGTGGATAGGAAAGGATAGAGGTCCTCCACACGCATCTCATAAGAAGTCTCCATGTGAGTAGATCCATCACAGAAAAACCAAAGGGGTCAAAATCAATAGATACGGAATTATCAGTGGCAAATTTTCTAACAGATATTAGGTTCTTGATAATGTTAGGGGCATATAAGACGTGTTTAAGGGAGTAGTGGGGGTACAGTGGTGGAGTTAGTGTGTGGCCAAACCCTTGAATTGGAATGCGATGATCATTTTCGACCATAATAGATTAAGGAGTATTTAAATTGTGCAGTTGTAGAAGATTACCAGTATTATTGGTTAGGTGAGACGTGGCACTTGTATCCATATATCATGCATCGTCGGGCTGCTGAATATTTAAAGTACCGAAAGCCTGGCCCAAATATATTGGTACTAGTCTTGTCGTCGGCTGTTGGACCGATGTGAAATGAGCCTAGTGAACTGGACCTGTTTGGCAGGCTGTTGGGTATGCTCCCAGTATACTAGGCCTCTATTGGGCCCACTGAAGATGTTGGGCCGCTGGAAAACTGTTGATGGGTGAGTCCCGGTTACCGTACAGTGGCCATGGCAGTGGGCATGTCCACTACTACGGTTGTTGGGCCTGTTGTGAATTGCTCGAATTATTGGCCCGATTTCCATGGCCTCTACCTTTTCCTCCTTGGCCACCCCCGTGGTTGTTTTGCAGTGGCGAGGGGTCAGAATATGTCTGTCGGTCGGAGGTGGCGGTGGGTGTTACGGTGACATCATTTACCAAAGTTGTCGGATTGTGCTCGTCCTATTTTGCTCATCTCATCTCATCTCCTCTAATAGCAACTGGGACCAGGCTTTATTGAAGCTCGGTAGAGGATCAGATTATTGGATCATCGTAGCAAGGGTGTCGTAATCACCTTTCGGTAAACTGTGTCGTAATCACCTTTCGGTAAACTATTAATTAAATGCAGAACCATATTTGTGTCTGAAATATGATTGTCCACATTAGATAATTGGTTGGCAGTCAATTTTAGACATTTGTAGTAATCGGCCATGTTTGCAAAATTATCAAGACAGGTGGTGTTGAATTACTCCTCAAGATACACGACACATGTATATTTGTTGTCTTGAAAAATCTCCTCCAATCGTGTCCATAACTCATGGGTCGTAGCTCTGGTCTTCATAATAGTATAAAGTAAGTCCTTGGAGATAGTTCCATATATTCATTATTTGACGATGGCATCAAGGCGCCTCTATGTCACGTCGTCGAGGTCGGGAGGGCAGGGATATGTGGTATCAATGTGGTCAAGCACGTTGTAAGCACATGTATGAATATGAAAGAGTTCAACCCATGACGCGTATTGTCCATCCTCCTGATCAAGAATCAACGGTATGAAGTTCTTGATATTAGTTATGGCAAAATCCAGATGAAAAGTGGTGGGGGTGGAAGAGGGAGGAGGATTTGTGATATCAGGAGTTGAGGAAGCGGAAGCGGAAGAATCCATTAGGGTAGCTGAAAATATTTGGAAGAATATCGGGTGAGGGGCTACCGTATATCAACTGTATAACAACGATATACAGTTCTGTGTGGGTGATAGGTTTCTCGGGTGGTGTATATCACATGTATACCTGATGTATAAGGGCGAGAAACATGGAATATAGGGGTTGGGTGCTATGTATATCATTGTATATTAGTGGTATACAGGCTCGTTTTGAGAAGAAGTAGAGAGATTGGGGATGTGTATCACAGTATATCTGGGGTATACAGGTTTGTATGTATATCAGGAAGGATGAGGGTATACAGGCTATATATCACGAAGGAGCAGTGGTATACATGGCTATATACGACTGATTTTCCGCCGAAAGAGGGAGGCAGATGGGAGGGGTACAGTGGCTACACTATGGTTTAGGGTAGGGTGGAATTTTTGGCTCTTGATACCATGTAGAATAGTGTAAATCTCCTTGATGGAGTTCTCTTATTAATGTAATATATATAGAGTATACAATTGTAGTCCTAATAGAATTAGGATCTCTATTTTACATTAACTATACTAAATATTAATTACAGAATATATTATAAATATATATAGAATATATTCACTATCATCTACAACATGTCGTTTCCATAAGGCTTGGGGGAATCGGAGATTTACGTGGATGGGATTTCTCCATCCATTATTGATGTTTCCTGTTCAGGAATGTGAGTTTAACTATACGTTTTTCCAAGCAAACACGAATTTGGATAGATTATATATCGCACTTACTATGGCATTATCCATGTACTAAAATTTACCTATTTATTCATGAATTTCTCGCATTTGATTGTGGAAGTTTCCACAACTATTTGCTTTGTGGAGAAGACCCAATGTTCAAAACCCTCAAGTAAAAGTTCTAAACTTTGTAGGGTTAAGGATCAAAAACACACCTCAAGTATCACCTTTTTTTAGTTTCCTACCTGAACTATTAGGTGTGAGAGTTTCTTACCTAAACTATCACTAACTAGTTTGTAAAACACTCCTCAACTATCAGTTGTTCACTTTTCCTACCCAAACTGTCACCAACTAGTTTGCAAAACACACCTCATTAAAAGTGAACAATTGATAGTTAATGTGTGTTTTGCAAACTAGTTGGTGATAGTTTAAGTAGGAAAAGTGAAAAACTGATAGTTGAGGTGTGTTTTGCAAACTAGTTGGTGATAGTTTAAGTAGGAAAAGTGAAAAACTGATAGTTGAGGTGTGTTTTGCAAACTAATTGGTGATAGTTTAGGTAGGAAACTCTCAGACATGATAGTTCAGATAGGAAATTCAAAAAAGATGATATTTAAGGTGTATTTTTTTACCATAATCTCAACTTTATACTTATGGGTGGCCGTGTGAAGACAGTGTACTGGAGCAAAATTGAGTTGTTTTCTGCACTTGGCCAATTACAGACCATGTGGCAGTCGCGTTTGGAGTGAAACTAAGCAGTTTTCTGCATTTGTCCGAATTTTAGACCGTGTGACGATCGCGTATAGTGGAAACGTAAAGAAGTTTTTCCAACACTTGACATCCGACACTCTTCTTTTATTTTTTATACTTTATGAAAATTGTTCTAACATAACTTAATTCCAAATCCTCCTTTAACATCTATTTGAGCATTTTTACGAATTTAAGACTTAGAAATCAATCTTATCATGAAATTTTCATCGTATGAAGATGGTGTACTGGAGCAAGATCGGTAGGGGTGGCGGGATCGGCTGGCCAAGGCTCGGTTTTCTGAGAGGTGGCTGCGGTATCACCCTGAGATGGGTTGTTCTGAGCCACCATCGGCGGAATTGGGTGGGCAGCGTGTCCCGGACTGACCGTGGTGTGTTCGGGTGTCGGGGACTGGGACGGAAGGAGTAGCTTACTACTAGCTGGTGCATGTAAATTGTTTCCTGTAGATGACCATGGAGGAATGCATTCTTTACGTCCAACTGATGGATGTACCACGATTTTGACAGAGCTAAAGTGAGAACTGTCCGGATAGTTGCTGGTTTAACAAGTGGACAAAAGGTTTCATCACAGTCCACTCCAACCTGCTGAGGCCTGCCATCACCAACAAGACTGGCTTTATGCCTCTCAAATGACCCATCAGATTTCTTTTTATGATAAAAAATTCATATAGAACATATTATGTTTACATTCGACGGACGGGGCACTAACTCCCACGTCTTATTTTTAAAATGAGCATCAATTTCATCTAACATGGCGGCCTTCCGATTCGGGTCCGATAGGGCAGCTTTTGGATTGCTGGGAATCGGTGATGGTTGGACAGAGGATGTCAGATTAAAATGACGCTTAGGCCAAAAAATCTCATGCATTGCACGGGTCTCGATGGAAAGAGTTTTGGCCAAAGTGGACTGTTGGGGAAGTAGGGCCATCGGGGTGTTGTGGGATGACTGGGCATCGGGAGAGGGAGCAGTGGGCTCCCTCATTTGGGCTGGCCCAATGTTGCCACTAACTTGGACCGAGGGAGAGGGAACAGTGGGGTCGCTCATTTGGGTCGGCCCATTTCGGGCATTGGACTGAAGTGAGGGGGGAGAGGGACCAGTGGGCTCCCTCATTTTGGCTGGCCCGATTTGGGCAATAGACTGGATTGGGGGTGCATGAGAGTGAGTAGTGGACTCCCTCATTTGGGCTTGATTATTTGGGTTGTTTAAATGGTATTGCAAAAATAGATATAGCCCAATGTCCAAAAAATCATACGATGGTGGGGAAGACACGTGAATGTTGGCAAACGGGAATTTGGACTCATCAAAATAATGTGATGAGAGATGATAATTTTTCCACTAGATATATCATAACACTTATAACCCCTATGATTTTGTGGATATCCTAAAAATACACATGGAGTAGAATGGGCCTGAAGTTTATTTATCGTTGTGGAAGGGAAGAGGGGATAACACAACACCCGAAAATCCTCAAATGTGTGTAGGAGGGGATACGATGATAGAGAATTTGTGTGGATAAGTAGTTTGAAAGTAACTTGCTAGGGAGAATGTTTAAGAGTATGTAGTCATTTGAAGAGCATGGTGCCAAAATAATGGTGGTATGGATGCGTGAACAAGAAGTGTGTGAATTAAATTATTTATTGCTCGTATTTTTCATTCAGCTTTCCCATTTTGAGGAGAAGTGTGCGGACAAGAAAGATGAAATACCATACCATTTTTGTGACAAGACTCCTTAAATTGGTCATTTATGAATTCCCTCCCATTGTCACATTGGAAGAACTTAATAGATTTTTCAAATTGGGTTTGGATGAACCCACTAAATTGTAAGAAAATATTGTAAACCTGTGATTTCTTCCCAATGGAAAATGTCCAAAGAAAATTAGAGTAATCATCCAAAATAAGCATGTAATACTTATGACCTGCTGAACTTAAAATCGGGGATGTCCATAAGTCACTATGCATGATATCAAATGGCATAATAGTGTTAGAAGTAGACAGAGAAAAAAATAATTTAACATGTTTTCCAAAAATGCAAGACTGACAAACATGAGAACCCAAAAATTATTTACAATCAATAAACTTATTTTTCCTAAGGGAGTTTAACAGAGGCGCTCCTGGTTGTCCCAATCGATTATGTCATAAATAAGGAGGAAGAGAAGAAAACATTGATGGATATGTGGCTTGGTTGTTGTTGGTGGTGGTGGTGGTGATGGGATACAAATCCCCAGTGCTATCACACCTCATTAGTGGCATCCCCATCCGAAAATCCTTCACAGAAAACTCAAATGGATCAAAGTCAATAGAAACATTGTTGTCAGTTGTGAAATGATGCATAGATACCAAGTTCTTAATAAATTTGGGTGCATGTAGGACATTATTTAGATGTAAAGATGGGTAAGGGGTGGGAGTTTTGATTGCCCAATAACACGAATTGGAATTTCTTGTCCACTGCTAACCACAATATTTTTTATTACTGCTCATATTAAAATAAGATGAGAGAGTACCTTGAGATGCCATCATGTGAGAGGTCCCCCCGTGTACATGTACCAGTTGTCATCGGGAACATTGAGAGTCATAGTCTGCATGGTTTGTTCGATGTCCGTCGGAACATAACTTGAGGGAGATGGTTCAAGGGTTGCAATGCTTGTCGTGGACGACTACCAAGAACCCCGGGCTGTCGAGTGGATGGAGGTGGCTTGCACCACGGTGCCGTAGGATACGAGCAGGGAGGGGCAACCCATTGTTGCGGCTGCTAGCCCCACGAAAGGTACTCCCCCCACTGCCCGCCGCCTGGGTAATTTCGCTGCTGCCAGTAGGGTCGGTTCTGCCCCTACTGGCCGCGGTTGTTGCCGCCACCAGATTGTTGTCCGCCACCACGACCTCTTCCTCTTCCACCATTATTTTTTCCTTTGTTATTGTTGCAATTTTGACCCCGTTTTTACCCATTGTTGTTGTGATTAGTACCACTGCCCAAACTATAATTTTGAGGGCCAAAATCATCGGTATACATGTTGGTGGAAAGGAGGGCAGTGTCGGCATTGTTTGTCGCCGTTGCCGCTTGTTTTAGTTTCCAGGTTTCTTCAAGAATTAATCTCGAACGAGCCTCATAAAATGGTGGTAACGGATTAATTTGTTGAATGAACGTAGCAACACAATTATATTGTTCATTCAAACTTGCAATTAATTGGAGAACTAACCTTTGATTCGTCACCGGTGCCCCAACATTTGATAGTTGATCGGCAAGCATTTTCAACTCTTGACAATATGCGGAGACGTTCGGAAAATCATCCATTTTGACATTAATGAATTGATTTTCAAGATAAACCGCACGAGAAATCTTGTTATCTTGAAAAATATTTTGCAAACGTTCAATGCTTGTTGAGCCGTAGAATCCGGTTCCAAAATGGTGTGCAAAATGTCATTTGATATGGTGTCGTAAATTCATTGAAGGACTATAGCATCCAAGTGAGACCAAAGAGTCATGTCAATATCGGTGGATTTTTCCATGACCCTCGAATGAGACGTAGGAGGAAGAATATGGTCGATGACTTGGTATGCGTGGTAATGGATTTTGAATAACTCCGCCCAAGATGAATATTTCCCTTTTTCCATCTCAAGAATTACCGGAATGGAGTTCTTGACGTTGTTTACGGCAAAAGCGGGATGGAATTTGTGTTGGTCAGTCATTGTTTTCCTAGAGAAAGGAGAAAAACCAAGGAAGAGAACGTAGGGTTTGGACGAGAGAGAGGGGGCGGCGGAACTAGGGTTCCGTCGAAAAAGGGCTGCCAAAAAAAATTAGGGTTAGGTTAGGGTTAATTTTTGGCTTTTGATACCATGAAGGAAATATTTTCCGTATTCATTTCAATCCTTGAATACAATATTATATACATCAATACAAAACTTAATTTAGGCTACAATTATGATAGAATATATTAAGAATATTTACAACCTAAATATAAAATATTTGATTTGATTATGGGAATAAAATAACATGTAAATTAATTACTTTTTAGTTTAAAAATAAATAATATTATGAATGATATCTTGCATACCCAATTTTAGTGCAAGGAACCAGACACCCAATAAAAAATAATCCATATAATAATAATCCTTATATACCTAATCCCTACCTAACTAATGTATTCCATCGATGGATATGATTATTATGTATTCCATCTTCTTATTTAAACTTTTTTTACTCTAGTTAGTTAAATTTGCACAGCCTGAAAATTATGAGGAAGAGTCTGCTTTCATTTGCACCCGTATTCTATACAGTAATTACAATTAAGCTATTTAATACATTTAGGGCATATTTGGTAAATATTCATGTTTGGTTGGACAGAAAATTTTAAAATATATTTCTCAAAGAAAATAAATTTCATAAAAAAAAAATGACTTCTCTTATAAAAGTAGGGTAATAAGTATCATAACTAACACTCTTTTTCAGGGGCGTATGTAGCATTGAAGGTTCAATGGGGGTTCAATTGAACCCCTAACTTTCAACGTAGAGCACAAATATATGTGTAAACTTTTATTAACATTGCAATAAATAGTAGATATGAACTCATAATTTTTAAAATACAGTGAATTCAACTAAAAATATTGAAAGATTGAACCCATAAGATTTAAATCCTTAATCCGTCTCTACTCTTTTCCTCCCCATCCTCCAACACCTTCCGTCCGACCCCCATAGCTCCCACTTCTACCACCCCGGCCCACACCCCTCATCCACCTCCACCTCCACCTCCACCTCCACCTCTCATTATCTAAATTATAAGGAACTATATTTCGACAATCTTTTTTTACTTACTTAGCAAACGTCAAAAAATAAGTAAAATTATTTTTCAGAAAAATATTTTCCGTGGAGAATATTTTGCTGCATACCAAATACACCATTAGTTACATATGCGCTCTATAACTTGGAATTGAACTTCGTGAAAATTATAAAATTATTATTGCATGCAATATGAAATGCGTGCGCGTAATAAACAAAAAGATGGACCGTCTTGGAAATGGCGATGCAGCAAATATTGATCTATTCATATTACTCTCTCGGTTTCATTTTACTTGTACATGTCGACTTAGTACACCCTTTGAGAAAGTATTTATTTGATATTTTTCTAAATTAATCTTATTAATTATGTTTGAAAAATCTAATTTGACTACTGATTATACTTTTGGTGAAAGAGGTGAAGATGAACCTTTGCACATTGAGTATATAATAAATAATTTTAATTTTTCGGAATGAAACATCAAGACTCTTTAGGCCCGTTGGTTTTGTTGGTACTTTTGGTGAAAGAGGTCAACTGGTCAAGAGTTAATACCAACTGACCTCAATTTTTTTAGAAAACTGAGGACAGAGTTTCAAAAAAAGCACAGCAACTGAGATTCGAGCTGGTGACTTGATCATTTAAAACTGAGTGCTCAGCCGCTGTGCTAAGATACAGACGTGGTGTTTTGTTATTAGACGTTTCTTCCGTCTCAAAAAGATTGTCTCGATTTGAATTACGTGAGTCAAACTAACTAACGTTCAGTATGAATTCGAATATAGAAATTTTTAATTTTTTTAAATAAAATTTACATATTCATAAACTGCATAGAGAATACAATAAGTCATAATAGTTAATACTTAAAAATATTATAAAGTATTTAAAAATTATGGTCAAAGAAAATATCATTTGACTGTTTAAATCGTAACTAAGACAATTTTTTTGAGACGGAAATTATTATTTATATGTGTAGTTTGTAAAAAAGATAAAACCAAGCGGCGTCCTTGGCTCTTGGTAAATCCTCCCCTGGTCGGTAGCCCTCCTTTGATAAAGCGTGTGTTTTTATAGTGTTTATTGTGTGTTCATAATTATTCCTGAAGAATTAAACTTAAGCTAGATAAAGAAGGAATTTAATTTTATAAGGTAACGATCGATAGAGACAATAACAGTAAATAATTCAACGTCTTCACTTTAGCTGTTGCCACGCAAATAATTGAAAGGAATCTACCTTCATTAACTAGCATAAAATCATCAGGAGTTGCATTTATCTCATTTATAATCCTGGTTTATGTGTGTTGACAATTTTTTCATCTACATTGGCTTTACATCGTTCTTTATGTCTATTTGTGACTTGACCTGTGATTTGTCTTCTTTTAATTATATAACAAGACAATCCACAGAGAATATTACTAACAAGGAAACTTCATTAAACATAGTACCGTTATAAATTCTCTATTTAGAAGGACTCACATATTTAATATAATTATACATAGTTATGCTATCAATTAAAGACATTCATTTTTTTATCTAATAAAGTATTATTTTTATGGACTATATATAAATCTTATGTTATAAGGTATGGATTTAATATGCATAGAAACATACTTAACTCTTCAGTTATAATTGATAGGTGCATAATTGAAGAGTTACACCTCTTCTGAAAGGTTACCTTTGAAGAGTTATGTCTCTTCCGAAGAGTTGTCTTACTATTATATATATGGTTGTGGTCCCTAAAACTGTTATCAATTTCTTTTTCTCTCTATCCCATTAAGAGAAGTACCATAAAGAAAATGTAACAAGACTTAGAAGGTCATTACTTCCTTCTATCGATTGTTACAATGGATCAAGGTAAGTGTCCTTACTGTTCTTCTAAATTTATATCGATGTCTAATGATCTACTTGCTATCTTGTGTGGATTGTATAAAGGTTTCTAACAAGTATTAATATATGTTCATGTACTAAGTCGATGTTCCATATAAGTGCATTAGGACATTCAGTTTTTTTATTTATTTTCCGTTCAGTGTGCGATATATGCATTGTAGTCCGACTAATCTGGATTCGCGCTGCATAGCGCCCATTTAGGGAAAGCGCTCCTTAATAAGGATTTTTTCATAGCCGGTGCTCAAAATCGATTGCTCTGGTTAAAGAAAGAGCAGCTTTATTCGTTGCACCACATCCTTTGGGGTAAGACTAACTCGTTATGCTTGGCGCGATCCCGTGCTACGCTATTTGATCGAGTTCTTCAATTCCACTTATGCTACCTATTTATGTTTGTTTTTATTTTCTCTATTCACTTTTATTTGTCCATAATAGACTTTGTACTTCCTTAAAAAAAATGAAGTACATATATTCATATTACTCATATTAATTAGTCTATAATTTTAATAGACTTAGGAACAATTTGTCGATTGAATAGCTAGTGTTAAAGATAAAAAAACGAAAGTTTATTTCTGATGTAGTGGACTAGTAAAATAAGCAGAGGATCATTATTCTTCTTTATTCAAAGTTTTCCACAGCCAAAAAAATTGTTTTTTTCCTTTTCATTCAATTTGCCCTTTTTAGTATGAAATTGAGTCCATGTTTAAAATGCACCAGTCAAAAGATCATAATTAGGCTACTGAATACACTTATTAAACGCGTCAATATAAGAGAACATGGACTGTCTTGGAAGTAGCAAAGAAACAAATATTCTCTTTCACTCTTCTTGTGCTACAGCCCAGAATTATCTCCATTAATTCGTCCAATCAATTTCACACTGTGATTGGAGAATAGGTGTCTGCAAATACCCAACTAACAACTTCCAGATTTCAAATGATAGGCACCCATATTTCCAATAATTCATTCATGTGCTTAGGGTAGAAGATGATAGGCACCCATATTTCCAATAATTCATTCATGTGTTCTATTCTCCCAGACTTCACCGGTAAAAATAAATGGTATATTGCTGGATAAAAATATTTACACTCCATTAGTGCAACTTCATCAGTTATACGAGGTTATTTGTTTATTTTTGAGGTAATCATATCAATTATTAAGAGTGATATGTTATTACAAGTCAACTTAATTTAATAGTATTATATTGTAGCCTATAAGTACAGAACAAAATACTGTATCATATTGTAATCATACAAGGCAGAATACCTAAGAACAAAATATTGTATCATATTGTAATTAAACAAGGTAGAATACCTAAAGGCCCCTCCATCAAGGACATGTATGATGAAGCTAAGGCCAGGGTAAGGACAGTAGAAAGAGACTCGGAGCATTTCCCCGTTGTGATGGGGTTGTACCAGGAATTAGCTTTTAGTCTGTTTTTATTTACTTTGGTGATGGATGGATTGATGTGGCAAATTCAAGGTGAGGTGTCATGGTGTATGTTATTCGCAGATGACATAGTCCTAATTTACGAGACTCGCAGAGGAGTTAATGCTAAGCTGGAGGGTTGGAAACAAACTCTGGAGTCTAAAGGGTTCAAGTTGAGTCGGACCAAGACAGAGTACTTGGAGTGTAAGTTCAGTGGCGCATCGCATGAGGTTGACATGGAAGTGAGGCTTGGTACCCGGGCCATCCAGAAGAAAAGTAGTTTCAAGTATCTAGGGTCTATTATACAAAGAAATCGGAAAATTGACGATGATGTCACACATCGTATTGATGCATGGAGAATGAAATGGAGACTCGCTTTTGGAATGTTGTGTGATAAGAAGGTGCCACCAAAACTTAAGGCCAAGTTCTACAAAGTGGTGATTAGACCGACTATGTTGTTTGAGGCGGAGTGTTGGCCAATTAATATCTTTCATGTTCAAAATATGAAATTTGCGGAGATGAGAATGTTGTGATGGATGTGTGGATACACTAGGAGAGATAGAATTAGGAATGAAGTTATCCGGTACAAGGTGAGAGTGACTTCGGTGGAGGACAAGATGCAGGAAGCGGGGCTGAGATGATTTGGGCATGTGAAGAGGAGAGACACGAATACCCCAGTGCGGTGGTGTGAGAGGTTGGCTATGGACGATTTCAGAAGAGGTAGAGGTAGGCCGAAGAAGTATTAGGGAGAGGTGATTAGGAAGGACATGGCACAGTTCCAACTTTGCGAGGACATGACCTTAGATAAGAGTTTATAGAGGAATGAGATTAGGGTAGAAGACTAGTAGGTAGTCTCGCTTATCCTTTCATACTAGTAGTCACAATATTGTTCTATAGTTTCTTGTCCTGTGATTGCTGCTACTATCTGTTATTTCTTGTTCTTTGATTATCTTATTTTATATGTGGTAGCTACTGCTCCTTTTTCATACTGTTTTATCATGGCTTAGTCGCTTTCGTTATTTTCATTTTCGTACTGCTCTGAATTTCTTGTCCTTATCTGATCTTTTTTATGCTTTCTCTTGAGCCTACGGTCTTTTGGAAACAGTCTCTCTACCTCTCAAAGTAGGGGTAAAGTTTGCGTACACTCTACCCTCCCTAAATCTTACATTAAGGAATTTCACTGGGTATGTTATTGTTGTTATATATTGAGAGCCCCCCCCCCCCTCCACCCTTAAACTATACTTTGTCCCCATTACCTCCATATACTGGAATTTTCTATAATCGTTACCCCCTAAAATAATAATTTGTCCTAATTACTCCCCCTCCCATATTTAATTTTTTTTAATGATTGTTATATATTAATGGAGGAACATAGAACATATATGGAATGAGATCACGAAATAGCCGTTGAAATGACTAAATATAAAAGAAAATGGTATTATAATTTTTTACACATCAGATTAACATGATATGATTGTTATATTACTCTCTCACGCGTCAAACGTCATTTGAAATCACTTGAATTATAAAAAATCAAGTACATGGAATAAGTAGAACTAGTTATTGTTTAAGGGAGTAACGATTATAAAATAAAATCAAGTACATAGAGGTAATTAAGATCAGACATAGTTTAAGACGGATTTGAATAAGACACAACAAATTTAGGGGATCTTTAGGTATTCTCCCGGTTAAATAAATGTTATGTAGGAGTAGGACCCATTACTTCCTCATAGCTATATGACTATATAATTATGGGAAAACTACACTGATGCCCTCTAAAACTAAATTATTTACCCTTGTATGCCCTCTTTTCTTTTCATATCCCCCAAACTATTTACCCTTAATACCTCTTATAGTTTTTGTAGGTAATTGTCATTTTTTTCTTCCTTTCTTTTTTATTTCTCTACTTCTTTTCTCTCATTTTTTACTTTGTTTTTTCTCTTTTTTCTTTTTTCTTTTTTGTTTCATTTATTTTTTTCAAATCATAATATTCTTTATTTTCTTTTTTCACCATAATCTAATTTCATATTTAATCTAACTCCTTTCATTTTCTTTTTTTATTTTGTTTATTTTTTTAATTCTTTATTTCTTATTTTCTATTTAATTGTCTCTGTTTTCTTCTTTTCTTTTTTATTTCTCTACTTCTTATCTTCTTTTCTTTCTTTTATTCTTTTCTTTTTCTTGTTTTTTCTCCTCTTTGTTCATTTATTTTTTTTCATACTATATTTTATTACTTTTTCACCATAATTCTGATTCTATATTTAATTCTAATTTCTTTATTTTTCATTTTTTTTTAATTTCTTTATTACTTGTTTCATTTTCAATAGCAGTTTAAGTATATTGTTGCAGTATACTATGATACCCACATGGTATCACAAAAGACTGACGGTTCATTCTTTCAAGAAAAACACTCACTCCTCAATAATATCAACTTGGTATATATCATATACTGACAGAGTATCATAGGGGATTGATTCATTCCTTCAAGAAAACATAACTCAATCTTCTATGATACCCACATGGCATATATCATATACTTATAAGGTATCATAGAAGATTGATTTATTCCTTCAAAAAATCCTACTCAATCCTCTATGATACCTACATGGTATATCATATATAGGCATGGTATCATAGAGGACTAGCAGTTCATTCCGTCAAGAAAAAAGCACTTAGTCTTCTATGATACCATCCTGATATTTATCATATACTGATAGGGTATCATAGATGACATATTCATTACCATATGATGCTCATATGGTATATATATCGTATACTCACATGGTATCATAAAGGACCAGTTCATTCTTTAAAAATAAAACAATCATCAGTCCTTTATGATACTCACGTAGTATATATCATATATTGACAGGTATCATAGAGAACTAGTTCATTCCTTTAAAGAAAAACATAGCTCAATACTCTGTGATACCCACACTGTATATATATCATATACTGATATGGTATCATGGATGACTGACCCACATGATATATCATATACTAACATATATGATACTCACATGGTATATATTGTATACTGACATGATATCATACAGACTAGTTCATTCCTTAGAAAATACTTCCAGTCCTCTATGATACCAACCTGGTATATATCATATACCGACAAGGTATCACAAAGGACTGATTCATTCCTTCAAGAAAACTCATCAGTCATTTATGATACTCATATGGTATATATCATATATTGGCATGGTATCATAAAGGAATGATTCATTCCTTTAAAATAATCTCAGTCATTTATGATACTCATATGGTATATATCATATACTGGCAAGGTATCATAAAGAACCGATTAATTCCTTCAAAAGAAAATTATAAAACAAATAGAGTTTAGGCTTAATTTTAAGGTTTAATATAATTTTTAGCAATTAAAATTTATTAAAAAAATTACAAAAAGTAGAATCATATTTTAAATATAAATTTTATATTAATATCATTAATATAAAAATAATTAATTAATATTTTATCTTTCTATTTTATTTTATTATTCAAAAGGAAAATAAAAAGACAAGAACCAATAAAAAGGATAAGGACAAAAATCAAAATAAAAAAATATCACACAAACCCACGTGCAAACACACAAATAAAAAGAAAAAAAGAAGAAAGAGAAACTAATTATAAAAGGACAATGTAATTCATGCACACACAAATAAAAAGAAAAAAGAAGAAAGATAAACTAGTCATAAAAAGAACATGTAATTAATGCACACACAAATAAAAAAGAAAAAAAGAAGAAAGAAAAATTAATCATAAAATGACAATGTAATTAATGCATAAAAGGACACCACATAGGCATCTCGGATAAAAAGATTTTGGGCAGCGGCCATTAAGTAAAAATAATTTGAGAAGGGGCATGAAACGCTGTAAATAATTTGAGTTTTAGGGACAGTAAATGTAGTTTTTCCTAAAATTTAATGAAGCAATTATGGCAAATGATTGTTCATTTGTCCCTGGCGGCTACCATTACAACCAGTTCATTTATTTGAGTGATTAGCATATCTTCTTTATAATATTACTAACTAAATACAGGATATATCTGTCAACTTCTTCACTGAAAGTGCCACTAGAAGATTAAAGAAAATTCTGATGGATAATATAATTGACTAGGTCATCAGTCGTTCCCATTAGAAATAGAACAAATTAAGTTGACATGAGTCTATAAGTAAGAATTATAAAAGTAACATATATGGTCCAGTTCCTATTAGTAATATGGTTTAGTATCGGAAAGGTTAAACTAAAAGAAGGCTGAGTCGAGAGATGGCTCTCTATCCCCGTATATATGCTTTTACGGTAATGAGCAATAATCTCTCAAGATAAAACAACAACTATCAACAAAGCAAAGCAAACTATGTTGATACCAACGAAGAAAATAAATACGAACAGACTATTGATTCTGTTTCTGCACTTTGAACTTTACTGAACAGATGACAGAAACAGAAGAGAAGATTTTCAGTCTCTGTGTTTTCTGTTTCTACTATTCGAACAAAAACAGAAGAGAAGAAGTCTGTTTTCTGTTTCTGTGATTCGACAAAACAGAAAAGAAGAGTTCTGTTTTCTGTTAGAAAAGAAAAGTTTGAGTAATTTTTTTTTCTGTTTCTTTGATTAGAAGCAGACAATAATTTTGTTGTGTGTTTGCATTATGTAATGTATGTCATCTATATCGAATTGAACAGCATTGTTCAATTTATACCACTACAGAGGAGTCCTGTCAGAACAGTCACCGACTTTCGGAATCGTTGCAACGGTTCCGAAAACTCCAGAGACCAAACTGTCGGTTCCGAAACTTTAGGGACCAAAAGGTAAATATGAAACATTTCGGATACCAAAAAGTTAATTTCGAAAGACATCCCGTGACACGAGACCGGATGGGCGGCGGCAGCGCTCGTGTGGGGCTTAGCCCCGAACCCAAGTTCACCTAGGTCCTCTCTCTTCTAAACAGATGGGTTGCCCCTTGGGGTCCCAAACCTTTACTCAAACGTAGAGCTTATATATTGCTCAATTCTTCCTTCTTCTACCGATGTGGGAGATTTGTTCATTTTTTGCCAAAGAACACTCCATCTATTCATGTCTCAAACACCTTACTTTGTGTACCAATATCTCTTTCATTTCTTAACGAAATTTGACGATTCTTGACACTAACATCATCTACTCATTTAGTAGATTAAGCATGTGCGAAGAAACGATGTTTCCGACAGCGGGCCCACATGTTTAAGTCATTAAAGATGGGATAAAACCAATTTCACATTAGTAAATTTTCAACAATCCCCTCTTGAAAGAGAATTAGTGCACATAGGGTGTCAACGTTCATCAATCTTTCAGCGGAAAGATATTGCATCAAAAAAGGTAGTTTTGGGCTTTGAACCTTCCTTAGTTGATTACCATTGGATTTATTTACTGCGCGGTGAACGTGATGTCTTGAACCGTCAATGTTTATTGTAAACCAAGACAATGATATCAACACAATAACTCTCCTTATTCATTTCTTCTTAATGTTTTGTCCATTTTGGCCATGGAAAACTCTTGAATTCTTAAGTGTGTACATTTGAAGCGGTCTGTCTTAGAACTTAAATAGGTGATCTCCTACAAGGTATTGCTCTACCCCCTCGCAAGTGTTAGGAATCATTAAAAATTTCAGAAACTTATCATTTACCCATTATGCAGGTAACACACAATGTCTATCGTAGAAACGGCTTTGGAGTTAAACTTCTTTTAAAGTATGATAATCCGAAGTGCTCTTACTTCAAGTGAAGCGCTAAACTGAACCTTTTATAGATAGTTTTCCCATTGAACCAAATTCTTGGGATCTCCAGTCAGTAAGATTGGGTTACCACCATAAAGATTCTTATTGTTTGGGTTTTAAGCTCATTCCCTTAGACATGCAGAATATTTGATCTTTGGGTAGGCCTTTAGTTAATGGATCGCTAAGTTATCCTTTGATTTGACGTAGTCAATGGAAATAACACCCGTAGTGATCAACTGTTTAACGGTCTTATGTCTTCGACGTATATGTCTAGACTTACCGTTGTACATATTACTTCGTGCCCTTCCTAAAGTCGATTGGTTGTCACAGTGAATCATCACTGAAGGTACGGGTTTATCCCAATAAGGGATATCCTCTAAGAAGTTGTGAAGCAACTCTGCTTCTTCTCCTGCCTTATCCAAGGCGATAAACTCCGATTCATTGTGGATTGGGCGATGCATGTTTGCTTAGAGGACTTCCAAGACACAACCCCGACACCAATTGTAAAAACATACCCACTAGTGGATTTGGTGTTCTTTATATCAGATATTCAATTTGCATCACTATATCCTTCTAATACGGGTGGATATCTTGAGTAATGTAATCCGTAAGTCAGCGAATATTTCAGTTATCGTAGTATCCGATTTAATGCCTTCCAGTGATCATTTCCAGGATTATGAGTAAACCTGGCCAACTTATTGACTGGATAAGCGATATTGGGTCGGGTGCAGTTTGTAATGTACAGCAAACTACCAATGACCTGCGTATATCTCTCTTGGAATACGGGTGCACCACGATTTATATCAATTCTATGATTCATATCCATTGGGGACTTTAAAGGGGAACTGTCAAATACATCAAATTTTCTCAAAACATCTTCAATGTAGTGAGATTGAGATAGGACCAGCCCGCCAGATGTCTTAGAAATCTTAATTCCTAAGATTACATCTGTTATACCTATATCTTTCATCTCAAAACATTGTTTCAACATATTTTTGGTTTCTATTATCAAGTTTAGACTACTTCAGGTGATGAGCATGTCATCTACGTAAAGGCATATCATGACAAATGATTCAGAGTTCCCTTTTGTATAGATACATTTATCACATTCATTTGTGGAGAAGCCTTTTGATAATAAAGTATTGTCAAACTTCTCGTGCCACTGTTTCGGGGCTTGTTTGAGTCCGTATAGGAACTTAATAAGTCGACACACTTTCTTTTCTTGTCCTGGAATCACATACCCTTCGGTTGTTCTATGTATATTTCCTCTTCCAATTCTCCATTTAGGAAGGCTGTCTTAACATCCATTTGATATATCTCAAGGTCACGCAGAGCTGCAATAGCTATGAATACCCTTATGGATATTAGTCTATACACAAGGGAGTATGTGTCGAAGTAATAGAGGTCTTCCTTTTGTCTATAGCCTTTGACTACTAACCTGGCCTTATACTTGTCAATAGTTCCATTTGCTTTGTACTTTCTTTTGAGTATCCATTTATAACCCAAAAGTTTGCTTCCCGGAGGAAGATCAACCATTTTCCAAGTATAGTTTTGCATGATGGAATCTATTTTGCTTTCTATAGCTTCTTTCCAAAGCGGTGCTTCTGGAGTTGACAATGCTTCCTTAATTGTCCTTGGTTCATTTTCAATCATATAGGTTAGAAAATCTGGACCAAATGTGTTATCTTTTTTGGCCCTTTTGCTCCGTCTTGGTTCAACATCTGGACCCCTAAGTTCTGTAGGTCTGGAACATTAAGTTCCGGATAGTCAAAAACTTCTGAGTCCTGTAGATTAGGAGCGTCTAGCTTCGGATAATCAGAAACTCCCGGGTCTTGTTGATTTTGAGCATTTTGTTCATAACTTTGTTTGCGCGAAATTACTTCTTTTTCCTTTCTAGGAAAGATCTGTTCAAAGAATTCAGCGTTCCTTGATTCTATGATCGTACCTTCGTGGATATCAGGTATCTCCAACTTATACACTAAGAAGCGATAAGCACTACTGTTATTTGCATATCCGACGAATATGCAATCTACAGTCTTATGTCCAATTTTGACTTGTTTTGGTTTAGGTACTTCAACCTTTGCCAAACAACCCCAAACTTTCAAATATTTGTAAGTGGGTTTCTTTCCTTTCCATAATTCATATAGAGTTTTATCTTTACGCTTATGCGGAACTCTATTTAGAATTGTATTAGCGGTAAGAATCGCTTCGCCCCACCAGTTTTGGGCTAAACCGGTATTGATAAGTAAAGCATTCATCATTTCCTTTAACGTACGGTTTTTGCGCTCAGCAATTCCGTTAGACCGAGGCGAGTAAGGAGCGGTTTTTTGATGAACAATGCTGAATTGAGCACAGTATTCTTCAAACGATGCTACGTATTCTCCCCCTCTATCACTACGAATTGCCTTAATCTGTAGGTTTAGTTGGTTTTCAACTTCTGCTCTGTAACGTTTAAAAGCTTCAAACGCTTCGTCTTTACTTTTCAATAAGTAAACATAACAATACCTTGTATTGTCATCAATGAAAGTCACAAAGTACTTGTTCCCCCCTAGTTTGTACAAGCTTTAAATCACATATATCAGTGTGAATAAGTTCTAGAGGAGAGGTGTTTCTTTCGACTGAATGGAAAGACAATTTGGTTACTTTTGCTTCTACGCACACCTCACATTTATTTTTAGGGTTTATATCGATGAAAGACAATAATTCCAACTTTACTAACTTTTGAATGAATTTGTAGTTAACGTGTCCTAATCTATGATGTCATAAATTAGAAGACTCAAACAAGTAGGTAGAATGCATTATTTCATTAGATGAATGGATTACAGACATAGTATTCATTTTGAAAAGGTCGTCACATGCGAAGCCCCTTCCTATGAAAATACCATTCTTAGTTAGTACAAATTTATTTGACTCAAACACTAGTCTAAATCCTGCCTTAACCAATAGTGGTCCTGAAACCAAGTTCTTGCGGATATCAGGGACGTGCAGCACTTCTTTTAGAGTAAGCTCTTTGCCTGAAATCATTTTGAGGACGATCTTTCCAACCCCTTGAACGTCAGAGGTAGCATCGTTGCCCATGAACAACTTTTTGCCCATGACTGGGGAGTAAGAGGAGAATGCATTCTTGTCAGAGCAGATGTGATGGGTTGCACCTGTATCTATCCACCATTGCCTTGGATTTTCTACCAGATTTGCCTCCAGCACCACAGTCGAGAAATCCACAATCATGTCGTCAAGATTGGAAGGATCACCCTCGTCTTGTACAACGTTGGCCTGGGTTTTGCCTTTGTTCTTGGCCTTTTCCTTCTGCTCTTACTTCAGTTTGCGGCAGTCTTTGATCATATGGCCAGACTTTCCACAATGATGACAGTTTCCTTTGAATTTGTCCTTTGGTTGGCTTTTACCGTCCCCCTGGTACTTGCGTTTTTTGTTAGCTTTTCCCTTTTATTCAACTAGATTCGCCTTGGCCTCTATTGACTGTTTTCCCTTAGATAGAGTCTTTTTATTATCCTCATGTATTTGCAGTTTGATGATGAGGTCTTCAAACCCCATTTACTTTGTCTTTAGTTTGAGATAACTCATGAACTCATTCCATGAGGGAGACAATTTCTCAATCAGAGACGCGACCAGAAACTGTTCATTCGGCTTCATTCCTTCCAAATCCAGATGATGAAGAATCATTTGGAATTCCTGGATTTAGGACATCACTGACTTACCATCCACCATTTGGAATTTCAGAAATTTTCCAATGATGAATTTCTTAGTACCCGTATCCTGTGCGCTAATACTTTTTCTCGAGTTTTTCCCACAACTCTTTTGATGTCTTGACGGAGCAGTACAAAGTATATAGAGTATCGGACAGACCGTTTAGAATGCAGTTCTTGCACATGAAATCACTATGATTCCAGGCATCCAGTGTTAATTTCAAGGCATTTGTGGCCTGAAATTCTTGGCCCACTTTAGTCGTTGAGTTAGACTGAGTGTCTGTTGCATCCCCACCAGAAGGAGGATCTTCTGTCAGAAAATGTGACAGGTTCAACATAGTAAGATAAAATAACATCTTCTGTTGCCATCTCTTGAAATTGGTACCCAGACATTTTCCTGGGCGTTCTCCGTGAAAATTGGCAATAGTAGGGACAACAGCATTCCCTTGAGCAATAGCGGCCGAACCAGAACCGGAAGCAAGTTTATAGACATTTTTCAAATACTCAGAAAATGATCTTGTCTTAAAATTGTTAGTAATATGGTGTAGTATCCGAAAGTTTAAACTAGAAGAAGGCTAATTCGAGAGATTGCTCTCTATCTTTAAGACAAGATTGCCCCGTATATATGCTTTTACGGTAATGGCCAATAGTCTCCCAAGATAAAACAACAACTATGAACAAATCAAAGCAAACTATGTTGATACCAGCGAAGAAAGTAAATACGAACAGATTAGTGATTCTGTTTCTACGTTTTGAACTTTACTGAACAGATGAGAGAAACAGAAGAGAAGATTTTCAGTCTCTATGTTTTCTGTTTCTACTATTCGAACAAAAACAGACAGTAAGAGTTCCGTTTTCTGATTCTGTGATTTGACAAAACAGAAAAGAAGAGTTCTGTTTTCTGTTCGAAAAGAAAAGTTTGAGTAATTTTTTTCTGTTTCTTTGATCAGAAGTAGACAGTAATTTTGTTGTTTGTTTGGATTCTGTAATGTATGTGATCTGTATCGAATTGAACAGCATTGTTCAATTTATACCACTATAGAGAAGTCTTACTTTCGGAATCGTTGCAACGGTTTTGAAAACTTTAGGGACCAAAATGTAAATATGAAACATTTCGGATACCAAAAAGATAATTTCGAAAGACATCCCGTGACACGAGACCGGATGGGCGGCGGCGGCGCTCTTGTGGGGCTTAGCCCCGAACCCAAGTTCACCTAGGTCCTCCCTCTTCTAAACACATGGGTTACCCCTTGGGGCCCCAAACCCTTACTCAAACTTAGAGCTTATATATTGCTCAATTCTTCCTTCTACCGATGTGGGAGATTTGTTCATTTTTTGCCAAAGAACACTCCATCTATTCATGTCTCAAACACCTTACTTTGTGTACCAATATCTCTTTCATTTCTTAACGAAATTTGACGATTTTTGACACTAACATCATCTACTCATTTAGTAGATTAAGCATGTGCGAAGAAACAATGTTTTCGACAGCGGGCCCACGTGTATATGTCATTAAAGATAGGATAAACTCAATCCCACATTAGTAAATTTCCAACAGTTTCATCACTAAATTAAGCCGTAGAAAATCAAACAAGTCATTTTTAGGGAGTGCTACACTTAACATTAATACTTGGATCAATAGTCACATTACAAATAGAATGTTTTATAAATATTAAAATATCTCAAAACCCATATGCAAAATCCGAATTGAAAATAATTAAAGTACCGGAGTATTATTAAAAAAAATAAGAGTATAAACCTTCTCGTAAGATAATAAGTGAGCCTACGATTCCTCAGTGTGGCATAGACATGTCTCAAATTCTAACATCGTTTCAATCGTACTAATGTACTATTAATTAATTTCAGATGTTAAAAACCGCGTGTAATTATTGGTAGTTTATAGAAGATAGTTCATTCTGATTAATGCATATTATATTCACCTAAGAGTAAGCTAAATATTCCGTGAGAAGATCGCATTTCCAAACCCCACAGCAAATAAGAAACTTCTGCATGTCTGAAAATATTTAAGTCTTATAAGTTGGTTTTCTCTCTTTTAGCCTTTAAAATGGAATTGAGGTGCTTTTCTTAAATTAAATTTAAGAAAAGGAAACAAAAGATAATTATACAAACACATTAATGTCATTCTTTTAAGGGCAAAGGGTAAATTTTGTCCCTGAACTATGCTAAATGGAATAGATTTGTCATCAGTTAATAGTTAGAGTTAAATATGTCCTCAACAACAACAACATACTTAGTAAAATTCCACAATGTGCGGTCTGGAAAGGGTAGAGTGTACGCAGACCTTACCTCTACCATGGTAGAGACACAATTTTCGAAAGACCCTAGGCTTAAGAAAAAGCATAAGCAAAAGCAAAACAAAAGAAACGGTCAGACACGTGCAAGAAATTTAAAGCAGTATGAAAATGCAAATAACGAAAGCAAATAAGCCATGATAAAGTATTCTGAAAAAGAAACAGTAACTACTACAGGTAAATAGGCAATAATAGCAATAATATAATAAGATAAATAAGTACTGCAACAATCAAGTCGTAATAGAGATCTAAAAAGTATAAGCTAGTGCACAAAGATAATAAAACTCCTAGTACAAAAAAGAAATCCTCGCGAAAACTAACTAGCCTTCTACCCTAATACTCGACCTCCATACCCTCCTATCAAGGGTCATGTCCTCGATAAGCTAAAGTTGCGCCATATCCTGGCTAATCACCTCTCCCCATAATTTCTTTGGCCTACCTCTCCCTCTCCTCAGGCCTACGACTACCAACCTCTCACACCTCCTCACTGGAACATCTGTGCAACTCCTCTACACATGACCGAACCATCTCAACCTTCGTTCCCGCATCTTGTCCACCACGAGGGCTACTCCCACCTTGTCTCGAATCACTTCATTCTGAATCATATCTCTCTTGGTATGCTCGCACATCCATCTCAGCATCGGCATCTCAGCTACCTTCATCTTTTGGGCATGAGCTTTTTTAACTGGCCAGCACTCCACCCTATACAGCATAGTCGGTCTGACCATCACTTTGTAGAACTTTCCCTTAAGTCTAAGTGGCACGTTCTTATCGAACAACACACCTGATGTGAGCTTTCATTTCATCCAACCCGCCCCAATAAGGTGTGTGACATCGTTGTCAATCTCGTCATTGCCTTGGATGATCGACCCCATGTATTTAAAACATTATTTCTTGGGGATGACCTGAGTATCAAGCCGCACGTCCTCATCCGCTACCTGAATCCCACCGATGAATTTGCACTCCAAGTACTTTGTCTTAGTCCTGCTCAACTTGAAACCTTTCGACTCCAGGGTTTGTCTCCAAACCTCCAGTTTTACGTCTCATCAATCAATACAATATCATCAGTAAATAGCATACACCAAGACACCTCTCCTTGAATATGACGCATCAGCGCGTCTATCGCCAAGGCAAATAGAAACGGGCTCAGAGCGGAACCCTGATGCAGACCCGTCATGACAAGGAAGTGTTTAGAGTCACCTCCTACTGACCTCACCCGAGTCTTGGATCCATCATACATGTTCTTAATTGCTCTAATGTAGGCTATAGGAACACCTCTAGCGTCCATACATCTCAATAGCACCTCCCTCGAAACTTTGTCGTATGCCTTTTCTAGGTCAATGAACACCATGTGCAAGTCTCTCTTCATCTCCCTATACTGCTCCACCAACCTCCTCACAAGGTGAATGGCTTCTATTGTCGAACGTCCCAACAGGAATCCGAATTGGTTCTCTGAAATAGACACTCTCTTCTTCATCCTTGCTTCCACCACTCTCTCCCATACTTTCATCGCATGGCTCAACAGCTTGATACCCTATAGTTATTATAATTTTGGATATCCTCTTGTTCTTGTACAATGGAATCATCGTGATTTATCACTACTCCTCAGGCATCTTCGACGTTCTAAAAATAATATTAAACAATTGGGTAAGCCACTCCAAGCCTCCCATACCCACATTCTTTCAAATTACTATCGAAATTTCATCTGGCCCGTTCGCTCTGACCCTGCTCATCTTGCGCATAACTACTTCTACCTCCTCAACCCTGACTCGCCTACAGTAACCAAAATCATGGCTACTCTCGGAGTGTTCCAATTCGCCTAGTACAATGTTTTGGTCCCCCTCTTCGTTCAAGATTTTATGGAAGTAAGTTTTCTATCTACGTCTAATCTGAGCATCTTCCACTATAATATTACCTTCCTCATCTTTGATACACTTCACTTGGTCCAGGTCACGATCCTTTCTCTCTCTCGCCTTGGCTAGCTTGTACAACTTCTTTTCCTCGCCTTTTTCTCACAGTTCTTCATAAAAGCGCCCAGACTCTACCATCATAGTTGTCATTACCACTAACTTCACCTCATTTCTTGCCTTCTTGTAATGCTCCATGTTTGTCCTATTCTCATCTTCATCAATGCTCTCCACTAACTTTGAATACGCTGGTTTCTTAGCTTCCACTTTACCTTGGACCTCTCTGTTCCACCACTAGTCCTTTTTGTGACTGCCAGAGTGACCCTTCGCGACCCCTAGCACCTTTCTAGTTGCTTCCCTAATGCTAGCTGCCATCGCGGACCACATACTACTCACATCCCCGCTACTTCTCCAGGCTCGCAACCGCTCACCCAAATCATGAGAATTGTCCTTAGTCAAAGTACCCCACCTAATCTTAGGTTGACCATACGCAACCCTTTTTTTCTTTTTCTCTTTTTCTCTAGATCCATAACCAATAGCCTATGCTGAGTCATGAGAATCTCGCTCGGAATAACCTTACAATCAGTGCATTAACCTCTGTCGCTCTTCTTGGAGAGTAGGTAATCAAGTTGGGTCTTGGACACCGTACTCCAAAATGTGACCAAGTGTTTCTCCTTCTTTTGGAAACTAAAGGTTGTTATCACCAAATCAAAGGCTTTCGTTAAATCCAATAGTGATGTTCCTCCCTCATTTCTATCACCAAACTTAAAGTCTCCATGCACATCATCATAACCCCTAGCAAACACCTGATGTGACCGTTGAAATCACATCCAAGAAAAAGCTTCTCTAAGTGCAGAATACCACGCACAACCTCATCCAAATCCTCTTAAAATCGCCTTTTGACCTCCTCAGCCAGGCCCGCTTGCAGTGCGTAAGCACTAACCACGTTTAAAGTGTGCCCTCCAACTAATATCTTAATAGTCATCAGCCTATCATTAACCCTCCTGACCCCGCCACTAGATTACGAAGCTCCATATCCACCAAAATACCTACTCCATTCTTACCCCCTCACGCCTCTTGAGAACCACAACTTAAATCCATCAACATCCCGGGCCCTATCACCCACCCATCTGGACTCCTGGACACATACTATGTTGATCTTCATCTTCTGGAGAATCTTCGCTAACTCTATAGACTTTCCCATCAAAGTCCCTATATTTCATGACCCAATCATTAGCCTAGTGGCCCCCTTCCTGCCCTTACCCCTCTTACCCCTAACCCCTCGCCCCACTCGACGACATGACCTTACTCTACCATCATTCACTGCAACCAAGGTCGAATAAAGATAGCACTAAGACTACACAAACAAAAAATAGAACTATAAGGAGTAAAAGCACAAAAATAGTTGCGCTAAAAATGACGAAACTCATAGATTTGACTAAGTGTAACCGGAGGTACCAACTCCATGTTGTATATAACCTATTTTAAATCCACTGCCGCACCAGATTGAAAGAAGTGTTGCTTCCAGAGACTGGTGGCCGCTGGTGCCAGAAATACTATTAGCCGGTGCCGGAACTGGCTAGCCTCCGACAAGAGTCTGCTGCCCTGAATCCACCGGTACTGCGAGACCACAAGAGAACCAAAAAGGCAGAAAAAGAAGAGGGAGGAAGAGAAACACAACAATGTAAAACGCAAACCCTACAGTGGTGGGGAGAAGAGGACTGGGTGAGAGGAGGGGAAAGAAGTAAAGAGAGATGTGGAGGGGGAGAGAGAGAAGCATCGCCGACTTACCTGGTGCGACCGCTGGTGGTCGTTGGCTTGAGTTAGTTCAGTGTGTGGGGGATAAGGGGAAGCAGAAGACCGTTGTGGAGCAGAAAGCGGGGAGAAAGAAGGTTAAAATGAACTAATTTTGTCATTATTTTCAAATGGTTGAAATTTAGCACCTACTGATGTCACTTGTTCTGCAATTAAGGATTACTTTTTAAAAATATATTTGACAAATTAGAACCTTTTCTGTAGTTCAATGGTAAATTTGACCCTTCTCTCTAATTATGAGTTCTTAAAAAAATATTCCTCCTTTCTCTCTGCCTGCTACTACCTCTTTTTTTCTACTTTCTTCGTTGACCTCTATGCAGCCATACATCTTCATTAAAATAGTATTTTATGTTACATATTCAAGTCGTTTAATGCACTCTTTCCCGGTGGTGGGGGTGTGGAGTAGCAGTGGGAGAGAATGAGAAATGAAAAGGGAATAGAAGATGGTGAAGGTGATGGTGGTAGAAGAAAGATAAGGAGGAAGGAGAAAGAAAATGTATTGATGGTAGAGCCGTAGAGATAGTGGTGGCGGGGAGAGACAAAGAATAAACGAAAAAACTAAAAACTCAAAATTAGAAAGAAAGGTCAAATTAACTCCTAAATTATGCGTGATGCCCTTTTTTAATAAAGCTTTCCAAAAAAAATTGTCGAATCGTCCTTAACATCCACCTATTTTTTAATATGCATTTAATTTATTTCTTTTTATCAGATACCAAAAGACTAGTGGTGAAGCAAAACTCCTCCATGTCCAAGTATTAAGACAATATTTTTAATTGGAATTTGCAAAATCAGACGGTAAGAAGGAATTAAAGCACAGGCCAGACATGAACAGAGGGTGATGGGGGCTTATAGTATGGGCTGGACCTGGCCCAAGTAAATTCGAGGCCCAAAGTCTACATCTAAGTTTAAAAGGTGGAATCTTTCTTAAAAAATATACTACTCTCACCATAACACTTTGCAGTTGCACGCACGTAATTATATTTTTCAATTTAAACCGCATAGTCAATATTTATTTTATAACAATGTTTATATATTTTTATACATTACTATAGAATATTCATATATTTATAATTGTATCTATCTTCTATAAAAGTATATAATAGTATTTGCGAGTGTATAATAATGAATTAGTGTAAAACACGTCGCTACCTACAGAAACAAACTTCTTCTGTTATTTTCGGTTGCAATTCTTATTCTGAATCAGTCTAAATCTCAACCAAATGACTTTCAAATTTGCAGTAAACCTCTTTAGACTATTTCCAACAAATCTAATCAACACCCACTCCAAATTTCTCATAAAAATCATATTCGAAATTCAAATTCACTTTTTAAAATGTGTTCAATCATAATAGTTACCTTTCTAATCTGATTTTCACAACTCAAAATCTTACAAAACCGATTTGAGCTCCAAACACAACATTAAATCGAGTTTATCCATTAATAATCAAGAGACGACTGAGTTGAAGAAGAGAAATAGGATAACCGACCTACCTTTTAAATTATACATAATATAGGTCAATGTGGATAAGAGCTGAAAAACATGGCTTATTTGATAATAAGCTTGGGTTAGGTGAATAAAAATGCAAATATGTTAGATTTGATAAAAAAAAAGTCTGGCGAAGATATCTAAAGGCTGTTTGGTTTTGGAATACATACATTAAGGGTCGTTTGGTAGGTGTATAAGAATAGTAATGAATAGGGTATTAGTAATGCTGCTATTATTTTTTATTGCATGTTTAGTTTTAGTAGGGTGTATAGAATAGGAACAATATTGGTATTGCTAATAGGGTGTATAACTAATATAGGTATTAATTATACATAAGTTGAAAACACTACCAAATAAGAAATTAAATAATAATAAAGCTAATACCAGTATTATTTTCTCTAGTACCTCCCCAAATAATCCCTATAGTTCCAAACCTTTAAAGCCGGCGGAACTTCACTCTTTTTCCAGGAGAGCTGCCCACATACCTTCTCTTTTTAGCAACAAAAAGAATTAAGTCCCACAAAGTTCACAGTTAATCAATTAAATAGATGAACTTGGATTATTCAGTATTGAGCAACACTTTAACATCCTTTCATCTTCTACTAGTCTAAGCCACACTGGGATTGAGAATCGAGTCATTCCCCGTTTGAATGGAATATTCACTCAAAAAGCAACACGCATTCAGAATTAGTAATTGTTTTCGAGAACAAATTCTAATACTGCCGTTTTCCAAAGGCCAAACTAAAAACCAATTATCTTAAAATTAAACCAAAAACAAAACAAGATTCAAATGTGATTTCGTCGACGGGACATGATTTATGGACACAACTAACACCGGTATGTTGTCGTTCAAACAAAAACAAGAGCAAAGAGATGGTTAAGAATCAAGTTTTAGCTACTTTGGTGGTTAGAATACTGACTAAATGAAATTGCTTTACCTTAAGCATATTATCAGTGCATTGCAAAGAAAGGCCACTGTAGGAAGCATAATGATAATCAGAATAATCTCCCCACATCTCTTGTCATTGTCTTTCTTCACTGATGTCTTCTAATTCTTGAGAATACCTTACACTCCATTTTTAGTATCAATAGAATTCCATTTCATCTAGAGTATTAGAGATCATTACAATGATCCTGCTGAAGTATTCTCCATTTATTTACATATGACCATCTGATTCAAATTGTATTATAGATCAAATTTAAATCATCCTTTGGCTCCCTCTAAGATTTATGGAACCCAGAAAAAAAATAAACCAAAAAGACATCAACAAGAAATGTGGGTTTGAATTGCTGACACGCAGTCTGAGTTACAACACATTATTTAATGATTCACATCAACAACGGCAAGACACAAAGAAGTCTAATGACTACGAGTAGAAACCAATACTGGACACCGAAAAATGGCTAGTACTTTTGAGGTGGCTTTTGGGTTGGAAGCAAACCAAAACGCTTCTTCAGAAGCACTCTTTGCCTTGAAAATTTATCATCAGGTGAAAAGCGAGCTGCAGAGAACAGAAGCCAGGAAAGATCAATAACGGCAAAAAAACAGGTTGATAGTCATATGTTACAGTATCATATATATAAAAGTTACAAAACACTTGTTTTTTGTACTCTAATGTCAGCGTAGATACAATAGGCAAAGCGGACTATAGATTACCTGGGTGAGCTGATTGTGTGGCCAAACCCAGTGGTGACTCTTTCTACATGTACAAAAGGTAAAAGAATTCAGGCCTCAATGCATGTTGAAGAAGTACAAGCAAAAATTCTCTTTAATAGGTTCCCACGATCAAGAAAGTGAAGATACTATGCAGGGTTAGGGGAGCAACAGCAGGCCAAGAAAAGAACATAATAACAGTCAAGTGAAGTGCAGGATCTTTTATTCCTAATGAAATTCCTAGCTTGTTAAATAAAATTCATGTATATGAGAGCCAATTCTCAATATGCTACGTGTTAGACACTGAACTATCCCAGTTACTCATCATACAAATCATGAACAGACACTGAAAGTTAAAATGTAGTCAAGCAATCTCCCTTTGTCACCCATATTCACCCAAATCCAAATCTACAAAAAACAAAATGAGGCTTTTGCAGGACACCATTCGACCAAGAAGACCGTTTCAGACTGAATACCCATTTGCATAATAGAATTGTGCAACAGGCCTCAGCTTTTTATTTTCTCAGGTTGAACTAAGTATAGCAACATTCAAGCGATACTTGCTCTATAATGTAAACCTGAAAGCAGAGTTCCACTCAAGGGCATCACTAATAGCTTAATGTAGTTGTAGACATCAAATTCAGACTCAAATACCTGCCCCAGACAAAGGCAGAATTCGTGGAATTCTATTAAGTACTATTATTACAGGCAAGATGCCTAGTAACCTCCCTCAATAAGTAAAGTGAGATTGAGCTTTAAGGATGTTGTTACTTACTTTAACATAACCCACTGTTATGGCTAGGGATGGCAATTGGGGCAAGGCAGGGTGGGGCAATCCTTAGCAATCTTAACTAGGCAACATAGCAACCTTAAGGATAAAATTCTTATAACCAAGAGGAAAAAAAAGACAGTTAACAAGTTGGGAGTTACCTAAAAAGCTTCCCAATATGCCAAAAGTCTCAGCCTAAGTGCCTAACCATTAACTGAGGTCCTAAAACCAAAAGCTCTTGAGATGAGTTATGGGCTGACGTCCAATTATGATGTTATTCTTCTGCCTAATATCTTCATTTCTCTACAAGTGTGTTAGAGAGTGCTAGTTCCACTAATGGTGATGCAAAGATAATGTAGATATATTCCTAATAATTGAACAGAAAACCGGATATACACCAATATATATATATATACACATACTTGTATTATTAGTTGAATGTTCCATCACTATCATAAATCTTAAGCTCACATTTTCATATAACATCTCCTTGCAAAGTATGATAAAGCTTTGTGAAATTCCAACACAAACAGTAAAAGTATAAAGCTGAAAGAACCTAATTCACTCAATAATACCTGTTAAAAATGATATGGTGAAGAGATATACCTTAGTGGTGTAAACTTTGTCACCATTTTCATTGATGTAAAACTGGAGATACATTTTCCTTAATGTTTCACCTGTTTACACTACAACAACAGCAAACCAGAAAACTTCAGCATTAAAGAACAAACAGAAACTATAGAGAAAATCACAACACCCACATGAATTACAACAAAAAAGATAAGTCTTTAGTTTACCTGAGCTACTTTGCTGGTTTATGGAGGTAAAGATTCATTAGGGTTCCATCATTATAAAGGACGCGGAAATATTAGGGATATAAAAGGAATAAAGAAAATAAAATGAGGGCAAATAGGTAAATGTATTTAGTCCAACACGTCTCTCCTACCAATGTCACTTTCCTTATGAGAAAAGAGTCTGGAGAAGGTACGCAGACGTTATCGGTGGCTGTTTCCGAGAGAGACTCTGCTCATTCAAAATAATCCCTTAAATATATATTTAATAGTTTTCATTCTTTAAATTTATTAAAAAATAATATTTTGAGTTTCAGTCAAATATTTATTGAATCTTGTCTATTAAAGTTGATGATAATATAAAAGAAAAAAGTAAATTAGCGAAAATCACATTTAGAAGTATAGTTTCTATTATCTTTTATTTATTTGTAGAGTTTAATGTAATTTCTGCAATTCTTTTTATATTTTTTTAGTGTGTAGTGTAGATTTTTATGTTGTATATTTTAGAATTTGATGAGATTTTGTAATATTTATGATTAATCTTTCTTATATCTGTTTCTGTCAAATCTAACAATATAAATAATTAAATATTTAACTATAGATACTAAAAATATTAACTTTTGATAAATTTAAGAAATTAAAACTGTTAAGTGCATAGTAAGGGACTATTTTGAATCTAAGCTCAAACATAAGGGACCTTTTTGTCATTTTCTCCCTTTCTTCTTAACTCCAAATATCTGAACTCAAAACGGTAATAGAGTGAAATTTTTTGATCTCCATTGTTAGCTAGCGTAGTCATATTTATCTACCAAAACGATGTCGTTCGAGGGGGACGAAGAATCGTTTGAGCACACGCTCCTAGTGGTGCGTGAGGTGTCCGTTTTCAAAATCCCGCCACGCCCGACGAGCGGCGAGTGGCTATAATCCGACAAGATCTGGACGAGTCGACTCCAGCAAGGAACGTTGCGAGATCCAAACTCCGGCGTGTTTTGTGCCGCCGGGACAGAGAGAGCTCGGTGGAATCGGTGATTGACTCGTCGAGGTAAACACGCGTTTATAGGGTTAGGGTTTAATGAAAGGAATGAAGCGTTTGATTTCAATGTGGCGTTATCTGATCATGAGAAGTATGTGAAGAGAGAGAATGATAAGGAAGTTGGAGATGGTGAGGCTGGTGATGACAATCACATTGATTATTATCCTGCTGTTAATCACCACTTGAAGGTACTTGATTTTTGTTGTAAAGACATTTGCTTTTCAGTTTGTTAATTCAGTTGCTTGGAGAGGATAGTTGAGTAGTAATTGAACCTAAGTTGTATGCATTTGCACTGCTATCTGTTAGATAGATCAGCCAAGAGAACTAGAAGTTTGTCAATGAGTGGTTATTTGATAATGAACAAGGAATATCTGCCCTTTTGCTAATCTTGTTCGGTAATTCGTTAGATGCTTTTTGTGAGTGTTCCCATCATAAAATGGGAGCTGGATATAAAGATCAAGTTAGGTAGGAATTGAGCTAATATAGGACTCAATTTGAGCAGATGCTTATCACAGGGGCAGAGCTACAGCCACCCAAGGGTGGTCAGGTGAACACCCTTCCCCGGAAAATTACACTGCGCATATAGGTGAAATTCTATTTTGTAATCTGATATATTATGTTTTGAACACCCTTGATGCAAGGGAGTTGGTTAGCCCAGCGGTTAAATGTGTTCAGAAAGGGTCACGTTTCTCTGCAACCCAAGTTCGATTCTCGGTGGAGATTTTAAAATAGTATCCATTTTAGATTCAATCTCATTTTACACTAGATTAGAGCTTTGGAGATTCTTTTACCTTGATACATCTTTTTCTTTTTGCTAGTGTTTGGGAGCATAAAATTATTTGGCATGTTTGATTCTTAATCAATCTTATTCATCTGATTGGGTGTTCGTTTCTTCTTAGTTTTAAGTACTGGTGCAAGGAAAACTATGATGTATGTGGATTCCTGCCCAATAATTTGTTTCCCTTATTTGGTTTTCTTGTTATGCTCTTCATTTCTCCAGTTCCTTGATCTTCTCGTTTGGACTTAATGTTGCTAGCTCTCTCCCAATGTTTTATATACCAATATGTTCATGTCATGGTTTGTGTCGATATTTACGTTCAGAAGTAATTATTGTAGTAATTGCTGTCATCATTGGATTGTTCTCGATAACGATCTTTGCTATATCTAAAGTTAATAACTTTTGGTAGTTTGGTATATAGGAAGGTGAAACAATCCGGATAAATGTGAAGAACAAACCATCTAGTGGGACAGGCATGCTTTCGGCCGTGGGATTAGCGACCGGAACAACAGGAGCTGTGAAAAACCCCAGCCCTTGCGCCTCCACCTAGTGGAGGTAACAAGATCAGGTCTCCTCTTCCACCCCCTTCAAATGATCCAGCCATTTCTCGAAAGACTTCTACTACTCCCAGTATTGCTCTCAGGGGGTCAAAGGAAAATGCCAGGAATTCCACTGATCCACTTTCAGATCTCTCTCAAATTGAGGTATTTTCATATCCCTATTCCTAATGCTATGTAGAAGGTAGTTCTTTGCGTATTGCTAAACCTTAAATCCTGAGCCCTTTGTTAGTGTACCTTCAGTCAAGAAGTAATAGCTAACAGTGGCTTTGATCAACAAAACAACCTAACAAACCTTTGGAATCTTTTGGCCTGTTTCCTGCTCTAATGAACAGTTCTTCTGCATATATTGATGATTAATCTTTTGCTATCGAAGTGTTAGAATTAAAAGGTAATTTCAGTGTGCTAATTATACAATCGAGTTATTGAAGACACCTATGGAACATAGGCTGGTTGCTCTATTCAAAGAACAAAACATATGTGTGTCACTTCACACTTGTTGGTTGGGACTTGAGGTTCAGTGGTTATGTGGTTTCTAAACCTATAGCTTTGTGGTGTGTCAGTATCGATTTATATTGTTCTTTTATGATTCATGTGATGCTCTTTTTACCTGTTTGCTGTGACTGCATAATGAGCATATTTCATCTTGAAGTGATCAAGTCTTTTAATAGCAAATATCCTTATTGGCATCTACAGAGAAGCCTTCCTTCTGCCACTGGATCCGGATCAAGTAAAACCACAGCAGCTGGATGGGCAGCATTTTGATTTTTATGTGTTAAACTTAAATATAGCTGACATGTATGATCGTTGTTGTATTACCATAGAAAGACCGGGAATCAGAAAATGGAAGCGAATTTTCATTGTAGTTATTTCCTCGCATTTTGGAAGATAATTGCGATGGAATCTCTTAATGTACTTGCTTGACATCTGAATCGAGCTTCTGTATCACATGCAATAAGGAAAATATCTTATTTTACCGTTTACACAAACATATGTCGAGCTTTCTAGAAGTAACTGATTTCTTGCAGTGACATGATTTCGAATACATATTTTTATCTATTACATGTAATTTAAGACTTCAAATCCTTGGTGATCCAATAAGCTTATACGATTAGAGATGCTTTTATTTGTTATGCTCTTTTAAGGTTTTTGGCATCCCTCAAATGTACTATTCCCTCTTGAAAGAATTTTCCTAGAGTTGACATCGTGGTGCAAAATAGCTACATAATATCCTTACTCTCTCTAAAATTTGTCTTCCATCTGTACATGTCTTTAAATCAGTGTCAAAAAAGGACTTTATGTCGAGCAAATAATGACGACTATGATAAGTTGCTTCGGCTGCTGTTATGATGCTGCTAAGACACCATACATGGAATATAGAAGGATTAGCATTTCTTCCGAGCCATGAGATAGATTAAGTTATTGAATCAATAAAGACAAATAAAAGTTTAGTTTAAACTTTTGGAATATGTTCCAAGGAAATTTTGTAAGTTTATAAAGTGTGTATTAGTGTATCTTAACTTCCGTTCTTCATATTTATCCTTCATCTCCTCTTGTTTTCAATGGCTAGACGATGTTTACCTGCTGCAACTGCCTTTTACTACCATCCAATCTACTTGCTCAAAGAATTTCAACAAAACAATAAGAGGTTGAATTCTATCGCGCTCTCAAGGAAGAACTTGTTCCTTCGCTTTGCGTAACTGAAATGCTTCCAAATAACTTGAAGAGGAATTTTCTCACTTTATTTAGTCTGCAATACAACTATTTCAACTACGACCAAATTTAAGTCCACTGATTAAGTTTGCCGTGATATGCAGCTGTTGTGTCTCACATACGCATACTGAAACCTAATGAAACGGGCAGCTGATTTGTAAGACCACGCAGAAGAAAAAAAAATTGCACGGCATGATTTCAGGATTATCAACTATTCCCTGTTGCAAAGAAAAATCAATGACTTATGGGAAGCAGTATTATCCAACTATGTACACTGCCCATAGGTCCAACTACCTAGAGTGCTATACTGACAAAATGCTGAGAATTTGAAAGAAAGTCTCTCAGCCTAACGAATAAGTCACCTTGACCCTCAGAGGAATGGCAAACTTTTAACTATAAAATGAAATTTGAATCAGTTAAGATGTTTCTAACTGCTATACGGTACTTCATTTATGAGAAAGCAAGGCCGCGGAATTTGTGGATCATATATTTGAACTAGGAACGCATTACTGATCCTTATATTCAGGCTTTAGAACCCAGAAAGATCCGCTAGGGTTTTTATCCAGAATGGCTATTTCCTTTAATAGATTCTTGAACAGTGGCAGATCCTTTGATGGTATCCTGTCCCTGAAATGATCTACAATGCTGGCTGAATTGGTTTTTCCACCACTCTGTTGTATAAATGTACAGATCTGGCGAACCAACACTTCTGGCTGAACCACATGGCTAGAAGATGCACTACGGTGCCCACTACTCAGAGATCCTGCTCTGCTGTTGGAGGTTGAAGCCGACATACCAAACTGATGTACAAGTCCATCACCAACAGCTTTCTCTTGATTCCCCCTAATCCTAGCCAACAACTCCGCTGAAGATAATGCTTTTCCAGCAGATGTCCCTGCAGCTAAAGCATTTTCCCTAACAGCATATCCATTCAATGATTCTTCAGATGATTTACTGGTTAATTGAGGATTAACATTAGAACCGAATTTCCTTTTAGCAGATGATGGCCCTCCAGCAGCTCCTGATTTGCCAGTCCAGGTTGGCACTGCTACACTTTCTCGGCTTCGAAGCATTCTTGATTGCCGCAGTGCTTCTGCAGCTCTCTGAGCTACTTGGGATGCATGCTCCTCTAGCTTTAACTTTTCTTCATCATGAGCATTCATGATAGCATCATGATTCATCGCACTCTGGCAAGCACAAAAGATAAATAAGGCAAGTAAAACAAAGAAATGACTGATAATAAAGGTGATCAAGGGAATATAATAAAACAGAACAGCAAAATTTAACTCAAACCCAACCTTCAGATAACATTGAAACAGAAATTTTAGTGTGCCTAATTTTTCTCAAATCCAAAAACTTCCCTTCTACAGAACTGACATGGATCAAAACAAAGATAACTGATAAAAGCCCCCACCCCCAAACCAAAAAAGAAAACAGAGAATAAGGGTGAAAGATCTAAAGCATTTAGACATGGTGATCAACTTGATCTCATGAGCATCAACCGCACAGTGACATATGGAATGGGGTTGGCTGGGAAGACAAAGCCTACTGTGCAATTGACTTGCGAAAATAGAGAGCTTACATGGATCCCATGAGCGTCAAAAAGACCCCGCAGAATACTTGTTTCTTCATCTAACTCCCCATTGTTGTTATCATCTCCCGCTTTTCCCTTGGTATCTGAGTTGTTTCCCTCGCCAATCTTGGAATCGTCATCCTTTTCTGTTGGTTCTTTAAAAGATGGTTTATCTTGATTATCTGGAGCCCCAACAATGTTCACATCTTCAGATACTTGGCTGAATATACTAGATGTTTCTGTAGATCTTCCATTTCCATCATCATTTAATGTAAAGAGATCCTTCATATCTCTTGCTTTGAAAAATCTTCTTTGCTGTGGGTTTTTCAATATTTTGTTGGTAAGAAAGTGCTTGTAAATCTGTCGATGATACACCTTCTCCTCAATGGTTCCTCGGGTAATCAATCTATACACGGTAACATCTTTTTTCTGACCAATACGCCAAGCACGCTCCCTGGCCTGTCCTATGTAAAGGTCCCAATTAGAAACATTGGACAAATATCAATTAATTACTTGGACATCCACCCCACCCTAATAAAAAAAACTACTTACACACCCACCCTAATTCAATGGAACTCAATACACCTCTCCTCTCTTCTAATTTGACAAATATCTAAGAACTTTCCTCCAGTTTGATCTTCGCTTGTTTGTTTTGTGTTTTCATATTTAATGTTTAATTACACTGACAAGTAACAAGCTACCAGTATTCTTCTCTGTATGGATATTTAGAAGAGAGAATTAATTTTCTGGGTCCAATTTTGCCCTTCAATGTTACTGTATTTAAATCAGAGCAAAATCTTTCACAGCTCCCCTTTATCTTATCCAAAAACAAAATAAGCTTTCACAACTCTCCAATCCCTTCCCCCAAACCATACTCCAGTATTTATCTTATCTAAACCTTTTTTAACCGATCTTATCGTAAATTGCATCCTCAACTTCTGGATGGGTTCACTACCTTAAACTTGTTTCTGCATCCCCAATTTTTTCCTTTTCTTTTAATATTCAATATAATTTTTCAAATAATGAAATTTGAAGCACCATTAGTCAAGGGGCTAAAGTATGAGAAGCAATATTTGATGTCCAACAACGCAAAAACAGCCTGTTCTTGAGGGATCAGGAATCTCATTCTCTCCATAATTAAAAAAATCAATAACAAGAGGATAAGAGTAGAAATACCTGCATATCCGTTGATGGGTTCCAGTCTGGATCAAAAATGATTACTCTGTTAGCTCCAGTCAAGTTTGTCCCCAGGCCACCAACTTTTGTTGTCAAGATGAAGATGAAAATATCCTCTGTATTGTTAAATTCATCTATCAAAACCATCCTCTGCCTTACAGGAGTGACACCGTCCATCCGTCTATAATTGTACTCGCAAGTAACCAGAAATTTCTCAAGAATATCAAGCATCTGTTGAGTTTGAGAAAAAAGGAGAACACGGTGCCCCTGTTCCTTCCATACCTTAAGCACTTCTGCAACAACTTTCATCTTTCCACTGCGTTCAGGATTTCCATAGTCTGGATCTCTACAGGAGTGTTCTCTCTCGAGAAGATCGGGATGATTGCAAATTTTCCGCATTACATCAATTCCAGACAGAGAGTTCCTGCCCCCATCAAAGATCTGTTCAACCTCAGAGCTAGCAAGAAAAGCTCGGTAAACAGATCGCTGCTCTGCCGTGAGGCTACAGAAGAGGACATGCTCAGTTTTCTTTGTGAGATTAGCATTGACATCAGCTTTCATCCGCCGGAGGAGGTAAGGCATGATTAAGTCACGCAACACCACAGCACATCTGCATATCAACAGCAGAAAGCCACAAAAAATGAACTACAAACTCAATGCCACATCCCCTTGTGAGGACACCTCAGATCCCCTCAAGGATCCAACATGTGCCAATCAGACGGGTTTAGCAATAAATTAAAGGATTACAAGCAATCCAATTTCTGATCGGTATTTTCCCATTTTTAGCTTTTTAGTTTTACTTTTGTCCTCACAAAAATAGGGGCAAGAGGGAGAATCAGTTGCCATGGACTACTACAGATTTCCGTCTTCCTCGTCTTTAATAAGTTCATCCAGAATTAAACATAAAAATTTTGAATAAAACATAAAAAATAAGTACAAAACATAGATAGTCCCTTTGCCTCCGACTTGGATGGAAGCTAAAAATCAAGGGTAGAAAGTAACTACGGAAACCTAAATAGCTTAACTATGGGATAAAACACCAACCTGTAAGCTGTGGAAACTTGCAACGGTGTTGCATTAGCATAACCCCCAACAGATATGGGAACAGCAAATTCAGCCTCAAACACAGGTAGAACTCCCAACTTTCCAGGGAAGACAAAATCAAACAATGACCACAATTCACTCAGCTTGTTTTGAATTGGGGCCCCTGTCATTATGATACGATGAACAGTCTGGAGCTGCTTGCATACAAGAGTAATTTCAGCATTTGGGTTCCGAATTCGATGTCCCTCATCTAACACTGCATAACCCCATTCGATGTCAAGTAATTTCTCTCCCAATAAACGGAGTTGCTCATAAGTGGTGATCAATAGCCCAGAATTTGATCTTACAACACGAGCTATCACGGGATCCCATTTTTTGGAAGTCCTAGAAGATTTGTTTCCTTCAGTCTCACTATCGAGCAGATCTTCGCTTTCATAGTCACTTTCAGAATTCGCTTGCTTCTTTTTACTTGATAGATCGTGAGCTGAATCATGTAATATCTCCACGTGGAAGCTGGGATACCATGTTTTAGCTTCCCTCTTCCATTGCCTCAAAAGTGTGACCGGACAAATGATAATGCTTGGCTTATACATATCGCTAAAATGCAGTGATCCAAGAAAAGATAAAACCTGTACAGTTTTACCAAGACCCATCTCATCACCAATTATCCCACCAGCTCTTTGACAGTGAAGTTCCCACAGCCACTGTACACCAACCTTCTGATAGTCAAAAAGTCTGTTAAAGATAGTTTCCGGGATTTTGAATCCACCTTCAAGTTCCACAAAAGGAGGTTCTACATCTTCAATATCCCCTTGGTTGTCCTCATGACCGGAGGTATTGACACCTTCAGTAGACAAACAAACTTTAGTACCTTTTATTATATCTTTGCCTATGTTGTTCAAATGTGAATGTTACGACACCACACCCCCAACCTTCTGACCAATATCTTTCTGCTTGGACACCAAAATGTTTGAGAAACCATATAGCAAAAGAAAGATTCAAACTTATAGTCTAAATATTTGACATCTTAACTGGTATTAAAAGCTAGAGTTGCTATCAAGCTTACCAATCATAGTAATGAGCAACTACATCAGCCACAACAAAAGTTAGTCAAAAACATGAAACCAATATGAGTTCTAGCCATGGACCCTCTAAAATCCATTTTAGATGTTAACTCATTATCCTATCTTATCACTAGAATAAACATACTACATGCTGTTGGCATTGATAGGCAAAGTTTAACTGCAACAGAGCGGCATTCTGCAGCTATTCATGTTTGGAGGAAAATATATCAGGTGCAAACAAAACCACAAAACCACAAAACTAATATAATTTTCTAAAGACGAATCTGCAATGCATCTAGAATATTAGCTAAAAATCAAATACTTATACAGGAAGGGAAGAGAATATATCACAAATTAGCAATCTGTTCTGTGATTTTTTTGACAATGGTAACATTAATCTGTTCTGTAATTGATGAACAATATCAGAGTGCATGCACAAACACACACACCACACATTTTGTGATCATCGACCCAATTGTGCTCACAAGTTCAAAAGGTTACGGAGTAGGGATGGGCATAAAACCAAAAAACGACCGAACAGATTTTTGGCTTTTTGGCTTCGGTCTTTCGGTTCATTTGGTTGGTTAATGGTTAATCTTTTATAATTCTGATTATTTCGTTTGGTGGTCCAATTCAATCTCAGTTTTTCAGTACACTAAAAAAACATAGTTTTTTAAAATAAATTTGTTTTTGATAGGTAAGTAGTTTTTAAAAAGTTGAGGGTTTTTAAGAACTCTTTAGCAGCTCAGACTTCGAAATTTCAAATTGCCTTCAGTCTTCCATCAATCCTCTTCAGTTTTTTTTTCATAAAGGACTCTTCGGTTTTCTCTTCCTGAGGTTCCATCTTTTTTCCTGATTAGCAACAACTTCTTCATTAACAGCATTTCTAATCCTATTATAAAGTTGCCGTCAAGCAGTTCACAGTCTTACTTTAGCTTACGAAATTACAAACTACTGTCGCTGGTGACTGTTCTCATTGCTTGTCACGTTCAGGTAAGATACTTACGGTTTGGAATCCAAGTACGCGACTCTGCTCGAAGTTATGTCTGAAGCAGTTCAGCCTTTGAAATCTGTAGTCCCTCCTCCACCTATAGATTTCAAAGTCACTAACTTTTTTTATCTTCTTTTACTAATTTTGTTTTATGTTGTTGCCCTGATTGTATTTGCATATTTATTTATGAGTGGGATTTTGTGATAGAAAGTTGCGAGGTGGCATTTCAAATTGCTGAGCAGCTTATGTCCTTCAAGTAAAACTGTCATAAACCAAAGAGGGCCTAAACTAGTCAATCACTACCTAGCGACTAGTATCTAGTTGGACTTACTTCAACCAAACAAAAAGTCACCAACTGATAAGGCCCAAACTGAACCGATATAAACCAAACCAAACCAAACTAATTTCAGTTCGGCTTCAGTTTTCACTTTTACCAGCTAGAAAACCGAAAATCTCAAAAGTGAACTGAACAGACTTGACTGCACATCCCTATAGTGGAGTATCCCCCACCCCCTCTCCACCCTGCTCGCACTTAAATACCATGCTTTAATCACTGACAAGGTTTGAGCTCATGACGCATGGCTGACCCAAACTTCACGCATTGTGTCCTTACCACTAAACCAAATCCAATGTGCATAGCACAGAAGCATGTGTATAAAGATACCTGAAACTTCGTCCTGCCTTTGCTCACAAGATGCCAACTTTCTCCACTTCTTGCCAGGTAACGGACGTTTCTTCTTTTTAGTACCTTCTCCATTCTTCTCTGTTGTAATCTCTAACAATTGAGGGATTTTTAGGGGTTTTCTTAGTCTTTGGAAAGGGTGGGTTGGTGCATCAAGTTTTGGTAATGATGCAGAATCAAGCAACTTGGTGGTTGGACGAGCTTGAGCTGCCTGTGAGATTGAGTGGACAGCCTTGGCTATACTGATGGAAGCAAGGTCATCGTCATTACTGTTTATATCAGCTACAGCACTTTGTCTACCAGAAGACTCTAAATCATGGATCCGACGTTCAAAGCCTTTGAGCTTGTGGAAGGGGGTTAACATTCCTTTTCTTACCAGTGCATCTCTTTCCTACGACAGACAATATGAGTTAGCTTGAGAGCTCTATAATGTTTAGGTATGACAATAGATGCTTATGTTGAATGAAGTACTACTTATAATTGACAAACACACATGCACATATGTAGCTTCCACCTTACAAAATCTTTTCAATTTACAGTGCGTAAAAACCACATACCGTTTCCACAAATCCAGAAGATGCTGCAGCTAACACTGCATCAAAATCATCATCATCATCCAGAAGTGCCGTCTTCCGCCGTTTGCTCTTCTTATTGCTTGATCTCTGAACTTCTTTCACCTTTCTTTTGAATTTAGGTTGATCCTTAACAAGATCTCTTATCAACTCATCAGGTGAAGTACCATTAGCAAATTTTGAAAGTTCTTTCCTGAGTTGAGCCTTTGTTTCTAGTAGACTTCTTAGACGATCATCAGCTAAAGCATGTTGAAGGTTTGAATCATCCAGAGGTGCCTGAGTTATGCTTTGCTCACTCTCTGTATGCTTTGCCTCGCTGCTACCATCAGTATCAGGGGCTTCCTCTTCATTTCTTCTGAAGCGCTCCAAGTGGCCAATGCCATCTTTAATCGCATCTATTTCTACTTCTACTGCTCTCAATTTATTAAACAAATCTAATTTCTTATCATGTCCATTTTCTTCATTTCTTTCCACTATCTCCTGTTCAGCAGTCCCTGTAGCTTCATTGCTCTCCTCAGTGTGCCTTGTTGCCTGCAAATATATCAAAAATTAAAGAGCTAAATAGTGTTATAAACATCTAAGCATCTCATAAAACTTAATTAGTCAAGATTCTTATTGCCAAATGGTTTACGGACAAGCAGCATTTCCAACTCTGCAGAACAAACCTTGTCCAAGACATCACGTTCAATATCTTCAGGATTTGCAGAGGTCACACCCAAACTGCTGAGTAAAATATTATCTTCATCCTCTTCTTCCATTTCTCCTTTTTTCTGTCAAAAAAATAAAACAACGAAAAACCTCTTTCAGCAATACAATTCTCATTCCTGATATTCAAGAGTTTAGTGCTCTGTGCATACCATATAGTGGTACTTTATTTAAAATCCACAAGTGAAATGTCCTATAGTTAAGCGCATCAGAGAATTAAATTCCCTTGAGCTGCATTGCCAGTTATGCATGGTCAGTACTATACAGATCAATCAATAGGCTGTAAGACTATATATGCAGGAAATAAAGCTGGACCGTGACTTGACGAACCGACTGGATAAAGTTAAACTCAGATAGTCTTATTAGAAGTAATTCGGTGAGCATAAATTTCTCATCCTCAGTAGAGAATAAGCGTCTCGCTAACCAAAACTTTTGCTTATCACCAAAATATCAAGTCTGGGACTCCAGGCGTAGTTGATCGATTGATTTCTTAATATCAATAAGATTTCAAATTTTGCACTTTATATTTCTCCAATTGAACCAAAATTAAACACATATTAAGGTACCACTGGAATGAATTCTGATAAAATATATTTCTCCCATTTTAAGAACCTGGAATTAGCTAATTGTTGGTGAGAGTCCACTTACCAAATTAACTAGGAAGTAGTCACACCGTGAAATGAGCACATTATGGAGAGCCTAAAGACGATGCTTTAATACTATTAATCCACTAATAATACGAAAAAATCAACTACTCAACATTGAAATCACAGGCCTAAATAGTCAAAACAATTGCTGAAACCGATCGGAGTCTCGCAATTGACGATCGAGATTTCTCCTTTCGGTTTGAATTGAAGAAATATAAACCCTAATTTGGGGAGACTGGGAAATGAAATTCGTTGGCTGCGCGCTTTTATGTCAGCGTCGATGGGCGACCGCCATTCTGGATTCGGAGGATCCATTGCCAGCCGGGTCCGTGTTCTCTAAGTTACGTGGCTATTTGTAAGCCTTTACCTTGGTCAATTGGCGAATGCTGTGGGCTGGGCTCAATACGAATCGGGCAATACCCTGTTTAGCATTCTAAAATGGGAGGACAATTCGCACGATTGCTCTATTTGGGGGTGTTCTTAATTTTTTTTGTCCCCTCAAATTGATGGTCTTTAATTATTTGTTTTCGCCTAAAAAAATTATTGAAAATACCCTTAAGATTTTGAATTCGAATCCCACCAAAATTTAAAAAAATTACAAGACAAGATTTATAATTTTGCAAGGTAAGATTTTGATAGAAATTATGTCTATTTGCGAAAAGATACATAGAAATTATGCCTTGTCCGGTATAATTTCTACGAAAACTTACCTTGCGAATTAGTACTACATAACTATGCCGGACAAGGCATAATTTCTATGTACTTTGATCGGCATAGTTTCTTTGAAAACTTGTCTTGCAAAATTATTATTTATTTACTTTGTTGGGGTTCGAACCCAGACTCTCTGATTTCATAGTTTATATGTAGTTACATAAAAACTATGTCCCTTAAGGCATAATTACATAGAAAATTAAAATTATGTCTTGTCTGACTAGTTACATAGAAACTGTGTCCAAAAGGGACATAATCTCTATACAACTTTGGCCGAATAGGTATGTTTTCTATGAAAATATTGCATTGCAGAATTATTTTTTTCTTTTTTACTCTGTTAGGGTTCGAACACAGAATCTCTGACTCGTAGGCTAGCGAATTAAGGGTACTTTAACCCACAATTTTTCATTAAATGAGAATTAGGTGTAAAAGTTTAAAAAGCAGCGATTTTACGGGCAAAAAATAAAAAGAATTGGGAAACTAAAATAGCTAATCAATAATTAAGAAGAATAGTTGACTAGCTTGCTTGGATGGTAGTTAACTATTGTATTGTGTTGTTAATTTAAATGCAATGTCTGTTTTGATTATTACTTAGACTTCACTTTACTACTACACAGCATATCGTTAAATTCATCACTATATAACGAAAAAGTCTCATTTTATACAATAATCGATTTGGTGTGACCGTGATGTTATATTTTTTAAATTTTGTTTTTATTTATCATCTAATTATTTTATTTTATTATTTATTCTACTTTTCTATAATTACCCCACCATGTACCTTACTTTTCTTGCTCATTATCAAATTGTTGATGTGTAGTATTATATAATGACGGAAAACAATACATTTTATTTTATTGTTTAATTCATAAAAACAATATATTACAATTTAATATAATAAAATAAAATATAATATGATACATAAGAACCATCCAAACAAAGGTACATTTTGTTTGGAATTCATGCCACTTTTATATTACGAAAATGTCATTAGTGCTGATTTTTAGCATTATAAAAGAAAAACTAAGTACAAAAAATAGATTGAGAATTTATTCGGAGCCCCGAAAGTGTACTAAATCGGACCCAACCGACGGGCTTTGTGGTGGGAATACAAACAGCAAGGTAACGTCCAGTTGAGCAGTTAGTTAGGTAAGCGGTGACAACTTTAAAAACGGACCTGGGAAATGCTTACAGAATTGAAGATGGAGGGAGAATCAAGCAGTATTGAAGTAAATGGAATGCAATTCTCATACGATTTCCAAAGTCCCATCTTTTTCGATTTCAATCTCAACATTTCTCCCGGATCTCGATGTCTCCTTGTAGGTGCAAATGGATCTGGTATGTCTATTTTCGAACTCAATTAATATGTATAATTGAAAAATATTTAGAAATGGTTAAAGAATTGATCTTGTACCTAATTCAACCCGAAAAGCTAGCTTGTATAGTGATTATTTTGTCCAATTACATGTATAAGGAGTCCATGTGCTCATTACATATCCCATGTGGGAGTCTTAACACTCCCCGCACGACCACATCTTGTTAATCGGAGCGTGTATAATATAATTTGGGGGCCAACATGGTGTACAAAGAATTGAAATGAGTCTAGTCTGATATCATGTAAAGAATGTATCTTGGGCTTAGCTCAAACCAAAAACTAGCTTGTAGGGTGAGAATTGTCCAAGTCCGTAGTCTATGTTTCCATTCCATATCCGATATGACACTCTTAACAAAATGTATATTCATACTAACTCCTAAAGCCTCAATTTTTTCTAATTTGGAACAGGGAAGACGACTTTGTTGAGGATATTGGCGGGAAAGCATATGGTTGGTGGAAAAGATGTAGTGAGGGTGCTGAATTTTTCGGCTTTTCATGACACTCACCTTGTCTGTAGTGGTGATCTGGCTTACCTTGGAGAGTCTTGGAGCAAAAATGTTGGCGCTGTTGTAAGTACTTGATGATGATCTGGTCTTGGTTAGCTGTTTTTTCATGTGTTCCTTTTTGTGGTTTCATGAATTGAGGGTATGATCATGGGCGGAGTTAGCATACTGGCAGCAGGTGCCATAGTTGAACAACAACTACGCCTCAGTTCCAAAGAAGTTGGGATCGGCTATATAAATCGACGCTTCTTCATTTAAGCTCATTTCATATCTTCATCAATGAATGCAATAGTTGAACAACTTTTTAGAAAATATATATTGTATGTATTTATACGAAATCCGCACTTATGTAAAGTAGTAACGGGTGCACTTGTAGTATTGTACCCCGCACCCTACTTAGAACAATCCTGATTCATTCGGGCGGGGTCAAGTGGGTGCAAGGGGGTTCATCCAAATCACTTTCGCCAGAAAATTACACTATATATATAAGAGTAAAAACAATTATGTATATAGTAGATGTTGAATCCCCTTGACTTCTTTATGTGTTTCTTTCCTTATATTTTGAATCACCTTGTTGAAAAATCCTGGTTAAGCCACTGCATTCGGGTATGATGAACTATCCATGTATCCCTAATTATTAAAATGATGTTGGTTATTGTGGTTTGAGATTTCTCTGTTATCTCCATTATCATTTACAATTCCTTTTGTAATCTTTTTTTATTTTATGATAGCATAGAACTTTGATTTTGTTGAATAGAATGCTAGCCTTAATGGAGTTGTTTTTTGCCAAAATGCAGGGAGATATTCCACTACAGGGAGATTTTTCGGCTGAACATATGATATTCGGTGGTGTGTAATCTCTTTTTTCTGCAAGTTTCTTTTTAATCTCCTGATGGCATTACATAATGATTTTCTGTTAGATTTGTGTGAGTCGTGACTGCCGAGTGCTTGTTATATGTCAGTCAAGGGGGTATATATTGACTCATACTATGAAAAGACAGAACAGTTTTAGGCATTGCTTAAGTTGGCATGCACTCGTGACCCTTCTAATCTAGGCTTTCTCAAGATCCTCTAAATTATTTCATCTGTTACAGGAACTACCGATGTGTTATCTAAAACTTTAAGACTTTCAAACTTTCAATTTGATTTCCTTTGCATTTTGCACCATTCCACCTCTGGACCTAGGAGCCCATAACTAATATGAATGTAACTAGAGTTAATAATTTATTGACACCATTCAGTTTTTGGACTATTCTGCATATGAGATTCTGCAAAAATGCGAACTTGTTGATTTTTGAATGGCAATTTTCAACTCTTTTTTTCTCTTTTCCTTGTAATCGTTTAGTTGAAGGAGTGGATCCAGTTCGGCGAGAAAAGTTGATTGAGCTGCTGGATATTGATCTGCAGTGGCGTATGCACAAGGTATCTGATGGTCAGAGGCGTAGAGTCCAAATCTGCATGGGTCTCCTTCACCCCTACAAGGTAATCTTTGATGCACTAGGTTCACAGTCGACCATATCAGCGTTTAAAGTAAGATTTGTGGATTCAAGGTTGCATCAACCTCCTAGAATACTGATAATATTTGCAGTAGGCTCACCATTTTAATTTTTTCTGAAATACTTCTAGTGCTCATTATCATCGGTTGCCTCTCACTTATATTTTTCTTCTTTTCATTGTAAAGTGGGGCTTCTTATCTTTTTATCTTTGAGTTTCATTTATCTCATAGTCAAAAGGAAAAGGGAGGTGTGTTTTTACCAGTGGAAAAGTTCTGTTCCTTTGTCCATCTGTTGCTCCCTCCTAATGGATAACAACATCCATCTTTTGCTTGCTCAATTGTCAAACAATATGCTTACATTGAGGTGGTTTCACAGTTAGTTTGATAATTATCAGCAGGATGGGTTAACTTCTTTGATGATTGTTGCTAACGGAGAATCGCTTTCATCCAGGTTCTTTTACTTGATGAGGTCACAGTTGACTTAGATGTTGTCGCGAGGATGGATTTATTGGATTTCTTCAAGGAAGAATGTGAAAAGGTATACATTGTTTTCTTCTGAACTTACATGTTTGCAGAAACTAGACATTAAACTGGGTTTAAGCAGTACAAGGGTGGTTTCCAGACATATGTTCAATATTCCCGTTGGATTTTCTCCTCGCGCTTTTTTTTCCGGGGGGGGGGGGGGTAACTCGTTCATATTTTAGTGTCAAGACTTCATATCCAATCGTCACTTATGTGATAGATTTTCCCTTAGCGTCACCTGAAACAAAATCCTATAGAAAACTGTGCAGTACCATTTAAGCAGTACTGAAAAACTGCATAACTTAGTAAGCCATATCCACATTGAGGTCATGGAATTAATGTTAGCAAACCAATTCCTATACTAATTGTATTACAGATTCTGGAAAATGAAGGTAGAAAAATAGATTAATTTTCTGGCTCCGTGTCATGATAATAGAGAGGAGCTACAATTGTCTATGCAACACATATATTTGATGGACTGGAGACGTGGGCGACAGACCTTGTTTACATCCAAGATGGAACTCTGAAGAGGTGTGAGAAATTATCCGAGCTTCCTGAGTTGAAGTCTTCCCCAAATTTGCTTTCAGTAGTTGAGAACTGGTTGCGGACTGAGACCATGATTGAGAAAAAGAAGCCGGTTGTCACTCCACCAAAAGTTCAGAAATCCTCTCCTTTTGGCAGTTCTCCATTTCAGTCATCTAGACATATGGCATATTTTCGCTGATTTACACGTTCTGTTTCCAGAGTGGAATTAAACCTTGTCGGATTGCCAATAAAAGAGATGAAAGCTGGTTTTTCGGTATTAGCAGCTTGGGAAATGTCATCGTTATCACGGGCTATACACCTTTTGCTGAATTCAAAAATAGGAATTATGGCAACTCACGGTTAAGTTTACATGTTGAAGCCCTGAGGATGTGCCTTTAGTACAAGCATTATAGTGTTCCATTCTTCTATTTATATTAGTCTCAAGCAATTTCTTGTAATAGCTTTCACCAAAGATATTATTTTTCCGTATCTTACTTTGAAAATTCATCACTTCATTTTGCATTTACCAGGTGTGTAGTCATTGTCGAGAATGGAGAATCAGAATCCTATGATCACCATCTAAAGATAATTGAATATTTATCAAATCAAAGATAGAAAATGTATAACACGAGTAATTGAAGAAAAAGATGCTCCCAGGGGCACAAGCGAGTTGGTAAGTGGTAAGGTGATTGGGGTACAACCATTCTGACGTCGCGGGTTCGAATCCGTGTGGTGACAGTCTTTGCTGAAATATTGCAAAGGTTGTTGTTGGGTTCGTGTCCCGTTGGTCCTCTCCCTTGCAGGGCTGCCACTCGCGCATATCCATCGATTTACATCCCACCTCGCCAAGGGGCCTCTGGTACAGGTTGGGGGTTTCGCCTTCGGACTTTCCCCTTCACAAAGTAATTGAAGAAAAAGACAGATGAATGATCATGTCACATAGTTGACTGTAAAGGATATTGTGAAGCATATCGTGCCTTAATGCGAAGTTGCCAAGTAATCATATTTCAAGCATATTTAAGGTATGTTTGGTGGGGAGGAAAATATTTTTTAGAAAAATATTATATAATTTTTTTATATTTGGTTAGTCACAATTTTTTTAAAAAATTGTTGTAGGAAATTAAGTTCCTTGAAAGTGAGTTAAATGACTTCTCCGGTAGAACTAGAAAAAAAAAGTTCTGCATATGTTATTCCGCACTAATTGTCTCCTCTTCATTCTTCAACTCACCTCCAACCCCCTACGCCATAGCTCCCATTTGTACCAACACCACACCTTACTCCCCTCTTTCAACCTCATAGTGTCTTTGTCTAAATTACACACAAATATTTTTTAGAATAATATATTTTACTTACATATCAAATACACAACAAATATAACGAAAAGAGTCACATATTTTCAAGAAAAAATATTTTTCATGGGGATTTCTACCAAACACAACCTTAAGCAAACTTTTTTATAATTTCAACTCAAATTTGTGGGAAAGCACGAACGTGACATTTTAAAACCAACTACCACTAAAAGTTGAAACTTTAATGCCCGTTTGGCATAGAATGTTTTTACCTTTTTTTTTATTCTGAAAATTTATTTGGACATAGAATTGTTATAAATTTTTGGAATTTAATTTTTTTTCGGAATTCGAAAAACCTATTTTCACAACTTCCACATCAAATCACTCACAAAATTTAAAAATAACTCCAATTTATATTCATATCCAAACACAACTCTAAATTTCAAATACCATTTTCTAACTTAAAAATAAATGCTAGTACTTCTCTTCAAATTTTACAATTCTTATATTCAAACACCACTTAGAAGCCAAGATTGCCGATGTTGGGTTAATTTTAGGTGATGAATGCGATTGATTGGTGGGTGATACAGCTCCATGGTCCCCGGGGACCCCAAACAAAAATCACCAATGCCTTTGCTTACAATTTTTTTTTAATGATGGTGGTGTTTTCGGTCACTTGCGCGTCTCGGTTAAATCATTGAGTACCTGTTATTTCTCGTAGGAGTGTTCACAGAAAATTAAATCAAACTGAAATTTTCGACTTTGGTTTTCAATTTCAAAAATCAACAAAATTTGGTTTGATTGGTTGTAACCAAAAAATAACTCAAAAATCAAAACAAACCATCTATATAAGTTTTTTTTTAAATACTCGGGACCGGGGCGATGTCGGACCGGGACTGGGGCCGTATCGGGCCGGGAACCCACTGGCCAGCCATACCCCAACCTCTTGTCACTTTAACCGACTTGACGAATCTCAAGCAACATGTCAATGAGTCGGCTACCGATTATATCGAATTCAGAAGGAAGGTTGGGAAATACACTGTACACTTCCCTGAATCAGAATGCGCCCACGTGATAATCAACAACATGCATCCTCGTCTTAAGGAGAAATTGGTGGGACAATCCTGCTCTGACTTAAGTCAATTAGCCGAGAAGGCTAGCCAAATAGAGCAGTATATCCATGAGAAGGAGAAAATAAGAGCTAGACAAGGTATATACCTCAATTTCCTCCTCTTCCTCGGTTGCAATAGGAACCCTGGTTCTATGAGGGCCTTTCTCACTACGATATCGAATGACAACCCTTCCGCTTCGTATGGGTTGCTTGGGAACATATTTCCTGGGTGACGGGGACCCGTTGTTGGAAGTGGTCTTCAAATCGATAAACGCTGGGCGGATTGAGTTGTTGAAAGACACTTGAATGTTGTTAGCCAAAAATTCACAAGAATAGTATGGCTGACACATATGTAGAAAACAATTTACCTTTTCTCTTCGTTTGCCGCAACCTGACGGAAGACCTTGAGCCAACAGGTCTAGCCGATTTAGAGGGATCAATTTTCAAAGGGGCCTCTTTCACCCGCTATTTAGAAGTTTCTGGGTCTTTTTCTTATTTGATAAGACCAACCGATCACAATAGACATCTAAAGGAAACTGGAAGAATTTTTCCTTGGCTGTGTTCCACCAATCGTCAAAAGCAACAGTAGTATTTACTCTCGTGGGAAACGACTGCCAGTCAAATAGGGCGAGCCTCTCAAGATTTTGATTGGCTATCTCATTCGACTGTTTTGCATCAAGAATGCAGCATTGGGTTGAACAAATAATATTGTGGTGGGGCCATGGTACGTGCTGAGTAAGACCAAATTGTCTTGCCACAAAGTTTGGCCGATAGAGCTCCGTGGTCAACTTATTATTCCTAGAAGTGGGCTTCAAGCCACCCAAAAGATCCCTAGACGTAAGTATACGCCCCCATGTGTGGGTCATAATTCTCTGCTGGGAGAATGTAAGGTCGTCATTGGCTACTTGACGGACCCAATCGGGAGTGGCCTATCTTTCAAGGACCGATTGTCAATCTGTATAATGGTCTCGAGACAGACCATGCAGGGTGAAGACTACAATAAAAACATCCTGAGACACTAAAGGTGTTTTCCGAAGAGTATCGGCTAGCATCGGCGGGTTTAATGGAAAACAATGGTCATCAAACCCATCAGGAATAAACTCTAGAAAATACAGGGTGATCCACAACTGAAGGAACCACAGGGGATCGGCTAAGGTATCTAGATTTCTGGAATCCCTTAACCTTGTTTGGGCATCGCCAAGAGCCATATAAAGATAAGTCAGGAAGATGGATGCCCAACTGACATCTTCCTCCGAAATGACTAACATCGCATAAATTTCCAGTTCCTTCACGACTGCACAAGATCATGTGCAGACAAAATATCAGCTGAACCAAAAAAGCATGAAAGCATAATGCTCAGCATCATCGACTATAGAGGCGATACTCGACTGTTGTTGGCCATAAAGTGGCCATAGCCGAAAGAAGTCTTTGAAACCTTGATGCCCAAGTCGGCAACATCTATATCTCCTAAGACAGGCGCTTCGGCTCCAAGTATCGGAAGGCCAAGTATCGCCATCACGTCAAGCAGTGTGGGGGTCATCATCCCTTAAAGGAAAACAAAGGTATTGGCAGTGGTCTACCAATAACCAAGAAAAACGTATACGAGACCAATATTACAGGGGAGGTCAAACCCCGACAGCGCAATGGCATCATAAAGACCCATGCATCTCCATTCGGACTCTCTGGCCGACTTCACTCGTTCCAACCAACCAGAATAGTTGGCAATCTTGGCCGGCCAAGTACGCAAGCTAGCCGGACAACGGTCACCAGTGAACCAATCATAGGTAATAGGAAGATCATAGTTTGTTGGGCTAAGATGCCGAGAAAGAAGGAGGTCACTTGTTCAGGTGTACCATAAGGGGCAAGAACCAATTATTCATCGATAAAGGCAAAGGTAGGAGTTAGGTCACCAGCAGCCAAATCGGTGTTATCTGATCCATGAGATAGAGAAGAAGAAGATAAAGACATGGTTCTATGATTGAGAAAAATAGGGTTTTTTGGAGGCGCAAAGGAATTTGGGAACGGCTGATGGCTAAGTGAGAAACCCCAGGGAAGACGTCTACCCTTAAATATCCCATTTCCTTTTGAAAGATGTGGCTGACACGTATTACGACTCATTTCTTTCAAACATACGGCTGAAATGCGTTGGAATTTATTTGTGGTAGCCGAGACGCCTCGGTTAAAAAGAATTCAGAGAAATTCATCATTGCGCACATTTAGGGCAAAAGTGATTAAAATGACACCCGCGACTGCCACACGAAACAACGGCTATTCTTGAATACATCAACTCAACAGCTGCACTCGAGTTAATGTAGGGGCAATTGTTAATACTCAAAATACTTTTAGTGTTTAGCCGAATCAAGTGGCAGTCGAAGGTGGAAATCTCAAAATAAGCAGGCAATAGAATTCTAAGTCGATAACCGAACTGACTCGTAGCCGAATCTATTAGTCCTAGCCATCGGCTATTTCGGTAACCTAGCCGAATCACAAGTCCAAGGAATGACTGGGACCCACACATATTTGGACGCCTCGAAGACCAAGTCAAAGCACCTTCTAGACCCCAAGAAACAGAAAAAAAATCATCAACAGCTAGAAGGAAGTGTCGTCGGTCGTGCAAGAGGAAAACAAGGAGCAAAAATCGGCACCACCTCCTCATAGTTGGCTAGTGGATTTAGTGGGTAATTTAGTGGCTAACATAGGGGGATCACGTCTTATTTCTTGTATTATAAATTTAAGATCACTTGTACATCATAGGAACAACACAATCAATAAAAAAACTGGGGATTTTTACATATCTTCATTCTATCTTTATCGCCTTTGTTGCACTCTAGCTGTATTTATGTTTCTTACCACTTAGTTTACTCAATCACCATCCTAACGCTTTCTGGAGTAGTTGGGGAACCCATTGCTGGAAGTTAGAGTTTCGCTTTCAGCCCAAATTGCTTAGTTAAGGAATCAATTTGTCATCCGATTTAGTCAACCGATAAAACGACAAACATTTCGGACGAAAACAAATTCTACATTTGTAATCTACAATTTAATAATTGCTAACTAATTGGTATGAGAGTAATTGTTAAATAACTAATAATAGTAGTTGTAATAATTCATAATTGCAGAAGTAAATTTGAGTTGAAATATGGATATATGAATAATAGGGCGAAGCATTCCATATGATTGTGATGAGAAACTGCAAAATCAACTAAACATATGATTAAGGCAATTCGTAGTGATAGAGGGGGAGAATACGTAGCACTGTTTGAAGAATATTGTGCTCAAGTCGGCATTGTTCATCAAACGACCGCTCCTTACTTGCCTTAGTCTAACGATATTGCCGAGCGCAAAAACCGGAAGTTAAAGGAAATGATGAATGCCTTACTCATCAATTCCGGTTTAGCCCAAAACATGTGGGGCGAAGCGATTCTTACCGCTAATACAATTCTTAATAGAGTTTCGCATAAGCGGAAGGATAAAACTCCATATGAATTATGGAAAGGAAAGAAACTCACTTACAAATATTTGAAAGTGTGGGACTGTTTGTCAAAGGTCGAAGTACCTAAACCAAAGCAAGTCAAAATTGGACCTAAGACTTTAGATTGCATATTCATCGGATATGCAAATAACAGTAGTACTTATCGCTTCTTAGTGTATAAGTCGGAGATACCTGATATCCACGAGGGTACGATCATGGAATCAAGGAATGTTGAATTCTTTGAAGAGGTCTTTCCTAAAAAGGGAAAAGAAATAATTTCGCGCAAACGAATTTATGAACACAATGCTCAAAACGAGCAAGACCCGGGAGTTTCTGATTATCCAGAACTATATGTTCCAGATCTACAGGACTCAGGAGTTTCTGATTATCCGGAACTTAATGTTCCAGACCTACAGAACTTGGGGGTTCAAGAGGTGGAACCAAGACGGAGCATGAGGGCCAAAAAGGACAAAACCTTTGGTCCAGACTTTCTAACCTATATGGTTGAAAATACACCGAGGATAATTAAAGAAGCATTGTCAACTCCAGAAGCACCGCTTTGGAAAGAAGCTATAGAAAGCGAAATAGATTTCATCATGCAGAACCATACAAGGGAAATTTTTTATCCTCCTCCGGGAAGAAAACCTTTGGGTTGTAAGTGGATACTCAAAAGAAAGTACAAAGCAGATGGAACTATTAACAAGTATAGGCCAGATTAGTAGTCAAATGCTACAGTCAAAAGGAATACACATACTCCTCTTTGTCTAGATTAACATCCATAAGGGTATTCATAGCCATTGCATCTTTGCGTGACCTTGAGATACATCAAATGGATGTTAAGACAGCCTTCCTAAATGGAGATTTGGAAGAGGAAATATACATGAAACAACTCGAGGGATATGTGATTCCAGGATGAGAAAAGAAAGTATGTCGACTTGTTAAGTCTCTGTACGGACTCAAACAAGCTCCGAAACAATGGCATGAAAAGTTTGATAATACTTTATTATCAAAAGGTTTATCCATAAATGAATGTGATAAATGTATCTATATCAAAGGGAACTCTGACTCGTTTGTCATGATATGCCTTTACGTATATGACATGCTCATCACCGGAAGAAGTCTTAAGTTGACCTTGGAAACCAAAAATATGTTGAAACAGTGTTTCCAGATGAAAGATATGGGTGTTGCAGATGTGATCTTAGGAATTAAGATTTCTAAGACATCTGATGGGCTAGTCTTATCTCAATCTCATTACATTGAAGATGTTTTGAGGAAATTTGATGCATTTGACAGTCCCCCTATGAAGTCACCAATGGATATGAATCATAGAATTGATAAAAATCTTGGTGCACCCGTATCCCAGGAGCGATATGCACATGTCATTGGCAGTTTAATGTACATTACAAATTGCACCCGACCCGACATTGCTTATCCAGTCAATAAGTTGGCTAGGTTCACTCGTAATCCTGGAAATGATCACTGGAAGGCGTTAAATCAGATACTACGATATCTAAAATATTCGCTGACCTGCGGATTACACTATTCTAGATATCCAGTCGTATTGGAAGGATACGGTGATGCAAACTGGATATCGGACATAAAGAACACCAAATCCACAAGTGGGTATGTCTTTACAATTGGTGGTGGGGTTGTGTCTTGGAAGTCCTCTAAACAAACATGCATCACCCGATCCATGATGGAATCAGAGTTTATCGCTTTGGACAAAGCAGGAGAAGAAGTTGAATGGCTTCACAACTTCTTAGAGGATATCCCTTGTTGGGATAAACTCGTGCCTTCGGTGATGATTCACTGTGACAGCCAATAGGCTTTAGGAAGGGCACAAAGTAATATGTACAACGTCAAGTCTAGACATATTCGTTGGAGGCATTAGACCGTTAGGCAGTTGATCACTACGGGTGTCATTTCCATTGATTACGTCAAATCAATTGATAACTTAGCGGATCCTTTAACTAAAGGTCTACCCAACGATCAAATATTCTGTTTGTCTAGGGGAATGGGCTTAAAACCCAAACAATAAGAATCTTTATGATGGTAACCCGACGTTACTGACTGGAGATCCCAGGAATTTGGTTCAATGGGAAAACTAAGCTATAGAGGTTCAGTTTAGCGCTTCACTTGAAGTAAGAGCACTTCGGATTATCATTCTTTAAAGAATGATAACTCCAAAGTCGTTTCCGCGATAGACATTAAGTGCTACCTGCATAATGGGTAAATGATAAGTTCCTGAAACTTTTAATGATTCCTAACACTTGCGAGTGGGGTGGAGCTATACCTTATAGGAGATCACTTATTTAAGTGCGAAGACATGCGACTTCAAATGAACGCACTTAAGAATTCAAGAGTTGTCCGTGGACATAACGGACAAAACAATAAGAATAAATGAATAAGGAGAGTTATTGTGTTGATATCATTGTCTTGGTTTACGCTAAACATTGATGGTTCAAGACATCACGTTCACTGCGCAGTAAGTAAATCCGATGGTAATCGACTAGGGAAGGTTCAAAGCCGAAAGCTACATTTCCTAATACAATATATTTTCACTGAAAGATTGCTGAACTTTGGCACCCTGTGTGCACCAATTCTCTTTCAAGAGGGGATTGTTCGAAATTTACTAAATGTGGGATTGAGTTTATCTCATCTTTAATGACTTAAATACGTGGGCCCCGCATGTCGAAAACATCATTTCTTCACACATGCCTAATCTACTAAGTGAGTAGATAATGTTAGTGCCAAGTATCATCAAATTTCATTAAGAAATGAAAGAGATATTGGTACACAAAGTAAGGTGTTTGAGACATAAAAAGTTTGAGGGTCTTTGACCAAAAATGACAAATCTCCCTCATTGGTAAAAGAAGGAGAGTTTATGCAATATAGAAACTCTAAGTTTGAGTAATGGTTTGGGACCCCAAGGGGTAACCCATATGTTTAGAAGGGAGAGGACCTAGGTGAGCTTGGGTTCGAGGCTAAGCCCCACACGCGCGCCGCTGTCGCCCGCCCGTCCGGTCCGGTCTGGGCTCGGGCTGTTGGGATGTTGCTTTCTTCCGAAACTTTCTTTTTGGTTCCTGAAATATTAACTATTTACATTTTAGTCCCTGAAGTTTTCGGAACATCACTACAGTCTAAGAGACTCCAACAGTCATGATTGTTCAACAGATCAAGACGTTGAAGACATCAACAGTCATGACTGTTGGCCTCCCTTTCTGATTTTATATATTGAACACTTCAGTTCAAAGACAGACACACGGACAAACGCATAACACATCTCATCTGTTCAGAAACTCAAACAAGTTTTTCTTTTCTGTTCTGTTCATCATCCAGAACGTACACACATAAAACGAAAATACAGAAAGCAGGCAGAAAATATTTTCCGCTCTCTTTCTTCAGCAATCTGTTCTTATTCATTGTCTTCGCTAGAATCAACTATATTTGCTTTGTACAATTGATTAGTTGTTGTTTTATCTTGGGTTACTATTGCCCAATACCGTAAAAACATTTATACGGAGTAATTTTGTCTTAAAGACAGAGAGTCGCCTCTCGACTCAGTGTTTCTCTTGTTTAACCTTTCAAATACACTTTAACCCCGTTTTCTTTATCTACAATGAGGTTTTTTACCTACATATTGCACTAATGAACATAATGTTTGGATAGATTGTATCGTTTGTTGTGATTTAATGACATTTTTAGTTTGGTTTGAATGTATGATACTGTATAATAACATATAAGTTTACTAAATTACTCTTAACTAATATAACTATTTAAAATATCAATAATTACTAGAACAACCCAATTAAAAGACGGAATAATAATCTTGATTACTTCAACTAAAAAGTATTCCTTTCTAGCGTTTTCCTCTTTCAACCTACATAAGACTACAGATAGTTATTTTATTTTTATGTACTCTATCTATAATTTTGTTCATTACTTTTGCTTTCTTTTATATTTTGATAAAGTAAGCTAGCTGTTCCAATTAGTTCCTTCCGCAAATATAGCTGGGAACTTTCACGTCTGCTTCATTTTCGCAGGGAACTTTCACCCAGAAGAAGTTCACCAATGGAGGAACATCACTACTCACGTTAGAAAGAGTTGGAGGCAAAATTGAACACACTAGTTTACATATTAATAAAATTAGGGTAAAGGATAAAATAGAAACTTTAAAAAATAAATAAGAATATAATGGGTAAATGAAATACGTAACCACACAAAAATTATTAAATTTGTGGTTATAAAAAATGAGGTTTTCATGGTTATATAACCACGGGATTACAATAAATTTACAATATCATACAACATAATTTTTAGAACGATGAAAACAAACATAGTTTCATAGAATATCATACATTAATAAACCACGGGAAACAACCATCCAAACAGGGGTAAGGAACTTGCTTTCTAGAGAACAAAAATTTTAAAATATTTTGATCAATTAAATATAAAAGAAAATTTTAAAAATATTTTATGGATAATATTTTCCTCCGTATCATCAAACACACCCTAGCTAGGAGTCTTGACGTTTGTTAGTTGTGTAACACATTTCAGCCGAAGGCAGCATCAATAGTAGTATATTATTTTCAATACAAACTATAGTAAGTGGTGACTACATGCTTACACGCCCACATATCATATGGAGTATTTAATACTCTCAGTTTTGCAAAATTGTATTAAGGAATAGTTAATAATTAGATATAGATTTTATAGGAATGGTACTACGAGCACCCACGTCTTTTAGTTTCAAGACTTTCATTTTATCAGAATAATCAACTACTCTATTTAATTATATATATATATACTAATTGAGCAATCCTTATGTTCTATTAAGACCAATTTAATATATTCGGCGCACCTTTTTTTTTAACTGGGACATAGTTATGCTAAGTGTGGAACCAAAAGAAATTTGATATCTCAATTTCTTGTTTATTTATTTTATATTACCCCTAAAAGGACTAGCTAATTTCTTGAAATATTCTTCAAAGAATAAATAAAAAGTAAAGATATGTAAGTTTTAAATGGTAAAAGTGATTTTATGGATAAAATATTTTTTGGTTTGTTTGGTGAGTGATAAATATTTCTCAAAAATATATATATTAAGAATTAATAATAATATTAACAAATTGGAATGTGTTCAGATGACACTTTTTATAATAACATATAGTGTAATCTCATAAGTGGTGTGTGAGGAAGGTCGGCACAAACTTTATCTCTACCTCGTGGAGGTAGATAAGTTGTTTGCGAAAGACTCTCAACTCAAGTGTAGTAAATCAAAGTAGTTATAAAAGGAAAATGCGGTAGTGAATAAAATATTGTAACTATTAAGGAAAATAATACATAGCATCCAGGAAAAGAATAGTAACAACAACAAAATAGTGTGATAACTGAAACACAATGAACAACATATGGTAACAAATATCAAAAGCAAGAAACTGCATGAATAAAATTGATACTACGACAGACATGATGCTCCCAGACTACCACCAAGTCTAATCCCGCCAAAAAGCAAAACAACGCTCAACTACCTACTAGCCTACTACTTTGATATGCGACATCCAAATCCTCCTCTCTAAGTTTATGTCTTCAGTTAGCTGAAGTTGTCATGTCATGTCTAATCACTTCTCTCCAATACTTCTTCATCCTACCTCTACCTCTCCTCATACCCACTATCTCTAACATTTCACACCTCGTCATTGGGGCATCTGCGCATCTCCTCTTCACATAGTCATACCATCTCAGTCTCGTTTCCTTCAACTTGTCCAACATGGAGGCCACTCCCACTTTATCCCAAATATCCTCATTCCTAATCTTATTTCTCTTAGTATGCCCACACATCTATCTCAACATTCTCATTTCCGCAACTTGCATTTTCTGAATATGAGAGTTTTTGACTGGTCAGCACTCCGCTCCATACAACAAAGTTGGTCTAACCACCACTTTGTAGAATTTTATCTTTAAGTTATGGTGGTCCATTTTTAGCACACTAGACTCCAGAGGCGAGCCTCCATTTCATCCACCCACATCAATATGATGTGTGACATCACCGTCAATCACCCAATTTTCCTGGATTAAAGACCTCTAAGATACTTAAAACTTTATTTCTTGGGGATAGTTTGTGTATCAAGTCTCACTTACATGTCTGCCTCATGCATTGCATCCTTGAACTTGCACTCTAAATATTTTATTTTGGTCCTGCTCAACCTGAACCTTTTAGACTTCAGAGTTTGTCTCCATACCTCCAACCTAACATTACCTCTACTGCCAGTCTCATCAATAAGTACTATGTCATTTGCAAATAACATAAACCATGACATCTCACCTTGAATATGGCACATCAATTCATCCATCACTAAGACAAATTGAAACATGCTGAGAATTGATCCCTGGTGCAATTCCATCTCGATTGAGAAGTGCTATGAGTTTCCTCCCACTATTTTTATTCGGGTCTTAACTCCATCGTACATTTCTTTCATCGCTCTAATGTAAGCCACCATTACACCTCTAACCTCTAGGTATCTCCATAGGACTTTCCTTGATTGCATGCCTTTTCAAGATCAATAAATATCATAGGTAAGTCCTTCTTCCTCTCTTTATACTTCTCTACCAGTCTCCTAGATGAATGACTCCTGTAGTAGATCGCCCTGGTATAAATTCGAATTGGTTCTCGAAAATGGAGACACCCCTCCTCACCCTCATCTCACTACTCTCTTCCAAACTTTCATAGTGTGCTTTAACAACTTGATACCTCCTATAAATATTGCAGTTTTGGATGTCACTCTTGTTCTTGTACAAAAGAATACTTGTACTCCACCTCCATTCTTCATACATTTTTATTGTCTTAAAAATGACATAAATAACTCAATCAACTACTCCATACCTGTCATGCTCGTGCTCTTCCAAAACTCCATACCTGCCATGTCTAATGACACCTTGAGTAACAAATAATATATTAAAATCTAAGTGTTAATTGAAACAAGTAATATACAGTTGAAAATTAAAGAATTCTAAAAACATTATAGCAAGGAAAATTATTTTCCTCCTTTTGATGATGAAAAATATTTTTCTGTGTCTATTACGATTTAGAGAATTCAATAACTTTTATCCAGACCTATATTTTAATTAAAAATTTATTAATATATTATATAAATAATTTATGCAAAATCTAACACCAAAGGTTGGCATAAAACAAAGATTTCTTTTAATAAGGGATGAAAATGGAGAGAAAGTGGAGTATAAATATAGACGGCGGGCAAAACAAGGGAGGGAATCGAGGAGAGCAAGCAAACTGACATTACCTTCCAAACTACTTCCTACCACCGAAATTGCCGCTTTAACTCTCTTCTTCCCAACTATCCCTCTTTCATTTTAACTCGCTACTTTAAAAAAATTCAAAAAAAAAGGAGAATTTATATTCTTCTTTTTTTATTTCAATTTTTAATATAATTTTAATCTGTACATAACGATCTTGTAAAGCTTCAATCTTTCTCTCTTGTATTGTAAATATTAATTATATCTATGTATTTATAGCATCACCTTGTTTTGTCAATCCGATTATTGTATCTCTGCAGCATAAAGATTTAGTGGTAAGCCTATTTTTCCTTGCGTTATGATTTGTTGTTTTATTTTGCAGTTTTGTTCTTTGTGCTTTTTATTCAGATGGGGTTGGTTAAATTTATTCATGTGTGCAACTTGTATTATAAATATGTAGTGCTTGAATTGGGTTTAATTTTGGTGCATCAAATCCATGTGGGTCCTCAATAAGAACCCTCAATTTATTAGATTCTTCCCCTTTTTACCATATCGTGGTTTCTGTTTGAGGAAAATTCTTGATCCTAATTTCTCCCTATTTGAATATTTGTTAATGGTTTGAGGTAGTATTATTTAGGTTTCGTGTAGGTTCTTACTCGCATGTGTGTATTGCTATGTGTTACTTCTTTCTTTTGTATCGTAATATCTTGCTGTCTTATTTTCTTTGGATTCCTGCATTGACTATGTTTCTTTTGAGCCGAGGGTCTATTGGAAACAACCTTTCTACCCACAAAGGTAGTACCTTTCCTAGACCCCACTCGTGGGATTACACTGGGTATGTTGTTGTTGTTGTTGGTTTGAGGTTGTACTTCTGGTGATTCTTGGGTTGGGACATGATATCTTGATTTCTTTGAAACCCCATAAAAAGTTTGGACTAAATAATTGATATTGTTTAAAAAAAAGAAGATAACTTTGGTATAATATTGATGCCCTTATGTGTTCTTATCCATGTCAATTTACTTTGACTTTGGTAGGTTTTTTATTTTGGGGGAATGAGTAGGGTCAGTTTCAATTTCCTTTTTTTTGTTAGAGGTTGTACTTCTGTTGATTCTTGATCGCGGGGACATGATATATTGATTTCTTTGAAAACCCATAAAAAGTTTGGATTAAATAATTGACATTGTGGAAAAAACAGAACTTTGGTATGTACTTCATTTGACTGATGTCAATTTACTATGACTTTGGTAGGTTTTTGATTTTGGTATAGTTAGTTTACAATGAGACCGTGGTTGAAGAGCTCCTAATGTATGACCTGTTAAGCTGAAAAAGAGTAGATGGATTCCGCAAGAAGTTGGTACCAGAAGTTTCAACCACGAGATCGGTCGTTAAGGTCATCAACCAAGAAGAAAGATTCTTCAATGGGTAGTGGAAGAGAAGATCCCCAGCCTCCTATGTCAGCTGAAGAGGCCTCCAATGTAACGAAACAAAGGGTCGCTACAGCAAAACAATACATTGAGAATCATTACAAGGAACAGATGAGAAGCTTGCAGGAGAGAAAGGAGCGGTACTTCCTCATGCTTGCTGCTCTTATAAACTTTTTATGAGTTATCTTTGGTTTCCATTGGTGTCATGAGTTCAAATTTACACTTTAATAATAATTACTAATTAGATATTTGTATTTCCATGCAAGAATTAAGCAACTTAAGGAGAAAAAGGAAAACACTTGAATAATGTTATCCAGGGCGTGTCGTCGTAAATTTTCTCATTTTCCACATTGCCATGAGCGCTTCCCCTTAAATGGGCCTTACGCATCACGAATCCCGATTAGTCCGGGCTCCAATTCGAGTACCGGACATTGAATGGGAAACCAAAAAAAGAAGAAGCTTGTTTTGCTTCAAAACTCACTTTTATCTGCTTTATTCTGCTTGTAACTATACACAATCAATAACTATCAAACATGAGCATCATTTCTTGTCCCTATATTATATTACAGTAAATTACATGCATGTCGATTTTTGTCTCATTGTACACAATAAGGCATGTTAATGACAACAATTATCTGTTTTTTTTATATGAAGAAATTGTCCAGTCATACCGGTGTGGCAAAAGTTACTTAATAAGACAAAAATGATGTTACGAATTGTGATAAAGGCCGGGTTTGATCACAGCTCACTTGTAGTACCTTCCTACATCAGTAGGAATAAACATAGATAAAGTACATTTTAAACACTTTCCAAATGTTTAGATTCAAATACTAAATGTGTTTCTAATGTAAAAGTGTGCTACGGTAAACCTATGTGCTGTTCGTAAGGCGACTTGTATGATTGAAATATGGCAAACTAGTCAAACTTACTTCGATGATTATGCCAGTCAATTAGCCAACTTTGAATGCATGGAAGAGACGCAGGAAATAAGTAGGATTGGCTGTAGTGTCACATCATTCCGGATGTTAATACATTAATTCATTTTGGAAGATGTGCATAGTCATGCTCGTTAGCCTGATTTGGCAGAATTATCATACTACATAAAGAAGAACACCCTTTACCTTTTTGCTCTGCCTAAGAATTGCATAGTCTTGATATTTCTGAATTATCCGCCCTACGAAGTGCTTTGAAATATATTCTTTTCCTTTTTATATTGGTCACCAGTCGAAGTGTACTGGAAAAGAAGCTTGCGGATGCTGATGTCTCAGAGGAAGATCAAAATAATGTACTGAAATTTCATGAAAAGAAGGAAACTGAATACATGCGTCTGCAAAGGCACAAAATGGGAGCTGATGATTTTGAGTTATTAACAATGATTGGAAAGGGTGCATTTGGGGAGGTAATATCTCTATTGCAGAATCTAATTGCCTGTTAACATCTTTGTTTGTTTCTTGTACAATTTTGTTCTGATATAAATACAATCCTCTATAACCACAGTTTTTCATGTTAATGTGGATGGTAAAACATCTCGCATAATATAGTAAAATTTTACAGCTTTATTTCCCCTTGATTTCTGGAAAATGTAGATGCTGAAGTTTAACGACCCAAACAAGGGGACCGGGCCCCTGCACGGACGAGGGTGGCGATCACCGAGGGAACCCTTTCTCCCATTGTACCAACTAAATCTAAAGCATAAGAATCCCATAGAGGCTTGAAGCATCACATAACTGAATTAAGCCTCGTGAGGTGTAGTTGAAATATAATGCATATACACTTGCCCACAGTGAGTAAATGGAGCTTCTGTAGTTACATATATGTAAAAAGGGGACATATCACGACATGTGATATTAATGGAATAAAATGACAAGAAAAGCCACCACAGGCCCAAGCTCACCGCTGAAAGTATGTAGGTGGTGCTCAATCTATGTTGTCCCGTTGTATTACGGGACATGAAAACCAATTAGTACGATAAGCTTCATAAACCTCCCTTTAAAAGGGGGGGGGGGAGAATGTTAAGAAAGATGCACTTCAATATCGAAATCATATTCCTCAACTGTATCAATAAAAAACTCAAAATAATAATAAACACATGGTAAATCAATTTTGAAATCCAATGTTGCTCATAGGCCATAAAGAAAATATTTCATAATACAGGTTCCATCTAGATACTGACATAATACATGACTTGTTGCATATGCTGGACAGCTTGCTTTATACTTTCAACACACTGCTAAATATTTCTGAGCTGATATCATGACCTGTGGATAAGAAATTCCCTGCTGAGTAAGTCTAAAAGATGTAAAACATTTGTCTTTTTCCCATTCAGGTAAGAGTTTGTAGAGAGAAAACAACGGGTCATGTATATGCGATGAAAAAGCTTAAGAAATCAGAAATGCTTCGTAGAGGACAGGTACATGATTATGAACATCAGATTCTCATAATAGTTCTGCTACTATATTTACTGGTCCTTAGCTTTTGGATCCTATTAGGTTGAGCATGTAAAAGCTGAAAGGAATCTGCTCGCAGAGGTGGACAGTAATTGCATTGTCAAACTGTATTGTTCTTTCCAAGATGACGAGTTTCTTTATCTTATCATGGAATATCTACCTGGTGGTGATATGATGACACTACTCATGAGGAAGGATACACTAAATGAAGATGAAGCCAGATTTTATGTTGCAGAGACTGTTTTGGCTATAGAATCTATCCACATACATAACTATGTACACAGGTGATTACTTCTTTTGATGTCTGGTTGCAATTTGTTATGTTTTATTTCTACATTAGTACTGGACCTCTTTAAACATTCTAATCTTGTTTCCCCCACACTTTATTCGCTGCAGAGACATTAAGCCTGATAACCTGCTGCTTGATAGATACGGTCATTTGAGACTATCAGATTTTGGACTTTGTAAACCATTAGACTGCAGCACCCTAGAAGAGAAGGATTTTGCAGGGGGTGATAGTGTCCATGGATCTTCCCGGAGTGATGGGTCTTCAGCACCAAAACGCACTCAGCAAGAGCAATTACAACATTGGCAGAAAAACAGGAGGACACTTGTGAGTCTTCTCCCATCTGGGTATCTTTTTGGTTGAACTTCCCTTTTTTATTCTTTCAGAAGACACTGGTTTACCTCTAATTGCACTATGTCATTCTCTGTTGGTAATGTAGATGGAACAATCATTAGAATTAGCACATGATGACAATTAATATGTCCATGTTGGTTGAGGAAACGGGTTGTTGGCTCCTTATATAGTCTTGGGTGATCCTCATGTTATGAACTAGCTTTTGGGGTTGGATTAGACCAAAGTCTATTTTCTTAACATGGTATTACAGCCAGACCAATCCCTAATCTTGGTTTATATTGTCCACGCTCCAAATGTCCAGTCCTAGGCGTGCGGGGGAGGGTGGTGTAAGAATGTCCCACATTGTTTGAGGGATTGAGTTATTGTCTCCTTATATTACTTAGGACAATCCTTACCTCATGAGCTAGTTTTGGGAGTTTGAGTGTACGTTTTCTACACGATGACCATATTGCTTACCACTTAACCTGAAGTAGCAAAATTATGTGGTTTTGTGGATCATTTTAGAGTTGATGTGGTTGAAGAAGCAGTGGTCTTAAGAGCCATCGCTTAAAGCAATGAAGAGATGCGAAGCGAGCTGTTGTCGCTTCATAGGTGTGCTTCAAATAATGGTGCACAAAGTGATTCCAACAAGAATCAATCGTTTCTTTGAGTTTCAACTTTGAGGAGTTGGATTAGTATCGACATTATTGTATATTGGATGCTATATTTAGTTATTTTAGTTGCAACTTAAATTTATCATACTAAATTCATAGATATTTGATATTTTTTTAATATCCCGTAAAATGTGCGCTTCACTTCTCGTTGTTCGCTTCAAACTCCATGGACCTTGTCACTCTTTTATGCTTTTCACTTTTAATAGCACTGAGAAGAAGTCAATTTCCTTATCTAACTAAATTCCCCCAATTGGGGCAACCCAGGCATATTCTACAGTGGGTACACCAGACTATATAGCTCCTGAAGTCCTGCTGAAGAAAGGTTATGGAATGGAGTGTGATTGGTTAGTACAGTTTTCTCATGTATATGAATGGGCTCTTTGAGTATACCTTTTTTTTTGTTAATTTCTGGAAAATGTGATCTTATGTTTAAATTTGATCTTACGAGTTTGTTCTTTTCACTGCTCCTACCTACAATGTCCTCTCCTCTCTAGTTTTTGTTATTTAGTTGTATTCCTTTTCTTTCTTTCTTGTTTATTTTTTTGGGGTGAGGGGCTTAATCCATGTGCTTTATATATTTGTCCTGATGTATTTGGCATACATTCGCTCTCGTTCTTCAGGTGGTCACTTGGTGCTATTATGTATGAAATGCTAGTGGGCTATCCACCTTTCTATTCTGATGATCCCATGTCAACATGTCGCAAGGTGAGCTTCAGAGATGCCATTAACAATCATCTTTGAATTTACTTGTATATGTTTCCCTTCGTTTGATTTCCTTATTTCTATCTTCCTCATTGGAACAGTTCTACTGTGGTCTCATATCATCTCATTCAAACCTCTGAATATTTTCTTTATCCTGCCGATTATATTTAAACATCCTTTTGGTACTTGGCTAAAAGCACTGGAGATTTAGACCAAGGAACTATCAGGTTCCTAATTTTTTTAGAAAAAAATAATCTCATCCCTTTGCTTTTATTTTGACTCTATTTTAACTTTTAGCACCTTTAGTCATTTAGGGAAAGTAATTTTCAAGGCCTTGAGAAATCTATGGAATATAACCTAAGTACTTGAACTATTTTAGACAGAAAACCACTTCAACTGCAAACATAGCTTCTATATGCCCTTCCACTTGATTTGATATTTGACAGTTCAAAAAGGAGAAAATTCAATGCTCTTAATCGAAATTCATACATATTATGGAAAAGCTCTGTGCATTGCAATGGTCAATTTCCTACTATTTTCTTTCCTTATTTTTAAGCTTATTTTCTAAAGCTATTTCCACATTTTGTTTACTACTTCCCCTTTTTTTTATTGGCTTCCGGAGAACCTTTTTCTATTTCTTTTTCTTTTCCCTGAAAAATCAGGATGCGTCTCTTCATCTTCTAAGCAACTCTACCCTTGATTTTCCTCAAGCCATTGCTCTTTTTCACGAAGAAACTACTGAAGAGGTTCCTTAGAAACTTGTCATCTGTATAATCTTATCCTTGTACCTGCAGATAGTAAACTGGAAATCACATTTAAAGTTTCCTGAGGAAGCAAAGCTATCTTCACAAGAGGAAGATCTTATTAGCAAACTCCTTTGCAATGTTACACAGCGACTAGGTTCAAATGGTGCTGATGAAATAAAGGTGTTGTATGGTGTGTCCTATTCTATGTTCTTTTATCAGTTTCAGTGTAATTGCAAAGTGTAAATTGCCTGTTTTTTTCATTTCTTTTTTCTATCTTTTCTTCTATATCAGGTCCACCCGTGGTTTAAAGGAATAGACTGGGAGAGAATCTATCATATGGATGCTGCCTTCATCCCTGAGGTTAATGATGAGTTGGACACCCAAAACTTTGAGAAGTTTGAAGAGGTATTGATGTACCTTTTTTCTTCTGTTATTGTGTTTCACTATGATTTGTTTAACTCACTTTTGATATCTTGTTGTCTCTGCAGTCTGAAACTCATTCTCAGAGTGCATCAAGATCTGGTCCTTGGAGGAAGGTATTTACTCTCGTGCATCGTGTGGGATTTCATTTTACATTCTGCTTACTGCAATTTTAGTGATAATTATAGACATGGAACATGGCTGAAGTTTCAGACGAGATATTCACAAATAACCCTTGTCGTAGTGTAAATTATCATTGATGAGAAATAAGGTTGATTTTTCTGTTGTAGTACTTGAGTTGTCCGTTCTCCATCTTTCCCTTGTTTCTTCCTTCAACTTTGGAGCCCTTTTTCTTAAGAGTTAATTCAATCTATGTCAGTTGCAATTACAAAAAAATTAAACAGAAAACCTGTCTAGTAACTTTTAATGTAAACTTGCTTGAGACACCTTTTCCAATGGGGAATACTCGTGCTCATCAAAACAGTGAAGAGAAGTTCAGATGCTTTCAACAGTGTAGCAGACATGTCCGAGTCGTGTCTATATTGGATGTTTCTACGAAGTACTCAAACTGTGCTTAGTAGTCTCGGCAGGACTTCGCTGGCAAGTTGGATAGTGATGTTAAGTGTGTGCAAATTTTTGGGAAATTTGAAGTTGCACAGTTCACATGAGAAAGAAGAGAGCAGGAAGTCAAATCGGCTGAGGGAGAAAGTCTCTTCTGTTTCCAGACGTTAAGGCTCCCAAATAAATGCTACATTACATGGTTGGATATTTAGGTGCACCTTAACAGAGATACCCACTTTAGAAATGTCTGCAGTTGGACTTCTCTTGTTATTTTATTCTATTAGTTTTTCATGGTGTTCCTGAGGTTTTCTGTTTTCATTATTTCTGTTGTCGTACTCATTAGTTGTTGGCCCCTACAGTTCATTCTCCATCTTTATAAATTCCCTCCTTATCTCATTCTTACCTACATTTGTGCAGATGCTCTCATCGAAGGACATCAACTTTGTGGGGTACACGTACAAAAACTTTGAAATCGTGAATGATTACCAAGTGCCTGGAATGGGTCTCTCTCTCTCTCTCTCTCTCTCTCTCTCTCTCTCTCATGAAGTCCAGAGGACTGACATGGTGGAAGCAACTAGTAGTATCAAACTGAAGAGTATATGATTTATAAGATGTGAGATGTTTTGGTATGATATTTTAAGATAATTGCTGATGCAGCACTTTTCATTCTTCTTTTACATGGATGGGTCTTCTTGAATTAGTTCATGCTTCTGCATGCATGGACCTCCTGGATATCTCTAGGTTGTAATATTGTTTCTAGAGTTCGATCTCATTTATGTAAGCTAAGATCAGATCCAACTTCATCATATCAAAGCACAATAGCATAGTGGTTATTAAATTCAAGATACATTAAAATAGCCGGACCTCATTTGTTAGCTTCTTCAAGTTGCTATTTTCTCTGCTTTTTTCTTTCTTATTACTATGTCATGAACCAAACTTGAGATTACGTTACTTAAGGAAGCTGAAGCCTTTTCAGTACTAGAATGTTGAGGGATTTGGTGTTCCTTGTGACAATTTGATGCAAGTAGTTTGGACAAAGTTTTGTCCTTTGTGGTGATTATTTGATTTATAAGCTCATCCTAAAGTTAGTATTTGGTGTATTTTTAACAGATTTCTTCATTGCTCTGAAATTTAACTGACTTTGAGGTCTCATTTTTTCCGCAGCTGAACTGAAGAAGAAGAATACCAAGCCAAAGAGGCCAACAATCAAAGCAATATTCGGTAATACTTACCTGTCCCATCTCTTTATTAAGGAATGTATCTAATCCGGTTGATTCTCCCCGTGTTGTTTTGGCTCTTGTCTGATAGAGTCAATGCTTTGGAACATCTGAAATATTATAGTTATCTGTGTCAAATACAGTTCTGTGACTTAATATTTTGAGATTACCGGACTCAGAAAGAAACAGATAGCTTCATTTTGTATGATACTTTTGGTTACAGTATCTCTTTTCCTCTGTGGAACTTCAATTAAAAAAAACTGAGTTTTGTCTTTTATTTCTGCATTGTTTTTCAACAGAGGACGAGTCAGAAGGATCAGAGACAAGTATTTCTCAGCACTCCCAAGGAAGCTTTGTGAATCTCTTGCCCCCATGACTTGAAGTTTCTTAATATCAGAAAACAAATGAGGATAATATATAATCGCTGTTTTTCTCCCCTGAGCAGGTCTTACAATTAAACTTTGAGAGCTCCATGAACTGTTGTTAGCATGAGTATAGAGTTTTGGCAGTTGGTTAGTAGCTATTTGATCAGGGATGTAAGTATTTAGGCTGATATCTGTTGGATATGAAACTACTAATACTGCTAGAGTTTGCTTGTAACAGTCTTCTTTTGATTAAGTTTTAGAGGTCACGAATGACATCTTTGATCTGCAACTTTATTATTCTTGAAACCAGTGTTAACATACAGAGTAGTAGTAATGGCATATTCAAATGCACTGTTCAGTTTGGGTGATCAATGTTCTCGGAGGCGGATCCAGTATTTTAACCCAGTGATTGTGGAACATCACTTCGTGACCTGGGTGCAGAGTTAGTTTTATATTTGTAAAAAAGTTTTTTTCAATAAATATATCCAAATATGTTTTCTTTTTTCAGTTTCCTGAACAAGAATAGCCTGTCTTCTTTATAGCAAATAAGTTAGAATTGTTATTCGAAAAGAAATTTACGGCCAAACAATTTAAAATCGCTGTTATACCATAGTGGTAAAGTTAGTCAACTTGTTCACTGGGGAGTTAATCCCCTTATGCAAAATGCAGACTGATTTTATGGCAATTGGAATGTAAACTAGGTGAAAAGTTCTGGCCAACTTTTTTTTCTTCAAGTTTAAAAGTTGTGTTTGATAGTTTTTGCAAAGAAAGTTTAAGTAGTAACAATTTTTAATCTTCAAAAAATTTAAAAAAATTCAAGTTTTTGGAACAGATGAAGGAGAGCCATGGAGCAACGGTGAAGTTGTCTCCGCGTGACCCATATGTCATGGGTTCAAGCCGTGCAAGCAACCACTATACTTGCATTAGAGTGGGTTGTCTACATCACATCCTGTGGGATGCGGCCCTACCCCGACACTGCTAGCACAGAATGCTTTATGCACCAGACTGCCTTTTTCTGGAAACAAATGAAAGGAGCTTTTAACCTCCCTCATTAGGGTGACATCAAAGGACGAAGTCGAGAATGTATGATTGATTTGAAGAAAGATATGACTCGACTTTTTCATTTATATTATTCCTTCTGTCCCAACCTAATTGTTGTTTTAGCTTTAAAAAATTGGAATGTATGATTGATTTGAAGAAAGATATGACTCGACTTTTTCATTTATATTATTCCTTCTGTCCCAACCTAATTGTTGTTTTAGCTTTAAAAAATTGGCCCAAAAACGAGTGTCACTTTAGTAATTCCAAGACTAAAGTTGACAGTTGTTTCCAACTATATCCTTAACATTAAAAAAGTATGCGTAATATTTATGAGAAAAAATCAGTCTACCTTTATCAAATAGGGTAACTTAGTAAATTATACCTTATATTTTCTTAATGATCGTGAAAAAAAAAAGCTAAAGCGACAATTAAAATGAAACGACGGGAGTAATATAAAATTGTCTTCGGGCTTTCGAATCTTCATTCCCCAGCTAATAGGAATTGATAATCCACTACACAACCCCACTGAAAGCCTAAATAAATTTTAAAACCACTGTGTAGAGTAGGATACTATTTTGGTCAAGCACTTTTAACATTAAGCTAACTTGAAAAAAGACATAGGAAAATCTCATCTGACTCAGTGTTCATCTTTAGAATGAGTAAAGACTGAGTAGGATCAAGGGAATAAAATTTAGTCAGATTAAACAAAAATAATGTGATAGTATAAATTCTTCAATCGCTATCAAAATTCTATTTATGTAATAAGTAAAAAAAAAAAAAATCGAACTCAGTAAATTAAATAAATTGCGACAAAATTCTTAATTCAAATCCATAAGCACCAAATCTTGGATGCGCCTATATGAGTCTACTATGTGTTTATCTCAAGTTCTTTTGAGCGTGATATCGGTCTTTTAATTATAAAGTTATTTTAAAAAGATCATTAAATGACACTTACTTTTTAGCTTAAATTAAATTCGATTTTGTATTTTTCTTCTGTTTACAACATTTCCAAGCCGCCTTCAACACTTCCATATCCACCATTTTAGGATTGTTTCCTTGACCAAACGAAAAAACGTACAACAATGAACCTAAACGTTAAAGTTGATTTACTATTACCACATAAACTGAGTTTTTTTTTTTGTGTCTATTTCTATTTGTTTGATTGCTTGACAGTTGAAATACATTGACTCGTTCCATTAGAAATGATACCATTAATCATAATAGAAAGACCAGTGTTTCCTTGTAAAGTAATTGAATTTAATTTAAGTCATATCCATAGCTATCGTAAAAAAAATACATTATCAGTGCAATTTAACTGATTACAGCAAGTTATTGGTTTTTATATGGTACAGTATGTTGTATAATTAGTTTATGACTCATTTGTTACACTGGCAAGCAAAATTAATTTGATTTGCTAAATTAGATTGTTTAATATATTAAAATAGATATATCTTTATGAAAATAGTTTTTTGTAAAATATAACAAATCATGAACTTTGTTAAAGTGGGTAAATTTTTGAAATAAATAGATTTTTGTTCAAATTTTTACCAAGTCATTCGAGCAAAAAAAAAAATACAGTTGCAAAATGACGTTTTGAGGTTCCGTTATGAATAGGAAAACAAGTTTGGTCCGCATGCTTGTTTTATATGGTTCGTCTTAGTCTCTGACTACTGAGAACAAGAGACTGATTCCGCATCGTGCTACTATCTTGACTTAATACTTTTTCCGTTTATAAAATTTGAACTCATTATTTTGCAATTGGAAGGTTGCACATCCAAAAGATGTAGAAGAGGTCTAATTTTCCTTCTAGTAAGATGTAGATTTAACAAAGTAATACTGTTGCCAAAGATGATACATCCTAGGATTTTACAAACATGTGTATCATCTGTTGTATATATGTAATAGTACATCCCAAAAAAATATTTTGTTCCTAACGTCAAGTTTAAATAGAAACTGTCATTTTTTGGTTGAGATGTCCAAGCTGATCAACTAGGTTTCTTGAACGAATATGGCTTTACTATTCCATAATTATGTCTATATTAAATAATAACTCTATTTAACTATATTATTGAAAAAACTTTACGATCCTATTTGATTTTCTCTACATATTGATAAATATTTGCTCCTGTATATGGTTTATATGTACTCGTTCATGTTATCTACAATGTGATCGATATAGTGACGAATCCTATGCTAGTGCATACCATTATTTTTTGTTGATCAACATCTGGCAGAAAATTGATCGAAGAATCAAATACATCCAGAGAGACAAATTCAAGATTTTAAGTTTGTATATTATGTTAAAAGTGATCATCAATTTAATATCCAAGACAATTGATAATCAATCTAGAATATTCAAGTAGTTCTAGAGAGTTGAAAGAACTTTAGAATGAAAGTTCTAGAGTGGCGTCTAGAAAGAAGAATTCTAGAAATAAATAGAAGATTTCAGAAAAGGGTAGTAGGAATATTCTAGAATAAAGTAGTAATTAAGTATCCTAACTAGATTCTTTCATCACCACCTATAAATAGAGGTGGTCTATTTGAGTTGTAATTAAGTGAGTAAGAAGTTCTCAAGAAGTGAGAGCAAATAAGTTGTACTCAAGTAAGAAGTGAGTACTTAAGTCCCAAGTGTACATCCAAAAAGTGTCCACGTGAGTCTAAAGTATGTGTAAGCTAAAGTGTAAGTGTCAAGTGTTGGAAAAAATAAAAGAGTAAGAACTTGGTGTATATTGTGGTCAAGTTATAGTGTTCAAGTCTTGGTGTAATTACTTTTACAATAATAAAGTAATTACATTTTTCACGTGTTGTGTTATCTAACAAGTGGTATCAGAGTCAGATCGGTTCATATCAAAGAGTCGCTTGTTGAGTTTCTTAGAGTGTTCGTGTGTGGTTTAGTACTACAGAGCTTGTTGTCGAAATCAAGCTTTCATGGTAAAAAATAGAATTTAGCCAAGACATGATGGGTGACCTTCAAGTGGTCGGTGGAATCAAGAAACTTAACAATCAGAATTACATCACGTGGTCAATGCATATGGAGGCATATCTCCAAGACCAAGACTTGTGGGAGATCGTTGGTGGCAATGAGGTCACACAACCAGAAGACACAACCGCTCTGAAAAAATGGAAGATTAGAGCTGGCAAAGTCATGTTTGCAATTCGGACCACATTTGAAGATGAAATGTTGGAGCACATCAGGCCTGCTAAGACACTGAAGGAAGCGTGGGATACTTTCGCAACATTGTTCACCAAGAACAATGATACGAGACTGCAGCTTATGGAGAACGAGCTTCTCTCTATCAGACAACGCGACATGACGATCAACCAATACTTTACTAAGGTAAAATCTCTTTATCGCGAAATTTTTGCATTAGACTTTGCTGCTGGCATGTCAGACACTAGAATTAGAAGAATTATTATTCATGGATTAAGGCCAGATTATAGAAATTTTGTTATCGCAATACAAGGTTGGTCAAGCCAACCTTCTCTTGTTGAATTAGAAAACTTGCTAGTTGACCAAGAAGCGTTGGCTAAACAAATATCTGGAGTCTCATTAAAGAGTGACGAAGAAGCACTCTATAGCGGTGATAAGAAAGGTCGATCCCGATCAAATGCTAGTAGAAATTCTAGAAAATATGATGACAAGGATAATCATCATGAAAGCTCCCAAATAGGGGGAGCTCAAAAGAAAGACAACTGGGGTGCCAGTCAAAGAATAACAATAAGTTTGATAGAAAATGCTATAACTGTGGGAAAAAGGGCCACATGGCTAAAAGTTGTTGGTTCAAGAAGAACACTGCAGAAAGCAATGCAGCCACGTCAAATGCAGGAAAGACAAACGATGAAGAGTGGGACACGGAAGCATCTTTCGTCGTGGAGGAAGAAGAATTAGCTCTGACAGTTACAGTTCCTAGAACGATCAACTACAATAATGATTGGATAGTCGACTCTGGCTGCTCAAATCATATGACATGAGAGAAAGAGAATCTACAAAACATGACCGAGTACAAAGGTGGTTATGTGGTGGTGACAGCCAACAACTCAAGACTACCAATCGCTCACGTCGGAAAAATAACTGATTTGTGGCATGCAAGGCTTGGACATGTAAGTTATCACAACTCAAGGTGATGATGAAGAAATCTATGTTGAATGGTCTTCCTCAACCCGAGGTCAGAACAAAGACCGTTTGTGCAGGTTGCCAATACGGTAAGGTGCATCTGTTACCGTATGAAGACTCAAAGTTCAAAGCCAAAGAAACATTGGAGCTAGTTCATTTTGACGTATTCGGGCAAGTCAAGCAATCATCAATCAGTGGCATGCAATACATGGTTACATTCATTGACGACTTCTCACTGTACGTATGGGTTTTTTTTCTAAAAGAAAAATCTGAAACTTTTCAAAATTTAAAGAGTTCAATGAAATAGCGGAAGGAGAACTCGGCAAGAAAATTCAATGCCTCCAAACAGACAACGGTGATGAATATACATTAGATGAGTTCTCTCAGTACCTACGAGAATGTCGCATACGCCATCAATTCACATGTGCAAATACGCCACAGTAGAATGGAGTAGCTGAGAGGAAGAATATGCATCTTGCAGAGATATGTCGAAGCATGCTACATTCGAATAATGTTTTAGGAAGATTTTGGGCAGAAGGATACGACAGCCAAAGGAAAGGGTGGAAATGCTACGACCTAACAGCTGGAAAGTGTTATACATCAAGAAATGTGATATTCGATGAGGCAGCATCATGGTGGTCACCTCAAAAGGAAGAGTTACCAGATTCCAAGGAAATATAAAACAATTTGCAAAAGAAGATGGGGGAGCAAATTGTTGAAGTACATCCAAGTCTAGAAAAAAAAGATTTAAAAAGAGCTTGGACATCCTGACGTTTGTAAGAGCTTCAAGAATCGCTCACAATGGATGCAAAAACAAATTAAGTTGGCGCTGAGGGGGAGTGTTAAAAGTCATCATCAACTTAATATCCAAGACAATGGATAATCAATCTATAATGTTCAAGTAGTTTTAGAGAGTTGAAAGAACTTTAGAATGAAAGTTCTAGAGTGGAGTTTAGAAAGAAGAACTCTAGAAATAAATAGAAGATTCCAGAAAAAAGTAGTGAGAAATATTCTAGAATAGAGTAGTAATTAAGTATCCCAACTAAATTCTTCCATCACCACCTATAAATAGAGGTGGTCTATTTGAGTTGTAATTAAGTGAGTAAGAAGTTCTCAAGATGTGAGAGCAAGTAAGTTGTACTCAAGTAAGAAGTGAGTACTTAAGTCCCAAGTGTGCATCCAAAAAGTGTCCAAATGAGTCTAAAGTGTGTGTAAGCTAAAGTGTGAGTGTCAAGTGTTGGTAAAAATAAAAGAGTAAGAACTTGGTGTATATTGTGGTCAAATTATAGTGTTCAAGTCTTGGTATAATTACTTTTACAATAATAAAATAATTACGTTTTTCACGTGTTGTGTTGTGTAACATATTATTGCACCCATTACTCTTTTGTGACCATGTGAGCAAATTTAGCACAAACATTTTTTTTTTTGAGAAAATAAATGAAGCTAGTTCATGTACCATTACACTAACTATTCTTTTCTAACGCTGTGCAAACTTAGTCTTAGTATATACAAGTACATGTTTTTGAGGAAAAAAAAATTAAGAATTATATATATATATATATATATATATATATATATATATATATATATATATATATATATATATATATATATATATAATTTGAATAAGCTGAGACCTGGTCCTCATATACTACTACGTACTGCAACTACAGTTAATTGAATCAGGAGAAAAAGAAAAAGAATAAGAATAGAATGTATAAGGAATTATTGTTATTTACTCTTCACGGTTAATCTAATAAAATTAGATAAAATCACCATTGAACTGACGTGTGGTTTGTCTTTTAATATCTTAACTTTACTTGCATGTCTTACTATGCCGGCCACATTTATTCAATCATAAACTAATACCCTAAAGTTGGGGCTTACCTATGACCATTTCTTTGTACATTTTATGTCCAACTTAATTCTCCTACAAATATAGCCTATTCACCATCCCATTAATCCTCCTCATTCTCAATTTTGTGTACATATATTTGTAATCAACATTATGAAAGGAGGGTCTGAAGTAATTCATCAACATGGTCCTCTTGATCATAGTATTATACAACAACCCAATGAACAACGGGATTGTGCTAGTCTTGTTGGATTTCCTGGACTTACCTCTGCCCCTAATTTCCCCTCCAAGCAAATTGCTGAAAATCGCGGTGATAATCTGGAAAGAACTGAACTTTCCCGGTGGGTTGAGCATGTCACTAGGCAACTCATTGAAGATTTGCCTGAAAATGAAACCGTAGGCTTACAGTCTAATGATACAGGCATGACATATCAGGATAACATTGTCCCCGCACTATTGGGAGAGATAAGGCCTAAGAAAATTGCGCGATTAAATTCATCCGAGGGCATTGCACAACAACAACATCAATGGAGCTCTCATGATGATCATCTTGCGAGAGATGAAAATAATACGAACACAAATGAAACGGGAGGTAAACGGATGAGTGGTCTAGATGATCAAGGATTAAACTTGATCACTCTTCTTTTGGAATGTGCAGTTGCTATATCAGTAGATAATTTGGGAGAAGCTCATAGAATGTTACTTGAGATAACACAAATGGCATCCCCATATGGACCATCTTGTGCTGAAAGAGTAGTGGCTTATTTTGCAAAAGCAATGGCTAGTAGAGTCATCAACTCATGGCTAGGAATATGTTCCCCTTTGATCAATTACAAGAGTATCCATGGTGCTTTTCAAGTCTTTAATAACATCTCACCATTCATAAAATTTGCACATTTCACCTCAAACCAAGCAATCCTTGAGGCATTCCATCGTCGAGATAGAGTCCATATCATCGACGTGGACATCATGCAAGGTCTACAATGGCCGGCTCTATTTCATATCCTCGCCACTCGCATGGAAGGTCCTCCACATGTTACACTAACAGGAATGGGGACATCAATGGAACTTTTGATTGAGACAGGGGAACAACTTTCCAATTTCGCAAAACGCCTTGGAATGTCCTTCGAGTTCCATCCAATTGGGAGAAAAATAGGGGAAATCGACATATCTACGTTCAAAATTAGCACAGGAGAGGCTATAGCCATACATTGGCTACAACACTCTATGTATGATGCCACAGGCCCTGGTTGGAAAACAATGAGACTTCTCCAAGAACTATCACCAAGAATTGTCACACTAGTAGAACAAGAAATAACACTAGAGGGTAGTTTCTTGGACCGATTCGTGGGGTCCCTCCATTACTACTCAACCATTTTCGACTCGTTAGGAGCTTTCTTGCAAAGTGATGATTCAAGCAGGCACGGCGTGGAACATGGCCTGCTTTACAGAGAAATCAATAACATATTAGCCATTGGAGGGCCTGCAAGGAATGGGGAGGATAAATTTAGGCATTGGAGAAGTGAACTATCAAGAAATGGATTCATGCAAGTGCCAATGAGTACAAATTCAATGGCACAAGCTCAATTGATATTGAATATGTTCCCACCAGCTCATGGTTATAGCCTAGTGCAAGGTGATGGAACATTAAGGCTAGGGTGGAAGAATACTAGTTTGTTTACTGCATCTGCATGGACCTCTCCCAATTCTAAATAAGATCAATTTGGAATATGTACTAACTATTGTTATTAGACGACAAAAACTATCGTATTATGTCTCAATTTTGGATCGGCTATATAAATCTTTACTGCTTATGTCACTCCATTAATTATTACAATTCTTATAACTTTTGAACCAAACACATGGAATACAAAAAGTTCGCCGTGATTGATTATTACCAAACTTGTTGCAATTACAATTTACATTTTATCATCCTCTTCTGAAAACTATTTCTAGCTCATGATCTCCTTAATATCCGATGCCCAATGACAAAAATAGGTAGACCAGTATTCAATTTAGTACTGCTCATATTTCTTTCACTACGTTCAAATTAGTTGTCACGTGATCTATATATATATATTCCACCATAATTTTGAGATCTCGAATTCAAGTTATAAAAATGAAGAATACATCAATGATGAGCATTTTACTCTCTTTGATAAACTTATTCAACGAGAATTTAAATTTATCAAGTTAATGAGCTATGAACATCAAATACTTGGAGCAAAATTAGATTGGGTAATTATTAATATCGACAATATTACTGTAAACAAGCGTCATTGAATGAATCATTTACAATTTCTTTTCCTGGCATGACTTCAGTCAATAAGACAGTCAAATTCCTAGGTCGAAATTCCATAGGAATTTCATGGACCAGCCATGACATCCAAAATATTCTTTTATAAATCATTTAATTGAAAGAAACCCAGGTCTAAAACTTTGGACGACCAACTCCAACTAAAAAATCTAAAAGCAAATGAATATAAAGACAAATCATTCAAAGACAAAAGAATTCCACATGCATATTAAAAATACTAAGATTAAAATTAAAATAGACGAAATTGATGATGCGGAGTTTGCACATTTACGTAGAAAATGCAAACTTTTTCCCCCTTTTCTCTTAACAGCATAGTGACATATTAGGCGGCACTGGCAGAGACGAAAGCAAAAGAAACATTCAGCTCAGATATTGATTAATCAATGGTTCAAATGTTGGGTAAATTGTCACACCCCAAACCTTGGGGTGTAGCCGGCACCCGGTGCCTTATTGCCCAAGCGTACCATGTCTCATCTGAATTCGTAGTGGCGGATCTTGCCCAAAATATTAAGGGGAGCGTTAACTATTAACAAAAATATTATAATTGAAATTTATAAGAACAAAATATAATTTTATCAAAGATTCAAAATAACATCAACACAACAAAAATATAATATATAAAAGGAAAGACATACCTAGAATTAAAGTGATGCCCTTCGTTCTTTTAAAGACTTGAAATCATTAATAATTGAATCAGAGCTAAAGCTTTCAGCTATCTCTTTTTCAATATAAACCATCATATTGTCAGCAAGAAATCCATCCTCCATCTTATTACGCAACTTTGTCTTGATTATCTTCATTGCTGAAAATTATCTTTCTGTAGTAGCCGTAGAAACTGGAAGAGTTAAGATAAGGCGGATTACCCGGTCAATCAAGTAATATGTATTCGCCTTCCCTTTTTTTTCCAAAGCTTCACACAATTCAGACATAGTTGACAAGTTGTTCAATTTTGGATGACTTACCGCCTCAAGAATAAAGTGTTGAAGTTAAAATCTCAAATTTGTTTTCTCTTGCTCACTAAAATCCACTGGATAGAATTTTTCTACAAGAGCACATATATCATCCATATTAAATGCTTCGTAAATATCTTTAGGAATCAAACCATTGCTTAGGCTCAAAAGCTCCATTGTTTGAACATTAAACTTGTGATTCAATTCCTGCAATTGTTGATCAATAGTAACACAAAAGAGATTCACTCTAAAATGTTGACCCACTGTGATGTGATCCTTCTTTTGACGAGCACGCCATTGACGCTCTATATAAACATCATTACAATCCGGAAAATCAATATCATGTTGTTCACATAATAATATCACATTTTGCAATAATTGATCCCATCCTTCATCTCTCAACTTTTGGAAAAAAAAATTGTAGTGCTGACTAAATGTATAGCATTAAGTATATCTTGGGATTTATGTTGTAACGCTTGACAAAGACAATCTGTAATTCCCATAATCTCTTTCATCATGTGCAAAATCAATATGAACTCAAATGAATTCATAATCTTATAAGCATCATTAGCATCCCCTCGTTGAGAGTAAGTTGATCCATTTTTCCTTATATTTTGAAGACCCACACAAGTTACATCATGCATATTTATCATACTACAAACAGAAGAAAAATGTGAGCTCCAACGAGTATCTCCAGGTCGTTTCAAAGTGTATCTGATTTTATCCTTTACCACTATCAAGTTCACCAATCTCTAGCAAAAGTGATATCTCCTCTAATTTGACAACTTGCATCTCATCATGACGCTTACTAGATGAACATATAATATTGACAACAAAAGTCAAGTTTGAAAAGAAATCATGAATAAGGAAAATTTCTCTGGAAGCAGCAACCAAAGCAAGTTGTAATCTATGTGCAAAGCAATGTATGTAATAAGCATAAGAACAATCTTTGAGAAATAATGCTTGAAATCCATTCCACTCTCCTCTCATATTACTAGCTCCATCATACCCTTGCCCACGGATATTTGAAACATCAAGACGATACCGAGAAAGAACATCACAAACCGCTTTTTTAACAATGATAGCCATAGTGTCCTTAACATGCACAAGATCAAAAAATCATTCTGGTATACAACTCTTTTTATCTACAAACCTCAAAATAATAGTCATTTGCTCCCTTAGAGATTCATCACGTGATTCATCAACAATTATGCAAAATTTAAAATCCCCAATCTCTTCTCGGATATAGCTTTTCACTTTACAAGAAATGATATGCAAGATTTCCTTTTGAATTTGATGAGAAGTATACTTTGAATTATATGGAGCATTCTCTAGCACTACTTTTGCAAGTTCATCATTATATGATGCTAAGAGTTTGATCATTTCAAAAGAGTTACCTCTATTTTTTTTATCCCAGTGATTCGCCATGGCCTCTAGAAGCACAAGCTTGAAACGTGAGCCAACGAATTGAATCAATAGAGCTCTTGAGACGAAGTCTATTTTTGCTAATTTGATCGGAACTATGCACGTTAAGGACATTTCTGATGTGCATAGACTGATTGAACAAGTCTTGAGAAGATTTCAATGCATTATTGTGAGACGAACACGGACTCTCACCAACATGATTAAGCAAAGCACAACTCTTCTCATCATTTACATTTTTCCATGCTTTAAATCCTTTTCTAGTAAAGACATCAGCTCCAGGATGCCCACTTTTTACTAAGGCTGGCCAGTGGGCCATCCTGGTCCCGGCCCAACACCGCCCCGAACTCGCGTAGTAAAAAAAAAATCGGTATCGGGACTCGAACCAGGATGGGACAATGTCTCGTCCCGACCCATCCCGCCCCAGTCCTGCCAATCCCGACCCGATCTCGAAACCGCCCCGATCCCGCCCGTAACCCCCCATTTGCAAAAATAACCGTTGCACCAATGACTATTTTAGATTTTGGCCATTGTGCAACGACCATTTTTTTCCTCCCCCTACCCCTTAATATTTATTTTTAACCCATAAGTTATTATATTTATACTTTAACACAATTTTCCAACTATAAATAACTCATTTTCTCTTCATCTTTCTCACAAATCTTCCTACAATCTCTCTAATCTCTCAATCTATCTCTCTACAAGTCTACATTGTTTACTAAATATTCAATTTTATTTATTCATTTGGGAATTGGGAGTGAAGTTGGCAACTAGCTTGAGGATCTTCCATCGAGCAAAGTTTCAATTTTCAACCTCTCGATTACACGTCGACGTTACGTCGGCGTTTGGTACATTCGTTCCTTCATTAAATTATTAGTGTCTGTTTATTTTATTTAGCGCACTTAATTTTATTATCTTTAATTATTTATTATCATAATTAAAATGGAAGGATTAAGAGGTATGTTTAAGGGTAAGGGTGTTTCTTCTAGTAGGGGCAACAAGGGCAAGGGTACTTCTTCTAGTCATCATATTCCTACACATGATGATTTTGTTGATACTAAACATTTTCCTACAATACCATTAGATTTCGACGATGAGCTATTTTCTGGAACTCAAGAAGACTTTAATTTAGACGATGATCTAGATGATACACCCACTAATGTTGATGACAACACACCCACTAGTGCACCTTCAACTGAAATGCCTCCTATTCTCCCTAGTATGAAACGAGGTCCAGCAAAACGACCATTAAAATCAGATGCATGGATATTTTTTGATAGGGACGTAGAGAATCAAGTAGCTAGATGTAAAATTTGTAAAGATGTTTTAAAATTAAAAACTGGAAAAGGTCACGGTGGGACGGGGGTTTAATGAGACACATAGTAAGGGCTCATCCAGCTAGATATGCCCAATATCAGGCTTCAAAACCGGGTGCGCAAACGTCCGCTCCATCGGGACAAGGTTCACATACTGATACTGTCCCGGATCAAGTACAGGGTCAAATTAACCCTATGACGGGGGGGGGGATTGTAGGCCCTGAATACAATAAACATAGAGATAGGGAAGCAATCAAAATAAGTTGTTGTGGAGGATATATATAATCTTGCTTTTAACGATTTTCCTAGATCAACTGTTAAGAGAGATGTATTTAAATTCGCACATGAATATCAACAATATTTACGTTATTCATTATATTATTTTAATGGCAAAGTATCTATCACGTCTGATATAGGTCGTAGTACTAACGACCATGATTATTTAACGGTAACTTGTCATTGGATAGATTATAAATGGTCTATGCAAAAACGTATCTTAGCGTATAGATATATAGATAATAGGCGCACTGGTACTTTTATTGCAGAAAATATTTATAAAGTGTGCCATTATTACGAAATAACCGATAAAATTATTACTATTACATTAGATAATGTTTCTTCTAACAATTACGCTATTACAATTTTTAAAAATAGTTTATCTCCATCTTTTTCAGATCATTTTCATATAAAATGTGTGTGCCATATATATAACTTAATTGTAAAGGATGGTCTATCACTTTTTGAAGACATTCTTAGTAAAATACAATTTGCTATAAACTTTATTTTTAAAAGTAATAGAATACAACGAAGAAAAGAATATAAAAAAACTTGTCACGATTGTGGACTACCTTATAGAAAAAATTCAGAAGAAGTATCCACTAGGTGGAATTCTTTATACGAGCAACTACTTGTTGCTTATGACTATAGAAAACCTATAACTTTATTTTTTAACTCTCATAATCAAAATTCAGTTGTGTAGATAATGATTGGATAAAAATTTCCGAACTTATTGTATTTTTAGAGAAATTTTTTCAAGCAACAAAAGAATTTTCCGGTATATATTATCCTACTATTTCAACTATGTTGTTTTATATAACTCTAATATTTTTATTACTTAGTGAATATATGAATAAACCAGCTTATATGGCAGCTATTAAAAAATGTTTATCAAAATAAAAAAATATTTTATTCCTATTCCCACTATTTATATTATTGGTGCTGTATTAAATCCGACTATTAAAATAGACGGTACTAAATCACTTATTGAAACTATTTACGATTGTATAGAAGTACTACCACCTCCAATTCCAAAAAATCCAAATCACCCACCACCTATTGAACAAACTAAAGAAGAAGTGTTGTCTAGCGTAGAAGACCAATGCAAAAAAAAAATATAGGTTTTATCAACAAGAAAGTGCTAGTAACCTACCGGCTTCCATACCATCTTCTTCATCTTCAACACAACCTCACAAAAGACATCTTTGTTTCTCGCGGCTAGTATTGAAAGCCTCAGAAATAGAATGTGCGGTCGTACCGCTACTAACCAAATTAGCGAGTTTGATATTTTTGTTTTGCAGGGTTCTGTACCGTACCAAGAAGTTATCAATGAAGATGGACATGAAAACTTGCCGAAATCTTTGGAGGGGAATGAGAAGACCTTTCCGACACTTTCAATGATGGCCCGAGATGTTTTGAACATTCAAGCGTCATCAACTGCGTCTGAAAGCGTTTTTTCTGCCGGCAGATATCAAACAGGAAACCACAGACACTCATTAGTCGGAGACGGCTTGGAAATTGCAGTATTATTCAGAGATTGGATACGAGCGGAGCGGAGAAGGTGCGGTCAACCGAAGATCAATGAAGAAGAAGACGAAAACTACAACAAAATCTTATCCGAATGTGGTGGAAGCGACGTGGATCAATTTGACCAACAAATACCAATTCCAACCGAAGAACCACAGGAAATTATCAAGCAATTAGAACAGGGTTTTTTTAGAATGTAATTTTTTTAATTGCAATTTAATTATGTAATTTGCAACTTTTGAACAACACCACAAAGTTGCAATTTAGACAATTGTATTTGTATTACAAAAAAATCATATGTCTATTAAATAATATAAGAGGCACAAAAACAGCATTGAGATATTTTTATTACACTATCTTGTCTTGTTTATTGAGTTTTTTTTTTATACATATGTTATTAAAAAAAAAAAGGAAAACCCGCCAGAACCCGATACCGATCTCGCCCCGCCCCGATCCCGACCCGACCCGATTCCGACGGTATCGGGATCGGAACGGGACTTCGGCAAATCCCGCCAAGCCCGATCCCGTCTGACCCCGCCAGCCTCGATCCCCCCTTCACCCGACCCGACCCCGCCAGACCCGAGCCCGGCCCACTGGCCAGCTATACTTTTTACTAAACAAGTAACAAAGCAAACAATAAGCAGCATCATTAGTCGGTGAGTACTCTAGCCATGAAGGGAAAATTTTGAACCAAGATGCTTGAAATCGTCTTGGATGCTTATCTCTATTGAGGGGATACTTTTCAACTTGACATTGATATGGACCCCAATTGAGATAAGCTCTTCGAACTTCATCTCTTCGATTCACTGGATATTCCCAAATTTGGGGACGCTTTCCAGTGTCACTTTCTAAACAATTGACATCAAATTCATCCATAGTGACTTTTTGAATCTTGCAAGTTTGCTCATCCAGTTGAACCGTTTGATCATCGGAATGGTGCTTTTCAAGTGTTGATGTTGAAGCTATACAATTTTCATCTTTATTTGAAGCTTTCCTCTTGAAAAATGCATCAATTGTTTTAAGTTGGAACATCGTACCAACTACCACTCCTAAAAAAATACATAAATCAATTATCAAAGAAGTAATCATCAATATTCTGCCTTGTGAACACAATGTCAATATAGTATGCTTCTTTTTTTGTCAGCAGGAGTATACAATAGTTGTTTGGCCATAAATAAATTTCAAAATGTTTGGAGATTACAGTATACTCCCAGTAATTCATATTATTTGTTTTTAAGGTTTTTATGCATTGCTTAATTAAAACAAATTAAATAGAATTGGTTATAATATGTTAAAAAATTATAAGTAGCGATGGTCTTACATTTGAAAATGAAACTTTGAACAATTTCATAGTTACTTTCTCAACCCAATCCTTGTTTTTAATATAAGTCTAAAGTCTTCCCTTCGTTAACCGATTGAAATTAAGCCATCAAATTTTCATCGACAGAGACAAGTCAAAAACAATGAAGAAAACGAATTTCCTGAGAAGTTCAAAAGAGATGCTTACCAAGAGCAGTGGATTGAGAGTTTTTTTTATGTATTGGTAATTTGCTTTATGAATTGGTAATTTGCTGTGTAATAATTCTATCTCAATTAAGGTAAAACGCAGTGGATTGGAGAGTTAGGGAAAGAGGATTAATTAAAATCGTGTTAGGGAAAGAGAAGGGACACTAGGGTTTGTGATTGAGGGCAAAAAAAAATTGAGTTATATATATATATATATAAAAAATTAAAGTTTTTTTAAGGGCCCCCACTCCTCCACCCCATCTAAAATCCGCCACTGCGGATACGGGCCGACCATGCCTCTAATAAATAATCGTAAGGGGACATGACCCTACACTCTGCAAGTAGAAGAGATTCAACTACATATATATGCATGCTAGGGCCGATAAGGTCGTTATCCGTGCAACAAGCCATATGAAAGGTCGGCTAAGCAATACAAGATTTTCATATACGCACGACAACTGTCTACAAGTCTCTAAAGAGTACATAAACGCCATCAGGTTGGGCAGGCCCCCGTCATACCCATGAATATATATATATAGTGCCATGCCGACTCACACTAGCACCTCCGGAACAAGTGGAGAGCCCTGACACCACCGCTGAGCTGAGATCCTACTGAGAGTGGGCGTCGCTCCGTCTATCTGTATCTGCGAGCATGAAACGCAGCGCCCCAGCAAAAGACGTCAGTACGTAATAATATACTGAATATGTAAGGCAAATAATATAAGTAAGAACAATAATAAGAGTACTTAGAAATTAAAGAGACAACCTGTACCATGAGAAGCCACTGTGGGCATATGCAATGCATAATATCACTGTAAATCAGTTTATATATATATATATATATATATATATATATATATATAGAGAGAGAGAGAGAGAGACACTTTGGGACAATGCCAATATCATATCGTACTCGGCCCTGATATAGGACTTGGTGTTATCGTACCCGGCCTTAATAGGACTCGGTGTTATCGTACCCAATTGCAGAGGTGTGTGTGCATAAGAGTGTTGTACCCGACCGACTATAGCGTGGTTCAGTATCATAAAATCGATACATATATGTATGATGCATTAATGACCTCATAAACCAATAGGAACAAGAAAGGGTGACGCATGATCGTTAACCCCCACCTAACGTTATGGAACTAGATACAAAAACCGTTACAATCCAACTTTAAACTCAGGATTAATCATACAACATGAACCGTTATAAAGTGAGGAACGCGTTCTCGACAAGGAACATACTAAGGCTCATACAACATTTTGTAACCATAGAAAACATGTTTATTCATTCAAGGATGGAATCAGGATAAGAAACATTCATTCTACAACGATGGTTCTACGATCATGCCAAAAGAAGAAGGAAGGCAAGCCTTACATACCTTATTGTTGACCAACGTTACTCATACACCATCTCGCTCACTCTACAATCGTCAACCTATTCAATAGAAATAAGTCGGATCAAATTCAAGTCGACGGTTTCACTATTACTTCACTACGACATTCTATCAAACACCTAATGTGCACAAATTTCATACATTGTTTTCATGGAAATTCAAGTTACCGTCATACCTCATTCAATAGCCACAATAATATCAAGACCACAACTTCCATTTTCTACAAGATGGCCTTACTATCTCAAGAATTTCAATCAATTCCCACCAAATACTTAACATGTCTCCCCCTTAGAGTTTTTAACTCAATTCTGATGTGTTATCCTCACCAATTGATCTATCTAGTCTAAGAGAAGATTAAGAACACTTAGGATTAGTAAAACTTACCTTTAATTAATCAAGAATTCCTCCACACCAACCTTACTTCCATCACTAAAAAGTTTCAACTCAATCCAACCAACTATGTGTTGTCTTAGAGACGATCTAGCCTTCTTAAGAGTGAATTAGTCTCATAATCTTAAAGGATGGATCTTGGATGATATATAAACCATTAGAGAGTGTTTGGGGTCTTTTAGGATGAGTAAGGGTCGAAATTGAAATAAAACAAGTGAAACTTCGAGACCATCATATATATAGCCAACCCACCACCTCCATTTTTGCAGGACAATTTGCGTTGCAGATCACCATATGCGGCTTCATTCACACTACAGATGGTGGCAGAAAGGTGGCACACTGATGGCATGAATCCGTGAAGCGGAATGAGTCCTGTGACGAGAAACGCTTAGCGTACCATTCTATCTTCGTCGAACTTCATCGATATATGATTCATTCAACCCAAATGACTTCTAACCTTCCGTAAACCTTCTTAACACCCTTGTAAATCATACGAGACTCTCGGGAAAGACCCCAAGTCCATGGGGCTCAAGTCGGCTACCTACGCTTCCATTCACGCACGAAACTTCGGGGTGTAACATAAATTTTATCAATAGTTACACATTTTATTCTAAAGTTCCATAACTTTAATTTATCACTTAAAGTTAGGATACTATTATTTTGGTAATCAAAATAACCGAAAATGTAATTTTTGATGGAGTTCTTTTCACCCTTTTCACTTCTTTTAAATATAAGCTTCGAAAACAAAAAATAAACAAATAGAGTTTCGCCAATAAGCTCTTGGCCAGATTTTATTTTATTTTATTTTATTTACATATCAAGATGTTTTTTAAAATAAAAAAATATTTTTCTATTTTTGCCATTAATAATACTTATCTGTCACATTTTTATATTTAGAAACAATATAACTTTTTGAGATGATTTATAGCCATACATTTATATAAGATTTGTTTTGGACCACACATTTCAAAAGTCTTCATTTCTTTTTAAACTTTATGCCAAGTCAAATAGTATCACAAAAATTGAGACAGAGGAAGTATATATAAGTTAAATACTAAGCAAAATAATGTCAATAACTTCCCAAAAGAAGTTCTTAATAGCAGAGGCAAATCTAAGTAGTAAAATGAATAAAATTGAAAAAATAACACTTTTCTATATTTAGAATAATTTAATTTTAAAAGTTTTTCTTTTATATTTAAATTTTATACACAGTTAAACACCATCACATAATTAAAATGGAAGAAATAATATATAGTAGTAATCAATTAACTCACAAATCATGTACGGTAAATTCTCTGCTATACCTTTTAGATGAATGATCATTGATTTTGAAATTTAAAAGTTGATAAAATAATACGTCGCGTCAAATTTACATAGGAAAACAAATACTAAGGTGAATTGATTATCGTTCTCCTGTCTCCATATAATACCGATGAGCAGAATCTCATAATAATTCGGAAAATACCAAAAGAAAGAATGATAGGGGAAAAAGGATCATTCGTAATTTACACAAATGCCCCCATTTCGAGTTGGTCTTTAATTTTTGCCCCTCAAATTTGGGATCATTAATTTTTATCTTTAGTATTTTTGGCGCAACATAATTAGTATTTTGTAGGACATATTTTACGTTTAATTTCGGCAAATGTATCATAACATCCATGCAAATTATGTTGGACAAAACAAAATTTTCAACACTCAACATAATTATGAAAACGGCATAATTTTGGATTTCGCTCGATATGACGGTTAACTTCGACATATGTATCATAAAAATCTACACAAATTACGCCCGACAAAGCAAAACTTTCAACACTCAATATAATCTGAAAAATATTAATAAAAATTTATATCGCATAACTTAATTCCTATAAAATTTATATCGAGCAAGGTAAAAGTTCAATTTCTAAAGATAAAAATATTATAAAAATTATATTTCATGAAGCAGGTCTGAATTTTTTAATTAAATAAATATCGTGGCCAAAAATTAAAAATCATATTTTAATATGAGGGGCAAAAAGGTAAAAGCCAGTACATTAGAAGGAAATCCGTGCAAAAAAATTGGGAAAAAAGAAACATGACAACCTTTTATTTTCCAATTCGAACCCGCACGTTGTACAAAACTATAATTCAAGCAATCATTTTTTTTTCTTTCTCCGCATCCCTTTTTCACCGACCGTCACTAAAATGATGTACTAAGTTTTCACTATGTACCGAGTCCGAACAAATATCAAATCTTATCTAATATTTTTATAAGAGACTATTTAAAGGACTTAAACTTAATCATATGATTAATCCATCAACTCTACCAACACACACTACACTTGTAAATTAATTGCTTTCCTTTTTTTCATTCCCCCTTTTTCTCGTCGGAAAAAGAAAAGCTCTTTTGTTTTTTCTCCTTTTCCTCAATTGTCGCTAATTTGTCCCCCCTTTCTTCTTCTTTTGTTGATTCATCTGCCAACAAATCAGAAACAAAAAGAAAAAAGAATTAAACATACATACATATGTATACAGCTCTTGCATGTATGTAAACATCGGTTCCCATATTGATTATCCATTTTTTATTCATCAATGGGGGATCGGACATTTTGTTTGTAAATTAGGGTTTCAATTTCTTGTCGTTATTTGAAGATTGTAACGGCGTTTATTTATCGAACCATAGTTCAAGAATTGCTTTTTAATTGGTTCTTTCCCATTTTTCTGAGTTCAAGAGTAGTTTGGCAACGTTAATTTGTGCTTTCCTTTTGTGGCTCTTGTGGGATTTGATCTATAAAGGTGTAAAATTTGTCTCTTGGACTTTTTGGGTTCTTTTTTGTTACCTGTATTAGGTGAAAATCCGAATAGAAACGTGTGATTGTTGCTATTGAATATTTGGTTCTTGAAATCTTGAAGTGGGGTTGTTTAGTTACAATGGATCATGTTGTGATTGGGAAGTTTTATGTGTAAAAGTTGTATTTTGGATTTTTGGGGTTCTTTTTTGTTACCTATATTAGGTGAAAATACGAATAGAAACGTGTGATTGTTGCTGTTGAATATTTGGTTGTCGAAATCTTGAACTGGGGTTGTTTAGTTACCATGGATCATGTTGTGGGTGGGAAGTTTAAGCTGGGAAGGAAGATCGGAAGTGGGTCTTTTGGTGAGCTTTATTTAGGTATGTTTTTAGCTTTTTGGCTTCGATTGCGTTGGATTTGTTTTGGATTATCAACTTCATTTGCTGGTATTAACCTTTATTTCCTTAGTTGTAGTTGCTCATTTGTGTTCTGCTTAATTTTGATTCAGGTGTGAATATGCAGAATGGAGAAGAAGTCGCCATTAAGCTGGTATTTGCTGCCAGCCTGAAATGCTGTTTTTGTTTCCTATTTGTTTTTTTCCTGAAAAATAAGTGTAGGGATAAGTGTGAGGTTTAAAGAACCTAAAGATTTTGTCTTGAAAGACATTCTTTAGTTTTGCAATGAATGGACCAGAATAGACTGGAATAGAATGAGGGTTCTTATATTCAATCCTAACCACTTGTAATTGAGGCGTTGTTGAACGACTTACTGACTGGGGACTTTGTGTTGCTATGGTGTTTCATTTTTTTTTCCGTGTAATGTCTAATGCATTTATCGTTAACTTGATGTTTAGCTTATCTTTAGTATCATCAGAGTTTTGTCATAGTATCCTTTTTAGTCTATTCAGATATAATGGGTTGGTTGGATTGGAAAATCCTTGTTCACCATAATTACCTTGTCACATTATTTTGAGTTGTATAATTGTTGTTAGGTTTCTCTAGTAAGAGATGACTATTAAGCATGAGAACAAGCATGATCGTTCTATCTATACTAGGAGAGATATGACTAGAAATGAAGTTATACGGGACAAGGTTGGAGTGGTATACGCGGCGGACAAAATGAGTGAAGCGAGACTGAGATGGTTCGGACATGTGAAGTTGAAGTGTGAGAATGCGCTAGTTAGGAGGTGTGAGAGATTGGTAGTCGCAGGAGTTAGGAGTAGACCGAAGCACGGGGGAGGTGATTAGACAGGACATGACACAACTTCAGCTGACTTAGAACATGACCGTAGATAGGAAGGTTTGGAGATCGAGGAGTATGATAGAATGTTAGTAGGTAGTTGAGTTTTGCCGCGATGTGTGTGAAGGGGGTGGGGGATAGCCTTCCATCTCCTCTTTCTCCTTTTCTTAGTAGTAGTATTTAGGTATCGCGTAGCTCATTATCCCTATGTGTGTAGTATTATGTGTTGCTTTGTTCTATATCTTGATATTTTGCTGTCTTATTTTTCTTGCAATCCTGCATTGACTACGTTTTTTTTAGCGGAGGGTCTATTGGAAACAACCTCTCTACCCCACAAAAGTAGATATAAGGTCTACGTACATCCTACCCTCCCCAGACCCCATTTGTGGGATTACACTGGGTATGTTGTTGATCTATTCAAATGTTTGCATAGAAGCATTTGTAAGTCAGGAAATCAAAAAGTATGTGTTTCTAGTTGTGCACATGACTTCATTTTCTGTAACTGGTTTTCTAGTCAAGTAGAAATGGGAAGACAATTCTAAAAAGGCTCTTTCTTTTCTCTTTGTGGTAACGATGGTGTTCGGTCGCGATTTCGCGCACCTCTCCCCTATTCTATCGGGTATCTGCTACCCCCCCCCCCCCCCCCCCCCCCCACACACACATGTACATGGTAACTCTCCCACCAAGGCTTAGGCAAATAGGAAAAATCACCTAGCATTTTTCATCTCTACTGGGATTTGAACCATAGTCCCTAGTGTTTGCACCCACTAAATTGCCAACTAAGAAAAGGTTTTTGTCCCCTTAGATTATCTACGCATTTTCACCTGAAAAAGAAGTGTATATGTTTAAGAGTTCAGAAAGCATCAATCTCATCTGACAGTAAGCTTCCGCAGTCGGTGCTGTAACCTACGGAAAAAAACCATTTTTGTCTATCATGGTGCTCTCGGAAAATGAAAGCGAGACTAGGTCTATTGTTTATTAGCTTAAATATTTGATGAGCATATATACATCTTAGTTCTAATCAGCTTTTTGCTGGCTCAAATCAATAAACTTTACTTCATCGGAAAAACAATATTTCCCAAGCGTATAGTAAATGATACTTATTTTGATGGGAATTAAAGACTAGTTGTTGATGCAACAGTACTAGTCTCACAATATGTTCTTGACGTCATTCTCTTTGTACTGTAATATCAGGAATCCGTCAAGACAAAGCACCCTCAACTGCACTATGAATCAAAAATATATATGCTTCTCTCAGGAGGAAGTAAGCGTTTCTCCCTCATTTCTGTAGCCGTTCTTTGCGGAAAGATTTAGAATGAGAATGTCATGTGTTCCGATTGATCTTCTTATCTATGCCATTCTGATGAAGCTGGAATACCCAACCTTAAATGGTTTGGAGTCGAAGGCGAGTACAATGTAATGGTCATAGACCTTCTTGGACCGAGCTTGGAAGACCTCTTCAACTATTGTAATAGGAAGCTTTCATTGAAATCAGTGTTGATGCTTGCAGATCAGCTAGTAAGTAGTTCTTCTTTCACATTTTAAAGAAAAATCACTGTTGTGCCTTTACTTATGCATTTTAGGGTAATAATCTTGGGGTTTGCATCTTTCAGATTAATAGAGTTGAATACATGCACTCACGAGGATTTCTTCACCGTGACATAAAGCCAGACAACTTTCTAATGGGTCTTGGTCGCAAAGCAAATCAGGTTCTGGTTCATTTCTGTCGGAATTTTGTGAATGAATGGAGTTTATTCAAGTCAATGTTTTACCTATAAAGAGTGGGAAAAACCGAGTATTTTGCTAGTTTATTTTCAGTATCAAATTTAAATTGTAAATATTTGGTCATTAAGTTGGATGAATAGCTTCTCAGTTCTTATTATTTATGTTTGTTTCAAATGGCTCTTCTATGCCGCTTGGTTTCTGATAATCAAACTCATTGTAGGGTGGATAGGACCTTAGTCAATTGTCAGACTCAGGCTGGCTGAAGTTCAGTAAATGGAGTTGTATTTTGGAAATAAAATAAAATATGTTTTTTGTCTTTGAAAATTATTACCGAGTTTAATCCTTTATCTTATATTGCAATTTTTTTTATTTATAGGAAAAGAAACTTATCTATGGATGAGTTAATGGCTGATTTTTACTGGTTGATTGTCCCATTCAGTGCCTTGTACTATGGAAGTGATAATCATGCACTATATGGTGGATGTTTGAGATTATGAAGTCAATAATTAAGATAGGACTGCTTTCACCATAAGTTGATTTGCTATAAATATGGGATTTACTTCTGGTTTAGATGCTGAAAGTTTGAGTTATGTCCTTTGGAGAGGTATAAGGAATCAATATGGAATTGAGGACTTTATGTTATGATGATACTTATATTTGTGTATTTGACTTCAGATTAAAAGTTTTAATGAATAGCTAACTAATGTATTGGTTTGTGTTAAAGGCTTAAAATTCATCATTATGTCCATTTTTCTTTGACTCGTAACTAAAGCCCAGTTACCATTGACTTCTGAAATTTCATGAGGAAAAGAAAGCATATGTGATGTCAAGGTTTTTTCCCCTAATGTTGCCAAATCTTTATACTGATGACAGGTGTATGCAATTGACTTTGGACTTGCCAAAAAGTATAGGGACCTCCAGACTCACAAGCATATACCGTACAGGTAGCACGCACTAACCACTATTTTACTCAATTAATCCTTGCGATTATTCATGTTCTTTTTCTGAATGCTTGGTAACATTGATTTTGGACAGGAAGCACACTAACCACTAGTGCTTGTTCAACATTGCTTTTGCATGGTTCCTTAAGGCTAGATAGCTCTTTAGCTTATTTAGCTGGTCAAATCTAACCCCTGTCAATACCCCCATTGTATTTTTAGATTTCATCAGCTCCTTGTCCTTATTATCGATACACTATAATGGAGATGATCATCCTTGTTTGCTCAACATGTACTTTGTGACTTTTGCATCCCCTGGATGCCAATAATGAATCTTATTATTACTTCATCCAAAAGGAAAAAAAATAAAAACATTGAAAAGTGAAAGAATATACGTGTGAATACCGTATATCCCGTGTATATTCATAGTAGAATTCTTGTACATGTGTAATTATGGTAGTAGTCTTGTATTAGAAAAAGGTAGATTTAATTTTCATAATTAAATATTGTATATCATGTATATATACCTTTTACATTAATGAAAATAATCAAGGGATTACTCTCTTTCATGGTATCAGCAGTCTAGGGCAATATTTTCCTTCTCCAAATTTTCCCACCTTTCGTCGCCCTAACCCTACCAGTGGTGGCCGACGGCCGACCTTACTCCCTCTCTTCAAAAAAATTTCTTCTTCCAAACCCTAATTCTCTTCTTGTTTTGTCGTCATATCTACGACAAAGAACACCTTTCATCCTGCCCTTGCATTCTCCAATATCAAGAACATCCCTATTTTTCTTGAGATGAAAAACGTCCAATACGCGACTTGGGCAAAACTGTTTAATATTCACGCACGGTCTAATAGAGTCCTCCATCACATCGTCCCACCGGCAAAAGGCAAGGAGAAGGTGCCTACCACGGATGATGAAATTGAGTTGTGGGCAACTCTCGATGTGACGGTCCTTCAATGGATCTATTCCACCATCTCTATGGACCTCTTAGAGACAATTATCGAACCCGACACTACGACAATGGAAGCTTAGAATAGGTTGCATGATATATTCTAGGACAATAAAAATTCTCGAGCCGTGACCCTTGAGCAGGAATTCTCCCACATAAATATGGAGGATTTTTTTAATGTCTCAGCTTATTGTCAAAGGCTCAAGGAGTTGTCAGATCAACTCAAGAACGTTGGTGCGCCTGTCACTAATGATCGTCTTGTTCTTCAGATGGTTGCAGGCCTCTCCGAGGCTTATAATGGTGTTGGAACTCTTCTTCGTTAAAACAATCATTTCCCGCTGTTCTACCAAGCACGGTCCATGCTCACCTTAGAAGAAGCTGACTTGGCTAAAAAGGCGGTTACCGGAGCAAATTCCGCCCTGATGGTGGCCACATCATGCGACACCGATGACCCTTACTCATAACAATGGTGGTGGCAAAAAGGGTCAAATTCGTAAAAAAATGGTGGCAAAAATTGCGGCCGCGGCGATGGTGGTTGCAGTGGCCAGCAGACTAGCCGCAGCCTTGGGCCAATGCACAATGGTCGTGGGGCTGGCCAGTGGGCAGTGGCCCAATCCACCGTATCCGGAGGCGGTCCAGGTTCAGCAAATTATTGGGCCAGGCCCAACGACTTTCAGCAACCAAGGGCTCGACAGAATGTGCCCTGGCAATAGCCTGGCCTGCTGGGGCCGGCCACAACAGGCCTTTGCTGCTGGGCCCACAGCAGCAACCTCGAGTCCCACGGATATCGAGGCAGCGATGCACACTTCGATTAAATCCTCCGGATGCAAATTGGTACATGGACACCAATGTCACTTCTCATATGACGTCCACGCCAGGTAATCTCTCGTCTTATTTTTATTTGAACAAAAATCGTGGCATTATTGTTGGTAATGGTAATTCAATTTCAATTCGTGGTTATGGTCACACAAATTTATCTCTTTCGAACCCACCTTTAGCCTTGAAAATGTCATTCACACTCCTCGATTAATTAAAAATTTGGTGTCTATTCGAAAATTTACAACTGATAACTGAGTTTCTGTTGACTTTGACCCTTTTGAATTTTCTGTGAAGGATTTCACGACGGGGATACCTATAATGAGATGTAATAGTCGGGGCGACCTCTATCCCATCACCATATCCATCACCACCACTAATCAAATCGCACCGTCAACGTTTGCCGATTTAGCACCATCCTTATGGCATGCGCATTTGGGTCATCCGGGAGCATCTGTTCTTTCCTCTTAAAAATAACAATTTTATTGAGTGTAATAGTACGCGTAGTTCTAATATGTGTCCTTCATGTCCGCTTGAGAAACATGTTAAATTACCGTTTGTTGCGTCCAATTCTAGTACTTTGTTGCCATTTGATATTATTCATAGTGATTTGTGGACATCTCCCGTTTTGAGTTTTTTGGGCCACCGTTATTATGTGTTATATTTGTATGATTACTCTAATTTTGTGTGGACTTCTCCGTTATATAAAAAGTCTCAAGTTTATTCCACATTCCTATCGTTCAAAGCATTTTCCGTATCCAATTTGAACGGAAAATTAAAAACATTCAATGTGATAATGGAAGGAAATTTGATAATGTGCCATTTAGAGAATTTTGCAACATTAATGGTATATCTTTCCGGTTTTCTTGTCCACATCATCCTCACAAAATGAGAAATCCGAGCGAAAAATGCGCACCATTAATAATATTGTTCGAACATTACTCGCCTATGCTTCATTACCACCTTCATTTTGGCATCATGCACTACAAATGACACTTACCTTCTTAACATACTCCCTAACAAAGGATTAGTATATCAATCTCCACTCAAATTTTTTTATCACAAAGATCCGACCTATTCTCATGGGTGTTTATGCTATCCTCTCTTTCCCTCCACTACAATAAATAAACTACAAGCTCGCTCTACCGCTTGTGTGTTTTTGGGCTATCCGTCTAATCATCTGGGTATAAATGTTATGATTTATCCTCTCATAAAATCATCATTAGTCGCCATGTAATTTTGATGAAACCTAATTTTTGTTTGCTAAATAATTCTGTGTCTAATTCTTATAATTTTCTGGATGATGGACTCTCACCGTATGTGGTCCACCATTTGGTCCGGCCCCCGTCTCGGGATCTGGACCAGCAGACATCGGCTGACCCAGACCCTTCCAGTGCTCAAATCCAATACTCTTTATGTCTTCTGAGTCTGCCAGAAGGCCCACTGCCTGGTTGCCCACCGACCCAGATCTGACCCACTTCTATTCCGAGTCAAGGGTCAGTTACTCATAGTCAATGGGGTATTTTTAGATCAAAATGCTATTTTAATCTCAATTCTAATGTAACTAAATCATCCCTAACGTAACCCTGTGTCTGCCCTTCGTGACCCGAATTGAAAAATGGTAATGGATGATGAATATAATGCTCTTATTGAAAATAAGACGTGAGAGTTGGTGCCCCGTCCACCTGGTGTCAATGTGATTCGTTCTATGTTGATTTTTACTCATAAATAAAATTCTGACGGTTCTTTTGAGCGGCATAAGACCCGTCTTGTAGGTGATGACAAAACTCAGCAGGTTGATGTGGATTGTGGAGAGACATTTAGTCCGGTGGTCAAATCGGCTATCATTCACATTGTTCTCAGTCTAGCTCTCGAAAGCATGACCCATTCATCAGCTGGATGTGAAAAATGTTTTCTTACACGGTGATCTTAAGGAGATAGTATACATGCATCAGCCCTTGGATTTCAGGGACTCTAATCATCCTCACCATGTCTGGTTGCTGAAGAAGTCCTTGTATGGGCTTAAGCAGGCCCCACAGGCTTGGTATAAGAGGTTTGCATATTATGTGTCTACTAGATTTTCTCACAGCATGTCTGATCATTCTTTGTTCATCTATTGTCGTGGTACTTCTTTGGCATACATTCTGTTAAATGTGGATGATATTATATTGACTGCCTCTCCTAATAAACTGCGCAAGTCTATCACGTCTCTTCTCAGCTCCGAATTTGCTATGAAAGACTTGGGGCCTTTGAGTTATTTCTTGGGTATAGTTGTAACTCGGCATGCATGTGGTCTATTTTTATCCCAAAGGAAGTATGTGAGAGATTATTGAACGGGCTGACATGTCATCCCGTAAGTCATCTCTTACTCCGGTTGACACCAAACCGAAGCTGAGTACTAATTCTAGCACACCCTACGAGGATCTCTCTCATTATCGTAGTCTTGCGGGGGCTCTTCAGTATCTTACATTCACGAGGCCCGATATTACTTATACAGTGCAGCAGGTGTGTTTATTTATGCATGATCCGATGAAAGAACACATGCACGCTCTCAAACGCATTGTGCGTTACATTCAAGGGACTCTTGATTATGGTTTGCACTTATATCAATCCTCCGTATCTACTCTCATGTCTTGTACAAATGTTGATTGGAGTGGATGTCCAGATACCAGACGTTCGACATCCGGTTATTGTATGTTTCTAAGTGATAACTTGGTCTCGTGGTCGGCTAAACGCCAGGCTACTTTATCGCGATCCAGTGCGGAGGCCGAGTATCGAGGGGTAGCCAATGTGGTGTCTGAGTCCTGTTGGCTACGTAATCTCCTATTAGAGCTTCACTTTCCTATTCAGAAAGCTACCTTAGTCTACTGCGATAATGTTCGGTCCAACATCAGCGCACAAAACATATCGAGATGGATATTCACTTTGTTCGTGAAAAGGTAGCTCGTGGACAAGTACGTGTCTTGCATGTCCCTTCAAGGTACCAAATTGCTGACATCTTTTCTAAGGGTCTTCCCTTAGTTCTGTTTGAAGATTTTAGGGACTGTCTCAGTATACGACAACCGCCCGCTATGACTGAGGAGTGTGAAAGAATATACGTGTAAATATCGTATATCCCGTGTATATTCATTGTAGGATTCTTATACATGTGTAATTATGGTAGTAGTCTTGTATTAGGAAAAGGTAGATTTAATTTCCATAATTAAATATTGTATATCATGTATATATACCTTTTACATTAATGAAAATAATCAAGGGATTATTCTCTTTCAAACAGGAACCATCTTTATTCTCTTTTGTTGCTCTTATCGTATCTCCATCATCCAGATACTTTTATTCTCAAGCATTAGTGATGATTTACGGGAGAATATGTCCGTGCTAGAGGTAATTGACAAATGGACCAGGAGATATCTTGCAAAGGACTTCATGAATAGTAGCAGTATGGTGGCTAGTAAAAGTGAACTTTCTAAACCATATTTGACCTTTCTTGTTCATCGAGCCATTAGACAAGAGGACAACAGGAAAACATACACTCACTGGACAATCTGGTGACTCGTGTATGCAACACCGTATGGAGAATACATGATAGATTGATATTGATACTTGTTATTTGATCACATAAGGAGAATACATGATAGATTGATATTCATATTTGTCATCTGATCACTTGTGAAATGTGGACAGTCTTTTCACGTAAACTTTGGGAAGCATATGAAGCGCAAGATGTTCTAATCTGTAGTTCGACACAATTCCATTGGTTTTTCTTGCCTCTGGATTTGTACCTTCTTTAATCCAGAAAAGGACCTATTTTGCTTTGTTAGGGCAAATTTTGAACAGTTTCCTGAGTGCAATTGGAAGCCGGTTAGTAGAATGTAAAACAGAAGAGATTTGATTTAGCTTTAAAGTTATCATCAGAGTAAATTTTAATGACTGGAATAGCCAAATGGCAATGGATTATGGTAATGGTATTGATTTGCATTTACTTAGATGGTTATAATAATCTGGGCTTATATCAATCGCTGGTATGGTGCTTATGACATCAATGTCACAATTTTATGCCCTTTGAAGGGAGAATTATGGAAGGCAAACTCGTATTTTCAAGTTTATGGAACTGTGTCCTCTTTTAAAATACTTCAATGTTGCCAATTAATTAATATATCTGTCGCTGCCATGGTGCTTAACTGCTTATATTTGATCCAACAACTGGAACAGATATACATAATTGTCATTTCTAGTTTATGGAACTATGTGTCCTCTATTGATGTACTTTGTGGTTCACTGCATGTTATGAAAATTGGGTATTATCAAAATGTAATCACGTCAGTATAGTGTGAAATCAGATTTATCTCTCATTGTGGTTCATTAAGATTTTTTAAGCCACCTTTTCCGCAAGTAAGAAGCTTTTGTATAATTCTTCATCATTTGGTGTCCTTGCTGTATCATTTTGTTGATCAGAATATGAATTTTTTTGAGCTGACTGACATTACTGCTCTTGAGAATAAGTTCTACTCGACTATTATCAAGCTCTAGTGTAATGAGTTCCTAGTAATTATTGTGACAATCTTATTGTCGTTTCCTTACTTTGTTCCTAATGAAAGAGAAGTGAAAGGAAAATACTAAGAAAAGACTTTACGCTGGTCAAGTTTGTGTCTCATTATTCTTTGTTTTGCTCAATTTGTGAGAAATCTGTCTTAGCTGCTTTTTACATGGTACTATGTCAATATTTTCTCAGGGAAAACAAGAATCTGACAGGCACAGCTCGGTATGCCAGTGTCAACACACACCTTGGAGTTGGTAGGTTAATCATGTTTTGGTTGTCAAGTAAGCCACAGATTCAATTGTAACTGATAAAAAAATGTTGGTCTTGTTCTTTTTCCCTGGCAGAGCAAAGCAGAAGAGATGATTTGGAATCTCTGGGTTATGTGCTTATGTATTTTCTTAGAGGAAGGTTGGACTTTTGGGGTTTCACCTTTTTCCTTTTGTCATTGTTTCTGTCCAGTTCCTGTGCATTTGCAAATCTATGGACGTGTTCACTGACTTGATGACAATTTCTTCTTGGCCCAGTCTTCCATGGCAGGGATTGAAAGCTGGTACTAAGAAGCAGAAATATGATAAAATCAGTGAGAAGAAGATGTTGACACCAATAGAGGTACTATTTTTGAGTACTAATGATTTGTGGTGATGTCATCTTCACCACCGTTGTGAACTCTGACTGCATCTTTTCTAACAAAGCGGATGTCCATATGTCAACTGTGATAGAAATACTTCAGTATGCGCTTCTTATTGTCAAGATAGATGGTTTAAAAGTAACCTATCCCAAAACAAAAGATGATTTAAAAATGTATTTATCTTATTAAGCCAAATGTTTTCTTGTCTTGCCTTTAATGTATATTATCTGCAGCCGATGTAAGTGATCAGATGAGTAAATTGACACAGGATTTGATGGTGTTCCTAACAGGTGCTTTGTAAATCATATCCGTCAGAGTTCATATCATACTTCCACTATTGTCGGTCATTACGGTTTGAAGATAAACCTGACTATTCATATTTGAAGAGGCTTTTTAGGGACTTGTTTATTCGTGAAGGTATATTTGTAATTCTCTCTTTTACTTTTTCAGTCTTGAGCTTTCTGAGCTGCAACAGTCAATTTTAGTCTTGAAGAACATGTTGTTGTCTCTCTCCATCTTAACCTTTTCGCTGGTGCAGGTTATCAGTTTGACTATGTGTTTGATTGGACCATTTTAAAGTATCCTCAGATTGGTGCGAGCTCTAGAGGACGTGTAAGTGCTTGTAAACCTTGTTTTGATTATTGATGAAAATCTGTTCTTAAACTTTTTTAACGTGGAAGTGTGTGCAATTTACTTTGTCACCAGAATATTAGTGGAAGTGCGCCGCTAAATGCTGCTGGGCCATCCGCTGAAAGACCGGGAAGGATATCAGGTAATTATGAGCCGGCATGTACTTCTGTTTACTTATTCAAATGCTGAACGTTTGGAGATATGTTATTAATGTAAAAGCTGAATACTGAGCTTGCAGCTATTGAATTTATCACTGTTTGATGCTGGGCATGTGTCTGTAATCCAGTGGGACAGGATGTCCGAGACAGGTTTTCTGGTGCTGTTGGAGCGTTTGCCCGGAGGAACGCTTCTGGTTCTGGTAGGCATGGGGAACACTCCAGATACAAGACTTCAGATGATATACCTTCATCTAAAGATGTGGTATTGATCCCTTCTCTTTCTGAAAGCCATAGATTAAATAATTTTTTTCTCAGTAGGATTGGAGAATATTATTGGTTTGCTTGCATCTGCATTCAGCTTTTAATGCTATAATTAGGGAATTACAGTTAAGAACGTCGTATATAGTCCGTCTTTAAAATGATTGTTCTTTCAGTGAAAGAGTAGTAAATGAGTTGGCTAGATCGATTGAATGATAAACTAGTAAGAATAATATGCTTACAATTTTCCAGCAAGCTGATTCAGAAAGAGGCCGTACCTCAAGAAATTGTAGCTCATCCAGAAGGGCTGCGATTTCAATTAGCAGACCGAGCTCTTCTGGTGAACCTACTGAAAGTCGCTCAAGCAGCAGATTAGTGTCAACCAGTGGCCGCTTATCTGCCCCACAGAGGATTCATTCTGGAGTTGAACCGAAACCATCATTGTTCTCCCGGACTTCAGTTGCAAAGGGCAGCCGTGATGACCCTCTTCGGAGCTTTGACCTTCTTTCAATCAGGAAGTAATGGGATGCACTTGTAAAGAGAATATTCTCGTTGTTTGAATCTTGTAATCCTATAAAGGATGTCTTGGTGCTGTAAATCGAAATTTTCTACATGAAAACTAAAGCTTAATCCAACTTTTCATTGTAACTTGGTTTGTTTTAGGTGAAGAGTTTCTGGTCATTGTAACGCTTTTTAGGCTCATCCAAAACAGTGCTGAGCATGTACGAAGTTGGATAGTTGTGATAAATATTCATGATGTATGAATGGGTATATCTTTTGTGCATGCCTCTAGAGGTGGAGAAATTATGTTTCAGGCTCTACTGATGATTATAACTACGGCAAATAAGTGTAAGGACACTCTAAAAGAAGGTAACCTATCCTCCAGTCCATCAATCTCCAAATTTCTAACATGAAGGTAGAATCAAATTATGTATACAGAGTTACCGGATCATCGCATGTTAGTTTCTACATAATGTCAAGTTGAAGTTCATAGTACCAAAAAATTACTCGGAGGTTTAAGAAAACAGAAGGGAAACCCAAATTCAATATTAGCTGATCGTAGCAGTACTACAAATCTCACATAATTTGCTGTTGAGGATGCAGTGCCAACTCGAAGCATAAGCACGGGGATTCCTCTAGTATTGTGACATCAAGAAGTTAGTGAAAAAAGTCAAAAACAAAGTGGTACTGGGGATTTCTCTTGTTTATGATTAAAACCTTCTTTGCTTTGTAAATTATACAGCGTAGTGCTATCCATTGAAAAGCTCAATAACACTATCACGGGTTACCACTAATTTTACCAGTTACAAAAGGAAAATATTCACTAGATGGCATAATTTATTACACTAGGCTTTAAGAACAGTACATAAGATACGAAAGTGCATCATCTCGTAACCTTAGTGGTTAATTTATACTTAAGTTAATCATTCACCATTATATTTCACTTTAATTCAATCCAATATTTCCTCTTATACATTTGATAGCAACATACAATTTCAATTGTACAATATTTACTTTTCTTTCTTTTTCCTGCCCTTCCTTCTAAAGTACGTGTAACATTAATATTTCTCTGCTTCATGAAGTGGTGAGCTTGAAAACTTGTGATAATTCCAAGAGCTTGTGCTATCAGACTTCATCAGAATTGAGGTAGCAAATCCGTCTATTTTTACTTGTCCATTTTTTGAACGGACAAATGAAAGTGGACATCCATTTTAGTATAGTCGATGGAGAGAGTATATAGAAAGTCATCATCAAGCAATTTCAGGAACCAAAGGAGCAGGTGATGCAGAAAAGGCGGTTTTCGATAATAAATAAGCAAAATCTCAGACAAAATGATCTCAGAAAAGTCTTAAATATTGCAAGGCATGAAATAGAACAGACTTCTTTTAATAACATCTCTCAATGCTAAACAAGATACAAGATCCAAAAATCCTATATATCAATTGCACTAATCAGAGAGTTCTCAAGCAGCAGTCTTCTTAAGCTTTGCAAGCTCCTGTCTCACAACGCCGGCCCTCTGCAATGTCAAAACACATGTATCAGGCTTTGATAAGAGACATGAAAAAAAGATCTTGATAACAGCCAGTTAGGATTTTAACTAGGCTAGTAGCTACACAAGAAGATGCAGGTTCAAAGATTTGATTTTTCAAGGCTGGCCTAGCTAGCAATGGTAACCCAGCCAAGTGCTTGCTATCCAGAAACTCAATATGTTTTCTGGATGGATGAGAATTGGATGCATAAACAATAGAATGAAGCTAACTAAAATAGCGAGCATAATCACACCTTAATCTTTGCCAGCATAAGCTTGAACCTGTCAAAATCGTTTAGTGAAGCCCTCCTCTTCTGCACTATCAGTTTCCTTCCCCATGAACTGTTCTCCCATTTTGTCTTCACATCTGGGAGGACACCAGATAAATGGAGGTTTAGTCTTCTTCTAAAGCAGATAAAACTGCTAAACCAATTGCTGATTCACTACTTGTAGAATTTTAAAAAAGAACTGGTATGCGTCACTCACCAGCAGCTTCCATAGCCTCAACCAATGTCTTCTTCTTTGGGATTCTTTTGATGTCAATTTTGATATCTGTAAGCGAAAGCCTCTTGAAGTTCATCTGGCTCCTCACCATGTCCGGAGCATCAACAAGAGCCTGTAATTTAAAAAATGAGTAGTCAGTAAAATGAGTATACATTTGCTTCATTTCCTCGGTATTTTTTTATTAAGGCAAACTACCATCTATGCAAATTAGAGTAAATCTTCAGACATGTTACTATTATTCGGACTTCCTTTTCAGGGTGTAAAATATATAACCATATAAATTCCCCTCTATAAAGTATAATCATTGTACCCATTCTATTCTATAAAGTAAATGAAAGAAGAAAAATAACACCTTTCACCTATCAGCTAAACCAAAACAAACATAAAGGTGGGAACAGTTTTCAGATATCGCCAGAAAATTAGTCTTGCTATGGAGAACAGTAGAAATATTTTCTCATTTTGGGCATCCAATATTAAACTCTTCAATAAAGCACAAAACTGGTAGTACTATTATAATGGAGTTTTGAGGTTACTCCAATATCCTACATAACTTTACAGATAAAAACTATATTCTGTTCCACAACACATAAAAAAGACAAGGCCTCAGTTAACGTTTGCTCAATCAAGTTAAAATGATCAGACAATGTAGGCATATTATCACAAGTCCATCATAGGCCTCATATTAGATCTTCCAAGACAAACATGCCAAAACAAACACAACACTAAAAATCAAACCTTTATTTTTCTTCAAAGCAAACATTTTTCATCAGAAAAGTGGTCTAGTAAAGGAAAACAGTTGGAACATTATTTTCTCATTATGGGCATCCACAGCCCACATCATATTAACCTCTAAAATAAAGCAGAAAATTGTTATAACATTGCCAGAGCATTCAGATTACTCAACTATCATACACTGCTTTTCAAACATATAGGTAACAAAAAAATCCCGAGAAACTATCTAAACATAATATTCTTACCGAATCATTAATACAAGGCCTCAGTCCATTTTTGCTCAATCATATTAAAATGATCAGACAATGTAGGCATATTATCATAATTCCATCATAGGCCTTATATTAGATCTTCCAAGAAAAACATGCCAAAATAAACACACAACTAAAATCAAACCTTTATTTTTCTTCAAAGCAAACATTATGAAATCGTTATAATATTAACAGAGCATTCAGATTACTCACCCTATATCACTGGGGCAACAAAAAAAACACAAAAAGATATCCAAACTATCTAAACATAATATTCTTACCGAATCATTAATACAAGGCCTCAGTCCATTTTTGCTCAATCAAATTAAAATGATCAGACAATGTAGGCATATTATCATAATTCCATCATAGGCCTTATATTAGATCCTCCAAGAAAAATATGCAAAAAGAAACACAGCACTAAAAAAAAATCAAATCTTTATTTTTCTACAAAGCAAAGATTTTTCATCTATTAACCTCTAAAGTAAAGATATAAAATTGATATAACATTAAAAGAGCATTCAGATTACTCCACTATCTTACACAGCATTACAAAGCAAAACTGCATTCATTCCACAGAACACATAAGGTTAGGGCAGCCCGGTGCACTAAGCGCCGGCTATGCACAGGTCTGAGGAACGGCCGGACGAAAGGGTCTATTGTAAACATCCTTATCATGCATTTCAACAGGAGTTTGTTTACAGGGCTTGAACCCATGACCTACTGATCACATCGCATCAACTCCATGAAAAGAAAAGGCAAAAAAGTACCCTGTTTTGGTCGATTACGTCGACGATAACAACGAGCCTTCCATAGTCCTTTCCGTAGTTGATTAAGGCTACCCTTCCTATCTCCACGAACCTCTTGAACGGCTAAACAACAAAACCCAATACATTAATTATCAAAATTCATACACATTCATGATATCATAATGGGAAAATATATTGCATAGACTCACCATTTTTGGCGATGTGAAGGAGTAGAAGAAAGAAAGATGGTTGAAGGAATAATATACTGCTAGGGTTTTCCTATTCTGATATGGGCTTTGGTATACTTAATTCATTGGACTGTGAATAGCCCAACCTTTCAAAAAATTGATAAAATTGGGATGGGTTAGCCACTGGTTGAACCGGTATTCAAAATTTAGCCGTTGTTTAAAATTTACTAATTGAAGAATAGTTACTTTTTAGGGGGGCAAATCTTTGAGTTTTGATCACTAGCGAATGTAACTATTTTTGGCCGGCCGATCGGTCAAATATGCAACTTCTCACGAAAAATTGATATAAATAGTTGTCTATCAAAATAATAGCCACCAACTGTATATTTTTTTATATATTAATGTATAATATATACATAAATATATATTTTCATACATAATAATCATATATATTTACCTGACAAATATAATATTTTTGCCCGATCGACAGAATAGGTAACTTGTCCAAAGCTCAAAACAAAGAAAGAAAAAACATATTATGCTAGCCAACATTGTCTATACTGGCGTGCCCCCTTAGGATAAACATTCAGCTAGCCTGCATAATGGACATTCAGGGGAAATATCAACATTCCACTTAGCAATCTTGTAAGTAATCGTTCATGTGCCACCAGCCATACTATGGATTTCTACTTGGGAAATATTTGGTTATTGCAAGTAATTTTTCTCTAAGCAATCTTTGGAGAAGTATATCTAAGCCATTTAAGTGATGGTAAGAATATTTATACAGATAATATACTCGAGAGTAAAATTAATTCTTTGCATAGTAAAGGCACAAAATATTTGTTGGTATTTTGTGAGGTCATACTTAAGCTAGTTTCACCAATTGATTAAATGTTATTCCCTTTGTTCTTGGTAAAACAACTTGATTAAGTCTAGGTGGAGTGATGCCTGTGCCTATGCAGGAGCCCAATATGTGATTATAAATTCTTTTCTTAGCTGATTATATGTAATAGTTTATATAATATTTAATGACTATAAGATTTTAGAATTTGTGATCTTAAACATGTTATAATATTTCTATGATTATAAAAATTTTGTATCATTCTTTTCACTATGTCAAATAAATTGGATAAAAAACTTATAAGAATGATTATAATAAATTGATGTTTAAGAAAGATAACAATTAAATTACTTTGCGTCCTAATTTCTTAATACATATTTATTTACTACTTTATTAGTCAAAAGAGTTGTACTACATAGTATCTCTTTCGAATAAAGTTTTCAGAAGAGACTTTGTCAAAAATCTCCAAAGAACATGAGCTACTAAGTACATGACTAATACCAAGTGTTTAATAACATTCTATTTTAAACACCAACACATTTTCTTTCAACTGAATTCCTATAAAATTCATACAAAATCATAGACAAAAGTAGAAATGGAATGAATTTTGTTAATAGTAAAGGATGGAATTTGATTTACCCCATTAGTGTGAAATTGAAAACTCAAAAGAAGAAATTAGCCATTTCTAAATTAACGTGATAAGACACATGGATGCAAAAGCTTTAGAGCCTGTTTGGATTAGCTGAATTTAAGTAGCTTTTAAGCACCAAGTGGTGAAAGCACTTTTTAAGTGCGGGAGCTTAAGTTATGATTAAGAAGTTACGTGTTTGGATAGAAGTGTTGGAGCTGAAAATAAGCAGTTAATGTGTGTAGTAAAAACATGCTGATAATCACTTTTTCTGTTAAAATGACTAAAATACCCTTAAAACTGTTAACACTAAAAAATTAAAATATCTGATTTGCAAGTTTTTAAATGCTAAATTGATTCATATATAAATTAATTTATGTCTAATTCACTTTAAGTTTTCAATTGATTAGATAAAATTACTTCTAATAAATGTAAGTTACGTATTTAAATTAAAATATAATAAAGATTTGATTAAAATGAACAATTGCTCAGTAGCATATAGTACTTATAATTTGACTAGTTTACCACTAAATTTCTTTTGCCAATGAAAATAATCTGACCCACTTGCTATATGACAGCACTATCTCGGTGTAGAGCTGGCCAGTGGGCCGGGATGGCCCGACACCACCCCGAACCCGAGTAGTAAAAAAAAATCAGTATCGGGACTCGAACCGGGAAGGGACAATGTCTCGTCCCGGCCCGGCCCGGCCCGATCCCGCCCGTAACCCCCCATTTGCAAAAATAACCGTTGCACCAACGACCATTTTACATTTTGACCGTTGTGCAACGGCCATTTTTGGCCTCCCCCCTCCCCCAACCCCTCTACCCCTTAATATTTATTTTTAACCCATAAGTTATTATATTTACACTTTAACCCAATTTTCCAACTATAAATAACTCATTTTCTCTTCATCTTTCTCACAAATCTTCCTACAATCTCTCTAATCTCTGAATCTATCTCTCTACAAGTCTACATTGTTTACTAAATATTCAATTTTATTTATTCATTTGGGAATTGGGAGTGAAGTTGGCAACTAGCTTGAGGATCTTCCATCGAGCATAGTTTCAATTTTCAACCTCTCGATTACACGTCGACGTTACGTCGGCGTTTGGTATATTCGTTCCTTCATTAAATTATTATTGTCTGTTTATTTTATTTAGCGCATTTAATTTTATTATCTTTAATTATTTATTATCATAATTAAAATGAAAGGATTAAGAGGTATGTTTAAGGGTAAGGGTGCTTCTTCTAGTAGGGACAACAAGGGCAAGGGTCCTATTTCTACACAGAATCATATTTCTACACATGATGATTTTGTTGATACTTAACATTTTTCTACAATACCATTAGATTTAGACGATGAGCTATTTTCTGAAACTCAAGAAGACTTTAATTTAGACGATAATCTAGATGATACACCCACTAGTGCACCTTCAAATGAAATGCCTCCTATTCCTCATAGTATGAGACGAGGTCCAGCAAAACGACCATTAAAATCAGATCCATGGATATTTTTTGATAGGGACGTAGAGAATCAAGTAGCTAGATGTAAAATTTGTAAAGATGTTTTAAAATTTAAAACTGGAAAAGGTCACGGTGGGACGGGGGGTTTAATGAGACACGTAGTAAGGGCTCATCCAGCTAGGTATGCCCAATACCAGGCTTCAAAACTGGGGTGCGCAAACGCCCGCTCCATCGGGACAAGGTTCACATATTGATACTGTCCCAGACCAAGTACAAGGTCAAATTAACCCTATGACGGGGGGAATTGTAGGCCATAAATACAATAAACATAGAGATAGGGAAGCAATATTAAAATTAGTTGTTGTGGAGGGTTTGTCTTTTTCATTTCCTTCATCTCCCGATTTTATTCATTACATTAGAGATATATATAATCCCGCTTTTAACGATTTTCCTATATCAACTGTTAAGAGAGATGTATTTAAATTCGCACATAAATATCAATAATATTTACGTTATTCATTATATCATTTTAATGGCAAAGTATCTATCACGTCTGATATAGGTCGTAGTACTAACGACCATGATTATTTAACGGTAAGTTGTCATTTGATAGATTATAAATGGTCTATGCAAAAACATATCTTAGTGTATAGATATATAGATGATAGGCACGCTGGTACTTTTATTGCAGAAAATATTTATCAAGTGTGCGATTATTACGGAATAACCGATAAAATTATGACTATTACATTAGATAATGCTTCTTCTAACAATTACGCTATTACAATTTTAAAAAATAGTTTAACTCCATCTTTTCCAGATCATTTTCATTTAAAATACGCGTGCCATATATATAACTTAATTGTAAAGGATGGTCTATCACTTTTTGAAGACATTCTTAGTAAAATACAATTTGCTATAAACTTTATTTTTAAAAGTAATAGAGTACAACGAAGAAAAGAATATAAAAAAACTTGTCACGATCGTGGACTACCTTATAGAAAAATTTCAAAAGAAGTATCCACTAGGTAGAATTCTTTATACGAGCAACTACTTGTTGCTTATGACTATAGAAAACCTATAACTTTATTTTTTAACTCTCATAATCAAAATCCGGCTGATATTGTTGTAGATAGTGATTGGTTAAAAATTTCCGAACTTATTGTATTTTTAGAGAAATTTTTTCAAGCAACAAAAGAATTTTCCGGTATATATTATCCTACTATTTCAACTATGTTGTTTTATATAACTCTAATATTTTTATTACTTAGTGAATATATGAAAAAACCAGCTTATATTGCAGCTATTAAAAAAATGTATCAAAATTAAAAAATATTTTATTCCTATTCCCACTTTTTATATTATTGGTGTTGTATTAAATCTGACTATTAAAATAGACGGTACTAAATCACTTATTGAAACTATTTACGATTGTATAGAAGTACTACCACCTCCAAATCCAACAAATCCAAATCACCCACCACCTATTGAACAAACTAAAGAAGAAGTGTTGTCTAGCGTAGAAGACCAATGCAAAAAAAAATATAGGTTTTACCAACAAGAAAGTGCTAGTAACCTACCGGCTTCCATACCATCTTCTTCATCTTCAACACAACCTCACAAAAGACATGTTGTTTATGCGGCTAGTATTGAAAGCCTCAGAAATAGAATGTGCGGCCGTACCGCTACTAACCAAATTAGCTAGTTTGATATTTTTGTTTTGCAGGGTTCTGTACCGTACCAAGAAGTTCTCAATGAAGATGGACGTGAAGACTTGCTGAAATACTAGAGGGGGAATGAGAAGACCTTTCCGACACTTTCAATGATGGGCCGAGATGTTTTGAATATTCAAGCGTCATCAACTGCGTCTGAAAGCGCTTTTCTGCCAACAGATATCAAATAGAAGACCACATACACTCATTAGCCGGAGACAGCTTGGAAATTGCAGTATTATTCAGAGATTGGATACGAGCGGAGCGGAGAAGGTGCGGTCAACCGGAGATCAACGAAGAAAAAGACGAAAACTACAATGAAATCTTATCTGAAGGTGGTGGAAGCAACGTGGATCAATTTGACCAACAAATACCAATTCCAACAGAAGAACCACATAAAATTATCAAGAAATTAGAACATGGTTTTTTTCATAATGTAATTTTTTTAATTGCAATTTTATTATGTAATTTGCAACTTTTGGACAACACCACAAAGTTGCAATTTCGACAATTATATTTGTATTACAAAAAAATCATATGTCTATTAAATAATATAAGAGGCACAAAAACAGTCATGTGATGTTTTTATTACACTATCTTGTCTTGTTTAATTATTGAGTTTTTTTATACATATGTTATGGAAAAAAAAAGGAATACCCGCCGGAACTCGATACCGATCCCCCCCGACCCGATTCCTACGGGATCGGGACGGGACTTCGCCCCCTTCACCCGTCCCTCCCCTACCCGCCCCCGCCTAACCCGGCCCGCCAGACCTGAGCCCAACCCACTGGCCAGCTATATCTGGGTGTATGCTTGAAAAATCATGAAGGCACGACAAAAAAGAAAGAAATAAAAAAATGGAGTCATGTAATTGATGTAGTTAAGGGTACTTTAGGGATTATTGGAAAATGTGAGGGACAACATCGTAAAATACGAAGTAAAACTTAAAAGAGCTTTTAAGCAAAAAACAATAAGTTGGGGTTGCCCAACTTATTATTTTTGGCTTAAAAGCTAAGTATTTTTAAACACTTGTGTTATTTGCAACAACAACAACATGCCCAGTGAAGTCCTACAACGTGGGATTTGGAGAGGGTAGAGTGTACGCAGACCTTACATCTACCTTGATAGATAGATCGACTGTTTTCGAGAGACCATCGGCTCAAGACAAAGCATAAGCACAAGCAAAACAAGAAAATAAGTCATGTTAGTGCATTCTGAAAAAGAAGCATTAACTAATGCAGGTAAATAAGATAAATAAAGTACATTAAATAACACATAGCAATATAGAAATCAAACGCTACTATAAAGTACTACTGCGCCTACTAGTATGACAGTCTAAGTGGACCTACAATAATAACATTACAACTACCAGTTTGTAAGCGTAAGTAGGGCTACGCTCGACTACCTACTACCATTCTACCCTAATTCGTGTCCTCCACAACCCCCTATCTAAGGTCATGTCCTCGGTAAGTTGCACATGTGTCATATCCCGTCTAATCACCTCCTTCCAATACCTCTTCGACCTATCTCTACCCTCCGTTTTCACCGCCGTAACCGCTAGCTTTGACTCCTTCCTCGCCATCTTATACAATTCCCTATTTGTCCACTTCTCCACCTCATCATTACTTTCTATCAATTTTGCATACGCCGCTTTTTTCGCTTTTACCTTCTCTTAAACTTCACCATTACACCACTAGTCCCCTCGATGCCTACCACGGCTACCCGCGAGACCCCCTAACACTTCTCTATCTACCTCTCGAATACAACTGGTCGTCCTGTCCCACATACTGGTCGCATCCCCACTACTTCCCCAAGCCCCATTGGTCATTAACCTCTCCCCCATCTCCTTTGCACTAGTCATGGTCAAACTCCCCGTTTGATTTTTAACATGTCATCCACAACCCTCCTATTCTTTTCCATCTTGATCTCCAATCCATCCCCAAAAGCTTATGTCAGGTTGTAAGGTACTCATTCGGAATAACCTTGCAGACTTTACAAAGACCGCAATCAACCTTTCTAAGGAGCAAAAAATTTATCTCAGTCTTAGCCACCGAACTACGAAAAGTCACCAACTGCTCCTCCTTCTTTAGAAACCTCAAATTGGCTATCACCATCCTAGAAGCTCTAGCGAACTCCAAGAGTGAGACGCCTCCCTCATTCATGTCCTCGAGACCAAAGCCTCAATGCACGTCGTCATAACCCCCTGTAAATGACCCGATATATCCATTAAAATCTCCTCCTACAAATAACTTCTCATTGAGTGATATACCAAACACTAAAATAAGCTAAAATATGATTTTAATCCCATCCAAACACTCTTCTAGTGTGATGAGGCATGGGCTCCATGACATCACGTGATATAATTTGTCTTGGTAAGATATGAACATGACATAAGCATACCATGAACAGAGTGGTGAAGCTCCTCAACTGTTACTTCTCATTTAAGAGAATGTTTTTTTAAATACTTATTTATACTCCATTTTTCAAATAAAATTAAGCAATTTAGCATCAAATTATGAATTATATTGAGAGGACATATTCTTTGACTACTGATAAGTAACAAAATTATATATATAAAATATGCATGGTACATTCATTAATCTAATACAAATATCATATACGAATAAGTTCTACCATTTATATTTTCACCAAACAATGAGGCTAATCATATTATCTTTACATTTTTTTCTGTCCGCTGTTCATTTCTTTTCTAACAACCTTAAAATCTGATTGTTGTTTCAAGTTTCAACCATAAAATGTTTTTATTAGAAGGGGGAAAATAGAGTTGACATAGTAAAAGGAACAAAGATTTTCAGGTGTCGGATAATAAACGTAAAATTCTCCTCCTCCCTGTTGTCCCCACACATCCAACATTGTACAAACAAAATCAAAGACAAAAAAAGAAAAGCTTTTCTAAAAGAAATTAAAAAATAAAAGAGAAACAGCAAGTCAATCTATTCAAATTTTCATCACATTCAACAACAGGTACTTTGAAACTTTGATATATCATTGCATTTCAAAATGAAAATTATCTATATTTCTCATTTGGGTATCCGTATATGTTGAAATCTTGAAATCTTGAAATCTTATTTTGTGTTGAACGAAGACATGGGTAATTCTAAGTCATCCGTTGCCTTCAAGAAAGATGGTAGGTTATGTGTTCGATGAAATGCCTGAATGACCATGTATGTTTTTTTTTTTTTTTGCTTTAAATGGAGGAACAATTCATAATTTAGGACTGAGGCATAGTAGATTGTTGATTTTTTTTCTCCCTGTTTTTGTTTTATATGACATTTGTGTAATTATGATGGATTGATTTGTGTGTTTGGAATTTAACAGGGGGTCGTGCTATGAAGAATTCGTCTTCAGAGGAGTTAGATTCTTATTATCCTGTTAGGCCCGAATGCCTAGCTGATGTACCCAAGACCCGCTTCAAAGCAAGGGTGTGTTCAAACAATATTAACTGCATTTCTCATTTCTTTCCTTTTTGTTTGCTACTTCACTATATCTGATTCTGTTCATTATTTTTCTTATTTTTTTCGTTAATTATCTTCATATTTATTACTGCATTAAGGTGTCTTTTTTCCTTTCTTGATTCTTTGACATTAATTTCTCTCATACAGTTTAGAAACTTATGCCATTTTCTTCTTTTTTTGTAAAAAATCATTGTCCGTCCTTAAAGGGCGTAGTTCTTGGGGAGATTTTCACAAATAAAATCATTTAAGGCCACTATTTAACTTTGGTCCCCGTTTAAGTTTTGCAAGATTAGGTTGCGGGGGCGGACATAACTTTGAATGAGCGCTAGACAAAACAAGTTATGCCGCTTGGTCTCACATCTGCAAAACTTTTAAAAACGGGGACAAAAGTTAAATACCTGCCCTCAAAAGAGACACTGGGTGCAAATTCTTGTAGTTGTTTTTATTGGTCCATTGGGGGCTGCCGAATGCGAATATGTTAAATCAATCAATTAGGTAAATACCTGAATGATGGGAAAAACCAGTGTTTTTTGGTTGGCATTTGTCTTATTCCTTTTTTTTTTATATATATATATTTCCTTTTTAAGGAATAAATGTTGATATTAGTTAGTTGTTTGTGATAGCTTCAAGGATTAATGACACAACTAAGATCCTTCTTGTGCCTTTTCTTTTCACTGTTTGGACAGGTAGGAAAAACTCTTAGTGAAAGAAGATGGAAAGCTGCATTCTCCAAAGAGGGTTATTTGGATATAGCTGGTGTTCTTCGACGAATACAACGAGGGGTACATCTCTTTTGCCATTTTTTCCTGTATTGTATACCACATTCTCGTTTTACTTATGCATGTTTTTTGAGTCAAACATATTGCTTTACTGGTTCTTGTACTTAAACAATTAACTGCATCTATGGAAGATGACAATTGGATCTTTCAAATAAGCAATTGTTATCCAATTGTTATCTAACAACTTAAGTTTAAATAGTGAATGCTCTTCAACAGTCAAGCAAGTGAACTAAAAGCTGACTTCACCCTGCAATTATTATCCTAACTCCTACAACATTGTCAGATTCATATTTGGAAACAGCTTGTAGTTTCCTCGGAAAGCACTGCAGTTTCTATGTATTACGAATGTTTTCAATGTTTTACTGCTTTGGAAGATTCTATTTGAGGTTGATTGATGTTTTGGAAATTCTGAATAGTCATACTGAAGGTTTTAGCTATTGGAAGCTGGAAAGGTTGAAGGTGCTATTATCACTGGTTGGGGAAGTGTACACCTAGTCACAACACTCTATTCTTGTCTTGTTTTGCATTGTCTCATTGTCTTGCCACTCTCAGTGTTTCTTTTTCTCCTTGCTACTCGTCATGATCCAGTTAATGTGTAGTCAACGTGATGCATAGAGTATGTTATTCCAGTCTGGTTTTACATGCTTGAGATCAGGTGTTTGGACGATGAATATAAGTTATTGTTAGTCCTTTAATCAGGCTTTATCAGTGCAATGATGAAATGAAACTGATTACCTTTGTGACTAAAATATTAACCTCATGCTGGTAATTAGAAACTTGTGAGTGGTGTTGCACCCCAAAACCAATTGACCTTGGGTAAACTAGATCATTTGTATCACAATTTTTTTTATTTTCATATCTATTTGTGAGTTAACGTAAAATCTTTGTAGTTGTCCCTGACAAATGTAGCTTCACTCTATAGGGGTGTATATTCTCCCTTTTTTCAAGCTATTCAAGCACTCTAGGAAGTTATTAATATTAGCCAATGAAAGTAGGACCCTCTTTCCTCTCTTGGAATAACTAGCATGATCACCAAGCAGCTCTTTCCTACCATGGACAAATGTTCTTCTGTTGGGAGGAGCTAGCTGCCAAGTAAGTTACAATGTTAACCCCACAGGCAAAGGGTGGAAGAATCCATGTTCTAAATTGTTCTTCACAGCTCCATAAGGTATCTTCACCTGTTGTACGACAGCGTCTCCCCCCACACCAAATGTCAATGAAAAAGGAGATAGATGCAAATTTTTATTCATGTATTGTAGAAGTATCTTCTGTTGCTTTGAAAAAACACTTCTGTAGATTTTATCTGATTTGAAGGTCGAGATACTTCAGAGTTTCTTCTTTGCAAAACACTGAAATCAGAGTGTTCCAGTTGTTAGATAAATACAGGGTAAACTGCATTAGAGGAAGTAAATTTGGGGGTTCTTTAAATTTTTCAGATCAAGCATGTTGGTCATGCAGATTGCAGGCACAAGATCCTTTACATTGTTGACAGATATGCCCTTGCTGTGATTGATTGAATGAATAAACAACAGTACCTCATAAAAGTGATTTAAAGTTTTTGTTTTTCTGCTGTGCGCAAAATGTTTGACACTCTGTCAGATGTGTATAAAATTAAGGCTGTTGAGATATACATACAAGTTGGATAACGTGGTCTACCAGTGGCACGTTTGTTGAGTTCATCATGAAGAGGTTGTGTCAATTAATTAGAGAAGTTATTAATATGCCTATTGCTGTTACTTATCAATAAGATATTTGTGTATTGCTGTTTAGCTAGCAATTGAATTTTATGAATTATGAAGCTCATTAATTGTTTTGTGAATGCTAGGGGATTCATCCATCAATTAAAGGGGCAGCCTGGGAGTTCCTGTTGGGTTGTTTTGATCCTGAAAGCACATTTGAGGAAAGAAATCAGCTTAGACAACAGCGAAGGTAATGTGAGTTATTTCAGCAATTATTAGCAGTTATAGCTAAAGAGTCAAACTGGTTGCTCTTAAAATGTAAAGTAAGAAAAGCCCTTTCGTTAGAAGTAAGAAAGAACCTTTCTAGAAAAAAAGAAAGAGGTAAAAATTAAGATACGAAGTAGTTGTTCTAATTTTGTACATTTATATGCGTATAGAAAGTCAAAGCATCACTGACAACCGATGTACTTCTACGCGATGACTTTCTCATGTTTAGTAGAGCTTTTATCTCAACAGTCAACTTTATTAAAGGGCCCCTTCTGTATAGTGGAATGATTCTATATTAAGCATGGAGAAGCTACAATGGTGTGTGTAATACTGGTTTCTACCCTTTCTTATAGGACCCATTGTCTCCTGGTGTCAAGAAGTGACAATTTTTATTTCATGAAGTTATTCATTTTTAATATAAAAATTTAATTTCTTTTGTCTCAATATGTAATTTATTCAATTGCAGAAAGCTCAACCTCTTGTGACTTGGTAGAATTTGCTGTGAGGTTTTGTCAAGTTTGAGTACTCAAATATTCAGTTTTATATATTCGGAGGTGGTCACCGATAGTTTTCATCAACATACCTGCAGATTTTTATCATGAGAGCTCAATTTGGACAAACTAACTCTTTGGATAAATTATAGTATAGCTATGTCAATGTCCGTGTCTTCAGTCAAAATGTACCATATTCCTTGAATGCCCTGATTCATTTTGAGTCCGTTTCTGAGATCATTGGCGAAAGAAAAAGAATGCCTGCTAAAAGCTGAGTCTATTGTTACGGACTTTGATCTTTCCCATTCTGTGGTATATAACTTAGAACCAAGAAGAAGACTTATCTATCCAATTTTGAGATTTATTGCCTTAAAGTATAATAGCATAAAGGTACAGAAGAGTGAAGACTTAATGAAGACACAAGTTTAGGGTCAAACAATAAGCTGAAATTGAAATTTAAAAAAAAAAATTATTTATTAGTGGCCTAAATTATATATGTGAAATTTGTATCCGCAGGGAGCAGTATGCTGCATGGAAATCTGAATGTCAAAAGATAGTGCCTGTCATCGGCAGTGGAAAATTCATCACTAGTGCTATAGTCTCTGATGATGGGCAACCGATAGCATCTGAGGATGGGCAACCTATAGAGTCTGCAGCTACTACCATTAATTCACAAGATAATAATGATGCCGTGCCAGCTGATAATGGTGATTATGATAAGAAAATGCTTCAGTGGAAGCTTAGCTTGCATCAAATTGGTTCGTACTTCTGCCACTGCTTATTCTCTTTTTATGGCGCAGTTTACATCGACTCTAGAATCTACCGGCATGTCTTCCTCTATTTCCATGTCTTTGACCATTAGTGCTAAAACTTTCTTTGCCAATAACACTCTTAAACTTTCTTAGAATTTTTTCGTTCCCAACTATTGGTGTTGGAGTTATGCAGTTGTCTTAATAAGTTCCCAACAAATGGCATGAAAAATAAATAACCAATTAAAAAGAGAATACCCAAGGGAGTAGCCTAACACTGGAATTGATGGAGTAACAATCTTGAGAACCAAGGTACGAATACCAGCAGAGGCAACACTAGGTGTATTGGTCCCATCTGCTAATTTTGATCGGCGAAGTTACTTGGTACCTTTGTTGGTGGGAATTAGCAGGTATCCGGTGAATTAATTGATGTGGGTCAAGCTGGTCCAAATACCACCATTATCAACAAAAAGAGGAGAAGAAAAGGCCTTTTTCCTTGATTTAAATGGTTACCATAGGTATAGTTCTGAGATTTGCAGTTCTTAGTTGTAGACAATGCAATAGATCAGCTCTTTTTAATGATTAGCTCTACCCACATACAATAATTAAGATGAACTGATCAAAATAGATAAAGGGAGTGATGCATATAAAGTTGCTTCTTTTTCTTAGTTTTGTCGGTACATATTTTTATACTCCCTCCGTCCCAATTTATGTGGCACCATTTGAATTAGCACGGAGTTTAAGAAAGAAAGGAAGACTTTTAAAATGTGAGGTTCAAAACAAGTCTTATATAAATGTGTGGCTGTCAATCATCTCATAAAGTTAAATTGTTTATAAATATAGAAAGGTGGCATTCTTTTTGGGACATACAAAAAAGGAAATGGTGCCACATAAATTGGGACGGAGGGAGTAGTAGTCAGAGTGTAATTCTATGAAGTTGAGATATAGCTATAATGGATTTTGGGAAGTGGAATCAGGCCATGTTGGAGGTGCTTAGTTTGCAGATGTAGGAAGAGTTTTTGGATTTAGAGACTGCGTGTGTATCTTTAGACCGTAATTTTATAAAGATGGTGCTTAGCCACTGGCAAATTGTTACAAATACAAATAAAGGGACCAACAGGATATTGGCTATAAACAGCTTTGATAAGTTCAACAATTCAATGAGATAAGTGGTTCCTTTTTCTTCGTTACTGGATGATGTATTCTTGATGCTGAGTTGAAGAGAAACTGAGTCTCTAGGGAAATAATAAGTGGTGGAAAGAGTGAAATTCAAGATCACCTAATAGAATTGAACTTTTGTTGCTTTCAAACACAAGTCTTTCTGAGGTTAATTTTGGAGTTTTGTCTACAGTAAGCCACAGATGCTTTTTGTTAAGACATGACTCCTTACCGGCATCCATTTTCTGACTGGTTGAAAGCGGGAAGAATTTTGCACATCACTTTGAGAAAGCTTCCTTGGTAATTGAGTTATCTGCTTCCCTTCCACAGGCTTTCTGGACATGAAGTAAGAATTTTGCAGTATAACAGGAAAGCATCTGCTGGTTTTCACTTTTCATACATAATATAAAGTAAATACCTAAAGTCTGTGGTAATTCACTCTGCTTTTCTCTTTACACCTGCCAATTATTCAAGGCTTTTTAAGCTTTTAACAAGCATGTTGGCATTTCTTAGTTCTACTTCCTAAGTTGTTCACTTGAAAGATGGAGTCACTCAATCTTTTCTCTCTCTTAACTCCAACGTGGTATATCTTTGGAGCGAGTTTGAACTTTGTAGACAAGAAAACATTTTGAAAAACTGTTAGCAATTTTGAATGATAAAGTGATAGTAATCAACTTGATCCTAGTGAGTTTACAGGTGTCCAACTTCTGCTATGCATAGATTGCTTGAGTATGAAATATCATGAAACCACTCTTTTGACCTGGCAAGCTGGTGTTTCAAGATAGACTGATTATCCTAATGATATTTATGATGTTTATTTTAGGTTTGGATGTTGTTCGAACGGATCGTACTCTTGTATTTTACGAGAATGAAGCTAATCAGGCAGAACTTTGGGATGTACTTGCTGTCTATGCCTGGATGGATAACGATATTGGTTATGTTCAAGGTATTGTGGGCGTATTAGACATTATCTTTCAATATTATCTAGGCCGTTCATCAACATCCCCTCTCATTTTATGTGAACAGGAATGAGTGATATATGCTCTCCAATGGTAATTCTACTTGAGAATGAAGCAGATGCATACTGGTGCTTCGAACGTGCAATGCGTCGATTGGTATGTCTATTGTTTCTAATGCTCTATAAGTGGTTATTTTTAAGGTGCTATTATTGGAGACCATATACAAGTTGCTAGCAAAAGGCAAAGGACAAAAGTAAAAACACCACAATGGTCACGCCATTGTTTGAACTTCTACTTAATAGTTAGCACTGTAGCTGCTCTTCTTTAGTGATCTACCATGAATTTAACTATAAACATATTTCAAGTTTAATACATCTATCTTTTTTCAAATGATTCCCCTGCAAGGTAAGAAAAGGGATGTTAACTTGCACATGTACTTGTATGCTCATTATTGATGTTTTTCTTTCACCTGGTGCATTCTTTTGTTTTTAACCACTCAACTTTCATTTCAACAGCGAGAGAATTTCAAGTGCAGCACAAATTCTATTGGAGTGCAATCTCAGCTAAGTACTCTAGCTCAAATTGTTAAAACCGTCGATCCAAAACTTCATCAACACCTGGGTAAGAGAGGCTCCTAGTTTTGTAAATCGTCTTAGTCACTATTGCCATGAGTTAGTAGAGAGCTCAAAATCTTCGTGACATTGTTGCTTTTCCTCTCCTAATATCTGATATAGTGCCTTGAAAGATTTTCTTGGGTTTTACTGGTGTTTTGTGATGAAATATGATATGGAATGTCATGAATGATAAATTCAAGCATTCTCATGATACTATCTGAAGGAGCCCATGGTACCTTTTTCCAATCATCAACTTTCATCATTTGAAAAGGAATGCGCCTAAAGGATTGAGAGAGAGAGAGAGAGATACCATAGATGAGAGGTTTTTTCCTTTTAAAACTGAGTCAAACTTCTTAGAGTTATAGTTGGACAGAAAGGTACAAGGGAAGTAGTTTCAGTCTTTAACAATTGTAGTTGGAGTTTTGGACAGGAAGTAGTTTTGTCTTTCTGAATATCTTGGCCTCAGTGCAGGGTAAATCTTTTTAGACTCTTGTAAGTGGAAATGAATTACCTTAAGTAAGGGATTACATTAAGCTAGAAGAAATGGAGTAAAAAAATTACATTCTCAAATGATATCTCTGATGGATGACTCAAATAACTATACCATTTCGTCATTTGGGGCCCTAGTAACAAATCATAAGTTAATCATAGTAACGGAAATCCCGTGATATGAAAGCATTCACATGTGCATTTCTACTTTTTATTAAGTGTTGGTTCATGTAAAATACTTGTCAAATCTTTGCAATTAAATATTGAGAATGCCACAGATTATTTTACTATCAAAACACGGAGGAGAGACTAGGATTAGATTTTATTCTCTTTCTCTCTCCTCTCTCTCTCTCACAACATCTATAATTGTATCGGCAGAGGAGCTAGATGGTGGAGAATATCTGTTTGCATTTCGCATGCTGATGGTACTTTTCCGCAGGGAGTTCTCGTTCGTTGATTCACTCTATCTTTGGGAGGTGAGAAGCTACTTTTCAATTTGTAATTGTTAGATATGTAGCAAAATAGCTTGCACAAGTCTTTGGTTTATTGCTTTAATTATGTTTTCTCATTCTGTGGATTGTTTTTAGAGAATGTATGCCAACCTTTTGTGTTCTAGAGGAGCGAAAGTTTTGGCATAAAGGTCAATTGGAAAGGACTAGTTCTTCATATATCTGAACCATGAAAGGTTCAGGAACCATGAGAAAATGTAGGTAGGAGTTATTTCTCACTTCTGATGAATGCTATTTTATCTATATTCCAGGTGATGTGGGCCATGGAATACAATCCAAACATATATTCATCATATGATGACAAGAGACGACCCCTTCTTTCTGAATTATTGTATGATGATAAACCCAATGATAAGCATAAGCTAAAGGAATATGGGAAGTTTGAAAGGAACAATTTGAAAACTGGTGCGGCGGAACAGAACAGTGCTCTTTCTGTTTTCCTGGTTGCAAGTGTTCTTGAGACCAAACATAGGCAACTTATGAAAGAGGCGAAGGGCCTAGATGATGTTGTACAGGTCATTATTCTGTCTATCTGTATATTCCATATTATTATGTCTATTGATGCTGACAAGAAAAAGTTTCCAGATCTTGGGTGAGATATCTGGGAATTTGGATGCAAGAAAAGCATTAGATGAGGCATTGAAGGTTCATAAGAAATACATGAAACAGGCAAGTTTCTGTGGCTACTGTCTTCAACCTCTTCCCCCAACCCCCAAAAAAAAACCAGTCCACATTATCTTTTACTTGTTAAGTTGTATATTTAAGTGATAATAAATATATAAATTAACCATGATTAGTGATAAAAATGCATATGAAAGACATAAGACATGTGTTCATTGGTTTGGTATAAACACCGGGTGTGGATAAATTTCTCTCTCAAAAAAATCACATACCCTTGAGTTCTCGGCACGTGAAAATGACTTGGTTTCTCTCAAAACACTATGCAGGCTAAAAAGTCATAGCAGGAGTTGCTAATGGTCACTGCAGCAAGAACCTCCTGTGATTAAAATCTTGTTTTCATTTTTGTTTTTTATATTTAATTTCATTTTTTAAACTCTTGTTTTGGATTTTATCCTCTTGCTTTTTAATCTTTTTCCTCTTCTTAGAGGTGTAATTCCTCCTTGAATTTATGATTCATGTCTGTCTTCTTTCTTTTGGTTCTTGTTCTACAGCTCTATAAGAAAGAGGAGCATGTATGTAAGTTTTGATATGAAATGTACATGACATTTTTTTTATCCAAGTATTTTAACAACTTTAGAATGTACGAATATTGCAAGCATGAATTTGATATGATCTTATTGTGCCTACTTTTTCTTTCTTGAAATTAGTTTTCAATTGTTTTTTTTTTTTGTCAATGATATTCCATTTTGATCACGTTTGAGATACTAAAGATGTGACAAGATAATTACCTTTTTTTATTACATAGGGGCTGGGAAGGGGAAATGGGGGAGGGGATTACAATGTGGGGATTTGAACGCTCACCAACAAGGTGAAAGTTCAGGTAGCCAACTAACTCAACTACTAGATCCTTATAATTACCCTTATATCGAGTTTCAGGAGCACTATTAAGATTATTACTCCCTTCGTCCGTTTTACCTAAAGGGTATTTGATTGGGCATCAAGTTTAAGAAAGAAAGACGTTTTAAATTTGTGGTCTTAAGTGACAATAACATATCAAGTGAAATCCCACATAGTGAGGTCTTGAGAAGGTAGAGTATACGCATATCTTATCCATGTCTTGCGAGGTAGAGAGGCTGTTTTGGTAAACCCTCAGCTCACGAACAAATATTTTAAAACAGTATATATGAAAGAAAAATTTGTGATCTTAAATATATCATGATATTTCTCTAGCAATAAAATCATGCCCCAAAGGTAAAATGAAATTTTAAATTAAATTATTTCTCAATATAAAATTATGTATTTTTTTTTGTGGACAGACAGAGAGAAAATGTATCCTATAAAAATGGGACAGGATCATTGGTTCTTAATGAAGCAGGTTGTAACTTGTATACATCTTTTGTTAGAAAGGAAGTTGATATTTTTATCGGAGGGAAAATATTTTGAAATTAAAATAATTAAAAGTAGTCGAAGGAATTAGAAAGCAAAAAGTCAATTTTACCAAACCCTCGGAACTAATGAAAATTCCTCCGGTTTTGTAACTTTGCTTGAATAATATCAGTCGATCCAAAAATTTGCAGGATTTGAAAGATTTTATTGCAATTTTCACTTAAAAGAAATTTGATCTACATTTCCAATTTTTTGCAAAACAACTCTTTACATTTTGGTTAAAACGGGATATACTTTCATTAAGAAGAACATTTTCTTCCAAATCAAACACACTTGGATATAGATGAAGTAAGAAAAAAACATTGACGTACAAAAATAGGACTTAGAAGTAGATTCTTTTTATTTTCATGCGATACTCGATATCCGTTTTGAATACGCTCTCAATGTGCCTATGATGTAGCGCCTGGCGGGCTGATTAATCTGAATTCACATTGCTCAATCTTATGGTAAAGTGCTTCCTGTTTAAGAGTACAACTGCATTCCTTTTATATTTTTTTTTATATAAAAGGAAAGGAATAGACTTCGGCTGCTTCAGAGAATTTGACAGAGATACAGTATTTTTATATTTCGTAATACTGGCGATAATACAAACAACAAAATAAATCAAAACAGATTTAGAACTTGAAGCTCTACATAAAAGAATTCCATAAAGAAGAACTGAAGTTTTGAAAATGAAAGGAATTAAGTGAGATTTAGTCTATAAAAAATAAAAAATGACGCACTGTTTTAACTAATCTAAGTTTAATTACCCCTCAACTAGCAGTTAAGGAGATGTTATTACAGCGCGGGACCGCAAGGTCACGAGTTCGATCCCCTGCATAAACCTTCTTAGTTGAGCCTGTCACACATGGCTTGCCAAGTGTGGTTAATCGGCTGACGTGGTTTGCAGGCTATTGCGTCAGTCCGGGGTTTACCCTGTGCGCACTCAAGAGAGTAGCGGCTTCTGATTCCTTCGTCAACAAAAAAAAAGAGATGTTATTACAACTTTACTATACATACAACAACAATAATCATGTCTCAATACAAATTAAAAGATGGGTGTGTACAAATCTATACTACTATTCTGCTTTGCTTAGACAACATATTGCTTAATGTATTCGATAAAGTGAGAGCATCATAAGGTGACTTGGGAGCCGTTTGGTTATATATTAGATTGATTTTTTTTATTTTCTTTAAAGATGAGTTTTGAAATGGTTTTGATAAGTTTAAAATTCTTTTCACTCACTAAATTTCAATTTTCTTTCAAATTAATTACATGTCCAAACAAAATCTCAATTTTCAAATGCATTTTTTTAGCTTAACTTTAAATATTGCTCTTTTTAAGAATACCAATTTTTTTATGTTCACGCACCTATTTAATTTTTTATTGTTCGTCAATCTATCCTAACCTTTTCATCCGATTTGGGACAAACAATATGAGCAAAATCACAAAGATAGAGTTACTATCTTCTTGGCCATGACTTCATTTGCAAATATTGTTTTTTTACAAAAAATTAACTTTCTATATACAATTACTAATAAAAACTCAGCATTTAAAATCTTTTAAATAATCAAAAATTCCGCAAATGGTACTCACTCCAGTTCAAAATAAGCGTCTACTTAATTTTTAGCACACATCTTAAGAAAATACTAACTCTTAGAAAAAAATAAGTATTTTAACTAAACTATTCTTAATTGAATGCTACCTAATTAATATAATTTGCTGATTACATAAAATTTAAACCAGCTGGAGCACAGTCTTCGCCGGTCTCAAGGTTATCAACAAGACAAGCCCAATAACGTGGCGCAGAACGAACTAATCCGCGACCAGCAAGTTTTCCGAAAGCGAACTGAATGGAATTGTTACTTTACAAAAATCTTGCTTAACGCCTTACAATCTGAAGTTTTACGCTTAAGGGAAGAAATGTTCTTGGTGGATGCAGGCTTATGCCTCGACGGTGGGGCCTTATGGGGAAGGGCCCAGCCCAATAGGGACAGCACACCCCCCACTTCAAGCGCACCTCTGTATCGACTGAATCACTCTTTTGGTCTAGTCGGTGGAACCGGTGAACCACGCGAGCTGGTTAGATGCGTGGGGCAGAGGGCTCGTAGTACCCCCTTTGATTGATCCAGCCTTTTCTTCGCTTCGGTTCGAAAGGCAAATTTCTATATCTCGCATCTACAACAATTGTGGGAATATGAGAATCTCTTTCGTTGAATTGAAAGAATTTTCTATTGAATGGAAGATGATTTATCTAGGAAAGCTCCGGAGATTCTATGGGAAATTGAAAACGTCGTGGGCATTCTCCGACTTAGAATCGAATTCATACCCGGCAATCTACGATCTACCCAGCGCCTTAGTTTATGTTGAATAGGCATACCCGACTTCCAGCTAATTGTCAAATAAAGCTATCCGTGCTTAAATTCCTAGCTTGAAAGCATTCTTTGAAGCAAAAATTCCGGTAAATCAAGCCTGCGTAGAATACTTGACACTTATATAAAAAGGGGTAATTGTGAAAGAAAATAATAAATTTCTTCTTGATTATGTAAATGGACACTTATTTTGAATTAAAATAAAAAGGTTAATTGGACATTTATGAACCGGAGGAAATTTCAAACAATCGCCTCCCTATCTACAACTCCATCTGTCCCATATTACTTGTTGATCACGCCCAACTCTAGTCCTAAAATAATAAGTGGTCGTTGCGAATATAATCCGATCTAAAAGTCAGGAGTCGAATCTCACAGAGAACTAACTTTAGGTATAACTATTCAATATTTTACTAAAGCTACAAGTTTAAACAATTTTCTAAATTATAAAATTAGGATCTCGATTAGCATCTTCGATTGTTGATAAGAGACTAAAGAGCCTTCTATTCCTAAAAGCTGACGATACTTCTATTTTAAACTACTTAACTTAAATAATAAAGCAATCTAAATTGTTAACTACTTAGATAATGGGTTGAATTCAAGATTAAGGAGGCATAGGGTTATGATTTTCCCAAATATCGGAATCCTTCTCGCTACGTTATCTATAATCTCGCCGATTTATTTTCTACGCGATCATGAGCACTCAACTTATCGTAATTATCTCTCGATCAATTACAATAATTTACTAGACGTATTCTCTCAAACTACTCTAGCTAGAAATTTCTCAACGACTCACAAAGATTACGTCAAAGTTTCGTTATCTCTATACCCGCTTTTAAACCCATAATATTAATCTCTCATATACTTAGGAGTGACGTTGTTCAACAACAACCTAATCATGTAATCTCTCTTAAGCAATACAAGATATAACGACACAATTAATCGATGGCCATTCAATTAACAACAAGTAAAACGTAGTTGAACAAACAGAGAGAGTAAAATGACTCATTTATATAAAAACGTAACAAGAATTCATCCAATAACTAGTTCTGTCAAAGTCCTAGATAGAAAATTAGCTATTCATAAAAGTATGTGAAAACACAATACTAAAATTCATAACCAACAATGATCGATAGGAAGAAGAAAGGAAAAACTTGTTGCTGAATATTTTCCCTTGCTCCACAAGGCTCTTGCTCTCCTTAGGTTGAATCCCCCCAAAATAACGTGTTTTAGGATGTATTTATATGACATAAAATATGTAGGGAATAAAATAAACTAATCAGAACTCGTTTGAAAAACTTTTCTTGGCTCGTCTGAACTCTCGCTTCGCGAGGATCACAGGCGAGCCCAACTAGCTCTGAATTTTCTCTTATTTCTTGGCTGGTCTACGGGCTCGCCTTGGCGAGGATGTTGACGAGCCCTCTCACACATGTTTTTGGCCTGGCTCGTTCGCTTCCGTGCCTTTTCTTTCGCTTCGCTGTTTTATGTGAGGCTAAACTTCTTGGTTCGTCGAGCTGCGAAAGGCGAGCTCGACCATTCTCCGTTCTTTATTCTCTTATCTAAACTTGCATCAAATAAGCTCTTTTCCAATCGCTTTCGTCCAACGATCTTCCTACACATACAAAACACATAATAAGCTCAAAGCAATATAATTTGTACTCAAACGACGATAAAAATACTAAAAAGTGAGGCAAAATAATGACTAAATATATGTATTTTTAGCCGAACATCACTTGTTCACTTTCCCTTTTACACGCCATTTAAGAACTCATAAATAAAAGTATATTTTTACTACATTACATCTATCTCTCTCCAATTAATTGCACTCTAACCAATATTAATTAGTTTAAATAACAATTAATGTTAAGAGCAAAATAGGAAATAATTAATTAATTCTATCTTAATTTTGTAAATGGACAAGTATTAGATGGATATTTATAGTAACATGGACAACTAATATGAGAGGGAGGGAGTAGTAAAATGGAAACGATCACAGTGAAACAGAAACTGTTAAATTTGAATTGGACTTTCTTGGTAATTGAGCATTTATGAACAAAAAGAATGTGTGACCATTCGATTTTAATGCCTTCTTTTTTTCTCAAGTTTCCAAAGATTGACAATAAATTAAAAGTCAATAAGACTATCGACATTCAAAAAAATGTACTAATAACTCTCCTACTACTATGTATTATGAATGAATAAAATGAAAATGAAGATAATTAATTATTTTCCGTTCCTAAATTTTCGATACTCTTCTGGTTAACAATGTCTTGTTATTCACTGCCATTGAATGGATTAAAGGATTGCTTTAACATCGTTTTGCTTTATCATAATTAGAAAGGAGTCGAACCTAAATATTTTTTTAAGGGTTTGAGTCCATTTCTTGATTTATATCTGCTTTTTTGAGTATCTTTTTCCCCATTCACAATTTGGTCATTTTGAATTCTTATTTATATATATTTCTTCCATCCTACTGAAGAAGGTTAATTTCTAATTATATTTTTTGGAATATCATAATATGAGTTTCATTTATATTATTAATGTTGTGTTTCAGATTGGAGAAACAAATGCAGGATTTTGAGTGAAATAAATATCTTCTTTAGTAGCATTTTAGAAGAAGAAAATATACTAAAAAATTTTAAAGCTGCTGAGGATGGCCGCAAAGGTGAAAGGCCTTTTAAAGGCCTTAGGTATTTCTCAAATGTTTGGTGAGCAATGATCCTTATTTATATTTTTTTTTATTGTTGTTGTTGTTGTTGTTATTGTTATGTTATAAGATTAATATTATTAGTGAATATTCTTCGAATATTTATAGTATATTTGTAATTATGATTGATGTATATTTAAGATAACTTATGATTCTTATTGTATTAGGAATCAACCATTTAAGGTAAGTTAGGATTCTTATTGTATTATGAATCAACCTCTGTACAACTATATATATTGTGATTAATGAAAGGATTCCCTAAGGGAAATTATTCCAATTTTACATGAAGTTAGAATTCTTATTGTATTAGGAATCAACCTCTGTACAACTATATATATTGTGATTAATGAAAGGATTCTCTAAGAAAAATTATTCCAATCTTACAGATATGTTGCGCTTAACAAAAATGTAACATAATTGCAGAAGAGGAAAAAGAAGCAGAAATGCAGATTGGTCTTCCTACAGATGTAAAACATGTTGCCCATATTGGATGGGATGGACCATCCGTTGAATCTCCCAGCTGGGTAATTACTAGTAGTAATATTTTTCATAATTTTTATGGTAATGTTATTGCCGTGTTTTATATATTAACGACAATTAATTTATCCCTCAAACTATAAGAAAATAGTTCATACATGTTATTGTTGGATCATCACCAAATTAATGTATTGTGGCAGATGAAAGAATTCAAAGAACCAGGAAAATTTCATACAGCCCCTTTGGGTCCTCCACTTGATTCTAATGAACATCCAGATAACAAATCATGTGTTTCGGAAGGTAATTTTTCACTTTTTCTCACCACTTTGCATATGGTTAATTTCTATAACAATCCTTATACACACCTCTGGTTCTAACTTGACATTTGTCTCAATTGATTACACCTCAATTTCAAACTAAGGGTCGATTATATAAATCCTTTGTAGAATTTAAAGTACTGAAGATTTATTTACATGAACAAAGACATACAGGGGCGGAGGGGGGTCATCCGAACCCCCTTGTCGAAAAATTGCATTTGTATAGGTGAAATATGATAGTTATGTATATATAATCTTTACTGAACCACCTTGATACAACTGAAATGACTTAGTACAGTGGTCGAAGGGGTTCAGCATTTCGTCAATCTCACGGAGGTTGCGAGTTCGACTCTCGCTGGTAGTAATATTTTTCACTATTTTACCTTTTGTCTCGTTTTCCCTCTTTCATGCACCCTTTTTCAGCATTAGCCCAATAATAAGGCCCAACTGCTCAACTGTATAGTTGCTTACAACATTGTAAGTATTTTATAAACAAATGTTTATATTAGTGTCATAATTTTTGGGTTATTTTAATACCAGCAAATTTTATAGCATATTTAAACAAAATAGTAAATATTATCACTTTTATTCATATATTCTTTACTTTTTTCCAAAAATTAGAGATTTTATTTAGATTCTTATTATTTTTTCCCTCTTTCTCTCTCATTTCATAAATCATATTACTTTTTTTCATTCAAGAAAGTTGGCGATTTCAAAGATAACATAGGGTACTAATTCGAAAAAAAAAAATATTAAAATAAAGTAGAAAATTACAAAGTGAATGAAAAAAAATGCAAGAAACTTTAAGGAGACTCGTTGGAGCAGGGGTAAAAGTAGGAAGAAACATGGGTAAAAGTAGGAAGAAATATTAAACAGCATATGAGTTAAATTTTAGAGGGTTAAGGTTAATTTTGCCCTTAGCCGCCCCGCCTCGTTTACCATCCTTTAATTTTCACGTGTTTACTTCTTCATATTTCGAATCCCGTGATAAAAATATTGTCTTCGCCGCTGTTGACATATATGTATAGTTGAACAAATTAGAGAAATATATATTAACATCAAGTCCGCACCAATTGTAACAACAGAACAACGAATCCAATAGTACTTTATACTCATCAATTTTAAAATCTAGAATCCACCTACTATAATTCCTTGATTGCCACATCCGAGGGGAGACGTCAACAAAATTGTGTTCTCTATCCTCTGCTTATAATTTTTTCGTTATAATAGACACATTTTTACTAGTGTCGATGTAACATTTTACATAATAGAACTTTGCATGAGATGGTTCCCTTGTTTTCAATTGCGTACCAATTGAAAAGCAGACATGATATCACTAAGATTTCGAATAGTTGAATTGATTCTATTTCGACTCTTCCTGTAATATATGCAGATGCAAACCAAAAGTACAAGAATGCAAATTCTTCATTACCCGACGACCAACTAGAAGTGTCAAAGACATCAAGGCGCCATTCATCATCAGAAAGTGGGAGTGGGAGCACTAGTTCTCCAAAGAAATCCAGGCGAAACAAAGAGTCGTCCGAGGGTTCATCAAGATCAAGCAGACACAGCCGGCCTGGTTCGGGTGGTGCTGGCTCTGATTCTCCAGCAAGGGACCTTCCGGACATACCAAAAAAGACACGACGGAAGAAATCCAAGGAGGATGGTGGAATGGGGTCCGGCTCATCGACCCGGACCTCTAAATCCAAAGGAACATCCTCTTCTAGTACAACACAAATGGATCCTGGACAAGACACAAGATGTGACAGTTCAAGAAACAGTGAGATAGAGAAACAAGAACATAAGATGGAGTAAAACTTAGTCAAGTAAAAAACTGGGCATCTGTTTTGATACCCCAAAATTTTCCTTTACATTGATTAGAAACTATTTTACAATATAACCTTTTGATATATATATATATCTTATATGTAGATTCAGTCTCCTTCCTAGTCTGTTTTCTTTCTCCTTTACACTGATGTTTGCCTGATTAAAACCTGCGGATAATAACGCCGACAACGAAATGGCGGCAGCCACCGACTTGTCTGATACCTTGTCCTTTCTGCTTTCTCTTCTTTCGACAGCGACGTTTCAATGACTGCCAAAATTGCCTGATTTTCGTTTAGGGTACACGTGGCAGAAATCTATACGCCGAATATCGTTCTCATGGGAAATGTACTGAAAGCATGCGAATTCCATTTTATTCCCCCTTCTTTTTACCTTGTGGGGGCTCTTTTCTGTACTCTCTTTTTTACCACCCCTCTGACGGGGTTTTTACCCTTTGATTTTAAAGTTTGTCTCATCATTCCAAAAGGATGGTAATCTGCCATTTTAGGTAGACGTTTGGACATAATTTGATTGAGATTTAGAAATATATGTATTTAAAATTTAAATTCTAAAAGAGTAATTGAAAATTAAAATTGTGTTTGGACTTGAAAATAGAATTGAAGTTTTGTGAATGAAAAAAGGTTTTAAAATTTATTTATTTAACTTCAAATTCATATTTCAATTTTGGAGTTGAAATAATAAATTTAGACAAACAAATAATCTCCAAATATTATTTTAAAATTTGAACTAAAAGCCTTTTAATTTTGCTCACATTATTACTATTAAATTCTGATAAAGAGAAAAGGTCACATTAGATTATGGGATGAACCTACTTTGGCAAGAGAGGTATATATATGTGTGTGTGAGATAGAGATAGAATAGGAAAAATATAATTAGTCATAATTGTGTATATTTTGTATATGGTAAATGTATATTTAGTCAAATTCATTACCTTATGTACCTAGGATTAGGATAATTTATTACCTTATGTACATAGTATTATGATTGTATTATTAGGTATATATTACCCCTTTGGAATTAAATAATCAAGAAAGAATATTTTTTACATGGTATCTGATCATTCTCTCTTCATATACCGACAGGGTCCTGATATAACTTATCTTCTTCTATATGTGAATGATATTATATTGTCTGCTTCATCTGACGCTTTTCGTAAGTCTATTATGTCTCTGCTCAAGTTCGAGTTTGCTATGAAAGATTTTGGGCCTTTGAGTTATTTTTTGGGATAACTCTAACACGTTATGCATGTGGTTTATTTTTATCTCAGAAGAAATATGCAAAAGAAATTGTTGAGCGGGCTGGCATGTCAACATGCAAGCCGCCTGCCACTCCGGTTGCTACTAAATCCAAGTTGAGTGTCACTTGCAGTACACCATATGTTGATCCATCACATTAACGCAGTCTTGCTGGCGCCCTGCAATATCTTACCTTCACGAGGCCCAACATATCTTATGATGTGCAACATGTTTGCTTATTTATGCATAACCCGATGGAGGATCACATGCAGGCTCTCAAGCACATTGTGCGCTATATTCAGGGTACCCTTGATCATGGATTGCATCTTATTTCATCTTCGACATCCACTCTCGTTGCTTACACTGATGCAGATTGGGGTGGCTGTCCGGGCACCAGACGTTCCATGTCTGGCTACTATGTGTTCCTTGGTGATAATTTGATATCTTGGTCATCCAAACGGCATGCTACTTTGTCTAAATCCAATTTCGAAGCAGAATACAGGGGAATTGCTAATGTGGTTTCCGAATCGTGTATAGAGTCGAAGCAGAATACAGGAGAATATTTGTGAACGAATTATAAAAGTGTATAGAGTAATTTGCTATAGTTTTAGTGCGATAAAATTTCACTTACAATAGATACCTTATCGTACAAATCTATAACTTTATTTTTGTGAGGTCCCCACCAAATCTGAAGTATGCTGTGAAATACACGCAAACGCACATCTAATATGTGTATTTTTCATTTAAATTTGTTTTAATTACTTTTTCCCTCATTCTTCTTCTTTCCATCACCTTCCACCATTTTTCCACCATTAAAACAATTTTAGAGCTCCAAATGGAAGAAAAAACATAAACCCATCATTCAAAAGCTATCAAAAATCAACAGAATATTGTTTCACTGAAAACCAAAATTAGTATGAATTTTTTACCCAGAAAGAAGAAAACTTTGCACTAGCTTAAATTAAATTTGAAAAATATGCAATGGCCTTCCCCAACTTCACGGTCATTACTGCCGACTCTCCCGCCATCTTCGCCGTTGTCACTCCCTCAGTACCTTTATAAAAATGGTGCCGCCACCACCGATCGCAGCCTCTCAAAATTCCACGTTGCTCTTACGAAACCCAGAATGTGAAATCTAGCGTTTGAAAAATGAATTTGAAGGGTCGCTATTCCAACAGGCAGATCGGAGCGGTGGTCATGGAGCAGATTTGGAGGATGGAATGGCTTCAATTGTGGTGGAGCTGGCAGTATAGGTTGTGTCGAAGGATAGTGGTGTCTTTCACTCTTTTGGTTGTGTTAGAGGAGGTGGTGTCGCCGATTATAATGGTGTCTTTTGGTTGTGTTAGTGAAATATACTCTTTTTGACACATCAGCAATTCTCTCTATCACACACTAAGAGAGTAATATATTTTATTTTAAATTAATCAAAAGAATAATATATAGGGATCCCCGTATAAAAAAATGTGTAATTGATAATCTTTTCGTACATTGCGAGTGGTGTCGCCGCCCGCAGGTCCGGGGTCGGGTCTTGGGCTTCTTTTAATATATCTTTTTGGATCCAAATTGTTTAATATTTAAAGTTTGGTCCCTGGAGTTTCAGGAAAAATAAAGTTGGGAAGAGGCTCACGGCGGAAGGCAGAAAGTTTCCGCCTCTTGGGCTGGTTTTGGATAGGGCTGGCAATGGATCGGATAGAGCTCAATCCGCCTCCACCCGCCAACGATCCATCCACCACCCGACCCATCTATCACCCTATTTTTTTTAATCCACATCCGATCCACCCATCATCCACGGGTGAATCGGGTGGATCGGGTGCTTCGCGGATGGAAGCGACGAAGACTTATGAAAATTGATCGATACTCAAGTCTTGTAGGTAATTTATAACAGTTAATAAATATATCAGTTCAGATTTCACAAAAATGAACTTTACTTTTTTCATTTTATTGGAAGTAGAGAATTGTACGGATTAATTCGAGAATGGCAGGGTCTGGTAAACCCACAAAGTTGCATTTGATTATATCAATTGTTAAGATAAAATAATTATCATCAATCCTCCTAGTACCGTGAGTTCATATTTTTATGTGAAAACGATCAACATTTGTTTTTTCCCTTTCTTATGTTGTTCAATGTACGTTTTACTTGATCAAACTTAGAGTGGTATAATTAGCAGATAAAAATATAATTTGTTCAATCTGTTTAAATTTGGACAAGTTAGCGACCCACATATTTCTTAACTCAAGTTATTTTGATTAGCCTGATTCAGTCAAATTAAAAATAGCATTTATTAAGCGTTTGGACATGCAATTTCATCTCATGAGATGAAATTTCAAATCATCCAAAAAGACATGATTTAAGATTTCAAATTTTAAATGTAAAAGTTGACCACAAGTTTATATTTTGTCAAAATAGATCCATAAATTGATAGATATAATTAGCAATCATGTTTATCAATTATTTATATCAAATATTAAAAGATCTACAAGAGGGGTGGATTGAAACTAATTAATTTATAACGGGTGGATGGGTGAGTCGGGTGGTGGGTTGGATGTATGTCCACCCGTATCCGACCCGATCTGTCACCCGATCCATCCGTCACCCGATCCATCCGTCACCCGATCCATCCGTCACCCGATTACATCCATGTTTTGTCGGATTTTCATCCATATAATCGGGTCGGGTGGATCGGATATCCATCGGGTTAGGGTGAAATTGTCAGCCCTAGTTTTGGAGCATTGAATCTCCATTACTAGACACTTGAATTCGGCCATTATTTGGTGATTGTTACCCCTCAGTAAGTGTCATTACATGACTATTGAAAGTCACTAGTTGGCTAGTTAAGAGGTCATCCTCCTTACACTATAAATTGAGGCCTTGACTCAATTGTTCCACACTTGAGAAAAATTACATAAATCTTCTTATTCATCTCTAGCATCATTTCATTACTCAAAGTTCTGAAGGGTAACACTTGAGTTTCTTTTGCTCATTTGTTAAGTTGTTGTTTTATCTTGGGAGACTATTGCCATAACGTAAGAAGATATATACGGGACAATTTTGTCTTAAAGACAGAGTGGCATAACTCGACTCAACGAAGTTTTAAGTGGTTATAATCGTTCTTATTTCCAATTTGTTGTAATCGTTAGTAGTTTATCCTTTCTGGCTATTGTAATATTTATTTACTTCCCGTTTTCTGCAATTGTTGTAACCCACATGTACTACTAACAGATAACTTGTAAAGTTGCTGTCATGACCAACACGTAACAGGTGGAAACAATCTCTTACAGAAATTCAAGAGAAGGCTGCCTACAAAAATGCAGATAAGACTGCGTACAATAGACCTTGTGATCCGGCTCTTTTCCGGACCCCGCATATAGCAAGAGCTTAGTGTTAAGAGTCACACATCGGATATGGAATGAAAATATGGACACTTTATATGGACTTGAACAATCCTCATCATATAAGCTAGTTTTTTAATTGAGTTAGACCCAACATCCATTCCTTTACGTGTTATCAGAGCCTTATCAGAGCCAGACTCATTCCAATTCTTTATCCATCGATATTGAGCTCCAAATTATATTATTCACTTCCAGTTAACAAGTTTTGGACGTGCGGGAAATGTTAAAAGTTTACATCGTATATAGAATGAGAACATAGACTACTTATACCCTATAAGTTAAGTTAGCGTTGAGTTAGACCCGAATTTAGTACACTAGGCTGCCTTATACTACTAACAGAGGATAATTCATCAATTCATGACTTAATTTACAACTGAAAAGCACCTCTCACCTCTCACCTCTCACCTCTCACCTCTCAAATTGCTGAAAGATAGATCAGTATGTGAAGAACACTTGTCAAAAAGAGAAGTTACTAATAAAATAGTTGATTTAGGAATAAAATTTGAGAAAGTGCAGATTAAATCTTGATTTTTACCAACAGATAGCGGTGCAAAAAGCAAAAATGGATTCAACAAGAGAAATAAATAGGACTTTGCTACGACGGTAATATCTAGGTTTAGCTGCATACGTGTTACCCATAAAGCAAGATAAATTTACGAATTATCTGACACGTGTTTTACTAACATTTAAAATGGAGGATGTGAATATTTACAGTTCTACCCTTTATCGTACTACCAACCTTCACTTATATTAAATAGTTAAATTAAAAAATAGAAAAAACATAAGTAGGGAGTACTGTTAAAAACATCTAAATTACTTTTGTATTTGACTGAAATATTTTTCTTTTTCTATAAATGTGTTTTATTTGTCGGGCCACATAAAATCAAGTTGGACATATATATATATATATATATATATATATATATATATATATATATATATATATATTATTAATCGTATTCCAAAAAATCAGTAAATAATAATTACTTAAAATAAACAGAATCAGTGTTGGAAAAATAAGAATAATTTTTCCAGAATATAATCGAGCCCACTTAGTTCAAAGTGTGTCCTTAAGAAAATTATTCCCCTCACAGTAGTCGAGGTTGATGAAATATCCCCTCCCAGGATAGAACGATTATCTTACTAGAATAGTAGTACTCCAAATTCAGGTAGCAGCGAACCACTCAACAACAGTATATCACACATAATTTGTTTATGCAGAAGAAGAAGAAGTTTGTGTTGTTCAGAAAATTCGTAAGTAAAATTCTGAGGAATCAAACGAATTTATAGCCATTGAAGTACTGTTTCTGAAGGTTTGCAACCTTTCTGAACAGCCACTGAAAATTGATGGGAAATTTAAATATGGAAAAGAAACCGGGTCGCGGGTCAGACACGCGGATCAAGCCGGGTCGCGGGTCAGGGTCACCAACGGGTAGCATTGGATAAGTTAATTAATTTAATTAAATAATTAAAAATTAAAGAAAATTTGGTCCAAAAAGATTATCAATCAATCAGATCATTTGACCAAATTCGAAGCCGAAGGCGAGCCGAGCCGAGCGAGCGACGACGACGGCGCGAGGGGTCCTTGGCCCCTTAACCCTTTTACTGACAAGAAGGAGTAATTCTACTTATAAGTAGAAGAACTTTTCTTTCCACTACCGATGTGGGACAAATGCTTATTTTATAAAGCAAGAGGGAACTCCCACTTTTCTTTCCACTACCGATGTGGGACAACTCCCACTTTTCTTTTCAATCATTTCCCATTCACCAATATCAATACCCAACAATCCCCCACATGAATGGGGAATGGCTATAATATAAAAGCGCGGACAAGTGTGATATACAAGCGAGAATTGACTGCATCTGGATAAGTAGGTTTCCCTTTGAACTTTCCGTAGTGAACTTATATCGGATATACTCGATCAATCGGTAGATTTGATATCTTTGAACCGTCGAACTTTGTTGTATACCTAGACAACATAAGTCACATAATCAACCATCAACCGTTTATGGTTCTCACGGTTGTGTTCGTTTCAGCCATGAACACATCCTGGTTTCATGAATGCGTAGAGAATGGGCCTTCACTGTCATTCCCCTTTAAAGCGGCTTACACTTAACACTCACATAGGTGATTTCTAAGCATGTGGTCCTATAGCCACATTATCCGGTCATACACTCGCGCGATTTAGATAATCATTAAAGAACCTTAATGCTTTATTAACTCACTAACAAGCCATAAGGTTTTATCCTTATTTACGAACATTGTCTTCATCCGAGAATGGGTTGAGTTATTTGACAATGTTGAACCGTCGATCACAACTTTGTTTGATCTCCTTGAACCTAGCTCTTGGGATCTCCAATCGCTAGGTAGAGTTACCGCCATGATGACTTGTCCTCGGCCTTAACCCCATTCCCATTGATGATCTACTAACTCCTCTCTAGATAAGCCTTTTGTAAGCGGATCCGCCACGTTATCTCTTGACTTTACATAGTCAATCGTGATAACGCCACTAGAGAGGAGTTGTCTAACGGTATTGTGTCTTCGTCGTATGTGACGAGATTTTCCGTTGTACATTACGCTCCCCGCCCTACCTATTGTCGCTTGATTGTCACAATGTATACATATAGGAGCCAAAGGTTTGGGCGAGAATGGAATATCTTCTAAGAAATTCCGGAGCCATTCGGCCTTCTTCACGGCCTTGTCTAAAGCTATAAATTCAGATTCCATTGTAGAGCGGGCGATGCATGTCCGTTTTGATGATGTCCAAGACACCGATCCACCCCCAATTGTGAAAACATAACCACTCGTGGATTTAACTTCGATGATCCGGTGATCCAATTTGCATCACTATATCCTTCGATCACGGCGGGATATTTGTTATAATGCAAAGCATAGTCTTGGGTGTGTTTTAAATACCCCAAGACTCGTTTCATTGCCATCCAATGAGTTTGATTGGGATTATCGTGAATTGACTCAGCTTGCTTATAGCACATGCTATATCTGGTCCTGTACAATTCATAATATACATCAAACTTCCCAAAACTCGTGCATAGTCCAATTGTGAGTCACTTTCACCTTTATTCTTTTGAAGTGCAAAACTTACATCAATTGGAGTCTTTACAACATTGAAATTTAAATACTTAAACTTGTCAAGTACTCTTTCAATATAATGAGACTGCGATAATGCTAGACCTTGTGGAGTTTTATAAATTCTGATGCCTAAGATCAAATCAGCAACTCCTAAGTCTTTCATATCAAATTTGCTAGCCAGCATACGCTTCGTAGCATTTACATCAGTAATATCTCTACTCATTATCAACATGTCATCAACATATAAACAAACAATGACTTCATAGTTTGGGGTATTTTTAATGTAAACACATTTGTCACACTCATTAATCTTAAATCCATTTGCCAACATTGTTTGGTCAAATTTTGCATGCCATTGTTTGGGTGCTTGTTTAAGTCCATAAAGTGACTTAACAAGTTTGCACACTTTCCTTTCTTTACCAGGAACCACAAAGCCCTCAGGTTGTTCCATGTAAATTTCTTCCTCCAATTCTCCATTTAAGAAAGCTATCTTGACATCCATTTGATGGATTTCAAGACCATATACGGCCGCTAGTGTTACTAACACCCGAATAGATGTTATTCTTGTTACCGGCGAGTATGTGTCAAAGTAATCAAGGCCTTCTTTTTGTCTATAACCTTTGACCACAAGTCTTGCCTTATATTTGTCAATAGTGCCATCAACTTTTATTTTCCTTTTAAAAATCCATTTTGATCCTAAAGGTTTATTTCTAGGAGGAAGATCAACCAATTACCATGTATGGTTGTTCAAAATTGATTCAATCTCACTATTGACTGCCTCTTTCCAAAATGCTGAATCAGAAGAAGACATCGCTGCTTTAAATGTTTGAGGCTCATTTTCAAGCAAGAATGTCACAAAATCTGGTCCAAAGGAAGTAGATGTTCTTTAACGTTTGCTACGCATTGCATCCGCTTTACTTGGTGTATTTTCCTTTGGTTCTTCCCGCGGTCGTTTAGATCTTTCACTTGACGACTCACATTCAGTTTTATACGGATAAATGTTTTCAAAGAATTCAGCATTATCTGATTCAATTACCGTATTAATATGAATTTCAGGATTGTCCGATTTGTGAATCAAAAACCGACAAGCTTTGCTGTTTGTAGCATAACCAATAAAAACACAATCTACAGTTTTTGGTCCGATTTTTACCCTTATGGGCAAAGAAACTTGGACCTTTGCTAAACACCCCCACACTTTGAAATATTTCAAGTTGGATTTTCTTCCTTTCCATAGTTCATATGGAATAGATTGTGTTTTGCTGTGGGGCACCCTGTTGAGTATTCGGTTAGCTGTAAGGATAGCTTCCCCCCCACAAGCTTTGCGGTAAACCGGAACTTATTAGTAAGGCATTCATCATTTCCTTTAATGTTCGATTTTTCCTTTTCGCAATTCCATTTGATTATGGTGTGTAAGGGGCCGTAGTTTGATGAATAATTCCATATTCTAAACATATCTCTGCAAAAGGAGATTCATACTCTCCACCCCTATCACTTCTAATCATTTTAATCTTTTTATTCAATTGATTTTCCACTTCGTTTTTGTATTGCTTAAATGCATCAATTGCTTCATCCTTACTATTAAGCAAATAAACATAACAATATCGAGTGCAATCGTCAATAAAAGTTATAAAATACTTTTTTCCACCGCGAGATGGTATTGACTTCATATCACATATATCTGTGTGAATTAAGTCTAAAGGATTTGAATTCCTATCAATAGACTTATATGGATGTTTAACAAATTTAGATTCAACACAGATTTCACATTTAGATTTATTACACTCGAATTTAGGCAATACTTCTAAATTAATCAATTTTCGCAAGGTTTTGTAGTTGACATGTCCTAAACGAACATGCCATAAATCATTTGACTCCAATAAGTAAGACGAGGCTGAATTTTTATTAATACTGTCAACAACCATTACATTGAGTTTGAAAAGGCCTTCGGTGAGGTAGCCCTTTCCTATGAACAATTCATTCTTACTTATTACAATTTTCTCACTAACCAACACGCACTTAAACCCGTTTTTGACGAGTAATCCGGCTGAAACTAAATTCTTTCGAATTGTTGAAACGTGCATAACATTGTTGAGAGTCAGGACCTTGCCGGAAGTCATCTTCAGAAGTATCTTCCCATATCCTTCAACCTTGGTACATTGCGGTATTTCCCATAAATGGTCCCTCTTCGGGTCCAGCGGGAGCATATGTTGCAAATGCTTCTTTTGTAGCGCAAACATGTCGAGTGGCACCAGAATCAAACCACCACTCCTTTGGGTTTCCAACCAAATTGCAATCCATAGCATTGCACACAGATCATCCATATCATCATTCTTTTCCACCATATTGGCTTGTCCTTTTCCCTTGTTCTTTTTCGGGAGACAACAATCTGGGGCTTTGTGGCCAGCTTTTCCACAATTAAAGCAGTTGCCCTTGAACCTTTTCTTGTTGGAATCCTTCTCATTTCCAGAAGGCCTCTTCATTTTCTTGTTCTTTTTCAGAGCAGCATCTTCAACGATGTTTGCCCCTTCAATTGGTGAAGTCTTACGGTACCTCTTCTCAGCGGTTTTGTTATCTTCCTCGATCTTGAGACGAATCACAAGATCTTCCAACTTCATTTCCTTTCTTTTGTGCTTAAGATAATTCTTGAAATCTTTCCATGAGGGCGGCAATTTCTCAATCATTGCAGCCACTTGGAACGCTTTATTTACTACCATACCTTCAGCAATAAGGTCACGGAAGATAAGTTGAAGCTCTTGAACTTGGGTTCCAACGGTTTTTCCATCCACCATTTTGTAGTCTAGGAATTTGGCAACCACAAACTTCTTCAAGCAAGCATCTTCAGTTTTGTACTTCTTTTCAAGTGCACTCCATAGTTCTTTGGAGGTCTCTACTGCACTGTAGACGTTGTACAAGTCATCTGCTAAGGCACTCAAAATGTAGCCTTTGTACAAAAAATCAGCCTGTTTCCAAGCCTCAGTAACCATGAATTGTTGGTTGTCAGGCATGTCGGCGGCAGGCACGTGAGGGTCCTCATTGGTGAACTTTTGCATACCAAGGGTGGTAAGCCAAAAGAACATTCTTTGCTGCCATCCTTTAAAGTTGGCACCGGTGAACTTCGCAGGTTTCTCAGCCGGTGGCACAGCGGTACGGGTTGTAGGAGTAACCGCTAGTGCAGTATTCGCAGAGGTAGTTCCAGTCTCAATTGCCATTATTCGTTTGTCACTGTCAAATCGACAAACTGTTTTAGTTAATAAAATCAGAATAGCAATTCAATCACAGATTTAGACGATGAAGATTTTATTTCTTCAAAACGCAGTATAATTATGAAACTTTAGTATTCCAACGAAGTTTTTATATCTTCGAGTCAGAATACTAATATTCATATGGAGTAGAAAACTACATAAGTTTTAATCTCCAAACCAGAATACAACAACAATGAAGTTTTTATGTTCTTCAAATAGTTGTACAAGTATGAACTTTAATATTCCAACGAAGTTTTTATGTCTTCAAGTCAGAATATGAAATTTCATACGGAGTAGAAAACCACACAGGTTTTAGTCTCCAAAACAGAATACAGATTAATCTAAAAATATAATTTCCTTAAGATTGTTATTAATCTGTATTCCAAAAAATCAGTAAATAATAATTATTTAAAATAAACAGAATCAGTGTTGGAAAAATAAGAATATTTTTTTCCAGAATATAATCGAGTCCACTTAGTTCAAAGTGTGTCATTAAGGAAATTATTCCCCTCACAATACTCGAGGTTGATGGAATATCCCCTCCCAGGATAGAACGATTATCTTACCAGAATAGTAGTACTCCAAATTCAAGTAGCGGCGAACCACTCAACAACAGTATATCACACATAATTTGTTTATGCAGAAGAAGAAGAAGTTTGTGTTGTTCAGAAAATTCGTAAGTAAAATTCTGAGGAATCAAACGAATTTATAGCCATGGAAGTACTGTTTCTGAAGGTTTGCAACCTTTCTGAACAGCCACTGAAAACTGGTGGGAAATTTAAATATGGAAAAGAAATCGGGTCGCGGGTCAGACACGCGGATCCGGCCGGGTCGCGGGTCACTAACGGGTAGGATTGGATAAGTTAACCGAAGCCGAAGCCGAGCCGAGCCGAAGCCGAAGCCGAAGCCGAGTCGAGCGACGACGACGACGCGAGGGGTCCTTGCCCCCTCAACCCTTTTACTGACAAGAAGGAGTAATTCTACTTATAAGTAGAAGAACTTTTCTTTCCACTACCGATGTGGGACAACTCTCAATTTTCTTTCCAATCATTTCCCATTCACCAATATCAATACCCAACAATATATATATGTGATATGTCTAGTTCTGATAGAACCAACCTTATTAAACTTATTTGTTTCATTTGCAAGAAAATATGCAATACCGTTAGCTTTCCTGAAACAATGTCTTATTTTGCAGGCCAAAGTGATATGTTCCGTTTGCCTGTGAGTTTAGCAGACTTCCAAAAATTTGGCCTAAATTTTATTTTAATATTTATAAATTTATTTAATATGTATAATAATTTATTTAAAACACAATAAATTAGTTTTTTAAAATTTAAAACTCCTAAATTCAAAATCTTGCTTTGCCTCGAAATTCTTGGATTCCCTGGCTTTTGAAGCATTTATAACTTGTAATCAAGTAGAATGTTAGAATTATTTAGATCATTATTAATTGTTAGTTTAATTAACATAATGTTAAAATTGTTTAAATCACTATTTTTGGCATAATATTTCGAGTCCCTCCCATATTGGAAAATCGACAAGTCAGCTTTCAAATGAAGTATTTTTCTATGGCTATTTGCCATATAGTCATATATAATAATTTATTTAACAATTGTGTATTTTCTTCTTACTTCTTAATATACCGCACATGTTTTACCTTAATTTTGTATTTTTCTTATTTCTTCTTTAGGTACAACGATTATTTGTTTCAACAATTTATTTGGGCAAATCTGTAAGATTGATTCAACAGGAACTCCATTATTTCTAGCGAGAAAAAGTTTTTAGCCAAATTAATGTAGTTTCAAATGTGTATTTTTTTTCCTAAAGGCAATTGATATTTATTCTAATAATGTACTTTTTCCGAGTGAAATATGTAAACTAAATTGGCTAGAGCTTTCCTATTTCTAGTCAAATAAAAAAACTTAGCCACAATAACGGAGTTCCAAGTTCCACCTATGAATTTTCTTTTATTTCTTATTTAACTGATTATATTCCTTTTATTTTCTGGCAACATCTGTACAAAAGAATTTCTAGAATTATTATTTTTATGCAAATAAATTCTTTTAGTCAACATAATGAATTTTCAACTTTGTATTTTTTTAATTTTGTTTTTATTTTTAGATGCAATGATAATCTATTTTACTGTGTACTTCTTTTTTGGGTCAAGTATGTAAAAAGAAATTGGTTGAATCTTCATTGAGTTTAGCCAAATAAAAAGTTTAACTTAAATAATAGTAGATTTTTAAACATGTTTTTTACAAATAATATATGAGAATATGACCCAAAAATTAATTAATTTTAAGAAGTAAATATTTTATTATTTAAAAATGGCACGTGAACAAAATATATCACACGGAGTGAGTGAATCAAACCTCCTTGCGTTCAGATCGTGCAGGGGCAAAGCTACCAGATAACCAAATATATAAAATAATCAGAACCAAAAATAATTTAAATGTGTATTATATAAAAGGTGTGAGGGTGTTCAAATATTATGCTTTATTTTTTATTAGTTGAATTGCCTATTGAATCTATTTTCACTTCAAGTGACAGTAAAACACGATTGTATGCTAACTTCAGACAATACATTAAAAAGCAAACAATTTAACATTGATATGATTGGTAAGATAGATTGTGGACATAGATCTCATTATCTAATCCCTTTTACTAATTCTGATAATCCCGGTTAGTCAGGACGATCTCAAACATTATGAGGGCCAGTTCTAATTCGTAAAAGTGGATCCTTAATATAAGTAAATATACAATTTCAATAATTAGATTGAGCTAAGACCTGCGAATTATGGACCTTTACAGTAAATTCTGGCTAATACTACTTAATAATAATAATAATAAAAAATAAGCCTCTAAATTTTTTCATTTTTCGGGGGTCCTGTACGGTAGCACAACTTGCACGGGCCCAAAAACGCCCCTGCTCATAGGCAACCCTACCTAGATTGTACTTAAGCAAACAATTAAGTTTCAAGTGTTTTATAAAGAGTTAATTACATTTTATTTTAATATCCATAAAGTGTATTCAAAGCTGAATCAAATTATAAATTTTTTCAGAGTACTCTACTCTATATTAGTGTGAAAAACGTTTCTTTTGCAATAGGACAAATTAAAATGAAATCTGAATCTCTCAAGATTTAGATCAACAGTAGAATAGTTCTTTTGCTCTTTTTCCACAATGTAGTGGTTCTTCTTTATTCCTTGTTTTGTCCATTACTGCTACTTGCTGTTTTTTTTTTTTTTATATCCAACTTACCGGCTTACGCCAAACTATTTCTAAAGATAGTAGTCTCAGCATTACTACCAGTAAATCGTGAGATATGCCTGAATGACCAGGTTTGAGAACAGAGCAACTGATCACCTACAAGGTCCTAACCCAGAAGATTCTGGGACACTCAAAAACACGGTGCATGACTCCAGCTGAATTTTAAGTTTCCTTATTTGTCATCCGGCTGTGCTCTTACTGCTACTTGCCGACCCTTTCCTTTTTATTTTCACAAGAGTATATGATAAAAAATGGTCCCTTATTTTTTAGGGACGGTTCAAAATAGTCCCTTAAGTGTGCGTTTAACATTTTTGGTTATTTAAGATTGCCAAAAGTATTATATTTAACGGGAATTGCGAAAAAAATAAAATTAGCGTACAATTTTTGTAGTTTTTTTTTATAATTTATTTTTAGAGTATGATGTAACTTTTTCAAGCGTAAGTTTTGCTATATTTTTTAATATCTAGTGTATTTTGTTTATGTTGTATATTTTAAGATTTAAGAAGACCTTGATTTTTATAGTTAATTACTCCTCCCCAACTATTTCTGTCAAATCTAATAAATTGAGTTTGATAAATAAATTTATATACATTCGTAAGGACCAATGTCATGACTACAGAAAAAGTTATGATTCGCGAGTTGCGTTTTTAAATTAAAGCGGGGAATCCAATTTTTGGATCCCCAAGAGATATTTTTTATTGGGGAATAATCTGAGCGGAGAAAAATGGCGATGGCGGGTTTGTATCGGCGAGTTCTTCCGTCACCTCCCGCTATTGATTTCGCTTCTAATGAAGGAAAGGCAAGTTTTTCTGCTATTCTTTTCCTTTTTTGTCGATTTTGTGCTGAATGGTTGAAGAAGAATAGGGTTTAAGTGTTTGTTTCATTCTGATGTTCTACTTCAATTTATCAGTTGATTAGTAGCTGCTACTGATTTGGAAGATGACTTTTAATTCTGTAATTTTGGTTACTATTTTGCCACAATTGGTGCTAACTTAGGGTGTATTTGGTATAAAGGAAAATGTTTTCTAGGAAAATAAGTGGGTTTCTTAGAGCCTGTTTGGATTGGCTTATTTTAGGTGCTTTTAAGCACTTTTGTGTAGTTTTTGGGTAAGATAAAAAACTGCTTTTAATCACTTATTTTAAAGCCAAAATAACAAAAATAAGTCAAGAACTCCTAACTTATGGCTTATGCTTATAAGCCATAAGTTATAATCCCATCTAAACAGGCTCTTACTTATTTTTTTAGTGTTTGGTAAGTAAGCAAAACAATATTAGCTTAAGAGCATTTATATATAATCTAGCAGAATACTGTGGAGGTGGGATGGAATGGGATGGGAGTTGGGGTTCCGGAGTGGGAAGGGGGTGGGGGGGGGGTCGGATGGTCAAGGGGAGGGTGGTGGGTGGGTGGGAAGGAGACAATGAACTTGTAATGTCACTTATGTGACTTGTTTTCCCTACTTATAACAGAGAAGTCATTTTCCTCATTTTTAAGGAATTTATTTTCTAGAGAAAATATTTTCCAAAATGTTACGACCAGCCAAACATGAAAAAATTGGAAAATATTTTGGGTGTGTTCGGTATGAAGAAAAATGTTTTTTATGGAAAATGTTTTACAGGAAAATAAGTGGGTTCTTACTTATTTTCTTGTGTTCGGTATGAAGAAAAGTGTTTTCCATAGAAAATGTTTTACAGGAAAATAAGTGAGTTTCTTACTTATTTTCTTGTCTTCGGTACGTAAGCAAAAAATATTATTCTAAAAGCATTTGTATATAGTCTAGACAAATATCATGGGTCGTGGGGGTGGTGGTGGTGGTGGTGGGAATGGGGGCTACATGTGTTGGGGTGAAGATGAGATGTGTTGGATAGTGGGGAGGACACAATTTCGTCATAAGCAACTTGTTTTCGTAGAGAAAATATTTTTCAAAATTTTTGACCAACCGAACACGGGAAGTTGATTTGGACACCAATTGGCTGCTCATCGTCCAGACGTCATGACATACCCTATACTCAAATTCACCTTGACGTTCCACGGTGAAATCTATGGCCCAGCAGACTTAAAGAAAATGTGATAAAAGGAAATCAGGAATCATTTTTGTGCTTTCCCCATTTGAATGATTTTATTTTCACACATTTAGATATCTATTTTTTTGGCAATTAACTGTTGGTATCTTCGTCTGTGCTTATTTTTACATCTACACATTTTAAGTCTTTACATCCCATTTCTTATGGTAGGCCCTTTACTTCCAGATATTAAAATGCCTGATGATATTCTAGTTTATTGTACTTGCTTCCCCTTGGTTATGCTATCAATTCATCTCCTTGTTTGGTTCGACTCTTAAGGTATACATCTAAAGTTGATGTCATCTCACACAAGATACATATTTGCTTGAGTATTTATTTTTACAGCTTGATGATGTTTCATGGAATTAGTATCATGAATATGAGAGATTGAATGCAGCTATCTTGGCTCTTTCGTACATAATCTTTTGTGCGTTTTTTTTAAATTTTTGTCGCATAAGATTTTGACTTTCCATTGAAGTTGACATTCAGAAAGAAATAGAGAAAAAGTATTATGTCAAATTATCCAACTAAGCATGCCCCTGACTTCTTTCGATTATTTATCTCTTCTACTTATTTAGGGGGATAGAAGTAACAGGCCCTTAAGTCTATCACAGTTGCTTGAACACACTTTATTTCCAAGAACTCAATAAGCTCTTTGTGCCATATTGCTACATTGACATTTTCCGCTTCAACTTCTGCCCTTGATGGAAGGATGACTTCTGCTTGCTAAGTTTAAAAATATGAGATTAATTTGAGTTACTTCTTTCCCCCCTCTTTGTCAAAGTGAGGAGCAATTCCTCATTTTCGGCCACAACCTCATCGAGGCACATCCCTATTACTCCTTACAAACCCAAACAACCATATGCTGCTTAGCTCAATCCGTTCTGCCTTAAGTTAAATTTTCCATTCTGACTAGCCATCCTCAATTCAAAATGTTGAGAAAGTATTTATTAGTCTACCACATTGTATCCTTTCACCTCCAATGAATACTGAACATAATAATACTCTTTGGAGCCCGCTGCTGGTTTCCTCTGCAGAGTTTTATCTATGCCCTCTCTCCTGATCACTTAGCTGGATCCTTGGTTCTTCCCATCCTTTAAGTTATGCCATTATGGAAGTTGAAGTTTTAATGGGGAAAATTTAGAGGAGGGTAGAGAGATTAATTTAGAGAAGATAGTGAGACAACGCATTGGCAAATTCTTGTAGTGGGAAAAGAATTAGAAAGAGAGCTTCAATAAGAATAGAGAATGCTAAAACCTATTAAGCTAGGCACAAGCACAACTAGTGAACCATGTATCTCCTACCACTGAAACAACTAATATCCACAACATTGCACGTAAAATACTAACACAAAGTTAACATATACAATTCAAGTATCGGTTCAAATCAAAATACACCACCAATGAGTACATGAAGCATAACTTTAGATTTCACTATAACTATACGCTGATGAAGGCTGAACGAAAAGCAAAATGGCTAATTTAGTGCCCACTAAGGAAAAGTGAGGCTTAATGACTTTGGAAGTATTGACCGCTATTGGATCATCTCCGGAACAAACTTTGAGTCTGTGAAACACGAAGTGAGGAGTGAGTCTACAGACAGTGAATAAATAAACTATCCATAACTGTTGGGATAAGAATTAAAAAACATGCTGTGTTTTCCGTATTATATTTATATTTGGGGATAATCACACTCAAGAGTTTGAAACCATGCACAACTCTGAGGCTTCTATCTCGACTGTCTGATCCCAACTCAATCGATTAGGAATCCACAATAGACCCTTGTGGTCTGTCCCTTCACCGGCCTTGAGCATAGCAGGAGTGCACCGGGCTGCCCTTTATCCCCCGTGTGTACATCACGAAGGTTTGATGCTATCCCCATCAACTATGGGTGCTAATATTGTGAGTGGCATATTATGATACCATCACCTGTGTGTAATGTTCTGTGATAACGTACCACGAGGGAGAATGGACATCAATTCAAACCTTTTGAGCTTTCTCCCAAACCATACTTTTATCTTAGACACAACCAAAACATGCATTATGCATAAAGTAGCTTACAAATATGTACTCAATGTCTCAATCGCTCTTTTTGAAACAATAGGCACAAGTCTGAACCAATTATTCAGTAAATTAGATCTTGCTTTAGCAAATCAACATAAATAAATACACTACGCATCAATATCATAATTATAAAATCGAGTTAATCACTTAAAACATAAATAAAGCTGAAACACTTCAACATAAGCATGCACATGTCTCTGCACATGTGAAAAATGGTTGGCCATGACGATGGGAATTGATCCTTGAACGTCTTGTTTTTGTAAGTAAAATGTCTAGGATTATATTTGTCAAATTTATCTTAAAGCTAATTTTTAAGGAGCACATTTATTGTATCATAATATTCAAGATAGCAAAAAACAGAAGATAGTTTTTCCTTGTGAGAAAGCCAAAAGGAGAAATCAGGGGCGGATTATTTACCAAAAAAAAAAAAAAGATTTAGGGGCTGATCCAACGTTACTGTATCGGGTTCATGTGAACCCAATTCTTTCGACGCACAACATAAGTTTATATGTGAAGTTCAATAAAATTACAACAAATAGTAGATATGAACCTATAACATTTAACCTTATAAAAAATGAACCCATACCTTTAAAAATGTAATGGGTTCAATGTTAAGAACAATAGAACATTAAAGATCGTTCCTACGTTACTTAAATCCAGAATCCGCATCTGGGAAGAATGTCGTTCCTACGTTACTTAAATCCCATCTCTGGACTTCAACATGTTACTTCGATAATATTTAAGGGATGCTCGTGTCAAGGGTATTACACATCAACATTCTGAAATTGATATATGAGATCACGGTAAATTTTTAGACAGGAGATGTCTATGTAATTGTTGGAATAATTGGGGAAAGCCATTAGTTGACCGTGCATTAGTGCAGATTCTTGAATTGCATAGGAAACAATGTTATTTTGAGACATAGTTAACTTCTTCGGAAAGAGCTAACTGGCTCTTGCAATTAAACTTGAATTTGAAGAAATGCCCACCTGACCAAATACAAGAGATCCGTAGTACTTATCTCGAAATGGTATAAGTCTTCTGTTCTATGAGTGAAAGTTATACTCATCAAATTTGTAAACATGAATTTGTTTTCTTCTGCATAGATTACTTTTTATAAATTGTCATACCTCAGAGAAAAAGGGAAATGCATGAAATGGGATGGAGATATGAGAAAAAGATACAATGTCTAATACTTTATTCAGTTAGTGTTACTTCTTTTTTGTACTGATTTCCGCTTGTGTTTGGAACCGCAGCAACTCTTTTTGGAGGCCATCCAGAATGGAACAATGGAAGGATTTTTTAAGTTGATATCTTATTTTCAGACACAATCTGAACCAGCCTATTGTGGTTTGGCTAGCCTTTCCATGGTCTTGAATGCCCTTGCTATTGATCCAGGAAGAAAATGGAAAGGTAACTATGCTATCTCCTATCATATAGTGAAGCTGTGTTCCTATCCTTCCTGATGATATGGATGATTTTGATCTTCACTTTTTCTTGGCCTTGCCTCCTGAATTGTTAACAAGGTCTTGGGCTCTTTTTATGTTTATTTCTTTGATGAAGGTCTTTATGTTTGTATTTTCCAATAATTTTGCCTAGCCCTACCTGCTCATGTTAGTTATAAAATGTAAGCACAGAGATGTGTAGTTCACTTTGTTTTTTATTGTTTAGATATCTCTCTAATTGGGACAGAAGTTGGTGCCTTGTCTCTGAGCGTTGTAAGTTGACATGATTTGTTGTGATGCATTGACATCAGTCTCATATCATCTGCACTCAACATGAAACCTAGCCACTATTGCTGGACACCTTCCAAAGATCTAAACACCTATATGTGCAATTTAATAATTTTCCTTAGCTCATTTGTTTAGTTTCTGTATAATTGTCATCAAGTGTAGTGCAGTTTTGCAACTTTAATTTTAGCTAGTTAATGGTCGCTCCAGGAAAGCACCTGGACTAAACTGGTAGGCTTTGACAGAATAGACCTCAACAATATAATTCTGATATCTCCTTTAGAATTAATTCTGTCCGTATTTCCTTTCCATTTGCATTTAACAGAAAATGGCTCATGCATCTCGGAGCTGTTGCTCTGAGTTGCTTCATGCATATTGTTGATTTCCATTTATCAAAAGTTCATGGTCACATGAGATCATTTTTATTATCAGTCTCTGTTTCCAATTTATCTGAACTGAAACTGAAAACATCATACAAAAGATTTTGTTTCAATGTTCACATCTTAAAAACTAGAAAACCTTTTTACTTTTTACCAATTAACTTATATGTCAGGGATATAGCTTTGTCAGCATTGCCTACTGATATTAAAGAGTCAAAGGTTGGAAAAAAGGAGTTCGGTGAGGACAGCTTTTACATTCTTAGCTTTCATCACCTGAAACTATTTGATGCTGTATGTTTGTTCATATCGTTGTCATGTTCTGCTTACGTCAAGGAGCTCATACATAGTACAGTACAATGTTACCGCTTTTATCTTATCAGCTTCAACGAATTGTCAGGGCCTTGGAGATGGTTCGATGAATCCATGTTGGACTGCTGTGAGCCATTGGAGATGGTTAAAGCTAAAGGGATCTCCTTTGGGAAAGTGGTATGTTTGGCTCACTGTGCAGGAGCCAAGGTGGAAGCTTTTCGCTCTAATCTTAGCACCATTGAAGACTTCCGTAAACATGTCATGGCCTGCACAACTAGTGATGATTGTCATCTGATCTCATCATATCATCGAGGCCTTTTTAAGCAGGTATATATAATGTAGTTCTGCTTATCATTGTGAAGAAGTATATTGCTGTATCCGGACTTTGGTCCTTCAGGAATATTAGTGGTAATATTGCTAATTGTTTATTTATGAAGGTTTATTGTACCCCTAGCTGACTTATCCTGAAGATTGGTACATCTCTTCTGAATCTTATGGCAGACAGGTTCGGGCCACTTTTCACCTATTGGTGGTTATCATGCGGAAAAGGATATGGCACTGATTCTAGATGTTGCAAGGTTTAAATATCCCCCTCACTGGGTTCCCCTCCCTCTCCTTTGGGAAGCCATGAACACAATTGATGAAGCTACAGGATTACATAGGGGGTATGTAGTTCCACATATCTATGCTGTGATATATCTTGATTTTCATAATAAGCTGTTGCTGTCAACTGATAATTGCTAAGCATTTGCTTAAGGAATATAAATATGTGGAGGACAATGCTTTACTATGTGTTTTGGTCCTCCCTCTTATAATAAAGATGAAATTTGGAAATCAAAGGAATTGATTGCTGAACTCTTTCAGCAGTGCTTCTGGTCTTCTTCAAACATAACGGTTTCTTCTCTTCATTTTTTTCTTTCCTATTCTCCTTCTGTCCAAATTTAGAGGTCCTTCTTACTCCATCTTATACTTGCAGCATGGATTTCAGTGACTTATGTGTAAACACAATTTTTTCAGGTTTATGCTAGTTTCTAAGCTTCATAGAGCTCCTGCATTGCTATATACACTGGTAAGGCTTAAGTAGCTGGTATTATATCACTTGCCTTTATAAGTAAACTCCTTTGGACAAACTATAACAAGCAACTTCTGTTCAAGTCGAAATCTGAATCTTCTTTTAAACTTTCTTATTTTGCCCTTGTTTAGCTGAATGATGTTTTCATTAGTGGCTAAAGGTATTTGGATTTTGGTAAGACAATGATGCAGTCAACCTCCTATTACTGCTTGCTAGACCCTTTGCTAGTTGATCCTTTTCAGTACACCAGCTTGGCCAGATGGTTGTAAACCAGTTCTTTAACCTACTTAATTACATGCTAGAAAATAATGATAACATCTTTGTCAAATGCTTGGGGGATTGGTCTTAGTGCCAGGAGATTAGCTTGAACTTTTGCTTCAAAACCGTGACGTCATTGCAATATTCATGGATATTGAGAATATCGGCCTCTAGAACTAATTAACATGTACTCTGTTATATGATATTTTCTATTATAAAGAGGGAAGAATGTACTTTATTGAATTACTCTAGGATTTTCTTCTTTCGGTGACTATTCATGTATTCTGAATAGTGTACTTTTACAGAGCTGTAAACATGAGAGTTGGGTCTCTATCTCAAAGCATTTGATGGATGATCTTCCTGTCCTCTTAAGTTCTGAGAATGTGAAGGACATAAAAGATGTTCTCTATACTCTTCTTTCAAATCTACCTTCAAATTTTACTGAATTCATAAAGTGGGTAGCAGAAGTTCGAAGGCAAGAGGAGAATGGTCAAAAGTTGAGTGACGAGGAGAAAGGAAGGCTAGCTATCAAGGTAAGGTATCTGAAGAAATTTAGTAAATTGAAAGAAAAAAAGAAGGCTTTAGAAATGATCGTATTCTTTTGCATATTCCCATCTCCAGATTTGATAGGATAACCGTTGCAGGACAGGTCAGCATTTATGAGTTCACTAAGCACTCTTACCTTACTTTGCAGGAAGAGGTATTGAAACAAGTGCAAGACACTCCTCTTTATAAGCAAGTCACAGGCCTTTTATTTCCGGAAGATTCTGTCTGCCAGTTAAAAGCAGCAACAGAGAGCAGTTTGACCAACGTTGCTGCGAGCATTTGCTGCCAAGGAGCAGGCCTTTTTGCAGGAAGGTCTGGTTCATCGGATAGGTTTTGCTGTCGCCACACATGTGTTAGATGCTACAGAGCTACCGGGGACAATCCTGCTACAGTGGTGTCTGGGACAGTTGTAAATGGGAATGGGGAGCAGGGAGTTGATGTTCTGGTCCCTACATCTCAAGAAAAGACTAGCTGTTGTCCTTTGGAGCATGATGGTTGCTCACCGATGCACCCTGGAAGCAACAATGTGCTGACAGCACTGTTGCTGGCATTACCTCCACAAACATGGTCTCGCATAAAAGATATGAAGGTCTTGGAGGAAATGGAGAACCTTGTCTCAGCAGAAAACTTACCTCCTTTGCTGCAAGAAGAGGTACCATTTTGTCTCTAACACATTTGCTTTTTTGTTTTAACATCCCTATTGGTTATTTTGTCTTGGAAGCCCGGAAAAGAAGGTTGCAATAGGTTAACGGCTAGCAGAAAGCTAGTCAATTTTATGATTAATCATAACAATATTGAGTATTGGAATGAAAGAGTCCAAAATGAGTAAATGGATGTTGAGGATTTATATAACGATCCCAACTAGCTTATGGGTACTTTTGTTTTTGTTGTCATTTTTATTGGAAATTCACCCGAGCACTTAGAAAGGTCTTCATTCCTATAATTGAGCTTTCTACCTCCTTTCTTATTGGTAGTACTTGCTATGGGTCCAATTGTTTTTTCCTTAGTAAGATTTAATGTTAAGTATCTATCTAGCTGCACTATGTATTTTATGAAAATAAGCTCTCCCCTTGAAGCAGGTTATCATATCGTTGCAGGCTAAACTGATTATTCTTCAGTAGTCAAACTGAAGGAGCATGTGACTGATGTTGTCGTACATAGTAGTGAAACCTAAGGCGCATAACTCTGTCTTCTGCATGTTATTCAGCCGTTTAATGAGTTTTATGTCTCATGCTATGGATATATGACCAATTGACTGAGTTCAATGTTGAGTTATGAAACTCTGAGATGTGTAATAGACTTCTGAATATTCTTCTGGATAACTGCAGATTTTGCACCTGCGAGGGCAGTTTCTCCTGCTTAAGAGATGCAAGGATAACAAGGTAGAAGAAGATTTGGCTGCACCTCCCTTTTAGTTTGCTTTCCTAGGTTATTATAAATACATTGTTCTGATGTGAGATTCAGAATTTCAGATCAAGTCACTGTCATTTCTCAGACTTAAAATTCACAAAGCACTGTAGCATCTTAAGCGACAAAATGCAGATGTCCTACTTCCTTTCATTTTTATAGGTTGAGTAAAATCAAGAACCACAAGGCACGTTCCCTGGAGCTCGGAATCTCTTTGTGGAGATTCATTTGGGTTTCAGAGATCAAGCGGCTCTTTAAAATAAAATGCATGCCCTGAAGAATGAGAGTGTGTTGATCTATCCAGGAAAGCCAAGTTCATTGGTAAGCTGGGGGTACCTTACACATGATATGATTTATCCTGTTCTGAAGCTTTTATGTCCTGCAAGTTACTGGGTGGATTCAGATTTACATCTTACTTGACTAGGATTTCTACATCTTCTACCTATGATAGTTTTCTGAATACGGCTGAAGGAAGGGTTCATAAATTGGTTGACATCATCGTTTCTCTTTGAAACAGTATAGCATAAGTAGCAGTTCATTTTCTCATTTCTGTGTAAATTTAGGATTACTTACCATGTATTTTGGGACTAAAGAACTAGGAGGGTGAAGCATCCTTTTTCCTGGGGATACGTGGTCAAATTCACATATAATTCAGTGGTGTATCTATGTGGAGGGGCATGAGTTCACGTGCACCCCTGCTTCTTTTGATAGACCATGTATAATGATGTTATATTTGTTCAAAGGTACTTAAATATAAATATATATATATATGCGCGTGCGCACAGTAAAGAGCTAGGAGGGTGAAGCATCCTTTTGCCTGGGGATACGTGGTCAAATTCGCATATAATTGTGGCGTATCTATGTGGAGGGGCATGAGTTCACGTGCACACATGCTTCTTTTGCAATACCATGTATAATGATGTTATATTTGTTCAAAGGTACTTCTCTGGATACGTTGATATAAATGTATATGGCGCACCTTATTAGTGAGGTTTGGGAGTTCAAATCCCATAGTTGTCTGGCTGATTGTCCCTTGTTTTTCAATTAAGTACTTTTTTGTTTTTATTTGTTTGATATATTATTTTGAAAATTTCAAGTTTGACACATTGAAGTTCCTGTTCTTTTTTTGCTATATAATTAAATCAGATACCTATATTAAAACTAGTATTAGCGGAGGATATAACATATATAGTCAATTGGTGTAATTGATCCTAACATTTTCAATTGGAAGTATCGATATATTATGTAAAAGATTATTAAAATTTCATTTAAAGGAGATTATTTTGAACCTATGATTTCGAAAGTGTATAATAGGTTTAATGATAAAACTTAGGCTAAACTTGTCAAATTAATTCAAAAATAAAATCTCAAATCACATTTTAAATAGTATATTCATCTTTTTAAAATGCGATAGATAAACTAAGTGGCTGCCACAAATTCTAGTGGCCCAACTTTGTAGCTTTTGGCTCTTTTTTGCGTTTAAAAAAAACTTTTTTTATTACATAGGAGTAGGGGAAGGGAAAATGGGGAGTAAATTATGTGGGATTCGAACCTTCACTAATAAGGTGAAAGTTCAGAGCTACCAGATTCATATTGTAGCTTTTGGCTCGAAATGCCTAACTTCTCTAGATACTTTTTGGTCAAAAGAATGGTGGTGGTTGACGCTTGCTTCGCCTGTCGTCCATTTTCAGATATGGTATTGCATAATATTTTTTGAAAGAATTTTAAGAGAAGATGAGAGATGCTGGAAACGAATGATTCCTGTTGGAGAAGATATTTTTGTCGGTCAAGTTTGTCGGTTCTTCGGTGCTTCTTCGTTTGTATATTGTGTAATTAGTGTATAATAATTGTAAAGTATGTGTATAATTAGTGTGTATACAATATACACTGAGTATACGTTGATTACACTTTTATTATACACAAATTATATAGAAAAATGGGCGTGGAGAATTACAGTGGCTACGGTAACCACTGATAAAATTGTATAAATATATTGTACGAAAAATATATCTACACGGTATATAACACATTATATACTTATAAACATTCAACGGTTGTACAATTTGTATACATTAGGTATATGAAGTGTATATATAGTGCATGCATACATGCGGTGCATGATAAACTTATAACATGTATATAAAGTGAATAATTGATATATTTTGTTTATATGTAGTGTATCATCTTTATCTCACAATAATTGTCACGTGACCAGGAGGTCATGAGTTCAAGCCGTGGAAACAGCCTCTTGCAGAAATGTAATGTAAGACTGCGTATAATAGACCCTTGTGGTCCGGCCCTTCCCCCGACTCTGCGCATAGCGGGAGCTCAGTGCACCGGACTGCCCTTTTTTCTCCTTTAGATCTTATTTTTTTAAAAAATTTGGTGCATGGAATTTGGGTTGAATGAGGCTGGTCCGAGGAGGAAGAAGATACTCTACAGTTCCAGCTCTTGTTTTTTGAAATTTGGTGAGCAAGATGAAATCAAGGCTAATTGGCGCACCAGAGCAAGATCAGAGGTCTCAAAATGCTGTAGTTAAATCTGGAGTTTTGTTAAAAGATAGTGAAATTGAAGAAGAGGACCCCTTTTCAGATGAGGACTTACTTGAGGAATACAAGAAAGTGGAGTTTAGTCCATTAAGACCTCATTTATTTGCATTTAATGGAGGTTCGATCTTAAACCAACATTAAGATTTAAGCATTTATTTGGCCTAAATAAATTTTAATCATTAAGATCTTAAACAAAGTCTTAATATCATTAAAAAATATTTCTTATTTTGTGGATAATTTTCACCATCACTCTATTCACAATCACCAGCAACAACCACTAACCACCTCTGCCATCACAACCACCACCATCATTGTCAACCACTATTACCATCGCCAACCACCAACTACCACTACCAATAACCTATGCCATAACAACCACGACAACCACCATTGTTGCCAACCACTACTATCAGTCACTACCATACCAGCTACCTCTATCATTATAATTATATTCATTGCTACCACCATCGTCGTTACCGCTGCCGCCACCTATGCCCACTGCAGTTAATCCCTACTACCAACCACTTCCACCAGCATCACCACCAACTACAACCAACACATAACGATCAATCATTCTTCAGCAACCACCACCAACTACAACCAACACATAACGATCAATCATTCTTCAGCAACCACCACCAACTACTAACATCAACCAACTCCACTGTCACAATTACCACTGCGGCGACTCCCTACTACCAACCACCTCGACTATCACAACTAACACCACCTCCAATACTTCGTTAACCACCACACATTCTTCAGCAATCACCACCAACACCATTAAGTACTAACATCAACCAACTCCACCATTATAACTACCACTACTATTGCGCCAGTCACTACAAGACCAATCACCTGCACCATCATAATTATCACCACCACCATTACTAACCACTAACACCAGCCATCACCATCACCACCACCACTACAAACCTTTTCCACCATTACTAGCGAACATTAATGTTTTATTTGTTTTATCAAATAATAATTTTATATTTTTTTAATATTTAATAATTTTTATTTGAATTGTGTATCTATTATATTCATAAATAAATAAATTATGCACATTTAAATGTTGAAAAATAAATAATATTAATCATTTAGTGTATAAATTTAGAGACAAAATCTGAATCATTCAGATGTATATTCAAATTCAGACGTCTTAATTTTAATAAAAACAAATGAGGCATAACTGTTCTTCAGCTGGTTAGTTCGATTGTAATTATTGTTGCTTTAGTTTGTAGTTCTATATTTTGAATATTGAAGGAATAGAAGGTTTTTGGGGCTGAATTGTAGAAATGGGAAGTAGTGATTTTGGTTTTGATTTGTGGAAGATTGTTTTCTGGTCGGGGAATAAGGCTGGGTGGTAGTGCACGCATTTGGTTTGAGAAGCAGCTGAGTTATTTAGTCATTATAATTTGTTTTATATGGCTATAATTTGTATATTGAAGTTTTGTGGCCATTCACTTGTTAATATTTTTAGCCGGATGGCTACATACGATAACTTCCCCTTTTAAAATTAGAGATAATGGTCAAAAATCCATCTTAAGTATCGCTTTTTTTTGTGTGAGTTTTTTATTTGTATTTCTTATATGAATTATCACAAATTATTTATCCAAACACACATGAACTATTAAGTGTTTGCGTTTTTTACAGAAACTATATTAAACTATTTATCAAAATACAACTTGACAAGTATCTGAAGATGATGAAAACATATAAAAAATAATATTTTAGATGTATTTTTAACTATTATCTCTTAAAATTATGAATCGGTCCCGTGCATATTTATATGGTTGAAAAGCCAACATCCATACTGGAGGTAAGAAAAGGGTGCATTCTTGGAAACTTTCTCGAAGTCTAGAAATAAAGCTTAGCCAGTTCCCAATTTGCGTCTGCCTACCTCTACCCGGACCCATCTAGAAAATAATTACTAGTGTAATGAATGGAAGATAGCAAAAACATCTTGTTTCATGTTTCACTGGTATTACCCAGACGTCCTGAAGGTAATAGGGCCGGTCCTTCAACACTATTACCAGGTAAATCGCGGGATGTGCTCCGGTGGCCAGTTTTTCTGGGAGCGTACAACTGATCAATGAGACAAGGTCAAATTCCCCAACATGCAGAGTTTCTTCGTGCTTGCGGGGAATCGAACCCACGCTGTCCCATGCCAGAGCGCCTTATAGCACCCAGGCTTTGCCACTGGACTATGCCCGGAGGATGACAAATCAATATTTGCAAATATTGAAAAACTTGTTTGAGGAGTGAAATTGGTGTTTAAATTTTAATACAATTCCAACTTTCAAACACTCTTTTTTAGTTTTAACGTTAAATACTACTTTTTCTTTTTTCAAACTTTAACCAAATCTGTTAAATATACCTAATATACCGTGATATACACTTAAGGTATACCATGGTTTTGGTCCAAAATCAGTCCATGTATTACCATAGTTTATGTATAGTGTTAGGTCATATTTTAGTGTAATAATTAGTCTTGTACACTTACCATAATTATAGGATTCTTGTACTACTAGAATAGAGTTTTGGTATTAGAATAAGAATAGGATTTTCCTATTATGGAAATATGTAAATTGTATATATTGTCTTTCAATTAATGAAAATAATCAAGAGATTATTTCTTTCATGGTATGAGAAGTCCAGGTCTTAAAATCCTATCCAAAATTCTTGCAATTTCGTCCGTCCTATGCCTCATAAACCGAGCCCTTCTTCTCGGGTTTTGTGCCGACGATTCATCTTTTCTCCCAACATTTTCTTCTAAATCCCTCAATCACATATTGTTCTATCAGTATGTCTACATCAAAGAACACGTTCCATCCTGCCCTTACAGTTTCTAACATCAAGAATAACATCCCTCTTGTTCTTGAAATAGAAAACGTCCATTATGCGACGTGGGCCGAATTGTTCAAAATTCACGCACACTCGCATCAAGTCATCCATCACATAATCCCCGCGGCTCCTGAGGATATGGAGGTGCCACAACGCGAGGATGATCCTAAGTTGTGGAGGACTCTTGATGCCACTGACCTTCAGTGGATTTACTCCACGATTTCTACCGACCTTTTGCAAATGATTATTGATCCTGACGCTACGGCGAAGGCGACTTGGGATAGACTACGTGATATATTCCAAGATAATCGAAATTCTAGAGCTGTTACTCTTGAGCAGGAATTCTCCCACGTCATCATGGAAGATTTCCCTAACGTTTCGGCTTATTGCAAAAGATTGAGGAATTGGCGGACCAACTCCGCAACGTTGGCACGTCGGTTTCGAATGATCATTTGGTCCTCCAAATGGTTTCAGGCCTTTCCGAGGCTTACAATGGTGTTGGCACGCTTCTTCGTCAAAGCAATCCTCTTCCGCAATTTTATCAGGCTCGTTCCATGCTTACGCTCGAAGAAGCCGGCTTAGCAAAAAAGGTGGCTACCGGTGCTAGTCCCGCATGATGACACCCTCCACGAATTCTCCGGGGTTTGTTGATAATTTGGGTCAAAACCGTGCTCACGGTAATGGCAAGAATACTTGGAAAAATAATAGCAAAAACTGCGGAGGCAAACGCGGCAGTTACGGTGGACAAAATACCGACAGTGGGCCCCATCCAGTTAGCAGTGGGCCACCACCCCACTAGTCCCAGCCCTGGGCTCCCTGGCCGTGGGCATGGGCCAATGGGCAGTGGCACAACAACCCTTACAACCCTTACGGTCCAGCGTCTACAGTACCAACGAATTGGGCTGGACAGTTTCAGGCCCAACAATTTTCTCGCCCCAGTAGTGGTTTTTGCCCCAATTATGGGCCGGGGCAGCAAGCCGGTGTGCTTGGGCCCCTACCTCCTCTGGCCCATCATGCAGTGGGCCCTACTCCAACCGACATTGAAGCAGCTATGCATACACTTGGAATAAATCCCTCGGACCCAAATTGGTACATGGACACCGATGCGACTACCCACATGACGTCCGATCAAGGTACTCTCTCGTCTTATTCCAATTTGAGCAACCCTCATGGCATAATTGTTGGTAATGGTAATTCAATTCCTATTCGTAGTTATGGTCATAAAACTTTGTCTCTACCCCATCCACCTTTTATCTTGAAAAATATCCTTTATGCCCCTAAATTGATTAAAAATTTAGTGTATGTCCATAAATTCACAACTGATAATTCTGTTGAATCTGATCCGTTTGGATTTTCTGTGAAGGGTTTCAAGACGGAGAGTCCTATCATGAGGTGTGATAGTAGGGGAGATCTTTATCCGATCACACCGAGTTTCGGTCTTTCGAGTCAAGCCTTGCCATCTACGTTTGCCGCCCTTGCTCCTTCCTTGTGGCATGCCCGTCTCGGTCATCCCGGGTCGTCTATTTTGTCTTCCTTAGATAAAAATAAATTTATTTCTTGTATGGGTACGCATAGTACTCCGAATTGTCAATCTTGTTCTTTAGGGAAAATTGTTAGATTGCCGTTTGTAGACTCTAATTCGCATACTCTAATGTCATTTGATATTATTCATAGCGATCTATGGACGTCTCATGTTCTCAGTTCTTTAGGTCATCGTTTTTATATTCTCTTTTTGGATGATTATTCTAATTTTTATGGACTTTTCGAATAGCGAAAAAATCTCAAGTTTTTTTCACCTTCTTAAAATTTAGAGTATTCATTAAAACCTAATTCGAACGGAAAATTAAGAATATCCAATGTGATAACGACATAGAATATGATAATGGGGTATTTCGAGAATTTTGTGCTAATAATGGAATCGGTTTTCATTTTTCTTGTCCTCATACGTCTTCACAAAATGGGAAAGCTGAACGAAAAATTTGTACCATTAACAATATTGTCCGAACTTTATTGATTCATGCTTCCGTACCCCTACCTTTTGGCATCATGCTCTACAAATGGCTACATATCTTCTTAACATTCTTCCTATAAAAAGTTTGACGTATTCATCACCCCTTCATATGTTATATAATAAGACACTTTCGTTCTTACATCTTACGGTCTTTGAGTGCTTATGTTATCCGTTGTTTCCGTCAATCACAATTAACAAACTTCAGGCCCGATTTACCCTTTGTGTGTTGTTGGGTTATCCGTCTAATCATCGTGGTTATAAATATTTTGATTTATCATCTAATAAAATCATCATTAGTCGCCATGTAATTTTTGATGAATCCCAATTTCCGTTTGCTAATGTGAGTAATCCCGTGCCTAGTTCGTATACTTTTTTGGATGATGATATATCCCCATATATTATTCACCATTTTCAGACGTATCCCGCACCCCAAATCCACAAGTGGGCCCACTTCCCGCTGCCCCCACAGTTCTAGCCACAGTTCCCGTAACTGGACCAGTGACGGAAACTGGGCCAGCTTCACAGCCCAGTAACGTCACTGTTCTAGTGACAGTATCCAGTCCAGTTCAGGCACCCAATTCCAGTGTTGGGCCAGCGGGCCCACTGCTCGCTGACCGATCTGTCATGTGTCCCACTAATTCCAAAAATCCACCCAATTCTCCCCCGAGTCATAGACTGGTCACTCGTAGTCAATGGAGTATTTTTAAACCAAAAAGACATTTTAATTTAAATTCTAATATTCTTAAATCACCCTTACCCCGTAACCATGTGTCCGTTTTAAATGATCCTAATTAGAAAATTGCTATGACCGACGAATATAATGCTCTTATTGATAATAAGACGTGGGAGTTTGTACCCCGTCCCTCTAGTGTTAATATTATTCGGTCTATGTGGATTTTTGCTCATAAGGACAAATTTTACGGTTCTTTTGCGAGGCATAAGGCTCGTCTTGTAGGTGATGGTAAGACTCAACAGGTTGGGGTGGATTGTGGTGAGACATTTAGTCCGGTGGTCAAGACGGCTACCATTCGCACTGTGCTCAGCTTGACTCTTTCGAAAGCATGGCCAATTCATCAGTTAGATGTGAATAATGCTTTCTTACATGATAATCTTAAGGAGACAGTCTATATGCATCGGCCCTTGGCGTTTAGGGATCCCAAATATCCTCATCATGTCTGTTTGTTGAAGAAGTCCTTATATGGGCTTAAGCAGTCTCCACGGGCCTGATATAAGAGGTTTGGAGACTATGTTTCGACTATTGGGTTCTCTCATAGTAGGTCTGATAATTCGTTGTTCATATATCGCCGTGGTCCTTCATTGGCTTATATACTATTATATGTGGATGATATTATCTTGACTGCCTCTTCTGATGCATTACGCCAGTCTATCATGACAATGCTCAGTTATGAGTTTGCTATGAAAAACTTGGGGCCCTTGAGTTACTTTTTGGGGATTGCTGTCCATCGTCATGCAGGTGGGTTGTTCTTATCCCAGAGGAAGTATGCAGCTGAGATCATTGAGAGGGCTGGGATGTCATCCTGTAAGTCCACTTCCACTCCGGTTGATACTAAACCCAAGTTGGGTGCGACGACTGGCTCACCTTATGAGGATCCGACCAGCTATCACAGTCTTATAGGGGCCCTTCAGTATCTTACGTTCACGAGACCAGATATTACATATTCCGTACAATAGGTGTGTTTGTTTATGCATGATAGAAGTGAGCGGGTCCGGGTACCCTAACGTTTTTGAACTACCCGAACCCTACCCAGTAAAAGATCGGTTCATAAATTTACTATCCGGAATCTACCCGTAGCAATCATTACCCAGAACCTACCCGGACCCTGTGGTTCCGGGTAGGTTCCCGAGTACCCGGAATCGGTATTTCTTTGTGCAAAATAATGCCTTCGTATAACAACTTTGGTTTAGGAATAAACTCGTCTGCTTATCCTCTGAAAGCCAGTGCCACAAAACCCATAAAGAATCCTTTCGGAGCAAATATCCCAAGAATGTTTCAAAGATTTGCTTTGGTTTTCATTTCAACTTTCTTTTTCAATAACTTAAAGGAGTACATAGTTTAAAAAATTCAATTTTTCAGTTTTTACCGCTTTTGACTTTTTCTCTGCTTATGATTGTCACTTTGTATTATTTGATTTTTTGATGGTGAAAGTGATTGTTCTGCATTTGGTTTCCCCCCTTAAATGGTGTACTTTAGTATGACCTTTTTTTTCTTTTTTTTATTAACTAAAAAATAATAGAATTAAAAAGTAAAAATATTTAATATCTCATAGGTTTCGGGTATCGGTTTCGGGTCCGGATACCATGTCTCTCATTGCTGGAATCGGACCCGGACCCGACATTGATCGGTTCCTAATTTTACTACCCGGAACCTACCCGTTATTATAATATATCTACCCGGAACCTACCCGTTATTATAATATATCTACCCGGAACCTACTCGTTAGTGTCGGTTTCGGTCGGGTATCTGGGTACCCTGTACCTGTGCTCACCCCTAATGCATGATCCCAAGGTTGAGCACATGAATGCGCTCAAACACATTATTCGGTACATCCAGGGGACACTTGACTATGACTTACATATATATCCCTCATCGACATCTACATTTGTCTCGTATACAAATGCTAATTGGGGTGGCTGTCCGGACACCAGACGGTCTACGTCTGACTATTGTATGTTTCTTGGTTATGGTCATAAAACTTTGTCTCTACCCCATCCACCTCTTATCTTGAAAAATATCATTTATGCCCCTAAATTGATTAAAAATTTAATGTTTGTCCATAAATTTACAACTGATAATTCTGTTGAATCTGATCCATTTGAGTTCTCTGTGAAGGATTTCAAAACGGGGAGTCCTCTCATGAGGTGTGATAGTAGGGGAGATCTTTATCCTATCACGCCATGTTTCGGTCCATCGAGTCAAGTCTTGCCATCAGCGTTTGCAACCCTTGCTCATTCCTTGTGGCATGCTCGTCTAGGTCATCCGGGATCGTCTATTTTGTCTTCCTTAGAGAAAACAATTTTATTTCTTGTAAGGGTGAGCGTAGCACTCCGAATTGTCAATCTTGTTCTTTAGGGAAAATAGTTAAGTTGCCATTTGTTGACTCTAATTCTCATACTTTAATGCCATTTGATATTATTCATAGTGATCTATGTAAGTCTCCTGTTCTTAGTTCTTTGGGTCATCGGTATTATGTTCTCTTTTTGGATGATTATTCTAAATTTTTGTGGACTTTTGCAATAGCGAAAATATCAAAAGTTTTTTCCATCTTCTTTAAATTTAGAGCTTTCATTAGAACCAAATTCGAACGTGAAATAAAAAATATCCAATGTGATAATGGCAAAGAATATGACAATGAGGTATTTTGGGAATTTTGTGCAAATAATGGGATCAATTTTCATTTTTCTTGCCCTCATACGTCTTCACAAAATGGGAAAGCCGAACGCAAAATTCTTACCATTAATAATATTGTCCGCACTTTACTAATTCATGCTTCCATACCCCCGTCTTTTTTGGCATCATGCTCTACAAATGACTACATATCTTCTTAACATTATTCCTTCCAATGGTTTGACATATTCGTCTCCCCTTCAAATTTTATATAATAAGACTCCTTCGTATTCACATCTTAGAGTCTTTAGGTGCTTGTGTTATCCACTCTTTCCGTCCACCACAATTAACAAACTTCAGGCCCGTTCTACCCCGTGTGTGTTCTTGGGTTATTCATCCAATCATCGTGGTTACAAATGTTTTGATTTCTCTTCTAATAAAATCATCATTAGTCGCCATGTAATTTTTGATGAATCCCAATTTCCGTTTGCTAAGGTTAGTAATCCCTTGCCATGTTCGTATAATTTTTTGGGTGATGGTATATCCCCATATATTATTCACCAATTTTCGGACATCTCCCGCACTCTAAATCCTCCAGCGAGCCCACTGCCCGCTGGTCCCACTGGTCCATCACAGGCCCATGTCCTCAGTCTCGTCACTGGCCAATTTAAGCATTTGGGCCAGTCCATCCCAATACTAGAACTGGTCCAGTTCCTGCTTCCGATGATGCGTCTGCTTCCCGTGTTGGGCCAGCAGACCCACTGCATGCTGGCCAGTCCGTCCCGAGTCCAGAAAATTCCCAAAATCCGCCCAATTCTTCCCCGAGTCAAAGACCAGTCACTCGTAGTCAACGGGGTATTTTTAAACCAAAAAGACATTTTAACTTAAATTCTAATGTTCTTAAATCTCTTCTGCCCCGTAACCCAGTGTCTGCTTTAAATGACCCGAATTGGAAAATTGCTATGACCGACAAATATAATGCTCTTATTGATAATAACACGTGGGAGTTGGTGCCCCGTCCATATGGTGTTAATATTATTCGGTCTATATGGATTTTTGCTCATAAGGATAATTCTGACGGTTCGTTTGCGAGGCATAAGGCTGGTCTTGTAAGTGATGGTAAGACTCAGCAGGTTGGTGTGGATTGTGGTGAGACGTTTAGTCTGGTGGTCAAACCGGCTACCATTTGCACTGTGCTCAGCTTGGCTCTTTCGAAAGCATGCCCATTTATCAGTTAGATGTGACGAATGCTTTCTTACACGGTGATCTCAAGGAAATAATCTATATGCATCAGCCCTTGGGGTTTAGGGATCCCAAATATCCTCATCATGTCTGTTTGTTGAAAAAGTCCTTAAATGCTGACTATGTTTCGACTATTGAGTTCACTCATAGTAGGTCGGATAATTCCTTGTTCATATATCGTCGCGATTCTTCTTTGGCTTATATACTATTATATGTGAATGATATTATCTTGACTGCCTCTTTCGATGCATTACGTCAGTCTATCATGACAGTGCTCAGGTCTGAGTTTTCTATAAAAGACTTGGGGCCCTTGAGTTATTTTTTTGGGATTGCTGTCACTCGTCATGCAGGTGGGTTGTTCTTATCCCAGAGAAAGTATGCAGCTGAGATCATTGAGAGGACTGGGATGTCATCTTGTAAGTCCACTTCCACACCAGTTGATACTAAGCCCAAGCTTGGTACTGCAGCCGGCGCACCATACGAGGATCCAACCAGCTATCGCAGTCTTGCCGGGGCCCTTCAGTAACTTACATTCACAAGATCAGATATTATGTATGCCGTACAACATGTGTGTTTGTTTATGCATGATCCCAGAGTTGAGCACATGAATGCGCTTAAACGCATCATTCGGTATATTCAGGGTACACTTGACTATGGCTTGCATTTATATCCTTCATCAACGCCAACACTTGTCTCGTATACAGATGCTGATTGGGGTGGTTGTCCGGACACCAGACGGTCTACGTCTAGCTACTGTATGTTTCTTGGTAATAACTTGGTCTCATGGTCTGCGAAGCGTCAGTCGACTTTATCCTGTTCCAGTGCAGAGGCCGAGTATCGAAGGGTAGCTAATGTGGTCTCTGAATCATGTTGGTTACGTAATTTACTGTTAGAACTTCAGTGTCCTATTCAGAAAGCGTCCTTGGTTTATTGTGATAATGTTAGTGTCATCTACCTTTCTGGTAATTCGGTTCAGCACCATCACACTAGACATATCGAGATGGACATTCACTTTGTTCGCGAAAAGGTTGCTCGGGGTCAAGTACGCGTCTGCCATGCCCCTTCCAGGTATCAAATTGCAGACATCTTTACAAAGGATCTTCCCTCGGACCTTTTTGAAGATTTTAGGGACAGTCTTAGCCTTCGAAGACCGCTCGCTATGACTGTGGGGGTGTGATAAATATACATATGATATATTGTATGATTTGTATATCATATGTATATTTCGGATTTTGTATATTAGTTTAGGTAGTATTTGAGTGTAATTAGTATTGTATACTTACCATAATTATATTACCATAATTGTATAGTTAGTATCTAAGTAGAATAAAGTTTTAGGAATAGAATAGGAGTAGAATTCTCCTATGTAAATGTATATATACTCTTTCCATCAATGAAAATAATGAAGGAATTATTTCTTTCAATTAGGTTCACTACTATTCATTAATTATAGCTTTTAGTTTGCTTAATTAAATCTTGATTCATAGATACTTTATAAAACTTCTCTAGTCTAGATTACGTGGAGTAAGCAACTCTTATTTAGAGCATGACTTGAAGATTTTGATTGCTTTTCCACTATTATGTTTGGGTTATATATACAAGGCCATCATTATCTTGATTATTCCACAAAAAGAAAAAGAGATACTCTTGAAAATCATTTACGTACCCAACTATCGAAGGACATGTACAATTGATGAAAAGTTATTATTTATCATTTTTTCATAGATATGAATTTTCCTTCTTTTCTTATAAAATTGTAGAAAAAGTTTCAGTTGTTTTTTTCCTCGTTGATTTCATGTTAGATGAAAATCACATTTTTATTATCTCTTTTTATTTATATGATATGTGACTAAACATGAAATTTAAAATGTTCTAAATGCTGATAAGCGATTGAAAACAAAAATTCAAATATTAATTACCTCATACACTATATCAGTTTAGCGGGTATAGCGTACTAAACTAAAATATCACATCAAAGTTTAAAGTTCTATGAGCAAAGAACTTTGAATTTCAAGTTGTAATAGACTAATTTTACAAGTGAAATAGTGTCAAAAATCTTGAAACTTCTGAAGATATACGACGGTACCGGTTGTACAAACTTGAAACTGGGAAGGAAGGAATATTCTTTTATCAAGTTTTCAAAACATTCATTGCATTATTTACATGATCTCAAATCTTCCTCGACACATCTACTCTTTCCGGATGATATATCTCGTAAGGAATAAGGACATAAATGACCATTCGGGTGAAACTATTGACATTCAGTGACCCAAGAGTTTAAAATGTCATTTTTTAGCCTTTTCAAAATAATTCGATTTTCTAGCCAATTATCAACTAATTCCAGCATATGTATATAAAATGAATCATTCTTGAATATAATATGTATCACTACTGTATATATATAGAAAATGTATCATACGTATAGAATTGTATCATTGTTGTATAGATTATGTATTACTATTGTATATGTATAGAAAAAATGTATCACACATATAGAAACGATATCGTTGGTGTATAGAATATGTATTCCTAAAGTATATAGAGAAAATATATCATTGTTGTAAAATTTGTGTATAATAAATGTATAATCACCGTATACTCACTAATTACATATTATACACATATGAGACACGGGAAAAAGATAAAATACATAGAAACTTAAAAGACATTTGTATCACTACTTTAGATAAACTTAAAAGACATTTGTATAATAGAAACTGGACCCCAAAACATAAAAATTGAAACTTTTCTGAAGAATTAGACAAACAAAGAGGCAAAACAACATAATAATTAGTAGGGTTAAAAATTGTCTTATCTATTCCTAAGAGGTCACGTGGGGTTCTTTTCCCATATCGTAAACGTTATGTTTGTGAATCGAATATGTGACTTTAGACTAGTTTTCAGGGTTTGAGACGTTATTTTACTCTCAAAGCTCCAAAATTTATTTTTTCTTTACATTAAATAACCTCTCTCGTCATGCTTACAAAGCTTATTTTGAAATACATTTTATCTCAACAACAACAATAAAAATATATATAATATAATCTCATAAAATGAACTCTGAAGAGGGTAGAGTGTACGCAAGTGGACTCTTGAGAGGTTAGAATGTACGCAGATCTTACCCCTACCTTGGGAGGGGTAGAAAAGATGTTTTCGATAGACCTCATCTCAGGATAAAGCAAAAACAAAGCAGGTCAAAAAGGAAAAAGGAATAGTAACTGCAACAAAACGGTACACTAAACGAATAACAAGAAACAATAGATAGTAACAGAAATTGAAGGATAAATAAATATATGAGAAATACTACGACTACTAGTAAGGAAGGAAAAGCGAGACAACACTCTATTATCTATTAACCTTCTATCATAATCCGTGTCCTCCGATAAAAGAGTATGGTTTATTAAAAAAGTCAAATTATGAGAAAGAATTGTTCCAAACGTAAAATCATTCACTATCCCAATATAGTTCCAATGCTAACCAGATATGAAATATATATAGGGCACACTTGTTCTTGTAATGGAAAAACAATATTGCGTCAGGGGAATGTGCAATTTCCAAAATTTGATATATAATGCCATGAGTTTCGTTTGAAACAAAAAAAAAAAGTTGGTCGTGTTTCATTCTCTATTTTCACGTCAAATTAAAAAGCATATAGTAAGTGGATTAGAAACTCATGTCTTTAATTTCTTGACACAAAAAAACAATAAGGAGACTAGAAAGTTTTGCCTTCGCTTGCGTACTGGTTATGAGATAAATGTTCTTTTAACAAAAAGAAAAAAATTGATTATATGAGTTGATTTAATTGCTACCATTGAATGTCCAATCAAATAATCCAAACAGGGTGAAGATTATTTTTCACCTCCAACTTAATTTGTTTTAAAAATCAAAGATTTCCCCCAACTTTAAACAATAGATATTTTCTATGCAATGTCCATTTTGCCCTTGCTACTTTCAATCTAATTTACTATTTACATTTCAGTAAATTTTAAACTACATTTCTGGTATATATATTTTCACCTAGCTCCTTTTACTATAATAAAAGTTAGACTATATCTGATTATATATTATAATTTAAGTTCATGTAATATATAAGTAGAATAATCCTTTATTTCTATTGATTTTTAAAAATCTACCACTATCTTTTATGATTGTTGTATTAATTTAAGTGCGTTAAATATAAAGAAGAACTACACACTCCCTCTTTTATTCCCTAATGTATATAAACTTTAGAGTTGTGATTTTAAATTATAATTTGATATTCATTTAAAGTATAAGAGAGAATCATCAAGGAATTTGGTACAAAAGAAATTCCACTTTTAATAATTATCTTTTTTATATTATATGTGTTGAATATGAGCAGTCCGGTGCACTAAACTCTCTCTATGCTCGGGATCTGAGGAAGAGGCGAACCACAAGGGTCTATTTTATGACGTCTTATCCTGCATTTCTGCAAGAGAATGTTTTCATAGCTTGAACCTGTGACCTCCTGGTCACACGGAAACAACTTTACAGTTACTCCAAGGCTCCCCTTCCATTATATGTATTGAATATATGTTTTTAAAAAATCTTATTCTCAATGATGTAGATATTTTTTTTGAGTTTTGACTGTTGATATGAAAATTACTTATACGAACAAATTATTCTAACTAATTTTTTTGTTTCGCTCAACTCTTTTATTATTTCAATATTATATATGTTTGAAAACTAGTTTTCATTTTTTTTTTACTGCATAACTAAGATTTGTTTGTTCTATAGGTAAGTTTATAATAAGTTAGAAAGAAAAAAACATCATAATATTAGAAGGTAAAAAAAAACAAATGTTGATAACTTAGAGGGTAAAGTAGTAAAATGTTCAGAAATAAACGGGAAATAATGTCTATTGGAGAGGAGGAAGTTTTAAAAGCAGAGTTGAAATGGGGAACATCATTTTTACCCAATTCAAACATAAAGTGGTATATTTAGTTACCATAATTTGTTAAAGTATTACTCCATTAGAATTGTAATACACGTTCTGTACTTTGTTATTGGGTGAAAAATAAGAATTCATGAAGTACAATATTACGGACGAAGAAAATTGCAAAAAATCTAACAATTATTCAATATTTATCTTATATAACATGTTGGAATTATGGACCTGAATAATTAGGCAATATTCAAGTACCTAAAAGAGTTAGCTATATCAGAGTAATTATGTTGGAGTTGAGTCGGATAGCTTCTCCTTTGTTATAGCTCGGTCCTTTTATGACGGATATTGGTGCACAGACCCCTTTCTTTTATATTTTTCGAGAAAGAGAATTAATATATGACCTCTTCGAAGCTGCCACCGGTATGCGAATGATGCATAATTATTTTCGTATCGAAGGAGTGACTGTCAATCTACCCTATGTCTGGATAGATAAATAATTAGATTTTTGCGATTATTTTTTAACAGGGGTTGATGAGGATCAAAAACTTCTTACCGGGAATTCTATTTTTTAGAAAGAGTTGAAGGCGTAGGCATTATTGGACGAGACGAAGCATTAAATTGGGGTTTATCGAGATCAATACTACAAGCTTATGAATAGAATGAGATCTTCGTAAAATTGATCATTATGAGTCTCACGACGAATTTGATTGACATGTTCAATCAACGAGAAAGCGATTCGTTAGCTCGTTATGTAGTACGAATCAGTGAAATGACCGAATCATTAAAGATTATTCAACAGGCTCTGGAAGGAATTCCAGGAGGGCCTTACGAAAATTTAGAAATCCGACGTTTTGACATATTAAAAGATCATGAATAAAATGATTTTAAATGTCGGTTTAATAGTAAAAAAATATGCTCCAACTTTTGAATTGTCGAAACAAGAACTTTATGTGAGAGTTGAAGCTCAAAAGGAGAATTGAGAATTTTTCTCATAGTAGATTAGAGCATTTTTCCTTGGAGATGGAAAATTCGCCCACCATATTTTATTATTTTGTAAATTCTTCCTCAGTTAGTTAAAAGAATCAAATTGGCTGGTAGTATGACAATACTAAGTAGCATAGATATCATTATGGGAGAAGTTGATCGTTGAAATGATGATTGATACAATAGAAATAAAGACTATCAATTCTTTTTCCAAATTGAAATTCTTAAAAGAAGTCTATGGGATCATATGGATGCTTGTTCCTATTTTGACTCTTGTATTAGGAATCACTGTAGAATTGTATTAATCTCCCTTGGGGAGCCTTTCTCATTAATACAATATATATATAGGTGTACAATGTGGAATTCTTATACAATAAGGGATCCTAATTCTATCATAATTACATAACACTAAATATGGTAAATATAAACATGGTACACTTGCTAATACACCCCCTCAGTCGGAGCGGGAGGAGGTCGTACGCTAAGACTGGATCTGAAGTCTAGAAAGAGTTGTCTAGGAAGGCCATTTGTGAATATCCACATACTGGTATGAGGAAGGCACATGCAATACATTGACATGACCGAGAGCAACCTTCTCACGAATAAAGTGGATGTCCATCTCAATGTGCTTGGTTCGCTGATGCTGAACCGAATTATGAGATAGATATATAGCGGATATGTTATCACAATAGACCAAAGACGTCTTACATAAAGGATACTAAAGCTCTAAAAGAAGGTTTCGGAGCCAGCAGATCTCAACAACAACATTAGCAACACCTCTGTATTCTGCTTCTACACTCGAATGAGATATTATGGCTTGTCTCTTGGTTGACCAAGAAATGAGGTTATCCCCTAAGAACACACAATAGCCCGAGGTGGATCGTCGCGTGTTCGGACAACCTGCCCAATCAACATCCGTATATGATAACAACCTGGTCAGTGCTGATGGGTAAAGATGCAATCCTTAATCATGTGTGCCTTTAACATATCGAATGATACGTTTGAGGGCAGTAAAATCCCTGGGGGCATGCATGAATAAACATACCTACTGAACATCATAAGAAATATCAGGTCTGGTGAAAGTAAGGTACTGTAGTGCTCCAACAAGACTCATGTGTAGAGTGGGATCTGACACTGGATTACAATCCAAAGCACTGAGCTTTGATTTAGAGTCAACTAGAGTAGACATGATCTTGCAATTGGCCATTTTAGCCCGGTACACGATCTCCTCTGCATACTTACGCTGACAAAGGAACATAGTATCTGCAGATCTAGTCACTGAAATCCCCCAAAAATAGATCAACTTCCCCAAGTCAGTCATAGCAAATTCGGTTTTGAGCAGTGCAATTATCTCATTTTTCAACACATCAAAAGAAGCAGTAAGAACACTATCATCCACATATAACAATAAATAAGCATTGTTACCGCCTCTATGGAAAGTAAACAGAGAATTATCACACTTGCTGCATGTAAACCCAATGCGCATAATGAACTGTGCAAATTGATCATACCACGATCGAGGGGCATGTTTTAAACCATAAAATGACTTACGGAGACAACATACATACTGCGGGGCTGCTAGATGGACAAAACCGGGTGGCTGGTGCATGTAGACAGTTTCTTTTAAATCCCTATGGAGAAAAGCATTTTTCACATTAAGCTGATGAATCGGCCAATGCTTTCCCATAGTGATGCTCAGAATTATGTGAATGGTGGCCGAATTAACAACCGGACTGAATGTCTCACCATAATCAATGCCCTTATGATAATTAGTATCATTTGCCACAAGCATTGCCTTGTATCTCTCTAAGTCACCACTATCCATGTACTTGTGATGAAAAAGCCACATGCAACGGATCACATTCACCCCCTCCGTTCGAGGAACTAAATCCCAAGTACGCTATTTTGTTAAAGCATTAAACTCCTCACACATGTCCGCATTCCAATTCGGGTCTATTTTGGCTAATTTTGGACTTTTGGGAATAGGGGAAATTGTTTGGGTGGACAAGTTATATTAGACTTTGGGTTTGAAAATCTCGTGTTGGGCACGGATTTCAATACGGTGTGAGGGTGCTGGCTGGGTAAGGGTGTTGGTTATCGAGTCAGGTGTACCGTGTGTGGTAAGAATTGGGGTTGTGTGGCTGGGTAAGGGTGTGGGTTGTACCGATCGGGGTGGGTCGAGGTTGGATGTAGTGATGGGGTTGTGTGGTGTCGCCGATCTGGGTAGATCGTGATTGGCGGGGGTCGACGATATGGGGTATGGAGTCGGTGGTGGGGAGGGACCATTGTTCTGGTTTGGTGGTGGTACTATGGTGGTTCGATGGGGGTTTTCGGTGGCTGGTGTGGTTGCGAGTGGGTGTTAGGGATGCGGTGGTGACACAGAGTAGGGGATGGTGATCGGAGATGGTGCCGAGATATTGGGCCGATTGCCGGTTGTAGTGGCAATCGACGGTGATGGTGACAGAGACCAAGCGGGTGGCAGAGACGCAGAGTTGCATTCGGTGGTGACGGCAGTAGGTAGTGGCGGTGGAATAGAGGCAGAGTTTCCTGACAGACCACCGGTAGCGGCAGTGGCGGGAGGTGGTAGTGACAGAGTGCTGACTGCTGCCGGAACAGTGGTAGCATGACGGAGAGCTTAGTGGACAAGCGGTGATGTGTCCGAATCATTAAGAAATTTATAATTAGTGACTTGAAATTTTTGAATGTTGTCAAACGGGAAAACATACTCAAGAAAGGTGACGTGGTGAGAAATTATGATTTTGTCGGTGGAGAACTCATAGCACCCCTATGGTTTGACGGGAAACCTACGAAGGCGCACAGAGTAGATCTGGGTGCCAATTTGTGGGGGGCCGTGGATGTCAGATTAGGGTAATACAGACAACCGAAAATTCTAAGATGGTCATAGGTAGGGATCCGACGGTAGAGAATTTCGGTGGGTGTCCTATTTTGAATCGCACAGGTAGGTAAAATGTTGAGAATGTATTCTACTGTTTTTAGTGCATATACCCAAAAGGTAGGAGGGAGAGACGCATGAAAAATGAGGATACAAATTATATTATTAATGGTCCGATGAATTCTTTCGGTTTTACCATTTTGCGGGGAGGTATATGGGCACGAGAAATGAAAAGCCATGCCGGTAGCCGCACATAATTTATGAAATAAGGAATTATTAAACTAACGACCATTATCACATTGAAACGATTTTATGTCTTTTTCAAATTGCGTTTTAACCAGTGTACGGAACTTAACAAATTTGGAGAACACTTGAGATTTGAGTTTGAGTGGGTATGACCAAAGAAAAAGAGAGAAATCATCCAAAAATACCAGATAATATTTGTGGCCTAAATTGCTAGTTATGGGAGATGTCCATAAATCAACGTGAATAATATCAAAGGGAGAGAAAGTAGTACTTATAGAAGTCGTAAATGGTAGTCTAACGTGTTTTCCTAACTGACAAGAGGAGCAACTATGAGAAAGGTTCCCTTTGTTACATTGGATTAAATTTCGGTTTCTAAGAGAATAAAAAACGTGAGAACCCGGATGATCAAGTCTACTATGCCACGTTGAGGGAGATATAGTTGTTAGAATGGTGGGAGGAGTGACACTAGCATCGGATGTGGGTAGGAAAGGATATAAGTCACCCTCACTATTGCATCTCGTAAGGAGTTTTCTGGTACGGAGGTCCGTTACAGAAAATCCAAACGAATCAAAATTAATTGAGACAAAATTATCGGTGGCAAATTTTCTAACAGAAATTAGGTTATTGATAATATTTGGGGCATATAGGACGTTATTTACGGAGAAGTGGGGATGCAGTGGTGGGGTTAGTGTGTGGCCAAACTCTTGAATCGGAATGTGATGACCGCTTCCAACCATAATAGATTGTGGAGTATTTAAACTTTGCAGTTGAGGAAGATTACCAGAATTGTTGGTGAGGTGAAACGTGGCGCCTGTATCCATATACCACACATTATCGGGCTGTCGAGAAGTCAATGTGACGAAAGCCGAGCCCAAATTGAATTGAAAAATGCCTGGAGCGGACTGATAGGCTGCCATGAAAATATTTATATATTATCTATTATATATAAGCCAATAAGGCTATACGAACACAACACCAAATGATTGTACTTGGTGCTGGGAATGGTGTGGGACAAACACGATATTCTTGAAAATTTTATTTCATGTAAAGGCAAATTGGTAATCTAAGCTTTCTATAGAAACATATAAGTATTCTGCACCTTTAAATCTGATCATCGACAGGCTACTGACACACAAGAGGACAAAGCACTATGCTTTTGCTTCTCGAGTGAATAGAGAAAAACAGACAGAAAAGAAAAGTTCTGACGCCAACGTTGAAGAAACGCGGGTAAAGAAGAAAATAGGATTTAGATTTTGACTTCTGATACCATGTAGAATTGTATTAATCTCCCTTGGGGAGCCTTCCTCATTAATACAATATATATATATATATATATATATATATATATAAAATTGTAAAGCTGCTTAAACAACAGATTCAGAACATCCCAGACCTAAACTTGCCACTTGAAACAGATTATTTAATAGTAGAAACAGACGGCAGTTTTGAAGGATGTGGAGCTGTCCTTAAAGCTAGAACCAATAAATATAGTAATAAAACCACAGAAAAAGAGACATTTTTAGGAGAATCAACCAAAGCCCTCTGGGAAGCTTACAAATTAAATTTAGACACTAGCACAGGCAACGTCCCTAGACGAAGAGTATATAGAACCGCAGGAGAGCCTGTTGATAATGTTAAGCCAGCTGGCAGAAGAATGCCATTAGAAGAACCTATAACCCTCCAAGAAGGAGGCAATAAGGGAAAAATTCTCAATATAGTTGCACACGACCCCCAAAGATGGAATTCAGTAATAGATCTATGGAAGGGAATAGTGGTGGCAGATTATATACAGAATTATCAAGAATCAGACGCAGAATCCATGTATAAATATTTAGAGACATTTTTAGGAGAATCAACCAAAGCCCTCTGGGAAGCTTACAAGTTAAATTTCCCAGAAGAATTTCATCAGTTGGTAGCTATGGGATCAAATCCATACAATTTTACCAACAAGATTCACACTTTAATCACAGGAGAAGATCCGAATAGCGGACTAATTGTGCTCCAGAGAAATGCTTTAATTAAATTAGAACAATTAAGTATTAGTAACTGGATTTACATAAAGAAGTTTTTAAATGATTTCTTCTATTATTGTACGATCAGCGGTAACTCGTTTGATCAAGAACTCGGAAAAAAGCTTTTTAATAAACTTCCAGGAGCTTTGGGACGAGAAATAGAAGAAAGGTGGAGCAAGCGTGACGGAATTTTACAAAATCCTAACGCTAGATGGTCTATAGGACATAGAATCCAGCATGTCATGGAAATACTCCAGGAAAAGTGTACGCATCTACAAATACAAAAGCAGCTCAAACAAAATGAGTTAAGCTTCTGTAAAAGTGTGATCTACACCAAAGAGTACCGAGTAGGACCACACAACATATTTACCCCCACGAATTTGAAAAAATCCATTGAAATACCAACCCCCTTTCTTATTGGTATCAGAGCGTAAAAAAGATTCTCAGACTAACTCTGTATGAAACCAGAAGAAGTGAAGAATCACTTAGACATTTTAGTACCTGAGTATATACTCCTCTGAGATAATAAATTATTACCTATCCTATCTTCTGAGAAACTGGGTCTGTGGTTGTCTCTTTCGTTTCTTGATCGACCTGTAAGAAAGTCCATTTTTGAGTCTTTTTTACTCTTTTATCTTTTTCTTTCTGGGGGGTAATTTCTACTTTCTTTAACTGAGTTATTAATTCGTCTACTTGCTTATCTTTTGATGTCTCAGACGTATGGTCTATATGAGCTATTCTTTCGCTTAAAAAGTCTACCTTTTTGGTTAAATTGTCTACTTTTTTAGTTAGGTCTATTAATAAAGCTGTCAAGACTATGTTCTGTTGTACTAGAATTTGGTCTGATTTAGCAGTAGGTATATAATCTTTGTAATCTGTAGGTAACGATATAGTTTTTTCTACTATCTTTAAAGCTTCTTCTATTGCGGGACTATTTCTTATCATGAAATAATTACTTGCTTGAGGTCTAAGATTACTTTTTCTAATTCTAATACTTTACCAACTAATTCTTGTTTAACTTTTAAGTTTTCTTGACTAATTTTTAATTCTATATCTATTAAATTATTTTTAAAATAAGAATCCAAGTCTGTTTTCGTACTTAACTTTCTAAAGTCACAACTAGTTATTAGGTTATTTATGTATTCTAAATTGGAATCTGATCTTTTAAAGACTAGTTCTTGTCTTTTTAAAACTTCTTCTAGTTTATTAAGATTATTTATGTATAAACTATTATTTTCTTTAACCTTTTCACTTAGATTAATTATTAAATCTACTATAGAATTTAACTGTCTCTCTTCGCTATGCAAAGAGTGTTCTCCTTCACTAAAATTACACCTTATAATACTATTGTCTTTTAAGTTTCTAAACTTTTTTGCTGGTAGGATGTGTAGGTCTAAGTAATCTAATTTTCTTAGGTGAGCTATTTTTATCCTAATGGAAAGTAAGCTAGGTGTCTTTTAAGCTTAGTCTTTTGATAGGCTATCCAATCGTCTGCGTATGTTATATCGCCTTGAATTCCTTGAATGTGCCACCTTATGTCTTCTAGCACACTGTTGTCTATGGTCGCTAAGAAGATATTTTCTTCTATGCTAGCTATGAATCTATTATATTCTAATTCTTGTAGAATTGGTCTAACGTTTATATTAAAATATTCTAATAATCCTTCTGTGCTTAGAGCTTGAGCGGAAAGTTCTTTATATAATCCTATTAATTCTTGTTTAGCTAGAGAGTGTCTACTCTTCCTTTTATGCTCTCTGGTAATATTCCACCTAATAAAATTAATTTTATGGATGAACGGTATGTGTCTCATAAGGTCTGAATCTATGATGGTTTTTAAAGAGTCTTTTCCTTTTAAGGCTTCTAATTAACTGATACTCTAAGTCTGATATTCGGTCTATTAACTCAGATAGTCTGGATGGATTTATCTTTACTGTTACTGAGGAGTATATACTCAGGTACTAAAATGTCTAAGGAAGTAAAGTACTGTTAACTATTTACGACGATAGATGGGGCTTTTACAGGAACCACTATATGAGTCTGCGGGTTTGGCCGGGCCTTTCCCTTTGTCTTTAGATGTCGGGGCTTTTGAAGTGCTCATGCTGTTAAGATTAAACAAAAACCATTAGAGTTTTTCTGAAAACAGCTTCACATTACCCTTATCTGATTTAGTTATTTGTAACCTACTTAATTGGTCTGCTAGATGATTATCTTTTCCTTTTATGTGTTCAAATACTAAATTATATATAGATACTGTATCAAGGAAATTCAACCATCTACGTCTACTACTATTCTTATCATTAATCTTCTGGTGAAACTTAACTATTGCTTCACAATCTGTTCTAACTAAAGTCTCGGGTTTATTTAGAATGTATATCGAATTAGAAGAAGAGGTAGAAGAATTTCAGCTAGACAAAAACTATACATTAATAGACTTAGCAACAGAATTCTATAACTTTAAAACAGGAATAGAAAAAATAGGAGTGATCAAAGACAAAAAAGATTTAGAAAATATAATAAAGATTCTAGACGAGTTAGAAATAATCGGAGAAAAACCGTTAAAACATTGGAACAATAATAAGATCCTCTGTGAGTTAGACATTATTAATCCAGAATACATAATAAGAACAGCTTCAATAGAAGCTACTAACCAAGACCTAGAAGATTTTAAGTCTCAGATTAAAGAATTATTAGATTTAGAGATTATAAGAAGATCCACTTCTAAACACAGATCGGCAGCCTTTATTGTGAGAAATCATTCCGAAATTGTCAGAGGCAAGGCAAGAATGGTGATCAATTATAAGAGGTTAAACGATAATACTAGAAGTGATGGCTATAAACTGCCAGACAAGACTGAAGATGGATGAGATTTTCTCAGACTATAAAAGATTTACTATAGTTTATGTAGACGACATTCTTGTTTTTAGTAGCAGCATGGCAGAACACTTAGGTCATCTGCAGACAGTTTTTAGACTTTTTTTTTTTTTTTTTTTATTTATAGTCTGGACTCTGTCCAGTCACTAGTCCTAGGTTACTATTCATCATCCCTACCATTCGTATTTTAGTTACTATTTAGATATTCTAGTATAGTGTACCTATTTGCTTCTCCTTCTTGATCTTTCATCTCTTCTTCTAAGCTTTACCCCAGTTATGTAACTCATCTTTAACCACACCCAAAAGCGGCCACAACAGTCCTTCAACGGACATCAACAGGCCAATTATCAACCACCGTTGACATAGGAATTTACAGGTTAATCCATAGAGTTCATAACGGAGCTTGTCAGATAACCATATACTAAATCAAGAAATCGACCTTATGAGACACATACCGTTCTTATTGCAAGAAATTATGTTAATATACTGTTGTTATTTTTCATCATGAATCTTGAGTTACTGTTATAATCTCCGCCATGAATGTCTGAAATTACTGTTTAAAGATTTTTAGCATAGCATGCCTAACATGGTCGATTTCTTGATTTAGTATATGGTTATCTGACAAGCTCCGTTATGAACTCTATGGATTAACCTGTAAATTCCTATGTCAACGGTGGTTGATAATTGGCCTGTTGATGTCCGCTGAAGGACTGTTGTGGCCGCTTTTGGGTGTGGTTAAAGATGAGTTACATAACTGGGGTAAAGCTTAGAAGAAGAGATGAAAGATCAAGAAGGAGAAGCAAATAGGTACACTATACTAGAATATCTAAATAGTAACTAAAATACGAATGGTAGGGATGATGAATAGTAACCTAGGACTAGTGACTGGACAGAGTCCAGACTATAAAAAAAAAAAAAAAAAAAAATTATATTTTTTATATATATATATATATATATATATATATATATATATATAGGTGTACAATGTGGAATCCTTATACAACAAGGGATCCTAATTCTATTATAATTACATAACACTAAATATGATAAATATAAACATGGTACACTTGCTAATAATCACAATAGATGTACTAGTAATTTTTTAGTTAGAAATAAAAATATATGCCGGAATACAACAACGTATTAGACCTGAATATGCTGGCCTTTAGGAATTCTTCAAGCTCTAGAAGATGGGACAAAACTACTTTTAAAAGAGAACCTTATTTCATCTTCAAGAGATCCTTATTTATTTAGTATCAGACCATCCATAGCAATAATATCTATTTTTCTAAGTTATTTAGTAATTTTGTTTGGTGATCACCTTGTTCTAGCGGATCTTAGTATTGTTGTTTTTTCATGAATTGTCATTTCAAGTGTTGCTCCCGTTGGACTTTTTATTTAGCATTTAAGTTGATAAACTAATTCCGATAGTTATATGAGTGAAACAAACACTTCTAAATTTGTAGTAAAAAGGTTGAGTCTCATTTCCTCTGTACAAGAATCAAATAATGAAAAAAGTAAACATAAGTAATACAAATTGTTTATCCCGAGATTGGTGAATTATCATGATAACTTACATCAGGTACAAAAGATCATATGTATGGAGTTTTTACTGTCTATTACCATAGATTGATTTTCACAACAGGAGATTGAAAGAAAAATTGAGAGGATGGTTAAGAAGACCAAGATACATAAAGAATTAGTAATTGAGATTACGTAAGTTATCCAAGAGGATATTTCTGTATATAAAAGAAATTCGAATTGGAGATTTATATTCGTAGAAATGATCAAGAAGTACTCCTCATGATTCTGATCCAGAGTATGTTCCCATCCACTGAGTAAGTAAATAACTATCAAGAATGAAGTAATATTTTACTTTGATTAAAACCTGTTTTTTCTGAGAAAGGAGAATAGGAATGAAGTATAATAAATCGAAATAGAAAGAAAATAATCTAATTGCAAAAGCAAAAAAAGAGGGATATCTTTTTTTTTCTTTTCTATAATTCAATTTTGATTTCTATTTAGAGAGATAAATTTTTTGTCATGATTCGTGAACTAATAGACTATTGTTATGAAATAAGAATATTGGTGAGAAAGAGAGAAGAGAGGAGAATTCTTATTTCTCTTGAGGGATGAAATACAATGAGAGAAACATCTCTATTTATATGAGAAAATTGACTTGGTCCCAAAGTTATTAGCCATAATATTTCTCCTAAAGATAGACATCCACAGTATATGATAATATCTATAACACTCCCCTTTGGATATATATTTTGATAGATAATATGCCTCATTAAAACCTTACTAGAAAAACTCCAGTGGGAAAAATTCTAGTGAAGGAAAAAGAGTACACATTTCTAATAATATACATTTTGGTTGCCTCATTAAAACCTTACAAGGAAAATCCAGTAGGAAAAAATCTTATACGGAAAAAAGAGTACAACATGTATTAACTCCCCCTGATGAGAACTTCAGTCCAAATGCTTGAGTCTTCACATTCCAATCTTGTGCACTATCTTCTCGAAAGTTGCAGTTGGTAGAGACTTAGTAAACAAATCAACCATATTATATCTTGAACGAATCTGTTGCATGTTGATATCACAATTCTTTTGGAGCTCGTGTGTGCAGAACAACTTTGGTGGAATGTGCTTTGTCCTGCCTCCTTTTATGAATCCTTCCTTCAATTGAGCAATGCATGCTGCATTATCTTCATATAATATTGTGTGTATTTTGTCACATTTCAAACCACATTTATTTCCAAGCGATTCAAATTAGCACTAACATCAATTGGATTTATTGATATTTCTTCATTTTCTTGAGTTTGCGGCTCATTGATTTTGTTCAAGAATACCAGGATTGATCAAATCTTGCATTTCTTTATGAGATTCTTTCTTAGTGTTATCTTGACCATTTATTTTTCTTTTTCTAGGATTTCGATCCTTAGAACCCAATGGTCTATCACGCTTCAGACATGCTTTGGACTTATTTGCTATGACACTAGTAGATAGTCCTACAGGGACATCAATCCGAATTGGGACATTCTCTGCACGGATATGTGATTTGATAATCATTTTCAAATATGTAAATGCGTCTGGCATTTAATTTTCTATTTTCTTCAAGTGAATAATCTTTTGGACTTCTTGCTCACAAATAGAAGCACGTGGATCAAGATGAGACAATGATGAGTTATTCCACAAAATTTTCCTTTTATTTCATTATTCTCTCCCCCCAATTTTGGAAAAAAATATCTCATCAAATCGATAATATGCAATTGATCTTATTTCAATATCTCTATGTAAGGAATAAATCATATCACACTCATAGTTATAGCAAGATAAATAAATGCATCAATTGAACAAATATATGATACTTCAGGATCAATCTAATTTTCTTATTTCAACTTCTTTTAGCAAGTAGTCTACTGATTTTCAAAAACTCTTAAAAAAACTCCAATAATATTCAAGTCAGCAACTTGCACAACCTTATGAAAGATTTTGATTATTATAAAGGGATAAGGGTAAACATAGTCATCTTTGTACCCCTCATCAATAAATATTTATTAAGGTGATTTCGGTACATCAATCTTAGTTGATTTAATCCGTTTAAGGATTACAAATAAGTTTTTCAATAACTTGTATATGCTTTAGGCATTTTGAATCCTTCAAAAACATTTCATATAAATTTTGTCACGTAAGCCATATAGGTTGAGACAATTTTCATTTCGTATTTAATTTACATGACATCTTCTGATGTCAGGACTGCAGGTCCAGTAAATTTACCCTTACCAAGATGCATCTACTTGATAATTATTTCTACATCAACATGCTTTAAGAGATGTAAAATTCAGATCCTCATAATATTATATAATATTGCACACTATATTATATCTAAGATATTGTCGACGAGATATCATTTTGTATCAGTTTTCAATTAGACATAACTTATGAGATCTTATCACTTCATTATTTTTCAGGTACCTGAACCTCGTATGAGGTTTTACGAAGTGTTATGTCGTAGGCTTTTCAAGAGTACATTGCCTCCTTATTATGATCATTTGCTCCTCTCATTTTTCAAGGATTACTGCATTTGCAATTGATTTGTCTACCATGCTTCACGCATGTTGTAAACCCTGTCCTTCAGGGACATTTAGGAACATCTTGTAGCTGGAATATGAAATAGTTGAGTCAGCAAATGCTTCTAGCATTTGACTTGAATTATCGTTTGAACGAGGATCATACTGATGATAATTCACAACATATTTCTTAGCTGTTTATTCTCCCCCCTCCTTATGTTAGAAAAAGTAACATACATTTCCACCTTTTTTGGGGAATTCATCTGTGTGCATCGTGGTAGATTCATTAATCATATACAGCACAACAAAAACTATTAGATGAAAATATTTGGTTCCTGACCTTGAACCAATTGCGAGGGAAGAATTTATTATAATTTATTGGTCTGAAGCATACAAACGTCGTTGTATGCAATATATCATATCTCAGACCAACACATGAAACTTTATTCTCATAAGCAATGATTTAGCTATCTACTGTAGGGCATTCAACGCTAAACCAGTTTGAATATCAACCAACATTATCAAGATGAATTGTCTTGATTACATAATCTGAAAACTGTGCTCTCAACTCAATTATTTTGAGCAAGCAACTTCGTAAATGTCAAACTGCAGGTTGACAATAAACACACATGTGACCGTCTCATAGATACATCTATTTAAGACATCACATTGCAGGTGAACGGGCACTTATTCACCTTTTATATTTTTTAGAATTTACGAAATTCAATCCCAACATTAGCTGGTGTAATCAACTTATCATGAGAACAAGCAAATTAATTCTTGAAGAATCTTCCAGTTCTTCAATATATTCCAAATACAAACTTAGCCCATCAAATTTAAATCAGGACGATCAAAATTGTCAAGTCAATTGATAAAATTATTTGTACTAGTAAACTTCAAGTTTACCCCGACGAGTGCTATTTATTTTAGTAAACGTCTGGTTTACTATTGCATGAGATTTTATATCAATAAACTTCTGATTTATTGTAGCATGTGATCTCATCATGCTCGGGTAAAGTTTCACATACGTAATTCTTACCCGTAGCACTTGAAGATATTCAATCTTCTAATTATTTGTAGTCTCAATATGATAATCATTTTTATTTCTAGTAAACTTCAGGTTTACCATAATTTGTGTTCCGATCGTAACAATTACGATCTAGGACGAATGGGGCTATCATATATAACCTCTCCTTGAGATTTCAATTTAAATTTTGTAATGCGATATTATTTGAACACTGGTAGTGTCATGATTCTTGTAAACAAATAATTAGCTCTTCTGGAGCTCTTAATCATTAGCATTATATCATCAAATATTGCTTAGATATTGCTGGTATCATCAAAGAACATTTGGTTAGACACCACTGGTGTCATGAAAGAAAACGGAAACCAAATGGATATTTAAAGATAATTGTAAATTCATAAACAACGAAAAGCAAACACTAAGTTCTAAACTTCAATATTTTAATGTCTCCTTCAGGGAGATTAGCCATTAACATCTGAATATTTTGTATCAAAGCGGTAACCACATAGTAATCATATCATTCAGGAAGAGATACATTAATATTTATTTCCTTCAGGGAAATCATAACAACTAACCATAATGTATCAACGTGGTTATGGTAGAAATCATTCTACTATGCTTCTTTTTGCCTTAGAATGATATTTAATAAACTTATTCATGATGTTTCTACGTACGACGGGTATGTGTTGCAATGAATTTTACACCCCATGTATTTCCTTTATTATTTTATCTCTCTAGGATGTAGGTTGTGGTATATCTTCATTCACTTCGGGGAATGAAATCTGATTATTTGAATGTGCTTGATTTATAACATTCATCTATATCTCATTATGCTCAAGCACAAAAGACATTACTTCAGAATAATGCCTTACTACTTCAGGAGTAAATTTCAGATTTACTACTTTAGGAGTAAATTTCAAAGTCTTACCGTTTCAGGAGTAGATTTCAAGGTCTTACTACTTCAGGAATAAATTAAAAATTTGTACTACTTCGAGAGTAGAGTTCAAAGTTATACTACTTCAGGAGTAGAGTTCAAAGTTCTATTACTTCGGGAGTAAAGTTCCAAATTCTACTACTTCGGGAGTAGAGTTCAAAATTTGCTACTTCGGGAGCAGATTTTTGAGTTTACTACTTCGAGAATAAAGCATATAATATTCAAAATATTTCTTCTGAATTATTTTACCTCTTCTGGAGATGAGTCGTGATATTTTCACAATCAAATACACGTTCCTATATATAAGCTTTACTATAACTGTCACATTCACTTCAGAGAATGGATATGTATTGGTAACATTTATTAAAAGTTCTTATTCTTTAGCAATGAAATATATCTGAACGTGCCTTAAACATATTAAATAATAGCATCTTAAAATTTCTTTTAAAAATATTGCTACTTCTGGAGAAAATCGAGGCATACAATCTAGAAGAATTGTTTTTCAAACATATCTTTTTAGAGTATACCTAGCTTCAAGGCAATTGCTACTCACCACTTTAAATACCGTTAGCAGGTGTAGCCAATTAAATTGGACATATATATACCTTCTGTCATCAAGTGCATGCAAGCAATAAGTGCTTTGCCACTCAAAGATCTACCAAATAATTAATGTTGAAAAAAAACGTTAGGTTCCTTAAATCTCTTGCTTAATTTCAGCCAATGATGGAATCATGTTACTTTGTTAACATGGAAAGAAAACAGTATGCTAGAAAGAAATACTACTTCTACCCATTGTATAATTTATTTAAGATACATACCTCATGAACGGTAGACACACTTAAAAACTTATTATGAAAATCGTACGTTTTACTCTCCGGAGTAATATGCATGTTAATAGGGCAGATCTTCGCCCATGACAAACATAGCATCAATTAATTTCTTTATGACCCCTGCACTCGTGCAAATCAAAGAATTGCACCGTTCATCTCAATTGGTTAGAATTTGTGCTGATAACGTGTTATGAAATAATAATAAAGCTAAAACAAGAATATGGTTGAGAAAGAGAAGAGAGGAGAGTTCTTATTTCTCTTGAGGGATGAAATACAATGAGGAGAATATCTCTATTTATAGGAGAAAATTGAATTGGTCCCAAAGTTATTAGCCCTAATATTTCTCCTAAAGATAGACATCCACAATATATGATAATATCTATAACAACTATAGTTTTTCCGCAATTGAAAATTTGAGGTTGAAATATATATGTGATATTGCTATAAAGCGCATTTTATTTAATGATAAGGTTATTAATCAACAAAAAAAAAAGAAAATTCTTAAAAGATGAGATCAATTCAGAAGCACTTATTAGTTTTAAATATAGCAGTCAAAATTTCATTGATCTAATTTGGGACCATAGGATAGATTTTGGCTCTATTTGATAAACATATCAAGATAGAGAATAGGAAAGGACTCTTAGATTTATTTGTGACATCTGAGGAGTCGTATGAGGTGAAAATCTCACGTACGGTTATATAATAGCGATGGGGACAGTAATGTTATCATTGCTATGGTTATCTAACAGTTCAAATACAGTTGATATAGTGCATCACAGTCAAAATATATTTTTTTGGTGTAGAATTTCTGGTGTCAACCCATCGGGTTTATCATTTTTCTAATTTCTTCTCTAGAAAAGTGTGAAAGATTACCTTTTGATTTAGAAGCAGAAGAAGAATTAGTAGTATGATATCAAATCGAATATTCAGGTATCAAATTTGATTTATTTTACATTACCTCATATCTGAATCTACTAATTTCTTCATTATTTGTAAGTTCTTTACTTGGGATGTTCTATTCCTTACATATTTGTTCCTGAGCTACTTATCATAAATAAAAGAGGTAAAGTCTTTGGAACACTAATTGGTATCTTTATTATATTAGCCAAAACTTCTTTGTTTTTGTTCGTTCCTATTGCAACAAGACGGACTTTATGGACCAACTATTAAATCTTGGGTGAGAATTTCTTTTACCTATTTCTCTAGGTAATCGATTATGGACAACTTCGTCCCAACTTCTCTCACTTAAAAGACCATAATATTCTATATTCACGACTTGTCTCAAACAAGATAAAGAAACAAGCATAATTTTTTATAGATATTCTATATATGCTCTCTATGATAACCGAATTCATAAATTATGGTCAACAAACAATACGAGCCGCCAGATACATCGGACAAGGTTTCATGAGTACCCTATCCCAAAAAATCGTTTACCTATAACTATTCAATACCCCTATGAAAAATTGATCACATTGGAACGTTTTCGAGACAGAATACACGTTGTATTTGATAAATACGTTGCTTGTGAAGTATGTGTGTGTATGTCCTGTAGATTTACCAGTTGTTGATTGGAAGTTGAAAACTAATGTTCGAAATAAACGGTTTCTTAATTACAGTATTGATTTTGAAATCTGTATATTTTGTGGTAATTGCATTGAGTATTGCCCAATAAATTGTTTATCAATGACCGAAGAATATGAACTTTCTACTTATGATCATCACAAATTGAATTTTAATGCTCAAACTCATCGCCAACCACATGTGGTCGTCCATATTTGTCACTTGAACACCTCAAGTAAAGCTTGTTCCATGTACACTCTTCAGGCGGGCCTCCGATATGTCATTTGTACACTTTTAGCTAACTTGGCAACTTGAATGATTTTCACAAAAATAAGACTCATGAAAACCCCCCAAAAAATAGATTTTTCTTTTTCTTTTTTATTTCTTCTTCTTCTTCATTCCTTTTCTTTTTCAAATAGTTTTTCAACGAAACTCTTATTATTTTCGATATGATTTTTTTTCCGGTATGGGTTTTAGATTTAGCAACTATGTTTTGTATTATTTTAAATTAATTGGATCTAAACATCATTAATAGTCTTTAGAAAGCTTAAAAGTTTAAAATGAATTGCTTTATTTGATGAAAATTTTGAGAAATTAATGTTGTTGTCTTCGAATCTTCGTGGGAAGTCTTTAGCTGAAGTTATAACACATTTGGAGGAGTTTCTGTTGAAAATATGAATTAAATTTGTGATTGGAATAATAATTTTTTTTAATGATGTGTGAGACATGCCATTTAATAGTTGTGTGAGGTCTCATTGATTGACAAGTGCACATTATGGCTCCCACCTCATTGTAACTCCTCCTTGTCCTTTCATCCACCACCCCTTCTTCCACCCACCCTCCCAATACCCCACCCATAACGTACACCAACACTCATTTGGCTAAAAGCTTGACAAAATATACTTTTTATTTTTTTAGTTTGTTCACACAAGTCATTTAATTAAACAAATTTAAACAATAGACTAAGACACTGAAATAATTACTAAGTTTCTGAAATTTTATTTTCACAATTAAAAATACATGTAAAAAAGTCTGCATTTGTATGCCATTATAAAATACATATTTTTTTTGCAATTTGATAATAAAGGAGGGAAGTAAATTTAAAATAAATAAGGATAGTAACAAGAATAAAAATGTTGAATTACTCTTAAATATAAGTTATGATTGAGCGAGAATAAATATCAATCAAAGTAACCTTCCGGTCATTATGCCAACGCAGTGCACCGAAGTACCATTGCACGTAAAGGCAAATGTAACCTTATGATATCGAGTCCTTTTAACTCAGTATTTTCTACGCAAAATAATAAATTTATACGTAAGAATCAACTAAAATATTACAACAAATAGTAGATAAAACCCATCATTTTAATTATATTAAGAGTTTAATGCTAAAGATTTTAAAAAATGAACACACAAAACTTAAATCTTATATCCGCCTCTGACTATATCAAATATCAAATGGAGAAGACAAATATATGCAAGATAAAAATTGGTGACCGAAAAAGTTGTTGGAGTTTACAAAGGTTGCAGGAAACGGGAATTACAAGCAACTGCTAATGTAAGAATTGAAATTACAATTCAACTAGAAATCTGAAAATTATAAAGATGAACAAGAAAAACGGAAAAACTATTTTTGTTGAGTCGAGTGTGGCACTCTGTCCTTAAGACAATATTGCACCGTATGTATCCTTTATACGTCCTGGACAATTTGTCTCCCAAGATAAAACATCAATGGAACACTTGAGCAAAGGAAACTCAAATGCTACCGTGAAGAATATTGAGCAATGAAATGATGCTTGGAAGTTGTAGGAAGAAAACTGATTTTCTGCTTGTGTATTTTCGTGTATATCAAGTGTGTCTCAACAATGGTGTAAGGGGTGTTTATATAGGTGAGGAAGGGATTGTTTGACTGCCTCCATAACAGCCATTATTGGCCAAATAATGACCATTAAGGAGGTAGTAAAGCCACCAAATAAATGGAGAGAAATACCAACGGATTGGCCATTATAGGAGGTGTAATTCAGCCAAAATAAATGGCTGAATTGAGTGCTTGACGTTTCTATTCTCTTCTGCCGAAATTCTGACTTTCTGGAAACTTCAGGGACCAAACTGTACATCTGAAAGAATTCTGGTCCAAACTGTACATCTGAAAGAATTCTGGTCCAAACTGTACATCCGAAAGAATTCGGTCCAAACTGTACTTCTGGCAAAGTTCTCTGGCCCAAAAAGATAATATCAGAAGGCCCACAACCCACAGCCCGTGACCCGGAACCCGGAACCCGGAACTCGGAATCGGAACCGGACCGGACGGGCGGGCGGCGGCGCGCGTGTGGTCTTTCCTCGAACCGAAGCACATCTAGGTCCTCCGTCCTTTAAACACATGGGATACCCCTTGGGGTCCCAAACCCCAAACCAATTTCGAGTCTTATATACACAACAATTCTTTCTTCCTCTACCGATGAGGGAGAATTGAACACAATACCACACTTTCCATGCTTCAAACACCTCACTTCGTGGACCAATATCTCTTTCATTTCTCAACGAAATTTGACGATTCTTGGCCCTACGGTTATCTACGTACTTAGTAGATCATGCATGTGTGAAGAATCGGATTCTCCAACATACATAACACTAGTGTTTAAGCCGTTAAAGTTGGTCGGTCGCAACTCCCGCCAAAGGCAAATTTCCAACAAAAGTCCTCTTGAAAGAGATTTTGGTGCACTCACATGGTGCCTTTTTCATTTCCAGCAATATTTCAGCGGATCGATGTTGCATAAGGAGAGGTAGCCTCAGCTTTGAACCTTCCATAGTTGAATACCATCGGACTTACTTACTACGCGGTGAACGTGATGTCTTGAACCGTCAGTGTTTAGTGTAAGCCAAGTCAATGGTACCAACACAACAAATTCCCTTACTCTCTTCTTCGTAATGTTTTGTCCGTTTTGGCCATGGACAACGTCTTGGATTCTTAAGTGCGTTCATTTTGAGGCGGCCCATCCTCACACTTAAATAGGTGGTCTCCTACAAGGTATCCTGCTATACCCCACTTCACAAGTGTTAGGAACCATTAAAAGTTTCCCAAAACCTAACCTCAACTGTTGAGGAGCATTACAGGTTTGGAAAACTTAACCTTTACCCACACTGCAGATAGCACTTAAAGTCTATCGCGGGAACGGCTTTGGATTTAGTGTTTCTTTTCAGAAATCACTATCCGAAGTGCTCATACTTCCACCGAAGCGATCAACTGAATCTTTACAACTTAGTTTTCCCATTGAACCAAATTACTGGGATCTCCAGTTAGTAAGGTTGGGTTACCGCTGTATTAGTCCTTATATTTTGGGTTTTAAGCCCATTCCCCTAGACAGGCAAGTCATCTGATCTTTGGGTAAGCCCTTTGTAAATGGGTCTGCTATATTATCCTTTGACTTATTGTAATCAATGGATATTATACCCGTGGTGATCAGTTGCCTAACGGTCTTATGCCTCCGTCGAATATGACGAGATTTGCCGTTGTACATAGCATTCCGTGCCCTTCCTAGAGCCGACTGACTGTTACAGTGGATCATTACCGAAGGTACGAGTTTGTTCCAACACGGAACATCCTCTAAAAAGTCATGAAGCCACTCAGCTTCTTCTCCTTCTTTGTCTAAAGCGATAAACTCTGATTCCATCGTGGATCGGGCGATGCAAGTTTGCTTAGAGGATTTCCAAGACACAGCCCCACCACCAATTGTAAATACATACCCACTGGTGGACTTGGTGTTCTCTATATCAGATATCCAGTTTGCATCACTATACCCCTCTAGTATAGCTGGATATCTCGAATAGTGTAACCCAAAATTTAACGTGTATTTCAGGTATTGTAATACCCGATTCAACGCCTTCCAGTGATTATCACTCGGATTACCGGTGAACCTAGCCAACTTATTATTTGCGTAAGCAATATCGAGTCGGGTGCGGTTTGTTATATACATCAAACTACCAATCACCTGTGCATATCGCTCCTGGTATACAGGTGCACCAAGATTTTTATCAAGCTTTTGATTTGTATCCATTGGTGACGTTATCGGTGAACTGTCTAACATCTCGAACTTTCTCAAAACATCCTCGATGTAGTGAGACTGAGATAAGACCAGTCCGTCAGACGTCTTAGAGATTTTAATCCCTAAGATGACATCTGCGATACCCATATCCTTCATGTCGAAGCATTGTTTCAACATGTTCTTAGTCTCTAGGATTACCCTAGGACTGCTTCCTGTGATTAACATGTCGTCTACATACATGCATATCATAACAAATGAGTCAGAGTTACCTTTCGTGTAAACACATTTATCACACTCATTAATGATGAACCCCTTCGATAGTAGAGTACTATCAAATTTTTCGTGCCATTGTTTCGGGGCTTGTTTCAGCCCGTACAGAGATTTGACAAGTCGACAGACTTTCTTCTCTTGCCCTTGAACCACATACCCCTCGGGTTGGTCCATATAAATTTCTTCTTCCAAATCACCGTTTAGGAAGGCTGTCTTAACATCCATCTGGTGTATCTCAAGGTCATGCAAAGCTGCGATCGCAATAAATACCCGTATGGATGTCATCCGGGATACCGGGGAGTAGGTATCAAAGTAGTTAAAGCCTTCTGTCTGCCGATAGCCCTTGACTACCAACCTGGCTTTGTACTTGTCTATAGACCCATCTGCTTTGTATTTCCATATGAGTATCCACTTACACCCCAACGGTTTATTTCCCGGAGGAAGATCAACCAACTCCCACGTATGGTTATGCAGAATGGAGCCTATTTCACTCTCAATAGCTTCTTTCCAGAGCAGTGCTTCTGGAGTTGACAACGCCTGAGCAATTGTCCTTGGTTCATCATTAACCATATAAGCTACAAAGTCAGGACCGAAGGATTTATCCTTCCTAGCCCTTTTACTTCGCCTTAGATCCATCTCTGGAGTCTCCAAGCTCTGAGAATCTGGAACACTAGATTCCAGATGTTCAGCCACCTCGAGATTCGCTGGATCTGAACCATTCAGATTTGGGCAGTCAAGGACTCCCGGTTCTTGAGAGCTTTGTGCATAACTTCGTTTGAGAGAGGTTATGTCTTTTTCCTTTATAGGAAAGGTACTTTCAAAGAATAGAGCATTCCTTGATTCCATTATTGTACCCTGGTGGATATCTGGAATATCTGACTTAGGCACTAAGAAGCGATAAGCACTACTGTTATTTGCAAATCCGATGAATATGCAATCTACAGTCTTAGGCCCAATCTTGACCTGCTTTGGCTTGGGTACTTCAACCTTTGCCAGACAACCCCACACCTTAAAATATTTGTAGGTGGGTTTCTTTCCCTTCCATGATTCATATGGAGTTTTGTCCTTACCCTTATGTGGGACTCTGTTAAGAATCGTATTAGCGGTAAGGACATCTTCTCCCCACATATTTTGGGGAAGACCGGAATTGATAAGCAAGGCATTCATCATTTCTTTTAATGTGCGGTTCTTACGTTCCGCCACACCATTTGATTGAGGTGAGTATGGAGCCGTCGTTTGATGAATAATGCCTTCTTGGGCACAATATTCCTCAAAAGACGCTACATATTCTCCCCCTCTATCGCTACGAATGGATTTAATTCGCAGGCTAAGTTGATTCTCAACTTCTGCTTTGTAACATCGGAATGCTTCAAAGGCTTCATCCTTACTTTTCAACAAGTAAAGGTAACAATACCTTGTGCTATCATCTATAAATGTCACAAAGTACTTGTTCCCCCCTCTAGTTTGTGCAAACTTCAAATCACATATATCTGTGTGAATAAGTTCTAGAGGAGCGGTATTCCTTTCGACGGATCAAAAATGAAGCTTGGTGAGTTTTGCCTCTACGCACACCTCACACTTATGTTGAGGGTTTACGTCGACAGAAGGCAACAACTCCATCTTTACCAGCCTTTGAATAGACTTGTAGTTTACGTGTCCTAATAAATGATGCCATAAATTAGAAGACTCAAGCAAATAAGAAGAAGGTACAACTTTATTTCCTTGACGCAATACAGACATGACATTCACTTTGAAGAGGCCTTCACAGACGAAGTCCCTCCCTACAAATGTGCCATTTTTAGTGAGTACAAACTTATTGGATTCAAATACTAGCCTAAAACCAGCATTAACCAATAAAGGTCCAGAAATTAAATTTCTTCTAATCTCGGGACGTGCATCACTTCCTTCAGAGTAAGTTCCTTGCCGGAAGTCATCTTCAGTACCACCTTTCCAACCCCCATCACGTCGGAAGAAGCGTTGTTGCCCATGAACAGCTTCTTGTCAGCGACTGGTGTGTACGTGGAGAAGGCATCTTTGTTGGAACAGATGTGCCTAGTAGCACCTGTGTCCACCCACCACTGCATCGAATTCTCCACCAAGTTGGCTTCTAGCACCACTGCAGAGAATTCCTCGATCATGTCATCCAGGAGCGTGTCCTTGACGACGTTTGCTTGAGCCTTGCCTTTAGTCTTGGCTTTCTGCTGTTGCTCAGTCTTGAGCTTGCGACATTCCTTGATCCTATGACCAGGTTTTCCATAGTGATGACAATTACCTCTGAACATCTCTGCTGCAGGGGCTTTGCCATCTTTCTGGAACTTCCGCTTCTTGCTTGAGTTCCATTTTGCCTCAGCCAGATTTGCCTTCGCCTCAGCAGGTTGTCTACCCTTTGGCAAGGTCTTCTTATTATCTTCCTGGATTTACAGTTTGATAACAAGCTCTTCAAAGGTCATCTCCTTTGTCTTGAGTTTCAAGTAACTCATAAACTCATTCCATGAAGGAGGTAACTTTTCAATCAGCGATGCAACAAAAAACCTGCTCGTTTGGTTTCGGTCCTTCCAAATCCAGGTGATGTAAAATCATTTGAATTTCTGGACTTGGGACATCCTTTGTCTTCTTGTCCACCATTTGGAATTTTAGAAATTTCCCAACGATGAACTTCTTAGTACCCGCATCTTGTGCGTTGTACTTCTTTTGCAGTTTTTCCCACAGCTCTTTGGCAGTGCCAACGGTGCAATAGACCGTGTAGAGAGGGTCTGCTAAGCAGTTTAGTATATAGTTCTTGCACATGAAATCGCTATGATTCCATGCGTCACGAACCATCTTCATGCCATTAATGACATGGATACCAAGGCCCCCTTCACCTGTTTCATTAGGCGAAGAGTCCATTTCATCTCCCGACTTGTGGAGGATCTTCCGTAAGGAACCGGGCCATGCCCATAACTGTTAAGTAAAACAACATCTTTTGCTGCCATCTTTTGAATTCTGATCCCATGAATTTTTCAGGGCGATCATGGTGATGTAAAGAAGAGGGTGGAGCTCCAAAGAGTCGGGAAGGCGGCAGTTGTTATCGCCTTGAACGATGGCAAGAATAGCAAAGACAGCAAAGGCGGCGGTGTTACCGCCTTGAGCGCAGCAAATGGCGGGGAAGCAAAGAACGATGGCGAAACATCGGTCATATTTCGACCATGTTATAGCGGTTGTAGTAAACAGATATTGTCTTAAGTTGTTGGAGTTTACAAAGGTTGCTGGAAACGGGAATTACAAGCAACTGCTAATGTAAGAATTGAAATTACAATTCAACTAGAAATCTGAAAATTACAAAGATGAACAAGAAAAACGGAAAAACTGTTTTTGCTGAGTCGAGTGTGGCACTCTGTCTTTAAGACAATATTGCCCCGTATGTATCCTTTATACGTCCTGGACAATTTGTCTCCCAAGATAAAACATCAATGGAACACTTGAGCAAATGAAACTCAAATGCTACCGTGAAGAATATTGAGCAATGAAATGATGCTTGAAAGTTGTAGGAAGAAAACTGATTTTCTGCTTGTGTATTTTCGTGTATATCAAGTGTGTCTCAACAATGGTGTAAGGGGTGTTTATATAGGTGAGGAAGGGACTGTTTGACTGCCTCCATAACAACCATTATTGGCCAAATAATGACAATTAAGGAGGTAGTAAAGCCACCAAATAAATGGAGAGAAATACCAACGGATTGGCTTTCTGGAAACTTCATGGACCAAACTGTACATCTTGAAACTTCAGGGACCAAACTGTACATCTGAAAGAATTCTGGTCCAAACTGTACTTCCGACAAAGTTCTCTGGCCCAAAAAGATAATATCAGAAGGCCCACAGCCCACAGCCCGTGACCCGGAACTCGGAACCGTACCGGACGGGCGGCGGCGGCGCGCGTGTGGTCTTTCCTCGAACCGAAGCACATCTAGGTCCTCCCTCCTTTAAACACATGGGATACCCCTTGGGGTCCCAAACCCCAAACCAATTTCGAGCCTTATATACACAACAATTCTTTCTTCCTCTACCGATGAGGGAGAATTGAACACAATACCACACTTTCCATGCTTCAAACACCTCACTTCGTGGACCAATATCTCTTTCATTTCTCAACGAAATTTGACGATTCTTGGCCCTACAGTTATCTACGTACTTAGTAGATCATGCATGTGTGAAGAACCGGATTCTCCAACATACGTAACACTAGTGTTTAAGCCGTTAAAGTTGGTCGGTCGCAACTCCCGCCAAAGGCAAATTTCCAACAAAAGTCCATGACGAAAACTGATCTAAATGAAGTATCTTTCACTTATCTGTCTCAATGTATGTGACGATTTTCATTTATCGACAGTTAATTTTATTTGTTTTTAAAATTAAATTTAAATATTTAAAAGCTTTACAAAAATATTAAGGTAGAGAAATAACATGATTACTAAGAGCGTAAATAAATAAAGCCTGTATTTAAGAAAGGAAAAAAAAAAAAGGAAAGCAGCTGGACCGCAAAAAGTGGAAAAGGAAACAAATAGAGAGAAATAGAAACTTTGGTCCATTTTTCTGAAAGGGGATCCAAAATTCCACTTGGCAGATTATGAGAGGAATTTAATACAAGTTTTATCTGCCACCTAATATTTGTGCCTCATCCACCATAAAAATTCTTTTCGAACACATATGAAAATGGTAAAGAACATGCTTTCTTTTCTTTTATAAAATATTATTTTTTTCTCAAAAATTATTTTTTATATTATTATTTAATCAAATGTCACATGTCCTAATTTAATTTGTCATATTTTCACTTCATCGGCGAGTGTGTTACACACATTTTATATATTTGGTTAATTGTACAAAAATAGTTTAAATGACACAAGGAAAGTCAACCTGAAGCGTCTAGATGGAACAACGTTACTTGAGGTGTTCAAGTAACAAATCTGGACGATCACAGGTGATTGGCGATGAGTTTGACATAAAAAATCGCTTTGGATCGCTTACCAATGTCAGTAATTGATGATTACACAATTCGAACAATTTTGAATTTATCTCAAATAAAAAATGAATAAATTCTTAATTCGATTCGGAAAAAAATTCCAAGGTTTAGTTCGCATCTAAAAGAATGAGAATTTTTCTTGGTCAATTCAAGTTATTGGTTGGTTAATGAGACCCCTAACTAATTTAGATTGAAAACAAAATTGATTTCATAATTTTATATTATAATTATAATAATAGTAATGATTTCAAAGTAGATAAATAATATTAAAAATAGATTGGTTGCATATAAGACATTATTTATGACGAGGCTTTGCGTGATTTAACTTGAATTAAATTATCCATATATTATCTGTTACAGCTTGTCTGTATGGCGTGTTGTCATTGTATTTCTTCCCACTTGTGGCTGTGGGTATTTCCACACACTGTCGGAAAAATAGTATATTCACTAGTCAATATTCACTTTATTTGAGATTAATTGTGATTATTTGTACATATTTACCGCAAGTCTTTAATATTATTTGTTTGAGCGGTAGAAATAACCACTACTAATTATATTAGGATAGATCGACTACATCATACTCTATGGGTGCTATCTTTCTCCGAACCCTAATAACACGGTATGTTTTGTGCACCAAGATGTCCTGTCCATTAGGAGTTGCATGAATTTAGAGCTTTAATATATTTACAGAGCATAATTGGTGATAAAAAAAATTAGGAAAAAAAGCTACTTAAATTATTTTTATTATGTAGAAATTGTTGATAATCTAATATTCACAATAGTCAGGGCATTTCAGTTAACTCTTCAATTATTATTATATAATACAATACAATCAAATCAAACAATAAAATTATCATTAAATCATATCAACAATACAATATGTTCAAACATGGTGTATATAAAATAATACATTACAAGACGATATATTATAAAATGATACATTACGAAGCAAATGACTAACAATCATCCAAATTTCAGCTGGTTTGAATGTGAAAGAAATAATCCCTTGATTATTTTCATTGATTGAAAGAGTTTATATACATTTACATATTTCCATAATAAGAGAATCTTATTCCTATTCTATTCCTAAAACCTTATTCTACTTGTATCCTAACTATACAATTATGGTAATACAACTATTATGGTAAGTATACACTAATAATTACATTATAACTTTACCTAAACTAGGATACTAAAATACATTACCTAACTATACCGTGTATATGGGGAATCTGAGAATCCTAGCATCAATATACATAGGATATATATGTGTATATCGTGTATATCTTTCGTATATTTAAACACACCCGCAGTCATAGTGGGCGGTCTTCGAACGTTGAGACTGTCCCTAAAATCATCAAAAAGGACCGATGGAAGACCCTTTGTAAAGATGTTGGCAATTTGATATCTTGACGGGACATGACAGATGCGTACCTGACCACGAGCAACCTTTTCGCGGACAAAGTGAATGTCCATCTCGATATGTTTAGTGCGCTGGTGCTTAACCGAATTACCAGAAAGGTAGATGACACTAATATTATCGCAATAAATCAAGGTTGCTTTCTGAATAGGTGAATGAAGCTCCAATAACAAATTACGTAACCAACATGATTCCGAGATCACATTAGCTACCCCTCGATACTCGGCCTCGGCATTGGATCGGGACAATGTCGACTGACGTTTGGCAGACCATATGAGACCAGGTTATTGCCAAGAAACATACAATATCCAGACGTAGACCGTCTGGTGTCTGGACAGCCACCCCAATCAGCATCCGAATACGAGACAAATGTGGACGTCGAGGAAGGATATAAATGCAACCTATAGTCAAGTGTACCCTGAATATAACGAATGATGCGTTTGAGTGCATTCATGTGCTCAACTCTGGGATCATGCATGAACAAACACACCTGCTGGACAACATACACAATATCTGGCCTCGTAAATGTAAGATACTGAAGGCCCTGCAAGATTGCGATAGCGGGTCGGATCCTCGTATGGTACGCCGGCCGCGGCACTAAGCTTGGGCTTAGTATCAACTGGAGTGGAAGTGGACTTACAAGATGACATCCCAGCCCTTTCAATGATCTCAGTTGCATACTTCCTTTGAGATAAGAACAACCCATCTGCATGACGAGTGACATTAATTTCCAAAAAGTAACTCAAGGGCCCCAAGTCTTTCATAGCAAACTCAGAGATGAGCATTGTCATGATAGACTGGCGTAAGGCATCGGAAGAGACAGTCAAAATAATATCATCCACATATAACAGAATATAGGCCAAGGACGAACCACGACGGTAGATGGACAAGGAATTATCCGACCTGCTGTGAGTGAACCAAATAGTCAAAACATAGTCTGTAAACTGCGTATACCAGGCCTGTGGAGACTGCTTAAGCCCATATAAGGACTTTTTCAACAAACAGACATGATGAGGATGTTTGGGATCCCTGAATCCCAAAGGCTGATGCATATAGACTGTTTCCTTGAGATCCCCATGTAGGAAAGCATTTTTCACATCTAACTGATGAATATGCCATGCTTTCGAAAGAGCCAAGCTAAACACAGTGCGAATGGTAGCGGGCTTGACCACTGGACTAAATGTCTCACCACAATCTACACCAACCTGCTGAGTCTTACCATCACCCACAAGCCGCGCCTTATGTCTGGCAAATGAACCATCTGAATTTTCCTTATGAGCAAAAATCCACATAGACCTGATAATATTAATACCAGACGGACGGGGCACCAACTCCCACGTCTTATTATCAATAAGAGCATTATATTCATTGGTCATAGCAATTTTCCAATTTGAGTCATTTAGAGCAGACATATGATTACGGGGTAAGGGGGATTTAGGGACATTAGAATGTAAATTAAAATATATTTTTGGTTTAAAAACAACCCGTTGACTACGAGTGACCGGTCTATGACTCGAGGAAGAATTGAGCAGATTTCGAGAATTTTCTGGGCTCGGGACGGACTGGCCAGCATGCAGTGGTCCTGCTGGCCCAACACAGTGAACAGGGACTGGACTAGTTGCGGGAGTGGGCTGGACCTGAAACAGGCCCAGTGATTATGCTGGGTACTGTCGTCCGTGATGGGGCAGTGGGGCCAGCGGGCCCGCTGGAGAATTTTGGGTGCGGGAGGCGTCCGAAAAATGGTGAATAATATACGGGGATATACTATCATCTAAAAAATTATACGAACTAGGCACGAGAGTATTAGCTTTAGCAAATGGAAATTAGGATTTGTCAAAAATTACATGGCGATTAATGATGATTTTATTAGAGGATAAATCAAAGCATTTGTGACCACGATGATTAGACGGAAAACTCAAAAACACACACGGAGTAGACCGGGCCTGAAGTTTGTTAATTGTGGTGGACGGGAATAACGGATAACACAAACACCCAAAAACTTGAAGATGTGAATATGAAGGAATTTTATTATATAAAATTTGAAGGGGGGAAGAATATGTAAAACCTTTGGAAGGAATTATGTTAAGGAGATAGGTAGCCATTTGTAGAGCATGATGTCAAAAAGACGGGGGTACGGAAGCATGAATTAATAAAGTTCGGACAATGTTATTTGTGGAACGAATTTTGCATTCGGCTTTCCCATTTTGTGAAGACGTATGAGGACAAGAAAAATGAAAATTGATCCCATTATTAGCACAGAATTCCCGAAACACCCCATTGTCATATTCTTTGCCATTATCACACTGAATATTTTTGATTTCTCATTTGAATTGGGTTCTAATGAATGCTCTAAATTTTAAGAAGACGGAAAAACTTGAGATTTTTTCGCTATCGGAAACGTCCATAAAAACTTAGAATAATCAATCATCCAAAAAGAGAACATAATACCGATGACCCAAAGAACTAAGAACATGAGACGTCTATAAGTCGCTATGAATAATATCAAATGACATTAAAGTATGAGAATTTGAGTCTACAAATGGCAACCTAACACTTTTTTCTAAAGAACAAGACTGACAATTTGGAGTACTATTCGTACCCTTACATGAAATAAAATTATTTTTATCTAATGACAACCAAATAGATGATCCCGGATGACAAAGACGAGCATGCCACAAAGAAGGAGAAATGGCTGCAAATGCGGATGACAAGGCTTGACTCGATGGACCGGAACTGGGTATGATAGGATAAAGATCTCCCCTACTATCACACCTCATGAGAGGACTCCCCGTCTTGAAATCCTTCACAGAGAAACCAAAAGGATCAAATTCAATAGAAACAGAATTGTCAGTAGTGAATTTACGGACAAAGACTAAGTTTTTAATCAATTTGGAGGCATGTAGGGTATTTTTCAAGATAAGAGGTGGATAAGGGGGAGATAAAGTTTTACGACCACAACCACGAATTGGAATAGAATTACCATTACCAATAATTATGCCGCGAGGGTTGCTCAAATTGGAATAAGACGAGAGCGTACCTGAATCAGATGTCATGTGGGTAGTGGCACCGGTGTCCATAAACCAATTTGGGTCCGAAGGATTTAAACCAAGCGTGTGCATTGCAGCTTCGATGTCGGTAGACGTGGGTGCCGCGACGTGATAGGCTTGCGGGGGTCGAGGCCCAAGTACCCCTGCTTGTTGCCTCGGCCGAGATGACGGACTGTACGTGGACCATGTCAAATTGGGCCTGGACTGTTGTTGGGCAGCCCACTGCCAGTTGGGCAAAAACTGACTAGGCCCAAACTACGATTGTGGGGCCCACTGCCACTGCATAGGGACCCACTGTGGGGCCCAGAACTGCTGATGATTCTGTTGACCACCGCGAGGACCTCCACCGCCACCACCATTCTGCTAGCTGCCGCTGTTGTTGCCGCCGCGATTCTTGCCATTATTTTTCTTATTTCCTCCCTTTTTGCTGCCACCGTTGTTGCGGTTTTGGCCCAATTTATTGGAACCGGGAGGATGGACAGTGGATTCGGTCATCATAACTACATGACTAGTACCGGTAGCCGCCTTTTTAGCCATGCCCGCTTCTTCGAGTGTAAGCATAGAACGAGCTTGATAAATTTGCGGAAGTGGATTGCTTTGACGAAGAAACGTGCCAACACCACTATAGGCCTCGGAGAGGCCTGAAACCATTTGGAGGACCAAACGGTCATTTGAAACCGGCACACCAACGTTGCGGAGTTGGTCCGCCAATTCCTTCAATCTTTTGCAGTAGGCAGAAACGTTAGGGAAATATTCCATATTGACGTGGGAGAAATCCCGCTAAAGAGTAACAACTCTAGAATTCTGATTATCTTGGAATATATCACGTAATCTATCCCAAGTTTCCTGCGCCGTAGCGTCATGTTCGATAATCGTTTGCAAAAGGTCGGTAGAAATTGTGGAATATATCCACTGAAGGACGGTAGCATCAAGGGTCGTCCACAACTTAGGATCATCCTCGCGTTTTGGCACCTCCGTATCCTCAGGAGCTGCGGGGATTATGTGATGGATGACTTGATGCGAACGTGTGTGAATTTTGAACAGTTCGGCCCACGTCGCATATTGGACGTTTTCTATTTCAAGAACAAAATGGATGTTATTCTTAATGTTAGAAACTGTAAGGGCAGGATGAAACGTGTTCCGTGATGTAGATATATTGATAGAACAATATGTGATTGAGGGATTTGAGAGAAAATTTTGAGAAGAGGGAGGCTCTCGTCGGCACGAAAACCGAGAGCAAGGGTCTCGGAATTTCAAGGGAGGTCGAGGGAAATTGGAGGAAGTAAGAGAGAGGATTTTAAGACCTAGAATTCTGATACCATGAAAGAAATAATCCCTTGATTATTTTCATTGATTGAAAGAGTTTATATACATTTACATATTTCCATAATAGGAGAATCTTATTCCTAAAACCTTATTCTATTTGGATCCTAATTATACAATTATGGTAATACAACTATTATGGTAAGTATACACTACTAATTACATTACAACTTTATCTAAATTAGGATACTAAAATACATTACCTAACCATACCGTGCATATGGGGAATCCGAGAATCCTAGTATCAATATACATAGGATATACACGTGCATATCCTTTGTATATTTAACATGATGGTTGCTAGATATTGTTCCATCATCTATTGTATTATATTATTTTGATAAATATAACGTTTGGATAATGTTACATAATGTCATGCACCAACAATTTAAAGAATAAACTCACAATAATATCAAAAAAAAATACAATTAAAGTATTTTAGAAAAAGTAGGTTACATGATAAAATAAAATTATTAAATAATAAATAAGAGCAAGATGTGGGGAGAAAAAGAGTACGACACGATCACACCAAATCGATCGCTACATAAAATAACACTTTTCATTCATACATAACAATGAATTTAATTTTACGATATAATAAAAACTTAAAATTATTATTTAAAGTAACAATACATGCAATTACGTACAATAGGAAACTAACCATCCAAAAACCGTTCAAAATATGTAGATACTTTTCTATCTTTCGATATGATATAGACGTATCATGAACATTTTTCAAAGTATTTTCATGCTTACTCTAAAGTCTAAACTCTATCTGACTTTTTCGAATCGAACAAAAGCAGTAAAAAAATTGTACTACGTAATTTTTTGGCTCTACATGAAAAGACAAACATACAAATTTTAAATTACTCTAATTTATTAAAAATAAAGAATTTATTTTTCCCATTTTAAGACTTTATTTACCTTTACTATGTTCTTTTGTACAGTAAGCGTTGTTAAATAGAAAATTGATTAAGCAAAAGTAGTAAATCACTAATCATGATATCTCAAGCCTATATGAAATTAAATTGTCAACCACAAAATTTGGTACGTCAAAGCCAAATATAATTCTAATTCTAGCGTTCTAGAAAAAATCTCTTTTTTTCCGGACATTATTGTAAGAATTGAATGCCTTGATTATTATTCTTCCAAATATACATTATATATACATTGACTAAAGGAAGACTATTCTAGAAGACTACTATTCTACTTTACCTAGTTTACAAGATCCTAATTACAATTACAATATTAATTATAATAATAACGGAGGTGATTATGGGATCTTCCCATAATCACTCTAACAGTCCCCCACAGTCTTAGCTGGAGGTTCTCGGATTCTGAGACTATCCCTGAAATCATCAAAAAGTACGCGCGGAAGACCTTTTGTAAAGATGTCAGCTATCTGATAACTGGACGGTACATGGAGAACACAGACTTGACCACAAACAACTTTTTCTCGGACAAATAAGATATCCATTTCAATGTGTTTCGTGCGTTGATGCTGAACAGGATTGCCAGACAAATAGATCGCACTCACATTGTCACAATAGACCACTGTCGCCTTTTCAATCGGACAATGGAGCTCCAGTAGCAGATTACGGAGCCAACATGATTCAGCAACATCATTTGCCACCCCTCGGTATTCCGCCTCTGCACTTGGCCGAGATAGTGTGGATTGACGTTTGGAGGACCATGAGACGAGATTGTTACCTAAGAACACACAATAGCCGGAAGTGGAACGACGTGTGTCTGGGTAGCCACCCCAATCCGCATCAGTGTAAGCAGAAATACTCGAGATGGAGGACTTATACAGATGAAGTCCGAAATGTAGAGTACCCTTAATATACCGCAGAATCCTCTTGAGATCCCCCATATGTTCATCATTCGAATCATGCATGTGTAAACAAACTTGCTGGACCGCATAGGAAATGTCAGCCCTTGTAAAAGTCAGATACTGTAATGCACCTGCAAGGCTGCAGTAATGTGTGGGATCGCTGTATGGAGTTCCTGAATCGTTGCTCAACTTCGCCTTTGTGTCAACCGGAGTATGGGAAGGTTTGCATGAAGACATCCCTGCTTTGTCAAGTATCTCCCCGACATACTTCTTTTGACTGAGAAACAAACCACCTACATAGTGAGTGACAGCAATGCCAAGAAAATAATTCAACGTACCCAAGTTCTTCATTGCAAATTCTGCCGCAAGAAGGGACATAATAGACCGGCGAAGTGAGTTGAGGAGGCAATGAGAATAATGTCATCAACATATAGAAGTATTTAAGTCATATCAGTGCCCTTCTTATAAATAAAGAGAGACCGATCGGACTTGCTATGAGAGAATCCCAATTTGGAAACAAATCCTGCAAACCTGTTATATTATGCCCAATGAGCTTGTTTCAGGCCATATAAGGATTTTCTCAACAGGCACACATGATTTGGACGGGCAGGATTGCGAAATCCCAACGGCTGATGCATATATACTGTTTCCTGCAAATGGCCATGTAAAAATGCATTCTTGATATCCAACTGATGAATGGACCATGATTTGGACAGTGCCAGACTAAGAACAGTCCTGGTAGTTGCAGGCTTGACAACCGGACTGAATATTTCACCGCAATCTACTCCTACCTGCTGAGACCTACCATTACTAACAAGACGAGCTTTGTATCTCGCAAAAGAACCATCAGAATTCTTTTTATGGAAAAAAACCCACATAGACCGAATTATGTTCACATTAGATGGTCGTGGTACCAAATCTCACGTCTTATTTTGAATAAGAGCAGTAAATTCATCTAACATGGCAGCTTTCCAATTTGGGGTCTGATAAGGCAACTTTGGAATTTTTTGGTATTGGTGAGGGTTGAACCGAGGTGGTTAGGTTAAAATGGTGTTTAAGTAAAAAAATCTTGTGCATTGCACGAGTTTCCATGGTCCTTTGAGAAGGTGGGTCGTTGGATGGTTGGATTGTATTGGGATTTTGGGTTGAGACAGTGGATAGGGTGGTTTTCGTATTTTGGGTCGAGGTAGTGGGCCCTGTACTGGTCTAGGCCAGCGTGTTGCCGGAAGGTGGTGGGGTGACGAGTTGAGTTGTAAGGATCGGTGATGGCCCAAAATTATTATTTTGAGAGTTTAGATGATACCTCAAAATTGGATGAATTCCGTCGTCCAGAAAATCATATGAATGTGGGGATGCCGCTCGAGATGTAGCAAACGGGAAGGTTGATTCATCAAAGATAACATGACGAGAAATAATGATTTTTCCTGTTGACATATCAAAGCATTTATATCCCCTATGATTTTGTGAGTACTCCAAAAACACGCAAGGCGTATATCGAACTTGAAGTTTATGAATGGTGGTGGACGAAAACAAAGGATAACACAAACACCCAAAAACCCGTAAATGTGTAAACGAAGGGATACGGTTGTACAATACCTGAGTAGGGGACATATTGGAGAGTAGTTTACTAGGAATAATATTTAAGAGATATGTAGTCATTTGAAGAGCATGATGCCAAAAATTTGGTGGTGTGGACGAATGCATAAATATAGAGAGAGTCATATTATTGATTGTTCGAATCTTTCTTTCAGCTTTCCCATTTTGAGAAGATGTATGTGGACAGGAAATACATACAAACATCCCATTTTGTTGACAAAAATTCTGAAATTGGGCATTTATAAATCCCCCCCTTTCACATTGAAAACATTTCATGGTTTTACCAAATTGAGTTTTGATAAACACACTAAATTGTTTCAAAATATTATAGGTCTGTGATTTTTGTCCTAAGGGAAAGGTCCACAAAAAATTCAAAAAATCATCAAGAATGAGCAAATAGTACTTATGACATGTAGCACTTAATACAGGTGAAGTCCACAAATCACAATGCAAAATATCAAATGGCATAACAGTATTAGTAGTAGATGCAGAAAATGAAAGTTTAATATGTTTACCAAACACACAGGTTTGGCAAACAGAAGAGTTCAAACGTCCATTACAAGAAACCAAATTATTCTTCCTAAATTGATTAAAAACTGGTGCTCCTGGGTGTCCCAACCTATTGTGCCATAGACTAGGAGAGATGGCCGCAAAGGTGGAAGGTTTAACCATATGGTTGTTGGAGACAGAGGTGATGGGATATAAGTCCCCCGTACTATTACATCTCATGAGCTGCATCCTCGTCTGAAAATCCTTCACAGAAAAACCAAACGGATCAAAATTCACAGAAACATTGTTGTCAATTGTAAAGCGTCTAACAGAGATCAAAATTTTAATTAATTTTGGTGCATGTAAGACATTTTTCAAACATAAAGGTGGGTGGGGAGAGGGTAGTGTTACCTGACCAATACCACGAATTGGAATTTTCTGCCTACTGTTGACAACAATATTTTTATTACCACTCGTATTAAAATAAGACGAGAGATTACGTTGAGATGTCGTCATGTGTGACGTAGCCCCTGTATCCATGTACCACGATTCATTTGGAAGATTCAGATTCATGTGACTCATGGCTTGTTCAAAATCTGTGGGTCATACCAGACGGAAGATGGTGCCTGAGCTGCAAAAGCATGTTGCGGATGAGATTCGAGAACCCCAGGTTGGCGATTTGAAGAAAGGGGAAGCCGGGCCCACGAAGAGGTCGGAAATGTGCATAGCGGGGCAGCCCACTGTGGGGCCCAGGCCCATGGTGGGTACTACCCCCACTGCCCGCCGCTATTGCCTGGAAACTAGCCTCCACTGCCAGCCCGCCACTGCCCGGGCTGGCTGCTAACGCCGATGGTTTATGCCCCGCCCCGTCCACGTCCCTTGCCACAATTATTTTTCCTTTATTATTTTGATTTGAACCTTGTTTTTATTATTATTTTGACAATTATTTTGGCCACCCGAATCAGAATTTTTGGGGCTCCAAATCAGTGGAAAAAGAGTTGGTAGAAATGAGAGCCGTTCCACTGGTGGTTGTACTCGATGATGTCTGCTTTGCCTTCCTCGAGGATTAACCTGGAACGGGCCTCGTAAAAAGGAGGTAACGGATTACTTTGCTGAATGAACGTAGCCACACCATCATATTATTCATTCAGCCCTACAATTAACTGAAGGACTAACCATCATATTATAATAGTACTATTGGACTCGTTTGGTATGAGCTATTAGAAAATAATAATAATAATAATAATAATAATAATAATAATAATATAGAATTTTGTATGATTTATCTATGGTGTGATTTGTATTTTGAATGTTTCATAGATAATTCATTTATTATTAAATACACCAATTAGTCTATGATTTAAAATCAAATATAACATGAAAAATCAATATATAGATTAAGTAATGTGCATGGATTTGAACACTAAAAGACAAAATCACCCTTTATCTTTTCCTCAAATCCATTATCAACAACTTTTCAATTTTTAGTATAAAATCCAAAACCTGGTAAAAATAATTATTACATTATAAATTTTAAATTACTAGTAATTCTTAACTTACTAAATTTTATTAACAATTTCTGCATAACTTATTTCTAACCAAACGACCAATCCCTATCTATTTTATTTTATTTGACTTTATTACTCCTTAGGGAGTCAAGTCGATTTTTCTTATATTACAACTTTTCATATGTTGTTAGAAATATTTTTCATTATGAAGCTTTGTACAGTAATTTCTAATTATATCTAATTTCTTTTTACCAAATACTTGGACCAAAAATATTTACTCCGAACCCTTATAGGGTACACTAAGCTATCTTATATAGTATTAAACATAGAATTGATAATCTAGTTGGAAAGGGATCCCAAGCCTATAGGAAATCAAATTATCAACCACAAGATTTGGCACGTCCGACTTCCAACAAATATATATAAATAGGAGTATATCTTTTTCAGCTCTGACATTATCGTAGATTCACATAATACAACAAAACTTAGCTATTTTCTTGTGACTGACTAACAAAGATGAAGGGAAAAGAAGAATGCCATTCTTCATTGAAAGGTGGAAGAATTAACAGTACTCCCTATAGCCATGGCTTCTCTTCTTCTCAAATCCAAACTATTTCTTCCTTTTGTGAAACTCTCATTCCACCACTTCCACCTTGCAATAACAAGGATTTTGATTCATTCTTTGCTTTTTCTGCCTCTCAGCCTCCATTCCCCAATGAGGTATATTTTCTCTTGTATTTTTTTTTGCTGCTTACTGATTCTCGAAACGGGTTAGTTACGGCTATTTTTTTCAGACAGCACGCTTTTTACATATTTTGTCATGTCTTTTATATTGTTAAGCTCTGCGTACACTCTATCGCAATTTGTGAGATAGTACTGATTCTTGAAAATACCCCTTTTTTCAAACAATATACCTTTTAAAGTGTGATGGTCCTTTTTTGTGATAAACCATTGTTATTTGTTAATCTCTCGTCAGTTTCAACTATATTTATTTGTCTTACTTTCTGTTTTAGCCTGATAAAAAAATATATGTTTTCTTATTTGGCAACTCTTTAACATCAACATCCTACGTGACATGTTTAAGCCAACAAAATTAAAGAATATTTTGTTACATAATTATACACATCTTTAGTTTAAGATCACATAATTTAAAAGTATTCTTTACTTTCTTAAATTATCTGTCCAGTCAAATTAAGACAAATAAATTTAAACGGAATGGTTATCTTCTACTATTGGATTAAGGGTGATTTTTATTTTTTCTCTTTTTCCTGTCTTTTATAACTTTTTTTGCTGTTTCATGCTTCTTGAAAAGACCCTCTTTTTTTTTTTTTCAAACAAGATTCTTCTTTTAATATGATGGTCTTTTTTTTTTTTGTGATAAAGCATTGTTTTTTGTTATCTTCCACTATTGGTTTGTGTGAATATTTTTGTTTTTCTTGATAAAGCATTGATCTTTGCTATCTTCCACTACTGGTTTGGTTTGAGGGTATTTTTTGTTTCTTCTGTTGATGTGCTGTTTTTTGATTGGTTGGTGAATAGGTTGCAAAGCTACTGGTGAAGAGGAGCAAGCCTGAGGCATTGTTGATAATAAGGATAGTTGTGTTTTTGTTATCAACAAGATTAGGAACTCTACTGCTTTGTGGCAGTGTTTGCTTGGATAAGAGATGGCCTTTTGTTCACAATTTTTCTGAATTATCCTTAAAACATAGAGAAGCTCTTCTGCAAAGATGGTCCAAAGAAAGTTTTCTCCTTCCACTAAGAGTCACTTTCTTGTTGATTAAAATTGTCTGTTTCTTCATCTTCTTCTCTTGGGTAATGTTCCTCTCTGCCCTGCTTAATTACTCCTATTATACACGTTTATAAAGTATTTTTAGTATCAGATCATGCTCATCTTACATTTTTTTTGATGATATAATACTCCCTCTGTCTCAAATTATTTGCCGTATTTTTATTTTACACGCCCCTTAAGAGTTTTTAAAAAAAAAAAACTATTTTACCCTTATTTATGCCTTAAGAACAATCTCTCTTCATTGAATATTTACTCTATTTATGTGTCGTATCTGTAACATCACCCCATAATTGAGGTATTTGTAGTCTTCAAGAACAATTACTAATGGTAAAATGAAAAAAAAAATTGTCTTGAACTTCTAAAATGACGAATAAATTGAGATAACTATTTTTAGAAATCACGATAAATAATTTGAGACCGAGGGAATACTTGAAATTATTTGGCACAAGGAAAGAAACTGTGTGGCTAAAAAGGGTAAAATTAGTGATAACCCTCAATTGTGGACTTGTTCCTTGTTTATGAATGCATTAATGAGTCATTGATAACATATTGGAACTATTCTTGAGTTCGGATACTTGGTGTATACTGTGCAGACTGATGAAAATTGCAAGAATCCAGCATGGGAAGCAATTGGATATCATCCAGAGAAAACAGAGACTCCATCTGAAAACAAGAAAGAAAGACCACTTGAGAAGGGGATCGTGGAAACCATAAATGAGAGTGATGAAACTCTGGAAGAATCTTTATCCAAGAAAGGTCTACCTCTTACTGAGGATACGAAAGAAAACACGTTTAAGATTAAATGTGATGTTGTGATTGTTGGTTCTGGATGTGGAGGAGGTGTTGCAGCTGGAATCCTTGCAAAATCAGGTCACAAAGTCGTCGTGCTCGAAAAAGGTCATTACTTTGTGCCAGAAGATTATTCTGGTCTTGAAGGCCCTTCATTGAATGAACTGTATGAGTCAGGTGCAATGCTTTGTACTCTTGATGGAAAAGTAATGGTTATGGCTGGAAAAACAGTTGGTGGTGGATCTGCCATAAACTGGTCTGCATCTATTAGAACTCCAAATGATGTTCTCAATGACTGGTCTATGAATCACAAGATTTCATGGTTTGGAACTTCTGAATATCAGTCTGCCATGGATGCAGTATGCAAACGGATCGGTGTGACGGATAATTGCTCTGAGGAAGGACTTCAGAATCAAGTATTACGAAAAGGGTGTGGAAATCTTGGTTTGAAGGTGGAGAAAATACCAAGAAATTCTTCAGAGAATCATTATTGTGGTTCTTGTGGTTATGGTTGTAAAACAGGAGACAAGAAAGGGACTGATAGCACTTGGCTTGTTGATGCTGTTAATGCAGGCGCCGTTATCTTGACTGGATGCACTGCAGAAAGGTTCATACTGGAAGATGGCATGGATGGAAAGATGAGGAAAAAATGTCTTGGAGTAATTGCTACTACTGAAAGCAAAAAGATCACTAAGAAGCTGCATATTGAAGCTCGCACCACGATTTCTTCCTGTGGATCTCTATTCACACCTCCCTTGCTAATTTCCAGTGGACTGCAGAACAAAAACATCGGGACAAACCTCCATCTCCACCCTGTTCTTTTGGCATGGGGATACTTCCCCGAGTCCATGTCTGAAATTAAAGGCAAAAATTATGAAGGAGGAATAATGACAACCCTTCATAAGATGGTTCCTGAAGAAACTAATGCACAGGCCATAATAGAAGCTACAGCTCTAGGACCTGCTTCTTTCGCCAGCTTTTGTCCATGGACTTCTGGGAAGGATATGAAGGAGAGGATGACAAAGTACTCGCAAACAGTCACTCTGTTAACATTGGTAAAAGATCAAGGTTCAGGAGAAGTAAAGAAGGCAGGGAGGATAAAATACAGATTAGATGGAATTGATAAAGAGAATATCAAAGCTGGTTTAAGAAGGGCATTGAGGATACTGATTGCAGCAGGAGCTGCTGAAGTGGGAACATATCGAAGCGATGGACAGAAATTAAGTTGTAAAGGGATCAAGAATGAAGAGTTAGAAGAGTTTCTGGATACAGTTGAAGCTACTGGAGGGCCAAGGTCTAAAGGAGAACACTGGGCAATCTATGTCTCTGCACATCAGATGGGAAGCTGTAGGATGGGGTCGAACGAGGAAGATGGAGCAGTGGATGAAAATGGAGAATGCTGGGAAGCAAAAGGCTTATATGTATGTGATGGAAGTGTGCTTCCTACTGCAGTTGGTGTCAATCCCATGATCACTATACAGTCCACTGCTTATTGCATTGCCAAGAGAATAGCAGAGTCATTGCATAATGAAAAGCTAGTTTCAGACATGTAAATGATATAAATGTGTCTTCCTTAACTTAGAATAATTCTGTAACCTTATATCGAAAATAAAAGTTACCATTTCCAATTTCAATCAATACATATAGAGAAAAACAACAATTAAACTATTACTATTTTCATTCAATGATAGCTAGCCACGTCCATGCAAATTCAACCACTGCCAAGCACATATACGTAACTCAATTACGGATGCTTTGCCCTACTCATAAAGTATTTGAAGCAATTAACAAAGACACATCAAATAGAAATCTTGGATAGAGAACAAATCAATTTGTACAACTTTACTCGTCAGTAATTACCGATCCCATGGTTGCTGACAGATACTAAAAGCCTTATTCTAAGTTTATGGACAAGAGCACAAATAAATATGGTGCTAAGGGCCGGTAATTCGAAGGAAACTCTCAAGCTCCAGAAGCTGGAAACGACACAATCATCAATAAATAAAGGGTAAATGAGAGCGGGAAGGATCAATAGGACCGTTAGGTCATAGCTGAATAACACCAAAGCTTATTCCAAGTCTAAACAAGAAGAACTTGATCCCTATTTTCTTCTTGTACACTTGAAATTTGAACATTCAGATATTTCCTGACAAAAAGGGAGCCAACGGAAGGCTAAGAAATAAAATTATAACAGTTGCTTCCACTCAACTAGCAGCTGCTTTGACTGCTTTCTCAGCTGCATCATCCAAGTCTCCAGCAGTTATCAAGGTCATACCACCTTCCTGCACAGATAAATCAGGGCAGAAAGCAATTACCACTTGAAACTGAGTTCTCCAATGGAAACAAAAAATTGCAACTGCCAAGTGCAGTAAAATAAGTTCCTGCCTAGAGGATGAAGTTCAGAATTTACCTTTAGAATTCTCTTCCCTTGATCAACATTGGTACCCTCAAGACGAACAACCACCAGCACCTTCAGTTGCACCTTAAGATAAAATGGAACAATCAGCATATATACATGAAGTTTCATTCCAGACTTGAGGTCATAGATGGAGTTATACGTTTTAATCCTCTCCTCCTCTTTCCCCTTCTTTCTTCATTAGGGGGGAAGGGTCAGTTAAAGGAACTTCAGAAAAGACAAATCATTAACAGGAAAGGGGATTAGAAAAAGGAGAAATAAAATGGGCCTTCCGTTATGATGTAAGGTGAGGAATATGCCAGACAGCGAAGCTGGTTTCGAAAGAGAATGCATCTTTGATCCACAGAAACCCTGATCAATCACCAAAGCCAAAACAGCACTAACCTGTTTGGCCGCATTGACAATACCACTGGCTATCACATCACACTTCATTATTCCTCCGAAGATGTTGACCAAAATCGCTTTTACCTTCTCATCTGAAGTCAGAATTTTAAAAGCCTCCACAACCTACTCCAAATACTAGAGGAAAAGTTAAAGGTATGTGGAATTTAAGCTTTTGAAAGAAATCAACACATTTAAGTCAAAAACTGAAACTCAGCTCTGGAAAGTGTTTGTTTATTATCTTAATTTATAAAAACAAGTGTTGATTTGTTATTATCAAGACCAATATCTGGAAAACATGAAATATGACCACAAGCATTTTTACAATGTTCTACAAAGAAATCAGACATACTTGTCCTTCAGTGGCGTTACCACCAACATCAAGAAAGTTGGCTGGAGTCCCTCTATGGAGCTTAATTATATCCATGGTAGCCATTGCCAACCCAGCACCATTCACCATGCAACCAATTTCTCCATCTAAGCCAATATAATTCAAATCAGCTTTTGCAGCAGCAACCTGAGTTAAACAATAATGGTCAGCCCAAAATGAAAACTTGTATATACTTGCATAGGATAAAAGAAGCATGCCATCATTCAAAAGAAAGCATAAGGAATACCTCACGGGGATCCTCTTGTGATGAATCACGGAGAAAATTTCTTTTTGGCGGTAAGCAGCATTATCATCAAAATTGAGCTTAGCATCAGCAGTTACCAGTACCCAATAAAGACCGGTATAGATTTAGGAACATAGGGAGAAAAAGAATCTTTTAATGGCATGAGTTCAACAAACCCTAAACGTGTGGAAGTGGAAAAGTTGGCTTTAGGAATGCCCTGAAGAATGATAAAATGCTCACCTCTAACATTGTGCAGTCACATTCACACTTTTTTTACTTGTTCAATTGAATCACTTCTGTCAGCTACTTTGGGAGTCAAACCATCGACCATCTTCGCAGCATCTTCGTCAGTGATTCCTCTAAACACATCAATGGGAACCTGCAAATTACAGAAAGAAAAACTTTATCTCTTGAGAAGAATAGCACAAGACCAAAATTGCTACAGGTTGGATTTGAATGTTGAAGCAAAAGCAACCTTTATAATCATGTGAGGAAACTTTTCAGCCAAGTCTTCGATACTGGTACCTCCCTTTGAACAGGCAATTATGAGCTGCAGTACAGAAAGCAAGAGCAAGCAGCTTAGCAAAAAGGTCCATTTTAAGGCAATTAACAGTATCTACTTGTTCAACTTCTTCACTAAGAGCAGTACCACTTACGCTTTTGGAGATAACTGCCCCATAAAACCATTTAATTAAATAGGAACTTAAAGCGAAAAGGGTTGCTAAATTAATGGCAATCAAAATCCATTTTACTCTTGAAGTGGAATGACCAACTATATCTACTTCCCACCTTTTACTTGACCTTCCTAAAAGATAAGCAGTTAGGAGTTGTCAATTACAATTGGAAGCTTTAGAAAGTCATCCAAAGGGCCAAGGAGAAGAGAGAGCATGACTTGCTCTTCAATTAGAGATGAGAAAGAGTTGTATGTATAGAAACTTACTCATAAGTGACCAGATATGAAGTAAGAACACATGCATCAAACATAGTTGATATTCAACAATAAATATGCAATCAATTTCCAAGCAAGACTACAGCTACTACATTCTTAGGATGGAAGATAAACAATGCAGCACATGTTTCAAAATCAGTTTCCTTTCTTCTTCCAATCAGAATCATATTGTAATTACTACCACTTTCAGATTGAATGTCTTTATTTATCTTCGCATGATTATCAAAACAATGTACTGTGTTTAATAAAGGGAAAATATGCTAAGAATATGATAGCGAAAAAAGTATAATAGCAAACATGCACCATCTACATATGACTATTCTGTAGAATATAATATGTTTGAAAGTTACCCTTCTAATAAAGTGGACATTATTTTGACACGGACTGAGAAAGATGGATAGACATTCCATTTGAATGAAAACTGTAAACGTGTAAATATATTCCCTACCCATAATTAGAATATTTTCATATATTGTGTAAATATAATTATGGTAAGACTAGGATTCCTCTTTTGTATAGGCTTAGGATTCCTCTTTTATATAGGCTTAGGATTCCTCTTTTGTATAGGCTTAGGATTCCTCTTTTGTATAGGCTTAGGATTCCTATTGTATAAGGGATGAATATTGTACTCTATATATACCTTGATATTAATGAAAGACTCCTCAAGGGAGATTAATATCATCTTACATGGTATCAAGAGCCAAATAAACAAAACCCTAAAAACCTTTCTCTTCCACAGCCGTCGGCTGCCTCTTCTACGCCGCGGCCCTCCCGGATTTTCTTCTTGTTTTTCGGGTTTTGTTCTTCCTTTCTTCTCTTCTCTAAATGGCTATCCCTGATTCTTCCACACTTTCTGACGCCTCTACCTCCACAAATCCCACCACAAAGTCATCACCCCCGTTTCATCCCGCCCTTCATCGTTTCCAACATCAAGAACCATATTCCCATTATTCTTGATCAAGAAAACAACCCGTATTCTCCCCGGGTTGAACTTTTCGCAATCATGCATGTCTCTATAACGTGCTTGACCATATTGATAACACTATTCCGCGCCCTACGGAGGTTGATGATTCTATCTGGCACCGTCTCGACGCCGGCGTCAAACAATGGATATATGGTAGTATCTCTCAGGATTTGCTCCTTACTATCATGAAATCGACTCCACGCCCTTGACTTGTGGAATCGTTTGGAGGAAATTTTTCAGGACAACAAGCACACTCGTGCCGTGTATTTGGAACAACAGTTCAACAAAACACGCCTTGAAAACTTCTCCAATGTCTCTGAGTACTGCAAGCAGCTTAAACTTCTAGCGGATCAACTCTCCAACATCGGCACGCCTGTCACTGACGATAAAATGGTGCTACAAATGATTTCTGGCCTTACTAAGGGCGAATATGATACTTTGGCCACCATTATTCAACAGGCAGATCCGCTACCGAGTTTTAACAAAGCTCGCTCACAATTGTTGCTCGAAGAAACCCGTCGTGCTAAGCAGGATGAGCACGCCCAGCAGGTGTTAGCTGTCGACACGCAACCTCAAGATCAAACGCCACCAGACAACTCCCAACAGCGGCAGGGCCGCGGCGGTAAGGGTGGAAAAGGCCGCGGCGGTAGAGGAGGCCGTGGTCGTGGCAAGGGTCGCGGTCACGGAACCAACAAGAAGACGCGAGAGATCAGAGATCGCAGAACAACCGGGGCTGCGGCTCCTCGCAGTTCGTCTACGAGCGCGCGGCCCCGATTCGAGCCGCGACGCCAAGTCCATTCCAAAGCACCGGCCGACCATACAATCCGTATTCTTACCCCGGTTTGCTAGGCCCCGCTCCACCCCCACAACAGCCCACTTCATGCAAGGTCGGGTCCCGCAGCCCCTCCTCCGCATGACACCCACCGAGTTGGGTCGGGCGTTCAAAGACCCTCTCTATGCAATGACCGACAATACTTGGTACATGGACTCGGGCGCCACATCTCACGTCACCCGGTCTGCGGTACTATTCCTAAACTGTTTCATGTAAAGCATCCTCAATATGTTACAGTTGGTAGTGGACAACGCATTTCAGTTAAGGGTTATGGTACCTCATACACACAACCTCCTCATCCACCCTTCTCCCTCAAAAACACCCTATATGCCCCACACATGATTAAGAACCTCATATCCGTCCGCCAATTTACTCGTAATAATTAAATCTCTCGTGGATTTTGATCCTTTTGGTTTTACTGTAAAAGATCTTCATACGGGGACACCTCTTACGAGATGCAATAGCACGGGGGATCTCTATCCATTCACTTCCACCTCCGCTGCCAGATCTTGCTCTCCCGTCACTCTAGCGGTTGTTTCTTCTTCAACCTGGCATAATAGGCTTGGTCATCCAGGAGTCCCAGTTTTTAATTTTCTTAGAGGCAACAATTTCATTGCTTGTAATGGGAAACTTGCCCAAAATTGTGTTTCTTGCTCTTTAGGCATACATATTCGTCTTCCGTTCAAATCATCTACTAGTGTTACATTTGCTCCTTTTGATATTAAACATGCCGATTTATGGACATCTCCTATCACTAGTTCTCTCGGTCATAAATACTATCTTGTGTTGCTTGATGATTTTTCACACTACGTTTGGTTATACCCTCTTAAATTTAAATCGGAAGTGTTTGTCAAATTTCTTGAGTTTCGCAAGTTCATTCAAACAAAATTTGGAAAAGGCATAAAATCATTTCAGTGCGATAATGGTCGTGAATTCAATAACTCTATGTTTCACCATTTTTGTACCAATAATGGCATGGTATTTCGCTTCTCCTGCCCTCACACCGCACCACAAAACGGTAAAGCTGAAAGAATCATCCGCACCATTAACAATATGATTCGCACCCTATTGATTCATGCCTCCCTCCTCCACCCTTTCGGGTCTATGCTCGCTAAAATGTCGAATACACTCTAAATATTCTCCCTACTAGCACTCTTCACAATATGACCCCTACCGAAATCCTCTACCATAGAATCCCCTCTTATGATCATCTACGAATTTTTGGTTGTCTGTGCTATCCCAACCTTAGCTCCACCGCCCCTCACAAGCTCGCTCCTAGGTCCACTCCATGTGTCTTTCTAGGATTCCCGCCGAACCAAAGGGGCTATCTATGCTATGACTTGTCGACTCGTCAGATCCACATATCTCATCACGTCACATTCGACGAGACCACATTCCCGTTTTCGAATCTTCCAAAATTCCAAAAACGGGACTACTCATTTCTTGACGAGTCCGCCATCTCTCCCCTCATAATCGAACAACTCACATCCTCTCGTTCCGTCGTCGAGCCGCGGCGCCCAAACTTCGAGAAGCTCGTCAACCTTCTAGCACCGCGACTCTCGATCCGGGAGCCGCGACACCTCCGACGGCTTCGCCCCCCACCCTCTCCTTATCCGACTTTACCCCCCGTCTCAGACACCACTCCGCCACCCACTGTCCCTACCCATCCAATGGAAACTCGTTCAAAGCATGGAATCTTCAAACCCAAAGTCCATTTCAACTTGTCTGCCCAAACCATCTCTCCACTTCCAAAGAACCCAAAATTGGCCAAACAAGACCCTAATTGGAATGCGGCTATGTATGAGAAATTCAATGCTTTAACTAAACAGCACACGTGGGATCTAGTACCTAGATCTGAGGGGGTGAATGTCATTCGTTGTATGTGGCTATTTCGTCACAAGTTCAGAGACAATGGGGATCTTGAGAGGTATAAGGCCCGTCTTGTGGCTAATGGCACAAATCAGCAGGAGGGCATTGATTGTGGTGAGACCTTCACCCGGTTGTCAAACCGGCTACCATCCGCACAGTTTTGAGCATAGCCATGGGCAAACATTGGCCGATCCATCAGCTTGATGTGAAGAATGCATTCTTACATGGGGATCCGAGAGAGACACGGTCACACGCATCGGCCACCTGGGTTCACCCATCCAGCAGTTCCTCACTATGTGTGCCGTCTCCGTAAGTCACTATATGGCCTGAAGCAGGCCCCCCGTGCGTGGTATGATCGCTTTGCCAGGTATATCTTGAAAATTGGGTTTGTATGCAGCAAGAGTGATACATCACTTTTCATTTTTCATCGAGGTAGTAGCACGGCTTACTTATTACTTTACGTGGATGATATTGTTCTTACTGCCTCCTCCGATGGATTGAAAAATGAGATTATTGCCTTGCTCAAGTCCGAATTTGCAATGACTGATTTGGGAAAGCTGAGTTACTTTTTGGGGATATCAGTGACCAGGTCTGCCAATCATATGTTCTTATGTCAGCGTAAGTATGCAGAAGAGATTGTGTACAGTGCTAAGATGGCGAACTGCAAAGAGGTGCCTACTCCAGTTGATTCCAAATCTAAGCTCAGTGCTATGGATGGTGCTCCAATCTCTGATCCTACTCTGTATAGGAGCCTTGCAGGTGCACTTCGCATCTCACATTCACCGGGCCGGACATAGCTTATGTTGTTCGGCAGGTGTGCTTATTCATGCATGCCCGGGAGTCTCATTTCATCGTTTCTTAAGCGTATCATTCGATACATTAAGGGCACTCTTGATTATGGTTTGCACCTATACCCCTCTGCACCAGACAAGTTGCTTTCATATACGGATGCAGATTGGGCAGGGTGTCCGGACACGCGACGCTCCACCTCCGGCTTTTGTGTTTTCTTAGGGGATAATCCGATTTCTTGGTACGCCAAGCGACAGGCTACCTATCTCGTTCGGTCCAAAGGCCGAGGCCGAGTACAGAGGCGTTGCAAATGTAGTAGCCGAGATTTGTTGGCTCGAAATTTACTTGTTAGAACTTCGGTGTCCTTTGCGTCGAGCATCTATTGTGTATTGTGATAACATCTCTCGCCATCTATCTTTCTCATAATCCGGTTCAACATCAGCGAACCAAGCATATTGAGATAGACCTACACTTCGTTCGTGAGAAAGTTGCGTTAGGCCATGTCCGAGTGTTACATATTCCATCATCCTATCAGTATGCACACATATTTACCAAAGGACTTCCCAGACAGTTATTTCTTGACTTCAGAGCCAGTCTCAGCGTCCGGCCTCCTCCCGCTCCGACTGAGGGGGTGTGTAAACGTGTAAATATATTCCCTACCCATAATTAGAATATTTTCATATATTGTGTAAATATAATTATGGTAAGACTAGGATTCCTCTTTTGTATAGGATTAGGATTCCTCTTTTGTATAGGCTTAGGATTCCTCTTTTGTATAGGCTTAGGATTCCTATTGTATAAGGGATGAATATTGTACTCTATATATACCTTGATATTAATGAAAGACTCCTCAAGGGAGATTAATATCATCTTACAAAAACTATTTTCCCCTCTTCTTCTTTTTTGACTATTTCATTTTTTCTAACTTTTAGTTTATTTAAGCGGCCAGCATGGTCTTGGGTGAATATTAAGTGATGCAATTGAAACAATGGGCAGGATTATGAATTTGGAACAAACTTTAACAGTAAAATTATTCAACGCGTATGTTAAACTGCCAAAGCAAGTTTTAGAACTTACAGGACCAGCAGTTGCACGATCAAGTATAATAGAAAAATACATCTCATTCACAAGGGACATCTTCTCACAAAGGTAAACCTGCAATCAATTTGTATAAAAGAACATCAGAAAATCCCAGTAATCCTACTACAAACAGTGGCACAGCTGGTGCTAGAAGCACTGTAGCAATACTGTACTAGTGTTGTTTAATAAGAAAATTACGCCTCCTGCCAAGATTAAATAGTTTTGTCTAACAAAAATATTTAGAATATCTAGCAGTGACATCAACCAACACATTAGTTAACTGTGGAATTATTGATGTTAATCAATAATCTGCATTCCACAAGAGCTGAAATTTGAGTCAACTTATTAAACATAAAACTTGAAGTGAACATATTTCCCCCTACCAACTCAAAATCTTTTGTTAGCAAATATATTTCTACCTCTTCAAAAATAGAATTTTGCTTTTATATCAAGAAGGACCAAATATTGCTTGTGGAATGCATGACTGTTGCAGAATTCTGGACAGGTTGTATCTTTTCTCAGCCAAAAAAATGAAAAAATAAGTTAAATAGAACATGCAAGCAAATCCACTCCAAAAGAAACTTCATTTGAATATAATCTAACAAAAGAGAAGCCGGTTTACGGAGCTGTCTATGGAAGGGCTTAAACTGTAAATCAAATAAGGGGTCAACTGACGAAGTCAAGTGAAGATATTTGTAAAAATCTAGATTTTATGAGTTACCATGCTATATGTTTGACGAGTAAATGGGGGGGGGGGGGGGGGGGAAACGGCAAACCTTGCTGACAACTTTTCCTTGAGCTCCAGTTTACTTAGTAACAAGTATCTGTCCGAGCATTTTCCCTAAGACCAACAGCATGCACAAAATGGTAAATTTTTTAAAAATATTTTATGACAGTGACATCTTAAAATTACCAATTCAATGCTCATGCTTGCAAGACTACAGGTTATGATAAGATTCTCCAGGACACTTTTGAAATAACCCGTGATAAACAGGATCCGCATATTCTTTGGCCAGAGCATACAAGGATCAACCACGTCCATGGACATGTAGTATTCAATCTTATCAGTTCAAACCCCTTACTTCCAAGCTCCATTTAAGGAAAAATCTTATAATTCCTCTCTTTACCAGCTCACATTTCAGCCAAAAATGCCACTGAAAGTAGTCTTAATTGCAAGGATGCGCCACTTGCGCACAAAGATCAACCATAATAACCTCAAACTACACACACCCACAACAAATTTAAACAGCATTATAATTCCTTTTTTTTAAAAAAAAAAAAGCATGGGAAAAAATCACTTGAAGCAACAAACACAACAATATAGTTTCCTTGTCAACCAAAAAAAAAGATCTGCACTAACAGCAGTAGTGTGAAAACAATCAAGAAAGCCCAAAAGAATCCCGAGATACCCAAGGTAAAATAACACTGTCCTCTATATTTGAACCTCTTTATGATGTTGAACATGATTTATGTTGCAGCTTCATAAGACGAAAATGATACCAGAAAAAGCACAGCTATCTTCTTTTTCCAGGTAGTCTGACAAGCAAGATACTAACGGTTTAGTAAAGCTACAGAGGAACTAGAAACAAACTAAGCTCTGTTCCTCTTTCTCCTACTTTTCCTGGGTAAAGAACAGAATTGTTCCATTATTACCAATAGAATAGAACACCTTTGTTCGGAAATAACCAAATGAACAAGAGTGGTCCATAGGATAGTCATATTATAGTCTTTTCCAATGCAATAAAGTTACACTAAAATAAGCTCTTTTTAATGCATCCCATAAATGAAACTTAAAATCCTATATTAGAGAAATATATTACTCCATTTGGGACAGAGGGAGTATTTGGGACAGAGACCGGAATGATAGAATATAATAGTTGATAGAATAATTGTGATTTGTACATAATCTTTCAGTATATTTTGTATATAGTAGGTGTATATTTAGTTATTTACTACCTTAATTCTAGCCTAGGATGATACTTGTATCATGGGTATATTTACTACCATCAAGGAAGATAATTCTAGCCAAACCGTGGTCTAAGGGGACGAAATGCAATAATGACGGTAAAAATCGCGGCGGTAGCCATGGTGGTGGCCACCGGAGTGGCGGAGGTGCCGGCTTCTCCTTGCCGCCGTCCACTTCCTTCCTCTTCTTTGTCTCGTCAGCCATGTCTGACTCGAAATCAAATTTCCATCCAGCCCTAACTGTTTCAAATATTAAGTATCATATCTCCATCACTCTTGAGATGGAAAACGTCCATTATACGATATGAGCGGAGCTCTTCAAAATTCATTATAGGTCACACTGGGTTATCCATCACATAATTCCGCCGGAAAAAAGGCAAGGAGAAGGTGCCGAAAAACGATGATGAAAAGGAATTATGGTTGACCCTCGATGCAACGGTTCTCCGGTGGATTTATGCCACAATTTCGAGTGATTTGTTGCATACGATTCTCCGGTGGATTTATGCCACAGTTACGTGACATATTTTAAGATAATAAAATTCCCAGGCCGTCACGCTTGAGCAAGAACTCTTCCACCATTTTACCAAGCCCGTTTTATGCTCCTACTAGAAGAAGCGGGTTTTGCCAAAAAGACAGCCACCGTGTCAAATTCCGTCATGGTTGCCGCTCCGTCAGATGATAACTCTTCACAATTTAAAAATTTGCCTCCAAACCTAATCAACTAGGCCTGCTTACCAGAGCCCAGTGGCTGCCAGCCCAGCGGCGCCACTCGCTGGCAGTCCACTGCCGAGAGGCCCACTGGGTGGCGGCCCAGTCTCGAGCAGTGGCAACCTACCAACTGCAAGCCCACTCCCGGGCAGTCCATTCCCCTCTCACTTGGCCTCCGGACCCATCACACGTCAGCCCAATACTACTTTCCATATCCAACCAACTCCAATTTCGGCCCAACGGCCAGTCACTCATAGTCAACATGGAATTTTCAAACCAAACAAAGAATACTGTCTTCACACCCATGTTACCAAATCACCTTTACCTCGCAATCTTGTGTCTGCCCTTAATGAACCGAATTGAAAAATGGCTATGGATGATGAATATAATGCTCTTATTAATAATAGGACTTGGGATTTGGTGCCTCGTTCTCCTGATGTTAATGTGATTCGGTCTATGTGGATTTTTAGTGATAAAGAAAAAAATGATGGTACATTTGAGAGGCATAAAGCCCGTCTTGTAGGTGATGGAAAGACTCAACAGGTTGGTGTGGACTGCGGTGAGACTTTCAGCCTGGTAGTCAAACTAGCAACTATCTGCACGGTACTAAGTCTGGCTCTTTCTAAAGCATGACCTCTGCATCAGCTTGATGTGAAGAATAGATTCCTGCACGGAAAACTCAACAAAACGGTGTACATGTATCAACCCATGGGTTACAGAGACTCCATTTATCCTAATCATGTATGATTATAGAAGAAATCCTTGTATGGGCTCAAACAAGCTCATCGGGCCTGGTACAAGAGGTTTGCGGATTATGTATTGTCACGACCCAAATCGGAGGGCCGCGACGGGCACCCGGACCCCACCCGTCGGGTACCGCTAATCACACTATCAACACCTATTCATAACTAATTACTGACTAAGGCGAAAAAGGATTGTGGGAATAGTAACCCAGACATCCAACTTATATATATACATATACCAAGGCCGACAAGGCCATACAAGACTACTACACACAGGACACCTGTCTACAAGCCTCTACGAGAGTACACAACATCAACATGTCGGGACAGGGCCCCGCCGTACCCATATAGATACGCAAAACTGTATCATACCAAAATCAGACCGACACTTCGGAAAGAGAGGAGTGCTTCCAAAAATCCGCTGAAATCTGCAACCTATTCACGTGGGCCGTCGCCTTGCCTATGCGAACCTGCGGGCATCAAATGCAGCGTCCCCCGACAAAAGGGACGTCAGTACGACTGATGTAATGGGTGTGCCAGGCATAAATAACAGCATAACAGGAATATAACAATAATTGAAACATAAACAACTGACCAACAATAACTGCCTCTGAGGGCCCAAACACACTTGCCTACATGTTATGCACAATGCAGTGTCTATATTCATTAGCCTCATCGGGCAATTTTCTTACCATGACAGCCTCTGTGGGCATCATATCATGTAATGGTTAACGAATATATGCATGATGCAAGTGCGGTATATATGTGTTAGTGTTGCGGATCGTGCAACCCGTCCTAATATATATTAGTGTTGCGGATCGTGCAACCCGTCCCAATAAGCCATACATGCATCACATCACATCATCACATCATATTGGCCTCTTCGGGCTCTTTTGTGATAGTTTGTACCAGTTGCAGGTGGTGTGCGTATATAACGCCTTTCCCTTTCCCCATATCCCTTATATATATAATATTTACCATATAGTAGTGTGCATAGCACTAGTGGGTCCAAGATAATATATGAATGCAATGCAAATGAAAATGCATGAATATCAGTAAAACATTTCTCGAATTTATCGGATGACAATAATATCCTTGCCCCTTTGTCTAACACGGTGAATGTCAACACCTTTTTTCCGTATGACTCAGTAAGGACTTAGGAACATATTTAGACATGCTTTTAACATAGGAATCAATAACATGAATATTCTTAACTATTAGGAGTAGAATAAATTATGGGGAAATATCACAGTTATATTTTGTTACATGGAACATGTCAAAAAGGAAGAAATAATTTGTCTTAACATACCTCGATTTCACTTAATAGCTAATCACATTGGTGCAAAATTGTTAATCCCAAACAACTAGAAAGGAACCATTTTTTTTCTCTTCACTGGAACGAAAAAACAAATGGGGCATAAGTGCTAATGACTATTTGCTAAAAAGATAAAGGAAAGGAATGAATTGATGTGCAATGTTTTTACTGTTAAAATGCCTCCCACTTAGCCAATGTTGGCAGTGGGAGGGCCTTTATTGCTCGCCACATACGCCCCCAATTGCTTAGTCAATTGGTGAATAATCCCAAGGGGGTTACACGTTATCAAGATCCACTTATACTTGTCCCCTATTAAAATAATCAATTCCATAATTAATCAATTATACACAATTAATTTTCATTCCTCGTCATCACACTTGTTACGTCCAAAATTATTTTGGGGTTTAAACTCTTTTATATATTAATATCTTTATTAGCATACGTAAATATGATCCAAAAATTTTCCCAATGCTCGGGTCTATTTACACACGCCTAGCGATTTTACATACGCCTAGCGATGCAAACCGTGACCCGAAAGTACAGGATGTTACATGTTTCTACTATTGAGTTTTCTAACAGCATGTCTGATCATTCTCTTTTCATATATTCTCATGGTAATGATATAGCTTACATCCTTCTGTATGTGGATGATATTATATTAACTGCTTCATCTGATGCTTTTCGCAAGTTTATCATGTCTCTTCTTAGCTCAGAATTTTCTATGAAAGATCTAGGGTCATTGAGTTATTTCTTGAGGAAAGCTGTAACACATCATGCAAGTGGTTTATTTTTGTCTCAAAATAAATATGCAGAAGAGATCATTGAACAAGCTGTCATGTCTTCTTGTAAGCCGTCCTCCACTCCGATTGATACTAAACCAAAGTTGAGTGCTACATCCAGCACGCCATATGCTGATCCATCACATTACCGCAGCCTTGCAGGAGCCCTGCAATATCTTACTTTCACAAGGCCCGACATATCTTATGTTGTGCAACTGATTTGCCTATTCATGCATAACCCGATGGAGGATCACATGTATGCTCTCAAACGCATTGTGCGCTATATTCAGGGCACTCTCGATCATGGCTTGCATCTATATCCGTCTTCGACAACCACTCTCATTTCTTACACATATGCAGATTGGGGTGGATGTCCGAATACCAGACGCTCCACGTCTGGTTATTGTGTTTTTCTTGGTGACAATTTGATATCTTGGTCCTCCAAACGCCAAGCTACCTTGTCTAGGTCCAATGCCGAAGACAAATACCGGGGAGTTGCCAATGTGGCTTTTGAATATTGTTGGCTATGAAACCTTCTTCTGGAGCCCCACTGTCCTGTTCCGAAGGCGACATTGATTTATTGTGATAATGTTAGTGCGATTTATCTCTCAGGGAATCTGGTTCAACATCAACGCACTAAACATATTGAGATGAATATTTACTTTGTTCGCAAAAAGGTTGCTTGCGGATAAGTACGTGTATTACATGTCCCGTCACACTATCAGATCGCTCGCCGATTTTTTTATAAATGGTCTTCCGCTAGTTCTATTTGAAGATTTTCGGAACAGTTTTAGCATACGCCGACCTCCCGCTTCGACTGCGGGCGTGTGATAGAATATAATAGTTAATAGAATAATTGTGATTTGTACATAATCTTTCAGTATATTTTGTATATGGTACGTGTATATTTTGTTATTTACTACCTTAATTTCTAGCCTGGGATGATGCTTATATTACCATCTCTTTGGAATGAAATAATATTTCTTACACGGAAACAATATAGGGTCTACTAGTTAGCACTTTGATCTCATCATACAACAAATCTAGTAGAGCCAGATCTTCCATACCAGCTATGTCTTCAGCCTGATCAGCCTTGACAATGTGAACTCCACCCTTAAATCCATTTTTGAAAGTTCCCAGGCCACGTCCACCAGCAAGAACTTGTGCTTTAACAACCACCTGTGTAACCCAAAAGAAAAAAGTAGAAATACTTTACACTGTCCTCAGCTGTAAATTAACGTCATACATTAGATAATACTAATTAAAGGAAGCATTATTTGAACTACCTCATTTTGGTCAGGTAATACTTCTTGAATTGCTTTTTTCACTTCTCCACGGGAAGTAACAGCAACACCTTTTGGAACATCGATCCTGTATTTGCCCATCAACTCAGCTCCCTAATTTGATCAACAAACAAAAGTTCACCATTGCTTTAGATTTAGCTGCCACACGGCAGCACGAATGTTTCATTCCAGATAATCTTTCTGAACCTTCTTCGTCACACAGTGTTCCTTCGTTTACAAAACATCTCTCCTTCGTGTGTTCAAAATTTTGAAAAGTAAGAATAGATCAAAAATTGATATTTGATTATTACTCTTTCCGTTCACTTTTTACTTGTCACGTTTCGTTTCTTGAGAGTCAAAACTATATAGACTTTTACCAATATTTTAAGATGTATTTTTGCATCATATTAATATGAAAAAAGTTGATTTTTTGTATAGTTTTTTCATATTTAAATTCTAATTTTAAAATATTAAATTAATCTAATACAATTTAGCTTCAAAGATTAGTTAAATTGACTCTCGAAAAGCGAATGTGACAAGTAAAAGTGAACCGAGAGATTATTTTCTACTATTAGTTTGCAGATATACCAGATTGAGATCCTAGGCAATGGAGACAATATACAACAGCATTAACAGCATATTAAAAACAAGCAAACAACACGCATCACAAACTTTACAAATAGCAAATGATTGCTTAGCACTCACACAATAACTTAAATGATCCATTCATGCAAATAACATATCACTCCTTCGTAATACCGATTTTGCAAAGTCGGAGTTAATCCAAATTGACATTTAGATATTATTTTGACATACGCAACATCAATAACATAATAGTACGGAGGTCATGGGTTCAAGTTGTGGAAACAACATCTTGTAGAAATATGAGGTAAGACTGCGTACAGTAGACCATTGTGGTCCAGCCCTTTTCCGGACTCCGACTGCGTACAATAAACCATTGTGGTCCGGCCCTTTTCCGGACCCCGCGCATAGCGGGAGCTTAGTGCACCGGACTGTCTTTTTTAACCTTAAACTCTTTTTTGAGGTGTTTACCTGGCTTAATTTTGTTCTTTTACTATTTTTTCCTAATCTAATTTGGTCTTCTTACTTTCTTTTGTTCCATATTCATGCTGCAATTTTTTCAATTTTTGACTTTTTGAATTAAGTGTTTGTTGAGGTGATTGCAATCTCTAAAAACACAAAGTATTCCACAGTTTTTTTATAAAATTTTCAGAGGTAAATGCTCAAATATAAATAAACTTTTCAACGAACAAATTGTTGCTTAATGATGATTTTCAAAGAAGGAACCCTGTTACTATCAAGAAAGAGTTAGGTACTTAAACACTCCTTTATTGTGACTTAAAAAAAGGACAAATCTTTATATTTTAAAATTAAACACATAATATTCTTATGTTATAAAAAAATTAAATTACTTGACACTGTTAATTGTAATAACGATAACGACTTATCTGACTCTTAGATACTCTACGCTTTTATCACAAACCATTTTAGTGCATAATAAAGAAGCGCGAACTAGAATTAGGAGAAGGCAATACAATTCATCGATATTTTGCCTCAGTTATATGAAGAATGCAGAAAGATTTATCTACTCAATGTCAAAATCAAATACATATGTCAAGTTTTTTTTATTCATTAAATACATCTTTAAGTATTTGAATCTTTTTCTTGACTAGTTTTAGAATGCACAACTTATTGCATATGAAAACCTGCATTTGAGTACCCATTTGGGAAATTAAGTTATGAAAGAGAGTTTGGCTTATTTGATTCACATTTTTTATACCTCCATCAATATTGCGATAAATTTCATAAAAGTTGATTTAGTACATGCTTTAAGCATACACAAGTTCTTATTTTCCTTGTCTTTCCAGTTATAACAATGTACGAAAATAGAAGAGGGAAAATAATGTTTTTAGAGGTAGGGGAGCAGCTGCAGCCAAGGATTGCCTGCAGCTACTGTGATGTATATACCAGGAATCATATCATAGCTGAAGTCGAGTCCCTTTGAAAAAGTTTATTGGTGTAAATGGACGTTTATGACTCTTACGTGAGTCTGGCATGTAAAAGGGTGCCTTTGCCTATATATTAGTTGTTATATGAGATAAATGAAAGAAAAAAAAAAAGATAACAGAATTGTAATGGTATTAAATTTGTGTAGGATTGTCATAGTACGGGGTTTAATATATGATTTTAAAATATGGGAGGTGTCTCCGTTTATGAGTCATAATACATGGGTGTTTAACATATATTTTTTTTTTTTTGATAATCCAGGTTTCCAGGCTTGCGCCTGACTACTTCACTGGTATTACCCAGACGTCCTGGAGGTAATAGCACCGGTCCTTCAACAACTATCACCAGGTAAATCGCGGGATGTGCTCCGGTGGCCAGTTTTCTGGGAGCGTACAACTGATCAATGAGACAAGGTCAAATTCTCCAACATGCAGAATTTCTTCGTGCTTGCGGGGAATCGAACCCACGCTGTCCCATGCCAGAGCGCCTTATAGCGCCCAGGCTTTGCCACTGGACTATGCCCCGGAGGACAGGTGTTTAACATATTTAACTCTACAAGAAAAGAGATCATGGATCAACCTCCAAAAAATATCACGTTTTTATTCGTTTCATACTTAAATTATGCCTAATTTACATTACCCTTGAACTATAATTTTTTGGTGCTAAACCCCCTAAACTTTTACATTTTTATTAGTTTCATACTTAAACTATGTCTAATTTACGTTACTTTGATAAAGATCACAACGCGAAATCGAAATTAATCGAAATGATAAAGATCAAAACGCAGAATCAAAAGATAAGAAGAAATCAAGATGAGAATTGAATAAATTGGATGAGAATAGAGGGATAGAAGCAAGACCCAATTAGAATTAGATTTATGGACAAACTTGTATATGTGAAATCCAAATCCTCCCAATTGAATCAACCTTAGAGAACATATAATATTTGAAGTTCAATAAGAGTTAATTAATTGAATCCATAAATGAAAACTCCATATGAAAATCAATGGACAATGATTTCAACAGCCAACAATGGAATCCACCATAATTAACTATCACTACACTAATTATTAAATTAGCACTACACTAATTCTACCACACAAACTAATACTCATTTACCGTAATCATCTCAACATCAAAACTAAGGAATGAAAATAACAAGTATAGTACTTATATTACTAGGCTAAAGAAGACAACGTTATCTATTACAAAAATATCCTTAACGAAGTAAGGGGCTTGTTTGGTTGTCTTCTTCATGGATGATGACTTGACTTTTAATGAATAGTCGCTTTGCATAAATAGTCATCATCATCTCCCTCCATCTCATATTCACTCCACGCAACCAAGCAATCATCCACACGTTATATGCTCTCCTATGAAGCTCCTTAAAGTTCTCCAAAGCCTCTCTTTGCATCACCATGACTTGTAAGTCTCGAATTTCCCTGGATCGACCTCAGATGAAGTATCTTGACTCATGTGTGCTCCTCGAGATCGCATCATCCTCCCTTCTTGGAAATGATTCGTCCTTGAATTCAAACCTTATAAAAACCAAGGAAAGATGTACGAAAGCATGATCCTCAAAGCATGAGTGTTAGCACAAAAGGCAAACATCATACTTTCACTCCAAATACGGATAAAGTTGTGGTACAACCATACATCAATGATTATCATGAAAAAATCTGCACATATGAAGTATCAAGAAGTTGAGTCCTACTATTATCATGAAATGAGGATAAAGCAGTGGCATGACCAAGAATGGATTCAAAATACGAAAAAGTTGAGTCCTACTATTATCATGAAATGAGGATAAAGCAGTGGCATGACCAAGAATGGATTCAAAATACGAAGCATGACATTTTACATTGGTTCAAGAAGAAATGAAACACATTTGATCCTCAATTTTCAAATAAAAATACCTCCAAGGTAGTGCCATGACCAAGCTACACAAAGCTTCACCGGGGTCAAAAGCGAAGAATATTCACACATCTTGGTCAATAACACAACTATCTACCTCATAAAAAATCCTCTCAACATAGGATGCACCGACTACATAAATATGAGTGTCATCATATGCAATAGTAAAGAAAGGTGCCACACAAAATAACTTCATCTAGGGTGTCCTCACATGTAGCCTCAATATTGGGTTCTAGGACAAGATCAAGTATGCTACTATGATTTGGAACAAACAAGAAAGAAGTAGCAATTTGTAAATAAGTATTACCTTCCTTTTCAAAATACTCTTTTCCCCATGTATATTATCATCCACCACGGAAAGATCTTCATCATAGGGAGGAATGTCATCATTCCATAGTGAATTTTCAAATATCATGTAGTCCACAAAAGTGGCTACACTTTCAACATCACAACACATGCCACTAGGTACCTCATTTTCACTAGTCATGTCATTGTCAAATAAGACATTATCTTTAAAGAGAGAACAATCAATGAATGATGAGGATTAAAAATATGTAATTTCACTCTCATAAAGACAAACGTCATTTTTAAAGCATTTTTCTTTTCATGACTATCCACAATATCAACTTCATCAATATTATCACCAATTTGAGGTTCATTAAGCACATCACAGAAATCCTCAATTAGTGGACAACCATCACAAACAAGTTGACCTAAACAGTTATCCACAGTAGTTGGACGCAAATCGATCTCGCTAGGAAAATCAACCTGGTCATCAATATAATCAACTAGTGGGTGAGTTATCTCATCACAAGACAATGCATAAACATTTGTATCACAAGTGTCAACACTAAGTGGACACAAATTGACCTTGCAAGAAGAATTAATCCGATCATCAAAAGGATCAACTAGTGTCGGAACACCCGCATCAATAACATTGTCAACAATCTTTAAAGAACTAAGCTCAACACATGGTAAAGACACATTAAGTTCAACTAAGGACATGCTATCATTAACACTCAAGTCAACAACATTCACATTCACATTAATTGGAGTGTTTATATTAGTCATTTTATCTTGAAGCTCGCATAAAGTATCTTCTTTATCATAGTTTTCATCTTTGGAGTCCATTTGTTCCTCCGAAAAGCCTGCAACTACCTCATGCACTTTCAAAGTTTGAGGTTCCTCATTCGGTTCTCTTCCAAGAATACCTATATCATTATCAAGACAAATACAGAAGAAAGAAAAGTTACAAAATTTATAAAAATGTTGTGACAACCCTCTCGCATCACTCCTCACATCCTCTTTTTTTCTACTATAGAGTTGTCACTTTTCACTCCCTTACTTCTCTCAATTTCATGAAAGTTGGGACAAGTGTTAAGAATTTCTTGAGAAGAAATTGGTGAATCCTTCACTTCTTCTTTCCCTTTGGCTTTACTTGGAATAGCATTCCCATATTGTGTTGGTTGCTCCTTGGCCAAGCGTTGAGCAACCATTTATTGTAGAACCTTTCTTATCGTGTAAATGCTTTCCTCCATCATATCAAATATATGAAGGCTCAAGATCACTCACTCTTGAAAGTGGGGCACTTGCATTTGCTTCTCGTTTAGAAGTTATGGGTAAAAAGAGAAGTCTCCATTTATTGTCCACTATATATTTGTACCATTATTGCTCATATGGAACCCTATGTTCTTGGAACCAAGGATATCCCAAACATATGTGACAAGTATCCATGTGAAGCATATCACACCGAACCTCCTCTTGGTAATCACCATGTGTAATGAATACCTTCACTCTCCTATCAACCTAATACCCTCCCTCATCATAATAAGATCTTGTCGCATCACACAAGATATCCTTAACCATTCAACCGCATGAGGGGTGATGAAATTCGTGTAACAATCGTCATCAAGCACAAGATAACAACCCTCACAATCAAAGACACTAACCTTCATTTCAAGAATTCACCTTTTCAGGTCATTTCCTCTTTGAAACATTGCATTTTCTCCACTTTCATTGCTTATCGAAGCTCCCCTCATACCTTCAAATCATAGCCATATTGAGAATATGGCACACTTTTTCTAGGATAAGAAGCACGGTTCATTGTATTTCTCGAATAGGAAATGTATATCCTATTTTCCTTATGTCTCCTTTTCTTGTACCTACAAAATGAGCAAACAAGATAGTAGCAAAAGCTCTTCACGTCACTCGTATTTGCACTCAAGCCTTACCGCACTCTAGTGTCCTTCCGAAGTTGGCAACGAACCTCTTATCCAAATCAATTCACAAGGTTGCTAATTTTTTGTGGAAGAATAGATTTTTGTTAATTGAAAGACGGACGACTCAAAGCAAATGGACAAGAGTTTAAAAACTTTCGACGAAGTTTAAACGAAAAAAAGAACAAAAAAATTGGGACAAAAAGAAGTGAAAATAAAAAATTAATTAAAAAATAAGTAGGATTAATTACTATTTATTTATTAATTAAAATAATTAAAAATATGAAATTAGGATAAGAAATCAAACCGGAAGAATTTTGGGCGAAAATCGGGTCAAAAATTGGCTGAAACAACCCAAAACATGGGATGGGAAACAGAGCCCAAAACAACGGATTTTTTCCATTTTAAACTGGGCGCCACGCGCTGACAGGCTGTGAATGGGCCTGGTCAGGCGCATGGTTGCTGACGTGGATAGTTGTTGGGCGCTGGCTTGGCGCATGACTGGGCAGCCATGCATTAGGTCTTGTTGACGTGGCCTGCTGACGCCGCTGATATGTCGCTGATGTGGCCTCCTGACATGACATTTTGAATTTGATTTTTTGTACCTAATTTGAAATTGGTTGATTTATGGGCCCCACAAAACCTAGAACTTTTCTTTTTTTACCTTAACAAACACTTTTTGACCACTTGACTTGAACTTTTTTGGATCAAAAGCCCCTTTTGAGTGTCTTCTTCCTCATGAATATATGAAGATAACTCTAGAACATGAATAACACCCAAAATCTAATAGGGGTCCAAATCAACTCCAATTGCCACCAAAGTTTAAATCCAAGATTCCCTTGATGAGTAGAAAAACCCCACCAACTTTTGAAATTAATATCACCTTCCTTCACCAAAACACACCTTCAAGTTTCAAACATTCAAGCTTCAACAATAGTGGAATCTTCAAAACACCTTTAAATGCCACGAAATTTGAAACCTAGAGATTTTTATACCAAGGAACTCAAATTTAACATCAAATTCACCAAAACAACAATAAATTTTTTGATTTTTTGGAATTTCAAATTTTTGAATTTGTTTATGTGATTTTCAAATTAGAAGAGCCTATGATTAAGAATTGTAGAGACAATCTTTTAGCCTAGCTCTGATATCAAATGATAAAGATCAAAACGCAGAATCAAAAGATAAGAAGAAATCAAGATGAGAATTGAAGAAATTGGGATGAGAATAGAGGCATAGAAGCAAGACTCAATTAAGATTGAATTTATGGGCAAACTTGGATATATTAAATTCAAATCCTCCCAATTAAATCAAACTAAGATAACCTATACTATTTGAAGTTCAATAAGAGTTAATCAATTGAATTCACAAATGAACAACTCCATATGAAAACTAATAGACAATGGTTTCAATAGCCAATAATGGAATCCACCATAATTAACTATCAGTACACTAATCACTACATTAGCACTACACTAATTCTACCACACAAACTAACACTCATTTAGAGTTATCATCTCAACATCAAAATTAAGGAATGAAAATAACAAGTGTAGTAGTTATACTACTAGGCTAAAGAAGACAACGATATCTATTACAAATATACTTTTAACGGAGTAAGGGACTTGTTTGGTTGTCTTCTTCATGGATGATGGCTTGACATCTAAGGAATAGCCACTTCGCATAAATAACCATCATCGTCTCCCTCCATCTCATCTTCACTCCACGCGACCAAGCAATCATCCACACGTCATATACTCTCCTATGAAGCTCCTCAAAGGTCTCCAAAGCCTCTCTTTGCATCACCATGGCTTGTAAGGCTCTGACTTTCTTGGCTCGGCCTCGGATGAAGTATCTTCACTCATGTGTGCTCCTTGGGATCGTATCATGTTTCTTGAACTATAACTTTCTGGTGTTATCCCCCTCACTGTATGTAAGTGTGTTCACACTTTCAAAAAGCTTTACAAAAACACAAAGTGGCACTGCATGTATTATTTTATTATTCATTTCTCAGTTTTTATTTAAATTATTGATGATTTTAATTATAACATAAATTCTAACTAAATAAGTAAAACTAAAGAGAAAATTAGCTAAACGTAAAAAGGAATTAAAGTTAAAAGGGAGATAAAATAGGTGAAAGAGAAAAATGTAAAAGACGCCATTTTTGTCCCATTTCGCTGAGAGATCTCTAGCTCAAGCATATTAGTTCTCATTTAGTTCCATTGAACATTGATTTCAGTCTATAATATTTGATTTTATCGTGTCTTGGGGTTAAAAGGTGTAAATCAAGTATCCTGAACAAAAAAGCCCTAAACTTTTAGAGATTGATGAACATTTTTACATATTCACAAGTTCTTTTTCTGTCTCCTTTCTCTATTTTGCTTAATTCATGGCTTAATTAGTCATTGTAAAAGCTACCTAAATACTACCTTTTTTCGTGCCTCTCACGCCTCTAAGGAGGTGATTACTCGGACTTTGTCATCTATTATGCCAAAGGAGTTTTAGCACCTGAAAATTATCTTTCAGAAGTAACCTAAATTAAATTAAGTATAGTTTAAATATAAAATTAATAAAAATGTGATAGTTTAGGAGGCAATTAAATTAAATATAGTTTAAATATAAATTAAATAAAAATGTGATATTTTTAGAAGATTTTGATCCATTACAATTAAGAGATAGATTTTCTTATGGGATACAATCGAAGGGCTCGTAAAATTCAAAACTTGAGAAGTAAGGAAATATCAATGACCTTTATTGAATAGAGAGTGATTTATAATAAAGCGGCAAGTGATTTTGATCTCATGCTGGTCTTTACTATAAATTCTGATGAGAGAGGCTATGACGGGCTATCGAATCTAGCTAGCTATGATCTCGCTCGATCAACTCTAGTGTCAAAGCTGACTCAAGAATTGTTTGACCGCTTAGCGGTGACAAATTGAAGATCATGAAAGTGATGTAAGTTTGAGTCATGTTAGTTGATTTGCCCCCACCGAGCGTCGGTCATCACCTGTCTTAAATGGACAACTTTATTGGTGTAACCCCTAACTTGGGTCTTGATGTATTTCTGGCTATCTTCCCACTTTAGCATCCCCTTCGGAATGTATAGATTAAATTCATTAATCAGGGTCTTAAAACTAAAACTAAAATTAAAACTAAATTGAAATACTATACTACTTTATTTATTTGATTGGGAATTCATTTTGTAAAAAATAAAAAAGATCGTTTACTTGAATATTGAAAAAAGGCATCACTCACATTTTGTTATCATTTTTGATATATCTCACCACATCTTTTCACCTTTTTAATTTTTTTAACTATAATAAATTAATAAAGTTTGATGTTAATATGATTCGCGGGTAAGATTTTACAAAAAAAATAAAAATAGAATCAGTTTCAATTAATTGATTGTAAATAGCAATTAAACTTGAAATTCTGAAAATCATATTAATTAATGAAATTGATTTTATAAATAAACATTTATATATTTGGATAAAGTGCTAAAAATGTTGTGTATTGAATAAAAAGGGTTGATAAACTGTTCTTTTGTTAAAATAACTAAAATATCCTTTATATTATAGAAAAATATAAATTCAAAAATATTATTAAAAATAAGATGAGAAAGTTATGAATTTTATTTTGGAAAAGAAATTTTTAAAATTAAATAATATATTTGTAATAAAAATTTGATCAATCAAAAATTATTTTCTACTTATGACTTTTGGACAATTTCACCAGTTTACAAGCTTCACACACAAAAAAATTGTTAAATTGTACGGATGACAAATGGCAAAGTGATGAAAGAGGAAGCATGATTAGGTAAAACATTTACTCCATAAAAGGACAAACATTCATTATTTCATTGTCTTCAGCTTCCAAAATTGATGAAATTGAGAATTGACTATGTCAGTTACTCTGCTGTACAAAATTGTTGTGAAAAGACCGTTTTCCTTAATTTTGACAATGTCTGTGACAAAGTAAATTCCAAACTTTATATAATTTCTAGATTCAAGAATTGTCTCCACCCCACAATTCCCATTACTGTCTTTTTAGTTTCTACTACTACTACTTACTAGGGCTGGCCAACGGGGCGGCCCGCCCCGCCCTGACCCTGTTATAAAAAAATAATAATCGGTAACGGGACTAGAACCGGGATGGGATCTGGGTCTATCCCGCCCGGGCCTGTCCCGCCCCAGTCCCGCTACGCCTAACCTGCCCCAATCCCGCCTCGGTCTCGCCCGATTCCTCCCCTTTGCAAAAAAATTGCCGTTGCACAACGTCCATTTTATATTTTGGCCGTTGTGCAACAGCCATTTTTGGCTCCCCCTACCCCTTTAATATTTATTTTTAACTCCTAAGTTAATATATTTACACTTTAACCCAATTTTTCAACTATAAATATTTCATTTTCTCTTCATCTTTCTCACAAATCTTCCTACAATCTCTCAATCTTTCTCTCTACATTGTCTACTAAATATTAAATTTTATTTATTCATTTGTAATTTGTATAACTACATCAAAGTTCAAAAATTGGGAGTGAAGTTGACAACTAGTTTGAGGATCATTCATCGAGCAAAGTTTCAATTTTCAACCTCGATTACACGTCGACATTACGTCGGCGTTTGGTACATTTGTTCCTTCTTTAAATTATTATTGTAACTTTATTTTAATTAGAGCACTTAATTTCATTATCTTTAACTATTTATAAGCATAATTAAAATGAAAGGATTAAGATGTATGTTTAAGGGTAAGGGTAAGGGTAAGGGTAAGAATGATTCTTCTAGTAGGGATAACAAGGGCAGAGATATTTCTTCTAGTCATCATATTCCTAGACAGGATGATTTGGTTTATTACACACATATAGATCATGAAACTGAATTTTTTCCTGAAATACCACTAGATTTAGACAACGAGATATTTTCTCCACTCAATCAGACTTTAATTTAAAAGATAATCTAGATGACAGACCCACTAATCTAGATGACAGACCCACTAATCTAGATGACACACCCACTAATCTAGATTACACACCCACTAGTGCACCTCCAACTGGAACGCCTCCTATTCCCCTAGTGTGAGACGAGGCCCAATAAAATGAAAATTAAAATCAGATGCATATATATATTTTTTGATAGGGACGAAGAGAATCAAGTAGTTAGATGTCAAATTTGTAAAAATATTTATAAATTTAAAATGGGAAAAGGTCAGGGTGGGACGGGACCTGGCTGAAAAATCGGGTGCGTCAATGCCCTCTCAGTCGGGATAAGATTCACATACTGTCCCAGATCAAGTACATGATCAAATTAACCCTATAACGCGGGAATTGTAGGCCCTAAATATGATAAACATAGAGATAGGGAATCAATGGCAAAATTAGTTACGGTAGAGGGTTTGCCTTTTTCATTTCCTTTATCTCCTGATTTTATTCATTACATTAGAGATATGTATAATCTTGCTTTTAACGATTTTCCTAGATCAATTGTTAGGAGAGATGTATTTAAATTTGCACATGAATATCAACAGTATTTACGTTATTTCTTATATCATTTTCCTGGTAAAGTATCTATCACGTCTGATATAGGCCGTAGTACTAACGGTCATGATTATTTAACGGTAACATGTCATTGGATAGATTATAAATGGTCTATGCAAAAACGTATTTTAGCGTATAGATATATTGATGATAGACACATTGAAAAATTTATTGCAGAAAATATTCATCAAGTTTGCGATTATTATGGTATAACTGACAAAATAATGACTATTACGTTAGATAATGTTTCTTCTAATAATTATGCTATTAGACTTTTAAAAGATCTTTTAACTCCATCTTTTCCTAATCTTTTTCATATAAAATGTGCGTCCATATTTATAACTTAGTTGTAAAGGATGGTCTATCACTTTTTGAAGACATTTTTAATAAAATATAATTTGCTATAAACTTTATTTTAAAAAGTAATAGAATACTATGAAAAAAGAATATTAAAAAACTTGTCACGATTGTTGACTAGCTTATAGAAAAATTTCTGAAGAAGTAGCGACTAGGTGAAATTCTTTATACGAACAACTGCTTGTTGCTTATGATTATAGAAGACCTATAACTTTATTTTTTAACGCTCATAATCGAAATTCAATTGATATGGTTGTAGATAACGATTGGGAAAAAAATTCAGAACTTATTGTATTTCTAGAGAAATTTTTTCAAGCAACAAAAGAATTTTTTGGTATATATTATCCTACTATTTTAACTATGTTGTTTTATATAGTTTTAATATTTTTATTACTTAGTGAATATATGAAAAAATCAGTTTATAAGGCACCTATTAAAAAAATATTTATCAAATTAAAAAAATATTTTATTCCTATTTCCACTATTTATATTATTGGTGTTGTATTAAATCCGACTATTAGAATAGACAGATGTAAAACACTAATTGAAACTGTTTATGATTGTATAGCAGTATCTCCAACTTCAAAAAATCCAAATGACCCATCAGTTATTCAACAAACTAAAGAAGAAGTGTTGTATAACATACAAGATGAATGCAAAAAAGTATATAAGCATTACCAACAAGAAAGTGCTAGCAACCAACCGGCTTACATACCATCTTCTTCTTCAACACAACATAAAAAAAAAACATGCCGTTTCTGCGGCTAGTATTGAAAGCACATAGAATGTATAGCGGTAACACTACTGACCAAGTTAGCGAGTTTGATATTTTTGTTTTGCAGGGTGTTGTACCTTATCAAGCAGTTCTCAATGAAGAATGACGTGAAAACTTGCTGAAATATTGGAGGGAGAATAAGAAGACAATTACGACATTGTCAAAGATGGCCCGAGATGTGTTAAACATTCAAGCGTCATCAACAGTGTCTGAAAGCGCTTTTTCTGCCGGCAGATTTTAAATAGGAGAGCACAGACACTCATTAGCGGGAGACAACTTGAAGATTGTAGTATTATTCAGAGATTAGATACAAGCGGAGCGGAGAAGGTGCGGTCAATCGGAGATCAACGAAGAAGACCACAACTACAACGAAATCTTATCCGACGGAGGTGGAAGCGACGTCGAGCAATTTGACCAACAAATACCAATTCAACCGAAGAACCACAAGAAATTATAAATAAATTAGAAAATGTGTTTTTAAATATGTAATTTTTTAATTACAATTTTATTATGTTATTTGCAACTTTCAACACCACAAAGTTGTAATTTTGATAATTGTATTACAAAAAAATAATGTTTCTATTAAATAATATAAGAGGCACAAAAACAGATTTGGATTGTTATTATTACACTATCTTGTTCAATTATTGAGGTGTTTATATAAATATTTTTTTTAAAAATAAAATGCAAAAAAAATAAAAAAATAAAAAATCGGAAAAACCCGACCCCGTCCATCCCCCGACTCGATAATAATGGTCCCCTTTTCCGGGACCGGGAACGGGACATCGGCGGGCCAGTCCCACCGGAGGACCGGTCCCACACTACCCATCCCATCCCGTCGGGTCCTGTCCCGCCGGGCCCCACCCCGCTCTGTCCCGTATCCGCCCAGTTGGCCACACGTACTACTTACTTTGTAACCATAAATCATCTTGTTTAACCACCCACCCCTCCAAAGTACCCCTAACCACAACTCCATATCATCATTGGTTTCTCAGACTGTTCTTGGAACTGTGTTATTAGTAGTAATAATTTACATAAAGTGGAGAAATTTAAGCCTTTTGGGTGGATCATTCCACTCACCTACCTATCCCTACCCTACCCACAACCCCAAATCATTATTGGTTTCTGAGACTGTTCTTGAACTGTGTTTGTTGAGGTAATTTACACACACAAAAGTGGAGAAATTTCACAAGAAAAGGTAAAATTTGAAGCTTTGTTATATTCTTTGATTGATCAAGAAAGAATGGAAACTGCTGTGGATGGCTTTTCTTGTTTCCAATGCCTATTCCTTTATTCACCTAATAGTGAAAGGTATAATAATCCCTTTTTCCTGTTCTAATTACTCCTTTTTTTTGCCTGTTATAATTGTTGCTTTGGTATATGATGGGCCCATCATTCTCTTAGGCCTCTAATTATCTCACTTATTAGTCATTTCTAGTTGATTTATGATGTTTTGCAAACACTGGAGCATAATTCTTTCTGATTGAATTAAGTAGTATACTTGGTATTTAAAGGTGTTTTTGTCTTCCCCCCTACTTTCTATGTGACATGGCCACATGGGCATTGAGGGACAGAATGTAAGTTTGGAGATGGATGTAGATAATATGATAATTTTGTCACTGTTGTTTTATTTTTTCACTTTTTGGTTTAAAGATGGTGATCAAACTAAATGGTGTCACTTTAATTGGGACAAACGGATTATAATAACAATAATTTATCATTTTCTGGAAAAAGATTGTGGTTTTGTGTTTACTCTCCTGGCAACAACAGAAAACAATTTCAATTGATCTGCTACTGAAAGAAAGATAAAGAAGCAAGGCAAATAAAGGAAAGAAATATTTGGCTGGTAAAGCAGTAAATTTACTGAGGGGAGGCCGTAATATGGTTTATCATCTCGATGTCAATTCTTCTTTCCTTTTCTTTTTATTATCCCATGATTGTGATTATAATTTAAACATTAAAACTCAGCAGTACTTGCAGTTCTAGCTGCTTTCATTGACAAATGAGTTTAATTCGTTGTTGTTGATGTTGCTGATATTGAAGGATTGTAGAATATGAAGAATGTTAATGGGGCCGCTCTACCTACCAAGGTAGAGGTAAGGTGTACACTCTACCCTTCAGACCCCACGTTGTGGGATTTCACAGGGTATGTTGTTGTTGAAGAATGTTAATGGGATCAACAAAAGGGGAAGACGTTGGACTAGTTTGAAAGTGCGCAAGATAATGAGTTGCCTAGGCTCATCTGAACAAATTCTGATGGATGAAATGTTTCCATCTCCCGAGTCCCTTGCAACTAAGGATTACACATCAAGTGTCCATTCATCACGAACTGGAGAAGCTGGACAAAAGCCTGATACTGGCAATATTGAAGAAGCCGAATCATCTTTGCGTGAGAGTGCTTGTTTAAATTATGAGGTGACTTCCCTGTTTATTACATTTCAATCTTTTCCTTTTTCTCTTTGGTCCTACCGCACTGCAATATAAATCTGCCTTTTATGCATCATCTCATCCTTAACTGCTTCGAGGTTTAATTTGCGTGTAGCAGAATTTTCATTTGGTGGCAGTTTAACTAAGTTATCAGTATTTTCTAGGAAGCAAGAGCATTGCTAGGAAGATATGAATACCAAAAGGGGAATATAGAGGCTGCTCTACATGTTTTTGAAGGGCTAGATATTGCCTCGGCGACTCCTAAGTTGAAACTCGCCCTTGCCGAAAGAGTGCGAAGTCAAAAAAGACGTTCACGGAGTTTTTCTACACCACCATTGTCCATACACGCTGCATGTTTGCTCCTGGAAGCAGTTTTTCTCAAAGCGAAATCATTGCAGGCTCTTCAGAGGTACAAAGGTAGAGTATATGTCGCAGTCAATATCTTTACGAGCATGTCTTTTTGTACTAGTCATCTTCAATAACGGAAACGTTTCTGCAGTTTGCTTCATTTATTATTTTATTTTATCAGTCAGGTATAAGGCCAAAATACATAATATATTTCTCTTTTTACTGGCTTCCATAATGTTTCATTTTTCTGGAAAGTGGTGTCTTTGTAATCAGTTTTACATGATATATTCATGTCGAAATTTGAAATGTTTGCATTTTCTGTCTGTACTTTTGTTACTTTACCCATCCTTCACTTCCCTATTAGTTTGTGGTTGAGGTTTAGTTGATTGATTGATATTGTTGAGTGTTGACCCATCCTTCACTTATCTACTACATTGAGTCAATAAATTATCCTGAAAACCTTTTTGGATTACCTTGTTTCTTCATGCTTATCTACTTCTCATGAATACTGAGAAGTAAAAAAATGTTATCTGCAACTCTGCTACACCCATCACAAGTGTATCAGATTATTTTTAAAAATTTACTATGTCAATGCTTGGACAGTATGCTAGTTTTCATGAATGAGCGTGCTTAAGGCTTTTGATTAGACATTCTGATTTAAATACTTTTTGACCTTTTCAAATGATTTGGCTTGTGCCATACCTTAGCTTTTTAGTTAAATTTTCCACTAGACTTGTAAGAGAAGATTGCGCTTTGTCTCCTAGCAAGCACACATTTTGGTCTCTACTTCTTGAGGTAGCTTCTGATTAATATTTACTCTGCCATGTGTGAGTATAATCAACGAGTGCATATGGTGATAAGGAAAATAATGTCTACTTGAGAGCATAGCGACTACAGATTCTCATCCGATATTCAGCTAATGTATTTTCAATATCTTTTTGCAGAAGCTGCTCAGTCATGTACACTACTTGTGGACATTCTTGAATCTTCATTACCAGCTGGCTTGCCTGAAACTTTTGCTACTGACTGTAAATTGCAGGAGACTCTCAGCAAGGCTGTTGAGCTGCTTCCTGAATTATGCAAACTTGCAGATGCTCCTCGAGAAGCAATTATGTCATACCGTCGAGCTCTTCTGCATCACTGGAACCTTGACATTCAAACTACTGCAAAAATTCAGAAAGAATTTGCCATTTTTCTTCTCTATAGTGGAAGTGAATCTTGTCCACCTACTCTTCGATCTCAAATGGACGGTTCATTTGTCCCCAGAAACAATATTGAGGAGGCTATTCTTCTCTTGATGATTTTATTGAGAAAGATTTCTCTACAAAGGATCGAGTGGGACCCTTCGATTCTTGACCATCTCTCATATGCATTATCTATCTCAGGGGGTTTAAAGACTTTGGCTACCAAAGTAGAAGAGTTACTTCCCAGAAGTATAGATCGTCAAGAGATGTATCTTATTTTAGCTCTCTGCTATTACGGAGGAGGAGATGACTTCACTGCATTGGACTTGTTACGTAAACTGTTGAGTAGTACAGAGGATCACACTTGTGTTCCAGGTTTGTTATTGGCTTCAAAAGTATGTGCTGAAAGCACAGATTTTGCAAGCGAGGGAATAATTTATGCTCATAGAGCTATTGAAAGCCTGCAAGAAAGATGTAGTCAGTTGCTGGGTGTTGCCAATTGTGTATTAGGGCTCTCACTTTCAGCTCATTCTAGAGCAATACTGACAGATTCCGAGAGGGTTAAGATACATTCAGATGCACTTAAGTCCTTTGAATCTGCTGGAAAGCTGACAAAGATCAGTGATGCTAATGTCATTTACCATCTTTGTCTAGAAAATGCCGAGCAAAGGAAGTTAGATGCCGCAGTCCATTACGCAAACTGGTTGCTTAAATTGGAAGGTGGTTGTACTCTGAAAGGGTGGATGCTTTTGGCTCGGGTGTTATCAGCTCAGAAACGGTTTCTGGATGCTGAAAGTGTCATTAATGTTGCCCTAGAGCAAAGTGGAAAATGGGATCACGGAGAACTGTTGAGGACTAAAGCTAAGCTTCAAATTGCGCAGGGTCAAGTGAAAAGTGCTATAGAAACATATACTCGACTTCTTGCTATTCTTCAGGTTAAGAGAAAAAGCTTCAGATTGGGGGAAAATCTCAAGGTAAGCGAGTCTTGCCATTATAAGCTGAAATGGAGCTTTTCAACTAAGCTTTTTTCATCTGTCTTATTTGATAAATGTTGTAATGGGTTTGCAAGTAAAATTAGATGTTTGTCCTTTTTTCATATTTAGACGACTTCGTTTTTTCTTTGGAACCATTCTTCAACTTGAAAAAAAAGTGTGACGTTCAATTATACAATTTCAAGGACAGGGACATAATTGTAGATGGTAACTCGAAGCGTTCAAATTTGGGACCTCCCATGTCCCCATTCTGATTAAACAGTGGATAAAATAGATTCCAAAGATTTTTCCTCAACCCCCCCTCTTTCAAAAACCACCTAATCATGCCCTTCAGGCTTCAGGCACCACTGGCATAGAGTTTAGCTTTTTATACATTTAAATCTATAGAGCTTGTACTCCTTATGAACTCTTTATTTCTCACTTGAATTGCTCCTGTTTGTTTCATGTGGTTACATATTGCATAACTGTCTAATACAGCTAGTCGATTTGGTAATTTAGGAAAAGTTATTGCCTTTATCAGTATCTCTCTGACCTTTAGAAGTGTGATTGTTATAAAGGTTAGGTGTTTTCTTCTGGTACTACTAACTAGCTTTGGCTCTCGCGATGGAGGAGAAATCTTGAGTTGCTTAGGACATTACTGGTTTGTTGACATATGGGAGGGGAATTTAAAACTGAGATGACCTTAAAGCCTCATTTAAAAACCTAAAGCAATGAATATATTGTGCTTCTCTTGCTTATGTTAATGTGCAATCTTGTGGACTTTGACTTTTCCTCTTGTCCTTCTTAGGGATAGATCCTTCTCCGGTGAAGCCTGTTTTGCTGCCTTACTTTCTTGAAATAACATTTTTTGTGGAGGAGGAAGTAAAAAATTTGATTTTATATACTTAACAGGAGTTTGGAGACCATTGCAGAACATTGGAGCTGGAAACCTGGCTGGATCTTGCTTCCATCTACATTAAATTATCTCAGTGGCGGGATGCAGAGAAGTGTCTTTCCAAAACTGAGGCCATTAGTTCATATTCAGCTTGTAGATTGTATACTGCTGGTAGATATATCTCTCATATTCTCCCCTGGCTGTGCTTATTATTCTAAACATATGCATGTAACTCAAAATGTTCACTCCTGTTGACTTATATTCATGAGAAAACTAACATAAACGTAATTACAAGTCCTTGTTGATTATAGTCAATTTAACTATTTCTACTCTCTTAAAAGTTTATAAAGTCTATATCTGAGTTTATGGGACACGCTTCTATTTGGAATGCCTTTAGATGACCCACTTAGTTCTAAAAAAGCCCCATGTTACCTCTAACCAAGTTTCAAGGTCAATCTCTATACTCTTGATGCAATGGACTCCCCAAAGTCACTAATTCAACCTTCGTGTGATGCTTTCCCCATTGAACCTACTTCTTTCAAAAGTTCCTCTATTATGTGAATTTTCCCTTTCACCGCTGTGTACATAACTTGCAAGTCATACGATTCCTTGAATTCCATTAAGCCTTCTGTTTTATATTCTAGGATGCTGCATGTGGCTAATATCTTCTAGGTCTTTTAGTGTTACCAACAGAGAATCCCATAGACATCTGGTGCTTCAGCTATAAACAAGTACAGGGTCAGGAAAATTTAACTGATCGACAATATCATATGTGTGGGCTGTGTGTGGATGTGGGGGAATCAACTTCTTATTTACCGACATTCTTTTGGTTATTGACTCCAGCATCTTCTACATTAAATAGTTACTGGCCGTCATAGGCTGTAACTTCATCTCTGATTCTTGATTCAGTTGCTTCTTTGTAGTCTTGCCTACTGGTTCATACTTTTGGTGGCATGGTGAACTCATTTTTATTCACACTTGTCTGGTTATGAGCGACTAATTCTTTCTACCAATGAGCATGCATTCTGATCATGTAGTATACTTTTGGTGTCATACTCAGGTTTGCTTAACCAATCGAAGGGCCTATATAAAGCAGCACTGGGAGACTATTGCAATGCTTTGGTTGTCAATCCATCCCACGTGCCAAGTATGGTATCAAGTGCAGTGGTGCTTAGGAAGATAGGCAAACAGTCTCCTGCAATTATTCGTAGCCTTCTGACAGAAGCACTAAGGCTTGATCGGATGAATGCTTCTGCATGGTATAATCTGGGCCTGCTTTACAAAGAGGAAGGTTTAGGTTCACCGTTGGAAGCTGCTGAGTGTTTTGAAGCTGCTATTCTTCTGGAAGAAATTGAACCTGTTGAACCATTTAGATGACTTCGAGCCTGTAAATAATTTATTACAGATTTTCAAGTTGCAATCTTATGCATCTAATGAATCCATCTCAGGAGCTGTGAATGTGTAGTTAAATAAAAAAGGGAAGAGTATCAATTTTGCGTGTGTTTCTTGACCATGTTTCTGAAGCTGGTAGTCCAGGTGCATTGACTCACAATAGCATTCTTGAGGGGTCAACATAATAGGGCAGCTAGACGCACAAAGCAGCATCCCCTAGTCACGCAGGGTCAGGGGAAGGTCGCATCCCGGGGGTGTAATGTAGCAGCCTATCCTGGCGCAAGCATCAGTGGTTGATTCCATAGCTTGAACCGGTGACCTATAGGTTACACACAAACAACTTTACCGTTGCTCTAAGGCTCCTATGAGTCCAACATGTGGTAGAAAGTTTTACTTGGGTCGAGCTCTTCTATAGTGCCTAAATCTGGATTATATTGTCTTTAAGGGGGCATATTAGAGAGTTGATGGATCAGGTACAGTTTCATTATGGCTTCAGAAAAGAACCAAGGAATAGCTTCTCGGATAGCAAGTTGCTGCTGTTTTCTGCAGCTGCAACTTTTGGATAGTGTTGCAACTGCAGAATGCATCATCACAACTAAATATACCTTTAAAAGTTAGTATATAAGAGCTCCCGGTATCTCCAAATCTTATAACAAGAGGGGAGCTTGATGACTGCTATGACTTTGTCCTACCATTCTACTATTAAACACGGGAAGACGAAGAAAGTGTTGGTTTTAAATATGAAAATCAGAAAATCAACCAGTAGTTATACTAAAGTAAAGAGAAGAAAAATACTGTATTGCAGCAAAGTGATTCAACTTATTAAAAAGTTACAAAGGCATAACCGAAAGCAGAAAATTAAGGTACTGAATTTCAGCAACAACCAAATTACAAAAAAAGACGAAACTAATTCTTAAAGAGTAGGAACTGCAATACTAAAAATCTGCTAAGTTGTTGCACTAAAAATCTTCTACATTGCAGTTTTTATTTGGTTTAAGCACTGCAAATTCCAATCTTCAGCCTTGAAAACTTTGAACTTTCTAACTGGAAGTGACTTCAGAAATAAATCTGCCAATTGATCTTTAGGCTTCCAATAAAGTAAATTTACTTCTCCATGTTGTTGCAGCTCCTATTCGCAACAGAAAACTGTGGTATCTTCTTACTCCATATTCATTTTATCTTCAGGCTTGTCAGCTTGCTTCCATATTTTTTTTTGGAACATTGCCATAATTTTCTTCATTGCTTCATTCCACATAGGATCTTTTTAAGCTTCTTCACGAACAGTAGGTTCACATATTGCCGTGTTACACTTTTGATGGATGTTTGAAAGTGTACTTGTACTTCTAATTAGATTAAATGAAAAGTTTTTACCTCTCATTTTAATCTTAGAATTTCTTGTCCAATAGACGATACTTTGAATCTTTTTTCTATCAAGTGATGACCCACACTCGACAAATTTTGATGATTAATATCAGGTATATATAGAATATTTTAAAATCGTCTTAGTACCTGACTTTGTCTTAATTGATATGGTTCTTTCTCCTTCAACAAAAATCTAGTCGCCATTTTCCATCCCGGCTTAAGAGGTTTCAATATTAGGATTTAACTTCTTGGACATGTTCTTGTCACAAGTCATGTGGTTAGTGTTGGAAATTTGCCTTTGGTGGGGAGGTGCGTCCACCCGTATTTAATGACTTAAATACTAGGTTTCCGCATGTTGGAGGCTTTGTCTCTTCACACGTGCATAATCTACTAAGTGAGTAGATGACCGTAGGGCCAAAGATCGTCAAATTTCGTTAAGAAATGAAAGAGATATTGGTCTACGAAGTAAGGTGTTTGAGGCATAGAAATATGGTGTGGGACAAATCTACCACATCGGTGGGAAAAAGAAGAATTGCTCTCTTTATAAGTCTCAAAATTGGCTAAGGGTTTGGGAACCCAAGGGGTAACCCATGTGTTTGAAGGAGGGAGGATGAAATTGGGAACGACGGAAGGCAGAAAGTTTCTGCCTACCGTTTGGGTTGGTTTTTTGGAACGTTGCTGATTAACTCCCTCACTAACTAATGGTCATAAACAGTCATTACTTGATTGATTAATGGTCATACTAATGGTCATAAACAGCCATTACTTGGCTGATTAATGGTCATACTAATGGCCATAAACAACCATTACTTGGCAGTTGAGGAGTCCCTCCCTTATGCTATATATTGGTGTCTTTTGGCACAATTGTGAAGACTACAACATATAGACACATAGACGAACAGAAGAGTAAAACCCAGAAATTCAGTCCAAAACGTGAGCAGAAATGTTGGGACAAAAACAAAAAACTCTTCCTTCCTTTTCCATTTTTCAACAAGTCGTTTCGTGTTTGTTTTCTTCGTCAGAATCAACCTATTTGCTTTGTAGTGTTGATTAGTTGCTGTTTTATCTTGGGAGACTATTGCCCGTTAACGTAAAAACATATATACGGGGCAATCTTGTCTTAAAGACAGAGAGTCATCTCTTGACTCAGCCCACAGTTGTAACAATCCAGATTTAGTGTTTCTTGATTTCAGGTTTTCAAGATTCAAGACTCAACAAGCTTGCGACAGTTCTGAATATTAGCTTGTTTGTTTATCCTTTAGAATACTTGTAATATTTATTTACTTTCCATATTGCTTTACGTATCCAACATTTAGTGCAATAGTTATCAATTAATCAAGAATTAGTTGAACCCTTACTTGAGGCGCATGCTGCAACAAAAAGACGGTCATCTTGTTATTGATCAACAGCTTGAGCATCTGCATGTTTTTGCATATCATAGTTTCATGGTCAAGTCGATTTTATTTCTTGCATTTGGAAATTTGGTTGGGTCTTCATCAACATTTGAATGGTGGGTGACCTTTTCTTTCACAATGTTTTTCATATTGCTTCTGCCCTCGTCTCAAGTCTGGTTATTCATGATTTTCTTGGTTTCTGGTGCTTAGCTGACAAAGCACCTTCAACAACATGATTTTCTCTCGTAAGTCTCATCTGTTCTTGTGTTCTGCAAAGTATTTCTGCCCGGTAATCTTGGATAGATCTTTTGTATTTTTCAAGGTTATTATAAATGCTTCATATCTTCCAGATATGGTTAAGAGAAAATTTTATATTTTATTATTATATGAAACTAGTTCTTCTAGTAAGATATCTATTTGCATATGTCATATTATGATATTCTGCAAATTGTACGGCAACCTTATTCAAGTCCTTACAAGATAATAACTTTATAAAACAAATCAAGAATGCATTTGATTAAGATCAATAACTCAGGTTACATGTATAGCTCAACTGAACAGAGGATACATTAAAGAAGATAGATTTTCTTTTCACTCTTGATCTTTAAAAAGAAGGGTGAAATAAATATTCAACAAGTTCGTTCAACTGATAATTTATCGGATCTATTCATCAAGGTATTGTTTGTTATCTTTAATATGCAAACTAGTATTTTCGTAAAATCAGTTTCTAATTCCCTCATAGTTGCCAAGGTTAATGGATTAATTTCTCACAGGATAAAATGGAAAATTATTCTGCAATAGCGGCAATGCAAATTACATAACTTCAGTGAACTCAAATGGCGGTAGCAAATCACGCTAGCCACTTACATTTTACTTTTAAAAAAAAAGTAGAATACACAAGTGAGGAGAGATATAAAATTGGTAATTTTTCAGTAGTTTAAAATTGAGGCGAAGCCTCAAAATTTATAGCCACAATTTTGGGTATGAACAGGTGCGGAAATACTTGTTCATCAAATGTTGTATCTGGTCGGTAATAACATTATCGTTGGGAATAAAAATTTCATAAATTCTATTTAATTAAAATTTCGTGCAAATTATCAAGGGAAAATAAATGCTTTAATAGAATTTTAGAAATAAAGTTGATCCAAAAAATTATTAATCAAACATTTGATCATATCCAAATCCGAAATCGAACGATGACGACGTCTCGAGGGGACACTCTCTTCTCAATTTTATAAGAGCTAGAAGAAGTGATTCTATATATAAGCACATAAAAAGTGTTTTTTCCCACCAATAAGGGTATAAAGTATATTTGCAAAATATAATTTGTTTGAATTTCATTTCCTCCCATTTTATTTTTTCACTATTTTTCAATTCACACTACATTTATCTTTAAAGCTCATGTCTTTAAAGTTCAACATTGTCAACCTCAACATTTAAAAAATTGGTATACAAGATTGCAATGTGTCATCTCTTGCTTTTTCTTAAATTTCTACACCCTCCATCCCAATTTATATAATATAGTTTGATTTGGTACGGAATTTAAGAAATACAGGAAGACTTTTGAATCTTGTGGCTTAAAACAAATCAAATATATTTGTGTGGTTATAAATCATCTCGTAAAACGTAAAAGATAAAGTTTAAAGTTAAATTATTATCAAATAAGAAAATATGTCATTCTTTTTTAGACTGACTAAAAAGAAAAGTGTGTCATATCCCAAAAAGATTGGTCTACTTTTCTTATTAATTTGTTCCAAAAAGATTTACTCATTTCTATATTTAAAAATAATTTAACTTTATGAGATCATTTACAATCACACAAATATCTAAAATTTATTTTGAATCACATATTTTAGAAGTCTTTTTTTTTTTATTAAATTTTATGTTAAAGTCAAATTAGACCGATCTTTTTGAAACATAATATGTGTACGTGTGATGATTAAATAAATCGGAAAGATGCCACCAGTCATGCCGCGAGTCAGTATATGAGCGGTTGTCGGTCGTACATGTTGACCTCATTAATTTTATTATTAAATTAAATAAAGCCACCCTTTTGAGTTTTGAGTTTGACAATGATCCTACAATTTCTTTTCCATTTTTCTCATATGCATTCAGTTGAATGTTTGTCCTTTTTAAGTAATGTAGTCATAAGGGCCCGCAGGTATATAAAAAAGAAATACTATGGAAGCTATCGCTATGTGCGGAGTTTAAAAAAAAATCATACCAAGAATCTATTTTAAGTAACTTTGGTGTAGGTATATGAGTTGTATTAAAAATTAGTGATATAGTTGATCATGATCCTATGCATTTAAAAACTATATTTGTTCCACAGAAATGCCAAACGGTATTCTGAAACAAAATAATAAAGCAGACGATTAGGGGTATTTCTATTTTAAGAGTGTGAAAGGAAAAACAAATATTAAATCCATAGGCACGTCGCAAACGCCTAGTTTAAAATTTCGACCTCCAAGAAATTGTACAATAACTAAAAAAATCACAATGTTAAAATTAAAATTTGTGTGGCCTCGTAATGGAGAAATTCTATTATACACGAGATCTTTCTAGGATCATGTTTTCTAGTTAAAATGGTAACTAGTAGATTATTTACTTCCTCCCAACTGCTAGTATTGTCCCTTTAAATCTTTTTTACACATTAGGTAACTACAATTAAGAAGAAAAATCTTATAAAAGTATGGAACTCTTAAGTAGCGTTTGACCATAGGATTTGGAAGCATGATTTCATATTTTGATTCACATCAACGTTTGTTGATGAAATTTGCATAAATTTTAACTTCAGTATCATATCATGATTTTAAATTTTAAATTCTCTAAAAAGTAGGATTTAAAATTCCAAATCACGATTTCAAATAATTTAAAATGTAAAACTTGAACCATAATTTTATATTTTGTAAAAAAGGACCTATAAGTTAGTAAACATTTTTAAAAAATGTAAAACTTGACTCAAAGTAACAATGTTGGTTCATCTTCTCGGTCATCTGATTGAGAAATACATGCTCGACGTGAAGATATTGTCCGTACCATGTGGAAGAATTATATTAAAGAGTAGTTGTACCGCAACTTATGTTTAATTATCTCTTTTATTGAACTAAAGTTCATTAAAAGATGCTGTATTTATTTAGAAAGGCCTTATGGTAGCGTATTAACTTTGTTACTATGAAATATGATTTGTTCACCTGGTAATATTGTATAGGAATTTGGAAAGTTTTTATAGAATTCACAACTTGTGGATTTTTCATGTTTATGAGAAAAAAATACAACTTAAAATATTTAAATTGAATGTCTAAACAAAACCTCAATTCAAATAATTTAATTTCAAATTACTTGATTCAAATTTTGATTTTAAATCATGTCCAAACGGGGTTTAAGAAACACAACATAAGCCATAAAGATATCATTTTTAGATGACAATGGGAGTGGGGGTTCGGGGTGGTGGGGAATGGGAGAATCAAGGGGTATAAGTTGGGGGTGTTGGTTAGATGTGGAGGAGGCAACAAATTTGAAAATAACACTTATAAAATTTATTTTCATTACTTTCTTTAGAAAAATTATTTCTCTCATTTTTTTTAAAAAACTTTTTCTAGAGAAAATATTTTCCGAATTATTTAAACCAATTAAACGTGAAAAATTAGAAAACATCCCTATCAAACACACACTATAAGTCTATATCTAACCCCAAGAAAAGAAAAGGAAAAGACATGCGACAGAGAACAAAATTCAGACAGACAGGGTTTTGTGTCTTCTCTAAAAATTGAAAATTTGGACCTTTCTTGTTCACATTTTTCTTCTCTTCCACAATTGTCAAAACAAAATCTTCATTGTCCCTACTGCTATCCTTAGTTGCTGAGAGAGAGAGAGAGAGAGAGAGAGAGAGAGAGAGAGAGAGATCAAGAATGATGGAGGGTGGCAAGAAAGAGGAAGCAGGTCCATCACATGGTGGCCTTAATGTTAATGAAGAGAAGAGGAGTGAGGAAGATGATGAGCATCATCAAGATCCTGTTGATATTACAACAAGTTATGTTCCTGGTCCTCTTCTTTCTCTCAAAGATCAAATTGAAAAGGACAAGGTTTGACTTTATTCTCCAACTCCCACTTGTTTTTTCTTCAGAAACTCAAAAAGCTTGAAACTTTATAATTAATTTGGGTTACACAGCTTGACCTATGTTTGAGGGTTTTTAATGTATTCTCAAATCTCATCCCCTTGGATTGTTTTAGGGTTCTGCTTGTCTATTGTTGTTGTTTTATGTTGTCTCTGTTTTCAAGATCATTGCTTTGAGTTTGAGGTGATGTAGGTTGTTTCTTCAGGCACTGATTTTTGAATTTGCAAATCCCCCCACACCCCAAACAACAACAACAAATGTTGTTACTCAGTATAATCCCACAAGTGGGAGAGGGTAGAGTGTAGAGGCTGTTTTCGATAGACCCTCGGCTCAATGAAAAGCAAACACAAACAATCGAACAAAGAAATAACAAAAGTACAAAACAACAGATAATAACAAAATCAATCTGAAAAAAGGAGTAATAGCACAACTGCCATAAAAAACACATGATACTAACAAAAATCAGAGGCCAAGAAACTACAAGAGTAATACTACGACTACAAGTATGGAAAGATAAAGATAACTACGTTCAACTACCTACTAGCCTTCTCCCCTAATCCGTGTCCTCCAAAACTTTCTATCCATGATCATGTCCTCGGTAAGTTGGAACTGCACCATGTTCTGTCTAATCACCTCTCCCCAATACTTACTTCTTCGGCCTACCTCTACCTCTCCTGAAATCATCCATAGCCAATCTCTCACACACTCCCCCCCAAAAAAATAAATAAATAAAGGACATGATCACAGCTATGACCACCCATTTTGATATTTTCAAGGAGAAAAAGGTTTGTTTGGTGCTTTTTAGTGTTGAATTTGAGCTTTCCCTCAGTAAACTGACTGATGTTTCTTGGGATTCATGTGGGAACATGTAATCTAGAGAATTTCTATGCTGTAAAACGTAAAGTATTTCTTCTGCCTTGCTGTCCAGTTTGGTTTGGAGTTGTCTTTATTCTTGCTTGCTCCAGTGAGATTGTTTTTGTTTTACATTCTTTCAGTTGAAAAAGTTTCCCAGTTCTTCTTTAAGAAAAAAGTTGAAATAGTGTCCAGTTGCATCAGAAAATTAATTTGTGGAATTTCTGTGCTGTACCATCTAAAACATTCCTTCTCAATTTGCCTTGCTCACTCCAGTTGGATCTTTTTCGACTTCCTTTATTTTAATTTGAAACAGTCTTTTGCATTGGAAAATTCGCTAAGTTTCTTGGTATGTTTTGAATTTTCACATGGTTGTTCTTTACCTTATCAATGTTTGTGTAGGAGGATGAGAGCTTGAGAAGGTGGAAAGAGAAGCTGCTTGGTTGTCTGGAAAGTGACTTAAATGGTTTGTTCCTGAACATTGCATACCATTTAACTCTGCATTTAGCCTTTATATCTTGTTTGATGACTACTTGAATCAATTTTCTAGGACAAATGGAACCTGAAGTTAAGTTCCACTCAGTTGGAATCCTTTCCTCTGACTTTGGGGAGATAAATACTCCATTACCTATCAAAGAAGAAAGCAAATCTGTTCTCTTTACGCTCAGGGAGGGCTCTGAGTACCGGCTTAAGCTGACATTTAGTGTTCTGCACAACATTGTTTCTGGTTTGTCCTACACAAATACAGTATGGAAGGCCGGTCTTCAAAGTTTGATTTCTATAATCTCGTTTCCTCTTTCTTGACAGCCTAGCACCTAAGGGATTTAATACTAGCATTTCATTATGCAGTTGCCAGGCAGCATGATTACATCTATTTATTCTAGCAGAGGGCTTCTTCGAGTTGTGCATTTATCAACTGAAAAGACCATGTTATAGTGTGTGTGAATTAAATCATTTAGTTTCCAAGTATTAGTCATGTATATTGTGTGTGATTTTTTGATTAAGATGTAGATTGTGTGTGATTTTCAGGAAGCAGTTAAAATTGATTATGGTTGTGCACTAGGTGTTTTTGTAAAGCTCGATATCCAAGTCTGGCAGGAAATAGAGGCCAAAAGACTTGGTCTCCAAGTTTGTTAACTCTTTCTTACTCTTCTTTGGATGGAATCTAAGATAATCTAAACATTATCTTAGAAACAAAGATTTGGTTTCTAAGATAATGTGATTTCCTTTGTTGAAAGAGATTCGTTTTCTCATATAGTAGTTTCTTCCTTATCTGGGTTTCCCTTTACCAGGAGGCAGGAGGTATAGATGCATTTGTGTCTATAAAAAGAGCCGGACAAACATTTGAGGCAAGGTGCTCCAGTTGTGGAATAAAACTAGAGAGAGTAGGAAAGCGAGAGGTTTAGTCACTTCTTCATAGGTTGGAAAGAGTGCAAGGGTCAAAGGGAAATCGGCTGGGTTGGTTAGAGACTATAATCCAAGTGTGAAACTTATTAAACTTCTACTAGTGAAAGAAAAATCCACCTCCCCATGGATGTAAACCATATGCTTGCCGAACCACATTAAATTCTTGCACCTTTCTCGTTTTGTTATCTTTTGTTTTGAATTTAGTTTTCATCAATTCCACGCATTTGTGTAAAATTGATTCACTTCTTTAGCTGAAATTCTTGCACAATGGCTTACATTATTATCCCAACATTAGTCCTCAACCTTATGTTCAATGGAAGTCTAACTAAACTAAACAAGTATACCTCACTTTTCAATCTTCACTTACTTCTGTTGTTATCTTTCATAACATATCGTTGTTTGCTCGTTTGGATGTCAGTTGATCAAAGTAAGGGAATGCTCGGCACCTTTGCTCCTCAGCGAGAACCGTACATACATATGTTAGAAGAGGAGATCATTCCATCAGGTGCACTAGCAAGAGGAACATATACAGCTAAACTTAAGGTGTGAGCATTTATATTCCTATTGCATCCAGTATCACTTACTCCCTCCATTCACTTTTACTTGTACACTATTGATTTTGCACGCCCCTTGAGAATTAATAAATGAAGTATATATTTTTCTATAATACCCATATTAATTGGTGTATAGTCTCAATAGGCTTGGAAAATGATTTGGAAATGACTAATGAGTAATTAATGTTAAGGGTACAACACGAAAAAGAAGTTTGTCTTCCTCTGGACAAGTAAAAGTGAAAATTTAGTTTTAGTATAGTGGACAAGTAAAAGTGAACGGAGGGAGTAGTGTTTTTCATTTCATTAGTGAAATGAAGCATTCTGTAAGTCCAGCTTGTCCACAAGAATATAGTACAATTTTTACCTTTTAACTTCCCACTGATATAGATCTAGTGTGTCCTCAAGATTGTTCAGTTTTTAACCTTTAATTTTCCTAGATGATATATGTGAGACTCGACATTTATATCTTTCTTGTGTTTAGAAATGTTGACAGTTACATATTGAATAAGTAGAGTTCACATCAGATTCGTGTTGAATGTGTGCTGGTCAATTTGTGCGTTCATGCAGGCAATAAAAGGACTGCAAGAAAAATCTGTCCTTGGTCTTAGTAAGGATATAATTTTGTTGTGTGCATGGCCAATTTGTAGGTTGTACATAGGACTTAAAGTGAAATATGATCCTTCTGCTATATACATCAAGTAATAATTGTTAAGTATAAAACAAAAGGATTTTGTTTGTCTTAACAGTTTTGCATTCGTTGCAAACATAGCTCATTTAACTGGTATTAAGAAAACATAATTAGTTTGATCAAGTAACGTGACACCCATGATGGAGGGCGGGCTGATGAGTGCGGATAAAGAGAAGTATTGGCAGGCTTTTGGGCTGGCAAGCTTCTAAAGATGGGGTGCACATGACACCTGAATCCTATATCGGAATGAGAGAGGAAAGTGAAGAGCTACAAGGCGTAACACAAGTTCACATGGTACACACACTTTTTTACTCTATGATGGTGTAGCAGAAGGAACAAATCTGTGAGGCCTGTTGGGCCAAAGTGGATACGTGTCATGGACTTTGGTCATGACAAGTAATAGATTTATAATAGGGCCGAATACCTAGCCCCTCAGACTTAGCACGATTTGTAAGTTAGATAAACTTAACTAGTGACCAGATAGACACTTTTACTTGGCAGAAGTGTGTCTCGCAAACACATGTATCCATGAGAGTAAGTGTGTGTAAAACAACTGCCTATGACTAGTCAATTGATCCAATCATTAACTGACAATTTTAATTAAAAAAATTTTAAAAAGGAAGGGGAATTCAATATTTAAAGCTAAAAAAGAAAAGAAAGAAAAAATCCCTCCGTGGCTCTTTCTCTTTCTTCATCAGAAGCAGCCCCCTCCCCACCTTCCGCCTGTCACCTTCTTCATAGAAAATAGAGCTCCAATTTTCATCGCACCACTGCTGCCTTTTACGCCACTCTTCAACCCGCTCCATTGTTTATTCTCCATCTTCAAAGCAACTCCCCACATGCCACCATTTCCAACTTTTTGCAAGACAACATATTCTCTTTAACTCCCATTTCTTCATAAATTAACCCAAAACCATTTTTTGTGCAGAAACTTAATTATAAAAAATGAACTCACGGATGTTAGAAAAAGGTGGTGCATATATTCTACTCACCATTTATAGTGATAGCTTTGAAGAAGGAAGAAAAATGGAGGTTTACAGCTAAAGACGGTGGTAGTAGGATGGTAGATAATGGTGGAAGTGGGGTCCACATAGAAAATCAATTCTATTCTGAAAAAAGATGAAGAGAAAAATCATATCTAATGCCCTCAAGCGCCCAGTTTTCAGTGTAATACTCTTTATTTGCCATGTAAGCATAAAGTGCTTGTGACACATTTTTGCCAAGTGAAGGTGTCTATCTGGTCACTAGTTGAAGTGTCTAACTTACAAATTATGCCAAGTTTAAGGGACTATGTAGGTATTTAGTCTAATAGAAAAGAAAAATTTTCAATCCTGCATTCTGAAATAGACATAACTCACGACATCGCATAGTGTGTTTGCACTATGGTAAAGTGAACTCTAACATGTACGTGTCTGTAAAAAGCCTAATTTTGCAACTTAGAAAATAAAGCAAATAACCTGTTGTAACCAGTAAGTACATCCATAGTACAAAAGAAGCCGTTTTGCTTTTGTATCCGTCCTTTTAGGACTATTGCATGTACCAAAAATTATGTCCATGTTCCGCAACTTTATGGCTGTGTACTTCTCTGACCTCTTTATTAGTTTTTCAATCTTTTTTTTCAATCTACAATTCATATTGGTGAACAAAGATGTTGATGAATTTGGTTTTCCGTGGATTCTTGTTTTCTGCAGTTTGTGGATGATGATAAAAGATGTCATTTGGAGCTTAACTATTTGTTTGAAATAAGCAAGGGTAGGTAGCCAAGGTGTCCCTGCAGCTCTTTCTGTCCTCCTTGGCAACCAGATATTCTATTGAATTCTTGTATTTGGATTGTACTTTGTTTACTGGAGCACATACATAGCAATAGCTTAGCAAATATGATTTACTTTTACCGTTGATCTCTTGCTATCTTGTATGAGATTTAGATGTCTCTTATGTTACTACTTACTAGTCCTTTATTATATCGCAAAATGTTTTCTTCCCCTTACATATCACACCATGCATTGTTATAAAAAAGTGAATGTAGCTGTTGATATTAACTTTATGAAAGTATCTATAAAAAGGGGTTGAGTGAAAATCGTCTAGATATGGCGAAGTTGAATGCTGAAATCGAGAATAAACTTGGGGTTGCTATGGCCAAGCTTAATGCCGCAGAGGCGGATGTCACTATAGTAGAGGAACGACTTGTCTATGCAAAAAAAGCTTGTTGAGTTTGCCAAATACTCGGGTGGTTTACTTCGCAAGAAGCGTGACTTGTCTTAATTATGTTTGTTTAAAATATTGGATGTTTTTTTTCATGTTAGGCTGAATTACTAAAGCTCTTATTGTAAGATATATATATATATATATATATATATATATATATATATATATATGCCTCCGTATATTTTGGCACTAAGCCGGTTAAACCTGAGATTCTTCCTCATTCCTTTTCACATGAAGTCATGAACTCGTAGGTTTTTAGATCTTCGCTTGAAGGTTTGGAGTTTTGAATGGGTAAATCCAGACTTTCCCTCGAAGGTTCAAAGTTTGATTCTGAGGTGGCTAAAAAATCAAATACTTGATAAATTTATCTCTGCTTTGAATAATCAAGGACGTCTTAATAAAATTAGTGACTTAAAATCAATTTTTAATCAGCAACCTTAAGTATATATACATACATAAAAAAAATTGTGTTACATTTTTTTAAATAATAATTGTTGTCTTTTACTTCACACGGTAACATTACTATTATAATAGTGAAGATTAATTCAAGTAAATAAGATATTACTATTATAATAGTGAAGATTAATTCAAGTAAATAAGATATTATTATTATAATAGTGAAGATTAATTCAAGTTAATAAGATATTAGCTACGTGTTTTAAATACATTATCTTGAATGTTGGTAAAAGACTTATTTAATAATATGAAAATTTGAGTAGTTTAGTTCAAAGTTCTAAAATATTGCTCTTAAAAAGTAGATAGTTTTTCTTTCTTTCTTTTATTATATAAATTTTGTACTTCTTTGTACTGTCTTCAATATTATCTAAGAAAATGTAAAATCATAAAATTAATCTTTAAAAAATTTGGGCCTCAAAAGTTTGAGGGCCTAAAACAAATGCTTAACTAGCCTCACCCTTGATCCACCCTGACGTGTACCCCTAAGTTTCGATTCACTAGGCGAGAATGGAAAGGAACGTTTTGGATTTAACAGTGGAGCGAAAAATTTCTTACAAGTAATGCTGGCTAGTGGGCCGGTAGGCCCGGTCCCGGCCCAACCCGACCCCGACTTTTAATTTTTTTTTTTTGCGGTATCGGGACTCAAACCGGGACGGGACATGGTCTCGTCCCGACCTGTCTCGGCCCGCCCCAATCCCGCCAGGCCCGACCCGGTCCCGCCCGAAATCTCCCTTTGCATAAATAACCGTTGCACCAACGACCATTTTACATTTTGGTTGTTGTGCAACGGCCATTTTTGGCCTCCCCCTCCACCAACCCCCTTACCCCCCTTAATATTTATTTTTAACCCATAAGTTATTATATTTACACTTTAACCCAATTTTTCAACTATAAATACATCATTTTCTCTTCATCTTTCTCACAAATCTTCCTATAATCTCTCTAAATCTCTCAATCTATCTCTTTACAAGTCTACATTGTCTACTAAATATTGAATTTTATTTATTCATTTGGGAGTGAAGTTGACAACTAGCTTGAGAATCTTCCATCGAGCAAAGTTTCAATTTTCAACCTCTCGATTACACGTCGATGTTACGTCAGCGTTTGGTACATTCGTTCCTTCATTAAATTATTATTGTCTGTTTATTTTATTTAGCGCACTTAATTTCATTTACTTTAATTATTTATTAGTATAATTATAAATTTATAATGGAAGGATTTAAACGTATCATACGGGTAGGGTCAGGCTTCTTCTAGTAGGGGTAACAAGGGCAATGGTACTTCTTCTAGTCATCCTATTTCTACACAGAATCCTATTCCTACACATGATGATTTTGTTGATACTGAACATTTTTCTACAATACCATTAGATTTAGACGAGGAGCTATTTTCTAGAACTCAAGAAGACTTTAATTTAGACGATGATCTAGATGATATACCCACTAATGTAGATGACAACACACCCACTAGTGCACCTTCAACTGAAATGTCTCTTATTTCCCCTAGTATGAGATGAGGTCGAGCAAAACAACCATTAAAATCAGATGCATGGATATTTTTTGATAAGGACGTACAGAATCAAGTAGCTAGATGTAAAATTTGTAAAGATGTTTTAAAATTTAAAACTGGAAAAGGTCACGGGGGGTTTAATGAGACACGTAGCAAGGGCTCATCCATCTAGGTATGCCCAATACGAGGCTTCAAAACCGGGTGCGCAAACGTCCGCTCCATCGGGACAAGGTTCACATACTGTTCCGGACCAAGTACATGGTCAAATTAACCCCACGACGGGGGGAATTGTAGGCCCTAATTACAATAAACATAAATATAGAGAAGTAATAGCAAAATTAGTTGCCGTGGAGGGTTTGCCTTCATTTCCTTCATCTCCTGGTTTTATTTATTACATTAGAGAAATGTATAATCCTGCTTTTAACGATTTTCCTAGATCAACTGTTAAGAGATATGTATTTAAATTTGCACATGAATATCAACAGTATTTACATTATTCATTATATTATTTTAATGGCAAAGTGGCTATCACTTCTGATATAGGCCGTAGTACTAACGACCACGATTATTTAACGGTATCTGTTATTGGATAGATTATAAATGGTCTATGCAAAAACGTATCTTAGCGTATAGATATATAGATGATAGACACACTAGTACTTTTATTGCAGAAAATATTTATCAAGTGTGTGATTATTACGGAATAACTGATAAAATTATGACTATTACATTAGATAACGCTTCTTCTAACAATTATGCTATTACAATTTTTAAAAATAGTTTAACTCCATCTTTTCCAGATCATTTTCATATAAAATGTGTGTGCCATATATATAACTTAGTTGTAAAGGATGGTCTATCACTTTTTGAAGACATTCTTAGTAAAATACAATTTGCTATAAACTTTAATTTTAAAAATAATAGAATACAACGAAAAAAAGAATATAAAAAAACTTGTCACAATTGCAACTACCTTATAGAAAAATTCCAGAAGAAGTACCCATTAGGTGGAATTCTTTATACAAGCAACTACTTGTTGTTTATGACTATAGAAAACCTATAACTTTATTTTTTAACTCTCATAATCAAAATCTAGCTGATATGGTTGTATATAGCGATTGGGGAAAAATATCCGAACTTATTGTATTTCTAGAGAGATTTTTCAATGAAAACAAAAAAATTTCCGGTATATATTATCCTACTATTTCAACTATGTTGTTTTATATAGCTCTAATATTTTTACTGCTTAATGAATATATGGATAAACCAGCTTGTAAGACAGCTAAAATTTGGGAACATTATGTAACATCCCGTACTTTCGGATCACAGTTTAAATCGCTAGGCGTATGTAAAATCGCTAAGCATTTGTAAATAGACCCGAGCGTTGGGAAAATTTATGTTATATTTACGTATGCTAATAAAGAGATTAGTATATAAAAGAGATTAGACCCAGAAATAATTTTGGACGTAAGAAGTGTGACGACGGGAAGCGGAAATAAATTTGGTATGTGCATAATGAGATTATGGACTAGTGTCATATTAGGAAATTATGACATTGAGTATATGAAGGCCTTATAAGTTATCAAGATTTAAGTGAATTGGAATCACGGAATTAATTATGTGTGTGATTGATAAATTGTACGGAGGCAGGTTACTTAATTAATTAAGTGACCGTGCATGTTAATGATAAGTGACATCAAATTAAGTGCTCCACCGCCAAGATTGACTAAGTGAAGGACATGATGATTATGAATCATTGCCTCTTCACGTTGGGAGTTTATATCGTAGCTTTGGGAATCCTTTGAATCTTTGAGCAACTTTTTGACATTTCATTTTGTAAGCCCTTCAATTTTATTATGTTAGAAGATCAAGTAAAGGAGGCCAGTTGGTCCATTCAGTGAGAAGCATTTCGTCCTTAGCATTTGGTTAGGACGAAACTTTTTGCAAAAACAAATATGTTCAAGCAGCAAACGATCCCAACATTTTTTTTACATTTCAAACATACCCATTGTTCATGTTACGTTCCAGAGAGCAAAAGGGTTAAAAGGGGACTGATTCCGTTATTATCGAGGTACGTTAAGATAATTTTTTTCTTTTTTTGGCATGTTCCAAGTAACGAAATATAACCGTGATATTGCTTCATAAATTATTCTACTCCTAGTAGTTAAGAATATTCATGTTTTTGATTCCTATGCTAAAAGTATGTCTAAATATGTTTCTAAATCCTTATTGAGTTATATGGGAAAGATGTTAACATTCCCAATGTTATCCGAAGGCTATGATAAGAGCATGTCTAATTATGTTTCCAAGACCTTATTGAGGCATATGGGAAAGATGTTGATATTCGCGGTGTTAGCCAAAGGTGCAAGGATATTATGTCACTCATGGTATTTTATTGTTATTCATGCATATTCATTTGCATTGCATTCATATATTACCCTAGACCTACTTGTGCTATGCACATTACTATATGGTAAATATTGTATATATAGGGGATATGAGGAAAGAGAAAGGCGTTATATATGCACACCACCTGTAGCTGGTATAGACTATCACAAAAGAGCCCGAAGAGGTCAATATGATGTGATGATGTGATGCCCTTGTGTGGCGATATAACTTGATGCTCACAGAGTCGGTTATGAGAGGATTCCTGTGTGGACATTAGTATACCGCATTTGCATTATGCATACATTCATTAATCATTACATGGTATGGTGCCCACAGAGGCTGTTATGGTAAGGAAGATGCCCGAAGAGGCTGACGTATATGTATACTGCATTGTGCATAACATTTAGGCATATGTATTAGGGCCCTCAGAGGCATTTATTGCTGGTTAGTTGTTTCTGTTTCAATTGTTGTTATATCCCTGTTATACTATTGTTCATGTCTGACATACTCAGTACACCAGTCGTACTGACGTCCCTTTTGTCGTGGGACGCTGCATTTCATGCCCGCAGGTTCAATTAAGGAAGGTGACAGTTCACGTTAGTTGATTGCGAATCCAGCGGATTTTTGGAGCACTCCCCTTGTTCGGAGTGTTGGTCTAATTTTGGTACGGTACATCTTTGCTTGTATATATGGGTATGGCGGGGCCGTGTCCCAACTTTTGATGTTGTTACTCCTAGAGGCTTGTAGACATGTATCCTGTGTGTAGTTGTTATGTATGACCTTGTCGGCCTTTGGGTATGTATGTATATATATAAGATGGTTATCCAACTTTATATAGTCCTTTTTCGGCTTAGCCCGTGTTTAATTATGAATAGGTGTTGACTGTAAGGTTAGAGGTACCCGGCGGGTGGGATCCGGGTGCTCGTCGCGGCCGTCCGATTTAGGTCGTGACACATTCAGATACAGGGACCCCAAATTCCGGTAACATTTGGAATTATTCTGATTCTGAGGCTGCTCCAGCTTCTTCTTGGTCTACACTTCCTAATAGGTTTATAAACTCTGCCTTTGTTTTTTGTGTTTAAAATCAGTTATTTACTTATCACCTAGAGAGAGAGAGAAGAGAGAAAACAGTAAGCAATCTTGAGAAAAAAAATTCTGTCCACAAAGATGAGATTTTTTATATGGTTTGATATTTATATCTCCCACTAAAAAGATACACAAATTTCATTGAGAAAAAAAATCTTTCTAAATTAGCAAGTTTTTGAATGTCAAAAGACTTTTTGTTACTTGTTTAAAATCCTGATTAAATACACTAGATTTGGACACCCTCTTTAAAAAATCATAATAGTCTTGATTAAATACCACAAGACTTGTTTAGATTATTTAAAAATCTTAATTGAATAAAACAATATTTATTTATCACAAAATAGTCTTTTAAAATTCTAATTGAATACACCCTTAGCTTTCACATTTGAGATTCTTATTGCTGGATTTGAAATTCAAAATTGGAATCCTTCAATTATAAGTTGCTTACTGAAGTTGAGGACTATCCCATGAAACAAAGGGACTTTACATGAGGCATGCAAAGTTGCAACTGAATTAGGTCCATGATCTTGTTGTAAGGTTCAGAATCTCACAGTGAATGCTTCTAGATTGATCGCGGAACAAGTGTACTACTTTATAAGCACCTGTGAAGTGACTGAACATGAACCCGTAGCACTCATGCACGAAGTCAATTCGTACCAAGAGCCACTTTAAAGAGCAAGTCATTAGGAAGCCAATTCCCCTTGGTCTCTAAATTATCATCCATTTCTTCTTTTCTTTCCCTTGACGTTGTGCTTCGTTTCAGCTGTTCAAGCGCGATTGTTTCTACAGATGCCAATTTAAGCCACTTTCTTGGCCACCTGGCCCTCATGACGTAAATCCACTGAAATCAGAAAGCTCTAAAAGAATTCTGCAGCCAAAAAGAAAAAAAAAACATTTTAAGGAACAAGCTTCATGCCGGCATCTTGTTGTTCCTTCAATGGCTGGGAGGGTGATCCACAGGCTTACGAAAATTACAAGAAATAAATTTCCAGCAATCAGACAGTTTTACATAGAAAACTCCATCAGTTTTTTTTCTACTTTCTATATGGAACTTAATGCTTGTCTACTCCCACCTTACCTAACCTTGTTGGCTTTTTGGTCTCCCCAAAGATAAAAAATTACCTTGTCACTAGGCTTAAATTACTATAGTAGAATACATCTTCTTGGATCAATAAGATAGCTTCCCAGGCATCAAGATTTCCAGTATGATCAGTAACTCTCCGGACAGGCAGCTAACTCACAAAGGGAATTAAATATATTTACCGGTGGACTAAATATATTTCAACTCAGCTTCAGTTATAGCCAGACTTTACATACCAAAGCATTATGAAACTAGAACCTGTCTATGGAACCTAGGGAGGAAAGGAAAGGTAAAGCTATAAAGCGGAGAAAAAAGAAGAGAATAAAGAGAGAATTTTTTTGGCAATTATAAAAGCGAGAAATTAATAGGTCAAAAAAGAAATCTCTCTCTTTCTCCACTATCATTCCTTTTTCTCTTTTTAAACCAACAAAGAAATGAAAAGAATTCTACTTATCCCTTCATTTTTTTGTTTTGACATCTGTCCAGTTGGTTGTGCCCCTCATTGCAGTACATAGTTACTATTTATTAGTTTATCTATTTATTTATTGATAACAAATGCTCGTGCCCGGATAGAGAATGGGCACGAATAGGACCAGATCCAATCGGATCTAATCGTAGCTTTGAGTTCAGGTGCCGTATTGCAACTTTTTGTAGGTTGATGGACGACGATGTGCCTGTGCTTTCCCTTTCTGAAGTCTCTCCCTGCCTTTTAGAGGAGGAAGATAAAAAAAAAAGAAATTAACTTAGGAGTGTAGCAAGTTCATCACAGATTCTAGAAGACAAACAGTTTATGTCAGTTTACCCCTGGGGGCTTTAACCATCATCAGGATTTATGTCCGAAATTTGGTTCTAAAGGCATTATTCCTTATGAGAAATAACCACTTGAGTATCTTCCGGGAAATACTGTTGTTTTTTTCTTCTTTCCCGACGGCGATGATCGGCGAACTCTAAGTCCTTGCTAGTTGTGGGTGCTTGATCATCAATGATATAACATTTTAGTATTAACATTTTGGTGAATCCACTTCTGTAATAACTTAAAAGTAAGAGGGGTTTTTTAGCAACAACAAGAAAACAAGAGAGGGAGAGTGGGCCCAAAGCCCATCAGTGAGTGGGTCATTCGCACAAATTCTCATTTCGGAGTGGTCTTTAATTTTTGTCCCTCAAATTTGTGGTTTTTAGATATTTTTGGCGTGTCATACATAGTTAATGTTTAGTTTCGGTATATATATATATATATATATATATCATAATATGCTACAAATTATGCTGGACAAGACAAAACTTTCAACATTAACATAATCTAAAAAAATATAAATTTAAATTTCGCTCGGCATAATTAGCGTTAGCTTCGACATATCCAACACAAGTTATGCCGGAAAAAGCAAGACTTTCAACACTCAATATAATCTGAAAAATACTACACAACTTATGTCACATAATTTAATTTTTACAAAACTTATGTCGAGCAGTAAAAGATTAAAGTGTTACAAAACTAATTAGTAGTAGTATTTAGCCACTTGTGTATTAGTTAGAACAAAAATATCTTCCACTAAACATGGAAAACCTAGCTTCTTTATCTCCTCCTTTTGCTTTAAACCCTACGCTTAATATAAGTAAACCCAGTGAATTTGCATAAAAATAAATAAATGAATTTCTTTTACAATATATTTTTAATTCTACAAGTCGAACAAATTATAGTAAATATTAATATTTTTTTCGGTTATCTCCAACACTTCATATAACCAATTTCACAGAAAATAATTTGAAGGAAAACAATGATATCAAGACTACAATGATATATACTTTATAACTTTAGATATACAACTATATATTTAGTAACAAAATAGTTTTTTGGTAAAAGTAACAAATATTAATAATAAAAAACGTTTTGTCATTTTAGTAAGAAAATTATGAAGTTTTTTCCTTTTATAAATTAATTAATCTCTAAATCAGCACGTGTTATTATACTTCCTCACTGAAGCATCAACAAAATTTATTCAACATCTCCATTGCTAAGAGGATAAAAGGAAAATTTTACTCACTTTAATGGTTTAACCAATCTTTACATGTAAGTAATCTATATGAAGGTAGACACATAACGGACAGGCTATATAAACACAAACAATATTCATTACACTTTTTTTAAAGTGTCTACATTCTAGATAATGATTGGATAAAAAAATATGTCTTCAGACAAACAACTCTTTTAGACACAAACTTTTGACCATTTCACTGATTTTAATCATTTTCACTCGTTTTATTCATTTTTAGTTTGAAGTATTATGAACAAAAAGTTTTAGCATTCAAGTTTAGATATACATCTATCATTGCTTTGATTTACTGAAATAAAAATAAGATAATACTGTTAAGAGTCTCACATCGGATATGAAATGAGAAATGAACTCCTTATATGGATTTGGACAATCCTCACCTTACAAGCTAGCTTTTGGGGTTGAGTTAGGCCCAAAATTCATTATTTACATGGTATAAGAGCCAGACCCCCAAATTATATTGTTCACGCTCCAGTTAACGAGGTCTGGGCGTGCAGGGAAATGTTAACATCAGAAATGAAATGAGAATATTGACTCCTTATATGGATTTGGACAATCCTCAACTTACAAGCTAGCTTTGGGGTTGAGTTAGACCCAAGATCCATTATTTACATGGTATCAAAGTCAGGTCCATTCCAGCTCTTTGTTCACCGATGTTGGGCCACTAAATTATATTATCCACGCTCCAGTTAACAAGATCTGGGCGTGCGGGGGAGTGTTAAGAGTCCCACATCGGATATGGAATGGGAACTTGGACTCCTTATATGGACTTGGACAATCCTCACCTTACAAGCTAGCTTTTGGGGTTGAGTTAGGCCTAAAAGCTAACTTGTAAGGTGATGATTGTCCAAGTCCATATAAGGAGTCCATGTTCCCATTCCATATCCGATGTGAGACTCTTAACAAATACTTTTCATAGAACTTCATTTTTCTTATATTTATAAATATGCGATTTACTTGATTTTATGTTTAAATTTTATATTAATTTCATTAGGTAGTTAAAGTTTCATATGGAACTGATAAAAAAGAGAGCATGACACCAATTTCGGCCACAAATTTTCAACTATGAAAGTAAGTTAGCAATTTCTATCACTGAAACAGATTCTCAATGGTATATATATGAAAAAATTGTCAAAAAATTTAACAATTGGTGGAACGACCGGCACCCGGTATCTTAACTTGACAGAGCGAACCAACATTACCTGACTTATGAAACATGATACATGCATGAATGGAAAATAATCTCTTTCATAAAACCCTTTTCATTGTTCTTTTCCTTTTAAGAAACACATTTCTAACCTTTCTTAAACTGGTAATAAACGTATATTCATAATAATAAGATATGAGTGAAAACGATCATGACATAACGTTATCCACTGTATCTATGGGACCTCTAAGATATACGAGGAAAAGAAATATCAGGACAAGACCCCGATCATACCCAAGTATTACTATAACATATCATAAACTAATGATGGGGGACGTGTGTATATATGAATGTACTCGCATGATGGGGTAACCCCCATATATAAAAGGATATAAGAGAAAATGTGTTAAATAATACAATCTAAATCATGAGAAATAAAGCTTCAAAATAGAAGTAAGTTTCCTTTCAACATCAACATTTAAAGCTTTTTAAAACTTTAAGTAAACATAATTTTTTTTTCTTGGGAGTTCATTTTCTTAAACATCATAACTTAAGCTTGAACATATATATAATTTTCTATGGGAGAATCTAGCAACTAACATAATATTTTGCCACTACGGTACCTCATGGTGCTCTGACGTTTAGCCCGGGACGGATAGGGCGTCTCACCACGCTACCAACGGAACGAGCATAGACCCTACACCAACACGTGTAGCTCTGACCCTGTTTTGCAATTCCTTCTCGGTCAAAAAGAGTAACTCCCAAGAACATCTTTATTAAAATATTTCTTTTCATTTGGCACTTTCGGCCCATTTCATAAGATCATAACATTCGACTATTTTGCCCAGTTCATAAAATCATAACACTTAGTTTCTCATTTCATGAACATTACATTAAACATTTTGAAAGCTATATAATGATGGTCAAGAGTTCTTGCTTTTGAATTTCCACTCTGACTATTTAGAAGGCTATATAGAATCATATTTAAGAACTTATGCAAATCCGTAGCATTATAAACATTTCATTTGAAAGCTTAAAACATATATAGCGTTTTGATCATGCAAAGTATGACTTGTGTGTCTAAAACATTTCGGGAGAACACATAGAAAGCTTATTCAAGCTAAAGAAAAAGGAATACATAACACTTTAGACACGTCGGAACTTGGAATGACCAATAACATTCTTATCATAGCCTGTTACGTATGAACTTCATCATTTGATAGATGACATGGAGATTTTCTAAGAAAATCGATTCTTATGGAAAATAGTTTAGCCATCATACCTCAATTTCGCTCCTTAACGCTACTACAATGACCAATAAATTTGGTATTGGAGAACTAGCTTTATATATTCTACGAAGTATATTGAGCCATGTCTAGTCGAGTCTTTTTTATCGGTGTGTTATTAACCAGATCTATAATGGGGATATAACGAAGGCATATAAGAAGTCACCCTTTTCTTTTGTATCTTGATCGTGTGATAGAACTTGACTTTAAGAACTGATTCTAATCCGTGCTTGTTCCGAAAGTGTAAGGCCAAAGTGAGCTAAGGGGCTAATACCACTAGGGAAGAGGCATTAAATGAAGTACCATATGCTATGTGGGTTCAAACAAGGTCTGGGGATCGCTTACCAAGTCAGGCACCTCAAGTCCCGCATCCCTTGAGAATAGTGGAGCCCACAGGATCTCTCATACCTTCTACCTCCTTCAAGAGCTTCCAACAATGACTTTACGGGAGCTATTCAGTTTCTCACCCATATTGTGGAATCTTAATCCCAACGCCTTAGTAAGGTACCGTCTACAGTTTTCCACCAAGAAATGTCAATAAGTTCTAGGGTAGAAAAGTTCATCAAAATGGACCCTCCGATTTTCACCGACTCTAATCCCGAGGAGGATCCTCTTGAAATTTCATCGATGAGGTACAAAGGGTTCTTTGAGTCTACCGAGATGGAATCCTTGGAGTTAGATTCTGATCGATTAAGGGATGTTGTCATTGCTCAGTATGATATGTGGAAAGAATCTCATGGGGAAACTGCTCGTCCCGCAGTCTAGGAGTTCACCAAGGTCTTTATTGACAACTTCTTTCCTATTGAGACAAGAGAAGCCTGTGCCATGAAATTTGAAACTTTGAAATAAGGGCCATGAGTGTTTAGGAGTACATCTTGAAATTTACTCAACTCTACAAGTATGCTCCTTACATGGTGTCCACCATCGGACCAAAGTATGCCGTTTTGTGCAAGGCCTCGGGGTACATGTCATAAACGAGTCTTCCGCAGACGTCATCCATATAACCTTAATCAAAATTATGACATTTGTATAACAGAATGAAGAGCACAAACAACAAAATTATTCGGAGTGGGTTCAAAGCAAGAAAGTCCAGTTATGGGCAACTTTGGAGGTTTCCATTGTAGTAGTGATGATAATAGAGGATAGTTTAGAAAGGGGCCATCTGGACCTGCTCATTCAACTGCTCACTCTTCATTTAGTGCACATTCATTGAGTCCTAGTCAAAGTTAGTGGAGCGAGCCTATGCCGAGTCAGAGTTACAAGACACATATTATACAAATTCAGAGTAGTATAGGTTCTAGGATACAATAGCGAACACTATGGATGTGGTCTTCGAGGTCATATCCATAGATATTTCCTTTCATCCTGCCAGAGTTTCAATGGAGGCATGGCTCAGCCTGCCAGTTCAGTGGTAACAACATCGGCAACACCTCCGCCAACTTGTGGCACTCTGGCATGAGCTGGACATGGTGCAGCTAGAGGTGGTGCACCAAGATTAGGAGGAACACCGTCCCATTTGATAGATAAGCGAACATGAAGGCGGAAAACTCTTAATCCCAACAGTCCATCCAGTCTCACCTCCACTTCTCGGCCACCCCATCCTAATCCGGTCCAACCTCCCACGGCAGACCCACAGACAATGGAAACCCGTGCTATGCACGACATTTCCAAACCCAAACGGCTATTTAACTTGTCCACTTCGGTTGCCTCTTCCTCTGTTCCTCGTAATCCGAAAGATGCTTTGTCCTATCCTAATTGGAAAAATGCAATGATTGATGAATATAATGCTCTTATTGAAAATAAGACATGAGATATAGTACCTCGTCTTCCTGATGCTAATGCTATTCATTCTATGTGGATTTTTCGATATAAAAATAAATATGATAGTTCTTTTGAGGTGGGAGTGGATTGTGATGAAGCTTTTAGCCCGATGGTGAAACCAACGACTATTCAGACCATTCTCAGTATTGCTTTGTCCAAGTCTTGGCCTATTCATCAGCTTAATGTCAAAAATCTTTCTTGCATAGAGACCTTCATGAAACCGTATATATGCATCAGCCTATGGGATTCAGGGATCTGATTCATCCAAATTAAGTGTGTCTTTTGAAAAATCACTCTATGGACTGAAACAGGCTCCTCGTGCATGATAACAATGGTTAGCTAATTTTGTATGCTCTATCGGGTTTTCACATAACAAATCTGATCATTCATTGTTCATCTATAGCAAGGGTAATGGCATGGCATACATCCCACTATATGTTATGATATCATCCTCACCACATCTTCTAATGCACTTTGCCGATCCATTATGTCACTCATTGCATCTGAGTTTGCTATGAAGGATTTGGGCCCCTAAGCTATTTTTTGGGCATGGATGTTACGAGACATGCATGTGGCTTATTTTCTTTGTCAAAGGAAGTACGCCGAAGAGATCCTTGATCGAGCAGGCATGCCGTCTTGAAAACCGGCCCACACACCGGTGGACACTAATTTCAAACTGAGTGCCTCTTCGGGTTCTCTGTATACCGACCTGACTCAATATCGTAGTTTAGCAGGAGCATTGCAGTATCTCACTTTCACGAGATACGATATGTCTATTGTCGTGCAATAAATATGCCTATATATGCACAACCTGACGGATGAACAATAAATTCCCTCAAATGTATTTTGCGATATGTACAAGGTACTCTTCATTTTTGCTTACACCTGTTCAAGTCCTCACTCTCTGGTCTCACATCTTATTTTGATGTTGACTGGGGTGGATGTCCTGACACTCGTCGATCCATGTCGGGTTACTGTGTGTTCCTCGAAGATAACTTGCTTTCTTAGTCTTCTAAAAGACAACCTACTCTGTCTCGACCCAGTGCCTAAGCTGAGTACAGAGGTGTAGTGAATGTTGTTTCTGAGTCTTGTTGGATACACAACCTTCTACTTTAGCTTCACTGCCCACTCCATAAGGCTACAATGGTTTACTATGATAATGTAAGTGCAATATATCTTTCCAGCAATCTCGTTCAATATCAGCGCACTAAACACATTGAGATGGATATTCACTTTGTACGTGAGAAAGTTGCTCGTGGACAAGTTCGTGTTCTTCATGTTCCTTCCCGATATCAATTTGCTGACATATTCACTAAAAGACTTCCGCGCATACGCTTTGATGATTTCCGAGCCAGTCTCAATGTACGAGAACCTTCCGCTTCACTGCGGGGGTGTGATAGAATATTACCATATCTTGTATATTACCATTGATAGAATATTATCATATTTTGTATATCTTTTATATTAGGTAAATATATATTTCAATTGTAATTAGGAAGATTTAGTTACCTAGTTTGTAATTAAATAACACTATATATGTATTGTACACAATAATCAATGAAAGGCAAGTAACATATTCCAACAGTAAAGTCCAACTCCAATCTAAATAGAGAAGACATGGCTATATAATGAAGCCATTGCTTCACGCAGAGAAGCGTGAAGAGAAAACATTGAGGATCATTAGTACCAGTACTACAACACATCTTGTGACATTAGTGAAATGAACACCTTATTCGAAGACGATTGTGTCACCTTACTTAGAATATTTGAGCTTTTTCTATAGCACACCCGTTCTGTTGAATAGACGGAACTATTCATAATAAGTTGCACAATCTTGAACCTCGTCACTAGAGATAATCTTACATGTCTTTGTCCTTATCCAATGTGTAATGGTAACCTTATCATGGCTACTATCTTGTATGTGCTCAACTGATCTTTCTAAGTTTACATATGTAATAACCCAAAAGTAATGTGAGGCCGCTTTTATAATTGAGCTAAAAAAGAAAAAAATAAAAATGTTGAAAGCTAGTGGGCCATAGGCCACAAATTATTGTAACGACCCGTCTGGTCATTTTTAGCTAAAGACACTTACTTGACTAAATTATTCTTTTCGTAGACTCTATGTGAGGTTTGTGACGTGCGGGGATGGGTGGCACAAATCCAGCCCGGAGCAGAAATAATTTTTTCAAAATTCTATCTTAAGAAGATTATATCTCCTTATGAGTTGGGAATTAGTCCATTCAGATCAAAGGAATTTATAATTCCTCGAACGACCATTAAAATGATGTTTAATTTCTATGATTATATCAATGCTTTTACTCAGGTTTTCTACTATGAAAATCGAAAACATGGTCATTCCTGGTGGATTAAAATTAATCCTGAAATTTTTCAGAACAACCAGAATGGTTTATTACTCTCAGGATGGATATTCCCATGGTGGAGTGTCATCGGACCTGAAATTCAGGTTTTACAGGAGCCTTATATGACTTTCTATAAAGAATGGGTTCAAGTAACACCATGTGTTACCCCAGAAAATCCTTCTGATTATATCGAATGATCTGCTTCATTATTTTTCTTTACGCAGGCAGGAATCCCTTGGATATGGAAATGGATTCCAGAAGCAGGTAGAAATCAGCAAGACATTAGATGTCTCAAAAGAAAATTTCTTTGTAAATTCTGGTCCAAATTATTGGATAAAGATCTAGAAGACAAAACTCGCCATTATGGATGACAATTAGAAGATGATATATCTTCGCTAGTTAAGAGTCTTAAAAATATCCATCATATGGAGAAACAGACCAGAGAAGATGAATCATCTTTCTTTTCCAAATTGGAAAGAACTATTAAAGTTCGAAATTCCCAAGCATCGGACGAAGATCTCATGTCTGCATACCTTGATAAGGTAAAGGAGGATTTCATAAAGAATTTTAAAACAAAGGTGGATGATAATCCCTATTCCGAGACATCTACCACATCCATGAAGGATGTCCCTAATGACAATCAATATGCTTGTCTAGAAGATTTACAGCTGTTGGAGGATTATACCTATCATCCATCAACAAAAGATCTGTTTGATAGCCTAATAGAGACAATCCAACAAAATCACAGATCAAAGAAAGAAGACACCAGCTCAAAAGGAAAAGCAAAAATGTCAGAATGAAGTGACATTGGTGGCCACGCAGAATCAATCATGGCCGGACAGGAAAAATGTCCTTTTTGACTTTAATAAAGTTTTAAACTTTTTTATAAAAAAGTTTTCTTCTTTTAAAGATAAGATTCCCCGACACACGTCACTTTCTTATCTTACTTTATGTAAAGTTTTTACTTTCCGCAAAGTAGTTTGTCCTTATGTAATTATTTAGATTCGTTTACTATTTATTTTGTAAATTGTAATTAGTTTTGAAGTCCGTCTTCGCCTATAAAAGGGGACTCTCATTCATTTGTAAAGACAAGCCTTGGAAAACAATCACCAAGCACTGTACAAATTCTCTCAATAATAGTATTTCAGTTTTCACTGTACATCTTCTCTCATGGACACAGCTTCGGTACTATTTGTTGGAAATTAGCCTTTGGCGGGAGTTGCGATCGACCAACTTTAACGGCTTAAACACTAGTGTTACGTATGTTGGAGAATCCGGTTCTTCACACATGCATGATCTACTAAGTACGTAGATAACCGTAGGGCCAAGAATCGTCAAATTTCATTGAGAAATGAAAGAGATATTGGTTCACGAAGTGAGGTGTTTGAAGCATGAAAAGTGTGGTATTGTGTGTAATTCTCCCTCATCGGTAGAGGAAGAAAGAATTGTTGTGTATATAAGACTCGAAATTGGTTTGGGGTTTGGGACCCCAAGGGGTATCCTATGTGTTTAAAGGAGGGAGGACCTAGATGTGCTTCGGTTCGAGGAAAGACCACACGCGCGCCGCCGCCGCCCGCCCGTCCGGTTTCGAGTTCCAGGTTCCTGGTTCACGGGCTGTGGGCTGTGGGCCACGGGCTGTGGGTCTTCTGATATTATCTTTTTGGGCCAGAAAACTTTACCAGAAGTACAGTTTGATCCCGTGAAGTTTCGATGTACGGTTTGGACCGAATTCTTTCGATGTACGTTTGGTCCCCGAAGTTTCAAGATGTACAGTTTGGTCCCTCAAGTTTCCAGAATCTGGACAGTCAAAGCAGTTGCCAAGCACTCAATTCAGCCATTTATTTTGGCTGAATTACTCCTCCTATAATGGCCAAATCCGTTGGTCTTTCACCATTTATGTGGTGGCTTTACTACCTCAATAATGGCCATTATTTGGCTATTATGGAGGCAGTTTTCAGCCCCTCCCTCACCTATATAAACACTCCTTACACCATTGTTGAGCACTAAGGAGAACACCAAAAACAGTGCACGAAAATACACAACCGAAAATAGTTTTCTTCCTACAACTTCCAAGCATCATTTCGTTACTCAATATTCTTCACGGTAGCTCTTGAGTTTCCTTTGCTCAAGGGTTCCATTGCTGTTTTATCTTGGGAGACAAATTGTCCAGGACGTATAAAGGATACATACGGGGTAATATTGTCTTAAGGACAGAGTGCTACACTCGACTCAACAAAAATAATTTCCATTTTTCCATCTTCTACAAAACTGGAATTTCCAGTTTTCTTGTGTAACTATTGTAATTTTCAGATTTCTAGTTGAATTATTGAATCTTTGTTTATCCTTTCGAATACTTGTAATAGTTATGTACTTCCCGTACTGCATTATAAAGTACCATAGAGCAAAAACTTCCAACAACTTAAGACAATATTGTATTGTATTACTATTAGTGTTCGAAAGATGTCGGTCAAAAATTGTGTGACCAAATCTGGATATGGAAATGGTTTTCTGGTAGAAGAGAGTGATGATGATGAACGTGTTCATGGTGTCACCGCTACCAAGACTGGTGGAAACAAGCGCTCTCGAGAGCCTGAGGATGTCAACTGGGACAAGAGGAGAAGACTGAAGATGTTATTCTATCTTGCAGCAGAAGGCCTATATCTGTCCCAGACAAAAGATCTAAATAATGGTAAAGAAGGAACTGGACACTCAGTTTGATAAAGTGACTGAAGTGAGCCAGAATCCGAAATTGGGATAAGTAGTTTTTCTTACTTGTCAAGAATAAAGATTAAATTATGTCTGATTAAAAATGGATTAAAGTAAGGAGGAATATGAAAATAATTTATATTCCTTATGCTTTAAAAAATCAGAAGTTTAATCTCATCTTCTTTTCCGTTTAAAGATTGGATTTTGTAAACGACTTAAGAAGATCCGTTCTTTTAAGTGTAATTATTAAAGTGTGTAAAGTATGTTCGCACATACGAGGGAGTAAGATCCACTGACTGTGCGAAAACTGTTACCACTCTTAAGTAAGCGCCAAGAATTATCTAGGCACCAATCTTAACGGAAGGAGTCTAAAAGCTAAAGACGTTGAACCTGTCATACTATTTGGCAGAAGATCCTTCATAGGATGATATTGGACACTCAGTCACATAAAGCCTCCGGGCGACTGGAGTGGGCCAAAATTCCTTTGATAGGATGATATTGGACACTCAGTCATACAAAGCCTCCGGGCGACTGGAGTGGGCCAAAATTTCTTTGATATGATGATATTGGACACTCGGTCATATAAAGCCTCCGGCGATCGGAGTGGGGCCAAAATTCATTTCATAGGAAAAATAATGGACACCTAGTAAGGTGGGCCATAGTTTCCAGGTCTTAAATGATCTGAAGGCCTAAAGAAAGGCAGAAAAGAAATTGGACACTCAGTCTGCAAAGAAACTGCAGTGGGCCAGAGTATCCAGATCACATATGATCCGGTTACGCCCTAACCACGGGCAAGAGGTTATTCATGTGAAGCAATGCCACCTCTAAAGTAGAAGGGGTTGGAGAGGTTGTCCTCAATAGGACTTCAGGGAATGGGATCACTCTAAGATGAGGTGATACATGTCCCAAACTTAGTTTAAGGGACGTTGTTGGTCAAGCTGGCTTGAGACTAGTCCAACAGGTCTGTAATAACTAAGAATGGTACAGTATGTCTGTAGCCAAATGAATGATATATTTGTAATCCGTGCATCTATGCCATCATAGATTAAGATACGTTAAATAACAAGTCATTCAAAAGCTAACGATGTAGAGATTGTTGCCTTCTGTCGATATAAACCCTCAAAATAAATGTGAGGTAGACGAAGAGGCAAAATTACCTTTCCAAAGTCCGTCAAGGGAATAGCGAAAGAAGCACCGCTCCTTTTGAACTTAGTCACACCTACTTAGGTGATTTGAAGTTTATACAAAATAGAGGGGGGCGACAAGTACGTTTTGATCTTCATTGATAATGGTACAACGTATGAAATCCTTTGTTTGTTGAAAAAGCAAAGATGAAGTTGTTGAAGCGGATAAGCGTTACAAAGCAGAAGTTGGAAATCAACTAAGCCTATGGATTACGAAATTCATAGCGATAGAGGGGGAGAATGTGAAACATCGTTCATTAAACGACTGTTCATTACTCACCTCAGTCCAGCGGTGTTAGCCAAGCGCAAAGTCATACGCCCAAATTATGTGGGGTAGCTTGGTAAAAGATGGACTACCGAAACAGTCAAGTTCGACCCGAGACCGTAGATTGCATATCCACCGGATCCGTAAATAACCAGTAGTACTTATCGCCTCTTGGCGTCAAAGAATGCTGAATTCTTATAAGATAACTTTCCTTGAAAAGGAAAAAGGAGTAATTGCTCAAGGTTAACAAGAACCCGCGAGGGCTCGATCGTCCGAACTAGACGTTCCGTATCTACAGGACTCGAAAGTTGCTGGATATCCGAAACTTAATATTCCAGATCTGCAGAACTCAGGGATTCTAGATGTTGAACCAAGAAGGAGCAAAGAGGGGACAACGACTTGTTCCATACCTTCTAGCTTGTATAGTTGAGAACGAACCATGGACAATTAATAAATAATTGTTATCTCCAAAAGCGCTGCTTTGGAAAGAATCTAAAGAGAGAAATAGATTCCATATATAGAACTATACTCGTGTAATAGTTAATCTTCCTCCGGAAAAAGAACCTTTGGGTTGTAAAAAGTGCTCCCCTGTGAGTAGCTTCACATCCAGGGCCATTGTAGTCTTACATGGCATGGGTGTTGAAACAGCCTTTCCAACCGGAGAGTTGGAAGAAGAGGATCGAATTGGTTTGTCGAACTGTTGGGCTTCTTCCCGAACTTTCATTTTGGTCCCCGAAATGTTAACATTTTGGTCCCGAAAGTCTCGATAAAAACAGAAACAATGAATCTGATCACAGAAACATTGACTCTGAAGTTAGAAATCCAACAGTTGGGAAAACCAACGATCTTAGAGTGAAAATCATATTGAAACAAAGTCTCGATATGAAAGATATGGGTATCACAGATCACATCTTAGAAATTGGATTTCTAAGACATCTAACGGACTGGTCGATAGTTGACAGTCTCGTTGAAGCCACCAATGTATATGAATCATAGAACTGATTGGAATCATGGTGCACCCATAGACAAGGAGCGATATGCTCAGGTCACGTGTAGTTCAATGTATTGTACACACTACAACCGACCTGGTATCGTCCAACAAACAGATCAGTTGAACTAAGGTTCACTAATGATCTTAATACATGATCAATAGAAGGCGTTAAGTCGGATATGACGATATCTGAATTATTCGCTTATCTACGGATTATAGTATCCTGGATGTCCAATGTTCCGAGAGAACACAAGAATGCAACCGGACATCGATCGAAGAACACCAAAGTCACAAGTAAATGTGTATGGTGGGTCTTGGAAAATCCTTTAAGCAAACTTGCATCGATCGATTCATGATGGTATCGGAGTTTATCGCTTTATACAAAGCATGAAAGAAGTTGAGTAACTTCACGACTCATTAGAGGACGTCCCTTATTGGGAGAAACCCGTGCCTTCAGCAGTTATACATCGTGGCTAGCCGGTCGGCTTTAGGAAGGACATGGATGACGGCGTCCGGACATATCCGTCAGGATCTGTCGGAGACATAAGACCGTATGTCAGTTGATCATCACGGGTATCACTTCCTTGTTTACTAACTAAGGGACTACCCAGAGATCAAGTGTTCTGCATGTCTAGGGGAATGGGCTTAAAACCCAAAATATACGGACCAATACAGTGGAAACCCAACCTTACGAACTGGAGATCCCGTAATTTGGTTCAATGGGAAAACTAAGTTGTAAAGGTCAGTTGATCGCTTCAGTGGAAGCATGAGCACTTCGGATAGTGATCTCTGAAAAGAAACACCAAATCCAAAGCCGTTCCCGCGATAGACGTTAAGTGCTATCTGCAGTATGGGTAAAGGTTAAGTTTTCAAAACCTGTAATGATCCTCAACAGTTGATGTTAGGTTCTTGGAAAATTTTTAATGGTTCCTAACACTTGTGAAGCGGGGTATAGCAGGATACCTTGTAGGAGACCACCTATTTAAGTGCGAGGACGGGCCGCCTCAAAATGAACGCACATTAAGAATCTAAGACGTTGTCCATGGCCAAAACGGACAAAACATTACGAAGAAGAGAGTAAGGGAATTTGTTGTGTTGGTACCATTGTCTTGGCTTACACTAAACACTGACGGTTCAAGACATCACGTTCACCGCGCAGTAAGTAAGTCCGATGGTATTCAACTATGGAAGGTTCAAAGCTGAGGCTACCTCTCCTTATGCAACATCGGTCCGCCGAAATATTGCTGGAAATGAAAAGACACCATGTGAGTGCGCCAAAATCTCTTTCAAGAGGGGATTGTTGGAAATTAGCCTTTGGCGGGAGTTGCGACCGACCAACTTTAACGGCTTAAACACTAGTGTTATGTATGTTGGAGAATCCGGTTCTTCACACATGCATGATCTACTAAGTACGTAGATAACCGTAGGGCCAAGAATCGTCAAATTTCATTGAGAAATGAAAGAGATATTGGTTCACGAAGTGAGGTGTATGAAGCATGAAAAGTGTGGTAATGTGTGTAATTCTCCCTCATCGGTAGAGGAAGAAAGAATTGTTGTGTATATAAGACTCGAAATTGGTTTGGGGTTTGGGACCCCAAGGGGTATCCCATGTGTTTAAAGGAGGGAGGACCTAGATGTGCTTCGGTTCGAGGAAAGACCACACGCGCGCCGCCGCCGCCGCCCGTCCGGTCCGGTTCCGGTTCCGAGTTTCGGGTTCCGGGTTCTCGGGTTCACGGGTCACGGGCTGTGGGTCTTCTGATATTATCTTTTGGGCCAGAAAACTTTGCCAGAAGTACAGTTTGATCCCAAAAGTTTCAGATGTACAGTTTGGTCCCTGAAGTTTCAAGATGTACAGTTTGGTCCCTCAAGTTTCCGTAATCCGGACAACAAAAGCGGTTGCCAACACTCAATTCAGCCATTTATTTTGGCTGAATTACTCCTCCTATAATGGCCAAATCCGTTGGTCTTTCACCATTTATGTGGTGGCTTTACTACCTCCATAATGACCATTATTTGGCTATTATGGAGGCAGTTTTCAGCCCCTCCCTCACCTATATAAACACCTCCTTACACCATTGTTGAGCACTAAGGAGAACACCAAAAACAGTGCACGAAAATACACAACCGAAAACAGTTTTCTTCCTACAACTTCCAAGCATCATTTCGTTACTCAATATTCTTCACGGTAGCTCTTGAGTTTCCTTTGCTCAAGGGTTCCATTGCTGTTTTATCTTGGGAGACAAATTGTCCAGGACGTATAAATGATACATACGGGGCAATATTGTCTTAAGGGCAGAGTGCTACACTCGACTCAGCAAAAATAATTTCCATTTTTCCATCTTCTACAAAACTGGAATTTACAGTTTTCTTGTGTAACTATTGTAATTTTCAGATTTCTAGTTGAATTATTGAATATTTGTTTATCCTTTCGAATACTTGTAATAGTTATATACTTCCCGTACTGCATTATAAAGTAGCATAGAGCAAAAACTCCCAACACTATTCTCTCTCCTTCTCTTTTTTATTTAATATTTCATATGATACACTAATAAGCATTTACTGCATGAGATGCATTGCGATGATATGAATTAAATAAAAATAAAAAATAAAAAATAATAATAAAAAAGATAGAATGAAATAGAATTCTACACTAAAATTCCAGAAAGGATATTGGTACATATCACCATAGGTTCTGAGGTATTCTGGCAATTATGCTCTTGTCATACGGAGTGCCCTTTCAGCCGTCGCCGTGGTTAGGCATAAAGGCATTTTTATGGGCCGTTTTTCGTATTGATCTATGTATAATTGTCGGAATATTATGCTCGGAGTAAAATCCCTATTTATGAATAGTACTATGATCCATCATGGTTGTAGATTTATTTTGTTTTGTTCTATTTCTTTATTATTATCCTAATAATGATCCTCTTTAGACCTGGACCAAGATCTTATACTACAACACCAACCACCTCCACCATCACAACTGTCACCACCATTACTAGTCACTAACACAAAATCATATCACCACCATCACTATAAATTGTGTCCATCATCATTAGTGAACATAAATTTTGATTTTTTTATCAAACAATATTTTTTTATTTTTTTTATTTTTAATATTTAATTAATATTTTATTTAAATTATATATTTATTATGTTTAAAAATAAATAGATTTTGTACATCCAGATGTTGAAAAACAAACAGTCTTAATCATCTAACTAGATCATGCTGTGATACTACTTGTTGAAAATTTTTATATAGTTGCAAGTAAATCATTAGACAGTGACGGATACTAACCTTAATCCATTGTAGTCAAACTTTGTTGAAGTAGATAGGATCTTCTCAACCCTAAAGAGTGCACTCTTTAGTCGTTCTTTTTTTAGATGGAGAGAAAAGAAAAAAGTAGTGTCTCTTCTGGTTTAGGGACCATGTCTATTTAAAAGGTTCTAAAGTGCCTTTTCAGATTTTTAGGTATTTTTTCAATATATTTCCATAAAATATAAAAGAAAAAGAAATAACAGATATTTTATTTAACTTCCATTCTCCCGTGATGGAACTTGTTTATTTGCAGGGGAAAACGCTTGTATTGCAACAAATGATCCAGTAAATGAAGAACTTTATGAAATAAATCTAGACAATCATGGTCCTGCTAAATGACTTTATTTTTGTGACAGATGAGAGCAAAACATCTGTGTTATTTGTAACAAGTAGTTGTATATTTTCTGCACCAGGGAAATACAGTTGAATCTTAAAAGCCAAAATGTCCTTCCAATATTTTTTTTTATATAAATGTAACTTACTGAAAAGGAATACATAATGAAATAGAGAGATAACGGCCTTGGTTCTAAAGTTTCATATTTTTGTATTACATAATTCAGTAAGGTATTTGGCTAAGGAGGATTGTAAAACTGGCTTATTTAACCAGTGCATTTTCATCTCTCATTATTGACTTGCTAAGTGAGGGTTGCATGGCCTCCTGTAACTCCTTGTTGGTTTTGTTTATCTCAGTGTTATAAACAAAGAATCTTGCTACAACCAGGAAGAAAAGAAAGTTGAGAAAGGTCAAGACAACATAAAATGCATAATAATAGTCCAAATGAGAGATATTGAGGTTGTCCAAAATCCACCCTTTGTGTCCATTTCTCTTGGTGACATTTGCCACAGTTGACAGCAAAAAGCTGCTGAGGAAATAGCCAACACCTAAGCTAGTTGTAGCATATGTAGTCCCAAGGCTTTTCAAGCTCTCTGGTGCCTGATCATAGAAAAATTCAAGTTTTGCTACTTCCACAAAGTTGTCAGCAACTCCCATCAATGCAAATTGAGGAAGCAGAATGAAAATAGATAGCGGAACAATCTGTTTTTTCTCAGTAATTCCATGCTCTCTTGCTACACTAAGCCTCTTTCTTTCGACGAATGAGGCAATAAGCATGACTATGATATGCAAGACAAGGCCAATCCCCAATCTCTGCAACAATGTGATCCCCCTCGGATTCTTTGTGTATTTTCGAAGAAAAGGTACAATGAAGCGGTCATAGACAACAATAGTAATCAACATGGAGATTGTTATGAAGGCTGTAAGAGATGCTGGAGGAATTTCGAAATTCGGACCGATTCCTCTCTTCAAGGTTGTCCCTTGCTTAATGAAGAGGGTATGTGTCTGCGCTAGCATTGTGCTTGGTATGAAAGTTGCTATAAGTATTGGTAGCATTTTAATCATTTGTTTAGCTTCTTCAACTTGGGTGACTGGACAAAGTATCCAGGGTGAACTAGGCCCTGTTTTCACTGCTGCCTTGTCAAGTGGTCTGCATGCAAAATGATCCCAATCAAATACAATCCAAGCACATAAATTAAAAACCTAGCATTAATATGATCTTAAAAATCTAAAGTTTAACTTCGATACACCAACATTTAAAAAAGATTTTTACACTATTAGGTCATCTGACAAGTAACTGTCCATAAAAACTAGGATAAATAGCCTGGAATATAAGGTTAGTTGTATGCTACAACAGGTTAAACTACACTAAAGTGCAGCCTGGTGCACTGAGCTCCCGTTATGCACGGGATTCAGGAAAAGCCGGACCACATTAGGTCTATTACACGCAACCTTATCTTACATTTCTGCAAGAGGTTGTTTCCACGGCTTGAACCTGTAACCTAGCTCCTAGTCCCATGTCAACAACTATAGTATGAACTTTTTTTATGATGTGTATATAACTTAAATATAAGAATGTTGTCACCTTAAAGAAGTGGTGTGATCAATTCTAGTGATGCCTGCAGAGCTAACATACTCTTCCAAGCTCAACTCATGAAGCTCCTTTGGGTCATTAGGGACAACCACCTTCCACTTCCTAGCAGCAGCAACAAGAACTTGAGCAATCCTAGTGAATGGACTCCCAGAAGGAGTTTTGTGCCTATAATAACGAGTCCCTGACAAGAACACCATGATAGCTACAACAAGTCCAGTAGTTGGAAGGCCATAACCAACACCCCACCCCACATTGTCTTGCAAATAAACAAGGAAAGTGTTGGAGAAGAGAGTTCCAAGAAAGATGCTAAACATCCACCAATTGAAAAAAGATAGCTTTTGAAATCTCTCTTTAGGCTCATAATCATCAAACTGGTCTGCACCCATTGTTGAGATATTAGGCTTGGTTCCACCAGTTCCAATAGCAACTATATACAAAGCACAATAGAATATGCCAATTTGGAAAGCAGAAGCCTTTTTAGTGCAATCTATGTCTTTGATTCCTTTGCCACAGCTTGGAGGTCTCAAGGATTTCAATGAAACAGTCAGTGTTAACAAGCACATTCCCTATTGAAATTAAACGTGTCAGAGAACAAGGCACAAGATTATGCAGGAGAAAGACTGTTTATATGTGTTATGAAGGGTTAATTAGTTTTCCGGATAGTTGCTCCACTTTCAGTTTATTGCATCAAAGTCATCAAACTAATTTTTGTAACAAAAAATAAATGACGTGCGCCTATATATCACAAAATAAAAGATGCCAAGAAATGTTAAATTTCCCAAAACACAAGTCAGGTGCTATTACACAAAAACCATGAACACCACTAAAAAATAAAAACTCATGTATTAATTGACTCACTTAAAAAGAAAATCATGTGATATGCCTCATGGTGAAAGTAATTGGCAATTACGTTGAGTCGGAAAATGTTTTTCTTTAAAGTGGTTTCACGTGAATATTATATGAGGTGAGTTGCTGACGTGGTGATGCATAAGTTGCTTTTCAGTAACAAAAATTAGTCTAGGCGTAAGTAATAAAATGAAAAATGGATGACCATCCGCGTATATATATATATATATAACAAGTTAGTGTAAATTACCACAATGTAAATAGAAGAAGAGATGAGAAAAGTCCAGTAACGACCAAGAAGAGCATCAGCAATGTAAGCACCAATAATGGGAGTCAACCAAACAGTACCAACCCAATTGGTAACATTGTTTGAGGATTTGACAGTGCCTTCATGGAGCTCATTGCTTAGATAGATCACCAGATTTGTTGCTATTCCGTAGAATGTCATCCTCTCAAATACCTCGTACCCTGTACATATATAAGAGTAGCTTTTAGCATTCATATTTAACACTTAATTAGTCTCATGGAGCACTTTCTCAGTGTACGTAAAAAATACTTTACATTAACGGTGTATATAATTAAGACTTTTTCGGTATATCCTAGTGTACCAGCGTTAGACACATATTGCATGTCATACAACTATAAGCGTCCCGTCGTTTTTGTTCCAATCTCGATCGTTATATATCTTCACAAGGCCATGAGTTAATTAGATACATTTTTTGCAACTTTAATTTTTTTGTCGTTTTATTACTCCCTTCGTCTCAATTTATGTGATGATTTTTCCTTTTCGTGAGTCACTTTGACTAAACTTTGAATCTAAATTGAATTAGATTAACTCAATATTTTAAGATTAGAAAATTATACGTTGGAAAACTACATGAAAAGTACTACTATAAGTTACAAGTTTTCTCATATCATTTGGTGAAAAAATACATCTTAAAATGTTGGTCAAAGTTCATGTACTTTGAATCTCGGAAAGCGAAAATATCACAAAATTGGGATAAAGAGAGTAGTAAAAAGTGTTTGAGGGCATGCAACAAAGTCCCACATTAATTAAATGTTGAGAACCACGACATTCTAGTGCGTTGTAGATTTTTATCCAAGATTTATATCATTTGATGACGATGCTATATGAATCACTAAAAATATATGAAGTGTATATAACTAAACAAACCACATATAATGGGAAGTAAAACGAGGGAGGGATTTAATGATTTGAGTAAATAGTAATAGTAAAAACCGGGGATTTTATTCATTTATTTAATGATGAATCAACGACCTATTTTAAGTAAGACGAGCTTTTTGAATATCATTTTTTTTTTTAGAAAATAAGAAACAACTTGGAAAATTAGGAGTAAGAAGTCTCCAAGTGATCAGGGTCTTAATTATGAGGAGCTGTCAAACATATACCACATGGATCAAGAGAGATCTTGTTGTTGCATACCTAATGGGCGTTTTCCTATTATAAGTCTTCTAATCTGATCTAATGGTAACTGGTATAAGGAAATATTCGTGTATTAAGGGAATCACGGAGGACCATAACCGTATTATATATATATGCACATATTTTGAAACGTTTTGCATGTGTAAACATGAAAGTAGTGAGTCAAGTAGTTGGACCTATATATATATAACTCATTCCAATTCTGTATTATGTATGATAATGGTACCTTTGACAATAAATTAAGAGCTAGATATAGTGTGAAGAAAAATAACATACCAACAATGAAATAACAAGCTCTCCATCTGCCAGTTTTGGATCTGAGAACAGGTCTACGTTTGAGGTCCACTGTCCCATCTTGTGTATAATCTTCACTTCCACTCCCACCTCCTTTCTCTAATGCTTCAGTCATCACAGACAAAGAAGACATTAGAATTTTTGGGGGATTGTCGGGGCGCTTGGAGATTCTTTTTTTATTTTATTTTTTATAATAAGAGTGCTACATATATTTCAAAGTCATGTGTGTGCCAGCTTTTATATATTGAAGGTTTCTATATGCATGTCTTCATAATTCCAAATTTTGCTTTCACTAAAATATAATTTGCCTACAGCTAGACCAAAAGAGTTTTATGTTCCAAGTTAGTATATTCCAAGTTATTGTAATTTGTTTTAATTTGAAAAAGTGTTGTCTTGTCCACATTTATATATATATATATATATGTTGTTTGGAATGTGTAGCATCAATATTATCGACGTCCAATTATAAGTAACTATAATTAATATTGTAGTCGGAAACAATCAGGTTGAAGAGAAGACAAGCTAATTAATCTTGTTCAACTAAACACATTATTTTGGGCTTGAAATATATATAGATTCGTAAAACATAGTTCAACTATATACATATGATCACATTCATTGAATGAATTCACTGCTTTAGATATCCTGGATTAGCATCAACTTGTATAAATTAAAGCATTAATTTTTAGTCAATACTTATATACCGTTAGTTTATTGTGCAATATAATGAGTCACATCATAGATATTTACCAGCCTCAAACTTGTCTTTAGGTATGATGTTGCATGGAAATTTTTGTAAGTTACAAAATGCATATGATATTAGTAATTGACAAAGTTAAAGATTACCAGGAAAGAACAGCCATTAATTTTATAATAATAATAATACATTTATTTAAAGTATTATAAATGTTGATATCGATGAATCAATCTGATACAAATATCTTGCTTAAAATAGAGTACTGCTAGTGACATTTTCAGGAATTAGTCTCACAACCAATGAGGCAATAACCTTGGATGTAGGACCATTTCCTTAACAATAAAAAACTGATGTCACTGTGAATCAAAGGGCTTTGCCGGCTCGATTATTTCAGTTTCACTAAATTTAATCACACAAAGCAGGCTCTAGAAAAGATCCACTTAAAAAGTTAAAGATGGATTCATGATTTGAATTTTACATGTTTGTTTGCCATCAAACCTCTAACCCAGCCATTTTCCCAACCTCTAACCCATTTATGATATTGGGTTTACATCTTATTATAGGTATATATCTCAAAAACATATTCAGGATCTGGGTTAATGCTATTGAATTCTGCTAAATCCGTACGATAAATTTCCTATCTATCCCTACAAAAAGTGCTTGAAAAGACAATTTGCTAATATTTCATGGACAAAAGATGCATACTTGTATCAGGTGCTTACACTGAATCATATTAAGTTACATTGATTTATAAGTAATAAAATGAAGTGAGAATATAAATTACTTGATTATATATAATTGATAAAAACGTACTTACAAATAAAGTAGTCGTGGATGTGACTATATATCGTCCTTACAATAAATATCTTGTTGCTATAATGTATTGCAAAACCGATGAAGCAGTAAAATTAATTTCTGAAACCAGAAAACAAAAACCTGGACAGATTCTGGAAAATAAGAACAGATTCTGAAAAATATTTAAGAAAAAAAACCGAGCCCACTGAATGCACAGTGTGTCCTTAAGGAAATTATTCCCCTCAAGTACCCGAGGTTAATGGAATATATCCTCCCAGGATAGAACGATCTTACTCACCGGTGTATCGGTACCTAGAACAACGGTGTCAGCGAACCACTCAACAGCAGTAAATCACAACACTGCAATTTATTTGTGCAGAAGAAGAAGAAGTTCAGAAAATTAGTGAATAAAATTCTGAGGAATCAAACGAATTTATAGCCATGGAAGTACTGTTTCTGAAGGTTTGCAACCCTTCTGAACGGCCACTAAAAACTGGTGGGAAATTTAAATATGGGAAAGAAACCGGGTCGCGGGTCAGACACGTGGATCCGGGTCACTAACGGGTAGGATTGAATAAGTTAATTAATTTAATTAAATAATAATTAATTAAATAATTAAAAATTAAAGAAAAATTGGTCCAAAAAGATTATCTATCAATCAATCAGATCATTTGACCAAATCCAAAATCCAAATCCAAATCCAAATCCAAATCCGAAGCCGAGCTGAGTCAATCCGAAGCCGAGCCGAGCGACGACGACGGCGCGAGGGGAGACCCTCTTCTTAACCCTTTAGCAACAAGAAGGAGTACTTCTACTTATAAGTAGAAGAACTTTTCTTTTCACTACTGATGAGGGACAAATGCTTATTTTATAAAGCAAGAGGGAACTCCCTCCATTTCCCATTCAATCTATAATTTAAACCCAACAATCCCCCACATGAATGGGGAATGGCTATAAGATAAAGGAATGTATGGACAAGTGTGTAATTTACAATCAAGGATTAATTGCATCTATTGCATCTGGATAAGTAGGTTTCCCTTTGAACTTTCCGTAGCGAACATATGTCGGATATACTCGGTCAATCGGTAGATTTGATATCTTTGAACCGTCGAGCTTTGGCGTATACCTAGACAACCATATGTCACACAATCAATCCTTTACCGTCTATGGTTCTTATGGTTGTGTTCGTTTCAGCCATGAACACCTCCTGGTTTCATGAGTGTATAGAGAATGGGCTTCTTACAATCATTCTCTTTGAAGCGGCTTACACTTCACACTCACATAGGTGAACACACTATTTGGTCAAACCTGCCAAACTTAGAAACCATTAAAAAATAAAACTTAAGCTTTTTATTAACTTGTTAAAAAAAACCTTAACATTTTATCCTTATTCTTGAACATTGTCTTCATTATGAGAATGAATTTAGTTATTTGACAATGCCGAACCGTCAGTCACGACTTTGTTTGATCTCCTTGAACCTAGCTCTTGGAATCTCCAGTCTGCTAGGTAAAGTTACCGCCATGATGACTTGTCCTTAGCCGTAAACCCATTCCCTTAGATGATCTTTCAACCGCCTCTCTAGATAGGCCTTTTGTTAGCGGAACTGATATGTTATCTCTTGACTTTACTTAGTCAATTGTGATAACACCACTAGAGAGTAGCTGTCTAACGGTATTGTGTCGCCGTCGAATGTGACGCGATTTTCCGTTATACATAACGCTCCCTGCCCTACCTATTGTTGCTTGGCTATCACAATGTATACATATAGGTGCCAAAGGTTTGGGCCAAAATGGAATATCTTCCAAGAAATTTCGGAGCCATTCAGCTTCTTCACCGGCCTTGTCTAAAGCTATAAACTCATATTCCATCGTAGAACGAGCGATGCACGTCTGTTTGGATGATTTCCAAGACACTGATCCACCCCAAATTGTGAAAACATAATCACTCGTGGATTTAACTTCAGATGATACGGTGATCCAATTTGCATCACTATATCCTTCGATCACGGCGGGATATTTGTTATAATGCAAAGCATAGTCTTGGGTATGTTTCAGATACCCCAAAACTCGTTTCATTGCCATCCAGTGAGTTTTATTGGGATTACTTGTAAACCGACTCAATTTACTAATAGCACATGCTATATCTGGTCGCGTACAATTCATGATATACATCAAACTTCTCAACACTCTTGCATAATCCAATTGTGAGTAAATTTCACCTTTATTCTTCTTAAATGTATAGCTCATGTCAATTGGAGTCTTGGCAATATTGAAATTTAAATACTTAAACTTGTCAAGTACTCTTTCAATATAATGAGACTGCGATAATGCTAAACCTTGTGGAGTTTTATGAATTATGATGCCTAAGATCAAATCAGCAACTCCTAAGTCCTTACATGCGCTTAGTAGCATTTATATCGGCAATATTTTTACTCATTATCAACATGTCATCAACATATAAACAAATAATGACTTCATGATTTGGAGTATTTTTAATGTAAACACATTTATCACACTCATTGATTTTAAATTCATTTTTCAACATTGTTTGGTCAAATTTAGCATGCCATTGTTTGGGTGCTTGTTTTAGTCCATAAAGCGACTTAACAAGTTTGCACACTTTCCCTTCTTTACCAGGAACCACAAATCCCTCAGGTTGTTCCATGTAAATTTCTTCCTCCAATTCTCCATTTAAGAAAGTTGTCTTAACATCCATTTGATGGATTTCAAGACCATGTACGGCTGCTAGTGCCACTAACAACCGAATAGATGTTATCCTTGTTACCGGCGAGTATGTGTCAAAGTAATCAAGGCCTTCCTTTTGTCTATAACCTTTGACCACAAGTCTTGCCTTATATTTGTCAACAGTGCCATCAACTTTCATTTTCCTTTTAAAAATCCATTTTGATCCTAAATGTTTATTTCCAGGAGGAAGATCAACTAATTCCCATGTATGGTTGTTCAAAATTGATTCAATCTCACTATTGACTGCCTCTTTTCAAAATGATGAATCAGAAGATGACATCGCTGCTTTAAATGTTTGAGGCTCATTTTCAAGCAAGAATGTCAAAAAATCTGGCCCAAAGGAAGTAGATGTCATTTGACGTTTGCTACGCCTTGGATCCTCTTTACTTGGTGTACTTTCCTTTGGTTTTTCCCGCGGTCGTTTAGATCTTTCACTTGACGACTCACATTCAGTTTTATAACGATAAATGTTTTCAAATAATTCAGCATTATCTGATTCAATTATCGTATTAACATGAATTTCGGGATTGTCCGATTTGTGAACCAAAAATCGACAAGCTTTGCTGTTTGTAGCATAGCCAATAAAAACACAATCCACAGTTTTTGGTCCGATTTTTACCCTTTTGGGCAAAGGAACTTGGACCTTTGCTAAACACCCCCACACTTTGAAATATTTCAAGTTGGGTTTTCTTCCTTTCCATAGTTCATATGGAATATATTATGTTTTGTTGTGGGGCACCCTGTTGAGTATTCGGTTAGCTGTAAGGATAGCTTTCCCCCACAAGCTCTACGGTAAACCGGAACTTATTAGTAAAGCATTCATCATTTCCTTTAATGTTCGGTTTTTTCTTTCCGCAATTCCATTTGATTGTGGTGTGTAAGGGGCAGTAGTTTGATGAATAATTCCATATTCTAAGCATATCTCTGTAAAAGGAGATTCGTATTCTCCACCCCTATCACTTCTAATCATTTTTATCTTTTTATTCAATTGATTTTCCACTTCGTACTTGTATTGCTTAAATGCATCAATTGCTTCATCCTTACTATTAAGCAAATACACATAGCAATATCGAGTGCAATCGTCAATAAAGGTTATAAAATACTTTTTCCCACCGCGAGATGGTATTGACTTCATATCACATATATCTGTGTGGATTAAGTCTAAAGGATTTGAATTCCTATCAATAGACTTATATGTATGTTTAACAAACTTAGATTCAACACAGATTTCACATTTTGATTTATTACACTCGAATCTAGTCAATACTTCTAAATTAATCAATTTCCGCAAGGTTTTGTAGTTGACATGTCCTAAACGAACATGCCATAAATCATTTGACTCCAATAAGTAAGACGAAGCTGAATTCTTATTAATACTGTCAACAACCATTACATTGAGTTTGAAAAGGCCCTCGGTGAGGTAGCCCTTTCCTATGAACATATCATTCTTACTTATTATAATTTTCTCACTAACCAAAGACGCACTTAAACCCGTTTTTGACGAGTAGTCCCATTTGAAACTAAATTCTTCCCGATTGTGGGAACGTGCGAACATTGTTGAGAGTCGCACCTTGCCGGAAGTCATTTTCAGAAGTATCTTCCCATATCCTTCAACCTTGGCTGTTGCAGTATTTCCCATAAACAGTACCTCTTCGGTTCCAGCGGGAGCGTAGGTTGCAAATGCTTCTTTTACAGCGCAAATATGTCGAGTGGCACCAGAATCAAGCCACCACTCCTTCGGGTTTCCAACCAAATTGCACTCCGATAGCATTGCACACAGATCATCCATATCATCATTCTTTTCCACCATATTGGCGTGTCCTTTTCCCTTGTTCCTTTTCGGGAGACGACAATCTGGGGCTTTGTGGCCAGCTTTCCCACAATCATGGCTTGCTCCTTCTTTTGTCCAATGAACTTCTTTCTTTTCTTACTTTTTGGGGCAGCCTCTTCAACAATATTTGCTCCCATAATCGTTGAATTCCCCCGTGACTTCTTCTCGGCTGTTTTGTTATCTTCCTCAATCTTGAGACGAATCACAAGATCTTCCAACTTCATTTCCTTGCGCTTGTGCTTAAGATAATTCTTGAAATCTTTCCATGAGGGCGGCAACTTCTCAACCATTGCAGCCACTTGGAATGCTTCATTCACTACCATACCTTCAGCAATAAGGTCATGTAAGATAAGTTGAAGCTCTTGAACTTGGGTTCCAACGGTTTTTCCATCCACCATTTTGTAGTCTAGGAATTTGGCAACCACAAACTTCTTCAAGCAAGCATCTTCGGTTTTGTACTTCTTTTCAAGTGCACTCCATAGTTCCTTGGAGGTCTCTACTGCACTGTAGACGTTGTACAAGTCATCTTCTAAGGCACTCAAAATGTAGCCTTTGCACAAAAAAATCAGCTTGTTTCCAAGCCTCAGTAACCATGAACTTTTGGTTGTCAGGCATGTCGGCGGCAGGCACGGGAGGGTCCTCACTGGTGAACTTTTGCATACCAAGGGTGGTAAGCCAAAAGAACATTCTTTGCTGCCATCCTTTAAAGTTGGCACCGGTGAACTTCACAGGTTTTTCAGCCGGTGGTACAGCGGTACGGGTTGTAGGAGTAACCGCTGGTGCAATATTCGGAGAGGAAGATCCAGTCACAGAGGGAGTTCCAGTCTCAATTGCCATAATTACTGTCAAATAGACAAACTGTTTTAGTTAATAAAACCGAATAGCAATTAGATCACAAACTTAAACGATGAAGATTTTATTTCTTCAAATCGCAGTATAATTATGAACTTTGGTATTCCAACAAAGTTTTTATATCTTCGAGTCAGAATACTAATATTCATATGGAGTAGAAAACTACACAAGTTTTAATCTCCTTAAACAGAATACAGATTATAATATTATAGATAATTTCCTTAAGATTGTTGCTATACTGTATTGCAAAACCGATGAAGCAGTAAAATTAATTTCTGAAACCAGAAAACAAAAACCTGGACAGATTCTGGAAAATAAAAACAGATTCTGAAAAATATTTAAGAAAAAAAATCGAGCCCACTGAATGCACAGTGTGTCCTTAAGGAAATTATTCCCCTCAAGTACCCGAGGTTAATGGAATATATCCTCCCAGGATAGAACGATCTTACTCACCGGTGAATCGGTACCTAGAACAACGGTGTCAGCGAACCACTCAACAGCAGTAAATCACAATACTGGAATTTATTTGTGCAGAAGAAGAAGTTCAGAAAATTAGTGAATAAAATTCTGAGGAATCAAACGAATTTATAGCCATGGAAATATTGTTTCTGAAGGTTTTGCAACCCTTCTGAACAGCCACTAAAAATTGGTGGGAAATTTAAATATGGGAAAGAAACCGGGTCGCGGGTCAGACACGCGGATCCGGGTCACTAACGGGTAGGATCCCGAGCCGAGCCGAGCCGAGCAATGACGACGGCGCGAGGGGAGACCCTCTTCTTAACCCTTTAGCAACAAGAAGGAGTACTTCTACTTATAAGTAGAAGAACTTTTCTTTCCACTACCGATTAGGGACAAATGCTTATTTTATAAAGCAAGAGGGAACTCCTCCATTTCCCATTCAATCTATCATTTAAACCCAACATATCTTTGCACCTCTTCTTATGCAATAAAACTTTCAAATACTCCATGTGTGTGTGTATATATCACAAGACGTTGTAGCGCCCGTTTGAATTTGGTTCTGAAAAAACTGTATGTGTTTGGAATTATTCTGGAAATATGTTCTTTTAATTTTTATTTTGAGTGATAGACTCTTTTTTAAAGCTCTAATTGTGCGAAATAAGAATGCATTTGTTATCTGTTATACTGTTCAAGAGTGATTATACAATTTCTCATAAGAGAAACATCACTTATAATATTTTTTATCTTGTTCCCCGTTTACAAGATATGAGTTCTGTTTGCAGTTTGTACTAATTGCATCTTTTTTATTTACAGCTGCTGAAACTCAAGCTGGTCTTCCTCCTATTAAATTGTAAACTATGGAGTATCATTTTTCCCTCATCCCTTTAACAAAAGTAATATGCAGGCAGAGTGGCAGACTATCAAAAATCAGAAAACTAATAAGGTGATGAATACTAACAGGTCAAATTAGGAACTTATGCACTGTCGTAGCACAAGTAATATGCAGGCAGACTATCAAATATGGAGTATTATTGTCTATGATAGCTTAGCTAGTGTTACCATACTTGACCTTGACGAAAGTGAAACAAAGTAGTGAACTGAAGTTACTACATCACCTAATTGGTTTCTGATAAAACCCGTGATATACATAGGTTTGTATACCATGTATATCACGGTTTCACAAGGCAATTTACCTAGTGTGAAACCGTGATATACACGGTATACATACCAAGTGTATGTCACGGGTTTGTGCCATATTTAGTGTAATATTATTGTATTAAATTAGTATTGTACACTTATCATAAGTATATGATTTTTGTACTACTAGAATAGGGTTTTGGGATTAGAATAAGATTAGGATTTTCCTATTATGGAAAACTGCAAAATTGTATATATACTCTTTCAATTAATGAAAATAATCAAGGGATTATATTCTTTCATGGTATCAGAGGTCTAGGTTAAATTTTCCTCTCCCAAACCTTCTTCTCGTGACACGATTTCCGAGACTTTACCCTCGGTTTCCGTGCACTTTGGTGCCCTCTCTCTTCCCATTTCTTAACTGAGAAAAAAAGGATTTGCAGTCCTCTGCCTTACCACTCGGCCATGTTGCCAAAATGCTACAAATACAAAATAGATGAAAACTTTCTCAGCCCCTAATACATTGCTATTTCTTAATCCTTGCGGCCAGGGACAATGCGTCGGTTGGCTCTTAGAGTATAGCCTCTCGTGGGGTTAGCGATAAGAGTACACCGGCCGTGAGGTAGTGGGAGAACTAAGGATTTTGTGCTTGCCCCCAACTAACAAGAGATCTTGGCGGAATTGGCACATATGAAATCGAGCATGGTTTTGCAAAGAAATAGCCCACTTTTCTCAGATGTGACTTGACACTTCTGAAATATTACCAATCAACTGAATTCTATCTTATTGTCATATAAGCAAATTTTATATGCCAATATTTAGAAATTAAATTCATTTTCAAGTAACCAAATGTAGGAATAGATTTCACACAAATAGCTACTTCAGGTATGAGAGCAAAGAAAGAAACATAATCATTCAGGTAGGAGCAAAACCTTCAACAGTAGAAGCAACCTGAATTAGTTAGTAACATCTTTAAGCAAAGACAAAATACGCTGTATCACCAGTTTAAACCAACACTAGTCATCTGTAGGGAATGTAAATGTAATTGTTACACAACACTACATAGACTGCAGCAATTCAACCAGTCATCGGATCTATTGCGACCGAACTGGTAGTGTTAACAGGGTTACTTTTTCTCTGAGTGATTCTTAGAAGCTGATATTTAATGATATGGTCAGTTCTGTTAGTGTTCCCTCAGTCTAACCACAATAACCCGGAATTTTTTATTTATCGGAAACCCAAGCTGCATCTGGAAACCCTGGAGAACCATTACTGCTGTCAAAGGTTGTTGTGTTGTGCCCATTTGCCTCGTGTTTCCCTGCCTGGATAGACGCCTCACCACTGCTGCTGTTTGGAGTATTACCTGTATGCCTATCACCAGTCTCGTTACCATCAGAATCAGTGGAAGGGCCTTCATTTTCCGTGTAGATGTAACCATTCCCTGGATTCCCATTTTGTGAAGCATGACCCTGAGATGTACTAGTTGATGCCAAAACAGCACCACGATTGGCTGAAGCACCCCACGAATTAGAAGCCCCATAACTTGCATTTAGATTATAGAAATCACCATACCCAAGATTCTGGCTGCTCCACTGGTTTCTTGTGGCACCAGCCAAGCTGCTAGCATAACCAATGCTGGCAAAAGATGGATTCATATATATTCCAGCTGCCCCGCCGTAGCAAGTATAAGGATCGTAACCATAACCATAATTCAGAGCTCCGTAGCTGTTATAGGGAGTGTAACCACAAAAAGCAGGCTGCGGAAACCTAATGAGATCAGAAAAACCATAACCCAGGTAACCTCCACCACGACCATTGCCAGCAGGATTTGCTTCTTTAGGCAGGGCACGTTTTACCTCCACTAGCTTATTTTTCAGTTCATGAAAGTTTTTGTGGAGAACTTTATCAGTAGCATCTTCTGAGTCAAAGGTGATGAAACCAAATCCTCGAGGGCGACAAGTGTTTGGGTCAAACATTATTACTTTATCTGTCACATTACCATAATTTTGGAAGTACTGGCAAAACTCTTCTTCAGTAAGGGATGAAGGTAGCCCACCTACAAATAATTTTCTAGTATTGACATTCCTTCCTGGTCTTGTATCTTCACTGGGATGAGGAAGTCGCGATCTCAAGCTCTGCTGTTGTTCTCTTGGTAAAGCCTTCTTAGCTTCCACCTGAATGGCAAAACTGGAGTTTAAAGTGAAAACAGACAGACAAGTAAACAGACAGATCATGTGGTTTAGCTAAAGCCAAGCTACAACACCACAGCTTCCAGGTGGAATTGTTCGTCAAGTTTAAGCACTGCTGAGAACTTTCAAAAAAAGGAAAAGATTCATGTGACTCAAGCATACCACTAGAATATCACGTCATTGAATGACTTCAGCTCAGATAAACATATTTGATAAAGAACAAGAAAATCTAACATATTACTCCTTTACATCTCCCCTCTGGTAAAAAAAAATTCCAAATGAGTAACTTTACATAGAGTTGACAACATAGGCGCAAGTGGGATGCCATCAAGTACAAGAATAACAGTCATCTAACTAATGTTCCCCAACAGAGTGAATATCACATCATCAGAAGTTGGTTCCTTTTCTTTGAATGAATACTTTACTAAAAAATGAAAAGCACAAGAAACAGAATCCTTAATTATCTAAGGAAATTTGTCCTCACCACCCCGCAAAGCTAATCTACTGCCATTTCCACATAATCCAAATGAAACAAACTGAATATTTCTTCCCTCCCCCTCCCCCTCCCCCTCCCCCTCCCCCTCCCGCTCCTCCTCCCCTCGCCTTAATAAATGTGACCTTTTGCACTAAGCATTGCACAGCTTTTAATCAAACAATCTAAAAGTAAAACTACAAGTAAAAAGAGTGATAGATGAGCTAAGCAACAGAAAAGGAAGTAAAGACAGAACTTGAGCACCTAAATCCTCATTTAGGATATGCAGAAAAACCCACACTCCTCTAGTTCAACAAAAAGAAAAAGAGATGATTAATCATACCCACCATCTGAGAAAGCAGACAAAAAGGCGGATTCAGAATTTAGAGACTGTGTGATCTATAATACACACGTTGTATAAAAGCATTGAGGCAAAACTGAACTCACTGTGAAGACCTAGACACAACACATGCTAATGCAACTAATGAAAAAAAAAATTCAAAACTGCATTAACGAACAACTAAACTTTGAAAGCGTACAAACATATATCAGTTGTGAAAAGAAAAGAAAAACTCAATTGGGGTCAATCTTGAAACGTACAAAAAACAGAACGAACGGGTTAAGCCTACATGCACAAGGTTGAAATGGCACACGGATATTCAAGATTTAGAATTAGCATGTAAGAGTTACTACTTAAAAACCAGCAATTAGCGACTGACAAATTTTGTATCTAAACAACAAGATATTACAACGGATTATCAACATATTCAATTTAATGACGAATTAGCGATTAAGTTCGTAGCTAATTCCAATCCTTTTTTCCGGTAATGTATGTATACATTCAAGAATCATAAATTGGTAATCTTTCTTACCGGACGGCCATCGATGGTATGTTTCTCCTGGAGAATGACATCAATAACAGAAGGATCAGAGAAGACAACAAAAGCGAATCCTCTAGATAAACCAGTGACCCTATCATGCATAATTATTGCATGTGTAACTTCTCCATAATGGCTAAAATATCCTCTTAGTTTGTCTTCCTTTATGTCCCATCCTAATCCTCCAACAAATAGTTTCCCTTCATCTGAATCCATCTCCTTCAAATTCTTGAAAAAAAAAGACGAAAAAATTATCTCTTCTTTCTATGTAATGTAAGAGTTTACGTAAATATTTTTTGTGTGTGCATGTGTAACTAAAAGTAGAAAGAGATGGATAAAGGTTTGATGCCTGGGGTTTGGGGACAGTGTGACCAAATCTCAATTGGAAAAAGAAGATGTTGAACACAATTTTCCAGATTTGGAATCAAAATCCTATTCCAACTGAAACTGAAATACGAAATATAGCATATTTCTTTTTGTTATTAAATGGTTAAGTAATTATAACCAAACTAAACTTTTTTCCTTTTTTTGATTTTTTTTTTATAAGTACTATATTTTACTTTCTTTTATATAGTTTGGTGCCACATGGAATTATTAATATGTAAAAGTCTCGCCTTTTGGATAAAATTTTGTTGAAATAACTCTTGCCGGTCTCAAATTAATGTCATTGGAATGCCATACGAGTACCCCCAAAAGTAATTCAAAGTTTCATTTATGGAACATCTATGACTCAATGAATGAATAATAATAAAGCTACGGGCTAATCCATATACTATAGAAAAAAGAATATAACTGAATGAATCCAAATAGCTCCAGCTTGCTGGTGAAAGGCTCTTGCTTGTACCCTAGGGTCGCTGGTTCGAATCCCCTCAATGGATATCGTCCTCCGGGGCATATACTTTGTGGTAAAGCCTGGGCGCTAAAAGCCGCGCGGGCATGTTACAGTGTGGGTTCGTTCCCCGCCAAGCCAAAAGAGGGGGTCAACCTTGTAGCATTGATCCGTTGGACGCAAACAGACACTGACCACGGGGTGCACATCCCGCGATTTACCTGGTGGTGGGGTTCTGAAGGACCGGTCCCATCATCCCCAGGAGTCTAGTACCAGTACTTGTGCAGGTACTAGCGATAGGGAGGCACAAGTCGCCTCGAGACCTAGATTAAAAAAAATAAAATATAACTGAATGAACTAATTCTTGTGTTCAAAAGTTAGCTCACCAAAAGTATGAAATTGCAGTAATCATAGCCAGTACGGATATTCATGTATGCGTCCTAGCCACCACTCGTGATGGGCTAGAGTTATACCTATATAAAGAATTAATCAATTTCACGAAGAATAAATTAAACAAACAGTTTTAATTTATCAAAGCATTTAAAGAAAATACAACTTATATAAAGCATACTTGAAATTATTAAAACGCCGCAAAAATTAAATTATTTCGCGATTTCATTATTCATTTCTCAAGTCTTATATACATATGTGATCAATATATTCATGATAGTCTCACTAGCTTTCCCCGCTACTTAAGAATATGGTACATCAAGAACCGACTTTAGAGGCTTAATTTTCCCCTCAATTAGATGAGCAATGGTACATCGGGATACAAAACCCACGAGCTAATCTTCATCTCGACAAATGAGCAAATCACAATCAAAAGTTTTGAAAAGTCTAGCGTTCTAACAAACTTTGAGCTCTGAGCTAAATTTAGAACATTTCTTAATATTATTGTTAAGAGAAAAGGATTTTTTTTTCATAACTACATGAAATTTCTTCTATTTGGGAATGTGGTACACACATGTATTTTAATTGGAAAACTACGTCCAATGGAATTCATACAAAAACATCTTCAATAGAAAAGCAGTAATGTCATTTTTGAAAATTTTGATATAGCATCCAAGTCGACGTACTCTTTGCTAATATTAACTCTATTATGGACATTTAATTGGCCTTTATCCAACTTGGTAGTACTGTTATATTAAAACATGCCCTCTCTTAATTGCACAAAAAAAGTATTGGAAAATAAGAAAAAGTATAAACTTTCCGATAAGAAAATTTAGAATTGCATTTATAATGCTAAATCTGGAAAGATTTGAAAGAGAAAGCTGAACATCCCTATAATTATAAAATTTGAAAGAGAAAAGTACGAGTATCTTTTAAAAGTCGCCTAATTTTAAGGGAAGTGGGTGGCACTATTACTCTGTCTGTATTAAAATGTTTGAAAATTAAATGAATTTTGACTAACATTTAACATTGTATTCATTTGTCATTTTTGGAAAATTTAATTTACTCTACGTTTAGTTTTTAATAAAGAAAAAGTTTCAACCAAATTGGGATATAGGAAGTATTTCTTAACTTATAGGAAGCTGAAAAAGTAGAAAATAAATTGTTAACGTGTATAATGTGTATTATTTAGCCATATTTAGTATTGTATAATTATGGTAAATATAAGATCATTATTGTAATAGAATTCCCCATTGTACACACTATATATATTTGTATTAATAAGAAAGACTCCCTAAGAAAGATTAATGCAATCTTACATGGTATCAGAGCCCAAAACCTAAACCCTAAATTATTTCTTTCGGCTACCACAGACCTTGATTTTTGCAAAAATAATCGAATTGGTGTCTGCTTTTGCTTTAGTTGCCTGCGGCGGTAGTCTGTTTCCTGTTTGCTGTGACCTCTGTCTTATGTCTCTCCTACTCACTGCCCGAGAAGCAGTGAGTTGTTAGTCCTTTTTCAAAGTCATCTGACTACTCTCTTTTCTCCTTACCCGACAATAAATCAATGGCTTCTTTGAACCGTCAACAATCCGATAATGCGTGGTATATGGATACAGGCGTCACGTCTCATCTCACCAACAATTCAGGTAATCTTCCTCAACTGCACCAGTTACCAACTCCACAATCTATTATGGTCGGTAGTAGTCATCGCATTCCAATTCAAGGATTTGGCTACACCCTTACCCCATCACCGCATCCTCACTTCTCTCTTATAAACGTCCTTTATGCCCCAAACATCATCAAAAATCTAATTTCTGTTAGAAAATTTGTCACTGATAATTCTGTCTCAATTAATTTTGACCCGTTTGGATTTTATGTAACGGACCTCCGTACCGGAAAACTCCTTACGAGATGCAATAGTGAGGGGGACCTATATCCGTTCCTGCCCACATCCGTTGCTAGTGTCACTCCTCACGTCGTTTTAACAACCATATCTCCCTCTACGTGCATAGTAGACTTGGTCATCCGATATCTCACGTTTTTTATTCTTTTAGAAATCAAAATTTAATCCAATGTAACAAAGAGAACATTTCTCATAGTTGCTCCTCGTGTCAGTTAGGGAAACACGTTAGACCACCATTTACGGCTTCTATGAGTACTACTTTCTCCCCCTTTGATATTATTCACGATGATTTATGGACATCTCCCATAACTAGCAACTTAGGCCACAAATACTATCTGGTATTTTTGGATGATTTCTCTCACTTTCTTTGGGTCTATCCACTCAAACTCAAATCTCAAGTGTTCTTCAAATTTGTTGAGTTTCGTACACTGGTTAAAACGCAATTTGAAAAAGACATAAAATCATTTCAATGTGATAATGGTCAAGAGTTTAATAGTTCCCTATTTCATAAATTTTGTGCGGCTAATGGCATAATCTTTCGTTTCTCGTGCCCTCATACCTCCCCTCAAAATGGAAAAGCTAAAACAATTCTCCGAACCATTAATAGTATGATTCGTACCCTCCTTTTTCATGTGTCTCTCCCCCCTACTTTTTGGGTATATGCACTAAAAGCGGTAGAACACATTCCCAACATTCTACCCACCCGTGCGATTCAAAATAGGTCACCCATCGAAATTATCTACCGTCGAATCCCTACCTATGACCATCTTAGAATTTTCGATTGTCTATGTTACCCTAATCTGACATCCACGACCCCCCACAAATTGGCACCCAGATCTACTCCGTGTGCCTTCCTAGGCTTCCCATCGAACCATAGGGGGGTACCTGTGCTATGAACTATCCACCGACAAAATCATAATCTCACGCCACATCACTTTTGTTGAGTATGTTTTCCCGTTTGACAACATTCAAAAATTCCGAGTCACAGATTACCACTTTCTTGATGATTCGGACACATCACCGTTTGTCCACCAAGCTCTCCAACATGCTACCACTGTTCCGGCAACAGTCACCGTCATTGACTCACACCGCTGCCACCACCGGTAGTTCTCCTGACAATGACACCACCTCTCCTCCCATCGTTGTCTCCCGCACTGCCACCATGCCACCGTCTCAATCTCACGACGTTGCCGCCGCCGATAGTGTCCCTATTCCAACCCAGTCACCACCATATGCTTTCGCTGTGTCTCTATCGGTTCTGGTCACCATCTCTGATACCCAATCGACGCCCATTGTGTCCCAGTCACCGGTCACCCCCAATACCAACACCACCACTGTACCAGTCACCGGCACCAGTTACCCTACGGATATTCGACCAAACAGACCCACCCCACCACCGTCGTTGTACCCGACAACACCAACCTTAGCCTCCGTCGTTCCACCTAGATGGCCACACTTACCTCTCCCGATGTCAACATCAGACAACAACCACCTAGTTCCATTTACCGTCGGCCAATCCGATGAAAACCACGACCCAGGTTCTGCCACTAGTAACCCGCCACCACACATTCACCCAAATACCCATCCTACACCTAAACACATGCACCATATGAAAACCCGAGCCCAACACGGGATTTTCAAACTCAAAGTCCAATTTAACATGTCCACCTAAACTATTTCCCTAATACCCAAAAACCCTAAATTAGCCAAACAAGACCCTAATTAGAATGCAGCCATGGATGAGGAATTTAACGCTTTAACAAAATAGCACACTTAGGATTTGGTTCCTAAACCGGAGGGGGTGAATGTGATCCGTTGCATGTGGCTTTTTCGTCATAAATACAGAGACAATGGTGACTTGGGGAGATATAAGGCGAGACTTGTGCAGCAAGAGGGCATTGATTGTGGTGAGACATTCAGTCCAATTTTTAAACCGGCTACCGTTCGCACAGTTCTAAGCATTGCCTTGGGTAAGCATTGGCCGATTCATCAGCTTGATGTGAAAAATGTGTTTCTTCATGGGGATCTGAAAGAAACTGTTTACATGCATCAACCACCTAGTTTTGTATATCCAGCAGCCCCTCAGTATGTATGTCGTCTGCGTAAGTCCCTTTATGATTTGAAACAGGCCCTCGAGCGTGGTATGAACGCTTTGCATCATACATTATGCAGATTGGGTTCGTATGCGGCAAATGTGATACCTCTCTATTTATTTTTCATCATGGCAGTAGCATTGCCTATTTATTGTTATATGTGGATGACATAGTGCTTACTGCCTTCTCCGATTTATTGAAAAATGAGATTATTGCATTGCTTAAATCCGAATTTACTATGACTGACTTGGGGAAGTTCAGCTATTTTTTGGGGATATCAGTGACTCGTTCTGCAGATACTATGTTCTTGTGTCAGCGCAAGTATGCAGAGAAGATAGTGTACAGGGCTAAAATGGCAAACTGCAAGATCATGTCCACTCCAGTTGACTCTAAGTCAAAGCTTAGTGCTGTTGATGGTGCTCCAGTATCCGACCCCACTCTTTATAGCAGTCTTGCAGGTGCACTCTAGTATCTTACATTTACCAGGCATGACATTTCTTATATTGTTCAACAGGTGTGCTTATTCATGCATTCCCCCAGAGAGTCTCATTTTACTGGCCTTAAGCGTATCATTCGATACGTTAAAGACACACTTGATTATGGCTTGCACCTATACCCCTCACCACCGATTAGATTATTGTCTTATACGGATGCTGATTGGGCAGGTTGTCCGGACACGCGACGCTCCACCTCCTGCTATTGCGTGTTCTTAGAAGATAATCTCATTTCATGGTCTGCCAAGCGGCAAGCCACCTTATCTCGTTCGAGTGCAGAAGCCGAGTATAGAGGCATTGCGAATGTTGTTGTTGAGATCTATTGTCTTCGAAACCTTCTTTTGGAGCTTCAGTGTCTCCTGCGTAAGGCATCTTTGGTGTATTGTGATAACATATCCGCCATATATTTATCTCATAATCCGGTTCAACATCAGCGAACCAAGCATATTGAGATGGATATACACTTTGTTCGTGAGAAGGTTGCTCTCAGTCATGTTAAGGTGTTGCATGTGCCTTCTTCATATCAGTATGCAGATATATTCACGAAAGGCCTTCCCATACAACTCTTTCTCGACTTCAGATCCAGTCTTAGCATCCGGCCTCCTCCCGCTCCGACTGAGGGGGTGTGTTAACGTGTATAATGTGTATTATTTAGCCATAATTAGTATTGTATAATTATGGTAAATATAGGATCCTTATTGTAAGAGAATTCTCCATTATACACACTATATATATTTGTATTAATGAGAAAGACTCCCTAAGGGAGATTAATATAATCTTACATAAATAACAAACAAAAAGAAGGTTTACCAGATGATGTGGTCACATCACATAAGATAGACTAATTAAATCCAGTTATTGTTATTTCAATTGAGTTAGTGAGATTTGAATCGTAACGTTGAATCTCGTTATTCAGAAAAAGAAGTGAAAATATTATTAAGAGAAACATAAACAAATTTTACTTTATTAGTGTATTTAACTTGTTTTAACAGGCCATTTATTTTATTTTTTAGCTTATTAATTACAAATAATACAGTGTTTTTATGTATAGTTATATGCTAGGTGGCATAATAAATAAAAATATTTTTATACTCTCAGTAGTTGAAGCTTTAAAAAAATGTGTAGGTGAAAATAGGGAATTCGCTGCTCCTCTTGTTTTTTCTGCACTCGGTGAGATTAAGTTTCATGGTAGTCTGAAGCACCATTTCTTTCGTAGTATTAGCCTTATTCATATGCTAGTTTTTTTGTTTTTGTTATCGGTTACTGTTAGGGGAGCTATGGAATAATAAAAACAAAATGAAATAAACTCGAATACCAATTATGTTTTCGAATGTCGGCAATAATGTCGTCCGACACCAGTAACAACACTTAGTAAAACAATAATTTTAAAGAGTAAATGCAGCGAATTTAAAGAACAGAAAGATTTAAATTTTTAGAAGTTATATATATTATATAAATTATGATGGTCAATGACCAAATGTATTGTATATATATTATATACAATTGTACAAATTCCTTTCTTTACAGATTTACAATATAAAATGAAAAGGAATTAAAAGTTGAAGTCGCAGATGACTTCTGGCTGAAAAATCTAACTAAGTAGACATAGACAACCTCTCATTACAATCGCTTCATACAAAACTAATCTAGAATCTAAACAGCAATTGTAATGTTGGACAGAATGTTGTCAACACACTCAGGCAACACTTGTGATTCAGATTTCTGAGATGAAATCTCGAGAGCTCTCTTGGTATTTTTGCTTTCTGATTCTGGATATCGATTCACTGTAGTAGCCTCTCTATTTATAGTAGAGAGTCTTCCTTGAAAAGCTCATTGATTGGTTGTAGAGGTTGAGGGAAAGGTGGGAAGCTGGTAGGATCGGTTGGAGACGATCAAGGAGCAAAAACCTCTAACAACTTTGACTTGTTCCTCACGAAAAGCAGCAGCCTTGACTCGTTCTTCACACGTGTTTACCAACTTCTTTTTACCTTGCCAAGTCATATTTACTACATAGTAATCATTACGTGAAGTAAGGCAAAATCAATTCTGAAAATGTTGGTCCGAATGTTGTGCAACATTTGTCCCAACATTCTTGTACATTCAAATCAATACTTCAGGAGATATGTTGGGTCAAATGTCACAACATCAGATCCAACATTAACAGTTATAATTTATTATTTATTGTGTTTCGGTTATCGTACTATTTCGTTGTTGTTACTGTTTTTTTTTTGAATGCTTTATACTACTTTCCTTATTACTTGTCATGTTTTCGTCACCACCACATTTCTTGTCATTACTATTTTGATTCACTACACTAGAGTCGAGTGTCCTTTGGAAACATTTTTTCCTCCACGAAGTAGGGGAAGATATGTGTACACCCCCCTCTCCATAACCCACTTATGAGATTACACTGGATATTTTGTTGTTGTGTTGCTATGTTTGGTTCATGTATGCCCACCCACCTCGACTAAAACAACTTACTTCAAATGTACTGAAATCAAGGTTATCTCATTAACGATAATGATATTCTTAATGAAGTATGCATATTAGGGGTGCTTATCAGTCGGTTCGGTTCGTTTTTATGTATTATCGGTTCAGTTTGTCGGTTTTCGGTTTATAAATATCTTCAACCGATAACCAAACCGATAAGATATTCGTTATCGATTCCCAGTTTATCAATTTTTTATTCTTAACGGTTCGGTTTACGATTTAACCAATAAGAAAATGTTCCGCTAACTTTTTTTGCTTTCTCTTTTTTTTTTTGTTCATACTGCCTTCATGCATAACAAGGCAGATCCAATATACTGTCAATTCAACAAAGTAAAGCCAAAATAAAATACACAAATTAAAGCATAATATACTTAACCAGATTCACTCTACTGTCAACGCAGCAAAGTAAGAAACCCACAAAATGAATTTCAAGATATGACAGATTTAAAGTCACTATTATATAATTAGAAATAAAAAGATAATTTTAATATAAGATTATTGGGTTATCTGTTTAACCATTAATTAAATTCTTAAATCGAAAACTCAATAAAAAATTTACAAATCGCTAACCCAATAACTCGATATTGATAAACCAATAACATTTTATTAGTTCTATTTATCGATTAAACCGATTTTTCACACCCTAATACAGATAATAGCATATTTCTTTCTATTAAATTCACGATCCATTATAATACGCAAAAAGCAAAAACCCACCATTAATATTTTATTAAGAATTAAGTAAGAAAGAAAGGGCAAATTCCACTGCTATGATAAGTAACGTTGGTAATATACATATACATAGAGGCTGTTAGAAAACCCCACTCACTATATATCCAACAACTCAATTGTAACGGTCACTTTGCCCCTCTTTTTTCAAAGTAATAAACCCCTTCCCCCTTTGTCCTAAGCCCCCCCCCCCCCCCCCCCCTTTTCAATCCAAACGCTCCTCCTCTGTCATCATGAGGGCTCTCCGTTAATACCCTTTACTTCTTTCTCCACCATTCTTGGCTGGAACACAAATACATTCTGGAATCCAAGATTTGAGGGGGGTTTTCCCGCCTAAATGGGTTGTTTTCTTGGCTGTTTTGGTGGAGATAAGGACAAGAAACATCGCAAACACAGGAAAAAGGTCATCGCTCGAGACCAAGTAAGTGTTTCTCAATAACCCCTTTTTCCCAGTTTTAATTTTGAAATTCTTGGAAAGGGAAATGTTGAACTTGTTTTGTTTTTTTAAGCAAGATTCCAGCTTTAATCATGATTAGAGGTAAGTTGGTTTAACTGGGGTTAGGGTTAATTTAGTTGATGATGATGAGGGGAATTTCTTGATTAGTGTACCATTTGTTCCTGGAAGTGTTTCAGAATAACCTTTTTTTCCTTCTTGTATTTACTTCGTTAGTTGTAACCCTGTTCCCAGTTTCCTTGTTCTATTTTGTAATTCTTGGAAAGTGAATAGTTGAACTTCTCTTGTTTATTGAGCAAGATTACAGCTTTAATCATGATTAGAGGTAGGTTTAACTGGGGTTAGAGTTAATTTAGTTGTGATGATGAAATTTTCTTGATTAGTGTACCATTTGTTCTATGTGGTTCTATCTTGAAATTCTTGGAAAGCAAATTTTTTAACTTCTCGTCTTTTGAGCAAGATTCTAGCTTGATTGGAAGTTGGGGTTAGGGTTAATTTAGTTGTTGATGATGAAAATTTCTTGACTAGTGTATTATTTGTTCCTGGAAGTTTTTTTTGCACAAATTAGTAGAGCTATGGTTTGTGTTTATTTTCTTTTTGGGATACAAATAAACATGTAAAATCTTATGTTGTGCTGCAGAAACATGTTTGTCAGGATCCTCAGAGAAGCATAATCTCTACGGAACAAAGCATCACAGAGGAACCCTATGGGAACTTGGTTACCGAAGAGCGGTGAGTTAACTGAATTTGTTTTCTCTATTTTTTCTACTTTATCTTACCAAGTTAAATGATATGGAGTTTTGTGATGTAGATATAGGCCTGAGGAGCAACTAAGCTTGAGTGCTAGAAAAAAAGTTACCTTTGATTCAAAGGTCATTACATATGAACCTGTTTCAATCTATGAAAGTACAGATTCTTTACCCGAAACCAAGAAAGCTAGTGAAGACGAAAGAGAGGAGGGGTGTCTTGCTAAATCAAGCAAGTCCAACTCTTCCTCTGAAGCGAATTCTGTCATATCTAGTGTTGGAGCATATCCTCCAAACCATAGGTATCAGAACTGCATAGACAGTGATGATGAAGCTGAGGAGTTTGGTGACATTGATTTGGACGACGAATGTGATCTCGATGAGGATGATGATGACTACGAGGATTCAGATTGTGAATCAGTGAAAGAACAGGAAGTGGATAGTCCTACTTTGATGTTCGATGTGCCTGAGAAGGAGACGATAAAGGGTGAAACAAAAGGATATGTGAGAGATAGGAGTGCTTATATCCATCCGGTGTTGAACCCTGTAGAAAACCTCAGTCAGTGGAAAATTGTTAAATCAAAACCAGCAGAACCCTCGAAGCGGCTGCAGCAACAGAAGGAAAATTTTACCGCAGAAGTAGAAGGGACTCGTGCTTCATTCAGTTTAGAACCTACATTTAAGCAATCATCGTCGAGTTTCAAGCCAAAGCCTAAGGATCAAGAAATTGAGGTTGATGCTAGTCTCTCAAATTGGTTGGTTACACCTGACAACACGACCAAGAAGGCCGGTGGCTCCAGTGTGCTTGAGACTGTTACACCAGAAAAGAGCATGTCACAAGGTTCCAACTCTGTGATGAGCTTTGAAGACAGACCGATTTTAGGTGCCTTGACAGTCGAAGAGCTGAAACAGCAATCGGCAACTTCCTCCCCGAGGAAATCACCCCGTCGGAGCCCTGATGAGATGCCTATTATAGGAACTGTTGGTACCTACTGGAACCCCTTAGGATCTGCAAAAGATTCGGGGTCAGCTGCTTCTTTTAAAGGCATACCAAACACCACCAGCAAGTACAGAGAGGTAGAGTTAATATGATTTTTTTTCTCATTAATGTTGCAACTTGCTTATAACACACTGACTAGGTACTAAGAGGTTCTCATGAATAATGCAGGATAAGAGAGTTAATTGGCACTCAACTCCATTTGAGGCAAGATTGGACAGAGCCTTGAAACAAGGTGCTGCATAAGCGTCTATAGCTTGATTGATTATTGTATATCTAAACTGGCACAGTTGTTTGTGATGTGAGTGAGATTCTTGTTGTTACTATTGTATGTGCTTACATTTCTTTACGGTTCATGGATTTGTCGTGTTTGTGAATTATCAGAAAACTGTGTTGTAATTTTTTTAAAAACTATGAAAAGTGGTGATGGCAGTGAATTATTTATTGGTTCGTCTTTCTTGTTTTTGTTGATTACAATGGTGCAGGAAACAGAAATAAGTATCTGCTAAGTATTACAACAAAATGAAATTACAACAAACTGAAATTTCAATAAACTGGAACAAGAAACTGAGATTACAAGCACTTTGATTTGCTGGGTCGAGTGATGGCACTCTGTCTTTAAGACAAGATTGCCTCGTATATATTCTTTCTACGTTCTGGACAATAGTCTCCCAAGATAAAACAACAACTCAACAAATGAGCAAAGGAAACTCAAGTGTTACTTTGAAGAACTTAGTGTAATGAAATGATGCTGGAAAGTAGGAAGAATCTGATTTTTCGTTTGTGTTGTGTAGTCTCAACAATTGAGCAAAGGCTTCATTATATAATGCAATTGTTGTTACTGGCCAAGTAATGGGGTCCAAAAAGATAATATCAGAAGAAGCCCACGACCCACGACCCGAGCCCGGACCGGACGGGCGGCGGCGGCGCGCGTGTGGGCTTAGCCTCGAACCAAAGCGCATCTAGGTCTTCCCTCCTTCAAACACATGGGTTACCCCTTGGGGTCCCAAACCCCAAGCCAATTTTGAGACTTATAAACTAAACAAATCTTCCTTTCCCCACCGATGATGGAGGATTGGTCTATACCACATTTTCATTCTTCAAACACCTCACTTCGTAGACCAATATCTCTTTCATTTCTCAATGAAATTTGATGATCATTGGCCCTACGATCATCTACTTACTTAGTAGATTATGCATGTGTGAAGAATCAAAGTCTTCAACATGCGGAACCCTAGTGTTTAAGTCATTAAAGATGGTTGGACGCAACTCCACCAAAGGCAAATTTCCAATAGTTTTTGCCTTCAAATTTTCATGTTTTGCTACCTTAATACAGTGATGAATGAAGTAAGAAAGATTAGAACCTGAATGGTCTCTCATTGGTGAAGATCACCAGACTGTATCATGTGACATAACAGGGATTCTGGCCAAGTTTACTGCAGATGCAATTGCATTAGTGACTTTTACTATGTTGAGAAAGGTTTCACCAATTATGTGGCAAGATGACACCAGAGGCGAATCTAGGATTTCTAGAACATGGGTGCACGTAATTAACTCAATATTCAACCAAATGCATCATTTAGTCTTCTGGTAGCATGGGTGCCAACAGATAACATTATACCAATTTTATAAAATATATACATAAATTATCTAGTTTTATGGAGAGACCGCGGGTTCACATTGTAGGAAAAGTTAGAACAATATTGATTAAGAATAAAGTAAAACAAGAAAATAACTTATCGAATCAATGTTGCGTCGTGGTAAGCCACTGCCTTGAAAGATATTTCGGACCGACTGTGGTGCAAATCGTTGCCCGGTCGCTCCCAAGGTTCCACAACACTCCCAAACACTTGCACTAGTGGCTGGAAGTTTGGAGTTTGCACAAAGAAGATTTCTCATAGAAGAAGAACCTTTGAAGAAGGAGAGATGATTTTCAGCCTTTGAAGAATGAGAGATGATTTTCAGTGTGTTGACAAGAGATGTAGATAACAACTAAAGGTCAAGACCAGATATATTTGATGTTGCGTCGTGGTAAGCCACTGCCTTGAAAGATATTTCGGACCGACTGTGGTGCAAATCGTTGCCCGGTCGCTCCCAAGGTTCCACAACACTCCCAAACACTTGCACTAGTGGCTGGAAGTTTGTATATAACCGTAATTTCTCACGATCCACGAGGCCTGCCACGAGATACCCTACTATATATGGAAATAGTAAACTTGAAAAGAGCTATGTAAAATCCTGCAACCAGAAGGACCCAACCTATATACATATACATATCAAGGCCGACAAGGCCATACACGACTACTATACACAAGACATCTGTCTACAAGTCTCTAAAGAATACGCAACATCATAAGGTAGGGACAGGGCCCTGCCATACTGGGAACGCATAACCAAAATATCGTACCACGACTAGACTGCAACTCTGGAACAAATATAGTGCTCCAACATTAGCTGGACCAGCAACCTACTAGTGCGGACCGTCACCCTGTCTACCTGAGCCTGTGGGCATGAAATGCAGCGTTCCCCGACAAAAGGGACGTCAGTATGACTGATGTACCGAGTATGTCAGGCATGAAAAATAGCATAATCGAGACCTGAAAGTAACCTGAGACAAGAAACAACCAACCAGTATATAATGCCTCTGAGGGCCATAATATGCCTGAGTGTCATACCTATGCAGAATGCCTCTGAGGGCCATAATATGCCTAAATGCCATGCACAATGCAAATGCGGTCATACATATACATATGCGTATACAATGCCATCAAGCCTCTATGGGCATCCCATCATATCATATTGGCCTCTGTGGGCATAATCATTATCGTGTATATCTGTACCAGCTGCAGGTGGTGTGCGTATATAATGTCGTATTCCATTTCTCATGCCCCATACATATATAATGCATACATATAGTAGAGTATGTAACTCATTTGAGGTCAAGGTATGTACATGAATATAATGCATGAATGATATGACAATATGACACTATAAGTTTGTCGGAGTCATGTAATGTTGATTAACCTCCGATTAACATTATGAATACTAACATCTTTCCCATATACCTCAATAGGGATTTAGGAACATATTTAGACATGATTTGACAATAGGAATGAATAACATGAACATTCTTAACTACTAAGAGTAGAATCATTTATGGAACAATATTACGTGTACGTTTCGTTACATGGAACATGCCAAAAGAAGAAATTATCTGCCATAACATACCTTAAATACTCATACGAGTTCGTGAGACGTGGTAAATGAAGGATCCAACCCTGATAGGAACTAAATTGTTCGGTGAATTATAGATGAAGCTAAATTAACATGCTCCAAACACACCCATTGAAGTAAACCAAGATGTTTTGCCGTTCTTGAGATGTACAAAACGTATTGTTTCCAACAATAGAGATAATAGTAGCTAAGGGTAAGTGCTTCATACATTTTTGTTAAAATTGAAAAGGGGAAAGTCTTTTTTATGGAAAGTAACATAACAGCCCACCCAATTTTATGAACCCACTTAGTGAAGGAAATGAAAATGAGTCACTTAAGGAATAACTACCTTTTACACGTGTAACTATATAGGTAATTCTCTAGTTACTCATCACCTGCACCATTTCTTTACGTGCATGTAGTCCATGCCACCTAGAATACTCATGCCACCTAGAATACTAATGTCACTTAGTCATCTTAGTCTTCTCTAGTTGCTGCCACATGGATGGATGATATCCACCTCAATATTTATCCACTAACTAATTTATTAGTCACCCACTAAAAATTCAATATTTAATCAATTACTCACATAATTAATTTCTTGATCCCAATCCACTTAAATCTTAATGACTTATAAAACCTCATATACTCAATGTCATACTTATGCGATATAGCACTAGTCCATAACCTCTTTTGGGACATACAACCATTATTTTCAATTTCCGTCGTCACACTTCTTAAGTCCTAAATTATTTCAGGATCGCATCCTTTTATATACTAAGCTTCTTTATTTGCATACGTGAATATGACCAAAAATCCTCCAACACTCGGGTCTATTTACATACGTCTAGCGATTTAAACCATGGCCTAAAAGTACGGGATAATACATTCTTCCCCCCTTAGAAACATTCGTCCTCGAATGTTGGGGTGACATATCAAATTCCCGTCACATAGTCAGAAAACACATCACCGCTTCACGTGCCATATAATATAACATTTATCCTTATATCGAACCTCACATGGTCATCAAGCATTAATGATAATAGTCTGAAATGGAACTCACCTTATGCTTATCTATGTACCTCGGCGTTGGTCTGAAATAGGTAGGGATATTTGTGTTTCATCTCCTCTTCCGCCTCCCATGTCATTTCTTCTACATTCTTAATCCGCCAAAGAACTTTCATGGAGGCTACTTCTTTAGTCCTCAACTTGCGGACTTGTCGATCTAAGATAGCAATAAGAACCTCTTCATATGATAGATCCTCCATAACTTTCACATCGTCAATTGATATAATTCGGGAAGGATCTCTAGTACACGCTGTCAACATAGAAACATGGAAAACTGGATGAACAAGCATGTCATTTCTTCTACATTCTTAATCCGCCAAAGAACTTTCATGGAGGCTACTTCTTTAGTCCTCAACTTGCGGACTTGTCGATCTAAGATAGCAATAAGAACCTCTTCATATGATAGATCCTCCATAACTTTCACATCGTCAATTGATATAATTCGGGAAGGATCTCTAGTACACGCTGTCAACATAGAAACATGGAAAACTGGATGAACAAGCGCTAACTCCAACGGCAAGTCCAATTCGTAAGCCACTTGGCCGATTCATCGAATTATGCGATATGGCCCAATGTACCTTGGGTTGAGCTTTCCCTTTTTCCCAAACCTCATTACACCCTTCATATGAGAAATTTTCAAAAAGACTCAATCATCTACTTGGAACTATAAGTCCCGTCGTCGCACACCTGAATACGACTTCTGATGACTCTGAGCGGTTAACAATCATTCTTGGATAGGCTTCACATTATCTATAGCTTGGTACACTATGTCATGCCCAAATAATTCTGATTCGCCTACTTTAAACCATCCGATAGGAGATCTACATTTTCGTCCATACCAAGCTTCATATGGAGCCATTTTGATACTAGTATGATAACTATTATTGTACGCAAATTCAATAGGTGATAGATGATTATCCCACTTCCCTTAAAGTCCAATACATGGGCTCGTAGCATGTCTTCGAGCGTTTGAGTCGTACACTCGGCCTGCCCGTCTGTTTGAGGGTGGAAGATTAACTTGAGTGTCCAAACACTTTTTAAAAAGATCTCCAAAAATTAACTGTGAATTGCGCACCTCGGTCAAATGTAATAGAAATAGGCATACCATGAAGGCAAACAATCTCCTTAACGTACAACTTTGCGTAGTCCTCGGCTGTGTAGGTAGTTTTGACAGCCAGGAATTGAGCTGATTTTGTCAGTCTATCAATAATAACCCGAATAGAATCTAACTTATGATAAGGGCGAGGTAAACCCGTAATGAAGTTCATATTAATCATTTCCCAATTCCACATCGGGACCTCAATATTCTGAGTCACGCCGTCGGGCTTTTGGTGCTCCACTTTTACTTGCTAACAATTAAGACACTGAACTACCAACTCCGCAATGCTCTCTTCATGTTGTTCCACCTAGAGATGCCAGTGGATCCTGGACCCGGTCCGGATCTGGTGGATCCAGATCCATTTTATGGGATATGGATCTTCAAAATTTGGACCCGACGGATCCGGATCGGATCCGGATCCGTTTCTGACGGATCGGATCTGGATCTGGATCTTGTGTTTGAGATCCGTATCCGGTCCAGATCCGACCCGTGGATCCATTTTTTATTAAATATATTCATAACCTAGAATGTAATTTTATAAGTATTTTCTTAAAATTGCTAAGCACATCCTTGTAAGTTTAATTCTCAAAACAAGTTTAATTTATCCCCACGTTAACTCAAAAACCAAAAAATAAAGAGGTAACTTTGATAATAAAATCAATGTTATATTAGTGAATGACTAACATCTCCATAGACAAGTAGTTAAAATTATATTCACTTCATTTGTGAAGATTCCAAGCACATGCAAGTTCAGTATTGTCGAAATACTAGTCAGCATTTTCTACAACTATTGTCATTGTCCAACATTTTCAATTAATAGCTCACAATCAAAATGAGACAACGAACAAAATATCTCATATGAACATTTCAAAATTGAAACACAGTAAATTGTTAACTAAGTAAAAATCGTTTGTCAGTTCAAAAGAAAATTCTTAGCAAGGCAATTTTTTTTACATGTGGATCCAGATCCGATCCGTGGACCCGGTGGATCTGATGGATTCGGATTTGGATCTGATTTTTATGAACCCGATGGATCTGGATTCAGGTATGAAAAATGGATCTGGATCTTGATCTAGTAGGATCCGGTCCAGATCCTATCCGTTGCCATCCCTAGTTCCACCAATACATACCTTTGAGATCATAATACATCTTAGTATATCTAGGGTGAATGGAATATCGTGAACAATAACCTCCCATTATGCTCGAAGGTTGCAGTTCTCTTTTGTTAGATATCCTCCCCGATTTTTCCTAAAAATGGGATCTTCATCATGACGTTCCTTCTCTTCCAGTATGAGGGATGATCCTGTTGTATTCTAAGTCATAGGGCTATCACTATCTGAATTCTCCAATCGAATTCCCACTTAACTAACTGATGCGTTTCCTCAGGTAAACTTCTCTCCTTATTTCTCACATTAGTCAAGCCGTTTGTAGTGAATAATTCTACTATCAACTTAGCTTTGCTTACTACCGGTGTGTTAAAAACTTTTATATTTGTAGTAACTCAATCCTGAATACTTTATGGACTATGTCATCGAATCTTAAGTGCGCGTATCATCGTAGTTGACTCTCATTCATGGTCTGAAAGGAATCTGTACTTTCTCACTTCTCGTAATTATAAACAACTTCCTTTCTTACTTCTTTTGACACTTGTTCACTCATTTTCTTACTTGTCGTACTCGTCTTAATTCTAAAATATTCTGGTATACATACGTAATCTCAAAAATTGCTCCTGATATCCTTGGTGTTACTATCCCTTAAAGGATGATTTGTTAACTTATCCCTTCATTCAGTACGTGGAAGATTCTAAAGAATTTGCATTACATGACATTGGCCTACAATATTCAAGCCTAGTCACTATACTTAGATTCAAATTCTTTCACTTGCCTCATGGCTAAATTTTTTTGTCAATGGCGTTTTGGAAAAAGATTTCCTTGATCTCGTTAAGCGGTAACCTTTGGTCAGCTCAAAAAAAATGCTCATAGACATCTGCCTCATGGCTAATTTTTTTTGTCAATGGCGTTTTGGGAAAAAATTTCCTTGATCTCGTTAAGCTATAACCTTTGGTCAGCTCAAAAAAATGCTCATAGACATCTGTATTTGCCTGATATTTATCTTCATTATAATGTCATTATCTCTTTAATGTCTACCTTGTATCCATAGGCGTCATTGGCCTCTTTTCACCTATTTAGGTGCTAATCTCGAGCTTTACTCACTGTTACTTCCGTTTACATACTTTCTGAGAGGTATGACTGCATGTGTTGTGGAACCGATACTTCGTATGTTTAGATCCAATTCACGGTGTTACATGATCCAATGTTTGTTCAAGCTTTCTTGTCTTATCATTATTAGATCTCCCATCGATCGAATGCTCATTCGTCTTACCTTTACATTTCCATTTCAAACTGCCTTGGGGTGTCTCTTATCTTAAAGTATTTCTCGTACTATCTTCCTGAACATCAGAGGTTCGTCACCTTTGGCCGAAGAGTTCTTACTGTCCCTCATCTACCGTTGGTCCTTACGCTGTTTTGGAGTAATCATACCTTTTTGAAACCTGCATAACTATAATCTCATTCATCTTTATCCTTCTTGTCGTAATCCTTCCTTCTACTCGTTATTAAATGAAAAATGTTTTTGCCTTGATCCTTGATCATACCGTTCCATTCATACTTATTAATTGTCTTCAAATTTCTTACAACCATTCTTCGATTGTTCCATATTGGCCTGCTTCAACAAAATCTTCGGGTTGCTTCATATAATTTTTTTCATTTAGGTCCCCATTAAAAAAACAATTTTTACATCCATTTGATGAATATGTAAATTAAAAATTGCAATAATAGGAACTAAAAGAGTAATGGATGTAATTCTAGTTACCGAAGAAAAAATATCAAAAAAATCTAGGCCTTCTAATTGCTTAAACCCTTAACAACTAGTCTAGCCTTATATTTTTCTCGGTCCCCTAAAGTTAGAAAGCTGGTTTGACTGTTGTCGACGCTCGCCTCCCCCCAAAATGTACTTGCAAGCAGTCCTCCAGCCTATACTTATGTTTTTATTACCAAATATGCACAGCACGTGGGCCTTGTCTAACGGCTCTGTGTTTTCACATCGAAAATTATTTGCTTATCAACTAAACCATCCAGTTTTAACTTTTTTCTTAGGACCCATTTGCAACCGATTGTTTTACAATCCGGTGGTAGATCAACTAACTTCCAAGTTTTATTAGAATTTAGTGATTTCATTTCATCATATACAACCTCTTTTTTAAAAAAAAAAGCATCATGTGAAGATCAAATTTCTTGTAAATTGAGAGGGTCATCTCCAACATTAAAACATAAAAATTAGGACCAAAATCTTTTTCTACTCTAACTCTTTTACTTTTTCTTAACTCAAAATCATCATTTTTTTTTCATTTTTCAAAACAGAAGTAGAAGAACTAGGTATGATAAAATATTTTCTTTAGTCTTATGACCCCTATTTTTAGAATCAAATGAAAATTTATTTTCATGAAAAATAGCATCACTTGATTCTATTATTATATTATCTTCAAGACTAAAAATATATAGGTTGTATTATTTGAAGCATAACCAAGAAAAGCACAAGTAGTAACTTTTTTTTATTCAATTTAATAATTTTGGGATTCATTAACCTAACATAAGCTAGACAATTCTAAACTCTTAGATATTCCAAATTTGACTTGTGACATTTTCACAACTCAAACAGTGTTAATTTTATCTTTTTATGAGACACACAATTCAATAAATAACAAGCAGTCAAAATAACTTTACTACAAAAATTTAAAGGTGTGCACTAGACTCAATAAGCATGACATTTGTCAACTCAACTAAAGTTATATTTTTTCTTTCTGCTACACTGTTAGATGCAGGAGAATAAGGTGGAGTAGTTTCATGAATTATTCTCAATGATCTGACAAAAGAATTAAACTCATTAGACTCATCCTCTACCACTTCTAATTCTATTTATTTTCTACCAAATTATCTTTCAACTTCATGGAGAAAAACTTTAAAATTTTCAAAAGCATCACTTTTATTTTTCATCAGGAAAACATATGTATAATAGTCCTGAATTGTCAAGTGCCAGATTTTCAAATAACAGCTTCACTGGTGAACTACCTCCTGGATTATGTAGCCAGACTCTTGAGGATTTGACGATAAATGGGAACAAATTCAGTGGAAGGTTGACAGGCTGCTTGAAGAACTGCACACAACTAAAACGAGTAAGGCTTGAAGGCTTGAAGGCAACAATTTATCTGGTAATCTTGCAGAGGCATTTGGACCCGGATCTTGATTTCCTTTCTCTTAGTGACAACCAACTTTCAGGTGAACTCTCACCTGACTGGGGGAAATGTGAAAAACAAACAAGTCTAAGAATGGACGGAAACAAAATTTCTGGTGTAATCCCAGCTGAGCTAGGGAATCTGAAAGAGATGCGCGTGTTAACTTTGGAAGGAAATGAATTGACTGGTGAAATTCCTTCTGAAATGGGAAGGTTAGGCCTGTTCTACAATCTCAGCTTGAGCAAAAACATTCTTACAGGAGGCATCCCTCAGTCTGTTGGCAATTTAACCAAGCTCCAGCATCTTGATTTGTCAACAAATAAGTTAAGTGGTAACATAGCAGTAGATCTTGGGAAGTGCGACGACCTGTTGCACTTGAATCTTGGCAACTCATTTTCAGGTGGTATTCCCTCCGAACTTGGAAATTTAATGGGGTTGAGTATTCTTTTGGACCTCAGTGGAAATTCGCTAACGGGAACAATTCCACAAAACTTGGCCAATCTCACCTCATTGGAGAATCTCAACCTCTCACATAACAACCTCTCAGGTGCAATTCCTCCAGCATTAGCTGGCATGATCAGTCTTCAGGAGATGGAACAATGAGCTGTCTGGACTAATTCCAACCGATGGAGTATTTCAAGGAGCAACCGCTAGATCTTTTCTTGGAAACTCTGGTTTGTGTGGAAATGTTGAAGGGTTATCCTCATGTAACTCGGATACCCCAAATGAGAAATCCAGAAACAAGAATCAAAAGGTCCTCATTGGGGTACTTGTACCGGTGGCCTGCCTCATACTTTTGGCAATCCTGTTTGTTGTATGTCTTGTGTCTCGAAGGAAGGATAAGTAATATGATGTGGAGATCAAAGCTGATCAGATGTATGAAAATTCGGAGTCCCTGATTTGGGAAAGAGAAGGGAAGTTTACATTTGGAGACATTGTGAAAGCTACTGGAGATTTCAGTGAGAAGAACTGCATTGGAAGAGGAGGCTTTGGAAGTGTCTATAAAGCTGTTTTGCCCTCTCGGGAGGTTGTTGCGATCAAAAGACTCAACATGTCGATTCGAGTGACATTCTATTGACAAATCGTCGAAGCTTTGAGAATGAGATTAGAACTTTGACAGAGGTGAGACACAAGAATATAATTAAGCTCTTTGGTTACTGTTCCAAGAATGGGTGTGTGTGCTTGGTTTATGAATATATAGAAAGAGGTAGCCTGGGGAAAGTTCTATATGACAATGAGATGGGAATGGAATTTGGATGGGGTACAAGAGTAAGAATTGTGCAAGGAATAGCTCATGCACTTGCTTACTTACACTATGACTGCTCTTCACCCATTAAGCACCGTGATGTATCATTGAATAACATTTTGCTTGAGTCAGAGTTCGAGCCACGACTCTCTGACTTTGGCACAAAGCAAAGCTGTTAGCTTCAGATTCATCAAATTGGACCACATTTTCTGGTTCTTATGGCTACATGGCACCAGGTATTTTATATCTTGTGCATCCATATTTCTATTGGTTGATTAGTATGTTCATTTGAAGAATCCAGACAAAACTTTACTTTTGACGCCTTGTTATTCCTTAATAGATAATCTGGTTTTAGTATCCCTGATGTTCATTTACAGCTAGTTTTCTGCTCAACAGGCTTTTGATGGTTGATATTCTTGTTTCAGAAAAGAAGAATGTTTCACTAATATCTTGTCTTTCTTCTTGTGCAGAGCTTGCACTTACCATGCGTGTTACAGAAAAATGTGATGTTTATAGTTTTGGAGTTGTGGCTATGGAGGCTATGATGGGAAGGCATCCAGGGGAGCTTCTAACTTCATTATCAGCAGCTACAACATTGTCTTCGAAAATACTTTTGAAGGTTGTTTTTTACCAAAGACTTCCACCTCCCACTGGACACTTGGCAGAGGCAGGGAGATGCGTCCAACCATTTTTGATGAATTAAACACTAGTGTTCCGCATGTTGGAGGCTTTGTCTCTTCACACATGCATAATCTACTAAGTGAGTAGATGATCGTAGGGCCAAGAATCGTCAAATTTCGTTGAGAAATGAAAGACATATTGGTCCACGAAGTAAGGTGTTTGAGGCATGGAAATATGGTGTGGGACAAATCTACCACATCGGTGGGAATAGGAAGAATTGCTCTCTATATAAGTCCCTAATGTGGTAAAGGGTTTGGGACCCCAAGGGGTATCCCATGTGTTTAAAGGAGGGAGGACCTAGATGTGCTTGGGTTCAAGGCTAAGCCCACACGCGCGCCGCCGCAGCCCGCCCGTCCGGTCCGGTCTCGGGTCACGGGCTGTGGGTTGTGGGTTGTGGGCTGTGGGCTGTGGGGTCTTTCTGATATTATCTTTTTGGACCCCAAATTGCTTAATATTTACAGTTTGGTCCCTAGAATTTCTGGAAAGTTGATTTTGGGAGTGACGGAAGGCAGAAACTTTCTGCCTACCGTTTGGACTATTTTTGGAGCATTAACCAGCCATTACTTGGCTGTTAACTACTCCATTAACAGCCCTTCTTCAATGACCATCATCAACCTCCTTCAAGGCCATGAACAGCCACACTAATGGCATTAAACCTGTCATTTATAACCCTCCTAATGGTCATTAACAGCCATGTTTGGGCAGTTGGACAGCCTTCCTTCATGCTATATATTGGTGCCTCCTTTGGCTCAATAACATGAGAGAATGCACACGAAAATAGCAGCACATTTTAGTCACAAAAGAGCACAAAACAGTGGCCAAAATCAGTACAAAATAGTGGCGAAAATTAGTGCAAAACAGTGACGAAATACAGTGTGATATACACAAGATATACACAACAGAGACACACTATATACACAGAGACAAAAGAGAAGAGTAAACAGAAACTCTTCCTTCCTTTTCCATATCTTCAGCAAGTCGATTCATATTTGTTTTCTTCGTCAGGCTCAACCTATTGGCTTTGTAGCGTTGAGATTAAAGTGTTGTTTTATCTTGGGAGACTATTGCCCTCTAACGTAAAAGCATATATACGGGGCAATCTTGTCTTAAGGACAGAGGGCAATCACTCGACTCAACACACAACGTTGTAACCATCCAGATTTAGTTGTTTCTTGATTTCAGGTTATCAAGGTTCAAGACACAACAAGCGTGCAGCAGTTTTGAAGATTGACCTATTTGTTCAACAAGATTCAATTTCTGAATATTGAATATTTGTTTATCCTTTCGAACACTTGTAATAGTTATTTACTTCTCGTACCGCTTTATAAAGTACAATAGAGGACCAACAGAAATAATATCAGCATGTTAAACACGATACTAAGATCTCACAATCTTGTATTCTAAGCCTAATTATTGATATCTTAACTCCACCATGAAAAAATATTAAAACAAAAGAAACCACAAAATCCTACTTGAGGTTGGTAATGCACTAGATTTCTATCTTATACTAACAATTTATCCCAAATTAAGCGACCAGGTGTATGAATTATGAGCTTGAATACAGCCTCATTGAGATAAAATCACGGTGTATATATGCCAATAGAGGAGAATGGGAGAAGATGCTTAGCATTTTAAAAGTCTTGATATTCAATTTGGACAAGTATGGATGTTACAAGGCTGCATAATGCTCTTCTCCTTATCCTAGTCTTCACTTTATTGCTAAGCAAAGCACTAGCAGAAAGATACGATGTGTTCACTTGCAATCAAAATAGTAACGTAACAAAAATTGGCAAAGAATACATCACACAGATACCACGCACGGCACTTAGCATTCCACTCCACACTGCTTGAGTATAGGTCCCTTCTGCTTTGGTAGGAAAGGGTCTATTCGACCCAAACCAAGTGAGAAGATTGACGCAAGAAGAATCGACCAGAGGACCACAATGGTGGGAGTCCGGTTCTGCCTGCCCATCAATCCCTTTAGGAAAGGATAGAGATGCACAATAACCCAAAAGGCGGAGAATAACTTTCCGAAGAGAGGACCCCATGAACCATAACCATTATTGATGGCATCTGTAAGATGATATTAATCTCCCTTGAGGAGTCTTTCATTAATATCAAGGTATATATAGAGTACAATATTCATCCCTTATACAATAGGAATCCTAAGCCTATACAAAAGAGGAATCCTAAGCCTATACAAAAGAGGAATCCTAAGCCTATACAAAAGAGGAATCCTAGTCTTACCATAATTATATTTACACAATATATGAAAATATTCTAATTATGGGTAGGGAATATATTTACACGTTTACACACCCCCTCAGTCGGAGCGGGAGGAGGTCGGACGCTGAGACTGGCTCTGAAGTCAAGAAATAACTGTCTGGGGAAGTCCTTTGGTAAATATGTCCGATACCGATAGGATGATGGAACATGTAACACTCGACATGGCCTAACGCAACTTTCTCACGAACGAAGTGTAGGTCTATCTCAATATGCTTGGTTCGCCGATGTTGAACCGGATTATGAGAAAGATAGATGGCGAGAGATGTTATCACAATACACAATAGATACCGACGCAAAGGACACCGAAGTTCTAACGATAAATTTCGAGCCAACAAATCTCGCCTACTACATTTGCAACGCCTCGTACTCACCTCGGCAGACCGGAGCGAGATAGGGTAGCCTGTCGCTTGGCGGACCAAGAAATCGATTATCCCCTAAGAAGACACAAAAGCCGGAGGTGGAGCATCGCGTGTCCGGACACCCCGCCCAATCCGCATCCGTATATGAAAGCAACCCGTCCGGTGCGAGAGGGGTATAGGTGCAAACCATAATCAAGAGTGCCCTTAATGTATCGAATGATACGCTTAAGAAAAAGTGAAATGAGACCCCCGGGGGCATGCATGAATAAGCACACACCGTTGAACGACATAAGCTATGTCCGGCCCGGTGAATGTGAGATACCGAAGTGCACCCGCAAGGCTCCTATACGAGTAGGATCGAGAGGCGGAGCACCATCCATAGCACCGAGCTTAGATTTGGAATCAACGGAGTAGGCACCTCTTTGCGGTTCGCTATCTTAGCCCCGTACACAATCTCTTCGCATACTTACGCTCGACACAAGAACATATGATTGGCGGACACTGGTCACCGATATCCCCAAAAAGTAACTCGGCTTTCCCAAATCGGTCATTGCAAATTCGGACTTGAGCAAGGCAATAATCTCATTTTTCAATCCGTCGGAGGAGGCAAAGTAAGAACAATATCATCCACGTAAAGTAATAAGTAAGCCGTGCTACTACCTCGATGAAAAATGAAAAGTGATGTATCACTCTTGCGCATACAAACCCAATCGCAAGATATACATGGCAAAGCGATCATACCACGCACGGGGGCCCGCCGAGTGCCATATAGTGACTTACGGAGACGGCACACATAGTGAGGAACCGCTGGATGGGTGAACCCCGGTGGTCGATGCATGTAGATCTGTCTCTCTCGATCCCCATGTAAGAATGCATTCTTCACATCAAGCGATGGATCATCCGGTGTTTGCCCATGGCTATGCTCAAAATCGTGCGGATGGTAGCCGGTTTGACAACCGGGCTGAAGGTCTCACCACAATCAATGCCCCCCGCCGATTTGTGCCATTAGCCACAAGACGGGCCTTATACCTCTCAAGATCCCCATTGTCTCCGAACTTGTGATGAAATAGCCACATACAACGAATGACATTCACCCCCTCGTGTCTAGGTACTAGATCCCACGCGTGTCTTGTTTAGTTAAAGCATTGAATTCCTCATACATAGCCGCATTCCAATTAGGGTCTTGTTTGGCCAATTTTGGGTTCTTTGGAAGTGGAGAGATGGTTTGGGCAGACAAATTGAAATGGACTTTGGGTTTGAAAATTCCATGCTTTGAACGAGTTTCCATTGGATGGGTAGGGACAGTGGGTGGCGGAGTGGTGTCTGAGACGGGGGGTAAAGTCGGATAAGGAGAGGGTGGGGGCGAAGCCGTCGGAGGTGCCGCGGCTCCTGGATCGAGAGGCGCGGTGCTAGAAGGTTGATAGGCTTCTCTAAAGTTTGGGTGCCGCGGCTCTGACGACGAAACAGAGGATGTGAGTTGTTCGATTATGAGGGGAGAGATGGCAGACTCGTCAAGAAATGAGTAGTCCTGTTTTTGGAATTTTGGAAGATTCAAAAACGGGAATGTGGTCTCGTCGAATGTGACGTGACGAGATATATGGATCTGACGAGTCGACAAGTCATAGCATAGATAGCCCCTATGGTTCGACGGGAATCCTAGAAAGACACATGGAGTGGACCTAGGAGCAAGCTTGTGAGGGGCGGTGGAGCTAAGGTTGGGATAGCACAGACAACCAAAAATCCGTAGATGATCATAAGAGGGGATTCTATGGTAGAGGATTTCGGTAGGGGTCATATTGTGAAGAGTCCTAGTAGGGAGAATATTTAGAGTGTATTCTGACATTTTAGCAGTATAGACCCAGAAGGGTGGAGGGAGGGAAGCATGAATCAATAGGGTGCGAATCATATTGTTAATGGTGCGGATGATTCTTTCAGCTTTACCGTTTTGTGGTGAGGTGTGAGGGCGGGAGAAGCGAAAGACCATGCCATTATTGGTACAAAAGCGGTGAAACATAGAGTTATTGAATTCACGACCATTATCGCACTGAAATGATTTTATGCCTTTTCCAAATTGTGTTTGGATGAAATTGCGAAACTCAAGAAATTTGACAAACAATTCCGATTTAAATTTAAGAGGGTATAACCAAACGTAGTGTGAAAAATCATCAAGCAACACAAGATAGTATTTATGACCGAGAGAACTAGGGATAGGAGATGTCCATACATCGGCATGTATGATATCAAAAGGAGCAAATGTAACACTAGTAGATGATTTAAACGGAAGATGAATATGTTTGCCTAAAGAGCAAGAAACACAATTTTGGGCAAGTTTTCCATTACAAGCAATGAAATTGTTGCCTCTAAGAAAATTAAAAACCTGGGACTCTGGATGACCAAGCCTATTATGCCAGGTTGAAGAAGAAACAGCCGCTAGAGTGACGGGAGAGCAAGATGCGGGCGGAGGTGGAAGTGAATGGATAGAGATCCCCCATGCTATTGCATCTCGTAAGAGGTGTCCCCGTATGAAGATCCTTTACAGTAAAACCAAAAGGGTCAAAATCCACAGAGACAGAATTATTACGAGTAAATTGGCGGACAGATATGAGGTTCTTAATCATGTGTGGGGGCATATAGGGTGTTTTTGAGGGAGAAGGGTGGATGAGGAGGTTGTGTGTATGAGGTACCATAACCCTTAACTGGAATGCGTTGTCCACTACCAACTGTAACATATTGAGGATGCTTTAAACAAAACAGTTTAGGAATAGTACTGCAGACCGGGTGACATGAGATGTGGCGCCGAGTCCATGTACCAAGTATTGTCAGGTTGTTGCATAGATAGGGTGCGCTGAACGCCTGACCAAACTCAGTGGGTGTCATGCCAGAGGAGGGCTGCGGGATCTGACTTTGCATGAAGTGGGCTCGCTGTGGGGCTGGAGCGGGGCCTAACAAACCGGGGTAAGAATACGGATTGTATGGCTGCTGGTACTGGAATGGACTTAGCGCCGCGGCTCTGAACTGGGGTGCCGCGGCTCTGTACTAGGGCGCCACGGCGCTGTATACGAACTGCTGAGGAGTCGCGGCCCAGTTGTTCTGCGATCTCGTTGTCGCGTTGTTGTTGGTTCTGTTGACCGTGACCCTTGCCACGACCACGGCCTCCTCTACCGCTGCGGCCTTTTCCACCCTTGCCGCCGCGGCCCTACCGCTGTTGGGAGTTGTCTGGTGGCGTCTGATCTTGGGGTTGCGTGTCGACAGCTAACACCTGTTGGGCGTGCTCATCCTGCTTAGCACGATGGGTTTCTTCGAGCAACAATTGTGAGCGAGCTTTGTTAAAACTCGGTAGCGGATCGCTGTTGAATAATGGTGGCCAAAGTATCATATTCGCCCTTAGTAAGGCCGTAAATCATTTGTAGCACCATTTTATCGTCGTGACGGGTGTGCCGATGTTGGAGAGTTGATCCGCTAGAAGTTTAAGCTGCTTGCAGTACTCAGAGACATTGGAGAAGTTTTCAAGACGTGTTTTGATGAATTGTTCTTCCAAATACACGGCACGAGTGTGCTTGTTGTCCGGAAAAATTTCCTCCAAACGATTCCACAAGTCAAGGGCTGTGGAGTCAGATTTCATGATAGTAAGGAGCAAATTCTGAGATATACTACCATATATCCATTGTTTGACGCCGGCGTCGAGACGATGCCAGATAGAATCATCAACCTCCGTTGGGCGCGGAATAGTGTCATCAATATGGTCAAGCACGTTATAGAGACATGCATGATTGCGAAAAAGTTCAACCCAGGGAGAATACTGGTTGTTTTCTTGATCAAGAATAATAGGAATATGGTTCTTGATGTTGGAAACAGTAAGGGCGGGATGAAACGGGGGTGATGACTTTGTGGTGGGATTTGTGGAGGTAGAGGCGTCAGAAAGTGTGGAAGAATCAAGGATAGCCATTTAGAGAATAGAAGAAAGGAAGAACAAAACCCGAAAAACAAGAAGAAAATCCGGGAGGGCCGCAGCGTAGGAGAGGCAGCCGGCGGCTGTGGAAGAGAAATTTTTAGGGTTTTGTTTATTTAGCTCTTGATACCATGTAAGATGATATTAATCTCCCTTGAGGAGTCTTTCATTAATATCAAGGTATATATATAGAGTACAATATTCATCCCTTATACAATAGGAATCCTAAGCCTATACAAAAGAGGAATCCTAAGCCTATACAAAAGAGGAATCCTAGTCTTACCATATTTATATTTACACAATATATGAAAATATTCTAATTATGGGTAGGGAATATATTTACACGTTTACAGCATCTGAAACACCAGCCACAACACCCACCATATTCAGGATGATCAGAGTGGTTGGTGGGATGAGGAGTGTCGTCCATTTGAAGAGATAAAGCTCCTCAAACTCAGTGTCCTCACCTGTTTTTGCTGTTACGGTAAAGTTTGTGTCCACACCAGCAAGAACTAAAACTGCAAAGAAATGGGCTGAAACACCACCAATGACCCAAAATTGCTCGTTACGCCACCAGGCCTCAATGCTTACTCCACTCCATCGCAGCTCGAGTATGCTTGTGACTATGATGGAGAGAAAGAGACCCATGAACCAAATGCTTGCAAAGTTGTTAAGCTACAAAAGAAACATGGGATTTATAATTAGAAAACTAAAATCAATCTTTTATATTACTGAACCAAATGACTTCAGTTCACTTACTGTGGGGACGATAAATTTTCCAGTGAGAAGGCATACAGCTGGAAGGGTGCAGTAAGCTAGCAGAGCAATGGAAGTGAATGGATAAACAATGGTGTTAATGTATGCTAGCCTTTCCAACAATTTGAGTTTGCCACCCCAGGCATACCAAAGGGGACAATGACGACTCATGAAGATTTCAACAAAACCAAGAGCCCATCTCAGGACTTGGTGCAATCTATCTGATAGATTGATTGGAGCTGATCCCTTAAAAGCTGCTCTCTTAGGACAGCAATAAACCGATTTCCATCCTCTGCAGTGCATCTTGAATCCAGTCAAATGTCCTCTGTAACAGAACCATAAATCCACCCAATCTGTCAAAAAATGAGAAAAGAAAACCAATTTAATCAGAAGTCAGCTAAGAGAACACCATAACTCATAGTAGTTTATTCATGAAATATGATTCTAACCTCTTTGCCCCACTCAGTTTTCTCTTCATACCCACAGCTAATAACATGAATAGCTTCTTTTATGAGTGTTGTTGGGTTTGTCCCTTCAGGAAGCCCACCATCTTCCTTGAGTGTGGAAGCTATGAAAACTGGGGACTGCCCAAACTGTTTCTCAAAGTTCTTTTGGGACATGAGAGACGACTTCTCAAGCTCATCATATCCTTCAAAGCCTTCTTCAATTTCCTCAAGATCAAAGACAGGTCCAGATGGCTTCATAGTGTAGTTCTTTCCATTCATTGTTTTCTTTTTCTTGCTATATAGTCCTCCAAGTCCAAGTAAGGCCTTGATGCTCTTCTTCTTGGACTTGGGCTTTCTTGAACCACCACAACAGCAGCAGCACCAACTAGGCCAGCAATCACATGTCATCTTTGGACGCTTCTCAGAAACAGGTGGATCATATCCGTATAATGCCTGCCTGTTAAACACATAACCTGTTCCAACATAAACCGGTCCTTGAATTCCATCCAGGCCTTTCATGTTGATCTGCCACCATGAAGGAAAAAAACAGATTGAATCAGAACAAAATACTGGGAATAAATCCTTTGTTAACACATTGCTGGATTTATAGATCAACTTACATCAAAGAAGACAACATTACGGTTGGCATATCGATCATGGCGATCAATACCATCAAATCTCTGGGGAAATTGGACATAACAGAGCTTCTTTCCAATTTGTGGGTCCATTAAAAAGCACATGGCTTCTCTTACTGCCTTGCTGTTGTTAAGGTAGTGATCACAATCCAAGTTCAACACAAATGGTGCATTGGTCAGGACTGCAGCAACTCGAACCTAATTAGAATAACAGAACAAATTACATAACATGAAGAAAAGTACTTAACAGAATGTCAAGGAAGCACACCAGAAATTAAGACTACTAATTACTAACCAAAGCATTCATCGCATCGGCTTTCTTGTGGTGTGGATAGCCCCGTCGTTTCTCACGGGAAACATAGACAAGGCGGGGTAGCTCCTTACCTTCAATGTCAAGTGCACCTTCACTACCTAGATAAACTTGAATCATACCAGGATGGTCTCTGGTGTTGTTACCAGGCCATGGAGCTCCATCTTGCATTACCCATCCTTCTTCTGGTTTTTTCTGAGCCTTTGCTACTAATGCATTAATTCTTACTTTGAATTCTTCATATTCTCTCTGCCACAAGATAGTGACTTTTCAATTTGCAGCAAATATCTTATTTCAAGGTGAAGAAACTTAAACCCCTAATAAATGATACTCATTCTATCTCAATTTATGTGACATTCTCTTATTTTGGGACGTCTTAAAATGTTTGACATGATTCCCCTCTACACCTTTTTTTGTATAAGTATTCCATTCTAAAACTTTCACAATAAACTATTTGAATTTTAAACTTTGATATGATTCTCTATCAAACAATTATAATGGTATAAGTCAAATTAACATTTTAGGCACTGCGACGAATGAAGTAATAGATAAGATACATACTTTCATGGCTCTGCGGTCCTTGACAAAGGTAGGCTGAACTTTATCTTTCAAGTAATCAATCTTTTCATTGAAGTAGAAATCAGGTGCCCTAGGCTCTACACTATATTTCTTACAAAATGGCACCCATCTCCTGGCAAATTCAACTGTTTCTGCTAATGTATCAAACAACAGCATGGAAGCACCATCATCTGATACATAACAGCTAACCTTCTCAACAGGGTAATCAACAGCCAAGATCGACAGAACAGTGTTTGCAGTGATAATAGGAGGCTCCTTAAGGGGATCAACTATACTCACAAACACATCTACTGGTGCTAATCGATTTGGCTCGCCTTCACGTTCAAACCTCAACATCAATCGATCAAGGTAAGTTTCACGGTTTATGGGTGACCATTTGGGGAACTGATCAAGTATCCATGATAATGCAAACCATATTTCACAGATAACAGAGATGATCCATAATGGATAAGCATCATAGGCTGGTGTTAAGATCCGGAAATGGAAAAAGAACCCAAGAATTACAAGCCTGAGGATAATGACTATGCGATATGGACTAATTAGACTTGATGAAAGTGGAACTTTTCCCCAGAGTGGTTGCCGAGCTTCAGCCAAACTGCTTGGAAATCAGTGAAGTGGTTAGAACATTGAAATATTCTGCAAGTTTTATATGCTTAAACTTGAGCAGTTTCAATTCATACACACTCTTTTCATGTTGGAATGTTGCAGTATTTGATCCATTTTGTTAATAATATTACATGTAGTATCTAACTTCCACAATTATAAAGAGTTCAGATTTATTTAATCATACCAGCCAACCATCGAGTGATACATAACTACAAGTGACAGAGTCAGAGACGATATATAATGGAAAGTCCAATATTTAAATGTAGTAAGGACAATGACGGGGAAAGTGGAAACAAAACTAGATATAATTTGATCACTATGAACAAATCCATAGGCCAAGTTGACTGCTTTGTTACAAATTTAAAGTATTTCTATAGGGTCTTGTCCTATTCCTTCTATGTTGTTTTCTCGATGTTTCCTCACATAAAACATTCTCGTATTAGCGATAACTTCAACCTTCTCGTATTAGCACTAATCAGCAGGAGGGTATTGATTGTGGTGAGATGTTCAGTCCGGTTGTCAAACCGGCTACCATTCGCACAGTTCTGAGTATTGCTATGGGTAAGCACTGGCCGATTCATCAGCTTGATGTAAAGAATGCATTTTTACATGGGGATTTGAAAGAAACTGTCTACATGCATCAACCGCCCGGTTTTTTCCATCCGACAGCACCTCAGTATGTATGTCGTCTTCGTAAGTCACATTATGGTTTGAAACATGCCCCTAGAGCGTGGTATGATGGCTTTTCACAATACATTATGCAGATTGGGTTTGTATGCAGCAAGTGTGATAAAATTATCTATTTATTTTTCACCGCGGTAGTAGCATTGCTTATTTATTGTTATATGTGGATAACATTGTGCTGATGTGCTGAAAAATGAAATTATTGCATTGCTTAAAACCGAATTCGATATGGCCAACTTGGGGAAGTTGAGTTGCTTTTTAGGGATATCAGTGACTAGGTCTGCAGATAATATATTTTTGTGTCAGCGCAAGTATGCAGAGGGAATAGTATACAGGGCTAAAATGGCAAACTGCAAGATAATGTCCACTCCGGTTGACTCTAAATCAAAGATTAGTGTTGTTGATGGTAATCCAGTGACCGATCCCACTCTTTACAGGAGTCTTGCAGGTAAACTACAATATTTTACTTTCACCAGGCCTGATATTGCTTATGTTGTTCAGCAGGTATGCTTATTCATGCATGCCCCTAGGGAGCCTCATTTTACTGCCCTTAAGCGTATTATTCGATAGGTTAAGGGCACACTTGATTATGGATTGCATCTATATCCCTCAGCACCGACCAGATTGTTATCATATACGGATGTTGATTGGGCAGGTTGTCCGGACACGCGATGCTCCACCTCCGGCTATTGTGTGTTCTTAGGGGATAATCTCATCTCATGGTCTGCCAAGAGGCAAGCCACATTATCCCGTTCGAGTGCAGAAGCAGAGTATAGAGGCGTTGCAAATGTAGTTGTTGAGATCTGTTGGCTCTTAAACCTTCTTTTGGAGCTTCAATGTCCCTTGCATAAGGCGACTTTAGTTTACTGTGATAACATATCCGCCATAGATTTATCTCATAATCCGGTTCAGCATCAGCGAACCAGGCATATTGAGATGGATATCCACTTTGTTCGTGAGAAGGTTGCTCTCTGTCATGTTAAGGTGTTGCATTATCCGTCTTCATATCAGTATGCGGATATCTTCACGAAAGGTCTTCCTAGACTTCAGATCCAGTCTTAGCGTCCGGCCTCCTCCTGCTCCGACTGAGGGGGTGTATTAACGTATATTATAAATATACTCCATATATTTTGTAATATTTAGTAATGTATAATTATGGTAGATCTAGGATCCCTATTATATTAGGATTCCACATTGTACACACTATATATATTTGTATTAATGAGACAGACTCCCCAAGAGAGATTAATACAATCTTACATGATCTGTTAGTTTGATGGCTCATCATTTCGAGTTTAATCCATTGTATCAAGTTAACAAACAAGTCATAATTCCATTCTTTAACATCGAGTTACTAAAAATAAATTGATTTTGCCAACTCCAATGAAGATTATTATGCCACATGGTAATATATTTTTTTCTACCAAGAATTTGATAGACATGATAGTTCAAGACAAGCTAATTATCCCTAGTCCTAATCAGACATGCTTCTAGTGGGTTGGTGATATATAGCAGTTGAAAGTTGAGATGAACTAACCGAGTGGTGGTGGTTGGGAGAAGCATGATGATTCTTGATCTGAAATTCTAGTTCAAAATCATCATGAGAATCATCCTCATCATCACCTGCAACTCTAGGACAACCTACCCATATATATATTGCACTATTTAGTACAACTTGTAATATTTAAAGAAATTCAAGAATATATAACATCATCTTATGAACATATTTTGATAACCATGCATGCACGCACATATTTAGAAAAATGGAAGATGGCGTATCCAAAGGAGAAATGAAAGCACATACACATGCATTATAAAGAATTGATGGTACAATTTAATCTGTTATAGCAAGTTATTGCTCTATTTTCGAATGGATTTGAGTTATTATACTTTATGGCTATTAGTGTAGTAGTTTAACATGTTATACATGGTCAACTACCAAATTTTACCAAGTTTGCGTCAGCTAATGCTTATTATAGAAACATAGTTGAAATTACTTTAAAAGTGAAGTAATTGTATAAATAATTCTATAAAACCAAACGATTTTTAATATTATTATATCAATTACATGTTATTGTAAGTCTACTTAACATGATGATATGTAAAAACTCTTGACGCGATCGGTGAAATAAAATGAAAGAATAAAAGTACCTTTATGACGCTTATAGCGAGTATGACACTGAGTACAAGACTGGTTGCCTTCACTTCTCTCATACTCATAACATGGCCTGCAAACTGGGAATCCACATTCCCCACAAGCAACAAACACCTCCCCATTTTCCTTCACTTCAATCTCGTCTTGACAAATCTTGCATATCTTCTTCAATGACACGACAACCCCTCCAGACTCTCTTGTTTCTGTTGGAGGCCGCTGCTATACATATTCATTGTTTCCAAAACAAGGAAAAAGAATCGTTTACACAAAATCTAGCAGAGAAAGAAAGATTTTGACACATATCAAAAATAACTTTAGAACGTGCGTTTTTAAACATGTTAGTGATTTTTTTGTGACTATAAAAACATGTCATTACTAGAAAACTCAAACAGACTAAAGAAAAAAGAGCAGTGTCATATAAACAGAGACGTACATCTCCTGTATGGAAAACATGAAGTTCACTGCGAGAATGAGAACCAGTCATGGTGTTAGATGCCACTAAGGCAAAATGAGCTATGGAAATGGAATGAGTAGAAGAGGGTATATTAAGAAGAGAATATGTACACTTTCTGGTGGGAGTTTGAGATTTTTCACCTAACTAATTGTTGAAGTGATGGTTTGATTAGAAGAGACGTTACTTTGGACCTGAGACAGAACAGGTAGGAGATCGTTTCTTCCACAGGCTATTTCTCTCGACAGACACTCATTTTGTTTCTTGTTTTTAAAAAGAATCCTAATTGTTCTCTGACTTTTATACTAAGATTATAGTGTGTATGAGTGTATGATGTATGATTAGGCTGTGTATATATCTTTGACACAAAGGTATCCAAACTCGGAATCCTAACATACATAGATTGGCCAATGATAACAAATTATAAATTATTTATTTAAATTATATACGTTGACGGTACCAAAAAATTGCACATTATCCATGCAGTGCTTCTATTTGTTGTGACAAATTATACCATGTTTTGTATGTTACCAAATATTTGCTTGTTATAAAAAGTTGTTTGAAATGGACTTACAAGTAATATGGTAATATAAAATTTCTTAACATTGTCAAGGAATACGAGTTAAATTCAATTTTGCCATGGCTTCTTTATTTCCGTTAGTTCTTATCTGACCTTTTTTGAAATATTTTTTCTTGAGCCGAGCGCCTATCGGAAACAATCTATCTCTCAAGGTATAGGATAAGTCTGCGTACAATCTACCCTCCCCAAACCCAATTTGTGGGATTACACACGGTATGTTGTTAGTGTACTCGATTGAGAAAAAATCTAATACTCGATTTAGTTGGCTTGGTAGGGAACATCAAGCGGTTTAAGAAAGGGCCATAGTTTACAAGATACAAATCCTCTCTAAATCTTTAAGGTTACTTATACTCTCTGATCTTTCTACTCTTTTTCTTCTTCTTTTTTTATATCTAGCTTTCCGGCTTATAAGGTCCTAACTCAGAAGAGAGCAAATTGCTCCCACCAGGGTTTGAACTCATATTGCAGGTCTCCGGCTGAATTTTAAGTTTCCTCATTTGTCATCCAGCTATGTCCGGGAACTCTTTCTACTCTTTCTTGTATGTTTTTCTTTTTTCATTTACCCTATTTTTTTTCTTTTGTCGAGAATGTAATTATACCTCTAATCAGAAATACAATAACTCAAAAACCAGCAATGCTTTATCTAAGTTTTCTGAATAGCGTCTTAGCGCTTCAAACACTTTGATCCTAATGCTTACTTCCTGTAAGAAGGCAAAACTATACGAGTCTTTCACATGATGAAGAGAGAAATCATGGAAGACTAATCACTACTATGAAATTCCTAAGCCTGATTCAACATGATAAAACAATCATCTTTAGCGAAGATTACATTTACATAATGCAACTGGTGAGAATCCATGCAACAAGAACTACTACTCTGACTGATACATAGACTTTAACCGAACAACTCATGTTCAGACAACCTACATTTTCAAATTACAGTGGAATCTTGGTAGCTCAAACCTTACTGAACAAGAATTAGACATCAGCAGGACCAATAGTGCCACATATTGACACATATTAGACATCAAAGGTTCGATATTTCATTATGTTCTATGTCAAATGAGAGGACACGCCATGGCCCCTCGGGGTATGGTATATGAAAAGAATACAATGGTACTTATAGCTCCTTCACAAGCCAACCCTGTCCTACTCGAGGATCTGATGTTCCAAGCATCAAAATATAACTATCCTAACAAAGGTTTTTGAACATATGAATGCTTAATCATCCAATTTAGAGCGCTTTGAAGGTGGTGAATCAGATGTGCTGGTTATATTTGTCTCAGGATCGCCAAGAACTTCTCTTTCTCGCTCTTTCTGCTTCTCATCAACCTCTTTAGCAATATCAACCTGTGACACTCCATGATCATTTTTGCCAGAGGAATTTTGAACTGCATCTGACGACTGTGCAAAGGCATCATCTGCTGTGGATGATGAGCCTTTAGCCAAGTCCACGCCAGGCATTGACTTGCACTGCTTCTCAAACATCTGCTGTAGGTATCTCCCTTGTTCTTCTATACGCAGCTGCAGATTTCTTTGAATCTGCAAATGTACATGACAATATAAGTGCACATAACATCACAAGTCTTGCAAGTTAGTTACCACAAGACAATCAAATAAGAGATTGGACTTATAAGTGCACATAACATCACAAGTCTTGCAAGTTAGTTACCACGAGGCAATCAAATAAGAGATTGGACTTACATGACAATATAAGTGCACATAACATCACAAGTCTTGCAAGTTAGTTACCACAAGACAATAAAATAAGAGATTGGACAAGCTGGCTATTCATTTTATCAACGGGCATAAGAAAGCCATTCTATTACCCATGACAGAGTATTTTTAGCCCCAAGACTGAACTATGATTAACTGAAAATTGACTAATCAAAATGATTGATTCCTTATATATCATTAGTCTTCAACAAGGAGGAGAAACCTATAGGAATTGCTTACATTATAAATTAAACAGAAAACGCACAAAGAAAAACTCTAACTTGCACTTCTTGTTTTCTTCAGAACTATCTATAACGGTTGGAAGACCGGAAAGGCCATAAGCAGCCAAAAGCTATACATAAGAAGATAAAACATGACAAGCAAACATGCTCATATAACAGACACGTAAGCAATGACCACCAATCAAATTGTTTGTCTTTTTACATTAACAGAAAATTCATACCTCAAGCTGTTCATGGAGACGCTTCTGAACTTCCATCTGCAATCGCAATGCTTCGGTGATCTCAATTCCCCTGTATCACAGCCCAACACATTATATTTGAATGAAGCAAGTGAGTAAATATACACGACAATAAGATATAACAGGAAACTCAAAATTACATAAATAGAGCCCCTGAAGCTACCACTCAGCATTGTATTCAGAGCACCATTATTGCCCTGTGTTACATAATACAGGCAAAAAATTCTCCAGCTATCCGGCCTCAATTGCAGAACCCTCAATTTTAACTATTTGAATCTTTTCCTGTTATGGACCTTGAAATTCAGTTGAAATACTTCAACTTCCCCCCTTCCTCTTCCTTTCTCTCTATTGGGGAACAAATAGATCCCTTTACTAAACAGCATCCACTACTACTTACTATTATTTGTCAGCCTTCTTGTCGGGATAGCTTAAACATTTGCCATAAGTACATTCTAAGTTTCCTAATAACAGGCGTAAATAAGTTAGAGTTCATGGTGTAGAAATTCAAGAAAATAACTTGAGCCCACCATTTTTTGTAGGTTATTTTCTATTATTATATGATTTTGTTCTCCAGGCATATGCATAAATAGTACTCACAATGAAGTTCATTATACAGTAAGGGCAGCCCGGTGCACTAAGCTCCCGCTATGAGCGGGGTCCGGGGAAGTTCATTATACAATAACTTCTAATAATTAAATTATACTCCCAATTCATGTAGAAGTAGGAATTCCTCTCATTAGTTTATGTGCTAGCGAATTTTAAATCTTCAGAGATTAGCTCAGTTTCACCCTCCAGAAAATTGTCAATATTGGCTTCCCAGCAGTCAATATTAACTATTGTATAAGTTTCTGTTGTAATTATTGAAATGAAGAGTTTTCAAACTTGTAGAATTTTTAGTTTCTTAATATCTAAATTTTATTGTTTAGATAGTAATTTATTCATGTCCCCTTTACATCAGAAATTGTTAACTTCATCTATGAAAGGTGAAACAAGACGACTAAATTGGGACTCAGCATGTATATGATATCAATAGGTTACCTGCAAATCACATTCCTACTCCACCCCTACCCCTCAATTTCATGAAAGCTAAATCAGAAATTTAATTAAACAGAACCTAAGCATCATGTGATGCATAATGAAAGGGGGACAGATCACATGCTAAGGTTATATAAATGCATTTTAGGCACACTGCTCTGTGGTATCCACATTAGGAAGGGCCCCATTGAGGAAGAAACAGGATAGGAAAAGAGGGGGAAAAAACATTCCACATTATTGTTTTAAATACTCCAGCAGAAACTGTTTCTTAAAACTATGTTGCTATTGCAAATGATGAAGATAAGGCTGGTTATAGTCGGTTAATTCTCTTGTAAATTAGAGGACAAACAAGCAATCCAAATTAACTAAGCAAAGGATATTACCAAAGATGGCAAAATCAAGTGTGTACATGATATTGATGTGAACGTTTTTGCTGGCCCAGGAATTGTTAAATAACACAGCATAATGCTAAAGAAAAAAAAAAGGACAACACCCGTCCCTCTAAAAGATCCAAACCTACAAAGCTTATGCCCAAAGGCCAAAACCTAACTGGTTAAGCCACACCCACAATCTGAAAACATTATCAACACAGACAAGGGTCAAACACAAAAGATTAAAACCCCAAAATCCATATCTGAACCAATGCCCCAAACCACAAAACCAGAAACTGAGATTTCTATCACCAAAACCAGACCATATCCCAACCCCAAAGTACAGATATCCCAAAGATTCGAATCATATAATCACTACCCCAAGCCCAAGAGAAGACAATTCTGTGTGTCAATGAATTGGCTCATAGCAGAAGACAGACATCACTACCTCATCAAAAAAGACGGCACATCACTAAAGCAGCCATGGATGCCAGCCTCTGTTCTTCAGAGGTTGTGGATAACATATGCAGAGATGACTTTTGAGAAGCGAGAATCCAACAGAGCCAGAAAAAAAAAAGTGACAATGAAGAGGAGATTCTGGAATGACGGTGGGTCAACCCTCATTACCGGAAACTCAAGTTGGCCCTTGCACCAAATTCAATAATCTGTTATTTTAGGTGAGGAAGAGAACTTGTAAATTTCCAATACTAGCTAGAGGATAGAGAGAAAATGCCGACTGTGGAAGAGAATTTTGATGCTGGAAAACACAGTAGCAGTCAAGATACAGTGCCAAGCTCTTCTGAGCAAGATAGATGTTCTGGCGAGAGGAAGGAATAAGTCACTCTTTTCCTATACTTTGTCCAAGCAGAGATATTCTTTTGTTTCATCTGGGGCCCGGATGGGGGTGGGAGTTAGAGTCAGGGTAGAGGGTGAAACGGGAAGAGTTAAGGGGAAAAGGGGAAAGGTTTACGTTATAACTTCATAAAAAGTACAACGTGAAAGTCTCTCTTATGCATGGAATAATACAGTAAAAAAAGGGCAGTCAGGTGCACAAAGCATCAAAGCAGGATCCGGGGAAGGGCCGCACCCTAAGGGGTGTGATGTAGACAACCCACCCTAATGCAAAGCATTAGTGGCTGCTTCCACGGCTCGAACCCGTGACCATGACTTATAATAATTTTTTTGAAAACTGGTAAATATTACAGAGGATATATAATAGCTGATCGATAGAACTGTGGACATGGAACAGCAACTTACGTTTTTAAGTCCAGAGATGACAAATCATCAATTGAAGATCGTTTCTTCTCTGAAGACCCTGCTATGAGATCAAAGAAAGGATGTCAGCAACGAAATCATCCGAAGACAAGAATGGATGGAGAAATTAATTAGTTGCAACCTGGAAATAAGAATTGGCAAGAAATATACAGGATTTTTAGCAACAAAATAATTATGCTCAGGTAGAAGAGCATAATTAGGAAAAAGACGGGCTCCACATTTTTTTGAGAAAAAATTATAAAGTTCATAATACTCTTTTATCCTAAAACATTTTTCACTATTTCCTGTCCGTCACCAAAACTAGCATTCGCCAAAATATGTCCTTTACGGAACAGGTTTTCAATTAACGAGGGTAAAATAGGTGCAAAACGGTGGAAAAAGTTTTAGTTCTTACAATGAGTGAGAAAGCAACGGATGCAGGAAAAAAGGAGCTGGAGTGAGTAGTACTCTGATATGGGAAGTTATTCTTCACTGAAAAAGAAAGCAAGAACCTGAAATAGATGTATCCGGAATTTAAAATTTTGGTGTAATGCTTCTTTTTCAATGACATGGATGTAATGTTGGAGTTTTTGGAATCCCTGCAGTTATAAGAGACTCATACCCAGAAGACTGTTTCTTACTGGCGCAGTGTCATCTTGGTACTGTGGTTATATCAATAAAATTATGTCTTATCGAAGAAAAAAGATAGGAGAAAAGAAGAAAATACCGCATGCAGTGTAAGTTGAGCAAACATATTCGGCTAAGGAGAGAGAGAGAGAGAGTTAAATAAAGAAACATACAAAGGAAGTACTTTAAAGGAGTGAACCAGGCTATGGGAAGTTATTTTTTACAAAACAAAGTACATGATGTTGGAAATTGTGTACAAATTTTACGGTTTCCCTCAAGTAGTCCCAAACTTTTAAAGTTTCCTATGCTATAACGTTACCACAGTATTATCTCAATTCAATTCTTGACATGTCTCAAACAAGTCTCTACCCAAACATGGTAAAAATACCACGTCACACGAAGTTCTCAAATAGAGCACAAGTCCATGTTCCTGAGACAGTACCAACTAAAAACCTGATCGGAGACTCATTGCTTCAAAACCTAGTTGATAACTCACAGGTCCAGATCTTTCAGCTTCAACAGAAAATAGAATTTCTTGGGCATTCTTTTGCTACAAGGGAAAGCTCATCTATCATGCACAAGAAAGCTACCATATGAATAGCTTCCTAAGAATAATTTCATCCTTTGCTACCATGCATATATAGATTGAGAAATGTATGAGTGATTAGATACATTACTTACATATATACAATAGTTGCCTCCAACCAAAGATGGTCTTTGAAATCACATGAGAGTAAATACAAAAAATAAGTTGACATACGAATAAAAAATTAAAACATGCACACACACATACACATGCATGCACTCGCTTGTGAAGAAGAACTTTTTAGATCTCAAGTACTTCACAAAAATTAGATTCAAAAGATAATCACAGCTTTACAACAAGCAAAGTTAATTTCATGAATAAGAACCAAACGCTTCTTCAAAATTTCTTGAGAAAAGAGAAAAGAAAATGAATGAAAGAAATAAAGACATGTGTAAGCAAACACAAAAGAGTGAGAAATTTCTACATACCCTCTGATGCTTCTGGTTTATATCTAGCTGTTCGATATTTCTGTATTTCAGGAAAATGGTTCACAATCATCGATAAAGAACAACAGGTCCATCTCTAAAGGGAACCAACTTGAGGACATGAGATAGCACAAACCTGCAAATGGCTTTTTACGTGATAGATGGTCAAACCTTCAACTTTCATCAATTTTAGCACCCCTTTGGGAGTAGCTCCTGCAGTTCATGTAAAATCACTTGAGTCAGACAACAGTCTAATGCTAAAAGTTGGTTTATGATGCACAACAAGGAGAGCATTATAAAAAATAATGTTCAACAAGGAGAGAAATCACTTTCACTTCCACCAAGCTTGTTGACTGCTTCCACAAAAGCTTCATGAAGTTCTGGTGTCCAACGCATGCGTTGCTTTGCTGCAGAAACACTTGCAGGGGATGATGCCGGAGCAATAACCGAAGTTTCTACAGACACAGCTGGGATTTGCTGTGATACTTGGACTTGCTGCATTGGGAAATTTAAAGGTTGTTTTTCCTCCTGATATTGCATCTTAAATCACACAAGAGACAAAATAAGAATGGGTCTCCTTTTGTTCTTTTATCACCAATAAGAAGAGTAAGAAGAAGAAAAGTAAATGAATAAAGGGGAAGCCCGGTACACTAAGCTCACGCTATGCGCGGGGTCCGGGGAAAGGGCCGGACCACAAGAAAAGTAAATGGATGAGAAGTAGAAATTCAGCAGTCAGTGCAGAAAAAAACAGACCTTCAGCTCCGAGTCGGCAATGCTTGTATCAGCCATGATCTCGTTCCAATTAGAAGTCAGAGCATCTTCGTCATTGATTACAAGGTCGGCCCATTGCTGCCAATCACTTTGTTTATTGCTAGAAGCTACCTGGCTATTCTGGACAGGGAATGGATCAAGGAAATTAGGCAATGGATCTATACACCAGGATTCATTGTTTTCATTCAAATATTGGCTTGATGCTGTGGATTGAAGAACGCCCGAATGAGGTAATAGGATTGATGTCTCACTATTTGTTGACTGAGAAATGAAAGGTGCAGGTCCTGAATGCTTTTCCTGGGGCGGAACAGATGTGAAATGAAGATCCGCGGAAAAGCCTGATGATGATGAGAACATAAGACCAACAGCCCCATTGTTGGAAGGCAAAGAAGAGACAACAGTTCCAGGATGTTGCTTGAGTTCCTTCTCCATTGAAGTCTGCTGCAAGTCTGGAAACTTAGAGTACTTCTCTCCTAGTGCTGTTGGAAACACAGGCAAGGAAGAAGAAAGTGCCCCTGATGCACCACAATTACTGAGTTGACTTGCAACCACACTTTGAACAGACACAGCGGGACGTGCTTCCATTTGAACTTTGTGAAGGAGTACCACACACTACTATATTCTCCTCAATTAGTATCTTTTAATTTCTCAGTAGTTTGAGGCCAAGATCGATTCCTGAATCATCAGCAGGACATCAAAACTTCAAGAAACTCAAAGCCAATATGTTGCATACCTTGCATGTAGGATTATTAAACCCCATGTTTCTCATGACTGGGCACAATTCTAAGGAAAAAATTGAAAGAAAAAGTAACCATTTTAAAAATAAAGTGATCAACATGGATAGGTGGTAGCATGGATTATTATGAGCGGGAAAAAACAAGTGTACTACAACTGAAAAGGAGTATACAAGATAAACTCAGTGTTTTGCGATATTAAAGGAAAATTTAGATGGTCAAGCATAGTTTTTTCAATGGTGAAAATTCAGTAAATGGAGAAACTGCATGATAGCTACATGTTAAAACCCACAAATGAAAGTTATATGTCATAATGACAGCTAACTTACAACCAAGCAACAAAATCAAGCATGATTTTCCAGTAATATGATGCAAGACCCTGGTACTGTCAAGCAGACACATTGTACATCTGGAATCTTTAACCATAGTAATTCAATGTGAATTATCACTAATATTGCAACCTTGCTGACCAAAGATACTCATCACATTCACAATTTTAGGTTGTTGAAATGTTGAATAAAATAAAGATGAATTGCATCACTGTAGTACACGTGGAGATACTATGCATTTTTCAGATATATCCATGTTAGAAATCCAACAGAATTAGCCATTGATGCTTGTGTCAGGGTAGACTGCCTACATCACACCCCTTGTGGTTCGGCTTGTCCCCAAACCCACGTGGACAGGGATGCTTTGTACACCATGCTTCCATTTTTTTAGGTTTTATTAGAAATCTCAACAGAATTATTTCTTTAAGAGGTCAAACCAGAAGATTTATGATTTCTTGTCTCAGGTTCGAATCCCAGCGAGGCAAAAAGACTAGGTGATTTCTTCCTATCCAAGTGGACAGAGTTACCTGGTACCTGTGTCGGTGGACGGTAGCAATTACCCCATGAAATTAGTCGAGGTGCGTGAAAGTTGACAAGACACCAAGGTTATCACAAAAAAAAAACATCAATGATTTCTTCCGTGAATTCAGAAGGAAAGGTATTAGGTTGACAATTAAGGCTTTCATTGTCTTGCATGTATTGCAAGGATAAAACCATGCAAGAGCAGAGTTATTAGAGTGGAGATTTTGATGAAAGGAATGAAATCTCACATCGGAAAGGTATAAGAACCTTGGACTCCTTATATGGCTTGCAATCCTCATCCCTTTGAGCTAGCTTTTGGGGTGTGAGTTAGACTCGATCCATATTTAACATAGTATTAGAGCCAGGTCCATCCGGTGTGGGGCCCCGGACCGTGCCGGGGTGATGAAATAACCCCGGTCCATGAATGTGCACGCTCTAGACTAAACAATGAAAGTCCAGATCTGGGGGGGTTATAAATGGAATGGAATGGAATCCCAGATCGGATCAGGATAAGAACCTTGCACTTCTTATATGGCTTGGGCAATCCTCCTCCCTTTGAGCTACCTTTTTGGGTGTGAGTTGGGCCCGGTCCATATTTAACATGATATGTGCAAAAGTGGAGCAATATTAGCACAAACTGAGCATAGCTTGTGTTGGCAGAAAAAGGATTGAATAACGTCTTTGGTCGCAATGACAAAAGAGAATAGGACTTGAATGAGATACTACTAAACTTATGTAGCTCTAAGATGGATAGTGCTAAATGTTGTCCTGTACTATCACACCTGGATAAGAGATGAATAAATTTCAGAACGCAAGAACCCACTTGCTATTAAACCATTTCTATACAAGGCTAACCTCCTATCTTCATCTTTTCCCTTTTGCTCAGAATAGAATTCATCATGTCAAGTTAATTTAGCCCTAGACGTCAACTATAACCTAAAGCTTCTGCCTTTATCTCAGTACCCCAACCAGATAAACTGAATACAAAGTTGTAAGAAGTCCAGAGTCAAAGTCAATTTGAAACTTTCAATCTCCAACCAACTTAATCTAATAAAAACAGGCAACTCAATCAACTAACTATGTCTCAAGCCCAAATTAGTCCGAATGGGCTATACCAATCCTCTAATATTCATTTTACTCTACTCAGACTTATTTCATTCTAATATTGGTGAATAATTTGTCTTTTTAAGGAAAATTAGGAGTTCTCTAAATTCTAAAAGTAGAGGTCTCTAAAATATCACACTTAGTCCTAGTCGCTAAGTAGATTAGAAATGCTCCTAGCAAACTCCTGTCTTCATGCAAGTTTTGTATCGACTAAGTTAATTCCAAATACTTGGTATGCCTCAATGAAATCTTACTTTTTCCATTTGTTCTTAGCTAAGTACATCCCAAACTTCTTTGAAATGTTTTTCCTTGAGCCGAGGGACTATCGGAAACAGACTCTCTACCTCCCAAGGCAGGTAGGGGCAAGGTCTGCGTAGACACTACCCTCCCCAGACCCCACTTGTCTACCTCCCAAGGTAGGTAAGGGCAAGGTCTGCGTAAATACTACCCTCCATAGACCCCACCTGTGATTACACTGGGTATGTTGTTGTTGTTCTTAAACAATCAAAATTAGATAAAAGGAAAAGATAAGATAAATTTACAGTCATGAAGCCATGCAAACATCAACAATCACTCCTTTGGGATGGATAAAAGGGAAAAGATTAACATAACCACCAGATTATCACAAACCTCAAACACACAGAAATACAAACAAGAATGAAACTAAATCAAGATAAGCCATTTCCATTAATACACATTCAAATAACACAAATTTAGAACAAAAATATCAAAATTATCAAAAAAGACGAAAAGGGTATAAGGAATTATTACCTAAAAACACAAAAAAGTTATCAACAACTCCATAATGACCCGAAAAAACGGAGAACTAATCGAGGCACACACCAATCATAGAGCTTATAAACATATATCTATCACCTGTGCGTATCTATATCCTATCCTATGGTGTAGGTTAAATCGTGTGTGCCGATTTTGGGGGGTTCATTTCATCACCGGCGAAATCGAAAGAAATTGAACGGTGACCGTTGATTTTGATTTGGCTGCGAATTTTGTATTCTAGTAGAACAGTGCCTAGTTGCAGAGATTGTTGTCGTGGGGTGATTTGGACGCGCTTAAAGAGCGCGTGAGGCGATAAGAGGGAATATGAGGAGAAGTTGGTGACTGTCATGTGGTGGGTCCCACTTGGTAAAAGGGATGTTGCGGTGCACGTGTGGTTAAAATCTCCCTTCAATTATTTGGATTTTTATAATCTAAAATCTTTTTATTTCGTGAAAAAATGATTTTAGTATTCTAAGTGAAAAGTAAAAAAACAATTTAATAATTGTGATTTAATTTAAGTGTAGTCTTTCAGTGGATTAAAGGCCAAATTGGGAGACCCTTCTGTTTCTTTACTTGCTTAAGAATTAGTAGTCCTTGGGAATCTTGGAGACACGTGTCACTCGTACAACGTATATATATTAACGTAAAATAATACTATGGTTTTTTATAAGGGGAGTGCACAAATAACCACTTTGACGTTCCCAGCTTAAATAAGTTTAGTCGATTTAAAATTAATTTTAAATTCATGGATCTAGAATTATAATACGTAAACCTAAATTGACATATTTACTTGTGTCATTGGAACTTCGGATTATTATATGCATAGTTGGACTTTGCAATCCTCAACTTTAAATATATTTGAACTACTTTCCTAAATAATTAAATAAATGAATTTCGAACCATCCACGTTACACTATATAATACAACAACAAGAATATACCTAGTAAAATCTCATAATGTGGGGTCTGGAGAGAGTAAAGTGTACATAGACCTTATCTCTACCTTGGTAGGTAGAGCGGTTGTTTCTGCGAGACCCTCGGCTCAAGACCCCATAAATGAATTTAGAACCATCCACATTACACTATACAATGATGGTAAAAAATATATACTTCCTTGGATGAAAATCGCATATGTGAGCCTTCCTCCATGACAGTTACATCAATCTCTCATGGCCATGTAATTACCTTTAGTTTTCTTTCTTTTTTGTCTATCATTTCTCAATTAACCTAAAGTCGGATTATATTCAAATTAGCATAGTGGTTGATTTTTATTAGTTACTTATATAGCCTATTTTGGATTACGGGGTGTCAAGAATAGTGGATTTTGACCATCAAACTCCAAGAAGGGTGGGGAGGAAAGAGGAGGAGGAGGTAGAATTATATCTGAAATTTGTCAATATTAACTACAAGTTAAATATTTTAAATAAATTATAATTAAGCTTTGCAGTCTCCAAATTTAAATATGTATGTCCGAAGTTTGAACTGCTTTCTAATGAATCAGACATAAATTTAGGACCATTGGCATGGTAAGATTGGAATAATTTTCCTTAGGGATTCCTTTCATTATTCACAATATATATAGTTATACAAAGGTTGATTCCTAATACAATAAGAATCCTAACTTACCTTAAATGGTTGATTCATAATACAATAAGAATCCTAAGTTACCTTAAATATACATCTATCATAATTACAAAATATACTGTGAATATTCAGAGAATATTTGCTAATACTCCCCCTCAGTCGGACCGGGAGGAGGCCAAACGCTAAGGCTGGATCGGAAGTCGGTGAAGAGCTGTCTCGGTAGTCCCTTTGTAAAAATGTCTGCATACTGATAGGAGGAAGGCACGTGTAATATTTTGACCTGACCAAGGGCAACCTTCTCTCGCACAAAGTGAATATCCATCTTAATATGCTTAGTCCGCTGATGTTAGACCGGATTGTGAGACATATAGATGGCAGATATGTTGTCACAATAGACTATAGACGCCTTTCGTAGTGGACACTGGAGCTCCATTTCTGAGCCAACAGATCTCTCAGAACGACATTAGCAACTCCGCGATATTCTGCTTCAGCACTCGAACGGGATAGCGTGGCCTGCCGCTTGGCGGACCATGAAATAAGATTATCCCCAATAAATACACAGTAGCCTGAGGTGGAGCGACGTGTGTCGGGGCATCCTGCCCAATCTGCATTCGTGTAGGAGAGTAGTTTGGTTGGGGTAGAGGGATAGAGATGTAGTCCAAAGTCCAGTATGCCCTTAACGTATCTGATAATACGTTTAAGGGCGGCAAAATGGAACTCTCGAGGGTCGTGCATAAACAAACACACCTGCTGAACGGCATATGCAATATCAGGCCTAGTGAATGTAAGATACTGAAGGGCACCTGCAAGACTCCGATATAGAGTGGGATCAGAAACGGGCGCACTCTCATTGGCACTGAGCTTGGATTTCGAGTCAACCGGAGTTGGCATAATTTTACAATTTGCCATCTTAGCCATGTATAATATCTCTTCTGCATACTTACGTTGACACAAGAACATAGTAGCTACAGATCTAGTAACTGATATACCCAAGAAATAACTCAGCTTGCCCAAATCGGTCATAGCAAATTCAGTTTTGAGTAGAGCAATGATTTCATTCTTCAAACAGTCAGATGAGGCAGTAAGAACAATGTCATCCACATGTAATAGCAAATAAACAATGTTGCTACCTCGATGAAAAGTGAAGAGAGAGTTATCACACCTGCTACATATAAAACCGATCTGTAGAAGATACCTGGCAAAGCGATCATACCAAGCGTGGGGTGTTTGTTTCAAGCTATACAATGACTTCCTGAGACGACATACAAACTGCGGGATTGTCGGATGAACAAAGCCAGGAGGCTGATGCATGTACACAGTTTCTTTCAAATCCACATGTAGAAATGTATTCTTGACATCAAGCTGATGAATTGACCAGTGCATGCCCATAGCAATACTGAGAACAGTCCGAATAGTGGCCAGTTTAACAACCGGACTGAATGTCTCACCACAATCAATACCCTCATGCTGATTAGTGTCATTAGCAACTAGTTTTGCCTTATACCGCTCCAAGTCACCATTGTCTCTGTACTTATGATGAAATAGCCACATACACCGGATAACATTCACACCGTCCGGTCTAGGTACCAAATCTCAAGTGTTCAGCTTGGTTAAAGCATTAAATTCCCCGCACATGGCCGCATTCCAATTAGGGTTCAGTTTCGTTAGTTTTGGATTTTTTGGAATGGGTGATATGGTTTATGTAGAGAGGTTAAAGTGGACCTTGGGTTTGAAAATCCCGTGTTGGGCACGGGTTTCCATACGATGGGTAGGCAGTGACCGCTGGGCTTTAGGTTCAGAACTCAATATCGGAATCTGAGAGGTGTCGGTGACAGGTTTTGGAGGTGACTGGGTTGTTGTCGGTGTCAGTGGGTTAGGTGGCGAGTTGGTGGAGCTAGGCAGGAGCGGCAGATCTCTGATGGGTGGGTGGATCGGAAATGTGTCAGCGAGAGGGTTTCTGGACAGCCTATCGAGAGATGGGTGGTTTAGTGGAGGCGGCTGATGTTCGACATTGTAAATATGAGACAGGGGCTGGTGGGTTGTACTGGCGGCGTCGATGACGGTCGCTGGTGGAGGCGAAATGACCTGCGCCATCGATGTTGACGCGAGAACAGTGGACGGAAACCGTAACTGTGATTTGACTGGTGGGGACAGATCTGTGTCATCAAGAAACGTGTAGTCCGTGGTTTAAAATTTCCGAAGATTGGAAAATGGAAAATACATCTCGTCAAATGTGACGTGGAGGGAGATAATGATTTTACGAGTGGACAGGTCATAGCACAAGTAACCCCTATGGTTAGACGCGAGACCAACGAAGACACAGGGCGTAGTTCGTGGTGCTAATTTGTAAGGGACAATGGAGGCTAGATTGGAGTAGCATACGCAACCAAAAAATTTGAGTTGGTCATAGGACGGGATCCTACGGTATAGAACTTCAGTGGGGGTCTTGTTTTGAAGGGTGTTAGTAGGTAAAATATTAAGGAGGGATTCTACCATTTTAACAGCATAAACCCAAAAATGCGGTAGAAGACAGGCATGAAACAAAAGGGTGTGAACCATGTTATTGATGGTTCGTATAATACGTTCAGCCTTTTCATTTTGGGAGGAAGTATAGGGACATGAAAAATGGAAAACCATACATTGTTTAGAGCAGAAAGTCTGAAATACCGAATTATTAAATTCGCGTCTATTATCACATTGGAAAGATTTGATAGATTTTTCAAACTGTGTTTTAATGAATTTTTGAAATTCAAGGAACTTGGCAAATACTTCAGATTTGAATTTCAGAGGGTAAATCCAGACAAAATGTGAAAAATTATCTAAAAATACTAGATAAAATTTGTGGCCCAAAGAGCTAACAACCGGAGATGTCCACAAGTCAGCATGAACAATATCAAAAGGAGCAAAGGTAACACTGTTGGATGACATAAATGGAAGACGAGTATGTTTGCCAAGTGGGCAAGAAAAATAGTGTTGGGCAAGTTTCCCATTATTACATTGAATACGCTTAGTAGTCTTAAGAAAATTAAAAACAGGGTCTCCGGGGTGCCCGAGTCTGTTGTGTCAAGTTGACGGAGAGATAGTCGCAAGGGATAGAGGTGATTGTGGTCTGACAGCGGAAGATTGAGTGAAGGGGTAGAGGACTCCCACACTATTGCAGCGTGTAAGAATTTCCCCCGTATTGAGATCCTTCACAGAAAAACCAAAAGGGTAAAATTCGACAGACACAGAATTATTGTGAGTGAATTTTCTAACAGAGATTAAGTTTTTAATAATGTTAGGGGTGTAAAGAACGTGATTTAGGGAGAAAGGCGGGTGGGGATGTTTGGTATGTGTGTTACCGTAACCTTCAATTAGAATGCGATGACCATTGCCAACAGTAATAAATTGAGGACACTTTAACCGAAGTAGTTGAGATAAGTTACCTGACGACCGGGTGAGGTGAGATGTGGCTCCGGTGTCCATGTACCAATTTTCGTCGGGTTGTTGAAGGTTCACGATGCTAAAGGCCTGGCCCAAATCGGTGAGGGCCAGGCTGCTGCCTTGCGGGTGATACTGGACCGAGTCCATGTGGGCCTATTGCTACAGCTGATGGGCCTGCATGTTGGCTGGGGCGGAGCCCAGAAGGCCGAGTGACCAAGACTGCGGCTGGAACTGGGCCCCTGTTGTTGGGTAAGGGCAGGTAGGCGAGGCCCAGTTCCCAGTATTGGTCCAGGGTTGCGGTCTATCTCACTGGAAGTAATGTGCAGGGTTTGGGCCTGTTTATTGGTTTTTGTGGCCCTTGTCGCGGCCCTTGCCTTTGTTATTATTGTCGTGGCCTCTGCTGCCACGCCCTCCACCGCGGGACTGTTGTTGGTGGTGGTCTTGCGGTGGTGGCGGGGTAGTGTTAGCCGCTGGTGGTGCCATCCCGTCAACGGCTAACACCTTTTGATTATGCTCTTCTTGTTTAGCACGTCAGGTTTCTTCCAACAATAGTTGTGAACGTGCCTTGATGAAACTTGGTAGTGGGTCGGCCTGTTGAATCATCGTTGTGTGTGTATCGTATTCACCTTTCGGTAAACCAGCAACTAATTGGAGTATCATCTTGATTTCAGAAACAGATGTCCCGACGTTGGAAAGTTGGTCGGCTATGAGTTTCAGTTGTTTGCAGTATTCGGACATGTTGTTAAAATTCTCGAGCTATGGGTATTGTTGAATTGTTCTTCCAAATACACAGCCCGAGTATTTTTATTGTCCTGAAAGATTTCTTCTAACCGTACCCAAAGGTCACATGTCGTGGCACCTATTTTCATGATAGTACACAACAAGTCTTTTGAGATGGTGTCGTATATGCACTATTTGACGATGGCGTCAAGGCGACGCCATGTCGATTCGGCAATATCGGTGGGACGAGGAACAGAGTCATCAATATGGTCACGCACGTTGTACGCACATGCATGAATATAGAACAGTTCTGTCCACATGGAATATTGACAGTCTTCTTGATCAAGAATAGGGATAGAGTTCTTGATGTTGGTAACGGCGAAAGCCGGGTGAAAAGAAGACGATGATCAATGAGAGGGGTTGTCAAAAGTGCCAGTGGAGGAACCGGAATTTGTGGGGGAAGACATGGTGGCAGCCAGTCTTGCCGTCGACCGAAGGGAAATATCGAGGGGGGAGGGGGGAGGCTGCTGTTTTTTAGAGAGAGAAGAGTAGGGATTAGGGTTAGGCTCTTGATACCATTTAAGATTGGAATAATTTCCCTTAGGGATTCCTTTCATTATTCACAATATATATAGTTGTACAGAGGTTGATTCCTAATACAATAAGAATCCTAACTTACCTTAAATGGTTGATTCCTAATACAATAAGAATCCTAAATTACATTAAATATACATCTATCATAATTACAAAATATACTGTGAATATTCAGAGAATATTCGCTAATATGCCTTACACTAACGATTTCACAAGGTTCCAATGCAGTATTAGTGAAAAATATATACTTGTCTTGCAATCCTTATTCAAAAATTGCACGAGCCTTCCCCATGGCAATGATATCGAACCTTCTCTCCTGGCCATGTATTTACTTCAAGCTTTCTTTCTTTTGTCCCTGATTTTCTTACTTTGCCTTAATATTATATTCAAATCAGTGTTATTGATTTTTATTAGTAATTTATACTATAAAAAAGTATATAATTAACAACAAAATTTTAGCAACAATTAATAAATATACGGTTGCTATAAAACGTAAATGACAACAAATTTAATATGTTGTTGCGAAAACTTTTTGCATCGGAGGTTATTGCAACGGCATGCAACAATTTTTATTGTTGCAAAAAATACTTTTGATAACAACATCCAACATATGACAACAAAAATATTATTGACAAATGTCTTTCTTCTTGTAGTATTATGTAGCCCATTTCGGGTTATGGAGCGTCAAGAGTAGTGGATTCTGACCATCAAACTTCAAGATAGCTAACCTGGTATGAGAAAGGAGGAGAAAACATTTTATGTTAAGTTTGTTAGGAGGGTGTAAATTGGCCCCTCGATGAAACTTTTACTTTTTCCTAAGCTACTAATTCGAAGAAATTAATTATAAGAAGTCTGACTCGATGATTTCTTCAGTTTTAATGGATCAGGTGTTTCTAGTTAATGAGCTAATTTCACAACGATAACTATCATTACATGATTTAATTGTAACAAAAACAAAAAGATAATCTCCTTAGTTAACTTAACACTAAAAATATTCAGAAATATACTTAAAGGACTATAGACTTGCACTTTCAAAATAAAAGTTCCTTATCATTTTAATCTTTCCGACTGTGGGATATATGATAGTCATCTATTCTTAATCAAAAATCTCGCAGTCGAGCCAGGCATGTAAATAAAAAAACCTCTAGTAGGAATTTGAGAATACTACCCCTTTAATGAATCTTATATGGAGCAAATTAAATAAGCAGTAATTGGGTCAGTAGGTTCCAGCCCTCGGATGGACAAATTCAAAAAAAAAAAATCATTTTTGTCATGTTTCCTCCTCTTTGCCCTTAAACTGTTACTCCCTTTGTCTCAAGTATTCGCAATTATGTGTCATACTTTATTTTTTAGTTTATCCTAAAAAATATCATACTTTTTTTGAAATAAATTCTCATTTTATCGATTAATGAGATAATTAGTCATACAAACGTATATTACTTGTTTTAAGCCAAAAAAAAAATTAAAAATCTTGTCTAAACTTTGTATTCAGTCAAAAATCAACACATAAATTGAAATGGAGAAAAGTAATGTATCGGGACACGGAACAAAGGTAGAACGTCGCATCTTATTTCAGCAATTATGTTGTCGTAAACATGGATTCATTTCCAAATGGAAATTTAAGGACATGATATGGAGAGGAGGGGGGGGGGGGGGTTAAATTGACGTAGATATTACTGTGAAGAAAAATGCATGAAAACTTCCCTAAGAAAAGATTATTTGATTAAGAAATTAAATATCGAACATACACTCTACATTCTCTTATTAATTATTCAAAGAATTAGCAATAATTCTTTATATATTCTTGGAGAGAGTCGATTCTCCGATTGATTAAAGATGAGGACGGCTTAGTTTGTTTTAGCTGAAAGTATATTATTGTCACTCTTGAGGGATAAAAAGGGGTTAAGTTCACAAATGATAGGTGGTCTTGATTTTTAGCCTCGTCTAATAAAATTTTAGACTCTGCTTTATAAAATTCGCTAGGAAAAGTTTTTGTTGTCTATCGGGCATAAATTATGGACATAAATTAGTTTTGTCTATAAAGCAGAAAGTTCAGGATATTTTAAGATAGCAAACTTGCTCAACTGATAACAAGTTCTGCCTTATCGACAAAAGCTAGAATTTGTGTTTGATGGACAACAGAGGCAAAGCTTTTGTTGCCTATCAAGCATAAGTTCTAGCTTTGGCTAAAGGCATAAATTCAGAAAAGACAGTGAACCTGCTCAATTAATAACAAATTCTACTTAATAGGAAAAAGTAAATGAAAGAAATAATCTCTTGATTATTTTTATTAATTGAAAGGCTATATATATAAGATACATATTTCCATAATAGGAGAATCATATTCCTATTCTACTCCTAAAACCTTAATCTACTTGGACACTAACTATACAATTATGGTAATACAATTATGGTAAGTGTACAATACTAATTACACCACAATATTACCTAAATTATTGCCTAATCACGGTACAAAACCGTGGACCATAATCCGAGACCTAATATGTACAAAACACGTGATATACATTAAGTGTATATCACGTGTATACAACCTATATTTAACACACACCCACAGTCATAGTGGGAGGTCTTCGAACGCTGAGACTGTCCTTAAAATCTTCGAAAAGGACCGAGGGAAGACCCTTCGTAAAGATGTAGGCAATTTGATATCTGGACGGCACATGACAGACGCGTACCTGACCATGAGCAACCTTTTCTCGAACAAAATGAATGTCCATCTCGATATGTTTAGTGCGCTGGTGCTGAAACAAATTACCCGACAGATAGATGGCACTAATATTATCACAATAAACCAAGGTTGCTTTCTGGATAGGACAATGAAGCTCCAATAGCAAATTACGTAACCAACATGATTCCGAGATCACATTAACTACCTCTCGATACTCGGCCTCTGCACTGGATCGGGACAATGTCGACTGACGTTTCGCAGACCATGAGACCAGGTTATTGCCAAGAAACATACAATAGCCAGACGTAGACCGTCTGGTGTCTGGACAGTCACCCCAATCAGCATCCGTATACGAGACAAGTATGGACGTCGAGGAAGGATATAAATGCAAATCATAGTCAAGTGTACCCTGAATATACCGAATGATGCGTTTGAGTGCATTCATGTGCTCAACTCTAGGATCATGCAAAAAACAAACACACCTGCTGGACAGCATATGTAATATCTGATCTTGTGAATGTAAGATATTGAAGGGCCCCTTACAAGACTGCGATAGCGGGTCGGATCCTCGTATGGTATGCCGGCCGCGGCACTAAGCTTGGGCTTAGTATCAACTGGAGTGGAAGTGGCCTTACAGGATGACATCCTAGTCCTCTCAATGATCTCAGCTGCATACTTCCTTTGAGATAAGAACAACCCACCTGCATGACGAGTGACATCAATTCTCATAAAATAACTTAAGGGCCCCAAGTCTTTCATAGCAAACTCAGAGTTGAGCATTGTCATGATAGACTGGCGTAAGGAATCGGAAGTGTCACGACCCGACCCGACGGGCCGCGACTAACCGCCCTAATGACGTCATTACACTAACTTGTCACACATAATCCAACTAACACTTAATGAGTCTGAAATTCGGCAGCATAACGCTGCAATAACAACATATGCCAAGGTAGGCGAGCCGACAAGGCTGCCTTTACCCCCGAATGTACCTGCCTCCTGAGGAGTCACAACTAGCCAACACAATATACAGGCAAGCCGACAAGGCTGCCAACAGATAAGATAACATATACACGGGAACACCCCCAACATAGAGTACAATGATATGGCTGACCAAAACAGAGTTATAACCCTTATATAAGTACAACCCACCACTGTCTACAGACCTCTATAAGAAGAACAACGACATATGACGGGACAGGGCCCCGTCGTGCCCCTAAATACAAACATAAGTCTAAAAGAGGTTCGGTACCAAAATGACAAAGCTCTGGATCAAAGGAGCTTCCCAACCTGCTGAGTAGGAGCCTAAACCGGAGGATCACCAACCGAGCACCGTACTGCGGGCATGAACGCGCCCCCCGAGGAAAGGGGGTCAGTACGAAATAATGTACTGAGTATGTAAACATGAAATACTGCATATGAGATCATAAGTAGCCAACAGAAACATGAGATCAGTATAAAAGTCAGGATCCAAATCCAACTGTGCCATAAACAATAAAAGTCAGTTGCCTTATAAAAATGAGAGTCAAGTCCAGAAAATATGAGTGTCTGTCCATATACATATATATACATCTGTAACGTAACCCGGCCCACTAGTGCGGGACTCGATGGAATCATATCATAACCCGGCCTATGCTGGGACTCGGTAAAGTCATCTCTCATTTATGGATCCATCCTACGTAACCCGGTCCTCTAGTGAGGGTCTCGGTGAACAATGCAAGGCTGTGCACGAGTCGTAACCCGGCCCGGGACTCGGTGAGGTGAAGTAGTAACACTTAGCACGAGTAGATATCGTGAGTAACCATATGCAAGTAAAAATTATCATCTGACTCTCAATGAAATCATTGTAATAATGTCATAATAAACTCTTTGCTGAAAAATCATAGGCACTTCTCATAACAATCCTCTTTAGGAATTAAACTGTATAAGAATCAAGTACGTCCATCGTACCCTCATTAAATAAAAATCATGCCAAAGAAAGAAGGAATAGTTCACATACCTCTTAGACGAACTAATCAACTCTTTATTAGAGTACGTCTCGATTTAGAACTTTAACCTATAATAATGGTAATACGTTCGTCAATTCTATGTTCGCTAGCATACTTTATATCGAATAACGACTTCTTATTTTATAAAAATTCGGGCAGCACTTCCCCTGTTTATACATGCTTCCACAACTTCCAAACGAGGCTAATAACATCAATAAACAAGCACCAATTAAGGGCACAACCAAGACAACAATAAAGGGAATTTACACACCCACTTCTCATGTAAATTTAGCCTCTTAATCCACCTTCAAAACAGCCCATATTTCAACAACAACGAGGGTAGAATGTGAAGCCTTTCTATGCCTTTCCACACCCTTATTCCTTTAGGACTTACCTTAGAAATTACCACACTTAAACATGCATAATGGTGACTAAATTTTCAGAATTATAACACCACAAAACAGCCCCTAAAACAGTCCATATACATCACAACATGTCCAACAATTTCATGCAAGTTCTTGGCCACAACATGTCATAATTCCATAATTCTTCTCTTAATTCCTATAATCCAATTTCGGATTTTAATACTTCCATATAACTAATTCCAACTAAATCTCCATGTTTCCTTTCAATTTCATCATGCAATTAGTGATAATAATAACAACAATAACCAACGAATCCAACAACACCAAAATCTGTCCCAAATTGGCAACTAGCCCAAAATGGTCACATGCAATGCTTAAATTCCAATTCTTCCTTAACACAAATTCATTACCTTAATTCTAACAACATGCATTCCAATTTTATCATATAAAGAAGAATTTTTATACCTCAAATTCGTCAAAACAGTCCGCAAATTTCTGCCACTGTTTGTCCGAAGATTCCCCACTGTTTTATAATTTTTCTCCTCCTTTTTGTTCACTTCTTCAACTCCAATTGACATGCAAGTGTTCTACAATGTTAAGCCATCATCCCTACACGTTTTTCTTCCAAAATTTCATTTCAAAAATCCCAATTTTAAGGGCGAGTTTTTGGCCCAAGCGGGTTGTTTTGCCACTTGTTTTATTATCGTTTTTGGTGTTGTTTTGCTTCTATTTTTTGGTGAAAAATGTAGTCTAGGAAGAGAAGATAACAACCTTAATTTTGGTTATGGGTGGAGGGTGATTTTCGGATTAGTGTAGAGGAGAGAATGAGAGGAGAGTTTGGTTTTTTTTTTGTTTTTGTTAAGTGTAGAAGAAGATGAAGAGGTAATGTAAGTTTATAACCAAAAATCTGATTTTCCTTCTTACACTTTGGCCCCCAAGTTCTTCAATTAGTAAATCTCAAACCCACTTCTTTTAATTCCCGAGAATTTCATAAGCCTCGTATCCTCAATGTCATAATTTTTTTATACAATACTATTTCGGGATAGCATCCGTTTATACACTAATTTCCCGTATTAACATATGTAAGCGTTCCTTATATTCAATATCCGAATCTTGCTTTCTTAATGACGTTCTTAATTATCGTCTTAATCTTACGAGGTGTAACATACTTCCCTCCTCAGAAACATTCGTCCTCGAATGTTCATAATAAGTCTAATGCTAGAAAAATTTTGGCAGAGTCTCCTTTATAACTATGCCTATCCGCCTATATTCAGCAACCAACAGATGCCACAATATATCACACATATGCAATTCACCAATTACAATAATCAAATGGGGAGTTGAATTGAATTACCTGGAGGCACAGGGAACAAATGAGGATACTTCTTCTTCATCTCGTCCTCTGCCTCCCAAGTCATTTCCTCCCTATTGTGGTTCCTCCACAATACCTTGACGGAAGCCACATCCTTCGTCCGTAATCTCCTGACCTGGCGATCAAGTATGGCTACGGGGCTTTCCTCGTAGGACAACTCTTCGTCACCACGGACGTCATCTACCGGGAAGACTCGGAAGGATCACCAATACACTTACGCAGCATAGATACATGAAAGACTGGATGTACCGCTTCCAAATCAGGCGGTAGATCCAACTCATAGGCAACCTTGCCTATCCTACGAATGATCTGGTAAGGCCCAATGTACCTCGGGCTAAGCTTCCCTTTCTTGCCAAACCTCATCACACCCTTCATGGGTGACACCTTTAGGAACACCCAATCATCAACCTGAAACTCTAAGAGTCGACGTCGATTATCAGCATACGACTTCTGTCGACTCTGTGCTGCTAATAACCTCTCCTGAATAAGTTTCACCTTATCAACAGCTTGCTGAACCATGTCTGGGCCGATCAACTTAGTCTCACCTACATCAAACCAACCAATAGGTGACCTGCACTTCCTCCCATATAAAGCCTCATACGGTGCCATCTGGATGCTAGAGTGGTAGTTGTTGTTATAAGCAAACTTAATGAGTGGTAAATGGTCATCCCAACTACCTCTGAAGTCAATAATACAGGCCCTCAGCATATTCTCTAATGTCTGGATCGTACGCTCTGCCTGCCCGTCTGTCTGAGGGTGAAATGCTGTGTTGAGACTCACTTGTGTCCCCAATCCCTTCTGGAATGATCTCCAGAAGTTAGCTGTAAACTGAGCTCCTCGGTCTGATTTATTAGATGTGGGGACCCCATGCAGTCTCACTATCTCCCTGATGTACAGCCTAGCATAGTCCTCAGCTGAGTAAGTAGTCCTCACTGGAAGAAAATGGGCTGATTTCGTCAGCCTATCCATGATAACCCATATGGAATCACACTTTCGCTGAGTGCGAGGTAAGCCTGTAATGAAGTCCATATTGATCGCTTCCCACTTCCAAGTCGGGATCTCAATCTCCTGTAATAATCCACCAGGCTTCTGATGTTCAACCTTAACTTGCTGACAATTCGGGCACTGGGCAACAAATTCTGTTATATCTCATTTCATGCCATCCCACCAATACAAGCATCTAAGGTCATGGTACATCTTCGTCGATCCTGGATGAATGGAATAACGGGCATTGTGTGCCTCTCCCATAACCTGCTGTCGTAGCCCTGCAACATCAGGTACACATAATATGCCCTCATACCTCAGCACATCATCAGGTGTAACCTCAAATAAAGTCTTTCCCTTTCGGAGAGCTGCATCTCTATGCCGGGCCAGAACAGGATCCTCATACTGACGTTTCTTTACCTCTTCCACGATAGAGGACTCAGCAACATCCCGAATAAGAACCCCGCTATCTCCCGAATCCGCCAACCGGACTCCAAGATTTGCTAGCCTATGTATCTCACGAACCATCTTCCTTCTGTCTGGCTGCATATCCGTCAAGCTACCCATGGATCTACGGCTAAGAGCATCTGCCACAACATTGGCTTTTCCCAGGTGGTACAAGATATCAACATCATAGTCCTTTAGCAACTCTAACCACCGCCTCTGCCGTAGGTTCAACTCCTTCTGCTTAAAGATATATTGGAGACTCTTGTAATCCGTATAAATATCAACATGAATCCCATACAAGTAATGTCTCCAAATCTTCAAGGCATGAATCACCGCTGCTAGCTCCAAATCATGAGTGGGATAATTCTTTTCATGCTTTCTGAGCTGTCGGGAGGCATAAGCTATAACTTTGCCATGCTGCATTAACACACAACCTAGCCCAATGCCTAAAGCATCACAATAAATGACATAACCATCCGGTCCCTCAGGAAGAGTCAGAACTGGAGCCGTAGTCAACTTATCCTTCAACAACTGGAAACTGTGCTCACAAGCATCCGTCCACTGAAACTTAGTTGCCTTCTGGGTTAGCCTAGTCAAAGGCGCTGAGATTGAGGCAAACTTCTCCACAAACCTTCTGTAATACCCTGCTAGCCCCAGAAAACTGCGTACCTCAGTAGGTGTCGTAGGTCTGGGCCAAGTCTTCACCGCCTCAATCTTCTGTGTATCCACCCGAATACCAGCAGCCCCAATAATATGCCCCAAGAATGCCACCGAAGTCAACCAGAACTCACACTTGGAAAACTTGGCATACAACTGTTGGTGCTGGAGGACCCTAAGTACCGTCCTCAAATGGTCTGCATGCTCCTGCTCTGAACGGGAATAAACCAGGATATCATCAATGAATACAATGACGAACATGTCTAAGAACGGCCTGAATATCCGGTTCATCAAATCCATAAACACCGCTTCTTTGGAGCATTGGTCGTCCAAAAGACATCACCCTAAACTCATAATGTCCATATCGGGTTCGAATCGTCTTTGGAACATCTGCATCCCTTACCCGCACCTGATGATAACCTGACCGCAAGTCTATCTTCGAGAAGCACTTAGCACCCTGCAACTGGTCAAATAAATCATCAATCCTGGGAAGGGGGTACCTATTCTTGATGGTTACCTTGTTCACCGCCTATAATCCATTACCCATCCCAAGTGATCCATCTTTCTTCCTCACAAATAACACTGGTGCTCCCCATGGAGATGTACTTGGCCTAATAAAGCCTTTCTCCAACAAGTCCCTCAGTTGCTCCTTCAACTCCTTCAGCTCTGCAGGTGCCATTCTATAAGGAGGAATGGATATAGGTTGGGTACCTTGCAATACATCTATACTGAAATCTATCTCCCGCTCCGGAGGGAGACCTGGAAGATCATCCGGGAATACATCCGGAAACTCACTAACTACCGGAACTGACTGAAGAGCCGGTACCTCCGCTTCTGTATCATGCACCCGAACCAAATGATAGATACAACCTTTTCTGACCATCTTCCTTGCCTTGAGGTATGAAATAAACTTACCCCTCGGCGATGTTGCATTCCCTTTCCATTCTATAAGCGGCTCGCACGGGCGAAATCGAACCAATTTCTCTCTACAATCAACGTTGGCAAAACAAGAAGCCAACCAATCCATGCCCATAATGACATCAAAGTCGGCCATATCCAACTCTATCAAATCTGCTAAGGTATGACAGTTTTATATCACCACCGAACAATTTTTATACACACGCTCAGCTATAACCGAATCTCCTACCGGTGTAGCTACCTCGAATGGTTCTATCGGCTCAGATTCTATCCCTATTCTATTAGCAACAAGAGGGGATATGTAGGACAAGGTGGAACCTGGATCTATCAGAGCATATACATTACAGAAAAAGACCGATAGTATACCTATAACAACATCTGGTGACGACTCCTGATCACGTCTACTGGCCAAAGCATATATGCGGTTCGAAGGACCGTCAGGACTAGAAAATCTACCACGACCTCTACCACGGCCTGCTGGCGTCTGACTACCCCACCCGGTGGGGCGCATAGCTATAGATGACGACGAACCAGCACCCGACCCCGTAGGCCGAGCCAGCCCACCTGAACCACCTATGTTGGGACATTCTCTCATCATATGGCCCTGACGGCCGCAAGAGAAACAAGCACCTATGGTAGAACGACATTCCCCTATATGAAACTTACCACACCGAGAGCACCGAGGATAAGGTGGTCTCAACTGACTAGGGCCCATGTTCCTCTGAGAACCCGAAGCCCTGGAGCTCTGTCCGGCTCCCGAATACCCGGGCGGTCGAACCCCCCGCCCGTGATCGTAGAGGAGCACTCGTGGCCGGGCCGAGGTGAATATCGACCGCCGCTTTGGGAACCGTCCGCCTCGAGATTCGCCGGAATAAGCGCCGACCTAGCCCTCTTGCGTCGGTCCCCGTCATGACCTATGTCGGGTCGTCGCCCTCATGTCGGTACTCAACCCCCGTGCATATGCCGGACACGAGCAATATCCATACCCGGCTGAAGAGCTACCGCCATACAACCATCGATCAGATAATGGTCCAGCCCCATCACAAAGCGATGCACCCTATCTGTCATATCTGCTACAATAGTGGGTGCATATCTGTCCAATGAATCAAACTCAAGGCTATACTCACGAATGGTCCCGCCACTCGCCTCAATCGTAAGAATCGTCCACTCTAGCTCTCCTCATCTCTCGGAGGCAAGAAGTGACCAAGGAAGGCCTCTGTAAACTCATCCCATATAGCTGGAGGAACATCCTCTCCCCTAGACAACTCCCAAGACTCGTACCAGTTTGTAGCTATATCCCGCATTCTCTACGAAGCCAACTCCACATACTCAGTCTCTGAAGCCCTGATTACCCTCAAGGTACGCTGCATCTGCCGGATAAACTCCTGCGGGTCCTCCTCGGGCTGAGACCCGAAAAACTCTGGAGGGTTACAACTCAAGAAATCACAAACCCTCAAACTGTCAGACCTAGGGTCGGCTCCTGGTCCCTGTATACGGCTCTGCCCTGCTACCAAGCTAGTCAGCAGCTGAACTGCATCTCTCATGGCCCTGTCCTCTGCCCCCGACTGAAGAACTGGAGGCTCAGGTGCTGGGGCCTCAGAAACTGGTGATGTTGCCCCCTGAACTGGAGCCTCTGGTGGTGGCGATGAAGCAGAGCTCGTCGATTGGGGCATAGTCTCCGGCATAGACTGGGTACGGGACCTAGTAACTCTCTGAATCTCGCTGGTATCCCCTGCTGTAGACTTGCCCTTCTGGGCCGTTGTCGCCTTCTTCGGAGGCATAGCTGTAAACATCGTAAGTCGTCAGAAGGGAATTATCCTAATAACATAGCTCTATTGCACGATCTAAGAGATGAAAGAATAGAAACCAATCCTAGATGCCCTGCAGCCTCCTACGTATAAGTATGGTGCACAACATACCCATACGCAAGACTCTACTAGACACGGTCTGTAGACATTCCGAGGACTAACTGCTCTGATACCACTTTTGTCATGACCCAGCCCGTGGGGTCGGGTCGTGACAGGAAGAGGCAGTCAAAATAATATCATCCACATATAACAGAATATAGGCCAAGGACGAACCACGATGGTAGATGAACAATGAATTATCCGACCTGCTATGAGTGAACCCAATAGTCGAAATATAGTCGGCAAACCGCGTATACCATGCACGTGGAGACTGCTTAAGCCCATATAAGGACTTCTTCAACAAATAAACATGATGAGGGCGTTTAGGATCCCTAAATCCCAAAGGCTGATGCATATAGTCTGTTTCCTTGAGATCATCATGGAGGAAAACATTCTTTACATCTAACTAATGAATAGGCCATGCTTTCGAAAAAGCCAAGCTAAGCACAGTGCGAATGGTAGTCAGCTTGACCACTGGACTAAACGTCTCACCACAATCTATACCAACCTGTTGATTCTTACCATCACCCACAAGTCGCGCCTTATGTCGAGCAAATGAACCATCTGAATTGTCCTTATGAGCAAAAATCTACATAGACCTAATAATATTAATACCAGATGGACGGGGTACCAACTCCCACGTCTTATTATCAATAAGAGCATTATATTCATCGGTCATAGCAATTTTCCAATTCGGGTCATTTAAAGCAGACACAGGATTACGGGGTAAGGGTGATTTAAGAACATTAGAATGTGAATTAAAGTACTTTTTTGGTTTAAAAATACCCCGTTAACTACGAGTGACCGGTCTATGACTCAGGGAAGAATTGGGTGGATTTTGGGAATTATTTGGGCTCGGGATGGAGTGGCCAATAGGCAGTGGGCCTGCTGGCCCAACACGGTAAACAGACGCAGGAACTGGACCAGTTCCAAAATTGGGCTGGATTGGCCCAATTGCTGAAACTGGCCCAGTGACTGTACGGGAAACGTAGCTTGTGACGAACCAGCAGGCAGTGGGCTCCCTGGAGAATTTTGGGTGCGGGATATGTCCAAAAAAATGGTGAATAATATACAGGGATATACCATCATCCAAAAAATTATACGAACTAGGCACGCGATTACTCACCTTTGCAAACGGAAATTGGGATTCATCAAAAATGACATGACGATTAATGATGATTTTATTATAGGATAAATCAAAGCATTTGTAACCACGATGATTAGACGGAAAACCTAAAAACACATACGGAGTAGATCGGGCTTGAAGTTTGTTAATTATGGTGGACGGGAATAACGAATAACACAAACACCCAAAGAGCCGAAGATGTGAATATGAAAGAGTCTTATTAAATAAAATTTGAAGGGGGAGGAATATGCCAAACCTCTGGATGGAATTATGTTAATGAGATATGTAGCCATTTGTAGAGCATGATGCCAAAAAGACGGGGGTAGGGAAGCATGAATCAATAAAGTTCGGACAATGTTATTTATGGTATGAATTTTGCGTTCGGCTTTCCCATTTTGTGAAGACGTATGAGGACAAGAAAAATGAAAATTGATCCCATTATTAGCACAGAATTCCCGAAACACCCCATTGTCATATTCTTTGCCATTATCACACTGAATATTTTTTATTTTCCATTCGAATTGGATTCTAATGAATGCTCTAAATTTTAAGAAGATGGAAAAACTTGAGATTTTTTCGCTATCGGAAAAGTCCATAAAAACTTAGAATAATCATCCAAAAAAAGAACATAATATCGATGACCCAAAGAACTAAGAACATGAGAGGTCCATAAGTCGCTATGAATAATATCAAATGGCATTAAAGTATGAGAATCTGAGTGTACAAATGGCAACCTAACAATTTTTCCTAAAGAACAAGACTGACAATTTGGAGTACTACGCGTACCCTTACATGAAATAAAATTATTTTTATCTAATGACGATAAAATAGACGACCCCGAATGACCAAGACGAGCATGCCACAAGGAAGGAGAAAGGGCTGCAAATGCTGATGGCAAGGCTTGACTCGATGGACCGAAACTGGGTGTGATAGGATAAAGATCTCCCCTACTATCACACCTCATGAGAGGACTCCCCATCTTGAAATCCTTCACAGAGAAACCAAACGGATCAAATTCAATAGAAACGGAATTGTCAGTAGTAAATTTACGGACAAACACTAAATTTTTAATCAATTTGGGGGCATGTCATGTGTTTTTCAAGATAAAGAATGGATGAGGGGGAGACAAATTTTTATGACCATAACCACGAATTGGAATAGAATTACAATTACCAACAATTATGCTACGAGGGTTGCTCAAATTGGAATAAGACGAGAGCGTACCTGAATCGGATGTCATGTGGACAGTGGCATCGGTGTCCATATACCAATTTGGGTCCGGAGGATTTAAACCAAGCATGTGCATTGCGGCTTCGATGTCGTTAGACGTGGGTGCCGCGGCGTGATGGGCCTGCGGGGGCCGAGGTCCAAGTACCCCTGCTTGCTGGCTCGGCCCAGAAGGCTGATTGTACATGGACCAGGTAGAATTGGGCCTGGATTGCTGTTGGTAAGCCCACTGCCAGTGGGGCGAAACATGGCTTGGCCCAAACTGTAGTTGTGGGGCCCACTGCCACTGCATAAGGGCCCACTGTGGGGGCCCAGAACTGTTGATGATGCTGCTGACCACTGTGAGGGCCACCACCGCTACCACCATTATGCCGGCTGCCGCCGTTGTTGCTGCCGCGGTTCTTGCCATTATTTTTCTTATTTCCACCCTTTTTACCGCCACCGTTGTTGCGGTTTTGACCCGAGTTGTTGGAATCGGTAGGATAAATCGTGGACTCGGTCATCATGACTACGGGACTAGCACCGGTATCCGCCCTTTTTGCCATGACTGCTTCTTCGAGTGTAAGCATAGAATGAGCCTGATAAAATTATGAAAGCGGATTGTTTTGCCAAAGAAGCGTGCCAACACCATTATAGGCCTCGGAGAGGCCGAAAACCATTTGGAGGACCAAACGATCATTCTAAACTGGCGCGCCAACGTTGCGGAGTTGGTCCGCCAATTCCTTTAATCTTTTGCAATAAACCGAAACGTTAGGGAAATCTTCCATATTGACATGGGAGAAATCCTGCTCAAGAGTAATAACTATAGAATTTTGATTATCTTGGAATATATCAAGCAGTCTATCCCAAGTCGTTTGTGCCATAGCGTCAGGCTCAATAATCGTTTGCAAAAGGTCGGTAGAAATTGTGGAATATATCCACTGGAGGACAGTGGCATCAAGAGTTGTCCATAACTTAGGATCATCTTCGCGTTTTGGCACCTCCGTATCCTCAGGAGCCGCGGGGATTATATGATGGATGACTTGATGCGAGCGTGCATGAATTTTGAACAGTTCGGCCCACGTCGCATATTGGACGTTTTCTATTTCATGAACAAGAGGGATGTTATTCTTGATGTCAGAAACTGCAAGGGCAGGATGAAACGTGTTCTTTGATGTAGACATACGGATAGAACAATATGTGATTGAGGGATTTGGAAGAAAAAATTAGGAGAAAGAGGAATCGGCGGCTCGAAACTCGAGAATGAGGGATCAATTTTCGAGGCTTAGGACGCTGGCTGGGGCCTGCAGTACCTCACATTCACGAGACCAGACATATCCTATGTCGTGCAACAAATCTGCTTGCACATGCACAGCCCGACTGAAGCACACATGCATGCCCTCAAACGTATTTTACGATACGTCCAAGGTACACTTCACTTCGGATTACATCTATACATGTCTTCGCTCACTAGTCTCACTGCCTAATCTGATGCCGACTGGGGTGGATGTCCTGACACCCGACGCTCCACGTCTAGTTATTGCGTTTTCCTCAGAGATAACCTATTATCTTGTTCTTCCAAAAGGCAACCTACATTATCCCGATCCAGTGCAGAAGCAGAATACAGAGGTGTTGCCAACGTCTTCTCTGAGTCTTGTTGGATCCGTAACCTTCTACTTGAGCTTCACTGCTCGATTTAAAAGGCAACAATGGTCTACTGCGATAATATTAGTGCGATGTATCTTTCCGGCAATCCCATCCAATATCAGCGCACTAAACACATTGAGATGGACATTCATTTTGTTCGCGAAAAAGTGGCTCGTGGTCAAGTTCGTGTCCTTCATGTTCCTTCCAGATATCAGATTGCCGACATCTTCACCAAATAACTTTCGCGCATACTATTTGATGATTTTCGAGTTAGTCTCAGTGTTCGAGAACCTCCCGCTTCGACTGCGGGGGTGTAATAGAATATTTCACAATATTCTTTCATTAATTGTATATCTCCTATTTTAGGTAGAATTATAATTCTTTTGTAATTAAGTTAATTAGTTACCTAGTTTGTATTAAAGTAAATATTCTTGTAACCTTATATATTATAAATCATTCATTAATAAAATCAAGGTAACATATTCCTTTAGATAGTTCAAATCTTCAGTACGTATTTCACTTTCTTCTCTTTGTCCCTCTTACCCTATTATGATTACCATTAAAAAAAAAAGTAACACATGTAAAACACTTGTTTAGTTTTTATTTAAGTGGACGAAGTATATATATATATATATATATATATCTGTAAATATATAGACTTAGTGATTTATAAGTTTATAATTACTTCTGGTTGGAACAAAAATTTTACTTTTTTCATTCTTAATATATTTGGGAATTCTTAAAATGTATCCTTTCTAAGACAAAACACTTAACTACTTCTTTATTCTACGTAATTGGTCGTGCGAGGTAGATTTAAGATTTAAAATTATTGTGTAAAAAATAAGAATATAATATTCTATGTATTCTGATTGTCCAATTCCTTGATGTAAAGGAGGTTTTTAGTTTTGACTCAATTCTTACGCTTTTTTTAATACCCTAATTAATTTTTTTGGCTCCAACATCATAATACACTTGGATCAACGTACGTAAGATAAATAGCATATATATGCCTTAATGTTACGTGGTAGCATATCCTTTTCGTAAGCGGAATGCCCCATTATAATATTATATAGGCTGCATTTTAGGAGCTCTCGATGGTATGTTGTCCTAGTGTTGTGGATTAGTCGCGAGTTTCTTTTATCATATTTGATTTTTACATAATTCAATAGATATCATTTAGATTTAAACTCATGATACTGCGATTCAAATTGTAACCTCTTGATTACAGGATTATGTTAGTTGAAAATCAGCTAGTTGTCTAGAACTCAGAATGTTTGGCTCGAATTGGAATCTCTAATAATCTGCACTATAAATAAATAAAGGAACTCGACTTAATAATCTCCAAGAGATGTTTGACTTCTTCCTAAAAGAAATCCTAAATGACTACCACAAAAGTACTAAACCTAGAGGATAATAAATAATTTATTTGTCCCATATATGTATATATAATTGACTTATATAGGTAGATTAAATATCACATCAAACATCAACTATTGACGCCTTGACTTTTGAAAGGGAGCTACGGATCAAATAAAAATAAGATGAACAGAATTCAATCGACTACAAGTACAGTTTTCGAATGTCGGTAATAATGTCGTCCAATGCGTCATTAGCCGTGGGGCAGTTTTGAATGAGTTTGAACATGTAAAGATCAACTCATCCAAAAATTGCATTTAAGGCCTTTTCGTTAAAGATTATTGGTTTCTTCTGTAGTCCATTCGGATTCGGGTTTAGCAATAATGTCCCCTTCCTCATCCGGTGGCAACATTGGAACAACATACTCATTGGTTATAGATCTCCATGCACGAATATCAATTGATTTGATATGCGAACGTAGGTGAATCTTCCAATAGGCATAATTTGATCCATCTAAAATAGAAAGTCTACCCATAGTTGGATTTGCCGGATCCATAATTTATGACAACATGACCAATCACTTATTGTGTTAAGTGTCAGCTCTGATATCACTTGAAAGGGAGATACGGATCAAATAAAAACAAGATGAACAAAATTCAATCGACTACAAGTACAGTTTCAGAATGTCAGCAATAATGTCGTCCGACACTAGTAACAACACTTAGTAAAACAATAATTTTAAAGAGTAAATGCAGCGAAATTTAAAGAACACAAAGATTTAAATTTTCATATGGTCAATGACCAAATGTATTGTATATATATTATATACAATTGTACAAATTCCTTTCTTTACAAATTTACAATATAAAATGAAAAGAAATTAAAAGTTGAAGTCGCAAATGACTTTTGCCTGAAAAATCTAACTAAGTAGACATAGACAACCTCTCATTACAATCGCTCCATACAAAACTAATCTAGAATCTAAACAGCGAATTGTAATGTTGGATAGAATGTTGTCGACACACTCAGGCAACACTTGTGATCCAAATTTCTGAGATGAAATCCCGAGAGCTCTCTTGGTATTTTTACATTCTGGTTCTAGATATTGATTCACTGTAGTAGCCTCTCTATTTATAGTAGAGAGTATTCCTTGAAAAGTTCATCGATTGGTTGTGGAAGTTGAGGAAAAAGTGGGCAGCTTGTGGTAGATGATTAAGGAGTGAAAATCTCAACAACTTTGATTTGTTCCTTGCTCGACTTCTTCCCCAAGCTTTGACTCTTTCTCCCACATTTTACACAACTCCAATTCACCACGCCTAAGTCATTTTTACCTCACAGTAAAATATTATTGCTTACTGTGAAGTAAGGCAAAACTGTTCTAAAAATGTTGGTCCGAATGTTGTGACATTTGTCCCAACATTTTTATGCATTCAAATCATTACTTCAGAAGATATATTGGGTCAAATATCACAACACCAAACACAACATTAACAACTTTGTAGTGGCTCTGCTCTCGTCATCTGTTTGTCATTTTTCTCACAATCAAGTTGCACTTTTGTCCTTGGAGTTGCATTGACGCACCCTACAACATGCTCTAACTTCTTCTCATGTTTTTCCCATTCCACACGCTTCCCTTTGCATCCATCAACATGCAAGAGTTGGTCATGATTTCTACAATCTCTGTCTTTGTCATACCGGTGGTTATAGTTGTGGTTCTGGTCACGTCCATGGACTGATTATAGTTGTAGTCGTGGTTGTGGACGTGGCTATGGTTGTGGTTCAGGTTCTGGTCACGTCCATGGACGTAGTTTTAGTTGTAGTCGTGGTTGTGGACGTGGTTATGGTTCTGGTTCTGGTTCTGGTTCTTGTCACGTCCATGGATGAGGTTAAGGTTCTGGTTCTGGTTCTGATTCTGGTTCTGGTCATTTCCATGGACATGGTTATGGTTGTGGTCACGTCCGTGGATGTGATTATGATTGTGGTTGTGGTTGTGGTACGTGGTTATGATTATGGTTGTGGTCATGATGAGTCTTTTATTTTGAAGAATCCTTTTGACTTTTTAGATTGTGAAGACTTATCACCATAATGAAGAAATCTACCATCTCTTCCTCCATAATAGCCTGGCTCAGCTTCCTTTTGTCCTAATTGTCCAATAAGGCTAGAAAACATGTAATTTGGTCCTCCATATTTGTTGCTAATTCCATAATCAACTGTCCGAGGAGGTAAAAACAAGTTGCTTGAACACTCTCCAAACTGGAAATGGCATAATTCTGTTTTTTTTTCCTTGCTTTTCTTAGAATTTTCAGGAATTCATTTGGAAAAACAGTTCCTGATATCTCCACCATCCCATCTTTGTTCATTCTGAATTTTATCACTGCGCAATAGTCACATCATAGAGACATAGATATTCAAATTAGACCAGTATTTCATTCAACCTTCCATGTAAATATAATATTGATTAAAAGTTTAACCTCTATACACTCGGTAAAAGACTTTTTTACATTATTAAATAACCTAAAAAATATACACATATAACCGTCCATAAAAAATGGAATAAATAAACCTGAAAATTAAGCAAATTATCTATTATAACATATTTCAATACACTGATAATGTAACAAAAATTTGCACTCCCAGTGTATACAATAATTTCTGTTGATCAAAGTTTAGGAGAGAAGGTTCAGAAGGCTAAGACAGTAGAGAAGCCACCACAGGTGGAGACCAGATCTGGTGAAGAGCGTAGGAGTAAGGGTACAAGTTGGGTTAGTGACAGTCCTCCACAAAACCAACAGGGGAATGCAGATAACTGGCAAGAAGTGAGGGAGAAGTCTTCAGCAAAAGGAGTGTAAAGAATGGATATTGGGTCTAACTTAATCTCAAAAGCTAACTTGTAGGATAAGGATTATCCAAGTGCAGTTAAGGAGTCTATGTTCCCATTCCATTTTCGATGTGGGACTCTTAACACTCCCGTACGCCCAGACCTCGTTAACTGGAGCATGGACAATATAATTTGGGGGCCCAACATCGGTGAACAGAGAATTGGAATGTGTCTTGACTCTGATACCATGTAAAAAATGAATCTTGGGCCTAACTCAACCCCAAAAGCTAGCTTATAGGGTGAGGATTGTTCAAGTCCATATAAGGAGTCCATGTTCCCATTCCATTTCCGATGTGGGACTCTTAACAAGGGGTGCAAAAACCAGCTGCTGCAAAACCTCAACTTAGTACTACAAATGAATTTAATATTTTGCATGATCATGCTACAAGACATGTAGTAGGGATTGGTAGAGGTCAGGGTGGTGTAGCCAAAGGGACTGGAAGGGGCACTATATCTCATTCTAAATGATGTTAGTAACTTGGAACATTAGGGGTTTGAATAAAGTTCATAAGCAAAAGGATGCAGCTCTGTTTATTAGAACTAATAATGTTAGTATTATAGCTATTTTAGAGCATAAAGTGAAAGAACATCATGCAGCACAAGTGTTGAAGAAGATTGCACCTGATTGGGCATGTCTGGATAACTATGCATATAGTGCTAGATGGAGAATATGGATTCTGTGGGATCCTCAGGTAAGTCACATGTAGTGCTATTGAGGTGTCTGAGCAATATATCCACTCAACAGTAAAGATCCATGCTCTGAACTTAAACTTGGCTTTCACTGCCATATATGGTCTGCACTCTATTGAAATTAGAAGAAGCTTGTGGTTGGATCTTAGAAGATTATAATCAGCAACAGGGGCCTTGGCTAGCCATGGGAGATTATAATATTGGATGGTTGGAGTACCTGTTACAGCTCCTGAAACAAGGGATTTTGAGAATTTCCTGGTAGATACAGGTATGACTATCATAAAGTACAGTGGTAGGGAGTACACCTGGACAAATGGCCATACTTATAGTAGCATTGATTGGGCCTTAGTTAATGCTAGGTGGATGTTGGATATGCCTTTATTGGAAGTGTTGATAATGGATCCAGGGTGTTCTGATCATTCCCCTCTGAGCATTACATTGTGTCAGGAGGGAGAAAGAGGACCAAGGCCTTTCAAATTCCTAAATCATCTAGCAAACCATGTGCCATTCCAAGTGATAGTTCAAGAAGCATGGAATAAGAGGCAGAGGGCTTATAAAATGTCAGGTATCTGGCAAAAAGTGAAGGATGTGAAGCAAGCTGTAAAACTTTTGAGTATCTCTGAATTCCGAAGTGTGGAGGATAGAATCAAATTCTACAGGTAACAATTACAAGATATCCAAAGCTCTATGAGACAAGCGGGGCAGCCTCAAGGTCTCCTACAGAGAAAGAGATCAAGTTGAATCTGGAGAAGTGGTTGACAATAGAGGAAAGTATAGTCAGCAGAAGTTAAGGGTACAGTGGCTTAAACTAGGAGATGGGAATACAGCTTATTTTCATTCTAGTTTGAGGAGCAGGATTGCACATAATAAAACAACCAACTTATGCACTTCAGCTGGGACAGTAGTTACTCATAGAGATGATATTGAAGATGAAATTTTGGGTTTCTACAAACAACTATTGGGATCGTGTTCTATTCAACTACCTCCTGTTAATCCTTTAATCATGAGAGATGGGCTAACTTTGAATAGAACACAGCAATTGCATTTGATAGAGGAAGTTTCAAGGCAGGAGGTGGAGTTTGCTTTGAAGGGCATTAGTGATGATAAGGCCGCAGAATGTGATGGTTTTAATGCTTTCTTCTTCAAGAAGACTTGGGCAATAGTGGGAGAGGAAATAATAAATGTTTGGAATTTTTCTCAACAGGTATAATCCATAGAGCTATTAATTGTACTACAGTGACTTTGATTTCCAAGACTGCTCACCCAATCAAAATTTCTGAGTATAGACCTATTTCCTGTTGTACTCTGTTATATAAGCTCATCTCAAAAGTGCTTACTAAAAGATTACAAACTGTGATGGATGGGCTGATAGATAGGAATCAGTCTGCCTTTGTCCCAGGTAGGCTGATAAATGATAACATTATCTTAAGTAATGAGCTGGTCAAGGGCTATGGAAGAAAGAATGTGTCCCCTAGATGTATGTTAAAAGTGGACATGAAGAAGGCTTATGATTCTGTAGACTGGAAGTATCTTAAGCAGATTTTAACTCATCTACAATTCTCTGACAAGTTTGTAGGGTGGATATATCAGTGTAATAGCACTGTGTCATATTCTATTCTCATCAATGGTCAACTTAGTCCTCCTTTCCTACAAAAAAAGGGTTGAGACAGGGTGATCCCCTATCCCCTTTTCTGTTTGTGTTGACCATGGAATATCTCACTAAAACACTTGAAGAAATTAAAACATATCCTTGATTTTAATTACCATCCTAAATATGAGAGAATGCATATCGTTCAATTGAGTTTTGCTGATGACCTACTTCTATTCAGTAGAGGTGACACTTGATCTGTTAAATTGTTGTATGAGTTGTTCATGGAATTCTCAGCAGCTTCTGGTTTAGTTGCTAATAATAGCAAGAGCTCTATTTATTTTGGAGGTGTCCCTAGTGAAACTCAGGAGGAAATTCTACAAGAATTAGGTTTCTCACAAGGATATTTGCCTTTTAGATACTTAGGTGTGCCTCTTAGCACTAAAAGAGTCTCCATCCTACAGTTTCAACCTTTGATTGACAAAATTATGGGTAGAATTTTAAGCTGGACTTCCAGGTTCCTATCCTATAGGGGGAGAACTCAGCTCATAAAAATGTGTAATTTTCAATCCAGGTGTTCATACTACCCAAGAAATTTATTAAGTGTATAGAGAGCTTGTGCAGGAGATTTTTGTGGACAGGGATAGTAGACTCTTCAAAGAAAGCTTTGATTGCATGGGAACAACTGTGTAGCCCCAGAACTGCAGGGGGGGCTCAACTTCCTGGATATACAGACTTGGAACAGAGTTGCAATATGCAAACTCCTCTGGAATTTGAGCAAAAAAAAAAAGGATAAAATGTGGGTGCAATGGGTTCATATGTACTATGGAAAACAGGGAACGATATGGGGTGTGAAAGCACCTCAAGCATCATGGATGGTGAGGAAAATACTCCAAGCTTCTGATTATTTTGAGAGTGCACGATGGAATGAACAAATTGTAATCCAAATTGAAAAGTTCTCTATTAAACAGTTATACTTGAAGCTTAGGGATGATTACCAGAAGGTTGAGTGGAGGAGACTGGTTTGTAATAATGCTGCTTGTCCAAAATGGTTGTTTATTCTGTTTCTAGCTTTTCATAGCAGATTGCTCACAAAAGATAAGCTGCCTAATTGGGGTTGTGTAGATGATGTTGACTCTGTGTTGTGTGCATCAGAGGTGGAACTTCATAGTCACTTATTTTTTAGATGCTCCTTCTCAATACAGATTTGGCAAAAGATCCCACGCTGGCTGAACATGCAGAGGCAAGTAACCAGGTGGGAGGATGAAATCAGATGCAGTGTAATGCATTGTCAAGGAAGGCAACCATGGGCAGAGGTATATAGACTTGCACTTGCTGCAGCTGTGTACTACATATGGCAGGAGAGAAATCATAGGATTTTTCAGGGGAAAATCAGAGAAAGCTCGATGCTAGTGAGACTGATTGTGCAGGAAGTCCATCAAAGGGGAAGCTTGAAGCCAAGGCTGACCAGGCTATTAAATTCTCTAAATTGTGTTAGATTTGTGTGATGTTCTGCATTTGTGTAGTGAGGTTCAATAGTCTATTATAGTTGTTTGCACTACTGGGAGATATCCAGTGTCTGTTTTTCTTCTGCTTTGTAATTCTCACTTTGGTAATAAAATCTACTTATTTACCAAAAAAAAAAAAGTTTGGTACGAAGAACCACAAAAAATTAGCTTTTAACCATGAATATTAGACATTAATAATGTAATAATGTAAAGATTTTATGCACTATCAGTGTGGTTAATATGTATTAGTGATGTAGTTATTACCCTACAATTTTTACTAAGTTGCGAATTAATGAGTTATCATAAAAAGTTACTTACAGGGGTCAGATGGGCCGTTTAGGCTGAAGTTGGACGGGTCAAGATGGAGTGAATCAATAGATGGGTCAATGACCAACTCACCCAAAGCTTACATGGGCTGAGATGAGCAGGTCAAGATGAGCTAAATGATGGGTCATAACCCAACTTGCTCAACTTGATCCATTACTTTTACAAATTTCAAACTTACCTTCTATGATGTTATTTTATTTTGTATGATATTTGATTTTTCCATATCTTTATTTTTAAAATAAGAATAATATTTTAATTTTTATTTTATTTTTTATAAAAGCAAAATAAATATATAAATAATGGGTGAGAGGAGCAGGGTGGTGGGCTAAGAAAAGTTTTTCATTTTTTTATAAAAAAATTGTATAAGTAAAATAAATATATAAAGTAAAAACTTCGGGGGTGGGGGTGGGGGTGGAGTGGGGATGGGGTAAGCAATTTTTTCTCATTTTTTTTATAAAAAGTTTATAAAAGTAAAATAAATATATAAAATAGAAAATTTGGGGGTGGGGTGGGTGGGAGGGCGGGGTAGGGGGAGGGGGAGGTTGGGTGATGGGGGATAGGGGGGAGGAGGTAAGAAATTTTTTTATATTTTAAATAATTTTTTATAAAAGTAAAAAAATATGAAATAGAAATTTGAGGATGGGGTAGGGCATGGGGTGGAGGGGGTAGAAAGTAAGAAAAAATTTCATATTTTTTATAAAAAAAAATTATAAAAGTAAAAAGAATATGAAATAGAAATTTGAGGATGGGGTAGAGCATGGGGTGGCGTGGAGGGGGAGGTAAGAAAAAATTCATATTTTTTATATTTTTTTATAAAAGTAACAAAAAATATGAAATAGAAATTTGAGGATGGTGTGGGGTGAGGGTGGAGGGGGGTAAGTGGGGGTTAGGGCAGTAGGGGAGGTAAGAAAAAAATTCATATTTTTTATAAAAGTAAAAAAAAAATTGAAATAGAAATTTAAGGATGGGGTAGGGAAATTGGGTGGGGTGGAGGGGGGTAGGTGTGGGTAGGACGGAGGGGGTAGGTGTGGGTAGGACGGAGGGGGGGTAAGAAAAAAGGGTGGGAAGGGGTAGATGGGGTAGGTGGGGTAGGTGGGGTAGATGTGGGTAGGGGTGGTAGAGAGGTAGGGCATGGGGTGGAGTAGGCAAGGTAGGGGGCAGAGTTGTGAGAGTGGTTCAGTGCTTGGGTTGGGGTTGGTGTAGGGGAGGAGGAGGGTGGATGGATAGTGTGGTGGGTGGTTGGGGTGCGTTGATGTATTTTTATTGTTCCGAAATAATAAAGGAAATTTTAAAATAATTATTTATAAACAAAAATCTTAATCTAGAGTGTAGCACTAATCGTTAAGATTGAGCATTTTCATGGATCAAGTTTGAGTCTCTACCCTCCCTAGACCCCACTTTGTGGAATTACACTGGGTATGTTGTTGTACTTCCCTAAAGAGAGTAGGAAAAACAAGTTCCATAAGTGAAATTTCAAGTTCATTGTCTCCTGCTACCCCCAATCCCCCCCTTACCCCACTACCACCTCATAATGTTTTCTTAGATTACATATAAATGCTCTTGGAACAATATTTTTTCGCTTACCTATCAAAACACTAGAAAATAAGTAAGAAAAACACATTTTCTTTCATACCAAACACACCCTAAAATAGTAAAATTAAGCAGTCATGACGGAGGATCAAACATGAGCATCAAAAAAGCACATCTACAATTTTCATGGAAACAAACTGCCATTGACGAACTATCTACCCCTTCTTTTCCAATTGCATTTCAGACAGTTATACTTGAAAACAAAACCGGGATAAGGAAGATCCAAAAGCTATGTTAACTAGTGATGATGATTGTTAGGAGAATAGGAATCAAGCAATCAACTGACTACACCTCAATCCCAAATTAGTTGGGGCCAACTATATATGAATGCTCCTCTATCAATTCCGTAGCTTAGAGCCAACTATGGGGTTTTCACAAGGCGGAGTTGAAGGAGAATACAATTGATGTCTCAATTTGTAGATCCATTATACTCCCTCCGTCCCAAATTACTTGTCATGAAGAGGCACTACTGACATGTTTGAGAAAGAGAGGCCATTGAAGCGCTTTCTGGATGTTATGGGAATCCCAGATGATTGATACCCAGAAGCAAGAATTAACATATCTATGTACCCTTTCACCAAATCTTGCACAGAGCGACAAAGTGTAATAGAGTCCTCACATCATTCTTTTTCTTCTTTCAACCATCGTTGCATTTTGCAGCTGCGATACATGTTGTCGCGTCCTATATTTTAAGAATCCAAGGAGTTGTTGAAAAATCTAATACTACTGTACTAACTCTACAAGCTATGTTTTGAAATTTTCTCCAATATTTTGTTGACATGATATTAAGTTATTATTTATTAGATATTATACTTATTTACTTTAAAATAAAGACAAAATACAAATCCAAACAACGAAAAACAAATAATTGTAGTTATCAAGTGCTCATATTTTGAGATAATAGGATCAAAATTACATATCAAGTATTCTAGGGGTCGTTTTACAATTTTGGCATAAAATGGAGTTTATTTTATTTCTCATTCAATATAAATTTTAATTTCAGGATTAGCAGTGCAGAGATTGTTTATACCGCAAATGTGATACTATTTTTATGTCATATTCAATGCGATAGTTAGGATATTTTGCGATACTATTTTTATGTCATATTCAATGTGATAGTTAGGATAAAAAATAAATGACAATTTGCCTTTCAAAAATTTTTCTTCAAAGTCTTCTAAGAAAGTCAAAGTTAAAATTAAAAATAATCTAATTGAAACCAACATATGTTTTATATTATACCCCTTATATGATATATCCCATTTTTATCTACCCATAAAAATATATTCACTAAATAATATCATTATTTCTCATATTATAATTCCCACATTATAATTGTGATATATACTACAGCACTATTTAATTTCCGTGTCCGGGTGCGATTGTTTTTCTTGCTTGGCTTCTCTTGCTTGTCCTTATGCTTTGTCTTGAGCCGAATATCTTTTGGAAAGGTCTGCGTACACTCCACCCTCCCCGGATCCACGTTGTGAAATTTCACTAGGTATGTTGTTGTTGTACCAAAAATCTTTCTAAGGTAAAAACAAATAGCCCCAAAGACAACTTAATAATTGTAAAATTGCAAAGGCAAAGATGAATATGGCGGATTCAGGATCTCAATTTTAAGTCAATAGTATGAGCACATCATACTGTTATTTTACAACAGTAGATAAGAACTAATATAAAATGTTATTTATTTAAATTGTTTACTGTGTATATATAGTTTAAGCGAAGGGCAGTAAGTTCTCCCCTAACCTTTGTAAGATCCTTGACAAGTGAGCCACAAAGATATTATGAGATATTCTGGGTAAAAAGGCATACAGGTCTGTACATTACTTAGAAACTATAGCAGAAAATCACTGATATCTTACAAAATATTCGAAACAGATGATTAAATTGAGAAACTACTATAATTAGCCTAAATTAGCCCACTGGTGAGCACAAACCATGGAACGCTTTGGGCAAAACTCAAAACTAGCAGATTGCTTATTCAATGAGAAAGGAAGAGCCTACATAAACCACTACAAATGGTCCAAGTTTTTATTCAAAAACATTGTAATGACACAAGTCAGGAGACCACAGAAAACTAGTAATACCAATAAAAAGACAAACTATGGAGAGAAAAACGAACATACTTTTGTGTCTACATGACCATCCAGATTAGGTAGACAGAAAGACCAGTTCACATTCAAGAATTCAAGAAAGATCAAGCATAGATAGATGAGCAAATATCACTACTAAATAGAAGAAACATAATACTTTTGTATCCACTTGTGATAAAAGTGCCAAACCATAGGAATGAAACCATTTGATGTCATTGAGATGAAAACCTTTTAGTACTGCAAAATTTTCTTACCAAGACAACCCTTCCTCAGATATCCAAAAACTTAATGACAAACCAACAAGAAAAAGAATCGTAAGCTACTTGAGGGCTCTACTTCTTCTACACAATAGCATTGGCAGCAGATGCAATCCTAGGCCAGAGATCAGCACATTCTTTCCCAATAGGCCCAGTGATGGCAGACCCTATAAAATTTAACAAAAAAAGAATAAGGTTAGGAAAAGGGCAAGACAGATCCTTACAATTTAGAGTCCTAAAGACAAGCAGCAGGATAAAGCGATTGTATCAAGGGGACAGAAGAAAGCAATTGTATAAAGGGGTTATAATTTATAACCCAGCAACTTGTATCTTCAAAAGGGAATAATGACTTCAAAATAGAAATATGCATTAAGTAAAGTAAAATGAATTACCTTTCATTTCACCCTTGGGATTCACAATCACACCAGCATTATCTGCAGAATCAAAATCAACTGAATGAGAGACATGTTTTTTAACAAAGACATACACCAGAAGAAACCAACTTCGTGTAGATTATTCAGTTACTATAATAGTGTAAACATAACACAGGCTTGCACAGACACAAAGAAGGCAATCCATCTCATATAGATTGAGACTGAATAAAGGATAGGATCAATAAATCAATCAGCCTTTTATAAACCACAACAATCAGCCGTAGCAAGAAGAACAAGATGGAAAGTTTGTTATAATGGGTTCCTACAAAGGATCAGACTAATGACGCATACAATACTTGTATTCTCAAAGTAGATGCTAAAACAAACTAACGACAGCAGAGCAATGAAAAGACCCCTCACAATCCTGAATCAGTTAGTGCTTTGGGACCATCTTAATATGAATCTATATATCTAGTCCACTAAATTCAAGTCCATCTGATTCAAAATGAAAGACGGCAATAACACCTAATGTAGGAGCTCGAACAACAAAAATTATGTAATCAACTAACTGATATTAAGATAAACAAACCCACACATCCATCACAGTATAACTACTCATTAGTTTAACTATAATTACTACCTACTTCCATATTAATACAGTAACCCCTCCACTCAAATTCTTCATTAGCCGTAACATTAAAGAAAACCAATAGACGGAAGAGCAAAATTCAGCTAAATAACAGCCTTACAACTGGATAAACATAGAAAATTCATCACAAAGCAACACTTCAATATCTACCACATCAATTCAAACCAATAATAAATATCAACTATATGATCCAATATATTCCAGCTAATTTTCACATAGGATACAAAAATGTATACCTTCGAAGTACATGAAAACACCGTCCTTTCGGCGCCATGGCTTGCGTTGACGAACAATGACAGCTGGCATAACCTTCTTCCTGAGATCTGGCTTACCTTTCTTCACTGTAGCCATCACCATATCTCCAACACAAGCTGAAGGCAACCTGTTAAGCCTTCCCTTAATACCTTTCACAGAAATGATGTACAAGTTCTTAGCACCAGTGTTATCGGCGCAGTTCACCGTCGCCGCCACCGGCAAACCTAGTGACATCCTGAACTTGTTCCCGGCGGAACCTCCACGTCCTTAAAAGTTTTACATATATTTACACATTAATCGAAATGAAAAATACATCTAACGATAGAAAGAAGTGGAATTAGGTTGAATAATACCTCGCTTCGACATTGTCGACGGTGTTGATCTTCACGATCCCTTCAGAAACTGAAGAGAAAAATGGTGCTTGGAGGCGTTAGGGTTTTATATACAGCTAAATCTGCAAAATTGACTAGGGTTTTTCTTCAATAACTATGGGCTCTAGTACTCGTTTGGCCCAGTTATACTTGAAAATTAGGCCTGTCATGTGGCCCAGTTATACTTGAAAATTAGGCCTGCTATCTGGTTCTGACATATGTGCTTCGAGTATATCTTTACGGAGAATTTTCATAAACAGCACTGTCCCTATTAACAAATTATAACAATATTATTGAGCTTTAAAAAAAAATATACATACACACATACACTACCAGAGATACATATATTCAGTAATATATGATAATACACTAGTCGTCGTGCATACATATAATCATATAATATACATTGGTCGACATAAATTAAAATTTATTGGTGCAAGTTGAAATTCGAATTTTATTGCTAGATTTCCAAGTGTGAACATGAAAATCCATATTGGTGGTTGCTCGTGTTTGAAAAACAGTGATTCGAGTATTTGTTTGTTGTATGTCAATCAAATATCAGAGTTAAAAGTTAAAACCCATAAAATGAAAAATTGAAAATTCCAATACTGAGAATTTTAATCATGAAGAAGAATCCACAAAATTCTATTGACGAATATTAAAGCTTCTAACTTCCAAAAGTTTTGACTTACCTCCACAACTTGCTTTTCCTTTATTACTATTACGTTTTGCCCTTACATCGTAAAAGACATGGTTAAGCTATAGAACTAGATACGTACTTGGTCTCTATCTTTGAACTTCTGGTTCGATGAGACCCCAGGTCTTGTTGTTTCCGTTTTCTAGGTCACGCCTTAACCTCGTTAGAAAGCGGAGTTGGCTAGCTGCCGGCATATCTTTTACATCACCGGCCACATAGTCTGCAACGTCCTTCACTGCATCGCATTTGCCAGGGTTGAATCCCCTTTCTTGAGCGATCGCCTTTGCTCGTTGGCAGAACGCCTTTTCTCCTCCGGGTGAACCTTGCTCCTTATAATTCTATTGATCAAACTGTGGCACTCGAGGGCAGAAGGTCCGGGTTCGGAGAAAGATTTGTCTGACATTTCACATATGCATTTTGGACATATTTTTGATTGAGTGTTCTTGTGATTGCCCGAGTACATTTTCCAGAGCCTATATTTCAAATTTGGGGAGATTTGGTGGAAAGTAAAGGTGGTTTGGGGCGATTTTTTTAGTGACAGTTAGCGGTATATATCATGTATTCCATTAAATACCTCTACATGTATCATATTTGTGTCATGTAAAATATTCTATTACACGAATGCAAATTCCCTATTATTCTTCTCCTATATACATAATTCTCCTTCTACTCCTCACCATATTATTGGTAACTCTTGTAGCTCCATGACCTCTTCCATGATTTCAATGGTTAATGTCATATTTAAAACAATCTTTTTTGTAAATCACTATATAACTATATGAAGTGTATAAAATACATGCATTAGAATTGATATGCGGAACACTTTAAGAAATAAAAAAATATCTCGAAATTCCAGTAACAAAGCCAAACTTAGACTGAATCGCCTATTCAACGGGGTTATTAGAGGAGCAACTTTGTTCTTTGACTTCTTTTCTCAATCAAGCTTACTTGTTTCATAGCATAATCTCGGTCCATAGTTTAAGACCCAGTTTCTTATAGTCTAGTCTATATCCATAACCGACGTTTTCGTACCAACGTCTTTCCCTTTGTGCTAAGTAACTTCATAACCTCAACTTTTCTTTTTTGCTTACTGTAGTATAGGTCTTCATCGGAATTTTGTCCCTTCGCCTACAAACGGCGGTTTGGCTTCGCTTTCGTTCATGACTTGGTATAAAGCAGTGTAGTCGTCGGTTTACCACTAGAATACCTATGAGATAGTGGTCGGCCTTTCGAATGTCTTATTCCTTTTTTTTAGGCCCTTTATGACTATACGAAGGACATGGGGTATTCACGTTTGTAAACTTAGCTACTTAAATCCTTCTCAGAAAGTCAAAGTAAAGGCGAACGACATTCTGTTTTATATCTACAACACAACATATTTATTATGTTTATTAAATATTTTAATGGTAGAACTACTTACTACTAAATAAGAAAAATTTCGATTCCTTTTATTTGAATAAACGTAAAAAATGGCAAGAATCGTGGCGACAGCAGGAACAGTGGTGGTGGCGGTGGTGCCCCTCGGGGCAGTCAGCAACAACAACAGTTTTAGGCCCCGCAGTTTGGGCCAAACAGCGGCAGCCGAGCGATGCAGCTTCACTGGCAGTGGGCTGGCCAACAACAGCACATGCCCAACATGCAGTGGCCCACTTTAGGTAATCTCTCTGGGCCGAGGCAGCAAGCAGGGTTACTTGGGCCTCGGCCCCCGCAGGCTTATCACGCAGTGACTCCCACGTCTATCGACATCGAAGCCGCAATGCACACGCTTTGATTAAATCCTCCGAACCCAAAGCTTATTTTAGTTTACATTCAAATCAAAGTAAATCAAGCCTAAGTGGTCACCACATTTTATTGATATTGATCGAGGATTTTGATGGAGTAGTTACTTCTTGCTTTCATATTTATACATTATTATATATAAAATTATATAAATATCCCTTTTTCTTTTACCAAAAGAAAGTTTATTTAGCAGATGACATAGAAGGGCGATAGTGTGGACTGTGGAGAAGAAGTAATCACATACAAAATTAAGTTTTGCTAACTAATACTACTTGGTTACTTTACCATACTGTTATCGTCCAAAGTAAAAGAAAACGGCAAAACCACAATAATCACACAGAAAAATCATCGAAATCGAAGTAACTATCAAGAAGATGACGATGATGGTGAAGCAACGGCTTCTTTCACAGAGTCATTTTCTCTCCGATCCTTTCTTAACATCACCCAAATCTACTCTCAAACGCATTTTCTTGGCTTCCCTAGAGTCTGAGAGACTATTCAACAAACATACCAAGAAATCTTCAAAATGCATCCATATAGATTTCAAGGTGACTGAATTTTACTTTTTAGGATTTTGGGTTTGTTTATTTCAATGTTTTAGTTCGTGGGTCTGTTGCAAAATTGCTTCTTTTGTTGTATTTCGATTGGTAAGCAATGCCATGGTTTTGGCCCTTATTGGAAAAACTTAGTGGAATTCACCTAAGTGAAAGTTGCTCTTTCTAGTTGTCATCATGTTGATGAAACTCTTTACTTGAGAAAGTGAAGAATAAGCTTCATCTTTAACGTATTTTAGAGAAGATACTCTTTTGATCTTTACGGATATACAACAACCACATACCTGGTGTAATTCTACGAGTGGGGTCTGGGGAGGTTAGAGCGTACGCAGACCTTACCCTGTTAGGATTTGAGTCTCAAATACTACCTAATCAGAAAACAGTAAATAAACGAAAAACAAATAACACATATATATAGTGATTCACTCTCAATGCGAGAGCTACGTCCCGCTGCAGATTTCACTATAATCAAATAGGGAGTTTGAGTTTACAATTCTCTCTTTCTCTCTTTTTTCCTCTTGCTCGACTTCAAAGAAAAAACGGCGTCGTAGTCTATATATAGCGAAAACTATGGCGAACATAATACAAGCCCGAAATTTCCAACTCAACAATATGCATAGGGTCTTCATAGTGTCGGTGATGAATTAGGCTCCACAACTCAACAATCTCCCACTTGGAGACTAATTTCAATCATCGATCTCCATCTGCAGCGGCGACTCCGATCCTCATCCAAGAAGTCCAACTGAAGTTGCACACAATTTCAGTTTATCATTCGGCACGACCTTCATCAGCATGTCTATCGGATAAAGACTCCCTGGGATCTTCTCAAGCACTAATACTCCATCTTCCAAAGCTCATCTGATGAAATGGTACCGGAGTTATATGAGTTTCGTGCGAGCATGGTAGACCGGATTCTTTGCCAAATGAATGACACTCTGGCTATCACGGTATAACACACTCCCCTCGTGGTCCTGATCCAATTCCCGCAGAAAAGATTGTAGCCACATCATCTCCTTCATAGCCTCCATCACGACAACGTACTCAGCTAGAGAGAGCTATTATCTTTTGCAACTTTGAAACCCAGCAAATCGCAGTACCTCCGAAGGTGTAAACATACCCGGATGTGCTCTTTCTGCTATCGACATCACCACCATTGTCAGCATCAACATATCCCTGCAATCCTGTCTCTGACTTCCGGAAACACAACGCTGAACTTGAGCTTCCCTTCAGATACCTGAAAATCCACTTCACAGCCTCCCAGTGTTGCTTTCTCGGATTGCTCATAAACGTGCTAACAACTCCTACTACATGTGCAATGTCTGGCCTCGTACATACCATCGTGTACATAAGACTACCAATAGCAGAGGCATAAGGTACCTTGTCCATATGCTCCTTCTCGTCCTCGGTCACATGCGACTGATCCTTTGACAAACGAAAGTGTCCAGCCAAGACCATTAAAAGAACTGCCAATAATTTATTGGGCAATGTACGAAGTATTTGAAATACAAGAAAGAAATATCATTCAGGTAATGTTTCCAAAGGGGTTGCAAATGGATCTGCACTGACTGACTTGGCATCATCCATGTTGAACCTCTTGAGAACCTTCTTCACGAATTCTTCTTGTGAGAACTTGAGGCCCTCCTTACTTCTGATGATTCTCATCCCGAGGATTTGGTTTGCGTCTCCCAGATCTTTCATTGCAAATTCTTCTGACAACTTCTTCTTCAACCTATCAATCTTATGTAGGTCTGCTCCTACGATCAACATGTCATCAACATAAAGGAGCAGTATCATGTAGGAGTCTTCAAATTACTTGAAGTAACAACATTGATCTACTAAACACCTTAGGAATTCGGCTTTCTTCATAAAGTTGTCAAACTTCTTATACCAATGTCTTGGAGCCTGTTTCAATCTGTGCATGCTCTTTTGAAGCTTGCACACCAGCTTTTTTTTCCCTTTGACCTCAAATCCCTCAGGTTGTTTCATGTAGATTTCCTCTTCTAAGTCACCGTGAAGAAAAGCAGTTTTTACGTCCATCTGTTGAAGATGCTTTGCTACCAGACCAAGAACAATTCAAATTGTCACCAACTTGACTACGGAGAGAAGATCTCCGTGTAGTCAATGCCTTCTTTCTGTTGAAATCCCTTCACAACCAGCCTTGCTTTATAACGCCTTCTTTCATCGTGTTCTTCCTTTATCCTGTAGACCCATTTGTTCGCAATGCCTTCTCCTCTTGGTAACTTAGCTAACTCCCATGTATGATTTGACAACAGTGAGTCCATCTCATCTTTCATTGCCAGCTCCCACTTGATCGATTCATCAACTTGCGTTGCTTCTTCATAACATTCCAGCTCTCATCTGTCAGTGAGCAGAATGTAGTTGAGGGACGGAGAGAACCTGTGAACCGACTTATTGATCTTGGATGATCTGTATAATTCTGTGACCGGCATCCGCTGATTTGTTTCAAAATTAGCATTTTCATCAATCTCACCATCATTAGCTTGTCAGCCTTCTTCTAGTGCTGCTTGTTCCTCTGCCGTAGTAGTACCTTGCTATAGCTCGGGTGCCGAGAATCTCTCAAATAAACTGTTTCCGATTCCTTGTTCTTAGATTCTAAACTCTCCCGCAACTTATCCTTGTAAAACACCTGTTCATTGAAGACAACGTCCCTGCTTCGGATGATCTTCCAATTTTGGTCATCCCAGAATCGATAACCAAACCCAGTGTCACCATAGCCAATAAAATAACACTTCATAGATTTCGGATCAAGTTTACTTCTAGCAGTAGCATCAATATGAACATAGGATAAGCAACCAAACACTTTCAGAAAAGAAAGATTTACCTTTTTTCCACTCCGAGCCTCTTCTGGAATTCTAAAACCCAAAGGAACAGATGGTCCTCTGTTAATCAAGAAGGTTGCGGTATTGATTGCATCTGCCCGGAATGTCTTGGGCAGTCCAGCGTGTATTCACATGCTCCGTGCACGCTCGTTCAATGTTCGATTCATCATTTTTGCTATTCCATTTTGTTGGGGTGTTATAGGAATAGTATTCACCATCTTGATCCCATTATCAGCACAATATTGTTTGAAGTTACCGTCAATGTATTCTCCACCGTTGTTAGACCTCAGGCTCCTCAACTTGAGGTTTATCTCATTCTCGATCATGACTTTCCACTTTCTGAAGACAGTGAATATATCGGATTTATTTTTCATAAAATAGACCCATAGCTTCCTGGTTGAATCATCAATAAAGGTCACGTAGTAATGTGATCCTCCGAGTGAGGGGCAGTAGCAGGTCCCCACACGTCAGTGTGCATCAATTCAAGCTTCTCAACTTTCAATTCTCTACCTGCATTTGAAAAACTCGCTTCTATTTTCCGAGAATGCAGCTCTCACACATATGATGATCCACCGACTTCAGCTCCGGAATCATGTCGTTAGTCACCAGAAGCTTAATCCCTTTCTTGCTCATATGCCCCAGCTTGCAATGCCATAGCTCTATCTCCTTGGTGTTGTCAACAACAACAACTGTATCACGACAGCTCGTCGTCATATAAAGAGTATTAGTTTTCTTACCTCGACCAACCACCATAGCACCATTCGTCAACTTCCAGGACCCATTACCAAAATTAAGATCATGTCCCTCATCATCAAGCTGACTCACTGAGATCAGATTACGCATCAGCTTCGGCACATGTCTGACCTTTGTGATCTTTCACACGTTTTCATTTGACATCTTCAAATTAATGTCTCCAATACCAACAACGTTTAAAGGCTTATCATCTGCCAAATAGACTTTCCCGCGATTCCCAGTAACGTAATTCATCATTATATCACGATCGTGATATGGGGTGGTGTGGAAAGACGCCCCTCAGTCAAACACCCAAGAGTCGATCAACAGACAACAACAGTGCATTACCAATGTCTTCAGTGACAACATTGATTCCACCCCCTTGTTGTCCTCCTTCATTGCCCTGCAATTCTTCTTGATGTGACCCGATTTTCCACAGTTCCAACACTCAAGTGTTCGCCCAGATCTGGATTGATCCATGTCATTCCTTGACTTCGACTTGCCCTTATTTCGATTGTAGTTTCTGTCATAATTTTTGCCTCGGTTCTCATCATTCAAAGCAGAACTCGTCGATGCTTCACCAGAATCTATCCTTCGAACCTCCTCAGCAAGGATACGATCTCTAACATCGTTGAATTTTAGTTTATCACTGCCAACAGAATTACTAACCGCTGCTCTCATTGGCTCCTAGCTATTCAGTAGAGACGCCATCAAAATTAGGGCTTGCACTTCATTGTCAAACTCGATTGCAACAGATGACAATTGTGTTGAATTCATTCACGTGCGTTGCAACAGGAGCACCTTCCTCCATCTTTAGATGAAAGAGTTTCTTCATGGAAAATACCTTATTGTTTGCCGAAGGTTTCTCATACATGTCGGACAGAACTTTCATCATGCCAGCGGTGGTCTTCTCCTTCGCCACATTGTGAGCAACGTTCTTCAACAACGTCAATCGAATGACTCCCGGAACCTGTTTGTCAAAGAGATTCCACTCTGTATCATTCATCTCCTCTGGCTTCGGACTCAGTGGTTCATGAAGCTTTCTGCCGTACAAATAATCTTCAATTTGCATTCTCCAAAACGCAAAATCCGTACCATCGAATTTCCCGATGCCGTGCACCGAACCATCGTCGCCTCCCATCGTTTTCTGAATCGCAACACAACTTGTCGCTCTGATACCAGTTGTTAGGATTTAAGTCCCAAATCCTACCTAATCAGAAAACAGTAAATAAGCGAAGAACAAATAACACACAGATTTATAGTGGTTCACTCTCAATGCGAGAGCTACGTCCACTTTGCCGCTGCAGATTTCACTATAATCAAATAGGGAGTTTGAGTTTACAATTCTCTCTTTCTCTCTTTTTTCCTCTTGCTCGACTTCAAAGAAAAAAACGGTGCCCTAGTCTATATATAACGAAAACTAGAGTGAACATAATGCAAGCCCGAAATTCCCAACTCAACAATATGCATAGGGTTTTCATAGTGTCGATGATGAATTAGGCTCCACAACTCAACATACCCCTACCTTCACAGGTAGAGAGGCCGTTCCCGATAGGCCCTCGGCTGAAGTAAAGCAAAAACAACATCAGGATATCAAGAAAATAACAAAGGCCTTGGTCTATCATTTATTATTAGAAAAAAAGTTCATTGTGCTCAAAGCACATGTGTAAGTGTAATAATGTTAATCCGTGAGGCAAAAATGTTGCGATATCACTAAGAAACTTTACAACAGATTGATTTTAGTTGTTGTCACAGTGATTAATTTCTACAAGAAATATCACAACTACTGTTAGGTGTTGTATGTATGCAATGATTTTCAAATTTAGCTGATGAAGATTCATATTGCCATAGTATTAGCCTCACTGGCGATCGAGCTAAAATGTCAAAGGTTTTTAATAGATATTCTCTACTAAAAGCTTGTCCAAATTGCTCGTCGTGACCTAATTCCGCTGCAAAATCATGCAACTTGGGGAAGACATGTTATAGACTAATAGTAATGTCATTTTGCTACCATTTCTCTTGCTCTAAACCATTCATTAGCTGTGTACACACTCCTTCGGTGCTCTGTTCTATTCTTTTTGTGTTTGAGTAGATAAAACTCGTGTTTTCTTAGCTTCCATTTCTTGTTCAATTTCAACTGTTATACACATGGCAGGAAATTTTGCAATTCAGACATCCTGCAGCAGCATTGATCGTGACTAATGCATTGATGTTGACTACACCTTTATACGCCTTGGCTCAAACATGTGAAGCCGAGACTTCTGTCTTCAATATGCCATTATTGCTGCTTGTTGCCCTCATTGGGGCCACCGTGGGAGGTAAGGTACTTTAGGTTTGGCAATGCCATTGTTTTATTGCATAGTTGGGGCTTCAACTTTGAAATGACAGAAAATCATTGTGGTTAGATGAAACTCCAAACTGTAGACCCCAAGTTAACCGTAGAGCATGAACATAAACTTCACATCAAAATTACATCCCATATGGTGCAGAAACTACTCTTATTTGTTGAGGCATTCAAAAGATTACATAAGCAAGGAACTCGGATAAGGTCATAAGACCAGTTATATCTGTCTTGCATTGCCGTACTTCTTTACAAAGCTTAAGTTTATACATGCACATAATTCAATTCGATGAAGTTAAAAAGGATTTTTGATGCATTAAAGTACATTGAGATCAGTATAGGATCCAGGAGTTAATGAGGCCACTTGATCCAGCAGTTCCTCCGCAAAACACTTGATGAGAATCTTATTTAGTGCATGAGGTTTACAACTGCATCAGAATTCCCAATGTATGTTTGTGGCAATGGCTGCCATAAGCTATAAGAATGAGCCTGTTCAAGAACTTATCAACAAGAGCTATGTGTCAATCCCAAATCTGTTGAGGTCAGCATATGGATCCTCAATATCCATTCTGTTCCATCTGTGCCCATTTCACTCTATATTTAATAAGTTATTTTTTGGGACAATGCAAGAACTAATAAAAAAAATTCCTATTCAGAAAAGGTGATTTGATTAGGCTAAGAGAACATTGTGGAAATGGTATTGCTGCGCTCAGTGTTTAAAGATTTCCTCTTTTCCTCCTTTTTTCTTTTTCATTTTTTGTTTAGTGTTTATGTGAAAACGGGGGAGTTCGTCTAGGAATGAATGAAAGATCTCATTTTCAAATTGTCTTCATTACAGTTAACCTATCTAATCAGTCTTCTTTCTCATCTCTCTCAACTGTATACTGATCCTCTCGATGTTGGAACAAATTTTCCTTGGTTTTACTTTTTTCCCCACCTTTTGACACAAATATGTGTGTCCGCACATTTGTAATTGTACTTTCAGGACTACTTGCACGTCAGAGAAAATCGGAATTGCACGGGTTGAATGAGCAGCTCCGCCAGATTAATGCAGTGCTAAGAAGGCAAGCGAAAATAGAGTCCTATGCACCTACCTTAAGTTATACTCCTGTTGGTGGTAGGATTTCAGAAAGTGAAGTGATTATTGATCCAAGAAAGCAGGAATTAATTTCTCACTTGAAAAGTGGAAAGACTTTTCTGAGGAATCAAGCCCCAGAAAAGGCATTTTTGGAGTTTAAAACAGCTCTTGAGCTTGCACAGGATGTAAAAGACCCTATAGAGGAAAAGAAGGCAGCAAGGGGCTTAGGTATGTCAGATCTCATTGTTCAGATTAGCCTTATATTTTCTTGATTGAACATGCTTAGGCAGTAAAGGACTTGTGAAGTTAGTCGAATAGATATTTTTCTGTATGTGAGGCTGCATCAATTGGAATTACACATGCACGCATCTTTTGTCTCTTTTAATCTAGCTAGAATTTTCCAGAGATGATTTATATGGTTGCTTGTCTATGTCTAAACAATGTAATGATATGTTCCCTGGGAATGAGATCTTGTTTCTACTTTAGCCATCTTTCTTGTTGTCGTTTGTTCCTACTTTCTTGGCGTCAGAGGGTCATATTGTTTCTTTTGGCTCATTTTCTTTTGATCTACGAAAGAAAGTGTAAAAAATCCCTCTAGAAGTTGGATCTTGGTCCTTGTAGCAGATAGGATAGAGTACAAAGTGAAACTTAATCCACATACAAACTGCTCTGTTGTTGTCTCTCTCTCTTGTATGTGTGTGTGTCACGATGTAATGAAATTCAAAGCTTTATCTCTTTCTCAGGGGCATCATTACAAAGGCAGGGCAAGTACAAGGAAGCCATTGAATACCACTCTATGGTTCTTGATATCTCGGCAAGAAATGGAGAGGATTCTGGGAGCACAGAAGCTTATGGAGCAATAGCTGATTGTTATACTGAGCTTGGAGACATGGAGCGAGCTGCAAAATACTATGACCAGTACATTGCAAGGTTACAGAGTGACTAAGCCATCTCCAGGAAAGACTTGCATATCCATGCATTTATATCTATTGCGGAAATTTCTTCATGTTCATTCATTTGGAGTAGAATGTTTAGAGGTTAGGTCTTTTCTCTATTGCATACATCATTCGCTAGTTTCTGTCTGTTTTTATTTTTGTCTGTCACATTTTTGGTGTCTCGAGGGTCTCGACTGCTGAAATTATCACCGATAGCTGGTATTCAGAATTGTTGGATCAATTTACATGTGAACGTTGGAATTGGCAATCAAATGATGTGTAGAAAAGTGAGAATTTAGCAGCATTGTTTCCTTTGGAATGGGCAATGCATAGAGATTGTTCCACTTCCTCTTGATTGTTTCATAACTGTTCATCCCATTAACACTGTTGGAAGCTTAACTTTTCCAGATGCAAATAAATGCTGCTAATATTTCTACGTTGGGGATTTTTTAGTTGTGGGACCGCAGACCACTACATTCACTATGCAGATGTGCAAAATACCGATAAACAAAGATGACAATAAAAACAAGGGAATAGTAATACATAAACTTGGCTAAGTTTGCAACTTGCTCCTGAACAATGTTATGTTTGTTTACCACCCATAATTACCTTGAACCTATATTTGGTGGCAGGTGCTTTCATGCGCCAAAGTCCAAACACATGAAAATTTAAACTTGCATTTTGGGACCATTTTTTTCTGATAAAATTTGTAAGGCTTGGCTGGAATTCCTTTATTTTTTCCAGTGTAACTGCAACCCTAAATTTTCAAAAAAAAACCTGGCATTTTGTTCTAAATTAAATAAATTGAAAGTTGATCTGAAAATAGAAAATTACAAACAGTATATAAGAAAGGTATCTTCCGCAGTCGCACTAAGGAAATACAGCGCACTTCAATAAAAGGGTAAAATCTTGAGCTTTTATATCTCCAATGCCATGTTATGTAAAAAAGTATAGTGTTACATAAATTTAGTACTCTGAGTTGAGGTAATTTAATTTCTCTATGCCGTTATTGGATTGGAATATTGTAGCTATTAGCACACAGCTTCTTCTGAGTTTTAAGTGAAAATTGGATTCTTACTCCATGAAAAGCTTTTGGGTACTATCAATTTTGGTTCTTGAGAATTCTCTATCCAAAAGAGTTTATTTGAAGACGGTAATTGTGCAAATACATTCCGTGCTTTTAATCCAACTAAAACCATAGTGCAAGTTGAAAATCGAGCGAAAATTTAGGAGCATTTTAAAGAACCAAGATTGCTGAAATCCAACAGGTTGCATGTCCGTTTTCACAATTCACTTCTCTTCTTACCCTCTCCATCGATGAGGCTTCCCAAGAACATGCAATAGTAATTCTGTTAGATGGACTCGACCAAACTTTTACAGACAGGCTAGGATTAATAGCCGGATAGCAGAAGGTGAGCAGCATTCATCTTCACCAGTCAAATAATAAAACATAATCGTATCCCAGAAAGTATAAACATTTGAGTGTTACCCTGTTACAGGCTTACACATCCACTCATAGTGTTCTTGTCCAGAAAATAAGTGAGATTCATTTTGACTTCAAAGGAAACAAGATGGGCAGAAATATAAGAGCTTAATAGAAAAGGCATAAGAGAAGAAAAAGTCACAAAAAGGTAAGATTCAAGAAAAGGCCTAGTCTGCACTCTGCAATATGCTACAGCAGCATGCCATGGAACAAAGGCCAAGTATTTCAGCATGTAGTCCTATGGACCAAAACATCAATATATACAACCAACATGTAGCTAATCCAACTCTAAGCCACATCCTTGAAACTTCTATACAAAACAGGACATTCTTGAACAACTATAAACATGTTTAGTATTACATATTGTACATAGAATGCACATGGCGCTAGAACCCTTCAGAGATACAAAAACACCACCTTGACTGAGTTCGATCACAACAGCTTCTTGAACCGCCCAAGACCAGGAAATTGCCAAAAACGTACTGGGAGAATATCACCATCTCAGGACTACCTTCTTGATCTAGACCCTACAGGTAGCATAATAATACTCAGTGACTAATGGTACCAAGTTTTAGCATAACATTCATGAGAGTACATCGAATAATTGTGCTGATAAATTGGGGACGCGCGTGTTAAGGCACTAATTCATGAAAAGTGATTGAGGGGATACACAAGGGAGTCTAAAGGGCTCATCATGTGCAAAATGTTACCAACCAGACCTTCGGTCATTTTTTTTCCATCTCAACAAAATCAGGTAACTTTCGGTTAGGGAAAGCTGTGTTAAAAAATAAAAGAAAATATTACCTTCCTCACTTGTAACATTTCACTTTCACACAATCTCGATCCATAAAGGAAAAGGCTAATTTTTTTAGTTTTGGGGTATATTTCTCTCTACATATTCAACAATTTCAAAGAAATGAAAAGCTTTTCTTTTGGTTTGGTGGATGATTTCTCACTCTAACTTTACCTAGAGCTTTTTACTTGCTTTGGTGGATATACCTCTCTCAACACTGAACAGTTTCACTTGCTTTCTCTCTCCGTAAGGAAAATAAATGTATTCATTGGTTTGGTTTGGTTTGATGGGTACATATGTCTCTAAATTTCACCCAGTTTTCTCATATAAAGAAAAGATTGGTTGTTGGATGTAATTCTCACTCTATACTTCCATACACTTTATCTCTCAGAAAAGGATAGCCCTTATTTTGTTTAAGAGAATCAAAGGTTCACTCACTTTCAGTCTATGGATGGAAAGAATATTTTATCTACATATTTCTCTCAACCTTTCACCTGCAAAAAAAGCACTTTAAATTGGTTTGTCGTATATTCAAAGGTAGGGTTTAGGTAGGGTTAAGGTCTGCTTACATCCTACCCTACCCAGACCCCACTTGTGGGATTACACTGGGTATGTTGTTGTACTAAAACACAAACTCTCTATAAAGGAAAGATTTTTTTATATTTTGATGTTTAAAAGTTTACAAAAAACAAACAAACTGGGAAATGGTTTTGAATTGGCAGGGTCTGGTTATGACCTGTTGGTTGTCCATTTTGACCCAACCCATATATTTTTACTCAAGCAGTTTAGGTTGGCTGAGTTCTGCACAGTTTCATTGACTCATCTCATTTGACCCACCGAAACTTGACTCAACCCGTCCATTTGACACACATGTGGCATTTGTTGGTCAAAAAGTTGTTCTGGAATTTCTTTTCAACCAAACGTTGTTAGAGAGAAGTACCTCTAACGTCAGGTTAAAAGCTACACTGAGAAAAAAAATTGGCAAAAAATACCAGAAATTTTCTAAAGAAAACACCACCTCTATTTTCTCCCCGGGGCTAGACAGGCTTTAACTTCAAATAATCATTTCTTTGGTGGAGTTACAGTTGCTAATGAAAATAACAAAGATCAATCATGTACATTAGAACAAATAATTAGAAACTAAATCATCAATACAGCAGTTGACTTATGAACAGTTATGAAGTTACTGATTCTGCAATTCCTTCCAGGAATCTGCTGAAACCTAATGAACACACAAAGTTACTGATCCTGCAACCTGTCAGGATTCTACTGACAGGCCATAATACCAATTACATTGGCAGTATCTGTTCAGATGCCAAAATTACCAATTACCATTAAGTTATTAACACACAAATATTTTTTCTAGTTTTTTTTGTATGCAAATAATTGCAGATAGACACAATTCATATGTTCTTTCTGAGAATTTGGGCTTTTACGACTCAACTAGAATAATTGTCACAACTGAATAAGAGGAAACTATAGCTTGCAAATTCCAACCATAAAAACTAGGAGAGGATTCCCAATATTACTTACTGCTTGGACGTTTCATATTTCGGCAGAACGTGCTACTGCAATAGCAGCTAAATGCTTTTACTGGATGTTCAAGATCATCAAAATCAATCCCATAATCCTGCAAGAGCCAACTCCAAATTTCATCAAGCTGATAAACAACCAAATAGCAAAGCATATATTCTGAAAGGTATCTAGGCAACCACTTTTTTGTATCTACCAGGTGAGCGCTCATGCCACAAAAAAACTAGACATGTTAAAATGGTGAGACACAGTTACTTGCTAATCTTTCATGTCATAATGGAGTAGTTTGACATCACTACTCTCTGGTTCTGTTGCTGACTTATTTCAATTGGCATATTTTGAGCATTTTGAAACTATGTTGCTCTGACTCTTCAATAATGTCGACGGGTGCGTGTCAGATCCTCCAAAAGTATACTACTTTTGGAGGATCCAACACAGGTGCAACAACATTTTTGGAGAGCCCGAGCAACATAGTTTTGAAATGATTGCTTATTTTTTCTCTCAAGGATATAAACACGAATTCATATAATTATGTTGCTACTTGGCATATTTAGGACATAGCTCAGTGTTGTTGACTATTGCAATAAAGAATACAGAAAGATGACAGTTGGAATTAACTCTCAAAATCGGGGGCCTAAATTTGAATTTACTCCATTTACGATCAACATGGATAACCATAATCTCAGAGTTAAGAGGAGACGTCCATTGTGCTTAACTCTTTATGATTAGAGTAACGTACAACATAAACTTCCCCATCTTCAGGATCACATCATTACAAGCTCTAAAGTAATACGAGTGAAAGAAATTAACAAAGTTGAGAAGCATCTACCCATCTTTTCTTTGAAAAGCAAATGAGGACATGACTTGATAAAAAAAAATATACACACATATATATAAGTATAAAATACATAAACACACACATATAAGATATATGGGTTTTGCTAACCTACTATGCATTATACCCATTTTCTAATTCTCAATAACAACCATGTCAACACCCTTGCGGTGCGGCCCTTCCCCAGACCCTGCTAACGCGGGATGCTTTGTGCATCAGGCTGCCCTTTTTTACCCATGCCAACACACTAACACATCGAAAGGAGGGTCTTTATTTTCTTTTTAACCAAAAATCTAAACCCAATTCTCTTTTCCCTCTTTTCTTTTCTTCTCTCCCTCCTCAATTGTGACCCAACTCCCGGTGTATGGTTAGGATATCGGAGATGCCGGACTGCGGATTTGCCATTGATGATGCTGTTGAGCCCGCCAATGGTGGCCCTTGTTGTACCAGTAGCTAAATAATTTTTACCTAAAAATCTAAACCCACTTGATCTCTGCTTAATAAATTTTTCTTGAAATATATCTCCATCGGATAATGTCCTCAAATTTTCTTTCCAGAGAAATGCATTATCCATTTCTTTCTCTCTTTCTTTTTTCCTTCATTCATGATGGGTATACCCATGAAAACACATTTGAACCAAACAATCTTTCTTGAACGAAAGCAACTGGAGAAAGAAACTCGGTGGATATATTCTTAAATGTGATCTTCAAGTTGATACATTAGCTCAGTTGCATTTTCCAACAAACCAGGAAGCCAAATTCTCAAGCTTTGCTGAATTGAGAGAAGGAGAAGGAGGAGGGGAAATCGTGGGTTACAAAAAGAGAATCCGTTTTAACTTTTTCTGAAATGACCAAAAAGCCATCTCGATGACTATGCTGCAGTACTAGTAGGGTATTTAAGTAAACTAAAATGTGGGTACAATGCTAACCTACTATGTAGTAGGTTAGCAAGGCCCTATATACACACACACACACACACATAAATTCCATTAATTTACTTTTCCTATTTGTTTAGTGGGGTGGGACACGGGGTTTGGGCATAGTTTTTATTTTTTTTAAAAAAACTCATTCAGTCATCTGCCTCACGCCTAATCAAGCTACTCTCTTATATTTTTTAGGTGGTTGAACGACAAGCTACTTCAGCACAACTGGCTACTGTTTATTATGGACATTAGCTGCACAATACTACAATAGGCCTCCTCCTAACCCTCAGGTCTGGAGGCCAACCCAATATAGATGTAACTGAAGTCTATTGCGAAAAAGATGGTTTTTTCCCGGTTGAAATGAAAATTGGATTCATGTAACAGGAGAAAGATTTCCCATTCCTTAGCCGGAGAGATATGTGGCCATGAAAGAGGGATTAAGTGGAAGAGATTCTCTATTCAACATAGGCTCAATGTTAATGGCATTGTCAGCATACTGATCAGATAACACACAGAAGCTGGTCCGAAGAAAGCTAGACCAGTGTACTTGTATCGGCATATCAAAAGCAACAAAAAACAAGCACGATGATACAATGAACCTGAGCATGTGACAATGAAATAAAGCCTACTCACCCAAGTGAGCTCCTCCATTGCCTTAACCTTTCTTGTAGTGAAAAAAGCAAGCTGCAACAAGCAATCGCATGAAATTATCCAACAAAACTTTCATTGTGAAGGAATGGCTCTTGAGGATGAAATGAAGTTAAAAGATTCAGAGAGCATAAGATTCATTACATGATAGTAGTGGTGATCAGGAGTCTCTATTTCAATTGGTATTTCAACCAAATTTGAATCGAAGCATCTGGAACAGAACAGCAATGAATAAATTAAATGCATCAGCATATGTTTCCGACATCTATGTATGATTAAACATCAAACAGATACTCCCTCCATCTCAAATTATTTGTAGCTTTTTTGGTTTACACGCCCCTTAAGAAATATTAATTAGAAGGGGTATTTGACTACTTTACCCTTATTTATGTCTAAGTTATAATCTCCCTCCATTAAATATTTACTCTATTTATTTGTCATCTTCATTAATGACAAAATGACAAAAGGGTAAAATGGAGAAAAAATAATTAATTATGCCTTGAACTTTTAAAATGACAAATAATTTGAGACAACTATTTTTAGTAACCACGACAAATAAATTGAGACGGAGGGAGTACAAAATGCATGGTTCTCTTTATCCTCTTTCTTTATCGTTTCTTTTCTCCATGTTTTTGGATATTCTGACATAACAAGAAGATGCAAATTGCTAGGCGCATGGTCTCTGTGGTCTGCCAGAGGCAGAGTAGTTAAGGGAGCTAGAAGTGGGAATGTAAGAAAAGAAGCATAAAGTGAGCAGAATACATTTAAAAAACAGGATGTGAATCTTTAATGGGATGGGAAGTTGAGCAGTTGACATTCAATAATGGGCTTTGCTTGACTTGCACCATGAATCATCAATTTTTTTGTCTTTTTTTTAATTGTGAAAAAGAAAGAAAGCTTACTTGTGGGAATTTGATAAGGCAAAATACAGGAAGTTCAAAGAAGCACTGTAATCTAGTTCAAAGTCAAGTAGGAGACTTACCTGAGGGCAAGTGAACAAAAAGTTAGACCTAAAAATCAATCAGATTGTTGTTTTTGTTTTTAATGACTAAGTCAACCAAAGGGGGAAAATACAGAAAAAAAGATAAAACTTGGGATCCATCATTTAGAACTTACCTGTGATTGATGAACCTGGCAACATTCCCATAAAATGTAGCATCCAAACAAAGAGCCTCCTCATCCTTTAGCACACCCTCTGAACCCCAGTCAGCATCCAGCAGGACTGGATAAGAATGTTCCTCCCCGTTGGGGCTCCGTGAAACACGATCGAAGTGTTCTGCGTTGGTCAGAACTTCTCCAACATATTCGCAGACAAAAGCACCTTGAGGAAGGTCTTCAAGGGTCCGCAAGCCCCATCCTTTCCCTTCCCGAGTCATAAAGACCTGAAAGAAGAGCAATAATTATAGACCATGTTAATAGTGGAAACCAATTATGGTTTTGGAAGGAGCTTTGCAAAGGACAAGCACAACAGCAGTTAAATTTAAGGCATTAGTTATTCCCGATTCAAGAACACGATTAAAGACAACTGCAACATTCCACACATTCATACCTGTAACTTATGGCTTATACCACGCTGTACCACACGGTTGCCACATCGTTTATTACAGCCACATTTCCACCAACACTCTTTGATGAAATTCCTCATCAGATGACCTTTACAAGCATCTATAATGTCCTCATTTTTTGATCTTTCCAATGGGCACTCTTTGCAAAAGAACTGGCAGTGTTGCTTGGGGTCACGATTCCTGGAAATACATTCATTAAGAAACTCTTCTTTCACAAGGCCTTCCTTTGTGTATGCAAAATCACCACCAGTTACGTGCGCACAAGCGCAAGGTGTGGACAATGATAAACAATCACCAGTGCAAGTTGAACAACTATTATCATCTTCAATACAAGCCAGAGAAAAGTTCACATCTGCATTCTGGAAAACAACATTGGAAGCTATGTAGTGGAATGATGGTGGATGCTCGCCATTAACTTCATTCACCAAAGAAATTATAACATTTTCTTGCCCCTTGGTTATATCAATGACATCAACACACCGTACATCATGTGGAGTCGATTCACATGGAACCACCTCCAGACTCTGTGAGTTAGTCTGTTCAAGACCACTCTGATCGGTCTCTGGAGCAATACCAAAGTTGCCCATGGATGCGGTATGATCAGCTTGAGTGCTGTCTTCATCAATATATAAAGAAGCGAGATAGGGTATCTCTGGTTGAGCTTCCACAGCACCAAGATCAGAATTCAGGAACCCATTTAAGGAATCAAATAAACCTATTTCACCTGGACTTAATTCACATGGAGCCTCCATACTCAATGGATTAGTCTGCTCAAGACCATTCTGATCAGTTTCTGGAGTACTACCACAGTTGCCCGTTGATGCTATATGACCAGCTTGAGGACTGTCTTCAGCAATACGAGGAGGAGAGAGTCGAAGTACCTTTGGTTGAGCATCCCCAGCATCAATTTCAAAATTCATAATTCCATTCGAGGAGTTATCAGTCATGCTTCTCGAGCCAACGTCATTTTCTGCAGAAACATCTGTGGTTGCTTGCAATTCATAACTATGTTGAGTTCCCAGTTCCAAAAAACACTCACACATGTCATTCATCAGCTTCTTCACAGAAAAGTTAGGGTCCAGGATTTTGTATGATTTAAGACATTTAAGCTCCACCATTTTCAGAACAGATTCTAGACTCGGCACACGGATGTCTGATCTACAACGAGCTGGGTCACAGTTTATAGAGACTTTTATCTCTCCAGACGGTGAGGAGGCAATATCTACATCAGAGTAACACCTATTTTGGACTTCTACCAGCTCGCAACTGGTTGCCACTCCATTTGATGAAGTTGAAATTTCCTCACCTGCATCTCTTCCACCTCTCAGTTCTATCGTTAAAGGTTCAGAAGTTTCTGGATGTCCCCTTGAGGCGTTACCACTTGAAGTATCTCCCTTGTTTGATGGCTCTAAAGAATCAAAACAAAGCCATTTATTAGAAGGGAAAACTTTGTAGATGTTTCCAGGAAACTTTCTGATGAGAACATCAAAGACCAATGAAGGTAATAATATATGAATTGTAGCTTAATTTATGCACAATGATCAGGATACCATCCAGATCTACCAAGATGTCAAAATTTTAAATTCGTAATCTCCAAAGCTTCTCTAAGACAAGAACTCTCCAAATATAATGGATACAATCCCAGAACACAAAATGGGTAAACTATGTAAACCAGTCTAGTTATGTCTTGTATTGATTTCTAACTCCAGTACAGAGAAAGAAAAAACCAAATGTATATCGTCCAAGGAAAAGTTAATAACCATGAAGAATTAATCTGTGACACCGTAAGTACCAACATTCGGCTCTCCAAGATGAAATACCTGGGTGAATAACAGCAATAGGAGCCTCAAACTGTGGCATATCATCAGTATATGGTTCATCCTTGGGCTTGATTAAAGCAAGGGATCCCAACATCTTCTGTTTAGGGGACTGTTCACCACCCGGTTCTTTCTTTGGCTCTTTGAGTTTTGATGCATGGGAAGCTTTGGCAGCAACCGAACTCATTCCTCTGGACATGATTGGAGATGTTTGAGTTTCGTTCAATCTGAGATTATTCCTATGAGAACTAGGATTTGCTTCCCCTTGTGACTGGTTCTGATAACGAGGTCCAGGTAATCCACCCTCCTCCTCCCGTCTAGGCCTTTTAAGAGAAGTCCCGGCACTAGAATTGTTAGCGGAAGGTGAAGCTTGACCTTCTTGATATCTTAAGCGCAATCTCTTTAATGGTCTTTCAGGCTCCTCATGCACTGCTTCTTCCTCTAAAACTTCCTCTCGCTGCACAAGCGGCTAAGGGACCAATAAAAGATACAAGGGAAATGGGGAAGGGAAAAAGTCAGATCCTATAGAAATTACATGGAGACTTAAATTAAACACCTGCAACCATACCACATCTCGTACTTCATTATTTTCAGACTTCTTATGTTCTGCCGCCTGCAATAGGATGTCAATCAAGAGAATTCAGACTCCATTGAGCACATTTAATGATTTACTAAGGAAAGAAGAAAAACGAAACTCTGACTTGACCAGAAATGTGAGAGAAGGAAAGATAGATTGAACCTCAGCTTCCTCCTTTTCAAATATAGCATCTGCAAGTGCTCTATAATTTTCCTCTTCGATAAGCTCCCATTTTTTGTCATATAGTTTTAGAAGGCTCTTCAAGACTGGCTTCACCTTTTCCTCAGAGATGCCAATATTTGTCATAGCACGAAATGCCTTCCTAACTCTTGGATTGGGCGGCATTGTTTTGTGGATTTAAAAGCAACCTCCAAATAACTCAGTGTGCCTACAGAAACCAGAGTGCATATGAGCAGAACCAGAGAAAGAATTCGAAAAAGGCTTTCAATCATATCTAGATTAGGATGTTGCATGATCTGACAAATAACCAATACCTTCTGAAACTGCATTTCCTTTTCTTTTCCTTGTATATATCTTTTTTTGGGAGATAGAGACTACTTTTCATAGACACCACCCCCCACCCCCCGGTTTTATCTTTGGAGAATCAACAAGCAAAATTTAAGGGAGGTGCATAAGTAAACATGACAATGATCAAGGCATAATCAAAATGGAGGCACCAATTCTTTTTTGATAACCGAGAAATCCCAGGGGATACTTGCCGCATGGTTCGAAACTCGGTGGATAATGGGTCTACCTTTCTCCACTTAAATACCACAATTTTTGGTCCGCAACAACTCGCGATGTTGTCCTAGAATGAATGTAGCAATTTTCAAACAAGAAGGTGCCGAAATACTGCATCTTTTGATGAGAGAGTCAAGTCGCACATTAAGTTATTGTTGACAAGATCTGTCTTCTGGCTATATTAAGAGCCTACCTTCCGACCCAAAATAAAAATCCACCCACCCCTCTCCACAACCCAGAAAGGAAGGAATAAAGGGGGAAAGGTACTAGGAAATATTATCTTCACTGTGAGCTTAAAACACATTGACATTTATTGCTTTACCATCCACTCAAGAGCATCTATCTGTTGTGAGCATATTCTAAAGGTTTACCATATATGAGTATATTGTGCATCTAAGACTACCCAAAACAATTTGTTTATTCCTAATTGTGCATCTAAGACTACCCAAAACAATTTGTTTATTCCTAACGCAATGTGCAATCAGTTCAACTAACTATAGAAAAGGGCAGCCCGGTGCACTAAGCTCCCGCTATGCGCGGGGTCTGGGGAAGGGCCAGACCACAAGGGTCTATTGTATGCAGCCGCATCTCTGCAGGAGGTTGTTTCCACGGCTTGAACCTGTGACCTCTTGGTCACATGGCATCAACAATTTCTGCAAGAGGTTGTTTCCACGGCTTGACCCATGACCACAACAACTTTACCAATTACTCCAAAGCTACCCTTCTTCAACTAACTATAGAGTATCAATTCCAAACCAACCATCACAAAGGAATAAAAGGGTAACCAAGCATAAATTACACGAAACTGTATAAGTTTATGATCATTGTAGATCAGAAGCGTCCATAGCAAAACCTATTATTGTTTGCTTCTGAGATATGAGTCCACTATCCAAAGATTAGAAAGAGGAAGATAAAATAAGAATTGAACAAGCAGAATCACACTAATGAGCCGCAGCAAACTAGACTAATTAGCTTCTTTCCAATAAAACTTATAAATTGGTAAATTCTTTTTCCTTCTTGATTATAAATTTGTCAAATCAACCAAGATGACCTTTGACTTTAGAATTGTGAATGTAGAGAAGCTAAACATTATTGAAACCAAAGCAAGAAAAGAAAATTTATTGCACTAGTGATTTCTACACGGATTAAAAAGTTCTTAGTGAATAGCCCCTATTATGGGCATAGAATTTAAGATGTTAATTTGTAATAGTGACATAATAAAAATATGAAAGCAAGAGGTTGATAGTTAGTTCGGCAGAGAAAACCACGTTACAATTCAACCATGAATGAACTTTAATTCTTCAAAATTGTAAAGAAATATAATTGTGTCAAACAACAACAACAAAAAACCCAGTGTGATCCCACGAGTGGGGATGTATGCAGACCTTACCCCCTACTTCTACTTGTGAGGTAGAGAGGCTATTTCCGATATACCTTCGGCTCAGTGTCAAACATTTTGGGATATTCCAAAATGAAAAGCACGTCATATAAATTGGGAAGAACATACTTGAAAATTTAAACAAAGTGAAAATCAGCAAAGAACACACAAAATGGGCACATAATCATAAGCATTCCTAATTAAACTTGAAAATTCAAGCAACTCAAGGCGACCCAGTACCCGAAATACTAAAAGCATCCTTTTCTATCGTCACAAGTTAAAGAAACAAACAAACAAAGCCGCAAAATGCAACTCTAACTTCTAGCCAAAAAATTGGACAATGCAATGATCAATAAACCCAAAAATACTTGGTGTTTACACAAAAATGAGTTAATTTATAGCTCTACAAGTCAAATTTAAACAAAAAGAGTGAAATAGACCTTACTAGTACCCAATGTTACACCAAAAAAACAAGAATTATAAAAGAAAAACTTAATTTCAAATGTAGCGCACAGAAAGAGAACTTACGAGGATGAAAGTGACGGAGTCGGAGGATCCGAAAAATGAGATTGCGACCCGTTTTTACCTGAGAAATAGGGGAAGTGCGTGTTACCACGTGGCTGAATATTAGCGCGTATATAGGGAAACTGAAACACGCAGGCGCTCGAGTGGCGCGTGGTATCACGTTCGACATAGGTGTCGTGACTCGTGATGTTGATTGGGGGGAAAGAAATGGATTCTTTGAACCATTTGTACCGTTGAATAGTAACTTCAAAAAACTTAGGTTTATATTCTCGGATTCCAATTTTTGCTATTAATCATTATTTCCTCCCTCCAAAATACTTCCCGTAATAAAATATTTATCACATTTTTCATTTATATGTCCTTCAAAAAAGTATTTATAAGTATGACATTTTGACTATTTTACTCTTTTAACATATTTCATCATGTATCTCTTCTCAATAAATATTTACTCTATCAATAATAAAACCTCTTAAATATTGCTAAAAATATTAGTATACTTAATTTTATCTTAATTAAATAAAATATCAAGTATTTTTAGTAAGTACGACAAGTTCATTGAACAAGTTCCTGCCTCCTCGATGATTTAACTTTTGTGACTCCTTGCAATCTTTCTAATAGCTCTGATAGTCTCTTCACTTCTCTGTCATGTCATTTAGTTTTTCTTTTAATTCTTTTTGCAACGCAAAGAAGACGTAAAAACACAATCATACCTTGAATATAGCTTGCAATCCTTTCGCAAAATGCTCCATATATCTCAATATTATTTATTCTTAGTGATCTGATCTAAGATGAATATTTTTTAAAAATGATGTAATTCATGATCTTCAGAACATTAAGCTTCTCAAAACAAATGACATCTCTAAATTTCTTTGAGTGTCTTAGTGAATTCATCAGAAAATGTACGAAATTTAACTGAATAAAGAGTTTCAAACAAGAATATCAGATCAATCAAAAAAATTATCTGAGTAAAATGACTTAAATCACAATAAAGATTAAAACTCAATACAAAATAGACACTGTATCCTATGAAAGTTTTTTCTGAATGGACATTCAGGTTAGATCTTAATACAAAATATTAGTATATCAGAGCTTTATTGGGATTAAAAAGAATTTACCATGTAAAAATCTTATGAAGAGGAAATTGTGGGATTGGTTGAGCCTTTTTTTTGGTAACTAATAGACTTGTATTAATACCAAAAGAATAATTACAAAGCAGTCAAGCTATGACACAACTTGCTAACAATCTTTTCCACTATTCCAGTAGCTATAGTCTACACTACTAATTAAACTAATAACTAATCTCGATCATAACTTGCACAGGAGGAGCCTGAATTTCACTGTTGGAAGAGCTTTAGCAATGGATTCTCTTTGTGTCTCCCTTTCCTCAAAGATTCTATTATTCCTCCCTATCCACATAACAAATATTGGACTTGCCTTTGCTTAGTTGAAGAACTGTCTGGTATTGCAAATTCCAGTTCTGCATCACTGCCTATTAGAGTTGAAGCCATCTCATCAGTTTGTGCCATAAATGTTGTGCAAAACAACAATTAAATTACAGGTGATCTCTAGTTTCAATTCCAGTGACACATTTGACAGACATGTTTCACTTCTCTAGTTGGGGCCTTTTTTCCAAACAAGAATATTAAAAATTTAAAGTTATATTTGTAGAATAGTGTAAATCTCCTTAATGGAGTTCTATTATTAATGTAATATATATAGAGTATACAATTGTAGTCCTAATAGAATTAGGATCTCTATTTTACATTAATTACCTTAATTACACTAAACTAATAACTACATAATATATTGTGAATATATATAGAATATATTCACTATCACACCCCCTCAGTCTGAGTGGGAGCAGGCCGGACGCTGAGACTGAATCTGAAGTCAAGGAACAGTTGTCGGGGAAGCCCCTTTGTGAAGATATCTGCGTACCGATACGAAGAAGGAACATGCAACACCCTAACGTGACTCATTGCAACCTTCTCACGAACAAAGTGAATATCCATCTCAATATGCTTGGTTCGTTGATGCTGAACCAGGTTATGAGACAAGTAGACAGCAGATATGTTATCACAGTAAACCAAAGATGCCTTATGTATGGGACAATGAAGCTCAAGAAGGAAATTTCGGAGCCAACATAGCTCGGCAACAACGTTCGCAACGCCTCGATATTCTTCTTCTGCACTCGAACGGAAAAGCGTGGCTTGCCGCTTGGCAGACCACGATATGATATTATCCCCCAAAAACACACAATAGTCGGACGTAGAGCGACGGGTGTCCGAACAGCCTTCCCAATCTGTGTCTGTGTAGGAGAGCAATCTAGTCGGTGCTGAGGGATATAAATGAAGTCCATAGTTAAGAGAGCTCTTAACGTACCGAATGATACACTTAAGAGTTGTAAAGTGAGGCTCCCTATAAGCGTGCATGAACAAGCACACCTGCTGAACTGCATATGCAATATCTGGCCGAGTGAAGGTGAGCTACTAAAGAGCACCTGCGAGACTCTTATAAAGAGAGGGATCACTGATCAGATCCCCATCATATGCAATGAGTTTGGACTTGGAGTCAATGGGAGTGAGCATGATCTTACAATTTGCCATTTTAGCCCTGTAAACGATCTCCTCTACATACTTACGCTGACACAAGAACATGGCAAGTGCGGATCTGGTCACTGATATCTCCAAAAAATAACTCAACTTACACAAGTCAGTCATAGCGAATTCGTACTTGAGTAGAGCAATGATCTCGTGTTTTAGGTCATCTGAAGAAGTTTTCAGTACAATATCATCAACATATAACATAAGGTAAGATGTGTCAGTACCTAGATGAAAAATAAATAATGAATTATCACTCTTGCTGCACACTAAACCGATCTGTAGGATGTAAGTGGCAAACCGCTCATACCGAGCCCTGGGCTTGTTTCAGCCCATATAGCGACTTATGAAGACGACAAACATGATGAGGAGCCTCCGGATGCACAAAACCTGATGGTTGATGTATATAGACGGTTTCTTTAAATCCCCATGTACGAAAGCATTCTTTACATCAAGCTAGTGAATATGCCAATTCTTCCCCATAGCAATGCTCAAAACCGTGCGGATGATAGTTGGCTTAACCACTGGACTAAAAGTCTCAGCACAATCAACACCCTCATGTTGCCCTGTGCCATTTGCCACAAGTCTGGCCTTGTTACGTTCAAGGGCACCATTATCTCTGAACTTATGTCGAAATATCCACATACATTGGATTACATTAACCCATTCAGGTCGCGGAACAAGATCCTAAGTGCACTGTGAAGTGAGCGCATTAAACTCCTCTCGCATGGTCACATTCCAATTTGGGTCAAGTTTGGCTAAGGTTGGGTTTTTAGGTAGTGGGGAGATGGTTTGAGTGGACAAATTAAAGTAGACTTTTGATTTGAAAATCTCGTATTGTGCACGGGTTTCCATACGGTGGGTCGGGGGTTGAATCAGGTGGGTAGTGGGCTGGGCAGATTAGTTTGTAGTGTGCTGGATCGGGTGAGTAGTGGGCCGTGAGTTAGTGGGCTGGTTTGTGGTGTAATTAGTTGGGTCGAAGATACGGGGCCGAGGGTTATTAGGTTGGGTAGTTTGGGTATTTGTCTGGGAAGTGGGATTGGGTCGTGGGGCAGTGGGCTGGGCATCTATTTTATTAGGCTGGGCAGTGTTGTAAGATGGTTGGGCATCGGCTTCATTGGGCTGGGCAGTGTTGTAAGGTGGCTGGGCAGTGGGTGACTTGGGCTAGGCAGTGTTGTTAATCGGTGATGGGTCACGCGGGTCAGACCGGGGTGTAGTAGGTGGGGCTGACGGGATGGGTGATGTGGCAGTGGGTCCTATAGATGGGGCAGTGGGTGACGAGTTGGTATTTGGCCTATATAATGTGTTTTGAAGTAGAGGTGAGATGTCTGAGTCATCAAGGAAACCATAATTGGTGACTCGAATTTTTTGGATGTTGTCAAACGGGAAAACGTACTCAACAAACATGACATGGCGTGAGATTATGATTTTGTCTTTGGATAATTCATAGCACAAGTACCTCATATGGTTCGACGGAAAACCTAAGAAGATGCACGGAGTGGAGCGTGGTGCTAATTTGTGAGGAACCGTGGATGCCAGATTTGGTTAACAAAGACAACCGAAAATTCAAAGGTGATCATAGGAAGGGATCCGACGGAAGAGAATTTCGGTGGGTGTCCTATTTTGGATCGTATGGGTAGGTAAGATGTTAAGAATGTGTTCTACCATTTTAATGCATATACCCAAAAGATAGGGAGAGAGACGCATGAAAAAGAAGGGTACAAATCATATTGTTAATGGTGCAGAGAATTCTTTCGGCTTTACTATTTTGAAGGGAAGTATGGGGGCGGGAGAAATAAAAAATTAGCTGCACAAAAATTATGAAAAAGAGAGTTATTGAACTCACAACCATTATCACATTAAAATATTTTGATATCTTTTTCAAATTGCGTTTTAACCAATGTACGAAATTCAAGGAATTTGGAGTAAACTTGAGACTTAAGTTTAAGTGGACAGACCCAAAGGAAGTGAGAGAAGTCATCCCAAAACACCAAATAATATTTATGACCTAGGTTGATAGTTATAGGAGATGTCCATAAATATGCATGAATAATATCAAAGGGAGAGAAAGTAATACTTAAAGAAGACGTAAGTGGGAGTCTAACATGTTTCCCTATATGACAAGATGAGCAACTGTGGGAAATTTTCCCGTTATTACATTGGATTAAATTGCGGTTTCTAATGGAATAAAAAACATGAGCTCCCGGATGACCAAGTCTACTATGCCACGTCGATGGAGATATTGCAGCCAAAGCGGTGGGTGGAGTGACATGGGAAGTAGACGTGGATAAGAAATGATAGAGGTCCCCCTCACTATTGCATCTGGTAAGAAGTTTCCATATACGTAGGTCCGTTATAGAAAAACCAAATGGGTCAAAATTAATGGATACAAAATTATCGGTGGCAAATTTTCTAACAGAGATTAGATTCTTGATAATGTTAAGGGCATATAGGACATTTTTTATGGGAGAAGTGGGGGTACGGTAGTGGTATTAGTGTGTAGCCAAGCCCTTGAATTGAAATGCGATGACCATTTCCGATCATAATAGATTGATGAGTATTTAACTCGCGCAATTGAGGAAGATTATCAGAATTATTGATGAGGTGAGACGTGACGCCCATATCCATATACCACATATCGTCGTGCTACTGCTGGGCTGTTGTGTAGTGGGCCTGGCGACTGGACAGTGGCTCGGTAGTACTGGGCCACTAGGTAATGGGCCTCGAAAGTGGGCACTGTTACTGCTGGGTTGTTGTGTAGTGGGCCTGGTGGCTGGACATCACTATATACGTGTTGTAGATCACTGTATATGAGTAGTAGATGTTGACAGGCAGTGTATACCAGCTCTATACAGTGTGTATATCGGTTGTTTTCAGTAGGATTTTGGTGGAAGAATATCGATTTAGGGGTTGTCGTATATCAGTGGTATAACAATGGTATACCGGGCTGTGTACGTGAGAGTTGTCTCGGGTAGTGTATAATGGTTGTATACTGGATGTATACGGGCTATAAAATAGAAAATACGGGGGCTGGGTGCTGTGTATATCGTGGTATATCAGTGGTATACATATTAGTTTTGAGACAAGAGGCAATATATCACTGCAGAGTAGGGTATACAAATTGTATATCATGAAGGAGCAGTGGTATACGGGGCGGTACACGACTTTTTTTCATCGGAAGAGGGAGGCGGAGGTTGTATATCACGGTATATATGGAGTATACATGATTGTAGGTAGAGGAGATGAAGTATATCACTGAGGAGTAGGGTATACATATTGTATATCACGAAGGAGCAGTGGTATATGAGGTGGTATACGGCTATCTTTCCGTCGTAAAAGAGAGGCGGAGGGGAGTGGATGGCAGCCTAAATAGGGTTTAGGGTAGGGAGGGATTTTTGGCTCTTGCTACCATGTAGATTAGTGTAAATCTCCTTGATGGAGTTCTATTATTAATGTAATATATATATATATATATATATATATATATATATATATAGTATACAATTGTAGTCATAACATAATTAGGATCTCTATTTTACATTAATTATCTTAATTACACTAAACTAATAATTACAGAATATATTGTAAATATATATGGAATATATTCACTATCAATTTTTTCGGATTCCAATTTTTGTTACTAATCATTACTCTCTCCATCCCAAAATAAATTTCATCTCATCAAAAACTACAATATTGAATTTATCAAACTGTCTTTATTTATTGAAATAGATATTTTTATAGTATTAAGCAATATTAAAGAGGACTACTTCTCTAATGCTAAGAACATAATTGAATTTACATAGTATTATAGATTTTTGTCTTGAATTCCTAATATGACACTTATTTTGAAACAATTGTTTTTGCTAAGGTAATACTTTTTGAGACAATGGGAGTATTGAATTTTGTTTTTAAAAAATGAAATGTTTTTATATTTAAAAATAATAAATTTTAATTTTCTCAATGATTGAAAAATTAGACAGAGGTCCTAATTTACAAATTTTGCCCTTACTATTCTGGTATAAAATATATTACTTTTTTCCAAGAATGTTCTTCAATTATGAAAAATAAAATACTTTGTCCTTCTTTGAATTTGATCATAAATATGTTCTTATCATTTGGGAATGACTAAGATTTACCCCTCAATTATGAAAATAGAATAAATTTGTCATCCCATATATACTCTTACCATTGAAGAACTTGTTCAAATTTGCCTTTCAAAACTAATAAAATTCACTTTTTTCAACTTGCCTTTCATTTGACGATAAAATTTTTATTTGACTTCTATTTTCTAAAATCACGAGAGGAAAAATAAAAAGAAGAACATAAAGGAAAAAATATGTAGAAAAATAATTCATAAAATATACACATCAGAATGATAGAAAATATTTCTCAAAATAATCCTTCTTGTTCAACAGATGGCTACTAAGACTCAGGTCTCGTGATATATGAGGGAAATACACACATTGTTAGATGTCTTTCATTAATATCAAGGTATATATAGAGTACAATATTCATCCCTTATACAATAGGAATTCTAAGCCTATACAAAAGAGGAATCTTAGTCTTACCATAATTATATTTACACAATATATGGAAATATTCTAATTATGGGTAGGGAATATATTGTTTCCTATATTTACACGTTTACACACCCCCTCAGTCGGAGCGGGAGGAGGCCGGACGCTGAGACCGGATCCGAAGTCAAGAAATAAGCATGTCCGGGAAGTCCTTTGGTAAATATGTCTGCATACTAATAGGATGATGGAACATGTAACACTCTGACATGGCCTAACGCAACTTTCTCACGAACGAAGTGTAGGTCTATCTCAATATGCTTGGTTCGCTAATGTTGAACCGGATTATGAGAAAGATAGATGGCAGAGATGTTATCACAATACACAATAGATGCCTGACGCAAAGGATACTGAAGTTCTAACAGTAAATTTCTGAGCCAACAAATCTCAGCTACTACATTTGCAACGCCTCGTACTCGGCCTCGGCACCTTTGGAGCGAGATAGGGTAGCCTGTCGCTTGCAGACCAAGAAATCAGATTATCCCCTAAGAAAACACAAAAGCCGGAGGTGGAGCGTCGCGTGTCCGGACACCCTGCCCAATCTGCATCCGTATATGAAAGCAACCTGTCTAGTGCAGAGGGGTATAGGTGCAAACCATAATCAAGAGTGCCCTTAATGTATCGAATGATACGCTTAAGAGCAATGAAATGAGACTCCCTGGGGGCATGCATGAATAAGCACACCTACTGAACAACATAATCTATGTCTGGCCTGGTGAATGTGAGATGCGAAGTGCACCCGCAAGGCTCCTATACGAGTAGGATCGAGAGGCGGAGCACCATCCATAGCACTGAGCTTAGATTTGGAATCAACTGGAGTAGGCACCTCTTTGCAGTTCGCCATCTTAGCCCTGTACACAATCTCTTCTGCATAATTACGCTGACACAAGAACATATGATTGGCAGACCTGGTCACTGATATCCCTAAAAAGTAACTCAGCTTCCCCAAATCAGTCATTGCAAATTCGGACTTGAGCAAGACAATAATCTCATTTTTCAATCCGTCGGAGAAGGCAGTAAGAACAATATCATCCACGTAAAGTAATAAGTAAGCAGTGCTACTACCTCGATAAAAAATGAAAAGTGATGTATCACTCTTGCTGCATACAAATCCAATCTGCAAGATATACCGGCAAAGTGATCATACCACGCACGGGGGCCCGCCGGGCCATATAGTGACTTACGGAGACGGCACACATAGTGAGGAGCTGGCCGGATGGGTGAACCCACGGTGGGCGATGCATGTAGACTGTCTCTCTCAGATCCCCATGTAAGAATGCATTCTTCACATCAAGCTTATGGATCGGCCAGTGTTTGCCCATAGCAATGCTCAAAACTGTGCGGATGGTAGGCGGTTTGACAACCGGGCTAAAGGTCTCACCACAATCAATGCCCTCCTGCTGATTTGTGCCATTAGCCACAAGACGGGCCTTATACCTCTCAAGATCCCCATTGTCTCTGAACTTGTGACGAAATAGCCACATACAACGAATGACATTCACCCCCTCAGGTCTAGGTACTAGATCCCATGCGTGCTGTTTAGTTAAAGCATTGAATTCCTCATACATAGCCGCATTCCAATTAGGGTCTTGTTTGGTCAATTTTGGGTTCTTTGGAAGTGGAGAGATGATTTGGGCAGACAAGTTGAAATGGACTTTGGGTTTGAAGATTCCATGCTATGAACGAGTTTACATTGGATGGGTAGGGACAATGGATGGCGGAGTGGTGTCTAAGACGGGGGGTAAAGTCGGATAAGGAGAAGGTGGGGGCGAAGCCATCGAAGGCGCAGCGGCTCCTGGATCGAAAGTCGCGGCGCTAGAAGGTTGACAGGCTTCTCTGAAGTTTGGGCGCCACAGCTCTGACGATGGAACAGAGGATGTGAGTTGTTCGATTATGTGGGGAGAGATGGCAGACTCGTCAAGAAATGAGTAGTCCTATTTTTGGAATTTTGGAACATTCAAAAATGGGAATGTGGTCTCGTCGAATGTGACGTGACGAGATATGTGGATCTGACGAGTCGACAAGTCATAGCATAGATAGCCTCTATGGTTCGGCGGGAATCCTAGAAAGACACATGGAGTGGACCTAGGAGCGAGCTTGTGAGGGGCGGTGGAGCTAAGGTTGGGATAGCACAGACAACCAAAAATCCGTAGATGATCATAAGAGGGGATTCTATGGTAGAGGATTTCGGTAGGGGTCATATTGTGAAGAGTGCTAGTAGGGAGAATATTTAGAGTGTATTCTGACATTTTAGCAGCATGGACCCGGAAGGGTGGAGAGAGGGAGGCATGAATCAATAGGGTGCGAATCATATTGTTAATGGTGCGGATGATTTTTTCAGCTTTACCGTTTTGTGGTGAGGTGTGAGGGCAGGAGAAGCGAAAGACCATGCCATTAGTGGTACAAAAGAGGTGAAACATAGAGTTGTTGAATTCACGACCATTATCGCACTGAAATGATTTTATGCCTTTTCCAAATTGTGTTTGACTGAACTTGCGAAACTCAAGAAATTTGACAAACACTTCCGATTTAAATTTAAGAGGGTATAACCAAACGTAGTTTGAAAATTCATCAAGCAACACAAGATATTATTTATGACCGAAAGAACTAGAGATAGGAGATGTCCATAAATCGGCATGTATGATATCAAAAGGAGCAAATGTAACACTAGTAGATGATTTAAACGGAAGACGAATATGTTTGCCTAAAGAGCAAGAAACACAATTTTGGGCAAGTTTCCCATTACAAGCAATGAAATTGTTGCCTCTAAGAAAATTAAAAAGCGGGACTCTGGATGACCAAGCCTATTATGCCAAGTTGAAGAAGAAACAACCGCTAGAGTGACGGGAGAGCAAGATCTGGCAGCGGAGGTGGAAGTGAATGGATAGAGATCTCCCGTGCTATTGCATCTCGTAAGAGGTGTCCCCGTATGAAGATCTTTCACAATAAAACCAAAAGGGTCAAAATCCACAGAGACAGAATTATTACGAGTAAATTGGCGGACATATATGAGGTTCTTAATCATGTGTGGGGCATATAGGGTGTTTTTTAGGGAGAAGGGTGGATGAGAAGGTTGTGTGTATGAGGTACCATAACCCTTAACTGGAATGCGTTGTCCACTACCAACTGTAACATATTGAGGATGCTTTAAACTAAATAGTTTAGGAATAGTACCTACAGACTGGGTGACGTGAGATGTGGCGCCTGAGTCCATGTACCAAGTATTGTCAGGCTGTTGCATAGAGAGGGTGTTGAACGCCTGACCCAACTCAGTGGGTGTCATGTCGGAGGAGGGCTGCGGGACCTGACCTTGCATGAAGTGGGCCTGCTGTGGGGCTGGAGCGGGGCCTAACAAACCGGGGTAAGAATACGAATTGTATGGCTGCTGGTACTGGAATGGACTTGGCGCCGCGGCTCTGAACTGGGGCGTCGCAGCTCTGTACTGGGGCGCCGCGGTGCTGTAGACGAACTGCTGAGGAGCCGCGGCCCAGTTGTTTTGCGATCTCTATTGATGTTGCTGTTGTTGGTTCTGTTGACCGCGACCCTTGCCACGACCACGGCCTCTTCTACCGCCGCGGCCTTTTCCATCCTTGCCGCCGCGGCCCTGCCGCTGTTGGGAGTTGTCTGGTGGCGTCTGATCTTGGGGTTGCGTGTCGACAACTAACACCTGCTGGGCGTGCTCATCCTGCTTAGCACGACGGGTTTCTTCGAGCAACAATTGTGAGCGAGCTTTGTTAAAACTTGGTAGCGGATCTGCCTTGTTGAATTATGGTGGCCAAAGTATCATATTCGCCCTTAGTAAGGCCGAAATCATTTGTAGCACCATTTTATCGTCAGTGACAGGCGTGCCGATGTTGGAGAGTTGATCCGCTAGAAGTTTAAGCTGCTTGCAGTACTCAGAGACATTGGAGAAGTTTTCAAGACGTGTTTTGTTGAACTGTTCTTCCAAATAAACGGCACGAGTGTGCTTGTTGTCCTGAAAAATTTCCTCCAAACGATTCCACAAGTCAAGGGTTGTGGAGTCAGATTTCATGATAGTAAGGAGCAAATCCTGAGAGATACTACCATATATCCATTGTTTGACGCCGGCGTCGAGACGATGCCAGATAGAATCATCAACCTCCGTAGGGCGCGGAATAGTGTCATCAATATGGTCAAGCACGTTATAGAGACATGCATGATTGCGAAAAAGTTCAACCCAGGGAGAATACTGGTTGTTTTCTTGATCAAGAATAATGGGAATATGGTTCTTGATGTTGGAAACAGTAAGGGCGGGGTGATGACTTTGTGGTGGGATTTGTGGAGGTAGAGGCGTCAGAAAGTGTGGAAGAATCAGGGATAGCCATTTAGAGAAGAGAGGAAAGGAAGAACAAAACCCGAAAAACAAGAAGAAAATCCGGGAGGGCCGCGGCGTAGGAGAGGCAGCCGACGGCTGTGGAAGAGAAAGGTTTTTAGGGTTTTGTTTATTTGGCTCTTGATACCATGTTAGATGATATTAATCTTCCTTGGGGAGTCTTTCATTAATATCAAGGTATATATAGAGTACAACATTCATCCCTTATACAATAGGAATCCTAAGTCTATACAAAAGAGGAATCCTAGTCTTACCATAATTATATTTACACAATATATGAAAATATTCTAATTATGGGTAGGGAATATATTGTTTCTTATAGTTACACGTTTACACACATCAATATAAAATGTGTTCGTATATTGAATTAAAATACTTATAGGGCACGAAATGAGCATACACGTAGGAAGATCAAAGAAGAATTATAGAAACACCACACCACATTCAAGAATTGGAAGGGCCGAGAGGGGGACAATGTTCACGAAGAAAGAAAGCACGATGTTGATATAAGCACATAAATTATATGTGTTGGCTTTTACTTATCTTTTTTAAGTCTTTTAGAAAATTTTAGAACAAATTTCTCTACATCAATAGTGCCACTTGGACCGCGGTAATATAAGAAATTATTTAGATTTTAGATGTTCATTACTATTATTAGTTGGAGACAATTAATCACACTATCAAATTTTGGCTGAATAATAATTTTGCTTCTGTCGTGGTCAAATCTAAAAGAATATTTAAGCTTATCGAAAGATGAATTATCATAGTATTGTGCTTCTTTGGGAAGACATTCGGGAGTATTTGAGAATAATAGATTAAATTGGAAGAAATTATTGAAATAGATTAAAATTTGAGGTTGAGTGTTGTTGTAATTTTTGCAATTTGAATTTAGTAATTTAATAGTTTTTGTTTGTGTTATTCAATTTGAGTCACGTTAGTTACTCATACATATTAATGCAGAATGATATCTTGAATTATTTGTCTTTAGGTTCTTTTTCTATTCCAACAAAACTTTAAAAATTAAAGATAAAGCTAATGCACATCAATAGTTCCTGTAAAATATTCAAATCTAAATCTCTCGAGAAACTAATATCAAAAGCAGAGAACAATTAACTATCACATGTTAATTCAAAATTCAATTCTATTACATTAATTGAAAGTGAAGCTATAAAACTTAAAATGGAAGTAAATAAAATTTAATATTAGAAGACATTGATGTCAAGTTAGTTATATTCTTTCTTTTGATAAAATAAATTACGAATACGAATCAAAAAGGAATAGTTGACATTTAAAAGAAATATATAAGTACCTCGATGAGAAGCATTCCTATTTATTGCCTCCTCCATCATTTCTTGCTTAATGATAAATTATGGTGTCTCATTAAGCAGAATTGACAATAAAAGCATTAGATATCACACTCAACAAAACTCCACCGTCATCAATTTACAACTTTTGCCACTATGTATGCCTAATAGACTGAAAAAACATGGGTCCGAAGAAGATGATTGATTCTAAGCCTAAGATTCGCTAGAAATGTTGCGCTAATGACATTAATCACAATAATTCGTGAGTGTTGAGCTTCTTCATAGCTTTCTATCTAACATGAATGTCCATTCAGGTAAAGTTTTCACGATATACAATGTCTATTTTGTATTGAGTTTTGATCTACATCTTGTTTTAAGTCACTTTACTCATGATTTATCTGATATTATTATTTGAAACCAATTATTCAGTTAAATTTCGTACATTTTATGATGAATTCACTCAAACATGATAGAAGTGAAGAGACTAACAAAACTATTAAAAAGATTGCAAGGAGTCACAAAAGTTAAATCATGGAGGTCATGACAGAAACTTGTTCAATGCAGGCCTACCTTATAGCTAAGTTGAAAAGGACCGAAAATATAGATTTCATCTAAAAATTAAAGATAAAATTAAAAGATGCTCATGATTCATGAATAACCCGTGACTCCCATTCTATAAGATATTCAAAATCAATTCACTTGAATAACTAATATTGAAATGCATATGTCAAAATCTATTTATATTAATTGAAAGCGAAGCTATTAAACTTATAATGAAAGTAAATAAGATCTAATATTGAAAGACATTGATATCAAGTTACATGTATTATTTCATTTGGCAAAATAAGTTACTTACAAAGCAAAAAAAAAAAAAAAAAGATAACAAATAACAAATAAATAAAAAATATAAGCATGTCGATGAGAAGCATTCATATATATGCAAAAAAACAAGAGTTACTGCCTCCTCTATTCTCCCTTGCTTAATGAGAAATTGTAACGTCTCTACATCTTTTGCTTTACAATAAAGTATAAACTAGTTAAAATTAACAACATTAAAATAGCAGTAACATAAATATAAAAGGAATTTTAAAAAAATATAATTAAAAATCACGATTGAGTTTTATCATAACAGTAAACTCAGTTACAAAAGATAATTATAAAATAATAGTAATACTAAAGTATTAACAAAAAACATATTAAAAATTGTACATTAAAGCGTAGCATAAATTCAATCTTATTTGTTCTTTCTTTTTGCCTTGTCTAAATTTATTGCTTTATTATTATTCTTCTTCTTTAAAATTCAATATTTTTTTATTGATAACAATAAATTCAGTTGAAAATCATATTAAAATAAAAGAAATTAAACAATAATAGTAAACCTAATTGTAAATTAGAATAAAATTTACTCAATAATAGTAAATCTATTGAAAACTTGGATATTAAAACATACTAAAAAGACATGTCGTGGGTGTTATGAGTTATGTTTTTTTTTAAACTGAATCTACCATAAGAAAATAAAAAATATACTCTCCGTTTCAATTTATGTGAAGATGTTTGAATGGACACGAATTTTAAGAATAAAGAAAGATTTTTAGAGCCGTGATCTAAATAAGCCATAAATATTTGTGTGACTATATATTATTTTATTAAGGACAAAATTTAAAATTTAAAATTTAATTATTACTTAATAGAGAAAGATGTTATTTTTTTGGAACTGATTAAAAAGAAAAGAATGTCATATATTGAGACGGAGGGAGTGAAAAATAATAACAAATAAAAATAAAAATAAAAATAAATATAAATTGCATATATATACTCGTTTTAGCGTATTTTTCAAGCTCCACACACTACAAAAAGAGTGATTTCACTTTCAGTGCAACTTCATACTGCGGGATTTTTAAGTAGTAGTAACTGTTATTATTCAGAGAGTAATAACAGTACTCCATAATTTAAGTGTTAAATTAGTAAATATAGATACTTTAGTGGAATTTTAGATATTAACTCTAAACTAAAACCTTTTCGAATAGAAAATGAACAAATTTGACCATTCTCTTTAAATTACTCACGCAACACTATGTGGACGCATTTGCTTGGTCCACCCGTAGCACTGCTTGCGGGCGCGTTAAATCTCACTTTCAAAATTTCCCGTAAAGGCAGCCCGATGCACTAAGTCGGATCACAACAATCTATTATAAGTATGGTTGGTCAGTGGGCCGGGTCAGCCCGATCCCGACCCTGCTCCGCCCCCTCAAAAAAATACATGAACGGGACTCAAACTCGGGACGGGACTTGGGCTCATCCCACCCGGACCCGTCTCGACCCAGTCCTGATCACACCGACCCGCCCCCGATCCCCCTTTGCAAAAAATAATCGTTGCACAACGGTCATATTTGGCCTCCTCTACCCCTTTAATATTTATTTTTAAACCCTAAGTTGATATATTTACACTTTGACCCAATTTTCTCAACTATAAATACTTCATTTTTTCTTCATCCTTCTCACAAATCTTCCTACAATTTCTCTAATCTCTCAATCTATCTCTCTACAAGTCTACATTGTCTACTAAATATTAAATTTTATTTGTTCATTTATATAACTATATCAAAGTTAAAAAATTGGGAGTGAAATTGACAACTAGCTTGAGGATCATCCATCCAGCAAAGTTTCAATTTTCAACCTCGATTACACGTCGATGTTACGTTGACGTTTGGTACCTTCGTTCTTTAAATTATTATTGTTACTTTATTTTAATTAGCGCACTTAATTTCATTATCTTTAATTATTTATTAGCATAATTAAAATGGAAGGAATAAGAGGTATGTTTAAGGGTAAGGATAAGAGTGCTTCTTCTAGTAAGGGTAACAACGGCAGAGGTACTTCTTCTAGTCAGTCTATTCCTAGACATGATTATTTGATTGATTACACACATATAGGTGAAACATAATTTTTTAATGATATATCATTACACGATGAGATATTTTCCGCAACTCAACCAGACTTTAATTTAGAAGATAATCTAGATGACACACCCACCAGTGCAACTCAGATTGAAACTGGAATGCCTCGTATTCTCCGTAGTATGAGACGAGGCCCAACACAATGAAAATTAAAATCAGATGCATTGCCTTTTTTTTATAGGGACCAATAGAATCAAGTAGTTAGATGTCAAATTTGTAAAAATGTTTATAAATTTAAAATGGGAAAAGATCAGGGTGGGACGGGAGGTTTATTGACACATGTACAAGGCTTTCGCAAAGCTAGGTGAGACCAATACCTGGATGAAAAATCGGGTGCGCCCATGCGCTTTCAGTCGGGACAAGGTTCACATATTGTCCCGGACCAAATACAAGGTCAAATTAACCCTATGACGGGGGAAATTGTAGGTCCTAAATACGATAAACATAGAGATAGGGAAGTAATAGCAAAATTAGTTGCGGTGGAGGGTTTGCCTTTTTCATTTCTTTCCTCTCCTGAATTTATTCATGAATTACCTGAAAGGTAGATGGCACTAATGTTATCGCAATATACCAAGGTTGCCTTCTGAATGGGACAATGAAGCTCCAAAAGCAAATTACGTAGCCAACATGATTCGGAGACCACATTCGCTACCCCTCGATATTCTGCCTCGGCACTTGAGCGTGATAGAGTTGCCTGACGTTTTGCTGACCAGGAGACCAAGTTGTTGCCAAGGAACATACAGTAGCCAGAAGTCGACCGTCTGGTGTCGGGACAACCACCCCAATCAACATCCGTGTAAGAGACAAGTGTGGATGTAGATGAAGGATACAGGTGCAACCCATAGTCTAGTGTCCCCTGAATATACCGAATGATGCATTTGATTGCATTCATGTGCTCAACTCTGGGATCATGCATGAATAAACACACCTGCTGAACCGCATATGTAATATCCGGTCTGGTAAAGGTAAGATACTGGAGGGCCCCTGCCAGACTGCGATAGCGGGTCGGGTCCTTGTATGGTGCACCTGCTGCGGCACTTAGCTTTGGATTTGCATCAACTGGCGTGGAAGTGGACTTACAGGATGACATCACAGTCCTCTCGATGATCTCAGCAGCATATTTCCGTTGAGACAGAAACAACCCACCTGAATGACGTTTGACAGCAATCCCTAAAAAATAACTCAAGGGCCCCAAGTCTTTCATAGCAAATTCAGAACTGAGCATGGCCGTGATAGACTGGCGCAAAGCATCGGAGGAGGCAGTCAAGATGATATCATCCACATACAACAGAATGTAGGCCAAGGACGAACCACGGCGGTATATGAACAATGAATTATCTGACCTGTTGTGAATGAAACCAATAGTTGAAACAAAGTCAGCAAACCTCGTGTACCAGGCTCGTGGAGACTGCTTAAGCCCATATAAGGACATCTTCAACAAACATACATAATGAGGACGGTTTGGGTCCCTGAAACCCAACGGCTGATGCATATAGACTGTTTCCTTGAGATCACCGTGTAGGAAAGCATTCTTAACATCCAACTGATGAATTGGCCAAGTTTTTGAAAGAGCCAAGCTAAGCACAGTGCGGATGGTAGCCGGTTTGACCACCGGACTAAACGTCTCACCACAATCAATTCCAACCTGCTGAGTCTTACTGTCACCCACAAGTCGCGCCTTATCTCAAGCAAATGTCCCATCTGAAATCTCCTTATGAGCAAAAATCCACATAGACCTGATAACATTAATACCACAAGGACGGGGCACCAACTCCCACGTCTTATTATCAATAAGAGCATTATATTCATCAGTCATAGCAATTTTCCAATTAGGGTCATTTAAAGCTGACACATGATTGCGGGGCAATGGGGATTTAGAGACATCTGAATGTAAATTAAAATGTCTTTTAGGTGTAAAAATCCCCCGCTGACTCCGAGTGACCGGTCTATGACTCAAGGAAGAATTGAGTGAATTTTGAGATTTTTCTGGGCTCGGGACAGACGGGCCAGCAGGCACAAATCGGTAAACTGGGTTGTCCGCTGGATCTATTCCAGAATTGGGCTAGACTGGCCCAATTGCTGGGACTGATCCATAAATTGGAACTGCAGCTGCTGGCGGGACTGTAGGACCAGCGGGCAGTGGGCCCGCTGGAGGATTTTGGGTGCGGGAGATGTTTGAAAATTTTTGAATAATATACGGGGATATTTGGTCATTCAAAAACTCATACGACCTAGGCTCGGGAGTATGCACTTTTGTAAACGGAAATTGGGTTTCATCAAAAATGACATGGCGATTAATTATGATTTTCTTGGAGGATAAATCAAAACACTTATAACCACGATGATTCGACGGATAACCCAAAAATACACACGGGGTAGACTGAGCCTGAAGTTTGTTAATTGTGGTGGATGGGAATAACGGATAACATAAGCACCCAAAAATCCGAAGAAGAGAATAAGAAGGGTTCTTATTATATAGGATTTTGAGGGGGAAGAATATGTCATACCTTTAGACGGAGTTATGTTAAGAAGATATGTGGCCATTTGTAGAGCATGATGCCAAAATATGGAGGTACGGAGGCATGAATTAAGAGAGTCCGGACAATGTTATTTATGGAACGAATTTTACGTTCGGCCTTCCCATTTTGTGAAGATGTTTGAGGACACGAAAAATGAAAATTTATCCTATTATTAGCACAAAACTCCCGAAACTCCCTATTGTCATACTCTTTCCCATTATCACATTGAATATTTTTTATTTCTCTTTCGAATTGAGTACGAATGAACGCTCTAAATTTGATGAAGACGGAAAACATTTGTGATTTATTCGCAATTGGAAACGTCCACAAAAATCTAGAATAATCATCTAAAAAGAGAACATAATATCGATGACCCAATGAACTAAGAACCGGAGACGTCCATAAGTCGCTATGAATAATGTCAAATGGCATAGAAGTATGAGAATTGGAGTCTACAAATGGCAACTTAACAATTTTTCCTAATGAACAAGACTGACAAATTGGAGTACGACTCGTACCATTACAAGAAATAAAGCTATTTTTATCTAAAACTGATAAAATAGAAGTTCCCGGATGACCTAGGCGAGCATGCCACATGGAAGGAGAGATGGCTGCGAAAGCTGACGGCAAGGCTGGACTCGATGGACTGAAACCGGGCATGATAGGATACAGATCCCCCCTACTATCACACCTCATGAGATGACTCCCCGTCTTGAAATCCTTCACAGAGAAATCGAAAGGATCAAATTCAACGAAACAGTAATTGTCATTTGTGAACTTTCTGACAGACACTAAATTTTTAATCAATTTAGGAGCATGCAAAGTATTTTTCAAGAGGAGTGGTGGATTGGGGGGAGACAACGTTTTCTGACCATACCCTAGAATTGGAATAGAAGTGCCATTACCAACAATTATCCCCCGAGGGGTGCTCAAATTGGAATAAGATGAGAGAGTACCTGATTCGGAAGTCATGTGAGTAGTGGCACCGGTGTCCATATACCAATTTGGGTCTGGTTGAGATAACCCCAAGTGTGTGCATTGCGGCCTCGATGTCGGTTTGAGTGGGGCCTGCTGCATGATGGGCTTGCGGAGGTCGGGGCCCAAGAACTTCTGGCCATGGTGGAGCTGGGCCATAACTGCTGTTGTTGCCGCTATTGGGCCACTGGCCAGTGGGCCGCCACTGCTGGGTGTTGGGCCCTGGACCGTTGGCCGCCCCACCGGCCGCTGGAATCTACTGTTGGATGGTACGGGTTCCACTGTCATGGGCCCCACTGCTGGGCCCAGGGGGGTGGTGGGCCACTGTACTCTGGATGGGACCCACCGCCTGCTTGTTGACCACCGGAACCGCCACTAGAACCGTCGCATTTGCCCCCGCGGTTTTTGTTATTATTTTTGCGATTATTCTTCCTGCCACCATTATTATGGTTTTGGCCCGAATTATTCACAAAACCCGAAGAACTAGGAGAGGATGCCACCATGACGACTGGGTTTGCTCCGGTAGCCGCCTTTTTAGCCAAATCGGCTTCTTCCAACGTAAGCATGGAGCGGGCTTGATAGAAGTCGGGAAGAGGGTTGCTTTGGCGAAGGAGAGTTCCCACACCATTATAGGCCTCCGAAAGACTGGCAACCAAATGTAACACTAGACGATTATTTGTTATCGGTGCGCCAACATTACGGAGTTGATCTGCCAACTCCTTTAGTTTCTTGCAATATGCAGAAACGTTTGGAAATTCGTCCATTCGAACGAGAGAGAATTCCTGCTCGAGTGTGACGACACGTAAATGTTGGTTGTCTTGGAATATGTCACACAATCTATTCCATGCAGCCATAGCCGTGGTATCCGGCTCAATAATCGTCTGTAGAAGGTCCACCGAAATAGTGGCGTAGATACACCGGAGAACGGTAGCATCAAGTGTAATCCATAACTCAGGATCCTCCGCAGGAAGGGGTCTAGCGGGAGGAATGATGTGATGAAGAACTTGATAAGAGATAGTGTGAATTTTAAACAACTCTGCCCACGTCGCATATTGGACGTTTTCCATCTCAAGGACAATAGGGATACTGCTCTTGATATTGGACACCGTGAGGGCAGGGGTGATAATTGTTCTTAGACATATTGGAAGAACAAAGAAGGAAGGGAAATTTAAGAGAGGTGTTTTTGAGAGCGGAAGACGAATTTTGGAAGAGAAACCCGAGGGGGGGAGTGTCTTGGCCACAAGGAAGACAAAAGTTTGAGAGAAAAACTTTTGTTTAGACCTAGTCTTTTGATACCATGAAAGAAATAATCCCCTTGATTATTTTCATTGATTGAATAGATATATATACAAGTTACAAAATAGGAGAATCCTATTTCTATTCTATTTCTAAAACCTTATTCTACCATAATTCTAACTATACAATTATGGTATGTGTATATCCTAAATATGGTAAGAGTATATCCTAATCTAGGTAACAAATATACTACAATATACACACAATATACTTTCCTTAATATACAACTATGTCCACTGTTTTTTGCCCTATTTCCGTGATCGGCCCAACTCGTCCAGCCATTTGGGCCGCCACCGCTCTATCTCTTCTTTGGCTGCCATCGTTCATCGCTTTGTATACCTGTGATATATACTGCTGTATATTCAGTGTATATCACAGGTATATTACCCCTGTTTAACAATTCATTACATTAGAGATATGTATAATCCCGCTTTTAACAGTTTTCCTATAACACTGTTAGGGGATACATTTTTAAATTTGCACATGACTCAGATTTACCTGTTATCTTATCATTTTGGAATGACTCGGATTTACCCCTCAATTATGAAAATAGAATAAATTTGTCATCCCATATATACTCTTACCATTGAAGAACTTGTTCAAATTTGCCTTTCAAAACTAATAAAATTCACTTTTTTCAACCTGCCTTTCATTTGAGGATAAAAAATTTATTTGACTTCTATTTTCTAAAATCACGAGAGGAAAAATAAAAAGAAGAACATAAAGGAAAAAATATGTAGAAAAATAATTCATAAAATATACACATCAGAATCAGAAATCAGAATGATAGAAAATATTTCTCAAAATAGTCCTTGTTCAACGGATGGCTACTAAGACTCACGTCTCGTGATATATGAGGGAAATACACATATGCTTCTATTGGGAAATGGATAATTCGAGATAAGAAAGGTAAAGAAGCACTCTTAGTGCAAGAGCCGGAACCTGCTGCGGAAGATTCTGTTGGAGAAACTTTAAAACTTAGCTATGCTTCTATAGTTAGCACCTCCACCCTATTTGGAATTTATGACATGATCTGCATTTGTCTCTTTATCTATGAGTAAATAAATTTCTTTTTGATAACTTTGATCCCCATCAGTGATTTATCTAATACGACTCCCAAGCTTCTAGCAGAAATATAGACACTCTGTAACAGTAACATACTAGTTTAGACTTTAGACACCACTTAGCATTCTCCTACAGTTTCAATATATTGACTGTCCAACTTGCTAAACCAACATCCTTTTCGGGATATTTTGGCACTTAACAGTAGATCAAAGAGAACATGTCAAATTTCAAATGAAGAATAAGAATCAAAGTTCTAGATTCACCTACCAGTAGGAGAGTACTCAGTGAAAATGCGTATCAATGACCCTTAGTAATAATGGAGTTTTCCAAGTTCATCGTGTTGTTTCCACCTTTATTCCTTGCTAGTTTCAAACTTTAGCCTAATATCTCTTCAATGTATTGAATCCTAGTGTTCTTCTACCTTGCTCTGGAGTTTTTGAAGATTTTTTTGGACATCCTGAATGACACTATCTTTTGAAGATTTTGCTTTGATATTCTGAATGTCAATATTGGTTTATAGCAACAGACATGAATATTTCTCCCTCCCCAAACTCCTCAACCCCCAACCCAACAGAAAGAAGAAAAGAGAAGAAAACACAGTTTTAGGCACAAAACGAGCAAAGGGGAGGGTTCATTATCCACCAAGTTTCGAACCATGCAGCATAGCCCTCGGGGATTTCTCGGTTATCAAAGAAAGAAAGAAAGTTGCTCTTATTTTAGTGTTTAACTTCTGTCCTGTATGATACTCAATAGTTTGTTTATTCTATCTTAACACTGGCTTGCTTTCTAGCACAATCGCATTTGTAAGGTCCATGTATGATATATTTCTGGTCACATGAATATCGATGATCTTGTATTTTATAGTTGTGGAACTTTTTTTTCGGTTTCCCACCAGTATCTGGTACCCGCATTGGGGACCGACTAATCCGGATTCGCGCCGCCCAGGGCTCGAACCCGAGGCCTCTAGTTAAGGTGGAGGGATCCTATGCATCCTACTACAACCCTTATTGGTTATAGTTGTGGAACTTGCTATCAGTGGATATTGGAACTATTTTGAAATGTTTCCCGGTACAATATGATGCAGCTAGTTGTCTTGAGTAATAGTTGAAATTGCAGGTGTACTTCCATGAATTATTGCCATAATCTCATATTCAGACATTACTTTGTTATCTCAGCTGCTGTACAAATATAACATGCTTTCTCTTCCCTGTTCTTAGGCATCAACAGCACAGTTGGCTGGAAGCCAAGTCTACATTGAGGAAAGGAGGCCAATCAGCAGTAGCATTTCTCATGGAGGTAGTATGTACCTTTAAATTAATTTCAATTTCAAATTGCCTTATATCTCTTTATCCTAGTCTTAGAGATTACAAGTTGTTCTATGTTTTTGCTTGCTTAGTTCGTTGGTTGAACCAATTACACTTACCCTTGGATAACTTGAAAATGGTACACTTACTGCCTGTTTTCCCATTCATGGGGTTAGTCAAGCAATCATGATGGTAGGAGAAAAGAGAAGTAGCGTGCATCAGTTTCATTACTACCTAAGAGGCTAAATTACAGGTTCTTCCTAATTGCTTGTTAAGCTTCTTCTAAATTTGCTGCGAATATCTGAATGAATGATGATGTACTTTCAAGTCAAGCAGTTATAGAGGTTGTGGCCATGGTATGCACCATTGGTGGCCCTTGCATTTCATTGCTATTCATGGGGTTAGTCATTCAATCACGACAGTAGGAGAAAAGAGAAGTCCTGTGCATCAGTTTTATTATATTAGTACCTAAGCGGCTAAATTACAGGTTCTTCCTAATTGCTTGCTAAGCTTCTACTAAATCTGCTGCGAATATTTCAAAGGAATGATTATGTACACTCAAATCAAGCAATTATAAGGAATTATTAGGTATGCACCATTGGTGGCACTTGCGTTTCGTCATTCTCATCTTCTTCATCTTCTATCTCCCAGAGGAAATTAGCATAAGCTGCATGTACGTGGCTGTTAACACATCAAAAAAGATGGAAGTTAGTCAAATTTGTAAAGTAAAAAACATCCTGTTCTTTAATTGAATTTCCACAAGACAGTTTATTCTTGGTGGTGGATGAAAAGCAAACCTGTCACTAGAGGCAGCTTGAACTGCTCTTTCGAAATAGCTCGTGGCTCTATCTGAATCCCGGTGAAGCTCCCATATTAGTTTAGCATATTGTGAAAGAATTTCACCATCACTTGGATCTGCTAAAATAGCTCTTGAGTAGTACTCCTCTGCCCCTTTAAGATCTTTCTTTGTCTGCTCCAACATGAAAGAAGATGATTAGCAGAAGCAAAATTAGCTATTGCGGATTCCCTAGATGCCTATGAATAAGCAAAATAAGAGTAGCTTGAGTAAGGATAAAGACTTACTTGGTACAGAAAATTGGCATAATTCCCCAAGAATAGGGAATTGCCAGGATTCTCTTCCAACATTCTCTTGTAATGCTCTTCTATATGGAGTCTCTGGCTGTCACCACCACCATCCCTATCAAAGGCTACCGGGCGATAACCACCGCCTCCTCTGATGCCACGGCCTCCATAGGGGCCACCATTATCAAAGCAACCAATATCAGCAACCCCAAGTCCTCTTGCTAAGTACATCTCTTCTCTACCTTCAACTATTTCTATCTTTGAATTTTGACTCACATAACTCATTTCCTGTTTTACAGCATTAGTTCCCAAACTGTACTGTCTACTGATGTAATCAAAGTCATCATATTCATCTTCCTCTTCGATGTCGTCGTCGGAATGAAGCTCCCTTGAATTGTGAATGGAAAAAGATGGAATGGTTTCCAAGATTGGTTTCTGGGGTTTACGTGCAAGCATCTTGGGTGGTTTTGAGAGGCTAAATTCATCAACTACTTCAGTTGATGAGGCTTTTGCTAATCCTTCCAAGTTCCCTTCAGATTGAGCTCTTCGAAAACCATGAGATGGGAACTTCTTGTTGCTATTGCTGAGCTCAGAAACTGAAGGAGAGATGGGAGAGTTAGAAGGGTATAAACTCTTGCTGAAATTCTGATATCCACCATGGCTACAACATGAGAGTTTGCTGTAACTATGGTTAGGTGTTAAATCAGACTGGTGGTGGTGGTGATGACTCTTGGGACTCTCTGAGAGTAAAGATTTAAAAAGTGGTGTTGAAGAACTCCTTGACATCATTTTCTTGATTTAGGAGAAAAAAAGGATTCAATCTTTCTGATGTGATAACAAAGTTCTTGAAAACTCTCTGGACCAATAGGTAAATATATATATATATATGACCTCTTATATAGAAAGAAAAGATTTTGACAATATAATAAATACTAGAAGATATGAAAGCTGTGGAGTTTGTGGAGAATGAAAGATTCCAGCTAGCTTGAAAATATCAGGCTGCCTCAAATTTTCTGGCATCTAGCATGTTTTTTTCACGTTACAGACGTAGAATTCTGAACCTAAATGACGGAAAAAAGGTTCACACAGACCTTTCTACGGTGCAAAAAAGAAAAAAAGTGAATCTTACTATCCATAGCGCATGAAATTCAAGTGCTATAACATTCCAGACCCCTTGACCCATATAACGCATGAAATTCCAAGGCAGAATCCATTTCTGCACACTTTCTCTACGTTCTTCACTTTCATATTCTATTTTCTCTTTCTTCCTCCCAATCTTTCATGAAAAATTAGTTATGTCTCAACCGTCAAAAAGTTCAAGGTTATCCATAGAATCCGAAGTTTGTCTCTGTGAAGGATATTGTTGGTTTGAAGACGTCAAACACCTCTCAAAATTCGGGTAATAGATTTTGAAGTTGTGAGGTGTAGAAAGTTATTTGTATATTTTTTATAGAGCAAAAAAATATGTAGAAACTTTAAAAAAAAATTGTAGGCAAAATGTGGATTAGACTACTTTAGGGTACATTATCATCTTCAGACAAATGGAACAAGCACAATGTTGTCGAGGGAGTCATTCGCGCGAATGTCCCTATTTTGGGGGTTTGTGTTTAATTTTCACCTTTTAGCATTTTAAGTAATAAAAAGTGGCTGAAAATATTTTTGAGATCGAAAAAACTAAAAAAAAATAGGCCGGCATTAGTTCATATTTTTGTATCATAATATAACACAAGCTATGACATAAGAGGCATAACTTACTCCTTCAAAGTTTATGCCGGACAAGATAAAAGTTCTCTAAATTTATGTGGAGCGAATTACATACTACACAATTTATGCCGGATAAACTTAATTCCTACCGAACTTATGTCGGAAAAGACGAAAGTTCTCTAAACTTATTTCTTGCAAAGTTAGATCATAGATAAGGGTACTTTGACCTAGGGGTGTAAAAAAATGAAAACCCGACCGAACCTAACCATATCGAACTGATTTATAGAATTTTTTTCAATAAAACAGTGGATTTTTATTTAAGCTTATAACCATCCCGAACAATTAGGGCGGTCTTTTTAATTTATAAAAAAACTAGAAATTTTTTCGAACGGAACCGAACAGCCTTACATATGTGAAATTTTTTCGAACCGAACCGAAAATTGAACATTTTTTTTAATTTCAGATCATCCATGCCTTTTTTCATTAACACTATTTTACAATATCATTTTTCATTAACGATGATGTTAATAAAAATGGCATGGATAAGCCATTTTGGTAACATCAATATCATAAATGATCCAAACTATTGATGAGTGACATAAATGAGACATTTTCGATAGTTAAATGGCATATTTGAGTTTTTTCCCTTTACATCAACAACAACATACCCAGTGAAATCCCACTACGTGGGGTCTGAGGAGGGTAGAGTGTACGCAGACCTTACCTCTACCTTGGTAGGTAGAACGACTGTTTTCGAGAGACCATCGGCTCAAGACAAAGCACAAGCACAAGCAAATTAAGACAAACAAAACGACTAAGCCATGATAGTGAATTCTAAAAAAGAAGCAATAACTAATGCATGTAAAAAAGATAAATAAAATACACATAGCAACATAAATCAAACGACATGGAACTATAAAACAATAATGTGCCTACTAGTATGATAGGCTAAGCGGGCCTACAATAATAACACTATAGCTACTAGTTTGTAAGCGTAGGTAGGACTACACTGGACTATCTACTACCCTTCTACCCTAATCCTTGTCCTCCATAACCCCCTATCTAAGGCCATGTCCTCAGTGAGTTGCACATGCGCCATATCCCGTCTAATCATCTTTCCTCAATACTTCTTCGGCCTACCTCTACCCCTCTTGTACTCGACCACAGCCAACCTCTCACACCTTCGCATTGGAGCTTTTTCCCTTTATATATTAATAAATATGTTAAAGTTATTATATGAAATATATATTTTATATATTACGTTTCAACTATAAAAAAGAATTTTGGCCACTGAACTTTGGGCCTTTAGTTCTACTGGATTTCATGTTTTTGTGCGGATCCCTCTCAAATGCACTTGTCTTTAATTTTTGCCCTTCATATATGTTTTCTTTAATTTTTGCCTCTGCTATGTATTTTATAAAAATATTCAGGTCTACTTCGCAAAGCAGAATCTCTATAATGTTTTTTTCTTCAAAAACTGAATTTTTGCCTCGCCGGCATAAATTATATACGAATTAAGTTATGCGGCATAGTTTTATAGTAACTTTTTAAATTATGTTGAGTGTTGGAAATTATGCTAATAGCACAAACGTAATACAACTATAAGATAAAAGTAGAATTTGTTTGTGATGAGTTACACTACATTTAAAAGGAGAAAATCAAGAATAAACTGATGAATATTGAATCTATTCGAATGACTAATTGTTGTACGCAAGATGATTAGATATTAAGCACCCAAAATTTGTTACATAATTACTATTACATACTGAATATTCAACTTCACAATATTCTTCCTGTTTCTTAGTTATGTTTCAACGACATATAACTTACATATATATATATATAATATGAATATGAGCAATGTGAACTATAATTGCAAATACTTTACATGTAGAAGTTTTGCCTTGAGTTAACGAAACTGTAGTCTTTTAACTTTTACCTTTTATAATCGCGTACATATTAACAACTTATTGTTTAATAAAAGTAATATTTTGTAAAAGCTATACAAAATTCGATTGACATACGTTTTTCTTAGGATTACTGGTATACCATTGTCAATTTCATGGTGTTAAAGTGTAAAAAAAAAATAGTTATTTGTTATAAAGATATAGAATAGTTAATGGTACATTAAACCTTAACGGCTGTTTGGCCTGGGAGGTTAGCCAAGCCAATATAGCGCATGAATTTCATGTGCAGACTGCAGAGGAAGTAAGGTTTACTTTTTTTTTTGCACTGTAAAAAAGTTCATTTGGATTTTTTAACGTCCATTTGGTCTGAAGCCAATGATACAATTCAGATCAATTACATGCGCTATAGGTAGTAAGGTTCATTTTTTTCCCACCATAATCGATTGTTCAATAATACAATTCAGACCTTAACCATATATTTTGGATTCGAGCTTTAAAATATATTTTTTGATAGGGAACACTTTAATTAATTGATAGATTTACACCACGCAAATCCGAATTAATCCGCTCAATTAGAGGGGCGCAGGATTTGAGCGTAAAGGGGGCACCAATTAGTTTTAAGGACCTGAATTATAACTATCTTATTTTACTTTTTCTTTTTTCTCTTAGAGAAAAGGCTATATATCTAGTTATTTTTATCTTTCTAAATGGAAGAAGTATTATAAATGAAGACTAATTAGATAATAGTAATAGCTTGGTTCTCCAATTTTTTGATATAAACAGCAATTATTGAAGTTTAACTATTTAAGGATCAAAACTAAAGAACAAGAACTACATGTATAGCTACACATATTGCATCAGTAGACCTTCTTTATTTGTTGTTGAAAGTGAGAAATACGACAAACACCATGAAAGTTAACATAACATAATCAAGAGAATAGTGACTTTCATAATCTCAGTACCCCTCTCTTTTTCTCTGTCATAAGAATTACGTACATATTTCCTATTTTGTCACTCTTAAAATGAACTACTTTAGATTACGGTGTGAATCATAAAAACAATAACATGGTGCAAATCGAAAGAAGGTGCACATATTAACGGTGTAAACTGCAAACAACTCAAAATGAACTAGGATTATCCAAAATACATAAGGCTCATGAGCACTTGTGTGGTGGGGTTTTCCTCACATTGAAAAAGACTAAGATTATATATTACTCCCTCATTTTCAATTTGTTTGAAGGTTGAGCAGTTTGAGAAGTTAAATAGTTTTTTCTTTAATTACGGTTTTCTTCAACTTTTTCATATATTATGAATTATTAATTATACAGATTTATAGTATTTTTATGTAGTTATGAAATATGTAAAATTTATTATAAAATATTCGAAAAAATTATATTTAAAATTAAGTCAAAGAAATATCTGTTTGACTCCTAAAACTGATTGATTTTCAAACAAATTGGGACGGGGGAGTATGTGTATTTTAACGAAAAGGTGAGTCCAATATCCTTTTTATCGTGTATTATGTTAATTTCCTTCAGAAAAATTGAGATAATTGTCAGTTCGTTACTACTGTACTATTAGTGCTGCTCTAACAGGAATTAAGAGTCAGATTAGGACGTGACAATGGGAACCGATATTTGTTTCTTGCAATTGCCAATTAGTGGTGTCGCTGCAATTAAGAATAGGTAAGGCCCTTACTAGAAAGCAAGGTCACTGAGGATTACCCAGAGACTAATTATTTTATTAATTTAATCGAAATAAATAAATCCACACATATTAAATGAAATAAAGAAACTAGCATTGGTTGTTCTTCCTGTTTTTGACTAATGTCTTGCCATTATACAGTTGGACTATTTCACACATATTGTCAAATCATTCGGTATGCAAAATGTATTGATCTTATTAGCATATATTATAAAATATATGGATAGATATATGATCCTTATTGTATTAGAATTCCACATTGTACACACTATATATATATATATATATATATATATATATATTTGTATTAATGAGAAAGACTCCCTAAGGAAGATTAATACAATCTTACATGGTATCAGGAGCCAAAACCTAAACCCTGTCTCTTTCTTTTTCCTTCTTTCATCCGCAGCCTCCCCTCGGTTTTCTCAAAAACCGGCGGCTGCCCCCTCTTGCCGAGAACAAAAATTCCTTTTTTTGTCTTCTTTTTCTTCCTTCACCAAGAATAATCCACTATAATGACTCCTCCCACAACTCCCAAAGCAGCCTCAACCTCCTCCGTCGTCACCCCTGCCATACCCACATCATCTTTTTCACCATCTGTTCATCCAGCACTCACCGTAACCAACATCAAGAACTTCATTACTATGGTTCTTGATCAAGAAAATAATCAGTACTCTCCGTGGGTTGAACTTTTTCGCATCCATGCGTGTGTCTATAACGTGATTGATCATATTGACGACTCATTCCCTCGCCCCTTTGAGGTTGATGACCCAGCATGGCGCCGTCTTGATGGCATTGTCAAACAATGGATTTATGGCATTATTTCTCAGGGCTTGCTCCTCACTATAATGAAAATCGGCGCCTCGGCTCATGAGTTATGGATTCGGTTAGAGGAGATTTTTCAGGACAACAAGCACACTCGTGCTGTCTATTTGGAAGAACAATTTAATAATACACGTCTTAAAAATTCTATAACATGTCAGAATATTGCAAGTAGTTTAAACTAGTGGCGGACCAATTGTCAAATGTGGGAACGTCTGTTTCTGAAACAAATATGGTTCTCCAACTAGTTGCTAATCTACCAAAAGGTGAGTACGATACCCTGGCCACGATGATATAACAGGCCGATCCTTTACCCAGTTTCAACAAGGCCCGTTCACAATTATTATTGGAAGAAACCCGACGTGCAAAGCAAGACGAGCATAATCAGAAGGCATTGGCGGTTGATACTTAAACGACGCACCCCACCACTAACGGCCAGCCTACACCACTCGATAACCACCAACCGCAAAACAATCGCGGCGGCGACAGGGGCCGCGGGAAAGGAGGCCGAGACCAGCAGCCGCAACTAGAGATGGCAGTGGATCCTGGACCCGATCCGGATCCGGTGGATCCAGATCCATTTTATAAGATATGGATCTTCAAAATTTGGACCCGGCGGATCCGGATCGGACCCAGATCCGTTTCTGATGGATCGGTCTGGATCTGGATCTGGATCTTGTATTTGAGATCTGTATCCGGCCCAGATCCGACCCATGGATCCATTTTTTATTAAATATATCCATAACCTAGAATGTAATTTTATAAATATTTTCTTAAAATTGCTAAGCACATCCTTGCAAGTTTAATTCTCAAAACAAGTTTAATTTATCCCCGCGTTAACTCAAAAACCAAAAAATAAAGAGGTAACTTCGATAATAAAATCAATGTTATATTAGTGAATGACTAACATCTCCATAGACAAGTAGTTAAAATTATATTCACTTCATTTGTGAAGATTTCAAGCACATGCAAGTTCGCATTGTGAAAATACTAGTCAGCATTTTCCACAACTATTGTCATTGTCCAACATTTTCAATTAATAGCTCACAATAAAAATGAGATAACGAATAAAATATCTCATATGAAAAATTGAAACACAGTAAACTGTTAGCTAAGTAAAAATCGTTTGTCAGTTCAAAAAAAATCTTAGTAAGGCAAAAAAAAATTACATGTGGATCCAGATCCGATCAGTGGACCCAGTGGATCCGGATTTGGATCTGATTTTTATGGACCCGATGGATCTGGATCCGGATCTGAACTCATGTATGAAAAAATGAATCTGAATCTGGATCTAGTAGGATCCGGTCCAGATCCGATCTGTTGCCATCCCTAGCCGCAGCACCCCAGCCCTTTCCCTTCTTGGGTCGGCCCAGCAGCCTACTTCAATCCACAAGCCTGGGCCAATTACCCGCAGCATGTTCCGGCCCAGGTCTCATTCCAACATGAGGGGATTCTGGGTCCAGTCTCAAGAATATGCCAAGCCCACGGTTAGCCCCACCAAGCCCACGTCATGCAGGCCCAACATCCGCAGTCCGTAACCGATCTAGCCCCCCACTTATTTGGGCCAGGCCTTCAGCAGATTAAACTTGCAACAACCCAACGAAAATTGGTACATGGATACGGGAGCCACATCTCACCCCACCAGCTCTTCGGGTAATCTCTCCCAATTTTTTCTGTTAAAGTATCCTTAATATATTACTGTTGGCAATGGTCACCGCATTCCGGTTCAGGGCTATGGTACCACTTACACACAACCACCTTACACATCCTTCTCCCTAAACAACGTCATGTATGCATCCAATATCATTAAAAACTTAATCTCCGTTAGGAAATTTACTCGTAACAATTCCGTGTCTGTTGATTTTGATCCATTTGGTTTTACCGTGAAGGATCTACGTACGGGGATACCTCTTACGAGATGCAATAGCACAGAGGACCTATATCCCTTCCCATCCTCTTCCGTTGTCAGTTCCCGCTCACACGTCTCCCTCGCTGCTATCTCTCTGTCAACTTGGCACAATAGGCTTGGACACCCATGAGCTCCTGTTTTTAATTTTATTAGAGACAATAATTTTATTCGTTGTAATAATGGAAAACTTGCCCAAACTTGTGTTTCTTGTCAGTTAGGCAAACATGTTCACCTTCCTTTTAAGTCATCTCTTAGTGTTATGTTTGCTCCTTTTGATATTGTTCATGCTGATTTATGGACATCTCTCATTACTAGCTCACTGGGTCATAAATATTATCTAGTATTATTAGATGATTTCTCTCATTTTATTTGGATTTACCCACTAAAGTTTAAGTCGTAAGTTTTTGCCAAGTTTCTTGAATTTTTATTTTTTATCAAAACTCAATTTGAAAAAGCCATCAAATCTTTTCAATGTGATAATGGTCATGAATTTAATAATTCCACGTTTCACAAATTTTGCACAAATAATGACATAGTTTTTCGATTTTCGTGTCCCCACACCTCCCCTCAAAATGGCAAAGCAGAACGAATCATCCGCATCATAACTAACATTATCCGTACTTTCTTGTTTCATGTCTCTCTTCCTCCCTCATTTTGGGTTTATGCAGCCAAAACGGTAGAATACATCCTTAATATTTTACCTACTAGTACCCTTCATAATATGACCCCAACCGAAATATTATACCATCAGATCCCCTCCTATGATCACCTTCGGATTTTCGGTTGTCTCTGCTATCCTAATCAGGCCTCCACCGCCCCTCATAAATTAGCACCTCGAACCACTCCGTGTGTCATCGTAGGTTTCTCATCTAATCACAGGGCTATATGTGCTATGACTTGTCCACTCGTCAAATTCACGTCTCCCATAACGTCACGTTTGACGAAATGGTTTTTACTTTTGTAAATATTCAAAAATTCTAAAACTCGGACTATACCTTCCTCGATAAGTCTGACAGCTCCCCCGTCATACTCACCGAACTGTGTCGTACCTCTACCACTGCCACCGTACCCCCGTCTATGTCACCAACCGCTGCCACCGCACTACGCCGGTCAATTTTGGTCACCTCTCTCACCGACTTCCCTTGTGTCACGTCAGTTGTCCGCCGTCGTTCCAGTTATCCGGACCAGCCCATCACCCCTACACACCCACCGAAACAGTCCCACCATGACTATCCAGACCTAGATCTCCCCACCACAAACCTTCACCACCTCACCCTCGCCGGAATCATCATCGACTTGCCAGAACCTACCAGTTCCGACCATATCATCAACCCCACCCAACCCTTCTCCATCACCCGACACCACCAGCCACATCCCTCATTCTGTCGTCATGCCTCCCCACCCATTGCCGCCGGATAATCTGCCACAAACCTAGAACCTGCAATACATACCAGACCCGACACCAACACAAACCCAAAACCCACAAGAAAATACCGACCCGAGACCCACTCAAAATACCCAACCTACCACTGCCCCTACACACCGTATGGAAACCCGTGCCCAATACGGGATTTTCAAACCCAAAGTTCAATTTAACCTGTCCACACAAACCATATCTCCAATTCCCAAAAACCCAAAATTAGCCAAACTTGACCCAAATTAGAGTGTGGTCTTGCGTGAGGAATTTAATGCTTTAACGAAACAGCACACTTGGGATTTGGTTTCTAGACAGGATGGGGTGAATGTGATCCAATGTATGTGGATTTTTGTCACAAATACAGAGACAGTGATGACCTAAAGAGATATAAGGCGAGACTTGTGGCAAATGGTACTAATCAGCAGGATGGTATTGATTGTGGTAAGACGTTCAGCCCGATTGTTAAATCGGTTACTATTCGCATAGTTCTGAGTATTGCTATGGGCAAGCATTGGTGATTGGTCGATTCATCAACTTGATGTGAAAAATGTATTTCTTCGTAGGGATCTGAAAGAAATTGTTTACATGCACCAGCCGCCTGGTTTTTTCCATCCAGCAGCCCCTCAGTATGTATGACGTCTTCGTGTCACTTTATGGTTTGAAACAGGCCCCTAGAGCGTGGTATGATCGCTTTTCACAGTACATTATGTAGATTGGGTTTGTATGCAGCAAATGTGATAATTCTCTATTTATTTTTCATCGAGGTAGTAATTTACTTATTTTTTATTATATGTGGATGACATTGTGCTTACTGCCTCCTCTGATTTGTTGAAAATGAGATTATTGCTTTGCTTAAAACTGAATTTGATATGACTGACTTGGGGAAGTTGAGTTACTTTTTGGGGATATCAGTGACTAGATCTGCAGATACTATACTTTTGTGTCAGTGTAAGTATGCAGAGGAGATAGTGTACAGGGCTAAAATGGCAAACTGCAAGATCATGTCCACTCCGGTTAACTCTAAATCAAAGCTTAGTGTTGTTGATGGTGATCCAGTGTCCGATCTCACCCTTTACATGAGTCTTGCAGGTGCACTTCAGCATCTTACTTTCACCAGGCCTGATATTGCTTATATTGTTCAGCAAGTGTGCTTATTCATGCATGCCCCCAGGGAGCCTCATTTTACTACTCTTAAACGTATCATTCGATACATTAAGGGCACACTTGATTATGGGTTGTATCTTTACCCTTCAACACCGACCAGGTTGTTATCATATACGAATGTTGATTGGTAGGTTGTCCGGACACGCGACGCTCCACCTCAGGCTAATGTGTGTTCTTAGTGGATAATCTCATTTCTTGGTCTGCCAAGAGGAACGCCACCCTATCCCATTTGAGTGCAGAGGCAGAGTACAGAGGCGTTGCAAATGTTGTTGATGAGATCTGCTGGCTCCCAAACTTTCTTTTGGAGCTTCAGTGTCCCTTGCGTAAGGCGTCTTTGGTATACCATGATAACATATCTGCCATATATTTATCTCATAATACGATTCAGCATCAGCGAACCAAGCACATTGAGATGGATATACACTTTGTTCATGAGAAGGTTGATATCGGTCATGTTAAGGTGTTGCAGTGCCTTCTTCATATCAGTATGCGTATATCTTCACGAAAGGACTTCCTAGACAGCTATTCCTCGACTTCAAATACAGTCTCAGCGTCCGGCCTCCTCTCGCTCCGACTGAGAGGATGTATTAGCATATATTATAAAATATATTTCATATATTTTGTAATATTTAGTGTTGTATAATTATGATAGATATAGAATCATTATTATATTAGGATTCCACATTGTACACACACTATATATATATATATTAATGGAAAAGACTCCCCAATGAGATTAATACAATCTTACAGATCTGATTAATTTAGATATGTGAGGTAGGTACACTAAGGAGGTGAACTGTTTCCAATTATAAGTTTTTCATTTTTAAAACATAAAAGGATTAAAAAAAATACTCTTAAACTATGCGAAATTGAACAAGAATACCTTCTGTTAATAGTTTAATTCAAAAATGCCTCTATTATTACTTTATTGGGTCAAAAATGTTCTTTTCCTGATAAATATTTTTTTTTTAAGCATATTCTTTCTCTAATAAAATATTGGTTTGAAGAACTATTTTTTTATTTTTTCTTTTAAAAGCCCTTTAATAAAAAAGTGGGAACTGATCTCTTTTTCTTCCTAATTCGTTTTATCAATTAAAATAGAATAACCCCATATACTTTTTTAACGGATAATATGTCCTATATATATAAGATCATAGTAACTCCATCATTTATTTTCATTTAGATAAGGATAAAAAAATTTATCCTAATAAAATAAGAAATATTTTTATTTCTTAATCTTTTCTGGATTGAAGTAGGATAAGCATTTGCTAATATAATCCTTGATTTTAAAGTTAAGATACAACAATCATAATACCATAAAACAAAAAATTGATTACATTGCTTCAAATCACAAAATATCTTTAAAATATCATCGATGGAATTATTGTTGACCCTTTTTCATTTTAACTTTAAAACTAAAAATTATATTAGCAAATGCTTATCCTACTTAAATTCGGAAACAATTAAGAAATAAAGACTTTTGAAATTTGTGGTTTAAAATAAATCTTAGATATTTTTGTGGCTATAAATCATTTCATTAAGGGTAGGGAGAATTTTATAGTTAACTTAGTTTTAATCTTAGAAATGTGACATTCTTTTTGGGACAGACTGAAAAGGAAAATGTGTCACATAAATTGCAACACAGGGGTATAAAATATAAAAAGATGAAATTCTTTTTTAGACTTTAAAAAAAAAAGAATGTCATATACATTGAAACAAGGATTGATATTTTTTTAAAACATTACTGGTTTAAGTACTAGAGATTGACTAGTGCATTCACTTGTATTTATTTGTGATAAGTCAACTAAAATATAATTCGAACTCAATCAATATACAGAATCGGATAGAATAAATGATCGATGGATTCATTCAAATTCAATATTTTCGACATGAAATATTAAGATATATATAAATTCACTAAATCTATAAAAAAAAATATAATTCTAAATTTATTATATTAAAAGTCAAAAAATTCAGTGTTAAGAATCTTAAAAATTAAACTCATTAAATTTAAATTTGCATCTGCCAGATAAATAATTGTGGAGAAAATTTACGACGCTGCAAGGGGGCAAATGTAGAGTTATATGTATGCATTCATTCGAATCCGATAGCTTTGTGTAAAGAATGGATCTTGGGCCTAACTCAACCCCAAAAGCTAGCTTGTAGGGTGAGGATTGTCCAAGTCCATTTAAGGAGTACATGTTCCCATTTCATTTCCGATGTGGGACTCTTAACACTCCCCCACACGCCCAGACCTCGTTAACTGGAGTGTGAACAATATAATTTGGGGGCCCAACATCGGTGAACAAATGATTGGAATGAGTCTGACTCTGATACCATGTAAAGATTGAATCTTGGGCCTAACTCAACCCCAAAAGTTAGCTTGTAGGGTGAGGATTGTCCAGGTCCATATAAGGAGTACATGTTCTCATTCCATTTTCGATGTGGGACTCTTAACACTTTGACTCTTATTTTGTATATGTTTTAAATGTTTACAAAATAAGTACAAATAATTGATTTCACCAGTAAATCAAACGAGTTGTGGTAGAATCCGAACTCTAACCCATAAATTTTAATTTTGAGCGACACAATCGGAACCACGAAAACATCACGTACTAAATTATTCAACATAATTTTAACAATAACTATTGTTATTGTGTATTCAGCCCCAAACAGGTCGGATATGCTATATGAATCCACACTGCACATGTTTCCCATTTAAATTCATCTCAAAAATAAATTTTACTTAATAAAATAAAATTTTAAAAGTTCTCTATATTTTCTTCTGACATAAGAATCACTAATAAGGTCCAATGACTCCTAGATAGCATATGACTAAAAGTAATGTATTAACATGACTAAATAAATTATCAACTAATTAGTATCGCATATATGTATCTTCTTTGTTCAATGCGCTCTATCTTTAGTAAAATCTACATTGCTTCCAACAGATTGTTGGACTTTCTAGAGTACTTCTTTCTATGTAATTTTAAGTCTACTTTATTCCCTTATAACACACCCATTCACTATGACTTCACACCTTCGGACCGCACATTTGGAGGTCAACGAAAATATGACTAAACCAGCTCAAAGGACCTTCTCATTTATCTTCATGGGCTACTTGCACCTTTGGTGGAATGAGGCTAATATTAATCTTGTATGACCACATATTTCATCTTAACATCTTTATATATATGACATTTGTGTTGTGGATATATTGAATTTTAGCAACTCAACACATGCCCTAATGTGAAATTAATGGTCTTATAACAATTATAAAAAGCCTATCTTTGACTTTGATGGACATCCTCCTATCACATAACATTCATGTAGCACTTCTCCATCTTAACTAGTATCTGATTTTGATTCTATGTGTAACATCTCCATCTGTCGTTCCATTCTCTTGGAATAACAAACCTTAATTGTTTGCTCTAAGGTGCCATAATCATATCTAGTCTTACCCCAACTTCATCTTTTTATCTTGACTAAACTTGCGGTGTATATATTCAATCATACTTCTACTTATCTAAAAATCCTTACTCTCCAGAGTGTTTCTCCATAGTTTAAGTTTTGATTGACATTATTGCTACTTTCTTCAATTAGCACAATATTATACTCCCTCCATTTTAAAATATTTGTTTTATTCCTTTTTAGTCCGTTTTAAAATGAATGTCTCTTTCCTTTTTTGGCAACTCTTTTATTCCAACTTTCCACGTAACATGCATGTTGAAAACCATAAGATTAAAGGACATTTTGGTACATTTTACATATCTTTAGCTAACAATCACGTAATTCAAAAGTCTTCTGTGTCAAGTTAAAACCAGACAAACATTTTGAAATGGAAGAAGTAAATAAATAACATGCACTATCAGATCTCATCGTGCATTGTGTTAGTTAGCTCATACCTAGGGTAAACAAATATGCGATCAATATTGATCCATGCTTAACTTACAGTTGAGGAAAACTCATTTGTCCTACTGATATTTTCACAGTAGAGATGGCTCCTTCAGACATATTTTTTATGACATTTATATATTTAACATAAATTTTCTTTTTTCTTCTATACCCACCAAATGATGTTTCTTGGTACTCTATAATATGTTTTATCCAGGTCGTGTAAATCATTGTTCCTCTTCCATAAAATTCCGTTATTCCGTAAATCTTTTTAGCAAGAATTCAGTACAAATTTTGCTTGAAGAATATTCTTCTTGTTCTCTTTCTAGAAAGAAAGTTGAGATTCGCATGATATCGTCGAAATTCTCAGTTTGACTTCATTTTTCTTGGTTTGAGCACACAACGCGGACCACTCTATTCTATAAGATGCTGAAAACCCAATTTGAACGTTAAAACTTTAAGGGGCATTTACACGACTAAAATATGTCCGGTTGAAAATATAATGCACAGCATATCTATTAAGAAAAAATATTTATAAAATATTGAACAAGCATGTGCGTTATATACCCTTTTTAGGATATACAATTTACGTTGATGGTATACAACAATGTGATTCAACTACTCTTATTTTTGTATACTATTAAGGTATATATAATGTGAATGGTCTATCCCGGAGGTATACAATGAACATAACTGATGCAGTATTTATAAATTGGTGCAGACGTAAATATTTTGATCTGCTTAAGTAATCATGAAAAACAACACAATATCTTAAAGAATTTAAATAAGAGGGAAACGGAAAAAGGAGGGGAGATAGAATTTTCATCTGATGGCTCTCCTCCACCTCCCTTTGCTTGCTTACACAATTTCACCATTTGAACGAATCCTTGTGGAATTCAACATCTCTTGTTGAGAAAGAAAATAGGAAGAATCATCATCTGACTACTTGCTTCAATTCTTCCCTCTCTGAGCTGATAATTTTCAATTACACAATCTCATATTAACATGAGCCCTTAATAATATTTAATACGTGTTCGGAGTACTCAGCTGTTGGCAAAACATATGTATTTTGAATCACGGAATATTAACTTCCATGAAATTGTTCCCCATCTTCTTGAAAGTCTGTAAAAGTTGAAAATTGAAGTTCACCGTGGAACGGAAAGAATGAAGGAACAAGAAAAACACCAATTTGGAGTGCACATTGAATTAGAGAATGAAGTTGAAACCATATATTGAATGAGAGAATAAAGTTAATGAGACGTAAAACTAAGGTCAAAATTAGTTCCCGAACAGAGCTTTGACAAGGTCAATAATTGTATTACTTGGTGGCACTAACAAACATATATTAGTTAAGAAATAATCTAACGCTATATTCAGGACCTGAGACTCGCAAGCAAACTACCTCCAGTCATCTGCAGTTAACGTCTCTCTTGCAATTGGTAAAACTCAACGGGTATTAACTGCTGGTATTCCACTTTTGTTTTTCACAAAATTAAAGCCACTTTTTCCCCCACGAACTTGACCTTTAGATTAGGTTAAAGCCATAACCCGACGAGCACCAAGGGAAACCCGGTGAAAGCAAAACACCCCACTTCACACGGTTCATTATGAGCCACCTTTTCATGGTATCCAAGAATCAAAGGCTCTCTGAAAGTTAGAATACAGTAACCTTAATTGGCACTAGGCCTCCAGGTAACAGAAAACCATGAACTCTGCAATATAGAAATCCTACTACAAAGACACTAGAAATGGGACAGGGAAAACATATCTTGCGACAGATTTTTCCTGCATACTAGCACGTCAAAACCAAAAGTATGGTACATTAATTAGAAAAAAGCCAACCAAAGATAAGACAATGGATAGAAACCATTGCCCATCAGCCTAAGGTACGACATCACTAGATTGCTCAATTTCCTATCCTGACAGCTCATTAACTCGAATTACAACCATGTTGAAGAACTCATGGTATTGCAACATATTCTGGCCGTTAAGGGCAAGATACAAACTATATCCAGCAAAAATATTGACGCAGAAGTTTTTGTTCAGTAGTAACTGCCGTAATAAGCTGTAGGAGGAACAGTTGTAGCTTGTGGTGCTGGAACCAAAGCGGCAGTGGCAGCTGGCTGTGCATAACTCTGTTGAGGGATAGCCTGGACAGGTTAACAAAGTTTATTTAGTGACATAAAACAATCAACGTCTGAGGGTATACTTGTGTAGCATGACATTATGGAGATATAAAGCAAATATGGAAACAACACACAACTCCCTCTCTGCCGCCAGATAAGGTGGGGTGTTAGAGAAGAGGGTTTTGAGTACAAGTATACCATTTCGCGGATTAAAAAAGGTCCAAGTACAAGGAAGATAGTATCAACTCCGATTCAGCATAGCCACAGCTATACAACTGAAATGTTCTGAGGTAGGGAACACTATCAAAAGGAGACCAATTGACATATTAGATCAATTTCCTTTTTTTGATGAAGTCATATTAGATTGATTTATGAGCAGATATTCCTTGAATTCCAAGCTTTGCAACAATTGTCTACTGGACTGAACTTCCCCCAATGGCCAATGCAACATGAAATTTGAGAAGCTACTACAGCCACCAAATCTACCTATCAAGATACTAACGGTGATTGATTGATATCTTATACTTGTGGACTAATACTGTGTAATTCTAAAGGTCCGACTAATTGTGAGAGAATGTTTTGCAGGGAACAAAAATAAATTCAAGAATTTTTACCATGGTAAATATCTCAATGATTCAGATAAACAAAAGCTGATTGAAAGCATTAAAAAGGTGTACGATATTCACATGGAGATTCATTGTGCACAGTATGTAACATCATCATTACCAAGGCTAATAATGACTAGATATAGTTGGGAGGAACTCCATACTACAAAGTCACCACAGTTTGGAGAGAAATAAGTACAAAACGTGCCAACTATACTTTTTTTTATGAAAAGGGAACCCGCAGCCGCAACACTTCGGTGCGCACAGGGTAAACCCTGCTCATGTGTAATAGCCCGCAAACCACACAGGAGAGATAAACCGCACTAGACAAACCCGTGCAACGAGCTCGACCCAAAAGGAAAATCCCCTATTGTTGTAGGCAGAGGGTTTCAAACCTAAGACCTCCATTATGGAAGTCACATGCCCAACCAACTGAGCCACCCTTGCGGTGATGTACCAACTGTTCTACTTTTGAGAAAGAATTTCAGTTGAGACCGTAATATTGTTGGGACGGTGGCTAGCCAGTTCAACAAGGCTTCATTGGTTAATGTTGACCGGAAATCCATATTGACAAAACGAAATAATATTGGCATGTAAAATAAGAGATCAAATCAACAAATGCTAATACAGCCAAATTCAACAGCCACAAGTTTGTGTTTGCGCGATATTTTTTTCTCAAGAGCCACCGATCCCTTAGCCAATGGACTGATCTAAGCATAAGATCTTTGTAGTCTTTAAGAGAAAGTATGACAAATACCATAATAAATAATCATGTCTTCATTAATCATTATATTTATATTCATAATGCATTGTTACAGTGAACAATTGGTGCATATGATCTCATGTAATACCAACTTCTGTCACTTTTCTTCCTCAAAATGCTCATAGGCCCCTAATCAGACCTTACATTCACCATCAAATTAGCCATGGTGTGGGGACATTCTTCTGGTATACCACGCTATCATTCCACATGCTTCTCTTCCAATCATTTATAAAATCTTGGTGTGTTGTATACAAATGTGACAGTCGCACGAGGGTAGTAGATGAAAATCTAGAGAAGCCTCATAACTAATCCATTCAATTCTTGTCATGCTGATGACTGGGGATGTGATAAGCATGATAAAGAGTGCTTATAATCTCCTCATTCAAAGGAACCACATCTTGAATGGGTGAAACTGGTTGGTAACACATGATTCCTATTTTTGCTCTTATTTTCTAGTCGGCATCCACGAGGACTTAGCATCCCCCGGCATTTCCAGATGGTGATCATCGACGACTTGACATCCCCTGGAATAATTGAGAGACTGATGACAATAGCTTTGCTTCTGTCACACATCACAAATCAGTAGCACATTCGCTTTTTGCTTCTGATTTTCTGGAGCTATATGGACTAAGCTATTGCTGCTGTCTTATTAGCCGAAATTCTAACTGATTCAGAATGCCAAGAGAAAACATTCCCTTAGTTGGCAATTGAGGCAAATTTTCTCTATTTTTTTATACGGTACCAACCCCAACCCCCGGGCCCAAGAGTCAAACACAGTGGCTTTTCCAACTTTGCTCTATTGGTGACTCAAACCCCCACTAGAATTCACATGCTGGCAGGAATAGCTGAGTGTTCCCGAAGTAAACTGGACCACTGGTAATACCAATTTAGTGATCTTGGACTTGTGTGCTTCTGAAAGTATAAAGGTTCATTATCACTCCACTCCGAACACAAAGGTTAAGCGTACTGCCTCTTCTAATTTTGACCAACGAAATCAACATACTAGATATGAATGCATTAACTACTTCTTAGTTCAATTGGCAATTTATCATAACTGATGATTATGTTCTCAGTATCAAAATGGAAATAAAGAGATTCAATTTCAAACACTGGAATGCTACAATTTGGGGGATGACATAAGTTTAGCAAGCCTTTTGGCCTCACCAACATTTTCAGACAGAACACTGGGAAACTTAAAGGAGATGAAATTTTCTTCGCACTAAACCATTTTTAGCATACAAGGACATGATTTTTAACAAGAAAAACAAAAGGTAATCATGAAAGCAATAGAGATGGTTAATAAAAGTATCCCTGCTGAAACAACAATGCAATTTGGCAGTGTATGCAAGACCAGCAACAAAATGCTGATACATAAAGGGTGTCTCGCATACCTGGGCTGGGTATGTTGAAGGATAAGCACCATAACCAGCACTTGAGGGCACGGATGCTGCAGGCGTTTGAGGAGGTGCATAGCCAGTTCCATAACTGCCGTAAGCACCATATGCTGCCTAAAGTTCAAAAAACACAAAAGACAGAAAAAATAAGCCACTGATAGCATAGCTGCTTTGTAGTGTGTATATTCTAGAAAAAAGGAATTAATGAATAATATTGATATATCTTGAAAGAACATACAGACTGAGAAAAATATGAAGACCCCACACATGCACATCCAACCCCTACAAGCTATAATGGCCAAATGAAAAACTGTAACACATACGTAAAGGACTTCGCCGGGGGGGGGGGGGGGGGTAGTAGTAGTAGGTGACACGAGAAATGGAGAACGGCAGAGTATCACAGATCTCTGATTCACAGCAAAAGAGAAAAGAGCTTCTATAATCCATTTGAACGAAGAAGTTCATTTGTTTTTCTCCATGATGAAGTTCCAGTTCAACCCAAATCAACATTTTGGTTAAAGCCTGAGCAACACATGCATAGTGATCCCACATTGAATTGCTCTGAGATCCATATCAGGATTTTAAATCTAGGCAGAGATTTGAGCCAGGGGGGCAAACCATCTCTAGTGAAACGGTTATATATTTGCCATAACATTACCTGTTGCGAATAACCAGGATTCCACTGCTGTGATTGGGCTTGTGTAGCCTGTGGCCAGGTTTGACCTTGTACACCATAACCTGCAGGCCATTGATTCTGTGCTCCGGGATATGCACCAGCCACTGAGGGGTTGGTTGCTGCAACAGTAGACTTTGCCAGCTTTGTTTTCTCAGAAACAATATAATCTTCAGCCTGACGCTTTGAATCTGAAGCGGTTTTATGGTGTAAGAAGAGCTTCGCATGCCGATCATCAGCCTTCTTAATTGACGGTGCATCTCCAAAAAGATCTAGAAACTGTAAACACATAGTCTGTCTCAGTACATTCTGGCAAAAGCATCAAAAGTGAACAGCCACAACAAGACGAACATGGTAAACAATTAGCACAAAGCATTATCAGTTAAAGACACTCAAAATCCAAAAAGGAAGATAGTCAAGGCTCATAAGAGACAACAATAAATCACAAGAAAACAAATTTCTCTGTGAACCCACAAGATGTTCCAAATGTTTACACTTCAGTCTTCAAAAAAAAAATATAGTGAAGGCTCAAGAACCAGACTACCCATTGCATTGCCAAGACATCCCAATATTATTCGAATTTAAACCATCATACAATTTGTTTTAAACCACCATGGTACAGTAGTCCGGTTATTGAAACAATCAATAATTCAAACTCAACTTGCAATTTTCATAAAATCAAGTCCATACATATGACTCAAATTTAAACCATGTGATGCTTTGAACAAGGCAACATGATACACAAACTCTGTACTGAACTTGATATGTATTTACTTCCCACCTCCCAAAGATAGTGCCTCTTCTGCTTTTTTGGAGGTCCGACAACAGTACCCCTTTCTAAAGATAAATTTGTATGACAATTTAAACTCCATTTTTACACAATATAGCAAACTTGGAGAAGTATCTAAATATATAACCCAATTTATAACCCATGAACATCCAACGGTACTACTTCAAGGATGGATTACAAGCTCAATAGAGTATGCAAGTCCAGCTCGTTAAATATTTCAGTTCAGTCAGTTTGTATCAAAAGGAGGGAATTCAAGTATCAGGAATAGGGCAGAGCGTCAAATCTTGAAATATACAGACAAGAATCTTGTTGTAAAAGCGCATGAAATATACAACTGAATGATTTCCAAGAACATCTCGTCATGATCACAAGTTCAAATAACTCAAGATTCCCATGATAACAGCGCAATGCATTTTGTTCTAACATCGAGAGAATCATAGCCCCAAAGCACTGTCAAATACCCAAATGTAATAGTTTGTACCTCCAAGAGAATGCTTGATAGCTCCTCTCTTTCATCAACACTTGCAACGTTAGGGTTCTCAAGAGATGGAACTAAGAACTTATCAACCAATGAGTCCAACAAATCTATTCTCTTTGGGAGTGACTGAACGGATTCTAAATGGATCAGTGCCTGCATATTATATGAAAAGACCATGTCAATAAGAAACACCAATTCCTCCACTCTTTACGCCCTTGGATTAGAGAGAGACAGAGACCTCCAGAAGTGGTTTTGACAGCTGGACACTCTCAACTGCTTGATCAAGAATTTCCCTTGCTTTGTCCACCTTCCCAGATACCTTCCAACAGAGATTTTGTGACAGTGAGCCAAAGGAGGACAAATACATAAAATTTAAATGATTCTAATCATGAGGAACATTAAAGAGAAAACAAAAGATGTTTCTATGATATCACCACTCAACAATACAGTGTATCAAGGCAAAGTCCTTAATGACTCTCCACACACTTACATTGTTCTGCTTTCTTTTCCTACTGAAAAGCCTTGCACAAGGGCAGTGAAGAGTGTGTTAAAGTGAGAAATCACTAAAATGATTGAGAATCAAATGAGTAAGTGGAATATTGTGACAAGCTAATGTCTCACTATTATACATTGGTATATGATTGCAACATAAATTATGCTCATGCACTACCATAAAACAGAGAATGATTAGTAATGGGAAAACAGAATAGGGAAGTCCATTCCGAGATTAAATTAAACAAAATAGGGAAGTCCATTCCGAGATTAAATTAAACAAAATAGGGAAGTCCATTCAGATATTACACTAAACAGGGAGAGAACTGGTTAATTAGGATAACAGTATTGAGAATAAAAACAAGAAAAAGAATTCAGCTCGTAACTTCTAAATTTCCAAGTTACTCATTAAAGAAAGGACCAGGGGTTTCATATTTCTGAAACAGATGCTGCAATTTTAAGGAACATGAGTCTCATATATCCGCAAACAGATGCAATGAATGTAACATTCCAAGGGAGAAGTCTCATATGTCATCCAATTCAACTAACAGCATTCAGTGTGGTTATATACATGGCCACAGGAGGGGCAGCAACCTGCTACAAAGTGCACAGGAATGGCCACATTCATATGCTGCAATGAGCAGAAAATCCAGGCATAATTCTGTTCTATGATTTGAAAAAGTTAACCCACCACCCACCCACCCGGCTCCAAAAAAAAAAAGTACATTGGCAAAACAAAAAAATCCACAAACATATTTGAAATGATATTGTTCACCGCAACTGGAAGGAGTACATCACAACAAGATGGAAAAGGCAGTAGTCAATTACTTGAGTCAAATATGTAAAAACTGGAAACACAAGACAGAAAGAACTTTACCAAATACAAAAACCTAGAGTACTGTGCGAACAAAAATGACAGACTCTGTGAGTGTTCCTTCCCCTTTTCGATAGCAATAGCGTGTTCGTATATGGAACAGGCATCCTCAAGATTCCCCTTCAAAGAAAACAAGAAATGAAAGATCAGATAAAGTTAACAAAGATCAAAACTGCTCCTGAAACCGTACGAGGTGACCAAGCAATCTTACAAGTCGACGCTCCATGTTCGCATGCTTGATTATTGCTTCCACAAGCCCAAGTGATATTTCAGCGTGCACAAGTTGAAATGCAGCTCGAGCACCAGGAATATCGCCACGCTGTTCCCGCAATCGAGCAGCAAAAAGGTGAATCTCTGGTTGCCTCTGTTAAAGGTGGACAAATGAGTTCGATAATGAAATATAGTAGGATTGGGGCGCAACCTATTCAAGGAACAGCTCTAGACACATGAATTTAATTTCCAGCAATAATTCATGGACATTAGAAACTAATGCAACTCATTTCCACCCTTTCCAGTACAAATTCTTGGCAAATAAATACCAGCCTATTATAACTTTCGAGGATCACATAGTGCATGATGAGTGGAAAACAATTAGAAACCAAAAGGAATTCATCAACGACTTCAGATCTCACTTGAATTCAGTACTTTAACACTTCAAAACCCTATTTTGCAAGAGAGATGTATTTTTTTAAAGGACAACAGTAACTAACACAAAATAGCACTTCCAATTATTGAACTTATCTCCATGAATCCCAGCACAAACATCGTAAGGAAATACAATTGAGAGCATTGCCTACGACCTCATTAGTAAACTAAAATTAGTAGCACATTAAATTGAATCCCTGACCCATAATCCCGTGCTCAATGCTAAGAAATCTACTAAAGAGCAATGTCAATGCTGAGACTACAGAATGACAGACAAGTAAGCAAGCTTATTAGCGGGTGACCAGTGAAACACTGCCACATTTAGCATTACCAGCCGCCCATTTCATATTATTCAAGATGGAGCAATCTCCAACCCGTGGTAGAAAATATATCAAGAAGTGATCTCAATTCTAAAATTACAAGACAACAGACAAACAAGCACGTTTACCAGGGAGCGACAATTAGACACAATTTTCTTGACATGAATGAACAGTCTACTTTATGAGATGGAAAAACTATCTACTATTTCTGTCGAACGTGCAGCCAATCCATATTACAGCAGCCGTTGGGTTTTTCGCAGTTCAACCTTCTATGTCAAGATATTTCTTATATTGAAAGAACGGAGAGAGGAATACTGATCCCATTGAATATTTGGACTAGGGCACCATACAAGGTAGCCTGTTTTTGCTGGACACGTTCTTATGAAGCTGTGCTCACTCAACAGTCTTTACAGAGAAGAGGCATGCCCCTTTGTAGGAGATATGTACTTTGTGAAAAGAATGAGGAGGATGCTAATCATTTATTGTTACATTGTAGCTTCACATAACAGGTTTGGGACTTATTCTTCAATATGTTCCACATCAGTTGGCTTTCTGCCTAGGACGATAAGGCAGCTTCTTCGATGTTGGACAGACAAAGGCATTGGGAAACATAAGAGGAGAATCTGGGATACTACCGGCTTGCATTTGGGAGGTGATATGTAATGAAAGAATCCAAAGATGCTTTGAAAGCAAATACGAGAATATCCATAACTTGAAATATAGATGTATCTCATTTTTGGCTTTCTAGTGTAGTGTAGTGTAGACTAGAACATGTAAGCACAGTGGTGGATAGTATGTTAGAATTTCTCAGCTTCCGACAGTAATGTAAAGGAACTGAGTTTGCTTGTAATTTTTTTGGCACAATCTTTGTGCTCATTGTATATATAAAAACTTTAACCTTCTCAAAAGATATTCATTGATTCCAATCAATAGAAAAGCCAGTTATCATCTTGATGAGGAAAGAAAAATCTTACTACTTATATCTTTAAATGCTAAACTTCAAGATGAAAAGTTAATAACCACTAAACTGCTAATCCAGACAAGCAAAGAGTCAAATAATTTGTCAAAAATAAAAATAGTGATGAAGCATACAATTCAGAAACTGACGCCCTAAAAGCAAAGAGAATCTCATGTTGAACAGACCAAATATAGTCACAAGGGGGAAATTTTAGAAAAAAAATCATGAGATTTTACCTTGACAAAGACTTGAGTGGCACGAGCAAGGGCATTATCAGCAAGATCCAAACTTCCACTTGTTTCCATACACGAAACATACCGAATCCAATATTCAGGATAATTGGCACACGCAATCAGACATCTCTCATACAGCTTGACCACCTGACTTGCACAAGTAACAATGGGTTATACATTTTAACACACTACCACAATAAAGAAATTCCACAAAAAAATGAAAGGACTATGGAGTGATGCACAAGGAGTACTCCGCTGGTGGAACAGGGCCCCTCTAATACAAAAGGGGGGACCCTTCTAGCCTGACATGGTTAGGAAGATAAGAACACACCTGCATGCATAACATTGGAACTTCAAAACAAATATCCCACTATACAACAGATCATGAAACCCAGAACGTCGACTCACAAATGAGGGTTTGAAGTACTTAGCCTTAAAGAAAGCAAATGGATGGTCCATGCTTTAGTCCAAGTTCAATATCCCGTTAAAAAGATGCTTCATCCGATTGTTTAGCCAATATAGCATATGAGGCAGCAGATATTACTTTGACTGTAAATAAATGTATAACAAGGCAACTAAAGCTATAAATAAAGAGAAATTGAAAATTCACAAATAACAAACCCAAGTACCTTATTGAAGTCATCTCCTCGTTCTATAAAGTCGAGATAATTGTGCCAATTTACAAGCTCTGCAACATTCAGAGGCCGCACATGAAAGTATGGCCTCCTTATAGCTGTTTCAAAACCAATGATCTTAGAATCGAACTCCTTAGCTTTCTTATACATCTCTTCTCTAATGGCGATATATTTCTCCAACTCCTCGGCATCTTTTAAGCCTGCACTTACAGGTTTAGAAGGATCAGAACCGGGATTAACCTCTCCCTCAATCTGTTCACCCCCAGCTTCTGCTGCAGCTGCAGCTTCTTCAGGAGTTCGTAACTCCGATAAATGCCTACTAGCCACCAGCTCCTTGAAACTGCAGATAGAATTGCATCAGGAGAGGAACAGTGGTAACATCAACTACTTTTCTTGTATCAATAAAAGATTCACTACATTGTCAGCGTATATAATTTAAACCCTTTAAAATGAAACATGTTGACTTGTCTAGAATATATTTGACCAGCAGAGCTGAATTAGCTAGGATCTTTGCTCCTACAAGTGGATTTTTACGAATTAGCATGGAACTTAAATTCTCTGCAGTTTCTAATAAACAATAAGAGCGGGCCCAAGCTAACACAATATACTATAATTAATCAGTTTCTAGAGCCTTAATTATTTGAAAGTCACGTGACATTTTGACATATTGCCTTCACCCAGACAAAAACTTTTAGCCATACTTTAAACAAGCAACGTTTCAAAACCCAGATACTTAAACAAGAAAGATACTGTCAAAGATTAAGCTTCTTTATACTTAAAAAAGCAATGATGTTTTTTTTCAGGCAACCAGAACGACACTGCCAGAGATAATCTGAGAGACTGAGAGCCTTGAATGAATAATGAAAATGCAAAATAAGCTTCAAAGAAGATAATCACCCTTCAAAATAGCGATCGAGCTGCTGATTTGGATTCTGCAATATCTGTGTGTAGATGGCAGCAACGTTTGACCAAGCCTGTTGTGTGTACTCACATTCCAGGTACTTATCCCAAAGTGGAAAGGACAGGTAGTCTGTTCCAACATACACTAATCCTCTTTCAAATAACCTACAAACAAACAAAACAGTGTACTATAGGATTAATAACACGCACATGTCTTCGCATGGGCTCTAGAAAATGCAGTACATGAGAAGAGTTCAAGCTAAAGTACTAAATTCACTCAAAGAGCATACACTCCCACAAATATGCTGCATTTACCTTCCTCAAAACAATCTTACAATGTCCTTGAAAGGAGCAGTGAGAGGGCATCTTAGCCTTTACTGGACGAGATCTTCTGAGCAGCAATGTGTTTATTGATGCATCTCATGTGCGATGGTTAATAACAGCAAAATATCATGGAGAACTACATGGACTATACACAGCCCTAAGGACAGGGAAAATTGAAGGGGAGAATAAGGCCATAAATAGAATTGAATCTTGAAGAAAATTCATATGGCTACTGAGCAGTAGCCATAGAATCACGTGGATTGCACGTCAGTTATACAATTCTGAAGTGCAATCCAAACAAACCTTACGCCAGGTAGATGAATAAGAGCTGTTACAAACATGCTGAAATCAGGTCAGAGAGCATTGAAAGATCGTATAGTTTGGCACAAAGAAAAATTATAAGCATCTTGTGCCGATGATCTCCCATACAAAACTAGAACAAATCAAATCAGCAATCACATTACCTTCTAATGGTGTCAGGATCTCCATAAGTGTTTATAGCAAAAACACAATAGTGCAACCACATATCTACCGAATATGTCACGCCTTGGACAGCTCGTTCATAGACCTCTACAACTTTGTCAACAGAGCCAAGACGTGCCTCATGATCTGCATATTTCTTCCAATAACCGTAACACAGAGGAAATTCTGCCAAGAATGCATCATAAACCTTCCGAATCTTCAAAATGTTCCCCTACACATTTTCACATTGCATATCAAATCCAGCATTGAGGAAATTTGTATCCACGAGTTACAGAATATCGACAACCACAAGCTTATTTTAGCAAGAAATTTGACCCATAGAAATTTTTTTCTCAAAAAGACAAATACACACTCCATATTACAGATGAGCTTGTTTGCTTAATGTAAAGATTAAGAAATTAGAGCTGACTTTAACTATGACTTAGATGTGCTAAATGCCAGGCAGATCATTGAAGAAATAACATCCTAAGATCAATTATATGATGGAAATAGGAAGCTCTTTAATCAAAGCAAATGGATCAAATCTTTTGGGACCCAAACAAGGAAAGTGCATAAAGTAACGTGGATAAGAGCATCACGCCGTCACCATTCTTGTACTCTTAAATTTCTAGCTAATGAAAAAGTGATGCCTTCAAACTGTTATACAACACTGATTACAATCCTGGAAAGTACCAGATAAAACATATCCAAAATAAACTGGTAATTTTAGCTTAAAACATGGAGACCACCAAAAGTTTTTCCCAAGTAGATTAACACATGGCATGGATGGGAAGAGAGGTGGAGAGCATGCCACCTACTCTATAGTGCCCGTTTGTCTCAAAGAACAGAAGATTTAGCTTAACTAAAGAATAGCTATAGACATAAAAGATATAGGGTAAGGCAAAAAAGGCTATGTGACGCAGCTCCTGCAGTTGCGTAGGCAATTAATTTATAGCTTAGAAACTATTTGCCAGGAATAGTACCCATATTTATATGTAATTAAGAAAATTTTGTGCCACACTATCCTTCTCCCTAGCACGAAAGTCAGATGTATTTGTAGCAAAAGATCAGAAAAGACAGTACCTTTCTGGATAGGTTCTTACCAGTTGGACAGAAAGAGAAGCAAATTGAAATATATACATAATGAGAACAACAAGAAACTCTTTTCTCAAATAAGCAAAAACGAGGACCAGCAAATGAAGAATCCCAAGATGAAATTCACTAGACAGAAGATCAGTTAAAGTACCTCTGACATCTTCTCAGTCTCCTCAATAAGGGCAGTCCAGGCATTAAAGTCTAAAGAATTCGTTCTTACTATGCTCCATAATCTTTCCTCTTCAGGAGATAAAGCTGCCAACAGAAAATATAGCTAGTAAGTTTACTACCTGCTGATGCAACTGACGTTCAGGACAAAGGGACAAAAAAGGAAATTAAAAACATACAAAAGATGAAAGATGGAGAAAGACAACAAAATTGATTGAGTAGACAACATGTTGCACGAAGAAGTAAAAGGAAATCGACCAGGGAAAGCAGCTGGTTACAAGGTGAAAGACTACCGAGAAAAACAAATAACTATCAATCACCAAAGACATTCGCATAGAGCCGAGCTATGGCAACATCCTAGAGTAACTTTACTGTTTATGCAGATTTTCTTTTGGAAAAGAAACAGTAACACCACATGTCTAATAAAGAAATTTATATTAGCATCATGTATTTGTATTATGATTCCTGTGACTACTTAAATTGAGGACAAGCATCCCTGAACATCTAATGAGGTTCTTATTTAGTTTAATTGCAGGAGTAGCAACCGTCAATGATGGTCACCGAACGGCTAAAAAATATACCTAAGCCATCTTCTGGCTGATGCATATTGGAACTTCCATGAACGTCTGATGCAATCCCATTTTCAGCAATTGCAGCTTCTGCAATGTCTCTTGATTCAGCAGCGTTGTTGCCATTTGCAGAAGATCCATAATCAGCAACTTGGGATGAACCTACTGGTGCATCTGCTAGAGCGGCAAGATCCTGGCTGGCATCATACTGCATAGCAGTAGCACCTTCTTGCTGGGTAGACATTGCATCAGTAGTATAAGGGTTTCCAGCTTCTACATTAGAAGATGTCAACTCCCCTGCGCCATTTGGACATGAAGTGGCCAGATCCCCAGCGTTCCCAGCATCAGAAGAAGCATGGGCGCCAGCATCATCAGGAGTTTTGGATGAATAACCAGCAGATATATAATCAGTGACTGGCGAGGTTTGAGCTACCACGGTTTCACTTTCGCCCATACTTTAAAACCTGTCTACATAACAGGCGAAATTGATTAGTACAGCAGCAATATTAGAAAATCTAAGGAAAAATTAACATTATACACATTTGTTCCCTAGCATATCTCCATAAATATTTCAAAGAATGAGTAGGATAACTAACTAAACATAGTCAGAAATGAGATATACTAGTGAGTGTGTAATTGGAGTAAAATGTTATATACTTTCCTCTTCCTTATACTCATTTCTTTCTATATTTATGAAGTGACCTTAAATATCACGTGCACAGTATAGGCCATCATACAACCATCTCTAAGTCACATCCTACAAAAAGAAAAACAGCAGAGGGCAATAGGACAAAGAGCTGAAATATTCATATTCTAGACCTAGTCAAAGAAAAACGTTAATTTTTCCTTCCTATCCTACTATTAGGGCAAGCAATTTAACATATTTGAGTCCTAACAGGGATTTGGATAAACAATCTGAAAATGCGTAAAGACATATGCCTGTGCAGTTGGCACTTGGCATTGAAAAAGTATCCACATATGCCATTAAGTTGCACTCATTAACTTAAAATCCTGAATCCGACTTTTTAGGTCAGAATTTGAAATATCAGAATACAAATCTACACTCTAAACTCGAGAAAAGTCAGAAAACTATAAAACTTGACAAAATACGAGCCAATGAACTACAGCTTTGGGTGCAAATCCTACCAGCCAACATGGTAAAGTGGATAAACTACAACTTTAATACATAGAACAAGTAAGAACATAGAAGAAAGGTGAGCATTATTGTTTCCGACAACGGATGAAGGAAGCCGGAAATGGAACTTACCTGACGGACGGCGAGGGGTCGACGGAGAGCTTCGAGAAGCTGCAGAGGTTTTTTTTCTCTTACGAGTTTTTGGGGGGTTTCAGTTGTATGGAAGAAGAGAAGGATTAGGGCAAATAATAGGAAGCAAGGGTAAAAGTTAACGTATCTAATCGCAATTCTTGGATTAATTTAAGGGGTGTTTATCATCCATTATATTTCTTGTACGAGTTTTTTTTTTTTTTTTTTTACATTCAGTTTCCGGCTTAAGTCAGACTATTCTTGAAGATAGTAGTCTGATCCCTCAGACTATGTGCATGAATAAAAAGGGTTTGAGAACAGAGCAATTTATTTCACATACAAGATCCTACTCCAGAAGAAAGCAAAATCCTCTCACCAGGGTTCGAACTCACGCTACACGCCTTCAGCTGAATTTTAAGTTCCCTCATTTATCATCGAACTATGCCCGGGGGACACGAGATTTCTTGTACGAGGTTGCTTATCGTCCGATTCGATTTTATGTATTATCATTTTTTGATGTGTAAATATGCTAAATTAATCGATAAGATATTCGTTATCGTTTTTTGTCTTTCAATTTTTGGTTTAACCGATAAGAAAATGCTTCGGTAATTTCTTTTGCTTTCTCTTATTTTCATTTATTCATATATACATAGACTTCATGCATAAGAATCTACACAAATTACGAGACAGAAACTTTAAAACACATTGTGGCAATCAAACAGCAAATCATAAAAATGATAATGAATTTTCAAATTGTTTAATACATTTTAAATAGTGAAAGTACAAATGATAAGCGCATTTAACATTGAGAAAATAAGTGTGCCTTCAGTAAATATTTAGAAATAGGGTTTGTATAAAATGTGAAGCCGTTGTTATATAATTAGAGATAAAAAGATAATTTTAATATAAGTTTATTGGGTTATCGATCTAACCATTAACTAAATACTTAAAATCGAAACTGAATCGATGACCCAATAAAAAAATTACAAAACCGTTTACAAATTGTTAACTCAATAATCAGATACCGATAAACCAATAGCATTTTATTAGTTCAGTTTATCGGTCTAATCAATTTCTGCACACCCCTAGGTGTGTTACGTATGTATATTAGTATTTGATATTTAGATCTCATTTAGTTGTTATAAATAAAAGTATGCGAATAATTATCTTTTTGTACTTTTACATTATAAACGAAAATAATATACTTATTAATTTTAAAATCTCAATTGAATTTCATATCTCATTAATAAAAAATTGAAAGACAAATAAATTACTAATAAATTCATAACTAGTTATACCATGCCAACAAAGACTTAAAATCTAAGGAACATATGCATTTAAAATTAATTGAGATATTAAATATTTTATTTTTATACATGATAAACTTCTTACAAATTATTGTGACATAATATTTGAATATGAATGTTATAAAAAGGTAAGTTTACAAAATGTGTACTGTTATAATGAATGTCACTGTTGTTATAGATATAATATTGTTATAAAGAAGTAAAATATAATATGAAAAATCAGTTCCGGATAAAAGCAGATTGTTATATTGAAATGTTGTTATAACGAATGACAATTAGAGAGGTTTGATTGTATTAAAGTAAATATATTATGTGGATATGTGTCTTTTTCCTTTCTTTTTTTTGGTTTACAAATTATTGTTACATAATATTTGAGTATGAATGTTATAGAGAGGTAAGTTTACAAAATGTGTACATGTCAATGTTGTTATAGGTAAAGTAATGTTATAGAGAAGTAAAATATAACATGAAAATTGATTTTGGATAAAATCATATCGTTATAGTGAAAAAATGTTATGACGAATGACAATTATAGAGATGTTTGACAGTATTAAAGTAAATATATCACGTGGCTATTTTTCTTTTTTGGGTTTGTCTAAAACCTGTATTGGAGCCCAATTATACTAAATTCGCGTCGTGTATAGCCTTCGAGGGAAGCACTATCTATCAAGGATTTTGTCATACTAAGGCTCGAACCCGAGACTTCTAGTTAAGGAATAAGCAGTCGCATCCACTGCACCACATTATTTTTGTGGTGGATATTTATCACATAATACAAACAATGAGAATATCAAATTTCTGGCATGAAAAATGACATTATTTATCAGGTTTGTACTTCACTATTTTCAATTTTCATCTACAAAAGTTTTTTACTACAAATATTTTAAACAAAAGACGATTTTTAAAAAATCATTTAAATTAAATAAAAAATGATTACATTAGGGTTTCATTTTTAAAAAATTCTTTCAACCCCTTTCTATATTGTAATTGTCCTTTTCAACCCCTTTCTATATTGTAATTGTCCTTTTCTTTTTTATCTTGTTTCTTTTAAATATTTTTATGGCCTTTTGTTTAAAATAAAAGTGATTATGGATAACATATAATTACTTGTCACACACAATTATACATCAATATTGTCACAATCCAAACTTCAAGCCGCGAAGACATTTATTCCTACCCGATAAGCGAATCATTCACAATTGATTAAGCCAAATCTTAAACAAGTAAATTACGTGAAAAGAATAAACTAAACCATTTCAAAGTCATAAGCTAAGTCACATATCATAAATAAGCGGGAAAGTACAAGTGCAAATGCTATTAGAGTCAACGATACAAGTCTGATAAGTCATCCTGAATACATTGTCAGAAGAATGTAAAAGATAAAAAATAAAATAAAGAAAAGGAGTACGGTGACATGGATCAGTCAATAACTCACCCCCGAATACTATAAATAGCCATCTCAATTGTCGATGTTTCCACGCGCTCCACTGATGCTCGGAACAGACTTTGCACACAAAAAGATGCAGCAACTGTAGAGCGAGAAAACAACATATACTCAACATCATCGTTGACTGATCCTAAATTAGAACGGTGACGATCGATTTCTGAATGCTCACCTTCACACTTAACAATTATTAGCTCAAAGGGTGTGATCATATTATGACAAAAAGAAGACAAGTAATTTACACGGTTCAGCAAATATCTAAGTAATCAGTCAAAAAGATAATCATATTTTACCACATATTCTCATTAATCAATAAACATAGAATCAATGACATGCCATTAGTAGTAAATGCAATGCAATGCAAAGCAAAGCAAAGGCCATCTAACAAACGGTATATACATGCTCATTTAATAGAAATGTGTGACCATGGGGGCTTTTGAGGTCCACACATCACCCGGGATTATTTTTCATCGGGTTCTCAGCCAATTCCGCTCTCAATCTCTGTCCTTACCCTAGTTTCATGTATCATATGCATCACTCAGTTATATCATCTGCATCACTCCGCTTTGAACTATTTTCCATCGGGCATAATCATATGTATCCTCAACGGTAATATGCATGAGATACCATATGAAAGTATGAATATGATAATCACACAAAATAAGCAATAAGGCTATAAAGTAAAGGCTTAATTTAGCTCTGTTTCATCCTTAAATAAGAGTTTTAGAGTGACGAGAATACATAATCAACAAGTAAGAGATTCATAAATCACATGACAATCAAGTAAGAGATTTGTGACTCACACAACTATCAAAATCAATTAAAATTCACTACCAGCTAATGCCCACATGCTTTGGCATTTTTACAATTGAAATAAATGATTTGAATACGATACAAATTTCCCAATCATAACACTAGTACCCGTACGAGTGTTCGTCACCTCACAAGTATGAGACTTTTTTTTTTACCAATTTCCTTAACATTTGTTAATTTATCATCCAAACACTTTAAATATGGTCAAGTAAGGTCTCAACTTACCTATTCCGAAATCTGAAGCTCACAACAAAGTCTTGCATTTCCTCAAAACTTCTGAACGATCTCAATCTGTTCAAATATGAAATCTACGTAAACATGCAAGTCCATATATACCCATATTGCTATTTTACTATCCCGAACCCAAAAAGTCAACCCCGAACCCCGGAGGGCATAACTTTAATTTTGCTACCAAAATCAGTCTACTCATAGCTATAGTCTAAATTCAGAAAATGACCCAAATTCGACTTTCAATTCGAAGAATTACATAATTACAACTTTAGGGGTTAAAGTCCCAAATTCTCAACTCACAACATAATTTAAACGACCAAAACCTACTAGATTACATGATTAATTAGTTAAAGTGAGGTTAGATTCGATGCATAACTAGATTTGTTAGTCGGAAAAGGAAATAGAGATATCTAAGAGAATTACGAAAATATGTTGGTTGAAATCATTAGGAGAGGGAAAGAGGATATTTGAGATAATAATAGAGAGATTCAGAGTGAAGATTTGAGATATTTAAGGAGACGATTTGAGAGATTTGGAGAAATAATTTAAAACCTTTAGAAGAGAGATAGAAAAATTAAAAATATAAAAGTATTTAATTTCCCCCCCTATTATGAGATACAAAATATGTAGCTTAAAATTTGAGTATGGGTTACGTTATGTCAATTCCTTCAAATGAAATTTTTCTATATCATAAAAGTAGGCCAACTTATCACATGATATCAATTTTTCGCAATTGAGGAATCTTTAAGAAGGTTATATTTTTGAAAACTTATGTGATATAACTACTAAAGTCCACTAATTGTTCATTTTAGTAACATTTTCAAATTATTATTAAACATAATAATAGTTTATAAAAACATAGTAATCCCTTAAATTTAGGCTTTAATCTTAGTAGACTTAATCACTTTCATTCTTATAAGTTTTCTCTCTCCCCCTATTTTCACACACTTCAGTTACTCTGTAATCCCTCACGTTAAATTGGCTTCCTCATCTCGCTAACGATTTTCATAATTGTATATGCTCCATCATTTTTGCTTGAGAATGTTCAAACCTCCACGACTTATAGCCTCCCATAGTTTGATTCATTTAGATCTACGAAACATTTGGTTGTGAGTTGGAGAAACTGATATCCCTAATTTATGGAATTAAAGTTGGTCATGAGATCTCGTCACTCTTTTCACTATTTTTTTGTGTGATAGTGATAGCGGAATGATTGTATTTCACGACTATAATTATACATACATTAACATATACACATAATACAAGTGATATATCCATTTATGTTGTGCGTATGTATCTTGTATCACATATATAAGTCATTTTATATCAGATGTATCAATATAGATACAATGGCATACCTATGACACACAAGTGATATAAATTTTATATGTTTGGCGTATGTTTATTGTATGTCCTATGTATCAATGTACATACAATTATGAATACGACATACAAATGTATACAATGATATGCAATCATATATATCACTGGGTTTGTGTGCATGTCAATGTATGTCTGAGGAATTTCAAGTGTATACATGACATACAACAAAATACAAATACGTACAAGTGTACACACAATTACAGAAATGAGCTGAATTTTATACATTTTAAAATTTTAATGTTATTATATTTTGTAAAGTTAGTAATATTGCTATAATTTGCAATAAACGTTATTAATATTGCTATTTATGAAACTTCCTCTTGTAGTTATATGGGGTAAGAGAGATAAATTATCCTATATAGATGAAATTAGATGAATAACTTATCTCACATTTTATCTTATGTAAATGGAATCAGATGAAATACAAATATATTATTCCACCAACCAAACATAGAACTAATAATCCAAACTCATAGCCCTCGGGCATAGCTGGATGACAAAGGAAGTGAACTTAAAATTCAGCTGGAGGCTGCCGTGTGAGTTCAAATCCTGGTGGGAGCACTTTGCTCTCTTTTGGGATAGAACATTGTAGGTGATATCACTGCTCTTTTCTTAAATGTATATCATTCCGACACATTTCGCGATTTAATGATAGTAGTGTTGCAGGATCGATAATACTATAATAATCTAGCGTAAAAAATAATAATAATAATAATCCAAACTCATCTCATCGCCCCGGATAGGCCTATATCAGTAGGCCCGTAACCTATGTTGGAGATGAGTCGAAAACAACAGTTGTCATTCATCGTCCACTTTCTTTCCCGCATTATACGAAACACACAAAGACAGGCAAAAGATTGATTCATCCCCCAGCAATTGGGTATTCTAAAAACCTGATCTTTATAGAGATGCACTTACCTAAATCTTGGCGTGGGAGAAAATTGAGAAGAAAAAGGGGTGGAGGTGCAATATGTTTGGATACAAATGCTTCCGTTGGAACAAAATTTCAGATCTCTATTCCCGAGAACCTGACACGTTTATTCTGCCTGCACCCATCCCACAATGGCCTCAAGGTATGCCAATTGCTTTACTAATTATCTTTTCATTGGCGGTCAATTGTCATTATCTGAATTTTGTTGCGAAATTGTTACTTTAATTAGTCAATTAACTGCCCCTCAATATCAAATTAGTTGCTTGGGCTACATAAACTCTCTGTATCCAACCTCATTGTTAGATTGTTTTTGTGCTGATGGTCAACCTATGCAATTCGGATTGGCTTACAGAGGGTGAGTTAAAAGGGCCACTTGGATAATTATTAATTACACATTAGATTTATCATGTGGGGTTTTATAGTAGGTTACGGAGGATGTGGATTAAGGTAGAAGGTTATTAGGTAGTTGAGTGTTGTCTCGCTTATCCTTCCATACTAGTAGTCGTTGTAGTATTACTCTTGTAATTGCTTATTAGATTTCTTTTACTATTTGATGTTTCTTGTCCTTCAATTATCGTATTATTTTGTTGTAGTTACTGTCCCTTTTTAAGAATGTTTTGTCATGCTTTCTTTAGTATTTTTGTCATTGCTTCTTCAGTCCCGTTGTTTTATTTTTTCGAACTGCTTTCAAATGCTTTTACTTGAGCCGAGGGTCTATCGGAAAAACCTCTCTACCTATCAAGGTAGGGATAAGGTATGCGTACACACTAACCTCCCCAGACCCCACTTGTAGGATTACACGGGGTATGTTGTTGTTTATTTAACATGTGGGGTTCTATCTTCTTTTTTGTAGCCATTAGTTTAAAAACCCCAATTTGTTTGGGATTGAGGTGTAGTTGTTATTGCATTGTTTTCTATAATTATTATCCCTAATTTTACATTGAAAAGAAGGAAAGGAACATCATTTTCTTCATTGCTACTCAGGGTGTCTCATTTTCTGTTCAATGTCTGATTAAGATTGAAATGCTTCAATGTTCCAGCAAAACTGGAAATTACACATCCATCCCAGAGGAGGTTACTATCTTTTTCATCCAAATACCATGACTATGTCCTAGGTATTTTGTCTGTTTACCTTAGCTTGAAGTAATATGTTAAGTATTCCACGAGGTTCATATTTCTAATGTGGTTAGCTGAAAGTTATCAACTTTAAAATGATTTCTATACTGTTCTCTAGAAAAATAATGTATGCCTTCTCAAATAAAAAAGAAAAAGAAGAAGAGAAGAATGTATGCTACTGTTTGTGGTGAAATATGCATGAGCTGGTGGCAACTTTTAATTCTTTTAGCACTGTTAAGGAAATATTGTAATCATTGTTGTAGTCTCCAAGCATGTTATTGAGTGTGAAACATTCTCAACGGTAGTTTCTTTTTTGCCACTCTTTCATGCTTTTAATTCTATTTGCCCCTTCTTATACAAGGGCTCTACAAGTTTTAATACCTAGAGTTGTCAATGAAGTAGCTAGTATGGAAATAAACAATAGAAATTTTGAAGGCAAACATAGCAACATACATAGCCTTAAACAAAATTGTATTTCCTTGCTAGCTTTTTGGTGCAACATGGCCATTGTAAATGATGTAGGTTCCATACTTGATATGACTGAGGCCTTGCACACTTTGTAATTGTTAACGCACCATGTTAGTGCTGTTTCTCCATTTATATAATATGATTACTTGTAAAAAAAAAGTAACTAATCTGGGAAGATGCTGCTGTAGTCTTTTGATTGATAGGCATAGGACAATGAGCTGTAAAATGAAAACTTCCTGATGTTATTTTCTTCTACCAGAAAATGGAATTAGCATAAGTTTCTGAAATATGAATACTTTTTGAAAGTTCCACATGCTTTGTTTGAGCAGTAAAATCATATGTACTACTGTTTCAAAATTTATCTAAAGCACTTATTTTTCCATCATGATTAACTCCCGCATATTAAATCAGGACGTTGTTTTCTGATTATTTCTTGTTCAACTGATTAAGTTTCATTCAGTTTCCCTCTCTACCATATTCTCTATGTTGTACTTTCATTCTTATCTCGCAAGTAGGGGTGAACACGAAAAACCGAAACAAACCGATAACCAAATAAAGCCAGAAAAACCCCTACATTTTTTTGGTTTGATTTGGTTTAGTTGTTAATTGTAAAAACCAACGATATTTGGTTTGGTTTTGGTTTCAAGTCTAGAAAAACCGAAAAAACCGAAAAAACCCGAACCAAACCAACTTTATATATACATATTTTAAATTTTTTATAAATATGTGTGTGTGTGTATTTTTATTTATTTTTATGAATAAATTACAATGTATATTATATTTCCTGTACTCTTGGGCCATTCAATGTACAGTGTATCCCTTGTCTGATCGCATTTCCCATTGTTCTGGCTGTTCCTTTGGCAATTATCCAGTTATATGCAATAGATGTGGAGTCCAGATTGTGCATCTCAAGTTGCAAATTTATTTCCAATCATCAAAATGGTGTTTTTTCTTGGCTGTGTCCAATTTTCTTATGTTTAGGATGTAAAGCACATAATGGTAATTTTCCTACTTAAAGTGTCAACTGGAATTGACGACATTGCAAAGTGTTGGCTGGTTCAATTTAAAGAAACCGACAAAAACCGAAATAACCGGAAAAAAACCGAATCATAAAAACCGACTTAGTTTGGTTCGGTTTGGTTTAATGATTTGAATAATCGACTTAATTGGTTTGGTTATTTTTTTACATAAAAACCAATCCAAACCGAATCGTGGACACCCCTACTCACAAGAGGTGCTTTGCCATTTGAAGAAGACTTATAAAAAACTTTGCAGATTGATTTGGCACTTTGCTGGATCCATTTACGATTCTTGGAGTTCAGAATATTCAACTTGAATCCACTAAAATGAATTTTTTAAAAGTTTGGATAAGTTTGAGTTCTTTGTTCAGCTTCTAAGTTTTCATTGTGATCAAATGATTCTTTGTTGGTTAAATGTAAGAATTTCTTATTTGATTTTTTTCTTTCCTTGGAAAAGATATTGTATATGTTCTTGGACCTGCATTAGTTTTCAGAATTGCTTGATATGACGTTTCTGTTTAGAGGATTGCATACAAACATATATAGTTTCCTTTCTTGAAAAAGAAATTAAGAGAAGAAAACCTCTAATGCTAGTTTTTTTTCCTGCGTTCTACCACTGTCTTAGAATGTTCAGATACAGGATTTGCTAGTGGAAGAATTAAACTAGGGGAATTGGAGGTTCATAAAATCAGCAAGTTTGAGTTTGTCTGGGGTTATAATCTGTCACAAGATCGGAAGCAGGGTGTTAGCTTTTATAAACCAAGGGGGGTGCCTGATGGATTTTTCAGCCTTGGCCACTACTGCCAATCTAACAACAAGCCTCTACGAGGGTTTGTGCTTGTTGCTCGGGAAGTGACTAAACCTAAGCCAGGGGATCATTGCAACGGAAATCCTTGTTTGCCTGCGCTTCAGAATCCCCTTGATTACACGTTAGTCTGGAGTTCTAATGATGGAACTGAAGAAAATTTCGATGGATCTGGTTACTTCTGGTTACCTCAATCACCAGAAGGTTATAAAGCCTTGGGGTTCATTGCGACTAGTAGGCCTGTTAAACCTGAGTTAGGGGAAGTTAAATGTGTTCGAGCTGATCTCACTGATGAATGTGAGACTCACCGCTTGATACTCAAAACCAGCTCTGTTCTTTCAGAAGTACTGGCAATTTGGAGCATAAGACCACGGCATAGAGGAATACATGGTAAAGGTATATCAGTTGGTAGCTTTTTCTGCAGTAGCTATTGGAGCACGGTGCAAAATCTAAACATCGCATGCCTAAAAAACTTTGACACAAGTCTACAAGCAATGCCAAACCTTGATCAGATTCATGTAATCATTAGGCACTATGGTCCTACTTTGTTTTTCCATCCTGACGAGGTCTATCTTCCATCTTCTGTACAATGGTTCTTCGACAATGGCGCAATGCTCTACACGAGAGGCGATTCAGTTGCTAAGCCTATTGAGCCTGACGGCTCCAATTTACCTGGTGGTGGGACAAACGATTGCCAATATTGGATTGATTTGCCAAGCGATGTTCGGAGGGATATTGTCAAGTTTGGAAATTTAGAAAGTGCAAAACTTTATGTTCATGTGAAGCCAGCCTTCGGTGGTACTTTCACGGATCTAGCAATGTGGATATTTTGCCCCTTCAATGGGCCAGCTACTCTAAAGGTAGGCGTAGTGAATGTTCCTCTTAGCAAAGTCGGTCAGCATGTAGGTGATTGGGAGCATTTCACTCTCCGAGTGAGCAATTTCACAGGAGAATTGTGGAGTATCTATTTTTCTCAGCACAGTGGTGGTGAATGGGTGGATGCTTATGATTTGGAGTTTATTGCAGGTAATAAAGCTATTGTTTATTCATCAAAGAATGGTCATGCTAGCTTTCCTCATCCTGGAAATTGCATTCAAGGGTCCTCAAAGCTAGGAATTGGAATTAGAAATGATGCTGCCCGTAGTAATCTCTACGTAGATTCAAGTACCCAGTATGAAATTATGGCAGCAGAGTATCTCGGCCATGGAGCTGTCAGTGAGCCATGTTGGTTACAATATATGAGAGAGTGGGGTCCAACCATTATTTATGACTCAAGAAAGGAGCTTGAGCAAATCGTTGATCGCTTGCCAATAATGGTTCGAAATTCAGTAAAGAGTATTTGTGATAAGTTGCCAATGGAACTGTTTAAGGAGGAAGGCCCTACTGGGCCAAAGGAGAAAAATAATTGGATTGGAGACGAAAGATGGTAGCACATTTCTTATTTCTGTCTATGGTTATCTTACTCCTCCCAGTAGATCAGAGTTGGCTTGTTGAAGTTTGTTGTACCATTATGTACATACTCCTCTTACTCAATTCGAGTGTTCAAATTACAAGTTAAGTACACGAGATGTAATGGAAGTAAGAGGTGGAAAAATGGGCTTTGTAGTTGCTTTAGCTTAGCAATTTGTGACGACTACTTTGAGGATCCTACAAGTTTATAGTCCATAGCAGGAGTTATCTTGATTCTTCGATTATCTGCAGAAGGGAAGAACACACTACTCATAAACCAAGAGGGCATCAAACACGCCGTAATCCTTCACCTTAAAGCAAATTGATTCTTGATTCTTGTTATCACCATTTTGTTCTGAACCTATCACAATGTGCTGCTTCTCACTGTCATTGTGGCATCAGGTTGTTCTTTGCTGAGCTGTGTAAAGTTTAATGAAGACATTTCTCAATCCAAATCTTAACTCCATTGCAAATTAAAGAAAATGACTTCTGCATGACGCCCTCTATCTTTTCTTCTACCTGCGAACGTTCTTTACTGTATGAGCAAGCTATGCCAGTATAATGTTTGGCATTGGCAGTCTCTTGTACGTCCCACTAATCTAAGCAGGTAGACACTTAGAGAATGATAGTTTGGTTCGGAAACAAAGTCTTGCAGGGATAACAATGTAGGGATTGTGATACGGGAATTAGTAATCACTGGATTATTTAGCGTATATGCTTTTTTTAGTGAATGTTTAGTTCATTGCACTAAGACTTGTATATACCGTGTTTTAGTTCATTGCAACTAAGACTTGTATAAACTGTGTTTTAGTTCATTGCACTAAGACTTGTATATACTGTGTATATTAATAGAAGTCCAAAATTTGAACCTTGATTTTGAAGTATAAAAGATACAAAGATGAAATTGAGGTTGTTTTGGTCCCAGCTGTAACAAGAAATTGTTTGGGAAATTGATGTTTTTGTTGGATCAGTTCTGTCATAATCGGCTTTACTAATCTCATATTTGATCCAACCATATTGATATTGACAAAATTTGTACAAGCTGAATCACACTTTTACTTTATCTATTTTAGTTGTCCAATTTTGTCTGACCCATTCAGTCAGCATCCTCTGTTCAATAGTAAATTTTATTCCTTCTTCGCTCTATTTAAAATTGTGAAGGTTGCATACAATAGACTCTTGTGGTTCGGCCCTTTCTCGAACTCCGCGTATAACGGTAGCTTAGTGCACCGGGCTGACCTTTTTAAGGTTGCACCAATATGATATTTTGTGACTAATTTTTTTAAATCTTTTTATGGAGAAAGTAGACTCGTGAAGGAAGTCAGTAATGAAATGAGAGAAAACAACCTTTAATAGGGATTTTAATTTTCACGGAGAAAGTAAATTCATGAGTTAGTCATGTCTACTATTGAGGAGGAAGCTAACTCTTTCGACTGGGAGTCATCAAAAGAATGAATGACCACTAGAGGGGGAAAGCGATAGAAATTGGTTCCCTACGACGTCTTCTGTCTTCACGCTTTCTAAAAACCACCCTAGCCTTCCACGCAAGTTGTAGTACCCCGGGAATCTTTTCAAACCTTAGTCAGGGCTACTGGAAGATCCTTTCATCTCTTCTTTCTTTGTGTTGAGAGAGAGTCGCCAAAAGGCTCATTCCATGAGTGAAAGAGAACCTGGCTTGTTTAGCAACCAAAGCTAGCTTACTAAGGAAAAATCTGTTAATGGGAGACCCTTCTTTGCCGAGCCGGGTACTTCTCCTTTATCCCTTGCCTTGCTTTTTTGCTCGCTCAAGTGGAGCTTCATTTGATTATTTTGTAATTCTTCCATGTCATATGATGTGATACTTCCACTTTTTCAAATTACGTGAAGATATTTGATTAAGTATGGAATTTAAGAGAAAAAAGAACGTCTGAACGTGATCTTTACGAGCCTGAGAAATTTTTGTGGCTCTAAATTATTTTATTAAGAGTTAAACGAGAAATTTAAATTATTAATATGAAATATAGAAAGATATCATTCTTCTCAGAACTAGATAAAAAGAAAATAATCTCATATAAATTGAAACAGAAAGATTAATATTTTTTTTAGATCGTTTTAAGAAAAATAGTCTTTTAAATTTAAAAGTAACTTATGTAAATACCTTTAATTTATCATTAATAGTAAATATTTAAAATCATATAAATATTATAAAATATTTTTAAAAAAATTCTTAAATTAAGTGCTCAATCAAATAAAGTGACATAAATCAATTTGCACAACCAAGAAAAATAGAAAAGGGACCATAGGAAAATTTCCTATATTAGTCTATCTGCAACTGCAAGTCAACCAGATAAAAGGTACTTCTTCCACTTTTTAGTTTTTACTGTCTTCAGACTGCAAGGGCGTCAAAAAATATAATGATTCTTTTCTAATTATTACTGTACTCTCTATTTTCCAGTGGCTCCCTACCCACATTTGACTTATCTTTTTTTCCGATTGTCGTATTATTATTATTATTTTCAATTGATTTCTAACAGGATTGGACGCCGGTGATTATGCCAATCATTTGCATATGTTGGTATAGTTCAATACATAATAATTGGGTCCACTATAACCATAAGTAAACAGTAAAAGTAAGGTAGGCCTTAGCGTGGTAGGTGATCCGCAAATTGAATCCTAGATCTAGAAATAAAAGAAGGTGGACCCCCTCTCTGTCGAAAGAAATGAGATTATCGCAGATACACACATTAAAAATATTAGCCAAATTTTCTCGACGCTCCTCTTTATTATTTTCTAGAACCTCAGAAACTATCCTTTCCGGCTGCCCCCTCCCCTTATAGTAAAGGCGAGTGACTTTTTAGCTTCTTTCCTTATAGTCTAGTGGCTTTCACTCCTTTCCTGGATTAGAAAGAAAGCTACTAATAGTACCGTGCAATATCTGGCCTAGTGAAAGAAAATATAGTGGAATAATATAGTGTTGGGTCCTGAGGACTAGGATGGTCACACCAGTAGAAAGAGTGTTGCTACTAAGCTAAGTTGTTGTTGGGGAACTCGGTATAAGCGATTTTTCGCTTCCGCCTTTCTAGGTTTCACAATAGCTTTCCCATGCTCGAGATGACCTTATGGGTAGCAGCCTCCCACAAAGATGACCTTGTGGTCAACTTCTATTCTGCTTGTTGGAAGGTTCTTCAGGATCTCTTCCCGAGTCAATTGTTTTTTCTATTATTCATCAGATTTTGATCTATGTTATTTTCTCCTCTAAGACTGGCCATCGGAGGATGGAAGGTTGTGCTAAGACTCACTCTGCTACCCAAAGCTTTGCCGATGGCTCTTTGTGAGTCAGCATTGTACCCCAGAATAGTCACCTTGGTCTGACTTAGCCGGCTCGTAGGAATGAATGGAAAGATCGGGCATAATAATAATAATAATAATAATAAACACAAGTGTTATCATGGAAGTAAAAACTAGGGGTGGCCAGTGGGCCGGGCCGGGGTGGATCGGGACCAGTCGCGGCGGGACTTGAGGGTCCGGACGCGAGCTCCGGCGGGATTAGTGGACCGGGATTGACAAAACAGGAATAGATCATGTCCCGTCCCACATCCCGCCGGAAGGGGGACTGGTTTTGGGGGGGCGGGGCGAGTCTGGTCGGTAGTTTTTTTTAAAACACTTAATTTAATATATATATATATATATATATATACACACTTCAATAATTGAACAAGATGGTTAATAAAAACATCCCAAGACTATTTTTGTGCCTCTCATATTATTTAATAAAAATATGATTTTTTTTTTGTAATACAATTTCAAAATAGCAACTTTGTTTCGTTGTTCAAAAGTTGCAAATCATATAGTAAAATTGCAATTAAAAAAATTCCATAGTTAGCCATACTTTTTCTAATTTCTTCACAATGTCTTGAGGATCTTCGGTTGGAATTGAAATTTGTTGGTCAAATTGTTCGACGTTGTTTCATGTTCCCTCAGACAAGATTTCGTTGTAGTTGTAGTCGTCTTCTTCGTTGATCTCTGGTTGACCGCACCTTCTACGCTCCGCTCGAATCCAATCTCTAAATAGAACTGCAATCTCCAAGGTGTCTCCCGCCAATGAGTGTCTGTGCTCTCTTATTTGAAATCTTCCAACAGAAAAAGCACTTTCAGACACTGTTGATGACGCTTGAATGTTCAACACATCTCGGGCCATCTTTGGTAGTGTCGGAAATGTCTTCGCGTTCTTCCTCCAGTATCTCAGCAAGTCTTCACATCCATCTTCATTAACAATTGATTCGTACGGTACAACACCCTATAAAATATAAACATCAAATTCGCTAACTTGTGAAGAAGTTGACCACTAAACATTTTATTTTTAAGGCCTTGAATACTAGCAGCAGAAATCACATGTTTTATAAGGTTGCAGCGACGTAGAAAAAGATGGTACAAAAGCCTGTTGATTATTTGCACTTTGTTGTTGGTAATACATATATACTTTTTTTGCATTCAGTGTGTATGTTAGATATAACTTTTTCTTTAGTTGGTTCGTGAGTTGGTTCTTCATTTGGACTTGGAGGTAAAAGTACTGCTATACAATCATAAATCATTTAAACAACTGTTTTACAACCGTCTACTTTAATAGTCGGATTTAATACAACACCAATAATATAAATAGTGGGAATAGAAAAAAAGTTTTTTTTTAAATTTTATAAACATTTTTTCAATAGATGCCTTATAAGTTTGTTTTTTCATATATTTATTAAGTAACTAAAATATTAGAGCTATATAAAATAACATAGTTGAAATAGTAGGATAATAAATACCAGAAAATTCTTTAGTAGTTTGAAATTTTTTCTCTAAAAATCCAATAAGTTCTAAAAAAAAATTCCAACCATTATCTACAAGCATATTCCTTGAATTTTTTATTATGAACGTTAAATAATAAAATTATAGGTCTTCTATAATCGTAAACAACAAGTAATTGTTCATATAGAGAATTTCACCTAGTCGCTACTTCTTCAAGAATTTTTCTATAAGTTAATTCACAATCGTGACGATTTTTTTATACTCTTTGCATCTTTGTATTTTATTACCTTTAAAAATAAAATTTATAACAAATTGTATTTTATCAAGAATGTTTTCAAAAAATTTAGGTCATCCTTTACAACTAAGTTATAAATATGACACACACATCTTATATGAAAATGATTAGGAAAAGATGGAGTTAATCGAACTTTTAAAAGTCTTATAGCATAATCATTAGAAGTAGCATTATTTAATGTAATAGTCATAATTTTATCAATTATTCCATAATAAACACAAATTTCATGAATATTTTGTGCAATAAAAGTTCCAGTGTGCCTATCATCAATATATCTATATGCTAAAATACATTTTTGCATAGACCAAGTATGATCTATCCAATGACATGTAACAGTTAAATAATCATTACCGTTAGTACTACGACCTATATAAGAAGTGAGAGCCACTTTGCCATTAAAAGATATAATGCATAACGTAAATACTGATGATATTCATGTGCAAATTTAAAAACGTCTCTTCTAACAGTTGATCTAGGAAAATCGTTAAAGGCAGGATTATACATTTCTCTAACGTAATGAATAAAACCAGGAGAGGAAGGAAATGCAAAAGGCAAACCCTCCACCACAACTAATTTTGTTATATTTTGCCCATCTTTGTATTTATCATATTTATGACCTATAATTCCACCGTCATCGGGTTAATTCGACCATGTACTTAGTTGGAGACACTATGTGAACATTGTCCCGACTCAGAGGGCATTGGTACACCCGATGTTTCAGCCTGGTATTGATTTTACCTAACTGTGTGCTCGCCTTGTACATGTCTCAATAAACCTCCCGTCTCACCTTGACCTTTTTCCGATTTTAAATTTATAAACATTTTGACAAATTTTACATCTAACTACTTAATTCTCTTTGTTCCTATCAAAAAAATACCATGCATGTGATTTTAATTTTCGTTGTTTGGGGCCTCGACTCATACTAGGGGGAATAGGAGGCAATCCAGTTTCAGTTTGAGGCTGAGACTCAGTCTGAGCCTGAGGTTGAGGTGCACTAGTGGGTGTGTCATCTACATTATCGTCAAAATTAAAGTCTGGTTCAGATGCAGAATATACTTCATCATCTAATGGTATATCATTAAAAAAACAGTTTCATCTATATGAGTGAAATCAATCAAATCATCGGGAATATGAATAGGATTACTAGAAGAAGTACCCTTACCCTTGTTACCTCTACTAGAAGAAACACCCTTACTCTTACCCTTAATCATACGTCCAAGGCATTCCATTATAATTATGCAAATAAATAATTAAAGTAAATGAAATTAAGTGCGATAATTAAAATTAAGTAACAATAATAATTTAAAGAAGGTATGAACTTACCAAACATCGACGTAACGTCGACGTGTAATCGAGGTTGAAAATTGTAACTTTGCTCGATGGATGATCCTCAAGCTAGTTGCCAACGTCACTCTCAATTTTTGAACTTTGATATAAATTAGCAAACAAAATATAAAATTTAGTAGGCAATGTAGAGTTGTAGAGAGAGATATAGAGATTAGATTAGAGAGAGGGTAGGAAGATTTGTGAGAAAAATGAAGTATTTATAGTTGAGAAATATGGTTAAAGTATAAATATAGTAACTTAGGGTTAAAAATAAATATGAAGGGGATAGGGATGATTTATGGGGTGGGGTGGGGCGGGGCATTTTAGTCGTTATACCTGTTGCACAACGACTAAAGTTGAAAATGGCTGTTGTGCAATGATTATTTTTGCAAAGGGGGCCGGACGGGAGCGGGCCGAGGTGGGCGGGTCAGATCGGAATTGGGACGGGCGGGACGAGCCCTGGTTCCGTCCCGAGTTCAAACTCTGACACCCTTTTTTTTTAAGGGGGATCGGAGCCCGACCCGTTTCACTAGCCAGCCTTGATAAAAACTAAGTCAAGTCAGCTAGTTTGTTCCTTAACGCCCCTAGTATTTTACCACACGTCAACCAGAGTGTTTGATGATTTAGTTTGAATTAGTTTTACGTATGGAACAACTCCATTTTTACTAAATCAAATGTTTGAATGCATAAACAAAGTAAATCAAACTATAAATATAGTAGGCGTTTGGCCATAAATTTTAAATATTTTTCACTTTATTTCAAATTTATGAAATTAGAGTTGGAGATAATATTATTTGGTTTTACTTTTTACAAATAATATTTGAAATAATGTTATGTTTGAATACACTTTTTCTAAAAAAATATGAAACATGATTTGTATCACACAACTTTTAAAAATTAGTAAAATCACTCAAACTGATTAATTTACCTGAAAAAACAACCAAATCCACTATAAAAAGAATAATATCATATAACAGATAGTCCCATAATATCATAGATTGGATACACAATATTAAAAAAAAAAATTAAAAGAGGAGCTGCATCTGAATCCCATATACGAGCTACTACATGATACTACACTTCTTTAATTTTTAAATCCTACTCCAAAGATTCATTAGTGCAAAAAATGAGATAATATCTCATATGGTTATTCAATTATGAGTGTTTCACTCAGAAAGTCACTCAACCTTATTTTCTAAGTATAAAGTCACTCAACTATGAGTGTTTCACTCAAAAACTCATCCAAATTTATTTTCTAACCATAAAATCACTCAACTATTGGTGTTTCACCTACAAAATCACTCAATCTATTTAAGTGAATTTTTAATTACATTTTGTTGATTTTATTTAAAGCAAAAAAATGTAAAATGTAAGAAATAAACAAGTACCATTTTAACCATTTTAGTGACCCAACCACTTGACCCGACCCTAAGCATATACCTCAACAGTTTGCCATATTGTGCACCCCGCATCTCCATATTGTACTTTTAAAGATGAGTTTCAGTTTTAATCATGTTGTTGATTTTAAAAACCTATATTAAATTTAAAATCTTTATAGAATTGGTTACGCTTTGACTTCGTAGTTAGAAAACAAAGTTGAGTGACTTTCTGAGTAAAATACCCATAGTCGAGTGACTTTTGAGTAAAATACTCATAGTTGAGTGAATTTCTCGTTAGAAAACAAAGTTGAGTGACTTTCTGAGCGAAATACCCATAGTTGAGTGACCATTTGAGATATAATCTCAAAAAAAATATTAATAATACTAGTAACTAGCTATTCTTTAAGATAAAAATATAGGGTTATTTTTTAAAAACTAAAAATTTGAGGCAAAATTTTGAAAATCCGAAATTTTCAAAAGTAAAAAGTGAGTTAAAAAAATAGGGTTAGAGCTATTCAGACTCATCTTAGTCTAATGTCAATAAGATTAGTATATTATAACTACGAGGAAATGAAATCTCTTACCTCCTACCATTTCACAAAAAAACATTAATTTTTTTATGTTTGTTAATACCCCATAGAAGTCCGGGGCCTAAAAATCCAGGAGTACATTTCTCATGAGCTGTCCTATATACGACACGACCCGCGGGGTTGGTACCTTTAGTCATACTTTTCATGAATGTGTATATGACTCGTTTTCGTGAGTTAAAATATTATATTTATTAAAATAATATAATATAATATAACACAATTGTATGAGGAAATTCGGGATTTATAGGTGGACCAATCAGAAGTCAGCACGTGGAGGCACTGACTTAGCCGGGTACGGGTTGATAGGAAAGCTCCCGGAGTCAACCCAGAGACGCTCTCGCATTGCCATTCCCGGTACGTCTCGGACAGGCATCAGCCTGGCGTAACGTTGGATGCTCCGTGGTTGGAAGTACACAATAGAGTACTTCCAACCACGAGGTCTTATTCCTCCGGTCTTGATTCTTTCTACAGATGGAATGCATTTCCAACAACTCTTGTTCTATTAGGCAGCCTTGAGCCTTGGCCAAGTGTTCGATGGGACGTTTGTAGTGTGAATTAGGCATTTCACTTGTACTTTCTGTTGAAATGTCTAGAATTTCATAGATAAATATGCATTATTAAAGAAGGAACATATATTTCATCCTTAACCCTTGTAACCTAACTTCTTACCACATTTCTAACTCTTGTCTCTTTACCTTAAGCTATTTACATTCTCACATTTTCGATACTTTCTCAGTTTAACTATTAGGAAAGGGTTCGTGATAGAGTACGATTTACTTGTTCTTAACTCCTTTTAAACACATTTAACTATTATCTTAAAACCATTTCTTAGCGGTAAACAACAATACGTTATGAAAGGGTAGGTCCAAACAAGCAGTAAGCAAACGCCCCTTCGTATCTAATAGCCTTTTTGATCAAGTTTATTTTTTCCCAAAAGTGTTTATTTTTTTAAAAAATGAGGTGTTTGGCCAAACTTTTGGAAGAAAATAAGTGCTTATGGAAAATAAATTAATTTTAAAAATTTGGCCAAACAGATTATAAATTCGTTAAAGGTATAATTTGTAAAGGCCACGTTTCTTTTTGGCGACAACCAATAACTTGGAACTAACTTTAGTAAATTATTTTCTGGTCAAAGATGAAAATTATATCAAGAGTAGCTATGTTCATGTAATATGAGCCACAAAATGTAGAGAAGATGAAACATAGTGGAGGCAAATATCGAAATTAGTATCGAGGAATTAGGGACAACATTGGAAGATTATCGGGGACGACGTCTTCCATGAGCCGTAACTTAGTCATATGTGCTTGAGGACAAAAGCAAATCTCAATTTCTTTACTTATTGGATTCTAGATCCATTAGAGGTAAATCAATTATTTAATCTAACATGTACTTTTAATTAAGAGAGAAATAAGTTGAAAAATATGGACTTGCCTACAATTGAAGTATTGGTTTCCATCCAAAAAAGTATGAAAAGTAATAGAATATTTACCACATATTCTTACATTAATTGTATATCTCCTATTTTAGGTAGAATTATATTCCTTTTGTAATTAGGTTGATTAGTTACCTAGTTTATAGCAAGGTAAATATTTTCTGTAATACTATATATTGTAAATCATCAATTAATAAAATCAAGGAACATATTCCTTTATGGTATCATCAGCCAAACCCTAAACTATCATACCCTAGCCGCCGACCCCCCCTCGGCAGCCGACGACAGTCCCTTTCTCACGACCAACCTTCCTTTCTCTCTCTCCGTCATCCTCCTAAATTTCGTTTTCCATGACTGACCAAACCAAATTCCATCCTGCACTTGCAGTCAATAACATTAAAAACTTCATCCCTGTAACTCTTGAGATGGAAAATGATCAATACTCTTAGTGGGCGAAACTTTTCAAAATCCACTGTCATGTCTACAACGTTATCGACCACATCATCCCTTCTGAATCGAAGTTCCTCGACCAACCCTCGACTTCTGATGATGGACTTTTATCTCGTTTGGATATAGTTGTCCTTCAGTAGATATACGATACGATATCCAATGATATGTTGCACACAATTATTGAGACAATGCCACTGCCAGCCAGACGTGGGAACGTTTGGAGAATATCTTTCACGACAACAAAACTCAACGTGCCTTATACCTTGAAAATCAGTTTAAAGACGTTCATCAGGATGACTTCCCTAACGCGTCGGTCTATTGTCAAGAACTAAAGATGCTTGCCGACCAACTCTCCAACGTTGGTGCACCAGTCACTAATCAACGATTAGTAATGCAGCTTATTGCGGTCTTAAATGAATCCTATGACGGCGTTGCTACTATCCTTCAACAATGCTCGCCGTTGCTACCATTCTATGAGGCCCGTTCGAGGTTAGTCCCCACTGGCAGGGAACAACTAGCAGTGTCTGCGGCAGTGGCAGCAACTTCCACCGTGGGATGCCTACCCTCCGTGGGCTATATGGCCCCCACCTACACGGGCCTCTCCCCCTTGTCCGTATCTGACATCCTTGTGGACTCTACCTCCGGCCCGTCAGGCCCAACCTAGCATACTCGGCGCACGTCTACAACATGCTTACACAACATATGTCTCCCCGTCCTCCACCTATGCACCGACTGACATTGAAGCAGCAATGAACATGATGTCACTCAATGCTCCGGATGAAAATTGGTATATGGACACATGTGCCACCTCTCACATGACGGCATCACAAGATACTCTCTCATCTTATTCCAATTTGAGTAATTTAAATCTGAATATTATTGTTGGTAGTGGACAAATCATTCCTATCTGTGGTTTTGGTCATTCATCCCTATCCCCACCACATCCACCACTGATTTTGAAAAATGTCCTCCACTCCCCGAAACTCATTAAGAATCTGATCTCTGTGCGATGTTTCACAACTGGTAATAATATTTCCCTTGACTTTGATCCTTTTGGTTTTTCTGTGGAGGATTTTACGACAGGGAGGCGAATAATGAGATGTGACAACACCAGAGATCTCTACCCTATTTCCAACATCGTCAACAAAACAGCCTCAGTTCCATCAACTTTTGCTGCTCTTTCGTCTTCCTTATGGCATTCTAGATTAGGATATCTGAAAGACTTTGTTTTGCGCTCCATTGGAAATAATAATTTTATTTAATGCAACCGTATCTCTAAGACTCCTATATGTGAATCATGTGTTTGAGAAACATGTTAAATTACCATTTTATGCATCCACAAATTGTATTTTAATGCCTTTTGATATAATATATAGTGATTTATGGACTTTTCCCATTTTAAGTATGGCCGGCCATCGATATTATGTGTTGTTTTTGGATGATTATTCCAACTTTCTATGGACTTTTCTAATTGGTACTAAATCCCAGGTCTACTCCATTTTTCCTCATTTAGTGCTTACGTAAAAAACTCAATTTGAAAAGAGCATTAAATGTTTTCAACGTGACAATGGCAGAGAATTCGATAACAACCAATTCAACAATTTTGCACCAAACACGATATTACCTTTCATTTTTCCTGCCTTTACACCTCCTCCCAAAATGGTAAAGCCGAACGGAAAATTCGCACCATAGGTAACTTAATTCGTGCTCTACTTGCCCACGCCTCAATTCCCCATCAATTCTGGCATTACACACTCTGTATGGTCACCTACCTCCTAAACATAATCCCAAACAAGTCTCTAGCTGAACGGTCACCCACTCAAGTTCTGTTTCGTAGGAACCCCTCCTATCAACACTTGCGTGTTTTCAGATGTCTCTGTTATCCTCTACATCCGACCACTCATAAAATCCAATCCCGGTCTTCTCCGTGTGTGTTTCTAGGCTACCCCCAATCATCGTGGTTACTCTTGCTTTGACTTATCAAGCCATAAAATAATCATTTCTCGCCATGTCCTATTTGATGAGTCTCAATTTCCTTTTGCTTCACTAAACTCGCCACCTCGGCATTCCTACGACTTCCTAAATGATGGTCTGAACCCCTTCTAATTCATAATTTACATAATCTGATGTTCCAGTCAATGGCACCCGACCCTATCACGCCTAGTAGGGGAAATGCATCCAACCTGGTTCCGCTGACGGTGGCTCGGACCAGCCCGTCTCAGGGTAGTTTCGCGGCCACCCTCGTCAAACCGAGTCTCAGCCAGCCACCATGCCACCACTGCCCTTCCTCCTCTTTCCGGCGGCACCCCCATCATCCCGTCCAGCGTCTCGAGGCACAGTAACAGATGATGGAAACCCGTGCCATGCACGACATTTCCAAACCCAAACGATTGTTTCAACCTATCCATTTCAGTTGTCCCTTCCCCCGTTCCCCGTAATATGAAGAATGCCTTATCTGACCCTAATTGGAAAGCCACAATGATTGACGAATTTAATGCTCTTATCAATTATTGATAATAAGATGTGGGACCTAGTACCCCGTCCACCTGATGCTAACATTATTCTTTCTATGTGGATCTTTAGACATAAAAAGAAATTTGATGGTTCTTTTGAGAGGCACAAGACCAGTCTTGTAGGTGATGGCGGGTCTCAATAGGTGGGAGTGGACCGTGATGAAATGTTCAGCCCGATCGTAAAGCCCGCAACCATCCGGACCGTCCTCATCATCGCTCTTTCCAAATCTTGGCTCATTCATCAGCTTGATGTCAGAATGCCTTCTTACATGAGAATCTTCATGAAACGGCATATATGCATCATCCTATGATTTTCAGGGATCCTATTCATCTGAATTATGTCTGTCTGTTGCGAAAATCGCTCTATGGACTGAAACAGACTCCTCGAGCATGGTATCAGCGATTCGCCGATTATGTCTCCTCTATCAGTTTTACACACAACAAATCTGATAATTCTCTGTTCATCTATAACAAGGGTCCAGACATGGCTTACATCTTATTATATGTCGATGACATCACCCTTACCACATCATATGATTCCTCCACCGGTCCATTATGTCACTCATTTCCTCTGAGTTTGCTATGAAGGATCTGCCCCCCCGAGTTATTTCTTGGACATCTCGGTCAGTCGCCATTCTGGCGGCCTATTTTTGTGTCAGAAGAAGTACGCCGAAGAGATCATTGACCGTGCAGGCATGACATCTTGCAAACCGACCCACACGCTAGTGGACACTAATTCCAAGCGCAACGCTGATTTCGGCCCTCCATATTCAGACCCAACTCACTATCGTAGCTTGGCTAGGGCCCTGCAGTATCTCACATTATCTTTTTGATTTCGGCCCTCAAAAAGTACCTCATCTAATCTAAATTATCTTTTCTCACACTTTTATCTTTACCACTTTATCCTATCACTACTTTATTTCTATCATAAAATCACAAGTCTCAATCACTATAACCCATTTTAACCGTTAAAATATTACTGAAAATGATTTAGAAGCTAAGTATAGTATAGGTAGGTTTGTTTAAACATTAAGATGTTGATATAGAGGTCTGAAATTGTTATTGATGAATTGAGAAAAAATGATGATATAATTGTGTCGATGGAGTTCCAATACATGTGAAAAATTAGATTCAGTGGTGCAATTGTCCATTTTTGAATTCTATTTTTGATGATTTGAGGTTTGAGGGTGACTAATTTGAATTGGGAGATAAAATTTTTAGCATTGAAAGTTTGAAGTGTTGAGAAGATGATGTTACTGTTGTTGGAATAATGACTCAGTGTAGAAATCTAGTAGCTCAGTTGATTGACTACATAAATTTTCACCTTGTTGTTAAATGTTCGAATTTCATGTTTTAATCCCCGACCAATCTCTCATTTCCCTACTCTATATAATAAAAAATATTTAAAAGAAAAAAAGGAATAGGGACTCATTTTTTATAGTTTCAGAAAAAATTATACTATTTCACATAATTCAAGAGCAATTTTTTTTAATAAAAATATTATTTATTGGAAATATCCAATTGTTTGCACCTATTGATAAAGAAAAATCTTGAATAATTTCTCAAAGTTCAAAGCAAATTTGGATGCCCTTTTTGTGCTGCTATAATTAGTCTCAATTGAATTTGCTATCCCTGGAAAAACAAGATTTGTTGTTGGTTAGTCATTGCCTGCTACAAAATGGCAGCAGTGCTGACTACTGGGGACCGTTAGGAGAAAAATCATCATCACATTCATCCTCCGATGCGCACAAAGCAGACAGGTGGTACCCCACCGGCCCACCCTGTCTTACCTTCTCCAACACTCTCCCCACCCCCACTCCTACCCTTACCCTTACCTACATTCAATTACCATCTTCTTTGTTTCTCCCCCATTTGCTCTTTTTCTTGAAAAATCAAGAAACCACTCTCTGTATCTCATTTCTTGAACACTTTTTGATGAAAGACACTCTTGGTCTAATGGAGTTGGGTTCAATTTCAACTGTGTCAAAGGAAGATAATAATATGGTGTTATCATCTGAAGCTTCTTCATCATACCCTGATGAGTCTGAGTTTGAATTGGGTCTTGGACTTAGTCTTGGTGGTGCTGTTGTTACTAAGTCTAAATATGCTAAAATCTTGACTGCCAAAGATTTCCCTTGTTTGGGTTCTAAGTCATCATCTTCTTGTTCATCCTCTTCAGCTACTAAAGTTAATAATGGTTGTGGTACTAAAAGAGGTGCTGATTCTATTTCACCTCCCCGTTCTAGTGTCAGGTATGCACTTGCTCATTATTTCTGCGCAATCAATTTCATATTATACGATCAGGTGTTAGTTTCATGCTATTTCTTTACTTTTGTTATTTCTTTGTCCGGATTGTTTTTGTTTGCTTTTACTTGAATCGAGTGTGTATCGGAAACAACCTCTCTGCCTATCGAGGTAGGGGTGAGCTCTGCATATGCTCTACCCTCTCCACACACCCCACTTATGGGATTACACTGGGTATGTTGTTGTTGTATTAGTTTCATACTTTGCATAAGATTCAGGAAAGAAAGGAATTTTCTTTTTTCTGTACTGTTCTACTGTGATTCTTTGATGTAACTATGCAGTTAATTTCTTTTTTCTTTTTGAAGACTGTTTTTTTCTTTATCGGAAACAACCTCTCTACCTTGACAAGGTAGACAAGATAGGTTAAGGTTGCATACACTCTACCCTCTCCAAACCCCACTTATGGAATTACACTGCGTATGTTGTTGTTGTAAAGACTTTTTTTTTTCTTATTGCATCTTGTTTGATTTAACAATATTTGATTGCTCTGCATTTGGTTCTTTAGGAATCGGATACCTGTGATGTAGATGTAGTGTGTTTTCTTTTAGTTCTTTTTTATGATAAAACATTTATCTTGTGTGTATCCTTTCTATGTCTCTCTGTATTATATTCTTTGTCGTGGTAGGATATTGTACTAAAGTAAAGGACCTATTTTTAATTGAATATTTCTGTCCATTCATCTAAAGAAAGGATCCCTTTTGAGGTGACACAAAGTTGAAGGTTTAATCTGACAGCAACTGGGGGACTCATCCTTTTTAATTTCTAGAGTTCCTATTAGTAGCGAAAAAACAGTGTTCTAGCAGAAAGAGTTGAAGGGAAAGGGGGGTCGAAAATTTTTAAGTGGAAGGAGATGGGGCTTAGATGTCAAGTTGAGTTTTTATTATGTCATTGGATGCACACACAAATAATACTGGTGTCTTGTTTTGGTACACCATCTGTGGTTTTTATTGAAAATGATATTAACAATGCAATTGGTGTCATGTTCATCGATGATTCTAACAACTTGAATTGATCTAAACTAATAGAATTCTTGACGATGCAAGATATTGGTAGTCAAAGACGACTTTGTAAAGACCCTTTGAAACCATTTTGTTCAAAGTAGTAGGCAGCAGTCTCGTAATAAGAAATGTAAAGCCACTGGATGTTAGCTTGATTTAGTTTTTCATATAAATAATGGCAAGCTTTCAACTAGCACATTGGGAGTTTTTTAGGACAAAGGTTCTCATAGATTTTGGTTTCCTTCTCATTTCCATTAAATGGCGAATGGATGATGGATGTACTCTTTACTACTTTAGTTTATAGAAACTGTCTAGCCTCTTCTAACGATACAATCCAATTCCGAGCATTCTGCTTTCACAAAAGCAGTATTTCGGATGTACCGATAAAAAAAAAGCAGTATTTCAGATGTGTAGAAAGTCACGATTTAGAGGAGCTTCATCTTTTTGAGAATGCCATGACAGACCCAAACCTAGCGGGTGATGACAGAAGTAGTTTTGTACAAGTACACAGTAGGCGTCCCCAACAGATCAAGCCAACTATCTAATAGAACATGAAAATTGGTTAAAAAAAACATAAAAAAGGGAAAATATGAAAGAACAAATGAAGCAAGAAGAAGTTTTAACATTTAGTAAAAGCTTCTTTAGGTTCCTTAAATGTTCTTCTATTCCTCTCTTAACTGTAGCCAAAAATACATGTTACGATGGTTTTCCACTTGTTTCTTCTTTTAGCATCCAGTTTTTTCATACTCCTACTTGCCAAACTGTCTCCACCGTTGCTTTAAGAAACAGCTATGGACGTTGAAGATGGAGAATACCATGGAATAGTCCCGAGACAGAACTGCAATGCTGTAGGAAACATCCACAATCTCTTTCTGGCTTTTGCATATGCAATGCCAACTAACAACAATTCATACTCTTCTTAAAAAAAAAAGAGGGCAGCCCGGTGCACTAAGTTCCCGCTATGCACGGGGTCCGGGGAAGAGCCGGACCACAAGGGTCTATTGTACGCAAACTTACCCTGCATTTCTACAAGAGACTGTTTCCACAGTTTGAACCCGTGACCTCCTGGTCACATGGCATCTTTCTGCAACATTCTTTAGGGTCAGACACAATAAGTTATGGTTTCATGGAACCAATTGATAGGTTTATACATTAAAGAGTGTGCTTACATAATTTTGGTGCCTTTGTTTGGCTGTGTTATTCCTTGAAGTGTTGTACTTTTAATATGTATGGGTTGGAGATATAATGTTTTGCCCTTTTTCGGCAAGCTTATTGTACATTAAATGTACATATTTATGTATGGAGTAGTTGTTATGGTTTATATGTTTGGTATCTAATGCGGTATTGTTCCATATCATATTACTTGTGAGTATGAAAAGTACACATCTTTTAATCAAATGTGTGACTTCATATTGACTGTGGACAAAGTGTTGCCTTTTGGAAATGTAAACTGCTACCTCAGGATTCTAATTGATCATGCTTTTTTCTTAAAAAATAAAGGCATGCTACGTTATCATTATGTTCATATGAATATGGTTAATTTAAATGACAAATTTATATCTCTTCTTTGTAAAACTCGAGGAATGATGTGTGATGTGCTGTAAGAAAAATGTCTGGTGTCGACACGGCTTCAAAAATGGTATTCTAATTGTGGAGCTAGGATGTGTGTTGGCTCACTTACTCTTAACAGTGATCTCCCAATTTTTAGTTTTAACATGTGCCGTCCATAGGCCATCTCGAATCTGACATCATTTTCATGTATGGTTCTTTTGATTGTTCTGCTACTTGGCACCCTTGAAAAGAAATGTCGTCTACCACTTGTGACTAAACTATGCCATCAATATTATTGCACATCTAATTTCGTATTTCAAATTTGTGCTACATCAGAGGAAAATATATCTTTTCTTTTTCTTCCTTACAAATGTAAGTGGTGCATTTATTTAATGAGTAGACTATAAAAAGCTTTTTAAACATACTTGGATCACGTGAGGTGCATCAAGGATGAGGACGGCAAAGTGCTGGTGGAGGGCGCACATATTAGGCGGAGGTGACAGTCTTACTTTCATAAACTCTTGAACGAAAAAGAAGATAGAGACATTGTGCTGGGAGATCTGGAGCACTCTGGTAGGTACCAGGATTTTGGGTATTGTGAAAACATTAATGTTGAAGAGGTTCAGGGTGCCATGCGCAAGGGATGAGCGACCGGGCCTGATGAAATTCCAGTTGAATTTTGGAAAAGTGCAGGTAGGGCAGGTTTGGAGTGGCTGACGGAGTTGTTTAACGTGATTTTTAAGACGGCGATGATGCCCGAAGAATGGAGGTAGAGTACAATGATTCCTTTGTACAAGAACAAAGGTGATATCCAGAGTTGCAACAACTATAGAGGTATCAAGCTGCTAAGCCACACTATGAAAGTTTGGGAAAGAGTCGTGGAGATGAGAGTGAGAAGAGGAGTGTCTATCTCCGAGAACCAGTTTGGATTCATGCCGGGGCGGTCGACTACATAAGCTATTCATCTTATTAGGAGGTTGGTGGAGCAGTACAGGGAGAGGTAGAAAGACTTACATATGGTTTTCATATCGACCTCGAGAAGGCATACGACAAAGTCTCTAGGGAGGTTCTATGGAGGTGTTTGGAGGTTAGAGGTGTACCTGTGGCATACACTAGGGCAATCAATGATATGTATAATGGAGCCAAGACCAGGGTACGGACAATAGGGGGAGACTCCGAGCACTTCCCATTGATAATGGGGCTGCACTAGGGATCAACTCTTAGCCCATTCCTATTTGGCTTGGTGATGGATGGACTGACGCGACAAATTCAAGGGGAGGTGCCATGGTGTATGTTATTCGCAGACGACATAGTCCTGATTGATGAGACCCGTAGCGGAGTGAACGCTAAGCTGGAGGTTTGGAGACAGACTCTGGAGTCTAAATGGTTTAGGCTGAGTAGGACCATGACATAATACTTGGAGTGCAAGTTCAGTGACGGGAGCGACCTTGAGACATGCGTGGAGGTGAGGCTTGGTACCCAAGTCATTCCAAAGAAAGGGAGCTTCAAGTACCTCGTGTCTATTATCCAAGGGAATGGAGAGATTGATGACGATGTCACACATCGTATTGGGTCAGGGTGGATGAAATGGAGGCTCGCATCTGGAGTATTGTGCGATAAAAAGGTGCCACAAAAACTTAAAGGCAAGTTCTATAGGGTGGTGTTTAGACCGATCATGTTGTATGGGGTGGAGTGTTAGCCGGTCAAGACTTCGCACACCCAAAAGATGAAAGTTGCGGAGATGAGGATGCTAAGATGGATGTGTGGTCATACAAGGAGGGATAAAATTAGAAATGATGATATCAGAGACATAGTGGGAGTGGCCTCGGTGGAGGATAAGATGCGAGAAGCTAGGTTGAGATGGTTCGGACACGTGCACATATGAGACATAAATGCCCCAGTGCGGAGGTGTGAAAGGTTGGCTATGGACGAGTACAAGAAGGGTAGAGGTAGGCCGAGGAAGTATTGGGTAGAGGTGATTAGACGGGATATGGCGCAGGTGCAACTCACTGAGGACATGACCTTAGATAGGGGGTTATGGAGGACACGTATTAGGGTAGAAGGATAGTAGGTAGTCCAGCGTAGTCCTACCTACGCTTACAAACTGGTAGTTGTAGTATTATTATTGTAGGCTCGCTTAGCCTATCATATTGCCTTATAGTCCCTTGTCGTTTGATTTATGCTGCTATGTGTATTTTGTTTGTCTTATTTACTTGCATTAGCTATTGCTTCTTTTTGCTTCTTTCTTTTTCAGAATGCGCTGTCATGACTTACACACTTTGTATGTCTTACTTTGCTTGGGCTTGTGCTTTGTCTTGAGCCGAGAGTCTCTCGGAAACAACCGCTCTACCTACCAAGGTCAAGGTAGAGGTAAGGTCTGTGTACACTCTACCCTTCCCAGACCCCACATTGTGGAATTTCACTGGGTATGTTGTTGTTTCTTTTTGACTTATAATAAGCTTTTTAAACATACTTGAGATTTATACTTCTCTTTCTTTTTGACTTTTCTTTTATTTATTATACTTGACTTCTGCTTGAAATTCAATGCAGTCAGGTCGTTGGATGGCCTCCTATAAGAGCTTATAGGATGAACACCCTAGTTAACCAGACAAAATCACCACTCATCGAAGAATTTTCCCGGATGACCGAGAAATGCAAAAGCAAAAATATTATCACTGATGCTGGGAGCAGCAAGATCAACAACTTTGCAAAAGAGAAAGGGCTCGTCAAGACTTCCCTATTTGTGAAGGTCAATATGGATGGAGTTACAATTGGAAGGAAGGTAGATCTGAATGCTCATAGTAGCTATGAGAACTTGGCACGGACTCTAGACAACATGTTCTTAAGACCCAGCACGACGGTTTGTGCAAGATGTAAGTAGTTCTTCTTCCTAGTACATTAATCTGAAAATAGAAAACTTGTTACCACGGATATGCTCCCTGAGATCCTATAAACGATTTTCAACTATTTTAGTTGCTTTACCAGTTGAATGAAATTTACACAGAGTATTGTGGGACACGATGTTCATGGTTGTAATAAACTATGGTTTTTTGTTGGAAATATTTGCTGTCCCCTAGGTTCTGAGGCTGACACCTGGGAGGAACTGACAGATATTTCATTTCTTGCTAAATTCTGGTTCTTTAACAATGATTTGGAGTTTTATCCTAGTATTTAAGGTTAATTTTCCATGGTTTCTGACGTTAGCGATTTCTGTCTGTTGCCAGCATCAAATGTGCAGGAGCTAGGTGTCATGTCAGAAACGACGTCATCTTCAAGATTATTAGATGGATCATCTGAATTTGTGCTGACTTATGAAGACAAAGAAGGAGACTGGATGCTTGTTGGAGATGGTCCATGGGAGTATGTCTTACATCTGTTACTTTGCTCCTCCTGCATAATGGCAACTAAAATACACCTAATTAATTTTATAAAATGCGTTGCTAAAAATCAACAGATACATAGTACTCTACGTCTGAACCTTTGTTTTCTCAAAGTGAATATGAATGGAAAAGATGCTCAATAAATAATAGGGGGATTATTTTCAACATGAGTTGGGCAATTTGGTTCTTACATTATATGTATCCCATTTTGTACTTTTTTTTGGCTGGTTTAAATACTTATTATGTTCTAATACAAATGGTTGGGGATGGCTGGACCTGGTTTCACCTAAGTCTTCCTAGAAATTAGTAAGTACCCCAATTCTGATCCTTTGTGCTTTCGGGCTTATTTTGGAACACAACATTCTGCTGTATGCAAACTGACAAAATGTACCCATGTTTATCATATGGTTGTCTTATTTGTTTCCGTGTTTGTTTCAGGATGTTTATTAGCTCAGTCAAGAGACTACGAATCATGAGGACATCTGATGCCAATGGACTTGGTACATGTACGTGTTGAGTCATGTAAATGATGCTAATGCACCTCATACAGATAAAAACTGACATAACTTCATGCTGACCAAATTCTTTGTTGAAATTTCAGCTCCAAATTTCATGGAAAGAAATGGTGGAAGACAGAGGACTAAGCCTATATAGGTCAGATAAAGAATCTACTTTCAAAGACAAAGAAGTCACCAATTTGAAGGATGAAGTATAGAAGGAAATTATAGTGGATGGTAAAATAATTCTAAGAGTAACAAACTGGTCCTGTGTGACCTTATTGCCTTTTTTTTGGTCACTTTTCTTGCTTTTTTACCACACGTGGTTACCCCACTCTCTGGGAAGAGAGCCCTTTTGCTGGATTACAGAAGATGCCTGTATATGTAATACACTACGCAATATTCAGAGGAAGTTGCATTCCGCCCTTGTGAAGCATGGATGTTCACTTATACTATAGTATAATGATGAGCTTGCCGTACCCTGAAACAGATGAACACTAATGTTGTTGAAAGGAAAGTTTGAAAGGTTCATATTGGGAACCTTTTTTGTTGGTTTTGATACAAGCTTTCATTGCTTCATATTTGTATTTCAATTTTTCGTCTTCTCTTATTCTGCAACTATTTCTTGGAGCAAGATGTGTCGTCTATAAAGCTTAAATTATTTGATTGTCAGAAGTTTTGGGAAGAAAGTATAGCTTAACCATGTAGGGGTGTGCAGGAATTGTACAATTTGCCATGCTGGTCGGAAGTAAGGAAATTCTAAGAATGAGTTTGGTGGGGGAGATGGGGGGGGGGGGAGTTCTGGACAAGAATAACCTTCCTTTTATTCTTATGGTGCATATTACAGAGGTATACACAAGGTTAAGAGGGAGAAAAAAAAACTACTCCCTCCTTCCCAATTTATGTGATGTACTTTTATTTGCCACACTTTAAGAAATAAAGGAAGACTTTTGAATCGTATGGTCTAAAATAAGTCAAAGATATTTGTGTGGTTATAGATCATTTCGTTTTGCGTAAAATGTAAAGTTTAAAGTTAAATTGTTGCCAAATAAGGAAATATGTCATTCTTTTTGGGACGGACTAAAAATGAAAGTATTCTTTTTAGGACAGAGGGAGTAGAAAAGAAATGGAAAACCTAAAAGAAGTCTTCATAAATTTCTCTTTACGAATGCATGTTTCCTGAGCCATGTCCATGACTATTGATTAAACAAGCTCTCCTTGATTTGAGTTGGTTTTTCAGGTGAGCAATAATCCAAATCTTGATTAGAGAATATCTCTATGTTAAAACTCTGTTCTTAGATCAGTAACTTTTTCTTACATGACCAAAAAATTAGTAAAACATCACTTGCAGCAGGAAGAATGCTGCCTGTACTGCCTTAAATTCTACTCATACAAGAATCAATATATGAACTTCTAAATACAAGTGAAATTCTACATGAAAATTACAAATAAAAAAATGGACTCAAATAGGAAAAGGGACATGACTTCTCTTCTTACAGAAGGCCATTTACAGGTGATGTACTGAATATTGGCTCATCTTTGTTAGTAGTAGCATGGGTACCTCCACAGTTGCTACTGCTTTTTCTCCGAGGCTTTGCCTCTTCGAGCATTGTCAAAACATCCCTCATGGATGGTCTGTCCTTGGGGAGTTTGGCTATACATAGAATTGCTATCCTTAAAACTAACAACATTTCTTCTTGAACATGTTGTGTTGCTCCTACATTCGGGTCTAGCGCTTCTTCTAAAGATTTGTTGTCTCGGATCTTCATCCGAAACCATTCTACAATGTCAACAGATTCCCCGAATTCAGGATCTAGAGGACGTTTTCCAGTTAGGAGCTCCACGAGAACAACTCCGTAGCTGTAAATGTCACTCTTTTCATCCACTTTCAACGTGTATCCGTACTCTGCAAAGTCATAATCCAGATAATGATTGTCAAATATTAACAAAGATCACTCCAGAGTAAACATTAATTGAAAGTTTGGCAGTAAGGACTTACCGGGGGCTATGTATCCGTAAGATCCAGCAACCATGGAAACTGTTTCATTCTTCTTGAGCATCATTCGTGCCAATCCAAAATCTGCAATTCTTGCCTCTAGATTTGCATCAAGCAGTATGTTATTTGACTTGACATCACGGTGAATAACCGGTGGATGGCAATCATGGTGGAGATAAGCAAGGCCTTGTGCCACTCCAACTGCTATGTTATAACGAGTGACCCAATCAACAAGCAGTCTCCCTGATGCTTGTTTACCATGTAAAGCTTCTCCAAGGCTTCCATTCTGCATATACTCGTATATTATCATTGTATCCCTGTTGTTGTGAAGGAACCCCAGAAGCCTGACAATATTTCGATGCCTCAATTTTCCAAGAACGTTCACCTCACCTACAAGATCTTCACTGCCCCCCATCTCAATATCAGTTGCAGATTTCCATAGCTTCTTTACTGCAACAACCGTATTCTGGCGTTGCATTTCAGCTTTGTATACAACCCCTGTTGCTCCCATTCCAATGACATTTGACTCTTTAAGGCAAGCCAATATGTCATTACTAGTGAATCCTAGCCTCTGGAATGCCATCAACCTCCACGGCCATTCGCCACTGCTTATCTCAAACCTTCGTTCAAAGCAGCTTCCATTTTCATGCCATCTCTTGTATAGAGATCTAGCTCCAAGACCTGCTGTGACAAGAAGCAGAAGAGCTGCCACACCAGTTAGCCATCCTGCAATGATGTGCTTCGCGTGCAAGCTCTTCTGCTTTGATGTGTATGCTGCATTGTGAGCACATGGAGGAAGCACTCCACCACAGAGACCTGCATTGCCAATCAGATCATCCGGATTGATTGTTCTCAACATGCCATTTGCCGGGACTGGACCCTCCAGTTTGTTATGAGAAACATTCAGCATTTCGAGTGCTGGGGAATTTCCAAAGTTCTCAGGGATTCCACCAGTTAATGAGTTGTTGGATAGATCTAGAACAGCTAATGCGGGCATCATGGAAATTGGTCTTGAAATTGGACCGGTTAATTGGTTGTTTCGAAGGTTCAATGTTACTAACTTCTCACAGGAAGCAATGCTAGCTGGAAGATCTCCAGTGAATTGGTTTGTGGATAGATCCAGAACAGAAAGAGAAGGGCAATCCTGGAATTGATCCGGGATTTCGCCTACCAGATTATTGTCTGAAGCGATGAAAGTTTGAAGAGTTGGAATTGCAAGAATGGATGAAGGAATAGAAGACTGAATGTGGTTTTTAGAGAAATCAATAAAAGAGAGAGAGGTAGAAGAAGCAAGATCACTTGGGATTTGACCTGTGAGACTATTGTTTGCCAGTTCCAGTCTTTGGAGTTTCCCAAGTTTACCAAAACCTGCTGGGATCGTCCCCGAAAGAAGATTGTTTTGCATTCTTACACGAAAGAGGGACGTGCAGGTTGATAAACCTGCTGGAATTGGACCAGAGAAAGCATTGTTGAACAAGATAAGCTTAGTGAGGTTACCTTTGGTGCATAATCCTGCTGGAATAGGACCAGTGAATGAGTTGGATGAGATATCCACCCATTGCAATGGTGAGTTTCTGCCAAGATCACTTGGCAAAGGACCTGATAAGCTGTTATTCCATAGCTCAAATACTTCCAGCTGAGGCAAACCTCCAATCCCAGGAGGAACTGAGCCTGATAATTTGTTAGACAACAAATTTAAAAGCTGCAAGTTCTTAAGTTCAGCAATCTCAGCTGGGATTTCACCCGTAAGCATGTTATCGGAGAGATCAAGCAGCTGCAATGAAGTCATGTTGCCAATCTCTGGTGGAATCTTGCCTTCAAGATTGTTCTTGTACAAGAAAACTGTGTCGAGCAGCTTCAGCTTGCCCAGCTCAGAAGGAATTGAACCTCCAAGATTGCCAATAGCAAGATCAAGATACTTGAGATTGGTAAGATTTCCAAACTCAGTAGGAATTCCACCTTCAAAAACATTGTATCCAAGAACTATAGTCTCAAGCGACGAAAGCTCCCCTAGCTCTCCTGGAATGTGGCCAGTCAAATTGTTCCCTGAAAGGCCTAAAAACTTCAACTTTCCCAAATTCTTGTAAGATTTAGGAATTGAATCTTCGAAGAAATTCCCTCGAAAATCCAAAGTCTCGAGCAATGATGCATTTCCTATGTCCTCAGGGAGATAACCCGAGAAGTTATTACTCGAAGCATTCAAATACATAAGCCCTGCTGACATTCCAAGACCCACAGGAAAGCCATAGACGAAGTAGTTCTGGCTCACATCAAAGCTTTTCAATGCAGTGAGATTTGAGAAACTTCTTGGCAACGGCGATGAGAAGCCATTGCAGCATAGATTGAAAGAAGTCAAACTCTTCAGCTTTTGAATATCATCAGATACTTTGCCTGTGAGATTCATGTGGGACAGATCAAGCTTCTCGACTGCACCATCGGAGTTGCATTCAACTCCCTTCCAGCTGCAGTGAACCGAAATATTTCGGTTCCCTGCAGCTGCATTCTTGGGCACTGTCCAATCGTGGAGTTGATCCAACGGATCAACGAGGCTTTCTTTAATAGAAAGTAGAATAGACACTTCATCACTCAACTCAGTTTTCGCTACCACCCCGTTAGCAAAAACAATGTAACAGTAGAGCAAGAACAGTAGGAAAATGGTAAGCAAATTCATTATATTTTGTTCTTGTTATACTCTCTTTACTGTGCTAGCATTGCATCATGATTGTGAGGGAGATGATGGGGCCAACAAGGGGGAAGAAGAAGGTAAGATAAAAGAGAAGAGTATTAGTAGTATTATTATTATATATAAGTAGAGTACAATATTATTAATGGAGTTAGTAAAATATACTGAAGTTCACATGGGGATTAGTTAAGGAAAAAAGGGGATAGATAGGCCGTGAGATCTTGGGTTCTGCAAAGAAAAAAAACAGCTGTTAATATATGCAAAATAATATATTGACTGAGCAAATATTTGGACTTTATTGTAAGTGACTCCGACATTGAACATGGAGAGAATGTGTTCTTCTTCATGTGTTCATCAGTTAATTCTTTTTCCCCTTCTCATAGTCAACGTAATTTTGCATCACTAGTATAAGTTATTTTTGCTTGGAGATTTAGCTTTGTTAGATACTTGCCACTAAAAAATATAGACAGCTTTTGGTACTAAAAACACTAATCTTTTTAATGATATTGCACTATAACAAATTTAAATGAAGCGACGGTAATGATTCACAGAGCGTCCTCAACTTGCTTGGAATTAAAAAATAGCTGTTATTGTTGTATTTAACTACTTTCAACTTTGTGAGACTCGGTCTGCGCATATATAGTTGGACAATTTGAAATAGATTAGATATTTATGTTAAGTTTGTATTGTCGGGTTACAACAATTGCGGGAAACGGGAAGTAAGTAACTATTACAGATTGCTAGAAAGGATAAACTAAAAATTACAACAAACTGGAATCAAGAACGATACAAACTCCTTGTGATTTGCTGAGTCGAGTGATGACAAGATTGCCCCGTATATATCCTTTTATGTTCATGGGCAATAGTTTCCCAAGATACAACAACAACTAACAAATGAACAAAGGAAACTCAAGTGTTACTCTTGAAGAACTTTGAATATAGAAAACTTGCTAGAGAGGAAGAAGAAGATTTCAGAAAAATTCTAAGTGTTGAACAATTGAGCCAAAGGCCTCAATTTATACTGTAAGGAAATGACCCCTCAACTAGCCAACTAATGGCCTTCAATACCCATGTAATGACACTTATTTAGGGGTTACATTCAGCCAAATAATGGAGATTCAATGCTCCAAAACCAGCCCAAAAGTCAGAACTTTCCATCTTTCCGTCTCAGCATTCTGTCTTCGAAGCGCCGTGGCGCCTCGGCTCCAGTAGCCCAAACCACCATTTAGCGTCGCGGCTCCGACGGTGTTGCGCCGTGGCCCTTCACGGCTCCGCGCAATTTCCGACTCGTTTCATCTTACACTTCGTACACTTCTTCCTTCGTTTACCAACGTGGAATACTTGTCATTTGGCCAATAACCATCCATCATTCTATGTCTCAAATGTATTACGTATGTATCAATATCTCTTTCACTAACGAAATTTACGATACTTGGCACTACGAGTACACGTGTGTGGAAACGACGTTTCCGACGTGCGGGGCCCCAATTGTTCGAGTCATAAATAATGGGATAAACTTAATTTCACATTAGTAAATTTCCAATATGTATATACTGTCACAAAGGTGTAGTGCATGTATTAAATTATTAAAAACAAAATCCTAGATCTATCTTCAGTTATTAGTTCTTTCTCTAACTTTAGATGGCTTATTTACCTACATGGTGGATGAGCAAAGAGGTGAATATAAGTCAGAGAATTTAGGGAAAGGCAGCTTTCTTAGGGACAAAGGTATTCTTAACTCATGTGAATGACAAAGATTTCAAGATTAATTACGAGTGAAGGTTACTCTACTCCTTTCTCAGAGTTTGAGTTACCCTATTTTAATCGTAAAGGCTAACAAAGCAGTACTGCCGAGAAAAAATAACTAACAAAATCATTACCTTACTGAACTACTTTCTTATTTTGGATCTAAGCTAGATATACACTAATTGGTAGTTTTACAGAGTGCATTAGAAAAAATAATGCATGTATTAACTTTGTGTATTAACAATATCTTGTTTGGTACACTTTTTTATCCTATGTAGTTGTACACCCTATTTGGTATTATGCTATGCATAACTAATACCTAGCAAATCATGGTATTAGCAATGCAATGGATTTTAATGCATGCATTAGCATGGTTAAAGACATAATTGCCCATGAAGTCTCTCAAAAAGTATAGTATGAAGCGTATTTTTGTAAACAACTAATTATTTTAAAAAATTATGCAATGCATGTTATTTTCTAATATACCAAACCAAACAGTAAATAAAAAATAATTCATGAATAACAATTGTCAGCATTAATAATACAAGCATTATTAATACAAGTATATTCAACATTATTTTTATACACTCTACCAAACGACTCCTAATATTGTAAAATCTTGTCACTATTTAGTGTCATTAACCAGTAATAACAAGTTAGTTACTGATCCTTCTTTAACAAGGTTAATAAGTACAAATAAAGATTTATTTGTAATTATCTTACTAGTGATCTAATTGTGTAAATATTTTTAACATTATTCACACATATGAGTCGTTTGGTAGATGGTTAGAGTTACACATGTATTAGTATTTAGTAATACATGAATTAGTTAATTATGAGAGAATTTATGTATTATTTTATAAAACGATTTGTTATGAAGGGTTTAATTATTCATGTAGTATTAGTTATTTCATCTTCTATCATGCATAAATAATACATAGATTCCCTCATAACTTATATAGTACATGTATTAGTTACAAACCGAACACCATATTAGGTGTGTTGAATTTTATACATAGCAAAAAAAGAATGCTAGATGTTACTGTAAGAATGTATTAATCTCCCTTTGGGGAGTCTTTCTCATTAATACAAATATATATATATATATAATGTACAATGTGGAACCCTAATACAATAAGGATCCTATTTCTACCATAATTGTACATCACTAAATATTACACAATATATGAAATGTATTCTAATTATGGTAATGAGTATGTACACGTTAATACACCCCCTCAGTCGGAGCGGGAGGAGGCCGGACGCTAAGACTGGATCTGAAGTCGAGGAAGAGCTGTCTAGGAAGACCTTTCGTGAATATATCCGCATACTGATATGAAGAAGGAACATGTAACACCTTAACATGACCAAGATCAACCTTCTCACGAACAAAGTGTATATCCATCTCAATGTACTTGGTTCGCTGATGCTGAATCGGGTTATGAGATAAATATATGGCGGATATGTTATCACAGTAAACCAAAGACGCCTTACGCAAGAGACATTGTAGTTCCAAAAGAAGGTTTCGAAGACAACAGATCTTAGCAACAACATTAGCAACGCCTCTGTACTATGCTTCTAAAGTCGAACGGGATAAGGTGGCCTGCCTCTTGGCAGACCAAGAAATGAGATTATCCCCTAAGAACACACAGTAGCCGGAGGTAGAGCGTCGCGTGTCTGGACAGCCTGCCCAATCAGTATTCGTATATGATAACAATCTGGTCGGTGCTGAGGGGTATATGTGCAATCCATAATCAAGTGTGCCCTTAACATATCAAATGACACGCTTAAGGGCAGTAAAATGAGGCTCCATGGGGGCATACATAAATAAGCATACATGCTGAACAACATAAACAATATCATGCTTGGTGAATGTGAGATACTGTAGTGCACCTGCAAGACTCATGTAAAGTGTGGGATCGGACACATGATTACCATCAACAACACTAAGATTTGATTTAGAGTCAATCGGAGTGGACATTATCTTGCAGTTTGCCATTTTAGCCCTGTATACTATCTCTTCTGCATACTTGTGTTGACACGAAAACATAGAATCTGCAGATCTAATCACTCATATCCCCAAAAAATAACTCAACTTCCCTAAGTTAGTCATTACAAATTCGGTTTTGAGCAATGTAATAATCTCAATTTTTAATAAATCAGAGGAGGCAATAAGCACAATGTCATCCACATATAACAGCTAGTAAGCGGTGCTATTACCTCGATGAAAAATAAAGAGAGAATTATCACACTTGCTACATACAAACCTAATCCGCATAATGTACTTTGCAAAGCGATCATACCACGCTCTAGGGGCCTGTTTCAAACCATAAAGTGACTTACGGAGGCGACATACATACTGAGGAGCAACTGAATGGACAAAGTCAAGTGACTGGTGCATGTAAACAATTTCTTTCAAATCTCCATGTAGAAATGCATTCTTCACATCAAGTTGTGCGTGGTTGGCTATTTTGGGTCATTGGTTGTTGGGATGGTGTCGGGTCAATGACGAGTTTGGTCGACTGGACAAGGCATCAGGTTGGTGTCGGGTTGTTTTGGGGGCGACGATGGGTTGGGTAGGGGTGACAATCTGGGTAGATCGATGTGGTGTGGGGTAGGCGATGTCGGGTATGGTGTCGGTGATGGGTTGGTGCTGGAGTGACGGAGTGGTGGTGTAGTTGTGTAGGTCCAGGTGGTGGTACTGTTGCAGTGCAGGGTGCCGGGAACTGGTAGGTTTGCTGGGTTGATTTGGGAGTTTGGATTTACTGCGACGGGTGATGGTGACACACTGGTCGCCAGTTGCGATGGCCGATGGGTGTTCTAGATACTGACCGGTTGTGATAGAGACGGGGACTGAGATGCAGAATCAGGTACTGTGATGGGGCTGTTCTGGGGGACATCCAATCGATTGCCGGTGATAGCAGTGGCAATCAGCGGTGGCGGAGCGTGGTCGGAAATAGTGCTGGCGGTGGCAGTGGTGTTTTGCAGCGACGGAGATGCATGGACTGTGGTGGCTGTCCGATAGAGTTCGGTGATATGGCGGGGAGGTGTCAGACTCGTCTAGAGAGGTATAGTCCGTGTTTCAAAACTTTTGGATGTTTGCAAAAGGGAAGATTGTTTCATTGAACGTGACATAATGAGACACAATAATTTTACGGGAAGACACGTCACAGCACAAATAACCCCTATGATTAGGCGGAAAACCTAAGAACACACAAGGAGTGGTGCGGGGTGCAAGTTTATGCGGGGCTGTGGAAACAAGATTTGGGTAGCACATGCAGCCGGAAATTCGTAGGTGCTCATAAGTTGGGATCCTACGGAATAGAGTTTCGGTAGGTGTTCTATTGTGAAGGGTTTGGATGGGCAAAATATTTAGAATATATTCGGCCATTTTAACAGCATAGACCCAAAAAGAGGGGGGGGGGAGAAAGGCATAAAACAGGGTCGTACGAACCATGTTATTGATAGTGCGAATGATTCGTCCGGCCTTGCCATTTTGGGAGGAGGTGTGGGGACACGAGAACCGGAAAACCATGCCATTAGTAGAGCAAAAATCATGAAACACAGAATTATTGAACTCACGACCGTTATCACATTGAAGCGATTTTTTGGCTTAGTCGAATTGTGTTTTGACATTGACACGGAATGCAAGAAACTTGGCAAAACACTTCAAACTTGAATTTAAGCGGATAGACCCAGATAATGTGAGTAAAGTCATCTAATAAGACGAGATAAAATTTATGACACAGTGAGCTAGTGATGAGAGATGTCCATAAATCTGCATGAGCAATGTCAAAGGGAAAATATGTAACACTCGAAGAAGATTGAAACGGAAGGCGAACATGTTTGCCTAACGGACAAGAAAGACACTGTTAGACAAATTTTCCATTATGACAACAAATTAAATTATTGTTTCTAAGAAAATTAAAAACAGGGGCTCCTGGGTGTCCAAGTCTATTGTGCCAGGTTGACGGAGAAATTATTATTAAAGCGATGGGAGAAGTGACATGAGCAGTGAGAGATGAGAGGGGGGGGGGGTTGATACTAGCATAAGACGTGGATAGGAAAGGACAGAGATCACCCTCACTATTGCACCTCATAAGGAGTTTCCCGATATGGAGGTCCATTACGAAAAATCCAAACGGGTCAAAGTTAATTGATACAGATTTATCGGTGGCCAATTTCCTAATTGAGATTATGTTTTGATAATGTTAGGAGCATATAAGACGTTATTCAGGGAGAACTAGGGATGCGGTGGTGGGGTTAGTGTGTGGCCAAACCCTTGAATTGGAATGCGATGACCGCTTCCAACCATAATAGATTATGGATTATTTAAACTTTCCAGTTGAGAAAGATTACCATAATTATTGGTTAGGTGAGACGTGGCGCCCGTATCCATATACCACGCATTATCAGACTGCGTAGGGGTCAATGTGACGAAAGCCGGGCCTAAATTGGACTAGGAGGGGCCTGGAGGGGACTGCTCGGCTCCCGAAAATAGGGTCGAATTGGGAAAAGTCATTATAGAGAATTGTTTTTGGTGAAGGAAGAAAAGTTTTGTGAATAAGGAAGAAAAGTTTTGTGAAGGAGGAAGCAGAAACCGAGGTGGCAGAAACAAATCAACCACTTTTGTTCTCGTTTAGTGCTGAAGGAAGAAACAAAGCAACTACAATTGTGTAATTTTTTTTTTGGGAAAGGAGAAATGCTGACAGAAAAAAAAAAGTTGTACAAATCAACCACGTTTGTTCTCGATTTTACTGAAGGAAGAAACAAAGCAACCATAATTGTGTTTCGGGAAAGGAGAAGAGCTGACAGAGGAAGTGTCTTTCTCGGGCAGAAAACGAGGCAGGGAAACAAAGTGGTTTGGTTCCAAGCAACCACTTTTGTTTTCTCGGGAAAAGGTCATAGAAATCGTGGGGCTGCGGCGGCAGAGGAAAGAAATTAGGGTTTAAGTTTTGGCTTCTGATACCAGGTAAGAATGTATTAATCTCCCTTTGAGGGTCTTTCTCATTAATACAAATATATATAGTGTATAATGTGGAACCCTAATACAATAAGGATCATATATCTATCATAATTGTACATCACTAAATATTACACAATATATGAAATATATTTTAATTATGGTAATGAGTACGTACGTTAATAATTACTTATGCAAAATTTAGTACACGAATAACTTAGCTCTAAGGGGAAGAAGTTGAGAAAAGCTCTGGTGGAAGTAGAAAGTAGTCACAAGATGTGACTAGCAAAACATGACTTTCGAAAATTCTTTCTTTCTAAAAGCTATGAAACAAAAAGCCTATTAAAAGCTTCTTTTCGAAGAGGTAATATCAAGAATCAATCCCAAACTGAATTTTTCTTAACCAAGTGACTCACAACCTTCCTCTCACACAAATAAATGAAATAGGATGATCAAATCATTGTTTGGGATTGAGACGTTATTACACTTGTAACATAGGCGGTTTAACTCGTTGAATCTTTGTCAAACATCTTAATTTCTGTCCGAAACTTATATGCAACACTTTGATGTTGATGCGTGCATAAATGTTTATAACTCTTTTTTTATTTGAAATTTAATAACATGACCATGGACAGATCTAGGAAAAGGTAAGGGTGTCACCCGAATTCTCTTGGTAAAAAATACACTATATATGTAAAGTAATTTTTATTTTATATTTTATGTACAGTTGAACTCCTTAAACACAAGAGTAGAGGTTGACTTAGTTATTAAAGGATTCAAATTTTACTTTAAAATTTCATATTCAAATTCTAAATACTATATTTTTATTTTTTGAATTTCTTTAGTGAGAAAATCCTGAATCCGCTATTAAACATGACCTTATCATGATATTATAGGATGGTCAGATCAATAGAAAGTAAGTTATATTAAACACATAGATAAAATGGAGGGAGCTATGTCTGAGAGCACCGACTGTACCTATTCATTTAAAAATAAAAGTAAAACAAAGGCCAACGCATTTGAGGTTATTTTTCTTAATTATAAAAATAGTGAGTGGTGTGTCACTTTGTTATGTGCTACTTCTTGGCTTCTCAAGTAGCCAAAGTGGTGAGGGATTTGTATGGATGCCATGTGAAAACTGCAGCTTCCTTGTCAATTTTCTTCTTTACCAATTATTAGAGAGAGACTTGATGTTATAACCTTAATATTTTTTCCTAATTATATGATCTTTTCTTTAAATTCATTAAATTGACGCTTTCTATATCTTTTATGCTCTTTAGTTTTGCATTCATATTTTATGATTAATGACATTACATATTGGAAATCATAAGAATTAATAAATTATGATTGATATACCGAGTTTATTGGATTTCAAGGAGTAAATTTTATTTTCAAATACACACATAATATATACTCCCTCCGTTTCAATTTGTTTGAAGGTTGACCAGTTTTGGGAGTCAAATAATTCTTTTTTGACTTAATTTTAAACATAGAGTCTTCGAGTATTTTATAATAAAATTTACATATTTGAAAACTACATAAAAAGTACTATAAGTCTGCATAATTAATAATTCACAATATATGAAAAGAGTTGAGAAAAATCGTAGTCAAAGAAAAAGTTGTTTGACTCTCCAAACTGATAAACCGTGAAATAAATTGGAACGGAGGGAGTGTGTGTATATATATTAATGTCAAATTGAGAACTGAATATTTTGATACTTCTATCAATTTGCCCAACCTGCATACCTTAGAAGGTGCGTCCTCATTTGGAACGACGAACAAGTCTTCACATTATCCACGCAAGGCTGATCGAACATATATCTCATTTTTGAAAAAATTATAAGTATCTACTTAGTATCTGATTTCTTTATTATGGATAGACGGACTATTAAGCTTTTGGTTAAAATCAAACCAATTAAGTTGGTTTTTAAATTATTAAATCAAATCAAATCAAATCAAATCAAATATAATTCAGATCCATCGATTTGGTTCGGTTTATTCAATTTTTACGAAACCTAATGGTATTTATCGCTTTCATGATTTTTCCTGCAATTAGAAAATAAATTTTCACCTTTTTTCGACTTATAATCCGTATTAACCTTTTATTTTGGCGGCTATAATTTTCTTAGACTAGGAAAATATCTTAAGATCTATAAAGTTTAATCAAGTGAATAAAGTTTATAAGAAATACAAAAAAAAAGATATAGTTAAATCTCATAGCTATTTCTTTGAATTAATAAGTTTAAATTCACGACTTTCTTTCATAAAATGAGCTTAAAGTGTAAATTTCATTAGCCTATAGAGATGAATAAAATTTTAATAAAAAAGTATACAAAGTATCTAAAATTATTTATAAAAATCAATATATGGTATATATGAAATTATAAATTTTGTGTATACTATAATATATCAGTTCGGTTCGGTTTTTTCTTCAATTTATTTTTAGTAAAACCAAACCAAACCAAATATTATCATTTTAAAAAAACTTAAAATCAAACCAAACAATAATCAATTTATTTAATCGGTTTGGTTCAGTTTTCGGTTTGGATCGGTTTTTAACCAAACCGTGAACACACCTATTTAGCTATATACTCCTAACTTTTTTTTTTATTTTTTATATAAGAGATTAGTAAGAATTAACACAAGATATTTGTAAATATAACATGTGAAATTAATTTTTTTAATTTAAATTGTAAATGAGCATAAAAAATATTTTCTTGCTTTGCACTTCGACTAGTGAAGATACCACTAGTTAGGCCAAAACATGATTCTAAGTTTCTAACATGTAGTTTGCAAGTCACGAGTCTTTTTAATTGTCACTTGTTGTAACGTATTAGTAAGTAAGTGGGTGATTAGCACATGATAATTACAAAAATTGTATAATTACGTACTCTCCGTGATCTAATCGTGTAATGAGAGGATTCTCAATGATTTGATGGGAGTGGGAGCAAATAGGTGCATCCACAATCCACATGGAATGTACTTTCCATACACAAATGTTTTAATTATTCTTTATTTTTTCAAACAGAAAGAATTGAATGATATGATAGAAAAAACAAAAACAAAATCACAGTGGCTCCACATGTGGCACGTGCTTGACAAATAGACTTACTCACTAACATGTTACATCCCTACAAAACAGATTAGGAAAAGAAGAGAAAAACGTCAAAGCTCTATGCAAAATTTAATACTACTACCTCTAATTTCCAAGAAAAGAATGCCTTCATTAAGATTAAGGGAGGGGTTTACACATCTAATTTTTTGTTTAAGGTGTACGTTATAATTAAAGAAAAATGATTATAACAACAACAACATACCTAGTGAAATTTACATCGTGGTCTGGGGAGAGTAGAGTGTGTTGGATATGTAAAGCAGTACGGGAAGTAAATAAATATTACAAGTGTTCGAAAGGATAAACAAATAGCCAATATTCAGAACTGCCGCAAGGTTGTTGAGTTTTAAATCTTGATAACCTAAAATCAAGAAACATTAAATCTGGATTGTTACAACTGTGGCTGAGTCGAGAGATGACTCTCTGTCTTTGAGACAAGATTGCCCCGTATATATGCTTTTACGTTAACGGGCAATAGTCTCCCAAGATAAAACAACAACTAATCAACACTACAAAGCAAATAGGTTGATTCTGACAAAGAAAACAAAATACGAAACGACTTGCTGAAGAACGAAAAATGAAGGAAGAGTTTTGAGTTTTCTGTTCACTGTTTGTGGACAGAATTTCATGTGCTCTCTTCTTGTTTTGTCTCTGTGTATATATCTTGTATATTCGTCTTGTAGTCTCCACAATTGTGCCAAAAGACACCAATATATAGCATAAGGGAAGGGACTCCTCAACTGCCAAGTAATGGCCATTAGTGAGGGGAGTTAATCAGCCAAGTAATGACCATTAGTGAGGGGAGTTAATAAGTCAAGTAATGACTGATTTAATGTGCATAAAGGAGCTGTTAGGGACGTTAAAAATTAATGGAGTTTTAACGCTCCAAAAATCAACTCCAACGACATAAACTTTCTGCCTTCCGTCGTTCCCAATTTCAGCTTTCCAGAAACTCCATGGATCAAACTGTAAATATTAAGCAATTTGAGGTCCAAAGAGATAATATCAGAAGAAGCCCACGACCCGAGCCTGGACCGGACGGGCGGCGGCGGCGCGCGTGTGGGCTTAGCCTTGAACCCAAGCACATCTAGGTCCTCCCTCCTTCAAACACATGTGTTACCCCTTGGGGTCCCAAACCCTTAGTCAATTTTGAGACTTATAAAGAGAACAATTCTTCCTTTTCCCACCGATGTGGTAGATTTGTCCCACACCATATTTTCATGCCTCAAACACCTTACTTCGTGGACCAATATCTCTTTCATTTCTCAATGAAATTTGACGATTCTTGGCCCTACGGTCATCTACTCACTTAGTAGATTATGCATGTGTGAAGAGACAAAACCTCTAACATACGGAACCCTAGTGTTTAAGTCATTAAATACGGGTCGACGCACCTCCCCACCAAAGACAAATTTCCAACAGAGTGTACACAGGCCTTAAAGAAAAATGATTTACGCTAAAATAATAATGATGCCATTAGAGATGTAGGGAGTGTGTAATGATACCAAATCTTAGTGAAGACAAAAAATACTACTACATCTATTTAAATTTTCGTGAGCAAAATTATCGTACACTTCTATTATTGATAGATACCTATTTTATGAGGTGCATTCAAACTAATCGAACAATTACTATTAAAAAAAGTAGTATTTTGTGAGGAAAATTCGAAGAATATACTAAAGCAAAAGAAAATTAGTTGTGATAGGGACAATGACATAACTCATAAGGAGCTTTTTCTGGTTTTCTGCTTTGTTTCCTTTTATTTTATTTTTTATTCTTTGTTTTCTTGGGTAGTTTTTTCTTTGTTTGGATAAGCAGCGCAAAGACATCTTTCGGTTTGCTGTCCTTTTAAAGTTGTGGCTTTATAGCTAAGTACTTCCCTAAAGTAGACATCATATGTATAGAGAACAATCAATTTATGGAAGTACTAATTCATTATAATTAAACAATTTTTACACTGATCGAACTATAGTTAAAACATTGTAAAGAACATGTCAATAAAATATAAACTTTAGTGTTACAAGAGGAAAATAATCTTTTGAAAATACATTCAGAAAATCCAATTTGGAAATCTAACTATTATCTCAAATATCCAATGATAAGATGCTGACAATTCTACTTTTTTGAAATGACCCCTAAAACACTTCGATTTTTTTTTTTTACACCCATCGTTCGGTATTTTCAGTACAGTAATCGAACTGGAATACTTATTTGTAGTAAGAAAATATTACTAAGACTTAATTTTGGATTATATCAGTGAATTTAGATGCAGGTTCACTTTGGAATAATCTAAATTTCAATGATCCCATATATTCAAACTAACTAGTTTACCATATAACATAAAAACCACTTTGAAAAAGCAACACATTCATTAAGCAACTTCCCATGAGATACACATTTAACAAATGATAAGGTAAAGCATTTCCATCATTAGTTCATTACTCAAGAAAAAAAAAGATAGCAAAAGTTACTTCTCAGGCTGACAGTGAACACTAGTTCAAACCAATTTGTTCAGTTTACAAGTAAATAAACCTGATAAAACAATTGACATTTCCATATTCCCTAACTAAAATATATGTGAAGCAACAATATCCTGAAAATGAGATTCCTAATAAAATCACCCCATATTCAGGATTTACCACAAACAAATTCACTGTAAGCACTCCCTCAATGAGTCTCATACTTCTCGCACACTCTAAAAGCTTAAGTAATCAGCCTCGCTTGAAACAAGTGGCCGATGCACTGGAGTAGAGGTGAGTAGCACAAGCAAAACAAACTATATTCCTAATTGCCTTGGGCCCTAAAAATCACCCAGTAAAGTACAACTTGACACAGGCTACTAGTCCTCGACGAAAAAATGACCAAGGACTGAAACATGAGCATCTAGTTTGATTAGCCACATGTTAGACGGTATAACCTATTTATATGCTTGTTATTATCAGACAAATTTACCGACCCCCAGATCCCTGGCTGGGGGCTTGGAAGTCTATAGTCCCAAAACGAATGCATGTATCTCAGCCCAACTGGAGACGGTGTAAAGAATACCAGACATCATCTTCCAACCAGAACATACACCTTCAGCTAGTTCTCTTTGTTTTGTTACCAAACCAGAGAACAATGGAACAAAAGAAATACCAAACTGTTGGCCTAGTCTCTTGAGGCCAGCACTCAGACCAATCACAATGCCGACATCTGCATTGAGCAGGCAAAGAAAGTCACCGACTGAACCTCCAACATAAACTGTAGTATTTTTGCCATTATTCTCACGGGACTTCAGGATGTCATTAAAGGCTTGAAGTTTGTCCATAGGAGATTCCATCTTCTTAATCATGTCACCAGTGGTAACAGATCCTTCATGAGGTAACTCATTTGAGTGCACATTTAACACTGGTAAGGCCCCTGCTAATGGAAGAGAATACCAAACAATAGCTAAAAGTTCAAGAAATCAATCTATATCTAACAGAAAAAAAAGTTCCAGATATCTTAAATTTTGCTTTGATGACTGGAAGGGGGTAAGAATATCCGCATCTATAATGGAATCTCAACTCCAAATCACTCTCTCAAAGCTAAATGTTTAACCGTTTTTACTGGATCAAGTTATACTGACCAATTTTTTTTGGACTTTGTTAGCTCCCTAATGATAGTTGATACATTGTGAAGGTGTTATCAAACTCTTTTTTGTGCACTTTAGTACTTCTGCCTTGTAATTTGTAATTTTGCTTCTTGTAGATGCTTTTCAATGAAGAGGAGCCTTGGAGTAACTGATAAAGTTGCTGCCATGTGACTAGGAGGTCACGGGTTCAAGCCGTGGAAATAGGCTCTTGCAGAAATGCAAGGTAAGGCTGTGTATAATAGACCCTTGTGGTCCGGCCCTTCCCCGGACCCCGCTTATAGCGGGAGCTTAGTGCACCGGGATGCCTTTTTTTTTAGATGCTTTTCGATGAAATACCATTACTTTATCAAAAAAATAATCCACATCTATTGGTACACAACCTAGATTCATTTACAAGTTCTTTCTTATCTCATTAGCACTCACATCTGCACTATTTGATTAAACTTTAGAATACCGGGCATGAATTATCAACTAACCAAGCCATTCTTAAATCCTGCGTGCATCTGGTACAATTTTTGGGTTGGTACGAAAAAAATGAATTTAAATTTCCTGCTTTGATCACTTTCAGCCAGTTAATTTGTTACAAATTGGAGATGTTTTCCTTGCTTTGTGTTGTGAAGCAATGTATACCTTTCCAGCTAATGCATTAATGGAGAGCAATGGTACTCGCTAGCTATTCTTGGTGATCAACCTTATGGAATTCCTAATAGTCTCGACTCATAAACTCTCCTTCAACGAGATGCATAATCATCTTCTCCTCCTGTGAACTCTCTATCCTTCATTGGGATCTCTTGCATGGATCATCTTAAATTAATATCTTTATAACTCGAGATATCCACTCTTCAGCCCTCAATAGCTTTAATATTGGTGAGTTTTATGAGATAATGCCTGATCTGAAAAATATAGAACTCAACGAAGTGCATGATAAGGCAATTAGCTGAAACAAACATACCTGATGAGAAAGCTGATCTGATGAGATCTCCAGACCAACAGTATGACAGTACATGAACATCTGCATGCAGGTTTTCACTTCCCCGAATTTCTTGCAAAACGTTTTTGCAACCGTTTTGGAAGACAAGGTGTTCCCCAGCCCGTTTTATGTCTTCTTGACTCAACCCTCTTAATACACCAGAATGAACCACCATATCATTTGCTCTACTTTCAAAATCAGATAGCTGCACTAGTGCTTTACACAGACCGTCATAATCAAATCTCCCAACTGCAATAATTGGAGATGTCTTGGGGCTTCTCATTGTCGAAATATTATGCTACCAGAAAAGCAGGCGAAGACTACATACCTGTTTCACTAGGTATAATGTTTTCTATGCATTACTCATATTCCTCAATATACTTGCTTGGAGAGGTTGCTCCAAGTGGCCCAAAGATCAGCTGCAGAAATTTGAGCATACGGGGATTCACAATCATCCAGATCACTCTTTGCTGCTGCAATGATAGCAACATCTGCCAAAAGGGCAGAGGAATCAACAGCACTGCATGTCATGTCAAAATCACAAAACATAGTAAGATTGCATCCTGCTGGCTCTTGGAGTTGAGAAATGGGGGTTATAGTGGACTGAGGTAATTGGCTGAGCAGAGATGAATTCCAATTCAAGTTTCATAACTTGGTGATACAGCTTTTCCACAACATCAAGTTCTTCGCCAGTCAAGGTAACACTTAGTTTATCCAGCAAGTCCTCAATCCTTGAAGCATATGCCTAAGTACAGAATCATTACAAGAGAGCAGTTAGACAAATTTCAACTAAAGAATACTTGTCATTTGGTTACACAAATTAAAAATAATGCATCTCTTAAGAATCAAACACACCTCAAAACATTCTGAACATAGACAGTCGATCCATCTCTCATAGATGTTATTGCTCTCTTCAGGGACTATAACATCCTTAATCTCCTTACTAAGATAGCTGTAAAGCCTCATACAGGGTGCAATTGCACTAAGTGCATAGGCAGCAAGCCTTGTCTTCTCAAAAGGAGTCACGATTTTACAACGACCTTTTTTCCCCTTCAACTTTTCCTGCTGCGGTGGCCAGCAAAAAGTCGGTGTATCTAACTGTGGAACTGTCACAAGTGCTAACTTTTGGAAGTTCAAAGCCCCATTCCTGCATATGATATAATCCTGTAAAACTGAAACAAATGGACATTGCCAATAAATATTGATACTATGGACTGGACAGCTCTACAAGCTGATATGATTAATGCAAGAACAGCCTCTCTTTGGACTTTATCCATTCCTTGAAAAATAATTCTAAACTTTTTGAAGAGGTTCAGATAACTGTGCACCAGCCCATCAAGCCACTGGACTCTCATCTTTCTTCTCTTTTTTGTATTTCACTTCATAACTTATGGACATATTAAAGAGTGAGCTTCTAACTCTAAAAAGATTTTCTAGCAGTACCCAAATTTGCACCAAGAGATAAACTATAATATCAACAGTTTATCCAGCAAAATTCATGTCCGATTAAATTACCCTTATCAATTAGAACAAGATGAGATAAGATTGGGGGATGGAGGAATTTCAAACTTCCCCTTTTCCCCAGTGGGAAAATGGAACTTGAGTCGGAGAAAACAAAAAAGCACATGGCCCTCTTGAGTTCAATAAAAGAATCTTGCATCTATTTATGATTCTGAATTACCAATCAGTATTACATGCCCAAATAGAAAATACAAGAAGATATCTAGTCATTATTTACTTTGAAATGGTTAGCCTGAACTACAACATGAAAAATAAACCAATCATGGGTGTTTTTGGTTTGGAAACAGCCTCTCTAACTCCCAAGGTAGGGATAAGGTTTGCGTACACTCTACCCTCCCAAGACCCCATTTATGGGACTACACTAGTATCTTGTTGTTGTTGGGTGTTTTTGGTATGACGGCCAGAAAATGCTTTTCAATTTTACCATGTCTGGTTCGTAAAAAATTTGGAAAAACATTTTCTATGGAAAAAGAAGTTACTTAAAATGAGAAAATGTTTGATTGTCTCCTTTCCACCTTCCAACACCCCCTCCCCCATAGCCCCATTCCACCACCCCCATCTCCATAATGTTTGAATAGATTGTATACAAAAGCTTTCGGGACAATATGTTATGCTTAACAACCAAACATTAAAAAATAAGTAAGAAAACCAGTTATTTTCCAGAAAAATATTTTCCTTCATACCAAACACACCATATGCCTCAATTCCAGATCTCACACTTACACCTACACCAGCCTACAATACAAGTCTCTAACAAGACCATTAAGTTTATATAACAATAACCACTTAATCCTTAATCCTAACTAAGACTGTCCAGAGGGCCGGGACGTCCCGGTCCCGACCCTCCCGTCTTGGTCATGCCGGGTAAATTACTGGATGGGGATTGTCGGTAATCGGGTTCGAAATCGGGACAGGACTAGGGCTAGTCCCGCCCATCCCGGTCCCGCCCGTCCCACCCACGACCCGACCGGTTCCGCCCGCAGAATCTAGCAGTTGCACAAACGATCATTTTCAATTTTAGCCGTTGGCAACGGCTAGAAACGACCATTTTGGCCCCTACCACCCCATAAACCCCCCTATCCCTTAATATTTATTTTTAACCCCTAAGTTAGTATATTTACACATTAACCTATTTCTCAACTATAAATACCTCATTTTCCTCTTCATTTTTCTCACAAGTTTTCCTACCATCTATCTAATATTTCTCTCTCTACAAGTCTAAATTGCACACTAAATATTATATTTTATTTGGTAATTTTCATCAAAGTTCAAAATTTGGGAGTGAAGTTGGCAACTAGCTTGAGGATCATCAAGCAAAATTTCAATTTTCAACCTCGATTACACGTCGACGTTACGTCGGTGTTTGATACACTCGTTCCTTCTTTTATTTAAATTATTATTGTTTAATTTTAATTATCGTATTTAATTTTCTTAACTTTAATTATTTATTTGCATAATTATAATGGAACGAGGTGGACGTTTTTATGTTAGAGGTAGTAGGGGTAACATGGGTAAATGTGCATCTTCAAGTAATCCTAATTATGATAATTTCACTCATGTAGATGAAACTGAACTTTTTAATGTTAATATTAATATACCATTAGATCATGAGGTATTCTGCATCTGAACCAAACTAGGATTTAGAAAATGAATTAGAAGATAATTTAAATAACACACCCACTAGTGCAACTCCACCTCAGGCAGACTCAGACTGAGTCTCAGGCTGAAATTGAAACTGGAATCACTTCTATTCCCCCTAGTATGAGAAGAGGCCAAAAACAACGAAAATTAAAATCACTTGCATGAGATTTTTTTGAAAGGGACATTCCTAATCAGCTAGCTATTTGTAAAATTTATCGCGAAGTTTATAAATTTAAAACTAGAAAAAGTCAAGGTGGGACAGGAGGTTTAATGAGACATGTGGAAAAGGATCACAAAGCAAGGTATAACCAATACTTGGCTGAAAAAGCGGGTGTGCAAATGTCTTCTGAGTTGGGACAAGGTTCACATAGTGTCCCTGACCAAGTACAAGGTCGAATTAACCCAATGATGGGGAGTTATAGGTCTGAAATATGATAAACACAAAGATCGGGAAAATTTAGCAAAATTAGTTGTTGTGGAGGGTTTGCCTTTTTTATTTCCTTTCTCTCCTGGTTTTATTCATTACATTCGAGAAACATATAATCCTGCTTTTAACGGTTTTCCTAGATCAACTATTAGAAGAGATGTTTTTAAATTGCGCATGAATATCAACAATATTTACGTTATGCATTGTATCATTTTAAGGGCAAAGTGGCTATCACTTCTGACATAGGTCGTAGTACTAATGGTAATGATTATTTAAATATTACATGTCATTAGATAGATCACAATTGGTCTATGCAAAAACATATAGTAGCATATAGATATATTGATGAAAGACACACTGGAATTACCTTATATGGAACTTATTGTATTCTTAGAGAAATTTTTTCTAGCTACTAAGGAATTTTCTGGTATTTATTATTCTACTATTTCATCTATGTTATTTTATATAGCTCTTACATTTTTATTATTTAATGAATACATGAAAAAACCAACTTACACTCCAGCTATTACAAAAATGTTTGTAAAATTTAAAAAATATTTTTTCCTATTCCAACTATTTATTTTATTGGTGTTGTATTAAATCCTACTATTAAAGTAAACGATTGTAATGCCCTTTTTGAAACGATTTATGAATGCCTAGAAATGCTTCCAACTGAAGAACCAACTAACGAACCAACTAAAGATGTTATCTCTAGCATACAAACACAATGCAAAACTATGTATATGTATTACCAAGAGTAAAGTGCAAATAATCAATCGGCTTATGTACCATCTTCTTCTACTTCACTTAAACCTTATAAAAATATGTGTTTTCTGCTTCAAGTATTCAAGACCTTCGAAATAGAATGTATAGTGGTTCAAGTTCTTCACAAATTAGCGTAATATTTGTGTGACCGTAAAACTTTTTATTAAGGTAAAACAAGAATTTTTAAGTTAAATTGCTTCTAACTTTAGAAAGAATGTTTTTTAACGGACTAAAAAATAAAAAACAATATTTATTAAAATTCTAATAATTATTTTATATATGTTTACGGCTTTGTATTAAAAAATATTAGATACGGTTAAATACAATAAAAATATATTGCACATTCGTCACAATGTTTGGCACGGGCGGAGCCAGGTGGTAGCTAGGGATTCGCTCGAACCTCCTTCGGCAAAAAATTACCATGTATATACAAGGTTAAAATTATTTTTCATGTATATATAGTAGATATTGAACTCCCTTAATGACTTCTTCGTTTGTTTACTCCTTTATATTTTTGAACCCTCTTAGTGAAAATTCTGGCTCCATCATTAAGTTGTTTGGCACCTCAAATATGTTGTGTGTCGACGAAACCGATTCTCGTTAATAATGTAACCTTAATGAGGAGTGAATACCATCCCTGTTGCATGATTGTGAATAAAATTGGACTTGAGCTGATGGCAAGGAATTGCATGATACAGAAAGTTAAGAAGAACTACGTGATGTCGATGGCTATGGTGGACAACCCAAAGTAACGTCGGTACTACATTTTTGTTAAACTTGTGTAGATTATAGAAGAAAGGATCACATTTTCCCCTCTATTGTTCAAAAGGTATGTTCATATATGCTCCTAACGTCATAAAGTGGTTCCCTTTCTCTGTTAACCCCATCAATTTTAATAATATGACAGAACTCATCATACATACCCTTCTTATTTTACCACTAGCAAAAATCACCAATACCTTCGCCATATATGTACCATTACCACCAACATTACCCATCTAATTTAACAAAAACACAATGACTTTTGAAAAAAATTCTCGTTCATCTCAAAAGCTTATCTCCCTCTTTTAAGTTAGTCAACAATAATGGACAGCAGACCATGTGATAAAATACACGTGAATACATGTTGATAGGTGTTGGTAGGTGCATCCTTTGTTGAAAAACAAAAAGAAGAGAATGCCAAGGGAAATTGGCCACCTACCATGAGTTTTGGAGCCTATAAATACTGTTGGAAATTTGTCTTTGGTGGGGAGGTGGGTCCACCCATATTTAATGACTTAAACACTAGGATTCCGCATGTTGAAGGCTTTGTCTCTTCACACGTGCATAATCTACTAAGTGAGTAGATGACCGTAGGGCCAAGGATCATCAAATTTCGTTAAGAAATGAAAGAGATATTGGTCCACGAAGTAAGGTGTTTGAGGCATGAAAATATGATGTGGGACAAATCTACTACATCGGTAGGAAAATGAAGAATTGTTCTCTTTATAAGTCTCAAAATTGGCTACGGGTTTGGGACCCCAAGGGGTAACTCATGTGTTTGAAGGAGGGAGGACCTAGATGTGCTTGGGTTCGAGGCTAAGTCCACAAGCGCCGCCACCCACCGGGTTGGGCTCGTGGAGCTTGGGCTTGAGCTTCTTCTAATATTATCTTTCTGGACCCAAATTGTTTAATATTTATAGTTTGGTACCTGAATTTTCAGGTAAGATAAAATTAAAATTAGAACAGAGAACGAAAACAAGAGAAACTCAGTCCAACATAAAACTCTTCCTTCCTTTTCCATTCTTCAGCAAGTCGTTTCGTGTTTGTTTTCTTCATCGGAATCAATCTAGAAGCATATATACGGGACAATCTTGTCTTAAAGACAGAGAGCCATCTCTCGACTCAACCAAAATTGTAACAATTTATCTAGATTCAAGACTCAACCAACTTGCCACAATTATAATATTGGCTTGTTTGTTTATCCTTTCGAACACTTGTAATATTTATTTACTTCACGTACTGCTTTACATAACCAACAAATACATCCACTTAGCTCCATTGTAAATCATCCCAAAACAAGAGAGAGACTAAGAGAAATATTGAGAGAAAATTGTGAGGAATTTTTTAAGTGTTTTTCAGATTGAATGTTGTGAGTGTTTGCAAACACTGTATATTTTTCTCTCATTAAAAGATCTGCAGTAGCCCCGTGGACGTAGACCTATTTTGCCGAACCACGTAAATTTTGTGTGTTATTTATTTTGCTCCCACATACCTGATAAAAGAAAATATGACGTTGTTTTCCCAACATTTTGAACAATAACCGTAGCTACGTTCTTTTGTGGTGATAGATAATTTCTTTTCTCATAGTCAGTATAATATAATCTTAAATCACTTAGCCTACTTTAATCATGAAAGCCTTCTCCTTTAATTTAATTTTAGTACAAAGGGATATATGTAGTGAGAATGTATATATAAGGAGAGAAATAGTAGGAAAGCGAAATATGACACGACAGGTGTTTGCCAATTGATGAATTTGAGAGACCTGCAATGGAAGGAAATGTACCAAAATACCCCTGTTCGTCCCATGCTTATAGTACAATGTTTTTTGCTTTCTGTACAGCCGCATAGAGCAGTGTTCGTCACTTGCTTGTTTTTTGGCTTATAAATATTAGAAATATAGGAGTGAATCAGTTATTGTTACAATCGATTCACATATATATTTTCTATACTATACTTCTGTCATAAATTACGGGTGAGATAATTTCCATCATTTTATTATAAGAATAAAAATAGCAGATATTGTGTTTAAAATTTAATAATTATTTACCGAAACAACAACAATCTTCAAGAGTTGATTTTCTCAATGGAGGAACACTATGATAAATCAACCAAAGCATTATTTATTTAACTTAGTTAAATCTGAAAAAATGGGTTTGATTAAGTATCATTCATGGATATTACATTAACTAGGGGCATGTATGCTCAGTTTCGCACACTTTAAAGACATATCTGACCATTTTTCGCTTATTAATCAGCTAATTAGGTTAATTGAAGGCTTGTTGACACCTAATTTTGTCTCATCTTTTATGATTTTATTTGTAATTTTTTATATTTTTGACACTTTAAAACAATTTTAAAATATAAGCATATATATGTATATATATATCATTATTATTTGCATTTTTATTGTCATTTGTATTTTTATATCATAATCATATTTTTATCATAATATTATATGTTATTTTATTTTGACAAAACAACATCGCATTTTTTATTTTTTATTTAATCATCAAGCATTTCACAAATATTATATTTTTATCATATTGTCATCTTTACAATTTATAAATTTTGCAAAACTTTCTTTTTATATAAAAATCCCTTTTAATATTCTAAACCCATAACCCATTTATTTTCCAACCCAACATCCTAATTTCTTATTTCCTAATTCCCTAACCAAACCAACCCCCCAAGCCCAATACCTCTTATTCCCTTCCCCTTTATTTCCCCAAGCCCAACCGGCCAATTCCCCAAGCCCAAACCGAACCGGCCCATCGCCCCTTTTCCCTTATTCCCCCCCAAACCAAAACACTTCTCGAAAACAAAAAACTAATACCCACCAAACAAAAACCCTAGCCTCTCTTCAACTCTCCTCTCAACCCCACGCCCTCACCGCCGCACAGCCCTATACCCCTGCCCCATCCCATCGTCGGTCACTTCAACCCACACCCTTATCTCCGAAAATCCGCCCCAAAAATCATATTTTTTGCCCACTTTTGTTTGAAATTCAAACCCAATTTTTCATCTATAAAAACCCCATTGTTCTTCATTGTAAAGGGGTCGTCGGATTTTTTTTGTTCTTGATTTGCATTACATCCTTTGTTCTTCATATTTTTAAAGAGGGTCCGAAAATCCGGAAAGAAAAGTGAAAAAATCGAGTCTGAAAAAAAAAAGATTTAAAAAAAAAAGTGCAGAAATTTTCTGCAGAAAATTCATGGGGAGCAGCCAACTTCTTTGGTCGATTATCGCTTCGTTCCTTGTCCGATTGAGCTGATATTTGGACAGAGTGTTCCTCTCATCTCAGTCTTTGATTGGGAACTGACAGAGGTGGATTCGGAGATCTGTAGCTCCAGATTGTCGTCGGTGAACAGTAGCTGCGTTTTGGTAATTTTCTTCCAATCTTACCTTCTTTGATGTTTGTTCTTGTTGTTATTATTTCTTCGTGTTTGGCGTTGATGTTGTAGCCATTTTGGAGAACGCTTTGTTCAGAAAATTTTAAAAAAGAACTGATTCGGGTCGGATTTCTGTTTCGGGTCGACCCGGGTCTGGTAATAATTTCATATTTATTGTGTTTAATATTTTGTTGTTGGTTATCTGAAATTTTAAAAAAATGTTTGATTCCGGGTCAGCACTGTTTCGGGTCGGATCACTGATCCGGGTCGGGTCGACCCGGTTTGGTTAAATTTCCAGATTTTGTGTTTTTATCTTGTTTTTGGTTATCTGAAAAATAAAAATCCAAGAAAAACTGATTCGGGTCGGATTTCTGTTTCCGTTCAAACATTCAGAATTTAGGTCGGATGTTTAATCGTGCACTGTTAATTTATTTTGGTATTTGAATATCCATTACGCGGCTATTTGTTTTTTTTACTGATTTGAACAAATACTATACTTAGGCCGATGAAATTGAATTCGGGGCCGCGCTTTTCGTTTCTGTTTTCAGCTTACTGTTTTTGGCATTTTAAACATCCGGGCAATGGATATCTTACTGTTTTAAACTTTAATACCGCATTTAGGCCGATGAAATTAAATTCGAGGCCGCGCTTTTTTGTTGTTGTTTCGTTTCTCTCTTTTTTGTTTTCTGTTTTAAACATCCGTGCAACGGATTACTGTTTTATTTGTTTTAACTAACACTACACTTGGGCCGATGAAATTGAATTCGAGGCCGCGCTTTTTTCGTTTCGTTTCTCTCTTTTCTGTTTTCTGTTTTAAATATCCGTGCCACGGATATGTACTATTTTACTGTTTTTGAATTAAATATTGCATTCTGGCCGATGAAAAAATATTCGTCGATTTTTTAGGCCTCCACAGTTGTAAAGACGGAAAATAAAGCTTCTGGGCAAATGATGGAATTAAATCTTTTTCACTCGAGAGACCAACATGTTCGGTAGGCAAGGCAACTAAAATGACCAACGAGTCATATGTTCGCAGCCATGACGTGATTGGAATGATCTTTTCAAAATTTAAGTCTGAGCCCTCCGTAATCAAATCATTTATTGTTTTGAATACGGATCCGAAGTTATGTATATTCAATTGTTTCTAACCGTTTATTCTTGACAGCTTGCAAAGATAAGGTCAAAGAAGGCAAATACCCCTCGGAGATTATTTATTTTTGTTGTTGTCTTTTACTTTCTTTAATTCAGCTTTATTTTCATTCTGTATTGTAATATTATTGTACTCGTAAAATTATTGAAATATTTAGAATAGGTAGACATAGAACTAATTAATAGGGTAGTCCAAAACTTGAAACCCATCGCTAGTTTATTTATTTTAGGCTCGGTTAGTTTTAAAATTGAAAATCGCTAGTTTATTTATTTTAGGCCCGTTGCCCATAATAACACCTTGCATACATTTTTATCAATTTTCATACAAATGCATACTTGTACATTTTTTAGCTTTACATGTATATTAATGCCATACAAATGCATACTTGTACAAAATGCATCATTTTATTAACATCTTGCAACATTGTTTTTATATTTGTAAAACATGCATTTTCTTAGCATAACAATTAACCTGAACTTGATCGGATAACCGCAAGTTAGCGGATCTTAAAGGATGCCTAACCCCTCCCTTTAGGATAATAAAGAATCCTTACTCAGAATTTCATTAGTTTCGTAGACCACAAAATTGGAGTTATTTTGCATCATTTAGTTAACATTCGCCCTAATTCACCTTAGAATAATTAGGTGGCGACTCCTCAATGCAATCGTTTTTTAATCCATCCAGAGGGAATTGACGCCATCGCGTTGTGAAGCCCGCGGGTAAAAAATGGGCGCGACAAGGCTCACGCTAAATTAAGCACGTATTTAGATCAACTATCAAATGGTAGGGATATATTTAAGCTAAACAATTAAACGAATGACATATCTGCTCGATATTGACTACTTTAAGAATATATATATATATATATATATGGACCTTTATTTTAATAGAAATACAAATTAAGGTAGTGCTGAGATCATCTTAATTAGTTGGACTCCAAATACTTCTACTTCTGATATTCGACAAACCCACTTTGTGCTAATTTTTGTTGGTACTCTCTATTGTACTTTATAAAGCAGTACGGGAAGTAATAATTATTACAAATGTTCGAAAGGATAAATAAATGGTCAATCTTCAAAACTGCCGCAAGGGTGTTGTGTCTTGAATCTTGATCACCTTGCAAAGCCAACGTTGAGAGCTGCCGCAAGCTTGTTGTGTCTTCAATTTTGATATTCTGAAATCAAGAAATAACTAAATCTGGATGGTTACAACGTTGTGTGTTGAGTCGAGGATAGCCCTTTATCCTTAAGACAAGATTGCCCCGTATATATGCTTTTACGTTAGCGGGCAATAGTCTCCCATGATAAAACAACACTTTAATCTCAACGCTATAAAGCCAATAGGTTGAGCTTGGCGAAGAAAACAAATATGACTTGATTTGCTGAAGATATGGAATAGGAAGGAAGAGTTTATGTCTACTCTTCTCTTTTGTCTCTGTGTATATAGTGTGTCTCTGTAGTGTATATCTTGTGTATATGTGTGGGTTTGCTCACTGATTTTCATCACAATTTGCTCACTGTTTTGAGCTATTTTGTGGCTGTTTTCCGTCAGTTTTTCTGTGTCTTTTTTTTCGTCTGTTTTCTGCCTGTTTTGTGCTGAATTTTAGTCACATAAGCATCTGTTTTACAACCACGTTATTGAGCCAAAGGAGGCCTCAATATATAGCAAGGAGGAGGTTGCCCAACAGCCACAAACAAGGCTGTTAATAGCCATTAGTGAGGGCTGTTAATGGCCATTTAGGAGGCATATTTAAGGTTGTTCATGGCCAATTAATGAGCTGTTAATGGAGGAGTTAATCAGCCAAGTAATGGCTGATTAATGCCTCAAAAACAGTCACAACGGTAGGCTTTCTGCCTTCCGTCACCTTCCTAAAAACTTTGGGGACCAAACTGTAAATATTGAAACTTTAGGAACCAAACTGTACATATGAAAGAATTCTGGTCCAAACTGTACATATGAAACTTCAGGGATCAAACTGTACATCTGGCTGAGTTCTCTGGTCCAAAAAGATAATATCAGAAAGCCCCACAGCCCCACGGCCCACGGCCCACGGCCCGTGACCCGAGCCCGAGCCCGAGACCGGACCGGACGGGCGGGCGGCGACGGCGCGCGTGTGGGCTTAGCCTTGAACCCAAGCACATCTAGGTCTTCCCTCCTTTAAACACATGGGATACCCCTTGGAGTCCCAAACCCTTTACCAATTTGAGACATATATAGAGAGCAATTCTTCCAATTCCCACCGATGTGGTAGATTTGTCCCACACCACATTTCCATGCCTTAAACACCTTACTTCGTGGACCAATATCTCTTTCATTTCTCAACGAAATTAGACGATTCTTGGCCCTACGGTCATCTACTCACTTCGTAGATCATGCATGTGCGAAGAGATAAGGTCTCCAACATGCGGAACACTAGTGTTTAATTCATCAAAGATGGGTGGACGCATCTCCCCGCCAAAGGCTAATTTCCAACAATCCCCTCTATGAAAGAGAGATTGTGGCGCACACACAAGTTGCCTACATTTCAGCAATCTTTCAGCGAAAAGATATTGCATCAGGAGCGGTAGCTTTCTCTTTAAACCTTTCCTTGTTGAATACCATCGGACTTACTTACTGCGCGGTGAACGTGATGTCTTGAACCGTCAGTGTTTAGTGTAAGCCAAGACAACGATATCAACACAATAACTCTTCTTATTCATTTTCCTTCTTACGTTTCTGTCCGTTGTGGCCATGGACACACTTGGATTCTTAAGTGCGTTCATTTGAGGCGGCCATCCTCGCACTTAAATAGGTGATCTCCTACAAGGTATCCAGCTATACCCCACTTCACAAGTGTTAGGAATCATTAAAAGTTTCCCCAACCTTAACCTCAACAGTTTGAGGATCATTAAAGGTTTGGAAGCTTAACCTTTACCCCCCATGCAGGTAGCACTTTAATGTCTATCGCGGGAACAACTTTGGATTCATGTTTCCGTACAGAAATCATCATCCGAAGTGCTTCTTGCTTCCACCGAAGCGCTCAACTGAACCTTTTGCCGCTTAGTTTTCCCATTGAACCAAATTCTTGGGATCTCCAATCAGTATGGTTGGGTTTCCACCGCAAAGGTTCGTATTGTTTGGGTTTTACGCCCATTCCCCTAGACAGGCAGAACACTTGATCTCCGGGTTGTCCCTTAGTTAGTAAACAAGGAAGTGACACCCGTGATGATCAACTGCCATACGGTCTTATGTCTCTCTGACAGATCCTGACAGATATGCCCAAACGCCGTCATCCGTGTCCTTCCTGAAGCCGACCGGCTAGCCACAGTGTATAACTGCTGAAGACACGAGTTTCTCCCAATAAGGGACGTCCTCTAAGGAGTCATGAAGTTACTCAACTTCTTTCATGTTTTGTATAAAGTGATAAACTCCGATTCCATCATGAATCGGTCGATGCAAGTTTGCTTAGAGGTTTTTCTAAGACCCACCATACACATTTACTTATGGCTTTGATGTTCTTCAGATCTGATGTCCACTTTGCATCACTGTGTTCTCCCAGAACCGCTGGACATCCAGAATACTATAATATGTAGATAAGCGACTAATTCAGATATCGTCATATCCGACATAACGCCTTCTATTGATCATGTATGAAGATCATCAGTGAATCTTAGTTCAACTGATCTGCTTTGTAGGACGATACCAGGTCGGTTGTCGTGTGTACAATACATTGAACTACACGTGACCTGAGTATATCGCTTCTTGTTTATGGGTGCACCATGATTCCAATCAGTTCTATGATTCATATCCATTGGTGGCTTCAACGAGACTGTCAACTATCGACCAGTCCGTTAGATGTCTTAGAAATCCAATTCCTAAGATGTCATCTCGTGATACCCATATCTTTCATATCGAGACTTTGTTTCAATATGACTTTTACTTTCGATCGTTGATTCTCCAACTGTTGGCTTTCTAACTTCAGAGTCAATGTTTTTGTGGTCAGATTCATTGTTTCTGTTTTATCTGAAACTTTCAGGACCAAAATGTAAACATTTCAGGGACCAAAATGTAAACATTTCAGGGACCAAAATGTAAACATTTCAGGGACCAAAATGAAAGTTCAGGAAGAAGCCCAACAGTCCGGCAAACCAACTCTGATTCTCTTCTTCCAACTCTCCGGTTGGAAGGCTGTTTCAACATCCATGCCACGCAAGACTGCAATGGCCCATGATGTTAAGCTACTCCCAGGGGAGCACATGTACAAGTAGCCGAGGCTTTGAACTCGTCTGTAGATCTATCTACTTTGTACTCACTTTTGAGTATCCTTTTTTCACAACCCAAAGGTTCTTTTCCCGGAGGAAGATCAACCATTACGCAAGTATGGTTCTATATGAGGAAATTTATTTCTCTTTTTGTAGCTTCTTTCCAAAGCATCGCTTTTGGAGATGACAATTATTTGTTAATTGTCCATGGTTCATTCTCAACCATACAAGCTAGAAGGTCTGGAACAAGTCTTTATTCCCTTCTTTGCTCCTTCTCGGTTCAACATCTAGAATCCCTGAGTTCTGCAGATCTGGAATATTAAGTTCCGGATAGCCAGCAACTTTCGAGTCCTGTAGATACGGAACGTCTAGTTCCGGACAGTCAGGCCCTCGCGGGTTCTTGTTAACCTTGAGCAATTACTCATTTTTCCTTTTAAAGGAAAGTTATCTTCTAAGAATTCAACATTCTTTAACGCCAAGAGGCGATAAGCATTACTGTTATTTGCAGATCCAGTGGATATGCAATCTACAGTCTTAGGTACAATTTGACCTGTTTCGGTATTCCAACTTTTACCAAGCCACCCCACATAATTTGGGCGTATGACTTAGCGCTTGGCTAACACCGTTGGATCGAGGTGAGTAATGAACGGTCGTTTAATGAACGATGCTTCACATTCTCCCCTCTATCGCTACGATTCCTCAATCCGTAGGCTTAGTTGATTTTCAACTTCGTTTTGTAGCGCTTATTCGCTTCAACAACTTCATCTTTGCTTTTCAACAAACAAAGGATACAATATGTTGTACCGTTATCAAAGAAGGTCACAACGTACTTGTCTCCCCCCCTCTATTTTGTATACACTTCAAATCACATATAAAGGTGTGACTAAGTTCTAGAGGAGCGGTGCTTCTTTCGCTATTCCTTTGACAGAATTTGGAAAGGTGATTTTGCCTCTTCGCCTACCTCACATTCATTTTGAGGGTTTATGTCGACAGAAGGCAACCATCTCAACATCGTTAGCTTTTGAATGACTTGTTATTTAACGTGTCTTAATCTATGATGGCATAGATGCACGGATTACAAATATATCATTCATTTAGCTACAGACGTACTGTACCATTCTTAGCTGTTATAGACCTGTTGGACTAGTCTCAAACCAGCTTGACCAATAACGTCCCTTAAACTAAGTTTGGGATATGTATCACCTCATCTTAGAGTGATCCCAATCCCTGAAGTCCTATTGAGGACAACCTCTCCAACCCCTTCTACTTTGGAGGTGGCGTTGCTTCACATGAACAACCTCTTGCCCGTGGTTAGGGCGTAACCGGATCATATGTGATCTAGATACTCGGCCCGATCTAGTTGCTTTGGCGTACCGAGTGTCCAATTCTTTTCTCGCCTTTCTTTAGGCCTTCGGATCATTTAAGACACCGGAAACTCGGCCCACCACACTAGGTGTCCATTACTTTTCCTATGAAATGAATTCGGCACCACTCCGCCGCCGGAGGCTTTGTATGACCGAGTGTCCAATATCATCATATCAAAGGAATTTTGGCCCACTCCGAGCCGCCGGAGGCGTTGTATGACCGAGTGTCCAATATCATCCTATGAAGGATCTTCGCCAAATAGTATGATGACAGCTCAACGTCTTTAGCTTTTAGTCTTCTTCCATTATGATTGGTGCCCGAGATAATTCTTGCGCTTACTTAAGAGTGGTAAGAGTTTTCGCACAGTTAGTGGATCTTTCTCCATCGTATGTGCGACATACTTTACACACTTTTAATAATTACACTTAAAAGAACGGATCTTTTTAAGTTGTTTACAAAATCCAATCTTTAAACGGAAAAGAAGAGGAGATTAAACTTCTGATTTTTAAAGCGTAAGGAATATAAATTATTTTCATATTCCTCCTTACTTTAATCAATTTTTAATCAGACATCATTTAATCTTTATTTTTGACAAGTAAGAAAAACTACTTATCCTCTTTTCGGATTCTGGCTCACTTCAGTCACTTCATCAGACTGAGTGTCCATTTCCTTCTTACCATTATTCGGATCTTTTGTCTGGGACAGATATAGGCCTTCTGCTGCAAGATAGAATAACATCTTCAGTCTTCTCCTCTTGTCCCAGTTGAGATCCTCAGGCTCTCGAGAGCGCTTGTTCCAACCAGTCTTGGTAGCGGTGACACCATGAACACGTATCATCATCATCACTCTCTTCTACCAGAAAACCATTGCCATATCCAGATTTGATCACACAACTTTTGACCGACATCTTTCGAACACTAATAGTAATACAATACAATCTTGTCTTAAATTGTTGGTACTCTCTATTGTACTTTATAAAGCAGTACGGGAAGTAATAACTATTACAAATGTTCGAAAGGATAAATAAATGGTCAATCTTCAAAACTGCCGCAAGTGTGTTGTGTCTTGAATCTTGATCACCTTGCAAAGCCAACGTTGAGAACTGCCGCAAGCTTGTTGTGTCTTCAATCTTGATATCCTGAAATCAAGAAATAACTAAATCTGGATGGTTACAACGTTGTGTGTTGAGTCGAGGATAGCCCTCTATCCTTAAGACAAGATTGCCCCGTATATATGCTTTTACGTTAGCGGGCAATAGTCTCCCAAGATAAAACAACACTTTAATCTCAACGCTACAAAGCCAATAGGTTGAGCCTGGCGAAGAAAACAAATATGACTTGACTTGCTGAAGATATGGAATAGGAAGGAAGAGTTTATGTTTACTCTTCTCTTTTGTCTCTGTGTATATAGTGTGTCTCTGTAGTGTATATCTTGTGTATATGTGTGGGTTTGCTCACTGATTTTCATCACAATTTGCTCACTGTTTTGAGCTATTTTGTGGCTGTTTTTCCGTCAATTTTTCTGTGTCTTTTTTTTCGTCTGTTTTCTGCCTGTTTTGTGCTGAATTTCAGTCACATAAGCATCTGTTTTACAGCCACGTTATTGAGCCAAAGGAGGCCTCAATATATAGCAAGGAGGAGGCTGCCCAACAACCACAAACAAGGCTGTTAATAGCCATTAGTGAGGGTCGTTAATGGCCATTTGGGAGGCGATTTAAGGTTGTTCATGGCCAAGTAATGAGCTGTTAATGGAGGAGTTAATCAGCCAAGTAATGGCTGATTAATGCCTCAAAAACAGTCCCAACGGTAGGCTTTCTGCCTTCCGTCACCTTCCCAGAAACTTTGGGGATCAAACTGTAAATATTGAAACTTTAGGGACCAAACTGTACATATGAAAGAATTCGGTCCAAACTGTACATATGAAACTTCAGGGATCAAACTGTACATCTGACAGAGTTCTCTGATCCAAAAAGATAATATCAGAAAGCCCCACACCCCCACGACCCCGAGACCGGACCGGACGGGCGGCGGCGGCGCGCGTGTGGGCTTAGCCTTGAACCCAAGCACATCTAGGTCTTCCCTCCTTTAAACACATGGGATACCCCTTGGGGTCCCAAACCCTTTACCAATTTGAGACATATATATAGAGAGCAATTCTTCCTATTCCCACCGATGTGGTAGATTTGTCCCACACCACATTTCCATGCCTTAAACACCTTACTTCGTGGACCAATATCTCTTTCATTTCTCAACGAAATTAGATGATTCTTGGCCCTACGGTCATCTACTCACTTCGTAGATCATGCATGTGCGAAGAGACAAGGTCTCCAACATGCGGAACACTAGTGTTTAATTCATCAAAGATGGGTGGACGCATCTCACCGCCAAAGGCTAATTTCCAACAATTTTTTCAAAAAAAAATTGTTTGACCCCCACCCCGCCTCTAAATTTTCTAAAAAGTTATTTGACCCGTCCTGTCTCACGTAAACTTAAATCTGTCCTGCCCCGCACATGTCCTGTCCTAAAGAACATTTCAATGCTTATATATAGGGGCGGTAAAATGGATAAAAATATGGATATTCAACTAACCCAATTCATTTAAAATGGATTAGATATTCAATCCATTTAAAATGGGTCAAATATGAGTTAATTCATATTATCCACTTAAAATATGGGTAACTTAATGAGTAAAATGGATAGAACACACAATTTTAGTAAAACAAGTTCCTTAAAAATAAGGAAAAATGACTTCCTTAATAACATTATGAAAAACAAGTCCTACAAGTGTCATTTCACCAACTACAGCACCACAACCCAACTCACCCCCCTAATCCCCTCAAAAAAGTCTTTTTTTTAAGTTTTTAATATTTTTTTTGGTTTTCTACCCCACTCACCCCCACCCACACTCCACCACCCTAAAAAAAACTATTTTTTCGTTAAAATATGTTTTAAAATTATTTTATTTGATTTTTACACCTCCCTCCCCCCTCCCCCTTCCCCGACCCAAACACCCTATCATAAAAAAATATTTTTTCTTAAAAAAAATTATTTTGATTTTCTACACCACCCACCCACCCCCTCCCCCTACGCCTCCTGAATTTTTTTACTTCATATATGTTATTTTACTTTTATAAAAGCTTATAAAGAATGAAATTTTTGCGTGATTAAATTTGATGTGGAATGGGTGGTGGATTGTGATTTGGGGGGGGGGGGGGGGGGTGTGGGGGTGGGGGTAAGAAATAAAATATATGAAGCAGAAAATTTAGGAGGAGGGGGATTGAGTGGGCGTTGATATGGGGTGGGTTGAGGTTGAGGTGGGTGGTGCTGTGGGATAGGGATGAGTCAAGATGAAGTGCATTTGAGGGTGGTGATTGGGTGAGTGTGGGATTTGGTTGGGGAGTGGGTGGTGGAGGGTGAGTGGGGGTGGGAATGGTGGGGCTTGGGTGAATATTTTTCGAAAAATATTTTTTGGAGGTCATGTCATTAAAAAACTTTTAAGTTATATTCTTCCCGCAAATGTTGAGGTGCAACTATATACTAGGAATTAGATCTGCAGACAAGAAGGTAAATTAATTTTCTCTATATTAGCTACATGAAGCCAGCATCTTTAAAGTAACTTTAGATAATATGAATATCCATATTATCCGTCGGGTTTACCCATTTTTTATCCGTGTTAAATATGAATGGATCGGATAATTGATACGTTTTTGTTTAACCCATTTTCAATCCGTCCATATCCAACCCGCCCGTTTGCCACCCCTACTTATATATATGGTAAAATATGATTTTCATATTGACCTTTCAAATAGCATCATAAGATTTTCTTAGTCTTGAATAACACATGCAAATCCCTCAATTCATTAAGATTCTTTAACAATTTAATTAGATAGAAGAATGAAATTGTACTAACGTATGCCCCGTCACCATAACTTATGAAACTGTAATTTTTCATAACTTATGAAAAACTTATGACTTGCTTGTGAAAATTCTGACCGACAGGTTAATTTTTTACATAAATTCCTTAAACGGTAAAAAAGTTAAGCAAATTGGAGATCTTAAATAATCGAAGAAATTGCACAGTTTGACCTTCAAATTGGTTAACCTTTAAAATCAAACTTATACCTAGCGGGGCATAACTTTTTTAAAGAAGGGACATAACTTGTATGATATTATGATGCAAAATATGTAAACTTATGACCCGCAAAAAAGTTGTTTGTTACGAGGGTACCGGCACAAAATAGGGAAAAAGTGCAAATGACCTGTTTGTGGCTTTGTGCAGATCTCCCAAGTATTTATGTGTTTTTTATTGGGCTATTGAATCCAAGTTGGCGGGAGTGTATTGTGATGGTGGTTGGCTCAAAAATCAAACAGTATGGGTAAGCCAATCTAAAGAATGTTAGAAGTGAATGGCTGTCGTTGTTACAACCAACACTCTCTGTTACCACTTAACACATTATCTGTTTTTAGTTATTTCTGCTCCATTCTCTCTCTCTCTTTGTCTGCACTTTGTAATGGCTACTCTTCAATCTCTTGCATTTTCTCCTGCACTTTCTCATACTTCACATCAGCCTCGCTCTCTTCTGGGTATGTTCCTTCAACTTCAATCTGCTTATGTACCTTTACTCTCTTTTTATTGTTTATTTTGTGCTCCAGCTCTTTCTTTAATTCTTGGTTTATTAATGTCTCATTAAGTTCTATAAGGAGAGTACTTTTAGTTTCAGTTAATTTATTTATGAGTAATTCGTGAGATGGGTATTTGCTCATAAAGGCGGGACTAGTAGCTTTTTGTTGAATCTCATGTATTGATTCTTAGAATTGCATGTAAGCTGATGGCTAATCCTCCATCGAAAGAGTAAAGAAGATGGAGAGAAAACAGATGAAGTTTTGGTGCTCAAAACTAAGCTTCTCTTGTGTATATTTATGTATATCATTTTACAATGCTTCACATCACTACTATATATATACACATACAACTCATCACAAATATCTACTAACCAATTTAACCAACTAACTAACTCTTCTAACTATCTCAACAAACATAACAACTCTTCTAACTGACTCAACAAACATAACAAACTCAACCATAATAATAATAATATGTACTCCTCCTCATGGCACCCTTGTGCACTTCTCTAATACTTCCACACCCCCCCTCAAGCTAGGAGATATGAAGATATTCTTCATTCCTTGCTTGGATAGCAAATAGGCATGATGAACACTGCTAAGGGCCTTGGTGAATATGTCTGCTGGCCGCTCAGCAGATGGCAAGTAAGCAACATGAATGAGACCTTCTTGAATCCATTCCCTTATAAAATGACAATCTATGTCGATGTGTTTAGTTCTCTCATGGAAGAAGACAGGATTGGCTGGAATCTAAATTGCAGATTTACTATCAGTGAAAACAGAGACTGGCAGCTGAACCTGTACACCAAGTTCCATGTACAAACCAAGTGAGCCGGACCACTTCGCAAGAATCGAGGTCGCCATGGCTCTATATTCAGCCTCTGCTGAACTCCTCGAGACAATTACTTGCTACTTGGACTTCCAGGATACATGAGAATGTCCAAACATTACTAGGTACCCAGTGATTGATCTTCTGCTATTGACACATGAGCCCCAGTCTACATCACAAAACGCCTGGAGCTGAGAATTGCTAGATATGGACAAAAGAATCCCTGATCCTGGTGCTTGCTTAATATACCTGACCAACCTCATGCTAGCTTCCAGATGTGATCTTTTAGGGGCTTGCATAAACTGACTTAAGCATTGTACAACGTATGCTATGTCAGGCCTTGTATTTGTGAGATATAGTAGTCTCCAAATCAGTCTCCTGTAAATACTAGGATCTGCTAGTGGTAAGTCAGACACATGTGGAGAGGCTGCAGTGTCTGAAGTGGACTGTGAGACTGCATGTTGATCATATGTCACAGTTGTAAGCCTCAGGTTCATTTCCATAGGGGAGGGAGCACTCTTACCACCTGCTAATCCCATGTCAGATATAAGCTCCAAGGCATACTTTCTTTGATGCATAAGGATGCCCTGGGAACTCCTTGCAAATTCTATCCCAAGGAAATACCTGAGCTCTCCTAGATCTTTAATTTTAAAAGCTGACTAAAGTGTTTCCTCAATAGTTTGGATAAGAGTGGGATCATTCCCAGTGATAAGCAGGTCATCTACATACACAAGCACCACAACTAGCTTATCTCCTTGCTGCTTGGTAAACAAAGAATAGTCTCTATGACTCTGGACAAAACCAGATGAGACCAATGCTGAAGTGAGTTTGATATTCCATTGCCTTGAGGCCTGTTTCAACCTATATAAGGATTTCAATAACCTACAAATTTGTTTATTACCTCCAGTAGTATTGAAGCCCTCAGGCAGTGTCATATACACTTCCTCATATAGGTGTCCTTGTAAGAATGCATTGTACACATCCATCTGATGGAATGTCCGCTGTTTAGCTGCTGCAATAGATATAACTGATCTCACAGTAGTCATTTTGACTACTGGTGAGAATGTTTCATGATAGTCAAGACCTTCCTTTTGGTTGTATCCTTTGGCCACCAATCTAGCTTTGAATCTCTCCACTTCTCTTGTTGCTTTGTATTTTATTTTGTATACCCGTCTGCATCCAATAGTCTTCTTCCCTTTTGGGAGTTGTAACAACTCCCATGTTTTGTTGTCCTCTAGTGCATGAATCTCAGCTTTTATTGCTTCAACCCATCTGTGGTCTGCTGCAGCCTCTGAATAGTTGTGTGGTTCAATGTCAACTGAAACTTGTGCTACAAAGTTTTGATAGATGGATGAAAGTCCTGTGTAACTTAATCCATCAGATATTGAGTACAAGCATTTCTTGGAGCCACTCTTAGTGACATAATCTCTGTGCCATATAAGGGGCCTGCTGGTTCTGGCAGACCTTCTAACATAAACATCAGATGATGATGTTGTTCCGATCAGCTGCTCATCAGGCTGGTGCCTTGGACCATTAACTGTAATGGGAACATTGTCATAGTCTGGGCTTGCACATGAATTCTGCACCTCTGGACTACTGCATACAACTTCTATATTCTGTGGATGAATTAGATCATCAAAGTTGAAATGCTCATGGGACTTCATAAGCCCAGATTCTTCATCTAGATCATTCCTGAAAGGAAAAACAGCCTCCTGGAATACTACATCCCTACTCATGAAAATTATTCTATTCTCCAGATCATATAACTTGTAACCCTTTTGAGCACAACCATATCCAAGAAGGATAGTTCTACAGCTCTAGGGCCAAGCTTGTCATTCTTAATCAGATTAGTGGCAAAGCATATACATCCTATCACTCTCAGATGAGAAAGTGATAGCACCTTATTATACAGTAGTTCATAGGATGATTTGTCTCCAATAACTGAATTAGAAATTCTATTCATTACATATACAACACCTTCCACACAGAAGCCCCATAATCTATCTGGTAAATTAGCATGAATCTTAATTGCTCTTGCCGTTTCAAGAATATGTCTGTGTTTCCTTTCCACAACACCATTTTATTGTGGTGTACGTGGGCAGGAGCTTTCATGCACTACACCATACAACTGAAACAGTTCCCTGCATCTTTGATTAAAGAACTCTGTCCCATTATCTGACCTTACCCTTTTAATTTTCACATCAAATTGAGTATGTACTTCAGTAAAGAAAATTTTAAGCAATGTGACTACATCTGATTTTAGCCTCATTAAAAAAATCCAAGTCCATCTAGAATAGTCATCCACTATGGTCAGAAAATACCTTATTCCATTATATGTCTCAACTTTGTAAGGTCCCATACATCCATATGTAACAACTGAAATGGTCCTGTCTTCCTACTAGTACTTCTAGGGAATGACTTCCTTGTTTGTCTAGCTATAGGACACACTTCACAATTATTTAAAAAGAAAGAAGAATCAGCATTCTTGAAACATGATATTTTCTTCAATACATGCATAGGCACATGACATAATCTGTGATGCCATATGGCTGCATCAACATGCTGAGTTACTGTCAGGCACTTATTCATCTCCCCTGCATTATTCAATGTGTCCAGACACAGTATGTATAGTCCTTCCTCATTACCAATCGCCCTCACCTTCCCAGATGAGAGATCCTGAAATACACAACATTTTGGAAAAAACGTAACACTGCAATATAGTTCTTTTGTCACTTTAGAAACTGACATCAGATTGAACTTAAATGTTGGCACACACAGAACATTTTCAAGTACATCACCTTCTCCTATATGACAATCACCAATGTGTGGTTTTGGCTGAATCTCATGTAGGCATCTGTACCTTTCCTGCATCTTCTATCACATTTTTGTTCTATAAGTATTTTTTATTACCAATCATATGATTGGTTGCTCCTGTATCCACAATCCATTTTATCATTCTTCTTATATTAAGGTTAGATGTCTGCCTTAGCACTTGTTTCTCCAAATGTATCCTTGCTGTTAAGCATATTAAGAAACTGTTGATGTTGGCTGGGAGTAAATTGGCCAACAGTCACATGTGTGTCTTGTTGCTGCTGATATGTGTTGTAGCCAGGTACAAAGTGTGGTCCTTGTTGGTGATTGTATGTCTGTGAGTTGTGTGCTGTTGGTACTCTTCCATAGCAATACTGCATGTCCTTCTCAGACTGCAAATTCAGCACATGTTGGTAATCTTGGGTTTCATTTTCTTGTCTAGTGTCTTCAAATTGCACATTTCCTCCTGTCACAATATTTGCCTTCCTGAAAGTAGTTTTTCCTTTAAAATTCTCTAGATATCCAATGAGCTTATAACACCTTCTTGCACATGACCAGTCTTGTGACAGAAGTCACATTTCATTAGTTTGTAACAGTCCATTCTCAAGTGTCCCCTACCATGACAGAAGTCACATATTGCATTTGGATTGTATGGCTTCTTCTGCCTAGGTCTCCCAGTTCCATGTTTGGCTGTAAACATGGCTGATGGCTCCATTGTAACTTGGATCATTCTCTGGCTTTCTTCCTGATTAATCATTGCATAAACTTGATTTAAGTTTGGCACTTGCTGCATCATTATCACTTGACTCCTGGCCTGACCATAACTATCATTAAGTCCCATAAGAAATTGCAGCATTCTCTGATATTGTAAATGATCCACAAATTCTTTCGATCTAGAACAACATGAAAGTGTTGGTATAATTGAATCATACTCATCCCAGAGGTCCTTAAGTTTGGAATAATACATGGAAATTGATGAATTTCCCTGTCTTAATGTAACTGTCTCCTTATGCAACTGAAAAGCCCTTGAACTATTTATCTTGTCAAACCTGTCCTTCAGATCCTCCCATATCACATACGAATCTGAATTGAACAGCATTCCAGTGAGCAGATTTTTGCTCACAGTTCCCATTAACCATGACACTACAATAGCATTGCATCTATCCCAAAGTTTAGCTAATTCATCATTAAAGGTTTCCCTCCTTACCGTTCCATCTATAAATCCAATTTTATTCTTGCCTAATAGAGCTAATTTCATTGCCCTACTCCATAAGGTGTAATTATCCATACATGTCAACATTACTCCAACCGATAGTGAACCCGGTGCATCTGATGGGAATAGGTACAATGGATGGTTATGGTCGATGTTTACTGTTGTTGTTGCAGCTATGTTAATCATGTCTTCTTCAATTGCTCCCATTGTCATCGAGTTTTTGAATCTTCACACTTCAATTTCTGGATTTGCAGTTCTCTGGAAATTGTCACTGCATGTGACTAATTTTGTCTCAATCCACACTGTATCGATCTTTCTTATCTGATATAACACTCCGATATGCTTGGCAATTCTCAGATTGTGATGCAAAACATTTGGACCTCTTGAGTCTTCCTTTGCATGTAAAGAAAACTCCCTCGATTTGTGTTGAATCACTTCAATTTGTGTTGTATCATCACTGCTTTGATACCATGTTGAATCTCATGTATTGATTCTTAGAATTGCATGTAAGCTGATGGCTAATCCTCCATCAAAAGAGTAAAGAAGATGGAGAGAAAACAAATGAAGTTTTGGTGCTCAAAACTAAGCTTCTCTTGTGTATATTTATGTATATCATTTTACAATGCTTCACATCACTACTATATATATACACATAAAACTCATCACAAATATCTACTAACCAATTTAACCAACTAACTAACTCTTCTAACTATCTCAACAAACATAACAACTCTTCTAACTGACTCGACAAACATAACAAACTCAACCATAATAATAATAATATGTACTCCTCCTCATGACACCCTTGTGCACTTCTCTAATACTTCCACACTTTTGCTTAGATCCTTTATTTGTATTAGAAAATTCATTAAATATGTATGAATATTCAATTGCAAACCTAGTAACTAAGACAATTTTATGGGTTGGTGGCAAGTTCAGAACTCATAAACTTCAAAATCATGTTCTGCATTCTTTAAAGAAAATTTAATTGTCTTAATTTTTGGATAATTCGGACTGGAAATGTAATGCAACTGAATGTTAACTGGGAAATTCGGACAATGACACACAACGTTTACAATCTAGTGATATCAGTGAGAGTCTTTGACACAATAGGTGGCTTGAATTCTCACCGTCTCTCTTCCCTGATCTCCCAATATAATAGATTTTTGTTAATTTAATGGTTATTTAAAATGGATAGCTTTTTATTTTTAAAAGTTCGGCTAAAAAAAACTTCCACGTCAGCAATATTCATCCAAAATATCACCTGAATTGGTTGAGTGACTTTGTAGGTGAAATAACAATAGTTGAGTGACTTTTCTGTTACAAAACAAAGAAAATGATTTTCCGAGATAATTAACATTAGTTGAGTGACTCTTCTGTTACAAAACAAAGAAAAATGACTTTCTGAGATAATTACCATTAGCTGAGTGACCTGACCGTTTGAGAAATCAGCTTGAAATTAGGACCACTGCACACATGCTTACAGCCTAGTGGTACTAGTGAGAGTCATATGTGTGTGTTCAATTCTACTGTCTCCTTATCTCCCTATCTCCCTTCCCTGATCTCCCAAGATAATAGATTTTGATAAAGAAAAAAAAAGAAAAGGAACTACTAGTAAATTAGGGAACATAGTTAATTAAAATCAATAATAGTTGTTTGTGTTATGTACTGTAGGAATAGCATCAGGGGTGGTTCATCAAAGTGCGGGTTCTTCATTCAATGGCCAGCGCTTGTACCTACCCCGTTCGCGTTTCACATCCAATATCCAAAACCAAAAAATGATCAGACTAAGTATAATGATGGTTCAACCAAAAATTCAGTTCATACAAGGAACTGATGAACAGACAATACCAGATGTGAAGTTAACCAAGTCAAGGGATGGAACAAATGGTATGGCCATATTCAGGTTTGATCAACCCTCCGTATTTGATTCATCTGGTGAAGTTGGGGATATCACTGGATTCTACATGATTGACGAAGAAGGGGTTCTTACGTCAGTTGATGTCAATGCCAAGTTTGTTAATGGAAAGCCTGCAGGAATTGAAGCTAAGTATATTATGCGGACTCCACGAGAATGGGACAGATTCATGAGATTTATGGAGCGGTATGCTAATTCAAATGGCTTGCAGTTTGTTAAAAGTTGAGGTTGTATGTTTTCTTTTGCCTAACCATTTCTTGAAATTTTTGCCTATCATATTGGCTTATGAGTAATTTAGTTCAAAAGGTGTAAACTTGAGAAATCTTCTCAGTGCTTGCTGACAAGATAGCTGCACCAATTTACAGTTAGATGTTACTTCTAGTTCCTTTTATAGCTTACTTTATTTTCTTTCCTCCTGATAAATGTTCATTTGTGAAGTTTAGTTTGTTGTAGATGGTTCACTTCCAAGTCCAAGTGCGAACTTGTGCTTTGTCTAATCTATTTTTATATATAAACACTTCTAAAAATTGAGGAGACACATCTACTTGGTAAAATACATTGCATTCAAATAATTATCAATCAATTCTTCTTTATCATAAGATAAAGATGATCTTTGTCTCTCGGCTGTATTTGCTCTTACATCAATTTTTAATCTGATGTGAATTCCTGATTGGAAGTTTTTAACTAAGACAGAATATTTGGTGCTAGTGTTGTGACAGTGGTGATAGCCTTCACTTCATTGATGCCCATGTGACTGAAATAGGACTCCTGACTTTCTTGGCTTTGTTTCCTATATCGAACCATGTCAATTGCCCCTCCGGAAAGCTCATCCTTTTAGACCCAATTCTTTTCCATGATATAAACCAAACTCTGTAGCTTAAGCTTTGGTTCACATGTTTAAATATCAGCCGGCGTGGTTTGACTCTCACTTTGACTCCCTCAGGTGCCACAACGTCAACTGAGTAAATAGAATTAGGGTTCCCCACATTTGTTACTCTCCTTTTGATCATCTTTCTAGTCATTCCTGCCCTGAAAATTACCGATATTGAGGGGTAATTTAGGCTGAAACCACTGTTCTTCTGTAAAATGTCATGGCAGCTGACGTTCCTATGAGTAATGCTGAAGACTTCAGAATTTCTGTATCCAATAGTGCAAAGGTGAGTGATATAGTCATCAACCTGGATGTCATATATCAATCCAGGATCGATTGCTCTTCCTGGATTTACGAGTCCAGCTCCAGCTGCAAAAAGTTTAGCTGGTGCATTTCCATCCATGATTGGTTTTCCTAAGTGATCAGTTGTATCTGCTGTGGTCACTAATGCGGATCTGATTGCTGCTGGAGTCCATTTAGGATGAGCTGAATGGAGCAATGCGGCAATTCCACTAACATGAGGACAAGCCATGGAAGTCCCCGACATAACAGAGAAATTTACTCTTCGTGAATCCTCCGGAAGGCCACTTGGGCCTAAGTTTTGTGGCCAAGCGGCAATTATGTTTACACCTGGAGCAATCAAATCAGGTTTGAGAATTGAAGGATCAGTATAACTTGGCCCCCTTGATGAAAATTGAGCTACTGCAGGTGCTCTAGACTTTCCTATTACTGTTCCTCTAAACATGAATCGAGCTGTTGGTCTTTTGCTTGAGTTTAGGTAGTTTTGTAATAGTACTGATTCTTCGAAGCCAATCAACGTTGCTGGAAGGACATGGACATCAACAGAATCTTCCTCCAAATTTGCTGCTGTATTTGCTAGGATCATGGCAGCACCACCTGCCTCCTTCACAACCTGGCCTTTTTCTGCTCTTCCATTGACTCCCCTATCACACACAACCATTTTTCCTTGGACTTGTGCTCTTGAAAGCGATCCTCTCAAGCAAAATTCACTTCCCTTGTCCCCATCCTTGAAATAAACGAGTTCAAGACTCTTCCGAGACCTTGGAATTTGCTTCCTGGGGTACAAGGATTCTCCATACAGGAACTTTCCATTGCCTAACTGAACTAATGCTGGAAATTTTCTGTCAAGTGTGCTAGCGCCAATAGTGGCAATCCAAGGAGCACCGTTCGCTACTGAGCTTTGGATTGGACCATTATTCCCTGCTGCACATATAACTGAAATTCCATGCTCCATGGCTCTGAAACTTCCAATGGCTATAGTATCATCATAAAGTGGAACGGGGAAGCCACCAAGTGAGAGCGACAATACGTCTACTCCATCTCTGATGGCTACATCCATTGCTGCAAGTATATCAGAGCTGTAGCAACCACTGAACCAGCAGACTTTATATATCGCAATATGGGCACCCGGGGCCATCCCTCGAGCCTCCCCTGCTCCATTTCTGAGCACACCAGCCATCGGAACTGCAGCTCCTCCGGCAGTGGATGCTGTATGTGTACCGTGGCCATGGGAATCCCGTGGTGACACATATTCCTCCACTGCATCTGGTGACGATGTCATTGAGGCCACACGATGTCCTTTGCTGAAAAACCTTGCACCAATAATCTTGCGATTGCAACTAGAAGAATTGAAATCCTGTCCTCCTTGGCAGATACCTCTCCATTTCTGTGGAACAGGAGGCATTCCATAATCATCAAAACTTGGACTTTCTGGCCAAACTCCAGTGTCTAATACTCCAATGATCGCCCCTCGACCAAATCCAGACTTTAACCAAGCTCCTTCTTTCGTCGGACTTAGTCCCAAAAACTTGTAAGAATAAGTAGTCTGAATTTCAAGCCTCCTCTCTGCACGTATAGATAGCACATCATTGGACTTCCTTAAAAACTCGAGCTCAGCTTCAGTGAGTCGAGCTGCAAAGCCTTCCATGGCAGAATGGTACGAGTACAAAAGGCGAGAAGAGGAGTCTTCTTCTCCAGAGGAAACTGTTTTTGCAAGGAAAGAAAGGTGCCATTGAAGCTTAGAGCTAAAAGGGGGTCTATTTTCTCCATGCGGGTGCAACTGAACTATGTAGGTTTGCAAATCTTGAGCTTGTATGAAAACAGTACATAGTAAAAGACAGAGAAAGGAGAATTGGGTACTGAAAACCATTGTAAGTGTACTGGTTTTCCAACAATGCTTGGAAAAGGATGCATGTTTGTTGGAAGAATGAATGGGGGGTATTTGAAGAGAATTCAATATGGGGTGTTGGAGACATGTCTGAGTGTCTGAAAGAGGAAGAACAAACTCGTGAAATTTATGAGCTCTTCCTCACGAGTATCATTTGTTCAGTAAGTGAGAGGAGAGAAGCATAGAGACTCAGATACTAATACAGTATCATAAGGGGAGCTCATAGTCTTTGATTTCAAGAAACATTCTCAAAGTTTAAGATATTGAGGATGTCCCTTTATTATTTAATAGAATCATGATTTGTTACACAACAAGAGATCAATGGTTGCATTTATGCTCTGGCGCCATACTTCATACATTTCTAAGTGCCTACAGTCGAGCATTCAATTGAGTCACGCCACGCTTAGCTCCTTGCACTTTATGTACGTCTCTTTGGTCTCTCTGCAATGAAATGGCCCGCAAATACTACCATGTTTTATTTTTGAGTCAATATCTCAAAAATTTAATACCTAAACTATGGATTACTCCTGGACTATAATAATTTCTATCTAAAACCCCATGCAGTGTCATGTGGCATGAATGTCAATCTCACTCTCTTTGTATGGTAAATATACTTATCCACGGTACCAAGCCAATAAATATATGATATGTGTATGCACATAGACTTTAGAACTTCACGTGGGTTGGAAAATGTAACAAAAAGAGCATCTATGTGGCATTTTATATTTATTTTTTATTTGTTATTCTTTCTTTAGGTAGATTTAGTTAAAAAAAAAATACATAATTCATAACGCGCACAACATTTAGTTTAAGTATGTTTTAATATTCAACCTTTTCAATTGAATTTATTATTTTTGAGCAAATTTTGTTCTAGTTTGCTATTAGTTTTACCGTTAATAATTTTTTTATTTTACTTTTATAAAGAAATATGAGTTTGTAATTGGAATACCGTTATCAATAAAAGAGTTATTAGATTTTGAGAAGAAAAAAAAAGTTAATAAATTTAGATAAGGCAAGAAGAAATAACAATAAGAAAATTTTCGTTTTATGCTTTAATTACAAATTTTGATTTTTTCGGTTAATTTTTAGTATTACTGTTATTTTAGAATTATCTTTTTTTAACTGAGTTTACTGTTATGATAAACTTCAGTTGTGATTTTTAACTAATTTTTTTGTTTTTATATTACTATTATTTTAAGGTTATGAGTTTCAACTAATTTATTAATATTAGCAAAAGATGTAGAGATTTGAAGAAGAAAAGAAGAAAGAAAAACAATAAAGTAGAAACAAAAACAAATAAAATATCATGTTGATGTTTTCTTGGCTACTTACGTCTTTCTAGCTCTCACACACTACAAAGAAAGTGAAATCAATCTTCTTGCCACTAAACACGATATGAGAGTAATAAGATGATTTTTTTATAGGGGATAGGAAAAAAGGAAATGGGAGAGAGAATTACAAGATGGAAAATCGAATCATATCAACTAGGTAAAAGTTCAGTTATTCAACTAATTGGGCTACTATAATTCCCCCGTTTAAGAGGACTTTTATTCTAGGTATTAACTTTATATCTTCAGACAAAAAATGGGGAAAAAATTATGATGGGTGAGGCTCAGCTAACAAAAGTTGTGTGAGGCCCCACCTTTTTCTTGACAAGTGGAATTTCAGGTCCCACCAGTAATTTTGTTTGCCCACCCCACCCCTTTCTCTCTCTTATTCTATTTTCACTTTATCATTTCTCTTTTTTTTAACCCAAGCAAAATAGCAAGAGAAAAAATACCAGGTGGATATGGAATTTCTTTTAGATTGAGTCATACAATTTCATAGTTCAACCAACAGACATTTAGTTTTGAGTAGTAACTTAATTATTATTTTGCCTTCCAGTTCTCAGCCTAAAAAAAGAGAGGAAGAACTCTTTTTTTCAACATTTTAAATATATGCTAAACGTATACGTGAAATGTGGTTTATATACATTCTAAATTAACTGAGGTAACATAATAAAAAATGACGTTAGCTTAAATCGTATTCTAGAAATTAAATTAAAAATCGCATTTCTACAACGCGATTTGTAAATTGCATATCTAAAAATCACTTTGTAAAACACCAACAAAAATAATAAAAGAACTCAAGTCTTTTATGTCAAAAATAATACATTTTAAAGCTAACCATAAAGCAAAATAAATCAGTAAACCATATATATATATATATATATATATATATATATATATATATATAGGTAAAAAAATAATGGGTAAAGATAGATTCTTTTTATTTATCTTTTGAGGTCCCTTGATCTACTTAAATGTTAGAAATTCACAATTGACCATTTATTATTACATAATTCTGTGAATTTTGCAAATGGCATACAACATATAAAGAATAGTTAGTGCATTTCTGAAATGACAACTGAACATTTATTACTATCTTCGTCCCAATTTGTTTGAAGATTGACCTGTTTGGAAGTAAAACAGTTTTTTTTTACTATGATTTTCTCTAACTCTTTTCATATATTGTGAATTATTAATTATGCAGTCTTATAGTATTTTTTATGTAGTTTTCAAATATGTAAATTTTATCATAAAATATCCGAAAAATTATATTTTAAATTAAGTAAAAAAAAAGTTATTTGTCCGCTAAACTGGTCAACCTTCCACCAAATTGGGACGAAGGGAGTACATTATTTAGGAATAATTATAACTACATAAAACATTCAGTAATTGGTTTTAATAAATACATTTTTGACATAGGATTTAAAACTTGTATTTTAGAAAGGTGATCCACAATTTATATTTTACGAACTCGTTTGATCATGAGAATTCTTTACTTTTTTCCGGATTTTCTTTTTACTTTATTTGAAGAATTGGTGTTTGGCCATGAAAATTCCAAATACAACTTGTTTGAAAAACATCTAAAACCTTGTTTTCACTCTTTTTGCTTTTTCACTTTTAGTATATTCAAAAACTCAAATATTCTGTGCAAAAACTACAATCAAACACAACTCTATTTTCAACTCCAAATTCAAAAATTCCAAATAAACTGAAAAATATTTTATATTTATGGCCAAATGCCTACTACAAATTTGAGTTAAGATAAACAACATTTTTCAAAGGGTTTATTACCTCAATTAACTTAAAATGCATGTGTCGCATTTCACATATAAATTTTGCATATTTTAGAATTCTGATAAACATTACTCCTTCCGTCTTAATTTATGTAGCATTGTTTGAGTTGGTACAAAATTTAAGAAAGAAACTAAATTCTTTTAAAATTGTGATTTAAAACAAACCTTAGACATTTGTGTGACTATAAATCACTTTATTAAGAGTAAAAAGAAAATTTTAAAATTAAGTTATTTTTTTTGACAAACTAAAAATGAAAGGCGACCATATAAATTAACAAAGAAAGTACATTAGTGAGACTCAATAAATTCCATGTTTTGGTAAAAAAATCAGAAAGGAACTCATACGAAATATTTTTAGAGTAATTATATTTTCCATAGAGAGAAAAAGCTTTATCTCTATGCGAGAAATTTTACGAGGAAGAGATAGATGAGAGAGCAAACATAAATTTGAAATCGGAAAGAATGAAAGAGGGAAAAGGTCTGGGAGCAGAGTTTTCAGTGGAACCCACCATTCCACTTGTCAAACAAAGGTGGAGCCTTACACACCTTTTATTGGTTGAGCTTCACCCATCATAAAATGGTATTTGAAGTGTTTTTTTGTTGTTGCCTTTTTTGATGATGGTTGACTTGGTGTGTAACGAATCGAAGCTGAAGATGGATCAAGCTTGCCTGTCAAGCCGATAGGCATAGGGCTGAAGGATGGAACGTGCACCTGTCGTGTGATCCGTTAGTCCTAAGTAATGTCTTGCGCGAAGCGATCCACTTAGAAAAAGCTCCCCGTGAGCACTAAAATGCAACTTCGATCGAATGCAGGGAGATGAGTAATTGAGATTCATTTACCGAGGAGGGTGGGGCAGAAAAGAGTATGTCTCAAATAAAACACTTGATGATTGTTTTTTAATTTTCACATGATGTTTGATATCTGCATGATAGTCCGATTAAATTCGGATAGTGCGTTGCAGGCCCCCTTTGAGGGCAACACTCCCAATAAGATATTTTGCATTTACAAGATTCGAATCCGAGACCTCTGATTAAGGGTGGAAGAATCTCAACCTTCCCATCACAAGCCATGTTGGACAATGATGATCTCTATATTTATCTATGTAATGTTAAATCTGCTTTCAAGTGAGGATATTTGCTGAGAAGATTGTAACCTTGTGTATAGACTTGCAATCTTATACTGCAACGCCAATCTTATAGTAATTGAGAATTATATTTCAAAAAAGGTCTTACTAGATAGAAAAGTGTAAACGAAAAGTTGTCACCGTCTTTTTCCTTCTAAAGGAGATTAATTTCTTATTAGTATTTAATTATGCAGACACTAAGATTGTCAAATGGGTGTACTTGATTTAAATTTTAGTGAGTTAATAAAATGGGTTGAACATTTTACTGGTCATGATTGAGCTTATTGAATACTTGTATAAGGTGAGGAATAGGCCATAGCCCAATTTGCTAAAGTCAGAGCCATTCCTCCATTACCCGCAAGGGTAGCCAAGTTGGTGTAGCAGTAGAGCGCGGGACCGTAAGGTCACGAGTTCGATCCCCTGCATAAACCTTCTTGGTTGAGCCTGTCACACATGGCTTGCCAAGTGTGGTTAATCGGCTGACGTAGTTTGCTGGCTATTGCGTCAGTCCGGGGTTTACCCTGTGCGCACTCGAGAGAGTAGCGGCTGCGGGTTCCTTCGTCAACAAACAAAAAAGAACCATTCCTCCATTTAATTTCATTCTCTAACTGTACAGTTGTGTTTGTCGTACTTTTATATCTTACATTTAAAATGAAATGTTTATTTTTCCTTGTATTTTCTTCTGTATAGTTCTTTTGGGAGTCATACAACTGGAATTATTACTACATTTTTGTGTGTGATAAGTCAGCTAAACTAGCCATCCTTCCGTGGCAACCGCGTTAAGCATGATTTTCGTAAATCGTAATCTCTTGACGGAGCCAGCTGCAAGTACTGCTGAATATATGAACACAAATGTAGCTCCAATGTGAACGAGGTTGGGCTAAATTTGAATGAATCAAAGCATGTTAATCAATAAGACGATGATAATTTGATAACTCAACTTGCTTAAATTTACTTCTACCAAGATAAGTTAGACCGATTTAAAGTTTTAAACTAATCAAAGACACAACACAATCCGCCTAACTCAAGATTATTTTTTCATTTGTTCTTTGTTTTCTCTTGCACTCGACTACCGTATTAGTTTGGTGCAGTTAATGTCACTTTTCTTCATAATGTTTATCTACAATATTTTGTCTTGACTTCTTTATGTTCAGCAATTTTGTCTAACATCCTTTATTGTGTTTTCTCTTGAGCCGATGTTCTTTTGAAAACAATTTTTCTAACTCCCAAGGTAAGGGTAAGGTCTGCGCATACTCTATTTTCCTCAGACCCCACTTATGGGATTACACGGATACATTGTTGTTGGTGTTGTTGTTCATTGTCTGTAATTTGCTCAATCACCAAAAAAAGAATCAATAAACAGAGTTTGCAAAAGTATTGGAAGAAAATCTAATATAACAAGCCAAAGAAAAGAGACTTTTTAATATTAGCCCAAAACCGAACCAGGCTTCGGATGGTTACTTTGAGTTGCGCCCAGTTTGAGCCCTATTCTAGTCCAACCCGCCGAAGCTTGGAGTGATGGACAGTTTCAGTTTCTTGAGCTAAATTTGATAACTTACAACACATTAAAAAGTTATTTGTTTTCTATTTATTTTGTGATATTCGTCCATTAAAAATTTTACACAACACGTTGTATATATTATATTTTTTTTCTTTTTGTTTTATATTATATATATATAATTCTGTGAATTGTATACCCCGAGTAGTTGAATCACATTATTGTACACTATTAAGGTATAAATTATGTATATTGTATATCCTCATTGTACACAATGTACATATCTGCTGCTGGATATTTTATTAAAAAACGTAAATAAGAATAATGTGTAATATTTTATAAATATATATTTTCCAATTTTTTTTGTTGCGTGGGTATTCCTATTAATTTTCTTATAAACTACAACCCGCAATTGTATTGCACAATATTCAAGTCCCTGAGTGGTGTTTCTTACGTTAGCCATTTTGGTGGCATAACTGAATACTATTTGCTTATGCTAGTTTTGTGCATAAGCGTAACCATTAGCTGGTTCACAAAGTCATATGGCATGTTCACAGCTGCTTCACTCAACCCTTGCAAGTTTTCTTTCTTCATGTATTTACTTTCTGTGGATCGAGTCGAAGAGACAGCTGCTTCACTTACTTCACCAAATCTGGTGACGGTTTCTACCAAATTCAGTTCATAAGAGGTAGATTAACTAATGCACAAGTTATGTTCTTGAAAGATAGACCAACTTTAGAAGTAAATGTTTTAGTTTGTCTTCAATACCAGCAACTGATCAGGCAGGAAAGAATTTGCCTTTTATGTCTCGTCAGAAATAACAAAGTTCCGAGGCACAGAAAATGCATACACCTTGACAACAGAATAAACACGTACAATTGAATTCCATTACATGGAAATGCAGTAAAAATAACAGTATGGCACCAGGAGTAGATATAATACTTATTAGTATACACAAACTTTTACATGGGCATCATCATACCCATTCCTTCATAGCAGAGCCGTTCCTATGCTTTTAAGAGCTCGGTGGGAGAAACAAAAAAATGTCATTCTTTATTCACATAAAAAATAAAATTAACTAATTAATCAATATTATCAAAACATCAAATAAATGTACAGTAAACACTATTTGGGACTTGGGCCAAATTTGATTTTATGTTTAAAAAAAAGCCTTTCGCTGTGAGAGAATGACTTTGGAAAGAAGCCTCAACCACTAGGCTACAGCTCTCACTGATAATATTGGAGCATTTTTGATACATATCTTAATATTTAAAACCAATAAAAGAAAAATGAGAATTCCGGAGGCCCCGCCGGCCGGGGGCCTGTGCGGCGACGCTGACTCGACCGCTCCCGGGATGGCTCTGCTTCAGAGTTAAGCAACAAGATAGCCAACAAATCTGAGAACCAACTACACAAACTACAACAATTACACACCCAAATTGTTCTCCAACAATTCTGTAATATGTGTTTGTAATTCCCACTGCTTGTGATTGGACAGAAGCCAAAATGAAGCTTTATTTAACCTGGCACTCTGTCCCAACAATTAACAATAGGAGGCATGATTGAAATAACACAAGATCAAATGACTAAAGTTCCTAATTGAGTAGACGTCATTTGGTAATTAAAAGTATTGAAATGGATTTTATTGCTAATATTGACTAATAAATAAATAACACAGAATTGGAAAAGACAACAACCGAATTTATATTAGAAGCAGGATAATGTATTGCTATATGTTTTTCCTCTGCACAAAGTTCTTATAATTTCTTCACCAAATCAAGTTTTTATACTAGGATGATAACTTCACGTGTAACCAGTAGTTCTGTCTCAGCTGTGACTATGGGCGGTAGATGTCAAAGAATAAACCACATCATGAATGTTGTCCCTGTTCATTTTTCCAAGAGTTTTTAGCGGCTTCTGCTTCAGATTCTACACTTCCATCTTTTGGTTTTTCGAAAAATGGATCCCATTCATGAGCTCCAATCTGAGTTTGCCCTTCATCCAGCAATGCATATTTCCAGCTGAGCTCCTCAATGAAGTTATCATCTTTACGATCTTCAATAATGTCTTTTCTTAGCTTTGTTACTTTCTTTATAACTGCCTGAACTGAAACATCAAATGCATCTTTGAGAGTCTCCAATTTAGAGCGAGGATTGGCATAAATCAGCCTTGGGATCATACTTATAACAACCTCCCGCATTTCCTTCACCTTCTCAGGAGGAATTTGACTTAACCTTTCTTCTATGCTTATATTCTTCTTACGAACATCATTCTCCGAAATGAAAACAGAGAAGCTTGAGTAGTTTTTCGGAAGATGCCAGGTATACTGCGTGTAGGCAGAAGCAGGGTGGAAAAAGACAGGTATACAACCAGCCAACATAGCATCAAAAGCAGACCTTCTCGTATATGAATCACCTTGAGGCTGCAGACAGAAAAGAGAGCTCTGAAACATCTGCATGATACTGCTAGGAGAATGACATTTGCTCTCCCCCGATTGACCACACTTCAATAACTCGCAGACATTAGACTCCTTGCATTGGTCAATGATCTGCCCCCTGATTGATTTAGGGTTATCAGGTCGTGCACCACCAGCAAAACAAAATAGCCACTTCCTCTCCAGCTTCCTCATCCGGTCCTGCCAAACGAACACTTCAGCATCCTTTGCTGGATGGAAATATGTCGGATACGGGATGCCAAAATCATTTGCATTCCATGGGCTTGATTCAACCACAAGCATTGACATATTTCCCCCAGCAGGTAAGAAAAGGAGCTTGTTGCCCCAATCCGAATCTGAATCGGACAATCTTCGAAAGTCCCACGTTATCCTACCGGCTACAAGAAAGTGATCTTTGCCCCCCATGATACTCCACTCTGGCCTCTTTTGTAACCAATCGACCAAATCAAGAGAAGCAGCATCCCTCATAGATGTATTATAACCCCAAAGATACCTAGCAATATCAAAACCTGCATAAAACGGCACAAAAATCGCAGCAGCCAGGGAAGAATCATTCGTGAGGCACTCGTACTGTTTCATCCGATTGCCAAAAATGACATCCACTGCAAACTGATTGGTTGCATACCATCCAGTATTTGAGAACACACCATCAGCATTCTCCATTTGTGGTCCAAGCCCAGCATTCGCGGTAAACTTACACATATTGGTCCAAGGACTAAGAGTTTTACACTCCTTAAGCATATCTTCATTGAATCTTGGAGGAAGGTCATGCACATAAATGTACCTTCCACCACATGGATCACTTTTATTCTCTACAGTTCTCAATGCTCTCATGAAAGAGTAACTCTCAGGATCACGACGACGAGTAGTACTATTATCGCTAACCACATGCCTAATAACAGGTGGTTGTGCATTCATTTTTTCAACTTTAGCGCGACGAATAGTGGCACGATTAAGGGGATTGGATTGAGGGGTGATGATTGATTGTCCTTGGAGGAAAACTGGATCCAAACTAGGTGAATCTTGAACATGGTTACCCCCAAGAATTACAAAATGGAAATACAACAATAGGAACCAAAACAAACCTGATAATGAAGCTAATAAACAAATCCTAGGATGATGGTTTTTACCTTGCCCTTTCTCCATTGAATCATCTGAACATTGGGATGTAGGAGACCTACGCCTCATCACATATATCAACAAAAATTCTACCTTTTAACCATGAAAGCAAGAATCTTTACTACAACCTTAAAACCCCAGTTGAGAAAAAAACTAAAAAAAATCAAGAATCAACGAAAATATTGCTAATTTTAACTATAACCCTAAAACCCAAGTCCAGAAAAAGCTCAAGAATAAACTAAAAATAGAAAAGGGGCTAGTCATAAACAGTCAGTGAATTGCGGAGGATTTAGCACGTCATGAGATGGAGAAAATCAAGATTGTAGGGAGGACTTAACTAAATTATGAAGCGAATATTCAGGGAAACACAAATATATATAAAGAACACAAGAATAGTGGAAGGAAATTGATGAAGAGCAAAATTTTACAGGTAAAGAAGAAAATGAAAGTAGAAAAAAGGTTTTTGTGGGTGACGAGCAAAATGACGGAAAGAGCAAGATGGAAGTACTTGGTGTTTCGTGTCTCATGCTCATCTATGTTAGTATTTCCTCTGTCGGTGGTTACCTAAAAATAATTACTACTACTAAATTAATTAAAGGTGTTTAACATTTTTCTATAGGTACCTAAAAATAATAAATTTATATTGTCAATTTATACGACTCAAACCCATATACCCTCTTCATTCTAATTTATGTGATATCATTTAATTAGGTATAAAATTTAAAAAAGAAAGATTTTTTAAATTTGTGATGTAAAATAAGTCTTAGAGATTTATATGGTTGTAAATCATCTCGTTATTCTAAATATAGAAAGATAACATATTTTTTGGGACAAATTAAAAAAAATGATGTCTTATAAATTAGGACAAAGAAAATATATGCTTGACTAAATAAATGATTTTGACATCATGTAAGCAGACGCGTCAAGATGTCTAAATAAAAATATACAGTAATTTATGCCTTCTTTTCCCATTTTAACTGTCATACGAAAAATATAGACAACAATAAATACAAAGTGCAGCTTCTTAAATTATCCTATTTAATTAAAGTTGGTTGATTAATGTTTCTTGAATTCTATATAATTTTCTTTAATATTAAGAGTAGTATGGTTGGAAACAGATTCAATTCTAATATTAAATTTCTAAAATAACAATTATTTTAAGGTGACAATTATCTAAGAATAATTTTTTTGGAGCTAAAAAGTAAAAAGACGGTTAATTTAAGGGGAATCCCCGACTAGGAGGATATTCAGTAAGTGCTTCCAAATCTCCTCAACATAACGGCAACGCGGTTGTTCCACATTATAGGTCTTCCAGAAAGAGTACTTATCAACAAAATATTTAGATGTTTCTGGTTTAAGAAAATAATTTAGATCTGAGAGTTGTGTCAAGAATCTAAAAATAATTAAACAAAGTTCTCCTTCTAATAAATTACTTTAGATTGAGATGATTTAGGATGGTGATTTAATTACTCATTTTACACGTGCCTTTGTATGAACAGTAGTAATGTATGAAATCCGTCGGCCGATTAATTAAAGCCGAGCCCAGCTGCGAATTATTATTTCTTAAGGGGAAATTAGGCTTAGACTGGATTAATTTAATCCAATTTTGGTATATGTTCACTATATTATAAAATCAGACATACATCTCAAACAGTGATTTATATTCTTGTACTTAATTCCTTGGTTTTTATTTCTTATTCGGATGTCTCCCAAGGGATTACTTAATTAATTGTCTGTTTAGTGACATGACATGTTTATTAATTAATAGATACTTGGTCAACGTCAGAAGATGACTGGTTTTGAAGAAAATAGGTATAAAATATTGTTATTCATCGAGGAATAAAGTATTGAGTACGACCGTAATTAGTCAGGTTTGAAATACTTTTGACTTCATAATTGAAAGCAGAAATTTTAACTGGAAGAAGACTTACATATGCACATGTTACCCCCAAATCATATGAATATACTATAATTAGAGCAGATTACCTATCAATTACTCATACTTTGGTAATAAAAGAGTAGTATATAGAAAGTATGTCATATATCTATGGATTTGAGCAAAATATTGGGCGAAATAATAATCAATCTGAGTGGATGATACAATATGATTTTAATGATCATGAGCAGAACTAGTATTGGACATACAGATTCGACAGAATTTAATAACTTTAATTCAAATTATATATATTTGCTGAGAAATTTAATAAAAATATATAAATTTTAAATCTTGACTTTGTTAATGACTAGATAAATAATAGGGTCATCATGTGGCCAATTTACCCTTAACGACGTTAAGAATCACCCACCTACTTGTCATGGGGACATTGAGAAAGACTAGTGTTGTGGTCATCATCCTCCTCTTCTTATTAGAGTAGTATTTATTTTTGTGGTCTTGTGGGACCCATGTAGTAAACTTTGATGCACGCTACTCATTAATCGCGGCGGTAACACATATAAAAATATTAAAAACTTTGATATAAAATATTAAATAACATCAAAGAAGCAATAAAATATATTGGTGTTTTGATTAAAAGATGGTAGAATTTAGACCAAATCATGGAGTAACTGAGTTTGAATCCTCCTCATACCAATATATTTTTTGCTGATTTTAAGGTGAGCATCTAGGACTATTGAATGTCCGTCACTGTTTGATGGTTTCTTTAGTTATGTAGAAATTAGTTACGTAAAATTTAGTTATTATACCTCCTTTATTTTATATAAAATAATATATAAATTGATTCATAATTTATATGTATTTTATTTATGTGGCATTGTTATCATCAAACATCTTGCTTAATATGCTGAATTTTACCTAACATGTTCCCTCTGGTTCAAAATACGATCACTCAGCTTTTAGCACATTCCTTTATAAAAATATTAACTCCTAAAATAAATAGGTATTTTGACTAAATTATTCTTAATTAAATACTACCTAGTTAGTGCTAGTTTTTCTTATTACATAAAAATTTACTTATCTAAATATAGGTAAATTCCAAAGAAAATAATTAATTTATTCTTAATTACGTAAGTAGACATTTATTTTGAACCCAAATAAAAAGATTACGTGAAAATTTTATGAATCGGAGAGTAACTAAAAAGCTAGCAAATGCAATGATAGCTATGCTAATTTTAATACATAAATCTTGTCTTCCTAATCAATAACCAAACGACCCCTTAAATATACTCGCATTTGCTGCACTACCGCTATTAAGCAGATTTTAATATGTAAGATTTTCAGTTTGTGGCTGTGAAATAGTAATGTGGGCTCATCTGATAATATGAGCCACGTATATTTTTTCACATTACACGTAGTCCACCTCTCCAAAGGCCAAGTCCTTTCTAGCTAGTAATTAGCAGAAACTAATTACTCGTTAACTCCAATGATTCCATTAGCTATTAACTCATTGATCAACCATGATAACTCTATTCTTATGTCTCCTGCATGTTTCAAGTTTCAACACAACGAAAGAGACAGAAACCAAATCCTATTCCCTAAAAACACAAAAAAGAAAGCACGAACACATGGTAACCGAAAAAGCTTTTGTTGTAGACTGATTTTCAGTACCACCTAAGAGGCCGACAAGTAAGTCACATCCAAGATTTTGAGTTGGTGAGTTACGTAATCTAATATGTACATATTTAAATAAATAATAAATATATAGTTCAAGTAGAAAGTAATGAGTTTGAATTTTAGTTAAGTCGACAAAACCCACCTTAGATCTAGGCCTTCCCGACAATCCTCAAACCAACAAAGGAATGGATCACATGGCTAAACATGACATTAGAAAACAAACCGCAACAAATGCGACAAGCAACATCGTGCAAAATTGTAGATGTGTACCATTTATCTTCTTCCCCCCCCCCCCCTGCCGAATCCCTCTATGAAATTTCACATTTTTCATGGAAATGGATACACCTGGATCTCGTATCTTCACCTTATTGTCAATTGTTGTGTGGAAACGTAGTAAAACATGAAAAGAAAATAAGAACACAAGAATTTACGTGGTTCGGCAAATTGCCTACGTCCACGGGAGGCAGCAAACTCTCTATATTCAAAAGTGAAGAATGTTTACAACACTCAATTCTCTCTCAGGATCCTCACTCTAATTTTACTGAAGCTTTACAAGCTTGATTGTGGGATGATTTTGTAAGTGGGGGAGAATGCTATATTTATAGCCATTCATCATCATGTGAACAAACCATGTGAATACACAAACTAAAATCTGATTTTGCAACTACAAGTGAGCCAAACTTATTCAACAATGGTGGCTGAGCCATCTTCAACAATGGCTGCTTACTTTTCCAACAATCTCCACCTTGGCGAACTTCCTCAAAAAACTGTTGCTGCCTCCATTAGTGCCCTTAGGCACTCCGAGCTCGAGAGATGTTGATCAAGTCCAAACAGTATTGGAACTTGATCCTAGTAACGACCTTTGTAAGCATATCAGCAGGATTATCTGCCGTCTTGATCTTTTGCAGAAGAATACTCCCTTCTTCTACAATTTCTCGAACAAAATGGAATCGAACATCAATATACTTCGTTCAACCGTGATGAACTTGGTTCTTTGCCAAACAAATGGCACTCTGGCTGTCACAGAAGACTTCGACATTCTTCTGAACAATTCCCAAGTCTTTGGTCAATCCATGAAGCCAGATTGCTTCCTTGAAAGCTTCCGTTACAGCCATGTACTCTGCCTCTGTAGTAGATAAAGCAACTGTTGACTGTAGTGTCGATCTCCAACTTACTGGTCCTCCTGCCATCGTGAACACATAACCAGTAGTAGATTTGCGCTTATCAAGATCTCCAGCATAGTCCGAATCCACATATCCGACTAGATACTTACAACTTGTCTTGTCTCTTTCGAACTTCAAACAAATATTTACAGTACCATGAATGTACCGTAGAATCCACTTTACTGCTTGCCAATGGCCTTTGCCAGGATTGTGCATGTAGCGACTCACCATGCTCACATCATGTGAAATGCCAGGTCTGGTACACACCATAGAATACATCAAAGTACCCAACTGCATTTGCATATGGAATATTCTCCATTTGCTTCTTCTGATCGTCGGAATTTGGTGACATTGATGCACTTAGCTTGAAATGTGGTGCCAATGGTGTACTGACAGGTTTTGTGTCGCTGCCAATGCCAAACGTTTGAAGAAATTTCTTCAAATACTGGGTCTGAGTCAAACAGATTGTGCCTTTCGCCCTGTCTCGAGTTATCTCCATCCCGAGAATTTTTCTGGCCTATCCAAGATCCTTCATTTCAAACTCTGTTGAACCTTCCGCTTGTCAATCTCCACCTTGTTTTTAGATGCGATTAACATGTCATCCACATATAAAAGCAAGTAGATAAATGTACCATCTTGAAGTTTCCGATAGTAGACACAATGATCAAATTGACTCCAGATATATTTCTGCCCTTTGATGAAGCTGTCAAATCTCTTGTACCATTGTCTTGGTGACTGTTTCAGGCCATACAGTGACTTGCTCAACTTGCAAGCCCAATTCTCTCTTCCTGGTACTTTGAACTCATCTCGTTATAGTCAATTCCTTCCTTCTGAGTGTAGCCTTTTGCTACTAGTCTGGCTTTATAATGGATATTGTCTGTGCCTGGAGACCCTTCTTTCTTTGCGAAAACCCATTTGCAGCCAATTGGTTTCTTTTCTTTTGGAAGTGACACCAACTTCCAAGTCTGATTCTGATGGAGCGATTTCATCTCCTCATTCATTGCCATCTTCCACTTGTCATTTTCCATACTCTGAATAGCATCTTTGTAGTTGTATGGAATATCATCTCCGGTGACTGGAAATGCATATGCAACAATGTCGGTGTACCGAGCAGGTTTGCAGATTTCTCTTCTCGGTCGATTGGTGGCAATCGATTCTGGTTGCTGCCTGATGTCTGGTCCTGAAACCTCCACCTCAACAGAGCTTTCATCCTCGTGTTCTTTGGGTTGGTTGGACGTCTCTGCTGATTGGACTGGAGTTACTGGAATATTTAACTCCACCTGGTGATGCAACTCTGGGTCTCGATTTTCTTTATCAGAAAATGTATGTTTTAACATCACCGATTCGTCAAAAGTAACATCACGACTTAGTACAGTCTTCTTTGAATCAGGGTTCCATAGTCGGAAAGTCTTAACTCCTTCACTAAAGCCTATGAAAATAGCTTTCTTGGACCTAGGATCCAGTTTGGATTCTTTCACATAGAAATATGCAATGCATCCAAATATGCGCAAAGAATCATAATCTGAAACAGGTTGTCCAGACCATACCTCCTTGGGAGTTTTTCCATCTAGTGCTGCTGCAGGAAGTCTGTTGATGATATAAGAGGCATATGACAAAGCCTCAGCCCAAAATGCCTTGCTTATTCTGGATTGGGATAGCATGCAACGAACCTTATCAACCAAAGTGTGGTTCATTCGTTCAGCAACTCCATTTTGTTGTGGCGTGCCTGGTACAGTGAAATGTCTGACTATCCCTTAATTCTCACAAATTTTCTGAAATGGATCTGACTTGTATTCTGCTCCATTATCATATCTGAGCCTTTTGATTTTTCTTCCCGTTTGGGTTTCTACCATTTTCTTCCATATAAGAAAGATATCTAGCACCTCATCTTTATGCTTCATGGTATAAACCCAAACATATCGCGAGAAATCATCGATGAAAGTAACAAACCAACGTTTACCTCTAAATGAATCATTTTGAGAAGGTCCCCAAACGTCGGTATGAACATAATCTAATGTTCCTTTGGTGCGATGAACAACAGTACCAAACTTGACTCTCATTTGCTTGCCTAAGACACAGTGCTCACAGAAGTCAAGTTTCCCAGTCTTTGCACCTTTCAGAGAACCTTGCTTTATCAAGGTTTGAAGAGCCTTTTCTCCAACATGTCCGAGCCGTATGTGCCAAAGTCGGGAAGTGTCTGATGAAACATCATTAGAACTGGTACAAGTTGATACACTTCTGGTTACTGTGTGTCCATCAAGGAAATAGAGATTTCCTTTTTGAGTACCCTTCATGGCCAAGAATGTTCCACGTACAACCTTCAGAACTCCACCTTCACTTGTAACCATTGGAATCAAGGACTCCTAGTGAGATTAGATACTTCTTCAGATCTGGAACGTATCTGACCTCCGTGAGCCGTCTCGTTGTACCGTCATGCATTTCTAGGCGTACGGTTCCAATACCTCTCGTTAGGCAGGTATTGTTGTTGCCCATTAGCATAATTCTTCCATCGAACTCATCCAATTTTGAGAACCAATGCCAATTCGGACACATATGATAGGAACATCCAGAATTCAAAATCCATTTATTAGAATGATTGTCTATAGATGAAACAGAGAATGCAAAATCTTCTATTGCCTTCTGCGCCACATTTGCATATGTCTTGTCCTTATTCGGACAATCATTCTTCCAGTGCCCTTTTTGGTGACAATAGGCATATTCATCCTATCTAATGCGTCGCCGTGATGTAGTTCCTCTTGACTTAGAGCGAGATCGACCTCGCCTACCGGTTCTGTCAGATTTGTTACTGGCTCTACCTCTGGATACCGTCAAGGCTTCTGGTGATGCCTCATTGTTATCAAGTTGATCCTTCCTTCGATACTCGTTGTTCACCAACGCATTTGAAACATCACTGAATTTAGCATCATCTTTACCATATAGCAAAGTTGTTGTTAAATGTTCATAACTTTCAAGCAGAGAGTTTGACAACAACAAAGCCATATCCTCATTACTAATTTCAACATCAAGATTCTGTAGAACTGCAAGAATCTTGTTGAAATTATCAAGATGCTCAATCATGGGAGTACCTTTCTTGTACTGAAAACGAAAGAGCTTCTTCTTCAGGTATAGTCGGTTCTCCACACTTCTCGTCATGTACTTGTCCTCCAGTTTCTTCCAGAGACTCGCCGCCATAGTCTCTTTCATGACAAAGTACTTCTGATCTTTCACCAAACAGAGTCTGATTGTTCCACAAGCTTGGCGATTCACGAAATTCCAATCATCATCCTTCATATCCTTAGGCTTGGCTTCCAAGGCGATATGTGATCCTTCCCGGAATAATAGATCTAGAACTTCGCATTGCCACATGCCAAAGTTGTTGGTGCCGTTGAATTTCTCCACCTCGAACTTTGCATTGGACATCGAATTTCTTTGCCAAGAACTGCTTGTGGATGCATTATCTTTTGAGGTTTCCTCCTCCATTAAGATCGAAGATATTACGGTGCCAAAAAATGCTTGAAAACAATGATAAACGTCTCCAACTAAGCTATATCAATAACTTAGGAGTTGAATATCCAGAAACGGATGGCACAGTTGCGTACAGAACGGTAAAAATGGTGGAAACGAATCTAATTTTGTGAATAACATGCGAAAAATGAGCCGGATATGATTGGTCAACCGAAATTGAGTTCGGTCAACTGCGGGTCGGGTTAAAATCGGGTCGTGCCGGATCAGATTTGTTTTTTCTCTTTTTCTTCTTGGCTGGTTTCTGCAAAAATAATTGCAAAACTTTTGCAAAATTTCAATCAGCTCTTGAGAACTCGTTTCTCGTCCGTTTTGCTCGCCGTTTATTGCGTTGGACTTCTGGGAATGAGAGCTACCTCCACGGGTGATTGAAAAATTATTCCGATCACGTTTATGCAGACTCAAAATTTCGAACGGAGGCTCTGTTTTTCTTTTCGATCTTCACCTAGACTTCACCTAGGCTCTGATACCAATTTGTTGTGTGAAAACGTAGTAAAACATGAAAAGAAAATAAGAACACAAGAATTTACGTGGTTCGGCAAATTGCCTACGTCCACGGGAGGCAGCAAACTCTCTATATTCAAAAGTGAAGAATGTTTACAACACTCAATTCTCTCTCAGGACCCTCACTCTAATTTTACTGAAGCTTTACAAGCTTGATTGTGGGATGATTTTGTAAGTGATGGAGAATGCTATATTTATAGCCATTCATCATCATGTGAACATACCATGTGAATACACAAACTAAAATCTGATTTTGCAACTAAAAGTGAGCCAAACTTATTCAACAATGGTGGCTGAGCCATCTTCAACAATGGCTGCTTACTTTTCCAACACCAATCAGGATGGAGTTGTTGACACCCTAAATGTTGTTGCTAATGTAGATGTTTATGCAGCAACATTCGTATGATTCACCAGAACAGCCACCACAATATGCAATCATTGATGCACCGACGTTTCTTCCTTCCAATTTGACATGTTCAAATCTGCTTTCCGGTGACACGAAAAGATTTTTCGATGAATGGGAGAGGTAGTAAACGTCTCTACTTTGCAGAAGCAAGTGCTCACTCATTTTAGACTATTTTATATCAAATTATGAATTACAAAGAAGTTAACTGCATCTACAAGAAAAGCATATACCCTTTCGGATAACTTGATTATCACACTATAAAAACTTTCTTTTAGAACTCACCATCGGATGAAAATTGAGAATACATGCTACAGGTATAAATCATGAAGTATCTGACGTTCTTATAAACTATTAGTTGCTAAACACATAAGACACAATAAGAAATGCCCTTGAAAAAATGTCTGTAAACAGAAAGTCAGTATTGGCACTGTAAAGCACCTGAGTAGGCATTCAGAAGGGGTGACAAAAATTGTCCTACAAGCAAATATGGACTAGTGTGTACTTTGTTCCTTTATTTAGGAGACTTGCACGAAATATATGAACTACATAGAAGAACGGTAACGATTAAAGTTGGTCAGAAGGAGTGCACTGGAATAATCTTTGTTCCCCTGACAATACAATTACGCTCCTCTTTTCTTGGTTACTACTTGGGTGAAATACAAACAGGGAGAACAGAGAAGCAAACTCTGAAAAAGAAAATACAATTGGTCTCTTTGAGCACCTAAATTATAGTCAACTCCTCCGGGAAAAGGAGTATAGGTCTCAGCATTACACAACATTCATTTGCTGAAAAACTCCCTTGGCATTTATTTTTCCTCTTTGTCTGGCTGAACACGGCTGTACTCCAGAAATCTTGTAAAAGAAGCTGAAATTAACTGGTGACGGAGCATATTGATCAATAAAATGTCTACAATGTAGGCAAAAACATTAAAAACAAATGACACACTTCTCGATTGAGGAAGGAACTTGTAACATAGGGAATTATTATTTTTGATCAAGTACAATAGGAAATTATGGAAGCAACTACCTGCACCAATCTTTCAAATAAGATCCAAATTGTGTTCCTCATGGATAAGATTCAGGAGACACTTTTTCACTAACTGTTGATCCATAATTTGGTCCACCTTTACGATACTGGATAAGAAATTCAACCGGATATCCTTTCACCTTGTGTGGTGCAAGCCCTAGATCTTCAAAAGTCAAAGCTGAAAAATAGAAACAAATTGAAAGGTGAGGATGCGTATTGTATGAGACGGTCAACAGAATATGAAACACTAAATAAGATGAGGCAAACCATCTTTTGACACAATGTTGTCCGTGGCAAGGGCTTGAATTGCATCCAGATTAAATATTGTAGGTACAGGCATTGGAGCTGGTACTTTGTTAAGCAAAAATTCTCGAGGAGATGAAATAGCCTGAAACCAAAAATACCAACTCCAAAATGTAAATATATAAATCAAGTTTCGCATGCAAGGATCCCTATCAAACTACCAAATACAGAAAGAAAGAAATTCCACTATCAAACTACCAAAAGAAAATAGAATGGACTAGAAATTGGAGCTCTAAATGATCCATTCCGGACTCAAAAGCAAGGGCTTTGCGGTTCTTAGTTCTAATCATTGAAATTCCATCCAAGGACAGAACAAGGACCTCCACAGGGTGCATGTTGTTGAATGCCCCAGGTGCCAAATAAGCACAACAAAGCTAAAACTTGAGTGGGAACACACCCGCAACTTCAACAATTAAAATCAGATACAGAAAAATACCTTACCAACTAGTTGATATTGCCTATATTGATCTATTCTACCATTTCCCATACCCTCCACATTTTTTTCAAGACTATTACCAACTATCTCAAACTCAATTGTTGAAGTTTAAAATGTAAATACATCTCTGCCTCCAGTCAATCTAGGCCAAATCAAAAAGTTTTTGCCTTTCTTATATGCACACTAACATAAGAAAATCGACAATTGTTCCTTGAAGGTTGAAAATTTTGTAGAGTTTACCTAGTTATTAAATAGCATGTTCCATCTTTTGCATTTACATGTTTTTTTTCTGGGATAAAGACCTAACATATTATTGTTATATTATTGTAGTCAATTTTTTAGATGACGGTGGGGTTCGGGCCAGTTTGCACGCACCTACACTATTCCACTGGGTACATATTGCCTAGTTTTGTAGTCAAATTGATTGTGCTTTATCTCATGTTACTGAAAACTATTGGGTCCATTACATCTGATCAGTAATCGGAGAAACCTTAACATATATGTTTTATCTCATATATATTTCTTGATAAAGCGAGAAAATCTACGAGGGCCAACTTGCACACAGTTTGATCCTTGGTCAATAGTGGGTCTGTTTCTCAACCCCTCCACTTAAATACCAGGTTCTGTTTTTGTCTGTTGCATTGTTCAAACTTGTGACATGCACCTAATCCACACCATGTGTTGCACTCTTACCTCTAGAACAAAGCTCTGGGGGAATCTCTTCTTATGTTGTATAATTTTTTTACTACTTGAGTGAATGGAGAAACCTAAAGTGCCACATAAGAGGTAACATAGTGAGCACTTAATTACGAAGTGTACAACAATCTCATACTCAGAGATAAGAGCAGGTTTCCAAATCCTAAACTTCCACAAACCAAAATAAGACACCTGATGTAACAGACAAATCCACTCATGAGAAAAAACACACAAGTAAATATAGAAGCAAATGTCTCAAAACTTGGTTAGAGCAAATAAATAGCAATGAATATTGAGCCATAGGGAAACCATCCATACAAACACTTGCCTTAGCAATAGGGAAAGGAATATTCACATAGCGTGGCCATTCACGGATCATATCAAACATGAGCTCTGCCTGTTGCAAATATGATTAGCAGAACTCCATTAAACAGTTTAATCTTAAAGGACAAGATACTAAAGAACGGGAGAATCAGTAAGAGAAGAGGACAATTGAGCAGACCAATTCATGCATAGTGTAAATATCTGGGCCACCAAGTTCATAAACTTTTCCCATGCTGGTGCCATTGTCTTTCAAAGAAGAAACAATTGCAGCAGCAACATCAGCAACAAATACAGGTTGAATTCTGTAAAAGCACTCGTAAGAACATGAGCCATACAAGCTCCATTAATTTTCTACCAAAATGACACAATAAATTGTCCAGAGACATACTTTGTTGAGCCACCTCCGATTAGAGGGAGAAAACCATATTTCTTTGCGAAGAATGCCCATGGATTCAGAATTCTATCTTCTGTCCCGATCATCACTGCTGGTCGCATTATGGTCGCCTAAAGAGGAGTGGCAGATCAGCAACTTTATCCCATCGAAAGTAACTTAAAACACTTGAGATTGTAGTAAGCATATTGTAGCTTGAAGAATTCAAACTTAACGAAGCAACACAAAATATCCATACAGATTAAGCTTCCAGCTTCTAAGTGGTTTGCTGAACCAAATCTAACCAGAAAAAGTTAATAAAAAAGTAAACGAACATAAAGAAAGATCACCTATTATCACATGCCCAGTTGCATATCAGTTATGGTGCAAGGTGTGGAATATACTCAAAATATGATGGGTTAAGGCACTGCTAAGGACTTGTTGGCAAGGTCGAACTTCAGAAGGAATAGACACAGAAGTAGAGCATGGGAAGAAACTTCTTTAGCACTCATGGAAGGAGATAAATAGGAGCGTGCACAAGGGAGTTGAGCCGTTTTTCACTTTTTGTACCCTTTTTATATGAAACAAGTAATTTCATTGTTGAAAGAAGAATCATGTACTGAAGTACACCAAAAAGTAGAGAACTACACCAAACACCAAATCTTCTATACGAACTGGAACCTGGTAGGTGTAACAAAAAGAAACTAGAAGCATGAGGCTACTCCTTCAGCAGAACAGTATTATTGTCTTTTTCCAACTTTTGAAGCTATTAAGACATTCCAGTGAGTTTAGATGATTTGATGATTTTTGTATAGAACCATATAGTTGTATGAAGTATCCTTCTGCACACAAACAATCAATGAGGAACTTGTTTTCCTACTTCCACTAGGGAAGTCATTTTTCTCATTTTTACAAGAACTTGTTTCCCTAGAGAAAATGTTCTCCAACTATTTTGACCTATCGAGCATGGGTTTTCCTCCATGCCGAACACACCCTAAGAGCCTAATTTCAGGATGGAAGGTGCAGGTAATAGATTAAATAATATGTTTTACCTCAGGAAGTTCGCGTGTAACAGCTTCTTCCCCTGCAGCTTTGGCTCTGAGCATTCTGGATGAGGATGCAGGAGATGCCCCCAAGCAAGAAACTTGAATAAACCTCATGATACCACCATGCTCTTTGGCAATCTGCATACATAGGAATTACATATTAGTACTCATTAACTACTTTCATGAGTATTGCAGATCTTTATATGCAACAAGAAGCATTGCAGATATAGTTAGTACATATTACTGTAGACAAAATAATTGTCATAAACTACTATAGAAGAAAGAGCAGATGAAGGTGAATGTTTCAGATCATTAAATGCAACCAGAAACATACTCGAAGTAATTTTCTTGTTTTTGTCACTGCCAGTACTTTAAACCAGACTATATGTTATGTCTTACCATTCTTCTTTAGTCCAAACTTCAAAGCATCGTACTATAGAAACAAATCTGACAGAAGAAAAGAATTACTACACCATTTGACATGAAAATGGAAGCTAAGATATTTCGCTAGTACCATTGGTTGGTCAAAACTGTGTTCAAGAGATTGATGCAGACATTTCATTCTAAGAGAAGCCCATACTCTCCGGCCCATTTAGGGTGTCATGAAAAAACGAGCACGTATTTTAATTTGTACACTACGGCATGTAAAATTACAACATATGCTGGGATTTGCAAATGATGATGATATTCAATATAATTTAAATTATTCTATTGTTGCTAAAGAAGGAGGTGCGGCAAGGGACTGGCTAGGCTCTCCCAGGTAAAGCATTTAAACCTTCATACTTGTGTTGTTTGGTACAACCAGAAGCAAACTAAATGTGATTTAATTTCGAAAGGATGCATATGCAACCCTTAAGTAGGAACATCAGTTATTTTATCCTCACGGCAAAGCTTATATCACAATCAATCTTATCATCCCCAGAGTACTTCTATGATTATGTAATTCCCACCCATTTAATGTAACTCAATGAAATATTATGGTCTTCGCTAGGTTGAAAGAAGTCTCATTTTCCACAAACTAGAATCAGAAAGGCAGGATAGACAAACGCACTGTCAGTGTGCACACACATTCACAAGGAAGTTTATCTTTCTGAATCTGTTATGCACAATGACATACAAAAAGTCGGGGAAGAGAAACATTGTCAACAAATGGAAAAGAGGGCTCTCTAAATAACCAAAGTTCACGGTAAATAACCAGCACTAAGAATAGAAGGGTAAGATAAACAGCACTTTGACCCACATGTTCCACAAAGATAAACACATGATACCACCCTCAGAAAACCACAGAACAAGTTGTAATAACTTTATGCGTTAATTTTAAATCTTCAGTATTGTAAATCACAAGTTGACACATTGGACAACATTTTACTAATAAAAAAAAAAGAAACAGATTAACACAAACTATGCACTGGATGACATTTTAAAGATTCAGACAGCTTATTTCAGTTTATATTCAACTAACCTCAGTACAGCAAAAGGCAATATAACAGCAGAACCTACCATTGCAAGCTGTTCAGCCATATGGTGGTTGACTTCCTCAAAGCTGTAATTTCTTGTCTCATATTCCCTTCCTGGAAACCACAAAGTTTTACGGAAATAGTTGTACAGTTATCTTTGTGGACAACTGATTAAAAATTATAGAAGGCATACCAATGAGATTGATCACAACATTAGCTTTTGCCATCACTGCCTTAATTGAATTTTCATCCCTGTGGTCGTATTTCATAGGAACAATCTAGGCAAGATAAACAAAGGGAGGCAGTAACCCCATAAAAATGATAAACACTTTCATATCTCATGCCTTCGCTTAAGATAAAGCTCAAAGACATCAGAAAATAATAATAAAACAGATCACAATAGAATAAAATAAGTTCGATTACTAGCGCAAAGCTGTTAACGTACCTGTCCTAAGTCACCCATTAGCTTGAGATGACGAGGAGAATCCTCAGATCCACGGAAAGGAACCAAGACTTGACTGCCCATTTTAGCTGAGAGCCAAAAGAAAAAAAAAGGAAAACAAGCACCATTTACCTCAAAACTCTTTATCTGTATTATAAGTAAAGAAAAGGGTGATAGAAAGTTACCAAGCTGTTGCACAAGATAACGCCCAAGAAATCCAGTAGCTCCAAAGACTGTAGCAACGATGCCACTGGCAAACAATGGATTGAAGAAACATATAAATCAACAACACATACCTCTAATAATGGTCAAAAACACACATGAACTATCGCTTTTCCACGAGTTTCACACCCCAACTGTCAGTTGTTTCCTTTTCCTACCTGAACTATCACCATCTATGTATTAAAACACACGTCAACTATCAGTTGTTCCCTTTTCCTACCTGATAAGGAAACAACAGATAGTTGAGGTGTGTTATAATACATAGATGGTGATATTGCATGTAGGACCTGCGGAAAAGCGATAGTTCAGGTGTGTTTTTGACCATTACCTTAAAAGGAAACAAAAATAAGCTAAGAAAACATCATGTAGGTATTCACAAAAGGAGCACCGGAAGCTCCAAACAACCAATAAGAGAAATGACCATGAAATCGTGAATCATACACATCGAGTAGAATCGATGACAAAAGTTAAACTGAATTTCACACTATCAAGAAACAAAAATTATATATCAAATTTAGTGGAATAGTATAAGATTAAAACAATCAAACTAGTTAGGCAGCTATATAAAATCTCTATTTCCGTTTTGCTCTATTCAGACCCATTTTATTCCAATACTCAGCGATTTGACTTCTAAGACAAGTAGTTCTCTAAATCTAGAGATCAAATCTTAAACTTATCCCTATAACACTCGCAAACACCCGACCTAATGTAAATGTACTAATTTTACCAAATCATTATCTCAACGAGTTAGTATCATCTATAAACGATTAAAAAATAAGATTAAAAACAAAAAGAAAATGAAAAGAACAAGTTTTGACATATGAAATTTACCTAACGGATGATCTTCCACCAGTTCCCTTGCGAACTAGAGGTCCCGTACCTCCGGTGGCAATGTTAGATGCGAACCGCGGATTAACATAACCATAATCTGAAATAATAGAATCGCAACACAACATAAAATTAAAACCCTAGAACCCAATCTGGTACGAGATCATAAAATGAAAACTTTAGTTGCCCTAGAAATGCGTAGAGAGTGGAGAAATGATACGATACATACAATGATCATCGGAAAGGGGATAGAGAGACTTGAAAGATGAAATCGCCGGCGAATGTTTGATAGATTGGTGCCCTAATTTACTCGTAATGGCCTGCATCTTTCGTTCTCAGTCGAGCTCGAGCTCGAGCTCACACAGAATCGGCGCTGTTTGGGAATTGGGGAAAGAGTAGGTGTACTGAAGCTATTGAGAAACTATACGGTAGCGGTAAATACCCGTATACCCTGTCAATGTCAATCTATCGCACTAATTGGGTGAAATTCATTTCTAATACTTCCTCCTTTCAATTTATTTCATACTCTCATTTCAATTAGTTCATAAATTCTTTTTTTATATTTAGTTAAGTTTTAAATGAACGTTTCATTTTTATACTAGAAATACTAATGACATGACATTTTTAATACGTCAAAATTTAAATGGTATTTTGAATGTATTAAATATTTTTAACTTAAGAGTACAAGATTCAAAAGTGAAAAAAACGCTTAGTCGCTACTTCAACATATAAAGTTTCGAATTGAAATTAGTGAAAGGAATCCAAGAGCAACGAAGTAGATAGGACTTTCATATATGAGAAACGCAAAAGAGAGGAGGGCTCGTGACCTGGATCAAGTAAAGTGCATCAAGAACAAGAATGACGAAATATTAATAGAAGAGACACATATTAGTTGGAGATAACAAACATATTTTCATAAGTTCTTGAATGGAGAAGAGGACAAAGATATTGTGTTAGGGGAGTTAAGGGGATATTTGTAAGATGAGGAGGGGAAGAGCAACCGAACCAGATAATATCCCATTGAGTTTTTGGAAGAACGTCAGGCGAGATAGGTGCGGAGTGATTGACTGAGTTGTTTAATGTTATATTTAGGATGGCTAAATTGTCAGAGGAATGGAGGTGGAGTACTATGATTCCATTGTAAAAGAACAAGGGTGATATTCATAATTGTAATAACTATAGGGATATCAAGCTACTGAGCTGCACTATAAAAGTCTGGGAGGTAGTTATCGAGGCGAAGATGAGGAGGGGTGTGCCTATCTCAAATAACCAATTTAAATTCATGTCGGGGAGAATGACTACAAAAGTCATCCATTATGTAAATAGCTTGTTGGAACAATATAGGGACAAGAAGAGGGACTTACACATGGTGGTCATTAAGTTAAAGAAGGCTTATGATAATGTCACTAGAGATGTCCTTTAGAGATGTTTGGAGTCTACCGATGTACATATCGCTTATATTAAGGTGATTAAGGACATGTACGATGGGGTAAAAAGCCCAGGTTAGGACAATGAGGGGCAACTTAGAAAATTTCCCGATCATGATGGAGTTACATTAGGGATCAACCCTCATCACTATTTGCTTTAGTGATGGGCGAATTGACACGACAGATTCAAAGGGAGGCATTGTGGTGTATGTTATTCGCATATGACATAATATTAATTGACGAGATGCAATGTGAAGTTAACGATAGTCTGGAAGTATGGAGACAAATCCTTGAGTCTTAAGGTTTCAGGTTAAGTAGGACTAAAACAAAGTACTTGTAGTGTAAATTCAATGATGTAGCACATGCGTCAGAGGTGAAAGTGAAGATGCACTACTCATACCCAAGAGAGAAAGCTTCAAGTATCTCGGATTCATAATCCAAGCAAATGAGGATATTGACGGTTATGTTGCACGCTATATTGAAGTGGGTGAGTGAACTGGAGGCTCACCTCCGGGTTCTATGCGATAAGAATATGTCGCTAAGGAATAAAGGTAAGTTCTGCAAAGTGATGGTTAGACTGACATTATTGTATGAGGCTTAGTCTTAGCCAGTCAAGAAAGCCCACAATTAGAAGATGGAGGTAGTGGAGATGAGGATCCTCAGATCAATTGTGGGTATACTAGTAGAGATAGGATAACAAAGTTATATGGGACAAAGTGGGAGTGACCTCCATGGCGAACAAGAAGAGAGAAGTGAGGCTGATATGGTTTAGACATGTGAAGAGGATGTGCTAGGATATGCCGATATGGAGGTGTGAGAGGATGGTTGTGGCAGGATCTAAGAGAGGTAGAGGTTGGCCGAAAAAGAATTAAGGGAGGTGATTAGACAGGACATGACACGACTTCACCTGACTGAGGACATGACCTTAGATAGGAATGTATGAATGTCGAGAATTAGGCTGGTATAAGGTTATTAGATAGATTGAGTGTTGTTGCACTTTATGTTGGAGAGGTAGTGAGCTAGCCCCCTCTTCCCTTTTCTTTTTTTTGTATTTTGTTAGTTATCACATAGTTTCTTATTATTCAATATGTATTACTATTTGTTGTTGTACTTGTCTTGTATCTCGCTATTTTATTATTTTATTTTTCTTAAAATTCTGCATTGGATACATTTTTTTCAGCCGAAGGGTCTATTAGAAACAACTGTTCTACCTCGTAAAGGTAGGGGTAAGGTCTCCTACTTGTGTTCGGGTATGTTGTTGTGTTGTTGTTATAAAGATTTTCTTTCTAACCGAGCCCATCACAACCATCATACCCTAACTCCAAGATTGCTATGGGCATTGAATCAATGATGTTGGCAAAAAAAATTGGCCAACAAATGAACAATTAATCATTACAACAATATCATATTTTATATTATATTGATGAAACAAAATTAAAGTACATTGCTACAACTCTTCTCAGTTATTTTAATAAATAAAATTCAAATATTTAAGATACACGTATCTTATAAATCGAAGCTCAAAATATTAATACACACATTAATGTTGAAGCGACCATTTGACATAAACTATAAAAGTGATACGTTTGATAAATTAGACTAGAACCTGCATGTGTCCAATAGTGTGACTAAATAAATTTTAGCGCACGTTAGGTTCTACTGCTAACCTGCGCTTTCCGACATGGGAAGGGGACGACCTCGGAAGTGGAGTGGAGCCAAGCACTAATCATGTATGTAGTAGAGTAGGTAACACTCCCATCTATTGGTGCTGTTGAAAGATTTGTTACGGGACAATGGGGGTAAAGAATAACTTTTGGACCTAACTCAATCCAAAAGGTAACGTGTAGTGTGAGTAAAGAGATAAAGGTCCTGTTTTCTAGTCCATATACTATGTTTAACAGACCTATTATCCTCAAGCCATGGTCTGCCGAGTTCAGCTTCCAGGAAGAGGTATTGACAACTATCCCCTTATGGATTAAATTGCTTGCCCTACCACTCAACTGCTGGAGTAATCAAGCTCTTAGTAAGATTGATAGTGGATTAGGTACACCATTATATGCTGATTCGTGTACTTCTAGTGTGGATAGAATCTCATATACAAGGATGTTAGTCGAAAGAGATGTGACAAAAACCTTGCCTAGTAGCATAAAAGTTTGTGACCCAAAAGGGAAGAAGATTGAATGGCAACCTGCATATTGTCAACTTGGGCATGCTTGCAAGCCATGGAAACAGGATGCACAGAAGCAACACGAAAAACCTGATGTTAGGCAACAATGGGTGAAGGCTGGAGTGCCTCATTCAGTCTAACACTGGGTTCTTTCTAACTGGAGTTTATGGACTCCACACAATACAAGATAGAAGAGCATTGTGGGTGGATCTAAAGCCTATTTTGTAGATGCTGTTAATGAACCTTTGATCATTATGGGAGACTTTAATACAATCTTAAGTGCAGAGGATAGACTATATGGTGCACCAGTGCATGATAGTGAGGTGCAAGACTTTAAAAATTTTATGCTGGATACTGGAATGATGGAACTGAAGACTGCGGGAAGAAGATATACTTGGACAAATAATCATATCTATAGTAAGATTGACTGGATTCTGGTAAATGCATACTAGACTCAGAAATGTCCTCATCTGTCAGGGGTGATCATGGATCCTCTACTTTCAGATCATAGCCCACAATGTGTTGAATTTGAAGATCAAATGACTATGGGTACTAAACCTTTTAGGTTCTACACTTATATGGCAAGCCACCACCAATTTGAACATGAAGTACAAGCAGCATGAAAACCACTCCTTTCACCTACTATGGGGCAGTTTGGGGTAATATGAAACAAGTTAAGATAGCTATGAAGAACTTAACTAACAAGGAGTTTAGAGGGGTTGACCAGAAGGTATCAGAAGCCAGAAATGCACTTAAATCTATTCAGCCTAATATGTACTCACCTGCAACTAGCAAGAACTTGCTTCAAGAAGAGAAACAATGCAAAGAAAAGCTGGAAAAATGGCTAAAAATTGAGGAAAGCATATTACAACAGAAGTCAAGGGTTCAGTGGCTCAAGTTAGGGGATGCCAATTCCTCATATTTTCATACCTGTTTGAAGAGTAGGCAAGCCCAAAACATTATCATAAGGCTGGTCAATGGTGATGGAGTATTGCTGCAGGATCCAGAAGCTATAGAAACAGAAATATTGAATTTTTACAAAGATTTATTGGCTCTTCAGCTGAACAGTTGCCAGCAGTTAATATACAAGTTATGAAGGAAGGGTATGTGCTCAACAGAGAGCAGCAACTGTCCCTCATTAGGCCAATTACTAGTGAGGAGATTAAGCAGGCATGGATATAGATGATAATAAGGCTCCAGGTTGCGATGGGTTCAATGCATGTTTCTTCAAGAAAGCCTGGCCGATAATAGGGGACGATGTGACAAAGGCAGTACTTCACATTTTTGCTAGAACAGAGATGCACAAAGCTATTAACTGCACATCTATTACTTTGATTCCAAAAGTGAACAACCCTTCCTCATTGAAGGAAGTCCGACCTATATCATGCTGCACTGTTTTATACAAGATAGTATCTAAGGTGGTATGTGCAAGACTCCAAGGTGTGATGGATGCAATCATTGATAAATATCAAAATGCTTTTGTTCCCAGCCGGCTGATAGTTGATAACATTATATTTCTTTTTTTTGGATTTTCCCCTCATTTTAAATTATTATTTTATATTTTATATATTACAAAAAAAGCTATTCTATTACTTCTCTTAATTAAACCTCCTAATTCTCTCTTAACTACACTTTTTTCTCTTCCACCACATCCTCATAAATCTAATTAAATGAGAAATGAGAAATGAGAGCAATTGACATGTGAATTAAATATGATCCGAATGCTTGTAACCCTGCAAAGGGTGTGTTTATTACGGCCTATGGGCTTCAACTTCATACTGATGAATTTGATTATCCTGGATGTACATTTGCTTATCAGGTACCATTATGGACTTCAATCTCTATTATTTAGATCATCTTGAATTTCAAGAAATTGTTATATATAGGACCATCCGTCTACATTGTATTATCTTATGCTTACATTATGTTGCATGTGATTTTTGCAGGAGTTTGTGAAGTCTGTAGTTGCTTATCAGAAGAAACTTAACATCTCCCTCTCTGTCTCTCCTCTTGTACTTAACATTTCATTTGTTGTTGCTCTTGGTTGTTTGAGTTGAATGATGAATTCTTCGGTAAATTACTCTTTCTATAATATTTCTTATGCATCTTCCGACAGTGAAAAGGGAAGACGATAGGCCCCATTTTCTACGAAAACTTAGTTACTATATTGCGCGACTGGAATTACTACACTTTATCAAATTCTCTGGCCTACTTATTTTTCTTATGGGCGTCATGGGGTAGAATAGTGTAATTCTCCTTGGTTGAAGGTTCTCATTAATGCAATATTTATAGGTGTTTACAATTTACAAACCTAATTGGAAAAAGATCTCTACTTTACATAATTACACTAGAATAATAATTACAGAATATATTAATATTCTATCACACCCCCTCAGTCGGAGCGGGAGGAAGCCGGATGCTGAGACTGAATCTGAAGTCACGGAACAACTGCTGAGGGAGTCTTTTAATAAATATATATGAGTACTGATAGGAAGAAGGAACATGTAACACCCGAACATGGCCCATGGCAACCTTCTTACGAACAAAATGAATATACATCTCAATATGTTTGGTTCGCTGATGCTGAACCGGTTATGAGACAAGTAAACAGCAGATATGTTATCACGATAGACTAGAGATGCCTTAAGTAAGGGACAATGAAGCTCTAGAAGGAGATTTCTAAGCCAACAAATTTCGGCAACAACATTCGCAACGCCTCTATATTCTGCTTCTGCACTCAAACAGGAAAACGTGGCTTGCCATTTTGCAGACCATGAGATGAGGTTATCACCCAAAAATACACAATAGCCAAAAGTAGATCGACGTGTCTCTGGACAGCCGCCCCAATCGGCGTCCGTATAAGATATCAACCTGGCATGTGCAGATGGATAAAAATGTAATCTGTAGTTAAGAGTACCCTTGACGTACCGAATGATACGTTTAAGAGCGGTAAAGTGAGGCTCACTGGGAGCATGCATGAACAAACACACATGCTGAACGACATAGGGAATATCGGGCCTAGTGAAGGTAAGATACTGAAGTGCACCAATTAGACTCATATAAAGAGAAGGATCAAGCACCGGATCCCCGTCATCGGTGCTAAGCTTCGACTTTAAGTCGACTGGAGTGGGCATGATCTTGCAGTTTGCCATTTTAGCCCCATAAACAATCTCTTCGGTATACTTATGCTGACACAAGAACATTGCATTCTTGAATCTAGTCACGGAAATCCCCAAGAAATAACTCAACTTACCCAAGTCTATCATGGCAAATTCTGATTTAAGCATGGTGATTATCTCATTTTTCAACACATCTGAGGAGGCAATCAAGATAATGTCATCCACATAGAGCAGTCGGCATGCAGTGTTATTACCTCGATGAAAAATAAAAAGTGAGTTATCACATTTGCTGCACATGAACCCAATCTGCAAGATGTAAGTGACAAAACGGTCATGACAAGCCCTAGGGGCTTGTTTTAAGCCATAAAATGATTTTCAAAGCCGGCAGACATACTGAGGAGCCGAAGGATGCACAAAGCCAGGTGGATGATGTATGTATACAATTTCTTTCAAATTCCCATGTAAGAACACATTTTTTTACATCAAGCTGATGAATTGGACAATTCTTTCCCATAACAATGCTCAAAACAGTGCAGATGATGGCTGGTTTAACCACTGGACTGAAGGTCTCACCACAACAATTCCCTCTTGTTGTCCCATGCCATTTTACACAAGTCTCGCCTTATAGCATTCAAGCTCACCACTGTCCCTAAATTTGTGATGATATAGCCACATACAACGAATCACATTGACCCCCTATGGTTTTGGGACAATATCCCAAATTTGTTGTGTAGTGAGCGCATCAAACTCCTCATACATGACCGTATTCCAAATAGGATCAAACTTGGCTAATTTTAGGTTCTTGGGTATATGTGAGATGACTTGAGTGGATAGGTTAAAGTGGATTTTCGGTTTGAAAATCCCGTGTTAGGCACGAGTTTCCATATGGTGCATTGGAATGGGGATTGTTTGAGTGTTTTATGGCGGATGAGGACTCAGGCAGTGGAGCGGTGATGAGATGACGGGGCTCGGGAAATGCGGTTGTGAGGAGGCGATGGGACTTGCGGGCAAGGGGTTGGTCGACGGGGGCTGAGGGATCGATGACGGTATCGGGTGGCAGTGGGGTTATCACGGGATTAGTGGGTAAGCCGGGGGAGATTACGGGTGGTAGTGAGGTAGTGGGGTTGTCACGGGTGGCAGTGGGGCAGTGGGAGGTGACGGGAGCAGTGGGTGCCGGGGGAGATGATCGGGGCAGTGGGTTTTGAGTTGAACTACTAGCTCTACGGATCATATTATTAAACAGGGGGGAAGTGTTCGAATCGTCAAGAAAGCCATAGTCAGTGACTTGAAATTTTCGGACGTTTGCAAAAGGGAAGATGTGCTCCTCAAACGTAACATAGCGAGAGACAAAGACTTTATTAGTGAACAAATCATAGCATATGTAGCCCCTATGGTTTGACGGAAAACCCATGAAGATGCAAGGAGTAGTCCTAGGTGCTAATTTGTGAGGAGCCGTATAGGCGAGATTAGGGTAGCATAGACAGCCAAAGATTTGGAGGTGACCATAGGAAGGGACCCGATAGAATAGAATTTCGATGGGAGTTTTATTTTGAAGGGTACGAGTATGTAATTTATTAAGAAGGTATGCTACCATTTGTAACGCGTAGACCCAAAAGGGAGAGGGGGAGAAGCATGAAATAACATAGTACCGATCATATTATTAATGGTGCAAAGGATTCTTTCGGCTTTACCATTTTGAGGTGAGGTATGAGGGCAAGAGAATCGGAATACCATGCCATTGTCCATACAAAATTTATGAAAGGGTGAATTGTTAAACTCACGACCATTGTCACATTGAAATGAGTTAATGTTCTTTTCAAATTGCATTTTAATGTAGGATCGAAATTCAAGAAAGGTGGAGTATACTTGAGACTTATATTTTAGCAGATACACCCAAAGAAAATGAGAGAAGTCATCTAATAGTACCAAATAATATTTATGATCCAGTTTGCTAGTAATGGGAGATGTCCATAAATCTGCATGAATTATATCAAATGGAGAGAAAATAACACTCAAAGACGATTTAAAAGGAAGTCTAACATATTTTCCTAGTGGACAAGACTAACAGTTGTGGGTAAATTTCCATTTATTACATTGAATCAAATTGTGACTTCTAAGAAAGTTAAAAATTGGTGCTCCTGGGTGCCCAAGTCAACTTTTCCAGGTTGAAGGAGAGATTGCAGCTAGAGATGTATGTGGATTGACACTTGCAGCAGCACTGGAAGAGAAAGGATATAGCTCCCCCACATGCCCACACTATTGCATCTCGTAAGAGTTGTCTCCGTACGTAGGTCCTTCACAGAAAAACCAAAAGGGTCAAACTCAATAGATACAGAATTGTCACTAGCAAATTTTCTAATAGAGATTAAGTTTTTAATAATGTTAGGAGCATATAGGATGTTTTTGAGGGAAAAGGGAGGGTGAGGTGGTAGAGTTTGAGTGGTGCCATAGTGTTGAATTGGAATGTGATTGTCATTTCTGACCAAAATAAATTGAGGATTGTTCAAATTAAACAGTTGAGGAAGATTACCAGAGTTACAAGTGAGGTGGGATGTGGCGCCCATATCCATATACCAGGCATCATCGGGTTGTTGTAAATTCATGGTGCTATAGGCCTGGCCCAATTCGGTAGGGGTAAGGAGGCCGTACGGTTGTTGTTGTTGTTAGGCCGCCGAGAAGTGGGCCTGTTGTGGTTGGCCGCCGGAACTGGACCATCCCCCTCGTCCTTTTCCCTTGCCACCACGGCCGTTACCGAGGCCGCTGCCCCTGCAGCCATCGCGATCACCCCGCAACTGTTAGTTGTCCATGTGCTGCGGTTAGGGATGGCAACAGATATGATCTGGACCGGATACTACTAGATCCATATCCATATCCATTTTTCATACATGTATCCAGATCCGGATCCAGATTCATCGGGTCCATAAAAATCATATCCAAATCCAGATCCATCGGATCCATCGGATCCACCGGGTCCACGGATTGTACTTGGATCCACACGTAAATTTTTTTGCCTTGAATAATATTCCAACACTCAACATACAACCATTCTAGGATAGTACGATACTGAATCAACAAAACACAACAACATTCATATCTAATATTAAAGCCAATGCATTCAGTTTCAAGTAACTAGCAAATTGGAAAGTTCGAATGCATTCAATTTCCAATGCATTCAGTTACTGAATCAACAAAACACAACAACATTCATATCCAATGCATTCAGTTTCCAGTTTGCAATTTTAAAATTGAGATACTGGAAAGTTCTTTTTCTCATAAATAATAGATGTTTGTGCAAATATGAATTGTAACGACACTTCAATTTGCTGTAGAAATTTGTAAGCAAAAATTAGTCTTTGTTCTCTGCTCTTGTTGGATTGATAAAATCGTACACATATTTTCTTTTTCTATTTGTGTTTGACTGTTAATATATCTTTCAAAATTCCAAAACATCAAATATTATATAAATGAAAAACTGTTAATATGGACTTTCCTCTATATTAAGTATTTGCAGGACTAATTTAGAAAACTGATTTACTCTTGATTTTAAGCTTTCATTTTCTTCTAAAGAAAATACATGCAACAAATGATATTCCATTTATTTTACTTTTACTAGCTACAATTTTCTAAAATTCACATTTCTAGCAAATTTCTTGACATTCAACAAACCTTAACTTTAACAGATGTATCCAGGACAGTCTTGATAAACCATCACAATACCAAGACTACTTAACTTTTGAATGTGTTCATACTCGAACAAAATCCTTAAACAAGAAAGATGTATTAAAGATATGCCAGAATCCAGACCAAACAACTTCGTCTAAAATAAATGGTTAACCAATCTTCTTTTAGTTATATTTTTTTTGTGTAGATTATGAAAACAACAGAAGTTAAAAGAGCCAAAAAACAAAAATCGAACTCACCTTTCGTTGTGTAGGGACGACAAGTAGAGACGACAGCTAGGGTTTGTCTTAGAGAAGGAAACGAAATGAATGAGGAGGTCTTTGCCCTTTCGTTGGCTCAAAGACATGCAGATGGGCTGGGCTTCGGTCCTTAAAGGACTTGGGCCTGGCCGAGAAAAATAAAAGAAGTTCTAGGTTATGGAGTGGTCTTACTTATGGATGTATAAATGTATAATGTATTTAACAAAAAACAGATTCACGGGTCGGATCTGGACCGAATATGGATCTCAAAGACAAGATCCATATCTAGATCCGATCCATCATAAATGGATTCGGGTCCAATCCGGATCCGCTGGGTCCAAATTTTGAAGATCCATATCCTATAAAATGGATCTGGATCCACCGGATCCGAATCGGGTCCAGGATCCGTTGTCATCTCTAGCTGCGGTTGGCCGACGGGTATGGTGGTGGTCACCGGTGCATTAACTACCAAGGTCTTTTGATTATGTTCGTCCTGTTTGGCACGCCTAGTTTCCTCCAAGAGCAATTGTGACCGGGCCTTATTGAAACTAGGGAGGGGATCGGCTTGTTGAATCATTGGCGCAAGTGTGTCGTACTCACCATTTGGCAAACCATTTATTAGTTTCACACCATCTTCGTTTCAGAAACTGTTGTGCCCACATTAGTTAATTGATCTGCAACTAATTTAAATTATTTGCAATAGTCGGAGATATTCGCAAAGTTTTCAAGACGGGTGTTTTTGAATTGTTCCTCCAAATAGACGGCATGAGTATGTTTGTTGTCTTGAAAGATTTCCTCTAGTCTTGTCCATAGTTCGTGAGCCGAAACAGCTGTCTTCATAATAGTATAAAGTAGATCCTTGGATACAATGCCATATATCCATTGCTTGACGTTAGTATCAAGCCGTTTCCACGTTGTGTTGTCAACGTCAGACGGACGGGGTATGGTGGTGTCGATGTGATCAAGAACGTTGTAGGCACAAGTATGGATTTGAAATAATTCTACCCATGAAGATTATTGTCCATCCTCTTGATCAAGAACCAAAGGAATAAAGTTCTTGATATTTGTGAAGGCGAAGGCCGGATGAAAGGGGTTGGTAGAGGAGGAGGAGGATGTGTGACATCTTGTGTGGAGGAGGAGGAATCATGAGAACCCATGTTGACGCCGGAAGTTTGGGAAGAGAGGGGTGGGGTGGCAAAAATTCTTTAAGGTTTGGGGGGTTGCCGCCGGAAAGAGAGAAGGGGGGGGGGTGGCGGCCGAAAAAAAGAAAGAATTTTAGGGTGTTAGGGTTTTGGCTCTTGATACCATGTTTAATAGTGTAAATCTCCTTGGTTGGAGGCTTCTCATTAATGCAACATTTATATTGAGAATATTAATATATTCTCTATCAATGAGAAGTCTGCCATGTTGTTCTCTAGATTAAAAAGAAAAAAGAAAATAGGATTACTAATAAATTCATACGTTGCCTCATATAGGAACCATGACCTCAGTCATAATCAAAATTAGTTAGATGTGTGATTCTCTAAACACTTGTGTTGCTTCCTTAAGAAAGTCCTTTAACTAACTAGTAAGCTCAGTTCATTAACATAACCTGCTCAGTCAACTATTTCTCTGCCATTGAAATCAGAAGAGGAGGATGCATGCTAAAAACTGCATAGCAGCTAGGATAATGCCAGATAAAAAGAGGCTAATATAGGAAGGTCCCTGTTCTACTTGCGTCTCTTTATGAACTTTCACCTGACTAGAACAGATCATATTATATTAGCACCTACTTTCTACCACTTCAGATATTAATTCACTTTCCTAATTATAATGTCTTTAATGAAGTTATTGACTCAACTGAGAACAACTATGTGAGGAATGAGTTGAGTTTATTTCCACTCTTTAGTTTATTTCCAACGTGTTTTATATGGCTTGTCGTCTCAATTATGTAGTTTTTACAAGAATTAACATTACGCCTCTGTTTACCAGCATGTCCTTACTGTGATTCCATTATACTTCGTTTAATTATTTTTTTGGTTGATGATTGTCATGTTACAAACAATTACTGCAACTTCTTCTGTGCCAGTCCTGTTGTAGAATCACCAATAAATTATGCTGCTTGAAGTCCAATATGGTGTTTTCCATAGTTTCTGAACTATTTGAAATGCAGGTATCTCGCAGTAATAAGCTTCTGAGGAAATGTCTTCCAAACAAACAAATAAACAACCATGTACAGAAGAACAAAATTATCAAATGAAACTCAGAAGGCGTGATATTTATATGAAGATAACAGCCGATAAAAAAGAGGCATTGTTACTACAACGACGCACCAAACAAATGCAGCTACAAAAGGGCGATCCTTCCATAAGATCAGTTGTTGACTGCTCAGTTCAAAGAACAAAGTCTCACTGTGCTCCTATGTCGTCAAAACAAACTGCTCTTACTATAAGAGAGCCTTCTTCTGGTGATACCCAAGGTTGGAATGAGAAATTGTATCTTCTTGACTTCTTCTAATGTCAAAATAGAATGATCTACCCTGCGTACTAACTTAATGTGGAATGTGTTTTGACATTCTGTGCAGAAGGCCCCTACCATGAAGTTAATACTTTATCAACTCCTTCCAATAAAGGAAAAACGTCGTTCGGCCTTTTGGTGTATTTGAAAAAGGTAAGCCCACAATCTCTAGCTTTAACTTTGTTACTGCATCATGTCTTACGTACACATGTAAATCTTAACCATTTGTACCTCAGGCTCAACATCCAACACATCTAAGGGACAACAAAATGTCACCCCTGAAGTTGTTACAAACAAAGGTTAGCATTAATTTTATACAATCGTAAATTCTATTCATTGTTTTATTAGAATTTATGGTTAGCTTTTATTTTTAACATTACCTATAACATACAGGTCATAGGTCGAAAAAAATAGTCCATAGGAAAAATGATGAAAATCAATTGACTTACGTACGTTTAAAAGATGTTCTGAACTGCAAATTTTGCAATGCAAAACGGTTTCAATATGAATCACCTGGATTCTGTTGTAGCAATGGCTCTGTTAAGTTAGTTTCATATCAACTGCCTAATGACTTATTAGATATGTATACGAGAAATTCTGAAGAATCTATACACTTCCGAACCTACATTAGAACATACAATAATATGTTTGCGTTCACCTCACTTGGTGTAACCTATGACAAAGCTTTAGCGAGGAGATATCATGGTATATGTACATTTCGAGTTCAGGGCCAGATGTATCATTTTATGCCTGATTTACTTCCTTCTGGTGAAAAAGCAAAGAATCTGCAACTATACTTTTATGATAATGAAAGTGAACTCGCTAACAGGATGGCCTATTCAGCGCATATTAGTGAATCAGTTGTCAAGAGACTTATGAACATACTCTCAAAGAATCCATATTCCATATTTGTGAAGCCCTTGATAAACATTCCAAACATATCTGATTTTTATATCGCGCTTAACTGTGATCCAGGCTTAGATCAACGTGTTTATAATTTACCATCCGCCTCCCAGGTAGCTGGAATATGGACTCAAGATAATTCTACTGATACTATTTCTACACCACATATTCGTATATACACTCACAGTAATAGCACTCGCTTAGTAAATTATTATTATGGTTGTTATGATCCCTTACAGTACCCATTATTATTTCCATATGGTCAAATTGGATAAAAAAATTATACGAAGAAATCAACGTTTTTGTGAACATGAAAAATTACCGAGTGCAAAGAACAAGTGCTCTATTGATGGAGTTCTTGATGTGGAAGATCAGGTCTTAAAAAAAGGGAAAACGAAAAAGAGATATGGTTTCTTGCCGCGAGTATTATTGTTACAAGATTCAGATAAGAGAGAATGAGGAAAATGGAGTGTTACATTGGGGAAGATTATTTCAACGATTCATAGTAGATGTGTTCATAAAGCTTGAAACACAAAGGTTAGATTTTTTTTCATTTAATCAAGACTTGTTTCGAATAGATATGCTAAAAGGAATTATCGATTTTTTGAGACTTGGTGAAACAGATGCTTCCAAAATTGGAGAAAAAAAAAACATTCCTTCCTGTTACTTTCATAGGAGGGCCACGAGATATGCGTCATAGTGCAACATTTTGGAAAACCTGATATTTTTTTACTATGACATGTAACCCATCTTGGCCAGAAATAAAACAACATATGTTATCAACTGATGAAACTCAAACTAGACCTGATTTAGTATCACGAGTATTCAAAGCAAAGGGGGGAAAACTGAAAGCAGATATTTTGAAAAGAAAAATCTTTGGGAAAGTTGCGGCGTTTATTTATACTATAGAATTTAAAAAACGTGTTCTTCCGCATGCTCATTTTCTCATCATACTTACCGATGAATACTACGTACAATAAACCCTTGTGGTCCGGCCCTTCCCCGGACCCCGCACATAGCGGGAGCTTAGTGCACCAGGCTCCCCTGCCTTTTTTACTTTCTGATTAATTCAAATTGTTGACACCTGAATCGTACGATAGATTTGTTTGTGCTGAATTGCCTGATTCTAATGAACACTACCTTTATTCGTGTGTCCTTCAACATATGATGCATGGTCCATGCGGTGATTTAAATCCTACAAATTCATGCATGGGAAAAAAGGGATTTTGTAAATTTCAATATCCAAAAGATTTTGCTGAACAAACATCAAAAGGTAAGAATTCGTATTCGCTTTATAAGAGACGTAATACAGGAAAAACTGTATATATGAGAGATTATCTTATGGACAATTCGTGGGTTGTCCCATGCAACCCATATTTGCTCTGTAAGTTTGATTGTCATTTGAATGTTGAAGTGTGTTCAGATATTAAAGTTGTTAAATATATTTACGGCATGATAAAATCGCATTTTCTGTACATGATAATGCAGAAATAGACGAAATAAAAGAATATCAATCGGCTAGATGGGTTTTACCACCGGAAGCGGCATGGTGGTTATTTAGTTTTCCTATTAGTGAAATGACTCGAGTGTCTATCATCTTCAGTTACATTTAGAACGACAACAATTTGTTTCTTTTAAAAGTACTGAAAGAGTGAATAGAATCTTAAATAATCCAATGATAAAAAAAAAAATGTTGCCTGAATTTTTCTTTATTAATAGAATGAATGACTGCTATGAATGTGAACTTACTATAATATAAGGAATTTACAGAACACTTTGTATGGTGTCCAGGAGATAAAATGTGGACACGTATGCCATCCAACCGAAGGAGAAAGGTATTACCCCAGGCTGTGAGGGGACGAAAATCATATAAAGATCTTCGCAGTTCGCACTGTTAATGGAGTACCTTGTAGTACATTTAGGGAAGCTGCAGAAAAAAGAGGATTACTACATTGCACCAATAGTCTAAGACGTTTGTTTGCTACATTATTAGTATACTGCAGTCCTGCTAATCCAAAAGAATTATGGGAAATGTTCGAGGATTCACTGTCTGAAGACTTGTGAAGTTTCTCCAACACTGAAGCAAAAACTGTTCGGTATAAGGTTTTGTGTCATATCAATGATATCTTACATTCTATGGGACACAATATAAATGAGTATAAGCTTGTCCCAGAGAATATTAGACCTTCTGAAATTGCAAAAGATGTTCATTTTGAAAGAAATATAATTTTTAGTGAAGAAGAGTTGCTCTTAGCAAAGAAATTGAATGCCGAACAGCTTCTGTCATTATTGATAGAATATCTTCTGAGAAGCCCCGAGCTTTTTTCATTGATGGTCCTGGAGGAACAGGTAAAACTTTCTTATACTAGCAACTACCCGGTCTCAAGGATTCATAGCTTTAGCAACCGCAACTTCTGGTGTAGAAGCTTCCGTTCTTCCAGGAGGACGGACTGCTCACTCACGTTTCAAAATGCCTATCGAGATAGATGATAATTTTTGCTGCAATGTTAGTAAACGGAGTTCACTTGCAAGTTTAATTCGAGATGCTAAATTAATTGTATGGGATGAGGGGTCGATGGCAAAAAAGAACATGATTTGAGGCTCTTGATGCACTTTTGAGAGATATTATGGATATAAACACACTTTTTGGTGGTAAAATAATTGTATTTGGGGTGACTTTAGTTTAGACAGACTCTTTCAGTTGTTCGAATCAGGAAAAAAGAAGATTTTATTCATGAAAGCTTGTTATATTCTGACATTTGGAACAAGCTTGAGAAATTGCATCTATCTGAAAATATGCGTGCCAGAACAGATCCATCCTTTTGTGAATATTTGCTTAGAATTGGAAATTGAAAAGAAACAGTTAACTCTGAAAATAAAATTGAGATTCCTGATTCTCTTGTTATTCCTTCTACCACTGAAGAACAATCCTTAGATGCATTATTTAACATAACATATCCTGATTTATCTGCATTTTCCACTGATTCATCTATGATATCTTCCCGTGTTATTTTAACAACGAAGAATGACTTTGTAAATAAAATAAATGATATGTCAATTACGAAATTCCCTGAAAGGGCTACAACATGAACTGTTGAACCAAATGAACAAAGCCAGTTTGAGGATTTCTTACATACTTTAAATCCTCCTGGTTTACCTTCTAAAGGTTTATGCAATGGCACACGATTAACTTGTTGTGACTTTAAAATACATGTTATTAGTAATAAAATTGAAAATGGTGATTTTAAAAATACGCATATATTTATTCCAAGAATATCATTGTTGACATCACAAGATGAGAAAATTCCTGTGCAGTTTAAAAGAATGCAGTTTCCGCTACGACTGTGCTTTGCTATGACCATAAACAAAGCTCAAGGTCAAACATTAGATTTTATTGGGATTTATTTACGTGAACATGTTTTCTCGCATAGTCAACTTTATGTAGCTTTATCAAGAGCTAAAAGTTCAAAATGTGTCAAAATACTGATTCGTCCACCTATACCGGACAATAATGATGATCATACAACATATAATATTGTGTATGATAAAATTCTTCACAAATCTTTCTCATAGCTGAGCTAACGATGATTTTGATTTTGTTAACTCTGCTAAACTTTTCTGGGCAACTTTTTTGGCTAACAACAACAACATATCCAGTGAAATCCCACAACGTGGGGTCTAAAAAGGGTAGAGTGTATGCAGACCTTACCTCTACCTTGTTAGGTAGAGCGGTTGTTTCCGGGAGACCCTCGGCTCAAGACAAAGCATAATCACAAACAAAGCAAGCAAAGTAAGAGAAATGATCAGACTCAAACAAGAAATTAAAGCAGTATGAACATGCTGATAACAAAATCGAATACACCATGGTAGCGCATTCTAACAAAAGGAAGCAGTAGCTAACGCAGCTAAATAAGATAAACAAAGTACACTAAAGAACACATAGCAGCGGAAATCAAACTACAGGGGACTATAAAGCAATACTGCGCCTATAAGTGTGATAGGCTAATCGGGCCACCAGTAATAACACTACAACTATCATTTTGTAAGCGTAAGTAGGACTACGCTCGAATATAACAGTTTTCACCTCCTTTTCACACATGAAAACTTGTTATAAAGTGTAATCTCCTTCTCCTCAAGTTGTCTTGCCTATAAGGCATGCTTCATTAAATGCAAGAGAAATAGAAGCTGTGAATAGATTAACGATAAGTAGTCCTTTTCTCGAGGAATGTAAGCACTAAGGTTGAGTTACCCCTCTACAAGATCAGAAACACAATCAAAATTTGCTACTCGTGAAACCTAGTAGTTCATGTCAGATACAAATTGCCATAACATTTCTTCTCTTCCTACTTCTTATTACCAACCTCTGCTGCCCGGCTTATTTTATGTTACAGAGTATGCCGGAATGCATGAATTCCCATCATACCTACAGAAGAATTGAGCATGGCATCTACCGCGGAAACTAATTTCAACAAGTAGCTCCCGTGTGCTGTTTGTACTGCAGATACCCCTTCACCATTTATTGTTCTTCTAGCCCAATGAAGCAGCAGCAGGGGTGCTAGCCGGTTCATATTTCCTCTGGCGTTCTGCTGTTCTCGCTTTCCCATCAAAATCTTCAGGCTTGCTACCCAAATTAAAAATCGGGCATGCCACTTGATCTTGATGAGTACTCTGACACCAACTTGAGAAACATAGAAGATTTGTCCTCTAAGAGTCGTGCTGGAGTATCGAATTCAGCCACCCGACCTGCATAGGCATTGAATTTTAGCAAGCTCAAGCTATTTCAATGTGTCAGGCATTCAGATCATGTTACTTATCAACAAGAAAAGAAACATAAGCCCAATCTTGCATAATCCTCTTCAAAACCTCTCTTTATTTTTATTTTTTTAGGGTGCAGAGAAAATCTTTCTACAGAGGGGGCACAATATGGTTAATGATGTTTTGAGAATTCACAAAATAAACAAAAATTATAATTAATGATGAAGCAAGCCAAGATGAATACTAGCACAAAATCTCCCTCGTATATAGTCTTGACACCCATTTCTACCAAGAAAAAGTGAAGTACAGAAAACTCACCATCACTGAGGACCAGGACAAGATCACTGTCAATAACTGTAGGGATACGATGTGCAATGGTACAAACAGTACAGTCCTTAAATTCTGTCCTAATAATCTTCTGAATGAGGTTATCTGTTGCTGAGTCAACCGAGGCAGTCGCTTCATCAAGCACTAAAATTCTGGCTTGTTTAAGTAAAGCCCGCCCAAGGGATACAAGCTGTCGCTGGCCCACACTCCAATTATCTCCATTCTCCAAGACTGTCAGGCATAAACTAATAGCATCACTTTGACGAAATATTTTCATCAGAACTCAAAAGAAAACCAAATAAGACAATGGAAGAGGCTCCACCACTGTCAGTATTGCATGTTTCAGTCCAATCTAACAGAACATAATACCTGGTGTCTCAAGCTTTTGATCTTTTTGCCTGACAATCTCTCCAAGTTGGGACTTCTCAAGAGCCTGAAGGGAAAAAAGAATACCAATCTGAGGTCAGTCTCATAAAGTAGACATGATCCACTAATGGCTTCAGCTTCTACTTGCAGGAAAAAAAGAAAAAGAGAATCACTTGCGGAAAGACAAATTTAGGAGCCACATCAAGATTAGGAAGAAATGGGTAAAATTACTCTAAACAATCTGTGAACCTACAACTACAAGCTTAAGAAAGTAAAATACTTGAGAGCTAACATAATGTAGGAGTATTAGTTCCGATAGCTGAACTGTGTCTATGACGAGAGAATCATTAGACGAGAGAATCTTCTTAATAAATTGGAGTGTAAAAACTTCTTTATTTTTTGAAATGGTAAAGGTTAAAAAAAAAACTTCTTTATTTCTTTGTTTCAAAATGTCACATCAGTCTAATTAAAAGAATTTCAGCCTCTAAAATAATGTGTAGGTAACAGGGACAAAAGCAAATCAAATATTACCTGCCAGATTTCTAGATCTGAATGTTCGTCAAGTGGGTCAAGGTTGTCTCGCATTGTCCCTTCAAACAATGTTGGATCTTGGGGAATTATACTCAAACGACTACGAAGATCATGAAGGCCAATGGTTGAAATATCAATGTTGTCTATGATTATTTTTCCACCTTCTGGTTCAAGCAATCTGAATAAGGCCTGAATCAGAGTAGATTTGCCACTACCCGTGCGCCCCACAATTCCAATTTTCTTTCCTCCAGGAAATTTGCAGGATACACCATGAAGCACAACTGGAAGACTCTCCTTATAACGAACCTAAGAGGAACAAAATAGTCATTAGCTTTCTCTTTCCTGATATTAGGGTGGAACATAGGTGTATTACAAGTTGTTTCCACGAGCTCAGCCGATGTTAATTCCCAGGGTCCAATAGTGCTTGACAAACTTTTGCATCATTGCTTCATTAGTGGTATTAGCTTTTAAAAACTTTCATGAGCTAGGCACGACATTTGACAGACTTAAAACAGTTGCAGTTTACTGAGCTTGAAATCGGTTAAAGAATATGAAGACGCGAGGACATGAAACATTTGCAGTTTAATGTTTCTGTCAACAGTATTCCTCTCCCCTATCATCCCATTTTATCTGCTTTAACTCTTACAAAAATATCATTTTCGGTCTCTCACTAAAACAAGGAAGTTTGCGTGTCATTACCAAAAATAAACATTCCAACCAAAAATATTAAAAAAAAAAAAAACTCAGACCGTAGTAAAAATCATAAATTAGTTTTATATTACTGAATTTCATCGCCAATGTGATGTCCTAAAAACAAGAAAACCATATGCAACACAACAGAAATACAAATCGTGCATACCTTTAAATCAATCAGTTCAATGGTTCCTTCTTCTGGCCATGACAATGGGGGACGAGGTTCAATAATTGGTGGGGCCTCACTAGGAATATGACAGTATTGATGAATCCTTTCTATTGAAATAATCTTGTTTTCAAGCTTGCAGAAACTGAGTATCCATCGTGACAGGCGTGCGTTCAAGTTTATGCCATATGTCACGGCAAGGCCTGCCATACCTATGGGAGTAGAGACATGATAATTAAAACTATGATATCAATTCTACAAATCTGTAAGTCAAAAATAGTTGCCCCTCTTGCAATATTTTTTCGCAAAATAGTTCCAACATCCTCCCTTTTTTTATTTTTTTATTAGTAGTTCCAACATCCTCTTAAGACATGAATCGTTATTAGTGTCTGAATAAGGCACTAAAAGTTCTTCCTTGCCATTTTGAATTGATTGACCTCAGTTATTACATTCTTCTCCATGTTTATGAATTGCTTATTAATAATTTAAGGGGTTAAATTTCTCAAGAAAATCAAAAGTATGATCAACTTGAAGGTACATCAAATGATCAAGACTTGAAGCAAGATTTTCATCACACTGGTCAAAGATAAAGTACTTACTAGGACATTACATGGAATAAAGATAGTGTACTTACTAGGATCTATGGTTCCATGAGGAAAGCTCACAAGTAAAACCATGCAGAAAGCAAAGACAAATGTAGAGAGTAACTCCATGCGTAGGCAAAGCCATTCAATTGCTGAAAGACTGCAGAAGAATGGTCGAGCAAAACAATCCAAGAGATAAAGGTTCCTCTTCATAAATCTCTTTTCTTGCCCAAAACCTCTGATTGTTGCAGCTCCGGCAATTGACTCAGCAAAAAGATGGATGATTGGAGATTTTTGGATGCTAACAATGCGAACTAGTTCCCTTGATGAAGCCATATAGTATTTCTGCACAGAATTGATAACAATTACTTTTACCCTTCCCCCTTTTATGCTCAAATAAAATAAAGTACATGGAAACTCTTTTTGACCAAGCTAAACCACAAGATAAAAAGTACATCAAAACTCTTCAAAACTAATCAGTTGAAAACTGGACGGTGCAGAATTGTGAGCCCATAACTTGAATATATGAACTATTTCAACTTCTGCAAGGGATTGGTGGCTGATAGTGGAAATGAAAAGAACAAATATATATTTTGACAGTGATATTCTAGCAGATGGTTCTAGTGGTAAAACTTGAAAAGCAAAGCTTTAGAAAGGGTAAATGAAACATCTTTTAAGAAAATGATCGCTAATGTCCATATATTTTTCAAAATATTTGCAAATGAAAGTGGTAACACAGATCAATTTACTGGTATTGAACTTCTCTATCAAGAAAAAATATTTCTCCATCTAATTTTTTAAGAATAGAAAGTTAAAATTAAAAAAAAAATCAACCATAAGGAGATACTCAACTGTAAAATAGTCAAAATAATTTGCTAATTTAACATCTAAAAAAGAAAATTCCTTATCTAATTTATAGAAAATGCAAAACAGAGGCAATAAAAGTAAGGTAAACAATATCTTAATAACTCTTCGGTTATACCATACAATCTACTTTTTTAAAAAATTATTTCAATTATCGTATGAACATTGAAGTTTTCTTTGATATCATATTAAAGTTGTCAAATATACTTGAAGATAAATTTATAAAGAACTTGATAAGATTGAATTTTCAATCTTTAAGCTAGAATTTCAAATTAAAATATGTCTGGAACTCTTGCACGAAACACTTATCTAACTATGTTAAATATTAAGGAGATGTCGAGCCCGTGTCTGGTAAAAGTTTCTCACTAAAACCCCCCTCAAAGAACCTCCAAGATTTAGCCAAAGACGTTCTACTTTTAAATTGTATTTGTCGATGGAAGATAACTTTTAGGATGCACTAGCACATTATAGGAAAGTAAAAATGACAGAGAGATGGGAGAAACAGATTGTATCACTAGATAACCTTGAATTTTTTTTTTCCGATCGGTATAATCTTGTGAGTTTTAGATGTATAAACTAAGCAAAAGATTAGCAGAACTCATGTTTAAAAGCTAAAAATGTTCTGTCCCATCAGTTACCTGCATCCATAGGCAAGCAACCGCCATCGGGACGACAAGTAGTAAAACTTGCCAGGTAACTTTTGTCATGACGCCAACAATACCAATAAGCTGAATTGTAGTTGAAGCAAAGCCACCAAGTCTGAAAGGAATATCAAGATCAACCACACTTTGATCAATCGACACCTGGTAAATCATAAGAATCCCTTAGAAAAATTGCTCTACGCAAAAAATAGGGCAATAAAGAAGGTAAGGAAGGAGAATCATGGAAAAACCAAGTAAGCAAAGGATTGCATTAAAACGAATGTTAAGCAATAACAATACTTGGACATACGCGATTCAATATCCTCCCTGCTGGTGTGGAGTCAAAGAAAGACATTGGAGCCCTAAAGACTGTTCTCAGCATTTTAAAAAATAATTTTTGTGCAGCCTCTAGACCAAATGTAGCAACCAGGAGTGCCCTAACAAAGATAAACCATGAGCTCCCAAAAGCAAGGGCCATATAAACACCAATAAGCACCACACTAGTCACCCTAGGACTGTCCCCTGGAGTTTGTGGATTTGCCCAAGCCATCCACCAGCTACTAGCTATTTGAAGCACCTGAAATAATGTCTGTGCAAGAATGATAAGTGGAATCAACAGGCCCTTATAAGCAGCTGCCATATATGACAGATACACTTTCATGCTAACTTTTCCTCTCTCCCGTTCCTCTTCCTGAACTAGCTGTTTTTTTCTTGATCTTTTAGCTTTCTTTTTCTCTTTGATTGCCTTCTGATCAGCAGCTGAGACACCTTCTTGTACTTCCTTTGCAAGACTGTCAATACTCTTTTCGACTGAATCACATTTTTTAGTCACTAAAGCAGAACCATCAGGCGAAGGATCTTTATCCAACTCTTCAGAAGATTGGTTCGGAAAATCCATAGCTTCAATTGCTTCATGATGAGCTGAAACCAAAGCATTGAAGTCAGTCCCTGCTTGCAGAAGTTCATCATACTTTCCACATTGACAGATACGACCTTCCTTCAGAACCTGTGAAAGGGAGCTATAAAAAGTCATTCGGGAATTAATGGGGTGCCCTAATACTGATTAAAAAGGTGTTTACCATCAAGTTTGATGGCTTTCTTCTCTTCATCGTTTAAGACGTAAAAGGGAAGGCCCAAGTGTGAGCCTCTTTAGGCTGAAGTATACGTTAGATGTGTGCCTCTTGAGTAAAATTGGCTAAAGATGCAAAGTACACTTTGACTATATGATCTCCAGGACAGAAAATGATTAAAAATGTAAGACATCACATATTATTGTTAATATCTCTAGCACCTTACCACTTATCAGACACGGTTGTAAGATATAACAGGTGAGATTCAGTTCAGTGTTATTTTCCTTTTACAAACTTTTAATCTCTTTTCCTTTTTAATGAATTGCCAGCTCTGTTGGTAGTGGTACTACAAAGCCCTCTGAAAGAAGAGAAGAAAAAAGCTCTTTTGTCTGACGGCAGGTAACAAAAACATATAGACTATCCATATAGGTAAATCTCCAACCGTACTGCACAATTTTAGGACTAATTCCCCAAGCTTGTCTAACACTACTTTTCGATCTTGACAATTCATATTTTAAAACAGCCAAAACTTACAAGCAAAGCCATCTTTCCTTGCAGTTAAAATTATGCTCCAACATTCTTCAAATTTCGAAGCAGAAAAGAATATACACAATTAAAAATTAGAAGCTTATACCATGAAGCACAGATAAATAGGAGATCACCTTTTCTGACCTGTTACCATACCTCAACTTTCATCTCACTTTTGCACTGACATAAAGTATAAAAATCCATGATGGAAGTACGAAATGAGGATACACTTGACAAAACAATGCTAGCAGTTTCAATAGACGCCTTCGAACTATAGAGGTACATTTTGCACACAATTGGACAGGACAAGAAGTGGTATTAGATACTGAAAGAATACACCACCTACCAATATCATGTCAGCAGCTGGCAAAAATTCAACCTGGTGAGTAACAAAGACCACAGTTTTTGTTGCAAGTGCTGTTAGTATGTACTCCTGCAATAAATAATTGCACATTCAGCCAATTTCCTTCTAATTGAGCAGTAGAAATGATTAAGCAATAGCTAAGCATAACCTTAAATAATTCTGACCCAGTGTGTGCATCAACAGCACTAAAAGGATCATCAAGTAAATATATGTCAGCGTCCTGGTAGAGCGCCCTGGCAAGTTGCACACGTTGCTTTTGACCCCCACTAAGATTGATGCCTCTATCACCAATAATAGTCTGATCTCCATGTGAGAAAAGCTCGAAGTCCTTTTTCAGAGAACAAGCATGAATCACAGCCTTATATTTTGCTTTATCCATTGGGCTACCGAAAAGGATATTATCTTCTATAGTCCCGGATTGTATCCAAGCTGACTGTGAGACATAAGCAGCACTTCCACATATTCTAACCTAACACAAATACAAAGGTAAAACCGCAACAAAAGAATGCTGATTAGAGCTTCTCCCATATACCCAAAATTGGATATTTGGAAAATCCAAGAAAAATGTGAGAAGACTCTTATTTAACTTACTTCACCAGAGATTTTGGGAATCTCACCAAGGATGCAAGAAAGGAAGCTTGATTTCCCTGAGCCAACCACGCCACAGACAGCAACACGCATGCCCTTTTCTACCCTTAATTGTATGCCTGCCAATGTTGGACTTGAAGAAGATGGATCCCAGCAAAATTCACTATCTTTAATTTCTACTGCCACATTTGACATGTCCCGAGGCAGCACAATGGTTGCATCTTCCTGCAACTCTTCCTCTTGCAGAAATCCAGCAATTCGATCAAGGGATACTTTTGTCTGAGCCATCATTGACACCAAGTCAGGAAAATTCCTAAGTGGTTCTTGGAGGATCCTGAAAGTCGCCAAAGCAGAAAGAACACTTCCTGCCGTAAGCTGACCGCCCAATAGTATGCAAGTGCCGAAAGTAACAGCTGCAACAAATATTGGGGAGCTCCAGAAAATGAAGGTGATGAAAGCTTGAGAGTACAGAGCTTTCCGAAGATACTTAAATTCCACATTCCGCATATCCTCTAGCATTACTCTATACCTATCCTCCCATGCTTGCAACTTGAGAATCCTCATGTTCCTGAGGCACTCGGAAGTCTTTCTCATCCTATCATCCTTGGCACCCATTAGTTTATCTTGATAGTCTTCCTGAACCCTAGCTAATGGGACAGTTGCAACAATGGAAATAATGGTGGCAACTAAAGTTGCCACAGATGCAATACCAACATTTTTATACAAGATAGCAAGAGCCAGAATGATTTGAAGAGGCAGCATCCATATATCATGAAGATACCATGAGTAGTCTCCTACTCTCTGAACATCCACTGCCATGTAATTAACAATCTCTCCACTAGTGTGGCTTTGCCTCGCTGAACTTGAGAGCCTCAGTCCCTTGCGATATACCATTGCAGTGAGAGCTGATCTCACATGCATGCCTAAAATGTCAACCCCAAGATACCACTGCCGGGTCGTTAAGGTCTCAACCAACTTCGCCGTGAAGAATATTCCAGCCAAAATGTATCCCTCATGAGGGACTGTCTCCACTCCTGCTAGGTAGTCTACAAAGTAGCTAATCATGTATGGACCAACATAAGAAACACAAGTATTCAACCCTGCAAAAACTGCATTGCAGGCAGCCTCTTTCCAGAAAGATTTAAGAATTGCCCAAGCTAAAGAAGGCTGCTCTGAATCTTCAGCCTTCAATTTTTCCCAATTTGCATTTAGTACCTTGTAATTCGTCTTAGAACGATCTCGTTGCGCAAGAAGTGGAATGTCTTTTAGTTCAAGAGGTCTCTTTGCCCCTACTGAAAGCAGTGGATTCAACCAAGAAAGAGTAGCCAAACTAATAAGACCAGCATCACTGTAAGGAGTAACTTTAAGACATGCAGGTTCTTCCTCAGGGAGCAATGGCTCCTGAAGATCAGAGTTCCTAGTTACCTCAATACCAGTAACACCCCTAATAGCAACAAAACATAGGAAGGCAAGACAAGGAGTTGCAGCAAGATTTGCAAATACATGAGAATTCAAATGGCTTGAGCCTTCTATTGCCAATCCTCTACTATCAGAGTACAAAGTAGACAAACAAATCACAAAAGACACCACCCACCATATCCTTGACAGCAACGGAAATTTCGAACTGCCTTTGTACTTGCAATAAAGAGCACTGAAACTCAAGACAACCCAAGCTAAACTCTGAGTTACATGAAAGAGTAATAAAGTCCAATTTTGCGTAGCCTTTCGAATTAAACCAATCCCATCAAAACCTAACACAACAACATGCACAAACAAGACATAAAAGCAACACAAAACTGAAGCTTTATAGGCTCTACCTATCTCAATACTCTGTATTTCCACATCTCCTCTAAGCCTACCAGGTACTGAATTACCATCTGAATCATCTTTCAGAAATCGAACCCGACCAACACATAGATATATCTGCTTTGCCGATACAATAAAGAGAAACACAAGCAAAAATGTCAAGTTGACACAGATAGACGATAACTCCAAGAAATTAAGTCCTTGAAAAGCGGTGGAAATTGTAGCTGTGTTAAAGAAAAAAAGATTGATACCCATCATCGAAAGTATCAATCTTTGTATGAAAAATCACAAAAAGATCAATTTTTTGAAGGTGGGTCTCTGTAATAGTAACTAAGAAGCAATAAAGATTGAATCTTGTAAAGGGCATTTGAATGTTGGTGTTGTGTCCATACTGCAAAAATGATGACAAGTAACCCAGAGAGAGAGAATCTGCAAGACACATGACACATGAAAACAAATTGATATATTGCATCATCAATGAGAGAGACAGAAATCTGAAACAAACCCATTATAAATCCAAAAAACTGACCTGAGTTTTTGGTATTTTCCTCAGTTTATTTGGGTTGCCGAGGCAAATTCTGCAATTTCTGGATAGAGATAAACACACACACACACACTGTAGGTGTAGCTGCTACTACACAATCACACGGAGAAAAGGAGAGAGTAGCTATAATAGTAGAGAGAGAAACAACAGATCCATCATAGTCTGTGATGATTAATATATACGTATATGAATAATTATAATAATAAGTAAAAAGAAGAAAGAAAACCAGAAATGTAGTACACAATTTTTTACTGAAGCAATATGTTTGGAATTATTAGACCTGTGATCATCATTATTTACCTTTCAAGAGTTTCAGTTCCGATAGGACTCTTTTCACATTTTGAAAAAAAACAAACAAAACAAAGTTCTCCCTCTCCAATGTCAAATAAACCATTTTTGTGATTTTAGTATGAATAGATCATTCTGAATTCGCTGGAAATTGCAAATTTATGATTAGTGAAAAGGGGTAAAATTTGCCCTTCAACTATGTTTTATGAAATAACATTGTCCTCCGTCAAACTTTGGGATCAAATATACTCTCACCGTTTGCAAATTTGTTAAATTTGACCTCGGATTGGCGGAAATATGTGTTGGATGCCACGTCGTATCCACGTAGATGCCACGTCGGATCCACATCGGCAGACCATCACTACAAAGACCACCACCACCACGTCGGAGTGATGACCAACGAAGACAACTATTTCGTCAGCATCACCTCAACCATGAACTCCTACTGCTACACCACTGCTTCACCGTAAAACCACCATCGTCTCCGCCAACCACGACCACCAACGTCACCACAACTCACTACTTCACCACCACCATACCATCGTCAACAACCAGCACCGCCACAACCACCCTCTCCTCTCCATCTTCTCCACCCCTCCCCCACCCCTGATTCATATTACCCTTTACAAGGGAAACACTAACAAGATTTCTTGCTTTTTAATATTACCTTATTTTAGAAGTTTACAATGATTCACTCAGCTCATCGCTCTGTTTGTATATTTATGTATTTGGACTTCTTATTACAAGAGATTATATTAAGGGTAAATCTCAATAACAGACCTTAATCCCAAAATAGGACTAATTTTACAGTCCCTAAAACCAGATTCACTGAAGCGCTTTGCCGACTCTTGTTGATTTCTTTCTTTTCCACAAACATGAACCATCATGAGTATGTCTGAAAAAAGTTGAGTTTCAAATGATTTCTGATTATCAACCACCCTCTCCTCTCCATCTTCTCTACCCTTGTCGATCCATCAGACCACGGATGGTGATGAGAGGGTGGTTTGTGGCAGTGCTGGTTGTTGACGATAGTATGGTGGTGGTGAAGCAGTGGGTTGTGGTCGATCGGAGAGGAGGGAGAGGCGAGGTTGGTTGTGGTGACGTTGGTGGTCGTGGTTGGCGGAGACGATGGTGGTTGGTGGTTTCACGATGAAGTAGTGGTGTAGCAGTAGGAGTTCATGGTTGTTGTGGTTGAGGTGATGCTGCCGAAACTGTTGGCTTCGCCGGTCGTCACTCTGACGTGGTGGTGGTGGTCTGCCGACGTGGATCCGATGTGGCATCTACGTGGATCCAATGTGGCGTCCAACACACATTTCCGTCAATCCGAGGGCAAATTTAACAAGTTTGCAAACGGTGAGGGTATATTTGATCCCAAAGTTTGACGGAGGGCAATGTTACTTCATAAAACATAGTTGAAGGGTAAATTTGACCATTTTCCCTTATTATAAAGATAAATAAATACTAGGTAATACAATAATGATTATATAGTCAGTGTAGTTTCACAATCGGAATCTAGAGAACATAGAGTGTACTTCACAATTGGGGTCAGAAGAGTATAGAGTGTACTCCATAATTGATGTCAGGAAAGAATATAATGTACGTAAAATACATCTTATATTAAAAAGTAGATAGACTGTTTTCGATATATCATGAACTCACAATGAATAAATACTATGTACTATAAGATGAAAATGAAGACGTAGGGTCATGTCATCCCAATGAAGCAGAGGAATAGTGATAGCTGATTCGGAAGAAGAATATTAGTATTAATAATTAATATAAAAACAATGTGCTTTAGCATTATGTATGTATGAGATCATCCTCGTTATTTATCATAAGCAAAGATTATTACTTTAGGGTTTTAAGAAACATTATGTCTTCGGAAAATACAAAAGTTTCTATATCATGAATTTCCTAGTCTGTTGAGATTTCTTAGGTGGGGTTTAGAAAACTAATTTTAGAAAAAAAGATTAGTTCTTGAACCACATTTTCACTTATTGTCCACACGACTCTTATTATTCATGCAACTCCAACTCTACATTTTTGAAAAAAAAACACTACATTGATGAATTATGAAAATGGGATGATGAAAATTAAACTTACAATTAGTGTAAGAGACTTTCTTAATACATTATTAGATTGTATAAGCTTTTAATGACTGAATCGTATACTTGTACCCATTAATGTCGTTGAAGTGTGTGACCCTTACGTGCGAGTCTGATTTTTTTTCATAAGCCAAGTACGTAGAAATTCTTTTTAATAATAAATAGTGGTGAGCTTCGATCTCAAAACCCCGGTCTATGTTGATACCATGTTGAAGTATGACTATCTATATAAAAATTTAAGCTATTAGAAAGGGCATTTTGATATTATTTAAATATATATTCTCAACAATTGTGAAACTCATACTATAGTGTGGTGTTTTTTTTTGTAACTTTATAAATGGTATATTTTATTCTGGAAATTGTTTTTGACCATACGGGTGGTCTAATTTAATAAAGTTTTTAATGGCATGGGTGCTTTCTAGGTCAGGACTGTGGTCTGTGGAGGTTTGTGGATTTGTGACGTGAATGTGAGTGTAATAGCATATGAAAAGCAAAAAAACATAACCTTAGTAAAAGAGGGGGAAAAAAGTGGTATACTCTTTCATTTAGGTAGTTCTATTCAATTTTGATATGAACAATGACGTCTCAATTTTTATATTTTTCTTTTGTTTCATTAAAGCAGGACCACCGCCTTTGGCTTTCCGTATTGTTTTGGTACAATTACAACAACAACAGCTCTCACACCGACCAGTACTATGTTGGGAATATTTTTCAAATTTTACTATGTTCTTTTTTAATTGAAGTGCAATAGTCAATGATATCCAGATCCTATATGAGCTTAATATAGTATGTTTGGTTATGTTTTTAGAAAATAGGAAGTTTTTAAACTCCCTCTCTGTTGACGTGCAACAGTCTCGCGGTTAGTCGTTACAAAATTTGTTTTAAAATTAACAAATCTTTACTTGTTTATAGTATATTTAAAATATTGTATTTGGGATATCAAAACACCAATTATGTAAGTGTTGCATAAATTATAAGGCAGTCAATAATTAACAAGGAAATAATCACAACAAACTCAAGTTTTTATCACCTAAATAATACTAAGTAAATTTTTATTTGAGTAATTATGTGTATCAATTCATGTGAAGACGATCTAATTATTAAACTATTTTTGATTAACGAAGTATTTAAATTATGTTGTGTTTTGCGCTCGTCACGAGTCTAGGATTAGTTTGATGTGACTTGGATCGTTACAAAGGTTATCCATGGGGACATATTCTGGTGACTATTTATGCTCGCCGCGAAAAACTTTCATCCACTGATTTTTCTCTATAACTACTGAATCACAACTAAAGCTCATTCCTAGCGAATTTCCTGTTGGGAGTTTTGCTCTATGGTACTTTATAAAGCAGTACGGGAAGTATTTAACTATTACAAGTATTCGAAAGGATAAACAAAGATTCAATAATTCAACATGGAATCGAAAATTACAATAGTTACACAAGTAAAAATTGGAAATTCCGGTTTTATAGAAGACGGAAAAATATAAATTGGTTTTTTCTTTGAGTCGAGTGTAGCACTCTGTCCTAAGACAATATTGCCCCGTATGTATCCTTTATACGTCCCTGGACAATTTGTCTCCCAAGATAAAAAGAAATGGAACCCTTGAGCAAAGGAAACTCAAGAGCTACCGTGAAGAATATTGAGTAACGAAATGATGCTTGGAAGTTGTAGGAAGAAAACTATTTCGGTTGTGTATTTTCGTACCTTGTTTTTTACGCATCTGTTTTCGTATTTTCGTGCATATGTCTTAGTCTTTGAACAATGGTGTAAGGGGTGTTTATATAGGTGAGGGAGGGGCTGAAAAAGCGCCTCCATAATAGCCAAATAATGGCCATTATGGAGGTAGTAAAGCCACCAACATAAATGGTGAAAGACCAACGGATTTGGCCATTATAGGAGGAGTAATTCAGCCAAAATAAATGGCTGAATTGAGTGTAACAGCAATCGCTTTGACCTGTCAGATTCTCGGAAACTTGAGGGACCAAAGCGCACATCTTGAAACTTCGGGGACCAAAGCGTAAATGCGAAAGAATTCGGTCCGAACTCGTACATCGGAAACTTCGGGATCAAACTGTACTTCTGGCAAAGTTTTCTGGCCCAAAAAGATAATATCAGAAGACCCACAGCCCACAGCCCACGACCCGTGACCCGAGAACCCGGAACACGGAACCGGCGGGCGGCGGCGGTGCGCGTGTGGTCTTTCCTCGAACCGAAGCACATCTAGGTCCTCCCTCCTTTAAACACATGGGATACCCCTTGGGGTCCCAAACCCCAAACCAATTTCGAATCTTATATACACAACAATTCTTTCTTCCTCTAACGATGAGGGAGAATTACACACAATACCACACTTTCCATGCTTCAAACACCTTACTTCGTGAACCAATATCTCTTTCATTTCTCAATGAAATTTGACGATTCTTGGCCCTACGGTTATCTACGTACTTAGTAGATCATGCATGTGTGAAGAACCGGATTCTCCAACATACGTTACACTAGTGTTTAAGCCGTTAAAGTTGGTCGGTCGCAACTCCCGCCAAAGGCAAATTTCCAACATTTCCCACTTTCTATATCGCCACCAAATTTCAGATTTCTTGTAGTGAATCCAAATCCTTTTCGTTCTTTGTCTTGCGAGCTTTGTGTGTCACTTTACAAGCATTCATCAATTCTGATTGGCCTAGCAGCATTGGTGATCGCAAGTTGACTGATGGTTATACTATATATCTTGGCTCGTATATGAGCTGTTGGCCCTCTAAAAAACAGCGTACGATAGCTCGATCATCTACTGAAACTGAATATAAAGTCTTAGAGTGACGCCGTTATTGAGCTAACATGGACACAATCACTTCTCTTTGAGCTTGGTGTTTCACATCCTCGCGGCTCGTCCCCACTATCAAATAATCACTATCTTCTCACTGAAAAATATTCAGCGGCTATTCTCACAGATATTTTGATTGAGTCAGTGGGAAAGAAAAAGTAGTTGTGTTTTCACACGAAAAATTAAGAAGTTTTTCAGCGCTTCAATGGAAACATGTTTTCCACCATGCATTTTTGTAGTGTGCTAGTTCGGTGGAAATGAGGTGGAAAATCATATTTTATAACACAAATTTTACACTAATTCGCGATGGGAAAAACCTATATCTCTAGTAGTGTCAGTCTTATGGTGTGATAATATTAGTGCTGCTTATCTTTTCATCAATCCCGTGTTTCATTCTCGCATGTACTAAACATGTTGAAATTATATTTCATTTTGTTCTGAATAAAGTTGTTCAATGTGATCTCGTGGTTCGATTTCTCTCTTCAAAAATTCAGTTGTAGACATATTATTCCCTAATCCTCTTTCAAAAGCTCGTTTTCAGTTTTTGCATATCAAATTCAAGGTGCGGTAGCATATAAATATACCGCTTGATGTGTAAAGTAAAATAATTAAATATTTGTATATCTTCTTTTGCTTGTCATCTCTCTGGCCAAATTTTAATGCTAATGACCTTTAATTTGCTTCCAGCCCACCAGATTATATTAAAGATTGATTAATAATTAATATATCATCATTTAGCATATACTTTTGTGAATATTATTGTTTTCTCCATGTCCCAACAAGCTCATATATAATCTACAAAATGTTTCTACTGTTCCACATAGCGTTTGCAAGAATATAGTAATTCTTAACGTGTCAATAATTGGTCATTAGAAAGCTAATAGAGTTTGACAGCAAAAAGAACTTTTTAAAAAGTTGAAGCACTCAAAACGGACTTTTGAAACTTCTATTGAAAGTACATTAGAATATGACTTTCTTTCTTTTAAGATTAGGGAACGTGAAAATTAAGAAAACATGTAATAATTTGGAGTTTGTTATGATTCCATAATTAGTCTTTTTTTCCCTTTTCTTTAATTTGAGGAGGAACCGAGGAAGTCAGGGAAAGTGGGAGAAAGGAAGATTTATTTTTGTGAAAATTGAAGAGTTTTGATCATTATTATTATTTTAATATCATCAGTATGTACATATATAAGATATTCTTTATGATACAACCAACGAAAAATGAAATCATACTATGCTAGTAGAGTGGTGGGTACCATGCTGCATACAATTAAGTGGTTGTAATTAATGCAGTTTTAAATTGCATGCGTCTTTTAATATAATACGATAGTAGATTAGGATTGTAATGTGTTTTGAGTCTAGATTTTTTTAAATCTAATCTCAATTTGCTCTCATCTCAACTAAGTCCAATGTGTATGTTATGTCTACTAGTACATGATAATTTGTAATTTAATTAAGCTATTAAGATATAGACTTACATAATTATTTTACTTAGTTTTGTTTGAGTCGTGATTTGAAATTTATTCCCAAAATTGCAATTTCAACTCTTTTAACATTGATACCTCCTTGGGACAATACGTCTAGTTCCCATATTGGTAGGAATGTTGATTATGTACCTCATTCTATGATATTTAATAATTTTTATATTTTGAGCTAGCTTTTAGAGTTTAGTCAAACTCAAATTCAATTTTTTATCGCATTACGCGTCTTTTAATACTAAAGAAAAAGATATTAAATTAAAATTTTAATGTACGGTGAATCTAGAGTGTAACGAAACCTAGCTAACTTCACTTACAAGTTTAGCCCTGAAAATATTAATTTTGGAATCTAAATTAAAAGTAGCCGAGTCTAAAGTTGAAATACACTGAACTAAGATTAGTTTGCTGGATAACACCTGTAGTAATAAAGTTTAATTTGGCTCCTCGTGAAAAGTACATCATGTACATGCACTTCTCGTTTTCAATCTTGCTAATCCGTCTTAATTGTATATTAAAATATCTAATATTAATTCTAAAAAGTGAGTACTGAAAAAGTATAAATTATTTTCTTATCCATCGATCTCTTCCAACATCACAAGAACTAGTATGGATTTAGAAAATATCCAGACAAAAGTACATAAATAGTAATGTGTAAAGTGTTTTTTCCTCTCTTTTGGTGTAAGGTTCATTTTCTGCATTAATATAATGAGTGTGGTAAATTAAATGTTGAAGTTAGCTACTCCAGATAATATGATTAGTGTAGATAGTTCCTTTAGAGATATATTGAAGAATGTGGTCACAATATAAAATATCTCATTTAGAAGAGTTCGCATGAAAAAAAAACATTACAAAACTTAGTTCTAACTTGAACATGATATTCAACTATATGCGCACTTCATATTAAGTGTTTGAAGAGATCAAGAAGATGTTGGTCCACTCTAATAACAGCGGTAAATTAAATATTGAAGTGAGTGTATGGGACAAAATTCGTATAAGACAGTTGTACGAATTATAATGTGACACGTGGAGTATGATGTTGAGTCAAGTCTAGGTCAGACTAAGGTGTTGCCGATAAGACACGAGCAGTGCCGGGAGCGTCGTATGAATATGCGGTATCGGTGACTCTGAAGGTCAGGGGACCCATTTGAAATACAACGAACGACCATTACTGAACCGGTCATACGTCTTCCAACAGAGTATTAATGACATTTATTGAGATACTAATTGTCCAATTAGTACAACATTCATTCTCATATATTAATGAGTGCATATTTCGTGGGGTGTGTACCCGAAAAGCTCATATATAAATAGGACACATAGTTCCATTGTAGAGGATCATATTCAAGTTATTACAAAACACGTTTTCACCTTCTCTCGATTATTGTGCTTTCATACGAGTTGTCGTGACTTTGCCCAGAAGCTAACACAAGGCTCAGACTAATTATTACTTTACTTTGTCTTATTAGTGTCTATTTACAATATATTCTATCTAGCTTTATTGACAAATAAGTCACTTGAGATCCACGCGTTCTTGATCACGTATACAAATTCAACCGTACAGTTTTACTGGTAAATAATTTGACACCCACCGTGGGGCATGGACCATTGTGGTGTCACAAGTAACCCCTTTTTTCTACTAATCTAATTTTCTGTTTGAGATCTTGTTTATTGTTCAGAGTAAGCAAATGATAGGAAGAGAGGAATTCAAAGACACCCGCAATACGGGGGATAACACTAATAATTTCCCTATCATGCCAGATGGCCTACCGATAGAATATCCAGCATGGAGAGATCAGTTGGCTGCAGAAGGAGCCACTTTCGGAGGCGGACAGACTCTACAAGAGGATGTTCCCAATGATGAAACGCCTGAGGAAGCCATACAAAACCTGAGGGTGCAAAATGCCGCTATGAATAAATAGTTGAACTGTATGATGCGGTTTCACACGGAATACATATCCAAGAACGCTAGCAGTACTCCAATGGACGACCCGGTACCTCTACTAAATTCCAAAGGAGATACCGGAAATAATAAGAATAGATCAAGGAATTGTCGCGCCCGATTTTGACCCGACCCCCCGCGAGAGGTCGGAGCGGAGCACGGCGTATTTCGGTGATTCCTGGGTAAAAGGGTTGAGGAGTCGCCACCTAATTATTTTTTATGGTGAATTAGGACACCTAAATATTTAAACTAAATGCTGCAATGTAACTCCAATTTTAAGGTCTGCGAAACTAGCGAGATTCTAGGTAAGGGTTCTTTATTATCCTAAAGGGAAAGGGTTAGGCATCCTTTAAGATCCGCTAACTTGCGGTTATCCGGTCAAACTCAGGTTAATTATTACTAGAAAAATATATGTTTTTACAAGTATAACAGATTTAAAGATGTTGGCAAATAATTAGTAAATGATGCATTTTAAAAAGAAAGATACATGTAGAGATTTTTTAAATATGCATTTGTATGGTATTTAAAGAGAAATACATGTAGAGTTGAAAAAATATGTATTTGACAATTGATAGTAAAACAAATTATTTATAATGCCAAAGAAGTAAAATTTGGGGAATCAATGAATTGTAAATTGACAAAAGATAAACTTATTCGGTATGATTTAATAAAGCAAATAAAAGATGACAAAAGATGTTTTGAAAATCTTGAATACGCGTGACGAGCCTAAAATAAATAAACTAGCGAAGGATTTCTAAGTTTGAATTTAACCGAGCCTACAAATAAATAAGCTAGCGACGGGTTTCAAATCTTAAACTACCCTATGAATTAATCCTAAGTTTGCCTATTCTAAGCATTTCAATAGTTACATAAGTGCGATAAATAATATTTACAATACAAAGCGGGATAAAAGTGAATTAAAGAAAGAAATAAAATAAGATAAACTCGAGGAATATCGCCTTCATTTACTTTAATCCCTGCAATTTGTCAAGAACAAACGGTTAGAAACAGTTAAATACAAATAACTTCATATCCGTATTCAAAACGGTGAATGTTTTGATCACGGAGGGCTCGAACTTAAATTTTGAAAAGAACATTCCAATCACGTCGTGTTGCAAACATATGACTAATGTGATTTATTTTGATTGCCTCGCCTACTAAACGTGTTGGTCTCTCGGGTGAAATAGAAAAGATCACTATAATCACATCGTGGCTGCGAATATATAATTCACCTCGCCTACTAAACATGTTGATCTCGGATGAAATAAAAGGTTTAAGTCTTCATCATTGCCCGAAGTTATATTTCCGTCTTTGCAATCGTGGAGGCCTCAAAATCGACGGATATTTTTCATCGGCCGATGTAGTATCGTGTTCAAATCGGTAAAAAATTAAAATGGAACAAAACGGTAGGCAGCAAGCAGGAAAACAGTAAGTAGAAAATAGTTTCCGAAAAAGACGCAGTGTTTAGTTTAAAACAGTAAAAAACAGAAAAACGGATATTTGAATGCTGAAACAGTGGACTGAAACAGGAAAGCAATGTCTGAAAGGTGCGGTGTTTATTTTAAAACAAGTAAAAACGGTAAAAACAAGTAAAATAGTAATCAAGCCGGTAAAGACAAAGCGAAACAGAAAAAAAGTGTTAAAGCGATCGTTTTCGCCCAAAAAACAAGAACAAATGGGTTTAAAAATAACGCAGTAGTGGGCTAGAAACGCAGAAGCAGTGGGCTGTCCGGTTGGAAGGGTGAAATAAGGGAATGGGCTTGGGAGTTTATTTTGGGATTGGGCTTGTGGGAATTTAATTTGGGGATTGGGCTTGGACGAAAAATGGGTTTTAGTTTAGGTTGGGTAGAAATTGTATTGGGTTAGGAATTGAAAAAATATAAAAGTGGTTTAATATTAAAAGATATTATATATATATTTTGTAAAAGATGAGAATTATTTAAAATAACATAACGACGCGATAATAATAAAATATAATATTTGCGAAATGTTTAATGCTTAAATAAAAAAAAATGCGATGCAATTTTGCGAGAATAAAATAACATAGAATTTCGGATAAAACTTATGATTATTATAAAAATGCAAATGATATAAAATATGCGAATAATAATGATAATACGAGGATATACACATATATGCCTATATTTTAAAATTATTTTAAAAGTGTCGAAATATTAAAAATTACGAATAAAATCATAAAAGATGGGACAAAATTGGGTGTCAACAGGAATGATGGTGCTTCAAAAAGCGAAGCCGTCCCTGAAAATACGTTCCAGGAACAAGTTTTGAAATTTATGAAGGATATGACAAACAAAGTAGACACCAACGCAGAGAAGGCGGAAAATACTGCCAAGGAGTTTCGGTACCGGTTGAGTCAAATACCGGGAGCCCCTCCTGTGGTTGAAGGACCAGATGGGAGGAGATACATTCAGTTGGCGTATAAGCTAAAAGCTGCGCCCGAATTATTTCCAAAAGGTTTAAAATGCCTTTTGTAGCCAAGTAGGATGGACTACTAATCTATAGGAGCACATAACGGCCTATACTACGACCGTAAAAGGAAATGATCTAAGGAAACACGAAATAGAATCGGTTCTTATAAAAAAGTTTGTTGAAATACTTGCTGAGGGAGCTTTGACACGGTATTCACTTCTCCCTGAGCATTCAATCAGATCGTTCGCCCAGCTCACCGACATGTTCATAAAAGCTCATGCGCGGGCTCGAAAGGTGAAGACGCGCAAAGCGGATATCTTTCGCCTTGCGTAAGGAGAAACAAAACTCTTTAGGGACTTCGTTTCACGGTTCCACAAGGAACGGACGCTGCTACCCACAGTCCCGGACGAGTGGGTTGCAGAGGCTTTCACAAAGGGTTTAAATCCTCAAGTTCAGATGCCTCACGGAAACTCAAGAAAAATCGCTTAAAATTCCAGACTACAACCTAGGAAGACGTGCACAATCGCTATGAGTCCAAGATTCGGATAGAAGATGATTTGCTGGTGACTCAAGCCGAAAGTATTTTTTAGAAGTCAGATAAAGGAGCCATAGCAGACTGAAACTCCTCGAAGAATTATTTCCAACCTTATCCTACTCCCGAAAAGCAAGGAGGTGGACAATGTTTTTGCTCCCTTGAAAAGACAAACATCAAGGGAGGATCCGGACAAAACAATCAAGGATTGACAATTTTTGACAAAGAAAATTCATCTAACTCTTCTACCAAGAGTACCAGATACCCAAATTATCCCAGTATAATTTCAATATCAACGACGATCAAATGGTCGCAGTACTAAGAATTCATCCAGCATCCTGACATCTGAGCCATTACAATCCGATCCTAGTAAAAGAGATCAGTCTATTTGGTGTGACTTTCACGACACTCACGGACATAAAATCGCATACTACAGACATTTACGAGAAGAGGTGACATGAATGCTGAGTAGGGGCCACCTCTGAGAATATTTGGCGGGTCAATGATTTCTGCTACATCTTTTACTACGGTAAACAAAATAAAAATTTTGGTATCACGGGAGAAGAGGTTCTGGGAGATATCAGATAAGCACATTATCACTTTCAATGAAGAAGACGTTTCCAGTGTAATCTCGCCCCCATAACGATGCATTGGTTGTCACGGTACCTATCAATTGCTTCTAGGTGAAGAGGATCTTGATCGATCTCGGGAGCTCAACTAATATTATCCGGCTGAAGGTCATGAAAGAGAAGAATATGGCAAGCAAAATTGTTCCGGCTGCTAGAACCCTCTCAGGTTTTAATATGTCTATAGAAACCACGAAGGGGGAAATAGACTTACCGATGGACGCCATGGGAGTCATTCAGATAACTAAATTTTACTTCATTGACAATGACATGAGGTATAATGCGATACTTGGGAGGCCTTGGATACATGATATGAAGGCAGTCCCGCTAATATTGCATCTATTGGTAAAATTCCCTACACCGGAAGGGATTCAACAAATTCGAGGGGAACAACTCGCTGCCAAGGAGATGTACGCCATAGAGAAACTAGAGACAGTGACAGATACTAAATAGCAATTACAGAAAGCAGAGCCCGCATCGGAAGATGTTCATCAGGTTCTGCCAGTAGAACTAGAATCAGTCTACCCAGAAGAGAAGTTTTCAGACCGGTACTAGGTGCCTAGATACTTTCAGGTACTGGACGAGTCGGATGCCACAAAGTCCACCATAGAAGAACTTGAGCAAATTGCTCTACACCTAGAAACTCCTGACAGAAAGGTATACCTGGGCACGAGATTAACCCCGAAACTCATAGATTTAATTCTTAAGTATCTTACGGCTAACATTGATTGCTTTGCATAGTCATGACATATATCCCTCTAGAAGTCACAACTCAAAAGTTGTGCCTGTATCTTGGTTTCATTCCCGTGCGGAAGAAGAAACGATCAATTGTTGAACTCCGCAAGAGGTTTGTTAAAGAAGAGTTAGCTAGATTACTTAATATTGGATCAATCCAGGAGGTGAAGTACCTGGACTGGTTACCAAATGTAGTCGTAGTACCTAAAAAGAGGAACAAATTTAGAATGTGCATCGATTATAAAGATTTAAATAAAGCATATCCTAAAGACTCATTTCCATTGCCAAACATAGATAAGATGATCGATGACATGGCCGGACACGAGATAATGAGTTTTCTCGACGCATATTTCGAGTACAACCAAATAATGATGCACTCGGAAGACAAGGAGAAAACATATTTTTAACTACTTTCGATACCTATTGCTATAACGTTATGCCATTCGGATTAAAAAACGATGGAGTTATATATCAAATGTTTGTAAACAAGATGTTTGAGAAGGAAATAGAAAAGACTATGGAAGTTTCTATAGACGAGATGCTTGTTTAGAGTCTTCATGCAGAGGACCATTTAAGCCATTTGCAGGAAATCTTAGAGGTATTGAGAAAGTTTAACATAAAGCTTAACCCCGATAAATGTGCTTTCGGGGTGGGTTCCAGAATTTTTTTGGGTTTCTTGGTTTTCCATAGAGGAATCGAGATAAACCCTGACAAAATAAAGGTTATCGAAGACATACCGAACATACTTGAATATGTGAAAGTGGTGCAACGATTGACCGGGCGAGTAACGGCTCTGAGCAGGTTTATCTCCCGGTGATCAGAAAAATGTCACAGATTCTTTTTACTTCTAAAGAAGAACTATTTTGTTTGAACGCCTGAATGCCAGCAGGCCCTACGGGACCTGAAAGCTTAAATATTCATCCCTCCGCTGATGTCAAAACCGAAGGACGTAGAATAATTACTCCGTAGTTCTGGTACGAGAGGAAAAATGTACGCAATTTCCTATCTATTACGTAAGTAGAGTAATGTCAGGGTCCGAGACTTAGTACCCGTTGCTCAAAAGACTGGCTTTTACTTTAGTAATGTCATTGTGAAAGCTTCGACCATATTTTCAATGCCACTCAATTGTTGTAGTAACCACATTTCCACTTAAGAATATGTTACATAAGCCCGAGCTTTTATGACGATGGTTAAATGGGCGGATAGAATTAAGTGAATTTGATATGCATATAGACCCCGAACTGCGATAAAGTCACAAGTCCTTGTAGATTTTATGGCTGATTTCAGTCCAGAAGTAACCCCGCAGGCAGAAAAAGAGGCTATCTTGGTCTGGGGGACTGTCCCGGGGTCTGGACACTCTACACAGATAGTGCTTTCAACGTTAAAGGGGACCGATCTGGGAGTAGTGCTACAAACTCCCACCGGTAAAATTTTAAGACAAACAATTCATAGTACTCCGTTGCCTAATAATGAAGCCGAGTATGAGACTTTGATTGCAGGTTTGGAACTAGCTCGGGGCTTAGGCTCCCAGATTATTGAGGTCAAGTGTATCTCGTTGTTAGTAGTGAACCAAGTCCATGGGGTGTTCGAGGCCAAAGAGGAACGTATGTCAAGATACCTCGAAAAGGTTTTTAAGCTATTGTCTCGGTTCCAAGAATGAACGGTGGTACATATACCCCGAGAGGAGAACATAGAGACGGATGCACTCGCAAACCTGGGCTCCAACACAGAAGTTGAAGGTTTTAAAATTGAATCGGTTGTTCAGTTATTGTACTCGGCACTAGATTCCATAGGTTACGATAATGTGAATTCAATCAACCTAACTTGGGATTGGAGGAATGAATTCCTTGACTACCTCATAAACGGAAAGCTCCTGGAAGATCCGAAGGCATCCAGAGCTCTGAGGACCAAAGTTGATGGTACTATGTCATTGAGATCTTGCATATGTCCGGGTAGTAGCCCAAAAGCAAATAATAGAACGGTACTATAACCGGCGCATAAATATCTGACACTTTAAACTCGGACACTTAGTGCTCTGGAGGGTAACTCAGAGTACCCGAGAACATAATGCAGGAAAATTAGGCGCAAACTGGGAAGGTCCGTATACCGTCACCAGTATCGCCAGTAAAGGAGCTTACCAGCTCAATCAACAAGGAAACAAAATTTCTAGTAATTGGAATGTAAGTCATCTGAAGAAGTATTACGTGTAGTGAGATAAACATGTGCTACACTCTTTTTTCCTTCGTTCGGTTTTTGTTCCCATTGGATTTTTTTGACAAATTTTTTAATGAGGCAACACCTACGAATATGTGTGCTGATAGTCTCGCTACCGATAGAGCTATCAGTATTTGGGCCTTCATATCATGAACTCCCAGACACTAGGGGACCATATCACCTGGATATGAGTGAAGAAAATTTTACCAAATTTTGATACTAGGGACTCTCCGGATGCTGGGGAGTGGGGACTGCCCAAATTTTCAAACTATATGTAACCCGATTATTCTTGCACTTGTCTTCACATTTGTAAGTTAAAGGAATTAATGAAATTTTCCTTTTATGATTAATAAATCTTTGTCATCACGAGCATAGAAACGTATGTTATCTTAAACATATCAAAAATTCTGTACCATAATGAACATGAGACGTCCTCTTCTACTGCACCATTAAAAATAAGGAACCTCTCTTATTAAAACCTTAACAAAAAGTTAAGACTCCAGATACTAAAAGTACCAGAGTTGTAAGTTGGTCGGAACTAAGGTAAGTCCGAAGCCAACTATGAAGGCCATGAGAAGCCCCGATAAAAGATGAAAATACATCTTTTGAAATAAAATCAAGTTTGATGGAAAGTTATTAAAAACTCCCAACGTATAGTGTTTACTAATTGTAAAGCAAGCTCTAAAGAAATGTTTCAATTTATGAAGCAAATAAGTCATAGTCAGCAAAAAGATCTACAGAAGCAATAAAGATTTGCTTCTAAGAATAAAAAGCATAACATGGAGACCTTAAGCAGAATTGCTAAGAAGGAAAATTCTTTCATTTATATTTTCCAGATTAAAATCAATCCGATTACAAAAGTTACTAACGGGGCCCAAAAATGACCCGATTATATTAAAAAATAAAACTGAAATTAAATCCCGCGCAAAAGGTTATGGCCTGCTCGTTCCATGGTCCACCGGGGTGTTTCAAATATTAGCAACAAAACAAAAAGATCAAAGGACAAATAGGGGGACTCATCATCAGCTTCCACATTTGAATCCTCTCTATCTCCACAAAAAGTTTCCAATGATAGCTCAGCATCGTGGAGGTTAATCTCTGCGTTCTGGAGTTCAGAAGGGATACCAATCCTAAATTTGTTGGCTTCTTCAAGGGTATCCACGCGACTCTTCAGAAATCTCAGATCTCTCCGTAGCTTCCAACTTTGACATTTGGCATGGAGCTCAGTGATGGTGTGCTCAGAGGCGTTTAGCTGCCCTTAGGCCTCTGCCAAGTCTGCTGCCAACATTGCAGTTCTCCCTTGAAGGGTCACGTAGGAAGTGGTTAAAACCTTAAGAGAATTCTCTCAGTCCTGTAGTAAATCAACAACATCCTGCAGACGTAGCAGGAGAGAGGCTTGAAAAGAATTGCAACATAATGGTGTACTCGGTCGACTGGATAAAATGTTCCAATGATTGTGTCGGAGGTGAAGTTGCAATCCTTCACAACTTCTTGGAGAATCTTGGCAATAATCATAGATTCAATTTCTTCAACGTGTTCAAAGTTTCCTTGAACACGAAGGTCTCTTGAAAAATGAAGCCCGAAGGAAGAATTTCTGCAGTAACGGAGTGCAAGTCAATCTCTTGACTCTTTAGGAAAATATGTTATTTCCCAGGACGATAGGTTGGAGGATCATCATTATCGCCCGGAGAACGAGAAAGAGAAGATTTAGTGGACGGCATTATGGAAGAAAATTTTAAAAATGAAGGAAAGTTTATGAAGATTCTAAAATTTGAGGAAGATTATAGTTGCCTTTTGTGTGGAGATTTGACCTCATATTTATGGTATGAGAATATAATGTTTGGAAACGAAAAGACGTGCACCACCATTGCTATACTTAGTGTCGATTAAATCAATTAGTCAGTTGCCGCCATTTCAAAAACATTGAATGAATGTGACGTTTGACATGTCTTATAATCATCACGTTTCAAATTTCCTACCGAAGTGTAAGGTTCATTCGGTCAGGTGTTCAAATTCACTTCCCGGGCAAGCAAGAGTTACGCCCGGAAAGTGCAGGGACTATTTGTATGGGGCAAAATTTGTATAAGTCAATTGTACAAATTATAATGTGACACGTGGAGTATGATGCTGAGTCACGTCCAGTTAGCCTAAGGCGCTGTCGATAAGACATGAGCAGTGTTGGAAACGTCGGAAGGTCAAGGGAGTCGTTTGAAATACAACGGACGACCGTTACTGAACCGCTCATACATCTTTCAATAGAGCATTAATGACATTTATTGAGATACTAATTGTCCAATTATTTCAACATTCATTCTCCTGTATTAATGAGGGCATATTTCGTGGGGTATGTACCCGAAAAGCTCGTGTATAAATAGGACACATAGTTCCATTGTAGAGGATCATATTCAAGTTATTACAAAATACTTTTCACATTCTCTCGATTATTGTGCTTTCATACGAGTTGCGGTGACGTTGCCCAGATGTTAACACAAGGCTCAGACTAATTATTACTTTACTTTGTCTTATTATTGTCTATTTACAATATATTCTATCTAGCTTTATTTCCAAATCAGTCACTTGAGATCCATGTGTTCTTGACCACCTATACAAATTCAATTATACTGTTTTACGGGTAAACCGTCCGCTACTCCAGATAATATGATTAGTGTTGATAGTTCCCTTAGAGATATATTGAAGGATGTGGTCACAATATAAAATATCTTATTTAAGAGTTTGCATGAAAAAAGCGTTACGAAACTTCTGTTATAACTTGAGCTGTTTTTTACTTATCTTCATTCTATCTGTATCGCTTTATTGTACTCTAGATGTATTTATGTTTCTTACCACTTAGCTTACTCAATCACTATCTTAACGCTTTCAGGAGTAGTTGGGGAACCCATTGCTGAAAGTTAGAGTTCCGCTTCCGGCCCAAATCGCTTAGTTAAGGAATCAATTTGTTATCCGATTTCGTCAGCCGATAAAACGTCAAACACTTCGGAGGGAAACAGTCGTACACCATTAAGAATATCCATACACCTTATCATTAATTCATTTTTCTTTTCAACTACCGATATAAATACTTATTCGCATACCATGTCATGTCAGCTCCAACAGCAAGACTAACGTTTTAAGGGTATTTGTGGTCCAAAATATAGACGACACATGTATTTTTTATACAAAAACAAACGAAGGATAAATGTGAGCTATTTCTAATAATTTGAGGGGAATATTAGCCCTTTTCCGTACTTATAACAATGCCATATCATTAATACTTACTCCCTCCGTTCATTTTACTTGTCACGTTTTGCTCTTCGAGAATCAATTTGACTAATCTTCGGAGCTAAATTGAATTAGATTAATTTAATATTTTAAAATTAAAATTTAGATGTTCGAAAACTATACCAAAAAATATTATAAATTACAATTCTTTTTATATTAATATGACGAATAAATACATATTAAAACATAAGCCAAAATTCATTCAATTTGATTTTCAAGAAGCCAAAGATAACAACTAAAAGTGAACAGCGAGTAATTCATTAAAGCACAATTTCCATCAGCAGTTGGGCGGCAGTAGTTGGTATATGAATTGATATGTTAAAGGTGGCCAGTGGGCCGGGCTTGGGTCTGGCGGGGTCGGGTCTGGCGGGACTTGCTCCAGTCCCGTCCCGATCCGATCCCGTCGGTATCGGATCGGGGCGGGGTCCGGCGGGTTTTCCTTTTTTTTTTTTTTAAATAACATATGTATAAAAAAAACTCAATAAACAAGATAAGATAGTGTAATAAAAACATCCCAAGGCTGTTTTTGTGCCTCTTATATTATTTAATAAACATTATTTTTTTGTAATACAAATACAATTGTCTAAAATCTAAATTGCAACTTTGTGGTGTTGTCCAAAAGTTGCAAATTACATAATAAAATTGCAATTAAAAAAAATTACATTCTCAAAAAAACTTTTCTAATTGCTTGATGATTTTCTTGTGGTTCTTCGGTTGGAATTGGTATTTGTTGGTCAAATTGATCCACGTCGCTTCCACTACCTTCGGTTAAGATTTCGTTGTAGTTTTCATCTTCTTCTTCGCTGATCTCCGGTTGACCGCACCTTCTCCGCTCCGCTCGTATCCAATCTCTCGAATAATCCGCAATTTCCAAGTCGTCTCCGGCTAATGAGTGTCTGTGGTCTCCTATTTGATATCTGCCGGCAGAAAAAGCGCTTTCAGACGCAATTGATGACGCTTGAATGTTCAAAACATCTCGGGCCATCAATGAAAGTGTCAGAAAGGTCTTCTCATCCCCCCTCCAGTATTTCAGCAAGTCTTTATGTCCATCTTCATTGATAACTTCTTGATACGGTACAGAACCCTGTAAAACAAAAATATCCAACTCGCTAATTTGGTTTGTAGTAGAGGTACGACCGCACATTCTATTTCTGATGCTTTCAATACTAGCCGCAGAAACAACATGTCTTTTGTGAGGTTGTGTTGAAGATGAAGAAGATGGTATGGAAGCCGGTAAGTTACTAGCATTTTCTTGTTGATAAAATCTATATATTTTTTTGCATTGGTGTTCTACGCTAGACAATACGTCTTCTTTAGTTTGTTCAATAGGTGGAGGGTGATTTAGATTTTTGGGACTTGGAGGTGGTAGTACTTCTATACAATCGTAAATAGTTTCAATTAGTGATTTAGTACCGTCTATTTTAATAGTAGGATTTAATACAGAACCAATAATATAAATAGTGGGAATAGGAATAAAATATTTTTTTATTTTGACAAACATTTTTTTAATAGCTGCCTTATAAGTTGGTTTTTCCATATATTCACTAAGTAATAAAAATATTAGAGTTATATAAAACAACATAGTTGAAATAGTAGGATAATATATACCGAAAAATTCTTTTGTTGCTTGAAAAAATTTCTCTAAAAATACAATAAGTTCAGAAATTTTTACCCAATCACTATCTAAAATCATATCAAGCTGGATTTTTATTATGAGAGTTAAAAAATAAAGTTATAGGTATTCTATAGTCATAAGCAACAAGTAGTTGCTCGTATAAAGAATTCCACCTAGTGGATACTTCTTGTGGAATTTTTCTATAAGATAGTCCACAATCGTGACAAGTTTTTTTATATTCTTTTCTACGTTGTACTTTATTACTTTTAAAAATAAAGTTTATAGCAAATTGTATTTTACTAATAATGTCTTCAAAAAGTGATAGACCATCCTTTACAATTAAGTTATATATATGGCACGCACATTTTATATGAAAATAATCTGGAAAAGATGGAGTTAAACTATTTTTTAAAATTGTAATTGCGTAATTGTTAGAAGAAGCGTTATCTAATGTAATAGTCATAATTTTATCGGTTATTCCGTAATAATGGCATACTTGATAAAAATTATCTGCAATAAAAGTACCAGTGTGCCTATCATCCATAAATCTATACGCTAAAATACGTTTTTGCATAGACCATTTATAATCTATCCAATTACAAGTTACTATTAAATAATCATGGACGTTAGTATTACGACCTATATCAGACGTGATAGATACTTTGCCATTAAAATGATATAATGAATATCGTAAATATTGTTGATATTCATGCGCGAATTTAAATACATCTCTCTTAACAGTTGATCTAGGAAAACCGTTAAAAGCAGGATTATATATATCTCTAATGTAATGAATAAAACCGGGAGATGAAGGAAATGAAAAAGGCAAACCCTCCACAACAACTAATTTTGATATTGCTTCCCTATCTCTATGTTTATTGTATTTAGGGCCTACAATTCCCCCCGTCATAGGGTTAATTTGACCCCGTACTTGGTCCGGGACGAAGATCGTATGTGAACCTTGTCCCGATGGAGCGGGCGTTTGCGCACCCGATTTTGAAGCCTGGTATTGGGCATACCTAGCTGGATGAGCACTTAATACGTGTCTAATTAAACCCCCCCGTCCCACTGTGACCTTTTCCAGTTTTAAATTTTAAAATATTTTTACAAATTTTACATATAGCTACTTGATTCTCTACGTCCCTATCAAAAAATGTCCATGCATCTGATTTTAATGATCGTTTTGCTGGACCTCGTCTCATACTAGGGGGAATAGGAGGTATTTCAGTTGAAGGTGCACAAGTGGGTGTGTTGTCATCAACATTAGTGGGTGTATCATCTAGATCATCATCTAAATTAAAGTCTTCTTGAGTTCCAGAAAATAGCTCCTCGTTTAAATCTAATGGTATTGTAGGAAAATGTTGAGTATCAACAAAATCATCCTGTGTAGGCATAAGATGACTAGAAGAAGTACCCTTGCCCTGGTTGCCCCTACTAGAAGAAACACCCTTACCCTTACCCTTAAACATACCTCTTAATCCTTCAATTTTAATTATGATAATAAATAATTAAAGATAATAAAATTAAGTGCACTAAATAAAATAAACAGACAATAATAATTTAATGAAGGAACGAATGTACCAAACGCCGACGTAACGTCGACGTGTAATCGAGAGGTTGAAAATTGAAACTTTGCTCGATGGAAGATCCTCAAGCTAGTTGCCAACTTCACTCCCAATTCCCAAATGAATAAATAAAACCTGAATATTTAGCAAACAATGTAGACTTGTAGAGAGATATATTGAGAGATTAGAGAGATTGTAGGAAGATTTGTGAGAAAGATGAAGAGAAAATGAGTTATTTATAGTTGAAAAATTGGGTTAAAGTGTAAATATAATAACTTATGAGTTAAAAATAAATATTAAGTGGTAGGGGGAGGGGAGAGGCCTAAAATGGCCGTTGCCCAACGGCCAAAATCTAAAATGGTCGTTGGTGCAACGGTTATATTTGCAAAGGGGGAGAACTCGGGCGGGGTCGGGGTCGGGACGGGCTCGGGTTAGGCGGGACGAGACATTGTCCCGTCCCGAGTTCGAGTCCCGCCACCGTTTTTTTTTTTTTTTTACGCGGGATCGGGTCGGGGTCGGGCCGTCCCGGCCCACTGGCCACCCTTATGTTAAACTGTGATACGCGACATGTCCAGAATATTAATTTGAATCAATCTTAGTGGTAATTAATTTGAAAATGCGACCATTTGATGTGATGTGCTCCATTCTTCTTGGAGAACAAAATGGCTTTAGGATAAATGCATGTACACAGCCGACATGATTTAGACTAGTTTTCAAATCACGTGCTTCCTTATACTCTAAATCCATTAACAATCCCTGGGCCTCCTCTGTCCTGCATAAAGTAGGGAAAAAGAACAAATTGGTAATGTCAGAAAATTTGTTATTGTTAATAAATGATCTATGGAGATACATGTATTAAAATTGATGGTATTATAAAAATTGGAGAGACAAAAAGTTGCTGATGTTGCAGTTTTGTGTAAGTTTTTCACTCATCGTGTTTTCTACAATTTTGTAACTACGAATGTCATTTTTCATGATCATTTCGGTAAGTTCTTAGAAGAAAGTGTTGGAAATTTGCCTTTGGCGGGAGTTGCGACCGACCAACTTTAACGGCTTAAACACTAGTGTAACGTATGTTGGAGAATCCGGTTCTTCACACATGCATGATCTACTAAGTACGTAGATAACCGTAGGGCCAAGAATCGTCAAATTTCATTGAGAAATGAAAGAGATATTGGTTCACGAAGTAAGGTGTTTGAAGCATGGAAAGTGTGGTATTGTGTGTAATTCTCCCTCATCGGTAGAGGAAGAAAGAATTGTTGTGTATATAAGATTCGAAATTGGTTTGGGGTTTGGGACCCCAAGGGGTATCCCATGTGTTTAAAGGAGGGAGGACCTAGATGTGCTTCGGTTCGAGGAAAGACCACACGCGCACCGCCGCCGCCCGCCCGTCCCGTCCGGTTCACGGGCTGTGGGTCTGTGGATATTATCTTTTTGGGCCAGAAAACTTTGTCAGAAGTACAGTTTGATCCCAGAAGTTTCAGATATACGGTTTGGACCGAATTCTTTCGGATGTGCGGCTTGGTCCCGAAGTTTCAAGATGTACAGTTTGGTCCCTGAAGTTTCCAGAAAATCAGAATTTCGACGGTCAAAAACAGAAATGCCAAGCACTCAATTCAGCCATTTATGTTGGTGACTTTACTACCTCCATAATGACCATTATTTGGCTATTATGGAGGCGGTTTTCGAAAGAAATGACCCCTCCCTCTCCTATATAAACACCCCATTACACCATTGTTGAGCACCAAGACATATGCACGAAAATACATAAACAAATGCGAGAAAAACGATTGCACGAAAATACACAACCGAAATAGTTTTCTTCCTACAACTTCCAAGCATCATTTCGTTACTCAATATTCTTCACGGTAGCTCTTGAGTTTCCTTTGCTCAAGGGTTCCATTCTTTGTTTTATCTTGGGAGACAAATTGTCCGGGACGTATAAAGGATACATACGGGGCAATATTGTCTTAAGGACGAGTGCTACACTCGACTCAGCATAAACCAGTTTCCATTTTTCAGTCTTCAACAAAATCGTAATTTCAGTTTTGTTGTTATATTGTAATTTTCAGATTTCTAGTCGAAAATATTGTATTCTTTGTTTATCCTTTCGAATACTTGTAATAGTTAAATACATCCCGTACTGCTTTATAAAGTACCATAGAGCAAAATCTCCCAACAGAAAGTTATTGTAAAATGTAACTTCTGTTACTAATATACCAGAATATTTACCCAAACTCGGCTAGAAATAACTTAGAAATGCCCACATGAATGATCAATGAATGAAATGTAGACACACGCTAGTACTTGGTAAATATCGCTATTTGTTTTAATTTGTAACATTTTATTCGGTATATATAATTGACCTGCGCCGTAAATGCTAAAAGTTTCTTCCTCTAGCATTTCAAACTAATATAAACCAATATATTTCGTCTGTCTAGAATCAAATACATGTTTAGTTTAACTTGTACGATTATAAGGAGAGAGTTACAAACTAGAATTGTTTTGTATAGGTATCTATTTTCATTATATATGACACTATTCTTTTTATTGTTTAGCAAAAATGACATATTTTTATATATTTCAATGTGAATCCAGATTAGTTAGCCTCAAAGTAGGCGTGGATTGAAAAAGAAAAAAAAATAACTTTAAACTTTTTATTTTAATATTAATGATATGCTTTCACAAAAATGTCATGTCAATTTTTAAGATTACAAATTCAAAATTCTTTTTTTTTTTCTTAAGCTTATGCCCCGTCAAACACCAACATTAACGGAGTAATTATTAATTAAATGTGCACGTTGAGTCATAATTTTTTTTATTCTTCTTTAGTAAAACACAACAAAGAAAAAAGTTATATCGGAAGAGGTCGTTTGGTAGAGTGCATTAGAAAAAATCATGCATGCATTAGCTATGTGTATTACTAATACATTGTTTGGTACACTTTTTCAACCTATGTATAACTAATGTTTGCATTAGTTATACACTCTATTTGGTATTATCCTATGCTTAACTAACACCTAGCAAATCATGGTATTAACAATGCAATGAATTTTAATACATGCATAAGCATGGTTAAAGTCATAATTGCCCTTGAAGTACCTCACATAGTATAGTATGGAGGATATTTTTGTAAACAACCAATTATTTTTTAAAATTATGCAATGCATATTACTTATAATACACCAAACCAAACGGTGGATAAAAAGATAATCACTACATTACTAATATCAGCATTACTAATACACCATATTCATCATTATTCTTATACACTCTTCCATTATGTAACTTACTTTAAGTAAAGTTGATAAATGGTGACTGGTTAACATTGTTTTTAATTTGACAGTCTAAAAGGAGAATGAATACAAAAATGTATGAGGTTTGATCATCACGTAAGCCCACCTTTCCTCTTTAATCTTACTTATCTTAATTCAAAAAGAGGAAAAAACTAATTTAACTTTATGCACTAACAATGTACAATTAATACTGCTATTGACTTGACATTTCGTCCTTTTAAACTTGTATTTCTTGTCCAAGACATGTTCGGCACGAATTTTACACCTTCACTTCTTAGGAAAATGTAATTTCCTTATATATGTCACTACTGAATACATTGTTGTGTCAGGATAACAATAACATGCAAACACACAAGATTGCCAAGACAAGCTGGTTTCCACTTTCTGCAAATTTTATACACATGAAAGTAGATTCTGTGGATATGCCCATTACCACTATTTTTCTGCATTGTCGTTTTCTACATTTCTTTATTCCATCCTTCACACAAAGAGATATGCATACCTACCATTTGTCACGATGAAAATAGACTTGTACCATATCAAAGAATCTAAGCATCTAACTCGAAAATTAAAGGTGTAAATGAAATAACACATCAGAGATGGCATATTTATAAATTCATGAACTCCTTATACAACAGGTAGGACGACAAAGTTAGAACCCGCAAGGTAGCCAAGTTGGTGTAGCAGTAGAGCGCGGGACCGCAAGGTCACGAGTTCGATCCCCTGCATAAACCTTCTTGGTTGAACCTGTCACACATGGCTTGCCAAGTGTGGTTAATCGGCTGACGTGATTTGCAGGCTATTACGTCAGTCTGGGGTTTACCTTGTGCGCACTCAAGAAAGTAGCGGTTGCGGTTCCTTCGTCAACAAAAAAAAAAAAGAGGACGACAAAGTTAGGGGGGAGGAAGAAGGTAACTTATGGATACGGTGGAACTGATCAATAATTTTAGTTCAATTTTCATATTTTTATTAAATTTTTTATTAAATATATATAAAAATTAATTCAAATACTAATATCGGATGTTGCTACCTTAGAATTTAAATCACAAGTGACATATTGACTAACATTTAGGAACAATTAAATGCAACCCCTAAATTAGTTAGTGAGTACACCACTAAAAAATTACTATTTTTTATTGAAAAATATTCAGTAGCTATTTCTCACTGTAAAATATATTTTTGTGGTCCGGTCTTTTTCCGGATTCCGCACGTAGCGGGAGCTTAGTGCACCGGACTGTTCTTTATCGGTGGAAAAAATCTAATAGAGTAGTGTTTTCACACGGAAAAATTAGAAAATTTCTCAATGTTTCAATGAAAATCTATTTTCTATCATTAATTTTTCCAGTGAGCTGATTCGATAAAAAAAAAATAAAAAAAAAATCATATTTTATAACATAAATTTTTTAATAATGTCGGTAGGAATTTTTTTAATGTTTAGTAGTGACAGGCACTAGAGCAAAATAGGTAAACGTGGTGCTGACATAGCATTCTTCTTGAAAGATAGGTGATCATACCAGAAATAGTAAAATATTCAATAACATTGAATTTGCAAGCTTTGTCAAACACTTGTTGATCATACTTTCAAATATATTAAAACCAAGCATCAACTCTATGGTCTAGTATTATTTACACTTTTTTTTCCACGTTAAAGTTTAGTATCATGTTTATTTCAATTATTTTTTACCTACTCATTTAGTTTAATTCATAGCATTATTTGTTTAAATACCTAGTAGGGATACGATGTCAGATTAATGGGACAGATTAATAGTGTTGCGGTCGCCTCTAGGGAATATAAGTCATCGTTTTTAGGAGAAATCTAACGCAGTGTTTAACTTTCTTTTTTTTAAACGGGTTTGGATTAATGGGTCGAGTTATAAATACGTAGTGGGATCTTATTATATGTGGACTAATAAATTAATGCTTCATTTTTAATTAACAGATTCATATATTTCACATGAACTTTTGTTAAAAGTAGAAGCAGTTTTAGACTAAAATCTAATTTAGAAAAACAATTATGAACTAATAGGTGAAAGGAGAACAATTTTAATCTATTTTTAATAAGTTAAGGACATTTTTTATTCTTCTCTAATAAAATATGTATCCTATATTAAGAAAAAAATAAGAAGAACTGCAATAACTAAAACAAATAGATCATTATATATGACTATATGATAATTAATAATTAAAACATACGCCACTTGGAAATTGATTTGTTAATTTTTCATCAATCGTACACGCTCAAAAAGGGATATTCCAGTCTCTTTTACGTGTTATCGTCTATAGGGGTAAAACTATCAAATTATATAATGAGATCCTTAGGAGTAACAATATACTACATATATACTAATAAAAAATATTTTCTCCGTCTCAATTTATGTGACACATTTTATTTAGTCCGTCTCAAAATAAATGTCATATTTTCTTATTTGGCAATTCTTTAATGGCATCATCTCTATTTCACCATTGTTGGGTCCAATTAATTTTAAAAATGTACTTATTGCTAAGAAAAGTCAATAAATTTTGTGTCCAGTCAAATAATGTTACTTAATTTAGGAGGGAGTGAGTATTAAATTCAGGAGTACCCGAAGTATTATACCTTTTGACTTTGCAAAAAGATATATAGAGTAGGAAACTCAGAGGTGAAAGATTGGATCGATAAACACATTGTCCCAAGTTGGTCCCAAACACTTTTTATAACAATGAAGAAAACTGTTAGCCCACATAATGCCGAACTTCGTTTGGTATTCCAACGAATGGGTCATTCGCACAAATGCCTAGGTGGTATTTAATTTTTGCCATTCAAATTTAAGTTTTTAAATTTTTGTTCTTTGGTGCGCATAATTAGAATTTTTCTCGGTACAATTAGTGTTATATCTTTGACATACGTATCATACACATATAGGATAAACTATGCCGAATAAGACATAATTTTCAACACTCAATATAATTTAAAAAGTATTATAAAACTATGTCGCATATCTTAATTCCTACATAATTTATACTATGCCTTACGAAGTAGACCTGAATATTTTCATAAAAGAATAGCTAAGGAAAAAATTAAAGACCAATGCATTTGAGGGAAATCCTCACAAAAAAATAACCTAACGGGGCTGCATTCCAAGACAGAAAGCAATGGGCCCAACTGGGCCCATGTGGGCCAGAACCTATATAAAACCGACGTGATACTACCATTCATCAAGGTTCAAGAATATCATCACAGCACAAATGTGTAATTCAAAATATAATATGGACATGAATATCAGGGCAAATCAAGAGAGATAAGAAAGTGGTCCTCGTGGTAGATAAGATGCGCGAGGTGAGATTGAAATGATTCAAATATGTGAAAAGGAGGTGAACATATGCTCCAGTGAAAAGGTATGAGAAGTTGACATATTATGATATTATTGTAAGGAATAAGACTCGAGTCCCACATCGGTTAAATAGGGAGCTGATATGAGACTTATATAGCCTTAGAGTTCTTCCACCTCAATAGCTAGCTTTTGCGGTGGTTCTCCTAAGGTTGTATCAAGTGTCAGAGCCACCCACCTCCCTTCGTGTCTATCATACCATGGATGGTGACGTCGGTGTGCGCTTATACTTGTTGGGAGATTTTCTCTATGGTACTTTATAAAGCAGTACGGGAAGTATTTAACTATTACAAGTATTCGAAAGGATAAACAAAGATTTCAATAATTCAACATGGAATCTGAAATTACAATCGTTACATAAGTAAAAGCCGGAAATTCCAGTTTTGTAGAAAACGAGAAAAATGTAAATTGTTTTTTCTTTGAGTCGAGTGTAGCACTCTGTCCTTAAGACAATATTGCCCCGTATGTATCCTTTATACGTCCTGGACAATTTGTCTCCCAAGATAAAACGACAATGGAACCCTTGAGCAAAGGAAACTCAAGAGCTACCGTGAAGAATATTGAGTAACGAAATGATGCTTGGAAGTTGTAGGAAGAAGAAATTTCGCTTGTGTATTTTCGTGTGTTGCCTCTACTTGTTTTGTTAGCTTCTTGTTAGTGCTCAACAATGGTGTAATGGGGTGTTTATATAGGAGGGGGAGGGGGGTTTCTTCGCTGAAAAGCGCCTCCATAATAGCCAAATAATGGCCATTATGGAGGTAGTAAAGTCACCAACATAAATGGTGAAAGACCAACGGATTTGGCCATTATAGGAGGAGTAATTCAGCCAAAATAAATGGCTGAATTGAGTGCTTGGCGTTTCGGTTCTTGACCGTCGAAATTCGAACTTCGGGGACCAAAGCTGTACATCCGAAAGATTCGGTCCAAATCGTATATCTAAAACACGGGATCAAAGCGTACTTCACGGCAAAGTTTTCGGCCCAAAAAGATAATATCGAAGGCCCACGCCCACGACCCGTGACCGTGAACCGAGAACCGGAACCGGAACCGGAACCGGACCGGACGGGACGGGGCGGCGGCGGCGGCGCGCGTGTGGTCTTTCCTCGAACCGAAGCACATCTAGGTCCTCCCTCCTTTAAACACATGGGATACCCCTTGGGGTCCCAAACCCCAAACCAATTTCGAATCTTATATACACAACAATTCTTTCTTCCTCTACCGATGAGGGAGAATTACACACAATACCACACTTTCCATGCTTCAAACACCTTACTTCGTGAACCAATATCTCTTTCATTTCTCAATGAAATTTGACGATTCTTGGCCCTACGGTTATCTACGTACTTAGTAGATCATGCATGTGTGAAGAACCGGATTCTCCAACATACGTTACACTAGTGTTTAAGCGTTAAAGTTGGTCGGTCGCAACTCCCGCCAAAGGCAAATTTCCAACAATCCCCTCTTGAAAGAGATTTTGGCGCACTCACATGGTGTCTTTTCATTTCCAAAGCAATATTTCACGGACCGATGTTGCATAAGGAGAGGTAGCCTCGGCTTTGAACCTTCCATAGTTGAATTCCATCGGACTTACTTTGCGCGCGGTGAACGTGATGTCTTGAACCGTCGGTGTTTAGTGTAAGCCAAGACAACGGTACCAACACAACAAATTCCCTTACTCTCTTCTTCGTAATGTTTTGTCCGTTTTGGCCATGGACAACGTCTTGGATTCTTAAGTGCGTTCAATTTGAGGCGGCCCGTCCTCGCACTTAAATAGGTGGTCTCCTACAAGGTATCTGCTATACCCCACTTCACAAGTGTTAGGAACCATTAAAAGTTTCCCAAAGACCTAACCTCAATTTGTTGAGGATCATTACGGAGTTTTGAAAACTTAACCTTTACCCATCTGCAGATAGCACTTAACGTCTATCGCGGGAACGGCTTTGGATTTGGTGTTTCTTTTCGAAATCACGATCCGAAGTGCTCATGCTTCGACCGAAGCGATCAACCGAACCTTTACCACTTAGTTTTTCCATTGAACCAAATTGCGGGATCTCCGGTTCGTAAGGTTGGGTTTTTTTTGTATTGGTCCGTATATTTTGGGTTTTAAGCCCATTCCCCTAGACAGACAGAAACTTGATCTCCGGGTAGTCCCTTAGTTAGTAAATAAGGAAGTGACACCCGTGATGATCAAGCGCCATACGGTCTTATGTCTCGGACGGATCCCGACAGATATGTCCAGACGCGCGTCATCCGTGGCCTTCCTAAAGCCGACCGGCTAGCCAGCCGTGTATAGCTGCGAAGGCACGGGTTTCTCCCAATAAGGGACGTCCTCTAAGGAGCCGTGAAGTTACTCAACTTCTTTCATGCTTTGTATAAAGCGATAAACTCCGATTCCATCATGAATCGGCCGATGCAAGTTTGCTTAGAGGATTTTTCCAAGAACCACCATACACATTTACTTGTGGCTTTGGTGTTCTTCGAGATCGATGTCCGGTTGCATCTTGTGTTCTCCCGAACCATTGGACATCCAGAATACAATAATCCGTAGATAAGCGAATAATTCGGATATCGTCATATCCGAGTTAACGCCTTCTATTGATTATGTATTAAGATCATCAGTGAACCTTAGTTCAACTGATCTGTTTGTAGGACGATACCAGGTTGGTTGTAGTGTGTACAATACATTGAACTACACGTGACCTGTGCATATCGCTCCTTGTCTATGGGTGCACCATGATTCCAATCAGTTCTATGATTCATATCCATTGGTGGCTTCAACGAGACTGTCAACTATTGACCAATCCGTTAGATGTCTTAGAAATCCAATTCCTAAGAAGTCATCTGTGATACACATATCTTTCATATCGAGAATTTGTTTCAATATGATTTTCACTCTTAGATCGTTGGTTTTCCAACTGTTGGCTTTCTAACTTCAGAGCCAATGTTTCTGTGGTCAGATTCATTGTTTCTGTTTTATCTGAAACTTTAAAGACTAAAATGTAAACATTTGAGGACCAAGGCGAAAGTTCGGGAAGAAGCCCAACAGTTCGGCAAACTAACTCGATTCTCTTCTTCCAACTCTCCGGTTTGGAAGGTCATTTCAACACCCATGCCATGTAAGATTACAATGGCCCTGGATGTGAAGCTACTCACTGGGGAGCACTTTTTATAACCCAAAGGTTCTTTTCCCGGAGGAAGATCAACCATTACACAAGTATGGTTTCTATATGATGGAATATATTTCTCTCTTTAGCTTCTTTCCAAAGCAGCGCTTTTGGAGATGACAATTATTTGTTAATTATTCATGGTTCATTATTAACCATATAAGCTAGAAGGACTGGAACAAGTTTTTTTTTGTCCCCTTCTTTGCTCCGTCTCGGTTCAACATCTAGAATCCCTAAGTTCTGCAGATCTGGAATATTAAGTTCCGGATAGCTAGCAACTTTCGAGTCCTGTAGATACGGAACGTCTAGTTCCGGACAGATAGGCCCTCGCGGGTTCTTGTTAACCTTGAGCAATTACTCCCTTTTCCTTTTTCAAGGAAAGTTATCTCCAAAGAATTCAGCATTCTTTGACGCCAAGAGGCGATAAAAACTACTGTTATTTGCAGATCCAGTGGATATGCAATCTACAGTCTTAGGTATGAAACCACCCCATATCACAACATTTGTATGTGAGATCATTTCCATGTCTCACACGGAGGGTTATCCTTATCCTTATGCGGAGTTCTGTTGAGAATCGCATTAGCGGTAAGGATCGCCTTGCCCCACATAATTTGGGAGTACGGCTTTGCGCTTGGCTAACACCGTTAGACTGAGGTGAGTAGTGAGCAGTCGTTTAATAAATGATGCTTCAAATTCTCCCCCTCTATCGCTATGAATTTCGCAATCCATAGGCTTAGTTGATTTCCAACTTCTGCTTTGTAGCGTTTATCCGCTTCAACAACTTCATCTTTGCTTTTCAACAAACAAAGGATTATATACGTTGTTCCCATCATCAATGAAGATCACAACGTACTTGTCTCCCCCTCTATTTTGTATAAACTTCAAATCACCCATAAAGGTGTGACTAAGCTCTAGAGGAGCGGTGCTTCTTTCGCTATTCCCTTGACGGAATTTGGAAAGGTGATTTTGCCTCTTCGCCTACCTCACATTTATTTTGAGGGTTTATGTTGACGAAGGCAACAATCTCAACATCGTTAGCTTTTGAATGACTTGCTATTTAACGTGTCTTAATCTATGATGGCATAGATGCACGGATTACAAATATATCATTCATTTGGCTATAGACATATTGTACCATTCTTAGTTATTACAGACCTGTTGGACTAGTCTCAAACCGGCTTGACCAACGGCGTCCCTTTAACCAAGTTTGGGACATGTATCACCTCATCTTAGAGTGATCCCATTCCCTGAAGTCCTATTGAGGACAACCTCTCCAGCCCTTTTTACTTTAGAGGTGGCGTTGCTTCACATGAACAACCTCTTGCCCGTGGTTAGGGCGTAACCGGATCATATGTGATGTCGATACTCGGGCCCACTCTAGTTGTTTTGGCAGACTGAGTGTCCAATTTCTTTACTGCCTTTCTTTAGGCCTTCAGATCATTTAGGACCTGGAAACTCTGGCCCACCTTACTAGGTGTCCATTACTTTTCCTATGAAATGAATTCTGGCATCACTCCAGTCGCCCGGAGGCTTTATATGACTGAGTGTCCAATATCATCATATCAAAGGAATTTTGGCCCACTCCAGTCGCCCGGAGGCTTTGTATGACTGAGTGTCCAATATCATCCGATGAAGGATCTTCTGCCAAATAATATGACAGGCTCAACGTCATTAACTTTTAGACTTCTTCCGTTATGATTGGTGCCCAGATAATTCTTGGCGCTTACTTAAGAGTGGTAACAATTTTCGCACAGTTGGTGGATCTTTCTCCCTCGTATGTGCGAACATACTTTACACACTTTAATAATTACACTTAAAAGAACGGATCTTTTTAAGTCGTTTACAAAATCCAATCTTTAAACGGAAAAGAAGATGAGATTAAACTTCTGATTTGTTAAAGCGTAAGGAATATAAATTATTTTCATATTCCTCCTTACTTTAATCCATTTTTAATCAGACCTCATTTAATCTTTATTCTTGACAAGTAAGAAAAATACTTATCATTTAATCTTTATTCTTGACAAGTAAGAAAAATACTTATCCCAATTTCGGATTCTGGCTCACTTCAGTCACTTCATCAGACTGAGTGTCCATTTCCTTCTCACCATTATTCGGATCTTTTGTCCGGGACGAGATATAGGCCTTCGCCGCAAGATAGAATAACATCTTCAGTCTTCTCCTCTTGTCCCAGTTAACATCCTCAGGCTCTCGTGAGCGCTTGTTTCCACCAGTCGTGGTAGCGGTGACACCATGGACACGTTCATCATAATCACTCTCTTCTACCAGAAAACCATTTCCATATCCAGATTTGGTCACACAATTTTTGACCGACATCTTTCGAACACTAATAGTAATACAATACAAAGATTGTCTTAAGTTGTTGGGATATTTGCTCTATGGTACTTTATAAAGCAGTACGGAAAGTATTTAACTATTACAAGTATTCGAAAGGATAAACAAAGATTTCAATAATTCAACATGAAATCTGAAATTACAATCGTTACATAAGTAAAAACTGGAAATTCCAGTTTTGTAGAAAACGGAAAAATGTAAATTGTTTTTTTTGAGTCGAGTGTAGCACTCTGTCCTTAAGACAATATTGCCCCGTATGTATCCTTTATACGTCCTGGACAATTTGTCTCCCAAGATAAAACAGCAATGGAACCCTTGAGCAATGGAAACTCAAGAGCTACCGTGAAGAATATTGAGTAACGAAATGATGCTTGGAACTTGTAGGAAGAAGAAATTTCTGCTTGTGTATTTTCGTGTGTTGCCTCTACTGTTTCTGTTAGCTTCTTGTTAGTGCTCAACAATGATGTAATGGGGTGTTTATATAGGAGGGGGAGGGGCTGTTTCTCGCTGAAAATCGCCTCCATAATAGCCAAATAATGGCCATTATGGAGGTAGTAAAGTCACCAACATAAATGGTGAAAGACCAACGGATTTGGCCATTATAGGAGGAGTAATTCAGCCAAAATAAATGGCTGAATTGAGTGCTTGGCGTTTCAGTTCTTGACCGTCGAAATTCTGAACTTCAGGGACCAAACTGTACATCTGAAAGAATTCGGTCCAAATCGTATATCTGAAACTTCTGGGATCAAACTGTACTTCTGGCAAAGTTTTCTGGCCCAAAAAGATAATATCAGAAGGCCCACAGCCCGTGAACCCGTGAACCCGTGAACCCGTGAACCCGAGAACCCGGAACTCGGAACCGGACCGGACGGGCGGGCGGCGGCGGCGCGCGTGTGGTCTTTCCTCGAACCGAAGCACATCTAGGTCCTCACTCCTTTAAACACATGGGATACCCCTTGGGGTCCCAAACCCCAAACCAATTTCGAATCTTATATACACAACAATTCTTTCTTCCTCTACCGATGAGGGAGAATTACACACAATACCACACTTTCCATGCTTCAAACACCTTACTTCGTGAACCAATATCTCTTTCATTTCTCAATGAAATTTGACGATTCTTGGCCCTACGGTTATCTACGTACTTAGTAGATCATGCATGTGTGAAGAACCGGATTCTCCAACATACGTTACACTAGTGTTTAAGCCGTTAAAGTTGGTCGGTCGCAACTCCCGCCAAAGGCAAATTTCCAACAATACTACCTTGGGCTCTCCCACCTCAATAGCTAGCTTTTGGGGTGTGGTTCTCCTAAGGTTGTATCAATGATATCAAAGCCACCCACCACCTTTTGTGTCCGTCATACCTTGTATGGTGATACCGGTGTGCGGTCTATATAGCCTAGCGCTCTCTCACCTCAATAGCTAGATTTTGAGATGTGGTTCTCCTAAGATTGTATCATGGCTATAGTGGACATGAGGAGAGGTAGAGTTAGGCCAAAGAAGTATTGGGGTGATATGGTTAGGGAAGACATGACGCAGCTTCACTCATCGAGGACATGACCATTAATAGGAGGTTATGGAGGTCGCAAATTAGGGTAGAAGGTTAGTGGTAATCAAGCGTATTTCTTTTCTATATTAGGAGTATTAGTATTATTCTTGTATTTTCTTATTCTTAGATTTCAAGTACTATTTGTTGTTTCTTTAGCTTCGATTATCTTATTATCTTGTTGTTCTTCTGCCTGTTGTTAATGTTTCTTTTGGATCTTTCCTTGAGCCAGGGGACTGTCAAAAATAACCTCTCAACTTTCTCAAAGTAGGAGTAAGGTCTGCGTATAAATCAATATCTTCTAAACCCACTTATGAGATTACACTAAGTTTATTGTTGTTGTTATAAAATAGAAGGCAACAATGTCTTTGTGCCGTTTATGCAATAACAAAACTGGGTCACCCATTATCACTAAGTAGGCGTTTGGCCATGAAAATAAAACATTTTTCATTTTATTTGAAATTTTGAAGTTGGAGTTGTGTTTGGTTACAGATTTTGCAAAGATATTTGGTTGTTTGAATGTACTGAAAGTGAAAACAATATTTTAGGTGTTTTTCAAATTTTAAATAAATTTCAAGTTGTATTTGAAATTTTCTTGGCCAAATGCTGATTTTTCAAATAAAGTGAAAAAAAAATCGAAAAAAGTGAAAAATCCTCATGGACAAACAACTCCCAAGTGTCGAGATATTCTATTATTGGACTATCATTTAAGTTATATTTATGGTGTGTATAAATTTATCTATTTTGAAATAATTATAGATATATGGTTTGATATTCCATATTGTTAAAGTTTAGACATATATAATTGAATTTCAATTATTTTTGCTAAACTTCAAATATGTTTATTTTTGCCTGAACTTTAACTAGAAATGCTTGAATTTCGATCATATATAAATTTCAACTCTATAATATTTGAAGTTGTTTTTAAGCAACAGACGTGCAAAAAGTTTAAAAAATTAATAAATTTAACAGTGATATCTAAATAAATTAATACAAATTAAATAGTGGTATCCAAATAAAATATCTCCTAAAATTTTACAGTGAAAGCTTGGCTCCACACCATGATTTTTTTGGGTAGATTGTACAATCTACAACATGACCCGAATGCAAGTCTTGTTTCACTCTCAAACAATATTCTCGCCATTCTCACTAATGTTAGCAAGGGAGCAGGGGAAAAAGAGGATAGGAAAGTACTATTTCTTACTGTTTGGTAACTAAGTACTAATAAAAATATTATCTCAAATATATTTTTACGAAAACAACTTTCTTAAAAATAAGAAAACTGACTTCATTAATGGGAGCATGGAAAACAAGTTTTATAAGTGACATTTCAGGTTTATTGTCTCATCCAGACTTTTTACCCCTTGACACCCCAACTCCCCACTCTCTATTGCACCCCATCCTCATAATATTTTACAACCATAAAAAAATTAAAAAATATTTTCTAAACACACTCGTAGATTTCAGTGGGAAGAAATTCCTGTAAAAGACCTAACACAGAATTAAAAAAGAACATAGCAAGTCCTCCGGGGCATAGTCCAGTGGCAAAGCCTGGGCGCTATAAGGCGCTCTGGCATGGGACAGCGTGGGTTCGATTCCCCGCAAGCACGAAGAAATTCTCGCATGTTGGGGAATTTGACCTTGTCTCATTGATCGGTTGTACGCTCCCGTAAAAGCGGTCACCGGAGCACATCCCGCGATTTACCTGGTGATAGTTGTTGAAGGACCGGTGCTATTACCTCCGGGACGTCGGGTAATGGAGTGAAGTAGTCGGCGCAAGCCCAGAAACCTGGATTATCAAAAAAAAAAAAAAAAAAAAAAAAAGAACATAGCAAAAGGGCATAAAGCAGTTTTGTTTAATTCAAGTTAGGAACTCATATATCCGTAAATGAGTAAGTGTGAAGTTTTGTTTAAAAGACAAGTTATTTACTAGAGAAACTAAGTGATCCTAAATAAAACACTATGCACAGTAGATGATTTGAATAATCGATCCGATTAGTTTAGGTTTGTTACTTTGATTAATTTGTTAACAAGAGGCAGGGAATTAAGTAGAAGTATCTAAAATGGCAGTGGCATTCAAGCATGTGACAATGGAGTACTAAGCCCCCATTTGTCCATATAAATTTCACTTTATTTCAAAAGAGAAATTTTAAAACAGCGTTTGGGTTATATATAATATATTGAACTGATTTTTTCTTGTAAAATTTGGAGATCATTTTCAAGTTTGAAAAGTGGGCTTGACTAGCTTTTCAAGTGATTTTTTTTAACACTTACAATAATTTAACCCTTTTTTTTTAAAAGCAAAATGCATGTCCTAATACGATTTGAATTTCAAATATCCTTATCGAATTACTCATTCTTTTCAAATATCACATATTTTATGTGCAAACACCTACTAAAACGTCTCCTCAAGGAAATTCCTATAAGATGAATAGATAACAAATTCTGAAGGAAAATATTTATTGATAAACTCTACGAATTTCTGAATGTTATTTACAATCTCCACAATAGAAAATAGCTAGCAACACCCCTATTTATAATAGTACGAAATCCACTTTAACTCAAAATGGAAAAATCCATTCCTATATTAATTTGACTATAAATCCTAACTAGACATGAATTAAAATACCAAATCCTAACTAATTTTGGTTTCCTACAACTTTGAATTATTATTTCCAACATTCTCCCGTAATTCAAAGTTGTATATTCAGTTTTTGATGCACTTGACACCATCTTTCAGTATTTGTTGAAGTACTTGTCTCCAAGTCATCAATTGTTGAAGCACTTTCTATTCAACCTTCACAATCGTTGGAGCACTTTCTCTCCAACATTTCAATTTGTTGATGCACTTTCTCACCAACCTTCAATTGTTGAAGCACTTTCTCTTCAACCTTCAATCGTTGGAGCACTTTCTCTTCAACATTTCAATTTGTTGATGCACTCAACCTTCAATTGTTGAAACACTTTCCCTTCCACCTTAACAATTGTTGGAACACTTTCTCTCCAACATTCCATTTTGTTGATCCACTCAACCTTCAATTGTTGAAGCACTTTCTCTTCCACCTTAACAATCGTTGGAACACTTTCTCTCCAACATTCCATTTTGTTGATCCACTCAACCTTCAATTGTTGAAGCACTTTCTCTTCCACCTTAACAATCGTTGGAACACTTTCTCTCCAACATTCCAATTTGTTGATGCATTTTTTCATCAACCTTCAATTATTGGAGCACTTTCTCTCCAATCTTCCAATTTTTTTTTTGATATTCTCTTTAACTTTTAGAGAAGATGTTATTCCCCGTGTGCGATATTTACTTGCACCCCGTTAAATCTGATATTCTTGTAAGTCTTTCTCAACATGATTATTTTTCATGCATATATCATTGACCCGATGTTTGCCACCATTATCTTTGGCCAGACGGGCGACACACATTGACTACTACCGCCCACAGGCAGCGGAAACTCTTTGATTATCTACCAAGATCGTAGAAGCTCTGATACCAATTTGAAGGAAAATATTTATTGATAAACTCTATGAATCTCTGAATGCTCTCTACAATCTCACAATAGAAAAAACCTAGCAACACCCCTATTTATAATAGTATGAAACCTACTTTAACTCAAAACAGGAAAATATATTCCTATATTAATTTGACTATAAATCCTAACTAGACATGAATTAAAATACCAAATCCTAACTAATTTTGGTTTCGTACAACTTTGAATAATTATTTCCAACAAATTCACCTCACCCCACCTGGAACTTTCACCAACAAACAAACATGAAAGATAATGGAAGAAGATATAACCAAGGCAGAGGATAACTTGCCAAGTTCGCACCAAACTAATTATCCATATTTCTAATCGAATTTAAAAAGTTTCTAAATTACTTGTGTAAAGACAAGATTGATTCTCTACTGTCGCAGTGCAGGAATGATTAATTACGTGTTGTTAAAGAATTTATCAAAAATTATGGAAATTCTACTCTATTCTCGAGCATAGTACAATATTAGTTTCTTGTTAAAAGGCTTATAGGGGTTTCAAATCATCTTTTTGTTTAAGCTGTATATATTTCTTTCACTTTCCACATTTTGAATATCATATAATCAAAACTCGAGGAAAAACTTGTGCTATCACTTGCATTTTGTTAGTGCTTCAACAACTGGAAAGTATTGTGCTTTGAGTTCTTTGTTTTTCCTCTCTTAGCTTTCTTCAACTTGCATGTCAGAAGAGGAGGGGGGATTGGGGTGGGGGGGCTTATATATGACATATGTCACTTTTGTAAGTGTAACGTATGAGCATTAGATGCCTGCTAAAGATTCTGTTGTTGCACAGCTGAAACCATATTTTTTCGCCCTTTTCGCATACAGACAGTAAAACATCACTAACATAGTCACCATTTCTGGCATCCACTCCACAGGCAACACACACACACACAAAAATCCCATAACCAGGGCCTAAAGGATCAGATTCTAGTTTCTAATAACTGTTCCTTGGCAAACAACCTAATTGAAAACCTTATTACCTTTATTCCCACTTACCAAACGCCTGAACAATAACGAAGATATTCCTCTCAGATAATGTAATATACACAAGTTATTCCTCAAATATACACACTTGGATACTGACAAATAAACACATCATTATGCAGTTCAAGCATTTTCTAGCACCACTCTGCATTGAAACAAGCACTCATTGAAAAGGACCGAATCCCAAATGAAATGAGAAGTTGGAGCACCTTTTAGAGTACCCCACTATCACACTTCCACCTCATTCCAAATCAAGGAATATATCTATCAATGACTTTCTATCTATGGATATCTATATCCTAATTCAAATTGGTTCTTGGTGAGTATTCCTATGTGCTGCTTTATTTATTTTTATTGTTATCTTACTGTCATTTTCGTTGAATTTCTGTATTGACTACGTCTTTTAAGCCGAAGGTCTATCGAAAACAGTCTTTTTACCCCCACAAAGGTAGAGGTAAGGTCTGCATACATCTTACCCTCCCCAGACCCCACTGTGTGGGATTACACTGGGTATGTTCTTATTGTTGTTGTGTTGGTTCTTGGTTCTACGAGAATGAAGAATAACTGGAGTGTCCTTGGTACAACAATCTACTACGTCAATTAGATTGTGGTGCTTATGATGAGGCAGGATAGGAATGTTTTATATGGGGATAGGGTGGCAAGTCGGGACGTAATCTTATGCTGATAAGACACAGTTTTAGCGGGAGTAGGAGCCCTTTGACACAGCAAGAGATATGCCCGTGGATGAGTAAAGCATAGTGGAATGCAAGGGTGCGCTCGACCGCTGAGATAATAGCCCCTTGTTCCTGCATGATGGTCTAACCTGTTCTGTTTAAAAAGTACCTATGTCATCACTCATTAAAAAACCAACAGCAGATTGTGTGACCACTTCTCCCTTTCAGTCTATGTATCACAAAAATTATATGTAACACTCACTCCACTCTTCTCAATAGCAACATATAGTTTCCCTTGCTGTTACGGTGGTCCACACATATGTCCAGGACGCAATTCACACTTTAGAAGACATTCACAAAAAGATCTCCTTCATAATCGTGCCACAGCAACACAGGATAATTTAGGATAAAGTAGCATAAATTTTGATACATCACTGGTGTAAATGCAAATGAAAAGAAATCAAGTAGAACTTCGGATAAAGCCTAAGAGTGCTCATCGTGGGGAGTTAAAATTACTCTCAGTAACTATACTTTAAATGGTAATACAGTGTGCACTTATCTCTCAATGTGTCTTGACCTTCTACTCTTCATGATGTTCCTAATCTCATACAATTGCATAAGTGAAATCTTATTGCATCCTCGAGTCTTGGCAGTATAACTCTATCCAACTTAATAGACAAGGTATTTTTCCCCTTTCTAGTGTGCCTTTTTTTTTTATCAAGTAAAAAATCCTCTATAAATTGTGTCTGGTGTGATATCAGTTAGATCCCGGAACAACATAAAAAATCTGACCGATATAAATGGATCATTATGAAACTATTGAAGGCAATGATTCTTTCAGGCAACCGTCAGAATTAAAGATCTTATGAGTTCAGTTGAGTGGCATCACGTGATCAATTTCCGCAGAAAAGTAAAAAATTCCCAGCAATATTCTAAGCTTCCTTAAGTAGAAAATAAAAGTCAATCCAAGTAAAATACTGTAATAAAACTATCAATGAGAAGAAGTCTAAAAGAAATTGTGTTTCAATAACGTGATCAATTAATAATGGCTTACTGTTAACATTTACTTAACAATGTAGCAGCCTGATCTTGTACAACTTTCCAAGCTGCAATAATGTGCCTCTCTTCTGTCAGTGGAGCCCCTATTGCAAAGCGTAGTATGTATCTATCTGAAAGAAGCTGCATAATTCGTTGACAATCAGTGAGATGTATATGATTAAATTACTGAAGCAATCAAATTAATGAATAAAAACAAGTTTTCAGGGGAAATTAGCTTAATTCAAACATATTGTGTGAGAAATAAATAATGTCCCAATTGAGTTGACAGCATCGAGCAGGTCATGGTTCAGTTTGTTGGCATAATCTTCATTATTGTGCGGTGGAAGTAGGCGAAAACAAACCAGCGAGAACTTCCGAGGGGTGACAACCTGCAATTTTAAAGCTTCTTAGAGGACAAATTTCTTAGATAGAAGAGATATTAGGATGCTTTTGATAGAAACAATTATATGTGTGTATCGTCTACCCAAAAAAGAACATGCTGCAAAAATGCTTAATTTTTGGTAAGTCCCAATGTCCATTTTTTAACATGGTATCGTCTACCCAGAAAAGAACATGCTACAGAAATGTTTAATAAAGGTATTGGGAAAATGGACTTTGAACCTAACTAAACTCCAAAAGTTAACTCATGAGGTGAGTATTGCCCAAGACCATACAAAGAGACCTCCCATCCCTAATGAGCCGAAACGGAACTCAACACCCCGCACGCCCACTACTGGACATCTAGAGCATGGATAATATCAGATGGGCCCCAACATCGGGTGAATAATAAAATAGGATTAGCCTAGCACTAATACCATGTTAAAAAATGGACATTGGGCCTAACTCAATCTCAAAAGATAGCTCACGAGGTGAAAATTTCTCAAGGAACAGCTGAAAAATACATAGATAGTGATGGTTCAGGTAGAAAAGGGAACAACTGATAATTGAGGTGTGTTTTAATACATAAATGGTGATAGTTCAAGTAGGAAAAGAGAACTGATGATAGTTAGGGTGTGAAACTTGCGAAAAAGCGATAGTTCATGTGTATTTTTGACCATTATCTCTTTCATTTAGTAAAAACGAAGAGTTGTCAGGCTAATGATCATCGTTAGAATTCACAGAACATGCATCACTATGTTAAAAGTAGGGAAAATGGACAGCTTTGTTAAGGTTGGGAGCGATAAATAACTACAGAGGAGACCAACAAAAGTTTCTGCCACCCAAACAATCTGCAGAAACAGGACAAATTTGATAGGATAGCCGCGCCCTTTAACAATTAGTGGACCCTAAGATTTTTGTAATAGGTTGAATTTTCTATTTGGAACCAACATTGTCGAATAATTTTCCATGCATTTGCTTGTGAAGATTTTGGCTCACGTGTAACAATTCCCTTAATACTCCAGGCTTCTCAAGGAAACTTGGTTGTGGATTACAAAGATTGGCAAATTCCTCCTGGATGCAGGTTCAGGTATGCCATCAATATCAAATTAGCTAGGCATATGCCCTTTGATGCATGTTGAATTGTGTGCCACCCCATCTAAAAATTTAAACTTTTAGACAAGAGACACATTTATTTATAGGTTGGCAACAGTGCCCACATAGCTATTACAAGTGAGAAATGTCTTAAAGCGAAATGACAAATAATATAAAAACTGGACAGTGGAAAAAAGAAAGCATCTATGATCTTGTGAGCTCATGAGTGTTACTGCTCCAGGTTTGAAAGAGTTATTAGTAGAACCGGCTTAATCAGATACTATGATGACTCCTGAAAGCTAGCTGTCATGGAGAGTTTATGAAATACTTTGGTCTTTAAAAATAAATTTTACAGCTTAATGATTCACAAGATAAAGTTTTGGATTTTTTTTTAAAAATCTTTGTGAACTCAACATCATTTCAATGTGTTCTGGTAGCATGCTCAAAGAGTTCTTATGAACTTAATGCTTATATCTAACTTGGTTTATTAACTAGATCATTGAAGTTGTGTGTAAAGAATGGATCTCGGGCCTAACTCAACCCCAAAAGCTATCTTGTAGGGTGAGGATTGTCCAAGTCCATATAAGGAGTCCATGTTCCCATTCCATATCCGATGCGGAACTCTTAACACTCCCCCGCACGCCCAGACCTTGTTAACTGGAGCGTGAATAATATAATTTGGGGCCCATCATCGGTGAACAAAGAATTAGAATGGGCCTGACTCTGATACCATGTAAAGAATGGATCTTGGGCCTAACTCAACCCCAAAAACTAGCTTGTAGGGTGAGGATTGTTCAAGTCCATATAAGGAGTTCATGTTTCCATTCCATATCCATTGTGAGACTCTTAACACCGTGGATGGTATTGAGACTCTTATGGGCTAGAAAAGCTTCAAACTTACATAAGAAACCACATAAAACTAGGAAAGCTATTTGAGGAACTTGTTGCTCAAGACCAGAGATTTGAGGTAAAAATTTCATATCACTGCAAAGTAACCTATGTGGAATTCTTGACTAAGTCAAGTAGGATATTTACAGGCACTGGCCAAAATTTACCTTTTAGAAAGGGTCGAATCCCTTGATTGGAAATTTTTACTGTTTATATAGGTAACTTATACGTTAAAAAAACTAAATATGTATAATATTTACTTTATTGAAGAATGTTTATACAAGAAATATCTTGACATTAATGGTTAAGACTGCTGATAGAAATTTTGAATTCGTTTCTCTCTCTCTCCCCTCTTCTCCCCAATGGTAAGAAAGCTAACCCCCCATAGCTTACCCTCCCCTACCACCGCACGCCACACCTCTCCGACCAGCCTTCACCGGCGATTGCGATCAGGTATCAAATTTCCTCTCTCCCACACTCTTCTTCCGCCGGCGGACAGCACTGCTCCGACCAAGTACACTTTGTCGTCGACTTATTTCCGGCCAGACTTGTCTCCTCCCTCGCCTTTTTCTTCTCTTCTCTTTTCTCTTTCTCTTCCTTTCGTTTCTTTTCTCTTTTACTCTGCCACTGGAAACCCCTCTACAATAGGTTTTCGGTCAAGTCTGTATAGGTACCCACATTTTCCGGCATATTTCGGTGGTGAGCAGTAGTTTCCGACTTCCTGCGGTGAACAGTAGTCTCCGACAGTGAGGTTCTTCTTCAGGGAAAATGTTCTATTCACCTGTAGTTGGTACCTCCAGTTGTCCTTATGGATTTTTTGTCGTTCATTTTTGTTATTAAATTTGTCTGTTACGCCTTGCTGAATATTAACATTACATTCTTGTCCTTTGTTTTATCATTCTGGTCTGTAGAAGCCTGACTTACCTCTAGATTCTTGCTAACTTGTGCTTTAATATTGGTTCTTGTGTGTGTTAGCGTTAACCTTTGACTATTTTTTTTTTCTCTAGTGGGTTTGGCGAATGATGGTAGACTAGGGTCATGTTCTCGGTCGGGGACAAGGGCGAGGGTTGGGGGGTAAGTGGGGTAAGGTAGATGCTAGACCGAGAATAGGGTCTTGGAACATTTGGACCTTAACGGGGAAGTCCATAGAGCTAGTTAAGATTCTTAAGAAGATGATGATTAATATAGCATGTGTCCAGGAGGCCAAATGGGTAGGACCTAAGGCTAAGGATGTGGACGGGTATAAGTTATGGTTCTCAGGTAGGTCGAGGTATAGGAATGGGGTAGGCATTTTAGTAGACAGTGAGCTAAGGGATCAGGTGGTAGAGATTAGGAGGGTCAATGAAAGGATGATGACGATTAAGTTGGTAGTTGGAGGGTTCACTATGAATATTATTAGTGATTACGCGCTACAGGCGGGCTTGGACGAGGAGGAGAATATGCGCTTTTGGGAGGATTTGGATGAGGTGGTGGGAGGTATACCACCCATTGAAAAGTTATTTGTAGGAGGGGATTTCAATGGACATATCAGGTCACTTTCGGGGGGTTATGACGACGTGCATGGAGGCTTTGGCCTCGGGGACAGGAACAGGGGAGGCATCTCACTTTTGGAGTTCGCTAAAGATTTTGGGATAGTGATAGCCAATTCGAGGTTTCTAAAGAAGGAGGAGCATTTGGTGACTTTCCATAGTTCAGTGGCTAAAACTCAGATAGACCTTTTGCTCTTTAAGAAGGTTGATAATGTTCTTTGTAAAGACTACAAGGTTATTCCGAATGAGTATCTTACAACCCGATATAAGCTTTTGGTGATGGATTTGGAGATCAAGATGGAGAAGAATAGGGTTGTGGATGATAGGCTAAGAATCAAATTGGGGAGTTTGACCATGGCTAGTGCAAATGAGATGGGAGAGAGGTTGATGGCCATGAGGGGCTTGGGGGAGTAGTAGGGATGCGGTCGGTATATGGGACAGGATGTCCAGTTGCATTCGGGATGTAGCTAGAAAAGTGCTAGGGGTATCGCAGGGTAGCCGTGGTGGGCATCGAGGGGACTGGTAGTGAAATGGTAAAGTTCAAGAAAAGGTGGAAGCAAAGATAATGGAGTATGTGAAATTGGTAGAAAGCAAGGATGATGTGGATAAGTGGAAGAATAGGGAATTATATAACATGGCGAGGAAAGAGGCAAAGCTAGCGGTTACGGCGGTGAAAACGACGGCTTTTGAATGCATGTATGTGGAATTAGAGGGAAATGCGGATAAGAAGTTGCACAGACTAGCCAAGGCGAGTGAGAGAAGGACTCGTGAATTGGATCACGTGAGGTGCATCAAGGACGAGAATAGTAAAGTACTGGTGGAGAACGCGCGTATTAGACGGAGTTAGAAATCTTACTTCCATAAACTATTGAATGAAGAAGGAGATAATGACATTGTGTTGGGAGATCTGGAGCAATCCAAAAGGTATCGGGATTTTGAATATTATAGAAGTATTAAAGTTGGGGAGGTTAAGGGTGTTATCCGTAGGATGTGCAGGGGACGAGCGATCGGGCCTGATGAGATCCTAGTTGAATTTTGGAAGAGCACGGGCAGGGTAGGTTTGGAGTGGCTGACTGAGTTGTTTAATGTCATTTTTAAAATGGCAAGAATGCACGAAGAATGGAGGTGGAGTACAATGATTCCTTTGTACAAGAACAAAGGTGGCATCCAGAGTTGTAACAACTATAGGGATATCAAGCTGCTAAGCCACACTATGAAAGTTTGGGAAAGAGTTGTGGAGATGAGGGTGAGAAGATGAGTGTCTATCTCCTAGAACTAGTTTGGATTCATGTCGTGGCGGTCAACTACAGAAGACATCCATCTTATTAGGAGGTTGGTGGAGTAGTATAGGGAGAGGAAGAGAGATTTACATATGGTTTTCATCGACCTCGAGAAGGCATACGACAAAGTCCCTAGGGAGGTTCTATGGAGATGTTTGGAGGTTAGAGGTGTACCTGCGGCGTACACTAGGGCGATCAAGGATATGTATGATGGAGCCAAAATCAGGGTACGGACAGTAGGAGGAGACTCGGAGCACTTTCCAGTGATGATGGGGTTGCATCAGGGATCAACTCTTAGCCCATTCTTATTTGCCTTTGTGATGGATGGACTGACGGGACAAATTCAAGGGGAGGTGTCATGGTGTATGTTATTCGCAAATGACATAGTCCTGATTGATAAGACTCATAGCGGAGTGAACACTAAGCTGGAGATTTGGAGACAGACTCTGGAGTCTAAAGGGTTCAGGCTTAGTAGGACCAAAACAGAATACTTTGAGTGCAAGTTCAGTAACGGGAGTGATCATGAGACAAGCGTGGAGGTGAAGCTTAGTACTCAGCTCATTTCAAAGAAAGGAAGCTTCAAGTATCTCGGGTCTATTATCCAAGAGAATGGAGAGATTGATGATGATGTCACACATCGTATTGGTGCAGGGTGGATAAAATGGAGGCTCGCATCTGGAGTCTTGTGCGATAAAAAGATTCCACCAAAACTTAAAGGAAAGTTCTATAGGGTGCTGGTTAGACCGACTATGTTGTATGGGGAGGAGTATTAGCCAGTCAAGACTTTGCACATCCAAAAGATGAAAGTTGCGAAGAAGAGGATGCTAAGATGGATGTGTGGGCATACAAGGAGGGATATGATTAGAAATGATGATATCTGGGACAAAGTGGAGTGGCCTCGGTGGAGGATAAGATGCGGGAAGCGATGTTGAGATGGTTCGGGCATGTGCAGAGGAGATGCAAAAATGCCCCAGTGCGGAGGTGTGAGAGGTTGGCTATGGACGGGTTTAGGAGGGGTAGAGGTAGGCCGAAGAAGTATTGGGGAGAGGTGATTAGACGGGACATGGCGCATGTACAACTTACTGAGGACATGACCTTAGATACGGGGTTGTGGAGGACACGGATTAGGGTAGAAGGGTAGTAGGTAGTTGAGCGTAGTCCTACTTACGCTTACATACTGGTAGTTGTAGTGTTATTATTGTAGCCCTGCTTAGCCTATCATAGTAGTAGGCGCAGTATTGTTTTATAACCCCATGTCCTTTGATTTCTGATGTTGTATGTTCTTTCGTGTACTTTGTTTATCTTATTTACTTGCGTTAGTTACTGCTTCTTTTTTCAGAATGCTTTATCATGACTTATTCGCTTTTGTTACTCTCATTTTCATACTAATTTAAAATGGACATTCTTCCTTTGTTCAGCTATAAGTTAAAAAAATAATCCCCCATAACAAATTCTCCCCTCATGATGTCAAAACGCCTCACCAGGTTTTACCTTGGCAATCTTTCCCGGGGCAAGCAAAGGATCCACAGCAGTGGAAGATGTACCAATCTGTGAATGAATAGCAAAAGACTGCTTTAGCATTTTAGAATCCACATCAAGGAAATTACACGTCAAAAATAAGCAAAAGAGATGTGAGAAAAACTTTAAAGGTGGCATCCATTAATTTTCTACTACACATTGACTTCATATACTAAATTTACAACAAGCACCACCAACAATTTGCATCTAAAGCTTTAAACTAATATATGCGCATGTGGCAAGCACTACATTCTTTCTATTATTACTGGAGCCAAGTTTACACACGTGATGTCTCACATTTTAAGCATTTCAGAGTGCTTATATCTCACCCGCAAGGGTAGTCAAGTTGGTGTAGCAGTAGAGCGCGGGACCGCAAGGTCACGAGTTCGATCCCCTGCATAAACCTTCTTGGTTGAGCCTGTCACACATGGCTTGCCAAGTGTGTGTAATCGGCTGACGTGGTTTGCAGGCTATTGCGTCAGTCCGGGGTTTACCCTGTGCGCACTCGAGAAAGTAGCGGCTGCGGTTTCCTTCGTAAAAAAAATAAAAAAAATAGAGTGCTTATATGTCAACCAACTTACTAATACGTTAACAAACTAAAAGATACTTGTGCATGGAAAATCACCTAGATAAGTCTTACTTTGTGGATATGAGGGAAAGGGTCCTTATTAGATGTTATTAATACAACAAATCATTTATATGCCAACTAGACGAGCCAATATAAATATCTCACGGAAAAAAATTGAATATGGAAAAGGCATTAAATGTAAAAAAAATATGAATACTAAAAGGTTAGGACAACCTTAAAAAGTCTCAAACTCAGATTTAAGTTCAAGACACTTATATCCTAACAAGGTACAGTAATCACTATATGAAGTCATTAAACTTTCTCATTTCTAGAACAGGAATTAGCAGTAACTTATCTTGTGAATGAGAGAGACCTAAGGGCTATGCAGTATCATACTAGAAATAAAAGAGATCTAAGAAGGGTATTAAACCAGCGGCCATTGTCTCTAGGAATGAATCCTAGAGACAATCATTATTAAGGACAAATGTATTTGAACACATTTGTATTATTAATAAGATTAATATATTTATGGCAATTATTAAATTATTATTTGATTGTTTGTAATTATCATTAATGTGCATCCCTTAAGCTTACGTTGTCATTAATAGAGTGAGACATTGATGATAGAGCGTAACTCTAAAATAGCCTCGACTAATGATCATCGAGAATGAGATATCGATGATATGTTATAAGTCGACATGTGGTCTGCATCACATTCTTAGAGAATGTAGTATGTCTCACCTGCTACTACTAATGGTTACTAGTGACGGACACATGGATACTTTTGGAAAGTATTGGTATACTCTGCTGATAAACTATTTGTTAGACATGTCTAGAATGTTATCAGAGAATGACAGATAAAGATCCTTTGACTTGAGGTCAATACGCAACTTGTTTACAGAGTAATGTACTTTGACCCTGTCCTAAGTTTAAACTCCTTATAGGACAAAATACGGCTTGTGTTGGGTGCATTATGATGTAAACTGAGGTGGTAATTGGGCCAAGAATAGGATTCATTCCTCGATTGGATATTCGAGAGAACACTCAACTTCTCAGTGATGTTAGGTCAACCAAGTCATTGGCCAATGCAAGAGACATATTTAGAATATGATCTAGTTGTCGACTAATATAAATGAGATAAAATGATCAAGTCATTTGGATAGACACATGTCAAATCCTAAGCTTGATCGAGTGTATCGCGAATGAAAGAAATTTATCATCTCACATAAAGGCTATGTTTGCTGGATTCATGTAAACGTACTTCACATATTGAGTTCATCGTACGACACAGTCTAGGAGAGACTATTTCTTATGTAATCTAAGATACAAGAATGTTTACTATTTCTAAATTTTCTTTTCGCATTTATGTATACTCAATATATTTTGTTCAAGTGAAATGTAGCATTGCCAGGATTCTTTGTTTTTTCTAGCACATTTTAGCTGTGTTTGGTACTATATATTTTTTTTACAAAAGAAATTTTCCTATAATGTATTTCTAAATAAATGCCATATGTTTAATTAAATTTAATTAAATATTATATAATTGTATTTAATGGAGGGAAAATTTTAAATTTGAAATAATGTCAGGGGAAAATTTCATCCAATAGGTGGAAGGAGAATATTTTTTGAGCAATTTCTAATATGTTAACCGTATTTTTTATCCAATAATAGAAAGGTTGATCCAATAGGTGAAAGGAGAGAATTTTGAGTCATTTTTAATATCCTAAGAGCATTTTGATCTTTTTTAATGGCGAGGGCATACTTGACCATAATTATTTACGGAGAGGAAATCTGTTCCATTTTGCATAGTTCAAAGGCAAATTTTACTCTTTGGCCAAAAAAATAACAATAAAGCTGAAGCCATGGGAAAGTTTGAATGCTTGTAGAAAACTATGCGGTGTTTAATCCACGAGTTCTCTCTAACTTCTTATTCTAAATTCTGGTGTCCTTTCTCAATTATGAAAATCATTTTTATAGTTGTAGGAGGAAAGAATTGTGATGAGACCAAACTCTTATTGACCAATCAAATTGAGGTGTCATATCATATTTGATTTATTAGGATATGTCATTTTTACACGTGACACATTTTTATCGCCATATGATTTGACTTGTCTTTGACATGTGACATTATTCTATTGAATCGTTATTTGACTTGGTGTATCACGTCATTTTACACGTAACATCAAAATAGACCTTTAGGATAAGATAACATCTTAGAGTTAACAAAATATATTCATCATTTGAAACCCAAATAAATGGACTATAGCCCAAAAAATAGAATTAGGTAAATTTATATTTACTGAATTTAAATAATTAATCGAAATATATTAGATCAACAATATTTAATTGGGGCAACCGTCTGACTTCAAAATAACGTTATGCCAAGGAGAAATTTCCATATCTTTTACTTGGCCCTACCATACAATAGATTAGAGTAATAATTCTAATGAAAGTACAACTACTTTAGCCAACAATAAATTAAGAAACCGTAAAACGCATTGCAATTTAAGCCCCCCCCCGCCCCCCCTCACACACACAAGAAAAGAAAGCGTACTTTTCAAAGACTCAAGTGAGAATGAAGTCAATGAACCAATTGCTCCAAATTTTCAAAATCTCTTCCCTTCCAAATTTGTGTATATTAGTAGAGTTTTTCCATTACTTTCATTTATCAATTTATCATTATTCATCCGCCCCCCACTCACTTTTTTCTCTCCACAAACCCTAGTGTTTTCTTTTGTTTATTGTATTTAAAACCCCAAAAAATCGTTTTGAAAAAATCTTGGTTGTTGTTGTTGAGCGTTAATCAAAGGGAGAAATATGTAAGATTTTGAGGGATTTAAGAAATTGTGAGAATTCGGGTCAAGCATCAATGATGGTTGATCCGGAGAGAGTGGTATTCGATATAAGCTCAGATGAAGAAGTGGGTGTGAGAAGCAGAGGCAGTGGAGGTGGAGGGAGCGATGAGTATGATTGGATAACGGAGCTTTTGGGTGAAGGGGATGGATGTAGCAAAGATGACTCTGATGATGTTGTAGTGGTGGGGGAAGTTATCGTGAACCCTAAGAAAAATTTGAAGTCTTTAACCAAGAATGACGACGACGATGATGATTGTGTTGTTCTGGAGGAAGACCCAGATAAGCCTGTTGAAGTTGTGAATGATAGAGGTGGTGATGATGATGATTTGCTTGTTGTAAGCGAAAAGGGTCAGGTACTGAAATTTGCAAGATACCACCATTTTTATCATTACCCAATTTTGGTGTTATGTATGTTTCGTTTGCTTCTTTCTTGATTTAGTTAAAAAAAACCCAACAAAATGGCAAAGGGAATAAAGATACAAAAGAATAGATGGAAAGATTATGAACATGTGGAGTTTTAGAGATATGATAGTTTGTACTCATTTCCTTAGAATAATTTATTTTTGATGTTGTGTGACTGTGTCTGTTTCGGTTGCTTCCTTCTTGGAGTGTCTTGATTTAGTGCTGGAAAGTTCTGATTTAGTTAAAAGAAAAACCCCAACAAATGGCAAAGGAAATGGGGATTTGACTTCTGGGTCGAGCTCGTTGCACGGGGCATATCTAGTGCGGTTTATCTCTCCAGTGTGGTTTGCGGGCCACAGGAGCGGGGTTTACCCTGTGCGCACCCAAAAGGTAGCGGCTGCGGGTTCCCTTGTCATCACGAAAAAAAATGGCAAAGGAAATAAAAATATAAAAGAATAGATGGAAAGATTATGAACATGTGGAGTTTCAGAGAGATAGTTTGTACTCATTTTACTTAAAAAAAACTTATGATTTTACAATTAGATTTTTTTGGGATGAGCTTCTAACATTTGCCGGAAGCTTGTTCTGGTGATATCAATCATCTGTTATGTAATTCTCTGAATGAACTGAAAAATAAATCTCTCTATCTAAAACCCTGTTGAAGTTGCCTAGCTTTTAACACATAAAGATTTTAAATTAAGAAATTAGCAATTAAAAAAATAAGAAACCTCCTACATATGTCATCAAAATGTACAACTGAAGGGGGGTCTCGCAAAGAAGATAAAGTGAGAAACAGAAGGGACTTGAGTGGCGTGTCTGTGTCATGTGTGTAGGGGGTGGGGGAGATATGTAAAGAGTTTGGCTTGAGAAGTTCAGGCATAAGTTTATAGAACAAAGAAAAACTACAAAGGTCCATTGGAGAGTGCCGGGCAGGGTGTGAAGAGAGACCCTTCACTGTGTATCAGATGGCCCATCTCCTTAGCTACACTGACAATTGTATTTCTCTTTGAGTGCAAATTTGGAAGATCTGTGTACACTCTACCCTCCCCAGACCCCACGTTGTGGATTTCACTAGGTATGTTGTTGTTGTTGTACAAATTCGGAAGATCGTTTGGTTGTTCATTTAGGTCTTTCTTTAGAGAATTTTCCAGACAAGATTATCCTATAAATTGTTTTTTTTTTATAATTGTGATGTCTAGGCTAGCTAGCACGCAACTAATTCCACACGGTATCTGCTACCTACCACTAGCATAGGTACTCCATCCACCAAGCTTGGATAGATGTGAAGAAATTACCTAGTATTTTTGCCGTGAACCTAAGACCTCATTGTCTTTTTTCCTTTTCTGCATAGGGAGACAAAAAGAGGTGAATTTTTTTTGTAATCTGAACACTATCTGTGCTTCAAACTCATTTCTTCTTTATGATACATTTGTGTTGTTCTTTCTCTGGGTCTTAGGCTTTGGTTTGCTTTTCTTTGAGCCGAGGGTCTATCGGAAACAACCTCTCTTCCTTCCAAGGTAGATTTAAGGTCTGCGTACATTCTACCCTCCCCATACCACACTTGTGAAATTACACCGGGTATGTTGTTGTTGTTGTTGTTTCTCTGGGTCTTAGTTGGGAACAATATTAAAACTGCTTTTGCATCTCAGTTCACTTTTGTTGGAGAATAATTTTTATTTTGCATGAAACCAAAAAGCACATGTCAAACTAGTATGCATTCTGGGATTCTTTTTATAAAAATGCATTCTGGGATTCTTTTTATAAAAATGCATTCTGGGATTCTTTTAATAAAAATGTATTCTGGAATTTTAAACAATTAGCCGCAAAAAGATCTTCCAATGTTGATTTTTGTTTTCCAAATTTGGCCAACATTGGGTGTGGGGTCCACACTTGCTCTCTTTTATGGAAGTGTCAGGTTGTCTTTATGATTTTTTTGTGAAAGGTTTGTCTGAATGATATATCTCCATTAGACAGGACATGACATAACTTTAGCTTACTAAAAACATGGCCCTAGATAGGAAGGTATGGAGGTCGAGGATTAGGATAGAAGGTTAGTAGTTAACCTGGTGGTGTCCCACTTTATGTGGGAGATGCAGGGGCCTAGCCTCCTCTCCACTTCTCCTTATTAGTAGTATTATTTAGTAATCGTGTAGGTTTTTATTCTTCAATGTGTATCACTATTTGTTGTTTCATTTGCTTTGTATCTTGCTATTTTGTTGTCATATTTTTTTTTCTTGCAACCCTGCTTCAAATTCTTTTTCTTTTGAGCCGGCGGTCTATCGAAAATAGCCTCTCTACCCCACAAAGGTAGGGGTAAGGTTTGCGTACATCCTACCCTTCCTAAACTCCACTTGTGTGATTACACTGAGTATGTTGTTGTTGTTGTCTTTATGATTTAGCTGCATTAGCTAACTAGTGGTGTCATATTAATAGACATAGCGTGTTCAATCTGTATTTCCTTAATCTTATACTTTGTTACTTCAATGGGTTTGTGTTGATTCAAACTCACAATATGTTTCTTCATGGTGCCACTTTGTTTCAACTCACAAGTAGTAATATTTTGGACTCGTATTTATTTTGTTGTATAAACTTAATAGCCAAGTCTCTATTATTTTTACCATCTCCGAGTGTGAAATTTGCATTTATATTAGTTCCTATTGAATTTTGCACCCAAGGGTGTGACTTAGTGGTCAATGAAGTGGGTTGAGAATCATGAGGTGTTAGGTTCAAATTCTAACAGAGACAAAAAGCACTAGGTGATCTCTTCCCATTTGTCCTAGCCTTGGTGGACAAAGTTACCTGGTACCTGTTGCTGGTGGGAAGGGGCAAGTGCCCATGGAATTAGTCGAGGTGCGCAAGCTGGCCGTGCACCATGATTATAAAAAAATATACCAGTTCCTACTGAATATATTCACGTGAAATAATCGGGATATAGAAATAACTTCTATATCATTTTACTGTGCTAAAACTTGTCTTGTCATCTTGTTCATAGCCATTAGACACCGTTCATTTTCTAGCTTGTTATACTACTAGATTATCTCCGTCTTTTTTTTAGAATTGAATTTATCTCAATCTCTCTCGTTTTTAACCTTTCCTCAAATTAGAGTATACCTTTTCATGTCAAGGTAAGTTTCTTTTTTATCATTGTCACACCACCTCTGCCTCATTTGTTAAACACACATCCTTATTAAGGCAAAGCTCTAGTGAGATGCATCTTTTATTTATGATGGTTAAGATTTTTTCCGCAACTTCCACATTACAATTGTGGCAATAGGGTTATGCTTGAATGATAAGCCAACATGATTCTTTCTAGTCGGTTGCCTTTGTATTCCTACAATCAATTAGGGGTCAGTATGGTTGGTAATTTGATTTTTCTTAAATTTTCAGTATTCATAAGATAAGAGAAACTGGTGTGGAAGTAAGAGAGAAATCTAGAGAGAACCCAGAGACTTCTTACTTGATGATTCTTATGTTACAAAACACACCTATTTACAGGTGTAATACTACATAAAAGCTAGAAACTTGTGTGAATGTAATAAATGTTTGTGGATATACATTTATTGTGATGACCCATTCCTTGATTTTGTGTGGTGCATTTATTAGGTATTTTTTGACTTTTTGACTTTACAATTAATCTCCGCGTGGGTTAGCATATCTTCCTAAAAGAGGAATCTTCTAGTATCTTGGGTTGATAATACAAGGAGAATGGGAGATTGACGATGATGTTGCACACTGTATTGGTGCAGGATAGATGAAATGGAGGCTCGCCTCGGGGTGCTTTGCGATAAGAAGGTGTCACCAACGCTTAAAGGTAAGTTCTACGGAGTGGTGGTTAGACCAACATTGTGGTATGGGGCAGAATGCGGGCTAGTCAAAAACGTCTACGTTGCGAAAATGAGAATGTTTAGATAGATGTGTGGTCATACGAGGAGAGATATTATTAGGAACGAAGTTATATGTCCTCCGTGGAGGACAAGATGAGGAAAATGAAACTGAGATGGTTCGGACATATGAAGAGGAGGTGTGGTGATGCGCCAGTTAGAAGGTGTGAGAGATTGGCGGTAGTAGGAGTTAGGAGAGGTAGAGGTAGATCGACTACTTTCCTTTTGTGCCGAGGGTCTATCAGATGCAGCCTCTCTACCCCACAAAGGTAGAGGTAAGGTCTGCGTACATCCTACCCTCCCAGACCCCACTTTGTGGGATTACACTGGGTATGTTGTTGTTGTGGGTTAGCTTATCTTCTTCACCTTTATACATTTGATCACTAATTTAATGTGGGTGTTTCTAATCACTCCTTGCCACACCTGATTCTTGGACCTCGGGGTGCTTTGGTAAACATGTTTGAAAATGATCATTTGAATTAGCAAAATTGGTAGAGATCCATCTCTAAAAGTTCCGACCCGCACGAAAGGCGTAACGATCTGGGCACTGTCTCGGAGAGAGGCTCGGTGGAAAAGACATGTCTGTGAAGATGCGGACTATAGGTTGGCAGAGATAATTTTGAGTAGTATTTTCTTATTGGTAAAGTGACAATTGATCTCATTGTGTTTAGTTCGTTGTGAATTACGGTATTATATGCAATGCAGTTCGCAGTTTGATTGTCACAAAACATTTTCATTTCCTTTACTTTAACTCGGTTAACTGCTCGACCACCTAAGCTCACATATTACCTAGGTCATAGTTCTATACTTTGCTTCAGCACCACATCATGCCTCTTACTTTTCAAGAGATTTAGGTTCTGCCAATCAATACACTGTAGACATGGATCACCTGGAAATTTACTAACAACACTGACTTCAGAGGAAATAACCAGACAATGACTCGATTTCCCAACAGTTAGCCTATAGTGTCCTGGTTTTGATATGGGATCCCCTGCTTCCTAAGTGCGTTTATTGGTCGTTGGTCATACCAGTTTTGTCCGTAATCCAGAGCAGAGATGATTACGCTCTAGTTGGAGTGAGCAGCGTCTATGTCCAAAGAGTATTTAAGCCTCCTAATTCTATGGTTTGAAATGAGTAAAGATCTGACTCTGTAATGGCTCAATCATTTTTTTGTTCATCTAGTAACAAATATATACAACGAGGTATAGACACAATTATTGTGCATAGTGTCAACAGAAACAAAATGATCCCGTTACTAAGGACAAATCCAAGTTGATGACTGCAGAACGGAAGTGTCCCGACTGTGCTCCTGAAGATTGTTTCAAATCATAAAGGTAAGCGGTGAAGTTCACATGCTAAACCAGACTATCTTACACGACTATTAGGTCTTTGTTCTTTTTATGGACTTCTTTCTCTAACTCAGCTTGCAGATATGCATGTTTGCTATCAAGCTGATATCTCATGGCCGCCATAGATAAGAATGGTCATAGATGCAATCTTCGCAACGGATAGAGACAGACATCGTTTCGTCTATAAACTCGAGTGTATTCTTTGTTCAAAAGGCGACCTCAAGCTGATCAACTTCTCCATCTGGCCCATTCTTTAACGTGTAACCAGCGGAATTAACTATGTTTGGCCAGCAGTGGCACTAATTTCAAAGACTTTTTTCGCATATAAGGCAGGTATTTTATCAATCATCATCTGTCTCCAATCGGGATCAGCAGCTAATACCTCACCGTACCTAGAAATAGGCAAGAAGATAACGATGAGGACTTAAGAAACAAAATGGGTGAGAGTTACGAGCAGAGAGGATACATTTTCTAATAGCCATAGAGGAATCATAAGTTGGAGCGTAATCCTCGTTGAAATAGGCACCAAAGAGGAAGCTGTTAGCTGAATCATCTTTTTTACTTGCTAAAAAAAAAGATGTATAACTACAATCTAGGAGAAAAATGATCAACGATGTTCAATACAGAAGAATGGTCAAACTGGGAGGATTGAAAATATGGAATGTGCTCAGAATGATACATGTATACAAAGTACTGCTGCTCCTTGGAAAATAACATTTGTATCCTTTTTGAAGTCGAGAATACCAAAGAAAGACATGTTTAATTGATCTAGCAATGAGTTTATCCTTCTCTGGGTCATATCTTAAAAAACATGTACCTCTAAAGACTCTAGGTGGAAGTTTTATAAAGGTCCAGAAGGATGAAGGAGAGAAAAAGGGACCTAATCCGGTATGGCTGAAGAAGACATTCGGTTGATCAGTTAAGATGCAATGAGAACCTCATTTACCTGAAATTCCTAATTGTATAGAGGACGGGGTAGCTTTGGGAGAGAACCATATTTTGTGGTTTTCTCCTTTTTTGGTATACCTCTTGTATAGGGCCAAGATGGCCTTGTTATTATCAATGAAATATTTTACTTGATCAAAAGACCCTCATTTACCTGAAATTGGAACATTTGATGAAATATGGAAAAGTGGTACTTTGTCTTTGCCTTACCGTCTTTTCTCAGCGGATCGCAGCAGTCGTAATCAAGTGGTCGTTCTTGTGCTCTGCTACCTATTATGTTGGGTAGTATGGGGGAAAGACATGGAATTAAGCATTTTCCAAAAAATAGCTTATTTTAGCAAAAATAGTCATCGGTAAAGGTTACAAAGTACCGAGAACACATAAACTGACAGTAACCTAGGAGTGGCCAGTGGGCCGGGCTCGGGTCTGGCGGGCCGGGTCTGGCGGTGTCGGGGTCGGGGCGGGACGGGAGAAGGGGCGGGGTCGGGTCCGGCGGGGTCGGGTCGGCGGGGATCGGGAGCAAGTCCGGTCCCGATCCCGATCCCGATCCCGTCGGGCTCGGGGCGGGCTAGGGGCGGGGTCGGGCTCGGGTCGGGATACGGCGGGGTTTTTTTTTTTTTAAAAAAAAAATAACATATGTATAAAAAAAACTCAATAAACAAAACAAGATAGTGTAATAAAAACATCCCAAGACTGTTTTTGTGCCTCTTATATTATTTAATAGACATATGATTTTTTTGTAATACAAATACAATTGTCTAAAATCTAAATTGCAACTTTGTGGTGTTGTCCAAAAGTTACAAATTACATAATAAAATTACAATTAAAAAAATTACATTCTCAAAAAAACCTGTTCTAATTGCTTGATGATTTCATGTGGTTCTTCGGTTGGAATTGGTATTTGTTGGTCAAATTGATCCACGTCGCTTCCACTACCTTCGGTTAAGATTTCGTTGTAGTTTTCATCATCTTCTTCGTTGATCTCCGGTTGACCGCACCTTCTCCGCTCCGCTCGTATCCAATCTCTCGAATAATACCGCAATTTCCAAGCCGTCTCCCAAGCTAATGAGTGTCTACGTGGTCTCCTATTTGATATCTCGCTCGCGAAAAAGCGCTTTCGACGCGCGATTGACGACGCTTGAATGTTCAAAACATCTCGAGCCATCATTGAAAGTGTCGGAAAGGTCTTCTCATTCCCCCTCCGTATTTCGGCAAGTCTTCATGTCCATCTTCATTGATAACTTCTTGATACGGTACAGAACCACCGCAAAACAAAAATATCCAACTCGCTAATTTGGTTAGTAGTAGAGGTACGACCGCACATTCTATTTACGAGGCTTTCAATACTAGCGCGAAACAACATGTCTTTTGTGAGGTTGTATTGAAGATGAAGAAGATGGTATGGAAGTTTGGTAAGTTACTAGCATTTTCTTGTTGATAAAATCTATATATATTTTTGCATTGGTGTTCTACGCTAGACAATACTTCTTCTTTAGTTTGTTCAATAGGTGGTGGGTGATTTAGATTTTTGGGACTTGGAGGTGGTAGTACTTCTATACAATCGTAAATAGTTTCAATTAGTGATTTAGTACCGTCTATTTTAATAGTAGGATTTAATACGTAACCAATAATATATATAGAGGGAATAGGAATAAAATATTTTTTTATTTTGACAAACATTTTTTTAATAGTTTGCCTTATAAGTTTGGTTTTTTCATATATTCACTAAGTAATAAAAATATTAGAGTTATATAAAATAACATAGTTGAAATAGTAGGATAATATATACCGGAAAATTCTTTTGTTGCTTGAAAAAATTTCTCTAAAAATACAATAAGTTCGGAAATTTTTTCCCAATCACTATCTAAAATCATATCAGTGGCTTTTTATTATGAGAGTTAAAAAATAAAGTTATAGGTAATTTATAGTCATAAGCAACAAGTAGTTGCTCGTATAAAGAATTCCACCTAGTGGATACTTCTTGTGGAATTTTTCTAAAAGGTAGTCCACAATCATGACAAATTTTTTTATATTCTTTTCTACGTTGTACTTTATTACTTTTAAAAATAAAGTTTATAGCAAATTGTATTTTACTAAGAATGTCTTCAAAAAGTGATAGACCATCCTTTACAATTAAGTTATATATATGGCACGCGCATTTTATATGAAAATGGTCCGGAAAAGACGGAGTTAAACTATTTTTTAAAATTGTAATTGCGTAATTGTTATTAGAAGCGTTATCTAATGTAATAGTCATAATTTTATCGGTAATTCCGTAATAATCGCACACTTGATAAATATTTTCGCAATAAAAGTACCAAAGTGTGCCTATCATCTATATATTTATACGCTAAAATACGTTTTTGCATAGACCATTTATAATCTATCCAATGACAAGTTACGAGTTAAATAATCATGGCCGTTAGTACTACGACCTATATCGGACGTGATGGATACTTTGCCATTAAAATGATATAATGAAAAACGTAAATATTGTTGATATTCATGCGCGAATTTAAATACATCTCTCTTAACGAGTTGATCTAGGAAAACCGTTAAAAGCAGGATTATATATATCTCTAATGTAATGCTTAAAACCGGAGATGAAGGAAATGAAAAAGGCAAACCCTCCACAAGAACTAATTTTGATATTGCTTCCCTATCTCTATGTTTATTGTATTTAGGGCCTACAATTCCCCCGTCATAGGGTTAATTTGACCTTGTACTTGGTCGGGACAATATTAGTATGTGAACCTTGTCTCGATGGAGCGGGCGTTTGCGCACCCGGTTTTGAAGCCTGGTATTGGGCATACCTAGTTTGGATGAGCACTTACTACGTGTCTAGTTAAACCCCCGTCCCACCGTGACCTTTTCCAGTTTTAAATTTTAAAACATTTTTATAAATTTTACATATGGCTACTTGATTCTCTACGTCCCTATCAAAAAATGTCCATGCATCGATTTTAATGGTCGTTTTTGGACCTCGTCTCATACTAGGGGGAATAGGAGGTATTTCGGTTGAAGGTGCACTAGTGGGTGTGTTGTCATCAACATTAGTGGGTATATCATCTAGATCATCGTCTAAATTAAAGTCTTCTTGAGTTCCAGAAAATAGCTCCTGGTCTAAATCTAATGGTATTGTAGGAAAATGTTGAGTATCAACAAAATCATCCCCGTGTAGGAATAAGATGACTAGAAGAAGTACCCTTGCCCTGGTTGCCCCTACTAGAAGAAGCACCCTTACCTTTACCCTTAAACATACCTTTTAATCCTTCCATTTTAATTATGATAATAAATAAATAATTAAAGACAATAAAATTAAGTGATCTAAACTAAATAAACAGACAATAATAATTTAATGAAGGAACGAATGTACCAAACGCCGACGTAACGTCGACGTGTAATCGAGAGGTTGAAAATTGAAACTTTGCTCGATGGAAGATCCTCAAGCTAGTTGCCAACTTCACTACCAATTCCCAAATGACTAAATAAAATTGAATATTTAGCAAACAATGTAGAATTGTAGAGAGATATATTGAGAAATTAGAGAGATTGTAGGAAGATTTGTGAGAAAGATGAAGAGAAAATGAGTTATTTATAGTTGAAAAATTGGGTTAAAGTGTAAATATAATAACTTATGGGTTAAAAATAAATATTAAGGGGTAGGGGGTTGGGGGGGGGGGGGGGGGGCTAAAATGGCCGTTGGCCAACGGCCATAATCTAAAATGGCCGTTGGTGCAACGGCCATTTTTGCAAAGGACGGGGTCGGGGAGGGGTCGGGGCGTGCTCGGGTCTCGCGGGCCTGGGGCGGGCTCGGGTCTCGCGGGACGAGACCTCGTCCCGTCCCGAGTTCGACTCCCGCCCCCGTAATTTTTTTTTTTTTTTTTTGGCGGGTCGGGGCGGGGTCGGGGTCGGGCTGTCCTGGCCAGCCCTACAGTAACCTGACCAGAAACCATTCATTAGTAATGATATGCATGATTATATTAACTCATCTAGGAGAGGATGTGTTTTTTTTCTCCTTCAAGTAGACACGGCTCGAAAGAAGAGAAGGGATCATTCACTGAAGTTTTGAAAGATGTGGATGTTCACGACTATCAGATAAGTGGAGGAGTGAGTATCAGTGGCAGTGCATGTAGTGGAAGATGAACTAGCAGGGAGATAGTAACGACGTCACCATTCACGCCTCCATGTCATACCTCGTTTCTGGACAAGAAGATATTTATTGCTAAGTCAATAGAACAACAGAAGCCTCTTGTAACTTTATCGATAGTTTTAGGCCTGATTAAAAAACTTGTAGGCACAGGAGAAAGAGTTGGTGAGGAAGGAGACAAGAGTTGACCTGATTGTGCCACATATGTGATAGATGACTCCTTAGGAACTTATTATAATCAACACTAGAAATCATGACGGTCTGATCCCTAAGGATTTTGATTTGCTGTTCGGATTACTGTTGCAGCACCAGATGGCTGCACTTAAATGGGTTCCCTTGAGGGCGAGGTCCTCTATCTCGACAAGAAATTTCTATTATTTATCTGGGAAGCCAGGTCGGAGGTCTCCACAATTGGAGGTTCAAGCCTCAGTGATGTGAGCTTTACTTTTCAAAGAGACAAGATCAGAGCGGACTGATAAGTGACAGATTACCATGAAAAGTCTATCATGTTGCTTCTTCCATTTATATGTTTGGCAATGACTGCCTGATTGACATAGATGAATTAAACTGCAGCCTTACCTGTTTCATTGTGCCCGATGTTTGTGAACATATCATAATCTCTCTGGTTCAACCCTAGTACAGTTGGATTTTTTTTACAAGTCTTTTATTGATCTGGTAGCAAGCTGGTACAGAAGCAAAATACAAAGCATAACTACAAAACTTCCATCAGTCACACTATATATTACCCCCTAAGAAATACAAAAAAAAAAAAACAAGTAATGGTCCACCTATCTAGAGTACTACTAGAGCACCATAAGAAAAGATTTTTGATGCATTTGTTCTTGACTCTAGGAATCTGCATTATCTTTCCTTCAAATCATGCCTTGTGTCTTTCCAGCCAAACAGTCCATAGTATACAGATAGGAATAGTCCTCCATGTGTGCTTTAAGTCTCTTTTCATTCCCTGAGCCTTCCAGACCTTTAGCAAACTGCTAATTTTCTGAGGTATAACCAGAGATACTCTCATAATAGAAAGAAAAAGCTCCCAGCACTATTCCACCCTTTGTAATGAGGAAATTGTCAACAAAATAGTTACCTTACAGCAGTTAGGGTAATGCCCGTTCTTGCCTTCTCTTTTCTCTCTGCATGTGTCCATGATGTAAACTTTGTTTCTTACAGATGGTCAAACATTGAAGTTTGGTTGACTTTTAACTGCACCATTTACATGTAATGTACTCTTTGGAGGTGAAACTGACTGAGTGATAGTGGTCTGCCTATCACATTAGCTAGAGGGCTGTGCCTCAGAGCATTCCATGGAGTTATTATCCCCTGCTGCCGTACAATGTGTGTATATATATGTGTGTGTGTGTGTGTGTTTGTTTTTTTTTTTTTTTTTGGGTTCTCATTAGCCCTTGTACGACAGAGGAGATTTTCAATAAGGTACTAGTGAATTTTGTGAAGGAAGTTTAGTTCCCTGCCTCTGGTGGGAAATTTTTCGGTTCTGGGGATGAGATCACTTTTATCGTAGTAAGATAACCCATGTAACTAAGGGAACGATACTTAAGTCATCTGTTACCTTGTCCGATGTCGAGCTTTCTTAACTTGTGGTTGGTAGTGAAATAGCTGCTTTGCAATAGTTCTCCTGTGTGATGGGGGCTGGATTTTTGTCCACAATGAGTATGAACAAAGACACATTGATGACTTATTCAATGGCCAATGCACTTAATATTATCAGTAATGTTGCAATTTTTCTGTGGAGTAAGAAGTGCTGAATGGAGAATTCTCCTTGTCTGTTTAGTGTACATTTTCACACACTAATTTATCTTTGCAATTGTCCGGTGTAATTGACGAATCTTTCACTTGGGAGTTTGGAGGTGGTCTTTTGACATTGATTTCTTCTGCTTGTCTTCCTTTTTGCAGATTGCCTGCAGAGATTATCCCCATTCACGACATCTTTGTGCTAAGTTTCCCTTTGGCTCTACTCCCCATGAAAGGCACTGTGATCTGGTACTTTTGTCTTTCATTTTAAGTCCGTTTAGTTTGTGTGAAAATTTGTTTAGTCTTGATCACTATTCTCTTAATTTCAGTGCCATTGTTATGTCTGTGACACACTTGCTCCATGTGTCTACTGGGGCACTGACATTTCCAGTGTTGCCCATTGTCATGCTACTGACAAGGACAAGTTTTGGAAAGCACAGAGACAAAGCACAAGGAAAAGTGATAAATCTCTTCCACTGGTCACTCCGGGCCGTGATACTTCAGTATCTGTTCCGCCACCTGTAGCTAACCAAGCTCCAGGTTTTATTCCGAGATTGCCCAATTATTATCCCCCACAGAACCAAGCGTTTAGACAAGCCCCAGTTCGTCCTTGTTCCATGCCAAGCAGTCCTGGGTTACCGAATTCAACTAGACAGCGGTCCACTGCTCGTAGAGACAAATTTCATAGCAATGTTGTCTCTCAACAGTTGCACAATGCAAGCATTAATGTTAATCCAAGGGAAAAAAGGCACAACGTTAGTCATTTGGGTCCCCAGTTTTTTACTACCCGGACAGCGTTCAAAAGGGCAGGGTCACCTCTACAGGCTTTAGCAACTGATAGATCTGGATACAATTCACCAAACACTTGTTCTGTGCCTCATTCTCCAATGGCTAGGTGGATAGTTCCTTGTGACTCACGGCCTATAGGTTCGAATAAGTATATTGCTTCCTCCCAGCACAATGCTGGCATACTTGGTGCTAGTGCTGTTTCTAACCAACCTCAACTACATAGGCAGCCTGGTCTTGTGGGTGTGTCTGCAAATTATGCACCAATGGCACCTGAGATACCCTCTCAGCCTAATGCTGGGAGACTTGGTGCTAATGCTGCTTCTTCCCAGCATCAACTACCTCAGCAGCCTGCTTTTGTGGGTGAGATCCCTTCCCAGTCCAGTGCTGGCGCAGTTGGTGCTAATGCTGTTTCTAGACAACCTCAATTACCTAGGCAGCCTAGTCTTGTGGGTGTATCTGGAAATTTTGCACTGATGGAACCTGAGATGCTCTCCCAGCCCAGTGCTGGCATGCATGGTGCTAGCGCTGTTTCTTTCCAACCTCAGTTACCTAGGCAGCCTGGGTTTGTGGGTGTATCTGCAAATTATGCACCAATGGAACCTCAGCTATCCTCTCAGCCACAAGTTAGTGTATGTGCAAATTCAGCGTCTTCCGAAGCTCCAATGTTCTATCTGCCATATGCTAATTCATCACCTTCTCAACCTCACTTGTCTTCACTTCCTAGTGTTCTAAGTGAATTTGGAAGTTTTGTTTCCTCTGAAAATTCAGTATCCTCCCACTCACAGGTGGATAATATGTACAACAACCCACTGTCATCTGAAGCCCAAATGTTCTCTCAACAGTATGCAGACGGAAACTCTGCTAACAGTTTGCCTCAGCAAACTTCAGTAGCCTTCCATCCAGAAGGAGGGAACACTTCTGTAAATACCACTGCTTCCCAGTATCTACTGGCCTGCCCGGAAAATGCAGGCACTGCTCTTGGAAATTCAACTATCCCTGTCTCCCAGTTGTCCAATCAGCCAGATGGGGGAACCTCATCAAACAGTTTAGTTCCCTGCAATGGTGATTTGCCTTCCCCTGCTACGACGGAAAGCACTTTTGTAAACAGGTGTGAGAACACTTTTTCTTGCCAACCTGAACTATGTAGACAGTTATCATCTGATAGCCAAAATATTTCCCAGCATGGACATCAAGGTGAAAATACTTTAATTCCAAGTTTCGAAGATTTTGACTTTGGTTGGGAGACACTTGGTAATGCATATAATCCTAAACCTGCAGAGTCACCGGAGGTAAGCAGACATCCTCAGTTAATTGAAAGCACAACTGGTTTGGACATTCAATATGATGATTGGTTAGTTTCTGGACCTTCAGACGTGCCATTTTTGACAGGATTTAACATATTGTCCCCTGAAGCTCCTCCCATAGATTCTGGATTTTTTGCCGACTTATAAATGTTGGTGGCATCCTTGACGGAACATGGCCCGTCTCTTCATATTTTTTTGCTTTTAAAAAACAACTTAGAAATGCTTTTTCCCTTTAAAGGGTAGTAGAGTACATATGGTTTAAAGAGTTAGGGTTAACAGGTTAAGTTTTCTTCTGGTGTAAACTGCTTTTGTGTCTGAAACACAAACGAATTCCATTCACTTGTAAATGGTACTAATTTTGCTCATGTAATGCTATCTTAATGGCAGCTTCTTTGACAAAAAATCTGATCCCTGTGAAGAGATGATCTACAATTGTCAATTTTTATGAATATCAGTGGCCTGAACCTCACTGGTTTTATTGGCAACAGTTAAGAAATTCACCTGGACAAAATTACATGTTAGTTGTGCTGATGGAAGATAACAGATATCATTTTGCAAGCTGGCTCAGTTGATAAAACAAAATAAAAAGAGAAACAATGCTTGATTGGCGAGTAGTACTTGTACTTTTGAAAATAATGGGCTCTTGGATTATGGAAACAAGAGAAACAATGCTTGATTTCTATCTAATTAGATTATGGAAGGTTATCTTGTCAACAGATTATTGAAGACAGTAATAGAAAGCTTAACATGGAACAGAAAAAAAGATGGGTAGGTAGGGAATAGTTTAGACTTTGATCAAGGGGAGTAATTTTCGAAGTATCGTCCGTGGAGGAACTGATTTCCTATGTTCACTTATAATTTTGTAGTTATATGAACGACAAAAATCTCTTATATTATTGTACTACGGATCTTTAGTGAAAAAATGTCATATAAAATAATATTTGTAATGGATTATAAAATACAAATCTCTCGTGTGTATTAGACAGAAAACCCAATAAATCAAACTCAACATTTGGCATTTACTTTTTATCTGTATTAGTTTCTCGACATGTGTGTTGCATGTGTATGTTATTACATGTTTTTGTAAAATAATATTATTATTATTTGAACGAAAATTTGAATAACTAATTATACATAAAATAATAAATTATAAGTTTATGTGTACGATTAATGTAATCATTATATGTAAATTTATTTGTCTAGCTCACAATCATTAGATATCATCTCAACCGATAAAGATGAACAATCAAAATTTAATTTGATACTTGTGATTCAATTAGTTATTTTTATTCATGAGGCATCAATATATATAGTGAAGTGTATTTGGCTTCCTTTTAAATAATATTCTTGATAGAAGTTCCTTTTAACATATTCTGTAATAATGTATTAATCTCTCAATACAATAAGGATCATATATCTACCATAATTATACAACACTATATATTACAAAATATATGGAGTATATTGACTAATATACGTTAATACACCCCCTCAGTCGGAGCGGGAGGAGGCCGGACGCTAAGACGAAATCGAAGAACAACTGTCTAGGAAGACCTTTCGTGAAGATATCCGCATACTGATATGAAGAAGGCACATGCAACACCTTAACATGACCGAAAGCAACCTTCTCACGAACAAAGTGTATATTCATCTCAATGTGCTTGGTTCGCTGAAGTTGAACCGGATTATGAGATAAATATATAGCGGACATGTTATCACAGTAAACCAAAGGCGCCTTACGCAGGGGACACTGAAGCTCCAAAAGAAGGTTTCGGAGCTAGCGGATCTCAACAACAACATTGACAACGCCTCTATACTCTACTTCTGCACTTGAAGGGGATAAAGTGGCTTGCCTCTTGGCAGACCAAGAAATGAGATTATCCCCTAAGAACACACATTAGTCGGAGGTGGAGCGTTGCGTGTCCGGACAGCCTGCCCAATCAGCATCCGTATATATATAGTGTGTACAATGTAGAATCCCAATACAATAAGGATCCTATATCTACTATAATTATACAACACTAAATATTACAAAATATATGGAGTATATTGACTAATATACGTTAATATATTCAATCAAAATCGGCTTAATAAAGTCAAAAGTTCATGATGCGTGTAAAGCTACTTCGGGAGTGTGGGATCTTAGTTCAAAAACATTATTATGTTCCTTACCTAATTGAATATGTGAAGTCGTATTGGTTTTTGAAGGAATGTTAATGAAGAATGGTAATATGATATACCTAATTTAGACTAAAATCGCATGAAAAAAACTGTGCTCACAATATGACTTATTTCATATGCCTATGATATTTAAGTATAAGAAAATGGATTTTATACATTATCAGAAAAAATTGCCTCTCTTGTTTTTCTAGTTGCAGGATCATTTGTCTTTTAATCTAAATTTGTGAACAGACTATATGACATCTGAAAATCATTTAGATGCGTATGTTTTAAAATTTTAATTGAGTTATGCAAAGGAGAGTTCATATACAAGCAACTTATTAATTGAAAGAAATAATCCCTTGATTATTTTCATTAATGAAAGAGAATATATACAAGTTACAATTTCCATAATAGGAAAATCTTATTCCTATTCTAATACAAAAATCCTATTCTAGTAGTACAAGAATCCTATACTTATGGTAAGTGTACAATGCTAAGTAATACAAAATATTTACCAAAAACCGTGTGATATTCTCTATAGAACCCGTGATATACACTTCATAAGGAAAGTGTATATCACGGGAATATTTCCTTTTTTAACACACCCCCGCAGTCGTAGCGGGCGGTATTCATACGCTGAGACTGTCCCTAAAATCTTCAAAAAGAACCGAGGGGAGACCTTTGGTAAAGATGTCTGCAATTTGATACATGAAAGGAACATGACAGACGCGTACTTGTCCACGAGCTACCTTTTCTCGAACAAAGTGGATATCCATCTCTATATGTTTAGTGCGCCGGTGCTGAACCGGATTACCAGAAAGGTAGATAACACTAATATTATCACAATAAACCAAGGTAGTTTTCTGAATAGGACAATGAAGCTCTAATAGAAGATTACGTAACCAACAGGATTCAGAAACCACATTGGCTACCCCTCGATACTCGACCTCTGCACTAGAACGTGATAACGTCGACTAACGCTTTGCAGACCATGAGACCAAGTTATTATCAAGAAACATACAATAGCCAGACGTAGACCGTCTAGTGTCTGGGCAGCCACCCCAATCATCATTTGTATATGAGACAAGTGTAGACGTCGACGAATGATATAAATGCAAGCCATAGTCAAGTGTCCCCTGGATGTACCGAATAATGCGTTTGAGAGCATTCATGTGCTCAATCCTGGGATCATGCATAAACAAACACACCTGCTGTACGGCATACATAATATCTGGTCTCGTGAACGTAAGATACTGAAGGGCCCTTGCAAGACTGCGATAGCAGGTTGGATCCTTATAAGGGGAGCCAGCCGAAGCACCCAACTTGGGTTTAGTATCAACCAGAGTGGAAGTGGACTTACATGATGACATCCCAGCCCTCTCAATGATCTCAGCTGCATACTTCCTCTGGGATAAGAACAATTCACCTACATGACGAGTGACAACAATTCCAAAAAAATAACTCAAGGGCCCTAAGTCTTTCATATCAAACTCAGAACTGAGCATTGTCATGATAGACTGGCGTAATGCATCAGAAGAGGCAGTCAAGATAATATCATCCATATAAAATAGTATATAAGCCAAGGAAAAACCACGACGATATATGAACAATGAATTATCAGACCTACTTTGAGAGAACCCAATAGTCGAAACATAGTCTGCAAACCTCTTATACCAAGCCCGTGGAGGACTTCTTCAACAAACAGACATGATGAGGATATTTGGGATCCCTAAACTCCAAGGGCTGATGCATATAAATTGTCTCTTTGAGATCACCGTGTAAGAAATCATTCTTCACATCTAACTGATGAATGGGTCATGCTTTCGAAAGAGCCAAGCCGAGCATCGTACGAATGGTAGTCGGTTTGACCACCTGATTAAATGTCTCACCACAATCCACACCAACATGCCGAGTCTTACAAGACGAGTCTTATGCCTCACAAAAGAACAGTCAGAATTGTCCTTATAAGCAAAAATCCATATAGACCGAATAATATTAATACCGGATGGATGGGTCACTAACTCCCATGTCTTATTATCAATAAGAGTGGTATATTCGTCGGTCATAGCAATTTTCCAATTTGGGTAATTTAACGCAAACACTGGTTATTGGGAAAAGGTGATTTAAGAACATTAGAATTTAAATTAAAATGTCTTTTCGGTTTAAAAATATTTCGTTGACTACGAGTGACTGGTCTTTGACTCGAGGGAGAATTGGGTGGATTTTAGGAATTATCGGGACTCGGGATGGACTGGCCAGTAGGCAGTGGGCCTGATGGCCCAATTCGGTAACGAGAACTGGAAATAGGGACTGGACCAATGGCGGTAATGGGTCGGTGGATCGGCCCATTTACCGTTATCGGCCCAAGAATCGGAGCGGACGAGTGTTCGGAACCGTAGCTGGTGACAGAACAGTGGGTCCAGCGGGCAGTGGGCCTGCTGGAAGATTTGGGGTGCGAGACATGTCCGAAAAATGGTGAATAATATACGGGGATATACTATCATCCAAAAAATTATACGAACCAGGCACGGGATTACTCACGTTAGCAAACGGAAATTGGGATTCATAAAAAATTACATGGCGACTAATGATGATTTTATTAGATGATAAATCAAAACATTTGTAACCACGATGATTAAACGGATAACCCAAAAACACACAAGGGGTAGACCGGGCCTGAAGTTTGTTAATTGTGGTTGACGGAAACAACGGATAACATAAGCACCCAAAGACCCTAAGATGTGAGAACGAAAGAGTCTTATTATATAACATATGAAGGGGGGTGATACGTCAAACTTTTGATAGGAAGAATGTTAAGGAGATATGTAGCCATTAGTAGAGCATGATGCCAAAAGGTAGGGGTACGAAAGCATGAATCAATAAAGTTCAGACAATATTGTTAATGGTACGAATTTTTCGTTCGGCTTTCCCATTTTGTGAAGACATATGAGGGCAAGAAAAATGAAAATTGGTCCCATTATTAGCACAAAATTCTCGAAATACCCCATTCTCATATTATTTCCCATTATCACATTGGATATTCTTAATTTCCCGTTCAAATTGAGTTTTAATGAATGCTCTAAATTTTAAGGTGGAAAAAATTTGAGATTTTTTCGCTATTGGAAAAGTCCATAAAAATTAGAATAATCATCCAAAAAGAAAATATAATAACGATGACCCAAAGAACTTAGAACAGGAGACGTCCATAGATCGCTATGAATAATATCAAATGGCATTAGAGTATGCGAATTAGAGTCTGCAAACGGCAATCTAGCAATTTTCCCTAAAGAACAAGATTGACAATTCGGAGTACTACGCATACCCTTACAAGAAATAAATTTATTTTTATCTAAGGAAGACAAAATAGACGACCCCAGATGACCTAGACGGGTATGCCACAAGGAAGGAGCAAGGGCGGCAAACGTAGACGACAAGGCTTGACTCGAAAGACCGAAACTCGGTGTGATCGGATAAAGATCTCCCCTACTATCACACCTCATGATAGGACTCCCCATCTTGAAATCCTTCACAGAAAACTCAAACGGATCAAATTCAATAGAAACAGAATTATCAGTTGTGAATTTACGGACATACACTAAATTTTTAATCAATTTAGGGGCATGAAGGGTATTTTTCAAGATAAGAGGTGGATGGGGATTTCTTTGACGAAGAAGCCTGCCAACACCATTATAGGCCTCGGAGAGGCCTGAAACCATTTGGAGGACCAAACGATCATTCGAAATCGGCGCGCCAACATTGAGGAGTTGGTCCATCAATTCTATAAATCTTTTGCAATAAGCCGAAACGTTAGGGAAATCTTCCATGTTGACGTGGGAGAATTCCTGCTCAAGAGTGGCAGCTCTGGAATTTCGATTATCTTGGAATATATCACGTAGTCTATCCCAAGTCGCCTTCGTCGTAGCGTCAGGCTCAATAATCCTTTGCAAAAGGTCGGTAAAAATCATGGAGTAAATCCATTGAAGGACAGTGGCATCAAGAGTCGTCCACAACTTAGGATCATCCTCGCGTTTTGGCACCTCTGTATCCTCAGGAGCTCCGGGGATTATGTGATGGATGACTTGATACGAGCGTGCGTGAATTTTGAACAGTTCGGCCCACGTCGCATATTAGACGTTTTCTATTTCAAGAACAAGAGGGATGTTATTCTTGATGTTAGAAACTGCAAGGGCAGGATGAAACATGTTCTTTGACGTAGACATACTGATAGAAAAATATGTGATTGAGGGTTTTGGAAGAAAAAGTTGGGAGAAAGGATGAACCGTCGGCACAAACCCGAGAAGAAGGGCTCGGTTTTTTAGGCTTAGGACGGACGAAATTGCAAGAAATTTGGAGAGGATTTTAAGACTTAGACTTCTGATACCATGAAAGAAATAATCTATTGATTATTTTCATTAATGAAAGAGAATATATACAAGTTACAATTTCCATAATAGAAAAATCTTATTCCTATTATAATACCAAAACTCTATTCTAGTAGTACAAGAATCTTATACTTACGGTAAATGTACAATGCTAAGTAATACAAAATAATATACAAAATATTTATCAAAATCCGTGTGATATTCTCTATAGAACCCGTGATATACACTTCATAAGGAAAGTGTATATCACGGGAATATTCCCTTTTTTTAACATTATTATTATTTTGCTTTTCATTCTCTCTCTATTACAGTCTCTCTATCACACTAAAAAAGCGAGAGTGATATCAAACACACGGAAAAAGAATTTTTGAGTTTTTTTTTTCGCAGTTGGTAATAATATTTTCAGTAGTCTGATGAAGAACAAAGTGATCCCACATTTTTTGTTAAAAAAGTTAGTGACACTGCAAAATTGAAATCTAAATATTTGGCGCACAACATTCACAAGAAACCATTTTGTATGGAAAATTCTAGCAAATTGGAAATGTAAATCATTACATCTTCTAAACATTCTCCCCATAAAGTAATATTTGTGTGATAGTTCCTATATTTAAAGCTATAAATTAAATCAGATCAATAATAGATTTTAAAATCATTTTGGCCGTATGGTTTTCAGAAATCTAAGAATCAGAGATTTTTTCACCTTGCTTGCTATTGTCAACAAGAAACTTTTCTATAATTTAGAAAAGGTGATTTCAACATGGCTGCTTATTGCCATTGGATAATTTGGTCATTGAACATCACATCATATGTAACTTGTAATTAATAACCTAATTTACGTGTGTTTCATAATACACTTCCCGTGAGCCGGCATTAACATCCTCTACTATTAATAGTTCAATATTCATGCTTTATCAATTGAGTTCTTTTTGTTTATTCGTAGATGACGTAGTATTGATTGACGAGGCATGCGATGGAGTGAATGATAAACTAAAAATTTGAAGACAGGCCTTAGAGTTTAAAGGTTTCAGGTTAAGTAGGACTAAAACGGAGCACCCAGAGTGCAAGTTCAATCATGTAATGTAATGCATGAGGACGTGGAAGTGAAGATCGAGGAACTAGTCATACCCAAGAGAGGAGGCTTCAAGTATCTTGGGTCCATAATCCAAGGAGATAAGGACATTACAGAGTGGTGGTTAGACCAACATTGTTATATGCGGTGGAGTGCTGACCAGTCAAGAAATTTCACGTTCAGAGGATGACAGTAGTGAGATGAGGATGAGGATGCTCAGATGGATATGTGTGTATACCCGAAGAGATATAATTAGGAATGAAATTCTTCAGGGTAAGGTGGGAGTGACATCAATGACGGATAAGATGAGAGGTGCGAAAGGTTGGCGGTAGCAGGAGTTAAGAGAGGTAGAGGTATGCCGAAGAAGAATTAGGGGAGGTGATAGACAAGACATGACACAACTTCAGCTGACTGAGGACATGACGTTAGATAGGAAGGTATGGAAGTCAAGGATTAGAGTAGAAGGTTAGTAGGTAGTGTAGTGTTGTCGCATTCTCTGTGTGTGTGGGGGGGGGGGGGGGGGAGAGCTCTCACCTTGAAAGGAGGATTGGCAGGACGAAGGGGGGAGAGTAGCCTCCTTCCACCCTCTTTTCCTTTAGTAGTAGTATTCAGTTATAACATAGTTTTTTATTTTTCAATGTGTATTACCATTTATTGATGCATTTGTTTTGCCTCTTGTTATTAACAATATTATTTAATAATCGCATAGTTTCTTACTCTTCGATGTGCATCACCATATGCTGAACATTTGCGTTATATCTTGCTATTTTACTGCCATATATTTTGTATTTGCTTCGAATTACTTTATGTTGCTTTTATTTTCTTTTCTCCTCTTTTAACCTCTAAGCTGTCACCTGCAAAGTTACTATCCAGTTTTCTTCAATTTTTTTCTCTCCTGCAAAATATCTGCCAGGTTCATTCTTCTTTATTTTCATATATTTCTATTGAATGTGTTCTCTGGCTTTAACTTCAACCTTCTTAATCTCTGTAATGGATCTATTTACCTGTTTTCTCACATATGTTACTATACTTTTATCTACTCAAATTTCTTTGATCTTATTTTTTGCAAAACACTAATTTCCTATCTTGTTTACTATTAAAAGTCATCATCAACTTAATATCCAAGACAATGGATAATCAATCTAGAATGTTCAAGTAATTCTAGAGAGTTGAAAGAATAACTTTAGGATGAAAGTGTTGGTACTCTATTGTACTTTATAGAGCAGTACAGGCAGTAATAACTAGGGCTGGCCAGTGGGCCGGGACGACCCGACCCCGGCCCGACCCCGCCCCGGTCCCGACCCGACCCCGCTAAAAAAAAAAAAAAAAAAAAAAAAAATTAACGGGGCGGGACTCGAACTCGGGACGGGACGATGTCTCGTCCCGCCAGACCCGAGCCCGCCCCAGGCCCGCCGGACCCGAGCCCGCCCCGAGCCCGTCCCGACCCCGACCCCGACCTTACCTTTGCAAAAATAACCGTTGCACCAACGGCCATTTTAGATTATGGCCGTTGGCCAACGGCCATTTTAGGCCCCCCCCCCTCCCCCACCCCCCCTACCCCTTAATATTTATTTTTAACCCATAAGTTATTATATTTACACTTTAACCCAATTTTTCAACTATAAATAACTCATTTTCTCTTCATCTTTCTCACAAATCTTCCTACAATCTCTCTAATTTCTCAATATATCTCTCTACATTGTTTGCTAAATATTCAATTTTATTAATTCATTTGGGAATTGGGAGTGAAGTTGGCAACTAGCTTGAGGATCTTCCATCGAGCAAAGTTTCAATTTTCAACCTCTCGATTACACGTCGACGTTACGTCGGCGTTTGGTACATTCGTTCCTTCATTAAATTATTATTGTCTCCTGTTTATTTTATTTAGCGCACTTAATTTCATTTACTTTAATTATTTGTTAGCATATAATTAAAATGGAAGGAATTAGAGGTATGTTTAAGGGTAAGGGTAAGACTTCTTCTAGTAGGGGCAATCGGGGCAAGGGTACTTCTTCTAGTCATCTTATTCCTACACAGGATGATTTTGTTGATACTCAACATTTTCCTACAATACCATTAGATTTAGACGAGGAGTTATTTTTTCGGAACTCAAGAAGACTTTAATTTAGACGATGATCTAGACGATACACCCACTAATATTGATGACAACACGCCCACTAGTGCACCTTCAACCGAAATACCTCCTATTCCCCCTAGTATGAGACGAGGTCCAAGCAAAACGACCATTAAAATCAGATGCATGGACATTTTTTGATAGGGACGTAGAGAATCAAGTAGCCATATGTAAAATTTGTAAAAATGTTTTAAAATTTAAAAGCGGAAAAGGTCACGGTGGGACGGGGGTTTAATTAGACATGTAGTAAGTGCTCATCCAGCTAGGTATGCCCAATACCAGGCTTCAAAACCGGGTGCGCAAACGGCCGCTCCATCGGGACAAGGTTCACATACCGATATCGTCCCGGACCAAGTACTGGTCAAATTAACCCTATGACGGGGGGAATTGTAGGCTCTAAATACAACAAACATAGAGATAGGGAAGCAATATCAAAATTAGTTGTTGTGGAGGGTTTGCCTTTTTCATTTCCTTCATCTCCGGTTTTATTCATTACATTAGAGATATATATAATCCTCGCTTTTAACGGTTTTCCTAGGTCAACTGTTAAGAGAGATGTATTTAAATTTGCGCATGAATATCAACAATATTTACGTTTTTCATTATATCATTTTAATGGCAAAGTATCTATCACGTCTCGATAAAGGTCGTAGTACTAACGGCCATGATTATTTAACTGTAACTTGTCATTGGATAGATTATAAATGGTCTATGCAAAAACGTATTTTAGCGTATAGATATATAGATGATAGGCACACCTTTGGTACTTTTATTGCAGAAAATATTTATCAAGTGTGCGATTATTACGGAATTACCGATAAAATTATGACTATTACATTAGATAACGCTTCTAATAACAATTACGCAATTACAATGTTAAAAAATAGTTTAGCTCCATCTTTTCCAGACCATTTTCATATAAAATGCGCGTGCCATATATATAACTTAATTGTAAAGGATGGTCTATCACTTTTTGAAGACATTCTTAGTAAAATACAATTTGCTATAAACTTTATTTTTAAAAGTAATAAAGTACAACGTAGAAAAGAATATAAAAAAATTTGTCATGATTGTGGACTACCTTTTAGAAGAATTCCACAAGAAGTATCCACTAGGTGGAATTCTTTATACGAGCAACTACTTGTAGCTTATGACTATAAATTACCTATAACTTTATTTTTTAACTCTCATAATAAAAAGCCATCTGATATGATTTTAGATAGTGATTGGGAAAAAATTTCCGAACTTATTGTATTTTTAGAGAAATTTTTTCAAGCAACAAAAGAATTTTCCGGTATATATTATCCTACTATTTCAACTATGTTATTTTATATAACTCTAATATTTTTATTACTTAGTGAATATATGGAAAAACCAGCTTATAAGGCAGCTATTAAAAAAATGTTTGTCAAAATAAAAAAATATTTTATTCCTATTCCTTCTATTTATATTATTGGTTCTCAGTATTAAATCCTACTATTAAAATAGACGGTACTAAATCACTAATTGAAACTATTTACGATTGTATAGAAGTACTACCACCTCCAAGTCCCAAAAATCTAAATCACCCACCACCTATTGAACAAACTAAAGAAGAAGTGTTGAATAGCGTAGAACACCACTGCAAAAATATATATAGATTTTATCAACAAGAAAATGCTAGTAACGTACCGGCTACCATACCATCTTCTTCATCTTCAACACAACCTCACAAAAGACATGTTTGTTTCTGCGGCTAGTATTGAAAGCCTCGAAATAGAATGTGCGGCCGTACCTCTACTAACCAAATTAGCGAGTTGGATATTTTTGTTTTGCGGGGTTTCGTACCGTATCAAGAAGTTATCAATGAAGATGGACAAGAAGACTTGCTTTCAAAATCTTGGAGGGGGAATGAGAAGACCTTTCCGACACTTTCAATGATGGCTCGAGATGTTTTGAACATTCAAGCGTCGTCAAGCTGCGTCGGAAAGCGCTTTTTCTACGAGCGAGATATCAAATAGGAGACCACAGACACTCATTGGCCGGAGACACGGCTTGGAAATTGCGGTATTATTCAGAGATTGGATACGAGCGGAGCGGAGAAGGTGCGGTCAACCGGAGATCAACGAAGAAGATGATGAAAACTACAACGAAATCTTAACCGAAGGTAGTGGAACGACGTGGATCAATTTGACCAACAAATACCTATTCCAACCGAAGAACCACATGAAATCATCAAGCAATTAGAACAGATTTTTTTGAAAATGTAATTTTTTTAATTGCAATTTTATTATGTAATTTGCAACTTTTGGACAACACCATAAAGTTGCAATTTAGATTTTAGACAATTGTATTTGTATTACAAAAAAATCATATGTCTATTAAATAATATAAGAGGCACAAAAAAACGACCTTGGGATGTTTTTATTACACTATCTTGTTTTATTTATTGAGTTTTTTTTTATACATATGTTATTTAAAAAAAAAAAAAAAAGGAAAACCCGAGCCCGCCCCGCCCCGACCCGAGCCCGACCCGAGCCCGCCCCGACCCCGCCCCGCCCCGATACCGACGGGATCGGGATCGGGACGGACCGGAGCAGTCCCGCCTGACCCGACCCCGCTAGGCCCGATCCCGACCCCCGGATCGTCCCGCCCCGACCCCGACCCCCGCTGCGGACCCGGCCCGCCGGACCCGAGCCCGGCCCACTGGCCACCCTTAGTAATAACTATTACAAATGTTCGAAAGGATAAATAAATGGTCAATCTTCAAAACTGCCGCATGTGTGTTGTGTCTTGAATCTTGATCACCTTGCAAAGCCAATGTTGAGAAGCGCCGCAAGTTTGTTGTGTCTTGAATGTTGATATCCTGAAAACAAGAAACAACTAAATCTGGATGGTTACAACGTTGTGTGTTGAGTCGAGGATAGCCCTCTATCCTTAAGACAAGATTGCCCCGTATGTATGCTTTTACGTTAGCGGGCAATAGTCTCCCAAGATAAAACAACACTTTAATCTCAACACTACAAAGCCAATAGGTTGAGCCTGCCGAATAAAATAAATATGAATCGACTTGCTGAAGATATGGAATAGGAAGGAAGAGTTTCTCAATACTCTTCTCTTTTGTCTCTGTGAATATAGTGTGTCTCTGTAGTGTATATCTTGTGTATATGTGTGGGTTTGCTCACTGATTTTCGTCACAGTTTGCTCACTGTTTTTAGTCAATTTTCTGCCTGTTTTTCGTTCAGTTTTCTGCTTGTTTTTCGTTCAGTTTTCTGGCTGTTTTCTCCCTGTTTGCTGCTCCCGAATTGAGCCAAAGGAGGCTCAATATATAGCATGGAGGAGGGGCTGATCAACTGCCCAAACATGGCTGTTAATGGCCATTATGAGGGCTGTAAATGGCATGTTAAATGCCATTAGTGAGGCTGATTTAAGGTCTTGAAGGAGGCTGCTCAATTGTCCAAGTAATGGGCTGTTAATGGAGAGTTAATCAGCCAAGTAATGGCTGTTTAATGCTCCAAAACGCAGTCCAACGGTCCATCACATTCCCAGAAACTCTGGGGACCAAACTGTAAAATATTAAACTTCAGGGACCAAACTGTACATAAGAAACTTCTGGGATCAAACTGTACATCTGGCAAAGTCCTCTGGTCCAAAAAGATAATATCAGAAAGTCCCCACAGCCCACAGCCCACGACCCACGACCTACGACCCGTGACTCGAGCCCGAGACCGGACGGGACGGGCGGGCGGCGGCGGCGCGCGTGTAGGCTTAGCCTTGAACCTAAGCACATCTAGGTCTTCCCTCCTTTAAACACATGGGATACCCCTTGGGGGTCCAAACCCTTTACCACATTAGAGACTTATATAGAGAGCAATTCTTCATATTCCCACCGATGTGGTAGATTTGTCCCACACCACATTTCCATGCCTCAAACACCTTACTTCGTGGACCAATATCTCTTTCATTTCTCAACGAAATTTAACGATTCTTGGCCCTACGGTCATCTACTCACTTCGTAGATCATGCACGTGCAAAGAGACAAGGTCTCCAACATGCGAAACACTAGTGTTTAATTCATCAAAGATGGATGGACGCATCTCCACGCCAAAGGCAAATTTCCAACAATCCCCTCTATGAAAGAGTGATTGTGGCGCACGCACAAGGTGCCTACATTTCAGCAATCTTTCAGCGAAAAGATATTGCATCAGGAGTGGTAGCTTCCGCTTTGAACCTTCCCTAGTTGAAACCATCGGACTTACTTACTGCGCGGTGAACGTGATGTCTTGAATCGTCAGTGTTTAGTGTAAGCCAAGACAATGATAACAACACAATAACTCTTCTTATTCGTTTTCATTCTTATGTTTTTGTCCGTTGTGGCCTTGGACACACTTGGATTCTTAAGTGCGTTCATTTGAGACGGCCATCCTCGCACTTAAATAGGTGATCTCCTACAAGGTATCCTGCTATACCCCACTTCACAAGTGTTAGGAATCATTAAAAGTTTCCCCAACCTTAACCTCAATCATTTGAGGATCGTTAAAGGTTTGGAAGCTTAACCTTTACCCACCATGCAGGTAGCACTTTAATGTCTATCGCGGGAACAGCTTTGGATTCATGTTTCCGTACAGAAATCATCATCTGAAGTGCTTCTTGCTTCCACCGAAGCGCTCAACTGAACCTTTTGCCGCTTAATTTTCCCATTGAACCAAATTCTTGGGATCTCCAATCAGTATGGTTGGGTTTCCACCGCAAAGGTTCGTATTGTTTGGATTTTACGCCCATTCCCCTAGACAGGCAGAACAATTGATCTCCGGGTTGTCCCTTAGTTAGTAAACAAGGAAGTTACACCTGTGATGATCAACTGCCATACAGTCTTATATCTCCTGACAGATCCTGACAGATATGCCCAGACGCCGTCATCATTGTCCTTCCTGAAGCCGACCGGCTAGCCACAGTGTATAACTGCTGAAGACACAGGTTTCTCCCAATAAGGGACGTCCTCTAAGGAGTCATGAAGTTACTCAACTTCTTTCATGCTTTGTATAAAGCGATAAACTCCGATTCCATCATGAATCGGTCGATGCAAGTTTGCTTAGAGGTTTTTCTAAGACCCACCATACACATTTACTTGTGGCTTTGGTGTTCTTCAGATCTGATGTCCAGTATGCATCACTGTGTTCTCCCAGAACCGCTGGACATCCAGAATACTATAATCTGTAGATAAGCGAATAATTCAGATATCGTCATATCCGACTTAAAGCCTTCTATTGATCATGTATTAAGATCATCAGTGAATCTTAGTTCAACTGATCTGCTTTGTAGGACGCTACCAGGTCGGTTGTTGTGTGTACAATACATTGAACTACACGTGACCTGAGCATATCGCTCCTTATTTATGGGTGCACCATGATTCCAATCAGTTCTACGATTCATATCCATTGGTGGCTTCAACGAGACTGTCAACTATCGACCAGTCCGTTAGATGTCTTAGAAATCAAATTCCTAAGATGTCATCTGTGATACCCATATCTTTCATATCGAGACTTTGTTTAAATATGACTTTTACTTTCAGACTGTTGGTTTTCCAACTGTTGGCTTTCTAACTTCAGAGTCAATGTTTCTGTTTTATCTGAAACTTTCAGGACCAAAATGTAAACATTTCATGGACCAAAATGAAAGTTCAGGAAGAAGCCCAACAATCTAGCAAACCAACTCTGATTCTCTTCTTCTAACTCTCCGGTTGGGAAGGCTGTTTCAACATCCATTCCATGCAAGACTGCAATGGCCCTAGATGTTAAGTTACTCACAGGGGAGCACATTTTACAACCCAAAGGTTCTTTTCCCGGAGGAAGATCAACCATTACACAAGTATGGTTCTATATGATGGAATATATTTCTTTCTTTAGCTTCTTTCCAAAGCAGCACTTTTGGAGATGACAATTATTTGTTAATTGTTCATGGTTCATTCTTAACCATACAAGCTAGAAAGACTAGAACAAGTCTTTGTCCCCTTCTTTGCTCCGTCTCGGTTCAACATCTAGAATCCCTGAGTTCTGCAGATCTGGAATATTAAGTTCCGAATAGCCAGCAACTTTCGAGTCCTGTAGATACGGAACGTCTAGCTCCGGACAGTCAGGCCCTCGCGGGTTCTTGTTAACCTTGAGCAATTACTCCCTTTTCCTTTTTTTTCATGGAAAGTTATCTTCTAAGAATTCAGCATTCTTTGACACCAAGAGGCGATCAACACTACTTTTATTTACAGATCCAGTGGATATGCAATCTACAGTCTTAGGTACAACTTGACCTGTTTCAGTATTCCAACTTTTACCAAGCCACCCTACATAATTTGGGCGTATGATTTTGAGCTTGGCTAACACCGTTGGACTGAGGTGAGAAATGAACAGTCGTTTAATGAACGATGCTTCACATTCTCCCCCTCTATCACTACGAATTTCGCAATCCATAGGCTTAGTTGATTTCCAACTTCTGCTTTGTAGCGCTTATCCGCTTCAACAACTTTATCTTTGCTTTTTCAACAAACAAAGGATTCCATACGTTGTACCATCATCAATGAAGATCACAACGTACTTGTCTCCCCCCTCTATTTTGTATAAACTTGAAATCACCCAAGTAGGTGTGACTAAGTTCTAGAGGAGCGGTGCTTCTTTCGCTATTCCCTTGACGGAATTTGGAAAGGTGATTTTGCCTCTTCGTCTACCTCACATTTATTTTGAGGGTTTATGTCGACAGAAGGCAACAATCTCAACATCGTTAGCTTTTGAATGACTTGCTATTTAACGTGTCTTAATCTATAATGGCATAGATGCACGGATTACAAATATATCATTTATTTGGCTACAGACATACTGTACCATTCTTAGTTATTACAGACCTGTTGGACTAGTCTCAAACCAGCTTGACCAACAGCGTCCCTTAAACCAAGTTTGGGACATGTATCACCTCATCTTAGAGTGATCCCATTCCCTGAAGTCCTATTGAGGACAACCTCTCCAACCCCTTCTACTTTAGAGGTGGCGTTGCTTCAGATGAACAACCTCTTGCCCGTGGTTAGGGCGTAACCGGATCATATGTGATCTGGATACTCTGGCACACTGCAGTTGCTTTGCAGACTGAGTGTCCAATTTTTTTTCTGCCTTTCTTTAGGCCTTCAGATCATTTAAGACCTGGAAACTCTGGCCCACCACACTAGGTGTCCATTACTTTTCCTATGAAATGAATTCTGGCACCACTCCAGTCGCCCGGAGGCTTTGTATGACTAAGTGTCCAATATCATCATATCAAAGGAATTTTGTCCCACTCCAGTCGCCCGGAGGCTTTGTATGACTGAGTGTCCAACATCATCTTATGGAGGATCTTCTGCCAAATAGTGCTTTTAGACTTCTTCCGTTATGATTGGTGCCCAGATAATTCTTGGCGCTTACTTAAGAGTGGTAACAGTTTTCGCACAGTTAGTGGATCTCTCTCCATCGTATGTACGAACATACTTTACACACTTTTAATCATCACACTTAAAAGAACGTATATTTTTAAGTCGTTTACAAAATCCAATCTTTAAACGGGAAAGAAGAAGAGATTAAACTTCTGATTTTTAAAGCGTAAGGAATATAAATTATTTTTATATTCCTCGTTACTTTAATTCATTTTTAATCAGAAATCATTTAATCTTATTCTTGACAAGTAAGAAAAATACTTATCCCAATTTTGGATTCTTTGTCTGGGACAGATATACGCCTTCTGCTGCAAGATAGAACCACATCTTCAGCCTTCTCCTCTTGTCCCAGTTGACATCCTCAGGCTCTCGTGAGCGCTTGTTCCCACCACTCTTGGGAGCGGTGACACCATGAACATGTTGAACTTCAACAATATCATCATCACTGTCTTCAAGTAGAAAACCACAGCCATATCCAGATTTGGTCACACAACTTTTGACCGACATCTTTCGAACAATAATAGTACTATAATACAATCTTGTCTTAAGTTGTTGGTACTCTATTGTACTTTATAGAGCAGTACGGGCAGTAATAACTATTACAAATATTCGAAAGGATAAATAAATGGTCAATCTTCAAAACTGCCGCATGTGTGTTGTGTCTTGAATCTTGATCACCTTGCAAAGCCAATGTTGAGAACTGCCGCAAGTTTGTTGTGTCTTGAATGTTGATATCCTGAAATCAAGAAATAACTAAATCTGGATGGTTACAACATTGTGTGTTGAGTCGAGGATAGCCCTCTATCCTTAAGACAAGATTGCCCCGTATGTATGCTTTTACGTTAGCGGGCAATAGTCTCCCAAGATAAAACAACACTTTAATCTCAACACTACAAAGCCAATAGGTTGAGCTCGCCGAATAAAACAAATATGAATCGACTTTGTGAAGATATGGAATAGGAAGGAAGAGTTTCTCAATACTCTTCTCTTTTGTCTCTCGTGAATATAGTGTGTCTCTGTAGTGTATATCTTGTGTATATGTGTGGGTTTGCTCACCTTGATTTTCATCACAGCTTGCTCACTTGTTTTCGATCGCTTTTCGCGCCTGTTTTTCGTTCGATTTTCGCTTGTTTTTCGTTCAGTTTTCTGGCTGTTTTCTCCCTGTTTGCTGCTCCCGAATTGAGCCAAAAGAGGCTCAATATATAGCATGGATGAGGGGCTGATCAACTGCCCAAACATGGCTGTTAATGGCCATTATGAGGGCTGTAAATGGCATGTTAAATGCCATTAGTGAGGCTGATTTAAGGTCTTGAAGGAGGCTGCTCAATTGTCCAAGTAATGGGCTGTTAATGGAGAGTTAATCAGCCAAGTAATGGCTGTTTAATGCTCCAAAACGCAGTCCAACGGTCCGTCACATTCCCAGAAACTCTGGGGACCAAACTGTAAAATATTAAACTTCAGGGACCAAACTGTACATAAGAAACTTCTGGGATCAAACTGTACATCTGGCAAAGTCCTCTGGTCCAAAAAGATAATATCAGAAAGTCCCCACAGCCCACAGCCCACAGCCCACGACCCACGACCTACGACCCGTGACTCGAGCCCGAGACCGGACGGGACGGGCGGGCGGCGGCGGCGCGCGTGTGGGCTTAGCCTTGAACCTAAGCACATCTAGGTCTTCCCTCCTTTAAACACATGTGATACCCCTTGGGGATCCAAAACCTTTACCACATTAGAGACTTATATAGAGAGCAATTCTTCATATTCCCACCGATGTGGTAGATTTGTCCCACACCACATTTCCATGCCTCAAACACCTTACTTCGTGGACCAATATCTCTTTCATTTCTCAACGAAATTTAACGATTCTTGGCCCTACGGTCATCTACTCACTTCGTAGATCATGCACGTGCAAAGAGACAAGGTCTCCAACATGCGGAACACTAGTGTTTAATTCATCAAAGATGGGTGGACGCATCTCCCCGCCAAAGACAAATTTCCAACAGAAAGTTCTAGAGTAGTGTCTTGAAAAAATAACTCAAAAAATAAATAAAAAAGTGATTCTAGAAAAACATAGTGAGAAATATTCTATCAAATTTCATCAACCAGTTAATCTTTTCAATCTTGATATGTTTGCATTTTCACAGCTTATTCATATACTTACAAATTTAAAAGTGACTAGAATATTAAATTTAAACACATACAATGTTCACTTTCCAATTTAGTATCATTTTTTTGCAAATACAGATGATTGCATACCCTTCATGTTGGGCTCGTGTTGGCACGGGCCATACACTCCTAGTCATGGAAGATTCTCTTCCATATATTATTTTTTTGTCTTGACACAATATTGGCAATAGAATGGTCCTATATGATGGTCTGCAAGTAATTCGCGTATTATAACTTACTGCAGTCAATCATCTGAATAAAAAAAATACTATTTTTGAATATCAAAGGCTTCTTTCACGATATTATTGGTACTCTATTGTACTTTATAAAACAGTACGGGAAGTAAGTAACTATTACAATTGTTTGAAATGATAGATAAATGGTCAATCTTCAAAACTGCCGAAAGCTTGTTGTGTCTTGAATCTTGATAACCTTGCAAGACCAATGTTGAGAACTGCCGCAAGCTTGTTGTGACTTGTATCTTGATATCCTGAAATCAAGAAACAACTAAATCTGGATGGTTACAACGTTGTGTGTTGAGTTGAGGGATTGCCCTCTATCCTTAAGACAAGATTGCCCCGTATATATGCTTTTACGTTAGCGGACAATAGTCTTCCAAGATAAAACAACACTTTAATCTCAACGCTACAATGCCAATAGGTTGAGCCTGACGAAGAAAACAAATATGACTCGACTTGCTGAAGATATGGAATAGGAATGAAGAGTTTCTCTTTATTCTTTTCTTTTGTCTCTGTGTATATAGTGTGTCTCTGTAGTGTATATCTTGTGTATATAAGGGTGTTTGCTCACTGTTTTTAGTCACAGTTTGCTCACTGTTTTGAGCTGTGTTTCAATCACGTATTGTGCTGTTTTTTCTGTGTTATTCCCGTCTGTTTTCAGCCACTGTTTTGAGCCAAAGGAGCCTCAATATATATCATGAGGAGGGGCTGCCCAACAGCCACAAACAAGGCTGTAATGGCCCTTAAAGGAGGGCTGCAATTGCAGGTTTTAATGTCATGAATGAGGTGAATAATGTCATGAATGAGGTTGCCGAATTGCCCAACTAATAGGCTGTTAATGGAGGAGTTAATCAGCTAAGTAATGGCTTATTAATGCCTCAAAAAATAGTCCCAACGGTAGGCTTTCTGCCTTCCGTCACCTTCCCAGAAACTCTGGGGACCAAACTATAAATATTAAAACTTCAGGGACCAAACTGTACATATAAAAGAATTCTGGTCCAAACTGTACATATGAAACTTTAGGGATCAAACTGTACATCTGGCCGAGTTCTCTGGTTCAAAAAGATAATATCATAAAGTCACCACAGCCCACAGCCCATAGCCTACGACCCCTGACCCGTGACCCGAGACTTGAGAACCCAGAACCCGGAACCAGACCGGACGGGCGGGCGGTGGCGGTGCGCGTGTGGGCTTAGCCTTGAACCCAAGCACATCTAGGTCTTCCCTCCTTTAAACACATAAGATACCCCTTGGGGTCCCAAACCCTTTACCAATTTGAGACATATATAGAGAGCAATTCTTCTTATTCCCACCGATGTGGTAGATTTGTCCCACACCACATTTCCAAGCCTTAAACACCTTACTTCGTAGAGCAATATCTCTTTCATTTCTCAACGAAATTTGATGATTCTTGGCCATACGGTCATCTACTCACTTCGTAGATCATGCATGTGCGAAGAGACAAGGTCTCCAACATGCGGAACACTAGTGTTTAATTCATCAAAGATGGGTGGACGCATCTCCCCGCCAAAGGCAAATTTCCAACAATCCCCTCTATGAAAGAGAGATTGTGGCGCACGCACAAGGTGCCTACATTTCAGCAATCTTTCAGCGAAAAGATATTGCATCAGGAGAGGTAGCTTTCGCTTTGAACCTTCCCTAGTTGAAACCATCGGACTTACTTACTGCGCGGTGAACGTGATGTCTTGAACCGTCAGTGTTTAGTGTAAGCCAAGACAATGATAACAATACAATAACTCTTCTTATTCGTTTTCATTCTTACGTTTTTATCCGTTGTGGCCTTGGACACACTTGGATTCTTAAGTGCGTTCATTTGAGACGGCCATCCTCGCACTTAAATAGGCGATCTCCTACAAGGTATCCTGCTATACCCCACTTCACAAGTGTTAGGAATCATTAAAAGTTTTCCCAACCTTAACCTCAACCGTTTGAGGATTGTTTAAAGGTTTGGAAGCTTAACCTTTACCCACCATGCAGGTAGAACTTTAATGTCTATCGCAGGAACAGCTTTGGATTCATGTTTCCGTACATAAATCATCATCCGAAGTGCTTCTTACTTCCACCGAAGCACTCAACTGAACCTTTTGCCGCTTAGTTTTCCCATTGAACCAAATTCTTGGGATCTCCAATCAGTATGGTTAGGTTTCCACCGCAAAGGTTCGTATTGTTTGGGTTTTCAGCCCATTCCCCTAGACAGGCAGAACACTTGATCTCCGGGTAGTCCCTTAGTTAGTAAATATGGAAGTGATACCCGTGATGATCAACTGCCATACGGTCTTATGTCATCCGTGGCCTTCCTGAAGCCGACCGGCTAGCCACAGTGTATAACTGCTGAAGGCACGGGTTTCTCGCAATAAGGGACGTCCTCTAAGGAGTCGTGAAGTTACTCAACTTCTTTCATGCTTTGTATAAAGCGATAAACTCCGATTTCATCATGAATCGGCCGATGCAAGTTTGCTTAGAGGTTTTTCCAAGACCCACCATACACATTTACTTGTGGCTTTGGTGTTCTTCAGATCTGATGTCCAGTTTGCATCACTGTGTTCTCCCGTAACATTTGGACATCCGAGAATACTATAATCCGTAGATAAGCGAATAATTCGGATATCGTCATATCGACTTAACGCCTTCTATTGATCATGTATTAAAATCATCGGTGAACCTTAGTTCAACTCGATGCGCTTTGTAGGACGATACCGTGTCGGTTGTAGTGTGTACAATACATTGAACTACACGTGACCTGAGCATATCGCTCCTTGTTTATGGGTGTACCATGATTCCAATCAGTTCTATGATTCATATCCATTGGTGGCTTCAACGAGACTGTCAACTATCGACCAGTTCGTTAGATGTCTTAGAAATCCAATTCCTAAGATGTCATCTGTAATACCCATATCTTTCATATCGAGACTTTGTTTCAATATGACTTTCACTTTCAGACTATTGGTTTTCCAACTGTTGGCTTTCTAACTTCAGAGTCAATGTTTCTGTGGTCAGATTCATTGTTTCTGTTTTATCTGAAACTTTCAGGACCAAAATGTAAACATTTCAGGGACCAAAATGAAAGTTCAGGAAGAAGCCCAACAGTTCAGCAAACCAACTCTGATCTTCTTCTTCCAACTCTCCGATTGGGAAGGCTATTTCAACATCCATGCCACGCAAGACTGCAATGGCCCAGGATGTTAAGCTACTCACAGGGGAGCACATGTACAAGTAACCGATGCTTTGAACTCGTCAGTAGATCCATCTACTTTGTACTCACTTTAGAGTATCCATTTTCACAACTCAAAGGTTCTTTTCCCGGAGGAAGATCAACCATTACACACGTATGGTTCTATATGATGGAATCTATTTCTCTCTTTAGCTTCTTTCCAAAGTAGTGCTTTTGGAGATGATAATTCTTTGTTAATTGTCCATGGTTCGTTCTCAACCATACAAGCTAGAAGGTATGGAACAAGTCTTTGTCCCCTCTTTGCTCCTTCTCGGTTCAACATCTAGAATCCCTGAGTTCTGCAGATCTAGAATATTAAGTTCCGGATAGCCAGCAACTTTCGAGTCCTGTAGATACGGAACGTCTAGCTCCGGACAGTCAGGCCCTCGCGGGTTCTTGTTAACCTTGAGCAATTACTCTCTTTTCCTTTTTTTTCATGGAAAGTTATCTTCTAAGAATTCAGCATTCTTTGACACCAAGAGGCGATCAACACTACTTTTATTTGCAGATCCAGTGGATATGCAATCTACAGTCTTAGGTACAACTTGACCTGTTTCAGTATTCCAACTTTTACCAAGCCACCCTACATAATTTGGGCGTATGATTTTGAGCTTGGATAACACCGTTGGACTGAGGTGAGAAATGAACAGTCGTTTAATGAACGATGCTTCACATTCTCCCCATCTATCACTACGAATTTCGCAATCCATAGGCTTAGTTGATTTCCAACTTCTGCTTTGTAGCGCTTATCCGCTTCAACAACTTCATCTTTGCTTTTTAACAAACAAAGGATTCCATACGTTGTACCATCATCAATGAAGATCACAACGTACTTGTCTCCCCCCTCTATTTTGCATAAACTTGAAATCACCCAAGTAGGTGTGACTAAGTTCTAGAGGAGCGGTGCTTTTTTCGCTATTCCATTGACGGAATTTGGAAAGGTGATTTTGCCTCTTCGTCTACCTCATATTCATTTTGAGGGTTTATGTCGACAGAAGGCAACAATCTCAACATCGTTAGCTTTTGAATGACTTGCTATTTAACGTGTCTTAATCTATGATGGCATAGATGCACGGATTACAAATATATCATTCATTTGGTTACAGACATACTGTACCATTCTTAGTTATTACAGACCTATTGGACTAGTCTCAAACCAGCTTGACCAACAGCGTCCCTTAAACCAAGTTTGGGATATGTATCACCTCATCTTAGAGTGATCCCAATCCATGAAGTCCTATTGAGTACACCCTCTCCAACCCCTTCTACTTTAGAGGTGGCGTTGCTTCACATGAACAACCTATTGCCTGTGGTTAGGGCGTAACCGGATCATATGTGATCTGGATACTCTGGCCCACTCCAGTTGCTTTGGCAGACTGAGTGTCCAATTTCTTTTCTGCCTTTCTTTAGCCCTTCAGATCATTTGAGACCTGGAAACTCTGGCCCACCTTACTAGGTGTCCATTACTTTTCCTATGAAATGAATATTGGCCCCACTCCAGTCGCCCAGAGGCTTTGTATGACTGAGTGTCCAATATCATCATATGAAGGATCTTCTGCCAAATAGTGTGACAGGCTCAACGTCTTTAACTTTTAGACTTCTTCCGTTATTATTGGTGGCCAGATAATTCTTGGCGCTTACTTAAGAGTGGTAACAGTTTTCGCACAGTTAGTGGATCTCTCTCCATTGTATGTGTGAACATACTTTACACACTTTTAATCATTACACTTAAAAGAACGGATCTTTTTAAGTCGTTTACAAAATCCAATCTTTAAACGGGAAAGAAGAAGAGATTAAACTTCTGATTTTTAAAGCGTAAGGAATATAAATTAATTTTATATTTCTCCTTACTTTAATCCATTTTTAATGGGACATCCTTTAATCTTTATTCTTAACAAGTAAGAAAAATACTTATCCCAATTTTGGATTTTTTGTCTGGGACTGATATAGGCCTTCTGCTGCAAGATAGAACCACATTTTCAACCTTCTCCTCTTGTCCCAATTGACATCCTCTGGCTCTCGTGAGCGCTTGTTCCCACCACTATCGGGAGCGGTGACACCATGAACATGTTGAACTTCAACAATATCATCATCACTGTCTTCAAATAGAAAACCACAGCCATATCCAGATTTGCTCACACAACTTTTGACCGGCATCTTTCGAACACTAATAGTAATACGGGGCAATCTTGTCTTAAATTGTTGGTACTCTATTGTACTTTATAAAGCAGTACGGAAAGTAAGTAACTATTACAATTGTTCGAAATGATAGATAAATGGTCAATCTTCAAAACTGCCGCAAGCTTGTTGTGTCTTGAATCTTGATAACCTTGCAAGACCAATGTTGAGAACTGCCGCAAGCTTGTTGTGACTTGTATCTTGATATCCTGAAATCAAGAAACAACTAAATCTGGATGGTTACAACGTTGTGTGTTGAGTCGAGGGATTGCCCTCTATCCTTAAGACAAGATTGCCCCGTATATATGCTTTTACGTTAGCGGGCAATAGTCTCCTAAGATAAAACAACACTTTAATCTCAACGCTACAAAGCCAATAGGTTATGCCTGGCGAAGAAAACAAATATGACTCGACTTGCTGAAGATATGGAATAGGAATGAAGAGTTTCTCTTTACTCTTCTCTTTTGTCTCTGTGTATATAGTGTGTCTCTGTAGTGTATATCTTGTGTATATAAGGGTGTTTGCTCACTGTTTTTAGTCACAGTTTGCTCACTGTTTTGAGTTGTGTTTCAGTCACGTATTGTGCTGTTTTTTCTGTGTTATTCCCGTCTGTTTTCAGCCACTGTTTTGAGCCAAAGGAGCCTCAATATATATCATGACGAGAGGCTGCCCAACAGCCACAAACAAGGCTGTAATGGCCCTTAAAGGAGGGCTGTAATGGCAGGTTTTAATGCCATGAATGAGGTAACTAATGTCATGAAGGAGGTTGCTCAATTGCCCAACTAATGGGCTGTTAATGGAGGAGTTAATCAGCCAAGTAATGGCTGATTAATGCCTCAAAAAACAGTCCCAACGGTAGGCTTTCTGCCTTCCGTCACCTTTCCAAAAACTCTGGGGACCAAACTGTAAATATTGAAACTTCAGGGACCAAACTGTACATATGAAAGAATTCTGGTCCAAACTGTACATATGAAACTTTAGGGATCAAACTGTACATCTGGCAGAGTTCTCTGGTCCAAAAAGATAATATCAGAAAGTCCCCACAGCCCACGACCCGAGAACCCGGAACCAGACCGGACGGGCGGGCGGCGGCGGCGCGCGTGTGGGCTTAGCCTTGAACCCAAGCACATCTAGGTCTTCCCTCCTTTAAACACATGGGATACCCCTTGGGGTCCCAAACCCTTTACCAATTTGAGACATATATAGAGAGCAATTCTTCCTATTCCCACCGATGTGGTAGATTTGTCCCACACCACATTTCCATGCCTTAAACACCTTACTTCGTGGACCAATATCTCTTTCATTTCTCAACGAAATTTGATGATTCTTGGCCATATGGTCATCTACTCACTTCGTAGATCATGCATGTGCGAAGAGACAAGGTCTCCAACATGCGGAACACTAGTGTTTAATTCATCAAAGATGGGTGGACGCATCTCCCCGCCAAAGGCAAATTTCCAACAGATATATCTTTTCTTCGAAATATCAACAACAATAACAACAAAATATCCGGTATAATCCCACAAGTGGGGTTTGAAAAATGTAGGTTGTACGCGGACCTTACTCCTGCCTTAGGAAGTAGAGAGATTGTTTCCGATAGACCCTAGGCTAAAAATACAGCAATAACAATAAAGCAGTAAAACAATAACAAAGCATGTCAAATAGAAAAGGGAAACAATAACTATAACAAAATAATATGCTACGCCAAGAACGAGAGACAGTAAATACTAACAGAAATATCATAGGATGCAAAAAATACATAGCATGTTACTTCTTTCAAGGCATTGAAATTTCAATCAAATGGTCCAATTTTCACAACTAAAATTGGCACAAATGAGAATGACTTGACGAGAGGATAAGATATTTCCAGAAACTTTTTCATTTTGGCAGAAAAAGCCTTTTGAAACTCTTTTATAGCTATCTATTTGTAAGTTGCGTTTAAAGTTGGTTGTTCAAGTCTTTAAAATACAATATACAGATTTCAAATTGTAAGGCGTTCCTTGGGTTTCTGATGTTGCTAATGTAGTGTAAATAGAGTAATTAAATTTATATCGTGTATTTAGGTAATTTAAAGTTTCGAATTTGAAAACTTCATTAAAAGATCCATTGATGGTTAAATATTCAAACTTTCGAATTTGAAAATTATATTTTGCAAAATTTTATATATGTTTGGATCAAGTGTTATCGCAGATGATTGAAGATATCCTTTGGAGTTTATATATATATATCAATTTTGACAACTCTTACTTCATTTCTATTCTGTTCATGCAATCCTATAAAGTACAACTTGTTACTAGATTGATTAGTTACTTTGTTCCTATTACTGCTTGATGAAGCACTTACTTGGCCCAAATTTAATGCGTTCCTCAGTACCCTTTCTAGGAAATACGGTGCATAAAGGGTGTGTTTTCCTAGAATAGAACAAGTTGCCTTTTTATTTATTTTCTAGTGTTCGGGAAGCAGTGTTTTAAGAGGCGAGACGTTTTACGCAGCACGGGGGCGAGACGTAAGTTCCGAGTCACGGGGCGTAAGCCCCACGGATCTACAAAGCGTATGTTTCATGTATGTCAAATTTATAATTTTATTACTAAAAAATAAACAAAAATAAAATTTTCATTAAAATTCTGCAAATAAATCATCAATAATATAAAAAAAATTATTATAATTATTATTGGAGAAAGGTAACAACAAAGAAGATGATAATAGTCTAGACAATATTTAACATGAAATCTTCATTCACTTCAGCATCAATCCCCAGATCTATTGGTCCTTCCCACCTTCAACTAATATTTGCACTGATTTTATTTATATATTCAAAGTAGGAAAGGGCAAAAAGTGAGTAATGACAAAAAATGGATAAAGTTGCTTCAGAAACATAGTACTATAAAATCTCTATCATATCAATTTCAGACATAATCATCTAAAAAGTTATTTATGACAATGTTAATTCTATGAGAGTTTCTTTATTTATTTATATATTTTAGAAAAAATCACTACAAAATGAAAACATGATAACATAAAGTATAAATATCATTATACCAACAATAAAAATCATAATCTATAGCAAAAATACTTTTAAAACAATAAAAATCAAATTTAACGTCCGGGGTGTACGCCTTTACATCCGTTGCTTACGCTTTTGCGCCCGGGGCTTACGCTTTTGCGCCCAGGACTTACGCCCCAAATTCTAAGGCATACGCCCTATGGATCTACGTCTTTCATTTGCACCCATGAGCGTTTTTGGTATGCCCCGCCTCGAGGCTCACCCCGAAAAGGCCTTTGAAAACACTGTCGAGAAGTAAGCAAGATATTTTCTAGTGTTCGGAAAGTAAGCAAGAAAATATATCCCAAAAACATACTTTATATGTAATCTAGCAAAATACTATAGGGTGGGATGTGTGGGGGATGGTCAAGGGGTGGTGATTGGGGAAGTGGGGAAGAGACAATGTACTTGGAAGGTCACTTATGGAACTTGTTTTCCTTACTTCCATTAGGGAAGGAACTTAGTTTTCAAGATAAAATGTTTCCAAACCATTTTGACCTATCGAACATGAGAAAATTGGAAACATTTTCTGAATTTGTTTTCCTCCGTACCGAACACACCCAAAAGTTTGTTCCTTTTGAGCTTTGAAGTCATGAACTTGGTACAAAAATCTTTAGTCATGAAATATTCGCCTGGAAAGAAGAATTTAGGCAAGCTTCCCAAACCATCCTTTTACTTATCAAAAAAAGCAGAATTAAGATAATGTAGTTATGACGGAAAACATTTTCCTAAAAGATGTTTTCCTCATTGAAACCATTTCTAGTGTATGATTACCTTAAAATGTTGAATATATTTTCAGTCAGAAAGTCATATTTAGTTACAAATAATCCTACTGTTACTCCCTTGTTTGAACCAACATTTATATATTGTTGTCAACTTTTATGTTTAACTAATATCTCCAACATAAATCCTCCACTTTGTATGATTATCATATGTAACTATTTTTATACCCAAATGAACACTCAAAATGATCATCGAGAAAGTTCTGTAGGAAACAAAGCAGTACTGGAATAGTAAATAACTATTACAAGTGCTTCGAAAGGATAAACCATAAAGATTACAATAGCAACAAGCTTGCAGTAAATAAGAATTGTGACAACAACAAGCTTTTTGAGTTCTTGAATCAGTCTTGAATCTTTATACCAATTTGCAGAAAGCTCTTTGAATCTTGATAACCTGAAATCAAGACATACTAAATCTGGAAGTGTTACAACTGTGCTGAGTCGAGTGATGGCACTCTGTCTTTAAGACAAGATTGTCCCGTATATATGCTTTTACGTTAGCGGGCAATAGTCTCCCAAGATAAAACAGCAAACTATCATTTGTGCAAAGCAAACACAAGTGATTCTAGTGAAGAAAATAAATAACAATAGATTGCTAAGAGGAGAGGATTTGCAACAAGAATTTCATAATTGTTGTTCTTGAAAAGTGTGTGTAGAATTGAGCCAAAGGCCTCAATTTATAGTAGTGTAAGAATTGCCTCTTCAAGTGCCCATGTAATGGCCATTTAAATGTCATGTAATGGCCCTATAATTCACCAATTAATGCAGCCAAATAATGGCTGATTTATGGAGGAAAAACTGTCATTTTAATGCTCCAAAACCTCTCCATAATCAGCAAAACTTTTGGAATTCCGTCCGGGTGGTGCCGCGGCCCTTTCCGGCCCGTACCATCTTACACTATGCACAATCCTTCCTTCGTTTACCGACGTGGAACACTTGTTATTTAGCCAATAACCGTCCATTATTCTATGTCTCAAACATTTACTTACGTACAAATATCTCTTTCACTAACGAAATTTACGATACTTGGCACTACGAGTGCACGTGTGTGGAAACAACGTTTCCGACATGCGGGGCCCCAATTGTTCTAGTCATAAATAATGGGATAAACTTAATTCCACATTAGTAAATTTCCAACAATCCCCTTCTTGAAAGAGATTTTGGCACTCACACAAGTTGCCTACTTTCAGCAATCTTTCAGTGAAAAGATATTGCATCAGGAGAGGTAGCTTCCGCTTTGAACCTTCCCTAGTTGAACACCATCGGACTTACTTACTGGGCGGTGAACATGATGTCTTGAACCGTCAGTGTTTAATGTAAGCCAAGACAACGGTACCAACATAATACATCCCCATTATTCATTGTCATTCTTATTGTTCTGTCCGTTGTGGTCATGGACACACTTGGATTCTTAAGTGCGTTCATTTGAGGTGGCTTGTCCTCGCACTTAAATAGGTGATCTCCTACAATATATCCTGCTATACCCCGTTTCACAAGCGTTAGGAATCATTAAAAGTTTCTCAAACCATAATCTCAACTGTTGAGGATCATCAAAGGTTTTGAAACTTAACCTTTACCCACCATGCAGGTATCACTTAACGTCTATCGCGGGAATGTCTTTGGATTTACGTTTCTTTACAGAAATCATAATCTGAAGTGCTCTTGCTTCCATCGAAGCGCTCAAATGAACCTTTTACAGCTTAGTTTTCTCCTTGAACCAAATTTTTGGGATCTCCAGTAAATATGGTTGGGTTACCACCGCAAAGGTTCGTATTGTTTGGGTTTTAAGCCCATTCCCCTAGACATGCATAATTCTTGATCTTCGGGTAGTCCCTTAGTTAAAGGGTTCGTTATATTATCCTTTGATGTAATCAACGGGAATGACACCCGTGGTGATCAACTGCCATACAGTCTTATGTCTCCGACAGATATGTCCAGACGCCGTCATCCGTTCCTTTCCTGAAGCCGACCGGCTAGCCACAGTGTACAACTGTCGAAGGCACGGGTTTCTTCCAAAAAAGGACGTCCTCTAAGGAGTCGTGAAGTTTACTCAACTTCTTCTCATGCTTTTTTAAAGCGATAAACTCGGATTCCATCATGAATCGGCCGATGCAAGTTTGCTTAGAGGATTTTCCAAGACACACCATACACATTCACTTGTGGGTTTGGTGTTCTTCATGTCCGATGTCCAGTTTGCATCACTGTGTTCTCCCAGAACCGCTGGACATCCAGAATACCATAATCTGTAAATAAGCAAATATTATAAATATCATCATATCTTATTTAATGCCTTCTATCAATCATTTCCAGAATCACGAGTGAACCTTAGTTCAACTGATCTACTTTGTAAGCCGATACCAGGTCAATTGTAGTATGTAAAATACATTGAACTATACGTGACGTGCGCATATCGGTGCACCATGATTCCAATCAATTCTGTGATTCATATCCATTGGTGGCTTCAACGAGATTGTCAACTATCTCACAAATGAGTTTGGAATTAGACCAGTTCGCTAGATGTCTTAGAAACCCCAATTCCTACGATGTCATCTGTGATACCCATATCCTTCATGTCGAAACATTGTTTCAACATGTTCTTAGTCTCTAGGATCAAGCTAGGACTACTTTCCGTGATCAACATATCATCTACGTACATGCATATCATGATGAACGAATCAGAGTTACATTTCGTGTAGACACATTTGTCACACTCATTAATGGAGAAACCCTTTGATAGTAGGGTACTATCAAATATTTCATGCCATTGCTTCGGAGCTTGTTTCAGCCCGTACAAAGATTTGACAAGTCGACATACTTTCTTCTCTTGCCCTGGAACCACATACCCCTCGGGTTGTTCCATATAAATTTCTTCTTCCAAATCACCATTTAGGTAGGCTATCTTTACATCCATTTGATGTATCTCAAGGTCACGCGACGTTGCGATCGCAATGAATACTCGTATGGACGTTATTCTAGACACCGGGACGTACGTGTCAAAATAGTCAAGGCATTCCTTATGTCGATAGCCCTTGACTACCAACCTGGCTTTGTACTTATCTATAGACCAATCTGCTTTATACTTCCGTTTGAGTATCCATTTACATCCCAACGGTTTGTTTCCCGGAGGAAGATCAACCAACTCTCATGTGTGGTTTTGCATGATGGAGTTTATTTTGCTCTCAATAGCTTCTTTCCAGAGCGATGCTTCTGGAGTAGACAATGCTTCAGCAACTGTCCTCGGTTCTTTATCGACCATATAAGCTACAGAGTCAGGACCAAAAGTCTTATCCTTTCATATCGATACTTTGTTTCAATATGACTTCCACTTTCAGACTGTTGGTTTTCTAATTGTTGGCTTTCTAACTTCAGAGTCAATATTTCTGTTTCGTCTGAACCTTCCAAGACCAATATTTAAACATTTCAAGGACCAGAAGGAAAGTTCAGGAAGAAGCCCAACAGTCCAACAAACCAACGCTAATCCTCCCCTTCCAACTCTCCGGTTAGGAACGCTGTCTCAACATCCATGTCACGCAAGACTGCAATGGCCCTGGATGTTAAGTTATTCTCAGGGGAGCACATGTCCAAGTAGTCGAGGCCTTGTACTCGGCAGTAGATCCATCTACTTTGTACTCAATTTGAGTATCCACTTTTACAACACAAATGTTCTTTTCCCGAATGAAGGTCAACCATTACACAAGTATGGTTCTATCTAATGGAATCTATTTCTCTCTCTGTAGCTTCTTTCCAAAGTAGTGCTTCTGAATATGACAATTCTTTGTTAATTATCCATGGTTCATTCTCAACCATGCAAGCTAGTAGGCCTGGAACAAGTCTTTGTCCCCTCTTTGCTCCGTCTCGGTTCAACATCTAGAATCCCTGAGTTCTGTAGATCTGGAAAATTAAGGTCCAAATAGTCAGCAACTTCTGAGTCCTGTAGATCTGGAACGTCTATTTCCGGACAATCAGGCACTCGCGGGTTCTTATTAACCTCGAGCAAAAAAAAAATCTTCTCAAGGAAAGTTATCTTCAAAGAACTCAGCATTCTTTGACACCAAGAGGTGATAAGCACTACTGTTATTTGCAGATCCAGTGGATATGCAATCTAAAGTCTTGACCTATTTCGGTATTCTAACCTCTACCAAGCCACCCCACATCACAACATTTGTAGGTGGGATCTTTTCCATGTTTCACATGGAGGGTTATCTTTATCCTTATGCGGAGTTCTGTTGAGAATCGCATTAGCGGTAAGGATCGCCTTGTCCCACATATTTTGGGCGTACGGCTTTGCGCTTGGCTAACACCGTTAGACTGAGGTGAGTAAGGAGCAGTCATTTGATGAACGATGTTTCACATTCTCCTCCTCTATTACTACAAATTCCTCAATCTGTAAGCTTAGTTGATTTTCAACTTCTGCTTTGTAGTGCTTATCCGCTTGATCTTTGCTTTTCAATAAACAAATGATGCAATACGTTGTACCATCGTCAATGAAGGTCACAAAGTACTTGTCTCCCCCTCTATTTTGTATAAACTTCAAATTACCCATGTAGGTGTGACTAAGTTCTAGAGGAGCGGTGTTTCTTTCGCTATTCCTTTGACGGAATGGAAAGGGGATTTTTCCTCTTCGCCCACCTCACATTCATTTTGAGGGTTTATGTCTACAGAAGGCAATAATCTCAACTTAGTTAGCTTTTGAATGACTTTCTATTTAACGTGTTTTAATCTATGATGGCATAGATGCACGGATTACAAATATATCATTCATTTGGCTACAGACATACTGTACCGTTCTTAGTTATTACAGACCTGTTGGACTAGTCTCAAACCAGCTTGACCAACAACGTCCCTGAAACCAAGTTTGGGACATGTATCACCTCTTTTAGAGTGATCCCATTCCTGAAGTCCTTTTGGGGACAACCTCTCCAACCCCTTCTACTTTAGAGGTGGCGTTGCTTCACATAAACAACCTTTTGCCCGTGGTTAGGGCGTAACCGGATCATATATGATCTGGATACTCTGGCTCACTTTAGTTGTTTTGGCGGACTGAGTGTCCAATTTATTTTCTGCCTTTCTTTTGGCCTTCAAATCATTTAAGACCTGAAATCTCTGGCCCACTCCAGTCGCCCGTAGGCTTTGTACGACTGAGTGTCCAATACCATCCTATCAAATGAAGGATCTTCTGTCGGAACCGGTGACAGGTTTGTCTTTAGTCCTCTTCCCTTGTGATTGGTGCCCAGGGAAATTCCTGGCACTTGCTTAGGATTTGTCCACAATTCTAATTAATTGTAACCAAAGAACAAATCTTTTAAATGGGAAGTAGGTGAAATTAAATCTCTGATTTTAAAGTGTAAGGAATATAATATTATTTTTCCATTTTCATGAAAACACTTTCATATTCATAGCCTTACTTTACACACTTTAATCAGACATCATTTAATCTCATTATTAACAAGGAAGGATAATTAACTTAGACCTTTTGGCTTCTGGCCCACTTCAGTCAGACTGAGTGTCCATTTTCTCCTTACTATAATTCGGATCCTTTGTCTGGGACAGATATAGGCCTTATGCTACAAGTTAGAACAACATCTTCAGCCTTCTCCTCTTGTCCCAGTTGACATCCTCAGCCTCTCGTGGGCGCTTATTTCCACCACTCTTGGGAGCGGTGACACCATCAACACATTGACCGTCAATAGAATGATCAGCATAAGCGCTCTAAACCTCAGCATCAGAACCATTGTCTAGTTTGTTGGCAGAAACAGTGTTACTGTCAACAGAACTGTTAATGGAACAGTCTTCAACCCGAAAACCACAACCATAGCTAGATTTGGTCACACAACTGTTGACCGACATAATTTGATCACTAATACAATCTTGTCTTAAAATTGTTGAAAACAAAGCAGTACTGGAATAGTAAATAACTATTACAAGTGCTTCGAAAGGATAAACCATAAATATTACAATAGCAACAAGCTTGCAGTAAATAAGAATTGTGACAACAACAAGCTTTTTGAGTTCTTGAATCAGTCTTGAATCTTTATACCAATTTGCAGAAAGCTCTTTGAATCTTGATAACCTGAAATCAAGACATACTTAATCTGGAAGTGTTACAACTGTGCTGAGTCGAGTGATGGCACTCTGTCTTTAAGACAAGATTGTCCCGTATATATGCTTTTACGTTAGCGGGCAATAGTCTCCCAAGATAAAACAGCAAACTATCATTTGTGCAAAGCAAACACAAGTGATTCTAGTGAAGAAAATAAATAACAATAGATTGCTAAGAGGAGAGGATTTGCAACAAGAATTTCAGAATTGTTGTTCTTGAAAAGTGTGTGTAGAATTGAGCCAAAGGCCTCAATTTATAGTAGTGTAAGAATTGCCTCTTCAAGTGCCCATGTAATGGCCATTTAAATGTCATGTAATGGCCCTATAATTCACCAATTAATGCAGCCAAATAATGGCTGATTTATGGAGGAAAAACTGTCATTTTAATGCTCCAAAACCTCTCCATAATCAGCAAAACTTTTGGAATTCCGTCCGGGTGGTGCCGCGGCCCTTTCCGGCCCGTACCATCTTACACTATGCACAATCCTTCCTTCGTTTACCGACGTGGAACACTTGTTATTTAGCCAATAACCGTCCATTATTCTATGTCTCAAACATTTACTTACGTACCAATATCTCTTTCACTAACGAAATTTACGATACTTGGCACTACGAGTGCACGTGTGTGGAAACAACGTTTCCGACATGCGGGGCCCCAATTGTTCGAGTCATAAATAATGGGATAAACTTAATTCCACATTAGTAAATTTCCAACAAGTTATTCGCTGAATTTTTTGTTATGGAAAACATATCAAATGCACCCGGAGACATCCACAGTTTCTTACGATAATCTTGATACCCAGTGGCCACTCCTGCTCCATGATTACTGGAAATCATCTGAACTTACAGCAAAGTGGAATTACATGAGTTTGAAAATCAACAGTGCTATGAAGAAGAGGATCCTGAACTTTGTGGACCTTAGCTGCATCCAAGTGCTTCTTTTATCGTATCTTTGTATTAACAGAAACAAGAAGAAAAACCCACACAAAAAAAAAAAAGAAGAAGAGAAAAGTAGACAGGAGGCAAAGAGTAGAGCTTTACCATTTTGTCTATTGTAGTACAGAAGAAGAGAATCAGTACCATTTGATATTAACGAGTATAGTGCACATTATTTCCTCGATACAAATGGAGTCACTAAAAGAAGTACTGTTTCTTTCTATGGGCAGAGGAAAATCTTAGATTTTTGCAAGACCTTTTTGTTTCCTCGTATCAGTAGAACCTTCGAGTTGCTTTCTCTCATTTCCCTTTCTTTTTTCTTTCTTTTTTTGATAATGGTGGTGTCCGGACAAGCTTTGGCACACCTCGTTGATTCCACTCCTCTTATTTCACTTTCTTTTCTTTTGTCTCATAATTGTCCAAACTCAAGAAACCATAACATTCCTTTACGTGTCCTTTTTTCGGGTTTCTTAGTTTAAATATGATGTTTGTCTATGACTGTCATGTTTGATTGTTTAATCTGGAAGCGAAACACTGCTCTCTCTAATCCATGTTGGGTTATTATCGTAGAAATATTATGAACAATATCCTCCTTGGGCAGCTATATGCACCTCACATCAACTATTATTTTCATCTTTTTGGATGTCTGCTGCTTAAATCACCCTTTGTACTGTGCTGTCTACCTTTCCTATCTTTATGCTTTCCTTGATTATATGGTTATATGGGGGTGCAGCACTTTTAAGGGCAGCCCGGTGCACTAAGCCCCCGCTATGTGCGGGTTCCGGAGAAGGGCCGGACCACAAGGGTGCAACACCTTTGTTTCCTAAAATATCCTGAGAAAACGAAAAAGTTTGTTATCCTACCTACATTGCAGGAAAAAGGCAATGAATATGTCAAGATGGGCAAGAAGCAGTATTCGGATGCTCTTGATTGCTACACAAGGGCAATAAATCAGAAATGCTTTAAGTGATCCTGAGAAGTCAATTCTCTATTCAAACAGAGCTCATGTCAATCTTCTCTTGGGAAATTATAGACGTGCAATCCAGGATGCAGAAGACGCAACCAAATTAAATCCAAGTAATGTTAAGGTATGCTTTTTTTTTTTACTATGTATCCTGTGTCGTATTACGGGCCATATTTTCCTGAGAGTGCTGCATGTTCTTGGAGTATGTGACATCTATTTGTACTTTATTCATAGGCTCTTTATAGAGAAGCGAAAGCATCATTTTCTCTGAATCTGTTGGCTGAATTGAAAGGGCTCTGCGAGAAAGGTCTTCAGCACTCATCATCTAATGAAGAACTGAAGAATCTTGCTAAGCAGATTGATATGCAGAAATCAGAAAAGGAACAACGTGATGCTGAAGTGTCCAAAGCAGTATCTTCTGCTAAGGTCTAAAACTATATTTTTATATATACTAATTATTCTTCATCCTGGTAGCTTCTCACCACTTAATGTGAACTATACAGGCCCTTGTTTCTGCATTTGAGACTAGAGGATTGAAGATTTGGGAAGCCCATGTATCAAGAACTCACTGGACTAAAAAAGCCAACATTAGACAGAAATAATATTCTTCATTGGCCCGTTTTTCTTCTGTATCCAGAGGTTATGTCCAGCGACTTCATAGAGGAGTTCTGTGAGACTGACAAGTTTCAGTTCATCTTGATATGATATCCTTTTCTATACCCCCTATATATAGATACAAAAACAACGAACACGAATTGTTAAACCAAATAAGGTTCCCTCTGCATTAACACCAGCTTGACTAATCATTCTTATGTAAATTGTTGTTTTTCCATTATTGTGAAGGCTTTTGGTCATCCTTAGCTTCCACACATGTTTTCAGAAGGTTGTCCACCTTTGCCATGGGATAAAGAAAATGCTTACGCTCGTGATGCTGTTGAGTTGTATTATGAGGTATATAATGCATCAGCCTCCTGGCTTTGTTCATCCGGCAGCTCCGCAGTTTGTGTGTCGTCTCAGGAAGTCATTGTATGGATTGAAACAGGCACCCCGAGCTTGGTATGATCGTTTTGCCAGGTATCTTCTGCAGATTGGTTTTGTATGTAGCAGGTGTGATAACTCTCTCTTCACTTTTCACCGAGGTAGCAGCACTGCATATTTGCTATTATATGTCGATGACATTGTTCTTACTGCCTCATCTGACGGTTTGAAGAATGAAATCATTGCTCTACTCAAAACTGAATTTGCTATGACTGACTTGGGCAAGCTAAGTTATTTTTTGGGTATATCGGTAACCAGATCTGCAGCCACTATGTTCCTGTGTCAGCGTAAGTATGCAGAAGAGATAGTGTACAGGGCCAAGATGGCAAATTGTAAATTATGCCAACTCCGGTGGACTCCAAATCCAAGCTTAGTGCCAATGACGGTGCACCAGTTTCTGATCCCACTCTATATCGGAGTCTAGCAGGTGCTCTTCAGTATCTTACATTCACTAGGCCTGATATTACATATGCCGTTCAGCAGGTGTGTTTGTTCATGCACGACCCCCGAGAGTCCCATTTTGCCGCCCTCAAACGTATTATCAGATACGTTAAGGGCACACTAGACTTTGGATTACACTTATACCCCTCTGCCCCAACCAAGTTACTTGCCTACACGGATGCAGATTGGGCAGGATGCCCAGACACACGTCGCTCCACCTCAGGGTACTGTGTATTTTTTGGGGATAATCTTATCTCATGGTCCGCCAAGAGGCAGGCCACACTATCCCGTTCGAGTCTTTGAAGCGAATATCGCGGTGTTGCTAATGTAGTTGCTGAGATCTGTTGGCTCCGAAATCTTCTTTTAGAGCTCCAGTGTCCACTCCGCAAGGCGTCTATAGTCTATTGTGACAACATATCTGCCATCTATATGTCTCATAATCCGGTCCAACATCAGCGGACTAAGCATATTGAGATGGATATCCACTTTGTGCGAGAGAAGGTTGCCCGTGGTCAGGTCAAAATATTACACGTGCCTTCCTCTTATCAGTATACATACATCTTCACAAAGGGACTACCGCGACAGCTCTTCACCGACTTCCGATCCAGCCTTAGCGTTCGGCCTCCTCCCTCTCCGTCTGAGGGGGAGTATTAGCGAATATTCTCCGAATATTCTCTGTATATTTTGTAATTATGATAGATGTATATGTAAGGTAACTTAGGATTCGTACCATATTAGGAATCAACCTTTGTATAGCTATATATATTGTGAATAATGAAAGGAATCTCCAAGGGAAATTATTCCATCTTTCATAATGTTACATCATCTATCGTTCCAACAACTTTTTTACTTTTTCCATTTTCATGTCATTTGGAGAATCATCCAAGTGCATAATCCAAATGCGAGCATCAACTAGGCACCATTGAACATGGTGTTGCGCTACATAGATGGCCAACATACTGCTGTGTGTTCAAAGTCTGGCACATCAAAAGTTAAAAGAATCTCAGTATGATGAAGTCTAAATAAAAAGACATCCACATTATTGTTAAATGAATTTTGTGGTTTGACTTGACGAAATTAATAGGATTAGAATTTAATTTTTTTCATCTTTGAACCTTGACGTCAATTGAATAAAGATGTGTATGTACAACTTGATTTTTGGTTCCATATGATCTTATTGTCAAGTTAAAAGTAGGTAGTCTCAAACGTGCATCCCCCTAGAACTTTTTGATCTATTATACTTCATGAAGGAAAGGCATGCCTTGTGAAAAATTCTTTTATGAAATTGAGCATATAGCCACCACATTCAATTGGGACTGAAGGAGCTTTAAATTTGTAGAAGGGTGGGGCACCAGACCCTTTGGGAATCTTGAAATATTTCATCAGGTTAGCATGATTAGTTTACAAACTGCTTATATACTCCATTTGTGCCCCCACAAGATGGAGAAACCAGGATTTATTTTGCTTACGCTGTTGTCCATCTTTAAGTAGTCTTCGATTCTCAGTCTAAACAGAAAATATTCTATGTGAGATCATTTTCTTACCTTTATGTTCATACGATCTGTAAGAAATATTGCGTATCACAAAGCTGTCATGTTGGGTTGTTCATTTTTTTCTGGCCTTGCTTTTGTGGATATTGGCCAACTGGGACTGTACTGACCTCATGATTGTCTCCTGGGAGTAATACATGTTCTCCCATTTTTCTACTGAATTTGTAGTCCAAATGATAGCAGCTATTCAGTTTCTGAATGTGCATATAATCTGCTTGAGTTATTGGGGTAAAGAATCCTTCATTCATTTGTTCCACCCCTAGGATAGATTGTCTGACTAGCTGTAGATCGTTAAGGTAGTTTGTTATGGTCGTTATGGTCCCTATAGATACATCTTGCAATCCTCCTAACTGTAGTTACTTAAGGTCGCGTCGTAGACAGGTGAGGACAAGAATAATCCAGTATTTTTCTAATATCTGTTTGACTCGATTTTTCATGCCAAGTATGTGATTTTGTTGGAAACTGTTGTAGTTGATTTGAGGGATTTGCTATAGTGTGTATATCAGGGATCATCGATCATAATTCTTTCCTGTTTTAGTGGCACCAGTTCATGTGGCTGTAATATGCTTCTCTTTTCTGAACTTCTGATTGAGCAGGCTTGTCCTGGTGTCTGTTTATCCAAGCAAGACACTCTTCCCTATCTGCTGGAAGGAACAGCTGCTTGTCATGTGGAAGACTTTGGTAATGAGGAGAGTGGTTCTGCTCAGAGTTCAACCAAGGGTAGCATTTCACAAGGTACACTCCCCCATCTCTATATTTCAACAGATGAAAATTTGAGGAAGCTTCTCTTTCAAGATTATTGCAATCTCTAGTAGATTTGCTGCCTAGTGTCAGATACAAGAGACCATTGTACTAATTCAAAACACAGAGCAAATTTTAATGGGTGCTTGTCTTAGGTGGTCTAGGGAAAGGTTTCCATGGTTAGGTTCAGCCTTTTTTTTTTCAAAATATTTTGACTTTATCACATTTTTGTTCACTAATTTAGTATAATGAAAAATAGACTTTTCAACCCTTCGCAGTTGTCTCGGCTTTTCTTCAGCATGTGTTTGCAACTTTTTATTTTTTTTAAATGATGATTTGCACTCCATTGCTGATCCTCCTATAAACCTCAAGGAACTAGGATGTTCACTTATTATATAAACAATGTCATTTGTTTCAGCGAGTAGATATTACAGTCTTGGTTCAAATGTACAAGTTTGAGTGTTTCTGCAGCACTAGCTTTTGTCAATGACCTTAATCTAGCTGCAGATATTACAGTCTTGGTTCAAATGTACCTCTTCTGTTCTGTGAAAAATATGGTGCGTCTCGAAGCACATAACTAGGTTTTTTCTTCTTTTGCCTTGGTTCAATGTTAATGACCTCGTTCAATCTTTTTTGGTGCCTTCCCTATCGTTTATGGACTAATTCCATTTATTGTTTCTTCACTCATTCTTTTCAGCGGATGCTGCTAGATGGATCAAAATTAATGAGAAGAGAACACTTCATAATGTTCTAAAGGAACCTAGATGTGTAGTTCCTGGGATTCCTGGTACGTGTTTATTTCCTAGGAGGTATTTGCACTCTATTCAGTCCCGTCACTCTCATCTAATGTTAGATTATTATTCTCATCTTTTTGCTCTAGTGTTTTGGGTTGTCTCGAGGAACTCCAGCTTCTATAAAGACTTCAAATCTGGAAATTGGTCTCCTCCAGAACTGCCATGAATTAATGGTGGAGTTGCAAGTCCCTTATGAGTTCCTATTGTCATGCAAGCACCCTCAGTTTACAATAGACCCCGTTACGTGTTTGATATGTAACTGGTGTTCATTTGATATTGATTTTGTCCATGTAGAGGGTGAGGGCTCTTGCTCATATTCTGTAGACTAGCAGCTGTGCAATCTTTTAGGTTTCAGCTGTTTGTGGGCGTAAACCCTAAAAGTTACTTATTGGGTGAGGATTGTCCAAGTCCATGTAAGGAGTTCATGTTTCCATTCCATTTCCGATGTGGGACTCTTAACACTCCCTGCACGCCCAAACCTCGTTAACTGGAGCGTGGACAATATAATTTGGGAGCCCAACATCGACGAACAAAGAATTGGAATGAATCTGACTCTGATACCATGTAAAAAATATATCTTGAGTCTAACTCAACCCTAAAAGCTAGCTTGTTGGATGAGAATTATCTAAATCCATATAAGTAGTCCATTTTTCCATTCCATTTATGATGTGCGACTCTTAACAGTGGGCGTAAAAAGGAGGCTGGAGGGTGATAAAAGTATATCTCGTTCCTAATTTTCTTTAAAAGAATACCCTTATAAAATATATTTCATGTGCCCATTTAGCAACAGCAAAGATATTGTACGTTAGAAAAGGGAGGATCCTTTGATGCAAACATGGCAACAAAATCAGCAACGGTTTGTCTTGAGAGTAGAACATTAACTTGAACATATTAAAAACACCATCAATTTTAAGAGAGTTTTGTCTCCTCAGATCCTCCTTTTTCCCACTTCCTTTTTATTCCACACATATAATAAAGGAAAAGGGAAATAATGCCCGAGCAGTAGTACATATCCAGTAAGTCAGTAACATACAGAGCCTAAAGACTTCACACAAACATATCCAGGACAACACGGAGGCACTCCCCATCATGCATCAGGTCAAAAGCTTTGTTTATGTCCGTAAGCGTCATATTATGAGTGATGTATTCATCCACCTTGATTTCCTATTAGATGGAAGAGTTGGATATATGAATAGTGACTAAATAGTAAAATAAGTGAAGAAAAATATAGAAAAGGAAAAAACCCGACCTTCTTCAAATACTTGTCCACGAGCGTAGGAACTTGTGATCGGCTTTTGAAACCACCAAAAGCAGTTCCCTTCCAAACACGACCAGTCACCAGCTGAAATGGACGAGTGGATATCTCCTGACCAGACGCAGCAACACCTACAATCACTGAGGTTCCCCAACCCTGCAATTTCAATAGAAGTCGACATATTCAGTATCAGTATCTTGTACAGAGATTAATTTTTTCATAAGGTGGGGGAATTAATAACACGGGAAAGGAAAAGAATACGCAGTTAAAATATTAAGAGGAACGTGGGATGGGGCAGCTAAGCGATTTCAAGCAGAGTGAAGAAGAGGTAGTGAAACTGAAACTCCAATTTAATTGATTACACACTAGCATCATTTACCTTGTGACAGCACTCTAAAGCAGCCCTCATAACAGAGACGTTTCCAATGCATTCAAAACTGTAATCAACACCACCGTCTGTAAGATCCACAATGACTTGCTGTATTGGTTTCTCATGCTCCTTGGGGTTGATGAATTCAGTCACACCAAAATTCTTGGCTGCATACAACAGTTTAATATATGGATGAGATAACTTACAGAATAAAATTGAGGACACTAGAGCATGAAAACTGTTGTGCTGCTCAAGTTTGAATCAATACTATTTCTTGAATCAGATCAAATTTAACCAGACGTCCTTTCACCGTCACTTTCAATCTGACATAAGCTTCAAAAGTATTTTGTTACATAAGTTATCCTCCTATAATCAGGCATCCAAGAAGAAAACTATTATGAGATAAAACAAGATATTTATACATCAGATTTTATAAGAGTGATCTACTGCTTATCGTACAGAAATACACAGATGATAATCGAGATATGTGAGTGGTAAATTTATGACATCTAATCTGAAAGTTTCAGAAAGATATATTTATGATGTTGCTTCCATATCCCAATACCTATCAAATGATTCGGCAAGGAATATTATATCTCTTGCTTTCGGAATTTTAAAGCTTGAAATGATATCAAATTAGCTGGAGAGAGTTCATTAACAGATTGAGCTTGAGAATGACAGCAAAATTGAAAAGGAGAAAACGCACCTATAGGGATTGACTGGTCGAAACCAATGTTTTAACACGTAAGGGCTAAGGTATCCCATTCTTGGTTGGAGAAATGGCTGTTGCATTTGATTTTGTAGAAAGGATGACGGAATAAAGACAAGGAATTATTATTAGGCTTCGTTTGCTTTTCCATTACCATTAGATTCCATTACATAAGAGAGCTCTCTACACAGTCTACCACTATGACATAATGATGATATATAAAAACTCTTGTAAGCACTCACAAACATATATCTACAATTGTGCATCCATATATACATCTAAATCTGAAATTATTTGATGGCTTTCAACGAGCATTTTCATAACCGAGAAATCCCTGAGGGCCACCTCTCCCACGGTCGAAACTCGGTGGTAATGGGCGCCCTCTACCCTTCTTCACTTACACACAAGGCTTTTGTTTGCAACGGGGTTCAAACTCATGACGTACACCTAATCCACACATCATGAAATGCGCTCTTACCATTGAACCAAAGCCCAAGGGGCTTCAGCTTTTGATGAACATTAGTAACTTGTATTTGAAGTCTACCAAGTGATCTTAGGAGTGAGTAGCTCAAGTTTTGATTACTCTGATGTAAAGTATACGTGGAATCTATTCATAAACTTCCTATTCCTAAAAGTTCATAGTTCACAATCTTAGACAGATTGGACAAAGCTGTACCTCTATCGAACTTTTTGCTGTCAATATCAATCCCAATAATTCGCGAAGCACCTGCAGCTTTTGCACCCTCCGCCACCTAACAAGCAAATTGATAGATTACATAAATATATTCAAGGAGCTTAATTATTGATACAATCAAATTGTTAGATACTTACAGCAAGACCAACTGTTCCTAGGCCAAAGACAGCAACAATGGAACCTGGTTCAACTTTTGCAGTGTTCCAAACAGCTCCAAGGCCTAAAGACGGCAAAAACAAAATGTAAAACACAAGAAGGGTATGGTAAGAGTGTAATTAGCCATTAATTAAATCTAAAGAAAACACAACATGTTGGCAAAAGGAAGGGAACAAATGGACATACTAAGATGGACGTTCTATGATTTTTTATTTCTTCCTCAACCTTTAATCTAAGGAATAAACCAGCATGAAGATTTAACGAAAAATGATAGATAAGATGGACACTTGGTTTAACCAACCAAAAGGCACTGTCTAGTAACTCATATAAATCAAATTACTATGACGATCGATCTGCTGCCTAAACAATATACTTAAATGCATTTCCACCCTTGCTCTATCAATCATTTATACACTAAGAGCCTCGCTAAGTACTTGGTTTAAGTTTCCTTTTTTACTTTCGATGCTTCTTTTACTTCTCTTTCTTTTAGATTTTATTTGGTATTTTCTTTCAAATTCCTGTCTTCACTTTACATACATCACATCGTCTCAGAAGTGCTCTCAATTTGACAGGTATCAGGTGTTGCAATAATTTTAACAAAAAATTGAGAGATCAAGGAATCATAAGAACAGCTACTAGAATGCTGATGAAAGTCGCATGAAACCACATAATTCGAGGACCAGTCCAACAGATTATTACACATATATTATCAATAGAATGGATTAGAAATTGGGTAAGGGCCAGCATTAAATCCTTTTTTATGAAAAGGGACAGCATTAAATCAGAGATGGTACAGAAGATGTTTCATGAACTAGCTTGAAGGAAACCACAAGATATTAGTTCAATCACATATTAGGTTTGGAAGTCAAGTTACCAGTTGGAACACCACATCCGAGAAGGCAGACTTTCTCCAGAGGAGCTACTGGGTCAATCTTTGCAACACTAACATCATGGACAACAGTGTACTGACTGAAGGTTGAAGTTCCCATGAAATGATAGATCGGTTTTCCATTGATTGAAAATCGACTCTTGCGGTCATTCATCATAACTCCTACTCCAGTAGCAGCCCTTACTTTACCACAAAGGTTGGTCTTTCCTGATTTGCAGAACTTGCATTCTCTGCATTCAGCTTGGTAACAAGGTATGACATGGTCTCCTGCCTGAACCTCGGTCACTCCTTCACCGACACTTTCTACTATCCTGCAAATTTTAGAGGGCTAAGACCAAGAAAAAGGGAATCCAGACAAAACTTTTGTTTAACTTCAGTGGAAGCTACTACATTCAATTAAAATGCTACGACATAAAGAGAGCACATACCCTGCAGCCTCATGACCAAGAACACATGGGAAGAGACCCTCAGGATCCTTCAAGGAAAAAGAAACATGTGTTAGTTTGTGAGTGACAATACCAAACAACAACGAATAGTTCAATAAACTGATGATCTTAAACCATTGAACCCAAACTTATTGTTTGCCAAAGTGCCAATTTCCAGAAAAAAACAAATGAATTGCAAGAAAGTTTTCAAAGAAAGAAAGGGCTAAAAGATCTTGGCATTCTGGGAATAACCTTGAGCATAAATGTTGTGAAGAAGAGCACAAATCTGGGAATGCATGTTTGCATGCTTCAATAAAATTCCATAGGGCAAATTAATTTTGCACTTGTTTAACTTTTTTTTTTGTAAGAATGTAATGATATGTCATAATATTGTTGCATAAATGCAAAACGCTTCAACCCCATTCTCTGATTCAGCAATCAGTCAACTATTCAATCAATCCCAAATCAGTTGTGCAGTTTAATGATCCTTTGTACCCATTCCACTCTATTCGGGAAGGTATTCCGAGGATTCATCACATTTAGCCCACATAACTACTCCGTAATCCGGAGTCAGACCGGCTATGATCCATGAAATTTACATAGGTGGACTTCCATTTGTCTGATTGAGCACTTAGGGTGTGTTCGGTATGGGGGGAAATATTTTCCAGAAACATTTCCAATTTTTCCACGTTCGTTTAGTCAAAAGTTTGGAACATTTTCACTGGGAAAACAAATTTCTTAAAAATGAGAAAAATGACTTTCTTAGTGGAAGTAGGGAAAACAAGCTCCACAAGTGGCATTCCACATTGATTATGTCCTTCCCACCTCATCTTCACCCCCACCCCCATTCCTCACCACCCCACACTTTTACCCCCACCTCCCATAGTATTTGTATAGAAATGCTTTTAGGATAATATATTTTGCTTATGTAACGAACACAAGAAAATAAGTAATAATCCACTTATTTTCCAAGAAAACATTTTCCATCATACCGAACACACCCTTAAAGTAAAATCAGCAACAACTACTACATGGAGAAAGATAGATGTATACACATGGATATAATAGTAGATTACCTTGCCACTCCATGTATAAGCATCGGTGTGGCAGAGAGCAGTATACAGAACTTTAACACGGACTTCACCGGCCTGCGGTGGAGCCACCTGTACATCCTCGATCACCAATGGCTTGTTGGGTTCCCAGGCCACCGCAGCTATGTGTATGGTGGGTTTTAAGTATTAGATCCGACTTTGATATTGCTTTAAAGTGTGAATTGAATACATAGTATAAGATAAGATGCATATAGAATATAGAAAAAGTACCTTTGCAGGTGATGACTTGACCTTGTGTAACCATGATTTTGGAACTCAAATTACAGACCACAAAATCAATTTTTGCGAGACAAATACCAATAGTTATTACTTCAAATAGATCCGATGCTATATAGGAGGAGCTTCTAACTTCAATTATTACTAAGCCATCTGTCTTTTGCATGCCAAGCCCAGCCCACTAGAATTCTTTTGTGAATGGGAAAGTCCGAATGCGAAACCCCTGTGTACCAGACCACCTTAACCAGAGCCCTTAGTCAGATATGGGATGTAAATTGTGTTAGCAATACCTTTTGTAATATTTCAGCAAAGATTGTGAACACACGAATTCGAACCTGCGACGTCGGAGTGATTATATCCCAATTACTTGTCACTTACCAACTCGTCTGTGGGCTGAACAGCCCACTAGAATTCTCACACCGCCGAATTCTTTCCTTACCTTTTTTCCTTTAAAGATGCACCGACAGCAATAAATTATGTGTAATTTATAAGTGGGGTCTGAAACTTTATTCCTATTTTGTGAAGACTTTATATGATTTCCATCATCCCGATTTTTGTAAAATTATTTGATTTGTCATGAAATTATAGAAAAATCATATAAGAAAAAATAAATATTTCAAAATTTTAAATATAAAAAAATTAATATTATTTGCATAGTTTATTAAAATAAAAAATATGTCATATAAATTAAGAAAAAAATATTAATCATGTGGAGGGGCATATTCAGTATGTTGCGTGCAGGTTCACGAGAATATAATATTTTTTACTTAAGTTTTATATATATATTCATTAAATACCTATAAATATTTAATTATAAACTCAATTATTATCATATTAAATTAAAATCATAGTAAAAGCCTCATACCATAAATTTTAAATCACGAGTACACCTCTATATATTACTTATCAAAATATAAGTTATGGGACATCTCTAACGAAACTTGTCCCTTTCAAATCTTGTACACAGTATTTTAATACATAAGGCTTGGGGACCTTGGGCATCATCAAATGATAAAAAAAACCACTTTCTTTATTCTTCTACGGGCTCATTCTTGTAAATGTATTGGCTAGTTGATTGTCCTCCTTATAAATAATTAAATACGCTTACTATTTGATTTCCTAATCTAATCACGAGACACCTGTAATCAGACAATTGTTTTGAGATTTCTCAGTACTTCATTGATTCCTATGGTTATTTTACCAAATGAAATCGACAGATGTAGGGGACATGTGGCAATCATCGGACCCTATATCAGCACTGAAGATGAATTGAATAAGGATCATGTGATGGTCATCGCCCTAAATATAGCATGTGATTAGCCAAACATAGTTTTATTTTTGTACAAAACACTTGTATAAATATGATCAAAGTAATACACAGAAAATTCTTACATGGTATCACAGCAGTGAATAGCTCGATCAATTGTTCAACAAATCAATCCTATTAGTATCATTGAAATTTACAATCTATTTTTCTTAAGAAAGCAAGATGTCTGCACAGTCCACAATTCCTGCTACTGCTAAAGCAGCAAACACTGTGATTTTTTATTCCAATCACCCATATCACCTCACTTCTTCTACACCTGGAATAAATCTCATTAACACTATCTTTGATGGTAAGGGCTTTCCGAGGGTGGAGAAGATCAATTTTCATAGCTCTTTCTGCAAAGAAAAAGCTAGGGTCTATCAATGGAAGTTGTAAGTGTCCAGATATGGTCTCACCTGAGTACACTACCCACATGGTCTTGTTGCAATGACATGGTGACAACCTGATTGTTGAACTCACTCTCAAAAACATTGTTGATACTGTCATGTACTCAAAATCAGCTAAGGAAACCTGGGACAGCTTTGAACACATATTCGGAAAATCAAATAGGGCAAAGCTTTTCCACCTACAAAAGGAACTGAACATATCAGTTCAGGAAAATTCAATCATTTCTGGTTATTTCACAAAACTCAAAAAGGTTTGGGATGAATTGAACTCTCTAAACTCTGTTATTATATGCACTTGCACTTATGTGTATGAAGGAAAGGTCAAACTAGCTAAATATCTACAGGATCAAAGATTGATTCATTTTTAATGGGGTTGAATGATGCTTATGTTCAATCTAGGGGAAATATTATAATGATTAATCCCCTACCTAGCATGGATATTGCTTACTCTTTGTTGCTTCAAGATGAGAGTTAAAGGGAGATACATATGAGTGCTCAAGCATATTCTCAGACTCTTCATCAGTCATAGTGACAAATCAGGGTAGATCTAACTAAAAAGGATCAGGACAGTCTTCTAGGATTTCAAACTATCCTAAAACTGGAAATTACCCTCAGAACTATTCATAGAACCAACAAAGATCTAGAACCTATCCTCAAAAAATTTCTATTACTCAGCCCGAAGCTAAAGTAAGGAGGAGCAAATATAATCCAAATGTTTCTTGCACTTATTGTCTCAAGGTTGGGCACATAGCAGATGATTGTTATAGGCTTCATGGCTTTCCAGATGACTTTGAATTCAACTATATGGTATCAAGAGCCAAAAATTCTTCCTTCCCTAAACCCTAATTTCGGCCGCCCTTTTCTTCCCTTTTCCGGCGCCAAACCGCATGTATACCATCGGTATAAGTTTGATATACACTGATATACAACCTTCTTACCTTCTCTATCTCTCCAACATACCATATACCCCTGGTAAACAGTTGATATACAACAGTTCTACACCCTTTTATTTCTCTACTAAATTTCGGATATCCTCATGGCGTCACCCGTAGCCCACATAGCTTCTCCCGCATCCTCTTTCTCAACACCCGGTCTCACAAATCATCCTCCCTCTTCCACCCCAAACACCTTTCATCCGTCTTTCGCCGTAACTAATATCAAGAATTTCATCCCGTTGATTCTTGATCAAGAGGATGGATAATACGCGTCGTGGGTTAAACTCTTCCATATTCATGCATGTGCTTACAATGTGCTTGATCACATTGATACCACTATCCCCGCCCACCCGACATCGACGACACGACGTGGAGAAGGCTTGGCGTCATCATCAAGCAGTGGATCTATGGCACTATCTCCAAGGATTTGCTTCATACCATTATGAAGATCGGAGCTTCGGCTCACGAGTCATGGACACAGTTGGAGGAAATTTTTCAAGACAACAAGCATACACGTGTTGTGTATCTTGAGGAGCAATTCAACACCACCCGTCTTGAAAATTTTGCGATTATGGCCGACTACTGCAAACAATTAAAATTGCTTGTCGATCAACTATCCAATGTTGGTACTCCAATTTCGGACACGAAGATGGTATTGCAGTTGATTAATGGTTTACCGAAAGGTGAATACGATACCCTTGCAACGATGATTCAACAGGTCGATCCCCTACCCAGTTTCAACAAAGCACGGTCACAATTGCTATTAGAGGAGACGAGAAGAGCAAAATAGGATGACCATACCTCCAATGCGTTGGTGGTTGACGCCCCCGCAGCAACCACCGCCACCTCTAGTCAGCCACCACATTCCGACCACCAATAACCGCAACAAAATTACGGTGGCGGCAGAGATAGAGGCCGTGAAGGTAGCCGATGAGGCAAAGAAAAGGGTCGAGGGCAACGGGCCACCCACACAAATAATCAGCCACATGCCCAGTACCCGACATAGTGGGACAGCCTACTTCCTTGGCAACTATTAGCCACTGGGCCCCGTCGACCAGCCTCTTTCTAGGCCAAGCCCAGCAACAACAGTGGGCACGGCCGAGGCCCAGGATTCTGGGAGCCCATCCAGCGGCTCGCCAGCCAGGCCCCAGCCATTAGGCCCACTACACAGCGGGCCAGCAGCCGACGTCCAGCCTCACTCCGACGAATTTGGGCTAAGTTTTCAGTTCTTTAAATATTCAGCAGCCCGATGATGCGTGTATGGATACGGGCGCCACGTCTCACCTCACCAACAATTCTAGTAATCTTCCTCAACTGCGCAATTTAAATACTCATCAACTTATTATGGTCGGATATGGTCAACGCATTCCAATTCAAGGGGCCACATGCTAACTCCACCGGCACACCCTCACTTCTCCCTTAATCACGTCCTATATGCCCTTAACATTAACCTAATCTCTGTTAGAAAATTTGCCACTGATAATTCTGTATCTATTGATTTTGACCCGTTTGATTTTTCTGTGAAAGACCTATGTACGGGGAGACTTCTTACGAGATGGAATAGTGTGGAGGGCCTCTATCCTTTCCTATCCACGTCCGCTGCCAGTGTCAATCCTCTCACATCTCTAGCTGCAATCTCCTCCTCAACATGGCATAGTAGACTTGGACATCCCGGAGCTCCTCTTTTTTATTTTCTTAGAAATCGCAATTTAATTAAATGTAATAAAAGGAACTTTGCCCGAAATTGCTATTCTTGTCATCTTGAAAAGCATGTTAGACTTCCTTTTACGTCATCTTTGAGTATTACTTTTTCTCTCTTCGATGTTATTCATGTAGATTTATGGATCTCTCTTATTACTAGCAAATTGGGTCATAAATATTATTTAATATTCTTGGATGATTTTTCTCACTTCCTATGGGTCTATCCGCTCCACTTTAAATCTCAAGTCTACTCAAAGTTTCTTGAATTTTGTACGTATGTTAAAACACAATTTGAAAGAGAAATAAAAATGTTTCAGTGTGACAATGGTCGTGAGTTTAATAATTCTCTCTTTCATAAATTATGTGCGACTAATAGCATGGTCTTTCGTTTCTCCTGCCCTCATACTTCCCCACAAAATGATAAAGTCGAACGAATTATCCGCACCATTAACAATATAATTCCTACCTTACTTTTTCATGCATCTCTTCCCCCCTCCCGCCAACTTTTGGGTATATGCATTAAAAATGGCAGAATACATTCTAAACATACTACATACTCGTACGCTCCAAAATAGGACCCTTACCGAGTTCCTATTTCGCCGGATCCCTACCTATGATCACTTTTGAATTTTTTTATTGTCTAGGCTACCTGAATCTTACCTCCACTGTCCCTCACAAATTAGCACCTCGTACCACCCTGTGTATCTTATTGGGGTTTCCGTCGAACCATAGGGGGTACTTATGTTATAATGTGTCCACATGTAAAATCATAGTCTCCCGTCATGTCACATTTGATGAGAATGTCTTTTTCTTTGTCAACATCTACCAATTTCGAGCCACTGATTACGGATTCCTTGAGGACTCGGATACCTCACCTCTCCAAAACGCACTACATTGGCCCACCCACTGCCCCAGTTACGTACCCACTCACTGACCCAGTCCTGTCGCCCTCACCGACTGCCCTCATCACAAAAACCCTGCCCCATCACCCATCACATCGCCCAGTCACCCGACACACTGCCCAGTCACCTGACACACTGCCCAGTCACCTGACACACTGCCTAGTCACCCAACACAATGCCTCACCCAACACACTACCCAGTCCCGCCAGTCCACTGCCTCCCGCAACGTCACCCGAGCCCCATTCCCCGCAGCCCCCACCTACCACCACACAGCCTGTGATCCAGCCCCCAACCCACTGTATGGAAACACATGCACAGCACATGATTTTCAAATCAAAGGTTCACTTTAACCTATCCACTCAAACTATCTCATTTATTCCTAAAAACCTAAAATTAGCCAAACTTGACCCCAATTGGAATGTGGTCATGCGTGAGGAGTTTAATGCATTAATCAATCAGCACACTTGGGATCTTGTCCCAAAACTAGAGGGGGTGAATGTGATTTGTTGTATGTGGCTCTATCGTCACAAATTCAGAGATAGTGGTGAGCTTGAACCTCATAAGGCTAGACTTGTGGCTAATGGTACAGGGCAACATGAGGAAGTTGATTATGGTGACATCTTTAGTTCGGTGGTCAAACCAGCCACCATTTGCAGCGTGTTTAGCATAGCTATGGGGAAGAATTGGTCTATTCACCATCTTGATGTAAAAAGTACTTTCTTACATGGGATTTGAAATACACCATTTATATGCATCAACCGCCTGGATTTATACATCCAGAGATTCCTCAGTATATTTGTCGTCTTCGTAAGTCACTATATGGTTTAAAACAAGCCCTAAGGGCTTGGTATGAGAGGTTTGCTACGTACATCACACAGATCGGGTTCGTGTGCAGCAAGAGTGATCATTCGCTCTTTATTTTTCATCGAAGTACTGACACGGCTTACCTTCTTTTATATATGGATGATATTGTTCTGACTGCTTCTTCTGATACACTGAAACACGAGATCATTGCCCTGCTCAAGTCCGAATTTGCTATGACAGATTTGGGTAAGTTGAGTTTTTTTCGGGGATATCAGTGACCAGATCTGCACATGTCATGTTCTTATGTCAACGTAAGTATGTAGAGGAGATTGTCTACCGGGCTAAAAAGGAAAACTGCAAGATTATGTTCACTCTTGTCGACTCCAAGTTAAAACTCATTGCAAATGACATGGATCCGGTCAGCGTTCCCTCTCCTTATAGGAGTCTCGTAAGTATTCTTCAGTATCTCACCTTCATTCGGCCCGATATTGCATATGTTGTTCAGCAAATGTGCTTGTCTATACACACTCCTAGGGAGCCTCACTTTAGAGCTCTTAAACATATCATTCGGTATATTAAGGGCACTCTAGACTATGGACTACATTTATATCCCTCTGCACCGACTAGATTGCTCTCTTACACGGACGCTGATTGGGCAGGTTGTCCGAATACACGTCGCTCTAAGTTAGGCTATTGTGTATTTTTAGGGGATACTATTATTTCATAGTCTGTCAAGCGGCAAGCCACGCTTTCACGTTTGAGTGCAGAAGCAAAATATCGAGGCATTGCAAAGGGGCTTCCTCGATAACTGTTCCTTGACTTCAGATTCAGTCTTAGCGTCTGTCCTCCTGCCGCTCTGACTGAGGGGGTGTGATAATGAATATATTTCCATATATTCACCGTATATTCTGCAATATTCTGTAATTAATATTTTAGTGTAATTATGTAAAGTAGAGATCATTATTCTATTAGAATTACAATTGTACACACTATATATATTGTATTAATGAAAGAAATCCACCCAAGGAGATTTACACGATTCATACAAAATTTAAGAATCATTGTCCAGAGGAACCCTTCAGAAGCCCAACTCTCTGACTTAGGCATAAAATCTTGGCCCAAGTGAGTACACATGCATGTATATATATATATATGTGTGTGTGTGTGTGTGTGTGTGTTGTGTGTGTGTGTGTGTGTTTTGGTTTAGTTTCTTTGTCTTTGTTTCTGTAAGAATGTATTAATCTCCCCTGGGAGTCTTTCTCATTAATATAAATATATATAGTGTGTACAATGGGAAATCCTATTACAATAAGGATCCTATATTTACCATAATTATACAATACTAAATATGACTAAATAATACACATTATACACGTTAACACACCCCCTCAGTCGAAGTGGGAGGGAGCCGGACACTAAGACTAGATCTGAAGTCGAGAAAGAATTGTATAGGGAAGGTCTTTCGTGAATATATCTGCATACTGATATGAAGAAGGCACATGCAACACCTTAACATGACCGAGAGCAACCTTCTCACGATCAAAGTATATAATCATCTCAATATGTTTGGTTAGCTGATGCTGAACCAGATTATGAGATAAATAAATGGCGGATATGTTATCACAATAAACCAAAGACGCCTTACGCATGGGACATTGAAGCTCCAAAAGAAGGTTTCGAATCCAACATATCTCAGCAACAACATTCGCAACGCCTCTATACTCGGCTTCTGCACTCGAACGAGATAAGGTGGTTTGCTGCTTGGCAGACTATGAAATGAGGTTATCTCTTAAGAACATGCACTAGCCGGAGGTGGAGCGTCGCATTTCCGGACAGCTTACCCAATCAATATTTGTATATGATAATAATCTGGTCGGTGGTGAGGGGTAGGTGCAAGCCATAATTAAGTGTGCCCTTAACGTATCGAATGATACGCTTAAGGGCAGTAAAATGAGGCTCCCTGGGGCATGCATGAATAAGCACACCTGCTGAACATCATAAGCAATGTCATGTCTGGTAAAGGTAAGATACTAGATTGCACCTACAAGACTCCTATAAAGAGTGGGGTCGGATACCGGAGTATTATCAACAACACTAAGCTTTAATATAGAGTCAACTGGAGTGGACATGATTTAACAGTTTTCCATTTTAGCCCTGTACACTATCTCCTCTGCATACTTGCGCTGACACAAAAACATAGTAACTGCAGAACGAGTCACTGATATCCCAAAAAATAGCTTAACTTCCCCAAGTCAGCCATAGCAAATTCGGATTTAAGCAATGCAATAATCTCATTTTCAATAAATCGGAGGAGGCAGTAAGCACTATGGCATCCACATATAACAATAAATAGGCAATGTTACTAGCGCGATGAAAAATAAATAAAGAGGTGTCACATTTGCTGCATATGAACCCAATCTGCATAATGTATTGTGCAAAGCGTTCATACCACGCTCGAGGGGGCTGTTTTAAACCATAAAGGGACTTACGCAGACAACATACATACTGAGGGGTTGCTGGATGTACAAAACCAGGTGGCCGATACATGTAAACAGTTTCTTTCAGATCTACATGAAGAAACGCATTTTTCACATCAAGCTAATAAATCGGCCAATGCTTACCCAAGGTAATGCTCAGAACTGTGGGAATGGTAAGCCAGTTTAACAACCGGACTGAATGTCTCACCACAATCAATGCCCTCTTGCTGATTAGTGTCATTTGCCATAAGTCTCGCCTTATATCTCTCCAAGTCACCACTGTCTCTGTATTTATGACGAAAAATCCACATGCAACATATCACATTCACCCCCTCCGATTTAGGAACCAACTACCAAGTGTGTTGTTTTGTTAAAGCGTTAAATTCCTCATGCATAGCCGCATTCCAATTAGGATCTTGTTTGGCTAATTGTGTTTTAACTAGTGTACGAAACTCAATAAATTTAGAGAACACTTGAGATTTGAGTTTGAGTTAATAGACCCATAGAAAGTGAGAGAAAACATCCAAAAATACCAGATAGTATTTGTGGCCTAAGTTGCTAGTTATGGGAGATGTCCATAAATCAGCGTGAATAATATCAAAATGGAAGAAAGTAGTACTCATAGAAGTCGTAAATGGTAGTCTAACGTGTTTCCCTAAGTGACACGAAGAGCAAATATGAGAAAGGTTCCCTTTGTTATATTGGATTAAATTTCGGTTTCTAAGAGAATAAAAAACGTGAGAACCCGGATGACCAAGTCTACTATGCCACGTAGAGGAAGATATCGTTGTTAAAACGGTGTGAGGAGTGACACTAGCAGCGGATGTGGGTAGAAATGGATTTAGGTCCCCCTCACTATTGCATCTCGTAAGAAATTTTCCAGTACGGAGGTCCGTTACAGAAAGTTCAAATGGGTCAAAATTAATTGAGACTGAATTATCAGTGGCAAATTTTCTAACATAAATTAGATTTTTGATGATGTTTAGGGCATAAAGGGCATTTTTAAGAGAGAAGTGGGGATACGGTGGTGAGGTAAGGGTGTGGCCAAATCCTTGAATTGAAATGTGATGACCACTACCGACCATAATAGATTGTGGAGTTAGTAACTGACGCAGTTGAGGAAGATTACCTGAATTGTTGGTGAGATGAGACGTGGCGGCCGTATCCATATACCACGCATTATCGGGTTGTTGACGGGTCAAGGAAGCCATTGATTTGTTCTCGGGTAAAGGATAAAATTTTAATTATTTTCGGGTAAAGGACAAAAGAGAGAAAAGTTTTCTTGATAAAGGAAACAGCCAAAAGGCGGAAAGACCCCAAAGCTGGAACAGAAAAGTGCTGTCACTTTTCTTGGAACAGAGAAGTGCAGAAATCAGAACAGAGAAACAAAGAAAGGGAAAGGAAGGGGCGGCTTTTACGTTAACAAAGACAGTCTTTGTGTTTCAATCTGTAATTTTGCTGAAATTTAGAAACATAAAAAAAAACTTTAGGAACAAGGAAAGAGAACGGAAGGGGGCAACTTTCACGTTAAAAAAAAATCTTTGTGTTTGAATATGACACGTGAAATTGGATGTCAGTCACAAGTTCAGGACAATCAAAAGTCAATTGAAAGAAATTGGATGTCAGAGAACTAGGGGTAGGGTTTAGCTTCTGATACCATGTAAGAATGTATTAATATTCCCTGAGGAGTCTTTCTCATTAATACAAATATATTTAATGTGTACAATGGAAAATCCTATCCTATTACAATAAGGATCTTATATTTATCATAATTATACAAAACTAAATATGACTAAATAATACACATTATAAACGTTAACAATTTCATTAAAGAATTAAAAGCCGCCTGATCATAATTTTACTTGTTGTGAAAACCGATGGGGTTGTTCGCCAGGGAAATACCAATTAAAATTTGATGCAGAAGAGACACGTTATCTGCTGAGAGGTAAAGTCACAGTGTACCCAAAGAACACAACTGAAACATCAGTAGAGTTTGGAGCAGGTGATCTTGTCATTATTCCCAATGGACTAAGTTGTACTTGGGATGTGTTTGTTGCTGTTGATAAACACTACAAGTTCGATTCTTCTTCTTCCTAAAACCTTGATATTTTGAATTTAACTCATATATATTCATAGCGTAAAGTGTAAAATATAATTTTAATTGTTGTATCAAGTTGTCTATCTTATTTTTCAGATAATTAGTTCCAGTACATATCATGAATAATTACTTATAATAGCTATAAGTTTTTAGATTATGTATACATGTAACGTGTTGAACTCTATTATTTCTTGTTTAAATTTCATCAAACAGTAGCTGAGATAATTTGACTTATAATTATAATCTCCGGCTCGAGATTCAGTGCGCTTGACAAGGTCTTCTTCTTTAATAACAGTATTACTATCAAAGACGAGAATCATTACATTTTCATTCTCAAGATTCAAAACTATTTGTTAAACAAGGCAATATACATGTGATATACATTGAATATACATCAGTGTATATCACATGTATATTGAAGGACTAAAGCAAGAAAGAACTGGCCACCAGCCAACAATGCACCAATGAAAGCCAATGATGGCGGCTCTAAGCAATACAAACGGTGGGCTCGGCCCCATTCAAGCAGTTGAATAATCCCCTTGATTATTTTCATTGATTGAATAGATATATATACAAGTTACAAAATAGGAGAATCCTATTCCTAATCTATTCCTAAAACCTTATTCTACCATAACTCTAACTATACAATTATGGTAGGTGTATAACTCTAATTATGGTAATCATTATACTACAATATTACATTAATATATACTCCTAATATACACTAAAACACTAAGGAGGGTGCTTCCCCTGTTTGGCCGAAAGCCTACCGGAATTTCACCGAATCGTCCGAAAGCCCAAGCCCACCGCTTTGCTCTTTTGGACCGGGCCGAAAGCCCCATCGCTTTGCTTGCCATATATATGTGATATACACCGAATATATATTCGGTGTATATCACATGTATATGGCTCTCGTTTAACACACCCCCGCAAGATCATAGCGGGCGGTTTCCGAACGCTAAGATCGTCCCTAAAATCTTCAAAGAGAATTTGGTAGACCCTTTGTAAAGATGTCGCAATTTGATAACGAGACGGGACATGGCATACACGAACTTGACCCTTTGCAACCTTTTCACGGACAAAATGAATGTCCATTTCGATATGCTTAGTGCGTTGGTGTTGAATCGGATTACCCGACAGGTAGATGGCACTAATGTTATCGCAAAGATACCAAGGTTGCCTTCGAATGGGACAATGAAGCTCCAAAAGCAAATTACGTAGCCAACATGATTCGGAGACCACATTCGCCACCCCTCGATATTCTGCCTCGGCACTTGAGCGTGATAAAGTTGCCTGACGTTTGGCTGACCAGGAGACCAAGTTGTTGCCAAGGAACATACAGTAGCCAGAAGTCGACCGTCTGGTGTCGGGACACCCACCCCAATCAGCATCCGTGTAAGAGACAAGTGTGGATGTAGAGGACGGATACAAGTGCAACCCATAGTCTAGTGTCCCCTGAATATACCGGATAATGCGTTTGATTGCATTCATGTGCTCAACTCTAGGATCATGCATGAATAAACACACCTGCTAAACTGCATACGTAATATCTGGTCTGGTGAAGGTAAGATACTGGAGGGCCCCTGCAAGACTGCGATAGCGGATCGGGTCCTCGTATGGTGCACCTGCTGTGGCACTTAGCTTTGGGTTTGCATCAACCGGCCAGTGGCCCCAAGAACGGCCCCCACAGTGGTAATGCCCCTGGGTTCCAAAGACGGCCAGAGTCCTTGGGCCCCGTCCTCCGCAAGCCCATCATGCAGCAGGCCCCACTCAGACCGATATCGAGGCCGCGATGCACACGTTGGGATTGACTCAACCGGACCAAAATTGGTACAATCAATACCAACCTGCTGAGTCTTACCATCACCAACAAGTCGCGCCTTATGCCGAGCAAAGGACCCATCTAAATTCTCCTTGTGAGCAAAAATCCACATAGACCTGATAATATTAATACCATATGGACGGGGCACCAACTCCCACGTCTTATTATCAATAAGAGCATTATATTCATCAGTCATAGCAATTTTCCAATTAGGGTCATTTAATGCGGACACATGATTGCGGGGCAAGGGGGATTTAGAGACATCAGAATGTAAATTAAAATGTCTTTTAGGTGTAAAAATACCCCACTGACTACGAGTGACCGGTCTATGACTCGAGGAAGAATTAATGGAATTTTGGGAATTTTCTGGGCTCGGGACGGACTGGCCAGCAAGCAGTGGGCCTGCTGGCCCAAATCGGAAATGGCTGGACTCGGCTTCTGGACCAGTTCCAGAACTGGGCTGGACCGGCCCAGTTGTTGGAACTGTTCCAGTGGCTGGAAGAGCTGGGTGTGGTAAGTCTTGTTGGGCCAGCGGGCAGTGGGCCCGCTGGAGGATTTTGGGTACGGGAGATGTCCGAAAAATTCCGAATAATATACGGGGATATTTGGTCATCCAAAAAATTATACGACTTAGGTTCGGGAGTATGAACTTTCGTAAATGGGAATTGAGTTTCATCAAAAATGACATGGCGATTGATTATGATTTTCTTGGAGGATAAATCAAAACACTTATAACCACGATGATTCGACGGATAACCCAAAAACACACACGGGGTAGACCGAGCCTGAAGTTTGTTAATTGTGGTGGATGGAAATAACGGATAACACAAGCACCCAAAAATCCGAAGGTGAGAATAAGAAGGGTTCTTATTATATAGGATTTTGAGGGGGAAGAATATGTCGACCTTTAGACGGAATTATGTTAAGAAGGTAAGTGGCCATTTGTAGAGCATGATGCCAAAAATACGGAGGTATGGAGGCATGGATTAGGAGAGTTCGGACAATGTTATTTATGGAACGAATTTTGCGTTCGGCTTTCCCATTTTGTGAAGATGTATGAGGACATGAAAACCGAAAATTTATCCCATGAGTAGCACAAAATTCTCGAAACTCCCTATTGTCATACTCTTTCCCATTATCACATTGAATATTTTTTATTTCTCTTTCGAATTGAGTACGAATGAACGCTCTAAATTTTATGAAGACGGAAAACACTTGTGATTTATTCGCAATTGGAAACGTCCACAAAAATCTAGAATAATCATCTAAAAAGAGAACATAATATCGATGACCCATTGAACTAAGAACAGGAGATGTCCATAAGTCGCTATGAATAATGTCAAATGGCATAGAAGTATGAGAATTGGAGTCTACAAATGGCAACTTAACAATTTTTCCTAATGAACAAGACTGACAAATTGGAGTACGACTCGTATCCTTACAAGAAATAAAGCTATTTTTATCCGAAAGCGATAAAATAGAAGATCCCGGATGACCCGACGAGCATGCCACATGGAAGGAGAGATGGTGCAAAAGGCGATGGCAAGGTGGACTCGATGGACGAAAACCGGGCATGATAGGATATAGATCCCCCTACTATCACACCTCATGAGACGACTCCCCGTCTTGAAATCCTTCACAGAGAAACCGAAAGGATCAAATTCAACAGAAACAGAATTGTCATTTGTGAACTTTCGGACAGACACTAAATTTTTAATCAATTTAGGAGCATGTAAAGTATTTTTCAAGAGGAGTGGTGGATTGGGGGGAGACAACGTTTTCGACCATACCCTAGAATTGAAATAGAAGCGCCATTACCAATAATTATCCCCGAGGGGTGCTCAAATTGGAATAAGATGAGAGAGTACCGAGTCGGAAGTCATGTGAGTAGTGGCCCGGTGTCCATGTACCAATTTTGGTCCGGTTGAGTCAATCCCAACGTGTGCATCGCGGCCTCGATATCGGTCCGAGTAGGGCTCGCCGCATGATGGGCTTGCGGAGGTCGGGGCCCAAGAACTCCTGGCCGTGCTGGTCCCGGCCCGTAACTACTACCACCGCCGCTTTGGCCGGGCCACCGGGCCGGGCCGCCACCGCCGGGCATTGGGCTCGGGATCGTTGGCCGCCCCACCGGCCGCCGGAATTTCCCGCCGCCCGCCTTTGGTATGGGCTGCCGGCCCACGGTCCACCGCCATCGTTTCCACCGCCATGGGCCCCACCGCTGGGCCCATGGGGGTGGTGGGCCACCTTGTTCATTGGATGGGACCCACCGATGTTTTGCCGACTACCGGAACCTCCACCATTACCACCGCGTTTGCCCCCGCGGTTTTTGTTATTATTCTTGCGATTATTCTTGCCGCCACCATGATTATGGTTTTGGCCCGAATTATTAACAAAACCTGAATGATTAGGAGAGGATGCCATCATGACAATCTGGACTTGCTCCGTAGCCGCCTTTTTAGCCAAACCGGCTTCTTCCAACGTAAGCATGGAGCGGGCTTGATGGAAGTCGGGAAGAGGGTTGCTTTGGCGAAGGAGAGTGCCAACACCATTATAGGCCTCCGAAAGACCGACAATCAACTGTAGAACTAGACGATTATTTGTCACCGGTGCGCCAACATTACGGAGTTGATCCGCCAATTCCTTTAGTTTCTTGCAATATGCAGAAACGTTTGGAAATACGTCCATTCGAACGAGAGAGAATTCTCGCTCGAGTGTGACGATACGGGAATGTTGGTTGTCTTGGAATATGTCACGCAATCTATTCCATGCAGCCATAGCCGTGGTATCGGGCTCCATAATCGTCGTAGAAGGTCCACCGAAATAGTGGCGTATATCCACCGAAGAACGGTAGCATCAAGTGTAATCCACACCTCGGGATCCTCCGCAGGAAAGGGTCTAGCGGGAGGAATTATGTGATGAAGAACTTGATAAGAGATAGCGTGAATTTTAAACAACTCCGCCCACGTTGCATATTGAACGTTTTCCATCTCAAGGACAATAGGGACACTGAGCTTGATATTGGAAACCGTGAGGGCAGGGTGAAAATTGTTCTTAGACATATTTGAAAGAACAAAGAAGGAGGATAAATTTAAGAGAGGTTTTTGAGAGCGGAAGACGAGATATTTGGAGAGAAAAACCCCGAGGGAGGGGGGTTCTCGGCCAAAGAGGCAAAAGTTTGAGAGAAGAAAACTTTTGGTTTAGACCTAGTCTCTTGATACCATGAAAGAAATAATCCCCTTGATTATTTTCATTAATTGAGAGGCTATATATACAAGTTACATATTTCTATAATAGGAAAAATCATTTTCCTATTCTACTTCTAAATTCTTATTCTACCATAATTCTAACTCTACAATTATGGTAGGTGTATAATACTAATTAAGGTATCCTTTTCATTACAATATACTACAAATATATATACCATATATACACTTATTGTTTTGTATCAATCGCCGAGATTGTTCACCACAACCCGAGAATGGGCCTTGCTTTGGGTGAGCAACGGGCCGAGCCCACCGCCGTATTGATGAGAGTGCTTTGGTGAGAATGGGTGAGCCCATTTCTCGTATTGCTTAGAGCTGCCATCTATTTGGTGCATTGGTGGTGGCCCCCGTCTGCATCGCTTTAGTCCTTCAATATACATGTGATATACACTGATGTATATTCAGTGTATATCACATGTATATTGCCTTGTTTAACACTATTCTTTTTACCCTGATGACAAATTCAACTATTTTTTAATATCATTCAATTCGTAAACACGTAAAATTTCGTCTCCAAATGAGACGTTTTCTATTTCAGGTTGTAGTAAGTTCGCTTTTACGTTTTGATTCTTTGCCAACTAATCTTTAATGGGTAGTTAAAGAGAGGAAATAGCTAGCCTTTAGTCAATGCATAATATTACTTTCAAATTCAAGCTCCATCTTTCTTTGTAATCACACAGGTAATTAAGATTAATATGATAGTATCTCTTTTCTTTTTTTTTTAATAAAAGAACTTATAAAACGTTTCTTTGACTGGTCAACTCCTTCATTTTTATATCATGTAAGCGTATACCTTTTGTCAGCACTCATGTTTTCCGCTTGAATTAAATATATGGTGAAGCTTGGAGTTGGTTGCAAGTTAAAAAATAAACATTTCTTTCATGGGCTAGATTTTTGCTACTACAAAATTTATGTTGTTTTAAATTGCTGCAAGAACAACTCTCACCTAATCTCAACGTTTCATGTTTGTCCTTCATCATCTGGAACTTAGGGGTGGCCAGTGGGCCGGGCTCGGGACCGTCGGGTCAGATTTGGCGGGATCGGGTCGTGCGGTATGGGGAAGGGGCGGGATCGGATCGGGTCAGTCGGGATCGGGATAGGCGGGATTTGCCGAAGTCCCGCCCCGATCCCGTCGGAATTGGGTCGGGTCGGGTCGGGATCCCGGGCGGTTCTTCTTTTTTTTTTTGCACTTAATTTAAAAAATAACATATATAAAAAAACTCAATAATTAAACAAGACAAGATGGTGTAATAAAAACATCTCAAGGTTGTTTTTGTGCCTCTTATATTATTTAATAGACATATGATTTTTTTGTAATACAAATACAATTGTAAAAATTGCAACTTTGTGGTGTTGTTCAAAAGTTGCAAATTACATAGTAAAATTACAATTAAAAAAATTACATTCTGGAAAAAAACCTGTTATAGTCTCTTGATAATTTCCTGTGGTTCTTCGGTTGTAATTGGTATTTGTTGGTCAAATTGCTCCACGTCACTTCCACCACCTTCGGATAAGATTTCGTTGTAGTTTTCGTCTTCTTCGTTGATCTCCGGTTGACCGCACCTTCTCCGCTCCGCTCGTATCCAATCTCTGAATAATACTACAATCTCCAAGTTGTCTCCGGCTAACGAGTGTATGTGCTCTCCTATTTGATATCTGTCGTTGATGACGCGGGAATGTTCAAAACATTTCGGGTCATCATTGAAAGTGTCGGAAAGGTCTTCTCATTCCCCCTCCAGTATTTCAGCAAGTCTTCACGTCCTTCTTCATTGAGAACTGCTCGGTACGATACAAAACTCTGCAAAACAAAAAAATCAAACTCGCTAATTTAGTTAGTAGCGGTACGGCCACACATTCTATTTCTGAGGCATTCAATACTAACCGCAGAAACAGCATGTTTTTTGTGAGGTTGTGTTGAAGAAGAAAAAAATGGTATGGAAGCCGGTAGGTTGCTAGCACTTTCTTGTTGGTAAAACCTATATATATTTTTTGCATTCGTCTTCTATGCTAGACAACACTTCTTCTTTAGTTTGTTCAATAGGTGGTGGGTGATTTGGATTTTTGGGACTTGGAGGTGGTTGTACTTCTATACAATCGTAAATAGTTTCAATAAGTGATTTAGTACCGTCTATTTTAATAGTCGGATTTAATACAGCATCAATAATATAAATAGTGGGAATAGGAATAAAATATTTTTTTATTTTGATAAATATTTTTAAATAGTTGCCTTATAAGCTGGCTTTTCCATATGAATCTAAGTAATAAAAATATTAGAGCTATATAAAACAACATAGTTGAAATAGTAGGATAATATATACCGGAAAATTCTTTTGTTGCTTAAAAAAATTTCTCTAAAAATACAATAAGTTCGGAAATTTTCCCCCAATCGCTATCTACAACCATATCAACTGGATTTTGATTATGAGAGTTAAAAAATAAAGTTATAGGTTTTCTATAGTCATAAGCAACAAGTAGTTGCTCGTATAAAGAATTCCACCTATTGGGTACTTCTTCTGGAATTTTTCTATAAGGTAGTTGGCAATCGTGACAAGTTTTTTTATATTCTTTTCTTCGTTGTATTCTATTATTTTTAAAAATAAAGTTTATAGCAAATTGTATTTTACTAAGAATGTCTTCAAAAAGTGATAGACAAATCCTTTACAATTAAGTTATATATATGGCACACACATTTTATATGAAAATGATCTGGAAAAAATGGAGTTAAACTATTTTTAAAAATTGTAATAGTTTAATTGTTAGAAGAAGTGTTATCTAATGTAATAGTCATAAGTTTATCAGTTATTCCGTAATAATTGCACACTTGATAAATATTTTCTGCAATAAAAGTACCAGTGTGCCTATCATCTATATATCTATACGCTAAGATATGTTTTTGCATAGACCATTTATAATCTATCTAATGACAAGTTACCGTTAAATAATCATGGTCATTAGTACTACGGCCTATATCAGAAGTGATAGCCACTTTGCCATTAAAATGATATAATGAATAACGTAAATATTGTTGATATTCATGTGTGAATTTAAATACATCTCTCTTAATAGTTGATCTAGGAAAACCGTTAAAAGCAGGATTATACATATCTCTAATGTAATGAATAAAATCGGGAGATGAAGGAAATGAAAAAGGCAAACCCTCCACAGCAACTAATTTTGCTATTGCTTCCCTATCTCTATGTTTATCGTATTTAGGGCCTACAATTCCCCCGTCATAGGGTTAATTTGACCTTGTACTTGTTCCGGGACAGTATGTGAACCTTGTCCCGATGGAGCGGACGTTTTCGCACCCGATTTTGAAGCCTCGTATTGGGCATACCTAGCAGGATGAGACCTTGATACGTGTCTCATTAACCCCCCCCTCCCCCCGTCCCACCTTGACCTTTTCCAGTTTTAAATATTAAAACATCTTTATAAATTTTACATCTAGCTACTTGATTCTCTACGTCCCTATCAAAAAATGTCGATGCATCTGATTTTAATGTTCGTTTTGCTGGACCTCGTCTCATACTAGGGGCAATAGAAGGCATTTCAGTTGAGAGTGCACTAGTGGGTGTGTTGTCATCTACATTAGTGGGTGTATCATCTAGATCATCTTCTAAATTAAAGTCTTCTTGAGTTCTAGAAAATAGCTCCTCGTCTAAATCTAATGGTATTGTGGGAAAATGTTCAGTATCAACAAAATCATCCTGTGTAGAAATAGGATTCTGTCTAGAAATAGGACTCTTGCCCTTGTTGCCCCTACTAGAAGAAGCATGACCCCTACCCGTAAGCATACGTTTAAATCCTTTCATTATAAATTTATAATTATACTAATAAATAATTAAAGTAACTGAAATTAAGTGTGCTAAATAAAATAAACAGACAATAATAATTTAATGAAGGAACGAATGTACCAAACGCCTACGTAACGTCGACGTGTAATCGAAAGGTTGAAAATTGAAACTTTGCTCGATGGAAGATCCTCAAGCTAGTTGCCAACTTCACTCCCAAATGAAAAAATAAAATTAAATATTTAGTAGACAATGTAGACTTGTAGAGAGATAGATTGAGAGATTAGAGAGATTGTATGAAGATTTGTGAGAATGATGAAGAGAAAATGAGGTATTTATAGTTGAAAATTGGGTTAAAGTGTAAATATAATAACTTATGGGTTAAAAATAAATATTAAGGGGGTAGGGGGTTGGGGGAGGGGGGAGGCCAAAATATGGCCGTTGCACAACGGCCAAAATATAAAATGGTCGTTGGTGCAACGATTACTTTTGCAAATGGGGAGTTTCGGGCAGGATCGGGTCGGAACTGGCGGGCCTGGGGCGGGTCAGGATGAGACCATGTCCCATCCCGGTTCGAGTCCCGATATCGAATTTTTTTTTTAAAATGTCGGGTTTGGGACGGGATCGGGCCGGGACCGGACCGACCCCACTGGCCAGCAACCGACAGAAAAGAAACAATTTTATTGCATATCTTTTCCCTTTTTTTTTCTTTTAAGTGAGATAGGAACTAACTAATTAAAGGTAAAATTTTAAAGAACATAAATAAGATCTTTATTGGCAATTACTTATTTGGATCCAATATTTATATTAAATCAAGCAATTATTAAGAGTATATCGAATAAAGTGTTAATAAACTAGATCAGTAATGGAAAGGTAAGATGGATAGATTTCATTTTCCCGGGGGTCTGACTGAATACCTTGAAAAGCTCTCATCTTTTTGTCTAGAACAACATAATCAAGAGAAACAGAGCGAACAAAATCTAATACGCGAATATCCTTTTTTTTTATACAGAAACGAAGTTACTAGGGATTTCTCTCTATTATTTGTCCTCTTCTATTACCTTTTTCGTAAACCCCATATTTTCGGATACAATTTGATCCTTCCACGGCCAAATCTCAATTTGTAAGACTTCTCACAAAGTAAGTTTCCATCATCTCTTTTAATGTTTTGGGGGTTCGGGCACAACAAGGAGTGTTGCTTTGTTCCCTAGCGGATCTAAAGCATGGTAGATACATCGGACGGATGTGCATTAGAGAATAGACTTCAATAATAAATTGTTGAAGTCATTGGCAGATCCTCTAATTTGTCTATGTATTCCATGTAAACCTTCCAACTGAGACCCTTACCATCTAAACTCTTCAAGAAAATGTTTACTGCACCACTTGAACACAAACTTAGTTTATTGCAATTCACACGTGATGACATGGCAATTAAACCAATTAAAAAGGGACACGTAGCTCTTAATACCAAATAATTAATCAATTCAAAAAGCTTTTGATTTAAAAAAATAATTAGATGTGCTCGGTATTGAGATGTGCCCGTTGGTGGCGGAGGTAATGGCTAGGGTGGGGTTGGAGTCAACATGAAGAAGAAAGAGAAAAGATTAAAAATAAAAAAGTTTTTTTTTATTTGTTTTCAGTGTTGATACGTATACTCAGTTATCCACATTAGTAGCATTACATATTTGTTCATGCTCCCATGAGATGTGGGAGACACCCACACCGATATGTGTTCAAGTGGCACAGTAAACTTTTTCTTGGAGGATGTAGGTGGTAGGGCTCTCAGTTAGAGGTCTAAATGGAATACACAAATAAGTTGGAGGGTCTATCGATGAGCCATAATAAATGCAGGTGCTTTAACTTGAGATTATTCTCCCTAAGTAGCATCCCGTCTCCTTATTTGAAACAAATTCTTAAACTAATAATTTATAATAGATATATCTATGTCCCTGATTCTTCATAAACGATTTCATTTATTTGCATGATGTAAACAAGCATATACATTTTCTATTATACATTTTCCTTAATTTAGATATGCATATTTATGGATATTCAATTTCTTTATACAAATGAAACTTATTGATAAACTTTCCCACTTATTATTTCTTGACAATTGTGAAGAAAAATGCACGAGTAAATTAAGAAAATATTATATTTCTTCTAACCAAAATACGATAAAAAGCCAGAAAATATGAACAATCCTTCTTAATTAATTACATTGTTGGTCATGTTCTTTCTCCAAATCGCAATGAAATTAGGAAAAGTGGAACGTGCTTGGGATGTTGAAATCCATCTACCCTTAATTAGAATTGTCAGGTTTCAAACCCTAGGAATGGAAACTCTGAAATGCAATCAACTGGACACTGGACTAATGGCATGAAACCACCTTCTCATTGGGATTATATCAAGACAGTCAGGGAAGTTCTTCACGTATTGCCAAATACAATAGCCCATACAATCCTTCATGATCATTTTGTGTTGTAGTTTCTTCAATTATACCCTTATAAAGTATGTGATTATGCAATTTACTCATTATCGGGCTGTAAATGTAGTCATGTAATTGTTTCAATTTCAAATCACCAGTGAATGCAAATGCAGATACAATGTAAAAGTTCATGAATCAAATGTACAGCAAACTTGTTGATGGTGAACACTTCAAAGAAATGGGAATAAAGTTTCCATTCTAGTAAAAGATTCTTACTTGTTAGCATCCAAATGGAGCAGGGCGCAAAATCAACCCTTGCATTGTACAAATACGAGTCAAAATTTTTCTCTAGCTACCCTATCTTAGGAAACAATGGCAACTTACAAGGGATAGACATGCCAAATTTTGAAGAAAGAAACAGATTTACACGGCAAATGAAACTCGCAATTGAGAAAAATCCATTTGCATACAGCTCGCTACTATCTACTTTGAACATCAGGCCCCCATATGCGAATAGTTTGATCATCACTTGCTGAAGCTAGCATTTGAGGCCTTTTAGGATTCCAGCTCACACAGTTGACAGTCATTGAATGGCCACACAAGATCTCAATAGGCTTTGAACCTCGGCGATTCCATATATACACCTGCTACATTGCAAACGATCTCATATGACTTCCTTGGATCAATATACAAAATGAAGGAATTGACACTGCCTCTAGCGATCCAATGGAATCGCATAGTTGAAAAGAATATCAGCAATATTTTGAATAGCAACTCTATTTAACACAAAAGAGCATATGCCCACAACTTGTGCAAACATAGGACAAATGAAACTAGTTTATGTGTTTGGTTAGATGCAACTAGTCCCACAGAATAATATATATCAGATGTAGTTCTTGCATTATATTTAATCACATGATAATAAACCAATATTAGGTCAGATGAAGTGGTCTAATATAAGCTAAGCATAAAACAAGTTTTATCTAGAATAAAACAATGTTTTAGATTCACTTTACATCCACATTTAGGATTGATTGCTTCCCCTCTCTCTCCTCTCTAACTTACTCCCCCCCCCCCCCCCCCCCCATGGTAACATCACCAAACCCCACCCCATTCCTGACGGTAAGACCCCAACAGCGCCGCTCCGACCACTCACCGGCGGCGACGGTATGACCCCAACAACACCGCACCCACCGGCGGCGACGGGAAAACATTTTTTTTAAATAAAATTTCATTTGTTCTTTTGTTCCTTTTCTTGTTCTTGTGTTCTTTTTCTCATAGATCCACGCAGGTAGACGATTTTTTGGTGAAAACTCAAATGAACAGTACTTCCGGTGCCTGAACAGTACCTGTGAACAGTGATTTTCGCCGTCAAACATGTTCGATTCAACTGGAGTTCGTACCTCCGGTTGCCCATATCCATTCTTTGTCCTTAACCTTCTTGTTAAATTTTACAATTTCTTGTCTGTAGTTACAACATTCTTGGCGTACTAGTTTTACTTGCCTTCAGATTCTTGTTAACTTGTGCTTGCACTTTGATCGCTTCCTGTTTTAGGGTAAACGTTTGAGTAGTTTATTATTTTATATTTGCTTTAGTGGCTTTGGTAACTAATGGTAGACTAGAGAAATGTTCTCGGTCGGAGACGGGGATGAGGGTTAGGGGGGTAAGTGGGGTAAGGGAGATGTTAGGCTGAGAATAGAGTCTTCAAATATTGGGACTTTAACGTAAAAGTCCATAGAGCTAATTAAGATTCTTAAGAAGAGGAGGATTAACATAGCTTGTATCCAGGAGACCAAATGGGTAGGACCTAAGGCTAAGTATGTAGACGGGTATTAAGTTATGGTTCTCGGATAGGTCGAAGTATAGGAATGGGGTAGGCATTTTGGTAGACAGTGAGCTAAGGGATTAGGTGATAGAGGGTCAATGACGGGATGATGGCGATTAAGTTGGTAGTTGGAGGGTTCACTATGAACATTATTAGTGCTTATGCGTCGCATGCGGGCTTGGACGAGAAGGAGAAGAGACGCTTTTGGGAGGATTTGGACGAAGTGGTGGGAGGTATACCCCCAACCCCGCTCACTAAAATCCACCCTTAGGAAGCGTTCATCCAACTCGAGAGAAGTTATTTGTAGGAGGGGATTTCAATGGACATATCGGATTATGATGACGTGCATGGAGGCTTTGGACTCGGGGACAGGAACGGGGGAGGCGTCTCACTTTTGGAGTTCGCTAGAGCTTGTGGGATGGTGATAGCCAATTCGAAGTTCCTGAAGAAGGAGAAACACTTGGTGACTTTCCGTAGTTCGGTGGCTAAGCCTCAGATAGACTTTTTGTTCCTTAGGAAGGTTGACAAAGGTCTTTGTAAAGACTGCAAGGTTATTCCGAAAGAGGATCTTACAACCCGACATAAGCTTTTGGTGATGGATTTGGAGATCAAAATAGAGAAGAAGAAGAGGGTTGTGGATGACAGGTTAAGAATCAAATGGGGGAGTTTGACCATGGTTAGTGCAAAGAATATGGGAGGGAGGTTGATGGCCAAGGGGGCTTGGGGAAGTAGTGGGGATGCGACCGATATGTGGGACAGGATGACCAGTTGCATTCGGGAGGTAGCTAGAGAAGTGCCAGGGGCCTCGCAGGGTAACTGTGGTGGAATGGTAAAGTTCAAGAGATGGTGGAAGCGAAGAAAGCGGCGTATGCAAAATTAGTAGAAAGCAAGGATGAGGTGGAGAAGCGGATGAATAGGGAACTGTATAAGATGGCGAGGAAGGAGGCAAAGCTAGCGGTTACGGCGGCGAAAACGACGGCTTTTGAACGCCTGTATGTGGAATTAAAGGAGAAAGGCAGGGATAAGAAGTTATATAGATTAGCCAAGGCAAGGGAAAGGAGGGTCCGTGACTTGAATCACGTGAGGTGCATCAAGGACGAGGACGACAAAGTACTGGTGGAGGAAGCACATATTAGGCGGAGGTGGCAGTCCTACTTCCATAAACACTTGAACGAAAAAGGAGATGGAGACATTGTGCTGGAAGATCTGGAGCATTCTGGTAGGTTCCGGGATTTTAGGTATTGTAGAAGCATTAAAGTTAAGGAGGTTAAGGGTGATGTTCGCACGATGCGCAGGGGATGAGCGATTGGGCCTGATGAGATCCCAGTTGAATTTTGGAAGAGCGCAGGCAGGGCTGGTTTGGAGTGGCTGACTGAGTTGTTTAACGTCATTTTTAAGACGACAAGAATGCCCGAAGAATGGAGGTGGAGTACAATAATTTCCTTGTACAAAAACAAAGGTGAGTTGCAACAACTATAGGGGTATCAAGCAGCTAAGCCACACTATGAAAGTTTGAAAAAGGGTCGTGGAGATGAGGGTGAGGAGAGGCGTGTCTATTTTTGAGAACCAGTTTTGATTCATGTCAGGGCGTTCAACTACTGAAGCCATTCATCTTATTAGGAGGTTGGTGGAGCATTATAGGGAGAGGAAGAGAGACTTACATAGGATTTTCATCAACCTCGAGAAGGCATACGACAAAGTCCCTAGGGAGGTTCTATGGAGATGTTTAAAGGTTAGAGGTGTACATGTGGCGTACACTATGGCGATCAAAGATATGTATGATGGAGCCAAAACTAGGGTACGGACAGTAGGAGGAGACTCGGAGCACTTCCCAGTGATGATGGGACTACACTAGGGATCAGCTCTTAGCCCATTCCTATTTGACTTGGTGATGGACGGATTGACGCGACAAATCCAAAGGGATGTACCATGGTGTATGTTATTCGCAGACGACATTGTCCTGATTGATGAGACTCGCAGCGGAGTGAACGCCAAGCTGGAGGTTTGGAGACATACTCTAGAGTCTAAAGAGTTCAGGTTGAGTAGGACCAAGACAGAATATTTGGAGTGCAAGTTCAGCAACGGGAGAGACCATGAGACAGGCGTGGAGGTGAGGCTTGGTATTCAGGTCATTTCAAAGAAAGGAAGCTTCAAGTTTCTACGGTCTATTATCCAAGGGAATGGAGAGATTGATGACGATGTCACACATCGTATTGGGGCAGGGTGAATGAAATGGAGGCTCGCATCTAGAGTTTTGTGCGACAAAAAGGTGCCACCAAAACTTAAAGGCAAGTTCTATAGGGTGGTGGTTAGACCGACTATGTTGTATGGGGCAGAATGTTGGTCAGTCAAGACTTCGCACATACAAAAGATGAAAGTTGCGGAGACGAGGATGTTGAGATGGATGTGTGAGCGTACAAGGAGAGATAGGATTAGAAATGATAATATCCGGGACAAAATGGGAGTGGCCTCGGTGGAGGATAAGATGCGGGAAGCGAGGTTGAGATGGTTCGGGCATGTGCAGAGAAGAGACACAGATGCCCCAGTACTATGCGGAGGTATGAGAGGTTAGCTATAAACAGGTTCATGAGGGATAGAGGTAGGCCGAAGAAGTATTGAAAATAGGTGATTAGACGGGATATGGTGCAGGTGCAACTTACTGAGGACATGATCTTAGATAAGGGGGTTGTGGAGGACACGGATTAGGGTAGAAGGATAGTAGGTAGTCGAGCATAGTCTTACTTACGCTTACAAAATGATAGTTATAGTGTTATTACTGTAGGCCCGATTAGCCTATCACACTTATAGGCGTAGTATTACTTTATAGTACCTTGTAGTTTGATTTCTGTTGCTATGTGTTCTTTAGTGTACTTTGTTTATCTTATTTAGCTACGTTAGCTACTGCTTCCTTTTGTTATAATGCGCTACCATGACGTATTCTATTTTGTTATCGGCATATACATACTGCTTTAATTTCTTGTCGGCCGTTTCTCTTGCTTTGCTTGTGATTATGCTTTGTCTTGAGCCGAGTATCTCCCGGAAATAGTCGTTCTACCTACCAAGGTAGAGGTAAGGTCTGCGTACACTTTATCCTTCTCAGACCCCACGTAGTGGGATTTCACTGGATATGTTGTTGTTTACATCCACATTTAGATTAACCAAATAGTCAATGTCATCACAAATATTTCAATGATTATTATCAACCATATACAATGCCACTATTATTAATTTGTGTAAAGTTGTCAGTGTATAACTTGACCCCTACGTGTATATTATGTTATCCTTAAAATTATGCACTATCTGGCTAATTCACATCAGTTATGAAGCAGAAAATTCAATCATTGACCTCAAGAAATTGAAACATTACATTTTGAAAACAGAGAAAACATGGCAACATATTTTCAAGGGTGGCCTTTGGGTAAAGCTGCTAACTTGGGCTCTAGGCCTCCAATTTTTAGAGGCCTCATTTTATACCAAAATAGTTAAGTATATACTTCATTTGTCCCAAAAAGATTGTCCTACTTTCCTTATTAGTTTGTCTAAAAAAGATTGGCACCTTTCTATCTTTAGAAATAATTTAACTTTATGAGATGATTTACAACCACACAAATATCTAAGACTTGATTTGGACCACACATTTCAAAAGTCTTCCTTTATTTCTTAAACTCAGTGCCAAGTCAAAGTAGGACATTCTTTTTGGGACGGAGGGAGTAAGTTCTGATTAAGAAAAAAAAAAGATATTACATCTTTTGACTGGAAAAAAAAAAGATACCTTTGGGACGTTGATTTGACCAAAAAGTAGGCCTTGAAAGACATTTCAACATATAGTGGTAAAAAATTAAGATCACTCAATGATGAAATTATGAAAAAATGTTACATTAATCTTGAATATTCTTTAACATATAAGAGTCAATCTGATATTGATGGTTTAGGCTTATTAACTAAATGAAGAGTATTAAGAGAAATAGTACAAGTAGATGATAATACTTTAATCGAATCATATAAAAATATTTGATTCTTTTCCAAATGCCTATATTACATATATAATAATGTTAACAATTGCGTCAGTGAAAAGAAGTTTTTCAAAACTAAAATTGAAAAAATCTTACTTAAGATCAATAATATCTCAAAAAAGATTGAATGGATTAGGTATATTATCAATTGAAAAAGATCTATTAGAAGAAATCCATTATAAGGCGACTATTCATAACTTTGCATTTTAAAAAGTAGAAAAATAAATTATATATATATATATATATATATGACTTATTCTTTTGAAAAAAAAATATTAAGGCCTCTCATCGAAGTTTCGCTTTAGGTCACCGATAGTGTTGAGCCGCCCCTGCATATTCTAGAAACGACAGAATCAAGTGTAAGAGATTTGTGGCGAGGCAACATGCAGTGATAAAATTCTGCACATTCCAATCTCTTTGTTGTTCTTTCTATACAACGTAACCCCACCACCCCCACCCCCACCCTCTTCCCAAAGCACCCCCACTGAAGGGCCGAAATAGTGCTTTCCAACTTTTTCCTCCTCAATGACTCGAACACAACCACATGGTTGCACTAGACCGTCCCTCTTGTCTCCTCGCACATATGCACATTCAAACAGATGAAAAGGTATATATGCAGAGTCAAGCACAGATAAAAAGCAGTGAATCCCCATGACCGTTGAGATGTAGGCAAAGGAAAAAAAAGAAGGGACGAAAAAAGAAACAGTGCACAAGATTTTGAGAATGACACTACAACTCAAGGTGAGATGCAGTAACAAAATTCTGGAAATATGAAAATTCACACACATGAAAAAGTAATATGCTGAATCATGCATAGATATAATGCAGTTATTTTGTGAACAATGTGTGCTTGCCGTTGCTGGAAAAATTGCAGTCTAGTATAATAGACCTATATTGGTCTTGCTTATAAATCTTCTAAGCATGAAATGAGAGCTATTAAGCTAAAAAAGTAGTCTCCGACAAATCATTCACGTAAAGTTTGAAATTCTTGAATCTCATGCTTATTTGTTTATTATTATTATTATTATTATTTGGGGGGAAGGGGATTAAAAAAACAAGCCTACCTTTGAATCTTCACTACCACTGGCGATAAAAGTGCTATCCAATCCTCCAAAACAGGAGCGTATCACATACTTATGTTGTCTGTGGCCTTTATACTTCATGGGGCTAAGCAACTCACCCGCAACATCCCACATATGAATCTCTTGACTATTTAGGTTTACTATGAAGAATTTACCATCCCCAGATAATGAAAGGGATGTGATTGGATGCTCCTCTGAAATCACACGTTCAACACCTGTCCCCACATTCAATATTCGGATATCTTTGTCAGAAAATATAGTGATAAGTTTTTCTCCATCAGGTGTAATAGCAAGATCAAGAACCTTTGGCATCCGCGTCCCTTTCCACGATTTGATCTCAGTACCGTCAGAGTCCCACATGTATATGCCTTTTTCAGGGTCCGAACTGCCACAGACGAATCGCTTAGAATCAGGAAACCAAGCACATGAGCTGACAATGAAACCATCATCGCCATATGTGTGCTTGCATGTACCTGTTTCCACGTCCCAGAGCTTGAGCACTTCTATGTTCCCACAGGTTAGCAACATTGTATCATCAGGGCTCCAAGCAACAAAAGAAACAGGCTTTCGGTGGCTCTCCAGGACATGTCTCTGGATCAGCTTCCCATCATCCAGTACCTGAAAGTAATTATCATATCCACTCAGAAAATAATGGTCAATCAGATCCTTGTGGCATTGAATATAAAAGCTAATAGTTATGTTGTACATGATTGATTAACCCACATTCCCAGAAACTTGCTGATGCCCTATGAATCTAAGTGTAGAAATATAGAGACCTTATATATTAAAAAAGTTCAAAAAGGTTGCATATTTTGCTAAAGACGTGATTGCTTGTAAGTTTTAAGTTTATTGGCTCTACATATCAGCATCTAAAATAAATCATCCATAATTTACGGCAACACTTGACCAAAACACGTGTACACAATCATCAAGGATACTTCTTAACCAGATGCTTAGTTACTAACTGTCAGAAATATCAAAACCAGATGTCATGTCTCCAAAGTCTATTGGGATCAGTCACACTTTGTGTTTTTATCAAAACTCAATTTGAAAAATCCATTAAATGTTTTCAGTGTGACAATGGGGGAATTCATAAATACTCATTTTAAAGATTTTTGTCACCAAAATGGGATGTCTACGCGTATTTCGTGTCCACATACATCACCACAAAATGGAAAAGCCGAAAGAAAAATTTAAACAATTAATAATATGATTCGCACCATCCTTGTGCATTCTTCCACACCACCGAATTTTTGACACCATGCACTTCAAATGGCAACCTATCTTTTAAATATTCTTCCTAGTAAACTACTCTCCAATGTGTCCCCTACACAAATGTTGTATCACCGTCTTCCATCTTTTACACATTTGCGGGTGTTTGGGTGTTTGTGTTATCCTTTGTTTCCTTCTACTTCCATTCACAAGTTGGAGGCTAGGTCGACTCCTTGCGTGTTTTCGCGGGGAAATCACGTAGTTTTTGATGAGTCTACATTCCTGTTTGCTAAGTCTCATGTGGCCTACTCACCTTCATATAATTTTTTGGACAACGGAATACATCCCATTTTACACCATCATCTCAATAATCAACCACCAGTTGACCCGCCACAACCCAATAACCTAACTCCGCCCCACCACTTCACAAGACTGAACCAATATTCTCTGCCCAATTGAATCCCCGTAATAACCAGGCCCATGTGGGGAGCCCACTTGCTCCCTCACCAATAAACCGAGCCAGCCCATTGCCCCGGCCCAATAACCCCTCGGTGAATCACTCCCCCACACCTTCAAACTTGGACTCCACTCCACCCCCTGAGATTCCTACCACCCAACCGATGACAGTACAGCCTCAGACCATTGAAACCTGGATTTTTCGGCCCAAACGTCAGCTTAACTTACTAGCTTCAGTTCAACCATCACTCATACCAAAAAATCCCAAAGCAACCTTATCAGACCCGAATTGGAAAGCTGTCATGTTGGACGAAATTAATGCTCTTATTGAAAATAAGACGTGGTAATTAGTACCTCGTCCATCTACTGTGAACATTATTAGGTCTATGTGGGTTTTCTGTCACAAAAAAAATTATGATGGCTCTTTTACGAGATACAAAGCTCGTCTTGTTGGTGATGGCAGGTCTCAGCAGGTTGGAGTAGATTGTGGAGAAACTTTTAGTCTGGTGGTTAAGCCAGCAACTATCCGGACGGTTCTTAGCCTGGCACTATCCAAATCCTGGACTATTCATCAGTTAGATGTCAAAAATGCATTTTCGCATGGCCATCTACAGGAAACAGTTTAAATGTACCAGCTGCTGGGTTTCCGAGACTCTACACATCCAGATTATGTATGCCTGCTGAAAAGGTCCCTATATGGTTTGAAACAAGCTCCACGGGCTTGGTATAACAGGTTTGCATGTTTTGTATCCACTCTTGGTTTCTCCCACAGCAAGTCCGATCAATCATTATTCATTTATAAGAAGGGCAGTGACATGGCGTATATCCACGCCTCCTTTATGTAGATGACATCATTCTCACTGCATCATCTAACGCCCCTCGCCAGTCTATTATGTCCCTTCTCGCAACAGAATTTGCGATGAAGGATTTTGATCCTTTAAATTATTTTTTGGGCATTGTTGTCACTCAATATGCAAGTGGTCTGTTTCTAAGTCAGAAGAAATATGCCGAGGAGATACTTGAAAAAGACGGTATGTCATCCTGCAAGCCATCGCATACTCCAGTGGATACAAAATCCAAATTGAGTAATATTGCAGGGGCTTCATATAGTGATCCTACACACTACCGCAGCCTGACAGGGGCCTTGCAGTACCTCACTTTCACGAGACCTGAAATCTCCTATGTTGTTCAGCAGGTGTGTTTGCATATGCATGATCCGAAAGAGGAACATATGGGGGCTCTCAAACGGACTCTGCGGTACATCCAGGGTACTATTCAGTTTGGATTACATTTGTATAAATCCTTCATCTCAACTCTATCCTCTTATACTGATGCGGATTGGGGTGGCTGCCCGGACACATGTCGTTCAACCTCGGGTTATTGTGTATTTTGGGGGATAATCTGATTTCATGGTCATCCAAACGCCAGCCAACTTTGTTTGTCAAGCGCTGAGGCAGAATACCGGGGGGTGGCCAATGTGGTCACTGAATCGTGTTGGCTCCGTAATCTTCTCTTAGAGCTCCACTGTCCGATTGAGAAGGCAACCGTTCTTTATTGTGACAATGTGAGTGCGATATACTTATCCAGTTTAGCATCAACGCACAAAGCATATCGAAATGGATATCCTATTCGTCCGAGAAAAGGTTGCCCGTGGACAAGTCCACGTTCTCCATGTACTGTCTCGTTATCAGATTGCAGACATATTCACGAAAGGTCTTCCGCGCGTACTTTTTGATGATTTCAGGGACAGTCTCAGCATTCGAGAACCTCCCTGCAGTACTGTAAGAATAATTATGGGACAATCCCATAATTATTTCCAATCACTACTAATTAAGATGTAATCTTGTAATTATCATTGTAAATCAATTTGTCATCAATTAGGTAGATTAGCATCTTATATTTTAGGTAGACTTAGATTAGTACTACATTGTAATATTGTATATATTGGCTATCATTGGAATGAAATACTCAAGGGATTAATTCTCCTACATGGTATCAGAGTCAGGCCCATTCCAATTCTATGTCCATCGATGTTAGGTCCCCAAATTATATCATCCATGCTCCAGTTAACGGGGTCTGGGCGTGCGGGGAGTGGTAAGAGTCCCACATCGAAAATGGAATGAAAACATGGACTCCTTATATGGATTTGGACAATCCTCACCCTACAAGCTAGCTTTTGGGGTTGAGTTAGGCCTAAGATCCATTCTTTACATTAGGCCCAAGATCCATTCTTTACACACCATATAACCTACCATCCTAAACTAGTATACATCTGACAAACTCTCTATCTCTCTCTCTCTCTCTCTCTCTCTCTCTCTCTCTCTCTCTCTATATATATATATATATATATATATATAGCATGAAGCTCCTTTAGCGAAATATCATTCGACGTTTTTATTGTTTCTCTAATATTTAGGATTTTGAAATCAACTAAAATTTATGTGGTAACTTTTTCCTTATCTGAACTATGCAGGAAATCATAACCTTTAGGACATTAAAATCAATTAAAATTTTACCTTATATATATGCTTTACTTATTTAAAGCCGGTTAATATTAAAGTTGAATTGAACTATAAGATTATTGTATTATTCAAGGTGTTAGAAATTAAGAACTAATGCACTACTTTACATAATTTGGACATTTAGATTCTTATTATTCATTAGTATAGTAAAACCAGGGATCTGAATTTTCACCATACATTAACAATCTTATAATATTAACAAATAAATTGAAAGGAAAATTGGAATAGAAACAAGATTAGTTTATCTCATTTCAAAATATAAAAATTCAGTTTACGTAAATAAATATGCAACATTAACTGTGGTAGGTAGGCCGAAGAAGAACGGGGGAGAGGTGATTAGACAGAACATGGCACAGCTTCAGCTGACTGAGAACATGACCTTAGATAGGAAGATTTGGAGGTCGAGGATTAGGATAGAAGGTTAGTAGGTAGTTGAGTTTTGTCGCACTGTGTGTGAGAGGTAGGGGCTAGCCTCTTCATCTCCTCTTCTCCCTTTCTTTGTAGTATTATTTAGGTTTTGCGTAGATCCATATTCTTATGTGTGTATTCCTATGTGTTTTCATTTGTTTTGCATTGTGATATCTTGTTGTCTTATTTTCCTTGAATTTCTGCATTGACTACGTTTCTTTTGAACCGAGGGTCTATCGAAAACAACATCTCTATCCCACAAAAGTAGAGGTAAGGTCTGCGTACATCCTACCCTCCCCAGACCCCACTTGTGAGATTACACTGGGTATGTTGTTGTTGTTATTGTAACTGTGGTAGGTTTGGATAGTATTTTTTATTATTTCATATTTAAAGCTTAAAGTTCAAGTGTGAAATGAAAGAGTTGTATTTCCATTTTTTATCATTTTGAAAGTGCAAATATTTTTATTTTGTAGCATATAACGGCTTTTGTGTTACTAAACTTAGTATTTGAACCGTCAATGCCATAAAAGGGAAATTATGGAACATTATATAACTTTTATCATGTGAATTTTGTTTCATTACACTAAAATGAATCAAAACCACAAGACCGGTTTGTGTTATAACAGATATATCTATCGGAAGGTTTTTGAAATTATCCAAATCATATTACAGCTAAAAATTTAAAACTTGGGATGAACTAATATTATGCTTTAAATCAACAAAAGTTCAATTATTTCTTTAATATTGAGAATAAATAATTAAATCATTGAATACTAAATAGCAAAAGATAGCTATTCAGAAAAATTTCAAATTTATGATACAAGTAAAAATATTTTTCAAGTTGAAACAAAGCTCCTAGCATACATAAATTTGTTCTATAAGAAGAGCATTCCATGAAAGAAATAAAATTAAAAAAAGTAAAATCAATTATCGTATTGTATTAAGAGTCAAACTGACGATATTCTAAATGAGTCTTCAATTATTTTTCTTTCTTTTTGAAACAATTTCAACAATTGATAACTCCATATATATAAGTTATTCGTTGTAAAGTATTAATTCAATATTAGTCATTTTTAGATTTTACATTGTCACTTATTATTTTTTTTCTACGAGTTATAGGGCAAACATTTTCCTTCCCAAAACTCTAAAAGACCAAAAGATTCATTTTTCAAATTTGTGTTATTTGACAAATCTTTGAAGAATGGTAAAGTAATTTTGTTACTTGTTTGTTTTCGATATTAGGTCATAGAAATAACAATAATCTTAATAAGATATTCACACATAACTCTGAGGACTTCTATGGGGCGAGATTTCTTCATTTATTAAGCTACCTAAATAGGATTAACATTCATCATTTTTGGAAATTTACATTTTAAAAAAAAATTAGCACTCAAACACATTGTCTAATACTACTTATGTTATTTTTTAAATACTCATTGATATGGGAGCCTTGGAGTAACTGGTAAAGTTGCTGACATGTGACCAGGAGGTCTGGGTTCAAGCCGTGGAAATAGTCTCTTGCAGAAATATGAGGTAAGGCTGCGTACAATAGACACTTATGGTCCGGCCCTTCCCCGGACCCCGCGCATAGCGAGAGCTTAGTGCACCGGACTGCCCTTTTTTTTAACTCATTAATAGGGGAACACACACAAAGCGTGTACCATAAGACAAGTGTTACATAAAGGTTGGGAAGTCACTTGGAATCTTCTACTTTTTTCCCAATGAAGAAAGTCTCATCCCTTGTGAGGCATATGGGAGTAAACATTATTTGACCCATTTGTATTAGCTACTAAATTTATCCTTAATAATCTCCATCTATGTTGCAGAAATGTGAGGTAAGGCTGCGTACAATAGACTCTTGTGGTCCGGCCCTTCCCCGGACCCCGCGCATAGCGGGAGCTTAGTGCACCGGGCTGCCCTTTAATCTCCATCTATGTTGCGCGGACTCTCCAACAATGTTGCCGCATCCGTGTCGGATTCTCCAAAAATACCGACACGCACCCATCGGCATATTTGAAGAGTCCGAGCAACATAGATCTCTATTAAAAACTAACCCAGACGCCAATTTGTGGTTAGACAGAAGTGTGAGTAACCATTCAACATTATTCCGACCTTAGTGCCTAAATAGGAGGGTTATATGGCACAATATGAATGTATTCATGCAATTATAAGTCAAAGTTAAGCTTCATATTGCTGGTAACGGTTGATCCCTTTAAGATTGATCCTAGGATTTATCTCCGCCTTTCCATTGGCCAAGTATGACTTGTCAAATTATTCTTGAAAATCAGAATATAATGGAACCTTAACTCTAACACCTCTAAAAGTTCAAGACAATAGATCGACGCACTATGAGTACTCTAACATAGCCCTTATTTAGGTAACTTGGGAGCATGAAGTTGATGGAGTAGTTGAACTTTATTGCTTGATTAAATGCTAATTCTGCAGCTAAGTTGTCGCAATTCCACATACACCACTGAGCTGCAAGGTTCTAATCCTATCAAAAGTATCTCCTCTTATTTTCGCTTCCGCACTATTCCCCCCCCCCCCCCCCCCCCCCCCCCCCCCCCCCCCCCCCACACACACACACACACAAAAAAAAACAAGGAAATCTATATCAAATGAAATAAGTTCTTCAGGAGGCATACAATTAAAATTATTTTCAAGCGTCATTTATGTGTTCTCTAACATAGTTCATATGGAGTATGAATAGCAATTTGAAATCACACTTTAACATTAAGCTAGGTGGGAAACTAAATTGTGGTGGGTACCTTGGACTTGGATGACATTGAACCTACTAATCAATATCTTGCATCCTATATGAAGCATCCAACTCTGGATGGTGATCTTTCCCATCCTTCCTCAGATCTCCCATATTTAGTTATAAGCTTATGTGCACTCAAAGGTGTGGCCTAGCGGTTAATGATGTTGGATGAAAACTTAAAGGATATCAAGGTTCGAGTCCTAGCAAAGGCAAGAATACGCTAAGTGATTTTTTCTCACCAACATAAAACTTGATGGGTAGAGTACCCAGTACCTGTGCTTGTAGGAAATAGCATGTACCAAGTGAAATAGTCAAGTTATATGCCTATGCATGCTGATAACTATCAAATTTCGAAATTCATCTTGCTAGGTAGTTTTGAAGCTATATAGAAGATATTTCTCATTTTCCGGTGAATAATTAGTACATAAATCTCTTTCTTCAGTTATACCTATTCACTCTTCCAACTTCAATCTCTTCAATTTTGTACTTACCACTTACACATCATAAACCATCACTCATTTTGAAGCGATAATTGATATAGATATGCCATGAGGGGTGTGACTGTGGAGTAACAGAACCGCCATATTGACAGCCTTGGTCCATTAATAGCCGCAAAATCCTAAATCAGCACCATCTACCAAAAAGAAGTCCTAAATGTGCCCATAAATATTCAATACGCTGCAGTTTTTGCATTCATTTTTTACCGTTAATCACCAGATTTTGGTGTGTAACCTTAGTGGTTACTGATTGATCCCAAGATTCATTGATGTTTTCCCACGATTACCTTTTTTATTAGATAGTGAAGTTTCATTTATCGAAGCTAAAATAAAAAGAGCATAGATGATGAAGTTCATGGTTTTATTAAAAAATATTAATCACTAATAAAAGGAGTATTTATGAAGTTTTCATGTTTTATTAAGTGTTTGATCACTAGCTTAAGAATTATAGCACATGTGGTATGGAGCGTTCTAGGCAACACGTCTTCAGACAACTGGCACACTTTACTGATAGCTCCTACAAGAAATTCTTCAGCTCAAACCATAAACCTAGAAACCACTTCCTTACCTCTTTCCTAGGAAAAGAAATAATCTTGAATAGATCATTTCCTGCTAGTAACAGGAAAGTGAACAACCAAAAGTATTCACTCAGAGTACAATTTCTTGATAAAAGAACCAATTGACCAAAGAAAAAAAAGTTTCTTATATAAGCTTTTAAGAATGCATAAAGGACCTGCGAATAAACATGACTTCCGTGGTAACATTTATAAAGAAAGTAAAGCAAAATAAGTAACTTTTCTGTTTGATTTAAACAGATACTATTCATCCACTTCTAATTCATCCTGCAAGAAGTACCAAATAAATTCCTCCTGCTTATTCCATGAAAGCCTTCACTCGGACAATGTAAATAGGTCAATTCGACCAAACTCCTAGCTTATGGAGTTCCAAAACTGCAGAGCTATGATCCTTAACAAGTATCCCCTCTCTCCCCAATTTAGCTTTAAGTTTTCAACAGCAAAAACCCAACAAGTTACAGGAACAATACAAATTATATGTAGGAGTTAACCCCTGGAGTTTTCAGACTTGCATAGCAAACTTAAGTGTGATAACATGAAACAAACCTTCCATATGATGGCCGTGCAGTCACTTGATGATGAGGCCAGGTAGCTTCCATTGTTCGAGAACTGGACATACCAGACTTCATTTCTATGGTTAGTCAGGACCTGTAACAGTGTTAAAGTTAAAAATACATTTCCTAGAGAGAAGCTAGGCGAACAGTGATAACAAATTAGTAAGGGGAGAAACTACTCATGATTACGGTGTGATAAGTCCAATCTTCAATTCCACTGATTAAAAGATTCTATAATAGAAAACCACTAATAGCATTTGGCAATTTCTTTGTGACTACATCATCTGAAAGTCATAAAGTAAATTTCACCACCGATTTTAATTGCAAGACTACTAACATTCTACAAATTTGCCTAGTGTCAGAAGCTTATTTGAGACAATGATCCGTAAATCACAACAAAATACAGTCAAATTAATGAAATAATTAAATGACCTTTTCAGGATACACAGTAATGCTGGGAATGTGGCTTCCTCGACTAACTTAGTCTTGGATCTTTCCACACTTATCTGAAGAACAAATTAGAACACTAGAAAAACTTCAATATGAGCTAATTTGTATTCTTTGATACACTGTGTTAGCCCTCTGTCAAGCCCTTTCAGGTCAAAAGAAAAAGGACCCACAAAGAAGGCAAGCTACTTCAATTCCAAGTGAACTTGGGAAATATCCCATATAATTGTCCTTCTTTCCTTTTCAATTTGATCCAAAAACCATGTACATCCCTGAAGGAGAGACATACTAAGTATTCAGCAAAGCATTTTTCCTAAGATTAGCAAAAAGGTAGCAGTGGAACCACTTTTGAGCTATTGAAAATTAACTTCCAGGGTAATAACGTTAAGCGCAAATTAAGCTATTGAAGTATACGTCAATAAATGTGATAATGTGATACACTATTGAGCAAAAAATCAATGGATCAAAATGAAAGTAACTTAAGATAACATTTAAATAACATTACACTTTTGAGGCCAGATGCAATCTTCAAAAACTAAGGCATTACGTGGTCCTTTCAGTGTTCAAACTAGAAAGCTATAAATATGATGAAAAATTATTTACCTGAATGGTCTTTGTTGGAAACTGACTCCCATCACAACGGTGATCTTCATAGAGCGAAATTGCATCAACTGAATTGTGAAACACACAATTATCTATCTGTGACCATACAGCCATTTCAACCATGTACTCTAACCTTCGGTCCGGCAATGTAATGGGTGGGGGCAGTACTTTCTCAAGTTCTATCAGCAATTTTTTTCGGAAGTTATTGATAACATCAGGATCTACCTTATCCAACCCCAACTCCTTAAAGGAGAGCAATCCAAAAGCAAGCCTATGAACCTTATCCTTTCCCGCTTCTAAACCAGATATCTTTTTCCGTAAGATTTCCAAAGCTGAAGAGTCGTCCCCACTATTCAAATACTCTAACAAGCACTGTTTAAGAACAAGAAACAACGCCGAAGCTCTGGTCTCATTGGTCAAGCCATTAAGTCTATTAAGTCTGTCAATACATGCATCCCAATTAGCATCACGAATATGCGATTCGAGGGTCTCAAATTCATCAGATTTGTAGCCAATCCCGGATTCTGATTCCAAACACACAGCAGACTTTCTGTAGCCTAAAGAATAGAGACACTGAATGATGACCCTCACAAATTCATGCTTCTTTATTAGTTTTTTCGGCCCAAGATTATCCAATGGATCCTCCATGCCAATATGCAATTCGAACACCTCAACAACCAGTTAACATTCTAAGACTACCCAGCTGAAAACTTGGAAAGGATAAAAACTTCTGCGCATCAATGAAAAAACCCAATTCAGAAGTGAACTACCAAGTTAGCCAGATATAAAGAGTATAAGGTAAACAAAGAAACTTCAAATTAGCATGCAATTGGATTCTTGTATATCAACTGGGATTAAGTTCATCCGTGAGTTTCAGAAACAATACAAAGTCCAAATAAAGATATCGAACTTCACATCGTGAACTAGTTAAGACGAGATTGATAAAAAGAGTAAGCTTTTGATGAAATAGCAACTTGGGTCATGAAAATATGATCCAAGAAAATGTGCAAACAGGCTAAAAAATATACAAAAAGGCGTAATAAGCCATTGAAATAACGAACAACATTGATTCACAAATAGCTAAACCCCAAGAAATGTACCTGATGAGAATTCAAAAACTGGAAATTTGTAATTTGTAATGATTGAAATCTAGAGAGAGGATTAATTGAAGGCGAAAAGATTATTAATGGTCATGGAAGACGACAGGGAACACGTGGATGGATGGTAGCAACTCCAGAGTATATAAACGAAGTCGTATTGAATCGATTGATACTTTTGTCCTACTAAACTTACGGACTGCGAATTGGACTATTCCGTCGCGGGAGGAGGAAGCCCATATTAGAGCGGTAGATTTCGTTAGGTTCAAAGCACATAAGTAAGGCACAACAGAAGTTTAAAAGTTTTGTTTCTTATTTACCCTAAATAATAATTTCTGATATGTTTATACAACAATGAAACTTGTAACATAAAATATATACTTACAAGTTATAATTATCTGGAATCTTTATTAATTATGAGGCACACGTGATTGCCCTTCCGATTGCAAGCTCCAAGCTTCAATGTATTTCTTCTTCGGAAAGCTAGAAAATCCGACAAAGGTTCGAGAGAGTATTTGATTCTAAGTCTCTAAGGCTTAGAATATTTTTCAGAAATTGGTGTGTTGAATAATGAGGTGAATGCCTCTATTTATAGTTGAAAAATATGTCAAAATCGGATTAGGGTTTGACCTTGGGCCTGGCCCAAAAATTGAGGCAGAGGCACCGTGGCCCTAGGGTATGGGCGTTGCGGCGCCCGACGTGCTCCTGCATTGTCTCGATTTATTTTTCCGTGCATTCTTAATTAAATCCAAAATCCAAAATCCAATTTTGATTTAATTAAAATAATCATTATTCATTTAAATATCTCGATTCCAAATCGAACATTTAATTACTCTCTCAATACATTCTTAGATCGAAACGGACAATCGACATAGTGTGACCTTACAGGCCTTCTCATATCGACATTAATCAAATTAAGGTCTACACGGAACTCCTAGACGACGTCGGAAGACGAACTCAATATGTGAAGTACGTTTACGTGAATCCAGTAAACTTAACATTTATGTGGTAAGATAAAATACTTTCATTCACGACACACTCGATCAAGCTTAGGATTTGTCAAGTGTCTTTCCAACTGGCTTAATCATTGTATCTCATCTATATTAGTTGACAACTAGACCATATTCTAATACGTCTATTGTGTTGGCCAACGACTTAGTCAACCTAATATCACTGAGAATCCAAGTGTTCTCTCGAATATACATCCGAGGAATGAATCCTAATCTTGGCTCAACTACCACCTTCAATCCACATCGTAATGTACCCAATACAAGTCGTATCTCAACCTATAAGGCATTTGAGCTTAGGACGGGATCAAAGTACATTACTTTGTAAACAAGGCGCGTATTGACCTCAAATCTAAGAACTTCTATCTCCCACATGCTGATCATACTTTAGACAAGTATAACAAACAATATATCAGCAGGGTATATCAATACTTCCAAAGTATCCATGTGTCCATCACGAGTAGCCATTACTCGTAGCATGTGAGCTCACAACTAGAACTTAACTCGTCAGATATATGTCTGGACGACCCAAGAGCTCACAACTAGAACTTAACTCGTAAGAGGCTAAAGTTATAGGGGCTACCACAAAAAGTAAGCTTCGCATATAACCTTACGGAATATAGAAAGTTACCCAGAATTCCTAATAAGGACTTTGTCTGCTAATTGTTGACACCCAATTTTGTCCCGTCTTTTCCAATTTATTTGCAATTTTTAAATATTTTAACACCTCAAAACAATTTTAATCTATATACATACATGCGTGTATATATATATATATATATATATATATATATATATATATTATTCTCTTATTATTATTATTATTCGCATTTTTATCACAATCATAAGTTTTATCCGAAAATTCTATGTTATTTTATTCTCGCAAAATTGCATCGCATTTCCATTTTTATTAAGCATTAAACATTTCGCAAATATTATATTTTATTATTATCACATCGTTATGTTATTTTAAATAATTCACATCTTTTACAAAAATAATATTTTTAATGTTAAACCCCTTTTATATTTTTTAAACCCAAAAACAATTTCTACCCAAACAAATATCAACCCACCAAAACAAGCCCAAAACCAAACTCCCCTCAAAACAACCCAAAACCCACCAAAACCTCTACCCAAAATCGCACAACACAAAGGCCCAATCACCAACCCGTCGGCCCAACAGCCCTTACCATTTATTCCCATTCCTTATAACCCAACCCAACAATTCGGCCAACCCATCGTCCAAATCAAAATAGCCCAAATGAAACCGGCCCAACGGCCCAACCGAACCCAACCCGGCTCGCCAACCCGACCCCCATTCCCTTTTTAACCCATCCCTTTACCCCCCATTTCAAAAAAAAAAAACCCAAAAAAAAAGAGCCCTAATACCTAAAGCAAGCGGCCGCCCCCCATACCCGAGGCCCCTCCACCTCAGCCACAAGCCCATCCACCAAATACTCCCAGACCCCAAGCAAATTACGAAAGAAGGCCAGTCAAAACATATACACCTTTAGCCGAACCTCTAGCCCAACTATACGAAAGATTGAGGACCGCAGGAATACTCCAACCCATCCCAGGGCATATCCCCAATCCTATTCCCATATCGTATGATGAAACTAAGCATTGTGCGTACCACTCGGGGATCACCGGACATGACACTAGAGTTTGCTTTGCCCTCAAAGACAAGATCGAGGCTTTGATCAAAGAAGGAATTATCCAACTGAAAGGACCTCCCCCTAATGTAAACAATAACCCTTTGCCAAATCATGACAATGCCAATGTAAACATGATTACCGTTGATGAAGAAAACAGTTTGGAAGGGACCATTGTGCCGGTCCGAAGAGAGGAAAAGGTTGAATCGTCAGCCTTGATCACCCCTATAATTACAGTTCAAGTAAGGGCACCGTTTGAAGTGGAAGTACTTCCTCCAAAATCGCGGATAGTGACGCCGTCTGTCGATACCAAAACTGTCCCTTAGAGCTGTTCGACTGGGGAAAAGAGCAGGGGAAAAGAAAAACAAATTGTAGAAGTTGTCGTCGCTGGTATGACAAGATCCGGGCGATGTTATGCCCCTGCAGACAATCCAAAAAGGGTTGTAACAGAGATCGAAGTGGAAGAGTTCTGGAGGAAAATGCCAACCAAGGAATATTCCGTTGTAGAGCAATTGAAGAAAACACCGGCTCAAATTTCTTTGCTATCATTGTTTATGAATTCCGCAACCCACGGACATGCCTTATTGGAAGTACTCAAAGAAGCTTTTGTTCTGAGAGAGACCACTGGCGAGAAACTTTCGGCTTTGGTCGGATAGATTTTAGAGGCACACAAAGTCTCTTTCCATGACAAAGAATTGACACCTGAGGGTTTGAGCCACAACAAAGCATTGAACATAACGGTAAAGTGTATGAACAAGTTCATTTCCAAGGTATTGATTGATGGAGGCTCAGCCGTCAACATTTGTCCCGTGGCGACTCTCCGAGCCTTGCGAATTAGCATTGGAAAGATTCGCAAAAGTCATGTGAGAGTTAAAGGTTTTGATGGAGCCCAAAGGAGCATTATGGGAGAAATGGATTTAACATTACAAGTAGGACCCGCAGAGTTCGTCGTGGAATTCCAAGTGTTAGACATATCTACCGGCTATAACCTACTAATAGGAAGACCTTAGATCCATGTGGCTGGTGCAGTTCCTTCTACCCTACATTAGAGTTTGAAGTTTATCTGGGATCATCACGAGGTTGTGGTACACGGATAAGGGAGCAATTCAATATGTCCCGAAGGACAGATCCCTGCTGTTGAAAGCGTAGATATACTGGATGGGTCTGTCTTCCATGTCAGAGAAATTACATGTGCCTCCAAAGCTGAAAAACTGAAATTACCCCGGGTTCTCACAATGGTGGCCTAGGAAATGTTGAAGAATGGCTTTAAGCCCGGTCGAGGCCTCGGATTGAATTTAGAAGGTATGGTAGAGCCTGTTCACTTGCTCAGCAAGAAGGATACTTTTGGTCTCGGATACAAACCCACTTCTAAAGAAGTCTTGTCAGTCAACCTCCGAAAGAAAAAGGACACTCCCGTGCCAAAGTCTGTTCCACCCCTGAATCAGTCATTTGTCAAAGCATATGCCGCTCAGGAGTCAAAGGAAGATGATGCAGACGACCTCGCGGAAGGACTCAAAAGCCTTTTCATTGCAGAAGAAGAAATGGAATGCAATGTAATTCTGGATGATTTTGATGAAGGCCCAACTATTTGGGATGCAGAACACTGAGATATTTTGAAAAATTGGACCTGTGCCCTGGCCCTGTTTCTCCGGGAAGCTTGGTAGAAATTACCTTAGTACTTTTTTGAAACAATGCGATTCTAATTGAGGCTTGAATCACATCTATGCATTTTAATGTGTTTTGCCTCCATCTTTTGAAAGCTTAAATGACAAATCCACATTACTTTTGCTATTTCAAAATTTATTTTGTTTACTAATTTTCTTTTCTCTTTCAGCATGCAAACTAATAAATCTGTCGATAATGTGAATGTGACATATAATGAAACAAACAAACAAAATCCAAACAATGAACAGGACTTCGAAGAGTATGAGGAAGACTCGCAGCCAGAAGAATTGACAGAGAAATTGGAACATTTTGAGAATAAACCAAAGCCAAATTTAGATGAAACTGAGGCAGTAAATTTGGGGGATGCAGAAAATGTGAAAGAAACAAGAATCAGCGTCCATCTGAACGCCCCACAAAGGAAAGAACTGACGGATCTTTTGAGGCAATATATCGACGTATTTGCTTGGTCTTATGACGAGATGCCAGGGTTGAGCACGGATATTGTTTCGCATAGATTGCCTATCGATCCATCCTACCCTCCGGTGAAACAAAAACCAAGGAAAATCAAGCCTGATTTGAGTTTAAGGGTCAAGGAAGAGGTGTCCAAGAAATTCGACGCAAAGGTCATTCGAGTCACAAGATACCCCACTTGGTTGGCCAACATTGTACCTGTGCCAAAGAAAGATGGAAAGATACGAGTGTGCGTGGATTATCGGGATCTCAACAAGGCCAGCCCGAAGGATGACTTCCCTCTTCCAAATATTCACATACTCATTGACAACTGTGCAAAGCATGAATTGCAATCATTTGTTGATTGCTTTGCTGGTTACCACAAATCTTGATGGATGAAGAAGATGCAGAAAAGACAGCATTCACTACACCTTGGGGAGTATACTGCTATCGGGTAATGCCGTTCAGACTCAAGAATGCAGGCGCCACCTACATGAGGGCCATGACTACCATTTTCCATGATATGATCCACAAAGAAATAGAGGTCTACGTGGATGACATTATTATTAAGTCGCGAAAGACTTCGGATCACTTGACAAATTTAGAGAAGTTCTTTGACCGGCTGAGGCGGTATAACCTGAAATTAAATCCTGCAAAGTGCGCATTTGGTGTCCCTGCTGGGAAGCTGTTAGGTTTCATCGTGAGTAGAAGAGGTATTGAATTGGACCCCTTGAAGGTAAAAGCTATTCAAGACTTGCCTCCTCTAAAGAGTCGAAAAGACGTGATGAGTTTCCTTGGTCGCCTCAATTACATCAGCAGGTTCATAGCACAATCAACAGTGATATGTGAGCCGATATTCAAGTTACTGAAGAAAGACGCTGCTACCGAGTGGACAACGGATTGCCAACGAGCTTTTGACAGAATCAAAGAATATTTGTCTAACCTACCTGTCTTAGTGCCTCCAGAACCCGGAAGGTCGTTGCTGTTATATTTGTCTGTGTTAGAAAATGCATTCGGATGCGTGCTGGGACAACATGATGAAACAGGAAAGTAGGAGCAAGCCATATACTACTTAAGCAAGAAGTTCACACCGTATGAAGCTCGGTATACTTTGCTGGAACGCACTTGTTGTGCCTTAACGTGGATTGCACAAAAGTTTAGACATTATCTGTCTGCATATACCACCTATCTCATCTCAATGATGGACCCACTCAAATACATCTTTCAGAAGCCCATGCCCACTGGGAAGCTAGCAAAGTGGCAAATCTTGCTAAGTGAGTTCGATATCATATATGTCACCCAAAAGGCTATCAAAGGACAAGCACTAGCCGACCATCTTGCTGAAAACCCCATGGATGAAGAATACATGCCCTCTCGGACTTATTTTCGGACGAGGAGGTACTGTTTGTTGGAGAAGACATCTCAGAAGAGTACCCGGGTTGGAGAATGTTCTTCGACGGAGCTGCAAACTTCAAAGGAGTTGGTATTGGAGCAGTTTTGATTTCAGAATCAGGTCAACACTACCCAATTTCGGCAAAGCTCCGATTTCCATGCACCAACAATATGGCGGAATAAGAAGCTTGTATACTCGGACTTAGAATGGCCGTTGATATGAACATTCAAGAATTATTGGTTATAGGTGATTCAGACTTATTGATTCATCAGGTGCAAGGCGAATGGGCCACCAAGAACGTGAAGATACTTCCTTACCTGCATTGCGTGAAAGAATTATGCAAAAAATTAAGCAAGATAGAATTCAAGCATATCCCACGAACTCAAAACGAGTTCGCTGATGCTCTGGCAACACTGTCCTCCATGATTCAACATCCGGATAAGAACTACATTGATCCCATCAAGGTGAACTTGTAGGATCAGCCGGCCTATTGTTTCAATATAGATGGAAAGCCTTGGTACCACGACATTAAGAGATATCGCAAGATAGGTGAATATCCAGAAGGCATAACTAGTATACAAAAGAGGACACTTAGGAGGATTTTTTGGAGGATTTTTTAGAGTTCTTTTCGGGTCCAAAGAAGAAGAAAAAAGGGTCGATTTGTTCTTAATTTTCTTGTTATAAAATACTCCTTTTGGTTCTTAATTTCAATCCGAAAATCCCTTTGTTCTTCACATTTCGGGTTGGGTTAAAAATCCGGAAAAAATACTACTTTTCTTTTCCCTAAATTTCACCCTCAAAATATCTGATTTCTTTTGTTTCAATTCGATTCGGGTCGGGTCGTCATTCCGGGCCGGGTCACTGCCGGGTCGGGTCATTCCGGGTCGGGTCGAACATCAGAAAACAAAATTCTATTTCAGAGAAAAATCAGAATTCAAAATCTAAAATAAATCAGAATTCTAAACATTTCCAAGCGGATTCGACGATTCAAAACAACGCCTCGGTTCGCTACCCGGAAAAGGTTAGACTCATTCCAATTCTTCTATATTTCTTTAAGCTTATTTGATTGTGTGTTTATGCTTGATTTAGTATGATATTTTGCTAAGTAATGTAGTCTTGATTAATTAATATGATAATGAGATGTTTTGCTTACATAATCGTATATATGTCGTTGGAATATTCCTGATTTGGAGCTGATATGTGATAGACGATATTGCCTCGATGTTTTGGTTAACTAATTATTGTCATTAGCTCTAGTAAGGTATCTTGGGTTCATTATTAAGTACAATACGGATAATGTAAGATTAATACGTGTTTGGAAGAGCTATGGCTTGATTAAATACTCTTAGGACACCTAGCGGATTGTTGATATTCAAATTATTGTATGTTGTGTAAGTTGTTAGTTTGGTGGCTGCCTAATAAATCAAAAAACGAGCATACTTTAATTGGTTAAAATGACGATATTTACATGTTATATTCTAGATTAATATGTGCAATTTTAAAGGGAGTATATTATCCATGTTTAATATAATAGTATGTGCGTTTGGTTTAAGTTTATGAATGTCATGTTTCTTTAAGATTAAGATGAGTTCAACGGAATTTATCATGTATGTTTACATAATTTATACATTGGTCTTCCTTGCCTCTTTTATTCTTGTTTAAATTTAGAGCCGGTTGTGTTAGCATATATTCTTTCTTCGGCTACTTTAATATGCCAAATCTGGAAAAAAATAATGTCTTAAGGATATGTAAAATATATGGCCATGAGTATTCATTCCTATGTATATTTAATGTTGTATATTTCGTGTATATATATATATATTAGGAATATTCATGTGTTTATATCTTCGTTCCGTCTACTAATCCTTTTCTTTTCTTTTACTTACATGAAATGCATCGGGAGTAACGGAGAGTTTCGTTATGAGACTCATCATGACTTCGTCCAAAATGAAGAACTACATCTATGCTCATTGCATTCCCCGCTCTCGGAACTTCAAAACAAATAGGGTGCCGATGATATTGTCATCCGTCCTAGCCGCCACTTCTATTTATTGTCTAATTTTGTCTTTCATTATTATTTGGGTTGTAATAATTATTTAATTATGTATCGTCATTAGAATGCTTAGAATAATTAGGCCGCGAATAGATGAATGAATAGGATAGTCTAACTCCCGTTAGTTTATTTCTTAGGCTCGTTTGAATTGGAAACCATCACTAGCTTTATTTGTTTAGGGCTGTCTTGTATGTTCCAAACTTAGCCTCTAGTTACTTTGCTCTATTTTTAGGTTCGTTATGCATGCTTTAATATCTTTCAAAATAATTTGGCTATTTATCACTCACTTTCTTTAATCCTAAAAAATAAGGTTTGCATTTTATCCGATTTGGAACATTGAAAGATTTTCATAAAATTTACTTTTATTATCACCTAAGACATATTTTTTTGTAAACGAATGAACTTTATATCTATTTGTTATGTATAGTGTTTTATGAAATGCATACTTTTCTCAACTCTACATGTACTTTTATAAATAATGCTTTACAAATGCATGCTTTCATGTATTCCAAAATCAACTTCACATATATACAAAATGCATGCTTTATGGGCATAATATAATGTATACTTTTCATCAAAACCAATTCACATGTGTATGTACTTTTATTCTATATGCATCTTATAAGTCATGTTTCACAAATGCATTCGTTTTTTTTTTATTATTATCCCCTATATATTTTATAAGTTATGTTATGCAATACATACTTTGCTAACAAACTCATTTTATATTTATTTTTATATAGCCATGCAATTTGGCCAAAAAATGTATCTTTTAAATAAATTATTTGCAATATTCTTTGCTTAAAACTTCATATCTTTTAAACATGCATTTTTTAGCACAATAAATAACCTGAGTTTGACCGGATAACCGCAAGTTAGCGGATTCTAAAGGATGCCTAATCCCTTCCTTTTAGGATAATAAAGAACCCTTACCTAGAATCTCACTAGTTTCGTAGACCATTAAAATTGGAGTTATATTGCAGCATTTAGTTTAATATTTAGGTGTCCTAATTCACCGTAAAAAATAATTAGGTGGCGACTCCTTAATCCTTTTACCCAGGAATCACCGAATACGCCGTGCTCCGTTTTGACCCGGAGCGGGTCGGAAAAAATAGGGCGCGACACTAATCATTCTTAAATTCCTTTCACCACTAACTAGCTAACCCGATGGGACATCAACAACGAGAATGTTAAAAATAAGACTTGAATTTGATTAACGCAATCAAGCAACAAAGACCTCTTTTCTCTTCATGAATTTCATAGTGACTATAAAAGGATGGGTCTTTCCCCTCATAAAATGCTACTAGGATCGCTCCCTTCAACCCTCACTGGCATGGAAGGCCGCAAGAGAAAATGAAATTATTTTTCTTAGCAACTTTTTCAATCTACTCAAGATAAGGAATTAAAGCAACCAGTAGTCTTTTTACCTCATATGTCTTTCACTGATGAGCAGAAAGTAGTTACTTTTAGCCCAACCTTTTTTTATTAATTATTGATATCACATAGAGGAAGCATCATTCTTATAAAAATGTTGCTAAACTTTTTTCGTATTCAACCATGAAAGGGAAATTTGAGCAATCAAAGTTACGCCCTCGTCCACTGCTAATTATAAACAGTTAACAACTATTGATTTCTACTTTACTAAGCAGTACGGTACGTTAAGGTACATGCTTAAAATAAATAAAAAATGAAAGGAATGGGTCGCCCAAAATTACAAATATAAGGTGGAAGACAAAAAAATAATATTTATATTAATACATAGAATCTACTCAAATTCATATTCAAAAATGGGATCATCAACTATATTTGATTAAAAAAATCAATCAATCTACTCCCCATTTTTTTTATTCCCCTGTAACTTGATAAATTTTAAGAGAATAAATTATTGCATAGAAAATCGTGCTTACTATCTTCTCCATTAAAAGTTATGTAAGAGGAAAAGAGTGAAAATCTTACATTTAGTTAGTGGCCTGAGTGCTAAAAAGCTCTGATCATGCTACTCAAGCTATTTGCTAGCACATGCAAATCGAATCTTGATTTTCGGAGTTCAAAAAAGAAGGGAAAGAAGTGGTGTAAAGGTATTGGTCAACTCATCAGGCTCATGACCTGAAGATTGCAAATGCGAATCTTGCCTCTACCTAATTAGTATGGTCGGGCCCAACCCGTCTACAATATGGGACAAATGTTCAGTCTTGGTTAATTTCACGTCTTTGTGAGATGATGACACCAGTAGTTGTGGAGTACAAATGACCATTTCTATCACTATTGAAGACCCATCCAAAGAGACTTTTCGAAGTTCAAAATTTCATAATGGAATCATTATAGAAGAAAAATATAATACTTGAGAAACTGAACATGATTAAGTTTTTAAGTATGCAAGTGAATATTTGATGACAGTCCCAATTTTTTTATTTTCGGATTGAAATAAGAATTTTAATATTGATATCGACATATCACTTTATATCATCGGAGGTATGTTTGAGCAAGAAGGTTAGCTTGATTACTCCACCTACTTTTAAATATAAATTACATAATTTTATATTATGATCTAACGTTCCTCGTAAGTTTTTGAGAAAAAATACATAACTACCACAAACATGTTATCAACCAAACACTATTCGAGCTATTCAGACAATTCGTCAAACATTTGGTGGCCGTAAGACTTTAAGGCCCTTTCGCAATGGTGTTTCACCTCACCCTTCCTTGATCATAGCTTACAACAACACACAAAAATCATACGAGGTTAAAACACCTTTTGTATATCAGAACATACAAAGCAACACCTTACATATTTCATACGAATCACAACACTTTAATGTATATATTTTTGAAATAAATTCACATTTTAATTCTGAAGATTTTAAAGCATTATGAGATTAATGCAGTAAATACTTACCGCCATCGAATATTTACACTGGATCAATATACATGAATATGTCTTAAAAATTATTATTATTATTATTAAATAATATTTAATTAATACATTTTTATCTTAGAAGATTGTTGGAGCAGTATAAGAATATGTAAATGACTTACATATTATGTTCATTGACTTAAAAGGGTATACGACAAAGTACTTGTGGAGATCATATGGAGATTCTTAGAGTGTAGAGGTATATACGTGGTATACATTAAGGACGTGTACAATAGAGTTAAAACCTGAGTGAGAGCAGTGAGAGGAGACGAGAATACTTCCCCGGTAAGATGATATTGCACGAACTCTTAGCATGTTTTTATTTGCGTTGGTAATGGATGAATTGACACGACATATTCAGGGGGAGATAACATGGTGTATGTTATTTGTAGATGATATAGTATTGACTGATGAGACACGCGGTAGAGTACTGGAGATTTGAGACAGACCCTAGAGTCTAAAGGCATCAGGTTGAGCAAGACTAAGATAGAATACATGGAGTGCAAGCTCAATGATGTATCACACAAGACAAATGTAGAAGTGAAAATTGATACACAAGTAATCCACAAGAGAGGAAACCGACTTATTAGGATATGACCTTCTCTTATCCCGGATGACTTGAGCTTGACTTGACTCTCTTCTTTGACAAATAGGACTTTGCTTAGATGATTTGGCATGCAAGTGTCAAGTATCTTGGATAAATAATCCAAGAAAGTGGGGAGATCAACGATGATGTCACACATCGTATTGTAATAGGGTGAATGAAAATGAAGGCACATATTCGGCGTCCTATGTGATAAAAATCTTCACCGAGGCTTAAAGGTAAGTTATGTAAAATGATTGTAAGACAAACTATGAAGTATGAGGCAGAGTGTTGGGCAGTCAAGAATTCACACATTCAGAAAATAGATATAGCGAAATGAGAATGCTTAGATGGATCTATGGGCACACTAGGAGAGATAAGATTAGGAATAAAGATATACGAGGTAAGGTCGGAGTGACATCAATGGTGGACAAGATGGGGGAAGCGAGGTTGAGATGGTTCAGAATGTAAAAAGGGGGAGCACATATGTCAAGCGAAGAGGTGCAATAGGTTGACATGGATAAGTATAAGGATAGATAGAGGTAGACCGAGGAAGAATTGGAGAGAGGTAATTAGACATGATATTACACATGTTCAACTCACCGAAAGCATCATCCTAGATAGAAAAAATAATGAAGTTGAGTACTAGGGTATAAGGTTAATAGGTAGTTGATCGATTTCTCCCTTTCCTGTGGGAGAGCATGGTTCTAGCTTAGAGCACCTTGTCTGCTCCCTATTTTACTTATTATTATTATTATCTTATTCTCCAATTGTATTACTACACCATAACTTTTACTTGTATTTATCAAACCTGTTTTTGAAAAGGGTTGTCTTCATTTGAAACTACTTCTATACCTCCAAACAAGGTAGGAGTAAAGCATGCGTATATCTCATTCTCTCGAGAGACCACTTGTAGAATTTCACTGGGTACGTTGTTGTTGTACATTTCACCTTAAATTTATCGCTTAACAATGATAAATTAGTATAGATTGTGTAAACAATTGTGTGATTTTTTTTTGAGATTTTTACACTGCATAACCGCCTACTAATATAATAGTCGATATATATATATATATATATATATATTTGTATATTAATTTTGATATATAAAGCCTATACATAATAATATATCTTTTTTATATATTTGACTAGCAAACGTAATTATTTTTTACCATCCAAATAAATATGTAACTTACTCTAAATATTTACCGGACTAACGCCGTACTATATAGTATATCCTAGTCCTAGATAAAATGACCACCACGTGTATGTGTTTTCCAACACAAATGTTAAGAGAAAAAATATGAATTTAATGAACATGGTAAATCTGATTATTAATTGATTTAGTTCAATCGGAATCATCTTCAAGATTTGAGCTTGTAATCTAAAATTTTAATTTTTTATGTGTACTCCATTATGAAGAATCTTCCACAATTAATTTCACAAGAGTATTTAATATTTTTTCCCCTTTGAAATCCAAACTGTTCTTGCAGGTTTCTTTTGAATTTCGTATTAAGGATGCAATTTTTTTATTAGAGTATTTAATTGTATGATGGTGCGGAAATTTTTTACTACTATTAGCATCCAATACTCTTTTAAAATAAATTTATTAAGCAAAAAATAGTTAAAACTGAAAAAATCACTATGACTACAATTTTTAAAAATTATGTAACGATTTAGGAATTGAATACAGGTGTAATCACAGGTTATTATATGATTTAGTTTGTTTGTTTGACCAATAAATCACTCAATCAACACTGAATTAAAGATTGTGATTACATTCTTAATTGAAAATAAGATGACCTTTTAATTTTAATTTTATCAATTATTTTTCAAATTTATAGCATGTTCGATCAAACTTCTAAAATTAGTTTTTTTTTTAAAAGTACCTTTTTAAAAAAAGTAGTTTGTGTTTGATCAATTAGTTTAAAAATCACTTTTGAGCATCAATTTATGTTTGAACAAGTGTTTTAAAAGTCCTTTTAAGTGTATTTTTCTCAAAAGTGCTTGATAAAAAAAGTGCTTATAGGAAAAAAACTATTTTTAGCTTATGAAAAAAAAAGCTTCTGTTACTCTCCAAAATCACTTATTTTTTTCTCCCAAAAGCATGACCAAACACCACAAATTTAAAAAATAAGCACTTTTGAAAATAATACTATCTTCACCAAACATGCTATTACTCCTGTTTGTTGTTCTTATTTGTCGTGGGAATTTTACTTTTACGAGGATGACTCTTTAAAATAATTTTATTTTATTAATATTATAAATATTTATTATAAAAATTCCTTCACAGTTCATATATACTATTTTATTATTTAAAAAATCTTGAATTTTAAATATCTTATTTTGTAAAGTGTTTTTCAAAAAGTAGTTTGTGTTTGACTAATTAATTTAAAAATAACTTTTGAGCAGTAATTTGTGTTTGACCAAGTGTATTTTCCTCAAAAGTGCTGAATTAAAAATTGTTTATAGAAAAAAACTATTTTTTATAGTTTTTGAAAAACAACTTCTGCTACTTTTAAAAAATCAATTATTTTCTTTATCCCATAACTTGGCCAAACAACTCAATTTTTAAAAATAAACATTTTTCGAGAAAAATAAGCATTTTTGAAAAAAAAAATAACATGCTATTACACCTGCTTGTTATTCTTATATGTGGTGGGAATTTTACTTTTACGAGGATGACTTTTTATAATAATTTTATTTTATTAAGCTTTTATTTAGTAATATAAATATTCATTATAAAAATACTTTCACGGTTCATATATACTATTTTATTATTTAAAGAAATCTTGAATATTAAATTATATTTACCTGAGTTGTTTAAAAAGTTCAAAGTTGCAGTAGATCTTTTATTGCTTAATCAAAATTTTTAATAATATTTCTTTGAAGATATTGTTTATTCTTACAAATATTAATAAATTACCCATTCACAAAAGGAAAGTTACACAATAATAAATTTTAAATATAATATGTATTTTAAAATATTTAGTAGGAGTAAAATATACTATTAAATATTTTCAAATGCAGAAATATTTGACGGTCATCAAAATTAGTTTACTTGTTCATATAAAAAGATAACGTAACGTATTTAGTGTCTTGATAATTACTAGCTATCTTAAAGTTTCAAAATAAAATTTTCAAAATAACTACTTGTGAAAACAAATATGATATTAAAAATTAATTACGTTATATAACAAATAAATAAGCTTTCATATTTATAGTAAAATAATTTAAAATGTTGTTACTACTCCAGTAAGGATAAAACAACAAATACGGTAATTGTCAAACACACGCTCAGGACCAATATGGATTTTAAAGAGAAAAAGACACATTTTAGCTCGTAGTCCATACGTCAGATGTACGACAATATTTGACTCGCGAAAGTGGAAAACTTTTTCAGATTTTTACGTGGGAACATGTTTTTTCATGAAATAATAAAGAAAAAAATTAAAATTAATTGTAATTTAGAGCGTAATTAAAAAACATATTTATAGTTTACATATTTACTGAAATCTTTCTCTTGAAAAAAATACGGGATGTATTAAATATTTAAATTATATTTACGAAATGTAATTATAGTTTAAGAAAATTATGAAACATAACTATATTTGTTGTATCACGCGGATATTAGCTCAACTGTATCATGTGAATATTAATAACAATTAGCTGAAATAATGCGAAATAATTGTATCAGTACATATGCTGATCGTAATTTTTTAAATGATAGTTACACGACTTACATCTCATAAATAGAGTATAGATATTTGGTATGGTGGCAACACCGGCAATAAAATCACCCCACTCTCTCTCCGTCTGTAGCTGACCGGAGATCCATCATTTGTCGTTTCTAGGGCACTTTTTCCAGTATTCTTTATGCATTAGTGGTAGTACTTTCCGTATTTTATGGATCTGTAAAGTACAACATTGATTGCGGAACCTGCATTGTAGTACTCCAGTCGAATGGTTGGGGACTGAGGATGGCACCACCTTTGATGCTGCTTCTCTTTCTTCTTTCTTTCCCCACTCTCCTTCCTACTGCTCTTGGTAATTTCATACCCCTGTTACTTCTTCTTTACATTTTTTATTTTATTTTTTATGCATATTGGGTAGGTCCGGGCCCTTCCCCGGACCCGCGCATAGCCGAGCTTAGTGCACCGGCTGACCTTTTTTTATTGGTTAGTTTGCCGACAAGCACAGGTGTCGGATAAACATGGGCTTGCACTTAGGGTTGTAGGTGGGATTCGAAAAACATTAGCATAATTTTAGAGGTGGGTGGGGATGGGGTTTAGCTAAAAGAGAGGAATTTTGTGGAGTTTATTCAGGATTCTGAACTGTCGGTGTCTGAATTCATGAATTAAAATGCACACTCCAATCAACAATATTTTCAATTTAATGTCACAAGTGGGATATGGGCAGGGTAGAGTGTACCCACACCTTACCCCTGTCTCGTGGAGGTAGAGAGGGCTGTTTCCCGAAGACACTCGGCTCAAGTTCAACAAGTCATAGTAGTTATAATTCGGTAGTGAAGAAAACATGACAACTAATAACGAAAACAAGCAGTACAGAGCATTCAGAGAAAAGAACAATAACAACAACAAAGAAATAGTGCGATAACCAAAACACAATAAACAATGGATGGTAACAGATATCAAAAAGCAAAAAACTGCATGAATAAGGCTAATACTATGACACTGGAAAGAAATAAAATAGCCTGGAATAGAGCAGCACAAACACAGAGAGCTCTTATAGTTGGCTCCATCTTGTATTGGTATTGCAATTTGCAACATAGTTGATATATAAAGAAAGCCCCTTTGTTTTTTAAGGGAAAGAGGTAGACAGGGATTAGTTAACTGATGCTTACGGCTTGTAAAATTAGGAGTATTTACTTTTCATTTATCCTGTTTTAAGACTTCTAGTACTCTGTATATTTTCCCCTTTCAGATAATCACCTTCCAAATTTGTGAAAATTAGTGCATGCACGATTGCCTTTTCGTTTTTCTTTATGTGAAGTTCGGTTACTTATTTGCTTCTAAAACTTTCAACTTCAGGGATAACATTGCCACATATTTACCTGTCTCCTACTCTACCGCCAAACAAGGGTCACTTTGCAAGCAAACTTTTTCTAGAAGATGGTAAGATTGATACTTCAAATTCTGCTTCTTTGTGGCTCTGCGTTGTTATTTGTTGACTGATTAGAGAAACCACTTGTTATACCAATCTAGTGATAAATGTGGATTTGGAACTTCCTTAGTGTCTCTTACATTGTTTTGCAGCCAGATTAGTGCCAACTCGTGCCTCATTTGCACCAATGTCAGCACCACATAGACACCATCTTAAACCATATCCGATTCCCTCTAGGGCGCCTGCTCCTTCCCCTGCATCTCAAGGTATTAATGTTGCTCTTTTCGCACCATCTTTTAGGACTTCGTGGGCTTTTACTGATGTGGATCTCTAATCTTTAGGTCGTGCTGCCAGTCCAATTGCCAGTCGAGTGGCAAGACGTCGCGGCCATCATCGTCATCATCATCGGCCGAAAGCTCCTGTTTCCCCATCTCCGACAGTGGGCTCAGGTATTATTGCTGTTGTAACTGATAATATCCTGTCAATCCTATGCTCTTTTCCCTCTCTTTCATTGCTTCAACTTTAGGACAAAATGTGGACCGAAGGCAATAAATGAAAATGAGAATAGGAAGAATGAAGGCCACGGTTGCTGCATTGGGGGCACAAACTAAACAGCCTACCATATGTTCACTTTTTTGTGTATTTAATGCATCACTGTGTATCCCCTACCAGTGATGTTGATATATATGAAGCATGCGTCTTACATGTAAATCTGGTTATAATTTTCAGCTTGTGGTTATAATCGAGATCTATTGAACTTGTTTCATAAAAGTCTAGAATTGCCTCATGAACCCCCTTATCCTCATTGACACTGCAGCTACATAGTTTCCCTGCCCTTTGGTGCCAAAGTGCAGAACCTCAAGGGGTTATTTGGTTCTCTGATAATGTGTAGTTTTGTCATTTACGTAAAAAGTGTGGTACTTTAGACTAACTGTGGTACTCTTAACACTATATTACTAATAGGTTTAATGTTATTCCAAATTGAATTCAGAGTAATGCAGAAGTTATGGATGCATTATCTCTACGCAAAACTAATATGGTAGCCAAGCGCCAAATTGATAATGCACTGTTTTATGCGGAGGTTATTGTACCTCAAAACAGATGTGCCCTTGATGTACTACTCTTGTCCTTAAATGTATTACACTCATTACTAAATCGATCTCCTATGATTCGCTTTCAAACGATCCTAAATTATTATCCACCTTATTAATATGGGAAGTTAATGCAATGTGCATAATACAAGAGCTATGTGAGATTCACTTTTATTTTCTTGATACATATTTTTTTATTCGTAAAAGTAAAAAAAGTTATATGATCAATATATCCTTCCCATGCAACACTGAGCACCACATGCTTTTTACTGTTGATAATGTGTTACACTGAACTAGGACATTCAATATAAGATCGAGAATTTAGATATCATAACTTATAGGAAGCTGCAAATGGATCTTCTTTCAATTTTGTGGTTATTTTTTTGATAAGGACTTTGTTATTTCTATGGGGACTATGAAAGTATTGTCCCATCCATGAGGATGTTGCACATAATATCCTAACCATTGTAAATTCTCGCAAATTTAGGCTCTTATAAGATTTCTTTTTGGGTATTTCTTAAGCTCTAATAAGCTGAAGTTAGATTTAGATGGTAGGTATACGACCATCAATATGTAATTCTGCACATTTAGATTATCAATCTTCCAATTGGGCAGCAACCACAGCTAAAATGAACAAAAGAAAAGGAGAGACATGGATGACTGATTCAGAGGGGTACTGGGGATGAATGAGAACCTTGTAGCTAGGAGACAACATTATTCTCTTAACATCAGGTTAGACAAGAGCACGCATGCTAAGATACAAAACATTGCCAGTATTAGAGGAAAACATACAAGTGGGACATTCAAATTATATCTTGAATTGTAGATTTATCAACGGAAGGAAGATATTAAATTACAAGAAAGAACATGCTTCAATGTTCATAACTTTCTGAAAACCATGAGGCGGGGTCATAGGAGTAGCGAAAGACTGAGCTTGCTCATGTTACCTTAAAGAATAACAATTTCAAGTCATCCAACATTGCAACAATGATACTGAGAAATCATACAAGTAATTTGCATACTGTAAATGAAAAAGAAGAAAAGAAACAATACTAAGCATCCAATTCGATGGGCAATTGTTATACATCTATTTGACTTAGGTGGTCAAGTAACAAAAGTACTTAACAAATGTGGAATATCTGGTGTCCCAACTAGTAACACGGAGGACTTGTGAAATTAAACAAAAATCTAGCACATAGTTGGGTTTATTTTAGGACATGTCCAAGTTCTGCGTCTAAGGTTCCTTGGTTTTTAGATGACATTCTGACAATAAGAGTAGATGCAAACTAAGTGGTGGGAATGATTTCATTGTGAGGAGAATATTTCACATTTACTTGTTCTCATTTTACGGAGTGGGTAAAAATGTATTGTAATTGTAATGGTTAAGAGGTGATAGCCCTTAAATCTTGCATCCAAATGTTAAAACTTTTTCTTATTTATAGGGTAAATAAATTATTGATTTGGAAACTTCCATATACAAACAATATACCAAAAAAGGTAGGGAGTCTATACCAAAATATGGTCCTCGACAAATCACTCCCAAGCTTCTATATAATTAAGAACGTAATGGGAGCACCAAAAGTTAACTAAGAATAACATGCTACTCCTTAAATATACAAGGCCATTTTCTATCCCCTCAAAAGCTCTCATATTTCTCTCCTTCAGCAGGACCCACGTGATAGCTAGAGGGGCAACATTCCATACCCCACATCTTTCGTCTTTTTCTAAAGGCCAGCTAGATAGTGTGTTCATCCTTCAATGAACACGACACGATGTCTTTCAATGCATGTCAAACCATCCAAATTTTAGTACTTATATGAAATTGGAGTCTTCTGTCATTTGTTCGTTACAATTGAGAGATTCATGCAAAACTTGAAAGTGTAGGATATGATATGGGTATTAATTTTAAAATATTTGGAGTATGTTGGTTTCAAGTGCTAGAAAAAAGTTGCCGCGGAACCTATCCTGAATGCGATTTATGTGAAGTGCATGTTTGTTCCTTTTTTACTAAAAGGGAAAAAAGATTTTTGAATACCCAAGGGTGTGGCTTAGCAAAGATGTTTCTCCATCTGCCTAAACCTTAGGGGCAAAGTTATCATGTATACATGTGTTGGTAGGAGGTGACAAGTACTTGGTGAAATAGTTGAGGTGCGTGCAAGCTAGCCATAAGCACTACCATTGTGAAAAACAGGAAGAAAAACAAGTTTTTGATGAGGAAGAAAAAAAATAAACGTTGGTGGTTTTATGGCGTGTTTTCTTTTCTTTATTATGCTTTCCTGTATCCTTCATTATCTTTCCAAGTTTGGTGTAGAAAACTGTCAAATTTAATTAGGTCAACAACAGTTGAAAGAGGGGTAGCATTATTTTCATATTAAGGATGATAGAGACAGCTAAAAATTAATTAGCAACAATCACATGATTGAGTTTGGTAAATAGGTAAACAGAAAAAGATTTAGATTCCATTTGAATTTTATGTATTGGTTGTGAAAGGAACGCTCTATTTATGTTCTTTTGCTGTATATTAACTGTCAGCAAGTTCCTTAACAACATTATATATGCCAAAGGATAATACTGTTTTATTTGTTTATAATTTTCCCCCTCCCTTCTTTTTTGTATGGGAATTAATTCAAATCATCAGTGACACGCTTAACATGCTAATCTAAATCCTCTCGATCATTTCTCCTAGAATTATGTTCCTCATACACAATATCCTATGTTGAATATTCTTACGAATTTGCAGGCTGTGGCCAGGTCTGTGCAGAGCCATTTGCTTTTGTTCCTTTTGTTACACCTTGTGCTTGTGTGTTTCCAATGAAAGTCAGACTTCTCTTAGACAAGTCCCTTTATTCTATATTTCCTGTGGTTAGAGATCTGGGGATTGAGGTTGCAGAAGGCACCTATCTAGATCCCAGTCAAGTTGTTGTAGTTGGAGCCAGTGCTGATAATCAAAATCAAGAAAAAACAATTGTTGATATTAACTTGGTTCCCCTGGGGGAGAAGTTTGATAACACCACAGCTATGCTGACCTATGAAAGATTCTGGAAAAAGAAGATGCCTCTCAATAGAACCATGTTTGGGGATTATGAAGTGATGCACATTACCTATCCAGGTATAATATGAACTGTTTATTGTTATTTTCCTTTTAATTTAATGTAGTTATGGTGCAATATAATCTGAACAAGTTATTCCAGGGCTGCCTTCTTCTCCACCGTCTGGCATTGATTCTGGTAATGGCCCAACTGGAAGTGCTGTCAATCAACAATTCCCTATTACTGCTGACTTTGTGAACAAGAGCCAGAAAATGAATCCCCGAGTCGTTTTTCTCATTGCTTCATCAGCAGTAGTACTGTTGGTGGTATGCTGTGGTGCACTGGTTGTCCTCCTAAAGTGCAGGAGGATTGGCCGACCATCAAATGCTGTTGGTCCAGTGTTTACACAATCTATGCACAAGAGATCTGGCAAAGGTAGCTACTTGTTTCCTTGTTTTAAATTAGTCACCAGTGACCTTTGAAGGTGGGATATTACTGTGAAGAAGCAGAGATGTAAATTTTGAAATATATGTCTAATTTATCCACATTACTTTCTTTAGTGTATGTGTAAAAGTACCTTATAAAAAAAAAGTGTATGTGTAAAAGAAAAAACATTCCAATTTTATCATCTTCTGCTGTTAATAATACACTGTTCTGTACTATTAAAGACTTTGACTTCTCTACGTCATGAAGATAGAATGAACACACATATTTTGGTTTGCAGGAATTGGGTCAACAATGTCAAGTAGCCCAGATAGCTCAACATCGGTTTCCCTCATTTCTGATATGCCCGCTTCTATCCTCTCTGTCAAAACATTTACACTTGCAGAGCTTGAGAAGGCAACTGACAAGTTTAATTTAGAAAGGGTTTTAGGTGAAGGAGGATTTGGACGTGTTTATCATGGTATCTTAGAAGACAGAACAGAAGTTGCTGTGAAAGTACTCACTAGGGATAATAACCAGAATGGAGATCGTGAATTCATTGCTGAAGTGGAGATGCTAAGCCGATTGCATCACCGTAACCTGGTGAAATTAATCGGTATATGCAGTGAAGAGCGGACTCGCAGCTTGGTATATGAAATTGTTCGGAATGGTAGTGTGGAGTCTCATTTGCATGGTATACTCTTTATATTCCCTACTTTCGTTTCTCCTACAAGTTTTGCTGAAATTCCTTTCAGGCTCAAAGTTCCTCTATATCACTTGTAAAAATCTTGCGTTCCAGAGCACATTTATAACTTATCTATGTGCAAAAATTATGGCAATCCATTTGTGCTTCTTTGACTGCTCATTTCCTTTTTATTGCTAATACCAGTGCCATGTTTCTTGAGACGTTTTTAGTAAATATATTAAGCGAATTCTCTATACGAGGTTTGCCAAGGACAACTTTATTCTTTGAACTTCATTCTGTGGCAAATTTTCTGACTTAAGGGAAGGCATTTATGCACCTTATCCTTGTTTTTGCTTCTTTTAGTTTTAAGCCAGCAGCTCCTTCCTCCTGCCCAGGACCATTTTCCTTAGTTCTTTCGTTTTGTGTGTGGGGTGGGGTGGGGTGGGGGAGGTGTACCTGCAGTTTCTGCTGTGGCTCTAGCTACTCTTTTCTTCCGCTTTTGCATTTCTGTTCCTTCTTTCCTTCTGCTTTGCTGCCCACCAAACAACAATGACGAAGAGCTCCACCCGAGTTGGTAGGACTTTGTTTCCTCTCATTCTTCCAGGTTAATTGTCACTACCAGAATAGGTACAGAGAGTAATTTGCCAAAGAGAACAAGTTAGTTGGTCTATCTTCAATCGACTGTAAAATTGTTCGAAAAAGCTTCACCATTCAACCAACTAAAAGCATAAAAATGTCTTTGTGCCTTGGTGCAAGTAAAACATATTACCATGTGATTCTCCTTAACGGAAATTTACTGCTATGTTTCAGGAAGAGACAGGAGAAGAGGGCCACTTGATTGGGACGTGAGGTTGAAAATTGCTCTTGGCGCTGCGAGAGGACTAGCTTACCTTCATGAAGATTCTAATCCTCGTGTAATTCATCGTGATTTTAAAGCCAGCAATGTTTTGTTAGAAGATGATTTCACCCCTAAGGTTTCAGATTTTGGGTTAGCAAGGGAAGCAACCGAAGGAAGTCACCACATATCTACTCGAGTCATGGGAACTTTTGGGTATATATTTCTTAAACATGACTAATCTTGAAGTGGTCACGATTCACTCAAATAAGAGTATAATGAATGTGTGGTATGCAAGTGAAGCATACTCATTAGGAAAAAAATGAAGAAAGAATGAATGGAAGCATGATACTAAAGCATAACTATTATAAGATCTGATTGGTTCCATTAGATCATCTATAGGACGTTTTTATGAGCACTAACAGAATCTTGTTTAATCCTTTGTCAAGCGATGCTTGTCTGTGTTCTGGAGGTGTAATCATGAAACTGATTTTGGAATTGTGCTTATATAAAGATGTTGATGTGACATAAGACTATTAGACAGTGTGAGACTACTTCCTGCTCATTGTCTGAATTGAGTTCCTACAATAAAAGGGAAAAAGAAAAACCGTGAGGGTTAGCTTTATTTTCAGGGATATCTATCCACTACCAATTTTGTCCTGAAATTCTGTCACCTACTAAGAGGATGACTGTCTCAGCCCAAGGCAGTAGTTCTCTAATGCATCAGGATGTGGTCAATACTCCTAGATATTGTGAAATCATGTTACATTTTTTATTGGTTTCTTAGGCCTAATCTTTTATTCGACTCTAACTATCCCAACAGATATTCTGTTTTTCTTTGATTCTTTATTTTTAGTTCTTTTGTACATATACCAACTTTATGCTTGGCCTTATTTGCTACTCGAACCTCTGCTGCAAAGTTTACATTAAAGCAGTTGCTAACATTCCGTATCTACTGGGTTTGCAGGTATGTTGCTCCTGAATATGCAATGACAGGACACCTACTTGTTAAAAGTGATGTGTATAGTTATGGGGTTGTGTTATTGGAGCTTCTCTCCGGAAGAAAACCTGTTGACATGTCTCAAACTCCTGGACAAGAAAACCTGGTAACTTGGGCGAGACCTCTTCTAACCACTAGAGAAGGTTTGGAGCAACTGGTCGATCCTTCTTTGGCGGGAAGCTATGACTTTGATGATATGGCAAAGGTGGCTGCCATTGCTTCAATGTGTGTGCATCCAGAGGTGACTCAAAGGCCGTTTATGGGAGAAGTTGTGCAAGCTCTCAAACTCATCTATAATGACAATGATGAAACTTGTGCTGATGGATGTAGCCAGAAAGAGTCTTCATTGCCAGATTCAGATTTCAAAGGTGTCCCTTCTGATAGCAGTTGGTGGAATGCTGGTGGTCTTACACCAAGATTAACATATGGACAAGCCTCCACTTTCATGACAATGGATTACAGTTCTGGTCCGCTTGAAGAGTTTGAAAACAAACCGTTTTCAGCTTCAAGCTTTAATCTAGGTGGAGGGGCTGGCTTAACATTAAGCCATGGCAACAGATCAGGTCCTTTGAAGACTGTAAGGAGTAAACCAGCCCTCTATAGGTTAAGGGGCAGTATGAGTGAACATGGTGCACTTCTCCCAAGACATGCTTGGAAGGATGGCACCAATTATGATGCTTCTTTTTAGAGTGTTTTTGTCAAATGTACAGTGCCGAAGGCCGTTGCTATTTGAGAAAAGAAAGGATGGTTCTCCGGTGTAGATTAGGAGTTTGATACTGCCGCTATATCCCCATGGAGTGAGTGGACTAAGCCTTCTAATTTTGGTAATCTTACATTCAGTTTTAATACAGACAGGAAAGATAAACGGGATACTCCTTGTTGTATATGTTGTCAATTTAACTTTTTCCGTGGTCCAATATTGGATTGAACTACTTATTCCACTTTCAATGTTTTTTTCTTTTACATTTTTAACTTGCTTGGGATTGAGACATAATTGGTGTATGCGTTCAATCTCCTATCCTACAAGCTGAGGGGTACTTGCTCACTAACTCGGCAATGTTCTCCTTGTCTATTCTTTCTTTTTTCCTTGTAGATTTTCAATATAGTTTTTGGTAGCTGATCATAACACACTTTTAATTAAGTTCATGGTGGTTTTCTTTTAGGGCAGAGGATGCCATTCTTAGGTGAACCTAAGTGTTATCTGTCAGTTGATTTGTGGGATTTATGGGAGGGTTTTGAAGAGTGTTAATTTCACCTTACTATTTAATAAGTTATATTCATTTTCCCTAAATTATTTAGTTGATAACAAATGATGGGAAACTTTAGACAAAAGCCTAGGCTTTTAGTATAGGAATATGCAAGTCATGTATCCACAGCTGTTCGAAACCCTCAGACTGCATCACACAGACAAATGCAGTTGCTGTTAAAATCAAGAACCTTTTCCTTCACTTACAGTATCGTAACATGTTTAATACAGGGAAATCAAATCATCAGTATAACCCCTGGCATGGTTAATATGACCTATGTTGCGACTATGGAAGCATAATTTTGGGCATGTAGGTAGGTATAAATATTTTAATTTCAGACATAATGTTTGACTTCTATCGCATATGTTTGAAGTTTGTCTCTAACAAGTCAAACTTCACTCTCGTACGTCCGAAGGACAAAGAAAACGACATCGCTATGCTTGCACAAGTAATATGCTAAACTTCGGGCAAAAATTATAAATTTCTGACGTGAATTTTTGAAACTTCAATCACATATGTTGGAAGTTGATTCTAAAATGATAAAACTTACAAATGTTTATACAATATGCCTATGCCTTAAATAGTGGTCCAAAATCAGATATCCACGCACTTCCCCGCAAAGAATGCTTAATTAAGTAGTTGTTCGAATTTAAATTTATTGGTAATTGTAGTTTAAATTATGATCTACTCAGGTTGTATAATATGACATAAAATATTTTTCAAAAAATTAAATTTGCTGGAGTTTCAAACTTCACAAATGATTAATGAAATTTAAATTGATAAATATTCAAAGTCTTTGGTAATTTAACTAGGAACATATTTAGTAAAAATTTATGATGGTATTAAAAAATAGCTAAATAATAAATAATGATTAACATCCAAAAAAGGCTATCTGCCAATTTCTCCCTAAAAAATGGTGATTTTAGCACCCTTTTGCCATCTTGGATACTTCCTTATCATTCTCCCACCACACCTACAACTAGGTACATTCAAGACTACATTATTCTGTAGTAACAATAATGATAGCAACTTACTTGAAAAAAAGTTACATTCTTTTTTTTTTCTTTCTAAAAAATGACATTTTTGTGGGGTGCAGAAATTTCGAAGTGAAAAATTTCGATTCCGGCGACTCAAGCTTCGATTGTGCTCCCCCAAAATCGCATCATAGTGGGTCTTTTTCCCTTTTCTGTTTCTAATGGAGGTGTATTGATTAATAGCGTGGTCAATCTTTTAAAATTGGCTTATTTTGAAAACTATTTTTTTGACGAGAAATAATTTGTGTTCGGTCAATTAATTTAAAAAGCAATTCTGTAAAACAATTAATATTTAGTCGGTGTTTAAAAAGTACTTTTAAATGTATTTTTTTCAAAAGTGCTTTTAAAAAAATGTTTATGGTTAAGCTTCTGGAAAACTGATGTTTTCTGTTAAAAGCTTGGCCAAGCACTTTTTTCTAATAAGCACTTTTGAAAAAAATTAAGTATTTTGGTGAAAAATTAGCTTGGCCAAACAGGCTATAAGTTGTTATAAGTATATGTGATGAATTTTGTTATGTAATTTGAGCAGTTTGGTTGTGGGGGTGTGTCAGTGGACTTCTTGGCTGCTGTTGCTTCTTATCCTAATCCTGATGATAAGATTCGAAGCGCAAGCTTTGAGGTTCTTTATTTTATCTTCACCCCAATTTTATTCACCATGTTTTAAGATTTGTACCAGCATTGGCCCTTTTTTATTCTTGCCATAATAAAAAGTGATTATTCTGGTAAAACAGGTTCAAGGAGGTGGAAATACTGGAATGCTTTGACTTGTGCAGCTCGCCTAGGCCTAACTCCTAGAATTATTTCAAAGGTTTTTCATTGACCCTACCCTGCTTTTGGGATATTTAGCTCTTTATGCATCTGTACTCATAGGGGTCTTTGGTGGCCGGTTAGAGTTACGCAGGGATTAGTTATGCATGTATTAGTTATACAAGTATTTTTATTCCCATCTTCTAACCTGCATAAAATAATACATAAATTCCCTCATAACTTATGGAGTACATGTATTAGTTATGTGAGATTGTAAATTGGTAACCGAACACCGTACTTGGTGTGCTGAATTTTATACATAGAAACTAAAATGCTATCAAAAACAGTACGAATTATGTTGGTTTTAATACGTGAATAAATCACTTCCTAACCAGTAACCAAACGACCCCTTAGGACTCGTTTGATAATCTGTATAAGAAGAAAGAACCCCTCATAATTAATAAAACTCCACTTATACAATGTTTGATTTCTAGTTAAAACTCCTTATAGAGTTATAGTTATACCTGCATAAATTATTTTATTTTATTTTATTTATAATCTAATACTTGAAGAACCTTTTCAATAACCAAGACATCCCTTGGTTTGAAACTGGGGGAGCATGGGCCTTTCCCTCTACCTTGCTTCCACTTAAATACCAGGTTCGTGTCAGTGGAAGTGTTCGGACTCATGAAGTTCGCCCAATCCACTCATTTCATGTTGTGTCCTTACCATCAAACAAAGCCCTGAGGGCTGTTGTAATACCTGCATAAGTTATGAGGAAGTTTATGTCTGTTTTACACGGGATGGACGTGTATTAGCAATTCCATGATAAGCTTTAGTATACAATATCTGCATAACAATTCATTTATTGTAGTCCTTGCATAACTAGTCTCTAACCAAACGACCCAATGGTGATACCTTTCTTTATGTTTGATTGCTAGAACCAGTCTAGCATCCATCAATCTTTCCTTTGGATTTACTAAATTCCTTTTCAATCAATGACTTCTGTAACCTTTCGAATTGATGTCCTTGAACTCTTCATATTATCACCTAATTCCTAGTTGTTTCCTTAGGTTGCTGATGATTCTCATGGAAAAGGGATACTGGAGGAACTAGAAGCTGATGGTGTAGATTCGTCTTTTATGGTGGTGAGCCATCCAGGCCTGCAATGCCTGTGGTGCTAGAAAAATGATAACTTCTTTCTGTGTTTTTGTAGTGTGTTTATAATATGGAAATGGTGGTTATCCTGTACTTCTTTAAACTGTGAAATCGTGATTCTGCCTTTTTCTGTCCTCAGGTTTATTGTCATATACTCGTCTCTAACAGAAGTATCTAATTATTTATACCATCTGATTTAATTCCAGGTGTCTGATGGGGGCAATTCACCATTTACCTACATCATTGTTGACAACCAAACGTGAGTGCTTTCTGCTCTGTTTGCAGACATTTACAGACTGTATTTGTTGTGATTACTTACAACTGCAAAGTGATTTTCCTGACATGAATTTATATCGAAGTTTATATCCAAGTGTTAGTTGCGAGTTTCTATCTAATTTTTTCTTTAATTTATATGTTAAAAATCCATATGTTTTACTATTTGCTGGATGGAAGCTGCAAATTCTAGTGTTGTGCCGTTGAAGTGATAATAAAACTAAATTTTAAGTGTCTGAGTACTTGTCAGAAGTCAAGCAGCACTGCTGCCCATCCACCATAACATGCACCCATACGAAAAATAAAGAGAAACGAAAATATTCTATGCTCAGACTTACTCTAACTGCATTAACTTTTGGTGTTTTAAGTTCCCTTATTACAGTTTCTTGTTAGTAAATCTTCTCTATTGAGAAACTGGGTTGAAATTACATCAAACTTTTAACATGTTTTAAAGACGGAGAATGGCGTGTCTTGGATACTGCCGCATCTCTGCAGTTTGTACACTAATTAATCAATGAATTGTGTCTGATATCTCAAGCTTGTTGGGCTTGGGCATGAATTTTCATTAATGATTCTGCTCTATTTCGGCACATTGCGTTTCAATTTTTTAAGGCAAATATTTTATGAATCTCACATTCCCCCTATCCCGCCATACAGTTCTCCAACCGAACAGAGAACTTCTGGCAAACACCAGACATAAAATCAAGGAATTTTAACCGCAACTAGTTGGTATTGCATATCGATCATTTAGTTAAATCTGCATTTGTTTTTGTAGCTTGCATACCGAATGAATTTACTGGGGAGGTTCTAGCAGCTTATTTTAGGAAAATGGGTTTCCTGTCTGATGAAGAACTACTTGTGTTTGATGTTTCAGGAAGACTCTCACTTGCATTCATACCCCTGGATATCCACCCATGATACCTTCTGATCTTTTCCAATCAAATTTGGTGTCAGCACTGGATGGTGCTAAGCTTGTCTATTTCGACGTGAGATTGCATGAAATTGCTGCTATTGTAGCAGAGGAGGTATTTTCCTCTCACTTCTCTCTCATCTAGAAGCTTTCTGAGCTCGCAAAATTATTCCTGAATCCAATACATTTAAAATGGAAATGAACTGCATGCTTTTGGGATTTCCAGTGCAGGCAAATAGAAGGGTAATACCCATTTTAATTGATGCTGAGAATAAAAGGGAAGGATTGGATAACCTTTTGAGCTTCGCAAACTATGTTGTTTGCACAACTAGCTTACTAGCTTTCCTCAGGCAAGCTATTCACTCTTATAAACTGCATGTTTCTGGTTTCTTGGCTGCAAGCATATGTGTGGAAGTCTGTGTACATCTTTTGTCTCGCTTCTGCTCAGTTAGCTGCCCTTGAATGGTTTGGACTGTCACTAATCTTCATAGAAAAGATTGTGTAATTTTGAGCAATGACTTCTAGCATGGATTGCCTGATCTGAATTTGTGGTAGTATCTACCATGAGATAGCACCATTGATGGTATTTTTGATAGTGTTGATGTGTTTCAGTATTTAGCTGACGGCATGATCAACTGTGGATGACTTTAAATTTTCAGATGAGAACAAGATATGTTCTAGCTAGGTTCAAATTTAGATTGGGATAATTTCCTGTAGCTCCTCGTTAATCTTTGTCATGGACCTTTAAGGCCTGAAATGACCTCAATGTTACGGATGTTCAGGTAAAATCAAAAAACCAAATCGAATCAAACCGATGAATTGTAGTTTTGTTTGATTTGGTATGGTGTTAGAGAAAAAACAACCGACAATTTTGTTTTGGTTTGGTATTAACCAAGAGAAAAGGCAAACAGAAACCGAACCAAACTGCCAATGATATGTCATTTTCTTAATTTTTTTAATCGTTAAATATTATTTTGAAGAAACTTGTATATGTCTTATAACCCTTTTCACATATTTTTTGCGTCTTTTCTTGTAATTTTATGTTGGAAGAAATTATATAACTATCATTCGAATAAAATGAAACAACAAATAAAACTTGTTGAAAAGGAACTATATTGGTCGCTTAAGAAAGAAAACATTAAAATGTTTGTGGTAGAAATGTTTACAGTTTTGTTCGTCAAGATTTTATAAATGTAAGTTATCCTTTCCACTTCCTTCTTCCATTTTTAGCTCTTATTTTTAGTAACAAAAAAGAGAGACAACATAGCACTTGCATTAATTAGTTTCCCATTTTGTAAGTTCTATTTGTTCTCCCTTAATATATCTATCTTGAATGAACCACTAGCTTGAGAATATGCATCTTTCATGTATATGATTTTCGAATTTCATGCATGTATGGTGTTAGTTTCTAAATTTACTTTCTCAGAATAAATATGAAAAGTATGTACTTATAGGCTGTTTTAGAGGATTTCAAAATGACTTTATATTTTTAATGATTTTAGACATGTTCAATCATTTTGGAGTTGCTTCCAAAATGATTTTACATTTGATACTTGGTTTAATGTTCTCTTAGTAGTGTAGGGTCGTTATTTACTCATCTTGATTATAGTCTACATAACCACATTTAGTTTACAAGTACACCCACTAAACTTAGATGTGGGGAATAAGCAATATTTTAGCTATGCGGCTCCTGTTAATAAATATCCTCACTATAATGTAATGTAGTGCCATGACGGTCAGTTTTTAAATTTGTTGCTAAAAGTATACCATCCTAGTCTATTTTCTTTCTATGTCATTTATCTTAGTAGAACTTAAGTATATGATAGTGAGTTTGTGTATGTATCATTAGGAAAAAAAATGAAACCAAAGAAACCAATATATGTAGGTTTGATTTGGTTTACATTTTTAACAAACCGACATAGTTGCTTTGGTTATTTTTTATAAGAGAAAACCGACTCAAATTGAATCCTGTACACCCCTACTCAACGTTATTAGTATCACTCAGCCAAATTCTTATTATAGCGCTCTATTCTTCATAGTTCCACTATTTAATCCTAACCGTCAACCTACTGAAAGTCTGAAACCCTTCTTTATCCTAGCTTGAGACTGGTTATGCTTTTGTGAAGAGCATATAGGCAGAGTTAAAGAAAGTACACAGGAACATTTTTATCAAAAGAAAAGAAAGTACAAGGAACTATGGAGGATATCTAAAATCACTGTGGAAGGGTAGAGAAATCTCCCTGAAGAGGAAGGGAATTCATGTTCTAAATGAAGAAGAGAAGACTTTGATAAATATGGAGATGCTATGTGGAGAAGGGAGTTATTATTAGTACTTAGTAGACATTTTCTCAAAGAGAATGAATCTGAAAAGGTCTTTGTTGTTGATGGTAATAATTGTTATTTGGCTGTGATGACCTATCTAATGGGAGTTCAGCTTGTGACCCCTCACTCAATTAGATGCCTCTATTTCCTTTATGACTGGAACTTGGTCAAGAATTTCATTTGTAGTCTGCTCTCGGCCAGGGTCCTTAGGCCAGATCACAGCTAGCCTTAGCTCAACTGTTCCAATATAATGTCTTTCCAACTTCTGAAATGAGACGAGAATTCGGAATCAAGAGATCATGAGATGGGAATTCGGGATCAAGAGGGCCTGGCGAGTTTTGAACAAATTCCTCTTTAGGAAAAAGCTTCAAGCAAAGGCCAATGAGTGTAGCAGAGGTTAGGTAGTAGCAGTTCTTGAGTGAGTTTGTTCGCAGACTGCGGATGCATTTTGCTCAGGCTCTTCAAGTCTGACTCTGTGGCTGATAGGGTATGGACGCTGAAGTAGAATTGGCTTAGTTCATAGAGTTAATTTGGAGGTAACAAAGCCTTTGAAATTTGCCAGGGCTGTACAGTTCTTTTAGATGGACCATGAGGACCCTTGAATAAATATGTAGGTGAAAAAAAAATTAGACTACTACTACTGTAAGTGTCTCACAGGAATGACCTGCACATTTGGTTACATAAAGGGGCATACTGACTGAAAATTGTACATCAGAATGCACAAACAGTTGTCACTTACAAGCAGGTTTTGAGCCATGTTACATTCACATCACTTCTGCTTTCTGTGATGCTCTCTGATAAGGCAACGGTATTTTGATTGACTTTCAGGAATGGACTGAGGCTTCTTCTATTCCAAGCGCCCTTGTTTCCATGCTCTTAAGGTTGCCAAAAGTTAACTTTCTTATTGTGACATTGGGTAAAGATGGTTGCATAATGCTACAAAGGACTGAAATGGGTATTTGGCGAAGTTCTTTTTTCTTCTCTTTTCTGATCTACTATAATCACCTGTACACATGCCAATGAAGTATTCTAAAAGATGGCCCAGAAGACTATGCAAACATTTTTGTATTGACGTCAATACTTTTGCAGACAATCTCCTCCCTGAAGAAATGGATGTCGATGACCTGGTTGAAAAACTGAATCAAGAGAAAGACACTAATGCAACATTGCCAGCATGCATATCCTCGGTATTTCCCTATTCATCTATTCCTTTAACTTTGCTTTCAAAGTAGCATTTTTAATATGTATTGCAGATGTCCCCCCACCTTTCTGCATTTCTTGTTTGGATTTTAAAATTGTCTATACACCCTTTATCCATTGAAACTGTACATTGTTTGGTCTTTCTATAGTTTGATCCTTTGTCATTGTTGAATGCAGTCAGGTCCTTGTTGTGCCAGTGACTGCAGGTTTAGAATTTTGTTTATGTGCTGCTTATGCAATTTAGGATGTTAGTTGCGTGGAGAAATGATTGTGGTATATTAATTTCAGATTATACGTTTATATGGCTGCAGAATGTAGCAGAACTACATGCAAAAGGGATAGGGACGATGTCGGTAAGCTATTTCAGGGGACAGCTGAAAGTATACCTCAAACGGAACTAATTGATACAACTGGTGCTGGAGATGCATTTATTGGTGCAGTTCTTTATTGTATGTATTTATCCAACATAATCTATTTCAGTTTTTTTTCCCACTTGTACTGTGATTCCGTGGTGAACATGCTGCCTGAAATATGAGAGGCTGGATGTCCCTCACTTCTAGCTATCTCCTTTCTTGTTGAAGTTAGGTTCATTGTGTTAGTTGTTCTTTAGCGTATTGTTAAATAAAGATCTCACCATCTCGGTCACTTTATGTCAGCATGCATTGATTTCCATTTGCTCTCTTATTGAAGTCTATGTCATTGTAGGAATATGTTCCTTGCCTTTCATTGATTATTGTGTACAATATATATAGTGCTACATATCAATGGTAATATACAAGATATGGTAATATTCTATCACTCATGACTCCTATATCATATCTTGCAGCTATCTGTGCCAACATGCCACCAGAGAAAATGTTGCCGTTTGCTGCTCAAGTGGTTAGGAATCTTGTTTTCCTGGGCTATCTTTTTTTCCATTTCCTCCCCGTACCCAAAGAGGGTTTAAGGTTGAACTGCGGCAAAAAGATGCAAGAAAAGACTATTCTTTGATTTGTGGGTGGATTGTAGGCAGCTATTAAATGCACAGCCTTGGGAGCTAGAGCTGGTCTTCCGCATTACACAGACCCTCGCTTGGCACCTTTTTTAGTCTCACGTTCGTAGTTGCAATAAGTTTTCTTTTTTGTTTCGAGATTGGCTTGGTCTTCAGTCTACCCTAATGAAACCTAAAATCTCACTCCCTCGCTTTCTCCTTCTGATAGACTAGCTTGCTAGAGAGCCCAAGGGATGGCCATGTTGAAAATGGAAGCAAAACTGGTTATCGACATGGGCTTTTTCTTGTGTTTTTAACAGGGTTTCTGTGGACTGACATTCTGCTTCTTTTCTTACAGCATCTACACTAAATCCCTTTGTTCATAATTGAATGTCCCGAGCTTCTCGTAGCTTTTTTATGTTTGATGGAATTGTTTGTTCTTGTGGGTCACGATTCTGCATTTTGTCTATCTTCATTATTCCAAACTAATTGTTAAAAATCAAATGCTGAAGGAAATTTCATTTCTAAGAAGGTTATATTTGGAGAGAACTTTAACGGGTTTTGTTTGTTCTTGAACAAGACCTGTAAAGTTTAACAAATCAAATGCACAGGGTTGAACAAGACCTTTAAAGTTTCACCTCAGCTACAAGCTCACCACCACCAAAAACAGAAAAATCCTTGGCCTTTACAACTCTTAACATACAAATATTACATTTGTTCCACCGTGTCATATGTTGAGTTAGTCTTGTCTTTATTCAAACCACCACCAAGATGTGGACTTGTTTCTTTCAGAGAAAACACACCTTGCCCCGAAGAGTACAAACCAACCCTCCCCACCACCAACGATATGGCCACCGGACACAGCCGGAATAATAGGGCCTGGGACAGTAGTAATAACAACGGGTTCAATGTCACCTGGGATTGGCTCCACTGGTTATGAATGGTTCTGATTTTGGAAGTTTACCTGTTCATATATGAAACAATTAATTTAGCTCCCATTCGAACATATTTTTTTTTTACCTTTTTCAACAAATACCTATGTTGATGCTTTCATGAAACAGAGGGAGTATATATTTACAAGTAATACACGAAAAATATATAATTATGAAATTACAAAAATTGCTTGAGAGATCCCATTTCTAGTATAGTTTAGACTATTACGAGAATAGTGCTATCAATTGCTATGTTGTCGTATGATAAAGTAATACAAGAGGATGAAAGGATTAGAGAATTCTTAAATTTCATATACCTATGTTGATGCCTCGATGCTAGAAGTGCAGTGCAAACATTGGCTCCTCTTGCATCGCTCATTGGAAGTCTATGAATGGTTCTTCTATGTTAGCACAATCCTTTATGAATTTTGTTGGACATGTACTACGCAACAGAGACGATACAATACAAATATTCCCTTTCTACATTAATATTGTTGATCACAAAGATATTCCTTCTGATTTTGTAACAAGGATGATCATGTATGCTATTAGCAAGAACGTAATCATGTATGTATAAAGGCTTGAGATGTAGAAGAAGAAGAAGATATCTTTATTCATGAACAATATGCTCTTATATAGAGTCGATACAGAACTGAAAATTCCTAATCCTAAGATACATTTTAACATAAATGCTAAAGTACAGGAAACTATCGGAGTCCTAAATGAATCAAATGAGTAATAGAATACAGTAAACTATCTAGTTGATTGAACCAACAGATAGCTAAAATATAGGAACTAATAACAAACTCCTAAACTAAAGGATAAAAGATATTATCTGTTAATACCCCCCCCCCCCTCCCCGCGCAAGTTGGGGGTGACCGGAACAAGGCCCAACTTGTGAAAATGGCGCAAAAAAGTTATAAGTGGAAGAGGCTTGGGGAGAACGTCGACAACTTGATCAGCAGAGTGAAGGTGACGAACCTCAAGTGCTTTTTGTTGAACTTGCCCACGAACAAAATGAAAATCAATAGCTACATGCTTCATCCTACTGTGAAACACTGGATTAGCGCATGTTGGTGGTGCTAACATTATCACAGAGGACTGTTGGTGGAACAGACAAAGAAAGGCGAAGCTCATGTAGCAAATTCGTGAGCCAATTGACTTCAGAAACAGTAGCAGCAACATCTCGGTACTCAGCTTCCATGGATGAGCGTGAGACAGACTTTTGCTTTTTAGAAGATCAAGAGATAGGTGAGTTCCCAAGATAGAAAACATAACCTGTTGTTGATGTCCTGTCTTGTGGATTTCCAGCCCAATTAAAGTCAGAATAAGCGAGTAAATGATCTGTTGGTTGGCGACTTAGCTGGACTCCTATTGTGCTTGTGTGTTTGAGATAACGCAACAAACATTTGATGGCTTTTCAGTGAGACATTTTAGGATTATGCACAAACTGAGACAACTCGCTAACAGCAAACCCAATGTCAGGCCTAGTGAAGGATAGGTAGTGAAGCTTACCAATGATTCTTATGTAAAGTGAAACATCAACTGCCATTTCTGAATTAACGAAGGAGCAGGTTAATGTCATTGGTGTTGGAACACCCTTGCAATTAGCCATATGCAATTCATGTAGAAGATCCATGACATATTTGTGTTTAGGACAAATATATGGCAGTTGGCATGGATAGCACCTCAACACCCAAAAAATAATGCAAGAGCCCAAAATATTTTAGAGAGAATCACTGAGAAGGTGATTCAGTTATGGACCTGACACTTCCCTGAATGCTTACCCTAATAATTATGTCATCAAAATATTTGAGAATGTGGACAGTAACACCAAAACTATGAAGGATAAACAAAGATGAGTCAGATTTTGATTTAACAAATCCAATACTTGTCAAGTAGTTGGTGAGCTCGGTGTAGCATGGGCAAAGCTAGCCCTTCGGGCGTGGGTTCGACCTAACCTAGTAGCTTTGATTCGAACCATATATGTGTATTAATTTTTTTATCAAATATGTACATGTTTAATTTAGAACTCAGTAACTTTAAAAAATTAGAATCCGAACCCATAAAATTTAAATCCTGGCTCCGTGTCTGCGGTGTACCACGCCCTAGGAGCCTGCTTAAGGCCGTATATGGCCTTTTTGAGCTTGCAAATATATGTCAAATGTTGAGAGGACTCGAAACCAGGAGGTTGTCGCATGTACGCTTCTTCTTCAAGACTGTCTTGTAAAAAGGCATTATTGACATCTAACTCGTGAATAGGTCAGGAGCGTTGAGCAGAAACCGCAAGGACCAAATGGACTGTTGCAGGCTTGACAACGAGGCTGAATGTGGAATGATAATCTAATTCAGGTCTTTGAGTAAAGCCTTTATCTACTAGGTGAGCCTTATACATATCAATGCTTCCATTAGCTTTATGTTTAATTCTAAACAACCACTTACCGTTCACAACATTCCGAGAAGGATAACTGGGGACCAAATCCCCCGTTTGGTTTCTGACTAGGGCATCATATTTTGCTTTCATCGCTTCTTGTCATTGGGGATGTAGTTGTGTTTGACGGTAGGAATGGATAATTGATGGCGAGAAATTGGTTTTGGTAAGAAAATTCTTAGGTTTCAGGTTGTTTGTTTTTTATCAGGTTGTTTGTTTCAGATTTACTCCAAACAATGTAATTTGTTAAGAGTCCCACATTGGTAATGGAATGAGAACATGGACTCCTTATATGGACTTGGACAATCCTCACCCTACAAGCTAGCTTTTGAGGTTGAGTTAGGCCCAAGATCCATTCTTTACATGGTATCAGAGCCAGACTCATTCCAATTCTTTGTTCACCGATGTTGGGCCCCCTAATTATATTATCTACGCTCTAGTTAACGGGGTCTGGGCGTGCGGGGGAGTGTTAAGAGTCCCACATCGGTAATGAAATGAGAACATGGACTACTACTTATATAAACTTGGACAATCCTCACCCTACAAGCTAGCTTTTGAGGTTGAGTTAGGTCCAAAATCCATTCTTTACATAATTTTCATTGCTTTCTATTAAAAAGAAATTATAGCTACTCCACTTACATCGGTGGATTGAAGAAAAAGAGGATGATTATAGTCGACTACTTGTGCATGAGAATTGATCAATCCAGCAGCTGTGCTTGTATCAGCAGGTACTGTGCCTGAATTTCCGTTAATTGCCATTGAAATTGATCTCAAACAGCAAGATTTTGATGCGTCTTTGAACTAATTTGACGAACCCTTCGATTTTCCAAATTTCTCAGGAATGGCTGAGGCAAGCGCCCTTGTTTCCATGCTCTTAAGGTTGCCAAAAGTTAAATTCGTTATTGTGACATTGGGTAATTAAAGATGGTTGCATAATGCTACAAAGGACTGAAATGGGTATTTCGCATAGTTTTTTTTTCTTCTCTTTTTTGATCAACTATAACCACCTGTCCATATGTCATGAATGAAGTATCTGTTAAATATACATAATATACACACGGGAATCGGGATTATTTCTTTCAGTATCCTAAAAGATGGCTCAGAAGACTATGCATACATTTTTGTATTGACTTCAATACTTTTGCATACAATCTCCTCCCTGGTTGAAAAACTGAATCAAGAGAAAGACTAGTATGCAACATTGCCAGCATGTATTTCCCTGTTCATCTATTCCTTTAACTTTGCTTTTTAAATATGTATTACAGATGTCCCCCACCTTTCTGCATTTCTTGTTTGGATTTCTCAAGTCATGAATATTGTTTAAAACTGTATGTAAATGTAGGTGCTTGTTGAGCCTGTGACTGCAGGTTTAGGATTTTGTTTATCTTCTGCTTATGCAATTTAAGATGTTAGTTGTGTGGAGATATGATTGTGATATATTAACTTCAGATAATCAGATTATATGTTTGTATGGTTGCAGAATGTAGCAAAACTACATGCAAAAGGGATAGGGAGTAGGGATGTGGTTGGATTTCGGGGATAAGGTCCATATTTTTCCGGAAGGAATAAGCAAAAATTCGCTATACCCATGAATATGAAGAAAAATAAGGCATTAAACGGTAGTAGTCAGTTCGATCATCGGTAAGCTATTTGTGGGGACAGCTGAAAATACACCTCAAACAGAACTAATTGATACAACTGGTGCTGGAGATGCATTTATTGGCGCACTTCTTTATTTTACGCACTTATCCAACATAATCTATTTCAGTTTTTTCACTTATACTGTGATCCCATGGTCTTCCTACACATTGTAATAGGGATTTTGACCATGGTACTTCAGATAATATTAAATATCGTTCTATCCCAATTTATATGACACACTTTTCTTTTTAGTCAGTCCCAAAAAGAATGACACATTTATTTATTATGTAACAATTTAACTTTAAACTTTATCTTTTACGCTTAATGAGATGATCTATAACCATAAAATATCTATGACTTATTTTAGACCACAAGATTCAAAAATCTTCCTTTATTTCTTAAACTCCGTGTCCAATCAAACTACATCATATAAATTGGGACGGAGGAGTATACAAATAATATATCGACTTTAGTCGAGTGATCATGAATTCATGTGACCCAATTTTTGCACTTAAATTCTCCACGAGTGGGATATCTCGGGACTAAGTTTAGGATTAAATTACCTTCAACTAAAGAAGGTTAAATTTAAGGGAAAAGGTGTAAATAATCTTGGTGTTATTTTGTTCCACCTTTCAAGTGGGATAAATTTGTCCAAGAATTATAATCTCATGACTGTAATCCGAAATAACTTAATCCACGAAACAAACTACACCTTAAAGTTCAACAAATCAAGTGCACCCGGTTGAAGAATTGAAGGACCGAAAGTGCAAAAGAGAGTATGATAAAGGGATACGAGTTACATCTCGTTAAAGTAGGTAGTTGTTCTTTATTGTATTTTAACTTACTGACATCATACCACCAAGAAGTTTGGAGAGATGGCTCTGTCGCTATTAAGGTCTCAAATCCTAAATAATTGAATTAGAGATGGTGAAAATATGTTCTAGGGTGTCAAATAGGCTTGTGCTAAAAGTTATTTGGGGTGAAATGAACTAACGGATCATAATTCTAAGTCGTCTAATTCTTACTAAATTGTAACTTATTTGTTTGTTTTTTTATAATTTATTTAAGTACCTAATATTTTTTAATTTTTATTATGATTATATATAATATATCAAGCAAAAAAAATAATTTTTTTAAAAATATTTTGATAAGATTTCTCATAGATTGATTTGGGCTACATGGATTGTACGGGTCAAAATAGGCTGAACAAGTTGGACAGATAATAAATTTATGTGGTAATTTTGCCACCCTAGCTCTCCCTTTCATCAAGCATTCAGCCGCTATGATAGATCAGGAGGAAGCCAAGGTGGAAATGACACAGTGGATTCTTTTAGTGAATTGATTAGAGTTGTTATAAATTCTTTTAGTGAATTTGATTAGAGTTGTTAAGACAAGATTGCCCCGTATATATGCTTTTACGTCAGCGGGCAATAGTCTCTCAAGATAAAACAACACTTTAATCTCAACGCTACAAAACAAATAGGTTGAGTCTGACGAAGAAAACAAATACGAATAGACTTGCTGAAGAAATGGAAAAGGAATGAAGAGTTTCTGTTTTCTCTTCTGTTTTGTTTCTGTGTATATAGTGTCTCTGTTGTATATATCTTGTGTATATGTGTGTCTTTCCTCACTGTTTTTCGTCACTGTTTTGCAGTGATTTTCGTCACTGTTTTGTGCTGCGTTTTTCTGTTTTTATGTCCACCACAATTGAGCCAAAAGGCATCAATATATAGCATGGAGGAGGGCTCCTCAACTGCCACAAACATGGCTGTAAATAGTCATTAGGAGGGTTGTTAATGGCCATTAGGGAGGCTGAAAATGGCAGGTTTAATGCCATTAGTGAGACTGATTTATGGTCATGAAGGAGGGTTGTTTATGGTCATTCCCAAAATCAACTTTTCAGAAACTCTAGGGACCAAACTGTAAATATTAAGCAATTTGGGGTCCAAAAAGATAATATCAGAAAGTTCCCACAGCCCGTGACCCGACTGGACGGGCGGGCGGCGGCGGCGGCGCGCGTGTGGGCTTAGCCTTGAACCCAAGCACATCTAGGTCCTCCCTCCTTTAAACACATGAGATAACCCTTGGGGTCCCAAACCCTTTACTACTTTAGAGACTTATAAAGAGAACAATTCTTCCTTTTCCCACCGATGTGGTAGATTTGTCCCACACCATATTTTCATGCCTCAAACACCTTACTTCGTGGACCAATATCTCTTTCATTTCTCAACGAAATTTGACGATTCTTGACTCTACGGTCATCTACTCACTTAGTAGATTATGCATGTGAGAAGAGACAAAGCCTCCAACATGCGGAACACTAGTGTTTAATTCATTAAATATGGGTGGACGCACCTCCCCGCCAAAGGCAAATTTCCAACAAATACTCACTACTACTTGTACTAGAAAAGCATGACTGCATATTTAATGAATCAGCCCCATGAACAGATCAACTATAAGAACTGATGAAACAAAGTACCTAGTTCTAAAGAGAGGGGAACATAAAGGCATCCTAGATATATTACAATGCAACAAAAGTAGAACAAAACAGACTAGTACTGCAAAATCACAAGGGCATTTCAAATCTACATCTGAAATAGATGACACAAAATCCAAATCAGTCTTGCTAAGATTCTGACCCTACAGTTCACAACATACATGTTTTAAATAAAACATGCCCCGTTAATGACTTAAGATTTTACAACATGCTATCTGCCCTAGTGGGCAGCCTCTTCAAGAAACATACAGCACTAGATGGCAACCTGTTCCTGAATCTAGGTGGTCTTAAATAATACAAACCCCAAAGAGCCACCACCCACTTGATTGGCACCAAATAGAATCCAAATGCAGCAAACAAGCAAAATATTACAAACAAGAATGTTGCTCTTGGATCCCTCCAGCTTAACAATGCCTGAAATCTCTCCCCTTGAGTTGCCATATCACCAACCACAGTTTGAATTCTACCAGCTACACTTCTCAGCCTATCATATCTCATTCGAACAATTTCTGCACTTCTACTGGTCGGGAATGAATCGAATTCCTCGTCTAGTTCATCCGGATAAATGCTCTCTGCATACGAGAGTCGAGTATCCATGTGTGGAGGGTGGCGTGGGCGTGACCTATAACGCCATAGTCCTATCGCAGCCAAGGTGAGTAGTACACAAGGGATGATGAGCTCGGGCACCAATATGAGAATGACAAAGGCAATTAGCGCTAATGCAGAGTGCACTGGCTTATGCCAATTGCGGGCAGACTCTAGAAACCTGGTCATAATTACAAACCAAGAAACCACATTTGTTAGCCTAAAGAAATTTGCTTTGCTCTTTCTCATGCTCCACATATGAGAATCGTGATCAAGCATGTACTCCACCACTTCTCTCCCCAAAGGTGGCTCGGATCGACTAAGCCTCATTGCCACCACATTCATAGCCTGGTGCCTCAAGGTGTCTAGCTGAGTTACGGACAAGGGCTGAACGTAATGCATCTTGGGAAGCAAAGGCATTGTATACATATGAAGCATATTTACCATGTTGGCACATGAAAACCGAACAGCCAAATGAAGTTCCCCCATTTTTTTCACCCCAGAAGGATGCAGCATTAAGAGTGGATATGCATGAGTATAAACTCTATCTGATTCAAGAGTTGATAGCCTGATCCTAACCTTCCCAATCCGAGAGTCCCGATTTCCAGCCACTGGGTTAGCCATGTTCTTGTCTACACGAGAATTATCAAACACCCCAATAGTGATGACAGTGCAAGGGTCAAAGACTTCCCAAGTATATTGTTCATTCCACTTAGGAGATAAGCTGTCCACCACAGTCCTAGTTCGGACCCATTTCTGCCCATACTTAGCCACACAATACACATCTACAGAGCCACCCTTGCCTTCTTTCATTTTCATTGGCACGAGATTGGTAGCTCCCAAAACCCCAACCTCGAGAACTCCAATGTTGGGCTTCCACAGCTGCTTTGCTGTCGGCCTAACATCACTGCTATACATTGTGGCCTCATCGAGCACATGGTAACCTCCGTCAAGTGAAGCACGGAGGTGAATCCGCGAGGCAAATCTAACTGCAGCTTTGGGATCATTCGGGTTGCCCAAATGAGTATCAAGATTGAACCAACTTGAAGTCACTGGCTTCTCGTTTAGTCGCCTTTCTAGGCTTGAAACAGGCAAAATAACTCTCCCCACGACTTCCTCTCTGTTGGGAGCAAGTCTGTCCTCGATCGAAACAAGCAAGAAGTCTTCAAATGGCTCGGCAACCACAAACATTAAGTCCTCATTCCAGAAGGGATTTGAAAGGCTTCTAGTAGCAGCAGGTGGAGAAACTCTAGTCCTCAAAACTTGGTTCCCAACTTGAACTTTAGCAAAAAGTTCAGGGTATCTCATAATCGACGACCCTTTCTCCCCCATAACAATATCTTGAGCTTCGATAACCCCAACTCGTAAATACCAAAGCTTAGGTGACAGATACACTTTAGACTTAATAGAACACAAGCCATCAAAATGCACATTTGCTGCTTTAGAATGCCAAGCCTCAGCAAAGGCTTCATCAGCTTGAGTGCCAAACCATATGGCAACCATAACTTCACCACCTTTAGACTTGTCACCTTTCTTGTCTTCCATTCTGTACCATTGTGGAGCCAACTGACTATCTGGCGGAACGCGTTTAGGCATCTCGTTCAGATCAAACCAAACACGACCCAAGAACTCATCTTTGTTATTTTCCTTCACAAAGATTTCCACTACAGAGGACTGTACACTATCTTTAGAAAAGGCGAAAACTTGGTCCCATTCAGCATGATTTGAAAAGACCCTTTTAGTAATTCCTCTATAGTTTCCAAGTTTCACCTCAGCTACAAGCTCACCACCACCAAATACAGAAAAATCCTTTGCCTTTACAACTCTAACATACAAATACTGCATTTGTTCCACCAAGTCATATGTTGAACTAGTCTTGTCCTTGTACAAACCACCACCAAGATGTGGACTTGTTTCTTTAAGAGAAAATTCACCTTGCCCCGAAGAGTACAAACCAACCCCACCACCACCATGACCACCTCCACCACCAGTGACATGGCCACCTGACACTGCCGGAATAATAGGGCCAGGGACAGTAGTAATAACAACAGGCTTAATGTCACCTGGCACTGGCTCCACTGGCTTTGAATGGTTCTGATTTTGGAAGTTTACCTGTTAGATACATGAAACAATTAATTTAGCTCCCCTTGGGACATAGATTTATTTATTTTTTTACTTTTTTTCAAAACCATGTTTGTTCATGGAATTTGATCAATTTTTCAAACATTTTTGAAGAAAAATTTTCAAGTTCCAAACACTAGTTTGAGCCAATTTTTGGGTGAAAATCTTTTCTTCCAGTCACAAAACTTCAACATTTTTCAAATAAAATACATGTCCACACACAAACTTCAACTTTCATACACTATTTTTCAACACAACTTCAAAAACTCTTTTTTTCAAGATTCAACCAAATCCACATCCAAAAACACTAGCTTAATTTAATAAAAGTGTGTAAATCTCTAATAAATTAAATTTTTAGAAGCTATGGTACACATATTCAAAGAGGTCATGAATTAAAATCAACCCCCCACCCCCAGAAAATACAAAAATAAAATTTTAAAAAAACCCGGTGTTTTCCAATAAAACAAAAACCAGGCACACGTGAGGGGGAGGGGGGTGTTAAAACATGATACTTATAATAAGTAAATAAAACTTATTTTCTCTAATAGTTCTAACATTACCTTATTTTCTTGACCCATTTGAACCACCATGTTAGTCCCATTTGTTTGTTGCTGCAATTTCTTGTTCTTCTTAGAAGAAGAATTAACATTAGTTGTTCCACCTCCACCACCACCATTATTACCACCAGTAATAACTTGTTTCACTTCCTCTGTAGTAGACAAATAAAGCTTCAAACTCAACTCACCACGTACATGAGAAAAGAGACTCCTTTTATCAAGTGTATAAAGCTGTGCCATTACTTCACATTCTCTAGCAATACTTGACCCGGATATCCGAGCCCGACCCAGAAAATTTCTACTTGTGTTTGACCTTTTCTCGTTGAAAACATTGACTTCAACTGTCCTGTTAGGAAGATCAGCCACGTCATTAACATGAAACAAAAGCTTTTCGTTCCATACAGGGTTTAAATCTCTCATTTTTACTTGTGTTCTTTGTCTTTGGTTTTCAAACTCAACTTCTACAAATGGTGATGATGAACCTTCACCATCTTTTGGCATTAAGTTGTGTGCTGCTACCACTTCTACCACCAACTTTTCTTTACCATTGTTCATGCCTGAATATTTTTTTTCAAGAAATACAGAGATAGAAACAGGGGAATGAGATTTTACAACAGTGAAGTGACTATTTAGAGAGAATTGATAAGAGTGGGGGGGTGGTGGTGGGTGGGGGGGGGGTTTGTATAGATTACAGAGAAAGAGACATGGATTTAGTTGCCTTAAATACAAGGGCGCGTTCTTTGTTATTGGTTCGTTATATGGCGGAGCATCGAAAAACACTCGCTTTTTTCAGTCTAAATTTTTTTTAAAAAAAACATTTTTTTCTTAATTGGTGTTTGGTCACACATAAATTAAATAGTTTTTATTTTATTTGAGATTGTTGATGTTGAAATTGAATAAATTATTTTATTTGAAATTATTGATGTTGAAATTGAAGATGAAGTCGTGTTTGTTTATAATTCCTATAAAGAATATTTAGTTATTTGAATATATAAAAGTGAAAATATAATTTTAAATATTTTTAAAATTTTAAATACAACTTCAAATTGTATTGAAATGATATTATATTTAAAATTTTCATGAACCAAACTCTGATTTTCAAGTGAAAGAAAATGAATATTTTTTGTTGTCAAAATGAGTCCTTAAAACGTTACTCTAGTTATTTTAACTTTTAAGCGGATATAGTAATATGATAATGACTATTCTATTCTTTTTGAGAACTTAGATTTTGTAACGTCTATATCAAGAATTATGAAATTTCCTTAAATACATAGCATCCTTGCTATACCAAGATCACTTCCCAAGAAGATGCAATTAAGAAAATTAAGTTTTTTTCAGATTTGAATTGTATGACTTATTATTAGCGAATATTCTTCGAATATTCTTCGTATATTTTATAATTATAATAGATATATATTTAAGGTAACTTAGGATTCTAATTGTATTAGGAATCAACCTTTGTAAGGTAAGTTAGGATTCGTACCATATTAGGAATCAACTTTGTACATCTATATATATTGTGAATAATAAAATGAATCCTAAGTTACCTTAAATATACATCTATCATAATTACAAAATATACGGAGAATATTCGCTAATACTTATGAAAAAAATTGAGAAATTTATTTAATATTTTTCAATATACCCAAAAAAGTTGTGTATATTATGGTAAAATGTGTGGAAAATAGTAATATACATTTACTTAACCAAAAAAAAAATAGTATGTAAGGTCATGAAAATTCAAATTTACTCTTATTTGGAAATTAATTTAGAATGATAAAAAAGAGGGGTATATGGCACCATTTTTTTAACGAGTAATATATATGCTCTAAATCGCAGAGTTGAGGGATATATTTACACATTTTCCCTTAAATAAATGATGTAAGGATTGTAATGAACGGATTATTTCTTGTTGAACTTTAGTATGAAATGTTACAAATTAAATAATATGTATTTACTCTTTAAATAAGATAAAATATGAATTTACTCTTATAATTTGTTGCTTGAGTATTTTTAATCCTCGTTCACGAGTAACATAAAAAATCTACATTATTAATATAATTTAATCAATTATGACATATGTTTATCTTATATTTACTATAGACACTTGTATGTAGTTAGTTTTTAAGTAATCCACTAATATAAATATTTTTGTCATTATTAGTGAAATAAATTATTTGTTTTCTTTCTCGCTTTCTTTCCTTTGCTTTGACAAAGCCTGCAGAGAATTCGATAAGTACATTACGAGAACAAGGAAAAGAAATCTCGTGGTCCGAGGTTTTTTCAATGTTTATACTTTATACAGTAGTTTCGTTTTGTTGCTTTTTGTTTTTTAGGTACATAATCATCTAATGAAAAATAAAAATGAGAATTATAAAATTAAATTATCTAATTAATAAGACTTTTTCCTTTTTGATACATATAATGTTTATATAAAAAATTATGTTGTGTATATCAAAAAATTATACTAAGTATATAGATAATAAATACTTTTTGTACATACATATTTAAAGCCATGTAGAATAAATTTGGGTTATGGATTGGGTCATGTCTTATTAGTTATTACCATGTGGACTGAGGAAAAAAAAGAGAAAAAGCTATGTTAAATAAATTAAATGACATATCATATTTTGTTATCTAAATATTAATTAGGTGACTTTTGATGTGATATAAAAATAGTTATAAAAAAACATGACTCTCGGAGATTATTACCTATAGTTGGATGACTTTATGATTAGCGGCTCGAAAATTAGTTACTTGATATCATTATTATAGAAAGATTGATAAAAATGTTTCCCCTAAAATAAATACAGTAATAAAATTTATAAGGTGTAAATAATGAATATGAATAAGTAAATTTCGAATAAAAATGATAAATAAAAGGTTGTGAATCAAAGAAATTTAAGAAACCTACCGGGAGTATAGGTCAGAATGTTGGGAAATTTCGCAGTTACGAGGCGCGTGTTTAACGTTGCCACTGTTCTAATGGATTATAGTTGTTCAGGTGGGGACTCCGCTTTCGCACTTGGAATTGGAGACAACACTAGTAAAGTTGTAAGTAGCTCTTTTGTAACGTTTTAACCCTCTTTTCTTTTGGGAGAGTTGCGTGATGTTGGAATTTGGGGTGAGAAATCCAAGTTGTCTTGATTTTTTTTTTTTGATATCCAGTTTTCCAACTTACACCAAATTATTTTTAGAGATAGTAATATCGACCTCTTAACTATTACTATCAGTAAATCGTGGGATGTGTCTGAATAACCAGGATTTGAGAACAGAGCAACTGATATCACTTACAAGGTCCTACACCAGAAGAGAGCAAATTGCTCCCACCAGGGTTCGAACTCACGCTGCAGGTATGTCCTTATTCTGGGTTGTCTTTAATTTTTGTTCATCAAATTAAAAAATATATTTTTTATTTTTTGTTTAAAATTTTTGGGTTCTGAGTTTGAATTTCCGCTTAGTTAAAAATTAAAAAAAATCGTAAGACATAATTTGGATTCACAAGGCAGAATTTCAAACTCTACTTAAGGCAGAGTTCTGCCCTATAAGGTGGAGTTTCAAACTCTACCTTAAGGCAGAGTTATGCCTTGTAAGGCGGAGTTTCGAACTCTACCTTAACACAAAGTTCTGCCTCATAAGGTGGAGTTTGCATGCAAACTCTGACTTGCAAATTCGAACTCTACCTTGTAATTGTTTTAAAATTTTTGACTGAGCGGAGTTTAAATCTGGAATCTCAGGGTATTTTTAAGCGAAAGACAAAAATTAAATATTTTAAATTTGAGGGAAAAAGTTAAAGACCGGTGCCTTTGAAAGGCAATCCGCACAAAAAATGTATTTGAACCATATTTTGTATAATTGGAAAAGGCTAAAAAAAAATGCCCTTGACCTATTGAAAATGGATGCCCTGCTTTTACCTATTGGGTTACCTTAACATTTTCTTTAGGTTCAGAAATGTCTTTAAATTAACATAAATATCACATGAAATTCATTAAACAAGTGATCATTTTTTATTGATCCACGTAAACTTTGGACCCAATTAAAAGATCCGAACCAAATTTAACACCCAAATCTATCTCTAGTGAACCTAATTCATCTTCCACGCCTCTTATTCCCCTCACATGAAGCTTTTCCTCTCTTCTTTCTTCCCCTCCTTTCTTTCTTTCTGGTCCCATTACCATGAACACATCTTTCTCCAAACAAAATAAATGTCTAAAACTATTCAATTTAATCTACTTTTACATTCATCGTTTCACATTAGTAAGACTGTATCAAGGAGTGATTGTTCATTTAAATTCAAAACGGTATCTTCAAGATACTGCTAAATTTAGGGATTATAAGATAATTGCACAAATCATTTGAGCAAGTTTGGTCTTAATATTGCATTCTTCTCATTACCCTCACCAGATCGCATATTTCTAAATGTTAATGATGGTTCTTTTGTTTCTATGCTTGAAAAATAACATAAATATAAAATAAAATAAAATAGCATCTGCGCATTTGTTTTTAATTTTTTTATTACATAGGAGTAGAGATGGCAATGGATACTGGACCCGGTCCGGATACCGGATCCGAATCCGTTTTATAGGATATGGATCTTCAAAATTTAGACCCGACGGATCCGGATCGGACCCGGATCTGTTTCTGACGGATCGGATCTGGATCTTGTATTTGAAATCCGTATCCAGTCCAGATCCGACCCGTGGATCCATTTTTTATTAAATATATCCATAACATAGAATGTAATTTTATAAGTATTTTCTTTTAAAAAAAATCATAATTTATGTATTTTACATTCAGATTTGGACTTTATTTTTTAAATGATCCATACGTTTAAGCCCATAATTCTCAAAAGGCCCAATAAAAAACTAAGCGGAAAACAAATGATGGTACAATCATTGCATGTAAAAGGAGCTAGTTATTTGATCTCATTATGTTGAAATATCCATATCTCATGTCATGCTTTAGCAGATGAAAGAGTGAATTCGTTGTAAAATATTCCTCATAAAAGTTATAGTCATGAAGGATGATTAATTGTGGTCGAATGCAACATCTAATATAAGATCAAGATTAAAACTTTATGGCTTCTACCTTTAATTCTTTTTACACTAATGAAAGTGCAGATTAAACAAAGAAAAATGGATGAATTGACACCCAATGTAGCTTAATGTTGTTGTAGCACTCAATTTTCATTTGACAGACATGCCTAGGATTGAAATCTGAAACATGAAAAAAATATACAACTCTGAGTACCACTTGACTCCTATGAAGATCTGAAACATGAAAAAAAAATACAACTCTAAAAGAAATTGTTTACATGTGGATCCAAATCCGATCCGTGGACCCGGTGGATCTGGATTTGGATATGATTTTTATGGATCCGATGGATCTGGATCTGGATCCGGATATAGATCCAGGTATGAAAAATGGATCTGAATCTGAATCTAGTAGGATCCGGTCCAGATCCGATCCGTTGTCATCCCTACATAGGATAGGGAAGGGGAAATGGGAGGATTCGAATCTTCACAAACATGGTGAAAGTTCAAATAGCCAACCAACTGAACTACTAGATCACTACGCATATTCGCAATGTATAGACCTCTAAGAAAATAGTAAAAAAGTAAGAATATTAAATTAATTTGTATATACCTATCAGTAAGAGATTATCTTCGATATGTGGTGTTGGGCATTAATTTTTTATATGTGCAATCTTTATACCTTTAATCTATAGACGGTAAACTATTTTAAGAATGAAAAGTTATGGATGAACCACAACATTTTTTCTTTAATTATAAATGGATCAATGTTACTAATCCTAGGCTACCAAATGCACCACTTATACTCGTCCGTCACTTATGAACTCGCACCATAATTAAAATAAAATGAAAGGTGAAAGCTATTGTTTAAAGAAACAGTAATGGCCAGTTAATGGCAATGGAGGAAACAGAACAGAATACTAAATCTTAATGGGACCAGGAAGAAAGAAGAGAGGAAAAGTTTAAATCACCATGAGAGCAACAAGACGTATAAAAGATAGGTCAGGTTCATTAGAAACGGGTTTGAATGTTAGATTTGAGTCAGATCTTTTAATTGGGTCGGAAGTTTATGTGGATCAATAAAATGGTCACTTTTTAATGAAATTTCATGTCATATTTCTATTAATTTAAGGGTATTTTTTAACTTAAAGAAAACGTTAAGGGCACACAATAGATGGAATGAGATAATTTTTTTAACAATTTCCAATAGGTTGTTGTGATCGAAATAATCAGGACGTCATGCGGAAGCTAATAATTGTAAATCTTGAATGACGATAAAATCAGACAACAAAAAAAAACTATAAAAAAGACTATGATATCATATTGGTTTGGTGAATTGACCTACATGTTGAAAAACTAATATAAAAACATAAAACCTATTGAGAGAAAAAATTCCACCTAAATAGAACTCTTTAAACGACTACATTATGGATGTTATTGTGTTGTATATGAGAATAAATGGTCCTCTATCTATAGAAGTCCAAAACTTCTCCTCCAAAAAAAAGGATAGATATGTTAGAATCCTTATCCACAAAGAAAATATTTTCTACCAAGAAAATCTTTTTAAAGTATAACACAATTATGGTAGAATTCAAATAAGTTAGAAAATTAAGGATAAATCCTTGTTAAGGACATTTTTGAGCTTTTTCGGTTGTATAATTAGATTTTTTCTTATTCTTCTTTTGAAAAAGTATTCTGGCCTATTCCATGTTGTATATTTCTACATCCCTCCCTGTTCGAGCACATTTTTGTTCTTGGAGTTATAGATATCGTTTAATTTGATAGACTAAAAGAATTTGCTTTGGCGTTCTGGTATAAAATTATATGTTACTTATGCAATATTATTTGATTATTTGTATGAAAAATGGTTTCATTAATATAATCTTTGGATAAATAAAAACATCGTCCAACTATAAAGTTTTATATTATTTATGTCCTACGGATCAAATTTGTTTCAGAGCTATGTGTAAATGGAGCATATTTATCATCCGTTAATAGTTGTGATTAAATATGCCCTGGTCGTTGCTAATATAGGCTAAAATCTGTCTTTATTTTCAAATGACGGCAACGTAGCACCGATCATATAACGTGTCCCGCAATTAAGAATTAAAATTTTAAAATAAAAAGTAAATTTGAACCTTTCTCATAGTTAATGAACAAATTTGACCTTTTTCTTTAATTTTGAGTTTTAAATTTTTGGTATTCCTCCTTTCCCTCTCCCCGCCATTACATCTACAGTCAATCACCCTTTCTTTCTCCTTCCTCATTTGGCTCATATGCAGCTATACACTGCATTAAAATAGTACTATATTGCATGTTCAAGTTGGTTAGTGTTTTTCCTCCTGGTGGCCGGAGAGAAAAACAGAAAAGAAAATATACGGTGGTGAAGGTGCTGGTGGGGGAGAGACAAGGAGGAAGGAGGAAGATATGATTATTGACGGCAGAGAAAGTGGCGGGGAGAAAGAAAGAACAAACATAAAATTTAAAATTACGGAGAAGGTGAAATTATGCCAACAAATAAAAGGTATGAACATTTTCTAACTTCTTACAATCTCCTTCCCTGCCAGAAGGGTGACAAAAGCTATTTTGTAGATGACAATGAAAGGTATGAACTGAGCAAATGTTCTTGCTGCGTTAGGTTTTCATTTTAAATTAACTTTTAATAAAATATATTTACAATTTAACTAAACAAAAATATATATTAGAAGTGCAAATTAGCCAGATGATAATTTTTTAATAAAAGATAAATAAGTTAAAAGAATTATGACAAATAAATCAAAATAAGAAAAGTAAGTGTAATATCGTAAACCACGAGGGAGGTAGTGTCGTGAAGTCAAACCTAATGGGATATTTATGAAATTATCCCTAATTCATATATAGAAAAATGTAAAAAATTCGACCAAGCGGATTCAACTAAATCAGCTTATTAAAGGTGTCAAAATATTTTTAAAAATCGATTGAACATACTGAATCAAACGTAACTAAATCGATTATTAGAGTTTTTAAGTAAAATTGCAAGTTGCAATGTTACGAAAAAATTATTTTAATTTTTATTTTATAAGAAATATAAATAAATACCGAGTTGAACCGAATAAATTCATGTATAAAATATATTTTACATGTTAAGTTTAAAAGTAGAAAACATTAAAAAGAATATGACATTACAACTATAAAATATTCAAAACATATGAGTAATTATTGGGCCTCAAGTATAATTTTTTAAAGATAGTATCACTCTATGCATATACTTCAGTAAATTGTTAAGAACATATAACAACAAAATGTTCAAATTAAAAAAGCTTTACTTTGAAGTTAGGTGCTTTATTTTGCAAAAGAACATCTAATATATGGTGTATTGTGCATTTTATCCATACGAATTCTCATGTTCTTTTTCCTAACAATTGATATCGTAAAGACATATAAAGAGCATAATCAATTCTACTTTTTTATTGTCACGAGTAGTTTAGTATCAATCTCAGGTGTTCATGAAAATTGTTTGTTTTTAGCATTATAATATTAAAGCTTGTTAGTATTTATCGGACATTCTAACCATGGTTGGTCCTGACATTTAGTAGGCCCCCGGCAAAATATAAATTGAGGGCCCCTATATAGAAATAAGAACGATAACTTCAAATATCAATACATTGTCATTTTAAACTTTGTTAGCTTACATTTGACTATAAAACTTCATGGACTTAAAAATAGCTAAAGTGATTGTTTAACAAAAATAATCAAGTGATTGTTTAATGAAAATAACAAAAATTAGAACATGAAATTCTTGCTAGCAGGCTTGAACACGCTCGAATCATCCATCATCATTTGTCTTCACGAACCATCATCTTCCATATGCAAAGAAACAAATCACACAACCAATTATGTAAAGCGGTTTCTTCGAGCATTTTTTGAAGCAAAATCATTAACGATAGTATTAACATCAACATTTTCAAGCATATCATTTTCAATACTCAAAATAGCTAGACCATTTAACCTTTCTTGTGACATAGATGACCTTAAATAGGTTTTCAATAATTTCAACTTTGAGAAACTTCTTTCAGTTGATGCTATAGTCACAAAGTCACAAGTATAGTTAATAAGATACGATAAGCAATTGAAACATTTGGACAAAATCTGCAGCTTTGACAAACTCAAGAATTTCAATTGCTGACATCAACACATTCGGTAAAGTCATTTGCAGCACTTTCAATTAAGAAAACAAATCTTTTAAATCCACATCCGACACATTATCATGAGAAAAAGTAGCATGAAATTTAATGCAAGATTCTCTAAGCTCCTTATCATCCAATGACTTCAAATTTTTTGAATTAAATAAGAATCCAAAAACACTTTCAAACATCTTTAATTGCTCAAATATATCCTTCAATGAAGCAATTGCATGATCCACAAACACTAGAAAATAACTAAGTCTAAAGGACTCCTCAGGTGATTGTACTTCTTCATCATAATCATTTTCATCAAACTGTTTTTTCCTAAAAATTCGACGTTTTGTTTGAAAAACATGCTCTACATTCATGTCAAATGCAAGACTTTTGGCAGCATTCATACTTGAGGTACATTATCATGCTCACTTATATGGTTAATTTCCTCGTTGATATCATTTTCACTCATATGATTAGTATTTGTATTGATATTATGCTCCTCATTCAATTTTTCATCACATTGCTCAAGATCACCTATAACTGATCCTCATTGACACAATTGTAAGATAATAGGCCAAATATAGAAAAAGAATAATAGCACCTGGAAAGGATGTCAACAACGTATGAACTACTCCAATAACCAATCTATATTTTAAGTCTGATTCACCATGACACCATATGAACTCTCTGCATCAAGTATTAAAAAAATCATTAACTAATTAGAATATTCAAAAAAAGAGCAAATATGATTTCAATAAAGATTTATAATGTTGCAGAGATTCACGTACACACACAAATTGAGTACCAAATCACCACATTAAGTTTACACTTGGCACACACACAAACTAAGTACCAAATCACCACCTTTTACCTTTAATCAAATTATCAAATCAGTCCAAAACACCATTAAACTACCCAAATCAACCAATTTTAAATCTAATAACTAATCAATTAATTCAATTTAAAAAAATTGAGTACAAGCATAACTATTCTATATTAGAAACTAGAATACTAGTCTATACCCCAGTTAATTGAAAATTACATAAACGCAATTGAAAAACTACAAATCAATAACAACAAATTGAACATCAATATTTTCAATTATCAAAACATAACATAAAAAATTGACAGAGTTGAGACTTGGAATTAAATAAATTAAGTATGGTCTTACAGGAAAACTCAAACGGATGGATGGTGGTCGAAATTCCTCCCGAAGAACCAGATCCAAGGACAACAATGGTTGAATCGGTGGATATGGCGGTGGAAAACAGATATCGTTAATTGAGAGTAGAAAAAATTCACAAGTGCACTGGAGAAGAGAAATCTGAAAAGGGTTTTGAGAAATAATTGAATTCCATTGGTAAAGATGGATTTGAAGAAAATAATTAAGGATAGGAGTGAAGAAGACGAAGAGACCGCCCATATTATTTCTCCATCTCTTTCTCTGCGCTATCTTTATTTCTTTTCTCTTTCTCTGTAATATCTTCATCAGATACAGAGACTTTTTTTCGTTTATCTCTTTAATTGATAGGTAATTAATTTTTTTATGGACCCAACATATATAATACTATTACTATTTTCCAAAAAGGTGGAACTCCCACCCCAGGAGCCCCCACACCCCGGTCCGACATGCCTGTGAAGGAGGTAAATCATGGTGACTCAATTGATTTCAAAGGTTAGACCAGTACCACGCTGCGCACAAGGGCCCTCCTTTATTTCAAGAAGTAACCCCCACACTGCCGCTGACGGGATTCGATCCTTGGCCATTTTCCAAATATCCCCCTTGATAACCAATTGAGCTGCCCAAGCGGACATATAATACTGTTACTAGTATAGATGTACATGGGATGGGCCCTCTATCACCTCAGGACCCTAGGCCGTCGCCCTAGCCCAACAAGGCAAAAGGCCGGGCCTGATTCTAACAACAGTGCGACTATTAGATAATAATTTTAAAAAATTATTGAATAAATTATCGAATTGTATCATATCGAAGAGAATTCAAAGATACTTTAATTAATACGATTTTCTAAATTTGATTATGCATTAGAATAACCAAAAAATTGGTACTGATTAAAAAAAAATTTAGAAAAAAACTGGTGGAACAGTACCAGTAACTCCTCTACCACTTGCTATGTAATGTAGGTCTACCCCTGCTTTAGTGTAACTTTTGAAATATAATTTATAAGATTTGATGAGATTTTCTAGGTGTTTTGATTAAAAAAATCACATATTAACATAAAGAACTTGTTAAAATATTTGATGAAAATCAAAAGTATTTATTTTTGATAAATTTAAGAAACTAAAGTTGCTCAAAAATATGTTTAATGGATTGCTTTAAAGTTTAAACCTATCCCAAAACATGTACATGAGTGAAATTTTTTGTCATTTTTTCGCATTTGAATGGACAATCTAAAGAAGAAGAGATTGGAAGAGTAAGAAAGCATGACTAGTGACTAGTCAACGGGTAGTCTTTTCAATTATTAAAATAAAGGAAGGCCCCTTATGCGCAGCGTGATACTGGTCTAATCTTTGAAATTAATTGAATCACCATGATTTACCTCATTTACAGACATGTCAGAGCGGGGTGTGTGGACTTGGGTGGGAGATTCCACCTTTTTGGAGTAAAGAAGAAGAGATTGGAAGAGTAAGAAAGTGACTAGTCAACGGGTAGTCTTTTCAATTCTTCCATATATCTCGAAAAGATAAAGACAAGTCACTCTCACCATCTTCTTCAAAACTAAGCTAAAAAGCTTAAGGGAGTGTTTGGTGTAAGTTCAGCTTTCCCTCTCTATCTGAAACAATTCTCTTGGACCTTGCACCCTTTTGTCACCTCCTTTTTTTTCCTTTCAAACATCAAACCCATTGCCTTATCTACTATGGATTCACCTCTCACTCGCCAGTTCATTTGTTTTTATTCTCTATATACTAGGGAGTTTGGCTATAGATATTCTTTCATTTTAAAAAAAATAAAATAGTGTTTGGCCATTAAAATTTTAAATACAACGAATTTGAAAAATAACTAAATTTTCATTTTCTTTTACTTTTTATTTTTAGTTGTTGCTTTTGTCTTTCACTTTTCAAATTTTATCTTGCATTTTTTATTTTTATAAACTTGACCTCATTTAATTCTAACTGCTTGGAAATGCATGTTCGACACGAATAAATTATTCACATAATATGGTAGTATTGTTGATTTTTAGTACTAATGAATTTTTGTAATAATATTTAGAATTGACGAAGTATAATACTTATAGTAGCTCGTGGGCGAAAAGAAACTCACTGGATCATTTTAGTTCTATAACTTGTATGCATCAGTGAACAAGTCCATGCCCGTGATTAATGACCATACATGTTGAAGATGTGAATAATTGTAAACTTGATTAAGTCGTCGTATTAGAGAAAGTCTATATGAATCATGCTTAATGTAATAGGAAGTGATTGATGGGCAGTGTCTATGCACTAATTATGTTTACTAAATTTATTGAGTGATTTTGCTAGTTTTTAAAAATTGAGGGTATAAATCATATTTCATATTTTTAAGAAAAATACATTCCAACAACCAAATAGTATTTGTAAAAACTATGGTCAAACACAACTCTAATTTCAAAATTCCAAAAAAATATTATTTTTTTTAGTTTCTATGTCCAAACGCCTACTAGTACTACTTAAAGTTCAAACCTTTTTACTCAGAATAATATTTTAAGTATTCAATATCTGAAATTTAATAGCTCGACTAATCTAAACTTATAGTCTCGGTAGAGTTTGAAGCTTCACAACTTCCTTCAGTCACCTCCGTGAACACGTATAGTTTACTATATATACTACCTATTTCTTAATTAGCTAGTTTAGTAGACTTATAACCTGGCCAAATATGATATTAATAGATTTTAGATATCTATGTAGTCATGTAGTGTTGATCTCACATTCAACATAGCGTTCTCACTCTTGTACCTTCGAGAACTAGAGGTTTTGTAGGCCTATTGTCTATTATAGTCAGCTCTAGGGGTGGCAATGGGGCAGGTTAGGGCGGGTTAGGGCGGGGCAAGCCTTGACCTGCTAAGATTTTAACCCGCCCCACCTTTGACCTGCTAAGATTTTAACCCACCCTGTCCTTGACCTGCTAAGATTTTAACGTGCCCTGCCCTGCCCCGTTTAGCATTTTCAAAAATTTTGCCCTATCTTGCCCTGCCCCGTTAAGCCCTGCTCCACCCTGTCTTATTTATGTTATTTTTCATTTTTCACTTCAACTTGATATTTATTTTGTTAACTTCTTTTGATTTTTTTTTTAAAAAATGGATGAACAATCAATCTATTGTCATAATTTCTTAATATCAAGTAATTTATGAACTGCGTTTATTTTTTGTGTAAGTAAATCCTAGATTTTTTGCCATTGCATGATAACGAACTAAAAGCTTATTTTTTTTCCTTATACAGAGATTACCGAACATCGGCTTAGCAAGAAAAAAACTCTTGAGATTTTCTTTAAAATTTGAATTTATAATATCATATAGTCAAACTAATAGAGATAATTGGCAAGAGAAGTGGATCGGACAATCTCCCTCATCTTGTTAGTAATGTGATTTCCATTAGTCATTTTTAATTAGCAATTGAAGAGATTGAGTTGTCTCATGGACACCAATTATAGAACAGAAGACTAAGATTTTTCATCTCATTAAATATTAATTTTCATGTACTACGGTGCTAGTTATATTTTTATGCATTCGTAAAACATTCACAATTACAACTAAATTTAATGGTAAAATGGAGATAATAATGTAGTGTTTTTTCTTCTAGAACAAATAGTAATACTTAATAAATGAAGTGGAAGAGGACAAGGCAATTAAACAAGTTGCCGGGAATTTGTTTGCGTGTATGCCTGTGGGGGGTGCGGGGTGGGGGGGGGGGGTGAGATTTTGAAATCTTGAATTTTGTTGAAATACTTGTATCAGTAAGAGAAGGAAGCTCGTTTAAATGTAAAATTTATTTTTAACAAAAAAATATAACAAATTTATTGTGCAATTCTAAATTTCAATTTATCTTTCAATTTGCACAAAGAAAGCTTTGCCCTATTACCTACCATGCCCTATTTAGAATTTTCTAAAAATGTGTTTTGACCCGGCTCATCCTGCATTGTCCCGTTTAAGCATTGACCTGCCCTGCCTCGTTTAACCTTTGACCTATCCTACCCCGCCCCGCCCTATTTGGCATCTCTAGTCTGCTCTGCAGAGCCAAAAGAATTAGACATTCAAAGCTTGCAAAGGTGCTCCCCCCATTTCATTATAATTGACCTTTAAAAAATAATTTTTTATTTGTCCATTTTAATAAATTAAAAAAATTATTATTTTCTTACAATGTTATCCTTATCATTAAATAACTAAGTACTCCTTCCGAATTAAAAAGAGTGACCACTAATCCTTTATTTTTAGTTTAAAAGAGTTTTCACTTACCAAATCAAGAATTAATTAATCATATTTTTTTTTTCATATTTGCCCTTATTAAGTGTTAAGTGACAACTCCCAATACCTATTTAATGAGGGATAATTTAATCAAATTACCTATTTTTATCTAGAAGTTAGTATTTTCTTAAAAGTTGTGCAACTGGATAAGTGGACAATCTTTTTTATCCAAAAGAGTACATAACTAGTAGTCAAATTTTAATTTTTAAAGTATAATTAACAATGTTAGTTTAGTAAACTAAATCCTTAATAAAATACTTTCTCAAAAGGGAGTGTCATGTCAATATTAGCCAAGTAAAACGAAACGAAATCTTTAAATATTGTTATTAGAACAAATAAATCGAAATTCTAGGATAAAATAGTCTAATAGACCAGCGAAGAGGGTCAAAACGTTTTCTACCAATATCATTTATATTCACAATGCTCAAACTTGAGATGCAAGTTTAAAAGTAAAAAACAAAAAATAATAATAAAAACAGTCATCCTACCACGTATTTCGTGATTACGTGACGTCAATAAATATTTTGAAGAGTCACCCAATATAAAATGTGTTTTATACAAATAGGTACCTCTTGACAATTTTAAATTTGTGACTCGGCATTAGAAAGTTGTATTTTGTTGCAAATATAACTGTGTCTATTTAATTCATCTTCTAATTTGCCTTTCAATAAAACTTAAAAACATTAGATTTTTTGAAGTGTTAACTCCTCTGTAGGAGCTCCCGCCTTTTTATCCCTTCGTGATCCAGACCCGCAACCTCTAGAGGTGGAGGATGTTTACCATTCGCACAACCCTTTTTATCAACCTAAAATTATTAGAAAATATTGTATTCGCGAATTTATTATCGGCCAAGGCCGACCTAAGGATAAGGCACGTTTGCCTTGGGCCCCAAAATTACTAAGAATATTAAGTACTACATTATTATATATAACACATAATTGATGTAGTTATCATTAATAATTACATTTTGAAACTTTTGCTTTAGTTTGTAAGGTTATACAGATGAGTGAGTAAACAACAATAATTTTTTTATTAAATTAAATAATATATTTATATTCTTAGTTGTTTTCCTTCTCTATGTAGAGTCATTTTTTAAAGGGAGCCTTGCAGTAACCGATAAAGTTGTGGTCATGTGACCAGGAGGTCATGAGTTCAAGCCGTGGAAATAACTTCTTGCATAAATGTGAGGTAAGACTGCGTACAATAGACCCTTGTGGTCCCGCCCTTCCGCGGACCCCGCGCATAGTGGGAGCTTAGTACACCGGGCTGCCCTTTTTTATATAGAGTCATTTCTCTTTTATGTTTTTTATGATTTCACTTACGAATTTCAACTCGATTTTTCTAAATTAGCTATTTAATTTTGCATTGTTTGAATTATGCATTAGAAATCAAGTACATTTATGTGTCATCTTTCTTAATCGAGAAATCACCGAAAGCAAGTGACACAAAGTTAACAACTAGATAGATAATAGGTCTGTTATTTTCTGTCTTTCTACACTTAACGAAAACTTTTTAAGTAGTGAATTATATGTTGTATAGTTTTATGTGATCCGGCCCTCGTATAGCGGGAACTTAGTGCACTGAGCTGCCTTTTATGAAGTAGATTTTATGTGCACGTCTTGCCTACCGAAAACGTAAAAGAAGAGGCATACAGATAGAGAGAAGTTGCTTTCATATCCCCAGCGTTAGGCTATGAGACTACTCTAGTCTTTTGAAAGCTTGCTTGAGCATAGCCAACTAAAGAGGAATTTTTCTGTCCTAACCATTGGATACATACATGTAATATAAGTTATATAACTGTCCGCATGGGCAGCTCAATTGGTTTCAAGGGGGATATTTGGAGCAAAGACCAAGGATCGAATCCCGTCAGCGGCAGTGTGGGGGTTTCTTCTTGAAATAAAGGAGGGCCCCTTGTGCGCAGCGTGGTACTGGTCTAACCTTTGAAATCAATTGAGTCACCATGATTTACCTCCTTCACTGACCTGTCGGACCGGGGTGTGGGGGCTCCTGGGGTGGGAGATCCCACCTTTTTTGGAGAAATATAAGTTATATAACTGACCTAAAAGCAAAAGCAGGAAGCACGCTACCTCGTTTTATTTGTTTGATCTTGTGATTCTCCTTTCTACTTTTATGCATTTTCCTCCTGTAAACAAGAAGGAAATGGTGAATTTTTGGGTTGAGTAATATGTTTACAACTATGTCAGCGCTGTTGTGTGGCCATAGATTTTGAAATTGAAACTTAAAACTTGAAAATATGAGTTTTTGAAGTTTTGTTTTTTGAAATTTGATGTTGTGTTTGGACATGAATTTTATTTGAATTTTTTTTGGAGTTTTGCGAATGAAAGTGAAATTTCTCCTAAAAACTAGTCCGATCTAATTTTTGGAACTTAAAATTATTTTGAAGATAATTTTTAAAAATTTAATCAAATTTCACATGTAACAAATATTTGTACTGGTACGAAAAATAATAATAATAATTATTTTTTAAATTGCATGATCAATTTCCCAAAGTTGACTATTTAAATCGGAAAAGGATCAGATTTGTCTTTGTTCTTACAAATAAGTTATATTTACCCTTCGTTATACTTTTTTTTTGATATATTTGCCCTTTTTATCCAACTTTAGGATTATATTTACCCTTGTACTCTTTTAAAAAGTCATATTTACCCCTGACAAACCTTGTGGGCCATGCCCATGCGTGTTACTGCCCTTTGTTACAGAATTGCTGACCCAATAACATAATTGAGAAGCATTATATTCATCCGAGTCCCATTCCTCTGACGAATACGGCCTTTATACATGCTAATTTATAAGAACTTTCTTCAGGTGTCAATTTTAAACATTGGTAGCGTTACACATAGATACTCTCGAACTTCTCCGGAAATTTCACTTGGACATCTCAATTAAGCTCCGTACCATCTAAATCTTTCAAAAAGACGTTTATTACTTGAACACAATTTATTAAAGTGACATAGTGCGTGTATTACACTTGCTCTTGAACACGTGAAAACAATCTCAAATAATAACTTTCTTTTTTCAGCTTTGAAATATATAATTATAAATAAATAATCAAGAAAGAAAAAGATTAACTAAAGAGACAATTCTACACCATCCCCTCTCCTCAGCCACCCACCCAACCCTTTGCCCTTTCTTCTTCTTTTTCCTCCACCAGCCAGCCGCCGTCCTCCCACCCCCCAACCTTTCTTTTCCTTCTTAAAAATTGAGACTAGTTAATAAACAGTGAGCAAAATATATAGATTAATGCAGTGACTGTCCTAATGTTAGTGAAAGTTAATCGACATCGACGAACCATTCTGACATTGACGGCGAAAAGAGAGAGATGACACCCAAATCATATATCAATTTACAATTCTATCTATATTATTCTCTCTTCATTTTAAATAAGGTTAGTGGGTTTTGTAAGAATATTTTTCTGAATTGTAATATTTCAAAAATGTGTTAATTATACTACAAATACATCATCATCATCTAAGGTTAGGATTAGACTAAGATTAAGATATGATTAGGCTATTAGTTGACAAACTTATGTACGTATCATATTCACATGATCCTAACATCAATTACAATTATGACTAAATAATTACAATAAATATTCTATTAATTATAATTATTCTATCACACCCCCGCATTCGAAGCGGGAGAGGTAGTGTACGCTAAGACTGTTATGAAAATCTTCAAATATAATCAGCGGAAGACCTGTAGTAAAAATATCTGCAATCTGATAACGTGACGGGACATGTAAGACACGTACTTATCCACGAGCGACCTTTGCACGAACAAAGTGAATATCCAGCTTAATATGTTTAGTGCGTTGATGGTTAACCGGATTCCCAGAGAGATAAATAGCACTAACATTATCACAGCACACCAATGTTGCCTTCGGAACCGGACAGTGGAGCTCGAGAAGAAGGCTCCAGAGCCAACAAGATTCAGACACCACACCTCGGTATTCTGCTTCGGCATTGGATCTGGATAACGTCGCTTGTCGTTTTGAGGACCAAGATACCAAGTTATCACCAAAGAATATACCATAACCAGACGTGGAGCGTCTGGTATCTGGACAACCTCCCCAATCGGCATCTGTGTAGGAAACAAGAGTGGACGTCGACGATGGATGTAAATGCAAGTCATACCCTAGAGTACCCTGAATACAACACATAATGCGTTTGAGAGCATGCACGTGATCCTCCATCGGGTTATGCATGAATAGGCAGACATGTTACACATCATAAGAAATGTCTGGCCTTGTGAATGCGAGATATTGCAGGGCCCCTGCAAGGCTGCGGTAATGTGACGGGTCGGTATACGGCTTGCCGGAGGAGGTGCTCAACTTGGGTTTAGTATCAACCGGAGTTGCCGATGGCTTACATGATGACATGCCAGCACGTTCAACAATCTCTGTTACATACTTCTTTTGGGATAAAAATAAACCACATGCATGACGTGTCACAACTATACCTAAGAAGTAGCTCAATGGCCCTAGATCCTTCATAGCAAACTCAGAGCCAAGCAGTGACATGATGGAATTGCGAAGAGCATCGGATGAGGCAATCAAGATAATATCATCCACATATAAAAGAAGGTAAGAAATATTATTTCCCTGGCGGTAGATGAACAAAGAATTATCAGAACGACTGTTAGAAAACCCAATATGCGAAACATAATCCGCAAACTTCTTGTACCAAGCCCGATGAGCCTGTTTGAGCCCATATAATGATTTTTTCAGCAAGCACACATGATTTGGATAAGTGGAGTCTCGGTATCCCAAAGGCTGGTACATATATACTGTTTCATTTAGCTCTCCATAGAGAAAGGCATTTTTGACATCTACCTGATGAAACGGTCATGCTTTTGAAAGAGCCAAACTAAGAGCCGTTCTTATAGTTGCCGGTTTAACCATCGGACTGAACGTCTCACCGCAATTCACACCAACCTGTTGTGTCTTCACATCACCTACAAGACGAGCTTTATGTCACTCAAAAGTACCATAAGACTTTTCTTTGTGACTAAAAATACACATAGACCGAATCATATTAGCATTAGTGGGATGGGGGATCAACTCCCACGTCCTATTTTTAATAAGAGTATTAAATTAATCATCCATAACCATTATCCAATTTGGGTCATTAAGGGCAGACACAAGATTACGAGGCAATGGTGATTTTGTAACCCGGGTGTGGAGGTTATATTTGGTGTTGGATTTGACAATGTCGTGTTGACTACGGGTGACTGACCGCTGCAGCGAGAGGAACGGAACTGCCTGGCAGTGGGCCGTGACCCAATCTGCCATGTGTTGTGCCGTGACCCAAGTCACTGCCAGGCAGTGGCCTATTGCATCCGGTAGAGGTTGGGCTCAGGTAAGGAGGCCCAGACCGCTGGGCCGTGTGTTGTGTTGTGGCTGGGCCACTGTTACTGGGCCCAATTCACCCAAAAATTCTGGGCTGGCTGAAACAGTGGAATTGGGACTGTGAAAGAAATGTTGGGCCAAATACGGTGGTATGCCATCATCTAGAAAATCATATGTAGGAGATCCGGACACATGCATTTTGGTAAATGGGAAATTTGTTTCATCAAAGATTACGTGACGACTCACAATGATTTTTTGGAGGATAGGTCGTAACATTTGTATCCTCGATGATATGGAATGGGAACATGGACTCCTTATATGGACTTGGACAATCCTCACCCTACAAGCTAGATTTTGGGGTTGAGTTAGGGCCAAGATTCATTCTTTACATTGTATTAGAGCCAGACCATTTCCAATTCTTTGTTCACCGATTGTTGGGCCCCCAAATTATATTATCCACGCTCCAGTTAACAATGTCTGGGCGTGCGAGGAGTGTTAAAAGTCCCACACCGGATAGGAATGGAAACATGGACTCCTTATATAGACTTGGACAATCCTCACCCTACAAGCTAGCTTTTGGGATTGAGTTAGGCCCAAGATCCATTCTTTACAGATTTCTATTTTAATTTGAGTTTAAGTGGAGTGATGTTGAGATGTAGGTGGTGGTGTTTGCTGCTTGGAGGTTTCAGAGATGGTGGAGGGACAACCAGAGCTGAAAGAAAAATGAAGTCTCCGGTCAGAGCTGAATGTCGTCGTCACCGACCACAATGATGTTGTGAGGGAATAAAAAATGAGAGGAAGAAGGAATAGCTCTAATGAATGACATCATCAAAGCTTCGGTGGTGGTGCAGTGAGAGAACTCTTTGGGAGCAAAAATGAGGGGGCGACAATGATGAGCAAATGAAGAGGAGAATCCGGTTTATCGGAGCTAGAAGCTCCTTGCTAGGAGAAAGAGGGTGTTTTGTGGAAGAAAGACATGTTTTTTCTTTTTCCTTCTTTGTAAAATCTTTTTTTACTTGTTAAGTTAAAATACTCTTGTCATTATTTTATTCATCATTTTGGCATGTGAATTATAAGCACCTTTATTGTTTGATTGCATATTAGCTTTGTGTTCAAGTGGCATAATAAACGTCCTCTTGAATGATTCAAATGATACAGGACTTAGTTGAGATTTCAAGTGAAATTTCTGGACAAGTTCAAAGTCTATCTATGTGTATACATCAGGGGAGAGGGTGTAGTTATACCTGTGATATACATGGGTTTGTATACCATGTATATCACGATTTCACAAGGCATATTACCTTATGTGAAACCGTGGTATACACGGTATATAAACCCGTATGTATCACGGTTTCTTTGGAAGGTTTTAATTAGTATAAATATTGTATTAATTAGTATTGTACACTTACCATAATTATAGGATTCTTGTACAACTAGAATAGGGTTTTGGGAGTAGAATAGGAATAAAATTTTCCTATTATGGAAAATTGTAATTGTATATGTACTCTTTAATTAATGAAAATAATCAAGGGATTATTTCTTTCATGGTATCATAAGTCTAGGTTTTTCACCCACTTTGAAATTACCCTCCGCTGCCTCGGTTTTTGGTCTTCTCCTCGGATTCCTTGCACTGCTTCCTCCTCTCTTCCCAAATTTTCTTCCCTAATTCACCTATTGTTCTTTCGTTATGTCTACATAAAAGAACATGTTTCATCCTGCTCTTACAGTTTCCAAAATCAAGAATCAAATCCCTATTGTTCTTGAGATGGAAAACGTCCAATATGCGACGTGGGCGCAACTTTTCAAGATTCATGCACGTTCGCATCAAGTTCTTCATCATATCATTCCCTCATCCGTAGGCGAGGCGCTTGCCCCAGAAATTGACCCGATATTATGGGCTACTCTTGATGCTACCGTTCTGCAGTGAATTTATTCCATTATCTCTACGGACCTCTTGCAAACGATATTCTTGAACCCGATGCTACGACGATGGAAACTTGGAATAGGCTGCGAGACATATTCCAAGATAACAAAAACTCCCGTGATGTTACTCTTGAGCAGGAATTTTCTCATGTTAACATGGAGGATTTTCCGAACGTTTCAGCCTATTGCAAAAGGCTGAAAGAGTTGGCGGACCAACTTCGCAACGTTGGTTCGCCCGTTAGCAATAATCGTTTTGTTCTCCAGATGGTGGTTGGCCTATCTGAGGCTTATAGTGGCGTTGGAACTCTCCTTTGTCAAAGTGATCCTCCACCAAAGTTCTATCAAGCCCGGTCTATGCTTACGTTGGAGGAAGCCAACTTGGCTAAAAAGGCGGCTACTAGTGCAAATCCAGTCGTCATGACGACAACTTCCGACGCCACTCCGAAAATTCAGGCCAAAATCGAAACAACGGTGGAGGCAGAAATGGTAAAAATCAGAAAAACAATCAGAAAAATAACGGCGAAAACCGAGGTGGAAATAACGGGGGTGGGCCTCAAGGCAATGGGCCGCACACAAACTGGCCACAGCCCTGGGGTCCGTGACCCTGGAACTCGGCCAGCGGTGCTTTGGCCAATGGCCCCTATTGCCCACCTTCGGCCTACCCAGGAAACTGGGCCCAATTTCCTCACACAAATAGGCCTAGTTTTTTTGGGCCAGCAGTACAGTCCGTGACCTCACTCTGGGACGGTGTAGCAAGCCAGTGTGCTTGGGCCTCGGCCAACCCATCACGTTGCAGGTCCCACATCGACGGATATTAAAGCCGCAATGCACACACTTGGATTAAATCCTCCGGACGCAAATTGGTACATGGACACCGGCGCCACTACTCACATGACGTCCGATCAAGGTACTCTATCATCTTATTCCAATTTGAGCAACAATCGTGGCATAATTGTTGATAATGGCGATTCAATTCCAATTCATGGTTATGGTCATAAAACTTTGTCTCCCCCCATCCACCTGTTGTCTTAAAAAATACCCTTCATGCCCCTAACTTAATTAAAAATTTGGTGTATGTCCGTAAATTCACCACTGATAATTGGGTTTCTGTTGATTTTGATTCTTTTGGATTTTCTGTGAAGGATTTCAAGACGAGGATTCCTCTCATGAGATGTGATAGTAAGGGAGATTTTTATCCTATCACGCCCATATCCAGTCTCTCGAGTCAAGCCTTGCCATCTGCTTTTGCAGTTCTATCTCCTTCCGTATGGCATGCACATTTGGGTCACCCTGGGTCGTATATTGTTTCTTCATTACATAAAAATAATTTTATTTCTTGTAAGGGTACGCATAGTACCTCAATTTTTCAATCTTGTCATCTAGAAAAACTTGTTAGATTACCGTTTGTAGACTCTCAATCTCGTACTTTAATGTCATTTGATATTATTCATAGCGATTTATGGACATCTCCCGTTTTAAGTTCTGTGGGCCATCGTTATTATGTTTCTATTTTTGGATGATTATTCTAAATTTTTATGGACCTTTCCGGTAGCGAAAAAATCACAAGTTTTTCCACATTCTTAAAATTTGGGGCATCCATCCGTACCCAATTCGATCGGAAAATAAAAAATATTCAATGTGATAATGGCAAAGAATATGATAATGGGATATTTTGGGATTTTTGTGATACTCATGGCATAACTTTTTGTTTCTCTTGTCCTCATACGTCCTCACAAAATGGGAAAGCCGAAAGAAAAATTCATATCATTAATAACATTGTCCGAACTATATTGGTCCATGCTTTCGTACCCCCTTCCTTTTGACATCATGCTCTACAAATGGCTACCTATCTTCTTAACATACTTCCTACCAAAGGGTTGGCCCATGAATCTCCTCTTAAAGTCCTCTATCATAAAAATCCTTCGTATTCCCACCTTAGGATCTTTGGATGCTTGTGTTATCAATTATTTCCGTCCACTACAATTAACAAACTTCAGGCATGTTCTACTCCTCGCGTGTTTTTGGGTTATCCGTCTAATCATCGTGGTTACAAATGTTATGATTTATCATCTAACAAAATCATCATTAGTCGCCATGTTATTTTTATGAAACTCAATTTCTGTTTTCTAAGGTGAGTAGTCTTGTGCCTAGTTCGTATAATTTTTTGGATGGCGATGTTTCCCCATAAATTATCCACCATTTATCGGACTTGTCCCGTACCCGATTCTGCCAGCGGACCCATTGCCTGTTGGACCTGCAGTTCTCGGCCCATCTCCTGCGACTGTTCTCGGTCTGTCTTCTGTTTCTGATTCCAGTATTGGGCAAACAGGCCCACTGCCTGCTCGCCAGTCCGTAATACCGTCAGTTTTGTCCCAAAATCCACTCAATTCTCCCTCGAGTCACAAACCGGTCACTCGTAGTCAACGGGGTATTTTTAAACCGAAAAGATATTTTAATCTACATTCTAATGTTCTTAAATCTCCATACCCCGTAACTCATTGTCCGCATTAAATGACCCAAATTAGAAATTGGCTATGAACGACGAATATGATTCTCTTATTGAAAATAAGACGTGGGAGTTGGTACCCATCCTTCTGGTGTTACTATTATTCGGTCTATGTAGATTTTTACTCATAAGGATAATTTTGATGGTTCTTTTGCGAGGCATAAGGCTCGTCTTGTAGGTGATGGTAAGACTCAGCAGGTTGGCGTGGATTGTGGTGAGACGTTTAGTCTGTTGGTCAAACTGGCTACCATTCTCACTGTTCTCAGTCTGGCTCTTTCGAAGGCTTGGCCAATTCATCAGTTTGATGTGAAGAATGCTTTCTTACATAGTGATCTTAAGGAGACCGTTTACATGCATCAGCCCTTGGGTTTTCGTGACCCCAAATTTCCTCATCATGTTTGTTTATTGAAGAAGTCCTTGTATGGGATTAAGCAGGCCCCACGGGCTTGGTATAAGAAATTTGCAGACTATGTTTTCTCTATTGGGTTTTCACACAGCATGTCTGATAATTCATTGTTCATCTATCATCGTGGTACTTCTCTGGCTTATATCCCATTATATGTGGCTGATATTATCTTGATTGCCTCTTCTGATGCTTTGCAAAAGCCTATTATGACAATGCTCAGTTCTGAGTTTGCTATGAAAGACTTAGGACCCTTGAGTTACTTTTTAGGGATTGTTGTTACTCGTCATGCAGGTGGGTTATTCTTATCACAACGGAAGTATGCAGCTGAGATCATTGAGCAAGCTGATATGTCCTCATGCAAGTCTACTTCCACTCCAATTGATACTAAACCCAAGCTGGGTGCTGCGACTGACTCCCCATACGAGGATCCAACCCACTATCACAGTCTTGCAGGGGTTCTTTAGTATCTTACTTTCACGAGACCGGATATTATGTATGTCGTACAACAGGTATGCTTATTTTTGCATGATCCCAGGGTGGAGCACATGAATGCGCTCAAACACATTATTCTATACATCCAGGGAACACTTGACTATGGCTTACATTTATATCATTCATCGACGTCTACACTTGTCTCGTATACAGATACTGATTTGGGTGGTTGTCCATATACCAGACGTTCCACGTCCGGCTATTGTATGTTTCTTGGTAATAACTTGGTCTCATGGTCTGCGAAGCGTTAGTCTACATTATCACGCTCTTGTGTAGAGGCCGAGTATCGAGGGGTAGCCAATTTGGTCTCGGAACCCTGTTGGTTACATAATCTTCTTTTAGAACTTCATTGTCCTATCCAGAAAGCTACCTTGGTTTATTGTGATAATATTAGTGTCGTCTACCTTTCTGGTAATCCGGTTCAACACCAGTGCACTAAACACATCGAGATGGATATTCACTTTGTTCTCGAAAAGGTAGCTCGTGGACAAGTACGCGTCTGTCATGTCCCTTCCAAGTATCAAATTACAGACATTTTTACCAAAGGTCTTCCGTCAGTACTCTTTGAAGATTTTAGGGACAGTCTCAGCGTACGAAGACCGTCCGTTATGACTGTGGGGGTGTGTTAATTATACATGTGATATACATGGGTTTGTATACCATGTATATCACGGTTTCACAATGCATATTACAATATGTGAAACCGTGTTATACACGGTATACAAACCCGTGTATATCACGATTTCTTTGGAAGGTTTTAATTAGTGTAAATATTGTATTAATTAGTATTGTACACTTACCATAATTATAGAATTCTTATACAACTAGAATAGGATTTTGGGAATAGAATAAGAATATGATTTTTCTATTATGAAAAATTATAAATTATATATATATTCTTTCATTAATGAAAATAATTAAATGATTATTTCTTTGAGAGGGAAGGAAATACCACACTATTGATGTGGTTTAAATCATCCACCTCTATAAGTTGGAAGATAGCGAGCTCACCGAGACACCAAGTGAGCTAGCTCTCAACCCATTTTCTTTTTCTCTATATTAATAAATATAATACAATATAAATATCTGTTAAACAAATGGGATTATTTCTTTCATGGTATCAAGAGACTAGGTCTAAACAATAGTTTTTCTCTCTACTTTTGTCCTCTCTTTGGCCGAGACACCCCACCCCCCTCGGGTTTTTCTTCCAAACTTCATCTTCCGCTCTCAAAAATACCTCTTTTAAATTTTCCTTCCTTCTTTGTTCTTTCAATATGTCTAAGAACAATTATCACCCTGCCCTCATGGTTTCCAATATCAAGAGTTGTATCCCTATTGTCCTTTAAATGGAAAACGTCCAATATGCGACGTGGGCGGAGTTGTTTAAAATTCACGCTATCTCTTATCAAGTTCTTCATCACATCATTCCTCCGGCTAGACCCCTTTCTGCGGAGGATCCTGAGTTATGGATTACTCTTGATGCTACCGTTCTCCGGTGGATCTACGCCACTATTTGGGTGGACCTTCTACAAATGATTATTGAGCCGGATACCACAGCTATGGCTGCATAGAATAGATTGCATGACAGTTTTCCAGACAACCAACATTCACGTGTCGTCACACTCGAGCAGGAATTATCTCTAGTTCGAATGGACGAATTTCCAAACGTTTCTGCATATTGTAAGAAACTCAAGGAGTTGGCAGATCAACTCCGTAATGTTGGCGCACCGATAACTAATAATCGTCTCGTTCTACAGTTGGTTGCCGGTCTTTCGGAGGCATATAATGGTGTTGGAACTCTCCTTCGCCAAAGCAACCCTCTTTCCGACTTCTATCAAGCCCGTTCCATGCTTACTTTGGAAGAAGTCAGTTTGGCTAAAAAGGCGGCTACCGGAGCAAGCCTCGTCGTCATGGTGGCGTCCTCTCCTAGTTCTTCGGGTTTTGTTAATAATTCAGGCCAAAACCATAATCATGGTGGCGGCAAGAATAATCGCAAGAATAATAACAAAAACTGCGGGAGCAAACGCGGCGGTTCCGGTGGCGGTTCAGGAGGTCAGCAAGCAGACGGTGGGCCTCATCCAGGGAACAGTGGCCCACCACCCCCCTGGTCCCAACAGTGGGGACCATGGCAGTGGGGCTGGGACAGTGGGCCGTGGGCCAGCAGCCCTTCTACACATGCAGTAAATTCCAGCGGCCGGTGGGGCGCAACAGTTCGAGCCCAACACCGGCGGTGGCGGCCCACTGGCCAGTGGCCCAACAGCAGCAGCTATGGCCCAGCTCCATCACGGACAGGAGTTCTTGGGCCCCGACCTCCGCAAGCCCATCATGCAACAGGCCCCACTCAGACCGATATCGAGTCTGTGATGCACACGTTGGGGTTGACTCAACCGGACCCAAATTGGTACATGGACACCGGGGCCACTACTCACATGACTTTCGAATCAAGTACTCTCTCATCTTATTCCAATTTGAGCACCCCTCGGGGTATAATTTTTGGTAATGGCAACTCTATTCCAATTCAGGGTTATGGTCAGAAAACGTTGTCTCCCCCCAATCCACCCCTTCTCTTGAAAAATATTTTACATGCTCCTAAATTGATTAAAAATTTAGTGTCTTTCGGAAGTTCACTATTGACAATTCTGTTTCCGTTGAATTTGATCCTTTTGGTTTCTCTGTGAAGGATTTCAAGACGGGGAGTCATCTCATGAGGTGTGATAGTAGGGGGGATCTGTATCCTATCATGGTTGGTTTCAGTCCATCGAGTCAAGCCTTGCCATCAGCTTTTGCAGCCATCTCTCCTTCCATGTGGCATGCTCGTCTGGGTCATCCGGGATCTTCTATTTTATCAGTTTTAGATAAAAATAGCTTTATTTCTTGTAAGGGTACGAGTCGTACTCCACTTTGTCAGTCTTGTTCATTAGGGAAAATTGTTAAGTTACCATTTGTAGACTCCAATTCTCATACTTCAATGCCATTTGATATTATTCATAGCGACTTATGGACGTCTCCTGTTCTTAGTTCATTGGGTCATCGATATTATGTTCTCTTTTTAGATGATTATTCTAGATTTTTGTGGACGTTTCCAATTGCGAATAAATCACAAGTGTTTTCCGTCTTCATCAGATTTAGAGTGTTCATTCGTACTCAATTCGAAAGAGAAATAAAAAATATTCAATGTGATAATGGGAAAGAGTATGACAATAGGGAGTTTCGGGAATTCTGTGCTAATAATGGGATCAATTTTTGTTTTTCGTGTCCTCATACATCTTCACAAAATGGGAAGGCCGAACGCAAAATTCGTTCCATAAATAACATTGTCCGAACTCTCTTAATTCATGCCTCCATACCTCCATATTTTTGGCATTATGCTCTATAAATGGCCACATATCTTCTGAACATAATTTCTTCTAAAGGTCTGACATATTCTTTCCCCCTCAAAATCCTATTTAATAAGAACCCTTCTTATTCTCATCTTCGGATTTTTGGGTGCTTGTGCTATCCATTATTCCCATCCACCACATTTACAAAAGTTCATACTCCCGAGCCTAGGTCGTATAATTTTTTGGATGACCAAATATCCCCGTATATTATTCGGAATTTTTTGGACATATCCCACACCCAAAATCCTCCAGCGGGCCCACTGCCCGCTGGTCCCACGCTCCGCCGCCAAGCGAAGCAGTTCCGGTTTCGGATCGGTCCCGCAATTGGGCCGGTCCAGCCCCACTCGGAACCGGTCGAAGAACCCCGGTTTACCGATTTGGGCCAGCAGGCCCACTACCTGCTGGCCCGTCCGTCCCGAGCCCAGAAAATTCCCAAAATTCACTCAATTCTTCCTCGAGTCATAGACCGGTCACTCGTAGTCATCGGGGTATTTTTACACCTAAAAGACATTTTAATTTACATTCTAATGTCTATAAATTCCCCTTACCCCGTAACCCTGTGTCCGCCTTAAATGACCCTAATTGAAAAATTGCTATGACTGATGAATATAATGCTCTTATTGAGAATAAGACGTGAGAGTTGGTGCCCCGTCCCTCTGGTATTAATGTTATTAGGTCTATGTGGATTTTTGCTCATAAGGAGAATTCAGATGGTTCGTTTGCTCGACATAAGACGCGGCTTGTGGGGGATGGTAAGACTCAGCAGGTTGGGATAGATTGTGGGGAGACGTTTAGTCCGGTGGTCAAGTCGGCTACTATTCGCACTGTTCTTAGCTTGGCTCTTTCGAAGACTTGGCCTATTCATCAGTTGGATGTCAAGAATGCTTTCCTACATGGTGATCTCAAGGAAACTGTCTATATGCATCAGCCGTTGGGTTTCAGGGATCCAAACCGTCCTCATCATGTCTGTTTATTGAATAAGTCATTATATGGGCTTAAGCAGTCTCCACGGGCCTGGATACGAGGTTTCCTGACTTTGTTTCGACTATTGGGTTCACTCACAGCAGGTCAGATAATTCCTTGTTCATCTACCGTCGTGGTTTGTCCTTGGCCTACATTCTGTTGTATGTGGATGATATCATTTTGACTGCTTCTTCCGATACCTTGTGCCAGTCTATCATGACCATGCTCAGTTCTGAGTTTGCTATGAAAGACCTAGGGCCTTTGAGTTATTTTTTGGGGATTGCCGTCAAGCGTCATTCAGGTGGCTTGTTCTTGTCTCAACGAAAGTATGCTGCTGAGATCATAGAGAGGGCTGGAATGTCATCCTGTAAGTCCACTTCCACGCCAGTTGATGCAAACCCCAAGCTGAGTGCCGCAACAGGTGCACCATACGAGGACCCGACCCGCTATCGCAGTCTTGCAGGGGCACTCCAGTATCTTACCTTTACTGACCGGATATTACGTATGCGGTTCAGCAAGTGTGTTTATTCATGCATGATCCCAGAGTTGAGCACATGAATGCAATCAAACGCATCATTCGGTATATTCAGGGGACACTGGACTATGGGTTGCACTTGTATCTTTCATCTACATCCACACTTGTCTCTTACACGGATGCTGATTGGGGTGGTTGTCCCGACACCAGACGGTCGACTTCTGGCTACTGTATGTTCCTTGGCAACAACTTGGTCTCCTGGTCGGCAAAGCGTCATGCAACTCTATCACGCTCAAGTGCAGAGGCAGCATATCGAGGGGTAGCGAATGTGGTCTCCGAATCATGTTGGCTACGTAATTTGCTTTTGGAGCTTCATTGTCCCATTCAGAAGGCAACCTAGTATATTGCGATAACATTAGTGCCATCTACCTTTCCGGTAACCCAGTTCAACACCAACGTACCAAGCATATCGAAATGGACATTCACTTTGTCCGTGAAAAAGTTGCAAAGGGTCACGTTCGCGTATGCCATGTCCCGTCTCGTTATCAAATTGCAGACATCTTTACAAAGGGTCTACCAGTGGTTCTCTTTGAAGATTTTAGGGACAGTCTCAGCGTTCGAAGACCGCCCGCTATGACTGCGGGGGTGTGTTAAACAAAGGGGATTATTTCTTTCAATATCGGCCACAACTTCACCTCCTCCTTTTTCGTGCAATAGATTATGAGCATAAGCTAAAATTGAGAAGAAAAAACACAGAGATATGTATTGTAGAAAACTGCATACTCTTTTATTTTATTTGTAGTTGGAATTGATTAAATAATGTTCGATTGAGCTTATATTGTCTATTCCTACTAATTTAGATAGTTTGTTGAAAAAAATTAAAGATAGTCATTGTTGGATTCGTCGAGCTTGAATTTTTTTGTTGAAAAGGGTATAGAGTGTCGTCTTCTTCCTCCTTCTTCTTCTTGTAAAATAATGTGTATTGAACCTGTTGTAGAATAATTCAAGTATAATGCTATTAGAGCCTATTAAAATAATAAAAGAAATGGTTTCAACCATTCATATGTACGAGATGTTGAAAATTTACTAATGTGGAATTAAGTTTATCCCATTATTTATGACTTGAACAATTGGGGGCCCGCACGTCAGAAACGTCGTTTCCACACACGTACACTCGTAGTATCAAGTATCACAAATTTCGTTAGTGAAAGAGATATTAATACGTAAGTAAATGTTTGAGACATAGAATGATGGACGGTTATTGGACAAATAACAAGTGTTCCATGTTGGTAAACGAAGGAAGGATTGTACGAAGTGTAAGATGGTACGGGTCGGAAAGGGCCGCGGAGCCGAGAAGGGCCATGACGCTTCCCGGACTGGGCCGCGGAGCCGGTGCGCCTCGGCGCCCCAAAGCTGAGTCGCGGCGCTAAATGGCCAGTGGCATTCTGGAGCCGCGGCGCTTCCAAGGAAGTGTTTGCTCGACGGAATCCCAAAAGTTTGGATGTTGAGGTGGTTTCAATGGCATTGAATCCACCCAATAATGGTAATTACTTGGACCATTATGTTGCTGCATTACTTGGGGATTAAAGGTCATCCATTACATGGCAATTGAATGCCATTATGGGGCATTTGAAAGACCAGCTTGCACACCTATAAATTGAGTCATTTGGCTCAATTCTATAGATGAACAAGAGATACACAAGTTAACAACACCACAAAGAGATCAGATTTTGCTGATTGCAATCTTCATTATTCGTGTTAATCGCTGAGATCATTTGTGTAGGCTTTGCACATTTGATAGTTCGTTGTTTTATCTTAGGAGACTATTGTCCACACTTCCGTAAAACCTATACACAGGGGAAATCTTGTCTTAAAGACAGAGAGCCATCTCTCGACTCAGCCAGTGGTGTTGTGATTATCTAATTGGTTGCTAAGTGCTTCAGGTGTGAACTTGAATCTCAAAGGACTCTAACCGTTCGGATTCTCAGCGGTTCTACAAGCCACAAGTATAGCAGTTCATGTTCTTGTATTTCTGAATACAAGATCCAAATTCTAGTTCAAGATTAAAAGATTGACAACTTGATGTCGTAATCTTTATTATTTATCATTTCGAAGCACTTATAATAGTTATTTACTATTCCCCTACATTCTTTAGGTTCCAACACAAGATTTCATGAAGTAATTAAAACACCATCTAAATTCACTGTTACGGCATGTTTGAAGAAGTGGACCTTGAATATTGATATGAAAAATGAATTTAAATCTAGTAAGTGTTACTAGAAAAGCATAAAAACATTGACATGAATAAAGATTTTACTCCTATATAAACTACTCTCACTTTAACATATTATTAGTTTTCTTAATATTTTGCTCTAAAATAAAAAGGATATTGAGAAACATGAAATGTCTGAGTTGAAGTTCAGTCATATATGAACTTGAAAGTCATCTCGATGAAATTATGATTATCTAACTGAATTTTGAATTCAAAATTTTATACTGCTTTAGATCCGAATCCTTTTCTTCATGACATGATATCAAAATTATATGCAGACTGAGGTATGATTCTTTCTATCTACAAAATCTTATCAATCATGAAATAATTTTTCAACACATAAACTAGTCACTTTTCTATTGTAATTTGAAGAAGCTTTTTGCCCAAGCAGTAAGCAGTTTGGTGGAGTCACATTCAAGCAAGGGTTCATATGATAGATGCCTCGTGCTCAAATTTTTTATATATTATACAAGTATAAAAAAAAAAGCGTGATGAATACAAGGGTTGAATCCCCTTGACTTGAAACAGAAGCTTGATATAATCCTTTGTATAAAAGTTGAATCTCCTTAATGAAATTTCTGACTCTGTGCCAATAATTTTAACACATAAAATTTTGTTCTTTTCTTTGCTATCTCAGTAAACTTCTCAGTTATATACTATACTACCCCATTATATTTGTCCGAAGACTTTATGCTAGTATGAGAAAAACTCAATATTGTTGCGTGTTACCTTTTCCAGCTGCTATTATTCCTCAAAGCATTGGCGAACTTATTTGTTAAAAAAGGGTCACGTAAATTCATGGTCATCCGACTAAACTCGATATATTATATATATAATTCTTATAATATACGATATCTAATATTATCTTTTGGCATCCATGCTCCAAAGACTTAGAGATGCACTTGATTGAAAGCTAAATTATTTCCTAGAGTTTCAAGGATCAATCCCCACTTGATGGATTTTTTTTGTCCCTCCTATCAGAGGGCTCATAGGTGGTAGGAAATTAACTATAAGCAAAATGTGGTGAGATGTAGATATTATTCATTATTCAGTTTTATGACTTGAAAATAATCTTATTTCTTAATAATGAACTTTAGGCCTTCGAACAACGGGCTGGACTAGTAGGCATGTTGTCTAGTAGTCCACGCAAGCTGCACAAATTTCTTTGAAGAAATTGCACGGTTTGTACCTCAAATGGGCTGGGCTTTAATTTTTGCTCCTCAAATGGAATTTGTGCTTTTCGGGACATAAGTTTTTTACGGGTCCGACACAAATTGTGTCGGATTCGTTAAACAACTTATGTCTCGGACGGTATAATTTTCATTTGAGGACAAAAATTAAAGACCAATACAAAACAACAGAAAAGTGCAAATGACCCAATTTCTTTCAGAACTTTGGGCTCAAGATTTAAAAAAATGATAAAATTATGAAAACAGTACATAAAATAAAATTAGTATAAGGATAAATATTTTATAGATGGAAAAAAATAATTTACATACTACGGCTTGGTTTGATTTTGGTGAAACTTTTTTGGTTAACATCAACCCAAACCAAATATTATTTTTATTTTATTTTATACAAAGGAAAAAAAATCAACTAGAAGTCACGCTTTTTCGATAAATTTGAATCGATTCGATGATTCACTTTGAATTTTTCATTTGCCTTGAACACCCCTATTTATATCAATACTCAGTAATCATTTTGTTGAATTTGGGTCATTTTCACCAATAATCAATAATTTCTCTTTTTTTTTCTAGAACTAACAATTCTTTAAACACACTTATACATGTGAAAAATTGAACCATTTCTTGATTTGCAAATCAGTACTCCCACTGAGGCTAAAGATAAAAAGTTAAACAAGGATTTCTTTCCAAATAGTCAGCAAAGAAAGAAACTCAAGTAGATAGTAATGAACATAGATAGGACCCCTAAAAATTTAAACTCAGTAACAACGCATCTTGAATGTGCCTATCAATTAAGAAGCTCACCTCATTGGGAACTTTTTAAATAGGGATGTCAAATGTGCGATTTTTTTATGAGTATGGGCGGGTCAAATATGTTGAACTAATAAATGAGTCATTGTTCAATCCTGGTCCTACTCAAATGTTAGTTGAGATAAAATGAATTGAGTCGAGATGAATTAAACAAGAAAATGAGTCATAACGCAACCCTTCAAATTCTTACTATGTTTTAATTAATTTGTTCTTTTCTTGTAATTTGCTTAATTAGCAAACAAAACTAATAAATTTTCTTCTTTATTATAACTATAAAACATATAAATTAAAAGAATTATTTCAATATTTCGATAAGATTTCTCATGTATGAATCTGATACTAGTAAAGTTAGATGCCGGAACTCTTGCTTTCTATTTGAACTAATATATTTAGCCCAAATCAATTCGGCTTTTAAATGGACTGAGTTTGGACATGTCAGGATGTGATGAGTTAATAAATAGTAACCCGTCCAAACTTGAGTATGCTGACAGATAATATCTGAGAGCTTGTCATCCTAGTTGAGATGAATTAAAACAAACATTATTAAACAAAGTAAGTAAATTTCATACTGTACATTTTTGTTAGACATGGAAATCATCTTTCTAAACGACAGGATAGAAAGAAAAAAAAAACAAAAAAAATGAGCCCTCTATTGTACCTCCATGGGCCAACTGGGCCAGAACTCCTGAAGCATTTGTTCCTTGGGCATTATTTAAGCCCAAGAGAGAGTACCAATTACAACTCAATCTCAATGGGCCCAGTTAGGAGCTCCAAATGACCTATCTTTGTATTGTACCTGTTAACACTTTAGTTTGCGTCTTATTAAATTACAGGCGTTATGGCGGTGATACGGATACATCGCTCTCATTTAAGTGCTGTAATCACACATCACATTTGTCTCCCCGATTTTGCAATAAAATTATACTCTTCGTCTATTCTAATTGTGTTTGACTGAGTATGGAGTTTAAAAAAATAAATAAATATATTAAGATTTTTTAGTCTAAAATAAACTAATAATAAATTGTGGCTAGAAATCATCTTATTATAGATAAAAAATAGAAAACTTGACGTTAAATTGTTACTAAATATAAAAAAAGATCATTCTTTTTTTTTACTGATTAAGAAAAAGTGTCATTCTTTTCTACTCGTCACTTATACTAAAAATAGATTTTTCCTTTTATATTTTAGAAAATTAAGAGATTTGTTTTTTAATATTATCCTTATCATTAAGTAACAACATAAAGTCTAGCAGTTAGATTTTCAAAATACAATTAATAAGGATAATAAAATAAATTTCGATTCCCTCAATTCAAAAGGATTGTTTGATTTTGATTTGTCACAAAGTTTAAGAAAGTAGAGAAGACTTTTCAATCTTGTAGTCTTAATTTAAAGATGTGTTTGAATGTACAAAAATGATCTTTAATTTTGTGGTCTTAAACATGTCACGTGAAAAGTTATAATGAAAGAGTTGTCAAAAAAAGAAAGATATATATATTTTTTTTAAACAGACTAAAAAGAAAAATAAGACAACATTTTAAAAATGGAGGGAGTAATAGACAATTTAGTAAGGAAAGTGTCGACGGTCAAATTAAGAAGGGCCAAAGTAAAAAACTAAAAAAGGAACCGAATGAGTAATATCTTAAGTTTTAGCACATGTAAAATACATTAAGTGATATTTTAATCTATATAAAATTGATAAACAGATTATTGAATGAGTGTGCAAAAATTAATATATTTATGCATTGAAAAAATCCATTGATCTCATTACTCATTATTTTATTTTTTTGTTGACGAAGGAACCCGCAGCCGCTACTCTCTCGAGTGCGCACAGGGTAAACCCCGGACTGACGCAACAGCATGCAAACCACGTCAGCCGATTAACCACACTTGACAAGCCATGTGTGACAGGCTCAATCAAGAAGGTTTATGAAGAGGATCGAACATCTCATTACTCATTATTTTTTTTTGTTGACGAAGGAACCCGCAGCCGCTACTCTCTCGAGTGCGCACAGGGTAAACCCGGACCGACGCAATAGCCACGCAAACCACGTCGCCGATTAACCACACTTGGCAAGCCATGTGTGACAAGCTCAACCAAGAAGGTTTATGCAGCGGATCGAACTCGTGACCTTGCGGTCCCGCGCTCTACTGCTACACCAACTTGGCTACCCTTGCGGGTATCTCATTACTCATTATTTTTATTTTTTTTGTTGACGAAGGAACCTGCAGCCGCTACTCTCTCGAGTGCACACAGGGTAAACCCCGGGCTGACGGAATAGCCTGCAAACCACGTCAGCTGATTAACCACACTTGGCAAGCCATGTGTGACGAGCTCAACCAAGAAGGTTTATGCGGCGGATCGAACTCGTGACCTTGCGGTCCCGCGCTCTACCGCTACACCAACTTGGCTACCCTTGCGGGTATCTCATTACTCATTATTTTTATTTTTTTTGTTGACGAAGGAACTGCGGTACCGCTACTCTCTCGAGTGCACACGGGGGTAAACCCCGGCCGACGGAATAGCTCGCAAACCACGTCAGCTGATTAACCACACTTGGCAAGCCATGTGTGACATGCTCAACCAAGAAGGTTTATGCAGCGGATCGAACTCGTGACCTTGCGGTCCCGCGCTCTACTGCTACACCAACTTGGCTACCCTTGCGGGTATCTCATTACTCATTATTTTTATTTTTTTTGTTGACGAAGGAACTGCACCGCTACTCTCTCGAGTGCACACACGGGGTAAACCCCTGACCGACGGAATAGCCTCGCAAACCACGTCACCGATTAACCACACTTGGCAAGCCATGTGTGAAGCTCAACCAAGAAGGTTTATGCGGCGGATCGAACTCGTGACCTTGCGGTCCCGCGCTCTACTGCTACACCAACTTGGCTACCCTTGCGGGTATCTCATTACTCATTATTTTTATTTTTTTTGTTGACGAAGGAACCTGCAGCCGCTACTCTCTCGAGTGCACACAGGGTAAACCCCGGGCTGACGGAATAGCCTGCAAACCACGTCAGCTGATTAACCACACTTGGCAAGCCATGTGTGACATGTTCAACCAAGAAGGTTTATGCAGCGGATCGAACTCGTGACCTTGCGGTCCCGCGCTCTACTGCTACACCAACTTGGCTACCCTTGCAGGTATCTCATTACTCATTATTTTTATTTTTTTTGTTGACGAAGGAACCTGCAGCCGCTACTCTCTCGAGTGCACACAGGGTAAACCCCGGACTGACGGAATAGCCTGCAAACCACGTCAGCTGATTAACCACACTTGGCAAGCCATGTGTGACAGGCTCAACTAAGAAGATTTATGCAGGGGATCGAACTCGTGACCTTGCGGTCCCGCGCTCTACTGCTACACCAACTTGGCTACCCTTGCGGGTATCTCATTACTCATTATGTTACTATTATTAGGGGAGAATAAAATAATACTAGTGCTATTGCTATAGCATCTTTTGCACGTCCTCAAATGCGTCAAAACGTAGTTGTCCTAAAACGCTCCTCCCCAAGAACGTGCAACAAAGTTACTACCAACGCCGTCAAGCAAAAACACATTCCCCTTTGAATGCGGATTTTCGTCCGACAGTGAGGTTTACTTCAATGATTTCCGGCGTATACGTGGTAAGTTTTGATTGGAGTTTATAATTGTACTGTATCATTCCACGGCAACTATTTTTCTTGCTTGTAGCGTTGAAAGGTAATTACTTTATTGCCCTACTTTTGGAATTTTAATGACGAATTGCCACCTTAGGCAGCTAGGGGGGATCATCAGTAGATTTGGTCCGATTTTGGAAATTTTGGACTTGGTATTTTCAGTTTTTCAAAAATTATATAAACACCACACCGATATGGTTGATTTTTATTTCTCGATTTTGGTTGTGTGCTTTGATAAACTTCGTTATATACTATTATCTAAAGTTATATTCTATCAATCAAATTTTGAACAAACAATTAGAGTTTGTTATCGTGATTCATAAAAATAAATTTTCAGACTTAAAATATTATAAATATTTTATTTTTGAAACGTAGGAGATGGAAGTACTTCGATGATTCGTACACGTCTTTTTATTTCACTAATTATTACTATTTCGTATTGTTTTATAGTCTCATGTATTTTGATTTATGTTGTTATGTGTCATTTAATGTACTTTGTTTAGCTTATTTTACTTGCGCTAGTTATTGCTTACTTTTTCAGAATGCACTATCATGACTTATTCGTTTTCGATATCAGCATTTTCATATTGTTTTACATTTTTTTTATTGGGTCTGACCGTTCCTCTTGCTTTGTTCCTGCTTGTGTTTATGTTTTGTATTGAACCGATGGTCTCTCAGAAACAGTTGTTCTACCTACCAAGGTATAGATAAAGTCTATGTACACTATATCCTCCCAGACCCCACGTTGTGGGATTTCACTGGGTATGTTATTGTTGTAATTATTATTATTTCAAGTAATGGTACGAGATTATTTGGACTACAAGATCAAATCAAATTACAGAGCAAAGTTTGTAAGAAATAGTCAACAAGTTGAAGTTCATTAATTGACAAAAAATTTATACATTCAAATTTCATGATTAAATCAACCAAAAAAGAAAGAACTAGAGGAGAACAAATTAAACCAATACGTTAATGAAGTATCATTCTAAAACAAGAATTTCCTTCTTTGCTTGAAAAGAAAAGCAATGAAAAATATCAGATAAAATATTATTGAAGCCAGATATTACGAAATATCAAATTTAAAATGACTATATTTGCAGATATTCAGTTACTAAATTTAGAGTAAAAAAAATTGAGATCGTTTTTTCTTTCTGATAGGCCCAACTCAAAGATTCAGTATATGATGAGAATTTGAAATAACAATGTATGATGATTTTATTTTCTTTACTTCAAAATAAATTAGAACTATTCAAAATGTATGCTTTTTTTTTCATGTCATACTTAATGGAAATGAAATTGCTAGGTGATGAGAATTTTAGGCATTTTTATTAATCTGGAATGTTTCTAAAGCATTAAGTTTTGGTGAATGATATAAAATGCTTGCAAGATGACTTAAATACCATCTTTATAAATAAGTTCATATAAAAGTATATACATATTGTTGGCTACTATTACAAAGCAGTACGAGAAGTAAATAAATATTACAAGTGTTCGAAAGGATAAACAAATAGCCAATCTTCGAACTTGCCGCAAAGTTGTTGAGTCTTGAATCTTGATAACCTGAAATCAAGAAACACTAAATCTGGATGGTTACAACTGTGTGCTGAGTCGAGTGATTGCACTCTATCCTTAAGACAAGATTGCCCTGTATATATGCTTTTACGTTAGCGGACAATAGTCTCCCAAGATAAAACAACACTTTAATCTCAACACTACAAAACAAATAGGTTGAGTCTGACGAAGAAAACAAACACGAAACGCCTTGCTGAAGAAATGGAATAGGAAGGAAGAGTTTCTGTTTTAGTCCCAACGTTTTGGACTGAATTTCAGTATCTCTTCAGTTTGTCTCTGTGTATATAAATGTTGTCTCGTTTATGTGTCTTTCTATTCTGTTTTTGTGTGTTTTTCGTCTTGTTATTGAGCCAAAGAGGCATCAATATATAGCATGGAGGAGTAAGGCCATTAGTGAAGTTGTTCATGGCCATTGAAGGAGGGCTGATTATGGAGGAGTTATCAGCCAAGTAATGGCTGATTAATGCCCCAAAAATCAACTCCAACGGGAGGCAGAAAGTTTCTGCCTTCCGTCGTTCCAAATTCAACTTTCCAGAAATTCTAGGGACCAAACTGTAAATATTAAGCAATTTGGGTTCCAAAAAGATAATATCAGAAAGTCCCCACAGCCCACGACCCGTGATCGAGTCCGAGCCCGGACGGGCGGCGGCGCGCGTGTGGGCTTAGCCTTGAACCCAAGCACATCTAGGTCCTCTCTCCTTTAAACACATGGGATACCCCTTGGGGTCCCAAACCCTTAACCACTTTAGAGACTTATAAAGAGAGCAATTCTTCATTTTACCACCGATGTGGTATATTTGTCCCACACCATATTTCCATGCCTCAAACACCTTACTTCGTGGACCAATATCTCTTTCATTTCTCAACGAAATTTGACGATTCTTGGCCCTACGGTCATCTACTCACTTAGTAGATTATGCATGTGTGAAGAGACAAAGCCTCCAACATGCGGAACACTAGTATTTAATTTATTAAAGATGGGTGGACGCATCTCCCCGCCAAAGACAAATTTCCGACACATATATTATTATATAAATTCAAATCACTTATTAACGTTTGACTTTAAATCACTAGTTTAGATTTTATCTTGACTATTATATTTCAATTAATTAAATTATTATTATCTATGTATTAACACAATGTATCAATATGATATTCAATAGTTTATTTTTTTTTAATCATAGACCGTACCAAATATCAAATTACACCTTACAATGCATGTATTACTGGCTACAATCAATTTACGAGATGTCTAAGTTAAAATTTCTTATAATATTACATTACAACTTTCATCTTATTACTTTGTGTTGGTATTATTGTAATAATACTCAATATAATAAGTGAAATGTTTAAGACAAATTACAAGATAAAACAAATATAGAATCATGTCTTTATATAAATACATGATCGACTTTGTTAAGATACTACAAAAAGCGTAATTAACCTTGATTAATAAAATTTGCATATTACCAAATTGCAGGTGCTTTGCTTGATTAGTCTTAATTAATATTAGAAAATGAGAACTACAAGAGGTTGTTGGAGGTTCATTATATATTTGGTGGTCCCGTAGTTTAGGTGTTCAACTTGTATAACTGAACTATCAACATTAAATTTGATTGATTTCTTTAGTATGATTTAAGTAGCGGAAGAATTACTTAAATAAATTTGATGATTCGTTTAAACCAATCACATTTAGTAAATAAGCAAATATTAATTTGAAAAAAAGTAATTAACTCTCTATCTAAGATTCACTTATTTAAGTATATTTATAAATAATTAAATATAGAAGTGAGTCTAAATCAAACAAGCCTAAATGCCATTTATATTCTTCACTCATTTTCCAGTACAAAGTACAAACTTACAAATTGACCATGACACATTAAAATGACGCTAATTTGAGTCTTTGACTCGAGGAACTTTATCACCATGACATCCACGATAAATTTCTTCCCTTTGAAAAAATGTATAATCAATTGAACGAAATAGTTAATATTAACAAAGGTGTAATCAAAGAATGACCACATTATTCTAGTGATACAATTGAGAACTTATACGTTGTACGAGTCATATATAGAAGAAAATGAAACTAGTGCTAAAAGCTAATTTTTAACGTAATTGAAGAGTCATACAAAGAGAGTTGGAAAAAATAGTTACTTTTATCATATCATGAAAATGTCATTTTCACGTCAAGTAGTTTGATGAGAATTGTTAAACCAATGGGTTTAGGTCACACATCAAGTGAAAATTTTATCTTGTAATTTTCTAGTTGAAAGAGTTTTTGAAAATAGTTTTGTCAACCAAACGCCATTTAGAAGTATTGGTTGAATTTTGTTTTGAAAAGAAAAACATTTTCAACACATTTATTCCCTTCAGAAATCAACTTCTAGCATGTTTGGCCTATTATTTCAAAAGTACGTTTAAGTGTCAAATCATTTAAAAAGAATATGTAAATATTTGCTCTATAGTTACTATTGCGTAAATAATGAAATGATTTGAATTGTTTATTAGGATAGACTTTAATTAAATTTATTCACGTTTATTTAATTAAATATAAAAATAATGTTAAAAGATTGAGAGAGATGACACACTAGTTGTTGGAAATTTAACTATATGAGATTGAGTTTTCACATCTTTAATGACTTAAACACATGGGCTCCGCATGTCGGAAATATCATTTCTTCGCACATGCATAATATACTAAATGAGTAGATGATATTAGTGTCAAGTATAGTCAAATTTCGTTGAGGAAAATGAAAGAGATATTGATGCACAAAGTAAGGTGTTTGAGACACAAATATATGGATTCGTTTGGCCAAATAATAGAACTCCCACATCAGTTGAATATGGAAGGATTGATGACTATATTAACTATAGTTTTGAGTAAGGGTTTGGACCCTAAGGGATGACCCAAGTTTTAAGAAGGGGGAGGACCTAGGTGAGCTTGGGTTCGTGGCTAAGCCCCACGCGTGCCGCCGCCCGCCCGGTTCGGGTCACGGGCTTTGGGCCGGAATTCTCTTTTGGTCCCTGAAATGTTTCTTATTTACACTTTGATCCCTGAAGATTTCGGAAACGGTGTAATGGTTCTATCCTCTCCAAACAACGCCAGCCAACGGATCTGTCTTCAACAGTCAGAATCCGCCCTCTCTTTCACCTATAAATTGAACATTACTGTTCAGTTCAAACATACGAAAAAATAAACAAACCCAGAAAATCCTCTCCTCTCTTTGCAATTCGTCGGACTCAACATTATTAGCTTTGTATTGTTGGTTGTTGATGTTTTATCTTGGGAGACTATTGTCCAATACCGTAAAAGCTTCTATACGGGGGCAATTTTATTTTAAAGAAAGAGAATCATCTCTCGAATCAACTTTTCCTTCTTGATTAAACTTTCTGATACACTTTTACCTACACCAGTAACACCTTGAATCTTGATGCATTCACACATGAAAAAGTTGGAATGTATATGTGCATGCATATATTTTTTCCGTCCAAAAGATAGATATTATATTATTCTATTAAAAATTTACCATACTGGGAGTAGTAGAGATAGAAAGAGCGGTCAAAAACTGGATATCAAAAAGTTGATGAATTTGTGTCGTCGTTACTATCAAATTTGGCTAGCGTATCTTCTATATTACTCACCACTCACCACTATGTATCCATGACCGGTTCATTCAACTGTGTCATCAAGTATCTACAACCATTTATAATAATAGGTAGGACCCCCCATATGATTGGTATATACCATTTGCACCAGGTGTACTATGTTTTTCTTGTCGAGATATTGGTCTTTCTAAGTTAAACAATAGTGATCCATCAAGTTAAACAATGGAATGAAAACATGAACTCCTTACGTGTATTTGGACAATCCTCACCCTACAAGCTAGTTTTTGGGATTGAGTTAAGCCCAAAATTCATTCTTTACAGGGACGAGGTCCCGTCCCACATCCTGTCGGCAGAGGGAATGGGATTTGGGGGGAGGGTACGGGTCGGGTAGGGGATTTTGGGGGACTTTAATTTTTTTTTTCAAGACACTTAAGTTAAAATATATATATATATATATATTTAAACACTTAAATAATTGAACAAGATAGTGAAAAAACATCCTAAGGCATTGCCTCTTATATTATTTAATAGAAATATAATTTATTTTTGTAATACAACTTCAAAATTGCAGCTTTGTTTCGTAGTTCAAAAGTTGCAAATCACATAGTAAAATTGTCATTAAAAAAAATTACATATTCAACCATACTTTTTCTAATTTTCTCACAATCTCTTGAGGATCTTCTGTTGGAATTGGAAGTTGTTGGTCAAATTGTTCGACGTCGCTTCCCGCTCCCTCGGATAAGATTTCATTGTAGTTGTAGTCATCTTCTTCGTTGATCTCTGATTGACCGCACCTTTTACGCTCCGCTCTAATCCAATCTATGAATAAAACTGCAATCTCTAAGTTGTCTCCCGCCAATGAGTATCTGTGTTCTCCTATTTGAAACCTTCCAGGAGAAAATGCGCTTTCAGAAGTTGTTGATGACGCTTGAATATTCAACACATCTCGGGCAATCTTTGATAATGTTTGAAATGTCTTCTCATTCTCCCTCCAGTATGTCAACAAGTCTTCACGTCCATTTTCATTGGCAATTGATTCGAACGGTACAACACCTTGCAAAACATAAACATCAAACTCGCTAATTTGTGAAGAACTTGAACCACTATACATTATATTTCTAAGGCCTTGAATACTTAAAGCAGAAACCACATGTTTTTTATAAGGTTGCATTGAAGTAGAAGAAGACGGTACAGAAGCCGGTTGATTATTAGCACTTTGATGTTGGTAATACGTATACATATTTTTACATTCTGTTTGTATGCTAGACATAACTTCTTATTTAGTTGGTTCGTAAGTTGGTTTTTCAGTTGGGTCTGTTGAAAGTATTTCTAAGCATTCATAAATCGTTTCAATAAGGGCATTACAACCATGTACTTTAATAGTATGATTTAATACAACATCAATAAAATAAATAGTGGGAATAAGAAAAAAATATTTTTTAAATTTTACAAACATTTTTGCAATAGCTGGAGCGTAAGTTGGTTTTTTCATATATTAATTAAATAACAAAAATATTAGAGTTATATAAAATAACATAGATGAAATAGTAGGATAATAAATACTAGAAAATTCCTCAGTAGCTAGAAAAAAATTCTCTAAAAATAAAATAAATTCCAAAATTTTATCTCAACCATCATCTACAAGCATATCCGTTTGATTTTGATTATGAGCGTTAAATAATAAAGTTATAGGTCTTCTATACTCGTGAGCAACAAGTAATTGTTTATACAAAAAATTTCACCTAGTCGCAACTTCTTCTGGAATTTTCCAATAAGGTAATCCACAATCATGACAAGTTTTTTATACACTTTGCGTCTTTGTATTTTATTATCTTTAAAAATAAAGTTGATAACAAATTGTACTTTATCAAGGATGTTTTTAAAAAGTTTCAAGCAATCCTTTACAACTATGTTATAAATATGACATGTACATCTAACATGAAAAATATGAGGAAAAGATTGAGTAAATCGAGTTTTAAAAATGTTTACGGCATAATCATTAGAAGAAGCATTATCTAATGTAATAGCCATAATTTTATCAGTAATTCCATAATATTTACTAATTTCATGAATATTTTTTGAAAAAAAAAAACTTTTGTGTGCCTTTCATCAATATATCTATATGTTAATATACATTTTTGCATAGACCAATTGTGATCTATCCAATGACATGTAACAGTTAAATAATCATCATCATTAGTACTACGACCTATGTCAAAAGTGATAGCCAATTTGCCCTTAAAATGATACAATGCATAACGTAAATATTGTTGATATTCATGCGCAAATTTAAAAACATATCTTCTAATAGTTGATCTAGGAAAACGTTAGAAGCATGATTATATGTTTCTCGAATGTAATGAATAAAAACAGGAGAGGAAGGAAATGAAAAGGACAAACCCTCCACAACAACTAATTTTGCTAAATTTTCCCGATCTTTGTGTTTATCATATTTAGGACCTATAACTCCCCCCGTCATCGGATTAATTCGACCTTGTACTTGGTCGGGGACATTATGTGAGCCTTGTCCCGATTCAGAAGGCATTTGCACACCCGCTTTTTCAGTCAAATATTGGTTATACCTTTGTGAGAGTTTTTTACGTGTCTCATTAAACCTCATGTCTCACCTTGACCTTTTCCAGTTTTAAATTTATAAACTTCGCGACAAATTTTACAAATAGCTAGTTGATTTCCATGTAGGTGATTTTAATTTTCGTTGTTTTTGTCCTCGACTCATATTCAGTTTCAGCCAGAGACTCAGTCTGAGCCTGAGGTGGAGGTGCACTAGTGAGTATGTTATCTAAATTTTCTTCTAAATTAAAGTCTGTTTCAAATGCAAATTATACCTCATGATCTAATGGTATATTAATATTAACATTAAAAAGATCAGTTTCATTTACATGAGTGAAATCATCGTAATTAGGATTACTAGAAGATGCACAATTACCCTGTTACCCCTAGTACCTCTACAAAAAAATGTCCACCTCGTTCCATTATAATTATCCAAATAAATACTTAAAGTTAGTGAAATTAAGTACGATAATTACAATTAAGTAACAATAATAATTTAAATTAAAGAAGGAACGAAGGTACCAAACATCGACGTAACGTCGACGTGTAATCGAGGTTGAAAAATGAAACTTTGCTCGATGATCCTCAAGCTAGTTGCCAACTCCACTCCCAATTTTTGAACTTTGACATAAATTAGCAAATAAAATATAATATTTAGTGTGCAATTTAGACTTGTAGAGAGAGAGAGATTGTAGGAAGATTTGTGAGAAAAATGAGATATTTATAGTTGAGAAATATGATTAATGTATAAATATACTAACTTAGGGGTGAAAAATATTAAGGGAATAGGGTGGTTTATGGGGGGGGGAGGGCAAATGGCCGTTACTAGCCGTTGCCAACGTCTAAAATCGAAAGTGGCCCGTTGTGCAACGACTAGTTCTGCAGGGGGGGGTCGTTGGCGGGATCGGGACGAGCCTTAGTCCCGAGTTCGAACCCCGCTACCGACATTGTACGTACCAATTTTTTTCTGCGGATTGGGGCGGTAACCGAGCTGGGGCGGGATCGGGCCGTTCCGGGCCACCGGACAGCCTTAGATTGAAGCGATCATTACCTCATATACAATACTATTGTATTGCGAGGCAGTGCCGTGGTTATGACCCACAGAACCTCAATATTAAGGAATATTTATAGTTTCATGTTCATTGTTATGTTAGTACATGTACAAATTACGAACACTGAGTGTGACAATTTATGACATATATTGAATTGGACGATCAAATCTCTGCATTCTACTTGCCCACACTAATGGTAAGCTTGTCATAGTCTCTCAATGGAGGCCATCTTGAATTTTATATTTGATTTATTTTGTTTGAGTTGCGTTCCAATACAACCACATTTGAATATATGATGCTCCATGTACTTTATGGATTACAAAATTCAGCGATAGGAAAATGCATATTATCTTTGCTTTGTATATTAAGTGATGTGATAAAAGGATTCACTTAGTGGGAGTAATAACTCATTAGTTTCGATAACGATTCATTTAGATTTGGTTCGTGACAATTTATTTATAAAACTATTGTAATAAATGTGTTATCGATCGTGGTCAAAATATTTTGATAAATATGAAATTTAAGTTAGGACACTTTTATTTTGAAATAATTTAAAGCTAATTCTTCTTCTACTCCTAAGAAGAATCTATCATTTTCAACTTCTTCCCCTAGAAAAATAACTCTACTATTACTCAAAAATATTTTTTCTTTTTGAGATTTGGTTATTCATCTTAACCATAAAAAATAGTCATTTAAAAAAAATAAAATTAGCACTTTCAATAATCATTCTTTTAAAATAAGAAAAACACTTTTATAGTTACCTATGAAATAGACTAATTGATTAGCGTTATAGTACTGCTTGGACCATGTGTTTCCTTTTGTTTTTCACCTACCTGGGTAATTATTGGTTGACCAGAAGTCTTACCGCGGTAAACAATCAACTTTAACTAGTAAGTACTCCTTAGTAGGCATAGAAATATAACAATTTTTTTTTTTTGGAATTTTTGAAGTTTGAGCTGGGATTGGAGTTGTGTTTGGCTATAGTTTTTGTAAATAATATTTTATTGTTGAAATGTACTTTTTCAATAAGATTTTAATTGTGAAAAAAGTGAAAAAAATGAAAAACAAATTTTTGGTTATTTTTTTCAAATTCAAAATACAACTTTGAAATTTTCATAACAAAATACTGATTTTTTTAAAGAAGTAAAAAACAATGTTGAAACAAAATAAATAATTCCTATGACTAAACGGGTCGTTATCTGGTGGAACTCACTTTTACCCTAAATGACGAAATCTGATGGACAAAAAACGACGTCGTATGAGCACTACTAAAACGCTATATCCGTGGTTAACCCACCGCGCCGTTTTGAACTGTAGGGACCACAAACAATATCTTGTCCGCGTTTATGACCTGTTTCCTTTGTAATAACGCGAATCTAGGAGGGGTAGAATTGGTATTCACTTCATTTAACAGACATATTTTTATTACTCCTCCTTAATTACAATAGTCATTAATTAAAATACTTATATATTAATATAACTTAGTCCAAACTACGTGGGCTTTGAGATAGCAAGAAGAAAAAAACTCAATTCTTTTGCTCTTCATTAGAGCAATTGTTAAACCTCTTCGATTTTTCTTTAATTTTCCACGAAACACCGGACTGGTGATTAGTACAGAAATAAAGGGTTTGGTTTTTTTCAGTTCATTTTGGTCACCAGATCTTGGTTTGAAAAAGTTGATTTTTTTTTTGAGTCAATTTGAAGTCATATAGCAATACAAGAAAAGTGCAAGTGTTGCTTTTATACTTGTAATTTTGAGGAGAAAAATCAGATTTGGTGGTTTCTTGATCTGTTTGAATTGAGTCCATTTATAGTCAAGCTGATTGATATTAAAGCCACCCAACAATCTGATCTGATTGGAGTTATTTAATATATGGTACTATTGAATTATTTCTTGTTGTTGTTGTTGTTGAAGTACAACATTGTTTGATCTGCATTTCTTGATATATGTTGTTTGATCTGTCTGAAATTTGATTTAAAGGGTATTCCTCATTGTTTGCCATGACTTTTTATCGTATTATTTTGTGCTTTGAATTGATTGTTCTTGAGCTGAGTGTCTGCCGGAAACAACCTCTTTACACCCAATGTAGGGTTAAGGTGTGCTTACACTCTACCCTCTCCAGACCCCACACCCCCACTTTGTGCTGTGTATGTTGTTGTTGGTATTCCTCATTGTTATAAGACTTTATGCCATTGGGTCAATTTGGTCATGGTGATTAAGACTTGTTTGTGGCATTTTATTTTGCTGACTAAGAAGCTGTAAAAGCTTCAGCTTTGGTTGAGAAAAATTCATAGATTGCTACTCCACAAGTCTATGGATGTTGAAGGGACTATGTTGTTTTCTTTTAATTTGTATGGTTGAATAGTTAATTTCAGGTCAAATTGGTTATGTTGATTAGACCTTTTTATGTGTTTCGTATTGCGGATTAAATACTGTCAAAGCTTCAGTTTTGGTTAGGAAATCTTAGATGTCTACGAGTTTATTAAAGCTGAAGGTACAATGTCAATTTTTCTTTCAATTTTTGTAGTTTATTGACTTCTGTTTTAGCGGAGTGGGGGTGGGTTCACGATTGATGCTCCGTCCGTCTCCTGCATGAGCATTGTTATAAGAATCTCAAAGAATTAATGTATAATTTCTTCAACTGTCATGCTTTTCTAAGTAAAGTTGGTAAGCTAAATTAACTTCCGCGGAGCACTCTCATGTATTTTCTGCAACTTTTTAGTGATCGCCCAGAGTGAGTAGTAAGCAGAGTTGCAGTGTAATAAAATGAAAAACAAATCATGACCTTTTATGTTGAACAAGTGTTTTTTCCGAATTCCATCAGCCGAGACTTGCTGCATTAACTATGCGTTTGAGAACATTCAATGCAATGTGGCACTATTTCTGCGGTTTCGAAGGCATTGTTTTCTTCTCATTGCTTGGCCTCTTAATGGCTAGACAGGCTTTGACTCCTTTATATTGACTGGCAGCCTCAATCTGAGTCGTATCCATTTTGCTTATAAGTTTAAGGGCATAGAAGAGTACAAACAATATTTCTGAATGGGCAACCCCACATCGTTGTATTTGCAGGCTGCTTCCGTTAGCTTACCGGTTGGTTCTCTTGTTTGGGTGGAGGATCCTGATGTAGCCTGGATAGATGGGGAAGTTGTGGAGGTTAATGGTTCAGACGTAAAAGTTCTTTGCACTTCTGGTAAAACGGTAAGTGAGCACATGGCATTTTATTGTAGGAAAGAAATAATGAGTTGGGTTCATTCAACTAACGGCAGAAATGAGCCAGGGCATTGAGTTTCGGGAAATGGTGAACCTTGTCCCACTTACTTGCTGAAATCTATGGTTACAGGTTGTTGTTAAGTCTTCTAATGTCTACGCCAAAGATGCTGAAGCTCCGCGGTCTGGCGTCGATGACATGACGAAGCTGGCTTATTTGCACGAACCAGGAGTCCTGCATAATTTAAAGGCTAGATATGATATCAATGAAATATATGTGAGTTTCTTGTCATTTTCCTTTTAGTGTTCTGGGGGTATTTAGTCAAGTAACCTAATAAATGATGATTTCAGACATATACAGGGAACATATTAATCGCTGTGAATCCTTTTAGAAGGCTACCTCACTTATATGATACCCATATGATGGCCCAATATAAAGGTGCAGCTTTTGGGGAGCTGAGTCCACACCCTTATGCTGTTGCAGATGCAGCATACAGGTTTGTGCTTCTCTGTTTTTATGAACCAAACACTCTATGTTTGAATTGTCATTAAAATATACTCCCTCTATCCCAATTTATGTGTCATCATTTCCTTTTTGGTCTGTCCCAAAAAGAATGTCACCTTTCTATATATATAAACAATTTAACTTTATGAGATGATTTACAACCACACATTTATATAAGACTTGTTTTGGACCACACATTTCAAATGTCTTCCTTTCTTTCTTGAACTCCATGCCAAGTCAAATGGTGCCACATAAATTGGGACGGAGGGAGTAGTATTTACTATGGATTGAGACTCACTGGGTATGTTGTTGTTGTGGATGCAGACTTATGATCAATGATGGAGTAAGTCAGTCAATATTGGTTAGTGGGGAGAGTGGGGCTGGTAAAACAGAAAGCACTAAGCAACTCATGCGCTATCTTGCTTACATGGGAGGGAGAGCTGCAGCTGAAGGTAGTAGATCAGTTGAGCAGCAAGTCCTGGAGGTAATAAGTCTTGCACTCTTTATCAGTTGAGCGTGACAATTGGTTGCTTACTGATAATCGTTCGTATGGATGTAAAACTAAAGATCATTTGTTGCCTTTATCTACTCTCTTACATGGTGACTAGGCTTTTGCATTTTGCAGTCTAATCCTGTTCTGGAGGCATTTGGTAACGCGAAAACTGTCAGAAACAATAACTCAAGGTTGGATTGAATTTTGTCAGTTTTCTAAGTGTTCAGAGGGCATGTGTCTCTTTTTTTCTGGAAAAAATTGCTACATTGTTGTAATATCTCTTGCATGGAGATTGCAGTCGTTTTGGTAAGTTCGTGGAGATCCAGTTTGACCAAAAGGGAAGGATTTCAGGAGCTGCTGTCAGAACATATTTACTTGAAAGATCTCGTGTTTGCCAGTTGTCTGATCCTGAGAGAAATTATCATTGTTTCTACATGATTTGTGCTGCACCACCGGAGGTAATGCACCACTATTTACTTCATTAAATGGATTTGTATGAAGAATAAGCATTCCGAACCCACAGTATTTCATATTGTTTTCCCCTTGAATTTTTGGTTCACTTCTCTGCCGTGTTGGAAAATTCAACCAATTTTTTCCATTGTTGTACTCTCGCTTTGTTAAGCTTTTAGAGGTTGCAACTTGCAAATGCTTTTACTTATATTGGTATCTGAGACATTTTCTCAGATACCAATATAAATTAAAGCATTTGCAAGTTGCAACCTCTAAAAGCTTAGTGCACCGGGCTGCCCTTTTTCTTTTTGCCCTTTTTGGTATGTGAGACATTTTATCTTGTCCTCTGCTCTGACAGCTTATAATGTTGTTGGCTAATTTTATACTTTGTGATTAGCTTCAGAAGTTGAATAATAGACCAGATGTAACCTGCTTAGGTTATAGCACCTTCATGCCCTCAAGTCATCTGTGTGTTTGCCTAGCTCACATGCGACTAGCAGTATTCTGATGGTGGCAGTGCCTAGAGATTATTGCCCCAGGACTACAGGTTCTGTTCAGTACGTGTAATCCAACTGAACACAAAATCCTCTTTAGAGTGTAAATATCCCATGGACATGAAGGGGTAAAACATATGTAATCTGCACGGCGTATGATTTTTTTCGGTAGTTATCCCAACAACTTCCATATTGGGTATTTTTTACCCCTCTGAGTATGCTTTTCCCTTAGTAGTAGGAAAGTAGTACTATACTTTTGTTTGGATAGAACATTACCAAATTTTTTTTAAAACTTTTGTTTGGGCAGCTCATATAGGGAACCAACAACAACAACAACAACATACCCAGTGTAATCCCACACGGTGGGGTCTGGGGAGGGTAGGGTTACGCAGACCTTACCTCTACCTTGTGAGGTAGAGAGGCCATATAGAGAAACCATCTTTGCATTTCTACCGTTCATTTAGAAAAAAATTGATACAATACTCCTTTAATTCTGTGCTGTGGGAGGTATCAGGTACTCAATGGAACAATCGAAGTGCACGCAAGCCCAGGATGCCCTACGCCACTGTTATAAAAAAGAGAGAACATTAATCTGCTGTAGTAACATAAATTGGTTCAAGGATCATCCTATAACAACCCGTCACCTACCATGCTGTCTTTGCCTGGGATGCTCAACTCCTTTTCATTCTCTTTGATATCTTAGTTCATATTGATGAATAATCCGTCATATTGACTTGTTTTCCAAGCTTCTTATTTTATCTTTCCACTCTCAGGACATTCAAAGGTTCAAATTGGACAATCCTAGGACATTTCATTACCTCAATCAAACGAAGTGCTATGAGTTAGATGGGGTTGATGATTCCAAAGAATACTTAGCTACAAGAAAGGCAATGGATGTGGTTGGAATAAGCTTGGAAGAGCAGGTATCTTTGGGAAATTACTAGTGACAGTAAAACATGTTCAACTGTAGAGCTTCCTTATACTTTCTTGGTTACCTTGTGAATTCTCCTAGGATGCAATATTTCGAGTAGTGGCAGCAATTCTCCATCTTGGAAACATAGAATTTGCAAAGGGTAAGGAGATAGACTCGTCAGTCCCCAAAGATGAGAAATCTTGGTTTCATCTGAGAACTGCTGCGGAGCTATTCATGTAAGTGGTGGTATATAAGGAATATTAAATCAAAGCATATTATTCTCTTTTACTGGTTTGAAGCATTTCTTTTAGAGAGAGAGAGATACAGATACAGAGTAGCCATTAAACTTTTATGTTACTCATAGGTGTGACATAAAGGCTCTAGAGGATTCCCTTTGCAAACGCGTTATTGTAACTCGTGATGAAACCATCACCAAATGGCTGGATCCAGAAGCTGCACTTACCAGTAGAGATGCTCTTGCAAAGATTGTGTACTCGAGATTGTTTGACTGGTAAGCTTTAGTTTTATGTCTGGACAGGAATTAATTGACAGGTTCAGTTATCTTCTTTGTTTGTAGTATTCTTTATTTCTACAAAAAAAATGTCAGTTTACTCAGACCCTCCAACATTTGTTTGCAGGCTGGTAGATAAGATTAATAATACAATTGGTCAAGATCCAAATTCTAAATCTTTGATTGGCGTGCTGGATATCTATGGATTTGAGAGTTTCAAGACTAACAGGTGATTGGGTTGTACCGTGTACGTGAGTTGTCTCTTGGAGTGAACTATTAAAGAATTCCCTTGACATCTCCACGAGCAAGCAAATGTCATAGTACTTCACATTGTGTCAAGGGTCACATTTTTGTTATTGAAAATTGTATTGTATTTATCTGTACACTTTCACCAATCAAATTTAATGTGGACTTAAGACCTCATTGTTAGTTACTAGTTAACCGTTCTCACTTTCTTTCTACATCTGATATTATGGAAGCTTAAAGAAGCACACTGTTGAATCTTGTTACATTTTGGTAACACCCAAGTGTCTGAAATTTTTGCATCTCAAAGCTGATTCTTTTGTATAATGTATCATTTTTGTGGGTTATATCTGCAGCTTTGAACAATTCTGTATCAATTTAACAAATGAGAAGCTTCAGCAGCACTTCAATCAGGTTCTGGCTATCTCCTTATCTTTTTGGTACTAATTTTTTGTCCGCAGCACAGCTTTATGATACCTACCAATGTTTTTGCAGCATGTTTTCAAAATGGAACAAGAAGAGTATACAAAAGAAGAAATTAACTGGAGCTATATTGAGTTCATTGATAATCAAGATATTCTAGATCTGGTCGAAAAGGTTTGTGCTGAGATTTTGGATGCTTAAAGTCTTACAATTGTTTACTTGCAAATGTCTTAGAATATATTTGTCTGATGTAATAGCCCCCAGTAAAGCCATTTTACTGCTTTCCTCCCTTCGCTCTTTGTAAAATCTCTACAGGTCTTCTTGGCAGTCACTTGCCTTTCATTAGGAATATGTTATTCTCTTTGCAAACGTTTGTCAGATTTCTGATGCAGCTCAGTTTTTTCAAGCTCGTGCTACTAACAAATTTTGATCGTGGAACCTGTTGGGTTAAGGATCTTCATACTGCAGGTTTAGGGTTAAATAGCTTCAGAGATGATTTTTCCATTGATAAACAGTAATAACAGGTAACAAAAAGCTTATGCAGAGATAGTGTCATCAAGAATATAAAAATCCACAGAGATGTTCTAGTAGTAGAAGACCAAAAATCATGCTGTCTAGGTCGGATAAAATCTAATGAGCTAATTGGCTAACCTCTGCTTTTTTCTTCTTTATCAAAGATCTTCTAAATTATAGATCAGGGATAATCTCGATTGCCTTCTATTTTCTCATTCAGTTGATTTCTTTTCTTATTACCATTTGCACCAGCTCTTAATTACTTGCTCTTCATTTTAATGACTTTTAAAATTTTCCCTTTGCTAGAAACCAGGCGGTATTATAGCACTTCTTGATGAAGCTTGGTAAGTAGGTTGCTGAAGCTTTTCCAGTAGCCTTATCATCCATTCTCTCTTACAATTGTCGCACTTATTTGCGCTACTTATGCTCAGATTTGATTGCTTAGGATGCTTACAAGGCTTTCCTTTGTTTTTGTAGCATGTTTCCTAGATCTACTCATGAAACGTTTGCTCAAAAGCTCTATCAAACTTTCAAAAACCATAAACGTTTCTGCAAGCCCAAGTTGTCTCGTTCTGATTTCACTATATGCCATTATGCTGGTGATGTAAGTCTTTGTTTCCTTTGATATATACACCGTTTGTAATATCACGTTTAGAATTCGTAGTTAATGTCAAAGCTTGAATACTATATACATGTTATTTTCTCCAGGTCACGTATCAAACCGAATTGTTTCTGGAGAAAAACAAAGATTACGTTATTGCTGAGCACCAGGCACTCCTGAATGCTTCAAAGTGTTCCTTTGTATCTGGGCTGTTTCCAACATCAAATGAGGAATCCTCAAAACAATCAAAGTTCTCTTCAATTGGCTCAAGGTTTAAGGCACGTAGAATGCACCTTTTTCTATCATATTTGCTCTTCCCTCTTATATTTGCTATGGCTGGGAGCATGTTGAACCATGATTTGTTTCGTTTTATTTTTGCAGCAACAACTGCAATCTTTGCTTGAAACACTGAATGCAACAGAACCCCACTACATTCGATGTGTAAAGCCTAATAATCTGCTAAAGCCAGCTATCTTTGAGAATCACAACGTTCTGCAGCAGCTGCGCTGTGGGGTAAGCAAATGTTTTGAATTTTATTGCTGTAATGTACGTGGGAGTTGGATTTACACTCACTCTTATTCTAATTCTAGGGAGTGATGGAAGCGATTAGAATAAGCATGGCCGGATATCCTACTCGGAAACTGTTCTATGAATTTCTAGATCGCTTTGGCATCCTTTCGCCTGATGTTTTAGATGGAAGGTATGTTATTACCTTGTGTAATTCAAATTATTAATTGATTCTGTTTTATGCGTTGACTAATTCATCACAGTACGGACGAGGTTGCTGCATGCAAAAGGCTCTTGGAGAAAGTTGGACTAGAAGGCTACCAGGTTACTTTTTGAAATTACTCTATTGGGATATGAAATACTTTCAAACTTTTGGATGTACTTTTCTATCTTTTGCATTATTTTTAAAATATCATGAACATAATTTACTTCTGAACATAGCCTTTTACTTGTACACATATTTTATTCCCTAAGATATATCAAGCAAGTTTTGTCCCATTTTGTATTTGTTACGCTTAATTTTCAGAATTTCAACATGTTTAGAAGAGAGTAGAATACGAATGTTTGGAGGACCATAAATTTGTTGATCGCATTTACCCTTGTCCCCTATCTCTTATATGTCATTATCTCAATCTTGCTTTGATATGAGCATTACCAGTTGGGTAATAAGACATATAATTTCATATGTGGTCTTCTTTCTTGTCTCTTTTGTTGGTTGACTCCTCATGGATGTGCTTTGAACATCTTTAGGTTTGCAAAATTTCTTGTTTTGACCTGATGATTGAAAAGTAAATAGCAAATAAATAATAATAACAAAATCTTTGTTTGACCTCTTTCTAGATTTGTTGATCTCAAATTGGCTCCTCACTTTAGTCCATTTTCCTCTTCTTGACCATTAAGTGCTAAAATGCACCTTCTCATGTTTCTTCTCCTAGTTTATACTGTTTTTTCTGCACATGATGCTGCAAACTTCAGTGGCAAGCCTAATAAGCTGTACTTATTGTCTTCACAGAGTTATTTTGCTTCTTGTTTATAAGCATACTTCATTATTGTCTCAATATCAAATTTTTGTCCTAGTTTCGTATGTGAGACTTCTCCCATGTTTAGGATTCGGAAACCATTCATTGTCTTTATTTGGTATTGCAGATTGGTAAAACAAAGGTGTTTCTGAGAGCTGGTCAAATGGCAGAACTGGATGCTCGAAGGACAGAGGTGTTAGGGAGATCTGCTAGCATCATCCAGAGAAAAGTTCGTTCTTACATGGCTCGGAGAAGTTTTACATTGTTACGTCGGTCAACAATACAGATACAATCTCTTTGCCGAGGTAATGAATTTGCTGCATACGTGTGTTCCTATTTTAGGATGCACTCTAGGATTTGTGTTACTCATTTGATTGTTTCCATTTGGTCATTGTAGGGGAACTTGCTCGGCGTGTATATGAGAGCTTGCGGAGGGAAGCAGCTTCTCTTAGAATCCAGACAAATGTGCGCATGCATCTTGCTAGGAAGGTTTACAAAGAGTTGTGGTCCTCTGCTGTTTCAATTCAGACAGGATTGCTTGGGATGGCTGCGCGCAATGAGCTTCGATTCAGAAGGCAGACAAAAGCAGCAATTATTATTCAGGTAAGCCTTCAATATCTGAAGGATAAATCTGTCTTTTCCATTTCTTGTTCCTGGAGAATGGTAAGCCTAAGGATATGGATAAGTTGGGGTTCAATTTCATAACCTTCAGGTTTATGGTTGGACCCTAAATGGCTGAACCAATCCTTGGGGTTAAATGAAGGATAATCATTTCAAGAATTTGAGATAGATTCCTACTTTAGTAGATGTAGTTTATTTGCATTAGTTTTCTTCGTTGCAACTTGAATAACGTATCTCGAAAGCTACTGCTGTATTCTCATGGACCCTCATACTATATGTTCAGAGCCATTGTCGCAAGTTCTTGGCATGTTCGAAATTTAAGAAGCTGAAGAAAGCTGCAATTACTACTCAATGTGCTTGGAGAGCTAAAGTTGCTCGTAAGGAACTGAAGAATCTTAAGATGGTAATGTCATTCCTCATCTCTCTTTATCATCTTTGTTGGACAAAATTTTCACTCTGAAATTGTCCTATTTTGGTGATATATATGCTGCCTGAAAATTTTCAGATATATAACATTATTGTATGCTTGAACCCGTAAAAACTGATTCCAAATGGTTCTTGTGGCGATATTAGATTCTTTAATTGGAAAGTTGCTTTCATGATTTTGACCAAGGAAGTGGGAGTGGCTGCTTTAAAGGGTGTCAGTGTTCAATTTTAAAAATAAGTTATTTAAAAGGTCCCGAAGGGGGTGGACTAGGGATTGAATAGTTGGGGTAACAACCTTGGCAACTGGGTTCAAATTCAAATAAAGGCGACACTTGGTGAATTCTTCCTATATGCCTAAGTCTTGGTAGAAGGAGTTGCCGGTAACTGTGCTGGTGGGAGCGAGCATACTAGCAGGTACTCAGTGGATTTGTCGAGGTTCATGCAAGCTGGCCCTGACACCACTATAAAAAAGTATTTAAGATGGTTCATCTATCTCCATGAACTTGCAAGCCATAGTACTTAAGGCCTTATCTTCGCAACCACTTGGAGTCTTGGACTGCAAAAGTCATTATGTGCAGCTACTCAAGTTCGTAGTAGAGCAAATTTTGCCCTACTGCTGAGTTGACTGGCTTTTCTAAGTTCCTAAAATTGTTAAGCTCAATGAAAGCATATTACATCATTATAATCAGTATTTTACTATTTTATAAACACATAAATAAAAAAAGTGTAATTTCTCTAACAACTCAAGCTTTTAGATGCAATCGTCACACTTCAACATGGTACCAGGGTAGGCAGAGGCCTTATGTTCAAGTCTCACCGCCACCCACTACCCAAAATAATTTCCACGTGCTCGACTCATGAAAAACAAATTAGATCGCACGTGCGGGGGGCGTGTTTAAGTTATGAATAAATAAATAAATCGATAAAAGTGTACTCTCTCTACGTTTAAGTTTGTTCCACACATTGTGCACTTCAACTGAAAGAAGTTAAACATGCGAAAATGCTTGCAAATATGATTCTTATTCTGTCGCTACATTCTATTTATCCTTGTTTGGTCTCATCAACTGCTTTTATGTGAGTTCTACTCTTACTCATCCCTTTTCAGGCTGCACGGGAGACTGGGGCTCTGCAAGCTGCAAAGAATAAATTAGAGAAGCAAGTTGAAGAATTAACTTGGAGATTGCAGCTGGAGAAACGCATGAGGGTGGGTAGATAAAATTATATATATTATTGTTCACCTACATTTTGGTAGTTGTTCTTTCATGGCACACAATATCCTTGATCAGTGCTTTCCCTAAAGGTTCTAGAACAATCTTCTTTAATCTTCATATGTGCCATTGTTGATCCATTTAAAATTTGGGGAAGGGAACTCCAAATTGACTTAAAAAAAATATGCAATGCCAAAAATTGCCTGTTGATCTAGGTAAGGATTTTGAGGGTAGTGTTTAGAACTAGAACAGATACATGGAGCTCAATAATTTTATTTGGCGAAGGGAACACTAAAGCACCAGAATAGAGGCACTCGCTTTAAGTAATGGACTGCTTCTGCTCTTGAAAGATTGGGGTCACTTCTTGCAGTCTTTTTTTCATACCATTTGGAAACAGTAGTTTGTGGATGATTAGATAGCATCTAGCATCCACTGGTTGTGAAATATACTTAGCTTGAAAAGAATGCATGTTTTCAACAAATGGGTCAAAAACTTTCAACAACATTTGTGCTTGCTGAATAGAAGTATGAGATAATGCCATACCTTACCTTATAAAACAAGTATGAGATAATGCTAGTGAGAATATAAGCTTGTCCCACCTCAACTATTATTTCCTTACGTGATCATTTTGTTTCTTCCTTCCAGCTCATTATTCAAATTGTGTTTTTGTAGGCGGATGTTGAAGAAGCAAAAACACAAGAAAATGCAAAACTACAATCTGCTTTGCACGAGATGCAAGTTCAGTTCAACGAAACCAAGGAAATGCTTGTCAAAGAACGTGAAAATGCAAAAATTGCAGCCAAGCAGATCCCTATTGTACAGGAAGTTCCCGTTCTTGACCATGAATTGATGAACAAACTTAGCATTGAAAATGAGAACCTAAAGGTAAGCGACTGGAACTTTAAAGTCAGGTTTCCATTGTTGCTATGTACGTTTATTAACTGAAGCTACCTGGCGTGCAAGTTTTGACAATTATTTTTTTGAATATTAGACTATGGTAAGCTCTCTAGAAAAGAAGATTGGTGAAACAGAAAGAAAATATGAAGAGACAAATAAACTTAGTGAGGAGCGGTTGAAGCAAGCGATGGAGGCAGAGTCTAAGATCGTTCAGTTGAAGACTAATATGCAAAGGTTGAATGAAATTATAGGCATATGTAGCTTAAATTGATAAATGTGTAAAAGTGTTGTTGTCATAGACACATTAATCATCACTGCGTCTTCTGGCTATTAGGCTTGAGGAGAATTTTTTTGACATGGAATCTGAGAACAAGATTCTTCGACAGCAAGGGCTGTTAACCCCTGCCAAGCGGGTTTCAGACCATTCACCTAGTCTGGCTTCCAAGGTACTTACAGGGGAAAAGTCATCATTTTAGTTCTTCTCTTTCCCTTTGACCAACACTGTTAACAAACTTGAGACACTGTTTTTGCATTTTCAGATGGTTGAAAATGGACACCATCTCAATGATGAAAATCACACTAATGTAAGACATTCTATTGTAGTCATTAAGCTATATTCTCTTTCAGGATGTATTGCTTATGAGAGGACTAATTTTTGCAGGATGCACTGAGTTCCACACCTTCTAAAAATTATGAAACCCCTGACAGCAAGTTGAGGAGACCTCCTATTGATCGACAGCAGCATGTATGTGCTTCTATGGACACTTTGGATTCTCTATTTCTTAATTCCTGATAGAGAAAGTTGTCAAATGAAATCTTTGTTGACCTTGCTACAGGAGGATGTTGATGCACTCATTGACTGTGTGATGAAGGATGTCGGGTTCAGCCAAGGAAAGCCTGTTGCAGCTTTTACTATCTACAAATGCCTTCTCCATTGGAAATCTTTTGAAGCTGAGAGGACCAGTGTGTTCGATCGTTTGATTCAGATGATTGGTTCAGCTATTGAGGTAACTACTTGTGGATGCTGATTACTTACATTGACATGGACATGTTTCATGGATATTTAAGAACTGAAGGCTTGGAAAGGGACCTGGAAAGGTTGGACAATAAGTGCCTGACTGCAGTAAAAAGTGATACCTGCTTCTGTACAGACCAGGAGCTAAACATCCATTTAAGTAGAAAAAATAGAGATAAACATCCATTATCTTTTATATTGTTACAGAGAAAGCAATCAGTTTCTACCAGCATTGATTAGGAAATGAAAAAAAAAAACTGCTCATCTATTTAAACTTTAAACCATTGTGGAGGGGGAAGTCTAGATGATATTCATCAGCATATTTACAATGTATGCTCTCTTTCCTCTTAGGATTTTATGATATGGCGTAACAAATCAATCTTGCTTAACTGAACCCGTGGCAAATACCAATTCCTGATTTCTGAAGCTGTCAGTGGGGGAGGGAGTGTGTGAAGTGTTGGTTTACTTAGTGTGCCCAAGCAACACTAACATAAACAGATTTTGGTGGAGTCACTAGCTATATCTCAATATTTTCTCTTGAATAAGTTAATGAGCTCCACATTTTAATAGGATACCTTAGGTTTTTTATTCTTGTCTGTGAATGAGCTTTCCATTGTGAAGTTATCTGGAGGTGTTACGTTAGAGATGAAACTGGAAATCAGAGACCTGTAGACGGGAATAAAGGCTTGAAGGTTGGAAAAGAAAGTTATAAATGCTAGTGTATTAAAGCAGATGGGGACTGCATCTCAGCGTGAGAATTGCAGAAAGTATTAGCTTCAGCTTTTGAATATTATATTTTCGCCTATATTTGTATCATTCAGTCAGCTGCTTTATATTGTCCCATTCAACCACCATCAACAACTATAGGACGTTACATTTTAATGTGAAGTACTTATTCATGTAGGAAGTCCTTATGTTTTATTTAGCTAGAGAATAGTTTAATAGTTTATACCGAAGTAGAAGTTCCCAGATTTTAAATTTTTTAGACATTCAAACCCGATCAGAATTACGAATTTGATATCTTTCCATGCGAATAAACTTGATACACAACACATAAGGATTAACTTAATGTTTTGTTTTGAGGCGACTTGAATCATTAACGAAACATGGAAAAGGAATATCAGTGTCTAGTAAACTTCAACATAACTTCCATCATTACTAAAGCGTGGAATAGGAAAATTATCTGTCAGTTTGGACTTTCTGCTGAATGGTTTAAATCTTCATCCATGAGACAATGAGTACAGGGGAAACAGGAGTGCAGCCTTCGTTTGTCAAATTTTTGAAGGTTGATGCAGCATTGAGAACCATTTGTGATTAAAGCATAACAAAGTATCTACTGATTGCAGAATCAAGAAAACAACAACCACATGGCGTATTGGCTGTCAAATACCTCAACATTGTTGTTCTTAATCCAAAAAAGTCTGAAACCAGGTGGTGCAACTCCTACCCGCAAACCACAGCCTCCGACATCTCTATTTGGAAGAATGACAATGGTATTGCAGCTTTTGAATTTTCCTTAATTCTTGTTTAAGCTCGACTGTAGTCCTGTCAAGAGTAGTAGCTTTGACTCTCATTTCTGATTATGCTGTGTTGTTTTCAGGGATTTCGTTCGTCGCCTTCTGCTGTCAATCTTGCTGCAGCTGCAGCTGCATTGGTAGTGTGCCAAGTTGAAGCAAAATACCCTGCTCTGCTTTTCAAGCAGCAGCTTACAGCATATGTTGAAAAGATTTATGGAATTATTAGGGATAACTTGAAGAAGGAATTGGGATCACTCATTTCCTTATGCATCCAGGTTTGTTGAAATATCTCTCAGCAATCCACTATCTGCATTTCGAAGAGCTTTCTGCTCTTCCTTTTTGGCTTACCACTTCCCCAAGTTCAGGATGCTCTTAGAGGTTGCTGCTTAATTGCTAATCCTCTTCACTAAATTTTACTCTTATCTAATAAGTTTCAGATTATCATAAGTTTTTGTTTGTAAGGAGAGATTCATGGCTAATAAATATTCATAATATTGTGAGTCATGCGTATTAGGTCAGAGTCTATAGAGGAAATTCTCTTAATTTTTCTTTGGATTGTTTTTAGGAGATTCCTCGACATTCCTGAAAGTTCTTTTTTGTTTTTGTTTCCCTTGTCAAATGAATGAATAGCTCAGTAGGGGTTTTCATCCTCTTGAGAAAAAGGGAACAGATTATAATGCATATTTCCTTCTTTATCACATGTCATCCATATTTCATGAAAAAATGATTTCATGTGACATATTAAGTCCTGTAAGCATTCAGTTAGTATTCCCTTTGAATTTAATCATGAGTAAACCAGGTCATGTGGTAAAATTCTCTTTTGATGCATACTGTTTCTCCCTTTTTGTCAATATTACTCCTTATAATGTACCTATAGAAAAAAGAAGGATCATTTGCCCTAGCCATACAAATTGAAGTTTTTCACAAATAGTGCTTGGGACATGCTTTCTGATTTTCTAGGTTATTATGTATAGCTCTAATTTGATAAAGAATGTTATCCGTCTCTCAAGTCAATATAAAATGATATATCCCTATAAACCTATATACTTGTGCTTTTATTACTTGATGATCTAAGACTTGAGAAATATAGCTCATCTGAAAAGTGCATGTATTTATAACATTTTAGGTTATTTGGTACAATAACATTTATAATTCACCAAAGAAAACAATTGTTAGCTGCAAGTTATAGTGATTAACATTTTGTAAAGATAAAGGAATTAAACAAGCTGGATCCGACTTGCATTTTTTTTTGGTGACAATGATATTCTGTTGATGTTTGTGGGGTGTCATAGCAGACTTGCATAATGTGTCAATGGTCCTTTAAGGCTACACCATTGTGCTTAGCAAATAATAAAAGAACAGGATACTATCAATGAATAGGTATCGCTAGGGCTATGCAAGCCGCTGAAGGCGAGATGAATCTTAACATAAAATGATCTGTTACCACACCCACTTATGAGCCGCTTTGATCGGGCTCAAAGTCTCACCGTCTTTAGCAGCAACTATGTGAGTCACTTCGGTGCGCGCTAAGACATGCACTCATGTCTTCTAAGGCGCACCAGCTATCTCCCGGGAACTCCTCCCCTTATTGTGGCAAAGGAAAACACCATCCCTTCTTTCTCTCACAATCACGATAGTCGTGCAGTTGAACATTTGAGTTATGGAGAAACTGAGTATCTAAGCTTATGTACTTTAAACGTCTTCTGATTACACATCTGAGTGAAGAATTGAAGTTTTGTTGCGTGGAACATAAATGTGTGTGTGTGTGTGTATATATATATATATAATTCTCACTCTTTTAGAGAAGCTAGTTTTGGACCAGTAGCTATTCTTTTCCATTGACATGTTAATAAGTAAAACATCTACTTCTGCTCTTTTGTGGTTGTTTCTTAAGATTGTTCAAATTTAGCACTAGATTTTCCTATTCCCTTTCAGTTTTTAGTGTAGCTTTGTGGTCTGAATTGGAGTAAATTTGTCAATTTTAGCCTTCCTTCTACATAACAATAGTAATATGTTGAAATTTAGGCACCAAGGACTTCCAAAGGAAGTTTGAGAAGTGGGCGATCCTTTGGCAAAGACTCCTCGACAAATCATTGGCATCGGATTATTGAAGGCCTCAACTCTCTTCTCTGTACATTGAAAGAAAATTTTGTACGGATCTCATAATATAATTCTTTTACCAAATTTCCAAGAAAAGCTAATGCTTGCAGTTTGTATAAAAACTATTTTTGTTTCTTTTAGGTGCCTCCAATTCTTGTTCAAAAGATATTTACTCAGACTTTCTCTTACATCAATGTACAACTGTTTAACAGGTGAGTGAATTTTGTTATTCTAAGTTGTGTTTTTATATGTCAGTTGTCAAATGCTTATTCCGCTAAATATTGCAATTTGCAGTCTACTTCTCCGAAGGGAGTGTTGTACGTTCAGTAATGGGGAATATGTTAAAGCTGGGTTAGCTGAGCTAGAGCTATGGTGCTGCCAAGCAAAAGAAGAGGTAAGTTCTGCATGTCTATAATTTTACACATTGCTACTCATGGCTAATTGAACTCATTTCCTTTTTGTTCTTTAATTGCAGTATGCAGGTTCCTCTTGGGATGAGCTCAAACATATTAGACAAGCTGTTGGGTTCTTGGTATGTTAATTTCTTTCATCGCAACTTAGAAATATAGCTGCATAACTTGCCAGACACTGGAAAAGGTCTTGGTAGTGTTGAAGGGACAAGTAGTCTTAAAAGGTTGCCCTTCCTATGTATGTGCCCTCGTTTATTATTTTATCAGTACACGCCATGTGTGGTTTTGCCTCGATCTTTTGAATTATGGTTAATTAGTTGTTTCAAGTTTCACTATGAAATTCTTTTGATGATGCTAATAATTTATTAACGTGATGGGAAAGATCCCAGCATACAAGTAGTTCCATGAAGTTTCCACACAAGTCCCTTGACAATTTATATAGAGTTGAATGTATGGTGCTGGACTAAGCTATTGAAATTTTCTCGAGGCCTTTTAGTTCATCACTAGTTCTTATTTTCTCCTGTTGTATTGCAGCTGTCACAGACTTAGTTGTTGCCAGATAATTGCTGCTCATTTTTCCTTTTAGAATTTGTTCATGTCTACATTTTTAGATGTAAATTGCAACTGCGAATTGATATCAATTTTGGGTTTGTTTTTATGTATTGCAACAACTGATGTAATTTTCATTTCCTGTTACTTGTCCGCAGGTTATACATCAGAAGTATAGAATATCTTATGATGAGATCACCAATGACTTGTGTCCTGTAAGTCTCTTTTCCTCTTTAGCATTAGCTCTGTAAATAGTCTTGTCTCATGAAATATGTTGAAGAGTTAAAATTTGATTCTTTTCTGTTGCCATTTAGATCGAAGGAGTTCTTTGTCAAATTTTCCTCTTATTCTTCACTTGAGTTTAATATACAACACCGTACGTACTCTCTCTAAATTTCTTTCTTTTGCAGATTCTTAGTGTCCAGCAACTTTACAGAATCTGTACGCTCTATTGGGATGATAACTATAATACACGAAGTGTTTCCCCAGATGTAAGATATGCATAGTGATGGCTTTTGTCTTATTGAAGTCCTACAGTGTGTTTTCACCCGAGCATAGTTGAATGTTTTGAGAAATTCCCTTCTCTCTTGTTACAGGTCATATCAAGCATGAGGGTGTTGATGACAGAGGACTCAAACAATGCGGAGAGCAACTCTTTTCTATTGGATGATAATTCAAGGTGAGAAACTGTCCTCTGTGTTGTGAATTTTTGTTATCATCTGAGTCAAATATCGGACAAGAAACATTGCCGGAAGCTTCCAGCTGTTTGTCCTTGAGACAATACATAATTACTCCCCTCAACTTGTCCTCTTTTGCCAACTGCACACCTTAAGTTTATAGGGGTCCTATGACGCCCTGAAACTTGTGCGAGGTAGAATTATTGTCCCCTTATTTGCTGATGTAGGACAGATAGTGTAAAAAACAAGGCAAATGATACAGCTTATGGACAGAATACACCATATTTTTTCGATCAAAAGAGACATTATCCGGACAGTTGCGCAAATGTCATTCTTCTTACAGCTACCCAAACTCAGTTCAAATCCAACTCCCTCAGTTTGTGGTCAGAGCCACTTCCAGTAAACGCCACCTCCTTTTCGGTGTAAATCCGAACACCCAAACCCATCTCAAATATTGTATACATAATGACCTGCGATCTGACCCAACTCAATCTGCAAAAATCATCAAATTCAACAAAAACTTGATCAAATGATTTTAGGTCCTTTGATAATGATAAAAAAGATAATGGGCAAAGATGATTTAAGTCTTTTAATAATGATAATGTGTGGTTATGGTGGAAAGATGATGATGAGAAGATGGTGGGGGGAAAGATAAAACGAAAAAAATCACGTTCTGGAGAAAAAGAGGAAAAATGACGTGGAAAAAAAGGTTGCTGTGTGTGGAGTTACATTGCCAACTTAAATCTGGTTTTTGGTCTCTTAGGGTGGTAATAACCCTTATTATCCATTAGTTCGATAAGCTCCCCCCCCCTCCTTTTTTTTTTTTTCTTATCATCCCTATCTGAAATCTGCGGTTAGTGATATTATTTTGACAAGTAACCTGTTTCAACCATTCAAATTCTCTGTGTATATCTGCTCCCCCAACAAATAAATCTCTGCAAGGAACTACAGTGATCACCATTATATATTCTCTACCTCTACTACCATCACGTGTATGGTTAAAGTCTTCTTTGTCTGTTGAAAATTTATTAACCCCACTCATTTGACTTACAAATTGTGCTTCACACAGAGCTTTTCTACACTTATGTTACAAAACTATCTGGGACTTTCTACTTTCTTCGTTATACGTACCATCTAATTGTCAATGACAACTTTCTGGGATTGAAATTTGCCAGATTCACTTTAATGTTACTTCCTCTGTCCCAATTTATGTGATACACTTCCCTTATTAGTCTGTCCCAAAAAAATGATACATTTCTATATTTAGAAATAATTTAACTTGAAACTTCCCATTTTACCCTTAATGAAATGATTTACAGTCATAATATACGAATATGTATGATGACTTGTTTTAGACCACAAGTTTCAAAAGTCTTCATTTTTTCTTAAACTCCGTGCCTAGTCAAACTATATTACATAAATTGGGATGGAGGGAGTAGTACTTATCCTTGAGTTGAGGCATAAACAAGTCCGTGCCTTTTCTTTTTCTCCTTATTATAAATATGATATCTTTAAACACTTCTACATACATCTTTTTCTCTTTTTGAGTATGCATTTTAGTTTCTTGACTTCTTCTGTTTTTTTTGCGTATGATCCTCTAGTTTCTTGTTTTTGTTAAGAGTCCCACATCGGATATGAGACAGGTAATTGGTCTCCTTATATGGCTTGGGCAATCCTCCCTTTGAACTATGTTTTGGGGTTGAGTTACGTCCAAGATCCATTCTTTACATGGTATCAGAGCCAGTCCATTCTAATTCTTTGTTCACCGATGTTTGACCCCCATATTATATTGTCCACGCTCCAGTTAACGAGGCCTGAGCGTGCGGGGAGCGTTAAAAGTCCTACATCGGATATGTGATGGGTAATTGGTCTCCTTATATGGCTTGGGCAATCCTCCTCCCGTTGAGCTAGCTTTTGGGGTTGAGTTAGGCCCAAGCTTCATTCATTATAGTTTTATTCCTTGTATAGGTGTAATTATCATAGAAAAGATGTCTAGCGTTAGTTCTTTACCCTTCATCCATAGGTTGATTAAGAAAGAACAAATTCATGGCTATTTTTTCGCGAGCTATTGAGTTTGAGCAGATGGAAGTGTGATCGGAGTCGATGGAGGTGTTTCTCGATGTTGGGTGTGTTTAATAGCATGAGATGTGGGGATAAGATTAAATTTTAGTTTTTCCAGATATGGAAGTAAAACTGTGCCAGAATTCATTGGGGAAAATATCAAGTCATAAAGTATCAAGTTATCTTTAAGTTCCTTTGGGTCCCTAGTAAATATATTTGTAGGAATATGTTCCTTGAATTTCATTGATTATTATGTACTATATATATAGTGTTACATGGCTACAAACTAGGTAACTAAATCTTCCTAATTACAATTGGAATATAAATGTACCTAATATAAAAGATATACAAAATATGGTGATATTCTAGCAATGGTAATATATAATATATGGAAATATTCTATCAATATTCTCTATTCAGTTAACTCAAATCTATAAATGAGGTATAAATTAATTGGAAGGTAAGATTTAGAAAGTTCAAACTTTCGTCTGTTGTCTTCTTTTTATGAATTTTTATATGTTTTGATCGGCTGATATGACAGAGGTCAAGTTTGTTTGAATTTCCTTCTTGGTCTTTGTGTTCATTTTCTTAGACATTCTTAACTGATACTAGAACTAACTTATTTAAAACTTTCTCCAACTCCGACACAGAGGGAATTGCTCAAATAATATTGAAGTTTGTAAAGTATAAACAGAAAAAAGGAATCGTTTGTAAATTTTTTGCTTTAACCTTTATTCTAACCAGGATTCACATGTTTGATAAAAGCGAAAATCTTAATACTGAAATCTGAAGGCTAAATTTTGTACCGATACAACTATACATCCTTAAGTGCAATCTTTTGAAGAATGTGAACTTGGTGAAAACCTTAGGTATAACCGATACATATCTTTTTGATGCAGCATCCCTTTCTCTATCGATGAAGTCTCAGAATCACTTCAAGTGAAGGATTTTGCAGATGTCAAACCTGCAACAGAACTTATCGAGTATCCGGCCTTCCAATTTTTAGACGAGTGAGGCCTAGGAACCTCGAGGGTTTCTTGCATTATAGTTACAGATTTGTTGAAAATGTGCTAGGTGGATATATATTCAATTTGTTTTATATTCATTCTTTTTCCCTTTCAATTTTTTAACCCAATATAGATTGCTGTAAGATAATATTTTTCTCTTTTGTGTTTATAATTGTAATTCCAATAGCATAAGGTTCAGTCAGCAAGTAGTCAAGTTTTGTATTTGTTTTGGTGCAAAGAGAAGCAACATTCTTTTATCAGGAAAATAGAGAGCAAAGTATGTTGGTGGGGTGTAAAAGTATTGTATTCTGTCCAAATTTCATTATGTAATGAAACAGAAACATTGAACTCGACTATTGTCTTATGAGAATCATACCAAGGTTGATTTTGTATTTTGTGTTGCATCTTTATTTGTAAGGGTGTTATTCTGTAGCTATTATGACTCAACTTTCCGCCTACTAGCCCGTTTGATTCAAATTTGCTCTATGTAAAGCATTAAAGAGGAAAATTCTTTCTTAGATTTTTTCCATTGTTCAGTTGATATTTGAATGTCACTGAGATCAACTTTGAAGAGTACGGAAGGTTATGCTGAAAAATAATAGTTGTTCTGTCCCAATTTATGTGGTGTCATTCGGATTTTAAGGGTTTAAACTTTAAACTCTTTAACTTTGACTGTGAATTCGGATATGAATTTAAGTTTTTAAAAATAAAATTTATATTTGAAAATTATGTAAAAAATATTATAAGTTACAACAATTGATAATTTAAAATATTTAAAAGATATATGAAAAAATTAAAATCAAAGAAAAATTTGTTTGACTCGTGAAATTTAAATAGTGCCACTTAAGTTGATATGGAGGAAGGATTGGTGTTAAGAGATGACAGCGATGCTCTCTTGCGTCTTTAGCAACGCTCGTTGCTTTTTTTTTTTTTGGCTTCACGGAACTTTCTTCTTTGTCGGAGTTTTCCCATCTAAAACTTCTCTCCATGTACACTTGGATATCATTGAATATCATTGTATGTGATATGTATATCAGTGTATATACATGCACACACTTGACATGCAATAATTATACATTACATGATGAGTTATATTAGAGTAAAATCTGGGCGTTATTTTAAAAAAAAAAAAAAAGAATAATAGGATAGATCTTATTGTCCTTCCTATAAGAACATACATAATCATTGGGTGGATAGGACAAGTTGCTAGTTGAATTTCCAATAATATAATTTAATGTAAGAATTGACATGTATCTGAAAATCAAGAAAGTACAAATTACATTTTGCAGACTTGGCGTTTAGGGACCCCTTTCACGTGCTTTTCTTAAATACCTACAAAGAATTAACCACACCCTTCCATGCCCTCACCTCACTCACTTAAGGGTTTTGGGACCTTAATATTAATTCCTTTATATGGTACACTAATTGGACCACCTTCCCCAAAGAAAAGAAAAAATGAATATAATCAAGAGTGAAAACATTAAGCAGAATTCTCGTCCCAAAGCTAATTAGGTTTTGTTAAAACCCTACTTTAGATTAAAATTAACTTATGTACACATTAAAAAAGACTTTATGTTTGATGGGCAACCTTTTTTTTTTAAAAAAACTTTTCATTACATAGGAATAGGGGAAGGGAAAATGGGAAGTGGATTACAACGTGGGCATTCAAACTCTCACCAATAAAGTGAAAGTTCAGATAGCCAACCAATTGAGCTACTAAATCCTAATTTGATGGGCAACCTAAGTTTTGCCTAACGAATCTTTTTAAGTTGGGGTTATCATTTAAAGGTTTTGTTAAGCAGAATAGAAGTCCAACACCTCCGGGTTATGATATACTATTTTTGTAATTATCTCATCAAGCACTAAGAAGAATGTACAGTAAGACTTCAATATGATAACCATCTTCTGTATCAACATTTCACTATAACAATCAAGTTTTTTATCGAATCGATTTTTATATTATGTTATTTTATATATTTTTTATAATAACATTTCTCTATAGCAATCAAATATATCAAAACAAACAACAATGTTATAGAGAGATTTGACCGTACTAAGAAAAGACACATTTTCCCCCTTTACATGTCAAGATGTAGGATGAACAATATCTTAGAGCACAAAAGTTAAAATTCCAAAACTACCCTGGTGGACAGGCTGGCAGGACGACGAAGTCAGACTTATTAGCAATTTATGGAGCATTAAATATTTTAGTTTATCCCAAAAAGAATTTACACTTTGAAAGGATTAAAAGAGAGTGGCTTGTCGACAGTCAATTGTGCCACAAAGTATTTAAGATCAAGTCAATGGAAAAACGAGGATTTTAGAAATAAGAAGAAAAAAATTTGGAAGCAAGATGGATTATGATATAATCTCTGTCTCAATTTATGTCGCATCATTTTGTTTTTAGTCTGTTCCGAATGTCACATTTTCTTATTTAACAACTATTTAATGGCACAATTCTTATTTTATCCATGTTGGGTTCCACTTAATTTTAAAGATGCACTTATTGTGAAGAAAAAATAAAAGTAGGCACTAAAGTAAGTGCAATTTGATAAATATAATAAAGTATTTAATTAATTTTTAGATTTCATGCTCGGTCAAATGATGTCACATATATAGGGACGGAGGAAGTAGAAGAGAGCTGAAAAGGACAAGTTAGAGGCTTGTGAATTTCACCTGACTCAGTTATCCAAACCCCTGTAATTGGTCCTGCTTATGATCCATTTGCCAAAACAACCATATTCAAACCACAATTTCTTCTTTGAACTTGGTATCATTTAAAGATTCTTTGTGTCCACGTGGATAATACCAATTCCATGCCCACCATAAGATTTTCAAGTTAATAGTTGCTATCTCAGTCTGAATTATTTACAAATTGCTGAAGATTTAACTACATTTATTCATTTTTGTTAAATTTGTCAACTTTTGCTTTATGAGGCTTGGGAGTTATATTAAGCCTAGCTGGGCCTGTCGGCATTTCATTTTCGAGAATTCAACCACCACGGAATACGGATTGAGTAGTGAGTACTAGCTCAATGATATTCTTCATGTACACCTCGTGTCTATGGACCGCTATAATTAGCGCTCTCCCCTTGTATGGACGGTGCTAGTAACACGTTCTCGAATCTTACCATAATCGTGCACTCGATTAAAGAGCTTTACAAGCAACATATGCTTACTCTTTTACTTTAACTTCAAACTCGGCTCACTCTTAGCAACACGTTATTTGTACCCTTTGTCCGCTTTCATCGCTTATTCTAGAGTGCAAAATCCAATTACCATAAGATCTTTTGGTTTCTTTTTTTTATATCCATATCTTCATAAATTGTGAGATTTATCTAACTTGATTACTTTTTAATGGGAGCTTAGAGCATTAGGCTGCTTTTTTTTGTCTAACTTGATGGCTTTTGAGCGTTGAAAATGATTCTAAACCCAATGGGAAGACACTCAGGTTAGTCATTTTTCCAAATTAATGGCAATATGACTGTCGCACAAAATGTACAAAATCCACCTATATCTGTCATCTTATAAATAGAATTTTATCACATTCGTGTGGAAATATGTGGCTCTTATTTATTTTTTTCTCAAAAAATTGGCCCATTCAACATTCTCAATAATGTCTCGAGAAATATTCACCCTATCCATTCGATTAAGATTGATCTGTACCACACGATTAAAATAATAAAAACAAATTTAGTTACTCCTTGACAAAAAAAATCATATATTTCTTATATATACAAAGGATAATCCAAAAGTCTGAATTATCTCTCATTTCTAAGATTAAATCCTTTTTTCTAGTGAACATGGTCATAATTAAAAAAATGTCCATGAACTAATTGTTCTCTAAGCTCATTGAAATTAGATTCATTGCCTTTCAGTGATTTAGTTTACAAAATATGATCAAATGTATAGATTTGATATATTTATATATATAATATACATATCTATACATATAATATTCATAATCAATATATAAATTTTGTATATTTTGACTATATTAGTAAATAAGTTTGGCTATAAGTTTCCCTTTTTACAATAGGCTTAAATGAAATAAATCTTGATTAGAAAGAGTTGTCAGCATAGGGCAATTCGGACGCTTGGCCCCTAAAGGGTGATCTTTAATTTTTGCCCCTCAAATTGATGGTCTTTAATTTTTGTTCTTCGCTTAAAAAAATGATCGAAAATATCTTTGAGGTTGTGGGTTCGAATATCAGCAGAGTCAAAAAGAAAAAAAATTTGCAAGGCAAGATTTCATTAGAAAATATGCATATTCGGCCAAAGATGTATAGAAATTATGCCTTAAGCGGCATAGTTTTTATGTAATTATGCCTCCGAAAAGACCCCAGAGGTTGTGGATTCGAATTCCAGCAGAGTCAAAAAGAAAAAAAAACCGTAAGGTAAGATTTCATAGAAATTATGCCTATTCAGCCAAAGTTGTATAGAGATTATATCTTAAGGGCATAATTTATATGTAACTATGTCTGAAGGCAAAATTTCGTTGAGAAATTAAGATTATGCTTTGTCGGGCTAGTTACATAGAAACTATGCCCCAAGGGGCATAGTCTCTATATAACTTTGGCCGAATAAACATAATTTCCTTGAAAATTTGGCCTTGTGATTTTTTTTTTTGCTTCCGCTGTGATTCGAATCCAGAATCTCTGATTTAGTAGACCCGCAAATAAAGGATATTTTAGCCCACAAATTTTTATTAAATGAGAAGTAGGAATAAAAATAAAGACCAGCAAATTGAGGACAAAAATTAAAGACCAGCCCGTATAAAACAATTGTTTTTTATTTTTCAAATTCTTTTGTGGTGAATTAATCCATCCACAGTCATATAGTCATTATTTAAATTGGAATTTTTTGTCAGTATCTGCGCAACAGTCCAAAAGCATTTCTTGGTCAATATATGGTAAACAATTTAATTATTTTTGCCACTTAATCAACTAGAGGAAAGAAAGTAATAATAATAATAATAATATGGCCCTGTTGTTATTATTTTTATCATTACATGATGAGTGTTGGTGGAGAATTAAAGAACTGAAGGGGTTTGGTCAAGAGAACATTTAGAAATTTGAATTACAAGTAGAATTAGTAATCAAAACAAGATGACTCATATGATTATCTAAGCTAGCACATGTTATTAGATTCATAGTTTGGTATATCAGAAACCATAATTAGTTTGACTATTTTCTTTCTAATAGTCGTTATGAAGTCTTAATGAAAATTTCCATGTGGTTTTATGTGTTGTTTCAATTTTTTTAATTCCCTTAATCTTCTTGTAAATCTTGGTCAACTTCTCTTCATGTTCTAAAATAAGCATTTGGAATTATTTATGTGGTAACCGTTATTACGGTTATCTTGTTAGTTATGTTATTTTTCTCTTTTATTTTCCATTATTTTTTAATGGAAGGTTGAGTTCTCTCATGTGAGAATACGCAAAAACAAATTATCTTTGACTGCATTAAATGATTTGGAATCTCATAGACCCATATTAATTATCGCAGCTTGGTGAAAAAAAGAGGGAAAAAAGAACTTAACCTTGGTCAAATCAATTGGTGGTTTTGATACCCAAATGCGGATCCATATATTCAAATTTAAAAGTTACTTGAAAGAATATATAATATTTTTTGTGTTGACTTTTACTTGTCCACTATATTGAAAGTAATTTTTCATTTTTAGCATATGAAGAAAAAAAATTTAGTTTGTTTCATGTGTTATTCTTAATATTAATTACTTATTTTTCAAGACTTGAGACTATAAAATAATTAATATGAGTATTATAATAAAATATACACTTCATTTACGTATTATTTTTGTACGGATTGCAAAATCAATTGTGTACAAATAAAATTGAACTGAGAGAGTACTTGTTTACTTTAAAGTTTCTCTAAAGTTTTAACTAGAAGCTACAGAGTAATAAAAATAGCTGCTATTATTATTTTTCATTTTGGGTCATGAGTTGTTTTGGTATAACGTAAAATATTTCTTAGATGAGATAAGTTTCTACTGATTTATTTCTTTAACTTGTTGAAAATATTTAACTCTAAACGGGAGAAAATAATCTACGTCGACGTTGGCATTATTTTCCTACTTCAATACTCCAAGTTTCATCTCGTATTCCACTATTACTACATATACATTTTAACTATCCCTTCAGTAATTTTCGCGCCCTTTAAAAACTATAAATACAAAATAAATTTTACTAGATTATCTCTATTTAAAAGTAAATTGATTTATTCCTCTTACATACTTTGTAATTAAGTGTATACAATTCAATTTTTATCCCAAATTTCTACAACGATAATTTTTGAGCTAAAACGATAATAAAAATAGAATGAAGAGAGTATTTAATTTAAGTTACTTATGAAAATATTTTTCCTAAACAATATAGAGTTTACAGCTCATCGGACACAATCTTTGTCTATTTAACATAGTAGGCGCTAGAATAGTTGGGTGTCACTTAAAACATGGACATATTTAAATTGTATTATTACAGATCAACAGCTTTAACTGTTTTGAACAATAATTATCTGTTTTTCTATTTTTTTTCACTAACAGAAAATCACTATATTACTGTGGTTTTAATTAATTTTTAATCATATATTCACAAAGTAGTCAGCAGAAGAGCTATATATAACACATTAACCAATTTGATCCCTTTCTTTTCTTATAGGGTGTGTTTGGTATGGAGTTTTCACGTTTGATTGCTTAATTTTTTTGAAAAATATTTTCTCTAAGGAAACAAACTCCTTAAAGTTTAAAGTAAGGAAAATGATTTCCATAGTAGAAGCAGGGAAAAACAAGTTCCATAGTGACATTATTCATTGATCGTCTCCTCCCACGCCCATCCCATCTCCACCCACATAGCCCCATCCCCACCACCCCAACCCCTACCCTTACCCTCACCCTTACCCATCCCTTATAGTGTTCTGCCTAGATTATACCCATGACATTGACTTCATATTTTCACGAGGTGTCATAAATGAAAGACTAAAACAAAGGATTTTGACTTCCTAAATTAAGGAAGTGATAGTGCCCAAGACCCCCTTTGCAAGGGTTCACATGGATATATAGCCCCTTACTTGGTATCAACGAAATTAAAATCAAATCAGCCTCTGGAAATTAAAACTTGTTATGGGCGGTCCAAATTAATTAAGCAAAGAAAGAACATGCAAAATCGTATTAATTCTAATTGTAATTAACCAACGCCATGTGCTCGATCACCCGTTCTTAAAACTCTTCGTGGTAACCATATAAACGAGTCGATTCAACCATTGCATGCCATGTGCTATCACTTGCTCTTAAACCAACTCTCTCATTAATTAATTAGTTTAATTTTCTTGTAAGTAGAGTTAACAATGAACCTAACATTTTCGATATCTGCGTTGTTTAATTTCCAAGTTTAACTAAAACCAGTGTATATTTAAATTATAAGTTATGGTTGCATTTATTGTTATACCAATCTTGATGGGATAAGATTGAAGAGCATGCATGTATCCTTTGAGATTCCACGTAATATGTTGTGCAACTTGCAAGAAAATATGACGTCCCCTAGATAACGACCCCTTATTTAAAGTGACCCTTTCATTCATTTTCTTTTGTGGCCCTTTGAACTTAATCATTAGGATGCTTAGACTTAATTACATTTAAATAATGTACAATATTCACTAAGATTGTTACATTTGTTATTCATAGCGTGGGGAGATCAATTAAATTGAGGTAAATAGTACTATCTCTATTTCATATTTATGTCATCTTTAAAGATTTTTGCACACCCTTAACAAAGAAACCAAATAATCTTATCTTAAGAGGATATATTTGCCAAAACTACCATCTATATTTCTCCTTAAATATCTCACTTTATTAGTACTTTATACTAATTGAAATAGTAAAGGTACATTTGAAAATAGTAATACTTAATGACTTCTTATTCTTCTAAAATGTAAAGTTGTTAGCGAACCCTTGTCCCTCATCGATTGTGCAAGGTATTCCAAATGAGTGTATATGCTTCGGGGTTACTGTACCATTGAACGAATAAGAGGGGCAGCGGCACCTCTATTTTAGAGTTAAATAAATTAATTAAAATGGGGTTCAAATTACAAATAGCTAATACAAGAACTAAATTACAATTCAACAATAAACTAAAAATTACACAGAAATTGAAGAATAAACTGAAATAGTACTCTGTCTTTAAGATAATATTGCCCCGTATGTATCATTTCTACGTCCTTGATAATTGTCTCCCACAATTGAGCAAAGGAAACTCAAGTGCTACCGTGAAGAATTTTGAGTAACGAAATGATGTTGGAAATTGTAGGAAGAAGAATTCGTTTATGTTTTTGTTAAGTGTAAAGTGTAGCTCAACAATGGTGACGAGGGGGTCTTTATATAGGGTGAAGGAGAGGCTGATGAACTGCCTCCATAAGTGTCATCACTGGCCAAGTAATGACAATTATGGAGGTAGTAATTTCTCCAAAATAAATGGTGAAGATGTGCAACGAATTAGCCATTTAGTAAGAGTAATTCAGCCAAAATAAATGGCTGAATTGAGTGCTGGTGGACGTTTATGATCTCTGTCCAATTCTGACTTTCTTAAAACTTCAGGGACCAAACTGTACATCTTGAAACTTTAGGGACCAAACTGTACATATGAAAGAATTCTGATCCAAACTGTACATATGGCAAAGTTCTCTGGGGCTTTTCTCGAACCGAAGCACATCTAGGTCCTCCCTCCTTTAAACACATGGGATACCCCTTGGGGTCCCAAACCCCAAGCCAACTTTGAGTCTTATAAACAAAACAATTCTTTCTTCCTCCACTGATGAGGGAGAATTGATCCCATACCACACTTTTCCATGCTTCAAACACCTCACTTCGTGTACCAATATCTCTTTCATTTCTCAACGAAATTTGACGATCCTTGGCCCTACGGTTATCTACGTACTTAGTAGATCATGCACGTGTGAAGAATCGGATTCTCCAACATGCGTAACACTAGTGTTTAAGCCGTTAAAGTTGGTCGGACGCAACCCCCCGCCAAAGGCAAATTTCCAACCGTATTTATCTTGTTAACATGTCATAGATTGAATAAGGGTCTTGTTTGATCATCTTCCTTAGATGAAACCTTGTATTTTTAAGAATTAACAACTGCATGCATAACCTTTTTTCCCACTATTCACCATTTTGATACACTTCCTCCTCCCATGCGATCTTCCACACTTTGAATCTCCGTGATGAAGCCAAGTCATGCTCTCGGGTTCCTATCTTTATGCATGATCCTTTTGCGGTTTGGAGTTTATGAATTTGAATCAGTAAGTAAGAAATTACATGCAAAATTGAGAGCAAGAGCTTGTAGAAAATGATTTTTGTTCATATGCTTTTAGGTTTTAAGTCTTGTTGCCACATAAAAAATTGGAATATGATGCGCCTTACTGTTATTCTACTTACTTCCCTATGTAGATAAATAAAAAAATTAAACTCATTTTTATTTTGTGAAAGTTTTGATAGTAGTTCTTTAAATTAGAATGGCCTATCTCTCTCTCTCTCTCCATCTAGAAGAGTAGTAATTGGGAAACTAAAATTATTGCAACGGAGTGCTAAAACCATGGAATGAATAGAGCGGGGCGGCTCCTCGGTTTTAGAGTTATTAAATAAATAAGTTATGGTTCAACTGAAAATAATATTCTACCATTATATATATTAATGTAATATTCAGTTTTTTTGGTACGTATATATTATTACACATACTAGTACAAGTTGATAAAAGAAAAAACGAATTAAGTAAGCTGCCAGGTGTAGTGCTTCTAAGATGGTATCTAGATGACTAATCATACTATTACTACTTCTATTATCAAATTACTTGTCTGTGATTTTTAAAATAGGCGTCTTAAATTATTATAATTATTTTAGAGTTCAAAATAAAACTAATTATGCTTTTCTCATTTTCCCCTTGGTAGTAATTATTCTTGCAAGCTACAAACACTTCAATATGAGGTGACGAGATTTAAATAGAATAAACATTTAATGAATAGTGTAAAATAGTGTAATACTCTTCTTGCTGGAGTTCTCTTATTAATGTCATATATATAAAATATACAATTGTAGTCCTAATAGAATTAAGATATTTATTTTACCTTAATTATAATTGTAGTCCTAATAGAATTATGATCTCTATTTTACCTTAACTACACTAAATATTAATTACAGAATATATTGTGTATATATATGGAATATATTCACTATCAGACCCCTCAGTCGGAGCGGGAGGGACGCTGAGACTGAATCTGAAGTCAAGAAATAGTTGCCGAGGAAGCCCCTTTGTGAAGATATCTGCGTACCGATACGAAGAAGGAACATGCAACACCCTAACATGACCCATTGCAACCTTCTCACGAACAAAGTGAATATTCATCTCAATATGCTTGGTTCGCTGATGTTGAACCGGGTTGTGAGACAGATAAACAGTAGATATGTTATCACAGTAAATCAAAGATGCCTTACGTATGGACAATGAAGCTCAAGAAGGAGATTTCGGAGCCAACATAGCTCAACAACAATGTTTGCAACACCTCGATATTCTGCTTCTGCACTCGAACAAGAAATCGTGGCTTGCCACTTGGCAGACCACGATATGATATTATCCCCCAGAAACACACAATAGTCGGACGTAGAGCGACGGGTGTCCGGACAACCTGCCCAATTTGCATCTGTGTAGGAGAACAATCTAATCGGTGCCGAGGGATATAAATGAGGTCCATAGTCAAGAGTGCCCTTAACGTACCGAATGATACACTTAAGAGCTGTAAAGTGAGGCTCCGTAGGAGCGTGCATGAACAAGCACACCTGCTTAACCGCATATGCAATATCTGGCCGAGTGAAGTTGAGATACTGAAGAGCACCTGCGAGACTCCTATAAAGAGAAAGATCACTGATCGGATCCCTATCATCTGCACTTAGTTTGGACTTGGAGTCGACGAGAGTGAGCATGATCTTACAATTTACCATTTTAGCCCTGTAGACGATCTCCTCTGCATACTTACACTGACATAAGAACATGACATGTACGGATCTGGTCACTGATATCCCAAAAAAATAACTCAACTTACCCAAGTTCGTGATAGCAAATTCAAACTTGAGTAGAGCAATGATCTCGTGCTTCAGGCCATCTGAAGAAGTTGTAAGTACAATATCATCCACATATAACAGAAGGTAAGCGGTGTCAGTACCTCGATGAAAAATGAATAATAAATGATCACTTTTGCTGCACACGAACCGATCTGTATGATGTAAGTGGCAAACCGCTCATACCAAGCCCTTGGGCTTGCTTCAGCCCATATAACGACTTACGAAGACGACAAACATGATGAGTAGCCTCCGGATGCACAAAACCTGGTGGTTGATGCATATAGACAGTTTCTGTCAAATCCCCATGTAAGAAAGCATTCTCTACATCAAGCTGGTGAATATGCCAATTCTTCCCCATAGCAATGCTCAAAACCGTGCGGATGGTAGCTGGCTTAACCACTGGACTAAAAGTCTCACCACAATCAATACTCTCATGTTGTCCTGTGCCATTTGCCACAAGTCTAGCATTGTAACGTTCAAAGGCACCATTATCTCGGAACTTATGATGAATTAGCCATATACAACGGATTGCATTCACCCCCTCAGGTCACGGAACAAGATCCTAAGTGCGCTATGAAGTAAGCGCATTAAACTCCTTTTGCATGGTCGCATTCCAATTCATGTCAAGTTTGGCTAATTTTGAGTTTTTAGGAATGAGTGAGATGGTTTGAGTTGATAGGTTAAAGTGAACTTTTGATTTGAAAACCCCGTGTTGTGCACGGGTTTCCATGCGGTGAGTGGGGATGGTCACGAGTGGGGCATGGGGGCTTGGTGGTGACGGTCAAGACTGGGCATTGGTGATGGGCAATGGAGCAGGGCAGTGGGACGGGAAGGGGTTGGGCCGAGGCTGGGCAGGGTGGCGGGTAGGGTTTGACGGGCAGTGGGTTGGGGTGTTTCTTCGGGCAGTAACGGGGATGGGCCCGGGAAGTAGGGTGGGGTTGACCGAACGGGCGATTGGATAGTCGAAGGTTGCAGATTTTGTAGTGCATTTTGGAGTAGAGGGGAGATGTCCGAGTCATCGAGGAAACCGTAATCAGTGACTCAAATGTTTTTTGGATGTTGTCAAACGGGAAGACGTACTCAACAAACGTGACATGACGTGAGATTAAGGTTTTATCTGTGGATATCTCATAGCACAAGTACCCCCTATGGTTTGACGGAAAATCGAGGAAGACACACGGAGTGGAGCGATGTGCTAATTTGTGAGGGCCAGGACGATATAGCCATAAAGATGCACGTCTTAGTGGGGAAAAGATTTTGCCCCCAGTGTAGCTCGAAAGCAGAAAGAGTCGAAGGCCAGATTTGGGTAACAAAGACAACCGAAAATTTGAAGGTGATCATAGGAAGGGATTCGATGGAAGAGAATTTTGGTGGGTGTCCTATTTTAAATTGTACGGGTAGGTAAAATGTTAAGAATGTGTTCTACCATTTTTATTGCATAAATCCAAAAGGTAGGGGGGAGAGACGCATGAAAAAGAAGGGTACGAATCATGTTGTTAATGGTGCAGAGAATTCTTTCAGCTTTACCATTTTGAGGGGAAGTATGAGGGTAGGAGAAACGAAAAACCATGCCATTAGCCGCACAAAAATTATGAAAGTGGGAGTTATTGAATTCACGACCGTTATCACATTGAAACGTTTTAATATCTTTTTCAAATTGCGTTTTAACTTTTAACCAATGTACAAAATTTAAGGAATTTGGAGTAAACTTGCGACTTAAGTTTAAGTGGATAGACCCAAAGTAAGTGAGAGAAGTCATCCAAAAATACCAGATAATATTTATGACATAGGTTGCTGGTTATAGGAGATGTCCATAAATCCGCATGAATAATATCGAAGGGGGAGAAAGTAATACTCAAAGAAGACGTAAATGGAAGTCTAACATGTTTCCCTAGATGCCAATAGGAGCAACTATGGGCAAGGTTCCCTTTATTACATTGGATTAACTTGTGATTTCTAAGAAAATAAAAAATATGGGCTCCGGGATGTCCAAGTCTACTATACTATGTTGAGGAGGAGATGGCAACTAGAGATGTGGGAGAATTGACACTGGCAGTGGACGAGGATAGGAAAGGATAGAGATCCCCCTCACTATTGCTTTTTGTAAGAAGTTTCCCCATACGTAGGTCTGTTATAGAAAAACCAAATGAGTCAAAATTAATGGATATAGAATTGTCGATGACAAATTTCCTGACAGAGATTACACTCTTGATAATGTTAAGGGCATAAATGACGTTTTAAGGGAGAAATGGGGATGCGGTGGTGGATTTAGTGTGCCACACCCCTTGAATTGGAATGTGATGATCATTTACGACCATAATAGATTGAGGAGTATTTAAATTACGCAGTTGAGGAAGATTACCAGAATTGTTCATGAGGTGAGACGTGACGCCCGTATCCATATACCACGCACAATCGGGCTGCTGGAGATTCATAGTGCTGTAAGCCTGACTCAGTTCGGCAGGGCACATGTGACCGTATGCCTGCTGTTGGGCCGTGGAGAAGTGGGCCTGGTGTTGGTGGCCCGTGTACCTTGGGCCTGGAGGTAGGCCCAGGATGCTGAGCTGCAACTAGGAATATCGTGTCATATTCGTGGATGGTAGGTTAAATAGAAAGACAAGATTGTTGAAGAACTTTAAAAGCGAGCGATACGCTTTTCAGGACGGCGAAAAATTATCGGAATCCATTGATTGGAGAGAGAAAGGTGTTGTTGCAGCAATAAATCAAGTTGTAATGGGAGAATTGATTTCCCTGTCAGAGCAATTGAATTGATTGTGACGAGTTATAATCAGGTGCTTGTTTCGATTGTAACTTTCGAGATTTTTTTCCAGTAGCTAGTTCCAGTAATTAGATTTATAGAAAAAAAAGGTGAAGAGGTGCTATAGTAATTTGATTAATACACACAGAAAACACTCTGTTTTAACATAAACACTCTGTTGTGATAAGTATTTGGATTAAAGAGGCGTCAGAGAGAAGAGAGGGGTAGGGTTTGACTTCTGATACCATGTAGAATAGTGTAATATTTCTCTTGTTGGAGTTTTCTTATTAATGTCATAAATATAGAGTATACAATTGTAGTTCTAATAGAATTAGGATATCTATTTTATCTTAATTACAATTGTAGTCCTAATAGAATTAAGATCTCTATTTTACCTTAATTACACTAAATATTAATTACAGAATATATTGTGAATATATATGAAATATAAATTGTTAAAATTCCTTCTAATTAGTATTTTCTTAATGACGTATAAAAAAGAAATACAATAAATAATTTAAAACAGAGAGAGTACTACGTTCTCCTATGAAAATATATTGAGTATATAATTGTTGTTGTTGGAGAGAGTATTGTGCTACTCCCTCCGATCCTTCTTATTTATTATAGTTATTAAAAATAATCGATTCAAAATATTTTTCATTTTAGAAAATTAAAATAAGATTAATTATTTTTCTCCATTATCCTAACTCTAATAAATACAGAAAGAAATTAATCTGGCGAAAGAAAAAATAATATTGAATAAAAATTAAATAAGAAATAAGGATAACTCTAAGAGTACTAGCTAGTAGAATTAAATTTATATTTTCTTTTTAAAAATGCATATATATTTAAAAGGGGATAACTTGACTTTGAAGCTTCTTTCAAACAGCTTTACCGACTTCAATAACTGAATTAATATCCATATTATCCATTTTAGAAGATTGGCTTTGTAATAATTAATTGTAAAGCGTAGAATAAAATCAGAAGGGAATTAAATGAGGTCACCCACATTTCAACCTCTGTGAGTTATTGCTACACAAGCCAATTCCTCATTAATTAGTTCTATCCTTGTATTCAGGAAATTTTTAGTATTTATTCACGTTCTCTTTCATGTGACATTAATATCTACACCAAATTTAGAATAATCTTCTGGTGTTATTTTATTTTCTTCTCTGGACTCTCCTTTTCCTCTTTCCATTTGTTTTAAAGATTTATCAAATTTAAAAGTTCACCAATTGTTTTTTCAAATAGTTAAAACCAAAAAGTTCTCGAATAGTTGAATGAAAAATAGAAAGAAAGAAGAACGATAAATGTTTTTGTTCTCACTTGAATTGGAGTATGCAAGCTCGTTCTACTGCATTTGAAAGAAAAAATTAAAGTGACTAATCGAACCTCAAAGCGTGAGTACCAGACAAAACCGTAGAGGAGAAACAAAAAAACAAGTGAACAATTAGTTCAGCGAAAATTGTTACTCCTATTTCATAGTGATTGATATTCAAGATTTTTGGGGTAGATTAACATTGTATGCATTAATTGTGACACTAGATGTGATTTCAATATATATATATATATATATATGACTGACATTCAATTTTTACTACCCACCGAGTGAACCCTGAACGAGCTAGCTGAAAGTTTGAAGAAAATGTGACATTCAAATAATTACTACTCCTAATAAAGTTTCAAATTTTATGGTCTGAAAGGTTATGTAAATCAATGCTAAAATATCTAAATTTTAAAATCTACTAGCAAGGCATTAGCATCTAATTGATGTTTGAATATATATGTTTAGGAGGCATTTTTTGAAAATACTAATATTCTCTTAATATAATAAAAATCTGAAAAGAATCGCTTTAACTAGAATGAAGTCAATAGAGCTTGTCACTAAATCTACAAAGGTCTGCCCCAGCCACGTGCTTTGTCACCTGTGCACTCAGCGCTTGCCACACAACGTGTCAGGCCCAAAGGGGCTATACATATGAATGATATTAGTAAGTCTCGTTGACAACCCCTAAGCGAAAGACTAACACCTGCCACACAATGTGTCAGGGTTAAACGGGCTTTACACATGAATGATACTAGTAAGTTTCGTTGACAGCCACTAAGCGGAAGACAAAATTAGTCTAGGCTATATATATAAATATAATAAAATGTGAGAAGTAAAGCAAGTAATTGTTGGAAATTTACTAACGTGGAATTGAATTTATCCCGTCTTTAATGACTTAAACACGTGAGCCCCGCATGTCAGAAACATCATTTCTTCGCACATGCCAAATCTACTAAGTGAGTAGATAATGTTAATACCAAGTATCGTCAAATATCGTTAAGAAATGAAATAGATATTGATACACAAAGTAAGGTGTTTGAGACATGAAAAGATGGAGTGTCTTTGGCAAAAAATGACAAATCTCCCTTATTGGTATAAGATGGAGAGTTTATGGTATATATAAACTCTAAGTTTGAGTATTGTGTGTCTATTGTGTATATTTAACATACACCCGCAGTCATAGCGGGCGGTCTTCGAACGCTGAGACTGTCCCTAAAATCTTCAAAAAGGACCGATGGAAGACCCTTTGTAAAGATGTTTGCATTTTGATATCTTGACGGGACATGACAGATGCGTACCTGACCACGAGCAACCTTTTCGCGGACAAAGTGAATGTCCATCTCGATATGCTTAGTGCGTTGGTGCTGAACCGGATTACCAGAAAGGTAGATGACACTAATATTATTGCAATAAACCAAGGTTGCCTTCTGAATGGGACAATGAAGATCCAAAAGCAAATTACGTAACCAACATGATTCCGAGACCACATTAGCTACCCCTCGATATTCCGCTTCGGCACTTGAGCGGGATAGAGTCAACTGACGCTTTGCAGACCAGAAGACCAAGTTGTTGCCAAGAAACATACAATAGCCAGACGTAGACCGTCTGGTGTCTGGACAACCACCCCAATCAGCATCCGTATACGAGACAAATGTGGACGTCGAGGAAGGATATCATAGTCAAGTGTACCTTGAATATACCGAAGGATGCGTTTGAGTGCATTTATGTGCTCAATTCTGGGATCATGCATGAACAAACACACCTGGTGGACATCATATGTAATATCCGGTCTCGTAAAGGTAAGATACTGAAGGGCCCCTGCAAGACTGTGATAGCGGGTCGGATCCTCGTAGGGTACGCCGGCCGCAACACTAAGCTTGGGCTTTGTATCAATTGAAGTGGAAGTGGAAGTGGACTTACAGGATGACATCCCAGCCCTCTCGATGATCTCAGTTGCATACTTCCGTTGAGACAAGAACAACCCATCAGAATGACGAGTGACGACAATCCCCAAAAAGTAACTCAAGGGCCCCAAGTCTTTCATAGCAAACTCAGAGCTGAGAATGGCCATGATAGACTGGCGTACGGCATCGGAAGAGGCAGTCAAAATGATATCATCCACATACAACAGAATATAGGCCAAGGACGAACCACGACGGTAGCTGAACAAGGAATTATCCGACATGCTTTGAATGAACCCAATAGTCGAAACATAGTCTGCAAACCTCGTATACCAGGCCCGTGGAGATTTCTTAAGCCCATATAAGGACTTCTTCAACAAACAGACATGATGCGGATGTTTAGGATCCCTGAATCCCAAAGGCTGATGCATATAGACTATTTCCTTGAGATCCTCATGGAGGAAAACATTCTTTACATCTAACTGATGAATAGGCCATTCCTTCGAAAGAGCTAAGCTGAGCACAATGCAAATGGTAGCCGGCTTGACCACCGAACTAAACGTCTCACCATAATCCACACCAACCTGCTGAATTTTCCTTATGAGCAAAAATTCACATAGACCTAATAATATTAATACTAGATGGACGTCGCACCAACTCCCACGTCTTATTATCAATAAGAGCATTATATTCATCGGTCATAGCAATTTTCCAATTCGGGTCATTTAATGCAGACATAGGATTTCGGAGTAAGGGTGATTTAAGAACATAAGAATGTAAATTAAAATATCTTTTTGACGTAAAAATCCCCCGTTGAGTACGGGTGACTGGTCCATGACTCGGGGCAGAGGTGGGTGAATTTTGGGAATTTTTGGGACTCGGGAGGACTACTGGACCCAGAAGCAGTGCTTGGAACTGGGCCAGAACTGGGCAGAACGGATGGCCCAGTTGCTGGACCCAGAATTAAAGACGACACGGTGTGGAGAGTACCAGAGGACAGTGGGCCCGCTGGAGAATTTTGGGTGCGGGATACGTCCGAAAAATGGTGAATAATATACGGGGATATACTATCATCTAAAAAATTATACGAACTAGGCACGTGAGTATTAACTTTAGCAAATGGAAATTGAGTTTCATAAAAAATTACATGGATATTAATGATGATTTTATTGGAGGATAAATCAAAGCATTTGAACCACGATGATTAGACGGAAAATCCAAAAACACACACGGAGTAGACCGGGCCTGAACTTTGTTAATTGTGGTGGAGGGGAATAACGGATAACACAAGCACCCAAAGATCCGAAGATGAGAATAAGAAGGAGTTTTATTATATAAAATTTGAAGAGGGAAAGAATATGTCAGACCTCTGGAAGAAAAAATGTTAAGGAGATATGTAACCATTTGAAGAGCATAATGCCAAAAATATGGGGGTATGGAAGTGTGAATTAATAGAGTTCGGACAGTCTTATTTATGGAACGAATTTTGCATTCGGCTTTCCCATTTTGTGAGGACGTATGAGGACAATAGAAACGAAAATTGATCCCATTATTAGCACAGAATTTCCGAAACACCCCATTGTCACATTCTTTGCCATTATCACACTGAATATTTTTGATTTCTCGTTCGAATTGGGTTCTAATGAATGCTCTAAATTTCAAGAAGATGGAAAAAACTTGATTTTTTTTTGCTATTGGAAATGTCCATAAAAACATAAAGTAATCATCAAAAAACAGAACATAATACCGATGACCCAAAGAACTAAGAACATGAGATGTCCATAAGTCGCTATGAATAATATCAAACGGCATTAGAGTACGAGATTTTGAGTCTACAAATGACAACTTAACAATTTTCTCTAGAGAACAAGACTGACATTTTGGAGTACTACTCGTATCCTTACATGAAATAAAACTATTTTTATCTAATGACGAAAAAATAGATGATCCCGGATGACCAAGACGAGCATGCCACAAGGAAGGAGAAATGGCTGCAAAGGCGGATGACATGGCTGGACTCGATGGATCAGAACTGAGTGTGATAGGATAAAGATCTCCCCTACTCTCACACCTCATGAGAGGACTCCCCGTCTTGAAATCCTTCACAGAGAAATCAAATGGATCAAATTCAATAGAAATGAAATTGTTAGTAGTGAATTTACGGACAGAGACAAAGTTTTTAATCAATTTGGGGGCGTGTAAGGTGTTTTTCAAGATAAGAGGTAGATGAGGGGGATATAATGTTTTATGACCATAACCACGAATTGGAACAGAATTACCATTACCAACAATTATACCGCGAGGATTGCTCAAATTAGAATAAGACGAGAGAGTACCTGAATCGGATGTCATATGGGTAGTGGCACCGGTGTCCATATATCGATTCAGGTCCAGTTGAGTCAAACCAAGTGTGTGCATCGCGGCCTAAATATCGGTCTGAGTGGGGCCTACAACATGGTGAGCTTGCGGAGGCCGGGGCCCAAGAATTCCTGCGGGCTGTCCTGGGCCGTAACTGTTGGAACTGAAACTACTGGGCCAGTGGGTAGTAGGCCATCGAGGCTGCTGGGAAGCCCACTGGCCAGATGCTGGAAATTGTTGTGGAGTTGGGCTGTAGGGCCACTGTCCACTGGTCCAAGCCCATGGCCCAAGGCTGAGACCAGTGGGTCGGTGGCCCATTGTAATCGGGATGGGGTCCACCGCCACTGTTTTGGCTACCGCGACTGCTGTCGGAACCGCCGCATTTTCCCCCGTAATTTTTTCCATTATTTTTTCGGCCATTCTTGCCACCCCTGTGAGATCGGTTGTGGTTCGAATTGTCACTAAAATTTTGAGGATTAGTGGAGGAGGTCATCATGACCACGAGACTAGCATTAGTAGCCACCTTTTTAGCCAAACTGGCTTCTTCCAAGGTAAGCATGGATCGGGCTTGATAGAACCTTGGAAGAGGATTACTTTGACGAAGGAGAGTTCCAACGCCACTATAGGCCTCGGATAGGCCAACAACCATCTGTAAAACAATACGGTCTTTACTAACTGGCGCACCAACGTTGCGGAGTTGGTCCGCCAATTCCTTCAACCTTTTGCAATATGCTGAAACGTTTGGGAAATTTTCCATGTTGACGTGGGAAAAATCATGTTCAAGGGTAACAACTCTGGACTTTTGATTATCCTGGAATGTGTCACGCAACCTATCCCATGCAGCCATCGGAGCGTCTGGCTCAATTATCGTCTGCAATAGGTCGGTGGAGATAATAGAATAAATCCACTGAAGGACGGTGGCATCAAGTGTTGTCCATAACTTAGGATCATCCCCGCGTGTAGGCACCTTCGTATCATTAGGAGTCGCGGGGATTATGTGATGGATGACTTGATGCGAACGAGCGTGAATTTTGAACAACTTGGACCATGTCGCGTATTGGACGTTTTCTATTTCAAGAATTAGAGAGATATGATTCTTGATGTTATAAACAACAAGGGTAGTGTGAAACATGTTCTTTGACGTAGACATAACGAAAGAACAATAGGTGATAGAGGGATTTAGAAGAGAGATTTGGAGAGCGGAAAAGATGGCAAACCCGAGGAGGAGGGTTCGGTCTTGGCCGGAAAAAAAACAAGAATTTGTGGGAGAGAAATTTTTGTTTGACCTATACTTCTGATACCATGAAAAAAATAATCCCCTTGATTATTTTCATTGATTGAAAGACTATTTATACAAGTTACATATTTCCATAATAGGAGAATCCTATTCCTATTCTATTCCTAAAACCTTATTCTACTTGGATACTAACTATACATTTATGGTAATACAATTATTATGGTAAATGTACAATACTAATTACATTACAACATTACCTAAACTAGGATACTAAATATATACCCATTTACACGGTACAAAGGGGAGGCAAACCGAGACACTAATATACACAATATACACATGTATATTGTGTATATTTAACAATTGTCTCCAATGATTGAAATGGCCAAACATAATTGACATTAATATATATACAAACTTCCAAATTTGTCGCATTACGCTTTTCAAGAGTTAAATTATATGAACTTTGACCAATAATTTAAGATATATTTTTTCATCATATTAATATGAAAAGAATTGCAACTTATAGTACTTTTCGTATAGTTTCTGAATATCTAAATTTTAATTTAAAAATATTAAATTAATTTAATCTAATTTAACTTGAAAATTTAGTCAAATTAATTTTTAAGAAGAAAAAAATGACAAGTATTTTGAGACGGAGAGAGTACTAGGTTAGTTGAATAATTATGGAATTTCTGTTAGTGAAATTAATGAATAGGGAAATATCAAATATACATAAAAATCATTTAACAACATTATACATTTAGGGGGAGAAGAGAGAATAAAGTATTGATGTATTTGAATAAAGTATTAATGTATTGAACCTAACTCCAAAAATAATATGCTTTGCAGTACCATTTATAGGAGATATACTTGGCTAGTAGTTGACCAAGAGGAAGTTTATAGACCAATGAAGAGGACCTTGATTTGTAGGGTTACCTAAATAATCATGATCATCACAATAATTAATTAGGACTACTATTAGTACTTTATGTGGTGGAATGAAGTGGAACTCTACTACTTAAGGGGTGGCATCATATGATTCAAGGATTAACAAATCCCTAATTAATTCCACCTGTTATTAATTAAATTCTTAATGGATCCTTAATTCCATAGGAGTAAAGTAACCCTGTGTCAAACATTCCAAACAATTAATTATTTATGATAAAATAGTGTTTATTTTCTTGGTTTTAAAGGGAATTTTGTCTGAATATTACATACATTCTACTGCTAATGCTTCTTTCTCCCTTCCGCGAAAGCTCCTTTTGGTGGCTTCTCACACAATATGAATATGAGTATAAAAACAAGAAAATTTATCCTTTCTAGGAAAAAATTAATTAGATCCTTATAATATGATAATGTATGCTATGTATTATTTTGATGATTTGACAAACATGTATGAAGGAACCAGTTTCATTTTTAAAGGGACCAGTTCAGCCGATGCAAGTCAACTCTACAGCTGTAAAGCTGCTGACACAGTGATAGTGTTGCAACACTGCTGCAGAGCTGTTGTGGCTTTCTCATCGGTCCAAGATTTAAGGTTTTGTCACTTTCTTCACCTCTATATATATATATATATATATATATATATATATATATATATATATATATATATATATATATATATATATATATTAACATGTTAAGGAATGAAAAAACTAATTTTGCAAATCCAAATTATTCACACTTTTATCTTCAAGTTGTCGTGTTCATCAGAGTTCCAATCAAGGCCAAAGCTGCAACAAATTGAAGGACCGGTTCTCTCACCACTGAAGATATCTTAAGTCTTAAGTTTGTTGAGTCTTTGTCTTTTGTTCTTGAAATTGTAAACCTACACTTTGTGTAAGAAACTGTTTGTAGGTCATTTATTTTCTCAAGTCTTTGAGTTGTTTACTTGGCTAGAGTTAGTCAAGGTGTGTCTTTGCAATAGGGGTATTGTAGAAAGCTTGCAATAGAGTTATTGTAAGGGGGAGGGATTAAGAGTTTAATTCCTAGGTTGCAAGAGGTAGTAATCTAAACATTGCTCAGTTTTAGTGAAGTTTTGAGGAAATCTACTAGAGTAGGTCGTGATTTTACTCATTTGAGCAAGGTGGTTTCCACATAAATATCTAGTGTTATTTACTTACTGCTTTAGCTAAGGGAACAGTTAGAGAACTCGGTTCTCTGTATTTTTTGGTGGACTCATATAACATATCAATTGATATCAGAGCGGGTTCTTTCTAAAAGGTTAACACATTGAAATGATCTTTTTCATGGCTGCTCTACCAAACTTAGAAGAAAGAAAATCTACCACAAGACCACCAAGATTCAATGGAAAGTATTATGAGTAGTGGAAGACAAGAATGCATAACTTTATTATGGCTGACGATTCAGAGCTATGGGATGTCATTTGTGACGGTCCTTATGTTCCTATAAACAATCTGGCTGGTTTTTCAACAACTCTAAAGTCAAGAAAGGAGTATAATGATACTGACAAAAAGCTCGTGGAGAAGAACTTCAAGGCAAAAAAGATCCTTGTTTGTGGCATCAAACCAAATGAATACAACCGTCTTTCGGCCTATCTAACTGCAAATGAGTTCTGGAAAGTTCTCCAAACCACTCATGAGGGAGCTAGTAAAGTGAAGCAATCCAAAATAGACACACTCACCACTGAATATGAACTCTTTAAAATGAAAGACGGTGAGTCCATTCAGGACATGCACACCAGGTTCACCTCCTTAATCAATGAACTCCATTCTCTTAGTGAATTCATTAGAACTAACAAGCTAGTTCGTAAACTTCTAAGTGTACTTTCTACTTCTTGGGAAAGCAAAGTTAATGATATCTCGGAAGCTAAGAACTTGCAAACACTGACCATTGATGAGCTTATTAGTAATCTCAAAACCTATGCGTTGAAGAGACAATAAGATCAGGAAATGAGAAAGTCACAGAAGGAGAAGAGTATGGTTCTCAAGGCTGTTAAGAGTGACTCAAGTGGTGATGGTTATCTCACTCGAAGATTTCAAAAGATAGTTTGAAAAAATGGTGGATTCCCAAGGAAAGGAAGGACAAACAAATCTCCCAGAGGAAATGATTGTTGTCACAAGTGTAGAAAGTTTGGACAATTCATCAAAGAATAGCATCTTCATAAGCAGGATTATTACAAGAACAACTCTGAAAAATAAGTTAAGAGGAACCAGGTTCCTAAAAAATTCAAAAGAAAAGATGCATCTGGCAATGCGGTGAAGCAAGCTCTTGCTGCCTAGGGAGATACCTTTAGTGAATCTGAAGATGAAGATGCTCAAGAAGATACATCTATGATGGCCATTAATGACAGACCTTCAACATATGAGTTAATATTTGTACTCATGGTCAAATCTGATGCTGAAGATGACAATAAGAAAGATGAGGTAAATTTTCTTGATGTTAAAAAAAACTTAAAAAAATACTCTAAAAAAAAGTTAATGTCTCTAGCAAATGTGTTAGTTGATGCATATCAGTCTCATAAAGGAGAAGGATGTTATAATTGAAGAATTTAGAGAAACAGAACAAGAAAATGATGACATGGCAGATAAAATCATTAAACTGAAGGAACAAGTTAAGGAAGTCAATTTTAAAAATGGATAGACACAACTTCTAAAGAAAATAATGTAGGTAGTGAGATTCAATTTGAGCTTGAAAGTGAGCTAAAAAAGATCAAAATGAATATCACTGTTGAACTTGAAAAAATAGACAGCTTCAAGAGAATCTGAACAGGGTAAAAATGATCTTGACAATGCACTTCGCTGGACCTGGTCCTTTAAAGTGGTTGCTTCTATGAACAAGAGTAGTACAAGTGGTAGGGAAGGTGTTGGATTTCAAAAAGCAAAGACTGCCTATAATCCACATAGCAAGTATGTCACTAATCTTGATAATTGGGTATGCACTCACTGTGGTCAGACAGGTCACTACAAAACTGCACGCAAAGCCAAAATTCAAGATATTAAGAAAAAATTGAAACTTGTTGAAAGAGAGTCAAAAAGTGGGGATCCCGGTTCCCGAATGATGAAATTCGGTCTACCTACTTGGACCAGAAGAAGTATTATTCATCCATTTAACCATCCCAAGGTACCCAAACTGATTTGGGTTCCTAAATCTAATCAGTGACTCTGTCTGCAGGATGGAGTGAGAGGAAGTAGTCAACAATGGTATATGGACAGTGGCTGCTCAAAGCATATGAATGAAATAATGGAGAATTTTCACTCACTCAAGGCCTTTCAAGGAGGGAGTATATCTTTTGGAAATGGCAAGAAATGGTACATTCCTGATATTGACAAAATTGATAAGACATTCTCCCATGCACTTAAAAATATGTACTATGTGGATGGGTTGAAATACAACTTGTTAAGTGTTTCACAAATATGTGACAGAGGAAATGAAGTCAATTTCACATCTGCTTCATGCACTATCACAAATATTAAATCTGGGAAAATGATTCTGATAGCAAGGAGATACAAAAACATCTATGTTGCTGACTTTGATTATCTGAATGATCTAACTTGCCTTAATGCCATAGATTATAATACTGAATTGTGGCACATACGACTTGGGCATGCAAGTTTATCACTTCTGAACAAGCTGGTGGTGAAGGATCTGGTTCGTAGGCTATCAAAAACCAAGTTCACAGATCACAAGGTGTGTGATGCATGTGTAAAAGGTAAGCAAGTCAGATCTTTCTTTAAATCAAAGAAAGTTGTGAGTACCTCTAAGTCACTTGATCTTCATCATATGAATCTTTGTGGACCAATAAGGATTCCAAGCAGAGGAGGAAAAAAGTACATCTTTGTTATTATCGATGACTACTCTAGATTTACATGGACTTTGTTTCTAAAATCCAAGGATGAAACATTTTCTATGTTTGTTGCATTTGTGAAACAAATTTAAGTCAAGATGGGGAACCAAATTGTGAGTATCAGGTCTGATCATGGAACTAAATTTGATAATGCAAAGTTTGATGAATTTTGTGCTGAAAATGACATAAGTCACAACTTCTCTGCACCAAGAACATCTCAACAAAATGGTGTTGTGGAGAGGAAAAATAGAACTCTTGAAGATATGGCTAGAACTATGCTAATAGCCAGTGGTGTATCTAAGAGTTTTGGCTGAAGCTGTCAACACTGCATGTTATTTAATAAACATGAGCATGATAAGGTCCTTGCTCGAGAAAACTCCCTACGAATTACTTAATAAAAGGAAGCCAAACTGACTTACCTACAAGCCTTTGGGTGCAAATGCTTTGTTCTCAACAATGGTAAGGAGGCTCGGAGAAAATTTGATGCTAAAAGTGATTAGGATATCTTTCTTGGATACTCCTCACACAGCAAGGCTTACAAAGTGTTCAACAAAAGAAAACAATGTGTCGAATAAAGTGTGTACGTGATTTTCGATGAGTCAAATGTGCTTGGTGACAAAGGCAAGCAAGATGATGAAGTTGAAGATGGGGAATTTTAAAAGGTTCATGATGAGGCCATTGAAATTTCAAACGGAAAGACAAACTTGATGAGTTAGATCAAGGAAGATGATGATGTAGAGTCTATAAGAATCATGCAGGAACCTGATGCCTTCGTTATTTCTAATGAAGCAGAAAGATATGTCACTGAATCTATATCGGGTACCCAAAAATCTGGTCAAATCAATAATGTAGATCCGACCAACGTTGAAGAGAATGATAAAGTACCTTTTGGAGAGCCTGGTTCATCAAATCTTCAAAACAATAATTAATCTGAGGTACGAGTTTCATATTGGAAGCATAAGGAATCTCATCCCTTACATAATGTGATTACTCCTCTGGAGTCTGGTATTCAAATCAAATTCAAGGCGAGAAATATGTTTGCTTTTTGGTCTCAAATTGAGCTTAAAAATACCAAAGAGGCTTTGAAGGATGACGACTGGATTACAACAATGCAAGAAGAGCTTCATCAGTTTGAAAGGAACAAGGTATGACACCTAGTACCTAGACCTCTGAGAGAACTATCATAGGGACCAAGTGGGTATTTCAGAACAAGCTTGATGGCTTTGGAAACATTACCAGAAATAAGGAAAGGCTCGTCGTTCAAGAATACAATCAAGAAGAATGTATTGATTATGATGAGACCTTTGCTCCAGTTGCTAGAATGGAGGCAATCAAAATTCTCATTGCCTTTGCATCTTATATGGAATTCAAATTATTTCAGATGGATGTAAAAAGTGCTTTGTTAAATGGTTATCTGAAGGAGAAGGTCTTTGTCAAGCATCATCATGGATTTGAAGATCATAAGCATTTTGAACATGTTTAAAAACTTGATAAGGCTTTGTGTGGCTTGAAGCAAGACCATGATACGAGAGATTATGAAAATTCCTTCTTGAAAATGGTTTTGAAAAGGCAAAAATTGGCAACACTTCATTTCTAAAGAAAAGAGGCAGGAACTTGTTAATTGTTCAGGTCAATGTTGATCATATCATCTTTGGTATCACAAATGATTCCCTGTGTGAGGATTTTGAAAAGCTCATGGGAAAAGAGTTTGAAATGAGTATGATGGGAGAGCTAAGCTTCTTTCTCGAGTTACAAGTCAAACAAACTTCAAAATACACTATGACCAGTCAACAGAAGTACATCAAAGAGCTGCTGAAGAGGTTCGACATGGAGAATGCTAAAATAATAGATACTCCTATTGCTACTACTACTCGACTGGATATAGATGAACCTAGTTCTCTGGTGAATGAAACCATGTATAGGGGTATCATTGGATCCTTTCTCTACCTCACTGCAAGAAAACCTGACATTATGCTTAGTGTTGGTCTGTGTGCTATATTTCAATCATGTCTAAAAGAGTCTCATCTGAAGGCTGCAAAGAGAATGTTGAGGCATATTAAAGGGACTCTGGACCTAGTCCTTTTCTACCTCTTAGGTGATAATTTTGAATTAGTTGGTTATGCTGAAGCTGACTATGCTTGTTACTTGGTGGATAGAAAGAACACTTCTAGTATGGCTAATTTCCTTAGATCATGGCTGATCTCATGATGTACAAAGAAGTAAAACTCGGTGGCTCTTTCTACTGCTGAAACTGAATATGTGGCTGTTGCCTCTTGTTGTGCTCAACTGTTTTGGATAAAGCAACAACTTGAGTATTTTGGTGTGTTTACTAAATGTGTGCCATTGCTGTGCAACAATAAAAGTGCACTTAATATGGCAAATAATCCAGGACAATACAAGAGGATTAAGCATATTGATGTTAGGCACCACTTTTTAAAGGACAATGTTGAAAATGGATTGATTTGCATGAAGTTCTGCAAAACAAAGAACCAGGTAGCTGATATCTTCACAAATGCACTAAGCATAGAACATTTTGAAAGGAATCGCATGGAGCTGGAGTTGATCAAGATGAACTAATTATCTCTCTACAAGATCCCTCTATGTTTGACTATGATTAGAGGATAGATATATGTTTGGAAGCATCTTTTTGGTAATATCTAACTAAGTTCTATACTATTACAGATATGCATGCATGGTAATCTCAAGACTATGCAAGGATAAATGATATTGCACTCTACAAATATGTTGCCCCCCATTTTCTCAAAACTGTTGAGGAGCCCAGTTCCTTAACTCAGGTTACTATTTTAATTTGTACCTATGTGTTTCAAACTTGCCAGAGTGCCATGCTATCATAACTTCTCCCGCCCATTCTCTAAAGTGCTATTGTGGAACCCCATTCGATTTCGATTTTTCTCTTTCCACGCGTCACATCTTTTTTACTTTGCCAAAAGTTCACTTTTCTACTTCTCAACACACCTTGCTCTTCTGTAACTGTCGGCGATCCAGTTCCTCCACTGTATCTCCAACCACCAAATACCATTCTTGTTTATTATTCCTTCCAAATTTCATCATGTCTCAACCTGAATCCACCTCTCCAACCAGTCCTAAACCAACATCTCATGATTCTTACCTAGAAAATCCAAAATCGTCCGACCAAAACCCCACCTCGTCACCGTTAAAGTATATAGCTTCCTCTGACCCTCAAACTCTTACTTCTCCTTTATTACGCACTATATTTGTTCTTCTTCGATAATGTAAAAGCCTAACTCTCAAGAAATTCATTTTAGAACCTGAACCCGATGTTATTAAAGAACCTGAACCCACTGTTCCTAAAGAAACCACAGTTTCAAATGTCAACTATGACTCCGTGTCAACGTTCGACATCTTTGGCGACACTATTGAGATTGAGGAAAAAGAAAAGGATTTTGAGGTTTCAAGTCAGAAAATGGGTGCAAAAGAGGGAAACATGGGTTGAATCCACGTGTATCGAGGCACAAATAATACAATCGGCTCCATCAGAGGATGCTTTAAAAGAACAACTGCCGAAAGTAGAAAAGGTGATGACTGAATGAACTTCTACTGAACCAGGTAACTCCACTCCCTTAGAGTGTAGAAAGATTATTGAGTAATACAAAGGACACTCTGAGTCCTCTTTCAATTATCTGTTTGAGGGCAACCTTCTTGAGGGGAATAAAGGGAGGTCCAATATCTTAGAGAGTCAAGATGGGATTGTGGCTAGGTTTTTACATGTTATGTCTATGTTAAAGGAAGTGGGATTCGTTGAGAAATCTGGTGCTTCTACACAGGGGAAAAAACTTTCCATGCTTTCAAAACTGCTCCTAAGTGGGATAAATACTAGGTTCTCATCAAGTACGTACTATTACTATACCTTTAGGTGATATTCTTGTTAGTGACTCACTAGTGAGTGTCACTCCTCTTGAGGGGGTTTATGATGATGACGTCCCTCTGAATTTGGTGTTTAAGAGGAGTGTAGGGTCATACTCGAGGGATAAAGTGAGCAAAAAATCAGTGTCTAAGAGAGGGCCAATTACTAGAGGCAAAGACAAGGCCTAAATAGACTCTACATTGAGAAAAAACAAGGAGATGACCGTTAAAAAAAGAGGTTGGTGACTCGACTAGTTGATGAAGATGAGATCTAGCCCACTAAAGTTGTGGAGCTTGACAATGGTGAAAATGAACCAGAGGTGGGGGAGACTCCACTTGAGAGAAGAAATTCTAGGAAAGAAACTCTAAGAAAAGAGAAATCAACAGAGGTTGGAGAATCTGGTGCTGAAGATGAAACTAATACTGAAAGAAGGAAAGCTCTCATTCCTTAAGAAAGAGAAAGGCAGTTGAGGATGAGAAACTTGCTTCCTCATCAAAGAAACAAAAAGTAGAGTTAACTAAGAAGAAAAGAAAAGAGATTCTAAGAACCCAGAAGGTATTGAATGGAAGGGTTTTTGACCCTGACATTGCTAACCAAACCGGGATGCAAGATATGCTAGAGATGGTTGAGGCACAAATATGGAGTCATCTGTTTTAGCCCTCAGTGGCTGTCTGTTTGAATCTGAAGTAATAGAATTCTATGTGTCCCTGTTCTTTACCGATGATGGCAATGCCCTTGTTGCTGGTGTCAACGTGACTGACTTCACTTTGGATGAAGAGACACTTGGGAGGTTTTTGGAAGTCCCAATTGAAGGAGTGTCAACTATTTTCAAAAGAATAGCCTCCAGAGGTTTCTGAAAATGATATCAAAGAAGGAGGAGAACCTTAAGGGAGAACAGGTCTTCAAGAAGCAACGGAAGCTTGAATTTCAGCTTCTTTTTGAATTGGTCAAAAAGGTGTTGCTACCTCGCTCTAGAATAAGATCTATAATAATTGTTCCAGACTTGTATCTCATGGAGAACCTGACATTCTTCACTCCTATCAGTTTGTCTACTCTAATGTTAGAGCATATTTTGAAAATAGTCATTGTTAATGATTGCAGACACGGGTTGGTTTATGGCTTTCTCCTCACTAAGGTCTTCAAACACTTAGGAATAAATGCACTAAATGAAACAATGGGTACAAGGAAACAAATGTTTACACTAAACACTCTGGAGAAATATGAGTGTGTGGCCCCAAAATGGAGGGGTTGAGAGTAATTCCATGATCTCTAATTTGATAGAGCCAATGGCAATAGAGGAGATTACCAAGCTAACTTTGCTTTTGGCTCAAAAGGACTCTAAAATTGTCGTTTTAAAGGCTGAGCTTCAACATAGTTCACATGGAAAAGAGGGACCAAGTACCTAAGAGTAACTGAAGAATGAAAATGCTCAGCTCAAAGCTGAAGTAGCTGATCTGAGGAGATAGGTGGTTGTACCGACCCATCAAATGCTTAGTGATTAAAACAACGGATTGATAGACTCCTGGCTATATTATGAGCAGTCCCCTGTTACAGCCTCTTCTCCCATACTCCTAGTCTTCTCATGCCATTCTTCCTACTCCTTGAATTCATTCATCCTTATATTGCTTTGTCCTCTCTATATTTATGCAGTATTTGTCTTGGGTTGTAATTGAAAATTAACATTGTTGCTTATTTTATTTTGCTGGTATTTATGGATCTACTATGCTTTTATCTGATAAATTAACTTGGGCAATTATCTTAATACTTGTGCAACCTTGCTTAACCATGCTAGTTTTGGTTTTGCTCATGTTAGTGTTGTCCCAATGTCCATAAGTTAACATTGCCTTAATTCATTCTCCTCATGTTACTGCTTTACTCTTTTTATGATTTCTAAAGGGAGAAGATTACTGCAGGGGGATAAAGGGATATATGTCAATAGGTCTTCCTGATGTTTTTGTGCTGAAAATGGTCTGAGTCTCAGGGGGAACAAGACGAGATCTGGTTCTTAGGGGAATTTACATTATAAGTTTGCCATCATCAAAAAGGGTGAAATTGATAATGTATGCTATGTATTATTTTGATGATTTGACAAACATGTATGAAAGAACCAATTTCTTTTTTAGAAGGACCAGTTCAGCCGATGCAAGTCAACTCTAAAGCTGCTGACACAGTGACAGTGTCGCAGCACTACTGCAGAGTTGTTGCGGCTTACTTATTGGTCCAAGGTTTAAGGTTTTGTCACTTCCTTCACCCCTCATTTGTATACAACATGTTAAGGAGTGAAAACCTAATCTTGCTAATCCAAATTGTTCACACTCTCATCTGCAAGCCGCCGTGTTCATCAGAGCTCCAATCAAGACTAAAGCTGCAACAAACTAAATGACCAGTTCTCTCACCACTGAAGATGTCTTAAGTCTTAGGTTTGTTGAGTCTTTGTCTTTTTTTTTAAATTGTAAACTTACACTTCGTGTAAGAAGCTATTTGTAGGTTGTTTATTTTCTCAAGTCTTTGAGCTGTTTATTTGACTAGAGTTAGTCAAGGTGTGTCTTTACAATAGAGGTATTGTAGAGAGCTTGCAATAGAGTTATTGTAAGGGGAAGAGATTAAGAGTTTAATTCCTAGATTTCAAGAGGTTGTCATTGCTCAGTTTTAGTGTAGTTTTGGGAAAATCCTACTAAGGTAGGTCGTGGTTTTACTTCCTTAAACTAGGTGGTTTTCACGTAAATATCCAGTGTTATTTACTTACTGCTTTAGCTAAGGAAACAGTTAGAAAATCCGATTCTCTGCACTATTTGGTGTACTCGTATAACATATCACACAATAGAGTTATAAACTTATAATCTTTTTCGTTATCATTTAATATATGAGAACAAATTAAAGAGTTACAGACCCAATTTATAATCCAAGTGGAGAAAATATAATTCAATGAGAATTCTCTTAGGAAAAATAAGAAAGCGATTCAAAGGAAAATAACATTGTACAAGATGTCATGTTTCTTCATTACGACATTTAAGTATTAAAGTTGCAAAAGTTATTTACATCTCCAACTTTGGTTTAAAAATTAAATTTTCCTCCAAGTACTTTAAACAACAGATATTCTCTGCTTATTTCTCTACCGACTTTTCTGAATGCCTAATTTACCCTCTAGAATATCCATCTTTGTTTTTTATACTTCTAGAATGTCATGATATCTTTTTAATCTCTGTCATAGACTTACCTATAAAAACACATATTATTTTGAAATAAAAAAATTATTAGTCAAGCATATAAGATAATGATGTTCAATGATGAAACAAATGAGAAGAATAGCAGATTTTAGAATGAAAATATCTTTTTGTATAAATAATGTTTTTAATAGCAACAATTAAATTTCAAAAAGTTTATTTACATAATTGAAAATAAAATAGAATGAGTACTTTGCAAATATAAACTCAATAAGGTAATACACAATATTAATTATTAAAGAGAATTACATTTTATAACAAAATATAAAAGATTGTCTCTTTATACTTTATACTTTATTGAATGAATTTTAGAATTTAGAAAGTATACATTATACTATTAACAATCAAAACTCAAAACTCAAAACTCTATATACTACAAAAGATCGAGAATAAGAGAGAAGTCGAAATTAAAAATAAAAACACATAGAGTTAGAGACAAACATATTTACATACTTAATGCACGTAATATAACATAAAACAACTATCTTAAAAAATAGAGGCAAATTAAATTTTATAGCAACAAATTCATAAATGTATTATTCTTTTTATAATAAAATAAAATTAAAATATATAATAAATATAATATTATTTAAATTATAGGTAAAATACCTTGCCAAAAGAATTTACTTATCATGTACGAGTATAACATAAAAATGTTTACATAGACGGAGGATTGAAAATATCGATGGTACAGTAGACACTACGTAGGATAGGAGGGGAGAAAGGAGTTATCAATTCTCAGAAAAATTACCATTGCGTACCTTAAAGAATCTAAATGTACAATATCACCCCACCTTCCCAACTATTTCCTCGTTAAATTTTAGCCGCATTCTTATCTTAATATGATCTTGGGGACTTTTTATTTGGAACTTTTTGTTTGTTTTTTAAGGATACTTTTTAGCTAGGTGGAACCTTCAAATCAACAATTAATGGGATATATATGTGGAAAATTGATTATGGAGGGAATGTATGTTGTACGTAATTCCAAATCACTTCTTTATAATATGGTGGGCACTAGTAGGCAATACTTTAACTAGAACTAAAATCAGTGGATCTTAGCTAAGATATTTGGAACTTGTGTTAATTATTACTCTACTTTCTACCCAACCAAGAATATGAGAGTTGGTAGCCCCCAGGGGCACAGACGAATTAATAAGTGGCAAGGTGATTGGGGTACAACCATTCCGATGTCGCGGGTTCAAATCCGTGTGGTGACAGTCTTTGCTGAAATATTGCAAGGGTTGTTGCTGGGTTCGTGTCCCTTTGGTCCTCTCCCTTGCAGGGCTGCCACTCGCACATATCCCTCGATTTACATCCATCTGGCCAAGGGGCCTCTGATACAAGTGGAGGGTTTCACCTTCGGGACTTTCCCCTTCACAAAGAATATGAGAGTTGGCAGCTCAACTTCCAGGAAGTGTATTACTGTTACTAAAATTAAAGAGGAACACAAAGAATTACTAATATGATATGCTAATTATATATTATTGACTTTTTTATAAATATTTTCTCCAACTTTATTTTAACGCGTGACCGAACTCATCATAAGTTTCTTCAAAAGCTACACTTTTGTATATGTGTTTGTATATTTAATTTTAAAAACCCCTTTGTATTGCGGTGTTAATTTGTTTATTTATTGCTATTTTTAGTTATTGGATATATAAAATACGAATAATTAAAAGGTATTCTTCCCAACACGCGGTTGCCTCGTAACGCCGACCTACAGAAAGAAAGTTATAGGGTGAAACGAAGCTCCTAGGTTCGTGCTAGTTGCTAGAACAAAGAATCAAGAAGAAAAAGAGTGAATTAAAGTATAAGATTTTTATATACTCACTAATTAGGTTATTTATAAAGTATATTTACGTAAATATCTATACTAAACATTACTCCTTCTGTCTCATTTTACATGTGTTTAGCTTTTTTCAGTTTCATTAAGAAAATACAAATACAGTTAAACTTCTCTATAATTGACATTCGTTATAACAACATTTCACTATAACAATATGATTTTTTCCGGACTGATTTTTCATGTTATATTTTACTTTTCTATAACAACATTCTACCTATAAATTACCTCTCTATAACTACCATACTCAAATATTGTGTAATAATATATTATAAAAAATATATTATGTATAAAAATAAAATATTAAAATATTTATGATAATCATCATTAATATCATGCACATAGTAAATATTAAGTATGAAGAGTCAATTGTTAAGTTCTTAGACAGCTTTCAAGGGAAAGCTATTGAATTCCCTTTTGCTGAAAGTTTGGACAAAATTCTTCGTCAATTCAAGCGTTATACGATCACTAAGAAACTGAAATTTACAAATAACTAAAATTGTAGAATTCTTACGTCAAACTTGAAATATTTAAATTCTCAATTTATTTTAAATGTATATGTTCCTTAGATTTTAATTTTTTATCGGTATGATACAATTAGTTATGGATTTATTAGTAATTATTAGTCTTTTAAAATTTTAATTAATGAGATATGAAAATCAATTGAGAATTTAAAATTAATAAGTATATTATTTACGTTTATAACATAAAAAGTACATACAAATAATTATTTGTGAACTCTTGTTTATAACAGCTAAATGAGATCTAAACATCAAATGTCAATATCCATACATCACAACACCTCATTAAATGAACCATGATGTTTTGGACAAACGTTGTCATTATAGAGAAGTTTCACTGTACATGGTATAATTTTGTTAAGTTACTATATTTAATAAAAATATATTGATTGTTTCTTGTTAAATACTGTGTGTTCTCCATTTAATATCCTAAGTATAGTTGAAAACAAATGTCAATTTTAATCTTCAATTTCTAGAGGACAATTATTTTGAGGAAACATACTTCTATAAAAATTTAAATTACAGTATTTACAGTATGATAGAGTATAAACTTATATAAAAGAATAAAACAATTTTTTTAAAAGAAAATAATCATCCTAAAAGTAGTAATATTGGCTACGAGATCAAGGATGAAAAATAGGGATAAACAAAATAACGCATATCCCCATCAAACTTCCCTTTAAAAAATTTAATCTTCTATAAGTAATTCCTTAGCTTTTTTGTTTATGACTTGTGGCTTTTTGGGGGGTTTTGGTCACCGGCCCAAGCAGAGGTGGACGAATGATGATATGGTGGTACTACTGATTCCAAAGCCATTTTCTTTCCCCTTTTAAACTTATATTTATAATTTTATATGATTATTTTAAACCTTACAAAATACAAATGCCAAACCCCAGCTCCCAATCCTTTCATAAAAAGCAGAGAATTTATATAGTACCAAGGCCTCGTGCACATGCTTCCCTTTTCTTTCCAATGAAAGCATTGGTGGGCTACAACTATCATTTCTCCATCTCACACAACTCTCTCCGTTCAATATTGTTTTAAGGTTTTCTTTCTAATCATATGGTATTTAGTTTCTTATATTAATTCGAATTCAGGGTAGATATAATTTATTAAAAGAAAATATTCTAAATTAGAATTTTTCTCTCATTTTCTATCGGGGACTGAGCTAGAATACAAATTATAAATTCAATTGAATTCAATATCTTTGACTCAAACCCTATATTTATCTTGAGAAATCTATTGAGTATGTACAAATTAGTAATATGAAACTTAATAACTTAAGAGGACTAGAATCCCAAATACATAAACGCCAAATCATGGCTATGCTTTGATCTGTTCTCAGAGCTCGAATTAGATACATCTGATTAAGAGTGAAAATATCTCAATGATTCCACCACAATCATATTTAATTTCAAATGGTTATATATGTTGGGAGATTTGCTCTATGGTACTTTATAAAGCAGTACGGGAAGTATATAACTATTACAAGTATTCGAAAGGATAAACAAAGATTCAATAGTTCAACTAGTAATCGAAAATTACAAGATAACCACAAAGCGAAATTACAATTTTGTTGAAAACGAAAAAATGGAAACTGGTTTTTTGAGTCGAGTGTGGCACTCTGTCCTTAAGACAATATTGCCCCGTATGTATCCTTTATACGTCCTGGACAATTTGTCTCCCAAGATAAAACAGCAATGGAACCCTTGAGCAAAGGAAACTCAAGAGCTACCGTGAAGAATATTGAGTAACGAAATGATGCTTGGAAGTTGTAGGAAGAAAACTGTTTTTGTTGTGTATTTTCGTGAGCTTTATGAACTGTTATTTTTCTGTTCTTTGTGGTACTCAACAATGGTGTAAGGGTGTGTTTATATAGGTGAGGGAGGGGCTGAAAAGCGCCTCCATAATAGCCAAATAATGGCCATTATGGAGGTAGTAAAGTCACCAACATAAATGGTGAAAGAACCAACGGATTTGGCCATTATAGGAGGAGTAATTCAGCCAAAATAAATGGTGAATTGAGTGCTTGACGTTTCTGTTTTGACCATCGAAATTCGAACTTCGGGGACCAAACCGTACATCTTGAAACTTCGGGGACCAAACTCGTACATCTTGAAACTTCGGGACCAAACAAGACATCCGAAAGAATTCGGTTCAAGCGTACACGGCAAAGTTTTCTGGCCCAAAAAGATAATATCAGAAGACCCACAGCCCACAGCCCACGACCCGTGACCCGTGACCCGAGAACCCGAGAACCCGAGAACCCGAGAACCCGAGAACCCGAGAACCCGAGAACCCGAGAACCCGAGAACCCGAGAACCCGGAACCCGGAACCCGGAACCGGAACCGGAACCGGACCGGACGGGACGGGCGGGCGGCGGCGGCGCGCGTGTGGTCTTTCCTCGAACCGAAGCACATCTAGGTCCTCCCTCCTTTAAACACATGGGATACCCCTTGGGGTCCCAAACCCCAAACCAATTTCGAATCTTATATACACAACAATTCTTTCTTCCTCTACCGATGAGGGAGAATTACACACAATACCACACTTTCCATGCTTCAAACACCTTACTTCGTGAACCAATATCTCTTTCATTTCTCAATGAAATTTGACGATTCTTGGCCCTACGGTTATCTACGTACTTAGTAGGTCATGCATGTGTGAAGAACCGGATTCTCCAACATACGTTACACTAGTGTTTAAGCCGTTAAAGTTGGCCGGACGCAACTCCCGCCAAAGGCAAATTTCCAACAATCCCCTCTTGAAAGAGATTTTGGCGCACTCACATGGTGTCTTTTCATTTCCAGCAATATTTCGGCGGACCGATGTTGCATAAGGAGAGGTAGCCTCGGCTTTGAACCTTCCATAGTTGAATACCATCGGACTTACTTACCTGCGCGGTGAACGTGATGTCTTGAACCGTCGGTGTTTAGTGTAAGCCAAGACAACGGTACCAACACAACAAATTCCCTTACTCTCTTCTTCGTAATGTTTTGTCCGTTTTGGCCATGGACAACGTCTTGGATTCTTAAGTGCGTTCAATTTGAGGCGGCCGTCCTCGAACTTAAATAGGTGGTCTCCTACAAGGTATCCCGCTATACCCCACTTCACAAGTGTTAGGAACCATTAAAAGTTTCCCAAAGACCTAACCTCAACCGTTGAGGATCATTACGAGTTTTGAAAACTTAACCTTTACCCATCTGCGAGATAGCACTTAACGTCTATCGCGGGAACGGCTTTGGATTTGGTGTTTCTTTTCGAAATCACTATCCGAAGTGCTCATGCTTCGACCGAAGCGATCAACCGAACCTTTACAACTTAGTTTTCCCATTGAACCAAATTACCGGGATCTCCGGTTCGTAAGGTTGGGTTTCCACCGTATTGGTTCATATATTTTGGGTTTTAAGCCCATTCCCCTAGACAAAGAACACTTGATCTCCGGGTAGTCCCTTAGTTAGTAAATAAGGAAGTGACACCCGTGATGATCAACTCGCCATACGGTCTTATGTCTCTCGACGGATCGTGACGAGATATGTCCAGACGCCGTCATCCGTGTCCTTCCTAAAGCCGACCGGCTAGCCACAGTGTAGAACTGCTGAAGGCACGGGTTTCTCCCAATAAGGGACGTCCTCTAATGAGTCGTGAAGTTACTCAACTTCTTTCATGCTTTGTATAAAGCGATAAACTCCGATACCATCATGAATCGGTCGATGCAAGTTTGCTTAGAGGATTTTCCAAGAACCACCATACACATTTACTTGTGGCTTTGGTGTTCTTCGATCGATGTCCGTTTGCATCTTGTGTTCTCTCAGAACCGCTGGACATCCAGAATACAATAATCCGTAGATAAGCGAATAATTCAGATATCGTCATATCCGACTTAACGCCTTCTATTGATCATGTATTAAGATCATCAGTGAACCTTAGTTCAACTAATATGTTTGTAGGACGATACCAGGTCGGTTGTAGTGTGTACAATACATTGAACTACACGTGACCTGTGCATATCACTCCTTGTCTATGGGTGCACCATGATTCCAATCAGTTCTATGATTCATATCCATTGGTGGCTTCAACGAGACCGTCAACTATTGACCAGTCCGTTAGATGTCTTAGAAATTCAATTCCTAAGAAGTCATCTGTGATACACATATCTTTCATATCGAGACTTTGTTTCAATATGATTTTCACTCTCAGACCGTTGGTTTTCCAACTGTTGGCTTTCTAACTTCAGAGCCAATGTTTCTGTGGTCAGATTCATTGTTCCTGTTTTATCTGAAACTTTCAGGACCAAAATGTACACATTTCAGGGACCAAAATGAAAGTTCAGGAAGAAGCCCAACAGTCCGGCAAACCAAGTCTGATTCTCTTCTTCCAACTCTACGGTTGGGAAGGCTAACTCAACATTCATGCCACGCAAGACTGCAATGGCCCTGGATGTGAAGCTACTCACAGGGGAGCACATCTTACAACCCAAAGGTTCTTTTCCCGGAGGAAGATCAACCATTACGCAAGTATGGTTCTATATGATAGAGTCTATTTCTCTCTTTAGCTTCTTTCCAAAGCAGCGCTTTTGGAGATAACAATTATTTGTTAATTGTCCATGGTTCGTTCTCAACCATACAAGCTAGAAGGACTGGAACAAGTCTTTGTCCCCTCTTTGCTCCGTCTTGGTTCAACATCTAGAATCCCTGAGTTCTGCAGATCTGGAATATTAAGTTCCGGATAAACAGCAACTTTCGAGTCATGAAGATACGAAACGTCTAGTTCCGGACAGTCAGGCCCTCGCGGGTTCTTGTTAACCTTGAGCAATTACTCCTTTTTCCTTTTTCAAGGAAAGTTATCTCCAAAGAATTCAGCATTCTTTGACGCCAAGAGGCGATAAAAGCTACTGTTATTTGCAGATCCAGTGGATATGCAATCTACAGTCTTTAGGTATGAAACCACCCCACATCACAACATTTGTATGTGAGATCCTTTCCATGTCTCACACGGAGGGTTATCCTTATCCTTATGCGGAGTTCTGTTGAGAATCGCATTAGCGGTAAGGATCGCCTTGCCCCACATAATTTGGGAGTACGGCTTTGCGCTTGGCTAACACCGTTAGGCGAGGTGAGTAGTGAGCGGTCGTTTAATAAATGATGCTTCAAATTCTCCCCTCTATTGCTACGAATTTTGCAATCCATAGGCATAGTTGATTTTCAACTTCACTTTGTAGCGCTTATCCGCTTCAACAACTTCATCTTTGCTTTTCAACAAACAAAGGATTCCATACGTTGTACCATCATCAATGAAGATCACAACGTACTTGTCTCCCCCTCTATTTTGTATAAACTTCAAGTCACCCAATTAGGTGTGACTAAGTTCTAGAGGAGCGGTGCTTCTTTCGCTATTCCCTTGACGGAATTTGGAAAGGTGATTTTGCCTCTTCATCTACCTCACATTTATTTTGAGGGTTTATGTCGACAGAAGGCAACAATCTCAACATCGTTAGCTTTTGAATGACTTGCTATTTAACGTGTCTTAATCTATGATGGCATAGATGCACGGATTACAAATATATCATTCATTTGGCTACAAACGTACTGTACCATTCTTAGTTATTACAGACCTATTGGACTAGTCTCAAACTAGCTTGACCAACAGCGTCCCTTAAACCAAGTTAGAAATATGTATCACCTCATCTTAGAGTGATCACAATCCATGAAGTCCTATTGAGGACAACCTCTCCAACCCCTTCTACTTTAGAGGTGGCGTTGCTTCACATGAACAACCTCTTGCCCGTGGTTAGGGGCAACCGGATCATATGTGATCTAGATACTCCGGCCCACTCTAGTTTCTTTGGCGACCGAGTGTCCAATTTCTTTCTTCGCCTTTATTTAGGCCTTCGGATCATTTAGGACACGGAAACTCGGCCCACCTTACTAGGTGTCCATTACTTTTCCAATGAAATGAATTCGGCACCACTCCCGGTCGCCGGAGGCTTTCTATGACCGAGTGTCCAATATCATCATATCAAAGGAATTTTGGCCCACTCCGGTCGCCGGAGGCTTTGTATGATCGAGTGTCCAATATCATCCTATCAAAGGAATTTTGGCCCACTCCAGTCGCCGGAGGCTTTATGTGACCGAGTGTCCAATATCATCCTATGAAGGATCTTCTTGCCAAATAGTATGACAGGCTCAACGTCATTAACTTTTAGACTTCTTCCGTTATGATTGGTGCCCAGATAATTCTTGGCGCTTACTTAAATGTGGTAACAGTTTTCGCACAGTTAGTGGATCTTTCTCCATCGTATGTGCGAACATACTTTACACACTTTAACAATTACACTTAAAAGAACGGATCTTTTTAAGTCATTTACAAAATCCAATCTTTAAACGGAAAAGAAGATGAGATTAAACTTCTGATTTGTTAAAGCATAAGGAATATAAATTATTTTCATATTCCTCCTTACTTTAATCCATTTTTAATCAGACATAATTTAATCTTTATTCTTGACAAGTAAGAAAAATACTTATCCCAATTTCGAATTCTGGCTCACTTCAGTCACTTCATCAGACTGAGTGTCCATTTCCTTCTCACCATTATTCGGATCCTTTGTCTGTGACAGATATAGGCCTTCTGCTACAAGATAGAATAACATCTTCGTCTTCTCCTCTTGTCCCGGTTGACATCCTCGAGCTCTCGTGAGCGCTTGTTTCACACCGTCTTGGTAGCGGTGACACCATGAACACGTTCATCATCATCACTCTCTTCTACCGAGAAAACCATTGCCATATCCGATTTGGTCACACAATTTTTGACCGACATCTTTCGAATACTAATAGTAATACAATACAAATATTGTCTTAAGTTGTTGGGAGATTTGCTCTATGGTACTTTATAAAGCAGTACGGGAAGTATATAACTATTACAAGTATTCGAAAGGATAAACAAAGATTCAATAGTTCAACTAGTAATCGAAAATTACAAGATAACCACAAAACCGAAATTACAATTTTGTTGAAAACGAAAAAATGGAAAGCTGGTTTTTTTGAGTCGAGTGTGGCACTCGTCCTTAAGACAATATTGCCCCGTATGTATCCTTTATACGTCCCTGGACAATTTGTCTCCCAAGATAAAACAGCAATGGAACCCTTGAGCAAAGGAAACTCAAGAGCTACCGTGAAGAATATTGAGTAACGAAATGATGCTTGGAAGTTGTAGGAAGAAAACTGTTTTTGTTGTGTATTTTCGTGAGCTTTATGAACTGTTATTTTTCTGTTCTTTGTGGTACTCAACAATGGTGTAAGGGTGTGTTTATATAGGTGAGGGAGGGGCTGAAAACTGCCTCCATAATAGCCAAATAATGGCCATTATGGAGGTAGTAAAGTCACCAACATAAATGGTGAAAGAACCAACGGATTTGGCCATTATAGGAGGAGTAATTCAGCCAAAATAAATGGCTGAATTGAGTGCTTGACGTTTCTGTTTTGACCATCGAAATTCGAACTTCGGGGACCAAACTGTACATCTTGAAACTTCAGGGACCAAACCGTACATCTTGAAACTTCAGGGACCAAACTGGTACATCTTGAAACTTCGGGACCAAACAAGTACATCTGAAACTTCGGGATCAAACTGTACGTCTGGCAAAGTTTTCTGGCCCAAAAAGATAATATCAGAAGACCCGCAGCCCGCAGCCCGCGAACCCGCGAACCCGGAACCGGACCGGACGGGACGGGCGGCGGCGCGCGTGTGGTCTTTCCTCGAACCGAAGCACATCTAGGTCCTCCCTCCTTTAAACACATGGGATACCCCTTGGGGTCCCAAACCCCAAACCAATTTCGAATCTTATATACACAACAATTCTTTCTTCCTCTACCGATGAGGGAGAATTACACACAATACCACACTTTCCATGCTTCAAACACCTTACTTCGTGAACCAATATCTCTTTCATTTCTCAATGAAATTTGACGATTCTTGGCCCTACGGTTATCTACGTACTTAGTAGGTCATGCATGTGTGAAGAACCGGATTCTCCAACATACGTTACACTAGTGTTTAAGCCGTTAAAGTTGGTCGGACGCAACTCCCGCCAAAGGCAAATTTCCAACAATATATAGTGAAGTGTTACCTACTTACATATATTGTGGTAGGCCAATTCAATTTAATAGCATAAAATATCTATGTACCTGCAAAGAAATTAGTCTCATCTTTTTAAGCAATTCAAAATCTATAAACCCCCTATAAAGCATACAAGTGAGTGCCTCAACCTTAGCTATAAGCAAAATTACTAATTTACTTGAACTGTTTTTAACTTTTTATTACTACTCGTGAGTATCATAATTACCAACTAAACAAAGCATCTAAACACCTACGTACTTTCTTTTGAGATAGCATGGCATGATGACGCGTGTTAACACTGAAAGCAAGATTAATATTAGGTTTATGCTGTTGTGGATCAATTTTACACATGAAAAGTAATTAAGCATGCGAGCTTATTAGGGTTTCGTAATATTACATTGAACTAGATACAAGTTCTAAAAAGTAAAAAGTAATCATGCTCCTGTTAATTAGTTAAATGCATGCAGTGAATCTAGGTTACTAGAGTTTAGACTGTAAATCTTTCCTAGATTCGATCTTTAACTATGTTAATAACCGTTACATATAGATTCTTCATGCCACGTGATTGGCATAATTGCAAAGTGTTTTGAACTTAAAACAGAAATAGGATTGAGGCTCTCTCCGTTGTATTGAGAGCACAACTTTTAATGCTGTTTTACTTTTATTATTATGAAATATTTTCCTGGTTAATGCATTGATGCTTCTTATTTGTAGCGTAAACTGAATTTTGTACGAGTAATATCAATATCTATAATCACAATGCAACTTTTAAGTGTTGTATTTAAAGTTGTAGTGATTTTAAAATTTCATATCTCAAATTTGTAGTATTTACTTTGTATAATTTTCTGCCATTATTAGTGATAGTACTATGTAATGGTGTCAGCTCAAAACCATGGCCATTTCTCTTTCACCTTCTTTTGTTCCTTTTGTTCATTTCCTATTTGTCTACAACACTGAAAGAATAAAACCTCAATTTCATGAGGTTAACAAGTGATACAAATTTTTCTCTTCCAATTTACTCATTAATTAAATATGCGAATTTTTATATGTAAGACGTAAATTAAATTATAAATCACCTTTAGTTTTCTCAAATTTGATTGACTCCTTTTTTTTATGAGGTGGCAGCTGGCTGGTGAATACTGGAGATAATAGAAGTAGAAAATGGAAATACTTTTATTGATATTAAATAAAATCTTGAAACTATAGAGTAGTATGTGAGACATATTAATTACAACTATATATTAACATTCAATCTTATTCACTCCTTCTCATGGGACTAAGCAATTTTTCACTTCTAGTCGCTGGTCTCTAGTCAGGCCCGGCCTTTTGCCTTGTTGGGCTAGGGCGACGGCCCAGGGTCCCGAGGTGATAGAGGGCTCAGCCCATATACATCTATACTAGTAATAATATTATATATGTTGGGCCCATAAAAAAATTAATTACCTATCAATTAAAGAGATAAACAAAAAAAAAACCTTCGTATCTAATGAAGAGATTACAGAGAAAGAGAAAGGAAATAAAGAGAGCGCAGAGAAAGAGAGGGAGAAATAAATGGGCGGTCTCTTCGTCTTCTTCACTCCTATCCTTAATTATTTTCTTCAAATCCATCTTTATCAATTGAATTCCATAATTTCTCAAAACCCTTTTCAGATTTCTCCTATTTTATTCTCCAGTGCACTTGTGAATTTATTCTACTCTCAATTAACGATATCTATTTTTCACTGCCATAACCACCGATTCCACCATTGTTGTCCTTGGATTTGGTTCTTCTGGAGGAATTTAGACCACCATCCATCCGTTTGAGTTTTCCGGTAAGACCACACTTAATTTATTTGATTTCAAGTCTCAACTCTGTCAAATTTTTGATGTTAGGTTTTGATAATTGAAAATATTGATGTTCAATTTGTTGTTATTGATTTGTAGTTTTTCAATTTCGTTTATGTAATTTTCAATTAACTGGGATTTAGATTAGTATTCTAGTTTCTAATATAGAATAGCTATGCTTGTACTCAAATTTTTTAATTGAATTAATTGATTAGTTATTATATTTAAAATTGGTTGATTTGGGTAGTTTAATGGTGTTTTGGACTGATTTGATAATTTGATTAAAGGTAAAAGGTGGTGATTTGGTACTTAGTTTGTGCGTGTGCGTGCTGCAAGTGTAAACTTAAGGTGGTGATTTGGTACTTAATTTGTGTGTGTACGTGAATTTCTCTGCAACATTATAAATCTTTATTGAAATTATATTTGCTTTTTTTTTAATATTCTAATTAGTTAATGATTTTTTAATACTTGATGCAGAGAGTTCATATGGTGTCATGATGAATCAGACTTAAAATATAGATTGGTTATTGGAGTTGCTCATACGCTGCTGACATCCTTTCCATGTGCTATTATTCTTTTTCTACATTTGGCCTATTCTATTACAATTGTGTTAAAGAGGATCAGTTATAGGTGATCTTGAGCAATGTGATAAAAATTTGAATGAGGAGCATAATATCAATACGGATACTAATCATACGAGTGAAAATGATATCAACAAGGAAATTAACCATATGAGTGGGCATGATAATGTACCTCAAGTATGAATGCTACCCAAAGTCTTGCATTTGACATGAATGTAGAGCCTGTTTTTCAAATAAAACATCGAATTTTTAGGAAAAACAGTTTGATGAAAATGATTACGATGAAGAAGTACAATCACATGAGGAGTCCTTTAGACTTAGTTATTTTCTAGTGATTGTGGATCATGCAATTACTTCATCGAACGATAGATTTGAGCAATTAAAGATGTTTGAAAGTGTTTTTGGATTCTTATTTAATTCAAAGAATTTGAAGTCATTGGATGATAAGGAGCTTAGAGAATCTTGCATTAAATTCCATGCTACTTTTTCTCATGATAATGTGTCGGACGTGGATTTAAATGATTTGTTTTCTGAATTGAAAGTGCTGCAAATGACTTTACCGAATGTGTTGATGTCGGCAATTGAAATTCTTGAGTTTGTCAAAGCTGCAGATTGTTTTTCAAATGTTTCAATTGCTTATCGTATCTTATTAATTATACCTGTGACTGTAGCATCAACTGAAAGAAGTTTCTCAAAGTTGAAATTATTGAAAACCTATTTAAGGTCATCTATGTCACAAGAAAGGTTAAATGGTCTTAGCTATTTTGAGTATTGAAAAGGATATGCTTGAAAATGTTGATGTTAATACTATCGTTAATGATTTTGCTTCACAAAAAATGCTCGAAGAAACCGCTTTACATAATTGGTTGTGTGATTTGTTTCTTTGCAGATGGAAGATGATGGTTCGTGAAGACAAATGATGATGGATGATTTAAGTGTGTTCAAGCCTGCTAGCAAGAATTTCATGTTCCAATTTTTGTTATTTTCATTAAACAATCACTTGGTTATTTTTGTTAAACAATCACTTTAACTATTTTTAAGTCCATGAAGTTTTATAGTCAAATGTAAACTAACTAAGTTTAAAATGACAATGTATTGATATTTGAAGTTATCGTTCTTATTTGCTATATAGGGACCCTTAATTTATATTTTGCCAGGGGCCTACTAAATGTCAGGACCGGCCTGTCTCTTGTGGAATGTTGTTTTTTTCCTTAATCTACTTGCTTGTTTACATTTCAACCTACTGTGTTATCAATTGAGGAGATTTATCTGTAAATATCGTTTAGTAGGATAATATAAAAAAATAATTTACACTAGCGATATATATAATTTAAGCTCAAAAATAAATATCCGTATTTTATAGTACGAGGGTTTTAATTTTCATGTTTGTTTTAGGGAAGACGACGAAGAAGTATACTGGATAATAGGATGAATAAAAGAGATGGGGTCAAATAATAAGTGGGAACCAAAGAGTAATAGGCTGGCAGGAATGGGCAATTTGTGGGGGGAAACAGCCTTAACAGTTACAAGTCAAGTCAGTACCCCCAGGGTCTATTCCTTCCTAATCTCTATAGTGTGGGGACTTAGAAGGGGAATTTTAAAATAATGATAAAATTATTTTCGAGCAAGTTATAAATTACGAGTTTGAGCTGTGAAATTGATTATTAATATTTACATTAAAGTACTATTTACATCATATTATTTAAGATGCGATCCCTTTTCGAACTTTGCTAACACGAGAATTTTGTACACCGATATACCTGCCCATAGTGTGGGGACTCCTTTTTTGGTCCCTTTTGGGACTACTGAAGTGATGTTCACTCCCCAGTCCCACTGGCCATATCATATCCACGTGGTCATACTTGGTTTATCCTAGTCAGCCTCTTCTGTGCCAGGTAAGCTTTAACTTATTAAAGATTTTCCTGTAATCTTCTGTGGGGCTTCTTTGTGGGTCCCCCAGAATCACACAGCATAATTATTTTATATAATTCTCTTAAATATTAATGGTAGTAACACTTTTGGGAAACTAACTGAAATCCCCCAAAAATAAATTAATTATCCATCTCATGCCCCTTTTAAAGTAATTATCCGTTGTACCCTCTCATCCAAAATTATTTACCCGACATAACCTCTCGCCCAAAACTATTTATCCGACATAACCCCTCACCAAAACTATTTATCCGACATAACCCCTCACCAAACTCCTTCCTTTGTGATACCATCAAAGTATATTTATATACCAGGATGATATCATGAAGGACCAAGAGAATGATTGAAGTAGTCCTCCATGATATCATCTCAGTATATAAATATAAGACAATGATATTATAGAGTTTTTTTCGAAAAAAGTGTGTCTTTTTTTAATAAACGAACATGATCATCCATGATATACCATCTCAGTATATTTATATATCACGATAATATTATGCAGGACTAAGAGAATGACTGAAGCAGTCTTTCATGATATTATCTGAGTATATTTATATACCATGTTGGTATCAAAACTGGAAGGTAGGGGGGCATCTCGAGTAAATAGTTTTAATTTTTTTAGGGGACATAAAAAATAATAGGGGTATAAACGGGTAAATAGTTTTGTTTCATGGGGTATAGGTGATCTTTCCCCAACACTTTTTATTAAAGAGGAATTGATATTTGAATAAATAACACTTTTTGTTAAAGAAAGAGGAACTGATATTTGAATTCGTACAAAAAGATAGTGGTAGAATAATTTTAATTAAGTACTTCAGTACATTTTTTGTTAAAAAATTAAGTACTATACACAAAGCATTCCCATTGAGAGGAAGCTTTTTTTTTTTTCACAACTAATTATTCTCAACAACGTTCTCAACAAATTATTACTATCATCTATGTTTTGGTCAAACTCAGAATTCTCAAAGTTATAAATATAAAGGATTAAGTGATTGTTTTATATCATACGTATAGAAGTAGTATTTATTGGACTTTTAGAAAATACAACATCTCCCATTCTTGAAATTTTATCTAAATCTTATAAACGTAAACGTTGAAAGTACGAAAATAAACATGCTGTGTTCGGTCTACCCATGAAGCATCTTCATCAATCGTTACTTAGTTTATACACTTCTCAATAAAATTCACTTACTAACTCTTAAAGCTATAATTAATAAGGAAAATAAATCCAAAACCACTACTAAAACAGAGGCTTTTTTCACCAACATTGAGAAAAATTTGCATTATAAAACATGATTTTTTCCATCTCATTCCCACCCAACCAGCTCACTTAGAAAACGCATGGTGTAAAACAAATTTCCATTGAAACGCTGAAAACTTTTTCATTTTGCCGTGTTAGATCACAAGATTCAAAAGTCTTTTTTTTATTTCTTAAACTTCATGTCCAGTTAAACTATATCAAATAAATTGAAACGAATGACGTATTATTTAAATTTTTATCACTGACATTTAATAGAAAATAAAAATATAGATGTTTTAGTAGGGAACCTCCCCCTCCACCACTACCTCCCCCAACCTCCAAATCCCCACATTATTTCCCTAGAAAAAGAATTTCAATCTTAGATTAAAAGACTATGTATGGAAGGTCTGAATTGTACAAAAATCGAAGTGTATTACTTTAGTAAGATCCAATAAATTATTGGTTAAGACTTTAGCTTATGATTTGAGAATGACCCCTCGAAAAGCATTAACTTCCCACCTTGTCACATGCACCTTTCATATGTCACTACTCACTACCCAACACTTCTATATAAACACCTCTCCCCTCTCCCTTTCTCTTCAAACAAATTCACTTAAATCTCTCTCATTACAACAACAATCAAAATACTCCAATTCACAAAACAAACAAACTTCATATTCAAAATTTAAAAAAAAATACATTCTAAACATAGCAAAAATGTTTAGTTTCTCAGATAACGATTTCTTTGCCCGTAGATGTGTTTGGGTAAATGGCCCTGTTATTGTAGGTGCAGGTCCATCAGGTCTAGCTGTGGGTGCTTGTTTGAAAGAACAAGGTGTCCCTTGTGTAATCTTGGAAAGAGCTGATTGCATTGCATCATTATGGCAGAAAAAAACTTATGATCGTTTGAAACTTCACCTCCCTAAACAATTTTGTCAATTACCAAAATATCCATTTCCAGAACACTACCCTGAGTACCCTACAAAAAAACAATTCATTGAATACCTTGAAAATTATGCTAACCACTTTGACATTAAGCCACAGTTTAATGAATGTGTTCAATCTGCTAAGTACGACGAGGCGTGTCGATTATGGAGGGTGAAAACTATTTCAGCTAATGGCTCTGAAGTTGAGTATATTTGCCAGTGGCTTGTTGTTGCTACTGGTGAAAATGCTGAAAGAGTTGTGCCTGAAATTGATGGACTTAAAGAATTTGGTGGTGAAGTGTTACATGCTTGTGAATACAAGTCTGGTGAGAAATTTATAGGAAAGAAAGTTCTTGTTGTTGGTTGTGGAAATTCTGGCATGGAAGTTTCACTTGATCTTTGTAATCATGATGCTCAACCATCAATGGTTTGCCGTAGCTCGGTATGTAATTAATACTTACGTAACTTTTAGATGAGATGGTGACACAGTTTAGTTTCAGTAAGATAATGGTTGGATTCTAATGTTTTGTTTTTTGTTTATTCAGGTTCATGTTTTGCCTAGGGAGATACTTGGGAAATCAACATTTGAGCTGGCTATGTTGTTGATGGCATGGCTACCACTTTGGCTAGTTGACAAGATTTTACTCATTTTGACATGGTTTATTCTTGGTAACATTGAGTCATATGGGCTAAAAAGGCCATCAATTGGACCATTAACACTTAAGAACACACAAGGAAAAACCCCTGTTCTTGACATTGGTGCCTTGGAAAAAATCAGATCCGGAAAAGTTAAGGTTGTCCCTGGAATCAAGAAGTTTAATTGTGGCACTGTTGAACTTGTTAATGGTGAAAAACTTGAAGTTGATTCAGTTGTTCTTGCCACTGGCTATTGCAGCAATGTTCCATACTGGTTACAGGTGAGAAAATGTTCTATTTGAAAAAGTTCTAAAAGTTTCTTCTGAAATAAAAAAAATTGAGAATCTTAGTAGCTCAGTTAGGTACATTAACTTTAACCTTATTGGTGAGAGTTCGATTAACACAAAAAAAATATTAAAAAATTTATAAAAGATTCTTGGAAAGTTGACTAATATGTTTTTTTGGTTATGTTATACAGGAAAGTGATTTTTTTTCCAAGAATGGGTACCCAAAGGCACAATTTCCTAACAATTGGAAGGGAAAATCAGGGCTATATGCAGTTGGATTTACAAAGAGAGGGCTGGCTGGTGCTTCTGCTGATGCTATTAGAATTGCTAAAGATATTGGCAAAGTACACAAAGAAGATCTCAAGCAAAAGAAGCAAAAAGTACCAACACATAGACGTTGCATCTCAACCTTTTAATTAATTCAAGTGAAGAAAATCATAAAAGAAGAAGAAGAAAAAAAACTCAGAAATTCCCTTCTTTTTTATTCACAGGGAATTATTAAGAGAAAGAGATGTAAAATAATTGTGTAAGAAAAGCATATACAAAAAAGCCAGAAGATTAGCCATAGGTTTCAGCCCTCTCCAAAAAGCCCAAATCTTGATAATACCAAGTTGGGCATTTTGTATATCTAAGGATGTAGAGGCGATTTAGTAATTCCTCTTTTCTTTTGTTTGTTGTATTGACATTTCATACATACTTGTACAATCACTACTGATGAATTAATTTCAATGACAAATTCCTTTATGAGTTTAACTTCTGTATATCAATAGTGTTTAAGTTTTTTTACGGCAGTTACTAACTTTCGGACAACTAGAAGTTCCAATAGATAAAGCGAAGAGTTTATAAGGAGAAGAGTCACGACATGTCGTTGATTAGAGTTATATACAATATGTTTGAGTCTTATATCTTGTTCGCGAAAATTTCTTCATACTTAGCTAATTAACATACACGTTTTATAGAATGTAATTATGCCCAACTCCTCTCTTAAAGTAAAATCAGACTGAACGATCTACTTTGAGATACAACAGGGAGGAAGTATTCATTGAAAGCCTTTCGCTAACATTACTAATAGAATATTCACCGAATATTCTTACATTAATTGTATATCACTTAATTTAGGTAAAATTATATTCCTTTTGTAATTAGGTTGATTACTTACCTAGTTTGTAGCAAGGTAAATATTTCTGTAAATACTATATATTATAAATTATCAATGAATGAAATCAAAGAACAAATTCATTTATGGTATCAGAGCCTAACACTAAAAATGCTCTCAGCCGCCGACCCCCCACGACGAAAACCCTAGTTTTTTCGGCCATTCTCCCTCCCTCTTCCTCCTCAATTTCATATTTCATGGCTGACAAAACCAAATTTCATCTTGCACTTGCATTCAACAACATTAAAAACTTCATCCTGTGACTCTTGAGATGGAAAATGGTCAATACTCCTCGTGGGTAGAACTGTTCAAAATCTACTGTCGTGTCAACGAAGTTATTGACCACATTATCCCTCCCAAATTGAAGTCCACAGACCCACCATCGACTTCGATTACTGATGATGCACTTTGGTCTCGCTTGGATGTAGCTGTCCTCCAATGGATATACGACACGATCTCTAGTGATCTGTTGCACACAATTATTGAGACCAATGCCACTGCCCTCCAAACATGAGAACGTTTGGAAAGTATTTTTCACGACAACAAAATGCAACGTGTGTTATACCTTGAAAATCAGTTCAAGGACGTTCATCAAGACGATTTCCCCAACGTGTCTGCATATTGTCAGGAACTTAAGATGCTTGCCGACCAACTCTCCAATGTTGGCACACCTGTCACTAATCAGCGATAGGTCATGCAACTTATTGCAGGCTTGAACGAATCCTATGACGGCATTGCTACCATCCTTCAGTAATGCATGCCGTTACCACCATTTTATGAGGCTTATTCGAAGCTTATTCTTGAGGAAACCCCGAAAAATCAAGTGGAACACCAATCAGGCCAGCATTACCGATGCCGCCCTCACCACCACCGTCGGGCCCTCCGTCGATGGCAGGGCCTTCAATTTCAGGATCCAACACCGCCGACCTGAGGACACGCAACACTTAACATCGTCCCGCAACAACCGCCGAGGGCGGCAGTCCGACAAGGGCCGCAGAGGATGAAACTTCGACAGCAACGGCGATGACAAGGGGCGTCGTTGTCGCGCAGAAACAACCAAGCGAACGACCGCAAAGAATGGCGGCGCAGCCCTCCGCCGTGGGCTGCCTACCCGTCGTGGGCTGCATGGGCCCCACCGTCATGGACCTCTCCTCCTTGCTCGTATCCAACATCCTCATGGACTCCACCTCCAACCGATAGGCCAAACTTGGCATACTCGGCGCACGTCTACAACATGCCCCCCTCAACTTATGCACCGACTGATATTGAGGCAGCCATGAACACAATGTCACTCAACGCTCAAGATGAAAATTGATATATGGACACAGGCGCCACATCTCACATGACGGCATCACAAGGTACTCTCTCGTCTTATTCCAATCTGAGTAATTTAAATCAGAATATTATTGTTGGTAGTGGACAATGCATTCCTATTCGTGGTTTTGTTCATTCATCCTTATCCCTACCATATCCACCACTAATTTTAAAAAATGTCCTCCATGCCCCTAAACTCATTAAGAATCGTATCTCTGTGCGACGTTTCATAACTGATAATAATGTTTCCCTTGACTTTGATCCTTTTGATTTTTCTGTGAAAGATTTTACAACAGGGAGACAAATAATAAGATGTGACAGAACTGGAAATCTCTACCCTATTTCAAATACCGTCAAAAAACCAGTATCAGTTCCATCAACCTTTGCTGCTCTTTCGTCTTCCTTATGACATTCTAGATTAGGACATCCGGGAGATTTTGTTTTACACTCCCTTAGGAAAAATAATTTTATTCAATGCAACCGTATTTCTAAGACTCCTATATATGAATCCTGTGTTTTTGGGAAACATGTTAAATTATCATTTTATGCATCCACAAATTGTACTTTAATGCCATTTGATATAATACATAGTGATTTGTAGAATTGCCTTATTTTAAGTACGGCCGGCCATCGATATTATGTGTTATTTTTGGACGATTATTCCAACTTTCTATGGACTTTTTCAATTGGTAATAAATCTCAGGTCTGCCCCATTTTTTTCTCATTTAGTGCTTTCGTAAAAACACAATTTGAAAAGAGCATTAAATGTTTTCAATGGCAGGGAATTCGATAATAACCAATTCAAAAAGTTTTCCTCCAAAATGGTCTTACCTTTCATTTTTCCTGCCCTCACACCTCCTCCCAAAATGGTAAAGCTGAACGGAAAATCCGAACCATAAATAACCTAATTCGTGCCCTACTTGTCCACGCCTCAATTCCCCCTCAATGGTGGCATTACACACTCTCCATGACCATTTATCTCCTAAACATAATCCCGAACAAGTTTCTAGCTCTACGGTCGCCCACTCAAGTTCTGTTTCATAGGAACCTATCCTACCAACACTTGCATATTTTTGGATGTCACTGTTATCCTCTCCATCTGACCACTCACAAACTCCAACCCCGATCTTGTCCGTGTGTGTTTCTGGGTTACCCCTCCAATCATCGTGGTTACTCTTGCTATGACTTATCAAGCCATAAAATAATTATTTCACGCCATGTCCTATTTGATGAGTCTCAATTCCCTTTTTCATCATTAAACTCGCCACCACGGCATTCCTACAACTTCCTTAATTATGGCATAAACCTCCTTCTAATTCATCATTTACATAATCCGACGTCCCAATGCCCGACACCCGAACCCACCTCGGTTAGTCCGGGACACGCTGCCCACCCAGTTCCGCCGATGGTGGCTCGGAATAGCTTGTCTCAGGGTGATTCTGCATCCACCTCTCGGCAAACTGAGCCTCGACCAACCGATCCCGCCAGTCCTGCCCTTCCTCCTCTTCCCGGCAGTCCCGCGCCACCCCCTCTTCCCATCCCCCATCCCGAGGCACGCTCTCGGACAATGGAAACCCGTGCTATGCATGGAATTTCCAAATCTAAATGGCTGTTTAACCTATCCGTTTCAATTGTCCCTTCCCATGTCCCTCATAATCCGAAGGATCCCTTGTCCGACCTAAATTGGAAAATCGCAAGGATTGACGAATATAATGTTCTTATTGATAATAAGACGTAGGACCTAGTACCCCGTCCACCTGATGCTACAATTATTCGTTCTATATGGTTTTTTAGACATAAAAAAAAATCTGATGGTTCTTTTGAGAGGTACAAGGCCCGTCTTGTAGGTGATGACAGGTCTCAACAGGTGGGAGTGTACTGAGATGAGATGTTCAGCCCGTTGGTAAAGCCCGCAACCATCCGGACCGTCCTCAGCATTGCCCTATCCAACTCTTGGCTCATTCATCAGCTTGATGTCAAGAATGCTTTCTTACAGGGGGATCTTCATGAAATGGTATATATGCATCAACCTATAGCTTTCAGGGATCCTATTCATCCGGATTATGTGTTTTTGTTGCGTAAATCGCTCTATGGACTGAAACTGGCTCCTCGAGCATGGTACCAGCGGTTCACCGATTATGTGTCCTCTATCGGTTTTCACATAGCAAATTCGATCATTCCCTGTTCATCTACAAAAAGGGTCCAGACATGGCTTACTTCTTATTATATGTTGATGACATCATCTTCACCACATCATCTGATACCCTCCGCCGGTCCATTATGTCTCTCATTTTTTCTGAGTTTGCTATGAAGTATCTGGCCCCGCTGAGTTATTTCTTGGGCATCTCTGTCACTCGCCATTCTGGCGGCCTATTTTTATGTCAGAAGAAATACGCCGAAGAGATCTTTGACCGTGCAGGCATGTTATCTTGCAAGCCATCCTACACGCCAGTGGACACCAATTCCAAGCTCAACGCTGATTCTGACCCTCCGTATTCAGACTTGACTCACTATCGTAACTTGACTGGGGCCCTGTAGTACCTCACATTCACGAGACCAGACATATCCTATGCCGAGCAGCAAATATGTCTGCACATGCACAATCCGACGGAAGCACACATACATGCCCTCAAACGTATTTTACGATACGTCTAGGGCACACTTCACTTTGGCTTACATCTATACAAGTCATCGTTCACTGGTCTCTCTGCTTATTCTGATGCTGACTGGGGTGGATGTCCTGACACCTGACACCCAACACTCTACGTCTGGTTACTGCGTTTTCCTTAGAGATAACATATTATCTTGGTCTTCCAAAAGGCAACCTACACTATCCTGATCCAGTGCCGAAGCAGAGTACATAGGTGTAGCCAACGTCGTCTCTGAGTCTTGTTGGATATGTAACTTTCTACTTGAGCTTCACTGCTCGATTCAAAAGGCAACACTGGTCTACTGCGACAATATTAGTGCGATATATATTTTCAGCAATACCGTCCAACATCAACGCACCAAACACATCGAGACGGACATTCATTTTGTTTGCGAAAAAGTGGCTCGTGGTCAAGTTCGTGTCCTTCATGTTCCTTCCAGATATCAGATTGACGACATCTTCACCAAAGGACTTTCGCGCATACTGTTTGATGATTTTCGAGCCATTATCAGTGTTCGTGAGCCTCCCGCTTCGACCGCGAGGATCTAATAGAATATTTACCGAATATTCTTACATTAATTGTATATCTCTTAATTTAGGTAGAATTATATTCCTTTTGTAATTATGTTGATTAATTTCTTAGTTTGTAGCAAGGTAAATATTTATGTAAATATTATATATTATAAATTATCAATGAATGAAATCAAGGAACACATTTCTTTAATTACAACAATCAAGTTTGATTAGTTGACCTACAATAACAAGTCACTGTTCATTACAACTCACAATCACGATAATTAACTCGGAAGAAAAATAACCTGATATAATTTGTTTAAATTATTTTAATTGTGTAAAAACTCTTTATACGAATATCCTTCCTTATTTATCAGTGTGTGATGTTTTCCTTTGGCCACAAAATTAAGTACTGATGTCGACGACACGATGGGGAGATTAAAATGATAAGCCAGAACAGTGAAATAAAACAAAATCCTTCTCAATAATTTTGGGTGGCAGTAGTATTGCAAAGAAAATGAATACTATATGTAAGTTTTATGAGAGAATGACTCTTCAATTTGCCCTTTTTGTGCATACTTAAAGGGACTTGATAAAGTACGAAGTCTTACAAAAGGAATGTACTACTTCTCAAGTTCCTTTCAAGTCTCAGTCGGTACAGTCAAGAGTTCTCAGTTTTGACAGCAACTACTCCTTATTTCAACACTTTTTTTTTTTTTTTTTGATAATCCAGGATTTTCAGGCTTGCACCTGACTACTTCACTGGTATTACCCAGACGTCCTGGAGGTAATAACACCGGTCCTTCAACACTATTACCAGGTAAATCGCGGGATGTGCTCCGGTGACCGCTTTTTACGGGAGCGTACAAACCGATCAATGAGACAAGGTCAAATTCCCCAACATGCAGAGTTTCTTCGTGCTTGCGGGGAATCGAACCCACGCTGTCTCATGCCAGAGCACCTTATAGCTCCCAGGCTTTGCCACTAGACTATGCCCCGGAGGACTTCAACACTCTTTTTTGGGTACTATACGTACTTGAATATCGCTATATATTTATGTCTTGGTACATTTAGTTAAAAAGTTCAAGAGAAAAGGTCTAAATTTACTATATACTCGAAATTGTTCAATTTTATAATTCATTATATTTTGTTCCATTTATATCTATATTGTTAATAAATTGTCTCGTATTTACCCTTGTCATTCATAAAACCCCGAATAGATGACCTCCACATGTCCAAATTCTTTGAAAAAAATAGGTAAAATTATACCCCTCAAATTTGACTATGCTTTAAAACCATCCCGATCAAGTAAAAGCTCGTTCGTGGCCAGGGGAAAAAACAAGTCTTTGGCTAATGGTAGAAGTTGAATTGGACCACGACCTAGGGTAAAATTGCTCAATTTCTTACATCAAATGACCTTTTTTGAAAAGTGTAATTGGTGTTAGGTGAGTATTGCCTCTCAGTGTATACACTTTTTATGTCATCTAGTAAACTTTGACTCATAACAATAAATACTTTTTTTTATCAAGGACGATACCATGATGGTATGAAGGAAATATTTTCAGAAAAATGTATTCCAACTTTTCATGTTTTGTTGGTCAAAATATTTTGAAGAATATATTTTTTTAGAAAAATAAGTTTCTTAAGAATCAGAAAAAATAACTTATCTAGTGAAATAGGAAAGATAAGTTTCATAAATCGCATTTAATACTGATTGTCTCTTCTCCGTCCTCAACATTCCACCTTAGCCCCCGTCCCCTCGCCCCGGCCTCCACTGCCCCTTGCCTGCTCAACGAACACCAACCCCCATCCCCGATCTCTCCCAACCCAATCACCACTCCCCTACGCTATAGTGTTTGCCTAGAAAATATTTTCCTCGTTTTCCTTCGTACCAAACACATCCGATTTGGCAATTCAAAAAATAGAATAACTGCTACATGCAATAATCAGTTAAATTAGGTTAATAGTATAAGACAACTTAAATCCTATTTAAAATACCACGACTTTGTGAAAAATTAAATGAATCTCGTAATTAGTTCCCTTAAGCCTCAATATTTTCTTTAAGGCTCATGTGCGATCACTAATACCAATTCTTTATAACCATCTTATATTTCCAAAACAATATGATAAAATAGTCAAGAAAAAAATAAGGAGGGTGTAAGAGAAATAATGTAAATGGTTCCTTCAAATCATGACAAATCGAACTTATTAAGATATGAACAATTGTATTAGTAGCTAAAAATAAATGAAAAGGAATAGTCCAAGTGTGATTGTTAACCAACTTGTCAATGATTAAATGTATTTAAGCAAAAGATGAATAGGCCTCCTACATGGAACCAAAGATTTGACATCTTTCATACATTTCACTTATATCATAATTATTATTATTCCCTTTCCATTTTATTCCAGAAAGAGTTGCACATCACATTGCTTTCATTCTCTTAATAATGATCATCTCATTATACTATAGTTTGACTTAGCTTTATATTCATAAATAAACTAGCTACCATCTACTCTCTGTTTCTAGCACATGGACTGACTCATGGCCCTTTGGTTAAATTTTTAGCAGTTAAATCTTCTCCTCTATTAGCTATTCATTATTATTATTATTATTATTAACTGATTAAAAAAAAGAGGAACTTTGTGATTTTGTATTACAATATGCAGTCATCAGATTAACTTATCAGAAATTCCAGAAAAATACTAACAGCAATGGCGTCTCCTGGACTCGAATGTTAGACTTCCGTGATAACCAACTACACCACGACACCGACTTGCTGGCTATCTCAACTTTTATTTTCAAGTCCCCTACTTTCCATTCCGGCACTCTTCCATTTTTAGTATATCCAATAAAGAATGTCACGTTTCTATAATTAGAAATAAATTAATTTTAAAATTTCTCTTTTAACTTTAATAAAATGATTTACAGTCATACAAATGTCTAACACTTGTTTTAACTTTTAAAGAACAAATTTCAAAAGTCTTTATTTCTTTCTTAAAATTTGTATCAAGTCAAACAGTTTCCATATAAATTGGGACGAAGGAAGTACAAATTTAGTTGAAAACCAGTATGGTCCCTGTAGAATAATGTAATTCTCCTTGTTTGGAGGCTTCCCATTTATGCAAATATATAGGTGTTTACAATTACAAAACCTATTTGGAGAAGGATCTCTAAACCTAATTGGAGAAGGATATCTAAATCTAATTAGAGAAGAATCTCTACTCTACATAATTACAATAGAATAATAATTACAGAATATATGGAGAATATTAATATATTCTCTATCACACCCCCTCAGTCGCAGCGGGAGGAGACCGAACGCTGAAAGTGGATCTGAACTCAAGGAACAGCTGCCGAGGAAGTCCCTTAGTGAATATATATGCGTACCGATAGGAAGATGGAACATGTAACACCCGAACATGGCCAATAACAACCTTCTCACGAACAATATGAATATCCATCTCAATATGTTTGATTCGTTGATGCTGAACCGGGTTATGAGACAAGTAGACAACATATATGTTATCACAGTAGATAAGAGATGCCTCACGTAAAGGACAATAAAGCTCTAGAAGGAGGTTTATGAGCCAATAAATTTCGGCAACAACGTTTGCAACGCCTCTATATTCGCTTCTACACTCGAACGGGAAAGCGTGGCTTGCCGTTTTGCAGACCATGAGATGAGGTTATCACTAAAAAATACACAATAGCTGGAAGTAGATCGACGTGTGTTTGGACATCCGCCCCAATCTGCGTTCGTATAAGATATTAGCTTGGTCGGTGCAAATGGATAAAGATGTAACCCATAGTGAATAGTACCCTTAACATACCGAATGATACGTTTAAGGGCTGTGAAGTGAGGCTCCATGGGATCATGCATGAACAAACACACATACTGAACCGCATAGGCAATATCGAGCTTAGTGAAAGTAAGATACTGAAGTGCACCAGCGAGACTCCTATAAAAAGAAGGATCAAGCATCGGATCTCCGTCATCCGCACTAAGCTTCGACTTTGAGTCGACTAGAGTGGGCATGATTTTGCAGTTTGTCATTTTAGTCCTGTAAACAATCTCTTTGGCATACTTACGCTGACAAAGGAATATGACATTCTCAGATCTGATCACAGAAATCCCCAAGAAATAACTCAACTTACCCTAGTTTGTCATGGCAAATTCGGATTTGAGCATAGTAATGATCTCGTTATTCAGAGGAGACAGTCAGGACAATATCGTCAAAGTAGAGAAAAAGGTATGTAGTATCATTACCTCGATGAAAAATAAAAAGTAGGTTATCACTTTTGCTGCACATGAACCGAATCTGCAATATGTAAGTGGCAAAACGGTCATACCAAGCCCTGGGGGCTTGTTTCAAGCCATAGAGTGACTTTTAAAGTCGGCAGACATAGTGAGAAGCGGAAGGATGCAAAAAAATCCAGGTGGTTGATGCATGTATACGATTTCTTTCAAATTTCCATATAAGAACGTATTTTTACATCAAGCTGATGAATCGGCCAATTCTTTTCCATAGCAATGCTCAAAATAGTGCGAATGGTGGCTGGTTTAACTACTGGACTGAATGTCTCACCACAATCAACTCCCTCTTGTTGTCTCATGCCATTAGCCACAAGTCTTGCCTTATGGCGTTTAAGCTCACCACTATCTCTGAATTTGTGACGGTATAGCCACATGCAACAAATCATATTCACCCCCTCTAGTCTCGGGATAAGATCCCAAGTGCGATGTGTAGTGAGCGCATTAAATTCCTCACGCATGGCCGCATTCCAATTCAGATCAAGCTTGGCTAATTTTGGGGTTTTAGGTGTTGAGATGGTCTGAGTTATAGGTTAAAGTGCACTTTCGATTTGCAAATCCCGTGCTAAGCACCGAAAACCTGAAGGTGAACATATGATGGGATCCGACGGAATAGAATTTCGGTAGGGGTTTTATTTTGAAGGGTACATGTAGGTAATATATTAAGAAGGTATTCTACCATTTTTAACACGTATACTCAAAAGGTAGGGGGAAGAGAGACATGAAAGAGCGCTGTACGGATCATATTGTTAATGGTGCAGAGTATTCTTTCGTCTTTACCATTTTGAGGTGACGTATGGGGGCACGAGAATTGAAACACCATGCCATTATTCGCACAAAATTTATGAAAGAGGGAATTGTTAAACTCACAACCATTGTCACATTGAAACGATTTTATGGTCTTTTTAAACCGTGTTTTAACATATGTTCGAAATTCAAAAAATGTGGAGTAAAGTTGAGACTTATATTTGAGTGGATAGACCCAAAAAAGGTGAGAGAAGTCATCTAATAATACCAAATAATATTTATTACCTAGTTTGCTAGTAATGGAAGATGTTCATAAATCCGCATGAATGATGTCAAAAGGAGAAAAAGTAATACTTGAAGATGACGCAAACAGAAGTCTAACATGCTTTCCTAGAGGACAAGAATAACAATTTTGGGAAAATTTCTCTTTATTACATCGAATTAAATTGTGACTTCTAAGAAAATTAAAAAATGGTGCTCCCGGGTGTCCAAGTCTACTGTGTGAAGTTGATGGAGAGATTGCAGCTAGGGAGGTAGGTGGATTGACACTTGTGGCGAAATTGGATAAGAAAGAATATAGGCCCCCCACACTATTACATCTTGTAAGAGTTATGGAATTGTCACTAGCAAATTTTCTAACAGAGATTAAGTTTTTAATGATGTTAGGAGCATATATGACATTTTTATGGTAAAGGGTGGATGAGGTGGTTGTGTTTGAGTGGTGTCGTAGCCTTGAATTGGATTGCGATTGCCATTGTCGACCAAAATAAATTGAGGATTGTTCAAATTAGATAGGTGAGGGAGATTACCAGAGTCGCGAGTGAGGTGGGATGTGGCACATGTATCCATGTACTATGCGTCGTCGGGCTGCTGGAGATTCATAGTGATGTAAGCCTGAATCAGTTCGGCAGGGGTCATAAGAGCGTAGGCATGTTGTTGGGTCGTGGAGAAGTGGGCATGATGCTGGTGGCCTGTGTACCGTGGCCCTGGAGGTGGGCCCAGGATGCTGGCTGCAACGAGGAATATCGTGCCATGTTCGTGAATGGTAGGGTAGATAGAAAGACGAGGTTGTTGAAGATGCAAGCTGAAATATGTAATGTGACTAGACTCACTGAGGTTACTCTTCGTAAGGTGTACAATGAGCTTTTGCAGAACTAGGATAATCTCTTACGAGTAAGCAAAACCTCTAATGGTAGTACTATTATAAAGTTGTCTTCTTTGAGAGAGTTGCACCCTTGTGATGTATCTTTGGAAGAGAAATTTATTCAATTTACGAAGAAGAATTGCAAATCCACCCGAAGAAGAATTTCAAGAAAAGTGAGGGACTTTAAAGAGAAGGGAGGGGGTAGGGTTTGACTTCTGATACCATGTAGAATATTATAATTTTCTTTGGTTGGAGGCTTCTCATTAATGTAATATATATATAGGTGTTTACAATTACAAAACCTATTTGGAGAAGGATCTCTAAACCTAATTGGAGAAGTATCTCTAAACCTAATCGGAGAAGATCTCTACTTTACATAATTACACTAAGAATAATAATTACAGAATATATGAAGAATATTAATATATTCTCTATCGGTCCCGATTCTCATTTATGTGGTCCATGATCACCTTACATCAAATTTTCAAAGAAAGGCTTCTACCTATTGATGGTTTCACTCTCCGTCAAGATTGATTGAGTATTATGTGTAGTTTAATAACAGTACGAACGATCTAGGTAGATAATTCGCTTGCTTAGTTCGTGCTGGAATCGTCAAGTTTTGAAGCCGACGGGCAGCATAAGACAACTATAATAGGATATAATTTTTGCTCAGAACTATTTTTAGCTGGATTTAACTGATTATTTCTCGTATCTCGGATCTAATGGAAAAACGTAGAGTTGTCCTAGCCTCTAAAGCGAGAAATTCCTACCACATTTTAGTAGTTTCATTGTCTTACATATATAAATGCATAGAAATTGCTTTGTCTCTATTTCACGAAAACTTAGGAAAAGCCAATATTTCGGCTGGTCAAATACAATCTACTCATCTTGTTTCAATTTATGTGAGACTTTTTGCTTTTCAAGAGTCAATTTGACTAAACGTTGAAGTTAATTTGGATTAAACTAATCAATATTTTAACATAAAATTTATATATTTGAAAACTACATGAAAAGTATTATAAGTTGCAACTTTTTCATATCAATTTGGTGAAAAAATACATCTTATAATTTTGGTCAAAATTCACGCAGTTTGAATCTCGAGAAGCGAAAAGTGCCACATAAATCGAGACAGATGGAGTAACATAGAAAAAAGAAATGCAATGTAACATTTAGCCAATAAATACAGGTAATTAAATAACACATAAAATATAAACGACTTTAACACTGTTTTTTTCACTTGAATTCCATAAAAAAAGAGCTAAGAGACTGAGAACAACTCACATGCATATTGCTGCAACCAATTGAAGATTAATGCGGTTCGGGTTTTGATGGCCCTTATATGTTTACCAGTAGCACGTTCTCAAAATTGAGACCCCAAAATCTCACTGCAACTTTACAGCTGCAAAGAAACGTCCTTATTTATTTGGTTATATTGTTTCAGTTAAATATATTCAGATTGTTTTCTTCTTCTTTGTTTGCTCAGTTTCAGACATCACATACCAACATTGGCAGATTACCACATGGGTAGGTCCGAAAATCTCACTTCTCCCTTTCTCCTTGCCCACCCACTTAATTCTCGCCGTGGATTTAAGTTATAAACATTGATAATATAATACTATTTTATCCGAAGGGAAAACATAGGCATATTCGATGTCTATGTTTGTCTTTACTATAGTATAATTCTCTCCGTTTCAATTTATGTGACATGTTTCGTTTTTGAGATTCAAACTATGTAAAGTTTGACCAAATTTTAAAATGTATATTTTTATTATATTGATATAGGAAGAATTGCAATTTATAGTATTTTTCTTATAGCTTTTTAATATATAAATTTTAATTTTAAAATATCGAGTTGATCTAATCCAATTTAGTTTTAAAAATTAGTCATTTTTTACTCCGGAAAGCAAAAAATGCTACATAAATTGGGGTGAGAAAAATACTTATATTTGATCGATAACATTTTCACTACTAACTATTATAAATTCATATAATTTGGTTGGATATCTAACATCAGTGGGTATGTGGTCCTTCGCCCTCTATATATGGTTTTATGCTCATTGTCGCTTCTTGAGCTAGTCTTTGGAGTTGAGTTATAAACAAAGTTTATTTTCTTATTATTGTATCAAAGTCATGTCTATTTTAATTCTTGATTTATCCAATGTCGTGCCCCATATTATGTTGTCCACACTTCAGTTGTTAAGCCTGAACGTGTGGGAGGGTTGGATATCCCACATCCATGAGGATGTGGTTCTTTGGTCTCTGTATATGATCTTGACTATTATCACCTCTTGAGCTAACTTTTCAGGATTAAGTTAGATTCAAAATTCATTTTCTTATCGGTACATTTGTTTTTACCTGATTGTGTAAATATTTAATTTAAACTCTTTCAACACTTGCATACTTTGCATACTAACAACATTTCTTAACCTAATTTTCTGAATCAGTGCTAATAGAGTAATAATTCACCTTGGAAAGCTACTTCTGGCACACATATCATACTGAAAGTCGTTAGACTGAACAGTTTTCTTTTTGTCCTTTCTCTCTATTCTTTTCTAGGTTGCATCATGAGGTGCCTATATATAGATATTAAGTGTACTTGTTCATAAACTGTGCAAGGAAATATTCGAATGGTCTCTGGAAATTGACGTCTTGTCTAAGTAAATTGCACCCAATACCACAACATTCATAGAATTTTTTTTACTCTCATATCTGATTTTTAACACAAATTTGGAAAGACATTTGAACTCTTTTTTTTTTTTTTTCTTTTTGATAATCCAGGTTTCCAGGCTTGCGCCTGACTACTTCACTGGTATTACCCAGACGTCCTGGAGGTAATAGCACCGGTCCTTCAACACTATTACCAGGTAAATCGCGGGATGTGCTCCGGTGGCCGCTTTTTACGGGAGCGTACAACCGATCAATGAGACAAGGTCAAATTCCCCAACATGCAGAGTTTCTTCGTGCTTGCGGGGAATCGAACCCACGCTGTCCCATGCCAGAGCGCCTTATAGCACCCAGGCTTTGCCACTAGACTATGCCCCGGAGGACTAAAGACATTTGAATTCTAAAAGGCCGAGACAATACTATTAGCGAATATTCTCCGAATATTCACCGTATATTTTATAATTATGATAGATGTATATTTAAGGTAACTTAAGATTCTAATTGTATTATGAATCAACCATTTAAGGTAAGTTATGATTCGTATTGTATTAGAAATCAACATTTGTACAACTATATATATTGTGAATAATGAAAGGAATCCCTATGGGAAATTATTCTATCTTACATGGTATCAAGAGCTTAAACCCTACTCTCCTCTCCAACTAAATCTCTCGGCCAAACCCCCCCCCCCCTTTCTCACTTCATCTCGGCCGGCGGCAACAATTACCACCATGTCTTCCCCCACAAATTCTGGTTCCTCCACGAGCACTTTTGACAACCCCTCTCAACGATCATCGTCTTCTTTTCACCCGACTTTCGCCGTTACAAACATCAAGAACTATATCCCTATAATTCTTGACCAAGAAGACTGTCAATATTCCATGTGGACAGAACTATTCTATATTCATACATGTGCGTACAACGTGCTCGACCATATTGATGACTCCGTTCCTCGTCGCACCGATATTGCCGAATCAACATGGCGTCGCCTTGACGCCATCATCAAACAATGGATAAACGACACCATCTCAAAAGACTTGTTGTGTACTATCATGAAAACAGGTGCCACGGTACGTGACCTTTGGGTACGGTTGGAGGAAATCTTTCAGGATAACAAAAATACTCGGGCCGTGTATTTGGAGGAGCAATTCAACAATACGCGCCTCGAAAATTTCAACAACATGTCTGAATATTGCAAACAACTAAAAATCATAGCCGACCAACTTTCCAATGTCGGGACATCTGTTTCTGAAACCAAGATGGTACTCCAACTAATTGTTGGTTTACCGAAAGGTGATTACGATACTCTTGCAACAATGATTCAACAGGCCGACCCACTACCAAGTTTCACCAAGGCACGGTCACAACTATTGTTGGAAGAAACCCGACGTGCTAAACAAGAGAAACATAATCAAAAGGTGTTAGTCGTTGACGGGATGGCACCACCGGCGACCAACACCACCCCGCCACCACCGCATGACCACCAACAACAGCAGTCCCGCGGCGGAGGTCATGGAGGCAGAGGTCGCAGTAACAAAGGCAAGGGCCGCGGCAAGGGCTAACGCAACCAGTGGGCTGGACAGCAGCAACCGCAAGGCACTAATCTTGCCTATTTCTAGTGGGCTGGACAACAGCCAGCATGGCCCAATTAGCAGAACTGGGCTTCGCCTGTAAGCCCATACCCAACTGCAGGGGCCCAGTTCCAGCAGCCTTGGTCGACTGGCCCGTTGGGCTCGCCCTAACCAATCGGGCGAGCCCCAGCAGCAGCAGCGAGCCCACCGATCACCGGACAAGAAGAATCGCAAAGCGGCGGCACGGCCCTACTGATTTGGGCCAGGCCTACAACACCGTGAACCTTCAACAGCCCGACGAAAATTGGTACATGGACACTGGAGCCACATCTCACCTCACCCGGTCGTCAGGTAACCTATCTCAATTACTTCGGTTAAAGTGTCCTCAATTTATTATTGTCGGCAATGGTCATCGCATTTCAATTGATGGTTATGGTAACACACACACCAAACATCCACACCCGCCTTTCGCCCTAAAACACGTCCTATACACCCCTAACATCATTGAAAACTTAATCTCTGTTAGAAAATTCACTAACAATAATTATGTGTCTGTCGAATTTGACCCTTTTATTTTTCTGTGAAAGAACTCAATACGGGGAAAATTCTTACATGCTGCAATAGTGTGGGAGACCTCTACCTATTTACTCAATTTTCTGTTGTCAGACCGTAAGCGTCTCTATCCCTTGCGGCGATCTCTCCCTCAACTTGACACAACAGACTCGGACACCCCGGAGACCATGTTTTTACTTTTCTTAGGACTTCTAAGCGTATTCAATGTAATAATGGGAAAATTGCCCAACACAGTTTTTCTTGCCCACTAGGCAAGAACACTCGTCTTCTATTTATGTCATCAAACAATGTTATTTTTTCTCCATTTGATATTGTTCATGCTGATTTATGGACATCTCCGGTTGTTAGTTCTTTAGGACACAAATTTTATCTAGGGTTTTTAGATGATTTTTCACACTTTGTCTGGATTTACCCTCTGAAATTCAAATCTGAAGTGTTTGCCAAATTTCTTGAATTTAAAAAATTCATTAAAATACAGTTTGAAAAATCTATAAAATCTTTTCAATGTGATAATGGAGGTGAATTTGATAATTCGGCATTTCACAATTTCTGCTCTAAACAAGGCATGGTTTTCCGTTTTTCCTGTCCCTACACTTCCTCCCAAAACGGCAAAGCTGAAAGAATTATTTGAACCATCAATAACATGGTACGTACCCTTCTCTTTCATGCCAGTCTTCCACCGTCATTCTGGGTCTACGCTATCAAAATGGTAGAATACCTCCTTAACACTTTACCAACCAGCACTCTCCAAAACAAAACCCCAACCGAAATCTTATACCGTAGGTTCCCTTCTTATGACCAAATACGCATCTTCAGTTGCCTATGCTACCCCAACATGGCCTCCACTGCACCTCACAAACTAGCCCCACGCACCACACCATGTGTATTCATAGATTTCTCCACAAATCATCGGGGTTACTTGTGCTATGACATAACCACTCGTAAGGTCATCATCTCACGTCACATCACATTCGACGAGACGAACTATCCATTTTCCAACCTTTAAAAATTTCAAACCACGGATTACACATTTCTAGATGAGTCTCCTCCGTCTCCTCTAATATATTCGATGTATCTCCGACAGTTTCCAGTTCAGTCGCGGACTGCTCCATTAGCTACGCCACCCACACTGTCCGGTATCGTCACACCACATCTGTCTCGGTCGAACCCTCCACTGCTCAACACCTCCATTGATCGACCAACCATCGACCTGAGACCACTCACCACCCCTCCAAAAACAGACAGTCCACAGCCCCCTATCGACCTGCAGATGTTACTGCCTTCAGAACCAACACATATGCCGTCACAAACTCCTAGTCCAGACATACCTCTGCTGCCTACCCATCGCATGGAGACTCGTACACAACACGGGATCTTCAAACCCAAGGTTCACTTCAACCTCTCTACACAAACCTTATCACCCATTCTAAAAAATCCAAAACTAGACAAACTAGACCCTAATTGGAATGCGGTCATGTGCGGGGAGTTCAACGCTTTAACCAAGCAGGACACTTGGGATTTGGTACCTAGACTAGACGGTGTGAATGTTATCCGGTGTATGTGGCTATTTTGTCACAAGTTCAGAGACAGTGGTGACTTAGAGAGGTATAAGGCAAGACTAGTTGCCAATGACACTAATCAGCATGAGGGTATTGATTGTGGTGAGACATTCAGTCCGGTTGTTAAATCGGCCACTATTCGGACTATTCTCAGTATAGCTATGGGCATGCATTGGTCGATTCATCAACTTGATGTCAAGAATGCATTTCTTCATGGGGATTTGAAAGAAAATGTGAACATGCATCAGCCCCCTGGCTTTGTTCATCCGGCAGTTCCAAAGTTTGTATGTCGTCTCAGGAAGTCATTAAATGGATTGAAACAGGCACCCCGCGCTTGGTATGATCATTTTGCCAGGTATCTTCTGCAGATTGGTTTTATATGTAGCAGTTGTGATAACTCTCTCTTTACTTTTCACCGAGGTAGCAACACTGCATATTTGCTATTATATGTCGATGACATTGTTCTTACAGCCTCATCTGACGGTTTGAAGAATGAAATTATTGCCCTACTCAAAACTAAATTTGCTATGACTGACTTGGGCAAGCTGAGTTATTTTTTGGGTATATCAGTGACCAGATCTGCAGCCACTATGTTCCTTCGTCAGCATAAGTATGCAGAAGAGATAGTGTATAGGGCTAAGATGGCAAATTGTAAAATTATGCCAACTCCGGTGGACTCAAAATCCAATCTTAGTGCCAATGATGGGGCACCAGTTTCTGATCCCACTCTATATCGGAGTCTTGTAGGTGCTCTTCAGTATCTTACATTCACTAAGCCTGATATTGCAAATGTCGTTCAGCAGGTGTGTCTGTTTATGCACGACCCCCGAGAGTCCCATTTTGCCGCCCTCAAACGTATTATTAGATACGTTAAGGGCACACTAGACTTTGGATTACATCTATACCCCTCTGTCCCAACCAAGTTACTCGCCTACACGGATGCAGATGGGGCGGGATGCCCCGACACACGTCGCTCCACCTGAGGGTATTGTGTATTTCTTGGGGATAATCTTATCTCATGGTCCGCCAAGCGGCAGGCTACACTATCCCGTTCGAGTGCTGAAGCAGAATATCACGGAGTTGCTAATGTCGTTGTTGAGATCTGTTGGCTCCGAAATCTTCTTTTGGAGCTCTAGTGTCCATTACGCAAGGCGTCTAAAGTCTATTGTGACAACATATCTGGCATCTATATGTCTCATAATCCGGTCCAATATCAGCGGACTAAGTATATTGAGATGGATATCCACTTTGTGCGAAAGAAGGTTGCCCGTGGTCAGGTCAAATTTTTACATATGCCTTCCTCCTATCAGTATGCAGACATTTTCACAAAGGGACTACATCGACAGCTCTTCACCGACTTCCGATCCAGCCTTAGCATTCGGCCTCCTTCCGCTCCGTCTGAGGGGGGAGTATTAGCGAATATTCTCCGAATATTCACCGTATATTTTGTAATTATGATAGATGTATATTTAAGGTAACTTAGGATTCTAATTTTATTATGAATCAACCATTTAAGGTAAGTTAGGATTCGTACTGTATTAGGAATCAATATTTGTACAACTATATATATTGTGAATAATTAAAGGAATTCCTAAGGAAAATTATTCTATCTTACAAATACCATAATTAACCACTTAGTTGGAAAGGGAAATTGAAGTACAAATGGAAGAATTAACTGTGAGGGTTATGTGCATGCCCCCATAAAGTACCTCGTTGGGCTCGTCTTTTTTGGACAACAAATATTTTTCACATGGATGGTTCTTTCAGCCCAGCCCATTAAGCTTCGCATTTACATAAGATACAATTTTTTTTTGTGCGGATTTCCCTTCAAAGGCACTGTCTTTAATTTTTGCCCCTCAACTTTGAAATCTTTATTTTGCCCTTCACTCAAAAATACCGGGTTTGAACCCCTGCTCATCAAAAATAAAAAAGAAAGAAATCGCAAGGTTGAGTCCCTAGTTGAGTTTGGATTCGCAAGGCTGCTACCTTAAGGCAAACTATCCCTAAGATAGAGTCTGAAACTCTGCCTTCAGGCATAGTTTACAGGTGAATTCTGTCTTGCGAATTTTTTTAAATTTTTGCCTGAGCGGAATTTCCTAGCGGGAACCCATGGATTTTAGGCGAAGGGAAAAAAACAAAGATTTTCAATTTGATGGGCAAAAATTAAAGACCACCCCAAAATAAGGGCATTCCTGCGAATTGCTCGATAAAAATAGGAAAATCTACGAGGTATACTCTATAAATATATTTTTTTTGTCCCAGTTCATATGACACACTTTTTTTTAGTCCGTTCAAAAAAATATCTTTCTATAATTAAAAATAATTTAATTTTAAAAATTTCCTTTTACCCTTAATGAGATGATTTATAGTCACACCTTTGTCTAAGGTTTGTTTTAACTACAAATTCAAAAGTGTTGCTTTATTTCTTAAGCTTTATGTAAAGTCAGACGATGTCACATAAATTGAGATGGAGGGAGTAATAAAATATTGTGCCAGAACAATTTTATTCTCGAAATACTTGGCAATTTAAGCTGAATTTACATTTTGGATGTTAAGAATGTAATTTCTTTAATTAAGTTTGAATTTAATGCACTTGGGCATTATAAAAGCCTACTAAGTTTGAGATAAACTTTTCTTAAATTATTATTTCTCACATAAATATAATGTAGTTCGTAGGAAAACGTGATTTTTTTTGGGGTAAGTATAAAAGAAAACTTTAGATACACACATCATCATTTCTCCTTTGAGAATTTACATATGTAACCTTTCAAATCCAGACACGATATTTTTTGCTAATGTTTCTTATATTAATATTGATGAATAATTTAGTTTTAAAAAGCTATAAAAGTTCATGAACTTTAGATTGATATTTTGATTTATTAACAGTTTAATTTGGGACTTTTCGCTATTATATTAGTATAGTGTAATTTTAAAGTTACACCTTCACTTCTCATTAGGAAGAGCTGAAAGGGTCCTTTTTTGGGCCTGTGGACTTTGAAGCATGAAATACCTTGAGAGGTTGGCATGTATGTATCAGTTGGGTAAAAGATTGACACAATATAGAGCACTTTCACCGTATTGGCAAATTCAATTCAATATGTCTTAAAATTGGCAATTTATAGTCAGTCTCAATCATCTGTTATCTTTTGTCTTCTTCAGGGTTAACAATGCATTAAACTATTTCCCTAAAAGTATCGAAATCGTGGTTGTGAAATTTGAAACTTAAAAAATGTGAATATAATATTGAATAATTGTTCGAAGTTGAAGGTCCTGAAAACGTCATTAAAGACCATCAAAGCTTAGTTCGAATTATTTCGGTTTGCATAATTGCAATTTATTTCAATGGGGTGATATTGGATTTTTTCTGAAGAGCTTGAATATCAATCCTTGAATTTGGAGAGAATTTGAGCTAATTTTCAGATTGAAAACTCGAGTTTGAAGACGACTTAATCTGTGTACATCCCCGTGTATATATGTATATCCCATTATTTCCCTTGTATATCATGTATGTTAGCAAATATCCATGAAAATATGTGCTTGACGAAGAATTTATACCCATGAAAATATGTGAATGATTTATAACGGTATAACCTATATACATGTGATATACATTCCCAGGTGATGTTTTCCACGTCGATTTCAGATCTGAAATTCACATCCAATTAGTCTAAATCACCTTCAGTCTTCCTCAACTTGTATATAACTTCGTCTAGGTGTTCCCAACGAATTCAACCACACCCACTCAAAAAATAAATTATTTAACGTGGAAGTCCATACAGCTAGTTAAGATTTTTAAGAAGATGAGGATTAATATAGCCTGTGTCCAGGAGACCAAATGGGTAGGACCTAAGGCTAAGGATGTGGACGGTTATAAGTTACGGTTCTCGGGTAGGTCGAGGTATAGGAATGGGGTAGGCATTTTGGTAAACAGCGAGCTAAGGGATCATGTGGTAGAGGTTAGGAGGGTCAATGACAGGATGATGGCGATTAAGTTGGTAGTTGGAGGGTTCACTATGAACATTATTAATGCTTACGCGGCGCAGGTGGGCTTGGAGGAGAAGGAGATGAGGCATTTTTGGGAGGATTTGGACGAGGTGGTGGGAGGTATACCACCCACTGAGTAGTTATTTGTAGGAGGGGATTTCAATGGACATATCGGGTCACTTTCGAGGGTTATGATGACGTGCATGGAGGCTTTGGCCGCGGGGACAAGAACGGGGGAGGCGTCTCACTTTTGGAGTTCGCTAAGTCAATTGGGATGGTGATAGCAAATTCGAGGTTCCTGAAAAAGGAGCAGCACTTGGTGACTTTCCGTAGTTCAGTGGGTAAGACTCAGATAGACGTTTTGCTCCTTAGAAAGGTTGACAACGGTCTTTGTAAAGACTGCAAGGTTATTCTGAGCGAGTATCTTACAACCCGACATAAGCTTTTGATGATGGATTTAGTTATCAAGATGGAGAAGAAGATGAGGGTTATGGATGACGGGCTAAGAATCAAATTGGGGAGTTTGACTATGGCTAGTGCAAAGGAGATGGAGGAGAGGTTGATGGCCAAGGGGCTTGGGTGAGTAGTGGGGATGCGACCGGTATGTGGGACAGGACGACCAGTTGCATTCGGGAGGTAGCTAGAGAAGTGCTAAGGGTCTCGCGGGATAGCTGTGGTGGGCATCGAGGGGACTGGTGGTGGAATGGTAAAGTTTAAGAGAAGGTGAAAGCAAAGAACGTGGCGTATACGAAATTGGTAGAAAGAAAGAATGAGGTGGAGAAGTGGGCAAAGAGAGAATTATATAAGATGGCGAGGAAGGAGGCAAAACTAGCGGTTACGACGACAAAAATAACGACTTTTGAACGCATGTATGTGGAATTAGAGGAAAAAAGCGGGAATAAAAAGTTGGACAGACTAACAAGGCGAGGGAGAGGAGGACCAGTGACTTGGATCACGTGAGGTGCATCAAGGACGAGGATGGTAAAGTACTGGTGAAGGACACGTGTATTAGACGTAGGTGACAGTCTTACTTTCATAAACTTTTGAACGAAGAAGAAGATAAAAATATTGTGCTGGGAGATCTAGAGCAATCCGGAAGGTACCGGGATTTTGGATATTTTAGAAGTATTAAGGTTGAGGAGGTTAAGGGTGATGTTCGCAGGATGCGCAGGGGATGAGCGACCTGGCCTGATGAGATTCTAGTTGAATTTTTGAAGAGCGCATGCAGGGCAGGTTTGGAGTGGCTGACTGAGTTTTTAATGTCATTTTTAAGACAGCAAGAATGCTCGAAGAATGGAGGTGGAGTACAATGATTCCTTTGTACAAGAACAAAGGTAACATCCAGAGTTGCAACAACTATAGGGTATCAAGTTGCTAAGCCACACTATGGAAGTTTGAGAAAGGGTCGTGGAAATGAGGGTGAGAAGAGGCGTGTCTATTTCCAAGAACCAGTTTGGATTCATGTCGGCACATTCAACTACAGAAGTCATTTATCTTATTAGGAGGTTGGTGGAGCAGTATAGGGAGAGGGAGAGATACTTACATATGGTTTTCATCGACCTCGAGAAGGCATACGACAAAGTCCCTAGGGAGATTCTATGGAGATGTTTGGATGTTAGAGGTGTATATGTGGCGTACACTAAGGCGATCAAGGATATGTATGATGGAGCCAAGACCATGGTACGGATAGTAGGAGGAGACTCGGAGCACTTTCTAGTGATAATGGGGCTACACCAGGGATCAACTCTTAGCCCATTCTTATTTGCCTTGGTGATGGATGGACTGATGCGACAGATTCAATGGGTGGTGCCATGGTGTATGTTATTCGCAGATGACATAGTCTTGGTTGATGAGACTCACAGCGGAGTGAATGCTAAGCTGGAGGTTTGGAGACAGACTCTGGAGTCTAAAGGGTTCAGGCTAAGTAGGACCAAGACAAAATACTTTGAGTGCAAGTTCAGTAACGGGAGCGACCACGAGACATGCGTGGAGGTGAGGCTTGATACTCAGGTCATTCCAAAGAAATGAAGCTTCAAGTATCTCGGGTCTAACATCCAAAGGAATAGAGAGATTGATGACAATGTCACACATCGTATTGGTGCAGGGTGGATGAAATGGAAACTCGCATCTAGAATCTTGTGCGATAAAAAGGTGCCACCAAAACTTAAAGGCAAGTTCTATAGGGTGGCGGTAGACCGACTATGTTGTATAGGATAGAGTGTTGGCCAGTCAAGACTTCGCACATCCAAAAGATGAAAGTTGCGGAGATGAGGATGTTAAGATGGATGTGTGAGAATACAAGGAGAGATAGGATTAGAAATTATGTTATCCGAGACAGAATGAGAGTGGCCTCACTGGAGGATAAAATGCGGGAAGCGAGGTTGAGATGGTTCATGCATGTGCAAGGCATAAATGCCTCAGTGCGGAGGTGTGAAAGGTTGGCTATGGACAGGTTCAGAAGGGGTAGAGGTAGGCCGAGAAAGTATTGGGGAGAGGTGATTAGACGAGATATGGCGCAGGTGCAACTTACTAAGGACATGACTGGAGGACACGGATTAGGGTAGTGGGTAGTTGAGCGTAGTCCTACTTATGCTTACATACTGGTAGTTGTAGTGTTATTATTGTAGCCCTACTTAGCCTATCATACTAGTAGGCGCAGTATTATTTTATAGTCCTCTGTCCTTTGATTTCTGATGTTGTATGTTCTTCCGTGTACTTTGCTTTTCTTATTTACATGCGTTAGTTACTGCTTCATTTTTCAAAATGTTTTATCATAGCTTATTCGCTTTTGTTACTCTCATTTTCATTTTGCTTTAAATTTCTTGTCCGGATCTGATCGTGTCTCTTGCTTTGCTTGTGCTTATGCTTTGTCTTAAGCCGATGGTCTTTCGGAACTTGCCTCTCTACTTAACAAGGTAGAGTTAAGGTCTGCGTACATTCTACTCTCCCCAGACCCCACGTTGTGAAACTTCAATGGGTATGTTGTTGTTGTTGTTGATAGAAAAGTTGTCTATTGACGTGTAAAACTGAAGTCCTCAAAAGTTTCATATTTTCATAGATCACCACTGTCGTCTATAATCAACATTTTGATACATAGCCTGAATGAAAAGCTATATTTTTTGCTTCCAAAACATGAAAATGTCTTCGCATAGTTCAGAGCACTTGCTACTTTATCTCTATCTTCTCACAATGGAATGGAACAAGAGAGATCAATTTAAGTGTAAGCCAAAAGACGGGGGACGGGAAACGATGAGTGGATCCCCTACCCTGTTATTGCATTGAGGTAATATTTTTTCCTCTCTTCTTAGTTCTGAACCATGATTTTGTTATTTGTACAAGGTAGCATATGATTCACACTTGCATAATTGTCATTTGTACAAGGTAGTCTACCTTAAGGTGTAGACCCATTATAGAGAGTTTATCTTTCCAACATAATGTTCGCAAGAAAGTAGGAAATGAATTGAGCTGGCAACAAGCTAAATAAGAAATGGAGGGAGAAAGTTGCCAGAAAAATATGATACACATTCACATTCAAAGCCAGTATATAACTAGCGATTAAACATGGAAAGCACAGGACTGGACATACTACAAATATGAAAAACCTTGAACTAATTACTTCATTTCACTTCTTCAACTTCATCCAATGCGTAGTTGTTGGTGGATACATTAGCATAGTTCACTTTGTTGAACCTCACTACAACTGGGTAGCGTGTTTTTGGATCCTGCACCATCACCACCAACAATGAACAACATCAAAAGTTAACATCTATTTGTAGTTAAACTTTCACTCTCACAAAGGACATGGATTCCAATCAATTTCCTTACCTGATCAACTGCTACAACTGAACCAACACCCTTGTACCAGTAAGACTCCTTCCTCAAAATTCTCACCTGTATTCAGGAAATTTAAGAATCAATTGGTTATGAACAGCCTGAGCACACCACCATAGAGACAGTGGATGTACAAATACCTACTATCACAGACTTACACTATACATAATTATATAAAAACTTAAGATATCTCTACAGACACAGAGACCTGATGTAGTATATAGTCAACTGAACCTAACATTTTCTATAGGAAGCATAAATATATATAAGAAGGATAACTAAAAAATATCAACCATTATAAAATTCTGAACCTATAAATTTAAAAGTGTATTGAGTTTTAGCGATAACAACCTGTTTGTTAGAATCCATCAATCAAATTTAAATCTTGAATTAGTATCTATATCTATGTGTGCGTCTATATGTTATGGGCTGGTTTTAAATTTTGAATCCGTCTATGTGAACAAATATTACATAAAAGATAAGTTGGTATTGTTTCTTTTATTGAACTACTTACTTTGGTTCCTCTCTTGGGTCCAATTGGAGGTGGCTTGGCAGCTTTGGCAGGAGGAGCTTCACCTTCAGCGGTGGCGGTAGCAGATGGTGGCGCAGCCTCTTCCCCAGCCCGGACAACGAGCCTCGGGATGTTAGTGGTGTTGTTCTTGGAGGAGAAGGATAACGTAGAGCTCTTTGGAGCAGTGTTAGAGGTGACATTAGGGGTTGCCACCATAAAACCAGATGCAGCAGAAGCCATGCTGCTACTTGCCATGGTTCTCTCTATATGTTTTTTTTGTTGTCTGAACTTGTTCTTCTGCTGCAAAGGTAAGATGAAGGATGAAAATTAATGGAAGAGGCAAAAGCAGAAGTAGGATATGAGAGGCTTTGAGTTAATGGGATATCTTTTTCCTGGAAAAAGATCAACCTAGCAACCACACGACATTGCTCCATCCACTGACACGCTGCCACATATTACCATATCCAATTCTTATGGATAATGTTACCACTTTTATTTTCTTCCTTCTCTCCATTTTCTTCTCTCATATGAAAAATGTTTTTTTTTGTTTTTCAGAGAGCAATAATATTAATTTTTAATGTGAAATGGAGCTATTTTTGACTAATTTTCTGCAGGTAGAAATTACCTTTTACAATATTAAAATGAATAGTCAATGATGCTTCTTTTAATTGGAACCCTTCTAAGCATTAGTATCTCGTATTATATCACATTTATTTAACCTCAATTAATGTATTAGTTTCCCTTTTATGTCGTCTGAAAAGGATGTTCACTTCTTTCATGTACTTTCATAAATGTTGTGTTCGCTTTTGTGCAAAGAACACTAAAATACGGTGAATGCATATATAAGGTAGGTCACACTTTGATTTATAACTTGTACTTTTAATTTCTTATAGTAACACATTTATGCGGATTTTATCTCTTAATTTTTATAATATTTTGCACTTTTAATTCACAGGAGTAACTAATCATGTTTTCATGGTTGTCTAACTTTAATAGACTCACCGTGGGTTCGTGCCCCACGGTGGGGGGGGGGGGGAAGCATGTACAACACACTGTATGAAATCTGAAGTGCAACAATAAGTACCTTAGAATCCAAAGTCTAAGTAGAAAAGAAGCACCTTACAATCAATATCCACCTCATTTACCTATTGAGTTGTCAAAAAAAGAATGTGGAGGAATTACAATATAATCATGTTCTCATCCTCCAAAAGTATTCGACCCCAGTAATTAATAACACAAGTTGGACAGTAACTGAAAATACAAGATGGTTGAATTGTGTACTAATAAAACATTAGTTGATTACCTGCAAAAAGTTCTGAGTGTTATTTTCCATTTAAAGGGGGAATTTGGTTCCGATGTAAAATGTTGGATTGAGTTACGAGTGACTCGAGGGAATTTTACTATTAGTTAGTCTTGAGTGTTAAGTTCCATTAACAAGGGAAAAGGACATAACTAGCCATTGAAACTATTGACACCCAATGGCCCATGAATCTTAAAAGTCATTTTTTAGCCTTTTCAAAATAATTTCATTTTGTAGCAATTTTAACTAATTTCAGCATATCTATAGAAACTGTATAATTGTTGTATAGAATATGTATCACTAGTGTATATGTATAGAAAATGTATCATACTTATAAAAACAGTATAAGTATGTGTATAGAATATGTATAAAATATATCATACTTATAGAAAACGTATAAAAATTGTATAAGTATGTGTATAGAATATGTATAAAATATATCACACGTATAGAAAACGTATAAAAATTGTATCACTATGTGTATAGAATATGTATAAAATGTATCATACGTATAGAAAACATATAAAAATTGTATCACTATGTGTATAGAATATGTATCAATCTATTATGTGTATAGAAAATGATATCATTTTGTATAATTTGTATATAATAAATGTAAAATCAACGTATACTCATTAACTATACACATATTATTCAATTAATATACACATAATATACATGTTTTGGAACGATCAGAGACCCAACCTTCACATATTATCCCAAGTGTATGTGTATAGAATATATATATATATATATATATATATATATATATATATATATATATATATATATCCAAGCCGTATGTCTGAAACCACTACAAAATATAACTCCTTTATGTCCCCATAAAATAAGTTTATAGAAATTGTCAAAAAAAAAATAAAGAAAGAAAGAAAGAAAAGAGAGCTAGCAGGAGTAATGAACCAGAATTGCATGGCTTCACAAGTGCATTTAATATTCGATGCACCTATTTTGGCCGAAATTAGAACCGGTGGTTAGAAATTGACATTAGTTTGCTCATAAAGTACAATTCGGGTACTTTTGCTACTTTCAGGTTAAAATTTATCTTTTGTTTTTCTTAAAGCCATACGACGTCCTTTCCCTTAATAATAATTTTGACTAACTTTAATTTCCTTCTAAAATTTAAATTGATATATATAGAATTATATTAATCTCCCTTGGGGGGTCTTTCTCATTAATACAAAATATATATATAGGTGTACAATTTGAAATCCTTATACAACAAGGGATCCTAATTCTATCATAATTACATAACACTAAATATGGTAAATATAAACATGGTACACTTGCTAATACACCCCCTCAGTCGGAGCGGGAGGAGGCCGGACGCTAAGACTGGATCTGAAGTCTAGGAAGAGTTGTCTAGGAAGGCTCTTTGTGAATATATTTGCATACTGATATGAAGAAGGCACATGCAATACCTTGACATGACCGAGAGCAACCTTCTCACGAACAAAATGGATGTCCATCTCAATGTGCTTGGTTCGCTGATGCTGAACCGGATTATGAGATATATATATATATATATAGCTGATATGTTATCACAATAGACCAAAGACGCCTTACGGAGAGGACACTGAAGCTCCAAAAAAAGGTTTCGGAGCCAGCAGATCTCAGCAACAACATTAGCAACACCTTTGTATTCTGCTTCTGCATTCGAACAAGATAATGTGGTTTGTCTCTTGGCTGACCAAGAAATGAGGTTATCCCCTAAGAACACACAATAGCCTGAGGTGGATCGTCGCGTGTCCGAACAGACTGGCCAATCAACATCTGTATATGATAACAACCTGGTCGGTGCTGAGGAGTAGAGCTGCAATCCATAGTCAAGTGTGCCCTTAACATATCGAATGATACGTTTGAGGGCAGTAAAATGACGCTCCCTGGGGGCATGCATAAATAAGCATACCTGCTGAACAACATAAGTAATATCAGGCCTGGTGAAAGTAAGGTACTATAGTGCACCTGCAAGACTCCGGTAGATAGTGGGATCTGACACTAGATCACCATCCAAAGCACTAAGCTTTGATTTAGAGTCAACTAGAGAAGACATGATTTTTGCAATTTTCCATTTTAGCTCTGTACACAATCTCCTCTGCATACTTACGCTGACAAAGAAACATAGTATCTGCAGATCTAATCACTGAAATCCCCAAAAAATAGTTCAACTTCCCCAAGTCAGTCATAGTAAATTCTGTTTTGAGCAATGCAATGATCTCATTTTTCAACAACTCAGATGAGGTAGTAAGCACAATATCATCCACATACAATAATAAATATGCAATGCAACTACCTCTATGAAAAATAAATAGATAATTATCACACTTGCTGCATACAAACTCAATCTGCATGATGTACTGTGCAAAGCGATCATACCACGCTCTAGGGGCCTGTTTCAAACCATAAAGTGACTTACGGAGACGGCATACATACTGAGGGGTTGTTGGATGGACAAAACCAGGCGGTTGGTGCATGTAAACAGTTTCCTTCAAACCCCATGAAGAAACGCATTTTTCACATCTAGCTGATGTATCGGCCAATGCTTACCCATAGCAATACTCAGAACTGTGCGGATGGTAGCCGATTTAACAACCGAAATTAACGTCTCACCACAATCAATACCCTTCTGCTGATTAGTACTATTCGCCATAAGTCTCGCCTTATATCTCTCTAGATCACCATTGTCTCTGTATTTGTGACGAAATAGCCACATGCATTAGATCACATTCACCCCATCCGGTCTAGGAACCAAATCCCAAGTGTGTTGTTTTGTTAAAGCATTAAATTCCTCACACATGGCCGCATTCCAATTGGGGTCTAGTTTAGCTAATTTTGGATTTTTGGGAATTGGGGATATTGTTTGAGTGGATAGGTTAAATTGAAATTTGAGTTTGAAAACTCCGTGTAGGGCACAGGTTTCCATACGGTGAGTGGGGACATGGGTAGGTTGGGTGTTTTGGTGTGAGGTCGGATTTGGATCACTGGTGTCAAGGGCGATGTTGGGCTGTCTGCGGGTGTGGGTGACGGAGCAGTGTAGTGGGTTGGTTGTTATTGGTGAGGACATCGGGGTGGGTGAGGGCAACGATCTGGGCAGATCGAAGTGGGTTTGGGTGGTTGTTGACAGAAACGATGACTGTGGTCGGTAGGGACTGGAGTGACGGTGTGGCGGTGAGGTTGAGTTGTTCCTGGTATCGGTGCTAGGATGGGTTCCGAGTACTGGTGTAGTGGCGGGGTTGGTGGCAGCAGGTGACTGAGACACAGTGGTGGGGACGGTGACCGGTGGGAAGACTGAGGTTGTGGGCCAATTGCCGGTGGGGATGGCAAACGGTATTGACTATGACGGAGAGGTGGCAGGGACGACAGGACTGCCCAAGGTGGTAGTGCCCTGACATGGGTTTGACGGAGCAGTGGTGGTGGCTGGTTCGTCGGCTGCCGCCGAAACGGAGGTAGCAGACCTGAGAGGACCAGAAGGGGAGACCGTGGTTGGACTACCGTTGGCGGCAATTGGTGCGTATGCCGCTGCCGGAACAGTAGCAGCCTGCCAGAGTTCTTGTTGGACAAGAGGTGATAGGACTAAATCTTCAAGGAATTGATAATCAATGACTCAGAATTTTTTAATATTGTCAAACAGGAAAACATACTCAACAAATGTGATGTGGCGTGAGATTATAATTTTGTCGGTGGAGAGCTCATAGCACAGGTACCCCCCCTATGGTTTGATGGGAAACCTAGGAAGGCGCACAAAGTAGATATGGGTGCTAATTTGTGGGGGGCTATGGATGTCAGATTAGGGTAACACAGAAAACCAAAAATTCGAAGATGGTCATAGGTGGGGATCCGACGGTAGAGAATTTTGGTGGGTGTTCTGTTTTGAATCGCACGGGTAGGTAAAATGTTGAGAATGTGTTCTACCGTTTTTAGTGCATATACCCAAAAAGTAGGGGGAGACGCATGAAAAATGAGAGTACGAATCATATTATTAATGGTTCAGAGAACTCTTTCAACTTTTTCATTTTGAGGGGATGTGTGAGGGCATGAAAAACGGAAGATCATGCCATTATCCGCACAAAATTTATGAAATAGGAAATTATTAAACTCACGGCCATTATCACATCGAAATGACTTTATGTCTCTTTCAAATTGTGTTTTAACCATTGTACGAAACTCAACAAATTTGGAGAACACTTGAGATTTGAGTTTAAGTGGATATGCCCAAAGAAAGTGAGAGCAATCATCCAAAAACACCAGATAATATTTGTGGCCTAAGTTGCTAGTTATGAGATATGTCCATAAATCAGTGTGAATAATATCAAAGGGAGAGAAAGTAGTACTCATAAACGTCGTAAATGTTAGTCTAACATGTTTCCCTAACTGACAACAGGAGCAACTATGAGATAGGTTCCATTTGTTACATTGGATTAAATTTCGGTGTCTAAGAGAATCAAAGACGTGAGAACCTGAATGACCAAGTCTACTATTCTACGTAGAGGGAGATATGATAGTTAAGATGGTGGGAGGAGTGACACTAGCAGCGGATGTGGATAGGAAAGGATATAGGTCCCCCTCACTATTGCATCTCGTAAGGAGTTTCTCGGTACAGAGGTCCGTCACAGAAAATCCAAACGGGTAAAAATTAATTGAGACAGAATTATCGGTGGCAAACTTTCTAACAAAAAATAGATTTTTGATGATGTTTGGGCATAAAAGACATTTTTGAGAGAGAAGTGGGGATGCGGGGGTGGTGTAAGGGTGTGATCAAACCTTGAATTGGAATGCGATCACCATTGCCGATCATAATAGACTGCAGAGTATTTAAATTTTACAGTTAAGTAAGATTACTAGAATTGTTTGTGAGATGAGACGTGGCGCTTGTATCCATATACCACGCATTATCGGGCTTTCGAGGAGTCAATGTGCTAAAAACATGGCCCATTTTGGGATGGAAAGAACCTGGAGCGCATTGCTGGGCCCCAGACGGCTGGGCCTGCTCACTGTGGCTTGTATACAATTGGGGCGGACATGTAGAGGCCTAAGACCCCCACTGATGTAGCGGAATAGTGGGATGATGGAGGGACTGCTGGTGGGCCGCAAGTACTAGGCCACTAGTGAAAGGCGTTGGCCTTATGCTTAAGGCCCAGTGTCCCTGCTGCTGCCAAGGCAGTGGACTCGTGCAGGGGACCCAACGCCCTTTGCCACCACTGCGCCGCTGGCCACTACCACGTCTGTGGTTGTGCTCGGTCATGATGGCTGCTTGAACGTGTGCGAGAGATAGCGAACGTATATGGGCAGTATACGAGGCAGAAATAGTCGTATACGAGGTGTATAATGGCTCAGGGAGGTTGTATACGGACAATATATAGTGGCAATGATGGTATAACAACCGTATACAGGGTGTATATCGGCGTGTATAGGCTATATATGAAGGGTATACGGCTACCGGAGATATAGAGAAGGAAAGTGAGTTGTATATCAGCAGTATACCAGGGATATACAAGGTTGTTTTGCAGAATTGGAGGGTTGGGCCGCTGTATATCAGCGTATATCGGATGTATACCGCCGGTATACGATTGGTTCGGCGCAGGATAAATAGAGGGATGGGCAGCCGAAATTAGGTCTTAGGTCGGGAAGGATTGTTGGCTCTTGATACCATGTAGAATTGTATTAATCTCCCTTGGGGAGCCTTTCTCATTAATACAAAATATATGTAGGTGTACAATGTGGAATCCTTATATAACAAGGGATCCTAATTCTACCATAATTACATAACACTAAATATGGTAAATATAAATATGGTACACTTGCTAATAATATATATTGAACTATCTGGACCTTGAACGGGCTACGATTGAGTTGTTTCTTGCAGCTGCTAAGCTTCTGAAAAATTGGACTCAACTACCATCCTTTTACTTCATACTAATATTATCTTTTCATTCACGAGCTTAATTGTTAAGCCTTTGAAGAACAGGACTGCTCGGAAGTTTCTAATATTTTAATTTTGAACTTAATCGTTAGACTACGGTCTTGTTTCTTTAATAACAAAATCCTACAAAATAAATTTCTTTAATTAATCTTGAAACATAATTAAATTTTCATCATTAAAATCGATCTTAATGGTAATAGTAACGAAGACACTTACCAGTTACCACAACTCTGGCAAGCTTTTGTATTGATTTAAGGTACTAGCAGCTATCTTACTATTGGCATCAAAATTTGATTGATGTTTGAAGTTTATTATTTGTATTTATTTAGTTGATGTTTTAACACATAAAATTCTAATCGAAACTATTGGGTAGTAATGAACCCGTAAACGACATTTGTGGACGGTGTCATTTTAGCATACCTTATCTTTTCAATTGTGGACAGTGTTTATAATTATTTTTAAGTGACCTAATAATATGAAGAAAAAAATTGCGTCAGCATATAAATATTAATCCAAGAAGACTTACCGTCTTTGACCAAGTCTGGACGAGGTCTCCATAATTGTCTTGGTTATTAACATCTTTTTCGAAAGAAAAGAAATATGAGTAAGAACGAACATCAGCTGACTATGGGGGGTAAAAACAGTTAGCCGATCAAGTAAGCATTCACTCAAATATAAATAAAATGAGAATGTTATGATGGATGTGTAGGCATATCAGAAGAGATAGGATTAGGAATGAAGATAGAAGCAGGAAGCGAGACTGAGATAGTTTGGGCATGTGAAGAGGAGAGATACGGATGCCTGAGTGCGGAGGTGTGAGAGGTTGACCGAAGAAGTATTGAGAAGAGGTGATTAGACGGGACATGACGATGTTCCAGCTTACCGAGGACATAGCTTTAGATAGAAGGTTATGGAGGATTCAGATTAGGGTAGAAGGCTAGTAGGAGCCCTGCTTATACTTTCATACTAGTAGTCGCAGTATTGCCTTATAGTTTCTTCTATTTTGATTATCTTATCTCTGTAGTAGCTACTCTCCTTGTTTTTCCTGACTGCTTTACCATGACTTATTCACTTTCTCATATTGCTTTGAACTGTTTGTCCTTATCTGGCTTTTCTTATGCTTTCTCTTGAGCCGAGTGTCTTTCGGAAATACTCTCTCTATCTTGCAAGGTAGAGGTAAAGTCTACGTACACCTACCCTCCTCATACCCCACATTATGAAATTTCACTGAATATGTTGTTGTTGGTCAAAATGTCCGACCCTATAGCTATAAATAGGGAGTCATTTTTACATGGAGTAACAGTCGTCTAATATCTACATGCCAAAATCTCTGGCATATTCATGATGAATAATGACGATTTCAAAAAATTTGCTAAGAGTGTTTAAAATTTAATATACATATATATAAAATAATTTTTTATCTCTATATATATTACAATATATACTGTATAATTTTTGGATGAGAAATGTTAAACTAATCACATTTAATTACATGTGGCTACATCACTGAATTGATGAATGCGTGTAACATGAGTGTGGGTGAATTATTGATGAATGTGTGTAACATGAGTGTGGGTATTTCATTTCGATTCTTTAAAATACATATAAATGCTACTAGCTAGCTAATATTTCCTCCATTCACTTTTATTTATCCATTTTTAACTTTGCACACTCCCTAAGAATTAATAAATAAAGTATATATTTTATCATAATATCTACATTAATTGTTGTATAATCCAATAGATTTGGAAAATGATTTGAAAATGAGTAATTAATGTTGATGGTAAAATAAGAAGAATTTTTTTTCTTGATATGCTAAAGTGGACAAGTAAAAGTGAAAATTTATTTTTAGTATAGTGAATAAGTAAAAGTGAACAGAGGAAAGTATCAAATATCATATACTTAGAGCCCGTTTGGATGGGCTTATGCCTTTTTACTTATAAGTCAAAAGACATAAGTTAGGAATTCTAGCTTATGGCTTTTAGATTATTTAGTTATGTTGGCTTAAAATTAAGTGCTCAAAATCACTTTTTTATTTTACTCAAACACTATCAAAGTGCTTAAGAGCTATTTGAGTTTAAAAGCACTTAAAAAAAAACAATCCAAACAGGCTCTTAGACCACACACATGTAACATATTCCATGTAATATCGCATACCACGGCCGTGCTGCAAATGTCAAATTCTATTATTTTGTACGTCGTTACTAGGAGTGGCCAGTGGGCCGGGCTCGGGTCTGGCGGGCCGGGTCTGGCGGTGTCGGGGTCGGGGCGGGACGGGAGAAGGGGCGGGGTCGGGTCTGGCGGGACTGGAGCAAGTCCCGTCCCGATCCCGATCCCGTCGGGCTCGGGTCGGGGCGGGCTCGGGGCGGGCTCGGGCTCGGGTCGGGATACGGCGGTTTTTTTTTTTTTTTTAAAAAAAAAAAAATAACATATGTATAAAAAAAACTCAATAAACAAAACAAGATAGTGTAATAAAAACATCCCAAGGCTGTTTTTGTGCCTCTTATATTATTTAATAGACATATGATTTTTTTGTAATACAAATACAATTGTCTAAAATCTAAATTGCAACTTTGTGGTGTTGTCCAAAAGTTACAAATTACATAATAAAATTACAATTAAAAAAATTACATTCTCAAAAAAACCTGTTCTAATTGCTTGATGATTTCATGTGGTTCTTCGGTTGGAATTGGTATTTGTTGGTCAAATTGATCCACGTCGCTTCCACTACCTTCGGTTAAGATTTCGTTGTAGTTTTCATCATCTTCTTCGTTGATCTCCGGTTGACCGCACCTTCTCCGCTCCGCTCGTATCCAATCTCTCGAATAATACCGCAATTTCCAAGTCGTCTCCGGCTAATGAGTGTCGTGGTCTCCTATTTGATATCTCGCTGCAGAAAAAGCGCTTTCGACGCGCGGTTGACGACGCTTGAATGTTCAAAACATCTCGAGCCATCATTGAAAGTGTCGGAAAGGTCTTCTCATTCCCCCTCCAAAGTATTTCAAAGCAAGTCTTCATGTCCATCTTCATTGATAACTTCTTGATACGGTACAGAACCCTGCAAAACAAAAATATCCAACTCGCTAATTTGGTTAGTAGTAGAGGTACGACCGCACATTCTATTTCTGAGGCTTTCAATACTAGCCGTAGAAACAACATGTCTTTTGTGAGGTTGTATTGAAGATGAAGAAGATGGTATGGAAGTCGGTAAGTTACTAGCATTTTCTTGTTGATAAAATCTATATATATTTTTGCATTGGTGTTCTACGCTAGACAATACTTCTTCTTTAGTTTGTTCAATAGGTGGTGGGTGATTTAGATTTTTGGGACTTGGAGGTGGTAGTACTTCTATACAATCGTAAATAGTGTCAATTAGTGATTTAGTACCGTCTATTTTAATAGTAGGATTTAATACAGAACCAATAATATAAATAGAGGGAATAGGAATAAAATATTTTTTTATTTTGACAAACATTTTTTTAATAGTCGCCTTATAAGTGATTTTTCCATATATTCACTAAGTAATAAAAATATTAGAGTTATATAAAATAACATAGTTGAAATAGTAGGATAATATATACCGGAAAATTCTTTTGTTGCTTGAAAAAATTTCTCTAAAAATACAATAAGTTCGGAAATTTTTTCCCAATCACTATCTAAAATCATATCATTTGGCTTTTTATTATGAGAGTTAAAAAATAAAGTTATAGGTAATTTATAGTCATAAGCAACAAGTAGTTGCTCGTATAAAGAATTCCACCTAGTGGATACTTCTTGTGGAATTTTTCTAAAAGGTAGTCCACAATCATGACAAATTTTTTTATATTCTTTTCTACGTTGTACTTTATTACTTTTAAAAATAAAGTTTATAGCAAATTGTATTTTACTAAGAATGTCTTCAAAAAGTGATAGAACATCCTTTACAATTAAGTTATATATATGGCACGCGCATTTTATATGAAAATGGTCCGAAAAAAAGACGGAGTTAAACTATTTTTTAAAATTGTAATTGCGTAATTGTTACTAGAAGCGTTATCTAATGTAATAGTCATAATTTTATCGGTAATTAAAGTAATAATCGCACACTTGATAAATATTTTTTACGCAATAAAAGTACCGGTGTGCCTATCATCTATATATCTATACGCTAAAATACGTTTTTGCATAGACCATTTATAATCTATCCAATGACAAGTTACAGTTAAATAATCATGGCCGTTAGTACTACGACCTATATCAGACGTGATTGATACTTTGCCATTAAAATGATATAATGAAAAACGTAAATATTGTTGATATTCATGCGCGAATTTAAATACATCTCTCTTAACGGTTGATCTAGGAAAACCGTTAAAAGCAGGATTATATATATCTCTAATGTAATGAATAAAACCGGGAGATGAAGGAAATGAAAAAGGCAAACCCTCCACAATGACAACTAATTTTGATATTGCTTCCCTATCTCTATGTTTATTGTATTTAGGGCCTACAATTCCCCCCGTCATAGGGTTAATTTGACCTTGTACTTGGTCGGGACAATATTAGTATGTGAACCTTGTCCCGATGGAGCGGGCGTTTGCGCACCCGGTTTTGAAGCCTGGTATTGGGCATACCTAGCGGATGAGCACTTACTACGTGTCTAATTAAACCCCCGTCCCACCGTGACCTTTTCCAGTTTTAAATTTTAAAACATTTTTACAAATTTTACATATGGCTACTTGATTCTCTACGTCCCTATCAAAAAATGTCCATGCATCGATTTTAATGATCGTTTTCTTTGGACCTCGTCTCATACTAGGGGGAATAGGAGGTATTTCGGTTGAAGGTGCACTAGTGGGTGTGTTGTCATCAACATTAGTGGGTATATCATCTAGATCATCGTCTAAATTAAAGTCTTCTTGAGTTCCGAGAAAATAGCTCCTGGTCTAAATCTAATGGTATTGTAGGAAAATGTTGAGTATCGACAAAATCATCCTGTGTAGGAATAAGATGACTAGAAGAAGTACCCATGCCCTGGTTGCCCCTACTAGAAGAAGCACCCTTACCTTTACCCTTAAACATACATTTTAATCCTTCCATTTTAATTATGATAATAAATAAATAATTAAAGACAATAAAATTAAGTGATCTAAACTAAATAAACGAGACAATAATAATTTAATGAAGGAACGAATGTACCAAACGCCGACGTAACGTCGACGTGTAATCGAGAGGTTGAAAATTGAAACTTTGCTCGATGGAAGATCCTCAAGCTAGTTGCCAACTTCACTACCAATTCCCAAATGAATAAATAAAATTGAATATTTAGCAAACAATGTAGAATTGTAGAGAGATATATTGAGAAATTAGAGAGATTGTAGGAAGATTTGTGAGAAAGATGAAGAGAAAATGAGTTATTTATAGTTGAAAAATTGGGTTAAAGTGTAAATATAATAACTTATGGGTTAAAAATAAATATTAAGGGGTAGGGGGTTGGGGGAGGGGGGGGCTAAAATGGCCGTTGGCCAATGGCCATAATCTAAAATGGTCGTTGGTGCAACGGCCATTTTTGCAAAGGGCGGGGTCGGGGTCGGGGTCGGGGCGGGCTCGGGTCTCGCGGGCCTGGGGCGGGCTCGGGTCTCGCGGGACGAGACCTCGTCCCGTCCCGAGTTCGAGTCCCGCCCCCGTATTTTTTTATTTTTTTTTTGGCGGGGTCGGGGCGGGCTCGGGACGGGCTCGGGTCGGGCTGTCCCGGCCCACTGGCCAGCTTTAGTCGTTACTGCAAAAGTTCGACGTACATTAATTAATGTCCTTATTGAAACGCAATTTAATTTATCCTAAATTTAGGTTGAAGAGAGGAGGGGATAAGGGAAAGTAATGAAGTTCGGTGTTAGTTCTTGGGATTTTCTGTCACTTTTTTTTGTAAATAAATAATTTTATTAATATCAAAAATAATAGTGACAAAACAGGATAGGTGCAGACCACCCATCTCCTCAAAAAAAAAAAACAGACAAGCCTTACTACTAGGCAGCAAGAAATAAATCTATCACTACACTACTCTCTTCTAATCAATCAGGAGCAGTTCAATATGGTAAAGAATGAATATTGGGCTTAATTCAACCTCAAAAGTTAGCTTGTATGGTGAGAATTGTTCAAGTTCATATAAGGAGTCCATGTTCTCATTCCATATCCGATGTGAGACTCTTAACACTCCTTTGCACGCCCAAACCTTGTTAACTGGAGCGTGGATAATATAATTTGGGGGCCCAACATCGGTGAACAAAGAATTGGAATAGCATGACTCTGATACCATGTAAAGAATGGATCTTGGGCCTAACTCAACCCCAAAAACTAGCTTGTAGGGTGAAGATTGTCCAAGTCCATATAAGGAGTCCATATTCCCATTCCGTATCCGATGTGGAACTCTTAACAAATACAAAGTGCTAATGTTGGATTTGATGTTGTGATATTTGACCCAATATATCTTCTGAAGTACTGATTTGAAGACATAAAAATGTTGGGACAAGAGCCCCTGAACAGCTTGTTATACAAGCCGCCTGCTGTCTTTCCGGCGCTTCTGCTTTCTGCCATAGAGGTGTGAGGTTAAGAATGATCGAAATCAGACACGATAGAAGGTCATAGCATTTGGATCAACATCTTTGAAAAACAGGTTTGCCTCACTTCACGGTAAGCAGTAATATTTTACTGTGAGGTAAAAACGACTTAGGCGTGGTAAATTAGAGCTGTGTAAAATGTGGGAGAAAGAGTCAAATCTTGGGAAAGAAGTCGAGTGAGGAACAAGTCAAAGTTGTTGAGAATTTCTCTCCTTAATCACCTACCACAAGCTGCCCAACTTTTCCTCAACCTCTACAACCGACCGATAAGACTTTCAAGGGAACTCTGTACTATAAATAGAGAGGCCACAACAGTGAATCGGTATCCAGAATCAGATTGCAAAAATACCAAGAGAGCTCTCGGGATTTCATCTCATAAATCTGGATCACAAGTGTTGCCTGAGTGTGTCAACAATATTCTGTCCAACATTACAATTGTTGTTTAGATTCTAGTTTAGTTTTGTATGGAGAGATTGTAATGAGAGGTTTTCTATGTCTACTTAGTTAGATTTTTCAGGCAGAAGTCATCGGCGACTTCAACTTTTAATTTCTTTTTATTTTATATTGTAAATCTGTAAAGAAAGAAATTTGTAATTTTGTATATAATATATTTACAATACATCTGGTCATTGACCATCATAAGTTATATAATATATATAACTTATGAGAATTTTAAACCTTTGTGTTCTTTAAATTCCGCTGCATTTACTCTTTAAAGTTTCTGTTTTGCTAAAGTGTTGTTATTGGTGTCGGACGACATAATTGCCGACATTCGGAAACAGAATTGGCATTCGATTTATTTCATCTCTTGTTTTACTTTCCGTAGTTTTTGGCACGCTTACAAGTGGTATCAAAGCCGACATTTGGTTGACTTCCTATTTTAGATGGATCAAATTATGCCTATTGAAAGATTCACCTACGTTTGCCTATCAAATCAATTGATATTTCGTGCATGGAGGTCTATAACCAATGGATATGTTGTTTCAATGTTGCCACCAGATGAGGAATGTGACATTATTGCTAAACCTGAATCCGAATGGACTACAGAAGAAACCAATAATGCTAGCTTTAACGAAAAGGCCTTAAATGCAATTTTTGAATGGGTTGATCTCTACATGTTCAAACTCATTCAAAACCGCCTCACGGCTAAGGACGCATGAGATACTTTGCAAATTCATTGTGAATGTAGCTCAAGTGTTCGTCCAACAAAGATATGCATGCTCATGAGTAAATATGAACGTTTAAGGATGGAAGAAACGGATGATATTAAATCTTATTTTGAAAAGTTAATTGACATCTCTAATGAATGTCAAGTGCTTGATGAACCATTAACCAACACTCAACTTATTGAAAAGACTCTACGTTCTCTTCCTGAAAAGTTCAATTTAAAAATTTGTGCTATTAAAGAAGTTCACAATCTTGCCACAATGGACCTTCATACTTTGATGAGCATACTCAAAATTTATGAGATGAACATTGAGAATCAAAAGGAATTGTATAAAATCAAGAATGTGGCACTTCAAGTTCAATCCTCAGAGAGTCAAATCGAAGAAGAGGATGAGAATCTTGAAGAAATTGATGAAGGTGCAAATGTTGCCTTACTCACTCGAAAATATGATTCGATCGTGAGGAAGTTCAACAATGAGATAAATTGATCTAAATCTAAAGAGCATCAAAACCAAGTCTTCAATCAAAAGCCCACTAGATTCCTTCCAAATGTTTAAAAAGAAAATCAACTAAGAAGAACCAATTCAGATCGTACCAACTTTGATCCCAAACAACTTGAGTCTGTGCAATGTCATGCATGCTCGGGTTGGGGACATTATGCTAATGAATGTGCAAACACTCTTAGAAAATTTGGTAAGAACCTATGGGTTTCTCTTAGTGATGATGAAGGAGGTCGTGAAATTGAAACACAAGCAATGCTGGCCATTGTTTTCAAACAGTCTCTATCGGATAATGAAGATGTCGTATATAATGTTGTCCCAGATGTCACGACATTTGCTTCAACATCAGCAATGACATCAACATCCTCAGCGACATCTAAAAAGTATGAATTCTTTAACTATTCTGATGTTAATTGCTTTAGTGGTTATATTTTTATTAATGAGGCTGATTGTATGGATCAAGTTGAATGCAAAGATGATATGATTAATGAATTGCACAGTATTTGTAAAGCCTTAATCATAGCATTCAAGTAACTTAACACAGAGGTAAAATCTTTAACTCGTGAGAATATAGATTAAAAAGGCACAATAACTCGACCAGAGGTTGCACTTACCAAAAAGGATACTGAATTTGGTAAGATTCGTGCAACATTGAATTTAGCCGAAGCAACCTTCCGTAAACTCAATACGGGGACTTCAAAATTGAATGAGATACTCAACTTTAGTAAACCTCCACATGCAGGAATTAGATAGGAAAACTCTCTTAAAATATATATTCTCTAATCTCTTTGATAAGAATGAGAAGATACGTTTGTAAAAGAAAAAGGGATAAATAATAGGTTCTCATATATGTCAAAGAATATGAAGTTTGTATGTCATCACTGTAACTCCTCTGGACACTTAAAAGTCATATTGTTTCAAACTTCAAAATTATGTGAGTAAAATGTTGCATAAATTGTTGTCCAACATTCCGGATAAACATCGAAGCAACATTTCTGAGCGAAAAAATAAAAATAGTTTTAAGAGAGTTTGAATTCCTAAAATGGACTTAACTTGTAATGTCTATATAACTGTATTTAGAACTAATATTTCAGGCTCTTGGTACTTTGATAGTGGATGTTCTCACCACATGACAGGTACAAAAGGCTTTCTAAAGAACTACGAGTCATTCAATGGAGGAAACGTGACTTATGGAGGTGGCAGTAAAAGCATAATAATTGGAAAATGAATTTTCGATGTTCCTGAATTTCCAGCCTTAAGAAATGTCTTACACATTGAGGATTAATGGCTAATTTGATTAGTATTAGTCAACTGTGTGATGATGATCTTGAGGTAAAATTTAATAAGAATGCTTGTAAAGTTACGAATGAAGCAAATATATGTGTCATGAAAGGTACAAGAACATGTGACAATGGCTATCTTGTTGTAAGACAAGAAACATGCAATAATGCTAAGATTGATGACACAACACTATGGCATCAAAAGTTGGGGCATGTCAACTACCGCAATTTAGAAAAATTGGTCTCATATGAAGCGGTTAGAGGCTTACACAAGCTTAGTCATAAAGGTAAAACTGTCTGTGAAGATTGTCTGAAAGGTAGTGTCTCTCATAATGTTATCCAACACGACGGACAACATTCAGGTATGTCTCACTGTTTTCAATTACTGCATATGGATTTAATGGGTCCAATTGAAGTAGACAGTCTAGGAGGCATGAGGTATTCCTATGCGATTGTAGATGATTTTTCTAAATATTCATGGATATATTTTTTGAAAGAGAAATAACAAACTTTTGACATATTTAAAATTTTGCACTCTAAAATCAGGAATTTGTTATATTCTCCTATTTTTCGGATTAGATCCGAATTCACAAAATTTTGTCAACCCCATTTTTATCAAGAAGAATCTCTCTAATTTGCCAAAAGAGCAGGTGGGGGAAAATTACGAGACTAAACATAGAGCAAACGCAACTAGTACAATCTAGCGTTACAAGTCATAAAACATGATCAACGAACGACATTTTTGGATTTATTGCATGGTGAAGAATCTCCAACTACCCAAATAAACAAAAGAAAAAATATCGTACGTGCAAAAATGGTTTGGTACCAATCGAAAACCATGCAAGCAAAAGTCATCTGAGTACTTAGCTTTGCTTTTTTCCCGTTACTTCGACCTAAAGACATGGAAAGGAACAATTAATTGAAGAAAAAGTACTCTCGAATCAAAGCAAATTAATAAACAAATGATATGGTTTGCACATGTTTTTTACTTACCTAGAATAACTACTATAATATACAATCTCAACCCCATTTTTATCACTTTATTATCAAATAGTACTTTTTTTAACTCCTCATCCGGTGTTCGGTACTTATATTAGAGCCCGACTAAATTCAAATTCACGCGGAAAGTCCCATATTGGTGCGCAAAGTGCTCGCTAACTTTCATGATCCAAAAGTCAAGATAGCCGAGAGGGCACCTACCTAGCTAAACTCGTAGGCGAAACCAAATCAATTTATAAGTTCTTTAGCCAATTATTAAGCGGAAATAAAATAAAAATAAGGCGTAAGTCAATAAAAACGCATCATAACTCAAATATGCGGAAACTAAGTCATACACCTCTCAAAACCTAAAGTCATAAGTACAAAAGCTACTAATACGAAATACAATTCAAAAAGTCTACAAGGTTGTCTGAAAAGTAAAGACAAAAGGTAAAATAGAGATGGAGTCTGGTGCCACGGAATAACCAACAGCTCACCCTGACAACTCCAATAGCAATTCCTCAATGATCAGTGATAACTTGGCCACTAGTAGTACTCAGGTCTGATGTTGCACACAAAAGGGTATAGCAAGTGTAGAATGAGTGCGAAAATCAACGTATACTCAACATCTTCGATCGATCCTAAACTAAAACAATGACGAGGATTGGTCTTCCTAATGTTTACTCCCACACTTATCTGTAAGACATATTGTAATTCAACAAGTAAAGATAAGAAATCCCTCCAATCAACAAGTATTCAAGTAATCAGTTGAATGAGATAAGTACATTTCAATCAATTCTTCAAGTAAATCCCACATTAATAAATTAATGCAATGATATGATGTGATATGCAAATGCAATACAAAGGACATCGATCATGCGGTATACACATGCCCCATAATATGGAATGTGTGATTCATAGGGAACTTGCGAGGTTCATATACCACCAAAATCATTTTTCATCGGGTTCTTAGCCATTTAAGCTCTTAATCTCAATACTTAGTCAATTAGACTCTCGATCTCAATATAAGCTTAGCCCATATTCGGATATCATCCGCATCACTCTGTCTGAAATCTTTTCCCATCAGACATCATATGTATCCTCAAGTGTAATATGCATGATATACCATATGAAAGCATGAATATGACAAGCACACAAGATAAGCAACAAAGTTATAAACTAAAAGTTCATCTTAATTATATTCCCTTTTATCATTAGACGAGCCTTTCAGGAGAACACATAATCAACAAGTAAGAGATCGACATATCACACAATTAAACAAGTAAGGGAATCGTATTTCAAATAATAATAAATTAGTCATCATCAATTACCAGTTAATGTCCACATGCTTCGGCATTCTGACTACAGATATAAATGACTCGAATACGATACAATCTCAAACATGACACCAGTACCCGTACAAGTGTTTATCACCTCACAAGTACGGAACCCCTTATTCCCGATTACTCCTTCTTTATTAGTTAATTTACCAACCATGCACTTGCAATAGAGTCAAGTATCAAATTGTCTGGTTTCAAAACCAAACGGTCACAATAAAGCATTGCCCTTTTGTAAAATTTCTTAACGATCCCAATTAATTCAAATATGAAATCTACATAAGCATACGAGTCCGTAGGCACCCATAATGTTATACTACTAACCCGAATCCAAAAAGTCGACCTAGAGCCCCCAGAGGGGACAACTGTAATTTCACTATAAAATTAGCTTACACATAGCTCAAATATCTTGAATATTAAATACCATCTAATTTGAATCACAAATCGATAGTTAAATCAATGATTTATTATGGGCTAAATCCTCGTTTATTCATCCAAATCTTGATTCGAATTTTTGGAAGAAACCTCAGGGCTAAATCTTTATTTATTCATCCAAATCTTGATTCGAACTTTTGGAAGAAACCTCGCACATGCAAGATCCACTTAACTTCCCCAGGCCAGTAGATGCGGGTCCCGCAGGTGCGACATCTCATATGCGGCCTCTCCTTAGAAGGTGTGACCCCTCCCCCACCCTTAATTAGCCAATCTTCACATCTGTGGCGCACCACGCGCAGGTGCGGCTTTACAAGTGTGGTCGAAATTACGCAGGTGCTGTCGCACCTAATATCAGCTGAATCTTTAAGTCCCCGAATTATGATTTTAATCCTCGGAACTCATTCGAAATCTCCTGAACAAAAATCAAATATGAATTCCAGTCATAAAATACGCTTCGAACCTACTTGCGCACTCAAAACACCCAAACAAGATCGTCTTGACCCGATGTTGACCGGTCAAATTCATTTTCTCACTTTAACTAGTTTATCAACCAAGGGTTCAAAGCACACCCGAGCCCCTGGGGAGCCGTCCTAATCATCCAATTAAGTAAAATATCATGTTCTGGACCTAATGGAATTTTCCAAACTTGCATACGGGTTTGTTAACCTCAGATTTTGACTTTGATCACATTTTCATTTTTTAACTTAAGAATTTTCAATATTTACTATTTCTTCTCCGATACTCACCTGATAGCCTCGAGGTTATGCCACACATCGTCGTAAGTCAAAAACATCATGCTAAAGCTATATGAAAAAGGAGGCATATAACTCAAAACAACCTAACAGGTCATTACACTAACAAAGGCAACTACGTACCAGGGGGACTCGAACACGAGACTGGATAAGGATGAAGAAATAGTTGTCAACACCACAATCCTTGTTGGCTTTTATTACTTTATTATTACTAGTTTTAGTGTACGTGCAAGTATTTTGCGTCTATCAATATAAAATGTATAGAATATAAACTAAGAATAAATCACGTATAATAGAAATTGACGTCGAGATATATGCAACAACTAGTTAACCCATGGACTAAGCAAAATAGAGGAAGGAAACAGAAAAAGATCATTTATATAGATATGCTCTTCAACCTATCAAAGTTTAGGGTTTTTTTGTTCATGATACTTGGTTCACATCTTTCAACCCGATAGACGATAATGTCAAAGATTATAAACTGAAATCACCGTGAAATCGAACCAAATGAGAACTAGTCTGCTTTACTCTACATCCAAATGAGAACTAGTCTCTTCTATAATATTTTGTTATTGTTGAGCATGTGTTTATACATGATCATTGATCAATTTTAAATTAATCAAAGAAAGGTCGTGTGTGTAATCCCGCTTCTTGATCCTTTAATAAAAATTGTGTTGATCATGTGTACGAACTTGTTCCTTGGTTAAACGCATATAATCAAAGAAAGATCATGTGTGCAATCCCGCTCCTTGGTCCTTTAATGACAATTGTGTTGGCCATGTGTATGGACCCGTTCTTTGGTTAACACATATAATCAATAAAAGACATTGTGTGCATACACGTTCCTAGGTCTAAATAATTAAATCACGTTATATCCAAAAATTGATTTTAGCCAAGTGGAAGTCTATAAAAGCCACCGTGCTAGAATTACGGGAGTCGGGGAATGCCTAATACCTTCTCCCCGGTTAACAAAATCTCTTACCCAGTTTTTTGTTTTAACAGAAAAAATAAGGAGTCATTTCCTTTTGATTAGAGATTCAATAAGGTGACTTGGAACACTAAAACTCAATTCCAAGGGGTGACTCTGTAAAATAATTAATCCCTATTTAAAATCATCACTTAGATTGGAAAAACTCTTTTAATAAATAAAAACATGTTTATCCCCGAAGTGAAAAATGGGTGTGACAACAAGTCAAGGGGGAATTTCATGTATTTTCTTTTTAATATTTTGATCACAACATTAAAATGAAATACTACCCTTCGACCTGTCATGAAAAAGGGAAAAAATCAACTAAATATCAATGATAATTTTTTATTAAATTAAGCTCATAATATTATGATTCAATTTTCAGTCTTGACATTAAATTGCATATAATCACGAAATAATTATAATTACACTTCTTCTTTGTTTTGGGTATAACTTTTTGGACTTCAAGAATTCTTTAATCGGATAAATTTAGATTCACACCATGTAGTTCTGATTTATGGAGAAATACTTCCAGCCAAAGGTTTTTTATTTTTAAAATTCAAACCCCGAAATTCTTAGACTAAAGATGAAGGAATTTTATTTATCCTACCGTATCTGATAACTTTATTAGCCATTTGCCGTTGCTACTATTAACACTTAGATATCATTTGATTGGTCTTTCACTAGAGTTGATCAATATATAAAAATGAGCATAAGATTGGTACTTTAAGGAAAAATAATCTTAGTATTAAATTCATTTAATTGCACGATTTTTCTTCAAATGGGTTGGTCTTTAATTTTTGCCCCTCAAATGAAACTTATGTCTATTGGGGCATTAATTCTTTAAAAAATCCACCACAAGTTGTGTTTGATTTCTTAAAGAATTTATGTCCCAATAGGCATAAGCTTCATTTGAAGGACAGAAATTAAAGACCAACAAAAATAGGGACCAAAATGCAAATGACCCTATTAAATTCAGGATAGCTAATAGGATATTTGGTTTGCTTTTTCTTTTTGTTCTTATATAATACTTATATAAATTAATGAAGAAATCTATATTTTATTTTATGCGGGTAGAATGTGAAATAAGAATATAGTATAGTACGTGAACTTAAATATTAAAATGACAAAACTAATCCTCATAATAGTGAACAAACTTTTTTTTACTGAAAAGTAAATAAATATCTTAAATTATACACTATATATCAATTTGTAATATAATCAAAACTAAATATCCAATAAGAAATAATTCTCAAATTTTGCATTACTAATTTGTACAACAACAACATATCCAGTGAAATCTCACATCGTGGGTCTAGGGAGTGTAGAGTGTACACACACCTTACCTCCACCTTGGTCGTTAGAGCAGTTGTTTCCTGGAACTAATTTGTACATGACAATTTTTACATTATCAATCTTTGCATACCGAATTCCTGTAAAATCATCTCTTGCATAATAATTTCTACATCACTAAACGACCTCTCATGGCAGGTCCTAAAATAGAGGTTTTACTGTGGAGGCAAATCTCAATGAAATAAATACAGTGTGGGTCATAATATAATTATCTAAAAGAATAAGGACCTCACTGTAATTTTTTCTTTGATTTTACCTTTCATAGTTTCATGTAGTCTTAGAGAATGAAGAATAGTTTAAGTCCATAATGGGACTGATTCAGGTGGCAAACTCAGTTCTCTCCCTATGGAGAATATCCGTGAGGGAGAGACATGTATACTTCCATTTTTGGAACATGTTAAAGGCATGAAAGAGATTTCCATATTCTCACAATTGTTATAGATGCGAGATATAGAAATTTTCCTTTCGTAGTTGTGGAAGCAGTTTTGTTATTGGAATCTTTTTTTCCGAAAGAAGAAGTTAATGGTTTCATGTAGTCTTAGAGAATGAAGAACAATGATTTTTGTATATTGAACTGTTTTCTGGCCAAAACATACCTTTTCCCATACTAAACATATGTGGAATGCCTATCTCTTTATGTAGATACGAATAGAGGTGAGACATAGTTGGTGATTTTAAATCTTTACTGTTTCAGAGGGAATTATTTGATGCACTCTTTAGGATTTATATGCTCTTCATTATGCAGTCTCAGGAATTAAGATGAATGAGTTTCAGAATGGCAAGAGTCGCACTCATGATAAACCTTCTCCAGGATGATTAGGACGAATGGTGAACCTTTTTTATTTAAATTCAGGGATGTCAAACAGTCTGCTTACAGATAAACCACATCATGATAGTGAAACTCTATGCTATTTTTTTTCTGCCTCCTGTTTTTATTGGCACGAATGTTGTTTATGTGGAATATTGACTCAATTTTTTTATCCCATGAACGTATTAAGTATTGAAAACAACGTAAACAAGGCACTGTTGTGCAATAATTAGTTTGTACGGGAAAAGATCTAGATTTTAATTTGAGGAAAATATTACCTTTGATTCCTCAAACTGTCTGCGAGCATCGCTTGATTGCATTTGATTTTATGCTACCTTCAATTTTTGCCCCTGTAGTTTATGTCATCTATTACTATGAGGTCGAATCTGCATGTTGAGCTAGTCCTGCTTATTGCAGGTCCACTCTCGAGGAGCAATCAGATCTGGTGAGGTTGTAGCCGTCTTCTGAGGATCTAGTAGAAGAAAAACGGGTGCATCCTCTATCCAGATGACATTTATTCATAGAGCAAGGTGCTGATTTTTGCAGAGTTTGGCTTAATGCTAATGCTTAGATATGGTCCTCCAGGTTGTCTCGAATTTGAAGAGGACTAGTTCAAACAGTAAATCAAATGGAACGCCAATGAAAATGCTTATAGCCCAAGAAATGTCCAAGGAAATATATTCTAGTCACAATCCACCTAGTGTTGTAGCCAGGTTGATGGGGCTGTCGAAAATTTACTAAATGTGGATTGAGTTTATCCCATCTTTAATGACTTAAATACGTGGGACCCGCATGTCAGAAACATCGTTTCTTCGCACATGCCTAATCTACTAAGTGAGTAGATAATGTTAATGTCAAGTATCGTCAAATTTCGTTAAGAAATGAAAGAGATATTGGTACACAAAGTAAGGTGTTTGAGATATAAAAAGATGGAGGGTATTTGGCAAAAAATGACAAATCTTCCTCATTGGTAAAAGAATGAGAGTTTATGCAATATATAAACTCTAAGTTTGAGTAAGGGTTTGGGACCCTAAGGGGTAACCCATGTGTTTAGAAGGAGAGGACCTAGGTGAGCTTGGGTTCGGGGCTAAGCCCCACGCGTGCCACCGCCGCCCGTCGGGTCACGGGTTGTTGCTTTGGTCCCTGAAATGTTAACTATTTACATTTTGGTTTCGGAACATCACAAACAGTCTAAGAGACTCCAACAGTCATAACTGTTCAACAGATCAAGACGTTGAAGACATCAACAGTCATGACTGTTGGCCTCCCATTCTGGTCTTATATATTGAACACTTCAGTTCAAAGACAGACACACACAGACAAAAACAGAACACATCTCTTCTGCGTTTGTATGGGACAATTTTATCTTAAAGACAGAGAGCCATCTCTCGACTCAGCGTTTCACTTGTTTAACCTTTCGACTAGAATCAACTGTATTTGCTTTGTACAGTTGATTAGTTGTTGTTTTATCTTGGGAGACTATTGCCCAATACCGTAAAAGCATTTATACAGGGCAATTTTGTCTTAAAGATAGAGAATCATCTCTCGACTCAGCGTTTTTCTTGTTTAACCTTTCGACTACACTTTAATCCCGTTTTCGTTACCTTCAATATACAATTTTACCTACAATTTTAAGATAAAATTTTATAAGTGTTCGAAAGATGTCTGTCAACAGTTGTGTTTCCAGTTCTGGTTCTAATTCTGGGCTTGGCTCTGTTTCTGCAAGAACCAAAACCAATGTTCACTCGGCATTTATATAATGTGCAGTCTATTCCTCCTCCTGGGACAAAGCGAATAACTGTTCTAAGACCATCAAAGATGGTAGAGGATTGTAAATTTGATGGATCAGTGAAGAAAAACAAGCAAGAAATAAATAAAGCCACCCATATAGGTCAGGGAAACAGGGTCAAAAACCATATGGAATTTTCCCATCCTGCAGCTAGTTGGAACATTGATGAAAATCATGCTCAACCTACACGGATAGTCGTGTTAAAATCAAGCCTTGGTAAGAATCACAACTTTACGGCCGCAAGTACTTCAATATCTGCATCACCAAAAGTATCACAAACAGAAGCGAGTTTTGTCAATATGGAAACTAATGAAGCTCAAGAATCAAGAAAAGTGGCAAAGACTATCACACAGCATATGCGAGTAAACATAGGTGGACATCAAGGGGATGAAACATTACTTTCTTCTGTATTTGCAAATGGCTACATTGGTGACAAAAGCTCATTTAACAAATCTGAGAAAGAGTACGCAGATGAAAACTCAGTGATTCCGAAGTCATGTCACCAGCTTCTAGGCACTCATGGGAATATGTCAATAGGTGTTGTAGCCCTTATTCTTGCTCATCCTTGAGTCGTGCTTCTTATTCCCCTGAATCTTCAATTTCTAGAGAAGCCAAGAAGCGACTTTCCGAGAGATGGGAAATGGTGGCATCTAATGGCAGTTGTCAAGAACAAAGACAAATGAGGAGAAGCAACAGCAACACTTTAGGTGAGATGCTTGATCTTTCTGATATTAAGACAACAGGAAGAATAGAGCAGGATAGTATTAAAGAAGATTCCCATATTTCAAATTTCAACTCAGTAAGTAATTCCAAAGATGATGAAGGTATCAACAAGTCACCAAAGAATCTTTTGAGGTCTAAGTCTGTCCCTGTATCCTCTACTGTATAGGCCGAAGAAGTATTGGGGAGAGGTGATTAGATGGATATGGCGCAGGTGCAACTTACTGAGGACATGACCTTTTAAATAGAGGGTTGTGGAGGACACGGATTAAGGTAGAAGGGTAGTAGGGAGTCGAGCGTAGTCCTACTTACGCTAACAAAATGATAGTTGTAGTGTTCTTACTATAGGCCCCATTAGTCTATCACACTTATAAGTGCAGTATTGCTTTATAGTCCTCTATAGTTTGATTTCTGCTGCTATGTGTTCTTTAGTGTACTTTGTTTATCTTATTTAGTTGTGTTAGTTACTGCTTCCTTTTGTTAGAATGTGCTACCATGGCGTATTCGATTTTGTTATCAGCATGTTCATACTGCTTTAATTTCTTTGTCTAAATCTGACCGTTTCTTTTGCTTTGCTTTGCTTTACTTTGCTTTGTTTTGCTTTACTTAGCTTTGTTTTGCTTGTGATTATGCTTTGTCTTGAATCGAGGGTCTCCCAAAAACAGCCGTTCTACCAACCAAGGTAGAGGTAAGGACTGCGTACACTTTACCCTTCCCAAACCCTACGTTGTGGGATTTCACGTTGTTGTAACTGAGGAAGCTCTAACAAATTTTCTAGTTTGATGTACATTTTGCTGTTGTATGATGGAGTAACTTATGAAAGCCAATTAGTGAAGCAACAAATCCTTCTTGTTAAAGTAGCCGTGCCATGCTCAAATACTCGGCTTTATGATTCCAAACTCGAATTCAAATTCACACTCGAAGCAGCCCAGTTCCAGCACCGCATGCACACTGGTAAAGGTTTCTTAACCAAGAAAATTACACAGGTACTTAAAAATCACTTTCAACGGCACCTTTCAACAAGCATTACAATTCAAAAGCATATATATACACGTTCCATCCTTGCAAATTGCTAAATTTTGGAAAGATATGTACACTACCCTTACATAGAGGAGACAATGAAAGAAGATTTCTACATGTGGAAAAATAACAGGTCAATAGTAATAACACTTACGTATACTAGTTTTCTATGTATTTACTTGCTTCTCTTACAAAAACATGATAAATTGTCGCAACTAAAATAGAAACGGCGTTGCCCTGAGTGAATTCAGTAGAAAAATAAGCCTATCGCTTCACCAAAGAAAAAAGAGTACCATTCGAGCTTTAAAAAAACATGCATTGAGACTCATACACAATTGCTGCTACATTTGGAAGAATTAAAAACAGATCAAATTTCACTATGACCCCAAACTAGAAATGCACTCTGGTAAAGTGCTTCTCAACAAGGGAAACACCCAATTAACAAGACCTATCAACAAGAGGGATGTCTAATTCTCTACATTCCAGCTCTGCAATGTCTAAATCCGTATCCTTTCTGCAGACCCTTAAGTAAACAGACAACAAACGAAAGGTTTACAATTTATGGTACACAATCACTGAACAAGGCTTCATACTCACGCATGCTGCCAGTTTCTCTACTCCATGAGATTCAACGTCCTCTGTGTTTCTTACTATCCTCATGATGGGTTTTGGTTTGGTATATGCAGCCTAGCTTCTCCATCCAAATGATACTGGATTTCAAAGGTCAACAAGGAAAATAAATATTTCAGAAATATAAATTGGTCTAGTGTAAAGAGTGGATCAGCAGAATCTTCATAAACAGCGTTGTCCCACATGAAAAACCACATACTAATCTTGTTGAAGAAAGCAGATAAAGTTCATAAGGATTCAGCATTGCAACAAATCAACCTAAGTTCACATGTTCCAAAATTAAGAATCTCATTTATTACTTCAAAATAGAAGTAAGACAGGTTACAAAGTTGGATAGTTGGACCACATAATGCTTTTGTAAGAGGACCACAAACTCATAAGTTGCACATATTGAAGGGAATATTGCTCAACCACATCCAACTGCAGACTATAACCGCATAATACGACCAAAAAAAGCTGCCACACTACCTAACAAGATTTGCAGGGTCCCTATATTTGCAACTTTAACGTAATTCAGGTGCATCAAGTTTGTAGCACAAGCATCTCTGGTCGTACCAGCAACAACTAAAATATATATATAAGAACGATAACTAAAGTGCAGAATAACTGAAACTAGTGCCCTACGAGCACTTGAAAACACCGGAAACTACCAACAAGACATGATAAGGTGATCTCTTAAGTGAATTCGATAATATGTGCTAGACCTCTTTGACATCCTCAAAGAACAGGTAAAAATGAAATGGAATATAAGCAACCCTGACCTTCGCCTATTAGGGTTCCAACCACAGAATGCAACCATTTCTTGACATATTGATCTGCAGAAAACTACTTTTACCATTTAAACTTCGAAGTCCTAGAGCTCGTCTGACCAGCCAGTATGCTACTAAGCAAATTAAAATGCCAGCCGAAGTTGTCCTTTAATGTATTCCATTGAAAATCAATGGAAGATGACTGACGTATATTATGCATCTTTAAAACATACCTTTTCCCTCATCCGTGAACTCCAGATGTCAGAATGGCCACCTCTTGCATCACCTTTAGGAAACCCAGATGTTTGGCTTAAACGTGGATCAAGCAGTGGCTCGCTTGTTCTTCCAATAACATCATAATCTCCCTCCATATCATGGTTTATTCTATGGCTACTAACCAAAGCTCTGAGAACAATTGCGAGAAATAAGGAGAATGCCTGGAAATGATGGTAAGAATAAAATTTTAGAACATGGACCATACACCAAACAAACGGTTAGAAGAAGCTTTGAAACAGCAACAATCACAAGAGCACAAGCCAAAAACCACAGCAGGTTCATTTTCTACTGTTTTGACCATGTCTTGCATTCTTGTCCACCACCCGTGCTCATATGTTGATAAAACACGACTTTTAGCATGTATCATATGAAAAGAGTATATACCGGGAAATTACACATCTCTTCCCCAGTAAAAGAAAACATACTATCCGCAAGTTTCCCCGCAGATATTTTGATCTTCTTTCCTAGTCGCTCTGTAAGATGCCCCTTGCCCAAAGGAAAAGTTGATTAATAACAATCATTAATGTTACTTAGAGTTGATTTAACACCTTTCCAATAATAACAATTGCACATTCTAACTATTTTAAAACATGTCCCAGACAACATATACATTCGTAATCCAAACTTTCTCAAATTTCACACTAATGAGAAGCATCACCTAATCTGGATGAGGGGTATTCAAAACAAACAAGGAAAACATAATAAAATCTTAGAAGACCTTCAAGTTCAACGAAAACCTGCCTGAATTACAACGACAACAATGCCAATCCACTTACAAACATCCATATTTTGTTCGATAAAGGTGCGGAGACTGTGAAGTTCTCCAGTTGGGTCCATTGGAAGATCCTAGGAAGAGACAAAACAGGTGTCCAAATTTGAACTATTAACAGGTAAAACAGGATAGAACCTCTACACCACGAGAAGAGTAGATCTCAAACAAACGGCTCACCTTATCCCAATGATGATCAAGTGCAATAAATACAACCAGACTTATTTCCAAGAGTACAAAAGCTGTCATAAGAAGAGAGTACTAGTATTTTTAAGTGGTCAAGGTTAACAGTCAATTAGTAATAGCTGCTTATATCAATTCATGAATTAGCGCTTAATTGAAGCTAGGAAACTTGAGAAGAAATATAATGATGTACAGTGGAACAACTTTATTTTTTTATGCTTCATTTGGTCACTGTATAAAGCAGGAAAACAAAAAGACATTGTAAGAATTAGGAAAAAGAACTTTACGATTATGATATTATTTACTTCTAAAGGGTCCACCTATTCACTTTCCCTTGGGAGTGATCCAAATTCCTTTGCTTCACACAAAATAAGAACAGGGAGAGCTTTTTGTGTCAGTTTACTTGACGCCCTTCCCTATTAATTTGTTATTTGAAGCAAGCAGACAATATCAATAAAATCCAAGCCAAAGAAATTCTAAGTGAGAAGTCAGCAATTCCTGCTATAGTTAAAACTGGAAACCTGGAAGCTCCATACCAAGATCACACTATCCATTTAAGGTAGGCATAATACATAGATAGGTGCTTAAACTTGGCCTCAACTTGCTACTAAACACTCCAACTTTGAGAATGCACATCTAGACACCTCAACTCGTCTCAACTGGTGTCAGTTGAATACTCCAACTTATAAAAATGATCATCTAGAGACCTTCAAACTTTATATGCCACGTCAGCATCGGGTGTCGACGAGACACAGGGGGAACAAGTTGAGGTGTCTAGATGTGCATTCTCAAAGTTGGGAGTGTTTAGTTGCCAGTTGAGACCAAGTTAAGGAGTATATCTATATATTATGCCTTTAAGATAATTCATGTGTTCTAGTTTTCATTTTGCGCAAAAAGATCCCTTTCATCATATCCCCTACTGGATTGAGGCGTAGTTTTCGATATCCCTTTCATCATATACTCTCCAACAGGTTCGAGTGAAGGATGAACATTCCAGTTCTGAGTTCACATATTACACAACTCCTATTCAGCGACAACATATTAATAGAGTGACAGAGCTCGATGTGTGTTCATTTCTAGGTAGCATATCATTTTCTTACAGCTACATAATCAACCAAAAAGTTATGCATTGTAGATAACAACTTGAGAGTCATTATACATACATATAACAGAAACATAAACAATGGAAGCAGTAAAATGCAACAACCAAAAAAAATAGAAGGATACAAAGCAAAGGCAACATCCATTAACAGCTTCAGCACCAACATGCCCAATACAAGTGATACAACATAAGATGATACCAATTCCCATGAATGCATATATAAACCTGAATAAACAAGTAAAGCATATCAATAACTTATTATTATCGCCAAAAATAAAACAAAATGGAAGTGGTTAGTTGCCATTAAGTAGTCTAAATTTCAGGCTCAATACTACTCCCTCCGTCACGTAATACTTGTCATGTTTCATTTTTCGAGAGTGAAACTAGATTAACTTTGACTAATATTTTAAGATATATTTTTTCACCATATTGATAGAGAAGAATTGCAACTTAGACTACTTTTCGTGTAATTTTTGAAAATCTCAATTGTAAGAAATAATGGTCAAAAACACACCTAAAGTATCACTTTTTTGTAAGTTCCCCACCTAACTATTAGGTGTTTACCTTTCCTACCTAATCTATCACCAACTATTTACAAAACATACCTCAAAGCTGACTAGACTAAGTGTTTGAATACAATCACCAAAAGGCGCATGACATCTTAATTTGCCCATAAAATTTCGTCCACATTGCAGCTCTCATTAATTTCGAAGTGTATTTTGATAAATAGTTGGTTATAATTCCGGTAGAAAAAGCAAACACCTGAACTATCTGGTAGGGAACTAGCAAAATAGTGATACTTCAGGTGTGTCAATGAATTGAAATAATCTAATTCGATTTAGCTTGAAAGATTAGTCAAATTGACTCTCGAGAAGGACAATTAATATGGGACGCAGAGAGTATTCATTAGCATTCAAACCGTTCCGCCCTTTTTCGCTCCAATTCTTCCAAAACTGATCTCAAACTACAAAATACAATGCAATAAATAAAAATCCTCAAAGAATAATACCATGGAGCTGGAAGCGAATTTTTGTTCAACTGGTAGCCATCTTCTAAAGTCAAAATTGAGGCGAAATTGGATAATTCGGCGTGAGTATTAGGAGGAAGAACATATTGGTGGTGGTGTTGCCAGTGGTTAAGCATGTATGCAGAGTAAATGATGATGGAGACACCAATGAAAGTTTGCAAGAAATTCAGGAATTTCAAAAGAAATGCTATGAAACTTTGGCAACACGGCGTTGCCATTCTGAGATTTCTATCCTACACAGAAACCCTAATAATTGTATATTTTTGGTCAAGCAAAAACTGTGGATGATGATGATTGAGCTGACAAAACGGTCTTTGTTTTCTTTTTGTTATTGTTTCTTTCTTTCTTTTCAGGAAAGTAATATGAAATAATTGAGCCAGGTCTTTTGTAGTGGTGGTGGACATTGGGTTAGTGTTTGCAAACTAGTTTTAGGATCAAGGGTGTGTTTGGTATGGAATATTTTCGATTTTCCTATGTTTGGTTGGCCAGAATTTTTAGAAAATATTTTCTCTAGAAAAACAAGTTTCTCAAGTGAGGCGGGAGTAGGGAAAAAAGTTACATACACATTTCATATTCATTATCTCTTCCCCACTCACCCAACGCCCTCAACCCTCACCCTTTGACCTACCCAGCCCTCGCCACTCCCCACTTCATCCCACCCTAAAGTATTTTGCTAGATCATATATAAATATTTTTGGTGCGATATTCTTTTTCTCCTTATCAAATACTAAAAAATAAGTAAGAACCCACTAATTTTTCAAGAAAACATGAAAAATATTTTCCTACATACCAAATACACCGCAAGTCTATATTCCTTCGGTGTGAGTATGACCATAGTGTGAACTACTATAAATAAAGGATCACACTTTTAGGTGGACGCCCTTAAAACTTGTCACTAAATTTTATGTAGATAATCGAATTATGTCATGTTTTAATTTAGCACATGATCATATGATAAAATATTCTTATTAAATATTTTCAGCTTAACTTTTGAAAAAACTTTTATCTCGTAGTGGTCATTACATAAATAAATTTACCAATTAAAATATATCATATCCTGTATTTATACACTTAAAGTACTTTTTTCAACTTTTGATTAATAAATAAAAAATAACATTTACTACTACTATTCAAAAATACTTACTATCTTTTATTAAAAGCTTAACCAAACATCTTTATTTTCTACTCCCTCTGCTCATGGCGGAGGTGCACGTGCCCTCGTTAACTTCGGAAAAAAATATATATGTGAAGGCTTAGGATTTCCTGATAAATTCAATAGATGGATCATGGCATGTGTATCCTCGGTGAACTACTACTTGTCAATGGGAAAACCACTACGCCATTTGATGCAACTAGGGGGCTTAGACAAAGAGACCCAATGTCTTCATTCTTATTTGCTATCTCTATGGAGTATTTAAGTAGAAATCTCAGGACTCTCAAACAGGAAAGATACTTCCAAGTATCACCCCATATGTGCTAGGCTTGATATCACTCATTTAAGTTTTGCTGATGACCTTCTACTGTTTGCTAGAGGAGATACCAGATCTGTTGAACTGCTACATAGTCGATTCACTACTTTCTCAGATGCATCTGGATTTAAGGTTAATTCATCCAAGAGTTCCATTAATTATGGGGAGGTGAGTGCTGAAACAAAGCAGGAGATCCAACAAATTTTGGGATACTCACAAGAAACACTGTCATTTAAGTATCTTGGTATACCACTGGCCACTAAGAAGCTTACAGTTTTGGAATGGCAACCCTTAATAGATAAGATAGTGGCAAAAATTGCATCTTGGACAGCAAAAAAGTTATTCTATGCTGGCAGAGTGCAAGTGGTACAAACAATGGTGTTTGAAATTCAAGCATATTGTGCTCCGATATTTGTCATATCAGCCAAAGTTATGAAGATCATTGAAGCATATTGTATTGGATAATGCAAAGCAGTACGGGAAGTAAATAAATATTACAAGTGTTCGAAAGGATAAACAAATAGGCAATTCTGAACTATCGTAAGCTTCTTGAGTCTTGAATCTTGATAACCTGAAATCAAGAAACACTAAATCTGGATTGTTACAACTGTGGCTGAGTCGAGAGATGGTTCTCTGTCTTTAAGACAAGATTGCCCCGTATATATGCTTTTACATTAACGGGCAATAGTCTCTCAAGATAAAACATCAACTCTACAAAGTAAATAGGTTGATTCTGACGAAGAAAACCAACACGAAACGACTTGCTGAAGAATAGAAAAGGAAGGAAGAGTTTCCTGTTTTTGTCCCAACGTTTCTGCTCACGTTTTGGACTTTCTGTTGTCTCTGTGTACATAGTGTGTCTCGTTTTTCTATATCAAACAATTGAGCCAAAAGGCATCAATATATAGCATAAGGGAAGACCTCTCAACTGCCAAGACATGGTTGTTAATGACCATTGAAGAAGGGAATTAAACTGCCAAGTAATGGCATGTTTATGGCCATTGAAGGAGGGCTGGTTATGGAGGAGTTAATCAGCCAAGTAATGGCTGGTTGATGCTCCAAAAATCAACCCAAACGGTAGGCAGAAACTTTCTGTCTTCCGTCGTTCCCAAATTCATCTTTCCAGAAACTCCAGGGACCAAACTGTAAATATTAAATAATTTGGGGTCTATCAGAAGAAGACCCACGACCCGTGACCCGTGACCCGTGACCCGAGCCCGGACGGGATGGGCGGGCGGCGACGACGCACGTGTAGGCTTAATCTTGAACCCAAGCACATCTAGGTCCTCCCTCCTTCAAACACATGGGTTACCCCTTGGGGTCCCAAACCCTTAGCCAATTTAGAGACTTATAAAGAGAGCAATTCTTCATTTTCTCACTGATGTGGTAGATTTGTCCCACACCATATTTCCATGCCTCAAACACCTTACTTCGTGGACCAATATCTCTTTCATTTCTCATCGGAATTTGACGATTCTTGGCCCTACGGTCATCTACTCACTTAGTAGATTATGCACGTGTGACGAAACAAAGCCTCCAACATGCGGAACCCTAGTTTTTAAGTCATTAAATACGGGTGGACGCACCTCCCCACCAAATGCAAATTTCCAACATATTGTAGAAGTTACATTTGATCAGGGGTTAACACTGAAAGAAATAATCCCCTTGATTATTTTCATTAATTGAAAGGTATATATACAAGTTACATATTTTCATAATAGGATAATCATATTCCTATTCTACTCTTAAAACCTTATTCTACCATAATTCTAACTATACAATTATGGTAAGTGTACAAGACTAACTAAGGTAACATTTACACTACAATATACCACAAATATATATACCAAATATACATTCTATCCGAGATGGGCCATTACCCGTGATATACACTTCTGTATATCAAGTGTAAATCACGGGTATATTACTTTGTTTAACACACACCCACAGTCATAGCGGGCGGTCTTCGAACGCTGAGACTGTCCCTAAAATCTTCAAAAAGGACCGAGGGAAGACCCTTTGTAAAGATGTCTGCAATTTGATATCTAGACGGGACATGACAGACGCGTACCTGACCCCGAGCCACCTTTTCGCGGATAAAGTGTATGTCCATCTCGATATGCTTAGTGCGTTGGTGCCGAACCGGATTACCCGAAAGATAAATGGCATTAATATTATCGCAATAAACCAAGGTGGCCTTTTGAATTGGACAATGAAGCTTTAAAAGCAAATTTCGTAATCAACATGATTCCGAGACCACATTGGCTACTCCTCGATATTCAGCCTCGGCACTTGAGCGGGATAGAGTCGCCTGACTCTTCGCAGACCAGGAGACTAAGTTGTTGTCAATGAATATACAATAGCCAGACGTAGACCGTCAGGTGTCTGGACAACCACCCCAATCAGCATCCGTGTAGGAGACAAGTGTGGATGTCGAGGAAGGATATAAATGCAACCCATAGTCCAGTGTACCCTGAATATACCGAATGATGCATTTGAGTGCATTCATGTGCTCAATTCTGGGATCATGCATGAATAAACACACTTGTTGGATGGCATACGTAATATTCGGTCTAGTAAAGGTAAGATACTGAAGGGCCCCTGCAAAACTGTGATAGCGGGTCGGATCCTCGTAAGGTATGCCGGCCGCGGCCCCAAGCTTGGGCTTAGTATCAACTAGAGTGGAAGTGGACTTACATGATGACATCCCAGCCCTCTCGATGATCTCAGCTGCATACTTTCGTTGAGACAAGAACAATCCATCGGAATGACGCTTGACGGCAATCCCCAAAAAGTAACTCAAGGGCCCTAAATCTTTCATAGCAAACTCATAGCTGAGCATGGTCATGATAGACTGGCGTAAGGCATCGGAAGAGGCAGTCAAAATGATATCATCCACATACAACAGAATGTAGGCCAAGGACGAACCACGACGGTAGATGAATAATGAATTATCTGACATATTGTGAGTGAACCCAATAGTCGAAACATAGTCAGCAAACCTTGTATACCAGGCCCGTGGAGACTGCTTAAGCCCATATAAGGACTTTTTCAACAAACAGAGATAATGAGGATGGTTGGGATCCCTGAATCCCAACGGCTGATGCATATAGAGGACCCCAGATAACTAAGACGAGCATGCCACAAGGAAGGAGAAACGGCTGCAAAGGCGGATGGCAGGGCTGGACTCGATTGACCGGGACCGGGTGTGATAGGATAAAGATCTCCCCTACTATCACACCTCATGAGAGGACTCTCCGTCTTGAAATCCTTCACATAGAAACCAAATGGATATTCAATAGAAACGAAATTATCAGTAGTGAATTTACGGACAGAGACTAAGTTTTTAATTAATTTGGGGGCGTGTAGGGTATTTTTCAAGATAAGAGGGGGATGAGGGGGAGACAATGTTTTATGACCAGAACCACGAATTGGAACAAAATTGTCATTACCAATAATTATACCGCGAGAGTTGCTAAAATTGGAATAAGATGAGAGAGTACCTGAATCGGATATCATGTGGGTTGTGGCACCGGTGTCCATATACCAATTTGGGTCCGGAGGATTTAATCCAAGCGTGTGCATTGCGGCTTCGATGTCGGTAGAAGTGGGGGCCATTGCATGGTGGGCCTGCGGAGGCCGGGGCCCAAGTATTCCAGAATTGGGTTTTCATAGGCCATAAGCTGCTTTGGGCCCCGGAGTTGCGGGCCGTCGGGCTCTTGGAAAGCCCACTGACCAGACGTTGGAAACTGCTGTGGAGGTGGGTCGTAAGGCCACTGTCCACTGGTCCAAGCCCACGGCCCAGAGGCCCAAGGCTGAGACCAGGGGTTCGGTGGCCCACTGTAACCTGGATGGGGTCTACCGCCACTATTTTGGCCATCGTGACTGCTGCCTGTGCCGCCGCGTTTGTCACCGCGATTTTTTCCATTAATTTTCCGGCCATTCTTGCTGCCCCGTGGGATCGGTTTTGGTGCGAATAGTTACCAAAATTTTGAGGACTAGTAGAGGAAGTCATCATGACCACGGGACTAGCATTAGTAGCCGCCTTTTTAGCCAAATCGGCTTCTTCCAAGGTAAGCATGGAGCGGGCTTGATAGAACCTTGGAAGATGATTACTTTGACGAATGAGAGTTCCAACGCCATTATAGGCCTCGGATAGGCCAGCAACCATCTGTAAAACAAGACGATCTTCACTAACTAGCGCACCAACGTTGCAGAGTTGGTCCGCCAATTCCTTCAACCTTTTGCAATATGCTGAAACGTTCGGGAATTTTTTCATGTTGACGTGGGAAAAATCTTGTTCAAGAGTAACAACTCTGAAATTTTGATTATCCTGGAATATGTCACGCAGTCTATCCCATGCAGCCATCGCCGTAGCGTCTGGCTCAATAATCATATGCAATAGGTCGGTGGAGATAGTAGAATAAATCCACTGAAGGACGGTGGCATCAAGTGTTGTCCATAACTTAGGATCATCCTCGCGTTTAGGTACCTCTGTATCATCAGGAGCCGCGGGGGTTATGTGATGGATGACTTGATACGAACGAGCGTGAATTTTGAACAACTCGGCCCACGTCGCGTATTGGACGTTTTCTATTTCAATAATTAACGGGATATAATTCTTGATGTTATAAACAACAAGGGCAGGGTGAAACGTGTTCTTTGACGTAGACATAACGAAAGAACAAGAGGTGAAAGAGGGATTTGTAAGAGAGATTTGGAGAGCGGAAGAACAAATGGTAAACCCGAGGAGGGGGGGTTGGTCTCGGCCGAGAGGAACAACAAAACTTTGTGAGAAATTTTTTTTGTTTGACCTAGACTTTTGACACCATGAAAGAAATAACCCCCTTGATTATTTTCATTAATTGAAATGTATATATACAAGTTACATATTTCCATAATAGGAGAATCCTATTCCTATTCTACTCCTAAAACCTTATTCTACCATAATTCTAACTATACAATTATGGTAAGTGTACAAGACTAATTAAGGTAACATTTACACTACAATATACCACAAATATATATACCAAATATACAATCTGCCCGTGATGGGCATTCTGTCCGAGATGGGCTCTGTCCTAGATGGGCCATTACCCGTTATATACACTTCTGTATATCACGGGTATATTACCTTGTTTAACAAACACTATCACAAAGAAAGCTTTGGTAGCATGGAATACACTATGATCACCTAAGGCAGCAGGAGAACTGAACCTGATCAATTTGAAGGTTTGGAATAGAACTGCAGTGACTAAACATGTTGGGAGATGTCCAACAAGAAGGACAAACTCTGAATTCGTTGAATTCATGCTTATTACATTACAGACCTGAATTTTGCAGACATGAAAATCCCCCAGCAAGCATGCTGGATGATGAGGAAAGTGTTTGGGGCTAGGGAGAATATTCAACTTCTCAGCAACTGGCAAGAAGGAAAAAATCGTGCTATCAAGCAGGTTTACCTATAATTGCTAGGTATTTTACCTAAGGTGCCATGGAAGGGAGTAATGTGTCACAACATAACCAGATCTAAAGCAGTATTTACAATGTGGATTCCGCTTCATGATAAGATGTTAACTGCAGATAGGTTGAGAAAGCGGGGTGTATCAGTTGTCAGTTGATTCTCTTTGCTGCTGTTGTAAATTGATCCCAGAAATAAGGGATCATTTATTTGCAGAATATACTTACTACACCAGGAATATCTGGATGAGATTGATGGCATTGCTACAGATTTAATATCCTCAAGGTATGGGTTGGCACGCAATGCACCAATGGGTTATTCAACAAACTAAAGGCAGATCTCACCTGACAAAGTTGATCAAGTTGGTCTATGCAGAATTCATACTGAAATATGATTGAAAAGAAATGCTAGAATCTTTGAGCACAAAACAACAGATGGAGAGATTATAGCAAGGAGAATATCGTGTCTCTGCAACATTAGAGCTGATGGCTATCTTAAAGTTCTACTTAGCAGTTGCAAATTTTGAGGAAGCCTGATATAATTGTCTTTGAGAATACGACTGAGAAAATTGTATAAATGAGGTGCATGGTGTGATAGATATAGGAGGGTCGAGAGAATAGATTTTGAGAGATGAAGCAGATTGTGTTGATCTGCTGGATTGTAAATATTCACTTTGGTGTTAATAATATATTGTTAATTACCAAAAAATATATATATATATACTTTGAAGATTAGATGTATAGCGAAACGTCAATCGGAGAAGGTTTTTTATGACAAGACCCTGACAAGTAAGAGAAGACTGGTTGTCCCTTATGTTCCTCTTGTTAAGAACGAGGATCTTTCCCTTAGAATTTGCATTCTAAAGGACCCCTATAAACATATATCATGTGTTAGGTCAGTTGATCACCCCTTAGCGTGGCGCTCGATCTAAATTCGAGCATGGGCTTACAACATTTTCTTTTTAGCTGACGCTAATATAGTTAAGAAATGCACAAAATGAGTTGGTGAAGAGTTTAGATCATGTAACCTAAATCTTAAAAACTGCACCCAAACCACCAGGCCAGAGAGCAAGCATTAATCAGTTATGTCATTTAATTTATATTTATATCGCATATATGTTCTATGGGTGTTTAATTAAATTTTCAAACGAGGAGGTATTGCATGACATTGTGGTCAGAAGTGGACCCAAGATTCAAAGACGAAACTTTCATTAACGTGCATTTGTTTTGATGGTGCCATCGTCGTCTAATCCTGGATCCGCTTCTGGTTGTCTTGTTTCGCTTTTAAAGAGTCAAGTTGACTAATCTTCGGAGCTAAATTCTATTATATAAATTAAAATTCTTAAATCATAATTTGGATATTCAAGACTACACAAAAAGTACTTCCTCTGTCTCAAATTATTTATCATTTTTTTGGTTTACACACCCATAAGAAATACTAATTAGGAGAGTTATTTGACCTTCTTTACCATTATTTATGTCTAAGTTATAATCTCTCTAAATATTTTTCTATTTATGTGTCATCTTCATTAATGACAAAGTGTAAAACAGAGAGAAAATAATTAATTATGCATTGAACTCCTAAAATAAATACTCCCTTCGGATGAAAAAGAGTACTGTCCACTTAGCCTTTATTTTTTTAGTTAAAAAAAGTGTTCACTTATCAAATCAAGAAAGAATTAACCTTACATTTTTAGATTTGCCCTTATTAAGTGTTAGGGGATCAAATCCCAATACACATTTAATTAGAGGTATTTTAGTTAAATTGTCTATTTTGACTAGAAGTTAGTATTTTCTAAGGGGTGTGCAAATGGCTAAGTGGACACTCTTTTTTATCCGGATGAAGTAATTTGAGATAACTATTTTTGGTAATTATGACAATAATTTGAGACAGAGTGAGTAATACAAGTTGCAACTCTTCTTATATCAATATGGTGAAAATATATATCTCAAAATGTTGATCAAAATTGATATAGTTTGATCTTTAAAAAAGGAAAGTGGACGAATAATATGAGACGGAGGGAGTAATTATTTTTTTTTCAAATAACCACTTTATCCTTTCAAAGCTTGTCAAACAAACTAAGAGCCATGAAAGTGAGTTACTCATAGTTATAACCGTTGGTTGAGTTTTAGCTCTTCAAACATGCAATATCAATGAGTCATTCTCAAATCACTATCTCTAAATATTAGTCAAATCAATAAATATGGTCTTTTCTTAACGATTACCTACTAAAGTATGCTTATAATAGTCATTTATGAACCCCTTATACAGAATTTCCAACATTCTGTAAATGCTAATCTCTTTAGTCCCATTTTATACAGCACTAGTAGTATATTTATTTAGAAAGCCGAATAATCCCTTATTACCAATTTGTAAGAATAGCTTACCCGTACACGAAGTGCACTTTTACTCATGATCATGTGTACTCTAAATTGAGTCATTTATTTGTAAAGAGATGGATGTATTAGCTTTGTGTATTACTAATATCTTGTTTGGTATATTTTTCATCTTATGTATAATTAATGTAAGCATTAATTATATATCATATTTGGTATTATTCTATACATAACTAATACCTAGCAAATCATGGTATTAGTAATGCAATGAGTTTTAATGCATGCATAAGCATGATTAAAGACACAATTGCCCATGAAGATATTTAGGAGGATATTTTTTAAAACAAAACTTAAACCAAATCATCAAATTATAATGTTACATAACATCTGGATATATTCAATTTTTCATGCTATAAATTTACTATGTTGTTTTACAAATGAGTACATTAAATTTTTTGTTATTTGATGATAAATATTTTGTGATATAACACAAATAAAGCGGAATATTTTTACAACGGGATACCTTTGAATTTTTGTAATATAAATTTACTCTTTTTTTTTAGAACTGGATACATTAAATATTTTGTAAGTTTGATGATAAATTTTTGCGACATAACACAGATAACGTGAAATATTTTTACAACCGGATATATTGAATTATTAATAAAATTTGTTATTTAATTATTTCACTAGTTATATGGAGAATGTGGAGGATATTTTTGTAAACAAACAAAAAAGGGCAGTCCGGTGCACTAAGCTCCCGCTATGTACGGGGTACATGGAAGGGCCGGACCACAAGGGTCTATTTTGTAAACAAATATTTTTTTTAAAATCATAAAATAATTTAATACACCAAACCAAATAATGGATAAGAGATAATCCCAGTATAACTAATGCATGCATAATTAATGTCAGTATTACTTTTTTTGGTAATTACTTGCATTTTATTATCAGGAGAAATTTACAACACTGTCAGTATTACTAATACTAATATTACTATTACATCTTATTTAGCACTATTCTTATGCACCCTACCAAACGACCCCTAAGAAGTAGGAGTAGTGGTAATTAATTACGCCACTGTGCCACCAAAGAACTGCAAAGGTAACTCAGCAACTGAATGGAAACGTTCCCATGCTATTCTCAAATGTGTAGGGCAATGTGGTAAACTGTATTCAACAATTTAACTCCAGGACCTGATAAATATACAAGTGCTGGTACATTACTAAGAACCAAATAAATGCAGCCTCATGAGGTTTTTGCTGAATTATAGTTTTGTACACTACAGTTTAATCTGTAGGGATCCTCGAATGCATGGCCTGGATAAAGTCCCAAATTCATAAGGTTGATACTCTCTCATAATAAAAAAGAGTGTTCACTCATCGAATTAAGAAAAAATTAACCATACTTTTTCAGATTTGTCCTTATTAAATGTTACGTGACCAGATCCTAATAACTATTTAATTAAGGGTATTTTAGTCAAATTACCTATATTTGACTAGGAGTTAGTATTTCCTTAAGAGGTGCGCAAATAACTAAATAGATAATCTTTTTACTCGGAGGAAACACTAATTAATTAGCTAACGCATGAGTTCATTTATTATATTTATCCCTAAACCTATATTTATAGGACATTGTTTTCCTCATTAGTGATTTGTCAAGAAATAACGTCATTTCCTAGTGTGTCTTTCTTCTCAAAAGCTTTTAAGGAAGTGTAAAATAAAGTTATTTTTACATCTGCGATATGTTTTTGTTACAAACTCCTTTCCTTCAATTCCTATGTGGAACAAAAGTTCCTTCATTTCCATTCCCAATAGTAATACAATAGTCCATACACCTTCAAAGTAAATTTCTATTATCCTAACCATAATTAAGACCTTGCTTTAATTAATTAAATCTCAACTACTAATGTTAACATGTGTCTCGCATTCGTCTCATGCAGGCGACCTACAAATATCTTGTACATGTGTCAGAATTCCTACTTGTGTAGCTATAAGTGAAAAATATATGTTTACTTTGAAGGTGTATGGACATACAATTTGGACTTTAAATATGAATTTTTGATTTGAAATTTGTGTTTGCTTATGTCATTTTGCATAAAACTTCAACCAAATTCTGATTTCAAACCCCAAATTTACCTCAATGTAGTATTTCAATCCAAATTTGTGATTTCAATTGTTTTAAAATTTAAAGCTTAACTCATAATTTTAATTGCAAAAAAAAAAAAACATATTTATTGGAAATGCATGTTTAATTTGATTTCAAGAAATTGTTCGTACAATGTGAAAAATTATATAAAAGAATAACTAATTACTACTATTATTAATAGACCAATATTTTTTTGTAAAATTATGTATATCTACTCTTTTGGTCAAAGTGTCACTAATTTGGTTTTGCTAAAACTTGTTTTGGCGGTGTATATACTAAGAATGCCCGATCAACTAGAGTACTTCCAAGAATACCAGCAGCGGGTGAGTGCCCTTATAGGAGCAGAACAAACTAGGGGTGGCCAGTGGGCCGGGCTCGGGTCTGGCGGGCCGGGTCTGGCGGGGTCGGGGTCGGGGCGGGACGAGCGGGGGGTCGGGATCGGGACTAGCGGGCCTAGCGGGGTCGGGTGCGGGCGGGACTGCTCAAGATCGTCCGATCCCGATCCCGTCGGTATCGGGCGGGGCGGGCTCGGGGCGGGCTCGGGGCGGGGCGGGGCGGGGTCGGGTTTTCCTTTTTCTTTTTTTTTTTTTTTAAATAACATATGTATAAAAAAAACTCAATAAACAAAACAAGATAGTGTAATAAAAACATCCCAAATTTTGTTTTTGTGCCTCTTATATTATTTAATAGACATATGATTTTTTTGTAATACAAATACAATTGTCTAAAATCTAAATTGCAACTTTATGGTGTTGTCCAAAAGTTGCAAATTACATAATAAAATTGCAATTAAAAAAATTACATTTTCAAAAAAATCTGTTCTAATTGCTTGATGATTTCATGTGGTTCTTCGGTTGGAATAGGTATTTGTTGGTCAAATTGATCCACGTCGCTTCCACTACCTTCGGTTAAGATTTCGTTGTAGTTTTCATCATCTTCTTCGTTGATCTCCGGTTGACCGCACCTTCTCCGCTCCGCTCGTATCCAATCTCTCGAATAATACCGCAATTTCCAAGTGTCTCCGCCAATGAGTGTCTGTGGTCTCCTATTTGATATCTGCTCGCAGAAAAAGCGCTTTCGACGCATTGATGACGCTTGAATGTTCAAAACATCTCGAGCCATCAATGAAAGTGTCGGAAAGGTCTTCTCATTCCCCCTCCAAAGTATTTCAAACAAGTCTTCTTGTCCATCTTCATTGATAACTTCTTGATACGGTACAGTAACCCCGCAAAACAAAAATATCCAACTCGCTAATTTGGTTAGTAGAGGTACGGCCGCACATTCTATTTCTGAGGCTTTCAATACTAGCCGCAGAAACAGCATGTCTTTTATGAGGTTGTGTTGAAGATGAAGAAGATGGTATGGTAGCCGGTACGTTACTAGCATTTTCTTGTTGATAAAATCTATATATATATATTTTTGCATTGGTGTTCTACGCTATTCAACACTTCTTCTTTAGTTTGTTCAATAGGTGGTGGGTGATTTAGATTTTTGGGACTTGGAGGTGGTAGTACTTCTATACAATCGTAAATAGTTTCAATTAATGATTTAGTACCGTCTATTTTAATAGTAGGATTTAATACAGAACCAATAATATAAATAGAAGGAATAGGAATAAAATATTTTTTTATTTTGACAAACATTTTTTTAATAGCTGCCTTATAAGTGGTTTTTCCATATATTCACTAAGTAATAAAAATATTAGAGTTATATAAAATAACATAGTTGAAATAGTAGGATAATATATACCGGAAAATTCTTTTGTTGCTTGAAAAAATTTCTCTAAAAATACAATAAGTTCGGAAATTTTTACCCAATCACTATCTAAAATCATATCAATTTGGGTTTTTATTATGAGAGTTAAAAAATAAAGTTATAGGTAATTTATAGTCATAAGCAACAAGTAGTTGCTCGTATAAAGAATTCCACCTAGTCGATACTTCTTGTGGAATTCTTCTATAAGGTAGTCCACAATCGTGACAAGTTTTTTTATATTCTTTTCTACGTTGTACTTTATTACTTTTAAAAATAAAGTTTATAGCAAATTGTATTTTACTAAGAATGTCTTCAAAAAGTGATAGACCATCCTTTACAATTAAGTTATATATATGGCACGCGCATTTTATATGAAAATGGTCCGGAAAAGATGGAGCTAAACTATTTTTTAACATTGTAATTGCGTAATTGTTATTAGAAGCGTTATCTAATGTAATAGTCATAATTTTATCGGTAATTCCGTAATAATCGCACACTTGATAAATATTTTTCGCAATAAAAGTACCAAAGTGTGCCTATCATCTATATATCTATACGCTAAAATACGTTTTTGCATAGACCATTTATAATCTATCCAATGACAAGTTACAAGTTAAATAATCATGGCCGTTAGTACTACGACCTATATCGACGTGATAGATACTTTGCCATTAAAATGATATAATGAAAAACGTAAATATTGTTGATATTCATGCGCAAATTTAAATACATCTCTCTTAACGGTTGACCTAGGAAAACCGTTAAAAGCAGGATTATATATATCTCTAATGTAATGAATAAAACCGGGAGATGAAGGAAATGAAAAAGGCAAACCCTCCACAAAGAACTAATTTTGATATTGCTTCCCTATCTCTATGTTTGTTGTATTTAGAGCCTACAATTCCCCCCGTCATAGGGTTAATTTGACCCCGTACTTGGTCCGGGACGTATCGTATGTGAACCTTGTCCCGATGGAGCGGCCGTTTGCGCACCCGGTTTTGAAGCCCTGGTATTGGGCATACCTATTTGGATGAGCACTTACTACGTGTCTAATTAAACCCCCGTCCCACCGTGACCTTTTCCGATTTTAAATTTTAAAACATTTTTACAAATTTTACATATGGCTACTTGATTCTCTACGTCCCTATCAAAAAATGTCCATGCATCGATTTTAATGGTCGTTTTCTTTGGACCTCGTCTCATACTAGGGGGAATAGGAGGTATTTCGGTTGAAGGTGCACTAGTGGGCGTGTTGTCATCAATATTAGTGGGTGTATCGTCTAGATCATCGTCTAAATTAAAGTCTTCTTGAGTTCCGAGAAAATAACTCCTCGTCTAAATTTAATGGTATTGTAGGAAAATGTTGAGTATCAACAAAATCATCTGTGTAGGAATAAGATGACTAGAAGAAGTACCCTTGCCCGGTTGCCTCTACTAGAAGAAGCACCCTTATCCTTACCCTTAAACATACCTTTTAATCCTTCCATTTTAATTATGATAATAAATAATTAAAGACAATAAAATTAAGTGCGCTAAATAAAATAAACAGACAATAATAATTTAATGAAGGAACGAATGTACCAAACGCCGACGTAACGTCGACGTGTAATCGAGAGGTTGAAAATTGAAACTTTGCTCGATGGAAGATCCTCAAGCTAGTTGCCAACTTCACTCCCAATTCCCAAATGAATTAATAAAATTGAATATTTAGCAAACAATGTAGAGAGATATATTGAGAAATTAGAGAGATTGTAGGAAGATTTGTGAGAAAGATGAAGAGAAAATGAGTTATTTATAGTTGAAAAATTGGGTTAAAGTGTAAATATAATAACTTATGGGTTAAAAATAAATATTAAGGGGTAGGGGGGTTGGGGGAGGGGGGCCTAAAATGGCCGTTGGCCAACGGCCATAATCTAAAATGGCCGTTGGTGCAACGGCCATTTTTGCAAAGGGGTTTAAGGGTCGGGGTCGGGGGCGGGCCCGGGTCCGGCGGGCCTGGGGCGGGCTCAGGTCTGGCGGGACGAGACATCGTCCCGTCCCGAGTTCGAGTCCCGCCCCGTTAAATTTTTTTTTTTTTTTTTTTTTTTTAGAGCGGGGTCGGGGCGGGACCGGGGCGGGGTCGGGACGGGGTCGGGTCGTCCCGGCCCACTGGCCAGCCTTAGAACAAACTCAGCGGCTAGTGAATGCTGCGCTTGTCCTCATCACTTTAGGCGGCAATGACTATGTCAACAACTACTTCTTAACACCACTTTTCGCCAGATGAATTCAGTACAACCTCGACGATTACTCTCGTTTCATCATTACCAAGTACCGCAAGATTTTGATGGTAATCAATTTACTACTTTACCTTAGAGTTTAAATTCTATAAACTAAACACTACTTTTATCCATCGACATTTAGTGGAAAATTAGATGTACAAAATATGATCTTCCATCTCATTCTCATCGAATCAGCTCACTCAGAAAACGCACAGTGAAAAACAGGATCTCATTGAAACACTGGGAAACTTTCTTGTTTTTTGTGTGAAAATATTACTCTTTAGTTTTTTTCCACCAAAATTTAGTGGGAAATAGCCACTAAACATTTTTCAACGGGAAAATAGAGATATTTTAAAGTGTGAAGGTGAAAATATATACTCCTTCCGTCTCAATTTAAGTATCTTGCTTTTTTTTTTTGTCCAAAAAGAGTCTCTTTCTATATTTAATAAGTTGACAATTCAAACTTCTTCCTACATGACAGGTTTAAAACCACAAGGTTCAAAGAATATTTTAATACATTATGCATATTTTTAATCTAGAACCACAAGATTCAAAAGTCTTTTTTCTGTTTCTTAAACTTTGTGCCACTAAAATACTTAAATTGTGACGGATGGAGTATATTGGTCTCGATTTTTGTAAATATATAACCCACAGATTGAGCAGATTTTTGGTAATATTTGTTGTAATATTTTAGGGTAAATATTACATTAATTAGTATTGTACACTTACCATAAGTGTAAGATTCGTGTACTACTAGAATAGGGTTTGGGGATTAGAATAGGGTTTTGGGATTAGAATAGGGTTTTGGGATTAGAATAGGAATAAGTTTTCTATTATGGAAAAATTGTAAATTGTATATATACTCTTTCATTAATGAAAATAATCAAGAGATTATTTCTTTCATGGTATCAGAAGTCTAGGTTAATATTTATCCCAATTTCCATCCAACTTTTGCGTCGGATTCCGAGCCCCCTTCTCTCTGTTTCCGTGCCCGGAAATTATTTTCTTCTACCCAAATTTACTTCCAAATCCCTTTCTCACGTCGTTCATTGCTATTATGGCTAAGAACACGTTTCACACTGCCCTTACTATTTCTAACATCAAGAATCACATCCCTATCATTATTGAAATAGAAAACGTCCAATATGCGACGTGGGCCGAACTGTTCAAAGTTCACGCACGTTCGCATCAAGTCCTCCATCATATTATCCCCGCGTCTCCTACGGATACAGAGGTGCCCAAACCCGAGGATGATCCTATATGGACGACCCTTGATGCTACGTTTTTCAGTGGATTTACTCCACTATTTCAACAGACCTCTTACAAACGATTATCGAACTAGACGCAACGGCGATGGCGATATGAAATAGAGTACGTGATATATTCCAAGATAATCAAATTTCACGTGTTGTTACCCTTAAGCAGGAATTCTCCCACGTCAATATGAAAGATTTCCCCAACGTTTCAGCATATTGCAAAAGGTTGAAAGAATTTGCGGACCAACTCCGCAACATTGGCGCGCCCGTTGCAAATGATCGTTTGGTCCTACAAATGGTTGCAGGCCTATCTGAGGCCTATAGTGGTGTTAGCACGCTTCTTCGTCAGAGCGGCTCTCTTCCTCAGATTTATAAGGCTCGTTCTATGCTTACGCTCGAAGAAGTCGGCTTGGCCAAAAAGGCGGCTATCGGCGCTAGTCCCGTAGTCATATTGACGTTCTCCACTAATTATGCGGGTGTTGTTGATAATTCAGGCCAAAATCGTGGTCAAGGTGGCGGCAAGAATAGTCGGAAAAATAATGACAAAAATTGCGGGGGCAAACGTGGTGGTTTCGTCAATGGTAGCGGTGGACAGAATTTGGGAAGTGGGTCCCGCCCAGGCAGCTTGGTCCAGTGGACCCCATGGCCATGGGGCTGGGCCTGTAGCCCTTGGCCCAACAACCACTACGGTCAGCCAACCCAATTTCTAGCGAATTGGGTCCAGATTCAGCCACAGTTTTGGCCCAATATTTCTACTCCAGCTCCAGTCCAACGCTATAGTGGAGGTTCGGGTCAGCAGCGCGGCAGGCTTGGGCCTCAGCCCTACCAGGCCCATCATGCAGTGGGCCCCACCCCTACCGACATTAAAGTTGCGATGCAGACATTTGGAATAAATCTCTCTGACCCAAATTGGTACATGGACACCGGCGCCACTACTCACATGACGTCTGACCCAGGTACTCTCTCGTCTTATTCCAATTTGAGCAATAATCGTGGTATAATTATTGGTAATGATAATTTAATTCTAATTCGTGGTTACGGTCATAAAACTTTATCTCCCCCCCCCCCATCCACCCCTTATCATGAAAAATACCCTTCATGTTCCTAAATTGATTAAAAATTTGGTGTATGTCCGTAAATTCACCACTGATAATTCTGCTTCTGTTGAATTTGATTCGTTTGAGTTTTCTGTAAAGGATTTCAATATAGAAATTCCTCTAATGAGGTGTGATTGTAGGGGAGATCTTTATCCTATCACGCCATGTTTCAATTTCTCGAGTCAAGCCTTGCCATCAACTTTTGCAGTCTTTGCTCCTTCCTTGTGGCATGCTCGTCTAGGTCATCCCGGGTCGTCTATTTTGTCTTCCTTTTATAAAAATAACTTTATTTCTTGTAAGGGTACGCGTAGTACTCCGAATTGTCAATCTTGTTCTTTAGTAAAAATGGTTAGATTATTGTTTGTAGACTAGAATTCTCATACTTTAATGTCATTTGATATTATTCATAGTGATTTATAGATATCTCCTGTTATCAATTCTTTGGGTCATCGTTATTATGTTCTATTTCTGGATGATTATTCTAATTTTTATGGACTTTTCCGATAGCAAAAAAATCTCAAGTTTTTTCACTTTCTTAAAATTTAGAGCATTCGTTAGAACACAATTCGAACGGAAAATCAAAAATATTCAGTGTGATAATGGCAAAGAATATGATAATGTGGTGTTTCGGGACTTTTGTGCTAATAATGGGATCAATTTTTGTTTTTATTGTCCTCATACGTCTACACAAAATGGGAAAGCCGAATGCAAAATTCGTACCATTAATAACATTGTCCGAATTTTATTGGTCCATGCTTATGTACCCTTCTTTTTGGCATCATACTCTACAAATGGCTACATATCTCCTTAACATACTTCCTATCAAAGGTTTAACGTATTCCTCCCCTCTTCATATCTTATTTAATAAGACTCCTTCGTATTCCCATCTTAGGATCTTTGGATGCTTGTGTTATCCACTCTTTCCGTCCACCACAATTAACAAACTTCAGGCTCGGTCTACCCCTTGTGTGTTTTTGGGTTATCCGTCTAATCATCGTGGTTACAAATACTTTGATTTATCGTCTAATAAAATCATAGTTAGTCTCCATGTTATTTTTGATGAATCTTAATTTCCATTTACTAAAGTGAGTAGTCATGTGCCTAGTTCGTATAATTTTTTAGATGACGGTGTCTCTCCATATATTATCTACCATTTATCGAACATATCCCGCACCAAAAATCCGCCAACGGGCCCACTGCTTGTTGGTCCTACTGCAATGTCTTTACCCACTGCTTTCAGTGACATCACTAGGCCAGTTTCCGTCCCAGTTTCGGTTAGTGGGTCAGTTGCCCATCCCAATACCGAAACTGGTCCAGTCCCTGTATCTTCTTCCAGTTACCGTGTTGGGCCAGTAGGCCAGTCCGTCACGTGTCCTAAAATTTCCCAAAATTCACCCAATTCTCCCCCGAGTCACAGACCGATCACTCGTAGTCAACGGGATATTTTTAAACCAAAAAGACATTTAAATTTAAATTCTAATGTTCTTAAATCCCTTCTACCACGTAACCCCGTGTCCACCTTAAATGACCTGAATTAGAAATTGGCTATAACCGACGAATATAATGCTCTTATTGATAATAAGGCGTGGGAGTTGGTGCCCCGTCCCTCTAGTGTTAATATTATTCGGTCTATGTGGATTTTTGCTCATAAGGACAATTCTGACGGTTCTTTTGCGAGGCATAAGGCTCGTCTTGTATGTGATGGTAAGACACATAAGGTTGGTGGGGATTATGGTGAGACATTTAGTCCGGTGGTCAAGCCAGCTACCATTCGCATTGTGCTCAGCTTAGCTCTTTCAAAGGCATAGACCATTCATCAGTTAGACGTGAAAAATATTTTCTTACATGGTGATCTTAAGGAGACAGTCTATATGCATCAGCCCTTGGGATTTAGGGATCCCAAATATCCTCATCGTGTTTGTTTGTTGAAGAAGTCCTTGTATGAGATTAGGCAGTCTCTACGGGCTTGGTATAAGAGGTTTGCAGACTATGTTTCGACTATTGGGTTTTCTCACAGCAGGTCTGATAATTCATTGTTCATATATCGTCGTGGGTCTTCACTGTCTTATAATCTATTATATGTGGATGATATTATCTTGACTGCCTCTTCTGATGTATTTTGAAGATTTTAGGGACAGTCTCAGCGTACGAATACCGCCCGCTATGACTGCGGGTTTGTGTTAAAGATACATACGATATACAAGATATACACGTGTATATCGTATGAAATAGGTCTCGGTTTTTGCAAATATACAACCCACAGATTGGGCAGGTTTTGGTAATGTTTGTTGTAATATTTTAGGGTAAATATTACATTAATTAGTATTGTACACTTACCATAATTGTAGGGTTCTTGTACTACTAGAATATGGTTTTGGAATTAGAATAGGAATACGTTTTTTATTATGGAAAAATTGTAAATTGTATATATATTCTTTCATTAATAAAATTAATCAAGGAATTATTTCTTTCCGTTATAGATATAAGTCTTAACAATATATATTCCATATAATCAATTAGCACACTCGAGACAATTTTGAACAAACCCACTCAATTAGATCTAAATATACTAGTTGTTTAATTACATAGAGAGACTAAGGGTTACAGAAATAACCTATCCTAAAAAGGGCCACTGGAAATGACCTCTTCTCACTTGGGATATAAAGTTGAGTATTTGGGGTTTAGACAGTTTAAAAAGCAACTAGACGAAAAAAGTAGGAACTAAAAATAAAATATATATATATATAGATCAATCTTGATTCTCTCTTGTAATAAGGTTCTTGCTATTTTTTGTTAGTTGTTGAACTTGTTACAGGTTAAAATGTTACCATGTACTTCACCATGAATCATGATGGAGTAAATTTAGAATCATTACAGATTTACAGCTCTAACATATAAAAGTTTCACACTATCACTTGGTTTATACACTTTAGAATTGTTTTGCTATTTTCTAACTATTTTTCGTCATGGAAGAAGTAGTAATTTTAGTGAAAGCGTGTATTCAAAATTATTTAATTATAATATTTATCATTTTAATTGCACACAATTTTAAGTTAGTAACTTTTGTTTGGTTTTACTAAAAATATTTTCCATAAGTTTTCTAAAGAAAAATTATTTTATGATGTTTGATTTTCAAAATTGTTTTTCGGCAAATGAGTAAAGTGACTTCTCTCATTTTTGTGCTAAGGTTATTTCCTTCACAATTACTATTACTATCAATCTTTAGATATTAAAAAAATTATTGGAGCACTATACGATTTGCTAAAGCTATTAGCAAATTATGGAAAATATTTTCTATAATCATATGAAACACCCAGGTTCAATTTTTATTTTTATTTTTATTTTTATTTATATCTACATCCTGTTACTCCCGTGTATAATCTACTATTATTCTGTCATTGTCATTTGTGCTGATTAATAGCCTAACTCAATTTGCCAACCTGTAAAGGTCAGCCACGTTAATTATGAAATTTATTAAAGTGTATTGGGAAGTGAGGGAACCGTACATGATGATAACAAAAGTGGACAACTTTAATTTATTGCTTTGCTTAATTAATTAACCCTCTCAAAAAGACAATTTGGAAAACTAAAAAATCTTTAATTTTCTGTCTAGAACTAGAAGAGGTTGTTGGTTTGGCTCTATCAGGAAAGTGGGTCTGCCTTACAACTTTTTTGCCTTGTTTGTGATTGTCCTAATATAACAGCCACTTAATATGATGCATTGAGAGTCATCATTTACTCACAGAAAATATTGTTAATTAGTTATTGGTAATGAAAGATGGTGATATACATGGTTTCATTGGGCCGAATTTTGTCTATATTATTATCATAGTTATAAAATTCTTATATAACTGTAATTATGATATTAGTCTTGTATTAGAAAAAACTATTAGAATTATAGTAGGAAAAGGTAGAGTTATTTTTCATATTTAGGAATTGTATATTTATATATATAGACCTCTTCATTAATGAAAATAATCAAGTGTATGTCCGAAAATTCACAACTGATAATTGAGTTTCTGTTAATTTTGACCCTTTTGGATTTTATGTGAAGGATTTCAAGACGGGATACATCTAATGAGATGTAATAGTAGGGGAGAGCTTTATCCAATCAGCACCACCACCATTTCCACGAGTCAAGCCACACCTTCAACGTTTGCCGCTCTTGCTCCTTCTTTGTGGCATGCGCGTTTGGGTCATCCGGGGTCGTCTATTAGTACTTCTCTGCAAAATAATAATTTTATTGATTGTAAGGGTACGCGTAGTACTCCAATCTGTCCTTTTTGTCCATTAGGGAAACATGTTAGATTACCTTTTGTAGCTTCTACTTCTAGTACGTCGATGACTTTTGACATTATTCATAGTGATTTATGGACATCTCCCGGTTTGAGTTCGTTGGGCCATCATTATTATGTTTTATTCTTGGATGATTATTCTAATTTTTGTGGACTTTTCCTTTGGCTAAAAAATTCAAGTTTTCCCACATTCTTAAAATTTAGAGCTTTCATCTGTACCCAATTTGAACGAGAAATTAAAAACATTCAATGTGATAATGGACCATTTCAAGAATTTTGTGACACTCATGACATATCTTTTCGATTTTCATGTCCTCATACGTCCTCACAAAATGGGAAGGCCGAAAGAAAAAATCGTTTCATTAATAATATTGGCCGTACCTTACTAGCACATGCTTCCTTACCTCCGTCTTTTTTGCATCATGCGTTACAAATGGCTACCTACCTCCTTAACATACTCCCTAACAAAGGCTTAGCATATCAATCTCCACTTAAAATCCTTTACAATAAAGATCTCTTGTATTCTCATCTTAGGGTGTTTGGGTGTTTATGCTATCCGCTTTTCAAGTCTACTACAATTAACAAACTTCAAGTCCGTTCTACTGCTTGTGTGCTTTTGGGTTATCCGTCTAATCATCGTGATTACAAATATTTTGATTTATCCTCTAACACAATCATAATTAGTCGTCATGTTATTTTTGATGAAACCCAATTTCCGTTTGCTAAATTGTATAGTTTCGTGTCTAGTTCGTATAATTTTTTGGATGATGGACTCTCACCGTATATTATCCACCATTTATCCGAGTTGTCCAGTGACCCAAATCCGCCAGCAGGCCCACTGCCTGATGGCCCATAACTCCTCGATCCAGCTCCTGAATATCGGCCAGCAAGCCCAGTGCCTACTGGCCACTTCCGCATACTAGCCCAGCGTCTCGGCCAGCCGGGCCACTATCTGTTGGCCCAATTATTGTCCCTCAGAGCCCACTGCATCATGCCACTGGACCAACAGGCCCAATCACTGTTAGTCCAGATTCAACCAACCTATCACCTACTCAAAACACATCCACGTCTATTTCGAGTCAAAGGCATGTTACTCGTAGCCAACGTGGTATTTTTAAACCGAAACATCATTTTAATCTGAATTCTAATGTCACCAAATTACCCCTACCACGTAATCCAGTGTCTGCCTTACACGACCCGAATTGGAAAATGGCTATGGATGATGAATATAATGCTCTTATTGAAAATAAGACGTGTGAGTTGGTGCCCCGTCCGCCTGGTGTCAATATTATTCGTTCTATGTGGATTTTTACTCATAAAGAAAATTCTGACGATTTTTTTTAGAGGCATAAGGCCCGTCTTGTAGGTGATGATAAAACTCAACAGGTTAGCGTGGATTGTGGATAGACATTTAGTCTGGTAGTCAAATAGGCAAGCATTCACACTGTGCTTAGTCTGGCTCTCTCGAAAGCATGGCACATTCACCAGCTGGATGTGAAAAATGCTTTCTTACATAGTGATCTTAAGGAGACAGTGTACATGCATCAGCCCTTGGGTTTTAAGGACCCCAATTATCCTCACCATGTATGTTTGCTGAAGAAGTCCTTATATGGGCTTAAGCAGGCCCCACATGCTTGGTATAAGAGGTTTGTCGATTATGTGTCTACTATTGAGTTTTCTCACAACATGTCTGATCATTCATTGTTCATCTATCGTCATGGTACTTCTCTAGCATACATTATGTTATATGTGGATGATATAATTATGATTGCCTCATCTGATAACTTGCGCAAGTCTATCATCTCCCTTCGAAATTCAAAATTGTCTATGAAAGACTTGGGGGCCTTGAGTTATTTTTTGGGTATAGTTATAACTCGTCATGCAGGTGGTCTATTTTTTATCATACAAGAAGTATGCGTCTAAGATAATTGAGAGAGTTGTCATGTCATCTTGCAAGTCCTCTTTACTCCGGTTGATACCAAACCGAAACTGAGTGCTACTTTTAGCACACCGTATGAGGATCCCACTCACTATCGTAGTCTTGCAGAGGCTCTTCAGTACCTTACTTTCACGAGACCAGTTATTACTTATGCAGTACATCATGTGTGTTTGTTTATGCATGATCCGCGGATTGAGCACATACATGCGCTCAAACGCTTTATACGTTACATACAGGGCACACTCGATTATGGATTGCATTTATATCCATCATCTGTCTCTACTCTCGTGTAGTATACATATGTTGATTGGGGTGGATGTCCAGAGACTAGACGTTCAATATCTGGTTATTGTATGTTTCTTGGTGATAACTTGGTCTCTTGGTAGGCAAAACGTCAGGCTACTTTATCGCGATCCAGTGTGGAGCCGAGTATCGAAGAGTAGCCAATGTGGTGTCTGAGTCATGTTGGTTGCGAATTTTTTTATTAGAACTTCACTTTCCTATTCAGAAAGCTACCTTGGTCTACTGTGATAATGTTAGTGCGGTCTATCTCTCTGGAAATCCGGTCCAACATCAGTGCACTAAACATATCGAGATGGATATTCAGTTTGTTTGAGAAAAGGTAGCTCACTAAGGGTCTTCCCTTGGTTTTGTTTGAAGATTTTAGGGACAGTCTCAGCGTACGACGACCGCCCGCTATGACTGTGGGGTGTGAAAGATGGTGATATACACAGTCATTGGGCCGAATTTTGTCTATATTATTACCATAGTTGTAAAATTCTTGTACAAGTGTAATTATGGTATTAGTCTTGTATTAGGAAAATCTATTAGAATTATAGTAGAAAATGTAGAGTTATTTTCCATATTTAAGAATTGTATATTTATATATATAGACTTCTTCATTAATAAAAATAATCAAGAGATTATTCTCTTTCCGGTAAAGCTACTAATCAATGTTGCTGTTAGACTGTTCGTTTCAAATTTGTGACATCCATCTTATCCACATACAACTACTTGCTGCAGTATGTGACCTATATAGATTTGATGTTACGTACCAAATATCCTTGAGGAAGTCTTTATTCCTATAGATAGTTTGGGAGAATATTAGGTACGCCAGTACGCGACGAAGATGTACATGCATGAGAATAGGAATTAAACTAAGAGCGATAGTAAGAGATTAGTCATTTTTTTCTATTTATAATTGTTGTCTGATAGTCTCTGATGATGATCAGATTTGTCTTCTCCATTAATAACGGGAAATAAAGCATAGAATAGAAGGCAAAGCAGGTAGTACTTTTTATATTAGTGTTTTGCATGCTATACTGTTGAACGTGTTAAGCATAGTGATATGCAAGGGCATCATAATATTTATATAATCGGTGTCAATATTTTTAAGAAACGAACAAATCTTAATAAAAATGAATCCATGTACTAGATATGATCGATTCAACCTTTTAACGTTTTATCATTGAACTCCTCATACTTTTAATAAGCCATGCCAGGGATTTCTAGAGTAGAGTGGAGAGATGCTTCTAATCACGCTCTGAAAAAGGTGATATCATTCCTTAGGGTTCGTCAATTAGTAAAAAGGGGTTGTTTGGCTTATTTGGCGCATATTCGGGATATTAGAGGATATACCTCTACACTTGAGACCATACCGTTGTGAGTAAGTTTTCTAAGGTTTTCCGGACGGACCTATCGGGTATTCCACCTGATTGTGATATTGATTTTTGTATTGACTTGGAGTCGGACACTCAACCCATTTCTATTCCACCATATCGGATGACGCCTGCCGATTTGAAGGAGTGAAAGAGCAATTGTAGAATTTATTGAGCAAGGGGTTCATTAGGCGGAGTGTATCTCCTTGGGGTGCTCCGGTGCTCTTTATGAAGAAGAAAGATGGATCTATGTGTATGTGTATTGAATATAGGCAATTGAACAAGGTCACCATCAGGAATAAGTATCAGATACCTCGCATTGATGACTTGTTTGATCAGCTTCAGGGTGCTTCGGTCTTTCTAAGATCGATTTGAGATCCGGGTATTATCAGTTGAAGATTAAGACAGAGGATATCCCTAAGACAACTTTTCGGACGCGGTATGACCATTATGAGTTTCTAGTGATGTCATTTGGGTTGACCAGTGTCCCAACAACTTTTATAGATTTGATGAACGGGGTGTCCAAAGTACCGTACATGAATTCCTTCGTCGTTGTATTCATCAATGACATTTTGATCTACTCCCATAGTAAGGAGGAGCATGCATAATATTTGAGGATTGTACTTGGAGTCTTGATGGAGAAGCAACTTTATACCAAGTTTTAATAGTGCGAGTTCCGGCTTAGTTCCGTGGCCTTCTTGGGGCATGTCGTGCCCAATGATAGTATCATAGTAAGAAGATTGAGGCGATTCGAAATTGGGCTAGACCCGCTTTAGTGACATAGATTCAGAGTTTCACCGGGTTGGCATGATACTATAGGCAATTTGTGGAGGATTTATTGTCTATCGCATCTCTATTGACTAAGTTTGATGCAAAAGGAATTGGCTTTTCAGTGGTCTGATGAGTGTGAGATAAGCTTCCAAAAGCTTAAGACTTTAGTGACTATCGTTTCTATTTTGAATTTACTCGTGGAAGGGGAGAACTTTATGATATATTGTGATGCTTCAAGCATTATTCATGGTTGTGTGCTAATACAGAAAGGCAAGGTAATAGCTTATGCTTCGAGACAGTTGAAGGTTTATGAGAAAAACTACCCGACTCATGATTTGAAGTTGGTGATCGTTGTATTTGCTTTGAAGATTTGAAGGCATTATCTCTACAGAGTGCATTATGAGGTGTTCAAGGATAATTGTAGCCTTCACTACTTATTCATTCAGAGGGATCTCAATTTGAGATAGTGGAGATGATTAGAGTTGCTCAAGGACTATAACATGACTATTCTTTATCAACCGGACAAGGCCAATATGGTGGCGGATGCATTGAATCGAAAGGCAGTGAGTATGAGTAGTCTAGCCTTGTTGCATGAGGGAGAGAATCATATGGCTATGAATGTTCAGTCATTGGCCAACAATTTATTAGGCTTGATATTTAGGAGCCCGACCTAGTTTTAGCTTGCATAAAGGTGAGGTCATCCTTATTGGAGCATATTCGGGCTCAACAGTTTGACGATGAGAAACTGTGCAAAATCTGGGATAAGGTGCCACGAGGGGAGACCAATGAGGCAATTCTTAATGATGAGGGTGTGTTGAGGATTAATGGTTGTATTTGTGTACCTAGATTGGGTGATTTGACTAGATTGATCATGGACGAGGCCCATAGTTTGAGATATTCTATTCATCCAGGGGATACTAAAATTATCGTTACTTGAAGCAACACTATTAATGGTATCAGATGAAAATGATATAGTTGATTTTGTGTCTCGGTGTTTGAATTACCAAGAAGTGAAGTATGAACACCAAAATCCGGGTGGGGTGATTTAGATGATGCCTATACCTGAGTGGAAGTGGAAACGGATCGCTATGGACTTTGTGGTAGGAGTTTCGCAGACTTTGGACAAGTTTGATGCTATTAGAGTTATTGTGGATCGGATAACCAAGTTGACTCATTTCATTCTAGTTCAGACCAACTACAATTCTGAGAGGTTGGCCAGGATCTATCTCCGAGAGATAGTTCGCTTGTATGGATTGCCTATTTCTATCATTTTATATCGGGACACACAGTTTACTTCTCATATTTGGAGGATGATGCAAAATGATTTGGGTACTGGGGTGGAGCTTAGCACAACCTTTTACCCTCATATAGATGGCCAGTGCGAGCGGACCATTCAGGTATTGGAGGATATGTTGCAAGCTTGTGTTATCAATTTTGGTGGTCATTGAGATCAGTTCTTGCCTTTGGCGGAGCTTGCTTACAATAACAGTTATCACTTGAGGATTGAGATGGCTCCATTTAAGGTCTTATATGGTAGGAGATGTCGATCCCCGATTGATTGGTTCGATGCCTTCGAGGTTAGGTTATAGAGTACAGACTTGTTGAGAGAGTCCTTGGACAAGATGAAGTTAATCCAGGATAGGCTTATCATGACTCATAGTATGTAAAAGAGTTATGCATATCGGAAGGTTTGTGATTTGAAGTTCATGATTGGGGAGAGTACTATTGAAGGTTTCACCCATGAAGTATGTAATGAGGTTTAGAAAGAAGGGCAAGTTGAGCCCGAGGTATATCGGGCCATTTGAGATTATGCAGTGTATCGGTGAGGTAGCTTATGAGCTAGCCTTACCCCATGGTTTGTCATATGTTCATCTTGTCTTTCATATTTCTATGTTGAAGAAGTACCACACGGATGGTTCTCATCTGATCCAATGAGATTCGGTGTTACTTGACCAAAATTTGGCTTGTGACGAAGAGCCGATAGTCATTTTAGATTAGCAAAGCAGGAAGTTCGGGTCCAAGGAGATAGCCTCGGTGAAAGTTCAATTGAGGCATCGTCCAATTGAACAGGTGACCTGGGAGACCGAGGCCGACATGCGAAGTAGATATCACCAGCTTTTCTTCAGTTCATGTATCTTCTTTTCTTTACCGTTCGAGGACGAACATTTATTTTAGTGGTAGATGATGTAACAATCCTCCAAGGCATTTTATGCATTTCGACTTATTTTCCCCCAAAATACTCTTCTATTGACTTCGGCTTGGTAATTTCGACTTGCGGGGATAAGTGACACGGTCCTGTAGACAAATGGGTGGGTTTCAAATAGATTTTAGTGAAAAATAAAAGTTCTTAAGTTAAGAGTTTCAGAAAGTTGACTAAATTCAAACTTGGGGGTCAATGCGTCCGCATAGAAGTTTCACCGATTCCATTAGGTCAGAAATATAATTTTTAACTTAGTTGAGTCAATGATTCGGGTCCCGATGGATTCGGGAGTGTTTCAGATCATTGGTTGGGAATTAGTGAAATTCTAAGTTAAGAGTTTACCACGATCAACATTGGGTCAAAACGACATTTGCTCAAATTTCAAGCGCGCGAGCAGGTACGTACTATGTTTTATGAGTGAAATGCATATTTGGTTTGTATATGGGGGATTCCGAATGAGTTTCGGGTGTCGAAACCACGAAATTCCAATAGTTGGTTGCTCGTTTTTCTGGTGCCAGTGGTCCTTTTTTGTGACATTGACTGGATGTCACGTTCACAGAGAAGAAAACAGAGAGGAACCGCGACTGCGGCCCATCCTCTACATCCGCTAAGAGCAAGGGGCGGGTTGGGTTGGGTTGCGGGTCATCGCATTCGCGATGAAGAGTTTTGGGTCGGATCATGATTTGGCCTTCGTGATTGCGAGAGACCTCGCCTTTGCAAACGAGGTACTGTAGCTAACAATGTCTTAAACCCCAACTCGAAATCATTTCTCATCTAAGCTCCTGGGTAAGACTCTAATTCTAAATCCTTCATTTATCATTGATTCTTTTAATTAATTAGCAATATAATCATGATCTAGGATTAGAAATTTGAAATTTTTAGCTCTAGTCTAAAGTGGAGATTTTCATGGAATTGATGATTGATTCATGCTTAGTTTGAGTTTATTTTCTGAATTTAGCTTATTTAGGCTATGGGTAAACTATTTTAAAAATAAATTTTCAGTTTTTCCCTTGGAGCTCGGATTTAGTTATTTCAGATTCGTTTTTGGGTGTCGATTAAAATATAGTAATATGGGTGTCAATAGACTCATATACTCATATAGAACGCGTAAATGATAGATTTAGATTGAGTTGAGGCTTCTCAAAAGGGCAAGGCGATCGCTTGAAGGGCGTTCGTAGCACGTTGCTCGACATTCGACGTATGTTAAGACTTGACTTCACTTGAGGAAATTTTTCACTTATTAAAGGTTTAATTTGGATTAATAAAGTGTTATGGGTGTAACAGGGGGTCTCATACCCGTGATGTGACATGCAATAGTTTGAGTACCGAGATATATATATGTGTATTAATGAATAGTATAGTAGACTTGTGACAAGGATATGCATGTAAGCCTTCAGGCATTGGAGGTAGTGTTAAATCTACTGGCTTGGTATGATTGTTGATTATGTGGGCTTGTAGCCATATTTAACTTATACTTGATTGATTTCGTGATATCCTCATTACGTCAATGCTTGAAAAGCTATTTAGTGAATAAAATGGAAACTTTGGTTGTTTAGGTATGATAATTGATGATGTTCATGTGAATAGTTGGATGTTTTTGTCCACTTGTGATTTATTCATACTTATACGTTCATTGTCCATTGGTTACGAAGGAATCAGGTTACACGCATGCAACAAGTTGCGTTGTAATGCGAAAAGGTAAGATCTTTTATATGATTCTGAGCATGAGTAGGTCATTATGACATGTACCCGATGTGACCTGGAGGGTTTGTATTAATGCCGGGTGATATATGGACCGTTCGAGTCCCCCATGGGCCACACCTTCCATATTATTTCGAAAGCTCTGTGTATATACGGAGTATACCGCATTGCATTACTCATTTCCTTATTCAGTTATGTGATTGATTTCCTAATTAATCGTTCTTATTAATTGACCATGTGGCTTATTTTGGATAAGTGCTTAAATAGATTTCTCTTATACTTTGTATTTCGTGATGTTCAGGATGAATTTGCTCGGTACTAGTAAGATAAGGAAGGTTTTGTTCTATTTGCGTCGTCACTACTTCTTTTGTTGCCAATTTATGATACATACTGAGTACACGTATTTTTCGTACTTAGTATACACTTTCTGCATTTTATGTGCATATTCTACCCCGAGCACTAGCGGAGTTCACCGGATCGAGTGAGTAATGCGAAGCTTGCATTTGGAGGACGTGGTGAGCTGACTGACTGTTGTTATTTTGTATATTTAAACTTGTATTTGATCTTCAAACATGCATTGACTATTACTTAGAGTTCTCGTACTTATAACACTAGATTTTGCGTGGGTTGTATCCTTATTCAGTTTTGACTTCCGCTTGCTTATTTATAAAGAAGTATTACGATGGATTATGATTCTTCTTGATTTCTCCTTCGTATTTACTTAATTATTGTATGTTCGGGACTTGGCCTGCCTATTGGGGAGAAGATAGGTGCCATCACGACTTAAATATTTTAGATCGTGACAGAATATATATCAACAATCTGAATTTAAATGACTCATAATACTAAAATTTACTATATAAAAGGACTTTTGAGTGCTATAATTTATTTGGATGAAGTAGGTTTTGATTCCCATCTTCTTCTAAGTAATTAATCTTGCAAACTATTCATGATAAATAAATCATAACTCATATTTTCATTAGAATGTTAATTTTTTAATACCCAGCTTGTATACACAATATCACAATCTGTCCCCTGAAGTTAGAATCAGTCCAGCACAAATCAGATACTTGCTTAGCTTTCCCTCAATGTACCAAAACACAAAAAATACATATATTTTTTCACGAGCTGAATTAATATAATAAATGCATGAATTATCGTTTAATTCTAATAATAATATTTTCTGAAATTAATATTATCTCTTCTTTAATTTTAAATACTACTATAACTAATGACTGTATCATTGTAAGTTATAGTTATAAAAAAATTAATACTATCTTTTTAATAGTGCAAGTGACAAATAATTAAAATAGACCTTTGTGATCCGATTTTTTCTCAAATTTCGCGCATAACGGAAACTTAATTCACCGGATTGTCCCTTTAAGTGATAAATAATTAAAATTAATTTAATTACATGTATTAATGTGAATATCGTAAGTAAAGTTTTGTCCCAACTCCCCAAGCCACTTCACATCACACCGTCAAAGTTTGATTGGGTGTAAGCAATTTTTATCAACTGTCCCAACCACACAGATACTGTATCCTCTCTTTCCGTCGGTAAAGCAACCCCCCCCCCCCCCCCCCCCATTTTTTTCATACATATTAAAAAAACTCACGCAGATGCTAAAGATAATTTTCAATTTCTTTTCGAAATCATGTTTCAACCTAAAATTAATCATAGATGTTTGGTCATAAAAATTAAATATTTTTATTTTTTTTAAATTTTTTTAAAATTAGAGTTAAAAATGAAGTTGTGTTTGATTATAATTTTTTTTATAAAAAATGTTTGGTTGTTTAATTATATCGAAAGTGAAAAAAGTGAAAATAGAATTTAGGTATTTTTCAAATTCATGTCCAAACAATGATTTTCAAACAAAATGCATTTTTTTTAGAAAAAGTGAAAATAGAGTTTTAGATATTTTTCAAATTTATGTTTAAACACAAATTTTCAAATAAAATGCATTTTTAAGAAAAAGTAAAAAATTCTCATGGCCAAACGATGTATATAATATTTGGAAATTCAACTTCAATTTGAATTCTGAAATATTTCAGACTTCAAAAAACTCTAAATTCCTATTTTCATATTGTTCAACTCCGAATTCGTCACAAAAATTCAATATTTTTTCACGTCTAAAAGCAAGTTCAAATCTCACATTTTTATGTCGAATGTCCACTAAATCCTCTCTTCCGTTAATATAGCAATATTTCCTAGCCTTTCTCTTTCCACCATTTCTCATTCCCATTTTTCCTCCCAAACAAACCCTAGCAACAATGGAGGAGGCACTAGAATTATCACGTGCCAAAGACACGAAGGAAAGAATGGCAGGCGTCGAGAGACTCCACGAACTTCTGGAAGCTTCTAGAAAGAGCCTTTCTTCTTCGGAAGTAACTTGTCTTGTAGATGTCTGCTTAGATCTTTTAAAAGACAACAATTTCAGAGTATGTCAAGGTGCTTTACAATCACTTGATTCCGCTGCGGTACTTTCTGGTGAACATTTTAAGCTTCATTTCAATGCTCTTGTACCTGCTGTTGTTGAAAGATTAGGTGATGCCAAACAGCCCGTTAGAGATGCTGCTAGGCGATTGTTGCTTACTTTGATGCAGGTACTCCTTATTGTATTACTCCGGCGTCCTAAAAAGAATGACATATTTACTCATTTCATAATAATTTAACTTTGAACTTTATATTTTTGGCTTTTTTTAGACCATAAGATTCAAGTCTTCTTTATTTCTTAAATTTCGTCATGTTTCTTTCATTTTTATTCTCTTCATTTACATTAGTTGAGGTCAGTTTTATGCTTAATTTTATTTGGTTGTTTACTTGATGCGGATATAGTATTGTTTTTTCTTCAAATTTTTGAATAAATTGGATTGGTTAGAGATTTGTATGGCAGTGCAGGAATAAATGTGAGATTTCTGAATAATCTCCCTAATTTTTGTTTTAATGATGAAGCGGAATAAATTGTGACATAGTTGTTGTGTTGAAGATTTCTTTCATTTTTCTTTCTAATTTATTTTTATTTTATTGGGTTGGGGGATAAGGGTGGTTGAACGATTGGAGTCTTTGATCGGAGCAGGTGAAGATTAATTATATTATTTATATGATTCAATTGTTTGGTAGTGATAGAATAATATTTATAAAGTTTAGTTGATCAGGGTATGCTTTTGTTATGTGTTCTTTTCTCCTACTGGATGCACATTCATACGACGGGCCGCTCAATAAAAGTTGTGTCATAAAGCTAGGTTTTAACAAGAGTTCTTAAGCTTATTTTACAAAATTCATTTGTACTTTTAGTTGAAGTTATATTTCTAGCTTTTTGAGATATAAACTGATTAATTATTTTAATATTTCTTTTTCAATTGACGACCTATCCAATCCATTTATTATATATTTGTTGAGACATGATTGATATTATGTACTAACAATATGCAGCTCCAGAATTATTTAAATCAATATATTCTAAAAATAACATTGAATTCAAATTGGAGAAAAGCGATACAGAGTTTCACTACTATATTACATCTCTTCTAATGTTTTAATTCTTGAGACTACAAATACTAGTATCTTGATTTAATCTACGTATAAAAAAGAGTATCTTGATTTAATCTTAAGGGACTTGCTCTTCAATTTATGAATCAATCAAACATAACAAAAATAAAATAGTTTGATTAAGAAAAATCAAGCTGAAATTGAAAAGTGAACTTGTTATGAACACGAAAATGAATGGATGTATGCAGACAAGGAAAAATCAAAACCAAAAGGGAAGGTAAATGCATTAATTAGTAACAGATAAGAACTTATAGTAATTAGCGAAGTGGATGATCCTTCATAAAGGGCACAAAGAGGCAAGTGATGGGCACTGCTCATCATAAGAAAGCAGCTCGCTCATATGAACTTCACTTCAAAAATTTGAGGCCTAAAGCCAAGGCTTTAGTGGCTTTACCATCGCTGGCCCTGGCACACTTTGGGATGAAAAGAGTGATAACAGTGCAAGATTACAATTCACCATTTTGTTACCGAAAATTAATTATTTGGAATGCAGAACATTACTAATGATCAAGTTTTTTTAACATGTTAATTTTGACCAAATATGCGATCATCCAAAAAGAACAGTAATACAAAACAATGACGTTATTGTGTTTGTTGCCTATAATGTAAAAGTAATTTAGCCTGGTATTTAAGTGGAGAAGGGTAGAGGGGTGGACCCTTTCGGACCGTCTGCCACTGGCCCTCTAGGATTTCTCGGTTATCAAAAAAAGTGTAAAACTAATTTAGCGTGTGAAGATAATGTGATTGGGACATTCTTGCTTTTTGCACAAGGCAAACACATTAGTTTCGACTGTCACAAATACGTAGATAAGACTCTTATCAAATTGACTACTTATTTTTAAGGGGATTTTTTGAACATTAATTTTATTAACTTTCAGATGTGAATATTGTTGGTTAGCACATTTACAACCAGCATGAAATAATTTCAACTTGTGTTCACGGGAAAAAACTAGAAACCTATTTGGTTGATTAATATATATATTGTGCAGATTTCTTCACCAACTATCATCGTTGAGAGGGCAGGGTCTTATGCTTGGATGCACAGAAGTTTCAGAGTTCGAGAAGAGTTTGCTCGTGCTGTTACATCAGCAATTGGTCTTTTTGCATCAACAGAGCTGCCCCTTCAACGAGCTATTCTTCCTCCTGTATGTGATTCAGCATTAATGCTGATGAAGCTCTTTTGTATGCTGTGATACGAAATAAGTAACCTTTTGTTATCCAATTTTGTAAACATTCTTCTTCTTTGCTGCTATTGTCAGATTTTGCAAATGTTGAGTGATCCTAATCCTGGTGTTAGAGATGCAGCCATATCATGTATTGAGGTTAGTGAAACTGTTTTCGTATCTCAATTTCATGTAGTTGCGGTACTGTGTAGAGTGAAGAATATTCTTCTTTCTCTAGAAAGGGAAGTAGAGAGTTTCTACTTGCATTTGAATTGTTAGAGTTTTATTTAGTTAGTGTCTAATGAATTATCGATTTTGCTGGTCACTTGCTGCCTCAAGTTCTGTCAGGCTGTGTTAATTGTAGCTATATGGTAAATTGGTAACATTTGAAATGATAAAAAAACGTATTTATGAGGGCCAATAGTAGCTTCTTTAATTTGACCATTTAAAAATTTCTGACATTTTATTGAGAAAGTGAGATAGGGAGAGAAGAAAAAAAGAACCAACAGATGCAACAATTTTTTTTGGGTGGGGTGGGGTGGGGGGGGGGGAGAGGCTTTGAGAGATTCTAATCCATAAGAAACACCCTAAGTTGTTTATTAGGGTATAGAAGATTGGGTGTTGTTCATAGAAAATCATGTCTTTTTGTGAGGTTTTCTACTTTTTGGTATATTCTTGTATACGGGTATTTTTTGCCTATTGTTAATAAATTTTATACTCGATAAATTCTTTTAATATTAGGGCTTGATATTTCTTACTTGGATATGCCTTGAATAGACATTCAAAAGTGGCCATTGTACTTCATATAGTTTTACGATAGCTTGAATATAGGGATAAAAGAGCTTTGTTTAGGCATTATGTTGGAGTTCGGATATGAACAAACTGCTAGCTTACATTTTTTTGATAACCGTGGTGTTTGTGCCAGCATGCACGCACCTCGACTAATTCGACGGGGTACCTGCTACCTTCCACCAACGTAGGTACTGGGTAACCTGTCTATCAAGGCTTGGACAAATAGAAAGAAATCACCCAGGGATTTGAACCTGAGACCTCATGGTTCTCAACCCATTTCATTGACCACTAGCCCACACTAACACTTTTTTTCTGAAAATCAAATGTTAATTTCAGTTTCAGAGTTACATAGTGAAGGAGGCTTAGCTCATGGTTAGCTCTTTTTATGATGTAGAAATACAACTATTTATAAAGTTTAGTAAAAAGGATAAAATAGGCATTCAAATAGTCTTGCATACAGTTGCATCATATGGTTGGCATTTAATTGAAGAGCTATGATAACACTTTTGGGGAAAGCTTCGGTACTTGTGAGAGGAAGTTTATTGCGCCTTTTACTTCCTCCACCTGATGAGAGGATGGATGCAAGATAGTCCTACATCAACATTATGGAAAGTTTATAGTGGTACTTATAGATGCAACACAATGGAGGGACAACCTACTGGTAAGGACCCTCCACCTCCAACTATAAGGTTAGGGATTCGAGTCACCAAGGGAGCAAAGTGGGAAATGGCCACAATTGGCCTCCTGGCTAGCGGAGTTGAGGGATGGGGCTTATCATATCCCAGATAATCAAAAGTAATGAAAGAACACAAAAAAATAAACCTCTACGTTGCTCATATTATTTTACTGAGATTTCTACACTTTGCTCATTTATCAAAAGAAAAAAAGGGGCGACTACACCTTACTGGCTTGCTCCATCTATTTTACTGAGACTTCTAGTTATTCATTTCCTCAATTGGTATAGCCTAGTCTTAACCCTAGACTTTAGGGTCTTTAGTTTTTCCGTTCAGCAATCAACTTTACTTTGGATAAGTGACTGTTTTAGTTTCATTATCGAAGTCATAGCATGCTTCTGACTGGGAGGTTCAGTGTCTTTTCTTTTCACTTTCAATGATAAATTGGTATAAAAAGATGCTCCAATTTCACTGTCTTTGTTTTGATTCTTTTACAAGCTTGCAGTCTTGGTATTGGCTATTTAGCAAGGAAGTCGCCTGTGATTGATTAATTTAATTGATCAAACATGTAAAATTACCCATCTATAATAACAATGATTTTTTTTATCCATCTACAATTAACAGGGCAAAGGTTCAAGAGTATTTGAATGAGCCCTATGATCAATTTAATCTGAAAGCCAGATTTCAGGACGCGGTGTTTGATTAAAGTACACATTCAATCTGGAAAAATATGGAACTATAATCTTCAATTGAAAAATAAGAGTAGATTCCTGAAGTCTAATTTACCCTTTTTTGAACTGTGCAAGTGTAACCAAGATGATCAGCTTGATTCATGTGCCCAGTGCCTAGTTAACAAGATGGCCAGCTTGATTCATGTGCCCCGTTACTAGCTATATAGATTTTGGATTTAATGGAGGGCAAGAGAAATGATTCTTCAGCGGGTTTCCTTGTCCGCAATTGTCATTTGGGTTTTTCCTGACATGTGTGATGCTAGGAGTTCCAGACATCTGGCATCTGTTCTTGAGCTGATACCAACATATGATGTTTCTGTTTAGATTTTTTGCTCCAGCAAGTTAGTGATTCCCTTTGGGCTAGTGGTGTACTTCTCATTCCAGCCAGTGCAGTTATCATGCGGGTAGTTGGAAGTGATTGTCACAAGTTATCTGTTAGCTTTTGCTCGTCTTGGACCTGGCTGTGCCCGTTGGGCTGGTCAGGCTCATGGAATGCGGACTTCAATGAGGAATGCCTTCATAAAAAAAAGTTATCTGTTAGATTTTTGTCTTTCATGCTGCGTGGAAGTGATTAGTTGTTAGTGGTTGTACTTCGTAATTATTTCTCTGTAAAGTTGCAGCAGGAGGGGGGCTATTGATGAGTGTTTGGAAATATTTGGTTTCTGTATGATCCAAATTGCTGCTTGTTAATATTTGTGCATCATTACTGAATTCTTGCTTTATATTATTCTATGATGTATTGTTGGTTTACTGCCTTTCACCAACAAATAATTAGTTCCATGATTAAGCGTTATGCCTTTAACAGTCCCTCTCTCCATATTTTTCTTCTCTGCAGGAGATGTATTCATCGGCTGGACCTCAGTTCCGTGATGAGCTTCAGCGCCATCATCTTCCTACCATGATGGTATGTACATAACTTGAGACGTTTTCATTCTAGCAATAGTTTCCTATCAGTGACTTGAGTTTTCCAGTTGTAGATTTTGTTTCACTTGGTCACTAAAATGTAATAGGCAAGCAAAAGTTCCTCAATCTCTTTCTTGACTTGATAAATGGCTGCAGCTAAAAGATATTAATGCCAGACTAGAGAAGATTGAGCCCAAAAATTGCGCAGATGGAATTCCAAGAAGCTATTCAGCTGCTGAGGTGAGATCCACTGGTCTTAATCCCAAGAAAAGCAGCCCAAAGGCTAAAAGTTCAACAAGAGAGGTGTCTCTTTTTGGAGGTCAGTACATGTGCCCGATATGCCTTGGAAACTTCTATTTTATTAAGCTTTTGTCGGCATCCTATTGTCATGTTACATACTGGGTTATAAAGTTTTTCTAGGTTTTAACCTTTCTAGAATTGTAGGTTATTACATATCCTGTGTGCATGATTATTCCTGGTTCAAGGGTTATGAATGAACGAGGCGAAGCGGGAGAGGGAGAAAAGCAGAATTGTGCAGTGAGGATCTAAGAACATAAAGAAATGATTCGCTGGTGGTGATCAGTGTATTTTTTATGTGTAAAACAACTACTATGAGTCTATGACAAAAGGACAGTTTGAGTAAAAATGGGACAAAAGGAGAGAAGTTTTGCGATCACGTAATGCATAAGAACAGTCTATGATTGTATACTTGATCAAATGTCACTTGGTTTCTACTCTTATAGGGGATGCTGATAGTACGGAGAAACCTGTTGAACCAATTAAAGTGTACTCAGAAAAGGAGCTGGTAAGGGAGTTTGAGAAGATTGCCTCTACCCTTGTGCCAGAGAAGGATTGGTCTATCCGTATCTCTGCTATGCAGAGAATTGAAGCCCTTGTTATTGGAGGTGTGTTTTCTACTGTGGCATTTTCTGTATAACAATGTCCCGTTCTTTTACTGAAGTGATGTATACAGAGCTCAACGCTTCCTCCGCCCTCCCCCACTGAAAGGAAAGAAAAAGGAAAAGAGAAGAAAACTGTATGAAATAAGTGAAAATAGGATTATTTATGTTCAAATGATTTCTTTTCCTATCATGTCTTGACCAGTTTATATTGCGCCTCATCTTCTATTTCATCGTATCAGGTGCAACTGATCTTCCTTGTTTCCGTGGACTTCTAAAGCAACTTATTGTCCCTTTGAGCACACAGTTATCTGATCGGAGATCCACCATTGTCAAACAGGTCTGTTACTATAGTCTATAGCAGTAGCAACTCTGCTAGTGTGTCTTTTGAAAACTTAGTTGTCCTCTAATTATTCCCTTCTGTCTCCTGCTTTGTTACCCGGGCTGTGTCAAATGGGTTATGTGCCTAGTTATGGATCGATCACAGAAAACCTACTAGAAATTTGAATGTTTATATCAAAATTTACATCCCAGTCCATCCAAAATAGCTGGCTAATGCCGTCTGCTCCATTCATTGCAGTTGTCGTCTTCATAGAGGCCTTTTAGTAGTCAGATAGACTTGTATCCCTCTCTTTTTTACAATGCATTTATGCATGCTAGGACTGCATCTTGACATTTGCACTTATTTCTTCGTTGTTTTGAGGACATTTTTTGCACCATTCTTATTAATTCTCAGGTTAAAGAGTATCACCCAATCTGAATGTATGCACATATAGACTCTTGCCCTTTTGTTAGATTTTATCAGTTAAAATGTCTACTCGTGCTACAGGAACCTGGAGTGTCTGAGTACATTTATCGGGCAGTTTATATTTCACCTGCTCATTTTTTTTCCTGAAATTGATGAGAAAAAGTTCATTAGTGTCTCATATGCATGTACTCCATAAACATGGAGAAATTTAAGTAGACTAAAGTGTTCCGATGGAGTGGCTTTATGGTGTCTGATGTCTTTTCCTTTGTTTGTAGGCTTGTCATTTGTTAAACTTCTTATCCAAAGAGCTTTTGGGAGATTTTGAGGCATGTGCTGAGATGTTCATTCCGGTGAGTTAACTTTTTCTAGCTACTGTCCACACATTTATACTTCTCTCATCTCATTAAGGGAAAAGAATGATCTTAAGCTAAATGGCGTAGGTTGTTTCTGACTTATGATTTGAATTTCAGGTTCTTTTCAAGCTTGTTGTGATAACTGTTCTCGTAATTGCAGAATCTGCTGATACCTGCATAAAGACGGTAATGCTTTATGTGCCATTATAATCATATCTCTTTCTTCCCTTGGTATATGGTTTTAGTCATGTGGTTCTACTTTTATTTTCAGATGTTGCGTAATTGCAAAATTGCTCGTGCACTTCCTCGAATAGCTGATTGTGCAAAAAATGATCGAAATGCAGTTCTTCGTGCAAGGTTTGATTCTTTGTGGTCAATTATCCTATTTATTCTGATTTATTTCTGGACAGTGCTGTTCCTCATTTACAACACTTAACAGATGCTGTGAGTATGCACTTTTAATCCTGGAACATTGGCCTGATGCATCTGAGATACACCGTTCAGCAGAACTCTATGAAGACCTTATAAAGTGTTGTGTAGCAGATGCAATGAGTGAGGTATGGAGCTTGAATTCTACATATCAGATGTATATGTGAACGTACGCTATGCTGCTTGCATCATTCAATCTCCCCTCTTCTTCGCATACACAGAGACACTGTTCCATTTTCTTCTCGTGTTCAATATCTTTTTTTCCCTTTCTTTTTGCAATGTCATTACTCTTGGTTGAAACTTAACAGGTACGATCAACTGCAAGAACTTTGTACAGAATGTTTGCAAGAACTTGGCCAGAACGATCCAGGCGTTTGTTTATGTCCTTTGATCCTGTTATCCAAAGGGTACACTGTTTTCTCTTAAAGTTTCTCACGGCATCTTTCCAACACAGATGATTGGCATTACTTTAAATTGCTTTTAGATTTGACATGACGGACTAAAGGGGAAACACTTTCCAGACCATAAATGAGGAAGATGGTGGAACTCACAGACGACATGCTTCACCTTCTGTTCGAGAGAGGAGTTCACACTTCTCACTTGCTTCTCAAACATCTGTTTCTTCACAAATTCCTGGTTATGGAACATCTGCAATAGTTGCTATGGATAGAAGTTCCAGTTTGCCTTCAGGCACATCCTTCTCCACTGGGCTACTCCTGTCTCAAACAAAACCTGTGGGTACTGGCACAGAACGTAGCTTGGAAAGTGTACTTCATGCCAGCAAACAGAAAGTTTCTGCTATAGAAAGCCTGCTCAAAGGTCTGGATATGTCTGAGAAAACTCGATCCTCTAGTTTGGATCTAGGTAATTGTTTCCTCTTCCATTATTCTTCCTCATCCCAAAATCTTAGCCTTAGAGTTCATCCACATGCAAGCTTCTAATATTTGGCAAAAAGAATGGTGAAAAAAGCTAAAAAGACAAGCTATAATATTCTCTCTGAAAAAAAAGACTAGCTATAATGTTTGAAATTTTATGAACTTAATTTTTCTTTTCCTGCCCCTAGTGCAGGAGTTGACCCGCCATCGTCCCGTGATCCACCATTTCCTCCTGCTGTTCCTGCATCAAATAGCCTTGCTAACGCTTTGGTAGATGCACCATCTGGTTTCTCAAAAGGTAATAATCGCAATGGTGGATTGGGTTTGTCTGAGATCATTACTCAGATCCAGGCCTCAAAGGATTCAACTAAATCATTCTATCGAAGTAGTGTGGTTCATGAATCCTTTTCAGCGCTTAATTGTTATTCGGCAAGAAGGGCTTCTGAAAAACTACCAGATAGAGGTTTTGTTGAAGATAATGCTGAACTGAGGGAAGGCCGGCGGTTAATGAACTCACACATTCACAGACAATACATAGAGTCACCATACAAAGATGCTAACTTTAGGGATTCTCAGAATAATCACGTTCCAAATTTTCAACGTCCTCTATCAAGAAAGAACACAGCAGGAAGAATGTCTTCTAGCAAGAGAAGGAGCTTTGATGATAGTCAGCTCCTTCTAGGAGAAATGTCAAGTTATATGGAGGGACCTGCCTCACTAAGTGATGCATTAAGTGAGGGTCTCAGTTCTAGTTCAGATTGGAATGCTAGGGTTGCTGCATTTAGTTATGTCAGGTCTTTGCTACAGCAGGGGCCTAGAGGTATTCCAGAAATCATTCAGAGTTTTGAAAAGGTTATGAAATTATTTTTCCAGCACCTTGATGATCCCCATCATAAAGTTGCGCAGGCTGCTCTGTCAACCCTTGCAGATCTTATTCCAGCTTGCAGAAAACCTTTTGAAAATTACATGGAGAGGATTTTGCCCCATGTTTTCTCACGGCTAATTGATCCCAAGGAATCGGTGAGGCAGCCTTGCTCAACTACATTAGAAATTGTAAGCAAAACATACGGTGTCGACTCCCTTTTGCCAGCTTTGCTCCGTTCATTGGATGAACAACGTTCTCCAAAGGCCAAACTTGCTGTAATTGAGTTTGCAATTGGCTCTTTTAACAAGCATCCTTCGAATTCTGAAGGTGCTGGAAATAGTGGCATCCTCAAGTTATGGCTCGCTAAGTTGACACCATTGGTCTATGATAAAAATACCAAACTGAAAGAAGCGGCTATTTCATGCATTATATCAGTGTACACACACTTTGATGGAACAGGGGTTTTGAACTTTATTCTTAGCTTATCAGTTGAAGAACAAAATTCCTTGAGACGTGCTCTTAAACAGTATACCCCTCGTATAGAAGTGGATTTGATGAATTTTCTGCAGAATAAGAAAGAAAGACAACGTTCCAAGTACGATCCATATGATGTTACTGGAACATCTTCTGAAGAGGGATATGTAGGAACTTCAAAGAAAAGTCATCCATTTGGAAGGTATTCTGCTGGTTCAGTTGATAGTGATGGTGCCAGAAAGTGGAACTCTGTTCCGGACTCTACCTATATGACTAGCTCTATAGGTCACTCATTGTCGGATGATACTCGAGACTTCTATCGTGGTGTTGAAACTGGTTCCAACTCTGATCTTCCTGTTTCAAAAGCCAAGGATCCGAGATTTTTGGCCCTTACCGCAAGTGAGAGTGATGAATTATGGGCTAATCCGCAGGAAAGCAGTGACAACGGCTTAAACGCGGAGCACACTTCCACACCCCGTCTGGAGGTTAATGGGTTAGTTGATTCAGAGCATCTAGCTGCAGCTGTTGGAGCTGATAATGAATCTAATTTGGGACTTAATCACCTAAATCTTTCTGCTCTGAAGATAAACTTAACTCCAGAAACTGGACCAAGCATTCCTCAGCTTCTTCATTCGGTGAGTTCTTTGTGGTCAACCTATGGTTGTCAAGTTACATTTTATTGGCAAATTCTCCGAGATTCTACTCTTCCTTGGTTAAAGAGTCTCTCAAGTCTTGTGCAAACACTTGGAATGAAAACTATCACAATCTTTACCCTGCTTTCTCTCATACTTTGCCAGATTTGTAATGGCAATGATGAAAGTCCTGCTGCCAACAAGCATGGTGCACTTGAACAACTAGTTGAAGCTGTTACCAAAGATCATTCCATATGGAGCAAGGTATATCAGTCACAGGTTTATCTGCTTGGTTGTTGCTGTTCCTTTATGTAGATTTTAAAGTCCTCATGCAACATTGTGAATAACATTTAGTTTAGTTCGTTTTCTTGTATTCCAACTAGTTAGAGTTCAGTTGTTTCTCTTTTTTATTTTAAAGATCTTATGCATATCAGGATTTAATTTTGCTAATTTGAAAAAATGGATTTTAACATGTCTTCTTTCATTCACTGCAGTACTTCAATCAGATATTGACTGCTGTACTCGAGGTGCTAGATGATTCTGAGTCATCAATAAGAGAACTTGCCTTATCTCTGATAAATGAAATGCTGAAGAATCAGGTCTTTTGTCACTTATCAAATTTATTTTTGTTCCATCCCTTCAGCTATAGATGACAGAGGGTGCCTGCTTCGTTTTAAGTTTTAACCCTTTTTGTTTACTATGTCATTTTACTTTATCCATTTTCTGTTGTTCCAGAGAGATGCTATGGAGGATTCAGTCGAGATTGTAATTGAGAAACTGCTCAACGTAACCAAGGATGTTGCTCCAAAAGTAAACTCACTTGGATGAAGTAGTTATACTGAGTTTCCCTTTCCTCCTTTCTAATGTGTTATATTTGTCCAGGTTTCAAATGAAGCTGAGCATTGTTTAACTATGGTGTTGTCCCAGTATGACCCACTTAGATGCTTAAGTGTAAGTTTTGGTGTTCCGTTTGAATTTGCATAGCAAGATATTTGGGTTTCTTCTTTTCCTTTTTACTTGGATCTCATGGCCTTCTCTTTTTGATTATCCTATTTCTGATAAGTTGCTGCTATCTCAGGTTGTTGTTCCTTTGCTTGTCCCTGAAGACGAGAAGACTCTTGTAACCTGTATTAACTGTTTGACAAAGGTAATTTGCTGATTGGATCTGACCCCTGAACTCGTTAGTCTAGTATCTAGTTTTTTTTTTTTTGGTGAAAAGTAGTAGTAATTGCTTCGCTACAGTATGTTAAACTTGGAAAATCTATGGTGTGATTGGTTAGTCATTTGAACTTATGCCTCTTTCTTCAGCTTGTGGGGAGGTTTTCCCAGGAAGAGCTGATGTCTCAGCTACCTTCATTCTTACCTGCCCTGTTTGATGCTTTCGGAAACCAGAGTGCAGATGTTCGCAAGGTGCCAATTACTTTTCCCCTCTGTTTTCTTTCTTCTCTTTTTAGAGCCCAAAAAAGCTTTGTAGAATTAAGGATGTAATCACTAATAGTAGATCAGTGGGGCATACGGTATGTAATATAATCATTCAGTATTAATAGGCGTTCTTTTGTTAGATGCTATTGAGCCCCAGCCCTCACTTCATCGTATTTTTCTTCCTTTTTATGGACTGATATATGGTCATTAGATAAACCTTATGCCTATCCCCACTAGAAAGGAAGAAAAAGGAAATAAAATCATGCAGTAAACCTTAGTAATACAAGCTGAGGCTGAGAATATAACTAAATTGGGTTGCCTATAATCAGATTAGCATTGTCTTGTATACTGTTGAAGCATGGAGAGATAAATACAGTTCACATATTCTATACTTATCTGTAGTTTTATAAATTAAGCTGTTTTCTGATATGCATGATTTTCTTGGCTGGCAGACTGTTGTGTTCTGTTTAGTTGACATAGTTAGCATTATGTCTTCGTATACTGTTTAAGCATGAAGAGATAAATACAGTTCACATTCTGTACTTAACTGTAGTTTTATCAATTAAGGCGTTCTCTGATATGCATAATTTCCTGGCTGGCAGACTGTTGTGTTCTGTTTAGTTGACATATACATCATGCTCGGCAAAGCATTTTTGCCATACTTGGAAGGGCTGAACAGCACACAGTTGAGATTGGTGACTATTTATGCAAATAGAATATCACAGGCTAGAACAGGCACTCCGATAGATGCTAACCGCAGTTAAGCTGGTGCCACCTTTTTTGGGATTTCCTTGTAGGTTTATGAAGAGTTTAATCTTGTCATTCAATCTTTGATGTGTCCTGTATATCGTGTGAATGTGCATTTTGAAGGTGGGTAAAGTTGTATTCTTTTATTTAACTGTGTGTTCATATTTTTTCCTCCCACATCATTGGTTGGGAGTTGGAGAGTGTGTGGGGAACAAAGTTGAAGTTGTAAACAGTAAATGTTGTGCTTATAATGAAATCTACAGTATTTTGAATACTGCTTTTAAAGCTGTGACAAGCCTGAGGATCGTGGCGGTATGATTCTGTTGCGTTTTCTCCGACGTTGATTTAGACACTCACGAGTCACGGCACAAGAGGGGTTGAATTGGGTTTTTACAAATTTTTGCACTCTTAACATTTGCCTAAATTTTCTAGCATTCAGAAACTATTAAGATGAACTTGGTTTGGTGGTTGTTTATGCAAATTAACTGCAGCCTTAGTAAGGAGCATGAAAAGTGAAGCACATACGATTTTTATATGAACTACTTTGGCTTAAAGGTGTAGGAATCGCGACTCTAATTCCTGTGAGATTTCAACTTCCAGTTCGGTGGAACAATGAATTACTAAGTTATCCTAAGAGCTTACTCTAAATCTTTCACCCCAACAATCAGACTCGATTGTTGCTAGATTCTTCAAGCTAACTTTATCTTAAACAATGTTTACTTCAAATTACAACCTCAAAGTGTGCTTCTTAGAGGCAGATAAAAGTTAATAACCTAATACAGTCACTAGATTGGACTTGAAACTAATTGACATCTTTACGGAGAAATACTCGAAACGGTTCTCTTGGCTAAAACTTTGAATGAACACCTTGCTTTTTACGAAACCTGAAATTAAATAGTTAGGATACATTAATAGCACAAGGACAATTTGCACGATTAGCCCTATTTTGAGGTGATCTTTAATTTTTGTCCTTCGCTTAAAACAATTATTGAAAATACCTCTGAGGTTTTGGGTTTGAACTCCATTAGAGTTAAAAAAAATTTGCAAGGCAAGATTTACAATTTCACAAAGCAATATTTGATAGAAATATGCCTATTTGCTAAAAGGCACATAGAAACTATGCCTTGTCTTGCCTTGCGAATTAGTACTACATGACTATGCCAGATAAGGCATAGTTTCCATGTACCTTGATAGAAACTATGTCTTGTCTGACATAATTTCTATGAAAACTTGCCTCGCGATTTTTATACTCTGTTGGAGTTCGAACCCAGACTCTCCGATTTCGTAGTTTATATGTAGTTACATAGAAACTATGCCCCTTAAGGCATAATTAAATAGAAAATTTAAATTATGGTTTGTCTGGCTAGTTTCATAGAAATTATGCCCCAAGAAGCATAATCTCTATACAACTTTGACCGAATAGACATAGTTTCTATGAAAATCTTGCCTTACGAAATTATTTTTCTTTTTCTCTGTTGGGATCGAATTAAGGGTAACAATTTTTCATTAAATAAGAATTAGGGAAAATAATTAAAGACTAGTGATTTGAGGGGCAAAAATTAAAGACCAGTTCAAAGGAAGGTAAGTCCACGCAAAAAAAAAAAGATAGCACAATTATACAAATTGAATAAGAAAACAAATAACCAAGAGAAACCTTCTCTAAAAAGGGAGTGTCTTTAGTAGTACTCCCTCAGTCTCATATTATTTTGTCCGCATAATTTAAAATATTTGTTTTAAATTATTTATTAATTTATAAAATTAACTAATCTTTTTTATCTTACCCTTAATATTAAGTGTTCTTGAAAATAATTAATATTGATTAGATTGAGATAGAGGTAAAGTGATAAAAATATACTTTTTATTTATGCTTTCTTAATAGACGTTAAAGGGGAAAATGAACAAGTAATATGAGACGGAGGGAGTACTTCTTACCATAAAGAACTTCACTTGATCTTTTGATGGCATAAAGCTAATTCGAACTCGTTGAGCAACAAGAAAAGTATTTTACCATATTTTGAAGCCACATAAATAATTTTCGAAAATATAATTTATTTTTATTTGCTCCGGCTAAATTAATTTTAAATAGCAAATCAGAGAACATCGACTTCTCATGTCGATCTTCCGTTCGGTCATTTAACAGTTCATCTTCGTTTAGTTTACTGTTTAACGTTTCTTAATTGTACAGGTTTTACTCTTTCATATTGATGAAAGCGCTAAAAATAAGAGGAAAAAAAATGCAAGCAACTGAGAAGATTGACTTAATAAAATTTTAGAGTTACAAAAACTTTATGAAGGATTTGTAAATTGTGTTTAAACACCTAGAAAAATAAGAGAACGGAAAAAAATGAGAAAATAAATAGCTTTGAGTTTTGGCTTAGAAGGATACCAAGAACACCTTTTTATAAATCACAATTGTGTAAGTATGTAGATAGATTGGTAAATTTTAACCAAAAAAGAAGGATAGATAAATTAAGAAGAATTAACTTAAATAGTTGTCCAACATTAAAATTGACCGATTAGTTATATAAAAATCTCATAGATTAATAACAATTTTAGAATAAAAACTACTAGAATTCAATGTATTGCAGAAATCTAGAGGAGGATGTTGGTAATTTGGCTGAAAATCAAGAGGAATAATCATACACTTTTTTGCTACTAAACTCTAACTTTATAGAAACCTCATCTTGCTAAAAAATTTGAACCTATTCTAAGTTGGTATTTGCTAGCTTAAATAGTTGTAAGGTTAATACTAGTCGATCCACCGCACCCATTTTCGCACTCTAACCTCAAGTTCATGCAAAATAGTGGGGAAAAATACCTCAACTCTGATTATTATTATTCTGTTAGCTTCTTTTTTTTTTCTTCAAAAAGTTGCATTTTGCTAACACTAATGAACAAGTTTATCAGATATCCTCAAAGGAACATCAATTATTACAAAACTTCTGAGATTGATTGAATAACCTGTCTAATAAGTCCTCTTGTTTTCTGTGACAAGCTTTCTCTTGTTCTCTATGACAAATCTTCTGCTTTCTCTTGTTCTTTGTGACAAGGTTTTCCCTATCCTTCGTGGTTTTTTCCTTTGCTCTTCGATGGCTTCCTCATCTAACACCAACGATGACTACACCGTCCCACTAGAGGAGATGTACGCGAATCTGAATCTGAATGGCGCGGATGGTTGCTTGGAACATCATGAACCACCAAACCCTAATTCTGCGAATGGATATGCGAGTGGGTTTCCATGGTGTATCGTGTGTCGTATTCTTACTGAAAAGCCTATGACGATGAGATTCTTTCAGGATGCCATGGCACAAACATGGATGCCTGGAGAATGCACGACAATGAAGGACCTCAACAACAACTGCTTTCTCATTCAGTTTTATCATGAACGTGACTTCACCCGTGTTATGAGCGACGGACCTTGGAACTACGACCAGAGCATGATTTTGATGCAACCGTTGGAGCCCAATCAAAACACTAGACAGGTGCAACTTACGACTATGGAACTATGGGTTCAAATCCATAATATTGTCTCTCTGTTTACGCTCAGAACGTGTGGCGAGGGATATTGGAAATTTCTTGGGGAGTTTGTCCGGGATGATTCCAAGAACTACAATCTGATTTGGCGGGATTACATGCATGTTAGGGTTCGAATGGATGTCCGGTTACCATTGGAATGCAGGATGCAAGTTAAGGTTCCTGGAGGGGATTGGATTACATTGTCTTTTAAGTATGAGAGCCTCGACAACTTCTGCTTCTTTTGTGGCTTAGTTGGCCATTCTGATAAATATTGTCGAGGTTTGTATGCATATCAGGTATAACTCATGAACAATATTTCTTTGGTTCATGGCTAAGAGCGGACACCAGAGCATCACGTCCTATGGCAGTAGCACGATGGATTTGACCTGTCGCCGACGATCAGGAACGTGAAATCCCCAATAGGGCAAATCCTACTTTCTCACATGAAATGACTACCCCTAAATCTCCGCCTGGAAATCAGGGATCTCGTGCACCAAATTATGCAAATCATACGGAGGGAAATAAGGACACTGTAACAGATATGCATATGAATAATATGGAAGGGGCCTTAATTCTTGCAGCGAAAAAATGGCCACGAGTTGAGGGAACCGAAACTACTGATGAACGTGAGCTTAACAAAATTATGACCGATAGAGTGATTATGGATAACAACCAACTTATTGTTGCTGATCCAAAAAAAGGGCTAATGGCGGGTACTGGACTCCAGGCCTGCCAGACATTATGAGTTCTTTATCTTGGAATTTTCGTGGGCTTGGGAACCCACAGATAATTCAGGAATTGAAGGACATGGTTTCTTCTAAGCAGCCTAGTCTCATTTTCCTTCAAGAAACGAAGACAGACTGGTATACGCTTAACCAAATTCGGGCTCAATTAAATTACGAAGGCTGGTTTGTTGTTGATCAAGTAGGTTTCAGTGGGGGGCCTAGCATTACTTTGGAAGGACAAAAATTCATGCTCACTCATTAGTTATCACAGAAAACTTATTGATGTGGAGGTTCATTTACTAGGTATTCCCGTATTCCGCTTTATGGGTTTCTACGGCTATCCAGGATTGCATGAAAGACGTGCCTCTTGGAATTTAATAAAATCACTCAAAGATAGATCCCAACTCCCATGGTGTATCGTTGGTGACTTTAACGATATACTTGAGTATGGTGATAAAATGGCCCATATACAACAACCAAAATGGAGGATAAATGAATTTAGAGAAGCTGTGAATTTCTGTAATCTTTTTTATCTTGGCTATGTTGGCAATCGATTCACGTGGGAACGTAGCAGGAATACACATAATTGGGTAAGGGAACGATTAGATTGTGTACTGGCCAATAAAGATTGGTAATTCTATTTCCCCAATGCAAAAGTCCATCACATTGAATCTGCCTCTTCAGATCACTGATGTATTTTTTTTTTTTTTTGAATTTGAGACTGAAAGTTATTTGTTATGTGGCTAAGCCTTTTCGGTTTGAGAATTCTTGGATGAAGGAACTTGATATAAAGCAAGAGGTTCAGACTGCTTGGAAAAAAAAAGTGGTTTGCCTATTGATGAAATGATTAAAAGTTGTGGTGCATACTTGCATGATTGGGGGAAACACAAAAAGCAGCAATTTGAAGCTAAATTGAAACAAGCCAAGGCGCATATGACTTTATATAAGAACAATACTGACTCTTATCATGTGAAACTTTTTATTACCGCCAAAGCAGCGTATTTGCAAGCCCTTGAGCAACAAAATATTTATTGGAAGAGAGAGCCAAGCAACATTGGCTAAAAGAAGGTGATGCAAATACAAAATATTTTCATCTCGTGACTTCTAATAGGCGCAAGAAGAATACTTTTACTTAGTTGAAGAATGAAGCGGGCCAGTGGCGTAGTTGGGAGAGTGGATTGGAGGACGTGATCTCTGGTTTTTTTGATTCACTATTCACGTTAGAGCAAGGAGATATGGACTCAATTCTTGATATGATTGAGGAGAAAATTACAACAACTCACAATATATCTTTGACTCGGCTCTTCACAATTGACGAGGTCAAGGAAACGGTTTTCTCAATGCATCCAGATAAGGCACCAGGGCCTGATGGACTTAATTCTGCTATTTATCAGAGTTTTTGGGTTGTGGTTGGTAAAGATGTGTCTAATGCGATACTCAATTGTGTCAATAATAATGGAGTCATTCCGGGTAATAATTCTACTAAGATAATTTTAATTCCAAAAAGAAGCAGTCTGAGTCAGTTTATGATCTTAGGCTAATTTCTTTGTGTAATGTTATTGATCGTGTAGTTTGCAAGATGTTGGCAAATCACAGGAAATTTTGTTTGAAGGATTGTATTGCTGAAGCTCAAAGTGCATTTATTCCAGGTAGATTTATTCTTGATAATGCCATGATATCATTTGAGGAATACAAGGAAAGACATGATTTGTTGCTTTGAAGACATATATGAGCAAAACGTATGACAGTGGAGTAGGATTTTCTGAAAAATATGATGATGAAGATGTGATTCTCTTCGGATTGGATCACAAAGGTTATGAGAATGTTTTGTAATGTATCTTACCAAATATCTCACGATGGTAAGAATTTTGTTAATACCATTCCATCAATGGGCCTCAGCCAGGGTGATCCGTTATCACCATATCTTTTATCATTGTAGCGGAAAGTCTTTCGGTCTTATTAAACACTTATGTCCTCCAAGGCACACTTCATGGAGTGAAAATTACTCCGTATGCTCCACCTATTGCTCACCCTTTTTTTACAGATGACGCCTTATATTTTTTATGGCTGTGAAATCGGAGGCGAATGTCATTAAGCAGAGACTACTACTCTATCAAACAACATATGGCCAGCTGGTTAACTTCCATAAATCGAAAATATATTTTAGCAGAAATACCACAGATGAGATGAAGGATAATGTTGCATCCATTTTATATGTAAAAAAAGTTGATAAACCAGGTAAATACCTTGGTTTGCCAGCTAGTGTGGGACGCAACAAGAAAAAGGTCTTCAAGTTTATCCTAGATAAGGTGCATACAAAACTTCAGATTTGAAAACACTCAGTTCTTTCATAGGCGGGAAATGAGATCTTGTTGAAAACGGTGGTCCAGGCAATCCCAAACTACCTCATGTCCCTTTTCGCCATGCCGGTCGAAACATGACTTATCATTGAGCGTGCCATGAATGATTTTTGGTGTCGTAGTGGAGGGAGTGAGGGATCAGGAATCAAGTGGATGTCATTGGAAAGAATGAGCAAGCATAAAGAAGAAGGTGGCATGGGTTTTCAAAGAATCCAACATGTAAATACGACACTCTTAGCTAAACATGTTGGTCAATTATGACTCGCCCTTCTGCTCTTGTTAGCCGCATCTTTAAGGCTAAATATTACCGTCACTCTGAGTTTCTTACGACTGGAGAGGGTTGAAATCCTAGTTTCATCTGGCGTCTCTTTGTACTTCTAAATATCTTCTTCAGTAGGGGTGCGTCAAATGCATTGGTAATGGCCTTGATACTAAGATTTTTAATGATCCATGGTTACCAACTAGACAAAAGATGTTTATTAATAGTAATCCTGATGAAAACTTGTTGGATTTGCGTGTGACGGACATTATTGACTGGGACAAAAGAACTTGGGATACTCACAAGTTAGAGATACTCTTCTCCGCTGATGAGATAGATTGCAGTAAGTGAATTCTGCTGAGATTTACTTTCCGAGATGACCAATGGATGTGGAAACTTGATAAGCAAGAATGCTACACTGTAAAGAGTGGATATTCAGTGCTGCATAATGCTACTACACCTTACCCGAATGGCTAATTTAGGAGAAATATGAAAATTAAAGATGCTTCATAAGGTGTTGAATTTTGTTTGGAGAGCTTCGAATGATGTTCTTCCAACTGCCGATAACTTAATGAGTAAGAAGATTCTTCAATCCGGATTATGTCCTGCATGCCTCTAAGGGACATAAATAATATTGCAAGGTCTAGTCGAGTGCAACGCGGCGAAACAAGTATGACTTAAATCATATTTGGGGTTATGACATCTTGGTCAATCATTTTTGTATTTGCTTAATTCGCTGATGGATATTGTGACTCTCGATCAAGTACGTGAAGCCATCATGACCCTTTGGAAGCTTTGGAACGCTAGAAATAGTCTTGTGTGGCATGGAAAATTTCTGCGACCCGAAGTTGTTATTCAAAAGACCGCCCGATTTTGGCAAGATTGGACTAAGGAAAGATCGGCAACCTCCAGCACTACAACAACGGGATCTGACTTTGCAACTAAATGGTTTCATCCTGATGCGAATATCCTTAAATGCAACATTGATGCTTCTTTTGATCTTGCTTCAGGAGTAGCAGGAGTATTCATGCTAGTCCGTGATTACCATGGAAACTTCATCAGAGGTCGGTCTAGTCGGTTAGATAAACCACATGACTCACTCATGGCCGAGGCTTTGGGTGTTCGTGAAGCACTAAGCTAGTTAAAGGAGAACTTTACAACAACACTAATTATTGTGGAGATTGACAACCTATTGGTTAAACAAGCGTTGGAGAAATCTTGTGGCAACAACTCTTATTTTGATGTCATTATTCATGATTGTAAAGCACTCATGTGTGGCTTTACATCTATTCTTCGTCTTTCGTCAAAAGATCGGCGAAGCAGTGTGCCCATCTATTAGCTCGGGCTTCGAGTTCTATGTCTGATGCTATGGAGTGGATACTAGATCCCCCATCATTGATTCATGATATACTCAACTATTATTTGATTAATAATTGATCCGAATGCCTTTTTAAAAATTTTGGATTCACTATGATTTATATGTGATCCACCCTTTGTGTGGTATATCTATGTTTTTTCTTTTAATCTGTATTGTTTTATATGGTTATACCACTTTTATGCATTTGCCTCGTACATAGTTTTGTATTGTTATTTGCCTGTTCTTATTGATATTTATTTTCTCCCTGTACTAGTAAGTTCTTTCCATTTTAATCAAATTGTAGAGATATGAGCATTTTAGAACTAGTTTGGGATTGATTGATTGTAGAGATTTGAGTACTAGTATTATGGATCCATGTCTGTTTCCAGCAAACTGTTTGTCTTGTTTATGTCCAGGCCAATGTTTTCCAAAAAATGAAATGCAATTTGAAAATAGGGATTTTATGGGTTCCTTTTCTTCTCTTGAAGCTTGTACAACCTGCACCCTTTTGTGTAACAAGATATGACAAACTCAGATATTTTGCATTTTTGCTGGTATAGATTAATTGAAACGCTGTGATGATAAAATTTGCGTGGAACAATGTGTGTTCTCTTTTGATGACAAGGAACCCGCAACTGCTATCTTTCGGGTGAGTATAGGGTAAACCCGTTCCTGTTCAATAGCCCGCAAACCACACAGGAGAAATAACCCGCACTAGGCAAGCCCCGTTCCAATACACTGTTGGAACAATGTATCTTCTCCCTGGCTATTTTTGGCTTGAGCTTAAGGGGTTGTTTGGTTGAGTGTATAAGAATAATGCTAAATAAAGTGTATTAGTAATGTTGGGATTAGTTATACTTACATTAGTTATGCTGGGGTTATTTCTTATACACTGTATGGTCTTAGTGTATTATAACATTGCATAATTTCTAAAAAAATTGCTTATTTACAAAAATAACCTCTACATTCTTTAACTTTGTACACTATTTTTATGGCAACAGTTTTACTCTCTTAGACGACTATTTTTATTGCAGCAATTTAATTGCAACGTCCGTTCACTCTCTATATAATTTTACGTGGTTCTAGTATGATAGAGCAACAAAACACTCATAAAATCAATCGGGAAATAAAGCTGCAGACTACCGTTATGGGTGAAATAAGCCGTAGTAAAATGCCCAGTTAAAATATGGGTAAAATGATTTCAGCTCATATTCAAACCGTAATAGAATGGGTAATTATGGGTTGAATACGGGTGATCAGGCTACCAAAAACAAGTCACTTGTTACACTTGTTTTGGACATTGTCTGATTTTTTGAAGCTAATCGTAATTACACATTTGAATTGACCAGTCCAATATCTCAAGCTACTCACATTGCCTTGGACATTATTTATTCATTTTACATTACAGTAGAGTTTCTTCAATTGGAGCCAAAGAGCAAATATACAAAATTAACGTGGATACTCAGTTAATGCCCAATTTATTCAATCTAATTAAAATATGAAATAGAGTAATTTAGTTACCACCTGGATGCTGTCTAATTGTGTGGCAGGATATGTAATTATGCTTTGTTGCACAACGGAAAAAATTGTCAAGAATGAAAAATCTGAAATTTTGATTAATTATCAAGTGACTTCAGGATAATTGTGTCTTTAACCATGCTTATGTATGTATTAAAAGTCATTGCATTACTAATACCATGATTTGCTAAGTATTAGTTATACATAGGATAATACCAAATAGGGTGTATAACTAATAATTGCAGTAGTTACACATAGGTTGAAAAAGTGTATCAAATAAGGTATTAGTAATACATTAAGCCAATGCATGCATTATTTGTTGGAAATTAGCCTTTGGCGGGAGTTGAGACCGACCAACTTTAACGGCTTAAACACTAGCGTTACGCATGTTGTTGGAGAATCCGGTTCTTCACACGTGCATGATCTACTAAGTACGTAGATAACCGTAGGGCCAAGAATCGTCAAATTTCATTGAGAAATGAAAGAGATATTGCTTCACGAAGTGAGGTGTTTGAAGCATGGAAAAGTGGGGTTGGGTTCAATTCTCCCTCATCGGTAGAGGAAGAAAGAATTGTTGTGTATATAAGACTCAAAATTGGTTTGGGGTTTGGGACCCCAAGGGGTATCCCATATGTTTAAAAGAGGGAGGACCTAGATGTGCTTCGGTTCGAGGAAAGCCCACACACACGCCGCCCGTCCGGTTGTGGGTTGTGGGAACTTTGCCAGATGTACAGTTTGGACCAGAATTCTTTCAGATATACAGTTTGGTCCCTGAAGTTTTCAGAATGGGCAGAAGAGAACAGAAACGCCACAACACTCAATTCAGCCATTTTTCAATATTCTTCACGGAAGCATTTGAGTTTCCTTTGCTCAAGTGTTCATTTGCTGTTTTATCTTGGAAGACAGTTGTCCGCCACAACACTCAATTCAGCCATTTTTCAATATTCTTCACGGAAGCATTTGAGTTTCCTTTACTCAAGTGTTCATTTGCTGTTTTATCTTGGGAGACAGTTGTCCAGGACGTATAAAGGATACATACGTCGACTCAGCATACACCAAAAACAGAAAACAGTTCCAGTTTTCCTTGTTCAACATCTTTGTAATTTTCAGTTTCCTAGTTGAATTGTAATTTCAATTCTTACATTAGCAGTTACTTGTAATTTCCGTTTCCTGCATCCTTTGTATCCAACATTATTTTCTCTAATACCTCCTACCAAACGACACCTAAGAGCAAGACAGTAAATACATTAATCTGTGTGGGAAGTGATCTTACCCTACTGTCACAGTTATTGTCTAGTCTTACAGAGTTCTTGGACCTGAATTAGTCACCTGTCTTTCCCAGTATATATTTGGATTGTAGTTATGCATGTAGTATCTACTTATTTGAGCAACAAGTCACCTGATAATTTTTTCGTTCTTTTTGGATGGGTGGGGTGCGGTGGGTAATCTGAAGTTTTTCTGATTCGATCAAGCAACGAACTTTAGCTGTTGTTTAAAGTGGTTAAGCAGATCCTTTTTTTAAAAAGTGGTTATTGTTTGCAGATATTTTTGAAAAATCCAAGTGCACAATTACGTGAAGTTTTGCCTTTTTGCCAACCGGGTACGCCAATTTAATTCAGTAATGTTAGCATCTCAATTGTCTTAACAACTATATGAAAGCTGGCCTTAATTTGTGTCTTCGTGATGATACCCGCCATCACTGTGCATAAAAGATCATTAAACTCTTCAGCATTACACTTTTATTTTACATGTTATTGGTTGTCATAACTTTACTTGGTCAAAAATTTTCATCTCGCTTCTTATAATCCCTCCTATAATATTGTAGTTTTATACCTGAAATCTTATATACATTCTCTAACAGACTCATTATAATCTTCATTAATGCACATCAATTTACATGATATTTTCTGTGGCATCGGAATAACCTCTAATAAAGAAAAAATCCGGCTATTTCGAATCACTAAAGCACGACACATGCAACCTCTCTACCCCCACCCCTAATCGATTCCCTAGTTCGGATTATAGCCTTTGTAATCGCTCCATTTTTGTCTCTTGAATGAAGAACACATCAGGACATCAACTTCTCCACATGCCTTTTTCTACAACTGTTGCGTAATGTGTCAATCAGCCTAAGATAGGCCATCTCTCTAGGTTGCACAACCCCTTTAGATCGTTCTCTGTTGTTGCATAAAAGTCCTTAGTCCTTACATTCCATGATAGCATTTTAAGTTTCACTGGGTTATGGAAGCAATATCTCAGGAGGCAAATATCAGACATGTATGATTGCGCATGCCAAGATATCTTTTCATGGTGGCAGATTGACAGTTCCTTTCTAGCCATCTCTGCAATCTTCTGGTAGTTGCTTTGAGTTTCGGACTCTATATTATGCAATTTGCTTCTCACCCCCTTATCACAAATAGACCATCAGTCGAGCACCTACTCCCGCACTACGATCCTATGTGCTTCATCATCTGACGGGAGTTTAAAAAGCCTCTCCCAATATAGATGTCCTTACTCTTGACGTGATCTTCTGTGTTTTTATGGCGCAATCTTCCACCAACTCCTGTTAACTGGTCAAACTTGACTGCCGAGAATGACTTTAGGTAATTCCTTTGGTTCTAATATTTCCATCAGCTCTTCTTGTATGCTCTCCACTATTTGGGTGTAAAGCATCTCTATCACATTTCAAGTTGTCATATCCTAGGCTTGACGTTATGTGTGATTGATACTGTTACCTGCATGCAAAAGACGGGGTAGGGATTCCAAGCTTCCTTCTTTCATCACTTCCTTTTCTATCCTACTATTACTCTTGAGCTTCACCCTTAGTTGGTCGTGTTTAGAAGGTATGGTGAAGACTTGAAGCAGTGATTAGTAACTACCTTCAGCTGTACCTTCTTCACCTTCTTTACACTTGGTGCTTCAAATTTTGACTTTACTGCTTATAGTTGCATATCAAATTTTCACTAAACACTACCCTATCAATGTCTGAAATCGGACATGGAGGGCTGTATTACTTCTGGCTTCCAATCTATTAATGAAACAAAGGATTTTGTGTATGTTGATTTTAGAGATGGCAATGGATCTTGGACCCGGTCCGGATCCGGTGGATCCAGATCCGTTTTATAGGATATGGATCTTCAAAATTTGGACCCGACGGATCCGGATCGGACCCGTATCCATTTCTGACGGATCGGATCTGGATATGGATCTTGTATTTGAGATCCGTATCTGGTCCAGATCCGATCCGTGGATCCGATTTTATTAAATATATCCATAACCTAGTCCTATAATGTAATTTTATAAGTATTTTCTAAAAAAAATTCATAATTTATGTATTGGGTAAAGGGTTGAACCAGGATAAGGCACAAGTCACACAGCCATGTAATTTGTCTTTGAAGTTTCATTTCTTTTACCTATATGCTCTCTGCAGTTTTCCATATTTTCATTTCTATAAAAAGAAAAAATTAGCACTCTTCTTTAAATTTCCCTTTCTTGAATCTACTAGCGGTAAGCTTTAAGTATATGTCTCTCATTTGTTTGATTAGCAAAAGAACTGGGACTTTTGATATATGACTGACATTGTTTTATGTTGTTTAATGAAGTCAATCAGTAGAACTACAAGTGGAGCATCACTAAAGCCTCCAAAAATTAGCTCAAAGTTGTAACCTGTTTGTATCACTAATGAAATCAATCGTCTTTATTTTCTTGTGATGCTAAAACTTTGTTCAGTATTTTGGAAGAATGGTGTCATGTTTGTGTAGGTTGATTGAATGAACTAAATCATTTTTTTCAATCAGATTGCGTTTCATTTTGTCATAAAAGTTTCAACATGTGGGAATATTATTCAAGCCAAAAAAAATTACACGTAGATCCAGATCCGATCCGTGGACCCGGTGGATCCGATGGATCCGGATTTGAATCTGATTTTTATGGACCCGATGGATCTGGATCCAAGTATGAAAAATGGATCTGGATCTAGTAGGATCCGGTCCAGATCCGATCTGTTGCCATCCCTAGTTGAGTTACTCACACTTGTGTTGGGAAAAACCATCAATTGCAGAAATGTATGATAACTGTTAAACAAGGTAATATACCCGTGATATACACATCTGTATAAGTGTATATCACAAGTATACAGAAGCAGTGGCCCAGCAAAGCAGTGGACAGTGGCCCAATCGGCAGTGGACAATGGCCCATCTCGGGAGCCCATCACGGTTACAGTGGGCAGATTACAATCTTGTATATATGGTATATATATTTGTAGTATATTGTAGTGTAAAAGTTACCTTAATTAGTATTGTACACTTACCATAATTGTATAGTTAGAATTATGGTAGAATAAGGTTTTAGGAATAGAATAGAAATAGGATTCTCCTATTTTGTAATTTGTATATATACCTTACAATTAATGAAAATAATCAAGGGATTATTTCTTTCAATAACCTTGGAGCACAGCCTGGAGTTCCGCCTGCTAATACACAAGCAACCCCTTTTGGAAATGCATTCTCTGGTGCTAGCTCTGGGTTCATTAGAGGTGGATTAGGGGCTTATGGAGAAAAAAATCCTTGGATCAAGTTCTCAGTATGTTCAAAGCAATGTAAGCTTTTCCGTAGTTTCTTTTATTTGTATAGGTTTCTTAAAAATAATAATTCTTATGTTAATAGTTGTTCATTAGGTGATGGAACATATGTCAGGAGTATATAATGACATAACAGTAGGCAAAGAAATGTTGTTTCTGTATAGGCGAAGGAATTTTGCTTTCTTTTTCTTTTATTTATTTGCTTTTTTATCTATGGCAGTTCCACCATAATTTGAATTTCATAGTTTTCTTGTAAGATTTCAAAAAAATTCTGTACTTTGATTTTTCTTTTATAACCGAGAAATCCCCAAGGGAGAGTAGCACAATTTGTCTTTACTTTGATGACATCATTAAATTGGCATTGTTACTTAATAGAGTAATGTAAGTGTCATTTGAACTTTTAATTGAATTTCAGACGTTAGGGGTTCTTTCATCCATCAACATATAGTGATTGAAACAAGGTGAAGAAATTTCCGTTCCTTTATAATGTGCAATTAATGAGTCAGTATCATTAAAATTGACATCTACCTGAGCGAGAAAAAGTCACATCACCTCTGCTTAGGAGAAGAATATCGGGTGGTTAAAGGAGATGGAACCAATAATAATAAAACTGGAAAATAGTTGCACCATCTTCTGATTCTGCTCTTACAAATTGATGTTGCCTCGTTAATGTTTAAATACTCTTTAAATGTTTTGATGTAAAGTGTGCATACCAGATTGGCTGGAATGACTATTGTTAACAAGAGAGATTATAGAAATTGTGGTGGTAGGCTTGAGTGTAACATAATCCTTATTGATCCCTAAGAGGGGGTGGGGGTTGTGTAGCAGTCTAAGAGTTGGAGTAACAACCTCAGGAATGAAGATTCGTTTCCTAATAGAGGCAACTCCAATCTGCCTAAACGTAGGTAGAGTTACTTGATATTTGTATTAGAGGGAGATAGGAAGTACCTGTGGATTAGTCAAGGAGACGCGCAAATGACTCGGGGTAGCACCATTATAAAAGGAAGTGACATAATTCTGTGTGATTATTGTTTATGTAGCAAAAGGCTGTTTAATTGACCCAGGAAATTACCCTGATGGTAGAGCTAGGAAGGAGAAGGTGATCAGATAAGGGGCACAGGGTGGCAAAATGCCGAGGGAAGTGGGGTTGGGACCGGAGAAGGGGATGATTGTACAGGTAATTTTGTCTAGCTAACAGTTGGATTAGGAAAAGCTACGCTGCTAAGGCAGTCTGCACTGGAAAAAAGATTTGCCCTCACACAGCAAGTGATATAGAGATCTTTCTTCAGAACTGATATACGTATTGAATTAGAGTTGCTTTAGTGACTGAAGCAATATGCAGAAACTAGCAAAATAAATAAAAGAAAGAAAGAGGAAACCATCATTGGAAATTAAGGGGTCGTTTGGTAGGAGGTATTAGAGAAAATATTGAATGCATTAGCTTTGTGTATTACTAATACATCGTTTGGTACACTTTTTCAACCTATGTGTATTAGTTATACACCCTATTTGGTATTATCCTATGTATAACAAATACACAACAAACCATGGTATTAGCAATGCAAATGTTTTCAATACATGCATAAATATAATTAAAGACACAATTGCCCTTGAAGTCCGTTGATAATGAATCAAATTTTCAGATTTTTCATTCTTAACAATTTTTTGCTTTGTGCAACAAAGCATAATTACATATTCTACTACAAAATTAGACAGCATCCAGGTGGTAACTAAATTACTCTTTCTTTTATCTTAATTAAACTGAATAGTATCCACATTAATTTTGTGTATTTGCTCTTTGGCTCCAATAGAAGAAACTCTACTGTAATGTAAAATGAATAATTGATGTCTAAGGCAATGAGAGTTTCCTGAGATATTGGACTGGTCAATTCAAATGGCTAGTTACGAACTTACGATCAGCTTTAAAAAATCAGACAACGTCTAAAACAAGCGTAACAAGTGACTTGTTTTTGGTAGCCCGATCACCCGTATTCAACCCATTTCCAACCCATATTTACCCATTTTATTACGGATTGAATATGAGCTGAAACCATTTTATATAGAGAGTGAACGGACGTTGCAATAAAATTGATGCAATAAAAATAGTCATTCAAGAGTAAAATTGGTGCAATAAAAATAGTGTACAAAGCTAAAGAATGTGAAGGGTATTTTTGTAAATAAATAATTTTCTTAGAAATTATGCAATGCTTTAATACATTAAACCAAACAGTTTATAAGAAATAACCCTAGCATAACTAATGTTAGTATAACTAATTACATCATTACTAATACCAACATTACTGATACTCCCTACAACAACAACAACAACAACATACCCAGTGTAATCCCACAAGTGTGTTATTACTAATACACCCTATTCAACATTATTCTTATACACCCTACTAAACGACCCCCAAGTAACTTGCCATCCTTTTGATTAGTTTGATAATGCAACAACATTTTAGGATCTTTTTTTTAAAAAAAAATAAAGTTTCTCCTCTCTTGTAAGTTTCTTTAAAATGTTTTAGCAAAGAGAAGTCTCATATGCATCAGAAATTTTTCTGTATTATCATGAGCCGCAAAAATGTATATCAGTTTTTGCAATTTGGGCCTTTGAGGTGCTTAAAATATAATTTCTGAAATATTCAGGAGTTCAGCAAATACCTCTTTCATTCCATAATTGGAGCATTCACCTAGCTTGCACCTTTATATTGCTTCTATTCCTCCTATTATTCATCGTTGTTGCAAATAAAGAAAAAAATATATATGTATTTCATGGAATAACATTGACTGTATTGATGTTTAGGAATGATGGGATTGTGCAACACATTAAAGATATTTTCAACGATAGTACTCTTAACTGCCTTATTTTGACATTTTTAGTGTCCAAAACATCTACCGTTCCATCATACATGCCTTCTATCAGATAAAAACATCTACCTTTCCATCCATAACATTTTATTTTTGGATGATACTGATTGAAGTTGTGTAGCTTTGGTGGTTGAAATAAAGTTCTAACTTGCAACTTTTTATGTAAACAGATAAGTAGATACTTTTCTGATCCCCAGTACTACTTCCAAGTGAATGACCAGTACGTGAGAAACAAACTGAAAGTAGTCCTTTTACCTTTCCTACACAGAGTAAGATTTTGTTGGCGTTGATCTCATTGGATTATCATCTTAGCATTATGCTCCCCTAGTAGTAACCTTCTCAACTGTCTGCAGGATCATTGGACAAGAATCACTGAGCCTGTTGGTGGCAGGCTATCCTATAAGCCCCCTATCTATGACATAAATGCTCCAGATTTGTACATTCCGTTTATGGCCTTTGGTACCTATGTTGTTCTTGCTGGCTTATCATTGGGTCTGCAGGGAAGGTAAGCTTATAATTTCCTCAAGCTTCATTTAGGCTTTGAATGCGGTGTTAGTAATTGTGATAGGTGTTGGTTACAAAGATGCAGGAAACGGAAATTACAAGTAACTGCTAAGGATTACAAGAACTGAAATTACAATTCAACAAGAAACTGAAATTACAATTCAACAAGAAACTGAAATTACAAAGAACAAACTGGAACTGTTTGTGGTATGCTGAGTCGAGTGTTTGCACTTTGTCTTTAAGACAATATTGCCCCGTATGTATCCTTTCTACGTCCTGGACAATTGTCTCCCAAGATAAAACAGCAAGCGAACAAATGAGCAAAGGAAACTCAAGTGTTACCGTGAAGAATTTTGAGTAATGAAATGATGCTGGAAGTTGTAGGAAGACTGAATTTGTTTCTGTTTGTGTGTTAAGTGTAGCTCAACAATGGTGACAAAGGGTGCTTTATATAGTTGGAGAAGAGGCTCATGAACTGCCCACATTACTGCCATTACCGGCCAAGTAATGGCAATAATGGGGTAGTAATTCACCAAAATAAATGGTGAATTTGATGTGCAACGGATGACATTTAGGAAGAGTAATTCAACCAAAATAAATGGCTGAATTGAGTGCTGTTCTCTGCCAAGTCTGACTTTCTTGAAACTTCAGGGACCAAACTGTACATCTTGAAACTTCAGGTCCAAAAAGATAATATCAGAAGAAGCACAACCCGCGGCCCGAGAATCCGGATGGGACGGGCAGCGGCGGCGCGCGTGTGGGCTTTTCTTGAACCGAAGCACATCTAGGTCCTCCCTCCTTTAAACACATGGGATACCCTTGGGGTCCCAAACCCCAAGCCAACTTTGAGACTTATAAACAAAACAATTCTTTCTTCCTCCACCGATGAGGGAGAATTGATCCCATACCACACTTTTCCATGCTTCAAACACCTCACTTCGTGGACCAATATCTCTTTCATTTCTCAACGAAATTTGACGATCCTTGGCCCTCCGGTTATCTACTTACTTAGTAGATTATGCACGTGTGAAGAACCGGATTCTCCAACATGCGTAACACTAGTGTTTAAGCCGTTAAAGTTGATCGGACGCAACTCCCGCCAAAGACAAATTTCCAACAATAGGTACATGATTCCTTACCAATCAAATATCTCCGTTGAATTTGGTTAATGGTTGCTCACCTCATTTTTGTTTGAAGTGCCAAATGACATGACTTAATACTTGAACATGCAGTGTATGGAATTTATAATGTTTTCAGCAGCAGTACTTAATTCAGTTATTTGCATGAAGCTATCTGTTACAGCAGCTAATTTGGTTTTGTGCTATTACTCCTTTGGGTTATCTCCTCATCACAATTTAGTATCCTACTTTGGTTGGACAGAATGACTTAGATAGCAATTGATATTTTGTTATATTGACAGAAGTGGGTCCAAAAGCTAGGATGAACTTAACATCACAGAAAGGGAATGTGGTATCTTCTAAATACTTAATTGTAAGAACATACTCTTACCAAAGAGTACATAAAAGAATCTTCTTTAGGAAAGTAGACACAATCTTGAACAACTTAAAATAGAAAATATGATAGTTTAGGATAAAGGAGTAGTTTTCTGTATATCATGTCAGATATGATTGCTGATGTTTCCTTGACTTCTGGCAATGGTCTGGTAATCTTATTCTACCATGTGTATTCTCCTTGTTTTATTGTTTCCAATGTACTGCATATTGTAACATTTTACTTTCTTGCAATATCTTCTGTAGCATGGAATACCTCCCTGCACTATATCCTCTTCCTTTTGTTTGTATGGATTCTGAATCTTGTCATATCTTGCCAGGTTTAGCCCAGAAGCTCTCAGCTGGCTGTTCATCAAGGGATTGGTTGGCTGGTTTTTACAAGTTTCGGTGTGCTGAAGATGACATTGTTGTCACTGGGTAGTGGAGAGGCTCCTCTCCTTGACATTGTTTCATACGCAGGATATGCTTTTGCAGGATTGTCCATAGCTCTTTTGGGAACAATTATATGGAACTATTCATACTACTTTTTGATGCCGTGGACATGCTTGTGCATGGGAGTATTCTTGGTGAAGACGATTAAGAGAGTTCTCTTTGCAGAGGTGAGGACGTATGATTCAAGTAGGCATCATTATCTCCTATTGTTTATAGCCCTAGCTCAATTTCTTCTCCTCTTTTGGCTTGGGAAGATTAGCCTTAGTTGGTTCTTTTGAATTACGTCTCCAGTTGTCAAGTAGTCTGGCAGTTTCTGCTTTTTGGGAAGTTAAGCAAGCAGTTTTTCTGTATGCCTTGTCACATTGATGTTTTATTCTTGGATGCTAGAGACATGTAAATGGACTGACTAGCCACTTACTCCACGAAATGTGTATGATAACGCTTGAAATGTTTAGTGGTGTTTCGCTGGTGAACAGAAAGTACAGGAAAAGGATTGCAGAAGATTTTTTTGGCAGCATTTTGGTTGTATGGGAGTATGGGACTAGTTTTATGCTATCGTTATTTGATCTTATTCAGGTAGATTCCATTTCATGAAAGTGAGGCATTTTAATACTCTCAGATTTTCTTCTGATGGTTGTACAAGTGCATATGTAGAATCCTCATGTTTTGTGAAGGTTGAAAGAACTGCAAATATACCTGAGCCGGGCATGCAATTGGGGTTTGGTATGTTAGGTTCATGTGAAGGAACATATGCGTATTCTGTGATTCAGTAAATTCCACTTGTGTGTGCAGGTCTGCACATTTCAATTGGGATAGCACTAACCTTATCTTTTTGGCTGGGCAGTGTTAGTCTGCACTGTAAGATGTGTGTCACATGTTAGCAGTAATAAGCTTTCCCTGCCATACTGTAGGATTAGAATACCTTATTAAACTAATTCCAACTTGGGCTTTGACTACCTCATCTTTGGTAGGAATAAAATTTCAGAGTGAGGTCTAAAGAAAGACAGATATTAGAATTCGCTTAGTTGGTAAAATGCCTTCACTCGGAAATGACGCCACTGTCCACCTTTTGCCTTGTCTTTGAAAAATAATTATTGTCATGAAGTTTTAAATTTCAGTGGTGAAATTTCATGATATCTTACAGAATTTTACTTGTGAATTTGAAATTCTATAAAAATAACTATTTTTCAATTACAGGGGCTAAAAAGTGACTGTTAGTGAATTTTACTAACCTTCACTAAAGGGCGGACCCTTAGGCAATGAATTCATCCAGAACTAATATTTTTGATTGGAGCATAATATATACGTGAAAGTTCATGAAAATTTTAGAGATATTATATTTGAACATATAATTTTAGAGATACTAAATTCAGCATTAAGAATTTTAAAGATTGAACGGATTAAGCAGTTTGACTATCAATCATTAGGCAGTAAATAAAGAATGAATATTGGTTTTGTGAGAGTAGTGGGAAGGCTGACAGGGTGGGTCCAAGCTCTCATGGAATTTAAGCTGTTGGTTAAGGAGCCAACATGACACACCAGATTCTTAACTTCCGCACACATTACAATGAATTATCTCTCTCCCTCCTATCACCCATGTGTGTATTATGTATGGAATGAAAACATGAATTCCAATGGATTTCTTATATGGACTTAGATAATCCTTATCCTATAAGTTAATTTTTGAGGTTGAGTTAGACACAAGATTCATTCTTTACATGGTATCGGAGCTAGACCCATTCCAATTCTTTGGTCACCGATGTTGGGCTCCCAAATTATATTATTCACGCTCCAGTTAACAAGGTCTAGGCATGTGGAGGAGTGTTAAGAGTCCCACATCGAATATGGAATGGGAACATGGACTCCTTAGAAAACCACCACAGCATGAGTTCGAACCTGATGGGAACAATTTGCTCTCTTCTGGGTAGGACCTTGTAGGTGATATCAGTTGCTCTATTCTCAAACCATGTTCATTCAGGCACATCCCGCGATTTATTGGTAGTAGTGCTGAGGGACTGGGATTACTATCTTCAGAAATAGTCTGACGTAAATCGGAAAGCTGGATATAAAAAAAAAACCACTACACTGTCCGCTTTATACCACTTGAAACACTAGCCATAAGCCGCCACACACGTCAGTTAGGAAAATGATAGAAGTAGGGGTATAAAATGGAGGATTGAGATGAATTTGGAGCGAATTAAAATGAGTTGTATTATATGATCCGTGCTAAAATCATTTGGCTGAAAAGTGAGTCATGACCCAATCTACTCGACTCTTAATAAATTTTAATTTCTTTGTTTATTCTGTTACAATTTTTTTAAGTATTTCATTTTTTAAAAATTGATTATGGCTATATAGCATAACACATAAAAAAAGTGTATTTAAAAAAAATATTGATAATTTTTTTCATGAATCAATTTGTGCTACATATCAACCTAATTTTTAGATGGCTGAATTGGGTGGGTCAAAATAAACTCAACTATTAAATGAGCATGTCACAAACTTGAACGGATTGGACTTATTATGTTTTCATGGAGTAATTGACAGTAAGAGAAAGAAGAAATTACACAGAACACAAATTTTTTAAAAGGTATTTAAAAAGGTTATTTTAAGAAGTTACAATTACGTTTAGGAAATTACATAAATACAATCTACTCTGTACGTTCCAAAAAACTGCCTTACTCACTATTTAGACAGTCAAATGATATTTTCTGACTATAATTTTTTAAAATACTTTCTAAATATTTTGAATTATTAACTATTGTGACTTATAATACTTTTTATGTAATTTCTATTTTATTTCAAAAAAATAAATAAAGATTTTATGTTCGAATTAACACTGAAAATTAGTTAATTTGACCGTCGTAATCCGAATATTAAGACAATCTTCTGGGACATAGGGAGTATTCTAATTTTAACTTTTTAATTACATTTTATAATTTATCATATCCCTAAAATATCTCTTCTAATTAAATACACAATAACATCTAATATTCTCCTAAAATTGTATAATATCAATTTTTCATAAACAAGACTCTACTAGATACTCCTCCATCATTCTATGAAATTTACAACTAAAATTTAATATCAAGTTTGCCACAACCCAACTCTAAAACTTAAGTCGTGACAAGACACCAAACAAGTATTACCCGGACTACGCGAACCTTCTATACTAACATGCTTATTACAGGAGAATAAATAGGGCAAAATAAATACTAAACAAGTCTAATAGAATATGACTGCAAAACGTAGACAATATTTGAAAGACACCAACCCATAACATCCAGAAGTCAACTAAGTCATGAAACTATAAATATGTACCAACACAAAATGATTGAATGATAGATGACCGAAAAGGGCCTCTTCAAATGAGTGCTGTATCACCTCAGCTAGGTAGGACTAGGTTGCACTGAAAGTCGCAGATCTAGTACTAGACCTCCTTCAACAGGTCATGCACAAAATATGGTGTTTATCAAAAGACCTTGTAAGTTCATAAACTCACTCTTTCAGTTTAACTTTGGGACAAGTCTTCTAAAAACAGCAGTATTTTTCAAATAATAAGGTCATAACAAGTATAGATTTTTTTTGATAAGTAAACAAGTATAGAAATCAATTTTGCAATCAAGATGGACGTCATAAACATAATCACACTAGAGAATCATGATGCTATTTATGTTGCTAAGCTGCTATGAACTGACGAAAGCTACTAATAACGGATATGGAGCATAGATTGCTTGTCAAACCCGCATCGATGCATTATCCACATGTCTTACCCATCATTGGTGTTTTAGCTTGTTTTGACCCACCTGACGCGGTGTATCAACCACTAGTCTTACGTGGTAGTGGCTCAACTGTAGAGCTATTAGATATATGGCATACATAATGTCCCAAGTTGTGTATGATACTAACTAGTGATGATACATTCTAAATAACTAAACATATATCACAAAGGCTATATTATCTACTAAAATATCAATATATATATATATATATATATATATATATATATATATATATATATTAAAATAAATAATCTCTTGATTATTTTCATTAATGAAAGAGTATATATATAATTTAAAATTTCCAAAATAGTAAAATCATATTCCTACTCTATTCCCAAAATTCTATTTTAATTGTACAAGAATCTTATAATTAGGGTAATTGTACAAACCTAATTTAATACAATATTTACACTTCAATTTGACTCCAAAACCGTGATATATACGGGCTTGTATACCGTGTATACCATGGTTTCACACTTGGTAAAATGCCTTGTGAAACCGTGATATACATGGTATATAAACCCATGTATATGTAGCCATTAAGAGGGGTGAATATGTCAAACCTTTGATAGGAAGTATGTTAAGAAGATATGTAGCCATTTGTAGAGCATGATGCCAAAAGGAAGAGGGAACGGAGCATGGACTAATAAAGTTCGGACAATATTATTAATGGTACGAATTTTACGTTCGGCTTTCCCATTTTGTGAGGACGTATGAGGACAAGAGAAACGAAAATTTATTCCATGATTACCACAAAAATCCCGAAACAACCCATTATCATATTCTTTGCCATTATCACATTGAATATTTTTGATATCCCGTTCGAACTAGGGGTGGCCAGTGGGCCGGGCTCGGGTCTGGCGGGCCGGTCTGGCGGGGTCGGGGTCGGGGCGGGGACGAGCCGGGGGGTCGGGATCGGGACTAGCGGGCCTAGCGGGGTCGGGTCCGGGCGGGACTGCTCCGCCCCCCCCGTCCCGATCCCGATCCGTCGGTATCGGGCGGGCGGGCTCGGGTCGGGCTCGGGTAGGGGCGGGGCGGGGTCGGGTTTTCCTTTTTTTTTTTTTTTTAAAAATAACATATGTATAAAAAAAACTCAATAAACAAAACAAGATAGTGTAATAAAAACATCCCAAGGCTGTTTTTGTGCCTCTTATATTATTTAATAGACATATGATTTTTTTGTAATACAAATACAATTGTCTAAAATCTAAATTGCAACTTTATGGTGTTGTCCAAAAGTTGTAAATTACATAATAAAATTGCAATTAAAAAAATTACATTTTCAAAAAAATCTGTTCTAATTGCTTGATGATTTCATATGGTTCTTCGGTTGGAATAGGTATTTGTTGGTCAAATTGATCCACGTCGCTTCCACTACCTTCGGTTAAGATTTCGTTGTAGTTTTCATCATCTTCTTCGTTGATCTCCGGTTGACCGCACCTTCTCCGCTCCGCTCGTATCCAATCTCTCGAATAATACCGCAATTTCCAAGTCGTCTCCGGCCAATGAGTGTCGTGGTCTCCTATTTGATATCTCTGCTGCGAAAAAGCGCTTTCGACGCGATTGATGACGCTTGAATGTTCAAAACATCTCGAGCCATCAATGAAAGTGTCGGAAAGGTCTTCTCATTCCCCCTCCAAAGTATTTCAAACAAGTCTTCTTGTCCATCTTCATTGATAACTTCTTGATACGGTACAGAACCCCGCAAAACAAAAATATCCAACTCGCTAATTTGGTTAGTAGAGGTACGGCCGCAAATTCTATTTCGAGGCTTTCAATACTAGCCGCGAAACAACATGTCTTTTGTGAGGTTGTGTTGAAGATGAAGAAGATGGTATGGTAGCCGGTACGTTACTAGCATTTTCTTGTTGATAAAATCTATATATATTTTTGCATTGGTGTTCTACGCTATTCAACACTTCTTCTTTAGTTTGTTCAATAGGTGGTGGGTGATTTAGATTTTTGGGACTTGGAGGTGGTAGTACTTCTATACAATCGTAAATAGTTTCAATTAGTGATTTAGTACCGTCTATTTTAATAGTAGGATTTAATACGAGAACCAATAATATAAATAGAAGGAATAGGAATAAAATATTTTTTTATTTTGACAAACATTTTTTTAATAGTTGCCTTATAATTTGGTTTTTCCATATATTCACTAAGTAATAAAAATATTAGAGTTATATAAAATAACATAGTTGAAATAGTAGGATAATATATACCGGAAAATTCTTTTGTTGCTTGAAAAAATTTCTCTAAAAATACAATAAGTTCGGAAAATTTTACCCAATCACTATCTAAAATCATATCAGCTGGCTTTTTATTATGAGAGTTAAAAAATAAAGTTATAGGTAATTTATAGTCATAAGCAACAAGTAATTGCTCGTATAAAGAATTCCACCTAGTCGATACTTCTTGTGGAATTCTTCTATAAGGTAGTCCACAATCGTGACAAGTTTTTTTATATTCTTTTCTACGTTGTACTTTATTACTTTTAAAAATAAAGTTTATAGCAAATTGTATTTTACTAAGAATGTCTTCAAAAAGTGATAGACCATCCTTTACAATTAAGTTATATATATGGCACGCGCATTTTATATGAAAATGGTCCGGAAAAGATGGAGCTAAACTATTTTTTAACATTGTAATTGCGTAATTGTTATTAGAAGCGTTATCTAATGTAATAGTCATAATTTTATCGGTAATTCCGTAATAATCGCACACTTGATAAATATTTTACGCAATAAAAGTACCGGTGTGCCTATCATCTATATATCTATACGCTAAAATACGTTTTTGCATAGACCATTTATAATCTATCCAATGACAAGTTACGTTAAATAATCATGGCCGTTAGTACTACGACATATATCGACGTGATAGATACTTTGCCATTAAAATGATATAATGAAAAACGTAAATATTGTTGATATTCATGCGCAAATTTAAATACATCTCTCTTAACGGTTGACCTAGGAAAACCGTTAAAAGCAGGATTATATATATCTCTAATGTAATGAATAAAGCAGGAGATGAAGGAAATGAAAAAGGCAAACCCTCCACAACAACTAATTTTGATATTGCTTCCCTATCTCTATGTTTGTTGTATTTAGAGCCTACAATTCCCCCCCCCGTCATAGGGTTAATTTGACCCCGTACTTGGTCCGGGACATGATCGGTATGTGAACCTTGTCCCGATGGAGCGCCGTTTGCGCACCCGGTTTTGAAGCCGGTATTGGGCATACCTAGTCGGATGAGCACTTACTACGTGTCTAATTAAACCCCCCCGTCCCACCGTGACCTTTTCCAGTTTTAAATTTTAAAACATTTTTACAAATTTTACATATGGCTACTTGATTCTCTACGTCCCTATCAAAAAATGTCCATGCATCTCGATTTTAATGGTCGTTTTTTGGACCTCGTCTCATACTAGGGGGAATATGAGGTATTTCAGTTGAAGGTGCACTAGTGGGCGTGTTGTCATCAATATTAGTGGGTGTATCGTCTAGATCATCGTCTAAATTAAAGTCTTCTTGAGTTCCAGAAAATAACTCCTCATCTAAATCTAATGGTATTGTAGGAAAATGTTGAGTATCAACAAAATCATCATGTGTAGGAATAAGATGACTAGAAGAAGTACCCTTGCCCTGGTTGCCTCTACTAGAAGAAGCACCCTTACCCTTACCCTTAAACATACCTTTTAATCATTCCATTTTAATTATGATAATAAATAATTAAAGACAATAAAATTAAGTGCGCTAAATAAAATAAACAGACAATAATAATTTAATGAAGGAACGAATGTACCAAACGCCGACGTAACGTCGACGTGTAATCGAGAGGTTGAAAATTGAAACTTTGCTCGATGGAAGATCCTCAAGCTAGTTGCCAACTTCACTCCCAATTCCCAAATGAATTAATAAAATTGAATATTTAGCAAACAATGTAGAGAGATATATTGAGAAATTAGAGAGATTGTAGGAAGATTTGTGAGAAAGATGAAGAGAAAATGAGTTATTTATAGTTGAAAAATTGGGTTAAAGTGTAAATATAATAACTTATGGGTTAAAAATAAATATTAAGGGGTAGGGGGGGGGGGGTTGGGGGAGGGGGGGGGCCTAAAATGGCCGTTGGCCAACGGCCATAATCTAAAATGGCCGTTGGTGCAACGGCCATTTTTGCAAAGGGGTTTAAGGGTCGGGGTCGGGGTCGGGGTCGGGACGGGCTCGGGGCGGGCTCGGGTCCGGCGGGCACAGGGCGGGCTCGGGTCCGGCGGGACGAGACATCATCCCGTCCCGAGTTCGAGTCCCGCCCCGTTAAATTTTTTTTTTTTTTTTTTTTTTTTAGAGCGGGGTCGGGGCGGGACCGGGACGGGGTCGGGCCGGGGTCGGGTCGTCCCGGCCCACTGGCCAGCCTTAGTTCGAACTGGGTATGGATGAAGGCTCTAAATTTTAAGAAAGTGGAAAACACTTGAGATTTTTTCGCTAACGGAAAAGTCCATAAAAAATTAGAATAATCATCCAAAAATAGAACATAATAACGATGACCTAAAGAACTGAGAACATGAGATGTCCATAAATAACTATGAATTATCAAATGGCATTAAAGTACGAGAAGTAGAGTCTACAAATGGTAATTTAACAAATTTTCCTAGAGAACAAGATTGACAAATCGAAGTACTACGCGTACCCTTACAAGAAATCAAATTGTTTTTATGTAAGGAAGAAACAATAGACGACCCAGTGTGACCCAAACGTGCATGCCACAAGGAAGGAGTAAGAGTTGCAAAAGTAGATGGCAAGGCTTGACTCAAGAGACCGGATGTGGGCGTGATAGGATAAAGATCTCCCCTACTATCACATCTCATGAGAGGAATCCCCGTCTTGAAATCCTTCACAGAAAATCCAAAAGGATCAAAATCAACAGAAACTCAATTATCAGTGGTGAATTTACGAACAAACACTAAATTTTTAATTAAGTTAGGGGCATGAAGGGCATTTTCAAGACAAGAGGTGGATGAGGGAGACAACGTTTTATGACCATAACCACGAATCGGAATTGTATTGCCATTACCAACGATTATGCCACGATTGTAGCTCAAATTGGAATAAGACGAGAGAGTACCTTGGTCGGATGTCATGTGAGTAGTAGCACCGGTGTCTATGTACCAATTTGCGTCCGGAGGATTTAATCCAAGTGTGTGCATCGCAGCTTCAATATCGGGAAGGGTGGGGCCCACTGTATGATGGTCCTGGTAGGGCCGAGGCCCAAGCACGTCGGCTAGCTGCTCCTGCCCAAAATTGCCTCTCGGGTTCCACTGTGGGCCGGGATAATTAGGCCTGCTTGGCTGCTGAAACTGGGCCCAGTTCGGGTGGGCAGTGTACGACGGAAAATAGGGGTTGTTGGACCCAGGCCCACTGGCCCAGATCTACGGCCATGGGCCCTAGGGCTGTGGCCAGTTGGCTTGCGACTCACTGCCCCGAGGCCCATTGCCACCCCCGTTATTGCCACCTCAGTTTTCGCCACGATTTTTGCCATTATTTTTGCGATTCTGACCCTTTTTGCCGCCACCGTTGTTGCGGTTTTGGCCAGAATTGTTGGAGATAGATGGAGAAAAGTTGGACTCGGTCACCATGGTATATTTCTTATCATAGGTCGGAGGCTTAATATGCATAAGTTTGAAGACATTAGTGGCGCATAATGAATGAGAGTCATGATACTATGTGGGTTGGTCATCCATGACAACATCGCACTAGGGTCTTGGTTGAGTTGGTCTATTATTGGTCGCGCATGTAGGATGGCATAAAGTGTTATGTGCAAACATGTCTTGTGTGCCAATAGGACAAGATTGAGCAACAAAATCTATGAGGACTTTTGGAGTCAATACTAATTAGAGTGTCCGTGGGAAAGTGTGACTATGGATTTTATCACATATTTGCTGAAGCCTAATTAATGGTTATGGCACTATCATGATAGCCATATGCATATTTTTGAAGTATGCTACTTTCATTCTCATCTCACGGAGTTGTTGTTATTAATCTGTATTCCAAAAAACCAGTAAACAATAAACACTGAAAATAAACAGAATCAGTGTTGAAAAAATAAGAATAATTTTTCAGAATATAATCGAGCCCACTTAGTTCAAAGTGTGTCCTTAAGGAAATTATTCCCCTCACAGTACTCGAGGTTGATGGAATATCCCCTCCCAGGATAGAACGATTATCTTACCAGAATAGTAGTACTTCAAACTCTGGTAGCGGCGAACCACTCAACAGTAGTATATCACACAGAATTTATTCGTGCAGAAGAAGAAGAAGATTTTGTAGTTCAGAAAATTAGTAAGTAATATTCTGAGGAATCAAACGAATTTATAGCCATGGAAGTACTGTTTCTGAATGTTTGCAACCTTTCTGAACAGCCACTGAAAATGGTGGGAAATTTAAATAAGGAAAAGAAATCGGGTCGCGGGTCAGACACGCGGATCCGGCCGGGTCGCGGGTCAGGGTCACTAACGGGTAGGATTTGATAAGTTAATTAATTTAATTAAATAATGATTAATTAAATAATTAAAAATTAAAGAAAATTTGGTCCAAAAAGATTATCAATCAATCAGATCATTTGACCAAATCCAAATCCAAATCCAAATTCGAAGCCGTAGCCGTAGCCGTAGCCGTAGCCGTAGCCGAAGCCGAAGCCGTAGCCGTAGCCGAAGTCGACCCGAGCTGAGCGAGCGACGACGGCGGCGCGAGGGGTCCTTGCCCCCTCAACCCTTTTACTGACAAGAAGGAGTAATTCTACTTATAAGTAGAAGAACTTTTCTTTCCACTACCGATGTGGGACAAATGCTTATTTTATAAAGCAAGAGGGAACTCCCACTTTCTTTCCACTACCGATGTGGGACAACTCCCACTTTTCTTTCCAATCATTTCCCATTCACCAATATCAATACCCAACAATCCCCCACATGAATGGGGAATGGCTATAATATAAAAGTGCGGACAAGTGTGATATACAAGCGAGAATTGACTGCATCTGGATAAGTAGGTTTCCCTTTGAACTTTCCGTAGTGAACTTATATCGGATTTACTCGATCAATCGGTAGATTTGATATCTTTGAACCGTCGAACTTTGTTGTATACCTAGACAACATAAGTCACACAATCAACCCTCAACCGTTTATGGTTCTCACGGTTGTGTTCGTTTCGACCATGAACACCTCCTGGTTTCATGAGTGTGTAGAGAATGGGCCTTTCTTGTCATTCCCCTTTAAAGCGGCTTACACTTAACACTCACATAGGTGATTTCTAAACATGTGGTCCTATAGCCACATTATCCGGTCATACACGCGATTTAGATAATCATTAAATAACCTTAATGCTTTATTAACTCATTAACAAGCCATAAGGTGTTATCCTTATTTCTGAACATTGTCTTCATCCGAGAATGGGTTAAGTTATTTGACAATGTTGAACCGTCAGTCACAACTTTGTTTGATCTCCTTGAACCTAGCTCTTGGGATCTCCAGTCTACTAGGTAGAGTTACCGCCATGATGACTTGTCCTCGGCCTTAACCCCATTCCCATTGATGATCTACTAACTCCTCTCTAGATAAGCCTTTTGTAAGCGGATCCGCCACATTATCTCTTGACTTTACATAGTCAATCGTGATAACGCCACTAGAGAGGAGTTGTCTAACGGTGTTGTGTCTTCGTCGTATGTGACGAGATTTTTCGTTGTACATTACGCTCCCTGCCCTACCTATTCTTTGCTTGATTTGTCACAATGTATACATATAGGAGCCAAAGGTTTGGGCCAGAATGGAATATCTTCTAAGAAATTCCGGAGACATTCAGCTTCTTCACCGGCCTTGTCTAAAGCTATAAATTCAGATTCCATTGTAGAGCGGGCGATGCATGTTTGTTTTGATGATTTCCAAGACACTGATCCACCCCCAATTGTGAAAACATAACCACTCGTGGATTTAACTTCAAATGATCCGGTGATCCAATTTGCATCAGTATATCCTTCGATCACGGCGGGATATTTGTTATAATGCAACGCATAGTCTTGGGTGTGTTTTAAATACCCCAAGACTCGTTTCATTGCCATCCAATGAGTTTGATTGGGATTACTCGTGAATCGACTCAGCTTGCTTATAGCACATGATATATCTGGTCGTGTACAATTCATAATATACATAAAACTTCCCAAAACTCGTGCATAGTCCAATTGTGAGTCACTTTCACCTTTATTCTTTTGAAGTGCAAAACTTACATCAATTGGAGTCTTTACAACATTGAAATTTAAATACTTAAACTTGTCAAGTACTCTTTCAATATAATGAGACTGCGATAATGCTAGACCTTGTGGAGTTTTATGAATTTTGATGCCTAAGATCAAATCAGCAACTCCTAAGTCTTTCATATCAAATTTGCTAGCCAGCATACGCTTCGTAGCATTTATATCGGTAATATCTCTACTCATTATCAACATGTCATCAACATATAAACAAACAATGACTTCATGATTTGGAGTATTTTTAATGTAAACACATTTGTCACACTCATTAATCTTAAATCCATTTGCCAACATTGTTTGGTCAAATTTTGCATGCCATTGTTTGGGTGCTTGTTTAAGTCCATAAAGTGACTTAACAAGTTTGCACACTTTCCTTTCTTTACCAGGAACCACAAAGCCCTCAGGTTGTTCCATGTAAATTTCTTCCTCCAATTCTCCATTTAAGAAAGCTGTCTTGACATCCATTTGATAGATTTCAAGACCATATACGGCCGCCAGTGCTACTAACACTCGAATAGATGTTATTCTTGTTACCGGCGAGTATGTGTCAAAGTAATCAAGGCCTTCTTTTTGTCTATAACCTTTGACCACAAGTCTTGCCTTATATTTGTCAATAGTGCCATCAGCTTTCATTTTCCTTTTAAAAATCCATTTTGATCCTAAAGGTTTATTTCCAGGAGGAAGATCAACCAATTCCCATGTATGATTGTTCAAAATTGATTCAATCTCACTATTGACTGCCTCTTTCCAAAATGTTGAATCGAGAAGAAGACATCATTTGCTTTAAATGTTTGAGGCTCATTTTCAAGCAAGAATGTCACAAAATCTGGTCCAAAGGAAGTAGATGTCATTTGACGTTTGCTACGCCTTGCATCCTTTTTACTTGGTGTATTTTCCTTTGGTTCTTCCCGCGGTCGCTTAGATCTTTCACTTGACGACTCACATTCAGTTTTATACGAATAAATGTTTTCAAAGAATTCAGCATTATCTGATTCAATTACCGTATTAACATGTATTTCGGGATTGTCCAATTTGTGAACCAAAAACCGACAAGCTTTGTTGTTTGTAGCATAGCCAATAAAAACACAATCCACAGTTTTTGGTCCGATTTTTACCCTTTTGGGCAAAGGAACTTGGACCTTTGCTAAACACCCCCACACTTTGAAATATTTCAAGTTGGGTTTTCTTCCTTTCCATAGTTCATATGGAATAGATTGTGTTTTCTTTGTGGGGCACCCTGTTGAGTATTCGGTTAGCTGTAAGGATAGCTTCCCCCCACAAGCTTTATGGTAAACCAGAACTTATTAGTAAGGCATTCATCATTTCCTTTAATGTTCGATTTTTTCTTTCCGCAATTCCATTTGATTGTGGTGTGTAAGGGCGTAGTTTGATGAATAATTCCATATTCTAAACATATCTCTCGCAAAAAGAGATTCGTACTCTCCTCCCCTATCACTTCTAATCATTTTTATCTTTTTATTTAATTGATTTTCCACTTCGTTTTTGTATTGCTTAAATGCATCAATTGCTTCATCCTTACTATTAAGCAAATACACATAACAATATCGAGTGCAATCGTCAATAAAAGTTATAAAATACTTTTTCCCACCGCGAGATGGTATTGACTTCATATCACATATATCTGTGTGAATTAAGTCTAAAGGATTTGAATTCCTATTAATAGACTTATATGGATGTTTAACAAACTTAGATTCGACACAGATTTCACATTTAGATTTATTACACTCGAATTTAGGCAATACTTCTAAATTAATCAATTTTCGCAAGGTTTTGTAGTTGACATGTCCTAAACGAACATGCCATAAATTATTTGACTCCAATAAGTAAGACGAAGTGAATTCTTATTAATATTGTCAACAACCATTACATTGAGTTTGAAAAGGCCCTCGGTGAGGTAGCCCTTTCCTATGAACAAATCATTCTTACTTATTACAATTTTCTCACTAACCAACACACATTTAAACCCGTTTTTGACGAGTAGTCCGAAATTTGAAACTAAATTCTTCCGAATTGTTGGAACGTGCATAACATTGTTGAGAGTCGGGACCTTGCCGGAAGTCATCTTCGAAGTATCTTCCCATATCCTTCAACCTTGGTTTGTTGCGGTATTTCCCATAAAAAGTACCTCTTCGGGTCCGGCGGGAGCATAGGTTGCAAATGCTTCTTTTGTAGCGCAAACATGTCGAGTGGCACCGAGAATCAAGCCACCACTCCTTTGGGTTACCAACCAAATTGCACTCCGATAGCATTGCACACGGATCATCCATATCATCATTCTTTTCCACCATATTGGCTTGTCCTTTTTCCTTGTTCTTTTTCGGGAGACGACAATCGGGGCTTTGTGGTGCTTTCCCACAATTAAAGCGAGTTGCCCTTGAACTTTTTCTTGTTGGAATCCTTCTCCTTTCCGAAGGCCTCTTCCTTTTCTTGTTCTTTTTCGAGAGCGCAAGCATCTTCAACGATGTTTGCCCCTTCAATTGGTGAAGTCTTACGATACCTCTTCTCGGCGGTTTTGTTATCTTCCTCGATCTTGAGACGAATCACAAGATCTTCCAACTTCATTTCCTTTCTTTTGTGCTTAAGATAATTCTTGAAATCTTTCCATGAGGGCGGCAACTTCTCAATCATTGCGGCCACTTGGAACGCTTCATTTACTACCATACCTTCAAAGCAATAAGGTCATGGAAGATAAGTTGAAGCTCTTGAACTTGGGTTCCAACGGTTTTTCCATCCACCATTTTGTAGTCTAGGAATTTGGCAACCACAAACTTCTTCAAGCAAGCATCTTCGAGTTTTGTACTTCTTTTCAAGTGCACTCCATAGTTCTTTGGAAGTCTCTCTTGCCTTTGTAGACGTTGTACAAGTCATCTTCTAAGGCACTCAAAATGTAGCCTTTGCACAAAAAGTCGACTGTTTCCAAGCCTCGGTAACCATGAACTTTTGGTTGTCGGGCATGTCGGCGGCGAGCACGGGAGGGTCCTGTTTGGTGAACTTTTGCATACCAAGGGTGGTAAGCCAAAAGAACATTCTTTCTTGCCATCCTTTAAAGTTGGCACTTAGGTGAACTTCGCGGTTTCTCGGCCCGGTGGCACGGCGGTACGGGTTGTAGGAGTAACCGCAGTGCGAATGCTGCAGAGGTAGTTCCAGTCTCAATTGCCATTATTCGTTTGTCACTGTCAAATCGACAAACTGTTTTAGTTAATAAAACAAGAATAGCAATTCAATCACAGACTTAAACGATGAAGATTTTTTTTTCCTTCAAATTGCAGTATAATTATGAAACTTTAGTATTCCAACGAAGTTTTTATATCTTCGAGTCAGAATACTAATATTCATATGGAGTAGAAAACTGCACAAGTTTTAATCTCCAAACCAGAATACAACAACGATGAAGTTTTTATGTTCTTCAAATCGTTGTACAAGTATGAACTTTAATATTCCAACGAAGTTTTTATTTCTTCAAGTCAGAATATGAAATTTCACACGGAGTAGAAAACCACACAGGTTTTAATCTCCAAAACAAAATACAGATTAATCTAAAAATATAATTTCCTTAAGATTGTTATTAATCGTATTCCAAAAAACCGATAAACAATAAACACGAAAATAAAAGAATCGGTGTTGAAAAAATAAGAATAATTTTTCAGAATATAATCGAGCCCACTTAGTTCAAAGTGTGTCCTTAAGGAAATTATTCCCCTCACAGTACTCGAGGTTGATGGAATATCCCCTCCTAGGATAGAACGATTATCTTACCAGAATAGTAGTACTTCAAACTCTGGTAGCGGCGAACCACTCAACAGTAGTATATCACACAGAATTTATTCGTGCAGAAGAAGAAGAAGATTTTGTAGTTCAGAAAATTAGTAAGTAATATTCTGAGGAATCAAACGAATTTATAGCCATGGAAGTACTGTTTCTGAATGTTTGCAACCTTTCTGAACAGCCACTGAAAATGGTGGGAAATTTAAATAAGGAAAAGAAATCGGGTCGCGGGTCAGACATGCGGATCCGGCCGGGTCGCGGGTCGCGGGTCGAAGCCGTAGCCGAAGCCGAATTGAGCCGAGCGAGCGACGACGGCGCGAGGGGTCCTTGCCCCCTCAACCCTTTTACTGACAAGAAGGAGTAATTCTACTTATAAGTAGAAGAACTTTTCTTTCCACTACCGATGTGGGACAAATGCTTATTTTATAAAGCAAGAGGGAACTCCCACTTTCTTTCCACTACCGATGTGGGACAACTCCCACTTTTCTTTCCAATCATTTCCCATTCACCAATATCAATACCCAACAAAGGAAGCTGTCAAGCTATTCTTCAAGATCATGTTGAACAATTAGTGCTTTGCCGAGGCATATTATTAGTGATCAAAACTCTCACATTAGCCGGAGCTTCGGGAGAGAGTATTTGACATGCTTGGCACGAAGTTGCACTTCTTTTACTAGCTTCCGGGCAGAGAGAGATGGACATACAGAGTAGGTAAATGCTTTATTAGAGTGCTACGCACTTCAGGCATTATGTGAGCGTGTATCAAGGGAATTGGGCACGACTATTAGTCATTACCTAATTCTAATATAACTGGCTGCGGAGTGAGTCTACGAGGCCGAAACTGTTAGAGCTAGTGATAGGCTAATAACCATATACTCTACATTCACTATCAGCCACGTTCGAGGTAAAGAGTTTAGAGGCTTATCATATGGCTAAAGGTTGGGAAGATCATATTGACACTGTTAAGTACTACTTGGACAAAACATCTAGACGGTGAAGATTGCAAACCGTAAGCGGTGTCCCAATGACTATAAAGTTGGGAACATGATCATGGTAAAACTTAACCCGAGATAATTCAAGGCACTATGGGAATGCACCAAAATTTTCTATGGAAGTACGAGGGGCATTTAGGATCCTTGTCAAGTCTAGCAAGAGCTTATACAAGCTAGATATGTGATGCACCTTAAGATCTATCATGTCTTCCATGCCAACATGCTTAAGCCATACAATGAAGATAAAGATGATTCGAATAGGTGTTAGTCGAGTCGCACACCTATTACTATCACAACCTCGCATCATGAGATTGAGTTTATCATTGACTACCGCTCCATGCGAAAATAATGATAAAATTCCACCAACATGTTCCTAATCGATTGGAAGGAGAAAGCATCAGAGCAAGCCACATAGGAACGATATGAAGACTTGTTGGAATTTAAGGACAAGACCAAGGCGTTCATGAAGAAGCAATGTGTCGGGGTCGTCACAACATCGGGTGTGTGAGAGTGTGATGATCTACCACTTCATTATGTTAGTTAGACACCATTTTCCACATTTCTTTGTCATGTAGAAGGCTTACATAAACAGTAAACTAATATTGATGGAATATTATAATGCGATTGAGTCTTTTCCTTTGGAAGAGTCTAGACCTTATCTAGACTTGTAGAGAATCCTAGAGAAGTCCTTATTTGTAAATGTTAAGAGACTTGTATATAATTACTATTTACACACTTGCCCCTAGATGACTAGTATATATAGAGTCATTCGCTTGTAACTTATCACACAAGCAATTAAGTTTTCTAATACAAATCTTCTTTTGGCAATCTATTGTGTTCTATCTACCGTTTCCTTAGCAGTTTTTAGTGTTTTAGACTGACTTCACATAGAAAAATCGTGAGTGAATCATGCACGATCATGAGCGAGTTGTCAAGTGACGTACAATGTGCTTAATTCAAGACTAGAGACATGAAATTACGCCTCATTTTTTGCACTTAATGAATGTTTGAGTTTTAATTATTCAAATTTCAATTATTAAATGTGTTTTCTTGTTAGATATGAATATTAATCATTTAGCTCAACCATCAAGTGCGTTTATTTTATTATTGTTTAACCACTTAAAGGGTTAGAATTAGGGTGTGTGCAGAAATCGGTTTAACTGATAAATCGAACCAATTAAAATGCTGTTGGTTTATCTGTATCGGGTTATTATTGGGTTAACGGTTTGTAAACGGTTTTGTAAATTTTTTTATTGGGTTATCGGTTCGATTTACAGTTTTAAGGATTTAGTAATGGTTAAATTGATAACCCAATAAACTTATATTAAAATTATTTTTTTATCCCTAATTATATAATTGTGAATTTAAATTTTAATTTTTGAATACATATCCCATTTCTAAATTCTTTTGGCAGGCACACTTATTCTCTCAATTCTGAATTCGCTTATCATTTGTACTTTCACTATTTAGATTGCATTAAATAATTTGAAAGTTCATTATCATTTGATGATTTGCTGCTTGATTGATACAATGCGTTTTATAGTTTTTGTCTGGTAATTTTTGTAGACTTTTATGCATGAAGGTAGTATATATATGAACAAATGAAAATAAGAGAAATAAAAAAAAAAGGAAACATTTTTTATTGGTTAAACCAAGAACCAAACCGTTAAGGACTAAAAACCGATAACGAACATCTTATCCGTTTGGTTATTGGTTTAGAATATTTACAAACCGAAAATCGATAAACCAAACCGATACTACACAAAAACGAACCGAACCGACCGATAAACACCCCTAGTTAGAATAGATCTGAATGAATAAAATCTAACCAAAGTCTTAATATCATTAAGATTACTATCCATCCAAAAATTTCTGCAAAGACAACATTTCACTACTACTTCGTCAACTATTACCGCTAATTGTCACCCACGATTATCAACTACCATTATTCACCACACAGGACCATCATCCTCAACCACAACCATCACTGCTACCAATCAATACAATTAATCGTTACCACCATTGAACACCATTTATAATCATCACCAAAACTACCGATAATCACCACCATCAATCATCACTATATATCAATAACCACGATCACTATTAATTACCATCACTACTATCCACGAGAGACCAACTATCACCACCAACACCATACAATTTTTTTTAAATATTTTGTTAGATAGTATTAGATTAATTAATATTTTATTTTAAATTAATATTAATTTTTAAATAGAACAAATTTTATATATTCAAATGTTGAAGAAACAAAAAATCTTAATTATTTAATATTCAAATCATAATATAATATTTAATAATATTCAAATGTGTATTTAAAGTCCATGTTCATATAAGGAGTCCATGTTCCAATTCCATATCCGATGTGAGACTCTTAACACTCGCTCGCACGCCCAGACCTTGTTAACTGGAGCGAAGATAATATAATTTGGGGGCCTAACATCGGTAAACAAAGAATTGGAATGGGCCTGGCTCTGATACCAAAAGCTAACTTTTGGGGTTGAGTTAAACACAAGATCCATTCTTTACAGAAATGTGTATTGACATTTAAATGTCCTAATCATAAAAAAGAAACAAAAAAGCAAAGGGGCCTTCACAACTAACACTGACTACTATTACCCGGTTAAGTTCTGAAATGAGAATAACTTCGTATTTTACTCCTTATTTGATTTAATGTAGTCAGTTTCTTTATATCCATAATGTGTGTAATTTATAATTCACATTTCTCTTCAAAAGAAAAATAATAATTTCTTGCGTTATGCCAAAAGAAGATAAATCATTTTGAAATGTCAGCTTCGAAAGACATATATTCAGTTCTTAGAGCACTATCCTTCTCAATATCAAGTGCATACAATATTCGATATACTTGACCTAGCTTCAATATTGATATATACTAAGAATTATGCTTTAGCACGAAACCTAGGGGTCAAGGGGCCGGTAGCTTACATTCTTAGGACCACGTTCCTCATTTTGATTTTCACACGAGTGCATATAAAGATTGTGAGCTGTGACAATAAAATTCAATTCGTACCCATGTACATATATATTTTCTATGGACGGTACAACATGGTAGATATAGGCCGATAAAATATTGTGGAGATGTGATTAGACGGGATATGACATGTGTAACTTACTGAGGACACAACCTTAGATAGGGGGTTATAGAAGACACGTATTATGGTAGAAGGGTAGTAGGTAGTCCAACGTAGTCCTACCTACGCTTACAAACTGGTAGTCATAATATTATTATTGTAGGCTCGCTTAGCCTATCATACTAGTAGGCACAATATTGCCGTATAGTCCATTGTCGTTTGATTTATGCTCCTATGTGTATTTTGTTTGTCTTATTTACTTGCATTAGTTATTGCTTCATTTTTTTTTTAGAAATCGCTATCATGATTACCCACTTTGTTTGTCTTACTTTGCTTGGACTTGTGCTTTGTCTTGAGCCGAGAGTCTCTTGGAAACAGTCGCTCTACCTACCAAGGTAGATGTAAGGTCTGCTTACACTCTACCCTTCCAGACCCACGTTGTGGGAATTCACTGAGTATGTTATTGCTGTTGTACATATATATTTTCTAAAAAGTGGTACTTTACATTTTAAGATAATGAAAGAACCCAACTATCATTGTATTTTAGTGATTAGTAGTTGAACCATGCAAAAATATGAGATCTAGATATCAACATAGAGTTAGAGATGGAGTAATTATTTTAAGAGACTAACTCTATAAATAGTACTCTCATAAATTAATAAATTACTCCCTCTGTCCACTATACTAAAAATAGTTTTTCACTTTTACTTGTCACTTTTAGCATATTAACAAAAAACAATTTCTTTTTTCCATGATTTACCTATAGTATTAATTACTCATTTCAAATTATTTTTCAAATTCATTAAAACTATGCACCAATTAATATGAGTGTCATGATAAATTATGCATTACATTTATTATTTTTTAAGTAATGTACAAAGTTAATAATAGATAAGTAAAAGCGAACTGAGGAAACCTTTATGACATCGTGCGTATTAAATTGGAGACAGGTACCGTTAGTTGTCATTTTCGGCTTAAAGTCTTAATTAAACAATTAATTGTGGACTGCTCAGCGCTCGCGCGCGAATCACCTTATAATATTAGGAGGATCCACAATGGATAATGATATTATACAGAGCAGAGCAGAGCAGAGGACTACTTTTAAACTTTTGTGGACTAATTAAAGCTATTTTTAAGTAACATAAACAACAGTAAGAGTATCTTAAACATGTACTTAGCAGATTATTTTATGGAGCATTACATAAAACTGCGACTGTACAACAAAGGTAGTCACATTCCTATTGGTGATAAATGGACTTCTGTTCTAATCATTAAAGTATGTGTACATATAAATAATACTACGTGTTTGTTGGAAGGTCTGTATATACTTTACTCTTTTCAAATTTCATAACGTGGGAATTTCACTGAGTACGTTGATGTTTGTTTGTTGTTACGTGTTAGTTGGAAATCCCAAATTATCCCAATATGAAGTTATATATTAGTATGTCTCTATCAGGTCTATCTTTATCTTATTTACCAATAGTGTTGAAGATATACCGTACATATGCTAATCTCGGCAAGGCCCCACCAAACAAATCAAACAATTTTGCCTCCAAATAAATCATTTGCTCTGTCATTAAGCAGTTCTAAATATGCTTACATAATCAATTTAGAAGATTAAATTTTAGACGAGCTGATTCTAAAAAACCAACAAGAAAATTTAAGTCGGTTCTCAAACCCAATATACCTAACACGCAGATATTTGTTTTTCAAAAGTCAAACACATCAAAAACTGTTTTTAGATCAAAATAAAAAACCAATCGCCATATGAGATTTGTATTAACACCTTATCATCAACTTAATTAGAAGTAACACAACAAAGAATAATGCAAAGTTCCCATATTCTTTTCACATTTCCTCAATATAATTATATCTGTGTTTAAAGGAATAATAAGTAACCAAGAGTTTACGAGTTCAACATCTGCTGCTTGATTAAACCTTTTGTACCCTCGTTAATTATGGGCAGAGGATGAGGGCTAGCTTACTATTTTCTCCTTATCCTTTTTAGTAATATTATTGAATTATTGAGTAATTTCTTCATTTTTTGTAGTACTATTTAGCTATCACCTAGTAATTGCTTATTCTTTATTGGGTATTAATATTTATTGTTCCATTTGTCCTGTATCTTACTATTCTGTCTTCTTTTATTTCATTTTGAGCTGATCTATCGAAAAACTCTTACCTTATAAAGTTAAAGATAAAATTTGCGTATACTCTATTCTCTTCGGACTTCATTTATGAAATTATCCGGGTATATTGTTGTTGTTAATTAGGGACAGAAAGTAGTAGTAGTTGATGATAAGCTGCTTGATTGAAACAGGTGGGGAAATGTGTTTATATGACAGTGAAAGAAGCTGTGTCCGATGCAATAGTGTCAAAAATCAATTTCGTCTTTTTCCTTAATTTTTATTCGAAGATTAAAGGCGAGGAAAGAGAAAGAGAAGACCTTATCTTTCTTGCAAAAGGACATTAACAATAAAGGCAAGAGGAAAGTACTCACACCCCAAAATCGCTCTCAATCTCCATTTTCAACCCCTATCACCTAAGTTGCTACAGAGAACAGTACCATAAAAAGGTTGTCTTTTCTTTTTTGGAGTTGCAGCCTTTTGTAAGAGCTTTAGATTTGGTAGATTAATTTATGGAAGCTCAAGTGTTATGGTGACGCGTCGATTTTGAATTATTTTATTTTTCTGGGAGATTTAATCTGCATATATACGATGAATCATTCTGTTCCTGATTTTGATATGGATGATGGCTACGCTATTCCTACTTCCAAGAGTCTTACAAGACCTAACAAGTCTGCAATGTAAGCTTCCCGCACTTTATTGACTTATTTTAATTTCAATGAAAGGTTTTTTTCTCATTTTTTTTGGTTTTGATAGGGCGGAAGAGGAAATCATGGAACTACTATGGAAAAATGGTCAAGTAGTTATGCAAAGTCAAAATCAAAGATCGTTGAAGAAATCTAACCTCGGCAACGGCAGTGGCGGTGGCGGTGGTGATGCGGTTATTCCCTCTGACCAAGCTGCTAGTAGAGAGATCCGACATGTAGAGGAAACTACTCCACAGCATCTGTTTATGCAGGAGGACGAGATGGCCTCATGGCTTCACTATCCACTCGATGACTCCTCCTTCGAACGTGATCTCTACGCCGATCTCCTATATTCCACGCCGAGTTCTACCGTAACCGCCGCCGCCACCGCGCCGCAGCGAGAAATCCGTACGTCTACGCTGGAGATCCGTCCGCTTCCGCCGCAACCATCGCCAGCACCGCCGATCGGAACAGCTCCTCGGCCGCCTATTCCTCCTTCTAGACGCCCCGTCACTGAAAGTTCACATCGGTTCCAGAACTTCGGCCACTTCTCGCGATTGCCTAGAACAAGATTAGAACCTGGTCCGGCGAATTCGAGCAAGTCACCGGGAGATTCAACGGTCGTGGATTCAAACGAAATGCCAATTACAAGGCAGGAATCTAGAATTTCACACGTGGCAGATAATGCGGTACCTGTTACTGGTGGGAATGTAGGATGTGGAACTAAAAACGGCACCGGCACCGGAACTGCGACTACCACTACGTCACCGGCAATTAGAGAACCGGTGACAACATGTGAGCTTTCGGTGACGTCATCTCCAGGTGGCTCAGGAAATAGTGTAAGCGGCAGTGCTGAACGGTCGAATAAGACGGCGGCGGCGGTGGCGGCGGCGGAACCAACGGCGGATGATCGGAAACGAAAAGGAAGAGAAATGGACGACGGGGAAGGTCAGAATGAGGTTAGCAGTTAATTGTTGTTTTCTTCTTTGTAATTCCCAATTATCGCACCTGTCTATCATGAGCTGTCGTTCTTTTCGTGGCTCGCAAGACTCTTCCGTCCCAATAATATTTATATATTTAAAAATATTGTATAATTAATAATTTATAATATATGAAAAATTAGAAAAATCGTAATTAAAAAAATAATCATTTGACTCTCCAAATTAATCCACCTTCAAAGGATTGAGACTAATTACGGTGCATTTTAGCGTTAGGATGGATTTTTCTTGTTAACGTCACTAATGTGTGCTGTGACGTGGCTCCGAGCCAGCATTTGTGGTTGTGGTTCGAGTGTATTTCAGAACACGTCTCAGATGACTACCCACAGAAAATGTTTTTATACTTCTTTTAGTTGTGAGGTGGAAAAACAAAAGAGCATCTACTAGCCGTGATGATACTCCATCGTCTAAAAATAATTATCATCTCAATTTAAATGTCTTAATTTAATTGAACACAATTTTAAAAATTAAAAAATAATTTTAAATTTTATGTTTCTAAATTAGAGATTAAATGCCATTTGAATCTTATAATTTTAAACTTGCTAGGTAGAATATTCAAATTATCAATCTATTAAATATAAAAAATAATATTTTTTGAGACAAACTAAAAAGGATAATAAGGCTTAAATTTGGACGGTCAGAGTAATAAGGCTTAAATTTGGACGCTCAGTAAGCAAAACATGTTAGACTAACTCCTCTCTTAAAATATTGCATTATGTTATTTATGCCAATTTTATTAATGATGATTCCCTCTTTGTAGTTGCTAATAGTAAGAGTAAAATGGATAAAAAAATTAATAGTAAGAGTAAAATGGATAAAAATATTTAATTTTATCTTATTTTTAAAATAATAAATATTTTAAAATGAATATTTTAAATAAAAATAATAAATATTTTAAAACGGAGGAAATAATAAGAATATAGTAATGAGAACACTTTAGATCTTTCAGCAAAGGATTTTTCTTTTTCTTTTATCTTGCCCCCTGTTTAAAGCAAAGGTCACTGGGTTGTTTGGACTGTTTCACTTTGTCTCGTTGTCTGTGTTAACCATAACAGGTCTTTAAGGGCGCTGTATGTGATCTTTTTGGGAATGCTTTCCTGAAATCAGCATAATCTTATATTTTGCTGAATTCTCTGACAGTTTGACAACTCAACAGCCGCAAATTAAAAATCACGGAGTAGTATCATATGAGGATGGACCATTTAAGGTCTGTTTTAGTTCTTGTTTTTTCGCACCTTCGCCGGGACAATTATAAGATATTCGTTTCGTCCCAATTTATGTGGCACTATTTGATCAACATAGAGTTTAAAAATAAAGAAAGACTTTATTATTTTTATCAGATTGCCCTTATTTTAGTGTCTATGTTTAATGACTTTTCTTCACAATATGTACATCTTCAAAATTAAGTGACATCCAATAAAAGTAAAATAGGAATGGTGTCATTAAATAGTTGTTAAATAAGGAACGTGACATTCTTTTTTGAACAAACTGAAAAGAAAATGGTGCCACATAAATTAAGACGGATGGAGTAAAGTTTTAGTACATTCAGTGCGGCATTGCAAATCTTACTCCTCCCTTCGTCCCAAAATACTTTTATCATGTTTTGCTTGTCGAGAGTAAATTTCACTTATTTTCGGCGCTACATTGAATTAGATTAATTTAATAGTTAAAATTTAAATTTAGATATTCGAAAACTACAAAAAATATATTATAAGTTACAATTCTTCTCATCTTAAAATGGTTAGGAAGTACATCTTAAAATGTACAAGTAATTTGGAACGGGGGAGTAGTAATTCTAAAGATTTAAGAGTTAGTTCGACAAGCATGGTATGGATTCTGGATTGTCTTTCCCAAAAAGGAAAGAAATGATATCCTGGCGGGTTACCTGAAGGGGCTTAGAAGAGTTTGCAGCAGCATTAAAATGATGCTCCTTTTTTTTTCCAATGTTCAAAATTTAAATAATTTATTTACCCATAAATTAATGATGTGTAAGCAAGGGAGAGATGTCAATTGCTTAAATACTTGCCTTGGAGTTCTGTGTTGGCTACTGTAGGGATGGCTAACGGGGCTTGCGGTGCGTTTGCGGGGCAAACCTGCATAAACCCGTTTAAGACTTCAACCCCCTCCCTCACCCCCCACATGGCATAAGTTGTTGTCAACTCGCACCACCCCGCCCCGTTAACATACTGGATATCTGCAAGTTTCACATAACAAATCAGAGCAGTGGTAGTTTGGTTTTAGGAGACAACTTTGAGTGGACAAAGAGTAGAATCTCTTTTGCAAGTGAGTTCTCACTACCCAAATTATAGTGAAGCATCTTCTTAACTCTCTAGGGCCCGTTTGTCCATCATTTGAGATCAGGTTGATTTGAAGTTAAAATTTTATTGGAACGTGCAATTTGGATCTCAAAAGTTGTACTTTTTTCATTAACATGAAAACCTCATAATTTGTGAAAACTATCAAAACTTCCCCAATATTTACAATCTTACCAAATGAGCAAATCATAGTTCATAAACAAGGTATCAGCGAAAGAAATAATCCCTTGATTATTTTCATTAATTGAAAGAGTAAATATACAATTTACATATTTCCATAATAGGAGAATCCTATTCCTATTCTACTCCTAAAATCTTATTTTACTTGGACACTAACTATACAATTATGGTAATACAAATATTATGGTAAGTGTACAATACTAATTACACCACAACATTACCTAAACTAGGAGACTAAAACATTACCTAATATACATACCGTATACACGGTAAAAACAGTAAAACCGAGAACCAATATACGTAGGATATAGCGTGTATATCGTGTATATCCTATGGATATTTAACACACACCCGCAATCATAGCGGGCGGTCTTCGATCGCTGAGACTGTCCCTAAAATCTTCAAATAGGACCGAGGGAAGACCCTTTGTAAAGATGTCGGCAATTTGATACCTGGATGGGACATGGCATACGCGTACTTAACCACGAGCAACCTTTTCGCGAACGAAGTGAATATCCATCTCGATATGTTTAGTGCACTGGTGCTGAATCGGATTACGACAAAGGTAGATGACACTAACATTATCGCAATAAACCAAGATCGCTTTCTGAATAGGACAATGAAGCTTTAACAGCAAATTACGTAACCAACATGATTCTGAGACCACATTAGCTACCCCTCGATACTCGGCCTCGGCACTGGATCAGGACAAAGTTGACTGACGTTTCGCAGACCATGAGACAAGTTATTGCCAAGAAGCATACAATAGCCAGACGTAGACCATCTGGTAGTGTCAGGACAGCCCCCCTAATCAGCATCTGTATACGAGACAAGTGTGGACGTCGATGAAGGATATAAATGCAAGCCATAGTCAAGTGTACCTTGAATATACCGAATGATGCGTTTGAGCGCATTCATGTGCTCAACCCTGAGATCATGCATAAACAAACACACCTGCTGTATGACATACGTAATATCTGATCTCGTGAATGTGAGATACTGAAAGGCCTCTGCAAGACTGCGATAGCGGGTCGGGTCCTCGTATGGTGCGCCGGCCGCAACCCCCAATTTGGGTTTCGTATCAACTGGAGTGGAAGTGGCCTTACAGGATGACATCCCAACCCTCTCAATAATCTCGGCCGCATACTTCCTCTTTGACAAGAACAATCCACCTGCATGGCGAGTGACAGCAATCCCCAAAAAATAACTCAAGGGCCCCAAGTATTTCATAGCATACTCAGAACTGAGCATTGTCATGATAGACTGACGTAAGGCATCGGAAGAGGCAGTCAAGATAATATTATCCACATATAAAAGTATATAAGCCATGGACGAACCACGACGATATATGAACAAGGAATTATCCGACCTGCTGTGAGTGAACCCAATAGTCGAAACATAGTCGACAAACCTCTTATACCAAGCCCGTGGAGACTGCTTAAGCCCATATAAGGATTTCTTCAACAAACATACATGATTATGATATTTGGGGTCCCTAAACCCCAAGGGCTGATGCATATACATTGTTTTCTTGAGATCACCGTGTAAGAAAATATTCTTGACATCTAACTGATGAATGGGCCATGCTTTCGATAGAGCCAAGCTGAGTACCGTGCGAATGGTAGCCGGCTTGACCACCGGATTAAACGTCTCCCCACAATCCACACCAACCTGCTGAGTCTAATCATCACCCACAAGTCGAGCCTTATGCCTTGCAAACGAACTGTCTGAATTGTCCTTATGAGCAAAAATCCAGATAGACCTAATAACATTAATACCAGATGGACGGGGCACCAACTCCCACGTCTTATTATCAATAAGAGCCTTATATTCATCGGTCATAGCAATTTTTCAATTCGGGTCATTTAATGAAGACACAGGGTTACGGGTTAAGGGTGATTTAAGAACATTATAATTTAAATTAAAATGCCTTTTTGATTTAAAAATACCCCGTTGACTACGAGTGATCGGTCTATGACTCGGGGAAGAATTGGGTGGATGTTGGGAATTTTTTGGACTCGGGACGGATCGCCAACGGGCGGTGGGCTGCGAGCCCAATTCGATCGGAAACGATAGCGAGAAACGGGGACTAGATCACGGGCGAAACAACAACCGGGCCGAAGCGGGGCGGGAGGCGGCCCGATTCTTTGGACCTACGTTGTTGGACCGTGACGTTACTGGAGAACCAGCGGGCAGTGGGCCCGGTGGCGGATTTGGGGTGCGGAATATGTCCGAAAAATGGTGAATAATATATGTGGATATGCCATCATCCAAAAAATTATATGAACTAGGCACGAGATTACGATCCTTAGCAAACGGAAATTGAGATTCATCAAAAATTACATGGCGACTAGTGATGATTTTATTAGATGACAAATCAAAACATTTGTAACCATGATGATTAGACGGATAGCTAAAAACGTACAAGGGGTAGACCGAGCCTGAAGTTTGTTAATTGTGGTGGACGGAAATAACAGATAACATAAGCACCCAAAGACCCGAAGATGTGAATACGAATGAGTCTTATTATAGAAAATTTGAAGAAGGGAAGAATATATCAAACATTTGGAAGGAAGAATGTTAAGGAGATATGTGGTCATTTGTAGAGCATGATGCCAAAACGAAGGGGGTACAAAGCATGAATCAATAAAGTTTGGACAATGTTATTAATGGTACGAATTTTGCGTTCGGCTTTCCCATTTTGGGAAGACGTATGAGGGCAAGAAAACGAAAATTGATCCCATTAGTTTCACAAAATTCCCGAAATACCCCGTTGTCATATTCTCTGCCATTATCACATTGAATATTTTTTTATTTCTCGTTCGAATTGGGTTCTAATGAAAGCTCTAAATTTTAAGATGGAAAAAACTTGAGATTTTTTCGCTATCGGAAAAGTCCATAAAAATTTAGAATAATCATCCAAAAAGAGAACATAATACCGATGATCCAAAGAACTCAGAACAGGAGATGTCCATAAGTCGCTATGAATAATATCAAATGACATTAAAGTATGCGAATTAGAGTCTACAACCGGTAACCTAACAATTTTTCCTAACGAACACGAATGACAATTCGGAGTACTATGCGTACCCTTACATAAATAAAATTATTCTTATCTAAAGAAGACAAAATAGACGATCCCGGATGACCAAGATGAGCATGCCACAAGGAAGGAGGAAGGGCTGCAAATGCTGACGGCAAGGCTTGACTCGATAGACCGGAACTTGGCGTGATAGGATAAAGATCTCTCCTACTATCACACCTCATGAGAGGACTCCCCGTCTTGAAATCCTTCACAGAGAAACCAAACGGATCAAATTCAATAGACACGGAATTGTCAGTGGTGAATTTACGAACACACACTAAGTTTTTAATCAATTTGGGGGCATGTAGGGTATTTTTCAAGATAAGGGGTGGATGGGGAGGAGACAATTTTATGACCATAACCACGAATTGGAATAGAATTATCATTACCAACAATTATGCCACGAGGGTTGCTTAAATTGGAATAAGACGAGAGAGTACCTGAATCGGATGTCATGTGCGTAGTGGCACCGGTGTCCATATACCAATTTGGGTCCGGAGGATTTAATCCAAGCGTGTGCATTGCGGCTTCGATGTCGGTAGAAGTGGGGGCCATTGCGTGGTGGGCCTGCGGGGGCCTCGGCCCAAGTACCCCTGCTTGCTGCCTCGGCCCAAGTACCCCTGCTTGCCGCCTTGGCCCAGATGGATAATTGAAATTGGGCCACTGCATGTTGGGCCTCGGCTACTGCTGGCCAGCCCACTGCCAGTGAGGCTGAAACGCTGGGCTACCACTGTTTGGCCTACTGCCACACATAGGGGCCCAATGCAGGGCCCAAAACTGCTGCTGCTGACCGCCTCGAGGGCCACCACCGCCACCACCACTGTTCCGGCTGCCGCCATTGTTGCCGCCTCGATTCTTACCATTTTTCTTATTTTGTCCATTTTTGCCACCACCGTTGTTGCGGTTTTGGCCCGAGTTGTTGAAAATGATAGGATGAAAAGTGGACTCGGTCATCATGACTACGGGACTAGCCCCGGTAGCTGCCTTTTTAGCCATGCCTGCTTCTTCGAGTGTAAGCATAGAACGAGCTTGATAAAATTGTGAAAGAGGATTGCTTTGACAAAGAAGCGTGCCAACACCACTATCGGCCTCGGAGAGGCCTGAAACCATTTGGAGGACCAAACGATCATTCGAAACAGGCGCGCCAACGTTGTGGAGTTGGTCCGCCAATTTCTTCAATCTTTTGCAATAAGCCGAAACGTTAGGAAAATCTTCCATATTGACGTGGGAGAAATCCTGCTCAAGGGTAGCAACTCTAGAATTATGATTATCTTGGAATATATCACGTAGTCTATCCCAAGTCGCCAACGCCGTAGCGTCAGGTTCAATAATCGTTTACAAAAGGTCGGTAGAAATTGTGGAATATATCCACTGAAGGACGGTGGCATCAAGAGTTGTCCACAACTTAGGATCATCCTCGCGTCTTGGCACCTCCGTATCCTCAGGAGCCGCAGGGATTATGTGATGGATGACTTGATGCGAGCGTGCATGAATTTTGAACAGTTCAGCCCACGTCTCATATTGGACGTTTTCTATTTCAAGAACAAGAGGGATGTTATTCTTGATGTTAGAAACTGTAAGGGCAGGATGAAACGTGTTCCGTGATGTAGACATACTGATAGAATAATATGTGACTGAGGGATTTGGAAGAAAATTTAGGGAAGAGAGGAGGGACCGTTGACACGAATTTCGAGGAGAATTGGCTCGGAAAACGAGGCAATTTGACGGAAATTAGGAGGGATTTTGAGAGAGGATTTTAAGACCTAGACTTCTGATACCATGAAAGAAATAATCCCTTGATTATTTTCATTAATTGAAAGAGTATATATACAATTTATATATTTCCATAATAGGAGAATCATATTCCTATTCTACTCCTAAAACCTTATTCTACTTGGACACTAACTATACAATTATGGTAATACAAATATTATGGTAAGTGTACAATACTAATTACAGCACAACATTACCTAAACTAGGAGACTAAAACATTACCTAATATACATACCGTATACATGGTAAAAACAGAAACCGAGAATCAATATACATAGGATATACACGTGTATATCGTGTATATCCTATGGATATTTAACAATAAGAATATCCTAAGGTGTTAACGAAACACATATTTCCATGTTCTTTTTATAAATAAATGTTTGTGATTATATGCTATTACAAACTTTCAAATACACATAATTTTGATTTCTAGAAGGACCCTAGTATGAGTGAATAACAGTTTGAACAAGATATAACCTCAAACCTCAGTACCAAAATGTTACATCAGATGAAACCCACCTCATAGTTCCTTGCTACTACTGACCCTAGTTTGTATACAGCATTCCAAGTTGCACCAAGTCAACCTGTAAGTTACTTCTATACTATTTGTTCCTCTGACAGGATCACTAATTTGTCTCGAGCAGAATTTTTCTGGATGTTTTAGTCACGTTGCTCACTTTCCTCCCTTTTGCTTCAGTGTGATACTTATCAGCTTCCATGACATGACACTTGATTAGATTTTAGAGAACAATACAAGGAGTAGGGTGAAAATGAAGTTGATCTTTTTTCCATAAAAAAAAGAAAATGAAGTGAATTAAAGAGTGTGGTACATTTAAGTCTGAATACTTTCTAAGGTTATCGATGAGTGGGAGCAATGGAAAACTCATGAATACTTAGAAAATGTCATGTCGTTTTTATGTATAAATGTGATGGGCGGAATATATTGATAGCCCCTTGAATTTGCCAGTTACTCGAACTACAGTTTGTTTTGATTGAGCTCCTGGACACATAATAAAATTTTCCTATTAGACACTTTCGCTCAAATTTGGAGAGGTTTTTGCACGTGTTCTGAAGCACCCATTACGTAGGTAAGTTAACTATTCAAATATGTCACCTCCTTTAATTATACATATTAGCTTTAATAAGCCGTAAAACCCCAGGCTTGTACCAATTGAGGTTGATCCTTATATTTAAGGAGGTAGCATATTTTATATGGTTAACTTATCTACATAAACGGCTTGAGAACACATCAAAAGCTTTTTGAAAATTTGAGCTAGAAGTGTCTAATAGGAACACTAATCATGTGTTCAGGTGCTCAATTGGATCATGTCGTAGTTTTAGTGTTCAAATAAAATTTACTGGCAAGTTAAGGAGTTGTCGGTGTATTCCGCCAATGTAATAACTATCGGAAGGTGGTAAAAAGAAGTTTTCAAAGTGGTGGTGGTGAAGGGACACTGGCAATTGTTGGCCCACTTTTACCGTCCCACTTCACCAGAAAGGTATATGCGATCTCACATTTTGAGAGATCAGGCGAACTTTTCTGTGGTAAGATTGTTAAGCTCGACTTTCGTGATGTCTTGTCTTGCGGGAGAAACACAAGAAAGTTGAGAACAAACTCTTGCTTTCTGCTGAGTTTTCCACATCATATACAACTGCATAACCTCTGAAGCAGCCCAGATGTTATCATGATACCTATCTTTGATCATTTGAGATTCTGCCCAGACCTTTTTCATTGATAGATTTCTCAATTGCCCTAGGATGCTGAATTTGAGTTTCCTGATACAAAAAAGCAAGCATGTGGTTCAACATCTACAAAGCGATCTCGTGCTGCGGAGGTCCATAATCTTTCAGAAAGGGTATGTGTTGTGGAATTGTTAAATTTGATGGTTCTGATAATTTAGCTGCTTTTATTGTTTGACTGTTTAATCAACATGTCAATGCTCCAATCACCACAGAGACGTAGAGACAGAATAAATGAGAAGATGAGAGCCCTGCAGGAACTCATACCACGATGTAACAAGGTTTTGGCCTCTTCTTTGAATTCTCTACAATTTATAGAACAGATAGTTTACTGCCCTCTTAATATATTTAAGTTAATCATTTGTTGAATTTCAGACGGACAAAGCTTCAATGCTAGATGAGGCAATTGAGTATTTGAAAACACTGCAATTGCAAGTGCAGGTATATTTCTTAACTTCTTTTTCATGTATTGCTCTCGACACTTTCCAACCCTTTTTGTTCACTTTCTTTATAGTAAAGGAATTTGATAGTCATTTCTGAATAGGGAATAGTTTATTGTAGTCCTATAAAATATTCGTCGCTTAAACGCCAGAAAGTTGGATAGTTTTACACCTAAAGAACCTCATTCTCTTTATGCTTGTATCTTGAATGTGAATGATAGAAGGTCAAGATATTACTAGAAACATTTAAAGCTTTATGATGTAAAATTAAATATAACATTTTCTTGCTGTCTGCAAGTCGCTACAGGTCATTGCTTTATATTAAAGTTTATATATGGTCAAATATTTTTTTCTTTCTCTTTTAGTAAGTTATGAGCATGTCAACAGCATTGTATATTCAAATATAGACTTTCTTTTGGCATAACACACTTTTTCTCGTTTATAGTGCTAATAGGAAGTTGTACTTGTAACTAGATTATTCAGAGCACCAATTGGGTCGATCATAATATCCTTATTTCGCAGCACTACACATACTCGAGAAAAGTACAGTCCGGCAAAGTCAGATAGGGCAATCATATGGGATCTAAGAAATATAGAATCTGAATTACCAGTTTTTGTAATTCATATAGGAATATTTGGATATTGTCTAAATTTTAAGAACTTCCATGTCAGTCAAGAACTACACCTTAGTCTGTTTTCTACTTTTATTGGCCTAAATCTTATCTTGTCATTAACTTCACCGCCAGTTTCTTGTAAAAGTGAAATCTATAACATATGCCTTTCCTACGCATCAAATATCGTTACGTTTTTCATATGTTTTATGTATATATACTACATGCGCACACACATGCCATGTGCGCCTGCATGTCGGTGTTCCTTAATGTTATTTTAAGTATGAAATTATTTGTTGCTTTGTGGTAAAACTTGATACATGAAGTTGTGAAGGCTGCTTGGGGTTCAATGGGAGACTTGTATAATCATAACTCTGGTGCTATACTTTCATTTTTGCTGTTGATTCCAAAATTGTAATGTACACAGTAAAATTATGTTCTCTGCTTATCGACACTACTATTTAGTTTCCAACAATTTACTGCTGAAAGATTACATTTGCTATCTGTTGAAGGAGGAAACAGAGAATTTAATTGACGAAAATGGAAGCTTTTTTACAAATGAACTACAAATGCTCATGCTTATTTGCTAAAACTTTTAGTGTCTCTTCTTGTTCGTCCTCTTATCTATAAGATTGACCAGAGTTTAATGCTGCCTTACTAAGGGAAGGGCTAACTGAACTCAGCCACTTTATGGCATCCAGCGGTTGTTTGCCTAAAACCCGCTTGGCAGAACTCTTTTGGGCTCCATTGGTGTTAATTGTTTCCAAATTCCATCATTGCTCAAAAAAGAGCAGTTCACCTTGTAAAATATGTTTTTTCATTTGTTGAAAATAAGTACTGCTAATCAAATTCTTCTGTGTGGAGCTAGGTGGTTAATTTATTTGTGCCCCACTCTTGATTCAATTCCATGAAGGTGTTCAAACGTTGTTATCGAATTTTAGTTGGACCTGGAAAGTATAACTCCATCGCTGGAACAAGAAACCTATATTTCACCTTAGTGTATTTGAATATATCAATGCACATCTTCACTGTTGCATCATGAATACTAAAGGTTCACTCATCATATTCTCTCTGCCTTCTACCTCTTCCAAAAGTGGCATTCCGTGCTTGTCTAAAAATAAAGTTCATACCTCTCCTTATTGACTTGCGTTTCTGGTCTGGGCTGGTTTAATATGTTCAGCGTCAAGGAAGTTTTGATGAGTATCTTTTATTAGAATTTTAATATGCATGCGAACGTAGTTGTTGATATAGTCCTGTTTGTTATTATCTCAAAAAGGAATTGTACTCGCATCAGAATGTAGTTTGATCATATCTGCTTGCTTGTCTGCAGATGATGTCCATGGGATGCGGCATGGTCCCGATGATGTATCCTGGAATGCAGCAGTACATGCCGCCTATGGGAATGGGCATGGGTATGGGGATTGGCATGAACAGGCCAATGATGCCATATCCACCTCTCTTACCAGGTGCAGCGATGCAGAATGCAGCTGCGGCAGCACAAATGGGTCCTAGATTTCCAATGCCACCATTTCATTTGCCACCAGTTCCAGTACCAGATCCATCCAGAATGCAAGCCTCAAGTCGGCCAGATCCAATGCTAAATCCACTTGTCGCACATAATTCGAATCAGCCAGGACTTCCAAATTTTAATGATCCATATCAGCAGTTTTTTGGTCTCCACCAGGCGCAAGTCACATTACCGCAGGCAAGTCCTTTCTCTTCTACTTGATCCTTAACTCATATCATAGTGACTACGTCAATGTAGAGACCACCATGAACAAGTCTACTTGTTGCCTATCGTGATGACTAGGTCCATGTAGAGACCACCGGCAACAAGTTTACCCTTTGCATCTTGCGTTGAGGATTTACTTTCACCTTGGTGGTTGGTCAATTTCACTTCATAGAAGATTTTGTTGCTAGATTGAATTTCTGCTCCAAAAGAAACGGATGCTCATGCTTTACTTCTATAACTTGCCAAATCGAGTTTTACTCCTATAGGATGGAGGCAGCTGGAAACAGTCCACCAAGCTCCTTTCCTTTTGATGTGCTCTCCTTATGTTTTCTCTAGTGATCTGTCATTTCTAAAACTTAGCTTTTAAATGCAGAATCAGTCAGTAGAGCAGCCCAGTAACAATAAATCTGGCAGCAGCAAAGAAGTTAGAAATCCAGGGATTCATTCTGGTAAGCTTGCCATTCGGATCTTATAGTTTATCATATGCCACAACACGGTAGTTCCTATACAACAAACTGGAGAAAAAGAAATTAAGTAAAATGCTTGATGCTGTCATTGTGCCCTAAAGAGTTCATTGTATGTGGTTTTTGATATGTTCTAATACATGAGTTGGCCAACTAGAATAAGAAAGCATAGAACTTTACACATGTCGTTTATGCTCTGTTTGTAAGTTCAAAGGAAAAAAAATGCTAAGATGTTTTTTCTTTTTTCAATTGGACTTTGGCATGGGAATGTTGGTGCAAGTCGGACATTGCAGTGTTTAGATGGGCATAAAATAGAGACTGCATTGACTTTTTATTTATTTGCAGGTTGATCTGGACACCGGAACGTGAGAAGCTTCCCACAAACTAAATTTTGTAGTATTAAGAGGAACATCCAGTGCAGTCTAAACAGGCTGGCTGATACAAGTACAGCACCACTAACTTGTAATTATTACTATAGAGTCCATTTTGCTTTTACATATTGTGGCCCTGAAATCTCATTTCCATTTTGGCATATGTGGATATAATTTGAGGCCAGTGTTTAACGGCATAAGTGATCTTGAAGGGGTTTCAAGCATTTCTTGATTCTTCTTCAGCCCAAATTCATGTGGTTGCTGCCCCTTTTAATTGCTGCAGACAGTGATATGATCATAAATATGTTCATGATAATTCTCACTCTGATGCACCAAAATGAGGTAAACATCAGCTGCATTGCTTGATATCTCTCTCTACTATTCTGTGCAAGTCAATAGGGGCTTGTAGCTATATAAGAAAGAACTAGCCAAAAAGATTTAATACACCAATGCGGGGAAGATTATTGCCACAAATGCAGTAACTTTGATGACAGAAAGTAGAAAGAGAGAATTCAGCAGTGTTAGATCACAATATCCTATGAAATTATGAATTGAATTACGTACCAGCCACTTGTAAGCAAAATAAGAAATGAGGTCGTACTACTAATTTATACAACCTGTTTCTCCATGTAGAAAAATGTCTTGCCATTTGTTTGAGACTTAATATTATATCATTCTACTTAGTTGTATCATTTATACAACAATTGTCGTATGACATCTTCATATAGTAACTAAAGGGCAGCCCGTGCACTAAGCTCCTGCTATACGCGGGGTCCTGAAAAGGCCGGACCACAGGGTCTATTGTACGCAGTCTTACCCTGCATCTTCATATTGTAACTAATAGTCTAATACCTTATTGAATGTGGTAGGAGTCGTACATCAATCTGTTATTCGCTATCCCCTTTCTTGGTGTTCCCTTGAACACGACCTTATTCCCGTATCCCAACTTAAATATCTCTTGATCAACGATCGGAAATATATTTCCATTTTATAGCATATTCTGTTGCAGCTATCATGTCCCTAAGTCTTCATTGACTAATAGATACTCATAAAAACTGAAGTCATATAAAACTAAGAAAAACTTTATTATAAGAGATTTCTTTAAGAGCTTCCATGACAAAGTTCTTCAATTAGTCAACGGGAATCAAACTTTAACAGAGACTTGGATCTCATTGATCATTGTTGGTTGTTTTGCGAAGGACTTTCATTTCTCTTGTGTTTCATGAAGCTTCAGTGCTTGGCCAGATTCTCGCTCCATATTCTCCAACTTATCTGTCAACTTGATAGTTTGAGCATCTTGATCTTTCACGTACTTTGTTAGACCTTCAACTACTTTTGTCAAATTTGCAAGTTATTCTTCATTAATGGAAGCTTCAATCCATTATTTCTTGCATGACCACCACAGAGGATAAAAATAGTACGGATCATCTTGAATAGAACTTGGATTGAGAAGTGACATGAGGAAAGACTGAAGTAGTGTTGAGTTTCCTCTTGCTTTATAAAATAAGCATTTGTCCCTCATCGGTAGTGGAAAGAAAAGTTCTTCTACTTATAAGTAGAAGTACTCCTTCTTGTTGCTAAAGGGTTAAGAAGAGGGTCTCCCCTCGCGCCGTCGTCGCTCGGATCGGCTTCGGATGATCTGATTGATTGATCTTTTTGGACCAAATTTTCTTTAATTTTTAATTATTTAATTAGTTATTATTTAATTAAATTAATTAACTTATTCAATCCTACCCGTTAGTGACCCGGATCCGCGTGTCTGACCCGCGACCCGGTTTATTTCCCATATTTAAATTTCCCACCAGTTTTTAGTGACTGTTCAGAAGGGTTGCAAACCTTCAGAAACAGTACTTCCATGGCTATAAATTCGTTTGATTCCTCAGAATTTTATTCACTAATTTTCTAAACTACTTCTTCTTCTGCACAAATAAATTCCAGTGTTGTGATTTACTGCTGTTGAGTGGTTCGCTGACACCGTTGTTCTAGGTACCGATACACCGGTGAGTAAGATCGTTCTATCCTGGGAGGATATATTCCATTAACCTCGGGTACTTGAGGGGAATAATTTCCTTAAGGACACACTGTGCATTCAGTGGGTTCGATTTTTTCATTCTTAAATATTTTTCAGAATCTGTTCTTATTTTCCAGAATCTGTCCAGGTTTTTTGTTTTCTGGTTTCAGAAATTAATTTTACTGCTTCATCGGTTTTGCAATACAGTATAGAAACAAGTAGATCCAGTGCTAAAGTTATCATCTTTTTGCATGGAGGGATTCTTTGTCTGGCAATAGCATTCTTGTGATAGTCTTAATCGAGCCTAAATTCTTGAGTACCTCATCAATGTTGTTCCCTTCATCCAGCATGTATGAAGAGGATATCCTTTTTCTTCCGAGAAGGTGAAACAGAAGCATGAGTCTACTTGGACGGTACATGAAGCACTTGTCTCAACATTTTGGCTTTGCTCTTTTTATTTGAAAAATATGTAGTCCTCTAATTTTTTTCCTAATGATCATCAACTAGAGGGCTTCCCTTGTTCTTGAATTGACAAACTAATCTGTTGGTTGAATTTGACCACGAATACAGAATTAAACTTTGATCGCAAACGCGGAGGTATGAAAGACTTGCGGATCACTACGAAGATGAAGGTTTCTTAATTTGCGGAAGTCTTATAGATCACCACTGGAGAGAAAGACTTCTTGATATGCGGATGACTTGAGGATCACCACTAGAGTGGAAGACTTCTGGATATGCGCAAGACTTATGGATCACCACCAGAAATAAGACTTCTTGATATATGTATTTCTCGTCTTCTTTTGAAGATCTTCTGATTGTGGATTATTCTCTCCAATTTTGAATGCTTTCAAAGAGTTATAATCCCTCTATTTCTAGTTGTAGAGGGTAGGTTAATGTTAGTCATCAATCTTATCACAAGCTATGTGATAAGGTTGTAGGTAATTGGCTAAGATATGTCATTTTGAACACTCGACGATTTTTGCTTGCTCATTGTTTTGACTTAGCGTGATATGTCATTTGACACATGTCATGGATCTTGGGCTAATAAACTAGGCTCGTCTTTTGAAGATCAATTCAATGGACTAGCCCAAATAATGTAAGACTCTTAATATAAATCCATGACTTGGAGTTAATAATAAATTCAATTATATTAGCACATAATATTTATTTGAACTAATAAAATTTAGGATAAAATCAAAAAAATTCGAAAGACCTTGGTAGAGCGGTTGTTTCCGAAAGATCCGCGCTATCACTATTTGACAAATCGGGATAACCCCTGCGCAGGGGCTTAGGTCAACAGGCTCAAAACAAAGCATAGGTACAAGCAAAGCAAGATAAACGATCAGACGTCCAATGAGAAAGGGTCGAAAACGCCTCCCCTTCTTCCATACACCCTCACCCCTTTCCAGCTATTGAACCCTCTCAGCGTCTGGAATACCAAAGTGATGAGCAAAATTAATGATACCAATTTAAGCATTTCATAACTTTAATTATTTAAATGAAGTAAAAAGAAAAAGAGATAAAATATAAATTAAATTTTTGGCATAAGAGAGGTGCCAAATATTCAAATTTTACAGTTGTGCCGTTTATGTCCATTATTCATGGCAGAACAAAAGTTTGAAAGCATTAGCGGAATTTCAGATCTAATGTACCAATTCAAATGACACCACCAACTATGTCGAAGCATCAAAAAAAGATTTATTTCCTGAAGACCTGCATTCAATAGAGGCCAAGGATCAACAATATAAACCATTACAACACACGAATGCATCCGAAACCCTATTACTTTTTTCTTCTCTTTCACTGTTTCACAACTCTCACCTACTCCTGAAAACTCAGCCTGCAAAACACACCTATCCTCATATCATTTAGTAGAAAACCCCATATAAATGATACATTATTTAGAAGTTGTTGCTTCTATTTCGCAGATATACTACAGCTAGGATCACCTGACTTGCCATTCGTTGAAGCTGCTGGGAATTTGAACAGCAAGAGTGTTTTTTTTAAACAAAGAGTATTTAGATATAGAGAGAAATCAAGCATACGATGGAGAAAAGAATTTCTCTGAGAGCACTACGTATAATAAAGAGTAATCAAGAAAAGGCAGTAAGGTTAATGAAATTTGAAATCCCTCATCTTTTCATTGTTGCACTGATGCCTACACTTGTGTTGAATGACCAAGCTTCATGACAATCATTCAATAAAAAGCTATTTGTAGGTCCAGGTTTAATATAGTAGGAAGAATTTATTCTTTTTTTTTTTTTTGATAATCCAGGTTTCCAGGCTTGCGCCTGACTACTTCACTGGTATTACCCAGACGTCCTGGAGATGATGGGACCGGTCCTTCAGCACCCCACCACCAGGTAAATCGCGGGATGTGCACACATGGTCAGTGTCTGCTTGCGTCCAACGGATCAATGCTACAAGGTTGACCCCCCACAGGCCCCATCCACAAGGCTTGGCGGAGACCGAACCCACACTGCAACATGCCCGCGCGGCTTTTAGCGCCCAGGCTTTACCACATGTATGTGCCCCGGAGGACGATATCCGGAGGGGAGAATCGAACTTGCGACCCTAAGGCCGCAAAGTTGACTCCCTGCCAGCAAGCTGACCCCTCTAGATAGAATTTATTCATTATTGTCAATGTTGGGTCCGGATATGCTATTGAACAATAAAAACAAATTAAAAATAAAATAAATTGAATATCAATATTGTTTTCGAATGTCAGCGATAATGTCATCAACAAGTGAAAACACTTCGATAAAACAGAAAACTTTAAAGAGTAAATGCAGCGAAAATTTAAAGAACACAAAGGTTTAAAATTTACATAGGTTATATATATTATATAACCTATGACGGTCAATGACCGAAAGTATTGTATATATATTATATACAAAAATACAAATTTCTTTATTTACAGATTTAAAAAATAAAACGGAAAGGAATTAAAAAGTGAAGTCGCAGATGACTTCTACCTGAAAAATCTAACTAAGTAGACATAGACAACCTCTCATTACAATCGCTCCATACAAAACAAATCTAGAATCTAAACATCGACGGTAATGTTGGACAGAATGTTGTCGAAACACTCATGCAACATTTGTGATCCAGATTTCTGAGACGAAATCCCGAGAGCTCTCTTGGTATTTTTGATTTCTGATTCTGGATATCGATTCACTCTTGTAGCCTCTCTATTTAAAGTAGAGAGTCTTCCTTGAAAAACTCATAGATTGGTTGTGGAGGTTAAGGGAAAGGTGGGCAGCTGGTAGGGTTTGTTGGAGAAGATCATGGAGCAAAATCCTCTAACTTCTTGAACTTGTTCCTCAAGCATAGCATCGACTTTGACTTGTTCTTCCCACGTTTTTCATCAGCTCCTATTTACCTTGCCAAATCACTTGTACTTCGTAGTAATATTTCAACGAATATTGCTTCATTCTGAGAAGTAAGGCAAAACTGTTTTTCGTAAAATATTGGTCCGAATGTTGTGACATTTGTTCCAATATTTCTTAAATTCAAATTAGTACTTAAAACGATATGTTGGGTAGAATGTCACAACACCAAACTCAACATTAACAGTAATGATTTTTCTCTCTCGATTATATTGATGAATTAGGCATTTAGCGTTGAGGTTTTATAACTATACTATTCAACAATTTACAGTTTCAGATGATAGCTTAAAAAAATAATGGACTTAAGCTCCATATACCTTTTTCCTAATGTGATGGTTAGTCAGGTAACTTATCTCGGATTTGGCTCCCCTCCGGTGGCCAATCTGTCAAGTTCCTCAAGTTGGGTACTCCCTCCATCATATTTCCTTTTTGGTTTGTCCCAAAAAGAATGTCACATTTCTATTTTTAAAAACAATTCAATTTTATGAAATGATTTACAGTCACACATTTATATAGAATTTGTTTTGGACCACACTGAAAGAGAATAATCCATTGCTGATTTCATTAATGTAAATGATTTATATACATGATATACAATACTCATCATAGGCTATAATTATGGAAATCAAATATACACTTACTTAATACAAAAGATTACTACCATAATTACAGATGTACAAGATCACTAATGATATCAAAAGAATATACGGTGTATATTCTATCACACCCCCACAGTCATAGCGGGTGGTTGTCGTACGCTGAGACTGTCCCTAAAATATTCAAACAAAATGAAGGGAAAACCCTTAGTAAAGATGTCAACAATTTGATAACGTGAAGGGACATGCAAGACACATACTTGTCCACGAGCTACCTTTTCGCGAAAAAAGTGAATATCCATCTCGATATGTTTAGTGCGCTGATGTTGTACAGAATTCCTCGAGAGATATATCACACTAACATTATCATAGTAGACCAATGTAGCTTTCTGAATAGAAAAATGAAGCCCTAAGAGGATATTACGCAACCAACAGGACTCAGACACCACATTGGCGACCCCTCGAAATTCGGCCTCCGCACTAGAGTTCGATAATGTAGCCTGGCGTTTAGCCGACCAAGAGACCAAATTATCACCAAGAAACATACAATAACAAGATGTCGAACGCCTAGTGTCTGGACATCCACCCCAATCAGCATCTGTATACGACATGAGAGTAGATATCGATGATGGATATACGTGTAAATCATAATCAAGAGTGCCCTAAATGTAGCGCACAATGTGTTTAAGAGCGTGCATGTGTTCTTCCCTCGGATCATGCATGAATAAACACACCTGTTGCACTGCATAAGTAATATCGGGCCTCATAAATGTGAGTTATTAAAGAGCCCCCGCAAGACTACGATAGTGGGAGAGATCCTCGTATGGTGTGCTAAAAGTAGCACTCAGCTTTGGTTTAGTGTCAACCGGAGTAGGACAGAAATGAATTAACAAATATAAACAAGATCGCCATAATAGAATATATAAGCGAAACAGTCAATAGCGTTCAACCACTTGATTGGTTGGAGAGGGTGCTTGGCTGTGATGACTTACAGGCTGACATGCCAGTCCGTCTTTGCCGCATACTTTCTCTGAGATAGAAATAGACCACCTGCATGATAAGTGACAGCTATACTAAAAAAATAGCTCAATGGCCCCAAGTCTTTCATAGCAAATTCTGAGCTGAGAAGAGATATGATAGACTTGCGAAGTTTATCAGATGAAGCAGTTAATATAATATCATCCACATATAACATAATATATGCTATAGAAGTACCATGACGGTAGATGAATAGTGAATGATCAGACTTGTTGTGAAAACCCCAATAGTAGACACATAATCTGTGAATATCTTATACCAACCCCAATGAGCCTATTTTAGCCTATACAAGGATTTCTTCAGCAAGCACACATGATTAAGATACGTGGGGTCCCTGAAACCCAATGGTTGATGCATGTACCTATTTCCTTGAGTTTCCTGTGTAGGACTGCATATTTCACGTCCAATTGATGAATGGTCCATGCTTTGGAGAGAGCAAGACTGAGAACAGTGCGAATAGTTGTCGGTTTGACCACCGGACTAAATGTCTCTCCACAATTCAGGCCAACCTGTTGCATTTTGACATCACCTACAAGGCCGGTTTTATGCCTCTCAAAACAACCATCAGATTTTTTCTTATGAGTAAAAATCCATATAGAATGAATCACATTAACACCAGGTGGACAGGGCACCAACTCCGACGTCGTATTTTCAATAAGAGCATTATATTCATCATCCATAGCCATTTTCCAATTCAGATCACGAAGGGCAGATATGGGGTTACACGATTGAGGGGATTTAGTGCCATTAGAGTTGAGATTAAATTATCTCTTTGGTCAAAATACCCCATTGACTACGAGTAACGGGCCTTGAACCCAAAACCAAAGTAGGCTGGATTTGAGTGAAAATGGTGGGCTGGCCCAGGTCCAAAACATTGGAGTTGGGTTGTACTCGGGTTGGTTGGGCCTGGACTGGGTGGCGACTGGGATTTATTGGGCCAGCAGGCAGTAGGCCTGCTGGCAGACTCGGGATGGAGATAGTTGGGGCAGCAGGCAGTGGGCCTATTGGCAGAGAAGATGGCCCGAAGGAATTTGGGCCAGCACGCAGTGGGCCTGCTGGCAGAATATGTGGGCTGGGGAGACTTAGGCCAGCAGGCAGTGGGTCCAACTGAGCTTGCTGGTCCATGTTCCAAGGTGCTGGTTGGGCCAAATGGTGGACCACATACGGTGAGAGCCCATTATCTAAAAAATTATAGGGATTGGACACAGAAGTATGCAACTTAACAAACAGAAATTGGATTTTATCAAAGATGACATGGTGACTAATGATGACTTTATTAGAGGATAAATCATAACATTTATAGCCACGATGATTAGATGGGTACCCCAAAAGCACACAAGCTGTAGAATGAGCTTTAAGTTTGTTAATGGTAGTGGAGGAAAATAGAGGATAACATAAATACCTAAATACCCGAAGATGAGAATATGACAGGTCTTTTTGTTAAAAAAATTTAAGTGGAGATTGGTAGGATAATCCTTTGATAGGGAGTATGCTGAGAATGTAAGTTTCCATTTGTAATGCATGGTGCCAAAAAGAGGGTGGTAATGATGCATGTGCCAGTAAAGTACAAACAATATTATTAATAGTGCGGATTTTTCTTTCGGCTTTCCCATTTTGTGATGACGTATGAGGACATGAGAACAGAAAAGATATACCATTAATCCTAAAAAAATCTCTAAATGGCCCATTATTGAATTCCCGTCCATTATCACATTGAATGTTCTTAACTTTCCGTTCAAATTGCGTACAGATGAATGCTCTAAATGATAGGAATGTGGAAAAAACTTGAGACTTTTTAGATAAAGGAAAGTCCACAAAAATTTGAGTAATCATCCAACAACAAAATATAATAACGGTGGCCCGAAGAGCTAAAAAAGGGAGACGTCCAAAGATCACTATGGATAATATCAAAAGACAACATAATACTAGAAGTAGAGGTAACAAAAGGAAATTTAATATGTTTCCCAAGCGGACAAGAAAGACAAACATTAGCACTATGAGTGTTATTACACTCAATAAATCTATTATTTTTAAGGGAAGCAACAACAGACGCTCCCGGATGACCCAAACGCGCATGCCATAAGAAAGGTGCCAAAGCGGCAAATGTTGACGGTGTGGCTTGTTTTTGTGGTGATGGGATAGAGCCCCTCCCCCCGACTATCACATCTCATTATATGTATCTCTGTCCTGAAATCCTTCACAGAAAACCCAAATGGATCAAATTCAACAGAAACTGAGTTATCAGTTGTAAATTTCCGAACATACACCAAATTTTTAATTAATTAAGGAGCATGAATGACATTTTTCAAGGCTAAAGGCGGGTTTGGGGGAGACAATTTTGTGTGACCATAACCACGAATTGGAATTGAATGACCATTACCAATAATTATGAAATAATTTTTGCTCAAATTGAAATAAGATGAGAGATTACCTTGTGCGGATGTGATAGAAGTAGCACTAGTGTCTATGTACCAATTTGCATCCGGAGGATTTAGCCCAAGTGTATGCATCACTGCCTCGATATCTATGTGGGTTGGGGAGACTGCTGGGCCTGCAGAAGCGAAGGCATGATGTTCTGTCGAGCCTGCTGTTGCTGCTTACCATTGGGCCTGACCCAATTTTGTGTGGGAAAATAGTAAGGTGGAATAGGCCACTGCCCACTGGCCCATCCCCGCGGCTACCGCCTACCGGCCCAAGGCTGCTGCCGTAGTGCTGTGGTCCAAACCCTTGCTGGACGCCACCATATCCGCCACTACCGTCGCCACCGCCACCACGACTGCCACTATTGCCACCGCCGCGGTTTTTGCCACAATTTTTCTAATTTTGGTGCTTTTTATCACCACTGTTGTTGCGGTTATGGCTATAATTTTTGGAGAATGATTGAGGGTCATAGGTGTCTCATGATGTGGCCACCATCATGCCAGAATGTGTTCCGATTGCGGCCTTGTTAGCCAACTTTGCTTCTTCTAGGGTGAGGATGGAACGTGTTTGGTAAAATGGTGGGAGAGGATTGCTTTGGCGAAGGAGAGTGCTGACCCCATTATACGCCTCGGAGAGGCCCGCAACCATCTGAAGAACGAGATGATCATTTGTGACCGGCGTGCCAACATTCTTGAGTTGATCCGACAACTCCTTGAGCCTTTGACAATAGGCAAGGCATTCAGAAAATCCTCCATATTTGTGTGAGAGAATTCTTCCTCAAGCGTTAGGAACGAGAGTTTTTGTTATCTTGGAATATATCACGCCACCTATTCCAAACTTCCATTGTCGTGGCGTCGAGTTCGATAATTGTCTGTAAGAGGTCCGTAGAGATGATGGAATAAATCTATTGGAGGACCGTAGCATCAAGAGTTGCCCACAACTCTATTTCATCATTAGTGGAAGGACTCTATGAGACCTTGCGTGAATTTTAAAAAGTTCTGCCCACGTTGCGTATTTGACATTCTCCATTTCAAGGACGATATGGATGTTCTTCTTGATGTTGGAGACTGCAAGGGCAGGATCAAAAGTATTATTTGTGTTAGATATGATTGAGGAACGAGTGGAGAATTAGAGTTTTGGAAAGAAAATCGAAGGGATGGCCGATGGGAAGAGGGCGGCGAAAGTTTGTGGAGAAGGAATTTTTTTTGCCCTAGACTGCCAATACCATGAAAGAGAATAATCCCTTGCTGATTTCATTAATGTAAATGATTTATATACATGATATACAATACTCATCCTAGGTTATAATTACGGAAATCAAATATACACTTACCTAATACAAAATATTACTACCATAATTACAGATGTACAAGATCACTAATGATATCAAAAGAATATACGGTGCATATTGTGTCACACACATTTCAAAAGTCTTCCTTTCTTTCTTAAATTTTGTGCCAAGTTAAATAGTGCCATATAAATTGGGACGGAGGAAGTATTAATTTTACTACACGTGTCCCTTAAAATAATCAATGGTTTAGATTTCTTTGTTTTAACCAACCATTTTAACTATGGTGAACAATTAACCCCTATCTTACTTCTCTCCATCGCCATACTACAACCAGTGTTTTAAAAGGCCGGCGAGACGATTTACTTAGCACGGGGTGAGACGTAAGTCCCGAGGCATGGGGCATTAGCCTCGTGAATCTTTAAAATTTTAATTTATAATATAAAAATAGTATATAATAACACAAAAAGTAATAAAAAATAATTAATAGTTTGAAAATTTAAATACATGATTAAAGAAACTTATAGAAAACAAAAACTTTGACATGATTTTACAATGATAAATAATGCAACGATATAAAAGCTATTATGAAAAGTAATCAACTCTAACTTCTTAACTGTCAATTAATAAAAGAATCACAATTTCGTAAAATATATTACTATCATACTATGCGATTTACCTCCATAAAATAAAATAATCAAATAAAGTTTATCAGTATTATAACAAAAACATCTCTCCTTCATTAATAAAATAAAATAACTTTCAAATAGGGAAATAATCAAATATGATAATTTTGAGACATATGACAAAAACATGAAGATCAATGACAAGTGAAGATGTAAAATTCAACTATGTATTTTTAAAAGAAATGTTGAGTGATATTCATCCTCACGGTATTCTCAAATAGTAAATATACAATACTACAACTTGTTATTTGAATTGCTCTGAATCTTCTTATTTTTATAGATGAAAAAAACTATTAAGTATTATTCATTTATTAAAGAATTACGAAGGTCGACAATGTTAATTAAGGATTTCGACATACGGTCGAACGCTTAAGACGTAAGCCTTACATAACTAAGTCTCACACGTCAATCCCGATGCGTTTTGCTAGTGGCCCGCCTTGGGGCGAGCCAAAACTACCTTTTGAAACAATGACACAACCCCTCTCCTTTTCCTTCCAGGTCTATCAAAAATTGCACATTGAAGTCAAAACTCAAATCAGAAGTAGCGGGTTCCTCCATGATATAACACATGAAGATTTTGAAGTGTTTGGAGAAATTTTATGCTGAAATTGCTTCCATGGCGGACCCATAAGTATGGAAGAAATGAAGTTGATGGTCCTTCATAGCATCAATTGCAACCCAGGACAATCCCCTAACCTTTACAGAGGTAAAAAAATTAGTTCATGTAGGAGGTGTACAAATTGAAGCTTATTGGGAAGAGCACAGCATTCTTTCTTTCACTCAACTGGGGAATCAATTCATTCACATATGGATTTTGTGGTTGCAGATGAGACAAGTATTCCATCGATTCAAGAAATGCACTCTTGATATAGCATTTAAAATATCGCTCGATCGTTCACCCATTTCCATAATTATTCACAATTTTATATTCTTTCATATCCTTACGTGATTCGTATATGTAGAATTTCCATGAATCCTCCTAATATCGTATAAAACTTAGTTTCATATATTCGATAATGTCATTATATCCATCCATAATTTAGTTTATCCATAACAAATTATATAAAGTAACCACAAGTTTTGAGATTTAACTTACCTCTTGATTCCTAAGAACCATAAACCTTGTTATATAAATATTTCAAGAAATCTCTGCGACCTACAACATAAACATAAGAATAAGAGATCCATTAGATATTATGATGAGAAATACGTCGAACACATGCTGAGCTCATCTTTTGAAGATCAATTCAATGGACTATCTCAAATAATGGTAGACTCAAAAATTCAATTATATTAGCACATAATATTTAGTTGAACTAATGAATTTAGGATAAAAAGGCAGTCCGATGCACTAAGCTCCCGCTATGCGCGGAATTCGGAGAAGGGCCTGATCAAGAACTAATGAATTTAGGATAAAATCAATTTATTTTAGAATTTAAATTTGATAAGATTTAAATGTCTACAGTCTCTTATTTAACTACTTAAATTAAAAATAGTCGATAGATATATAATATATATAAATTCAAATATAATCAATATATAATCTACGTATATCAACTAAAAAATGTAACAATAAATTTGGCCGACTATTTATTAAGATCCCATAGAAGTTTTAGGGGTCCAATCCTAGCCCCACCCTTTCTTGCCTCTTAACCGGCCTGGGCTTGGTCCCTGAAAAAACAAAACCCCTTACTCACGACCCAAATATCAACGGGCTGGAGCCCGTTAGATAGCTCTGATAATATTTCTTGTTAAAAAGGATATCTCAAAAATAGCCATCCATGGGTCAAGGAACACCCGGTGGACTTAACCGGCAACTGCCCGGAGATCGGAAGAACGACGGAGACAAAAAGGAGAAAAAGTTCGAGCCGGCTGCTCCACCGGCTCGAGTCGGCCGTAAACAGCGGAAACAAAAAGGTCCCGAAGCTGCAGCTCGGCTCCCAACCGTTACACCTCTAACCAAATGCAAGCTTATGCTACTAAATCTGGAGCGAATCAAAGATTACCTATTAATGGAAGAAGAATTTGTTGCTAATCAGGAAAGATTGAAACCTCAGGAAGAGAAAACTGAAGAGGATAGATCTAAGGTTGATGATCTACGTGGCTCCCCGATGAGTGTGGAGAATTTAGAAGAGCTTATTGATGAGAATCATGCTGTTTTTTCTAGTTCGGTTGGACCGGAGTATTATGTTGGGATCTTGTCGTTTGTTGATAAGGATCAGTTGGAACCTGGTTGTGCCATTTTGATGCATAATAAGGTATTTTACTATGTTGTTTTTAATTTGTTTTGATGTTTTATGGGCTGTTGCCTACTTAGGGTTTGGAATAGTTGACCTAGGGTTGTATAAACATGGTTAACTGAGGGTTTTCAGGTTGTTTGATTGGAGCAATTTTAATGCCCGCAGAAAGTTAGATAGCTTTTCTAGTGCTTTTTATTTTGTATAATATTGGCTTGAGATGAACTTAATGAACGGATATGGCCAGTGAACATTCATATAGTTGATCCTAGCTTGTTTGGGACTGAGGCATAGTTGTTGTTGGGTGGAGCCATTACCGTATCAAGGGGTGCTTTTTTCAGTTGTAGTCTTTTAAGTGGTGTTTTATCCTCAGCCTGCAGCTAGTTAATAGTTTTGATGAGCCTTTGTCAGATTCTATGCCTTTATATGTTTTACATAATATTTTTAGCATTGGCTGCCAAAGTAGGTATTTCTTGCTATTATAATGTGTTCTGTGTGTAGCGAAAACCAGATTCAAATATTTGCCAGGGGAGCGACTCAGTTTCTTAGGGACATTAGGCTTTAGCCAAGTGTGTCGATGGAGTTTTGATTGTTGTAGGCTAGATGTGAAGATCTTTGCGGTAGTTTTGACAATATCATTCTATATTGGGCAAAGGTGCAAATATACCCCCTCAACTTTGTGATTAAGAGCAGATATACCCGTTATAAAAGTGGTGGATAAATACCCTTGCCGTTGCAAAATGGTGCATATATATCCTTATTGCCCATGGATTTTTTTTTAAAAATCATTTATCTTATTTTTAAATTAAAAAAACACCACAAAAAGTCTGCACATTTTTTTGAGTAGACATATTTCTCTAAAGTCACATGGTAATTTTTTTTCGGGTGGGTTGAGTCTGGTTCGTTTAAAAAAATGGGTAGACTTATTTTTTTTAAAGCCACGAAGATATTTTTTAAAATAAATCAGACCCGATTCACATATCATGTGGCTTTAAAAAAATGTCTACTTAAGAAAAAATGGGTAGACTTTTTTAAAGCGACGACACTTTTTTTAATTAAAAAATAAGCTAAACGATTTTTTAGAAAATTTCCGTCAGCGAAAAGGGTATATTTGCACCATTTGTGTAACGGAAGGGGTATATTTGCACCATTTTGTAATGGTAGGGTATATATCCACCATTTCTCTACATCGCAAAGTTGAGGGGGTGTATTTGCACCTTCACTCTTCTATATTTGATTAGATTTTCTAGTGTTGTAGCAAGACCTTTTTATAACCCATCTGGTATCACTCCCTCTGCATACCCCAACCCCAAGTTTACTTTATAAATGCTGCAGATATGCTCTTTTACTTCCACAACAGTTCTAGGTTAGGTTGTGTACATGAGAACCTAATTAAAATGTCAGTGAATTGTAGGTCAGACAGCTATCATTTCAGCTGCTTTCAAAGTGCTCAAGGATAGTGGGATATGGTTGCTTTGCTTAATTTTCTTGCTTCTGAGGGTCATCTTTTCCAATGCTTGTAATGTGTGGTCCAACCAATTCACAAATTAAGATCATGTAATGGAACAACTGATAAAATATCCAGAATTCTAATACCGTTTTGAATTGACATTAAAGTATGTCATGAAGAAACTGATAATATACCTTAAGTTTGCAATATCCTTTTGAATTAACTGTCACCAAAAACTGATAAAATACTTTGAGTTTGTGATATCCTATTGAATTAACATTTTCTTTTCTTTTTGATAAGTCTTCCCGATTAACATTTTCTATATCCAGAGTTTTATGGTTTCTGAGAATATCTATGCCACAGTACTTGGGAAGTAATAAGAAGATTCCGATATGATTATCAGTTTTTTTTTTTAGTTTGGGAATGGCTTAGTTGTTGAAATAATTCCTGTGTCTAATTGATTCACTATGATCTCATGGGTTAATGGGTCTCAAAATTTGTCTGAAATACTCTATTTTTCTTGATCCACACGTTATCAAATATTTTGCGTTTTCTTTCTAGCAGTAACTTCTCAGCAAATCTTTCGCTCTTCTTCCTTTATTTTGTAGAAAAAAGTGTACTGTGGAGGCTGAGTCATTTTGATTTATGTATAATCTCTCTTCTTTCTAGCAGTAATTTCTCAGCAAAGCCTCTTCTTCCTCTATTTTGTCAGAAACTTAGATGGGTCATTTTGACTTAAGTATCTTCTCATTCAGGTTCAATCGGTTGCTGGGCTTCTACAAGACGATGTTGATCCAATGGTGTCTGTCATGAAGGTTGAGAAAACTCCTTTAGAATCATATGCTGATATTGGTGGATTGGATGCTCAGATTCAGGAGATTAAGGAAGCTGTCGAGCTTCCTTTGACTCACCCGGAGCTGTATGAAGACATTGGTATAAAACCTCCTAAAGGGGTTATTCTCTACGGAGAGCCAGGGACTGGCAAAACGTTGCTTGCAAAGGTATGTGGAATTTTCTTGTTCTGGACTTAAAAATACTTTCTTGAAGCTCCACTTTCATTTCCCTTGGTTTGAGTGAAAGGTCTCTAATTTGATTGTAGTATGACCGTAGAGAGGGTGAGTAAATAAGAAGGGTCTTTTGTATTTGGCCGAATGCTGTGTTTCTTGTTCTCTGAAATTGCTAAAGAAAGAATTACTCCTGTCGAAGTACATTCCCCTGATACGACTTTCGGATGTCAAACTAGGTTTAGTAGACGCCATTAAGCTTTTTGTGAAGAAACGGAAATAATGATAAATGATATGAGAAAAGTGTGTCTTGTAGAAAGTTAGGGATTTGCTAAAAGTACCCAAGTTTACTTAAGAATACATTTGACCGTAGTCCGCTATCAATGGAATTATTTCTCGGGATGGATTCATATGCTAATGAGCAGCAGATTCTTTAGGATGAGTCGAGTGTCGTTCTCTGTTCGGATAAGATAATCATATGTCTTGGCATGTAAGGTTACTTGAAACTAACATGCAATATATCTACTATGATGGTAGAGGAAAGTTCATTCGTAGTGCGCATGTCGATTTTTGAGGAAAATCTGGTTTGTTGGATGCATTTTACGAGTTTAGTTGCCATTAGCCTGCTTGAGTGTCATGCTATGTCTTTGAATTTTGAGGAATGATTGGTTTGTTGGATGTATTTTTTGGGTCTGGCTGCCATTAGCCCGTTCAAATGTCATGCTATCTGTTTATGTCTTTGTAAGAAGTGCTAGCAGTTACTTCTTCCAGTCCATTTTAAATGGTGTCTAAGGTTTTGGCACACCCTTAAAGAAAACCATATAATAGCATTAGTTATAAGGGGGTTATCTGACCAAGTTACCCTTTATATCACTTCAAATTACCCTTTATCTCTTCTCAGACTTTTTAGACCATCTATTGGAGCAAGGGTAGATTTGAGTAAGATAGTTAATACCTCCTTGGTTTTTCCTAAAATGACATTTATTTTGGACCAAATTTGAAAGTCCAAACTACATTTAAAATCGCCTGGAGGTAGTATGGCCTTTGTTGAGTGTTTATTATTTGCTGTCACAGTACTAATGTCTCTGTGGGTATACAAAAGATTAAATCCGTGCTGTGTTAATTGTTTTTGTTCAGGCAGTTGCAAACTCCACTTCGGCAACTTTCTTGCGTGTTGTTGGAAGTGAACTGATTCAGAAATACTTAGGAGATGGGCCTAAACTGGTGAGGGAGCTCTTCAGAGTTGCTGATGATCTCTCACCTTCTATTGTCTTCATTGATGAGATTGATGCAGTCAGTACCAAGAGGTTTGTCTCTGGCATCAGTACTTGAATATTAGAACATTGTGGAATTCTGTTAATTAATGCCTTCATCTGCCAGGTATGATGCGCATTCTGGTGGTGAACGTGAGATCCAGAGGACCATGTTAGAATTGTTAAACCAGCTAGATGGTTTTGATTCTTGCTACAAATAAAATCGAAAGTCTTGATCCTGCCCTGCTGTGACCTGGTAGAATAGACAGGAAGATTGAGTTCCCTCTTCCTGATATTAAAACAAGGAGGCGCATTTTCCAGGTTTGCTGTTGTGATGTTAGCAAAAATTACTGAGTGATGAATCCTGGATTGCCTCCTATTTGCTGACAAGAAAATCTATTTTGGGATATCAGATACACACAGCAAGGATGACTTTGGCTGATGATGTCAACCTAGAAGAATTTGTTATGACCAAAGATGAATTTTCTGGAGCTGATATCAAGGCAATATGTACTGAAGCTGGATTGCTCGCTCTAAGAGAACGGCGTATGAAGGTAAGATCTCAAAATGGAAAGTTAAATTTGTCTTTTAGTTCTTCGTTCATGTGCGGGGTTGTCTATTATATTGTAAATTGATCAGGAAGCATGTTATAATTGGTTCTTTAAATTGGGTTCTTGAGGAGACAAGTTGAATAATTTTAGTTCTCGAAACTTGGAATGTAGAGCTTAAGTCAAAGTTTGCTGATTTTAGTATAAGTTTTTTTTTTTCATTGCTTGATCTTTCTATGTATGTCTGAATAGAGGTGTAACATACAATTTCTACCTATAGTCGTATGAACTATAGTGTTCTTTTCAAGTGGGCAGAAAATAAGTATACACTGGAATTATATAATTTGAGCTTTTGGCTGATTCCTGTTCATGTCCCCTAGGGAGTTGCAAAATCATGTTGCCGAGGAGGTAAAACTTCTGAAGCTTATAATTTGCATTTCGCTATAGGTGTTGACAAAATTGTTCTGTTCTCTACAGGTGACTCATGCAGATTTCAAGAAGGCGAAAGATAAAGTGATGTTCAAGAAGAAAGAGGGAGTGCCGGAAGGACTTTACATGTAGTAATTACATATTGCTTTTTCGCTCATATTGTATTTGGTTTAGTTTGTTTTCACTGAGAACAGCGTCAGTTCTCATTTTGTACGTTGATGTTTTTAATCATTTGGGGGGAAAATACATTAAGAACATCTGGGTTAGTTACATCAAACTGTTTTCATTGTGTGCTCACTTCGTTTCCACATATTACTCTGACCTTCCTGGCTTACAAATCACTATCGTCTATGTTGTACCCTTGGAGTATTTTTTGCTCTAAATTGGCTTATGGAGAACGTACACATCATTTTAGACGCAGTTTGCTTCTCTAAGGTTAAACTAGGCTAGGTTGTTTATTTTGGCACTTACACAAAATTATTCGGCCACTTTTTGGAACAGTAAGTGCTATTTGATTGTCATGTGATTCTATCCATTTTAGGTGTCTTAGACAGTATTACATTTATTATACTATATGTAATGTAAGTGTTACAAGTTTCAAGAATTTGAACTTATATAGCTATTCGAAGTTGCACTTTGTACGGACATTTCTTTATCGGATTAATTTAACTTGGGCTCAGATTAATTACATTTATAAAGCTCGTGGTGTCTAAATAGGTTTAAAATAGAAATAAGAGTAGGTTTGGTAGGAGAGATGCAAGCTTGATAAATACAGCTTAGTGCCTAAGGATCATTTTCTTAGCTACGTAAAGTAATTGGGATTTCAACTTTATCTCAATCCTTATTATGAATTGACTCCTCTTCACAAGTGAGAACATCGTATACTTTTAAATTTTGAAGTTTTTAAAAAAGAAATAGGAGTATTAATCACAAAATATTCAAATACTATAGAGACATGCATGTCAGAAGCGTGTTGAACTCATTTATGAACCTATAGTCTGAGGAGTAAATGCAATCTCTTAACTTGGTGGTTGTTGGTAACAATTACATACTGATTTGAAAAGGTGTAATGTAATTATTTTCTTAAAATATTAATTCCTGAAACTATAGCGTATTGTTTTTTTTTCTTCTTCCAAAATAACGTATGTTCGGAATCTGTGAAAAAATTAGAATAACTTTAATGATGGGTTCGATATAAAAATAGAATACATATGGTAATGAGGACAAGGTATGAGAGTAATTTTTTCTGGTCCTCATTACCATATGTCATCTATTTTTATATCGAACCCATCATTAAAGTTATAGGTTGGGATTAATTTGAGATGTTTGACAAAGAAAAATGATAATATCCATAAGCGGAAATCATGCTCCAATTTTAATAAAAAAATATCAGTAGTACTTTTCGTGGAGAAAACGTGTTAATTCATTGTAATCGCACAATTGAAAATGATTTTTGTCGAGGATAATATTTTCCAGGAAAGCAATTTATGCCATACCAGACACCAAATTTTCACCAAAACTTTTATAATCTTTGATGTTTAGAATAAAAAAGAAAGGCATCTTTCTGATATATCATTAGGTTACCCATCACGAAGAAGTCTCCTTATTTTTACCCCCACCAAGCCTACGGTAATATTAATTTAAACTAACTTATTTTTCAAATTTTGTATGATGAATTAAGTTTGGACGACATCAAGAAGGTAAAGGGAGGGTTCGAGGTATAAAATGAAGATGATTCAATATATAATACTGTATGACATTTGTCTTAATAACGTACTAACTAAAACGAGGCCTTTCATACTTGCTAGAGTTTAATTACTCTTAATGTATTGTTGTAAATTTACCTTTGACGGGAGTTGCGTCCGACCAACTTTAACGGCTTAAACACTAGTGTTACACATGTTGGAGAATCCGGTTCTTCACACGTGCATAATCTACTAAGTAAGTAGATAACCGTAGGGCCAGGAATCGTCAAATTTCGTTGAGAAATGAAAGAGATATTGGTCCACGAAGTGAGGTGTTTGAAGCATGAAAAAGTGTGGTATGGGATCAATTCTCCCTCATCGGTGGAGGAAGAAAGAATTGTTTTGTTTATAAGTCTCAAAGTTGACTTAGGGTTTGGGACCCCAAGGGGTATCCCATGTGTTTAAAGGAGGGAGGACTTAGATGTGCTTCGGTTCGAGGAAAGCCCACACGCGCCGCCGCCGCCCGTCCTGTCCGGGTCCGGGTTCACGGGCCGTGGGTTGTGCTTCTTCTGATATTATCTTTTTGGACCAGAATTCTTTCATATGTACAGTTTGGTCCCTGAAGTTTCAATATGTACAGTTTGGTCCCTGATGGCTAATCCGGCAACTGCAGGCTAGAAGGCGAAAACCGCTTTTGCCAATCAAAAGTTTCAAGAAAGTCAGAATTGGGCAGAGATCAGAAACATCCACTAGCACTGAATTCAGCCATTTATTTTGGCTGAATTACTCTTCCTAAATGGCCAATCCGTTGCACATCTTCACCATTTATTTTGGAGGAATTACTACCTCCATAATTGCCATTACTTGGCCAGTAATGACACTTATGGAGGCAGTTCATCAGCCTCTCTTTCAACTATATAAAGAACCCCTTTGTCACCATTGTTGAGCTACACTTAACACAAACAGAAACGAATTCAGTCTTCCTATAATCTTCCAAGTATCATTTCATTACTCAAAATTCTTCACGGTAACACTTGAGTTTTCTTTGCTCATTTGTTCACTTGCTGTTTGATCTTGGGAGACAATTGTCCAGGACGTAGAAATGATACATACGGACAATATTGTCTTAAAGACAGAGTGCAAACACTCGACTCAGCATACTACAACCAGTTTATTGTTTATTGTTCATTGTAATTTAGTTTATTGTTCAACTGCAATTTCAGTTCTTACAATACTTAGCAATTACTTGTAATTTTCGTTTCCTCCATCTTTGTAACCAACATGTATATCTATAGTACGCTTCACTGTTTGGCTTTCTTTGCGTTCAAATTTCAAGCTTGCTAGAGCTTACTTATACTACAGTATATCCAAAAGAGTTCTGTGTTTTTCTTTAATTAAGTACAGTATCATAAATCACAAGAGAATCCTCAGTGGCGCTGGTTGCTACCAAAATCAAACTTCACAACAAAAGCAAGAAATAAAAAAAATTAGGACTTCATCAACCATATTAAAATTAAAGTAAATAAAAGAAACCAAGTAAGAGAAAAAGCTAAACTTTTAACACCTGAAATACATACACGTTTAAAAGAAAGAAGTGCAACAACTTACACAACATTCAACACGGGAAAAATCACGTAACATTACACTATGCATGAAACCAAACATCAACAAGAAAAAAAAAGGAGAAGAAAAAATCACTCTTTTCTCACACTAGCTACCAACTTAACCAAACATGCATGAAATAAACTTAAACTAGTAAAGATAATAAAACTTATATGAAAGTGATGAGTCTTCATGGAAGTGGAAGGTTCCCTGCACCACCACCACCACCACCAATGCCACCACCTAGACCCCCTAAGCCACCTGGACCACCAAGACCCGCAACACCACCAATTCCAGCACCTCCAAGTCCTCCACCAAATCCAACTCCACCACCAACTCCACCACCAATTCCACCAACATCGCCACCTACTCCGCTTACGACTCCGCCAAAAGGCAGGCCGTTGTTGCCAATGCCACCGAAAGTTCCAGTGCCTCCAAAAACATTCTTTTGGTCAGCAAGACCTTTGTCATCACTTGGCATTTCTCTTGCTGCTGTGGTATGAATCACTACCAAAGCAAGACAAAGGATAACTATGGACAACTTGTTGGCCATCACTTCCTCTCTTTCTCTCTTAATGCCTAAGTCCTTTTCTTTTCTTTATCCTAACTTTACACCTGAGTGATTCAGTGGTGTTTCCTTGAGTCTCTTTTTATAGACAGAAAAATGGGTAGGTGGAGAACGAAAGAAAACATTAAATGAAATTCAATGCCTCTTTATACGTCTTGTAGCCATTGGTTCATGGAGAAACCTTTTGGTTTGTTTGCAAAGAAAAATAATATTTGTTTTCCTGAAAATACATTTTTTTTTGGAGATAAGTGATTTTGCCATTTATGGAACTTATTTTTCTTATTAGGAAAGTTATTTTTCTAATTTTTTAGAAAATTATTTATTTAGAAAAAAAATTACAAAAAATTTCAACAATCAAAACGTTTTCTGAAAAATATTTTCTATAGAAAAAGCTTTGACTAAAGAAGCCGATTCCTCTAAGCAAATTAAAGGGCAACTACTTTCGCAAACAATAGCTTCAAGACCAATTTCTAATGATTGAACTACCTACTCACTATTTCGGAGGGCAATCACAGAACACCAAAATATGTGGATAGTATAACCTAATATAGGTCACATACCTCATAACATAAGTTTGAAAGATCCAAACCTCTAAACACACTCTTTGGCCATATTTATTTATAAACTTTTGGACACCCTTAACAAAATATATTCAACAGTTTTAATTATAGGAGTATTTGTCTAAATTACTCTTCTCGCTTCACTTGATTAAAACTTCACTGATGAAAATAGTAAAAGTGATGTGCAAAAAATATAAATACTCCATGTTTTTATTAAATCATCAAGTATTTTAAAACAGAAAACTTTTTTAAATAATTATTTTGGGGTGGAAGGGAGTATTTGTTTACTTTCTTTCGAGTATCACAAAAAAACTTTTTTTTATTTTTGGGATCATGTTTAAGAAATGTGTATCGGTCAAAAGAAAGCGTTGTGTAAGATAGAATGGTCAATTGGTCATTAATTACTGAGCTACCGGCCTATGGACCCTCTGTCTGGAAGCTAAAGTTACAGTAATACTGATGGATATACGTTCTTTGGTAGCAAAGATTGGATCCAAGAATTGAGGGACCAAGCAACATGCTAATGGTGTATACGTTTTTTGGGTTATGTTTTTTCTTTTTTCGGACTAGTGTCAATTCTAGCTCATGGATTCAATTCTTATATAGACTTAGACAATCTTTCTCTGATAAACTATCTTTTATTGTTGAATTAGATTCAAGAGCAATTATTTACATGGTATCATAATCAAACCATGCTAATTCATTGTTTACTGGATGTGAACATGCGCGGGGTGTTGATTCTCCACATCGGCTATGGGATGATTTTTTTTTTAATATCTATTTCATTCGTTAATTTTAGGCTAATGCTTGGGGTATACTGATAAATACCCGTGATATACACGAGATATGCAACGTGTATATCACGGGCAGTGGCATGTATATCATTGTTTCTGGGCTATATTTTCTGTGATATACACAGTATAATCATACAGTATATATCACGGATTAATGGCCTATTTTTGGTAGTTTTAGTTGTAATTAAATTAGAGTTATACACTTACCATAATTGTATACTTATTGTACAAGTAGAATAAGGTTTTGAGATTAGAGTAGGAATATGATTTTTCCTATTATGGAAATTATAAATTGTATATATACTCTTTCATTAATGAAAATAATAAAGGGATTATTTCTTTCATGGTATCAGAAGTCTAGGTAAAAAATTTATCTTCTTCGTGCATCAAAATCCGAGCCACTACTCTCGGTTTCCGTGCAAATTCCCTTCCTAAATTTCTTTTCCAAATCCCTCCATCACGTCTTGCGTTGCTAATATGGCTAAGAATACGTTTCACCCTGCCCTTACTGTTTCTAACATCAAGAACCACATCCCTGTCGTTCTTGAAATAGAAAACGTCCAATACGCGACGTGGGTCGAACTGTTCAAAGTTCACGCACGCTCACATCAAGTCCTCCATCAAATTATCCCCACGACTCCTATTGATACGGAGGTGCTTAAACCCGAGGATGATCCTAAATTATGGATAACCCCTGATGCTACCGTTCTTTAGTAGATTTACTCCACTATATCTACCGACCTATTGCAAATGATTATTGAGCCTGACGCAACGACGAAGGCTACTTGGGATAGAATACGTGATACATTCCAAGATAATCAAAATTCTAGGGCTGTTACTCTTGAGCAGGAATTCTCCAATGTCAACATGGAAGATTTTCCGAACGTTTTAATTTATTGCAAAAGGTTGAAAGAATTGGCGAACCAACTCCGCAACGTTGGCGCGCCCGTTACAAATGATCGTTTGGTCCTACAAATGGTTGCAGGCCTATCTGAGGCCTATAGTGGTGTTGGCACGCTTCTTCGATAGAGCAGTCATCTTCCTCAATTTTATCAGGCTCGTTCTATGCGTATGCTCGAAGAAGTCGGATTGGCCAAAAAAGCGGCTACCGACGCTAGTCCCGTGGTCATGATGACGTCCTCCACTAATTCTCCGGGTTTTGTTGATAATTCGGGCCAACACTGTGCTCACGGTGGAGACAAGAATACTCGGAAAAATAATGGCAAAAACCGCGAGGGCAAACGCAGAGGTTCCGGTAGTGGTGGCGGTGGCCAGAATAATGGCAGTGGGGCCCGTCCAGGCATTCGTGGGCCAGTGGCCCACTGGTCCCAGCCATGGGCCCCCTGGTCCCAGCCATGGGCCCCCTGGTCCCAGCCATGGGCCCCCTGGCAGTGGGCAGTGGCCCAACAACCCCTATGCTACAACGTTTCCAACCCCTAGAAATTAGGTTGCCAACATTTTTCTCGGCCCAATCCGACCTGGCCTAGTGGATTCCGCAACAATTCTGGGCCGGGGCAGCAAATCAGTGTGCTTGGGCCCCGACCTCCATAGGCCCATCATGCAGTGGGCCTCACCCCGACCGACATTGAAGCCGCAATGCACACTCTTAGATTAAATCCGCCAGATGCAAATTGGTACATGGACACCGGTGCAACCTCTCACATGACGTCCGACCAAGGTACTCTCTCGTCTTATTCCAATTTCAGCAATACTCGTGGCATAATTGTTGGTAATAACAACTCAATTCCAATTCGTGGTTATGGTCATAAAAATTTGTCTCTTCCCCACCCACCTCTTGTCTTGAAAATTGCCCTCCATGCCCCTAACTTAATTAAAATTTTGGTGTCTGCCTGTAAATTCACCACTGATAATTAGGTTTCTGTTGATTTTGATCCTTTTGGGTTTTCTGTGAAGGATTTCAAGATAGGGATTCCTCTCATGAGATGTGAAAGTAGGGGGGATCTTTATCCTATCACGCCAACGTCCGGTCTCTCGAGTCAAGCCTTGCCATCTATTTTTACTGCTCTTGTTCCTTCCTTGTGGCATGCACGTCTAGGTTATCCGGGATCTTTAATTTTGTCTTCCTTAGATAAAAACAATTTTATTTCTTGTAAGGGTACGCGTAGTACTCCAATTTATCAATCCTGCTCTTTAGGGAAATATGTTAGCTTATCATTTGTAGCCTCTACTTCTCGTACGTTAATGCCATTTGATATTGTTCATAGCGATTTATGGACGTCCCCCGTTTTAAGTTCTATGGGCCATCGTTATTATGTACTATTTTTGGATGATTATTCTAATTTTTTATGGACTTTTCCGTTAGCGAAAAAATCATAAAGTTTTTTCCACATTCTTAAAATTTAGAGCATTCATTTGTACCCAGTTCGATCGGGAAATAAAAAATATACAATGTGATAATGGCAAAAAATTTGATAATGGGTTATTTTGGGATTTTTGTGACACTAATGGCATAGTTTTTCATTTCTCTTGTCCTCATACTTTCTCACAAAATGGGAAAGCCGAACGAAAAATTCGTACCATTAATAATATTATCCGAACTTTAATGGTCCATGCTTCCGTACCCCCTTCCTTTTGGCATCACGCTCAACAAATGATTACTTATCTTCTTAACATACTTCCTATCAAAGGTTTGACATATTCATCCCCTCTTCAAATCTTATATAATAAGACTCCATCGTATTCCCATCTTAGGGTCTTTGGGTGCTTGTGTTATCCACTCTTTCCGTCAACCACAATTAACAACTTCTGGCCCGTTCTACCCCTTATGTGTTTTTGGGTTTTCGGTCTAATCATCGTGGTTACAAATATTTTGATTTATCATCTAATAAAATCATTATTAGTTGCCATGTTATTTTTTATGAAACCCAATTTTCGTTTGTTAAAGTGAGTAGTCCCGTGCATAGTTCGTATAATTTTTTGGATGACGATGTCTCCCCTTATATTATCCACCATTTATCGGACTTGTCCCGCACCCATAATCTGCCAGTGGGCCCACTGCCCGCTGGTTCTACTGTCCCTACGGCTCTGCTCAGCCCACCAGCCATTGGTCCAACAACTGGGCCGAATACTCAGCCAAGTTATGTCCCTGCTTCTGGGGCAGTTTCGGCTTCTGGGCCAGTTCCAGTTCTCGGTCCACCACTAGTTATTGCTTCCAATTTTGGGCCAGCAGGCCCACTTCCTGTTGGCCAGTCCGTCACCCAGTCCCGTGTTTCTCAAAATCCACCCAATTCTCCCTCGAGTCATAGACTTGTTACTCGTAATCAGCGGGGTATTTTTAAACCGAAAAGACATTTTAATCTCCATTCTAATGTCTCTAAATCCCCTCTACCCCGTAATCATATGTCTGCTTTAAATGACCCGAATTAGAAAATTGCTATGATCGACGAATATAATGCTCTTATTGATAATAAGACGTGGGAGTTGGTACTCTGTCCCTCTGGTGTTAATATTATTCGGTCTATGTGAATTCTTACTCATAAAGAAAATTTTGACGGTTCTTTTGCGAGGCATAAGACTCGTCTTGTAGGTGATGGTAAGACTCAACAGGTTGGTGTAGATTATGGTGAGACATTTAGTCTGGTGGTCAAGCCGTCTACCATTCGCACTATGCTCAACTTGGCTCTTTCGAAGGCACGACCCATTCATCAGTTAGATGTGCATAATGCTTTCTTACATGGTGATCTTAAGAAGACAGTTTACATGCATCAGCCTTTGGGTTTTTGAGATCCCAGACATCTTCATCATGTTTGTTTATTAAAGAAGTCCTTATATGGGCTTAAGCATGTCCCGCGGGCTTGGTATAAGAGATTTGCATACTATGTTTCGACTATTGGGTTTTCTCACAGCATGTCTGCTAACTCATTGTTCATATATCGTCGTGGTACTTCACTGGCTTATATACTATTATATGTGGATGTTATTATCTTGACTGCCTCTTTTGATGCTTTGCGCTAGTCTATCATAACAATGCTTATCTCTGAGTTTGCTATGAAAGACTTGGGGCCCTTGAGTTACTTTTTGGGGATTGTTGTCACTCGTCATGCAAGTGGGTTATTCTTATCACAACGGAAGTATGCAACTGAGATCATTGAGCGAGCTGGTATGTCCTCATACAAGTCTACTTCCACTCCAGTTGATATTAAACCCAAGCTGGGTGCCGTGGCTGGCTCACCTTATGAGAATCTGACCCGATATCGCAGTCTTGCAGTGGCCCTTCAATATCTTACTTTCACGAGACTAGATATTACATATGTCGTGCAGCATGTGTGCTTGTTTATGCATGATCCCAGGGTTGAGCACATGAATGCACGCAAATGCATTATTCGATACATCCAGGGGACGCTTGATTATGGTTTACACTTATATCCTTCATCGACGGTTACACTTGTCTCGTATACAGATGCTGATTGGGGTGGATGTCTGGACACCAGACGCTCTACATCGGGTTATTGTATGTTCCTTGGTGATAACTTAGTCTCATGGTCTGCCAAACGACATGCTACCTTATCCCGCTCTAGTGCATAGGCCGAGTATCGATGGGTGGCTAATATGGTTTCTGAATCATGTTGGCTCCATAATATCCTCTTAGAGCGTCACTTTCCAGTTCACAAAGCTACATTGGTTTATTATGATAATGTTAGTTCTATATACCTTTATGGCAATCCGGTTTAACATCAATGCACTAAACATATTGAGATGGATATCCATTTTGTTCGCGAAAATGTAGCTCCTGGACAAGTACGCGTCCTACATGTCCCTTCCAGGTATCAATGCACTAAACATATTGAGATAAATTTGCATATACTTTCCCCCCCCCCCCCCCCCCCTTTTTCTCTTTTACGTACCAAAAGCGAGAGTCCTCTGAGGTTTACTTATTTTCATAAATCTAACAACCTAACATATCCTCGTTCATAAGTTGGGTGCCAAAAACAATTAGATATTTATTAGCATAGATGGATTCAAGATTGTAATTTAATGGTTCAACTTTTAAGATTTTCAGTATTGAATTCATTGTAATATTAAAATTATGGATTCAGTCTAATATTTGTTGAAATTTTAGTAGATCTTCACACATTTATTCACATACACATACACATACAGTCAAAAGCTATATTTGCCCTTGTAGTTATTAGTGACATACAGTAAAACCTCGCACTACAAGAAAAATAGGCTACTGTGACAGTTCACATGTGACTGAAATGCAAGTGTCACATCTTTTTACTAAATTTACGCTTTTTCTTGACATTCATGTGACAGGTTTTTAAGTGTCATATAATTATGATATTTGTGTGATGGGTTTTTTAAGTGTCATTTATTTATGACGTTTGTGTGGCGGTTTTGTGAAATGTCACATAAATAAGTGACTTGTGTTTTAAATTGACCAAAAATGACGCGTTTGACTATTTAAAACGACACCGTTTTTATTATTTATTTAGCACTTTTTTAATTCAAATTAAGACTTACACGATTTTTATTTCTTTTTTAAAATTATTTTTAATAAAAACAAACTAAACGTTGTCGTTTTAACATTATAAAAAATAAAAGATCAAAAATTCTGTAAAAATACTAAGTTTTGCCGCTCCAGCAAAATATAGGATTAAAGTCCGACAATTATAAAATTATTCCTAGAATATTTTTCCATTTCATTTGACAAAACATCACTATTGAATATCATATTCTAATTTTACATAATTCAATCAATTCAAGTTTTTTGACACTCTTAGTCTGCAAATAAATATTTTATTTTGTTAAATCAAGAAGCTTAATTAATTAATTGAATTATCAATTCATCTCAACTTGGTTTTGGAGATTGATTTTGAGTTAAGATTGGCTACTTTTTCAGAAGGAGTTGATTACATTTTCAATATAATGGTTGCCTTTTAAAAATCACCCAGCCCATTTTGCTTTTAATCCCAAAGAACACCCCCAAACCGGTTCAGCCAAAACAACGAAACCCTAGCCCAAGCTCTTCGACGCCGCCTCATCTTCCAGCGATTTCCAGCTGTCTTCGCCCATTTCCGGCAAAATTTCAGCGCCTCTTAGCCTCTCCCAGTCGTGGTTTGTCCATTTATGGCAAGAGATTTGAATGCTCTTGTCTTCTACTCCGAAAAGCAACGGTAACTCGTACCTTTTCCCTTTTTCAATTTTCTTTGCGATTTTAATTCGATTTTCCAGCAAGATTCGGATTTCAAACCTTTGTAAACGAATTTCAAGTTCAAATATGGGTTCCAAGTCAATCCCAAATGTCCCACACCGAAATTCAACATCAATACCTGAACATTTGAGGTTCTATAGAACCCCATTTCTCACTTCTCGACCACGGAATTGAAGGTCTGGAAAGAGGCAAAACGACTTGAACTTATATCCGAGGCCTCGGGTTCTCTTCAAAATTATGCATCCCAGTTAATTTTTTTTGTGAGTTCGAGTCAGTTTATCGTCGTTGGTGAAAGGTGATCGGTAAACCCTCGTCTCCCCCGTCGCTGCTCGGCAAATAGGTAATCTTCTCCCTTTTTCCTTTTTCCTTTTTCGTTCTATTTTCCTTTTTGTCTAGCTTTGGTAATTTGTTTAAATTCCAATACTGTTCAATGTAGTTTGTTAGTATTTTAGTTCTGTTTCTATATCTTGGTTTGATATTTATAGTTTTATTTTCTGCTTTGTTTAATACCAGCATGACTAAGTTGAGTTTTCTATTATTAAACCCAGATTATTTTGTTAGATTTTTCACTCACGTCATGACCTTGAGTTGGGTTTAAAAACTTTTCAAATGACTTTAAGCAATTCAGGTAACTAATTCTGCCTTTTAAGGCTTACAAATCCTATATTATACCGTATTTTATTTTATATATTCTATCTATATATTTTATATTATAGTACAAACACATGTTACAGAACCGGTCACCAAAAGGCTCATATGCTGCCATGTCAAGAAAAAGTCCAAAGGCTTCATCCTAAGCTTGTAAATGAGACCTCAAAGCTATATACAACTGGAAAAGATGGTATGAATCAACGAAGCACAAAAAAAAAAAGCTGAAGTTTGATGATGAGTTGAAGGAAACAAAGAAACCGGACGGAGATAAAAAAAACAAAGGAAAAACATTGTTGTTGATCTCCCAATGCAACAAAAGAAAAGAACAAGGCAATCAGGAAAAGAACAATGTATTCTAGCTATTCAATGTATATTTTTGGTGTTATTTAAATTTTTAGTCTATTTTATCGGTGCACTCAATTTGCAATATTGAAATTAAATTGCCAAAAAAAAATAAATTCCCGCCATATTAAAATAAATTATTAATTTAATAGAAATTTTTAAAAAAAATTGAAAATTTTGATATTTGACGCCAATTTATTTTTCAACGTAGGCGGGAAATTTCAAAATTTAAAAAATCAAAAGCGGTAAATTACAATTTATGTGACTTTTGTGTGATGGGTTTTAACCGTCACACGTCGTGTGACAGATACAGAACCCTCGACAGTGGCAAAGATGACACTTACCCTAAGATGATGGTTTTTACCCGTCACCGTAGGATATTTTTGTAGTAGTGTCGATAAATGAATATCATTGGGACTGGCAAAAATATTCATTTAACGAGGTTATTTATTTATCGATAAATGAATATTTATTCATTTACATAATTTTTTTTTATATTTTATGTGTGACATGCATTTTGTTATATATTTTCATTATTATTTTAATTAAGGTTCATGTATGTAATTTTAAATATATCTATTGAAAAACTAAAAAAATTAAACTAAGTACATTAGTAAAGGATGAACATGAACTATCACGTATGCATGAGTTTTCTTTTAATAATTATTAATTATAATTATTGAGAAACTAAAAGATGAAATTACGTTAAACTATCTAACAAAAAATCTAGTAAATACGTAATACATGCATGAACTTTATATTAATATTTACTTATTATTAATTGAGAAACTAAAATTTGAACTAAGTACTTTGTAAGAAACAATTTTAAAAAACGAAACGCATGAATTGTATATTGATAAAACAAAGTACATTGTAACAAAAAGTTTATTAAATGTTATGCATGAACACAAACTCTATAAATACGTTAGTTTTCTTTTCATTCTCAAATCACTAAATTTTTCTTTTATTTATCCTTCATGGCTTCAAATTTGAAAGGAGTGAAAAATCCACCTTGACTGATGAAATGAGAATAGCATTATGTGAGTATAAAAATGAGCAGCCACTTTAAGTAAAAAATATTTGCAGTTATGGATGGAGCAAAAGTTCAACATCTCTATCAGTCAATCAACAATATCAAATACTCTTAAAAGATCAGCAGAGTATTTACCAATAGAGATAAAGAATAAAAACGTCAAGAGGCACAAGTCATCAAAATATCCAGAGTTAGAAAAAGTGTTGTATGAATGGTTTCTCCAATATCAAGAGAAATTTGATATTAGTGGAGAAATGATCCAAGCTCAAGCAAAAAAAATTTGGCAAAAAATGTATGAAAGCTCTGATCAAGGATTTAATTTCTCAAGTGGCTGGTTAGAACGGTTTAAGGCGAGACATGAAATTAAATCTTATCGAAGGTTTGGTGAAAGTGGTTCAGTTGCTATGGAGAATATTGAGGATGCTTTACCAAGTATACGAGTTAAATTCCATCAGTTTCAATGGAAGGATATCTACAATATGGATGAAACTGATTTATTTTATCGTTTGGAAGCAGATCATTCACTTGCAACAAAGCAATTGAAAGGACGAAAGAAGGACAAGAAAATTATTACAGTTTATGTTTGTTGCAATGACGACGGTTCTGACAAAGTGCCACTTTGGATAATTGATAAGTATGCTAATCCTAGATATTTCTAAAATGTGAATTTGAATAACCTTAATTGTCACTATCGAGCTAACAAGAAAGCATAGATGACTGAATTACTTTTTCAAGAATTTGTTTGCTGGTTTAATAAGCGAATGGATGCCAGAAAAGTTCTTTTGATAGTGGACAATTGCCCTTCCATCCTAAGATTATTAAAGGCTTGATAAATGTTGAACTATTTTTCTTGCCTCCAAATACAACCTCAAAGATTCAACCATGTGATGCTGAAATTATTCGGGCATTGAAAATTTATTATCGATGTCGTCTTTATTCAATCATCTTGCAACTCTACGAGTTAGGAGAGATAAGTCCAAAAAAAAATTACTGTGCTGAATGCTATCAAATTTATTAGTGCGGCTAGGAATATTGATGTGAAAACAACAACTATTGCAAATTATTTTCGACATTGCAAAATTCGGTCATACGAAGATATGAATACTGAACAACCACTTGGTGAAGATGAAGACATCCAGAGATTACATGAAGTTATCCATAGTTGAGGTTATAGAAATGCAATGGATGTGGAAGACCTTTTAAACTATCCTAGTGAAAATGATGCACTGATGGAGTCTCCTATTGATGAAGAAATTATTCAAGGAGTAATGGAAACATTTGCTGATAATGATAAGATCCAGATGATAATCAGAATTTGTCAATGATATAAACAAAAGAAGCAATGCAAGCAGTGGAAGCCTTAAATAAATATTTTTTACAACAAGAAAAAGATGCATCAAATGCAGTGCATGTTTTACAGAAAATTAAGGATGAGATTGAGTTAAATATAGGACCAAAGAAAAAATAAAAAACTTTAGATGAATATTTTTAAAAGAGTTGAATTTGAGAAGTTGTCATAATAATATCAATAAAAATAAGAATATTATGTGTTACAATTAGACATAACTTATTGAGATATTATCACTTCATTATTTTTCAGGTACCTGAACCTCGTATGAGGTTTTATGAAGTGTTATGTCGTAGGTTCTTCAAGAGCACATTGCCTCCTTATTATGATCATTTGCTCCTCTCATTTTTTCAAGGATTATTGCATTTGAAACCGATTTGTCTATCATACTTCACGCATGTTGTAAACCCTGTCATTCAGGGACATTTAGGAGCATCTTGCAGCTGAAATATGGAATAGTTGGGTCAGCAAATGATTCTAGCATTTGACTTGAATTATCGTTTGAACGAGGATCATACTTATGATAATTCACAATATATTTCTTAGCTGTTTATTCTCTCTACCCTTATGTTAGAAAAACTAACATACATTTTCACCTTTTTTGTGGAATTCATCTGTGGGCATCGTGGTAGATTCATTAATCATATACCGCACAACAAAACTATTAGATGAAAATATTTGGTTCCTGACCTTGAACCAATTATGAGGGGAGAATTAATCATAATTTATTGATCTGAAGCATACAAGTGATATTGTATGTAATATATCATATTTCAGACACGTGAAGCTTTGTTCTCATTCGCAATGGTTTAGCTATTTTTCAGAGGCATTCAATGCTAAACCAGCTTGAATATAAACCAGCATTAACAAGATGAATTATCTTGATTACATAATCTGAAGATTGTGCTCTCAACTCAATTATTTTGAGCAAGCAACTTTGTAAATATCTATCTAACATTAGCTGGTGTAATCAACTTATCATAAGAACAATCAAATTAATTCTTGAAGAATCTTCTAGTTCTTCAATATATTCCGAATACAAACTTAGCACATCAAATTTAAATCAGGACAACCAAAATTGTCACGTCAATTGATAAAATTATTTGTACTAGTAAACTTCAAGTTTACCCTGTCATTTGCTGTTTGTTTTAGTAAACTTCTGATTTACTATAACATGAATTATATTTTGTACAATAAACTTCTGGTTTATCGTGACACGTGATTTCATCATGCTTATATTTGTGTAATACAATTTGGAGAATAAAGAGGGTAACCTTTCAAATACATATTTCTTACCCACTATGATTTTGTAGATATTTAGTCATCCAATCATTTATAACTTCAATGTGATAGCCATTTACTTTAGTAAACTTCAGGTTTACTACAACTTTGTGCTTCGATCATAACAACTTTTTTTAATCTAGAACGAATGACACAATAGTATATAAGTTCTTCAGGAGTGTTTGCGTTATTTCTAGATGCTACGCAAGTGTACGTATCGCAATTTGTAATAAATTTCGGTAAGACCGAGTATCGTCCACAGAGACTGATTTATCAAGTACCAATTAACTAATCCTTAGTTTCTATTTGGCTAACGAATATAAGTGATGATTTCTAACTAAAGAATTAACAAACTAACATGAATTTCTAGAATAAAATAGAAATGAAAACACACGAAGTTTAATTCAATACTGAAGGAATTAGGGTTTTCAGTCTCCTCGACTTTCCACTCTATCATTCATTAATGCAAGACTAACGATTCTTCTTTTTATTAAGATAGCAGGTTAACTGTGATGTTCTATATTCCGGTTAGGATATATAAAAACTCAACCTAAGTGGGAACTTTCTATATTTCAATGATAAGTTCTACCACATAGGAGGATTAAGATCAATAACCTAAAACGCTACACAGGCAGTCATGATACTTTCGTTCAAGATTAAATCTACGTCTAACAAACTATAACATATTCAAATCTCCCTTTTCAGATCTCGATTTGAACTCATATAGATAATGAAAACTAATGGCCAATTAATTATCATTCAATAAACGCAAGTTGAATAGATTTTAATAGATGAAGAAGAACATTAACAATGCATTAAATCATAACAGAGTTTCAAGTGATTCAACGGAAAATCATAATAAAAGTAATTAGCTCCTAGACATGCTAAGAAAACTAATTAACTTAATACCCAACATGAACTGAATTTAAATAAAGAAAAGGAAAAGAACTTGAACAATAGATGTCTCTAATGACTCCTTGTTCTCTTGTTTCTTGTCTCCAAAATGTCCCCACCTTCAGAAAAACGTTTCTCCCAATATATATATAATGAACCCCCCCCCCCAAATGGACCTTTTTGCCCTTGTTAAATTTAGGTTTTTCGTGCTCCTGACGTCGTCGGCGCCGTGACTCAGTTTGTAGAGTGTCGCGACGCTAATTCACCTGCCAAACATCCTTGCTCACTGCCAAAGGGGCGCTGCGGCGCGAGCTTGTTGCGCCGCGGCTCTTCAGCCTTCTTCGTCCGGACTTCGATTAAAATGCTTTCCGAGCTTCCCAGGGCTTCTTTGACTCATTTCTTGTGTCCGACTATGCATTTTTGTCCTTGATAACTGCCTATTTTCTTTGGATTCGCCTTATTTCTTTCTAAATCGCTTAAAACCTGAAAACACACAACACACGCATAATACTGCACAAAACAACTAAAAGACAAAGACTCCCTAAAACACACTCTAAAACAATACTAAAATCTACATAACAAAGAGCCTCTATTTTATTCTCCATAATCACACATATTGTTTGGACACTATTGGTGCCATGATCTTCTAAATAAATAGTTAGCTCTTCTGGAGCACTTGATTATTAATTTTGTACAACCAGATATTGCTTAGATATTGATGGTATCATAAAAGAAATTTTGATTAGATATTTCTAATGTCATGAAAGAAAACAGAAATCAAATGGACATTTAAAAATAATTGTAAATTCATAAACAATGAAAAGCAAACACTAAGTTCTAAACTTCAGTATTTTAATGTCTCCTTTAGGGAGATTAGCCATTAGCATCTGAATATTTTGTATCAAAGCGATAACCACATCCTTCAGGAAGAGATACATTAATATTTATTTCCTTCGGGGAAATCAATAACTTTATATATTACAATATCTGATGAAAGATGTAATAATTTATAAGCTCTTCAAGAGCCTCTAATATTCTACTCAAACACATATAGCATAGACAAATTTAAGATCGTTTTTATTAGATAATCACTGAAATGCAAATTTGAAGTTATGATTAACTGCATCATGGTTCAAGGCGGTGATAATCTTGTCATACTGCTTGTTCCACTTAGATTATGCAAATAATATACCAAGCAATAAAATGAGCAAAAAATTATAAATGAATAATCTCACCCCCTAAATATAGAGCATTCACTATATTTTAGAGTTCAAGTATGAGTATTATAAAGAAAAATGAATAAATAAATTGTCATACTGTCATTAGTGTTGGGAGTTTTGTCTCTATGGTACTTTATAATGCAGTACGGGAAATATATTACTATTACAAGTATTCGAAAGGATAAACAAAGATTGAATAATTCAACTAGAAATCTGAAATTACAATTGTTACACAAGAAAAACTGGAAATTCCAATTTTGTAGAAGACGGAAAAATGGAAACTGTTTTTGCTGAGTCGAGTGTGGCACTCTGTCCTTAAGACAATATTGCCCCGTATGTATCCTTTATACGTCCTGGACAATTTGTCTCCCAAGATAAAACAGCAATGGAACCCTTGAGCAAAGGAAACTCAAGAGCTACCGTGAAGAATATTGAGTAACGAAATGATGCTTGGAAGTTGTAGGAAGAAAACTATTTTCGGTGGTGTATTTTCGTGTACTGTTTGTTGGTGTTATTCTTGTATTCTTGGTGCTCAACAATGGTGTAAGGGGGTGTTTATATAGGTGAGGGAGGGGCTGAAAAATTGCCTCCATAATAGCCAAATAATGACCATTATGGAGGTAGTAAAGCCACCAACATAAATGGTGAAAGACCAACGGATTTGGCCATTATAGGAGGAGTAATTCAGCCAAAATAAATGGCTGAATTGAGTGCTTGGCGTTTCTGCTTTTGACTATCCAAATTCTGACGTTCTGGAAACTTTAGGGACCAAACTGTACATCTGAAACTTCTGGGATCAAACTGTACTTCGGCAAAGTTTTCTGGCCCAAAAAGATAATATCAGAAGACCCACAGCCCGTGGCCCGTGGCCCGTGAACCCGAGAACTCGGAACTCGGAACCGGACCGGACGGGCGGGCGGCGGCGGCGCGCGTGTGGTCTTTCCTCGAACCGAAGCACATCTAGGTCCTCCCTCCTTTAAACACATGGGATACCCCTTGGGGTCCCAAACCCCAAACCCATTTCGAGTCTTATATACACAACAATTCTTTCTTCCTCTACCGATGAGGGAGAATTGATCCCACACCACACTTTTTCATGCTTCAAACACCTTACTTCGTGAACCAATATCTCTTTCATTTCTCAATGAAATTTGACGATTCTTGGCCCTACGGTTATCTACGTACTTAGTAGATCATGCATGTGTGAAGAACCGGATTCTCCAACATACGTAACACTAGTTTTTAAGCCGTTAAAGTTGGTTGGTCGCAACTCCCGCCAAAGGCTAATTTCCAACAATCCCCTCTTGAAAGAGATTTTGGCGCATTCACATGGTGTCTTTTCATTTCCAGCAATATTTCAGCGGACCGATGTTGCATAAGGAGAGGTAGCCTCAGCTTTGAACCTTCCATAGTTGAATACCATCGGACTTACTTACTGCGCGGTGAACGTGATGTCTTGAACCGTCGGTGTTTAGTGTAAGCCAAGACAATGGTACCAACACAACAAATTCCCTTACTCTCTTCTTCGTAATGTTTTGTCCGTTTTGGCCATGGACAACATCTTGGATTCTTAAGTGCGTTCATTTTGAGGCGGCCCGTCCTCGCACTTAAATAGGTGGTCTCCTACAAGGTATCTGCTATACCCCACTTCACAAGTGTTAGGAATCATTAAAAGTTTCCCAAAAACCTAACCTCAAATTGTTGAGGAGCATTACGGAGTTTTGAAAACTTAACCTTTACCCACACCTGCTGAGATAGCACTTAAAGTCTATCGCGGGAAAGGCTTTGGATTTGGTGTTTCTTTTCGAAATCACTATCCGAAGTGCTCATGCTTCCACCGAAGCGATCAACCGAACCTTTACAACTTAGTTTTTCCATTGAACCAAAATACGGGATCTCCAGTTCGTAAGGTTGGGTTTCACTTGTATTGGTCCGTATATTTTGGGTTTTAAGCCCATTCCCCTAGACAGCAGAACACTTGATCTCCGGGTAGTCCCTCGTTAGTAAATAAGGAAGTGACACCCGTGATGATCAAGCGCCATACGGTCTTATGTCTCCGACGCAGATCCCGACGAGATATGTCCGACGCCGTCATCCGTGTCCTTTCGAAGCCGACCGGCTAGCCACGGTGTATAGCTGTGAAGGAACGGGTTTCTCCCTATAAGGGACGTCCTCTAAAGAGCCGTGAAGTTACTCAACTTCTTTCATGCTTTGTATAAAGCGATAAACTCCGATTTCATCATGAATCGGCCGATGCAAGTTTGCTTAGAGGATTTTCCAAGAACCACCATACACATTTACTTGTGGCTTTGGTGTTCTTCGGATCCGATGTCCGTTTGCATCACCGTGTTCTCCCGTAACCATTTGGACATCCGAATACTATAATCCGTAGATAAGCGAATAATTCGGATATCGTCATATCCGACTTAACGCCTTCTATTGATCATGTATTAAGATCATCAGTGAACCTTAGTTCAACTGATCTGTTTGTAGGACGATACCAGGTCAGTTGTAGTGTGTACAATACATTGAACTACACGTGAGCTGAGCATATTGCTCTTTGTCTATGGGTGCACCATGATTCCAATCAGTTGTATGATTCATATCCATTGGTGGCTTCAACGAGACTGTCAACTATTGACCAGTCCGTTAGATGTCTTAGAAATCCAATTCCTAAGATGTCATCTGTGATACCCATATCTTTCATGTCGAGACTTTGTTTCAATATGATTTTCACTCTCAGACCGTTGGTTTTCCCATTGTTGGCTTTCTAACTTCAGAGCCAATGTTTCTGTGGTCAGATTCATTGTTTCTGTTTTATCTGAACTTTCAGGACCAAAATGTAAACATTTCAGGGACCAAAATGAAAGTTCAGGAAGAGGCCCAACAGTCCAGCAAATCAACTCTGATTCTCTTCTTCCAACTCTCCGGCTGGGAAGGCTAGTTCAACATCCATGCCACGCAAGACTACAATGGCCCTGGATGTTAAGGTACTCACAGGGGATCACATTTTACAACCCAAAGGTTCTTTTCCCGGAGGAAGATTAACCATTACACAAGTATGGTTCTATATATGGAATCTATTTCTCTCTTTAGCTTCTTTCCAAAGCAGCGCTTTTGGAGATAACAATTATTTGTTAATTGTCCATGGTTCGTTCTCAACCATACAAGCTAGAAGGACTGGAACAAGTCTTTGTCCCCTCTTTGCTCCGTCTTAGTTCAACATCTAGAACCCCTGAGTTCTGCAGATCTGGAATATAAAGTTCCGGATAGCCAACAACTTTCGAGTCCTGAAGATACGGAACGTCTAGTTCCGGACAGCCAGGCCCTCGCGGGTTCTTGTTAACCTTGAGCAATTACTCATTTTTCCTTTTCCAAGGAAAGTTATCTCCAAAGAATTCAGCATTCTTTGACGCCAAGAGGCGATCAACACTACTGTTATTTGCAGATCCAGTGGATATGCAATCCACAGTCTTAGGTGGAACTTGACCTGTTTCGGTAGTCCATCTTTTACCAAGCTACCCCACATAATTTGGGCGTACGGGTTTGTGCTTGGCTAACACCGTTGGATCTAGGTGAGAAATGAACAGTCGTTTAATAACGATGCTTCACATTCTCCCCCTCTATCACTACGAATTTCTCAATCCGTAGGCTTAGTTGATTTTCAACTTCTGCTTTGTAGCGCTTATCCGCTTCAATAATTTCATCTTTTCTTTTCAACAAACAAAGGATATTATACGTTGTACCATCATTAATGAAGATCACAACGTACTTGTCTCCCCCCTCTATTTTGTATAACCTTCAAATCACCCAAGTAGGTATGACTAAGTTCTAGAGGAGCGGTGCTTCTTTCGTTATTCCCTTGACGGAATTTGAAAAGGTGATTTTGCCTCTTCGCCTACCTCACATTCATTTTGAGGGTTTATGTCGAAAGAAGGCAACAATCTCAACTTCGCTAGCTTTTGAATGACTTGTTATTTAACGTGTCTTAATCTATGATGGCATAGATGCACGGATTACAAATATATCATTCATATGGCTACAGACATACTGTACCATTCTTAGTTATTACAGACCTGTTGGACTAGTCTCAAACCAGCTTGACCAACAGCATCCCTTAAACCAAGTTAGGGATATGTATCACCTCATCTTAGAGTGATCCCCATCCATGAAGTCCTATTGAGGACAACCTCTCCAACCCTTTCTGCTTTAGAGGTGGCGTTGCTTCACATGAACAACTTCTAGCCCGAGGTTAGGGCATAACCGGATCATATGTGATCTGGATACTCTGGCCCACTGCAGTTGCTTTGCAGACTGAGTGTCCAATTTCTTTTCTGCCTTTCTTTAGGCCTTCAGATCATTTCAGACCTGGAAACTCTGGCCCACCTTACTAGGTGTCCATTACTTTTCCTATGAAATGAATTCTGGCCCCACTCCAGTCGCCCGGAGGCTTTATATGACTGAGTGTCCAATATCATCATATCAAAGGAATTTCAGCCCACTTTAGTCGCCCGGAGGCTTTGTATGACTGAGTGTCCAATATCATCCTATCAAAGGAATTTTGGCCCACTCCAGTCGCCCGGAGGCTTTGTATGACTGAGTGTCCAATATCATCCTATGAAGGATCTTCTACCAAATCATATGACAGGCTCAACGTCATTAACTTTTAGACTTCTTCCGTTATGATTGGTGCCCAGATAATTCTTGGCGCTTACTTAAGTGTGGTAACAGTTTTCGCACAGTCAGTGGATCTTTCTCTCTCGTATGTGCGAACATACTTTACACACTTTAATAATTACACTTAAAAGAACGGATCTTCTTAAGTCGTTTACAAAATCCAATCTTTAAACGGAAAAGAAGATGAGATTAAACTTCTGATTTGTTAAAGCGTAAGTAATATAAATTATTTTCATATTCCTCCTTACTTTAATCCATTTTTAATCAGACCTCATTTAATCTTTATTCTTGACAAGTAAGAAAAATACTTATCCCAATTTCGGATTCTGGCTCACTTCAGTCACTTCATCAGACTGAGTGTCCATTTCCTTCTCACCATCATTCAGATCTCTTGTCTGGGACAGATATAGGCCTTCTGCTACAAGATAGAATAACATCTTCAGTTTTCTCCTCTTGTCCCAGTTGACATCCTCAGGCTCTCGAGAGCGCTTGTTCCCACCAGTCTTGGTAGCGGTGACACCATGAACACGTTCATCGTCATCACTCTCTTCTACCAGAAAACTATTTCCATATCCAGATTTGGTCACACAACTTTTGACCGACATCTTTCGAACACTAATAGTAATACAATACAAGTATTGTCTTAAGTTGTTGGAAGTTTTGTCTCTATGGTACTTTATAATGCAGTACGGGAAGTATATTACTATTACAAGTATTCGAAAGGATAAACAAAGATTGAATAATTCAACTAGAAATCGAAATTACAATTGTTACACAAGAAAAACTGGAAATTCCAATTTTGTAGAAGACGGAAAAATGGAAACTGTTTTTGCTGAGTCGAGTGTGGCACTCTGTCCTTAAGACAATATTGCCCCGTATGTATCCTTTATACGTCCTGGACAATTTGTCTCCCAAGATAAAACAGCAATGGAACCCTTGAGCAAAGGAAACTCAAGAGCTACCGTGAAGAATATTGAGTAACGAAATGATGCTTGGAAGTTGTAGGAAGAAAACTATTTTCGGTGGTGTATTTTCGTGTACTGTTTGTTGGTGTTATTCTTGTATTCTTGGTGCTCAACAATGGTGTAAGGGGGTGTTTATATAGGTGAGGGAGGGGCTGAAAAACTGCCTCCATAATAGCCAAATAATGGCCAATATGGAGGTAGTAAAGCCACCAACATAAATGGTGAAAGACCAATGGATTTGGCCATTATAGGAGGAGTAATTCAGCCAAAATAAATGGCTGAATTGAGTGCTTGGCGTTTCTGCTTTTGACTGTCCAAATTCTGACGTTCTGGAAACTTCAGGGACCAAACTGTACATCTTGAAACTTCTGGGACCAAAGCCCACAACCCACAGCCCACAGCCCGTGGCCCGTGACCCCTGAACCCGTGAACCCGAGAACCCGGAACCCGGAACTCGGAACCGGACCGGACGGGCGGCGGCGGCGCGCGTGTGGTCTTTCCTCGAATCGAAGCACATCTAGGTCCTCCCTCCTTTAAACACATGGGATACCCCTTGGGGTCCCAAACCCCAAACCCATTTCGAGTCTTATATACACAACAATTCTTTCTTCCTCTACCGATGAGGGAGAATTGATCACACACCACACTTTTCCATGCTTCAAACACCTTACTTCGTGAACCAATATCTCTTTCATTTCTCAATGAAACTTGACGATTCTTGGCCCTACGGTTATCTACGTACTTAGTAGATCATGCATGTGTGAAGAATCGGATTCTCCAACATACGTAACACTAGTGTTTAAGCCGTTAAAGTTGGTCGGTCGCAACTCCCACCAAAGGCTAATTTCCAACAATTAGGTCATTCAACATTACTTGGATCTTAAAATATTATAACTTCACTTTGAACAAATAGTATAACATGGTAGAAATATGGTGCTTATCAGATTTGAGGTAATAATTACACAACATAAATACCATAGGCATAACAATCTGCTAAAACATCTAAAATAATTTTGAAAAAAATAATAATTATGTGACTAGATCATTCTTTTAAGCATAGATTCTGTGACTATTTCATATGCATCAAGTTGTAGCAGTAGCATGATCTTTTGTCTTGGTACATATACAATTAGTTTTGAATTCATTCAGTGACCCTGCGACCGCCCTCTGATCGTCGACTTAAGGAAAGAAAGAAAGTAAAAGTTCAAAGTCTTACTATTTCGAGAAGTGAAGTTCAAAGATTTACCACTTCAGGAGTAAATTCAAAGTTTTACTACTTTCAAAGTTCAACTACTTCCGGAGTAGAGTTTAAAATTTGTTACTTCGGGGGTAGATTTTTGAGTTTGCTACTTCGAGAGAAAAATTCTAAGTTTGCTACTTCGGGAGCAAAACATAAAATATTTAGAATATTATTTCTCAATTGTCCTACCTCTTCTGGAGGTGGGTCGTGATATTTTCACAATAAAGAGCACGTATGTTTTTATAATCTTTACTAATCATCACATCCACTTCACATAATGAATCTGTACTTATAACACTTATCAAAAGTTCTCATTCTTCAGGAATGAAACATATCTCAACGTGCCTTAAACATATCAAGTAATGATAACTTAGAACTTCTTTAAGATTTTGCTACTTCAGGAGCAAATCGAGGCATATATAAGAACGTGCCTTAAGCATGCTTAGAACATCTTTTATGATATTGCACTTCATGAGCAATTTGAGGCATACATATGATGTAGAGATTTTTTCTCTACCACATCTTTAATTGTAATCATAATAGACCTATAAAAATATTACAACTTCTGATTATTATACACAAATAAATTTTATTATAACGAAACTAATGAAAGGCGATCCTTCTGATTTCAACCCAAAAAGAAACGAAGGACCAAAGAACCATAAAATTAATTTCCAATAAATTAGAAAATAGACATGAAAATTCCAGCAATAAGATTTCAAGAAATGGAAAAAGGGAGATGTGTAATATCTATACATGGATAACCACGGTCAGATAGACAGTTATCATGGATAGTCAGTAAACATACATGTTCTTTTGTACATAAATAAACACAATTAAAATACTAGATAATATGATACTTATCTGGAAATTGCTTTAGTCTTTCCAAAATATCTTCTCAAGATGGCAGAGTCTCGTGCTGATAATGTGTTATAAAATGATAGCAATAGCAATATAAGACAAGAGATGTAGACAAAGAAGTAGAGAGGAGGAGGAGCCTTTCTTTTTCTTTTCAAGTGTTTCTTTTTCTCCCTTCAAAGGTGAATAACATCCCAATTTATAGGATGAAACCACCCAATGGAGGTTACAAATATTAAGTACCCAAATTAATAGGTACATGTAACCACCCAATGGAGGTTACAAATATTATGTGACCAAATTAATAGGTACATGTAACATATAAAAGGTTAATGAATGTGTATAGACATCCATACAAAAGATATGTATTTCATAACATTGTGTTTGTTTTTACAGATAAATTAAAAGGTTTAATTAGTGGTAGTGAAGAAGAGAGCGATCCGCACATTTCTCTTGTAAGTTTTTAGTGAGTGGCAACTTAAAAGTCGGGAAACGAGCAAAAAATTGTAACCTCAAATACTGGGTCAGCTCAATGTACTCTGACCTCTCTCTCCCTATTTATATATAACACTTTCAACGAGTAGAACAAAATAAAAAGAGCAATCCAAATCAATTCCAAGAAAAAATTAAATAAATTAGAGAGAAATGGCAAGCATGACTCTAACACCTACTCTTACAAAGCTCCAAAATGCAAGAGCTATCATAGGGCATAGCCCTTTGAGCACTCAGGTTTTTCTTGGTGCAACGCCCAAACCTTTCCAGGTGATCATGCTTAGTAGGAATGTTATTTTATAATATCATTAGTGTAATTTATAGTCGGTTTGATCAAGTTTTTAAAATTTCGTGAAAAGTAATTTATGTTTGGCTAATCAATTTAAAAAATATTTTTGAGCAATAATTAGTTTCTGGTCAAGCTGTTAAAAGGTACTTCTAAGTGTACTTTTTTAACTGATAACTTACTACTAAATATATTTTTTTCTCAATAGTGTTTTTCAAAAAAATACTTTTGAAAAAAAATACTTTTTTATTTTTTGAAAAACAGTAAGACATCACTTTTTAAAAATAAGGAAATAAGTACTTTTGACCTTTAAAAATTTTGGCCAAACAGGCTATTAACTTACAATAAAATATTAAGTTAGTACTTGTTTTATTTCTTAAGTAATTACTAATGCTATCTATTATGAGTGATTGCTTGTGATTACATTTTAAATGATCTCATAGTATGAAAGATATTTACTGGCAATGTATATTAAACTTTATTTTAAGATTTTTAAAGAACTTAGTGTGTTAATTAGATAAATGTGTGGATAACAGGTAGGTAAACGACATCTAGGGATGGCATTTAAAGATGAGGCTCGTAACGCAGCTGAAAAAGGAGTCGATGCAGCAAAACAAGGCGCTGATACGGCCAAAAAAGCCGTCCAAGAAGCCAAAAACGAGACTGCCTCTGCAGCTGATGAGGTAATTATTAAGAATCTAATGTTTACTCCCTCCGTTATGTGGTATCTTTTGAATTTCGAGATTCAAACGAATTTTTTATGACACAAAATTATTGGTATGTCGGGTGAGCACGGGTACAGGGTACCCAAATACCCGACCGGAACCGACACTAACGGGTAGGTTCCGGGTAGATATATTATAATAACGGGTAGGGTCCGGATAGTAAAATTAGGAACCGATCAATGTCGGGTCCGGTTTCGGTTCCGGCAAATAGAGATAGGATACCCGGACCCGGAACCGATACCCGGAACCTATAAAATATTAAATATTTTTACTTTTTTTAGAAACATTTGGACCACTTTTAACTTTCTCCAAAATTGTTTGTTGCACGCCTGCACATTGATTTTCCCCACCCCAAGACGTAAATATTTTAGCTTTTTCACCCCTTTATTCTAGAATGTTCTTTGTGCCCTAAGAGAAAACACCCAAAACTCTCTCAATAACAATGACGTTTTAGCTACACCACCGAGCTTCATCGTCGTCGTTGTTGAAGCTTTCTCTCAGGTACTTTCATCGTTGTCGTCATTGAAGCTTCACCTTTGCCTCTTTCTCTCCCTTGGTTGTGTTCACGTCATTCCTAAAATGCATATGGGTTCATATCTAACTCTTCAATTTCTTTTTAATAGCATATGCTTCTGTTCTATTTCAGGCGATATTCATCTTCAATTTGTATTACTTTTTTATTTGAAATGTAAATCTATTTTTAAAATTTGTGTATATTTTTGTAGTTGTGAAGATGAAATTTAGGGATTTACTAGTATAATAAAGCTTTTCTTTTGTATCGAAGAGCTTATGAACACGAAAATAAGTTTAATTAAGATATTTTCAAATTTATTTTGAAATCAACACGTTCAATTAATTGAGTGTCAAATTTGGCTTGCAATTTTAGATTTTGGTTACAGAATTAGCTTTTCTACAATGAATAAGTTTTCTAAAACTTCTTATAAGGGTACTAAAAACTCCGATTGCAGGCTAAAAAACTACTTGATAAAATTATTTTAGAACTCTTTTTTATTCTTATAGGCTTAAAAATTGTTGCTTAATTTGTGTTTTTTATTTACAGGGTACCCGGGAACCTACCCGGACCCTGCGGGTCCTGATAGGTTCCGGGTAGTAAATTTAGGAACCGATCTTTTACCGGGTAGGGTCCGGGTAGTTCAAAAATATTAGGGTACCTGGACCCGCTCACCCCTAGTATGTCTTGAAAAAATTTTAAATTGTCAATTATTGAGATTTATAGTACTTTTTAGTAGTTTCTAAATATGTTCAAAAAAAATTTATATTCGAATTCACGGTTGAAATTATAGGGTTTGACTCTCGAAATCCGAATATGCCACATAAATTGGGACAGAGGGAGTATATCCTTTGTCTCTTCTGCGAACAAGTAGGAAATATTCTCATTTTTCCCATTTATGTGACAGTTCGATTTTCGAGAGTCAATTTTTAATTTTGATCGTAAATTCAAACATAAAATCTTAAATTTTTTATAAATAAATTTTACATATTTGAAAACTACGCCAGACATAGCGTAAGTCACAATACTTAACAACTCAAAATATTTAAAAGATATATGAAAAATATTAATATTCAAGAAAAACTCGTTTGACGCTCGACATAAGACGGAGATAGTAATAATCATTGCCTATTTAGTTGACTCTACTAACAAAATAAGCATAATGTGTACAATAGGCGATGCGAAAAACGAAGTTAATGGGAGATAAGGTGGCGGGCGCAGCACAAGACATGGCTGGAAAAGCAAAAGAAACAGCCCAAGAAGCATGGGGATCAGTTAAGGACACAACCCAGAAAATGAAAGACAATGTGATGGGAAAGGCTGAAGAATCCAAAGAGGCTATCAAAGATAATGTCAACCGCAACATGAACAACAAGAATTGAATTTTTTTATATATTGACACAGAGACATTATCTCTCATTCATGTTCACTAGCTCCATTTTTTTAGTTTGTTAAACCGCAGACACAAGTTTGCTGAGTTTCTATAGTTGGATATATATATATGTCAACCTTATGTTATTATTCTGTTGTCTATAGTAAATGTAGATTGATTAAATTTCGCTTCTTTTAGGAGCCAAGTTAGGTAATTCATTCAGAGTCTTGTATGGCTTTAGGTCACGACCTGTGCTTCACTAAAATACCCTTCTAATTTTATTAATTATCCTACATTAATAAAGTACCATTCCTTCTCTATTATTTTTTTTTTAAAAATAACCTTCCACATAAAAATATACCAATCCAACGGTCCATGCTGCATTGATAGTCACAACTATATTAGTGGAAAAACATATAAAAAAAAATTCGTTTGGCACCATTTCTATTTGGACTATTCATTTGATATTGCAGTCAATTTTATCTCAAGACCGATTTGAGAAGAAGTTATATTGAATGACAAAAGTACTCCAAAATGCAACACAAACGCTGAAAATGGGAACTATATTGTGTGGGCAGTCATGAGAGCAAGTTTCCACTTGGCTAAATTTCGATCCATATTGTAGATAATTGTTTGGCCGTTGTGAAAGTCGCGGACCGCAGGAGATGAACCAACCACTTGACTTGGACAAAAAGTAGGAAATTGCAAGTATATATGGACGATTAAGTGTTTCTTATTTACTTACTATCATTTGATTACTTAAGAAATAGATATATCCTTATCAAGTTTGTCTTCCCTGAAAAATGAAGAATGAATACTAAACATAAAATGCTTTGATTGGGATCAACAAAAAATGACGATTGTTTTTAATCACGCAACATTTCCCGAAAAGAAAACATGTACAATTGGGAGTAATATTTAAATTTGAAGATTATTCTGGTGTCTTGAACTTTCTTCCAACTAAGAATATTCCTAATGTTGTATGTAATTTATGCGATCCTTAAATGAATGATTTGGTGCCAACAATGTGATGCCAATAGACAAATGCTGAATGTCTTTGTCTTTCTTTATGAAGTTTTATAAAATTTAAAAACTGCCAAATCGATGCAAACAATTCAGTGAATGAAGTTTTTTTAGTTCTAAACCATCACCTGAGTTGTGAGCCCAAGGTGGGGAAGGTTAGGCTCGACCCTTACCATGTCAACAACAACAACATATTCAGTGGAGTCCCACAACGTGGGATTTGCGGAGGATAGAGTGTACGCAGACCTTATCTCTACCTTGGTAGGTAGAACGGTTGTTTACGAGAGACCCTCGGCTCAAGACAAAGCATAAGCACAAGCAAAGCAAGAGAAACGATTAGACTCGAACAAGAAATTTAAAGCAGTATGAAAATGCTGGTATCAAATGCAAATAAGCCATGCTAGCGCATTCTGAAAAAGAAGCAGTAACTAATTCAGGTATATAAGTTAAACAAAGTACACTAAAGAACACATAGCAGTAGAAATCAAACGCTACTATAAAGCAATACTGCACCTACTAGTATGATAGGATAAGCGGGCTTACAATAATAACACTACAACTACCAGCCTGTAAGAGTAAGTAAGGCTACGCTCGACTACCTACTACCCTTCTACCCTAATCCGTGTCCATCCACAACCCCCTATCTGAGGTCATGTCCTCAGTAAGTTGCACCTATTCCATATCCCGTCTAATCACCTCTCCCCAATACTTCTTCAGCCTACCTCTACCCATCCTGAACCTGTCTATAGCCAACCTCTCACACCTCCGCACTGAGGCATTTATGTCTCTCATCTGCACATGCCTGAACCATCTCAACCTCACTTCCCGCATCTTATTCTCCACTGAGGCCACTCCCACTATGTCCCGGATATCATCATTTCTAATCTTATCCCTCCTTGTATGCCCACACATCCATTTCAGCATCCTCATCTCCACAACTTTCATCTTTTGGATGTGCGAAGTCTTGACTGGCCAACACTCCGCCCCATACAACATAGTCGGTCTAACCACCACCCTATAGAACTTGCCTTTAAGTTGTGGTGGCACATTTTTATCGCACAAGACTCCATATGCGAGCCTCCATTTCATCCACCCTGCACTAATATGATACGTGACATCGTCATCAATCTCTCAATTCCCTTGGATAATAGACCCGAGATACTTGAAGCTTTATTTTTTTGGAATGACTTGAGTACCAAGCCTCACCTCCACGCCTGTCTCAAGGTTGCTCCCGTCACTGAACTTGCACTCCAAGTATTCTATCTTGGTCCTACTCAGCCTGAACCCTTTAGACTCCAAAGTATGTCTCTAAACCTCCAGCTTAGCGTTCACTCCGCTGCGAGTCTTATCAATTAGGACTATGTCATCTGCGAATAACATACACCATGACACCTCCCCTTGAATTTATCGCGTCAGTTCATTCATCACCAAGGTAAATAAGATTGGACTAAGAGTTGATCCCTGGTACAGCCTCATCATCACTGGAAAGTGCTCCGAGTCTCCTCATACTGTTTGTACCCTGGTCTTGGCTCCATCATACATATCCTTGATAGTGTACGCCACATGTACACCTCTAACCTCCAAACATCTCCATAGAACCTTCCTAGGAACTTTGTCATATGCCTTCTTGAGGTCGATGAAAACCATATGTAAGTCTCTATTCCTCTCCCTATACTGCTCTACCAACCTCCTAATAAGATGAATGACTTTTGTAGTCAAACGCTTCGGCATGAATCCAAATTGGTTCTCAGAAATAGACACGCCTTTTTTTACCCTCATCTTCACTATCATTTCCCAAACTTTCATAGTGTGGCTTAGCAGCTTAATACCCCCATCGTTGTTGAAACTCTGGATATCACCTTTGTTCTTGTACAAAGGAATCACTGTACTCCACCTCCATTTTTTGAGCATTCTCGTCGTCTTAAAAATGACGTTAAATAACTCAGTCAGCCACTACAAATCTACCCTACCTGCGCTCTTCCAAAATTCAACTGGGATCTCATCGGGCCCGGTCGCTCATCCCCTCTGCATCCTGCGAACAACACCCTTAACCTCCTCAACCTTAATTCTTCTACAATACTCAAAATCCCGGTACCGATCATATTGCTCCAGATCTCCCAGCACAATGTCTCTGTCTCCTTCATCATTCAAGAGTTTATGGAAGTAAGACTTCCACCTCCGCCTAATATGTGCGTCCTCCACCAGTACTTTGCCATCCTCGTCCTTGATGCACCTCACGTGATCCAAGTCACGGGCCCTCTTCTCCCTCGCCTTGGCTAATTTGTATAACTTTTTATTCCCTCATTTTCCCTCTAATTCCACATACATGCATTCAAAAGCAGCTATTTTCGATGCCATAACTGCTAGTTTTGCCTCCTTCCTCGCATCTTATACATTTCCTTATTTTTCCACTTCTCTGCCTCATCCTTACTTTCTACTACCCCGTGAGACCCTTAACACTTCTCTAGCTACCTCCCAAATACAATTGTCGTCTTATCCCACATACCGGTCGCATCCCCACTACTCTCCCAAGCCCCCTTAGCCATCAACCTCTCCCCATATCCTTTGCACTAGTCATGGTCAAACTCTCCCATTTGATTCTTAACCTATCATCCATAACCCTTCTCCTCTTTTCCATCTTGATATCCAAATCTATCACCAAAAGCTTTTGTCGGGTTGTAAGGTACTCCTTCAGAATAACCTTGCAGTCTTTACAAACACTACTGTCAACCTTCCTAAGGAGCAAAAAGTCTATCTAAGTCTTAGCCACCGAACTACGAAAAATCACCAAGTTCTCATCCTTCTTCAGGAACCTCGAATTGGCTATCACCATCCCAGAAGCTATAGCGAACTCCAAAAGTGAGACACCTCCCTCGTTCCTTTCCCCGAGGCCAAATCCTCTATGCACGTTGTCATAACCCCCTATAAGTGACCCGATATGTCCATTAAAATCCCCTCCTACAAATAATGTCTCAGTGGGTGGTATACCTCCCAGCACTTCGTCCAAATCCTCTCAAAAGTGCCTCTTCTCCTCCTCGTCCAAGCCTGTCTGCGGCGCGTAAGCACTAATAATGTTCATGGTGAACCCTCCAACTACCAACTTAATCGTCATCATCCTGTCATTCCTCTACCACCTGATCCCTTAGCTTGCTGTCTACCAAAATGTCTACCCCATTCCTATACTTCGACCTACTCGAGAATCATAACTTATACCCGTCAACCTCCTTAGCCTTAGGTCCTACCCATCTAGTCTCTTAGACACATGCTATATTAATTTTCCTCTTCTTAAAAATCTTAACTAGCTCTATGGACTTCCCCATTAAAGTCCAAATGTTCCAAGACCCTATTCTCAGCCTATCATCTCGCTTACCCCACTTACCCTCCTAACCCTCACCCCTGTTCCTGCCTGAGAATATGACCCTAGTCTACCATCAGTCACCAGAGCCACTAAAGTGGATATAAACTAATCAAAAGTTCACACTAATAGGAGCAGGAATCAATACTATAACACAAGTCCGCAAGAATGTAGAAGCAAGTCTAACTACTACAATAAGAATGATAGAACTATAGGCTAGAATGTAAAATTTAAGATTTAGTAAATGAAGCAAAAAAATAGCTACAAGGATGAGAGATTAAGAATTAGTAAGGGCGACCGGAGGTACCAACTCCAGTTGGGTAGAACCTGTTCGGTAGGGAACTGTTCACCGTCGTGACACTGTTCACCCGTGAAAATTGCTAGAACGCCGATTACCAACTCCAGGTGGGTAGAATATATTTTCTACCTGAAACTACTATACATCACCGAAAAATATTATTCACTGCCGAAAAGTACTATTCTCTACCGGAAAGTACTATTCAATGCCAGAAAGTACTGTAACAGCCGATGGCTGTTGGATCATAGATTTCTTGTGTAGATCTGGCCAAAAATCTGCTGTGATGGGTTTCCGGTGGCAATAAAAAGGAAAAAAAGCTGAAAATGGAAGGAGAGAAGAGGGATGGTGAGTAAGGATCTGGACGGATTTACTGGTGGCTGGTCAGAGCAGGTGTTCTTATCGTTGGTTTCACCGTCGGAACAGGTGGGGGGTTGGAGGGTTTGGGGGTGGGGGTTGGTGTTCTTACGTTGGGAAAGAGAGAGAAGGTAGAGAGATGAGAGAGAGAGGAGAAAGAGAAGGTAGAGCCAAGCCCAGAAAGTTGAAATCTTTGCCAAAATGAATTGATAAATTCTTAAGTTCTCCAAAAAGGTACAAGATTGGAGGGGGGCATAGACCAAACTTCCAAGTAGAAGCAGCTAAACAAGAACTACAACAGTATGAAAGAAAGGATTAACCTATGCAATATCCTTTCCTATAAACAAGAAGCTTCTTTAACTAACAAAAAATGCACTTTTCATATCTTTTCTCATAGAAGGAAATTGCCATAAATCTAGTTGAATTAAACCTTTAACCTCCCTGGGGGAGTTGTAGTAGAGAAGAGTAAAAGGTTCTATTTCCACTGGAAGATGCCAACTTGGCAAGAAATCAGTTATTTGGTTAGCTTCCCTGACACAATGGGTTATATTGACATTAGAATCTTTGTTGCACTGATCGATATCTTGGACGATCTTCTTCAATTTCAAGTTATTGGTATCTCTTTTGGTCATCATATCTTCCACCACCAATGAACCAATTCCATATTGTAGTTGATGAGACCATTATCTTTGTAAAATTCTGACCCAAACTTGGCAGCCAATGCTTCTGCTTGGATGGTGCTAGTACAGTGCACCATCCAAGAGAAAGCTATGATAACATCCCCATTGATATCTCTAATGATTCCTCCTATACCAGCCTTTGCATCTTCTATAAAGCTTCTATCTAGATTAATCTTGAATTTTTCAGTATCTGATATCTTCCAAGAAACTTGTTGGGTAGTAACTTTAGTCCTAATCCTTTCAATAAAGCTACGAGTATCAGACCAAGTGCCAGTAAAACTGCAAACAGGAAAAATAAAGAGTACTACAACTTGGATATTCCATCCTACTTGTAGTACATCTTTTTTTATCCCCATATTTATAAGTTGTTCACTCTTTTCATATCTTTCAGCAGGTGATAATATGTACGTGTATTATTTGCATTATCATCTTGTGAATTGCATTCTGAGTCTTCATGTCCTACCAGTGTTTGATGATTCTTCTAATTGATCATGTTTGGTGTTGTATGCCTTAGGGTTCTCCTATATATTGTTGGTAATAGTGTTGCGGAAAGATGAAATAGAAATAATGATTTGTTGAGTCGAGAGATGGCTCTCTGTCTTTAAGACAAAATTTCCCCGTATATATGCTTTTACGGTAATGGACAATAATCTCCCAATATAAAACAACGACTATCAACAAAGCAAAGCAAATTGTGTTGATCCGAGCGAAGCAAATGAATATAGAACAGATTGATGATTTCTGATTTCTGTATGTGTTCTATTTTTATATAGAACTGAACAGAAGAAAGAATTGTGTAAGGATACAACAAATATCTGACTTTCTGTGTATTGTTGTTGTGTGTTCTCTGTTTCGAACAGAACAAACAGAAGAAAAGAGTTATGTTTCTGTTTTTTCTGTTCCTGTGTTTCGAACAGAGCAAACAGAAGAAAAGAATTCTATTTCTGTATATTTGTGAACAAAATAGAAGAAAGGAGTTTGTGTTATGCTTCTGTAAAATGAACAATAAAGTGTTCAATTTATATTTAGAAGAGGAGGGTCGTTGCAACGTTTCAGAACTCTTCCAAATAGTTGCAACGTTTCCGAAATCTTCAAGGACCAAAGTGTAAGTACGAAACACTTCAGGGACCAAAAAGAAAATACCCAAAAGACAGCCCACAGCCCGTGATCCTAGAACCCGAGACCCGAGCCCTTGCCCGGACCAGACGGGACCGGCGGGCGGCGGCGGTGCGCGTGTGGGGCTTAGCCCCAAACCCAAGTTCATCTAGGTCCTCTCCCTTCTAAACACATGAGTTACCCCTTGGGGTCCCAAACCCAAACTCTATCTTTTTATGTCTCAAACACCTTACTTTGTGTATCAATATCTCTTTCATTTCTCAACGAAATTTGAAGATACTTGGCACTAACATCATCTACTCACTTAGTAGATTAGGCATGTGCGAAGAAACGATATTTTCGACATGCGGGGCCCACGTGTTTAAGTCATTAAAGACGGGATAAACTCAATCCCAGATTAGTAAATTTCCAACATATATTTCCATACGTGAACTGTTGCCTCTCCCTATGTGAATGTATGTTGAATAGAGTCTCTAACTGAATTCCTGCAAAATAAACAATCCACATTAAAAGAATTGTCAAATCTAGATAAAGCTTCATTAAATGAGATTTTCAAGGCAAAGTCTCCATGTTTAGAAGGAAATTTTGAAAGGTATATATTTTTGCCAAGGATTGCTCATGAAGGCATCTCTGTTTTTGGAGTTTCTAATCATATGGCAAGCTGATTTCTTGGTGTAGTTGCCATCCTCAGAAGCGTCCAGTAAGCATAGTCTTCATGTTTATCTGATCCAATCTCAATGTTTTGTATGAATTGAGTCATTTACAAAGGAACTACTTTGATGAGTTTGTTGAAGTCCCAGTTACCCTGAGTGACATATTCTTTGACACTTCTTAGCCTTGTTTCCAACAAAATTTGTGTTGAGAAGGTGATCTAGTGGTCCCAAGTTAGTCGATGAATCCCACAAAAAATTGTTAGATTGAACTTGCTCTCTTGACCACACAAGGTTTTTTCAAGCTTGAGAATTTCCTTTAGACCACTTTTTCTGAATAATGTGCATCCTAGAGCAGTATTTAGCCTTAAGGAATTAATTCCAAAGAGAATAATTGGTTCTAAGCCTCCACCATCTCTTGATAGTTAGTGTATCAACAATATCATGTAAACTTCCGATACCCACACCACCTTCCTCTTTAAGGAAACATAGGTTAGACCAACATCTTCAATAATATTTTTTCTTATCAGCGTGGAGCCCCAAAAGAACCTAGTTGTATGTTTTTCCATCAATTCAATAGAGATTTTAGAAGGATTAAGTGTTGAGAGAGTGTAGATAGAGATAGCCTGTATAAATAGGACACCCAAGATAAATAGAAGGGAAAGATTTATCAATAAACCCAGTGCAGCCCCTTAGCCTATTAATATTGTAAGGTCTAGTTTGGGGATTCGTGAGAAAAAAAACCCTTGTCTTGATTGACCATTTGTCTGGATGCTCTTTCATATTTCCTTAACTGCCTCATGATCATCTTGATTGATTTGGATTTACCATTGCTGAATATGACTATGTCATCAACATAGACCAGGATCTCTGTCAACATCATTTGTGATCATAGATACTGTATGTCTAGTGCCTTTACCTACCAATAAGTGTACCTTATTTTGATTATCTCGATCATTCTGATCACTTTGGTACGTGATCAATAATTAAGTATAGTCAAAATGAATTGCTTAAATATTCTTATTTTTCCTGAGTGACATGTATAAGTTGCAGTATAGATCTCGAACTTGATTTGACATCTCGATTTTAAAATTCTATTACCTTTAAGCATTTTTATCAATAAATACTAAACCAGTATATCATTTGACACTGGTTTAGTATTTATTGATAAAAATGCTCAAAGTAATAGAATTTTAAAACCGAGCTGTCAAAACGGCTTGGTTCAGGCGCCCATCCTGGTCCTAGCGGGTTACAATGACTGAAAGAGAGTGTGAGAACCTTAGAGCTTAAAGATGATAATAAAGTAAAAATACAACTGTATTCTGTGATTGATGATTGGATGCCTTACCAATTAGGGAAAGGCGTATTTTTATAGCCTAACCCTAAGCAACATTCCTCTGGGATTAACACCCCACTTCATTGATCAGTTTATGTACGTCTTCCATACGGTTGAGATTCTTTAGGAGAGAATCTCTGATTCCTCGGGGTCGACGGTTCTTGGGGCTTATCCGGACTTGCGATTCCCTTGGTCGTAGTCGTATGTCCCTGAATTCTAGTGAGACTGCATTACGACCCCACGACCTCTCCGAACAAATATATGGGTCAAGCCCGGAGTTGCTTCCTTTTATTTATATCTGATTTATCTTTATCTTTCACGCGTCACTCTTAGATTCATTCATCTTTCCAATCCGGATTCTATCCCCTACAAATGTTTTAGTGACAACAACAACAAAACAACAATCACAAACGGACCCAGGATTTAACGCAACGGGGGCACCACTATCTTTAGTACGCCAATTACTAGTGACAAAGTTAAGCGTGCGACTCTTAAAAACTTAATGATTATGATAGCAAAGTATAAACTTTAATATTATCAAATATCATCAAATTTGGTACTATTCTAAAGACGCAGGTTTGTACTCCACAAAATAAAATAAAATTTTATAACAGCCGAGACTCGAACTCGAGTTGCAAGCACCAGCTCAGGGGCAACGCCAACCAACTGAACTATTTTAGAAATTATGTTTAAGGGTCCTTTTAAAATATATGATAGTTTTTAAGGCACATGCTCTCCCACCCTTCAAGGTGGGGCCGCCCTTGACAACAACATACCCAGTATAATTTCACAAGTGGAGTCTGGGAGGGTAGGATGTACAGAGACCTTACCCCTGCCTTTATGAGATAGAGATACTATTTCTGAAAGGTCATCGACTCAAAGAAAGGAAAAAAAGAAGAAAAGAATATGAAAGGGAACAAAAAATAGTTCGAATCAAATACAAAAAACATAACAGAAAAATAGCAAGATACAACACAAATGTTCGATGAACAGATGGTAATGCACATTGAAGAGTAAGAAACTACGCAATTACTAAATTAAATTGCTAATAACAAGAGACAAAATAAATGCATCAACAAATGATAATACACATCGACAAATAAGAGACTACGCGATGATTGAATACTACTACAGTACTACTAAATGGAAAAGAATGCGACAACACTCCACTACCTACTAACCTTCTACCCTAATCCTCAACCACCATACCTTCATATCTAAGGTCATGTCCTCAATCAGTTGAAGTTGTGACATGTCTTGTCTAATCACCTCCCCCAACTCTTCTTCAGCCTACCTCTACATCTCCTAACTCTTGCTACCACTAACCTTTTGCACCTCCTTACTGGCACATCATCACGCCTTCTTTTCACATTACTGAACAAATGCTTGATGACGAGCTCTATATTTTAGAATGATCATTTAATGCTTGAAGTTGAACGTACACAGAATATGCCTTAAGCTTGTCAAGTGGGTCGGGACGGGCCATTTTAACGTGGGTCACATCGGGCTGGTTCGGAGTCGGATCGGGTTGTAATTAAGGGCCGAGCTGGGGCCGGGCTTGGGAAAAAAAAGTGTGTCCGGCCCAACCCCTACCCGGATAGGGGTACATAGCGGGCTTACCGGGCCGGGTTTTAGTTAATGGGCCGGGTCGGGTTTTAGTTTTTTAAAAATAAAAATCTAATACTAAAATAGATATTTATATTTACTAATAATAATAAAATTAACATTTACATCTAATGATAAAATTGCTAAACTAAAAAAAAAAAAACTAGTGGTTGCCCAATTCAAAAAACTAACTGTTGTAAAATTTAAAAAACTAGTCATTGCCAATTTTATTTGAACCCCTAAATTTATGAATAAACTACACTTTGGCTTTATTTCGAAACTAGAAATACCCCTTCATTCTTATTTATTTTCACACAATTCTCTCTTTTATCTAAATTTTATGTTTAACTAGTATACATTTCTACTTTCAACTTTCATGGATAATCTTCCACATCCATCTTCTCCTCGAGTTCGAAGATCAACTTCAAGTGACGTGTAGTAGATGAGAAATATGTTAAATGTCAACATTGTGGTGACATATATCTTCATAAGTCCGGAGAGTCGAGTATTTGGGGGGGGGGGGAGGGGGGTATCGGTGAGTTGCGTAGACATTTGATGAAAAGGCATGAAGTTGAACTTTGAAGTTTATCTCTTCTTTAAATTTTTCTGTAACATACCGTACTTTCGGGACATGGTTTGAATCGCTAGACCTATGTAAGTAGACCTGGGTCCTGGGAAAATTTTGTTATATTTAGGTATTCACATCAAGAGCTTAGTAAATAAAAGGATGCAGTCCCAAAATAATTTAGGGCTTAACAAGTGTGACGACGGAGCCTGAGAATAATATTTGGTGTGTGTTTAAAGAGATTATGGACTAGAGTTATACCACGTGATTATGATAATGAGTATTATTTCATTAATGAATTTGAATAACTAATTTAGTGTGTAATATATCTTATAAAATTTTGTATTATTTATATCCTACAACCTAAATACTCCACCTCCTAAAACAATTATGTTTATGTTTATGTTTATGTTAATGTACTACTTCAACTTTAGGTAATTTATGTAGCATTTAATGTGGAGATTACCTAACTTTTTCATTTTAGATAAGGATCATCATTTTCGCAACTTAATCATTAAAGAACCACCACCACTTCCTAGTAATTAGTGTTGTCTTCCAAAGTAATTATCATTTCAAAGATCAAATCATAGGGAAGACAAAACTTATATTTTTAGAGTAATCTTCTATTCGGTTAAGTAATCAGCCACTTTAGCTAAAATTATATGTATATGTTCCAAACTTCTCTTTCTATGGATCTTGATAGCATACAACAAATAAGTTAGATCGATAGTAAAGTATATGCACGTTCAACGGACTTATGTGGAAGAATCACTTAGCATAGTATTTGAATACTAAAACTCCTACATCGAGTTGTTCGAGCAAATGTAAGCATATAAAGTTTAGCGTATGATTGAAGGTTTGACTCATTGTAGTCCTTTCATGATTGAACCAAAGGTATGTTGAGGCAAATTCTTATTTCTTTTGGCATGTTCTAAGTACGAAACATAAACGTAATATTATCTCATAATTGATTCTACTTCTAGTAGTTAAGAATGTTCATGTTATTGAATCCTATTGTCAAAGCATGTCTAAATATGTTCATAAATCCTTATTGAAATATATGGAAAAAATGTTAGTATTCATAATGTTAATTGGAGGTGAAGCGATATTATATCACTCCGACAAACTTTTAGTGTCTTATTGTCATATCATTCATGCATTATATTCATGGACATACCTTGACCTCAAAGGAGTTATATACTCTACTATATGTATGCATTATATATATGTATGGAATATGAGAAAAGGGAAGGCGTTATATACGCACCCCACCTGCAGCTGGTACAGATATACACGAAAAATGATTATGCCCACAGAGGCTTGATGGCGTTATATACGCATATGATGTGCATGACCACATTGTGCATGACATTTAGACATATTATGGCCCTCAGAGGCATTCTATACAGACATGATACTTATGCGTATTATGGCCCTCAGAGGCATCTTGCACAGACATGATACTTAGGCATATTATGGCCCTCAGAGGCATTCTCTACTGATTGGTTGTTTCTTGTCTCATGTTACTTTCAGGTCTCTATTATGCTATTTTTCATGTCTGACATACTCGGTACATTATTCGTACTGACGTCCCTTTTGTCGGGGGACGCTGTGTTTCATGCCCGCAGGCTCAGGTAAAGAGGGTGACGGTTTGCACTAGTAGGTTGCTAGTTCAGCTGATATTGGAGCACTCTATTTGTTCCAAAGTGGCAGTCTAGTCGTGGTACGGTATTTTTGTTGTGAGTTGGGGTATGACGGGGCCATGTCCCGACCTTGTGATGTCACGTACTCTTTAGAGGCTTGTAGACAGTTGTCCTGTGTATATTAGTCATGTATGGCCTTGTCGGCCTTGGTATGTATATGTATATAGGTTGGGTCTTTCTGGTTACAGGATGTTACATTGCTCCTTTACAGTTTACTATTTTCATATATCAGCAGGGTATCTCGTGTGGCCCTCGTGGACCATGAGAAATTACGGTTATGTGCTAAATATGTGATTAGTGGTGCCCGACAGGTAGGGTCCGGGTGTCCGTCATGGCCCTCCGGTTTGGGTCGTGACATTTTCAATCGATGTTTGTCGTTTAATTTGTATGTTTTGAATTTTTGATTTGCAATATTTCACTGTTCAAGTTTGTGTGTTTTGAATTTGCAATATTATCAATTTTAGTTTTTAAGTTTTATTTTAAATTATTTATGTAGGTGTTGATATGTCTATTTGACTGGACACGGAGTTCAAGAAAGAAGAGAAAACTTTAAACTTGTGGTGTTAAATGAGTCACATATATTTTGTGCGACTATAAATCATTGCAAAAGGTAAATGGTTTCCAAATTAAATATTTAACTTTTAGAATAAATAATGATGAAGGGGTATTTCTAGTTTAGAGATAGGGTCAAAATATAATATATTAAATTTTTTGGGGTTAAAAAAATAAATCTATTTATAATGGTCATATATGATTGCTAATTATTTTATGTAACAAATAAGGATGTAGCTCAATGGTTGAGAACATGCGAGAGGTATGAGGTTTGAATTCATACGTCTCCGAATGATAATATTTTTCAGAATATGCATAATCTTTAAAGTTGGCCGGGTCGGGCTATCAACCGGGCCACTAGAGGACCGGGCTACCGGACTGTCCACCTTATCCGACCCAGCCCCAAATAAAACATACATAGCCCAGCCCCCCCTAATAAAACCTACATAGCCTAGCCCCCTACTCCTATTAGTCGGCTCCGTGCCGAGTTTATTGACCGAGCCCAAGTCGGTCCTATTAGTGATTAATATAATTCTACAGGCCCGGCCTACTTGACAGGCTTACTATGCATTTAGATCTAACTCGTTTATACATAAAAAAGTGAAAAACCAAAAGTGGAAGAAATTCAATATATCCCAATTATCCGTCAGCGGTTTATTTTGACATTGAAAGTGAATGAAGAAAGAGAGAGAGAGGAGAAAGCCGAAAGACGTTACAATAATGAGATGGCAGAATCCAATACGCTGGGAAGCCCCTCGTGGCCCCAAATTCACGTGAACGCGGCACCGCAACCACATTGTGCACGCATGCAAAAACGAACCAACCAATCATCTTCTCTTCCTTTCTGCATGGAAGCAAACCCTTTTTCACCCATTAAAAAATTAAAACCTTCATCGTGTCATCCTACTAGTCGTCTTCCTCCTTGATGTACGTAATTATCAGACTTCAGCTATATATATATATATATATACAATAATTATTATATTCATATATATAAATCCCTTTGAGGAATTTTGGTTTATTTTAAAGCATTGATTTTTGAAAACGGAAGAGGTATTATGCGTGTATGGATACATTTTGCTAAGTTTAGTATATGTGTGAGGAAATGGAAGAGACACGTTGCAGCAAAATGCAAATGAAGACAAGCCACTGTGTGCAAAGAAAGAACTCTTTTCCCACTACCATTACCAGTCGGTCCAATCCTTCATGCTTTAATATATTCAGCGCATGTTTTTATGTTTTTTAATTAATGGTGATGGTCATATCCAATCTTGCTTTGCTTATTTTGATCGATATAAAGTTCTATTATAGTAGTATACATCAAATTTGAGCAGATAAAAAACTTGTCTAATTTAAATTCTGTTTTTTCCTAATGTTATCCACTTTTATTTATCCACTTTATCAGCAGTGGAGTAATAGTTAGGCGAACTTACATAAATTGTTACTCGTCCGTTTCATTTTATTAGAAGGTTTTACTAGGAGTTAAAATAATTTTTTCTATAATTTTATCAAACGTTTTTTAAAAATATTTTAATCATCAACTATGTTGATAGTTTGTACTTTTATTTATTTTTTAAATATATAAAAAGTTATTAAGATATATTTAAAGAATCTATCCCCACTTCAAAGCCAAAATTGAGTGTTTTAATAGTTGCGTTTCGAACTTCTTCACATAAATTGAAATATGCAAAGAAAGTATGTTCTTTTATCCATATCGAAAAAAAAGACAGCTCGATACACTAAACATATCACGTTAACAGTGTAAAAAATGAATCTTGAACCTATCTCAATCTCAAAAGCTAGCTTACGAGGAAGGATTGCTCAAGTTCATATAAGAATAGTGTATGGGTATAAAAGAGAACTGCATCCCATAGTTCTGATAAATACATCCTATTATAATATAAAAATTAATGACTCGGCTCGACTCCCTAACCTATGAGGCACATAAATATATTTTACCATTGTTTCAACGGTCCTCGTATTAGAAACAGAATTGAGCTGCCTGTATCATCAATGGTGGAGTAACGTTAATGTTCTTTTCTTTACCTCACAAAAGTGTGAACTGAAGAGCACCGCTGTTTAGCACCATTCAGGTGACAACGTATGTCATATGGCGGAGAAATACAGGAATAACTAGAAACAAGCCGCACCAAGTTTTGTTTAGGTGGTTTCTTCTCTCATTTTTAAAAGTTTTCAAAACCACCCTTTATCAGTTATGTCCTCTCTTTTTTCTCACAAATTTTCTCTCTCTTACTTAACAACAAAGTTAAAAAAACAAAAAACCAATTGAACTTATCTGCAACAAAAGTAGCATAACTCTTTTAGAACTTCCCGGAAATGTCGACAAAAGTCAGTAGCGATAATAAGCCGTGGTAGGTTGTTTTTATTTGTGAATTCTGACCAACTTTAGTTTGTTGTTTGGTGGTGCTTTAATTTTTTCACTAATACACTCTACAAATGTTTGTCCTGTGAGTGAAAGGAAATTAATCTCATCTTTATTTCATCTCAATATTATAATATATATATAAGTATGTAAGATTAATCTATAGTTACTATTTAGGAAGATTTATTCTAAGAATATTCTAATTATCTTACAAATCTAATTACTTAATAATTTAGGAAGACTTATCTTAAGAATATTCTAATCATATTACAAATTTAATTATCTAATAATTAATTTGATTTAATTACATATTATAATTGATATGATGGAGATAATTATGGATCATGTTCATAATTATCTTAACAGTAGCGGGAGGTTCTCGTATGTTGAGACTGTCCCTGAAATCGTCAAACAGTACGTGTGGAAGACCTTTCGTGAAAATATTTGCAATCTGATAACGGGACGGGACATAAGAACCCAGACTTGTCCTCATGCAACCTTTTCACTGACAAACAAGATATCCATTTCTATGTGTTTTGTGCGTTGATGTTGGACATGGTTTTCAGATAAGTATATCGCACTCACATTATCACAGTAGATCATAGTTACTTTTACGATCAGACAATGACGTTCTAATATGAAATTATAGAGCCAACATGATTCAGTTACCGAATTAGCTATCCCTCAATATTCTGCTTCAGCACTCGACCGAGATAGTGTCGGCTGGCATTTTGATGACCATGAAATGAAGTTGTCTCCTAAAAACACACAATAACCAGAGGTGGAAAGCCGTGTGTCTGAGAAGCCACCCCAATCAACATCTGTATAAGCGGTGAGACCAGAAATGGTGGACTTATACAGATGCAACCCAAAATCAAGAGTACCCTTGACATACCACAAAATTCATTTAAGTGCCCCCACATATTTTTCCTTCAGATCATGCATATGTAAACAAACTTGTTGAACTGCATAAGAGATATCTGATCTCGTGAAGGTAAGATACTGCAATGCCTCTGCTAGGCTGCGGTAATATGTTGGGTCACTGCATGGAGTACATGTAGAGTTGCTTAGGTTTGCCTTTGTATCAACCGGTATATGTGACAGTTTGTACGAGGACATACCGGCTTTGTCAATGATCTCCTCGGCGCGTATTTATTTTGACATAGAAATAGACCACCTGCATATTGAGTGACAGCGATGCCTGAAAATAGTTTAACGGGCCAAAATCCTTCATAGCAAATTCCGAAGCAAGAAAGGTCATAATAGACTGGCGAAGTGACTCGAATGACGCTGTAAGAATGATGTCATCCACATAGAGAATAATATATTCCATGTCATTTCCATTTTTGTAAATGAACAAATATTGATCGGACTTGCTGTGTGAATCACAGTGTGAAAACGAACTCTGCAAACCTGTTGTACCACGCCCTGGGGTCTTGTTTCAACCCATATAATGATTTTTGTTAACAACCAAACATAATCCAAATGAGTAGGATCTCGGAAACCCAATGACTGGTGCATGTAAATTGTTTCCCATAGGTGACCATGTAAAAAAGGCATTCTTGACATCTAGCTGATGGATGGACCATGATTTGGACAAAGACAGACTAAGAACAGTCCTGATAGTTGTTGGTTTAACTACTGGACTGAATGTTTTACCGCAATCCACTCCAACCAACTGAGACATGCCATCACCAACAAGATGAGCTTTGTGTCTCGCAAAAGAGTCATCAGAATTCTTTTTATGACAGAAAATCCACATAGACCGTATGATGTTCACATTAGATGGATGGGACACTAATTCTCACGTATTATTTTTAATAAGAGCATCAATTTCGTCTAACATGGTAGCTTTCCAATTCGGGTCTGATAGGGCCGCTTTTGGATTTTTTAGAAGTGGAGATGGTTGGACCGAAGTTATTAGGTTAAAATAACATTTGAGCCGAAAAATCCCGTGCATGGCACGAATTTAAATGGTCCGAGGTTGGGCTAAGACCGAAGGCTGGGGCAGTGGGCTTTCGATTTTGTGAATTGGGCCAAGGGGAGGTTCGAGGTTGGGCCAAGACCGAAAGCTGGGACAATGGGTTTGCAATTCAGGAATTGGGCCGAGGGGGGGTAAGATTTTGGGCCAACGGATCTGGGCCTATTGGCCTTGTTGGGGACACATATGAGGGAGCATTGGGCTCCCTCATGTGGGCCTGCCAGTCACGAAAAGTATACTGGGCCGAGGCCGACGAGGAGGAGGCAGTGGGCTCCTCAACTCAGAATGGCCCAGTCCTATTTGGTTGTTGGGCCACCATAATTGGTGGTGTATTTTGGGTTGGTCCAGTAAGAGTTTGGGTATTAAGATGGTGATTTAAAATTGGATGTATCCCGTTGTCCAAAAATTCGTATGAAGGTGGGGATGCCACGTGAGATTTATTAAACTGGAATGTTCACTCATAAAAAATAACGCGCCGAGAGATGATAATTTTCTCATTCGTCATATCATAACACTTATATCCCCTATGATTTTGTGGGTATCCCAAAAAAACACAATGAGTGAAACGGACTTACAGTTTGTTAATAGTTGTGGACGGAAACAAGGGATAACACAAACACCCAGAAACCCTCAAATGTGTATAAGAAGGAAGACTATGGTACAACATTCGTTTGGGTGATATGTTTGAGAGTTGCTTGCTAGGAAGAATGTTTAAAAGATATGTGGTCATTTGAAGTGCATGATGCCAAAAGACCGATGGTGTGGACGAATTCACAAGAAGTGTGCGAATTAGATTGTTGATTGTTCAAACTTTTCTTTCGGCTTTCCCATTTTGAGGATAAGTATGTGGACATAAAAGACGAAAGGACATACCATTTTGGTGATAAAATTCTTTAAATTGGGCATTTATGAATTCCCTCCCATTGTCACATTGAAAACATTTAATGGATTTCTCAAATTGGATTTTGATAAAAAAAATACTAAATTGTTTAAAAATGATGAAGACCTGCGATTTCTGTCCTAAGGGAAATGTCCAAAGAAAATTCGAATAATCATCCAAAATAAGCATATAATATTTATGACCTTCTGAACATAAAATCGGGGATGTCCACAAATCACAATGCATAAGATCAAATGACATAAGCGTATTTGAAGTAGATAATGAAAAAGGAAATTTAACATGCTTCCCAAACACACAAGCCTGGCAAACAGAAGAGTTCATACATTTGTTACAATCAATAAAATTATTATTTCTAAAAACATTGAATACCGGTGCTCCCTGGTATCCAACCTGTTATACCATAAATTAGAGGAAATAGCTGCAAAGGTTGATGGATTGGTGACTTGGTTGTTGGTAGTGGTGGTAATGGGATACAAGTCCCTCGTGCTATTACATTTCATTAGTGGCATCCTCGTCTGAAAATCATTCACAGAAAATCCAAACAGATCAAAATTAACAGAAATATTATTGTCAGTAGTAAAACGATGTACATATACCAAGTTTTTAATCCGTTTGGGTCCATGTAGGACGTTTTTCAAATGTAAAGGTGGGTGAGGGGGGAGACTTAATTGGCCAACACCACGAATTGGAATTTTCTGCCCACTGCCAACAACAATATTTTTATTACTACTCATATTAAAATAAAATGAGAGATTACCTTGAGATGCCGTCATCTGTGATGTTTCATCAATGTCCATGTACCACGAATCGTCGGGAACACTTAGATTCATGTTGATTCATGTTGTTTATGTCTTGTTCAATATCTGTGGGAGCATAACTTGCGGAAGATGGTCCATGGGCTGCAAAAGCTTGTTGTGGATGAGAGTTGATAATCCTGAACTGTGTAGAGGCGGGAGGAGGTCGGGCCCACTGAGTCGTGGGATACGAGCAGGGTGGGGCAGCCTACTGTTGCGGTTGCCAGGCCCACGGGGTTTGTTTTTACCCTGTTGGCCGCGGCTGTTGTCGCCGCCGGCGGCCTGTCCTCCACCCCGACCCCGACCCTTTCCACTATTATTTATCCCTTTGTTATAGTTACTATTTTGACCCATTATTTTGTCTGTTTGAACCATTACCGAAACCAGAATTTTGAGTGCCAAAATCATCATTATACGTGTTGGTATAAATAAAAGCGGTGCCGGCATTCATTGCCGCCCCCGGCCTATTTTTGCTTCTCGATTTCTTCCAGAATCAATCTCGATCGAGCCTCATAGAATGGTGGTAAGGGATTGCTTTGTTGAATGAACGTAGCAACACCATCAAATTATTCATTCAATCCCGCAATCAATTACAGAATTAACCTTTGATTTGTCACCGGCGCACCAACATTTGAAAGTTGATCGGCATGCATTTTCAACTCTTGGAAATATGTGGAGACTTTTGAAAAATCATCTAATTTTACACCGGTGAATTGGTTTTCAAGATATACTTCCAGAGAAATTTTATTATCTTGAAAAATATTTTGTAAACGTTCCCAAGCTTGTTGAGCCGTAAAGTCCGGTTACCAAATGGTGTGCAAAAGGTCATTGGAGATTGTGTCGTAAATTCATTGAAGGACTATAGCATCTAAACAAGATCATAAATTTAGGTCTACAACGGTGGTCTCCGATGAAGACTTAGAAGGAATAATATGTTCTATGACCTCGTATGCTCGACAGTGGATTTTAAATAACTCCGCTCAAGAAAAGTATTGCCCTTTTTCCATCTCAAGGGTAATAGGAATAAAGTTCTTGACGTTGTTTACAGCAAGAACGGGATGAAATTTTTGTTTGTCGGCCATTGTTGCCTAAGAAAATACAAGAAAAGGTGAAGAAAAGAAATATTTTGGTGTGTAGAATAAGGGAGATGAAGAACCCTAATTAGGATTTGTTCGGAGAGTTCCGAAAACAAAATATGGTGGGAGGGTAATTTTTCGCTAGGGTAGTTTTAGGGTTAGGTTTTGGAGAAGGCCGAAAAGGGTGGTTTCGGCTAGGGTATGGGTGGGGAGTTATTTTGTGGCTCTTGATACCATGAAGAAAATCAATTCCATGCTTTATTTCATCCCAATAATACTATATATATATATATATATATATATATATGTATGTAAGATCAATCTATGGCTACTATTTAAGAAGACTTATTCTAAGAATATTCGAATCATGTTATAAATCTAATTACCTAATAATTTAGAAAGACTTATCCTAAGAATATTCTAATCATCTTATAAATTTAATTACCTAATAATTAATTTAATTTAATTACATATTATAATTGATATGATGGAGATAATTATGAATCATATCTTAACAGTAATAAGAAGAAAAAAATAGTTGTTGTTGTTCACTGTCCATTACTTCTTTGGTTTTGCCGGAACTCCATTTCCTTGTTCGTATTTTCTCCACCGTTGGTTTATAAACTACTCTCTTATTTAGACTAGTGTTACAAAATAATTCATTTCCCTTGTATAGGTATCATCAGTACTTAAATTTAATTAGAGGTGTATTTAAAAGGTGTGAATTTAATAATCAAGAAGCAGAAAGAGTCGTTTTCACTATTTTGTTATTGTTATTTAGAGAGATGCTCTAGTAGCAGATGGTTTATGTTGCAAAAAAGAAAAAAAGGGTCCCTTTTGCTTCCTTTAAACCTAGCTTGCTTCCTTAATTAGTTACAAGCTAATACTCACTTCCTTATCCGTACGCAGAGTATATATCTCTGCCTATTCTCTCTCTAAACTATACTATTTACCTTACTTCGTATATAACGAAAGGTTTTTTTTTTTTTTATGTCTATCTCCAAGTTGTAAAATTTAGAAACTAATATGAAAAGAGGATTAGAGTTTCATGATAAGCAAGATTTGGAGGATGGAGAAGATGGATTAGATAATGTTATGGTGTCCATGGAAGATATTCAAAGCCATCAGCCTAATGAATTTGAGCCTATGGAGGAAGAACAAATAATTGGGGCTATTGTAGGTGACAGAGAATTTTTTCTTAATGGAGATGATCATCATCTTGATATGAATGACGCTTCCATTTTTGCCTGCACCGACTTCCCCCCTATCCCTCATGATTTTCCATGCATGTCATCATCTTCATCAACTTCTTCAGCTCCTCCACTTGCTAATAATATTAAGCCTTTTCAAACTTCATCCTCATCATCTTCAGCATCATCTTCTAATAATTCTGCCTCATGGGAAGTTCCGAAATCGGATGCTGAAGATGTTAATAAGAAAATCTTGGAAGGTGGTATCCCTCCGCCTGAAGATGACAATTGTTTAAAGTTTAACGTGATGGAGGATCTTGGATACATGGATCTGATCGATGCAAATGAGTTTTGGGATCCTAGTACGCTCTTTCAAAGTGATCAAAATCGACAAGATTACAACATGTCTGATTCAGTCCAACTCTCACAAGACGATAATCAAGAAAGGAAACCGCTGCTGGAAGATTATGGTGATCAAAATGATGGGCTGAGTTTTTTCCAAGGTAACGGCGAGCTAGCCGTTATCTTCTTTGAGTGGTTGAAGCAAAACAAGGACTATATCTCTGCTGAAGATATGAGGAGTATTAAGCTCAAGCGTTCCACTATAGAAAGTGCTTCGAAACGCTTGGGGGGAACAAAAGAAGGGAAGAAACAGTTGTTGAGACTCATACTTGAATGGGTAGAACAATACCAACTGCAAAAGAAACGAATGAGTGAGGCTGCTGCCTCCGATTCTCCGTGTCAATATCAAGAACCGAACCTAAACTCGAACGCTAGTTTCCAGTATAACACAAATGTTGTTCCTGATCCAAGTGCTTGTTTTTATCCATCACCATGGATGCCAACTCCAGCTACTTATATCCCTCCACCCGAGCCCTTTTACCCAACGCCTACGGGCGCAGGGCTTGCAGGCGGCTATCCTTACTGTAACGGACCTTCATTTACACCTCCATTGAGTCAAACAGTAAATGGGAACATGGAATATCAAACCATGGACTCTACTCAATCCTGGCCTCCATCGCAAATCTCCGCGATGGAAGCTTCTCAATACAGTCCATTAATTCCTGAAAATGATTGCAACGTAGCCGCGAATGCTAATCCTAACGATTTGTTCAGTCAACATCCATACCAACTTTTCGATGAGAATGGTGAGAGATTGGTGAGGTTGGGCTCTTCTGCTACCAAAGAAGCTAGGAAGAAGAGAATGGCTCGGTCGAGGCGACTATCGTCGCACCATTATCGCCACCTTAGCCATCAAACACAGCATCAGAGTCGAAGTAGTGACCAAAGTTTAAGGATGGTTGCAGAAAATTGTACAATGTCTCCAGCTAATAATCCAGGAAATTGGGTATATTGGCCTTCTGCTGCTCCTTCACCAATGATGATGGTTCCACCACCTGATGCACCACATCAATATCCTACCACCGAGAGGCCTGGGATGCAACGACAGAACCATCAGAAGCATGGTTCTGCTGGCAAGCGATCGCAGGTTTGATTATTCGATTCTCCACATTTTCCATGAGTTGAACTTTGCACCGACTGCTTTAATATATATTTAAACTATCATTTCACCGAGAAATAATTACACCGTACAAGTAACTGTTGTACTTGTTAAACACAAAAGGCTAGCAACTTGCTGCAACAAAAATGTTTATGCTATTATCAATGTATATAAATAAGATTGTTCGATATAAAGATTATTTATGTATGTGTGGGGCACTAAATTGTGTGTGGATGTTCTGTGATAGGGTTTGAAGATGGAGAAGAACCTAAAGTTCCTGCTACAGAAAGTGCTGAAGCAGAGCGATGTTGGCAATCTTGGAAGAATTGTGCTGCCAAAGGTACTCTATTTTTGTAGTAATTATTTTTGCCGTCATGAATTTTTATCTACATTTCGTTTCAGGTTTTAAGTTACTATGATTGACGAATTCTTAACTTTGTTAACAAACAGAAAGAAGCAGAATCGCATTTACCAGAACTTGAATCAAGAGATGGAATTACAATTGCTATGGAAGATATTGGAATTTCTCGAGTTTGGAACATAAAGTATCGGTGTGTAGACTCAATTTATTGGAGATGGTCATAATTAGTCTAGTTAATTCTTTTTCCTTCTAAGAACACAAAAATTAGTCAATTTTTTCCCAAACTGCTCTGATCAATTTGTGAATTATTTTTTGGGTGTTTCAGATTTTGGCCGAATAACAAGAGCAGGATGTACCTTCTGGAGAACACAGGTAATTAGGACACGTTAATGATCCTGCTAGCATCTTACTAAAAGATATTACATTTAACTTGTATATACTGCCGGTGTATAGAATTTTTACATTATATCCGTATATGGAGTAACATTTAGTAGTAAACAATTTGACTCTTTCTTCAGGTTACTAATCCATTTATAATGAACAGTTGCCTGTAAACGACTTCATAGTGCAAAATTTTGTAAAAGATAGCTCAGTTAGATTTATTGATAAATAAATGTATGGTTTACCATTCTTCAGGAGATTTCGTGAGAGCTAATGGACTTCAAGAAGGAGACTTCATCGTAATATACGCAGACACAAAGTGTGGCAAATATGTAAGTCCATATTATTATCTTCAAATCTTTAAGTTCTGTTCATCACATGTGGTGTAACTTAATATCCTGGGTAATTGCATTAACATTGTTGAATGATAAATCAGTTGATACGGGGAATAAAAGTGAGACAAACTGGACCAAAGGCAGAAGGCAAGAAACCAGCAAAGAAAAAGTCCCGTACTTCGTCTTCAACGGCTAAATGCTCTCCAGCTGCACCGATGTAGCAACTGGTGAAATAGTCGCAGCATCACAAAAAATTTCCACCCCTATGTGAAGGAATGAGCAATGTTCGGAGACTACTGTTCTCATATGTATATGTAAAACCTGAATTTTCTGCAGATGTCCTCTCATGCAAATACTTCATTTTGGTGGGACAAGTTTAAGGGGGGTGTAATTTTGTAGAGTATTTGTATGTAAGCTGTGTAATATGCGCGTTTTGCTAGCGTCTTGTAATTGGGATCTCTGAACAAACATCAGTTGTGATCATAGATACTGTATTTCTAGTACCTTTACCTACCAATAAGTGCACCTTATTTTGATTATCTCGATCATTCTGTTCATTTTTAATATGTTGTACAATAACTAGAGAATAGTCGGAATGAATTGCTTAAATATTCTTGTTTTCCCCGAGTGACATGTATAAGTTGCAGTATTTATTTGACACTGGTTTAGTATTTATTGATAAAATTGCTCATAGAGGAGTAATAAAATTTATTAGAGCTGACAAACGGGCCCGGTTTAGAAATTGCAATAGCCTAGCTCAATCCAACAATTCATCTAAAAGGGCCTCTGAAATGCTAGCCCAGCCCAGCTCTAAGCATGCCGTGGGCTGACCTGAAGACCTCATTTTGTCGCTGTACTTTCTTATTTTGGACATCTGGTTTTGTTTTTATTGTTTTGCTATTATTAATAAAATCCACCACTAAGCATGCTTAGTGGCAATTTAATTAAAAAAAAGTATTAAGAATTTAACACAAAGAAAAGAATAGCTTTCTTGAATTAATCATAATATTGATTAATGAATGTGATTTTCATATCGCTATATTTTTCTAGTTTATCCCAACAATATATACACATAGATGCATTAGTTGCATGCATCTATAATTCAAATAAGAAGCGCAAGCGGGGTCAAATAAGAGCTCATAATAGTTTAAAGCCTTAAAATTGAAAAAATCTAATTCCAGAAGAACATCTAACTTTGTTACGCTTGAAAATATATCTTTTAATTTCTTAATCTTCTTCTATTTTTATATTTTTATGTTAAAATTAATTAATTTTTTAATTTAATTTTGGCCTAATGGGCTAGCCTAATGAGCCCGGAGGGCTGACTAAGGCTGGGCTTAATAGCCTTAGATCTAAAGTGGGATGAGAATTTCTAGTCCAGCCTCACCGATCCAGCGGGTTGAGTTGGGCTGGCCTCATGGGCCAAGTCCCACTTTGACAGATCTATTTTAGAATAAATATATATTAAAACATTGAAAAATGAATTTTTGGACGATGATTTAGATTGGATGAATAGCTTCTTCTAAATTTACTACGTTAAATGCTAATCCGAAGTTCATGAGCTTGAGTTTTTCTCCAAAATTTAGGGGTGTCAAATAGAAGTTGAATTTGAATTTGAATTTGAACGGATCAAAACAAGTTGAGTTAATAGATGTTATATGTCTAGAAGTTACACGAATTAAAATTATAGTTCGATTAAGAGTAATTGCTCAATTTTTATGAAATATTAATTTTGTTACTATTTTTCTTATAATTTGTTTAACTTTTAAATAAAACTAATATTTTTTTATTAGATGGAGTATCTATATATAATATTTCAAATAAAAAGATATTTGAATATGTTTACGAGATTTCTTATATTGAGCTACATAGTTAACTCAAACCAATTCAGGATTTAAATTGAATGAAATTGGACGAGTTAAAATAAGTTACATTAATAAGTATGTGTGTTATTAGTTTGTTCATACTCAAATAAATTAAGTTGATCATATTTTTATGGACTAGTTTTCCTAATTCAACTGCTCCTATTTCATCACTATCGAATTTTAATATCATAATAGATATGGTCATGATTCAATAGGTTCTCCAATACTTTTGGATAATTAAATATTATTTTTTAGGAAAAGATCAAGTCACGATTTTATTACTATTGATATTTAAAGATACAATTTGTAGGAGGGTATATACTGGCCTTCTCATACAATTTGGGAGACTGACAAGGCATACTCATAAGATGAGTACCAAAACTAGCCGTTGTAAAGGTGGGAGAAGAGGGATAATTATCTTTGATTTTTTGGTGGATCAAGTCATTTGGTTTGGTGTTGGATAAAACTTAATTTCATACTTTAAATTTATCCAATTAGTACCATATGCTCTTTTACTGTATCCTCTATTCTTTGGCATGTCTGGTCTTCATCCCAAATATCTCTTTTCCATTATTTTTTCCGTTCCTTTCATTCTCTATCAAAGGCTTCGGTGCACAAGCATCCCGCGCTAGAAGGGTCCGGAGAAGTGTCGCACCTTAAGGGGTGTGATGTAGACAATATAACCTAATGCAAGTAGTTCCACGACTCGAACCCGACTCAGAGGGGGAGCCAAGATTCGAAGCTTGTGGGTTCGGGATTCTAATTTGTTTGGGTTCTAAATTAACAATGTTTATATATTCAATAAATTTTTCAAGACAAATACATAATTTAGACCAAGGTTACTAGATTCGGCCGAACCCGCGAGTCCTATGCTAACTCTGCCCCTGGAACGTGTGACCTATAGATCACAATTATTTTACCGTTGCTCCAACACTCCCCCTCCTTTCATTCTCTATCAATAACATTGAAAATATGGATATCCACGATTTTAAGGACGAAGCTTCCTGTATCTTTATATAAATATATGAAACTAATGGGTAACTCTCATATTAATTCAAGTCCAAAGGTAGAAGATATGTGCAATCTCAAGATCTTGTAAGGATGATGAGTCCTTAATTAGACATGGGACTTGTGAGCAAACTGCGCAACCACGTCTTTAATTTTGGTTAAGACTGAAGTAAACATCATAGTACAGTTCTAATAAATATACTATTATCTTTACTTAATGAAGATCTAAAGTGATCGACTGCAAGATATAAGCAATTGGTTTTGTGGATTCTGCTCATATGGAGAAATCAATAACAGTTACAACTATCCCTTAAGAATTAATCAAATCCTTTTGAACTTCTTTATTTCAACTGAAAGTTATGTGATTTTTTTTTTAAAAGTATAAGGGACATAGTAGCTTTGGTCCCTGGACTATTGCTTTGTCCCAGCGTTCGTCCTTGTATTATTTGCATGAGCACATTTGACTTTCAATTAAACAAAACATGTGAGTTTGATCTTGTAATTTTGGTGATACATTGATTGTGATTACAACAAATGTATCCCTAAGGGCAATAATTTTGGTGAGAACAAATTGCATAATAATGACATTGAAGAAGTCTTAAATAAATGGAGAATAATGACATTGAAGATGTCTTATGAACTATGTCTTATTAAATATCGGAATGGAGATGGTTCTGGACTTCTTTTTACAAAATTTCTGGTCATAAATAAAGACCACAAATTCACACTAAACAAATTCAAGCAGAAACATAACTAGTGAGGGGGAGAAAATCTAACTATAAGAAAGAAAAAAAGTTTGTTTAATTTTTAGGTCAAGTACTGAAGTCTGCTGTCTAATTGAAACCAATATTCTTGGTGTTGGAGGAAGAAGAATGTAACAATGAAGATGCAGAAAAGCTTGTATTATTGCTTTGCAAGTACAAGCTATGCCCTCCATCACTACTCTTATTGTCAGTGCCCAATTTCTCTCCATCTTTAAGGAGCATATCAACTTTCTGATACTCTTCTATTTCATGTCTTATCTCTTTGAGCATCGCCGCAACATCCTTCATTGTTGGTCTATCATCAGGAGATGGATTAACACATGAGATAGCTACTCCTATGGTCTGCATCATCTCTTCAATTTCTGATTCGGGCCGAGCATGTAAGCTCACATCCAAGACTTCTTCAGCATTGCCTCTTTTCTGCCTTACCCAGTCTATAATGTGTAGACCATCTGGTATAGTAGGATCAATTGGCTGCTTTCCTGTTAACACCTCCAAGACAACTACTCCAAAGCTATAAACATCACTTTTCTCTGTTATCTTCATCATGTATCCATACTCTGCACAAGTTATTGCATATGCATTAGTTATATAATATCTAATTATAGTGTAGTGTCGAAACATGGCACTATGAGTTGTGACTAACCTGGTGCTATGTATCCATAAGAGCCAGCAACTGTGTTGGAGGATCGAGCAAAATCTCCATCGTCGGCAAGTTTGGCTATACCAAAATCTGCAATTAAGGCTCAAAGTCAAGGCCAATGAGAATGTTGTTGGCCTTGATGTCCCTGTGAACATTGGAGGTGTACAATCATGGTGCAAATAAGCAAGCCCTACGGCCGCACCAAGGACAATCTTGTATCTCAACTCCCACTCTAAACATCCACCACCTAGTTCGTGTAGAACACTGCCTAAGCTTCCATTAGGCATGTAGTCATACATGAGCAACTTAGTGTTTTGATTCCAGCAGCAACCTAAGAACTTAACGATGTTCTTGTGACGGATTGAGCCAAGGGTTTTTACCTCGGTAGAGAAAGAATCGCGAACTCCTCCTGACTTAAAATTTTGGCTTGCCAATGTGGTTGGCCATAGCTTCTTGACTGCAATTGCTTCACCATTTTCTAGTTGTGCACGATAAACAACCCCGGAGCATCCCTTTCCAATCACATTGGATTCAACTAGGCATCTCAAAATTTGTTCAACAGAAAAATTCAACTTCTGGAATGGAGTAAACTTCCAAGCTGATAAATCCCCTCCTCCCAATTCAGAATCATTATCTTCTCTGCTCATTTTTCTCAATCTGTAAACTGCCAGCATTCCAAGGATTGCCAACGATACAGTCACCACAGAAAGTAATGTGATTGCCAGTTTCAGCCTCCACGACCGTCTTACATTGCTGTTACTCATGCCCCCGCCTTCAGCATTGCTCAAGAAACAAGAATTGTGTCCCAATGAGCACAAACCTTTGTTGCCTGCCAGCTCTGCTGCTGATAATTGCCTGAACAACTTATTATCAGGGAGGTAGCCGGTGAAATTGTTGTAGGAAACATTCAAGGAAACAAGATTTTTTCAAGCCCGGAAAGAGCCAATAAGTCTCCTCCAAGCTGGTTGTGGAAAAGGTCTAGTACTGAAAGTTTGTTCAAGGCAGATATCTGTGGTGGGATTACTCCACTCAAGACATTCCAGCTCAAATTCAAGGCAATGTCAAGGGCCTGAATGTCAAACAATTCCACTGGCATGTTCTCTGAGAGCTCATTGCTGCTTAGATCAAGCAATTGAAGGCTCGAACAATTGCCCAGAGTTGGAGGAATCGATCCAGACAAGGCATTCTTACTAAGAATAAGTCGGTTAAGGGAAGCAAGTTGACCATAACTAGCTGGAATCTGACCGTTAAACGGATTCAACGAAAGATCCAAAACCTCTAGCCTACTGAGAGAAGAAAGAGAGCTAGGCAAATTCCCTCTTAGAGTGTTATTACATAGATTCAGCATTTGCATTGCCTTGCAATTGCCAATCTCCTCAGGAACTGATCCTTTGAGGCTGTTCTCAGAGAAGTCAAGAAAACTAAGGTTGTCTAGAAATCCTATCTCTCTTGGAATTTGACCGCTAAGTTTATTGCCAACAAGTCGTATACGAATAAGAGAGGTACAATTACCTATCTCAGGTGGGATAAAACCAGAAATATCATTGGAAATCAAGAGAAGCTTCGTTAAATTAGTTAACTGAAAAAGGTCAGGAGGTAAACTACCAGTGAGAGAATTATGCGATAAATCAAGAGCTTGGAGGCTTCTGCAACCAGCCAATGCAGGAGGAATGCTTCCTTCAAGCTTGTTCTGCCACGCAAAGAATACACATTGTGTTAAATATACTAAATATACATAAGATATACACGGTATGCACGTGTATATCCTATGTATATTTAGTCTCGGTTTTGACGTTTTTGTATCATTCTTGTACACGGTTTTGTATAGTTGTAGTGTACCTTAATTAGTCTTGTACTCTTACCATAATTGTATAGTTAGTTTCCAAATAGAATAAGGTTTTAGGAGTAGAATAGGAATATGATTCTCCTATTATGGAAATATGTAAATTGTATATATTGTCTTTGAAGTAATGAAAAGAATCAAGGGATTATTTCTTTCATGGTATCAAAAGTCTAGGTCAAACAAAAAAAAATTCTCCCAAATTTTCTTGTTCCTCGGTCAAGCAGAATCCGAGAGCCTATCCTCGGTTTCCGCACCTATTTTCCGCTCTCCAATTTTTTCTTCCAAATCCCTCTATCACTTCTTGTTCTTTCGTTATGTCTACGTCAAGGAACATGTTTCATCCTGCCCTTGTTGTTTCTAACATCAAGAATCATATCCCTCTAATTCTTGAAATAGAAAACGTCCAATACGCGACATGGGCCGAGTTGTTTAAAATTCACGCTCGTTCGCATCAAGTCATCCATCACATAATCCCCGCGGCTCCTGAAGACACGGAGGTGCCTCAATGCGAGGATGACCCTAAATTATGGACCACACTTGATGTCACCGTTCTTCAGTGGATTTATTTTACTATCTCTACCAACATATTGCAGACGAATATTGAGCCAGACGCTACGGCGATGGCTGCGTGACATATTCTAGGATAATCAAAATTCAAGAGTTGTTACCCTTGAACAGAATTTTTCCCACGTCAACATGGAAAATTTCCCAAACGTTTCAGCTTATTGCAAAAGGTTGAAAGAATTGGCGGACCAACTCCGCAACGTTGGTGCGCCAGTTAGTGAAGATCGTCTTGTTTTATAGATGGTTGTTGGCCTATCCAAGGCCTATAGTGGCGTTGGAACTCTCATTCGTCAAAGTAATCCTCTTCCAAAGTTCTATCAGGCCCGCTCCATGCTTACCTTGGAAGAAGTCGGCTTGGCTAAAAAGACGGCTACGAGTGCTAGCCTCGTGGTCATGATGACATCTTCCACTACTCCTCCAAATTTTGGTGATAATTCGAACCAAAACCGGTCTCATGGTGGTGGCAAACATAGTCGGAAAAATAATGGCAAAAATCGCGGGGGCAAACGCGACGGTTCCGGCAATGGTAACGGGGGCTGAAACGGTGGCGGAGGACAATATTCCGGATACAATGGGTCACCGACCCACTGGTCCCAGCCTTGGGCCACTGGGCCGTGGGCTTGGAACAGTGGATAGTGGCCCAACAGCCCAGTTTCACCATCCAGTACAGCCCAGTTCCAGTGGGCTTTCCAGCAGCCTCATCGACCCAATACCAACTGGGCCAGTAGGTCTTCCCGAAGCAGCACTGGGCCGGGGCAGCACGCAGGGTACTTGGGCCCCGCCTCCGCAAGCCCACCATGCAGCAGGCCTCACTCAGACCGATATTGAGGCCGCGATGCACACACTTGGTTTGACTCCACCAGACCCAAATTGGTATATGGACACCGGTGCCACTACCCACATGACATCTGATTCAGGTTCTCTCTCGTCTTATTCCAATTTGAGCAACCTCGTGGCATAATTGTTGGTAATGATAATTCTATTCCAATTCGTGGTTATGGTCATAAAACTTTGTCTCCCCCCCCCCCAATCCACCCCTTATCTTGAAAAATACCCTACATGTCCCCAAATTGATTAAAAACTTAGTTTCTGTCCGTAAATTCACTACTGACAATTTCGTGTCTATTGAATTTGATCTATTTGGTTTCTCTATGAAGGATTTCAAGACGGGGAGTCCTCTCATGAGGTGTGATAGTAGGGGAAATCTTTATCCTATCACGCCATGTTCCGGTCTATCGAGTCAAGCCTTGCCATCAGCGTTTGCAGCCCTTGCTCCTTCCTTGTGGCATGCTCGTCTTGGTCATCCGGGGTCGTCTATTTTGTCTTCCTTAGATAAAAATAATTTTATTTCATGTAAGGGTACGCGTAGTACTCCGAATTGTCATTCTTGTTCTTTTGGAAAAATTGTTAGGTTGTCATTTGTAGACTCTAATTCTCATATTTTAATGCCATTTGATATTATTCATAGCGACTTATGGACGTCTCCTATTCTTAATTCTTTGGGTTATCGGTATTATGTTCTTTTTGGACGATTACTCTAAATTTTTATGAACTTTTCCGATAGCGAAAAAATCTCAAATTTTTTCCATCTTCTTAAAATTTAGAGCTTTCATTAGAACCCAATTCGAACGAGAAATACAAAAATATTCAATGTGATAATGGCAGAGAATATGACAACGGGGTGTTTTGGGAATTTTATGCAACGAATGGGATCAATTTTCATTTTTCTTGCCCTCATACGTCTTCCCAAAATGGAAAGCCGAACGCAAAATTCGTACAATTAATAACATTGTTCGAACTTTTTTTATTCATGCTTCGGTACCTCCTTCGTTTTGGCATCATGCTCTACAAATGGCTACATATCTCCTTAACATTCTTCCTTTTAAAGGCCTGACATATTCTTCCCCCCTTCAAATTTTATATAATAAGACTCCTTCGTATTCACATCTTAGGGTCTTTGGGTGGTTATGTTATCCGTTATTTCCATCCACCACAATTAACAAACTTCAGGCCCGGTCTACTCCGTATGTGTTTTTGATTTTTCTGTCTAATCATCGTGGTTACAAATATTTTGATTTATCCTCTAATAAAATCATCATTAGTCGCCATGTGATTTTTGATGAATCTCAATTTCCATTTGCTAAGGTTAGTACTCCCGTGCCTAATTCGTATATTTTTTTGGATGATGGTATATCCCCGTATATTATTCACCATTTTTCGGACGTCTCCCGCACCCCAAATCCGCCAGCGAGCCCACTGTCTGCTGGCCCCACTGCCCCATCACTAGCTATTGTACCCGCACCTGGGTCATGTCCAGTTACTAGGCTAGTAACGGTAATTGGGCCAGTGACCCAGCCCATTACCGCCACTGGTCTAGTCCATGTTTCACCATCCAGTTACCGAATTGGGCCAGCAGGCCCACTGCCTGCTGGCCATCCGTCCCGAGTCCAGAAAATTTCCAAAATCTGCTCAATTCTTCCTCGAGTCATAAACCGGTCACTCGTAGTCAACGGGGTGTTTTTAAACCAAAAGGGCATTTTAATTTTAATTCTAATGTTCTTAAATCACCCTTACCCCGGAATCATGTGTCTGCATTAAATGACCCGAATTGGAAAAATGCTACCGATGAATATTATGCTCTTATTGATAATAAGACGTGGGAGTTGGTGTCCCGTCCATCTGGGAGTTGGTGCCCCATACAGCATAGCGAGGACATGACCATAATAGGGGATCATGGAGGCCACAGATCAGGGTAGAAGGCTAGTAGGTAGTTGAGCTTACTCTTGTACTTTCTTATTCTTTATTTTTGTATTACTGGTGGTGTTTTGTACTTAATTTATTATTTTTTTTCAGATAGCTTTACCATGTTTTATTAAGTATTTTTCCTTAGGCTTCTTTACTTTTAATACTTCCTTTTGAGGATTGCTTCAGTTTGCTTTTTTTGAGCCGAGGGTCTATCGGAAATAGTCTCCCTACATCTCATGATAGGGGTAAGGTCAGCGTACACTCTACCCTCCTCAGACCCCGCTTATGGGATTACACTGGATATGTTGTTGTTGTAGTAAACAGTTTAAACTCATAAGCTTAAAATAATAGTAACATAAAAAAAAAAAATCAAAAGAGAATTTTAGTTGAAAATCATGACTTAATTTTGTCATAGCAATAAACTTAGTTATGAATACAATTCTAAAATAGCAGTAATACCAAAAAATAAATGGAAACTATTTTTGAATCGGATGGAGTATATAATATGTATGAGTTAATTCTAAAAAGTTATACTCCATGTAAGTTGACAAATGGGTGGCGGTTGCATTGATAGTCCATTATTTATATCTTTGAAGTTTGAATTCGCTTCTGTTTCTATGTGATTTTCGAAGTGTTCTTTCCGTTTCACTTGCAATCCCCAATATAATACTCCACATGCAACCGTTTCATTTCAAAACTATACCTCACCAGTCCATATTATTTATTTAAAAAAAATTACACATCCAATAAGAATACATTGATTGTCCACTTGGCCAGGAAGAAAAAGTTATTTTTTAGGTTTTTTTAAAAGATTTGAGTTATATGGTAAAAGAAATGCTTTTAAGCTATAGCAAAGCATTTTTTTCTATTGTACAGAAGAAATTATAAATTTTATTTCTAGCAAAATATTTAACTTTTCAAAGACAAAAACATTTTTATCAAAATTTATAATAATCAATATTATGAAACAAAATCATTTTACCAAAATGATAAATATTTGGGACAAAGGAAAAAAAGGTCTTTCCTCAAATTCCCTAGTGAAATTGAACAAGGAATCTTTTTATTTTTATTTTTCACTCTATGTCCATCATCCACATTAAAGCCCGATTAAATTCGAAACGCGCGTTGCAGTGTCCATTTTGGAGACATCGCTCCAGCAGAATTTTTTCTCATTCCTAAGGCTAAAATTCAAGACCTCTAGTTAAGAGTGGAGAGACGAATAAGCAAACTGCTTTCTCCTCCATAAAATTAAAGAAATTCATAAGTCGCAAATTTCAGGCTACATACGTACGGTGCTCAATTAACTATAGACGTACAATCTTAACCATTATTGAGAACATTGTGGATTACTGAGACCATAAGCACCTCACTTAAGCTCAATGACTACACATATAGACATACATCGTGTCCAGGTTGTGTCTGCTACTAACAAAGTGATAAAGTGTGCTAAACAGCAATCCATACATCACAAAGAGGTGCAAGCAACTACGGAAAGCTAACAAAGTGATAAAGCATGCTAAATAGCTAAACAATATCACATAACCTGATGGAAGTATCGAAATGTGCAAAATCACACACTAGGACTCACACGATCAACGGTAGATACTTCAAAACTAGCCATCCTAGCTCATGTTCGCAGACACACATGAACTAGGCAGTTTAAATGTATACAAACAACTTATATAATATATTTTTAAGAAAAAGCAAGCAAACTAAGAGTTAAAGTTACACTTCCCTTGAAAGTTGCAACTTTCCTTTACATGAATGTCAAAAGTCTTCTCAAACACTTGCTAATGGCCTCAATCTATTTGAAATCATGAACAACGTGTTCAAATTAGGCTAGGTGGGATATTCCCAATTTTTTAGACACCTCGAGGCCTAAGCTAACACTTGGTCAACTCAAACCGTCTTTCAAATCAATGATTTTGAAATCCAAAATTGATTACATAAACGCATTACGCATGAGCTGTTGAATCAAATTTAATAATAAAAAATGCACTGCAACATTTTATGAGCGAGCTGTAAGATTAAAAATAGCACATTGGCAGAGTTGTTGTTGGCTCGATTAGTATTTAATTTTAGCAATATATAGGGTGTATCTGTTGTAACAAATCAATAATTATTGAGTTATAAAAATTTAGCTAAATTTGTTGTTCATGATAGAACAATTATTAATTAATAGTATAATTAATAATTATTGTAATTGATTGTAAAATCATTTGTATATGGTAGGTAGATTAGCATTAACGTAGCCTAATCTTATCATAATGTAGGTAAATTAGATGGCTTGATCTTAGCATAATCAGATCATATTATTAGCCTAATTGTATGTTGTATTAGTGGTAGAATTATCACAATGTTGGAAGATGAATATTGAAGAAAATATTCTTATATGGTATCAGAAGATTAGGGAAAAAAGATCCTACCCTAATAATTTTTACACCCCAAGCCGTCAGCTCCTCTTTCTTCCTCCAACAAACCGGCCAATTTTTTTTCCATTGTTCTTTTCTTTTTTCGGTCAACAATGTCTGACTCTAAATCCACTTTTCATCATGCTCTTACTGCTTCCAACATCAAAACTCATATTTTCATCACTCTTGAGATGGAAAATGTCCATTACCCCAACAAAGCTTTTTAAAATTTGTTGCGTTCCCACCGGGTTATTCATCACATAATTCCACCGGAAAAAGGCAAGGAAAAGGTGTTGAAAACAGATGATGAAAAAGAACTATGGCGCACACTTGATGCAAATGTTCTTTCGTGGATTTATGCAACAATTTCTAGTGATTTGTTGCACACCATAATGGAACCCGATTCCACGACGATGGAGGCTTAGAATCGCTTACGGGATATCTTCTAAGACAACAAGAATTCCCGAGCTGTTACTTTGGATCAAGAATTCTCCACCACCGACATGACGGACTTTCCGAATGCATCCGCTTATTGTCAATGCCTCAAAGTTCTATCGGACCAACTCAAGAATGTTGGGTAACCGGTTACAAACAATTGGTTGATTTTACAATTGGTTGTCTGCCTTACCGATGCGTATAGTGGCGTGGGAATCCTCATCCGACAAAGTAATATTCTTCCACCCTTTTACTAGGCCCGCTCTATGCTTATTCTTGAAGAGGCGGGTTTCGCCAAAAAGACGGCAACCATTTCAAATTCTGACATGGTTGTCACCTCGTCCAACGAAACTAATACACATTTTGAAAACATGCCACCGAACCGGGGACAAAAAGGGCAAAATGGTGATAAAATCGTGGAGGTCGCAGTGGCGGAAAAGGTGAAGGCCACCGAAATTCCGGTGGGCAGTAGCAGCCTTGAGCCTAGTGGGGCAGTGGCAGCCCCGAGTCCAGTGGGGCAGCAGACCACCAAAATAGGCCTGGTAGTGGCCTTGAGTTGTGTCACCCTGCCCATTTCCTTCAGGAAATTGGGCCAGACCTAGTTTAAGGCAAACTGGCCAGCCCACTGCCAGCCAGCAGCCTCACGGACTTGGGCGTAGCATCGGTAGCCGTAACCCATCAATTTTGGGCCACTGCCGAACCAGTGGCAGGAGGCCCATTCGATAGTGGCCAACTCAACATATATTGAGTCCGCCATGCACACTCTTAGACTTAATCCACCCAACTCAAATTGGTACATGGACATCGGAGCGACGTCTCATATGACGTCCTCCCAAGGTAATCTTTCATCCAATTTTAATTTGAGCAAAAATAATGATATAATTATCAGAAATGGTCATTCTATTCCAATTCGTGGTCTTGATTCTACCAAATTGTCTCCCCAAAACCCACCATTAATTTTAAAGAATGTCCTTCATGCTCCAGAATTAATTAAAAACTTGGTTTCGGTTAGAAAGTTTACAACTGATAATTGAGTGTCTGTTGATTTTGACCCTTTTAGATTTTTTGTGATGGATTTTCAGACGGGGATGCTTATAATGAGATGTGATAGTCATGGAGGAGCTATATCCAATTACTACACCCATTCACTGATCCAAGCTACCATCCACTTTTGCATCTTTCGCACCTTCATTATGGCATGAACATTTTGGTCATCCGGGAGCACCTGTTTTAGCCTCCCTCAAACAAAATAATTTTATTTCCTATACTCAAACGTGTAATTATAATATGTGTCATTCATGTCCACTTGAAAAATATGTTCAATTGACATTTGTTTCATCTAATTCATGCACACTTATGCCTTTTGATATTATCCATTGTGATATTTGGACATCACCCGTTTTGAGCTCTTCGGGCCATAGATATTATTCGCTCTTGCTAGATGATTACTCTAATTTTTTTTTGGATGTTTCCCTTGTTTAAAAAATCACATGTTTTCTCCACATTTCTCACTTTTAGAGCATTCATCCGAAATTAATTTGAATGAGATATTCAAAATATTCAATGTGATAATGGTAGGGAGTTTGATAATATGTATTTTTGGGATTTTTGCAATTCTAATGGTTTAAACTTTCGTCTTTCATGTCCCCACACATCCTCACAAAATGGGAAGGCAGAATAAAAAATCTGAACCATCAATAACATTGTTAGAACATCTCTTGCTCATGCCACACTACCACCATCATTTTGGCATCATGCACTACAAATAGCAACATATATATTGAACATACTTCCCCGCAAAAATTTATCCTATCAAGTTTCAATCCCGATCTACTCCTTGCGTTATTTTGGGTTATCCTTCGAATCATCGAGGTTACAAGTGTTACGACCTATCCTCCAATAAAATTATTGTGAGTCGTCACGTAATCTTTGATGAAACAAATTTCCCATTTACCAAAATGCATGTGTCCGGACCACCTACCTATGATTTTCTAGAAGACGGCATATCACATTATTTGGCCCAACATTTTTCTCGTCCCACAACCACTGTTTCGGCCAACCAAAATTTTTTGGGTGAATTGAGCCCAGAAACAGTGGCCCAATCACGTAACAACACTGCCCAGCAAACTAGGCTAGTTTCATCGTCCATGAGGCCAATTACTGCCCACAGTTCTGGCCCATTATCTCAAAGCCCACTGCCTGGCAGTGGCTTGGGTCACGGCCCAGCACCTAACAGTATGGGTCACTGCCCAATACAATGCCCACTGCCAAGCAGTTCTGATCCCCCCGTTGGCCCGATTCCAAGTATGGACCAGCGGCCAATCAACATGACATTGTCAAACCCAACACCAAATATAGCCTGCACACCCGAGTTTCAAAATCACCATTGCCTCGTAATCTTGTTTCTGCTCTTAATGACCCGAATTGGAAAATGACAATGGATGATGAATTTAATGCTCTTATTAAAAATAGGCGTGGGAGTTAGTACCTCGTCCCCCTAATGCTAATATAATTCGGTCTATGTGGATTTTCAATCACAAAGAAAAATCTGATGGTACTTTTAAGCGACATAAAGCCCGTCTTGTAGGTGATGGGAAGACACAACAGGTTGGTGTAGATTGCGGTGACACGTTCAGTCCGGTGGTTAAACCGGCAACTATCAGAACAACCCTTAGTTTGGCTCTATCAAAGGCATGGTCACTTCATCAGTTAGATGTCAAAAATGCCTTCCTCCGTGGACAACTAAATGAAATAGTATACATGTACCATCCTTTGGGATACATGGACTCCACTTATCCAAATCATGTGTGTCTGCTAAAGAAATCATTATATGGGCTAAATCAGCCCCCCTCCCCCTCGGGCTTGGTACAAGAGGTTTGCGGATTTTATTTCACATATTGGGTTTTCTAACAGCTTTTCTGATCATTCTCTGTTTATCTACCATCAGGGTAATAATATTGCTTATCTTCTTTTATATGTGGATGATATTATATTAACTGCCTCGTACGATGCTCTTCGCAAGTCCATTATGTCACTGCTTGGCTCTGAATTTGCTATGAAGGATCTAGGGCTACTACACTACTTTTTGGGGATAGATGTGACATGTCATGCATGTGGTTTATTTTTATCCCAAAAGAAGTACGCAACAGAGATTGTTGAACGTGATGTCATGTCCTCATGTAAACCGTCAACAACTCCGGTTGATACTAAACCCAAATTGAGTGCCTCCTCCGGAAAGACATTTGCCGACCCGACACTTTACCGCAGCCTGGCAGGGCCCCTGCAATATCTTGCATTCACAAGGCCGAATATTTCTTATGCAGTGCAACAAATGTGCATATTCATGCATAATCCGATGGATGATCATATGTATGCTTTCAAACACATTGTGCGTTATATTCAGGGTATTCTAGAGTATGGCTTGCATTTATATCCATCGTCGACATCCACCCTTGTCTCCTACATGGATGCCGACTGGGGAGGATGTCCGAATACCAGACGCTCCACTTTTGGTTATGGTATATTCCTTGGCGGTAACTTGATATCTTGGTCCTCCAAACGGCAAGCAACGTTGTCCAGATCCGCTGCCGAAGCAGAATATCTCAGGGAATCTGGTGAACCATCAACACACTAAATATATTGAGCTAGATATCCACTTTCTTCGTGAAAAGGTTTCTCGCGGACAAGTGTGTGTCTTGCATGTCTCGTCGCGCTATCAGATTGCAGATATTTTTACTAAAGGTCTTCCGCTGATATTATTTGAAGATTTTTGGGACAGTCTTAGCATACGCCTACCTCCCGCTTCGACTGCAGGGGAGTGATAGAATAATTATTAACTTATACATGTATTAGTTATACGGGTTTCTAAAGTGAAAACCAAACACCATATTAAGTGTGTTAAATTTTGTACATAGCAAACAAAAAGCTATCAAACATGGTAATATTACTTGTGCAAAATTTAATACATCAATAATTTAACTGTAGTCATAAAATTGATTTTATAATAGTAAAGTTGCTAAATTAATTATTGACAACACTAAACTCAGAAATTAGTATCTGTAATAATAAAGTTACTAAATTATATATTAGATGCTCAAAAAATTACAAATCACCAAATTCTCGACGTTAGAAAGATGACATGTCATCGCCACATTATTATTTATACATTGTACACATGTCACGTAAGAAACCTTATATTACAAACTTCACATTATCGTAACTTATATTTTAAATATAAACAATAATTAAAACATTAAAAATTAAAGAAATGAAAAAGAAAAACCCTTCCAGATTAGTGGACGATTCTCAACAATCATCGATGAGTAGAACTGTAGAAGCGTGCTTTGACAACTCTTCCAGATTTGAACATATAATTTGAAGAAACTCGTTTTTTTCTTTATGTTTTTACTTATTTATGGTTGAAATATTGATTACGAAAATGTAATTTTTGTGATAATTTTTTTCTCACGTAGCATGTATACAATGGAAAAATGATAATTAATATGGTGATGAAATGTCATTTTCTGGCGCAAGAATTTGATTCAAGTACCACATAGTGAAAGATGGAATAATTTCCCTTAGGGATTCCTTTCATTATTCACAATATATATAGTTGTACAAGGTTGATTCCTAATATGGTACGAATCCTAACTTACCTTACAAAGGTTGATTCCTAATACAGTTAGAATCCTAAGTTACCTTAATTATACATCTACCATTATTACAAAATATACGGAGAATATTATGAGAATAATCGCTAATACCCCCCCTCAGACGGAGCGGGAGGAGGCCGAATGCTAAGGCTGGATCGGAAGTCGGTGAAGAGCTATCGCGGTAGTCCCTTTGTGAAAATGTCTGCATACTGATAAGAGGAAGGCACGTGTAAAATTTTGACCTGACCACGGGCAACCTTCTCTCGCACAAAGTGGATATCCATCTCAATATGCTTAGTCCGCCGATGTTGGACCGGATTATGAGATATATAGATAGCCAGATATGTTGTCACAATAGACTATAGACGCCTTGCGCAATGGACACGGAGCTCCAAAAGAAGATTTCGGAGCCAACGGATCTCGGCGACAACATTAGCAACTCCGCGATATTCTGCTTCAGCACTCGAACGGGATAGCGTGGCCTGCCGCTTGGCGGACCATGAGATAAGATTATCCCCTAGAAATACACAGTACCCTGAGGTGGAGCGACGTGTGTCGGGGCATCCTGCCCAATCTGCATCCGTGTAGGCTAGCAACTTGGTTGGGGCAGAGGTGTATAGATGTAAACCAAAGTCTAGTGTGCCCTTAACATATCTGATAATACGTTTGAGGGCGGCAAAATGGGACTCTCGGGGGTCGTGCATGAACAGACACACCTACTGAACGGCATATGCAATATCAGGCCTAGTGAATGTAAGATACTGAAGAGCACCTGCTAGACTCCGATATAGAGTGGGATCAAAAATTGGAGCACCGTCATTAGCACTAAGCTTGGATTTTGAGTCCACCGGAGTTGGCATAATTTTACAATTTGCCATCTTGGCCCTGTACACTATCTCTTCTGCATACTTACGCTGACACAGGAACATAGTGGCTGCAGATCTTGTCACCGATATACCCAAAAAATAACTTAGCTTGCCCAAGTCGGCCATAGCAAATTCGATTCCGAGTAGAGCAATGATTTCATTCTTCAACCCGTCAGATGAGGCAGTAAGAACAATGTCATCGACATATAATAGCAAATATGCAGTGCTGCTACCTCGGTGAAGCGTGAAGAGAGATGTATCACACCTGCTACATACAAACCCAATCTGCAGAAGATACCTAGCGAACCGATCATACCAAGCGCGGGGTGCCTGTTTCAATCCATACAATGATTTCCGAGACGACACACAACCGCGGAGGCGCCGGATGAACAAAGCCGGAGGTGATGCATGTACACGATCTCTTTCAAATCCCCATGAAGAAACGCATTCTTGACATCAAGTGATGAATCGGCCAATGCATGCCCATAGCAATACTGAGAATAGTCCGAATAGTGGCCGGTTTAACAACCGGACTGAATGTCTCACCACAATCAATACCCTCCTGTTGATTAGTGCCATTGGCAACTAGTCTTGCCTTATACCTCTCTAAGTCACCACTTGTCTTTGAACTTGTGACGAAATAGCCACATACACCGGATAACATTCACACCAAGTGGTCTAGGTACCAAATCCCAAGTGTTCGCTTGGTTAAAGCGTTAAATTCCTCACACATGGCCGCATTCCAATTTGGGTCCAGTTTTGCTAGTTTTGGATTTTTGGAATGGGTGATAAGGTTTGTGTGGAGATATTGAATTGAACCTTGGGTTTGAAGATCCCGTGTTGTGCACGAGTCTCCATGCGATGTGAGGGCAGTGGTGGAGGGTCGGGCCGTGAGATTGCCGGTCCACCGGTTCGGGACCGGTGGCGCGCATGTCGCCGGTGGCGCAGTGACTCGACCGGGGGCTGTAGGGGTGAGCAGGAGCGGGTGGTGGGGTGGTGCCGGACGGTGGGACCTGTCGGAACAGTGGGTCGCTTGTTGGTATAGATTTTGGATGACCGGGGACAGACTTGGTTCATCGAGAAAGATGTAATCGGTGGTCTGAAATTTCTGGAGATTTGAAAAAGGAAAGGTTGTCTCGTCAAAGGTGACGTGACAGGAGACGATGATTTTGCGAGTAGCAATGTCATAGCACAAGTAGCCCCGATGATTAGGAGATAGACCAAGGAAGACACATGGAAGAGTGCGAGGGGTAAGTTTGTGGGGTGCAGTGGAGGCTATGTTGGGGTAGCATAAGCATCCAAAAATACGTAGGTGATCATATGATGGCTGCCTACGGTATAAAATTTCTGTAGGAGTTTTGTTTTGGAGTGTGCTAGTTGGTAAAATATTTAGAAGGGATTCTACCATTTTGACAGCATAGACCCAAAAAGGCTGTGGTAGGCAGGCATGAAACAAAAGTGTGCGGACCATGTTATTGATGGTACGTATAATTCTTTCAGCCTTTCCGTTTTGGGAAGAAGTATAGGGACAAGAAAAACGGAAAACCATGCCTCGTTTAGAACAGAAATTGTGAAATGCCGAGTTATTAAATTCACGTCCATTATCACATTGGAATGATTTAATATGTTTTTCAAATTGTGTCTTAATGAATTTTTGAAACTCGAGAAATTTTGCAAAAACTTCAGATTTGAATTTCAGTGGGTAACTCCAGACAAAATGTGAAAAATCATCCAAGAATACTAGATAGAATTTATGACCCAAAGAGCTAGCAATCGGAGATGTCCACAAATCAGCATGAACAATATCAAATGGAGAAAAAGTAACACTATTTGATGACATAAAGGGAAGACGAGTATGTTTGCCTAGTGGACAAGAAAAACAGTGTTGGACAATTTTCCCATTATTACATTGAATACGCTTAGAAGTCCTAAGAAAAGTAAAAATTGGGTCTCCGGGGTGTCCGAGTCTGTTGTGCCAAGTTGAGGGAGAGATCGCCGCAAGGGATAGAGGTGCTTGCGGTCTGTCAGCGGAAGATTGAGTGAATGGGTAGAGATCTCCCACACTATTGCAGCGTGTAAGAATTTTCCCCGTATTGAGTTCTTTCACAGAAAAGCCAAAAGGGTCAAATTCGACAGACACAGAATTATTGCTAGTGAATTTTCTAACAGAGATTAAGTTTTTAATGATGTTAGGTGTGTATAGGACGTGGTTTAGGGAGAAAGGTGGGTGTGGATGTTTGGTGTGTGTGTTACCGTAACCTTCAATTGGAATGCGATGATCATTGCCGACAGTAATAAATTGAGGACACTTTAGCCGACGTAGTTGAGATATGTTACCCGACGACCGGGTGAGGTGAGATGTGGCTCCGGTGTCCATGTACCAATTTTCGTCGGGCTGTTGAAGGTTCACGGTGGTGTATGCCCGGCCCAAATCGGTCGGGGCCGGCTGGTCGCTGGCCGCTGCAGTCTTGCTGCTGCAGCATCGCCGCTATTCTTGGATTGCGTGGTGGGCTGCGCCGTAGCCGCCGCTGGCCGGGACTGCCATCGGGTGGGCTGTTGGTGCTGCTTGGTGGGCTGCTCGGTGGCCGGGGCATGGCCCAAGAGGCCGATCGACCAAGGGCTGGAAGGCCCGGGCCCCTACGGTCGGGTACGGGCATGCAGCGAGGCCCGGTTCCGCTGGTTGGCCCTGCTTGCAGTCTTCTTTGCGAGTGCCGCTTCTTCTTGTCCGATGGTTGGTTGTTGTCCGATCCCGGGTGCGTTGGCCCTTTCCGCGGCCCTTACCTTTGTTGTTGCGACCTCGCCGCCACGACCTCCGCCACTCGCTGCTGCTTGCGCTCGCCGCTGGAAGCTATTTGGTTCGCTTTGGTCGCGCAGTGTTGCCATCCCGTCAACGGCTAACGCCTTTTGATTATGTTCCTCTTGTTTAGCACGTCTAGTTTCTTCCAACAATAGTTGTGAACGTGCCTTGTTGAAACTTGGGAGAGGGTCGGCTTGTTGAATCATTGTTGCGAGTGTGTCATATTCACCTTTTGGTAAACCCGCAACAAGTTGAAGCACCATCTTGGTTTTTGAAACAGAAGTCCCGACGTTGGATAGTTGATCGGTTATGAGTTTCAGTTGCTTACAATATTCGAACATGTTGTTAAAATTCTCGAGGCGGGTATTATTGAATTGCTCTTCCTAATATACGGCCCGAGTATTTTTATTGTCCTGAAAGATTTCTTCTAGCCGGACCCAAAGTTCACGTGCCGTAGCACCTGTTTTCATGATAGTGCACAACAGGTCTTTGGAGATGGTGCCGTAGATCCGTTGTTTGACGATGACGTCAAGACGACGCCAGATTGAGTCTGTAACATCGGTGGGACGAGGAGCAGATTCGTCAATATGATCGAGCATGTTGTATGCACATGCATGAATGTAGAATAGTTCCATCCACATGGAATATTGACAGTCTTCTTGGTCAAGAATTATAGGGATAAAATTCTTGATGTTGTTAACGGCGAATGCCGGATGAAAAGAAGATACCGAACGTTGAGAGGGGTTGTCAATTGTGCCAGTGGATGAATCGGAATTTGGGGGGAAGACATGGTTGCCGCCTGCCGAGGGAAGGGAATTTTCTGGTTTGGTCGAGAAAGAGAGGAAGAAAACAGAAAAAAAAAAAAATCTGCGAAATCAGAAAAAAAAATTGCTAATTTCGGCCAAGAATAAGGAAGAGGAGAGATTTAGGTTTTAGGCTCTTGATACCATGAAAGATGGAATAATTTCCCTTAGGGATTCCTTTTATTATTCACAATATATATAACTGTACAAGGTTGATTCTTAATATGGTACGAATCCTAACTTACCTTACAAAGGTTGATTCCTAATACAGTTAGAATCCTAAGTTATCTTAATTATACATCTACCATTATTACAAAATATACGGAGAATATTCTGAGAATAATCGCTAATACATAGTTTAGTGACCTTATGTTACAACAATTACTTTTGTAACTTTAGTGTTACAAATAGTTAGTTTAGTGACTTTACTTTTACAAAAAAATAGTTTTATGACTTTAGTGTTAGGCCAAACCCATCGACGGCCCCTTGTGGTCGTCAAGATTTTTCACTTAGACACAGTTTTGGGCCTTTCCTACACAGCTTAGATGGAAGAAGAAGATAGCCTCCTTCGCGGGGGGGGGGGGGGGGGGGGGGGGGGAGCCATCAGTGAGGTCATTCATTGAATGATACTACAAGTGACGGAGACCAACTAATCTTTGTTTCATTTAGACACCTGAGGTGGACCTCCGATGTATTATTTAGACATTCTTCGCTGATTTGGCAAGTTGTGTGAATTTCACACTAAACAGGCGCGTGGAAAGGCCAAAAGTCATTTTTCCTTTTTTTTTAATTTCCTTCTTCATTCATATTTTTTGTATTTTTTTATTTCCTTCTTCTTCTTCATTCTTTTTTCTACCATCACTGACATCACCATCGCCGTTATCACTACTAGAAAAAAGTTCAATTACATTATAATTTAACTCAATTTCTTGCTCTCTCTCCTAGTAAAAAATCAAAGGAACTCATCGAAACACCATTTAAGGGTTCTTTAGAAAGCTTGAAGTTTTAAGATGAGTTACTTTTGAAATCCCAACAATATTTTTTATATAAAAAGAATCCGGAAAACCATCAGGAGGGGAGACCTATTTGATGAAAATTTTGAGAATTTAATGTTGGAGTTGTCTTCGGGTCTTTCTGGGGAAGCTTTAGCTGAAGTTATAACAAATTTGGAGTTTTTCTTAAAATTTAGGATTAAAATCATGATTGGAACAAAAACATACATGAAAATGGTGAAGAACACTAAGAACATGATTTCAAAAAAAATCTTTTGTTAGTAAATGTGCTTTTTTTTGTGTGTTAATAATGTGTAGGGGTTTAGAAAATAAAATTTTCTTTTCTGTTTTGAAATATTAGTTTTACTCGATAATTATTTTTTATATTATTATAGGATCAAATGACACATCTCATAATTTAATTTGTCATTTTGCCATGTCATCGGCGAGTGTGTTACACACACATTACATATTTGACTGATTCACACCGTCGAACTCTACCCCATGTGTCTAAATGGAACAAGATTTAGTTAAGATGTCTAAGTAAAAGATCCTGACGACCACAAAGGGCTGTCGATGAGTTTGGTCTTAGTATTACTAAGAGTAGTTTAGTGACCATCGACGAAATACCTGCAAATAGAGTAGCCCAGTTAGCAGTAAAATTGAGGTCCATTGAAGTAGCGAGTTAAGAATTTTGATAATATGGAGGATTTCAAATACTTTCTTCATTTAATTTATGTGTTTTAATTTGAGTGTCACAAAGCTTAAATAAGGAAGAGAGATTTTTGAATTTTATAATCTTAAATTAAAGATATATATAATATACCAAAATTTTCTTGAATTTTATAGTCTTAAAACATGTCATCTTATATAACATAAAATAAGATATATGTAGTATACCAAAATTTCCTAGAAATATGTAGTCTTACATTTCCTTAAATTTTGAATTAAAAAATACTGAATATAATAAGTGATATTGATTTTAAAATAGATTAAAAAGAAAAGTAATACACATAAATCAAAAAATAGAGTGTAAGATTGGAAATTTAGCACTCTTGGATTTAGACATGTGTAAAACAAATATTGAGTCATGTTTATTGGGTGTATTATGATTTTTTCTTATGTTAAAGAAATTCAATAATTTGTATTTGTATTTGTGTATGCTAAAGAAATCAGTTTTATCCTATTTATGCAACATAATTTATAGAGGATGAGATTAAAGAAAACTCCCTTCATCCAATGTAGATGTGCTCTTGTTCAAATCTTTGTTATATTAAAGGCTTAATACATACCCATCTCTTAAATTTGTCAGGATATTCTATTTAAACTCACAAATTGATTTAGTATATAGCTTGCCCTTAAATTTGTCAGAATATTATATTTAGACACTCGAACTAAGTCATGTTTCAATTGAACATGTCAACTCCTAGTAAAGTGTTTCAATAAGACACCTTTAGTTCAAATTTTGAAAATCTTTTTGCGTATGTTACATTCGTATATTAGGTGATATTTTTTTACTTGTCACTGAGCTTAAAAAAGAAAGGGAATCTTTTGAAATTAATGGTCTAAAACAAGCTATAGATATTTATGTGGCTCTAAATCATTTCATTTAGGGTAAAAGGGAAAATATAAGTAGGAAAGTATATCAATAAGTTGGGATGTTGGGATAGAGGGAGTAAATGATTTGAACTTTGTGAACGTTTTAGCCTTTATGTAAATGATTGATTGGCAACATCCAAGGTATAAGTCAGAAGTAGGTGGTTGGTAAATGTGTGTAAATTCAAAGACTTGAGCTTGTTTAATGTCAGGATTAACTTATGATTGTAGATTCCCATATCCGTATACCAACTGCCCTAATATACTCTACTTGTCCACATGTTCAATTTGAGGCACGGCCAGTTCACCAAGATCTGTAAAAAGGTTTAAAATACCGTCAAGATTACCTTGGCATGCTTCCATTAGTATTGAATGGACAACATGGAACGAGAACAGAACTAAAGCAAGCCCATTTGATAACTCGTCCCGCCTATTAGCGAATATTCTCCGAATATTCTCTGTATATTTTGTAATTATGATAGATGTATATTTAAGGTAACTTAGGATTCTAATTGTATTAGGAATCAACCTTTGTAAGGTAAGTTAGGATTCGTACCATATTAGGAATCAACCTTTGTATAGCTATATATATTGTGAATAATGAAAGGAATCCCGAAGGGAAATTATTCTATCTTTCATGGTATCAAGAGCCTAAAACCTAAATCCTCATTCCCGGCCGAAATCAGATTTTTTTTCTGATTTCACAAAAAAAAAAAAAAAAAATTCTGGTTTCTTCCTCCATATTTCGGCCAAACCAGAAAATTCCCTTCCTCGACAAAGCGGCAACCATGTCTTCCCTCACAAATTTCGTTTCATCCACCGGCACACTTGAAAACTCCTCTCAACGTTCAGTATCTTCTTTTCATCTGGCATTCGCCGTTAACAACATCAAGAATTTTATCCCTATAATTCTTGACCAAGAAGACTGTCAATATTTCATGTGGATGGAACTATTCTACATTCATGCATGTGCATACAACGTGCTCGATCACATTGACGAATCGTTCCTCGTCCCATCGATGTTACGGACTCAATCGGCGTCGTCTTGACGCCATCGTCAAACAATGGATCTACGGCACCATCTCCAAAGATCCGTTATGCACTATCATGAAAACAGTGCTACTACACGTGAACTTTGGGTCCGGCTAGAAGAAATCTTTCAGACAATAAAAATACTCGGGCCGTGTATTTGGAAGAGCAATTCAACAATACCCGCCTCGAGAATTTTAACAACATGTCCGAATATTGTAAGCAATCGAAACTCATAACCGATCAACTATCCAACGTCGGGACTTCGTTTCGAAACCAAGATGGTGCTTCAACTTGTTGCGGGTTTACCGAAAGGTGAATATGACACACTCGCAACAATGATTCAACAAGCCGACCCTCTCCCAAGTTTCAACAAGGCACGTTCACAACTATTGTTGGAAGAAACTAGACGTGCTAAACAAGAGGAACATAATCAATGGGCGTTAGCCATTGACGGGATGGCAACACCTGCGGCCAAGAAAGAACCACCATCACAAAGATGTCCAAGCAGAAGAAGAAGAAGCACCACCTGGTTGCAGTCCACCAAAGAAGAAGAATCGCTGCAAAGAAGAAGAAGAAGACCAAAGACGCAAGACCAGAAGCACAAGAAGCACCAAAGACACCAAGACCAAGAAGACTAAAGATTCGCAGCAGAAGAAGAAGAAGAATAACTGCAAAGAAGAAGAAGCAGCCTCAGCCCGGCCCTGTCCCCGACCGATTTGGGCCAGGCCTACACCACCGTGAACCTTCAACAGCCCGACGACAATTGGTACATGGACACCGGAGCCACATCTCACCTCACCCGGTCGTCAGGTAACCTATCTCAACTACGTCGGTTAAAGTGTCCTCAATTTATTACTGTCGGCAATGGTCATCGCATTCCAATTGAAGGTTACGGTAACACACACACCAAACATACACACCCGCCTTTCTCCCTAAACCACGTCCTATACACACCTAACATCATTAAAAACTTAATCTCTATTAGAAAATTCACTAGCAATAATTCTGTGTCTGTCGAATTTGACCCTTTTGGTTTTTCTGTGAAAGAACTCAATACGGGGAAAATTCTTACACGCCACAATAGTGTGGGAGACCTCTACCCATTCACTCAATCTTCCGCTGTCAGGCCGCAAGCACCTCTATCCCTTGCGGCAATCTCTCCCTCCACTTGGCACAACAGACTCGGACACCCCGGAGACCCAGTTTTTACTTTTCTTAGGACTTCTAAGCGTATTAAATGTAATAATGGAAAAATTGCCCAACACTGTTTTTCTTGTCCACTAGGCAAACATACTCGTCTTCCATTTATGTCATCAAACAGTGTTACTTTTTCTCCCTTTGATATTGTTCATGCTGATTTGTGGACATCTCCGATTGTTAGCTCTTTGGGTCATAAATTCTATCTAGTATTCTTGGATGATTTTTCACATTTTGTCTGGATTTACCCACTGAAATTCAAATCTGAAGTTTTTACAAAATTCCTCGAGTTTCACAACTTCATTAAAACACAATTTGAAAAATCTATCAAATCATTCCAATGTGATAATGGACGTGAATTTAATAACTCGACATTTCACAATTTCGTTCTAAACAAGGTATGGTTTTCCGTTTTTCTTGTCCCTATACTTCTTCCCAAAACGGAAAGGTCGAAAGAATTATACGTACCATCAATAACATGGTTCGCACACTTCTGTTTCATGCCGCCTACCACCGCCTTTTTGGGTCTATCTTTGTCAAAATGGTAGAATCCCTTCTTAATATTTTACCAACTAGCACACTCCAAAACAAGACCCCTACCGAAATCTTATACCGTAGGCTACCATCATATGATCACCTACGTATTTTTGGATGCTTATGCTACCCCAACATGGCCTCCACTGCACCTCACAAACTTGCACCTCGCACTCGCCATGTGTCTTCCTTGGTCTATCTCCTAATCATCGGGGCTACTTGTGCTATGACATTGCTACTTGCAAAATCATCGTCTCCCGTCACGTCACCTTTGATGAGACAACCTTTCCTTTTTCAAATCTCCGGAAATTTCAGACCACCGATTACATCTTTCTCGATGAACCAAGTCTGTCCCCGATCATCCAAAATCTATATCAACAGCAGCCCACTGTTCCGACAGTCTCGCCACCGTCCGCACCACCCCAACAGCTCTCCCTCGCTCACCCCTACAACCCCCGGTCGAGTCACCGAAACCGGTCCAAATTGACCGTCGTCCACCGGTCCGAGAACCGTGGACCAAAGCAACCTCCCAGCCCCGATCCACCGCCACTGCCGTCTCATCGTATGGAGACTCGTGCACAACACGGGATCTTCAAACCCAAGGTTCACTTCAATCTCTCCACACAAACCTTATCACCCATTCCACAAAATCCAAAACTAGCAAAACTTGACCCAAATTGGAATGCGGCCATGTGCGAGGAATTTAACGCTTTAACCAAGCGAGAACACTTGGGATTTGGTACCTAGACCCGAAGGTGTGAATATTATCCGGTGTATGTGGCTATTTCGGCACAAGTTCGAGACAAGTGGTGACTTAGAGAGGTATAAGGCAAGACTAGTCGCCAATGGCACTAATCGGCAGGAGGGTATTGATTGTGGTGAGACATTCATCCGGTTGTTAAACCGGCCACTATTCGGGATGTTCTCGTATTGCTATGGGCATGCATTGGCCAATTCATCGGCTTGATGTCAAGAATGCATTCCTTCATGGGGATTTGAAAGAGATCGTGTACATGCATCACCTCCCGGCTTTGTTCATCCGGCAGACTCCGCAGCTTGTGTGTCGTCTCGTAAAGTCATTGTATGGATCGAAACAGCACTCCGCGCATGGTATGATCGTTTTGCCGGTGTATCTTTTGCAGATTGGTTTTGTATGTAGCAGGTGTGATAACTCTCTCTTCACTTTTCACCGAGGTAGCAAGACCGCATATTTGCTATTATATGTCGATGACATTGTTCTTACCGCCTCATCTCGACGGTTTGAAGAATGAAATCATTGCTCTACTCAAAACCGAATTTGCTATGACCGACTTGGGCAAGCTAAGTTATTTTTGGGTATATCGGTAACCGTATCCGCAGCCACTATGTTCTTATGTCGGCGTAAGTATGCGAAGAGATAGTGTACGGGGCCAAGATGGCAAATTGTAAAATTATGCCAACTCCGGTGGACTCCAAATCCAAGCTTAGTGCCAATGACGGTGCGCCGATTTCGATCCCACTCTATATCGGAGTCTAGCGTGTGCTCTTCGCATCTTACATTCACTAGGCCCGATATTACATATGCCGTTCAAAGCAGTGTGTCTGTTCATGCACGACCCCCGAGAGTCCCATTTTGCCGCCCTCAAACGTATTATCAGATACGTTAAGGGCACACTAGACTTTGGATTACACTTATACCCCTCTGCCCCAACCAAGTTACTTGCCTACACGGATGCAGATTGGGCAGGATGCCCGCACACACGTCGCTCTACCTCGTGGTACCGTGTATTTCTTGGGGATAATCTTATCTCATGGTCCGCCAAGAGGCAGGCCACACTATCCCGTTCGAGTGCTGAAGCAGAATATCGCGGTGTTGCTAATGTAGTTGCTGAGATCTGTTGGCTCCGAAATCTTCTTTTAGAGCTCCAGTGTCCACTCCGCAAGGCGTCTATAGTCTATTGTGACAACATATCTGCCATCTATATGTCTCATAATCCGGTCCAACATCAGCGGACTAAGCATATTGAGATGGATATCCACTTTGTGCGAGAGAAGGTTGCCCGTGGTCAGGTAAAAATTTTACACGTGCCTTCCTCTTATCAGTATGCAGACATCTTCACAAAGGGACTACCGCGACAGCTCTTCACCGACTTCCGATCCAGCCTTAGCGTTCGGCCTCCTCCCGCTCCGTCTGAGGGGGAGTATTAGCGAATATTCTCCGAATATTCTCTGTATATTTTGTAATTATGATAGATGTATATTTAAGGTAACTTAGGATTCTAATTGTATTAGGAATCAACCTTTGTAAGGTAAGTTAGGATTCGTACCATATTAGGAATCAACCTTTGTATAGCTATATATATTGTGAATAATGAAAGGAATCCCGAAGGGAAATTATTCTATCTTTCACCGCCTTTCACTTTGAATTTGAAATTTGTTGTGATTTTGTTAGGAGGTGATTTTAATGATTATTATTACACTCTCCAGCCTTTCACTTTGAATTTTGAATTTTCCTGTGATTTTGTTAGGAGGTGAATTTTAATGATTACTTAGAAAGGAGAAGGGAGAAGTCCGATACCACCGTCCTTCTCCGAAGATTCAATTAGTGTGCATAGAAACTTTCCTTTAGGCGAATTTATTATTACAATCAAGTTGGCGGAAAGCTTTATCGCTGCTACAACGTATCAACGGAGCAACTGTATTCTAGTTGTAGTCTCATTCTCATATTAATGAAAGTTGTTGTGTTTGACCTCCTCAATCTTTCTTTTTAAAGTGAGTCAAGACTGACAAGACTTGGTTACATGGAGTAGACCTCACTTATTCTTTTGCTTCCTTGTTACTTTTTTTTGGAGGGCAAACTGTTCATCTTGTCGTTCGGAGAGAGAAGTTTCCAATTTATGCCTTTGCTTGTCTTCCTTGTTGGATGTGGAACTGTAGTTCTTCCTCAAGAGGATAGAAGAACTTCACCTTTCTTCCTCTTCCTGAAATGAAAATGAAGTGAAAGAAGGTGTCCGGCATAAAAAGACTGGCTGAGAAAGCTCTTTTTGTTGAACCAAGTCTGTTTTCTAAAGAAGTAATTTTTCTTTCATGGATATCTTTCCGTTCAAGCCAGAAAAGCCCCTTTAATTTCCAATGATCCGGAAGTACGCTATGTTCCATTGAGTAAGCAGGGATAACTTAAGTTTCAAATGTTGGTTGCTCTAGTGCATTAATGGTGAACAAGTACTTCACATGGCTGTATACGGTAATGGCTGCAAAGCCAGCAAGATACTCGTGGGCAAGAAAATGGCATGTTCTCTGGGTAAGGAATGAGTATGTATCACCTGCCTAATCACATGCAATTCTTGTGGTATCCGTATCGTGATGGATGCAGCCCTTGTGCTGCGGTTTCAATAGAATCTAGTATTTTTTACCCGCTATTTAAATGTTTATGTGAAAATTCACTAAAGTTTCTACAAACATTAAATTCGAATCCATAACTTAAAAAGTACAATGAGTTAAGTGCTAAAAATCTGTGTCGCCTCTATCTATATCCTCCAAATTAACATGTTTGGTACACAACAATTTAGTTTACCAACACGGATAATTAAGGTGAAGCAAAAATGCAATTGCCATCATAATAAGTCAACTTTTGCCGACATTTACAGAATAGGGGAAAAGTAACAAAGAAATAGGCAGAAATAGCTTGAATTATGAAGCAAAACCACAATAATTACATTATATAGGATGAGAGTTTCAACACTTAAAGCTAAACATGTTTAACAATAAACTAGAAAAATCAACTTTCATTGTCTTCTTTTGTTTTTTTGTGCATGTTTTCTGCAATCTTTTTTAGTACTACGCTTCTGAGTGCCTCATATTGAGAGGAGATGAAAGAAAGAAGTCGGTTTCCTATCAACCATGAGCAAGAGATGTAGTTTAATTTGGTGATCAAGATTTTAAAATAAACATGGTAGAAGAGAAGGGGAAATGATCAAGGAGAAATGTGATGTGTAGGGTAAGGAACAAGAAGAAGGACAACACTTCAACACCTGCTCCACATATCCTCGAGTTAAAATTTTCTCGTTGAGGCAGGGCGAGGTTGAGCGCTGCTGAACAATGGACTAGGGGGTTCAGATCATTAAAAGAAATACGTATGTATCTTGCTGGTGAGGTGTTTAGGAAGAGGGATGCAAGGTAGAGAAGGAATAAATTGGATAGATTACACGACAATTTCACTGGACAGGTAAAAGTCACATGTGATTGTGTCAATGTCTTAGACATTAACATTGGTAGCCCCTGCGACAGGTAAGTGCACCAGCATTTGAGGTGAGAGTGCCAACCAGGGAAGAGGCCTTGGCTGCTAAGCTTGAAGCCCTAGCATAGCTGGCTGCAGCTCCTCGTCCAGATGGGGTAAAGAAGGCTCCATTAAGCATAAGGTCTCCCTCTGATCTCCAGTTCCAATGCTCCCACGCTTCTGATTGCTCCACTCTATGTGTCACCTGTTTGGCAAAAGGGTTGGCTGGGGCGAGGTATCGGTTTCCTTGGCTGTTAATTGTAGGAGCAGCGCTGCCACCAATGGCATACATTTCCCAATGTGTATAGTCATTGTTCACCACATGGAAATAACCATGTCTACACCTGCATATCCATCAATTGGTTATACTACTAGCCCAAGAAGAGAGCACAAATGTTAAACTGGAAATTTTTTTACCAAACATGTACCTTGGCATTCTCTGAATGAGACCCTCGCCAAAATGGTTGTAGGCAATAGTCACCTGCATAATCTTATCTCTAACGTAGGAGTCGCTGTGACCCAATAACATCACCTGTTTATTAACCAATAATTAGTGTTTAAACTAAAACGCCGATGATTAAAATAGAGTGAAATTACTGCATACAGGTAAGAAATTAACCTCATTGTGGTGTGTAAAATAATTGTTGGAGATGGTAATTGCAGTTGATCCCATGATAGCATCGATAAGTCCATCAGCACAGTTAGCGAGAGAACTGTGATCAACCCAAATGTGGCTGGACCCGAAAATGGAAATGCCATCACCATCAGCCATTGTCCTCCAACCATAATGACTCGGTGAGCTACGAACCATGGCATTACCAGTTGGTTTACAGTCATGAATATTGATCCCATGAATAATGATATTAGTAACAAATTGGACAGTTATGCAAGCCCCATTGGCAATATGAACATTCACGCCACGTCCATCAATTGTCTTGAAACTGTTCATAATTAGCTCTTGTTTAAGGGTAATGACCATATCCCGTTTAAACACTATCCACAACGGTCTGTCCTGAATTACAGCATGACGAAGTGTTCCAGGTCTGGGATTTACAGGGTCGTCGTCATTTGGATCAGTGACGACATAGTACTTGCCATCTCGTCCACCAATAGCATTGCGTCCGAAGCCAATAGCACAATCAGCTAGGCGCTTGCGGTTACGTTGCCAATTACGGTCACAGCGCCAGCAATCATCAATAGGATTTCCGGTTCCACATGAGAAAAAGCCCAATTTCCTCCTCTCTGTACTATTCCGAATGCTCCTGTATAATCAAGAATGTAAACGTAATTTAGCGTTGACTACTCCTTTCAGGAGTTGATTACTATAATTATTATCTTAGAAAGTCTCTTTCTATTTTTTTTTTTGACTTTTTGATATAATAACTATTAATTGAATGAATTATGTAACAAAAGCAAGTGACAAAAATAAAATTGGTCAATTAAACATGGACAAATTTAATGCCTTTTGAGGTGAAGTTAGTAGTAAAGTGATAAAAGTGGAGTGAGAAATACGGTCCATACGGAACTGGTACTCCTCCCGTTTTCCTTGTACAATTAATAAATCTATAAGGTGAGCTGATAAATGTATCTAGTGTCGGTAGGGTCACTCTTTATTAGCAGATAAGTGTCATTTAATATGTGGATGGGTATGTCAGTACAGCTGCTGGATCTTGGATTTGCCGGTGTGAGCCCAGATCTGATCCTCATTGGAGCTCGTTGTTTTAACAGGAAACTTGACGTATTTCTCAGGTTACTAATTGATCGTGCGTTTTATGGAGAGTTATCTAAAGATATCTTTTTGGTGCTAATATTAGTGTATATGAGTTAAATTTTTTGAGATTAATTAACATGTGCAAGAAGTAAAGTGCAAATAAGATTGTGATTTCAGATGCTAAATTGTACTCAAAAACTTGGGGAGGTGAAAGGGGGAATTAGTTTAGTTTGGTTTGGCTAATCTTTAATGCTTAGCTAAAAGGGAAATTAGTTTGTTTGTCATTTAGCCACGTGATAAAGCAAGCAAATAGGGGTTGTTTAAAACTTGTTTTGGCCTGTGATTTCCATATAAGATGGGCACAAGGGGAGACATTAACACACAAATGCATGGAGCTTTACATTTTATTAAAAGCATATTTAAGATATGAACGTGATTGAAAGATAAGTTAATAACCCAAAATCGAACAGACAATGTGCAATATATAAAGCTACCTTCTCTATTCACTACGTGAGACATGAATAACATGTAAGAAAAAGACACATGAAACATATCAAAATGTTGCGTGATGCGCGGATCTCGCAACAGGACCATGTGAAAACAAAAAGGAGAAAAAGTTAGATGCTACATATGATAACATGGCCTTTGCTAATCAATGATTAATTGCTCCGAAAAGGTATTTTGAGTTCCGTACTAATACCGGATTGGATGCTTATATATATATTACTCCTGTCACGCAACCAAAGCAAAATTTTACTACTCGGTGTCCACTTAGCTTTTACTTTTTAAGTAAATAAGAGTGTCCACTTTATTATTCCATCCGGAACAAAAAGAGTGTTCACTTATTTATTTTTTAAGTCAAAAAAAATGTACACTTAACAAATCAAAAAATAATTAACTTTAATTTTCCATACTTGTCCTTATTAAGTGTTGGGTGACCAAATCATAATACCTATTTAATTAGGGACATTTTAGTCAAATTACCTATTTTTACCTGGAAATTCATATTTTCTTAAGGGTGTGCAAATGCCTAAGTGAACACTCTTTTTTATCCGAATGGAGTAGTATATTCAAACTGATTTTCCTGATTAATGTAATACAACCAAACCTCTCTATAACGACATCATTCGTTCGGAAACTTTTTGGATGTTATATGCCAACAACAACATTTGATATTTAAATAATATATGAGTATTTTAGAGAAGTTTAATGTCAAAATCCTATGCTTTATATAAAGAAGGAAATTTTTAACATATTCAAACAGATTTTTCTGATTAATGTAATAACGGGGTTAATTTAATTAATCACGCTTATAAAAGCTGCCTTAGGGCATTTGGCGCATTGCATGTGCAATATATTCTTTAAGACAGTATCATGTTCTATAACCTCTTTTACTGACTGTCAAAAGAACAGGGGATGAACTTGGGCAGGGAATTGGACGGTGAAAATTGAGTAGGTGGGGTAAATGCAGTACATTAAAGAGTAACTGCGGCAATGCATTTAATTAGATCATGTGAGGGGTTAATTACTTCATCTCCTAATACAGTTCATTTATGTAAGCACATGAATGCTGATAGGAAGGGAATAAATAAAGAATTACTTGGGATTTTTTTAATAATACTGGTTAAATATTACCAGCATCCTGATGATGGAGAAAGCAGAGAGAACTTACATGTCTACCATTGAAGCCACCATTTCTGGATCATCTACAGAATGTTCATGGTATGGTACATTTTCTTCACTTAACCTGAAAAGTTGAAATGGAATTGAATGTTAGGAACAGGGCAATTGAAATTATGTCTTGACTTTTTAGGATGACATTTAAAATTGAGTGTTGACTTGTTAATGTGACATTCTAGATTAAGACTTGGGTGAATCGAGATTTGACAATCACAACTTAGAAATATGTTTATTAGTTGGAGAGTGGACCAAGTGAATTTTAATTCTTCTAAACATAGCTTATTTCTATACAAAGTGAAAATTTCATACGTGGATGAAATGAAGTACAGCACCAAATGTGACGGTGAAGGAGCATACCATTTATTGTCCTCAAATTTTGACTCATTGGTCGTAGCTAAGCTAACTAACAAAGTTATAGGACCAATTTTTTTTCCAGATCCAATCTATACGATTAGAATCGTGTTTATGTACAAGTATATCGCACGAAGAGAATATGAAATTAAATGGCACTATCTGATCTGATAGTAAGATGCTAAAAGTGATATCGGAAACCTACCTGTTCGTCAATGTCGAGTTATTTAAGCTCTGAAATTGATTTGCTTCTTCAGCACTGAAAATGAAGGGGGAAAAAAAACTAAATCCAATGAGCAAATAGTAGTAATTTTGCTATTAACGCAAAATAATTGGAAACAAAAACAGAGTCGTCAGAAGCGCATAAGAAAATCATGCAACACACTCGAATTCAGAAAAGTATCCAGCAAATGCAGAGAGTTAGATTTCTCATATGGTCACTCAATCAATAGTTATTATCTCAGAAGTCACTTTAAGAATTTCAATAAACGAAGAAATCAAGTCATTTGCTTCGACATTGTCGAGAATGATATTTCGGAAGAATGGAATGGCCTTAATTACCTGTTACTAGGAGTGACATTGATGACAAGTATCATCACAACTAGCAATGAACAAAGAGAGAGATACGATCTCCAATAATCCGCCATTGGAGAAATATGAGTCTCCAAAGGAGAGGAATATACAATGTGTGTGATTCTCTTTGAAGAAAATGGTGGAAGAAATTGAGTCAGAGAAAAAGATTCAATGGAGGAAACCTTTTATAGGAAAAATGAGAGAGAGAGATAGCGGGAGGTGATACTCTGTAATTGCCTAACTTTGACATTGTTCATTAAGACTTAACCCGGGTTTATTATAACTTGGGTTAGGTTAAATTCAACTAAAACTGCTTATTAAACTTTTTGCTTTCATATTAAACAGAGTCCAGAGATATAGGAATTGCTTAATTGGTTATTCTCTTGTTAACATTTGCACCTTTTTTTTTTGGTACATTAGACAAAGCTAAAAAAAAAACAAAAATTACAGCCTTTCAAAAGCAATACCGCTTAAGTTTGCTAGGAGCAACTTTATATCATTTAGCGCATTTCCTCAAATTATTAAATCTTCATCATGCTTGTGCCTTTGGTTAGCCAGAAAATCAGCATATTGATTGGCCTCTTTCCAAATGTGTTTAATCAAGGCTTTGTTGGCATTTAATAAAAATCTACAGTGTTCAATAATAGCTCTAAGAGGATGATATTGTATGTTCTCATCCTTAATAAGCTTGAATACGGTTAGACAATCTGTTTTCACTTAGATAAAAATGAATTTTCACTTTATTCCGATAGTGTAAGGTATTGTTTGATTGTCGGGATAAGAGATAATAATTTCGGGATAAAGTATGAGATTATTTTATCGCTTAATATATTTTGTACTGATAGATTAGCTATCTCATATAGAAGGTGGGATAGTTAATCTCATAGGATATCCTTGTATATCTCATCCTTATGGAGTCATTTGGTTATTGTGATTAGGATACTAACCCTGATATTAAATTTGAGAATGTATTTATCCACCATTTAGAAATTGACATAAGTTAATATCTGTATAAAATTTACACAAAAAAATTGATAGTATTTATCTCATATAAGAAATGTGATTATAATCTTTAAATAACCTTATTAAGCAAACGCCAAAAACAAAAAAGTTAAGAATACCCCTCCCTATTTAGAGAGTCTACTAATGGAAACACGTTATGTGGTGTGATTTCTTTCTATCCACTTTTAATAGTCAGAGGAAGCGCTATGACGATTTTCGAGGGATGAAAGACCTTTGCCCATGAATAAAAATGTGAGTTTTACTATACACTAACTGTTTATAAATTATTTTAATATAAGTATATTTGAACTTTTTGTAGCAGATTACTTAAAAATAAGTTGTGAATTTTACGATTTGTTTTCTTTATTTTTTAGGTTACTTGAACTATAAAAGATTATAACAAAATCAGATACAAAAGTCAAATTTCATAAACATTGGTTTGAGAAAAGGAATTAGCAATATATATAGTATTATATTATTTGACTCATTCACTTCAATTTCAATTTCAATTTCGTACAAACTTTTGTTATAAGTAGTGATTTAAGTTAAAACAACCCACTTAACACCTTATACCTAACTAAACTGCCACTGACTCACACATTTCATTTTCAGTTTTCTGTCATACGTGTCAACCTGCGTCGGTTACTCACATACCACACTTGTTAATACTTCCATCTCTTTTCTTCCTCCCTATTTGAAAATTAAATTCAACCACTACATACGTTTTTAGCTGAATTTATTCACCGCAAATGTGGGACCACCTTTTTCAACCTCACCAATTTATTTGAAGTTTTTTGTCCTCTATTCACTTGCATCAAGTTTATAATAAAAATGAGCACATTTTTTTGTTAGATTTTATCATATTTAATCCATTTCATACCCCAGGCCCGCTCAACCCGACCCCGTCCCGAGCACGACCCCGACCCCGCCCTTTTCCTCCCTTTGCAAATATGGCCGTTGCACCAACAACCATTTTAGATTATGGATGTTGGCCAACAGCCATTTTAGGCCCCCCCCCCCTCCCCAACCCCCCCTACCCCTTAATATTTATTTTTAACCCATAAGTTATTATATTTACACTTTAACCCAATTTTCCAACTATAAATAACTCATTTTCTCTTCATCTTTCTCACAAATCTTCCTACAATCTCTCTAATTTCTCAATATATCTCTCTACAAGTCTACATTGTTTGCTAAATATTCAATTTTATTTATTCATTTGGGAATTGGGAGTGAAGTTGGCAACTAGCTTGAGGATCTTCCATCGAGCAAAGTTTCAATTTTCAACCTCTCGATTACACGTCGACGTTACGTCGGCGTTTGGTACATTCGTTCCTTCATTAAATTATTATTGTTTGTTTATTTTATTTAGCGCACTTAATTTTATTGTCTTTAATTATTTATTATCATAATTAAAATGGAAGGATTAAAAGGTATGTTTAAGGGTAAGGGTGCTTCTTCTAGTAGGGGCAACCAGGGCAAGAGTACTTCTTCTAGTCATCTTATTCCTACACAGGATGATTTTGTTGATACTCAACATTTTCCTACAATACCATTAGATTTAGACCAGGAGCTATTTTCTGGAACTCAAGAAGACTTTAATTTAGACGATGATCTAGATGATATACCCATTAATGTTGATGACAACACACCCACTAGTGCACCTTCAATCGAAATACCTCATATTCCCCCTAGTATGAGACGAGGTCTAGCAAAACGACCATTAAAATCGATGCATGGACATTTTTTGATAGGGACGTAGAGAATCAAGTAGCCATATGTAAAATTTGTAAAAATGTTTTAAAATTTAAAAGCTCGGAAAAGGTCACGGTGGGACGGGGAGTTTAATTAGACACGTAGTAAGTGCTCATCCAGCCTAGGTATGCCCAATACCAGGCTTCAAAACCGGGTGCGCAAACACCCGCTCCATCGGGACAAGGTTCACATACCGATATCGTCCCGGACCAAGTATGGGTCAAATTAACCCTATGACGGGGGGAATTGTAGGCTCTAAATACAATAAACATAGAGATAGGGAAGCAATATCAAAATTAGTTGTTGTGGAGGGTTTTCCTTTTTCATTTCCTTCATCTCCCGGTTTTATTCATTACATTAGAGATATATATAATCCTGCTTTTAACGGTTTTCCTAGATCAACTGTTAAGAGAGATGTATTTAAATTCGCGCATGAATATTAACAATATTTACGTTTTTCATTATATCATTTTAATGACAAAGTATCTATCACATCTGATATAGGTCGTAGTACTAACGGCCATGATTATTTAACTGTAACTTGTCATTGGATAGATTATAAATGGTCTATGCAAAAACGTATTTTAGCGTATAGATATATAGATGATAGGCACACTGGTACTTTTATTGCAGAAAATATTTATCAAGTGTGCGATTATTACGGAATTACCGATAAAATTATGACTATTACATTAGATAACGCTTCTAATAACAATTACGCAATTACAATTTTAAAAAATAGTTTAACTCCATCTTTTTCAGACCATTTTCATATAAAATGCGTGTGCCATATATATAACTTAATTGTAAAGGATGGTCTATTACTTTTTGAAGACATTCTTAGTAAAATACAATTTGCTATAAACTTTATTTTTAAAAGTAATAAAGTACAACGTAGAAAAGAATATAAAAAAACTTGTCACGATTGTGGACTACCTTATAGAAAAATTCCACAAGAAGTATCCACTAGGTGGAATTCTTTATACGAGCTACTACTTGTTACTTATGACTATAAATTACCTATAACTTTATTTTTTAACTCTCATAATAAAAAGCCAGCTGATATAATTTTAGATAGTGATTGGGTAAAAATTTCCGAACTTATTGTATTTTTAGAGAAATTTTTTCAAGCAACAAAAGAATTTTCCGGTATATATTATCCTACTATTTCAACTATGTTATTTTATATAACTCTAATATTTTTATTACTTAGTGAATATATGGAAAAACCAAACTTCTAATGCAAATTTGTTAAAAAAATGTTTGTCAAAATAAAAAAATATTTTATTCCTATTCCTTCTATTTATATTATTGGTTCTGTATTAAATCCTACTATTAAAATAGACGGTACTAAATCACTAATTGAAACTATTTACGATTGTATAGAAGTACTACACACCTCTAAGTCCCAAAAATCTAAATCACCCACCACCTATTGAACAAACTAAAGAAGAAGTGTTGAATAGCGTAGAACACCAATGCAAAAATATATATAGATTTTATCAACAAGAAAATGCTAGTAAATTACCGGCTTCCATACCATCTTCTTCATCTTCAACACAACCTCACAAAAGACATGCTGTTTCTGCGGCTAGTATTGAAAGCCTCAGAAATAGAATGTGCGGCCGTACTTCTACTACTAACCAAATTAGCGAGTTGGATATTTTTGTTTTGCAGGGTTCTGTACCGTATCAAGAAGTTATCAATGAAGATGGACATGAAGACTTGCTTTGAAATACTTTGGAGGGGAATGAGAAGACCTTTCCGACACTTTCATTGATGGCTCGAGATGTTTTGAACATTCAAGCGTCATCAATCGCGTCGAAAGCGCTTTTTCGCAGTAGATATCAAATAGGAGACCACGGACACTCATTAGCGGGAGACAAACTTGGAAATTGCAAGTATTATTCGAGAGATTGGATACGAGCGGAGCGGAGAAGGTGCGGTCAACCGGAGATCAACGAAGAAGATGATGAAAACTACAACGAAATCTTAACCGAAGGTAGTGGAAGCGACGTGGATCAATTTGACCAACAAATATCAATTCCAACCGAAGAACCACAGGAAATCATCAAGCAATTAGAACATGTTTTTTTGAGAATGTAATTTTTTTAATTGCAATTTTATTATGTAATTTGCAACTTTTGGACAACACCACAAAGTTGCAATTTAGATTTTAGACAATTGTATTTGTATTACAAAAAAATCATATGTCTATTAAATAATATAAGAGGCACAAAAACAGCCTTGGGATATTTTTATTACACTATCTTATTTTGTTTATTGAGTTTTTTTTCTACATATGTTATTTAAAAAAAAAAAAAAAAAGGAAAACCCGCCGTACCCCGCCCCGAGCCCGAGCCCGACCCGACCCCGCCTTGACCCGATACCGACGGGATCGGGATCGGGACGGGACTGAAGCAAGTCCCGCCAGACCCGACCCCGCCAGACCTCGGTGACCCCGACCCCTTCTCCCGTCCCGCCCCGACCCCGACCCCGACCCCGCCAGACCCAGCCCGCCAGACCCGAGCCCGGCCCACTGGCCACCCCTATTTTAAACTATGGCGAAATTGTCAACTACCCACATAAATTATGTGGAGGTCCTATGACTTTGAATTTATTTTTTTCATATTATTTATCCCCTTTACTAATTATTTAGTAAATAAAAAAAGTTAAAATGCAGCATGTACAAACACACGCTTAATCAAAACTAAAATAAAAGGTCTTAATGCATTTTCTCTTTTGATTTATTCCAAGAACGAGGCCGAAGAGCAGTTAAATAATCCCAACGTATTACATAAGACAAATATTGTATAATTCTTCTTCTTTTTTTTTTTGTAATTTTCTCCATCCCTCCCTATAAATAATACAATATTAGTTCGCAGTCGAATCTCGATTTTTCATATATAAATGTAATTAATGCATCTCCTTCGTAAAGGGTTTCCTCATAATTGTAAAGAACAGTTGTTCAAGGAATGACCAAATAAGGCTTAGTTGATCGTATCACTATTGAGTCAACTTGAACAAGTATAACTTAAGAGGATGAACGTATGATCTTTTGAATTTGAAAAATCTAATAAAAATGATATTAAAATTCTATTTTTTAGTTTTGAATAAGTGTATATTTGCATATGTCATGTTTTAACTCATTTTTCTTATTAGGTAATCAGCGAAGGGATTAAATAATACAAAAAACAATGGAGTCATAGGACCCTTACATAATTTAGGCGTGTAGTTCGCAGTTTCATTATAATTTAGGTGCATTCCTATGTTTTATTCCGATATTGTTTAGAAGTTCCATTTATTTTCTGAAACTATCTCACTCGCGGATGGCGGTGCTGTTCTATACTCGCTGAGATACGTGGATTCGTTTCCACGTGGGAGGTGTTGACGAACTTCTAAAATTCGCGGACCCGTACGGCGTTGTCTGTGCTATTGATTCCTTACTTTAAATTTCTTAGCCTATTGACATGTGTCGGCAGTATAGGCTGTTACATGAGGTTGCCAGCTCCCTAAGTAACCGGTTTCCCCGGTGAATGTCCGCAAGCAAAATTGTTGTTCTGAAAAAAAAGTTTGTTCTTTCGTTAATCATTATTAGGGAATAGGATTAGCTGGATTTTGATTCTTAATGTTGATTCTATGATTACTTAAGCATAAGATCTCAAGGCTTTCATTAGAGGTTACCTGAGCTGCTGAGTTGTAATCAGCTTGACATTTCATCTCTTTCAATTCAAATCATTCATCTCTTTCAATTTATATGAATTTATTTCATCGAATATGAAATTTAAGAAAAATTAAAATACTTTTGAATTTTGGTATAAAATGAGGCACGTATATTTTGTGTTGCTAAAATTATTGCATAAAGATAAATTGTTTACGATGATAGAAATAGTTATTTTTTTAGCATGAATTAAAAAAGAAATAGGTTCACATCAATTGAAACGGGTTACCTTATTCTGATCGTTCAGAGGGCGATCGCGGGGTCACTGAATGAAGTCCTCCGTTTCTTTCGGAGGTGCTGACCCGCAGCGAGGCAGAGATGGTCGTCTTTCATATCGAGCCATTGAAGTAGCGCGTCGTGCTATAATCGGACACTTCCATCGTGCTATGAGAGGACAATTCCGAAGAAATGGTAAGATATGGGTAAGAGTTCTCGCAAATATCCCTATTACAGTCAGTGTTTTCGACCCGAAAGGAATGGAAAATGAAAGAAGAGATGAGATACAAGTGAAAAAAGATCTTGAAAAACCTTTTTCAATTTTGCAAAATGGAAGAAATATCAGAAGATTGCTTTCAACTACTCATTAGAAATAAGCTCCGTTAAGCAAAAGTAAAAAAAATTACATTAGATTGGGTTGTTTATTTTTCAGTTGGAGTAACATGATCAATATAATTTATATAATGGGAATTTATATAATGGGTTGTTTATTTTTCAGTTGGAGTAACATGATCAACTAGAATGTATATGTAAAAGTATATTAATCTCTCTTGTGGAGTCTTTCTCATTAATTAATTAATATATATATATATATATTGAGGATCTATATTTTATATAAATACACACAAAAATTAATAACAGAATATACGACGAATATATGGTAATATATTCGCTATCACACCCCCTCAGTCGGAACGGGAGGAGGCCGGACGCTGAAACTGGATCGGAAGTCTAGGAACTGTTGTCTTGGAAGTCCCTTAGTAAAGATATCTCCATACTGATACGAAGAAGGCACATGCAACACCTTAACATGACCTATAGCAACCTTCTCACGAACAAAATGTATATCCATTTCAATGTGCTTGGTTCTTTGATGCTGAATCGGGTTATGACATAAGTAGATCACATATATGTTATCACAGTAAACCATAGCCGCCTTACGTATGGGACAATGAAGCTCCAAGAGGAGGTTTCGGAGCCAGCAGATCTCAACAACAACGTTTGAAACGCCTCTATATTCTACTTATGCACTCGATCGTGATAGTGTGGTTTGCCGCTTGGCAGACCACGAGATGAGATTATCTCCTAAGAACACACAGTAGTCAGACATGGAACGTCGCGAGTCCGGACAGCCAGCCCGATTGGCGTCCGTATATGATATCAGTCTGGTCGGTGTAGAGGTGTAGAGATGTAATTCATAATCAAGAGTGCCTTTAACGTATCGAATGATACGTTAAGAGCCGTAAAGTGAGGCTCCATGGGGGCATGCATAAATAAACACACATGCTAGATAACATATGAAATATCAAGCTTGGTGAATGTAAGATGCTGGAGTGCACCTGCGATGCTCTTATAGAGAGTGAGATCGGACACTGGATCACCATCAACAACACTGAGTTTCAACTTCGAGTCGACCGAAATAGGCATGATCTTGCAGTTTGCCATTTTAGCATTGTACCCAATTTTTTCCGCATACTTACGCTGACACAGAAATATAGTATCTGCAGATCGAGTCATAGAGATCCCCAAGAAGTAACTTAACTTCCCCAAGTATGTAATAGCAAATTCGGATTTGAGCAGGGCAATGATCTCATTTTTCAACACATCAGAAGAGGCAGTTAGAATAATATCATCCACATATAATAACAAATATGCAGTGTTACTACCTCGATGAAAAGTAAAAAGAGAATGGTCACATTTGCTGCATATGAACCCAATCTGCATAATGTAAGTATCAAAGCGCTCATACCACGCCCTGGAGGCCTGTTTCAAACCATACAGTGACTTATGGAGACGACATACATAATGAAGAGCCTCTGGATGTACAAAACCTGGTGGTTGGTGCATGTAAACAGTTTCTTTCAAATATCCATGTAAGAATGCATTCTTTTTTACATCAAGCTGATGAATCAGCCAGTTCTTACCCATAGCTATGCTCAGAATCGTGCAAATGGTAGCCGGTTTAACCACCAGACTAAATGTCTCACCATAGTCAATACCCTTCTGCTGCCCCGTGTCATTAGCCACAAGTCTCGCCTTATGGCGCTCAAGGCCACCATTGTCTCTGAATTTGTGACGGAAGAGCCACATACACCGAATCACATTAGCTCCATCCGTCTTCGGAACCAAATCTCAAGTGTGTTGTTTCGTTAAAGCATTAAATTCCTCACGCATGGCCGCATTCCAATTCGCGTCAAGTTTGGCTAATTTTGGGTTTTTAGTAATTGGGGATATAGATTGAGTGGAGAGGTTAAAGTGAACTTTGCATTTGAAAATCCTGTGCTGAGCACGGGTCTCCATTTTGTGCATGTGGACAAGGGTTGTTTGGGCAGAGGGGTGGGGTGCGGGCTGGTGGTGTCTCGGGTCAGTAGTCGATGAGAGTAATTGGGTTGACTGGGCAGTGTTACTGTTAGGTAAGGGACGGGATTGATTGACAGGATTAGGGGGGATTGGGTGCAGTTTTGGTAGCCGATGTCAAGAGGGAGATTTTACGGGGAGGTATGTCTGTGGACTGAGACGAGTTGGTGGTGGTTCAGTGGTTAGACTGAGGTGGTCGACAGGGTGGTGGTTGTCGGGTGTCGGTGCCATTTGAGGTGTCAGATTGTTTGGCCAGTGGATGGGGGTGGCAGTGGCAGATTGGAATGACGACGGTGATGGAAATGTCGACGAGACAGGGGTGGCAGCGGTGGGTTCGGGTCGTGATGGAACAATGGGGACAGGTCGTGATAGAACTGTGGGGACGGTGTCATGATGGAGTACGGTATGGACAATAGGAGAGGCTTCGAACTCGTCGAGAAAGGTATAATCTGTGTTCCAGAATTTTTGGATGTTTGCAAATAGGAAGATTAATTCATCAAATGTGACATGGCGAGAGACGAGGGTGTTACGTGAAGATAAGTCATATCACAAATACCCCATATGATTGATCAGGAAGCCTAAGAAGACACATGGAGTGGTGTGAGGTGCTAGTTTATGAGGGGTCGTGGAGACAAGATTCGGGTACCAAAGGCAACCGAAAATCCGAATGTGATCATAAGAGGGGATCTGATGGAATAAAATCTCGGTGGGGTTCTATTATGGAGAGTGTGGGTAGGCAAAATATTAAGAATATATTCTACCATTTTAATAGCATAGACCCAAAAAGAAGGTGGGAGAGAGGCATGAAAAAGGATCGTACGAACCATGTTATTGATAGTGCAAATGATTCGTTCGACATTACCATTTTGGGGTGAGGTGTGGGGACATGAAAAACGAAAGACCATGTCATTATTTTGTGCAAAATTTGTGAAAAGTGAAATTGTTGAACTCACGATCATTATCACATTGAAATGATTTTATGGCTCTTTCAAATTGTGTTTTGATATAGATACAAAATTCAAGAAACTTGGCAAAAACTTCAGACTTGAATTTAAGTGGGTAAACCCAGGTAAAGTGAGAAAAATCATCTAATAAAATGAGATAATATTTATGACTCAGTGAACTAGTAATGAGAGATGTCCATAAGTCTGCATGAACAATGTCAAAGGGAGAAAACGTAACATTTAAAGATGACTTAAAAGGAAGGCGAACATGCTTGCCTAAAGGTCAAGAATAACAACTTTTGGCAAGGTTCCCATTCTTACAACGAATGAAATTATTGCTTCTAAGAAAATTAAAACAGGAGCGCCTGGGTCCAAGTATATTATGCCATGTTGACGGAGAGATTGCAGCGAGAGAGATATGTGATCGGGGTCTGGCAGCTGAAATGGATGAGAAATGGTAGAGGTCCCCCACACTATTGCATCTCGTAAGAGGTGTCCCCGTAAGTAGACCCTTCACAGAAAAACCAAAGGGGTAAAACTCAACAGAAATGGAATTGTTACGAGTAAATTTTCTAACATATATTAAGTTTTTAATGATGTTGGGAGCATAGATGACGTTATTTAGGGAGAAAGGTGGGTAAGGTGTTTTTGTGTGGGTGGTACCATAACCTTGAATTTGAATGCGATGACCATTACCGACCGTAATAAATTGAGGATACTTTAAACCAAATAGTTTGGAGAGATTACTTGAGGAACATATGAGATGAAAAATGACTCTCATATCCATGTACAAAATTTTCATCGGGCTGCTGTAGATTTAATGAGTTGAAGACCTAGCCCAAATCAATGGGGGCTAAGCCGTAGGCAGGCTGTTGCTATTGGGTCGTCATTATGTGTGCCTTCTGGGCCGCGTTTGGTGCCTGGCGTGGGCATGGGAAGCAGCCCAAAATATCGGGCTGCCAATTTACTGGGTACTGGACCGCGACTGCTTTGGGATGGGCAGAGGGCGAGGCCCAACTGCCTTGGTTCGACAAGTGGCTTGGGCCGACCCACTGGAAAAATTGGCTGGCCTGGGATTGCTAGCCTTCTCGTCCCCTACGCCTGCGACCTCTGCCTTTCCGCGGTTGTCCCGCGGTTGTTGGTTGTCTGGCTGTGGTGGTTAGCCGGCGAGAGTGGCGTTTGTCACCAGAGTTTCAACTGCTAACGCCTTTTGATTATGTTCGTCCTATTTTGTACATCGAGTTTCTTCCAATACTAATTGTGAATGGGCCTTGTTGAAGCTAGGTAGTGGACCGTCTTGTTGGATCATAGTCGCTAGAGTATCGTATTCACCCTTCGGTAGGCCAGTAACTAAGTTGTAGGACCATCTTAGTTTCAGAAATTGGTGTCCCCACATTGGATAATTGATCCGCAACTAACTTCAATTGTTTACAATACTCGAACATGTTGGCAAAATTCTCAAGACGTGTATTATTGAATTGTTCCTCCAGATAAACGACACATGTGTGTTTGTTGTCTTGAAATATCTCCTCCAACCGTATCCATAACTCACGAACCGAGGCTCCAGTTTTCATAATCGTATGAAGCAAGTCCTTAGAGATTGTGCCATAAATCCACTGCTTGACGATAGCATCAAGTCGGCGCCATGCCGTTACGTCAACCTCGATAAGGCGAGGGAAGGAGTCGTCAATATGATCAAGCACGTTATAAGCACATGCATGAATGTGAAAAAGTTCAACTCACGAAGAATATTGTCCATCTTCTTGGTCAAGAACTAAGGGAATGAAGTTCTTGATATTGGTGACGGCAAATGCCGGATGGAAAGAAAAAGTAGGAGAGGGAGTGGGGTGGGTTGTGGGTAACGACTGGGGAAGAGGAGAAAGTTGTGGGAGAGGTGGGAGTAGCCATGGAAGTCATTAGAGGGGCTGAATTTTGGTAGGAAGAGAAAGAAAAATTAGGGTTTATGGGAGTGGAGGAAGCCGCCGGCCGATGAGTAGGGGGCGGCGGCGATCATGTAGAGAATTTTAGGTTTAGGTGTTTTAGTGTTTGGCTCTTGATATCATGTAAAAGTGTATTAGTCTCACTTGAGGATATATATTTTACATAAATACACACAAATATTAATTACAAAATATACGGCGAATATATGGTAATATATTCGCTATCGGTATATAGTCTATACTAACTCTTTGCTATGTTCTACCAAAAATTGAAGAACATAACGAGCTTCACGTTAGAAATGTTAGGGGAAAAACAAAGTTGTTTCTTAACAATTAGAGTAATATTAGGCCAACGGTTTACGAAAGGTAACGCTACTTGGAGCATGTTAGGCCAAGCTTCTTAAAACAGTAAATTTTTAAGTACTTTTGTTAAAAAAACTTTTAAGAGAAACAATCGTGTTTGGCTTATTCATTTTATAAGTACTTTTTTTTTTAGTAAAAAAGAAGAGACTGTGTTTGATCAATCTTTTCAAAAAGTAGTTTTTAGTGCCAAAGTACCAGGAGATAACATTAAAGTTTATTTTACAGTTAGTATTATTATGTAACTAGAGAATAACTTTTAATATTTTTATCAAAAAATTTAATTAATGTTTTGTTTTTATTTAGAAAATAAAAGAAATATATAATTAAGGTTTTTAATTAATATGAATTTAGTTAAACGTTAAAAAGGGAGAGGAGAAAAGACTTATATTTTTATTCTAGAAATATAGAAGTTAAATTAATGAGAGATAATTTGAAAAATATAATTTTTGTCTTTAATTTATTATGTAAGAAAAACTACTTCTGCGGCTATTAAAATTAATTTTTCGTTTTGACCAAATAACTCAAATCTCTAACAAAAGTACTTCAACAAAAACAAAAATATTTTAAAGTTTTCATAAGCTTAGCTAAACAAGCTACTATTAGTTTCATATAGGAGCAAATTAACCCTTTTCCATGAACAAATAAATGGAAAAAGGAATTAATTTGATAAAATAAAAGGAATTTAATATAACAGGACGCGCGGAAAAAGGCTTCTTGATTCCAATCTTTGCCTGCTTGTCTCATTGTCATTGTCATATTCCTTTTTACTCTCCTTGTGATAATGCAGAGAAATGATATCAGATACCTTCATAATGATCCTCACGTTGAGTTGGTTGTATCTGCTGTTTTGAAACTAAGCAGAAATAAAAAGTACAAAAATTAGAAATCTCTTATATTTTCCTTTCCAAATAATTATTACTAAAGAATAGAAATTATTGATGGACAAGGAGAAAAGAAATACAGGGCAGAAACTAAAACATGGAAGAAAAAAGAGAAAGAAGAAGAATTTCATACTTCTATCTTTCTATTTTATTTTTTAATTCAGGAGTTAATTTCTCAAATGATTATCAAATTTATCTATTTTTAAACTACTATACTAATTTTCGTAATGAAGGGGAGTTTTGGAGTAACTGGTAAAGTTGTTGTCATGTGACCAGGAGGTCATGAGTTCAAGCCGTGGAAACAGTTTCTTGCAGAAAGTGAGGTAAGGAGAAATGTGAGGTAAGACTGCGTACAATTAGAGATGGCAGTGGATCCTGGACCCGGTGGATCCAGATCCGTTTTATAGGATATGAATTTTCAAAATTTGGACCCGAAGGATCCGGATCGGATCTGGATCTGGATCTTGTATTTGAGATCCTTATCCGGTCCATATCCGATCCGTGGATCCATTTTTATTAAATATATTCATAGCTTAGAATGTAATTTTATAAGTAATAATAGGATACTTTTGATAAATTTGAAATCGACGTTATAAAAAAGGTATGCTATTTTCTATTATTTCACGTGAAACAATTTAGTAAAACATTGGGGGGGGGGGGGGGTTCTGATATTTGAATACTAATGACCCGATTAATTCAAATTTGAACGATTGTACCTTACTAAAAGTTATCCTACCGAAAGGTATTCCGTTTCATTTTTCGCTATAGATAAAATCTAATACTACTTTCTTTTTATTTTTTGTCTAAAGTCAATTTTTCCAGCAATACATCACATGATCATTAAATTGGAGATTTTAAAATTTAAATTTTGAACTAATTGAAAGTGAATGAAATGTAAAAATACATTACTTATACAAATTTGCTATTTGTTGTATGAAATTACAATGCAATTTAATTTGATGTAAGAGGTTATAACCTATACGATTTTTCACGTTATAATTTTACTGATAATGGATAATTACTTTTAACTACCTTTAGGTCATGACCTGATAGTCTAACAAAATTTACACTGTGAGTACACAAAAATAAAACCGTAACTAGATTAAACCTTAGAAAATGAAATGTGGATTAAAAATATAGATAGGTGGCGTCCACAATTGATTCATCTTTACCCCCTCCCCTAATAAAAATCAAAAGAAAAAGATTCATTAGGCCACTATAGGGTGACACCAAATAAACGACCAAAGTCACATGGTTTCGTAATGGTTAATTAGCGCAAATTAAGGAGGGTTTAGAGGTCAACAACCAATATGCTCAATGCTGAATTTCTCATGGAGTGATTTACGGTCTTTTAAAGGGCAAATGCATTCAAACTTCCAACCCCAAATCAGACCAAAGTCAGCACAAATATTTTGGATAATAAGTCCTTGTTTGTTTATCTGTTTTGACTGTAAGTTTAGTCTTAAATTCCCCGCATGTCATGTCCCAAAACTAGCTATTGAATTCTTGGACATTTTAGTTTTCAATACCTTTTGTTGTCGGAGTTTTTGATTGGGTTGATGCCTACTTTTCTCTAGCTTTAAGCCGGTTTGCCCTTTTCCAAGTAATTCTGATTTTTGTTGCCTAACGGAAGGTAAAAGGGGTCCAATAATCCCTATTCCTCCCATATTTATTAGTGATATTAATTGTAATAGTAAGTCCATTAATAACCGATTTTCGTTAGCCGATGATCTATTGAAAACAACATCTCTAGAATAACATCTGTGTACACTACGTTCTACCCAGATCCCACTTAGAATTATACTGAATATGTTATTGTTTATAATAAATCCGTGAATAATGAAAGATGGAAAGATAAAAGAGAAGTATTTTGATAAAATTAGGGAGGATGTAAAGCTATAGGTATGGGTTCATTAGAATTCAATAAAATTGGCTCAGACTTGTACATGTGCTAAATAATATAAATAATTGATTTTGGACCTAATAAATTAAATGAATTGTAATAAACTTTCGAACTAAAAACTTATAAAGTTCAAATACAGTCTTCCGATACAATTTAAACCTCATTATTATTGGAGTTGTCACTTGCAATCATTAACTTGTTGGATATGTAAAGCACGTACGGGGATAGTAAATAATTATTACAGTGATCGAAAGAATAAACAATAAAGATTACAACAACAAGTTGTCAATCTCTTGATCTTGAATTGGAACTCCAAATCTGGATCTTGTATTCAGAAATACAAGAACATGAACTGCTACACTTGTGCCTTGTAGAACCGCTGAGAATCCGAACGATTAGGGTCCGCTATATCCTTTGATTAGTAATCAAGGAAGTGACACCCGTGGTGATCAACTGACATACAGTCTTATGTATCCGACATATCCGATAGATATGTCCAAACACCGTCATCCGTGTCCTTTTCTGAAGCCGACCGGTTAGCCGCAGTATATAACTATCGAAGGCACGAGTTTCTCCCAATAAGGGTCCTCTAAGAGGTCGTGAAGTTACTCAACTTCTTTCATTCTTTGTTTAAAGCTATAAACTCCAATTCCATCATGAATCGGCCGATGCAAGTTTGCTTAGAGGATTTTCCAAGACCCACCATACACATTTACTTATGGCATTGGTGTTCTTCAAGTATGATGTCTAGTTTGCATCACTGTGTTCTCCCAGAACCGCTGGACATCCAGAATACCGTAATCCGTAGATAAGCGAACATTTCAGACATCATCATATCCGATTTAACGCCTTTTATCAATCATTTTTAGAATTACGAGTGAACCTTAGTTCAACTGATCTACTTTGTAGGCCGATACCAGGTCGGTTGTAGTGTGTACAATACATTGAACTACATATGACCTACGCATATCACTCCTTGTATATGGGTGCACCATGATTCCAAATCAGTTCTATGATTCATATCCATTGGTGGCTTCAACGAGACTGTCAACTATCTCACAACTGAGTTTGGAGTTAGACTAGTCCATTAGATGTCTTAGAAATCCCAATTCCTAAGATGTCATATGTGATACCCATATCTTTCATATCGAGACTTTTGTTTCAATATGACTTCCACTTTCAGACTGTAGGTTTTCCAACTGTTGGCTTTCTAACTTCAGTGTCAATGTTTCTGTTGTCATATTCATTATTTCTGTTTTATTTGAAACTTCCATGACCAAAATGTAAATATTTTAGGGACCAAAATGAAAGTTCAGGAAGAAGCCCAACAAACCAACTCTGATCCTCCCCTTCCAACTCTTCGGTTAGGAAGGTTTTTTCAATATCCATATCACGCAAGACTGCAATGGCCCTGGATGTTAAGCTATTCAGAGGGGAGCACATGTACAAGTAGCCGAGGCCTTATACTCGTCAGTAGATCCATCTACTTTGTACTCACTTTTGAGTATCCACTTTCATAACCCAAATGTTATTTTCCCTGAGGAATGTCAACCATTACACAAGTACGGTTCTATATGATGAAATTTATTTCTCTCTTTGTAGCTTCTTTCCAAAGCAGCGCTTCTGGATATGACAATTCTTTATTAATTGTCCATGGTTCATTCTCAACCATACAAGCTAGAAGGCCTGGAACAAGTCTTTGTCCCATCTTTTTTCCGTTTCGGTTCAACCTTTAGAATCTCTGAGTTTTGTAGATCTGGAATATTTAGTTCTGGATAGTCAGCAACTTTCAAGTTCTATAGATCTGGAACATTTAGTTCCGGATAGTCAGCAACTTCCGAGTCCTGTAGCTCTGGAACGTCTGGTTCCGGACAATCAGGCACTCACGTGTTCTTGTTAACCTCGAGCAATTACTTTTTTTCCTTCTCAAGGAAAGTTATCATCAAAGAATTCAACATTCTTTGACACCAAGAGGCGATAAGCACTACTATTATTTGCAGATCCAGTGGATATGCAATCTACAGTCTTAGGTCCAACTTGACCTGTTTTGGTATTCCAACCTCTACCAAGCCACCCTACATCACAACATTTGTATGTGGGATCCTTTCCACATTTCACACGGAGGGTTATCCTTATCTTTATGCAGAGTTCTTTTGAGAATCACATTAGTAGTAAGGATTGCCTTGCCCCACATATTTTGGGCGTACGGTTTTACGCTTGGCTAAAACAGTTAGACTAAGGTGAGTAATAAGCAGTCATTTGATGAACGATGCTTCACATTCTCCCCCTCTATCACTACGAATTCCTCAATCCGTAGGCTTAGTTGATTTTCAACTTCTGCTTTGTAGCGTTTATCTGCTTCAACAACTTCATCTTTGCTTTTCAACAAACAAAGGATGCAATACATTGTACCATCATCAATGAAGGTCACAAAGTACTTTTCTCCCCACTCTATTTTGTACAAACTTCAAATCACCCATGTAGGTGTGACAGTTCTAGAGGAGCGGTGCTTCTTTCGCTATTCCTTTGACGGAACTTGTCTTCCCCCCTCTATTTTGTACAAACTTCAATTCACCCATGTAGGTGTGACAAAGTTCTAGAGGAGCGGTGCTTCTTTCGCTATTCCTTTGACGGAATGGAAAGGTGACTTTGCCTCTTCGCCTACCTCACATTCATTTTGAAGGTTTATGTCGACAGAAGGCAACAATCTCAACTTCGTTAGCTTTTGAATGACTTTTTATTTAACGTGTATTAATCTATGATGACATAGATGCACGTATTACAAATATATCATTCATTTCGCTACAGACATACTATACCATTATTAGTTATTACAGACCTGTTGGACTAATCTCAAACCAGCTTGACCAACATCGTCCCTAAGTTTGGGACATGTATCACCTCCTTTTAGAGTGATCACATTCCCTGAAGTCCTATTGAGGACAACCTCTCTAACCTTTTCTACTTTAGAGGTGGCGTTTCTTCACATGAACAATCTCTTTCCCGTGGTTAGGGCATAACCGGATCATTTGTGATCTGGATACTCTAGCCTACTCCAGTTGCTTTTGCAGACTGAGTGTCCAATTTCTTTTCCGCCTTTCTTTTGGCCTTCAGATCATTTAAGACATAGAAACTCTGGCCCACCTCACTAGGTGTTCATTACTTTTATGCCTTTCTTTTGGCCTTCAGATCATTTAAGACTTGGAAACTCTAGTCCACCTCACTAGGTGTCCATTACTTTTCTGCCTTTCTTCTGTCCTTCAGATCATTTAAGACCTGGAAATTTTGGCCTACTCTAGTCGCCCATAGGCTTTGTACGACTGAGTGTCCAATATCATCCTATCAATTGAAGGATCTTCTGTCAGATAGGTGGCATGTTCAACGTCATAAGATAAGCCATTATCTCTTAGTGTTCTTCCCTTGTGATTGGTGCCCAGGGAAATCCCTGGCGCTTACTTAAGAGTGGTAACAGTTTTCACATAGTCAGTAGATCTCTCTCCTTCGTATGTACGAACATACTTTACACACTTTTAAAAATTACACCCACAAGAACGGATCTTTTAAGCCCGACCCGACCCCGCCCCGCCCCGATACCGACGGGATCGGGATCGGGACGGGACTGGAGCAGGTCCCGCCCAGACCCGACCCCGCTAGGCCCGATCCCGACCCCCCGGATCGTCCCGCCCCGACCCCGACCCCGCCAGACCCGGCCCGCCAGACCCGAGCCCGGCCCACTGGCCACCCTTACTTTGTTCTATAAGGTTCTTGAAAAAAATTTCTACATAAGAAGCTTGAACTGTGATGCCACGATGTTTAGCTATTGCCGATCCCCAAGACGCCTTTGGTTGACCCTTTTGTTGAGCACCAATTGGAAATCCAATCTGAATTCTAAAACGGAAGTGAGCACAGGTGAGAGGACCCCACTTTCCCGGACACAGAATAAAGACCTAAAGTAGTTCGTCGGATGAGACCGAGAACCGAAAGATATCTATCAAAGAGCGAGAGGGTTCGAACCGGAGTTTGAAACCAAACTCCTCCTAGATGGGGCAATTCGGGTATGTGGGGTTAGTGGGTGATCGATCCACTCCACTGGTTTTACTTGCCAAAGCAACTATAGTCAAATAAGAAAGTGACATGGACTTAAAACTAAAAAATGTAACATTTCATCTTATCATTAGGAAGCTTACATTTTCTGGCTTGAAAAATCCAAAAAATTAATGTATTTGCATATATCAATCACTATCAAAGCAGAACAAAAAAGGTAATGGTTAACTTATTTAGTTGATGGAACAGTTAGTAAATGAAAGATAAATTGTCTCATACAGAATAATAAAATAGTGAGATTTAGGAATTATTTCGACAAACCATCAGTAGTTTAGTTGTTGAAATAGATCCCTCGAGATGGTGGCCTTTTTAAAATACCAACTTCAGAGAAGTTAGGATTTGTTAGGTCAAATGAAAATTAAAGAAAATCATTTTATTTTTTAAAAAGAGCTGTTCATATTCACCTCACATTTTAGTCTTCATATGCCACTAGTAAATACTAAATACTTAGCATCAAAAGTTTCGTAAGCCTGATGCTACTTATTACGCAATCCATTTTTTTTTACAAGTATACTATCAAATTCCGCTCCACCAATGTATTTTTTTGTTCATGTCTTCATGACATAATCTATCAATCAAATATTGTTCAATTCTTCTAATTGATACAGTACTTACAAAAAAAAAATAGGCGTTTTTTGTCAAGAAAAGCATTCGTTGGTAATAATTTTAAGAAGTTGATTATTTTATATTTTCCATATGAATAGATATTTATTTAAGAAAATGTTTACTTAAATTCTACCGGAATTGAATTATTTGTAGTTGTTAACACTCAAAAAATACTCTTAAGTGTTTAGCTGAATCAAGTGCCAGCCGAAGGTGAAAACCTCAAAATGAGCAGGCAACAGAATTCTAAGTCGATAACCGAACTGACTCTTAGCCGAATCTACTAGTCCTAACCTTCGGCTAAAAAGGCTTCATCGGCTATTACGGTAGCCCAGCCGAGTCATAATTTTGAGGAAAACGACTGAGACCCACACATATTTGGACACCTCGAAGACCAAATCAAAGAACCTTCTAGACCCCAAGAAACGGCAACAACTAGCGACAACTAGAGGGAAGTGCCATTAATCGTGCAAGAGAAAAACAAGGTGTAAAAATCGGCACTACCTCCTCATAGTTGGCTAGTGGGTAGTCTAATGGCTAACATAGGGGGATCACATTTCATTTTTCTTGTAATATATATATATATATATAAGATCATTTGTACAGAAGAAGGACACCCAATCAATCAAACAACTGATTTTACATATCTTTATTTTATCTTCATCGCCTTTTCTACACTCTAGCTGTATTTATGTTTCTTACCACTTGGTTTATTCAATCACCATCCTAATGCTTTCTAGAGTAGTTGGGGAACCCACTGCTGGAAGTTAGAGTTCCGCTTTCAGTCGAAATCGCTTAGTTAAGGAATTAATTTGTCATCCGATTTCGTCAGCCGATAAACGACAGACATTTTGGAAGGGAACAAATTTGGCACGCCCAGTGGGACCATAGGTGACTCCATAATGAAGTTTGATCCTCCAGGTCAAGAACATGCTTGTCATATACGCCTAAGGTCTGGTAAGAAAATGAACCTAGAGTCCAGTCCACATCCTAAACAAAATCCTCCCAGAAGGAACAACGAGCCACCATTTTCCTCGGGTATGCCTACATCCGTTGATACCCCTCCACTTCCTCCATCAACCCAAGTTGTGGGTGAACTTAGCCAACCTGAAGGTCCAGCTGTCATGGCCACATCATTCATTAGACAACAGATTGACTTAGGCATCCACGACATTATGTACCAGATTTCCAAACAGTTGCCTGGCATTGTCAAGCCAATGGTGCATAATAAGGTTCAGCAGGCGAGGGAACTGGAATCTAATCGACTGTATCTAGGAGAATATTCGGCTAGTTCTGCCATCCCTCTGACGAGTGGCTCTGTGAAACATGCAACTATGACTCTAGGCGATGTTCCTCAGCCGAATGTGTATCAGTCAGTACCTACTCAGGTACAACCGATAGCACACCTAGGAGCACAAGCCCAATCACTTGGTAACTAGTCTACTGTATGGTTACCACCAAACGCTAGGGGGAAAATGTGCCACTCGACCAAGCGAGTCTGCAGTATGGGCAGATCAATATGGCTCGGAGACTAGTTCAGGCATTTGGACAATTTGGATTGCCGCCCGTTTTGTCGTACGCTCCTGCAAACGGCCCTACGGTACATGTGACCAATATTGGCCAGCCGAATTGGCAGCCGGTGTCCCCTAGCTATGACCCTACTTGTATATCTGGTGACGTTGTCTACAATGGGACACCATTCCAGCAGTCACAGCCGGTACCCAATCCATACCATACAGGAAGCGCAAAACTTCCAAGAACGACTGATGTCTGAGGAGAGCAGACATGGAACATTGTTCCACTTTATCCTCAAGCTCCGTCAGCTGTTCCAGGAGCTCAGGTTGCAGGCTTTGGCTGCTATGCGCAACAGCAACAATGGGGTTATACCCCACTTATTGGTAATGGCCAGCAGAATACCTACAACTTTCAAAGCCCTGCTCAATAAGGTACATAATGGAGGCCTCCAGTTCAAAACGCCTACCAGCCGGTTCCAGCTGAGAATCGGCAGGAGACTTCATAGTTGATGAACCTTGAAACTATCGTGAATACCATGAAGGTGTACTTTGGCATCCAACTGAAACCCTTGGACAAGCTTATTTACAGAAAGCCCTACCCCGAATGTGTAGATCGGATAGTACCATTTCCAAGAGGCTTCAAAACTCCCGATTTTGCCACCTTCTCGGGTGATGACGGCAAATCTACCATTGAGCACATCGGCAGATTTACCGCCCAATGTGGTGAAGTTGGCCAGAACGAGTATCACAAGCTGCAGTTGTTCCCCATTTCTCTAACTGGAACAACATTTGCCTGGTACTCATCATTGACCTCCCGACTCCGTGCAGAGCTGGGTTGACATAGAGCGTTGTTTCCATGATAGATTTTATTGGCCCCAACCTCAGGTCACTGTAACCTATTTGACGAATCTCAAGCAATAGGTCGATGATTCGTCTACCGATTATATTAAGAGATTCAGAAGGAAGGTTGGGAAATGCACTGTACACTTCCCTGAATCGGAATGCACCCACATGATAATCAACAACATGCATCCTCATCTAAAAGAGAAATTAGTGGGACAATCCTGCTCTGAGTTAAGCCAGTTAGCCGAGAAGGATAGCCAAATAGAACAGTATATCCAGGAGAATGAGAAAAGAAGAGCTAACCAAAATTGAGGCTCCCATTTGGTATTCATTATTGAGGCAGATGAGTCTGACTCAGAATCAACCGATCACACGGCAGACACAATGGTAGCCGAGATTGTCAGGGGTAAGGTTTATTCTTGCCCAGCCTTAAAAGCTACGAAAGGCAATGAGACGAGTTCAACTAATGACAGGGTCGGTTACTCGTTTGACATTACAAAGGAAGTTCACATCTTTGATTATCTGCTTAAAGATAAATAGATTTGGCTTCAAGAAGGCAATTCAAAAGGGCATCAATGAGGGGACGTTCAAGCTAGCCGATAAAAGCATAACTGAAATATATGTTGATACTGACCCCTTTCCCGTAATACCGTTATCTATGGTGTCCTTTGCTAAGCCAGAACAATCAAATGATGTAAAGGGGAAACAACCGATGAAAAATATATGGGTCCCAAAGAACCTCTGTGTTTGATCGGCTAGGCAGCTTACGTGACATATATGATGACACGGACAGGCAGCCAATTGAAAGCAGTTTTCATGGCCGCCCTTATAAATCAGAGCACATTTCTCGGGAACCTCACAAACAACACTCAAAATTCAAAAGGGACCCAGCAGACCCCAAGCGCAGGCTTGGGGGGCAAGCATGACTACCAGTCGAGGAGAAGCCAAGCGTACCCCAGATAGATAAGGAATCACTCCACATAACTAAACAGAGAGTCGTTGAGTTCAACGTAAAAAGTGGCATTTCTTATTTGCGTATCACAGTGAGGGATGAAGGTCAGCTGAAACCCCAGAAGATGATTAAGCCAACCGTCAATATAGAGGAAGGGAAATAGTTCGTCAATCATGCTTCTAGAAAAAAAGAGGCACCACCGAGTGTCATATCCAAGACTTAGAAAATAAGGATGCAGCATGCCAAAGCCTTGCGCAATATTAAGCAAACGTTGCACATGATATTCAGCGCTAAGTCTACCGATAAGCAGGAAATTCCTGAGTCTGCCGTAGCTGAGACTATCGAGCGGGCATTCGACTCAATCTCTTTAGAGACAGTGCTGCATGAAGAAAAAACTTTGGACCAACCAGAGCTGAATAAACTGCCTGATGACAACCCGACAGAGGAACCTCGATGGGAGACTACTTTCCTGAATGAATCCTTAGACGAGGCGTTCCACAGATCGCGTAGAGGATCCAAGCATTAGAACCTCAGCCGGTTCCTATATGTCTCCAGGAGATGGAAGATATTAACTTCTTGTCAATCGAATTGGACGAGGTGAGAGACTTCATCCTTGATTTATTTAAGCATGATTCGGTCGATAAGATTTGGGCAACTATTGAAGTGGTCAGCATGATTCCATGTGAGTTCTAGGTCGGCTGCTCTAAGCTGGATAGCCTAGAAGGTGATGTGTGTGTGGAAGACACTGAATGGGTGACTATAGCCGATACCACAGCTAGGGATGCTTTGAGCACTTTATTTGGTGCACCTATGGAAGAGATGGTTAAACACTTCTATGTTAAGTCTTACATTACCGGCAAAGCTATCAGCCAAGTGTTCGTCGACAATGGGGCTTTGCTGAATGTGATGCCGCTGCTTACTTTGGAAAACCTCAACAAAACCAGGGAGGATCTCATCCCAACTAATATAAAAATAGCTAGCATTATGCGAGTGGCCTCTGAAGCTTTGAGGATCTTAGTAGCAGAAATCACCGTAGGTCCTAAAACGGTCAGATCTGCCTTCTTTGTAATATGTGGCAAGCCGTCCTATGCCATTCTGTTGGGCAGAGACTGGATTCACACCAGCCGATGCCTTCCTTCTACCATGCATCAAAAGCTCATTTTCTGGAAAGAAGACAAGATAGAAATTGTCCCATTCGATGATAACCCATGTCAAGCAGGGGTTAAGAACTTGGAGGCTGTCTTATATTCACCCTATGTGGCTCCCATAGCTGTCGCGGAGCAATACGAAGAAGGAACATGGGAATACTGTATTCTTACTTCACGAGGTTTTGAAATAAAATAATTAGCCGAACCACGACTTACCTTGGAAGAGTTAGATGATCGAGGAGACCCAAATTATACGTAATATGTAGCATCGGCTGATTGCTCTAAGTTCTGAAGCGAGGATAGCCGAGGCATCACAGGTAGAGGACTACAATAGAGAACCAACACTGGCAATCGATGACATTGAGTTGTCGATGGAACTTGAATCGCCCATAAAAAGGGCTATGCCTAATTTTAAGTCTCAGGATCCCTTGAAAGATATCAACTTGGGTACTGAGGAAGTCCCTCGGCTAACACATATTGGTGGTCTACTGAAGGAGGAGGATAAACAAAGCATAACGACTCTTCTACTACAATATAAGAACTGCTTCGCGTGGGATTATCATGAGATATCTGGACTGGCATGTACTTTGGTAGAGCATAGATTGTCAATTAAGGAGGGTTTCACACCTCATAAACAACCGCCCAGAAGATATCACCCTCAGCTGATGCCTCAAATTAAAGCTGAGATTGAACGACTGCTGAAGGTCAGGTTCATCAGAATGGCTAGGTATGTGGAATAGTTAGCAAACATTGTGCCAGTCAAGAAGATGAATGGAAAAGTTCGGGTATGTATTAATTATAGGAACCTAAATCTAGCCACTTCAAAGATGAATACGGCATGCCTATAGACAATATGCTAGTCGATTCAACAGCCGCTAATGGTGTGTTGACATTCATGGATGGATACTCCGGCTATAATCAGATAGCAGTAGCCGATGAGGATATTCACAAAACTGCTTTTAGGTGCCCAAGAGCCTTGGGCATTTACGAGTGGATAGTTATGCCGTTTGGTCTGAAGAATGCTGGTGCTACTTATCAGAGGGCAATGAATACCATCTTCCATGATTTGATCGGCACGACTGTGGAGGTCTACATTGATGATGTGGTGGTGAGGTCTAAGGACTTCAAAGATCATTTAGCCGATCTTGAACAAGCACTAAAAGAATGAGAATTCATAATCTTAAAATGAATCCAGCCAAGTGCATGTTCGGAGTATCAGCTGGCAACTTCCTTGGCTTCTTGGTACATAAGAAAGGTATTGAGATAGATCATAACAAAGTCCGGGCAGTAATGGGATATGCGCTACCCAGAATAAAGAAGAAGTTACAAAGCCTGTTAGGAAGATCAACTTCCTAAGGAGGTTCATATTTAATTCAGCTGGCAAAATGAAGGCTTTCTCACATTTTCTTAGGCTTAAAGGGTCAGAAGATCTAGTATGGGGCCCGGAATAACAAGAGGCATTTGACTAAATTAAAAAGGCCTTAGAAACTCCTTCTGTGTTGGTACCTTCCATGCTAGGGAAATCGTTAAAGTTGTACATCTTGGCTACAGATTTGTCTATCGACTGCCTGTTAGTACAGGATGCCGATGATGGAATCGAAAGGGCAGTTTACTACCTTAGCCGAATGCTCAATAAGGCTGAAACTAGATATAGGCCTATAGAGAAGCTTTGTTTGTCCTTATTCTATGCTTGTACAAAACTTGAACATTATTTAATGCCACATGTGGTTCACGTTTTGTGCAAAATTGACATCGTCCGTTACTTATTGAATAAACCTATTTTCAAGGACGACTAATGAAATGTGCAATCAAGCTCACTGCGTTTTCTCTTGAGTATAGGCCACTCAGGGCTATCAAAGGTCAGGCATTAGCCGATTTCTTAGCAAACCACCCTTGTGTAGATGCGGAGGACCCATGCAGCCCCTTTACTGCGTGTATGGACGTCGTCCCTTGGACGCTAACTTTTGATGGGTCAAGAACCCAGAAAGGAGTCGGAGTCGGAATCGGAGTCGGAGTCGGAGCCGGGATAATGATAACTAATCCTAGAGATAAAACGTGGAGGTTCTCTTATCGGCTAGATTCTAAATTGACAAATAACCAAGCTGAATACGATGCTCTCATCATGGGACTCAAACTCCTAGTCTCTATGAAGGCAAAGTGCATCAAGATCAGTGGAGACTCTTAGCTGGTTATCAAGCAGCTGGCTGGGGAATATGACTGCAAAGGTCCAAATTTGTTGGCCCATTACAGAATGGATAGCAGGCTACTTAGAGGGTTCGCATCATCTACGTTAAGTTATGTTCGGACGGGCATGAATGTTGAGGCTAACGACTTAGAACAAGAAACTTCTGGCTTTAGGAAGTCTCTACTTACTCTAGAGTATGATGAGTTGCCAACTGAAGTGTTGGCCACAGACTAGATCGACTCGTGGAAGCAGGTGTTAATCAGCTACTTAAAAGATCCTTCCACTTGCAAGGACAATAAAGTTAAGAGGAGAGCCTTGAAGTATGTGCTCATTGATTATGATCTTTACAAAAGAAGCGTAAGTGGAGTGCTACTCAAGTGCATTGATAAGGCAGAAGCCTTAAGAGTCATGGGAGAAGTTCATGAAGGAATCTGTGGATCACACAGAGCCGGGCCAATGATGAAGTGGTTGATTTATCGCCATCGCTATTATTGGCATACTATCACGGCTAGTTGATTTCAATTCGCAAAAGAGTGTGAAGAGTGTCAGAGACATGGACCAATCCAATGGGTACCAGCCGAGTTGTTGCACTAGATTTTAAAGCCTTGGCCTTTCAGAGGATGAGCTATGGACCTCATCGGCAAGATTCACCCGCAATCGGCTAAATGACATAATTTTATTATTGTGGCTACCGATTACTTCACTAAATGGGTAGAGGCACAGCTGATGAAGAGGGTTCATCAGACGGATGTCATTCAGTTTATCCAACACCAGATCATATATAGATATGGTATTCCTGAGATGATTACAACCGATCATGGGACGGTGTTCACTGGTTCTAATGTGACTGCCTTTACTGAGAAAGTTGGGATCAAGATAATCACATCCTCGCCTTATTATGCATAGGCGAATGGACAAGCCGAGACAGCTAACAAGCTTATTGTGGACATAATCAGTACAAATATGGAGGATAGGCCGACAGTAAGGCATCTCACTTTGGATGAAGCTATTTGGACAATCAGAAACTCTAAGTCTACAGCTACTGGGACAACACCTTATCGGCTAACTTATGGCCAAGATGCAGTGTTGTCATTGGAGATTAATATTAAGTCATTATGGGTGGCCAAACAGAACTCTTTAAGCTTAGAAGTATATCAGCAGGCCATGCTAATAGAGTTAGATCATCTAGATGAAGATCGACTAATGGCCCTAGAAAGAATCGAAGTCGGTAAATGAAAAATGGCCAAAGCATACAACAAACATGTTAAGCCTAAGAGGTTCACCGAAGGAGACCTGGTTTGGAAAACCGTGTTGCCGCTTGGAATGAAAGATCGTAAATTCGGCAAATGGTCACCAAATTGGGAAGGACCCTTCATAGTAAGCCAACAGATTGCTAGCAACACGTATCGACTAATAAACATGCATGATGAAGAGCTTGACAGAAACGTAAATGGCAAATACTTAAAAAGTATTACCCTTCGATTTGGGGTATGCATGAGTAAACAAAAGTGACAGACCGGCGGCCTGGTCACAGTCACATAAAAAGATGAAAAAAGTACTTTCCTTCGATTTGGGGAAGGCATGAGTAAACAACAACCACAGACCGGTTGCCTGGTCATAAAAACAGACCCTTCGATTTGGGGTCAATAAAACTAGGAAGCCAAGTAGGTTGGCGTTTCACTAGTTAGAGGTTGCGCTACATCATCAGTCACAGAGGTCTCATGATTAGCCGATTCTATGGTTGCTTGGTCATCTTGGTTAGCCGCAGTCTCTTTCTCATCCTCAGCCACACCAACGGCTACCACCCCATCCGCTCCTACTTCTTCTGGGACTCCCCTTTCCGCATCCAACAATGGCTCAGCCATTACAACTGATGGGGTCTCGATAAAAGCTTGAGTATCGACTGCTAGAGTGTCCTCTGGCTTCTATACGGCTTCTGATATTACCTCTTGAGTAACAGAAGCAGCTATGTCTTCGGATTGTAAACCCATAAAGATGTCGGATGACAACTGAGCAACGAGATCAACTGGCAAAGGAGTATTCATAGTAGAAGAATAAGTTCCCTCAGATACCACTTCAAAAAAACTAGCAGGGAGTGTTGGCGTTACTTGAGCAAGTCTGTTTCTCTACGCAGTCCATTCATTCTCCAGTTGGGCCAGCCGTTCACTGCCCCTTTTCTGATCCAATTCCCAAACCACCTATTGGTTACCAAGTTCCCAGATCTTGTTATCCAAATAAATGCCTTGCCGAAACAAAGAAGAGCAGGAGAAATCTTGGGCCTTTATAGTCGATTCCAAGGCGCCTATGGCCGGAGCAATAACCTTTATCTCCACCTGGATCCTCTCCAAATTGGTTCGCAGTTTTGACAGCTGCTCATGCAAGTCATCCCTTCAGCTGACATTCTGCTGCCTTTCGGCATTCACCTCATTGAAAGAAGTCTGAATGTGGTTCTTTTCTTGCCGAAGAGACCCCAAGTGTTGCAAATAAGTCATTTAGAGCCAAAGCCATGTCACTATAGACGGTTGCCAAAACTGGTGAATATTTTTCCTCTTTTGACAATCGGAACAGAGAAGCTCTCAAACCATGGAACTCTTCTTTACTGGTCGGGATTCCCCTGGCAAGAGACTCCTCAACTCGCTCTCGATGAATGCCAATAGGCGAAGATTGTGAAGGTGCAATATCGACTGAACCAAAATATTACAGAAGCACGTCTTCATGGATGATCTCGGCTGGCGCTTCAAAGTCATCAATTAGGTTGGTTTTAATCGAGGGATTATCTCCAGCCATCTCATGTACAGAAAGGACAGATTCAGAATAGAGGCAAGGGTTTGGAAACAGTGAAGGACCAAGCATAAGAAAAATGGTGTACCTCTACGGCTGCATCAGCATAAAAATCCTCGGCTGCCTTGATAGGAGAAATTTTGGCCTTAAGGACAACCGATAATGGATCCTGCGGATGCCTGGAAGCATGACCCGAAAAAGACGATCCTCCAATAATAACAGGGGCATCGAATGCTTTCTGCGACTGTTTGCGTCTTGTTAGTTGTGGTCCCCGAAGGGCAAACATAAAACATAAATATTGAAAGATAGCAGATGCGAAGGTATTTAAGCCAAACAAGGGATATACCTCGATTCCCTCTTCTTCCTCAGCGGAAATAAGAACTCTGGTTCTATGGGATTCTTCCTTACTACGATCTCGGATGACAACCCATTCGCTTCGCCTGGGTTGCTTATGAACAGATTTCCTGGGTGACGGGGATTCGTTGTTAGAAGTAGTCTCCAGATCGACAAACGCTGGGGGATTGAGTTGCTGAAAGACGCATAAGACCTTGAGGGGCCTCTTTATATATGTGTGTGTATGTAGGATCATTTGTACTGAAGAAGGACACCCAATCAATCAAACAACTGATTTTACATATCTTCATCGCCTTTTCTACACTCTAGCTGTATTTATATTTCTTACCACTTAGTTTATTCAATCACCATCCTAACGCTTTCTGGAGTAGTTGGGGAACCCATTGCTTGAAGTTAGAGTTCCGCTTTCAGCTGAAATTGCTTAGTTAAAGAATCATTTTGTCATCTGATTTCGTCAGCCGATAAACGGCAGACATTTCGAAAGGGAATAATAGTTCAATTGAAAGTTAACTAAACATAAATCTAGAATTTGGAGATTGTAAATGTAGTCATGGTTCTAGGTTTACTATGCATCTCCGTAATGTAGTGTTTGTTTTTCTTCTTTTGGCCGAAGAAGACATGACACTAAGTAGGTGTTTGGATATGCAATTTCATCTCAATGGACATGCAATTTCAATTCATGAGATGAAATCAACGTTTGGACATGCGATTTCATCTCATGAGATGAAATCCAAAATAGCATATTTGGGATTCCAAATTATGATTTCAAACTTTTTAAATGTAAAAGTTGACCCATAAATTTATATTTTGTAAAAAAAGATCCATAAGTTGGTAGATATATTTACCAACCATTTATATCAAATATTAAAATATCGACAAGTTGGTAGTATATTTACAACAAATTTACTCTTACCAACCATGTGGGATGATTATATCAAAGAGTAGTTACACTACAACTCATGTTCAATTTTTCATTTTATTGAACTAAAGTTTGATCAATTGATGTTGTATTTTTTTAGAAATGCCTTCTAGAAGCGTATTAATTTTGTTATGAATTATGACTTGTTCATTTGGTAAGATTGTATAAGAATTGAAAAAGTTTTGATAGTTTTCACAACTTGTAGGATTTTTATGTTTATAGAAAAAATAGAACTTAAGAAATCCAAATTGTATGCCCAAAAAAACATTTCAACTTCAAATCGTTATGATTTCATCTCATGATTTCAAATCATGTCCAAACGGCTCCCAAGATATTTTTTCTTCTATCTTTTTCTCACCCAAGAATATAAAATTCAGTTTACTTATTTACTTGATAGATATTCTTCCTATAGTATTTGTTTGGTAATCCGAAATTCTCTATTACTTCCTCCGGATAAAAAGAGTGTTCACTTAGTCATTTACACACTCGTTAAGAAAATACTAATTTTTAGGCAAAAATAGGTAAGTTGACAAAAATATTCATAATTAAATAAGTATTGAGATTTGATCACCTAACACTTAATAAGAGCAAATCTGAAAAAATAAGGTTAAGTCTTTCTTAATTTTGTAAATGGACACTCTTTTGATGAAAAAAATAAAGGTTAAGTGAACACTCAATCGAGAGGGAGAGTAAAATAGTACTTCCATTAGGCTTCTTCATTCATTGCTTGCCATATGTGCATTAATTAGAGGGAATCTAATTTTGGGCCGCCCAACTCTATATATTTATTTATTTACACAACCTTAATCATTTTTCACGAACGTTATTTTTCTCTACAAATATTCTAATTTTAACTTCATATTACTCGATTCGATCAACACATAAATATTATTGTCAAGTTTAATACTAAAAAGTATCACAGAAAAAGATAACATCATGTACACCACACTATTCTTTGTTCGAATATCATGTATCACCAACTTATATACTATTAAATAAAAACTCTAAAAATATATTTTGGAAAATAACTTTCTAAGGTAAAACATTTTATACAGAGGCATTTTCCTTAATACCAAACATGCCTATCCCAACCAAATATATTACTGATAGTATTGGATTATTTGATTTAACTATAAAAGAATGTCGTTTCTTCTCTCCTCTCTTTTTAAGATTTTAATTTGATAGTTTTCTTGTAGACTTGTAATTTTTTTTCTTTTCTAATCCCTCCATCTAATGGCGAATCAGAAGATGTTAACTTCTGGCCTAAAAATTAATTTGTTTTTAATTTCATCAGTCTTTTTAATTTATGGCAGTTAGAAATAACTTTTAAAAGATAATATTTGCTAATCAGTAATTTTATATAGATAGAAATACATTCTTCCAACGTCAACTATTTATTTCAAAAGATTGTGCATCTTGAAAATACTAGAAACTAGATTAATTATCATATGATCCAATTTGGATGTTATGTCAACACTTCTTTTATTCTTTTTTTTTCCTTCTGTTTTAGAAAAGGAGAAGACTTATCCATTTAATTGATTGATAACTAATGTTAATTAGTTCACATGGGGTTCATCCTAGTAAGAATTATCTGGCATATAATTGCAAACACAAGCCTCCATGTGAGAGTCGATCTGGTTCAGTGTTATAATTTGCTTATGTCCTTTATATCTCCATGATTAATCATATAATTAGTTCTAACATAAACGAATAAATAAATTTAAAAATAGAATTTCTGTGGTAAAGGTGCATTTTGTTCATACTTATATGTATAAAAATTAGGAAAAATAACTGTCACTAGTTCCATGAACCATCTGCTGCATTAAATGGTTTCTCTATTATTTTCTTAATTGAATATATTTAGAGACCTTACTAGTTGACCCTCTACTAATAAGAGAAGATATGTTAATTTGAATCTGTACACAATTTGATCTGAATATTTAATATATTCAGAACTCAATGTGCAACATTAAGGATACCAATGAACACGGTAGTACTTATTTTGTTTTAATGAAATTTAATAACGTACTATCATCATTTTTCTTAAAAGGGAAAAAACCAATTAGAAAACAAATGTAAACGAAATACACTAGTCTTTTTTTTTAAAATAAATAAATTATACTTCCGTGTTTAAATATGGCTGGTAATCAAACTTTCAGTTTAGTGCTTTAAAGTAAAAAATGAACTAACTTTTTTAACAGATTTGTTTTTAGAAAAAACATTTCCTACACGTAGGAAAAACAAAATGTGGCACATGGTGAAAGGTTATTAGGTTGAGTCAGAGAATGTGTCTTTTTTCGTATTAATTAAGTACTTTCATGTGGATATTATATAAAGTGAGTAACTGACTAATTATATATACGTTTACGTAGTAATTTTATATAACTGGTAGCCTACTTATTTTCCAGGATCAAAATTTAACATTTTCTGACATTTTTTCTTTTCAGCAATATGTAGATATAGTTGAGTTACTTTTTTTATTACGTAATTAATAATATGACTTTGATGCAATTAAACTGAAAATGAGATGACCATCCATTAAATTACCTCTTTACTTTCTCATTTGATAATTAATCTCACACGAGTTCACCTCAACAAATGCCAAGAGTAATTAACTTTATACAGTCAATATAGTAGAGAGAAATATAACTAGACCATAGTGGTTATAAGACCCTACTACTTGTACTCACTAGGAGCCCGTTTGATAAGCTAAGAATTATAGCTTATGATTTTTGGTTTATTTTGTTTATTTAACTTAAAAACAAGTGTTTAAAAATATTTTTTTATTATATTCAAACACTATAAAAATGCTTGAAAGCCATTTCAGCTTAAAAGTACTTAAAATAAGTCAATCTTAAATAGACTCTAGGTTGTGTATTATGGGGAAGTTACATAAATACTAGTAAATGAATAAAATATTTCATAATCTACAACTATTAACTAAATTACATAATCTAAAATATATACTCTATAATATATAAGGTATATATGATTTTATACCATAAATCAAGAATGTTTGCTATAAATAAAAGGCTAAAAATAAGGAGTTTCCTATATTAGTGATAATCAAATTAAATACATATCAAAACACATTAATTACTGTTCTAAAAATCTCTAACATACCTATCTACCATTCTAATTCATAAAGAAGCACAGTACTTTTTATATGATATATATTACACAATTCTTTGAACAAGTGTATATATTATTATACTTTTATATTACGTATATTGCACCATTATATACTGTATATAATATTATTTGTTATGTATGTTAACTATTATATATTATATATAATATCATTTCTTATGTATATTACACAAAAAGTTATCTGTATAATATTCATATATTAGGTATATCTTGTATACTATATTAAATATATAAAAATTTAAATACAATTGAGTTAATTTTTCTATTTCATGGAAGAGAGAAGAAAATTGAATAATAAATATGTGATGGCAGAAAGGAAGCCCAATATTATGAAATTTTAGGGAAGCCAAGTATTTCATTTTAAAGCGTTTCATAAATATTAGCGAATATTTTCAGAATATTCTCCGTATATTTTGTAATAATGGTAGATGTATAATTAAGGTAACTTAGGATTCTAACTGTATTAGGAATCAACCTTTGTAAGGTAAGTTAGGATTCGTACCATATTAGGAATCAACCTTGTACAGCTATATATATTGTGAATAATGAAAGGAATCCGCAAGGGAAATTATTCCATCTTTCATGGTATCAAGAGCCTAAAACCTAAATCCCTCCTCTTCCTTATTCTTGGCCGAAATTAGCAAATTTTTTTCTGATTTCGCAGGGAAAAAAAAATCTGCTTTCTTCCTCTCTTTCTCGGCCAAACCAGAAAATTCCCTTCCCTCGGCAGGCGGCAACCATGTATTCCCCCCCAAATTCCGGTTCATCCACTGGCACAATTGACAACCCCTCTCAACGTTCGTATCTTCTTTTCATCCGCATTCGCCGTTAACAATATCAAGAATTTTATCCCTACAATTCTTGACCAAGAAGATCGTCAATATTCCATGTGGATGGAACTATTCTACATTCATGCATGTGCATACAACGTGCTCGATCATATTGACGAATCGCTCCTCGTCCCACCGATGTTACGGACTCAATCGGCGTCGTCTTGACGCCATCATCAAACAATGGATCTACGGCACCATCTCCAAAGACCCGTTGTGCACTATCATGAAAACAAAGTGCTACGGCACGTGAACTTTGGGTCCGGCTAGAAGAAATCTTTCAGACAATAAAAATACTCGGGCCGTATATTTGGAAGAGCAATTCAATAATACCCGCCTCGAGAATTTTAACAACATGTCCGAATATTGTAAGCAATCGAAACTCATAACCGAACAACTATCCAACGTCGGGACTTCGTTTCGAAACCAAGATGGTGCTTCAACTTGTTGCGGGTTTACCAAAAGGTGAATATGACACGCTCGCAACAATGATTCAACAAGCCGACCCTCTCCCAAGTTTCAACAAGGCACGTTCACAACTATTGTTGGAAGAAACTAGACGTGCTAAACAAGAGGAACATAATCAAAAGGCGTTAGCCGTTGACGGATGGCAACACTGCGACCGGCGAAGCAACCGGCTATTCCAAAGAAGAAGCAGCAGAGAGTGGCAGAGGTCGTGGCGGCAGAGGTCGCAACAACAAAGGCAAGGGCCGCGGAAAGGGCCAACGCACCCGGTGGATCGGACAAGCAGCCCAACCACCGGACAAAGAAGCGAAGACGCGCAGAAGCGGTGGCCCAACCAGCAGAACCGGGCCTCGCCTCGCATGCCCGTACCCGACCGTAGGGGCCTGGGTTCCAGCAGCCTTGGTCGATCGTCCTCTTGGGCCATGCCCACCCACCGAGCAGCCCACCAGCGAAGCAACGAGCCCACGATGGCGATCCGGCGGCAAAGAAGAATGCTACAACACCATCGCAATCCGGCGAAGCAGCAGCACTGCGGCTAGGGGTGAGCACGGGTACATGGTACCCAGATACCCGATCGGAACCGACACTAACGGGTAGGTTCCGGTAGATATATTATAATAACGGGTAGGGTCCGGGTAGTAAAATTAGGAACCGATCAATGTCGGGTCCGGTTCCGGTTCCGGAAAATAGAGACAGTGGTACCGGACCGGAACCGATACTCCGGAACCTATAAAATATTAAATATTTTAACTTTTTTTAGAAACATTTGGACCACTTTTAACTTTCTCCAAAATTGTTTGTTGCACGCCTACACATTGATTTTCCCCATCCCAATACGTAAATATTTTAGTTTTTTCACCCCTTTATTCTAGAATGCTCTTTGTGCCATAAGAGAAAACACCCAAAACTCTCTCAATAACAATGGCGTTTTAGCTACACCACCGAGCTTCATCGTCGTCGTTGTTGAAGCTTTCTCTCAGGTACTTTCATCGTTGTCGTCATTGAAGCTTCACCTTTGCCTCTTTCTCTCCCTTGGTTGTGTTCACGTCATTCCTAAAATGCATATTGTTCATATCTAACTCTTTAATTTCTTTTTAATATCATATGCTTCTGTTCTATTTCAGGCGATACTCATCTTCAATTTGTATTACTTTTTTATTTGAAATGTAATTCTATTTTTAAAATTTGTGTATATTTTTGTAGTTGTGAAGATGAAATTTAGGGATTTACTAGCATAATAAAGCTTTTCTTTTGTATCGAAGAGCTTATGAACACGAAAATACGTTTAATTCAGATATTTTCAAATTTATTTTGAAATCAACACGTTCAATTAATTGTCAAATTTGGCTTGCAATTTTAGGTTTTGGTTATAGAATTAGCTTTTCTACAATGAATAAGTTTTCTAAAACTTCTTATAAGGATACTAAAAACTCGATTGCGTGCTAAAAAACTACTTGATGAAATTATTTTAGAACTCTTTTTTATTCTCATAGGCTTAAAAATTGTTGCTTAATTTGTGTTTTTTATTTACGAAAGGTGCCGGGAACCTACCGGACCTGCGGGTCCGGTAGGTTCCGAGTAATGATTGCTACGGGTAGGTTCCGGTAGTAAATTTAGGAACCGATCTTTTATCGGGTAGGGTCGGGTAGTTAAAAAATGTTAGGGTACCCGGACCCGCTCACCCCTACCCGCGCAGCAAGCACACTGCAGCAGGCCCCGCCAGCCTAGCCCCGACCGATTTGGGCCAGGCATACACCACCGTGAACCTTCAATGCCCGACGAAAATTGGTACATGGACACCGAGCCACATATCACCTCACCCGGTCGTCGGGTAACATATCTCAACTACGTCGGCTAAAGTGTCCTCAATTTATTACCGTCGGCAATGGTCATCGCATTCCAATTGAAGGTTACGGTAACACACACACCAAACATCCACACCCACCTTTCTCCCTAAACCACGTCCTATACACACCTAACATCATTAAAAACTTAATCTCTCGTTAGAAAATTCACTAGCAATAATTCGTGTCCGTCGAATTTGACCCTTTTGGCTTTTCTCGTGAAGGAACTCAATACGGGGAAAATTCTTACACGCCGCAATAGTGTGGGAGATCTCTACCCATTCACTCAATCTTCCGCCGACGACCGCAAGCACCTCTATCCCTTGCGGCGATCTCTCCCTCAACTTGGCACAACAGACTCGGACACCCGGAGACCCAGCTTTTACTTTTCTTAGGACTTCTAAGCGTATTCAATGTAATAATGGGAAAATTGCCCAACACTGTTTTTCTTGTCCACTAGGCAAACATACTCGTCTTCCCTTTATGTCATCAAACAATGTTACTTTTTCTCCATTTGATATTGTTCATGCTGATTTGTGGACATCTCCGATTGCTAGCTCTTTGGGTCATAAATTCTATCTAGTATTCTTGGATGATTTTTCACATTTTGTCCGGATTTACCCACTGAAATTCAAATCAGAAGTTTTTGCAAAATTCCTCGAGTTTCAAAGATTCATTAAGACACAATTTGAAAAACCTATTAAATCATTCCAATGTGATAATGGACGTGAATTTAATAACTCGGCATTTCACAATTTCGTTCTAAACAAGGCATGATTTTCCGTTTTTCTTGTCCCTATACTTCTTCCCAAAACGGAAAGGTCGAAAGAATTATACGTACCATCAATAACATGGTCCGCACACTTCGTTTCATGCCCGCCTACCACCGCCTTTTTGGGTCTATGTCAAAATGGTAGAATCCCTTCTAAATATTTTACCAACTAGCACACTCCAAAACAAAACTCCTACAGAAATCTTATACCGTAGGCGACCATCATATGATCACCTACGTATTTTTGGATGCTTATGCTACCCCAACATAGCCTCCACCGCACCCCACAAACTTGCCCCTCGCACTCTTCCATGTGTCTTCCTTGGTCTATCTCCTAATCATCGGGGCTACGGTTCTATGACATTGCTACTCGCAAAATCATCGTCTCCCGTCACGTCACCTTTGACGAGACAACCTTTCCTTTTTCAAATCTCCGAAATTTCAGACCACCGATTACATCTTTCTCGATGAACCAAGTCTCGTCCCCGGTCATCCAATATCTATACCAACAAGACAGCGCCCCACCTGTTCCGCGGTCCCACCGTCCGCACCACCCCACCAAACTCCCTCGCTCACCCCTACAAGCCCTCGGCCGAGTCACCGCGCCACCGCCGACACCGCCGCCCACCGATCCGAACTAGTGGACCAAAGAACCTCACGCCCGACCCACCACCACCGCCCTCACATCGCATGGAGACTCGTGCACAACACGGGATATTCAAACCCAAGGTTCAATTCAATCTCTCCACACATACCTTATCACCCATTCCAAAAAATCTAAAACTAGCAAAACTGGACCCAAATTGGAATGCGGCCATGTGCGAGGAATTTAACGCTTTAACCAAGCATAACACTTGGGATTTGGTACCTAGATCAGCTGGTGTGAATGTTATCCGGTGTATGTGGCTATTTCGTCACAAGTTCAAAGACAGTGGTGACTTAGAGAGGTATAAGGCAAGACTAGTTGCCAATGGCACTAATCAGCAGGGGGGTATTGATTGTGGTGAGACATTCAGTCCGGTTGTTAAACCGGCCACTATTCGGACTATTCTCAGTATTGCTATGGGCATGCATTAGCCGATTCATCAGCTTGATGTCAAAAATGCGTTTCTTCATGGGGATTTGAAAGAGACTGTGTACATGCATCAGCCTCCTGGCTTTGTTCATTCGGCAGCTCCGCAGTTTGTGTGTCGTCTCATTGTATGGATTGAAACAGGCACCCCACGCTTGGTATGATCGGTTCGCCAAGTATCTTCTGCAGATTGGTTTTGTATGTAGCAGGTGTGATACATCTCTCTTCACGCTTCACCGAGGTAGCAGCACTGCATATTTGCTATTATATGTCGATGACATTGTTCTTACTGCCTCATCTGACGGGTTGAAGAATGAAATCATTGCTCTACTCAAAACTGAATTTGCTATGACTGACTTGGGCAAGCTAAGTTATTTTTTGGGTATATCGGTGACAAGATCGCAGACCACTATGTTCCCGTGTCGTGTAAGTATGCAGAAAAGATAGTGTACAGGGCCAAGATGGCAAATTGTAAAATTATGCCAACTCCGGTGGACTCAAAATCCAAGCTTAGTGCTAATGACGGTGCGCCAGTTTCTGATCCCACTCTATATCGGAGTCTAGCAGGTGCTCTTCAGTATCTTACATTTACTAGGCCTGATATTGCATATGCCGTTCAGCAGTGTGTGTCGTTCATGCACGACCCCGAGAGTCCCATTTTGCCGCCCTCAAACGTATTATCGATATGTTAAGGGCACACTAGACTTTGGTTTACATCTATACACCTCTCGCCCCAACCAAGTTGCTAGCCTACACGGATGCAGATTGGGCGGGATGCCCCGACACACGTCGCTCCACCTCGTGGTACTTGTGTATTTCTAGGGGATAATCTTATCTCATGGTCCGCCAAGCGGCAGCCACGCTATCCCGTTCGAGTGCCTTTGAAGCGAATATCGCGGAGTTGCTAATGTTGTCGCCGAGATCCGTTGGCTCCGAAATCTTCTTTTGGAGCTCCAAAGTGTCCATTGCGCAAGGCGTCTATAGTCTATTGTGACAACATATCTGCTATCTATATGTCTCATAATCCGGTCCAACATCGGCGGACTAAGCATATTGAGATGGATATCCACTTTGTGAGAGAGAAGGTTGCCCGTGGTCGTCAAAATTTTACACGTGCCTTCCTCTTATCAGTATGCAGACATTTTCACAAAGGGACTACCGCGACAGCTCTTCACCGACTTCCGATCCAGCCTTAGCATTCGGCCTCCTCCCGCTCCGTCTGAGGGGGAGTATTAGCGAATATTCTCATAATATTCTCCGTATATTTTGTAATAATGGTAGATGTATAATTAAGGTAACTTAGGATTCTAACTGTATTAGGAATCAACCTTTGTAAGGTAAGTTAGGATTCGTACCATATTAGGAATCAACCTTGTACAGCTATATATATTGTGAATAATGAAAGGAATCCGCAAGGGAAATTATTCCATCTTTCAATAAAGATATTTAAGGGATATGAAAAGTTGTATATAATGTAATTAAAAAGAATAAATTATATTTATGTAATTTTTTTAAATAGTTATAACTCTTTTAAATATCTTTTTTTTTAAAATGTATTTGTGTAATTTTCCCTTGTATTGTTGAGACGATGATAGTGGGTTTATTGATGAATTGTAAACAAGCAATGAGCCGAGTAGATAATTGCAGTCCGTTTTCTTTGCAGAATCACAAAATTGCGTGGATTCCCTTTATACGAGTTGGTCTTTAATTTTTTTCCCCTCAATTTGTTGGTCTTTTAATTTTTTTTTTCACTATTTCTCATTTAATGGAAATTTTGGGTTCGAATCAAACAGAGACAAAAAAAGAAAATAAATTCGCAAGGTAAAATTTAACAGAAATTATGCTTATTCTGCCAAAGTTATATAGGCATAGTCTCTATGTAACTAACCGAACAAGACATAATCTTAATTTTTCAACAAAACTTTGCCTTCGGGCGTAATTACATAGAAATTATGCCCCTTAAGGCATAATCTCTATACAACTTTGGCCGAATAGGCATAATTTCGATGAAATCTTTCTTTGCGGTTTATTTTCTTTTTGACTTAGTTGAGATTCGAACACACAACCTCAGAGATATTTTCGGAGGCATAATTACATAAAAACTATGCCCCTTAAGACATAATTTCTATACAACTTTGGTTGAATAGTCATATTTTCTAATGAATTCTTGCCTTGCGATTTTTTTTTCTTTTTGATTCTTCTGAGATTCAAATCCATAACCTTAAAGTATTTTCAATTATTTTTAGGCGAAGGGACAAAATTAAAGACCACTAATTTGAGGGGAAAAAATTAAAGACCACCTTAAAATAGGGAAATAGTGCGAATTGCCTTTGCAGAATTGGGGTTGGATTAGAAAATGGGCTTTGGACTACTTTCCACAAAATTGACCGTTTGGCCTAAAATGATAACAACCGCCTAACCGATTACCCTTCAAACGCACTGGCCTTTAATTTTTGCCTTTTGTATTTGTGGTCTTTACTTTTTGCCTCTGCTGTAATAAAAATATTCAGATCTATTTTGCTCGTCATAAGTTAGGTAACAATTTTATCTCCGAAAATTGAACTTTTGCCTTGCTCGGCTCAAGTTTTGTGGGAATTAAGTTATGTAATAATATTTTTCGAATTATGTTGAGTGTTCAAAATTCCTTTTCTGGCATAACTTGTGTGAATGTCATGATACATAAGCCGAAGCTAAATGTAAACTTTGTCGAGTGAAATCTAAACTTACGCCATTTTTCAGATTATGTTGAGTGTTAGAAGTTTTGCCTTGTTCGACATAACTTGTGGGTTGTTATGATACATATGTCGAAGCTCAACGTAAACTTGACCGAGCGAAATCTAAACTTATGACGCGCCTGAAGTGCAAAAATTTAAAAAGATAAATATTAGGATCAAAAATTAAAAATCACCCTGAAATAGGCCATTTGTGCGAATGATCCAAAGTTTATTACAATAGCTATTTGATGAAATAAAAACTCCAGCCGGGCATCCTAATATCCCAAATGATTTTCTCGTAAACAGCTTAAATCACAAACACTATAATTCTCAATGCAAATCAAGAAGCTTAGAATACAAAAACAAAGTAGAATGCATCAAAATCAGGAATCTCTCGAATTTAAATGATATTCTCAAAATTTATTCCATGAGTGCTCTAGTTTTGGTTCAATATAGCGGAGTGTGGGTAAATAAAAACAAAATTCATTCATTTCATTCTCAATATTTACGTGCCACACCTAAAACAAATTCAAACCTGAAAGAAAAATAAATAAAAAATAGCAAAAGTAAGAGAGAGAGAGAGAGAGAGAGAGAGAGAGAGAGTGCAATTCATACACAATTCACACACATTATAAGATGTATATACACTATATTTATAATACACACCTCATATATATAATGTACATATTTATATAAGAAGATGTAGAAGAAGAAAGTGTTTACGAGGTGTAAATGCAGTTTATATAATACTATAATGCAAATAAACCTCATATATTCAATTTATATACAGTAGAAGATGAAGAAAGAATGTTATACATTTTTTATAGTATACACACCTTTAATATACATGGTATATACATTTTTACACACTATACATAAAATATACAAACTCCAGAAATAGTCAACAAAAATATTATGTTACTTCTGTAAATTATATACTATTAAAATCTGTTTACTTCCGTATAATCTCCAAACTCTACTTTCGATTTGATCAATTCAATATTTAAAATCAAAATTTAGATATTCAAAAACTATACAAAAAGTATTGTAAGTTGACACTTCTTCTCATGTCAATATGATAAAAAAAATGCATTATGTTGATCAAAGTTTACACAATTGAATCTCGAGAAGCGAAAAATGTCACTTAAATTGTGACGTAATAAACTATATTGCAGTTAGCTCTCTAAAAATAACCTTAAGCATCATTAGGGGAATTAGTCATTCATGCACCACACACTATAGCTATGATAGGAACAAAAAAGATAAAGAGTGACGGGTATTCTAAGTAAAACCGAGTGACAAGTCAAGCTTCTGATCTCTATCATCCTTAACAAAAGTAGGTACGTTCTCTTGACATTCTTCAAGGAAATCATTGTTGCATCTTTGACTACTCCTTTGCCATTTAGGGAAACCTTGTTGATCTCCCTCACAAATAAGGGTTACTATTATTACTATTCAAATAGTTCCCATATTGATTTCGATAGAGCATTGCAGCATTATAATTATTATTATTGTCAAATCCTGGTGCTCCATTTGATCCAAATGATCTGCTAGAAATTAACTGTTGTTGCTGCTGACCAGGTGGGAACTGACAAAAGTTGGCTGCATGAGCAGGTATGTAAAGAGAAGGATGATTTATAAGGCCTATTGGATGGTTAGGTGCAAAAACAAGAGGTGCTCCTTGTGGGAGTAGTGAAGGGAAGTTAGTAGTATAATCATGATGATGATGATGACGACGAGGACGACGAGGACGAGTGATGATGATGATGACGAGGAAGAGGAGGAGATGACATGATTCTTTTGTTCTTTCTGGCAGCTGTTCTCTCTTTCTTGTGTGCATTTTGATGGCCTCCTAATGCTTGTGAACTACGAAACTTTCTTGAACAATATAAACATGGAAATGACCTTGTGTTGTCTTCCGAATTGTTATTTGCTTGGACATGGCTTACTTTCTCACTTTCCATACCTGAAAAATAAACTTAGTTAGGGAAAAGAACTTTTAATGACAGGTAATGGAAAAATGAAAGAAACAACAATTACTATGCCACAATTCCAAATGAGTTGAAGTCAGCTAAATTCAAGTACTAAGAGTTTTTTGATATCTTTAACTAGCACATAAATTTTTGATAGGACTAAAAGGTTCCTATAAAACATAAAATTAGTGCCACAGCCAAGAATTTAAGTAATAGGATTCAAAAAAATCTAAGAATGGTGCACTTAAAGATATATGTTGACACCCAATTTTTTCTCATATTTTCCGATTATTTATTTGTATTTTTTAATATTTTGACACCTCAAAACAATTTTAATATATATATATATATATATATATATATATATATATATATATATTTATATATAATGTTTTTAATATCGTCGTTTATTTTCAATATCATTATTTATTATCATTATTATTGTTATTTATATTTTTACTAACATTTGCCTTTTAATATCATAAGCATAGTTTTACCTTAATATTCCATGTTATTTTTTTTTCGCAAAACGGCATCGCATTCTTTATTAAGAATTAAGCCTTTCGCAAACATTATGTTTTTATTATTATCACATCGTTATTTTTTATCTTTATAATTTACATTTTTGCAAAACATCTTTTAATAATAAACCCCTTTATATTTTTTTTAAACCACAACCCATTTTCCCCTTTAACCCAAAACATTCTACCCGTTTAGGAATACCTTGTGAGGACAAAAAATCAGAATTTGCTAAACTGGTACCTAATTCCTTGGCATTATCAGATCTGATCACCTTTAGTTTAGTTTGGAATTGTCTTTCTACCTTACACAAAATAATTTGAGCACATGAAAAACATTGCTTTTGGTCTTAAGTAAGTAGGTCCAAGTACCTCTACTATAATCATCCACAATTATTAAAAGTTATCTAAAACCATCATGAGTGTTGACTTTATAGGATCCCCAAGTGTCCACATGAATAAGCTCAAACATTGCTTTTGTGTTGATGGAACTGGATGGGAATGATAATTTGGAATGTTTAGCTTTAGCACAAGCATCACAAGGAAAATCATTAACAGAAGAATGTAATGGAAAACTTGAAATATTATTCATATTAGATATGGGCAAATGCCCCAATCTTTATTGTCATAGTCTTACCTCAAGAGTACTTTTACTAGATGAACTAGGAATTGAAAAGACTTGAACATCAGTGCTACAACTGATTTTAGGATCTAGAGTACTAGTGGAAACAGAAACTGAAGAAACTGAAATTGAGCTGGACTTGAGTGGTGTGGACTTGAGAATGTATAGACCCTCCTTGACTTCACCAAGAACCACTGGGCTCTTCATGAAAGGGCCCTGAAAAATGGCACCAAAAGAGAGAAAAATTAACATACAATGAAACTGGGATGTGAATTTGTGTACTGATAAAAGATTGAACTTAAAATCTGGCACAAAGAGTACATTATGTAACACCAAATTAGGTAAAACAGTTACACTGCCTTTGTGTGACTTTAAGCTTGTAAGAATTTGGCAAACTAACATATAATACTGTAGATAAACAAGTGATATTAGACAAAAGAGATAAATCAAATATCATATGTTCTGAAGCACCACTGTCAAGTACCCAAGAATTAGATTGAATTTTAGAATAAAAAGAGAAAGAATTAGGGTTGAAATGTAGGGTGATTATGCCAGCACAGTTAGCTGAAAATGTTCCTTCAGAACTTGCATCATGTTGTTCAGCATACTTGTACTGCTGCAAAGATTGGTCAACTAGTTGTGCTGTTCAGGGGTCATCTGTTTGCCAAAAATGGACAAACCAACTTCAAAATAATTGTTCTGATTTAATCCCACTGGTGTAGCATTGCTAAGAGCTGGATTCTTGTTTTTCTTTGACCTAGTAAACTTGAAATCAGGAGGAAAACCAATTAATTTAACATCTATTAACATCATGGTTTGTCATTTTGCAATATGTGCAAAACAGTCCTGAATTTGGCTTGTCAAAGTTACCCTTGAACTTTCCTTCATATGCTGGATATTTTTGCTGATTGTTGTTATTAAACCTTTGTGTATTGTTGTTGTTGTTCTGATTTTTAACCATGAAAGCAGCCTGAGAGGGGTGTTCTTCCATGTGCACCTCTCTCTATTTTTCATCTTGAATGAGCAAGTAATAGACTGAGCTTACAGTGGGTAATTGACCCATCATCAGAATGGTGCTCTTGGCACTAGAATAACTATTGTTCAGTCCCATTAAGAAGTGAATGTCTCCCATCCTGATGGGATTTGATAGTTTTGACCTTCCCACTATAAACACATTTTCAAGAACAATGATCAAAGGTAATAACTGCATCAAGTTCATCCCATATTCTTAACTTTAGTAAAATAACATGCAATATCTGAGTTCCCTTGTACTGCATCTGAGAGTTCCTTTTGGAGCTAATAAAGTTGAACTCCACTACATTGTCCGAATCTGGTTGCTAATTCTTTTTAGATTTTTCTTACAATTCTGGAGTAAAGAACAGATTCAGCAATGTCCTTTAAAAGGGAGTTAAGATCCAGGAAATGACCATGTAATTACATCCGATCCACAGTTTGTGAAGTGGATCTGAAGGTTAGCTGATAGAGCTATGATGAAGGCCCTACTCCAGCCAGCATAACCCTTTCCATCAAACAAGGAGTTGACAAGCAACATCCCTGGTGAATTTGATGGATGAAGATAGAAAGGGCTGGAGTGGTCATTTATGGGGTTGATCTTATAGTTGGTTTGAATTGTTTGAGTAATTTCTCCACTCATAATTGGTATGTGAATTGAAGAATTAAAGAAGGGAAAAAGAGTGAGATCAGAATTGAAGAATGATCAAAGAGCAAAGGATGGATCTTAGAGAAGAAACACCTACAGCTCTGATACCATATTGAAAAAACAAGAGAAGCTGAGAACTTTTTTGTGTATTTGCTATGAGCATTGTAGCTGTTTATATACAAGACAAATGAAATAATGGAAACTTCTATTCTATTCTATTTTATGCTAGCTGCTTATACATCATTGGCTGATAGTGTAACAAATTTTATTCCTTCTACAAGAAAAAAATTTATTGTAATTATGTATACTAGATATATCTGTACAAATATTTAAGTGCGCTGGATAAAAGAACATGAGCCCTTTATTTTGTGTCGTAGCATGTTCTGAATAAAAAGCCCAATGGAGGCCCAATATAACAAAGTCTTTGATGACTTCGATGGAAACGAGAGTTCATCAAAACTGGTCTTCATCTTCTTCAACAGTGAGCATAGACCATGTCCAACACATCTGCTTAAATGATTGCCGTGAGTAAATTTATAGAAATAATTGAATTTCACTTAGTTACAAGCAATAAATAACACTCCCGCCGTTCCAATTTATGTCATCACTTGACTTGGCACGGAGCTTAAGAAAAAAAAAAGACTGTTGAAATGTATGATTCAAAACATATCTTATATAAATGTGTGACGGTAAATCATCTCATAAAGTTAAATTATTTTTAAATATATAAATGTGACATTCTTTTTGGACAGACCAAAAAGAAAATATTGCCACATAAATTGGGACAGAGGGAGTAATGTACAATTTTTTTTTGCATTTTTCATTTTTGCATTATGATTAACTAATACATATGATCACTTTACTTTGTGATTTTTAAGAATTAAATTATTTGAACTGTTATAAGCAAAAAGCATCATGTGCAACAGTGCAAACAAATATTTTTCTAAAGGACGATACTATTTGGACAAAAATTTGGGGGCAGAATTTGGGCAGAAAAAGCAAAATGTCAGAGATGTCCTTAACCGCCAAAAATTAATTAATCAAATGTGATTAAGCTTAACTAAGCATCTTAAGTACGCCACCATTTTGCGCTGATCGAGGTTGACTTGTTCATTTTTTTTCCTATACGTATTACTTATTAATGTTTTATTTTCCCTATACGTATACGTATTATATATCAATATGTATACTCTATATTAGAATTTTCCCTCCATTTTTCACTTGACCTATAGATCTTCCTCACCTCATCACACAAACTCGCCGTCATAAATCTAGCTATTGTAATTATGTTTGTGTTCTTACTTAAAAATGAACCTCAACAAAGATAACCGAGATGATCATATTAGGACTGCGTTATACGAGTCTCTAGGGTTGATGTCGGAAGATATCTTGATGAATGAAGATAATGAGTTCAATACTGATTCAGCTGGCAGTCACAGTGGCGGGAAATATACACACATGGATGGACAAGCTGAAGAGACTTCTGCTTATAGTGGAGAATCGGAGGAAGTGTACTATGATGAGCAAATATTAGCAGATACAATGAGAGGTATGTTTTTCAAATCCGCTAAATCGGTGTTTTGTTTCTATAAAAAATATGAGAAAATGAGAGAATTTTGTGTGTTGAAATGAACACTTTCTTTTTGTTTGTGACAGGTCTAGAAAACCAACTAATCAAAAACACACTAAGAGGATTGGATGCGAGGCAAAAGTTAATGTTGTTAGGAAGCGAGATGGTTCATGGATGGTCACTAAGGTGTGTAGAGACCATATTCATCAATTGGACTCTAACATGTCGTGGCATATGGCTGAACACAAATCTATTAGTAAACATGTGAAGATAATTCTTAAAGCTAATGATAGAGTTGGCTTAAGACCTTACAAGAGCGTGAGACTTTTAGAGGTTCAATCTGGTGGGCCAGAAAATATGAATTGTACCCCAAACGACTGTAGAAATTATATTTAACAACTAAGGAGGTTGTAAATGCTAGGAGATGATGCAAACGCTTTATGCCAGTTCTTTAGTGACATGCATCCAAAGGATAATGAATTTTACTGCTCCATGGAGATGGATGGTGCAGGTAAGATTAAGAGAGTCATATGGTTTCACTCACACTGTAAATATGCATATGAGGAGTTCAGTGACGTAATATGCTTCGATACAACTTATCTTGTGAATATGTATAACATGTCATTTGGTTCTTTTGTTAGTATTAATCATCATGGCCAGTCTATACTTTTGGGATGTGCTCTTCTTATAAGTAAGGACGCTAAACAATACAAGATTATTTTTCGTAAATGGAAAAAAGCCATGAATAATGTTGTTCCAAAGGCTATCTTGACTGACCAATGTGAAAGCATTAAGGCAGATGTTAGTGTTGTGTTTGAAAACACAGTTCACAAATATTGTATTTGGCATATATTCACTAAGTTGCCTATGCGTCTAAAGGTGATGGATGATCAATATAAAGGGGCGAAAAATGAATTCATGAGCATTGTCCTTGATAGCATTACCACTGAAGAGTTCGAGCATAAAATGGGGTGAGTTTATTGGGAAATATGAACAAGAAGGAAGTGACTGGTTAGTAAATTGTATTCAGAAAGGGAAAAATAGGCGTCAATATACCTGAATAACTACTTTTGGGCTGGGATGTTATTGACTCAAAGAAATGAGGGAATGCATGCCTTATTCGATGGATTTATCAATATAGGTGCACGCTGAAACTGTTTGTTCAACAGTATGAGTTAGCATTGAGAGATAAATACGAGAAAGAGTTGGCATCTGAGTATTAGTTTCGGTAAACTAAAACAAGATGTGAGTGACAGTTCTAGTGGTAAGCGCAACTCCAAGCTGCTTTTACCCGCCATATGTTTGAAATTTTTCAATGTGAGTTAAAGAGGTTCTTTCTCTGTGATTTAAGCATAGTAGATAATGAGTCAGTCGTGGACGGAGTGGAGAAGTACGACATAACATATACCTCAATAAAAATGATTTATATGAGAATGAATTTGTCTTCAGGGTTAAACACACTATAGACGACGAATATTTTGAGTGCAATTGCAAATTCTTTGAATAAAGAGGGATTATTTATTTCCATATACTTAAGGTGATGGCACATAAGAAGATCAAATTGTTCAAAGAAAGGTATGTTTTGACAAGGTGGAGAAAAGATGTTGTTCGACACCAATTGAAAAAATTCTTTCTGGGAGGTTACCTACATATGACGGATGAGTACAAGAAGTATAAGGAGTTAATGAATTATTTTGACGAGGCATGTAATATTGCATTGGACAGTGAAATTATGGTATAATTTGTCAGGTCAAGATTATTAGATTTGCTTAATGATATTTCTAATTTTGATCATGATATGATACAAGAGGTTACGCAAAACGGGGTAACTTTATCAGGAATAGTGGAAATGATCATATACCAAACCCTACACCAAATCCTGTACCAAATGGAGGAAATGATCATATACCAAATCCTACACCAAATCATGTACCAAATGGACCATCACCAAATTTTATTGACCCTGAAGTACATTGTTCACATGGAAGGCCAAAGGAAATATGATATAAACCACCAAGTCAAGTCTTATATAGTTCTTTCGATGGGATGAGTGTGTGATACAATGATAGTAGGGGAGGAGGTAGGACTGTAGGAGCAAGTATGGCATCACAAGATGGAGGAAGAGGCAGAGGAAGAGGTGCAAAACAATGGCCCAGCGGTTCGACCAGAGCAACAAGTGGGGTACAATTTTGCATTATCACTTTAATTTAATTAACGTCATTAGATTACTTGATAGAAATTTGAATTTGGTCTAACTCGCATTGCAGCAAAATGATGATGGAATATCACAAGAGGGAGAGAAAGAGGAAGAGGATGAGGCGAAGCAAGGGGACTGTGCAACACCACAAGAGCAAGAAATGAGGTACTGCTTTGCATACTCAATTTAACTTAACTAACATCATTGAATTTACTTGGTTAAGTTTGAATTTTCTCAAACTCCTATTTTAGAAAAATGATGATGGAATGTCACAACATATGGGGTTGCCTGATTTGATTCTCTGCAGCCAAGAAGACTCATTCTTTGAATATTAAATTTGTTTAGAAAGAATAATTGAAAGAATGCTTTGGATCATATATTACAGTTCTTGAGAGTTATTGTTCTCAATTGTATTCTACATTCATGTGCTTGATGGATGTTGTTCAATTCTCAGTATGTGAAGGGAGTTGATAAATTAAAAAATTCTACAATGTCGTTGGTTGATGCATCAAGTTGTACCGTTCGAATGATCAAACAAGACAAATCAAATAAGCGAGGACATGATTGACCCATTAGTTAATTTGTATGACGGATCAACCAAAACAATTAGCATGATCAACTGCTTGGTTGACAAATTCGTAATTATTGTGAGAAGATCAAACAAGACAAAACTCATGAGCGAGGGCATGGTTGACCCATCATGAAATATTGTACGAAGGTTCAACCATATAATAACAAGGACACACCAACAAGCTTCAAAATTAATGTTGTTTAAAACAAACAAAAGCAAAAAAGACATGACATTTGGTTACACAACATGAATATACCACTACAAATGCTGAAATTGTAACTTCCTTTTCAAACAGGTGTAGCATCAATCAACATCACATTTTGTTGCATCCACCCCAATACTAACAAGGACGCTTCAGGGGGATCATTTTCAACCTTGAAATATTTGCATTTAAACGATGAAGTAGCACATCCTGACGCTTTTTGACATTGAAGATCTGTCCCTCTAAGGTGGTCATATGTTTATTAATGTCTTCCAGCCTTTATCTAGACGAACGTTTAAACGATCAACACTATTTTTCACATAACTCATGCAGCACATAAACAATATGTTGGTGTCATCAAAACACGTGAGGATCTTTCCTTAGTGACGGATAACGCACTCCATATTTATTTTGAGCACATAAGTCTTCACACAAGAGAAGAAAGAATAGAGAATGTGAAGAACAAAGGAAGAATGTGGAAAACATATATAACCAAGAGAACTTTTCCCCTAAGCATACCTAGCCAATGACCTTCAAGCCTTGATATATATTTATTTTCTTGCTAGTCCGTAGACTCACTAAATGTTTATATGGATTCAACAACATAATTAATAGGGTTGCTAATATGTCCGTTTAAATGCATCTACACATAAGATCGATTGTTGATAAGGCTGTTTAGATGCATCTATAACGTCCCTTAAATCCAGATTTATCCTCATTGTTTTCAATTAAAATGATATAAGGCACATGTCCCTTAAATACAAAAATATTTATTTATTATTTGACCCATAATTAAATATAAAATTAAGGTTCAACCATCTAACATCAAGTTACTATCAAAATATTAAGGAGATAAATATTACTAGCAGTACAAATATATAGGAACATATGATTGCATAACTTCCCCTTATAAATATTAATAATCAAAATACATAAGGGGGTTGGGGGTTTTCAAAAGCACCAACAAAAACAAATACATCTACCATAAGAGCACCAACAAAAATAAGCACATCTACCATAAGTCCATACTAGAACAAGCACTAACTAGGACAAACATGTATCATACGTCCATACTAGAACAAACACTAACTAGGAAAACAACAACAAACAGCCTAAAGCAAGATTGGTGGAGAATGGGGAGGAGTGACATATTGATCAACATCAATATGAAATGAGCCCAAGACACCACAAATCATTCTCTTCAGTCTCCGTGCCACAACTTCCAGTCGGTCACTCAACTATTGATGACGTTCCAGGAGATCTCTACATTGCGCGTCTATTATATTCACATGTTCATTAATGACATCAAAGCGATCCTCGATGTCCTCCATTATTTTTCCAGTGCGCCTAAGAATTGTCTCCATTTTTTTCCTATAAAATCAAATCAGAATAAAATTATGGATGCAACGAGTAAGAGAATAAAAAGAAAGTTAGTATAAATGAAACTGTGAAGGAAACAAATGAAGTAGGATACCTGATTGAGTAGAGCTTCAACAGACTCTAGAGCACCAGTGTAAATGGAGAGAGTCGGTGAACAAAGAAGATTAGAACAAGCCCACTATAAATAGGGAGAAAAAATAATGTGTGGTTTAATCGACGCAGCCGGTCACTATTAAGAAGCTTTTTTATTTTTTTGACAAGATAGTTAATTAATGAGTTAATAAATAATTATCAGGAAATTTTTAAATAATACTAATAAAATATTTATGAAAAAAATATTATTTAAAAAATTCAAGTGTCCATACTAAATTAGAAAATTCATTAATTAACATTAAATTTCTTCAGTAAAAGAACATCATAATACTTGAACATTACAAATCACATACTACTATGCAAAAACAACTAAACAATGTCTTTCAAAATCTCATACGCAATTGAGGTATGTGGATCAGTCTTGATCTAGATCCCACAGTTAGAGAATATTCTCTCCAACCTAGTAGCAACTAGGAGTGGCCAGTGGGCCGGGCTCGGGTCTGGCGGGGTCGGGGTCGGGGCGGGACGAGAGAAGGGGTGGGGTCGGGTCTGGCGGGCTCTGGCGGGGTCGGGTCTGGCGGGACTGGAGCAAGTCCCGTCCTGATCCCGATCCCGTCGGGCTCGGGCTCGGGGCGGGATACGGCGGGTTTTCATTTTTTTTTTTTTTTAAATAACATATGTATAAAAAAAACTCAATAAACAAAATAAGATAGTGTAATAAAAACATCCCAAGGCTGTTTTTGTGCCTCTTATATTATTTAATAGACATATGATTTTTTTGTAATACAAATACAATTGTCTAAAATCTAAATTGCAACTTTATGGTGTTGTCCAAAAGTTACAAATTACATATATTCACTAAGTAATATAAAATGTGCAACTGCCTTATAAGCTGGTTTTTCCATATATTCACTAAGTAATAAAAATATTAGAGTTATATAAAATAACATAGTTGAAATAGTTGGATAATATATACCGGAAAATTCTTTTGTTGCTTGAAAAAATTTCTCTAAAAATACAATAAGTTCGGAGATTTTTTCCCAATCACTATCTAAAATCATATCAGCTGGCTTTTTATTATGAGAGTTAAAAAATAAAGTTATAGGTAATTTATAGTCATAAGCAACAAGTAGTTGCTCGTATAAAGAATTTCACCTAGTGGATACTTCTTGTGGAATTTTTCTAAAAGGTAGTCCACAATCATGACAAATTTTTTTATATTCTTTTCTACGTTGTACTTTATTACTTTTAAAAATAAAGTTTATAGCAAATTGTATTTTACTAAGAATGTCTTCAAAAAGTGATAGACCATCCTTTACAATTAAGTTATATATATGGCACGCACATTTTATATGAAAATGGTCTGGAAAAGAAGGAGTTAAACGATTTTTTAAAATTGTAATTGCGTAATTGTTATTAGAAGCGTTATCTAATGTAATAGTCATAATTTTATCGGTAATTCCGTAATAATCGCACACTTGATAAATATTTTCTCGCAATAAAAGTACCAAAGTGTGCCTATCATCTATATATCTATACGCTAAAATACGTTTTTGCATAGACCATTTATAATCTATCCAATGACAAGTTACAGTTAAATAATCATGGCCGTTAGTACTACGACCTATATCAGACGTGATGGATACTTTGCCATTAAAATGATATAATGAAAAACGTAAATATTGTTGATATTCATGCGCGAATTTAAATACATCTCTCTTAACAAGTTGATCTAGGAAAACCGTTAAAAGCAGGATTATATATATCTCTAATGTAATGAATAAAACCGGGAGATGAAGGAAATGAAAAAGGCAAACCCTCCACAACAACTAATTTTGATATTGCTTCCCTATCTCTATGTTTATTGTATTTAGAGCCTACAATTCCCCCCGTCATAGGGTTAATTTGACCCTCGTACTTGGTCCGGGACAAGTATCGTATGTGAACCTTGTCCCGATGGAGCGGCGTTTGCGCACCCGGTTTTGAAGCCTGGTATTGGGCATACCTAGTTGGATGAGCACTTACTACGTGTCTAATTAAACCCCCGTCCCACCGTGACCTTTTCCAGTTTTAAATTTTAAAACATTTTTACAAATTTTACATATGGCTACTTGATTCTCTACGTCCCTATCAAAAAATGTCCATGCATCCGATTTTAATGGTCGTTTTCTTGGACCTCGTCTCATACTAGGGGGAATAGGAGGTATTTCGGTTGAAGGTGCACTAGTGGGTGTGTTGTCATCAACATTAGTGGGTATATCATCTAGATCATCGTCTAAATTAAAGTCTTCTTGAGTTCCGAGAAAATAGCTCCTGGTCTAAATCTAATGGTATTGTAGGAAAATATTGAGTATCAACAAAATCATCCTGTGTAGGAATAAGATGACTAGAAGAAGTACCCTTGCCCTGGTTGCCCCTACTAGAAGAAGCACCCTTACCCTTACCCTTAAACATACCTTTTAATCCTTCCATTTTAATTATGATAATAAATAAATAATTAAAGACAATAAAATTAAGTGATCTAAACTAAATAAACAGACAATAATAATTTAATGAAGGAACGAATGTACCAAACGCCGACGTAACGTCGACGTGTAATCGAGAGGTTGAAAATTGAAACTTTGCTCGATGAAAGATCCTCAAGCTAGTTGCCAACTTCACTACCAATTCCCAAATGAATAAATAAAATTGAATATTTAGCAAACAATGTAGACTTGTAGAGAGATATATTGAGAAATTAGAGAGATTGTAGGAAGATTTGTGAGAAAGATGAAGAGAAAATGAGTTATTTATAGTTGAAAAATTGGGTTAAAGTGTAAATATAATAACTTATGGGTTAAAAATAAATATTAAGGGGTAGGGGGTTGGGGGAGGGGGGGCTAAAATGGCCGTTGGTCAACGGCCATAATCTAAAATGGCCGTTGGTGCAACGGCCATTTTTGCAAAGGGGCGGGGTCGGGGTCGGGGCGGGGTCGGGTCTCGCGGGCCTGGGGCGGGGTCGGGTCTCGCGGGCCTGGGGCGAGCTCGGGTCTCGCGGGATGAGACATCGTCCCGTCCTGAGTTCGAGTCCCGCCCCCGTAATTTTTTTTTTTTTTTTTGGCGGGGTCGGGGCGGGACCGGGGCGGGCTCGGGTCGGGGTCGGGCTGTCCCGGCCCATTGGCCAGCCCTAGTAGCAACACATTTCAACCTCAACATCATTAACTCTTGGCTCCGGGATACCTGATCCACACGGCGAGTGAGTGTGGCAAGGTCAATACGAAGCTCTTGAATCTGCGTAACAAAATTGTTCCGCGACATGTTGATGGGATAGATGTGCACTTGTCCTTGAGGTGACGCCATTTGTGGTATGGGTTGAGACATTGTATACCTTCAAAATGACAACAAAATATATCATTAGCGGAAAATTAGTAAGGATAATATAACTAGAAGATATCATTAGCAGAAATCGCTACAAGTTACCCTTTGATTTGAAAAGACCTTCTGTCAATACTGAGAAGAAAAGGTTGTGCTGAGATTTTGATGACCTCCTAGTGATGATTATATGCAGTGGCATCGTAGAATAAGGTTGTATATTTAGCTTCGAAAACTGTCAATCATAATTGAAATCGATTAACGAAATCACGCCTGGCCAATAAAAATCAGAGGTATGCTTCGGAATTCTCGCATCGTTCTACATGCATGCTACTGATACTCATGAAAATAATTCAAGTGTTAAATATGAGTTAGTTTCCCTCCCATAAGATTCTAGGGTCAATCCTTCATTTAGAGTGTCATGTGTAGCATATTGTAAAAAAACGTATTAATAATGTGTACATATATGATTACAAGTGTTAATTATTCTATTAAATAAGTAATCCGTCAAAGAAAAATATTATAGTGGCAATTATAGTTAACATTTAACTGATTTCATAATAAAATCATCTAAATTATGAAATCCTTTTTGTTGTTGAATTAATCCTCATAAACAAACTTATTGTGACATAGTTATACCACCAAAAAGGTTAATAATATTATAAAAAAATTCCACAGTAAAAGAAGATTATAATACTTGGACATTACAAATCACATACTACTAAGGATAAATTATCTTCGTTGATCATCATGTATGAAGATTTGACGGATCATCCGAGATGTACTGATTATAACATGTGTTGGATTAAATCCGACACCGATGCTCATAACATAGCATTTGAGTGTTTATAATGGCTAACTATCATTATTGGGTTCAGTGATGGAGCTTTGTGTGGTCTCATTGGCTAGTGAGATGGCTTGTCAGAGCATCTAGAGGGGACGGGGGGGGGGGGGGGGGGGGGAGCTTTGGTTCTAACCCAAATGCTCCATCGCTGTTTTTAGTTTTAACATTCAATTTTTTTTTTAAATAAACTTATGTGAGGACAACTGTAACAAAAAGGTTGAACTCTTAATTCTCTAAATTTCTAAGGAAACTTTCTCTAACATTCAAATTTCTTATTTCAAAAAATTAAACTAATGTGAGAACAACTATAAAAAAAAAAGAAGTTGAACTCTTAATTCTCTAAGGATAAATTTTCTTAGTTGACCATAAGATGTGACCATTAGATGTGAATAGTTAAAGGGAAAACTAAATAAATTAACATAATAAATAAATAAAGGTTTAACACAACTCATAAAATTTAAAAATTGTATGCGTTACACATTTTTGCATGTAAGAATTGGGGACTAGGTTAAATGTATTGTAACTACATTACCACACAAGACACAAGCTACTACATGATAAGAAGTTCGTCCACTGTAGAAGTTAGTTACGTAAGTGAGTAAGGGTGATTTAGTAGTCAATTTGCTGTTATGATTCAACAAAAACAATGTAGTTGTACATGTTATCATGTATAATATGTTTTTATGTAGTTTTACCACAAAAATAAGTTATTATTATAGAATAAATTCTCTATTCTTTCCTATTTCATATGGTAACTTAGATGACCATCAAATGACTAAATCTGACGGATCAACCAAGTTCAATACGTGAGAAATATATAAATCATATAACCTCAGTTAAAAAAAATAATTTAACGCGTAATATTTTCCCACGAATTAAAACCTGCCCAATAAGGCGTCCATCCGACTTTCCCACCCCACCCCCTCACCTTAGTCATACTAATAAAGATAACTCCATTATCTTCCCCCTATAAAAAGGAGAGTGTATCAAGTGACTCTCCACACATAACCCCTCCAATTCAGAATATCAAAATCATGCCGTCTTTTAGACTTAGAACCACAGGTCAAGCAATCAGTAACCTGGCTCATCAAATTGGCACTCTTAGGAACCGAGTCGATGAAACCATGGAACTGCTCCTGGATCACATGTAGCAGGTCCAAAGTGAAAACTAAAGGATTAAAAGAATGCTACGTAGTATCCTACTCAACCTTGGAAATTGCGAAGAGTTCAACTCTCCCCCTGGATCCCTGCACAGGACGATGACTAGATTTAGGGTATCATTTATGTTATTTTTCATGTGTCTTTCATTTCAATGCGTGTTTTGCGGACAAGATTTAAGATATAGTTCTTGTTTTGTTGATGTTATTGTCCATGTGTCATGTTCATTTCTAGTTAATGGAATTTTAATGGATGTTTTATTCATGAAATTTTAATGGATGTTTTGTTTATGTTACTTGGTCTCTTTTATTAATGATATTATTCAAAGAAGAAAGAATATTAAGAACAAAAATGAAAGAAATTAGTTAACAAATGTTTTTTAACCGCACATTACAAACGAAAAGGCACCTCTATAAATTTTTTATTTTTTTCAAACGAGAAGGCACTTCCATAAATCTTATCTAACCGCACATTACAAATTGCTCGTCATTTAAAAAAGGAAGATAGTATTAAAAAAAAAGAATATTAAACACAAAATGAAAGAAATTAGTTAACAAACGATTTTTTACCGCACATTACAAACTGCTCGTCATTTAAAAAAGATAATATTTTAAAAAAAGAATATTATGCATGAAAGAAAAAAGAATTTAATCAAAATAATTTAAAATACATGCGAAGAGGCATCTACAAGAGTCGTCTAATAAATTTGCAGCGTATTAACTTGGTTGATCAGTCAAATTATATCATTTGATGGTCAAGTAGATCATCCTTAGCAAATAGATGTCCAAAAGACACGTTGATCCGAAAATGCACCTCCGTAATATTAATTTGAATTTAAAAAGGATCCTTATTATTTTATTTTCAATACTTGAAAAGGCACCTCCAAATTATTTATCCAAAAGACACGTTAGAAAAGGTTCCTATTCATCAAGAGAGTTTATTTTCATTGTCTATAAGTACACGTTCAAGTTTATTAATTTAAATACACCAAAGTTTAGTCTATTGAGAAAATAATCAGCTTTCCTTCAATTATATAATTAACTACGAATCTTGTCCAAGCAAATGGAATGACTAATGACATGGCAAATGCCTTACCAAATGCAAATGTGAATGCACTAGCTATGGATGAAGTTGATCGGACAATAAGCCGATTGAGGTGGGATCTTGCATACATTCAAACTGATATAAGGGACGTGAAAGAAGATGTGAAACGATGCAACATGGAACTGTGGAGAATTATGAGACATTTTGCACGAGTCAACAAGTATAGAAGAAGGATAAATAGGGTACTCGCAATACTTCTCGTTGATAGAGGAATGAAAATTGAAAACTTCGGCACCCCTCGAAATTCTCTGCCTCCGGATTATCCCGGTCAAAATATCTAATCTCCTCATATTATGTTTATTTTAGTATATTAATATCTTCAATATTGTGAGCTCTTTAATTTTCAAGTTTCAAGTAATGATATAATTTATTTATTTTCAGTATACTTACTCATTTTTTCTTTATTTGTAAATTTTATTTGACTGAGGATGTTGTCAAGTAATAATTATCAAATTAAAATAGAAAAGGATAACGATTACGTTTCTAAGTAAAAAAAGTGTAATCAAAATTATTGAAAGTAACATATTTAAATAAAATTAGTTTGAGTAATATTAATTTGCATTTTTTACAAAATGTATGTATGGTAGATCCGTCATTCTAATGGTTGAACAAAGAATCTTGCATATGTTACTTGCAAGACAAAAAAGGAATATTTTAAAATCGTCCAAACGATCCCAATTTAGATTGATTATGGGTTTTGGGAAGACAACAAAAAATTTCTTAGCCAATCAAAAATTAGGAAACAATATTTGAAAAATGAAAATTACGTTTTCTAAGAAGAAGTAATCAATTGCTTATTTGGGAAGTAAAAGATAATACTGAAAATCTATTGCGAAGGTAAATCTTTTGGGAAATCTTTTTAACAAACTCTTGTTGCAAACGAAAAAATTCCGAATGATACTCAATCTTGTTCTTTTTTTTTCTGAAAAAATATTTTTTGGAGAGGTTATTATGGAAAGTAACATATTTTTAAATAACCTTAGTTTGAATAATATTAATTTGTAATTTATTTTATACGAAATGTATACATGGTAGATCCATTATTCACAAGGTTAACCGTCATTAACGGAGTCTAAAAAAATCTTGCAAGTCAAAACAAAAGATTTTGAAATCATCCAAGCGATTAGGGGTTTTGGGCAGACAAAAAGAATTTGTTAACCTATCAAAAATTAGAAAAAAATGAAAATGTTAATTACGTTTTTTAAGAAAAAGTAATCAATTGTTTACTTTGGGAAGTAAAAGATAATGTAAGCGGGCCATTTAATGGACTCCTCCTTACCGAGGTCGCATGAGGCAATCACAAAAAATGATTGGTTGAAGCGTTGGTGGTGGGGCCCAAACGAGCAGTCCTCCAATATATATATATATATATATATATATATATGTGCATGCATTCACGTCCACAAAACACAAATATTTTCATACACAATCCTAATTTTCAATTAAAATGGAAGTTACTCCAACAAAAGAAATGAAGCTCAATGGTGAGTCATCTGTTCCAACATCGCCTATTGCTGTGGAAATCTTGTATAACAAGTCTGACAAAAACCTCAAAAAATTTAAGGATGAAATATACGAAATGCTTTCTAGAATTGTCTATGAGATGGACAGGAACTACGTCAACAAAATCTTGTTGAACCCTACTCCACTCAGCACCCTGTTCACAATGCACAAGGATGGTCCCCCGCCGGAGAGCCCTCCCACCAAGGGCAAAGAGGTCATCAAGATTTCTGATGGCAACAATAACTTTGTCCATCAGTCGCAAGCCCTAAGGTCAGCCCCAAATCGATCGCCAAGTTTCCGGACAACTCCTCCACCTAGTGTGGTTGTGTCCATGGTTCCATTAAAGATGTCTGTGTCACCCTATTTTGTCCCATTTTGTTGTGGATTTCTTTGTTGGACTTCCTGATTTTTTGTAGGGTTTAATTTGTGTTTTTTGTTGAATGTCGGGGTGGCATGTCAATAAGTTGTATTTATTCTTATTTTATTTATTTAAATTAATGAAGTACTAGTTTACTTTAGTTTTATTCATTTCAAAGCTAATTTCAGCACGACTTAAATAAATAACTATGTTGCAATAATCAGTTACATATTTGCTTTAAATTTCATTAATACACAAGGTAATAAGCCGAACCAAGTGAAATTTTTTTTTAAAATCAAAAGGATTGATCTCACATCTATTGAAAGAATTTACCCGATTTTAACATTAAATATGTTTAAAAGTTAAGATACAAAACTAAATAAATAAATATATTTTATGAATTATTTTGTTTATCATGTTATGTGACTTTACCTTCCAAAAAGGTGATTATTATTATCTAAATTTTATATTTTCTTGCTTTTCCTATGAAGCTGACCATCAGATGAAGCAACTTGACGGATCAATCAAGTTGTGAATAATAATAAATTCAAAATAAGTGAGACTGATCGGATTCGAACACGGGAACATAGATGACTCGTCACCACTCGGCTGGAATAGATTTGTGAAAAGATTTATCACTTGGTGAATCGTATTATCCCACAAAGCACAAGCTACTACACCACAAAAAGTGATTATTATAGTCTAAATCCTCTATTTCCTTCCTATTCCTATGATTCACTTAGCTGACCGTCAGATAAAGTAACTTGACGGATCAACCAAGTTGTTGTTTTCCATCATACTCAATATAATTTTGTGCTTTTTGTTAGAAGAATTTAGCCAATTATAAATAAATAAATAAACAATTTAAATCAACTCATACAATACGTACATTGATTTAGTAAATCTGGTGAAGTAGTGAATTTAGCCACATAAATGAGGAAATGTGGTTAAGTAGTTAACTTAGCCGACCATTAAATGATTACATTTGACGGATTAATCCAGTTATGTATTAATTGCACATTTGTTAAACTAATCCTTGGAACTCCTCATTGACCAAGTTGAATAAATTTTTTTAGAGGAAAACTAAAATGAATAGTAATTCTTAGTAGAGGGAAAATGTCTGTTTTTTAGCTTCTAAAGGTGTGTATATATATAGAACCCTGGAAAACACTCTCATTCACACACACACAAAAAGACGTGGAATGGACAATCCATCATTTGATGTGTGTATGACTGATTCATACATCAATCATGATGATTTGATATGTTACTATGACCTTAAAGCTAATTATTTTTAATTTTTCACTAACATCCATCTTTCTTTTTTAATTTATTAGTAATAATTTAAAATGTTTCCGCAGTATATTCCCAAAAGGATATATGAACATCTTCATCCAACAGTCAAGATTGCAATTCTCAAATGCCGTGGATAAAACTGGGTTGCAACTTTGACTATTAGTCATGGTAGAAAAAGACTCAAAGATGGTTTGAATTTTTTTGTTGTAGACAATAATATCAAAAGAGGGTGTGTTCTTAAATTTGAGTTGCTTGAAGTAACACCAAATATTGTTGTCTTCGATATCAAAGTGAACCAAGAAAGAACATCTCATTGTCCAATTGAGCTTGAGTAGTCTTTATGAGTTTTGTATTGATGTTGCTGATTTTTAACTATTTTGTGAAATTTCTATTGTATTTGGAAATGTTAGGTTATTTCCATGGGTTAAAAAAGTCTTCATCACTCATTTTTTGTATAATATTTTTCAAAAAAATCTATGTCATTCCTAAGATTTACTTAGTTGACCATCAAATAATTTCATTCGACGGATCAACCAAGTTAAGTATGAAAGACTTGCACATTCTTAGTGGAGGGAAAATGAAACGAAAATTTTCAGAAAAGACCTTTTACTTTTTCGAAAAACTTTTTGTATTTTCAAAAAGGATGTGTACAGAAAAATAATTAGAAATTTAGTGGAGGGAAAATGAAACTTCAAAATTTCAAAAAAGACCTTTTAGTTTTTCGAAAAACTTTTATTATTTTCAAACTCCATATAGTATGTTCACACTAGGTTGCAACTCTATATTTACCCTCACTCTTCATCATTTCCATCTCTATTCCCCTTCTTTTCTCTCTAATTTTACATTCATTCATAAGTTGTGAAAATAACATTGGTTGTTACCTAAATATCTTGTCTGGGTTTGTTAGCTTTACCAGCGAATAATTCTGTCTTTATTTGGAGTTTTTGTTGCAGTATGAAGAATGAGAATACTCCAATAGGCCTTGTTGGTGTGACATTTCTGTTTCCATAGTCGTCATCACGTAAGGCAACACAATCTCATCTTTACTTTACTATGGTTTTATCTTTAATTGTACATTCAAACCTTCTGCTAAATTGGTGTCGTTCGAGTTGTGATGGTTATCAACTATGACTTGCTTGGTATGTAACCAGATGAATCACATGGTACTAATTTAGCTTAAAGTTTGGATGTAAAATTTTCCAATTGAAGGAATCACTCATTCTACAATATTCTAAGATTTGTACATTTTAAAAGTGAATGAAGTTTGAAGTAATGTAGTGATATCTTTACACAACCTAAGTTGTTTTTGAATGGCATTCAACAAAAATGAATAAATATTAGAAAATATATACTAACAAAAAAAGGATCAATCACACAACTGTTAAAATAATTTACCCCATTTAAAATTTGATTTTACTTTAAAAGTTATGTTACAAAATTAAATGTGTTTTTTTAAAAATGAATGAAGTTTGAAGTATCTTGGCACAACCAAACTTCTTTTTGATTGACATTCAACATTCACAATTATTAGAAAAATAGTGAATTTATTGTTAAAACTCACCCAAAAAAGTGATTATTATTGTCTAAACCCTCTATTTCCTTCCTTTTCCTATGTTTCACTTAGCTGACTATCAGATGAATCAACTTGACGGATCAACCAAGTTGTGAATAATAATAAAACAAAAATAAGTGATATTCTCCGGATTCAAACACGAGAACATGTGGTCGCATAGTGACTCGTCACCACTTGGCTGGAATAACCACATTTCTTTAATCGTGTTAGTCCAAATGTATTTGTCCAGAACCTGTTGTGGGGGCAGATCAAATAAATAAATTATTATTTAAATAAATAAATAAATAAATGGCTCAAATCAACTCATAATACACACCGCTAAAGGATCTTAGATGCTTTTATACAATTGTATGTGAAAAGATTTGTGAATTGGTAAATGACACTATCCCGCAAAGCACAAGCTACTACACCACAACTAGTTCGTCCAACGTAGAAGTTAGTTAAGTAAATGAGAAAATGTGTTTGAGTAGTGAATTTATTGTTAAAACTCAACCAAAACAACGTGGTTGTAGATGTTATCACATAGAATATCTTGTTATATGGCTTTGACACCCAATAAAATGATTATTATTATCCAAATCTTCTATTTCCTTTTTTTTTCTATGTTTCACTTAGTTGACCATCAGATGCATCAACTTGATGGATCAACCAAGTTATTTTGATTGGCACTAAAGAAAATAATAAATATAAGTTAGAAATTAAAAAAAAAAGGTTTATACCCACTACTACATTAAAATACTAAAGTGTTTGATTTCAAATCCATTCATACTCCCCTCCTAATTTGGAACCCGACATTCTCTCTTTCTTCTCTGATTTTTCTACCTGCTAAAACACCAAGAAATAAAATGGCGTTGCCGTAGCGCATAATCAGCACCAGTAGAAAATTCTCTAGAACCGATACCAATAGAAAACACTCCACAATCACTAGTAAAATAACACAGAACGAGATCTGCAATAGAAAATGAGGACATCAAGACCGTCGGTAACTCTCTTGAAAACATAAAAAAAGTCAATCAAGAGTCGGAGAACCCTGATATTGAACAAAAATTAAGTAAATGGGACAAAAATGATGATGAAAATGGGAAAAGGAAGAGGAAAGTCAAGGAACATCCAAAGATGGAAACCGTCCAAGAACTAGAGCTAGAAAAAATGTTGAAGTTATACCTTTAGTTAACACTATTGAAAGTATAGAGAATGTAGTTGTTGATGACGAGGGTGAGATTGAACAGGAAGTTGAAAAAATCGATGACATAGATGAGAGTGACAATGAAAGAGAGGAATCTGATGGAGGCGATGATCACAATGATGATGGTGGAAAGGAAGGAAATGAAATGGATGTATGTGAAAATGATATAGATGAATTGAATGTAGGTGAAGAGGACAAGGCTGATGGTGAGAAGGATGGAGATGAAATGGATGTGAATGAAAATGACAAGGCTGATGGTTGAAAGGATGCAGATGAATTAGATGTAAGTGAATAGCACAAGCCTGATAGTGGGAAAGATAGAGATGAAGTGGATTTAGTTGAAGATGACAAGGCTGATGGTGAAAGGGATGGAGATGAAGTGAATGAAGTTGAAGAGGAAAAGGTTGATGGTGAGAAAGATAGAGATCACTCGGATGTAAGCTCCCATGAGAATGCTGATAGTGTAAACAAAGTAGAGGAATTAGATGAAGACCCCAATGACCAGAATGAGAGTGAAAATAGCGAAGAGACCACTCAGAGGGAAGAAACCACCATTGAGGTATGTCTAGGTATTGGTAAAGATTTCTTTTTCCCATGATTTTATGAGTCTTGATTACTTTAGTGGTTATTCTATCATATGCCTTTGTTGTATGAATTGCGTGTATGGAAATTTACATCCGAAATGGTCAATAAGTGTTCAATCTTATATTGGTTAAAAATGGGATTTTTGGCTTTCTATATATCTTTACTCTGTAAAGAACATAATTGAATTATCAATATAATTAAGTTTTCTGTTTACTCAACATGTAAAGGATGATGTTGTCAATGAAGAGGATCTACATAAACCCTTAATACCCGACTATGTGAGGGCCATCGACATATCATCCTACGAATTCAAGACGTTTTTGAATGAACATGGGTGGACCCCAGCTAAGATGACCCAGAGATGTTCTATGGGTAAGTTGGAAGATTTCAAAAATACGTTATTGAAAATAAATATTATGCATGATTTTGAGAAGACGTGCTTTGGTCCTTTCATGAAAATGAGCCAAGATTGGAGCTTCAACAGAGAACTAGTTCACAATCTTCTCATCCGTAGAATAATGAAATGCAACAAGAAGCATGATGTATGGTTCCTTGTATACGAAAAGTCAATTTGTTTAGCCTTAAACGAATTTACTATCGTGACTAAACTTCGTTGATCTGCCGAACCATCCCAAGAAGAGGAAGATGTTGTCCTAAATAGTCCTAGTTTTGTTGCACTTCTGCAAAAGGTCCTAGGTAAAATGACAAGCTTACGAGCAGATGATTTATACATGAAAATAAGGTCATCAAAACTAAATTCAATGGAGAAGCTAAAGATGATTTTGGTGTACTTTGTTCATATCATAATCATCTATCACGCCAACATCAAGGACATTGACCATAAGATGATAAAAATGACCGACAATATAATTTTTTTTCAGAATTATCCATGGGGAAGAAAGAGCTTTGAGTTTCTAGTGGATGTCCAGCAAAAGGACATGAAGCAACCAGTTCTGAATAAAAAAAAATAGCAAAAGAGAATACCATTATAATTTTCTCGATTTCTCATATACCTTCATGGTAACACTTTTACCTATTTTTTTTATTTTGTTTATTTGTGTATTTGAATTGCCAAGTTAGTTATGCAATGATTGTAATTTTTAATGTCAGTATTGGATATATGAAGCTATACCGTCAATTGGACGTCTTATCACCGAATCAATTGAGCCGATCTTCCCCAGGATGTTAAAATGGTAGAAGAAAAAACCCTCTCTATGGAAACAGGTTGATCCATTTGACGATGGTATAATGCACCATGCAGATGTTAACTAATTTGTCAATTTTTATGCATTTTACTGGTTTGATTTGCTTCCATGCTCGTTAACGCATATTTTTTATGATGGCTACAGATGGAGGTGCACTCTTTCCTTGTCCCTACTTATCAAGAGACCTATCAACAGTTCATGAGGGACTTTGTTCCACTTGGCTAAGATTTTCCAGACAAAAGATTTGATAGGCTAAAAAAAATAATTGAAAGGGGCGACGACAATTACAAGGGCAGAAGCTGCTAAAGGTGTAGGTGATGTTTTTGGTGGAGGCTCGGGAGATGGAGTTGGTCCATCTGGTTCTGTTGATGTAGATGGGGTATCAACAAGAAGTGTTGGTACCTCAAGGCATACAGTCGGTTGTAGTAATTGTGTCCATGAGTCACCTACCTTAAATAAGGTGCTAGAAAAGGTGGCAAATATTCGAGTGGCACATCATACCATTCTTCATAGAATAGAGCATCGTGGGAAGAGTAATTTGAAAGAAGGTATACATGAGCAAAGTCTTGAGGGTTCAACAGATCAAAATGTGAAGAAACTTGACCTCTACAAACCTGTTGATATTGAGAAGAAGAAAGCTTACCGTAGCTGATCAACATGAGGTCAGGTGAATAACACATTGATTATACCCTGAACATGGACTTTAGATGGTTCAAGAACCTCAACAGACCCGACTCTTGTTTAAGAGATGACGTAAGTTAATTTTCTATTAGTCACCTAAACATAATTTTTTATGCATATATTTAGTGATAGGAATAAATTTTTTTGTGCAGCACGTTACTAAAATAATGGTGCTAATACGGAGCCGTAACATAGATTACCCAAGATACTATGCTCTATCAGACGTCATTATGGATGTATTTTTTTGTAGTGCCTTGTTGGCAATATATGATGATATTGTGGTTAACAGTGCGACATAATAGAAAAGTATTGAAGATGTGTTGAAGGAGTATAAATTCAATGATCAGATTCTGGGCTATGTGACAGGTGATCATCCACAACCATTTGGTATGTCTTGGGTAGATGCTGAGAGGGTGTTTTGTGTATGGAATGTGAAAAACCAACACTACTGCACCCTTGTTTTCATGATTAATGATGCCACGATTAAGGTTTATGAATGCAACAAGAGAGTAAATTCAATTGAAAATGTTGACGGTCTAATAAAACCCATTCAGAAGCTATTTCCAAAGTTACTTGAAGATTCTGAAAAATTCAATCATTTGTCCATAGACAAACTTGCCGAACCATGGAAGGTTAAGCACGTTGAGGGTCTCCCACATGACAAAATAGGTGAAGCATGTGATATCTGTTCATTGAAGTTCATTGAATTCATCATGACTGGCCAAAGCATGGAGGGTTTGCGCGCAAACAAGATACATGCTTTTAGAGAGAAATTTGCCACCAATTTTTTTCACGAATGTACTGAACCACCCATCATATGATGAGCAATATATGTAGTTCTTGTACTTGGTGTTTAAGATTCCCGGTTGTATTGGCCTTGCTAATGTTTTTTTTATTTTATAATGGCTTCATTTTGTGATTGAAACAACAAGAACATGAACATGTAATTCGAGGGGAATTATTCTCGCAAACAATTGTGGTTATTCCTTAGGAGATGATAATGTTGTTTTACTGCCTATACCGATAATATAACAAGAGTTATATATGGAGAAAATAATTTTGTGGTAGAATTATAACATAACATAGTAAAATTCGATAATTGTTCAATGCTAACAAAATATCTAACTTGGTTGACCCGTCGAATGCATTCATCTGATGGTTCAACTAAATGTCATAATAGGCCACCGTTCAGGCTATTGATTTAGTTGATCCATCGAATGCATTCATCTGATGGTTCAATTAAAAGTCATATTAGGACACCGATCAGGGTATTCACTTAGTTGATCGATCATATTATACTACTTGAAGCTTCAACCATTTACTTTGAGGGACAAGAGTTTTCCAGAAATTAGATCTTAATCATGAAAATTATAAAAAAAAAACTAGAGGGACAAACTATTCATGATTCTGTTAGTAAGTCAAAATTACACACACTGAACAAGAGTTTTCCACAAATTAGATCTTAAATATGAACATCAAGATAATCTTAAACTAAATAAATAAAAAATAAAGTTGACACTTCATTCATTTATCTTCATACAAGCAGCCCCAACAACTATTCTAGCTATAAAAGTCTGTAAAATATGGATTGAGTCAACTTCAACATTTTCAACAACATCAACTCTGGCAACCTGCTCTTCAACAACATCAACCTTCTCTTGACTTCTATTAGATCCCTAGTATTCGTTGTAAGCTTCAAGGGCTTCCTCATACGTTCTGTACGAATTGTAATGATTTCGATTAAATCCACTAACCATTGATTCAAACTTGTGTCATGTCATGTATATACCGGGTACCCTACCACGAAATACAACATAAAATTTCTTGGCAGCCTGCTCTTGACTTCTATTAGATTCCTGGTAATTGTTGTAAGCTTCAAGGGCTTTCTCATACGTTCGGTATGAATTGAAATGATTTCGACTAAACCCTTTAACCATTGATTCACACTCGTCATGTCGTGTATATACCGGGTACCCTACCACGAAATACAAGATAAAACTTCTTAGCCATTTTTTAAGAAAATAATGGAAGGTACAGAAGAAGAAGATGGCGTGAAATGGGATCCAAATAAAATAGGGTCCAATAATATAGTAGGATTTTATTCTACTATATAAAGGAGAAATACAGAGGTGTATTTTTGGAGAAAGGAGAGGCGTATATAATATACTATTGGAGAAAGGAGAGGCATGATGCATATTTTAGTTTTTCAAAATATTGATCAAAGGAGTTAATTATTAGAAGGAGAGAGAAGACGGAGGGAGAAGACAGAGAGAGAAGACGACGTTAAGTCGATGTTATAACCCTATTCATTAACGCCCAACTTCAGCATGAGGGCATAACTGAGAGAAAAAAGTTATAACCCGTGTGAAATGACTTAAATATCCTTGTTCTGCCCACAAAATTTCTGTCCAACAATCATTTTCCTTTTCTAAATTGCTAGTGTAAAAAATATTTAGGAGATAAATATGAACCGAATCACTTGGATTAATGTAGATATTTTTATTTCAGCGACCATTGTAGATTCACGACTACAGAACGTGGGGTCCAGCATGAAAAGAAAAGAACATGGGGTCCGCTGTATATAAATTGCACCTCAAAATAAGTAGCTGATAGGTCCTTATGGCTGACAACTTCTACTAGTCCACGTAAGACAAGAAACGCGTCACTCAAAAGTAATACTCATAATTAATTATCCCATTCTTAACCTTAATTAATGGACCAGTAAAAACACTTTTCAGGTTAATCAACAATGGCTAATGAGTAGTCCAACGCCATATGTGTACAAACAAATAGTCCCCCCTTGGTTAATGCCGCTTATTTCTTTACAAAAAAAATACAACATCTCTCTCTCTCTCTCTCTCTCCGTCGCCTCAGATTTAAAACTTCCGGCGTATGTATGTATCTACTGTGATCTTTTTTCAATTTCTCGGTTTGAATAATTCGATTGTTGAATTTTAACGTTTTATGCAGTGGCATCTGATCAGTGATATTATATTCAATTTTGATTCGTTTCAAATTTTTTTTATGTGACACAGTTTGACTGATTACTGAGTTTTAGAAATAAAAGAAGATTTTTGAATGTTGTATCTAAACTAAGACAAAGACTTGTGTGGTAAATTGTAAAGTTTAAAGGTAAATTGTTGCTAAATAAGGAAATAGTACCTTTGATGTTTTCACTTTTCTGATCGGTCTGTTGGTTTAGGTTTTATCTTTAGTTTTTTTATTTTGTTTTGATTCGTTGCTGGAAATTTAATTTTCAGATTGATTTTTTGATGATTGGGAGAAGAATTACTGAAGGAAAAAGGCAAATTCATCATAATGTTTTACTGTCAATTTATTCATTGGTACTTTCTGTGTGCACATACTGTAGAGGGATTGTGTAGTTGGAAAAGTACTTATATTCTATTTTGATATATTTGTTTTGTCTATATTAGTGTGAAATACCTAATGTAATTGTAGGAAAAAAAAAAAGAGAAAGAAGGCCAATTTTGGTATTTTGTTTGATGTGGTGGTAGTTGTTGTTGGTGTGAACAAGTAAATGGAATCTAGTTAGTTTTACGTAGGGATTGTAGGGAGTTCTTGCTTGTTTCGCGTTTTGAAAATGGTTTATTGAGGGCGTGAACTGCGAAGATATAGTGGTTATATGCAGCTAAATCTATCCAAAGATTTAGCTGAAACTATGATCACTGGGGTGCCTGGGTCTTCTGGTGGATGGATCCCGCAAGAATCATCTCAGCCGGTTATCTTGAGTGATGGGGTATCCTTACACAATAATGTAAATAATAACCATGCATCTGTACAGACTGGTGAGGTATTTTCTATGAAATTTGTTCAGGATACTTCTTCAAGAGTAGTTCCTACGAGAGCTGTACCTCAAAGTAAGCAAAGCCAACAACTGGGTTATGAAGAGCTCACAAGAGTTCTTGGGTTGTCTAGAATGGATTCTGAATGTGCTTCTGACATAACTGAATTTGCTTCTGCAAGAGGGTCTAGTACCGAAATTGAAAATGGTATTTATGTAGAGAATGAGTTTACGTATAATCAGAAAGTTGGCTCTTGCGGGCATGTCTCTGGAGGAGCTACTACAGAGTTATGCTATAATCAAGCCACTTCAGGGCAAAGTGCTCCGGCCTTAACTAAATCTGAAGCATCACAGTCATTAAAATCTTCTGGATTAGGAACTTCAGACTGTTCTCAGACAGGAAAAATAAAATTCCTATGCAGTTTTGGTGGTAGAATATTGCCTCGACCTAGTGATGGAAAACTCAGATATGTTGGTGGAGATACACGTATCATTTCCATACAGAAGAATATTTCATGGGAAGAACTTATGAAGAAAACATTGGCCATCTGTAACCAGCCTCACACTTTCAAATACCAGCTTCTAGGAGAGGATCTTGACGCCCTTATATCCGTCTCTTCTGATGAGGATCTTCAGAATATGATTGAGGAATATTATGGCCTCGAGAAGCTTGGGGGCTCCCAAAGGCTCCGAATATTTTTGGTTCCTTTGACTGAATCTGTAAACCCATGCTCTGTAGATGCTGCTACTGTTCAACCGAGTGACCCTGATTATCAATATGTTGTTGCTGTTAATGGCATTGTTCAAGTGGATTCTTCTGCTCAGGAGAATTATTATGAGCAGTGCGTGCGTGATGAATCCAGCAAGGTGATGCCTAAAGTAGACCGCCGTAATGGTCTTTATGTCCCACCTCATGCTCAATTGACTGGTGAATCTCAGAATCAGGTTATGTTTCCCAATCAATCTACTCTTTTTTCTCCTGTGCTTGTTCAACAGGGAGATTACAAGAACGACTCAAGGAACACATACAAGAACAAGTTGCCACATGGTAGTGATGAATGTCTAGTGTTGGTTAGCAGCATCAAATCACTACCTGAAAACTCGAGTGGATGCACTAATATTGGTTATTATGCCCAGCAGATAAACCTTATTAATTTGCAGAGTCCTAACAAAAAGGATGATATCCCCCAGCCAAGCCAATTGAGTGAATTGCTTTCACATCACCATGGTCTCAGCAGAGATTTTGTTGCTCCAACATTGGAACAATGTGATGGAAGCTTTCAACAGTACTCTTTTGAGAGTGCAGAACCCAAGGAAAGGACTGTTCTCCCTGAAAAACCGAATGATGAAATGAGTGTATTGATGGGATACACTTCCACTGTTACTCAAAATGGAATTCCGCATGCATCTTCAGATTCAAAACTTCAGGAACATGGAAAGAGATCAGCTTACTGCTCACAAGAGGGAATACACTCATTTTCCTCTTTGAACTTTTTACCGGCTCAGTTATCTTCAGATGGAGTGTCTACTGCTCTGCATCAGAATACATACCCAGTCAGTTCTCAGCATCATATTAGGGTACTTAATGGGGAATCAGCTGTGGCCACGGACATGGTGGATTTGCCGGAGTTGCCTTTTGATTCAGATTCAGTGAGTAAATGTGGACCCGTGCAAAGAAATATTAATGGAACAGACACTAGATGCAACACAGCTAAAGCAAATTTGGAAAATAACCATCCCGGTTCGAAAAACTATATGGAGAAAATCTCAAGTTGCGAGATGGTGAATGCATCTGATAATAATAATGCACTGCTATGTCATGATGGTAAATTTCCTGATAACAAGTCATCCAAAACAGCTGTGGGTTCAGAGAAGAAACTACCTGATGTTAACTCTCTTATGGTGTCTAATGGAGGTGATATACCTGGTGAAGCATCACAAAATTTTGACATGAACATCGTTGCATCAACACCTTTAGTCAATACAGTAAATGAGCAATCCCAAAGAAACCAATTTGAGAGTGCCTCAGGGGGGATAAAACCAGCTGAACCTGAGAACAATACATCCTGGATCAAGAGTTCTGAAGTTGCTGGGAGGATTTCAAATTCCGAAACGCAGTCTCATGGTGCAGAAATGCTGAGTGATCTACTGCCTGAGTTATCTGATGACCTGATTTCCCATCATTTCCCCATGCCAGCAGCTGTTGCATGTCCTCAAGATACTTTCGGCAAAGAACCCTTGATAATATTCTCCGAGGAATTGTCACCATCGTCAGTTAGGCAAAACCCAACCAAAGATGCTTTTTTTAGGAGAGAAGTTTCTCTAATTGATGAAGAATTTACTAATTACAATGATCAGAAAGTTGTGACTTCTGGCATTGGTGAATTTTCTAGGGAAAAGCAAAAGATAGAAGATGCTCCAGCTAGTAAGAGTATCAAAGAAAGTCAGCAGGTTCTGAATGCAAATGGAAGAGATATTAGATCACCTAATGATGACTTATATGCTGCAAATCTCCTAGATTTGGATACCATTGGTGGTGAAGTCATATCTCCTAGTGCAACAGAAGGGGTGTCATTTGCCCCCGACTTGGGGTTGGAGGTGAAATTCTATTTCATTTTGATGGGTTGGTGTATTTAGGTTACTAAAATCTCTCTTATGTTCATAAAATTTTACGTTGATTATCTGGCTTGGCGCAGGACGGCAACCCCAATGACGGAGAAAAGGATAATTTAATCACTGATGCTATGATAGCTGAACTGGAAGCTGATTTGTATGGTTTGCAGGTAAAGGATCATTTCCTTTTGTATATCAAACCTTGTTGTAAATGCTCATGATAACATCTTCATTTATCTCCTTTTTCAACTATAATGTCTTACTCTAATCTTGGGTATGAGTCAGAAAGACTTAAAGGGCATTGCCTTCTTACAGCCATAGTATCACCAGCAGGCCTCTAATATATCCAAAGGAGGACTCAAATGTACAAGGCTTTGTCCTTCACTATAAACCCCCCCCCCCCCCCCTGCAGTACCTTGATCCTTTTATCATAGGTTACATGAATATCTTTGATTTATTGTCATCGTTAAAAATTTTGTGGTTCAGTTCTTGGCAATGATAATTGTCGGCTATTTCTAGTCTTGGCCTCAGAGGTTATGGAATGATTTTATTGCTTATCAACTATGTTTCTCTACTGCTTGCCGATATGGAATTAAGAATCTAGGCAAATCCAACAATCTACTACAGTAAGTTGCTCGCTCAAATAGATTGGCACCACTTGATACAAGTTGTATCAAAGGGGCTTCTGGTTAATAATGAAGTGGCTACAGCATCTGGTAGACAGAAATATGGATTGTACAACCATTAGTACCTATCTTTCAATTTGGAATGGAATAACGACGCTGATGAGGTTAGACGTCAAAAGTAAAGTTTTGATCGAGTGGCTGATAATACTTGGATTCCTCGTTAATAACTGTTCATTCAACTTCTATCTAAAAAAACTACGCATTGAACTTCGTGATACCTACTTGTAGTTTTAGATTGTCCGCAAGTAGTTGTCCAATTTTCAAAAGTATAACTTTACCCCAAAGTCTCCAAATATGTTATATACTCAGTGGAAGATCAGTTTTTGAACTGATTCAGATATGTGGTGAAATGCAGAAGTGAAGAACAGATGTATCAACCGGTGTTACACAATGCATTGTTTTAGTTTGTGGAATGGAAAAAAGGCCCAATGTGCTCAATAATATCTAAACCTAAAAAAAGCTCTCTGGGATCTGGCTTGTTTTATATCATATCATAACACTAACGAAGACGTCTTAATTCTTTCAAGAAAACGAAGTAACCCTTCTCACATTTTGATATGTATGAGCAAGTATATATTTCTAGTGTACAATGATACTATGTAATGATAAACATTCTTTCTTCTTACACTTTAATTTGGTTGAGTCACGTCTGTACAAAATCTGTGACATGCTTTAGAATAAAAAGGTAATAATTTGTTAAAGTAAATTACCATACGAAATTTCCAGCCTGTTGTGTTTCAGAACACCCTAGGTAACAGCAGTCCTTGGCAGACTATGCATCTTACTCCTTGGATATAATAGAATAGACTGTGATTACGTTCACCAACCTTCTGATTTGCCAATCTGCCCTACTTTAATCCACATAGTATATGTATGCTTTGCCATTAACTTATTCTGTGTCATCAGTTGGCAGTACCTTGACTAGGTTTGATTTTTTCCTATGTATCAGTTGTCACTATGTTGACTAAGTTCAATCTGTTGATTTCTGCTGAAATCAAAGATTTGTTGGGGAAACTGCTCACTCATGCTTCTGTTTGAGCACATCTACCCTGTCTGTCTATCCAGCCTTTCCTGTGTAATCAGAACTGGAGTGCATGTATTATTGTTTCTTTTATTGAAGCTTTTCAATTCTTCAAAAGTTATGTTTTTTGCTGAGTGAAACTAGGCTGAAGGATCTACTGGACAATCCCTGAAAAATTATTATAGTAACGTGATCTTGTTTTGCCTTTCTTTCTTCATTTTAAGATAGGATGCAAAATGTCTTTTTTCTTAGAGTTTAAATATTCTTGCTTTCTTCAACAACAACTAAGCCTCAACCTCAAACAAGTTTGTTTCTTTTAAGAGTTCATTAATTCATACTTAAGCCGTAAGCTGCAGCTAATATTACATCGCAGATCATAAAAAATGCTGACCTTGAAGAATTGAGGGAGTTGGGTTCTGGGACATATGGTACTGTTTATCATGGAAAATGGAGAGGAAGTGATGTTGCTATAAAGAGAATCAAGCAGGCATGTTTTTCTGGGAGATCATCACAGGAAGAAAGGCTGGTGGGTTTTCTGTAACATATCTTCCAAGCATATCATTTTTTCCTGGATTATCAGCATTGTTTATGATCCTTATTCTTATTGTGAAATTCATAATAAAATTTTCCTTTTCCAGATCAAGGACTTCTGGAGAGAGGCACAGATCCTTTCAAACCTTCATCATCCTAACGTGCTTGCATTTTATGGAGTGGTACCTGATGGGGCTGGGGGAACTTTGGCAACTGTGACTGAATTCATGACTAATGGATCACTTCGAAACGTTCTTATTAGAAAGGACAGGTGAAGTTTCTTTTTGTATGTTAATTAGTTCTACGTACTTAATTAGTTTCTTAATTTGATCTGCTAAATTCCTTGTGCAGGTCCCTTGATAGTTATAAGAAACTTCTAATTGCCATGGATGCAGCTTTTGGGATGGAGTATTTGCACTCGAAAAACATCGTCCACTTTGATCTGAAATGTGACAATTTGTTAGTCAGTCTGAGGGATCCAGAACGACCCATATGCAAGGTATCTTTTACCATAACGGCAAGGATACATGCACTCTTGAGTATACAAAATAAATTCAGAATGAATCATGAGAGCATATTCTGACTTCAGGGGCGGTTCAATAAACATTGTGATCTAATGAGAGGCCTTAAACTTTTTGTTAAAACAAACAAAAATACCTCATATATAATTTCATTTGAGGTCTATTTTTATAGCTTTTGATATGGAAAGTTACAAAGAATAATAATCGATTTCTAGTAATTCTTTTTCAATTTCTAATATATCTAATCCATTTAATCTCTTCTATATTCTAATTTAGGATTTTTACTGTTTGCTAAAGAATTATCAAGAGATCTTTTTTGAGATTGTGTCAGTTTCAATCCTTCCTTTTTTTTTGAGTTTTGAACCGAACTCATATATCCTAATTGCCATATTTAAACTAATAAATAACTAAAAAGACGATATAAACCTATGAAGCAAAAATATCAAAACTTACAAAGTTTAAATGTAAAATAATGGAAAGATTTAATGGACATGATTCAACAAGTTAATAACTTGATATCGCTTTTCAATTCTGAAATATGCTTGAAGTAATGCTTGGATATTTGAGGAAAAAACAAAAAAAGAGTTGGCAATTTACTTGGGCTCTCTTATTTTTGCATAATTGTTTCCGAGACTTGGAGAATGGCCAACGAAAAAAAAGATTAAAAGAGTAATATATGTTATTTGAAGAGAAAGGTAAAAAGGAATAAAACTATGTGGGCCTATTGATGATGTTGATTTTATAAACAGATGAGGCAAGGAAATATTATTTACACGTATAGTCTAGGGAGTGATTCCTTAAAAGACTATTTCGTTTCCTAATTTATGCTCAACGGTTCCATCTTACTATAATTTATTATGTGAAATTGTATTTTCTCCTTTAAAACACAATTTTTTTAAGAAACAAATTTACATTTACACCTATTAGTAAACTTTTGCGCCCCAAAAAGTTATGGGGCCAAAAGCAGCTGCTTTAGCAGCTTCACCCTTCGGCTGGCCCTGTCTGACTTATAAGCTTGGGTTCCTATGATTCAGCTGTTATTGATATAGGAATAGTATTGGACTGACTTCTGGTCAGATAGCCTTTCTGACTCCAGAAGGACATTATTTTATCTGCTAAGCAAAAAGCTTTTAGCCTAATTTGAATGAATGATGAATGATGTTGAAGAAGATTGTACTTTCACACCAAGTAAGGTTTTCTACAGTAGAATTAAGATCAGTTAGTACTGTTTATGATGAAACAAAGATTACCACACCATCGTGTAGGAGCCTTGTATGTGAGAACACACATTCTTGTATGCCTATTTTGTAGCATGAATCCAGCTAGATCTACTGATACATTCTCATAGGATAATTTAATCCCATCTGAGTTCTAGTAGAAAAGCTTACCTTGCCACAGTGAGATGCGTTATTTGTAAGATATCTAATGCAGGTTGGAGATTTTGGACTGTCAAGGATTAAACGCAATACTCTTGTATCTGGAGGTGTACGAGGTACTCTTCCCTGGATGGCACCTGAACTGTTAAATGGTAGCAGTAACCGAGTATCTGAGAAGGTTAGACTGATTACTGTAATTTACTTTAATCAGATATGTCATAAAGCAATAACATCTGATATTAGCTGTTAAAGTATGCATAAAGCAATAAACTGGATGGTTTGGTTTCCGACAGGTTGATGTTTTCTCATTTGGCATAACAATGTGGGAGATCTTAACTGGGGAAGAACCCTATGCAAACATGCATTGTGGGGCAATCATTGGTAAGGCTCTGGTTACCTGTTAGACCAAGTGAATATTTTCTGCTTCATAACAGTAATGGGAGTTATACTTGCATGATCAAGTCTCTGCTTACATCCAGTTGAGGTTCATAAACAATTCAAAGGAGATGATATCATTTTAAGAAACCAGACCATATGGCATTAATCTTTTCTGTGCTATAAATCAATGACTTGATGACATGTCAGTTTAATTATATTTTATATTATATTATTTTCTGAAAAAATACCATACAATTCAATGATTTTTATACATATGTTCCCCTTCAGCCTTGCTTCTACTACGTTTGCTCTAGTCTTGTTAATTATTGCTACTGCTAATGTGCTTAAAAATTCTCCATTCTTTTATACACGTGAAACTCAGAAACATGAGCCAAAAGCCATAGCGTCTAGCCATGTCCAAGCTTAGTCTTTCAAATTTGTAACAAATTGACTTTATGTCCTTGTTATTGCAAGTGTTAGTGCTAATAAATGATTCCTATGTCGGCCGTTCAAAAAATATACCCATGATCCAAAATGAGCTATTTTTAACCAGTAAATCAATATGCCTCCGCAAGTTCAAGGGTCTCAAAGCAGAATTCCAGTCAAAAGCATTAATCTCGCTCTCTGGAAGTTCCAGAAAACTAGTAGTTCAAGAAATATAACCACTTACTCTGCAACATTTGTAGGCTTCATGTCATTTCTGAGATTGTAATGTTTTTCTAGTCTGAGGGAGATGGGACTGGTAGTACACCTACTTCGTTTGGTTCGATCATGTTAATGCTCAATAATGCTGAATGTGTAGGCCAATTTTAACCTAATTGGGCCAGAAAGATGTAAAGAACAGCCAGCGTACTTGCTATGCTTGTGAGGGGAGGATTGTCCATGTTCTCATTCCATATCCGATGTGGGACTCTTAACACTCCCCCGCACGCAAATACCTCGTTAACTGGAGCGTGGACAATATAATTTGGGGGCCCAACATCGGTAAACAAAGAATTTGAATGAGCCTGACTCTGATACCATTAAAGAATGGATCTTGGGCTTAACTCAACCCCAAAAGCTAGCTTGTGAGGGGAGGATTGTCCAAGTCAATATAAGGAGTCTATATTCTCATTCTATTTCCGATGTGGGACTCTTAACACCATGTAAAGAATGGATCTTGGGCCTAACTCAACCCCAAAAGCTAACTTGTGAGGGGAGGATTGTCCAAGTTCATATAAGGAGTTCATGTTCCCATTCCATTTCCAATGCGAGACTCATAACACTATGGCTCCTTCCTTTGATGCAATGGAAAGGAAAAAATTGTATCTGAGTCATTTCCCAACTCTTTCCACTTTGACCTTACTTGATTTGTTGATAATGGTTGTAGGGGGGATTTTGAAGAATACTCTTCGGCCTCAGATGCCAGAGAGGTGTGATCCCGAGTGGAGGAAGCTGATGGAACAGTGTTGGTCTGCTGATCCTGAAGCTCGGCCATCATTCACGGTGATTAGAAACAGGTTGAGGTCTATGTCTGCCGCACTCCAGGCCTTAAAGGGGAATAGCAATTCAGCTGGACGTGCCAATGCAAACATCCCTGTGTAAGTCACAAGGAAATGCACCTGCTTCTGTACTTTCGGTCAACTTGGTGGAAGCATTTGGAAATAGATGTTTTCCTTATTTTGTTAATAGAGCACTCTGGCTCTCTCTCATATTATGTGATAATAATTTTTGTATCATTTTATTCATTCTTTACGATGGAACCTTCGAGTCATAGAATTATTAGGCGTAAACTGCGATAGTGTGATGAGGTTACTGAGCTTGATTTTTTCTTGGAAACTAGGTGTATATAGACGTGTACTCAAGGAAAAGATTGTGTCTTTTTGTACTTGCCAGACTTGGAATCTTCTATATGAGTCGCTCGTACATTTATTTACAACTTCACTTTTTAATGCTCCAATATAGCTGGAAAAACTTTAGAATAGGAAGATGAATATCGACAAATCTATCAATGCATAGGACGAGATTAGAGGTGGCAAACTTAATTCATGAAATCATAATCCGCTTAACCCATTCAAGTTTGGGTGGATTATTGACCCGCCCATTTGTTAGTTCAACCCATTTCAGCCCAACACATTTCAACCCATCAAAATTTGGGTTGATATATAGTCCAAATTGATCCATGAGAAATATATCAAAACATGTTAAAAAGATTATTTTTTTATTTGATATGTTATATATAGCCATAATAAAGAAAAATAATAACTTATTAGGTACTAAAAAATTATAAAAACAAATAAGAAAATTAAAGCTTAGTAAGAATTGGGCGGGTTGGATTTTGATCCGCTTTTTAGCCCATTTCTATCTAACACATTGTAGTCCAAGTAACATTTGGATGGGTCAACAATCCGCTCATTTATTAACTCAATCTATTTTTACCCGCCCATATTAAGTTCAATCCGCCCGTTTGACACCCTAGACGAGATACCAACCTATGGAACAAGTTTGTAGATATAACTGATTCCTGAAACTAAAACGTGTGGGGTAGTAATAAGTTTTGGTGCTATTAAATGTCTTACTGAAACGCCCAAAGATGAACCATCCCCCATCACCCCATCCCCCACACTTACCCACCCAAAAAAGAAAAAAAAAGAAAGAGAAATTAAGAGAAAGAGGAGAATCACATTGGATTAAAAGAAGAGGGGAATGGTTTTTTACACGTGATGAATTTTCCTATGGCACAGAGAAATTGCTTTTCCAGTAATGGGATTAGCTTAGCACCTGAAAAAGAAAAAGATGCAATTCTACAGTGGGAGTACTTTTTTTTTACATCGACTGTCAGATTTGAAACAACAACATACTCGGTTTAATTCCACAAGTAGATTTGGAAAGGGTAGAGTGTACGCAGACCTTTCATTTAACTTATCAGATAGAGAGACTGTTTTCGATAGATCTTCAGCTTAAGTAAAGCAGAAACATCAAGATACCAAGAAAAAAACTACAGTAGAAGAGACAACAAATAGTAATAGAAAACTAAAAATATGACGGAATAGTATTGATCCAACAAGAAAAGAAAATAATACTAGTCCTACTAGTATCCTTCTAAAGTTCTACCCTAATCTTCGACCTCCACATCCTCCTATTTAGGGTCACGTCCTTAGTAAGTTGAAGTTACTGTCATATCCTGCCTGATCATCTCTTTTCAATACTTCTTTGTTCACAGGTCCAGCAAGATTGAGGACCCAGAGAATTTTATTGAAGGGATTCAGAAGGTCCTTCATACTATTCATGCCACTGAAACAAAGGTGACAGAGTTTGTAGCCTATCAGTTGCAAAACGTTGCAAATATTTTGTGTGAGAAATGGGAACAATCCTGAGGGAAAGATGTGCCATCTGCAGTTTGGGATGAATTCACAGATGCCTTTATTGAACATTTCCTGCCACTAGAAGCTAGGGACGCCAAGGCTCTAGATTGAGAGGCTCAAACAGAACAATATGAGCTTACATGTTTACTACCTCAAATTCATTTCGTTGGCCATGTATGCTCCGTGATATAGATGCTTACAATTTAAAAGAGACTTTAGGGTTTTTTCTCCATTTTGAGTTCTCTTTCTCACTCTCTAAGCTGGCCGGAAGTTTTAATCTCCGGCGAATCTTGTGTTTCATCTATTTAATCTAATATTTTACTTTAATGTCTAACAAATAGTTTTGCGTTTCAATTTACTTGGTCGGATTCACTCCTTGAGTTTGGTCTTGCACTACAACATTATTGGTGGTCTCGTCCTTTCTCCTTTCTATTCTTTTTTTTCTTCTCAGATCTGCGAGTTTCTCCCTCAAGGTGACCCTGCCCCCTATATCTCTTCCCTTCTTCCTTTTTATTTTCCTTGGCATGCTTTTGCATGTACTAGCAGAGATATATTCAAATCATCGATTGCCGGTCTTCCGCCAAACATCATGTTCTATCTCTCTGACCTTCATTCTTGTTGCTAATTTATCTTTGCTTGGCTGTCAAATTCGTTTCATAATATATTGATTCCTGCCCTTAATATATTACGTTCTTGCATTTTACTCTTCCCGCATTTAGTTTTATCATTCTTAGTGTTCCTGTTGTAGGTGTAAACCTTGGATTAGACTATTAGTTTATATCCACTTTAGTGGATTTGGTGACTGATGGTAGACTAGGGTCATGTTCTCGGTCGGAGATGGGGGGAGGGTTAGGGGGTAAATGGGGTAAGGGATATGCTGGGCTGAGAATAGGGTCTTGGAACATTGAGACTTTGAGGGGGAAGTCCATATTGCTAGTGACGATTATTAAGAAGAAAATGATCAATATAACATATGTCTAGGGGACCAAATGGGTAGGACCTAAGGCTAAGGATGTAGACGGGCATAAGTTATGGTTCTCGAGTAGGTCGAAGTATATAAATGGACTAGGCATTTTAGTAGACAGCGAGCTAAGGAACCATGTGGTAGAGGTTAGGAGGGTTAATGACATGATGATGACGATTAAGTTGGTAGTTGGAGGGTTCACTATGAACATTAGTAGTGCTTACGCACTGCAGACGGGCTTGGACGAGGAGGAGAAGAGGCATTTTTGAGAGGATTTAGACAAAGTGGTTAGAGGTATACCACCCACTAAGAAGTTATTTATAGTAGGAGATTTCAACTGACATATCGGGTCACTTCCTGGGGGTTATGATGACATGCATGGAAGTTTTGGCCTCGGGGACAAGAACGGGGGAGGCGTCTCACTTTTGGAGTTCGCTAGAGCTTTTGGGATGGTGATAGCCAACTCGAGATTCCTGAAGAAGGAGGAGCACTTGGTGACTTTTCGTAGTTCAGTGGCTAAGACTCAAATAGACTTCTTGCTCCTTCGAAAGGTTGACACCGGTCTTTGTAAAGACTGCAAGGTTATTCCGATGGAGTATATTACAACCCGACATAAGTTATTGGTGATGGATTTGGAGATCATGATAGAGAAGAAGAGGATGGTTGTGGATGTAAGGTTAAGAATCAAATGGGGGAGTTTGACCATGGCTAGTGCAAATGAGATGGGGAGAGGTTGCTGGACAAGGGGGCTTGGGAGAGTAGTGGGGATGCGATCAGTATGTGGGACAAGACGGCCAGCTGCATTCGAGAGCTGGCTAAGGAAGTGCTAGGGGTCTCGCGGGGTAGCCGTGATGGGCATCGAGGGGACTGGTGGTGGAATTGTAAAGTTAAAGAGAAGGTGGAAGTGAAGAAAGTGGCGTATACAAAATTGGTAGAAAGCAAGGATGAAGTGGAGAAGTGGACGAATAGGGAACTCTATAAGATGGCGAGGAAGGAGGCAAAACTTGCGGTTACGACGATGAAAATGGTGGCTTTTGAACGCCTGTATGTGGAATTAGAAGAAAAAGGCGGAGATAAGAAGTTGTACAGACTACAGACTAGCCAAGGCGAGGGAGAAGAGGGCATGTGACTTAGATCACGTGAGGTGCATCAAGGACGAGGACAACAAAGTACTAGTGGAGGACGCGCATATTAGGCGGAGGAGGCGGTCTTACTTCCATAAACTCTCGAACGAGAAAGGAGATAGAGATATTGTGTTGGGAGATCTAGAGCAATCTGGTAGGTATCGAGATTTTGAGTATTGTAGAAGCATTAAGGTTGAGGAGGTTAATGGTGATGTTCGCAGAATGCGCAGGGGACAAACGACTAGGCCTGATAAGATCCCAGTTGAATTCTGGAAGAGCGCGGGCAAGGCAGGTTTGGAATGGTTGACTGAGTTGTTTAACGTCATTTTTAAGACGGCAAGAATGCCCGAATAATGGAGGTGGAGTACAATGATTCCTTTGTACAATAACAAATGTGATATCCAGAGTTGCAACAACTATAGGGGTATCAAGCTGCTAAGTCACACTATGAAAGTTTGGGAAAGGGTCGTGGAGATGAGGGTGAGAAGAGGCGTATCTATCTCCAAGAACCAGTTTGGATTCATACCGGGGCGTTCGACTACATAATCCATTCATCTTATTAGGAGGTTGGTGGAGCAGTATAAGGAAAGGAAGATAGACTTACATATGATTTTCATCGACCTTGAGAAGGCATACGACAAAGTACCTAGAGAGGTTCTATTGAGATGTTTAGAGGTTAGAGGTGTACCTGTGGCGTACACTAGGGCGATCAAGGATATGTATGATGGAGCCAAAACTAGGGTACGGATAGTAGGAGGAGACTCATAGCATTTTCCAGTGATGATGGGGCTACATCAGGGATCAGCTCTTAGCCCATTCTTATTTGCCTTGGTGATGGATGGACTGACGTGACAAATCCAAGAAGAGGTTCCATGGTGTATGTTATTCACAGATGACATAATCCTGATTGATGAGACTTGCAGCAGAGTGAACGCTGAGCTGAAGGTTTGGAGACAGACTCTGGAATCTAAAGGGTTCAGGCTGAGTAGGACCAAGACAGAATACTTACAGTGCAAGTTCAATAACGGAAGCGGCTTGAGACATGCGGGAAGGTGAAGCTTGATACTCAGGTCATTCCAAAGAAAGAAAGCTTCAAGTACCTCGGGTCTATTATCCAAGAGAATTGAGAGATTAATGATGATGTCACGCATCGTATTGGGGCAGGGTGGATGAAATAGAGGCTCGCATCTGAGATAAGGAGTTTCTTAGGTATGGTTGGTTATAGGCATTTTGTATAGGGTTTTTCCTCTATCCCAACTTTGTTGACTCAGAAGAAAGTCAAATTTCAGTAGTTAGATGTCCGTGAGCGCAGTTTTGAAGAGTTGAAAACGAGATTGACTTATGCCCCAGTATTGACTCCAGAGGGAACCGAAGGGTTCATGGTGTATTATGATGTATCAGGAATCGGTCTCGAATGTGTCCTAATGCACCACGATAAGGTTATAGCTTATAAATCCAGACAACTTAAACCTTACGAAAAGAACTATCCGACTCACCATTTAGAATTGATAGTTGTGGTTTTCGCACTTAAGATACGACGTCATTATTTGTATGGAGTTCATGTTGACATTTTCACAGATCACAAGGGCCTTCACTATACTTTCAAGCAACGGGAGTCGAATCGTATGCAAAAAAGATGGCTTGAAATGCTTAAGCATTATGATGTATATGTTCTCTATCATCCGGGGAAAGTGAATGTGGTGGCTGATACCCTTAGTCAGCAATTCATGGGAATCTTATCTCATGTTGAAGAAGGACAAAGAACTATAGCGAAGGAAGTTCACTGACTAGCCAGTTTAGGAGTTCGACTTTTGGACTCTGAATATGGTGGTGTGGTTGTCCTGAACATGTCTGAGTCTTCCTTAGTAGCTGAAGTGAAGGATAAATAGTTTAATGATCCTTATTTGTTGCAGCTGAATGAGGGGATTCACAAGCATAAGACTACGTCTTTTGGATAAGGGGGAAATGATGGTACTTTAAAGTACTAATACATGTTATGTGTTCCAGATATGGATGAACTTAAAGAGAAAATTATGGTAGAATTGCACAATTCCAGGTATTCCATTCACCCAAGTTCTACAAAAATGTATCATGATCTTAAATAGATTTATTGGTGCAACTACATGAAGAAGAATGTAGCAGATTTTGTGGTCAAATGTCCAAATTGTCAGCAGGTGAAGGCCGAGCACCAGAGCCCTGGTGGGTTGGCTCAGAATATTGATATTCTTGTTTGGAAATGGGAAATGATAAACATGGATTTCATAATAGGTCTACCTCGCTCAAGACATAATTCGATTTGGGTGATTGTGGACCGACTTACTAAATCAACACACTTATTGCTTGTCAAGATCACATATTCAACAGAAGATAGCTCTATATTCAAGAAATTGTCAGACTTGATGGGACCCCAGTGTCCATAATTTTAGATCGTGGCGCTCAGTTCAGAATGAACTTCTGGAAGTCCTTTCATAAAAGATTGGGTACCAAGGTAAATCTCAATAGAGATCTTCATCCTCAGACAGATGGCTAGGCAGAGCGTAGTTTACATATATTTGAGGATGTGTTGTGAGTGTGCGTCATTGACTTAAAAGGTAATTGGAATGATCACTAGCCTCTCATTGAATTTGCTTATAATAATAGTTACCATGCTAGTATCAAGATGACACCGTTTGAAGCTTTATATGGGCAAAGGTATAGGTCTCCAATTGGTTGGTTCGAAGTAGGTAAAACAGAGTTGTTAGGACCAGACTTGATACACCAGGTTATAGAAAAAGTCAAGTTGATTTAGGAGCGTTTGAAAATGGCTCAAAGTCACCAAAAGTCCTATTCAGATGTGCGGTAAAGAGGCTTAGAGTTTGAGGTTGATGATTGGGTGTTCCTAAAAGTTACGCCTATGAAGGGTGTCATGAGATTTGGAAAGAAAGGGAAACTTAGTCCTAGCCATACAGGATTCTGTGAAGGATTTGTCAGATGGATTATGAGCTTAAGTTAGACTTGGTTTCCGTGCACCCAGTGTTTCATGTATCCATGTTGAGGAAGTGTGGGAGAGACCCATCATTGGTTGTTCCTGCTGAAACTATAATGGTTGAGGATGGCCTAACCTATGAAGAGATCCCTATGGCTATTCTTGATCGTCAGGTTTGGAAGTTGAGAACTAAGGAAGTTGCCTCGGTGAAGGTGTTATGGAGAAGCCAGAAGGTCGAAGAGGCTACATGGAAGACGAAGAGGACATGAGATTCAGATATTTGTACTTGTTGCCAAGGTGAGAGAGAGAAGGGCCCGTGACTTGGATAACGTGAGGTGCATTAAAGACGAGGATAGCGAAGTACTGGTGTGGGACGCGCATATTAGGCGGAGGTGGTAGTCTTACTTCCATAAACTCTTGAGCGAAAAATGAGATAGAGACATTGTGCTGGGGGATTTGGAGCAATCTGGTAGGTACTAGGATTTTGGGTATTGTAGAAGCATTAAGGTTGAGGAGGTTAATGATGATGTTCGTAGAATGCGCAAGGGACAAACGACTAGGCCTGATGAGATCCTAGTTGAATTCTGGAAGAGCGCGGGCAGGGCAGGTTTGGAGTGGTTGACTGAGTTGTTTAACGTCATTTTTAATACGGCAAGAATTCCCGAATAATGGAGGTGGAGTACAATGATTCCTTTGTACAATAACAAATGTGATATCCAGAGTTGCAACAACTATAGGGGTATCAAGCTGCTAAGTCACACTATGAAAGTTTGGGAAAGGGTCGTGGAGATGAGGGTGAGAAGAGGCGTGTCCATTTCTAAGAACCATTTTGGATTCATGTCGGGGCGTTCGACCACAGAAGTCATTCATCTTATTAGGAGGTTGGTGGAGCAGTATAGAGGGAGGAAGAGAGACTTACATATAGTTTTCATCGACCTTGAGAAGGCATATGACAAAGTACCTAGGGAGGTTTTATGGAGATGTTTAAAGGCTAGAGGAGTATTTGTGGCGTACACTAGGGCGATCAAGGCTATGTATGATGGAGCCAAGACTAGGGTACAAACAGTAGGAGGAGACTCATAGCACTTCCTAGTAATGATGGGGCTGCACCAGGGATCAACTCTTAGTTCATTCTTGTTTGCTTTAGTGATGGATTGACCGATGTGACAAATCCAAGGGGAGGTGTCATGGTGTATGTTATTTGCAGACGACATAGTCTTGATTGATGAGACTCGCAGTGGAGTAAACGCTAAGATGAAGGTTTAGAGACAGACTCTGGAGTCTAAAGGGTTTAGGCTGAGTAAAACCAAGACAAAATATTTGGAGTACAAGTTTAGCAACGGGTTCGAGCTTGAGACAGGCGAGGAGGTGAGGCTTGGTACTAAGGTCATTCCGAATAAAAGGAAACTTCAAGTACCTCGGGTCTATTATCTAAGGCAATATAGAGATTGATGACGATGTCATACATCGTATTGGGGCAGGGTGGATGAAAAGGTGCCACCAAAACTTAAAGACAAATTTTATAGGGTGGTGGTAAGACCGACTATGTTGTATGAGGCGGAGTGTTAGCCAGTCAAGACGTCGCACATCCAAAAGATGAAAGTGACAGAGATGAGGATGTTGAGATGGATGTGTGGGCATACAAGGAGGAATAGGATTAGTAATGATGATATCCGGAATAGAGTGGCCTCGGTGGAGGATAAGATGCGGGAAGCGAGGTTGAGATGGTTTGGGCATGTGAAGATGAGAGACACAAATGCCCCAGTATGGAGGTGTGAAATGTTGTCTATGGACGGGTTCAAGAGGGGTAGAGGTAGGCCGAAGAAATATTGGGGAGAGGTGATTATATAGGACATGGCGCAGGTGCAACTTACTGAGGACATGTCCTTAGATATGGGGTTGTGGAGGACACTGATTAAGGTAGAAGGGTAGTAGGTAGTCGAGCGTTGTCCTACTTACGCTTACAGACAAGTAGTTGTAATGTTATTATTGTAGGTCCGTTTAGCATATCATATGAATAGGTGTAGTATTGCTTTATAGTCTCATGCAATTTGATTTCTGTTGTTATGTGTTAATTACTGATTCTTTCTTTCAGAATGCGCTATCATGGCGTATTTTCTTTCGATGCCAGTATTTTCATACTACTTTAAATTTCTTGACCGGGTCTGACTATTTTCTCTTGTTTTTGCTTATGTATATTCATGTCTTGAGCCGAGGGTCTCTCAGAAACAGTCGTTCTACCTACCAAGGTAGAGGTAAGGTCTGTGTACACTCTACCCTCCCCAGACCCCACGATGTGGATTTCACTAGGTATGTTGTTGTTGTTATTGTTTTAGGAGAAAGCAGAAAGCATCTAAGGTAAATACCTTTTGTATCCATGTTATGCCCCCCTAAGTATTCATGTCCCATGTTTCACGTTCATGTATCCACTACTCATGTATCATGTCCCGACGTTCATGTTTCCATGTAATCATGTCATTTCAGTACATGTTTCATGTTATGTTTCCTCACGTTCATGTACTCAAGCCATGTCCAGTCGTGTTCTTAATCATGTTAACCATGACCCATTATTCGAGGATAAATGATCCCAAGAGAGAGATAATATAACACTCCATGAATCCGAGTTAAGTGTGAATATGTTAAATGGGCATTAATGTGATATTTTAGCCATATGAAGTCCCATCCGGATGAGCTTCGATGGAAATAGTGGTTTTGAAATCAAGGTGAATAGTGAAGTGCATAAGATTCGATAGAATCGACTAAGTTTATGATAGGTTTGCCTTCCATCCTGTTTACGTAAAAATCCGTTGAGAATTGGAGAAAACTTAAAACATGAAAGTTGTAGACCTTTGAAATACATTTTCTACTATATATGGACCAACTCAATCATAGCTCTGTGCTAGGAGTTATGGCCAATATACTAAACGTTATTGACAAAGCCAGATGTAAATTTTTGACTAAGTATGAAATGGACAGGAGAGCTCGCTCCGGAGTGAGACAGGAGCTCGCCATAGCCCTCGCTCAGCGAGGTATAGGGTCCAAAAGTGAAAAAATTATAAAATCGACTAACTTTATTTTAGCCGGTTGAGCTCACTGAGCGAAGCTCAAAGCGAGGTAGGACATTGCTATAGAGCTCGCTGAGCGAGGTCACCCCTCGCTTTGGATCTGGCTTGGCGAGCCAGGTGGTCCAAAATGCCCCGTGCTATTAATTCAACACTTAACTCAAAATTTCATTCATCGGTCATTCCAACTTCATAGAAAATCCTTGAAGGACGATTCTTTTTTCCTCTCAACCTCTCACATCAAGGTAAGAATATTTATACGATTCCTAATCAATCCTAGCACTAAATACATGATTCTTAAATAAAAATATAGGATTAATAAGTAATCATTCTCCAACGATTCAAAGCTATGGTTTGAGTGTTCTTCGTCAGAGAAGCAAGATAATTTGTTGGATTGGAGCGTTTACAAGTATGTAGGACATCTATCCACGTGTGGATCATCTTTGTTCTATCCCACTCCATGTTCATCTATGAAATACAAATGTCCTCAGACTTAGGATTTTTGCTCCAACTTATATGACCCTAAATACACGTGCAATTATATACCACGTTTACATTGCAATCTCATTAGTTATATTCTTGATATCTCATTTTGATTATCCTAAATCCATTCGTAATCCACGAGTACCGATAATTTGGATTCCATGGGTTCTTAAATGCATGTCATGAACCGAACCAATATCATTCCACTATATGAGCTTCACATATTTTCAGGTCTCTTGCAAGTTATATTACAACTACACATGTTATACTATATTTATAAATCATGTTTACAAGTTATGATTATCTAATTCATGGGTTGTTAAGCCACTTATATTCATGTTCATGTTTTGGGAGTAACACAGATAACCGAGAAGGTTTAGTACCTCAAACTACGTATGCCAACGTAGGATAAGATCTCTCCACCCAGTTAGGATGATTCCTTCATTTACACATTGCGGATTATTGGATCCATTCATGTCATGTTCATGTCTCGTACCCCGGTAAAGTACGAGATAACTTAGCTGATCTGGCAGAGATCAAACGACACATTCTCACGTGGTGGTTTTATGTCGGTTATACTAAAGCTATCCCACTTAAAATAATTTACCATATTTTATTATATTCATGTTAGATATTATACATGCTCATGCTCATGTTATAGTTTCAGTTCCTATTAATTCATGTGCCCTACTTATTCATTCAGTTGTTTTACATACAAGTACAATTCAACTGTACTTGTGTCCCTTTTTTCCCAGGTCACGATGTAAGTACGAAATTATAGGATGACAGATTAGTTCTCTTGGATTCTTACGTATCAGCTATTGGTGAGCCCCACTTCGTTCGGGGTGTTATCTTTTATTTATTTCATGTCATGTCATGCAGTAAAGGTATGCGAGGGGGCCTTATCCCAGAAAAAAAAAATTAGTAGTCAGACTCATGTTCAGAGGTTTCATAGACTAGTCTAGCATGTCATGCTAGATATTTAGACTTATTGTATTTTCAGATTATTTTCACAATTATATTTTCAGATAATATATTTTGAGTATTCAGATTTTCATATTATAAATTATTATTTCATGATATTAGATGCCCATGTTGATACAACAAGTCATGTGATTCACTCGATCACATGCAGTCAGACACCGAATGTCGTGTTACGCGCAGGCTATGGTTCAAAGCGTGACACATGTGGCCTCCTGTTTCGCCATGTGAATTCATACATTTAGCTAATGGATTGCAGATGGACGATGTATAATCCTTCATCGGTTGGTACCAAGACGATTGCAAGTGTGATCACTTACTGGAGCACCAAAAAATTGAAATTTTTGGTTGGCACCATCTGTATGGCCCGAACAAGCTATCATCGCTGCTTTATATGATTATCTTATTACTACTTCGATGAAGGTTTATCCATCCTTAATAACATCGAAAATGAATGTTTGGCCCCCCGGCAAAATGATGCAGTCTTGCACCATTTGCTCTGAGCGACTATCCTAGTGCCAAGCTAGCCATAGACCATCCTTCGGTTAATGATTCTACTATCTTCTCGAAACAAGAACTAATGAACTGCATTGATAGGCCAACATGTGCCCTCTTGTTTCGCCATGCGTATTCATATGTTTTAGCTAATGAATTGTACATGGACGATGTATATTCCTATACTGGTTGGTATCAAGACGATTGCGCGTGAGATAAGTACTGGAGCACCAAAAAATTGAAATTTTTAGTTGGCACCATCTATATGGCCCGAACAAGCTATCATCGCTGCTTTATATGATTATCTTATTACTACTTAGATGAAGGTTTATCCATCCTTAATAACATCGAAAATGAATGTTTGGCCCCCCGGCAAAATGATGCAGTCTTGCACCATTTGCTCTGAGCGACTATCCTAGTGCCAAGCTAGCCATAGACCATCCTTCGGTTAATGATTCTACTATCTTCTCAAAACAAGAACTAATGAACTGCATTGATAGGCCAACGTGTGCCCTCTTGTTTCGCCATGCGTATTCATATGTTTTAGCTAATGAATTGTACATGGACGATGTATATTCCTATACTGATTGGTACCAAGACGATTGCGCGTGTGATAAATTACTGGAGCACCAAAAATATGAAATTTTTAGTTGGCACCATCTATATGGCCCGAACAAGCTATCATCGCTGCTTTATATGATTATCTTATTACTACTTAGATGAAGGTTTATCCATCCTTAATAACATCGAAAATGAATGTTTGGCCCCCCGGCAAAATGATGCAGTCTTGCACCATTTGCTCTGAGCGACTATCCTAGTGCCAAGCTAGCCATAGACCATCCTTCGGTTAATGATTCTACTATCTTCTCAAAACAAGAACTAATGAACTGCATTGATAGGCCAACGTGTGCCCTCTTGTTTCGCCATGCGTATTCATATGTTTTAGCTAATGAATTGTACATGGACGATGTATATTCCTATACTGGTTGGTATCAAGACGATTGCGCGTGAGATAAGTACTGGAGCACCAAAAAATTGAAATTTTTTGTTGGCACCATCTATATGGCCCGAACAAGCTATCATCGCTGCTTTATATGATTATCTTATTACTACTTCGATGAAGGTTTATCCATCCTTAATAACATCGAAAATGAATGTTTGGCCCCCGGCAAAATGATGCGATCTTGCACCATTTGCTCGAGCGACTATCCTAGTGCCAAGCTAGCCATAGACCATCCTTCGGTTAATGATTCTACTATCTTCTCGAAACAAGAACTAATGAACTGCATTGATAGGCCAACATGTGCCCTCTTGTTTCGCCATGCGTATTCATATGTTTTAGCTAATGAATTGTACATGGACGATGTATATTCCTATACTGGTTGGTATCAAGACGATTGCGCGTGAGATAAGTACTGGAGCACCAAAAAATTGAAATTTTTTGTTGGCACCATCTATATGGCCCGAACAAGCTATCATCGCTGCTTTATATGATTATCTTATTACTACTTCGATGAAGGTTTATCCATCCTTAATAACATCGAAAATGAATGTTTGGCCCCCCGGCAAAATGATGCAGTCTTGCACCATTTGCTCTGAGCGACTATCCTAGTGCCAAGCTAGCCATAGACCATCCTTCGGTTAATGATTCTACTATCTTCTCGAAACAAGAACTAATGAACTGCATTGATAGGCCAACATGTGCCCTCTTGTTTCGCCATGCGTATTCATATGTTTTAGCTAATGAATTGTACATGGACGATGTATATTCCTATACTGGTTGGTATCAAGACGATTGCGCGTGAGATAAGTACTGGAGCACCAAAAAATTGAAATTTTTAGTTGGCACCATCTATATGGCCCGAACAAGCTATCATCGCTGCTTTATATGATTATCTTATTACTACTTAGATGAAGGTTTATCCATCCTTAATAACATCGAAAATGAATGTTTGGCCCCCCGGCAAAATGATGCAGTCTTGCACCATTTGCTCTGAGCGACTATCCTAGTGCCAAGCTAGCCATAGACCATCCTTCGGTTAATGATTCTACTATCTTCTCAAAACAAGAACTAATGAACTGCATTGATAGGCCAACGTGTGCCCTCTTGTTTCGCCATGCGTATTCATATGTTTTAGCTAATGAATTGTACATGGACGATGTATATTCCTATACTGATTGGTACCAAGACGATTGCGCGTGTGATAAATTACTGGAGCACCAAAAATATGAAATTTTTAGTTGGCACCATCTATATGGCCCGAACAAGCTATCATCGCTGCTTTATATGATTATCTTATTACTACTTAGATGAAGGTTTATCCATCCTTAATAACATCGAAAATGAATGTTTGGCCCCCCGGCAAAATGATGCAGTCTTGCACCATTTGCTCTGAGCGACTATCCTAGTGCCAAGCTAGCCATAGACCATCCTTCGGTTAATGATTCTACTATCTTCTCAAAACAAGAACTAATGAACTGCATTGATAGGCCAACGTGTGCCCTCTTGTTTCGCCATGCGTATTCATATGTTTTAGCTAATGAATTGTACATGGACGATGTATATTCCTATACTGGTTGGTATCAAGACGATTGCGCGTGCGTGAGATAAGTACTGGAGCACCAAAAAATTGAAATTTTTTGTTGGCACCATCTATATGGCCCGAACAAGCTATCATCGCTGCTTTATATGATTATCTTATTACTACTTCGATGAAGGTTTATCCATCCTTAATAACATCGAAAATGAATGTTTGGCCCCCCGGCAAAATGATGCAGTCTTGCACCATTTGCTCTGAGCGACTATCCTAGTGCCAAGCTAGCCATAGACCATCCTTCGGTTAATGATTCTACTATCTTCTCGAAACAAGAACTAATGAACTGCATTGATAGGCCAACATGTGCCCTCTTGTTTCGCCATGCGTATTCATATGTTTTAGCTAATGAATTGTACATGGACGATGTATATTCCTATACTGGTTGGTATCAAGACGATTGCGCGTGAGATAAGTACTGGAGCACCAAAAAATTGAAATTTTTTGTTGGCACCATCTATATGGCCCGAACAAGCTATCATCTCTGCTTTGAATGATTATCTTATTGCTGCTTCGGTGAAGGTTCCATCCTTAATAACATCGAAAATGACTATTTTGGGTCTCCTGGCAAATTGAGTTTCCACACCGGGCTACCGGTTCAAACCATGATTTGCGTCATGCCTTTCTCCTTATAGGGTATTAAATAGACGCAGAGGAACACCATATTACATTGATAGATGGATGAATGGATACACTACGTAATAATATTATTATTTATAATAAAAGATCAAGTTAGTAAGCTGTGTGTTCTCAATAAATTATTTTGGATATTATTGTAATTTTTTTTATTAATATGATGATTTGAATAGTTTAATTCAAAGTTTTAAATTATCTTTATTTAAAAGTATGTAATTTTTCTTTCTCTTTATATGAATTTTATACTTTTTTTGTACAATCTTCAATATTATCTAAGCAAAAATAAATTATAAACTTCACTATTAAATTTTTTTGGGACCTTAAACTTTTAGAGATCTAAAAACAAAAGCTTTACTAAATAACCTATATGAACATTATTATTATTGAATAACCGATAGTTAAAGAAAAAAGTTGCCAAGTTTATGAATTAGAGTATCGGATGCTCGACTAATTGAACATAGGGCAAAGGTCCAAATATACCCCTTAACTTGCTATAAAGAAGATATACTCCTCGTTAAAAAAGTAGTGCATATATATTTCTATCGTTACATAATGATGTAAATATATTATTTCACTATACAAATTGTGCAAATGTATCATTTTCACTGACAATTTTTTTTAAAAAATTATTTAGCTTATTTTTAGTAAACATATTTTTTAAAGCTACTTGATAATTTTTTTCTGGAGGGTCGTCTAGTTCATTTAAATTATTTTTTTTTGTGGGTTTAAAAGAAATAAGTCTACCATTTTTTTAAATGAACCAGACACAATCCACCAGAAATACAAATTACCAAATGGCTTTAAAAAAATAACTACTCAAAAAAATGAGTTGGCTTTCTTTTTCAAGCCATGTGACATTTTTTAATTAAAAAATAAGTTAAAAATTTAAAAAAAAATATTCAGTCAGCAAAAGGATATATTTGCACCATTCATATAACGACATGAGTATATTTACACCACTTTTTTAACGAGAGGTATATTTAATCTATATCATAAGTTAGGATAATATTTGCACCTTTTCCCTCATATATGGTATAACGCGCACTTGCAACTTCCCTTTATCTTCTCTTTCATGGCAAAAAATAATCAGAACATAAAGCAACCGGCTGAGTATATGGATAGGAAACTGATGAAAATACAATAAAGGATGGAATAAAAGCTAAACAATGTTTTTGTGTTAGGGAATTTAAAGACCACATGGAAATTTACATTTCTGAAACTACCACCCACAATCACAGGGAAACCGGCTGCAGCAAACTGTTACCACCCTTAAATTATTATACCCTTCTAAGCCCACATTCATTCATGCCAACACACAAGAAAGGCATGTGGATAATTTCGTTCTCCAGTCTCTGAAGCACTGTATCTTGCTGTAGCAAATTGGACCACAAGAAACACCCAACTAATCCAGTGTCAACAGCCAAATGGTACCTACTGTGACCATTAATTCAGGTTTATTACAGTCTTACTGCTGATCTTCATCTGACCTAGACCGCATCAACCGCCTGCGCCTTCTTGGATTTGTAGACATATCATCACTCATGTCACTCAATAAGTTGAGATTAGGTTGATCCTCATCGTCATCATCTTGTAGACGTAGCAGGTTTTCACCCCAAGGATAGCGGCGTCTAGAGAGAGGTCCATTGGACCGACGGTGCCTTGACAAAGCTCTTGACCTGCCACCTCTTGCTTCAGGTATCGGATCCATTGAGCCAATCATCTGAAACAAGAAGAGGGTACTCAACCATCTTCCATTTCCACCTGAGCCTCGATCCCTTTCGCCAGATAGCCTGTCTCCATTCTCAATCACATAATCTCCAAGCACGACTGCACCAGGCATGGCAGAGCGAACAGCACTGACAATGTCATCATACTCTCTCTGGTTCTCAAGCCGTCTCCAAGCTTGCTGTCTTGAAGGGTCAATATCAGCAGGGCGTGCTGTCGGGTGATCTCTCCTAGCATGCCGGCGCAATTCTCTGTAATTACCGATGAATGAACATGATTCACGAGAGCAACTTCTAGGCTTCAAATTCAGATACTTTCTGGCTTCTTCCACTACCTTCCAGCCTAATACATCTCCACGGCACATCGGACACTTCAAATTTGAGTCATATGAGTTGTCCGCACTCGCTGCTCCATGACTACTTCCCCATAAAGTAACAGCACCTGAAGTTTGTAGAGTACCTTCCTGCATCTCCACGTGAGTATCTCTGTTACTATTTCCATCAACAACGGTAGGATCACTTAAATTTCTCAGCTCCAAGTGCTCATTGAGAGTCTCAACAGCAATATCCGGGTTTTCCAGTGTCATAATAGGTGGATGGTCCATATTTTCGGCTCTGAGTTTTTTGAAACGGTCCAGACAATTGGAATGCCTATAACTTGTATCACAAATGTATGACCGGCATCCCTTATCATGAGAGCTACAAAGGAGAAGAACAGCATTGTGTGGATGATCCATGCATATAGGGCATGAAGCTCCATCCAATTCCTTGTACAGGACATGCATATCTACATCATTTGACATGCTTCGTTTCCTACTAGCCATCTACGTACACTATAAAGTGTTACTAAAAACAATGGAACCATCAGATTAACACAACAGAAATATGGAGACAGGACATTTTGTAGTAAGCAAACAGTTCTAAATACCATGACTCTTCAAGTTATAAAAATATATCATTGACGAGATTGTGCAAACTAATGAACTTATCGATCACAAGCAATTTACTTCGATAAGAGGAACTGAAACTGGCTACTCCTTCAAAAAACTACATCTAGATAACAAAACCAAGTTCTGGAAACTGCATGATCTATAGTGTCTAGTACTACGTGCCTCATAGATATTCAGTCTCCAACAAGTTCTACATTCACCGATATTTCAAAGTCTCTTTTACCGGAGTCAACACACTGTTCTTTAGTATGAGAACTTAGCATCATTGGCAGTATTATTGTCTAAACTGAAGGTAAGAAAAGAAAGTCACAATATGATAAACATAACCAATCCCTTAAAATCATTGAACCTGCAACAGAAACAAAGATAGTACATCCACAATATTTCAACAGAGTTAGCGTGTAGGATCATCCACCAATCCATGAAACTAAAGTGTTGTCCCAGTGTGTATTATAAGGTTTATAAGAAAAACTACTTCATTCTACGGTGGCTGCAGGACACTAGCCAACATGGAGAACTCTCTCATGCATGGCGAAAGAAATATGTAGTAAATCATTGTCCACCTTATCATAAGAATTTAGTCTATTTCAGCTCCGCCATCTACTCTATAGAACTTATTTTTACCCATCTCCTTATTTTCTTTTCTTGTTCAGGAAATAGATTGCATTTTGGCTTCCTACACGATTAAGTTATCATGCCTTTCCCCAACCAGTAACCTCAAACAATAACACTCAGGAAATTTACAATTTTGCATTGGGACCAGACCCAACAAATATAGGAATGCATCAATGTCTGCTCTCAAATGAAGTGATAGATACACCAGAGATTGATATCTCCAAATTGAAATCCATAAACAACGGCCAAGTAAGATTAAAATATTTATCATGAAGCAGCTGGACACAAAATAAACCAAAAAGCATGCATATCTACGACTTCCGGTAAATACTCACCAAGAAGTCTCTTATACTGGTTCTTCTGATTCTTGCAACGTTGTAAGTATTACTGAATGAGATACTACAGGATCCTTGTCCAACTCTAGAGTGCAATTAATGATAAACCTTCACGACCAGTATTAATTTTGATTGGTGAACAGTCCTAGAAATCTGGAAGCAATAAGTGTTGAATACAATGCAGTACTAGTCTATATCTTAGCCACAATCAGCCATGAGTCCTAAAACCTGCAGTTAAGTATGAAAAAATTATAGTAATGTGCACGATGTTCTTGTACAATACAAAGCAAGTATGAAAAAATGATAGTAATGTGCATGATAGTGACTTAGATGGATGATTTTCTCCCTTTCCATTGAAATGGGGAGAAAAGCTAATTATAGAATGGACTCAATTTCACCCGGATTTATGAAAACTATAGCCGGGACAACACGCTCCAAACCAAAAAAACAACATTTATGCACAATAACACTTAATTTGATGTCACCAGATTATTGACAAAGAGCGAGTACAACGAAACATGAACGCGTTTGATTGAAATTAAAACCATAAACCCGTTTAAATTCAAGGTGATCCATTAATTTTGCAAGATATTGTAAATTTTTTAAGCCCAATAGAAACACAGTCCAAAGGGAAATCCAAACCCAACCAGATAATATCACTGTTAATTGCATATGAATAAATTACAATTCAACAATGTAATAATCCTGAAAATACCATTAGATCAAAAAGATTGTGACTTTATAGGTGTACGATCATTACAAATAAGTAGATGCATGTAGATCTGCATATAATCACAAGGGCATATTATATACGATCAAATTAGGTCAAGAAAAAATCCCCTAAAATACAAATAATTAGGAAATTAAATTAAAGGGTGCACGAAATTACAATCCAAAGATGAAATTGGACTCGGTCTAGCGTTTGACCTTACGAGATTGATTGTTGATTTTGCTTCAAATCAATAATTAATTGAAAAAAAATACAAAGTTTTTGTGTGAAAATTATGAGAGGCGTCCAGTGAAAGAAGGTTGAAGATATAAAGAAAAAGTTGCGAAGATACCCAACTGCTGTTTACATATATACAGAGGCGTTGACAGACAAAAAAAAATGAAAATACGTGTGTATATATATATATATATACATAAGGTATATATGTATAAGGTAAGAGGCGGTTAAAGGGTCATGAAAATGAATTACAGGGAGAAAAGGTACAAACGATCTTTGCGTGTAAGCTATTGTCGGCATGTACGTTGTCATCGAACCATTTAAAGTTTACTTATTTTAGAATAATTTTTAATCTCAAATACGGTAGAGCAATTAGAAGAAAAAAAATGAGAGAATAATAATTTATATTTTTTTAACAATAAACGGCTTTACTTTACTGTATTAATGCATAAGCTGTCTCAAAAAATTAAAAGTTGCGGCAGCATCAGTTACAATCCAACTAGGAAAAACTGAATCTCAAATAACCTTACGTAACAACGAAATAAAAACTTGACTAAATTGTGCGCTAGCATATTCCAAGATCTAGAAATATATATCACATGCACATCGTTAAAAAAAATCATAAGCTTTCATATATCTTCACAAATAGTCTATTATCTCCCATGAAGCTACATTTCTTTTCTGTATTATGTCCATCACCGTTTTTGGATCCGACAAGATATGCACCTTTTGACCATTAATTTTTCTTTGCATTTTTCAATGCTTCTCGAATTGTTAGTGCTTCGGCGGTGATGACTTTTCCAACAAATTGATTTGGGGTGTCAAAGGCTTGAAGCAAATGATCAAAGCGATCGTCACTCCAATGCTTGCCATCTTTTTCTCCTTTTGTAGGCTAGCATGTGCAAACATAAAAAAACCATCTTATGCCACAATAATATTTTGATCATTAGTATAGTCAGATACACGCACAGGAAAAAGAGTAGTAAGCATATTATTTCCGTATTCATGAAAATCAAAAAGTGACTTGTTTACAATATCACTAGGTTCACTAATATCACAATTAAAACTTAGAGTTTCTAGCCTTCCAAATTTATCATATGATAGAAACACTTAATTTAGCAAGATCAATAGAATCATGATATTAATCAGCATTAATAAAAATATCATTCCACCATCTTTCAAAATTCATAGTATTCTCGATATTAGGCTAATTAATAAGACAGATTCTCCAAATCAATTGTGTTTTAGGGCATCTAAAAAGCATATGATCAATAGTTTTACTATCCATACCACAAACCTTACACACATTACAAGTATGTCTTAATCTTTTAGAAATAACATGATTAACAGGTAGCACTTTCAAAATACGTTTTCGATAAAATGCTTATATTTGTTTTTTATATCATAGACCATAAGAAATCCCAAAACTTTTTTGAAAAAGATTGATTACTCGATTGAAGTCTATCACTGTTGACTTTTCGACATCTAACAATTTCTCTAGCTAAATGGTATCCCAGTTTTACCTCATAATTACCAGATTTAGTATGATGCTAAATAATCTTATCCGACGACTAGTGGTAAATTTAAAAATAGACACTATTGCATGAATATCTTCCGCACAAAACCAATTTTGTAAATCTTGCATCTTTCAAGTGTGTGTATTGTGGTCTATAAGATCATTCACTTTTAACTCTATATTCATTTGCGCATGACAATGGCTAGGCCTAAAACCACATGAATTGAAAATCCAAGAATCCGTCCGAACTTTAATTTTATCATCAGATCCTACCCTCCATCTAATACCTTTTTGTAGAAGATATCCACCCAAATAATAATCTTCCATATCCATGAGCTAGCAGAAGAACACGTAGCTTTAAGGAAAGACGTATGTTGAAAATACTTACTTTTGAGAACTTTAAAAAGTAAAGAGTCTTCTTGAGTCAAATTCTCCAAGCGAGTTTAGCCAACAAAAGCTTGATTAAAAAAATTTAGTTCTCTAAATTCTACCCCCCCCCCCCCCCCTTAGATTTTGTTAAACAAAGGTTCTCCCATTTTTTTTAAATGCATTTTTCTCCTATCCTCATCATGGCTCCACCAGAAATTAGAGAAAATAGTAGTAATTTATTTACATAAAATATTCAAACATTAAAAACATGATAAAGCATAAGAAGGAATCGCAGATAAGACAGATTTAAGCATCACTTCTTTTCCTGCAAGGCTTAAGAAAATATTTTTCCAACCTTTAATTTTAGCCTTCACTCTATCTTTAATATATTCCACATGTTTTCCCTCGATTTTCCAACTACCGCACGTAAACCCAAATATAACCCCAAGTTACTTCTTTGTAATTGTCCTAGCTCCGCAAAAATTTCATCTTTCTCAATTTCAGAAGTATTTTTACTAAAGAATATAGCCAATTTTCAAAATTTGCCTTTTGACTCGAACATTCTTCGTAAGTTCTTAATATTTTAGCGATTTTCGTAGCATTTAGAATATTAGCCTTATAAAAAAAACGAGTCATCAACGTAAACAGATAGTTAATAATAGGTCCACCTCTGACTAAACTTAAACATTGTATATCCCCAAGTACTTCCACTTGATATAGAATTCTAGAAAGACCTTCCGCACGTAACAAAAATAATAAGGGGATAGAGAATCCCCTTTTCTTAGTCCTCTAGTAGGTTTCACCTCCTCTACTATATCTCTGTTAACATAAAACCTATATGTTGGGGTAATAATGCATTGCATAATTCAAGTGACAAAGTTCTCACGGAAGCCCATTTTAAGAAGTAAATTTTGGAAATAAAATCACTCTACTCAATTGTATGCTTTGACCATATCTAGTTTAAGAGTCATATATTTTTCCTTCACTCGTCTTTTATTCTTCAAATGATGAATAAATTTATGAGCTAGAATAACATTATCCACAATTTGTATTTTTCCAATAAAACATATTGATCGGATAAATAATATTGGGGAGATATATTTTGAGTCTCGCAACAATAATCTTAGCGATAATTTTATACACCATAGAATATAAGTTTATGGGTCTAAACTGACTAATGGCGCTAGAATTTTTCACTTTAGAAAATCAAAGTTATATGAGTTTGATTCCAAGAAGGTAGCAGATAACCTAAATGAAAGAAACTTTCACAAATATTACCGGAAAAATATTTTAATATTTTTAAAAGAAAAAAGAAGTCATATCATCCACTTTCGGTGCTTTTAGGGGATGCATATAGAAAATAGCTTTTTAAATTTCATCATTAGTGACATCTCTAATAAGCCTATCATTAACACTATTATCAACTAGGGTTGTCTAGTGGGTAGGGTCGGCCCGATCCCGACCCGCTACCCGCCCCGCCCTGATCCCCCATAAAAAAAATTATCGGTGTTAAGGTTCAAACTTGAGACGGGGCCTGAGATCGTCCTGCCCGTCCCGATCCCGACCCTGTCCCGCCAACCCTCATCCCCTTTGCAAAAATAACCGTTGCAACAACGACCAAATTTCAATTTTGGCCGTTGAGCAACGGCTATAACGGCCATTTTTTGCCCCCCCCCCCCCACCCACCCACCCATAAACACCCCTACCCCTTAATTTTTATTTTTAACCCTAAGTTAATATATTTACACTTTAATCATATTTCTCAACTATAAATACATTATTTTCCTCTTCATTTTTCTCACAAACTTCCTACCATCTGTCTAATCTCTCAATTTATCTCTCTACAATTCTACATTGCCTATTAAATATTATATTTTTTTTGCTCATTTATATCAAAGCTAAAAAATTGAGAGTGAAGTTGGCAACTAGCTTAAGGATCATCCATCGAGCAAAGTTTCAATTTGGTACCTTCGTTCCTTTTTTAAATTATTATTGTTACTTTATTTTAGTAATCGCACTTAATTTTATTATCTTTAATTATTTATTTACATAATTAAAATGGAAGGATTAAGATGTATGTTTAAGGGTAAGCGTAAGAGTGCTTCTTCTAATATGGGTAACAAGGGTAGAGGTACTTCTTCTAGTAATCATATTTTTAGTCCCGATGATTTCATTGATTTCACTCATATAGATAAAACTGTTTTTTTAATGATATATCATTAGATGATGAGTTAGATGAACCAAACTTTAATTTAGACGATAATCTAGATGACACATCCACTAGTGTACCTCAACCTCAAGCTCAGACTAAGTCTCAGCCTCAAACTGAAACTGGGAGTCGAGGCCCCACACAACGGAAATTAAAATCAACTGCATGGAATTTTTTTGATAGGGACCAAAAGAATCAACTAGCTAGATGTAAAATTTGTAAAAATATTTATAAATTTAAAACCAAAAAGTTTATTGAGACATGTACAAGGCGAGCACACAACTAGGCGAAATCGATACCAGGCTAAAAAATCGGGTGTGCCAATGCCATCCGAGTCGGGACAAGGTTCACATAGTGTCTCCGACCAAGTACAAGGTCAAATTAACCCGACGACGGGAGGAATTTTCGGTCCTAAATATGATAAAAACAAATATAGGGAAAATATGGCAAAATTAGTTGCGGTGGATGGTTTGTCTTTTTCATTTCCTTCATCTCCTGGTTTTATTCATTACATTCGAGAAACATATAACCCTGCTTTTAATGATTTTCCTAGATCAACTGTTAGAAGAGATGTTTTTAAATTTGCAAGTGAATATCAACAATATTTACGTTATGCATTGTATCATTTTAATGGCAAAGTGGCTATCACTTCTGACATAGGCCGTAGTAGTAACGGTAATAAAATACAAAGACGCAAAGAGCATAAAAAACTTTTCATGATTGTGGATTACCTTATAGAAAAAATCCAGAAGAAGTTTCGACTAGGTGGAATTCTCTGTATGAGCAACTACTTGTTGCTTACGATTATAGACAACCTATAACTTTATTATTTAACGCCCATAATAAAAATCCAAGGGATATACTTGTAGATAATAATTGGGGAAAAATTTAGAACTTAATGAATTTCTAGAGAAATTTTTTCAAGCTGGCCTCCCCTATTATCAACTAGAGGAGGAAATAAACTCAAAATGGGATCAAAGTTAGTAGGTCTAGAGATAGTGAATCAAGGATTGTAAAATCTCTCTACTTCTTTTACAATATCCATATGCTCAGATATCCAGTTTCCATTATCTAATTAAGGCCCTTTAATATTATTATACATACGCCTCTAAATAATTTTCATATGAAAGAAAAAAGTATTTTTATCACCTTCCTGGAGCCATAGAGCTCTAGATTTTTGTTTTCAATAGGCTTCTTCATCCTTATATGCCCGTCCTAACTCTTTTCTAAGAAATTTCAGCTTATTAGTATCAAAATCCCTAGAATCGTTCTTAAGCTCCGCAATTCTATCTTGAATACCTTAAAAAAATTTCCTAGAATTTTCCTTTCCCCTCATAACGAAGCTAGCAATAAGACTCGACATTTTTTAATTTAAATCTAATTTTGGATTGTTTGAACCCTCCCATATAGCTATTCCATGAATGCTCCACATCCACATTCATATTCACTTCTTTCTTTTCGCTCCATCTTTTGTCGAAATAAAAAAAAAATCTTCTAAGGCTAGGTTCCGTATTTATTAGCAAAGTAGTATAGTCAGAAGACTTCGTTTCTATGTGAAGAATATTTACCTGATTAAATTCTAGTCTCCAATCTAGAGAACCAATTGCTCTATCGAGTCTCTCTTGAATAATAACATCATTTTCTCTAAAGCACCACCAAATTCAAGGTTTTCCTTTAAAGCCTAAATCTATAGCTCCAATATCCCATAAAAATTTTCTAAAATCTCTAAAAGATGTAGTCTCTCTAATCCTACCCCCTGACTTCTCAGAATTATCAATGATATCATTAAAATCTCCCGTCATAACCCAAAGAGACCCCCAACTACTCGATTTAACATTAAGTTCTTGCAATTGAGTTCTACGAATAGCTTTATCAGTACTTAAATATATAAAGACACACCAATATTTATAATTAGATAACATATCATGTATATAAGTTTCAATGTAAAAAGAGGATGAGTGAGATTGACATACCTGAATATCCTCGTTCCAAAATAAACATAATCCTCCAGATAATCTCACCAAAATTCATAGTAATAGCATGCGCCATATTTAGTTGTCTCTGAACTCTCAGCATCACTATTTCACAATTCTTCATTTCACTTAAGAATATCATGCTCGGGGAGTGAAGACGTAATGTCTCCTTCAAAAAGGAACTGTCAAGGATCCCCCTCCCCCTCCTCGATAATTTCACTCCAATGTCTTCATCGAGAGGAGGAAAGCCATTTTGGGCTGGCCTCCCGATCCACCACATTTTTTTTGTTTCTTAATATCTATTTCAGTAATAATAATATCACCTTTCTGTTTATCCCCGATATTCAGCACACATATCAATACCCTCAACTTGACCAAATTATTATTGATACCAACTATTTCCTTATTTTCTCTAGCAGCTTCTGTAGCAACATTTGATCTAGCCAAACGTTTTCAGTTCTGCTTTTTTCCTCCTAGCTTTGTAGTAAATAGATTCTGCATATTACTAATTTTATTCTGTTCTATCTCACCAGCCTTTTCCACCTCTTTAAACATTGTTTTAGAAGGAATTTTATCGCCAATTTGATTCGGAGTAGAACATACCTGCTGGGACATCTTCCCCACATTTGATACTTTTAGCAGGTTTCACTTGTTGAGACTCAGCCACCATCTTCTCAAAATATTTTTTGAATTATCCTTCTTCAATGGTGTCTCCAAATCCCATCTTTAACAGTATTGTTAGATTATGGAAATAATCTTTGATTATGTCCATAATCAAAGTAAATATTTTATATTTAGATTGTAAATATTCTGAGTATATTCTATCATAATTGTAGCCTAAATTTAGTCTTGTAAACATGTATATATTATTATATTCAAAGAACAAAAAGAGGACGGAAAATATTTCCTTCATGGTATCAAGAGCCAAAAATTAACTCTAGCCTAAAAACCCTAAAGCCAGTCGACCCACCCTTGTCGGAATCCTAGTTTTGCCGCCACCCTCATTTATCGAATCCCTACCTCCTCCTCTTTTCTTGTTTCTCTCGGGCAACAATGGCCGACCAAAATAAATTTCATCCCGCTCTTGCCGTAAATAACGTCAAGAACTTCATTCTGGTGATTCTTGAGATGGAAAAGGGCAATATTCATCTTGGGCGAAGTTATTCAAAATCCATTGTCGCGCATACCAAGTCATTGACCATATTCTTCCTCCAAAACCTCAATCGGGTGTCATGTAAAAGTCCACCGATATTGACATGGCTCTTTGATCTCGCTTGGATGTTATAGTTCTTCAATTGATTTACGGCACCATATCAAATGACCTATTTCACATCATATTGGAACCGGATTCGACGGCTCAACAAGCATGGGAGCGTTTGCAAAATATTTTTAAAGATAACAAGATTTCTCAGGCGGTTTATCTAGAAAATCAATTCACCAATGTCAAGATGGATGATTTTTCAAACGTCTCCGCATATTGTCAAGAGTTAAAAATGCTTGTCAATCAACTATTCAACGTTGGTGCACCGGTGATGAATCAAAGGTTAGTTCTCCAATTAATTGCGGGTTTGAATGAATAATATGATGGTGTTGCTACGTTCATTCAACAAAGTAATCTGTTACCATCATTTTATGAGGCTCGTTCGAGATTGATTCTTGAAGAACCCGGAAACTAAAACAGGCGGCGACGGCGGAAAACAATGCTGGCACCGCCCTCCTTTCCACCAACACGTATACCGATGATTTTGGACCTCAAAATTCTGGTTCTGGCAGTGGTCCAAATCGCAACAACAATGGATCAAAACGGGGACAAATCGCAATAATAACAAAAGAAAAAATAATGGTGGAAGAAGACGAGGCCATGGTGGCGGAAATCAGGCCGGCGACAGCAACCACCGACAATAGGAGAAGAACAAGCCCAGCAAGTGGCAGCCGCAAGCTCAGCCGTGGGGGCAGTACCCACCATGGGGTTGGGCACCGCAACAGTAGGATGCCCCTCCATGCCCGTACCCCACGGAGTCGTGGGCCAGGCGACCGCCACCCACTTGGCAACCCGGGGTTCTTGGCAGTCGTCCACAGCAAGCATTTGCAGCTCATGTACCATCTTCTTCGAGTTATGTTCCAACGGGCATCGAGCAAGCCATGCATAATATGACTCAATGTTCCCGACGAAACATGGTACATGGACACGGAGGCGACCTCTCACATGAAGGCATCTCAAGGTACTCTCTCATCTTATTTTAATATGAGTAGTAATAAAAATATTGTGGTTGGAAGTGGACCAGAAATTCCAATTCGTGGTATTGGGAAATCAAACCTCCTCCTACCCACCTTTGAATTTAAATAATGTCCTACATGCACCCAAATTTATTAAAAACTTGATATATGTGCATCGTTTCACCACTGACAATAATGTTTCTGATGAGTTTGATCTATTTGGGTTTTCTGTGAAGGACATTCGGACGGGGATGCTAGTAATGAGATGTGCTAGCACTGGGGACTTGTATCCCATCACCACCACCACCCAACAACCAAGCCACCTCTCCATCAACTTTTGTTGCTCTTTCTTATGGCATAATCGTTTAGGACATTCGGGAGCACATTTGTTAATCTCCCTTAGAAAAAATAAGTTTATTGATTGTAAACAATCTTTGTGTTCCCATGTTTGTTAGTCTTGCGTTTTTTGGAAATATGTTAAATTACCTTTCTCTTTATCTACTTCAAACACTATTATGTCATTTGATATCATGCATAGTGACTTATGGACATCTCCGGTTTTAAGTTCGGCATGTCATAAGTATTACATACTTATTTTGGATGATTACTCTAATTTTCTATGGATATTTTTCATTGGAAAAAAATAGCAGGTTCACACTATTTTCATGCAATTTAGTGCTTTCATCCAAACCCAATTCGAGAAGTCTATTAAATGCTTCCAACGTGGCAATGGGAGTGAATTCATAAATGATCAATTTAAGGAGTTTTGGCACAAAAATGATATGGTATTTCGTCTCTCGTGTCCGCACACTTCTCCTCAAAATGGAAAAGTCGAACGCAAAATACGAGTAATAAATAATTTAATTCGCACACTTCTTGCTCATTCGTCCATACCACCGTCCTTTTGGCATCATGCTCTTCAAATGACCACATACATCTTAAACATTCTCCCAAGCAAGTTACTTTCAAACTTCTCACCCACATAAATTATTTGTCATCGTGTTCTTTCCTACACACATTTGAGGGTTTTTGAGTGTTTATGTTATCCTCTTTTTCCTTCCACAACAATAAACAAACTTCAAGCCCATTTCACTCAAGTGTGTATTTTTTAGATACCCACAAAATCATCGGGACTATAAGTGTTATGATATGTCTAGTGGGAAAATTGTCATCTCTCGTCACGTTATTTTCGATGAGTCCAAATTCCCGTTTGCCAACATACACACGTCTTCCCCGCCCTCATATGATTTTTTGGACATTGGGTTACATCCCCTATTGCAATATCATTTAAACAACCCATTTAGTCAAAGTCCAAATGAGGGAGCTCACTGCTCCCTCTCCCTCTCCATCGGTCCAGCCCAAATGAGGGAGCCCACTGCACCCTCTCCCTCGGTCCAGTTAAATGGCCGAACTAGTCCAGCCCAAATGAGAGAGCCCATTGCTCCCTCTCCATCGGTCCACTTCAACAGCCCATTGGTTCAAGCCCAACTGAGGAATCCCACTGCTCCCTCTCCCGCGGTCCAGTGGCAGCCCCAAGACTACCCTCGGCCCAACCCAGTAATTCCTGGAATCGACAACAACCCGACAGCCTCACTGCCCCAACAGTCCATTTCGGATCACGCCCCAACCCGATCCATCGAAACTCGTGGCATACATGGGATTTTTCGGCCTAAGCATTATTTTAATCTAACATTCTATGTCCAACCATCCCCGATTCCCCGTAACCCGAAAGCTGTCCTATCGGACTCGAATTGGAAGGTCATCATGTTATATGAAATTGATGCTCTTATTAAAAATAAGACGTGGGAGTTGGTGCCCCGTCCTTCTAATGTAAACATAATTCGTTCCATGTGGATTTTTTGTCATAAAAAGAAATCTGATGGTTCCTTTGAAAGGCACAAAGCCCGTCTTGTTGGTGATGGCATGTCTCAACAGGTTGGAGTGAATTGTGATGAAACCTTTAGCCCAGTTGTTAAACCGGTGACTATCTGGATAGTTCTCAGTTTAGCTCTATCAAAATCATGGTCCATTCATCAATTGAACGTAAAGAATGTGTTTCTCCACGGTCACCTACAGAAAACAATTACATGCACCAGCCTTTGGGATTCCGAGATCCTAATCATCATGATTATGTTTGCTTGTTGAAGAAATCTTTATATGGTCTCAAACAGGCCCTTCGAGCATGGTATAATATTTGTTGGGTTTGTCTCTACACTATGCTTCTCACATAGCAAATTCGATCAGTCTTTATTTATTTATCAGAAAGGGAATGACATGGCATACATTCTTCTCTATGTTGATGACATCATCTGCTCCTCTTCGCCAGTCGATTATGTCCCTTCTTGCATCTGAATTTGCTTTGAAGGATTTGGGTCTTTTGATATTTTTTGGATATTGTTGTAACTCAACATGCATGTGGTCTATTTCTTTGTCAAAGAAAATATGTCGAGGAAATAATTGACTGAGCCGGCATGTTTTCATGTAAGCTATCACCTACGCCGGTGGATACCAAGGCTAACTTGAGTAACTCTTCAGGGTCTCCATACGGCGATCCAACACATTACCACAGTTTAGCAGGGGCATTGTAATAACTCACATTTACGAGATCAGATATATCATATGATGTTCAACAGTTTACATATGCATGACCCGAGGGAGGAACATATAGGTGCTCTCAAATGAATTATGTGCTATATTCAGGGTACTCTTAATTTTGGCTTACATTTGTATAAGTCCGTCATTTCTGGTCTCACATCTTATATCGATGTTGATTGGGGTAGATGTTCGGATACCAGACGATCAACCTCTGGTTATTGTGTATTTCTCGGAGACAAATTGATCTCGTGGTCATCGAAGCGCCAACCCACGTTATCTCGATCTAGTGCTGAAGCCGAATATAGATGGGTTGCGAATGTTGTCTCTGAATCGTGTTGGCTCCGTAATCTTTTATTGGAGCTCCATTGTCCAATCAAAAAAGCAACCGTGATTTATTGTGATAACGTGAGTGCAATACATCTCGCAGGGAACCCCGTACAACATCAAAGCACTAAACACATAGAGATAGATATTTTATTTGTCCATGAAAAGATTGCACGTGGACAAGTTCATGTTCTCCATATATCAGTATATCAGATTACCGATATATTCACAAAGGATCTTCCGTGGATACTATTTGATGATTTCAGGAACAATCTCAGCGTACGAGAGCCTCCCATTAAGACTGCGGGGAATAATAGATTATGAAAATAATCTTTGATTATGTCCATAATCAAAGTAAATATTTTATATTTAGATTGTAAATATTCCGAGTATATTCTACTATAATTGTAGCCTAAATTTAGTCTTGTAAACATGTATATATTATTACATTCAAGGAATGAAAAGAGGACGGAAAATATTTCCTTCAAGTATAAACAACTCTCAAGCTTTCCGTCCTGCTAATGTATCATCGAAGACGGGTTTCTCCTCATTGAGCTGCATTTTCTCATTAGAGTTTTCTCCTTGATCGCACCTACCTGTGGAGTCGAGTTTTCCACGTTTGATGTCGTAAGCTGCTCCTTTTCACCATCACCCATTTGAGTTGATCTGAGTTTCTCTGCCGCAACCTTCTGATTATTCTTCTCGATTGCTTCTTCATCTATAATGTCTCTCGAACTTCTTTTCCCGCTACTGTATCATCGAAAAATGGCTCGTTGCTAGCAATACCTTGTTGCGTTTTACCATCAGTTGCATCATTACTTGAAGGCAATATGTCTACTGCCATAATATCATCAGTAGGTTTGGTTACAACTACTTCATTATTTCCTTTCTCTTGCTTGTTTATGAGATGTAGCAGTCGCCTCGCCGCAGCTTAGCATCTTTTTATCTTTCGATTCTTTGTTAGCCCGCGCATTAATCTCATCGAGCCCCATTATTGGTTGGGTTTCAGAAGAACATGTTCCATCGACTAGTTGTTGCTCCATTTGGTTATTTCCTTCAGTTTTGTTCCCTGTAAGTATATTAAAAAATACATAAAAAGTTACTTTGCAATTTAAGTGGAGTAACTTTGAATATTTATTACACCGCATGAGATACTACTATATTAAGTATTTTATTCGATAAAAAGTAAAAATAGATTCACAAAATACATAAAAATTTAATCAATATAAATATACTTAAAACAAACATAATAATATTGAACATTTTATATAATTACTTAAATATAAACCTGAAGTAATATACATGATAGATAAATTGTTAAATTAAGGAGGGGAAATCATTCAAATGATTTGCAAAAAAAAAAAAAAAAAAACGCTCTCAACCAAAAAAATGCTGCCTACCAAATACCTAGCCTAGAACACCCAAAATAGTCGCGCCGGACGGGGGCTAGTCTGCCTGTTAATCATACCCAACCCACATTCGACTATTCTACAGCATTCAATACACTAAAAAATACATCAAAACCTGGACTGATTGATATCAAATCGGTGACATATATACATGGAGAACCTATATGTTATATGGATAAAGAAGGAATTTAAAATATTATGCAAGTGTCAAAACTTGATCTTCATGAATTAAGGAGACGCATGCCAATACAATTGGAGATCAAGGGCCCTTGTACCATAGGGTTGTTGCTGGAGGAGAGACATATTCTCATTCATCTATCACTATTAGAAGATTATGCCACTTTAGCCTCTCGACCATGGAAAATAAAATTCAGGCATAAAAATTTTCCGGTTAGATTTCTTATATGGGATCCTTCATTTAACCAGATGAGGAAACCACAATTTCCATAACATGGATCTCATTTCCAGGACTGCCTACTAACCTCTTTGATAGGAAAATCTTATTTTCATTGGCAAATGCAATGGGTAGACCCTTGGTGATTGATAAAGCCACCAATAATCAAACTGACCTAGCTGCGCAAGATTCAAAGTTGAAGTGGACCTGTTGAAGGAATTTACCCACGAGGGTTCAGATTAATTGCATTAATGAAGAGATAAAGTGAAGTTAATTCCAAATGGCCAATAATTCAATATGATTACTTACCAAAGTCCTGTGTCAATTGCAACATACAGGGACATGATGAGCATGAATGTAGAAATTTGTATCCAGAGTTTAGAACAACAAAGGAAGATAACAAGGAGAAAAGGGATGAACAGAAGGAGAAGGGAACCAGCAATGAAAAGCCTCATACTAATGATGAGGAAAACAATGGCAAGGGAGAAAGAAAGACGGGGAAAAGGAGAAAAGAGATAACAGGATACTCAAATCTGGAAAAGTGGTGGGAAACAGAAATGACCCCAACTGTTGGAAAATTAAGGATGAAAAAGAGAAGGGAGAAGGCAGCAAAGGTAAGCAAGCAGACGAGAATAACAAACAAAAAAAAGTTGCAGCCACTCATACAAGCAACAAATTCAGCATACTGGCAGGTTTGGAGGAGGATGCACAGAAAAAGGAGGCATTAAGAGAATCATTAACTCCATGGGTAGAAAAGGAGAAGGAACAAAATGGATCACATGGCAAAAATACTGGAGATATAAAAAACAATCAATAGCAGAAAGACACAAGCTTACAAGATTCAGAGAGGACCATTACTAATTTGAGAGAGCTGGATAACAAGGAAAACACTTAGAAGAAGACAGGAGAAGGACAAGAGGTATCTCAGCCTATAGAGATATCAGACTCAGAACAACACAAAGCAGCAGATAATAAGCTGAAGAAAGTAAGAAATATACCTGTGAAACCACTTGGTAAAGCTATGGAGAAGTCTTCTGAAGAAAATAAGGGAGCAGAGGATACCATGTCTTCTACACAGAATAAGAAAATCAATGAGGAAACAATGGAGAATTTTAATCAGGCAGATAATAAAGAAAGTGCAGAAAAGCAAGCAGAGCAGCAAAACAAAGAGATGCATGAAATTCATGTTGATTCATTAGCAATATCAGTAGTAGCAGATAACTAGGAAGGGCAGACAGACACAACAATGAGCAAAGAAAAGCATAACCAACCTCAGAATGAGGAAGGAAAAAACAAATGACATGGAGGATAGCCAAAAAGGGAAAGGGGAAGATAATAGACTACTAGTGGCCAGAAACCATGCAATTAATAGCCAGAATGAAGAAGAGCAACAAAAGATGAACTCAGAAAGAGAAGTGGATATTGGGGAAGATAATGATCTGGAATACACTGCAACAATTACAGTGGCTGATCAGAATAAAGGGGATGCCTCACCTAGACAAATTGCTACGGTAAAGAAAGAGGGGAGACAAAATAAGAGATAAAAGTGTTCCTCCTAAGTCAATGGGTGGAGTACTAACAAGGAAAGCATATGCCAAGACAAGTTCCCAATGATTTGCTTATAAATATGAAATATAAGGTCTATTAATACTCAACATGCTTTTGAAAGAGTAGTGTTGATGAAAACACTTCAATTTCATTGCACTAATAGAACCTTTCTAACATTATACACACATTGAAATGTACAAACTGTGATTAAACATGAGTGTTGCTGCTCATAACATAAATGGCAAAATATGATTTTTTTTTATGGGAGATCGCATCCAAATAGAGGTGCAGATGGATACACAGCAATTATTATCATTAAAAGTCACTAATCTTGTGGATGATCAGGAGTTCTATGTGACAGTTGTATATTCCAGCACTGATAGGACCAACAGGATTGTATTGTGGGATGACCTAGATGAAATAGCAACTAACATGACTCAACCATCGCTAGTGGGAGTAGATTTTAATATGATTACAGATGAAGCAGAGAAATTTGAAGGGTTACCAGTCCAGTTTACTGAAACATAAGATTTCAGACATTGTATAGACACTTGTCAGCTAACTGATTTGGGGTTCTCTGGAAGCATGTATACTTGGTGGAATGGAAGACTAGATGCAGCCTGTTTTTTCAAAAGGCTGGATAGGTGTTTAGGGAATCAAGACCTACAGAATCTATACCCTAATATAGAAGGGAGCATCTTATCAAACAACGATTAGATCACACTACTTTCCATTACTACCAGATCAGACACTAGACACATTAAAAAGTCTTTTAGATTTCTGAATTTCTAGACAAAAAAATGAGACTTTTCTGGAAGTGGTAAGAGAGAATTGGCAGGAATGACATAGCCCTGACCCTTTTTAGTTTTCATAACAAATTAAAGAAAGTAGGCAGGCATTATCACATTGGAGTAGAGATACTTATGGAGATATATTCAAACAAATAACCACTTTGGAGGAGATAGTGTAGACACATGAGCAGGAATTTGAACAAAATCCAATCAGTTTGAACAGGGAGACTTCAGAGAGTACAAGCTGACTTGATAAAGTTCTATACCGTGGAAGAGAAGTTTTGAAAGAAAAAGGCGGAAATGCAATGGTTTTCAGATGGAGATAGAAACACCAAATTTTTCATGCACGTCACTAGAAAGAGGAGAAGATTACAATTAAAGAAAATACAGGATCACATGGGTGTTTGGCTAGAGAATGGGGAGGACATAGCACAGGACACAATTAAGTTCTATTCAGATCAATTTAGGGAGGAACCTAACCCTACAAACTTTGATTTTCTGCAACACATCCCTCAAATGACCACAGGGGAACAAAAAGACAGAATTCATGAAATTCCAGAGGAAGTGAAGAGGGTTGTATTTGGTCTAAATGCAAACAATGCAAGGGGGAAGATGGATTTATAGAGAAATTTTATCAGGCATGCTAGGAGATTATTGCTGAAGACCTTACAAAGATGGTATAATTTTTTTTCTACGGTCATGAGTTACTTAGGTACATAACTTGTACAAATTTAGTGTTGATCCCAAAGAAGAATGAAATTACATCTTTCTCTGACTTGAGGCCTATTAGTTTGAGTAATTTCTCTAGTAAGATTTTTTCCAGAATTATCCATGAAAGACTAGTGAAGTTACTGTCAACTATTATTTCTCCTCAGCAGTCAGGTTTTTTGGAAGGGTAGAAGTATAATGGAGAACATTCTGCTAGTTTAAGAAATAATTCATGACATCAGAACAAGGAGAAAGCCAGCCAATGTGGTCATTAAACTTGACATGGAAAAAGCTTATGATAGGGTATCCTAGTTATTTTTTACTAAAGTTCTAAGAAAAATGGGCTTTGGAGAGATGCTTATAGGTATGGTGTTCAGGATAATCCCAAATAATTAGTATTTCATAGTACTTAATGGTCAACCAAAGGGTTTCTTCAAGTCATCCAGGGGAGTGAAGTAGGGTGACCCACTATCACCAACTCTATTTATCTTGGCTGCTGAATGCCTATCCAGAACCTTGAATTCATTACACGAGAAAGCAAACTTCAAGGAATATGGAATGCATAAATTGAGTCCCTATTGGAATCACCTAGCATATGCTGATGATGCTATCATATTTGCCTCTGTAGATGAATACTCTCCAAATATGGTTATGGATACATTGGTATGATATGAGAAGGTGAGTAGACAAAAGATTAACAAAATAAAAAGTGCAGTGTAAATGCATTATCAGACAGATCAAGGAATAGTGGATTTGGTATACTCAGTGACTAATATCCCAAGGAAAGATTTTCCTTTTACCGACTTGAGAGAGCCAATTTATTACAGTAGAAGGCAGCATATTTTCTACAAGGAGTTGATGGAAAAGGTACATAATAGGTTAAGCTCATGGACTGGTAAGGTGCTATCCTTTGGAAGTAGGACTATATTGGTAAAACATGTGTTATAAAGCATGTCTATACACCTTTTATCTGCTTATGATCCTCCTGCTCGTGTCCTTGCACAGTTGCACAAAATGTTAGTAAAATTTTTCTGGAGCAACTCTGGGGGAAATTCCAGCAGGCACTGGGCCACTTGGACAACGTTGTGTCATCCCCGAGATAAATGAGGAATTGGGTTCAGAAGCTTCCAGGATATATTAAAGGCTTTATTTGCAAAGATATGGTGGAACATGAGGACTAAGCAATCACTTTGAAGGACATTTATGAGCAACAAGTACTTAAAAAATAATCATATTGTGACTGCACACGCTAAGACAGGAACATACATTTGGAAGAAGATGCTGAAATATAGATATGAAGTGGAACATGAGATCTGGTGGTAAGTAAAGCAGCGCAATTCTTATTTTTAGTTGGATAATTAGACAGGTCTGGGAGTTCTATATAATGTCACCTTGTAGACTTTAAATGTGATCAGATAGTTGTTCTAGACAAGGAGGCAGTAGGAGGAGGACAGTGGAAAGAGCAAATGTTGAGAAGATTATTACCAATAGGATCTAGCTGAGCATATCACAGAGAAAGTAAAACCCCTGATAAGAGTGAAGAGGTAGACAATCCTTGCTGGATGATGGAAGCAACATGAAATTTTACTATTGGCTCTACATTTCAACTACCGATACAAAGAAAATAGACCTCTAATCTGTACATGTTGATGTGGCTCAAAGGTATGCCAACTAGGATCTCTTTCTTTGTATGAAAACTGTAGAAATCTAAACTATCTTTAGATGATACTCTGAACAGATGGGAAATTCAGTTTCCATCTTGGTGCTATTGTTGTGAAAATTCTAAAGTGGAAGATATGTCCTATGTTTTCTTAAATTCCCCTACTGAAAAATTTGTATGGAATAATTTTTGTGGACCAGTAGGAATCTCAGCAGAAAATGTATAGCTTGCTCAACTGATTCATAAATGGTGAGTTGTTCCAGCACATCAGCAAGTAAGGTACATATATCAAGTTGTTCCTTCTATCATAGTTTGGGAACTCTAGAAGTGGAGGAACACTTTGAGGCATGGAGAAAAAGTTTCAAATATTAAGATAATCTATCAGATTATGCATACCTTGATTCTTTTTCTGAAGGTGAGAAGAAAGAATTTCAAGTATGCCCCTTATAGATGGGGTACTGTAGTGGAGGCTATGCAGAAGTATAGCTATGTAGTGAGGGTAACTAAAGTGATTTGGAAGCCACCTGACATACTGGGCTGGTTAAGATTAACACAGATGAAGTATCAAGGGGAAATACGGGAAGAAGGGGGTTTCTGTGTGAGAAAAAACAATGAAGACATGTTGCAAGCACAGGCTAAGAAAATGGAGGAACCCTTATGCACTAACTCTCAGGTAGAACCTTAGCAATCCTATCTAATCTCTCTTTCCTGCCTTGGTCAAAAGCGGTATAGGCTGTGAATCGAATCTCTCTGTCCTCTAACCGAATTAGCGCATCTTCCTTTCTCTTTGTTGAATAGTGGAGCTCCACTCCAGTGAAGCAAGACTGAATCCGGAGAGTTCGATCCATGTACTCTGTACTGTACACTACATATTTGACAACTTGCAAACCTCTAACCAAGGATTTCTTCCTAGGATCAAGTCCAGATAATTGGCTGCCTATAATGATAGATGAATCAAATTTCATTCAACTTCTTCTTTCAATTGAAATTGAGATTTTTGCCTATCCTCCTATTTTGCAAAAATGGCCTTAAAGTACATGGAGACTTCTCTTGCTGACAGAATCTTAATAGAGACTGACTCTCTACTGTTAAAAAAGATAATGTACAGAGAGTATGTAATGTGCCCTGACAGATTCTTTATATTATGGAGAAGATCTGGAGACTTATGAGAGGGAAGCTAGTGTTCATAAATCACATTTTTGGAGAGGGGAACAAGCTAGCTGATTACTTGGCTAATAAGGCTCTAGATAAAGGTTCAGTGGTGGCTAATAGTTTTCAGGAATTTGACCCTAGGGGAAGAGGAATCCTGAACAGTGATAATGTCACACCCCAACCTAGGAGAGGTGTGGCCGACACTCGGTACCTGTACGAAGCTGCGCTCACGATCTGAGCCTTAAAGGCAACATAGGCCCTTGAGGTCATGCTGTAAATAGAACATCTACTTGGGTCGACAAAGGCCGAACACCGCAATATCTATAAATAAAAGTCAACTAGACTAAAACGGGACTGTCCCCACACATATAAAAAGGAACCCTAGTCCTTGCAAGGAGCAAAATCCAAGATAGACTATATACAAGGACCGACTAGGCCACCATACTGACGGTATAGGACATGTATACAAGCCTCTAACGAGTCATAACTGTATCATGACCGGGATAGCGCCCCGGCCTACCCATAATCTGTGATAACACAAAAACTAAACCTGGCAACTCCAGATGATCTGGAGCTTATCACAAAAGCTGATACTCAATGGATCCTACTAATGCGATCCTTCATGCAACCTGACTGAACCTGCGGGCATGATCACAGCGTCCCCAGGCAATTGGACGTCAGTACGAAATAATGTACCGAGTATGCAAGGTGACTAAAACTGCACTGAAATGTAAAGCAATCTGAATATAAACTGAAGAGCTACTAAAGGGAGACTGGCTGTTTTTACCTGCCTCTGTCGTCTACTAACTACACACAAACTAATATGCATTACTCATCCATGTCCAAGGCATCTAAATGTAGATGAATAGACCGAAAGTCAATATGTATCTGTATAGCCCCGTAGGCAAGCACAGGTCTGTATAGCCCCGTAGGCAATTTGTATCGAAATAGCCCCGGAGGCAACTGTCATAGCCCGAAGGTAACTGTCATAGCTCCGAAGGCAACATTCATAGCCCCGAAGGTAACAATCGTTTCTACACATTTCATAGTCATGCTTTCTATTATTCTAACTACTCAGCTAAACATGGATAGCTGACTTAATCCCGAAAAGGGAGAACTACCAGAATACGGTCATGATAACCTGAAAGCGATCTCTATGACTAGCACGCCTTTGTGCAACTAAATCGAAACTAGCTCGTTAAGGAAATCATGCCAAAACCAAGAAAATGATAGCCTTCACATACCTTAGCTTATCTTGTCTCAATAACGTGACGTAACCGGTCCGCAACACACTTCAATCTATACCAAAACAAATACACAAACATTACTCTCACAACTAGTAGCAACTACGATCATCGATATGATCGATTTAGTGTTAAACTTAGTTCTCTTCTTCCCTTTCTCAACTCTCACTTCCATGAACAATCCAACACATGAAAGACCATGATAACAAGTATAATAACATCATAATCATACTATTTCTAGCAGTTTCCAACCATAAGAAACTATGGATACACTTCCAACAACTCAACAAGACAACAACACTTTTCTAGATCATCGTCTTGCCTCGTCCTTGTAGTTCTTCTCCAACTTAACCAACACAAAGACTATCTTGAACAAAACAAGAGGTTAAAAATACCTTGAGGAATCTGGAAAACTTCTACCACAACTTCCTTTGATCTTGAGACAACACCCAACAACCACACCACACTAAGAAAGATCCTCTTCAAGCTTGCATCAAATTGTAGGAGTTAAATCTTACTCAAATTACTGTTGGTTGTTACAAAAGTTGCAGGAAACGGAAATTACAAACAACTGCTAATGTAAGAATTGAAATTACAATTCAACTAGAAAACTGGAAATTACAAAGATGAAAATGAAAAACTATTTTTCTGTTTTTTTTTGCCGAGTCGAGTGTGGCACTCGTCCTTAAGACAATATTGCCCCGTATGTATCCTTTATACGTCCCGGACAATTTGTCTCCCAAGATAAAACAAAGAATGGAACACTTGAGCAAAGGAAACTCAAATGCTACCTTGAAGAATATTGAGCAAGAAATGATGCAAGGAAGGTGTAGGAAGAAACTCGTTTTGCTTGTGTATTTTCGTGTATATAGCTAGTATATTTTTCGTGTGTCTCAACAATGGTGTAGGGGTGTTTATATAGGTGAGGGAGGGCTCTTTAGTCGCCTCCATAACAGCCAGCCTATTATTGGCCAAATAATGGCCATTATGGAGGTAGTAAAGCCACCAAATTAAATGGTGAAAAGACCAACGGAATTGGCCATTATGGGAGGAGTAATTCACCCAAAATAAATGGCCGAATTGAGTGCTTTGGCGTTTCGTTTTGACCGTCGAATTTTTGATTTTCTCGAAAAACTTCGGGGACCAAACTCGTACATCTTGAAACTTCGGGGACTAAACTCGTACATCTTGAAACTTCGGGACCAAACTCGTACATCCGAAAGAATTTCGGTCCAAATCGTACATCCGAAACTTCGGGATCAAACTGCACTTCTGGCAAAGTTTTCTGGCCCAAAAAGATAATATCAGAAGGCCCACAGCCCACAGCCCACAGCCCACGACCCACGACCCACGACCCACGACCCGTGACCCGTGACCCGTGAACCCGTGAACCCGAGAACCCGAGAACCCGAGAACCCGAAACCCGGAACCGGAACCGGACCGGACGGGAGGGCGGCGGCGGCGCGCGTGTGGTCTTTCCTCGAACCGAAGCACATCTAGGTCCTCCCTCCTTTAAACACATGGGATACCCCTTGGGGTCCCAAACCCCAAACCAATTTCGAGTAATATATACACAACAATTCTTTCTTCCTCTACCGATGTGGGAGAATTGAACCCAATACCACACTTTCCATGCTTCAAACACCTCACTTCGTGGACCAATATCTCTTTCATTTCTTAATGAAATTTGACGATTCTTGGCCCTACGGTTATCTACGTACTTAGTAGATCATGCATGTGTGAAGAACCGAATTCTCCAACATACGTAACACTAGTGTTTAAGCCGTTAAAGTTGGTCGGTCGCAACTCCCGCCAAAGGCAAATTTCCAACAATCCCCTCTTGAAAGAGATTTTGGCGCACTCACATGGTGCCTTTTCCATTTCCGCAATATTTCAAACGGACCGATGTTGCATAAGGAGAGGTAGCTTCACTTTGAACCTTCCATAGCCGAATACCATCGGACTTACTTATCGCGCGGTGAACGTGATGTCTTGAACCGTCGTTGTTTAGTGTAAGCCAAGTCAATGGTACCAACACAACAAATTCCCTTACTCTCTTCTTCGTAATGTTTTGTCCGTTGTGGCCATGGACAACGTCTTGGATTCTTAAGTGCGTTCATTTTGAGGCGGCCCGTCCTCGCACTTAAATAGGTGGTCTCCTACAAGGTATCCCGCTATACCCCACTTCACAAGTGTTAGGAACCATTAAAAGTTTCCCAAACCTAACCTCAACCTCGTTGAGGAGCATTACAGGTTTTGAAAACTTAACCTTTACCCACACCGCAGATAGCACTTAAAGTCTATCGCGGAACGGCTTTGGATTTGGTGTTTCTTTTCGTAAATCACTATCCGAAGTGCTCATACTTCCACCGAAGCGATCAACCGAACCTTTACAACTTAGTTTTCCCATTGAACCGAATTACCGGGATCTCCAGTTAGTAAGGTTGGGTTACCGCCGTATCGTCCTTATATTTTGGGTTTTAAGCCCATTCCCCTGACAGCAAGTCATCCGATCTTTGGGTAAGCCCTTTGTCAACGGGTTCTGCTATATTATCCTTTGATTTAATGTAATCAATGGATATTATACCCGTGGTGATCGTTGCCTAACGGCCTTATGCCTCCGTCGAATATGACGAGACTTGCCGTTGTACATAGCATTCCGTGCCCTTCCTAGAGCCGACCGACCGTCGCAGTGGATCATTACCGAAGGTACGGGTTTGTTCCAACACGGAACATCCTCTAAGAAGTCGCGAAGCCACTCGCCTTCTTCTCCCGCTTTGTCTAAAGCGATAAACTCCGATTCCATTGTGGATCGGGCGATGCAAGTTTGCTTAGAGGATTTCCAAGACACGGCCCCCACCACCAATTGTAAATACATACCCACCGGTGGACTTGGTGTTCTCTATATCGATATCCAGTTTGCATCACCGTACCCCTCTAGTACAAATTTGGATATCTCGAATAGTGTAACCCGTAATTTAACGTGTATTTCAAGTATTGTAATACCCGATTCAACGCCTTCCGTTGATTATCACTTGGATTACGGGTGAACCTAGCCAACTTATTGATCGCGTAAGCAATATCGTGTCGGGTGCGCTTTGTTATATACATCAAACTACCGATCACCCGTGCATATCGCTCCCGGTATACAGTGCACCAAGATTTTTATCAAGCTTTTGATTTGAATCCATTGGTGACTTTATCGGTGAACTGTCTAACATCTCAAACTTTCTCAAAACATCCTCGATGTAGTGAGACCGAGATAAGACTAGCCCGTCGACGTCTTAGAGATTTTAATCCCTAAGATGACATCTCGCGATACCCATATCCTTCATGTCGAAGCATTGTTTCAACATGTTCTTAGTCTCTAGATGACCCTAGGATCGCTTCCTCGTGATTAACATGTCGTCTACATACGTGCATATCATAACAAACGAGTCAGAGTTACCTTTCATGTAGACACATTTATCACACTCATTAATGGCGAAACCCTTCGATAGTAGAGTACTATCAAATTTTTCGTGCCATTGCTTCGGGGCTTGTTTCAGCCCGTACAGAGATTTGACAAGTCGACAGACTTTCTTCTCTTGTCCTTGAACCACGTACCCCTCGGGTTGGTCCATATATATTTCTTCTTCCAAATCACCATTTAGGAAGGTCGTCTTGACGTCCATTTGGTGTATCTCAAGGTCACGCAAAGTCGCGATCGCAATGAATACCCGTATGGATGTCATCCGGATACCGGGGAGTAGGTATCAAAGTAGTCAAAGCCTTCTCGTTTGCCGATAGCCCTTGACTACCAACCCGGCTTTGTACTTGTCGATAGACCCATCCGCTTTGTATTTCCGTTTGAGTATCCACTTACACCCCAACGGTTTATTTCCGAGGAAGATCAACCAACTCCCACGTATGGTTATGCGAATGGAGCCTATTTCACTCTCAATAGCTTCTTTCCGCAGCGGTGCTTCCGGAGTTGACAACGCCCGAGCAATTGTCCTAGGTTCATCATTAACCATATAAGCTACAAAGTCGGGACCAAAGGATTTATCCTTCCCGGCCCTTTTACTTCGCCTTAGATCCATATCCGGAGTCTCCAAGTTCGAGAACGGAACACTAGATTCCGGATGTTCACCACCTCGGGATTCGCTAGATCGAACCATTCGTATCCGGCAACAAGGACTCCCGTTCTTGAGAGCTTTGTGCATAACTTCGTTTGAGAGAGGTTATGTCTTTTTCCTTTCTAGGAAAGGTACTTTCAAAGAATAGAGCATTCCTTGATTCCATTATTGTACCCCGGTGGATATCCGGAATATCCGACTTATGCACTAAGAAGCGATAAGCACTATCGTTATTTGCATATCCAATGAATATGCAATCTACGTCTTAGGCCCAATCTTGACTCGCTTTGGCTTGGGTACTTCTACCTTTGCCGTACAACCCCACACCTTAAAATATTTGTAGGTGGGTTTCTTTCCCTTCCATGATTCATATGGAGTTTTATCCTTACTCTTATGTGGGACTCGTTAAGAATCGTATTAGCAAGAAGGATGCCTTCTCCCCACATGTTTTGGGGAAGACCGGAATTGATAAGCAAGGCATTCATCATTTCCTTTAATGTGCGGTTCTTTCGTTCCGCCACACCGTTTGATTGAGGTGAGTATGGAGCCGTCGTTTGATGAATAATGCCTTCTTGGGCACAGTATTCCTCAAATGGTGCTACATATTCTCCCCCTCTATCGCTACGAATGGATTTAATCCGTAGGCTAAGTTGATTCTCAACTTCTGCTTTGTAACGTCGAAACGCTTCAAAGGCTTCATCCTTACTTTTCAACAAGTAAAGGTAACAATACCTTGTGCTATCATCTATAAATGTCACAAAGTACTTGTTCCCCCCTCTAGTTTGTACAAACTTCAAATCACATATATCTGTGTGAATAAGTTCTAGAGGAGCGGTATTCCTTTCGACAGATCGAAAAGGAAGCTTAGTAAGTTTTGCCTCTACGCACACCTCACACTTATGTTGAGGGTTTATGTCGATAGAAGGCAACAACTCCATCTTTACCACCTTTGAATAGACTTGTAGTTTACGTGTCCTAATCTATGATGCCATAAATTAGAAGACTCAAGCAAATAAGAAGAAGACTCAACTTTATTTCCTTGACGCAATACGACATGGCATTCACTTTGAAAAGGCCTTCACAGACGAAGCCTCTTCCTACAAATGTGCCATTTTTAGTGAGTACAAATTTATTTGATTCAAATACTAGCCTAAAACCAAAGCATTAACCAATAAAGTTCCGTAAATTAAATTTCTTCTAATATCCGGGACGTGCATCACTTCCTTCGTAGTAAGTTCCTTGCCGGAAGTCATCTTCAGACCACCTTTCCAACCCCCATCACGTCGGAAGAAGCGTTGTTGCCCATGAACATGCCTTCTTGTCGCCGATCGGTGTGTACGTGGAGAAGGCATCTTTGTTGGAACAGATGTGCCTTGTAGCACCCGTGTCCAACCACCACCGCATCGGATTCTCAACCAAGTTGGCTTCTAGCACCACCGCAGCCGAATTCTCGATCATGTCATCCAGAGCGTGTCCTTGACGACGTTTGCTTCGAGCCTTGCCTTTTGACTTGGCTTTCTCGTTGTTGCTCGTCTTGAGCTTGCGGCATTCCTTGATCCTATGACCAGGTTTCCCACAAGTGATGACAATTACCTCCGAACATCTCTCGCCGCAGGGGCTTTGCCGTCTTTCCGGAACTTCCGCTTCTTGCTTGAGTTCCCTTTGGCCTCGCCCCCATTCGCCTTCGCCTCGCGGGTTGTCTACCCTTTGGCAAGGTCTTCTTATTATCTTCCCGAATTTGCGCTTGATAACAAGCTCTTCAAAGGTCATCTCCTTTGTCTTGAGTTTCAAGTAACTCATAAACTCATTCCATGAAGGAGGTAACTTCTCAATCGCCGATGCAACCAAAAACTCGCTCGTTTGGTTTTAGTCCTTCCAAATCCAGGTGATGTAGAATCATCCGAAATTCCCGGACTTGGGACATCATCGTCTTCGTCGTCCACCATTTGGAATTTTAGAAATTTCCCAACGATGAACTTCTTAGTACCCGCATCTTGTGCGTTGTACTTCTTTTGCGCTTTTTCCACAACTCTTTGGCGGTGCCAACGGTGCAATAGACCGTGTAGAGAGGGTCCGCTAAGCGATTAAGTATATAGTTCTTGCACATGAAATCGCTATGATTCCATGCATCACGAACCATCTTCATGCCGTTAACGACATGGATACCAAGGCCCCCTTCACCCGTTTCAAAGGCGAAGAGTCCATTTCATCTCCACTTGTGGAGGATCTTCCGTAAGGAATCGGGCCATGCCCATAATCGTTAGATAAAACAAGATCTTTTGTCGCCATCTTTTGAATTTCGATCCCATGAATTTTTCAGGGCGATCATGGTGGTGTGAGGAAGAGGGTGGAGCTCCGAGTCGGAAGGCGGCGGCGTTATTCTTGCACGCTTGAGCAATGGAAAGAAGAAGCAGAAGAAAGGCGGCGGTGTTATCGCTCGAGCAAGAGCAAAGCATTGGCGCAACATTGCCTCGAGAGGCGGCAGAGTAAAGAACATCGGACATATTTCCGGCCCATGTTATAGCAGTTTCGTAAGCCAATATTGTCTTAAGTTGTTGGTTGTTACAAAAGTTGCAGGAAACGGAAATTACAAACAATCGCTAATGTAAGAATTGAAATTACAATTCAACTAGAAAACCGGAAATTACAAAGATGAAAATGAAAAACTATTTTTCTCGTTTTTTTTTGCCGAGTCGAGTGTGGCACTCTCGTCCTTAAGACAATATTGCCCCGTATGTATCCTTTATACGTCCCGGACAATTTGTCTCCCAAGATAAAACAAAGCAATGGAACACTTGAGCAAAGGAAACTCAAATGCTACCTTGAAGAATATTGAGCAAGAAATGATGCAAGGAAGGTGTAGGAAGAAACTGTTTTGCTTGTGTATTTTCGTGTATATAGCTAGTATATTTTTCGTGTGTCTCAACAATGGTGTAGGGGTGTTTATATAGGTGAGGGAGGGCTCTTTAGCCGCCTCCATAAACAGCCATTATTGGCCAAATAATGGCCATTATGGAGGTAGTAAAGCCACCAAATTAAATGGTGAAAAGACCAACGGAATTGGCCATTATGGGAGGAGTAATTCACCAAAATAAATGGCCGAATTGAGTGCTTTGGCGTTTCGTTTTGACCGTCGAATTTTTGATTTTCTCGAAAAACTTCGGGGACCAAACTCGTACATCTTGAAACTTCGGGGACTAAACTCGTACATCTTGAAACTTCGGGACCAAACCGTACATCCGAAAGAATTCTCGGTCCAAACCGTACATCCGAAACTTTCGGGATCAAACCGCACTTCCGGCAAAGTTTTCTCGGCCCAAAAAGATAATAACGCCCCACGCCCACGCCCCGCCCACCGCGCCCACGGCCCACGGCCCACGGCCCACGGCCCACGGCCCACGGCCCACGGCCCACGGCCCGGCCCACGGCCCACGGCCCACGGCCCACGGCCCACGGCCCACGGCCCACGGCCCACGGCCCACGGCCCACGGCCCACGGCCCACGGCCCACGACCCGTGACCCGTGACCCGTGAACCCGTGAACCCGAGAACCCGAGAACCCGAGAACCCGGAACCCGGAACCGGAACCGGACCGGACGGGCGGGCGGCGGCGGCGCGCGTGGTCTTTCCTCGAACCGAAGCACATCTAGGTCCTCCCTCCTTTAAACACATGGGATACCCCTTGGGGTCCCAAACCCCAAACCAATTTCGAGTAATATATACACAACAATTCTTTCTTCCTCTACCGATGTGGGAGAATTGAACCCAATACCACACTTTCCATGCTTCAAACACCTCACTTCGTGGACCAATATCTCTTTCATTTCTTAATGAAATTTGACGATTCTTGGCCCTACGGTTATCTACGTACTTAGTAGATCATGCATGTGTGAAGAACCGAATTCTCCAACATACGTAACACTAGTGTTTAAGCCGTTAAAGTTGGTCGGTCGCAACTCCCGCCAAAGGCAAATTTCCAACAATTACTTAGGCTATATTCTTGAACCTTGAAGAACAGCCAGGAGACTCTTAGGAGGGTTTGGGAACTTAATTTGGTCGTGCTAAATGAAGAAATGAGGTTGCCACCTCTTTAAATAGGTGTTGCACCCCCTTACCGCTTCAGGGATGCAACCCCATGTGCGGCGCAGATGGCCATATGTTGGCCCATTTGCAGCTGCATCTTCTCCCAAAAACTTCTTGACTTTTGACTTCCCTTATGTGGCCCCATCCGCGGGGTAGACCTCATCCGTGACATGAAATGCTTAGCGTATAACTTTAATTTCATTGATCTTCGTCGAGGAGTGTTGTCTTCAATCCCAATGGCGTCTACACCTCCCGACACCTTCTTGATGCTCTCCTAAGCAATAGATATCCATCGGAAAAGGCTCAAGTCACCATAATCTAGCTCAACCCTTATCGCACCCAAGTGGACGTAAAAGAGTAGAGTTGTCGCGATCACTCCCCTAATCTCAAAGGAAATACTCCTTACTTCTAACTTTACTTAACCAACTTATCACGAATCTCACGTACAAACCTGCGGGGTGTAACAGATAAATTGATGGAACCCTAGGCCTTGCAAAAGAAATTGATGATGGAGTTGGACAAGGACGGAAATCACCTTGTTCAAATTATTGGGGAGGAGAACAAAGGGAATTTGGTTTCCAATAACAATGTTCTCTTTTTTGTAGGAACAAACTGAAAAAAGCATCAGAGGAAGGAGCATAAATGGACTAAACTTTTAATCTCAAAGGAACAACATAGAAACCAGTACAACAGCAGAAAAGCAAAGGACAATCAGTATCAACAGTCTAAAGAAAACCACAATTTTTACATAGAGCATCATACTAAGGAATAAACAACACAACCAGAGCAAAGGAAATAACATACAACACACTTGCTAGAGAATATATAAGCTCGAGAATATAATACATCAAAAGGTGAACGAAGAAGGAGTGGTATTAGCATCGAATGATGCTTATTCTCCTGCTCAAACATCTATCGGTTGTATTATAAACTCGAGACACAGAGAGGAAACCCACAAACAGATAAGGGAAGCAAATCTACAAAGACAAACAAGAGAACACAATGGAGAAAAATACCTCAGCCAAATCCGTAGATACAGCACAAGCAAGCTCAGTGCTTGAGGAAGAGAAACACAACACATATCCACAGACCCAGATCTGAAATACAAAAAAAGAAAAGGAAACTGAACTTGGTGTAGAAGAGGGAAAAGCAAAGAAGTACAAACAAGGAGCCAATACCTCTGAGATTGTAGGAGAAGAAACAAATTCAAGCTCGATTTGAGATCTGGAGAGCCGAATTGTCATTGACAGTATGCTTTCCAATTTCACTTTCCCTTTGTAGATGCTTCGAATTTAATTTTGCTTTGTTTGGACGATTTCTTTTGTTTTACTCATAAATCAATAAAACAGTCGGTGGGTGCACCCACTAACCTTAATGTTTTTTAAAAAATTAAGAAGGATAGTAGGTGTTTGGCCATAAATTTCAAATATTTTTTTTTTATTTGAAATTTATAAAATTAAAATTAAAGATGGAGTTGTGTTTGGTTATAATTTTTGCCAAGAATATTTAAAATAATATTCATGTTTGAATATATTTTTCTTTAAAAAACACTTGAAATATGATTTACATTCGACAATTGTTAAATACTAACAAAAATACCGAACCTGACTATTGACAAGCAATTGACAACCAAATCTTCTCTAAAAGAGTAAATATCATATAATGGATAGTCACATAATGATTGTTTAACCGTAAATCGGTACAGTTGATTCGTATATGTGGTCATGGACACGTGGACCAAGATAATATGCATTATTAAACAAGAAAATTATAATAAAAGCAAGTAATGATCGAAACAATAGTTTCAGTCTTGGAGAAGCTCTGAGCTTGAGCCTCCGGAAAAGCAAATGAATAAGCCTTAGAAATGTAATTACAAATAAAAAATAGCTTGTAACGTGATCAATAATATGTTGTTACTGTAAGAAAATAATGTCCTTACAATGAAATGTGAACCCCTATTTATACTTAAGCTATGGGGCACACGCACCATGATTCATTTCCTTCATTAACTCCAAATATTAATGATGAAGTTATAATGAGTAATAAAAAAGATAATAATGCACATTTAAAGACTTGAAAAATAGTTGGGGTCTCTTTGTAATGGACAATCGCTTGCCTTCAAGTCGATGCAATGTAACTTCCTTCTCCATATCTCTTTCGATCTTTGGCTTGCGGAGAAGAGAAGTCACACTATTCTTCCAAGGATATGCTAATGTTTCCGGAGTCTTCCACTGGATGACTCATATTCGACCTGTATCCATTGCCATATGGCATTATTTAATTCGTCCACTTATAGCCTACGAATTTTACTCAATACAGATAGTACCCATTTTCCGAATATGCGAATAGGTGTGACCAGGAAGTGAAAGAGTTTCATACTCCCTTTTGTCACGCCCCAATTTGGGGAGGCGTAGCCGGCACCTTGTGCATACTTGACCCCGAGCGTACCAAACTGTAACTCGTGTAACTTGATCACAACAGATAAAATAGGCCGACAAGGCCACTCTATAATCAACAAATAATAGCTTGGGCCGACAAGGCCGATTCTGAGTAATATGTGAATAGTAGTTAGCTCAAATGACATACGATTATTCCCAAAGATATATGTATATCTACATGGGCTGACAAGGTCGCCGTATATGTCTACAAACAGCAAAATCCAACAAAATATATACAAAGACCGACAAAGCTACCATGCTAATATACTATATACCCAGGACACGTCTACAAGCCTCTAGAGATGATACAACTAAATTATGGTCATGACAGGGCCCCGGCCTACCCATCATATATGTAGATACTATATAACTCCAACGCTCTGGACCTGGCAACTCCGGATGAAGTGGATCTTACCAATCAAGCTGGAACTCAGCAACCTCTACTGAGAAGGTCTGTATACATGTCTATCAAGACCTGTAGGCATAAAATGCGGTGTCCCCGACAAAAAGGACATTAGTACAAAATATTGTACCAAGTATGTAAGGCAACTGAATAACTGAAACTAAATTGATATACTGAAAGTAAACTAAGGAGTCAATGATATTATGGGAGCATACTTACCTATTTCTTACTCCTATCACCTGAATAACACCGAAATCACCATACAACATCGCGTAAGGCCTGATATGTACATTAATAGCCTTGAAGACAAGTGCATAGCCCTGAAGGCAAGTATATATCCCCGAAGGCAAGTATATGCCCCGAAGGCAAGTGTGTACCTGTATACAGCCCAATACATACATAGCTAGTCACATGATCAAGTATGTAGCCTCTTAGGCATACTAATCTCTTAAGATATCTATTATATAGTCTCTAGCCGTACTTTCTAATTAAGATGGGAATGGTGTGTCATCTGAGCATAGCACAATTGCATTGTATATCATCATAAATATATAAAAGGAGAGAGACACATCAAGAATGGAGTACTAAAAGGCGGATTTTCCCTTTTTGGAGCCTCTCGCTTGTGACTCGTTTAGATAACGGTTTTATGCTAATGAAAGGATGAGAGAATAACCATTACATACCTTTAGAGTTGAATCCTATTAATGATGTTGAAACCAGTCTCCTCTTACACATCAATCTACAAGTAACGATGATGACACAATTATTAATTATAGAAGGCAAGACAACAACACAACGAGCAGCAAGCTCGCTACACGATTAACTAAACGATGTTTTCGCACGCCCCTCATCTCCTCCAGTTCACTACAACTACAAGAACATGTGTAAATCATTAAATCTACACCCCAACACCTTAATATAATAAATCAGCCCGAACAACACAACATAACAACACCCAACACTTAGCTTACAACTTCCGAATGTTGTTTCATAAGTTCTTCATACCCGAACATATCTAGAGCTCAAACTAGCTTATATACATAAAAGAAAAAGTAGATTCTTACCTTAGATATTCAGAATAAGTCTCTTGTAGACCTTCTTCGACTTGAAGAAAGTTCTTAACCAGCAACCTAATGAGCTACACAAGCACCATCGGATTAACGAAGGGGAAAACTATGTCAAAATCTTGCTAATCTTTACCTTGAGCCATTTCATAGTAAATGATAGTACTGCGATTTCCAAGTGACTAAATGAACCTTAACCCCACCACAACGAAAAATAAAACCATGAGTTCGAAGTAGAGATCTAGTACAAGAAATTAAACTTTTAACGACCAATGCTTTACGAGAGGGAATATATTTGGTCGTTATATGTGTACAATAATGCACATTTAAAGACTTGAGTAAGAGTTGGGGTCTCTTTGTAACGGACAATCGTTGGCCTTCAAGTATCTGGTGCAATATAACGTCCTTACCTGGATCTCTTTCGATCTTTGGCTTCCGGAGACGAGGAGACACACTACTCTTTTGGGAATATGCTAATGTCTCCGGAGTCTTCCGCTGAATTACTCATACCCGACCTGTATCCACAACCACATGGCATCATTTAATTCGTCCACTTGTAGCCTACGAAATTTGCCCAATACAATGGCATAGATTGCATCCACAAAATTACAAAAATTAAAACGGAAGTTTGGATCTCATATATGAGTTACTACATGCTATTACACTACGTCAATTTTTAAATACTATTACAAAGATTCATTAGTAATTAAAAAATGATAGTAACTAGTTATTGTTTAAGATATAAAGATAGAGTTGTTTTTATAAAAATAAAAAAATTGGGATACTTTTGAAAATCAAATGTTTTAAAAAAAAGTGAGTTGAAAAGTAGGGTTAGAGTTGTTCTTTAAATTATGGAATTCAACTCCAAGTTAAATTTGAAAAAAATGGACAATTCATAAATATATATTGATTTTTTTTAAAAAAAGTGAAATTATTTTGAAAAAAGCGAATTAACTCATGGACCAATGAGCACTTAGTGTAACTTCAAAGCTATTGCAAAATTAAAGAAGCAAAAATAAATAGAATATGGAGTGCATAAACTAAAAGACAAAAGCATACCTTTTAACTATGATTAAGATGCTTGTTAAATTGATTTAATCTAGACGTTTAAATTTCAAATATAATAATTATCACTCATCTAAATATGCACTTGAGTAAATGGAGATCCCTCTCTCATCTCCTCAACTTTAGATAAGTGCCCTATTCAATGAAGGATCAATGAGAGGAAAACATAGTCATCACGTCTCACGTCTCACCTCTCACCTCTCACATTTTTTAAAATCTCCAGCATTGATGGATTAGACAACTTAGGTACGGGTTGATTTCCCTTTTATGATATTTTGGATCTATGCAATATTATATAGGTTTATCATGATTTACTTACGGAGAAAATATATATCATTACATTGAAGAGGGTATATCATTACCTGCAATATCACCTTTTTGTGTGTTTGTTACTATTCCATCATACTTTATATAGTATTTAGACATGACTTATTCGTTCTCGTTATTTTTTTTTAGTACTGCTTTGGATTATTTGTTCTTATGCCGAGGGTCTACCGGAAACAGTCTCTTTATCTCCCAAGATAAGGATAAAATCTGCGTACATTTTATCCTTCCTAAATCTCACTTTGTAAGATTTTACTGGCTATGTTGTTGTTATGTTTTTGTTGAAAGAGGTCATATCTTTCTAAAGAAACCAAAAATATATTGAATGCTCCATATAAGTGACAATCCAATTGCCTTGTGTTTGTGCTGAATTTTTGACAACGACTTTGTTCTCTGCTCCCAACAACTGTGAGCTACCTTCTTCATGATTGTCTTTCATACAGTTTCCTTTCTCTTTCTTCTCCTTCATATATGCCTTCTTCAAACGAAACAGTAGGTCCCAAAGGGATTTATAGTCTCAAAAAGTCACAATCTAACTCGTAAAATACAAAGTTTGAATTTGATGAGCAGATTCAGTTGAGCTTTCTTGAATCCCTGTTAATAAATACGACAAACAAATATCGCTATAGGCTCCAGTCATGCATAACACTGATCACCATATTCTTAATTTTCTGCACATCTCTCCTTTGATGGAAGAATTAATAAGGCTACAAGTTATACTATAAGGTTATATAACATGCAGACCACTCATCAGATGAAGAAATTAACATTCAAACAGTTCCTAAGGGGGTGTTTACTTAACTCAACTTATAAGCACTTTTTTTTTAATTTCCCACCTGATGTTTGGTACTCGCATTGGAACCCGATTATGTCCGGATTCGTACAGTGCAGGATCCATTTGGGAGAAACCTTTTTAATATATCTATGCATTAGGTAAAGTATTATTTTATCCATAATATTTTCTCTAGTTCTCAAAATAATCTTCCCAAAATATAATTCATAAGTACTCCCTTTCCATTTTACTTTCGTTGTTTATTATTCACTGTAAAAATGGAGCATGTGGCTAATTCAATCCCAAAAGCTAGCTTGTAGAGTGAGGATTGTCCAAGTCTATATAAGGAGTCCATATTCCCATTCCATATCCGATGTAGGACTCTTAACACTCCCCCGCACGCCCAGAATTCGTTAACTGGAGCGTTGACAATATAATTTGGGGATCCAACATCGGTGAACAAAGATTGGAATGAGTCTGACTCTGATACCATGTAAAGAATGGATCATGGGCCTAACTCAACCCCAAAAGAATAGATATTGGGTCTAGCTCAACCCCAAAAGCTAGCTCATGAGGGAGGATTATCCAAGTCCATATAAGGAGATCAATTACCCATTCAACTATCGATGTGGGACTTTCTAACACTCATCCGCACGACCAGACCTAGTTAACTGGAGCGTGGACAATATAATATGGGGCCCTAACATCAGTGAACAAAGAATCGAGATGGGTCTGGCTCTGATACCATGTAAAGAATGGATCTTGGACCTAACTCAATCTCAAAAGTTAGCTCATGATGGGAGGATTGCCCAAGTCTATATAAGAAGATCAATTACCCATCCCACTATTGATGCGGGACTTTCTAACATTCTTTTCATACAAATACTTCGTAAATTATAACTTTCACAAATACATTTAAGGATGTATTACTCATTTAATAAATAATTGTTTTATCAATATTTTTATCAAATACATCAATTAATTATTATCAGTTTCAGCACTTCAATCCAAATAACTAATTACTTATTTATAAAATTAGTTCCAACACCAAAAAATAATTTTAAGCACTTAATATTTATTAATAGCTATACTTTCAATTAACTAATCTAAACCACCTCTAGCTTTGAACTTCTAGGCCCTGTTTTTTTTTATATTCAGTTTTTCGGCTTACGTCAGACTATTTCTGGAGATAGTTGTCCCGGTCCCTCAACATTATTACTAGTAAATCGCGGGAAGTGCCTGAATGACCAGGGTTTGAGAACAGAGCAACTGATATCACCTACAAGATCCTACCCCAGAAGAGAGCAAATTGCTCCCATCAGAGTTCGAACCCACGCTGCAGGCCTCCAGCTAAATTTTAAATTCACCTTATTTACCATCCAGCTATGTCCGGGGGACTTTCTAGGCCATGTTTCTTCTTCTTATTCTTTTATGCAAATAGTACGATAGAATTAAGTCAACCTACCACCAAACGAAAAGATGTGATATGATCATAAATTTCAATACTCTTGAAAAGAAAGTGGAAGTGAAGAAGCAATAGTCAGATTACACTTGGTTGGCGACTAAATTCTGGTACTAGACTACTAGCAGGGCGGAGTTCCTCAGCACTACTATCAGTAAATCGCGGAATGTTTTGAATGATCAGTGTTTGAGAATAGAACAACTGATATCACCACCTACAAGGTCCTACCTTATAAGAGAGCAAATTGCATCCACCAGGGATCGAACCCACACTGCAAGCCTTCAATTAAAATTTAAGTTTTTCTCCTTTGCCATCCAGCTATGCCCGTAGACACCCTTGTTTGAATTTCTAGGAGAGCTATCAGTGGTTTGCAAGAGGACAGTTCATCAAACATCTTCTTGTTCAATTTCTTCCAAGTAACAACTATTTCTCAACCATAAATTTTTGAGATGGATAGTTGTACAAGTTGCAATCACCCCCTCTCTCCACGTCTCATCAATTTTCGGTGCAAAAAAGGAAAAGAGAAAAGAAAAGATTCAAGGATTCAAGGTAGGTAATGACACGTTTGATAATAATATATAGGCAAATTCCTCTAGTGCCACTTTCTTTTTTCTCTTTAGATTTCGTTTCAAATTCCTCTAGTGCCACTTTCTTTGTCTCTTTAGATTTCGTTTTGATAAGTCAGTGTTATGGGTGGTCACTCAACATTCATTTTATTATATTAAAATTATTAACTTATTTTATAACAAAAGATAATTATTCTTGAAGTATCATAAAAGTTATTAAATTATTATTTGTAACAAAAACAAATGCTCAATTATGCTTAGGTATCATAGAAAATTACTAGGAGAAAATAAATGTAATATTCTCCATGGTTTAGGCAAAATTGAGTAGCTTTTTTTGCTATAAAAAATATTCAGTGACTTTTTATGATACTTAAGTAAAATTAAGTAATTTTTTCATTACAAAATTATTTAATAACTTCAATAAAATAAAGTAAAAGTTGAATGAAAATTAGTGACATTATGCATATGGGCTCTGCTATGGCATAAGAAGGCTATATGAACCATTAACACGAGACTCGAGCAATCGTTTCATTTCGAAACAAATTATGCACGAATTAGTAATGTAAGAATTGTGGTATAAGAAGTTTTTGTTATATGTATTATTTACTATAGTACAAATTAATATAGAAGTTTAATTTGAAATATTTGTGTACTTTTTAGACAAAAAATAGTTCGTTATTGTGAAGGTTAATTTTGTTATTTTAAACTTGTATTTTTAATACCTATTTTGTAGCGTATAAAGTAATATATATATATCCGCATAATTTATGCATATATTATTTACGAGGAACCTAAAAATCAACCGAACAAGGTATTATAAATGCTGACTTTGATAAAGATATTACACTAATACCATACTCTAAACCAAAGTTGAGTCAGCTTGTTAAGTGAGAGTACTTAGTGTACCGCATATAATCGCCCAGATAGTGTACCGCAGGTTCAATTCATATTTCACTTCCACTTTCTTGATTTTCCTATGTTATAAAAAAATCATAAAGAAGAAACTAGACAATATGTAACTACCCCAAATAGACAAACTTAGGCATCAAGTATTAAGGGCTATATGAGTCACCAAACACCAATAAATGATAGTACTGTACAAGGGAAATTGACGTGCTATAATTATTAGTAGATGTGTATTTGATTATTCTCTTTGTTGGAATACGACATAGCAAAAACCCTGAGCGTCAGTGAGAAAGAAAGGTTGTGGAAGCTAATACACATGACACAACAAAAAACTGGCCTTACAAGTACTAATTTTAATCACCGCAAGTATATGCTGTTTGTGTAGCTTGTGATAGCATGTGCTTGAAATTAAAAGGCGGTTTCCTCATGTGTGCGCCTACAGATTGATGTCCTTGTACCTGCGGGTAGCAAGTTGGTGTAGCAGTAGAGCGCGGGACCGCAAGGTCACGAGTTCGATCCCTGCATAAACCTTATTGGTTGAGGTTGTCACACATGGCTTGCCAAGTGTGGTTAATCGGCCGACGTGGTTTGCGCGCTATTGCGTCGTCCGGGGTTTACCCTGTGCGCACTCGAGAGAGCAGCGGCTGCGGGTTCCTTCGTCAACAAAAAAAAAAAAAGATTGATGTCCTTGTTTTTCGCATTTCTTCAATATGCCTACGTACCAACGGTGCTGTACGAAGGAAAATGATTTCTTAAAAATATTTTCTTAAAAAGTGAGTAGGTATAATTATGTAATATTTTAAAATTTAATAAGTAAGCATAAAATATTTATCTCAAAAAATATTCATATTATGGACAAAAATTACTTGGGGTGGGGGGGTGGGGGTGGGGGCGGGGGGCGGGTTGTTGGAGGGCTAGGAGTGTGAGAGTGGTGGAGGTGGGAGTGGGGTGAACGAACTGCACAAATAACCTATTTTGGGGGCGTCATCTAAGTAATATCTGCCTTGTATTTTTATTGCATGCATAACCACTTGACGCCTGAAGCTTTGCAACTTCAAACATTCACATTTGAAAGTGTGGCCTTGTGATGTTTGGTATGACTTGCCAAGGCAAAGTTTAGACATTTTTTATTGAGATGCGTGTAAAAATTGATTAAAATTTCTGTCATGTAAGTTTAAATTTTTTCATGTGTCGTACATGATTGAAGTACATGTAAAAATAGGCAAAAATATCAGTCATGTGTGTCTGAATTTTTTTTGTCAATTTTATTTTCATGTGTCTACACTTCGGTCATACATGACTGAAATGCATGTGAAAAAGACGGCCTGAAATTTCAGACATGTGCGTCTAAACAAAAAAAAAATTACTTTTCAAATTTCAACAACCCAACACCCAAATCTACTCTAAATAAGCTCAAATTTGAAACATAAATCTCATATATCATAAAGAATAAATCTCAATCATCAATTTGTTAAAAACACAACAAATCTAACAAACCCATTTAACACACCTTTTTTTCAAGTATGCCTGCACTCCAATCATTCATACGTACATGAACTATATGTAAAAATGGAATGAAATTTCAGACATGTGCGCATAAGTAAGAGATCATTGAGTACTCGTGAAAAAAAAATACAAGGGGGTTATTGCTTAAGTAGCATGATCAAAATAGGGCATCCCATGATTTTTTTACGATTGGCATAAGTTGTGTTGGAGGATGGGTATAGCGGAATGTCACTTATTATACTTGTTTTTCCTACTCCCTCTGTTCCAAAAAGATTGACCTACTTATCTTTTTAGTTTGTTTAAAAAAGATTGGTTATTTTTTGTAATTAGAAACAATTTAACTTTATGAGATAATTTATAACGACACACATATTTAAGATTTATTTTGAACCACACATTTTAAAAATGTTCCTTTATTTCTTAAACTTTGTGTCAAGTCAAACTAGACCAATCTTTTTGGGACGGAGGGAGTATTTACGCAAGGGAAGTCATTTCCCTTATTTTAAAGAAACTTATTTTACTTAAGAAAAATAAAAAAAAAGGGCAACCCGGTGCACTAAGCTCCCGCTATGCACGGGGTCCGAGGAAGAGCCAGACCACAAAGGTCTATTGTATGCAGTCTTACCTTGCATTTCTGCAAAAGGTTGTTTCCACGACTTGAACCCATGACCTCCTGGTCACATAACAACAACTTTACCCGTTACTCCCAAACTCTCCTTCAATTTCGCTTAAGAAAAATATTTTTCAAACTTTTTTATCATCCAAATTAAACATGGAGAAATTGAAAACAAAAATTCTGAAAAACATCATACCAAACACACCTAAAAAAATTCTGAATTTAATTTGTATATATTAAGTTTAATACTATCATTATATAAAAAGAAAAAGTAATGCCCTCCTTCACCACATGCACATCCATGATTTATTAATTAGTTAATTCAGAAATGCTTAATGCATTCCTTATGCATTGTATATTAATTCGTTGGACAAATTCAATAATGTTTCATAATTTAACTTCATTTATGGATTGTGAAAGAAATAATTCCTTCTTTAACACACCCTCGCAGTCGTAGCGGACGGTCGTTGTACGCTGAGACTGTCCCTAAAATCTTCAAAAAGGACCGAGGGAAGACCTTTTCTAAAGATGTCTGCAATTTGATACCTGGAAGGAACATGACAGACGCGTACTTGTCCACGAGCTACCTTTTCGCGAACAAAGTGGATATCCATCTCTATATGTTTAGTGCGCTGGTGCTGAACCATATTATCACAATAAATCAATGTAGCTTTCTGAATAGGACAATGAAGCTCTAAAAGAAGATTATGTAACCAACATGATTCAGAGACCACATTGGCTACCCCTCGATACTCGGCCTCTGCACTAGAATGTGATAGCGTCGACTGACGCTTTGCAGACCATGAGATCAAGTTATGACCAAGAAACATACAATAATCAGACGTAGACCGTCTGGTGCCTGGATAGCCACCCCAATCAACATCTATATATGAGACAAATGTAGACGTCGACGAAGGATATAAATGCAAGTCATAGTCAAGTGTCCCCTAGATGTACCGAATAATGCGTTTGAGCGCATTCACGTGCTCAATCCTAGGATCATGCATAAACAAACACACATGCTGTATGGCATACGTAATATCAGGTCTCGTGAACGTAAGATACTGAAAAGCCCCTACAAGACTGCGATAGCGGGTCGGATCCTCGTAAGGTGAGCCAGTCGCAACACCTAGCTTGGGTTTAGTATCAACCGGAGTGGAAGTGGACTAACAAGATGACATCCCAGCCCTCTCAATGATCTCAGTTGCATACTTCCTTTGGGATAAGAATAACCCACCTGCATGACGAGTGACAACAATCCCCAAAAAATAACTCAAAAGCCCCAAGTCTTTTATAACAAACTCAGAACTGAGCATTGTCATAATAGACTGGCGTAATGCATCAGAAGAGGCAGTTAAGATAATATCATCCACATATAACAGTATATAAGCCAAGGAAGAACCACGATGATAAATGAACAATGAATTATCAGACCTGTTGTGAGATAATCCAATAGTCGAAACATAGTCTGCAAACCTCTTATACCAAGCCCGTGAGGACTGCTTAAGCCCATATAAGGACTTCTTCAACAAACAGACATAATAAGGATATTTGGGATCCCTAAACCCCAAGGACTGATGCATATAGACTGTCTCCTTGAGATCACCATTTAAGAAGACATTCTTCACATCTAACTGATGGATTAACCATGCTTTCGAAAGAGCCAAGCTCTGATATCATGAAAGAAATAATTCCTTCTTTAACAGATTGTATATTAATTCGTTGGATAAATTCAATAATGTTTCATGTTAAACTTCATTACTTCTGAAACATTCCAAAGGTCTACGTTAATTCTTTGGCGTCTTATCGTCAATTAAGATATAAAGCAACTTTACTATCGTTTCTTATATAGTGATATGTAATAAAAATGGGAATATACATAAATTTACTAGTAGCATACCTATAGCCTTAACTTTAGACAAAGGAAACCTCCAATTGTATTAGAATTTAGTTCTGTTTACACTTAATAAAGATTTTAATCTTAAACGTTTGTTTTCTAGGTCTGAATCATAATCATTTACATCTTCATCGTTAGGTGTGTTTAACTTTTTTATATTCCAACCCTTAATAAGTCTGAATGATTAAGATCTATAACAAAATATTAATATCATTAAGATGTATATTTAAAAATTTCTACAAAAATTGTATTTCACCAATTTCATCCATTCATCGCGACTGCCATCGTCCACCATTACCAACTACATTTAATTGTCGCACACCATTATCAACTACGTACCACCACCCACAACTACCATCCTCACCCACAATCACCATTTTTGTCAATCACTACAATCAGTAGTCATTACCACTAACCATCATTTACAGTCATCACCACCAATCACCATTAGCTATCATTATCATCCACCACAGATATTAATCGGCGCCATCAATATCTACTGTCAACTACCATCACCACTAGCTACTACTCACCCCCATCCCCCCCCCCCCCCTTAGCCAATATCGTCCCCAATCAAGATCCACAACCACCACCACCACCAACCACCATATAATTATAGAAAAAAATATCTTGTTAATATAACATAGATTAATTTACTATTTTATTGAATTTTAAATGTATTACTTTTCAAATTAAGGCAAATTCTATACATTCTGGTATTTAAAAACTTCATTATTTAGTACTCAGATTTTAATATAGCATCTTAATATTTATATGTGTATTTTAATACACATCTTAATATTCAGATTTAGATATCTTAATCTTAATAAAAATGAGTGGGGTCTTGGTAGGTTTTTCAGGTCACATTACTCTTAAATAAATTTTCCCACAATGTTTACACTAAATTTAGTTAATTTAACTTTAGGAGGAATATTAAATAGTACTAAATCAGGTGGGTTGTTTCTTTAATTATATGACTAGGCTATGAATTTCTAATGTTCTTAATTTTAATATTTGAAGTTCGTTACGTGTTATAAATTTACGAATGATGGGCGATGGCACCAAAATTACATGAAGTATAAACGTAAATAAATAAATATTTTTAATAGCAACACAAAATACGTCTTTAGTAATCAAAGTGAAAAGATAAAAGTTTAAGTGAATAATACAACAATAACAACATACTTAGTGTGATCCTACAAATGAGATCTGAAGAGGGTGGGGGTATTCACAGACCTTACTCCTACCTTGTGTAAAGTAAGGTTATTTTCGATAGATACTCGGCTCAAAAAAATAATCTCACAAACTCATGTCTGTTACACGCCGTAATTTCATATATCGAATATACCTTAAGTTGGGGAGCCTAAGACAAGGAAGAGGGTTCCTTGGGAAGATTAAGGAATGGTCAAGTTGAACCCGAAGAAGTCGTAAGAGTTTCAAAGCCGCTAAGCCCTTCGTGCTTGTAATCCTTATGGTGAGTGCATCGTGTCAAGCCCAGGGTAAGATGAAAGGATTTATGATGCCTATAAAAAAGATAATGAAGGCCTTGAACCAAGGTTGAAAGTATATGTACAGGATTTTGAATTACACCCGTCGTTCGTGCGCGTTTAAGAGCGTGATTAATCGAATTGAGCTCCGACGTCCCGAGCCTTGTTTCGAGGGTCACTTACGGGATAAATGGATGTTAAGAAGGTATGTGGATGGTTATAAGTCATTGGGATCAAAGGAATAATATCTCGATGAAGTTTGACGAATATAGGACGATACACTAATTATTTCACGTCGCAGATAGAGCCGCACCTTGAAGCAACCATTTGGCCACATCACTGCCACCATATGCGGTGGAGGATGCATCCGCATATGCCCATATGCATCGCATATCCTCCCGCATATGGTAGGTGGTGGGTTGCCTATAAATGGCCTAATCTCAAATTTTCATTCCAAATATTTCCAATTCGACCCCCTTTACTCCTAGATGCCCCAAACCCTCTCACAATGTATATACACCATTGAAAAACCCTTACACAAGGTTGGGATGTAAATTCTCCCTCAAGAAGCTTGGATCATCTTGAAATCTCTCTCGGATTGCCGGAAACAACTTGGAGGTCTTGGAGAATTGAAGGGAGCTTGGGTATGAACTACCTCTTGGCTGGTTAAGGTATGATTCTTGATGCTCTTGGTGTTATTAAGATTTTCCTAGCTTAGAATAATCTTTTGACAAAGTAATCCATGGATAAATTAAGATAAACACTATGGTTGAACATGATAGTGGTTGTATTAGTTAGTTGGATGATTTTTATGAGATTTGTAGAGATGACCATGGATGGATCTATGAAGTATGGTTGTGATCGTCTTAATGGTATTGTTTTTATTGTAAAGAAAGTAAGAATAGCTTAAGTGTCCATGAAAATAAGATAGGACAAAGTACGCACGTTAAGTGTTCGACGGAATGTCACAACGACAAAGTCTTGAAACTCTTAATTGGATTTTGACACGGATTGTCCTTGTTGCTTAGGTCGACGATTATACGATAAAGGAGGAGCCGTATAAGTGGTATTGGCCATCGACCAGATATGTAAAGACTCACTCTTTCATTCTTTTGGCATGATCCATGAATAAGCGTAATCGTAACGACATACCTCCAAAGGAACTCTATTCTTAAAGTTTAAACTTGCTATTACTTTGGTATCACATTGTTATAGTTAATGACTCCTATTGTTCTGTTTCGAGAGCATTTTCCTCGACTCGATAGTTACTTGAGTCTTGTGCCTCCTTATAGCTTTTGTTGATTCTTAGCTCATTGATACAGACACAGTTACATAACGATAGTTAGAGGGTAATGACACTGAGTCACGCTGATCAAGATTCATAAGGCCCTTCAGAGTCATTGCATGCATTATATATATATATATATATATTACGACACCGCGCCTCATTATAGTCAGCCGGGTCGGCACTTATATGTGCTCACCACTGCAGTTAGTAGTTTATGATGATAGCCCCAAAGAGTGGCATAATAATGACAAAGTAGCCTGATGTGTGACAAATATATATATTAAAGCAAAGTATGCATATTCCTTGCCCACAGAGGCACTCAGAGTACAAGCTGTTTCTCTATTGCTCTACTTATAGTCTTGCACTCAGTTACAATTTCAATTGTATGCTTCATTCACAGTATTGTACTTGTTTACAGTTTAGCCTTACTTATTCAGTGCATCCTTCATATTGACGACCCCTTATTGGGGCGCTGCATTTCATGCCCACATGTACAGATAGGGATACAGACAATACCTTGCAGTAGGTGACTCGACTTAGCTGAATGTTGTCACGCTTCTTTCCTTCGGAGTTGTTTAGTGAGCTGATAGGTATGGTGGTTGCATATATGTACATAGTTGGGTATGGCGGGGCCCTATCCCGACCATGTGTTGTTGACGTACTCTCTAGAGGCTTGTAAACAGTCGTCTTGTATATAGTAGTCTTACGTGGCCCTGTCAGCCTTATTGTATATCCATATATGTTGGGCCTTTTCTACGTGTAGGTGGTTATGTCATCTGATTAGGTAATCATTCGTCAGAGGTCTTGTCGGCTCATGTATTGTTGAGTATGCTACATATATCATGAGTGGTATGCTCGGGCCTTAGAGCACCGTGTGCCGGCCACACTCCCAAGATTGGGGTGTCACAATGTCATCAATAACTTAAAAACAATATAATTTAACAACTTGAACAATAATTGTTCTAGACATTAAAATATCCACACGATAGATCAGATAAATTCATGTCATGTTTATACTAATAATAATAATAATCTCACATGAGGAAAGGCATATCATGGAGGGGTTAGATAAAGTCATAAAGCCTGCAGTTTGACTCTTTTAGGACTTAATAGTCACTATTTACTTCACCCAAAGAAAATGATCTAGATACCATTTTTCTGTAAATTCATGTTTCAAAAATTGGTTAATAGCCAATTTATAACTAGTTTTACTTTGTTTGACACATGAAAACACTTGGACATTTTTTAAAAACAATCTGAGCACGATTATTTTCTATCTACTAGATAAAAATAAAAAAATCTACAACTCTATGAGTTGGGTCATCCATAACTGTGAGTCATTGAATATGCAGAAAGTGGCAATGAAACTTATTCATTTTATTGATTAATTTCATGATTTATTTAAGTGAATATTACATGGTCATAAATTTATTATTTGGTATATATATAGTATGTTTGGCCACACTTTTAGGAAATTTAAAATATTTTATTGTAAAAATAGTTTATTTTTTTTAAAGCTTAGAGTGTTAGAAATTCTCTATTTAGAGGACTCACATATTTAATATAATTGTACATAGTTATGCTATCAATTAAAGACACCCGTTTTTCTGATCTAATAAAGTGTTGTTTTATGGGCTATATATAAATCTTATGTTATAAGGTATGAATTTTATATGCATAGAAACCTAGTTAACTCTTCAGTTATAATTGATGGGTTCATAACTGAAGAGTTACACCGAGATCACCTTTGAAGAGTTATGAGTTATGACTCTTCTGACGAGTTGCCTTACTACTATATATATGGTTGTGGTCCCTAAGTCTATTGCCAAATTCTTTTTCTCTCTGTCCCATTTAGAAAAGTATCATAAAGAAAGTAAAAAGGCTTAGATGATCATGCCTTCCGTTAGTCGATTCTAGAATAAATCAAGGTAAGTACCCTTACTATTCTTCTAAATTTTATCTCTGTCTAATAATTTACTTGCGATCATCTTGTGTGAATTGTATAAAGTATTTCAACAAGTGATATCAGAGCACAATCTAGTTAATTCATTAGACATGATATAAAAGAGTTTTATGATCCATTAAAAGTATTGCAGTTTATGTTTTCATTGATTTGTGGATCAAGTTCTCAAACACTGTTTCGGTCTTCTCAAAGACTTTTGTATGATGATATATCAAAGATTATTTCTACCAATCTTTTTCGAGTGATTTTGTACAATTCTTTGCAAATCCTTTTAATTATAATAAAATATAATAAAACTGAGAAGGATTTACAATGTCATAGTGGCCGAATGCTGAATTAGAGATTATTGTTGATTTTGCTGGAAAATGGAGGATTCCTTTGGCAGAATGCTACTGCGCTTTAACTCTTCTTGAATGGAGTAGTAATTCCTTTTTCTAACGAGAATAGGGATGAATTGATGTTTGAATCACTAATTCTTTTATTTTCCTAAAGTCTGTTTCTTGGTTTAAAAAAAGGAAAATAAAACCTGCGGTTTTGAATCTTTGGCAAATTTTAGTCATGTTTTTATCAAGTTTCTTGGGGTAATATTTTGCCGTTTAAGTTTTAAACAATTTTTTTATGAGTTCAATTTTTTTTTTTGTATTGAATCCATTATACCTTTTAAAGTTATGATTTCATAATTGAATTGACATTGGGCTTATTATATTTTTTTTAGCCATAAAGACAAATTTAATTTCTCAGGATCAAGAATTAAGTTACTAGCCTATTCAAAAAAAAATTGGCCATTCAGAATATTTAATTAGGCCATTAAGAAAATAAGATCTCATGTTTAAAGTATTGTGCAAACCGAATTTCATGAGCTTTCAGTATTTGTAATTTTTTGCTTTTGGGGATAACTTTTATCGTTTATTGGACAATTTAGTGTTACAAATTTATATATTAAGTTCGAATGATTTCATATGGCATGTGACATTAAATATTTGTGTATTTTTCAAACGGTTTTCTTCAAATTTTGACAATTTTCTGCATTATTATGTAGAACTTTATATTTTGTTGTGCTTTTCAAATTTTTAGAAGCAGTGTTGGATAAAGCGGACATCTGTATTTTCCTAGTTGCATTTTTAGGGATGTTTTTTTTGTTATTTTTGTTACGCATAAAAAAAATCACTCTCTCTATCCGAAAAAGAATGACTCACTTTCCTTTTTAGTTCATCCCAGAAAGAATGACATATTTTCTTATTTGACAACAATTTAACTTTAAACTTTATCTTTTACGCAAAACGAGATGATCTATGATCACACAATATCTTTGGCTTATTTTAGTCCATAAAATTCAAAAGTTTTTCTTTATTTTTTAAAGCGCGTGTCAAATGAAAGTACATCACATAAATTGGGACGAAGGAAATAGTTACTTAACTGGGAATGGACTTATACCATATGTACTTCTTGTTTCAAATGGAACAGATTAGTCTAATATATTGTCAAAGTAACCTCTATTAGATAAAACTTATTTGCTTTGGACATGTGAGCATGTGTTTGTCTATGCAAAATAATTATCCCAAAGGAAGATTATTTTAGTTAGATTACTATGAATATGTGATACATTTTCATGCGGGTAATATGTCGGTCCAAAGAAAGACATATTGCCAGGCCGTTTTAGTAGTCAATATTCATGAATTATGTATAAGAGTACCACTTACAAATTCTTATTTATGTCCAAAGACTAAATAATAATGTTGTGTTCGGTATATTGAGATGAGCCTTTTTGGATATATGTGTGTGTTTGGAATATGTATATCCGAAGTTAGTTGAAACTAAAGCATATACACATTAAATTTCTAATTGTGTGTAGAAAATAGTCCAGAGTCTTTTTGTGTCAATAGAGCACATTCGTACAAACTCAATGATTGCGGATCCGCTCATGAAAGGTTGCAACCTAAATTTTTGTTTATGAGCTTGTAGCTTATATGAATGTCGTTGGACTCTATGATGAGCCACTTCATTGGGAGTTTGTTATTTTATTTATGCTTTTGACATGTTTAAATACATTTTATGTACAAATTAAAGCTTTATGAAATTTATCAATTTTGAGTGATTATCGAAAACTCTAAAAATAAAGTTATTGACTTTCTACTGGAGTTTTGCATAAAGTGTAAGAAAATAATTTTAGACTATTTAAAGTCATACAGTAGGACACTTAGAAATATGCATGACTGAGATCAATTTTACATAAAATTTTCATGTTATGCATTCATACTTATTTTATGTCATTAATTTTGCTGCTATCGTGATCATTGATGAATTTAGTGACGAATATATATATATATATATATATATATATTTAAAAAATTGCTTTGATCCCATATTAGTACGGGATCAAATTGCTTAGAGATAGCAAATTGTGCACACTATAAAGGTTTTTGATTATGTATAATTTTTCAGAAACATATGTAGTTTGATTGTTAGAAATTATCTATTTAGTCGACTCACATATTTAATATAATTGTACATAGATATGCTATCTATTAAAGATGCCCGTTTTTTCTGATCTAATAAAGTATTATTTTTATGGGCTATATATAAATCTTATGTTATAATGTATGAATTTTATATGCATAGAAACCTAGTTAACTCTTCAGTTATAATTGATGGGTTCATAACTGAAGAGTTGCACCTCTTCTAAAATGTTACCTTTGAAGAGTTATGTCTCTTTCGAAGAGTTATCTTACTATTATATATATCGTTGTGGTCCCTATTATATGAGTTTGTTACCAAATTATTTTCCTCTCTGTCCCAGAGAAGTATCATAAAGAAAGTAACAAGACTTAGAAGACCATGCCTTTTTTCAGTCGATTCTTAGAATGTATCAAGGTAACTGCGCTTACTATTCTTCTAGTATTCATCATTGTCTAATGATTTACTTGCGATCTTATATGAATTGTATAATATTTTCCAACATAGAGGTATTTGGCTAAACTTTTAGGAGAGATAAAATATTTTTTAGTAGTAGCAGAAATTGTTTTTCAAAAGTTGAAAAAATAGCTTTTCTTAGCATTTTTTGAACTTTGGTCAAACATAAATTGTTGTTGTATTATTGACAAAAGTAATTTTCAAGATGATTAGTAAAATACAAACGGTTACTCTCCAAAAATATTGTTTTTAAAAAAACACTTATAATAAAAAATGTTTTTTAAAATAAGAAAATTTTAAAAAATTAAACGAACTAAGTACTCGGTCTTGGTCCTACTCACCGACTCCAGAGTTTGTCTTCAACTCTCCAACTTAGCGTCAACTCCGCTACGAATCTCATCAATCAAGACTCTGTCATCCGCGAATAACATACACCATGACACTTCACCTTGAATATGCCGCGTCAATTCATCCATCACCAAGGCAAATACAAATGGGCTAAGAGTCGATCCCTGGTGTAGCCCCATCACAATTGGAAAGTGCTTCGTGTCTCCTCCCACTGTCTTTACCATGGTCTTGGATCCATCATACATGTCCTTGATCACCCTAATATATGCTACATGTACACCTCTAGTCTCCAAGTATCTCTATAGAACCTCTCTTGACACTTTGTCATAAGCCTTTTCTAGATCTATGAATACCATATGTAAGTCTCTCTTCCTTTCCCTATACCGCTCCACCAGTCTCTTTACAAGATGAATGACTTCTGTAGTTGAGCGTCCTGATATGAATCCAAACTGATTCTCTGAAATAGACACGCCTCTCCTCACCCTCATCTCCACCACCATTTTCCACACTTTCATAGTGTAGCTTAGCAGCTTAATACCTCTATAGTTGTTGCAACTTTGAATGTCGCCCTTGTTCTTGTAAAAAGGAATCATTATAATCAACCTCCATTCTTCGGGCATCTTCGTCGTCTAAAAATAATATTAAACAACTCAATCAACCACTCCAAACCTGCTCTGCCTGCACTCTTCCAAAATTCCCCAGGAATCTCACATGCCCCGGCTGCTCTTCTCATGTGCATCCTACGAAAAATACCTTTAACCTCCTCAACATTTATACTTCTACAATACCCGAAATCGTGACGTCCCTCATAGTACTCTAAATCTCCCAACACACTATCTCTATCCTTTTCTTTGTTCAAAAGTTTATGAAAGTATGATTGCCATCTTTGTATAATGAGAGCTTCATCCACCAATAATTTGCCATCATCATCCTTGATGCACTTCACTTGGTCCAGATCACGAGCCCTCCTCTCTCTCGCCTTGGCTAGCCTGAATAACTTCTTATCCTCGCATTAGTTCTCTAGTTCAACATATATGCATTTAAAAGCTACTCTTTTGCCGCTAAAACCGCCAATTTTGCCTCCTTTGTCGCCATCTTATACCTTTCCCTATTTGTCCGTTTCTCCTCAGCATCCTTGTTATCTACCAACTTCGCATACGCCACCTTTTTTGCTTCCACCTTCCCTTGGACTTCTCCATTCCACCACCAGTCCTATCGGTGCCCACCACGTTGACATTTGGATACCCCTAGAACCTCTCTAGTTGCTTCCCTAATACAATTAGCCGTCCTATCCCACGTACTACTTGCATTTCCACTACTCTCTCAAGTCCCCATAGCCATCAACTTCTCCCCCATCTCCTAGACACTAGACATAGTCAAACACCCCCACCCGATCCTCGGATGTCCATCCACGACCCTCTTCTTTCTCATGATCTCCAAATCCATCACCAAGAGCTTATGTCGAGTCATAAGGTTCTCACTTGGAATGACATTTCAATCTTTACAAATAACTTTATCATCTTTTCTTAGGAGAAAAAAGCCTATCTGCGTAGCAGGCACCGAGCTGCAAAAAGGTTACCAAGTGCTTCTCCTTATTTGGGAAACTCGAGTTGGCTACCATGAATCCAAAAGCTTTTGCAAAATCCAAAAATGAGACTCTTCCCCCGTTCTTGTCCCTATATCCAAAACATTCATGCATATCGTCATAACCCCCCGAAATCGACCCGATATGCCCTTTGAAATCTCCTCCTATGAATAATTTCTCAGTGGACAGTATACCTCCCACCACTTCATCTAAGTTCTCCCAAAATTGCCTCTTCTCCTCCTCGATCAAGCCCATCTGCAGCGCGTAAGCACTAATAATGTTCAAAGTGAACACTCCAATGACTAACTTAATCGCCATCATCCTGCCGTTGACCCTCTCAACCTCTAGCACCTGATCCCTTAGATCACTATATACTAAAATGCCTACCCCATCCTATGCTTCGACTTACCCGAGAATCATAACTGATACTCATCCACATCATTAGCTTTAGTTCCTACCCATTTGGTCTCCTAGACACAAGCTATACTAATCCTCATTCTCTTAAGAATCTTAACTAGTTCAATGGACTTTCCTAATAAAGTCTCAATATTCCAAGACCCTACTCTCAACTTAGAAGCTCCCTTAACCCTTACCTCCGTCCTCGACCGAGAATATGACCCTAGTTTACCATCGCTCACTAAAGCCACTAAAGCAAATATAAGTTAATCAAAGGTTTATGGTACAAAAAGCAGGAATCAATATTAAAGCACAAGTTAGCAGGAATCTAACGGCAAGTCAGACTACTACGACAAGAATGATATAACTAAAGGCAAGAGGAATAAGGCAAGAATGTGGAGTCAAGATTTAATAAAGCGAATGAGACAAAGTTTAACTACAAGAATAACAGACAAAAGAATGAATACGTGTCATCGGAGGTACAAAATCTAGGTGGATAACACATGTTCGCCGCTGAAAATCCCTGCTCGCTGCCAGAAATTACTGTTCACCACCGAAAATCATTGTTTGCTGCCGAAATACTGGTCGCCGCCGGAAGTTATTGGTCGTTGTCGAAACTCGCCAAAAAACTTGAGTACCTGCGCAGCCTGATCGAAAACCTACTGGAGATGAGGTTTTCGGTTAGAGAGTAAGGGTGAAAGGAAGCGAAAAGCAAAGAAAAGAGAGGAGAGGAAATGAGAGAAGCAGAGAAAGGTCTGGTCGAAAAACGTACTAACCAGAGGGATCTGGCAGGAACGAAGTCGTAGGCGATAAGAAAAAAGGAGATGAGAAGCGTACCTGGTCGGAGCAGTGGCGGCTAGTGCTTACCGTCGGCGAGAGAGAAGAGGACGAAGAAATAAAATTGATACCTGGTCGCCAACCGGAGTGGCCAGAGTGGCGCCCAATGCTGGGTCACCGTCGGGGAAGGGGGTGGGAGGTGCTATTCTTACCATTTGGCAGAAGAGAGGAAGAGAGAAAGTGGACAGAGTTATTAGTGAAGGACATAAAGAAGGTATTCTCTATCTGACCATTTTTTTGTCATGATTCAGAATAAGTGTGCACTTACATAATAAAAAAAACTAATTTTATGTTTTCAGATTTGAGCCTATTTATTCAAGACAATAAATATGAAAGAGTCTTATTAACTAAGGGTAGTTTAGTCAGAACACCTATTTTTTCTCTAGAAGTTAGTGTTTTCTTAAGGGGCATGAAAGATTAAGTGGACATTTATTTTGAACAGGAGGGAATACATAAGTAAGTACTCCCTCCGTTCAGTTTTACTTATCCAGTATACTAAAAATAATTTTTTATTTTTACTTGTCTACTTTAGCATATCAAGAGAAAGACAAACTTTTTTTTTCTTGTTTTACCGTTAACATTAATTACTCATTTTTTTTTCAAGTCTATTAATATTATACACCAATTAATATGAGACTTCCATTTATTAGTTCTTAAAGGGCGTGTAAAATCAAAAGTGGACATGTAAAAGTGAACGGATGGAGTAATTTTTTTTCCTTTGATATGTTTCCTGGCAAGGGCCTAAGACTCCGAAGAACCCAAGACGAACCCCACATATTGAAGGCCACCCAAGGTAAAGAACAGTAGCCCTACATTTGTATGGTGAATATTGTTGCCACAAGGGCTCAAATTCATCTAACCTCTAATTGGCATTCTCTCCATTAGCATCTCTTAATTACTTTTCAAGATCTACTTAGTAACAAACCACATGAGCAGTCCACTTATATATATTATGCCAACTAGTCCCCATCTCATTGCCTGGTTGTCTCAGATTTTGCTCTAGTCTTATTACCACTTTTTTTTGTCTGCATCTTCCTTTGAAAGTTCTCATAAGTTTGTATACAACCAAAGACAGGAATCTTTGGTGCATTACAGACAGCACAGATAGATTTCTGCTGCGTTGTCCATTTGACCAGAAATCTTGTCTCACTCATAGTTACAGTCAAGATTCCACTTTCTTTATAATATATTCCACCCTAACATGCAGGTGACCTAGCTTTCTCATTTTTTTCTCATCAGATTATCCATTTTCATCACATTCACATCTATCAAGTATCCATTATATATGCTGACTTTGTTTCATTATTTATACGTACATCTAACAGTTCCTTCAAAAGATTTTCAAGACTGCAAATGAGAGTACTACTGCTAGCCCTTCTATAAGCAAGAAAGAAGCTGCCAATCGTAAGTTTGAAAGAAAAAAAAACTCCAAACCCTTCATTTTCTTGTGCTTTTTGTGTCATTTTCAAGATCTAATTAAGAACTTCTTCCTTACATATTTAACCGATACTTATTTACACAGCGTAACCATTGTCTACACTATCAGCATAGTTTAACCTGTTATATACAGTGGTTACTTGTCTTATTGTTCATGTTACGAATTTTACTTGATTACTATAGGTAGTTAAGTACTGGTAATAACCTTTTGAACGACCTGATAGTGTGAAAATACTTTTACATTATTACGTTAGTTTATAGAAGTTAACTTTCGTTTACTATCTGGTTTTCAGATCAGAAGGCGAAAGCGAAAGATATTGTGTTGTTTGGGATCTGTCGGGGGACTAGTAGAAGAAGAGGTGATAAAAGCAGATCAAGAAGCAAGACCTTTAGCTTATTCAATATATTGTGCAACAGGAGGGACATTTCCAAGGAGTATTTTTATAGCACAATTCAGTTAAGGAGGGTAGGAAGCTACCATAGTAAGCAACATTTTGAATATTGCATGAAGATGAAAAAAGAGAGCCTTACACGAGGATTAAGCATCTCTCACAAGGCAGATGCATCAGCAACAACAAATCATGTAGGAAATACCCAAATTTTGCCCATTACAGATGCTTCAACATCGTCGTCATCCTCAAAAAACGATAAAGATCGAAGCTCTGGTGCAGAAAAGAAAGAAAAATCTAAGGGGGATAAAGCTAAGACGATCTCTAGGATGAAAGAGTTACTAAGATGGGCTGCTGCTGCCAAATCTGAGAATAAGGGAAGCAAATACATAGGCAGAAAGGTGAACATTTCTTCTGTTTTATTTCTCAACAACTTTATCCTATGGAAAATTAATTTCTTCTCAATTGACTCCAAAGTTAGACCAAAACATTCTCTAGCTAGTATAGCACATGATCTGTAGTACGCGAAAATCCACGCTTCATCATTTTCCAGGCTATCTTATTTATTACTATTACTCTAGGTCTCAATTTATGTGATGCGTTTGTTTTTATTAATTTGTCACAATAAAAAATCATATATTTATATATTGAGAAAGAATTGATTTAATCATAAATTTTTTATTTTATCTTTAACAAGATAATTTATAACCACATGAATATTTACGTCTTTATAAACTTTTTTTAAAACTCTATGTCAAGTAAGAATGTATTACTTAAATTGAGAGTGAGGAAATCTTAAAAAGAAGCGAACCATATTGTTTGCAAATACTTGTCCATATATATTTTCTGTCAATCATGTTTCCACGACCTCATTCGTGTACATTTATATATGAATGAAACAGACGTAGCCTTTATTCTTCTTACCAACTATATACAAATACAAGATAAACTAAAATGCCTATACCCCATACAATAAATTAATAAGATCAACATCATTTTGAAACACTAACTCTAAATTTTGAATTTGACTGAAGGGACTAAGATGGACAAATGTAATCACCCACAAAAAGAAAAGATTTAAAAAATGGCTATCAGAATATATATATATATATATATTTGGTAATATACACGGTATATTTGGTAATATACCATCATATACATAGATCATATACACGGTATACACACCGTGTATATGATGGTTTTTGGTAATAGTTTTTGTATATAATTATGGTAAGTGTACAATGCTAATTATAAACAAAAACTATTACCAAAAACCATCATATACATGGTGTGTATACCGTGCATATCACAGTCTCCCAATTGTCTTGGGTTTTTGTGATATACACGGAAAACACAAGATACCGTGTATATCACAGAAACCCAAGACAATTGGGAGACCGTGATATACACGGTATACACACCGTGTATATGATGGTTTTTGGTAATAGTTTTTGTATATAATTAGCATTGTACACTTACCATAATTATAGAATTATTGTACAAATAGAATAGGATTTTGGGAGTAGAATAGGAAGATGATTTTTCATATTATGGAAATTGAAATTGTATATATATTCATCCATTAATGAAAATATTCAAGGAATTATTTCTTTCATGGTATCAGAAGTCTAGGACTAAATTACTTCCGCTCCTCTCCCAATTTTTTTCTCGGTTTTCGACCATCCCTTCTCGGCCGAGACTGCCTTGGAATCTGTGCCCCTTGGATATCGGACCAATTTACTTCATCTCTTCCCAAATTTTCTTCCCAATCCCTTTGGTCTTTCGTTATGTCGACGTCAAAGAACCTGTTTCATTCTGCCCTTACTGTTTCAAACATCAAGAACAACATCCCTATTGTTCTTGAGATGGAAAACATCCAATATGCGACGTGGTTAGAGTTGTTTAAAATTCACGCAATATCACATCAAATCCTCCATCACATAATTCCTCCCACTATCCCTCCTCCTGTGGAGGATCCTCGGTTCTGGATCACTCTTGATGCTACCGTCCTTCAGTGGATTTACTCAACTATTTCTACCAACCTTTTACAGACAATCATTGAACCGGACACTACGGCTATGGCTACCTGGAATAGATTGTTGATATATTTCAGGATAACCAACATTCCCGCATTGTCACCCTTGAGCAGGAATTTTCCCAAGTCCGCATGGAAGATTTCCCGAATGTTTTGGCCTATTGTAAACGGCTCAAGAAATTGGCGGACCAATTCTATAATATTGGCGCGCCTGTTACCAATAATCGTCTTGTTCTACAAATGGTTGCAGGCCTATCTGAGGCCTATAATGGCGTTGGGACTCTCATTCGTCAAATTATCCGCTTCCCCCTTTTTATCAAGCCCGGTCAATGCTTACGTTGGAAGAAGCCGGCTTGGCAAAAAAGGCAGCTACCGGCGCCAGTTCCGTGGCGATGATGACTTCATCCAATAACTCTCGCGGTTTTGTTGAAAATTCGGACCAACAACGCAACAATGGTGGTGGCAAGAAGAGTTAAAACCGTAAAAATAATGGCAAAAATCGCGGCGGCAACAACAGCGGCAACCGAAACGGTGGTGGCAACGATGGTGGGTCTCGGGGCAGTGGGCAACAACCCAATTAGCCTCAACAGTGGGCTCCTGGCAGTTGAACTGGGCCAGTGCTCGTGGCCCAACAATGGCGATTTTCCACCCAGCTCTTACCCGGGTAATTGGGCGCAGTTCAAAGAATAAAGCCGAGCCCGGTTTCTCGGGTCCAAAGAATCGGCGACGTTTTGCTTCTAGGCTGGGGCAGCAGGCAGGATTGCTTGGGCCTCAGCCACAGCAGGTATTCCAGGCCGTGGGCCCCACACCGACTCTGACAGATATTGAGGCCGCGATGCATACGCTTGGATTAAATCCTCCAGACTCGAATTGGTACATGGACACCGACGCCACTTCTCACATGATGTCAGACCAAGGTACTCTCTCGTCTTATTCCAACTTGAGCAAAAATCGTGGCATTATTGTTGGTAATGTCAATACAATTCCAATTCATGGTTACAGTAATATAACTTTGTCTTCCCCACATCCACCTCTTGTCTTGAAAAATACCCTTCATGCCCCTAACTTAATTAAAAATTTGGTGTCTTTCCGTAAATTCACCACTGATAATTGGGTTTCTGTTAATTTTGATCCTTTTGGGTTTTCTGTGAAGGATTTCAAGACGGGGATACCTCTCATGAGATGTAATAGTAGGGGAGATCTTTATCCAATCACGCTCACATCCAATATCTCAAGTCACGCCTTGCCATTTACTTTTGCAGCTCTAGCTCATTCCTTATGGGATGCACGTTTTGGTCACCCCGGGTCGTCTGTTGTTTCTTCCTTGCATAAAAACAATTTTATTTCTTGTAAGGGTGCGCATAGTATTCCAATTCGCCATTCTTGTCCTTTAGGATAACATGTTAGATTGTCATTTGTAGCCTCTACTTCTCGTACTTTAATGTCATTTGATATTATTCATAGCGTTTTATGGACATCTCCGATTTTATGTTCTGTGGGCCATCGTTATTATGTTCTATTTTTGGATGATTATTCTATTTTTATGGACCTTTCCATTAACGAAAAAATCTCAAGTTTTTCCACATTCTTAAATTTTCGAGCAGTCATCTGTACCCAATTCGAACAGGAAATCAAAAATATTTAATGTGATAATGAAAAAAAATATGATAATGGGTTGTTTCGGGAATTTTGTGAAACTAATGGCATAGTTTTTCATTTCTCTTGTCCTCATACGTCCTCACAAAATGGGAAAGCCGAACGAAAAATTGGTACCATTAATAATATTATCCAAACTTTATTGGTCCATGCTTTTGTACCCCCTTCCTTTTGGCATCATACTCTACAAATGGCTACTTATCTCCTTAACATACTTCCTACCCAAGGGTTGGCATATGCGTCTCCTCTTAAAGTTCTTTATAATAAGAATCATTCGTATTCACATCTTAGGGTCTTTGGGTGTTTATGCTATCCGCTTTTTCCGTCAACTACAATTAACAAACTTCAAGCCCATTCTACCGCTTGTGTATTTTTGGATTATCCATATAATCATCGTGGTTACAAATCTTTTGATTTATCATCTAATAAAATCATAATTAGTCGCCATGTTATTTTTTATGAAACCCAATTTTCTTTTGCTAAAGTGAGTAGTCTCGTGCCTAGTTGTATAATTTTTTAGATGACGCGGTCTCACCGTACTTTACGCAACACCTAATGGGCCGATCCAGTGACCCAGACCCGCCAGCAGGCCCACTGCCTGCTGGCCCGCCTTCACCTATCAAGCTCCTGAGTTTCGGTCGCAGGGCCGACCGCCCACCCACTACCCAGATAATTTTTGGACCGCTTTCGCACCGGTCCACCATCGTTTCCGCTTTTGGTCTAGCAGCCCACCGCCCGCCGCCGATTCGTCACCCACCCAAGTTTTTCCCAAAATCCACCCACTTCCTCCTCGAATCAAGGGCTAGTTACTCATAGTCAACAGGGTATTTTTAAACCAAAACGACATTTTAATCTCAATTCTAATATCACTAAATCCCCTCTACCACGTAACCTAGTGTCTGCCTTAAATGACCCGAATTGGAAATTGGTTATGAATGACGAATATAATGCTCTTATTGAAAATAAGACGTGGAAGTTGGTCCCCCATCCTTCTACTGTTAATATTATTCGGTCTATGTTGATTTTTACTCATAAAGATAATTCTGATGGCTCTTTCACGAGACAAAAGGCTCGTCTTGTAGGTGATGGTAAAACTTAACAGGTTGGCATGGATTGTGGTGAGACATTTAGTCCGGTGGTCAAACCGGCTACCATTCGCATTGTTCTCAGTTTGGCTCTTTCAAAGGCATGACCCATTCATCAGCTCGATGTGAATAATGATTTCTTAGACGGTGATCTTAAGGAGACAGTTTTCATACATCAACCCTTGGGTTTTTGAGACCCCACATATCCTAATCATGTCTATTTATTGAAAAAGTCCTTATATGGGCTTAAGCAGGCCCCACAGGCTAGGTATAAGCGGTTTGCAGGCTATGTATCTACTAGCCGGTCTGATAATTCTCTGTTTATCTATCGCCGTGGTAATTCCTTGGCATGTATTCTATTCTATGTGGATGATATTATTTTGACAGCTTCTTCTGATGATTTACGCAAGTCTATCATGACACTACTCAGTTCTGAATTTGCTATGAAAGACTTGGGGACCTTGAGTTACTTCTTGGGGATTGCTGTCACTCGTCATGCAGAGGGGTTGTTCTTATCCCAACGGAAGTATGCTGCTGAGATAATTGAGTGAGCTGGTATGTCCTTGTGTAAGTCTACTTCCACTCTAGTTGATACCAAGCCTAAGCTAGGTGCTGCGGCTGGCTCCCCTAACGAGGATCCCACTCACTATCGCAGTCTTGCTGGAGCTCTTCAGTATCTTACTTTCATGAGATCGGATATTACGTATGCCGTACATCAGGTGTGTCTGTTTATGCATGATCCTAGCGTGGAGCACATGAATGCGCTCAAACGCATTATCTGAAACATCCAGGGAACACTTGACTATGGTTTGCATCTATATCCATCATCAGCCTCTACACTTGTCTCGTATACCGATGCGGATTGAGGTGGTTGTCCGGACACCAGACGCTCTACGTCTGGATATTGTATGTTTCTTGGCAACAACTTGGTCTCATGGTCTGCCAAACGACATGCTACCTTGCTCCAGTGCAGAGGCCGAGAATCGAGGGGTAGCCAATGTGGTTTCTGATTTCTGAATCATGTTGGTTACATAATCTTCTCTTAGAGCTTCACTTTCCCATTCAAATAGCTACCTTGGTATATTGTGATAATATTAGTGTTGTATATCTTTCTGGGAATCCGGTTCAACACCAGCGCACTAAACATATTGAGATAGATATCCATTTTGTTCGCGAAAGGGTAGCTCGTGGACATGTAAGTGTCTTACATGTCCCTTCCAGGTATCAAATTGCAGACATCTTTACTAAGGGTCTTCCCTCGGTCCTATTTGAAGATTTTAGGGACAGTCTCAGCGTACAAAAACCGTCTGCTATGACTGCGGGGGTGTGAAAATATATCATCATATACATAGATCATATACACGGTATACTATCTTGTGTATACCGTGTATATCATAGAAACCCAAGACAATTGGGAGACCGTGATATACACGATATACACACCGTGTATATGATGGTTTTTGGTAATAGTTTTTGTATATAATTAGCATTGTACACTTACCATAATTATAGAATTCATGTAAAAATAGAATAGGGTTTTGGGAGTAGAATAGGAATATGATTTTTCATATTATGGAAATTGTAAATTGTATATATACTCATTCATTGATGAAAATTATATATATTACTCCTATGTATATGCATCGTGGCTATGTTCTGGGGAGTAAATAAATTAAACACATTTAATTGCAGGTATTCAACTTTCGGAACAGGGCAACATTGAAGGCAGTACCAGATGATGATCAAATGAGTAATGATTCCCCCAAAATTAGCTTTAGATGGGAGGTTGAAAGTTGCTCCACAACATCCTCTGCTTGCTCAGCCATGTCAATGCCTAATCCCTCAACAAAGAATCATGAGCAATCCATTACCATCAACTTTGCTTCTGTAAACTCAACTCCCATCCACATAGATCACTGCCCAAAATTGAACTGGATCACCACTGATTCTGAATGTAAGACTCCCTAACCCTTTTACTACTCCCTATGTTTTAATTAGTTGTTTTACTTTTCATTTTAGTCGGTTTTAAAAAATATTTTTTTTCTAATTTGATAACTTTTTATTTCAACATTTCACATGAAACATTTAAAACTACAAGCTTAATATTTATTTTGATGCATTACACATATTTTTAGTTTAAGAACATAAGATTTAAAAGACTTATTTTACTTATTTAAACTTCGTGTCCAATCAAACTAAAACAAATAAATTAAAATAAAGAGAGTAGTTGTTTCGGTTAATTGATTGATCAGTGAGTTTATCAATTATTATAGTAATAATAAAGTCATTAGAACTATTTTTATCACATAATTGAACTATGTGCGAATTGCTTCGATAATACACAAATGATTGAAAAGTCAAAATTTAGGCTTGGACAATTTAGAGAGAAAAAAAAAAAGAATTCTCGTATACAATTTTGACTATTCATATTTTATCGGACAAAAGACAATTAAATAAATGTTTAAATGAAAATATTTTTTAAGAAATGATTACCCGGCGTTGGAAATTTAACCTTTTGGTCATTTGTATTTTTCGAGCAGCTATCTATTTATGTGAAAAAAGTGGAGTATGTAGTTTAATAATTTTATTATAGTGGATAAAGTTTGATAATTATACGTGAAATTGTATTTTCTTAATTTAGATTTGTGCTTCTATAAATCCACAAATCTGATTGATTCCTATTTCTTCTTTAAATAGTTGTGGTGCTAGAGCTGTGAAGACTATAGGAACCAAAGGCGACCTATAATATATATCATCAATAAGTCGCACGTGCAGTATTTGATGAGTAGCTAGAAATTTGATCATATCAGATGTAATAATTAAGAATTTTGGAGGGCAGATTAATGTAACATTAATTCCAATGATGTGAAGTTTGTCTATTGATCCTCTAACCACCTACTCTAACCAATGTTCTACTCTTTAATAACTCCAATTCTTTTTCTTTTTTCAAATTCCGATTAATATTGAAAGAAATGGAATTATATGATAAATTAGAAGCAGGATTTTACAAATTAAAACTTTAGAAGTATTTTGAATAGTCATTAGATCGTCTTGTTGGAGAAAACAAGCAAATATAATATGACGAAAGGCTGCAGCTGAAGAAATATTTAAGTCTAAACTAAGAGAAGACAAATAAATTCAAGCACAAATAAATAATCAATTACGAGAGACATCAAAATTTACATTGAAACCCCTTCAATGCGAAGCGTAAAAATTACGGGACCTCAACCTACAACTTCACTAAATCAATCAACAAATACAAAAGCTCTCTAAATTTGCCGCAAAACAAATATCAAACCAAAGCAACAATGAAAACAAGATTGTGCCAAAACTAGAGAAGAAAAAGGGATAAATCACTCATTCACGAACTATCCAACCTCCACCATTCAGATACAAGAATAGAATGTTGATATTGGGACAAATCATCAAGAACATATAGCATGTTTGAATCCATGTAGACAGATGAAATTTAAACTTGTCATCTTGTTGTTAGTGGTCTTCCAAACCAATTAAGAGTTAAATCGTTCTATTCCTTCCGACGATGGGATGTTAGAAAGAAAATATTCTGTCTGATTTGAGGATCATAACCCATTTTGATTGCACATATTTATGTGATTTTAATTCAGCTCATCATTAAATTAGAAGTTACATTCGGGTATTCATACATAAAATCTCATATTTTATAAGGTGTCTAATAGACCAATTTAATTTTAATCTTAGCAGATCATTTTAAACCTAGGTCAATCTTTTAATGATAGCAACCACCATACAATTATTATTAATGTTTCCCGGTGAAATCGATTCTAATCAGAAACACAGTTAGAGATTTGTATTTTAGAGTTTAAAGACAAGTGAGATGTAGCCGATCCGTAGAACCCCTCGACGAGTCCGGTGCTAAGTGGTAAGAGTAAGAAATCAACAGATAATATGAATAAGTAAGCTTAAATTTTAAACAAGTAATAGAAAATAATGAATAAGTGTTTCTTTCAGTATATTGCTTTGGGAGAAAATAGAGCTTAGATTACAAGTGTGAGCAAGAGGAACCATATGATTCCTTCTTCCCTAAGGCTTACATATATAAGCCAAAAGTAAACTATTGCACCCCTCTAAAGTTATGACAACGCGAGCACGCTAATGTCATAGTGCCCACACGCGCTGCGACACTCTGATCTAGGAAAGTTGATGTGGCTGGAGTTGTTGGAAGTGGAAGACAATTGTAGGATGCCTCTGAGTCGTTAGGAGTGAAAGAAAGTTGTAGGATGCCTCCGAGTCATTTGAATCTTCGGATATGCTAATCCACCTAGAGGCATTCTTCACCCAATATAGATAGTTCCCCACTTTCCGGGTCCTTCATTTTATAAGCCAGGGAAGTGAACGAGTCTATGCACTTTTCAAAACTTTTTGCGGAAATTTAGATGTCGCCTCATTTTCCATGAGAAGATGCTTCGTCAGGTTGGCTTTTAATGCGTTCAGTCACTCATTCGATGACGCCCTTTCAGAGACACCGATTGACACTTACTGACAGGGCATGACGCTTCATTTTCCAAGGTTAACGATTACCCCAGTAGGCTATTTAAAGTTTTAAACCAATGATCTCGTTCGTATTTCTCCATCCTTACTCTCATTTCTTACTTCTAAACAGATGCAACTCCTTTCCTAATCAAATCTTATTCTCATCATGTCTTCTTCTTCTACATCCACATCATTCTCTTATGGTTTTACTCTCGCTAGAATGTGAGAGTAATTAGGTACTACTTTGGCGTTCTCTGTCCGTTGTCAGCCCTCGCCTTCTTCCATCACCCGGACGATCGACCTGGGTTCCTTTGCATCTGAGATTATTCATTCTAATTTTAATTATGAGAGGGATTTTCGTGTCAACCTCCATTACAATTCTTTGGAAGGCATCACTTCCTTGATTGATTACTCCATCATTCCTCAGGTTCGCATTGATTGTCGATGGGGCTTGATGTCAATATACCCTCCCCCTGCCAATGCTAGCATCACCCAGTACATCCCAGAGATATCTATGATCTAGACTTACCCCTACATTATTGGGTTTGGCCTCCTGATACATCAAGTTAATGAGGCCTTCTGTCGTTGGTACGGTGTTTGTCTGGGGAAACTGGCCCCTCAAACTTGGAGGGTAATCCGTTGCCTGCAATACCTAGCAGATCTCGCCCATCTCCCCTTCACTCTGGATTACTTGATCCACCACTATTCTCCCTGTGTGTTTTGCGGGGGAGTGATAAATTTGACTTTCTGAGGCTCCTGAGGCCTTATTACTAATGTTGAGGATGGTGTGATCAGGTCTTGATGATCCACACTAGCTACCTTCATGATGCCGATTTGGGCCCCCTGCCAGAGCAGTGGAATAGTGCCTGTGAGTATCCGTACATTTACTTCCTATATTTTCTCTTTCTCTTTCCCTGAATAACACTATTTTTCCTGTCCTTTTAGCGGCTCTAGTGGTACTTGAACCCCTGCCTGATATTTTTGGCTGGGTGATAGGCTTACTTCGCGCCTTCAGAGGTGTTGAGCGGACTTGGAGAGGAATTTCCACTAATAGGTGGAAAGGGAAGAGCCATGGTAAGTTTTATTTTCTCATCTTTGTCTCTTTATTGATTGAGTCTTGGGATGTCAGTATAACATCTTTTTCCTCTGTAAGCTCTCCATGCTCGAAGGGGCTCGGCCAGGAAGGTGCCCTTCCCGGAGGAAGCCCGAACTCGTATTACTGAGGCGATTGTGGAAGCGAGAAAGAGTATAAAGTATGCGCTTACAGATGATATTGGGGTATCCACCTCCGGAATAGGTTCGTGTGTAAAAACGTGTCACTGATTCAACGAGTACTAGAGAGAGGAGATGCAGAGCGTGGTCCATATGAAGGACGATGGGAGAGAGGCCACAGAGACCGGGGGTACGAGGTTCTTTTCTACCGAAGCTATCGTGGGACCGTGGGTCAATGAAGGACAATCTGGGAGCATAGGGGGTGGTGAATGGGCGTTGACCCTTCGGTTCCATCGCCTCTTGCTACTAGTTCGGACCTTGGTTTAAAGGCTTTCTTGGCCCATTTGGCGGGTATTTTTCTTCAGGTAGCATAAATCATTTTACTATGTATCATTTGTTCTTAAGGCAAACGTATGTACTAAGTTTACTTCGTTTGATATTTTTCTAGGGTCATGTTGTCGCTTCCTCCACCATTGAGCTATACAAGAGTATGCCTTAATCCTCCCTAAATATGGAGAGGTTGACAGAGGAGAATCAGCGCCTCCGGGATGATATTGCCCAGCTCCGATAAAAAAATATAGATCTTCAGGACTTAAGGACCACTTTGGGGCTTCAGTGGGAGAAGTCTAAGCAAGCTCTGGCAGATCGAAAGGACATATTTCATATCATAGCCACGACTTGCCAGTTAATAAGGGAGAAGGTCGTCCAGGTGGAGGCCGAACATGATGCTGCTCGGGGACCGGTGCAAGTGCTTGAGGCTTCCCGTGCCCAGCTTAGAGCCTGAAACCAGTGCATAGTGCTTCGATGAGAGGATGATCAGTAGAGGGTCATCTTGCTACGGGATTATGATGTTCTCCGTGTTGACACCCAATTTTGTCCCGTCTTTTCCAATTTATTTGCTATGTTAAATATTTTTTTACACCTCCAAAACAATTTTAATCTATATACATACACACACATATATATATATATATATATATATATATATATTATTATGCTCTTATTATTATTATTTTTTTCATTTTTTACTATCATTTGCATTTTTTCAAAATCATAGTTTTATCCATAATATTCTATGTTATTTATTTTCGCAAAATGGCATCACATTTCCATTTTTTATCAATCATTAAGCATATCCCAAATATTATATATTTTATTATTATCACATCGTTATATTCTTATTTTTTATAATTTACATTTTTTCTTCAATGCATTTTTTAATATTAAAACCCCTTTTATGTTTTAAACCCATAACTCATTTTCTTATTTCTCAACCCAAAACAATTCTACCCCAAACTAAAACCCATTTCGCCCAGGCCCAACAACCCTCACCCTTTATTTCCCTTATCCCATTTTTCGGCCAAGCCCAACCGGTCGGCCCACACCCCAAACCGAACCGGTCTACCCGAAGCCCAAAACCCATCCCTTTTATTCCTTTAAACCTTAAAACCAAAACCAAAAAAGGAAAACCAAAAAAATCAAACCCTTTCTCTTCAAACCTCAATCAGCCGCCGCGACCCCACACCCCCATACCGGCGACCCCACATCGCCGGTCACCTCACTCCTGCCGCCACCAACCCCCCTCTGTTGCGCTGACACCACCAAACCCTTTGAACCATACCCACAAAATCCGCAACCCATGCCCCTCAAATCTGCGATTTTTGGCTCCTTTATTTTGAAATTCGAACTCATCATTGAACGTTGAGGGGTGCGAATACACCTATAAATACCCCCTTTGTTCTTCATTTAAAAGGGGGGATTTTGGGAAGACTATTCCATATATACAAAAAATATTTGTTGTGTTCTTGAATTTAAAGTATTTGCCTTCTTTGTCGTTCAAGATACAAGTCCGAAAAATAGGTCAAGATTCGAAAGAAAAGAGGTGAGTTTCATTCTTGAACTTGGGTTTTAAATACTTCTATTCAGCTTTGTAAATCGAATCCAAAAAAAATCTGCTTGCGTTTTTTGTTGGTCTTCACTGATTTCGGGTCGGGTCGACCCGATCCGGGTCAACCCGGTTTGGGTAATATTTTCATAATTCTTGCATTTCGCATTCTTGTATGTTGGTTATCTGAATTGGTGAAAATATTTGATTTCAGGTTTGAATTTCTGATTCGGGTCGGGTCGACCCGTTTTTGGTGTATTTCCAGATTATGGCATTTTTCACATCATATTGTTGGTTATTTGAAAAATCGAATTTTGATTCCGATCCCGGTCCGTTTTCGAACCGGTTCACCGTTTCATTCGGTCACTGTTCATGATCCGGATCGGACATTTAATTACTTACTATTGTATGCGGCTATGTTGTTTATTTTACTGCTTTGAATAAATACCGCATTAAGGCCGATGAAATTGAATTAGGCCGCGCTTTTCTTTCGTTTTTCTCGCTTTTCAAGATCGTTTTAAGTATCCGGCAACGGATATCTTCGTTTTTCTTGTTTTCTCGTTTTTACCGTTTTAAACAAATACCGCGCCTGTTCGGGTAATGTTTTTCTGTTTCAGTTCATTGCTCGATTTCAGATTACTGTTTTTTAATTTACTGTTTTAAACATCCGTGCAACGGATATCTTACTGTTTTACTGTTTTTTTCTTTTGAACAAATACCGTGTCTCTATTCTCTATTTTTCTGCTTACCGCTTTGATTAAATTTACTGATTTGAACACGATACTACACTGGCCGATGAAAAATATCCGTCGATTTTGAGGCCTCCACAGTTGTAAAGAAGGAAAATATAACTTCTGGGCAAGGATGAGACTTAAATCTTTTTATTTCATCCGAGATCAACATGTTTAGTAGGCGAGGTGACTAAAATAACCGACAAGTTATATATTCGCAGCCACGACGTGATTATAGTGATCTTTTCTTATTTCATCCGAGAGACCAATACGTTTAGTAGGCGAGTCAATCAAAATAATCACTGAGTCATATGTTTGCAGCCACGACGTGATTGGGATGGTCTTTTCAAAATTTAAGTCTGAGCCCTCCGTGATCAAAACATTTACTGTTTTGGACACGGATTCGAAGTTATTTGTATTTAACTGTTTCTAACTGTTTGTTCTTGATAGCTTACAGGGAATAAAGTAAACAAAGGCATACTCCTCGGAGTCTATTTATTTGTCCTTTGTTAATTCAGTTTTATCTCGCTCAGTATTGTAATAATTATTTATTGCTCTTATGTAAATTATTGAAATGATTAGAATATGCAAACTTAGGATTAATTCATAGGGTAACTTCAAACTTAGAAACCCTCCGCTAGTTATTTATTTTAGGCTCGTCACGCATATTCAAGATTTTCAAAATAACGTTGGTCATCTTTTATTCGCTTTATTAAATCTTACAATCAAGTTTATCCTTTTGTCAATTTGCAATTCAATGATTTTCAATTTTTTTTTTACTTCTTTGGCATTATAAATATCAATTGTTACAAATGCATATTTTTCAAACTTCACATGTATCTTTCTTTTATGTCATCCGAGTGTATACTGGTATAAAATGCATCATTTACTATATTTGCAAACATCTTTTTAATCTAGCATACTTTTAAACATGCATTTTCTATTAAGCAATAATTAACCTGAGTTTGACCGGATAATCGCAAGTTAGCGGATCTTAAAGGATGCCTAACCCCTTCCCTTTAGGATAATAAAAAACCCTTACCTAGAATCTCATTAGTTTCGCAGACCTTAAAATCGGAGTTTACATTGCAGCATTTAGTTTAATATTTAGGTGTCCTAATTCACCGTAAAAAAATAATTAAGTGGCGACTCCTCAATTCATTTTACCCAGGAATCACCGGATACGTCATGCTCCGCTTTCCGACCTCTCCTGCGGGTCGAAGGTAAAAAAATGGGCGCGACACTCCTAACCCGGCATGAGGTTTTTCAAGGCATAGAGGAAGGGCAAATTGATGTCTCCTCGTATCTCATAGATGCGGAGGTGGATCTGGTTGCAGTTGAGGCGGATATGGATGAGCTACGTGAAGAAACACCCCATTCCTCTGATGCCTTTGTCGGCTCCTTAGGTGGCGAGGATGCTCCCCTTGGCTTAGCTTTGTAATCTTGAGCCTATCGACATTGGTTTGGAGGCCTTCCTAGGGTCTGTTCCTGCAGCAATGAACAATAGCAATGCCGATAGTTGGTGCTAGTTTTTTGTGAAGATAACTAGCTTTGGCCTCTTTAGCGTGCCTTGAGAAGATAACTAGTTTTTTAACCTGGTGAATTTGCTGCGGGCATGCGTTCCCTTTTATGAATGCTTTTTCCTACTGTTCTGGCATGCATGCCATTTTTATGTTTGATGGATATTTTTGGCTTGTGTGCCCTTTCAACTTTGGTTTTGAGCATTTGTGCTCCGTTTTGTGGAATATATAGGGCCGGTGTGTTGTCACATATTTTTGTATGAGCATTTCTTCTCTCTTTCCTTGTTTAATGATAATTATTAGTTTTCCTTCAACCTTGTCTTCTTACGTTTTGACATGCGCTTTGTTTTTGCAACAATTGTGATCATAATGACCTGTTGGCTTTTTAATTTGCATTCAACCATCAAGGTGTGACCGCTATACCCGTCTACCGAAAAAATGTTAATATTCACGCGTTTCTTATTTATGTTAAGGTATGATGACCGGTGCACGCTTATATTATTTTTGTGTTTGAGGTCATCATTCCTAACCCAATATGAGAATGTCACTTCCAAGAACACTTTCGCGATATTGGGGATCAAAACATCCAATTCGCAATAAAGGAGGGCCCTCAGTTTTTGGTGTTAATGGGGAGGATGTCTCTACCCCATTTAATGGCAGAAATGTTCATGGAACCTGCACGCTCGAAGGCTCTATGGTCGTGTCGTGTGTTAGAAGCGGTTTACGGGGTCGTGTGGCTTCCGAGTTCAGTTTTGCCCCGGATGTTTTAACAATGTTAAGTGAATGGTGCCTTGCTAATAATCAGTCAAAAATAAGTGAAGATTCTTATTTCTTTTCTTTAGATTAAGAGGGATGACTCGGCCTATAAGTAAATGATCCCCTTTCGGGATTTTTACAAAATGACAAAAAGAAATCGGGCGAGTGCAGTGAATGCCAACATTCCTAGTTCGTGCGAGTTTTCCCTTAGGGAGATCTCATGTTTTGAACACGTGGATCCACTCTTCTCTCCCCCCCCCCCCCCGATACTTGGGTGCTAGATCTCTAGGAGCCGAGTGTCTAGATATGGCCCGGTATGACACGCTTGGTATATTTTTGAGTTATTTCCTCGTTAAAAACCTTGCCAGAAAAACTCAATTGGGACAAAACCTTGGTCAAGTAAAAAAGTGCAACGTGCATCCTTACTCTTCCCCTGGGTGATGAGAAGAACTCGATTTTGAAGGCAGACCATGTTAGAGAGAGAAGGCGAGTTAAGCGAAGATAGATAATTTTTTAAGATATGAGGCATACCTGTCGTGCTTTCAAAGGTAGAATCTCTTTAAGTGACTAACGTTTCAGCTATTCTTCAGCTCTTTTCTGAATTCATATTTGATCTAGTAGGATCCCTTTCCTACAATTCCTACTATCTGATACGATCTTTCCCCAGTTTGCTCCCAGCTTACCTGCACGATGATCCCTGGTTGCAAGAGTGACCTTTCGGAGGACGTAGTCCTCAATTTTTAAATGCCTCAAATATGTCTTCATGTTAAAGTACCTCTCAACTTTTTGCTTTTGTGCTGCCAAATGTATGAGAGCCAACTTTCTGCGCTCCTCTAACAATTCTATCCCCGTTGCCATAGCCTCGTTGTTGGATTCTTCGGTGGCTGGGTGTATAGAAGGCTGGGTTCCCCGACTTCCATGTGTATCAGGGCCTCGGCCCTGTATTTACCAAGGAAAATGGGGTTTCTCCGGTATTCATCTTGGTCGTGGTCCAGTATGCCTACAACAACCCTGGTAACTCTTCCAGCCATTTACCTTTGGCATTTTCTAACCTTTTCTTAATGTTTTGGATCAATGTTTTGTTGGTCGATTCTGCCTGCCCATTTGCGCACTGGTGGTAAGGTGACGAAGTGATCCTCTTGATATTCAACCCTTCCAGGAACATGGTGACCTTTACTCCCACAAATTGTCGACCGATGACGCAGACTATCTCATTCGGTATCCCACATCGGCAAATGATGTGGTCCGAGATGAAGTTTATGACCTCTTTATCTTTTTGTATGCTTTAGCCTCCACCCACTTTGAGAAATAGTCAATCAAGATGAATAGGAACCTCACCTTTCCCACAGACCCGATAATAGCCCTAATTGCTCATTTTAGGAATGGCGGTGGAGCCATCACCAAGTGTAGTGGTTCGACAGGCTGATGCACCATGGGGGAGTGTTGCTAGCATTTTTCACATTTTTGAACGTAGGCCTTTGCGTATTCCTCCATCCGTGACTAATAATATCTGGCCCTTACTATATTTCTTACCACCGAGTCATACCCATAATTATTCCCACAGTTACCTTCATGTATTTTCTTTATTACGTATTCGGCTTCCGTGGGTCCCATACACTTGGCCAATGTAAGATCTCATGTACATTTCTCCTTCATGCATGTAATACCGTGTGTCTTTTATCCTTAAGGCCCGTGCAGTCTTACTGTCCTCTGGAAGAGTCCCATACTATAAAGAATTGATAATATCATTCTGTTAGTCCCATGTCAAACTAGTGGAATTCACTTCGTGCAGGCCAGGGTCTAAGACGGAATATAGGAGGTGGACTATCGATTTCGTCTCCTCCTTCGTCGCTCTGCATGAAGAACCTAGGTTAGCTAAGGCATCATCTACTACGTTCATCTCTCGGGGAATTTGTGTCACCTTCCACTTTCTGAAGCGGACAAACAAAGTTGTGACCTTGTTCAAGTACTCTTGCATCCGATTGTCTTTGGCCTCATATTTGCCGAAGATTTGGTTGATGATCAGCTGGGAATCACTCTTAAGCCCTATGTTTTCGGCTCCGAGACCTCGAGCCAATTCCAAACCTGTAATTGATGCCTTATACTTGACCTCATTATTAGTTAAAGTGTAACACCCCACACTTTCGGGTAATAGTTTAGCACATAAGCGCAGGGAAGTAGACCCGGACCCCGGGAAATTTATGTTATACTTGCGTATACTAATAAGGAAATTAGTATATAAAAGGATGTGATCCCTAAATAATTTCGGATTTCACAAGTATGGTGACGGGAATTAATAATAATAATTGTATATCCCCAAAGAGGTTATGGACTAGTGTCATATTACAAGAATTATGACATTGAGTATAGGAAGGTTTTATAAGTCGTCAGGATTTAAGTGAATGAAGATCGGGAATTTTATTGTGTGTATAATTAATTAATTATGGGATTAATTAATTATAATTGGGGAGACAATATATAGTGGGGATTTATACATGTTACATTTTAAAACACTATTCCAGTGACCGCGCCTCATAACCGATCAGTGGCATGCCATAAATCTCCAAACATTTTCATCTTCTCCATTTTAACAGACCTTCATCTCATCAATCTTCTTCATCTCTTCAAACTATCTTCATCAAGCATCTGTAGAAATATTTCCATGGGTAAGTTGCAATCCAAACAGAAGGAGTAAAACCTCAATTGGTAGCCTCTGAAGTTTTCGACCAAATTGGGGGATTTTCGTAAATTTTTGCGTAATCAAGAAGGGAGAAATTCATGGTTCTCTAGATTTTAATTCCAGTAAAGTTGAAACCTTGAACAAGCTTAAGAACTCAGAAACCCAAGCAAAAACCCAGAGTTTCGAGACAGTTCCGGAAGTCGAAGTGTTGGGCCTTCTGTTTCTGTTTGTCGACTTGTCAGAATTCGGTATTGGTGAAAGGTTTTCCGATGACTCTGGCCGCTGCGTCTAACAAAGGTAATCCTTCTTGTTCCTAAGTTGATATGAATTACTGAACATGATTCTTACTAGTTTTAAGACGATTATAAAAAATGCTAAGTTTGGGTTGGGTGTTGTCGGGACTGCCGTAATTGTAAAGTGTTGGAGTTGCGTGTGAAAATTGCTGAATTGTTTTAAGCGTTGTAGCAGTAGGAAGAAGGATTAAGAAGGGCTGATTATGTGGTTATATACATAGGTTTCGACATAGAAGAAGTATAGCTTCTACGCGTACAAAGTATTCACTAGAATGTCTCAATGAAGCGATTTCTAGTATATTAATACGATTATGATGTAAATCGTTCATATGGTGTAGATAATCACTTATAAAGCTTACAAGGACCAGCGGAACTTAGATAATTTCGACAACAAGGTATGCAAGGCTCTTTCTTCCTTTTGGCATATTCTACGTACAAAACATAACCAGAATATTGTTCCATAAAGTACTCTACTCTTAGCAGTTAAGAATGATCATGTTATTGAATCTTATGTTAAAAGCCTGTTGAAGTATGTTTCTAAGTTCCTATTGAGGCATACAGAAAAGATTTTGATATTCACAGTGTTAGCCAAATGTACAAGGATATTGGGCTAGGATGTGTTATTGTCATTCATGCATTCTCATTTGTATTGCATTCATATATTACCCTGGACCACTTGTGCTATGCACACTACTATATGGTAAATATTATATATGTAAGGGATATGGGAAAAGAGGAAAAGACATTATATACGCACACCACATGCAGATGGTACAGACTATCACAAAAGAGCCCTAAGAGGCCAATATGATGTGATGATGTGATGTGATGTGATGCATGTGTGGCTTATTGGGATGAGCTGCAAGATCCGTAACACTAAAGTATATATATATATATATATACCGCATTTGCATCATGCATACTTTCATTTACCAATATATGGTATGATGCTCACAGAGGCTGTTATGGTAAGGAAGATGCCCGACGAGGCTAATGTATATGTATACTGCATTGTGCATAACATTTAGGCATGCGTATTAGGGCCCTCGGAGGCATTTACTGATGTTCAGTTGTTTCTGTTTCAAACTATGATATATCTCTGATATGTTATTTCTTATGCCTGACATACTCAGTACATCAGTCGTACTGACGTCTCTTTTGCCGGGGGACGCTGCGTTTTATGCCCGCAAGTTCATATTGAGAGAGTGATGGTTCGCACTAGTAGGTTGCTGGCTCAGCTGGTATTTGGAGCACTCTGTTCGTTTCAGAGTTGCGGTCTGGTCGTGGTAAGTTTTACTCTGTAGAGGCTTGTAGACAGGTGTCTTGTGGTTAGTTATCATGTATGGCCTTGTCGGACTTGGTAATATATGCTAATACATCCCCTCAATCGGAGTGGGAGGAGGCCGGATGCTGAGACTGGATCCGAAGTCGAGGAATAACTGTCTAGGAAGGCCCTTTGTGAAGATATTTGCATACTGATACGAAGAAGGTACATGCAACACCTTAATATGACCGATAGCAACCTTCTCACGAAAAAAGTGTGTATCCATCTCAATGTGTTTGGTTCGCTGATGTTGAGCTGGATTATGAGATAAATATATGGCAGATATGTTATCACAGTATACCAAAGACGCTTTGCGCAAGGGACATTGGAGCTCCAAAAGAAGGTTTCGGAGCCATCAGATCTCAACAACAACATTTGCAACGCCTCTATACTCTACTTCTGCACTCAAACGGGATAATGTGGCTTGCCACTTGGCAGACTATGAGATGAGATTATCTCCTAAGAACACATAATAGATAGAGTTGGAGCGTCGTGTGTCCGGACAACCTGCCCAATTAGCATCTGTATAGAATATAATATGGTCAGTGCTGAGGGGTATAGATGCAATTCATAATCAAGTGTGTCCTTAACATATCGAATGATAAGCTTAATGGCAGTAAAATGAGGCTCCCTAAGGGCATGCATGAATAAGCATACCTGCTGAACAACATAAGCAATATCAGGCCTGGTGAAAGTAAGATATTGTAGTGCACCTGCAAGTCTCCTGTAAAGGGTGGGATCGGTCACTGGATTACCATCAACAACACTAAGCTTTGATTTAGAGTCAACCGGACTGGACATTATCTTGTAGTTTGCCATTTTACCCCTGTATACTATCTCATTTGCATACTTGCGCTGACATAAAAACATATTATCTGCAGACCTAGTCACTGATATCCTTAAAAAGTAACTCAACTTCCCCAAGTCGGTCATATCAAATTCGGTTTTATGCAATGCAATAATTTCATTTTTACAACACATTAGATGAGCCATTAAGCACAATATCATCCATATATAACAATAAATAAGCAATGCTACTATCGCGGTGAAAAATAAATAGAGAATTATCACACTTGTTGCATACAAACCCAATCCGCATAATGTACTCTGCAAAGCGATCATACCACGCTTTAGGGGCCTATTTCAAACCACAAAGTGACTTACAGAGACGACATACATACTGAGGGGTTGCCGGATGGCTAGTGCATGTAGACAGTTTCTTTCAAATCCCCATGTAGAAATGCATTATTTACATCAAGTTGATCTTACCCGTAGCAATACTCAGAACTGTGCGAATGGTAGCCGGTTTGACAATCGAACTGAACGTCTCACCACAATCAATACCCTTCTGCTGATTAGTGCCATTAGCCACAAGTCTCATCTTATATCTCTCAAGATCACCACTTTCACTATATTTGTGACGAAAAAACCACATGCAATAGATCATATTTACCCCCTCCGATCTAGGAACCAAATCCCAAGTGTGTTGTTTAGTTAAAGTATTAAATTCCTCACACATGACCGCATTCCAATTAGGGTCCAGTTTGGCTAATTTTGGGCTTTTGGGAAATGAGGATATGGTTTGTGCGGATAGGTTAAACTGGGCTTTGGGTTTGAAAATCCCATATTGGACACGGGTTTCCATATGATGTATAGGGGTGGGGGTGGGTCGAATATTGTGGGATGGTGTTGAGGCAGGTGTTCCGGTGGCAAGAGCTGTGGCTGGTAGGTGTTGGGTCTGGACAACAGAACACGGGGTAGTCCAGGGAGTGTCGGGTGTTTGGATCTCGGTGTTTTGGGTTGGGGAGTTGGTACAATCGGCGGGGTTGGGGTGACGGGTCGACGGAGATGGTGACGGGGAATGGTAGGGGTCGACAGGGTTCTACGTGCAGGCATTGTTTGGTGGTTGGGTTACCGGTACGGTGGTGGTGTCGGTGGTGGGGACACATGGATTGGTTGGACGCGACATAGGGTAACAGTAACACTGGGGATATTAGTGACGGTGGCTGGTGGGTGGTCGGGGTGACGACCGATTGTGATAGTGGGATGATAGGCCGACTACCGATGATGGAGGTGGCAGTCGGCGATTGTAGGGATGTGGACGAAGATGGCAGAGAAGAGATAGTTATGCTACCGGAACTGGCAGCAGTAGGTGGCAGAGACGGTGGCGGATGATGGCCAAAAATAGTACTGGCAGTGGTAGTGGTATTTTGCAGCGACGGGGATGCAGGGACGGTGGTGGTCGTTCGATAGAGTTCGGTGAGTATGACGGGTGAGGTGTTGGACTCGTCTAGAAATGTATAGTTCGCGTTTCTAAACTTTTGGATGTTTGCAAAAAGGAAGATTGCTTCATTGAACGTGACATGATAAGACACAATAAATTTGCGGAAAGACACGTCATAGCACAGATAACCCTTATGATTAGACGGGAAACCTATGAACACACAAGGAGTGGTGCGGGGTGTAAGTTTATGTGGGGCAATGGAAGCAAGATTCGCGTAGCACAGGCAGCCAAAAATCTGTAGATGCTCATAAGTTGGGATCCTACGGAATAGAATTTCGGTGGGTGTTCTATTTTGAAGGGTTTGGGTAGGAAAAATATTTAGAATATATTCGGCCATTTTAACAGGATAGACCCAAAAATAGGGGGAGAGAGGCATGAAGCATGATCGTATGAACCATGTTATTGATAGTGATTATGATTCGTTCGGCCTTGCCATTCTAGTATGAGGTGTGCGGGCACGGGAATCGAAAAACCATATCATTAGTAGAGCAAAAATTATGAAACGTTGAATTGTTGAATTCACGACCGTTATCACACTAAAGCGATTTTATGACTTTTGCGAATTGTGTTTTGACATAGACACTGAATGCAAGAAACTTGGCAAACACTTCAGACTTAAATTTAAACGAATAGACCCAGACAAATTGAAAATAGTCATCTAATAAGAAGAGATAAAATTTATGACACAGTGAGCTAGTAATGGGAGACATCCATAAATCTGCATGAACAATGTCAAAGGGAGAATACGTAACACTTGAAGAAGACTGAAACTGAAGGCGAACATGTTTGCCTAAAGGACAAAAAAGATATTGTTGGCCAAATTTGTCATTATTACAACGAATTAAATTATTATTTCTAAGAAAACAAAAAACAGGGGCTCCTGGGTGTCCAAGTCTAATGTGTCAGGTTGACGAAGAGATTGTTGCTAAAGCGGTGGGAGGAGTGACATGGGCCGTTAGAGATGTGGGAGGGTTGACACTAGCAGCGGACGTGGATAGGAAAGGATAGTTATCACCCTCACTATTGCATCTCGTAAGGAGTTTCCTGGTACGGAGGTCCGTTACGGAGAATCCAAATGGGTCAAAGTTAGTTGATACAGAATTATCGGTGGCAAATTTCCTAACGGAGATTAGGGTTTTGATAATGTTAGGAGCATATAAGATGTTATTTAGGGAGAAATGGGGATATGGTGGTAGGTTTAGTGTGTGAAAAAATCCTTGAATTGGAATGCAATGACTGCTACCAACCATAATAGATTGTGGAGTATTTAAACTTCGTAGTTGAGGAATATTACCAGAATTATCGGTGAGGTGAGACGTGGCGCTCGTATCTATATACCACGCATTATCGAGCTGCCGATGAGTCATTGTGATAAAAGTCAGGCCCAAATTGGATTGGGAGAGGCCTAGAGCGGACTGCTAGGCTCCAGGAAATATGGTCGGATCACTGTGGCCCATCGACTGGCCTGGGGAGGACTGCTAGGCTGCCTTAAATAGGGCTCAAAATTGATTTCCAGAACTTGGATTGTTATGCTGCCAGAGGTTGGGTCGCGACTGTGGCCCCAACTACTGTTGGGTCGCGGTTGTTGACTACATGTCCCTGAATATTGGGCAGTGATGTGTCGACGCTGCCATAAATATATATATATATATATATATATATATATATATATATTCGGACAAGAGGTGAAAAAAGAGAAAAAAGTACTTTCTGGAATTTATGGGCGGAAAGAGGACAAAAGACAGGCTTTTCGGGAGTTGAGCAAACAAAGTTGTTGTGTGCTGGAATTGGGATGCAGCCTCTGTCAGACCATCAACAGAGGAAAACACGGAAACCACGAGATAAAACACAGAAACTGAGGAAAGTTTTGTGCTTGAAAACAAAAGGCAGACAAAGTTTTGTTGCTTTTGATTTGTTTCTGCGCATGATTGATAAAGATGCACTCCATCAAACGCAAAACCTTAGTAATTTTGCTGTAGATTTTTCCTCCGACCAACCATCTTCTATTGGCGTTTTCTGTTAATTAACCGTTAGATCGAGCCCAAATTTTAACTAAGTCGTTAAAACATATAGTTCTTAAATGTGAATGGTGAAGATCTGATTTGGATGCCTGGAGCAGTGTGGTTTAAGCTATGAATAGTAGCTACAAAAATCGATGAAAACTCTTCTCAAGGTTTCAAGTTCAAAGCTTTGAGTTTCGTCTCCAAAAGGACCACTAAATAAAACACAGAAACCGAGGGAAGTTTTGTGCTTGAAAACAAAAGGCATACAAAGTTTTGGTGCTTTTGATTTGTTTCTCGGGAAAAGGAAAAACGGAAGAAAACAGAAAGCATGCGAAGTTTAGGTTTTGGCTTCTGATACCATGTAGAATTGTATTAATTTTTCTTGGGGAGTCTTTCTTATTAATACAAATATATATAGTGTGTACAATATGAAATCCTAATACAATAAGGAACCTATATCTATCATAATTATACAACACTAAATATTACAAAATATGTGGAGAATATTTTATAATATATGCTAATAATTACCACAAACCCATCAAAATCTTAATCCCCAATTTCTACTCATCAGTCCCTCTAAAGTTGCACACCAGTTCAATTCCCGCACCTACTTGTGCCGTAAATGAAGCTTTTGCTATGTAGTCTCCGTCACTATTGAAAAATCCAAATTCAAAAATATTGAGAGTATAAACATAGTAAATAGTATATAATATGTGTATTTTAGTGTATATATACACTGATTATATATTGACTATATGTTTATTATACATAAATTATATTCTATACATACATTGTAGGAATACATATTCTTTACAATAATTATACAATTTTTATGCATATAATACATTTTCTATACATATACAGTAGTGATATATATTCTATACGACAATAGTAAATTAATTTAAAAATAACTATAAAATGAAATTAGTTCAAAAAAGCTAAAAATATCTATTAAACTTCTTAAGCCATTTGATGTCAATAATTTCATCTCAATAGCTATTTATATCTTTGTCCCAATATTAAAGACCAGCGTATAGGGCCTCTAATGTTTGGAAAACGGGCTTCAGAGTAAGCCCAAAACTCCCCGTTTAAATTTTTTAATTCCATGCGGCTGTTACTGATTCGAAGCCACCTTGTTCCTCACTCAAGGCTGTTTGCTTGAACATGAAATACTGATCACATAAGCCACTACTCTTCTTCAGGTACTCACTTTGTTTTTGCATTGATCAAATATCAGTTAGTGAATTCCTTTGGTTATTAAGGGCTGTTTTCTCATGTAATTTTTCAGTTATAAGCTGATAGTCAATGTAAAATATAGTTGATATAAGATGAATATGATGAACGAATTGATACGGAGGATTTATATTGTGCTTCAAATTCCCGTTTATGTAGACGATACGATAGCAAAGGATTATTCAGATTATTGCTGTTAATGTAGACCTATTGCAAATGCATTATTCAAATTATTGATGTTAATGTAGACCTATTACAAAGGCATTATTCAGATAATTGCAGTTTGGATCAGTATGATATTTATTTGAATTGTGAAATATAAATGCGGCGTGGAGTTTACACGGATAAAATGTAATTTATGCTACTACATTAACCTTACAACTTTATCATCCATAGGTTATGTTATAGATTGCTTACTTTAGGGAAGTACATTCTGGACAAAGTTAACATTTGATAAAAAAGAAAAAAGAAGATTTGAACACAGCTAGAAGTGAATTTCTCGTGGCCATAAAATGATTAAGTGGCTGTTTTGAGATATACAACAAATGTGACTCTGCTTTGCAGTGTGAAATGATGGTAACTTTTGCATTACTAGCAGCCTGCTTGCCTAATTTGATGCATATCAAGGTCAAACGGCTGTAAATATCCTACGGTGCAGCAAATATTAAAGAGAAATTTTCAAAAATTTACCGTCCAACACAAAATATTACGCCACGTAGCCCAATATAGAGTATTATATATGTGGGAAAGCATTATACATAATGTATCAACCTTGTATAAAAATACATAATAGTGTATAAAAGGTTCTTATATACAAATATGGGCTAAACCGGGGACAACTCAAAATATGGGCTACGCGGCATAAATATTTTTTCCCAGTAGACATAGAGCATAATTTTCCTAATAAAAAATGAAGAGATAGAGGAAAAGGAAAAGGGTGTATTTGTTATTGCTGAATATTTTTTAAGATGCAGATTAGAAATACTGCTGGTTTCTTCTAAGACTTTGAGAATTTTTACAGTGTATATCCTGTCTTGGACTACTTTTTATTGTGTTCTTACATCAAGTAACCCAAATTAGCAGCTTAAAGTTTTTTGCTAATTCAAAACATGCTTCCCGGATCAATCAATCAACTACCCTTGAATTCTAGATTAGTTGTTGGGGCTATATGAATTCCCTTTGTTCATTTCACTCTATTCAAGTCATTTCATTCCAATACTAAATAATTTGTAATTTAAGAAAAATGAACTTTCTAAAATCAAAGGCTTTATGAGTCATACTTTTCCCTACACTAACATACAAGTCGACCATGAAAAGACTCCCAGCCAACTTTGGATTGTAACATCCCGTACTATCGGGTCATGGTTTGAACTACTAGGCACATGTAAATAGACCGAACGTTGGAGGATTTATGTCATATTTACATACTTAAATGAAGAGTTTAATATACAAACGGATGTGGTCCCAAAATAATATTTAATGTTTGTAAAATGAGATTGTGGACTAGTGTTAAACCACATAATTATGATAATGGGTACATGTGTCATGCATATATAATTATTGGGTTGATTAACATGTGCTATATAGGGATAATTAACTATTTGGTTAGTGTAATCATTTTAGGTTTTATATAGGATAAGAATAAATCCGTGCCCAACACGGAATTTTCAAACCCGAAGTCCAATTTAACCTGTCCACCCAAACAATTTCACCATTCAAAAAGCCCTAAATTAGCAAAACTGGACCCAAATTGGAATGCGGCCATGTGTGAGGAGTTTAATGCTTTAACGAAACAGCATACTTGGGACTTGGTTCCTCGACCAGAGGGGTGAATGTGATCCGTTGCATGTGGCTTTTTCGTCACAAGTTCAAGGATAGTGGTGACTTAGAAAGATACAAGGCAAGACTAGTGGCAAATGGTACTAACCAGCAGGAGGGCATTGATTGCGGTGAGACATTCAGTGCGGTTATTAAACCGGCCACCATTCGCACAGTTCTAAGCATTGTTATGGGAAAGCATTGGTCGATTCATCAGCTAGATGTGAAGAATGCATTTCTTCATGGGGATTTAAGAGAAACTCTCTACATGCACCAGCCTCCTGGTTTTGTCCACCCAGCAGCCCCACATTATGTGTGCCGTCTCTGTAAGTCACTTTAGGGCTTAAAACAGGCCCCCAGAGCATGGTATGATCGTTTTGCACAGTTCATTATACGTCTTGGGTTTACATGCAGCAGATGTGATAACTCTCTCTTTACTTTACATCGAGGCCGTGATACTGCTTATTTACCGTTATATGTGGATGACATTGTTCTTACTGCCTCTACTGCTGTGTTGAAAGATGAGATTATTGCACGACTCAAGTATGAATTTGCCATAACTGATTTGAGAAAGTTGAGCTATTTTTTGGGGATCTCAGTCACTAGATCCGCAGATTGTATGCTTCTTTGCCAGCGTAAGTATGCAGAGGAGATCGTGCACAGGGCTAAGCTGGACAATTGCAAAATCATGTCCACTCCAGTTGATTCTAAATCCAAACTTAGTCCAATAGTCAGTACTCTAGTGATTGATCCTACTATGTATCAGAGTCTTGCAGGTGCACTTCAGTATCTCACCTTCACCAGGCCTGACATTGTCTATGTTGTCCAGCATGTATGCTTGTTTATGCATGCCCTCAGGGAACCTCATTTTACTGCCCTCAAACGTATCATTCGATATGTTAAGGGCACACTGGATTATGGACTACACTTATACCCCTCCGCACCGAACTCGCTATTTGTTGGAAATTAGCCTTTGGCGGGAGATGCGACCGACCAACTTTAACGGCTTAAACACTAGTGTTACGCATGTTGGAGAATCCGGTTCTTCACACGTGCATGTTCTACTAAGTACGTAGATAACCGTAGGGCCAAGAATCGTCAAATTTAATTGAGAAATGAAAGAGATATTGGTTCACGAAGTAAGGTGTTTGAAGCATGGAAAAGTGTGGTGTGTGATCAATTCTCCCTCATCGGTAGAGGAAGAAAGAATTGTTGTATTTATAAGACTCGAAATTGGTTTGGGGTTTGGGACCCCAAGGGGTATCCCATGTGTTTAAAGGAGGGAGGACCTAGATGTGCTTCGGTTGGAGGAAAGCCCACACGCGCGTCGCCGCCGCCCGTCCGGTCACGGGCCACGTGCCGTGGGTCTTCTGATATTATCTTTTTGGGCTAGAGAACTTTGCCAGATGTGTACAGTTTGATCCCAGAAGTTTCATATGTACAGTTTGGACCCAGAATTCTTTCAGATGTACAGTTTGGTCCCTGAAGTTTCCAGAAAGTCAGAATTTGGGCAGACAGAACAGAAACGCCAAGCACTCAATTCAGCCATTTATTTTGGCTGAATTACTCCTCCTACAATGGCCAATCTGTTGGTCTCTCTCACTATTTATTTTGGTGGTTTTACTACCTCCATAATGGCCATTATTTGGCCAATAATAGTTGTTATAGAGGCAGCTAAACAGCCCCTCCCTCACCTATATAAACACCCCCTTGCACCATTGTTGAGCACACTAACACTACACGAAAATACACAACCAGAAAATCAGTTCTTCCTACAACTTTCAAGCATCATTTCATTACTCAATATTCTTCACGATAGCTCTTGAGTTTCCTTTGCTCAATTGTTCCATTGCTGTTTTATCTTGGGAGACGAATTGTCCAGGATGTATAAAGGATACATACGGGGCAATATTGTCTTAAGGACAGAGTGCCACACTCGACTCAGCAAACAAAAACAGTTTCCAGTTTTTTCTTGTTCAACATCTTTGTAGTTTTCAGTTTTCTAGTTGAATTGTAGTTTCAATTCTTACATTAGCAGTTACTTGTAATTTCCGTTTCCTGCATCCTTTGTAATCCAACACTATTATCCTATAAAGATGCAGATTGGGCAGGCTGTCCAGACACCCGCCGCTCTACATCCGGCTACTGTGTGTTTTTTGTGATAATCTCATCTCTTGGTCTGCCAAACGGCAAGCCACATTATCCCGTTCGAGTGCAGAAAATGGTGGTTACTCAAACTGGAGTCGAGAAAATGGTGGTTACTCAAACTGGGGCCGAGGAAATGGTGGTTACTCAAACGGGGGTCGTGGTGGATGGGGATATCGTGGTAAGTATACTTCTTGAGTTTCCATTTTGTACTGCCTGCCTGCACGGATGCTTATTTTTATTTTACTATTTTTTAACTATGATGTTTCTTAGAATGTTATATTGTATTTCTGTTGAATCTTGCTTTATACATATGATGAACTCAGGCTCTGGATATGGAGGAGCCAGGGGTGGAGGTGGCAGAGGTTATGGACGTGGACGCATGGGCCTCCGTCCTAGAGGTGGTGGCCACCAGGCTTAGTTGGGGATTGGCACTTTGGGTTTTGCATACTTGCCATGGTTTAGTGGTTCTTCTGTCCAAAGTACCAAAGAAAAGCATGAAATTATGGGTTGTTTCATATGTGGGTCATGCGGTGATTTTGTTGTTTTTCGGCATCGTTGAATGCGGAAAAGCTTATATCCTCTATTTGCTTTTAATGAAGCCAAGGTCGAGTAGCCAATTTCTCACTGCTATCAATTCGATTCAACTGTGGTTGCATTATCGTTGCTGTAAATTTTTTCTTCGTCTTTTTCTGAGATTTGATTTTTTAGTTTTTCTTTTCCCTTTGGACTATACTAGGGGGCCATCAATTTGAAGATAGACTCGATAAAATGCCAAAACTTCTATTCCATTTTTGGTCAAGTTAATTATTCTGCATAACATAACCAGGTTCATAACTCATGTAGGGACAATTTGTTAAAAGAAATCAAATCTGGTGACATGAAGTGTGTTTTGATAACTATCAATTGAGGCAGGAAAAATGAACAATTGATAGTTGAAGTGTGTTTTGTTAACTAGTTGGTAATAGTTTGAATAGAAAACTTTCCCTTTAACTCTTCTTCTAATTAAAATCCATCTTACTTTACCGAGTTTACTTTAATGATCATCTTAGCCGGATTTTGTATTTTCCAGAAAAAATTAATGATGTGACAAGTTTAATTTACCACAAATCAAATGATCATTTTGCTAATCAACTCTATCTTTAACCGTCAGTAGATACTAGTTACAGTCTTCATATATTAAACCTACTGTACATAATAAATGGAAGGGAGAAGATAAGAAATGTAGAAACAGGTGGGACATCTGTACCAAAAATAATAGTAAAGAAAAAGTTTTAGCTGCTACTAATAGAGACGGATATTGGTCCAGGTTCAACCTCAGTTTCCTCCAATGATGCATCACTAGTTGCAGTTTGGGTCATATTCATATGTATATACAACACATATATATATATATATATATATATATATATATATATATATATATCTTGTACAACTGCATTTCTCTCTCTCCATGTGCTGTGAATCTTCTCTTCAAATTCAATTTTCATCTTATGATGCTAGAAACTCTTAATTATACTCCCAGCTTGTTACATCCGTACAAATAAAAGTTGAGGAATAAGAAAGTTTAATTTGCTTATATAAAGAGAGAAATTAAAGATGGAAATGATGAAGAATAAAGAGAAGGAGCTCTTTCGTGTTGTTCATAAGGTTCCTTCAGGTGATGGCCCTTATGTTAGGGCCAAGCATGCTCAGGTAATTCATTTTTTCCCTTTCTGTTCCAATTTATTTATATATATATATATATAAACAGGTTTCTTTTTGGAAACTAATAAGCCATTAATGTCTACCTAAAGAGCTAGTTTGTTTAATAACTAAACTGGTGAAGTATATACTATATATCTCCTAAACCATGGGGAAAATGAAGAAAGAACACAGATTTGCTGGCAATTAATTAATGTTTGCTTGATCATTTACTTCTATAAATCTACTTCAAACTAGACAAGGCAGATCCATTAATTAGACTGAGTTTAATTATTTGGAACGGCGTACAAAATGTATATTTATAGTTATTTAAACCACTCATTTTGAATTCACCTGACTCTAGATCTTAGATTTGTTTCTGAAAATTAAACTAGCTAGTTAGATCGATCTGAAGTGTCATTAGATCAACTATTTTTGCTTAGCTTCATGAATTAAAACCAAGGTTGGTCCTAGCTAGTCTCTAGTGCTTTAATTAAATGAATACACTAGGATAGATCCATTGTTAGGCAACTATATTAATTAGCATGAAATAATCTTTTCTGTTTGGGTGGAATTAATTATGAATTCAAAGTTAATTTCGTTCCTTGAAATATGCTCAAAAAGCAACCGTTTCAACAATAGAATTGTCCAGTGTTGTAATATTACTCGTCTTTATCCCCCCCTCTCTTCTGTTTCCTTCCTAATTAAATACCTGGTTAGATGAATATAAGTAAATAAATTGCTACAAGTATAAGCACATTTAGCCCAGCGAAGATGGATAGTAGTTCGATAATTTGACAAATATTATTACTCCCCACAAAGTTTTTTGGAAAAAAGATCTTTAAAACTTGTGTCCTTAAAGTTATCATAATATTTGTGGTCAAAGTGGAGCTAGGATTTTAAATTATTGAATTTTAGATTCATAAAAAAGAAAGTTATTGGATTCTTGATCTAATACATTATCTATACATATTCAGTGAATATTTAACACAAATATAGAGTTTGCGCTAAAGTTATTGGGTTCCACCAAAACCTTATCGGATTTTGAAATGTGTCTATATGACTATAAGAACTTGTCATTAAAGATAAAATGGAAGCTTTAAATTAAGTTGTTTCCAAATGTCTAAAGATGACTTTTTAAAATGATAAATAAGAAAAAGTGTCACAAAGATTACTATAAATAACCAATTTCTAGTAATCTCAAATTTATGCATTAAGATTTATGCATTTAGTAACTTAAATTTCTATTAAGAGCGTAAAACACTACAAGAAAGTATAGAATTGACAATAAAGCTTTAACAACAATAAATATATTGTTGCTAAAAACGTAAATGACAAAAATAATATAATATAATATTGCTAAAAACGTAAATGATAACAAAAACAACAATTTGTTGTTACGCATCGGAGGTTATTGCAACGGCATGCAATAATTTTGTTGTTGCGGAAAATAATTTTGGCAACAACATCTAACATATCGCAACAAAAAATATTATTGACAAATGTCTTTCTTCGTGGAAAATTATTTACATAATCAATGTATATAAGTTAATTTCGATCTTTCTTTTTATCAACTTATGTGCATGGCTTAATACGTGAAGCATATGTGACAGTGATAGCAATAATGCAGCCTGCTTTTCCTCTTTTACGTGTCGTTTTGTTCTTTTTCTTCCCTTTTCATTTCCTTGATATATTATTCCTTTTCTAAAAGGATTTTAAATAAAAGAAAATAATATTTGGGCATTGAATTTCAGCTAGTTGAGAAGGACCCAGAAAGAGCAATAGTATGGTTTTGGAAGGCCATAAATGGAGGAGATAGAGTGGATAGTGCCCTTAAAGATATGGCTGTGGTAATGAAGCAGGTCGATAGAACTGAAGAGGCTATTGAAGCCATCAATTCTTTCAGATGCCTCTGCTCCAGTTTGGCTCAAGAATCCCTTGACAATGTCCTCCTCGATCATTACAAGGTATATCAATCACTACATAATCACTGTTTTCAAATCTTGAAAATAGAGAAATTTTTAGTGACTTCGAGTCTTGGAAATGGAGAACATTTATTCTCTTTAGCTAGCCATGACACACTACTCGATGAGAATCCAAAATATTATTAGTCGGTCCAGAATTTTTTAATAATATTGGACAATAAAACCAAAAAAGGAAATTACATAGAAAAAATGGGAAAAGGGAAGTACATAACGGAGATTGAACATTTCACTAACATGGTGCAAAATTTGGACGTTACACAAAGTTTGCTTCTTCCGATTCCCTATCACCATTTCACTTAAATTGTCACATGATCATATTAATATTAACATGGATACGTGTTATTATATGTGCAATAAATAGTTTGATGACTAAGCAATAAAGTCGACATTGATTATACTAGAAAAGGTTCATGTGAGAATTGATATGCAAGACTGGATTTTGCTCATATGTTTAATCATGTAGGAATTTCTGGCAATTACCTAAATACGTACTACAACTATTATATGGACTAATTGTAATGTAATTTACATGTATGTATGTAGAAATGTGGAAAAGTAGATGAACAAATAGCACTGTTGAAACAAAAATTGAGACAGATTTACCAAGGCCAAGTCTTCAATGGTAAACCTACAAAAACAGCTCGCTCTCATGGAAAGAAGATTCAAGTTTCTATTAGGCAAGAGACCGCCAGAGTTCTGGTAATTAATTACACCTGTTACTATCTTCTTTAATATTAGAATATATATTCCCCTAACTTTATTGCAAAGGCATGCATGCACATACATAAAATTTGTATCTTCATATTTAAAATAGTATAGTAAAAGTAATATGCACTGCGATAAGGAAATCTTACACTCAGGAGTCGTTTGGTTTGAAGACATGTTAGGTTGGGATTAGTTATATTAGGATTAGTTATGCTGGGCTTAGTTATTTTGGTATTATTTTTTATTGACTATTTAGTTTGTATATTAAAAATAGTATGCATTGCATAATTCCTAAAAAGTTGTTTGTTTACAAAAATACCCTCCATCTTATTTCGTAGAAAAAGGGACGTTTGAGGGAGCTCATGGATATTTTTATCATTTTCATTGTTTTATTTAGGGATAACTAATCCTGGTACTATTATTCTACAATCTGACAGCATTTCTTATCCCGGTACTATTTCTAATCGTGGTATAACTTATCCCACGATTAATAACCAAACAAGGGATAAGGCCGTACTAAATCTTTTTCACATGATTATTTATGCTTGTCCAGCAGACCAAATGACCCCTAACAGTATAACTCCTCCGATTGTAACATGTTGTTTACCTTCTTTTACATTATCAGTACTTAAAAATCAGACTCTACAACTGTTACAGGGCAATTTGGGCTGGACGTATACGCAAAAAGGGAACTTTATGGCAGCGGAAGTTGTGTACAAGAAAGCCCAAATGATTGATGCAGACAGCAACAAGGCCTGTAATCTGGCCCATTGCCTAATAAAGCAAGCCCGGTATGATGAGGCCCGTAACATTCTTGAAAATGTTTGGAGGGGTAATTATGCAGGTTCTGAAGATGCAAAGACAAGGAACCGTGTGGAGGAATTGTTGTTTGAATTGGACTCGAGGCAACCACCACCATTCTTGCAAAACCTTCCGGGCCTAAAATTGGATGATGATTTCATGAATGGGCCTGAACAGCTTATAAATGAATGGGCCCCTTCAAGATCAAGAAGACTACCAATATTTGAGGAGATTTCTACTTTCAAATATCAATTGACTTGTTGATTGTTGTCAAATATTCCGTGATAGGTGGGTACTGGGTAGATAGGAGTGAAATATGTTAGTCATTCAAATTAGGTGAAAATAAATAAAAGCTTGTGAAATTACCAAAAATAATAATAAATAAAAGCTTGTGAACTGTGTAAATTATAATGTAGATAAATTTTGTGCCAAAGTTTGGGAAATGAACTACTCTACTTTTTGTTGCCGGTTTAACATTCCATTATCTGAATTATATAGATTTGATTAATCCAATTTTGTGTTGAATAAGTTTCTTTTAAACGAGATAAATGTGACGATCCAAATTCACGTAATCAATACCCGACATACTCCATCCGAACAAACCAAATCCATATGGAAATTTCCACCCGTATATCCAAACAAGTTTGCGGAAGCCTTTTTCAAAGCATATTCATTTTTAAAATGAGAGCCATACATGAATACAATCTTTAAAAGGAAATATCTTTCAATATAAATGAAAATACTTGAGGATAACAATTCTTTTTTTTTAAATCAGATACTACTACTTCTATATATAACAAAATATACAAGTTACCCAAGCATCCAGACTTATGCTTGTTACATGATTCGGCGCATTGGCCATTATTTGCAAGTCACAAAAATTAACCTTGCGATCATAAGTTTGACCCATTACACCTTCCAAAAGACATTTACAACATAAGGAGGGGTACAATTGCACCATCAAAGATCTCCTTCCTTGCCCCTCCTTAGCCATGTGCATCAGCCGCCATGTTCTGCTCACGGTAGATATGCTTTAGTTTCGGATGGCTTAGCTTGTGCATCAAGGACCTGCATTCAGAGATAATAGACATATATAAGATAAATATCCTTGTTTGATCATTGTGTTTTCCTATTTTAAAATCACAGTTGATATCTAATGGCATAAGATTCTACTCATGAGCTAATTGCGGTCCCTGCATAATAGTTGTTAGTTCAACATAGATATCAGTGGTGTTAGGCAATTCTTTGCTAAAGCCTACTACCTGGTCCCTTTATTATTTCTAATAACTCCACCAATGCCACCTATTTCAGGATTCCCAAAGCTGGAGCCATCATTGTTAAGTTTAAAGGTTTCTCTTTTAGATGGCTTCCATTTTAGAGAAACTATTCTCTTGCTGGCCCTTTGATGGTGGCTTGTGAGGCTGATAGATTCAATAGCTTTACCATAGGATTTTGAAAGCATGGATGTTGTTAAAGATGTTGTGGTTCCTATTTAACCAGATTTTTCAAAGGCAGAAAGATAGTAAAGTTGCCCAATCTAATTAGTGATTGTAGTTCCCAGTTTTTAAGGCAATCCAAGTGCTTGAGAAAGCACTAGAGGTATTGAACATGGTAAGATTGAGGATTCTGGGAGATGTAGTGGTATAGTGGAGAATTACTTCACTCCAGAGATTGATATTAGCATTACATTCAAAGAAAATGTGGTTAATAGTCTCTGAAGGGTTGCTACAAAATTTGCACTGAGGATTGATATTTATGCCCATAGAGTGAAGGTAAGAGTTCATGGGAAGCCTGTTATGGTTCATCAGCCAAATGAATAACTTAATTTTATTAGGGACTCTAAATTTTCGGATTCAATCAAAGTTTTGTCAGTCTCCTCACTGTTATTAGTATGATTAATAAGATAATAGGTACTCTTAGAAGTAAATTCACCATTACTAGTGAGCTTCCAGTAGTTATAGTCTTCCTCATTGATGAAACTTTAGGGTGCAGAGGTGTTGGTGATGAGTTGCTTAATTCTAGGAGGAAAAATAAAGGAGAGATTCTTAGGGTTGTCCCTAATGTCCTTGACTTTAAGGTTATCTTATCCTAGGTTCAGGGGTCCTAGATGGGTTCTCTAAGGATAGGAATGTTGAGGATCCAGTTATTATGTCAGAAGGATATATGGCTAAGCTTATTAGCAACCCATTGAGTAGTTTTCCTAAAGATTTTGTACCCTTCTAAAATGTTGTTCCAGGTCCAATAATGATTCCTAGTATGTGAGTTCCTACATTTTTTTGCAATGGGGACAGAGACCCATAAAGAGTTAGAATTCTTAAGCATTCTCCAAGCCAGAGAGGTTAACGTGATCTTGTTCTTAACAATAGCTCTATGGAGCCAAGCTCCCCTTTATTCTTAGGCTTAGTGATGGTATCCCATCCCACTAAGTGCATTTTTTTCTCCTCAGTAGTGGTTCCCCCCAAATTAAGTTTCTTTGGGCTTTATCAATCAGATTATTAATCTTACTAGGAAGCTTAATGTACTATATTACATGGTTAGGGATACTATTTAGAGAAGTTTTAGCAAGGGTGGTTCTGCCTGCAATGTTAAGGAAGTTTGTTTTCCACCTAGCCAATTTGGTATTTAAATTATCAATAATAAACTAGAAATCACTTTTTTTAGGTCTCTTTTGAAACATAGGGGACCCCATGTATTTTTCAAAGGAGTCTCTAGGTTGGAGGGTAAGACATCTGAAAATATTTCTTCATCTTCAAGCATGCAGTTACTAGAGAATATGACCTTAGACTTGGTGAAGTTAATTTTTTGCCCGGATCTAATGTTAAACTGGGTAAGAGTGTTAATGATAGTCTGGCAGTTCTTAATGTTAGCCCTGGCAAATAAGGTCAGGTCATCTGCAAAGAACATGTGGGAAATCTTAGGACCACATCTAGTAGTGGCTATAGGAAACCAATTGAGAATGTCCGCTTCATGGTTGATATATCTAGATAATCTCTCCATTCAAAGAATAAATAGATAAAGAGATATAAGATCTCCTTGTCTAATCTCCCTAGTATGTTTAAAAAACCAGTCTTACCTCTATTGACAAGCACAAAAATAGAAGAGGTAGATGTTGACACCCAATTTTGTCCCCTCTCTTCCGATATTTATTTGTAATTTTTAAAATATTTTGACACCTCAAAACAATTTTAATATATATACATATATGCATATATATATATATATATATATATATATATATATATATATATATTCTTCACAATATCATTATTCATTATCATTATTATTATTATTCGCATTTCTACTACCATTTGCCTTTTAATATCATAAGCATAGTTTTTATCTCAATATTCTATGCTATTTTATTTTCGCAAAAAAACGGCATCGCATTTTTATATTAAGAATTAAGCATTTCACAAATATTATGTTTTATTATTATCACATCTTTATTGTTTATCTTTATAATTTATATTTATACAAAGCATCTTTTAATAATAAACCCCTTTTTATCTTAACCCACAACCCATTTATTCCTCCTCACCCAAAACAATACCAACTCATTCCACCCCAAAAATTTCAGCCCAATCCCATTTAGCCCAATCGAAACCCCACAAAAACCAGCCCAATCGGTACCTGACCCGGCCCAATCCGTCGACCCACATTCATCCTTTAAAAACCAAAACCAAAATCCAAACCTAACCCTAAAGACAAAACCCTTTCCTGACCGCCGCACACCCTACGCCCCTATCCCCCATACCCGCCACCTCTAGCCCCAAAAATCGTCGAACCATCACCTCACTGACAACCTACGCCACAACCTACACCCCTAAATCTGCTCAAAAGCCGACTTTTGCCAGTTCATTTTTTGAAATTCAAACTTGAACGTTGGGGGGGGGGGGGGGAAACCATCTATAACCCCCTCCCCCTTCGTTCTTCATTTTGGGGGTCGATTTTTGGATGTCCTAAGTCCGAAAAATAAAAATTGAAAGTTGTGGTTTTCGGGTCTGAAAAAAATCGAAATGGTCCGAAGTCGAAAAATAGTGGTTCGGTCCGAAAAGTCCAAAAGAAATCGAAAAACAAAAGGGCAAAAATCCGAATCCAAAATGGTTTGTTTGTTCTTAAATTTTGTTTAGAAAAATACCCCTTTTGTTTCATAATTTTAATTTGAAATACCCCTTTTTTATTTCCTAATTTTCAACCTTCAAAATCTGCTTTTTTTGTTGTTTACGTTCCGTTCGATTCTGTTTTGGGTCGGGTTGCATTCAGGGTCGGGTCAAAATTTGGGTCGGGTCGGGTCAAAGATCAGAGCCCTAAAATCACAAATCAAAATTCTGAAATTGCAAAAATCAGAATTCCCCCCAAAATAACTTCTCCGAGCGAATTCGTCGTTTCGAAACGATGCCTCGGTTCGCTGGCCGGAGAAGGTCAGTAAACTCAATCCCCCCTCGATTTTAAGTTATTTCAACATTTCTTTGTGTTTCTATGTACTTGGTTAATTATGTGTTTGGTTTAGTATTTAGTTTAGTTGTGCTTGTTTGAGTGACCTGATTACATGATTTGCCTATGGTCTAAGAATAGTACTGACTCTGTTATGATTGGCTAACTGAGGAATTATCGATAACTAGGCAGATTATACCATTTTTGGTTCTTAAGTGTTGTTGTGCCTAATATGGTTTGAGAATAAATGCATATGTCTAAATTTGAGCATCACTAGTTTTACATGATTAGGATGAATGTTCAGAGTCACTCTATTTGTCTTTCTTGTGACTGAACTGCCTCATGTCTAGTTGGGTGTGTTGAGTGCCTTCATGTAGAGGGTTTTGCATGTTTTATATGAAATGAATGACTCTGCATGTTGAGGATGTGATCCCTGACTGACTGTTTGCGCCATCCTACTTGGCCTGCATGTTCTGTTGATTATTTGTATGCCCTACCTCTAATACATTAAATGCTTCCCCTGATAGCACCCTCTCATGCGGTTTTTGTTGAGTGATGTCTCTGCTGGCACTTATTTGAAATTGGCCCCTGTCATGCTAAGCCATAAGCACCCACCCCTGCAGTTTCTTTGTCTAAAGCACGCCCCTTATCTTAACGCAGACTGTTAAGAGATATGTTGTGTTTTGTCTCGAGCTCCCTAGTTATTTCATGAGAATTTGTCTTGTTCTGCAAATAGGCTCGGAATTAAGAGATAGGTGTATAACATGTCCCCTACTTCTTTTATTGTGCCTTAACTTGCCTCTTGGAGTGTCTATGCATGTTGGTCTACTTCTCTGAGTTTTGTCTCTATAAAAAGTATGCTACTTACCTGGTTTATGAACAGTCAGGCTTTATATGTCAATATTGCTTATAAGTGTTTCTTATGTTTAAGGCATAGATGTAGAAATGGTTCTGTTTTGGTTAAATGTTGAGGTCTGCATTTAGGTTTCCTTTTTCATGTGGAGTTAGCATGTATAAACTTGATTATTGGTTGTGTTTCTAAATACATGCACCAAAATGTGTCTTTCAAACATTTATCTGAATCATGTGTTCATGAAGCTACACCAAGTAATCACTAATTGTTTCTTCTAAACAAAATAGGCTTTTTAGATTCTTGAGTGTGGAGTTAATATATTTCCTTGATTTGTGATTTTTCTGAAAACTTGAATCAAATTGTGATATTTTAAAAATAGCAAAACATCTGGTGTAATATCATTTTTTTAGAATCCATGTTTATCTTGATATCCAGTCTTCACTCCTCTTTCTTTGCATGACTTGGGGAGTTCCAAATCCCAACATCCAATGATCTTGTACAAGTTGAAACAAGTGATGCACTTGAGGTTTGAAGTTGCTGCTGCATTTGGCTATCCTGTTTTGATGAACATTTTGCTGCTTGACAAACATGATTCCACATTTCATTGGGTAAAACAGTGGTTGTACACTCAGTGAATTCACTGCTATTTAAGGCAAGTAGCTGCTGCTAAGCCATTTGATTTAGCTGCCGCCTTTGATTTTTATGGACACTGATACTACACTTGAGCTGCTATATTTGGTAAACCACTAATACACTTGAGCTAAGCTATTGTAGCACTTTGCTGCTATTGTACTATAGCTCCTTTTGAAAATGAACAAGTTGTCGCACCTCTATGCTTGATTTTGTACTGCCCTACTTTGAACTATTTGCATTTGAAGAGCTGCGATACTTGATCACCAATGAATGCCATGTTCTTAAGGCAAATAGATGCTATATTTTGAAGAACAGATTGTTGCATTGATCTGCTGCACTTTAAGTTGAAATTTTGCTGCACTCTTTGAGCTGGTACATCGGAAACTAAAGTTGTTGCACTTTTGAATATTCAGAAACTACATTTTTGATGCTACAATGTTGGTATTTACTGATTTGAAACAAATGCTACACTTGGGCCGATGAAAATGATTTTGAGGCCATGTCCCTTTTGAAAGATTGTCCCTCAGTTTGCTTCTTTCAGAATAGGGCGATGATGAGACTTATAATAAAATCACATGCGAGAAACCAACATGCATTGGTAAGGCAACTAGATTGACTGTCGAGTCTCTAGTTCGCAACCACGACATGAATTGAATTTCTTTTGCTTAAAAAAAAAGTATGAGCCTTCCGTAATCAAAACTTCTGTTGTTTTATACTGATCCAAAGGTTTTACTCGCATTTATTTATTTCTAACTATCTTTTCTTTTATACCTTGTGAGGCACATTTAAACAATATGGGATAGCAAAGTGGGGTTTTACAGAGACGAAAGAGAACAAGATTGCCGTACTCGCGCCCAAGGACCAAGAGACGATACTAACATCGCCTCAGCCATTTTCGTTTTAATTTTTTTAATTCCGCCTTCCTTTTATTTTGTATTGTAATTTAATTACTCTGCTTGAGTGGTTGTTTGAGCATTTAGAATAATTAGGCCCGAATCGTTAGATTAATTGGGTAGTTTAAAAATTGGATACCCGCCGCTAGCTTTTTTATTTTAGGCTTGTCATGCACATTCAAAACTTTCAAACAATTTGGTCACCCTTTACTCGCATTATTAAACATACAAATAAGGTTTTGTTTTTTATCCGATTTGCAATTTAAAATGACTTTCATAAAAATCACTTCTTTGCATTTCAAACAACTTGCTTTTCTCCTTTACTATCAATTGCAAAAAATATGTGTTTTTATAAATAATGGCATAAAAATGCATACTTATATCTAAATATTAACTTTATATGTATTTTATAAATAATGTCATACAAATGCATGCTTTTTTCAACTTTACATTTATTTTATAAACAATGCCTTACAAATATGCTTTTATCCATAAATCAATTTTACAAGTATTTCATAAATAATATCATGCATACTTTTTAGATTTTTATGTCGGGAATTTATTTCTCAAAACTGCAATCGCCTTTGCAACAATTCTTTATGTTGTTAAAAATGCATCTTTTAATTAATTACTTGCAACATACTCTTCACTTTATACTTCTAGCATGTATTTTTTTCCCTTAGCATAATAATTAATCTGAGTATGATCGAATAATCGCAAGTTAGCGCATCTTAAAGGATGTTTAACCCTCCCCTTTAGAATAATAGAGAACCCTTACCTAGAACCTCATAGTTTAGCAGACCAGTAATCGGAGTTCACTCTGCAACATTTAGTTAACATTTAGGTGTCCTAATTCACCGTATAATAATTAGGTGGTGACTCCTCAACATCATTATCAATTATGGAAGCGCCCATACGTCGCGACCGTATTGGATCCCCCTTCCTTCGGGAACGGGGCGGTAAAAAAAGCGCGCGTACAGTAGAGACATGTGAAAGGATAAGCTTAATGATGTTGGCTGGGAAGTTGAAAAAAACTAAGATTTCCTTAATGAAGTCTCATTCTAGCCTATCAAAAGGGACCAAGTCAATTTTTAGAATCATGTTAGCATTTTTTTCCTTTTGAGAGTTCTGAATTGATTAAGATATTCTTGGACAATGATGGAATTATTTGAGGTCCTTCTTCCAGCTAGGATATTGGTTTGGATTTGACCAATAATATTTTGGAGGATAGGCTTCATCCTACGAACAGTGATTTTGGTAATGATTTTATATTGAGTGTTACAAAGCCCTATAGGTCTGAAGTTTTTTAGAGTGACAACATTGGTACACTTAAGAATAAGACATAGGTAGGTAGTGTTCACAACCCTCCATGGAATAAGTACTAAAAACAGTCTTACAAAAGTGGACTAGGGGCTCCTGGATAGTCTTCCAATACTTTTGATAGAAGAAATGGTGGATTCCATCAGGTCCAGGAGTTTTTATAGGCTTGAAGGAGTAAACAGCTTCATAAGCTTGAAGGAGTAAACAACCTTCTTAATTTATCCATATGATAAAGGAGCTCCTAGCTTTTTTTTTTCTCCCTCACTAAGAATACCCTAGTTTGAAGAATTATGTATAGTTGTAAGGTTAGCTTGGGTATGCTCAGTGGTATAAAGGTTATGGTAGTAGCCTAACATCATACTCATAATGGCTCTATGATCATGGGTCCAGTTACCTACCTCATCCTTGGGGGCTAGAATTTTATTTCTCCTCATTTTATTCAGAGTAGAGGTATGGAAGAAACTAGTATTGGAATCACCCTCAGTCAGCCAGTTAATTCTGGATTTGAGTTTCCAAAATTCACCTTCTTACCTAAGGACTTCACTATATTCTTCTAGAAGGGATTGCTCAAGGTTTTGAAGGAATCTACTTAATTGGTAGTTAGAAGAGCTCTGAATACCTTCTAGCCTAGCAAGAATCTTTCTTTTCCTATGGAATATGTTACCAAAGACCTATTTGTTCCAAACTAGGACATTGTTCTTAAAGGTGCTAATGTCTAATGTTAGGTCATTGGTATTACCAAAGCAAGCCAGGACAATAAGATGGAAGCATGGATGGTTAAACCACGTTGTTTCTAACCTAAAAGGCTTATTCTGAGGATTAAGGTAGCTATTAGACAACTTAATGAGCAATGGGCAGTTATCAGAGTAAGTTCTAAGGAGATAAATGCTAATTGCATCAGGGTACATATTAAGCCATTTTTCATTAGCAAAACACCTATTTAGTCTTTTAAGGATGAGGTTTTGTCTATTTCGATATCTTTTGTTGATCCAAGTGAACCTACTACTTTTAAAACCTAAGTCGACTAGACCACAGTGGTTAATACAATTCAAGAAAACTTTAGCTTTAGAGTTGTTAATGTGGTTACCACCAAATTTTGTAGAGGCTTTAAGAATTTCATTAAAGTCACCCCCACAAGCCAGCTATCGGAAGTATGGTCATCAATGGAACACAATTGATCCCAGAGAATTTTTCTATCAGCAAAGTTATTACTGACATAGATAGTAGATAAGACCAAAGTATTAGTAGAGTTTATTACCTTAACAAGAGCATGAATACCCTGCTAGAGATGGTAATCTCTTCTACTCTCAAGAGATCATCCTTCCACATAACAACAAGACCACCAGAATTACCCACAGCATGACAATATGACACTAGAGGTGGGAATTAAAGCCAAGATTTTGAGTAATGTGCTTGTGCTCATCCATCTTAGTTTCTAGTAAGAAAATCATAACATGTTTATGGAGACCTATCATGGCAGTACAATTCCTTTTAAACTCCAAGTTGTTCTCCCCCTAGAATTCCATATTATGAAGTTCATTAATAACATTTTCCGAGGGTATGCCTGTTTCTTTCTTACCCACTTCCCTTTTCCCTTTATGTTGGCATTGGTCATGAGGGGGTTGGCCTGCTGGTCTGCTCAGTGTTGGGTTCAATACTGTTGCAAAGTTTCATGTGGATGGATTCACTGGAAACTTGATTCCTAAAGCATATTTGATTATGATTCTGGAACAAAGCACTATGAGAATCTCGCTCCTCGTTCTATTGAACTCTAGTAACCTCAGGATGTCTAAGGTTATTGCATCTGATTTTGTGACTTTCATGGAGGTCAACATTGTTTCCAGTTCCTTGTTACTGCATCTCAGATCATCCAGAGTTGGCTCGTCCGAGGTTTGACTCCCCATAGGCTTGGGATGGTTGACACTATGGTGGATTCTGTCTGTATGTGGTTTTGTGGTGGTAGAGCAGTCCATTGGACTAGCTTAGGATTGAAAGAAAGCATTTCTAGATTGGGGGTAGAAAAGAATGGGGTATTCTTGGTCACCCTTACCCATAACAGATGTCAGGGCCTGGGGTGTAATAGGCTGAGGTAAATCCTGGCTTATTGCCTAAAATAGGGTATGTATCCATACTTGATGACCATAGTTTGTTAGACCCTGGTGTAGGTCATCTGTCACTAAATGAGCTAAGAAAGCTGCATCATGCACTATGATTTGGTTATGACGTCCATCCACCTCTAGGCTCAGCGAAAAGGACTGGCCTTGGAGACCTCACTCCAACCATGACGTTGGTATATAGTCGGGGGATGGTGGAGCTGTGACAAAGATCAAATTGTTCGTCAGTTCTTGAGGATCGATCGCCATGCTCTATCGATGGTATAACTGGAGAAGAGGAAAAGATTGTGGAGAGTTGGTAGAAATAAAGCTTGTAGAAGTGAGCTTGTTACAGTGAGAGAGCTTAGAAGAAGAAATAGAGGTGGGGGTATTAAATGCAAACACTTCGGGCTTGCTGAAGTCTTGCACGTCTGCAGGGTTATAATCATTATCTTCGGTAGAATATAATGGAGTAGTTTTGGAGGGAGTAGTATCCCTTTTGTTAGATACGTTATCAGAAAGAGAGTTGGAAGAACGAGAAGTATTAGAAATATTCTTCACAACCTCATTTTTTTCTTTAGTGGACAAGTAGCTAGTGTTCAAAATAGTAGATTTCAAAAGGTTATTTTTATCTTGATTAGTAAAGCTCAGTGTTGTCCTTTTTTTTTACCTTTAGTTTGTGAAAAAAGGTGTAATCCGAACCCTGGTCAGGTGTGGAGTCCGTAGAGGCCCCATTTCAAATTTAAAATCATTTGACTTAGAAATGTCAACTTGGGCTAGTTTTTCATGAGCTGCTGGATATGCCATAGGCTAAATCTGATAACTCATTCTTTTAAAACCACTTGTTTTAGGCCTCTCTAACGAAATACCACTTTTCCCCAAATCAACTGGCCTACTGAAAAATTGTCCCATAGGTTTTGACCTAGGTTCTTCCGCCACCTCTTTTCCTTTGTTGATGACATTCTGGCTAGTCTTGGGATCGAGGAACTTACTTGACCTCTTATCGAATTGTTTTACCTTCATCGTAGGATCATTTGTATTTGCTGATGTTGGATTGCTTCTTGAATTTTGCTTCTTCATTGAACTACGTTGTTTCCTTCGCCCAATAGATATCGTCTGCCATTCTGATTATATCGATGCCAAAACGACTTTTGGAGAGTCTGATGTAGTTTTCGTCGTAGCTGGGGTGTCTGGAGTCTGCTTAGATACAAATGTGCAGTGCATAGAAGTATGTCCTAATCTTCCACAACTAGTACATAGAATCCCTTCTCCCTCATAGAAGAGGGGTTGTTTGTGGTTTCCTATGGTGATCATCATTTTAACCGACGTTCCCATATTTACTTCCACACAGATCTGCGCATATCTTTCTCTCAAGGTGGAAGAAGTGCAAGCGTCTGTTTTGACTAGTCTGTCTATTCTTCTTCCAATCCTCTCTAGGGTACCTCTATCATAGAATCTCATTGGCAGTTTTGGGAGACGAACCCAGATTGTTGTGGAGTCAATCTTAGAATCTTTAGGGACAAAATTTAGTTCCCATCTTTTAACAGAGAGAGTGACCGGCGACAAACAATTGCCCCTCTTACATGACTTTGTCTAAACTTTTATCTCTCATAAACTTAACCACAAAAAATTTGGAACCCAGATCAATAAGGTTTTCTTCAGATTTTCATAAGTCAATTAACTTTCCTTTGAGGTATTGATGGTTCAATCTCTTGCCTAGAAGTTTAATGATGAGTGATAGTCTACATGGTCGGTAGATTCTATTCTTTTCTTTCGATGATAGAGTGATTGCATCAAGGTCTTCCGGAGGTTCTAGAACTTGAGCCTTACTAATTTGAACATTATATAGGGGTGAAAAAACCTCTTCTGTACTCAAAAAAAATTTCCAATACAATATCCTTGTAAGAAGGATTCTTAGATGCATCCACTTCCATGTTCGGAGTGCCCGGATCCGGTGGAATCATAGGTAAGGGTTCTATGTTAAGTTGGAAAGGCTGGGGCATAGCTCACTAATTGGGATATCAAGTTATGGTGAGTGCTAGAGAGAAGTTAGAGTTTCTCTCTCTAGAAGAGAATTAAAGTGATAATCTTAGGATAACAATTTTTTTCATGCATGTCATATGATCAACCATAGATAACATATACAAAAGAATACTACCATCTATAGAACCTCTATGACAAGGAATGAAATAGTCAATCAAGACATGTCCCGGTGACTTGAAAGAATGAAAGTAAGTATGTTACATTTCACCAAAACAATGACAAAAAATATAGAGTTGTCCAACTGAAATACGAGAGGGTGAATTGTATTTTTTTTCCGATTCCAGTCGACTTGATCAAGATATCTATCGACTCAAACTAAGTAGTAAGGTGAGAAAATCAAGTATGCTAAAAGTAAAGTTGTCTCACAATATTTTTAAACTGATTTAAATTCAATGTGAATCCTAGTCCATTCCCCTTGAATTGTACTCACACTTGACTTGTTTCCTCTTGTTTTGATACAGTTTCGCCAGAATATTTCTTTCTTTCCTCTCTTTTGAGTAACAATAAATCAGTATCAAGGAGATATAAGCATACAACAAAGAGCTTATTTCATATGTTTGTCTCTTCTTCCTTTACCCGTATAATATAGTGCTGGATTCGAATGTTGAGGGGATCTTCTTGATAATGGATTAATTGGACAGAGATGCCAAGGATTTTGATCTTTGAAAAGAAATTGGTCCTTTCCAAGAATAAGTTAAGGGCTTGATTTACTTTTCACGATTTATCTTCTTTCCAGATTTATGATTCTGATTAACGATCTTAACTGCTTCAATCTTGGCTTGATTCTCGCGGTTTACCATACTCTGACACTAAGAGTAATATTTTCTTTCCTTTAACGTTGCTCAATTAATTTGATCTCGAATTTGATTACTTTGTGAAGGGGAAAGTCCGAAGGCGAAATCCCCCACCTGTATCTAGAGATGGCAGTGGATCCTGGACCCGGTCCGGATCCATTTTATAGGATATGGATCTTCAAAATTTGGACCCGACGGATCCGGATCGGACCCGAATCCATTTCTGACGGATCGGATCTGGATCTGGATCTTGTATTTGAGATCCGTATCCGATTCAGATCCGACCCGTGGATCCGTTTTTTATTAAATATATTCATAACTTTAGAATGTAATTTTATAAGTATTTTCTTAAAATTGCTAAGCACATCCTTGCAAGTTTAATTTATCCCCGCGTTAACTCAAAAACCAAAAAATAAAGAGGTAACTTCGATAATAAAATCAATGTTATATTAGTGAATGACTAACATCTCCATAGACAAGTAGTTAAAATTATATTCACTTCATTTGTGAAGATTCCAAGCATATGCAAGTTCTGCATTGTGGAAATACTAGTTAGCATTTTTCACAACTATTGTCATTGTCCAACATTTTCAATTAATAACTCACAATCAAAACGAGACAACGAACAAAATATTTCATATGAACATTTCAAAATTAAAATACAGTAAACTGTTAGCTAAGTAAAAATCGTTTGTCAGTTCAAAAAAAAATCTTAGCAAGGTTACATTCTTAGCAAGGCAAAATTTTTTACACGTGGATCCAGATCCGATCCGTGGACCCGGTGGATCCGATTGATCCGGATTTGGATCTGATTTTTATGGACCCGATGGATCTGGATTCAGGTATGAAAAATGGATCCGGATCTGGATCTAGTAGGATCCAGTCCAGATCCGATCCGTTGCCATCCCTACCTGTACCAGAGGCTCCTTGGCCAGGTGGGATGTAAATCGAGGGATATGCGCGAGTGGCAGCCGTGCAAGGGAGAGGACCAACGGGACACGAACCCAGCAACAGCCATTCAGCAAAGACTGTCACCACACGGATTCGAACTCGCGACGTCAAAATGGTTGTACCACAATCACCTTGCCACTTACCAACTCGCATGTGCCTCTGGGGGCTCTCGAATTTGATTACTCTTCCCTTAATTTTATTGTATTCTTTTGTTATTTGCTCCCGTTATTGATTAAAGTTTGACTTTGTGGATCCTCTTTAGCAGGCTATATTGATTGAAGCTGGTCTTTTCTTTTGCTACTCTTTTTTTGCAGATTGATTTGTGCCTCTTCTTTATCTGCAAAAGAATATTTCACGGTTACATTTATTTTTGATGTTGTCATCATTGAATTTGGGTGCTAACACTAACTATGTGGCTCGAGTTAGTCAATATTTATTTTTGAAATAAAAAATAGAATGGCCGAACGATCTAAACTCCACAAATCTAAGTATGTATCATAGATTGTTCATACAAAAAGTAGAACAAGATCTAAAGAAATTATGAGATATGTATGCATGGACATTAATATAAAGAAAGAAATATTTATATCAATTCATCAATTTAACCTATGAAGTAAATAAGAAAATTTAAACAATTTCAAAGTCATCCCTCACATTCAAAGCTTCAACTATAAACATATAAATTTATATATTAACTGGGAGTATCATATCGACATTGACATAAGAATAATACCAGATGTACTCCCTAGCAATGAATATTTGATCCAATTTGTCCAAACAATTTCACCTAATATTGTACGAGTTGACTTAACCTTATTATGATAAGTAGTAATCGATTGCCCTCTCAATGGGGATTTTAACTCGCAATCTCAACTTACCATTAGTATATGTCCCTATAGTTTCATGACAACAAATATACTTGAATATCAATCTCGATTGTTACAAGAAACTTCAAAAACACTTATTATTAAAAGGCTTAATGCATATGCGGACTCTTAAACTTGTCTGATTTTTTTCATTTTGGCACTTTAACTACGTCTTATTCCTATTGAACTCCTGAATTCGTCTTCAAATGTGTTTATCAAATACAATCCGACTGACACGACTGACATGACATAAATCGGGAGTTTAACCCTGCTCGTGAATGTGATCGAGCACATCATCAACAACAACAGACCTAGTGAAATCTCACAAAGTGAGGTCTGGAGAAGTTAGAATATACACAATAAATGTCAAGCGCATACTACGTGAAAAATTCTACCAATTAAAATAATTCACTACCTATATACACACAGATCTAGCTCAACTCTTATGCATACTAATTCAAACAAGAACCAAAGCAACTCATAGTAGCAGATCATTAAGCAAAATTAAAAAAAAAATGAAACTCCCAATTTATATCATATCAGTTGAATTATATTTAATAGACATATTTGAGGACGGTTATAGAAACAACACTTGGTTGAATCGTAAAATAGAAAAAAGGGGCAAGTTTAAGATCAGCATATACATTAAGCCATAGTATAAGTGTTCATTTTTATCAAATCATGACGTTCTAACTTTTATATCGTCACCTTATCCCTGGTCTCTATCAATTTTTTACGGTCTAATCTGCCGGCCCATTTTCTCAATTATCCTTTTCAGGAAAGTTGAACCTGAAACTCACTCAACCTAGTGACGGCTGTCCATCTTATTGCTGTCTGAATTCTTGATTAACTGATCAAAATGGCAGCTAAAGAACCAATTATCATCAGAGACAAGGATGAGATGAGAAAATGGACAAGAACCATGAGAGCACAAGGCCATACAATTGGGTTTGTACCCACCATGGGGTACCTCCATGAGGGTCATCTTTCTCTAATTCAAGAAGCACACAAACACACTGACCGTATAGTTGTGTCCATATATGTTAACCCAGGTCAATTCTCACCCAATGAAGATCTTTCAACATACCCTTCTGATTTCAAAGGTGATATCAAGAAACTCAAGTCTGTGTGTAATGGTGTTGATGTTGTATTCAACCCCAAGAATCTGTATGAGTATGGGAATTCCCAAATCGGAAATGGGTATGAGAGGAATATTAAAGAAGGAAAGGTGGTATCTTGTGTTGAATCAGATCATGAAACTTGGGTTAGAGTTGAAAATTTGGAAAAGGGGTTGTGTGGGAAGAGTAGGCCTGTTTTCTTTAGAGGGGTTGCTACTGTTGTCACCAAGTTGTTCAATATCGTTGAGCCTGATGTTGCTTTCTTTGGCAAGAAGGATTATCAGCAATGGAGGATTATTCAAAGAATGGTAACATTCCTAACACTTTGTTTGGATGGTCGTTGCCCATGGTTTCATAATGTACCGTATATTGTATCGTTGGATGACTTTATTTTCACCAGGTGTTTGCATCAAATACTAATTGAATTTAACTCTGAGAAAATCACTATTCACAAATTGAGGTATTCGTTAACCGTATTTAAGTAGTAAGATTTTGAAGGGGAGCCTTGGCATAACTGGTAAAGTTGCTGCCATGAGACCAGGAAGTCACGGGTTCTTGCAAAATGTAGGGTAAGACTGCGTACAATAGACCCTTGTGGTCCGTCTCTTTTCGGACCCCGAGTATAGAGGTAGCTTAGTGCACTAGGTTGCCCTTTTTAGTAAGATTTTATCTTGAAACACACATTTTTATGCATACATTATGTTGGTGCAAACACAAGGAAGGTAAGGTTTTTTCCTTGTGTGGATAAAGCAATCCAATATGGCTCTGAAAGTAAAAGTGTTAACTGGGGAGATGTTGAAATGTTGCTTGGTCTTTGTCTATGTTGTACAGACTCTTCAAATCCTTGCCGCACCCGTGCCGACACAACATGGGTCATGGGTGCCGGTGTGGGATCCACACCGGATTTGGTCACTCATCTTGGGTACTTTGACGGCATCAATGACCAAGAAGGATAGGTTGATTGCATATTTGTTGGTTTACGTCATAGTTATATATATATAGTGATATAAAGTATGAGAATGGTATGCTATTTCACGAAATATCTTATGAATTAATATTAGGTGTTCATAAAGAATTAAATTTTATTAGCTTTAGTTCAGTACCTATAATTAATCGAAATATATACTCCACTTTATATGTCGTAGTATACATTTATTGGCTGTATCCCAGCACCCGTATCCGCACTCGGATCCATACCCCCGAATCCTAAAAGTTATGTGATGAGAGTCCGATCTCTAATCTGCCCCCGAGTCCGAGGAACATAGGTTTCTGATACTTTGCTAGTCTTAATCAATAGTACACTTTATAGCTGAAGTCTGATGTGATTGTTAATTGATAGTCTCAACGTAATTTTGTTTCAGGTCCAAGATCTTGATTTTGGGATAAAGGTGATTGGTTCTGAAATATTACGAGAGAATGATGGCCTCGCAATGAGTTCACGTAATGTGAAACTTTCACCTGAGAGCAGACAAAAGGTGCTCTTCTGCTACCATTATCTCTTCATATGATGATAAACCTGTGTTAATTAAATGTAATAGTTAAAGCAAGGAACACGAATTATGGCAAACATTATTAGCTTATCAGAATCAAAATATCTGGGACAATGCATATGCAAAAACTGATTCCCTGCTAAGGCTAGCTCTCTCTTTATTATTTTCTGGCATTTTTTGTGTTGATTGAAATTTTTGTTCTTTTTACTATTCCATAGGCTTTGTCAATTAGTCGTGCGCTGTCTAGAGCGAAAGTTGAAGCAGAAAAGGGTCAGGTCAACTGCAGAGAGCTGATAAATTGTGCCATTCAGACCATAAATGAAGCCGGTGGAAGTGTTGATTATGCTGAGGTGAGAACTTAAAGAAAAATAATGTCTTTCATATGTAGATATAAACAACAGAATGCCAACTGGGAGCTCAATTACTTTAGCAAGTATGGTACTCCCTCCGTCCCATTTTAACTGGTGTTTTAGCTCAATAAATTTGTCCCAATATAATTGTCACTTTAGGAATTCAAGACTAAAGTTGACAATTATTTCCAACTATACCCTTAACATTAAATAAGTATGCACAATACTTGATAGAAAAAATCAGTTTATCTTGATTAAATAGGGATAACTTAGTAAACTATAACTTGTATTTATTATTTTCTTAATGGGCATGAAAAGAGCTAAAGTGACAGTTAAAATGGGGCGGAGGGAGTATATTCTTGTAAATGTCTGTCAAGGGCCTCCAGCTGCAAGTTATATTTACCAATCGAAAATACTATTGCTCCGTCGTGATGTACGACAAAGTGGCTTCTTAACATGATAATGCCCTCTACAACCTTTCCATCACTTCAATTCCAACAACATACCTAGTGTAATCCAACGACAGAAAAGTCACACCACTGTTTCCTTTACTGTCTTGCTTGAACTAGTAGACATACAACTTTTTAGCAGTATTTGGTATGGTTAGCGTCTCAGAAACTTTATCCAGACATAAACTGTGCAATGTTCCATGATATTTTTGCTTAGCAACATGGAGGTCATCAGTACAAATAAATTCTTTTCAAATGTTACCTCATTTCTTGGTGTTGTTTTCTTGTTTTACCTCATTGCTGACACATTAGTTGCATCAGATTGTGGAGCAAGAAAATTTGGAGCCAGTGGAAACAATCAAGACACCAGTTGTATTTTGTGTAGCAGCATGGTTTGGAAAGGTCAGGCTCGTTGACAACATGGAAATAGATGTATAAGTTGAGACTTGAAAGGCATGAAGCCACTAAATATACAATTACACTGGTTTGCAGGAAGCCTTACAGTTTGTAGAAGCCATCTGAAAATGATTTTAATTTTCTCAAAGAAAGCCAACTGTAGAAGAAATGGCTTCAACAGGAATCATCTTTCCAACTGCATGTAGAATTGTAGACTATTGTCTATTTATGCTCTGCTCAAAATCTTGTTTATGGAAAATTTTACCCGGTAATGGAGTTACCTTTTACTTATAATCAAAATAAATTGCGGTGGTGAGTTTTTTTTTTTTTTTTTTTGTGTGATTCAATAATTATTTCTTTGACTATAGTTGTTTTCTAAATCTTAATAAAGTTTAATAATACATTTATAAAATTGAAGAATTTGCATATTACATACGGAGTATATATACATTGAAATAGAAAAGATTATCTGAGAAAAGAGCTATCAATCATGAGAAACAATTATACCAAGACACATCTAATATTGTTCTTGACATCCTCTGTTAGAGCAGTCTAATTTCAAAAAGCAAGATACACCAAAGTTTTAATTGATAGTGTGGATAGAAGAACGACAATAGAGTTCGTCAGAGAGTATGGTTTTTGAGTTATTCATAAAAGGTCTTAAGGTTACACAAGAATGCTAGGTTTTGATGTATTTAAAATTTTAATTTATAACAAAAGAAGTTTGGAGATCCGAGATTATCTCCTCTTGAAAGCAGATATTAATCTATACGATGCTTACTTATAAAGTTGTCTAAACTGTCCTATATTATTGAATACATTTGTTTGGTCAATTATGTAGACACTTGGTTTGAAATTTTCTAACAGCATTATTTTAATATTTTTTATTATTGATTTAGGGAGCAGAACACGAAGTATCATATCAAATTATTTCATATGAATAAAACAAATTGATTGTATGGACCTTTGATATTTTGCACATTCCTCACTCTATGTTACTTTCCTTTACACTACCTAAGTCTTATAATCTCTTTATTTTCATCAATATAAATGGACAAAAAAACAAAGATCTACAAACTAAGTTCATAAAGTGCTTCAACCGAACAATTTCAATATTTGTCGAACAAATTTGAGAGCATTCATAATAATGTAATTTTTTTTCAAGAATAGGATGACTATTAGTTAGTTTTAAAATCTTAAATATTAGGAAAATTTGGGGTACTATAATTGTGTTATATAATATTTGTACAACGTTTGACATGAAACACATTTTAATAGGGTAGTATGATGGTATCTCACGTTTGCCCAGTTCTTTAAAAACATTTTCTACATAAAAATTTTATGATAGGATCTAATGTGCAACGCACATTTTGAGAAACTAGTATCAATAAAAGCCAGCAAATCCTCAACGCATTTAGATAGAAGCAACTTTGTTAGAGGCGTAGATCTCCGGCTCACATCCTGATTTAATCTGTCCCCAATACCGGATGGGAAACAAAAAAAAAATTGCTGGTAGCTAAAAAGCAAATCTGCCTTCTTGCTTTTTCCTGTCCACCCAAAAAACAACATTATATAGATGTTACGTGACAATCATCCATCATGAATTTATCAGAAAGGACCTCACATTATCATTTAACATTTAAGTTGCTACCATATGACCAGGAGGTCACGAGTTCAAGCCGTGGCTTCTTGCAGAAATGCAGGGTAAGACTACGTACATTAGATCCTTGTGGTCCCGCTCTTCCCCATACCCCGCGCATAGCGGGAGCTTTAGTGCTCCGGACTGCCCTTTTATTAACTTTCCCTGCAATGCAGCTTTTAAGAATCCAATTACAGTAGTTCACGTATGAAGGAGCGCAAGAATAAATGGTAGCAGAAAAATGAAGCCCTTCAAACAAAGAGGCAGAAAAGAAAGATACAGTATAAACCTTTTGAACTGGCTCTATTTTCAGTCTTTTTCTATCCAATCAACCAACAAAATCAAGAATCACTATGTGGCCTGGTGAACTAGGAGGGACTCTTTCAATAGTATACTCAAAAGAATTCAGCATTACAAGCTATACCGGCAGTGTCTCATGAATCATGATACAGAGCATAGGGCAAAGGAAATCACAACAAAAGAAGAAAAGAATTATAAGGAACTGACACGCCAGTGCTACAAAGATTTAAGTGTCACAATTTTCAATCAACATCCAGTCTAGTAAGGATGAGGAACCGCACTAGTGACATTTGAAACCGCCACATACTGACAAAACTATGATCAGAATCAAGGCAATAATAATCCCCAAAACTATAAGCTTGATCTTCATGTTCTGCAACCACATCTTCCTCCTCATTGTTGTTCCTTGCGTCCTGAAATCTTGTGCCTGCAATAAGACAACATTTCACTCCCATATTTCATGTTCAGATGGAACAAAAGAGGAAAACAAAAACAAAAGTACAAGTTCAGAAAGAAGGTAATGGAAAAAGGAAACAAGTAGGCGTAATGATGTAATAACAGTTCACCGGGTCCTGGCCACTGGAGCAAATAAACCTTTACCTAAAGTTGCCAATAAAGTTAAAGGGAAGGCCACTAACCTTTGGCCTAATGGATGGTACAGAAAGAATATTTATCTAAGCAATTGCAAAATATAAAATGCAAAACCTAGCCAAATGATTGCTCAGTAGAAAAAATGCAGTACAAATCATAAATCCTTCAAGTTCTCTAAAGAAGTAAACTAATTTAAACCACTGAATTTTACTGAAACTAGTAGTCCATAGCACTCTTGTCATGTGCTATCAATCAAAAGAGGCGAAAAAAGATGAATCTTCCTGACTGTAGCTCCTATTCATGTAACTGGGAATAGAGATTCATCCATCTACAGCTCAAGATTCAAATATCTTAGAAACAAGGACATTAAATGGCCATTGCATTACATACCTGTAAGCGAAGATTCTCAGTCTTATCCACCAAAAGTTCAATCTTCTTCCCACGAACAAGAACCTACAAGGACACAGTTCTAATCAACAAACCAAATCCACTTCGGATTCTCAATCTTCTTCTAAGACCACAACATAAATATATCCTCTAAAACAGTATATTGCAATAAATATCTTTTCTACCTTTTCAATGCTTTCCATCATCACACCTTTAACTTCTGAAACCTGAGCCTTCACCTTTGCAAGCTTACTGATTTCATCTGGATGATCTACACAGTACTGCCATCTGTTCCTTCATTTTGGGCCTGTAAATTATTATTTTGAATGAAGGCGTCTATCACTTTCGATATTACAAACAATAATAAAGGAGAAGGGAAAAGAGAATGAAAAGAAAATGAAATTTACCCAAATTTCCTGTTTAAGCTGTTAGCAACAGCTGTAGCAACCTTGCCTCCACCATATTTCTTGGTAAATTCTTCCTTGGTTCTCTGATTCTCTCTAAAAATGCAATTGGGATCTGTCTTCGAACAGATTCCACAGCAACAACACAATATGCTGGTAGACAGGGTATAACAACGTCAGCATGAAAAAAGACGCGGAAGAAATGGAGCATTACATATTATTTTTCAGGTAATCAATCATCATATTATTGGACATAAGAGCATACAAATCAGAATCTGAAGCAAACAAAAGAAAAAACTGCCCCCCCCCCCCCCCCCCCCCCCCAAGTGCAGGAATAGAGGGAGAAGAGTGCAGAAACTTCATCTAGATGCAGAAGAAAAGATTCAAATCAGATTTGTTGTTCACTTCAATTTGAGTAAAAATAAACCTCTGCTGAATTCGTTATATTGAAATGCACAGTACTTCATTTGAATCGCTATGTCGGTGATTCCTAAGTGCATATTAACGCATGTTCTGTGAAAGTTATGCACTTCTCTGCATTGTGCGGAAGACTTAACAAAGCAGCAAGCAATTAAGCCTGGAAACCCAGTCATCATACTACAATAACTATGAGTAAATCTAAAAGCAGTGTTTAGTCGCTTTAATATTCAAAAGAATTTCCCTAAATGAGCAAAACCAGTAGTTTACCTTATTAAATTACAATTTATGAATTAAAGGTACATTGCCATTTAATCTCGTTAAGCAAAAGACTGAAGAAACTATAGCCTCTATTGTAACGCTAGCATGATACATCCATAATGGCAGATGCATGATACACAACAACATACCCAGTGTAATCCCACAAGTAGGGACTGGTCTGGGGACAGTAGGATGTACGCAGACCTTACACAGTGTAACAAGAGATGTATGATATTTACACAAAAAGTGGAATCTTCTAAAACAGTCCATATCTTCTACGTTGTTAATTACATGGAAACTTCCATATCATACTTAGGTAAGTGCGCTTTTTTTTATGATGGTGGTGTCCCAACCAACTTGAGCGCACCTCGAAGACTATTCCACCGGGCACCTGCTACCTCCTGCCAGCACAAATAACGGTTAACTCTGTCCACCAAGGCCTAAGCAGATGGAAAGAGTGCTTTTCTATATGTAAATCAAATCAAACCGATCTAAAGAAAAATCAAGCACTAACTAAACTAATTTGCAATATTATACTACTTATCAGTATTCTACTAAGATCTAGACTGCATACTCAGAAATCAAACACAACCATATAGAACAAGGAGGAAAAAAATAGAACAAACAAAAGATGGAAAAACTTCGCAACGAAATGAAAAGAGATCCAAAGCAAAATTCTGCAATAGCTAAACTAATTACCACAAAAATTAATACTTAGTAGTTTATTAAGTACTGGCACCTCTGTCCCACTTTATGGGATACAATACGGATTTCAAGAGTCAAATAAGAAAATTTTGACCGCAATTTATTCGTATGCCCTTTAACAATTTTAAATTGTTAATTACTATGACCTAAAGTCCTTCGTATGTAGTTTCTAAATATGTTTAAAAAAATAAAAACTTAAAAGAATGTATGTCCGAATTCAAAGTCAAAATAAAGAAGTTTGACTCTTGAAATACGAATTGTGTCGCATAAATTGGGACAGAGGCAGTAGTATTTAACAAAGATCTAGATTGTCGATTCCGAAATAACACAGCAACACTTAAAAAAGCAACAAAATGAATGAGATCCAATGGAAAATTCTTCATTAATTAGCACGAATATGTATTATTATTACTGCATATTTTACTAAGATCTGGACTGTACTATTCCCAAATCAAACAATCAACAAAACAGTCGCGCAGCAAAAAAAGAAAAAACATAGATATATGTATGATACAACAACAACATACCCAGTGAAATCCCACAACGTGTGGGTATGGGGAGGATAGAGTGTACGCAGACCTTATCTCTACCTTGGTAGGTAGAGCGGTTGTTTCCGAGAGACCCTCGGCTCAAAACAAAGCGCAAGCACAAGAAAAGTAAGACAAACAAAGCGACTAAGCCATTATAGCGAATTCTGAAAAAGAAGCAATAACTAATGCAGGTAAATAAGACAAACAAAATACACATAGCATCATAAATCAAACGACAGGGGATTATAAAGCAATATTGTGCCTACTAGTGTGATAGGCTAAGCGTAGCTACAATAATAACACTACAACTACCAGTTTGTAAGCGTAGGTAGAACTACGCTGGACTACCTACTACCTACTACCTACTACCCTTCTACCCTAAACCGTGTCCTCCATAACCCTTATCTAAGGTCATGTCCTCAGTGAGTTGCACCTGCTTCATATCTCGTTTAATCACCTCTCCACAATACTTCTTCGGCCTACCTCTACCCCTCTTGTACCCGTCCATAGTCAACCTCTCACACCTCTGCACTGGATCATTTGTGTCTCTCCTCTGCACGTGACCGAACTATCTCAACGTCGCTTCCCGCATCTTATCCTCCACCAAGGCCACTCCCACTATGTCCCGTATATCATCATTTCTAATTATATCCCTCATTCTATGCCCACACATCCATCTTAGCATCCTCATCTCCGCAATTTTCATCTTTTGGGTGTGCGAAGTCTTGACCGGCCAACACTACGCCCCATACAACATAGTCGGCCTAACCACCACCCTATAGAACTTGCCTTTAAGTTTTTGCGACACCTTTTTATAGCACAAGACTCCAGATGCGAGCCTCTATTTCATCCACCCTACCCCAATACGATGTGTGACGTCGTCATCAATCTCTCCATTCCCTTGGATAATAGACCCGAGTTACTTGAAGTTTCCTTTCTTTGAAATGACCTGAGTACCAAGACTCACATCCACATCTGTCTCAAGGTCGCTCCCGTTACTGAACTTGCACCCCAAGTATTCTGTCTTGGTTATACTCGGCCTGAACCCTTTAGATTCCAGAGTTTGTCTCCAAAACTCCAACTTAGCGGTCACTATGCTGCGAGTTTCATCAATCAAAACTATGTCATCTGCAAATAACATACACCATGGACTATGTATGATAGGCTCAGGAAAATGAATTAACAAAAAATACTCACTGAAGCCTTCTTCGACGAGATAGTTAAAAGTATGGCCATCACAGTTATAGGTGAACTTTTTATTGGAAGCAGGTAGTTTCTGGAGGCACTGTGAGGCTATACTTGTAAAATTACCGGTGAACCAGCGAGAATTACTGTTCCTCGCGCAACGAAACTGTAGACCCCATTTCTCCAACACAAACAAACCAAAACCAAAACCAAAACCAAAATAATACTAGCTAGTTGTTTTAGAGAGAGAAATAGAAATGTGTATGATGTGAATGAAAGTATGAAGAGGGGAAGTAACGGAAAAAGATTTAAAAAAAAAGGGGGGGGGGGGGGGGGGGGGGGAAGCGTGACGATGCGTGCGAGGGACGATGAATTTTGATTTTTTTTTATATTCAATTTGATAGCTTACGCCAGACTATTCCTAAAAATAATAGTTCAGATCCCTCAACACTACTATCAGTAAATCGCGAAATGTGCTTGAATGACCAGGGTTTGAGACTCGGGGTGCGTGTGTTGGTGTAGCTATGGGAAGTTTCCCGGTGTTTACTTTCGTCTGTCTCAAATTATTAATCGTGGTTATAAAAATAGTTGTCCGAAGTTATTCTTTCTAGGGAAAGGGTCAAATTTGACCTCCAACTATGCTTTATGGAACAACATTGTCCTCCGTTAAATTTTAAGATCAAATATACGCTCACCGTTTGCAAACTTGTTAAATTTGCCCTCGGATGGACGGATATGTGAGTTGGACGCCACGTCGGATCCACGTCGGCAAACCACCACCACAAACTACCGCCACTGCCATCTCCGTCAACACCAAAATCATCTGCGTCGGCCACTAACAAACAACCTCCATATCTCCCAAAATCATTAGCACTGATGAACGCTGATAACTGGGGGTCGTTTGTTGGTGGCCAACGGTGATGATTTTGGTGTTGCTGGAGATGGTAGTGGCTATAGTTTGTGGTGGTGGTCTGCCGACGTGGATCTGACGTGATATCTACGTGGATCCAATGTGGCATCCAACTCACATATTCGTTCATCCAATGGTAAATTTAACAAGTTTGCAAACGTGAGGGTATATTTGATCTCAAAGTTTAACGGAGGGCAATGTTGTTCCATAAAACATAGTTGGAGGGCAAATTTGACCCTTTTCTCTTCTTTCTATCTTAGATTATTTGTCGTGGTTACTAAAAATAGTTGTCTCAAATTATTTGTCGTTTTAGAAGTTCAAGACATAATTGATTTTATTTTCTCCATTTTACCATTTATCATTAATGAAGATGAGACATAAATAGAGTAAATATTTAATGGTGAGAGATTATAACTTATACATAAATGGGGGTAAAGTATGTCAAATACCTCTCCTAATTAATATTCGTTAAGGGTCGTGTAAATCAAAAAAATGATAAATAATTTGAGACTGAGGGAGTATTTAAATCCAAGATTAATCAATAATTTTTTCTTCATTTTAATATTTTTTATTAATAAAGATGACAGATAAATAAAATAAATATTTAATGAAGAGATATTATAACTTAGATTAAATAAGGATAAAGTGGGTTAAATAATCTCCTAACTAATATTTCTTAAAGGGGTGTAAATAAAAAAAAGCTGACAAATAATTTTAGACGGAGGAAGTACTATTCTTCCTTGTGAAGGTAAAAGGAAGAGTTTGTTGCTTTGGAGATTAAATGATAAAAATGGTCTCTTATGTTTGAGGGGAGTTCAAAATAGTCCTTTAAGTATGCACTAATTAGATTTAATCATTTAAATTTGTCAAAAGTTAATATTTTAGGACTTTATAAAATATTTATCGAATTTTATTTGTTAGATTTGACGAAAATAGTGAAAAAATTAAGAAAGTTCTATTAAATCCTAAAATATGCAATACAAAAAAGAACTATACTAGATACAAAAAAAATATATTAAAAAAAGCATGAATTACACCTTAAAAAGTTATTCCAAACTCTAGAAATAAATTTTTAAAAATAGCATAAACGGTTACAATTGTACCTCTAAATGTGAGTTTTCGCTAAAAAAAAATCATAATTCCAATCAAATCTAACAGGCAGATTTCGGTAATTATTTGACAGATAATAGAAGTGTTAATTTTGGTAAATTTAAAGGACCAAATCTATTAAATGCATACTTAAGAGACTAATTTGAATCTACTCCCAAATATAAAGGACCATTTTTGTCATTTTCTCTTGCTTTGGGGGCTGAAATTGAATTGTTGTGTTTTAAAAAAAAAACTTGTGTGGCATGGGAAATAACGGATGTGCCCCAGGCTAAAAGTACTTATGTTGGTATTAAATAATGCACTAACATATTAATGAATAGTGGGGTAGTCTAAACATAAGGTATAGAAATTTGATTTTCGAATATCCAAAAATTCGAAGTTCCAAATACGAAATCCGATCCAAAATCCAAAAAAAAAAAAACTCAATCCAAAATTCAAAATTTTCAAAATATAAGTCCAAAATATTCGAATTTCGAGTTTATCCAAACTATGCCACCCTAAAAGAAGCTACACACACCCAAAATGGCTAAAAGAGATGAATTACATCTATTTCTCATTAAATCTTATCTTTCCCCTATTGATTTTTTTTTTTAACTTTCTTGAAGTGTAACACAAGTATATAGAATACAAATTTTAGAAAACCAAACATTTCTCATGTAAAAAAATAATAATCTTCTTCTTTTTTTTGCTGAAAATAACTTTAAGAACCCATTACTTATCTCTTTATTCTTAAACCAGTGAGAAATAATTGAAAGCAAATGAAGAAATTAGAAGTTATTAGTTACGCTCATCAAAAAGTTTTAATCTTATTGAAGAAAGCGATTATTAAAATGCCAAGAAAAAATTAATAAATTATTAATTTTATTTCTTTGAGCTAAATTTATTCGTATAATTGTAATTAGGTAGACAACAAGTATTAATCTTTACAAAGACAAAAGCTGAACAAGAAAAGGCTTATTACTTATTAGTCATTTGTTGAGGAAAAAAATTAGGGAAATGTTTTCTCTGCTTTGGATATGATTTCCGAAGAAAAAATTGTTGGGAAAATGGCATTTTGATCCATGTGTTATTACCTTATTCCGATTTTGATCCTCGTATTATTTAACTAAGCACATTAAATTCAACTAACCTAAATGTGTGATTTTGCTCCTTTCGATTGACGGGTGTCAAATATTTAACGGAATCTATATTTTAAAAGGCCTTTTAAAAATATACTTTGAAAAATAGTAAAAGAAAAAAGAAAAAATATATACTGGGGAGGGGTTAATTTTGTACACTCTGGGGTTGGATTATCAAACTCTAAACCCTTTATCTTCATTTTGAGCGTTGATCTGACTTGTAAGAATCCTTATTCTTTGCCTTTCTTTCTAATGATTTTTTCCCCAACTTTGTTTTATTTAACTTTAAAAATATTTATTAGGTTAAGTATTAGCAACAAAATTAAGGTATCTTAAGTTAAAACAGGAGAGGAGTTGAGTGAAGTATGACATGATTTTCCTGGGTTTATGCTTCTCAAAAGCCATGGTGGAGAAGGGGACGGCTGAAGAAAATTAATTTGTGTCTTTTTTTATGTTCTTTCCTTCTTTATTTTTCTTCTTTTAAACACTAATTGTGTTAATTATTTAACATCTGTTAACTTAAAGGACTAAAAACACATAGTTAGATTAATTAAAGGTCTAATATACTTAGTTAAATAATATGAGGATCAAAATTGAAATAAGACAATAACTCAGGGATCATAACCGATATTTGCCCAAAATTGTTTTACATGTTATTTTTTCTTTTCTTTGATTTTTTCTTTTTGTCCTTCCTCCCGTTGTTTAGAAAATAAAAGTCAAATTTATTTTTAACCTTAAAATAAAAGAGTAAATTGATAAAACATGAATTATTTTAGTCTTAGACGAATTTGAGCAATTCTTCAACGATAAATATAGGTGGGATCAAATTCAAATAAATGCCAAAGTGATTCTATTTTTCATAGTTGAGGAGCAAATCTATGTCAATTCACCAAAGATAAGAACATACTTATTGGCAGTTTGGCCATGAATATTTTTTATTTTTTCCAAAGTTGAATTCCAGAAATCATATTTGGTCTAAATTTTTGAAAAATTCTGGAAATCAACTTCAAGTTCAGTTTCGGAATTTTTTGAAATTTGAAAAACACTGACAAGTTATTTTCACTTCAATCACTCACTAAAATTTAAGAATAACTCAAAGTTATATGCATGGCCAAACACAACTCCAATTTCAAATATTATTTTTTACTTTAAAAATAAATTACTTTTTTCAAATACTTATAATTTTCATGACCAAACGGATGGAGGACATTGTTCTTCTATTTGCTATAATTGAAGCACATTTATAACTTTTTACCTTTTAATTTCAAAAAGGGATAAAATAATCTCACCTAAGGTGTGTTCGGTAGGGTGAAAAGCATTTTGTAAAAAAAGAGATATGTACGAGCAGTATAGGGACAAAAAATATCTCCTCAGGAGATTGGTAAAACATCATAGGGACAAAAATAGAAACTTTCACATGGTGCTCGTTGATTTAGAGAAGGCATATGATAAGGACATGTATGAGGGTGTCAAGACCCGGGTTAGGACCGTGGGAGGTGATTCTGAACACTTTTCGGTCGTGATGGAGTTGTATCAGGGATCAGCCCTTAGCCCATTTTTAACTGCCCTAGTGATGGACGAATTGACATGACATATTCAAGAGGATGTGTCATGATGTATGTCATTTGCAGATGATATAGTTCTGATTGACGAGACGCACAGTGGGGTTAACGATAGGTTGGAAGTTTGGAGAACAACCTTGGAGTCTAAAGTAAGACGGAGTAGATGGAGTGCAAGTTCGGTGATATGTCACATGAGACAGATGTGAAAGTAAAGATTGAGGCACAAGCTATACCCAAAGGAGTAAGCTTCAAGTATCCTGGGTCCATAATATAAGGAGACGGGGAGATTGACGATGATATCGCACACCATATTGGAGCAGGGTGGATGAAATGGAGGCTTGACTCCGGGGTGCTTTGCGATAAGAATGTGTCGCATAGGTTGAAAGGTAAGTTCTACATAGTGGTGGTTAGACCAGCATTGTTGTATGAGATAGAGTGCTAGCTAGTCAAGAACGTTCACATTCAGAAGATGAAGGTAGCGGAAATGATAATGCTCAAGTGGATGTGTGGTCATACTAAGAGAGATATGATTAGAAACAAAGTTATACGGGACAAGGTTTGAGTGGCCTCCGTGGAGGTCAAGATGAGAGAAGCGAGATTGAGATTATTCGAGCATGTAAAGAGGAGGTGTGAGAATGTGCTAGTTAGAAGGTGTGAGAAGTTGGCAATAGCATGAGTTAGGAGAGGTAGAGGTAGGTCGAATAAAAACTAGGGGAGGTGATTAGACATGACATAACACAACATTAGCTGATTGATGACATGACTTTAGATAGGAGAATTTAGAGGTCGAGGATTAGGTTAGAAAGTTAATTGATCGTTAATTTTTGTCGCACTGTGTCTGTGTGTAAGAGAGGTAGGAGGCTAATCTCTTCACCTCATCTTCTCATTTTCTTTCTAGTATTATTTAAGTTTCGCGTAGATTCATATTCGTATGTGTGTATTGTTATGTGTTGCTTCTTTGGTTTGTATCGTAATATCTTGTTGTCTTATTTTCCGTGAATTTCTGCATTGACTACAGTCTTTTTTTTAGCCGAGGGTCTATCGGAAAAAACCTCTCTACCCCACAAATGTAGAAGTAAGGTCTGCATACATCCTACCCTCCACTGATTCCACTTATAAAATTATACTGACTATATTGTTGTTCGAGTGATCAATTTTTTAAAAAATACTTACATACTAAACAAAAAAAATTATTTTCCAAAACATTTTCCTTAGTACCGAACGCACCTAATCCTTCATATAAAAAAAATCTTACTTGTAGCTGGAGGGCCAAAGAAAGAGATAAGGCACAGGCCACAGGGTAAGAGAATCCCATCCCAAAATCAACCAATCAGATCCGTAAAGGCAGGGAGAATATGAGTGGGGTATTCACAATTTCCCCATCTTCCTCTCTGTATTCTCCTCCTACTCAATCCAAACCTCGGCTCCAACGTTGTTGCATCATTCCCAGATGGAATTCCTCTCTTCCAATCACTAACAAGAGTGTTCCACCACTCAATTTCAGCTCTGGTCCCGGGGTCCCTCCTCCTGGTATGACCGATTCATTTTCCCCATCTCTGCTATGGTTGTGGTTGTGGTTATAGTTCAACAATTTTTGAAAAAACATATCTTATCCAAGGTTATCTGGTCAATTTCGCATACTTAAAAGTTTATTTAGCCCTTTTTCGTGTATTAATCAGTTAATTAGGTTAATTGGGGTTCAGTTAACTTAAGGGCATATTTGGACCAAACCTACTACTAAATGGTACATTTATATGTAAGCTAAACTATTAAGGAAGGACATATCTGTTCAATTTCGAATACTCTTAAAGTGCATATTTTGCCCTTTTTCGAAAAAAGAGTATATACAAAAGAAATAAGTCAACTGCAGTAATACACAAATACTCATGTCTAATGAAGCATAAGCTGAAATTGATCTCGAGGAAATTAAATCGATCTCTCTAACAAAATGGACAAGGATTAACCATGATAAGATTTCAATTACACGTTCTGCTTAAGTCTAAAACAGATCCAAATACATCTATATCTCGGTGAAAAGAAAACAAGAATTTCAGGATTGGATAGACAGACATTTTAAGCAATATCTTTGAAGTACCTGAAATGAGAAAAAAGATGAAACAACGGAAACAAGCATCTGACAGAGGAGAGCTTGATAATGAGCAGTCATCCGTAGAAGAGTTTGAGTGCCGGATAGAAGTGTCAAAAGTAAAAGGAAAAGAAAGAAAGAGATGCAATATGCAATACAGAAATTTAACTTGTGATTAATGTGCAATCAAATAACAAGGGACCGGCTTCTTTCCAGGTGAATCCGTGAGTGTATTATGAGGATGGACCTTCCTTTCCAGTATCACCTTACTTACAATTATTATATACACATTTAGGTGTTCTTGAGCCACAAAACATGGGTGCACGTATACCCGGTAGTCATAACGTAGATCCGCTGCTGCATTGTGGGATTGCACACTTACTGACTTAAAACGTACCATCGTAAGAGCTTGGATCCAGTCTCTTGCTTTTGTGGTATCCATGATAATAATTTATGGCTTCTCCTTTGCAAACTGTGGTCAGTTGAGGCCTCGAGTCTCAAGGAGTAAGATACTAGGTATACCTGGTAGTCAGATATCTATTTCAAAGGAAACTTGACTAAAACTAGGAGTCACTATTGATCCCGGAGAGTTGAGAAAAAAGAAAAGAGAAAAAAATCTTCGCTTGTCCATGTCGATCAGTTTTAACTGTATGGATCTTGCGAGATATTAGGTTCGACCTTCTGCTTTGAGCCCGACCTAGAGTAGCTTCTCAGTAGTGTCTTCCTTCCTAGAGATAGAACTCTAACTATCAAACGCGTCCCATCTCCTTATTCGAGATATCTGAGGACTAAAATAGCTCCATAACTAATACTCCTTCCCATGTTATATGTAGGTGTTTGATTGGATATGTAGTTTAATAATATGAAGAAGATTTTGACATGTAAGCCAAATATATGCAAAGTACCCAAATTATCCTTTTAAATGAGTGATCGGTGATAGTTTCACATGTCTTCTTTTTCTCTCTCCTTGTAAAAGAATGAAGTTTATATCAAGTGGGTCCACAAGTCATGTCATTAAGGTTAAAATGGGAATGCTAAAATTAAACAGATTCAAAATAGAGAAAGGTGTCATTCTTTTGAGATAGACTAAAAAGGGAAGTGTGTCGCAATGTCGGCTAATATGAGTCGGGGGAGTAACTTATAATCGACAAACCCATTATCCTTATGCTCTGGACTTGCTTCTTGGTACAAGGGGAGGGACAAAGAATTCTTGTTTCAGTGTTGTTTCTTTGAAAAGTGTAGTGGCTAACTTGAATTGGTTCGCAATGATTATTTCTGATCATTTATTCACTTCTATTTCAATATAATTTTTTCTTATTCAGTAGGGAATATCACCCATTACTCATTTTTGGCTATTCTTCGTCCTTGTAACTAATATGGTGTGGTGTTGTGCTACTTGTTTGCTGAAAACTATTGTTTAGCAAAGGTGATATGAAGGAGTTACAGCATTTCCTGCCTAGTCATAGGGTAAATTTAAGCTACGAATGTTGGAAAATACTTGACCGTTTGGCTATAAGAATTATTCACTTTTTTTCGGAATTTTTTTTTCACTTTTTTCAAAAATCAGTGTTTGGTCATGAAATTTCCAAAAACAACCAAAACCTTGTTGAAAAGTACATTTCAATAACAAAATATTATTTGCAAAAACTATGGCCAAACACAACTCCAACTCCAACTTCAAAAAATTTCAAAAAAAGTGAAATTATTTTTGGGTTCTATGGCCAAACGCCTACTAAATAAGAGAAGCCTTTGGACTGTATTATTAACCATGCCCTATCTTGTGTTAAAGTAGTACCTTTGGTAGTCACGTCGTCGGTAAGAGTTATGTATAATTAGAATTTAGAAGCTACGAGTGTGTCTCTGTAGCTGGGAGATCTAATAGTGACCACAAGAAGTAACCAAATACGACGCATCATCAAGATGTTCAACAGAAAAAGAGAAGCACCTTCAAAGCCTGCGTCCTCTCTGACATAGAAGTTTTACATAATGATCATTTAGAATTAATAGATTAGCTCACTCTTTTGATTTCTGTGTCCAGAATGCAAACCTGTGCTGACTGTAACTGAGTATTAATCTTCTGTCTTGGAGTTCTTGCCTATTGTACGGTCCTTCCATTTGCCAAATTCCACATTGCAAGAGTAATTATGTTTGCATACTTCTGACCTGGGATGTCTGCCTTCATTTGGAATAAGTTCATTTCGTTTTTCACAATCTCTTCAGTTCTTCTTATTTTTTTCTTCTTCTTTTTCTTTTTTTTTTTTTTTTGGGGGGGGGGGGGGGGGGGGGGATTGGTTAAGTAGGCGTTTGGCCATAGATTTTATTTTATTTTTCACTTTATTTGGAAATTATTGAGTTGGAGTTAAAGTTGTGTTTGGTTATAGTTTTTGCAATTTTGGAATAATATTCATGCTTGAATGCACTTCTCTAATTTGAAATACAACTTCAAAAGTGAAAAGTGAGTTGGAAAACAGGTTATAAGTTGTTTTCCCAATTTGATATGCAACTTCAAGTTGGATTTGAAATTTTCATGGCCAAACACTATTTTTCAAATAAAGTGAAACTATTCCGGGAAAAAGTGAATAATTTTATGGTCAAACGGGTCCAAGTATAATTTCTTCACTTTTCCTTATCTTCCAGTGAATAAAGTGATAGATTTTCTCTTTGCTCCATTTGAAGAGCCCTCATTTTTAGCGGCTCAAAGAGACTTGCTTTGTAACTTGAAATTGAGAATACACCTTTCTTTGGTTCTTCCCATTTCTTTTTGGCTTCTCTCGACTTTCTTTTTCCTCTTGTATCTTTTTCTCTTTTGAATATGAAACTATTCACCAATATTTTGTTTCATCAGTCTCCTCTAGATTCCTGCATATCTTTCAATCTTGTATCATTGAGCTAAAATCGTCTCTTTTGCAGGTGAAAATGAGAGTAAGAATATCCTTGATGCATTCTTCTTAGGTAAAGCTCTGGCGGAAGCAGTTACTGAGCGCATAGAGTCTACAGTAGGAGAGTTCCTAAGTACAGTTGGCAGATTGCAAGCAGAGCAACAAAAGCAAGTTCAGGACTTTCAGGTATTTAGTAGTACAAGTAGGAAACTAGATGCTAATGCTATTAGTTAGATTAAATAATATGAATGTTCTGAGCAATTTGTTTTATTTTACTTTGGAGGTCCTCATTTAATGATATTTAATACTCCCTAAGTGTCACCTTAGCAAAAATAACGCCCATTAAGGGTCTATTTGGAAAGCCACCTGGTAATTGGAATTGGTGTAATTACTAGGGTAGTAATTACACATCCTAGTAATTACGACTTGTTTGTTTGTCATAATGTAATTACAGTGTAATTACAAGCTTGTTGTTTGGTTGCACAAGTGTAATTACACGGTTAGTTTAATTTAAAAATAAAATGTAATTATAAAAAATTAAAATTAATATCTAAAAAATAGGTGCATTTATAAATGATATTAAATTAGTTATTTAATAACACATTGTTTCTTGAAAATATATAATTAATAATCATATATTTGTAACTAATATTGTAAAAAATAATTGATATATATTTTAAACTAATAATATTTTAATTTTAGTTAATTATAAAACTTAAAAAGCAAAACTTTTTTGTGAGAAAATCATGGATTGGATGTTTGACAAAAATATTTATAAATATAATGCCATGACATTATTCAAATGTTTGACAAAAAAAAATCTATCAACTGTAAGTGAAAAATAAACAACATGCAATGTGAAATAACAAGTCAATAGCACTAAAGCAAATAAATTAAAACAAAAAATATAACCTAAATTCAAAATCCAAGGGAAAATGTTTAACATAATACTCTTATGTCAAATTCCAACATTACATAAGTAAGTTCCAATGTAACATAAGTAAATATAATTCAAAAGAAAGGGAAAATATAAGTATATAACCACATTCACAACGAAATTCTACTTTAATAATGTCACTCATTATATGGCAAGTTTGTTAATGACTCATTCTTTCTAAAGTGTAGTTACAAAAATTAGATAATAACACGGTTATGCTAAATGAATAAAATAAAAAATAAAAAAACACGAGCAATTACATGGAACCACAAGAAATAAATGTTGGGAATGAGAAGAAAGGAAAGATAAATAATATAAAAATATATATATGTTAAAAATAAAATAAAATAAAATTAAAATAATAGAAATAAAAGAATAAATAAAAAAAGAAAAGGAATTAATATAAAACAAAAAAGGAAGAAACTAAAAAGTAACTCTGTAATTACATGGTGTAATTACACCCAATTCTCAACCCCTTTTGACAATTGAAGAGTGTAATTACATCCTCTCAATTACACCAAATTCTCACTTAAATGTGTAATTACTTGGTCAAATAAACAAGCCAAACTGTGTAAATACACCCAATTCCAATTACCTGGGTGGCTTTCCAAACCGGCCCTAAGAAATCAACAAATGCAATGTGGAGTTTACTAAACTAGCCCTATTTATTAGTACTCCCTATGTCCCAATTTATGTGACACCGTTTTCTTTTTAGTTGTCCCAAAAAGAATGTCACATTTTTTTATTTGGCAACTATTTAATGATACCATCTCTATTTTATCCGTATTGGGTCCCACTTAATTTTGAAAATGTACTTATTGTGAAGAAAAGTAAAAAAAAAAAAGTAGACATTAAAGTAAGGGCAATTTAGTAAATATAACAAAGTCTTCTTTTATTTCTTAAACTCCGTGCCCGGTCAAATGATGCCACATAAAATGGGACGGAGGGAGTATATGTTTTTTGAGAATTGAGCGATATTAAAGAGGACTAATTCTTTAATGCTAAGGACATACTTGGAAACACTTGTCAATTTTTGTCTTGAATTCCTAAGGTAACACTTATTTTGGGACAATTGTTTTTTGCTAAGGTGACACTTATTTTGAGACGGAGGGAGTAGTTTCGTATTGACATTTACCGACAATTACAAGAAAACTTACAAAAATTAGAAAAAGCTATGGGTGGCCAGTGGGCCGGGCTCGAGTCTGGCGGGCCGGGTCTGGCGGGGTCGGGGTCGGGGCGGGACGATCCGGGGGGTCGGGATCGGGACTAGCGGGGTTGGGTCCGGGCGGGACTGTCTCGGTCCGTCCGATCCCGATCCCGTCGGTATCGGGCGGGCGGGCTCGGGTCGGGCTCGGGTCGGGGCGGGCGGGCTCGGGTTTTCCTTTTTTTATTTTTTTTAAATAACATATGTATAAAAAAAAACTCAATAAATAAAACAAGATAGTGTAATAAAAACATCCCAAGGCTGTTTTTGTGCCTCTTATATTATTTAATAGACATATGATTTTTTTGTAATACAAATACAATTGTCTAAAATCTAAATTGCAACTTTATGGTGTTGTCCAAAAGTTGCAAATTACATAATAAAATTGCAATTAAAAAAATTACATTTTCAAAAAAATTTGTTCTAATTGCTTGATGATTTCATGTGGTTCTTCGGTTGGAATAGGTATTTGTTGGTCAAATTGATCCACGTCGCTTCCACTACCTTCGGTTAAGATTTCGTTGTAGTTTTCATCATCTTCTTCGTTGATCTCCGGTTGACCGCACCTTCTCCGCTCCGCTCGTATCCAATCTCTCGAATAATACCGCAATTTCCAAGTCGTCTCCGCCAATGAGTGTCGTGGTCTCCTATTGATATCCGCTGCGAGAAAAGCGCTTTCCGACGCGATTGATGACGCTTGAATGTTCAAAACATCTCGAGCCATCAATGAAAGTGTCGGAAAGGTCTTCTCATTCCCCTCCGTATTTCAAACAAGTCTTCTTGTCCATCTTCATTGATAACTTCTTGATACGGTACGTAACCCCGCAAAACAAAAATATCCAACTCGCTAATTTGGTTAGTAGAGGTACGGCCGCACATTCTATTTCGAGGCTTTCAATACTAGCCGCAGAAACAACATGCCTTTTGTGAGGTTGTGTTGAAGATGAAGAAAATGGTATGGTAGCCAGGTACGTTACTAGCATTTTCTTGTTGATAAAATCTATATATATTTTTGCGGTGGTGTTCTACGCTATTCAACACTTCTTCTTTAGTTTGTTCAATAGGTGGTGGGTGATTTAGATTTTTGGGACTTGGAGGTGGTAGTACTTCTATACAATCGTAAATAGTTTCAATTAGTGATTTAGTACCGTCTATTTTAATAGTAGGATTTAATACGAGAACCAATAATATAAATAGAAGGAATAGGAATAAAATATTTTTTTATTTTGACAAACATTTTTTTAATAGTCGCCTTATAATTTGGTTTTTCCATATATTCACTAAGTAATAAAAATATTAGAGTTATATAAAATAACATAGTTGAAATAGTAGGATAATATATACCGGAAAATTCTTTTGTTGCTTGAAAAAATTTCTCTAAAAATACAATAAGTTCGGAAAATTTTTCCCAATCACTATCTAAAATCATATCAATTTGGCTTTTTATTATGAGAGTTAAAAAATAAAAAGTTATAGGTAATTTATAGTCATAAGCAACAAGGAGTTGCTCGTATAAAGAATTCCACCTAGTGGATACTTCTTGTGGAATTCTTCTAAAAGGTAGTCCACAATCATGACAAATTTTTTTATATTCTTTTCTACGTTGTACTTTATTACTTTTAAAAATAAAGTTTATAGCAAATTGTATTTTACTAAGAATGTCTTCAAAAAGTGATAGACCATCCTTTACAATTAAGTTATATATATGGCACGCGCATTTTATATGAAAATGGTCCGGAAAAGATGGAGCTAAACTATTTTTTAACATTGTAATTGCGTAATTGTTATTAGAAGCGTTATCTAATGTAATAGTCATAATTTTATCGGTAATTCCGTAATAATCGCACACTTGATAAATATTTTCTACGCAATAAAAGTACCCGGTGTGCCTATCATCTATATATCTATACGCTAAAATACGTTTTTGCATAGACCATTTATAATCTATCCAATGACAAGTTACGGTTAAATAATCATGGCCGTTAGTACTACGACCTATATCGACGTGATAGATACTTTGCCATTAAAATGATATAATGAAAAACGTAAATATTGTTGATATTCATGCGCAAATTTAAATACATCTCTCTTAACAAAGTTGACCTAGGAAAACCGTTAAAAGCGAGGATTATATATATCTCTAATGTAATGAATAAAACCGGGAGATGAAGGAAATGAAAAGGGCAAACCCTCCACAAGAACTAATTTTGATATTGCTTCCCTATCTCTATGTTTGTTGTATTTAGAGCCTACAATTCCCCCCGTCATAGGGTTAATTTGACCCTGTACTTGGTCCGGACAAGATCGTATGTGAACCTTGTCCCGATGGAGCGGCCGTTTGCGCACCCGGTTTTGAAGCCCGGTATTGGGCATACCTAGTGGATGAGCACTTACTACGTGTCTAATTAAACCCCCGTCCCACCGTGACCTTTTCCGTTTTAAATTTTAAAACATTTTTACAAATTTTACATATGGCTACTTGATTCTCTACGTCCCTATCAAAAAATGTCCATGCATCCGATTTTAATGGTCGTTTTTTGGACCTCGTCTCATACTAGGGGGAATAGGAGGTATTTCAGTTGAAGGTGCACTAGTGGGCGTGTTGTCATCAATATTAGTGGGTGTATCGTCTAGATCATCGTCTAAATTAAAGTCTTCTTGAGTTCCAGAAAATAACTCCTCGTCTAAATCTAATGGTATTGTAGGAAAATGTTGAGTATCAACAAAATCATCTGTGTAGGAATAAGATGACTAGAAGAAGTACCCTTGCCCCGGTTGCCTCTACTAGAAGAAGCACCCTTACCCTTACCCTTAAACATACCTCTAATTCCTTCCATTTTAATTATATGCTAACAAATAATTAAAGTAAATAAAATTAAGTGCGCTAAATAAAATAAACAGACAATAATAATTTAATGAAGGAACGAATGTACCAAACGCCGACGTAACGTCGACGTGTAAATCGAGAGGTTGAAAATTGAAACTTTGCTCGATGGAAGATCCTCAAGCTAGTTGCCAACTTCACTCCCAATTTCCAAATGAATTAATAAAATTGAATATTTAGCAAACAATGTAGAGAGATATATTGAGAAATTAGAGAGATTGTAGGAAGATTTGTGAGAAAGATGAAGAGAAAATGAGTTATTTATAGTTGAAAAATTGGGTTAAAGTGTAAATATAAGAACTTATGGGTTAAAAATAAATATTAAGGGGTAGGGGGGTTGGGGGGGGGGGGGGGGGGCCTAAAATGGCCGTTGGCCAACGGCCATAATCTAAAATGGCCGTTGGTGCAACGGTTATTTTTGCAAAGGGGGTGTAATTGTCGGGGTCGGGGTCGGGGTCGGGACGGGCTCGGGTCCGGCGGGCCTGGGGCGGGCTCGGGTCTGGCGGGACGAGACATCGTCCCGTCCCGAGTTCGAGTCCCGCCCCCGTTAAATTTTTTTTTTTTTTTTTAGAGCGGGGTCGGGTCGGGACCGGGGTCGGGCCGGGGTCGGGTCGTCCCGGCCCACTGGCCAGCCTTAGAAAAAGCTGAAATTTTGCATAACTTGATAAAGTGAGCACTATGTTTTCTCATAGTACACACACAATTAGCCTCTATCTTTAACTATGTTGTACACTGGATAAGCATTGTAACTATGAAATTCTTGTATATCGTTCCTGGATGTCTAGAGTTGTTTCCACAAAAGAAAAAACAACTACTTAGTGGATAAAGTTTATACACAACTTCGCCAGAAATGTGTAACCTCAAAGGTTTGTGCTAAAACAGGAGGAGGTTCTTGAAAGAGCCAAACAAGCCAAAGAGAAAGCAGCACGTGAAACGATGGAAACACAGGGACTTATTCCCAACTCATATGCAGCAGATACATCGACAGCTGGTGCTCGTGTTACTTCAGCAAGTGCAGCCTCAGCTTCCGGTAGCGTAGCTAGTCCACAAACAAACATAAATTCCCAGCCTGCTAACATTGATTCAGAAGATGGAAGCAAGGACTCTGAACTAGGGGCATCGAATGGAGACTGATACCACCTCCTGTAGGCTGTAGTTGTACGTGTATTCATCCTTGTGACGTAATCTTGTTATACCTAGTTTAGATTTGTTCAATGGAACAATATGATACTTGTAGAAGAGGAAAGAGAGTGTGAATATCATTTCCCCATAAATATTGTACCTTTTCTCTTTGGATTGTCGATAAAACTTCATAGCTTCTAGTACAATGTTGTCAGTCGTGTAGTTTGAAGTCAGACTTGATTTACTGTTGGAAAAATGTATTATATAGTAAAAGCTATCACCATACAGATCGAAGAGACTAAATTTGTGATGTTCGAATTTGATGTGATTCAATACACCAAAATTGAAAACAATAAACAAGATATGGATAAAATCAAAGGATTAGCAAAGAAAGAAAGAAATTAGGTTGGCGAGAACAGAAGTTAGAAGAAAGAAAGATTAATACAATATCTAAATACACATTTAATTACTAGATTAAACGATAGCAGGAGAGAGTGAACTCATACAATAGAATTCTTACCAAGCAAGAATCCAAGAAGAGTTCACGAAGAGATAAAAGAGAATATTCTTAAGCTCAAAAGGGAGAAACTCTATCAAAAATGAACCCTAATGTGAGAGACTTACAAAATTATTTATACTTTGCAAAAATTATCAAAGTACAAGAATGAGCAAATTATAAAAATTGTCACTTGAGCATATTGATAGTCTTGACATTTCAATCGGAAATCAACATCGAGTTCCGGCTATCCAAAAAACGCAGACTGAAGAAGTCTTCCTTCCATAGTTCTTTTAAGTTTAACAACTAATGATTGTTGGAAGCATACTCCAAAGTCTTTGATAACCTCCTTAGTTGTCATCACTTCCCTAGTAAATTTATTTGAGCATGAACTTTAATAGTTCTTTTAATAAATTATCAATCTTCCATGACACTTGGAGCTCTTCAAGGTGATTGGAATCTTTCATATACAAGAATCAAAATAGTCCACATCCTCATTCTTGATATCGACCTTTGTACCTCAGTTTGCATCTAAATTAGTCGTGCAAATTACGTGCCGGGGGACTTGTACGTATTCCATGTGTAACTTGTGTGATAATTTCGCTTAGTAAAAAACCAAGATGCCATAGACAAAAACTCTCGTGATATATAATTGCCTCAATTTAATATAACAGGAAAGAAGATGGTCTCTGGGATCAAAATTTTACAGGGCAGACAAATTTAGCAACAAAAACTGATTTTTAAGAGAGTTCCTAGCTGGGAGTTACTCTTCATTCATTATCCAACTCAACACCGGATGGCAGCTCAAATCTGTTATTCTTGCTTCCATCAGTTGCTACAGGTTCATCGTCGGCATCATCCATGGCAGAATCCTTCTTGATATAATCTACCTTAAAGTCATAATCATCGTTCATCATATCACTGGCAGTTGAGGGCTTGTCTTTCTTCCTCCTTTTCTTCTCAGATTTTCTCTGTTTAGTGTTCAACATGCCTTCCTCGGCGTACAACTTCTCATTTTGTTTGCTACTGGCACTTTTACCCTTCGTCTGGCCTGCATCACCTTCTGCTGAATCCATTGGCTCATCTCCGTTCTCACTAACAAGGTTTTCTGTTGCATTATCATTTTCAGCCAATGGCTGCTGCGCGTTGTCCTGAAATACAAATAGGCAACAAAACTCTTAAAACTTTTTTGTTTTGAAAAAGATACAAGTTGACTATAGCTGTGACAAGCATGATCATAAATGGAGAATGCAGGAAAAAATGTCATCTGATATGCCTCATATGATAATTGGATTCAAAGCTCTTGTCCTGAAATTTTGTGGGAAAAAAGCATTCAAAGATGATCTGTAACCAGAGTTCTTTGGGAAAAATTGAGTCAAACAATGACTTATAGTCAATGCAGCCTTTAAATCACAAAACTAGATGCATTCATCTTAAATTGATAACATTTGAAGTGCAAAACTGATAAAGGGTACAGCAATTACGGAATATATAGGAATCAAATACAAATTGTATTCCTAGAAGTATAACGGGGGAGTCACTTACCTCTAGCATGTTCTCATCAAAGTTAACGGGCGGATTTGATGGAACTTCAACTGGGTTAAAATCGTTGACAGATTTCAGGCTTCCAATAATAGAGGATTCAGTTCCATAAACTTCATCGATATTGAATTCTTTCCCAAGTTCTGAAACTATCTTGGCCTCTGAATGCTCCCCGTCATTCCTGGCTGGGGGCAAGGTGTAGTATGGAATTTTCCCTGGAATGCGTGAACGGGACATCAGATTCTAATAATACGGTGCTTTCATCAATGAGTGTCATATTCTCTCATATTTTGTAAGTTAAAGTTCTTTCGAAAGAAACTAAATGGTATTCACACATACCCTCATTCCAGTCGTGCAGAACAATCCTTGCAGCAGCATCAACATCAACAATTCCTCCCTTTTTGAGCTTACCCCTAACCATAGCAACTTTCTGAAGAAAGTCATCCACTGAATCAAAGGTAGGAACCTTATATATGGTAACCAACATTCTTTCTGGACAAAGTTTGAGAATCTCCTTCACTGTAAACCCAAAGTATAAGCAGTCAGATACATCAATACTATTGAAAGAGTAGAATCAGAAGCAAAAATGGGAAACAAAATCCAATTACCAGGACCAACTGGGTCCTCTAACTTTTCTATCCTCTTGCAATTTCGAAGAGCAATAGATGCATCGTCCTCAGATGCAGACCTAAGCATCACAACCCCAGGGCAGTCCAGCAATTTAACATTCTTATCTAACTGGACTTCTTGCAAGGATCTTGTTAATCCTGGAGTAGCACCTACATTGACTACGTGGGATCTCTTCAAGCTATTAATCAGGCTACTTTTACCAACATTTGGTAGACCAATGACTCCTACAGTGATTGATTTCTTGATCTGCAAGGAATTAGCATTAGTGGGAAACAGTAATAACTCAAGCAAACTGCAAAACTAAATAACATGATTGACTAAACTAGACAACTGAAAGGGCTGGTTAATTTACTCCACACAACTCGAAGGTCTGAAGTACTTCAAATTTCCTTGTCTTATTTTATTCCTCCAAAACCTTTCATCCCAAGCATCCAAACACATAAGAATTTTACCATAGAAAGGACCCATATCAATAGGGGATAAGTACAATGAGCCATTTTCATGTGACAAGATAGCCATTTCATGGTGGACCCACCTAAATGCAGCTACACGCGCTACACATACGATGAGTTCAAGTTTTTTTAATCAAACAATAAAGTTAAAGGTCTGAAAGACCCGTGTAAAGTGCAACTTTGCCACAGAAGCTCAAACAACTTCTCGATGCTGATGACCAAGTTCAATGTCTCCTAGTTCATCTTGATCCATAGAAGCAATCTTTATAACACATTCAGAGATATCCAATACACGCACACAACTGTATGAGACAAGAGATTTCAAAATATCCAAAGTGTATGTAGAAATGGGGTTAAAATGTCGAGCTTCTGTAGATTTAAATTCCACCTGGGTTTATCCCAAAAGAATTCATTTGAAATCCAAATGAAATTATCTAAATGTGGAAGAAACAATTAAATGCATTGGTTACTAGCGCTTTGTGCAAAAAGTACACAAGTTGAAGTTCCGGGGCATATTCCAGAACTCAACTGGAACACAAACTGGAGAGAGAACCCCATAAAGATGATCATGGAAGTACCTCATGACTTCGTGAGTAATTCTTCAGCAATTTTATCAGTGTCTCGGCTCCAAGGCAATCACTGGTCTGCAGAAGATTGCTAGTCTTAGTCTTAGTCTTACTCTTACTAGCCTTTGAGGAAGGCTTCCAACCCAAGTTTGACTTCTGTTCTTGGGTGCTACACTTGAAAGCAACCGTTGGTAATTCCTCTCTTAGATACTTTAGCCACTTTTCTGCAGCTTCCCGAGGAATGAGATCTGGAGAAAATAGTTGGAAGGTAAAAATTCTAATCCAAGTAAGCATGTAAAAATAGCGGGAGCTTAGTGCACCGGGCTGCCCTTTGAGTACGCATGTAAAAAGTACCCCTTCAAAGTTTCTCTACTGAGCACTGTATGAATCATCATTAATCTAGGACTCTTACGCAACATTTACAGAGCCATAAAAACAGACCAGAATATAAGTTAGTGACCTATATCAAAAGGCTGAAGCCGAGATACATACACATACATATTATATTTAGATATGCAAACTTTTTTACACGTATTAAAGATAAGGATATTATATATACATACATATATATCACCCATCATCACCATTATCCACTTCTTTGGGCTTCTCTATGATTAAACTCCAACCAACAACCTTTTACTTTCTGAATGACATATAAGACACGTGGTATCACCGTAACTATCCCTGATCAGTATACCGTACAAGAAAAGAAAACCCAAGCAGAAACAGGATAAAGCTAACAATAATAGAACGAAAAAATACCAATTTTATTGAGGAGTAACACAAGATGTTTCTCAGGTCCTGCTCTCATCACCATCTTTTCCATGTCAAGACAGCGGGTACCAAGAGGATCTCGAGCATCAAGCACTTCCAAAATGACATCCGAAGCATCAATTACTTTGACCAACTCCTTGTAGAAAGCCCTTTCAGAGTTATCTATATCAAACAATCAAGCATCAAGATCAAGGAAAGAAAAAAGGAGTAGACCTCTAATTTTACTCCCCCTTCCTTTGCCAATCGACCAATAATGAACATATAGAGAAAGCTTCCGCATACCCCGTTGTTTAACAAAAGAAGCTGAGCCATCATTTACCCTTCCTCCTCCAGTTTCTTTTTCTTTCGTTGAAGTCAGATCTTCCAGCTTGGACTCATCATCATCCGCAAGCAGTCCAAGTTTTCTCTTCTTAGCCTGGAAAACAATGTCAGTGGTAGGTAAACATGTGGACTAAATATCACCAGGAGGAAACATAGGAAACCAGAACCCCAAAAGCAAGAAACCTATATCGAACAATACACACAAGTTTTTTCCACCATTGAGATGGGAGTTGGTCTGCCAACATCATGGCTGAGATTTCCAAGTAGCCACCTATAAAGGCCATTAATAGGGAGGCTTAAGCCATTGATTCCACTTTGTTAATGCTTTTCTTTTTATCCGTATATGCCACTCTTCGAGCACACAAAAAAGTAAATCTTACCTGAAAATGAGTGAGATACATTCTTTTTTTTCATAGTTCCTTTTTCCTTTGTCTCAACTTTTTTGAAACTTCTAAACAAGTCCATGTTCCCTTCTATTTCTTTGTATCGAGTAAAAAAAATAATAAAACCGAGATATTTTCATATCAGAATCAACAGCTGACAGTGAATATCAGCGAGGCAGAGAACCTCAATTTAGTTTCCATAAATTCCATTGAACATTTCAGCACAAAGTAGTCAGCAACAAGCATCAACAATCAAAACTGTAACTTAACAAAAATACATCCCTTTTTCTAAACTCAACCACACATAGCCTTCGAATGCCTCTAAATTACAATATAAAGTTCAAATTACATGGCACATCTCAATCTCACCGAGGACATGACCCTAGGAGAGCATGGAGTTCGAGGATTGGGGTAAACGGTCAGTGGGTAGTCGAAAGTTTTCTCACTTCCATGTGGGAGGGAAGGGTTCTAGTATGGTGCATCTATCTGTATCCTTGCCAGTAATTTTATGCTAGCATTATCTTATTCTTGGATTTTATTAGTATTGTTGTTTCATTTACTTTGGCTATCTACAATCTACACTATTTTACTGTCAGTACTTTTCTTTCTTCATTATTTTCATCATTGCTTTTTACTTTTGCTCTTCTTTCAAACATGTTCTCGAGCCGAGGGTCTATTGGAAACAGCTTCTGTACCGCTCAAGGGTAGGGGTGAGGTTTGTATACACACTATCCTCCCCAGACTCCACTTGCGGGACTATACTAGGCATGTTGTTGTTGTAAAGTGCAAGTAACACAAAATCTGGCAAGACATATCATGGAAACAAACTAAACAAAATAAAAGTGATTACCCTCTCTTTACGGGCAGCTTTCTTCTGCTCCAATTCATCGATAGCTCGAGCACGACGAGCTTCAAGAGCCTTGAGTTCCTGCTCCTTGAAAGGCCAATCATTAGGAATACCTGGATCCTTTTCTACCTTAGGTTTCTTATTAAGGCCCAACTTCTTAGCCTCTTTGGCCTTCTTCTTATGGTGCTCCTTCACTTTCCTTATTATCTTGTGCTTTTGCTTCAAACTCACCCTCTTACTCTTACTCTCTGTAAACAAACGTTTACATAATTATCAAAACTAATACATAAAATTGAATAAAAAATTAACACAATAAAGCAGCTTCAAATTACTTTCTCTCTGCAAACATTTACATAATTATAAAAAATAATACACAAAATTGAATAAAAACAATTAACAGAATAAAGCAGCTTCAAATTACTTCCACTCTGCAAACATTTACATATTACCAAAACTAACAGAAAGTTGAATAAAAAAGGTTAAAAGATTAAAGGTTCAATTACTTACTCTTGCTTTTCTTCACCATTTTTGTGTTTGCTGGGTGATGATAGCTGTTTTTGCTCTTTCAGAGATTTAACAGGGAAGGTTTTTAGGGTTTAAAAGGAGGCTGCGGAAATAAAAAGAAGGATGGGTCAATTACGCGGGTCGATTTCGGGTTGGTGTTAAACCCGGATGTTAGCATGCAAAAAGTTGGTAAAAAATATGGCTGGCCAACGGGGCGGGGCGGCCCGTTCGCCCGACCCGACCCCGCCCGGTTACGCCCCTACCCCGCCCGGTTACGCCCCTACCCCGCTATAAAAAAAATTGGTAACTGGACTCGAACTGGAACGGGACCTGGGCTCGTCCCGCCCGGGCCCATCCCGCCCAGTCCCACTACGTCCGACCCGCCCAGTCCCACTACGTCCGACCCGCCCAGGTCCCGCCCGATCCCTCCCCTTTGCAAAAAATGGTCGTTGCACAACGACCGATTTATATTTTGGTCGTTGTGCAACGGCCATTTTTGGCCTCCCTCAACCCCCTACCCCTTAATATTTATTTTTAACCCCTAAGTTAATATATTTACACTTTAACCCAATTTTCAACTATAAATACTTAATTTTCTCTTCATTTTCTAACAAATCTTCCCACAGTCTCTCTAATCTCTCAATCTATCTCTCTACAAGTCTACATTATCTACTAAATATTAAATTTTATTTATTCATTTGTAATTTGTATAACTACATCAAAGTTAAAAATTTGGGAGTGAAGTTGGCAACTAGCTTGAGGATCATCCATTGAGTAAAGTTTCAATTTTCAACCTCGATTACACGTCAACGTTACGTCGTCGTTTGGTACATTTGTTCCTTCTTTGAATTATTATTGTTACTTTATTTTAATTAACACACTTAATTTCATTATCTTTAACTATTTACTATCATAATTAAAATGGAAGGATTAAGAGGTATGTTTAAGAGTAAGGGTGTTTCTTCTAGTAGGGGGTAACAAAGGCAATGGTACTTCTTCCGATCATCGTATTGCTAGACAGGATGATTTGGTTGAAACTGATTTTTTTCCTAAAATACCATTAGATTTAGATGACGAGATATTTTCTGCAACTAAACCAGACTTTAATTTAGAAGATAATCTAGACGACATATCCATTAATCCAGATGACACACACAATAGCGCACCTCCAACTGGAACGCCTCATATTCCCCTAGTATGAGACGAGGCCCTCGTCTCAATAAAACAAAAATTAAAATCAGATGCATGGGTTTTTTTATAGGGACGAAGAGAATCAAGTAGTTAGATGTCAAAATTTGTAAAAATGTTTATAAATTTAAAATGGGAAAAGGTTAGGGTCGGACGGGAGGTTTACTGAGACACGTACAAAACTTTCACAAATCTAGGTGGAATCAATACCTGGCTGAAAAATCGAGTGTGTCAATGCCCTCTCAGTCGGAACAAGGTTCACATATTGTTCCGGACCAAGTACATGGTCAAATTAACCCTATGATGAGGGCCCTAAATACGATAAACATAGAGATAGGGAAGCAATAACAAAATTAGTTGTCGTGGGGGTTTGCCTTTTTCATTCCTTCTTCTCATGATTTTATTCATTACATTAGATATGTATAATTCTGCTTTTAACAGTTTTTCTAGATCAACTGTTAGAAGAGATGTTTTTAAAATTTGCACATGAATATCAACAATATTTACGTTATTCCTTATATCATTTTCCTGATAAAGTATCTATCACGTCTGATATAGGCCGTAGTACTAACGGCCATGATTATTTAACGGTAACATGTCATGGATAAATTATAAATGGTCTATGCCAAAACGTATTTTAGCGTATAGATATATAGATGATAGGCACACTGATACTTTTATTGCATAAAATATTTATTCAGTTTGCGATTATTACGGCATAACTGATAAAATTATGACTATTACATTAGATAATGCTTCTTCTAATAATTATGTTATTAGAATTTTAAAAGATCTTTTAACTCCATCTTTTTCAAATCATTTTCATATAAAATATGCATGTCATATTTATAACTTAGTTTTAAAGGATGGTTTATTACTTTTTGAAGACATTCTTGATCCAATTGTTTTTCAACACTTGGAGTAGCGGACATCAACTCATTAAATTCTTCCATAACCGCCTGAACATGTCCAAGTTAGACAGACATATCCGAATCCTACTTTTTAAGGTTAGTCAATCAAGAGATCACATTATAAAAGTGAGAGATGTCATTTGTGTAGAAAGGAAACAAGTTTGGAACGGTTGAAACTAAAGGTGACCAGTGGGTCGGGGTCGGGGTGGGACGGGCGAAGGGGTCGGGTTGGGTCTGGCGGGGTCGGGTCTGGCGGGACTTGCTCCAGTCCCGTCCCGATCCCATCGGTATCGGGTCGGGGCGGGGTCGGGGCGGGGTCCGGCGGGTTTTCCTATTTTTTTTTTTTTTAAATAACATATGTATAAAAAAACTCAATAAACAAAATAAGATAGTGTAATAAAAATATCCCAAGGCTATTTTTGTGCCTCTTATATTATTTAATAGACATGATTTTTTTGTAATACAAATACAATTGTCTAAAATCTAAATTGCAACTTTGTGGTGTTGTCCAAAAGTTGCAAATTACATAATAAAATTGTAATTAAAAAAATTACATTCTCAAAAAAACATGTTCTAATTGCTTGATGATTTCCTGTGGTTCTTCGGTTGGAATTGGTATTTGTTGGTCAAATTGATCCACGTCGCTTCCACTACCTTCGGTTAAGATTTCGTTGTAGTTTTCATCTTCTTCTTCGTTGATCTCCGGTTGACCGCACCTTCTCCGCTCCGCTCGTATCCAATCTATGTATAATACTGCAATTTTCAAGCTGTCTCCGGCTAATGAGTGTCTGTGGTCTCCTATTTGATATCTGCCGGCAGAAAAAGTGCTTTCAGACGCAGTTGATGACGCTTGAATGTTCAAAACATATCGGGTCATCAATGAAAGTGTCAGAAAGGTCTTCTCATTCCCCCTCCAGTATTTCAGCAAGTCTTTATGTCCATCTTCATTGATAACTTCTTGATACGGTACAGAATCCTGCAAAACAAAAATATCCAACTCGCTAATTTGGTTAGTAGTAGAGGTACGGCCACACATTCTATTTCTGAGGCTTTCAATACTAGCCGCAAAAACAACATGTCTTTTGTGAGGTTGTGTTGAAGATGAAGAAGATGGTATGGAAGCCGGTAAGTTACTAGCATTTTCTTGTTGATAAAATCTATATTTTTTTTTGCATTGGTGTTCTACGCTAGATAACACTTCTTCTTTAGTTTGTTCAATAGGTGGTGGGTGATTTAGATTTTTGGGACTTGGAGGTAGTAGTACTTCTATAAAATCGTAAATAGTTTCAATTAGTGATTTAGTACCGTCTATTTTAATAGTAGGATTTAATACAGAACCAATAATATAAATAGTGGGAATAGGAATAAAATATTTTTTTTTTTGACAAATATTTTTTTAATAGCTGCCTTATAAGCTGGTTTTTCCATATATTCACTAAGTAATAAAAATATTAGAGTTATATAAAACAACATAGTTGAAATAGTAGGATAATATATAAAGAATTCCACCTAGTGGATACTTCTTGTGGAATTTTTCTATAAGATAGTCCACAATCGTGACAAGTTTTTTTATATTCTTTTCTACGTTGTACTTTATTACTTTTAAAAATAAAGTTTATAGCAAATTGTATTTTACTAAGAATGTTTTCAAAAAGTGATAGACCATCCTTTACAATTAAGTTATATATATGGCACACACATTTTATATGAAAATGATCTGGAAAAGATGGAGTTAAACTATTTTTTAAAATTGTAATTGCGTAATTGTTAGAAGAAGCGTTATCTAATGTAATAGTCATAATTTTATCGGTTATTCCGTAATAATGGCACACTTGATAAATATTATCTGCAATAAAAGTACCAGTGTGCCTATCATCTATATATCTATACGCTAAAATACGTTTTTGCATAGACCATTTATAATCTATCCAATGACAAGTTACAGTTAAATAATCATGGCCGTTAGTACTACGACCTATATCAGACGTGATAGATACTTTGCCATTAAAATGATATAATGAAAAACGTAAATATTGTTGATATTCATGCGCGAATTTAAATACATCTCTCTTAACAGTTGACCTAGGAAAACCGTTAAAAGCAGGATTATATATATCTCTAATGTAATGAATAAAACCGGGAGATGAAGGAAATGAAAAGGGCAAACCCTCCACAAAGAACTAATTTTGATATTGCTTCCCTATCTCTATGTTTGTTGTATTTAGAGCCTACAATTCCCCCCGTCATAGGGTTAATTTGACCCCGTACTTGGTCGGGACAAGATCGTATGTGAACCTTGTCCCGATGGAGCGGCCATTTGCGCACCCGGTTTTGAAGCCTGGTATTGGGCATACCTAGCTGGATGAGCACTTACTACGTGTCTAATTAAACCCCCGTCCCACCGTGACCTTTTCCAGTTTTAAATTTTAAAACATTTTTACAAATTTTACATATAGCTACTTGATTCTCTACGTTCCTATCAAAAAATGTCCATGCATCTGATTTTAATGGTCGTTTTGCTGGACCTCGTCTCATACTAGGGGGAATAGGAGGTATTTCAGTTGAAGGTGCATTAGTGAGTGTGTTGTCATCAACATTAGTGGGTGTATCATCTAGATCATCGTCTAAATTAAAGTCTTCTTGAGTTCCAGAAAATAGTTCTCGTCTAAATCTAATGGTATTGTAGGAAAATGTTGAGTATCAACAAAATCACCCTGTGTAGGAATAAGATGACTAGAAGAAGTACCCTTGCCCTGGTTGTCGCCCTTACTAGAAGAAGTACCCTTACCCTTAAACATACATCTTAATCCTTTCATTTTAATTATGATAATAAATAATTAAAGACAATAAAATTAAGTGCGCTAAATAAAATAAACAGACAATAATAATTTAATGAAAGAACGAATGTATCAAACGCCGACGTAACGTCGACGTGTAATCGAGAGGTTGAAAATTGAAACTTTGCTCGATGGAAGATCCTCAAGCTAGTTGCCAACTTCACTCCCAATTCCCAAATGAATAAATAAAATTGAATATTTAGTAAACAATGTAGACTTGTAGAGAGATATATTGAGAGATTAGAGAGATTGTAGGAAGATTTGTGAGAAAGATGAAGAGAAAATGAGTTATTTATAGTTGAAAAATTGGGTTAAAGTGTAAATATAATAACTTATGGGTTAAAATAAATATTAAGGGGTAGGGGGGTTGGGGGAGGGGGGGAGGCCTAAAATGGCCGCTGGCCAACGGCCAAAATCTAAAATGGTCGTTGGTGCAACGGTCATATTTGCAAAGGGGGGAAAAGGGCGGGGTCGGGTCGGGCGGGCCTGGGGCTGGCTCGGGTCTGGCGGGACGATACATTGTCACGTCCAGAGTTCGAGTCCCGCCACCATTTTTTTTTTAGCGGAGTTGGGGCGGGACCGGGGCAGGGTCGGGACGGGGTCGGGGTCGGACCGTCCCGGCCCACTGGCCACCCTTAGTTGAAACAATGGCATCAACTTAGTCAATTTTTGATAAAGTCAATCCTTTCCCATTCGCCCTATCTTTTTTAGTAATATCCTTAACTTGTTTAATCAAATGATCGTGAACACCTTGTCCCTTGCATCATAACTAAACAGAGGAAGACCAAGATAAGTAGTTCGCACTACCATCAAGTATTTATGTGGTAGTTCGGGTTGCTGGAAATCATAGATTTAGAACCAAATATATCTGAACCGAATGACATTTTTCTTCTCAAATACAAGTGCAAAAAGCAAAACAGATCCTCAGAGCAGTGACAGTCGCATGATAGTGTAGCAGGTATAGCTCTGCTTGGAATCACCAGAAGACCCCGCTGGAAGAAGCAGATTGCCGGAAAGACGCCGGAAACTGAAAAAAAAACTAGATAGTCCCAAAAAAAATCAGACCGGATTGCCGGAAAGTAATCGGAATCATGTGGAAATTGGTTGGCTAGGGTCGGAAACAACAAACGAGTGTATCTGAAAAGAATATGCCGGACGGTGGCCGCAACAGTGCTCACGCACCGACGTGTGGATAGATCTCGCCGGAATTGGCGGACATTCTGGCGGCGCGTGGGTGGTCTGTTCGAGGCGGCGCTGGTTGGGGTTTGGTCGCAGAGGTCTTCCGCTTCTCGTGGTGGTGTTGGTTTGGTCACAACACCTACGGAGACGAAAGAACTCGTCGGACAGCCAAGGAAGTTGCCCGAAAAGAAATATTCTCTTCTGATGCTGCTGGCTTTAACTTGGCACTGATACCATGTGAATCGGAAGAGAAAATGAGAGGAACTCAGCTTGATTATTCTCTTAAGCTATTGAAATTTAAATAATTAAATTTATATGTCCTATAAAGAAAAGAAAATCAATATAAATTAATTTTTAATTATAATAGGAGTAAATCAAACTACGATATGCTAGAATATTCATAGAATTCTAATATTTTCAATGGCCTATCCGTTGAAAAGGTAAAATATATATATTTTTAAAATTTTAGTTTTTGTGCGGCTCGCCATGAAAAACGGATAAACAATACTTAATATGCTGACAACCAGGTTGTCAAAAACCAGCCGTTAATATTTACCGATGGAAGTCTGTCGAAAAGTATCAAACCATCATTAGCTCTTTCACATGCCAAGGATAGTCAAAAAGTATCGATGACGTATCATTTCCATCGAAAATTGCATTTCGACGAGCTTGTTCTTGACCTCTATGAAGCCGTCAAGAAACCGTTTGAGAATTTATTACTTTCGACGGCTTCCTCCCTCGGAAATCCGGAAAATTGTCTTGTTTGCTGATATGCTGAGGTGGTTACTTTCTTTCTGATTAACTGAAATTCTCCTTGTCTGTCAAAGTGTTTGATGGACTCCAACTTTGTTTGGCTGAATATTTGGGTTCATGTGAAGTTTTGTTCAATTGCCACTTATATATTGGAAATCTGGACTCTGGGCTGCTACTGCACTATCTTGCTTTGCTGGAACTACGGAGATCTAGTGATCTGTATTGAATTATGAAGATAGTTGCATTCTGCAGGAGAGATTATCTCAAAATGGGGAACAGCCAATAATTTCTAATGCTATATGGATTATGAAAAGGACATATTTTCATAATAACTGACATTGGATGAACTTAGTGTTGGAAATTTGCCTTTGGCGGGAGTTGCTACCGACCAACTTTAACGGCTTAAACACTAGTGTAACGTATGTTGGAAAATCCGGTTCTTCACACATGCATGATCTACTAAGTACGTAGATAACCGTAGGGCCAAGAATCGTCAAATTTCATTGAGAAATGAAAGAGATATTGGTTCACGAAGTAAGGTGTTTGAAGCATGGAAAGTGTGCTATTGTGTGTAATTCTCCCTCATCGGTAGAGGAAGAAAGAATTGTTGTGTATATAAGATTCGAAATTGGTTTGGGGTTTGGGACCCCAAGGGGTATCCCATGTGTTTAAAGGAGGGAGGACCTAGATGTGCTTCGGTTCGAGGAAAGACCACACGCGCGCCGCCGCCGCCCGCCCGTCCCGTCCGGTTCCGGGGTCACGGGCCGTGGGCTGTGGGTCTTCTGATATTATCTTTTTGGGCCAGAAAACTTTGCCGAGAAGTACGTTTGATCCCGAAGTTTCGATGTCTTGTTTGGACGAGAATTCTTTCGGATGTACGATTTGGTCCCCGAAGTTTCAAGATGTACAGTTTGGTCCCTGAAGTTTCCAGAACATCAGAATTTCGACGGTCAAAAACAGAAATGCCAAGCACTCAATTCAGCCATTTATTTTGGCTGAATTACTCCTCCTATAATAGCCAAATCCGTTGGTCTTTCTCCCATTTATATTGGTGACTTTACTACCTCCATAATGACCATTATTTGGCTATTATGGAGGCAGTTTTCAGGCAGTAAAACAGTCCATCCCTCTCCTATATAAACATCCCCTTACACCATTGTTAAGCATAAGAGTTAACAGTAAGAGTGGCAGCAAAACAGTGCACGAAAATACACAACCAAAATAGTTTTCTTCCTACAACTTCCAAGCATCATTTCGTTACTCAATATTCTTCACGGTAGCTCTTGAGTTTCCTTTGCTCAAGGGTTCCATTGCTGTTTTATCTTGGGAGACAAATTGTCCAGGACGTATAAAGGATACATACGGGGCAATATTGTCTTAAGGACAGAGTGCTACACTCGACTCAGCAAAAACAATTTACATTTTTCCGTCTTCTACGAAACTGGAATTTCCAGTTTTTACTTGTGTAACGATTGTAATTTCAGATTCCATGTTGAATTATTGAAATCTTTGTTTATCCTTTCGAATACTTGTAATAGTTAAATACTTCCCGTACTGCTTTATAAAGTACCATAGAGCAAAAATCTCCCACACTTAGTGGAAGAAATGCATTAAATATCAAAATATACTCCTGTAAAATCACAAATATTTGAAGCCACTTGCTGTGTCTGAGAGGACACATGCATTTTGCAATTTATAAAATATTGATCTAGTGATGAATGTTTGCATTTTGAAATGTTTGAACAGGCTGCTCTGAACCAATGGTTGCATCAGAACATGGAAGCAGTTGTTTCCATGTATGAAGATCGGTTTGACTTGTACACATTTCAATGCCAGCTTATCGAGGAGTCTGGCAAGAGCAAAGTTCAAAATGCTAATTGGTGGAAGAAGCTTAGAGTGATGAGTTCTCAGCCTGTTTTATCTCAATTGAGTACTGTTGTGATCAACCAAATCTCCATACCTGTTAAACGAACCAAGGAACTTAGGGCCTTGACTGGGTGGTAAGTGGAGCCCTTCATTTCTCATGCTTTATTATGGATGTTTTACGTTATTAGTCAATAAATTGTGATACTTGAGTCTACAGTAACCTTTACAGATTTTGATGAATAGAAAAATTAAGCTCTGTTTCCCCTTTTTGAGCTGATATGTCTTTAATTATCAAATACAGATATATAAGATAATGTGGTGACAATAGATAGAGGAAATGCATGATTATTTACCCAGAGAGTTACATGTATAATTGGGGACACAAAGTTGCTCGGACTTGGGTGCGGATATGGATCCGAGTGTCGGATTCGGCAAATCTAAATTTTAAGATTAGGGGGTGCGGATCCAGGAATGGATACGGGTGCGGGGATTCGTCTAAGAAAATTCAAAATTATAAAAAATAGAGCTATAAAGATATTAGTATAAATTTTGAGAGATATTCTACGAAAAACTTACATGTATTTTGTAGAATTCAATCTTTCATATACTGAAGGTATGTCATTTCTCTCATCTTAAATTCATTTTATCTTTAATTTTGAGAAATCAAAATCTCAATTTTCCCCCAAATTTGTCGATGGACTCCAGTCAAAGTATCCGAAGTTGGTTGACCGCCGCTCCTGCACCTGTATCCCACCCGTGTCGAGACGGGAACGACACCAAAAACGGAGAGTCCACGCAACTTAGGACACTAAGGTCACATGATTGCAATGATAATCTAAGGACATGATAGTAAGGTTCAAGACACTAGCTCTACTACTGAACCAATTAGGGAATTGTTGGTAAAATGCTGGATGTTTTTGTTTTCATTTTCTTAAGTGATGTGGTGTTAAGACTTATATTGTTGAACTCTACTTGATAAAAAAAAAATGTTGAACTCTACGAAATAGTGAGAATTTCGTTAGGCAAATATATTTATTGATGCTTTAAAGTTTCAAGTATCATATGCAGTGCAACTGCCCAAAAGATTGGACGTTCTACTGCTGTTCAAACTGAGATATGTTCTTAAATAGCGAGAAGTTGTATCATGTATTCTGGTTGTGGTTTGGTGTAATTTAGTTGGTATATTACAGCAATGATTATATTGGTTTATCAAGCCGTTGAAGCCTTAACGGACATTAAGTGTTATTCCTTGGATAAAAATACGCGGGAAAACTGTTTTCATTAGATTCTTGTTACTGAGGATCACATCATCCATTCATACATAAAACATGTTCGAAACATCTAGTTAGTGCCCTATGTCTTTGCATGTGCAGGCATTAGCGAGCCCAAAATATGATATACTTACTGTCGTTATCTTTCTTTACCCTTTCAGGAGATATTACTAGTCTTCTCCTTGAATTGGCTGATATTGCGATGCCGTTGATAAGAACTGTTATTTCTAGGCTGAGCGATGCTATCTCATTCTTTCTGGTTAGATTGATAGGGCGGTCTTTGGGGCTTATCTATACTGGGATAAGGCAATCCCTGCGGTGGAAGTAAGAATTAGCAGTAGTCAGTTCCTTTTGTATTCACTACAATTTTTCTTCAACTCATTTTCTTCATTGTTTATAGATGTATGAGAGAATGCTTCAATTCTTTTTAGTCCCATTTAAACATTCCCTGGTTAGATTTTTACTTTAAGTTTGTTCCGTAGTACTAGTTAAGATTTAAACTGTTGAAGGAATGTCGTAAGAGTTGCCGCCGTTCTTTTTCTCGCTAGCAAGTTTATTTTGTGGTTCTCCTAGTATTACACTGGGTATGTTGTTGTAAGTTTATTTTGTGATTTTCTAAGAATTTTACTTGGGTCATTCATTTGTCTGAGAATCTGATTTTCAGATTTCAGCCCCGACTTGCATTTTTGTTGTAGAAAGAATTGAGAGATGCACGCACTAATATGCTACTCCTACATCAATTGAATTATCAAAGAGGAAATATCTTACATTTTGTGAAGAACAGGATCTTTTTTATTAATTCGTGAAAGATGAACAAGTTTTCCTGGTACCATTTATCACTCTTCCTGTGTTCCAAAGTCATCATAATTGATCTGCCATCCAAGTAGCCGAGAACAGAAATGAAAGTAAAAACTAAAAAGAGAGAAACAAAAAGCAGAAGCTTTGGAATACGATGTGCTTATTGGAAGCGCTACATCCTTTTCTTCTCTTTTTTTTATATATAAAAGCTGCTGAGCAAATATTTTCTGCACCACGTACTCTAGTTTGACAGCTTACGGTTACACATGATAAAAGTCAATTTTGATTTACGATGCATAGGTGTTGGCGTGTTGCTACTCTTTTGACTTCGTAAATTGTAATTACTGTATTATACTCAAGAGTTAGTCTAGTTCACACTGTTGTCTTGTAGCATTAATGCCTGGACCCCAAGAATTCAAGATGAAAATTCCAGGTATAGGGTAAAGAATGGATCTTGGGCCTAACTCACCTCCAAAAGCTAGCTTGTAGGATGAGGATTGTCTAAGTCCATATAAGGAGTTCATGTTCCCATTCCATATCCGATGTGTGACTCTTAACACTCCCCGTACGCCCAGACCTTGTTAACTGGAGCGTGGATAATATAATTTGGGGGCCAACATCGGTGAACAAAGAATTGGAATGAGCCTAACTCTGATACCATGTAAATAATGGATTTTGGGCCTAACTCAACCCCAAAAGCTAGCTTGTAGGGTGATGATTGTCCAAATTCATATAAAGAGTTCATGTTCCCATTCCATATCCGATGTGGAACTCTTGACACATAGTTTGATGATGCATCATTACCCAAGAAATTAATAGAAGTGACCTCACACCTCCCCATGCATGATTGCGTGCAATATGTGGATGGTTTTCTCTTTCTAAATGGGGAAAAAAATAATAACGAAGGACTAGTTATTAAGCAATTAGGATTTGATGATATAGAAAAATTTCAATTCAATGTTGCGGAGTATGGACCACGATATGATATAATCTTGTGTGGTGCATGCTTTGACAAGGATAGATTTGAGGGAGCGTGCTAGATTGCTCAGCCTCATATCCCCACAGATAAAAGGCCTATATATCTACTGATCATCAACCTCATGCATTCAAGATTTGAATGAAAAGAAATAAAGGCCGGCAGATCTTCCTTTTATGGATTCTTCTTATTAAAGCGTTTGATCAATCAACTCATCTAAAAGTTTAAATTATTAAAGAAAACTTATTTTTAATTACTTTATTATGTTTTTAATATGTCTTCTCACGTGCGGTTTGATTTTTTCTTTTTTAAGAGTCAAACATACGAAGATTCTTTTTTGATAATGAATAACGATAAGACTTGAAATCAGAACATGTTCTAATACCATGACCTACTGATCATATAAAAGCTTATAGCTCACTTTTATTCAGTTATTTATATATCTTCAACACTTCTTAATTAATAACCTAATAGGCAACAATATATTATATTTCAGCCATGCAAAATGTAAGTTTTTTTTTACAAAAGGATCTAATTGATCTATTCTTGGGCCAATTACGAGTTGTGACTAAAAAAAGAAAGAAACTCTGAATTTGAGATGAGCCCCAGCAAAAGAAGGAAAAAAAGGGGTTGGGGGAGCAATCATTTGATCAACCTGCAACTCAAGATGAGCTCTTTAATGTGACTAATGCATGTGTGCCATATATCTGCACTTGTAGCCCCCCAAAAACCCCCACAACACACATGCACTGAAAGAAAAAGAACAAAGAAAAAGAGAGCTGATGAAGCTTTAGATCATGAAGTGCCATTATTACCTTTATGGGACAGACAAATGGTTCCCCTATAGCAGCTACGCCCCCCCCCCCCCCCCCCCCCAAAACCCAAACAATCTCCCCCAGTTTTAAGTCTTGATTTATAATTTTAGGGTTTATACCTTTGAAAAACGTTTTTAAGTTATAATTCCCCGTTTCAAAATGTTTATCTTATTTTTCTTTTAAATTTATTTCAAAATGTTTGCCTATTTCTTTTTTGATAATTTTTTAATTTCAACTTTTCACGTGACAAGATTAAAAGACATTTTAGTATATTCTTCATATCTTGAATTAAATATCACAAGATTCAAAAATATTCTTTACTTTCTTAAATTCCATGTCAAGTCAAACAAGACAAATATATTGTTAGTGTAAATAATTTTTGTACCTTAAGTCATTATTATATGTCGTAGCAAGTAATTAACTAATCTTATTTTTAGAATTACTAATCTCATATTTTAAAAAGATTTACTTATAGATTTTTTTTTTTGGATAATCTTATAATGTAAAAGATTTAGAGAATTTTATATAACTTAAATTTTAAGAAAAATAACTAATGGACTAATGGGCATATACCTATAAGTGTTAAAAAAAAGTGAGATTTATTTCAAATGAGACGAAACAGACTTTTATCCATTTGGAACATAATCTGAAAGGTATATAGTGAGTTGAGTTCAGTACAGCTAGGCAGAACAAAACCGATGTTTTAGTAGCCGCCTCATTAGTTTTTCTTGCAATGGCAAATTATCGACTTTTCAAACGGCAAGAGAAACAATTAAACCATTAACTTGTGAGTGAAAAACATCAAACTTATAGAGAACTAAAACTGAAGAGGGAGCGGGGTGGTGGAGGTGGCGACCCCAACAGTTTGGAAGATATCTTGAGAAAAGATTTTAGCAGCGGTGATCCTATATGTACTCAAGTTTATTCGAAGTATTCCAATGGTGTGAGGATAGGGTGGGGGGGTGGGGGGTTCTCCTGGCAAGTGAAAGTGAAAAATATTTTTGATTAATTCGGAAGTGAAAGTACTGTTTGATTGACCTTTTTCTCCTCGCGAGTAATGTCGTGGCTGTTCATAGAATTAATTATTGTTTGACGAGGTAGAAAGCACTTAAAAATCGAAAATATAATTTCTTGCACTGATATTTATATCAGATTAAATAATTTAACTATAAAAATAATAAATTAAAATAATATGAAAGGACATATCAGTTAATCATGATTAATGAAAACGTTTATACTTGACACACCTTGCATTTTCGTGTATTCATTTATTTAGTAAAATAATATTACAATAACGCGGATATGTTCAAATGACCATAATTTTGCACCATGGTGTCAGATTTAGGCTCCGAGCCCTTTGATGTGGCCAAGAACACAGCTTTCTTGGAGGTAAATTTTACTAATTTTTGTTTCTTCCACATTTAATTTTGGACCATTTTTTCTTATTTTATACTAGTTTTATCTTTTTCCTTATTTTGTTTTGTTTTCCCGCACCCTTAAATTAAAAAGAAAAGTTTAGGGGTTAACTTAGCCAAACCTTGTATGTGTTTACCTGTAAATCGGTACAATTGAATTTCTATATATGATCTAGAACACGTAGGTCAGTATGACCAAGATAGCAACATAATATGTAATAATGAACAAGATAATTAGAACGAAAGTAAGTAAAAATCGAAGAGAACACCCTGAGACCTCGAGAAGCTATAAGCTTGAATCCCCGGATAAACGTGTACGTAAGCTTTAAAAATGTAGCCACGGACAAAAGATTGCTCGAAACCAAGTTAGTGTGCTTTATGTTATATGCTATTTCAGATGTCCTTATAATGAAATGAGAATACCTACATATACTTGAGCTATGGGACATATATTTCATGAATCATGCCCTCATTCAATATTGAATATTAATGATAAAGCAACAATGAGTAATAAGAAGGGACAATAATGCTCATTTAAAGACTTGAGGAACACTTAAAGTCTTTTTGTAACATGTAACCGTTGGCCTTCATATAGCCGGTGCAATGTAACGTTCTTCCCCGAAGCTCTTCCAAACCTCGTCATCGGGATACATGAAGTTACATCGTCTGTCAGGGGGACATACGAGTAACCCCGGAGACTCTTGCTTGATGACCCAAGTTCGACCTCTAATCATTGCTACGTGGCATAATTTAATTCGCCCGCCTGTAGTTTACAAATTTTGTCCAATACAGATAGTCCTCTAGTGGTATCGTTAGTAACATATCTTTCAGCTTATGATTTTCATATACCAGGAAGTCCAGTTACGGGAGTAAGAAGAAGTTAGAAGCGGTGTAATGTCTCGCCTAAGATTATACAATAACATAAGAAAGTCTATGATGCTATCAAGTTAAGTGAAAAGGTTACGAATAATATGAATAGATAAGTGTAGGACGTAAGTCCAAGTATAGTAGTGCGATAAGGTTTTAGGTGGATAGAAGTAAGGGTAAGAGAAAGTGAGTGAGGAAGTGACGAGGATAGGTAAGACATTGAGATTAAGTTATAGAGAGGCTGGTGTAGCCTGAATGTATTAGAGGAGTTTAAGATTACCAGAAGTTAGAAGATGTGAAATACTGTCGTGATAGCAGAATAAGTGAGTAAAATGATAAGCGATGAGAAAATAATATTTAAGTATATAGTCTATGATTGAAGTAATTGTTCAACGAGAAAGGATTTTAAGTATTACATGAGATTAGAATACCCCCATAAGATTAATCATGTCGATATATTATGAATACTACTATTGAGATATAGTATCATCTCTAAGGCGAATCATTCAAATAACTTCAAATGTTCGCCGACAAGACATGAGCCCTAGTGTAAATGAATTACGTAAATGGTTTCAAGTTACCAGTAATGGATTATAGATCATCATTTAAGATGAATCAATAGTAGATGGATAAAAGTTACAAAGTATGAAATTAGGTAGAATGAACTACTTAGGTGTAGTGGTATCATGAAAAGACAGTCATGCAGACTACATAACAGAATGTAATAATAATCGTAAGCTCGACAAGTTTCAAGTGATATGCCTCAGTGTAAGAATAATGTCTAAAAGAGTAGCATGTTATAGCTTCATATGATTTCTTAGAACAATTACTTAGATAATGGTTTGACGAGTCATGAGAATAGTATAGTACGTGGGTAAGTCCAACATTTGAGGATGAATATTTATAAGGGGGGAAGGATGTTACACCCCGTATTTTCACATTAATATTTGTCATGGGTAAAGTAACGTAAACCCGGAGGGATTAAGATTCCTTATATGGATAATGATGGCTTAAAACAAGTATCAAAGAAGTGTCGTTAGGATTAGAGGTCAACAAATCGAAGAGAATAAGTTCGTCAATGTAATACCTCGTACACGCGGGCTATGGTTTGAACCATTCAACGTATATAAGTAAACCCGATACCCAGAGAATTTTCATCATATTTAAGTATGTAAACAAATATCTCGTATAAAAAGATGAAGTCCCGAAATGATTTAAGACTTAAAAGAGTGCTGATAAGGATTGGAAATAAATTTTTTTATATGTGACAAAAGAGGATATCAACTAGTGTTATATCACATGAGCATGATAATGAGTATAGAAAACGTATTAAAAGTGTTTAATATTTCAGTGAATTGAGATCAAGTACTTGCAACATGTCAAAAGAAGGAAGGATTAGCCTTAACATACCTTGGATATTGATCCTTTAATAATCACCATGAAACAGTCCGCCCAATCCATGTTAATCTACAAGAGACGACAATAAAGCTACTATCATCTCAAGGAATCACAACCACAATCGACGAGCGGCTAGGTCGCTATACAACTAATTGTCTGCGCTTCTCCACATCATTCACCTTCCTTATATATCAAGAACTATGCCTTTTTTAGAGCTTCTCATCACCTTACTTCACTACGAAGTAACTTTCGATTTGCTAAAATATTAAAACATCGGTGCTCTTATATAAAATCACGTTGCTACCTTACCAAAAATGAATCACGTTGTTGTCTTTCCAAAAAAAAATGGATTACGTTGATGCCTTAGTTACTAAATAACGTTGCAGCAAGTTATTTCTAGAGAATTGGATAATTTTGACCCCCAAAATGAAATCTCTAAAGTAATCCCCCCTTTTCCTTTATTTGGAACGTGGAGCCCACACCTAACATGCATACTCTCTAATACAACATAACATAAATTTGCTACCTACACCTTAAACAAGTGCATAGTCATTAGCCTCTTATGTTCATCATTCCACGTGGATCTAACAAAAATGACAATGATCTATACACTCTTAATTAATAATTATCCATGTTATTTAATTTAATAACATGATTAATCCCTTACCCTTCTACTTTATCTCAACATTTAACCAATTATCAACATAAACAATTCCTTATGAAACGTAAATGTAATCTATTCCATATGTTCTGCTCTTAGTAGTTAGAGATGTTCATGTTATTTATTCCCATGAAATGTATTTCAAAGCATGTCTAAATACGTTCTTAAGTCCTTATTGAGGCATATGAGAAAGATGTTAATGTTCATACCGTAATCGGAGAGTGAACGCCTATAAGTCACTCCGAAAGATGTTCTAATGATCCTGAAAGGCTTTTCATGCATTGTATGTGTATTGATAAACGAGTAATAGCATTATATATGCATATACAGTACCTATAAGGGCTTGATTATGTATTTTTATTTACTACCGAGCCACGACTGGTTGGGCAATTATCATCGGTTGGGCAGTTATGTATCATTATTTATCACCGGTTGGGCAGACACATATTTACCACCGAGTTACGGCCGATCGGGCAGTTATTACCGGTTGGGAAGTTATACATCGTTATTTATCACCGGTTGGGTAGTTACCACTGATAAGTTGGACAATTAAAGTTTACGATATTGATATTAGCTCTGAAGTGTGGGTCGATATGAAATGATAAAGCTCTGTAAAGTGGAATTACATATAGGTATAATCATTATGAATGTCATGGTCCTCAGTGGCAAATACGAGTTACATGTTGATCTCTCTTGACTCTTTTACATTGATGTCTTATTTATGCTTTTACTGCCTTACATATTTAGTACATATTTCGTACTGACATTCCTTTTGTTGGGGAACGCTGCATTTCATGCTTGCAGGTTCAGATAGACGGATTCTTAGCTCAGTTATGGTTGTTGCACTCCTTTTGTTTCGTAGTTGCTACTTTTGATATGTACATGTTACGGGTATGCCGGGGCCCTGTCCCGACTATGTTATGTCAGATGTTCTTAGAGGCTTTTGTAAATGCATGTATGCCTGCAGTCAGGTTTAGTACGTGGGTACATTGTCTGTACATGTTGAGACAAGTCAGGTTCAGTATGTGGGTACATTGTCTGTACATGTTGAGACATCGTAGGCCCATGCAGATGATATATATATAAATATATATATATATATATATATATTGTTGGAATTTTCTGATTGCAAATGTGTAAATGCATATGATTTTATAAGATGGGTCGCTCACGTACGTAAGGCACTAGGTGCCTGTCCACCTCACCTAGGTTGGGATGTGACATAACCGTTGGCCTTCGTATAGCCGGTGCAATGTAACGCTCTTCCCCGAAGCTCTTCCAAACCTCATCCTCCGGAGACATGAAGCTACATTATCCTTCCGGGGACATACGAGTAACCCTTGGAGACTTCGCTTGTTGACCCAAGTCCAACCTGTATCATTGCTACATGGTATCATTTATTTCCTCCACTTGCGGTTAATACAATATTTACATTAGATTACATCAGTTTATTATGATTAAGTGACAAGTTAAGTGAAAAAATAATTAAATGATCAAAGTATATATAAAATATATATATATTATATTTATTGATTTGATGCAAGCATTAGGTGTGAATAATTTCTTTTCTGATCAATGCTGTGGATTTATACTCATTATTTTCAGGTACATCGAAAGAGATGTTGAAGAAGATTACATGAGAGGCCATGGTTCTACTTGTAACTCTCCCTTAAAGTTGATAGTTGTATCATATTATATTCCATCTCCAAGATGGTTGTATCAGCGTAACAAAAACCAAGTGTGTAACCATAGAAATGGAGAAATTGGTTTTGAATAGGATGGCCAAAAGGTTGCAGCCTAATTAAAAAATATGTTAAGGATAGCGATTCTTGATGGCAACAATTGATTTGTTGAGGAATATATGCTTTTTCCAGTCTTTAGAAAAGGGAATTAAATTTCTATTTTGGAATGAAAATTAGGAAGATAGAAGTGGTATAATGCATTAAAGAAAGAATTGTTTGACCATGCTTACATAAATATTATTAGAAATTCACGATTCTCTTATTTTTAACTATTCTATTTAATTAATATTCTCATTGGCGGTTTGGTATCACACGTCAAAACATATCTCCATTCACCATGATTTGTGAGATTTCCGTTCCATTATTTTTTGCCTCCACCACCCCTCCTCTAAGAAAATGAAGAAAGAGGAAAAGTTGTCCTTGAGGTATATGTATCTGTACTATAGACATAAAATGATAAATATAATTTTAAAAAAATATTTTTTTTTCCCGAGTAACCAGACTCCACCATAATATTGAAGTAAAAATACCAGCTAAACAAAATAAACGAAAAAAAGATTATAGAATTCCATTCGAGTAAATTGACTTTGAAAACTCATGTAACACACCTCCTACCAACTACCAAGAACCATCACCATGAAACCAATAGCCCTTCTAGCCACCCCCTAGAGTACAACGGGATGATTGAGTTCCCCGCTCCGATCCCTTAATTAAAAGTTTTGAGGTATGAAAAAAACTTTGGATAGAAAGTGTTTTACTTTTTTGCAGAACTACTCAACGTGAAGTTGGATTAAGCGAACCAATACACTTTAGGTACCAAATGATTAAACTAAAAAATTAACCCTTTTTATTACGTATATGAACAAAGTTCCACATTGATAACTGAAATTAAAACTAACCTATTCATAAGGTGTGTCAGATTGTTTTAGTGACGTGAGGCTTTCTAGGACAAATCGTACTTGAGCTTAAAATAGACAATATCACACTGTGTTAAGATTATTTTTAGACTATTTTAGCTCGGACAATTCGCACGATTGCCCCTATTTTAGAGTGGTCTTTAATTTTGCCCCTCAAATTGGTGGACTTTATTTTTGTCCTTCGCCTAAAAAAAGATTGAAAATACCTTGAGGTTGTGGGTTCGAATCTCAACAACGTCAAAAAGAAGAAAAAAAAATCGCAAGGCAAGATTTCATTAGATGCCTATTCGACCAAAGTTGTAAAGAAATTATGCCTTAAGGGGCATAGTTTCTATGTAATTATGCCTCTGAAAATACCCTTGAGGTCGTGGGTTAGAATCTCACCATAGTGAAAAAGCAAAACAAAAAAAAACGCAAAGCAAGATTTCATTAGAAATTATGTCTATTCGGCCAAAGTTGTATAGAAATTATGCCTAGTTTCTATGTAATTATGCTAAAGGCAAAGTTTCATCGAAAATTAAGATTATGCTTTGTCCGGCTAGTTACATGGGCATAGTTTCTATGCAACTTTTGCCGAATAGACATAATTTCTTATGAAATCTTGCCTTGCGAATTTTTTTCTTTTTCTGACGTTGCTGGAATTCGAATCTAGAATTTCAAATTTAATAAACCAACAAATAAAGAATACTTTGACTTACAAACTTCCATTAAATAAGAAGTGGAGGCAAAAATTAAATAACAGCGAATTGATGGGAAAAATTAAAGATCAGCCCGTATGAAGCACAGTCCACACAATTTTTTGTTTTAACCCAAACACTTTTGGCTATCAGGTAGGTACTAATCTAATTAAATAGATTCGTGGGGGGCATGGGTCATGATATTTAAATAATGCCACTACGATTAATTGTTTATCTAAGGTTGTTGACATTTTAGGACACAACAATTGTGGGCGTTGGGGTTTACTGCCATGTAGCTTATAAATGTAGAACGTTGAGAGGCAATAAGGCACAGATACTGATGACGAGGGGGGGGGGGGGGGGGGGTCTTTTCTTGGAAAAAGTCGAAAATAATTTCAGACTTTTTTGATGCTAATTAATTAATAAATCATATAGGTGCAATAGTATTATAATAATCTTGTCAAATGTTCATTCAAATTGACTTTCGTAGTGCACGTGCAAGACTCATGAATAAGCATACATGTTGAACAATATAAATAATATCAGGCCTGGTGAAAGTAAGGTATTATAGTGTACCTAGAAAACTCCTGTAGAGAGTGGGATCTGACACTGGATCACCATCAATAACACTAAGGTTCGATTTAGAGTCAACTGGAGTAGACATGATCTTGCAATTCGTCGTTTTAGCCATGTACACAATCTCCTCTGCATACATACGCTGACAAAGAAACATAGTATCTGCAGATCTAGTCACTGAAATTCCCAAAAAATAGCTCAACTTCCCCAAGTCAGTCATGGCAAATTCGGTTTTAAGCAGTGCAATGATCTCATTTTTCAACAAATCAGACTAGGCAGTAAGCACAATGTCATCCACATATAACAACAAATAAGTAATGCTACTACCTCTATGAAAAATAAATAGAGAATTATCACATTTGCTGCATACAAACCCAATCCACACAATGTACTATGCAAAGCGATCATATCACGCTCTGAGAGCCTGTTTTAAACCATACAGTGACTTACGGAGACAACATACATACTGAGGGCTACAGGATGAACAAAACCAGATGGCTGGTGCATGTAAACTGTTTCCTTCAAATCCCCATGTAAAAACGCATTCTTCACATCAAGCTGATGAATCGGCCAATGTTTACCCATAGCAATACACAAAATTGTGTGAATGGTAGCCGGTTTAATAATCGGACTGAATGTCTCACCACAATCAATACCCTCCTTCTGATTAGTGCCATTATCCACAAGCCTTGCCTTATATCTCCTTAGATCACCATTATCTCTGTATTTGTGACGAAATAGCCACATGCATCGGATCACATTCACCCCCTCTGGTCTAGGAATCAAATCCCAAGTGTGTTGTTTCGTTAACGCATTAAATTCCTCACATATGGCCGCATTTCAATTTGGGTCTAGTTTGGCTAATTTTGGGATTTTTGGGAATTGGGGATATGGTTTGTGTGGATAGGTTAAATTGGACTTTAGGTTTGAAAATCCCGTGTTGGGCACGGGTTTCCATATGGTGCGAGGGGGTAGAGGTATTCTGGGTATATCTACTGGGTGTCGGGTCTGGATCACGATGTGATAGTAGGTCCGGTTGTTGGCTTATTTGTTGGGTCGGGTAAGTCGAGGCAGTGGCTTCGGTTGTCTGTCGAGATGGCTCGACGGCATGTGGGTGATGAGGTGACTGAGATTGGTAGGTGGGATCCATGGGTGATGACGTGGTGAGGTTTGGTTGTTGGGTTTCCGGTGTATGGTGTGGTACGGGTGGCGGTGACTGGTTGGTTGAGTGTGGGAATGATGTCGGAGACAAATGGATGTGGGAAATCGGGTTCGATTAGAGCGACGGTAGTGGGGAGATCTGTGACGTGACTGAGTGAACATGAACACTGGGTTGACTGGAGTGGCGACACAGAGTGGTGGTGACACTGGAATGATGGGTGACGTTTGCCGGAAGGTGGGTGATGCGATGGCCGGACTTGCCAGAGATGGGACAGACCGATTGCCCCTAGAAGCAGTGGCAATCGGTGTCGACCGAAACTGGCTGGGGAAATTTATGGTGGCAGCAGTGGTGGTTGGTAGAGGCGGTGACTGGGGTGGAGGTGGCGGCGACTGCACAATGACTGGATTATTAAGCAAGTGACGGATGGTGGGGGAGGGTTCGGACTCCTCGAGAAACGTGTAATCGGTAATCCAAAATTTTTGGAGATTGGCGAATGAGAATATTTCCTCGTTAAACGTGACATGACGGGACACGATGATCTTACGAGAAGACACGTCATAACATAGATACCCCCTATGATTGGGCAGGAATCCTAAGAAGACACACGGGGTGGTACAAGGTGCTAATTATGAGGAAATGTGGATGCAAGATTTGGGTAGCACAGGCAACCGAAAATTCTAAGGTGGTCATAGGACGGGATCCGATGGTAGAAAATTTTGGTAGGGGCTTTGTTGTGAAGAGTGCTGGTAGGTAAAATATTAAGGATGTATTCTACCATTTTGACTGAATAGACCCAGAATGACGGGGGAGAAAGGCATGAAAAAGAATGGTGTGAACCATGTTGTTGATAGTACATATGATTCATTCGGCTTTTCCATTTGGGGTGAGGTATGGGGACACAAGAATCGGAAGACCATGCCATTCTTTGGTGCAAAACTGATGAAATGCAGAATTATTAAACTCACGACCGTTGTCACATTGGAATGATTTAATGGATTTTTCAAATTGTGTTTTGATAAAGTTAGGAAACTCAAGAATTTTGGTAAACACTTCAGACTTGAATTTTATAGGGTAAATCCAGATAAAGTGAGAAAAGTCATCTAATAACACAAGATAAAATTTATGACCTAGGAAACTAATAACAGGAGATGTCCATAAGTCTGCATGAACAATATCAAACGGAGAAAATGAAATACTTAACGAAGACTGAAAAGGAAGGCGACCGTGTTTGCCTAAAGGGCAAGAAAAACATTGTTCGGCAGATTTCCCGTTAGAACAACGAATAATATTATTATTCCGAAGAAAATTAAAAACAGGAGCTCCTGGGTGTCCAGGTGTATTGTGCCAGGTGACAGAGAGATTGTTGCTAAAACGGTGGGAGAAGAGACTTGGGCAGTTAGAGATGTGGGAGGGAAGACACTGGCAGCGGATGAAGATAGGAAATGATAGAGGTCCCCTTCACTATCACATCTCGTAAGGAGTTTTTCGGTACGTAGGTCCGTTACAGAAAACCCAAAAGGGTTAAAATTAATTGATACAGAATTATCTGTGGCAAATTTACTAACTGAGATAAGATTTTTTATAATACGTGGGGCATTTAGGACGTTATTTAGGGAGAAGTGGGGATGTGGTGATGGGTTCAGCGTGTGACCAAACCCTTGAATTGGAATGCGATTACCGTTTCCGACCATAATAGACTGCAGAGTATTTAAGTTTCCCAGTTGAGTAAGATTACCAGAATTGTTGGTGAGGTGAGACATGACGCCCGTATCCATATACCACGCGTTATCGTGCTACCGAGAAGTCAATGTGGTGAAAACCTAGCCCAAATTGGATTGGAGATGGCCTGGAGCGGACTGCTGGGCTCCAAGAAGTTGGGCCTGTGTACTGTGGCCCATTGATGGGGCTCCTTGTCTGATAGACCACTGTTGGGCCTCACGAAAATGGACCGGATGATTAAGGCCCATTGACTGGGCTGGGGCCTGCGTGTTGTGGCCTGCTGATGGGGTTGCCTGAGGATGGGCCTGTTGGTTGTGGCCCATTGACTGTGTGCCCAGGCAGTTGGACGCCTGCCGCCACCAGTGGCTTGCCTGAGCCATTCTGCCACACCCAAGGTTGTTCTCTGTCATGAAGTCTGCCGGAGAAGAGGCGAGAGACAAGAAAAAAATATGGAGGGTCGAGACGTGTAGATTTGGGGCAGTATCGGCCGTATACGGGGGTGTATAGTGGCTTAAGAAAGTTGTATACTGGCAGTATATAGTGACGGGAAGCGTATAACAGTCGTATACAAAGTGAATATCGGCGTGTATGGGCTGTATACGACCTGTGATAGAGATAGGGAATAAGAAAGGGATGTATATCAGAGATATACCAGATGTATAAAGGGTTGTTTGTAGAATCGGAGGGCTGGACAACTGTATATCGGTGTATATCGGAGGTATATCAGTGGTATACTAGCGGTTTGGCGCCGAAAATAGAAAGGTAAGGGCGGCCGAACTTTAGGTTTTAGGTCGGGAAGAATTATTGGCTCTTGAATATGACATATATTCTAATTATGGTAATAATGTACACGGTTAATATTTAGAATCAAATCTCATTACTTGTTAAAATTTTAGTGGTTTATATATATATATATATATATATATATATATATATATATATATATACCGGATGCAAAAAACTACATTTGCCCACTGAATGTTACATCGCATCTAAATGATGCACGACAGCGGGTTTTAACAAAATTTAATCAAATTCTGGACAAAAAAATGTAGAAAATGGTTTTGAGAATTAGTGAATGACAAAAATAACCTTTAACGTAGTAATTAAAGATCTTGTAGCAGTAATACGCAAATTGATTATTGAAAGGGGGGCCAAAGTAAATAATTTTTTTTTTTTGTTGTTGACGAAGGAACCCGCAGCCACTACTTTCTCGAGTGCGCACAGGATATACCCCGGACTGACGCAATAATTGATAATAGAGAGGGGGGAGGGGGATCCATGCATGTGAACATCATGGAGACAAGACGAAAGCCTATTCAATCGTTTTAGTGCCGGTGGTGTGCGTTGGATGGAATATGTCTGATGCTTTGCTTTCTGTCTCCTCTTTTCCTGTTTATACAATTCACACCCAGAGTTTAAATTTTATACGTTATTAGTGTATAAAATTTTCATATTATCAGAATTAAGTTAAATTTATCATGTCAGCTAACTTTTTTATAACAATTTTGATATTTTAAATCGAAAAATAAAATAATAATCTGTCATAATCAGTAGAGTTGCGGTGATAGTTTAAAAATTCATACAACTGTTAGCTTTATTGTTATAACTTGAAATCCCTTTTCTTTTCATTAACATTTATTATACACAATATGTGTGATAAAAAAAGAAATAAATAATTCGTAGAGACCCACTACGTTTCTTTTTCCCGCAGACCCAAATAAAGTTGAACCTCATAAAGAAATGACAAAAAAAAAAAAAAAAAAAAAAAAAAAAAAAAACAAACAGAAATAAATTACTACAAAAGAAAAGCAAAGAGATTACCGAGTCTTTTCAACATTTTACCGTCAACGTTTGCTGATTTACACCTTTTCAACATTTTACCGTCAACGTTTGCCGATTTACACCTTCCTTGTGACATGCACGTTTGGGTCATTCGGGAGTGTCTGATTTTTCTTCTCTCAAAAATAATAATTTTATTAATTGTAATAGTGCGCGTAGTACTAATATTTGTCATTCTTGTCCGCTTGAGAAACGTGTTAGATTACCTTTTGTAGTTTCTACTTCTAGTACTTTGATGCCTTTTAATATTATTCATAGTGATTTGTGGACATATCCCGTTTTGAGCTCTTTGGGCCACCGTTATTATGTGTTATTTTTGGATGATTATTCTAATTTTTTGTGGATCTTTCCTTTATCTAAAAAGTCTCAAGTTTTTTTCACATTCCTAAAGTTTAGATCATTCATCCGTACCCAATTTGAACGAGAAAGTAAAAACATTCAATATGATAATGGAAGGGAATTTAATAATGAGCCATTTCGAAAAGTTTGTGACACTAATGACATATCTTTTCGATTTTCTTGTCCTCATACGTCCTCACAAAATGGGAAAGCCGAAAGAAAGATTCGTACTATTAATAATATTGTCTGAACCTTACTAGCCCATGCTTCATTACCACCTTCTTTTTGGCATTATGCATTACAAATGACTACTCACCTCCTTAACATACTCCCTAGCAAATGATTAGCATATCAATCCCACTGAAAATTCTTTATCATAAAGATCCCTCGTATTCTCATCTTAGAGTGTTTAGGTGTTTGTGCTATCCACTTTTCCCGTCCACTACAATTAACAAACTTCAAGCATATTCTACCGCTTGTGTGTTTGTGGGTCCAAGACGCCTTTGGTTGATGTTCACACCTGATCCACCGTCTGCACTTTATCCGTCTAATCATCGTGGTTACAAATGTTTTGATTTATCCTCTAATAATATCATAAATTCATTTTTTATGAAACTCAAATTCCGTTTACTAAATTGTATAATTCTTTGTCTCATTCTTATAATTTTTTGAATGATGGACTATCACTGTACATCATCCATCATTTATCCTGACAGTCCCATGACCTAAATCCGCCAGCAAGCCCACTGCCTGCTGGCCCAATTGTCCTGAGTCCAGCTTCGGTTTCTTAGCCAGCAGAACCACTGCCTGTTGGCCCAATTTCATCCCTTCTGAGTTCATATTCTAGGCCAACAGGCCCACTACCTTCTGGCAAGTCCCGATTTGGCCCGACACCTACCCACGTCCCGTCCACTTCTATTTCGAGTCAAGGGCCCATTACTCGTAGCCAACGGAGTATTTTTAAACCTAAAAAACATTTTAATCTCAATTCTAATGTCATTAAGTCACCCCTACCACGTAACCCAATGTCTGCTCTTCATGACCCGGATTGGAAAATAGCCATGGATGATGAATATAATGCTCCTATTGAAAATAAGACGTGGGAGTTGGTGCCACATCCGCCTGGTGTCAATGTTATTCATTCTATGCGGATTTTTACTCATAAGGAAAAGTTTGAATGTTGTTTTGAGAGGCATAAGACCCGTCTTGTAGGTGATGGCAAAACTCAACAGGTTGGTGTGGATTGTGGAGAGACATTTAGTCCGATGGTCAAACCGACAACCATTCGCACTGTTCTTAGTCTGACTCTCTCAAAAGCATGGTACATTCATCAGTTGAATGTGAAAAATACTTTCTTGCATGGTGATCTTAAGAAGACAATATACATGCATCGGCCCTTGGGTTTCAGGGACCCCAAGCTTCCTAACCTTGTCTGTTTGCTGAAGAAATCCTTAAATGGGTTAAAACAAGCCCCTCAGGATTAGTATAAAAGGTTTGCAGATTATGTGTCCACTATTGGATTTTCTCACAGCAGGTCTGATCATTCTCTGTTTATCTATCGTTGTGGTACATCTTTGGCATACATTCTTTTATATGTGGATGATATTATATTGATTGCCTCTTCGGATAAACTACGCAAGTCTATCATGTCTCTTCTCAGTTCAGAATTTGATATGAAAGACTTTGGACCCTTGAGTTATTTTTTGGGTATAGTTGTGACACGACATGCAGATAGTCTATTTTTATCGTACAGGAAGTATGTGACTGAGATTATTGAGAGAGATGACATGTCATCCTGTAAGTCCTCTCCTACTTCGATTGATATAAAGCTGAAGTTGAGTGCTACTTCTAGCACACCTTACGAAGATCCCTCCCACTATCGCAGTCTTGCAGGGGCTCTTCAATACATTACTTTCACGAGGCCCAATATTACATATGCAATGCAGCAGGTGTGTCTATTTATGCATAATCCGAGGGACGAGCACATGCATGCTCTCAAACGCATTGTGCGTTACATTTAGGGCACTCTTGATTATGGTTTGCACGTATATCCATCCTATGTATCTAGACGTTCGATATCTGGGTATTGTATGTTTCTTGGTGATAACTTGGTCTCTTGGTCGGCTAAATGTCAGGCTACTTTATCAGAGTCATGTTGGCTTCGTAATATCCTATTAGAGCTTCATTTTTTTATTCAGAAAGCTACATTGGTCTACTGCGATAATGTTAGTGCATTCTATCTCTCTAGGAATCCGGTCCAACATCAGTGCACTAAACATATCGAGATGGATATTCACTTTGTTCGCAAGAAGGTAGCTCGTGGACAAGTACGTGTCTTGCATGTCCCTTCACGGTACCAAATTGCTAACATCTTTATTAAGGGTCTTCCCTTAGTTCTGTTTGAAGATTTTAGGGATAGTCTCGGCGTACAACAACCGCTCTCTATGACTGCGAGGGTGTGAAAGACTACCGTGTATTTCACGGTTTCCTCCTTTGTAAACAATTTACCATAATTAGTAGAATTCTTGTATATGTATAATTATGGTAGCAGTATTGTATTAGAAAAAGATAGTAGTCTTGTATTAAAAAAATGTGGATTTAATTTCCTTAATTAAATATTATATATTATGTATATATACATTTTTCATTAATGAAAATAATGAAGAGATTATTCTCTTTCCGTTTCCGTTTCGAACAGTAATGAGAATGTCATATATTCCAGAGAAAGGACACGTTAATATATTCTTGATTACACTAACTAAAAATTAATTAAGACTATGCTTCTACTTTAAGGAGGGTACGTACATTGTAATTTTATTTAAAGGAAGACCCCACCATTATGATAGTATTAGCTAAGTAGCACCTTTTTACCTGAATTATTGCTCCTTTGAGGAAGTTATAGGCTGTAATTTTGGTCAAAGGGTGGCGGAACTTTATCTTTAACCTGGAGCTTTATTCTAAGAGATTTTGTAAATTGTGTTCAACTTCTTACAAAGACGGTGCAAAAGAATTCACTCGTAAAAGGTGGGATTAGTGTACCCTGGAAAATAAGCAAGTTATGCGATATTCATAGTAATTTCTTTTGAAATATCATTTGTTTTAATTTATGTGACTCTATTTTTTTATTATATCACAAAAACAGCGAAAAGAATGATCTCTCTTTCTAGATGATAATTTAACTTAAAATTTATTCTTAATGACAAGATTTGTAGTCATAGATGATACAAATGTTATGGCACATTTATTACCACAAAATTCAAATGTCTTACCGTCACATAAATGGTATAACATATTTAAGATCAGAATTTTCTAGAATTCAGAATTTTTTAGAAAAAAATATTTCCTTTTAAAATTTTATATCCAGTAAAATTGGATCATGTGTATATGTATCTAATGAAATCAAACTGAGTTTAAATAATGAGTAAACTTTTGAATTCCCAAGATTGAGGCAAGGAGAGTCAAAAGGGAACATTATATAAATTGATAAAAGGAAAGTAAGGAAAAGCATAAGAAACATTAGTTTTCCAAACTTGGGCTATTGCCTAAGTCAAAACAAAGATTTCTTGAGCAACCTGCCAAAGCCTCAGAGGCATCATCATTTTCTTTAATTCTTTAATGTCTTTCTTTCCTTCCTTTATTTCTCTTTCCGTTAACAATAGCATACTCAGTGTAATTTTACAAATGAGATCTGAAAAAATTAGAGTGTACGCAAACTTTACCCCTGCATTGAGAGATAGAAATATTATTTTCGATAGGTCATCGGCTCAGAATAAAACAATAACAAAACATGTCAAATAGAAAAAAAAACAGTAACTACACCGAAATAGTATACTAAACGAAGAAAAAGATACAATAAATAATAACAGAAATTGAAAAATAATAAACAATCATCTTAATATAATGAAAAGGATATTTGATTAATAATATAAATATATAAAGTATTTATTTATGGTTAGTCGTCACAGTTTAAAATAGAGTGCATTTGATCCTACGTTCATACAGTGCGGGAATTAATTTAATTAAGGACCAAAACATCATGTATATACAAGCTGAAAACATGTCATGAGTTGGTGAAAATGGGATTATCAAGACACGACATTTTTGTCCATTTGAGTCTTGTCAAAACCTGTTTTCTGATTGTTGATATATATAGCCAACTCATAATGTTGAATATGAATTATTGATTACACTGCAGCTATATAAGAGCACTTGTATTTTACTATTTTTTTATAACTTTTTTTCTTAATTACATGGGGAGTGGGAGAAGGGGAATGGGGAAGGGGATTACAAGGTGTAAATCAAACCATCACCAATAAGGTGAAAGTTCAGATAGTCAACCAACTGAGCTACTAAGTTCCCCACTATTTTACAAGTTAATTTAGCTTACAGTTTTTTTTAAAAAAAATCCTTCGTCTCCTTTAAGTGATATAAAACCATAACTTGCACTCACTTAGAAAAGAATCGAAAAATATATTGCTATTAACTATCTCTCTGTCTCAATTTATGTGACATTCTTTATTTTTTAATCAGTCTGAAAAAGTATAACACTTTTCTATATTTAGTAATAATCTAACTTTAAATTTCTCGTTTTCCACTTAATGAGATGAATTATGTCACATAAATATATATGACTTGTTTATACCACATAAAGTTTTCATTTCATTTCTTAAACTACGGGTAAGTCAAACACCTTCACATAACGGCCGTATTAGTAAGTTTAAATCTTTCTATGCCCTCCAGCAATATGTTCCCCTCCTCGTATCTTTTGCTTAACAAGGTACGAGTCATGCTAAACCTTTCATCACCACAGGAGATGAAAGCCTGGGTGTGGATGGATTATTTGAAATGAAAAATATCTATCCTCCTAGAAGATCATTTATTTTAGGTGTTACTGAAAGAAATAATCCCCTTGATTATTTTCATTGATTGAATAGATATATATACAAGTTACATATTTCCATAATAGGAAAATCATTTTCCTATTCTACTTCTAAATCATTATTCTACCATAATTCTAACTATACAATTATGGTAAGTGTATAACACTAATTAAGGTATCCTTTTCATTACAATATACTACAATATACATTCCTAATATACCATATATACTCCATTCCGTGATGGGCTGTTTAACACACCCCCGCAGTCATAGCGGGCGGTCTTCGAACGCTGAGACTGTCCCTAAAATCTTCAAAAAGTACCGCGGGTAGACCCTTGGTAAAAATGTCTGCAATTTGATAACGCGGCGGTACAGGTGGCGGTTCCGGTGGTCAACAAACAGGCGGTGGGTCCCAGCCAGGGTACAGTGGCCCACCACCGCCATGGGCCCAGCAGTGGGGCCAATGGCAGTGGAACCCGTACCATCCACAGCAGCCAGCAGCAGTTAGCCGGCGGCCGGTGGGGTCGGCCACGATCCCAGTGCCCCGGCGCCCAAGCGATGGCGGCCCGGCGGCCGATGGCCCAACAAGAAGACCTCCAAAGACCTACGGCCCAAAGAAGATCACGGAATGGAGTTCTTGGGCCCCGTCCTCTCGCAAGCCCATCATGCAGCAGGCCCCACTCAGACTGATATCGAGGCCGCGATGCACACGTTGGGGTTGACCCAACCGGACCCAAATTGGTACATGGACACCGGGGCCACTACTCACATGACTTCCGAATCAGGTACTCTCTCATCTTATTCCAATTTGAGCACCCCTAGGGGGATAATTGTTGGTAATGACAGTTCTATTCCAATTCTAGGGTATGGTCAGAAAACGTTGTCTCCCCCCAATCCACCACTCCTCTTGAAAAATACTTTACATGCTCCTAAATTGATTAAAAATTTAGTGTTTGTCCGAAAGTTCACAAATGACAATTCTGTTTCTGTTGAATTTGATCCTTTCGGTTTCTCTATGAAGGATTTCAAGACGGGGAGTCATCTCATGAGGTGTGAGAGTAGGGGGGATCTGTATCCTATCATGCCCGGTTTCAGTCCATCGAGTCCAGCCTTGCCGTCGCTTTTGCGTGCACCATCTCTCCTTCCATGTGGCATGCTCGTCGGGTCATCCGGGTCTTTTATTTTATCAGCTTTAGATAAAAATAGCTTTATTTCTTGTAAGGGTACGAGTCGTACTCCAATTTGTCAGTCTTGTTCATTAGGAAAAATTGTTAAGTTGCAATTTGTAGACTCCAATTCTCATACTTCTATGACATTTGACATTATTCATAGTGACTTATGGACGTCTCCTGTTCTAAGTTCAGTGGGTCATCGATATTATGTTCTCTTTTTAGATGATTATACTAGATTTTTGTGGACGTTTCCAATTGCAAATAAATCACAAGTATTTTTCATCTTCATCAAATTTAGAGCGTTCATTCGTACTCAATTCGAAAGAGACATAAAAAATATTCAATGTGATAATGGGAAAGAATATGACAATAGGGAGTTTCGGGATTTCTGTGCTAATAATGGGATCAATTTTAGGTTTTCGTGTCCTCATACATCTCCACAAAATGGTAAGGCCGAACGCAAAATTCGTTCCATCAATAACATTGTCTTAACTCTCTTAATTCATGCCTCCATACCTCCATATTTTTGGCATCATGCTCTACAAATGGCCACATATCTTCTTAACATACTTCCTTCCAAAGGTCTGACATATTCCTCCCCCCTCAAAATCCTATATAAGAAGGATCCTTCGTATTCTCATCTTCGGATTTTTGGGTGCTTGTGTTATCCGTTATTCCCATCCACCACAATTAACAAACTCCAGGCTCGGTCTACCCCATGTGTGTTTTTGGGTTATCCGTCAAATCATCGTGGTTATAAGTGTTTTGATTTATCCTCCAAGAAAATCATAATCAATCGCCATGTCATTTTTGATGAAACTCAATTCCCGTTTACGAAAGTTCATACTCCCGAACCTAAGTCGTATAATTTTTTGGATGACCAAATATCCCCGTATATTATTCGGAATTTTTCGGACAACTCCCGTACCCAAAATCCTCCAGCGGCCCACCGCCCGCCGGTCCCACAAGATCGTCGCACCACGATGTTCCGGCCATCGGAACAGTTCCACTATTGGGCCGGTCCAGCCCAATTCTGGAATCGGTCCAAAACCGAGCCCAGTTTTTACCGATTTGGGCCAGCAGGCCCACTGCCTGCTGGCCAGTCCGTCCCGAACCCAGAAAACTCCCAAAATTCACTCAGTTCTTCCTCGAGTCATAGACCGGTCACTCGTAGTCAGCGGGGTATTTTTACACCTAAAAGACCGTGATGGGCTGTTTAACAGTTACATCGCAAAACCAAAAAAAACACATAATCAAGAAAATTCCAGAGTATGAGCTTGTAAATGTGTAAAAGTAGAAAAACTTGCTTGAGTCCACGTTAAAACGGAAGAAGAGACTGAATGAGAAAGATCCAAATAGTATTCAATCCCCAATTGTAACTTAGTGTAACTTTTTAGTGGGAAAATAAGAAAAGGATTCTGGTGATCTAAATGACGTAATTAAGTTTGGATTTGGCTAATTATATAAACTAACAACAATAATAATTATGATTCAATCCGAACGAGTAGGGATCGTCTATATGAATCCTCACACATATATACATTGATCGTGTAAAAAAATTACACTATTATCAAGAGTGCATTTCAACCTATTGTAACATGTAATATATCTTATTTTTTAGTTTTATTTCTATCTTTTCACGATTAATTATCTATAATTATCTTTAGATCATGACTTGATGGAGTAAAAGTTCTTCGGTTATAAAAATTAAACTCATTAAGTTCTTCTTCCTCCGGTCCACTTTACTTGCAGTCCTTACTATAAATAGATGGTTCACCATAGTTGTCATTTTAGAAAATTAAGATATAATTGAGTACATTCTTCCCATTTTAATAATTATTCTTGGAAGTACATTGACTAATTAACATAGAAAACCTAGGTGAAGAGAGATTAATATTCTAAATGATTAAAGATAATAAATAAGAGTATGATAGTCAAAATACACAATTTCTTAAAAAATGTGACAAGTAAAGTGGACCGGAGGGAGTACTAATAATTTGTTGGTCTTTAATTTTGATAAGAGTAGATATGGGTAATCTATTTGGTTAATAAAGGTATAAATGCGGATTAAAGAAGAGGGACACCAAAGTCAATATGGTTGGCCCAATGTTTGGAACCACTTTTCATATATACTTCCACAATAAGTTGGTTCTTTTGTTCTCTACGAACAAATGTGTTATCAAGTTTTAATAAAGATTTCCATCAACTTTTGTTATTTCTTCCTCTCTAAGCTGAAATTTCTCCTCCCTTCTCTCTTTATTTTCTTGTTTACCCTAAGCCATTATTATTTTGGTGGGTGTTTGAGTAGTTGATGGATATTGATCTCTGGTGGACTCTTGGGGGGGTGCTATTTTTTCTATCAGATTATTGCATGGCAACATTGAAAAACTCACATATCTCTCAATCTTTCCTTTACTTCATTACCCTTTTCTTCATTTTCCTCATCCTCCTTCATTCTCCTGATAATAATCCCTCCAAGAATTCAGATCCTAATTCTACTACAGCTACAATGAAGTTGCACCCAAGAAAAATCCCAAAAAATCATCAGAACCCTTCTCGTAAGCAATATGGAGCTGCTGCTCATGAAGTTCCTAGCGGTCCAAATCCTATATCAAACCGGTAATTAACTTGATCGGACAGGGGCGGTTTGGTTTCGTGCAAGGCCCTCACAAGAAGCCGTTGTCATTTGAAAGTAGAAAAAATCAAAAGAAAAGATATAGCAGCTGGAGTATGTAATGGCGATTACTTGTTTTTTATGTCTCATACGAAAACGGGTAATGGCCATTAATACTATACTTGTCTTCATCTTCTTCAGTGAGCAAGTCTGTTACTATTAGCTTTGTTGTTATCGTCACCATTTTTATCTAGCCTTAAATTTGTCCTTGTTTTTTTTTCTTTTTTGTTTCTTTTCCTTCACCGGTTTTTCTGTTTTGGACTTGTATAGCAAGAGACAATTATAATATATATAATATAGATATATATATATAAATCATCCTCAAGATCAATATTATATATGTGATGATGGATTACTTCTATTTCTATATGTGATGATGGATTCAATTTTTTTCATCTCTATATAAATCATCCTCAAGATCAAGATCATTATTTGTAGTCATATGAAGTTTTTAGATTATATCTTGGTAAAATTATCTTTATCTTCTGTGTGAATAAATTAAAAGTTTAAAAATAAATTATGTATTGAAGCACTAAATGAAAAATGTTGTTGACTAGATCTGGTTTATGTTTTTTGATGATTAGGTTTTTAGTGTAGAGAAGGAAAGATGGCAAATCTTCATGGGGTGGGTAGGTGGGGGTGAATAGGAGAAGAAGGACCATATTTTTTATTTTGCCATTATTTGATTTGAATTACTACTTTGGACAATTTGCTTTTTGTCTTCTCAGTGCACAAACTTTAAGAAAGCTGATGCCTAACCAGCATATTATGAGACCATGATTTGATAATCATCACATTTCAAAACGATATTTAGTTATATATTGAATTGGTTTTTTGAATCCCTTTTAAATCATTTCAAGTGTTGTTTTTTTTTTCACTCATAAAATTTATTTATATTCAAGTTAAATGCATGTTTAAATATAATTTTGATTTTAAAAATTATTTTCTTAATTTAACTTCAAATAGTGTATTACTTTTTTTTTAATGTACAAACACCTACTAAGTGTTAATTAAAAGGAAAATGAAGAATATATTCTTATAAAGATACATCTCAACTTTTCCTCGATGAAATCTCCACTCTATCGCTAGAGATCATACTGTGGAATTCTCTTTATACTTTTGTCGTCCTTTATTTATTTAGTATATGTTATTAATATGCCTTTGCCAGCTGATGATAAAAAGCACTCACAATAGAGCATCCAACGTAAATTGCTGCAACATTTTAGGGGTACTATGGAAAATTCTTCTGTACACGTTCATATTGTATCCTCCATCTACATTTCTTTAAACAGTTCCATTGGAAACTTCCATGACTTTTTGAAGTAAAACGAGTACACCATTTAAACGACCTTGAGGGGTGGGGAGTGTGGTGGGATGTATGATTTTTTTTTATTTTTAACAGAATTTTGATTTTCAGCTTTGTGAATGCAAATTAAAATCTTTCCATGAAAAGCAATTTGCCTTCTTATAGTAGACTTACATAGCTTAAATTTGAATTAATCGAATCAGCGAATTTTGAATATCAAATGGTTTAATTAGAGAGTCGTCTAATTTAGATAAGCTGTAAACTTAAGATATTTACTAGTGAGCGATTCTCATTCTGAAAATTAATGTATCGTCATTGTTCTTTATATTTATTTTGAATTATCAGTGGTCAGAACAAGCTAGCATTAATGCATTTTGTATGATCGATCTCTATGAGTTTTTATTTGCACTAATCTTGTTTGAGGAAGCAAACATACATCTTTTAATCGTTAGATTGGTAGTCATGATTTCGTTTCACAATGTACAACAATAGTTCGATAATTAGAGTCTTACCTAACTATCTTGTCGTCTCTGAAGGGAAAAAAACAAAAGAAAAAGGTTGAAAGAGTAGCTTGTTTGGTCAAGCAATTTAAATTACCTTATTTTGAACAAAAAGTAAAAGCATTTATTTTTTGAAAAAATTACTTTTTCCATCTTTTGTTTAAAAACTGAGAACTAAGTTTATGCTATTACATAAAAAAAACTTAATTTTTTTTACGAAAATCTTGATCAAACATCTTTTTTCTCTAAAATAAGTGTTTTAAAAAAATGGACACTTTTTGCCTTTCAAAAGCTTGGCTAAACATGCCAGAGATCGGAGATGTCTTCATCATCTTTTGCCTAATAAACAAAAGGATTTAAGTTATATATACAGACATCACAAACTTTTTATATTAGTAATATAATTTAAGAAAAAGAACATAGTGTGGCCACAAGAAAAAAAAAAAAGGATCCAAAAATACTTTATTTTAAGCAAATGACCCGAAATAGTCATTAAGCTCAAAATAAATACAAATTTAGCTAAAACCTAAAATTTCACTAAGTTTCTCTCCCACTTTCAGCCCCCGCCGACGGATTATCAGCATCACGGATATCTTTTTTCCTCCTTCCTCTCACTCTCTCGCCGATGAATACCAGTACTATCCGGGGAGCACTCTAGCATTGTCCAGTTATTTTTTTTTGTAGGAACACTAAACTAATATAGTCTTCAGTGCAACAGAAAGAATGAAGGTGCTTTCCGCATTTTCATTGACCCAAGTGCTGGAAAAAATCCTACTCTCAATTGTGATTTAATTTATCATATGGTTAGGTACCTCCCTATCGAGTAGACATCCCGTATTATTTGTACCACTGAGTTAATTTTTTACCAGAAATAATATCAAGAATGCATATCTGAGACTTTTTTTTTTTTGGTCGATGAAGTAGAAAGAGAGAATTATACAGATTTCCAGTGTTTATTTTTCTCTTAACCTTTCGATGGAACGTTTTTTTCACTTTTTCGGCAGTCCCCAATTTTTCTTCGATTACCTAGGTGTAAATAGTGTAAAATAACGGTATAATATGTGTATCATTAATGTGTATACATTATACATTGATTATATATTGATATATATATTTATTATACACAAATTATATAATAACGATATATTTTTTATATATATATTCTAGGGATAATATTCTATACAACAATGATACTTTTATATGCGTATGATATTTTTTCTATACTTCTATAATAGTGATACATATTCTATACAACAATGATACAATTTTTATACATATGCTGAAATTAGTTGAAAAATGACTACTAAATAAAAATATTTTGAAAAGACTAAAAAAAATCTTTTAAACTTCTTGATTCATCTTGTCAATAGTTTCAACAATTTTAGTAGCAAACAATTTTATCCATAATTATAATATGATCTATGTTAATATGTTTTACAACACAAGTACATAAACTTTTGTCCTAATTAGTAACACAATTTTCCATCAACTTTGAATAATAGATCCCCCCCCCCCCCCCTCCCTTTCCGAGTTGTCCTAATTGACTTTTTTAAATGCCTAATTTACATTATCAATCTTTGTCTTCTTTTTTTTACTTATTTAACATCATGATATTTCTTTCCTTTTTTTTTAATCTATGCAACAAAATTCTTAGAGAAAAAATAAATATTAATTTTGAGAAGAAAAAAAAGTGAGAATTACTAATTGAGTATACAAGCTAATGACGTTCTATAATAAAATAAAGTATAGAATAAAATATGTTTTTATTAACAATAAAGGAATCTCTAATATCTATTTACACAAGAGAAAGTAACAGAAAATAACAACTTTAAATCATGTTTCAATGTAGGTAATGAAAAAATAATTAATAAAAACAGAGGTAGATTTTATAACTAATTCCTAAAAAAATAGCTATTTATATTGTAAATAAATTTTAAATTATAATTTAGAAAACATTCCATTAATGACAATCAGAACTCGTTTATCTGTATAGACAATAGAAAATAAGAGATAAGTGAAACTTACACATATACACGCGCATGCATGAACATACATGCATACATATTTAATTCAAGTAATATTTAAATAATAATCAAATGAAAATAGTATTAAATTTATAACAAATTATAAAAGGATTATTCTACTTATAATATTTTGTTTTTTGCTGAAATTCTACTTATAATGTTAATATAATGAACTTCAATATGAATTATAAGTATCTAGATTAAAAAATACAATATTATGTATAATATAAAAAGGTATTACATAGATGAAGAATTTAAAATGTCAAGGATAAAATAAATATTGCATATGATAAAGGGGGGAAATGTCTATTATTTAAATTTGAGGGAGACGTTTGATGATTTTTAAAGCAAAAGAGGGATATAAATGATTTTAACCCATAAACTAATGATCGAAATAGTTGCTCGGTGATCTCAAATTACTACATTCTGATTAATGTTGACTCCTCCCAATGTTGTTTCCATTTTCTAGGATCGCTATAAGCGCATCAATGAAGGAAAACATACCTAGAATAGATGTTATTAATCTGTATTCCAAAAAACCAGTAAACAATAATAGTTGAATAATGAACAGAATTAGTGTTGGAAAAATAAAAAATATTTTTCAGAATATAATCGAGCCCACTTAGTTCAAAGTGTGTCCTTAAGGAAATTATTCCCCTCACCAGTACTCGAGGTTGATGGAATATCCCCTCCCAGGATAGAACGATTATCTTACCAGAATAGTAGTACTCCAAATTCCGGTAGCGGCGAACCACTCAACAAAAGTAGTATATCACACGTAATTTGTTTATGCGAGAAGAAGAAGAAGTTTGTGTTGTTCAGAAAATTCGTAAGTAATATTCTGAGGAATCAAACGAATTTATAGCCATGGAAGTACTGTTTCTCAACGTTTGCAACCTTTCTGAACAGCCACTGAAAATGGTGGGAAATTTAAATAAGGAAAAGAAATCGTGTCGCGGGTCAGACACGCGGATCCGGCCGGTCGCGGTCGTGGTCACTAACGGGTAGGATTGGATAAGTTAATTAATTTAATTAAATAATGATTAATTAAATAATTAAAAATTAAAGAAAATTTGGTCCAAAAAGATTATCAATCAAATCATTTGACCAAATCCGAATCCGAATCCGAATCCGAAGCCGAAGCCGAAGCCGAAGCCGAAGCCGAAGCCGAAGCCGAAGCCGAGCCGAGCGAGCGACGACGACGGCGCGAGGGGTCCTTGCCCCCTCAACCCTTTTACTGACAAGAAGGAGTAATTCTACTTATAAGTAGAAGAACTTTTCTTTCCACTACCGATGTGGGACAAATGCTTATTTTATAAAGCAGGAGGGAACTCCCACTTTTCTTTCCACTACCGATGTGGGACAACTCCCACTTTTCTTTCCAATCATTTCCCATTCACCAATATCAATACCCAACAATCCCCCACATGAATGGGGAATGGCTATAATATAAAAGTGCGGACAAGTGTGATATACAAGCGAGAATTGACTGCATCTGGATAAGTAGGTTTCCCTTTGAACTTTCCGTAGTGAACTTATATCGGATATACTCGATAAATCGGTAGATTTGATATCTTTGAACCGTCGAACTTTGTTGTATACCTAGACAACATAAGTCACACAATCAACCCTCAACCATTTATGGTTCTCACGGTTGTGTTCGTTTCAGCCATGAACACTTCCTGGTTTCATGAGTGCGTAGAGAATGGGCCTTCACTGTCATTCCCCTTTAAAGCGGCTTACACTTAACACTTACATAGGTGATTTCTAAACATGTGGTCCTATAGCCACATTATCTGGTCATACACTGCCAGAATTAGATAATCATTAAAGAACTTTAATGCTTTATTAACTCATTAACAAGCCATGAGGTTTTATCCTTATTTCTGAACATTGTCTTCATCCGAGAATGGGTTGAGTTATTTGACAATGTTTAACCGTCAGTCACAACTTTGTTTGATCTCCTTGAACCTAGCTCTTGGGATCTTCAGTCTGCTAGGTAGAGTTACCGCCATGATGACTTGTCCTCAGCCTTAACCCCATTCCCATTGATGATCTACTAACTCCCTCTCTAGATAAGCCTTTTGTAAGCGGATCCGCCACGTTATCTCTTGACTTTACATAGTCAATCGTGATAACGCCACTAGAGAGGAGTTGTCTAACGGTATTATGTCTTCGTCGTATGTGACGAGATTTTCCGTTGTACATTACGCTTCCCGCCCTACCTATTCGCTTGACTCGTCACAATGTATACATATAGGAGCCAAAGGTTTGGGCGTAATGGAATATCTTCTAAGAAATTCCGGAGCCATTCAGCTTCTTCACCGGCCTTGTCTAAAGCTATAAATTCAGATTCCATTGTAGAGCGGGCGATGCATGTCTGTTTTGATGATTTCCAAGACACTGACCCACCCTCAATTGTGAAAACATAACCACTCGTGGATTTAACTTCATATGATCCGGTGATCCAATTTGCATCACTATATCCTTCGATCACGGCGGGATATTTGTTATAATGCAAAGCATAGTCTTGGGTGTGTTTTAAATACCCCAAGACTCGTTTCATTGCCATCCAATGAGTTTGATTGGTATTACTCGTGAATCGACTCAGCTTGCTGATAGCACATGCTATATCTGGTCGTGTACAATTCATAATATACATCAAACTTTCCAAAACTCGTGCATAGTCCAATTGTGAGTCACTTTCACCTTTATTCTTTTGAAGTGCAAAACTTACATCAATTGGAGTCTTTGCAACATTGAAATTTAAATACTTAAACTTGTCAAGTACTCTTTCAATATAATGAGATCGCGATAATGCTAGACCTTGTGGAGTTTTATGAATTCGATACCTAAGATCAAATCAAGAACTCCTAAGTCCTTCATATCAAATTTGCTAGCCAAAGATACGCTTCGTAGCATTTATATCGGTAATATCTCTACTCATTATCAACATGCCATCAACATATAAACAAACAATGACTTCATGATTTGGAGTATTTTTAATGTAAATACATTTGTCACACTCATTAATCTTAAATCCATTTGCCAACATTGTTTTGTCAAATTTCGCATGCCATTGTTTGGGTGCTTGTTTAAGTCCATAAAGTGACTTAACAAGTTTGCACACTTTCCTTTCTTTACCAGGAACCACAAAACCCTCAGGTTGTTCCATGTAAATTTCTTCCTCCAATTCTCCATTTAAGAAAGTCTGTCTTGACATCCATTTGATGGATCTCAAGACCATATACGGCCGCCGGTGCCACTAACACCCGAATAGATGTTATTCTTGTTACCGGCGAGTATGTGTCAAAGTAATCAAGGCCTTCTTTTTGTCTATAACCTTTGACCACAAGTCTTGCCTTATATTTGTCAATAGTGCCATCAGCTTTCATTTTCCTTTTAAAAATCCATTTTGATCCTAAAGGTTTATTTCCAGGAGGAAGATCAACCAATTCCCATGTATGATTGTTCAAAATTGATTCAATCTCACTATTGACTGCCTCTTTCCAAAATGTTGAATCAGAAGAAGACATCGCTGCTTTAAATGTTTGAGGCTCATTTTCAAGCAAGAATGTCACAAAATCTGGTCCAAAGGAAGTAGATGTCTTTTGACGTTTGCTACGCCTTGCATCCTTTTTACTTGGTGTATTTTCCTTTGGTTCTTCCCGCGGTCGTTTAGATCTTTCACTTGACGACTCACATTCAGTTTTATACGGATAAATGTTTTCAAAGAATTCAGCATTATCTGATTCAATTACCGTATTAACATGTATTTCGGGATTGTCCGATTTGTGAACCAAAAACCGACAAGCTTTGCTGTTTGTAGCATAGCCAATAAAAACACAATCCACAGTTTTTGGTCCGATTTTTACCCTTTTGGGCAAAGGAACTTGGACCTTTGCTAAACATCCCCACACTTTGAAATATTTCAAGTTGGGTTTTCTTCCTTTCCATAGTTCATATGGAATAGATTGTGTTTTGTTGTGGGGCACCCTGTTGAGTATTCGGTTAGCTGTAAGGATAGCCTCCCCCCACAAGCTTTGCGGTAAACCGGAACTTATTAATAAGGCATTTATCATTTTCTTTAATGTTCGATTTTTCCTTTCCGCAATTCCATTTGATTGTGGTGTGTGAGGGGCAGTAGTTTGATGAATAATTCCATATTCTAAACATATCTCTGCAAAAGGAGATTCGTACTCTCCACCCCTATCACTTCTAATCATTTTTATCTTTTATTCAATTGATTTTCCACTTCGTTTTTGTATTGCTTAAATGCATCAATTGCTTCATCCTTACTATTAAGCAAATACACATAACAATATCGAGTGCAATCGTCAATAAAAGTTATAAAATACTTTTTCCCACCGCGGGATGGTATTGACTTCATATCACATATATCTGTGAGAATTAAGTTTAAAGGATTTGAATTCCTATCAATAGACTTATATGGATGTTTAACAAACTTAGATTCAACACAGATTTCACATTTTGATTTATTACACTCGAATTTAGGCAATACTTCTAAATTAATCAATTTTCGCAAGGTTTTGTAGTTGACATGTCCTAAACGAACATGCCATAAATCATTTGACTCCAATAAGTAAGACGAAGCTGAATTTTTATTAATACTGTCAACAACCATTACATTGAGTTTGAAAAGGCCCTCGGTGAGGTAGCCCTTTCCTATGAACAAATCATTCTTACTTAATATAATTTTCTCACTAACCAACACACACTTAAACCCATTTTTGACGAGTAGTCCCATTTGAAACTAAATTCTTCCGAATTGTTGGAACGTGCATAACATTGTTGAGAGTCGGACCTTGCAGGAAGTCATCTTCGAAGTATCTTCCCATATCCTTCAACCTTGGCGTTGCAAGATTTCCCATAAACAAGACCTCTTCGGTGTCCGGCGGGAGCATAGGTTGCAAATGCTTCTTTTGTAGCGCAAACATGTCGAGTGGCACCGAGAATCAAGCCACCACTCCTTTGGGTTTCCAACCAAATTGCACTCCGATAGCATTGCACACAGATCATTCATATCATCATTCTTTTCCACCATATTGGCTTGTCCTTTTCCCTTGTTCTTTTTCGGGAGACGACAATCGGGGCTTTGTGGCCGCCTTTCCCACAATTAAAGCAGCTTGCCCTTGAACTTTTTCTTATTGGAATCCTTCTCCTTTCCGAAGGCCTCTTCCTTTTCTTGTTCTTTTTCGAGCAAAGATCTTCAACGATGTTTGCCCCTTCAATTGGTGAAGTCTTACGGTACCTCTTCTCGGCGGTTTTGTTATCTTCCTCGATCTTGAGACGAATCACAAGATCTTCCAACTTCATTTCCTTTCTTTTGTGCTTAAGATAATTCTTGAAATCTTTCCATGAGGGCGGCAACTTCTCAATCATTGCAGCCACTTGGAATGCTTCATTTACTACCATACCTTCAGCAATAAGGTCATGGAAGATAAGTTGAAGCTCTTGAACTTGGGTTCCAACGGTTTTTCCATCCACCATTTTGTAGTCTAGGAATTTGGCAACCACAAACTTCTTCAAGCAAGCATCTTCGCTTTGTACTTCTTTTCAAGTGCACTCCATAGTTCTTTGGAGGTCTCTATTGCACTGTAGACGTTGTACAAGTCATCTTCTAAGGCACTCAAAATGTAGCCTTTGCACAAAAAATCAGCCTGTTTCCAAGCCTCAAGTAACCATGAACTTTTGGTTGTCAAGCATGTCGGCGGCAGCACGGGAGGGTCCTCACTGGTGAACTTTTGCATACCAAGGGTGGTAAGCCAAAAGAACATTCTTTGCTGCCATTCTTTAAAGTTGGCACCGGTGAACTTCACAAGTTTTCACCGGCCGGTGGCACAGCCGGTACGGGTTGTAGGAGTAACCGCCGGTGCAAGAATTGCGAGAGGTAGTTCCGGCCTCAATTGCCATTATTCGTTTGTCATCGTCAAATCGACAAACTGTTTTAGTTAATAAAACCAGAATAGCAATTCAATCACAGACTTAAACGATGAAGATTTTATTTCTTCAAATTGCAGTATAATTATGAAACTTTAGTATTCCAATAAAGTTTTTATATCTTCGAGTCATAATACTAATATTCATATGGAGTAGAAAACTGCACAAGTTTTAATCTCCAAACCAGAATGCAGCAACGATGAAGTTTTTATGTTCTTCAAATCGTTGTACAATTATGAACTTTAATATTCCAACGAAGTTTTTATGTCTTCAAGTCAGAATATGAAATTTCACACGGAGTAGAAAACCACACAGGTTTTAGTCTCCAAAACAAAATACAGATTAATCTAAAAATATAATTTTCTTTAGATTGTTATTAATCTGTATTCCAAAAAACCAGTAAACAATAATAGTTGAATAATGAACAGAATTAGTGTTGGAAAAATAAAAAATATTTTTCAGAATATAATCGAGCCCACTTAGTTCAAAGTGTGTCCTTAAGGAAATTATTCCCCTCACAGTACTCGAGGTTGATGGAATATCCCCTCCCAGGATAGAACGATTATCTTACCGAATAGTAGTACTCCAAATTCCGGTAGCGGCGAACCACTCAACAGTAGTATATCACACAGAATTTGTTTATGCAGAAGAAGAAGAAGTTTGTGTTGTTCAGAAAATTCGTAAGTAATATTCTGAGGAATCAAACGAATTTATAGCCATGGAAGTATTGTTTCTCAACGTTTGCAACCTTTCTGAACAGCCACTGAAAATGGTGGGAAATTTAAATAAGGAAAAGAAATCGTGTCGCGGGTCAGACACGCGGATCCGGCCGGGTCGCGGGTCAGGGTCACTAACGGGTAGGATTGGATAAGTTAATTAATTTAATTAAATAATGATTAATTAAATAATTAAAAATTAAAGAAAATTTGGTCCAAAAAGATTATCAATCAATCAGATCATTTGACCGAATCCGAATTAGACACGCGGATCCGGCCGGGTTAAAGAAAATTTGGTCCAAAAAGATTATCAATCAATCAGAATCCGAAGCCGAGCCGAGCGAGCGACGACGACGGCGCGAGGGGTCCTTGCCCCCTCAACCCTTTTACTGACAAGAAGGAGTAATTCTACTTATAAGTAGAAGAACTTTTCTTTCCACTACCGATGTGAGACAAATGCTTATTTTATAAAGCAGGAGGGAACTCCCACTTTTCTTTCCACTACCGATGTGGGACAACTCCCACTTTTCTTTCCAATCATTTCCCATTCACCAATATCAATACCCAACAATAGACAGTAAACCTTGATCTCTTTGTTAGTTAATACTTAATAGACAGAATTAAAATTTGAAATTTATAAATTTTATATTTGATATTGAATTCATAGCTCGTTGAAATATTGATTTCACAATTAAATATGTTGAATTGCTAATATACTATGATTTTGCGCCTGATTGTTACTATATCGACTTTATACTAGATCTTTTGTTAAAGTTGATTGTATTGGTACTATGATTAAAATTCCCATCTCATAAAATCATCTTAACCAAGCACCCCGAGAAGTGAGAAGTATAATACTAATGAACCTAGATGAAGTATAACATATATAATAATAATTGTAGGCATATCTAAAAGGATTTACATTATTTATACGGATACCATAAAAAGAAATTTAACGCAATTACAATTCAGAATGGATAGTGATAATATACTAAAATTTGGGATAAACTTGTAAGTTAATCATGACATTTGAATTAATGAAGTAATTTTTGTTTGTACTTATAGGATCCAATTTATGACATTATGTGACTATCCATTATGAGATATTGCTCTTTTACAACATAATTGATTGTGTGTTTCTGGTAAATTAATCAAATTGAATGATTTTATTAGTTTTTAAAAATTAGGGGATATAATTTATATTTCATGTTTTTTCTTAGAAACATTACATTCAAACAATCAAATTTTCTTCACAAAAAGTTTAAACACACACAACGGTATGTTCAAAAATTCTAAATAAAAGAAAAAAGTATTTAATTTTTATGACTAAACGTCTACTATGACTTAAATGATATCCCAAAAAGGTTATGTATGCATTTGGCCATCGGGTAAGCCCTAATTTCTTTTCTTTTTTTGTGCGGATTTCCCTTCAAAGGCATTGGTCTTTAATTTTCCCCCTTTGATAAAAAATATCCTGAGGTTTTGGGTTCGAACCCCTTCTCAATCAAAAAAAAATCTCAAGGTTGAGTTTGGATTCGCAAGGCAGAGTTTCCCTTATGCGTGAAGGCAAACTCTGCCTTTAAGGTAGAGTTTGTATGCAAAACATGCAAACTCAACCCTTCAAGCAGAGTTTGGCCTTGCGAACTCCAAACTATGCCTTGCGATTTTTTTATTTTGGTTTTTGCCTGAGCGGGAATTCGAACTCGGAACCCATAAATTTTAGGCGAAGGACAAAAATTAAAAAAAAAAATTAATTTAAGGGGAAAAAATTAAAGACGACCCCAAATAAGGTCATTCATGCGAAGTGTTGTTACAACCCAAATGATGGACTCAGATCATTGTGTAGTTGAAAGGGTTCGTTTCTACAAGGGCTATCCAGTGGGTCGGGTTGGCCCGATCCCGATCCCCCATAAAAAACATTGTCGGTGTCGGGGTTCGAACTCGGGACGGGGCCTGGGATCGTCCCGCCCGTCCCGATCCCGACCCCGTCCCGTCACACCCTGCCAGCCCCCCTCTCCCTTTGCAAAAATAACCGTCGCAACAACAACCAGAATTTGATTTTGGCCGTTGTGCAATGGCTATAACGGCCATTTTTGCCCTCTTAGCCCCTTAATATTTATTTTAACCCCTAAGTTAATATATTTACACTTTAACACTATTTCTCAACTATAAATACCTCATTTTTCTCACAAATCTTCCTACAATCTCTCAATTTATCTCTCTACAATTCTACATTGCCTGCTAAATATTATATTTTTTTTTGCTCATTTATATCAAAGTTAAAAAATTGGGAGTGAACTTGACAACTAGCTTGAGGATCATCTATTGAGCAAAGTTTCAATTTTCAACCTCGATTACACGTCAACGTTACATCCTCGTTTGATACATTCGTTCCTTCTTTAAATTATTATTGTTACTTTATTTTAATTATCGCACTTAATTTCATTATTTTTAATTATTTATTTGCATAATTAAAATGGAATTATTAAGATGTATGTTTAAGGGTAAGGGTAATAGTGTTTCTTCCAATGGAGTTAACAAGGGCAGGGGTACTTCTTCTAGTAATCTTATTTCTAGTTCCGATGATTTCATTGATTTCACTCATATAGATGAAACTGCTTTTTCTAATGATATACTATTAGATGATGAGGTAGATGAACCAAACTTTAATTTAGACGATAATCTAGATGACACACTCACTAGTGCACCTCAACCCCAAGCTCAGACTGAGTCTTAAACTGAAATTGGAATGACTCATATTCCCCCTAGTATGAGTCGAGGCCCCACACAATGAAAATTAAAATCAGCTGCATGGCATCTTTTTGATAGGGACCAAGAGAATCAACTAGTTAGATGTTAAATTTATAAAAATGTTTATAAATTTAAAACCGAAAAAGGTCAAGGTGGGACGGGAGGTTTATTGAGTCATGTACAATGAGCACACATCTAGGTGGAATTAATACCAGGCTAAAAAATCGGGTGTGCTAACTGAGTCGGGACAAGGTTCACATAGTGTCCCCGACCAAGTACAAGGTCAAATTAACCCGACAACAGGGGAATTTTTGGTCATAAATATGATAAAAAACAAAGATAGAGAAAATATGGCAAAATTAGTTGCGGTGGATGATTTGCCTTTTTCATTTCTTTCATCTCCTGGTTTTATTCATTACATTCGAGAAACATATAATCCTATTTTTAATGATTTTCCTAGATCAACTGTTAGAAGATATGTTTTAAATTTACAAGCGAATATCAACAATATTTACGTTATGCATTGTATCATTTTAATGGGAAATTGGCCATCACTTCTGAAATAAGCGTAGTACTAATGGTAATGATTATTTAACGGTAACATGTCATTGGATATATCAAAATTAGTCTATGCAAAAACGTATTTTAGCATATAGATATATTGATGATAGGCACACTGGAAGTTTTATTGCACACAATATTAATGAAATTTATGATTATTATGGAATAAATGATAAAATTATGACTATTACATTAGATAATGCTACTTCTAATGATTATGCTATAAGACTTTTAAAAGTTTGATTAACTCCATGTTTTCCTGATCATTTTCATATAAGATGCGTGTGCCATATTTATAACTTAGTTGTAAAGGACGGCCTAAAACTTTTTGAAAGCATTCTTGAAAAAATACAATTTGCTATAAATTTTATTTTTAAAGGTAATAAAATACAAAGACGCAAAGAGTATAAAAAAACTTGTCGTGATTGTGGATTACCTTATAGAAAAATTTCAGAAGAAGTTTCGACTAGGTGGAATTCTTTGTATGAGCAACTACTTGTTGCTTACAACTATAGACAACCTATAACTTTATTATTTAACGCCCATAATAAAAATCCAAGGGATATACTTGTAGATAATGATTGAGATAATTTTTTAGAACTTAATGGATTTCTAAATAAATTTTTTCAAGCTACTAAAGAATTTTCCTGTATTTATTATCCTACTATTTCTAATATGTTATTTTATATAACTCTAATATTTTTGTTACTTAATGAATATATGCAAAAATCAACTTATAAGGCATCTATTGAAAAAATGTTTTAAAAAAATACTTTTTTTCTATTCCCACTATTTATAGTATTGGTGCGGTATTAAATCCGACTATTAAAGTAGACGATTGTAAAACACTGATAGAAACGATTTATGATTGTATAGAAGTACTTCCAACAGACCCAACTGAAGAACCAACTCATAAACCAACTAAAGAAGAAGTTACATCTAGCATATACACTGAATGCAAACAGGTATATATGTATTACCAACAACAAAGTGCAAATAATCAACCGACTTTTGTACCATCTTCTACTACTTCGCTACAACCTTATAAAAAATATGCGATTTCTGCTGCTAGTATTCAAGGCCTTAGAAATAAAATGTTTAGTAGTTCAACTTATTCACAAGTTAGCGAATTTGATGTTTATGTTTTGCAGGGTGTTGTACCATACGAATTAATTGTCAATGATGAAGGACATGAAGACTTGCTGAACTACTGGTGGCAGAATGAGAATACATTTCCGACACTAGCAAAGATGACCCGAGATGTGTTGAACATTCAAGCGTCATCAACAGCGTCTGAAAGCGTTTTTTTTTTCTTTCTACTGGAAGGTTTCAAATAAAGAGCATAAACATTCATTGGCGGGAGACGCATTGGAGATTGCAGTTCTATTCAGAGATTGGATTCGAGCGGATCGTAGAAGGTGCGGTCAACAGGAGATCAACGAAGAAGAAGACAACAACCACAATGAAATCTTATCCGAGGAAACATGAAGCGATGTCGAACAGTTTGACTTACAAATTCGAATTCCAACCGAAGATCCTCAAGACATCGTGAGGAGATTAGAAAAAGTATGGTTATCTATGCAATTTTTTTAATTGCAATTTTACTATGTTATTTTTAACTTTTGAACAACATCACAAAGTTGCAATTGAAATTATATTACAAAAAAATATATTTTTATTAAATAATATAAGAGGCACAAAAATAATATTGTGATATTTTTATTACGCTATCTTGTTCAATTATTGAATTGTTTATATATATTATTTTTTAAAATTAAGTGACAAAAAAAATCACAAATCCCGACCCGTCCCCCAAATCCCGACCCCTCTACCAGTGGGATGTGGGACGGGACGAGACCTATTCTCGTCCTGCCTATCCCAGCCTGCTTGGCCCGCCGGAGCTCGCGTCACGACCCTCCCCATACCACTGGGTCTCGTCCCGCCAGGACAGGCCCTAGTTTCGACTTTGTCCTAAAAATCCATTACAAAGGGGAGTTGGAGAAAAAGGCCTCACACCTAGTATGTACTTCATTCCAATTATTTTTTGATTGGGGGAGAGCGATCGATGGTAGATTTTAACATTGGAGAAAAAAAACAATAGCAGTAAAATAAACAATCCTTTTTATGTTACGTGGCAGTGCACACCTCAGTAAAATAACAACTTGCACAATAGCAGCTAAATCTTCTTAGCTCGAATTTTAATTATATTTTGCAATAACTTAGAGATACATGAAGCAAGAGATTAATGCCCGGACTGCTTTTTTTTTTTTAATAACTTATACATTTCAGCCCTAAAATTGAGAAAGCTTCCCCGCCGTGAAGTTTGAAGAGCAAGAAAGAAAAAAAAGTATGGCTATGGGTCTCCGAGTAAGACGCCTGAAAGAAGCTTATAAGCTTATTTCTCCTGGTATTTACTTCCTCCTTATTGTAATTCAAATACTACTTGTTTTCAACATTTGGTCAATGTTTTTCTAATTCTTTTCTTTATATTCTGGACAGGAAAAAGGTGTAAGCAACTTGTAAAAGACAGCAATTTGCTTCCGCCTCTTTTGAATTATTCCAAAAAATCATGTGCACACACCAATACAAGGTGCGGATATAGATGCCATCACGATTATAGGTAACAATTTCTATTTGCTGTTGTACACCAATTTCAATTTATTTAAAAGTATGTTTCCACCTGAAAGCGTATAATTAATTTCTTGATTGAACAACATGTAATTCATAATTTACTAGTTGTAGGAAATTGCATTTGACTTACTCTCTGTGGGTAGCAAAGTATTGGGTGGTGGGTTTGGGTATTGCTTTATCATTTTGTTCTTTCGACTTTCAATAAGCAAGAGGAGAGTGATAAAATCATTTCTCAGTTGATTTTCGATTCAGCTCACAGAAAAAATATCCTGAAAGTTCTTTCTATCACTATGTGTTATGATAACATACAATGTGATGGTGCATAGTTGTCCTCAAAATTTCTTGCTTAATAATGCATAAAGTTATTTGAGGACTATTTGTTTTCTAGAGAAAACTTTGGCTACCTTGGTATATACAATTGTTACTCCCTCCGGTCCATAATAAGTGCCCTTTTGGCCTCTGCCACACCCCTTGGGAAAATACTAACTCCTATAAAAAAATTGTGGAGTAATTTAAAAGACTTCTTAGGGATATGTAAATAAGGGGAAAATTTTGGAAAATTAAGTTAATTCCTTCTTGATTATGTAAAAGGACACTTATTTTGGACCAAAATAAGAAGGCCAAAAAGACACTTATTATGGACTGGAGGGAGTATCAGTTTAGTAAATATCAGAGGAAAGAGATCTTCCGGAAAAAAAAGAAGAAAAGGCGCATTGCACGCAAGCAGATTACTCTTTTTTTTCACCATTAGTTCTATATTTTTGTTTTTATTGCTCCATGTAGTAGTTTGAATTTTTTCAGCCTACTATCTTGGAGGTTGTAGTAGTCTTCACTTGTCCTTGACAGTCTCTTTCAGGTATTCAACTATATCAGAAGCAGCACCAGAGCTTCTTGTACAACTCGATTTCCCCTCCATCATTAAGTCAACTATTGATCAACCTGAAGGTGAGCTACTCTCACTTGGTAAATGTGATTTACTTATTTATTGTAAAATTGTGAGGATAAAACCACATACTGAGGTCACATGTGGAATATGTACTAGCTATCTTTAGGCTTCAACAGGCAAAATTCATTAAGTTCTGAGGAAATTTCATTGGTTTGGTGGTATTATACTAACGTGTTCGTTGTCTGGTTTGTGTAACTGGATATATTTGCATAATTGCCTCATTTTCCGTTGCTTTTCGAATAAAATGTACAGGCCCTTCTCATTGTTGGTTAAATGGAACTCCAGATAAGAATTCTCTAAAAGATGGCATCTTCTTAGTGCTCGTAGCTGGATTCGTAGATAGCTCCTCAATCACAGAGGATGACTTTGTTAGTATGCTTGAGAAAGTAAAGTTTCTACAGCATAGGTAGAGTAGATCCTTATGTAAACTTCTTCTGTCTTAATTTTCTTATTTACAGCTTTTCACAAATCTCTATATTCTTCCAATGTTGCAGATATCCTTTCCTTCAAATAATTGGTTTCCAGGATACGGAGATCCCACTTTGCTCCAGTGATATTTGCACGCATCTGCTTGGGAGGACCTTGAGAGAATACATTACGTTTCCCGTTCTTCTAGCTAACAAGGATGTTCTGGAGGTATGTTCACAGAATTTATTGCTCAATTAGTGCGGTTCAAAAGATCGTGTTCAATCTTTTTTTTCTTCTTCATAGTTAGTGTTGTTCGACTTGACTGCTCAGAAGGGAGTTGCAAATGTTTTACTATCAATGATGACCTGAACTTTTGTTATTAGTACCTGGATACTGAGCTTTCTTACATTGATTTGCTAACTTGTGGTCTCCTTTAGTACGTAAAGGTTATGTGTCCATCATATTCCTTGCTAATGTTCTAAGGAAAGCAAGATAAACTCTTATCATTGGTTTTAAGAAAATAATAATAGGTAAAACAATAGACAAATCCCTTCTATGTTTATTTCTCTATTCTGTTAATGAATAATTTTAAGTTTTTGGTACGTAGTTGAAGCATTATTTCATATACTGTCATAGGGTTATAACACAATGATTTTTTGTTAACAGGGAGAGAAGGACTAGTAAGTCCCTATAACTCTTATAAGTCCTAACAGAAACTATGAAAACCGATATAAATTATAAACTAAAGAACAATGCTTTCAAAGATTGTTTAACATTGTTATAGAGTCCCATTGTGGACCAAATGGATGTACGGAACTCAACAATACCTCATCACTATTTTGACTTCGTTAACAGTATCGGTTAAGTAGTTAAATTTTGTGTTAGGCTTCAACTAAATCTCCTTTTATGTGCAAAGTGGTACTTTTCTGGTAGTTAGACCTAGAATATCGTCTATATCAGAGCAAATTGGCATTGTGCTAGAAGATGCAATGCGTATTGTGGGGTAAGTCTACATCATCAATCTTTCTTTTCATGTTTTTTAATAGGCAATTCCATTTAGCTAGATTTGATCTTTTATATCCATTGGGCATATATACAGGTTGATTTGGGTCAGGATATTGGAAATATTGTGCTTAATTGTTAAGCTTGCAGAGCCCTCATACAAAATTTGTTGGTTTGTACTTGGGTTAAGATATGGCTTCCGTTTCTTACAATTTGTCCATGTTTTTTAAAGGTCTTTAGTATTACTTTGTTGCTTGTTGCCTTCCATATATTGAAATTCCACATATGCTTAATAAGTTGTTTTTGGGTGATATTTGCTCTTTGCCTTGATATCCGAGCTTCTGCAACCTTTATTTCATGTTTCTCATGCTCTGACTGTCACTGGATCCATTCACTGCTCATGAATTGACATACTATACCCTTTTATAGATTTCTAGTGAGGCCTGCTATCTGATGTTTAAAGGTTCTGAAGGTCCTTCAATCTATTATGGGAAGGAAGCAGATATGGTGATTTTAGACAAAGGTAGGGTGTGTTTCCCTTTTGTATAACTGGCATGCTGAATAAACATAAGTACTGTATCTGTTCTTCTTGGAGCTTATACTACTTTTATCAGGAGAGTTAGTCAATAAGGATAATTAGCTCATTTTTCCCGATAAGTAGTATAATTGATTACTTCTGAATTGCATATTTATCACAAAATGTGACTTTTGTTGGGGGAGTGATTGCAGTGATGGTGATTGTCAGTGTATGGCATGATGAGCATCAGAACTTTATCTATTCATTTTCCTTCTATTCTCTTTATACTAAGGTTCTCTGTCACATTCTGCGGTGTCAGCAATCAAGGATTTCAGAGTACAAGAGACAAAGAACCCCAAGATCATGCATAATCTGACAAGCACATGGGTGAAGCCAACTGATGACTTCAAGGAACCACCTCTCTGTTTTCCCTTGCGAAACCTGCTTCTTTATTTTCCAGGTAGAGGTTCCCCTGTTGAGCTGTCCCATATTGTTGATTTAGCACTTTTAAAAAAGATAATTATGGACATTCCCATGTACTCCCTCCGTTCACTTTTACTTGTGCATAATGGACTTTGCACACCCCTTAAGAAATAATAAATGAAGTCATATTACCATAATACCCACATTAATTGGTGTATAATTTTAATGGACTTGAAAAATGATTTGGAATGAGTAACTAATGCTAAGGGTAAAACAGGAGAAAATATTTTTCACTTGATATGCTAAAGTGGACAATTAAAAGTGAAAATCTATTTTTAGTATAGTAGACAAGTAAAAGTGAACGGAGGAAGTATTAATTACTAGGGAGGTGCAAGGATTTTCTGTGTCAAATGTGTGTCTCCCTTTAGTAAAAATTACGAAGGTGTTTATCTACAAATTCCTTCCGCCTATGCTTTGTCTTTTTGTTGCCGTAAAAGAAGGAACATAAGACAAAGAAACAATTAAGCACTTGAAAAAAGGACCAAATTCTAGGTGTAATTTGTATGAAAGAATAAATTATCCGGATAGTGTGACTGTAAACCTAGTGCAATTTAAAGGTAGAAGGAATAACGGTGATTTCAATGTTATTCATGAAAGAGTAGTTTGCTAAACTATCAAAGTAAGTGCTGATAATGTTCAGTGCCATAAAGCAGTTCTATGATAGAAAGAGGTAAAGAAGCTCTGTTCCCTTGTCTAAATAATTTCATGAGATGATAAAAAGACGCGAAAGCTCCCATATACAAAATTCGAGGATTATAATTTTCCTGAAGCCCCTTGTTCCTAGCATTTGTCACTTATACTCTGGCTTTTCTTGCAGGTGGCATTTCAGTTGATGAGAGTGGCAATCGCCTTTTCCTTTCTGACTCCAATCACCACAGAGTTATTCTACTAGATGGCAATGGAATGATCTTAGACTCTGTATGTGTCAGGCTTGCATGGGTGGCTTCATCATCTTTGATCGTTATATCCTACTGCTAAAGCGTGACGGAAATTTCTAATGCAAAGATTATCATTTTGACATAGATTGGTTCTTCGCCTGGTCATGAGGATGGAGAATTTGAATCTGCGAAGTTAAGGCGTCCGACAGCTTCTTTTTATCATGCCACTGAGGACTGTCTATATCTTGTGGACTCGGAGGTAATTGCGTTGAAGCTCTTTAAGTTTCTTGATATTATATCCTATTTCTCATTGTCTAACATTGATGGTTAAGAGGGACAAAGAATGAGAAGAAAGGGTGTGGATGTGTCTTATTTGGCACAAAGTGAAAAATAAAACCACTTCATCACACAAAAGTTCAATTCTTTTGGGATGTCCCAAGTTGTTAACTCACTTTCAGAAAAAGTTGTCTCGAGCAGAATTCATTAAGTCATTCATTTCTTAAAATTTACGTGTTGTGTTCCATGTGAAACTATGAAAATATTCTGAAAGTCAAAATAATCTTTCTTCTCACCATAAAAGTAATATATACATGAGATGAGTCCCCAAGTTGTTATATAATGGGAACAAAGGGAGTAAAATAGTTCGATAAAAGAACATGAAACTGAAGCAATGAGCAATAGTAAAAATACCAATGCTTGTGTATTGGTGAATACAGCCTGGCTTAAGCTCATTATTGATCAGCAATATGATCTTGTACAAGCTCGAGTTTGGCTGGTTTAAGTTCATGGGGTCGTTTTTCAAACTTCTACATATTTATTTATTGAAACTTAAAGCAAAGATATAAAGAATTGAGTGTATCTTTTTCAAATATATTGGGAAGTCAATATATCCTTTCTAGTTATAACAACAACAACCTGCCCAGTGAAATCCCACCTCGTGGAGTCAGGAGAGGGTAGAGTGTATGCATACCTTACCTCTACCTTGGTAGGTAGAGCGGCTGTTTTCGAGAGACCCTCGGCTCAAGATGGGCATATGCATAAGCAAAAACAAGAGAAAACAGTCAGACCTGGTCAAGAAATTTATAGCAGTATGAAAATGCTGGTATCAAAAGCGAATACGCCATGATAGCACATTCTGAAAGAAAGAAGCAGTAACTAACACATAGCAGCAGAAATCAAACTGCAAGGGACTATAAAGCAATACTCGCCTATTCGTATGATATGCTAAGCGAACTTACAGTAACAACAACATACCCAGTGAAATCCCACAACATGGGGTATGGGGATGGTAGAATGTACGCGTACCTTTCCTCTACCTTGGTAGGTAGAGCGCTGTTTTCGAGAGACCCTCGGCTCAAGATAAAGCATAAGCATAAGCAAAGCAAAATACACGGTCAGCCCCGGACAAGAAATTTAAAGCAGTATGCAAATGCTGGTATCAAAAGCGAATAAGCCATGCTAGCGCATTCTGAAAAAAAGCAGTAACTAACGCAGGTAAATAAGATAAATAAAGAACACATATCAATAGAAATCAAATGATACTATAAAGCGATACTGCGCCTACTAGTATGATAGGCTAAGCGGACCTACAATAATAACACTACAACTACCAGTTTGTAAGCGTAAGTAGGACTACGCTCGACTATCTACTACCCTTCTACCCTAATCCGTGTTCTCCATAACTCTATATCTAAGGTCATGTCCTCAGTAAGTTGCACATACACCATATCTCGTCTAATAACCTCTCCCCAATACTTCTTCGGCCTACCTCTACCCCCGAACCCGTCCATAGCCAACCTCTCATACTTTCGCACTGGGGCATTTGTCTCTTCTCTGCACATGCCCGAACCATCTCAACCTCGCTTCACGCATCTTATCCTCCACCGAGGCCAGTCCCACTCTGTCCCGGATATTATCATTCTAATCCTATCCCTCTTTGTATGCCCACACATCCATCTCAGCATCCTCATCTCCGCAACTTTTCATCTTTTGGATGTGCGAAGTCTTGACTGGCCAACACTCCGTTCCATACAATATAGTCGGTCTAACCACCACCCTATAGAACTTGCCTTTAAGTTTTGATGACACTTTTTTATCACACGACTCCAGATGCGAGCCTCCATTTCATCCACCCTGCCCCAATACAATGTGTAACATCGTCATCAATTTTTCCATTCCCTTGGATAATAGACCCGAGGTACGTGAAGCGTCCTTTCTTCGGAATGACCTGAGTACCAGGCCTCACCTCCACGCATGTCTCAAGGTCGCTTCCGTTATTGAACTTGCACTCTAAGTATTCTGTTTTGGTCCTACTCAGCCTGAACCCTTCAGACTCTAGAGTCTGTCTCCAAACCTCCAGCTTAGCATTCACTCCTCTGCGAGTCTCATCAATCAGGACTATGTCGTCTGTGAATAACATACACCATGGCACCTCCCCTTGGATTTGTCGCGTCAGTCCATCCATCACCAAGGCAAATAAGAATGGACTAAGAGTTGATCCCTAGTGTAGCCCCATTGTCATTGGGAAGTGCTCTGAGTCCCCTCCTACTGTCCGTACCCTGGTCTTGGCTCCATCATACATATCCTTGATCGCCCTAGTGTACGTCACAGATACACCTCTAACTTCCAAACATCTCCATAGAACCTCGCTAGGGACTTTGTCGTATGCCTTCTCGAGGTCGATGAAAACCTCCTAATAAGATGAACGGCTTCTATAGTCGAACGGCCCGACATGAATCAAATTGGTTCTCGAAAATCGACACACCTCTCATCACCCTCATCTCCATGACCCTTTCCCAAACTTTCATAGTGTGTCTTAGCAGCTTGATACCCTATAGTTGTCGCAACTCTGAATGTCACCTTTGTTCTTGTACAACGAAATCATTGTACTCCACCTCCACTCTTCGGGAATTCTCGTCGTCTTAAAAATGACATTAAACAACTCAGTCAACCACTCCAAACCTGCCCTGCCTGCGCTCTTCCAAAATTCATCTGGGATCTCGCTCGTCCTCTGCGCATCCTGCGAACAACAGCCTTAATGCTTCTACAATACCCAAAATCCCGGTACCTACCAGATTGCTCCAAATCTCTCAGCACAATGTCTCTATCTCCTTCGTTCAAGAGTTTATGGAAGTAAGACTGCCACCTCCGCCTAATATCATCATTTCTAGAGCGGTGGTTAGACCGACTATGTTGTATAAGGCGGAATGTTGGCCAGACAAGACTTTGCACATCCAAAAAATGAAAGTTGCGAAGATGAGGATGCTGAGATGGATGTGCGGGCATACAAGGAGGGATATGATTAGAAATGATGATATCCGGGACAGAGTGGGAGTGACCTCGATGGAGGATAAGATGCGGGAAGCGAGGTTGAGATGGTTTGTGCATGTGCAGAGGAGAGACACAAATGGCCGAGTGCGGAGGTGTGATATGTTGGCTATGGACGAGATCATGAGAGGTAGAAGTAGGCTGAAAAAGTATTGGGGAGAGGTGATTAGACGGGATATGACGCAGGTGCAACTTACTGAGGACATGACCTTCGATAGGGGGTTGTGGAGGACACAGATTAGGGTATAAGGGTAGTAGGTAGTCGAGCGTAGTCTTACTTACGCTTACAAACTGATAGTTGTAGTGTTATTATTGTAGACCCGCCTAGCCTATCATACTAATAGGCGCAACGCAGCATTGCTTTATAGTCCCTTGTAGTTTGAATTCTGCTGCTATGTGTCCTTTAATTGTACTTTGTTTAGCTTATTTACATGCGCTAGTTACTGCTTACTTTTTCAGAATACGCTGTCATGGCTTATTCGCTTTTGATAGCAGCATTTTCATATTGATTTAAATTTTTTGACCGGGTCTGACCGTTTCTCTTGCTTTGCTTTGCTTGTGTTTATGCTCTGTCTTGAGCCGAGAGTCTCTCGGAAACAACCGCTCTACCAACCCAGGTAGAGGTAACGTGGGGTTTCACTGGGTATGTTGTTGTTGTTGTTGTCCTTGAAGCACCTCACGTGATCCAAGTCACGAGCCCTCCTCTCCCTTGCCTTGGCTAGTCTGTACAACTTTTTATCCCCGTCTTTTTCCTCTAATTCCACATACAAGCGTTCAAAAGCCGCCGTAACCGCTAGCTTTGCCTCCTTCCTCGCCATCTTATACAATTCCCTATTCGTCCACTTCTCCATCTCATCCTTGCTTTCTTCCAATTTCGCATACACTGCTTTTTTCGCTTCCACCTTCTATTGAACTTTACCATTCCACCACCAGTCCCCTCGATGCCCACAACGGCTACCTCGCGAGACTCATATCCTTTCTAGTTATGCGGAAAAATATTAATGCTCTGATCCTATATAGTATTAGTGTTCTAGTGTGTCCCTACTTCATTCTAAAATATGCATACATCATGAAATTTTTTAATGAATTCTTTAATTATTGTTTGTGCTCCAGTAAAGCGACCTCAAACTTAGGCTTGTTTACTTTATCAAGAGAAGCTCAATTTTCTAAACTTATTGGGTTGAACTTTTAACATTTGAGACACATGGATTTCAAGAACTTGAGCTAGCTGACCATGATACATGTTTACACCTCTAATTCAAGTGAACTTAGTGAAAGATAGTGGTAAAAGCAAGGCAAATGTGGTTATGCAACTTTTGCGTGATGTTTGTCTCTTTCATAGCAACTACACTCAGTTCCAGACTTTTGGCTGCAGTACACGTCACCTGAGTTAGAAAAGGAACTTCCACTCCGCCCAAAGTAAATTTCCTTATATCCTTTTGGTTCTTTTGAAGATTATGTCGAATTTCTTTTAAAAGAGACAGTCTACCGTATATGAAGTCACAAAAGAATGAAAGATGGCATACTCCACTTTTTAGTCTTTTCAGTGTAATCTTTTTTGTTCCTCTCTTAACAACCACAACTGTAGCATGGACTCCTATGCATTTCCCATTTAATCCTAGTCGGAACACAACTTTTAATTTCTCTTAATAATCAAGCGAAGGAGCATTCAAATTGGGTTTCACAGTGTAATATCTGTGTATTTTCTTGCTTCTCCATGAGTCTTATTGTTGATGAATTAGCCTTCAATTTCTCTCCTACAAGTATCAAACTTCCTGTTTATAGATTAATTGATATAAAGTCTGTATAATGGGACATAGAATGATCTTAAGATAGTGTGTTATTCAAAAGATGGTACGGTTTCCATGCATCTTTTTATGGCTTCCATGCATCTTTTTATGGCTTCCATGCATTGCATCTCCTTTATGTTATATTCGAACTTCAGAATGTTTTACTACTTTACAACCTTTAGATTTTCCTGTCCTAGTGATTGAGGACACCCTCACTGTTCTCTTTTTTTTTTTTTGCATGTCGACCCTATTACTTCATAAAGCTAACAAATTTGTCCCTGTTGTGAAAGAATCATGCTATTAGGAGAGCTGATATGGGGAGGAGGGTTGTGGAGACTTTGTACCCAAGAAGCAAAACAAATAAATCTAGCAGTATATGGAGCTGGATATTGGGAAAGCTTTGGCCTACAAATGATCTAGCTGCACAGTCTGAGGAATTGAATCCGGATGCATTGGTGTTTCCATGGCACATGCTGAAATCTCCAAATGGCGATCTCCTCATTCTTAACCGCAGGTAGATGCAACACCTGGTCCATTTATCTTCCAAGTTTATAGATCTGCAAATGTTTCATACTATTTCATCCTCACCAAGTTTTAACTTCTATTTCAAATGCAAGGACACCATACATATTTTGCACGACGACCTTGTATTAATGAACATGAAGACTAGCTGTGAATTTTCACCGTTTCGTTTGAGTTGTTTGGTGAGGTGAAAAGGCATAATCTTGCTTTTTATCTTTTATTTGTTCTATCACTCTATAGAAAATGGATCAATTATCTGTTCGAACATTTAAGTATCCTGAAGACTTTTAGAGTTACCTTATAACATAGGCAGAAAGCACCGTTGTCAAACCATTAGGAAAAGAAAAGGAGGGAATAATCACCTGATGCATGCTGGGAATATTATCTGTTTCTGGAGTTCTTTCTTGCACTTTCTTCAGTTGCAAATGGGAGCAAGACGATGACAACAATAATTCTTCAATACTAAGCTAGTTAGGGTCGGGTATATGAATCGACACTATTCATTTCACTCTATTTGAATTTGTTCCATTTCAATATTTAATAATTTAGACACACTAGTTATAGTAATAGAAGTTCTCTACATTTTCAATTGACATATAAATGCCAACTAGTTGATATCTCCTATATGGATTTTTTCTGCCGGTCTGTTCTATTTATGCGCTAAATCTGCATGTACTGTAAGAGATTATAGGTATTCTGAGTCAATTTCCTTCGTGTGATTTCAAGGCTATCTTGTCTCCTTTTAAAATCTTATGATAGTTTCGCACCTACATGTAGTTGCCATTATTATATTTTCATTAGGTCAGGTTTTAGGGCTACCTTGTCTTCTTTAACACCTTGTCGTGGATGTAATAACAACATCCAGATCATATGCATACTTTGATCTAGTCATGATACACATACTAACTAGTTGTCATTATTATACACACATTAGGTCAGATGCATATTATCTAGTAATCATTATTATATGCACTTAGGTCATTTGATTAGAGATTTGGTTTCACTATGTTTTGTTGTTCGTTGAGTCCTCATTGATGATAAGAGGTTGCAAGTCTTTTTAGACATCTTTCCTGTCTGATGTTTGGGTGTACTTCATTCCGCGTAACACCTTCCATCATTATAATGTTATACCTATAGGTAAGTGCATTGAAGGTCTATGTACGGCATGGTCGAACCATATCAAACTACTTTCTCTCATTTTTTCCCTACTTGAACCTTTTCTGAGATGAGTTCATACATTTATTTTCCTATCACCTCACACCCATCTTAAGATTCATAGCATCTACATTTCTAAAATAACCTTCTTGTGGATATGTGGGACCTTAGAACTCATCATTCATTATATATAACATTGCTGGTGTCACAACCATCCTACAAAACTTGCATATTACTTTGCTATCTCATAACCCTCACGCAGCACTCCTCCGGTTAAGTGATTCTATTTCAGTTAAAAGGTCAATATGTTCATCTATCATATAATTCTCTCAAAAGACTGAGGTTAGATATTTGATTGTCTGCATTTGAGCACCAGTCTGTTGAATCTCACATCAACTTTTGATTTTCTTATGCAGGCTAAACTTAAAGTGTGCATTTTTTGTCTTTACTACTAACAATCTAAATAACTGTTACCATCTATTGTGCTTTTTCACACTCGAACTTCTGATTGATTCGAACTTTCAGCAGAATGCCATGCATTATATTGTAACTGTTTATCTATTAATAGTTCTTAAACTATGTAACCTATATGTTCTTAGACCTTAAGGGGTCGTTTGGTAGTGTATAAGAATAATGCTGAATAGGGTGTATTAGTAATGATGGTATTAGTAATGTTGGCATTAGTTATGCAAGGATTATTTTTTATCCACCGTTTAGTTTGGTGTATTAGAAATAACATGCATTGCATAATTTTTAAAAATAATTGACTGTTTACAAAAATACCCTCCATACTATATTATGTGAGGGACTTTATGGGCAGTTATGCCTTTAACCATGCTTATGCATGTATTAGAACCCATTGCATTGCTAATACCATGGTTTGCTAGGTATTAGTTATGCATAAGATAATACCAAATAGAGTGTATAACCAAACAAGATAGTAATACACAAAGCTAATGCATGCATTATTTTTTCTAATACACTACCAAGCGACCCCTAAGCTTTATAATCTATCTTTGGGCAGCATAACTAGGTATGTCGGTAACTTGGTATAACATAACAAGTTTTAAATAGTTGGAAATACTCGGAACATATGCCCCTGCATTGGTTGTTAATTTTGTTTTGGCTCAATTGGGAAACATTTCATGAACTTACAATTTAAATATAATGAACAAGCTTGCGATCTTCTCTCTATGACCCCTTCATGGAAATTGGTATATTAGAAGCCTCAAGATTGCTCTTTCTAAAGTCATATAATGCAGAAATTGTTTGCTGTATTTTGAAATTAAATATCTTGACTATTTCTGCACTCATATTTGTAAATTTATGGTTTGAGCTGTGGGGCTGCCCTCATTTTGATTTTTTTTGCATGCAGCTGTGAGACGTTGTGGATCATGGATTTAGCCTCAGGCATGATCAGAGAGGTTGTTAAAGGTATAGAAATTATTGCCAAAAATGTTAAGTTGTCCCTATTTCTATCAGTTAGCCTTGTCAGTTGTTGACTCACCCATAATCTAAAAGGATTTTCAAATATTTCGGAGATCTGTGAGCCATTGATCCTGGAGAAGTCAATGCTTTTGAATCAAATACCTAATGACTGGTTGCAGCAGCAAGTGGATGCACATTGCTCGTCAAAGAGAATTCCGTATGTTGAGCTTATATCTTCTGTGAAAACTTTTCAGGATCAGATACTCATTTGTGATACAGGTAATCATGTCTTCAATGATTACACCTGTTGTAACATCTGCTTTGCCTGATTCAGTTTTTTATTGTGCTTATCTGTAGTTGGTCAGATGGTATTAAAACTCAATAGAAACTCGGGTTCTATATCAAGCTTCCAGTTCTCTAATTTGGGGATCCTTGGGTTTCCTTACTGGTCGGCATCTCCTCTGGAACGAGTATGTGCTGCGTAAGTGTAACGGATTACAGAACCTCTAATCCATTGTTCTTTTCTGCTTTCTCTGGGCGATTATATTAATTTACTGTGATGTATGCTGCTTGTGTTACAGTGATGCAGCATTGGCAGCGAATTCTATTGATCACATAGAATCTTTCTATTTGTTGCCAGGTAACAAAATCCTATTAGTTACATGTAGTTTAAATAATTTGTGAAAAAGCTCATATCTGGAGAAAAATTACTATTCTTTCAGTTGTTTAGCAATACCTATATTTTTTTATCTTCAATATTGTAACTTCTTTTCCTGGATCATATATTCTTGCAAGAATTTGGTTGTAATTTATATAAATTTTGTGATATATATAATTTTATTTTTTTTTAGTTTTTTTGGTTAACGCCAGAGAACGGAACTAGAAAGTGTGTTATAGAGTAGTATTTTAGGACTTAGACAAGTATTAAAAACAATACTTGAAATGTAAATCATCGGTAGGTGGATCCAAGATTTATATTTGTTAGGTTCAGAACTTCAAATTTTAGGTTATTATTACCACTGAGCCTGTTACACATTTGAAATTATGGTTTCAAATTTACAGCCTGTTTGGCCAAGCTGTCGAAATCAGCTTATTTATAGATTTTTTTTTTATGAAAAGTGTTTTCTTGAAGTACTTTTTGAAAAGGTGCGTTATGAGTATCATTTTTATTTGGCTATTATCATTTGTGAAGTGCTTTATTTAGTAGTTTGTGTTTGGCCAATATTTTCAAAAAGTGCTTTTAGGGTGTCAAATTATGAAAAAGAAAGTTACTACTAATTTTAATTTGGTAAATTTAAACTTTTAATACGAGTAGTCTTGCCCTAAAAAATCAAAAACATTTGCAGTTTCGGAGAAGCTACTTTTTTATAGCTTCTGCTACTACTCAAAAGCACTTATTTCTTCGCCAAAAGCTAGCCAAACAACTTTTAACCTTTCAGAAGCTTGGCTAAATAGCCAAATAATGTTAGTTGAAATTTTAGCTGTTTTATATCCATACTCTATGTAGAAAATGATGGGTTCAGTAGTACCTGTTGGTTATACACTACATGAGAGGATTATATGCTACAGGCACCTCTCATCAGTGAGTGATTGATTTAATATATCTTAACTCAAATTTGAAATATAAAGTACTTTTGATGAGCAGTTTTATGTGATCAGCAGATAGACAAAGCAGAGAGTGCTAAATGTTGATCTGACTAGTGTGTTGTTTCAAGGTTTAAAATTTAATGTTTTAATGATTTAATGAAATTGAACAGTTATGACAATCACATTCAATGATAATACTAATATTTTCGAGTAGTTTGAGATGTCCCAAAATAGAGAATGCATTACAATGAAGGGAGTAGTTATTGGATTCACTGATTCCTGTTTAAACAGTTGTTTTAAGGATCAATGGAAAAAGAGAAAGCAGACCAAATTTTTCTAGATAGAGGAGTACTACATGATAACCTCGCTTCATCTTTTTAACAGGTAAAGTTGACATACGACTGAATGTAGATATTCCAGAATATGTTGATCTAGTTGAACCACTGAGTGAAAGTTGTATATGGCGGCAAACTAGAGGGGCAGCAGCTGAAATAGCCGAGGCAGATAGCACCATTACGTCTTCACAAAAGGTTCCTGCTCATCATTAGGCTTCATGTATTTGTATTCACCTATAAATTCTATTTTTTTCATCCCAAGCTGATTTTCCACTCTTCATTTTTGGGTAGTTACAAACTAATTTTCTTGAAAAGAATGTTGTGGTATATACCATGTACCACAAGTAGTTATCTGGGGTCACTTTTAAAGGAAGAATATAGTCCAACATTTTACCTCAACAAATGCTTAATAATTCATTTTTAAACTCCTCCAGCAGCAGTGCAAAGTCAAACCAAGAGATCGATTTGCAATGAAGGGAGTATTAAGTAGCACGTACTTCAAATAGTGCCTTCTTTCCAGTAGTTTAACAAGTTAAATTGATGGGGATATGCAGGTAGGTGTTGCCCAGCAATGGTATGATGAAATTGACCACCTTGCCTTTTCAACACCAGAAGTAGAAGCAACCATAGAAGAGGGAACGATGAGCCGTGCTGAAGAAATTCCAGAAGGGAAAGTCGAGATCAGTTGCTCCGTTAACTTAAGTCCTGGAACAAGTGAGGTACATTATTCTTCCCAGCAATTTCCTTTTGATTCTGAATTGCTGAGATTCTCCAGGATTTATGTAAAATATCTCGCTAAGTTCCTTTTTTATAAACATTTCAGTTAATAGGTATAATTGTCTAGGATTTTGTCAAGTCTAGAAATTACTTGCATTCATACTGAATTCCAGATCCGAAAATGCTGCTTTACTCATTATGTGATTGTCTTTCATATCTCTGGTTCTCTACCAGGTCATCATTTCTGCTGCACTATATCTGAGACTGAAAAGGGATTCAGATGCCAGTAGTGAGAGTAGACAGAGGAAAGCAGCCAGGATAGCAGATCTGTTGAACCCTGGGACAAGGGCAAGCAGAGATGTAACTCTTCAGTTCTTGCTGACATCAAAAAGAGATCTTGAAGAAGTCATCATAACAAGACCTATACATGTGAGACTCAAGTTTGATTGTCCAAACCATCCAAAAGCAGATAATTCCAAAGATATAATTTTAACGGACACCTCTTTAAATGTGAATGTTGCTCTAAAGTAACCTTTATTAGTGCATGGATGGTTCATTATTTGTATGAATAAGTGGCTTACCTGTTCTATTTTCTTGTGGCTTTTCTATCTGTTTATTAAATTGTTATGTTCTTAGAGGACCTACTGTTTTCTTCTATTTTAACTGACTCGATAATATCTGTATGGAGCTGTAAAATGAATTGTTCTACGTTGGAGAAAACCTTCCCCTTTCTAAATGTTCATGTTTCCTGCATAATTCTGAACTTTTCGCCTGTGACACTGCTAGTTATTTTGGTGAATGTGGAAAAGATCGGGTTGATCATTTGAAAAGTTCACTTTTTTTATGTAATTCATTTTGATTTCCCTACAGGTAAGAATTACAAGTCGTCTAACTAGGAAAATTGAGAAACAATTACCCCTGATGTAAAACTTTCTTGTACTTGTAATGATCGGTACTGGTTTCATTTTGTATGATCTGCCTCGACTTCGTGGCGTTTACGTGGAGAAGTCTGGATGATTACAATGTCCGACTGTGGTTAATGTTTGTTAGGACAGTTGAAGAGGTAAATAACCCAGAAAATTATTCTTACACTAATCCAATTTCTTACTATTAGTTCCTGTACTTCTATTGAGCTATACAACTCACCTAAGTGACTTGTGCAAAAGGGTAGTCGGATTTTTCAAAAAAATTGTCCTTTTAAAATGATTTAAAGTTTATGCATATATGAAAAGTATTACCTCTTCTATACTGATTATAACAACAAAAAAGAGTTGTGTCAATTTATTTAACAACCGCGGGGGGGGGGGGGGGGCATTTTCTAGTTATAACATAATTATAAGAATATTAACTAGGACAGTTAAGGTACATTTTACTGGCTAACATCTCTTATTTTCTCTTGTATTTCCTCTATTTGCAGTTGAGATAACCTAAGAATCCCTCTTGTAATTCTTCCAAATCCTTTATTTAACAAATAATGAAAATTGCTCATAGATATGATTTTTATTGTAAAAGACAAGTCTAAGAAGGGTTTATTCTCACAATACGTAAATTACAAACATATAAAAAGTTTCAAAAAAAGGAAAATAAATACATCACCTTACCTGCGAAGGCTTTATGTGTCTTATGACAAGTCTTATTCCCAGAAAGCTATATCAAGATTTCAAAAAATGTGCTAGTCGGCTAGGCGAAGTTGTAGCCCCAAAAAAAGAGGATCTAGAGTGATTCCTCATCTATCATGTCTATGACAGATAGCCTAGCTAATTATGCCATTGATGAGGAGATTTCTGACACTTTTGAGGAGTTCCATCCACCAGGTGTCTCCACAAGCTAGAAAGCTTATCAATGTTGATAAAGCTTTAATGACAAGTTTTAGTCCCACAAAAAGATCTTAAACTTAAATCCATAGGATCAATTGGATTTACTTGGTAGTAGCCACAACTTCAACTTTCGGAAACAGCCTCTTTACCTAACAAGATAGATGTAAGATCTGCGTACACTCTATCCTCCCCAGACCCCCACATTGTGAGATTTCATTGGATATGTTGTTGTTGTAGCCACAGCTTCAACTTGAGCCTTGAAAATATCGAGCAACATTTCCCTGGGAGGCATATTCTCCATGACTTGGTTGCAGTTGAGATACTCATTTCTCCATGCACATATATTAGGACACTTTTCACTAGTCACCAGCATCAACCCAGTGACTTCTTCAAAAATTTCTATCCAAAATCCAATAAAATTTGCTACTATGTCAACGAATCCAATGTTGTCTCCACCAAAGAACTTCATGTCCTTGAGTTCATTGTCGATAACTTTAAGGATTTCATAAGCTTCCTCTTTATCTTTCTTTTGCTCCTCTCCTTTGCTCCACAAAGCTTTCCATGTTGTTGGCACGCACTGAGAAAATATAAAAAAAATTTAACTCAAGTTTTGACTTTTGAGTGTGTGCGGTTGACGGAAGTCATTCTTAATGATTTTTGAAAAAATATAGGAAAAAAATATTTTAGAGTTTGGTTGGTAAACAGAAAGTATTTCTTAAGAAAATATATATTAAAAATTGATAATAATATTATCAAATTAGAGAGTAATTTGATTAAAAAAACAGTATGGAACATTAATAATAATGTCTGATTGTTAGTTGGAACAAGTACTATAAAATTAAAATTAATATAATTAAAAAGAAAATGACTTCTCAGGAAAAAAAGAAGAAAAGGAAAGTGACTTCCACTTATAAGTTATAAGTGAGAGAAGTCATTTTTTCCTTTTTTTATGAAAAATATGTTATAATAACTAAACACACACACACACACACAAAAAGACTTCCTCAGGGAAATATTTTCCTTAAAAATGAGAAATAATTCTATGGAGGGTCACTCAAGTTTTATTTTATTACACCAAAATTATTAAACTATATTTTGTAATTGAAAAAGTTGCTCAATTTTGTTTAATATCACATATTAAATATTTTTTTAATCCAAAAAACCACTCAATTTTGTCTATGAATCTACAAGGTCGTGAGCTTTTTGTTACAAATGTTACAAAACATAGTTTAGGGATTTTCTTCAACCTATATTGCTTTCGTTTCAAATTATGGAACATAATTTGAATCCACACAAAATTTAAGAAAAAAATAAAGATTTTTTTAAAATTTATGGTCTAAAACATATCATAATATTTGTTTGACTATAAAACTGTTGAAACTTTGTCCTTAAACATGTCATACCATTTGTTTGACTATAAAACAGTTGAAACTTTGGCGTTAAAAGTATCATAACATTTATGTGGTGTAAAAGCTTTTCATTAAGTGTGAAATGGAAAAGTGTAAATTCAATTATTTTCCATTTTAAAAGTATGTATAATAAGAATTGTTCTTACCTTCTCACAGGGGCGACTCAATACTATTAGTGGCCTAAAGCCAAACTTCGATGAGAGATCTTAATATTTTTATTTAAAGAAAAATTATATAATATATAATTTTTATTTGAAATTAATTTTTCTAGCTTTTTGAGATGCAAAGCTATGAATAATCGTTTTATAATCAATTTCTTCTAGTAATTCTTTTTTAATGGATAATATACCTAATCCATTCCATCTCTCTTGAGACATGGTTGATCTTAAGTAAGATTTTATCAATTTTAGTTTTGAAATACTTTTTTTCTGCTGAGGCAACTGTTCCTGGAACTGTTAACATTACTCTATAGGCAATGTAGACATTTGGAAAAGAATCAAATATTTTTATCTGACTGAGTATATAGGTTAAAGTATTATCATCTACTTGTACTATCTCCCTTAACACTTTTTATTCAGAAAATAAATCTAAACCATCAATTCAGAATGACTATTATATTTTACATATTCTAAACCATCAATATTTTAAATAATATATGACTATGTAATAGAAATATCAAGTATAATAAAATTTAATTAAAACAATAATACTAAAAAAAATTGAAAAAACAGAACCCAATTCAAGCAACTTGATCTCAAAATAAGAATTTGTCGCTTCATAAACTTTCAACAATGGTGATATCCGAAAAAATGCAGATAAATAATTTCTTTTATCATATACTTTTGACTTTTGCTCTTGTTTGTTTCAAGAATAATATTGTAGAGAGAAATTTTTTAAAGCTTGAATGAACAAATAAGATATATAAAAAAGGAAGTTTACGATGATGTTTAAGAAAAGTTGCGATTTTTACATAACCCAAAAAAGAGATGAAAAGTTACTTTCATTGAAAAGATAAAAAGAAAATTTAATAACTACTTTTCTCTTTTCTTTCATAAATTCTTTGTTTTACAAGTTCTAAACATATTTTGAGGTCCCTTTTATGTTAATTCAAATTACAAAAGATACATTCCCTTTTTATTAAAAATTTGTAGTATTTTTTCTTTTTAAATAAAAACTTATACTATAACTATTATGATATATAATGAGGCCTTCAAAAGTTGAAGGTCTAAAGCCGAAGCTTCTGCAGCTTTATCCAAACGCTACCCTTGCCTTTTCATCGATGAACTTAGCCCAGAAACATGCAATTGCTCTGTCATAAGGGTCTTTAGGCAATATAGAAGGCCGTCAATATATTCAATAAGGACAAGCGACTCAATAATGGACTTGCCATTGTGCAACAACACTGGGAAATTGCTTGTATAAATTCATATTCTACACCCCTTATGTCGAGAGCCCATTCAACTATGCGACTAAAAGGGCTCCCATTAATACCAAGCAATTTCACTCCTGACATATTATTACACCTTCTAATTGTCACAACTGGTATATATTATATATGTTGAAGATTTACTTAATTCTTGGTGTCCTTTTATAGCTTGAGAAATCAGAAGGAATCTTTTTAGGTGCCAATAAAATAAGTTTCTTGTGTGACTGATAAAATGTTTGCATCATGTGGAAGCTTCTATTCATTAAATATAGTGCCGGCTCTAATATGAAGCAAGTAAAGCACTTGCTTTGGCCCTCCAATTTTAAGAAAATAATAGATTAATAATTTTTTAAATTAAATATTTTTAAATGAGTCAAACTATTAACGAGTGTCATAAATTAGTCATTTCTGATAATACAGTTTTGAGCTTTTTCCTTTAAAAGAAACATAATTTTGTTATATTTATGAATAAATCATCAATATCAGAATGATTATTAAGGTATGTATGAATAGTTGTAAAATTTCATTCTCTCCTCCTTATATCGTCTAAGTCACAATCTTTCTTTAACCTCCTCTCGTAAAATTACATACTTTCTCTTTTATTTTTTTCTTACTTTCTTTCTCCGAGAATTTAAAAATTCAAAAGTTTAGTGATAAAAAATTAAAATCATTAGATGATGAGAATTTAAAAGGATATTGTCTTAAACTTGAATATTTCTTAAAATATAATAGTCACTTTGATATTGATGGTTTAGACTTATTTTCTAAACTAAAGGTGTTAAGAAAAATAGTACAAATAGAAAATAATACTCTAATCGACATATTCAATCAAATTAAAAATTTGGTTCTTTTTCAAATGCTTATATTTCTTATAAAATAACGTTAATTGTTCCTGTAATATTTGCCTAAGCGAATTGTACTTTTAAAATTGAAATTCTTTATCTAAGATTAACACTTCTCAAGAAAGATTAAATGAATTGGCTAGATTGTTATTCGAAAAAAATTATTAGATGAACTATATAATAAAGAAAATGTTAATAGCTTTGCATCTCAAAAAGCTAAAAAATAGATTTTTTAGGAAGAAAAGGTTTTTTTTTTTTTTTTAAAAAAATTTAAGACCTCCAAATAAATTTTGGCTTTAGGCTACTAAACTACTTGAGCCACTCCCTGATTAAGTATAGCTGGTTACTTTGGAAATTTCTAAATGTTTTATACTAAGTAGGAGTTCGGATATGAATTTGGTGATATTGAAAAAAGAAGTATTTAAATTTAAGTTGTAAAAGGTATTCAAAATTAATTTGCATTTAATTTGAAAAAAAAGTTGAAATTTTGTAAAGAATTATTTTTTCACTTATTGAAAAAAGCAACCGAAAAAGTTATATGTCCAATTAGTTTGGTTTTTTTGGAGAAACTAAGCAAGTAAATAAGATTGCTTAGAGCCTAGATTTTTGGAAAAATAATCAGATAAACAAAGATTGCAGCATTCAGAGTTAATTCTCTGAATGGTAACACAAATTTTGAAAATTGGCTACTAACATCGTTGTTATTTTTTTAGGACAATAAAAAATTTCAACTCTACTATTTAATTCCCTCAAAAATTCAATTACACTATAACAACCTCATTCTCTCCTAATTGACATGTCATATCATATTAAAGTCTCATTTTTTCTAATATAAACATATTTAACTTATATACATCATAGAAATGCATTTAACCCAACCCATATTTTATACCCGAAAATGACCCGACTAAAAAGACCCAAAGACGATTGTAGATAAAATTAGTAAAAAGTGTTGATGAAAATACAACTGAAAATATAATTACAATTGGAAATAAAATATTTTCAGGCTGAGACGCGGATATCTGGCTCTATTTAAGGAGATTCAAGCCCATTGCAACAAATCTTTACCGGTCCAACAGTAATCTTCCTGATTTGTCCCCTCCAGGATACAACAACCCGACCATGTCATACAACTCAATAAACTATGGACGAGATGTTGTGTCCAAAACTCCACCAAAAGAACACCTTCCTTCAACTAAATAAAAGTCTCTTTTTTAACTCACTTTTTTCATGCACTCTATATTTTTCTGTGCCCATCAAAAGCTAAGGATGACTTCTATTTATAGGTGAAGAAATTCATCCTTGGAGTGAATTGGATGAGTAGTGGGAGAGTGGGGTAATAAAATGAGTAGTTAATGAATAAATTATAATTTAGAGGTTACCTGAGTTAGAAGAAGAATGTGGGTAAGTTAATGTGACAAGGGAGAAAAGAGTTACAAGGAAATAAAAGAAAGTAGTTGTCACTTTCTTGACTCTAAAGGCCACAAACATAATTGAGAATGTAGCACATCGTGGCAAATAACTGAAGGGTTTTGTTGGGTTCAAAACATATAAGTAAGGCACATCGGAAGTTTAAAGCTTTGTTTCTTACTTACCCCAACAACATTTCTGGTATGGTTATACAACAATTAAACTTGTAACATAAAGCATAAACTTACAAGTTAGAATATCTGGAGTCTTTATCTACTATAAGGTGCACACGCGGTTGCCCTTCCGATTGCAAGCTCCAAGCTTCAATGTATTTCTCTTTCGGAAAGCTAGGAAATCCGGCAGAGGTTCGAGAGAGTTTAATTTTAAGTCTCTAAGGCTTAGAATGATAATATGAAATTGGTGTGTGAATAATGAAGAGAATGTCTCTATTTATAGTTGAAAAATAGGTTAAAACCGGATTAGGGTTTGACCTTAGGCCTGACCTAAAATTCGAGGCAGAGGCGTCGCGGCCCTAGGGTATGGGCGTCGCGGCGCTCGACGTGCTCCTGCACTTGTCTCGATTTATTTTCCGTGCATTCTTAATTAAATTCAAAATCCAATTTGACTTAATTAAAATAATCATTATTCATTTAAATATCTCGATTCCAAATCGAACATTTAATTACTCTCTCAATACATCCTTAGATCGAAAAGACAATCGACATAGTGTGACCCTACATGCCTTCTCATATCGACATTAATCAAATTAAGGTCTACGCGGAACTCCTAGACGGCACCGGAAAACGAACTCATTATGTGAAGTACGTTTACGTGAATCTAGTAAACTTAACCTTTATGTGGTAAGATAAAATCCTTTCATTCATGACACACCCGATCAAGCTTAGGATTTGTCAAGTCTCTATCAAAATGGCTTAATCATTATATCTCATCTATATTAGTTGACAACTAGACCATATTCTAAATATGTCTATTGCGTTGGCCAACGACTTTGTCAACATAATATCACTGAGAATCCGAGTGTTCTCTCGAATATACATTTAAGGAATGAATCCTAATCTTGGCTCAACTACCACCTTTAATCCACATCGTAATGTACCCAATACAAGCCGTATCTCAACCTATAAGGCATTTGAGCTTAGGACAGGATCAAAGTACATTACTTTGTAGACAAGGTGTGTATTGACCTCACGTCTAAGGACTTTTCCCACACGCTGATCATACTTTAGAAAAGTATAACAAATAATATATCAGTAGGGTATACCAATACTTCCAAAGTATTCATGTGTCTATCATGAGTAGCCATTACTCTTAGCAAGTGAGACATACTACATCCTCTAAGGATGTGATGCAGACCACATGTCGACTTATCACATATCACCGATATCCCATTCTCGATGATCATTAGTCGAGGCTATTTTAAGAGTTACGCTCTATCATCAATATCTCACTCTATTAATGACAACGTAAGCTCAAGAGATGCACATTAATGAATATTATAAACAATCAATTAATAATTCAATAATTGCAAATGCCAAAATATTAATCTCCATTAATAATAATACGAATGTGTATAAAGTACATTTGTCCTAATACAGATTGTCTCTAGGACATAAATATACTTTTAATCTCCCACTTGGCCTAGAGCCAATCTCCAACATATCTAATGCCCATATTCTCAAAATGACCATTATGCTTGACTAAGCTTAACGGTTTAGTGAATGGGTCAGCTAGATTATCGTCTATGAGAACATAGTCTAATCTAATCTCTTCAGTCTCCACCATCTCCCTGAGTATGTGGTATTTCCCTGGTACATGCTTGTTTCTGTTGGTTGATCTTGGTTCCTTAGCTTGCGCAATTGCACCAGTGTTGTCACAATAGACCGTTATTGGACAAGTGGCACTTGGAACAACCCCTAGTTTCTTCAGGAACTCAGATATCGCGACAACTTCTTTACCAGCTTCCGATCCAGCAATGTACTCAGCTTCTGTTGTCGAATCAACAGTTGTAGCTTGTTTGGAACTTTTCCAAATTACCGCTCCACCATTGAAAATGAACGTGTACCCAGATTGAGATTTGTACATCCGTCTGGAAGCTAGCATCAGTGTACCCAGTAGCAACTAGCTTTTCTTCCCCACCATAGACTAAGAAGTAATCTTTAGTTCATCTAAGATACTTAAGAATACTCTTGACTGCCTTCCAGTGTTCTTCCCCAGGATTCTGCTGGAATTTGCAAGTCATACTAAGTGCAAATGCCACATCTGGCCTAGTACAGGTCATGACATACATGATCGATCCTATAGCCGAAGCATATAGGATCCTTTTCATGCTTTCAAGTTCTATAGTATTAGAAGGACTATCCTTTTTAGATAACTTGATGCCTTGTTCCATAGGTAGAATGCCTTTCTTGGAATTTTCTATAGAAAAACTTCTAAGCACTTTGTCTATGTAGACTGACTGTGACATCCCCAACAATCTATTAGGTCTATCTCTATAGATCCTAATTCCCAGAATGTAGCAGGCTTCACCTAAATCCTTCATCATGAAGGTACTGGACAACCACTCCTTGACTGACTGGGAGAGTGTTATTGTCTCCCATTATTAATATGTCATCCACATATATGATAATGAAGGCAATACTCACATCCTTGCGTTTACTATAAACACATGGATCAGCTTTGCTTCTGACGAAATCAAATGACTTGATAGCCTTGTCAAAGCAAATGTTCCAACTCCTCGAGTCTTGCTTAAGCCCATAAATGGACTTTTGTAGCTTGCATACAACATTTGGTTTGTACTCAAGTGAAAAACTCTTAGGTTGTTTCATATACATCTCCTCAACTAGATTACCATTGAGGAAAGCAGTTTTGACGTCCATCTACCAAATGTCATAGTCATAATATGCAGCTATTGCAAGCAGAATCCGAATGGACTTAATCTTAGCAACATGTGAAAAGGTTTCATCATAATCGACTCCATGCCGTTGATTTTAACCTTTAGCCACCAATCTTGCTTTATAAGTTTGTACTTTGCCATATGCATCAATCTTCTTCTTGAAGACCCATTTGCATCCTATGGGTCTAATCCCTGTTGGCAAATCAACCAAGTTCCAAACTTGATTTATGTACATCGAGTCTATCTTAGATTTCATGGCTTCTTGTCATCTCTGCAAATCAATGTCCAACATAACTTCGATGTAGGTTGTAGGTTTATTGTCATCAGGAATATCTATCTCATTGTGTGTTTCAACAAGGAGATTAATTCTTTCAGGCGGACGATGAGTCCTAGTGGTCCTACGAAGTTGATTATTCTGCGTTTCAGTATTTGTTGCATTCTGATTGTGAGAAGGTCTTTGTGTGTTGGACAATCCATCACCTTGAGAGCTTTCAGGAATGTCATTTTCATGTATTTCCTGAATTGAATGATATACAACCATTGTATCATCTTCCATTGGTTGTGTATAAGAGCCTTACATTTCTGCACTATCTCTCACAACACTCCCACTGGCTAAAGGGCGTACTCTAAGTACCCAATCTTCACCAGATACTCTCACTGAATCCTTGTTTAGGTCATTCAACAAGGGTTCAACTTATGTGTTATCTTGCGGTTCTTGAATTTCTTCAAGTTCTATCTCTGTGCAGCTATGTTCCTTGTAGACATATTCTTCTTCAAGGAAAGTTGCGTTCCTGGAAACAATGACCTTATGTTCTCCAGGAAGATAGAAGTAGTATCCCTTAGTTTCCTTTGGATACCCCATAAAGTAACATTTCTCACTTTTGGATTCCAACTTGTCAGTGAGCATCTTCTTAATATATGCAGGGCACCCTTAGGGTCTCATATGTTTAAGAGTTGGCTTCTTGACACACCATATCTCATAGGGTGTCTTTTCTACTCATATGGAAGGAACCCTATTCAGAACATATATATAGGTTTGTATAGCATGTCCCCAAAGGTATGTAGGTAGAGCTGATGAGCTCATAATGGATCGAACCATATCCAATAGGGTTCAGTTTCTCCTTTCAGCAACACCATTCATCTGTGGCGTTCCAGGAGGTGTCCATTTTGATTGGACTCCATGTAGCTTTAAGTAATCTAAAAAATCCTTGCTCAAGTACTCACCTCTTCGATCCGATCGAAGGGTCTTGATATTTGTTGCAAGTTGCTTCTCTACTTCCGACTTGTAATCCTTGAACTTCTCAAAAGCCTCGGATTTGTGTCTCATAAGATACACATATCCATACCTTGTGAAGTCGTCAGTAAAAGTGATAAAGTATGGGAAGCCTCCTTAGCTTGAGTCGAGAATGACCCACATACATCATTATGGACCAACTCAAGCACCTCATTGGCTCGCACACCTTTCCCAGAAAGTGATTTATTGGTCATCTTTCATCTCAAACAAGATTCACAATTACCATAAGACTCCAAGTCAGATGGTTCGAGGTAGTCTAACTTCCTCAATCTTGCTATCCTTGATTCGTTGATATGACCAAGTCTGCAGTGCCATAGGTAGGTAGAGTTTCTATTACTTATCTTAGCTCGTTTATTTTGTACATTGAATATCTCTCGACTACAGTTCAGTGTATATAATCCATCTACAAGAGGATCAGTTCCATATATAACATTATCAAAAGATAGTACGTGACTGCTATTATAAATATACGAGGAAAAGCCCTCCATGTCCAACACCGGGATATAAATAATATTTCTCATTAATGAGGGTACATAAAAGCAATCATTCAACACTAAACAATAGCCGGAAGGTAAATTTAATCTATAAGTCCCTACGAGCTCAACATCCACTCGTGCTCTATTTCCAATGCGTAGGTCTATCTCTCCCGGTCCAACATTCCTGCTATCAGTTAGCCCCTGCACATTTGTACAAATGTGTGAGCCACAACTGGTATCCAATACCCAGGAATGAGATTTATTTATAGACATATTTATTTCAATGACGTACATACCTTGTCCACCAAAGGCAGGAGCATCTGGTGTTTTTCCTCCTCCTGGTGCCATGCAGTCCTTCTTCCAATGCCCCTTCCTATGGCAGTTGAGGCATTCATCCTTAGCCGAATTTGCCTTCTTCTTCACACATCCCTTAGGCTTCATAACTGAGGGCGCATCGATTGCTTTGCCCTTCTTCTTCTACCATTCCTTACCTTTCGGCTTGGATCAGCTAGAAGAGTTCACTATGAGCACAGTTTTGCCTTTGGAAGTGGAAGACTCAAAGGACTTGAGCATGTTGTGCAGCTCCGGCAAAGTCGCTTTCATTCCATTCATATTGAAATTCACTATGAAGTTCTCAAAAGAACGAGGGAGAGAGTTCAAGATGAGGGTGGTAGCGACATTCTTTTCAAGCTTCGTTCCAATCAAAGCAAGCCTCTCTATCAGCCCTATTATCTTCAACACGTGCTGTGAGACCTGGCCCCCTTCATTGAGCTTACACTTAAAGAGTTCTATGAGCAACTCATATTCCATAGTTTGGGATTGTGAGTCATAGAGACTCTTCAAGTGTTCGAGCATCTCATTGGGCCCCATGTTCTCATGTTGTCTCTGTAGTTCCATAGACATGGTGTTGACACCCAATTTTGTCCCATCTTTTTCTTATTTATTCACAATTTTAAATACTTTTGGATGCCTCAAAAAAACAATTTTATATATATATATATATATATATATATATATATATATATATATATATATCTTATTATTATCATTATTCGCATTTTTACTATCATTTGCATTTTTTTTATCATAATCATAAGTTTTATCCGGAAATTCTATGTTATTTTATTCTCGCAAAATTGCATCGCATTTCCATTTTTTATTAAGCATTAAACATTTCACAAATATTATATTATTATCACATCGTTATGTTATTTTAAATAATTCACATCTTTTACAAAAAAAATATTTTAATGCTAAACCCTTTTTATATTTTTTTTTAACCCAAAACAATTTCCAACCCAATATAAATTCCCCCAACCAAATCCCAAAACCCAACATCCCCTTTTCCAAGCCCAATCGGCCACCCCATCTTCCAAGCCCAACCCCCACAACCTTTTATCCCATTTAAACCAAAACCCACAAAACAAAATCCCCAAAACCATTTAAGGCCCAACCGGCCACCCCTTAAAATCCATAACCCATTTTATTTTCCCAACCCAAAACAATTCCTACCCAAAAACAATTCCCCCAACCAAAACCATTTAAGGCCCAACCGGCCACTCCTTAAAACCCAAATCCACCGAAGCCTGCTCGTCGGCCCAACGGAAAACCCGACCCATCACCCTTTTCTTAAAACCCAATCCCAAAACCTAAAACAAAATATCTCAAACCCCCCCAACCCCTCAAATCGCCGCACCCCTACGCCCCTACCCCACATCGCTACACCCCTACCCCATCACTACCACCACGCTACCCTGACACCGCCGAACCCTCACCATTTTTTTTTTCTTTTTCTCTCTCACCCTTCCCAAAAAGCAGCAGCAACAGCAGCTCCCTTTCCTCTTCTAGACAAAGCTACAAGCTTTGTCAACCATGGAACAGAGAGTGTTTGCTCCATTTTCGTGCTATGAATCACGTGAAGCCTGCAAAGCCATTAAACCTTCGGATTTTGAAAGATTCGTTTGACCCATTTCAAAATTTGAAGCTCAAAACCCCGCCCAAATGAGCCCTAGCAAACCCTAAGTTTGTCTTATAAATAGTAGCATGAGGAGTCCATTCAGGGGGTTCGGTTTTTCTTGGACAAAATTCTGGGTTCTTCAAAGAAAAAAAAAATCAAACAAAAATCGACTATCCCTTTTTACTCTTATTTCTGATTCGAAAAGATACGAAATTCATACCCATTTTCTGTTCAATCGCATAAACCAACTCCTCCGAGCGGGTCGACGATTCGAAGCACGCCTCGGTTTGCTGCCCGGAGAAGGTAAGCCCAAATTCCTCTCCTATTTTACTTTCTGTATTTTTCGTGATATGTTTGCTATCAATTTAATTCATGACTGTAAATTTGAAGTGTGGTATCTTCTGTTTAGCTTATGTAGCTTACATTAGTGATATTATTTGTGTTTGCTAGTTTAATATGTATGATACTGTATGGTTTAAGCGTAGATGGTAATAGACCTCTTAGGATCTGATTTGAACATGTTCTTAGGTCACAGATGTTTAACTGTGCGTACTTAGATATTTATGATCAAGTGATTAGCTAATTTATGCTTTGTTTAAGGTCGTACTTAATCTGTGATGTAGGCTTTGTTCAAGGTTTTTATATATGCACATGATGTGGTATTGTTGGGATGAGACCCTGTTTAGCCTCAGTTTTCAACATACTCTACTCTTAAAATAGGTTATGATATTGTTTGGGGCTGGATAAGTTGTCTAGTTGGGATCAAATGTACTACCCGAGTCCAGACTTAACATTATGTGATGTTCCGAATGTTGTTCACATGTTTAATCTCATCCATTTGAGCCTTTTGTTAAACCATAGCAAGGAGTCTAATTGCTTTATAAGTCCTGGGTTCATGCGGGTATGGTCTGTTTTGCACATCTCCTTGCAGTTTAGAAAGTAATATGGTCTAATACTCATTGAAGGGGATTACGTGCGTAGTTATTGAGCATTTTATTGGCCTTTGCTTGTTTGATTGGTTGTTATGCCTTAGTATGGTATATTTCAAAACGCGGGTATGGTCTGTTTTGCGGGTATGGTCTGTTTTGCATATCTGTTGTGCCAGTTTGTCATATACCCTTATTATGATGTGTTTCACTTGCATTTTTTTTTTTGAAAAAAATAAATAATAATAAGCATATAGTATATGTTGTTGCCTTTCCTCTTACTGTGTTCCGGGCCTGCTTATGCCCTATTTTTTTACCTTCTATTTGGTTACTACTGAATATATATACTTCCAAAATATACAAGGTGTATATGCTTTAATATGCACCAGGTGTATATCAAGGTTATATATACTTGTATAGTTCCAAGTATATCATATATATTGGTGTATATTCCTATGTATATCAGCCTTATGTGTTAATTGGATATTTAAAATGGGTTGGACTTGTTCCCAGATTTAGTCCTTCAAGTTTGGGCCTGCCTGCTTGCTTTCTTTATTTCTAAAAAATGAGGTTCATAATTTCAGTAGTGCTAACAGTTCTCAATTGGGCCTTCCTTTTATTTTCTGTGTGTGACGCATTCTGCCCAGTCCAGCCCAGCAGTAAAATAAAACATTTTGGCTGCTATTCGTTGGGCTTGTTAGTCTATTTATATGACTTGTTAGAAATAAAAAATACAAAAGAGAAAGCTAGTTCTATTAATGATACTTATTTATTGTGTGATAATTTTAGATATTATTTAACTGTGCTACTCATTTTCCCTCGCCCTTATGTATATATATATATATTTTCACGTTTCATCTACTAATCCTTTTCCTTTCTTTTATTTACATGAAATGCGTCGGGAGCTACGAAGAGTTTCGTTACGAGACTCATCAGGATCATTGCCGAACGGAGACCCGCATTCCCACTCTTTGCATTTTTCAACCTCGGGATTTCCAAACCAATAGGGCGAGATGACATCGTCATCCGTTTTAGCTTCCATTCATCTTATTCCTTTATTTCGTTTTTTTTATTTCTTGGGCATGTAATAATTATTTAATATTTGTGTGATTGCCAGGATATTTAGGATAATTAGGCCATGAATGGATAATTAGTGAGGTAGTTAAAAACCGTCGCTAGCTTGTTTATTTATAGGCCCGTTAATTCAAACTTAGAAATCCTCTGCTAGTTTATTTATTTTTAGGCTCGTCATGCATATTTAAAATTTTCAAAACAAACTATGATCATCTTCTATTCATTTTAGTAATTGTACAACAAAAAATGATTTCCAAAAATTACCCCTTTGGCATTACAAATTAATTGCTTTTCTCCTCATTATTGTCACAAATGCATACTTGTAAAAAATGCATTCCTTTATTAAAAAACTTGCAACATTATTTTAGCTTTTATTTTCGGAACATGCATTTTTTAATACAATAGTTAACCTGAGTTTGATCGGATAACCGCAAGTTAGCGGATTTTAAAGGATGCCTAACCCCTTCCCTTTAGGAGAATAGAGAACCCTTACCTAGAATCTCATTAGTTTCGCAGATCTTAAAATCGGAGTTTACATTGCAGCATTTAGTTTAAATATTTAGGTGTCCTAATTCACCGTAAAAGATAATTAGGTGGCGACTCCTTAATCATACCCAGGAATCACCGGACACGTTGTGCTCCGCTTTGACTCGTAGAGCAGGTCAAAACAGGGCGCGACACATGGAAGATAACATCACACACTGCACTGAAGTGGCATTATCCAAGTGTTTTTTTTATAAGCATCCTTATCAAAAGAGACATATTCAGCAGAGTCTGTCGCTGGGACTGTTGGGAACACCGTGTCCAACACGTATTCTATATTCTCTTATCTCAGCACTATACACAAATTCCTTAGCCAGTCAAGGTAGTTCGGTCCAGTAAGTTTATTAATCTTAATCAACATTTTCAATGATAAGCTCGACATCTTTAATAATTTGAAGAATTAGATAGACCGGAAATCAAACTCAAAATCTATTTCCTATTGTACACATTCATTTAGGCTAATCAACAAGGTCTTTTGTTTAATTAACTCTTACTATTTTAACATACTTCTACGACCCCATGGTAGAATACGAACCTACTTTAATTGAGGACATAATGGGCCAAGATCCAAGCCTATGCTATCTCCGCATTTGCTTTGGCTGATAACTTCAATAGCATATCTTGGTAGGTTCTAAACCAATTGCAAAACTTACTCGCAACTCTTGGTTGATCAAATATTACATTTAATCTTGCATCCTTAGATTAGTCCGACACTTTGACGCCAAGATTTGTCTAAGTAAGTCAACCCATTACACGACTGCGTTTATGTATCTAAGCAAATTTGGCCTTTGTGAGCAAACACTTTGGTGTAAATACCCACAAAAGTTTATCGTTTACCTTTACATTAAAACACATCTATGAAAGAGTCTGGGTCCTCGTAGACTTAGAGCAAGTGCTTTGGCATAAATACTCGTATCGCCGAAAAGGATTTTGCACTCTAACAATTATAATGGACGACACGTTTTAATTTAGACTTGTATTTAAAATTTTGGGGAAGATTTTAATTCAGGATTCTAACCAAGATCAACTCTTTTATGCCATATCCAATATGACATCTTATCATGCAAATCTAATGACACATATAGTATGAGAACCGTCAACCCAATATGCATGATATAAGATGGTTTAATCAAACACTGGGCGCCGCCTGCCCAGACAGTTATAGCAGACACTATTCTAGAAATGTAAATGACAAACATTTTGACATTTAGCATATAAACAACATATTTATCAAATGATATACTGTATAATAATAATCTTGGGTTAAACATTCTGAACTCTGATTTTTTTTTAATTTCTGGACAGGTGGGGGCCGCGGCGCTAATCATTAGAGCCGCGGCGCCACTGAGGCAAAAGCCTTTCGGTTTCTGAAAAAATACATTAGCTCCGCGGCGCTCCACCATGGAGTTGCGGCGCTGCAGAGGCAGAAACATTTCTGCTTCTGTAAATGCATTAGCGCGCGGCGCTCCACCATGGTACAACTTTCTGTAAAGGAAAGAAAATACATGCAAAAATTATTAGAGCCTTACCAGATGCAGATGACAATGTGGCTGTTGGTACAGCTTTAGTTGACTTGTATTCAAAATCGGGTAACTTGTGTTACACACTACGACTTTTTGAAGCAATGGAAAAGAAAAATGTTGTTTCATGGACTTCTGCAATCATGGGATTTGCTGTTCATGGATCTGCCTTCCAAGCCCTTGAACTCTTTCAGTGTATGGTAAACATTGGAGCTAAGCCCAATGAAGTGACATTTACTGCAGTATTAACTGCTTGTAGTCATTGTGGTTTAGTAGACCAGGGACTGCAATATTTTACGCAAATGATTAAGCAGTATGGATTGAACCCCGACGAAGAACATTATACATGTCTAATTGATTTATTGGTACGTAATGGAAGGCTTGAGGAAGCATGGGATTTGGTGGAGGGAATGGAAGAGAACCATCTAAGTGATGGGTGCTCTACTGGTGCCATTTGGGCTGCACTTCTAGGGGTCTGTCAGTTGTATGAAAACGTCGAAATTGGAAAGAAGGTAGCTGAAAAGATGATGGAAAAGGAGAAACAGATTTCTACTGCTTCTGTTGAGCTATCTAATGTTTAGGCAGCAGCTGGGATGTGGAATGAAGTGTACGGATTGAGAGAGAGTTGGAGAAAAAGAGGTCATGCTGATGGAAAGCCTGGTCTTAGCCGCATATGCACACAACCTCGTTAATACAAAGTTCTTAGACACAGTTTTGTTGCCCTTCTATGTAATTGGTGAGGCATTAGTGTTATTGCATGAGAAAAGTTATTTCAAGGTGCAACATTTCCGTTTGGTTATGCAAAATCGGATTACCTTTGGGTGCTTCCTTGTTATGACTTGTTCAAGGTCTGCTTCCATGTTTGATTGGCTTCTTGAAGACTTGGCTCATGTGTCTTAAGATGTATAATATCAGTTGTACATGTTGACTTGCAACTATTTGGTATATTATTTCTTAGTTCTATTGTTTATTGATAGAAGGATACAAATTGTGCAAGAGTTGATTTCTTGAACACATTGCTCTTAAGAGGGAATGGAGCTATCCAACGGTTTAGAATACAGCCCATTAATAATAACTGCGTAACATTCCCAGAATCTTTGAAATATATCAGGATAGCTTCACAAAATAATGAAGTGTCAGTTTTCTGTAAAAGTTTTAACATAATATGTGAACTCACTGTACAATATGCCTTGGACCACAAACTACCTACATGCGTTACGAACAATACTGGGAAGTTTTGGACAAGATAGAATTTAGTTGCATGTTTGTGAATCTCGAATTCTCGATATTTCACTTGGAATCAGTTCTAATATCAGAATGAGAAATTGGCAGAATTGAAATCATCTTATGCGTTGTTGATACGACTTACGAGTTGATTTTCCTCCGCAGCTTGCGCGTTTTGGATTGTATACTAGAGGATCATTTTCCTTCAAATTCTAGTTGCATGGAGATTGTTTCTGCTATAAATAATAATTAAGCAAGATTAATATCACATACAGATTATTTTGCATGAAATGTTAAATACCAATTAGTAGGGACATTTTTGTCTCTAAATTCGTTTATCTCTATATTACTATACTCATACTCTTATTCCAGGTATATTCCACATAAGTAATGTTGACATGCCAAATCAAACTTTAGGTCCGCACCAAATTGGTTCTCAAAGTTTGTTTTATTTCCTTCTATTCACGAAATATCCCTTCAAATTCTCCCTATCAATATGCCACCATATTCTGCGGGAAGTTCAACATTTTCCTTCTCTCTCCCATCTGCTAAAAATAGCTCCTTCATAATTACCTAAACATATTTTTATCTTTATAGACAGCCTAATTAAATATCTATCTTTATATACACTATTATACATTCGCAGATCAACAAAATTTCTAAAGGTGTTTACATCTTTTTGATGCTATATCAAGATTGAGTTTTAGAAGTTCGTTCTAGACATTTGGTAGATTTTGGAAATCAAAATTAGAAGGCAAATAGCTCTTAAGGATTGCCTAAATCAGAATTTATAGATTGAAGACGTTGCTGCGAAAAATTAATCTTAATTTAGAAATTATAAACATGGGTTGTTTTTCATGTTTTTTGTCGCAAGAAAAGAAGGCATTAAAAAGAATACATAGCAAAAGCAAAGAAACAACTGGTGTTGTTCATCACAGAGAAACACTCCTGCAACAGCAACAACAACAACGTCCACGTTCATTATCCAGGCCTAAGCCACAGCACAACCTGCCTTCTCATTCACAATCTCAATCTGGTATGATAACTTTAAATTTTCCATAAAAATGATAACTTTTCTAATAACATTTTTAGTTTGATTATAGTTTTTCCTTTTCTTGTTTTTGTTTGTCTTTCTTGGGTTTTGAAAATCATATTCCACCTGTGATCAGGCCAAGGGGGCTGGCGCGTTGTCCTAAACTTTGGTGGATAATGGTTGTCCTTCTCCACTTAAATACCAAGCTTTCCAAGGAAGACTGTTGTAGACCTAAATTAAATAAGTGACTCTCTCTGGTAGTATAAAGTTTTAGATTAGATGGTTCACATAATTCAATATGGTAATAAAGCAGTAGAGATCCTAAGTTCGAGTTACAATCCCATCTATGAATAAAATACTTTCTGGTCTAGTTTGAAAACTAGGAAACGAAAAATCAAGATATGTTATACCTCTAGCAACTTCAGCTTTCAGATGAGAGCTTTACACAATTTTATTAGGAAGCACCTCCAGGGGAAGGGTGCATTGAGCGGTCGTTTTAGTATTTTAGTTGGTGCTTCGCTTTCGTAATATATAAATCTTCTGCAGAAAATCTTAGAAAGGTGCCATCAGAAGGCACACACCAAAAGGCTTCTAACAAAGGCGACGGTCAGAACAACATTGCTGCTCAAACTTTCACCTTCAGGGAACTGGCAACGGCTACAAAGAACTTCCGATCAGAATGTCTGATAGGTGAAGGTGGATTTGGACGTGTTTACAAGGGTCACTTGAACAAAACTGGCCAGGTGCTTCAAGACTTGGAAAATTCTGCTATCGTTTCTATATGTAGCATTTTGCCCCGAAACCCTACTAATCATCTCTTCATTTTGTCCAGACTGTAGCAGTGAAACAGCTTGACCGCAATGGATTGCAAGGAAACCGAGAATTTCTTGTGGAGGTGTTGATGTTGAGCCTTCTGCACCATACAAATCTAGTAAATCTAATTGGCTATTGTGCTGATGGAGATCAAAGACTTCTGGTTTATGAGTACATGCCATTGGGATCATTGGAGGATCATCTGCTTGGTATTTCCTTAGTTTTCTTACTACCTGCATTTCAAATTTGAAATTTGTTATTGAGATTATTAAAACATTATCTGTATAGTCTTTTAATTATCATAGTGCCCTTGCTGAGATATTAAGTCCGAAATCCGTATTAGAAGAACCTGAAAACATATTCTGCTACCAACAAGCACCTTCTTAGTGCTGAAGAGGAAACAATACTCTTAAAATGTATAAAAAATCAAGAAACAATTGTTTATCCTCTACAATTGTAAAGGAAAGTTTTGTGTTAACTTTGCTTACTGAAGCAACATATTGTGTATCATCAAACTAATGAAGAATCATATATATGTGTTTCTTCAGATCTTGAACCAGGTAGAATTCCACTAGATTGGTTCTCAAGGATGAAAATAGCACTACATGCTGCCAAAGGACTCGAATATTTACATCATAAAGCCAATCCGCCAGTCATTTACCGTGACTTGAAGTCCTCCAACATCTTGCTGGATAAGGAATATAATGCAAAACTGTCAGACTTTGGGTTAGCCAAGGTTGGACCTACAGGGGATAACACACATGTATCTTCAAGAGTCATGGGAACATACGGTTATTGTGCTCCTGAGTACCAACAAACTGGCAAACTGACTATCAAGTCCGATGTTTATAGCTTTGGTGTAGTTTTATTGGAGCTAATTACAGGAAAGAGAGCAGTTGATATCACAAGGCATGGGCATCAGCAGAACTTAGTTACATGGGTAAGTTAAACATTTCTCCTTCTTTTCTGCTTTCACCTTAATGAGCATTTTCATGATGAAGATTCCATTGTTGAAATGCAAATGTTTATCTTGCAATTGTATAAAAAAAAAAAGGGAAGCCTGGTGCACTAAGCTCCCGCTATGCGCAAGGTCCGGGGAAGGACCGGACCATAAGGGTCTATTGTACACAGCCTTACCTTGCATTTCTGCAAAATGCTATTTACACGGCTTGAACCAGTTACTCCAAGGCTCCCCTTCTATCTTGCAACTGTGTATGTTCAATAATTAACTGTTTCAAAATGTGAGCTTAAAGAACTACAGGTGACATGTATGATGGAGGAGATACATATATTAAGAATCCAAATTGTATTGATCAGTGGCGGAGCCAAGAATTTTGATAAGGGAATTCAAAAAAACACCACATCTTGAATTTGTATTTCTCTTAAGTAGAGGGAATTCAAAAAATTTATATGTAAAAAATGTTTACTTTTACCCTATTTACGCAGTATCACTTTCCTACGAAGGGGATTCAATTCAGTGCATATGACTGATAACTGAATGACATAGATAATGTAGTTTCAGTCTTTTTTTCCCTCTTGATGGCTCTAAATTCAACGGGTTGTTTGATTTATTAAAAACTGCGCAGTGTTGTCCTACTCCATTTTTGAGCAAAAAGATGTGTTCTTATACTTCTTTTAGGCTGAACCCATATTCAAAGACGCAAGGAGACACATTGAACTGGCTGATCCACTTCTTGAAGCAAATTTCCCAAAGAAAAGTTTCAGTCAAGCAGTTGCTATTGCTTCTATGTGTCTGCAAGATGATCCAGTGGTACGTCCTCTGATCAGTGATGTGGTCACTGCACTCAGTACCCTTCCAGCACCTGACACCACAGGATTGGATTCACCATTCGCTTCTCCAACTCGAGCACCACCCCAAATGCAAATGTCAACTAAAGACATAATAACATCTACAAAAGAGTGCCAACGAGAAGTCGCAGAGGCCATAGAATGGGGTTCAAATTCAAGAACACAGAATGCAAGATCATTAGCATCTTGTGGTTCTTCAGTGTGACATCCACATTTCGGCTTATCCCACCAATAATGTTTGATTAGGTGATAAAGATGATCATATTTCTTCAGCCCCTCCAGAGATGCTGTTAAGTGATCATCTAGTGCTACCACTGTTGAATTCTTTAGGAAAATGAAGCCAACCTATATGAATAGTACTTCAAATATTGTGTATGTTACAACAATATTACAAAATGGACAATTTGTTACAGCCACTATCGCAGGGAATTGAATGAATGATGTATACTACCTCGCCGAATGAAGAACCAATGTCTTTACTTAATAGGATTTAAGTTACTATATAAATTGACTGTTTAAATTTTTTTAGACTATCAGTGTATTTTAATCTGTGTAGTGCTTTAACTCGACAATGTAATCATGACTCACACCAGCAGCAGTTTCCATTTCTTTTTGGAAATGTTTTGTATGTCGGGTCGGGTTTACTATTTCAAGAGTTCTGTCGTTCTCATCTTTTCTATATGATCCGAAAATCACTACTTCCAACATAAACGAATTTCTAAACTATTTGTTTTTATGCTTATTTCCTAAGTAGCAAGGTGATCTAATTAGTACACTTGTATCTTGACTATTTTATGGCATATCCATTAGATAAACCAAAATATGCCAAGATCATGTAACATCATAGAGTTTGAACTGCTTTGTTTTGTTGAGGTAACTGCTACAGAGATCACTGAAATTTTGAGGAACAATAAGGCATGTATTTCCTTGAAAATACTCTTAACTGGAATGTGCATATTGCAGTGAGAAACTAGTCCAAATTATCATTCTAATATCAACAGGGGAAACTTCATTGTAGAAAAGCTATGCAGATTCTTTCTTGTTTAATACATTTTTTTATTATGTTTCATAACACTAGAATATGTATTATGTAACAAAGGAAAGTGGATTACCCAGTATATCGAAATTCTCTACTAAGTAAATTCCATTTAGCCAAGACATCTTCACCCGATTTAAGGGCCGTTTGTTTCATGTTTTTAAGTTTAAACTATTTGAATATACATACATATCTGAATGATAAGATGTTATTTAGATTTGAATAATAAATGATTATGACGTTTGTTTTCTCAACATATGAATGTTTATAATTTATATGAATGTTTATAATTTATGTTTATTAGAAACTTAATAAATATAAATTTTAAATGCTCTATTGGTAGATCTAAATGGCACACGTAAATATGTGCGGTCAATCAAGAATAAACAGTAAGTAGAGTATCATTTCCATGAGAACTTATGATTAACTATCACTAAATTAAGTTGATTCTTATTTATCTAGCCAAGAGACAGGTCAGGATGATTTTTGAGATTAATCCTAACAACTAAATTTTCCATTTAAAAGAAAGAATAATTACTAACAAACTAAGCATGAGGAGTTTAATTGAATGAGATATAATATTCTAGCGTTATGGTTTTATCTAATAATCCAGTTAAATTCTTCAATTAATCTGACTAATCAATTTATCTGAGCTACTAGGAGTAGGATGGTTGTTTCTTATTCTTCAAATCCAAACCAAACATCGTTCAAGAAACCAAGATTTTATTCCTTGTTGGAATTGATTATGCGCCTCAGCTTCCTTTTATTTTCTCCTATTTCAAAATTAATTTCATATATTCAATTGTGGTAATATTTCTACATCTTGAACTTGTATTTCTAGTAGAATTGAATTAAGTTTTAATCCTAATTCTTCAAAGATTCCTTTTTGCGTGTGGAACAACTTGTCCAGCTTGGATCGAACTGTTAAATATACACAATATACATGTGTATATATGGCTCTCGGTTTTGGTGTACAAACTATGTACATGGTAGATAAATTAGGTAAGATTTTAGTCTCCTAGTTTAGGTAATGTTGTAGTGTAAATAGTATTGTATACTTACCATAATATTTGTATTACCATGATTGTATAATTAGTATCCAAGTAGAATAAGGTTTTAGGAATAGAATAGGAATATGATTCTCCTATTATGGAAATATTTAACTTGTATAAATACTCTTTCAATTAATGAAAATAATCAAGGGATTATTTCTTTCACGGTATCAGAAGTCTAGGTCAAACAAAAATTTCTCTCCCACAAATTCTTGTTTTTATTCTCGGCCAAGACCGAACCCTCCTCCTCAGGTTTGCCATTTGTTCTTCCGCTCTCCACATCTCTCTTCCAAATCCCTCTATCACCTATTGTTATTTCGTTATGTCTACGTCAAAGAACACGTTTCACCATGCCCTTGTTGTTTCTAACATCAAGAATCATATCCCTCTAATTCTTGAAATAGAAAACGTCCAACACGCGACATGGGCCGAGTTGTTCAAAATTCACGCTCGTTCGCATCAAGTCATCTATCACATAATCCCCGCGGCTCCTGAGGATACGAAGGTGCCTATACGTGAGGATGATCCAAGTTATGGACAACACTTGATGCCAGCGTCCTTCAGTGGATTTATTCTACTATCTCTACCGACCTATTGCAGACGATTATTGAGCCAGACGCTACGGCGATGGCTGCATGGGATAGGCTGCGTGACATATTCCAGGATAATCAAAATTCCAGAGTTGCCCTTGAACATGATTTTTCCCACGTCAACATGGAAAATTTCCCTAACGTTTCAGCATATTGCAAAAGGTTAAAGGAATTGGCGGATCAACTCTGCAACGTTGGTGTGCCAGTTAGTGAATATCGTCTTATTTTACAGATGGTTGCTGGCCTATCCGAGGCCTATAGTGGCGTTGGAACTCTCCTTCGTCAAAGTAATCCTCTTCTAAGGTTCTATCAAGCTCGATCCATGCTTACCTTGGAAGAAGCCAGTTTCCCAAAAAAGGCAGCTACTAATGCTAGTCCCGTGGTCATGATGAACTCATCCACTAATCCTCAAAATTTTGGTGACAATTCAAACCAAAACCGATCTCACGGGGGCGGCAAGAATGGCCGGAAAAATAATGGAAAAAATTAGCAAACGCGGCGGTTCCGACAGCAGTCGCGGTGACTAAAATAGTGGCGGTGGACGTGGGCTACCGACCCACTGGTCTCAGCCTTGGGCCTCTGAGCCGTGGGCTTGGACCAATGGACAGTGGACAGTGGCCCTACGACCCAACTCCACAACAATTTCCAACATCTGGCCAGTGGGCTTCCCAGCAGCCTCCACGGCCCACTGCCACTGCCCATTGGCCCAGTAGTTCCAGTTCCGACAGTTACGGCCTAGGACAACCCGTAGGAGTTTTTGGGCCCCGACCTCCACAAGCCCACCACGCATCAAGCCCCACTTAGACCGATATTGAGGCCGCAATGCACACACTTGGGTTGACGCAATCGGATCCGAATTGGTACATGGACACCGGCGCGACTACACACATGACATCCGATCAAGGTACTCTCTCGTCTTATTCCAATTTGAGCAACCCTCGTGGTATAATTGTTGGTAATGGTAACTCTATTCCAATTCAGGGTTATGGTCATAAAATGTTGTCTCCCCCTCATCCATCCCTTATCTTGAAAAACACCCTACATGCACCCAAATTGATTAAAAACTTAGTGTCTGTCCGTAAATTCACCACTGATAATTTCATTTTTGTTGAATTTGATCCTTTTGGTTTCTCCGTGAAGGATTTCAAGACGGGGAGTCCTCTCATGAGGTGTGATAGTAGGGGAGATATTTATCTTATCACACCCGGTTTCAGTCTATCGAGTCAAGCCTTGCCGTCAGTATTTGCAGCCCTTGCTCCTTCCTTGTGGCATGCTTGTCTTGGTCATCCGGGGTCTTCTATTTTATCGTCATTAGATAAAAATAATTTTATTTCATGTAAGGGTACCCGTAGTACTCCAAATTGTCAGCCTTGTTCTTTAGGAAAAATTGTTAGGTTGTCATTTGTAGACTCAAATTCTCATACTTTAATGTCATTTGATATTATTCATAGCGACTTATGGACGTCTCCCCTTCTTAGTTCATTGGGTCATCGGTATTATGTTCTCTTTTTGGATGATTATTCTAAGTTTTTATGGACTTTTTCGATAGCGAAGAAATCTCAAGTTTTCTCTGTTTTCCTAAAATTTAGAGCATTCATTAGAATCCAGTTTGAACGAAAAATAAAAAATATTCAGTGTGATAATGAAAAAGATAATGGAAAAGAATATGACAATGGGTTATTTCGGAAATTTTGTGATAATAATGGGATCAATTTTCATTTTTCTTGTCCTCATACGTCTACAAATTGCTACATATCTCCTTAACATAATTCATTCCAAAGGTTTGACATACTCTTCCCCCTTCAAGTTTTATATAATAAAACTCCTTCGTATTCCCATCTTCGGGTTTTTTGGTGTTTGTGTTATTCGTTATTTCCGTCCACCACTATTAACAAACTTCAGGCCCGGTCTACTCCGTGTATGTTTTTGGGTTTTCCGTCTAATCATCGTGGCTACAAATACTTTGATTTATCCTCTAATAAAATTATCATTAATTGCCATATAATTTTTTATGAATCCCAATTTCCATTTGCTAAAGTTAATACTCACGTGCCTAGTTCGTATAATTTTTTGGATGATAGTATATCCCAGTATATTAGTCACCATTTTTTGGACGTATCTCGCACCAAAAATTCTCCAGCGAGCCCACTGCCCGCTGGTCCCACTGGTCCGTCACATACTGCCAGTACCGCCACTGAGCCAGTTCCAGTGAATGGGCCAGTCCAACCCAATTCTGGAACTGGTCCAGTTCCTGCTCCTGGATACCGAGTTGGGCTAGCATGCTCACTACCTGCTGGCCAGTGCGTCCCAAGCCCAACAAATTCTCAAAATCCGTCTATTTCTTCCTCGAGTCATAGACCGGTCACTCGTAGTGAACGGGGTGTTTTTAAACCAAAAAGACATTTTAATTTACATTCTAATGTCCTTAAATCCCCCTTACCCTGTAATCCTGTGTCTGCCTTAAATTACCCGAATTGGAAAATTGCTATGACCGATGAATATAATGCTCTTATTGAAAATAAGACGTGGGAGTTGGTGCTCCGTCCATCTGGTATTAATATTATCAGGTCTATGTGCATTTTTTCTTATAAAGAGAATTCAGATGGTTCATTTGCTCGACATAAGGCGCGGTTTGTGGGTGATGGTAAGACTCAGCAGGTTGGTATAGATTATTGTGAGACGTTCAGTCCGGTGGTCAAGCCGGCTACCATTCGCACTGTGCTTAGCTTGGTTCTTTCGAAAGCATGGCCTATTCATCAGTTAGATGTAAAGAATGCTTTCCTACATGGTGATCTCAAGGAAATAATCTATATGCATCAGCCGTTGGGATTCAGGGATCCCAAACACCCTCATCATGTATGTTTGCTGAAGAAGTCCTTATATGGGCTTAAGCAGTCTCCACGTGCCTGGTATATGCGGTTTGCAGACTACGTTTCGACTATTAGGTGCACTCACAGCAGGTCGAATAATTCATTGTTCATCTACCGTCGTGGTTCACCCGTGGCCTATATTCTGTTATATGTGGATGATATTATTTTGACTACCTTTTCCGATGCCTTACACCAGTCTATCATGACAATGCTCAACTCTGAGTTTGCTATGAAAGACTTGGGGCCCTTGAGCTATTTTTTGGGGATTGTGGTCACTAGAGATTGCAGTGGATCCTGGACCCGGTCCGGATCCGGTGTATCCAGATCCATTTTATAGGATATGAATCTTCAAAATTTAAACCCGACGGATCCGGATCGGACTCGGATCCATTTCTGACGGATCGGATCTGGATCTTATATTTGAGATCCGTATCCGGTTCAGATCCGACCCGTGGATCTGTTTTTTATTAAATATATTCATAACATATAATGTAATTTTATAAGTATTTTCTTAAAATTGCTAAGCACATCCTTGCAAGTTTAATTCTCAAAACAAGTTTAATTTATCCCACGTTAACTCAAAAACAAAAAAATAAAGAGGTAACTTCGATAATAAAATCAATGTTATATTAGTGATTGACTAACATCTCCATAGACAAGTAGTTAAAATTATATTCACTTCATTTGTGAAGATTCCAAGCACATGCAAGTTTTGCATTGTGGAAATACTAATCATGTTGCCAGCATTACCAATTTCTTTTGGAGATCTGTTTAGGACCTGGTTCTTATGTATGTTTATTCATCATTCTTGATCGTTGATTGTCAAAACATACATTGTTTATCAATCATAAAAAATTCATGAGTTCTTGAATTATATTTAAAGCAGTTCATCAAATTCTCCCCTTTTTATGATAACAAATCCAGAACAGTTTGATAATTCCCCCTAAGGACCAGCTTCTTGTTGACAAATTCCTCTTAGAACCAGCTTCATGTTGATACATCTTTTTACTTAGTAAGATGTGATCTCACTTAAGTTTATGTAAGGGCTTACCTTCCATTCGTCAAAACCCTTTAGATGACTAGGTGCAAGAACCTAATCATATATATGTTTCTTTTTCAAATACAAGGACTAGATTCTTTCTTCAGGACCGTTTTGAAATTTGGAATCTAGTGCATATATCTTTCTTCTCTATTTTTTTTTTTTTTTTTGGCATCATAAAAAAGACAACAACAATAGGTGAATCAAGGATGATAATTATCATATATCTAACTCATGGTCACTTGAGTTACATTAACACCAGGTTCTCACTATGTAAGGATAACATCATTAAATTTTACTCAAACTTACTTAGTCATGTCATGCGTGCATACATGTTGCTGTATAAGACTAAGTTAGAAATTCATGTCACCTTAATCTATTAATTACTATGATTAAAACCTAACCAATCATTGAGGGAAATAAAGAGATATTTACTTCATTTTGAGCATTCCAAGCTCCAAGCAATTTTTTTTCAAAGTGAGCCCTACTTAGAGTTTTTGTGACACAATAAAGGATAGAAGAAAAAGGAAACTAACAAGGAATTCAAAAAGACAATGAAATTAAAGGATAGATAAGTTGACACAAAGAGAAATACCAATTGGCAACTAAGGTTCTATATAACCAAGACCTCCAATTGAGTAATCACAAGCACCAAACTTCTTAAGATGACCTCACGGGAAACAAAATCCCCAAGCAATCAACCTTCTGAACAAAGCATTCAATCAAAAGCTTCAACAAGATCTCATCACTCATGCTCCATATTTCATAACATAAAAGTCTACCTAATGAAATAAACTAAAGTAGTATTTATACTAACTAGAATAGGGAGACTACACTAGCTATTACACATATACCCTTAATGAAGTAAGGGCCTTGTTTAGTTGATAGTCTTCTCAAAAGATGAAAAAGGCCTTCTTCTCCCTACTTCTTCCAAATGAGGCCTATACTTCCATTTTAGTATATTCTTGAGATTCATGCCTCCATTCCAAGCACCTTGTAAGTCTCCAAAATCGTGATTCCTAGCTCGGCTTGGTGTGCATGTTCTTGATGAAGCTCGGCTTGTATCATTTTGTAAAAATGTTAATAATTTGTTCCTCAATCTTGAAAATTTTCATATAGATTCTCCATATTGTCTCTCAAAAAGGTTGTCTAACATCAATGTGTTTTGCTCTCTCGTGTTGGACTAGGTTCTTTGCCATATTCACAACACTTATATATCACAAAAGATTGAAACCCTCTCAATTTTGACACCATAATCTTCTAGTTGTTGTTTAATCTATAATAGTTGCGCGCAACATGGATTAGTGACTACTTACTCAGCCTCTGCAATAGACAATGCCACAAAAAATTATTTTTCTATTTTCCAAGAGATCAAACATGATCACAGGAAGTTAGACATCCCAGATGTACTCTTACTATCTACCAAATATATAGCGTAATTAGTATCAACATATCCCACCAGTTCAAAAGAATCACCAGTTTGGTACCAAAGAATAAGGTCCAGTGTACCTTCGAGATACCTTAGTATCCTCTTCACAACTTTCATGTGAGACTTTTTTGGACATGATTGAAATCTCGCACAATGTCAGATTTGCTTGTAATCAAGTATAGCAAGAAGTCAATCATACCCTTGTACTTCTTTTCTTCAACTAAATGATCAAGTTCGTCTTTATCAAGTCGAGTGGAGTAGCTATAGGAGTACCAATGGTCTTTGAATTATTCATGTCAAAACACTTCAGCAACTCCTTGATGTACTTTTGTTGGTGTATCATTGTCTCATCTATTGTTTGTTTCACTTGCAATCCCTAGAAGACGTTTAGTTCTCCCGTCATACTCATCTCAAATTCACTCCTCGTAAGTTTTGCAAACTCATGACACAAGGTCTCGTTTGTGACACCAAAAATGATATCATCCACATTTACTTCAACAATCAGACTTGTGATTTACTTCATCAAGAACAAAGTGTTATCAATCTTACCTCTTGCTATTCCATTCTCAAGAAAAAAAGATAACCTCTCATACCATTCTCTTTGAGCCTGCTTCAATATATACAAAGCTTTGTCTAATTTATACACATGATTGAGAAACCCATGACTCTTGAATCCTAATGGTTGTTGTACATATACCTTTAAGTACCCATTTAAAAATGTACTTTGACATTCATTTGGTATAGCTTGAACTTTATGTAGGATGCAAAATCAATAATCATGTGTATGGCTTCCATCCCAACCCTAGGAGAAAATGTCTCATCATAATCAATTCCTTCTTCTTGATTGTATCCTTGTACCACTAATCTTGATTTATTACTTGCAATGGTACCTTGATCATCAAGTTTTTTTCTGAAAATCCTTTGTTTCTATGATTGTTCTGTCATTAGGCTTGAGTTCAAGATGTCATATCTTGTTTCTCTCAAATTTATGAAGTTCTTATTGTATTGAAATTATCCCGTCAATATCTTGAAGATTTTTTTAAAAATTTTTAAGCTCGATAATTGATAAGTAAGCTGAAGAATTATAGAAATAACTTTTTCATCTATTAAGATAAGGTTAAAATTCGTGTACACATTATACTTTTCATACCCCACTTGTGAGACTAGATATGTTGTAATAATTGATAGGTAGACAGTGAATGCACATAGGTTCCAGGCCTTGAATCTTGTCATAACACCAGAATCTATCGAGGTGATGACATTCTAAATTGGATGTGTCCTCTTGTATCTCTAGTTGCTTCCGTGAGTGACAAAGGGACCATGTTCTTCATCATTGTTTTCCTGTTCAGTTCCTCCTTGCACACTATGCATCTCCTCAAGAGTATTACAGAAATCAGGATTATTACAAGAAATTATTAATTTCTTTTTAAGTAAAATATGAGTATGTAATAGCTTCCACAGATCCCAACAAAATCTTTTCATTTTTTCCAATAGTTTTGTTTTCCATGTCCCATACCAACAAAACTTTTTCTCTTAGCTAAAAATTTACTCCATATTAAATTTATATGACGTAATTTAATTGGATATACAATAATAACATATTTAGTGAATTTTCATAACGTTGAGTCTGGATATAAAAAAAAATTGAACTTTGTGATCTAAAATAAATTAAAGATATTTATATGATTAGAAATCATTTTATTATGTATAAAAAATAAAATTTAAAATTAAATTATTATCAAATAAAAATATATTATTTTTTAAAAAATTAATTAAAAAAAATATATCATATAAATTAATATATTATCTCTCTTCCCAGATTTGACAACACTGGCGTGTCTAAGCGTCATTTCATCGTCAAATCACAGCCACTTGTCTCTTTCACTGACCTCGAGCCCAGCGAATCAAGGACTTGTACTAAATTTTGAAGTTTATTGTTGGATGCTCAATTTTTGACCGGCTAATACCTAGCAGATTTTGCTAATCTCCTTTGGCATTTTAAAAAAAAAAATATTTAGCTTACCGGCGTAACCCAGATTATTATGATTCGATCATCAACACTGCTATCAGTAAATTGCGGAATGTGTGTAAATGATATAACGTACAAGTCGTTCTACAACAAATTACTTCCATCAAGGGTTGAACACACACTACAGGCTCTTCTCTCATTTGCCTATAAATACTGGCCAAAAAACATGACGAAGAGGACCACCGGAAAACCAGCAACCATTTGATACCAGCCAACAGATAAGGGTTCTGTTCGTGTACGCCGAGGTCCGACTCACCAAAATAAAATAGAGGTTGGTTCTACTCATTGATATTTGATATGATCGTTTCCTTTTATATGTTCTGCAAATCTCTTTGAATGTTAGGCCATGTTCTATGTATTCTCGTGTGTTGGAAAAATTTTACGTGTGTAGAAATCGTGCTTATTGGAAGTTTTCAGCTAGGTGATTGATTTGTTTGTTTAAATTCTGCTAACAATTGCATCAATCTGGTCGAGCATTATTGATTTATTTGAAATGGATGTCGAATTAGTTGTAGAGGCAATATGTCTTCAAGGATGCATTTTCTTCTGCTTATAAGGCCAAACGATATATTATTGTCATGGACAAAATAGGTACAAATAAACATGGCCATACACCCGAAATTTCAGTATATAATTTTTTTATCTTGAAGCCTATAGTTAGAAAAAAGACTCGTTGGGTTACACTGTTAAGATTCAATAGGATCTTATTTTATATCACTATATATTTTGGGGAAAAGTGTAAATTAGACCTGTCCAAAGCTCGGGTCGGGGCCAGGTCAGAGGGCTTTTTTTTTTGCTTGCCTGACTCTTGCTCGACCCTAACCCTGATTTTTTTTTAATTTTCCAACCCTGACCCGCTCTCCAAAATAAAATAAAAATATTTTTTTATTTTTTATTAAACTAACAGTCCAAATTAAAGTCCAAAAACATAATATATATTCTTAAAACATATAAAAAAACTCCAAATTAAAGGATTTTTTAAAAAAAATTGAATTTCTAACACTGAAATTGACATTCACACCTACATTACCATGAAATTTCGACGTTGAAATGTATTGTATATCGTAAGATCTTTACTAAAGAAAAGGAAAATTAGAAATCGATTTGGGGGAAAACACAAATTGATTGGAAAAACAGATGTTTTCCTAAAAATTGGTGGCGCCAAACCGCCTTACGACAGTTTGACCGGCCGCTTCTCGAAAAAATATGCAAAATTAAAAAATAAATCGGGTAAAACGGACATACGAGCACAGAGTTATGACCATTTAAAGTTACATCAATTTACAATTACTTTTTCTCCTTACATTTTATGTCGATGCTTCCGTTAATTAAGTTCATGCCGCATTCGACTTCCATAAAAGCTTCATATATTGGTTTCAATGGCTATGATTCAAGAGATAGCAGTAGCCTAAAATAAAAATAAGATTAATTACATAGGTAGGTTTGGTTTTTTGGTTTGGTTCATCTCCAATACTAAAGAACCGAACTGAATTACCTTAAATAAACATTAATAAAATGATAGGGTTGGGGTCGGGCCGGGTCAAACGGGTAAAAAATTTTGATCCTGGCCTGACCCTGACCCTAATCGGGTCCTCGCTTTTTCGGGTTGGGTGGGCCGAGTGGGTCCCCGACCCGATGGACAGGTCTAGTATAAATATAGCCCTTAATTTTGTGAGTTAAAGCAGATATATTACTCATTAAAAAAGTGGTGCATCTAAACCTCTATCATTACTCAAATAGTGCAAATATATTCTTTTGTTGACTAAATATTTTAAAAAATTATTTAGCCTATTTTTTAATTAAAAAATAGCATGTGACTTTAAAATAAGTATATCCAATTTTTTAGTAGACTTATATTTTTTAACCACATGGTAATTTTTTTCTGGTGGGTTTAATCTGGTTTGTTTTAAAAACACCGGTAGACTTATTATTTTTACTGCATATTTTTAAAAAATTAGTCTACTAAAAAATAGGTAGACTTATTTTTTTAATGTTTTGTGGCATTTTTTTATTTAAAAATAAGTAAATGATATTTTCTTAAAATCAGTTTCCGAAATAGATATATTTGCACCATTTGTGTAATGACGAAGTATATATGCATCACTTTTTTAACGCTAGGAGTGTAATGACTTTTTGAATTAAAGCGAATTTTGAATGAGGGAAAAACTCATCCAACTCCTGAGTTTTAAAAAATTGTGTCTCCATCTGTTAAAGTTTCATTATTTTGAAAGTTGGAGATTGTTCATGATTTTAATATTGTGCGCTATAGTATTCCACCAAAATACAATGTAAAGTTTCCAGTTAACCTGAACCACTCAACATTACTCGATCCAAACTCTTTTTCACCACAAGGTTTAGTCAATTATGGCGAGTGGAATCGATGTCTCTTTGACTGAATATTTGAAAGTGTCGGTTGAATGTAGGGACCTAATTACTCTAAATGTGCTTGAAATGTATGTCGAAAAAATATCTACAAATCATCGTGAATTCACAGTCATAACTTGTTTGGAAGTGAGTTCGGAACTTAAATGACTCAAAGGAGGAAGACAGCAAAAATACCCCATAAAACTGTGACCGAAGTACCTTCTGCGCAGAAATTTCTTAAGTTCTTTTGCGCAGAAAGTTCCTGTCCAATAGGGCATATTATAATTAGGTTAGCATCTTCATTTTCATCTTCACTCTTCATTTTCACCATTTTTACTCTTCTTTTATCATACTTTAGCCTCCAAAAAATCATGTTTCAAAGTTCTGAAATGTCAAAGTTTGCTTCAAAACCCCATATTTGTTGTTGCATTCATTATTGTCAGGGGTTCGGAACTTAAATGACCCAATAAAGGAGGACAACAAAAATACCTCAAAAGAAAAAATGTGATAGAAGTATCTTTTGCATAGGAATGTTTTGCGCAAAAAGACTTAATCGTAACGGCGGGGTTAACTCTTTTTGCGCAATAGGGCATATTATAATTAGGGCAGTCCACATTTTTTAGAAGGTCCATTTTAGTCCAATTACTTAGTAAGTTGTTTTGTTCATTTACCTATTTGTACTTGATTTGACATGACACTATGACAATTATTGCAAGAACTCATCCGTTGTCTATTTAACATGAATTTTGGATGAGATAAAGACTCATCCATTTACAAAGTTTAAGTCATCCAAATTCTAAGCTTTTAAAAAGATCATTCAACTCCCAAGTTTTTAAAGAAATGACGTCTCCTCCTTCAACCGTTAAGTCTTAATTATTTTGGGAAGGAGAGATTTTTCATGATTCTAATACTATTTGTTATAGTATTTCACCTATATTCCATGTTAAGTTTCCAATTAATTTGGATTACACAATATTACTCACTATCATACATAAAAGAATGAAAGTTAGTAGGCGTGGTTTTGTATTATATGTAATAGGCAGATATTCAATATCTTTTTCACCGCAAGATTTAATGTTTTATGGGGACCCCTGACATATTATAGTTCATTCCTTTTTCTTGTATGTGCTCTTCTAAATGTTGCTTCTTCAGTGCTTTATTGAACCAAATTGCTTGCTATGTGGCATTAAATTTTTAATTTGAATCTCGTTGAAATACCCTTTGAAGCAAATGCTTGCATTTTATGCTTGTCGTATGAAACAGGTTGATGTCTAGCTCTTGGCAGAGGTTGTAGTTTAATTGTGTCTACAAACATATAATAGACAATGGTGGAAAAACTACATGAACATAGGATAATTTGGCTTTTAACAAGTTTTCTAAATTGTTGAACAACGACTTGAAGAAATGGAACCATGAGGTGCTTGGATGCATGGAAACAAAGATTACAAACCTATTTAATGAACTTAAAAGCACTAGAGGAGGAGGAAAAAGAAGGCATAAATGATGAGGAGGAAATCCAGAAAGGAACTACCAAAGGAGATTGAGGCAAGCATTAGTGGACCCAGATATTATTTGGAGATAAAAAAAAGGCAGACCGGTGCGCTAAACTTCCGCTATGCGCGGGATCCAGGGAAGGGCCGGACCACAAGGGTCTATTGTACGCAGTCTTACTTCACATTTCTGCAAGAGATTGTTTTCACGGCTTGAACCCATGTCACACTTAAATTGGTTTGGAGAAATGTTATAATAAGTCTAAATCTTCTTAATTTCATTGAGCGTCAATCAAACGTTATACGTGAAGGGGGGAATGGGAGTTGGGAGTTGCTTATGACTGAATCACATTCTAGACAATTAATGAGGAGGATAAAGAGGAATGGAGTAACCATTCAGAAGAAGAGATCCTGTAGGCTTTATGAAATTGTTTGGGAGACAAAGCGCTACACCTGCATGATTTCCCTTTTGCATTCTTTCATCATTTGGGAGGTGTTGAAGGAGGCTGTGGAACCTATGAATGATTTCTACCAAAGTGGTTGTTTGAGAAGCTGTTAATTTCTCTTTAATAATCCTAATTCCTAAGAAAAGTGGTGCTTTGTACATTTCGGATTCTTGTCTGATCCGCTTGGTGGCAGTGTATAAGATCATCGCAAAGACATTTCCTTGAGATTAGATGCTTCTTAGACAAGCTCATTTCTACATCATGGAATGCTTTTAGGGAGTAGACAAATCCTTGATGCAAGTCTTTTTGCTAATGAGATAATAGATTGGAGATTGCGGAATGGAGAATAGAGAATGTTGTTTAAATCGGACACAGAAAAAGTGGATAATTATGTGAATTAGAACTTCTTGTTATATCTTGAGATAAATGGATGCAATGGATCCAACATTCGTATCAACTATTAAATTCTTTGTCATGATTAGTAGACTTTCCTTGTTATTTTTTATTGTTATGGAAGCACTAAATATACTTCTATCTTACTGCTCGGCACTTTTAAGTGATGAAAGGTTTTGTTTTACTAATCAAAAAACATTAAGCAAACTTTCAGAACATGTGAAAATTGAAGGTTTCTTTAATGGCTATGGGGTCGACTGTCTATCTGTCTCACTTTCTTGTTTGTGAATGACACTCTTTTTTCCGGTCCATGGAATAATGGTTTGTTATCTATTTACAATTTTAGTGTTGTTTGAAGTAGTATCAAAGAATCAAAGTTGTGATTCCACTAGGTACCTCTCAAAGTGTGTAAGACTTGGGTGAGGATACATGGATGCAAGGTTACTTTGTTACCTATTAAATATTCAACGCCTCCTTTTGAAGGCAAGTTGAGAAACCTCTTTATGATGACTGCAAATGCTGTATGATCACAGGGGTGAATGTCCGCATAGGTAGGGATTTAGAGGTCGAATTCGCCATTTTCTAAGTTCTAGGATTCAATGAATGACAGTGATACAACTAGGAATATAGGTATTCGGATAAAAAGAAAAGTCTGGTGCACTAAGCTCCTGCTATGCGGGGTCCGAGAAATATAGGTATTCGGATGCAGATAATAAATGTGTAAATATAAAATATTTAATAATTAGTTATCTAGAAAGGCATACAATTTACTTGATTTTTAGTAAAAGTCCATATTTATTTAATTTATAAACGTATATTATAATATATGTTTAAGATATTTTGTAATATTTAGTGGTGTAGTATTATGGTAGATATATGATTTTTATTATATTAGGATTCCACATTGTACACTATATATATATATTAATTAGAAAGACTCCATAAGGGCTTGAACAATTCTCACCCTACAAGTTAGTTTTTGAGGTTGATTTAGACATGAAAAATGTTAAGAGTCACATATAACAATAAATAAGCAATGCTAGTGCCTCTATGGAAAAAAATTTATCACACTTGCGCATACAAACCTAATTCGCATAATGTATTGTGCAAAGCGATCATACCACACTCTAGGGGCATGTTTCAAACCATAAAATGACTTACAGAGACGACATACAAATTGTGGGGTTGTTGGATGGACAAAACCAGACGGCTGGTACATGTAAACAGTTTCTTTCAAATCCCCATGTAGAAACACATTCTTCACATCAAGCTGATGAATCGGCCAATGCTTACTCATAACTATGCAAATGGTAGCCGGTTTAACAACTGGACTGAACGTCTCACCATAATCAACTCACCATAATCAATACCCTACTGCTGATTTAGAGTCAACCAGAGTGAACATTATCTTGCAGTTCGCCATTTTAGCCCTGTATATTATCTCTTCTGCATACTTGCGCTGACGCAAAAACATAGAATCTGCAGATCTAGTCACTGATATCCCCAAAAAGTAACTCAACTTCCCCAAGTCAGTCATAGCAAATTCGATTTTAAGCAATACAATGATCTCATTTTTCAACAAATCAGAAGAGGCAGTAAGCACAATGTCTAAATCAAAGCATAGTGTTGTTGATGGTAACCAATGACCGATCCCACCCTTTACAGGAGTCTTGCATGTGCACTACAATATCTTACTTTCACCAGGTATGATATTGCTTATAATGTTCAACAGGTGTGCTTATTTATGCATGCCCTAGAGAGCATCATTTTACTACCCTTAAGCGTACCATTCGATATGTTAAGGGTACACTTGATTATGGATTGCATCTATACCCCTCATCACTGATCAGGTTGTTATCATATACGTATGTTGATTGGCCAAGCTGTCCGGAAATGCGACGCTCCACCTCCGACTACTGTGTGTTCTTAGGGGATAATCTCATTTCTTGGTCTGCCAAGAGGCAAGCCACATTATCTCGTTCGAGTGCAGAGACAAAGTATAGAAGCGTTGCTAATGTTATTGATGAGATCTGTTGGCTCCGAAACCTTCTTTTGCGTAAGGCATCCTTGGTTTACTGTGATAACATATCCGTCATATATTTATCTTATAATCCGGTTCAGCATCAGCTAACCAAGCACATTGAGATGAATATACACTTTGTTCGTGAGAAGGTTGCTCTCGGGTATGTTAAGGTGTTGCATGTGGCTTCTTCGTATCAGTATGCGGATATCTTCACGAAAGGTCTTCTTAAACAGATATTCCTCGACTTCAGATTCAGTCTTAGCGTCCGGCCTCCTCTCGCTCCGACTGAGGGGGTGTATTAACGTATATTATAATATATATTCCTTATATTTTGTAATATTTAGTGTTGTATAATTATGATAGATATAAGATCTTTATTGTATTAGGACTACACATTGTACACTATATATTCCAAGGAAGATTAATACAAACTAACATAATTAACCAAGTTTTACTGAATAAACTTTATCTTTAACATTGTATTAAATAATCCAAAACTTGCCCAACTTATTGTGCTCTTCTAGGTCTTGTTGTCATCCAAACTTGTTTGTGTCCCATCAAGGTACAACACATTTCTCTTGATATGTTTGTTCAGCCACTTCTTAAAATCCCAGCCTACCTGCAACTGGCGAAGAAACGTTAGCTTAATTACCTCTGCCCGCAACTAGCAAAGAATCTTTAGCTTAGTTACCCACACCTGCAACTTGCCAAGAATCCCTAGCACAAGTGCTCCTCTCTATTCGAGTTATGGTGGTCTCAAACTTCTCTATCAACTTCTAGACCTCTTCATCTTATTTTGAAAAGAGTGGTTTCCGACATCTCTGTCTATTTATAGAAGAAGTAGAAGGGAACGTGTAGACATCTATTTCTGAATGATTAAAGAAGAACTCCATCTGTCCATTTTATAACAGTCTTTCTTTTCTAGTTTGTTCCTAAAAGAATGACATATTTATATATGGGAAAATAATCAAATTTACCCCTCATAGTAGAGGGGCAAATTTTACCATTTTCCCTTTGTATATTTCGAAATAATTTAATTTTAACTTCTCATTTTACTCTTAATAGCATGCTTTTATATCCACACAAATATCATGACATGTTTATATCACAGGCAAAAGTGTTTCTTTCTTAAAATCCATTTCAAATCAAACTGGTTCACATTAATTGAAATGGGGGAGTAGTGTTTACTGAACGCAAGATGAGACAGTTTACTTATTCATGAGTCTGGTGTGATGTAAGGCGATCTGAGTTTCAGGTAGGGGACTGGCATATTTTCATGGTGGGTCAACTTGGGAACAACCCAAGTCAGTCCATATAAAAGTTGGGCTGATTAGGACTAAATAAATAGCCGAAATTGACCCATAAAGAAACTCGTCAGAATATTTAATATTTTTTTTGTTTGATATGTTAGATATAACCATAATAAACGAAGAAAGTGTTACTCATTTTTATTTGGTAACTAAATAAATTATAAGAAAACAAATAAAAAAATTAAAACTTCGAGTTGGGTGGCTCGGGCTATGACCAATTATTTACCCTATCTTAACCTAATCCATCTCAGTCGGAGTAACATTTCGGTGATTTAATGACCCACATATTTATTGATTCAGCCCATCTCGATCCGTTCAAATTCAACCCAACCCGTCCATTGATACCCTCAAGTCAGTATACGGAAGTCCAAGATAAATCTTAGTTGGAGTGATACATAATACTCATGAGTTAGTTATGATCTATGTTTGTAAAATGAAAAAACTACACCCAAGTACTTGTCTGCCACTTGAGGGAAGTTCTTGGGGAACTTCAAAGACGGTGAACTCTGACAACTGATGATATAGAGAAGTTTTCTGGAAGACCAAGCAGGTTTTAATAGTTGTTTTGAAGTGTTTGAGGTGTCTTTAAAGTCCAAACAACTTTTTTTTAAAAGTAGAACCAAACAGACACATTGAACAAAATTTGCATGGCGAACATCCCCAAAATGCCTAAGAAGGTGGCACTTTACAGTGTTTTATGAGAGATGCTATTCTAACTGCAGATAATTTGAGGAAAGGGAGACATATCGTAGTATGCTGTTATTGTTTGTGCTGAAGACATGAAAAAGATATGGACTATATTTGCAACATTGCATCTTTACCTTCGCTATACGGGCCAAAGTTTAGTCCCTATACAATACAGCTTAAACATTACCTAGAATGGTGATGGATGTTGTGGCAAGCTAGGAGGTGGAAAGTTTAAAGAAAAATAGAAAAGATAGCTTAAGAGATAAGGATTGTTCAAGGCCATATTAAGAGACCACACATAACCTCAACTAATGTAGGACTTTAACACCCTATGTATGTATGCCCAGATTTGGATATCTGGAGCGCGAATAACATATAGTAGGGGCTAAGCATTGGGTAATAAAGCATTAGGGATATGTCTGATTTTGATACGATGTAAAGAAAAATAAACCTTGAACCCCAACAACTAACTTAAGAAGATAATGGGACTTTAGATAAAGCATGAACTGTTGTGTCTGCTTTGGACGGGTTGGTGGGAGAACTATATTAGATATTTCGAGGGACTAGAGAAGCCAATCCATGAAGTCAAAGGCGATATCTTTTTTGCAATTTTTTTGTGTAAAGAAAATATTTCGTCTTGTATAGACAGCTGGATGGATTTTTTTGAGAGTTCAATGTAAAATCTGCATGTTTAGATAATACTGTTTTGGTGTGAGATTGAATGAAAATGATGTTCACTTATAAAGAAGATTTAGCTTCTTTTAAATAAAAAGGAGAAAAAATTATAGGATACATCGACGACCACTTAAACTTGACCCTCTCTTTCATTTATACACCTTGTTTTTCATCATCTTAAACTTGGCAATTCCAGCGAGTTCTTCTTCTTCTTTCTTTCAAAACATATAATGTTGTTTCTGCTTCTTTTTTTCAAAAGCTATAATGCTGTTTCTGATTCTTCTTTCAAAACATATAATGCTATTTCTGATTCTTCTTTCTTATTCAAACGCCATAAATAACCATACTTTCAAAGCTATACCAGATTCAAACGCCTTTTTTTAATGTGATCATCTTTTTTATTCTCTTAATGTGATCGATCTACATAGTACATGCACACAAAAACTTCAAATAATCATGTAGATTTGCTGGGCCAAGGAAGATTCCTGCTTCTGAACTACTTGAAGTAGTGAAAGGTAGAATTAGACTAGGGGAAATAGAATTGTTGTCCAATAGTGGCATCAATCTTTAGATTTGTTGATTCATCTCTTCTTTAAGAATTTATCACTTCCTTCGGATGGGATTTGGCATGGCCAGCTTTTGGTTTTTGTAGCTAACTTCTAATAACCATATTTAGGTATGTTTGATAATGTGCTGAGCGATTTACTATGGGCCAAGGCTATTCTTTTGACCTCCACAACAGTAGCAACAACAGGACTGACCATTCAGGTGCTGCTAGCTGCAATCGTGGATACACTGACAGGAAATGCACCGTCCATCTTGGATTACATCGGAGCTGCAGCTGTCATGGTTGGTTTTGCAGGCATTAACATCCCTTCAGATTCATGTTCAGTACCCGAAGAAGCAAGCATTGAACTAGAAAATGGGAAAATTCTGTCCACAGAACAGGATCACCTATCACCCAGGTAGATAGATTAGAGAGCTCTTTTGTTCCACGGTGCCATAGTTCAGGTGTATCTTATGTTAATCTTTCTCAAAAGTTACAGAAGGGAACTCAATGTATTCTTTGTTTACCTACAATGTTAGGTTAGGTCGCTGCAAGGTATAGGTGTGTGCAGATGACAATTAAAACCCCAAAATTGTATACTTATTTGTGTAAAAGACTTGACATCGATTGAAAATTTCCTCTTAAATTTTTTGCAGCTAAAAGCTTCAAAATACACTTGTTTCCCAAACTTGGATGCATGACTTCCTATGTAATATAAATTTATCTAATTTATATACTTTTAACAACTATACCTTATCCGGGATATCTTTTTCCGCACAATTTGTAAATAGGAGAACACAAAAAATGGTGTCTGAAAAGTAAAACCTCTAGAATTAGTTCTCCTTCGTAAATAATTTGAATATAATGACGGAGCTTTACCATCTTGTTCCCTTAAGAAAAAATCTTCACCTATAAACTATTTCACAATCCTTCTGGTTTTTTTAAATTTTCTGCCATTATGTACATGGTACAGTTTGACAACATTATAACCGCGTTGAAATAAATTTCCAGCAAACATCACAACAATATCATTAAAAATTGGAAGGCAAATTGAGACGTATACAATGCTCCAATAGAAGACATGAGGGTGACATCAAAGTAGACATGCTCACTTAAATGAAGACAATTTAAACGTATTAGATTTAGAACCGAAATTTTTAATTCAAACCGACTTGTGTTTAACTTTTTGTTTCCTTCATGTCCCTATTAACTTAGTAGGCGTTTGGCCACAAATTCCAAATATTTATTATAGTCGAAATTGACAAATATTTATTATAGTTGACATTGAATTATGTTTGATTATATTTTTTGCAAAGAATATTTTAAGTAATAATTACTCATACTTAAATAGATCAACGAAGTTGCAACAAAGAATGAAAAGTAATCTCTCTCAATTTTTATCTGTAGAGCACACATTTTTTTTTCGCGCAAATCAAATCATAAAATCTATTTTTTTTCCTCTCGCTGTTTTTTTTTGTTCTCCTTATCTGTCAACTACTTGTATGCATTCAGAAGACATGCCGTCGTAGAAAAAAGTTCTTAATTCAATAGAATAAGGTCCAAAAAAAGAGTACAAGTTGAGTATCTCTTTCAAGGAACAGTCTTTGATCGTAATCATCAACAATTCAAGATACCTACTACTTAGTAGCCTACAAGTTATCTCATCATTCCACTTGGATATTAATTTTCCAACAGATAAAATGTTTTTAAGAATTTCTGAAGAAACTTGTTTGCCATTAATTCATAGCAGCAGTTGTGTCCCCATATCTTTGCATAACCTTCTTAGTTGCTAAAGCAGCAGCCTCACTTGCACGCAGTGTCCCAGTTGCCATGATTGCAGCAAATTCACGGGTGATCTCCTCTTGAACCTTGCTCCTAGCGTTGCCAAGAGGATCTTTCACAGCAGTATTAGCAGGTGCCTTCTCTTGCTCTCCCACAAGTTTGACCGCAGGGGGCACATTAGCATTCTTCTTCTCTCCATCTAGGCTCTCTGCATCTTCAGATTGAACAGCACTGCTACTAGAGGACTTCCCAGCAGAAAGTGTAGCCTGGGGAGCAGGCGCGACAGTAGGTGGTCTGAACTGGGGTGCTTGCGGAACCGCATTAGCCCTCAACGTTAATTCCAGCTGTTGTATCATGGGCACTGCATCAAGATAATAATATATGGAGTAAGTCTTGTGATATCTTAACCTAAAATTTCTCCTGAAATTGCTTCCAATGCAAAGAGGAGCACTATACATAGATCTTTTAGCAAGTACTGAGTAACTTTTTTATATATAGACCGGTAAAAAGCTAATGCTGGAAAAAATTACAACCAGAAAAGTGAGGACGAAGCACCCTAGATAGCTCAAGTGCTTTCAAGAATATAGCAATTACTAGCAAAGATGAGATTGTTTGCACTATCTTAAATATCGAGAACTTCTATGCCAAAAACATATTAACTTGTTCGAGAAAGCTTCATGTGATTATTCTACATATCCGACATTTCGTCACAGAACTAATGATGAAAGCAAAAAAAAAAAGAATTTACACAGAAGAAGCATCGTAATCCTGAAAATTCTAGATGCAACAAAAGACAACAAGGACAAGAAGGAAACGAACACAGAACACCAAAATCATAAGATGTCAGAAAGACAGAAGGTATCACACAGAAAAATCATGTTTCACAAACATCAGGTATTTACGTCAATCACACATGTTGTATGGAGATTCAACACAGGAAGTGCAAAGAAAGACTTACTTATAAGGGCACCCATCGGGCTGTTCATAACCTCATTAGGAAGATTCAAAATATAATCTGGAATGGTTGCACCAACCAAAAATTGAGCAATCTCATTGGTAAAATTGTTGCAGTTGTGGGTAAGCAAACTATATTTCTCTGCAGTATACCGAGGGCTTATCTCTTGTAAATACATTTCAAAGACATCCTTGGGTATGTGTGTGACACCAAGGTCTACGACTTGAACAGGAGTTCCATATGGAGTCGTCCCAGCGGGAGCATGTTGTATACCACCTCCAAAATAATATTCATGACCATAAACCACCACTCCTGTGTGCCTACAGAAATGATAACACAAAAATCAGACCTGAATGGAGAGATCAGAAAAGCAGTTCATAATACTGCTATGACGGACAAGAACGTGCTACACCAGGTACAAGTTACAGGAGAGATAAGAGCTCCATGAAATAGGAGAAAAACATAAAAAGCTTTTTGATTCCGCACCAATACGTTAAGACCATTTACTTAATATAAGATCGGGCTATGGGAGATGATTAGAACATCAACCAAATCAATACTCCTACCACATTCAAATATGCAATCTAGGCAAGAGACTTCTGCTTCCTTTTGATGGCATCAAAGCAGGTAAGCGTTAACTCACACACAAATGTCACACACTTAAATACTAGTGAATTTGGAAATCCTTAAGAAACATGGAAATCTAACCTAGCTTACAGGTCTGAGATATGTTCTTAAAGAGTCAACAGGGCCTAAATTAAGTGACAGGCGGACACTCAATTGACAGAAGTCTTGGTCTCCCTCATGTAATAAGGTCGGACTTGATATTACTAATCACACCGCCACTTAAAAAAAAAAAAAGAATGCCCTTCAAATAGTATGCAACTTACCATATTCCTTCAATAGCTTTTCCCAAAAATGTAGTAGACAACTGTCGAGCTAGACCTTGGCTCAAGTCATAGACGTTCAGGGAAACCTTGTGACCGTCCTGCCACAAGCAAAGGTTATGACAGTAAATATATGTGTCTCCTATACAAGTAGGGTAGAATCTAATGGAGAAATTGATAAAAATTGACATAACCAGCATATGATAAAAAGTTAACAATACCTCAGCCATCTCAAACAGTCCAATAAAAAAGCTTTCTTGGATAGAAATGCGCTATACAACCAAGTGGAGCTGGAAAGATGACCTCAAATATTAAAACCAAGAAGAACATTAGACACGAGGAAGCGTAAAAACGAAAAGAGCAACTAGCCAGCTTGAAGGGAAGAGGTTTAGTTTGAAAAACAAGACCGAGATAAATAAGTAAACACGTGACAACATTTGAAGACACACATCAGCAGGTACGGATTTATAGCCTATTTTATGGTGCACGTGAATATTTTCTAGAATTGATCTAACATTATCTGATGGCTCCCATATTCTAAAAAGGATATATGGTGCACTAGGTTGAATGCTGAATCTACTTGAAGAGATGTGGATCAGTTCCCACTTAATACACTTATCTTTTTCTCCTCTTTTTAGTAGTGCACTCATGCTATAAAAATCCTAGATCTGTAGCTGCTCATCAGTACCGGATTATTATCCTCATCAACCATCACTAATAAAATAGTAGCTTAACTTGACAACGAAGAAACAATTGAAAGGCGCAGATTAGTGCTGAGTTGCATATATCTCCCCCAATCATATAATTAGAATCAGCAATCACATTATAAACACAAAAGTAAACATCACAAATTAATTGGTACCCCGTCCCTTTTTTATATGTACACCATTATTATTGGGGACTCAGAGTGTTTACTTTTTCAACAATCCTAATATTTTCACTTACCAAAGTTTTACTTAGTCCCCAATATTTAAATCAGATAAAATATGTTGGAGAATCAATATCTTAATTCATACAAAAATAATTGCTAGATGTTTAGCCTCCCGTATTTTTTTTTTTGGAATGGTAAGAGTAGAATTTAGTTAAAAAGCACCAGGAATCAATGTTGCAAGAAAGATTTGTGACGGAATACCTGCTTTTCAATTGGAAAAAGAGAACCCTAATTCTGGTACCAATTGGGCAATTCACTCAAATTTCGTTAATCTCTATGTGGGGAAAGAGAGAAAATTATTTCAGATACATCCATATATAATATCAACATCAAGGACCCGTAGATCAAACCAAAAAAAAACACCCAAAATAATTGATTAATTACCTGAGAAAGAGGGAAATCGAAGGAAAATTATGTTCTTCTTTGGCGTCTAAAAATGGATGTAAAACAGACCAAATTTCCAGAGAAAGTGGGACTTCTTATATTGGTAGTCAAAGGCTCTTAAAGATCTTCTACACTGTTCCATACCCTTCTAGAAGCTACTAACCATTAGTTTTTTGACACGTGTTATCTAAGTGTCGGCTCACGCTCAACGGCCAAACGATTCAACCGTAAGCGTCCTCATGCTCGTTAGTGGGCCTCCAAAATAGTGACGGTATGCGTCTATGCGATACTATTACTGCAACAATAACATAATCTCACAACGTGACGTCGAAAGAGGTAGAGTGTGTGTAAATTTTATTTATATCTTGATAAGTAGAGCGATTATTTTCGAGAATCGGCTCAAGACCAAGCACAACCAAAGCAAGATAAGCGATCAGATCCGGACAAGAGATTTAAAGCAGTATGAAAATGCTCGTAATAAAAGCGAATAAGTCATAATAGTGCATTCTGAAAAAGGAACCAGTAACTAATGCAAGTAAATGAGATAAATAGAATACACTAAAGAATACATAGCAAAAGAAATAAAACGACATGAGACTATAAAACAATAATGCACCTACTATAAGCTTGTTTCGGTCCATTCAAAAGACACATAATCTGGATGAATCGAATCCCTGAATCCCATAGGCTGATGGATATATACGGTTTCATGAACGTCTTCATGCAAGAAAACATTTTTTACGCCAAACTGATGAATAGGCCAAGACTTGGACAAAGCAATACTGAGAAAGGTTCGAATAGTCGCTGGTTTTACCATTAGGCTGAAAGTTTCATCACAATCCACTACCACTTATTGAGACTTGTCATCCCCTACAAGACGGACCTTGTGCCTCTCAAAATAACCATCAGGTTTCTTTTAATGTCGAAAAAATCACATAGAACGAATAATATTAGCATCAGGATGACAAGTACAAGATCTCACGTCTTATTTTCAATAAGAGTATTATATTCGTCAATTATTGTATTTTTCAATTAAAATCGAACAAAACATCTTTCGGATTACGAGGAATATGAGAAGGGGCAACCGAAGTGGACAAGTTAAATAGTCGTTTGAGTTTGAAAATGTCATGCATAGCACGAGTTTCCATTGTTCGTTCTCTTGGAAAAAATAGTTGAAATGACCGTTGTGGTCTTTTTAAAATTAGATAGACTTCATTGTTTTCTCTTTATGTTCGGTCCCAGAAAAAGATAGAATCAGCTTAAGTCGGGTCTTTTGTATTTTTAAATATTTTGAATCAACTCAAAACTCAGCAAATAAACTAAAAATAACATTCCTCTTTGCTCATCTTCCCACTAAAAATCGAGTCTTTACTCTCAAGTTATTCCTCTCCAAAAAAATAATCCATTGATTATTTTCATTAATGAAAGAGTATATATACAATTTACAATTTCCATAATATGAAAAATCATATTCTTATTCTACTCCCAAAACCCTATTCTATTTGTACAAGAATTCTACAATTATGGTAAGTGTACAATGCTAATTATATACAAAACCTATTACCAAAACTAGCTCCAAACCGTGATATACTTGGCATGTATATCACGGTCCATAATGCTTTGTGTTTCTGTGATATACACGGTATACACAAGACATTGTATACGCCGTGTATATCACGGTATACTTTCACACCCCCGCAGTCATAGAGGGCGGTATTCATACGCTGAGACTGTCCCTAAAATCTTCAGATAGAACCGAGGGAAGACCCTTAGTAAAGATGTCTGCAATTTGATACCTGGAAGGGACATGTAAGACGTGTACTTGTCCACGAGCTACCTTTTCGCGAACAAAATAGATATCCATCTCAATATATTTAGTGCGCTGGTGTTGAACCGGATTCCCAGAAAGATATACGATACTAATATTATCACAATATACCAAGGTAGCTTTTTGAATGGGAAAGTGAAGCACCAAGAGAAGATTACGTAACCAACATGATTCAGATACCACATTGGCTACCCCTCGATATTCGGCCTCTGCACTGGAGCGTGATAAGGTAGCATGTCGTTTGGCAGACCATGAGACCAAGTTATCGCCAAGAAACATACAGTATCCAGACGTAAAGCGTCTGGTTTCCGGACAGCCACCCCAATCAGCATCGGTATACGAGATAAGTGTAGAGGCTGATGATGGATATAGATGCAAACCATAGTCAAGTGTTCCCTGGATGTATCGAATAATGCATTTGAGCGCATTCATGTGCTCCACCATAAGATCATGCATAAACAAACACACTTGCTGTACGACATACGTAATATCCGATCTCGTGAAAGTAAGCTATTGAAGAGCTCTAGCAAGACTGTGATAGTAAGTGAGATCCTCGTAAGGTGAGCCAGTCGCAACACCCAGCTTGGGCTTGGTATCAACTGGAGTGGAAGTAGACTTACACGAGGACATACCAGCTCACTCAATTATCTCAGTGGCATACTTCTGTTGGGATAAGAACAACTCTTCTGCATGACGAGTGACAACAATCCCCAAGAAGTAACTCAAGGGCCCCGAGTCTTTCATAGCAAATTCAGAACCGAGTAGTGTCATGATAGACTTGCGTAAATCATCAGAAGAATATGTCAAGATAATATCATCCACATATAATAGAATATATGCCAAGGAAATACCATGATGATAGATAAACATAGAATTATCAAACCAGCTATGAGAAAACCCAATAATAGATACATAGTCTGCAAATCACTTATATCAGGCCCGTGGGGCATGCTTAAGCTCATACAAGGAATTCTTCAATAAACAGACATGATTAGGATATGTGGGGTCTCAAAAACCTAAGTGTTGATGCATGTAAACTGTCTCCTTAAGATCACCATGTAAGAAAATATTCTTCACATCTAGCTGATGAATGGGCCATGCCTTTGAAAGAGCCAAACTGAGAACATTGCGAATGGTAGCCGGTTTGACCACCGAACTAAATATCTCACCACAATCCACGCCAACCTGTTGAGTTTTACCATCACCTACAAGACGAGCCTTATGTCTCGCAAAAAAAACCATCAGAATTATTTTTATAAGTAAGAATCCACATAGACCGAATAATATTAACACCAGAAGGACGAGGGACCAACTCCCACATCTTATTTTCAATAAGAGCATTATATTCGTCATTCATAGCCAATTTTCAATTCGGGTCATTTATAGTAGACACTAGGTTACGTGGTAGATGGGATTTAGAGACATTAGAATTGAGATTAAAATGTCATTTTGGTTTTAAAATACCCCTTTGACTATGAATAACTGGCAATTGACACGAGGAGGAAGCGGGTGGATTTTTGGCAGTGGGTGGGCTGGTGACGGACCGGCCAGCAGGCAGTGGGCTTGCTGGCCCAATGACAAAAACAAGGGCTGGAACAGAAACTAGGGTTGTGGGCTGGACCACTGGAACAGTACCGAGATCGGTATTGGGTTGAGTGTCTGGCCCACTAGGCAGACGCGACGGAACAGTAGGGCCATCGGGAAGTGGGCCCGCTAGTGGATGTGGGGTGCGGGACAAGTCCGATAAATTGTGGATAATATATGGGGAGACCTCGTCATCTAAAAAATTCTACGAACTAGGCCCGAGACTACTTACTTTAGCAATCGGAAATTGGATTTCATAAAAAATAACATGACGACTAATGATGATTTTATTAGACGATAAATCAAAATATTTGTAACCATGATGATTAGATGGATAACCCAAACACACAAGCGTTAGAACGGGCTTGAAGTTTGTTAATTGTAGTTGACGAAAATAGTGGATAACATAAGCACCCAAATACCCTAAGATGTGAATACGAAGGATTCTTATTATAGAGGATTTTAAGATGGGATAAATATGCCAATCCTTTGGTAGGAAGTATGTTAAGGAGATAAGTAGTCATTTGTAGAATATGATGTCAAAAGGAAGGAGGTACGGAAGCATGAACCAATAAAGTTCGGACAATATTATTAATGGTATAAATTTTTTGTTCGGCTTTCCCATTTTGTGAGGACATATGAGGACAAGAGAAACGAAAAACTATGTCATTAGTATCACAAAAATCCCGAAACAACCCATTATCATATTCTTTGCCATTATCACATTGAATCTTTTTGATTTCCCGTTCGAATTGGGTACGGATGAATGCTCTAAATTTTAAGAATGTGGAAAAAACTTGTGATTTTTCGCTAACGGAAAGGTCCATAAAAATTAGAATAATCATCCAAAAATAGAACATAATAACGATGGCCCACAAAACTGAGAACGGGAGAAGTTCATAAATCGCTATGAATAATATCAAAAGGCATCAAAGTACGAGACGTAGAGGCTACAAATGTTAATCTAACATGTTTTTCTAAAGGACATGAATGACAACTGGGAGTACTACGCGTACCTTTAAAAGAAATAAAATTATTTTTATGCAAAGAAGAAACAATAAACGACCCAGGGTGACCCAAACGTGCATGCCACAAGGAAGGAGCTAGAGCTGCAAATGTCGATGTCATGGCTTGACTCGAGAAACTGGAGGCGGGCGTGATTGGATAAAGATCTCCCCTACTATTGCATCTCATAAGAGGTATCCCCGTTTTGAAATCCTTCACAGAAAATCCAAAAGTATCAAAATTAACAGAAACCCAATAATCAGTGGTGAATTTTTGGACAAATACCAAATTTTTAATTAAGTTCGGGGCATGAAGGGTATTTTTCAAGACAAGAGGTGGATGTGGGGGATACAAAGTTGTATTACGTAATCACGAATTGGAATTGTATTGCCATTACCAACAATAATGCCATGATTTTTGCTCAAATTGAAATAAGACGAGAGAGTACCTTGGTCGGACGTCATGTGAGAAATGGCGCCGGTGTCCATGTACCAATTCGCGTTTGGAGGATTTAATCCAAATGTATGCATGTCGGCCTCAATATCGATGGGTATCAGCATCGAATTTGGGCCCGCAACATTGAAGGGCTACTGGGGCCGAGGCCCAAGTATACCGGACTGTTAACCTGAGAAATTAGGCTGGACCGAGGCCCAATGTGGCTGGAAATAATTGGGAGGAGTGTAGTAGGCGGGGACTGGGCCACTGGCAACTGGTCCAGGCCTAATGCCAAGGGGCCCAAGGCTGGTACCATGCCGGCTGGGGCCTAAAACCCCGAGGCCCACCCCTAGTGTTGGTACTGTTCCCGCTGGTGTTGCCATTATGCCGGCTACCGATGTTGTTGCCACAACGATTTTTGCCATTATTTTTACGGTTTTGACCCTTCTTGCCGCCACCGTTGTTGCGGTTTCGGCCTGAATTGTCAACAAATTCGGGAGAGGTATTGGATGAAGTCATCATCGCCACAGAACTGGCGCCGGTAGCCGCCTTTTTTGCCAAGCCGGCTTCTTCTAACGTGAGCATCGAATGGGCTTGATAAAAAAGGGGAAGCGGATTACTTTGACGAAGGAGAGTCCCAACGCCATTATATGCCTCAGATAGGCCTGCAACCATTTGTAGAACAAGACGATTATTGGTAACAGGCGCTCCAACGTTACGGAGTTGATCCGCCAATTCCTTGAGCCGTTTACAATAGGCCGAAACATTTGAAAAATCTTTCATGCTTACTTGTGAAAACTCTTGCTCAAGGGTGATAACTCGGGAATGTTGGTTGTCCTGGAATATATCACGGAATCTATTCCAGGTAGCCATAGCCGTAGTGTCTGGTTCAATGATCGTCGGTAAAATGTCGGTAGAAATAGTGCAGTAAATCCATTGAAGGACGGTAGCATCAAGAGTGATCCATAACTGAGGATCACTGCGGGTGGAGGGACAGCGGGGGGAATTATGTGACGGAGGACTTGATGTGAGATTGCATGAATTTTGAACAACTCTGCCCACATCGCATATTGGACGTTCTCCATCTCAAGAACAATCGGAATGTGGTTCTTGATGTTGGAAACAGTAAGGGCAGGATGAAACATATTCTTTGATGTAGACATAACGAAAGAACAACATGTGAATGAGGGATTTTGAAGAAAATTTGGGAAGAGAGGAGCTAAACGTTGCACGGTTGTCGAGAATTTGACACAAAAAATGAGGCAACGGAAGAGAGGAAAATTGGTAGAAGCACATAGACTTCTGATACCATGAAAGAAATAATCCCTTGATTATTTTCATTAATGAAAGAGTATATATACAATTTACAATTTCCACAATATGAAAAATCCTATTCCTATTCTACTCCCAAAACCCTATTCTATTTGTACAAGAATTCTACAATTATGGTAAGTGTACAATGCTAATCATATACAAAAACCTATTACCAAAACTAGCTCCAAACCGTGATATACTTGGCATGTATATCATGGTCCATAATGCTTTGTGTTTCCGTGATATACACGGTATACACAAGTCATTGTATACGCCGTGTATACCGTGTATATCACGGTATACTTTCAGCTTCATCTTTAGAATCGCCTTATTTTTTGTAATTGCCACGATTGTTGAATCAGAAAAATTGTTGAAGTTCAAGCAAGAGCCACAGTTTATACATTAACAGTTGAAGAACAGTTGCAGGTATAAAGCTCTAATTTATTCTTATTGTGATTTTATTCGAGTTCAATATGTTGTTTTACATGTTTGTTTTGTGATTTTTCGGAGTTTACAGTTATGATGTTAAAAAGAGGACGTGTGTGATTGTTTTTATTAGAATATTATGTAAATCATATTATTATTATGTATTGATGTAGTATCATTTTATATATGGTAGGTAGTAAAATATTAATTAGCATAATGTTTCTAATTAATATTTTACTACATATCATATATAAAATGTTATTACATCAATACATAATAATAATATGATTTACATAATATTCTAACACCATATATAAAATGATATTACATCAATACATAATAATAATATGATTTACATAATATTCTAACAGTTTTCAATTAACGTAAATTGACATCGCGATCCTCTAGTGCTACCCGAAAAAGGTATAAGTAGTAGATATGGAGCTGTAAAATGTTGAAGGCCCACGAAATCAACTAGATAAGTTGATTAATAGACGAAAAACAGAATGAGCAAAAAAAATTATTGAAGCCCCAACCAGTCAACAAGACTTAAAAACTTAATGTGTAGTTATTTTTTTAACACTTAAAAACTTATAGTTATATACTGTCAGCTAATCCACACGAGCTCTATCACATCAATATTAACAGGGGCGCTTTTTTATCGGTAGATCTCATATAAATAACACACAATTACATAGCTCCGTTTTATTTGTACCAAAAACTTAAAAATTAAATTTCCCAGTAAGGAAACAAACAAATCTGTGAAGTGTGAACTACTAAATCAACCGAACCACGTCTTCAAGCCTATCGAAGAACCAACAGTACTTACCGAACATAACACCAGATTTATTTAGTATTTTCGTTATCTCAATTTAGTAATATATTTTTTTAGTTCATTCAATGTTTAAGCTCTTCTCTGTGTTTTCCTGTCAGAATTTAATGCGTAATTAATTGACAGTTGTGATCGGGATTACGGACAAGTAGATTGAGATATTTTTTTACTTGGAGCAAGTGGATCCTTTCGTAATAGTGCACCCGTCTTCTCGAAATCCTGTACATGTACTTGCTTGAAGGAGATCTTGAATTTTGTTATTTCTCTTGTTTCGGGAGCTGATTTTTCTGCACGAAATCTTTCTTTTGATCAGTAATGCTGGAATATTTGTAATTGGTATCCTCTCGTGATCTTATTTATGAGAATCGCTTTCGTTTAATTGTGCTAACTTGACTTTTAACCGTGTTTTTGCGGTTATTATTGTGTAGCTCAGTGATATTCGCGAGCGATTTTGTGCTGTGTTTGACTTCCTGCAGTAATGGCGCAGAGTAATTGGGAAGCAGATAAGATGTATGCCGCTTCCTTGCAAAAAAAAATTCTCTTGTTTTATTTTGTTGATAAACTAATGGTCAAATTGATTTTTCTTAGTTTGGTTTTATAATCGTTAATTCTTAGTTAGCAATGCTGGTTAAGCAGAATCATGTAAGGTTAAGGGTACAATGCTTGATAAAAAGAGAAGAGAACGAACTACAATTTCTAGTTACCTTTCGTCCCAAAATAAATGGTGGGTTTGGGGGAGTACCCTTAAGAGCCCCACATCCGGAAATGAAATGGGAGCATGTACTACTTATATAGACTTGGACAATACTCACCCTACAAGCTAGCTTTTGGGGTTGAGTTAGACCCAAGATTCATTCTTTAAATGGTATCAGAGCCAAGCCCATTCCAATTATTTGTTACCGATGTTGGCACCCCAAATTATATTGTCTACGCTCAAGTTAACGAGGTCTGGGCGTGCGGGGAGTGTTAAGAGTCCCACATCGGAAACGGACTTGGACAATACTCACCCTACAAGCTAGCTTTTGGGGTTGAGTTAAGCCCAAAATCCATTCTTTACATGGTATCAGAGCCAAGCCCATTCCAATTCTTTGTTTACCGATGTTGGCCCCCAAATTATATTGTCTACGCTCAAGTTAACGAGGTCTGAGCGTGCGGGGAGTGTTAAGAGTCCCACATCGGAAATGGACTTGGACAATACTCACCCTACAAGCTAGCTTTTGGGGTTGAGTTAGGCCCAAGATCCATTATTTACAAGTAAAACAACAATATACCCAATGTAATCCCACAAAGTGGGTTCTGGGGAGGATAAGATGTACGTAGAACCTTTTTTGGGGAGTATGAGTATCAAATTATCTAATCCTCTTTTTGAATTCTCATATGATTTTTCTTACTTTTCTAAAAGTTACATTTTTAGAAACTACATAAAAGAACATGAAATGATTACAATTTGCTTACATAAAAGATTTTAAAAAGATAAATCCAAGTGGAGGCAAAAACACTAAGTGATATCTTCCAATCTGTTGAAGCCTTGGTGGAGAGAGTTACTCGGTACTTATGTTGGTGGGGAGGTAGCAGGTATCCCGTAGAATTCGAGGTGCGTGCAAGTTGGCCTGGACACCATGGTTATCAAAAAAAAGTTAAAGGATAAATGGTTTGATGTACGAAATAGTAATAGTGCTAGACAAATTGATTTATCTTACTTTGTAATATATGGATTTCACTCTTAATTTTTGGCCTCTTGTTATTTTTCTAGGCTGGATGTTTACATTCATGACTATCTGCTGAAACGAAAGCTGCATAATTCTGCAAAAGCTTTCATGACAGAAGGAAAGGTTGCTACTGATCCTGTAGGTAATGATGTTAGATGATGCTCTACATTTGAATTTCTTTTGGTTCAAAGCCTTTGCATTTATATCATATTATCTCCACCTGTTTGGATAGTCAGTCTGCGAGTGGTTCATGTTCTACCAATAGATTGCCGTGTCACCACTAACCATTTGCATAACTTTGACATGTTTTAATTCTCTTTCTGGATGGGAATCTTACGTTTTGATCTTCTGATATCTAATTTTGTAGCTATTGATGCACCTGGAGGATTTCTTTTTGAATGGTGGTCTGTGTTTTGGGACATTTTCATTGCAAGGACAAATGAAAAACATTCCGAGGCAGCAGCAGCGTATATAGAGGTTTGTTGAACTTAAGAAATGACCCTTGACACAAATTACTTAAAAGACGCTTTATGCATTTTGTACAAAGTTTGAAGCACTGTCCTATTTTAGACTCAACAAATGAAAGCAAGAGAGCATCAGCATCAACAGCAGCTACAGATGCAGCAGTTGCAACTCATGCAACAAAGAAATGCACAGTTACAGCGTAGGGATCCAAATCATTCCCCTCTTGGTGGTCCTATAAATGCTATCAACTCCGAAGGTATGATGGGGCAGCCATCTGCCAGCGTATTGGCTATGAAAATGTATGAGGAACGAATGAAGCACCCTCAATCCATGGACTCGGAGACATCTTCAGCTCTTATTGATCCCAATAGGATGGCGCTTCTCAAGTCAGCAACTAATCATCAAGGGTATGGTTGGTGAAACTGCTCCATATATGTTATTGCATTATTTTACACAACACCTATCTATTTGTGACATGCTTTGAATCATTTGCATATCTATTTCTCCTCTGTTGATTCAGCCAGTTGGTACAAGGAAATTCAGGGAACATGTCTGCAGCTTTGCAGCAAATACAAGGACGGTCTCAACTGGCAACTGTAACTACATGAGCTCTTAGTTATAGACAGGATATCTCTTCTTTGTTGAATACTCGGTGTTTCGTCTTCTTTTACCAATCTAAGGGTCATACCTATTTCAACTATGTAGGATATTAAAGGGGAAGTGAACTTGGGTGGCACTCAGAAGTCTTTGCCCATGGATCCTTCATCAATCTATGGGCAAGCAATTCTTCAGTCAAAGGCTGGACTTGGTGCAGGTATTACTACAAAAGAATTATTTTCGGTATACAAAAAGAGATACATGTTCTGATTGACACCCTTTGGCCCCCTATTACTAAAAATTTCAAATTGAAAATATACCTTTTTTATGTAATGCATATTTAGCAGTGTTTTCACCAAATTATCTTGTTTATCTGTGACATGATGCATGGCTTTTCCTCAAAACCTACTCATCTTCCCGTAAGACACTTTATCATGTGGAGTTTTGTGGAATTCTGCCGTTGTCCTCTAAATCTGTATTTGTGAATAGTATCTTGGATAATTTCATTTTTGCTGTTTGAAGTGCACGGCAAATTATTAATCATTGCTAGACTATATATTAAAAGCTTCTTCTTAAGTCTTATTAAGGCTTCTACTTCCCCTAGAGACACTGTCAATGCACTTGGAATCCAATTCTTTTTCTTTTTCTTTTTTATTTCTGACATTTCACTTTTGGTAATTGTCTGTCATCACATCTTAAGCTTTATTCATCTGTCTTTAGCAGCAATGTATTACAGTTAATGGGTGGATAATATCGGAACTGGTCTTCTCTATGTGAGCATTAATGAATTGTCTCTCTGCCTTTTTTCTGTTTATTGGCTTGTTTTAGGATTTCTATTTTTCCAGCTCAACTTTCTTGAAACTCCCCTTTTTCTATTGTCCCATTTTCTCCTCCTGATGAGTCTGTTTAGGCTTTTTCTTGTCTTTTCTGAGTACTTGTATGTCAATTATATTGTAGATGATCTTACTTCGGAAATTCAGTCCTTATATTTTCTCCTTGTTCTTTAGGGTTGAACCAAAGTGTCACTGGTCTACCATTGAAGGGTTGGCCTTTAACAGTAAGTTACCTATTGCTTTTAGTCATCATCGTTTTTGATATACATAAATTTTGACATGCATAGTCTCCTGCTTTGGTCATGATATGTACAGGGAATTGACCAGGTAAGGCCCGGCGGCTTGGGTTTGCAAGTACAAAAACCCAACTTACAGACCCAAAATCAATTTCTTTTGGCATCACAACAACAGCAGGTCCTAGCTCAAGCTCAAGCCCAAGGTAACCTTGGAAACTCACCTAATTATGGGTTCGGTGGATTACCTAGAGGGAACTTTAATGCGAAAGATGGTCAGCCCCCAAGAAATGATGGATCCATTTGCTCTCCGGTACAGGCGAATTCGCCAAAGGTTAACTCGATTCTCCTAGAGTCAATAATAGATATTGCTTTTGGGTGTTAACTTTGTTGTGTTTTGTCCGTTACACTGCACAGCTATTCTGAGGCTAGACATTGTCTGTAAATGATAATGTCTGTTTCTGTGGAAGGGTCTCTGTATTCTCTTCCGATCCGTAGAACGGTTGAGGTTTAAAGTGCTTATACTATATACCTGTCTTAAACAGATGAAGATGTCCCCAATGCAGCATTCTTCGTCTCAACAACAGGACCAGTTGCAGCATCAACAACAACTGCAACAGGTTAGTTTAAAGAAAGCGGAAAAAGCTGATTTTTTATCTGGTTTTTGATATCATCAAACTCATGCGACATCAAGTATTGTTAACAAGTGATATTTCTTCCTGCCTTACCTTCCTTCTTTCGCTGTAGTTGGAAATTTCCGTCTTTTCCTATTCGTTTCTTTTTTTGGTTTCCTGGAAAATATGTTATCTAATCAGTCCAACTGTCCAAGCTATTGAAGAGTAGTTCATCCATCTTCTTACTTTTTTCCCAGACCAACAGAAAAAGGAAGCAACATTCGTCTTCTGGACATGCTAATAGTACTGGCACTGGTAACACAGTTGGCCCTTCACCAAGCTCACCAGCATCAACTCATACCCCAGGTGATGGTATGACTAGCATGTCAAAAGGCTTGATTATGTATGGAGGAGAGGGAGCTGGTGGTATTGCATCCTCTACAAATCAGCTGGTAATTCTTTCATCTTTTTTATGTAAATGCTTGTTTGCAATATTTTTTTCTAGACATCCCACTTCCATATTTGTTAATGAAGTTATTGGTTTCCAGATAGATTTACAGATCTTTTATGATTGAGGTTGTGAACTTTAACATGTCGTTGACTATCTTAAATTGTATAATGCTCAACATGACTTCTGTGGTACAGGATGACTTAGAGCCTTTTGGAGACATTGGTTCATTGGAAGATAATGTGGAATCATTTCTGTCAAATGACTGCGGAGATGGAAACATCTATGGCACATTGAAGCAAAATCTCACCGAGCACAAGCCTGAATCTTCAAAAGGTAAAATCTCAAGATTGAACTTATAAATGCTCTATTGTCTTTCTTTTTGGTTGCAAATTTATTAACTAACGATTCATCTCAGGTTTCTCCTTTGGTGAAGTTGGTTGTATACGCACGAGAAATAAAGTGACTTGCTGTCATTTCTCATCAGATGGGAAGTTACTTGCTACGGCTGGACATGACAAGAAGGTAGGCTGTTCCAGAGTATTTAATGTCTTTAGCATATATAGTCGGATTTCAGTTTTATTTCGTATTGTAGGCTCTATTCTGTTTTACTTCAATTAGTCATTATTCATCTTTGGCTTCATCTAAGAAATTGTAAATTATGAAATATTTCCTATGTATGCATCAGGCTGTTCTTTGGAACATGGATACTCTGCAAACAGAGACCACCCCTGAGGAACATCAATACTTGATTACTGATATCCGCTTCCGGCCTAATTCTTCTCAACTTGCAACTGCTTCATTTGACAAGTCTGTGAGATTATGGGACGCAACCAATGTAATTATTTTTGTATTCTTTGTTGGAACTTCATATCTTTTCAGTGTTAGGCATTTTTCTTTTTTAACAATCCTTTGCTGAACTTTTATTTGCAGCCTAGCTATTGTTTGCATGCTTACACAGGGCATACTTCTCATGTTATGTCGTTGGATTTTCATCCTAAGAAGAACGACCTATTCTGTTTTTGCGATAGCAACAATGAAATTCGCTACTGGAGTATTAGTCCATTTTCATGTACTCGGGTGTCCAAGGTTTGCTCTTTAATGTTGATTACTGCTATTTCTTTAACATACTTTGCAGTAGTAAATTCCTATTGAGCTATCTTCGACTTAATGTCTCTCTGTTTGTAGCAAGGAGGCAGTGCGCAAGTGAGGTTTCAGACAATGACTGGGCGTCTATTGGCTGCCGCTTCAGATAAGGTGGTTTCTGTATTTGATGTCGAGAATGACAGGCAAATTCATTCTTTCCAGGTTTGTTTTCGTGCTAGATGACTTTTGAGTATTTAATTAGTATGGTTTGTCATGTGTATATTTTGGGTGGCTAGGCTTCTTTTTACTTTTCGGATAAATATGGGTGTTTGTTTATAGGGACATCCTGGAGTGGTGAACTACCTGTGTTGGGATCATAATGGTGAGTTATTGGCATCAGTTAGTGAGGAGTCTGTCAAAGTTTGGTCATTGAACACCGGTGACTGCATTCATGAGCTAAGTGCTACTGGGAATCAGTTCCACTCTTGTGTTTTTCATCCTAGTTATTCTGCTCTGTTGGTGATTGGAGGAATGAGGGTAATTGCTATTCTCCTTTACTTAAGTTCTCTTGTTCTTAAGTCTGTTTATTTCACATCAGTAAGATGTCACTTAAGTTTGATGGACTACTTCATGTTCATACACTTTTTCTCAACACTTCACTGCTGTTTGACCCTTGCCGGCCATTACAACAGTCTCTATGTGCCCATTCACTGATACTTTGTGAATTTATGTTGCAGTCTCTGGAGCTGTGGGACATGGTTGAGAACAAAAGCATGACAGTTCCAGCACATGAGAACATCATCGCTGCCCTAGCGCAGTCACCAGTGACCGGAATGGTTGGTTCTGCAAGTCATGACAGTTCGGTCAAGTTATGGAAATAGAGGATTCAATGTCGAGGCGTCACCATAAGAGCAGTTGGCATTTGCTTTTACGCATATCACAAAAGAAAGATGTAGGCACATCTATAGCTTAATGTTTTTGATAAAGAATATCAATGTTTGTGCTTGTTATAGTTAACATCAGAGCGTGGTTTGCGGTTGAGAAGCGAGTTGCACTGAGCCATAGTTTGGTAGTGTAGAAGAGGATAACAAATTCACAATCTTTCATGGTAATTGTACTGTGTTTCTCCTAGTATTGGATAGAATTGATAATGACGCATTTTAACCTCAAATTGTCACTGCTAAAGAGTATCAAAGTCATATTATCCGATAAGTAGTCTAATGCTGCCCCAAGGAACGCATTAGACGACCCAAAAGCTTTATGTTTGATATATGCAGGGTGTACAGTAAAACATAAGCTTGCTTTGTGGTGAACATAGACTTATAACCTTCTTTTAATGTACTTTCTTTTTTCAGTTATTTTGTAAGCTTAATAAATAAGGAGTGTTGCACTATTCCTTTTACGGATGGTTGTTTGATTTGCTTTTCTTTGAGCCGAGGGTCTATCGGAAACAACCTCTCTATCTCCATGTCAGGGTAAGGTTTGCATGCAGTTTACCCTCCCCAGACCCCACTTTGTGGGATTATACTGGGTATGTCTGTTGTTGAGTGTTGCACTATTCCTTTGCTAAAAGAGACCGCCTGCTATGTTCTTTCTAATTCCTAAAGAATTTAAGTTATATACTAACTCTATGGTCAAGGTTTTTGGTGTTATCAAGTTAATTTAACCCATAATGGATGTTAGTTATCATTTTTATCAGGTTATCAATTAATACTTATTATAAAAATTTACTTGTAAAATTACCTTATAAGATACCTAAATATGTAAATAAATTTCACACCATCAATGCATAAACTTAAACTCCACGTGAAGATGTTTTAAGTTGTCTTGCATATGTAATCCGTTACTGCCAGCGACTTGTGTGCAGCATAAGTATGGTAAAGAAAGTAGTGTGATTGTTATGGTTCTGGAATATGTCCTCGGAGAAAAAATGGTAAAATAAAATGGCAGATTATGAGAGGAAAGCTCTAAGATAATTTATCACAGTTAGGTTAAGTAATACAATAAGCGTAGTGGTTGATTGAATGCACAAAAGTGCTTGTTATGATAACAAAAAACTCCTGTAAGGCCCAATGTTAAATTGATCCTTCATTTGCTTTGGGTACTCGTGTGATACTGGTGCTGATCCTTCAAGATACATCAAAATTGTGCAGATCCTTGCACACGTCCGTACCAGTAAACAAGTTTCAAACTACATGTAAATGAAAGTGGTTCAATTGAAAAATTCAATGGTGAAAATAGGATAAAAACAATTTATATATATATGTGTATATGCGCACGCGCGTTGGTATGTATAAAATTTTGAGTCCCTTGGGATAACAGAAACTTTTACTATAATATGAAGATGATTCAGAAATTACTTTTGGTTATATGTCCTAATTGAATGCTAAAACGAATCCCCTTGTTATAATTTCTAACTGTGCTATTACAGGGACGCACACCCATAAATACATCAGCGTAAATATAAAAGCCCACATGGAATTTCATATTTAATAAGTACTAAGTTTCATATCGTGCAAACTTGAAAGGTAAATGTTGTGTGTGTTAACCAACCACTCATGTTGATACATGTTCTTTTGTGCAAGATGAGTAGAAGAAGGTTGTCGTTTCCAGAGGAATTCAACGGAAAATGTATCCCTATCCAGTAATGATCTCCAATTTAAGTGTCTCACCTTATGTACCTGAGCCCCTATGGTAGATGAAATGGGCCTATATTCACGCATTTGCGCCACAGAAATAGGCTGACTACATCACACCCATTGGGATGAGGTCCTCTCTCGGACCTTGCTTTTACACGGTGCTTTGGGCATCATGCTACCCTTTACTGCGTCCACTTATCTCTGGTTTTATATTTTTAATTATGTTTATAGTATCAACAATAAATAAGTACTATTCTATATTTACATATATACTATAACATTTAATGAGATATGTGAAATTTACAAGTAATTTTTTTTGCAACCAATAGGTCAAACATTTAACATGGTGTTTGCTTGATGACATCAACTTTTGTGAAAACTAATTAAAAGTTACAAAACTTTGTTCAAGTATTTTTAGAAAGTCCAGCTCAAAAGTTTCTTTTCAATTTAAAAAATGGTTTGAACAATTATGTGGGAAGTGAAAAAAAACGAACTTTGGATGTAAAAAGAAATGGCCTTTGGAGATCAAAAAGATAATTTTTTTGAATTACTCCAGAAATATCTTCATGTCTACCTACTAATTATCAAAAAATATTTTTAATTCTATTCACAACTAAATATCTTGCATAAATAATAATTATCATACCAAACACACATTAAATACTACTCTAAAGTCTAATCTCCTATAGTCCTATTCAATTGTAGTACTGCGTTTTCCTCTCTTTTTATTGTAGTTGTACAGAGTAAAAGTGCGTCAATGGCACGCACCTGAATGGATCAACAACGTGTAAACTAGGTAACGTTATAACCTTGTTTCTGGGTAAAAGAAAAATAAACTTATATTCTACTTATAAAATTACTTTGTAAAATTATTTAATTTTGGACAAGTGAGTCAGTAAGTTGCAGATCTACAGAATATCATGATTGGCTCTGGTCATTTGTAATATCTGCATCAATCTACATGTTGGTAACGGAACCTCTTTGTAGGCATCCAAAAGAGAAGCAAAGTAGGCGGCTCCCTATTCAGTGCTATGCATGGTTCCTTAGAACCTCTAAAAAGGGGGGATTCTCGAACTCGGAAAATGATCTAATGAATTCGAAAGAATTGATAGATACTCTTGAACTAAAATAAAGTTATTCGGGGCCAATATATATACTTTTCGTTCTAATTTAAGTGAAAATGTTTCACTGAATATATAGTAGAGAAAAAAGTAACTTTTGAAATTTGTAGTCAAAGTAATATTTTATCCTGCTCAAAATAAATGTTCATTTAGCTTTTAGCATACTCCTTAAGAAAAATATTAACTTAGCTTCTAGAAAAAGAATAGATATCTTGACTTGAGTAATGTATTTTCATGGAGTATTAATTTAATTTAAATTAATTAATATGAAAAATTGTGTGTGAAAGAAAATTACTCATAAATTAGTAGTATCAAAATCATGAGCACTGTGATAACTGTGCCGTTGCAGTAAATAGTGTGGTGTAGTTAGTAATCTCGTAAATCTATAAACTTCGATTGGAAAGGGTGAAACCCAAAAATATTTGAAGTCAGGTTCTCCAAGAGATTCCCCCCCCCCCCCCCCCCCCCCCCCCCAAATTTTAAAGAAGGCAATACATTTGAATTCCTTTTTTTTTTTAGAATATTTTTCAGTCAAATCTTTTTCTGAAAAAAATTAATGAGTATTTCCTACGCTGTTTGCTAAAAGAAGAGTGATACTATTTTCTAGTTAATTCGTTTAAAAAATAATAATATATCTTTCTCACTTGAGAAGCAATTTAGTTTAAATTTTTTATTTTATTTTGACGTCAAGTTTGTATAAATCCAAAAATGTTGTCGATATATTTAAGATCACACTTTTAAAAGATTTTTTTTTTAAAAAATTTCATACTTAATCAAACTGCACCATAACACTTTCAAACAAGAACGAAGCTAGAAGCCGATGTACGGATTTGACTGAACTCAGTAGCTTTAGTTCAAATCTTATATTTGTATTAAGGAATTTATTAAATATGTATCAAAATTAAATATAAAATCCAATTACTAACATATGATGTTGTTATCTTAAAATTTAGAATTCATAAAGTTTAAAGCGTAACTTCATTTCTGCTTTTTAAGTTTGTGATTGTTACTAACATCTGATATAACAATTTTAAAATTTAGAATTCATAAAGTTCAATTTATGTAGTTCCGGCTCTGCTTTGAAGTTTGTGATTGTTTTGAGCAAGAGAATTTTTTTGGGTAAAAAAGCACCTTAAGATTTGATGGTAGAACTTTTATAATCAAATCTTTTAAGAAGAATTTAATTTCTTCGAACTAATCACTGGGTGACACAGTTGGTGATAAACAGGGCATGCATATTCTAGTGCATGCATTCTTTGGTACTTATAATGTTACACCTTTCAGATTTTAAAATTCAAATAAATCTTTTTTTATAGTATTTTTTTTATATATCTTATAAATATTTTGAATTATTAATTAACGTAACTTATAATACTTTTTATATAGTTTTTAAATATGAATTTATTCTAAAAAAAACTTGAAGATTCCATGCCTCAATTCACGGTCAAAGTTAAACCGTTTGACTCTCGAAATCTGTATTGTGCCACATAAATTGAGGTTGAAGGATTAAATTTTCTCAACTTTTTTATTTCTCAAGAGAGAAGCTAATGACGGATGTGAAATCGTCGGCCATTGCATTTTCTTTCTTTAGAAATTGGAATTCAATTTTTTTAATTGAATTGGCTTAATTAGGATTTTTTTAATATTATTTTACCAATGATACCTCATGCTTTTGGCGGGAATATTTTGCGAAGTCGATTCTTTTCAATGTTCATCCCTTTAGTTCTTATCTTATCTTACAGTTTAATAGTTATAGTAAATCAGTACATTATGCATCATTAACATTAATATTAATATTCGAAGGACGTAATTATTAGAATATGTAAATACTATTCAGCAAAAGTAAGAATCTTCATATACTTAGAATGTGTATATTTAGTATGATTAGATTTAGATTTAGATTTAGCATAATTTCTTATTTGATTAGAATAAATTCAGATTTGATTTAGCTAAATTCTGATCTGATTTAGCACAATCTCAGCCATAATCTTGGCTTGTAATATTGTATAAATGTTAATGAATTCAATGAAATATTGAGGGAAAACATTTCAATATATTCTATCATGGTATCAAGAGCTTAGGTTAATAGATTTTCTCCAACTTAGCCGACATTAACTTCTCTTCCAAAGCCTTTTCTCTGCTTTCTTCACTGCCACCATGGCCACCAACCAAATCATCGACCCAAAATTTTCTTCCTCTTCCAGTCTTCCTCCTCATCGCGCTCTGACAGTGTCTAACATCAGCAGTTTCATCAAAGTCACTCTCGATATTGAAAAAGGGCAGTACATAACATGATCGGAACTATTCAAAATTCATGCTGGGGCTTACAAAGTCCTCGACCATATTACTCCAAATCAAAAGAAACAGAGAAAATCAATTCATCCCTATCCCTCAAACACATAGATCCTGAACTGTGGTCACGAATTGACGCCATTGTTTTACAATGGATTTATAGTACCATATCCGAAGATCTTCTGAACACAATTCTTGAACAAGACTCCACTGCCGAAATTGCATGGAATCGACTAAAGGACATATTCTCCGACAACAAGAACTCGAGGGCTCTATACCTCGAACAAGAATTTTTCGTCGTCCAGATGTAAAAATTTTCAGATGCATCTTCATACTGTCAACATCTAAAATCACTGGCGGATCAATTATCCAATGTCGGCGCCATCGTGTCTAACGAAAGGTGGGTCCTTCAACTTGTTTCCGGTTTAACTGATGCCTATTCTACTATTGGCTCCCAGATTCGTCATGGCGACTCTCTTCCTTCATTCTACAAAGCCCGTTATATGCTCGTTTTAGAAGAAACAGCAAGGGCAAAAAAATGGCTAACTCGATCGAAACCTCTGTTTTCCCTGCTTCTCACGACGACAACCAGAGCGGAAATCAGAATGGCCCTCGATAAAATAAAAACAACAATCGCAACACTAACAACAACCGATGAGGTAGAGGCGGTTGGGGCAACAATCGGGGAGGCAAAGGGAAATGGAAAGGAGCTGGTCGATGGAACCAGACATAAACCCTACAACAACCTTTCAATATGCAGCAACCCCTTTCTAATACGAATTGGGCATTTCCATTTAATTGGAATGGGCCATGGCAGAATTGGGCTTCTGCCCCATGCTCTTATCCCACGAATCAGGCCCAATTTCAGAGGCAATTTCAAGCCCAACGCCTCTTTATATTGGGCCCCAGGCCTCAAGCCCACATAGCAACAACTCAGTCAGCCCAGTTCACTTATGCACCAACGGATATTCAACAAGCAATGCATACTATGTCAATTGCTCCTCCGGATGATCAATGGTACATGGACACCAGCGCTACATCACACATGACTGCAAACGGAGGTAATCTTACGTCCTATTTAAATAAGAGCAACAATCGTAATATTACAGTTGGTAGTGGCCATACAATTCTGATTATTGGTTGTGGAAATGCATTATTATCCAAACTCCATCCACCCTTAACCTTATAAAATGTTCTACATGCCCCGCAATTAATAAAAAATCTTGTTTCCATGCAAAAATTTACTGTTGATAATTATGTTTCTGTTGAATTTGATCCTTTCAGATTTTCTGTGAAGGATTTTTAGACGGGGATGCATTTAATGAGGTGTTACAACATGGGTGATCTCTATCTAATAACCATAGGACCTTATTTTGGAACTTCAACACCATATACTTTTGCAGCCTTATCTCCCGAATTATGGCATAGCCGTTTAGGCCATTCCAAAGCTCTTGTTTTAAGCTCTCTTCAACGGAACAAGTTTATTGATTGTAGTAAATTTTGGTATAATTTTGTTTGTCATTCTTGTTCCCTTAGGAAACAAGTAAAACTACCTTTTTATGACTCGTCATCAGTAACCTTTTTGCCATTTGATATTGTGCATAGTGATCTTTGGTCATCACCTATCCTTAGTTCAGGTGGTCATCGATATTATGTTTTATTCCTTGATGACTTTACAAATTTTCTGTGGACTTTTCCAATTACCAATAAATCTCAAGTCTATTCCATGTTCATAAATTCTCTTCCTTCCGGTCTGCGAGCGTCCCACGTTTCATAATTATGTCACAACCCAATTTGAATGAAAAATTAAAAGTTTCCAATGTGACAATGGGAGGGAATACAATAATGAGTCCTTTCACAAGTTCTGTGAGTCACATAGAATGCGCTTTAGATTCTCTTGTCCTCATGCATCTTCTCAAAATGGGAAAGCCGAAAGAAAAATTTGTACCATAAACAATATCATTCGAACTCTCCTTAATCATGCCTCTCTACCTCCCTCATTTTGGCATCATGCATTACAAATGACTACCTATTTGCATAACATACTTCCCAATAAAAAGCTTGCATACAAAACACCCACGAATATTCTCTATCAAAAAGATCCATCCTATTCTCATCTTCGGGTCTTTGGGTGTTTATGCTATCCACTACTTCCCTCAACTTCTCGGAATAAATTGCAAGCAAAGTCAACACCCTGTGTTTTTTTGGGATATCTTGCAAATCATAGAGGTTACAAATGTTATGATTTATCGAGTCGAAAAATAATCATTTCAAGACATGTAATTTTTTATGAGAATACCTTCCCGTTTTAAAAAATACATGATCAAAAACCCGCAACCTATGAGTTTCTAGATACAGGCCTCATTAATCCATTATTTCTACAACCTACACCACCTAATCTAAGGGACCCTACCTCTACTCCCTCACAGGGGATTCATGAGTCCGTTCAAACTCTGCTTCGAACCGACTCCACTCCGGCTCAATTACCACCAGTTGCAATAGACAATACTCCCATATTATCTCACTCCATCCTTCCACATTTCTCACCACACAGTCCAATAAACGCCCAACAAACTACCCAAACCAGTTCACATGTTACTCATCATCAATCCCATCAAATAAAAACAAGAGCCAACATGGAATTTTCAAGCCCATAAGACCTTTCAATCTTCACACCACTACTAAAAATTCCATTTTTCCTTTGCCTACAAATCCCATCCATGCATTAAACAATCATAATTGGAAAATGGCCATGAAAGATGAATACGATGCTCTTATTTTAAATAAGACGTGGGACTTGGTGCCACGACCGTCTAATGCTAATATCATTCGAAATTTGTGGATTTTCAGGCATAAAAAGAAATCTGATGGGTCTTTTGAGAGGCATAAAGCCAGACTTGTAGGTGATGGTGCAGGACAACAAACTGGTGTAGATTACGAAAAAACATTCAGTCCAGTGGTCAAACCGTGTACTATTCGGACAGTCCTTAGCATTGCATTATCAAAATTTTGGTGTCTCACTCAGCTTGATGTTAAAAATGCATTCTTACATGGACATCTCAATGAAACTATCTATATGTACCAACCACCGAGTTTTCGTGATCCTTAACACCCTGATTATGTATGCTTGCTCAAGAAATCCCTATATGGACTTAAACAAGCCCCTCGGGCTTGGTACCAGCGTTTTGCAGATTATGTGGCTATATTGGGCTTCTCTCACAGCATCTCAGATCATTCTTTATTCATTTATCGTCTAGGCACATATATGAAACTATCTATATGTCACACATCGTATTCAACCAATACGATGTGTGACATCGTCATCAATCTCTCCATTCCCTTGGATAATAGACTCGATGTACTTGAAGCTTCCTTTCTTTGGAATGACCTGAGTACCAAGCCTTACCTCCACGCATGTCTCAGGGTCGCCCCCGTTGCTAAACTTGCACTCCAAATATTCTGTCTTGGTCCTACTCAACCTGAACCCTTTAGACTCCAGAGTCTGTCTCCAAACCTCCAGCTTAGCGTTTACTCCGCTTCGAGTCTCATCAATCAACACTATGTCGTCTGTGAATAACATACACCATGGTAACTCCCCTTATTTATCAATCTCAATAAACGAAGATGCCAACATAAAATTGAAACAGAAGAAGTATACTTTCAAAATTATAGAAACATAATTGAATATTTATAAAAAAAATTAACGAGTTTTCAGTGTGTAACTATATTCACACAAAAATTCAAACTTTTATAGAGCATATGAAACTCAATGCGATTAATTTCCAATAAGTTAACTTTGTACTTAACACTAATTAATACGACAGATCATTTCATACTTCACAAAACTTTATGCATTTTTTGCGCGGTAATATTGGTACTTATTATAACTAAATAAAAATGAATTGACTATCAAAAACTTTTAATAATTAAAATTTTGAAAAGAGATAACATGAAAGTTAATAAACGATAATGAACACGTGGTGGCTGGCGGTGGAGTTGGTTGGTAATGATGGCTACCAGAAGAGATGGTTAATGTTGAAGGTAATTTGTAGTGGTGTTTGGCGGTAATGGTTATATGGTGGTGGAAGTAATTACAGTTGGTGATGGTGCATTAAAAATATAATTAATTGATGATTGTTACGGTAGTAATGGATGGAGAATCGCTAAAACATCACGATTACAGAATCTTAAAGTAATCGTTTGAACATCTTGAAATTATGTAAAAGATATTTACAAATTAACCCTTTTCAAGACAAATAAGTGGTTCTAGAAGCTACATTTAAAATCACTTATTTTAAAAAAAAAAACTTACTCCAACACCTTAACTTGTCTTTTAAAAAAATAAGCACTAAGTATTAATTTGCCTTAAAGTATACTCTTATTTATGAGTTTGGAATATAAATGATTCAAATATACGTTGTAAAAGATAAGACAATTTGCCTTTACTTGCCATTGCTTTATATGTTTAGCTTTTCACTTTATACATATAACCGAAAAACAAAGGTCAATGGCGTGTGTGTGTGTGTGTGTGTGTGTGTGTGTGTGTGTTTTCCCTTTAAAACTAAAAACGCGTGTATTTGCTTTCTCACATTATTATAATAACAATTGTGTGTACAAGTCCCTGGAGAAAGGAATCCAATGAAAATTTCACTATGAAGCAGCATAGACAGTGCAAAATGTCGCCATAATTGAACGTAATGACCAATTAAATGGCAATTTATAGCAGAAAAAGTATTTTTCACTACGAACTTTGACTTGTGATGTTTCTTGAATATATATCTTTTTTCCTCCATTCGTGCATCAAATCACGACGACTCTGATTCAAATCAAGAAAAGAAAAAAAGATTGTTTTCCGATGAAAATGGATCTAACTAGAAAATCAATTAGAGATTTATTTTTATAGGGTTTGAAAACAAGTGAGTTGTATCCGATCCGGAAAACTCTTTAACAAGTCCGGTTAGGATGATAAATGATAAATACAACAACAACAACATACTCAGTGAAATCCGACAACATGGAGTCTGAGGAGGGTAGAGTGTACGCCGGCCATACCTCTATCTTGGTAAGTAGAGAGACTGTTTCGGAAAGACCCTCGACTCAAGACAAAGCATATGCACAAGTAAATCAAGAAAAACGGTCAGACCCGGATAAAAAATTTAAAGCAATATGAAAATAAGAGTAACAAAAGCGAATAAGCCATGATAAAGCATTCTGAAAAAGAAAGCAGTAATAACACATGTAAATAAGATAAACAAAGTACACGAATGAACATACAACAACAGAGATCAAATGACAAGGGACTATAGAACAATATTGTGCCTACTAGTATGATAGGATAAGCAGAGCTACAATAATAAAACTACAACTATCAGTATGTAAGCGTAAGAAGGACTACGCTCAACTACCTACTACCCTTCTACCCTAATCCGTGTCCTCCACAACCCCTTATCTAAGGTCATGTCCTTAGTAAGTTGCACATGCGTCATATCCCGTCTAATCAACTCTCCCTAATACTTCTTTGGCCTTCCTCTACCCCTTCTGAACCCGTCCATAGCCAACCTCCCACACCCCCGCAGTGGGGCATTTACTCCTCTCCTATCCATTCACTTGGTTAATACACCCGAGATACTTGAAGTTTCCTTTCTTTGTAATGACATGAGTACCAAGCCTCACCTCCACGTCTGTCTCATGGTCACTCCCGTTACTGAACTTGCTCTCCAAGTATTCTGTCTTGGTCCTACTCAGCCTGAACCCTTTAGACTCCAGAGTCTGTCTTCAAACCTCTAACTTAGCGTTCACTCCGTTGCGAGTCTTATCAATCAGGACTATGTTGTCTACGAATAACATACACCATGGCACCTCCCATTGAATTTGTCGCGTCAGTCCATCCATCACCAAGGCAAATAAAAATGGTCTAAGAGTTGATCCTTGGTGCAACCCCATCATCACTGAAAAGTGCTCTGAGTCTCCTCCTACTGTTCGTACCCTGGTCTTGACTCCATCATACATATCCTTGATCGCCCTAGTATACGCCACATGTACACCTCTAACTTTCAAACATCTCCATAGAACCTCTCTAGGGACTTTGTCGTATGCCTTCTCGAGGTCGATGAAAACCACATGTAAGTCCCTCTTCATCTTCCTATACTGCTCCACCAACCTCCTAATAAGATGAATGACTTCTGTAGTCGAATGCCCCGGCATGAATCCAAATTGGTTCTCAGAAATAGACACGCCTCTTCTCACCCTTATCTCTACGACCCTTTTCCAAACTTTCATAATGTGGCTTAGCCACTTGATACCCCTATAGTTGTTGCAACTCTGGATGTCACCTTTGTTCTTGTACAAAGGAATCATTGTACTCCACATCCATTCTTCATGCATTTTTGCTGTCTTAAAAATGACATTAAAGAACTCAGTCATCCACTCCAAACCTACCCTACATGCGCTCTTCCAAAATTCAACTGGGATCTCATCAGGCCCGGTCGCTCGTCCCCTACGCATCTTGCGAATAGCATCCTTAACCTTCTCAACCTTAATACTTCTACAATATCCAAAATCTCGATACCTTTCGGATTGCTCCAGATCTCCTAGCATGATGTCTTTATCTCCTTCTCCGTTCAAAAGTTTATGGAAGTAAGACTGCCACCTCCGTCTAATACGTGCGTCTTCCACCAGTACTTTGTCGTCCTCATCCTTGATGCACCTCACATGATCCAAGTAACGGGTCCTTTTCTCCCTCGCATTGGCTAGTCTGTACAACTTCTTATCCCTACTTTTTTATTCTAATTCCATATACAGGCGTTCAAAAGCCGCCATTTTTGCCGTCATAACGCTAGCTTTGCCTCCTTCCTCGTCATCTTATATAATTCCCTATTCGTCCACTTCTCTATCTCATCCTTGCTTTCTACCAATTTTGCATACACCACTTTCTTTGCTTCCACATTCTCTTGAACTTTACCATTCCAGCACCAGTCCCCTTGATGCCCACCACGGCTACCCTGTGAGACCCCTAACACTTTTTTAGCTACCCCCCGAATGCAACTGACTGTCCTGTCTCATATACCGGTCTCATCCCCACTACTCCCCCAATCTCCCCAGTCATCAACCTCTCCCTCATCTCCTTTTCACTATCCATGGTCAAACTCCCTCATTTGATTCTTAACATGTCGTCCACAACCCTCCTCTTTTTCTCCATATTAATTTTCAAATCCATCACCAAAAGCTTATGTCGGGTTGTAAGATACTCACTTAAAATAACCTTGTAGTCTTTATAAAGACCGTTGTCAACCTTCCTAAAGAGCAAAATATCTATCTGAGTCTTAGCCATCAAACTACGGAAGTCACTAAGTTCTTTTCTTTCTTCAGGAACCTCGAATTGGCTATCACCATGTCAAAAGCTTTAGCGAACTCCAAAAGTGATACGTCTCCCCCGTTCCTGTCCCCGAGGCCAAAGCCTCCATGCACGTCATCATTACCCCTCGGAAGTGACCTGATATGTCCATTGAAATCCCATCCTAACTTCTCAGTGGGTGGTATACCTCCCACCACCTCATCCAAATCCTCCCAAAAGCGCATTTTCTCCTCATCGTCCAAGCCCATTTGCGGCACGTAAGCACTAATAATGTTCATAGTGAACCCTCCAACTACCAACTTAATCGCCATCATCCTGTCATTGACCCTCATAACCTCTACCACCCGATCCCTTAGCTCGATGTCTATCAAAATACCTACATCATTCCTATACCTCGACCTACCTGAGAATCCCGTCCACATCCTTAGCCTTAGGTCCTACCCATTTAGTCTCCTGGACACAAGCTATATTAATCCTCCTCTTTTTAAGAATATTAACTAGCTCTATGGACTTTCATGTTAAAGTTCCAATGTTCCAAGACCCTATTCTAAGCCTAGCATCTCCCTTACCCTACTTACCATCTCTAACCCTCACCCCGTCCCCGACCGAGAACATGACCTTAGTCTACCATCATTTACCAAAGCCACTAGAGCAAAAAAATAAAAATACTAGTCAAATATAAGCTAATCAAAGGTTTATACTACAACAAGCAGGACTCAATACTAAAGCACAAGTTAGTAGGAATCTAGAGGCAAGTCGGACTACTACGACAATAATGATATATCTAAAGGCAAGAAGAATAAGGCAAGAATGTAAAGTCAAGATTCATTAAAGCGGAGGAGGCAAAGTTTAACTATAAGGATAACAGACAAAGAATGAATATGTGCCACCGAAGGTACCAACTCCATGTGAATAGAACATGTTCGCTGCCGAAAATCTCTGTTCACCACCGAAAAAATTAAGTACCTGAGCAGCCCGATCGAAAACCTACTAGAGATGAGGTTTTCAATTAGGGAGAAAGGAAGCGAAAAGCAAAGAAAATAGATGAGAGAAACGGAGAGATCTGGCTGAAAAATGTATAGTTCACCGAAGAGATATGGCCAGAACGAAGTCGCCGGCGATAGGGAAAGAGAGGATGAAAAAGCGTACCTGGTCAGAGCAGCGGCGACTAGTGCTTGGTCGCCAGCTGAAGGACTGAGTGGTGCCTAATGCCGGGTCACCATTGAGGAAGTAGGTAGGGGTAGGGTGGGGTGGGGGAGTTGTTATTCTTACCGTTGGGGCAGAAGAGAGAAGAGAGGAAGAGAGAGAAGAGAGAGCAATTCTGATGCTAGGTAAATAGTAAGCTATGATTCAAGCAAGTAAAATGAGTAAGCAAATAATGAATCTTCGTGTATATTGCTTTGAGAAAGAAATAATATTGCTTAGAGAAAATAATGCTTGGGTTACAAAGTGAGCAAAATTATCCTTTTTTCCATACTAAGCTATCCATATATAAGCCAAAGTTGGACTTTCTACCCCTAAAATATGGATGACGTGACCTAGCTGTCCCAACGTTCATATGTGCTGAAGCACTCTGATCAAGACTGACGGATGTGACCCGAGTTGGTGGGAGTGGGGAACAGCTATAGGGCTTTCCCAGGTCCTATGAACCTCCGAGCATGCTAATTCATCCGGATGCGCTTTATATCCAAAACAGATAGTCCCCCACTTTCCGAAACTTCACGTCATTAGCCCGGAAAGTGAAAAAGTCTATTTTTTTAATTTCACACGGGAACTCAGTCGAATATCATCACTCCTTCCACGATTAGAGATCCTATCAAGACAACATTTAATGCACCCCTTCACTCATTCGTCAACGTTTGACATTTTCAGATCAGGCACACCGCTCTACTATCCGAGGCTAATGATTGACCTTTCTGGCTATTGGAGAGGGAAATCCACACCTTATTTTCCCATATTTTCTCTCAGCCCTCAAGTATCTCTTATTCAGTATACCAAATCCCCCTTCTACTTCCAAAATTACCAACCAATGTCTTCTTCATCTTCTTTGTCTTCCTCCTCATTTGAGGATTGACCCATTGTCCCTTCTAGGGAACCAATGGGCGGTGCTTTCGCTATGTCTTCTCATTATCGAGCCACGACCACATCTTCTACCTAGGAGATAGACCTAGGATCTATGATTGCTAATATTATTCTGGTCAATTCTAATTATGATAGGAATTGCCATGCCAGTCATCAATATGAGTCTGTTGAGGGGATAACCTCTTTGATCGACGAGTCCATAATCTCTCAAGTATGCATTGATTGCCAATGGTGACCTGAGATTGAGGTTCTACCCCTACTACCAATGCAGTATCTCTCGGCATATTACGAGCATGTCTATGGTATATACTTACCCATTTACCATCTGTTTTGGCCTCCCTGTTCATGAGGTAATAGAGGTATTCTGCCATCGTTACGTCGTATGTTAGGGGCAACTTGCCCCTCAAACTTGGAGAATTGTTCATTGCCTATAATTTTTAGCAGACCTTGCAGGGTTTCTTTTTTATCCTTGATCAGTTAATCCATCTCTACTCCCCACTCATGTTTCATGGTGGGATTAATTTGTCTTTCGGGGTTCCTGAGGCCTCATCACCAGTGTTAAGGATGATCATGACCAGGAGTGGTGTGACTAATTTATAATAATTCGCACCAGCCACCTCCATAGCGTCACTCCCGGGTCCTTTTCGGAGTAATAGAATAGCATCTGTGAGCAACTATCTTCTTGCTTTCTACATCATATCCTCTTCTTCAAGCATTATTTCTAATTTTGTTTTTCGTGCTTTTGCAGCGGCCCCAATTCAACCAGAATCTCTACCCAATATCTTTGGCTGGGTGATGGATATTTTGCGTGCGTCCTAGAATATTGAGCTATTTTTTCCCCCAATATCATTTATTTGCCAACCTCACTTTTTAACATGATTTTGACGTCTTATAAACCTGTAAGGCCTTTATGTTCAAGGGTCTTCTGCCAGGAAATCACCCTCTAAAGAGGATTCCCTTGCCCTTATTGCGCAAGCAGCCGTCGAGGCCAGAAACAACAGGAAGCACGGGCCCTTGGGTGATGTTGGTGCTTCTTTCTCAAAGGGGATCAGCTCTCACGTAAGGACGCATCTCCGATTCCTCTATTACTGGATAGAGGTGATACAGAGTGTGGTAAACATTGATAATGATATAAAAGGGGTTGCTAATGCCGGGGCACGAAAGACCTTCCCCTGATGCTGATGTGGGTTTGGAAGACCTTCTGATGCCTACTTCCCTAGGAAGCGGTGAAGATCGACCTGAGGGAGTGGGAGGTGGTTAGGATTTACTTAATGATGAGAGCGCTGGCCCTTCAGCTCCACCGCTACCTTCCGACAGCCTCGACCCTGGCTTGGAAGCTTCCCTATCCCATTTGACCGATATGTTTTTACAGGTAAGCCGAACTATTTTTTTCTTTCTATATATATTTGTTTTCTCGGAGTGATATTGTGTACTAAGATTTCTCATTTCATTTCCTTCTTTCTTAGGGTCATGTTGCCGCTTTCTCCACCATTGAGTTGATTAGAAACATGTCTTCGTCATCTTCTCACAATGTGTAGAGGCTGACAGACGAGAATCAGCGCCTTCAGGCTGACCTCTCCACGTTCCGATCAAATAATAGGCCTTGAGGTGCACTCTAGGACTACAGTAGAAGGAGGCCAGGCACACCCTAGCGAAATGGGAAAGACGTTTTTTAGCACCTTATAATAACTCGTCAACTGTTGCAGAAGAGGCTGGCTGGGGTGGAGGGAGATTATGAAACTATCGAGGATGAGTTCAAGCACTAAAGGCTTCTCGCACCCGATTTAGGGCTCACAACTATTGCCTGGGGATTTGCCGATCAGCTGATCAGAATAAAGCCACATTGCTCAAGGTCTACGCTGTCATTCATACCCGCCACGAGGTTATCCAAGGGGTGAATAAGGGTTGTATTAACGTTACCTCAACTCTGATAGATGTAGAAGTGGATTTAGGCGCTATCACAATGGATCTGGATGATCTCCGTGATGAGATGTCTCCCTCTTCTAACGTCTTTGCCAGTTCATCGGGTGATGAAGATGCTCCCACACCCCCTGCGTAGTTGTGTTATTTATTATGGGACCATGTGCCATTTCAGAATGTTTTGGCATGTGTGCCTTTAATGCTTTCTTTCGTTCGTTCGTGTTTCTGGATATTTAGGGTCTGTGTACCCTTTCAATGTTTTTGTTTGAGCCTTTGCACTCTTTTTGTTGGGTAGTTAGGGCCTGTGTGCCTTTCTAATGTTCTTGCATGAGCCTTCGTGTTCTTCTTGCTTCCAGTCGATCAATAATATCTGCCCGTTAGTTCCCAACCTTGATTTTTATTTATACGCTTTGACATGCGTTTGCAACAATTGTAGTTATAAATAACCTATTGGCTTCTTATTTTACACTTAATCGTTAGAGCATGATCGCTATCCTCATATTCTAGAACTGTGTTCATTATTCGGGATGATGATCGGTGTATGCTTTTTTTCTTTTGCATTTTGCATTTTAGGTCATCATTCTTAACCCAATTCGGGCATGTTACTTCCGGAAACACTTTTTGCGATTGGGAATTTTTTATTAATCATCCAATTTGCAATAAATGACGATCCTTTGATTTTGGTGCTGATGAGGAGGATGTCTCGATCTCATTAAATGGCACAAAGGTTCATGGAACTTCACGCTCGGAGGCTCTAAGGTCATGTCGTGTGTTAGAAGCAGTTTTGTGGGATTAAATGACTTTCGAGTTCGATTTTCCCCCGGACACTTTTAGTTAAAACAGATGCCTTGGAGGCAATAATTTGAAGAATAAGTGAGGATTATTATTTCATTCTTGAAGTTTTGAGGGACGACTCGTCCTTTTAATGCATAGACCTTTTTGGGATTTTTACAGAATCTTCACAAGACGCTCAAAAGAGAAAACTGGGTGCGTTGATTGTCAGCAATCCCAGTCCACCTAAATATGTCTTCAAGAATATTTGTGCTTGACAACCTCACTATTTTGCATGGGCCCTCTGTTCTCCCCCCGGCACTCGAATGTAAGACCTCGAGGAGACTAGCGTTGGGTTATACCTTCCGGCTAGATTTCCCCAGACTTATAGCGTGACACTTGTGGGATGTGATATGCTTTTAGATTGTTGCCTCATTAAAAACCTTTCCAAGAAAACCTATTTCAGACAAAACCTTGGTGAAGAAAAAGAGTGCAACATATATATTCGGTTTCCTTTCTGGTGATAGGCAAATTGTTCTTCCAGGGGCAGTCCCTGTCTGGAAGAAAAAGCAAGTTAACCAAGGGTAAGTGATGTAAATATATGACTATACATGTTACCCTTTTAGAGGTAAAATCATTTTAAGTGGCTAACATTCTAGCTATTCTCCAGCTCATTTTCGTGTTCATATTTGATTTTGTAAGATCCCTTACCTGCGATCCCTACTACCCGATATGAGCCTTCTAAGTTAGCATCCCATTTGCCTGTGCGGGTGTCCCGAGTTGCAAGCGTAACCTTCCAGATGACATAGTCTGATCTTCAAATGCATGAAGTTCGTTTTCCTATTAAAATAACTTTTGACCTTCTTTTTTTGTGCCACTAACTGTATGAGGGTCAACTCTCTGCATTCTTATAACTGCTCCAATCCCACTACCATTGCTTATTTGTTGGATTCTTTTGTGGCCTAGGTCTATCGAACCTAGGCTCCCCGATCTCTACGGGTATTAAAGCTTCAACCCCGTACACCATGGAAAATGGAGTTTCTCCGGTGCTTGTCTTGGTCGTAGTTCTGTAGGCCCACAAGACTCCTAGAAATTCCTCATGCCATTTCCCCTTGGTGTCCTCCAGCTTTTTCTTGATATTCTGGATTAAAGTTTTGTTGGTCGACTCCGCTTGTCCGTTTGTGCACGGGTGATACGGCAACCGTTGTCGCAAGCTATTTCTTTTGGTACTCCGAATATAAATACGATATGATCCCAAATTAAGTCTATCACCTCTTTCTCTTGAATCTTTTTATATGTTTTAGCCTCCACCCATTTTGAGAAATAGTCTATTAAAACCAAAAGGAACCTCATCTTCCCCACGACTCCCGGTAATGGTCCCACAATATCCATTTCCCATTTTAAAAATAGCCATGGGGACACCACTGAGTAGAGTAATTAGATAGACTGATGCATCATAGGGGAGTGTCGTTGACACTTGTCATATTTTTGACCGAATGATTTGGCATCTTCCTCCACCCGGGAGTAATAGTATCCGCCCCTTATTACCTTTCTAACTAGTGAGTCATACCCAAAATTATTCCCGCAATTGCCTTCATGTATCTCACTCATCACTTACTCAGCTTCCATTGGTACCAAATATTTAGCCAAGGGACCGAGGTAAGATCTTCGATACAACTCTCCTTCATGAATGTAATACCGTGCAACTTTAAGCCTTAAGGCTCGTGCGACTTTGCTATCTTTGGGAAGAGTCCCATTCTGTAAATAATTTATGATATCACTCCGCCAGTCCCATGTCAAGCTAATAGAGTTCACCTCGTGCAAGCCAGGATCCAGAACAAAATACAAGAGGTAGACTATGGACTTTGATTATGTCCTTGTCGTCCTGGACCAAGAACCCAAGTTTGCCAAAGTGTCTGCCTCGATGTTCATCTCTCGAGGAATTTGAGTAGCCTTCCATTGTCGGAAACGGGCTAACAACATCATGACATTAGTTAGATACTCTTGCATTCAACCATCTCTGGCCTCGTATTTGCCAAGGATCTGATTAATAATTAGTTGGGAGTCACTCCTTAACTCTACATTCTCGGCTCTGAACCCCCGAGCTAATTCCAAACTCGAAATTGTGGCCTCATATTCGGCCTCATTTCTAGTTAAAGATAAATATTTAATAGCTTGCCTGATTATTTCCCCTGGATGAAGTAACCAGGACAATTCCCAACCTCGTGCCCTTCATGTTAGCGGCCCCATTCTCCGAAAGCGGCCTCAGATTCTCAAATTGCTTCTTTTTTAGCATGGGGCATCATGCCCGGACTATAGTCAGCCATGAAGTTTGCTAAGGCTTGTGAATTGATAGCAGTCCGAGGCCAGTAAGTAATATCGTACCTACAAATTTTGATCGACAAATTGGCTATCCTTCCTAAAAGCTAGAGTTTGTGCAAAATGTTCCTCAAGGGGAAAGTTGTCACTACACATATGGGATGTCATTGAAAATATAGTCTCTGTTTTAGGGCTGCAACTACTAGAGCCATGACTAATATTTCAAGATGTGGATAATATATTTCGGCCTCAGATAGAGCCTTACTGGTATAATAGACAGGTGATTGCGTACCTTTTTTCTCCCGAACTAGCTTAACACTTACTGCATTCTCGGAAACTGCCAAATAAATCAGCAGAGGCTCCCCTACCTCCGACCTTGCGAGCACCAGTAGATTCGCTAGATATCTTTTTAAGTCTCTCAGTACCTGTTGAAATCTAGGAGTCCACTTGAAGTCTTTTTTCTTTTCCAACACGCTGAAGAACTTCTGGCAGGATTTGGATGATCTCAATATGAATCTCCCCTGAGAAATTATTCTCCCGGTCAGTCGATATACCTCTCTAGTATTGTCAAGCACGTTTGATATTTGTTCAATCTCTTAAATGTGATCTGGATTAGCCTAGATGGATCTGTTTGACATTATGACCCCCATGAATTTTCCTGAGCCCACACCGAAAACACATTTTTCTGGGTTCAACTTTAGGTTGTATTTGTGAAGAACCTCGAACGTTTCCTACAAATGTCTTATATGTTCCTCTATTTCTATGGATTTGACAATTATGTCATCCAAATAGACCTCCACACTTTAACCCAACTAATGTTGGAACATCCGATTGGTTAGCTGGTGAAAGGTTGTCCCTATATTCTTCAATCCAAAAGGCATGACACTATAGCAGTAAATCCCATGCTCCGTGAGGAACAGACTATTTTTCTAGTCCGCCAGGTCCAACCGAATTTGATCGAACCCTGAGTTAACATCTATAAAGTTGAGTAATTCATGCCCGAACACCGAATTAACAATTTTGTCTAAACGACGCATGGGGTACGAGTTCTTAGACATGCCTTATTCAGGTCTTTTAAATCCAAACACATTTGAAAGGACTTAGGATTTTTAGGGAGTACCACTATATTAGATAGCCAGTCAGGATACTTTACCTCTCGAACTGCAACTAGTTTGATGAGTTGGGCTACTTCTTTTTTGAATCATTTTGGTATTTCCAAACACTCTACGAATCTCTTCGATGGCTTTGACTTTGTCGAGGTTCATATCTATCCCCCTGTTTGGCACAAGGAACCCGAGAAATTTACCCGATGCTACTCCAAAATCACACTTCTCCGGGTTAAGATTCATGTTGTGCTTTCAGAGAATATCAAAAGTTTTCTACAAAAAAATTTAAATGGTTCTGTGTTTCTAGAGACTTAACGAGCATATCATCAATATAAACTTCCATCGACTTTCGTATTTATTTTTTGAGCATTTTATTGATCAACCTTTGATACGTGGCCCCCGTATTCTTCAAGACAAAAGACATCACATTATAACAGAAGGTGCCATAGTTCATCATGAACAAGTTTTTTTCATGATCTTCCAGGTGTAATCCGATTTGGTTATACCCAAAATACGCATCTAAGAAGCTAAACAACTTGTGTCCTGCCATCGCATTGATTGTTTGATTGATGTATGGCAGGGGGAAAGAATATTTTAGACATGTCTTATTCAGGTTCTTAAAATCGACACATATTATAAATTTATTAAGTTTCTTCAGAACTACTACCACATTGGCGAGCCAATCCGGGCATACCACTCTCCGAATTAAACCTATATTAAGCAAACGTGATACCTCTTCTTTGACGAATTGGTCACAGTTGAAGGACAATGGTCACTTTCTCTACTTTACCGGAGGATCATCCAGGTTTGAGCTAAGCCTGTGGATGGCCACTTTCGGTGGGATCCATATTATGTCTAAATGGGACATACTCAGTGTAATTTCACAAGTGGAGTCTGAAGCGGGTACGATGTACACATACCTTATCCCTACCTTTGTGGAGTAGAGATGTTATTTTCAAAGACCCTCGGCTCATAAGAAAAGTAATCGTCGTAGGATTATAAGCAAGTAAACATCAAAATAGTAAAATAAAAAATAAATGCACCAACAAATAGTAATACTCATTGAAGCATAAGAGACTACGAGATAATTGAATACTACTACTAAAAGGGAAAGAGGAAAGAGAAGGCTCACCACCCCCTCCCCCCTTTCCTACACAAGGTGCGACAACACTTAGCTACCTACTAATCTATTACCTTACTCCTCAACCTCCAAACCTTACTATCTAAGGTCATGTCCTCAGTCAGCTGAATCTTCGACCTCCAAACCTTTCTATCTAAGGTCATGTCCTCAATCAACTGCACTTGTGCTAAGTCCTATTTAATCACCTCCCTAGTTCTTTTTCGGTCTACCTCTACCTCTCTTAAACCTTGCTACAACCAACCTCGCGCGCCTTCTTACTGCGCATTCTCACACCTACTCTTCACATGCCCAAACCATCTTAGTCTCGCTTCCCTCATTTTGTCTGCCACTGATGCCACTCTCACCTTTTCCCATATAACTTCGTTCCTAATCATATCTCTCCAAGTATGCCTACACATCCATCTAATTAGCATATTCATCTCCGCTACCTTCATCTTCCGAAAGTTAATATAGCATTGGCATATCTCATCAACTGTCAACCGTAACGTGTCATGCAAAGACATGCAGTTAACAACCCCTCGTGCATTTGACTTATGTCTTTTTTTTTTATATCCAGCTTCCCGGCTTACGCTAGACTATTCCTGGAGATAGTAGTCTCAGTCCCTCAGCACTACTACCAGTAAATCGTGAGATGTGCCTGAATGACCAGGGTTTGAGAACCGAGCAGCTGATATCACCTACAAGGTCCTACCTCAGAAGAGAGCAAACTGCATTTTAAGTTCCAAATTGCCCGGGGACACTTGCTTATGTCTTTTCTCTCCTGTTTTCTACACTCGTTTTTTTTCACCTCCTATCCTTCAACAATATGGACTTTTGTCCTTTTTAATTTAAAATACAGTACATTATGTAGTTTCGTGTACGCAATTGCACATTAATCTCAACTCGTGAATAAGGACTAAATTATTGTACATTATTCCTTTGGGGAGAGAGAGGGGGAATGGTCTTATTTTATCTTTCTTGCGTGTTAAAATATTAATTTGGCTATATTGACGCATTAATTTTAAAGTACGTTAGATGATATTTGATCGAAAAAAGTTTATATTTATCTGACTTATTTGGCGGTAGTAGAATGAAATGTTAAAACACAGATTGAAATACTAGTTTCATAAAAATAATATTAAAATAGTCAAATAAATTTTAATTTTTAAAATTAGTAAAAGTTGTATGAAATAATATCGTTGGTGAAATGAAATGAAACATTTTCAACAATTTCACTAAAAAAGTATTACATAAATTAGAATTGTAGAACACTACGTTATAGTAAATGTTTGATTTATTATACAAAACAGGTGAAACAATATATATGGGTATATATTGATAGTGTAAGTGAACTTTTACATAATTGACTTATTATAAAAAAAAATCATTAACGTTATCCATTTTGTCAATTATGACTAGTTATCCATTTTGTCGATAAAATGAAGTTAAAACTCATATTATTATCGTTACATTCTGGTATCGCTTCACGCAAATAAGATTAATTATTTGCCTATATAATATTTACCAATGTATATGGAAAAAGTAAATACTACGCCAATAAAGTGGTATCTTTTCAAGGCAGAAGATAGTACTTTGTATTATTATGGAACGTAAAATGCGTGCACCTGATTTTGAACCTCGGAACTTGCATGCTACATTTTGGCCAATTAATTTCACTTGAGGTGCCTCTTTCTGTCGTAATCGCTACCCACCTCCTCCCACGTTTATTCGAGGCAAATAATTTGATTAAAATATTCATAATTAAATAGGTATTGATTTGATCATCAAATCCTTAATATGTGTAAATCTAGAAAAGTAATGTTAATTCTTTATTAACTTGGTATGTGGATACTCTTTTTTAATTAAAAAAATAAAAGCTAAGTGGACACTTTTTTTTATCGGGAGAGAGTCAATTAAATGTTTACTCTATTTATGTATCATCTTTATTAATGACAAAATTCTACTAAAAATAAAATAAAGGGAAAAAATTAATTGTGTCTTGAACTTCTAAAACAATAAATATTTTGAGATAACTATATTTAATAATCATGACAGATAATTTAAGACAAAGGAGTAGATAATTATATTTTACTTAAAATAAAATGTTAAGATACTAGGTTAGATTATAGAAAGAAATTACAGAGATGAAATATTTGAATTAAATTTAATAAAAGGAAGGGGAATGAAGCATATTTAGTACTATCTACATAGGATCTACCACATGGAGGTTGATTCGTCAATTTTGGGGTATATCAACAAGCGAAGTGTATGTATGCTTAATCTTTTAATCACACTTGACTATTTAAAATTTGACAGTGTTATGTGGTTATTCAAGCGAAGTTATATGTTTCACAATCCACTATTAAAATTAGCTGAATTTCTTCCGTGAGAAAATTCGGATTATATTAAATTTAAGATATATTAGTCTATATAAATATTATAAATTAATATAATTAAATTAATTATTTTAAGTCCAACAAATATGTATTTAATTAATAGTCCAATTCTATTGGGTTAATCCATTCAATTGGGCTACAAATGACGAGTCCACTTTGTCAAGCTCAAGATGTCATCTTATTCTAGAGGTCCAAATTGGTGTCATGTATCAAATGACGTGTCACACCAAGTCAAACGAAGGAGCCATAGGATCAGGCCACGTGTCAAAATGATGCAACATGCCTAGTTAAATCAAAGGCCAATGAAAATGCACCGTGTGTACAAGTGACATGTTCCGACCAATCAAATATCACTATGTCAACTTAAATCTGATTGGCTGAAAGGAGTATGTCCTTATCACAACTCCTCCATCCTACAACTATAAATAGAGGTCTCATAATTCAGAAAAGGACAAAGAATTCTAACAAGAAGCCAGAGAGAGCTTGTGGATCAAAGCCGCAGATTTCTCTACAAGCATTCAAGCACTCAAGGATTTCTCTACAAGTTCTAGAGATCAAGACGAAGATTCAAGATCAAGCTCAAAAGCCCTTGAATCCAAGTACAAGTCAAGATCTAGACCACCAGATTTAAGATCAAGCTCCAAGCCCTTGAATTCAAGTACAAGTCAGGATCAAATTCACCAAGTTCAAGATGAAGCTCAAAAGCCCTTGAATTTATTAACGAAAAGATGAATCAAAGGATTCATAGAGATTGTAACACTCATATTTGAAATCATATACTACGATTGTTACGATACTGTCTTGATTATTATTTTCTCGACGCAAAATTTATTGTCTACAAATTCTGGCACGCCCAGTGGGACAATCTCTACCTTTCATCTCAAATTTTCGATCATCAAAGTTCAAGAACATCAAAATGGCCTCGAAAAAAATCAACTCCAAGTTAACTTCCTCTATGGCTACTGACTCCAAGTTCTCTACTGATGTGAAAGCATCCTCGGTGTTACCTTTGGAAGCTTTGGACCAATTACGAGGAGCAAAGCAAGCATGTTGTGACAACAAGCACTCCAATGATCGTCCACATTACTCCTACTTTTGGATCTTCATCCTCAAAAGGAACGAGGTCCTCTACCAATTCATCAGAATGAGGAAGCAGTGTTGCTAAAAAGATTAAGAAGACTCTAGCTCTACTCGATCTCTCTGGATCTAAGAACACTTCCGTGAAGAAAGATGATGATACTTCAAGCGACAGATCCTCTCCACTCACACCACATGAAGTAAGCCAGTCAAATATCTACCTATTTGACAATCCATGTTATTCTCCAACATCCCCAACAATCATGCAAGCAATGGTGACTAACGATTCATCTATGGAGGAAATATTAGCAAACTTGACAAAAGTAAGTGACGACTTGGCCAAACATGTGCAAAACCAAGATGCTCAGATTGACAAGTTGATGGACAAGATAGATGACTTGATGGAAGGAGAATCCAGCCACACACCAAGAAAAGGTTCAGAAGTACAAATAACTGAACCTCGTGCAAAGAAAGCACCGCCCTCCAAGGAAATTCCAGTCTCTTCTGAAGGAATGATTCCAATTGACCAACTGAAGGAGTTAATCTAAGGGACTATCAAGAACAAGTATGAAGTTTCCTCTAAGTCCTCTCTTATGTATGTAAATTCGTACACAACAAGGATCGATAGCTTCAAGATGCTCGCTGGTTATCAACCTCCCAAATTTCAGCAGTTTGATGACAAGGGAAATCCAAAGTAACATGTTGCGTATTTTGTTGAAACATGTAACAACGCTGGAACTTATGAAGACTATCTTATCAAGTAGTTCATCCGCTCCCTCAAAGGGAAAGCCTTCTATTGGTACACAAACCTTGAGGCTAATTCTATCGAACGTTGGGAGCAACTAGAGCAGGAATTCCTTAACCGCTCTTATAGCACAAAGAGGACTGTGAGCATAGTGGAACTTACCAACACCCGCCAAAGGAAAGACGAACCAGTTATCGACTTCATCAATTGGTGGAGAAATGCAAGCCTAAATTGCAAAGATAGGCTCAACGAAGCTTCTAGCATAGAGATCTGCATCCAAGGGATGCATTGGGGACTTCACTATATCTTGCAAGGTATTAAGACAAAGTCCTTTGAAGAACTAGCTACTCGCGCTCATGACATGGAGTTGAGTATGTCCTCTACTGGAAGCGAAGTGATATATGTCTACGACCTGCGCAAAGGAAAGGAAAAGCAAAAAACCAAAAGATGGAGCAAGTTTGTACCCAAGAGTGACAACAAATAATCTATGAATGTTAATACCTCACTAGTAAAGTTTACTACGAAGGTGAGCAAGAAGCAAAGTATGAAAGTAACTTTCTATCAAGGCAATACAAGCTGAAAATTGACCTTGAAGGAGATGTAAGATAGAGAATACTCATTCCTAGATTCCGATGTCACTGAAATTTTGATGAACTACTCAAGCTGAAACTCATTGAGTTACCAGAGATGAAACAAACCGATGAAGCTGGAAGAATAAATGGCCCAAACTATTGCAAGTATCATCGACTCGTGGATCACCCTCTTGAGAAATGCTCTGTCTTCAAGGATAAAATGATGTAGTTGGCTAATGAAAAGAAGATTTTGCTCGACGATGAGAAGGTGAGTTCCAATCAAGAAGGACCGTTGGAGGAAGATAAAACCCCAGTTGAAGAAGGCGATGATGAAGGTTAGATTTTAGTGACTCGACGGAGACGCTACAAAAAAAGTCCATGAAAATAATCTCCTAAACAATCAACTAGGAAGAGAATAGTTAGAAGACCTAGGAAGCAAAAATTAGTTGAGCATCCGAATAAGACAAAAGTGGAAGTAGACCACTACCAAAAACCATGACGTCCCATGACTTTGGAGGAATTCTTGCAAAGCTGGTTCATCACTACAACAACTCGAGACAAAATCGAGGCATCATGTTTCAATACCTATGAAGAAGAAATGAAGAATGAAAGTATCAATGCTGCTTCCATCTTTATCTGAAAAGATTGCCGAATCCTTTTTCTAAGAAGTGCACTCATGTGATACAAAAATCACATTCACTGACGACGATCTTCTACTTTGTGAAACAATGCATAATCGTCCTTTGTATATGGTGGGTGATGCACTCGAGAAGAGGATAAATATAATTTTGATAGATGATGGATCTCGAGTCATCATTCTTCCTATTTGCATAATAAAGGAACTTGCCATCACGACTGAAGAACGTTCTGAAAACCGCTTGATTATTCAATTATTCAATCAAGGTGGGGAGGGGGGGTAAAGAGCCATACGTTCTATCAAATTGGAGATCACCATCGAAGATTTGCAATCAAGTGCATGGATGCATGTGATTGACGCAAAGACTTCGTACAATATGTTGCTTGGCATGACATAGATATACGAGAACAAAGTTATCCCATCCTTCTACTATCAACGTTTGAAGTATCTTGAAGGCGTCGTCGAAAAGAAGATAGTTGTTGATGATAATTCATTTACAGAAGCCGAGTCACACTTCGCTGATGTAAAGTTCTACTTGAAGAACTATATTGTGAAGGAAGTAAAAGTCGACGATGTAAAAACGACCAAGAGTGAAGATCACAACTAAAAGAGCTGAGGCGACTGCTGGAAAAGTCAAAGTTGGCATTGAGGAGCCGCCCTCCAGTCCGAATAGAGGGAATATCATGTCCTCGAAAAAGAAGATAACTCTTGTGCTCCGCTACATTCCAAAGGTGAATAAAGAGGAAGGTCAATCATCTGATACTCAAAGAAATATGCTGGGAGGGCTAAATCTTCCTATCAAACTAATTGACGTGATAAATCTATCCTCAAAGCTGTTCGGAAAGTTTGTGGCTTAGAATCCACCGCAAAATGTGGCACTCCCTACGAAACATACAAATAAAGGCTTTGATCCAAATGCTTACAAATTATTTATCAAGTCAGGGTACAACCCAACGAGCCATCAAAGTTAGGGAAACTTCCAGAAGAAGCCACCACGATAAAATTATGTGAAGGTTATAAATACAAACAACATCCGCCAGTCCACATCTCTATAAGAAGGGCAAGTAACAACTACATCACAGTGTAAGATGAGTTTGTTGCTTCCAACAAAAGGCTTTCAGTATTTGATAAGCTTGGAAATCCAGATGCACAAGCTTCTGTATTTGAGAGGTTAGGGCCAATGAAGATGAAGAAGAAGTTCCACTATCATGACCCAAACCAGAGGGCCGCGACGAGCATCCGAACCCTACCCACCGGGTACCGTCAATCACACTATCAACACTTAATCATAATTAAATATGGATTGAGCCGAAAGAGGGCTATATAAAATCAGATAACCATCTTATAAATATACACCAATGACAAGGCTGACAAAGCCATACAAGTCTACTACACATAGGTTATATCGTATTGGCCACACATACATCAATATTGTCCTCTTCGAGCTCTTTTGTGATAGTCTGTACCAGATGCAGGTGGTGTGCGTATATAACGCCTTTTCCTTTTCCCATTCCCTCATACATATATATAATGCATACATATAGTAGAGTATATAACTCATTTGAGGTCAAGTTATGTACATGAATGTAATGCAAATGAAAATGTATGAATGACAATAAAACATCCTGAGTGACATAATATCCTTATACCTTTGGCTAAACCTGTGAATATCAACATCTTTTCTGTATGCCTCAATAAGGACTTAGGAACATACTTAGACATGCTTTTAACATAGGAATCAATAACATGAATATTCTTAACTACTAGGAGTAGAATAATTTATGGAGCAATATCACGATTATACTTCGTTACATGGAACATGCCAAAAGAAAGAAATAATTTGCCTTAACATACCTCAATACGTAGAGAAGACCTTGACCAACCTAAGAACTTGGTCGAGCATAACACGGGATCAGTTAAAGGAAATGAGCAATTTGTTTCCAAAGTGAACGAAATAAATGGTGTTCTCGTGTTAAGCATAGAACTACTGCTCAGTTATACTTTGGTATTACTAAATGGGATGCTAAGGTGCTACACTTTTAACACCTCTTTAAGTACTCATTGTTACTTCACGTGTAACCTTCCCCTTAAGGGATATCTTGAATCATCCTAAATGCCATTTAATGGTCTCATCATTTGTGTCTCCCACCCACATTTCTTATCCATGTGAATCATTTAAGACAATTATCCTGTGTGGTCTTTGAGTCTTACACGTAAATGTACCACTAACTTTTGTCCCCTATTAATAATCAATCACACATATAATTAATATTTTGATCTCAATTCACTTAAGTCTTAATAACTTATAAGACCTCCATATCCTCAATGTCATAATTTTGTGATGTGACACTCGTCCACAACCTCTTTGAGAATATACAACCATTATTATTAATCCCCATCGTCATAATTGTTACGTTCAAAATTATTTCGGGGTTGCATCCTTTTATATTCTAAACTCTTTATTAGTATACGTAAATATAACATAAATTTTCCCAACGCTCGGGTCTATTTACACACGCCTAGCGATTTTACATACGCTTAACGATTCAAATCATGATCCGAAAGTACGGGATGTTACATTCTTCCCCCCTTAGAAACATTCATCCTCGAATGTTGGGGTGACATATCTAATCATTGTCGTGTAACCAACGAATACAATTACTTGTTCACAGAATCATATATTATCACATACCTTACTACATCCACATCAGACTTATAGCATGAAAATATAATTCACCTTATGCTTCTCTTGGAACCTCGACGTTAGTCTGGAATAGGTGTGGAGATTTGTACATCATATCCTCTTCCGCCTCCCACGTCATCTCTTCCACATTCTTATTTCGCCACAGAACTTTCACAGAAGCTACTTCTTTAGTCCTCAGCTTGTGGACTTGTCGATCTAGGATAGCAACATGAATCTCTTCATATGATAAGTCCTCTGTAATCTCCACATCGTCAATAGGTACAATCCGGGAAGGATCTCCAACACATGCTCTCAATATAGGAACATGGAAGACCGGATGAACAAACTCTAACTCCGAAGGTAAGTCCAATTTGTACGCTACCTGACCGATTTGTCGAATTATGCGATATGGACCAATATATCTTGGACTGAGCTTTCCTTTCTTCTCGAATCTCATTACACCTTTCATAGGCGAAATCTTTAAGAATATCCAATCGTCTACCTGAAACTCTAAGTGTCGCCATCGCACATCTGAATATGACTTCTGACGACTCTAAGCGGTTAACAACCGTTCTTGGATCCGATTTACCTTCTATATGGCCTGGTGTACTAAGTCATGCCCAAATAACTATGACTTGCCTGCCTCGAACCATCCGATATGAGACCTATATTTCTGTCCATATAAAGCCTCGTATGGAGCCATTTTAATGCTAGCATGATAGTTGTTATTGTACGAGAACTCAATAAGGGGTAAATGATCATCCCAATTTCCCTTAAAATCCAATACACAAGCTCATAACATGTCCTCGAGCATTTGAATCGTATGTTCGGCTTGCCCGTCTGTCTGAGGATGGAAAGCCATACTTAGATTAACTCGGGTGCCTAAACCTTTTTGAAATGATTTCCATAAATTAGCTGTAAACTGAGTACCTCGGTCAGATAAAATAGAAATAGGCATACCAAGAAGGCGAACAGTCTCCTTAATGTATAACTTTACGTAATCCTCAGTTGTGTAGGTAGTCAGTTTACCAACGGTCAACCAATTAGAATTAAACTTATGATAAGGTGAGATTCACTCGTAATGAAATCAATATTAATTATTTCCCATTTCTACATCAGGATTTCAATGTTCTATGTCAAGCCGCTGGACTTTTGGTGCTCTATTTTTACTTGCTGACAATTAGGACACTGAGCTACAAATTTCGCCATGTTTCTCTTCGTGTCGTTCCACCAATAAATGCTCATAGATATATGTATTTGCCCAACATTTCATCTTTATTATAATGTCATTATTTCTTTGACATGTATCTTTAATGTCTACCTTATCCATATGCGTTATTGGCCCCCTTCCACCTATTTAGGCACTAATCTCGAGCTTTACTCACTGTTACTTCTGTTTACATACTTCCTGGAAGGTATGACTGCATACGTTGTGGAACCGATGCTTGGTATGTTTAGATCCAATTCACAGTGTTACATGATCTCATGACTTGTCAAGCTCTCTTGTCTTATTATTATATCTCCCACCGATCGAGTGCTCATTCATCTTACCTTTACATTTCCATTTCAAATTGCCATGGGGAAAATCTCTTATCTCCAAGTATCTCTCATGCTCCCTTCCCGAACACCAGAGAATCGCCACCTTTGGCTGAAGAGTTCCTTTGGTCCCTCCTCCACCATTGATCCTTATGCCGTTCTAGAATAATCATACCTTTGTGAGACCTGCATAACTATAATCTCATTCACCTTTATCCTTCTTGTTGTAATCCTTCATTCTATTCGTCAGTAAGCGAAAAACATTTCTACATTGATACTTAATCATACCATTTCATTCATACTTATTAACTATTTTCATATTTCCTACCACCATAATTTGATTGTACCATAATTCTCGTCCTCAATTGCCCCAATTATTATACGGAGGTTACATTCATGAAGCTATTTTGTGTGCTCGCCCACTCCTTTGAATATCCTAATCTTTATCTAATATATTAATCCATTTGTTATTTGAGCAAGTTGTGATACTCATTCTTCATCCCTCTTTTCTTTGCATCACTTGGTCCCAAATGTCCTCAATCTGCTGCTGAACTTGAAATGAAATCGTTGCTGCTTTGCTGATAATTTGGAAAAAAACAGTGGCTGCTATGCTTGTTGTCTAAACCATTGTTATACTCGAGAGACTTTCATATGCTGTCGTTTTTATTTCCACTGGTTGTGGATGTCCTTTGTTGTTGCTTGTTGCTGCAAATCTTGAGTGAACAGATCATTTCTCAAGTGCTAAACTTTGATAAGTTGTTGCACATCCTAAGAATATGCTACCTGTCAAGGCTATCTAACTGCTGCTGTTTTGAACCCACTGTTGCTGCATCTTCTTGCTACACTTTGGTAGTTTAATGATGCACATGCTGCTGCATTTTATTCTCTGTTGCTATGGCTCAATTGTTGCACCCTTTAGCATTTTTGTGGCTATGCTCGATATACTGCTGCTCTCTGAATTTCTTTCCCTCTGATGCTTCTGTCAAAGTTGCTACTTGACTACAACACGGTCACGGCGGTCTCACTCGACCTTTACAACTTTGACCTAAAGATATCGACATCTTTGAACCCTTCAAATATCGTTGGTCCCTGACTAATAAATTTCTTCGGTTATAAGCTCCCTGACTCCCCAAGAGGCCTATCTCTATCAAATGCTTCAGGATGAGGTCGTTCCTGAGAGGTAACTAATTAATTTAATACCTGCACCAGTCTCCTTACATCATAATCAGACGGAACCGCGGTGGTAGGACTGATGGTACATGAGCCTTCCTCAACTCTTCTGGTGCCACAGGATTCGTCGATCCCTGGAAAAGCAACTTATTCCTATCCCCTGACGGATCTGTCTCAATGGAGAGCATACTACTCATATTTATACTCAACCCAACTTCAATCTCCCTACTAATCATAATCTTTCAGGAAGAAGGTATTGTTGTAATCGTAAATATGATAAGTTCTATAGAGAAAATCCTTATAATCTCTTGCGTTCCGGTGCTTAGTGCTTCCTTTACCTTACTAAACATGCTTTCTAGGCTTGCATTATCTCTTCCATCTTCCGTATATGAGTGAGACAACTTCTCATAATCTCGAATTTTAACAATAATACTGCTCCTTCTGGCATATCAATCGTCTTGATAGAAATCGCTCATTTACTGGCTATGAGTATAAACTAACTGAAGTCTTTTGGTAACCGACATTACTGAAATTGTAACATGCACGAGTTAAACTCGAATTCTTAAAACTCAGCTCTACTGCACGATCTATAATATGAAAGAATGAAAACCATCCCTAAATGTCAGGCAACCTCCTGTTTATAAGTGTGGTGCACAACACATCCATAAATAAAACTTTACTAGACACTGCTTGTAGACTCCCTAGGACAGACATGCTCTGATACCAAGTTTATTACGACACAAATCGGAGGGCCACGACGGACACCCGAACCCTACCCGCTGGGTACCGCCAATCACACTATCAACACTTAATCATAATTAAATACGGACTAAGTCAAAAAAGGGCTATATAAAATCAGATAACCATCTTATAAATATACACCAATGCCAAGGCCACACAAGTCTACTACACACAAGACACATGTTTACAAGCCTCTAAGGAATACATGACATCACCAGGATGGGACAGGACCCCGCCATATCCATACACGTATGCAAAAATATTGTACCACGACCAGACTGCAACTCTAAAATAAATAGAGTGCTCCAACATTAGTTGAACCAGCAACCTACTAGCGTGAACCGCCACCCTCTTTAACTGAACATGCGGGCATGAAACACAGTGTCCCCCTACAAAAGGAACGTCAGTATGACTGATGTACTGAGTATGTCAGGCATGAATAATAGCATAACAGAAATATACCAATAACTGAAACAGAAATAGCCGACCAACAGTAAATGCCTATGAGGGCCCTAATACATATGTCTAAATGTTATGCACAATGCAGTATACATATATATATATCGACCTCATCGGGAATCTTCCTTACAATAACAACCTCTATGGGCATCATACCATATAATGGTTAATGAATGTATGCATGATGCAAATGCGGTATACATATTTATTGGCTACACAAGGGCATTTTCCTTTCCATAACCGCCTTTTTGGGCATTATGTTATATCGTATTGGCCACACATGCATCAATATTGGCCTCTTCGGGCTCTTTTGTGATAGTCTGTACCAGCTGTAGGTGGTGTGCGTTTATAACACCTTTTCCTTTTCCCATTCCCCCCATACATATATATAATGCATATATATAGTAGAGTATATAACTCCTTTGAGGTCAAGGTATGTACATAAATGTAATGCAAATGAAAATACATGAATGATGATAAAACATCCTGAGTGACATAATATCCTTGTACCTTTGGCTATCCCTGTGAATATCAACATTTTTTTTGTATGTCTCAATAAGGAATTAGGAACATATTTAGACATGCTTTTAATATAGAAATCAATAACATGAATATTCTTAACTACTAGGAGTAGAATAATTTATAGCAATATCACAGTTATACTTCGTTACATGGAACATGCCAAAAGAAAGTACAAGCTTCATCCCACTTGAAAGGAAGACCCTTCTTCGTGGTTTCATGTGAGAAGGTACTAAAAGCAAAGTTACACACTGTGGTTTTTACCAAGGAGCGTGACGAATTTGAGGAAAGCATAGGCTCTTCATATCATGTTACTAAGCAAAGTGATCAAGGTACCTCATCTCAAATGAAGTTTGACGAAAAGTTGGAGGATATTTCTTGGTGTTACCACATATCTTTCAATGATGATGATCCTCAAGAGGATGAAGATGCTGGAGAAGCTTTGCCGGAACTTGAAGAAGGGGTGAAGACCAATGTAGACTCATTAAAAGAAGTTAATCTTGGAATTGATGATGATCCAAGGCACACATACTTAAGTGCTTTTCTAACCACTGATGAAGAAAACGCTTACATGGAGATACTCAAAGAATATAGGGATGTGTTTGCTTAGAGTTATAAAGAGATGCAGGGTTTAGATCCAAAAGTAACAGTCTATCATCTTGCCGTCAAGAATGGTGCTCGTACTGTTAAGTAGGCCCATAAATGCTTCAGACCAAAATTGGTTCCTTTAATTGAAAATGAAGTGAACAAACTCATTGAAGCTGGCTTTATTTGTCAAGTTAAATACCCTACATGGATTTCGAGTACCGTTCCTGTAAGGAAGAAGACTGGCCAAATCCGAGTTTGTGTTGACTTCAAAGATCTCAACAACGCACGCCCTAAGGATGAGATTTTGCTTCCAATTCCAGAGTTGATGATTGATGCTACCACTAGTTATGAAGCGATGAATTTCATGGACGGATCGTCTAGCCACAACAAAATTCGCATGGCACCAAAAGATAGGGAGCTTACTGCATTTCATATGTCCAAGGGTATTTACTGCTACAAGATGATGCCTTTTGGTTTAAAGAATATCGGTACCACATATCAAAGGGCTATGCAAAATATCTTTGATGACTTGCTCTATAAAAATGTCGAATGCTATGTCGATGACTTGGTGGTAAAATCAAGAAAGATGAGCGATCACTTGCAAGACCTGAGAATGGTGTTCGAGTGACTCCGGAGATATCAACTTCGAATAAATCCATTGAAATGTACCTTTGGAGTTACTTCTGGAAAGTTCCTTGGTTTCATTGTTCGACATCGAGGAATTGAAATTGATCAAGACAAAGTTGATGCAATTTTGAAAATGCCTGAGCCTCGAAACATTCATGAGTTAAAAAGTTTGCAAGGAAAGCTAGCATACATTAGGAGATTCATCTCGAATCTAGCTAGAAAATGCCAACCATTCAGTCGGCTCATGAAGAATGGTGTTCCTTTCAAGTGGAGATACTATTCATTTCAGCACAAGAGAGGTCAGTCGGAGCGTTATTGGTTCAAGAGAACAGTGAAGGGAAAGAAAACTCTCTTTATTACTTGAGTAGAATGATGACACCGATTGAGTTGAATTAGTCGCCAATTGAAAAGTTGTGCTTGGCGCTAGTCTTCTCGATTCAGAAGTTGAAGCACTACTTTCAAGCTCATAGTATTTATCTTGTTTCCAGAGCAAATTCCATCAAGTTTGTGATGTCAAAACCAGTCCTCAATGATCGACTAGCAAAGTGGTACCTGCAGTTTCAACTGTTTGAGATCATATATATCCCTCAAAAGGCTGTAAAAGGGCATGAATTGACGGACTTCTTAGCTGATCACCCGATACCAAATGATTGAGAGCTAACCAATGAAATTTTTGATAAAGATACAATGGTTATTGAAATTTAACCTCTGTGGAAGATGTACTTTGATGGTGCTGCACATTGCGGCGAAGCTGGTGTTGGAATCGTATTTGTTACTTCATAGGGGGAGGTTCTACCATATTCCTTTACTTTGACACAATGTTGCTCCAATAATGTGGCTGAATATCAAGAACTGATACTTGGACTTGAAATGGTTGTCGACATGAAGCAACTGTAGTTACAAGTCTTTGGCGACTCTCAATTGGTGATCAATCAACTTTTGGGAAGCTATGAAGTCAAAAGCATGAATTACTCCCCTATCATGGTTATGCCCAGAAGTTGATAGGATAGCTTGGGGATGTGACCCTTCAGCACATGCCAATGAAGGAAAATAAACAAGCGAATTCCTTGGCTGCTTTAGCTTCAACACTAACTCTGCCGGATCAAGCACAAGTTACTATCTGCTAAAAAAGAGCAGATAATGAGCTTAAGCATCTTATCATTGTTTCCGAAGCTGCAAAGGAAAACTGGTAATAACCCATCATTGACTACTTGTGTTATGGGATACTGCCAGAAAATTCAAGAAGGATAACTGAAATTCGTCGTCATGCACCTCACTTTCTTTACTACAAGAATACTTTATATAGAAGATCATTTGACGGAATACTTTTGCGGTATTTGGGAGAGGATGAAACAATCCAAGACTTGCAAGAAACGCATTCAGGAGTATGTTGATCACATTAATCTAGACCCAAGATCCACTTTCATATAAAAGAATGGAATATTATCGGCCAACGATGGTGAAAGATTGCTTGGACTACGCTCGAAGATGCAAAGCTTGTCAATTTCATGTAAATTTTATACATCAGTCGCCTGAAACACTACATCCAACTATTGCATCTTGGCCATTTGACGCTTGGGGGTTGGATGTTGTTGGTACGTTGCCGAAATCTTCTGGTAGACACTTATACATCTTGGCTGCAACTGATTACTTCTCAAAATGGCATGAAGTTGTCGCTCTTAAAGAAGGAGAATGTTGTGAACTTCATCTGAGTAAATATCATCTACCGCTTTGTCATTCCTCGTTACATAATAACGGACAATGGCAAATCATTTGATAACAAATTGATGAACAAAATTTGTGATCTCTTCAATTTCAAGCAGCGTAAATCTTCTATGTATCATGTTGCTGCCAACGGTCTAGCTGAAGCATTCAACAAGACTTTTTGTAACTTGTTGAATAAGGTTTTCTCCAAGTCCAAACGAGGTTGGCATGAACAAATGGAAGAAACTTTGTGGGCATATAGAATGACTTATCGTACACTAACACAAGCGACCCCATACTCACTTGCTTATGGAGTTGAAACAGTTCTACCACTTGAGCGCCAAATACCTTCTCTACAACTTGCTCTTCAAGAATGGCTCACCGAAGAAGAAAATGCTAGATTGTGTCTTTCATAGTTAGAAGCACTTGATGAGAAGAGGTTGGAAGCTCGACAAAATCTCGAATATCCTATAAATTCATGAATATTCATAAAGAGATCAATATACCAAATCTTTAATATCTCATAAATTCATGGGTATTCATAAGGAGATCATACATCAAATCTCGAGTATCCTATAACTCATGGATATTCACAAAGACATAAATCCATCAAATTTAAAAAAAATCACAAATTCATGGGACATTCATAAAGAGATCAAGACATGATAGACATCAAATATTGTCTTTCTCAAAGCCGAAGTGATCACGGGACGCTCTTCATCAAGATCAATTTGATGTGCTGCCCCGACGTTCTTAGAGATAAAATACATCACAAGAAGGTCTTCCTACGTTCGAGATATAAGCTACTAACGGCTCTCGAATTATGGGAAAATTTAGGAGAGAAGAATCAAGGGAATACACATATTTGTACTCATAATCTTGATATATAGAATCATTATTTTGTGGTTGTAATTTATTTTGAGAACTTGAAAATCTATTGCAAATAAATTCTGGCACGCCTAGTGTGATAATTTGTAGATATTTTATTAAAATTAGTTGATTTTATTTTCAGAACATGAATTTTTATTGCAAACAAATTGGCACTCCCAGTGGGACAAAATCTGCCCTTTACCTCTTCTCTCATAAATCAAATCTGCATTGAAATATGGAAACTCAGTTTTTATGGATACTTTAAGTCTTGTCTTTGAGTTTTGGCAAGCCCACAACCCTACAAACCTTGAAGTAGGGGGTATTTATAGACATCAAAATTTTATCGGATTTGAAATAGGACTCTACATGATGAGTTAAATCCATCTTAACTCTAAAGTCGGTTAGGGTTTCTTGGAGGCTACTCTACGCTAAATCCTAAATCATGCCTATAAAATGGGGTAGATATTCCCTTGAAGAGACATCTCGAAAGTTCCATAAACTGATGGAATAATCACAAAGAGATCAAGATATGGCCAGACTTTTCTTGATAATCAAATACTTGAAGATCCACAAAATCCTTTCATTGAGATAAATTTCAAGGATGCCTATATCATCCTAGTTCGAGAAACACGCTACTAACGACCGACCCTCGAATCACGGAGATGAGAGAAGAATCATGAGAATAAACAGAATTGTACCAACAACAGTTTATCAATAAAATATTATGTTTCTTCATATTTTATTTGTGAATGCAGTTTATTTTCCACATATCGAATTTTGTTGCAAACAATCATTTTTTTTCTAGATTAATATGTAAAATTTGACGAACAAAATTTTACTGGAAGCAGATTCCGAACAGCAACTTCAGGAAAAAATGACATTCCATCTTAAACGGAACTCTATCTAAACTTTAATATACACGACTGAAATTTATCGAAATATCAACAAATATTATTTTATGCTTGGCGACTGATAATACTATAGGCGAACAACTGTCCAAAACCATCTAAAATATAGTAGCACATTTTGAGAATATATTTTTAACGAAATTTCTATCAAAATAGAAAAACAAATAAATTAATTAGTATTTATTTTTGAAATCGAGGAAGTACTCCCTATAATCTATTCTAACTATCGCTTTAGCTATTTTCACATCAATTAAAAAATATTAATACAATGTATAGTCTAAGAAGTTACTCATATTATGACCCATATTTATTAGATTTTTTTCTTAGAAACAAACATTATTAAAAAGAACTAATTCTTTTATGCTAAAGATATAGTTGGAAACAATTACTAATTTTAGTCTAGAATAAAAAAATTTAATAATGGCGGGTACGGGTATGAGGTACCCTTCTCCTGCCCCCGCCCCGGCCCGTTGATATCCCTAGTAGATAGTAGAGAAGTGCCTACAACTATTCCAATTTTTTTGTGAAAATGTAATAAATTGATTCATTAGAAAATGGTTATCTAATCTAGAAAATAAAGAAAGAAGAAAGAAGAAAAAAGAAAAAGAAAGTACTGTTGAGTGTATGACTCATAAGTATCCCGTTTCAACCCTAACTTTACCTAAAACAAAACCCATCACCTTTTTTCCCTCCCTCTCCCTTGCCCCATTACAAATCAAACCATTTTTCCCTCTCTTCACCCATTTCAAAATCATGGGAAAATACTTAAGAAAAGCTAAAATTACAGGCGACGTAGCAGTAATGGAGGTATCACAAGCCACTCTCGGTGTACGCACTAGAGCAAGAACCCTAGCCCTTCAACGTCTTCAATCTTCCACCACAACAACTCCACCGCCGTCTTCTTCCGACACGTGTTACCTTCAACTTCGTTCTCGCCGCCTTGAAAAACCCAAGACAAAGGTGTCTGAGGAACACCCAGAATCTGATTCTCGTCAAAATTCAAAACCCATTTCACATTCGAGGTTTTTAGTGAGTTCTGCTAAGTCTGGGTCGGTTTCAATTAGTCAAAAAGATGGGTTTGAGGATGTGAAAAACAGAGGAAGGGTAACAGAGGATGTGGATGATCTTGAACCCAGAGATAGGTATAAATTTCTTCCACCTCTTTTTCTGCATGTTTATCATCTGTGAAGTTGTGTATGCTTACTAGTTTTGTTTCCCTAATTTTTTGTTTGCGTAAGGGGTTTAGATGGGTTTAAGGCGGGAAAGATGATTTTTTTCTGAACTTGTATGGATAAATACTAAAGGGAAGTACGGGTTTTTCTTTCCTTTCTCTTGTTTGAAGGTGTAAAAAAGAGTTTGATGCTTTTGTTTGAAAGGGCCCGTTGAGTGGCTTTCACATTCACAGTTAAAAAAGAGTCTCTTTTGGTGTTGCATTCGTGGGTACCACTTTTTTTCTGCTTTTCCGTTTCTATGCAAAGATTCTCGTTAAAGCTTGAAGAGCATGATGCTTTTAATATTCCATTGCATTTTTTATGGTTCTTTTCCTGTTTCTCACATTTGTTCGTTCTCTTCATTTATTAAGTTGTAGAACTCATTAAAAATGTTTGCTTTGTAAGTTTACTCTCTTTTGGTCTAGGAAAAGATGACGTTTTGGTTTTGTTTCCTTAATTCATTTGCCTTTCACCTCTTCCTCTTCGTATTGTTCTTGGCCCTTCTGCCTACTTCCGTTTGTAGCATCACTTCTTTGGGACCGTGTATATTTTTTTGCACTTTCTTGAAGAGTTGTGTTTGGTTTTAGTTTGCTTTTTTCAAGCTGAGCGTCTATCGGAAACCTCTCTACCTTACAAGGTTCTGCGTACACTCTAGCCTCCCCAGACCCCACCGTGTGAGACTACAATGGGTATGTTATTGTTGTTGTTAAGCTAAAACCTTTTTTTATTCTTACCATCTGCCATCTGCGTGCGTCAAGATTTTGGTCATCTATTATTGTTTTTTGATAAGTAAGAATTTGTTCATCTTTAGAGCTCCTGAATGAATTAGGGGATTTTTCTAAATATTGTGTTTGAGCCGCTGGATCTACATTAAAAGAATTGTAACTAACAGCCATTTCTTGTATCCTATGGTAGACAACCTTTGGAACACCATAATCCACTGCATAATAAAAAGGACTACTATCATTTAGTGTTAGAAAGCAAAATATTGCAAAAATAGTTTAATATTTTCGTTGTAGTAAAATTTCTTCAAATGCAGCAAAATATCCTGTCTCTGCTACTGCTCTCTTTTTTTGTTTTATGGAATGGACCTGTTTCTTCATTTGCTTTCCGAGGTTTGTTTTCTCTACAGTAAACTAGTAAGTGAAAAATGAGGTTTAGACTAGATTTTTTGCAGATTGCTTAGTTAATTGGATCCAATGTTGTTGGATATTCAGTTCTTTTTTGTCTAGTATCATTTTCTTAAGCACTTTAGACTGGTCATAACAGGGCTATCTGTTAAGTTAACTCAGATGTACTAAGGATGTATGGTGGTCAGTAAAATTGGGAAAGAAAAAGATGAATTAGGGTTTGATGGTCATGGATGTATTTGTAAATATAGCAAAAATTTTAAGCTTATAAATCAGTCGATTACGTTTTTTTTTTTGCACAATGTGCTTTGCTCATGACATGTCCTAGTCGCGGGGCCACATATCTGAGTAGTAGCCAAGGCAAAGTCTTCAGCATTCAGCAATATTCTAGGTTAAAAATAGGATATCCCTTTTCACTACTGTGTATTATTTGCTGTCTTACGTTGCATTATAAAATTAGTACTACTAATTTTTTGTATTCTGTTATCTAATTTCAGTACTTTATTGTCCCTTTTTGGGGTGTGGAAGATCAGGTGTGGGTAGGGGTGAGGATAATTATTTGAATTACATAGTTCATACCCAAAATATAGATAACATAGAGCTTTAGCTGATGGAAATAAACAAATTGGCAGTGATTTCTCTATTGTAGTTCCAGCAAAATTTCATGTGTTCTCTCACTGATTACTTGCATGTGCTTTCTTTGATTGTATGGCACACCTTGTAACTGATAGTTGTGAATTTGTTCTTCTTTAAAAGAAGCACTAGAGAAAGCACACCTTGCAGCCTGGTGAGGGAGGCGGATGCAATGGTCAACTCTGGTTCCGTGACAAGGCAAACAGAGTTAAACACAACAGCTCAAAGAACAAGGAACTCTATCCTTAGAAATATCCCTTCAGCTCATGAAATCGAGGAATTTTTCACCTTTGCCGAGCAGCAACAGCAGCGCCTTTTTATGGAGAAGTATGTAGCATTCAAATACATGGTGATTTTTGTGGTAGAACTAAGAACATGATTCATTTTTCTCTTGGATGTTATCATATTAAACGCATTTTACTGTTGTGTATGTTGAACTAATGTTGAAATTTTGTTTTTCATCACCAGGTACAACTTTGATGTGGCAAATGATTTACCGCTTTCTGGCCGGTACGAGTGGATTAGGGTGAATCACTGAGCTGGGCTGATTACTTTTAGCCTAAAAGATATAAATTTGGAATGGGGGCGTGAAGTTACTGGATATTTTATGTTCTCCCCCAACTAATTATTGTATAAAGAGAGGTGTAGTTTTAGTTGTCTGTCAGATGCAGAATTACACATGACTAACAATTTGGAAGTAGTAGGATAGGCATAAATTGTCAAATTAGGCTTTGACTATCTTTGTAACTTGCAAAGTTACATTGCCAAAACACCTTATGTACCCGTGTTTTATTTTTTCTTAGTATCAATTTAAGATTTAGCTCATCACCTCTCTCTGTCTCTCTCCTTTATTATCCACTTGAGGATAGTGTACCAACTACCATGTGACATCAAAAGGTTTGTAGTGTACTTTTTACTTTACATGCAAGTTGTCAATTCTATGGTTATAAAATCTCGCCCTTTACTTCCCAATCACATTTATTTTGTTGTGTGATTTAGAACTGTCCTTTACTTGTAAGAGGATCCTGCTCTATTGCATCAGAATTCAGAAACGAGTTATTACCTTTTTATAATGTTCTACTAAAAGTAATTCAAATTTCAATTAGCAAATGAGGGCTCTTACTACAAGTGCAATATAAGGATAGTTGTGTTACTTGTAACGGTCATTTCAAAGTAGCAACTCTCCTTTTGGATTATGTTGTGCTAGGAGCAAGAGCAAGAGCAAGTTCCAGATTCTCGCTAAGAGCCTTCTAATATTTGAAGTGAACGGCAATAGTGGACTAACTTGGCCAGTGACAGCACGAGATTAATGTGAAATTCAGAATATTGAATTCATATTTTTTTCTGGAAACAAAAGATCCTAGGCCTTTCAAAATATGATCTTCTAAGAAGATTACTAGAGTAGAGTGATCCGGGCTGCCTTTTTTTTATTTAGTGATCAGAGGACACTGCAGGGTGACTAAGCATCAGGTGACTGGCAGTTACCCAAAGTATTCAGTATCGAGAGTTATCAGGAAATGATTAAGGATATCACGTTATACCAAAAGAAGATTAAAGATAACAAAAGACTAATGTTAATGGGGGCAGGGATATAGGACCTTATACAAACCTTGAGGCCACGCACCGAGGTATTCTTCTCCAAAAACTTCTCCATGTGATTTAATAAATTAGAATCTGTTGGCGGAAGCAACGTATAATCAACTAGTTTAAGGGATTTTTCCTCGTTTGCGCGTTAAAAAGTGCTTAAGCCGCCGGCGTCAAGGCTCCTTGTTCTCGGTTGGCCACACCTGCTATGGAGCGTCCTTGGTAAAGCTACTTTATTATATCTGATTACAAGGCGTGATATATTATGGAAACACCCGTTGTAGCAATGGGGTTAAATAACATGGATATATGCATATTTTGTTTTCTTAATGTAGTTATATCTACATAAACATTAATGGAATAAAGTCATATGCAACTGAATCCCCTTTGGGACCATAGTGGCAGTATAATTGGGTTTTCCTATCTTTGAGGCTTGTATTCCTTGGTTTAGTCAGAACTATCAATGTCAGTGGCAAAGGAGTTTGTGTTTGTGTTGTGGGGGAGGGGGGAGTTTGCCATTATTATTACTGTGGATTCGTATATTGTCCTGTTTTTCTGAATAAAAGCTGCCCCAGCTAATACTAATTAATATCACGGGTTTGCATTTAATAGCGTGCGTCAAGGCCCGAAGACTCCCCTCGTGTTTGTTTGTTTACCCCCTCACATGCAACATTGTACCTTTTCTGCCATTTCTTCACCCTTCATCTGAGTGATGATCAAAATGTAGATTTTATGGCTCGCACTTCTCTCATGTGTGTACCATTTGTACTTTTAACTTGATTGTGGTTCTCTTTTTTTTGTTTGTCAATGGAAATTGGATCGGGTCACTCACCCACGTCAACCCGAATATAAAAAAATAAGTATATATATACTTATTATATATATTTAATATGTAAACATTTTGAAGAGATAACACAATGGTTAGGACTCTAACCATTGTAACGCTTCTGAGAGATAAAATACACTTTTAACGTAAAGACAAGCGTGCCTTCTCCAGAAACGAACAAGACAAAAACTCCTTTCCCATTCAAGAATAATTCGAGTACAAGAATTCTTCGAGAAGAATCTACTACGAATCATTGGAAACGATCTTCTGTAACATATACGATTATGACTGTGATTTTATATAGTATAATTCGTATTTGAACATGTGATTATATTGTACTATTAGACTAGTGAAACAAATATACTGATCCTAAAAGCTATGAAATTTAATTCTTCAGTTTGAAAATGAAAGAACATTTAATACTAAGAAAAAAAATCTCTCACTATTGTATAACGATTTCCTTGTGTATAACTTGTAGAGCTAAAATGCCCCATAACGTTTTGGTAAACTAGTTTTGAACTCTAGCCCATTGTGTTGGAGTTCCACTTATCAAAGTTGCAAATGTTCTGTATTTTAGTTTGGGAAAATTTTTCTCCTGATATTATTTTCACCTTAAATTAAAAATGGTTATTTCTCAATTACATTTCAATTGTAACTAAAAATTATTACAAATGGCCCAAAAACTTGCCATCCGAGCTAATATTTACCTTAAGAATAATATAAAGTAAATATCAATTTAAGACATGAAACAAAATCCTTAAATCAGTATAGTCCTGGACACAAACTCACTAACAAGTCGAATAAGTGTGCGTAAATTGTAAACAAACCATGCATTGCAATAATTTTTGTTTTAGCGAATGACTAGGTCAAGGTGAGTGCCATAACTACAGCTTTATGCTTTCATTCCTTAGCCTCCCCATGAGAAATATGCAAAGCAAAGAACGAAAAGCAATTAATTGATGGCTTGCCATTTCTGCCATCATGATGAAGAAATTGCACTGCTTCCTCTTTCATTTATTTGTGTGTAGGGGTTCCATTGGAAGAGCTCAGTGGACTAACTGTTTACCTTTTGGTTTTCACTTTTTCAAACAAATTAAAGGACCTGCAAGTTAAAAAAGAAAGCTAGTTTTAGCACTTCTAGAGTACTATGTCAGTAAGATGCCTTTCCCACTTTGATTTTTCAAATATCCCCTTATAACCAATTGAGTTGCCCAAGCGGACTAAAAATTGGAAAAGAATGGGAGAAGCTCAGATGCGCAACAACAATTCGTCCTGTATATCAAAATTTACAAGTGCATTAAAAATGGCTGTTTGAGTGCATTAAAAATGGCTGTTTGAGTCATCTCGTTTTAGAAAAACAAACATGACTTCAAGCCACACAAATCACAGTTTAGTTTTATTTAGATGAATTTGTTGGAAATTTGCCTTTGGCGGGGAGATGCGTCCACTCATCTTTGATGAATTAAACACTAGTGTTTCGCATGTTGGAGACTTTGTCTCTTCGCACATGCATGATCTACGAAGTGAGTAGATGACCGTAGGGCCAAGAATCGTCAAATTTCGTTGAGAAATGAAAGATATATTGGTCCACGAATTAAGGTGTTTGAGGCATGGAAATGTGGTGTGAGACAAATCTACCATATCGGTGGGAATATGAAGAGTTGCTCTCTATATAAGTCTCTAATTGGTAAAGGGTTTGGGATCCCAAGGGGTATCCCATGTGTTTAAAGGAGGGAGGACCTAGATGTGCTTGGGTTCAAGGCTAAGCCCACATGCGCGCCGCCGCCCGCCCGTCCCGTCGGGCTGATATTATCTTTTTGGACCAGATAACTTTGCCGGATGTACGGTTTGATCCCTGAAGTTTAATATTTTACGGTTTGGTCCCCGAGTTTTCTGGCCTACCGTTGGACTATTTCTGGAGCATTAACCAGCCATTATTTGGCCGATTAACTCCTCCATTAATGCCCATTACTTGGGCAATTGAGCAGCCTCCTTCATGACCTTAAATCAGCTCACTAATGGCATTAAAACTGCCATTACAATCCTCCCTTTATGGCCATTACTGCCTTGTTTTTGGCAGTTGGACAACCCTTCTCCTTGCTATATATTGAGTTGTTGTTGGCTCAATTCGTGGACCGAATAACAAACTGGAAAGACACTGAAAAACAGGCAATAACAGTCACGAAAACAGTGGCCAAAAACTGCTCGAAACAGTGACTGAAATTCAGTGAAAAACAATGAGTAAACACCCTCATATACACAAGATATACACTACAGAGACACACTATATACACAGAGACAAAAGAGAAGAGTAAAGAGAAACTCTTCCTTCCTATTCCATATCTTCAGCAAGTCGATTCATATTTGTTTTCTTCGTCAGGCTCAACCTATTGGCTTTGTAGCGTTGAGATTAAAGTGTTGTTTTATCTTGAGAGACTATTGCCCGCTAACATAAAAGCATATATACGGGGCAATCTTGTCTTAAGGACAGAGGGCAATCACTCGACTCAACACACAATGTTGTAACCATCCAAATTTAGTTGTTTCTTGATTTCAGGTTATCAAGATTCAAGACACAACAAGCTTGCGACATTTTTGAAGATTGGCCTATTTGTTCAACAAGATTCAATTTCTGAATATTGAATATTTGTTTATCCTTTCGAATACTTGTAATAGTTATTTACTTCCCGTACTGTTTTATAAAGTACCATAGAGTACCAACAGAATTTTGGAAATTAATGATGGGTTACTGCATGAGCATTCATCTAATAGACATGCGGGAGGGGGTTGGGGGGGAGGGGGTTGGGGGGGAGGGGGAGGGTAAGAAAGGAATTGTTAAGTAGTAGCTTGCACACATAGACTACTCCACTAGATATGTATGTGTTATCTCCTACTAGTACCTGGATTGAGTAATTGTCTCAAGGCTTAATAGCAGAGGCGGAGCAGGAGTTGAATTCTATGAGATTCTAATTTTTTTAAGTTATTGAATTTTAAATTAATAATTTGTACATATTCAATGAGTTTTCAAGACAAATATAAGATTTGAACCAAATCTACTGAGTTCGATCGAATTTTTAGCCGACACGCTAGCTCCGTCCCTTCTTAACAGGAGAAAAGAAATCACCAAGTCCCCCGGGCATAGCTGGATGGCAAATGAGGTGCACTTAAAATCCAGCTAGAGGCCTACAGCGTGAGTTCGAATCCTGGTGGGAGCACTTTGCTCTCTTCTGGGATAAGACATTGTAGGTGATATCAGTTGCTCTGTTCTCAAACCCTGGTCATTCATGCACATCCCGCGATTTACTGGTAGTAGTGTTGAGGGACCGATACTACTATCTCCAGGAATAATCTGGCCAGGGAGCTGGATATCAAAGAAAAAAAAAGAAATCACCTAATATTTCCTACTATTTGCACGCACTTCATTGACGTTAAATGATACCACTTGTATTATTCTTAGAGATGATGATAATTCAGAATTCAGTGAAAAGAAGTAGGGTAGTGAAGTGAGTTGTAAAGCTTAAAAAATAGTGTGGAGATAAAAGAGCAACACTGTGAATGTCAGGAGTGACATCTTCTCCTTTCCTTTTGTCATTGTTTTCAGTGAGCGTCAGTTAATGGACTGTCTCACATTACTTCACTGTTTCACTGGTTTTACTAAGGGTGTCCAGTGAGACGGATGAGACGAGATTTGGGGGATGGGGTGGTTAGTTGGGATCGGGACTGGGCAGGCCGGGATAGGGGGACGAGAAGAGGTCCCGTTCCGTCTCACATCCCTCCGGCAGAGGGGACGGGTCGGGTCAAATAGGGGAATTTGGTGGGACTTTAATTTTTTTTAGACACTTAATTTTGAAAAAATATATATTTAAACACTTAAATAATTTAACAAGACAGTAAAAAAAATATATTCCAAAACTGTTTTTTTGTCTCTTATATTATTTAATAGAAATATGAATTTTTTGAAATACAATTCAAAATTGCAACTTTGTTTCGTAGTTCAAAAGTTGCAAATCACATAGTAAAATTATCATTAAAAAAATTACATATTCAACCATATTTTTTCTAATTTCCTCACAATCTTTTGAGGATCTTCTGTTGGAATTGGAAGTTGTTGGTCAAATTGTTCGACGTTGCTTCATGCTCCCTCAAATAAGATGTCGTTGTAGTTGTAGTCGTCTTCTTCGTTGATCTCTGGTTGACCGCACCTTCTACACTCCGTTCTAATCCAATCTCTGAATAAAAATGCAATCTCCAAACTGTCCCCCGCCAATGAGTGTCTGTGCTCTCCTATTTGAAACTTTCCAACAGAAAAAACGCTTTCAGAAGCTGTTGATGACGCTTGAATATTTAACACATCTCGGGTCATCTTTGATAGTATCGGAAATATCTTCTCATTCTTCCTCCAGTATTTCAACAAGTCTTCACGTCCATTTTCATTGACAATTGATTCGTACGGTACAACACCCTGCAAAACATAAACATCAAACTCACTAATTTGTGAAGAACTTGAACCACTAAACCACATGTTTTTTATAAAGTTGCAGTGAAGTAGAAGAAAATGGTACAAAAGCCGGTTAATTATTTAAACTTTGCTCTTGATAGTACACACACACATATATATATTTGCATTCAGTTTGTATGCTAGACATAACTTTTTCTTTAGTTGGTTCATAAGTTGGTTTTTCAGTTGAGTCTATTGGATTTGGAGTTGAAAGTATTTCTAAGCTATCATAAATAGTTTCAACAAGTACTTTACGACCGTTTTGGAACTGGGCAAATCTATTAGTACTTCTCCGCGTTGGTTCTTTGAATCTGTAAAAAATCTCAACAAAGATGTTTCTCACTAGGTAAATATAATATTGCATTTTGTTAGGTTTTTTTTTTTTTCAATTAAATCAGAATTGAATAATTTTGTTTTTTTCTAGAATAGTAGTGCTGCAATTTATGTGTACGCCGGAGCTCTAGTACTTGCTTACCTCTTCCGATCTGAAAATTCCCCTAAATCATTTCTTCTCTATCTCTTTAGACTGTTTCTCTTTGTGTTGACTTCTCTTTCTCTCTTGTTGCCGCCATTTGCTTTTGCTCCAATTTTCCCTTTTTCCTCCTTTACTTACTTTGCACAGATTTGCTCCACCTCCTTTACTTGCCGCCATCATCCTCCACTCCCAGATCTGGTCCACTTCCGCACCGGAGCTCTGAGCTTTGGTGAAACCCAATAGCCAACAGTCACCACACCGATTCACCGCCACCACCACATTAACGCCGGAGCTCCAAACTTCGGTGAATAATTTTTTTTTTGCTCTGTTTTTGCAGGTACCACCAGATCTTCCACGACGTACATTCGGGTTCTATCTCTCCGTTCTCCCGCCTAACATCCGGGTACAAAAGTTTTGGCAGGAAATAATGATTTTAGATAGGGAACAGTGTATTTCGTCATGTGAACAATGATTTTCGATGCGTGAACATGTTCTATCAGCTTGGAGTTGGTACCTCCAGTTGTCCTTACTCAATATTTGTCCTTATCCTTGTAGTTAAATTCTTACGTGTTGCGTTTTATTGAATCTTGACTTTACATTTTTGGCTTTATTCTTCTTGTCCTTTGCTTTATCATTTTGGTTAGCCTGACTTACCTCTAGATTCTTGCTAACTTGTTCTTTAGTATTGGTTCCTGTGTGTGTTAACATTAACCTTTGACTAGTATTTTTGCTCTAGTGGCTTTAGTGAATGATGGTAGACTAGGGTCATGTTCTCGGTCGGGGGCGAGAGTTAGAGGGGTAAGTGGGGTAAGGGAGATGCTAGGCTGAGAATAGGGTCTTGGAACATTGAGACTTTAACGGGGAGGTCCATAGAGCTAGTTAAGATTCTTAAGAAAATGAGGATTAATATAGTTTGTGTCCAGGAGAACAAATGGATAGGACCTAAGACTAAGGATGTAGACGGGTATAAGTTATGGTTCTTAGGTAGGTCGAAGTATAGGAATGGGGTAGGCATTTTGGTAGACATCAAGCTAAATGATTAGGTGGTAGAGGTTAGGAGGGTCAATAACATGATGATGACGATTAAGTTGGTAGTTGGATCGTTCACTATGAACATTATTAGTGCGCATGCGCCACATGCGGGCTTGAACGAGGAGGAGAAGATGCGCTTTTGAAAAGATCTGGACGGAGTGGTTGGAGGTATACTACCCACTGATATGTTATTTGTAGGAGGGGATTTCAATGGACATATCAGATCACTTTCGGGGGTTATGACGACATGCATGGAGGTTTTGGCATCGGGGACAAAAATGGGGGAGGCGTCTCGCTTTTGGAGTTTGCTAGAGCTTCTGGGATGGTGATAGACAATTCGAGGTTCCTGAAGGAGGAGCATCTGGTGACTTTCCGTAGTTCGGTGGTTAAGACTCAGATAGACTTTTTGCTCTTTAGGAATGTTGGCAACGGTCTTTGTAAAGACTACAAGGTTATTCCAAGAGAGTATCTTACAACCCGACATAAGCTTTTGGTGATGAATTTGAAAATCAAGATGGAGAAGAAGATGAGGGTTGTGGATGACAGGTTAAGAATCAATTGGGGGAGTTTGACCATGACTAGTGCAAAGGAGATGGGGGAGAGGTTGATGGCCAAGGGGGCTTAGGGGAGTAGTGGGGATGCGACCGGTAAGTGGGACAGGTTGATCAGTTGCATTCGGGAGGTTTCTAGAGAAGTGCTAGGGGTCTCGCGGGGTAGCCGTGGTAGTCATCGAGGGGACTGATGGTGGAATGGTAAAGTAAAGAGAAGGTGGAAGCGAAAAAAGCGGCGTATGCAAAATTGGTAGAAAGCAAGGATGATGTGGAGAAGTGGACGAATAGGAAATCGTATAAAATGGCGAGGAAGGAGGCAAAACTAGTGGTTATGGCGGTGAAAATGGCAGATTTTGAACGTCTGTATGTGGAATTAGAGGGAAAAGACAAGGATAAGAAGTTGTACAGACTGCCCAAGGCGAGGGAGAGGAGGGCCCGGGACTTGGATCACATGAGGTGCATCAAGGACGAGGACGACAAAGTACTGGTGGAGGACGTGCATATTAGGCGGAGGTGGCAGTCAAGATAGAGACATTGTGCCGGGAGATCTGGAGCATTCTGGTAGGTGCCGGGATTTTGAGTATTTTGGAAGCATTAAGGTTGAGGAGGTTCAGGGTGCTGTTCACAGGATGTGCAGGGGACGAGCGACCGGGCCTGATGAGATCCCAGTTGAATTTTGAAAGACCGTATGCAGGGCAGGTTTGAAGTGGCTGACGGAGTTATTTAATGTTGTTTTTAAGTCGTCGAGAATGCCCGAAAAATAGAGGTGGAGTACAATGATTCCTTTGTACAAGAACAAATGTGATATCCAGAGTTACAACAACCATAGGGGTATCAAGCTGCTAAGACACGCTATGAAAGTTTGGGAAAGAGTCGTGGAGATGAGGGTGAGAAGAGGCGTGTTTATCTCCGAGAATCAGTTTGGGTTCATGTCGGGGCGTTCGACTACATAAGCCATTCATCTTATTAGGAGGTTGGTGGAGCAGTATAGGGAGAGAAAGAGAGACTTACATATGCTTTTCATCGACCTCGAGAAGGCATATGACAAAGTCCCTAGAGAAGTTCTATGGAGATGTTTGGAGGTTAGAGGTGTACCTGTGGCGTATACTAGGGCAATGAAGGATATGTATGATGGAGTCAAGATCAGGGTACGGACAGTAGGAGGAGACTCGGAGCACTTCCCACTGTTCCCAGTGATGTTGGGGCTGCACCAGGGATCAGCTCTTAGCCCATTCTTATTTGTCTTCTGCTTGTAATTGTCATGCTAAAACTGGGAAACTGCCTTTGATACAACTGCCTTGATGGATGGACTGATGCGGCAAATCCAAGGGGAGGTGCCATAGTGTATGTTATTCGCAGATGATATAGTCATGATTGATGAAACTCGTAGCAAAGTGAATGCTAAGCTGGAGGTTTGGAGACAGACTCTGGAGTCTAAAGGATTCAAGCTGAGTAGGACCAAGACAGAATACTTGTGTCACGACCCAAACCGAAGGGCCGCGACGGATACCCGGCCCCTACCCGCCTGGTACCGCTAATCACACTATCAACACCTATTCATAATTAATTACGGACTAAGCCGAAAGAAAATTATGAACAACCCGATAACCAACTTATATATATATATGCATGTACCAAGACCGACAAGGTTGTACAAGGCTGCTACACACAGGACACCTGTCTACGAGCCTCTAAGAGAAAACATAGTATCAACAGGTCGGGACAAGGCCCCGCCATACCCATATAGACACGCAAAATTGTATCATACCAAAATCAGACCGACACTCCTGAAAGAGATGGGTGCTTCCAAAATCCGCTGAAACTGCAATCTACTCACGTGGGTCGTTGCCTTGTCTACGCGAACCTGCGGACATGAAACGCAGCGTCCCCCGACAAAAGGGACGTCAGTACGACTGATGTACTGAGTATGTCGAGCATAAATACAAGCATAACAGAATATACCAATAACTGAAACATAAACAATTGGCCAACATAAACTGCCTCTGAGGGTCCTAATACACTTGCCTACATGTTATGTGCAATACAGTGTCCATATTTATTGGCCTCATCGGGAAGTTTTCTTACTATGACAACCTCTGTGGGCATGATACCATGTACTGGTTAATTAACATATGCATGATGCAAGTGCGGTATAAATGTATATACATGTCAGTGTTGCGGATCGTGCAACCCGTCCCAATATATGTTAGTGTTGCGGATCGTGCAACCCGTCCCAATAAGCCATGCAGGCATCACATCATATCATCACATCATATTGGCCTCTTCGGGCTCTTTTGTGATAGTCTGTACCAGCTGCAGGTGGTGTGCATATATAGCGCCTTTCCCTTTCCCCATATTCCCTACATATATAATATTTACCATATAGTAGTGTGCATAGCACCAGTGGTCCAGGGTAATATATGAATGCAATGCAAAATAAAAATACATAAATGATAACACAGTATTCCAATCTCAACGGATGACATAATACCTTTATACCTTCGGCTAACATTGAGAATATCTACATATTTCCGTATGCCTCAGTAAAGACTTAGAAACATATTTAGACATGCTTTTAGCATAGGAATCAATAACACGAATATTCTTAACTACTAGGAGCAGAATAAATTATGGAGCAATATCACGGTTATATTTCGTTACATAGAACATGCCAAAAGAAAGAAATAATTTGTCTTAACATACCTTGATTTTACCTTTGAATGACTATAACAAGTCAATCCCCTTGATAAACATTCAATCCTTAACTGCCTATACGGGCCCGTAGAAATTCGAAATAATCTTTAACTTACTTGTAAAGAACTTAAGAGAATTTTATAAAAAGTGAAACTGTTAGCAATGTTGCTACAGCAATTCCGTAAACAAGGAAATGAGAAAATAAACTTGTGTTACTTTTATATATGCGAATGAAAACTTATCAGAATGTATAAAACATCCTAACTATTTAATGAACATGACATTTAGGTGATATAGCTCCACCTAGCCATGTATAGGCGGTGGAGCATGATATGTTGACAAGTGTTGCCCCTAATAATACTTAAATAGGCATTATATTTATCCTACTATTTATACGTTAATGTTACCAAAAAAAACATTTCTTTAATTAACTAAGTTAATTTCAAAATCCACATTATGTTATAAAGATGACAGATATTTTATATTAAGACATACACTAATATTGAGGTACCTACATATATATATATATATATATATATATATATATATATATATATATATATATATATATCACCACATTCTAATATTATTTCTAACCACCGTCGTTTCACTTGTTATGTCCTAAACTATTTCGGGGTCTAATTATTTTACATACTAAACTCTTTATTAGCACACGTAAATATACCAAAGATTTTTCCAACGCTCGGGTCTATTTACACACGCCTAGCGATTATATAAATGCTTAGCGACTTAAACTGTAACCCGAAAGTACGGGACGTTACAACTTGGAGTGCAAGTTCAGTAACGGGAGCGACCTTGAGACATGTGTGGATGTGAGGCTTGGTACTCAGGTCATTCCAAAGAAAGGAAGCTTCAAGTACCTCGGGTCTGTTATCCAAGGGAATGGAGAGATTGATGACGATGTCACACATCGTATTGGGGTAGGGTGGATTAAAAATGTGTCACCAAAACTTAAAGGCAAGTTCTATAGGGTGGTGGTTAGACTAACTATGTTGTATGGGGAGTGTTGGCCGGTCAAGACTTCGCACACCCAAAAGATGAAAGTTGCGGAGATAAGGATGTTAAGATGGATGTGTGGGCATACAAGGAGGGATAGAATTAGAAATGATGATATCCGGGACAGAGTGTGAGTGACCTCGGTGGAGGATAAGATGTGGGAAGCGATGTTGAGATGGTTTGGACACGTGCAGAGGAGAGACACAAATGCCCAAAGGTTGGTTATGGACGGGTACAAGAGGGGTAAAGGTAGGCAGAAGAAGTATTGGGGAGAGGTGATTAGACGGGATATGGCGCAGGTGTAACTCACTGAGGACATGACCTTAGATAGGGGGTTATGGAGGACACAGATTAGGGTAGTAGGTAGTCAAGCGTAGTCCTACCTACGCTTACAAACTTGTAGTTGTAGTGTTATTATTGTAGGCCCGCTTAGTCTATCATACTATATGCACAATATTGCTTTATAGTCACCTGTTGTTTGATTTATGTTGCTATGTGTATTTTATTTATCTTATTTACTCCTGCATTAATTATTGCTTCTTTTCCGAATTCGCTATCATGGCTTAGTTGCTTTGTTTGTCTTACTTCGCTTGTGCTTTGTCTTGAGCCGAGAGTCTCTCGGAAACAGCCGCTCTACCTACCAAGATAGAGGTAAAGTCTGCGTACACTCTACCCTCCCCAGATCCCACGTTGTGGGATTTCATTGGGTATGTTGTTGTTGTTAATACATCACCAATAAAATAAATAGTGAGAATAGGAAAAAAATATTTTTTTAATAGATGGAGCGTAAGTTGGTTTTTGCCTATATTCATTAAGTAACAAAAATATTAGAGTTATATAAAATAACATAAATGAAATAGTAGGAAAAATTACGGCATAAACATGTCAGCTGCATTTTAACATGAACAAAGTCCGAGACTAACAGAAAACACGAACTTTAAACTTCGTTTTCCTCTAAATTCCTCTTCGGCGAGTTTTGTACATGAAAACAACCGTTGGCATGCATAATTTGAATTTTTTTAGACAAATCAACTATTCAAATTTTGTCACTCTTCGGTTAGACACAAACTAAAAATCATTTCTCCGGTGGATTAAGCCAACAAACTCAAGAAGAAACACAAAAATAGAAGACCAAAATTCAATACATAGCAACTAGCAAGGACATAAGATTAATTTAACATGCAATCTCCTAATATTTATCTGGTCTGAGATCATCAAGCTAGTACCATCAATGAATTAATGTCAACCAGGAACAAAAGCGCTCCAAGTAGTTACATTAAGATAAACTTATAGTTAACCAACATGAGAAGCAGAAAATGTATTTAACTGACCTAGATTAATCCTAAGATCTGATCTTCTACGCATTTACAGAACTATAATATGCCATGTAACTTGTACAGATCGTCAGCGATCAGCAGAAGAGTCAGCAGCATCTGTGAAGGACAGAAGAGTACCATAAGATCTTGAAATAAAGATAATAAAAGCATGTTGTTTGGTAAAGTGAGTTTTGGAGAAACAGAGATAAAAAAAAAAGGGCAGCCGGTGCACTAAGCTCCCGCTATGCGCGGGGTCCAAGAAAGGACCGGACCACAAGGGTCTATTGTACGCAGCCTTACCTTGCGTTTCTGCAAGAAGCTGTTTCCACGACTTGAACCCGTGACCTCGGCAACAACTTTACCAGTTACTCCAAAACTCCCCTTTTAGAGAAACAAAGATAATGACGGATAAATGCAGGATACAACAGTGCGCTATTTTTGCTCCATAGACATTCATAAAAAATTAAATAATATAACAAATTGCAAAACTCAGCTTTCCAAGACTCAACAAGTGCACAAGGAATATCAAATGTGAAATATTTATAAATAAATGCGACGAGGTACATTTGTATAGATATGCAACATTATAATCAACTACTCACTCGATGTTTATTGAAATACTAAGCTTAATGGTGCCTTAAAAGCTTCCTACTGACCCTTTGGAAAGCTCTAGGTGTGGCTGGAAAGGAAGAAGTATTTCTCAATTCTGACTTTCTTTTTGTTCCAAGAATAGGATAGGAAGATATTAGAGCTGCTATATTCCATCTCAGAGCATAATATCTTCTTGCCAGGACATCAGGGAAGGAATCAAGGAGGAAATTCAGTTTCTACCATTGATTGAATATTCAAACAACTATGACTCAATCCCAAACAAGTTGGGGAATTGATTAAATACTCACTTTAGCAAAATGACATGCATCTGCTGTATTACACTCAATTTCCCTCAACTGTCTCTCTCTCTCTCACACACACACATTCAGGTAAAACAAGCTGGCTTCCCCCACATATCTCAGGCCGATAGCAGCTGATCAGGTTTAGTAAAGTGGCCTTTCTCTTTACTTGTTACCAGTGTTATGAAATGATTAACTCCTAACTATTGCACAGATAATTTGGAACCTAGATCTTCTACGCATAAGACCCTAATATACATATCATTAGGAGCACATGCCAGCAGCATATGAGGATATATAGATCACCATTCATTTTAAGGTATTACAAATATCTCACTGATAAATGTTTTTTTAATAGTCGTGGTTTCCGAGCCAGCTTACACGCACCTCGACTAATTCCACAGGGTGAAAATTTGAAAACGCACTCCTGGTGGAGCACCTTCAAGTGTAAAATTTTCACGTATATAAACCGACGGCCCATTAAATATATTTACACAGAAGGTGCTCTGCTATCCATGAGCCTTTAGTGGATATTTCAAACTTTAGAAAAAGGCTCATCCCTCCTAAAACATCTTCCGTGTAAATTTTAAAAATCAAAGAAACTGAAAAAATAAAATTTTCTGCTCCAATGTGACAAGTGAGGCAGCTTTTCCAGACCTAAAGGCTCATACATCCCAAGGCACCTTGAGCAAACTTACTAAACACCCTTTCCTAAGAATGCAGACCCCGTTATTTCACACCTTTTCCAGACCTAAGACTCAAGTTCTAGCATAAAAGGTACTGGATCAGTAGGATGCATTCTTCGTGGAACGGGGTCTGCAATGACTGGCGAGTGCCCATAAAGGCCGTTTTTGAAATAACGGGGTCTGCATTCTTAGGCAAGGGCGTTTTTGTAAGTTTGTTGAAGGTACCTCATTACGTATGAGCCTTTAGGTCTGGAAAAGCTGCCTCACTTGTCACATTGAAGTAGAAAAATTTACTTTTTCAGATTCTCTGATTTTTAAAATTTTACATTGAAGGTTCTTTAGGAGGGATGAGCCTTTCTCCAAAGTTTGAAATATCCACTGAAGGCTCATGAATAGCAGAGCACCTTCAATGTAAATATATTTAACATGCCGTGAAAATCGTACACTGAAGGTGTTTTAAAATTTTACATTGAAGGTTCTTTAGGAGGGATGAGCCTTTCTCCAAAGTTTGAAATATCCACTGAAGGCTCATGAATAGCAGAGCACCTTCAATGTAAATATATTTAACATGCCGTGAAAATCGTACACTGAAGGTGCTCCACCAAGGGTACGTTTTCACTATTTTGGTTACAAAAATTCTGGCAAACCCAAATAGTGAAAACGTACCCTTGGTGGAGCACCTTGAGCAAAAATTCCAAATTAAACTAGCTCACAAGCACTTTCTGCTTATTTATGCATTTGGCGAACACCAAAAGTGCTTGCAACCATTGGTGAAGCCAAGATTTTTGCCAAGGGGATTCAAGAAGTTAAAGAAACAAACACGCGAAAGAAGGCAACGAAAACACTATTTTACTATTGAAAACACAACTATGTATAGTATTACAACTATCTCGACGAGGTTTCATATCTTGAAATGTTTTAATAATAGTATCATTAGAAATATTATCAAACACATCTTTTTGTACATAAGGCACCAAGCAACAACTAAAAAATCATCAATCGACTCCGCAAGCCATTCTTGATAAACTTCATTGCCCAAAAAGCTCTTTCAATGGACGCAATGGCAACTGGTAAAATGCAAAGCAAGTTTCACTAAGCGAATACAAGAGGATAATTTGAATGCTTCTTTGTCTAAACTAATCTTTTTGAAAAACCACAAAGCCCAGTTGGAACAGAGAATTTTTCATCAACATAAATAATGTAAACTGGCTCTCAAGAGCATCCATACTAAATTCATCAGGATATCATTCATTATTTTTCCTGATGTCAGGACTTGAAAATGAGTTGATGGGATTCAAACAAGCAATTCCATGAAGCAAATCAGTCCTCATTTTGCCAAAACAATCATTAAGTTCTTGAAATTGCCAATCAATAATTTTGCAAAACATTTCAACACGATTAACGATGTGAGACTGTATAATCAACATGTTTACGTCGTGATATTAAAGAGCTAACATATGGCTCATCAAAGTTAGAACCAAAATGCTATATTTGATAGAATTCTATTCATCATCCCTTAAATTTGCAATCATCCCTTTGCTACTTGATAACTTGCTTCTTTTTCTATAAGCATTTATTAAACTCATTTGTGATTGCTAAAACATCTCTAATCAAATGCAACATGAATACAACCTCAAATGTTTGACAAGTTCTGAGATATCCCTTTGCCTTGACTCTTTCACCCGTGGAATGTTTAAGAATAGAGCCAAACATAAGATTAAAGTTACTAAAAGATTTATAGTGAGATCCCCAACGAGTATCACAAGTTTTAGCAAGCCCAAGTTCGTGATGCAAGCCCCTATTAGTGCTAAGCTCGTTAAAAAGATTTTTTTCTCTTTGAGATTCTCGATATTCATCCATACATTTAAAAGAAGCTCCTAAAAAATTCAAAACCAATATTACAAGTTCTCCCACTTCAACACATTTTTTAGAAACCGCAATAAGAGTTGGTTGAAGCTGATAAGCGAAGCAACGTATAGAATGCGTAGACCGACTTTCTTGCCTAATCAAGATTTTAAGGCCATTAATATCACCTTGCATATTACTTGCCCCACCGTAACATTGTCCATGTACAGAAGACAGACTCAAGGAATGTTAAGCAAGTAAATCAACAATAGCTACTTTTAAAAATAAAGCACAAGTATCTTTAACATGAAAAATGTCAATAAGCCACTCTATTACAAATCTCATTCTATCGACATATCGTAAAGCAACAGTCCTTTGCTCCTTACGTGACACATCAAAGATTCATCAATCAATAAGGCAAAGTAGTCACAATTTAATTCCTCTATGGTAGAGCCTTAATTGTTTCAATCTTGCATGCAATCACGAATGTTGTCGCACCTTTTGGCATACCATGAAAGATGCAACCTATTGTTTGAATTGTTATCTATCTAAAGACACTAATTTCATCAAGGTGGAGGTGATGTATTTTCAAAGATAGGCTTTAAGATTTGGCCGAAAAAGACTAGTTTTGGAAAACATATTGGAGGGCCCAATAACATTCATAATCAGTCAAAAAAGAATTGGGAGGATTCAATACAACAACAGTCTATTCAATCTGCATTTCAGAGACAATCTAATCAACTTAAGTATGAGTATCGGATCCACTTAACTGCTTCAGTTCATGTAGTAAGACTTCTTCTAAATCAAAATTGACATTCTGCGATCATAATGAATCTAAATCATCACTTAGTATGGGGATTTTCAAGTTCTTTCATGGTAATACCTAGTGCGACAACATTCGTGATTTTGTAGTGGAACATGCTCCATAAAATGCTTAGATGACTTCTCCAACGATTCAAAAAAAAAAAATTGTTACTGCATGCAATATTGAAACAATTAATAAGGCTAATATAGAGGAATTAAATTGTGACTACTTCGCCTTATTGGTTGATGAATCTTGTCACATAAGGAGCAAATGATTGTTGTTTTACAATATGTTGATAGAATGATATTTGTAATGGAGCGACTTATTGACATTATTTATGTTGATGATACTTGTGCTTTAACTTAAAAAATTAAAAGAAGCAATTGTTGATTTACTTGCTCAACATTCCTTGAGTATGTCTTTTGTGCATGGACAATGTTAGATGGGGTAAGTAATATGCAAGGTGATATTAATGGCCTTAAAATGTTGATTAGGCAAGAAAGTCAGTATGTTCATGCTATACATTGCTTTGCTCATCGGCCTCAACTAACTCTTGTTGTGGTTTGATTTCCAAAAAATGTGTTGAAGTGGAAGAACTTGTATTACTGGTTTCAACTTTTGAATGTGTTAGAAGCTTCTTTTAAACGTATGGATGTATATCGAGAATCTCAAAGCGAAAATTCAAGAGGCATTAGATTTGGGTGATCTTAACACTAATAAGGGCTTAGAGCTGGTGATACTCGTTGGGGATCTCACTATAAATTTTTTAGTAACTTTATTTTTATGTTTGGCTCTATACTTGATGTTCTTGAGTCACTTTTTCTTGATGCACATTCTACGGATGAAAAGAGCCAAGGCAAAGGGATATCTCAACACTTATCAAACATTAGAAGTTGTATTCATGTTGCATTTGATGAGAGATGTTTTAGCAATCATAAATGAGAATAATAAATGCTTACAGAAAAAGGAGAAGATATTGCAAATGCCATGCTACTTGTTGAAGCAGCAAAGAGAAAATTGCAAAATTTAAGGGATGATGAATGGGATTCTCTTATTGCTAAGGTATATGTATTTTGTATCAAATATGACATTTTGGACCTAACTTTGATGAGCCATATGTTAGCACTTTAAGATCACGATGTAAACATGTTGATTATATAGTCTCACATCATTATCGTGTTGAAGTGTTTTACAAAATTATATATTGACAACTTCAAGAACTTAATGATCCTTTTGGCGAAGTGACGATTGATTTACTCCATAAGAGTGCTTGTTTGAATCCAATTAACTCATTTTCAAGTTTTGACATCAGGAAAATAATAAGAATGGTTGAATTATATCCTGATGAATTTAGTATAGGTGCTCTTAAAAATCGGCTTGCAAGTTACATTATTGATGTTCGTGATGTTGATGAAAGGTTCTCCAATCTAAATGGCATGTGTGATCTTTAAAAAAGATTAGCTCAGACAAATAAGCATTCAAGTTATACCTCTTGTATACTGTTGAAAGCGCTTTTTCGACAATGAAGTTTATCAGTCAAATGAATGATGATGTTTTTAAAGTTGTTGGTGCCTTATATAGAAAAAGATGTGTTTCATTTGATAATATTTATAATGATTCTATTATTAAAACATTTCAAGATATGAAACATCATCGAGTACAGTTGTAAACGTAGTTGCATTTTCAATAGTAAAATAGTGTTTTGGTCGGCTTCTTCACATGTTTTTTTCTTTAATTTGTTGAATCCCCTTGGAAAAAATCCTACCCCCGCCACTGCTTTCCCATGTCCATTATAATCATGACGGTCCACTATGAAACACTTCCCCATTTCCAACTGATATTTGCGTCACTTTGTATGAAGAAATATCAATAAACCTGACAGGTTAAATGAGAAGAAATTCTTGGCAATCTAAAACCAAATGGACTCAGGCAATTGCAACCAGAATCGCCAACATAGTAAAAAATAGTTAAGCAGGAAATCACATTGTAAAAATATCTTCTCATCTTTCATGGTGTCCATAGATTTGTAATTCATGACAGCAAGATTTTCCCATTTTCATATCTAAACTTTGCTAGAAACTTCCATTTTGAATATTCCAATTACATATTTCAGACATTTACTTTCTATTTTCCTCTATACACTCAACATTTGCCTTAAATACTCAAGCCAGGGACACAAGCTCACTTACTTCCCATTTTTGAATATCTTCCCTTGCCAATCTCAGACATTCTGTTTTCACTTTCCGTTTTGCAACTATATTCCCTACATTGCCTTAGATAGTCATGAAAGGGACATGAGAACACTTCTGTTTTTTAATATCTGTCATTGCAAATTACAGACATTCTATTTCATTCACGTTCATTCAACTATATTCCCTACATTGCTTTAGATACTCATGCTAGAAACATGTGCATACTTAAGAACTGTTCTTATATGGGCATTTCTCAGTTTCATTAAATAGGTTTTATGGTGAAGTAAAGATGGACGAATGGTGCTGGTGCCTTTTAATCAAATTTCTTCATGAACTTGCTCAGTGGATTTAATAACAAACAGCTTGATTAAGAAGCAGATATTCCAGTTATCAATTCCAGTAACACAGCTACAGTAGAAGCGGTCAAGGGACATGCAAATTTTGAAATATTTTCTCCCTTTTCTTGATGAACAAGCATTTCCAATTAAAAGAACCAGTTTCATTTTCCATTTTCATCTATAATTTTGCTTGACTTTCAGTTTTCTATTATCATAAATCAGAAAATTAAGATATTCTGTCTTATTATATTTGCATTGCCTTCACATACACATGGAAGGAACAGGAAGGCACACTTGAATGTTGCTCATAGGCACTTTTCTTGCACTGAAACGGTTATAACGTGAAAGTAAGGAAAAGATGAAGGCACTCTGCTGCATAAAATTTGTGTATGAACTTGCTCACTTATAGAAATCACAAATAGGTTGATTCAGGAACGAAGAAATGAATCTATACCTGATAATTAATGACATATCCAAAGGAGATACTAATTGTGCTCCTCAGAAATAGTAGGTGATACATCTGTTGTTTGCTTCGCTTCGGACATCTCAACTTCGCATGCAGCAACATCTTGTGTATTTTCATTTTCCATTCTCATCTGTTTGAGCTTATCTAATTGTATAGCATGTAGCTCATATCTGATCATCAACATAAATTGAACTTTAACCTCTTCGGTCAGCATAAGCACAACAGCATTTGCAAAGTCAGTGCATGGAACTTACTTGGCAACAAAACCCTTAACGAGTGCAAAATATATCGTCCAAAACTGGTGCTCCTTCAAATAACGCGGACATAATTTAAACCTCAATTCTGAGAGTTCCTGAAGGTTGCAATGAAGAATAGATTTAAGAAGATAATGATAGAGTGAAGACAAGCTACCACAACTAAATGCCAACTGATAAAGCTGATGCAGGTCTCTAACCCAATATAGTCAAATCCACAGAAATAATATATTTTCATCTGCTGTAAATGCATGAACCAAAATTAAGCTCACAGTAGAAAACTAATCCCCAAAGAGAAGCACTAATGCACAGAAGTAGGAAGAGAATAGACGCAAGCTGATGAAACGAACAAGTCTCTCAGATATAGCCATCAACCGGTAGAAACAAGTATGTAATAATCAAACTCAACTCAAGATACTGCCTAGGGGAAGGGCTGCAGGATCACCTAAATCATGCAACAAAGAGACGAAAAAAGTCACTAATCTTCATTTTCTTCATATTTTGGTAGTTAATGTGGCATGTATTTGCCAGCTTCACATGCCACCATTTGTCAAGTTGTAAAATGCTGCTAGCCTGGTAGATTGGTGTTAGGGTCTTCTTCTAGGGAGATGACTGAAAATCCTTACTACATCGACCTATCTAAGAAAGAAGCTCTGCTAATGCCAAACAACATACTCAGTGCTAAGAAACTGGACACTGGACTTAACTCATCTGCAAAAGTTTATTCAGGTGGTGAGGAGTACTTAAAAATACATAAAGAGACTACAACCTATACACTAAGCAATGTGAGATTCTAATACCCTTGAGGCCTTGACACGCACAGGACTGGACATTTGAAGCATCTAATAATATCAAAGATGGGTCTGATTCTAATACCATGTAATAAAAAAAGGACATTGGGTGTAACAAAACTTCAAAAGATACTTGAAGTGGAAAGGATTTCCCAAAACTATATAAAAAGAGTACAGCTCATACATCAAATCATTTCTCTTGAAAATATTGGTGATAACTTTTGCCCTACTAAAACATATCTATAGGCTGCAGCCAGCACTTAATAAATTCTAGATCTCAAATAAAATAGACATAATACAACTGTAAAACCCTTGCCAGAGATATTTAGTCTAGTCACTCCTGCAAGCAAAATAAACTCACACCAGGTCAAGGTTCTTTGTATTGTCTCATGCTACGGTATAAAACAAAACCTTTTTCCATAACTGAATACTCCCGTATTTCCTTTTCACATGGCAATCTTTCCTTTTCAGTCGATAAAGAAAAGAAAAGACACTTTTTTATGCTTCTTCTACGATTCTCATTTTAATCTTAACGATATGTACTTCTAGGAATTGATATGAGATATTGAAAGCTCTACTAGATAGTAGGAGTACTTTGGTATGTTAAATACATTTAGTTTATGTACCAACAGTCCCTTATTTGTTAACTCTGTGTCCTGTCAAATATTGTCACGTAAACAAAATGGGGGAAGTAAGCAAAAGTCCATTTTTATCTGCTAGGCAGGATGAAGTAAGGCATTAGAAGCCTTTTGCTGTTAATGGTTCTAGTCCTCCAAACCACTTCTTGGTTCTAGTCCTCCAAACCACTTAGCACCAAGAAAAATGCATTTGGTGATATGTGTGTGTGTATTTACATAGAATGTGCATTTTTTACAAAGCCAAACATTAGTGCCTCTTGAAATCCACCAGAAAAAATCAAAATCTTAATTAAACCAAGTGAGTCTAATTCAACAAGCTCAAATGATGAATCATATTGACAAACAATAGAAGGCCTAGTCTTACAACATCCAAAACGCAATTCCTAAATCTTCCTTCAACTCAGTTTTCTAAAACCTAAAGGGCACAGAAACAACAACAACATACCCAGTGTAATCCTCCAAGTGGTATCTGGGGAGGTTAGAGTGTAAGCAGACCCTACCCCTTTCCTAGACCCTCAACTCAGAATAAAGCAACAACAAAGCAGGTCAAATAACAGTAACTTCAACAAAACAGTATACTAATCAGAGAACAAGAAACGGTAAATTATAACAACAGACCTTGACTTTAGAAAGAACAAGCAAAGCATGACGCTGTTGCCAATGAGATAGATCTCTCTGTACATTCTCGGGTGTATCTCCACTGCCCTTGTTACCATCCTCCTCATCTAACAACAAAACCATATAACAATTACAACTATGCTTCAATTTCAGACAAATTGAGTCGACTATATCAGTGATTCCACTCAATTTGGACCCATTTCATTTAAATAAAGGATAAAGAAATGGAACCTGGGAGAGAGAAGTTTCGGAAGGTGTCAATGGAGAAGGATTTGATAAAATCGAGTAATTGGTCAGTGATGCCGTGGAGTAGTTCGTTGTCTTTAAGGTTAGGTTGAGCAGTAACATTAGTGGTCGTTGTAGTTCTTGAGAGGCTTCGTCGGAACCATGAATATACATCCATCTCCACTCGCTGGATGACTCATCTGAAATTAGTAAAAATGAGGAGTTTTTAACTCAAATGGACCATTAGTTTGGGGTATGTCAATTTTCATCCTTAAGATAAAATCTCAAGCAAATATCATCATTCAAATTTACAAAAAGTGAGTGTGCCTTTTTGGTCTAGACTAGAGTAGTTATTGAACTCCACTTTCTATTACTTTGTTAAGGGAAAAGTCCCGAAGGCGAAACCCTCCACTTGTATCAGAGGTGGGATGTAAATCGAGGAATATGCGCGAGTAGCAGCCCTGTAAAGGAGAGGACCAACGGGACACGAACCAAAGCAAATGACCCTTGCAATATTTCAGCAAAGACTGTTACCACACGGATTTGAACCCGCGACGTCGTAGTGGTTGTACCCCAATCACATTGCCACTTACCCACTCGTATGTGCCCCTGGGGGCTCCACTTTCTATTACTAGAAGTTAAAAAAACTGTCACATTGTTGAGTTTTTTTTTTTTTTTAAGAGATATGAATGAGAAAGGGAGAGGCACATTTTGGATTTATCTCTTTATCTCACTTTTTTATTGTCTATAACTTTAGAGGTATTGTCTCAGTTTTAGACATTGAAATACACTAAATTTTTTGAATCTTTCTTCCCTTTAAATTTTCTACATTTGTTTGTAAAATAAAAATATCCTAGAGTCGTGTGATTTGTTGCCGCCATTTGAGTTCGTTGAAGTTCTGCAATTTGCATTGCCGCTATCGCATAATAATTTTTCATTCTATCATGGGATAAATTAATCCATTAACCTTGGAAACTATGAGAGGATTAGATTTCTTAAGGACACACAAGAAACTTGTGGGCTTGGAAATTTTCTATTTTATCTATTTCTCATGATAGTGCCTCTCTGTGATCCCTCCGTTCGTTTTGGTATCAGAGTCATGTAAACAAGTAGTAATAGGTAACTAGTTCAACACACTTTCTAATTGATGAATATCATCAGAAACAAGAACACTGTTAAAAACAGTCAAAAAGAGGAATATGATATACCTCAACATTTAGATCTACTTACTAAGTGGACTATTCCAAAAATCCAACCCATGGTGATATATCAAATGGGTACTCTAGAGAAAATAGGTTTCAAACAAGTTGTTAAAACAACTGAAGAGACCATCACTGTAGATAGCGATCATGCTACCTTTAAATTATTAAATGACAGTGACATTTCCCCTTATAGGGAAATCCATTGATTCATGAATATTGGGTTAGTACAAGTTGCGTTTAAGCCACTTACATTAAGAGGCTTACCAGAAAGCTTTATAGCTGCTCTAAGGGATGATAGAAATCAGAACTGGAAAAAATCTCTTATAGGTACAGTACAGACCAGATTGGCATATGACCTTTTTTTATTTTAATGCATATCCTAACTTACAAGTATCTTTGCAGGATGAGAATTCATTAAATGCTTTAATATTAAGTATTAAGTTGCATGGATATGATTATATGCCTGGTACCGAGGTTATATGTATTTGTTATAGAATTTATTTTAAACATTTATACACCATGAATCCTATGTGTAAGATCATGGATTTAAAAAACGAAACTATTTTAATAGAAACGATTTTTGATAAATAAAAAATTACCACCAAGAGACCAATCAAATAGGATGAAATAGATTTTCCCAAAGAATGGGTCATAGAGGGAGTTGTTCCTCCCAAGAGTAATTATAATACTTATATTACTCATATTGAACAAACCCGAGATGGGACTGTCAAGCTAAAGTTTTCTAAACCAAGTTACTTGACAAATGATTTTGGATCAAGGTCTGCTGGATCTGATGTTTCAAACCGTTCTTATATTTCACCAGCTGATTATATTGTTAGATCTCCATCACGAGCTTCTACTTCACGTATTCAAGATTTTATAAATCCACTTGTTCCAAATAATACTGATAGCAATAGAATTGATAGGATTATAATTGGTAATGATAATATTGTCAGAGGAGTTAATGAAGATCCAGATATAACCGAGTCAGACATGGGTTATTCAAGTATTTAATGGATCAAATTCCAAAAATTGATTTTAGTCGGGGATCGCCCGCACGAAAGAAAATGAATAAAGACTTTTATAAACCTAGATGGGAACCGTTTAAAAAATGGTTTTATGAAAACAGTGGACGATTAGTGCTTCAAGATGATTTTTATAAATATCTCTCTCAAGCTAACAAAATTATTTCTTTTGCTCCTTGGTTTATGGCTAAGTATGTGGGAGATTATATCTCTGTCTTAGAAAGAGAGTACAAACTCTCTAGTGGGGGGGAGTCGTTAATATTATTTTCCCTCTACAACAACATTTCCAAATTGAAAAGGATAATAAAGTTTTTCATTTTACTGCCTTTTCTAAGTTATTTGATGATAATACTGCCTTAGTCACAACTTCACATATCAATAACATGCTCAAGCAGAATAATTACACCAATGTTTATATGAACATATTGGGTGAACAAATTGTTCTTTTACATAATAGAGTAGAGAAATTGACTTCGAAAATTATGAAGTTGGTTCCTTCTTCTATCCATCATACACCTGTAGCGACTCTTAGCGTGCAGCCTCCACCTGAGATCAATGATTTCAAGTTAAGAGCATACTCAGAACTTGAGCAATTACTAGATGATAAGTTTAAAGGTTTACGAATCAGCCTTTTAATGAAAGATTATGAGTTAGACCTTTCCGGTGATGATTATAAGCAGAAGATGTCTGATGAGATTAATAACCTAGAAAAATATGCTAGGAAACCCTTATAAAGGATGTACTACTACCCCAGAACCACTCCTCAGGATGTATTGTTTGAGGAGCAAGTGATTGTTGATAACAATAGCTACAGTGGAAAGAGTATCTATGAATGGAACATAGATGGTTATATGGAAAGACAAATTTATATAGCGGTTCATAGAATGCTTATGTATAGCACAATCTGCAAAGCTAACAGTAACACTGACAAAACTGTTGCAGAAATAATTATATCAGGATTTACTAGCCAATTGAAAGACTGGTGGGATCATTATTTGACCCAAGAACAACGTAATAGTATTATTGGGGTAGTGAAAACTGAATCAGGTGTAGAACCTACGTAGAATGCGGTATATACCTTAGGGATTAATATTATAGAGCATTTTACTAGAAGATGGTAAGATGATAGTGAAAATACTAGAACCTTACTCCAGAACCTATGATGCAAAACCCTCACCTCATTTAGGTGGTATAAGGATGTTTTCCTTAGCAGAGTCATGGACTTACTAGAGTGTAATAGCCCTCATTGGAAGTCCAAGTTTATATATGGATTATCATCCCTCTTTGCGGAACGAGTTAGAAAGTCCCTTAGAAAATGAGGAATTACCATCAATTATGACATTTATACTTATGGAAGCCTCATAGGCACATATATACAAGAAGGTTTAGCCTTGTGTAATGAGATCAAGCTTAATCAGCAGATCAAAAGACATAACCTCAATGAAAGACAACAGTTAGGGGAGTTCTGTGGTCAGTTTGGTATGAAAATATCCAAAGCCAAGGTGTCTTAAAGACGTAAAGTTAAAAATCAGGAAAGCTTCCAAGATGGAAAGCAAAACGCATGGATAAGAAAGTAAGAAGAAAGAAATAGTTCAAAACTCGCAAGAATTTTATAAAGTCAAAAAATCCAAAGACATGTTGGAAATATGGCAGGACATGCCACTATTATAAGGATTGTCAAGTTAAGAAAACGATTAAGGCCCTTAACATTGGAGATGATTTAAATTATCCAAGATATTGCTGAATGCGAAACCAGAAGATTCAGGTTTCGAAACTGATGGAGCAAATGATTCCTCCTCAGATGAGGAGATTAGAGTTCTTAATGATGAAGATTATATTGCTTCGAAAGAAGAATGCTTACCCTATCAAATCGGACAACCTTGTTCTAGCAAACAAAATAAGGAGGATGATGAGTTTTACAATATATTTGCTCAATTTCAAGATATGAACATTAATGTTCTCAAAGGTGATACCCTTATGAAATTATTAAAATTGATTAAGGATTCAGGTATGAGATCACATATTATAGATCAACTCCAGGATGTTCCAGAACCTTCACTTATTAAGTAGATCTAAATATTAAGGTATATCATATTCCTCTTTTTTACTGTTTTAACAGTGTTCTTGTTTCTGATGATATTCATCAATTAGAAAGTGTGTTGAACTAGTTACCTATTACTACTTGTCTACATGACTCTGATACCAAAACGAACGGAGGGATTACAGAGAGGCACTATTAGGGGTACATTTTACAGTTCGACAGGAACTGACAGGGCTGTCTTAACACAGAATAAATCCAAAAATGCCCTAACGCCACCACAACTCAGCGGGCTAAAACAGGACCATCAGCCTGAGGTTCAGACATTTCGTCGGGGCTGTCCTCTGCCCAACCTTAGTACCCTCTCACATGAATCATCAGCTTTATTAAAGCATTAGTACCATGATTCCAAGTAGTCTAGTGCAACATAGTTATACTAAAACGTGCGGAGGGATCACAGAGAGGCACTATCAGGGGTACTTTTTACAGTTCGACAGGACATGGCAGGGCTGTCTTAACTCAAAACAGATCAAAAAATGACCTAACGCCACCATGACTCAGTGGGCTAAAACAGGACCATCAGCCTGAGGTTCAGACATTCTGTCGGGGTTGTCCTCTACCCAACCTTAGTACCCTCTCACATGAATCATTATCTTTATTAAAGCATTAGTACCATGATTCCAAGTAGTCTAGTGCAACATAGTTCAACACAAGGGATTTAGCCGATCATAAGCTATCCCAGAAGATAAATATATAATAAAAATAAAATAAAACAAATTTAAAATTACCTAAGAAGTCGAGATTGTGCTCAGCGCAAGGGGATGTAAATCAAATCTTAAGCTTTTATTGAAGAGAGTTTTTTATAAGGAGAAGAGAGGTTAGCTCAAGCCTGCCTTCTACTTACAACTAATGATCCTTATATAATGAATCCTATGAAAATACCGACAAATAAAGTGGCCCAACACATGGCCGACAGGGTTAAAAGATAAAAAGTAATAAAGTAAAATTGGCCAAAATTTATGGGCCCTATCATAGTACAATAATTTATCTACTTTATTAAAGTAGATTCCATTTGTATGATGGCTTTTATGATGGGTCCACCATCTACTTTCCTGTGTATTACACATTTTCTTTCCCTTTGTCTTTTCCCATGGAGGATTCCTCCATCTTATCTTGAAATTTCGCAATGTATTCTTCAATGTCGAAGTCTGCCTCACGTGGGTCTTGGGAGTCCTTAATATCTTCCTCCTCTGTATGGATAGATGATATAGAAGTATCTGAAGGGAATTCTTCATCCAGATTTTTTATCAAATCATTTTTTTACTTCTGCCATATAAGATGCTATAATTTCTACTTTTGAAATTACTCCCTTTTTAAGTTAGAGTTTTCTGGCAATATGCTGAAATGAGCTATTAATCTTTTGGCCCTGGTTGAACTTGTTTTAATTTTGTATAACCTCCAATGGATGAGGTTATCTGGTCTATTAGTTCATGCCCATTCAAAGCACCATATGCGCTATTTTGTAATAATTTCTTCCAAAACCTTATATAAAAGGTTCGTTGTAAGCATGGAATTTGTTCTAGGGTATAACCCACTTCCACCGACCATCGCATAATCTAGGGAATGGAAAATTTGATGAAGAAATGCATATTAGCAATTCCTTTTATAATAGATTTATTATTCTCACACTCTATAATTCTAGGAGAAACGTCAATCCATTCGGTATATAAACCTTTAAATATTTGTGGCAATATGTTAACAGATGGACCATAATTTATCCACCAATGCCAAAACCAAGTAGGGGTGTTTTGTTTATAAACATGAGAACATATCTTTATAAATCATGAATGTTTTTTTGTGGGGGTTTTCATATAAAAAAGTTTTATAAAAACTATCTATATAATCCCAATAATTGAATTTTACCTAAACTCTTTGCTCAGGGTGGAAATATTCTCGTTCCTTCAAAGTGCTAAACCCCCCAATCTTCTGGAGTAAAAATCTTTTTTATAATGATTTTAGAGAAGTTATAAACTTTCTTGGTATGCATAGGAAAATAATGTTGAATTTCAGTCGATCATGTGGTTGAGAGTATGGTCTCATGGTGCATTCTTGATTTATAAGTTGAGAGTATGGTCTCATAGTGCATTCTTGATTTACTGTTTCTGAATCTATAATATATTTTGCTTTACCTTCAATATTGGCAATTCAAAATCTCTTTTTATAAGATTCATTTTCACGAGCGGAAATGAAATATTGTGGCTTGTGATGCTAGGTGTTGGATGGTGAAATTTTCATGTTTGTGGTATGCAAACAAAATGCATTGGAGGAGAACATGACCATATATAAGCTTATCCTTGATTATTTAATTATATGCTCAACAACTAAAATGTTCGGAGAATTGTTCTTGAAAATTTTATGTTTGTAAATATTATTATAAATACTGATTGTCAATCTGCTAAATTTATGTTTAATAAAGATTGCAAACATGATGTTTCTAAACAAATGTTTGCGAGATGGCAAGTTTTATTAGCGCCATTTGATTTTGAAATTCATTATAAAAAGGGGACAGATAATAGTCTGCCCGATTTCTTGACTAGAGAATATTTGGGTTCATAACTCCACAGTTTGTTATACATATTTGCAGGATAATGAGGCCCTCTTGGCGAGGCGGTGACCCCAATTATAAAGGTCGTGGCGGGAGAGGCAGAGGTACTGGACGAGGTAATACTATTGTCCAGCAAGGAAGCAAAAATCTTATAGCACAAGATCAAATAGGGACTTCGAGCATTGATAAAGAAAATCTGTTATACCAACAATTCATGAATTTTATAAAATCCAGAGAAAATAATGATAAACCACAACCTTCATAAGCAAAGGTTGCTAATGAAGAACAAGATGATAATGAGGGTTATGAAAACATGAGAAGAAAGAAGTTATACTTCTTCTCGATTATAAAGATCTTCAATGGAAGGATGAGCCATGGAAGCTCATGGAAAGGTATTTAGAAACTAGGTCATACTCTATCTTGACTTATAAATCAAGAATGCACCATGAGACCATACTCTCAACCACAGGATCGACTGAAATTCAACATTATTTTCCTATGCATACCAAGAAAGTTTATAACTTCTCTAAAATCATTATAAAAAAGATTTTTACTCCAGAAGATTGGGGGGTTTAGCAGTTTGAAGGAACGAGAATATTTCCACCCTGAGCAAAGAGTTCAAGGTAAAATTCAATTATTGGGATTATATAGATAGTTTTTATAAAACATATTATATGAAAACCCCCACAAAAAAACATTCATGGTTTATAAAGATATGTTCTCATGTTTATAAACAAAACACCCCTACTTGGTTTTGGCATTGATGGATAAATTATGATCCATCTGTTAACATATTACCACAAATATTTAAAGGTTTATATACCGAATGGATTGACGTTTCTCCTAGAATTATGGAGTGTGAGAATAATAAATCTATTATAAAAGGAATTGCTAATATGCATTTCTTCATCGAATTTTCCATTCCCTGGATTATGCGATGGTCGGTGGAAGTGGGTTATACCCCAGAACAAATTCCTTGCTTACAATGAACCTTTTATATAAGGTTTTGGAAGAAATTATTACAAAAGAACACAAATGGTGCTTTGAATGGGCAGGAACTAATAGACCAGATAACCTCAGCCATTGGAGGTTCTACAAAATTAAAACAAGATCAACCAGGGCCAGAGATTAATTGCCCATTTCAGCATATTGCCAGAAAACTCCAACTTAAAAAAGGAGTAATTTCAAAAGCAGAAATTATAACATCTTACATGGCAGAAGTTAAAAAGGATTTGATAAAAAAATTAGATGACGAATTCCCTTCAGATACTTCTATAGCATCTATCCATACAGAGGAGGAAGATATTTAGGACTCCCAAGACCCACATGTGGCAGACTTCGACATTGAAGAATACATTACGAAGTTTCAAGATAAGATGGAGGAATCCTCCAGCACGGGAAAAGACAAAGGGAAAGAAAAGGTGTAATACACAGAAAAGTAGCTGGTGGACCCATCATAAAAGCCACCGCACAATGGAATCTACTTTAATAAAGTAGATAAATTATTGTACTATAATAGGGCCCATAAGTTTTGGCCAATTCTACTTTATTACTTTTTATCTTTTAACCATGTCGGCCACGTGTTGGGCCACTTTATTTATCGGTATTATCACATGATTCATTATATAAGGATCCTTAGTTGTAAGTAGAAGGCAGGCTTGAGCCAACCACTCTCTTCTCCTTGTAAAAAACTCTCTTCAATAAAAGCTTAAGGTTTGCTTTACATCCCCCTACGCTGAGCACAATCTCGACTTTTTAGGTAATTTTAAATTTGTTTTATTTTATTTTTATTATATATTTATCTTCTGGGATAGCCTATGATCGGCTAAATCCCCTGTGTTGATCTATGTTGCACTAGACTACTTGGAATCATGGTAATAATGCTTTAATAAAACTAATGATTCATGTGAGAGGGTACGGGCAGAGGACAGCCCCGACGGAATGTTTGAACCTCAGGCTGATGGTCCTGTTTTAGCCCGCTGAGTCGTGGTGACGTTAGGGCATTTTTGGATCTGTTTTGAGTTAAGACAGCCCTGCCAGGTCATGTCGAACTGTTAAAAGGACCCCTGATAGTGCCTCTATGTGATCCCTCCGCTCGTTTTGGTGAGTTGATCGGGCTGAAATCAAAATCTGAAGTTTATAAATTTTTATAATAATTTCAAATAATATATAACTATAATTTGATTCATAATTAAATATTTATAACTATATATATGAATTAAAATTACTAAAATTTATGTGAACGACACTACAAATTTGGGGTAAATTTCACAGATGGTCACATAACTATCACTTCTTTTTCACCAAAATCACTTAACTATGTTTTCTAACACAAAAGTCACAACTGTCACTTATTTTCACCAAGTCACTTAACTATGTTTTCTAACACAAAAGTCATAAAACTTTGAACTTACTAACACAAAAGTCACACCTACAGAAAAAATCATCTTTCAATGGGTAATTTTTATTTTATTTTAGTCTAATAAATACAAACTCAATTAAAAAAAACCGACCGATTCAAAATTCATATGGAGAAATTAAAATATAAAAGATATTGTACCAATCCTTCCACCGAATATCCAATCCAAAAAGGTGTGGAACTAAAATATTCATTCTAAGGGATTAACTTTTTTTAGTTTGATAGTTTTCTTTATAATTTTAATGCAATTCAAAATCTTTTTTTATAAGATCCATTTTCACGAGCGGAAATAAAATATTATGGCTTGTGATGCTAGGTGTTGGATGGTGAAATTTTCATGATTGTAGTATGCAAACAAAATGCATTGGAGGAGAACATGACCATATATAAGCTTATCCTTGATTATTTAATTATATGCTCAACAACTAAAATGTTCGGAGTTGTTCTTGAAAAATTTATGTTTGTAAATATTATATTGCTTGATGTAAATATTAGTTAACTTTGGTTAATTTACTCGAAATAACCTTTCTTCAATCTGAGGGTATATTGCCTTTCTCAATATATATTGAAAAGTTTTATATTTTATTAAATAGTAAGAAATTGAATTGCATAGAGTAATATTTATTATTATTTGCTTCGGAAGCAACAATCTTGTGATACTTTTTTTTTTAAAAATTATTCACCATTTTAGTACTTCTTAATATCTGCATATGATTTTTGGTTCGGTCAATTTTTTTAATGGATTTATATTTTTTAGATTAAAAAAAACAACTACCATCGAAAGTTGGATTTTCCAATAGGTGTGACTTTTGTATTTGAAAACATAGTTAAGTGATGTTGGTGAAAAAAGTGATAGTTATGTGATTTTTGTGTTAGAAAACATAATTAAGTAACTTTGGTAAAAAAAATTGATAGTTATATGACTATCTATGAAATTTACCGTGTAAATTTGCGACAGTAGATGGAATCTATCCAGAAAAAAGACATAATTTTCATGGATCCACCGAATAGAAAGTGAAAAATGAAAACAATGTACTCCATTCAGATTAAAAAGAATGTCTACTTAAATTTTATTTTTTATTCAAAAAGAGTGTTCACTTATCAAATCAAGAAAGAATAATCTAAGGAATGTGTTACTAAACGAACACTCTTTTGATTTCCAAGGAGTAGTATATTATTATTAAAAAAAAAAGAAACAATTAAACTTATCGTTCAATCATTTCTTTTCCGAAATCATGGCGCATGACAAAGTTTGACCACCGGGAAAAAAAACAGAGAGAGGGTGAAAAGTGAAACAAAAAGATTCTCCATGAAGAGGCAATTGCATATAGGATACCTTAATTCCTCCTATCCCGATTTAGAAAAGCTGCCATCGTCCTTTTTTTTTTATGAGAAAAAGAAGAAGATGGAAATGATAATTTGCTTCTCAATAGTTAAAGCAATAATATCTCTAATGAATACAAAGAGATCTCAATATTTAGAAACTCGAAAGATCATAGTAAATGAGATATTAATCTTTCTGGGGAGCGTTTCTCATTAATATATATAGGGTATGGGGAGCGTTTCTCATATATATATATATATATATATATATATATATATATATATATATATATATATATATATATATATATATATATATATAGGGTATAATGTGGAATCATCATACAACAGGATCATATATCTACCATAATTATATAACACTAAATATGACTAAATATAATATTGTACACATTAATACATCCCCTCAGTCGGAGCGGGTGGAGGCCGGACGCTAAGATTTGATCTGAAGTCGAGGAAGAGCTATCTAGGAAGACCTTTCGTGAAGATATCCGCATACTAATACGAGGAAGGCACATGCAACACGTTAACATGACCTAGAGCAACCTTCTCACGAACAAAGTGTATATCCATCTCAATGTGCTTGGTTCGCTGATGCTGAACCGGATTATGAGATAAATATATGGCGGATATGTTATCACAATAGACCAAAGACGCCATACGCAAGGGACACTGAAGCTCCAAAAGAAGGTTTCGAAGCCACAGATCTCAGCAACAACATTCGCAATGCCTCTATACTCTGCTTCTGCACTCGAACGGGATAAGGTGGCTTGCCTCTTGGCAGAACATGAAATGAGGTTATCCCCTAAGAACACACAATAGCCAGAGGTGGAGCGTCACGTGTCCGGATAGCCTACCCAATCAGCATTCATGTATGATAACAATATGGTCGGTGTTGAGGGGGTATAAATGCAATCCATAATCAAGTGTGCCCTTAACATATCGAATGATACGTTTAAGAGCAGTAAAATGAGGCTCCCTAGTGCATGCATAAATAAGCATACATGCTGAACAACATAAGCAATATCAGGCCTGGTGAACGTAAGATACTGCAGTGCACCAGCAAAACTCCTATAAAGCATGAGATCTGACACTGGATCACCATCAACTGAACTAAGCTTCGATTTAGAGTCAACCGGAGTGGACATTATCTTGCAGTTCGCCATTTTAGCCCTGTAAACTATCTCATATGCATACTTGTGCTGACACAAAAATATAGTATCTGCAAACCTAGTCACTGATATCCCCAAAAAATAGCTCAACTTCCCCAAGTCAGTCATATCAAATTCGGTTTTGAGCAATGCAATGATCTCATTTTCAGCAAATCAGAGGAGACAGTAAGCACAATGTCATCCACATATAACGACAAATAAGCAATGCTACTACCTCGATGAAAAATAAATAAAGAATTATCACACTTGCTGCATACAAACCCAATCATCATAATGTACTGTGCAAAGCGATCATACCACGCTCTAGGGGCTTGTTTCAAACCATAAAGTGACTTACAGAGACGACATAAATACTAAGGGACTGCTGGATAAACAAAATCAGGTGGCTTGTGCATGAAAACCGTTTATTTCAAATCCCCATGTAGAAATGCATTCTTCACGTCAAATCCCCACATTGTATGGTATCAGAAGCCAAAACCTAAACCCTATTTCTTTTCCCTCCCCTACGTTCCCGAGAACAGGCGGCTGCCACATACATTTTTGTAGAAGACCAATTTTTTCTTCTTTCTCTACCTTTGTTTCACCCGAGAACGACATAGTTATTGTTGGGAGATTTGCTCTATGGTACTTTATAAAGCAGTACGGGAAGTATTTAACTATTACAAGTATTCGAAAGGATAAACAAAGATTTCAATAATATTTTCGACTAGAAATCTGAAAATTACAATATAACAACAAAATTGAAATTACGATTTTGTTGAAGAGTGAAAAAATGGAAAGCGGTTTATCTTTGAGTCGAGTGTGGCACTCTGTCCTTAAGACAATATTGCCCCGTATGTATCCTTTATACGTCTGGACAATTTGTCTCCCAAGATAAAACGACAATGGAACCCTTGAGCAAAGGAAACTCAAGAGCTACCGTGAAGAATATTGAGTAACGAAATGATGCTTGGAAGTTGTAGGAAGAAAACTATTTTTGTTGTGTATTTTCGTGAGCTTTATGAACTGTTATTTTTCTCTTCTTTGTGGTGCTCAACAATGGTGTAAGGGTGTGTTTATATAGGTGAGGGAGGGGCTGAAAAGCGCCTCCATAATAGCCAAATAATGGCCATTATGGAGGTAGTAAAGTCACCAACATAAATGGTGAAAGACCAATTGTTTTGGCCATTATAGGAGGAGTAATTCAGCCAAAATAAATGGCTGAATTGAGAGCTTGGACGTTTCGCTTTGTTGTGGAAATTCCAACTTTCGAAAACTTCGGGGACCAAGCTGTACATCTTGAAACTTTAGGGACCAAGCTGTACATCCGAAAGAATTCGGTCCAAAGCGCACATCTGAAACACGGGATCAAAGCGTACTTCACGGCAAAGTTTTTCGGCCCAAAAAGATAATATCGAAGGCCCACGACCCGACCGTGACCGTGACCGTGACCCGTGAACCCGTGAACCCGTGAACCGTGAACCCGTGAACCCGAGAACCCGAGAACCCGAGAACCCGAGAACCCGAGAACCGGAACCGGAACCGGAACCGGAACCGGACCGGACGGGCGGCGGGCGGCGGCGGCGCGCGTGTGGTCTTTACTTGAACCGAGAAGCACATCTAGGTCCTCCCTCCTTTAAACACATGGGATACCCCTTGGGGTCCCAAACCCCAAACCAATTTCGAATCTTATATACACAACAATTCTTTCTTCCTCTACCGATGTGGGAGAATTACACACAATACCACACTTTCCATGCTTCAAACACCTTACTTCGTGAACCAATATCTCTTTCATTTCTCAATGAAATTTGACGATTCTTGGCCCTACGGTTATCTACGTACTTAGTAGATCATGCATGTGTGAAGAACCGGATTCTCCAACATACATTACACTAGTGTTTAAGCCGTTAAAGTTGGTCGGTCGCAACTCCCGCCAAAGGCAAATTTCCAACAATCCCCTCTTGAAAGAGATTTTGGCGCACTCACATGGTGTCTTTTCATTTCCGACAATATTTCAGCGGACCGATGTTGCATAAGGAGAGGTAGCCTCGGCTTTGAACCTTCCATAGTTGAATACCATCGGACTTACTTACTTGCGCGGTGAACGTGATGTCTTGAACCGTCGGTGTTTAGTGTAAGCCAAGACAACGGTACCAACACAACAAATTCCCTTACTCTCTTCTTCGTAATGTTTTGTCCGTTTTGGCCATGGACAACGTCTTGGATTCTTAAGTGCGTTCAATTTGAGGCGGCCCGTCCTCGCACTTAAATAGGTGGTCTCCTACAAGGTATCTGCTATACCCCACTTCACAAGTGTTAGGAACCATTAAAAGTTTCCCAAAGACCTAACCTCAGTTGTTGAGGATCATTACGAGTTTTGAAAACTTAACCTTTACCCATCTGCGAGATAGCACTTAACGTCTATCGCGGGAACGGCTTTGGATTTGGTGTTTCTTTTCGAAATCACTATCCGAAGTGCTCATGCTTCCACCGAAGCGATCAACCGAACCTTTACAACTTAATTTTCCCATTGAACCAAATTACCGGGATCTCCAGGTTCGTAAGGTTGGGTTTCCATTTGTATTGGTCCGTATATTTTGGGTTTTAAGCCCATTCCCCTAGACAGAGCGAGAACACTTGATCTCCGGGTAGTCCCTTAGTTTGTAAACAAGGAAGTGACACCCGTGATGATCAAGCGCCATACGGTCTTATGTCTCCGACGGATCCCGACAGATATGTCCGACGCCGTCATCCGTGTCCTTCCTAAAGCCGACCGGCTAGCCACGAGTGTAGAAGCCTTGAAGGCACAGGTTTCTCCCAATAAGGGACGTCCTCTAATGAGTCGTGAAGTTACTCAACTTCTTTCATGCTTTATATAAAGCGATAAACTCCGATACCATCATGAATCGGTCGATGCAAGTTTGCTTAGAGGATTTTCCAAGAACCACCATACACATTTACTTGCGGCTTTGGTGTTCTTCGGATCGATGTCCGATTTGCATCTTTGTGTTCTCTCGAACATTGGACATCCGAGAATACTATAATCCGTAGATAAGCGAATAATCGGATATCGTCATATCGACTTAACGCCTTCTATTGATCATGTATTAAGATCATCGATGAACCTTAGTTCAGGCGATCTGTTTGTTGGACGATACCGGGTCGGTTGTAGTGTGTACAATACATTGAACTACACGTGACACGAGCATATCGCTCCTTGTCTATGGGTGCACCATGATTCCAATCGGTTCTATGATTCATATCTATTGGTGGCTTCAACGAGACTGTCAACTATCGACCGATCCGTTAGATGTCTTAGAAATCCAATTCCTAAGATGTCATCTGTGATACTCATATCTTTCATATCGAGACTTTGTTTCAATATGATTTTCACTCTAAGACCGTTGGTTTTCCCAACTGTTGGCTTTCTAACTTCAGAGTCAATGTTTCGTGATCGATTCATTGTTTCTGTTTTATACGAGACTTTCGGGACCAAAATGTTAACATTTCGGGGACCAAAATGAAAGTTCGGGAAGAAGCCAACAGTTCGACAAACCAATTCGATCCTCTTCTTCCAACTCTCCGGTTTGGAAGGTCGTTTCAACACCCATGCCATGTAAGATTACAATGGCCCTGGATGTGAAGCTACTCACAGGGGAGCACTTTTTACAACCCAAAGGTTCTTTTCCCGGAGGAAGATTAACTATTACACGAGTATGGTGGTTCTATATATGGAATCTATTTCTCTGTTTAGCTTCTTTCCAAAGCGGCGCTTTTGGAGATGACAATTATTTGTTAATTGTTCATGGTTCATTATTAACCATACATGCTAGAAGGACTCGAACAAGTCTTTGTCCCCTTCTTTGCTCGTCTCGGTTCAACATCTAGAATCCCCGAGTTCGAGATCCGGAATATTAAGTTCGGACGCCGGCAACTTTCGAGTCTGTAGATACGGAACGTCTAGTTCGGACGAGTCGAAGCCCTCGCGGGTTCTTGTTAACCTTGAGCAATTGCTCCTTTTCCTTTTCCAAGGAAAGTTATCTCCAAAGAATTCAAAGCATTCTTTGACGCCAAGAGGCGATCAACACTCTTGTTATTTGCGGATCCGGTGGATATGCAATCTACGATCTTAGGTCGAACTTGACTGTTTCGGTAGCCCATCTTTTACCAAGCTACCCCTCATAATTTGGGCGTACGACTTTGCGCTTGGCTAACACCGTTGGACTTGAAGTGGGAAATGAACAGTCGTTTAATGAACGATGCTTCACATTCTCCCCCTCTATCACTACGAATTTCTCAATCCGTAGGCTTAGTTGATATTCAACTTCTGCTTTGTAGCGCTTATCCGCTTCAACAACTTCATCTTTGCTTTTCAACAAACAAAGGATTCCATACGTTGTACTATCATCAAATGACGATCACAACGTACTTGTCTCCCCCCTCTATTTTGTATAAACTTCAAATCACCCAATTAGGTGTGACTAAGTTCTAGAGGAGCGGTGCTTCTTTCGCTATTCCCTTGACGGAATTTGGAAAGGTGATTTTGCCTCTTCATCTACCTCACATTTATTTTGAGGGTTTATTTCGACGGTAGGCAACAATCTCAACATCGTTAGCTTTTGAATGACTTGCTATTTAACGTGTCTTAATCTATGATGGCATAGATGCACGGATTACAAATATATCATTCATTTGGCTACAGACATCCTTGTACCATTCTTAGTTATTACAGACCTGTTGGACTAATTTCAAACTAGCTTGACCAACAGCGTCCCTTAAACCAAGTTAGAAATATGTATCACCTCATCTTAGAGTGATCACAATCCATGAAGTCCTATTGAGGACAACCTCTCCAACCCCTTTGATTTTAGAGGTGGCGTTGCTTCACATGAACAACCTTTTGCCCGTGGTTAGGGCGTAACCGGATCATATGTGATCTCGATACTCGGGTCCACTCTAGTTGCTTTGGCAGACTGAGTGTCCAATTTCTTTACTGCCTTTCTTTAGGCCTTCAGATCATTAAGACCTGGAAACTCTGGCCCACCTTACTAGGTGTCCATTACTTTTCCTATGAAATGAATTCTGGCACCACTCTAGTCGCCCGGAGGCTTTATATGACTGAGTGTCCAATATCATCATATCAAAGGAATTTTGGCCCACTTCAGTCGCCCGGAGGCTTTGTATGACTGAGTGTCCAATATCATCCTATGAAGGATCTTACGCCAAATAATATGACGGGCTCAACGTCATCAATTTTTAGACTTCTTCCGTTATGATTGGTGCCCGAGATAATTCTTGGCGCTTACTTAAGAGTGGTAACGGTTTTCGCACGATTAGTGGATCTCTCTCCATCATATGTGCGAACATACTTTACACACTTTTAATTATTAAACTTAAAAGAACCGATCTTTTTAAGTCGTTTACAAAATCCAATCTTTAAACGGGAAAGAAGAAGAGATTAAACTTCTGATTTTTAAAGCGTAAGGAATATAAATTAATTTTATATTCCTCCTTACTTTAATTTATTTTTAATCAGACATCATTTAATCTTTATTCTTGACAAGTAAGAAAAATACTTATCATTTAATCTTTATTCTTGACAAGTAAGAAAATACTTATCCCAATTTCGGATTACGCTCACTTCGGTCACTTCATCGACCGAGTGTCCATTTCCTTCTCACCATTATTCGGATCCTTTTGCGGGACAGATATAGGCCTTCTGCTACAAGATAGAATAACATCTTCACTCTTCTCCTCTTGTCCCGAGTTGACATCCTCGAGCTCTCGAGAGCGCTTGTTTCCACCGGTCTTGGTAGCGGTGACACCATGAACACGTTCATCATCATCACTCTCTTCTACCGAGAAAACCATTTCCATATCCAGATTTGGTCACATAATTTTTGACCGACATCTTTTGAATACTAATAGTAATACAATACAAAAATTGTCTTAAGTTGTTGGGAGATTTGCTCTATGGTACTTTATAAAGCAGTACGGGAAGTATTTAACTATTACAAGTATTCGAAAGGATAAACAAAGATTTCAATAATATTTTCGACTAGAAATCTGAAAATTACAATATAACAACAAAATTGAAATTACGATTTTGTTGAAAGTGAAAAAATGGAAAGCGGTTTATCTTTGAGTCGAGTGTGGCACTCTGTCCTTAAGACAATATTGCCCGTATGTATCCTTTATACGTCTGGACAATTTGTCTCCCAAGATAAAACGAGCAATGGAACCCTTGAGCAAAGGAAACTCAAGAGCTACCGTGAAGAATATTGAGTAACGAAATGATGCTTGGAAGTTGTAGGAAGAAAACTATTTTTGTTGTGTATTTTCGTGAGCTTTATGAAGCTGTTATTTTTCTCTTCTTTGTGGTGCTCAACAATGGTGTAAGGGTGTGTTTATATAGGTGAGGGAGGGGCTGAAAAGCGCCTCCATAATAGCCAAATAATGGCCATTATGGAGGTAGTAAAGTCACCAACATAAATGGTGAAAGACCATTGTTTTGGCCATTATAGGAGGAGTAATTCAGCCAAAATAAATGGTGAATTGAGAGCTTGGACGTTTCTGCTTTGATCGTGGAAATTCCAACTTTACGAAAACTTCGGGGACCAAAGCGTACATCTTGAAACTTTAGGGACCAAAGCGTACATACGAAAGAATTCGGTCCAAAGCGCACATACGAAAACACGGGATCAAAGCGTACTTACGGCCCAAAAAGATAATATCGAAGGCCCACGACCCACGCCCACGAGCCCACGGCCGCCCGTGACCGTGACCGTGACCGTGACCGTGACCGTGACCGTGACCCGAGACCCGAGAACCCGAGAACCCAGAACCCAGAACCCAGAACCCGAGAACCCGAGAACCCAGAACCCGAGAACCCGAGAACCCGAGAACCCAGAACCCGAGAACCCGAGAACCCGAGAACCCGGAACCGGAACCGGAACCGAACCGACGGCGGGCGGGCGGCGGCGGCGCGCGTGTGGTCTTTACTTGAACCGAAGCACATCTAGGTCCTCCCTCCTTTAAACACATGGGATACCCCTTGGGGTCCCAAACCCCAAACCAATTTCGAATCTTATATACACAACAATTCTTTCTTCCTCTACCGATGTGGGAGAATTACACACAATACCACACTTTCCATGCTTCAAACACCTTACTTCGTGAACCAATATCTCTTTCATTTCTCAATGAAATTTGACGATTCTTGGCCCTACGGTTATCTACGTACTTAGTAGATCATGCATGTGTGAAGAACCGGATTCTCCAACATACGTTACACTAGTGTTTAAGCCGTTAAAGTTGGTCGGTCGCAACTCCCGCCAAAGGCAAATTTCCAACAGTTATCAGAAGACCATATATCTTTTTCTTTCCTAGATTTTTCCTCACGCAAAACTACAATTGCTTCTTCACTTTTGCTTTCTGTGTCATTACACGAGAAACAAGAAAAATACAAAACTTTACCCTCTAGTTTTTATGTTTTTTTTCGTTCTCCACTGCCCAAGAAACAGTAAATTGTCTGTTTTTTTTTTCTGCTTTCTGTTTCATCACCCGAGAACAATCAAAGTTTTGTTCTTTTTTCATATCCACTATAATGACTCATTTCAACATCTCAGGCAGCCTACCAGTCCACTCCATGCATCTCCCAATCCAATTTGGGTTCGACTTTCATCACATTGACTTCTCGACGGCCCGATAATGTGTGGTATATGGATACGGGCGCCACGTTTCACCTCACCAAAAATTCTGTTAATCTTCCTCAACTACGAAGTTTAAATACTCCACAATCCATTATGATTGGAAGCGGTCATCGCATTCCAATTCAAGGGTTTGGCCACACACTAACCCCACTACCGCATCCCCACTTCTCCCTAAATAGCGTCCTCTATGCCCCAAATATTATCAAGAACCCAATCTCCATTAGAAAATTTGCCACAGATAATTCCATATCAATCAACTTTGATCCGTTTGGGTTTTCCGTAACGGACGTACGTACCGGAAAACTCCTTACGAGATGCAATAGTGAGGGGGACCTCTATCCTTTCATATCCACGTCTGCTGCTAGTGTCACCCCTCCCACTTCTCTAATTGTCCAGGTCTCTCCTTCCACTGCTCTAATACCATGTAAGAGATATTAATCTCCCTTGAAAAGTCTTTCTCATTAATACAAATATATATAGGGCGTACAATATGGAATCCTCATATAACTGGGATCCTATATCTACCATAATTACATAATGACTAAATATAATATTGTACACGTTAATAGTAGGTACTACTGTGTAAAAGATAGTATGTAGTACTGTGTAAAAGATTAGTACAAAATTAATAGAATAACATTAATTATTATAGCTTGAAATTATGCCCGTGAAAATCATTGGAAAATCTCCGATCCTACTCAAAATCAATCAAATCTAATACGAACCATGCATTCTTCCTGGATACGTGGATTCTCTTGTGTTCGGAATCTAATCAGATCTACTAGCCATGAATTTATGGAACAAGAATTAGAGCCGTTTGGTCATGAATACATGTGAAATAATATTTGAAGATTATTTCATACAAGAGTTTGTTTAAAAGCTGACCAATTATTTCAAAATTTGAAGTTTGAAAATAGTTGTTAGGAGTTTTTCAAGTTTTCACTCACAAAATTTCAATTTTATTTTTACGACCAACTAGAATTTTGATTTTCAAATACTTTTTTTTTTCCAATTTTAACTTGAAGTTTTTCAAATCTCAACCAAATCATATTCAAACGTCTATTAATAAAAGAGCTAGGTGGAAATCAATCTTATGCTCAATTACGTGATTCGAAGGATTAATTCTTTTTGCGGCCACCTGTCTTTCCTTTAACTCTATTCTCATAGCAAAGGTATACATTGGCCATATTAATTTTTTTGGGAGGAACATTAAAATAAATCTCATTGATATCCATCCCCCCCCCCCCCCCCCTTCTGTGTTAATCATAGAGTTGGAATATTGTTGAAGGACTCTCACCAGCCTGGGTCCAATTGAAGTTTATAATTGCTCCAACAAAATCCACGAGGTCATTACTAGTCTTCCATTTCCCATTTATTGCATATACTAACTATTTTCAATTTCCCATTTCATTTACTAGTCCTTCCCCACTTGGCAGATACTCGATCGAGATAAGACAGATGTAAAATGTTACTTCTTCATAATTGGACTCAATTGTCAATGCATGCCCCATGAGAAATGAAAGAAATAATCCCCTTGATTATTTTCATTGATTGAATAGATATATATACAAGTTATAAACCTTCTTCTACCATAATTCTAACTATGCAATATGGTAAGTGTATATCATAATTATGGTAAGTGTATATCCTAATCTAGGTAACAAATATACTACAATATACACACAATATACTTTCCTTAATATACAAGATTTGTCCACTGATTTTCTGCCCTCACTCCCGTGATGGGTCGCACTGCCTCTCGCCGAGAGGCCCAACAAAGAACTGGGCCTTTTTGCCGCACCTTTGGGCCGTTGTCGCTTCTCGCTTGCCTTCGTTTCTTGATCCATTAATATATATATGTGATATACACTGCTTGTATATTCGGTGTATATCACATGTATATTGCTTTGTTTAACACACCCCCGCGAGTCATAGCGGGTGGTTTTCGAACGCCGAGACTGTCCCTAAAATCTTCAAAGAGAACCGTGGTAGACCCTTTGTAAAGATGTCGCAATTTGATAACGAGACGGGACATGGCATACGCGAACTTGACCCTTTGCAACCTTTTCACGGACAAAGTGAATGTCCATTTCGATATGCTTGTGCTTATTGGTGTTGAAGCGGGTTACACGAAAGGTAGATGGCACTAATGTTATCGCAATATACCAAGGTTGCCTTTTGAATGGGACAATGAAGCTCCAAAAGCAAATTACGTAGCCAACATGACTCGGAGACCACATTCGCTACCCCTCGATATTCTGTCTCTGCACTGGAGCGTGATAGAGTTGCTTGACGTTTTGCCAACCATGAGACCAAGTTGTTGCCAAGGAACATACGGAGAGCGAAGTCGACCGTCTGGTGTCGGGACAACCACCCCAATCAACATCCGTGTAAGAGACAAGTGTGGATGTAGATGAAGGATACAAGTGCAACCCATAGTCCAGTGTCCCCTGGATATACCGAATGATGCGTTTGATTGCATTCATGTGCTCAACTCTGGGATCATGCATGAATAAACACACCTGTTGAACCGCATACGTAATATCCGGTGCGGTAAAGGTAAGATGCGGAGAGCCCCCTGCAAGGCTGCGATCGGGTCGGGTCCTCGTATGGTGCACCTGTTGCGGCACTTAGCTTTGGATTTGCATCAAGCGGCGTGGAAGTGGACTTACGGGATGACATCCCGCCCTCTCGATGATCTCGGCGGACATACTTCCGTTGAGACGAGAAACAACCCACCCGAATGATGTTTGACGACAATTCCCAAAAAATAACTCAAGGGCCCCAAGTCTTTCATAGCAAATCGGGCGAGCATGGCCATGATGGGCGGCGCAAAGCATCGGAGGAGGAAGTCAAGATGATATCATCCACATACAACAGAATATAGGCCAATGACGAACCACGACGGTAGATGAACAAGGAATTATCTGACCTGCTGTGAGTGAACCCAATAGTCGAAACAAAGTCGCAAATCGTGTATACCAGGCCCGTGGAGACCGCTTAAGCCCATATAATGATTTCTTCAACAAACGAGACATGATTAGGGCGGTTGGGATCCACGAAACCCAACGGTGATGCATATAGATTGTTTCCTTGAGATCACCATGTAGAAAAGCATTCTTGACATCCAACTGATGAATTGGCCAGGTCTTTGAAAGAGCCAAGCTAAGCACAGTGCGAATGGTAGCCAGTTTGACCACCGGACTAAATGTCTCACCACAATCAATTCCAACCTGTTGAGTCTTACCATCACCAACCAGTCGCGCCTTATGTCGAGCAAATGACCCATCTGAATTCTCTTTATGAGCAAAAATCCACATAGACCTGATAACATTAATACCATATGGACGGGGCACCAACTCCCACGTCTTATTAGCAATAAGAGCATTATATTCATCAGTCATAGCAATTTTTCAATTAGGGTCATTTAAAGCAGACACAGGATTGCGGGGCAAGGGGGATTTAGAGACATCCGAATGTAAATTAAAATGTCTCTTAGGTGTAAAAATACGCCACTGACTACGAGTGACCGGTCTATGACTCGAGGAAGAAGTAAGGGAATTTTGGAAATTTTCTGGGCTCGGGACGGACTGGCCAGCAGGCAGTGGGCCTGCTGGCCCAAATCGGTACATCTTGGATTCGGCACGGACCGGTTCCGAGTGGGCTGGACGGCCCAATAGCTGGAAGCTGTTCCGGTGGATTGGGATTGGTGGGCGTGTCGGTGCTGTGGGGCCAGCGGGCAGTGGGCCCGCTGGAGGATTTTGGGTACGGGAGATGTCCGAAAAATTCCGAATAATAAACGGGGATATTTGGTCATCCAAAAAATTATACGACTTAGGTTCGGGAGTATGAACTTTCGTAAATGGGAATTGAGTTTCATCAAAAATGACATGGCGATTGATTATGATTTTCTTGGAGGATAAATCAAAACACTTATAGCCACGATGATTCGATGGATAACCCAAAAACACACACGGGGTAGACCGAGCCTGAAGTTTGTGAATTGTGGTGGATGGGAATAACGGATAACACAAGCACCCAAAATTCCGAAGATGAGAATACGAAGGGTCCTTATTATATAGGATTTTGAGGGGGGAGGAATATGTCAGACCTTTAGAAGGAAGTATGTTAAGAATATATGTGGCCATTTGTAGAGCATGATGCCAAAAATATGAAGGTATAGAGGCATGAAGTAAGAGAGTTCGGACAATGTTATTGATGGAACGAATTTTGCGTTCGGCCTTACCATTTTGTGGAGATGTATGAGGACACGAAAACCTAAAATTGATCCCATTATTAGCACAGAAATCCCGAAACTCCCTATTGTCATATTCTTTCCCATTATCACATTGAATATTTTTATGTCTCTTTCGAATTGAGTACGAATGAACGCTCTAAATTTGATGAAGATGGAAAATACTTGAGATTTATTTGCAATTGGAAACGTCCACAAAAATCTAGTATAATCATCTAAAAAGAGAACATAATATCGATGACCCACTGAACTTAGAACAGGAGACGTCCATAAGCCACTATGAATAATGTCAAATGGCATAGAAGTATGAAAATTGGAGTCTACAAATGGTAACTTAACAATTTTTTCTAATGAATAAGACTGACAAATTGGAGTACGACTTGTACCCTTACAAGAAATAAAACTATTTTTATCTAAAACTAATAATATAGAAGACCCTGGATGACCCAGACGAGCATGCCACATGGAAGGAGAGATGGCTGCAAAGGCTGACGGCAAGGTTTGACTCGATGGACTGAAACCAGGCATGATAGGATACAGATCCCCCTACTATCACACCTCATGAGATGACTCCCCGTCTTGAAATCCTTCACAGAAAAACCAAAAGGATCAAATTCAACGGAAACAGAATTGTCAGTAGTGAACTTCAGGACCGACACTAAATTTTTAATCAATTTAGGAGCATGTAAAGTATTTTTCAAGAGAAGGGGTGGATTGGGGGGAGACAACGTTTTCTGACCGTAACCCTGAATTGTAATAGAGTTGCCATTACCAACAATTATACCCCGAGGGGTGCTCAAATTGGAATAAGAGGAGAGAGTACCGATTCGAAGTCATGTGAGTAGTTGCCCGGTGTCCATGTACCAATTTGGGTCCGGTTGAGTCAACCCCAACGTGTGCATCGCGGCCTCGATATCAGTCTGAGTGGGGCCTGCTGCATGATGGGCCTGCGGTGGTCGGGGCCCAAGAACTCTTGTCCATGGTGCACTGGGCCGTAGGCCGCTTTGTTGCTACCGCTGGCCGGGCCAGCGGCCGATGGGCCGCCAGCTGCCGGGTATTGGGCACGGACTTGGCCGCCCCACCGGCGGCCGGAAGCTATTTCTTTGGATGGTACGGGTTCCCATCGCCATAGGCCCCACTGCTGGGCCCATAGCAGTGGTGGGCCACTGTACCTTGGCTGGGACCCACCGCCTGCTTGTTGACCACCGGAACCGCCACCAGAACCGACGCGTTTGCCCCCGCAATTTTTGTTATTATTTTTGCGATTATTCTTGCCGCCGCCATTATTATGGTTTTGGCCCGAATTGTTAACAAAACCCGAAGGACTAGGAGAGGACGCCACCATGACAACTGGGTTTGCTCCGGTAGCCGCCTTTTTAGCCAAACCGGCTTCTTCCAACGTCAGTATGGAGCGGGCTTGATGGAAGTCGGGAAGAGGGTTGCTTTGGCGAAGGAGAGTTCCAACACCATTATAGGCCTCCGAAAGACCGGCAACCAACTGTAGAACTAGACGATTATTTGTTACTGGTGCGCCAACATTACGGAGTTGATCCGCCAACTCCTTTAGTTTCTTGCAATATGCAGAAACGTTCGGAAGTTCGTCCATTCGAACGAGAGAGAATTTCTGCTCGAGTGTGATGACACGGGAATGTTGGTTGTTTTGGAATATGTCACGCAATCTATTCCATGCAGCCATAGCTGTGGTATCTGGCTCAATAATCGTCTGTAGAAGGTCCACCTAAATAGTGGCGTATATCTACCGAAGAACGGTAGCATCAAGTGTAATCCATAACTCCGGATCCTCCGCAGGAAGGGGTCTAGCGGGAGGAATGATGTGATGAAGAACTTGATAAGATATAGCGTGAATTTTAAACAACTCCGCCCACGTTGCATATTGGACATTTTCCATCTCAAGGATAATAGGGACACTTAGCTTGATATTGGAAACCGTGAGGGCAGGGTGAGAATTGTTCTTAGACATATTGAAAGAACAAAGAAGAAAGAGAAATTTAAGAGAGGTGTTTTTGAGAGCGGAAGACGAATTTTGGAAGAGAAACCCGAGGAGGGGAGGGGGGTCTCGGCCAAAGGGAGGCAAAAGTTTGAGAGAAAAAAAACTTTTGTTTAGACTCTCATCAGCCTGGGTCCAATTGAAGTTTATAATTGCTCCAACAAAATCCACGAGGTCATTACTAGTCTTCCATTTCCCATTTATTGCATATACTAACTATTTTCAATTTCCCATTTCATTTACTAGTCCTTCCCCACTTGGAAGATACTCTATCGAGATAAGACAGATGTAAAATGTTACTTCTTCATAATTGGACTCAATTGTCAATGCATGCCCCATGAGAAATAGGACCGTTTAATGATTATGAAGGAACGAAAGTCATCAGTTCGTAGTTGAAGAAGCCAGTAGTTAGATCAACTTGTTCGTTTAATAGGAACTGGTCAATGTGCTGAAGCCCATTAATAGAATATTTATAGAATATTCTCATAATAATGGTATATCTTCTATATTAGGTATAATTATATTCCTCTTATAATTAGGTTGATTAATCACATAGTTTGTAGCAATGTAAATATTTCTGTAATACTATATATATTGTAAATCATTAATGAATAAAATTAGGAAACATATTTCTTTATGATATCAGCAGTCAAACCCTACATAATCCTACCCTAGCCGCCGCCCCCGCCCCCCCCCCCCCCCCCCCCCCACCGACGGAAAACTCCCTCATAGCTAGCCTCTCCCTTTTCTCTCTCCCTCTTCCTCCTAAATTTCATTTTTCATGGCTGACCAAATCAAATTCCATCCTGCACTTGCAGTCAACAATATTAAAAATTTCATCCCAATTACTCTTGAGATGGAAAATGGTCAATACTCCTCGTGGGCGGAACTTTTCAAAATCCATTGTCGTGTCTACAAAGTTATCGACCATATCATCCCTCCTACATCGAAGCCCCTCGACTTCTGATGATGAACTTTGGTCTCGCTTGGATACAGTTGTCCTCCAATGGATATACTGCACAATCTCGAATGATCTATTGTACACAATCATTGAGACCGATGCCACTGCCCGCCATACTTGGGAACGTTTGGAGAATATTTTTCACGACAACAAAACTCAACGTGCCTTATACCTTGAAAATCAGTTTAAGGATGTTCATCAGGACGATTTTCCTAACGCGTCGGTCCATTGTCAAGAACTAAAAATGTTTGTCGACCAACTCTACAACGTTGGTGCACCAGTCACTAATCAGCGATTGGTAATGCAACTTATTACAGGCTTGAATGAATCCTATGACGGCGTTGCTACCATCCTTCAACAATACACGTCGTTACCAACGTTCTATGAGGCCCGTTTGAGGCTAATTATTGAAGAAACCCAGAAAATCAAGCGCAACACCACTCAGGCTAGCATTGCCGACACCACCCTCACTACCACGATCAGGCCCTCCGATGACGGTAGGGCCTCAAATTTCAGAAGCCACAACCACCTACCCCGAGGACCCAAACCAGCCCCCCACCACTCGCAACAACCGCAAAGGCCAACAGTTCGGCAGGGGCCACGACGGACGAAATTCTAGCAGCAACTGCGGCGGCAAGGGGCAGTCAGCACTGTCAGGGAAAAACCAACAGCGTCCGCGGCAGTGGTAGCAATCTCCACTATGGGCTACCTACCTGCCGTGGGCCCCACCAACTTGGGCCTATTCTCCTTGCTTGTATCCAATATCCTCATGTACTACACCTCCGGCCCGACATGCCCAACCTGGCATACTCGGCGCACGTTCACAACAGGCTTACACAACACAATTTCCCCATCCTCCACCTATGCACCGACTGATATTGAGGCAGCTATGAACACGATTTCCTTCAATGCTCCGAACAAAAATTGGTATATGGACACAGGCGCCACATCTCACATGATGACATCACAAGGTACTCTCTCGTCTTATTCCATTTTGAGTAATGTAAATCAGAATATTATTATTGGTAGTGGACAAGGCATTCCAATTCGTGGTTTTGGTCATTCATCCCTATCCTCACCACATCCACCACTAACTCTAAAAAAATGTCATTCATGCCCCGAAACTCATTAAGAATCTAATCTCTGTGCGACGTTTCACAACTGATAATAATATTTCCCTTGACTTTGATCCTTTTGGTTTTTCTGTGAAAGATTTTACGACAGGGAGACGAATAATGGGATGTGATAGCACCGGGGATCTCTACCCTATTTCCAACCCCGTCAACAACACAACCTCAGTTCCATCAACCTTTGCTGCTCTTTCGTCTTCTTTATGACATTCTAGATTAGGACATCCGGAAGATTCTATTTTACGCTCCCTTAGAAACAATAATTTCATTCAATGCAACCGTGTCTCTAAGACTCATGTCTGTGAATCTTGCGTTTTTGGAAAACATGTTAAATTGTCATTTTATTCATCCACAAACTCTACTTTAATGCCTTTTAATATAATACATAGTGATTTGTGGACTTCTCCCAAGTACGACAGGCCATCGATATTATGTGTTGTTTTTGGATGATTATTCCAACTTTCTATGAACTTTTCCAATTGGTAATAAATCCCAGGTCTACCCCATTTTTTCATAATTTAGTGCTTTCGTAAAAACACAATTTAAAAAGAGCGTTAAATGTTTTCAATGTGACAATGGCAGAGAATTCGATAATAACCAATTCAAACAGTTTTGCACCAAACACGGTCTTACCTTTCATTTTTTCTGCCCTCACACCTCCTCCTAAGATGGTAAATCCGAACGGAAAATCTGCACCATAAACAACTTAATTCGTGCTCTACTTGCCCACGCCTCAATTCCTCCTCAATTCTGGCATTATACACTCTCCATGGCCACCTACCTCCTGAACATAATCCCAAGCAAGGCTCTAGCTCAACGGTCAACCACTCAAGTTTTATTTCGTAGGAACCTCTCCTATAAACACTTGCGTGTCTTCGAATGTCTCTGTTATCCTCTCCATCTGACCACTCACAAACTCCAACCTCAGTATTCTCATTGTGTGTTTTTTGGCTCCCCCCCAATCATCGTGGTTACTCTTACTATGACTTATCAAGTCGTAAAGTAATTATTTCTCTATATGTCCTATTTGATAAGTCTCAATTCCGTTTTGCCTCACTAAACTCGCCACCTAGGCATTCCTACTACTTTCTAAATGATGGCCTAAACTCCCTTCTAATCCATTAATTACATAATCTGATATCCCAATCAACGACACCTCACCCCACCACGGCCAGTCGGGGACATGCATCCCACCCGGTTCCTCCGAGGGAGGCTCGAACCAGCCTGTCTCAGGGTTGCTCCTCGGCCAACCCTAAAAAACTTGAATCTCAGCCAGCCGAATTCGCAACACTTGCCCTCCATCGTCTTCCCGACAGTCCCGCGGCACCTCCATCTTTTCCCGTCCAACATCCTGAAGTACACCCACGGATGATGGAAACCCGTGCTATGTACGACATTTCCAAATCTAAACTACTGTTTAACCTATCCATTTCAGTTGTCCCGTCCCCCATTCCTCGTAATCCGAAGGATGCCTTATCCGATCCTAATTGGAAAGCCGTAATGATTGACGAATATAATGTTCTTCTTGTAATAAGACATGGGACCTAGTACCCCATCCACCTGATGGTAACATTATTCATTCTATGTGGATTTTTAGACATAAAAAGAAATATGATGGTTCTTTTGAGTGGCATAAGGCCTGTCTTGTAAGTGATGACAGGTCTCAACAAGTGAGAGTGGACTGTGATGAAACGTTCAGCCCGGTCATAAAACCCGCAACCATCCGGACCGTCCTTAGCATTGCCCTATCCAAGTCTTGGCTCATTCATCATCTTGATGTCAAGAATGCCTTCTTACATGGGAATCTTCATGAAATGACATATATGCATCAACCTATGGTCTTTAGGGATCCTTTTCATCTGGATTATGTTTGTCTATTGCAGAAATCGCTCTATGGAGTGAAATAGGCTCCTCAAGCATGGTACCAGTAGTTCACCGATTATGTCTCCTCTATCGGATTTTCACACAGCAAATCCGATCATTCTCTATTCATTTATAGCAAGGGTCCAGACATGGCTTACATCTTATTATATGTTGATGAAATCACCTTCACCACATTATCTGATGCCCTCCGCTGGTCCATTTTGTCACTCCTTGCCTCTGAGTTTGCTATGAAGGATTTGGGGCCCCTAAGTTATTTCTTAGGCATCTTTGTCGTCATTCTGGCGGCCTATTTCTGTGTCAGAAAAATACGCCGAAGAGATCCCCGACCGTGCAGGCATGACATCTTGCAAACCAATCCACACGCCAGTGGACACAATTCCAAGATCAGCACCGATTTCGACCCCCCGTATTCAGACCCGACTCACTATCATAGCTTGGCTGGAGCCCTGCAGTATCTCACATTCACGAGACCAGACATATCATATACCATGAAACAAATCTGTTTGCACATGCACAGTCTGACGGAAGCACATATGAATGCCCTCAAACGTATTTTACGGTACGTCTAGGGCACCCTTCACTTGGATTACACTTATACAGGTCCTCGCTCACTAGTCTCGCTGCATATTCTGATGTTGACTGGGTGGATGCCCTGATACCCGTTGCTCCATGTTTGGTTACTATGTGTTCATCGGAGATAACTTATTGTATTGGTCTTATAAAAGGCAGCCTACACTATCTAGATCCAGTGCCGAAGCAGAATACAGAGGTGTAGCAAACGTCGTCTCTGAGTTCTGTTGGATCCGTACCCTTATATTGGAGCTTCGTTGTCCAATTAAAAAGGCAACATTAGTCTACTGCGACAATGTTAGTGAGATATACCTTTTCAGAAATCCCGTCCAACATCAGCGCACCAAACACATTGAAATGGACATTCACTTTGTGCGCGAAAAAGTGGCTCGTGGTCAAGTTTGTGTCCTTCATGTTCCTTCTAGTTATCACATTGCCGACATATTTACCAAAGGACTTTCGCGCATACTGTTTGATGATTTTTGAGCCAGTCACACTGTCCATGAACCTCCCGCTTCGACTGCGGGAGTGTAATAGAATATTTACCGAATATTTTCATAATAATTATATATCTCCTATATTAGGTAGAATTATATTCCTCTTGTAATTAGGCTAATTAATTATTTAGTTTGTAGCAAGGTAAATATTTCTGTAATACTATATATATTGTAAATCATTAATGAATAAAATCAGGGAATATATTCCTTTACCCATAATTAAGAAATATCAAGTACTTTGAAATATTAACGAGTTTTCAAACAAATATCTTAACTTGTAAAAAATAAATATTTTAAATACATGTGACTCCGCATGTTGGCGCATGAGGTGAAGGTGGAAGTTAAGATTGATGCACAAGTTATATTCAAGAAAGGAAGTTCCAAGTACCTTAGATCTATCATACAAGGTAACAGTGAGATTGTCGAGGATGTTGCACATCATGTTGGAGCAGGGTGGGGAAATAGAGGCTCGCTTTTGGGATTTTGTATGATAAGAATGTGTCATCAAAGCTTAAGGGTATGTTCTATAGAGCAGTGGTTAGACATACTTTGTTGCATGGGGCAGATTGTTGGTCAGTCAAGAAAGCACATGTTCAGAAGATGAAGGTAGTGTAAATGAGGCTGCTCAGAGATGTATGGACATATTAGGAGAGATATGATTACGAATGAAGTCATACGACAAATGTGGGAATATCCTCCATGAAGGACAAGTTGAGGGAAGCGAAACTGAGATGATTCGGACACGTTTTGGGAAGTGTGAGAATGCTCAAGTGATGAGGAGGTGTGAGAGGTTGGCTATAGTGGGTGTTAGGAGAGGTAGAGGTAGGTCGAAGAAGAATTATGACACACCTTCAAATTACTGAGGACATGACTCTAGATAAGATGGTTTGGAGGTTAAGGATTAGGGTAGAAGGCTAGTAGGTAGTCTACTGTATTAGCAACTTTGTGTTGTATTATTATTATTATGTACTTGCATAGTACTATCTTTTACTTCATATTTATTTGTTATATGTTGCTTTATCGGTTATGTTTATCTTGCCACTTTGTTGTCAATATTTTTTTTTCGTTTAACCTGTTGTTGGTACTACGTCATTGAGTCGAGAGTCTATCGAAAATAATTTCTCTCCTCCACAAAGGTAGGGATAAATTCTGCATACATCATACCCGTCTGCATACATCATACCCTCCCCAGACCCTACTTGTGGGATTACACTAGATTTGTTGTTATTGTTGTTGTTGTAACTCCGGATGCTCTTCAATTGTGCTGACGTGGATAATACAATAATTAGTTACATAAAAATATTATAAAATGTCATCTTTTATCTTATTCTCTTTATTTGTGCTCCGTCACATAATTGTGAATTCATTTTCGTTAAATTATCCCCGTTTTGTCTCTCAACTTTAAACCAACACTGGGTACATATTTGATCCAGGAAAAAGTTAATTACTAATTCCCCTTCTAAGTGATTACACTAGCAAAGGCAATGAAGAAAAAGAAAATGGTACATAGCAGCCATTTTTTTCTTTCATTTTCTTTTTCTAAGATTAATGATCACATATAACAGCGTAATAACTTTTGATAATGACTCATACTCACAAATAATAGAACAGAAGCTAATATATAATTGGAAAAATCTCACGAAATTTATTAGCATGAGTTGAAGCTGCACGTTACTTCTTTACCACTTCAAGTTCAGAGATGAATTTAGAATTTAAAGTTTATGGGTTCATACAACAATCTCAAACTAATATTATAATAATAATTGGGTTCACAGTTAAAGTTAATGAGTTCACGTGAATCCGTATGCTGCCCGTATATCCGCCCTTGATTTCAACCAAACTAATATATCGAACTAGATGTCATTCGCCTAAGTAACTCGAAAGACATGATAAATTGACACATTGTACAGATTAAGGAGATATATGGTCGACGTTTGATGTCTCTGAAGTTTGAGCTGTCTGAGTACCACATAATGTATACATTATGGCCAAATAATTGGTATAATATAGCCAAAAAAGAAGAAAAGAAAAACCATTGGCTTGAAATTGTCTATTACATGCAATTGGAATAATCGAGTTGCTAGATGCCCTAGCTGGCTAGATTTAATAAACATAGTTAGATCATAGATGTGAGATGTCTGAGACTGAAACCTCGTCTGCAATCACAGGTCCCCGTGTCACAAATGTAGCAACTAAAATCCTATTACACGCATGGAGTTGAAATTAGACAAATTATTCCTAGGTAATTAAGAACTACGTTTTCCGGTGAAAACGACTTTAACCAGAAAATCAATTAGAAATTTATTTTTATAGGGTTTAAAGACATGTGGGTCGTATCCAATCCGAAGAGACTCTTTAACGAGTCCGGTTTAAGTGATAAAAAATGAGTATGACCGATAAATAATGCAAGATAATAAACAAGCTGTGATTTAGATAAGAAAATAAGTAAACAAACAATGGATCTTTGAATTGCTTTGAGAGATAAATAATATTGCCTTAGAGAAAAGAATAATGCTAGGGTTCAAAGTGAGCAAGATGATCTTCCTTCCCTCATAAGCTATCCATATATAAGCCAAGGTTGAACTTTTCTACCCCTAAAATATGGGTGACGTGATCTAGCTGACGTCTCTAACATTCATGCGTACTGCGATACTCTGATCGAGACTAACGGATGTGACCTGAGTTGGTGGGAGTGCAAAGCAGTTGTACGACCTTCCTGGATCCTCTGAGCCTCCGAACGCATTAATTCCTCCAGATACGCTTTATACTTAATACATATAGTCCCCCACTTTGCAGGACCTTCATGTCATGAGCCCAGGAAGTGGAAGAGTCTATTCTTTTTTAACTTTACATGGGAACTCAGTCGAAACGTCACCACTCTTCCCATGATTAGATGTTTTGTCAAGACAACATTTAATGCATCCCTTTACCCATCTGGTGGCGTCTCTTCGGAGACAACGATTGTCATTTTCAGACCAGGTACACCGCTTCACTTACCGAGGCTAATGATTGCCCCATCTGGCTATTTAAGCAGGCAATCTATATCTTTTCTTTTCACATTTGCTCTCAACATTCTTCTTATGTGTACCAAATTCTTCTTATTCTCTAAAAATTCCCAACCAATGTCTTCTTCATCCTTTTCTCCCCCGTCTGATGACCAATGCATTGCCCATCTCAGAGAACAATAGGGCAGTTACTCCACTGCCTCTTCTCGCCATAGGGCCATGACCTCATCTGCTACTCAGGTGATAGACCTGGGTTCTACGACAATTGATATTATTCCGGTCAATTCCAATTACAACAGGGATTTTCGTGTCAGCCACCAGTACGAGTCTGTTGAAGGGATTACCTCTTTGATTGATGGGTCCATAATTCGTCAGGTTCACATTGATCGCCAATGAGGACCTAAGATCGTGGTGTTGCCCTCTCCTTCTAATGCTAGTATCTCTTGGGATGTCCCTTTCATGTCCATGGTATATACTTACCCATTCACTATTGGTTTTGACCTCCCTGTTCATGAAGTGATAGATGCATCTGCTATCGCTATGGCGTCTGTTTGAGGCAACTGGCCCCTCAAACATGGAGAGTTGCTCGTTGCCTGCAGTTCTTAGCAGACCTTGCAAGGCTTCCTTTTACCCTTGGCTACCTGATCCATATCTACTCCACACGTGTATTCCGTGGGGGGATAATCAATTTAGCTTTTTGAGGCTCCCGAGGCCTCATCACCAATATTGAGGATGATCACGATCGGGGATGGTGTGACCGATTTATCATGATTCATACCAGCCGCCTCCATAACGTCACTCCCGGTCTTTTTCTAGAGCAATAGAACAACACTCATGAGTATCTGGATCCTCGCTTTCTATACCATCTCCTTTTTTATTTCTTAAGCATTACTTCTAATTTTGTCTTTCATGCTTTTCCAGCAATCCCGATCCAACCAGAACCTCTACCCGATATATTTGGCTGGGTAATGGATATTTTGCGGGCATCCTGGAACACTGAAAGGACTTGGAGGGGAATTTCTGTAGACCGTTGGAGGGGCCGAAGCCATAGTGAGTTCTTCTTTTCCCCGACACCATTTCTCTGCCAGCCATACTTTTTATGATGCGATTTTAACTTCTTCTACGTCTGTAAGGTCTTTCTGCTCAAGGGTCTCTCACCAGGAAAGCGCTCTCTAGAGAGGATGCCTTTGCTTGTATTGCTCAGGCTGCCGCCGAGGCTAAGAACAACAGAAAGCATGGCCCCCCGGATGATGTTGGTGCCTCCTCTTCACGGGGAACGACTCTCCCGTGAGGACGCGTCATCGATCCCTCGGTCATTGGAGAGAGGCGATGCAGAAAGTAGTGAACATCGATGATGATGAAGGATGGGCGGCTTATGTTGGGAGTACGAGGGTGCCTTCGCCTGATGCCGTTGTGGGTTCGGGGGACCTTCCGGTGCCTGCTTCTTCGGGAGGCGGTGAGGGCTGGCCTGAGGGAGAAGGAGATGGTCCCACAATATCCATTCCCCATTTTAAGAACGACCATGGGGCCACCACCCAGTGGAGTAATTCGGCAGGCTGATGCATCATGAAGGAGTGTCATTGACACTTGTCACACTTTTAGATGAAGGTTTTGGCATCTTTCTCTATCCAGGACCAATAGTATCCGACCCTTATTATATTTTTAACTAGTGAGTCATATTCGAAATGGTTTCCGCAACTACCTTCATGTACTTCACTCATCACATATTCGGCTTCCGTTGGTCCCAAACATTTAGCCAAGGGGCCGAGGTAAGATCCTCGGTACAACTCCCCTTCATACATGCAGTACTATGCAGCTTTAACCCATCAGGCTCGTGTGACTTTGTTGTCTTCAGGAAGAGTCCCGTTCTATAAATAATTTATGATGCCATTCCGTCAGTCCTGTGTCAAACTGGTGGACTTCACCTTGTGCAAGCTAGGGTCAGGACGGAATGCAAAAAATGGACTATGGATTTCGATTCTGCCTCTGTCATCCTGGATGAAGAACCTAAATTGGGCAACATATCTACTTCGGTGTTAATCTTTCAAGGAAGTTGAGTAACCTTCCACTATTTGAAGCGAGCCAACAATGTCCTAACTTTGTCTAGATACTCCTGCATACGACCATCCTCATATTTGTCGAGGATTTGATTAAGGATTATTGAGCCCATAATTGCAGCCTCATACTCGACCTCATTATTAGTCAAAGACGCATATTTAGTAGCTTGTCTGATTATTGCCCCCGGCTAGGTAACCAGCATAATCCCCAATCTTGTGCCCTTTACGTTCGCATCCCCGTCTGTATACATGACCCATTCCCCATATGCGGTCTTGGATTCTTGGACCACTTTCTTTGGGCACAGACATCATGCCCGAACTGTAGTCAACCACCAAGTCTGCTAAGGCTTGTGACTTGATTGTAGTTCGGGCCAATAGGTAATATCGTACCCATATATCTCGATTGACCAATTTGCTAACCTGCCCAAAAATTTGTTTTTATGCAAGATTTTCCTATGGGGGAAAGTTGTTATCACACATATGGGGTGACATTGAAACTATGCCCTTAATTTTCGGGCCACGACTATTAGAACCAAGGACAGATTTTCAAGATGGGGGTAACGGGTTTCGGCCTCAGATAGAGCCTTACTGGTTTAATAGACAGGTGATATCGTACCTTTATCTTCTCAAACTAGCACATCACTTACCACAGTCATGGAGACCGCCAAATAAATCATCAAGGGCTCTCTAACCTATGGCCTCTCGAGCAGCGATGGATTTGATAAGTATTTTTTTGAGCCTCTCACCACCTGTTGACACTTTGAGGTCCACTCGAATTCTTTTTTCCTTTTTAGCACGCTGGAGAATCTTTGGCATCGTTCGAATGATCTTGATATAAATCTCCCTAATAAGATTATTCTCCCAGTCAATCGTTGTACCTTCCTAGCATTATCAAGTACATTCAGTATTTTCTCGATTGCCGGATGTGATCCGAATTGGCCTCGATGCCTCTATTTGACACTACGAATTTCAGGAATTTCCTTGAGCCCACTCCAAAGACGCATTTTTCTAGGTTCATCTTCAGGTTGTACTTGCGGAGAATCTCGAACGTTTTCTGCAAATGTCTTATATGTTCCTCTGTTTACAGGTATTTAACAATTATGTCATCTAAATAAACCTCCACACTCTGACCCAATTGATATTGGAAAATTCGGTTGGTCAGTTGGTTAAAAGTGATCCCTGCGTTCTTCAAGCCAAAGGGCATGACATTATAGAAGTAGGTTCCATGCTCCGTGATAAACGAAGTGTTTCCTGGTCCGTCAAGTCCAACCCTATTTGGTCAAACCTTGAGAAAACGTCTAAGAATCTGAGTAGTTCATGCCCGGCCACCAAATCGACAATTTTATCTAAGCGGGGCATGGGATACGAATTCCTCAGGCATGCCTTATTTAGGTCTTGCAAATCTAAACACATTTGGAAAGTATCAGGCTTTTTAGTAAATACCACCACATTAGCCAACCATTCATGATATTTCACTTCTCGGACTGCTCCCAATTTGATGAGTCGAGCTACTTTCTCTTTGACGAATAAACTTCGTTCAACCAATACCATATGCCTTTTTCGCTTAATGAGCTGACAATCTGGATTCACCCTCAGCTTATAAATGGCTAGCTCCGGGGGAACATATGTAATATCCAACCCCGACCAAGTGAAGCTATCCATGTTATCTGTTAGAAATTTAATTAACTTTTTCCGAAACTCGGGGTCCAGGCCCGAGGCTAGGTATACCTGCTCCTTAGGAAGGTCCGGATGATAGGTGGTCAACTCAAGGTCCTCTGTTGTGGTTCTCCCTGCGTCCATTTCTTCAGGATTGACGAATCCCATAGGTATTCGATCTAGCAATTCCTCCGAAGATGGGCTTTCTGTCTGCTCTTTTTTGTGTCTGGTAGTTAGTTTGATACCGAGGTTGGACATCTGTAATTGCTAAATGTTATTTTCAGCATGTTCGTCTTTTGTGGCCACCAGGATCGTGTTCTCCTATTAGGTTTCGAGTCTCTTCGGATTTCAGCGATCCCCCACGGTGTCGAAAACTTCATGACTTGATGAAAAGTAGAAGGGAATACATTCATAGCATGCAGCCAAGGTCTCTTGATCACCAAATTATAGGGCATCTCTCTCTTGAGGATGTCGAATAAAGCCTTCAAAGAGACTCCATCTACATGGGTGGTCAGCTCAATTTGTCCTCGGGTTGTTTCGCTGGACATATTGAATCTGATCAAGATCTTGATCACCGGGATCACTCATTTTGTCAGTTGCATCTCCTTGAGAACGCGGAGTTTCACTACATTTACAATACTAGCTGGATCAACAAACACACGTTTAATGTTAAAATTAAGAATTTGGATAGATATTACTAGTGCATCGGCGTACGGGCCCTCGATGCCTCTCATCTCTGCATTACTGAATGTGATATGATCTTCTATATGATCTCTTCCTCTTTTTATGTAGGGGAAGGTTCCCTGTCTTGTAGTCCTTGAAATATCGCTTTGACTATTTCCCCTTCTGTGATCATGTAGACTGTACCAGGGTGTCCCGGATGTTCTCGCGAAGTCCTAGTTCTTTTTTCTTGGGCATATTTGGATTGACTGTTGAAGAATTCCTTTAGGTATCCTCTTCTCAATAGGTCCGCCACCTTATAGTGCATGTGTTTGCAGTCTTTGATCGAGTGACCCGGGATTCCGTGAAACTCACACCAAAAATCCACATCCCGCTTATTTAGGTTGGATCATTTTGTTACCGGAAATCTAGCATTCTTTATATTTTTCATTACCATGACCAATTCTACAACCTCTATATTTAAATTATAAGATGCCACACTCGATAGACCCGACTCATTTATCGACTTCCTCAGTGACGTATCCCTATTCCTCCTGGGTTGACCTTGGTCATACTGCGACTGTTTTGCCCTTCCCTCGCTCCTAGGAGAATGGTGAGCTGAGTACGGCTCGTACTAACCCCTCGGGTATCTCTACTTAAACGGGGGAGCATTTCTGGGTTTATCTTGCAGCCCACCCTGACCTCTATCCGGGTGTCGGTTCTGAGGGAATCTTTTATCCTCATTTTGGCCGTGTACCTGTTGTTCACTTCATTCTAAGATTTGTCCTGGAACTCCCTCAAGCCTTCCTTTAACTTTCTCGAAGCATCCAAGCTACTGGCATTCAAACCGTCTGTAAACGCCACAGTGGTCTAGTCTTCAGGAATATTAGGAAGCATCATCCTCTCCGTTGGAATCATTCCACATAGCTGCAGAGCAGTTCATCCTTCCTTTGTTTTATGGTAAAAAATGTCTTCTTTGTGCGTTTCAACCCTTCGGGCCCCTTCATAGGCTTTCATAAACGTATTTGCAAGAGCAGCAAAAGAATCAACTAAAGTTTCAGGTAAAAGAGTATACCAAGAAAATGCTCCCTTTGTGAGCGTTTGACTGAATTTCTTCAACATGACTAATTCGACTTCATGCTGCTTGAGGTCATGCCCGATAATGGCTGCTTCAAAGATTATAATATGCTCCTTCGGGTTCGTGGTTCCATCATATTTAGGTATGTCTGATATTTTGAACTTCTTGGGGATGGGCTCGGGAACCGCATTCAATTTGTAAGGTATTTTTCCATACTTCCTTGTAGCCGCCCCCTTTAAGATAGGAGGGCCCCTAGTATCTAGCTCATTTGCTCATGGAGCTCTTTTTATAGCATAGAAAGACTGGCTAAGTCTGCATCTGGTATGGTTGGTTCCGCTTCTACCTTCCCCATATCTACCATGAAAGTCCCAAACACTTCGACGACCTCCGGGTTGTTCTATGGGCGGCTACCCGATGCAGCCTCGGATAGAGAGTTTATGAGCTTCTCCCAGCGCTCCATCATTGTGTTGTTCGATGCCAAGACCACGGCTAAAGCCATTTCCGAAGGAGATCCTTCTTCTTTATGCATCCCTTCCATCCTAAAGTAAGGACGTCTTTTTCTTTTCTTGGAGTAACACTTTTTGGGCCATATCTCCCTGAATTTCTACTGAATGATCTTGCTCATTTTCCTCATTCGGGAGTTTGTTAGGGGTCTCCACTGGGGGCGTTGCTACCTCTTCCATTTCTTCTTGTGCATCTAACTCCGGGTGGTTCTCCTTGTTAGAGCTTCGCAGATTTGCTGGTCACGACCCCTATGGGTCTCTCGTTTCGAGTGAAATGTTATTCCGTGACGTGCTGTTAGTTGGTTCAACCATGACCGAGAGTTATGTAATGGACTAGTTCTAAACAAACGTAAGTTTGGGAGTGTTTGGGTGACGAATTAGGGCAACACCACAATTGTCTATCCCCACAGATGACACAAAACTGTTTTCCAGTGAACATGGCTTTAACCAGAAAATCAATTAGAGATTTGTTTTTATAGGGTTTGAAGACAAGTGAGTCGTATCCAATCCGGGAGATTCATTAACGAGTATGGTTTAAGTGATAAAAAATGAGTATGGCCGATAAAGAATGCAAGATAATAAACGTGTTGTGATTCAGATAAGAAAATAAGAAAACAAATAATGGATCTCTGTATTGCTTTGAGATAGAAATAATATTTCCTTAGAGAAAAGAATAATTCTAGGGTTACAAAGTGAGCAAGATGATATTTCTTCCCTCATAAGCTATCCTTATATAAGTCAAGGTTGGGCTTTTCTATCCCTAAAATATGGGTGACGTGATCTAGCTGACGTCCCCAACGTTCATGCGTACTGCGGCACACTGATTGAGATTGACAGATGTAACCTGAGTTGGTGGGAGTGCAGAACAGTTGTAGGGTCTACCCGGGTCCTCTAGGCCTCCGAATGCGTTAATTCCTCTGGGTACGCTTTAAGCTCAATACAGACTAAATTGAGCCTTAGGGATAAGTTATCCCCACAAAAATACATCACATGCCTAAAAGAATAATGCATACATGGTGCAAAATTAAGGCGAAATACAAAAATGCTGAGATTCGCTGAAAATTTCCACCTTCGGAATACATATATACAAGTAAAAATACAGTATTTATACTCAAAATGGAGACGATCGAAAATCCGGACAGATCTGAGAATACATCGTATTTACAATTCAAACATCTAGTCAGATATGAGAATATATTGTATTTACCATTTGGAATTTTGTCAGATCTGAGAAATATACTCAAAATCACAGGTCAGAGTTGTGTGGATCTCGTCGAAGTACTATATCTGACTTTGCCAAATGCGAGAATACACTCAAAATCAATGGTCGGAGTTGCGACGAATGAAACCAAACATGGAGACAACAATGGTCGGTGTTGCGCCGTTTGGCGAAGCAGCGACTAAGACAACCATGTGGGGGGGTCGACGAATTTGGAGAAATGAGAGAGAAGAGGAGCAGTCGCTTCAGATGTGAATTTGCTACAAAATACAAAGATTAGCTACATATTGTAATATTTTAAATTATAGCTGCAAATGGTAAATACATAATATAAGTTAGTTACATCATGTAATTATTCCTACAAAAAATAGTGTAGCAAGTATTTATACGTAATTAACCACCAAAATAGGCTATTAAGCTAAACTTCAATCCAAGTATGAGATCTGATATAAATAAAAATCCTTGTACCCTAATCAAAATTTAAGGTCACTTGTCATATATCATGTCAAATTAGATATAATATATATTGTCTAATCTTATTAATGAGAAACCAAAAGTCAGCCATATTAGTTCAGATCTGAGTGGACATAATCAGTCACCAGTCGATTATCATGAAGGGTAAACAAATGGTTAAGGGTCAAATCGTAGTTCGACATGACCACAAAAAAATTTAATCTTGTTCTTATAGTTTTAAGGATCTTTGCTAGTCACATATTTCTTCTAAGGGATTATATTTGTCATTTTCCATCTAAAAGAAAGAAAAAGACGAGTGAGAGAAGGGAGTCAAATAGTAATAAAATTGATTATACATCTTATTTATTTTTGTCAAGAAATTGAAGATGGAATGGGTTACTCCTAGGGATGACAACGGATTGGATCTGGATCGGATCCTACTAGATTCAGATCCAGATCCATTTTTCATATCCGAATCCAGATCCGTCGGGTCCATAAAAATCATATCCAAATTCGGATCCATAGGGTCTACGGATCGGATCTGGATCCACATGTAAAAATTTTGCCTTGCTAAGATTGTAATCTTGCTAAGAATTTTTTTTTGAACTGACAGCGATTTTTACTTAGCTAACAGTTTACTGTATTTCAATTTTGAAATGTTCATATGAGATATTTTGTTCGTTGTCTCGTTTTGATTGTGAGTTATTAATTGAAAATGTCGGACAATGACAATAGTTATGAAAAATGCTGACTAGTATTTCCACAATTCAGAACTTGCATGTGCTTGGAATCTTCACAAATGAAGTGAATATAATTTTAACTACTTGTCTATGGAGATGTTAGGTCATTCACTAATATAACATAGATTTTATTATCGAAGTTACCTCTTTATTTTTTGGTTTTTGAGTTAATGCGGGGATAAATTAAACTTGTTTTGAGAATTAAACTTGCAAGGATGTGCTTAGTAATTTTAAGAAAATACTTATAAAATTACATTCTAGGTTATGAATATATTTAATAAAAAACGGATCCACGGGTCGGATCTGGGCCGGATACGGATCTCAAATACAAGATCCATATCCAAATCCGATCCGTCAGAAACGGATCCGGGTCCGATCCGGATCCGTCGGATCCAAATTTTGAAGATCCATATCCTATAAAACGGATCTGAATCCACCGAATTCGGATCCACCAGATCCGAATCGGGTCCAGGATCTACTGTCATCTCTAGTTGCTCCAACTGTTGGAGTCCAACATGTCAATTTGTGTCCGTGGAGTGTATTGTGAGGGTCCGTTTGGGTCCTACGGCGCATGCTCATGTCCATAAAGTTTGATTGTATTCAAGTGACTAGGAACATGATGGACTTTGACTTGATTATTGCTTCAACTTTTGTTCTTTACTTGGGCAAACCAAACAGTAGAAGTGGTGGAACTTGTCATATCACAAGCATTTAGGGGTCATTTGATTGTTGGTTAGAATACAATCATTATAACTAGTTAACATATTTAGTGAATCCCACAAAATGAACTATTGAAAAGATATAGTGTACGCAGATCTTACATCTAACTTGGGAGGTAAAAAGATTTTTCAGTAAACCGTCGGCACAAGGACAAGTAACTCAAACAATGTCAAAAATCGTGAATAAAAACTAAAAAGCATGAAAAAATTGTCTGAAAAAAGAAGTCATAACTAACACAACTTAATACAACAAAATGCAACACACCAAATATAATATTTGGTTACCAGAATAATAAAATTTTACATAACTAATCCTTACATAACTAATCCTTGCATTATTAATACCTGCATACCTCTAATCAACAATCAAATGACCCTTTAAAGATTTGATTTTAAGTTTAATTTTTGCATAGGTTAGTTATAAATTTCTTACCTCATCTAATCATGGTAAAATGCTAGTTGTAAAATGTAATTTGTTAATTAAGTTAGAGAGTAAAGTAAGTAACCTATTATATCCAATAAAATACATTAACAGTATAAATATTTTTTTTACGCTATACGTACATATAATTTAAATCCTTTTGTTAAAAAGATTTTTCTAGAAGTAGATAACATTAGGAGGGGATGGGAACACATGGGGCCTCTCTTCAAAGTAAAGAATGGGTAATCATCATACAAAGTTATCAAAAGTGGCCACCGTCACTCTTTTTGGGTTCATCTCTCATTGTGTTCCTTCATTTTCCCAACTTTTCTGCTGATTGGAATCAAAAGCCAAATTTAGTAATGATTGAAATTTTGCTATTTTGCCGCATTCATGACAAGTTCATATTAGTTCTTTTTTTTTTTTTAGTTATGCATTCTCTAATTACCTGGCTGAATTGCAAATTTTAGAATTGTATTGATATTTGATTATATATATCTACAATTGCTGGTGATCAATTTGCATTTACTAAATGTCATTTAGATCTCATTTATTTTCAATAAGATTAAGACGTCTGAATCTGAATACATTTGTTTTCATTAAGATTAAAACGTCTGAATCTGAATACACATCTGAATGATTAAGATATTGTCTCTAAATCTAGACAGTAAATGGTTAATAATGTTTATTTTGAAACATATGAATATGCATAATATATTTATTTAAATATAATAAATATACAATTCAAATAAAAAGTAACTAAATAGTAGAAATTAATTATAATCTTAATAAAATAAAAATATTATTTGATAAAAAAATAAAATATTTACGTTCGCTAGTGATGGTGGAGATGCTTTGTAGTGGCGGTGGTGGTGATAGTTGCTAGTAATGATGGTGGTGATAGTTGTGATTGTAGAGGTAGTTCATGTTAGTAGTGAGTGGCGCAATGGTGGTGGTGGTCATGATGGTGGAGTCGTTGATGTTAGTAATTAGCGGTGTTGGTCGTGATGGCTGAAGAATGTGTCTTGGTGGTAGTTGACAATGGTGCTAGTTATGATGGTAGAGGCGGTTAGTTGTGAGATTGACCGCAATTGTGATAGAGGCGACAATGGCGGTTATGGTTTTCCGTGATGATTGTGATGACATATGTAGTTGGTGGTTGGCGACGGTGGTAGTGGTGGTGGATGTGATGATAAATGTGATTAGTGGGGGTGGGGTGACAACTGGTGGGGTAGGGTGGTGATGGGTGAGGTGAGGGATATGTGAGGGTGAGGTGGGTGGGTAGCTGGGTGGTGGGCTATATGTGGTAGTTATGGCTGGTGGTTGACGGCGGTAGTGGTGATTGTGATGTTAGAGGTGGTTAGTGGAGGGAGGGGGTAGAGTGATGATGGGTGGTGATAGGTGAGTGGGTAGCTGTGTGGTGAGGTGAGGGTGGTGATGGCTGGTGGTTGGCGATGGTGGGGGTGACTGTGTTGATAGAAATAGTTAGTGGGGGGTGGGGTGTTGGGTGGTGATGGGTGAGACGAGGGGTGGGTGAGTAGTTGGGTGGTGGGGTGAGGGTGGTGGTCGCCGTGATGACAGAAGTGGTTAGTGGTGGAGAGTGGGTATGGGGTGGATGGGTGGTAGTGGGTTGGGGTAGGGGTGGAGCTGGTGGTTGTGGACATAGTGGTAGTAAAAAATATTAATATAAAATTACATCTTACTGATATTAAGACTTTGTTCAAGATCTTAATGATTAAGACCTATTAAGCCAAATAAGTGTCTTGATCTTAACGTAAACAAATGCACTTAATAGCCTAAAGTCTGAACCATTTAGATTCAGACCTCCATTAAGTGCAAACAAATGAGGCTTTAGAACTTTTTGCGTGACTTAAGTATGAGTTTCATTTGTATTAGTGCTATCGGAAGTTTATCGCACGCCTTAAACCGCCCAACACTTGATCAAAATAAGCCTGAAATTCCGACTACATGTTGGGTGCATCGATTCCCTTATTGCTATCCGATTGTTATTGTGAAATTTTGACAGGCCAACGCTCTAAGTGGTGCCTCGCACCAACTGAGGCGCCCAAATCAGGTTTCTGAAATTTTGACTTGTTTAGCATGATACTTGGCACGCACCACCACCCAAGTCCTAGTGCTACAGTCACATCGTAAATCCAGGAGAGTCTCCTGTGTCGCTAGTGTCGTAAATACATAGAAACAAGATGGGGTATATTTGTTCGAGTCTGATGCTACATGATATAAAAACATCGTAACATAATTTTCAAGAGGAGTTAAACCTTCAAGTGTCGATTCATGGAGTTTCATCTTTTCTTAATCTTCATAAAATTTATGGCTTTTGATATTTATGAAATTACTACGATGACAATGCATGACTAATTTCTTTAGTTCTAGGTAAATGAAACTTTTCTGAATGTTGACGTTCTTTTATTGATTTTAATTAGATCACGTGAGGTGCATCAAGGATGAGGACGACAAAGTGTTGGTGGAGGACGCGCATATTAGGCGGAGGTGACAGTCTTACTTCCATAAACTCTTGAACTAAAAAAAGATAGAGACATTGTGTTGGATGATCTGGAGTACTCTGGTAGGTATCAGGATTTTGGGTATTGTGAAAATATTAAGGTTGAGGAGGTTCAGGGTGTTGTGCGCAGGATGTGCAGGGGACGAGCCTGGGGTTGATGAGATTCCAGTTGAATTTTGAAAGAGCGTAGGCACGACAGGTTTGGAGTGGCTGGCGGAGTTGTTTAACGTCATTTTTATGACAATGATGATGCTTAAAGAATGGAGGTGGAGTACAATGATTCCTTTGTACAAGAACAAATGTGATATCCAGAGTTGCAACAACTATAGGGGTATCAAGCTGCTAAGCCACACTATGAAAGTTTGGAAAATAGTCGGGAGATGAGGGTGAGAAGAGGAGTGTCTATCTTCGAGAATCAGTTTGGATTCATGCCGGGGCGGTCGACTACAGAAGCCATCCATCTTATTAGGAGGTTGGTGGAGCAGTATAGGAAGAGGAAGAGAGACTTACATATGGTTTTCATTGACCTCGAGAAGGCATACGACAAAGTCCCTATGAGGTTCTATGGAGATGTTTGGAGGTTAGAGGTGTAATGTGGCATACACTAGGGCAATCAAGGATATGTATGATGGAGCCAAGAATAGGGTACGGACAGTAGGAAGAGACTCAGAGTACTTCCCAGTGATGATGGGGCGGTATCAGGGATCAGCTCTTAGCCCATTCCTATTTGCCTTGGTGATGGATGGACTGACGCTACAAATTCAAGGGGAGGTGCCATGGTGTATGTTATTTGCAGAGGACATAGTCCTGATTGATGAGACTCGCAGTGGAGTGAACGCTAAGCTGGAGGTTTGGGACATACTCTAGAGTCTAAAGGGTTCAGGCTGAGTTGGACCAAGATAAAATACTTGGAGTGCAAGTTCAGCGACGGGAGCGACCTTGAGAAAAACATGGAGGTGAGGCTTGGTACCTAGGTCATTCCAAAGAAAGGGAAATTTAAGTACCTCAGGTCTATTATCCAAGGGAATAGAGAGATTGATGATAACGTCACACATAGAGATGGCAGTGGATCCTGGATCCGGTCCGGATCCGGTGGATCCAGATCCGTTTTATAGGATATGGATCTTCAAAATTTGGACCCGACGGATCCGGATCGGATCTGGATCTGGATCTTGTAGTTGAGATCCGTATCCGGTCCAGATCCGACCCGTGAATCTATTTTTTATTAAATATAAAAATAACCTAGAATGTAATTTTATAAGTATTTTCTTAAAATTGCTAAGCACATCCTTGCAAGTTTAATTCTCAAAACAAGTTTAATTTATCCCCGCGTTAACTCAAAAACCAAAAAATAAAGAGGTAACTTTGATAAAAAATCAATGTTATATTAGTGAATGACTAACATCTCCATAGACAAGTAGTTAAAATTATATTCACTTCATTTGTGAAGATTCCAAGCACATGCAAGTTCTGCATTGTGGAAATATTAGTCAACATTTTCCACAACTATTGTGAGTGTCCAACATTTTCAATTAATAGCTCACAATCAAAACGAGACAATGAACAAAATATCTCATATGAACATTTCAAAATTGAAACACAGTAAATTGTTAGCTAAGTAAAAATCGTTTGTCAATTCAAAAAAAATATTCTTAGCAATGTTACATTCTTAGCAAGAAGATTTTTTTACATGTGGATCCAGATCCGATCAGTGGACCCGGTGGATCCGATGGATCCGGATTTGGATTTGATTTTTATGAACCCGATGGATCTGGATTCAGGTATGAAAAACGGATCTGGATCTGGATCTAGTAGGATCCGGTCCAGATCCGATCCGTTGCCATCCCTAGTCACACATCGTATTGGGGCAGGGTGGATGAAATAGAGGCTCGCATCTGGAGTATTGTGCGATAAAAATGTGTTACCAAAACTTAAAGGCAAGTTCTATAGGGTGGTGGTTAGACTGACCATGTTGTATGAGGCTGACTGTTGACCGGTCAAGACTTCGCACACCCAAAAGATGAAAGTTGCGGAGCTGAGGATGCTAAGATGGATGTGTGGGCATACAATGAGGGATATAATTAGAAATGATGATCAGGGACAGAGTGGGAGTGACCTCGGTAGAGGATAAGATGCGAGAAGCTAGGTTGAGATGGTTCGGGCACGTGCAGAGGAGAGAAACAAATGCCCCAGTGCGGAGGTGTGAAAGGTTGTCTATGGATGGGTACATGAGGGGTAAAGGTAGGCCGATGAAGTATTGAGGAGAGGTGATTAGACGAGATATGACGCAGGTGTAACTCAATGAGGACATGAACTTAGATAGAGGGTTATGGAGGACACGTATTAGGGTAGAAGGATAGTAGGTAGTCCAGCGTAGTCCTACCTACGCTTACAAACTGGTAGTTGTAATATTATTATTGCAGGCTCGCTTAGCCTATCATACTAGTAGCCACAATATTGCCTTATAGTCCTCTGTCGTTTGATTTATGCTGCTATGTGTATTTTGTTTGTCTTATTTACTTGTATTAGCTATTGCTTCCTTTTGCTTCTTTCTTTTTCAGAATTTGCTGTTATGACTTACGCACTTTGCTTGGGCTTGTGCTTTGTCTTGAGCTGAGGATCTCTCGGAAACAGCCGGTCTACCTACCAAGGTAGAGGTAAGGTCTGTGTACACTCTATCCTCCCCAGACCCCACATTGTGGGATTTGAGTGAGTATGTTGTTGTAGTTGACTTTATCATATTTGGTTATTTATTCAATCATACGCTTAATTATCTAATTATTTAATTTGATCACCAATTAAATATTATGTACCCATCTTCAATTGAACTTGACAAAGAGAATTTTGATTGCAATAGAATGGACTATAACAAGTTCTTCAACCTAAACTGGGAATAAATTCGTAATTCAGATAAACATAATTTAACTGTCTTGCTTAATTAATTTTTATAGAAAATATACATGTATTGTTGTTAACCCTAAATTTATTGAAATATAGATATTAGGATAATTTGAATAAGCGAGTAATAATCAAAAGATAGCTATGAGTAAAATTAATTATGTTAATTAATAATTCAAACAAATCAATTAGTTAATTTAAGTGAAGAACTCAACAGAATCAATAGTCTACACATAACCGTGGAATCTTTTCTCTTAGTGAATATATAGACCTAATTTGCCTCCTTTTTTTCTTTAGTTGCCGTCTTTACACCTTTTTTTTTTGCGGTATAAAATTAAAACATCATCAATTTGAGAAAATCATCTTGACTAAATAATTTGTATTGGTTAGGAAGTAAATAATTCTAATTCTTTGTGTGACGATACTCGATCTCATCGTGTTACTAACTATAAACAACAACATACAAGTATATTTCCACAAGTGAGATCTGCAGAGGATAGTGTGTACGCAAATCATACCCCTATCCTAAGGGGTAGAGATGTTGTTTCTGATAAATCATTGGCTCAAGGAAGGCATTACTGACTATCAATTACATATATTTGTATGTGCGCATTTGAGAACAACAAGTGTATAAAAGAGAGCAGAGAGTGTTTGATTAATGTTTAAAAACTGGTCAACTTGATTTATAAACACTTTTTTATTTATTTAAGTGTTTGGTAAACATAAAAGTACTTATAAGTCAAAATCAGTCAAATATCATAAGCTGATATCCCTAAAATCAGTTTCGCCACTTAAAAATACTTTTAAACAATTAAAGTTAATCAATTATTTACAATAAGCTAATCCAAATGCACGGGTTACTACTGAATTTAAATATAACAGCTGAACAAAATGAAAAAGTTGTCTGATTGGCTCGGACAGCATACCACTTGTGCCCTCTCATTTTTATCATGCCCCACCTGCGATATTTTTATTCTTTCTTTCTCGAATTACCAAAGGTTATAACTAGACCTGTCCACCGGGTCGGGGACCCACCCGGCCCGGTCCGACCTGAAAAAATTAGGGCCAGGGTCAGCTGATCCGCGAGCCACTCGACCCGAAAGCGGGGACCCGACCAGGGTCAGAATATTTTACCCGTCTGACCCGGCCCGACCCCGACCCGAATATTTTTTTAATATTATTTTTTCTTCATTAATATTTATTTTGTACTTATATATATTTTTGTCATTAATAAGTGATATAATGCATGTTTTTATAATATATTTATTGCTCTAATCTACATTGAGCTCGACATAAAATAAGATAAAAACGGTAGCTAATTATTAATTATATATTTATATTATTAGTCGTTCTGTTACTATCACGGAAGCATAATGTAGGGAGAGAAAGTAGTTGTAAATTGGTGAAACTTTAAATGGTCATAACTCTGCGCTCGAATGTCCGTTTTACCCGATTTTTTTTTATTTTGCATTTTTTTTCGAGATAGGGCCGGTCAAACAACCAAAGGCAGTTTGGCGCAGCCAATTTTTAGAAAAAACGTCCGTTTTCCCAATCAATTTGTGTTTTTTCCCAAATCGGTTTCTAATTTTCTTTTTCTTTAATCAGATCTCACGATATACAATACATTTCAACGTCGAAATTCATGGAAATGTAGGGGTGAATGCCAATTTCAATTTCAATTTCAATTTTTTTTAAAAAAATAAAAATTCCCCGATCCGGCACGACCCGACCCTGGCCAGCCAAAAATTTCCGACAGGTCAGGGCCAGGGTCGGTTTTTTTTTAAAAAAAATAGGGTCAGGCCAGGGTCGGACAAACGGAAAAAAAAGTGATCCGACCCGGCACGACCCGACCTTTGAACAGGTCTAATTATAACCATGGTAATAATAATAACAAAATTTTTTTTCCAAATAATAAAAATAAAAAAAATAGACCCCAAAGTTGGTGGTAATTGGCGTACCCCACTAAGCGAGGTCGTGATATGCAATTGAGAAGTCACAATCAAGCAGATCACAGAGCAAACGCCATCCGGTTTGATCATTTTAGCTTGTGTTATTATCTATCGGTCTAAATTTATTTGAAGGTTAATCAATTTAGAGTTAAATAAAAAATTTTAATTTAATTTTAAATATAGATTTTAAAATATTTTATGATAAAATTTATATATTTAAAAATTACATAAAAAATATTATAAGTCTGCATAATTAGTAATTCACAATATATAAAAAGAGTTTGAGAAAATCTCAATAAAAGAAAGAATTGTTTGACTTATAACTGATTAACTTTCAAATAAATTGGGACGAGCAATAGTCTTAACCGTTGTTCAATATTGTGAACTTGTTTTTGTTTGTTCAATTATATGCTCCCAATTATTCGTGTTTACAGCCCACAGCCACTAGCTTCGGTTTTTTGTTTTTTAGTTTATTTTTCCTTTTGGGTGGTAGGGAGTTATTTTCCTACAGCTAGATTTGTTAGGTTTCTTAGCTTTGACTCTCAGACGAAATCTTCAATAATTAATTAACTTAAAACATAGATAGTTATGACTATTTTGTATTCTTTTAATTCTGGACTTTTGGCTAATTATATATCCAGTTCAATTTTGTCATAGCTTGTTGTTAGTTTCTAGGCGTTTAACCAACCGTAGCTACTGTTTTCTTAATTACAATTCGTAGTTATGTTATAGCTATTTCGCGTGTATTCAAATATACAATTCCAAAAATATAATTAGCCAAATACAACTATGTTTTACCTGTTTCGCATGTATTCGAGAGTATTCAAATACACAGTTTCAAAATATAATCATCCAAATATATGTGCATATAGATCAGAATGAATAATACAATCAAATCCGGTCAAATATCCGGCAAAAATATAAAATACAGTGTATTTAAAAATGGAGAAGATAATCAAATCAGGTTGAATCTCCGACGAAATACAAAATACATCATATTTACACTAAAAATGAAGAATACACTCAAATCCATTTACGAATACACTATATTTACTTGAAAAAATCGTACACAACAACAAATTTTCGGCGTGAAAAAAATGGAGGAAGAGGCGACTCTGTTTTCAGGCGTGAAAAATAGTGGAAGAGGAAGAGGCGGAGGTGCGATGGAGATGGCAGACTCCCGATGGTGGAAGCGAAAAGGGAGTAGGAGAACATATGTGGCTATAACGACAACCAGATCTGAAACTAACTGAGGTGGAAAGCATCGGCGACGTTGAGGAGGAAGAGTAGGAGGCGCCAGTGGAACTGACAAGGCTCTCGAGTTCCAAATTCGCTTATGTTAAATGCCATCGACAACAGAAGAAGATGACAACGAACATTATTTTCCTTTGTCGTAGCTTGTTGCGTCGCTGCTCGTCGGTAAATACACCAACTCTGACGGGCAGTAAAAGTGAAAACGGAGAGAGATGGGTGAGGGAGAAGACAAGAGTGAGGGAGAAGAAAGAGGGAGAGATGAAAATACCCTGGATTTTAAAAAAAGATAAATATAATATAGCTACGAGCGGTAAATTAAATACACAATATAACTATAAATTGTAATTTATTTAAAGTGAAGTTATTATACTTATCTTAGTTATAGCATATAAAAACTCCTTAGTTTTTATCTGCACAGAGAAAACATTGAATTATCATAACACTTGCAAACATTAGCATATTTTAACTTGATCAATAGGAACAACAAAGAAAGAAAAACACTCAGTACATTTTTTTATTTCTTTAAAAGTTCTTTAAGCATATACTAGATAACATTTGGATAAATATAACGAGACCACAAGTCCGGTAGAATAGTATAATCCTTTCATTATTATGAAAAAGTATCGAGTTCGAGTTTTGAAAATGAAGATCGAAAGGAGGAGAAAGTGAATTTTGAACTGTGAATAGTAAAGTAATTTAATGTGTTTTTAAAATGAAATGTCAAAAGGAGAAAGCGGCAATGATAAAAGTTAAGGGACAAAGAGTAAAATATGTCAAAACAGAATAACGACCTTTTCTTCCCTCTTTTTTTTCCTTTTCCCCTCTTCTTTAGCTGAGTGTTTTCTTCACTTTCTCTGTTCCGACTGAAACAAAGTTATAAACTTCTTCTTGCTTTGCACCAACATTTATCACAATCAAATATATATATATCTTCATTCTACAGCAATAAGAATATATAAATGGTACAACAAAGAAGGTTAACAGGGGTGTTTTTCAATAATTGGTACTATCAAGGACATGTCCCACAAGAGCAGGGGGCGGATCTAAGAGGGTTCCAGGTGTTCACCTGAATATCTCGGTAAAAGAATACACTGTATATATAAAATAATTTTTTTATCTTTTTATATATATATATATATATATATATATATATTGAACCTTTAAACACAAAATTAGAGGTTGGTTCAATGATTTAGGTGTGACAAGTTCAAATCTCCCCTCAATGAAAATCCTGTATCTGTCAATGCACAAGAGTGGCCCATTAGTTTGGACAAGTGTAATCTATGATTTGTGCACAAATAGTTTGAATCAAAAATGGCCAAAGAAGTAGACCAACATCAATATTTTTCCACTGTGTCTTTGTCCTCCCCCCTCATTACTTGCCTTCTTTAACAACCTTCACTTTCTTTTCTCTTTCTCAAACTTGCAGTTTTTCCTCTCCCTTTTATGGTCATGGACAAACACCACTCCCACCTCCCTCTCCCCAAGTGTTCGCGCCAGCACCGCTATAGTGAATGGTTTGGTTTTTGTACTTTATCTTGTGTCTTTTTAGAAGTGTTACTGTGGTTCATTTGTAGTTTTATATTTGGTTTATCTGTATCTTAGCTAAATCTTGACATACCCGTACCAGATACTTGCAAGCATCCGTACCTAATACATAACTATAAAAGAATCCATGTAACATAGCTAAAATAACATGTTCTTGTCTTATTGCTAATAATCAGACAATTTGATCTGGTGTAGGGTGTTTCGAGACGTTCCCAGTGATATATCGATAGTAGTAGATGGTGGCATATTTTCATTACATAAGGTAATTCTTTCAATTCTCTATTCTCTTAATAGCCACTGTTCCTCTATGAGTCTTGTTTGTAGCAGTTCACTGTCTCACCGGTAATAGATTTTGTGAGGTAATTCACAACTTATAAATAGTGTGGAAGTCAGAAATTTCGATAAGGGTGTTCAAGGATACTTTCAAGGTTTAGTATATTTGTATGAAAAAAACATTTGACCTTATTAATATACATAGTATAATTTTCCGTCAAAGGGTGTTCGACCAACCAGCCTTCAGCATACATATCTACGCCCCTACTTATAAGTAATGAAAAATAAGGTAGAAAAGACTTCTTTTTTAGGAGGTGATTCATATTATTCCCTAACATAGAGACATGTGATGCAGTTTCCTCTTGTCTCGAGGAGTGGGCGAATTCGAAAACTTATAGCAGGGCAGAGGGATTCTGATATATCAAGGATTGAGCTACTTAGCCTACCAGGTGGACCTGAATCATTTGAGCTTGCAGCCAAATTTTGCTATGGTGTTAACTTTGAGATTACAGCTGCAAATGTGGCTCAGCTTTGTTGTGTATCTGATTATCTTGAGATGACTGAGGAGTATTCCAAAAATAACCTTGGTTCCCGAGCTGAAGAATATCTTGAGGTTGTTGTAAGCAAGAATCTTGAAATGTGTGTTGAAGTCCTAAAACAATGTGAAAACCTACTCCCTTTGGCTGATGAGCTGAAAATAGTCACCCGATGCATCGATGCTATAGCCTCTAAAGCTTGTGTGGAGCAAATTGCTTCAAGTTTCTCGCGCTTGGAATATAGTAGTTCGGGTAGACTCCATATGAACCGCCAAGCCAAGTGTGAAGGAGACTGGTGGATAGAGGATTTGTCAGTTCTTCGTATTGACTTGTACCAACGAGTCATAACAGCAATGAAATGTCGTGGTGTTAGGCCTGAAAGTATTGCAGCATCACTAGTTAACTACGCACAGAAGGAGTTGACAAAGAGGTCCATTTCCAAAGTTGACGTGATTTCTGGTTCAAATGCCCATGAAAAAGTTGTGGTCGAGACGATTGTTAGCTTAATGCCTGTTGAGAAATTGGTTGTTCCGATAACCATTCTTTTCGGACTGCTGAGAAGTGCTGTGATTCTTGATTGTACAGTTGCTTGTAGATTTGATCTAGAGAGGCGGATAGGATCTGAATTAGACATAGCTACACTCGATGATCTTCTGATTCCTTCTTTTTGTAATGCTGGTGACACATTATTTGATGTCGAGACAGTGCATAGGATCTTGGTTAATTTTTCTCAGCTGGAGGATAGTGATGAAGATATGGAAGATGTCCCAGTGTTTGAGTCTGATAGCCCTACTAATTCACCATCCCAAACTGCATTATTCAAAGTCGCAAAACTGGTGGACAATTACCTGGCTGAAATTGCACCTGATGCAAACCTTAAGCTGAACAAGTTCATAGCAATTGCCGAAAGCTTACCAGCACATGCTCGTACCATCCATGATGGACTTTATAGAGCAATCGATGTCTACCTCAAAGTATGTACAACCAATTGCTTGAAATGTGCTTCTGAGAAAACTTTATTTGTTAGTACAAGTTTTAAAATTTAATGGCAGGAGAAAAATTATGGTTCTTGTTTCTCCGAAAGCTAACCTGTCTATAATGACTTAAATGAATCTGGTTCCAAATTACAATATGACTTTGTTTCTTACTAATCTGTTTGCTAATGACTTAAAACGAATACGCTACCTTTTTATGAAGTGGATTAAGTACTTTATATTGAGTTCATGATTTTGCCTTTAATAGAATCTTCTAACCTAAGTCCATATTTCTAAGCCAGTTGTAGAGCTTCCTTACGTTATTACTTTTGACTAATTATCGATGTCCATCCATGGAAATTCCAGGCTCATCAGGGCTTATCAGATGCAGATAGGAGTAAACTATGCAAGCTGATTGATTTTCAGAAGCTCACACAAGAAGCTGGAGCACACGCTGCACAAAATGAACGCCTACCTCTCCAATCAATTGTACAGGTTCTTTATTTTGAGCAAATCAGGCTTGGAAATGCCTTATTTTGTTCTTATCCTGATGATGATCATAAGCCAATGCACCAATCGTGGAGGATCAATAGTGGTGCTCTAAGTGCAGCTATGTCTCCCAGGGATAATTATGCTTCTCTAAGACGAGAAAACAGGGAACTAAAACTTGAACTAGCACGAATGAGGATGAGACTGAACGACCTGGAGAAAGATCATGTTTGTATGAAGAAAAATATGGAAAAATCTAACTCCCGGAGATTCATGAATTCCTTCACAAAAACGATTGGCAAGTTGAACATCTTTCGACATAGTTCTTCCAGGGAGTCAAGTTCTCCCTCTAAGAGATCACAAGTTACTGATTCTAAGCTAACTGAAAGAACATGACATGCAAAATATTTGATAGGTTTTGGCTGCTCCTAGTGAGTAACTGCAAATGGTACTTGTAATTTATGTTCCATCGCGCAACCCCTATTTTCTGTCCCAGATCTTGTATATGACCTTTAGAGATATGCTTTAGCAAGTGTAATTTTTCCCTTTTTAATGAAGTAAAGTAAATTTTGAGTTTTGATATTAATATGATCTCCAGACGGATGTTTAAGTTATACACATTGATATATCTCATCAACAAAATTGGACAAATATAACCAGCTCCACATGTCTGACATAGCCATCTGACTAATACACTTAATTTTATTGTGATTATCTTTCTGTTCTTTTGGTTTGCTTGCTTTTCTCACTATCAGTAATTCATTTTCATAGCTCCAAACAAAAGAATTAAATGCTTCAAAGTTTATTTAGTTTCTGGATGTGTCGCCATAAGGTTTTCCAAATGGTTCATTTTACTCTTTTCCTCTCTCAAAAGATAAACAACCAAATCCCTCAATAACAACTACCTTTCATCTGAATCATATTTTTGCTCCTTTTGTCAAATTGTTTTATAATTTTCCTGCCTTTTTGCCTTTCTTCAATATACTCTTCAGTGATACTCTTAGAATCTCAATGGTAATATTCCTTTCATCAAAATTAACTGGGCAGTAGCTCTTCCACTGTTTAGTAAGTGAAAAAGTTAGTAACAATTGTCATGCCAAAAGTCACCTTTAGATTGAGTCGCCCTCGTTCACTATCCGTCTTTCTCAAACAAGATTTCAGCTCATCTTGGTTGGAACGTATTGTATACGGACGATGGTGGTTGACTACTCGTGATGTTGGAGAATAGCTGCTACTGCCGTAATAATATCTTTTAGAGTGCATAAATGTACTATTAAAGGGTGAATCATCAATAGACTGCTGAGAGAAGTTATCATGTCCATTTCTGTTCTCCTTAAAATCGTCTTCCTCATAATACCATGGAGAATTCTTAAACCTGCTGGGATGCTTACCATGTCTAAGATGCTTTGGAGTCATTCCTGCTGTTGACTTGAGAGGCGAGTTTCGATGAGCAAAGTGAAGTTTTCCAGCATTATTCATGGGCTGACTTCCCTCGAACGATGAACTCCAATCAGAAATGCTACGGTTTACATGATTCTTCAGGAACTGTTTTCCCTTAAGATTTGTGTTCTGAAGATTAAGACGACGATTGTCATGATTCTTGAGGCATTTGTTTTCCCGGAGAAGTGACGTTTGACTAATACTTAAAGAAGTAAAATCGCGGGAATCATGACTGTTGAGTGAGGGGATTGCTGGTGGCATTTGTTGATTCTGCTGCCTTTTGGCCTGCAAAAGATCATAGATTGTCTTCGTAGGAACTATGTAGAACACTTTTCCTGGAAGCAGAACTGCTTCAGGACGAACAACGATCCAGGGAAACTTGAAAACATCAGGACGGGCAATGCAGTGTCTCGGGTACTTCTTGAGAACCTCTGCAGCAATAATAGGCTCCGTATGAACCTCAACACGCCTACCAGGATGTACCAACTTTAGCAAACCTTCCTCTCTTGTTGATATGCCCATTTTTCCAGTTTACTTCTGGACTTGCTGATAAGCTTATGCAAAAAAAGAACCCAAGGGGAGGGAACTTAGTTACCCAAATTAGCAATCTTATAATATGCTATTATTCAAAACCTGACAAAAAGGTTGGTGGAATATACACGAATTGGACATAGGAAAAAGTGGAGACACTGTTGATCAACACTCAACAGATACTTGTAATTGGATAATGTATGATCTCAGAATGATTCGATTTGGTGGTATCTAAGATCCATTTTTTGTCTACTTTGATGCTGTACAATCTGTGACATAGAATGAATGGTGTCTTCAAAGTTCATGAACCAGAGTTATCTTGTTATTATCTAATTTATGCGACTCCATAACCTTCTGCTACTTGTAGGACTAAGTGAGGTAAATGTTAACAGGGGAAGGGGAAAACAGAAGTTACAGATCGAGTGTTTATAACAACAATGTCTAAAAATAAACTCGTGGTCGGTTAAACGGATATAACACCAAAATTAATATTATAACTTTTGCTTTGTAGGAAGGAAATATATTCATTTAACGAAAAAAGTTCAATTATGTGAATAAACTTGAAGTAAAACTTGTTTCTATTCGGACCAGGAATAGCACAACTATACCTAAACAGGGTTCCTGAAGAGCCTAAGCTGGTAAGAAGGTAATCCTTACATTTCATCTTGAGTCTCTTATCTTGCCCTCGTAAAGAAGTTGAAACAGAGTTAAAACCTTGAATTTATTTAGCATCTATAGAGAAAAAAAATGGCCTTTTAGTAGTGTTATGGAGGAAGTAGTATCTAAAATACAACCTAGTATGAGAGCATTGTTGGTATATGAGCCTCACTTTTTCAGTGAATAAGAATACACACACAAAGAACATACAATAGCAACTATGGAGCAGACATAGATAAAGAATCAATGAATGATCAACAGGGACACTAGCAAGTTAAGCAAGTCAGACTCAACACAGCCAAGACAGAGAATAAGTAAGACTTTTTTCAGTCGAAGAGCTAACACTCCTTCCAACGTTAAAGAGGAATTTTATCTATTAAAGAAAGTAGCCAACCCAGTAATCAAGAAATCGAATAGTCCCAAGTCTCTATGCAGTATCTATAGTCATACGTGATGGCACTTTGTCTCAAAACTCTCAATCAAGAATGTCTCAATTGAAAGAATTAAGTTTGCCAGTTATTGGCGGTTACACAGCAAGTTGTTTCGTATGTTTTCTGTTTCTAAGATCAAATAGAAACACCCCTAACCATACCTAGGTAATAGCACGTCATAGCGTTATCTTTCTCCCTGTCTCTGCTGCTCAATATATCCACTAAATGGATCAACGGAGCACTGTTAAATCGATAGTCATTGATCCGAGATGTTTTTTGTTGCCTCTCGAAACTCTTACACCCATTATGTGCCTTCTTTGGGTTAATTGTTTTTCATCTTTATTTTATGTCTCTTGTTTTGGCTCTATCGTTGAAAACATTAGTACTACTTGAGCTTCAGTTTGACGTGATCACAGACAATGCCTTCTTTCCTTTGCTTTCCTATTCTTTTTTCTTTTTGGATAAGGTTCTTTGCTTTTCTATTCTTTCTTTCTTGATCACGAATTTTTCTTTTCCTGGAAACTAATTTTGAAAACACCATGACCTCTATTACTTCTTGCTTCTAAGCAAATCAGTAACATGCATCCTTGAAGACCTTGTGACCATATCAGCCACGCTTTTTGCACGTTTCAAAAGGTAGGTAGGCATGTCAAGGAAATTGAAATATCCTAATGAATCAACACCAAAACAAGGAATTCAATTTGCAAATACTATCAACTGCAGAAACCAATAATATTAAAAGCACCATAAAAAGGAAGATCATATGAAGTCTGAGAAAGGGACCATCACTACAACAGAGTTTCTTACTATCCCATAATTTAATCAAGACTTGCTCAGATGAAAAAGACCCCCCACCCCACCCCCACCCCCCGAGCCTTTTCTTTTGGACATTTATTATGGATTCCCTACAAACTCCATCTTCAAGCTGCTGAATGTTTGGTATAGAAGCGGATGCCAAAAGCCACACCCAAAATAATCAAGGGAACCAAGAATTGGAGGAGTTTGATGACAAACTCTGATGTTTTGTCCTGGTTGTAATGAGGCTGGTTGGGAGGAGTATACTTGGTCTTGGTGGGGATGGTTGCTGAATCAATATCACCAACATAGTATTCGTCCAACATTGCTCGAGCACTGCTGCTGTGGCCAACATCCTCAAAATCATCAGTCGCATCATTTCCTGCACAAAGAATCAGTAACTCGCTCACCAGTGTCTTCAAAAGGGTTATAGTTCTTTATGTCAAGTTTGTCTAATACTTGTAAGATAACAAAATATAGGAGTAATCGATGTATGTCTTTACAACTCTGATTTTATTACCACAGATCACTACATGTAAGATTTGAGAAACTACTCCAACATCAAATCAGTAAAGCTTCAATTGGATGTCAAGAAAGTTCCTTAAGAATGTATTCTTCGATAAATTTAACTGTATTCTTCGACAAATTTACAGTAAATTAAAGGAAAAGAAAGTCATTTCTTGCATGCTAGCGAATAAAAGAGAAGAACAATCTAAAAAAAGAAAGCTTTTCTCCTACAGTTTCCTAAACTTTTTGCTTGACTTAATTTGGAGGGAAGTATTTCCTACTCTTCCCACAGTGCTAACCAAGTGCAAAAAGATAACTTTCTGGTGCTTTCCTTTTCCTTCCCAAGAGACCAAAAGGCACCAAAGTTCTAGTTGCAGGAAATAGTCAAAGTATATTACCAGTTGCAGATATCAGAACCTCATCACCTCCTGGGTGGTCATCCAAGAATTTTGTCACATCATATACCTGTTAAACAGTAACCAGAAAGTTTAGAAGAAATAGAAGAAACAGTAAAAAAGGGAATAGTAGAAGCAGGGTAACATCAAATACAAGGCACATATGAAGTCAACTACTCAAAGTAATGCAACATTTAGTTGCTCCGAAATGGCAACTTTCAACAACAAAGTACAGAGTTCACACGATCCCTGAATCACTTCCAAAAATAAAAAGGGTAAGAGAGAGAGAGGGTAAAATGGCATCGTGTTGTCAAAAAGAGGAAGACCTCAACATGTGGATGGAGTTGTTAAAGATGCTACCTGGTAAGTTCTAGCTATTGCACCTTCTTCACTAAAAATGGGTTCACTTAGTCTTCAGTTCCAAGAAAACCCCACTTCACATTGGTTGCTATAACTAGCTTCAGGCAAAACCAAAAGTGTATCGATGAGGGCATTAGCTTGGGTTATTTCACCACGTAACTGAACTTCAAATATAGTATATTATGCCATCATAACTTTGGAAGTAAGATCTAGAAGGCACATACATTTTTTAATTAAAAGAAAAAGGAACACATGCTAGGTGTTTTCTTCCTATCTATCCAAAACTTTGGTAGAATTACCCGTTAATTGTACTCGTCAGAGGTAGCAGGTATCCGGTGGAATAGTTAAGGTACTCGCAAGTTGGCTCGGACACCATTATAAAAATAAAGAAGAAAAATGGAATGCATGCGAAGAAAATATAAGAATTTGGATGACAAAAATAGAGCGTCTTCCCCTAAAAGATAGTCATACAAAGGCCAATGAGTGACGTCTTGAAAGAAATCCATGCTTAATACGTGTCAATCATTTCAAAAGGTGGTAATATTGCATATAAAACGTCATGGTTTTCAAAAATTCGATACAGACCTCATTATAACAAAATAGTCCGATGAATCTCTGGTGAACACTAAGCATAACTACTTGGGGTTTTGGAATTGCAAGAGGTGATTAGCCTATTTGATTGTCATAGGAAGGTAAACTACGAGTTACTACCAGCATAGCAAGATACTATGCATTATGGTGAAAAGCCAATGGTTTTAAGAATATTATGCACTTGCATCTTTACATTGTTAAAACTAGAGGTGTTGACCATTTTTTCAGAGAATATATATATATTCACATTAAGTACGAATCAATTCCGCAAAGAAGTAGTGAGTGCATCCACTGAGTTATTTTGCGTCCACTGAATTATTATCATGGATCTGCCTCTGGATAATACAACCCATAGACCATGACCCCCCACCCCTCAAAAATGGAGAAAAAGAATCTCGCATTCTTGCAATAAGTGAATCAAGAATTTTGGCAACTGTTTGATGAAGAAACTACTGCAGAGGAAGTTAGAGCTTCATTGTTGTGACGTTTGATAATCAAATATATATCACTGATGTCTCAAAACTCAAGAGTAAAACTTTTAAGTCACTGGATTATCTCCATGCAATTCCTGATCGAAATAACAACAACAACATACCCAGTATAATCCCACAAAGTGAGGTTTGGGAAAGTCAGAGTGTCCGCTGACCTTGCCATTACCTCCACCTACCTCATGGAGGTACAAATGTTGTTTCCGAAAGACCTCGGCTCAATTTCTGATAGAAAGAAACCTACAAATCGGTTATTGGCATAGATATATTGCTATTTACATAGAGGAATCAAGAAAACTACCCATTAATTCATGAAACAAATAATGCAAGCCTCAAAATTCAATCTTTAACGCATAAAACATATAAAGATTGAATCTTTTTATTGTTTCATTAAAAGCACAGAGGAGATCATGGGTAAGATCTAGGCAATGAAAGCAAAATTAGGCAACGACCCACTAAATTAAATCAAATAACAGAGATCAGGAAATTATACCCTGCCACTAATAACCAACCAACAATCCTTAGCGTTGTTGTGCTGGGAGACCTCAGCCAAAGTGTAGACCTTAGTTTCACCCCCCATTTATCTTCACACAAACAAGAAAGGCAAAATTGCAAAGGGGAGATGAAAAAAAGATCAAATTAGGCCTTCTTCGGAGGAAACGAGGAGTATGGTGAGGTTAGAATTTAAGGGGTCGGTGTGGACTGTGGAGTGAAGAGAAAGATGGGCCATCGAATGCCAAACCAAATAAATACTCTTCCCTCCTTTTCATTTTTTTTTTTTTTTATAATCCAGGTTTCTAGGAGTTAAATCGCGGGATGTGCTTCGGTGACCAGTTTTTCTGGAAGCGTACAATTGATCAATGAGACAAGGTCAAATTTTCCAATATGCAGAGTTTCTTCGTGCTTGCGGGGAATCGAACCCACGCTGTCCCATGCCAGGGCGTCTTATAGCGTCCAGGCTTTGCCACTGGACTATGCCCCGGAGGACCTCTTCCTTTTCATTTTATTTCGAAATAAATGATGTTTTACGATATTAAAAGAAATTAATTTTATTATTTTAAAATTATTTTTTATTTATATAATTAAAAATTATTAAATAATTTGTCTCTTTTAAATATTAATTAAAATTAAATAAATAAAAATATTTATAATTTTCTAGAAGTAATCAATTTTTTAATAGGTATATAAGCAAAAACATCAAGGATTATGAGAGGTGCGTTAATTAGGTGTGTCCACACCTGAAATTTCAGTCCCTCTACAAGACCACATGCGTACTACAATCTACGACTTTGAACTTCAGTGTCCTGTTGAAAGACTAACGAATAGCCTAATCTCTAACTAGTCGTTTGGAAATTATTAAAATTTGAGCCGAAGATGAAATTGTGTTTCATTATACTTTTTCGCAAAAATATTTGATACTTTTTCTTTAAAAAGTGTGAAATATGATTTATAATTCCCTTCCCTCAAATTTTTAAAAACTAGAAAAATTACTCAACTTAATTAATTTATGAAACATACCACCAAATCTGATCTAAAAGAGCAATATCTCATAATAGATAATCACATAATGTCATAAATTGGATCCCATATATTTGTTTCACGTATAAAAAATTAATTCACTAACTTAAGTGTCATGATTAATATATTTTCTCTTTTTTTTAATCTATCTAATAAATAAAAACTAAATTAGGGAGATCTGATCCGATCCGATCCGATCCAAAACACAAATCGGTGGCACACTTGATAAAATTGAAATGGGTCATTTTTATAAAAATAAAAAATTTAGTGAAGAGGTTTTGAGGTATTTTTCGAATTCTAAATACAACTTCAAGTTGTATTTGAAATTTTTATGACCAAACGCTAATTTTTAAATAAAATGAAAAAAAATAAATCAAAAGCAAGTGAATGATTCTCATGGTCAAATGACTCTTCAGTTTTTAAAAGATTCAAAAAATAAAGTTTTTATTTTTGAAAAATTATACCTTGTCGGTCCAAATAAAATTATTATTATCAATTTTGACCCAAATATCAATTATTTACCCAGTTTGGTCATGATATGGAGTTCAACAGAAGAATTTGTGTTTCGATATCCTTAAATCAAAGGCAGAATTTATAATGTATTTCTATCAAGAACGATTTTCAACAGTTGTTGTAGTGAATATCAATTTGTGAGAAGTTTTACAACATGGGTAATTACCAAATTTTATAATTAGTGGGATAGGTTCATGTCTTACGAGACCACTTCGGTAAAAAATGTCAACATCCTCCAACTTGGTCTGTATATATATCCTAATTTTATAAATGAAACATAATATATGAATAATGATAATAGTTCCTCAAAAAGTGAGTAAAACATGACATTATTCGAGGTCCTTACAGTAGCAATATTTCTCAAACAAAACCGATTGTGTATATAAATATGAGAAACATCATATATAATATAGTTTCATTAATATCCGTTCTTGCAACAAAAAGATAACGTAGCAGAATCAAGTCCAATTAGGACTAACTAATGATCCTTAAATTTATGTGGTGGCATATCTTTAGTTAAAGGATCAACTAATATCAATTCAGTGCTAACACGTTCAATAATCACTTTTTTTTAATCTTTAACACGTCTCTTATGACTAGATACTTAATATTAATATACTACTTCAACCCCACTTTTATTATTCTTAGCCATAAAACAACAATTTTATTGTCACAGTATAACCTCAAATAGCTTAGAGATTGAGTCAACAATTCTAATCCTTAAATGAAAATTTTCAACCATACACCATGTGAGGTAGTCTTACAAAAAACAAGCTCAAACTTTCATAGTGAAAGTTGCCGTCAGAGTTTATCTGCACTCCTTCAAGATATAGCTCCACCAATAAACAACAACAACAACAATATACCTAGTGAAATCTACAACATGGGATCTAGAGATGGTAGAGTGTACGCAGACCTTATCTCTACCTTGGTAGGTAGAGCGGTTGTTTCCGAGAGCTCCACCAATAAACATAAATATGTATTCTGATACTGATCTGTATGAATCAATACAGTGAGTAAAGTCTGAATTAGAGTAACCAATCATCCAAATTATCTGGTCATTTGTACATAAATATGTAGTCTTTTATCCGTTGAGTATATCTTAAGACTTTCTTTGCAGCTCTCTGGTTGTCAGCACATGAGTTATTATGATATCTTCCAACATTCCAACAATAAATGTTATATCAGGTCTAGTGCAAACCTGAGCATACATCCGACAATGAAAGCATATGAAATGTTCTTCATCTGTTTCCTCTCAATGTCGTTTTCGGACACTGATTCAAATTAAATTTGTCACCATTTATGTTGGGCTACACTTGATGGACAATCTTTCATGCCAAACCTTTCTAAAATTTTGTTAATATAGATTTCTTAAGATATCTATCTCGATGAATCTTATATGACATATATAAGAGGCATTATCCATATCTCTCATATCAAAATTTATAGAGAGAAATTGATTCACATGTATAGCATTTTCTTTATCATTGGCTACAAGTAGAATATCATCCACATATACAACTAAAAAATAACTTTTATTCTCACTGACCTTTTGGTATATACATTGATCGATAGTGTTCTCAACAAAGTTAAATGAAGAGATAATATTATGACATTTTAAATATCACTAGCGGGAGATTTGTTTCAATTCATATATGAATTTCTTTAGCTTCCCTACCAAGTTCTCACCATTACTAGAGGAGAATCTTCAAGTTCTTTTATATAATCCTCTTCTTCTAGATCACCATTGAAAAATCCAGTTTTAACATTTATTAGTTGTAATTTAAAGTCAAAGCTATTAATGCCAATATAATGGGCAATACTCTTTCTTAGATACATGAAAAAAAGTCTTTATATAGTAAATTCCTTCCATTGGAGTGAATTCTTTAGCAACAAATTTTTTCTTAAATCTTTTTATGTTGTGAGTCTCTTTTAATTTTTAAGACTCATTTATATTCAATGATTTTTACACCATCAAACAACTCAACTAGATGCCAAACTTCGTTACTCTTCATGTAACTCATATATATTTTTTCATGTCATTGTACTACAATGCTTAATCTCTGCAACTCATTGCTTGTGAAAAAAGACTCGAAATTATTTGTCTTCAATGTCAGATTCTTATAGATACAAAAAATAGCAACTAGGACTTGTTGATGTCTTCTCTAGTAGATCTCCAATAGTGTTGTACTAACATCTTTCAATGTTGTTCAACTATTTGTTCAATAACTTCTTGAATTTTTTAAATTTCTTAAATAACTTGACCTACTAGAACATTTTTTGCAGCTTGTAAAATCTAATTGATTGGTTGTACTTGAGCAGTGTTATGTATAATAACCTATCTCTTGTTTGAAGTGGAGGTTAATCTCTTACAGAAAGTGTATTCTGTTAAATATACCCCATATACACAAAATATACATGTATATTGTGTGTATATGGGGCTCTCGGTTGGTGTATAGAAACCGTGTATATTGTAGATATTTAGGCAATATTGTAATCTCCTAGTTTAGGTAATATTGTAGTGTAAGTAGTATTGTACACTTACCATAATACTTGTATTATCATAATTGTATATTTATTATCCAAATAGAATAAGGTTTTAGGAGTAGAATAGGAATAGGATTCTCCTATTATGGAAATATGTAGCTTGTATAAATACTCTCTCAATTATATATTGAATCAACTTGTATAAATACTCTCTCAATCCCACACTAATTAAGTCATTCTCAATAAAGTAATAAACTAGTGTTGTGAGATGGGCAAGAGAATTTGTACCCTTTAAACCATTCGGCGCATTCAATGAAATACTCATTAATGATCCTAAAATTCAGTTTCTTTTCTTGTGGGTTGTATACTCTAAATTCATACAAACATTCCCATACATTTATATGTCGCAATGGATTTTCAACCTTTAGATAATTAAAAAGGTGTCCTTGGGATAATTTTAGTTGGAACTTGGTTCAATATATACATTGCCAGGACTAAGATAGTTCAACTACTTAGCATGCTACACATCATGTCCCTTAACGTTCATTTTTTCTTTTTGCTGCATCATTTTAGTCAGGAGAATCAGATATGTACTGGAAAACAATCTAATTTCTTGAAGAGACTTCACAAATGGACCTTGTGCTTGTCCATTCTTAGTGTATCTACGATAATACTCACCATCTCTATAACTTCTTAATTTGTTTTCCGCATTGTTTATCTACTTCAACCTTAAAATCTTAAAGTCATTTAATGCTTCGCTTTTATTACGAAGCATGTAGAGCTATATGTATTCTGGGTAATAATTTACAAAGGTGATAAAGTATTTCTGATCATATAACATATATCTAAATATATGATTTTTTTTTATATAGTTGAACTCCTCTTGACACTTTTCTTTGACTTGTTGGCCTTCTTTCCTTTAATGCAGTTCACACAAATATTAAAACCAATAAAATCTAGAGCACTAAATACTCCGTCATTTACTAATCTCTTAAATTTCTCTACGAAGATATGTTCTAATCTCAAATTTTAGTTACCATATTCGCCCTCACAAAAATTCTGTGCAGTTCTCATTCTTTTCTCAGTCGTCTCTTATCCTATACAAATTAAGTCATTCAGATAATATAAGTCTAAACATTTGTGCAATACATAGCACGCCATCTATTATTTTGTTCTCATATATCTCTCACATAAAAAATTGTCTATAATCGTTCTTCCTTCACAGTATTTTTTTCAATCCTTGCAATTATTTTGAGAATATATATATATATATATTGATCAGTAACTCCATTATTTTATTCTTTTTCTGACAAGTCGAAATTTTATCTGCTAAGAACTGCATTAGGATAAAGCTTACAAATGTGAGAAACAAGCATTCCCAATTGATATCAGCAAGAAATTCAGTTAGAATCATATATTCTGTGTATCCCAGAATATATGATTCCGATTCTATGCATCAATTACAATCAGAATCATATCATTTATTATCTTGTAGATTAAAATAGATACTAGGTATTATCTTTCTATGATTTATAGCCTAATATAACACATGTATATCAGTATATATATTGTAAAGAATCATCAATGAAAACTCACCAATTGAGCTCCTTCATTCTTTCAAACACAATATCTCCTCTAGATCGTATGTGAGAAGACAGAGTCCTCCAAATAAAAGTTCCCACATCGGATATAGAATGAGAACATGCACTCTTTATATGAATTTAGATGGGCCTGACTCTGATACCATGTAAAGAATGGATCTTGGGCCTAACTCAACCTCAAAAGTTAGTTTGTAAGGTGAGGATTATCCAAGTCCATATAAGGAATCAATGTTCTCATTCCATTTTCGATGTGGGACTCTTACATAATAAAAAGAATAATCCACCTTTGGCTTCACTCACCACTGTCATTATTTTATCATAAACTGTCTTTTGTTCAACTGTCAAATTCATTAATAATTGTTGGTGTTCCGCCAACAAAGAGCGCCTGTTATAACGCAATTCATCATTAATTAATCTATTGGAATTGTCCACTTCTTCCTCGTTGCAAACAGGTCTTGGCATTGTTGAAAATTGTTGAAAACTTCTTCCGCAACCTTTCAAAAAAAATTCCAACTTTTGCAAACAACGTTTTTTCAATTCATCATTTGTTACCTCTGCATATGAAAGAACAAAAATATCATAGAATTTCAAGTTTAGCTAACTTGAAATTGTATTATTCAAGAAATCAAATACTTACCTAAAGTGCATCAGATTATGAAGATATCAACTTTGATATTGAATGTATTAAGACTTGAACAAGCTTAAATACAATTGCATTGTTTCTCAATCAGTTTCAACTTCAACTACTACTACTACTATTGGATCAAATTAACAGTTTCTCCTTAATACATAGCGCCATGAACTGCATTTTTTCACTACACTTGCATTGTTCGTCAATCAGTTTCCTCTTTATAAGTTTTTTTTTTTACCATCCTAAGACTAAATAAGCCTTTATATCTTCATCTACACTTTAAAATTTTGTGAAAAAACATATCATAACTTGAGAATAGAAGTTTAGATTTATACCTGAATTAGATAATAATACTCTTTCTTCATGTAGGATATCTTCTGATAATAATTGCCATGTTGATTGCCAAACATATTCTGGTCGTGACATCGAATTGAATAATAACAACATAGCAAATAATTGTCTATAATACGATGGCATTCCCCAATCACTTTGTTAAATATACTAAATATACATAAGATATACACGTTATGCACGTATACATCCTATGTATATTTAGTCTCGATTAGTCTCGGTTTTATCATTCTTGTAAACGGTTTTGTATAGAATTGTACCATAATTAGAATTGTATATTTACCATAATTATAGGATCATTGTACAAGTAGAATAAAGTTTTGGGAATAGAATAGGAATAGGATTTTTCTATTATGGAAATTATAAATTATATATATACTATTTCATTAATGAGAATAATCAAGGGATTATTTTTTTCATGGTATCAAGAGCCTAGGTTCTTTTCTCACAAATTTTTCGTCCACCTTGCTCATCGGATTCCGGCGTCCCTTCCCTGGAATTGCCGTCGGCAGCCTTTTTTCTTTTTATGTGTTTTATTGTTTCTTCTCAAAACACCTATTGTTCTTTCGTTATGTCGACGTCAAAGAACATGTTTCATCCTGCCCTGGTTGTTTCTAACATCAAGAATCACATCCCTCTTATTCTTGAAATAGAAAACGTCCAATACGCGACATGGGCCAAGTTGTTCAAAATTCACGCTCGCTCGCATCAAGTCATCCATCACATAATCCCCGCGGCTCCTGAGGATACGGAGGTGCCTCAATGCGAGGATGATCCTAAGTTATGGATAACTCTTGATGCCACAGTTCTTCAGTGGATTTACTCCACTATCTCTACTGACCTGTTGCAGACGATTATTGAGCTAGACGCTACGGCGATGGCTGCTTGGGATAGGCTGCGTGACATATTCCAAGATAATCAAAATTCCAGAGTTGTTACCCTTGAGAAGGAATTTTCCCACGTCAACTTGGAAAATTTCCCGAATGTTTCAGCTTATTGCAAAAGGTTGAAAGAATTGGCGAACCAATTCCGCAACGTTGGGGCGCCCGTTAGTGAAGATCGCCTCATGCTACAGATGGTTGTTGGCCTGTCCGAGGCCTATGGTGGCGTTGGAACTCTCCTCCGTCAAAGTGACCCTCCCAAAGTTCTATAAGGCCCGCTCCATGCTTACTTTAGAAGAAGCCGGTTTGGCCAAGAAGGCGGCTACCGGGGCTAATTCCTTGATTATTCTCATTAATGAAAGAGTATATATACAATTTACAATTTCCATAATAGGAAAATCCTATTCCTATTCTATTCCCAAAACCCTATTCTACTTGTACAATGATCCTATAATTATGGTAAATATACAATTCTAGTTATGGTACAATTCTATACAAAACCGTGTATAAGAATGATAAAACCGAGACTAATCGAGACTAAATATACATAGGATATATATGTGTATATCTTATGTATATTTAGTATATTTAACACACTTGATTCCTTTATGGCATGAACATTCTCTTTGTCATCATCTAATAAGCCAAGTGCATAACACGCATCTCTGAAAGTGTTGTGGTCACGATTGTTGATTCTTTTAAGATCATCATAGAATTTTGGACCTCTAATGACATTCAACAATAATCTGAGATAATATAACTCATCACTTCCAGTCGGAACAAAGAAGATCCTCCCAATGGAAAATGCAGAAGTTTTTCTTTTCCCTCATTTTTTTCGTTTTTTTTATCACACACAAACTTAAGAGGAAATTCCGCATACGTTAATTCTATTGCTTCAGTAAATGCATTATTTGCCTGAAACCAACTCAAGAACACTCGATCTATTGGTAACAGCATCAGAAAATATGACATTCTACTCATCTTCAAGATGAAATGCTAGCCTTTCTACAAGAGGTTCCCTATGGTGCATTGAAAATTTGAATGTATCGACAATCATAGTACATATATATTTTTTTTGTTGATGAAGGAACCCGCAGCCGCTATTCTCTCGAGTGCGCACAGGGTAAACTCCGGACTGACGCAATAGCCTGTAAACCACGTCAGCCGATTAACCACACTTGACAAGCCATGTGTGACAGGCTCAACCAAGAAATCATAGTACATATTGATTTCATCAACATTTGATTAATCTTTCTCATGCACACTTTGTGAGAAAGCAGCAGTGAACACGATCATTTCCTTTATTAACGTACTTAATAGATCTTGACTGATTGCACCATTCCACATTAATATGAGCACCGTACCGGAAAAGCTCAAATATACCTCTTTACTTTCTTTTATTAGCTAAATTTACAAATATCTTGTTGTTAGTTGTTACAAAACTTTACACTTATACCTTATTTGGATGGAAAATCTCAAATCAAACTCAATTCTCAATTTCACTAAAAATTACCCACCCTCTTTGTTAACCTGCCCCGACCCACCAATTAAAAACACAACCCACATCGAATCCCCTCCAGTAAGTAATGCTCCAGTATTATTCAATAGGGAAAAGGGTAAAAATATCCCTCTACTTTTAAAAAAAAAAAGTTAAAAATATCATCTGTTACGAATTTGGATAAAAAATATCCTTCTGTAGACACTATTTATTTCTTTTATTTTTTATGTTTGAAGACATAAAGAAAATTGAGTTGAACTTATATTTAATTTTTAATTTAAAAAATTTATCTTTTACTCAAAATTTAAAATTTGTCCTCATATAATTCAAATAGTACATGATTCCTACGTGGGTTATCTATTTGAAGATAACTGCCATATTAGGAAGAAAACTACTCCCCTGATTTTTTAATTTTTTAGAATGTCTTAGTTATCTAATCTTTTTTTTTAATTTAAATTCGAGAAAATAACTAATAACTAATTATTAACAACTTAACTATTTTCTGTCCTAAAATTAACACGCGTCTTTATCCTACGCTGTCACTTGTCAAAATCCTAGGGTAAACTGTCCTCTTTTTAATAATATATAGATAAGGAAGTAAATAATTGCTTAAATTTGTTGAATGAGAAGAGTACAATAACTGTCTAGTCGGCTTGTATTTTTTCCGATAAAAACGTGATGTTGTACACAATAAGGGGCCATTTGGTAGCTGGTTAGGCAGATATTAGTAATGTAGATATTAATTATACAAGAATTAGTAATATTGGTATATGCAACTATTAGTAATGCAGATATTAGTTATAAGGGGTTTACTTATACAGGATTTAGTTATGCATCAATTATTTCTTTGAATGTTTGTTATATTAAAAAATAATAAATATTATATACTTTTAAAATTAAAATTAAACTATTATATTTTTTTTACAAAATATAAAATGACTATATAAAATAATTTGTTTGGAAAAGAAAAGTATTTAAGTGGGAAGTGATAACGGTACTATTGTCATTTCAACTTTTTATTCATGTGTTAGTTATTCATATATTAGTTATTTCATCTATCCCGCCTAAACTAATCCATACGTTTCCTCATAACTTATACATGTATGTGTTATGTGGGTTTCTAAATTACAAACCAAACGTCGTACTATTTTTGTACATGAATAATTTACTTCCTAACTAGCTACCAAATGTGGTATAAGTTATGCAAAAATTAATACATGAATAAAATGTGTCTTTACTAGCTGTCAAACGTGATATAAGTTATGCAGAAATTAATACACGAATAAAGTGTGTTTTTACTAACTACCAAACTACCCCTAAGTTAGTTGTTTGGTCTTGTATAGTGAACTTATTTGAATATGTCCTCTTACAAATGCTATTTTAGCATAGTTACTGAAACCTCCCAATGGCCTATTCTTTCTTGATTTCATCCATTTATTTAGTAAACTCATCACAAATCGGTGTATTAACTACCAATGCTTTAAAATTTCCATCTAAATCAGAGGAGTAAAGAAAATGAAATATGTCTTTAATTCATATTGTATATAAACTACTACTAGTCAATATCGAATTCACAAAGGCATGTTTTTCTTCTACATCCTAAACCTTCATAGTCAAGTAGGAACAATTTATCATGCAATTAGACGAGAAAATGAAATATGTCTTCAAATTTATTCTATTACATGGTGAAAAAGAAGAGGGGAGGGGAAGGAGGATAGTCTGAAATTGTTGGAAAATATTAGAGATGATCACACTAAGAAGAACAAATAAGAAACAAATAAAATATAGTAATAAGTAATAACAATAAAGATAAGATAGAGTTCAAATTGAAAAAATCGGTTCAAGGCATGCTATGGATGGTGATGTCTTCAGAGTAGATTTTCGTCACTATCTCGGTGCAAATAGCAAAGTGACGTTCTACTCCCAAGATACAATGAACCACTTAGGAATCTTCTAATGTGCAATCAAATAGAAGTTCTTGAGAACCCTTTAAATCTCTCGACTGCTTTTGTAGGAATTTAGAATAAGAAATAAAACAGACTCTTGAAGAGAATGAATGAAATGATAAAGAACCTAAGGATCTAGATATGTTGTTAATAAATTTTCTGCAATGGGATAAATATTTATAGAAAGTGAAACACACATTTTCATGAATGGATGTATCCCTTAAGATTGGATGACACATTTTCACAATGAATAGGTGTATTCTTTAAAGAATGGGTAACATCTTTTCATAATATATTTTGTCTTTCCAAAAAGTGCTTTTAAATTTTGAATCACTTCTAAAATAAATTCTAACAATCCCCCACATGATTCAAGAATTTAAAAAATACAAAAGCAGTTTTTATAATGATGTCAGTGAAAGTGTCTTGTGGACTTGAACCTCACGTAGTATTGAAAGTTAGAATAATTTCCCTTGGGAATTCCTTTCATTATTCACAATATATATAGCTGTACAAGGTTAATTCCTAATATGGTACGAATCCTAACTTACCTTACAAAGGTTGATTCCTAATACAATTAGAATCCTAAGTTACCTTAAATATACATTTATCATAATTACAAAATATACGACGAATATTCTGAGAATATTCGCTAATACTCCCCCTCAGACGGAGCGGGAGGAGGCCGAATGCTAAATTTGGATCGAAAGTCGGTGAAGAGCTGTCGCGGTAGTCCCTTTGTGAAAATATCTGCATACTGATACGAGGAAGGCACGTGTAAAATTTTGACCTGACCACGAGCAACCTTCTCTCGCACAAAGTGGATATCCATCTCAATATGCTTAGTTCGCCGATGTTGGGTGGATTATGAGACATATAGATAGCAGATATGTTGTCACAATAAACTATAGACGCCTTGCGTAATGGACACCGGAGCTCCAAAAGAAGATTTCGGAGCCAACGGATCTCGGCGACGACATTAGCAACTCCGCGATATTCGCTTCGGCACTCGAACGGGACGGCGTGGCTGCCGCTTGGCGGACCATGAGATAAGATTATCCCCAAGAAATACACAAGTGCCGGAGGTGGAGCGACGTGTGTCGGGGCATCCCGCCCAATCCGCATCCGTGTAGGCTAGCAATTTGGTTGGGGCGGAGGGGTATAGATGTAAGCCAAAGTCAAGTGTGCCCTTAACATATCCGATAATACGTTTGAGGGCGGCAAAATGGGACTCTCGGGGATCGTGCATGAACGAGACACACTCGCCGAACGGCATATGCAATATCGGGCCTAGTGAATGTAAGATATCGAAGAGCACCGCTAGACTCCGATATAGAGTGGAATCGAGCGGCGCACCGTCATTGACACTAAGCTTGGATTTTGAGTCCACCGGAGTTGGCATAATTTTACAATTTGCCATCTTGGCCCCGTACACTATCTCTTCGCATACTTTCGCCGACACAGAACATATTGGCGCAGATCTAGTCACCGATATACCCAAAAAATAACTTAGTTTCCCCAAGTCGGTCATAGCAAATTCGGTTTTGAGTAGAGCAATGATTTCATTCTTCAACCCGTCGGATGAGGCGGTAAGAACAATATCGTCGACATATAATAGCAAATATGCGGTCGCTACCTCGGTGAAAAGTGAAGAGAGAGGTATCACACCCGCTACATATAAAACCAATTTGCGAGAAGATACCGGCGAACCGATCATACCAAGCGCGGGGGCTGTTTCAATCCATACAATGACTTCCCGAGACGACACACAACCGTGGAGTCGCCGGATGAACAAAACCGGAGGTGATGCATGTACACGTCTCTTTCAAATCCCCATGAAGAAACGCATTTTTGACATCAAGTCGATGAATCGGCCAATGCAAGCCCATAGCAATACCGAGAACGAGTCCGAATAGTGGCGGTTTAACAACCGGATCGAATGTCTCACCACAATCAATACCCTCCCGCCGATTAGTGCCATTTGCAACTAGTCTTGCCTTATACCTCTCTAAGTCACCATTGTCTCGAACTTGTGACGAAATAGCCACATACACCGGATAACATTCACACCGGTGGTCTAGGTACCAAATCCCAAGTGTTACGCTTGGTTAAAGCGTTAAACTCTTCGCACATGGCCACATTCCAATTGAGGTCCAGTTTAGCTAGTTTTGGATTCTTTGGAATGGGTGATAAGGTTTGTGTGGAGAGATTGAAGTGAACCTTGGGTTTGAAGATCCCGTGTTGTGCACGAGTCTCCATGCGGTGAGGGGGGCTGCGGTGGGAGGTCGGGACCGGTTGTCGGATCGGTAGGCACCTGGGCATGGCGGGGATCGGGTGGCGGCGAGTTGCTTTGCGAAGCGGGGAGACTCGACAGGTGTTGGATTTTTGGACCGGAGGCGTGTTGGTGGTGCATTAGACTCAACATGGTGCAGCATGGGTGGTGTGGGAGCCGGATCGGGTGGTAGCATTGCCGCGGGAGGGTCGATGACACCTTTGGAGGCGACGATGGCGTCGGAACGGTGAGTTCTTCTTCGCTGTACTGATTTTGGATGACCGGAGACAAACTCGGTTCATCGAGAAAGATGTAATCGGTGGTCTGAAATTTCCGGAGATTTGAAAAAGGAAAGGTTGTCTCGTTAAAGGTAACGTGACGGGAGACGATGATTTTGCGAGTAGCAATGTCATAGCACAAGTAGCCCCGATGATTAGGAGATAGACCAAGGAAGACACATGGAAGAGTGCGAGGGGCAAGTTTGTGGGGTGCAGTGGAGGCTATGTTGGGGTAGCATAAGCATCCAAAAATACGTAGGTGATCATATGATGGCTGCCTACGGTATAAGATTTCTGTAGGGGTTTTGTTTTGGAGTGTGCTAGTTGGTAAAATATTTAGAAGGGATTCTACCATTTTGACAGCATAGACCCAAAAAGGCGGTGGTAGGCAGGCATGAAACTGAAGTGTGCGGACCATGTTATTGATGGTACGTATAATTCTTTCAGCCTTTCCGTTTTGGGAAGAAGTATAGGGACAAGAAAAATGGAAAACCATGCCTTGTTTAGAACAGATTTTGTGAAATGCCGAGTTATTAAATTCACGTCCATTATCACATTGGAATGATTTAATATGTTTTTCAAATTGTGTCTTAATGAATTTTTGAAACTCGAGGAATTTTGCGAAAACTTCAGATTTGAATTTCAGTGGATAAATCCAGACAAAATGTGAAAAATCATCCAAGAATACTAGATAGAATTTATGACCCAAAGAGCTAGCAATCGGAGATGTCCATAAATCAGCATGAACAATATCAAAAGGAGAAAAAGTAACACTGTTTGATGACATAAAGGGAAGACGAGTATGTTTGCCTAGTGGACAAGAATAACAGTGTTGGGCAATTTTCCCATTATTACATTGAATACGCTTAGAAGTCCTAAGAAAAGTAAAAGCTGGGTCTCCGAGGTGTCCGAGTCGGTTGTGCCAAGTTGAGGGAGAGATCGCCGCAAGGGATAGAGGTGCTTGCGGTCTGACAGCGGAAGATTGAGTGAATGGGTAGAGGTCTCCCACACTATTGCAGCGTGTAAGAATTTTCCCCGTATTGAGTTCCTTCACAGAAAAACCAAAAGGGTCAAATTCGACAGACACGTAATTATTGCTAGTGAATTTTCTAACAGAGATTAAGTTTTTAATGATGTTAGGTGTGTATAGGACGTGGTTTAGGGAGAAAGGTGGATGTGGATGTTTGGTGTGTGTGTTACCGTAACCTTCAATTGGAATGCGATTACCATTGCCGACAGTAATAAATTGTGGACACTTTAACCGACGTAGTTGAGATAGGTTACCTGACGACCGGGTGAGGTGAGATGTGGCTCCGGTGTCCATGTACCAATTGTCGTCGGGCCGTTGAAGGTTCACGGTGGTGTATGCCCGGCCCAAATCGGTCGGGGCCGGGGCCTTGAAGCTCTTTGCCGATTCTGCAGCTGCCGCCTTTGGGCCGGACCGCAATCGGTGGGCTCGCTTCGCCGGGTGGTGGTGGGCTGCGCTCGGTGGGCGGGGCAGGCCCAACAGCCGATCGACCAAAGGCGCTGGGCCCGGGCCCCCCCCGGTCGGGCACGGCATGCGAGCGAGGCCCGATTCGCCTGGTTGGGCCCGCCGCCGCTTTTGGTTGGACCCACTTCTTCGCCGTTGTCCGGTGGCCGGCCGTTGTCCGATCCACCGGTTGCGTTGGCCCTTTCCGCGGCCCTTGCCTTTGTTGTTGCGACCTCTCGCCGCCACGACCTCCGCCGCTCTGTTGCTGCTGCCGCCGCCGGAACCGCCGGTTGTCGTTGGCCGTGTGTGTTGCCATCCCGTCAACGGCTAACGCCTTTTGATTATGTTCCTCTTGTTTAGCATGTCTAGTTTCTTCCAACAATAGTTGTGAACGTGCCTTGTTGAAACTTGGGAGAGGGTCGGCTTGTTGAATCATTGTTGCGAGTGTGTCATATTCACCTTTCGGTAAACCCGCAACAAGTTGAAGCACCATCTTGGTTTTCGAAACAGAGTCCCGACGTTGGATAGTTGATCGGTTATGAGTTTCGGTTGCTTACAATATTCGGACATGTTGTTAAAATTCTCGAGGCGGGTATTGTTGAATTGCTCTTCCAAATACACGGCCGAGTATTTTTATTGTCTGAAAGATTTCTTCTATTTGGACCCAAAGTTCACATGCCGTAGCACCTGTTTTCATGATAGTGCATAACGGATCTTTGGAGATGGTGCCGTAGATCCATTGTTTGACGATGGCGTCAAGACGACGCCGATTGAGTCTGTAACATCGGTGGGACGAGGAACAGATTCGTCAATGTGATCGAGCACGTTGTATGCACATGCATGAATGTAGAATAGTTCCATCCACATGGAATATTGACAGTCTTCTTGGTTAAGAATTATAGGGATAAAATTCTTGATGTTGTTAACGGCGAATGCCGGATGAAAAGAAGTTACTGAACGTTGAGAGGGGTTTTCAAGTGTGCCAGTGGATAAAACGGAATTTGTGGGGGAAGACATGGTTGCCGCCTGTCGAGGGAAGGGAATTTTCTGGTTTGGCCGAAATATGGAGGAAGAAACCAGTTTTGTTTTTTTTTTTTTTTTTTTTTTTTTGTGAAAGCAGAAAAAAAATCTGATTTCGGCCGGGAATGAGGATTTAGGTTTTAGGCTTTGATACCATGAAAGTTAGAATAATTTCCCTTGGGAATTCCTTTCATTATTCACAATATATATAGCTGTACAAGGTTGATTCCTAATATGGTATGAATCCTAACTTACCTTACAAAGGTTGATTCCTAATACAATTAGAATCCTAAGTTACCTTAAATATACATTTATCATAATTACAAAATATACGACGAATATTCTGAGAATATTCGCTAATAAGTATGATGAAATCCAACCGAAAGGACCATAGTGAACTTAAGTCTTGAACTAAGACCTTGTAGCCCGGTCTTCAATTCAACATACACATTATATGAGATTTTTATCGAGTTCATATATGGGGTTGCGCGTTAATGGTCTTACGCACGTATCTTGATTCACGAGTGCTTTAGAGAAAAGTCCAATCTCATAGATTGCGGCCTCACAACCACACTCGAATAGATAAATTCTTCAAAGATATGCGTAACGGAAGCATATCCAATAACATTTTCTATGAATTCATTCAGAGTGTGTACTCTTCCTACTCGTTTTCTCAAGTATCATGATAATTAATCATTCACGAAGGGACTAAGACAAAAGGATAAGTTATGGTACTTCTCCAATTACTGGACAACTTGTTGTTACCACATCGAACCTTCGTCATGGGATCTCTAATCAGTAAGGTTAGGTTGTCACCGTAAGTAATTACAAATTAAAGATTTTAGTCTCATTACTTTTGAGAATTACGACTTGTTTTATGCAAGTTCTTTGCATTATTTGATCAACATTATATCTTGACGAAGTGCACTCCAATACGGTTATTCTAATCTTAATTCACTCCTAATTACTTTCTGCCTCAAGCTTGGAGGTCTCTTCCGGTTTGAATTTTGTAATAGCAATTCAATAGTTAGAAAGAAAAGCAAACAATTAGAATAGACTTTTCAACATAAACAGAATAATGATTAAATCCCAAATATCCTACAAGTCATACCCTCACCTAAAAGGCTATCATATATACAAAACTATATCAAGAAATACATGTTTCTTGAAATTATTTTACTTGAAAGGAAGTTTTTCACGAATGACATTTCTCACGTCTAACTTCCTTTGAATTCAACTAAGATAATCATGTAATAAGCCTTCACATTGCAAAAGTTTAATTTCTCATATTTAAACTCTTTGAGCATACACATCAGTCTCAAAAACATTATGACAAATATCCACAAGCTAACCCCCATATTTCATATGTCAATGCATGAACTTTAATATTCATGTTATTATGCATATAGAAGTAAGATCACAAATTAACACTACCATGCATAATCCCTTATGTAAAGTCAATATGACTTGATCACATGCATAATTAAGCATGAAACGGATTAATCCAAAATGAAAAAAAAAAGATATATATATATATATACCTTACATGGAATCAAACACTCAAAAAAATATATTATGTTCTTCACTAGTCACAAGAAAGAATTCAGATTTGATAAGGTTTTAAACCTTTAATAAAACCCAAAATCGTGTCTGCATGAAAATATCAATTTTTATGACCTCAAAATGCCGTAACAATTTTCAAGTATAAATTTGTTTTGTTTTATAAGCAATTTACGTTATATCGGGGTCTGGTCGGTAGATAATATACCTCAATTTCATGAGACCTAAGTTGTCATATTGCGTGCATGTTCTGTCATAATTCATGCAACAACCAAAGGAAGCACACTAGAACGCGACTCTCCGTGTTGCGCGGTACTTGAAGAAGAACCCATGACAAGGTATTGTGGTGAGAAAAGATTATGATCTACAGTTGTACGGATGGTGTAATTCGGACTGGGCCGTATGTCTGTTGACTCGAAAATCACTTACCGGTTGGTTTATAGCCCTCGAGAATTCATCTGTATCATGGAAAACCAAGAAGCGACACATTGTCTCTCACTCGTCAACCGAGGCGGAATATCGGTCAATGGTAATGACAGTCTGTGAGTTGAAATGGTTAAAGGGAATTTTACATAGTTTAGGTGTTGAACAGAAATCTCCGGTGAAAATGTATTGTGATAGTCAAGCAACATTGTATATTGCATGAAATCCTGTGTTTCATGAACGGACCAATCACATTGAAGTCGACTGTTACAATGTCCGCAACGCGCTCCAATCCGGAATAATACTTCTCAGTCATGTGTCAACCAGTGAGCAATTGGCCGATGTGTTTATAAAGACTTTGGGCAAATCGCAACATGAATATTTACTTGACAAGTTGTGCATTCAAGACCCTCATGCTCCTACTTGAGGAGGTATTAGAATAGGTTAGGAATTTGGTAATTATAGTAATGTAGGATTTGTAGTCCTATTAGAATAGGGTTACCTTTTACCCTATTAGTCTAGAAAAATGAGAATTTTATCTCTATATAAGGAGGTCATTATGATGAATGAAAAGTAGAGAAGAATTCTCCATTATTCTTGTCTCTCTAAATATAGGAGGATAGGGTATATGCAGAATTTATCTCTAACTGTGAAGATAAAAAAGTTATTTCCGATAGACCTTCGGCTCGAAAAAACACAAATTATAATAATAAATAAATAAGCAAATATGATAAAAGTATGAAGTCTTTGGTAACGTCGCCTCTTGGTTAATGTATCTACAGTTACATAAGACATGAAATGACATTAAATTAATTAACATAACCTGAATATTCGGTTGACTATATTCAGTGCCAGAATTAGAGGAAGAGAAAGTATGGCATGCCCGACAATCCTTCTAAAATGCCTCTTTTTTTCTTTTTTTTTATATTTAGCTTCCCGGTTTACAGACTATTTCTGAAATAGTAATCCCGATCCCTCAGCATTATTACCAGTAAATCGCATGATGTGCCTAAATAATCAGGGTTTGAGAACAAAGTAATTTATATCACCTATTAGGTTCTACACTAGAAGAATTGCTCCCATCAGGATTGAATTACGCTACAGGTCTCAGCTGAATTTTAAGTTCTCCTTCTTTGTCATTCAGCTATGACCCTGAGACAAAATGTCTTTCTTTTTAATTCAATAGAGTACGCTGTAGTAACTAGCAATTTTTGGATTATCGTTGCACCGCTCTTTTGTCGCATGTTCTAGAAATTTGACTTTAAGATCAAGTGGAGACGCTAGAGAAAATGACTAATATAGTCCTTTCTTGGGAGTAGGTTCAAAATAAGTTTTTACATATTACTTGAGCAGTTTTGACCCTTTAACTTTATAAAAATGAACACTTTTAATTTACATTACATATTTACCAAATTCTAATTATTAACATGTAATCAGAACTGTGAAAAAAATATTCAATCGAGAACACTAAAAAAATTCATCAAAAGTCCAAAAACCATGACATAAGGAACTACACCAAACACCAAAAACAATCTAACCATAACAGAAATTGTACCTCGAAAAGTTATATCAGACTCTTGAAATAAACAGAAAATAACATAAATTACAAAAATTGTACTTTCAAATGCGAGTTCTAGTTCAATATTTTCTATTTTCATAGTTCCGATTAAATTTAACAACTAGAGTTTGATAAATATCTAACCTAAACAAAAAATGTTCACTTTTGAGATTATTTTAAATCTACCAACAAAGATAAGAAAGCATTTTTGTTATTTTCTCGGTGACTCTACAACAAATAGAAGCATCTTTGAAATTTGATTGGCATTTCCATTCAGAGAACAAAAGAAAATTTTGATTGGCTATCGGCTGTTCAATTATTGATACAAGTTTTGCTGATGATTGATGAATGTTCATAATTCATACATTAATTCGCTAACCATAAACTAATGATGCTAATTAATGCCACCTTGATGGAAGCTGGTTGCAGGCAACATTCAGTTTTTCCATATCATAAATAAGTTCTTTTTTTCTTTTCTTGATGACAATTATGTTTTGTCATAATTAGAATTCAAAACATGTATTATTCGTTTTGGGCTAACAGATTTGGTAGATTTGTTCATTGGACTTGATGGACAAACCTCAATAAGGACATTAAATCTCCAATAAAAATGAAAGAGGAAGTTATGGACTATATAAAAGTCTAAGTTTTGGATTCGCCTTTTGAATTAAACTTCAATAAAATAAAATCTAAGGCTCAAATATTTTGATGTAACCTAGAGGGATTGCGTCAAATCGGCCAATATCTTAATAGATGGACTTGAGTTGTGACATGTTTGGATCAATTCGTATATAACCATATATAGTTTTCTCTTTAGAAGAGCTAGTTGTCTCTTAATCCTATTTATATCAAAAAAACATTATAAATTTCTATTATTAATGCATTGTATAATGACTAGACCCTGGATTAGATTGGAGAGCCCGATAGGAAATCTAAATAGTTGTGGAAGGGGGCGGAATGTACTTTATTATATATGAGGAAATTTCACTATTAATTATTTTCTTTTTGTATTTTTAGCTATAAAAATAATAATTTCTAGCACTTTAATTAGTTTTCAAATTTGTAGTTTCTATTTCAAAAAATTAAGATTGTTTTTCAATTTTACCTTATAAATTAGATATTTCAACTCTTCTATGTTGAATCTCGTTATTCATTTATTATGAATGAAATACTACTATAATTAGTTGATTGTAAATAGGGGCGGAGCTACCTCATCGGGTGGGGTTCAGTCGAATTCAGTAACTATGGTCCAAACCTTATATTTGTATTAAAAATTCATTGAACATATATAAATTATTAATTTAGAATCTAGTAATTTTAAAAATTAAAAATTCAAATCCAGAAAGATCAAATTCTGACTCCGCCCCTGAATTTGTAAATGCAGGCAGGCTGCATGAAAATAAAATACTAGTAATACGCCTATTGATTAAAGGTCGAGGGGACCAAATCCAGAATATTCGAGTACCCATTTCGCATTGCACGAGTCAAGAAAAAGTAACTATAATTACATACCTTGCGATAATGTAACTATATTTCATTGTTTTCTCAAATAAAGTTATATTTATTGGAAAAAATATATTTATACTTTCATGATGATATAGTGAGCTTGGTGGATAAATGTTATGGAGAGCACATTAAATTTTGAACCATCAAATATGAATATATATTTAATTATCTAATTAACCATTCCATCAATTCATGTAATTTGTATATATGTGAGAAGACAAATGATTTTCAGCAATACAAATATTTTGAAAATTGTTAATGGCTTTTCTTTTTTCTTTTCCTTTTCACCTTGTAGCTACTTGAGTCACTATTCCATTATTTCCAAAAAAAAAAATGGTACAATTTCATTATTTCCATCTGCACACTGTGAATTCAATTCTATATCTATCTTAAAGGATTAAATTTAAATAATCAAACATGACCTACAAAGGAAAAAAAGAGCCAATTGCCTTTCATTTAGAGATATAAATTGAAAATTAAAGAATCCAACGCACATACCATAATTAGAGTGACACCTACCCCATGTGCAGAAAAGTATTATCCATTAATTTTTAATTACAATTAATGATTATCTGGTTTCTAGAAAGAAAAAGCTTCGATGACATAACAAGTACAAATGTACTAATTTTCAATCATTTGTTTAACTTAATTTTTTTTTAATACTCCTATATATTAGCTAATAGAACTTATAATGCAATAGTGTCCGCTTGCGTGACATAGTTTGTTACATGTATGATTCCACTTACTAAACTAACAATTTAAAATAAGGTCAAGAGACTAGCAATTGGTTTTTGAATTATTAAAGGAGGAGCCAGCCTAACTTCGCATAGATTGAATATAAGTTTTATAAAAAGTTACAAGACTGAAATGACCTTTTTAGTCTAAAAACAGTTTATTTTTTATATATTTAAAGGAATAGTTTCTTAATTATATTCATCAATAATGTACAATATATATAGTAGTACAAGAATATCTAAATTAGGTAACTAATCAACCTAATTACAATAGAAAATATAATTTTACCTAAAATATGAGACTTAATTACAATAGGGATACAATTCTATCTAAATTAAGAGATATACAATTAATGAAAGAATATTCGAAAAATATTCTATTACACCCCCGCAGTCAAAGCGGGAGGTTCACGAACACTGAGACTGGCTCGAAAATCATCAAATAGTATGCACGGAAGTCTTTGGTGAAGATGTCGACAATTTGATATCTGCAAGGAATATGAAGAACACGAACTTGACCACGAACCACTTTTTCGCGAATGAAATGAATGTCCATCTCAATAGGTTTAGTGCGATGATGTTGGACGGAATTGCCGGAAAGATATATCGCACTAATATTATCGCAGTAGACCAGGATTGCCTTTTGAATCGGGCAATGAAGCTCAAGTAGAAGGTTACGGATCCAACAAAACTCAGAGACGACGTTGGAGACACATTTGTACTCTGCTTCGGCACTGGATCGGGATAGTGTAGGTTGTCTTTTGGAAGACCAAGACAATAGGTTATCTCGGAGGAACATGCAGTAACCAGACTTGGAGATCCACCCCAGTCAGCATCAAGTGAGCGATGACCTTGGACGTATCGTAAAATACGTTTGAGGGCATGCATGTGTGCTTTCGTCGGATTGTGCATGTGTAGGCAGATTTGTTGCACGGCATAGGATATGTCAGGTCTCGTAAATGTGAGGTACTTCAGGGCCCCAACCATGCTACGATAGTGAGTCGGGTCTAAATATGAGGGGCCGGAATCAACGCTAAGCTTGGAATTGGTGTTTACTAGCATGTGGGATGGTTTGTAAGATGTCATGTCTGCACGTCAAGGATCTCTTCGGCGTACTTCTTCTGACACAGAAATAGGCTGCCAGAATGTTGAGTGATAGAGATGCCCAAGAAAACTCTTTTCTTTGTCCAATTTCGTCTTACCAAACAAGACTGACTTCTTACCAACCCGCGAAGGGTTTTGAGGCTGGATCAGGTACGAAGAATGAAAAACTCAGGGGGCCCAGATCCTTCATAGAAAACTCAGAGGAAATAAGAGACATGAGGAACCGACAGAGAGCATCAGATGATATAGTGAGGATGATGTCATTAACATATAATAATAGGTAAGCCATGTATGTACCCTTGTTGTATATGAACAATGAATGATCGGATATGCTTTGTGAAAAACCGATAGAGGAGACATAATCGGTAATCCGCTGATACCATGCTCGAGGAGCCTGTTTCAGTCCATAGAGCGATTTCCACAACTGACACACATAATTCGGATGAATAGGATCCCTGAAACCCATAGGTTGATGCATATATATTGTTTCATGAAGATCCCCATGTAAGAAGACATTCTTGACATCAAACTGATGAATGGGCCAAGACTTTGATAGAGCAATATTGAGGACGGTTCGGATGGTTGCGGGCTTTACGACTGGGCTGAACATTTTATCGCAGTCCACTCTCACCTATTGAGACCTACCATCACCTACAAGACGAGCCTTGTACCTCTCAAAAGAACCATCAAATTTCTTTTTATGTCTAAAAATCTACACATAACGAATAATGTTAGCATCAGATGGACACAGAAAAAATGGGGTAGACCTGAGATTATTTCCAATTGGAAAAGTTCATAGAAAGTTGGAATAATCATCCAAAACCAACACATATTATCGATGGCCAGTCGTACTTAAAATAGGAGACGTCCACAAATCACTTATATATGATATTGAAAGGTAGTAAAGTACAATTTGCGGATGCAGAAAATGGTAATTTAACATGTTTCTCAAAAATGCAAGATTCACATATAGGAGTCCTAGAAATACGATTGCAAGTAATAAAATTATTTTTCCAAAGGGAACGTAAAACAAAATCTCCCGGATATCCTAATCTAGAATGTCATAAGGAAGATGAAAGAGCAGCAAAGGTTGATGAAACTGAGGCTGGATTGTTGACGGAGTTTGAAATATGATAGAGATATCTAGTGCTGTCACATCTCATTATTCATCTCCCTGCCGTAAAATCCTTCACAGAAAAACCAAAAGGATCAAAGTCAAGGGAAATATTATTAACAGTTGTGAAACGTCCCACAGAGATTAGATTCTTAATGAGTTTAGGGGCATGGAGGATAGTTTTTAAGATTAGTGGTGAATGTGGTGGGGATAAGTATGAATGACCAAAACCGCAAATGGGAATGCCTTGTCCACTACCAACAATAATATTCCGATTTAAATTACTCAAATTGGAATAAGATGAGAGAGTACCTTGTGATGTCTCCATGTGATATGTGGCGTATGTGTCCATATACTAAATTTTGTCTGGAGCATTAAGTGATATTGTGTTCATAGCTGCCTCAATATCAGTTGGTGCATAGGTTGAGGGAGGGCTGTGTTGTAGGCCTGTTATGGACGTGGGCCGAGTATGCCAGGGTGGGCCTGTCGGTTCTGAGGTGGAGTTCACGAGGATGTCGGATACGGGCAATAAGGAGAGGCCCATGACAGTGGGGCTCATGCGGCCCACGGCAGGTAGGCAGCACATGGCGGAGGCTGTTGCCACTGTCGCGGTTGCTGCTGGCTATTTCCTACCGATGGGGACTGCCCCTTCCTGCCGCCGTTGTTGTCGGAATTCGGTCTGCCTCGGCCCTTGCCGGATTGCCTGCTCCGGCGGTTGTTGCGGGTGGATGTGGGCTGCTGCGGGTCCTCGGGCCGGTGATTCTGGTTGCCGGATTTGGTGGTTCTACCATCGACGGTGGTGGTGATGGCGGCGTCGACAATGCTGGCATTAGTGGTGCTGCATTTGATTTTTTGGATTTCCTCATGAATAAGCTTCGAACGGGCCTCATAAAACAAAGGTAACAACATGCATTGTTGAACAATGGTGGCAACACCGTCATAGGATTCGTTCAAGCCTGAAATAAGTTGCATGATCAATCGCTGATTACCGACTGGTGCGCGGACGTTGGAGAGTTGGTCGGCAAGCATCTTGAGTTCTTGACAATATGCAAACACGTTTGGGAAATCGTCCTGATGTATGTCCTTGAACTGGTTTTCAAGGTATAACGCTCGTTGAGTTTTGTTGTCGTGAAAAATACTTTCCAAACGTTCCCACGTTTGGCGGGCAATGACATCGGTCTCAGTTATGGTGTGTAACAAATCATTAGAGATTGTGTCGTATCTCCATTGGAGGACAGTTGCGTCCAAACGAGACCAGAGTGCATCATCAGAAGTCGAAACCGAGGGTAGGTCTGTGGATTTCGTTATAGGAGGGATGATGTGGTCGATAACTTCGTAAACACGATAATGGGTCTTAAAAAGCTCCGACCACAAGGAGTATTGACCCTTTTCCATCTCAAGAGTGATAGGGATGAAGTTTTTGATGTTGTTTACTGCAAGTGCAGGATGAAATTTGGTTTTGTCAGCCATAGAAGATGAAATTTAGGAGGAGAAGGGAGAGAGAATGCCTGGAAAAAAACACTAGGGTTCCGTGGGGGTGGCGGCCGAGAGCTATGGTCGGCGGCGGTGGAGGTATTTTTAGGCTACTGATATCATAAAAGAATATGTTCCTTGATTGTATTCATCAATAATGTACAATATATATAGTAGTACAATAATATCTAAACTAGGTAACTAATCAATCTAATTACAATATGAAATATAATTCTACCTAAAATAGGAGATCTAATTACAATAGGGACACAATTCTACCTAAATTAAGAGATATACAAAGAATATTCGAGAAATATTCTATTAATATTAAAACAAGATGTTTCTCGAAAAAATTAAAAATTAAAAGTTTCACGATCATTAACAAAAAAGTTTTTCCAATAAGATTTTCCAAAAGATAGTCCAAGCACTATAAGTTTTCCTAAGATTGTTTCCCAAAAATCTTTTTTTTTCTTTCTAACTAAAACATTTTTCTACTCTTTACGTTTCATTTTGTCGAAACCTTGTTTGATCGAAGAGTTAAAAAAGAGATTATGAAATTTGTCATCCTAAATCTATCCTGAAATCTATGTGACTATAAAATTATATGATTAATAATAAAATACTAATACTATAAGGTTAACTAATTTTAATATATAAAAGTGTCATTCCTATGCGAAACAGATTGAAAAAGAGAAAATATCACATAAATATACACAAAGATTAATAATTAAATTAATCATTAAATCCAGACACCTAACAAATGGAAGTGGAATTTACAGAAATAAAGCATGATTTAGGTACGAGGCTGGCCCCTACACTAATACTTTATTTCTGGACCAATAGAAGAAAATAAAAAGAAAAGTTCCTCTTCTTAACGGACGGCATAAACGGAAAACGTGCAAAAAGAAAAAATCAGCCCTGGACCTTTGGTTGCCAACGATGTACACCTAAAAGCCGTACCACTACATTAAAAATAAATATTTTAAAAATGTATAACGGTAAATCATTTTATAAAGTTAAATTATTTTTAAATATAAAAAAATGATATTCTTTTTTAAACAGACCAAAATGAAAGTTGTGTCACATAAATTGGGACAGTAAATAATAGATCTTGGGCCTATCTCAACCTCAAAATCTAATTTATAGGGTGATGATTGTTCAAGTCCATATAATGAGTTATGTTCCGATGTGAGACTCTTAACACTCTCTCACACGCCCAGACCTCGTTAATTGGAGCATGAACAATATAATTTGGGGGCTCAACATCGGTGAAGAGAGAATTGGAATGGACTTGGCTCTGATTCTAACTCAACCCCAAAAGCTAGCTTGTAGGGTAAGGATTGTCCAAGTCCATATAATGAGCCCATGTCAAGCAAAAAAATAGTCTATTATTCCATTTTTATGACGTTATACTATTGAAGTCAAATACTTTTTTTTTATCACAACTTTGTTTTTGTTTATAGAATTTTAATCCATAATAATATTCTTATTTAACTTCTGATTATCTAAGCTTTATTTTGAAAGATTAATAATTAAATGTTTGAATCGGGAAAAAAAAGTTGAAATATTTGATTATTGTACTCTGTAATTTTATTCTTTTCACATGGAGAGAGTATTTTATATTTCTTAATGTAGATTTAGATAATAATCAAAATAATTACGCTATCATATACGTCGATAGTTGCTCCTTGTATAATATGTATAAACGTAAGATGTTTTATGGAGAAGCCTCGTCATTACTATATTTATTCAAAATGCATAAAAAATTATTTTTAGAAAGATTAAGGGATCAATGCTCAAATTTACACTACAAATACACAATAGCTCTTGAAAAATAGTATAATACGTATAATAATTAGGTAACATATTACATTCTAGCTTCAGTCCCAAATAACTTAATTTGTTTAAATATATTTAATGTTTTAGAAAAATAAAAGCTTCTATTATTATTTTTACACTACTCTTATTATGTCAATTAGTTTAGTGTTAATCAAGTAAAAAATTTCCAAGATATAACTCATAGGTTAGACACTAAATAGTTTTTTGGCCTTTTACATTTTTTTTTTGTTTTATTACCTTTTTATAAGATATCTCATTTTTTACATATAAGAGATCTAAAAACAATGCACAAATAATCTAAAAAATCATTTTCCTCTATTCAAATTGTAAGAGATGTCTCATTTCGTCCCATTTACAAGTCATAATTAAGGCTATTAGTTATTTTATAAGATGTATGTAAAAACTTAAAAAAGGAAAACAGATAATATGAGCTAGAGAAATAAGATCTACTAAAAGAAAACAGGGTCCCGTTCTGTTACGGACCAACTAACGGCAAGGTTATCTAGTTGGCCGTGAAAAGTGAGAATATCTGGCAAGAAAGCAGGCGCGAACAGGCAAAGTGGCAGAACGGGAACTCACAGCTTCCACCACCACCGACACAGCCATTCTACGCTATCTCTTATGCCCCCCCCCCCCCCTCCCTCTTTTAATAACAATTCCAATGCCCTCGTTATTATAAACATAAAAATCCTAGTGAGAGAAATAGTCCCTAATCGTAAACGAAAAGTAACGTAATCGACGCTTTCACGAGATTCATACTTCTTTATACATAACAGAGAGTAACTAGAAAGCAAAGTTAGCTTCTAGTCTACCCCCACACACATATATATATATAGGGGCGGATCTATGTAGTGGCTTGGGGATGCCAGGACACCAGGACACTCGGGTAAAATCTTAGTATATGGTTAGTTATTGATAGAATATCCTTTTATATCTTTTATATTTGGTTAGTTAATATTCTAATTGTAATTAGTCAAATTAGTTATCTAGTTTGTAACCTAATTTATAGCTTTGTAAATAAGCATGTACTACTATATATTATACAGAAGAATGAATGAAAATGGAGGAAACATATTTCTTTATATATCAACCAAATCCTAAACCTGAAACTACCCAAAGCTGTCGGTTCCCCCCTCCCCCCGTCGTCGTCGCCCTACTCCGCCGCATTCCTCCCTTCTCTTTTTGTCGAAAACTCTCTCTCTCTCTTCATCCCCTTTTTCAACGGCTGAACAACCTAAATTTCATCATGCTCTTGCAGTTAGACCTGTTCAAAGGTCGGGCCGGGTCAGGGCCGGGTCGGGTGGCTTTTTTTTCCCTCCTTGCCCGACCCTGACCCTATATTTTTAAAAAAATTCTCACCCTGGCCCTGACCCTACGGGTCACGGGTCGGCCCTGACCCGACGAATTTTTTTGGCAGGCCAGGATTGGGTCGGGTCGGGTCGGGTCGAGAGTTTTTTTTTAAAAAAAAAAAATTTGAATTTCCAAAACTGAAATTGGCGTTCACCCCTACATTAACACGAAATTTTGACGTTGAAATGTATTGTATATCGTGAGATCTTGACTAAAGAAAAAGACAATTAGAAACCGATTTGGGGAAAAACACAAATTGATTGGGAAAACGGACGTTTTTCTAAAAATTGGATGCGCCAAACAGTCTTATGGTTGTTTGACTGGCCATGTCTTGAAAAAATACGCAAAATTTTAAAAAATCGGGTAAAATGGATATTCGAGCGCAGAGTTTAAAGTTTCATCAATTAACAACTATTTTCTCTCCCTACATTATGCTTCCGTGATATTAACAAAACGACTAATAATATAAATATATAATTAATAATCAGCTACCGTTTTTATCTTATTTTATGTCGGGCTCAATGTAGATTAGAGCAATACATATATATATATATATAAACATGCATTATATCACTTATTAATGACAAAAATATATATAAGTACAAAATAAATATTAATGAAGGAAAAATAATATAAATTATATTAAAAAAATATGTGGGTCGGGTCGGACAGGTAAAATTTTCTAACCCTGGCCCGACCTTGACCCTGATCGGGACCTCGCTTTTTCAGGTCGAGTGGCTCGCTGGTCAGCTAAAAGCTGACCCTGGCCCTGGTTTTTTCGGGCCGGGCGGGTCCCCGACCCGGTGGACAGGTCTACTTGCAGTTAACAACGTCAAAAATTTCATTCCCATAACTCTTGAGATGTAAAAAGTTCAGTATTCATCTTGGGCGGAATTATTTAAGGATTCATTATCGTGTGTACAAAGTCATCGATCGCATCATCCCTCCTAAACCCTAGCCCACTGACGAACACATGGAGAAACATGATGTTCTGATGAAGAATTTTGGTCACGATTAGATGCAGTTTTTCTACAATGGATCTACGACACAATCTCGAACGACCTCTTACATACAATCATTGAAAGCGACGCTACTGCACGACAAAAATGGGAGCGATTAGAAAGAATTTTTCATGATAATAAGACACAACATGCCTTGTATTTAGAAAATCAATTTAAGGACATTCAACAAGACGATTTTCCTAATGCGTCGGCCTATTGTCAAGAACTTAAAACGATTGCTGATCAACTCTCCAACGTCGGTGCACCGGTCACAAATCAATGGTTGGTCATACAACTAATTGCGGATTTAAATGAAAATTATGATAGTGTTGCTACAATCCTCCAACAAAGCACTCTATTGCCTCCGTTCTATGAGGCTCGATCAAGAATTATCCTTGAAAAAACCCAAAAAGCCAAGCGGGCAGCGGCTAACGCTAGCACCGCCGACGCCGCTCTCCATACCATCGGCGGCTCACCTGGCGATGAATGGGGTCTCGGTTTATGGCCAGCATCACCAGCACACCAATGATCTGAAATGAGGTTAGCATATTCGGAATAACAACAAAGGCAAGAATTTCGGCAAAGGTCGTAGTGGCCATGGTGGCAGCAATAACGGTGGCATGAGGGAACAACCGCAGTTGTCCAACAGCCACTCCCAGCGGTAACTGCAGTGGCAGAAGCCTCCCCAGTGGGTTGCGTACCCATCTGGGCAGCATGGGGACAGCAGGCATGGGCTGCTCCGCCATTCCCCTATCCAAGTTTCTCATGGGCCCGTCCTCCGGCTCGACAACCCCAGCCTGGAATTCTCGGGGTGCGTCCACAGCAAGCGTACAATGCACAAACTTCTCCTCCCTCAACCTACGCACCAACGGATATTGAAGAGGCAATGCACACGATGTCTCTCAATATTCCGGATGAAAATTGGTACATAGATACCGATGCAAACTCTCATATGACATCATCTCAATGTACTCTCTCGTCTTATTTCAATATGAGCATTTTAAATCGTGATATTATTGTTGGTAGTAGACAAGGCATTCGCATTTGATGTTATGGACAACCATCCATCTCCTCACCACATCCCCCTTTAACTTTAGACAATATCATCCATGCCCTGAAACTTATCAAAAATTTAATCTATGTGCGTCGTTCCACAACCGACAATAATGTTTCCCTTGAATTTGATTCTTTTGGCTTTTCTGTGAAGGACCTTCAGACAGGGATGCGAATAATGAGATGTGATAGCACTGGAGATCTTTGTCCTATCACCACCACCATCGGCCATCACGTCTCCTCTCCATCAACCTTTGCAGTTATTTCCTCTATTATTTGACACAATAGATTGGGACATCCGGGAGACTCCGTCTTACCCTCCCTTAACAAAAATAAGTTTATTGATTGTATACATTTTTCTTGTTCTACTGTTTGTGAATCTTGTGTTTTTGGGAAACATGTCAAATTGTCATTTTATTCTTCATCCTCCAACACGTTGATGCCATTTGATATCATACATAGTTATTTATGAACTTCTCCTATCTTAAGCACGGCTAGACATCGATATTATATTTTATTTTTGAATGATTATTCTAATTTCCTGTGGACATTTCCTATTGCCAATAAATCACAAGTCTATTCTATTTTCTCATCCTTTTGTGCTTTCATTAAGACACAATTTGAGAAGAATATCAAATGTTTTCAATGTGACAATGAGAGGGAATTCGACAATAAACAATTCAAACTCTTTTGCGCAAAAAATGGTCTTGTTTTTCGATTTTCATGCCCCCACACATCTCCACAAAATGACAAAGCCGGACGAAAAATAAGAATAATAAATAACTTAGTTCATACACTCCTTTCCCACGCCTCCATCCCCCCTCTTTTTGGCATCATGCTCTATCAATGGCAATATATCTTGAACATTCTCCCAAACAAGTCTCTCAAACACAAGTCCTCGACTCAAGTTCTCTATCTTCGGGATTCTTCCTATAGGCACTTACGAACTTTTGGGTGTCTATGCTACCCCCTTCATCCTTCCATCAAAATCAATAAACTGCAACCTCGTTCCAACCTGTGTGTATTCCTTGGTTACCCATCTAATCATCGAGGTTATAACTGTTATGATTTATCAAGCCGAAAAATAATCATTTCTAGGCATGTCATATTCAATGAGTCCCAATTCCCTTTTTTCAAGCTGCATTCTTCGCCTCCGAATTCCTATGAATTCTTAAATGATGGCCTCAATCCCCTTTTGATTCATCAATTGAAAAATCAATTGATGTTGTTACCACTGCATCTACAGGAGTCGGACCCAACTCCCACCGTCCAGTGTCGGGTGGGCCACCAAACCCAGCCAAGGAAAACACGGCACAGCCCACCCGTTACTGTCCTGGATCCCGCTCGAGCTACGAATTTTTCCAGCCCCGCCCTTGCCTCTTCTCGACCTGCGACACTGCCCTATTTTCCCGAACCCAGCTCGATTGGCTCCCCTCGGCCCACATCCGCAACCAGCCTTACGAATCATCCTCAAAACCCGTAGCCAGCCCAGCCACAACCTGTCCAAACCTCACCAATCCAACCCTCTACGACACCTCCACGAACCATGGAAACTCGTGCTATGCACGGTATTTCCAAACCTAAATGACAATTCAATTTGTCAACTTCAGTTGCCCATTCACCTCTTCATCACAACCCGAAAGATGCCCCGTCCAATCCAAATTGGAAAGCTGCCATGTTAGACGAATATAATACTCTTATTGAAAATAAGACGTGGGATCTAGTGCCCTGTCCTCCTGATGCTAATGTTATTCGTTTTATGTGAATTTTTCGACATAAAAAGAAATCTGATGGTTCTTTTGAGAGGCATAAGGCATGTCTTGTAGGTGATGGCATGTCTCAACAAGTTGGTGTAGATTGTGAGGAAACTTTCAGTTCGGTGGTAAAACCGACAACTATTCAGATTGTTCTCAATATTGCTTTGTCCAAATCATGGCCCATTCATGAGCTTGTTATTAAAAATGCCTTCTTGCATAGCGAACTTCATGAAACCGTTTATATGCATCATCCTATGGGATTAAGGAATTCGGTTCATCTAGATTATGTGTCATTTGAAGAAATTACTCTATGGACTGAAACAGGCTCCTCGTGCATGGTATCAACGGTTCGCTGATTTTGTATCCTTTATTGGCTTTTCACATAGCAAATTAGATCGTTCATTTTTTATCTATCGCAAGAGTACTGACATGGCATACATTCTATTATATGTTGATGATATAATACTCACTGCCTCTTTTGATGCACTTCGCCAATCTATTATGTCACTCCTTGCTTCTGAATTTGCTATAAATAATTTGGGTCCCCTAAGCTATTTTTTGGGCATTGCCAATATGATACATGCAAGTGGCTTATTTCTTTGTCAAATAAAGTATGCCGAAGAGAATCTTGACTAAATCTAAACTTAGTGCCTCTTCGGGTTCTTCATATTTAGACCCCACTCACTATCGCAGTTTAGCAGTTGCATTACAATATCTCACTTTCACGAGACCAGATATATCTTATGTCGTGCAACAAATATGCTTACATATGCATGACCCGAAAGATGAACATATGAATGCTCTTAAACGAATTTTGCGATATGTCCAAGGCACTCTCCATTTTGGCTTGCACCTGTACAAGTCCTCAGTCTCTGGTCTCACCTCCTGCGCTAATGCTGATTGGGGTGAATGTCCTAACACTAGACGATCCACTTCGGGTTACTGTGTTTTCCTTGGAGATAACTTGCTTTCTTGGTCCTCTAAGGGACAACCCACTTTGTCTCGGTCTAATGCCGAAGTCAAGTACAGAGGCGTCGCAAATGTTGTTTCCGAGTCTTGTTGGATATGTAACCTTCTGTTGGAACTTCACTATCCAATCCGCAAGGCTACATTGGTTTACCGTGACAATGTAAGTGCGATACATCTTTCCGACAATCCCATTCAACATCAGCGCACTAAACACATTGAAATGGATATTCACTTTGTACGTGAGAAAGTTGCTCATGGACAAGTTCGTGTTCTTCATGTCCCTTCTCGGTATCAAATTGCTAACATATTTACTAAATGACTTCCGCGCATACTCTTTGATGATTTCCGAGCCAATCTCAGCGTACGAGAACCTCCCGCTTCGACTGCGGGAGTGTGATAAAAAAATTGATAGAATATCCTTGTATATCTTTTATATTTGGTTAGTTAATATCCTAATTGTAATTAGTTAAATTCAATACCTAGTTTGTAGCTTAACTTATAGCTTTATAAATAAGCATGTACTACTATATATTATACACAAGAATGAATGAAAAGGGAGGAACATATTCCTTTAGTTATTTTACACAAATAGTCTATATAATGTATGAATGGCACCCGAAGTCAAAAACTGAAACACCCACACGCGACGTGCAGGATCGAGACTCCTCTGTAGGGGGACTATCGTGCCCTCCTTTTCTTTCTTTTCTTTTATTCCTTCAATTTCCTCTCTTTACAAGTTCATTTTTATTATTTATTAAAAAAAATCATGTAGCTGCTCCCTTTTTTCTAGACTTTTAAAATTTTATTTAAATGTGACTCTAATTTTTTTAATCCATCTAATGTTATTTATTTCTTTATTTTTGAATTCTTTAGAATGACGACATTAATATACAAATTTAAGCTATATATAGATCAGAGGATGTATTTGCTAATTTTTTCTTTTATATTTTTAATCACATTATTCATAGAATTCATCAAGAGACTTAGATTTACTATTTGATTTAGTAATCACTTATTTATTTATGCATCAAAAATCTTGTAAATCATAGTAAATTAATTCAAAATGGATGGCATCGATCCAATCCTTCACTAGTAGTAGGACTGAATAAAATATAGTGTCCTCGTATTCATCAAATTCTGAATCGGGCTCTATACACTATATAGAAGCCTAGAGAGAGAGAGAATTCAATTGATCATCTACATTCCGTGTCTCTGAGGCATACTCCGTAAGGTATACACATGAAACAGCTGAATTCCTTGTTATTCATCTAAAAAACGTTGAGTTTTATTCGCCTGCCTTCTCGATCTTCTGCTTTTCATTGCTTTTACGCTACGTTATGCTCGGTTCTCATGCGACGTTATTTGAAGATCTGAAATTTACGCATTAACCGTACCTTTTCGATCGGTACTGATTTTTATGATTTATTCTTTCTTTAGTTTTGATTTGTGCAGATTATTCACGATATAAATCAAAACTGAAGAACTCGATTGCTTTGCGCAAAATCACGTTGTAATTCGGATTTGAGAAGCATAATGCCAGGTATTTTCGTGTCAAATTTGGATTCAGCTGCACATATTTCTAATTTTACTTTTAACGAGTTCTAGAATTGAATCGATTCCTTTGCTTTTTTATGATTTTTAGAAATTGTTGGAATTCACGATCACGAACGAACAGAAAGATATTATTTTGAGGCATCTGAGGACGAGAAGAGAAGAACTCGAATCAGATCTTTGAAAAAGAAGGCAATCAGTGCTTCCACAAAGCTAACGCATTCGCTCAAAAGACGTAGTAAACGAGTCGCTCACTGCCGATTTGCTTCCATTTCAACGGAAGATTTTCGAGACGAGAAGGAAGAGGAGGCAGTGAATTCATTTCGCCAGACCTTGATCGAAAAGGATCTCCTTCCCGCTCGTCATGATGATTATCATACTATGTTGAGGTAACTTGCAATATGCTCTCTGTTGCATAAAAGAAAAAAAACAAGAGATAATGGTCATTATCACTTTTTTTGCGAGTTCCCTACTTGAACTATCAATTGTTTGCGTTTTCTACATGAACTATCACAAACTATTTACCAAAACACAATACACAAACAAAAGAAAAAGACATCAATACACAAATTTTCTCTTGGCGGTGCTGTCTGTAACCAAAGACTCAAATTTGATTGCTTTGCAAAGGTCATGCCTTCCATAAAGCTCTGTGAATGAATCCAGTTGGGACAATAGCCACTAGTATTACTTACTATAGCCTTCATAGTAGGTTGTAGTTTTGTAACTCGAATTGTTGATATTAATCTACAGTACACATGTTTGAGGGGGTCAATAATATATTGCTAAGGAAGATTTGAAATGCAGCTGCACTGGAAGCTTGGGAGAATTCATGAAACATTTCTTCCTTCTTTAACTAAATTCATGAAGCTTGGATGATCTTGGGGATTGATTTGGATGTCATCAGTCCCTATCCCTTTTTTGGCTACTTGACCTGAGATTAATCTTCCTGAATGTAAATTTAGAGTTTTAAGGAAAATAAAGACCTTAGTAAGTTTTGGTTGATCCCAACGTGAGTTTTAAGGAAAATAAAGAACTTAATAAGTTTTGGTTGATCCCAACGTGAAGGGTCGTTTCTCTTGAGAAAGTAAGAATAAAATAAAGAGCTTAATAACAAATGTTTAGGGCTATTTCGCTTTTTTCTTTTGACTGCTAATAGAAATTTGAAGTAGAAGAATTATCTGACCTACTGCCATTGAGGTAATGAAAACGAGAGGAGATAGTGCCGGAGTTTTTTATTTTATTATGCTAGAAGCATGACCTCTCTTCCTAAGAATATCAGGTAGATGGTTGGAAGGGTCTTAATTTGGGTAATAAAAACCTTTCATGAGTTCAACTCCCCATTTATAAGATTGTTTCCGGGAATGAGCATATTACTTCAGGTATCACACCTAAGGTCTGGGGCTCATGTTTTTATCTATTTAAGGACTACATATTCTTGACCTTACTTATTTTCTTGTCTAGATCAGTATATCTCCTTGTCTATCCGTACAAGAAGAATTCATCTGTTGATTATCCAAATCCTAGTAGGCTATATATAAGTGTAAATCATCTAACTGCAAAGATTTCACATAACCTTCCTGATTATAATTTGTGTAGTTAGTGAATAATTTGGATACCTAGCCTTTTTGAGGATTAGAAGTAGACTTCTTTGAGATTTTTAGACTATAAAGACTTTGGCTAGGGGTCTCTTTTCTAAATTCAAGCATAAGGCGACAATTACAGAAAACAATAGTTAATTTATTTTCAAAACTCTTGTATCCATCTCAACAAAGACGAAAGAGTTTGGCAAGCTTGATAGTTAAGCTTATTTTTTCATGTTTACAGCTTTTTATTTTTGGTGAAATCCTACCTATTACCAATAGGATGTTTCTTTATGGTGACCCTTGCTTTGAGACCATAGTTTTTGGTACAGGCCTATTCATTGTGTAGCAATATGAAACTTGAATTCTGAAGCTTATACAACAGCAAAAAAGACATAGATCTCAATGTTTCCTCATGGCAGCATATTTTTTTTATGGAAGACAGAATAAAGAACGTAGTGCCCCATATTTTCTTTCCTCTGGAAGTACCCCTACATAATTCTTTCTCCTCTTGTTCATCAAATCTTGAGAGCATCTTTCCATTTCAGGTTCCTAAAAGCAAGGAAATTTGACCTTGATAAGGCAATGCTAATGTGGTCTGAAATGCTCAACTGGAGGAAAGAACAAGGAGTAGACATGATTATACAGGTAGAGTTCTGTTGCATATTGCTGTATTTTGCTTTTTCTAGAAAACAGTAAGTTTTGTTGCTTATCAGATGTACTCTCAAATGATGATGGTTGGTATAATCGTTATCAAAAGTCCCTGCTAAAACATTTTCTGGACATCTTTTATAGCTTAGTTTTTCAAAATGATTAAAGTAACTGTTTGGCATCTTTAGAACAATAGCAACTTCTCGAAGGAGCTGATGTACCAAAGTGCTCCAATTTTTAATGCTGCTTTGTATGTAATAGTTGGAAACTATCAAATCTCCATGCAGCATAGAATTTTTATTTGATGACTCTTTTCATTTCTTGTTTTTAGTGTATTTATTCCTTCCCCACCTTTATCGAAATTGGCTGAGGAAATTTTCTGGAGCTATGACATTGTTATGATTTGATTTCGACAATTGATGTTAAACTGGAATCTTTTCTTGACCTTTAATGCCTCAGAGCCAAATGCTATTCATTTATGTTCTTCACAAAAAAAAAAGATGCTTCCATCATTCATGCTAATATTTGTAAAGTTTGTCGAACGACAGTGGGGTTGTCACTCTTCTACCCTTCCATATCTTAGTAATTTTTGAATGTATTACAACAATCTTCTGCTTAGAATCCTAAGGACTGAAGTCTTAAAACAGTATCAGATATGTACGTCTATGCTTTCTCTCGCTGTGTCTTCTTTATTGTTCCCTGCCGTCCCAAATTTTGAATACATATATGACAAACAGTTTTTGACAATTTTGAATTTTGGCACATGTTCTTGTGTTTTAGGTGTCTAAATTCTGATGTAAACTCTGGAAATGTTTAGGATTTTGCCTATGAGGAATATGAGGAAGTTCAGCGTTATTACCCTCATGGTTACCATGGTGTAGACAAAGGGAAACGGCCCGTCTATATTGAAAGACTTGGCAAGATTGAACCTACTAAACTTATGAATGTTACCACAATAGAAAGGTTCTTAAAGTATCACATCCAAGGGTTTGAAAGGACTTTTACAGAAAAATTTCCAGCATGTTCGATTGCAGCTAGAAGGCATATAGATTCATCTACTACAATCTTAGATGTACAAGGACTGGTCGGTATTGAATTACTTGATATTCAACCTAAACTTCATTACTTACCACATTTGATATGCAACATCTTTTCTATCGTAATGTAGAATTGGAGGAGTTTTGGGAAGCTTGCCCATGATTTGGTCATGCGCATTCAAAAGATAGATGGCGACAACTACCCAGAGGTGCCTTAGTTTCAGTTTGGAAGAGTAAATGAATCAATTTCGTATCCCTTTCAATCATTTGATCCTTTGCTAATTACTTTTCTATTCTGCAGACATTGCACCAGATGTTTATTGTCAATGCTGGAAATGGATTCAGATTTCTGTGGAATACTATAAAAGGATTTCTTGATCCAAGGACAACAGCAAAAATACATGTATAGGAACTTCCGTTATCTGCATGGTCGTCTTTAAGGGTCATGTGAAACTCACAATGATTGCCTCTGTTCAATTAACAGGTATTGGGAAACAAATTCCAGAGCAACTTAGCAGAAGTCATAGACCCCAGGTATATGAATGGTTTCTAAGATATTTTCTATATTGCAAAAGTATTTTTATTGAGTAAACTGTGCTCATTCCTTCATTATGTACATTGGCTTTTGATCAGCCAATTGCCAGATTTTCTCGGAGGAACCTGCTCATGCCCAAATCCAGGTGGGTGTCTTAGGTCTGACAAAGGACCCTGGAATGATCCTGAGCTGATGAAGGTGTGGTCTTTGTCTGTAAAAATCATATTCAGGATTTTGTGTAATAATACGTTGTGTCATTTCTCACCTTTTCATGCCAAAAACTCTTGCAGCTGGTCCATGCATTACATGGTGAAGCACTATATCCCAGGAGAATTACTAGCTTCTCCGATAGTGATATCGAAATCATACCAGTTTCTCCACAGGTATTATAGTGGCTTAGCTGCACTGTGTTCTGCCTTTCCAGTCATCTTAGAGATGCATCGTGTTTGAGACCATTATTCTCTGCTCAGTTACTATGCAACAAGATTGGTTCTGCAGAACCTGAAGTCAAAGTGGGGGTCTCTGTTTACAGTATCATCCAATCAAAACAAGTTTCTGACAAAGTGAGTAACAAGATTCTGTTTGCCCCTTTTATGGTTTATCAGCATCTGATCTATGTTTATGCCAAGTTGAGTACACATCTATGTTTGAGTTACCTCAATTTCCTAAGCCATTTCGTCATCATTTGATATATAGATTGGCGATTTGACCAGCAAGTTAGCTAGGGTGTGATATTAACTTTCCTGTTTTATAGAAGAGAATGCAGTGAGAAAACTGAAGAAACACTCTTTAGCAACAAAAATTTGCACAGAAGGATTATTGTTCAATCATGCACCGAACAGTTCCCCTGCAAAGAAAGATATGAGAGATGCATCATCCTTGTGAACTTGTAAATATGTTTTTGCATTTGCCACAGCAGGAGTATCCCCTTGGAATATACTTCCTCTACCCCCGATAAAAATGAATTAGTGTCTATTTTGGTTTCCCAAAAGGCCAAATTTTGACCTTTTCCCTTAAAACGAAATTTCTCCTTCCAAGAATTCAGTTCAATATAAAATACTAATAGTGTGTAACTTCTTATTTTGCTTACTGATCATTTATAGAGAAAAAAACTGTAGATGTGACGTCTTACCAAATAACCATACTACATTTTTGATAAACTGAGAAATATGATATTTCCAATTTCAAAATTCGGTGGGCCTGCTCCTCTACCCTTCTCACTTAAATACCAAACTTGGTTCTGGGGCAAGAATCAAACAGGTGACATGAGCCTATTGAAAATCCCGCGCTATTCTACTTTTGCCTTGAACCAAAGCCCTTTTTCATATTATAAACTTATTATTTTAATATTTTTCTACCATATTAAATATAATAATCTACTCATTCATTTTACTTGAACATCTACCTATGAAAAACAAATCTACTTTAACTACCGCAAAGTGAAAGTAGTCACCATTTAATGGGATAGAGGGAGTATTTTTCTTTCGCTGTTTCACTATACTCTATGCAGACCTCATTTGATAGCAATCATAAGCGTATGTGTTGGAGGATGGCTATAATCAGATTTGCCTCCATTGGTTATCAATTGTGATCTACAACACCATACAGAAACTTGTTTAAACATTTCCACCTCAATTTTGATATGCTCAATGTTCTCTGTCTCTCCAATATAATTATATTTATATATTCATGTCTCCTGCTTGATTGCTTTAGGTACCAACTAGGAGATCTGTTTCATTTGGCAGCTTAGTTCAAGAAGATTATGGGCCTAAGCTTACAGCTGAAAATTTAAATTCTCCAAGTAAGAATTGTGATTTCTATGGTCAATCAGTGGGTTTCATTTTGTATTAGCCAACTGATCTTTCCTTTACCAGATTACATTTTTATATTATTGCATCGTATTGGTAATGTCTCAAGTTTTACTTTGGACATACTGCCTTGTTTCTGTAACATATGCCCCAGCCACCAAATTCTATCTTGATTCTGGTTCATCCCTGTAAACTGATTGAGTGTGTTGTGAAGTTCCACAAATGTGGCAACCGTCCCAATCATTCAAAAGTCTCCTAAAACCAAGATTCGATCCGTGTGCAGTCCACTCTTCATCGATGGTGGCCATCTGTTGTTGATGTAAGGTGTAAATATCTGGGAATAATAACTTGAGAGTAGCTTGCCCCAACCGGTTGTCTTCCCAAAAGGATGTATTCTTTCCATTTCCAACTCTGTAGTTGATTTTATTGCTGAAAATTTGCCATAGAGCTCTGATAGCCTTGCATTTCTCTTTCCCCAGTCTTCTCAAAATCTTACTTTCTCGTGCATCGTTTCGTTTTCACTTTCAAGAGGAAAGGGAACTCGTCTATACTGATTTGTTTGTTCACCATTTGCTATGTGAGAAAATTTGTACAGGATTTTGCTTTGTTGTGACAAGAAGCATCACTATGGGTTCATACATCTAATCATTTTATTCTCTGCAACAGATAGAGCTACTGTATCAGTAAAAAGAAGGTCGCCTGAGAAATCTATCATTGGCTTGATGATTGATATGATGGTCAAATCACTTGCATGGATATGCTTCTTGTTTCATGGGGTGGGTAGGTTATTTGTGAAGAACAATGACGCAAACAGATTGGGAAATGGGCCGATATCAGTGAGTGCAAATTCTACCGAGCAAAATGTTTCTTCCCCGAAAAAGGAGGATCTCCTCCATCCATGCGGTCAGAGGTTGCAACATTTAGAGGAGGTGGTGGCTGATTTGTTGAAGAAACCTACCAAAATTCCTCCAGAAAAAGATCACATGCTGCTTGATTCAATGGACCGCATAAAGTTCATAGAGTATGACTTGCAGAGGACGAAGAAAGTAATGGTCCATTCACTGTTTCCAGATACAGTTCATTTTTTCCAGTTGCGGAGTTATTTAATTAGTGGAGTAAATCTTCTTGTTTTAGGCACTTCTTGCAACGGCATCGCAACAAGTAGAGCTTGCTGAATCCTTGGAATCTTTGAAAGAGAACAAACTTAAAGTAAGATTTCTTCCATAGACCTTATTGAAACCTTCGCTAACATGTTATAAAATGCAGATTACTGAGAATTATTTCAAACAGGTGACAAACTCATGTTGGCTGAGAGGCAGGCCTTCACAATACAGAATCTGATTTGGGTGGGAACAAATTGGTGCTTAGGTTGAGTTTTAGATTTGTCAACAATTTGGATTCAACCCTCATATATACTCGAGAAGTTTTGCAGAGGTTCCACATTCAGTGGCTTAATTTACTTTATCATCTCCCTCCCTCTGAAGTGTCATCTCTTTCATGTTTCTTTCAGGCTATTGAGTTGGTGGCCGAGTAAGTCTGCTAGAGTGTTGCACTCTGCCTCATTTTTCTTTAGAGGCGGGAGTGTGATGTTATAGTTCGATTACATTCATATTTGTACATAATTGCCGTGTGAGCAACTAGTTTTCTGTACAGAACTGACGACGAATTTAATGCATAGCTAACAAATTTGTTGTCTGAGATTCTCAAATTTGTTGTCTGAGATTCTCAAATTTGTTATGAAATATTGCTTAGCAACTTCCACTTGAACCAATTGTTAAATAATATTTTGAAATTTGTGCGTGTTCTTCTTGAATGTCCTAGTGGGAAGTGGTACAAAAGCGGCAGATTCGGTACTTTCAGTTTTTAAGTGACTAGTATAGAAGCAACCTACGTGGATCTGGAGGGAGTACCAAACAACCCATTTTCAAAGATGGTAACTTCAATACTACAGTTAATTTTACATGGATTTTATTTTCATTGTGAAGCTCCGATGGGATTGCCCGAAGCATAGTAGAATTTATAACCCGTGTCTCGGGGCGTAAGGTCCACGGATTTATGGGGGCGTATATCTCATGTATCTTCAATTTATAATTTTAATACTAGGAAAATAAGCAAAAGTAAAATTTTTATTAAAATTCTGGAAATAAATTCAAATAAATCACCAATAATATTAAAAATTATTATAATTATTATATGAGAAAAGTAACAACACAAAAAATGATACACCGTAATAGCCTAGATAATCTTTAAAATAAATTTTTCATCCACTTTATCATTAATCTCCACATCTATTAGTTCTATCCACCCTCAACTAATATTTGCATTGATTTTTATTTATATATTTCAAAGAAGGAAAAGGATGAAAAGTGTAATAGCAACGACAAAAAATAAAAAAAAACTGTTTCAGCAACATAGTACTATGAAATCTCTATCCTATCAATTTCAAATAATAAACATTTAAAAAAAATTATTAATGGCAGTGTTATTTATATATTTTAGAAAAAAATCTCTACAACATGATAGCATAAAGTATAAATATCATTACACCAATAATAAAAATTATAATCTATAGCAAAAAATATTTTAATTTTAAAAAAATCAATTTATCGTCCGGAGCATATGCTTTTGCGCCCGGGACTTACGCCCCAAATTTTAAGGCGTACGCCCTACAGATCTACGCCTTTCATTTGTGCCCGGAGCGTTTTTGGTACGCTCCGCCCCGGATCTCGCCCCTAAAACGCTCATGAAAACACTTATAGAGACCACCAGCTACTTACCTAAATCAATCATTTTCCCTGTGGCCATTTATTTTAAGGCAGAAAATGACACTACACTTAAAAAAGTTTTAAGTCACTATTAAGTTTACTAATAGACATGATATCCCAATTGAAGGAAGGAACACATAAAACATTATCTAAAGTGATGTCGGTGCTGAATGGTATGATGCCAACAAATTTTATTGGGGTAGATAATAGTAACGACAAAAATGAAAAAAGTTGTTTCAACAACATAGTAATATGAAATCTCTATCCTATCAATTTCAAATAATAAATATTTTAAATATTTATGGCAGTGTTATTTATATACTTTATAAAAAATCTCTACAACACGATAACATAAAGTATAAATATCATTACACCAATAATAAAAATTATAATCTATAGCAAAATACTTTTAATTTTAAAAATCAAATTTAACGCCGGGTCATATGCTTTTACGCCCAGAGCTTACTCTTTTACGTCCGGGACTTACGCCCCAAATTCTAGGACGTACGCCCTATGGATCTACGCCTTTCATTTACGCCCCAGAGTGTTTTTGGTACGCCCCGAGGCTCGCCCCGAAAACGCTTCTGAAAACACTGGTATTGACTATATAATAACACTTGTGTATCAACTACACAACAAAAAGGTTTTGTTGAATGCAATTTTAATTGTAGCTCGAGCATTTCTCTCACCTCTCAAATTTTTAGGTGATTGTTCATTACCGTTGTTATTATTCAAGTCGCCTTTTGAAAAGTTATATAATCGTCCACCATCACTTCTATCACTTGAAAGTTTTTTATTGTCTCTATGATGCATTTTTTTTTTCAATTCTAAAAATAGATTTGACTCACGAGCTCAACGTTTTGTCGTTGTTGGATATTCTGCTAGTCAAAAAGGTTACAAGCTTTATGATATATAGACTAAAACCCATTTAGTTAGTTGCGATATCAAATTTTCTGAGACTATATTTCTTATTTCTTTCACCACACGAAATTAGAATTTACCACCTAATTTCATAAACATTTCATATCTTTCATCTTCTACAAAAACACCTCGTCAACTTCAATCCAACAAATGAGACAACTATTACAATTGTGTTAGATTCTTCTCTGCCAGTCCTAATAGCCGAACCCATTAATATCATAAACAATTTAATGGGTCATTCGCACAAATGACCCTATCCAGGGTGGTCTTTAACTTTCGCCCTTTAAATTTATGGTTTTAAACTTTTACCCTTCAGCACGCCGCGCTCGGCATAAGTTTAGATTTCACTATCGACATAAGTTTAGATTTCGCTCGCGATATGTATCATAATATCCCACAAGTTATGCCGGACATGACAAAACTTTCGAAATTCTAACATACAGATGGCTAAAAACACATCAAACTCCACAAAAACAGGCACGAAAAAGGATGAAGAACATATGACCCAAAAGGCACAACTCCAGTTTCTAAATACTACAATAAATCTGAAAATACTACACCGCTTATGCCGCACAATTTAATTCCTACGAAACTTATGTCGAGCGAGGCAAAAAATCAGTTTTTAAAAGATAAATGTTACAGAACTTATGTCGAGCAAGGCATATCTGAATATTTTCATTAAATGAGCAATATGGACGAAAATTAAAGACCACAAATACGAGGGATAAAAATTAAAGAGCCGTGCGTTTGTAGTGAAATCCGTGCAAAAACTTCCAATTTAATTGATCCTACGCTATCTTTGGTCGAGTATGTTAAGTGTGTTTCCACTTCTATAGATTCTCAAACTCCTAGAAGAAAATTTACTCGACTCAAGCAGTCTCCAACATGGCATAAAGACGCCAATCATTCTACCATGAAAACAATCCTACAGAAGGTGCACACTATCCGCTTTCTCAATTTCTTACTTATTTTGGTATATCAACTACCAAATACCAATGTAATTTGTTAGCCAATAGCGCAAGTTATACCGAACCCCATAATGATGAACGAGCTATTCTTAATCCACAATGAAAAAAAAAATGCAGAATCAGAAGCATTACAACAAAATAAAACCTAAAGCTTGGTTCCTCTTCCAATTGGCCACTCTACTAATTGTAAATGAATTTACAGGATCAAATATCGTTATGATGGGACAATCAAACGTTATGAGTTTCGTTTAATTTCGAACGGATATACTTAGTTGAGGGAGTTGATTATCAAGAAATATTCTAGCTTACAACAAAACTCACTACCTTTCATTGTCTTCTCATTGTTATTGTATCTCGGAATTGATTTCCCTACCGGTTAGATGTTCAAAATGCATTTCTTCATGCAGATCTACAAGACGTATACATGTAACCTCCGCCTGGTCTCCACTGACAGGGGAAGAACTTGGTATATCAGCTCAATAAAATCGTTCTATGGTCTCAAACAAGCATCTCGAAATTGGTTTCTTTTTTTTTCTTTTGGTTTCCCACCCAGCGTCCGGTACACGTATTTGAACCCGACTATATCCGAATTCGCGTCGGGTAGAGCCCATTTCTGGGAGAAGTGCTCCCTACCAAGGATTTTTTCATACCCAGGGCTTTGAACCTGAGACCTCTGATTAAGGGAGGAACAACCTCATCCACTGCACCATCCTTTAGTGGTATCTCGAAATTGGTTTCTTATTTTCCTTGCACAGTTAAAAGGCTGGTTATCAACAATCCAAGGCAGATTATTCTCTTTCTCTAAACTAGTGAGCACTTGATTTACTGTCTTGTTCATCTATATTGATGATATACTTCTATAGGAAATGATCTTCAAGAGATTAAACACCTCAAATACACAGAAAATCATTCAATCATTATCTCTCTCACAGAAAATCACAATCTCTTCTAGATTCAGTGAATAATCACTTCTCGATCAGTAAAAGAATATATGCTGTTTCAAAAGGAAATTAGAACAATATGTATGCGTCAAAGACATGCTACGACTTTCAGTTGACACAAATTGCAATGGACGAGCTTTGTAACACGTAAAAACTGTGAAACTTAAAGACTGCTCCCACCGATATACTATGTCAGCAGTTATAATTGAAGTTTTCTGTCCTACCACAATATTGAATGAATTCTTCTGAACGTTCATCCTTTCCTTGATATATTCTGTGAATCGTGATCACTCTACAACTCTTATTTTCAGCTCCTCTGCTACTCCCTCCGTCCCAATTTAAGTGTCTTAGTTTGACTAGACATGAAGTTTAAGAAATAAAGGGAGATTTTTGAATCTTGTAATCTTAAATTAAAGTTATGTAAAGTAGCAAAAAGTCATTTCAATGTTGTGGTCTTAAACTTGCCATATAGGATGCTTGAAATGAAAAACTTACTAAAAATAGAAAGACACTCTTTTCGGGATTACTAAAAAGGAAAGTAAGACACATAAATTGAGACGGAGGGAGTAAAAATTAAGTTGAAGAACCGGATGATTCAAATTTGTCTTTGTTCTTCCAATTTCATCATTATCAGATTTCTCTCTGTTCCATTTATAAGCAGATCGCATGCTCTTTAGTCATATCCAACTTGTACCTTTGGACAAATAGTGAGTCAAGTTGAAGACCTCTCACAGAAATGCTTCTCCCGTTATTTTATCAACACTGAGAGATCAGATAGAAATGAGGATTTTTTTTCCTCATCTTCATTCGCAAACATATAGGGGATGAAGCTAAAAACTAAAAAGCTAACATCGCTAGTGTCAACTTAGGTTCAGGGACTAAACTTACACACTACATTAAATTAAAGGTACACTACTGCACATAGTCCAATTATACAATGAATAAAATCAAAATATAAGCTAATAACAAAGGACTAAAATCATTATTTGCCCAAAAATACTTATTGGGTCTAATTTGTGCAGTTTAAAAATGGAGACATTGTCTTTAAGACAGAACCTAAATCTCAGATCAGATATTTTAATGACCACAATTGACTACCGTGTTTCAGCAAAAGGATTTGGAAGTTCCTCAGACACAACGAAACCAAAAACAAGGCACCTGATGCCTTGTAGTTGTCTCATTGGGATGAAGAAGGAAACACACCTGTCTTGCAGTTGTTTATAATCAATTGAGGAAACTGGATTTCTCAACTAGCATAATTATCATTCTAATGAAGTGAAACAAACTCAGTGATAGCGAGAAACTGAGTCGGGCCTTTCATCCAGACTCATTTATTACTAGTGGAACTCTTAAAAATGAGGGAGATTTGGATTTGCAGCTACCCGCGATTTGCGAGGAAAGCAGATTCACATAATGCATTGTGGTCATTCTTGTATATTGGTTCACAGCAGTGAGTAATGATCCAAGATCTCTTTTAACCATAAATAGTTGGATTCACCAACCTTAACCGAAGAAGACCGTTGCACTTCATTGGGCAAAAGGCATTACCCAAATCAAAGGGAAGATACTCCATCACTTTGAACAACTTCTCCCAGCTAAGAGAAAGGATTTTTTTCAACATATTGAAGAATGACATATACATATACATATGTATGTATATGTATATGTATCTGTATCTGTGTGTAGAGAGAGAGATCCGAGTGAAGGAATCTAAAAGTGACCAGATAACCTCCAACAGAAAGCGCCAGTGAGTTTTGCAAGCACAGCTTCTAAAGAGGTCAGAAGCCTTGGCCTCTCATGCCATGCTACTTCTTCAGCTATCCCTTCTGAAAAGAAGCTCTTCCAAAATAATACTGTTCATCAATTTCCCTTCAACATTTTTGTGAAACTTTCTTATACAATTCACTTTGACTTTTTAAATTGTTCCCACTGGATATTAAAAAAAATTACAAGTTCCAGGTTAAAAAGAATCTAAGAAACTAAAACACAACATTGTTGATTTCTGTTTATGGAATCTCTAATGCTTACATGCCAATATAGAGAGCTACTACTCAGAACTGTAACAGCCAAATTATGGTCTCAGATTTAAGCTTACTGTTGTCTTTCAGGTAGATTGCTGGCAACATCTTACACGCGCTTAGAACTCTGAGAACAAGGATTTGCTTCTTGTTTGTTATCCCTGAATTTCCCAAGCCTTGTTTGAAAGCATCATTTACCTGTTGTCTTGCTTACCGCACTTGTCTTTTTGAATTTTCATATCCTTCTTCGATGTCTTTGTTTGCCCCTATGATTGCGCTTACAATGAAGCACCGACAGATGGTAGGATTATGTAATAGTATCATGTACAACATCTCTGTTTGACGATGTCAGAGAGCCAAGGATCATGGAGGTGGGTGAGGTGATAGGGGATCAGAAATGCAAAGGAGAAACTTCTGTGACTTGTTGGTCCACAGGCTTTATTCATTGTGTGATAACTGACTTGCAGATACTTTAACGCCCGTGAGCAAAACAAAAGGCTTCTAAACGGCATCTATGACTAACAACTAGACGGCATTTTAGTTTATTGATTCTTAAAATGTATAATCATTAGATCATTGTATCCTTCCTGACATTAGTATGTATACGTATGATTCAAAAGCAAGACAGCAGCGAGTGGGTCTCATTAAAGATTTGCAAGATGCAAATAGGAACAATTTACAAGAATTGTGGAGGCTACCAGGAAGATGCAGTCATGTATGGTGACTGTTCTGACAAATATGGAGTATACAGAAGACTAATATTCACAAAATTTCCCCCACAGCCTTTGGCCATAAAAATGATAACTACCCCTTGAATACACGGGCAATAATACATGGGATGACCTACGGGGACAAAATCAAATAGGAACCCCTGGGTGAGCAGGTGAAGCAAGGGGCTTTACGAAAATGAAAGAACTAACGTCAAAAGGAAAAAAACGGATGAAGTGAAACCCTGTACACGTACCTCTATATCTGTCCCTACCTTCCTGAGGCTCTAGGGCAACAATAATATACAGAACCCAAAATTTTTAGCAGCCGTCCATCTAGTATTGCTAAACCTTGAAAATTCACAAAACTTGACATAAACTGATGCCCTCAGGGATAACAAGCTTCATCTGAACCATAAAATAAGCAAGAATTAGCAAGTTCTACCCTACACTTCACCAATATCATCATTCAACAACCCAAACTATCTTTACCAAAAAAAGGGGAAGTGATAAATTGAAAGCCTCATTGAAGCATGTCACTAAATTTAGATTCAGTGAATACCAGTGTTGGCAAAACCTTTTTCTAACGCATTTCAAGTATTTCATTCCTCATCATTGGATACCAGGACTGACAATAGAACACAAATTCATGTCAACTGACTTTAGCACATATTAAGTTAAAAGAATGTTTTACCTGTACACAGCTGTTTCCCAGGCATGCTGACCCATTCAGGGACTGATTAGCCACCAAGAAATGATCCGTTATCTGTTGAGGGTGGTTCAATCCAGTCTACAGTCATTGGGCCTAGCAAACGAACTACTATTCCCTGCTTGCAGAACCTGAGCATGTTGTTGTGAATGTTGCAATGGTGACAGCTGCTGTTGCTGCTGCAACTGTGGCTGGGTCACTGAGGAAGGAGGCTGCAACTGGGAGGATTTTTGCTTCCAGTTTTGACACTAACATCAGGCCCTGTTGGAGACAAGTGGCCTGAAGATTGTCTTTGGCTTACCCCTCGGCTGACTTGAGGTGCTGACTCACTGCCAGCGAAATTTGTTGGGGGATGCCCAATTGAATCAAATAATGGTTCTGTACCCTTCCACTGATTAGCACTCAGGGCTGAAACATCTGCGACATTAGTTTCATTGTTGCAACCCTGAGGCACTGAGGCTATTGCACCTATCTGAGAAGTTTTGCACGATCGTTGTTCAGCTTGAGATTCACCAGCTTGCAACTTCTTTGATGGATCTGAATTTACTACATGGTTCTGCTGCAAAACTAGTTGTACGGTTGCTTGGTTTTGATTCATCAATCTTGGCTGTTGATGCACCAGTGCTTGGTGGTTGGAAGAACCCATGACTGCGGATGGAACAGACTGCTGAGATGAATTAGTATCAGAGGCAGCCAATGAGGCAGGACTTTGATTGATATTTTCCGGATTAGAAGGCATCTCCTGCTGAAGAAGCTTGGTAGATGGAGGTAGTTGGCCAGGGTAACTCTTAGGCTGGGGCTGCTGCAGCTGACCTGAAGAATGAGGTGACGTAGTTTGTTTTGCAAGCAGGACAGGACTGTGTGCTGACCCAGAATATAGTCCATGACCTTGCATCAAGCTAGTAGCTTGCTCACCTTTCTCAGCAGATTGATTCGCCTGATTGTTAGAAAGCCCATTCTTTAGAGAGGGACCTATCTGCAAGTTCTGGTGCATCATCACGTTTCCTCTGCCAACTCCCTTCAACAATTTAGCTTGTTGAGATTGTGACTGCTGCCGTTGTGGAGGATGGTGCCTGCCTGCTGGTTGAAGCTGCTGCCCCCCTGTCTGACGTGGTCTTTGCTTGCTCATCTGAGTAATTAGACTATTGCCCACAGCTTGAGCAGTCCGTGCATGCCCATGAGTTGGCAATGCGTGAGGTTGGGGCGTTGGGGTCATTGAGGTGGGGGATGTCAAAGGAGAAAGTGATACTGGCGGAGAAGAAGAATGTGATGTTGTCTTGGGACAATTTTGCAAAGAAGATGAAATAGGAAGTTGGGGCTGTGAATGTGAAAATTGTTGCTGTTGCAGCAGTCGCTGTTGCAGGTGCCTCTCTTTAGCTAATCGAATTGCATAAGCTTGTTGCTGTGAGTTGGTGGCATGATTAGCCCCTTGAAGATGAGGGTGATGAGGGCGGAGCATAAGTGGCTGCTGTGAAGACAAAGGATGCGATTGTTGATGATGAAGTGGATATGGTGTGACGGGAGAGGCAGATTGGTTGGGGAAAGAGGAACTTAACCCACCAAATGGAGGAACCACTTGGCTGTTTCCTTGAGAGGCCTGCAGCTGAAGCTCAGGAACCATCATCGGCCTCTGAGCTTCCTGATTCTGTGGTGGCTGTAAGAGAAAGATACCCGAACCGTGTCATTGAATTAAACATGCAAGGAATATATGGCGACTACAGAGTTGAAAATTACATGTTCATAACGTGCTCCTATGCATCAGCAACCATAAAAGAGAAGAAAATGATGCAGAAACTAGCTCCAAGTAACAGATTTTCAACCAAACATGCAAGGAGTTGTGAGACACAGTGGCATGGAGTGCATCAAAATTGCAGACTGGAAAGTTAGATGTCCATAACATGCTCCTTAGATCAGCAACCACAAAAAGAGTAGAATATGATCCAGAAACTAGCATCAAGTAACAACTTACAAATTGTGGAAGTGCAAAATCTTCATAGAACACTCAAAGTTTACCCCTTCAGTACATAAAAAGTGCATCTACTCTCCTAGCGAAGTCATGAAATCTTATATCTGAATGCAGTTCACTGAAAGCTAAACAATCTTTATGTAAGGTTGTCTCTTCTTTAAGTTACAGATTGTCTCTTCTTGATTTAGCTATAGCTGTGATTTTGGAAGCATTCAACACATATCAAAAAATACAAAGGTGAGAAGAACATTACCTTCTTTTTTCTCTATGCATTAGTTAGAAATAAATAAATGAATCTCATTCAGAAATTCTAATTTTTTAGGACATGCTTTCCACGTCAAAATTTGCAAGGTTGCCTAATTGAACTGTTATAGGTTCACATGTTCTCCATACATAATCATGTGGACTCTACTATTCAAGAACAAAGTGACTACAGATCAGATTGTATCAAAGTCTCACAAGTCGCAGTGAAAAAAAGAGGAAGATGGTTGTAATAAAATAGCAGAGATCTATTTTAAGTCCTCTCGGAGGTACTAGAAATCCTTTAAACTGAATCAACAAGGAAATATTTTTGCATGCCGACTTCACCAATGAACCAAATAAAGCAACAAGAGAGAAGCAATCAAAACCCAGCAGCTGACTAACCCGCATCATGTGCAAACCATCGCGAGGTCTCATCGTTGAATTCACCTGATTAGAGCTCACTCCAGAATGCATATTCACAGTGTTTGGCATTGCTACCATGCCAGAGGAAAGCATGCTTCCAGAATTCAACTTAGACGGTGATGCAACTCCTTGAAACCCAGCCCTTGCCATTGGATTACCTCTGTTAATCCCACCCATCATGCCCGTGTTGTTGCCACTGGAAAGCGTACGAACACCACCACGATCAGTGGTTGCAAGAACTCCAGGAGCAGACATATTGGATTGCATATTTCTCATTTGATTATACTGCTGCAATCGTTGATGTTCATCAACTGGAAGAGATGCAGATCTAGGCACAACATATCTAGCATCCCTGGTAGCAAAATTACCCAAATTGGCGCATGATGAGGAAAAGACAACATATTTTTTTAACCATAATCAATTCATTACCTAACAGATGCATTGAGGGGACTTGATGATGACGGAAAGTTGTTTCCACCAATCATACTGGAGGAACCCTGGACTGCGGAGTTTGCACCAGACGCTGGGAGCACTGAGTTCAATGCACACTGACTTGAAATAGATAATCCACTTGGGCGCGGACCTTGGCATCCAACAGAAAGATAGTCTGGACTAGGCGAGGGCGCATCACATAGGTCCAAAGGTCTTCATATAACAGAATGAACCAGAAGGAAAAGAATAATTAAGAGTTAGCCAAGCTTTAGTAGTTACCGAACTTGAGAAGTGTCCAACTCTCTAATAAAGCATCACAGAAAGACTTACGTAAGAATAGGGCCTCCGTTCAGATTATTAGGACAAAGTTGGGAAAGAGCATGTGTGTGAGAATCATGTGGTTGCTGGATTTGTCTCGGATCATGTTTATAACCCTTCATTGAAACAGGAATGCATACATCAACTTGGAGCTCAGATGTATAATGCAATCAAACAGAAAATAAATCCCTGCTTTGTACACATAAGATACTTTTTAAACGAATTTCAGCATTCTGCAGGCCAGTAAAACATACTCCCTCCCTGTCCCAATTTATGCGATGGTGTTTGACTGGACACGGAGATTAAGAATGAAACGAAGACTTTTGAAACTTGTAGTCTAAAACAAGCCAAAGATATTTGTGTGGCTATAAACCATCTCATTAAGGGTAAAATGGAAAGTTTAAAGTTAAATTGTTACTAAATATAAAAAGGTTTCATTCTTTTTGGGACCGACCAAAAAGGAAAGAGTGTCACATAAACTAGGACAAAGGGAGTATAATATTTTCTCGGGTTTCAAACTTATAATCTGATCTACATTGTAAGTGGACACATCAGATATGGAAAATCTTCATCAACCTGAGGGAAATCAGGTGGGTGATGCCAGGAAGTACAATGGATGTAAATTGTTTGGAGCAGAGATGACAATTTAACCAGTAAGAAGAGATGGAGGATTGTCCCAGCATGCATTTGGTGGACTGTTTAGAAAGAAAGAAATCAGAGATGTTTTGAGGACAAGCAATGCAACATTCAGAAGTTGAAGACGAAATGCTTAGTCCTTCACTTTTTTTGGTGTAAACAAGAATACTTAGCAGAAGCTGAAGAAATTTTTGATGTTCTAGACAGTATGCAAGAAGCCATACAGACAGGAAATTCTACTTGTATCTTTCCTTACTTTTGGGGGACTACACAGCTTATGTAGTACTGTTATATATAAAAAAAATTAAAACTGGTAAATTGTATTCCTCGGCATTAAGGATATGCTGGAGATACCTGTTTTATATATAAATGTAACCATTCTCAAAAAAACTTATAATATGATTTCTAATGTTGCTAGGATGAAACAAAGACACCAGTTCAGGACAATATACCAAGTGTTCTGACTATGGTATTGGTATTTTTGATAAATGGCACCTCACTTTTTTTTTCCGTTGGGTTTGGGGGTTGTAAAAGTACTTCATTCATAATAACAAGCAAGTGATGTATGTATGACTATCCGACCCCCTTACAATAATGCAGAGGCTGACAATCCATCAGTGCATATAGTACAAAAGTTACATCACACCCAAAAGACAAGCTATAAGCATTCATATTTAGGTAAGCAAGGTTTCTTCCTTCAACGAAAATATCACATTTCCTCTCCTTTGACACCCATAAATACAAAGTGGAACAGATACCTATGGAAAAAAATATTAGCGCATTGAAATATTGGATTCTAGTTGAAAGCTTAGAATTGGTACTTTTGGAAGAACAGAGTTTGATTTCTCATATCCTACAAAATAATTGCATACACTTCAAATTTAGTATGCACTTCCTTTATCGCAAAATTGATATCAACCGTTCTTACTTGATGTGCCAAATAAAAATATTATGCAGTGTGTATGGATTCACACTATATAGCACAAATAATCCTGCAAAGCCACTCTACACTTTTTTACTCTATAAAAACAAAGCATTTGACAGTTTCCTTGTTTCCCTAATTTGAATAAAACAAGATTTTTTAAATCTCATTCAACAATTGTAATCAAATAAACACAGAAATTCAACTAAGGACAACGAGGTCATATTAGACACATATTAAGGGAATATAAATTCACTGACATGGTAAACAAAGATTGCAGTGAGTATATGATAATTTTCGAATAACAGACTATGCTGGAAACCAATACCCCATCCCCTCCCAAAAATAATCGATCCTACTTTCTATGGTAAGAGTTCAGATAGGCATAAAGATAACCAGCACATTTAACTAATATAAAAATTGAAGTAACCAAGGGAGACACCAAATTAACAGTTATATAGGTTTCAATATAGAAAGCACCACATCACGGCTTCAGTTCAATTGCTTTGACATCCAAAGTTTTAAAACATGTTACAAGTACATCATTCTTATTGTAAGAATATGCTATATATTGTAAATTTTGTTTTTCCTTTTATAAGTAATATAGCAAAATGTTCTATGAAAGCCCACCAGCAAGGAATGCACACATTTTATGCATAATACAATGTGTTTTTCCATTTCTGATGAATCAGCTGGTGACCTCACAAATAGTAACATATCCAGCAATTGCTCTCCATGCAAAAATATTTCAAACTATTCTTCACACAAGTGTTATGCAGTCTTACTTCAAAGTCCACTATCCCAAATTAGGCTGATTGTGCTAACATCCTATTCTCTAATTCCCTAGTCGGATAAACAATTTAACCTTCACAAATATAAGTCAACAAGGGCCCTAAGGAAGTGGTGGTGGAGATTCAGGATTGAGGAGCACGCCCTATAGAGGGAGGTGATAGTAAAAAAGCACATGGTATAGTGGAAGGGAAATGGAAGACCAAATGTGTAGTCTCCAAAGGAATATCATAAAAGAATGGGAGGACTTCAGCAGCAGCGTCACATACAGGATAGGGAATTTGCATAGTTAGCTTCTAGAGCCAGAGGTGGTTTGGAGAAAATACATTGACTCACATTCTTGAATATTTGCAGAATCTCGTGCCAAAAGGAGATGACAATACAATGGCTCTAGAGGTTACAAGAGGGAAGAGCTGATCTAATATTTAGAAGGAATCTATATAACACGCCTGAGAATGGAAGATTGTTGAATTTCAAATCCTAATTGAAAGGATATACAAGTACATAACAAGCTACCTGTGAAGGTAGGTGTGAGGAGAGAAAGTGTGTTCTTGGTAAAGTCATATTACTATAAGCTCTTATTTAGGGAAGAGTTGGGTTTCCTGCACTCTTCTTTTGTAGTCGCAGTGTTCTGGCAGCTTGTGCGCACCTCAACTAATTCCACGGGGTGATAACTTGAAGAAACCACCCAGTATGTTCTGCCTCTGCTGGGAATTAACCTTTAGACCTTATGGTTCTCAACTCACTTCATTGACCACTAGGCCACACCGTTGAGAGTTGGGTTTCCTGCACTTATCAGTTTGGATTTCCATAGTTCCAAGAAAAATATGTTTTTATACTTGGTCGGCAGCAAGGGTGAGGGGTACTCACAATTGAGAATTTGAGAAAGAGGATCACTTGTCAACTGGTGTTTTATGCGCAAAAATCAGATGAACATGTCGATCATCTCCAGCATTGTCAGGTGGCAACCCTGTGCGATCAGATATATTTAAGACGATTCGGACTACGATGGAAGATGTCTAACACAATGACAGAGGCTCTATCCGGTTGGCCTTTCGAAGGAGGACGAAAAGACGAAGGTTCGGAATGAGCCTTATTATCACTCATGTGGGTCCTATTGAAGAAGAGAAATAAGAGAATCTTTTAAGAGATAGAAAATGACTATGCACATCTGAGTAATGGCTCATTTCAAGATTCTTTTTGGTGTACCATGAAGTTCCAGTGTATAGAAGATTTGGTATTTTTTGGAAGAGAACCATATTTCAGCTATAAGTTCTAACTTTTGGTATATGGCTGACATTTTCCATCATTAATACTATTTACCTTCTATAACTTCAAGCTCGATTTTTGGTTTACTAGATGTCTCAAACCCAATCTTTACATCTAGTGGATGTTTGGGACATTAGTAAACTCGTATTATTGCAAAGACTTACCCATATTCTGACCCATCAAGTTTTGTAGCTCTATTGTTTTAAGCAATGCATTGCAGAAAGCCTAATCTCCTATTGGTCCTAGTATAATAGACAACCAAAAGGCAACCCCAATTACCAAAGCCACCTGCTATAATAATTTCATAAACACGCCGTGAATATTTGGGAAGAAAATAAAGTCGTTCCATGTACACTAAACAGGGAGATAACAAACCAGCAAATTGTAGCTCAAGGACCACAAAATAGGGGCTTCTCACTCTAATATGACCAAGAAGCTAGACAAATTTTATGGAGATATGCTAATGCATGAATACCTGATTCTTTCGTAAAAGATATTTCTGCCCCGTCAAGATCATTTTCTCAAAATGAGATCTAAGTGTATCCTCTTCCATTGGCCCCTGCAAACGCTGAAACAGTTGCCTCGCACTTCCCTGAATGATGTTTAGCATGTTCATTCAAATTACTGAAAATGGGTAAAAAGTTAACATCAAGGTAAGAGATAAAGGAAAAAAAATAGTTGAACCTTGGGAATGCCAGGTAATGTTGAAGGATAGGGTTGAGATGATCCTGAATCATCAGCACTATCAGCACCATCACCACTACTTCTGTCCATCAGTATTTTATGTCGTTCTTTGCATTCCTTTGGCTTGCGGTAGATACACTGCACTTACTCAAAACGACTCTTTAGGAGCAGTGAAAAGATAAGGTAAAAGAAAGATTAAAAAGGAGTAGTTTAGCACACAGTAAAGAAAGTAGATATAAGAAAGATTTAAAATCATCTACTGTTAGAGTAGCCTGGCCAAAAGATGGTAAGAAAACTCATGAATATGCTCACCTTGAATTGTAAAGTACTGTTGAAAGCATCACTTACAAGCTCCCAATTTGGACCCATGTCATGCACCAGGACAACAAGTGCCTACAATTTTGATGTCAATTCCATTAATACATGTCATTTCAGAAGAACTGCAATGAAAAAGAAGCAGTAGGTATATATCAAATAAAAAAGAAACCAACCTGGTCCTCGAATAGTGACCATGGACTTCCTGAACCTGCTTGTCCAGCAGACATCTGCATGAGATTGCAAAATATCATATTCATTCTTATTAGTGGATAGATCTTCAGGTAATCATTCCTACAAACAAAAGCAAATTGAAACAGAGCAACAGATTCTAGCATACACAAGTACCTTCAACGTTTTGGCTCTCCTACCCTGATCCCTACCACTGAGCATTCTCATAAGTTTATTTGGGCTGGACATGTTACTCATCTGGGAAGCCGCTGGAGATGAAACAAATCCACCAACAGGCCCAACATTTTCAAAAGAACTTTCAAGTGATTGCCTCATCATCTTTGTCTTCTTTGCAATATGTTGACCGAAAAAACCTTCAAAAGAGAGTGCCGTTATTATACAAGAAGAATATTTAGTATCAAGCTCTTAAACTGATGTGAAGTTAATGAAAAACCATACCGTTACTACCATTAGAATCAAGTTGATGGCTCTCCAATCTCTTTCTGGAAGGATCCCTCTGAAACCAAACAAATTATAAACAATCACATAGCTGTTTCAAAAATGTGTGTGTGTATGTGCGCGCGTGTGTGTATAGTATACATAACATAATATACGCAGAGAGAGAGACAGAGAGAGATTTGGCTATCAAGACAATATACATTAGCCTTGCCATTCTTAAAACCATCAAGAGGATGATACTTCTCCAACATGCTGAAATTTGAGTCATCAACAGCACAGAAGTTTTGGTTACATAAAATTGGGTTCTGTTAATCATGGCATATTCACATACTTCAACAGCAGGATCAAGAAAGAATATGTGACATTTGCGCCCTCCCCCAAGGAAAAGGAAAAAATGATTTAAAAACACATGCAAAGAGATATATCCATGCCCGATAGATGATCAAGAAAACAGAGTTGGTTCGAGCTACCAGCGACGTGCAGGAAAAGAGAACAGGACCAATAGATCGAGACAAAAACCTCCATAAACTAACGTGCAATACTAACAGATAAGAAAACTAACTAATAAAGTGAGCCACTATGTGAAAGAAAGGAATAAATTGACAAGTCAATGTGATGCTTTTAAGCCAAAGAAGAAGAAAAAGTTGTTTACTGAGGATATAGCAACTTATCAAGTACCAGAATCTTCACTTTTTTCTTCTTTTTAGGTTTTGAAACTTCAGCGGAATCAAATGGTAAATGCTTCTCGAAATCTCCCACTGACTCAACTTCCAAACTATTTGGCATATGTGATCCCCCATGCAAAGTACTCTGATCATCCTGAAATGAACTGGTATCGCCACTTGAAGCATCAGTTTTGATTGGCAACTGAGCACATCCAGATGTTGTTGCACTGTAAGGACTAAGAACTCTTTGCCTAGAAGCAGTACGCATACGCTTTGTTGGAACAGACGCATTAAGATTGCTAGATGGCCTTTTTCCCAGTTGCATAGATTGATGAGCAAGTTTGTATTCCGCACGTTGTGTAAATGGTACATCAGTGCGAACATCATATGGTCTTCCACTATACACCTTTATGTGGATCTTCCTTTTCTTCTGGGAAAATCTTGATGGTTTGTTACCTTCATTGGCAACTGATGTATCATATGGACTTGTCTCTCCTTCATCCTCTTCAAATGCATAGTCTTGAGATCCAAACTCTGCATAGAGATACAACAAGAAATATGACCAACTAGAGAAAAAAGTTCCAGGAGGCAACAACCTCCCAAGAACATAAAAATTAAAAAGAGAACAGAAAAGAAAGAAAACCTGGAATTGTATCGCATGGCGATGTCTCCACCTCTTCATGCATGCTACTACCAGTTTTCTGGAATTTCAAATAATAGACTAGCATCAACAAGTAGGATTAGAACACAAAAAACGAACAGCTAAAGCCAGCAAAAACGGTGTTGGCTACAAGGTCAGATTGAATATAGCTGAGTTGCAACTCTTTCTATTCACCTGGCATATTGACGACGTATTGCTGTGTATCGACAAATATGCACAAGCAATATATCAATCATGAATCAAATTTATGGCAGCACCAGTATGTAGTTTTAGAAACTTCCTCTTTTCCACATAATCTGTCCTTTCTATTGAGGATTATGGAAAAATTGTCTCAGGAAACATACTCCATGCATAATATAATACTTCTCCAATAATCTACCATTAAAAAAGGGTGCTCCGCTCCCACATTTAAACTATAATTTGTTTAAATAAATAGTTGAAAGAGTTAACTATAAGAAAAAATCTATGCAAAATATAACTTCAATTATCACCTTAATAATCATGCTCAAACAAAATGAGACACCTAAACTTGGAAAGAGAGTCATAATGACTACCAAAACAATAAAGACATCACGTTTGGTCCTTATTACTCCATCACATATTGCAATAAAAAAAAACATGCAATTTCCAAGTAAATGAAATTTGTTTTTGATAATTGTGGTGTATGTGGCAACGGGTGCCCGGTAACTCGGTCCACCAAGGCTTAGACAGATGGGGTAAATGTCATCTTTTAAGATGTTACAGCTTTTGCAGGATGTCAAAAAAAAAAAACTGGGAGCAAGAACAACAGCCACAAACTACATTCCTCTGTTCATTTCTCGGATTCAGACAACCAACCACCAATAATGGCTTGGATTAAGCTAAAATTATCTTCAGACCACAAGATTATGAGTAAAATTCCTCAAGAAGTGTGAAATGAGCTCTACAAAGCTCTTGACCACAAGTTAAAACAAAAACATGTTAACCAGGAAAAACTTTCCTGTGTGGCAGGTAATGCAAGGGCAAGAAATCACATTTCCTCCTGTTAATTGTACTCTATTAGTCAAAGTGCAGCTTAGACTTTGGACTGCATGTAATAACTTTCTTTACATAAGAAGTATACACAGAATGCTAAAGAAAATAACTTGGTTGTCAAACAAACAACTTACATCGAAAGAACAATTTTCCTCATTACATTAAAACCTATCAAACATAGCGATCATATAAATCTCATTTTAAGGAAGTGCGGTCATGTAATCCATAAAAGGAGAAAAAGCGCCAAACTGTACATTCTATTCTTCCCCACAATCCACTTATATTGTTTTAATATTTATCCCCTTCGGCAGGAAAAGAGAAAGATCAATACAGGATGACTATTAAGAATTTAAACATAAAAGAACAAAGGACACCAATTTAAGGAAAATTAGACACAACTTGACTACATGAGAGACACTGCACTTGTAACAAATGTTCATGTTCAGTTATTAGATTCACTTCCTGACTAGACTTTGAATAAAATAAAGTTGGATTCTCCATTATGATCTCATAATACTTGTATCTAGGCCAAGGTCCACCAAATGTGTTGGATGAAACAGGCAATTCGCAACTTATTAAGTCAGAAGATGTAAAATCAAGCATTGGCGAAATAGTGATTCTCAGTATATTACCTCACAGTGCAGCACATGAGATTCAACAGACTTTCTGTAGGCATCCATTGCTCCAAATGAGACAGCATAAAAGAGGTTCTCCTGCAGGAAAGCATGAGGATCACTTAGAAGGATTTACCTTTCTCTGAACTAAAATCATACAAGTATCACCCTAGAAACGGAAGTGTGAGCACTCAAAACAATCCCTAGAATATGTTCATGGCGAAACACTAAAAGACTAGAGAGATCAGAAGATAGTGGTGTGTAAAACATATTTATACTTCTCCCAAATGATCTTCCCGAGGTGCATCCACGATTCCAGCATCAGACACCCTCTCTGGAGTCACCGGAGCTTCAGCAAGGCTTTGTCGAACATCAGTGTCATTGTATTTCAGAAATCTCATGGCATATTCCCTAATAGCAAGAGCATGATCATTGCTAGAAATTGGTAGCTCCAGTTGTTTGTTTTCCCCCTGCCAGGTGCATAACAAACTACGAATTAAGGACCAAAGATCTCCTCCTCTCTCCAGCCTTTCATTGAAGCAAGTACACAGGAAATGCAGAAATTAAACTAATAGGTATTAGTAGCTTCACGAGCATTGTCATTTGTTCTAATGGTTGCTCCATTTGATTATAACCAGCTAAATTTAAATGTTATCTTGTTAAGGAACAGCCAATAAATTCTCCCAATTTTAATCCAGTTGCATTGAGATCACATACATAGGCAGCTCTTCAAACCAAGCAGCTTATGTATATAAAGAATTAGTACATCCTGTTAGAAATGTTTGCAGATCACCCAATGCTTATGTGGGAAGTGAATCACATAATTGAGAATTATTGTTGAATCGTACTACGTAGCTCATACAAAAATCAGATCCAGTGTAATAGAAAGGCAGTGAAAAAATTGCTGCAAATGCTATCTAGTCTAATAACAGAGCTCGTCAATTTCATTGTTGGAAATAAATACATAAGTATGTTTCAAGCAATTCCATGAAAATAACTCTTTAGCTTTAAGCCTTTGTGTTCATCCTTCTATGTAAATTTAGAGGATTGGCCTAAAATCAGGTAATGATACAAGCCTATATCTGCATATAGCAGAACTACAATAATAAACAAGTAAACGAACATACAGACACACACATATATACACATGTGTGTGTGCTTGTGGGTGTATCAATTCAGTATAGCCATCACCTATTTCATACTCAAACATGAATTTATAGAAGAAAGGGTTTACAGCACTACAGACAACCAATAGGCAGATAAATCCATGACAATGGACAAAAGAATTGCTCAACCAGGAAGAATAAAAACCAGGGCATGATTTATTATCCTCCATAGGAAATTGTTTAACCTCATGGACCAGTAAAAAGAAACCACAAAAAAAAACAAATAAATAATTAAACAAAAGAAAGACGAATGTCTTTCGAGAAAGGAAGGAAAATAAAAACATAACAAAAGAACATAATACTCTATCATCAATATACCTCGATCGACTGCCAGAAACCCATGACGGCTTTGGCCATAATATGAGCTACCTTTTTTAGCTTGCAACTACTATTTTGTTCTTGGAATCGTAACTGTGCGGTAAAAGCAACTCGATGGCACAATTGAGCTGCTGCAGTCATTTTCCAAAGACGTTCCTACATGAAGAGAGACTTTTAAGTAAATGCCTTTGGAAAAATAAACTGAAAATAAATTCCTACAACCTAAAAGAAAATTTAACATGTTTCAACCATTGAGTTATGGCACTCAAAAAAGCTACTAGAAAAGCAGAAATGAAAGAGGCTCTAAGGGCAAGGGTCAATCAAGTCATACCTGCGCAAAATCATTTGCCAGCCAAACCATTTCCTCAAGTACATAATCCCAGTGAGACTTCCGATGATTCTCCAGTGGAAAGACTACAGCAGATAACTGTGCAATTCTTTTACGTTTCGCCTGTTTGTTATATTGTATTAGATCTTTACAGCCAAATAACATAGTCATAGCAATATTTTTACAAGCTCGACCAGAAGAGGATGTGAAGTGGTAAAGAACAAAGCAAAAACCTCTATAATCTGTGCCTCTTTCAAGATTGAGTCTTCATCGCCCCTGGTAGCAAGTTTAACATTGATTCCAGGTGCTTGTGCCTCAGGGGTAGGATTTAAAACTCCATGTGGTGATACATGCTGGGATGGCTCAGGTATTTTGGACTCGTTTGAACCCTGACGCCCAACAATACAAGCATATCCTTTTTGAGAGTTGGAACTATCACTTGTGTTTGTACTGGGTTTCCTCTCAGTTTCTGATGGAGATGGGCCAACTGATTCCACTCGGGTGGTAATTTTATCTTTTACCTCACTCTGCAAATTAGGTTTACTGCCACCAAATTTTTCCTGTGATGCATCTATAAAATCACTCTGGTGATTTTTGGGACCAGAATTGCATCTTTCATTAGTTAAACCACAACTGTCATCAGCTTTCACCTCTTTCTGTTCTTTAAGATTGCTTTCTATAACTAGTGGTTCTTCTGGCACCGACAGTTGTTCCTTCAAGTCACCATTGGAGTCTAAGTTCGTTGAATTGGTAGACATCTCATTATTAGTATTTCGATCCAGACTATGGGTAGCCCGAGACAAAGAAGATTCTAAATCTAAACCTCTTGTACCCAATGCTGTACCACTGCTTTCAGCATCAATTGGTATGCTTTTCTGGTCTCTCTTCCCACAACTTAACCCATTTATATGACTGGAACTAGCTTGATTCTCAAGCCCTGCTGCAGCTGTATACAATTGACCTTCCTGGATAGCAGAACCTACCTCTTCTTTTCCCAGTGATGATTGAGGATTTTCAGGACCTTCCTGAATAGACATTTCCTCGACACCAGTGAGTAAGTTCTGATCATGTTGGTTATCCAGCAAACCTCTGGAAGTACTAGCTTCAGGAATGCTATCCGCCAGATCCTCTTTCTTCAAGTAAGTAGTTACCGCTGCAGCTTTAACACCATGAATTCCAGAATCCAGCTGATTATCAGATGGTGGAGTTTTCACATGCATAATACCATTTGGACTAGAAGGCAGTGCAATGTTCAAAGAAGAGTTATGGTCTTTTGGATTTTCTCCATCAGAAACCAGTCCTTTTACATCTTTAGAAGAATGTTTTGAAGGCAAAGATGTGCCATGACCACCACGAGCTAGAACTATATCAGTAGATCTTGATCTAGTGGCATCTCCATTAGGACGGGGCCTGTATCTTCGCTTGTAAGCTTTTCTAGGGACGCCAAAAGCAGCAGAATCACCCAGCTCTCTTGCATTTTGACTTCCATCCAACTTACATGACTGCTCTGATGGAGTAAGATTGCTCCTACCGGGGTATCTACATGACCTGTCACCTTCAATGAATTCATTTTTACCATCAAATAGCATGAGATTGTCAGCACTGTTGGGTTCACAAAGTTGAGGAGCCTCAAGTCGACCACTACTTTCAGCTGAGTCTCCATGAGGTGAAGCAGTAATTGCAAAACTACCTTTTGCTTCACTAGAATGCAGAAAGAAAATTAGCAATGATAGTAAGGATTAGAAAACTAACAGAAATCCGAAAAAATACCTGGTCACGAGCTGATCTGGATGTCGATCTGTCAGAGAAGTGGATTGAACACTAAGTGAAGCAGCACTCCCAAATTTGAAATCCAGTGGATTACCACGCTGCAATAAGAAGAATAGAGTCATGCCAAAAATCCAAGCGGATAATTTCTGAAAATCTAATCATAACCAGTCCAACTATCATACTTTCTCATGAAATGCTAACTCTCTTCTCGTTTCCTCTAGGAAACCACATACCTGCCTGTTAACAACAACAAATCTCACTGTAAGCATAGAGGAAGTACTGAAATCGTTAAATTCCATAAAGGCAGGACAAGGAAGTGAAGTAACATTACCTAAGCTCATTATCAGCCTCCTCGATTGCTGATCTCCGCGGAGAAGTTTTGTTACCAACACTAACTCCACCTTCAAAAACTCCTCCCATGGAATCAACCTCGGCATTGACTATGGGATCAGATTCCGCACCACATCCATGCATTCCCACCTTAAAAGCTACAGGGTCTTGCCCTCCATCAGTACAAGCCTCGATCAAATTCCTATAGACAAGACAACACTTAGACACCATGCAGGAACTGAAACACTAACAAAAGTAGCAACAACTGATATTAGCACATAGACAACAGAAGATGTATACCCGTTTTGTGGATATGGGTTAGGACTTGTTTAAAAAGTATCTTTTGTAGCACACATGCAAGAATTCGGTTTTAATGCTCTTTTGCACTTCTATGAACTTAAGGCACTATTCTGGTTGCAGCCTCAATCCCGTCCAACTCTTTCTTGACTAAATGCAAAAGAAAAGAGAAAAAATAACCCCACTTTGTAAACAGTCCATTACAGGTAAAGGTGAAATGTATAACTGTAGAAAAAGGACTGGCACCAGAGAATCCAGGTCTCTTACAAAAGAAAGCCACTTCACAAGTAAGATCTCCGGGATTCAGTTATGCTGGAAACAGAAAACCATTTGTCGCCAAATTAACATTGCTAGATACAAAACCATCAAACACAGATTACTTTCTAGATGAATAGTTACTTAAAGAAGGGAGAGAACGGCCATTAGTATAACTTACAAGGACTCGATAGAACATTAGGAAAGAGATATGGACCTTCATAAACTATGTTATTGCCTCTTAATATCTTTAAGGTACAAACAGAGTTATAGGTTCAAATAGGGGCATACATGCTCCACCAATTGGTCTACAAATGTAAGAGACTATGTAAACATGGACCAATCCAGGGAAAAAGAAATACATGTCTCAGTTCCCTATCTCACTTCACCTTGCTTTAGAAAGATTTCAAGATCAAGATAGCAAGTTACATGCCCAATACCCATAGCAGATATACAATAAGTTTTTATGCAATAGTTACTAAAGCAAAATTAAATAAGCTCCTACGGAGGATCCACATTGATCTTTCGTGTTGGGAGATAGTAGATGGTTTCAGCATGTAACAGCAAGTGTACAAAGGAAAAGATAAAATATCCTTTCAATATCTTCCATAATATCCATGGGAACAATCTTCGTACAAATTAATGGTACACTACAGAAAAGAGCTTATAGTGGACCATAAGCCGCTTGGAGAAAGAAACATCATTCCATGCACACTGTAAATGGTTTTCCTTTTTTCAAAATTTTGATTATATTTATCACGGGCAGATCCACAATGTAACATGTGGGTTCACTTGAACCAAGTAGCTTTTGAGCAGATATTGTATATGTATTAAAAAATCCACTAAATATCTATAAATATTTGGTTGTGAATCCAGTTATTACCATATTAATTGAGGTGTAGGAACTTCAAATTCAGTGTGCGCCTCTGATATTTATCCAAGATAAATTAATATCCCATGTTACCGAGCAAGTGCATTCGTGTGAGTGTGATTGCTCGTAGTCTATACTTATCCATTAAGTATAGTATGTGAAGGATTGATCTATCAAAAACTAACATCTCAGTCTCTAGAATGTAGCTATCACAAAAAAAAAAAAAAGTAGTTCACTCATGATTACAGGTCAATCTAGTGGCACGGAAGCATTTGCACGACTACAAGCAAAGCTCACAAACAGAATTTCAAATACTAAAGATGCCTGAAAAGCCGGGAGCATTTTTGCAACTTTGACACTCCATGTCTCACATATTTGCACCAAGGCACAATAATTCTGTGATCACCAGCTTCAAACAAGTCGAATGAAATCCCATGAGAAGAAAATCAAGCTCAAAGCAAAATAATTTCATTTCTTGACATGCAGTGTAACAACTACTTGTCTCATAAAATTGAGCTCTTCTGAACAGTTTAAGCAATATGCACCACCACCACATATGCAAATTATCAATTTCACATTCAAATATTAACTCTAGGGTTTGCACGAAAATGAACAAAATTCCAAATTCTAGGGTTTGTATATGCTGGGAATCAAAAGGAATACCTCAATTAAATTGCAGCTCAGGTAAGCAATGCGTCAACCCGGAAGGTTTCTCCTGGTTCTAGGGTTTTTATTTGATGAAAAGTACCTCAATTCAAATTTGCCCTAGAATGCATTTGAATCTCCTACAATATGAGACAACAAGTGCCTAAATTGACATAAATACGTATGTATTTTGTCGAGTAAAATAAGGTTCTTGGTTCGTCTTCGTGCTCCTTCGTTCCCAAACTTTCTCTCTCTAAACAGTATGTTTTTCTCTCTCTAAAAGTTCATAAACTATTCGTCCTCTGCTAGTAGAGGGCTGGACATGCACACGACGAACCAAGGCTATTGCAAATTCGGACCATTTGGGCTTCTTAATGGTGTTAAGTTAACCCATGTTACATTGGTTTGGTAGTTGCTACCAATACAATTTTCGATGACCAATAGAATGTTTGACTAAATATTTTCCACATTTCTATATTTTAATAAATTATTTTTTTGATACGTGCATTGGACATGTATGTTGAGTCACTAATATTAATATTATTATAACAAAGAATTAGGTAAGTAATTGTACATGAAAGTATAAGTTCGAGTTTTCGTGAATGACCAATTCAAATTGTTGTGTGGAGATTTATTTATCAAAGTTAAGATAATAGGATATTATTTGAGTCTACAAAGATAATACAATCAAAGTTTAAGTAGATGTACATGTAATCTTTTTACTTATTTGATTTTAGGAGGTACTACAATTTCTAAATTTTCTCACTTTTCTTTTATTTCAAGTTTTTCAACTCTATGAAAAAATAAAAATAAATTTGGGATTCAATATTTTTCTGCACTTCTCTAATAATGACAACCACTTGTAGGTTAATTTCTTGAACTCCTAGATTTGCGAATTTACAACGTATAATTATTTTTTAAATAAAATATTTACAAAAATAGAGAATAAACCAACACAATTACGGAAAAAAAGTCAAAACGTTACCTCAGATTAATAGTATCATGTTTTCAATCTTTGAGTTGGAGCAAAGTAAAAATATAAGTTCAAAAGTGCAACTTTAATAGAGTTCTTCCTTTTACTTAACCATTTCTTCAATGGCAATAAAAAAATTAAGAAGAAAATAATATCTGAATATATAATTTTCATTATGGAAGGCAGAGATTTTGACTATTGAGATGGCCAGGGGCACCACATCAAACTATGAATGAAGAAGAAACTAAACTGTGACAACTCTTCATAAACAATTTAGAAACATGTGTATGAAGGTTGAAGTAGTGCCTTTCATAAGAGAGAGTTTTTTTAATTAAATAGGATATTTAGGTTAATATGAAGGGTATTTAGGTAATTTAACTTTTTAGTTTTAGATTTTTATTTTAAATTAATTAGTTTTATGTGTTGCACAATAACATCAAAATAAATAAAATAATAATTTGGTAGATAATTATACATGGAAGAATAATTAGAGGTCTTTATGAATGATCAATATGGATTGGTTTGTTGAGGTTAAGATGATTAGTTATTCTGAATCTATAAAGATGAACAATAAAAATTAAGATAGATACATATATACATATATATATATTTTTACTTATTTTAATTTATAAGGTACAAACATGTGAGTGGATTAAAAGGAAAAGAAATATGGAAGACAAAGGAAAAGAAGTACCTACAAAAAAGGAGAATAAATAACCACAATCTTGAAGAAGATGTTAAATGTTATATCAATTTAATGTTATTCTTTTTTTTCAATCTTGGAGATTGGCTGTCACGACCCAAAATCATAAGTCGTGAGGCACTTATCCTTACCCGGTAAGTAAGTCAAAATCGATTAACAGCTAAATTATTAAGTTACTTAAGTGGAAAGTAAAGTCAAAACACGAAAAATCTATAATCAAGTCTATATTAATCAACAAAGTGTGGAAATAACAAAATATCACTCAAGACTGGTATCATGTGTACAAGAGCTACAACGAGTATCAAATACAAGTCTGAATAACCGAAATACACTATTTAGGAAAATAAATAAAATGCATAAAAGAGATAGGAAGATGGTGTGATGCGGATCAATCAAACAACTCACCACGATCTCCAAAAGTAGAAGCCTCAGACTCGGTACCTCCATGGGACTCACTCATGCTCGGTACAGAATCTGCACCACAAAGAGTGCAATAAGTGTAATAGGAGTACGGACATCACGTGTACTCAAAATATATCATAAACCGGCAACGAAGAAGTACTAACAAGATTGTTAAAAAAAAACTTATTGTTTCACCTTTACGCCAAACAGTCAAATAATAACATAATAAAGAGTAACTCATGTATGATGCAATACAATGATATCACACGCCAATGTCAAATCCTCTCCAAAACATGTATATACACTGAGCACCGCAAAAATATACGGAAGACGTGATCCATGAGGGACTCACGATGTCCATATACCCTACATAGACGGTCTCCACATGTCAATGTGGATGATCTCAGCCCACAACACAAACGATCTCCACATGCCCAACTTATACTCATATCCGATCTCATATCAATGTATGGCATGTCAATTCTAAGAATAAGGAATAACAAATGCATCTCGATGTAACCATGTACAAGCATAATTACTCAACTACCTCGACTATCACAAATATGCGGTTCAATGAAATGTTGAGAGCACATAAACAAGCAATAAGTCAATTAACTGCCAGTTAATGCCCATATGCTTTGACATTATCGAATTATCATCCATAACTATACAATTACATTATTACTCATACATGGCACCGGTACTCATGATAATGATTGTCACACCATGGGTACGTGACCCCCTCTTCTGCCCTTACCCATTATTATTATCATTTAATATTTACTTATAAAAAACGTCCCTCTAACGAAGTCTAGAAAGTCTTAACATACCTCAAGGCCAAGCAAATGAATCACGAAACTGTATTTCCCTTCCGAAGTGCCTCGTAACGCTCCCAATCTATCAAATGTGCGTTGTTCATAAGTAAACGAGTCTGTAGGCACCCTTATTATTATAGTTACAACTAAGCCCAAAAGTCAAACATGAGTCCTCAAGAGCAAAATTGAAATTTTATTTCGAAATTGGTCTATCCATAGTCTAATTAGTCTAAACCTATAAAATCATCAAATTCCATACACTAATCGAGTCTGAAATCAAGAATTTTCATTTATTCAACTTAGGGCGAAGAACCCCCAAATTCCCACCCAAAATCACGAATTAAAGATTAAATTAATGGAAGAAATCAATAGGAATTGACCAAATAGGGATTAGAAACTTAGCCCCAATACAAATCGTGTCAATTTTCTTTGAAATCACCTCAGATCGAGTTCTAGAACTCACAATATGAAAATGGAAAATGACTTTCGGATTTGAGAAATTAAACTGTCGAGATCATGATCCTTCTTCGCGAATACGGGATACTATCGCTTTCGCGAAGAGCATCCACGACCCAACCCGAACTAACCCTTCGCGAATGCGAAGGCCATATCGTGATTGTGAAGACCAATGCAGTTGCCCTGACCCAGACCCCAACTACCATATGTGATACCCAAACTGCGATCGTGATGCTTCCCAACATCATTCTCCACGATTGCGATTGTTACGACCCAAACCGTAGGGCCGCGACGGGCACCCGGATCCTACCCGTCGGGTACCGCCATTCTTACCCTGAACATCTAATCATAATTAATTATGGACTAAGCCGAAAGAAAATTATGAACAACCAGGTAACCAACTTATATATATACATGTACCAAGGTCGACAAGGCCATGCAAGACTACTACATACAGGACATCTGTCTACAAGCCTCTAAGAGTAGCAACATCAAAGGTCGGGACAAGGCCCCGCCATACCCATATAGACACGCAAAACGGTATCATACCTAAAATCAGACCGACACCTCGGAAAGAGAGGAGTGCTTCCAAAATTCGTTGAAAACTGCAATCTATTCACGTGGGTCGTCGCCTTGCCTATGCGAACCTGCGGGCATGAAACGCAGCGTCCCTCGACAAAATGGACGTCAGTACGACTGATGTACTGAGTATGTCAAGCATAAATAGCAGCATAACAAGAATATACCAATAACTGAAACATAAACAATTGACCAACAGAAACTGCCTCTGAGGCCCTAATACCCTTGCCTACATGTTATGTATAATGCAGTGTCCATATTTATTGGCCTCATTGGGCAATTTCCTTACCATGACAGCCTCTGTGGGCATCATATCATGTAATGGTTAATTAACATATGTATGATGCAAGTGCGGTATATACATATATATATGTCAGTGTTGCGGATCGTGCAACTCGTCCCAATAAATGTTAGTGTTGCGAATCGTGCAACCCGTCCCAATAAGCCATATAGGCATCACATCACATCATCACATCATATTGGCATCTTCGGGCTCTTTTGTGATAGTCTGCACCAGCTGCAGGTGGTGTGCGTATATAACGTCTTTCTCTATTTTCCCATATCCCCTACATATATATAATATTTACCATATAGTAGTGTGCATAACACCAGTGGGTCCAGGGTAATATATGAATGCAATGCAAATGAATATGCATGAATGACAATAAAATACCCCGAGTGACATAATATACTTGCACCTTTGGCTAACACTATGAATATCAACACATCTTCTGTATGCCTCAATAAGGACTTAGAAATATATTTAGACATGCTTTCAGCATAGGAATCAATAACATGAATATTCTTAACTACTAGGAGTAGAATAAATTATGGAGCAATATCACGGTTATATTTTTGTTACATGGAACATGCCAAAAGGAAGAAATAATTTGCCTTAACATACCTCGAATAACAACGGAACCCGTCCTTTCTACTTGTTGGACGTTATGCCCCTTATCCTAATACAAAACCATCGAATGTCTTCTAAATAAAGTGGTTGCTGAACATTTTTTGGTCTTTAACAGGATTCCAAAATGAAGAATGCACTAATTGACCAATTGAGTCACTAAATGACCACAGTTTTGGTCCGCATGGGCAGCTCAATTGGTTTCAAGGGGGATATTTGGAGCAAAGACCAAGGATCGAATCCCGTCAGCGGCAATGTGGGGGTTTCTTCTTGAAATAAAGGAGGGCCCCTTGTGCGCAGCGTGGTACTGGTCTAACCTTTGAAATCAATTGAGTCACCATGATTTACCTCCTTCACAGACCTGTCGGACCGGAGTGTGGGGGCTCCTGGGGTGGGAGATTCCACCTTTTGGAGCAAAGAATGCACTAAATGAATTCGTTGGTCTACTCTCTGTCACGAGCAAATGGTTAAAATGATAGGAAGTTCTCCAAACAATATAATGATTACTAAGTGAGACTTCCTAGGTGCCTATTTAGGGATGGCGACGGATCGGATCTGGACCGGATCCTACTAGATCTAGATCCAGATCCATTTTTCATAACTGGATCCAGATTCGGATCCAAATTCATCGGATCCATAAAAATCAGATCCAAATTCGGATCCATAGGATCCACGGATCGGATCTGAATCCACATGTAAAAAATTTTATCTTGCTAAGATTTTTTTTTGAACTGACAAACGATTTTTTACTTAACTAACAATTTACTGTGTTTCAATTTTGAAATGTTCATATGAGATATTTTGTTTGTTGTCTCATTTTGATTGTGACCTATTAATTGAAAATGTTGGACAATGACAATAGTTGTGAAAAATGCTGACTAGTATTTTCACAATGCAGAACTTGCATGTGCTTAGAATCTTTACAAATGAAGTGAATATAATTTTAACTACTTGTTTATAGAGATGTTAGTCATTCACTAATATAACATTGATTTTATTATCGAAGTTACCTATTTATTTTTGGGTTTTTGAGTTAACGCGGGGATAAATTAAACTTGTTTTGAGAATTAAACTTGCAAGGATGTGCTTAGCAATTTTAAGAAAATACTTATAAAATTACATTCTAGGTTATGAATATATTTAATAAAAAATGGATCCACGGGTCAGATCTGGACCGGATACGGATCTCAAATACAAGATCCAAATCCAGATCCGATCCATCAGAAATGGATCCGGGTCCGATCCGGATCCGTCGGGTCCAAATTTTAAAGATCCATATCCTATAAAACGGATCTGGATCCATCGGATCCGGACCGGGTCCAGGATCCACTGTCATCTCTATGCCTATTTAATGGTCTCATTATTAAGTCTTCCACTCAACCATTAATTTATCCCCTGCATGCCACCTCCTAATTACATGCATTCTGACATGTTTTGTGGCTCACACCTTCACGCCACACATGCATCATACCCCGCAATTGATCAATCACACACATAATTAATTTCGTGATCCCAATTCACTTAAATCTTAATAACTTATAAGACTTTCATATACTCAATGTCATAATTTTATAATATGACACTAGTCCATAACTTCTTTGTGCACGCACCAAATTTATTTCCGCTCCCCGTCGTCACACTTGTTGCGTCCAAAATTATTTCGGGGTTAATCCTTTTTATATACTAATCTCTTTATTAGCATACATAATTATAACAAAAAAAATTCCCACGCTCGGGTCTATTTACACATGTATGGCGATTTATATACGCTTAGCGATTTAAACTATGACCCGAAAGTACGGGATGTTACAGCGATGGTCCCATCGCGAACGTGAAGAAGGATTTGCTAGCACCAGCAAAGCATCAAAAACTAGCAATGCCCAATTCTCCTATCCAACACACGAAACATATCAGAAACCTTCCGGACACAAACAAAATATGCATATCAGTCATAAAGTACGTTATGAACCTGCTCATGCACTCAAAAAATCTATACGGGGTCATCTTGACCCGATGTTGATCGTGGTCAACTCTAATTTCTTTACTTAACTAGTTTCTCAACCAATGGTCTAAATCTCACTTGAGTATCTCGGTATCCAAATCAACTACTCGACTAAGTCATAAATTAAGTTTCAGACCTAACCAAGCTGTTCATACTCGAATAAGGAGTTTGTTAACCCCGAATGTTGACTTTGGTTAAACTTTATCATTTCCAACTTAAGAACTTCTAATTTTACTAATTCTTCTTTGATACTTACCCGATTTCCTCAAAAAATGCGTCACATATCTCTACAAGTCGAGAATATCATTTTAAAGCTATGGAAAGGGTATTTTTGAAAAAAGACTCCAAAAGCTCAAAAGAAATTAGCAGGTCGTTAAATCATTTATCACTTGAATAAGCGTTCATTCTTGAACGGTAAAAAAAGTACCTGAACTGACGGAAAGCTGAGGATATCTACTCCGCATGTCTGACTCGGTCTTCCAAGTATCATTCTTGACCGAATGATGCTTCTATTGAACTTCTATCGAATCTATCTCCTTTGATCTGGACTTCTAAACCTGCCAATCTAAAATGGCTATCGGTTTCTCCTCAAATGTCAGATTCTGATCAAGTAACACTGAATCCCATTGAATCACATGAGAACCATCGAAATGGTACTTCTTTAGCATCGAAATATAAAACACTAGGTGAACCCGACAACCCAGGTGGTAAATCCAACTCATAAGCCACCTCATCAATATGTCGAACAATCTCAAACAACGCAATATACCTTGGGCTCAACTTGTCTTTCTTTTCGAATCTCATCACACCATTCATGGGTGAAACCTTCAACAAAAATTGTTCTCCAACCACGAACTCCAAATCATGAACCTTCCGATCTGCATAACTCTTTTGCCTGCTTTGAGCCGTGAGAAGTCTATCCTGGATCAACTTGACCTTGTCCGATGACTCTCTCAACAAATCTGCTCCCCACGGCGTAACCTTAAATGCATTGAACTAACCAAACAGAAAACGACATCTCCTACCATATAATGCCTTGAATAGTGTCATCTCAATGCTTGAATGGTAACTATTGTTGTATGCAAACTCCTTTAAAAGCAAGAACTGGTCCCACGACCACACAAGTCGATCACACATGTCGGTATCATATTCTTAAGGATCTGAATAGTCTGATTGGACTGACTATCAGTTTGGAAGTGAAAATTCTATTAAGCTCCACCGGAGTTCCCAACTCCTTCTGCATAGATCGCTAGAAATGATATGTAAATTGCATGGCCCGATCCAAAATTATAGAAATGGGCACCCTATGCAAATGAACTATCTCTTGAATGTAGGTTATAACAAACTTCTCTAAATTGTAGGTAGTTTGAATTGGTACAAAATGAGCGGACTTGGTCAATCTACCCACCATGACCTAAATAACATCAAACTTCCCAAAATCGGTGGCAACCCTAACACAATGTCCATAGCAATACACTCCCACTTTCACTCAGGTATAGGCATCATCTGAGTCACACCATCAAGCTTTTGGTGTTCATACTTCACTTATTGACAATTGAAACAATGGGACACAAACTTTGATATGTCCATTTTCATCCGACACCACTAGTAATATTACTTCAAGTCACAATACTAGCTACCAGGTGGATAGAATACCTCAAATTTTGGGCCTCCTTCATGATCACAACTTAGTCAAATCACCTACCCGAGGAACACAAATACGCCCTCTTTGATTCTCAAAACACCTTCTTCATTCAGAATTGCCTCATTGGTCTTCCCATATAACACATTATCCCGAATCTTATACAATTTCTCATCATCAAACTTTTGGGCCTTAATCTGCTCTAATAAAGACGATCTCACCTCCACACACGCTAGAACCCTGCTCGGTTCTGAAATATTAAGTCTCATAAAACTGTTGGCCAATGAATGGACATTCATAGCCAAATGATGCTCTCCCACTTGCAACAATGTTAGACTACCTATACTCGCCGCTTTTCGACTCAAGGCATCCACAACCACATTGGCCTTCAGAATAATACATGTGATGACAGCATCTGAAGCATCTACCTATGACCTGCTTGGAAAAGCATAACACTAGGTATGACCACTGTCAGACTGAGTACCTCTACGACAACCATCTTTTTCGTAATGGGTACCACCTCTACCAGAATAAGAACCACATTTATCTCTCTGTACACCTTCCCTAGCTGCTACTGTGCTGACATAAGTGTAGAACCTTGAGAGAACTCTGAGAAATATGACGTGAACACCACATCTGAGCCTGGGGAAACCCCTCATGAAATGCCCAATGTCGCCACACTAAAAACATCTCTTACGGGGCATGGACTGATGAGAAGAACCCTGAATGACTAGAATGTCCTCCACGACTTAAAGATTTAGAAGATTATCCATGAGAAACATGTCCCGGACTGAAAGTAATACACCCGAAATAACCATCTTCTGATGATGGCATAGCTGCATGAATTTGTCTGCTAGATTGAGGGTGATAACCTCTCCATGAGTATCCCCTGCTCCTAGGTGAAGCACCACTGTAACCACATGAATGATGGATCCTCTTTCCTTTACAATCCTCATAACCCTCATGCCAAATCTTCTTTATCCTTAGTGGCATCCACCACACTTTGAAACAAAACCTAGTTGCGGCAACTTGAGAAGCACTCAAACGAAACAGAATAGCCAACCCCTTAACGAACCTCATCACTCTTTCAATCTTGGAAGGAGGTATCGTCAATGCATAATAAGCAAAGTCATTGTACCACATCTCATACTTGATAACAAATAGACCATTATGTTGCAAACCCTCAAATTGATCCTCTTGCTCTCCCTCACACTACAACAAACAAACTTGTTCAGAAATACTTGAGAAAATTGAGCCCAGGTGAGTGGTGGTGACCTAGATAGTCTACTGTCAATATAATATCTCCACTGTTTGGTAGGGCCAACCATATGAAATGTAGTGTAGTCAACTCCGTGAGACTCTACCAATCCTAGGTTATGCAACCTCTCATGATAGCTGGTAAAGAACTCATAAATATCCTTACTCGAATCCCCCGTATAGGTCGGAGAGTTCCTCATCCCGCACCGTCTAAACATCTTCTACTCTTCAACCGTCATAGTAGGTGTTATGATTCACTTTTACGCGAGGCATAAAAGCTACTTCATAATTGTGGACTCTTTTTGAATTTTTTTAGAGTCGCCACCTAATTTATTTAGGAAAATTAGGAAAACCGATTTAAAAGAGTTTATTCAAACGAAGATAAAAAAAAACTTTTAAAACTAGAGTTCAGGTAATGGTTCTAGAGATCCCCCGAGAAAGGTTTTAGGCACCTCGGTATTAAGGATCCGCCCACTGCAATTTACCTATGAGTTCTAATATTGTGGCTAAAATATTTATTTGCTTAAAAGGTGTGTTTTAAAAGATATGCATAAAGGAGTAGAGTTTCATGGCATTTTGAAAAGAAAGATTTGTGAAAAAACCCTTTAATTTGAAAAATGGTTTTAATCTTTAAAAGTTGAATTGTTTTAAGAAAAGTACTTTGAAATTGTTCTTAACAACAAAATAACCAGTGAAATATCACAAAATATTTATCTTTCAAATTATTCTTGAGAACATTTATTTTCACCGTGTTTATTGGAAATCGGGTCTCTTATTTGTTCTAAAGATATCCACATCATTTATCTATACAAGATTTCAATTAGGTTCTAAAGGGTTCGCAATAATCACAAACATTTTAATATCTATACATACATGATCAATATAAACATGTAATAAAGAGAGGGGAAAGAAAATTTATCTTCTCAACCTTGGATCCAAATCATTTAGTTCTCTGTCCAAAGCCCCAAATATCCAACTCTTTACTTCATCTTTGCAATATTCTACGGACTCACTTTATTTGTACCTGCAAGATGAAAAGATAATATTTAGTCAAATGATACGCCATCCTATGGGATGACATATATAAACATAAATGATAATTTTCCTCGGATTCATATTAAAACAATGGACGTTTTAATTACGGAGCTCAGACTCATGTTTTGAATTTAGGCTAGGGAAACGAAAGCGTCGCCATGGCTGCAAACGGATTGCGCAATTATCTACGCCTGTCCAAAGTGGCCTTGCCAAGATACGATTTCTTACGCTCACTTACCTTGATAATTTTGTACACTTTCATCATCGCCTCTAACCGAAGGAAATAAATCGAGGGAAAATCTTTCAAAAGGAACATAGCCTCAAATTCATTTTTTATAGGCCCAAGTGTTGTATCTTGTTCAAATCAGTAAACTCTCCCAAGTATAGCAATCAGTTCTTTAAAGAGAGTTACAGAAGCTCAGTCACCAAACATATCAACAGCTTATCAGAGAAAACATCAAGTGTGAGAACTATTGTTTTTTCAATTATTCATCAGTAAGCAGCAACTGTTTTTAGCAAAAATTTGCCTTGAACTGCAGCTATAATTTGGCTTAAAATGCAGCAAGGATCTATATGTTCTTCTCAAGCACATAATGACAACCCAAACATAATAGTTGCTGTTACATAGGCATCCAAACACTGCCACCAGTAGCAGCAACACCAACAACAAATAGCATCAAACAACAGCCACTAATAATAGCAATAGGCAGCCATAGCAAGCAACAACAATATTTCAAGAAGGTAACAACAAGGTAGCCTTTAAAGTACAGCCAAATCAGTCTTATAAAGGCAACTATAATGAGCCCAAAAATGCAGCAAAACAATCGATCAAAGTGCTTCATCCGAGCACATTATTTGGTTCAAAGTATATAACAGTCAATTGTTTCAAGGTATAGCAGTGAGCTCAAAGGATGCAGTAGTAGAGTAGTATTTGTTCTCATCAAAGTATTTCAACTGAATACTCAAAATATGGTAGTTATTTTGGCACCAAAACGTAACAAACTGGTTTAGAGTTGGGGCAATGTCACCTTAAGGATGCAACAACAAATGGGAGAGGATTCAAAACAGATGATTTGTCCAACCAAGTTTAGCAATGCATTGCTTAAAATTTGCAGCAGCAAATTAGTTCAAAACCAACATTTATTTGCTTCATCAAGTGTAGTGTCCATTTCTTTCTTAAAATATAACACTTATTAATGCAACAGAGAAGGACTCAAAGGTGTAGTAGCTCTCAAGTATGCAGTAGTTCATGATCCAACAAATCAGTTGCCAATCATACAAAAGTAGAGAGACCATTTACCTCAAATGCAACCACTGTTTACCTTAAATTATAGCAACAAACTCATCAAAGTGCAACTTCTGTTCTTTAAACCAAGCAGCCCAAAATGTAACAACAACTTTAACTCTCAAGTGCAGCACTTGCTTCAACATGTACCAGATCAATGGATATTGGGATTGGAACTCCCCCAGATCATGCAAAGAAATGGGAGAGTAAATAATGAGTATCAAGGATTAGATATCTTTCAACAAAATTAACAACTTAAAAGAATACTTAGCAGTCAATCATTTGAAGTAGTTTTTAGAGAGCAAAGACATCAAACAACTCAGTGCTTTTAAGTGAAAGTAAACTTAAAGACTTGCTCATAATCAGACTAAGCCTCAAATTTGAAAGTTAAGAAAGCAAAGGAGGCTACCACCATCCATTTTCAATATAGCAATAAGATCAAAAGGTCAGGGGAGAAATAAACAAAACCCAAAGTTTGTTTTGACTTTCTGCCAGCATAATGAATCAAAGAGGAAATTGACAAACAGAACATGTATTCATACTTTTAATTATGATAAAAACTAAACAAAGGACATAGTAAGGGAAAAAACTTAACAATCAGAAAGTCCAGCAGCCATACAAATAGGTTTATGCTTCTTGGACTATAAAAGGACTAGCCTAATTTTAAGAAAGAAAATAAATGTAATATGTGTGGATGAAACAGAAAATTCACTTTAGATTCAAAAAGAATCATTTTGCTGGTTTTGACAAGGAAAGATCCACTCCTCGGGTAATATCAGTTGATTTGTTCTCAAAACCTAGTCATTCAGACACATACGTGATTTATTGACAATAGTGCTGAGGGACTAAGAATACTATCTCCCGGAATAATCTGGCGTAAGCCGTCAAACTGAATATAAAAAAAATAAGGAGGGATTTTTTATTTCACACACTAAGAGAGAGTCTGAACTGAAGCTAAAGATTTTTTTAGACTTAAAATATTGATGTAGAGAAAGTAGCAAGCTGTAAAATTGATACTTGACCAATCCTATCAAAGTCACAACTAGGGATGGCAACGGATAGGATCTGGACCGGATCCTACTAGATCCAGATCCAGATCCGTTTTTCATACCTGAATCCAGATCCGGATCCAGATCCAGCGGATCCATAAAAATCATATCCAAATCCGGATCCACGGATCGAATCTGGATCCACATGTAAAAAAATTTACCTTGCTAAGAATTTTTTTTTGAACTGACAAACGATTTTTACTTAAGTAACAGTTTACTGTTTTTCAATTTTGAAATGTTCATTATATTTTGTTCGTTGTCTCATTTTGATTGTGAGCTATTAATTAAAAATGTTGGACAATGACAATAGTTGTGGAAAATGCTGACTAGTATTTCCACAATGCAGAACTTGCATGTGCTTGGAATCTTCATAAATGAAGTGAATATAATTTTAACTACTTGTCTATGGAGATGTTAGTCATTCACTAATATAACATTGATTTTATTATCGAAGTTACCTCATTATTTTTTTATTTTTGAGTTAACGCGGGGATAAATTAAACTTGCAAGGATGTGCTTAGCAATTTTAAGAAAATACTTATAAAATTACATTCTAGGTTATGAATATATTTAATAAAAAATGGATCCACGGGTCGGATCTGGACCGGATACGGATCTCAAATACAAGATCCAGATCCAGATCCGATCCGTCATAAACGGATCCGGGTCCGATCCGGATCCGTCGGGTCCAAATTTTGAAGATCCATATCCTATAAAACGGATCTGGATACACCGGATCCGGACCGGGTCCAGTATCCATTGCCATCTCTAGTCACAACTACCCTCAAGACACACACTCAAGATTGAATATCTAATCCTTTGATCAAATAGATCAGATTATATTCTATTTGATATAATCTGATCTTTGAAGGTCATTAACCATGGAAGAAGAAGAGAAGAGTAAGGGGTCGGTTTTGTTAATTTTATATTTATTTTTTAGTTTAGACGAAATTATAAATAAATTAAATGTCGTGGTCGAATAAGAAAGTGAGCGGCTCAACAACATCGAGCTTTAACTTGGTATGGGTAATGATGGGTTGAATAAAATTCACTTGAAAGTTGTTTAGTGATAAATAATTGTCAGTAAAGTTTAATTGCTAAAGTAAGTTTTCGGTGCAAGTTATTTTCAAGTATTTATGAAACAAACAAAAAGAGTATTTTTCCCCCTATCACACGTGCTTTTGGAAGGTGAAATACACTCTCCACTTCACATGGGCTCATACGGGGATAATAAAAGCATTCAGAATAAGAATTAAGAGGTATTAGGACCATCACAAAGTTAATTTTTTTTTTTAAAAAGTGTTATAATTGAAGAGGGTAATTATGTATTTTTGATCAATTTGTCTTGTGGGTGAAACCGTCTTTGCACCCATCTCCTTGGCTGAGACACTATAATTTAGTTCATATTTTTTGGACAATTAATTTTTCCATACGCCTGTCACACATGTATTCAAGGTCCTTTAGTATAAGACTTTAAATAACCACAAAACAATTTTAAATTTTGTTTTCAAGTAAAACAGTAAAAATTTAAAAATATAGTATAAATTCATGAAAAAGATGAATTTGATCCTCAGTCACGACTTTATAGTATAGCTCAAGATGACTGAAAAATCGTATATATTTAACACTGAATATTCAACGGAGAGAACAACAAATGTGGTACCTTAGTTAATCCATCACTCCTTCGCGGCCCAGTATTCTCAGTCAGGGGTCTGGGAAAAAAATACAATGCATAGAATTTGAAGTTGGAACCTTAAAGTGAATTTTGAATACGGCCCCCTAAAACATTAAATCAACCTCTACTCTGGTGTTTAAGGTATTCAAAATCTATATATATACATCAACAACAATAACATACCCAGTGAAATCTCACAACGTGGGTCTGAAAATGGTAGAGTGTACGCAGACTTACCTCCACATTGGTAGGTAGAGCGGCTGTTTCCGGGAGACCATCGGCTCAAGACAAAGCATAATCACAAGCAAAGCAAGCAAGGCAAAGCAAAGCAATAGAAACGGTCAGACTCAGACAGAGAATTAAAGCAGTATGAACAGTATGGACATGTTGATAACAAAATCGAATACGCCATAGTAACGCATTCTAACAACAGGAAGCAGAAAATACCTTATATATACAATATAATTTTTCATCGAAAGTGTTCAGGTGAACACTCTTCCGGATCCTAGATCCGCCCCTGGTTATAATATGTAGGTAGAGTCTTAGTTTCGTATAGTTACGAAATACAAAAGTCATTTTCATTTAAGATCCATTCGTTCATCCCACTCATTCTTTTTTGATAATTAAGCTTTCTATTAATTACTGCACAATACCATACCATACCTTAGCTATCACTATCACACACTATAAGAAGAAAGATATTTGCCAAAAAATATTTTGTTGTCATATGTTGGATGTTGTTGTCAAAAGTACTTTTCGCAACAATAAAAATTGTTACATTGCAATAACCTCTTATGCAAAAAGTTTTCCCAATAATAAGTTGTTGTCCATTTATGTTTTTTAGCAATAATATATTAAAGTTTTGTTGCCATTTATATTTTTAGCAACAATATATTAAAGTTTTGTTGCTATTTATATTTTTTAACAACAATATATTTATTATTGCTAAAGTTTTATTGCTAATTCTATACTTTTTATAGTAACAGCTAGCTATTTAGATTTTCTTACATCACCATTAAGTAAAACAATATAAAAATTAAAATTGGTCAAAACTAGAATGAATGTTGTTTGGTTCTAATTCTATCGGAAGCACTTACATTACATGTACAGTAATATCTCTATAATGACATCTTCATACAATAATAATTTTAAAAAATAATTAACAACTTTTTTCGAAACTAATTTTTTATGTTATATTTTATTTCTTTATAACAGCTTTTTACCTGTAACAACAATAGTCATCTTTATAACAGTATACTCTTTGAAAATTTTCTCTCTATAACAATTATATTTTTTTGGTAATATAGGTAATATAATGATTAATCATCTTTCTAGAAATAGAATCTCTAAGATTATCAATATTAGGTCTAGATAATTTGATCAAATATTTTGATACTTTAATACGTTGTTTATGACAAAGAATATTATCTAGATTATATATTTCCATCATAAAAGATTTCTCTTCATTATACAAAGTGTGATTAAGCTTAGGATTTGATAATTTAAAATGAAAAATTAGATTTTATGGATCTTTTTTTGCCTATAACAATGAAATGTTATTTAAATGTCAATGCAGTTATAAGTGTATAACAGTCATTCACTATATCAGTCAAAAAGTTTCGGACCCAACAATATTGTTATAGAAAGATTTTACTGTATATATTGTTTCCCTAGCTATAATATCACATGTTTTTCTCCATTTCTCAAATACTCCTTTATTCCTTTCCAGACGGATGACATGAACAAGTTCAACATAAGCCATTCTGAACATATGAGCATTTTGGAATTTGCCCTTGCCTTGTTTGATGATCCACTACAAATGAGCCTGTCAGTTATTAACTTATAGGATTGCCTTTGAAGTCATATCAATAACCTACTTTCACAATTATCTAATCAAATACACGTTGTAAATACATGATTTCTTGGTTTATCACTAGTCTGGCATAATATACAATATACACTGAAGATACACATTCATATCTCATTTAATCAGTCTGTCTAAGGTCAGTATGTAACTTGTCATGCATGTTAGTCAGGGGCGGAAATACAACCTAATAAGGGTGGTCAGATGAACACCTTCGCTGAAAATTTATACTATGTATATAGTTAAAATGCTACTCTATATGATTATATATTACATTTTGAACACCCTTGAAACAACTAGATGAGGTGGTCCAGGCGTTAGTTGCAGCCACATAGTAAACTTGGCCTTAGGTCTAGCTTCATTATGGAATAACAAACACTTGGCTCAAACCTTTTGTACCCCTTATTTGGTATTTGATCATTTCCGGTATTTTAAGAGGCGTGGGCGTGAGGTGTGGGCGTAAGCACCACGACACGGGGCATAAGTCCTATGGATCTACAGAGCATATGTCTTATGCTTCAATTTTATAATTTTAATTGTAAAATAATAAGTAAAAGTAAAATTTTCATTAAAATTATGTAAATAAATTAAAATAAATCACCAATAATGTAAATAAATTATTATAATTATTATACGAGAAGGGTAACAACACAAAAAATGATACCCGTAATAGCCTAGATAATCTTTAAAATAAAATCTTCATCCACTTCGTCATTAATCTCCACATCTATTAGTTCTTTCGACTCTCAACTAATATTTGCACTGATTTTTATTTATATATTTCCAAGAAGGAGAAGGAGTGAAAAGTGTAATAGCAATGACAAAAAATGAAAAAGTTGCTTCAACAACATACAACAACAACATACCCAATGTATTCTCACACGGTAGTGCTATGAAATCTCTATCCTACCAATTTCAGACATAAATATTTAAAAGAATTATTTATGACAATGTTATTTATATATTTTAGGAAAAATCACTACACCATGATAACATAGAGTATAAATATCATTACACCAATAATAAAAATTATAATCTATAGCAAAACTACTTTTAATTTTTAAAAATCAAATTTAACGCTCTAGGAATATGCCTTTACACCCGGGGCTTACGCTTTCGCGCCCGGGACTTACGCCCCAAATTTTAGAGCGTACGCCTTATGGATCTATGCCTTTCACTTGCGCCCCGAGGCGTTTTTAGTACGCCCGTCCTAGAGCTCGCATCGGGAATCGCCCCGAAAATACCTTTGAAATTCTAGGAAAGAACTCTCATCATCTAAGGTAAAATCATCAATACCCCGTGGTTGCTATAAACACTGGAGAATTTGAGGAGGTAACATTGAAATTACTCAATATAGACTATTCATTTGATTAATTCAATTAGTGTTTAGTTTCTATCTTGCACATGTCAATATGGGAGGATTCATGTCATTAAGATCTTCCCACTTAAATTACGTTCCAACTTTGGGATGTAAATTTAATGTTTTTGGTGGAGGGTGAGCTAATGAGGGCGGATCAATCAAAATTGACAGGCTTCTAGGCTAACAAGCTTTTGAAGATAAGATGCACATAACATCTTAGGCGTATCTCATATCAAAATGAGAGAGGAAAAATGAAGACTTTTATAAGACATAACTCAAATTCACATGATATCCACGCTTATGAGCTCGATGTGGCGTAGCCCAAAAAGAAATATCCGTGTGGGCTTAATCCCAACGCGAATGATACATATCATGGACTTGGATGGTTACAGTAAAAATACCATAATTAATGTAAATGAAAAGACAATTTATATAACCTTATCTTATTTTTCCTTCACCCAATAATTAAATAAATACAATTGTGAGATATCAATGCCGAAAGGATTTTATATAGTGTATTCACATGTAAGAATAAACACTAAGATAAAGACAGGAGTTCGAGACTATTCAAAGTCTTTTAATAATCTCATAATCAAATGTATAACAGGAGAATATTGAACAAACATACACAATGTGGCAACTTATTCTTTATTTTTATTTTGTTACTCGAAAACATGTTTTATTAATTTAAACATAGAAACACTAGGTTAACTTTTCGTTCAGTAAATTATTAATGTTTGTCATCTGGATGAAGAAAATACACTTTATTGCTTTACATTCAGTTTTTTGTTTCTGAAGTAACTCAAAATCGAACATGTCCATTACAGAAGTAAATTTTGCAACGTTTATGCTTTTCGTTTAAATGTTGTAACATAAGTAATGAAACAAATTAAAAGCATGGATATAACGTATCCAAATTAATTTGTAAAGAAAGAGAAAATTGATGTACACCATATGAAATAAATACATACACACATTAATGAACCTAGAAAAGAGAAAGTAACCAAAAATATTAGTGACTAAGTTAATATGTAATTGAAATGTTGGAAATTCTATGTCGCAACAGTTGATCTTTACACAAATAGTCGACCAAATTTATCATTTATTTCCCCAGTCGATACACATATATTATATATGAATTTTCTCTCTCTCTATATATATGTGTGTTTCAATTGAGTACATGAAGAGATAATACGTGTTCCAATTAGATACTTCTAATTCATATTTTGGAAAAGTTACTGTGTGTGTCCATAAGTATCCATTACCTAAATAAGTTAATCATATTAAAGATATCTCCTTCTTTAATTTATACATATTAGCATCAATTGGAACATGTATAGTGAGGTTTTACGACTTATTGATGTTAATATATATAATTAAAGGAGATGAATATTTTAAGTGGTTAACTTGATTATATAACGGAAACTTAAGAACACTAATCAAAGCTTTTTCATAATTTTTAGTCGGAAGTAGAGAAATTAAAGTCATATAAATAAAATAACATTTAACTCACGAGAGAACTCTGGAAGTAGAGAAATTAAAGCACATTTAAAGCCTTTGCTTTGTCCGAGTCTTTCTCTTCATTTTTTATTGATGTAACATTTCTCTCTCTAAACAAAAACAAATTCTAAAAAAATTCAAGAGTTTTAATTCCCTTTGTATTTGAACAAATTTCTGGCAAAAAACAAATAAATAAAGTATTCATAATATTTGCCAAAGAAGAAGAGAAGCCATGATGGGCTTCGAAAAATGCTTCTTCTTGTTTCTCTTCTTCCTTCTTGTTGGTTTAACTTCCTCTTCTCCAATTTACATCAAACGTAAATTCCTCCATTTTTATTTTTATTTTTATTTTTATGTTATGTTCTTGTTTTTTTAATATTCAAATTGCAATATTTATTAATAAAAAGAATTGATTTTTTTTTGTTTTTCTAATGTTTTAATTGTTTTTTGTATTTGAATAGATGATGTGCTTGAGGCTCGTGTTAAAATGGGACGTGCCCTTCTTCAGCAACAAGGAAGTTAGTATCAATTTTAATCCCTCTTATTATCTTATTTTTATTGCAATTAATTTTATGAATGCATGTGTTTTAGCGTTGTTTTGCAGTTTTTTTCTTTTAAAAATCATTTTTATGTGTTCTTCAAAAATTGATCAATTTTTGAAGAAATGGTGCTTCTAATAAGAATTTAAACAAAGAAACCAATATTCAAAAGGTGTTTGCTATAGTAATCATAATTCAAACCGAAGGGTTGCCGTTTCTTAATTCTTTTTTTTTTTTTTTGTGTAATTGAAACGTACGATCATTATAAAGTTTCTTTAAGCAAAATGTTTACCAGTTAATTCAGTAGTTTATGAATGACAAGCTTGAATTAGGGGGTCAAATGGGAAAGTTGAAATATAATTGGGCAGGTTAAAATCACAAATAACCATATTAGAGATTCTAAAAGGCTACTTTTACCCAGCATAAATGATCTTATGGCCCCCATATAGGTTGTTGAGCGGATGTAAGTGAGAAATAGTCAATTTATGGAGTGATTAGAATATTTCTAGAATATTATTAGGTAAAATTATAGTTCAATTGTAATTACAAAGTGTAATCCAATTGTAATTAGAAAGATTAGTTACCTAGTTTGTAAATGAGTAAATAATTATGTAACACTATATATATATATATATATATATATCAATGAAGAGGAGGGGAACATATTCTTTTATGGTACCAGCAGCCAAAATCTAAAATTCTCTTCCTAACCTCTCGGCCGCCCCAACCCTCGACAACCGCCCTCCCCAAACTTTCTCCTACCACCTCTCAGTCGCTTTCTCCCTCTCCTCTTCCCCAAACTTTTCAATGGCTGAACAACCTAAATTTCATCTTGCTTTTGCAGTTAACAACATCAAGAGCTTCATTCCCATAACTCTTGAGATGGAAAAGAGTCAGTATTCATCTTAGGCAGAATTATTTAAGATTCATTGTCGTGTGTACAAAGTCATCGACCATATCATCCCTCCTAAAGCAAAGCCCCTGGAACACCCTTATGTTTTTTATCATCACATTTGGTCCCACATAGATGCGGTTGTCCTACAATGGATCTATGACATGATCTCGAACGATCTATTGCATACAATAATTGAAATCGACACCACTGCCCGACAAACGTGGGAGCGCTTGAAAAGTATTTTTCAAGATAATAAGACACGACATGCGTTGTACCTAGAAAATCAATTTAAGGACATTCAACAGGACGATTTTCCAAATGCGTAAGCTTATAGTCAGGAACTTAAGATGATTGCCGATCAACTCTCCAACGTCGGTGCACCGGTCACTAATCAACGGTTGGTGATGTAACTTATTGCAGGTTTGAATGAAACTTATGACAGCGTCGCTACCATCCGCCAACATTGCCTTCATTCTATGAGGCCCGTTTGAAACTCATCCTTGAAAAAATCAGAAAAACAAAATGGGTCGCGACACATATGAGAATCGCTGACGCCGCCCTCATCACTACCAGAGGCCCCTCCGCCGACAGTAAGGCTCTGTTTTCCGATTCACAAAATCGGCAACCCGATGACCCGACACACGACCCGCCTTCCCGAAATCACCATAAAGGGAAAAACTCCGGCAAAGCTCGCGACAGTCGTGGTGGAAGCAGCAGCCGCAGCGGGAGGGGCCAGCTACTGCTAGCCGGCAACAACCCGCAGTGGCAAGGACAGTGGCAACAACCTCCGTCATGGGCTACCTACCCGCCATGGGCTATGTGGGCCCAACCGGCTTGGGCTGCTCCACCTTGCCCATACCCGATAACCTCCTGGGCCCCACCTCTGCCCCAACAGTCCAGTCTAGCATCCTCGGCACACGTCCACAATAGGCATACAGTGCATAGGTCTCTCCTCCTTCCACCTAGGCCCCGACGGATATTGAGGCGGCTATGAACATGATGTCCCTCAACATTCCAGACAACAGTTGGTACATGGATATTGGCTCCACATCTCATATGACGGCATCCTAAGGTACTCTCTCATCTTATTTCAATACAAGCAATTAAAATCGTCATATTATTATTGGTAGTGGACATGACATTCATATTCGAGGTTGTGGACAATCTTCCCTCTCCACGCCACACCCTCCATTAGCTTTAAAAAAATGTCCTCCATGCCCCGACACTTGTCAAAAATCTAATATTTGTGCGTTGTTTCACAATCGAGAATAATGTTTCCCTTTAATTTGATCATTTTGGCTTTTCTGTAAATGACCTTATGACAGGAATGCGAATAATGCGATGTGATAGCACAGAGAACATTTATCCTATTACCACCACTGTCAATCATCCAACCTCCTCTCCGTCATCTCTTGCAGCTATTTCCTCCTCTTTATAGCAAATTATGTTAGGACATTCGGGAGACTCTGCTTTACGCTCCCTTCGCAAAAATAAATTTATAGATTGCAAACATGTATCTTATCATCCTGTTTGTGAATCTTGTGTTTTTGGGAAATATGTCAAGTTGTCATTTTATTCTTCATCTACATGTACTTTAATGCCTTTTGATATAATACACAGTGATTTATGGACTTTTCTTATTTTAAGCAAATCCGGTCATCGATACTATATGTTATTTTTAGATGATTATTCAAACTTCATGTTGACTTTTCCCATTGGAAATAATCCCAAGTCTATTCTATTTTTTCTTTATTCAGCGCTTTCATTAAGACAATTTGAAAAGAATATCAAATGTTTTTAATGTGACAATGCGATGGAATTCGATAATAATCAATTCAAACTTTTCTGCGCTAAAAACAGCCTTGTTTTTCATTTTTTCTGTCCCCACACCTCTTCACAAAATGGCAAAGCTGAATGAAAAATTAGGACCATAAACAACATAGTTTGTGACCTCATTGCCCACGCCTCTATCCCCCATCCTTTTGGCATTACACTCTATCCATGACAACATATCTCTTAAATATTCTCCCCAACAAGTCTCCCACTCAAGTTCTCTATCTTCGGGATCCTTCCTATAAGTATTTAAGAACTTTCAGATGTCTATGCAACCTCCACCATCCCTCCACACAAATCAACAAGTTGTAACCTAGGTTCACCCCATGTGTATTTCTGGGTTACCCCCTAATCATCGTGGTTACAACTGTTACGATCTGTCCAGCCGAAAAATAATAATTTCTCATCACGTCATATTTGATGTGTCTCAATTTCCCTTTACCAAACTCAATTTTCCGCCTCCGAATTCCTATGACTTCTTAAATAACGACCTTAATCCCCTTCTAATTCATCACTTGCAAAATCAGTCGCTACCATCACCAATGCCCGACCCACCTTCCTCTGTCCTGTATCGGATGGGCCAACCAACCCGTCACATACTCCTCGAAATAGCCACTCTCGGCTGCCCGATGTCACTCCCTCCCCTTAAACAACGCCCCCGCCCATTCTTCTTGATTTCGCTGCTCCCTCTCGGCTTGCAACTCTACCCCAGCTGCTTCCCGACCCCACCCCACCTCCTGCGGCACCCACACGAATAATGGAAACTCGTGCTATGCACGACATTTCCAAACCTAAACGACAATTTACTTTATCAAAATTCGGTTGCCCCTTCACCTCTTCCTTGCAACCCAAAAAATGCCTTGTCCGATCCTAATTGATAATCTGCCATGATTGACGAATATAATGCTCTTATTGAAAACAAGACGTGGAAGCTAGTGCCCCGTTCTCCTGATGCAAATGTTATTCGTTCTATGTGGATTTTTAGACATAAAAAGAAATTCGACAATTCTCTTGAGAGACACAATGCTCGTCTTATGGGTGATGACATGTCTCAACATGTGGGTGTGGATTGTGATGAAACCTTCAGCCCGGTGGTGAAACCGACAACTATTCAGACTATTCTCAATATTGCTTTGTTCAAATCATGGCCCATTCATCATCTGGATGTCAAAAGTGTCTTCTTGCATGGAGACCTTCATGAGACTCTGTATATGCATCAACCTTTGGGATTCAGGAATCCAGTCATCCAGATTATGTGTGTCATTTGAAGAAATCGCTCTATGGACTGAAACATGCTCCTCGTACGTGGTACCAACGGTTTGCTGACTTTGTATCCTCTATCGGTTTTTCACATAGCAAATCTGATCACTCACTTTTTAGCTATGGCAAGGGTAATGGCATGGCATACATTCTGTTATATGTTGATGACATCATCCTAACTACATCTTCTGATGCACTTCGTCGATCCAGTATGCCACTCCTTGCTTCTGAATTTGCTATGAATGATTTGGCCCCCCTAAGCTATTTTTTGGGCATTGTTGTTACGAGACATGCAGGTGGCTTATTTCTTTGTCAAAAGAAGTACGCCGAATAGATCCTTGATCGAGCATGCATGACGTCTTGCAAATCGGTCCACACACCGATGGACACTAATTCCAAACTCAGTGCCTCTTCGGATTCTCTGTACGCCGACCCGACTTACTATCAATGTTTAGCAGGAGCATTGTAGTATCTCACTTTCATGAGACCAGATATATCCTATGCCATGCAGTTAATATGCTTACACATGCACATCCCGACGGATGAACATATGAATTCCCTCAAACAAATTTTGTGATATGTACAAGGTACTCTTCATTTCGGCTTACACTTGTACAAGTCCTCACTCTCCGACCTCACCTCTTATTCTGATGCTGACTGGGGTGGATGTCCTGACACTCGTCGATCTACGTTAGGTTATTGTGTGTTCCTCGGAGATAACTTGCTTTCTTGGTCTTCTAAAAGACAACCTACTCTGTCTCGATCTAGTGCTGAAGCCGAGTACCGAGGTATAGCGAATGTTGTCTCTGAGTCTTGTTGGATACGCAACTTTCTCCTGAAACTTCTCTGCCCTATCCATAAGGCTACATTGGTTTATTGTGATATTGTAAGTGTGATATATCTTTCCTGCAATCCCGTTCAACATTAGCGCACTAAACACATTGAAATGGATATTCACTTTGTACGTGAGAAAGTTGCTCGTTGACAAGTTCATGTTCTTCATGTTCCTTCCCGATATAAGATTGCTGATATATTTACTAAAGGGCTTCCGCGTATACTCTTTGATGATTTTTGAGTCAGTCTCAGTGTACGAGAACCTCCCGCTTCGACTGCGGGGGTATGATAGAATATTTCTATAATATTCTTTGTACATCTCCTATATTAGGTAAAATTGTAGTCCAATTGTAATTAGGAAGTGTAGTCCAATTGTAATTAGGAAGATTAGTTACCTAGTTTGTAAATGAGTAAATAATTATGTAACACTATATATATATATATATATATATATATATATATATATATATATATATATATAAAGAGGAGGGGAACATATTCCTTTATGGAGTTATAGATTTCACATGTTAAACTTGAGGACATTCAACGACAAAATTATAAAATTTCACTTGTGAAATTTGAAATTTTGTTAGTAACTATTTTAAAAAGGCATGACCAAAAAATAATCCTGACGGCTATTTCTACAATTAAACTAGCTCGGATGTTTGCCTAGGTCAAAATGGTTTGAGTCATAACACAAATTAGCCAAAACCTTTAGGTAATCTAAGTTGGATTATCATCCAAAATGACTCATGAAAATATTATATATATATATATATATATAATATAAATTGTGTGGAATGAGTTATATATTTTCATGAAATAAATTTAACGTCCCTGCTTGAAGAATCATTTGCCTCTAATAGTGTGTGTTGTCTCCTTTGTTATAATATAAATCGTGTCCTGACTCACAGGCGTGGCTAGGGAGCGCAAGGGGATTCATTCGAACCTCGCTCTTCGGATAATTTTAATGTATATATAAGATAAATTATATTTTAATGTATATTTAATAGATGCTGAATCTCTTTGTCTTCTTCGTATGTTTACTTCATTATATATTATATCCTCTTAATGAAAATTCTGACTCGCTGTGTCTTGACTTCTTTTTCTTCTTTTGTTTTTTTTCCCTCAAAGATTGTCCCATTGATTTTGAGAGGGAAAACTACACTGTCATAACTAGCCAATGCAAAGGACCTCAATACAATTCAACAATATGTTGCAATGCATTCAAGCAATTAGCCTGCAAACATTTAACAGAGATAAATGATGTGCAAAATGGATGTGCTACCACTATGTTTAATTACATTAATCTCTACGGAAAATATCCACCCGGTCTTTTTGCAAATATGTGTAAAGAAGACAAAGAAGGCCTAAATTGCAATAATATTATTCAGCCTGAAGGCAAATCTGAAGAACAAAAGAGCCATTCTTCAAAAGGTGCTCAATTTTCAATGGTGCTTATGCTGATAGCCAGTGGCTTTCTAATCATTATGTTAAATATATGAAACGATGGATATTTTTTTTGGTTGTTTTTTAGGTAATACTTTCATTTACTTAAATATATCATTATAATTATAGTAATTTATTTACTAAGGGGTGATTTACAAAAATGATCTTAGAAGTGGACGATCTTGAACTTTTGACCTCATTTGCCCTGTAGACAATATTTCAACTTTAACAAGTTTTGTTCTTTGACCTTAAAAGTTTGCCGATGAGACAAGCGGGATCGAAAGTTTAAGATGACCAACTTTCAAAGTCATTGGGTATAATCTCCTGTTTATTAACACATGCTATAGTTTATTCTCCATACTGTAACTTTTCCTTTTATATATTTCTCCTATTGTAGTTTCTTTTGATTTTTTATTTCTTGGGGAGGAAAAAGAAAAGAATCACGTCCATTTATAGACGAGTGTATCTTATGAATACTGATAGTGTGAAAGAAAAATAACGAAATTGTAGTTGGCTACAGTTTGCCAAATTTTTAAATTAAAATTGTCAAATTGATATAAAACTTGAAAATAACAATAAGTTGTGTTAGTATTAGTTAAACGTATCTATATAAATAGTAGGAGTAATTAGGAATCCCATTTCATTATATAGCTCTTATAACATATTTATGTATTAATCTCAAAAAAAAATTGTAGACGGGCTATATAGAAGTTAAACTCTTTATAAATTAACAAGAGTATGGCATACAAGAAAAACAAAATCTTGCCAATCAGGTTATATTTTGACTTTAATTCAACTGTTCCACCCTTGAGATCACATAGGCAAATGGACTTTAGCTCTATAAAATTATTTTATGAGGAAATTATGAGTCATTATGTACGGAGCGTGGCAAAATTTCGGCAGGGGAAGACTTAACCTGCGCGCCTCACCCATTGCTATTTCTAATCACCTAATGTTTTCTTGTCTCTATTAAAATACGAACTCTAAGCGTTCATCATTTTCATCCCATTTTATTAATTGAACCTTGCATGCCATCAGCGGATCCGATGTGTAAGCTATGAAATCACGAAAATTATTATATGAATTCATAAATTTCGAACACTGAATCTGCCTCTGTCAAATGCCGAGCTTAAAGAATATTCCCATTACAAAGCAAAAAGATGAGTAGAAGAATGTTCATCCCTCACCCACTCTCTCCTACCCGCTAAAGAAAAGGAGACGGTGATTGAAAACAGACGAGACAAAGCATTCACGACAAATATTTGTGGGACTTTTTTTCCCCATAATATTAAACTTTAAAGGTGCATTTGATAATTCACTCTAAATAATCTTCATCTTGTTCGGTAAAAACTTAATTGCATTCGGTATTTATATTAAGCCAAGAAATATATGTCATGTGTTATCACATAAATTTCATGATCAGTTAACATGCATATTTTACTTTATTATAGACTTAACTTATAATTTATAAAATTTATTATAAATATTTACGTCTTGTTTGGGTATGTAAATCAAAGCCCACATGCTATTGGGAAAAAAAACCTTCTTGCAAAAACCAACTTGTGATGTGGCCCCCTTTTGATTTGAATAACTATTCACAATAATAGTTTATTACACACCAAATTCAACAAACTCTGCCTAGTTTTATTTTGTATTTTTGTTTTCTGATCATGCCAGTTGTCCCAATTAGAAAATGAAAAGCTAGGCAAAGAAATGGTGCCACTTTGGTCCCTATCAGAACTTTTAGATGTCAAAATTACAAACAAGAAATTCATTACTCCTTTTTTCTGGTTGAATGAAAAGAATCAACCAATCAACTATGAGAAATAACACAACAATCCATCAATTACACATGTAATCTAATCATCAATGAAGTAGGTAGTAAAAAATTTAAAAATATAGTAAGAGATAAGGGTTTAAAATCTCATTAAAGACTAAAATGAATTTTCCTTTTGTGTCTAAATTTTGGTGGGTAAAATTATCTGGCGAGTCGAGTATTATCTTCGCTGTGGATGATCCAGTCGGTGTGCGTATGAATGAACGGATTCATATATAGCGTAGATCCGGATGATTGATGGAAGAAACACAAAACATATCCCAAACTTCTCGCTCCCACTGGTCGGATACTGGAATCTGCCCAAAAGTCCTGACTTTTTCGAGGCAGGGCATTTGTGGGAATTTGATGATCTATAAACCGTCCCTAACGAGTGATCGGCTCATGTTTGAGCATGATGAATCACTTTGTGCCGACCTTTACTCCCAATATCTCAATTTATGCGATATCGTTCGGATTTTGAGAGTTAAATAAAAAAATCTTTAACCGTGATCTATTCATATGTCCTTTAAATATTTTAAATTGTTAATTATTATGACTTATTACACTTTTTATCTAGTTTCTAAATATGTAATTTTAAAAAAAAAAAATTAAAATTGTATTTCTAAATTCACGATCAAAATAAAAAAGTTTAACTCTCAAAATTCGAATTGTTAACGTAAATTGGGAGATAGGAAGTAGGTGATTTCTTTCAATCGCATTGACCTTTGACGAACAAAAAATATTTGTTATATATACTTGCGTGAAGCAATAAGTACCTCATAAAAGTAATAGAAATGCACGAACCTTAACCTCTTTTGTTCCTCTACCATTCATTCAGAAAAAATAGAGCTCTCAAACAGAGTCATCAATTGGCTAATTGAGTTATAGAAAATCCATAACAACAACAATTAAGCAAAAATCAAGAACCCCAAAAAACAAAAAGAAGAAGATAAACTTCAAAAAAATGGGTATCATACAATTCATCTTTTGCTCTTACATCAGTCAAAAATTTCATGCCTCTCGTAAACTCAAGCATCGTTTGCCGGAACTAAACTTATTTGTGAGCGGTGACCAGCGTCTCGATAAATCTCAATCCATCAAATTTCGGAGCAAATTTATCTGAATTTTTTAGCGCTGCCAATTTCGTCGATGAATTTTCATCCTTCTTCTTCGTACTATCATTCTGGAAAAAAATCCCCAAAAAGAAAAAAAAATTATATTAAGCCTTTTCATTTCTACAAATAAAAGAGATCGAAATTCAAGTGAAAGAAAAAAAAAATAGAGATAGCTTTCTTTTCACGTTAAAGAAATTGGGTTCGGATATAAAGTAGCAAAAAATATACTCATATTTTGACTCAAAGCATATAAAATTGTACTAATTCTAGATCAATTCATCACAAAGAAAAAGTTAGCACAACTTTAACTGTATCCACTAACTTAAAATTCTAGATCTGTTTCGAATTTAACTCAACGAAAACAAGAGATAAAAAGAGGAAATCATAACAAAAAAGAAGGCTGAGCAGAATTGAGAAGAAAAATTACTGGGGTGAGAGAAATCATTATGTACAAGTATAAAATTTTAAACTCAATTACTAAGATTTGATAATGGAATATTTCTCAATATTTTTTCATTATTTATATTAACTGTATATATCATATTTTAGGTAGAATTCTAATCCTTTTGTAATTAGGTTGATTAGTTACCTAGTTTGTATCAAAGTAAATATTCTTGTAACCTTATATATATTGTAAATCATTCATCAATAAAATCAGGGGAACATATTCCTTTATGATATCAGTAGCCTAAAACTACAAACCATACCCTAGCTGCCGATACACCTTCTTAGCCGCTACCTTTTTTCCACGTCGGCACCTAGCCTACGTCGGAACCCTAGTCACCGACCTCTCTCGGCTGCCCCCTATTTTCCCCACAACGGAACCCTAGTTTTCCCGGTCATTCTCCCTCCATCTTCCTCCTAAATTTCCTCTTCTATGACTGACAAAACCAAATTCCATCAGACACTTGCCGTAAATAACATTAAAAACTTCATCCACGTGACTCTTGAGATGGAAAAGAGTCAATACTCCTCGTTGGCGGAGCTTTTTAAGACCCATTATCGTATTTATGAAGTTATCGACCACATCATCCCTCCCACACCGAAGTCCACAGACGTACCATCAGCTTCGACTTCTGATGATGCACTCTGGTCTCGTTTGGACGCAGTCGTCCTCCAACGGATATATGTCACGATATCTAATGATCTGTTGCACATCATCATTGAGACCGATGTCACTGCCCGCCAAATGTGAGAATGTTTGGACATTATTTTGCACGACAATAAAACTCAACGAGCGTTATACCTTGAAAATCAGTTCAAGGACGTTCATCAGGACGATTTCCCAAATGTGTCTGCCTATTGTCAAGAACTCAAGATGTTTGCCGACCAACTCTCCAACATTGGCACACCAGTCACTAATCAACGATTGATCATGCAACTTATTGCAGGTTTGAACAAATCCTATGACGATGTTGCCACCATCCTTCAGCAATACACGTTGTTACCTCCATTTTATGAGGCCCATTCAAAGCTCATCATTGGGAAAATCCGAAAGATCAAGCGCAGCACCACTCGGGCCAGCATAGCCAACGCCACCCTCACTACCACCGTCGGGCCCTCCGCCGACGGCAGGGCCTCCCGGTCCTGCAACCAGAATTGTCGGCCAGAGGACCCACAATAGTCCACTTTCTCTCGTAACAACCGCTGGAGCAGGCAGTCCGACAAGGGCTGCGTCGGAAGAAATTCCGGCAATAATGTCAGCATGAAGGGGCAGTCCACGCCGGCCGAAAATAGCCAGCAACAACAACCGCGACGACAGTGGCAGCAGCCTCAGCTGTGGGCTGCCTACTGTCATGAGCCACGTAGGCCAGACCATCATGGGCCTCCTACCATTTCCCGTAACGACATTCTAGTGGACTCCACATCAGAACCGACAGGCCTAACTTGGCATACTTAGCCAACGTCCACAACAGGCCTACACAGCACACGCCTCCCGCCATCGACTTATGCACCGACTGACATTGAGGCAGCTATGAGCACAATATCACTCAACAGTCCAGACAAAAATTGGTATATGGACACATGCGCCACATCTCACATGACGGTATCCCAAGGTACTCTCTCGTCTTATTCCAATTTGAGTAATTTAAATTGAAATATGATTGTTGGTAGTGGACAAGGCATTCTTCTATGTGGTTATGGTCATTTATCCCTATCCCCACCACATCCACCACTAATCTTAAAAAATGTCCTCCATGCCCCTAAACTCATTAAGAATCTAATCTTCTTGTGACGTTTCACAACTGACAGTTGGGTTTCCCTTGACTTTGATCCTTTTGGTTTTACTGTAAATGACAGGGAGACGAATAATGAGATGTGACAGCACCGGAGATCTCTACCCTATTTCAAATGACATCAACAATCCAGCCTCAGTTCCCTCAACCTTTGTTGCTCTTTCGTCTTCCTTTTGACATTCTAGATTAGGACATCCGGGAGACTGTTTTACGCTCCCTTAGAAAAATTAATTTTATTAATTACAACTGTATTTCTAGGACTCTTATATGTAAATCTTGCATTTTGGGAAACATGTCAAATTATCATTTTCTACATCCACAAATTGTACTTTAATGCCTTTCGATATCATACAGTGATTTGTGGACATCATCTATTTTGAGTATGGCTGACCATCGATATTATGTGTTGTTTTTGGACGATTATTCCAACTTTCTATGGACTTTTCCAATTGGAAATAAATCTCAGGTCTACCCTATTTTTTCTTCATTTAGTGCTTTCGTAAAAACACAATTTGAAAAGAGTATTAAATATATTCAATGGCAGGGAATTCGATAATAACCAATTCAAACAGTTTTGCTCCAAAAATGGTCTTACCTTTCGTTTTTCCTGCCCTCACACATCTTCCCAAAATGGTAAAGCCAAACGGAAAATCCGAACCATAAACAACCTCATTCGTGCCCTACTTGCTCATGCCTCAATTCCCCTTCAATTCTAGCATTACGCACTCTCCATGGCCACATATCTCCTAAACATAATCTCATACAAGTCTCTAGCTCAACGGTCGCCCACCCAAGTTCTGTTTCGTAGGAACCCCTTCTACCAACACTTGTGTATTTTTGGATGTCTTTGTTACCCTGTCCATCTGACCACTCATAAACTCCAACCCCGGTCTTCCCCGTGTGTGTTTCTGGGTTACCTTGCCAATCATCGTGGTTACTCGTGCTATGACTTGTCGTGCCGTAAAATTATTATTTCACGTTATGTCATATTTGATGAGTCTCAATTCCCCTTTGTCTCTCTACACTCGTCACCTTGACATTCCTATGACTTCCTAGATGATGTCCTAAACCTTCTTCTAATTCACTATTTACATAGTCTGCCGTCCCAGACCTCGGCACCCACCATCACCTCGGCCAATTCGGGACTAGCTACCCACCCGGTTCTGCCGACGGTGTCCCAGAACAGCCCGCCTCAAGGTGATTCCGCAGCCACCTCCCGGCAATATCTAGTCCCCGGCATAGCTGGATGGCAAAGGAGAGGAACTTAAAATTCAACTGAAGGCATGCAGCGTGGGTTCGAATCCTGGTGGGAGCAATTTGCTCTCTTCTGGGGTAGGACCTTGTAGGTGATATCAATTGCTCTGTTCTCAAACCCTGGTCATTCAGGCACATCCCGCGATTTACTGGTGGTAGTACTGAGGGACCGAGACTACTATATCCAGGAATAGTCTGGCGTAAGCCAGAAACTGGATATAAAAAAAAAGAAGCAACATCTAACAAGAAATTTGAGGGACCAGATGCAGATATCCTTGAAGAGATTATATATGAACAAATATATAGCCCAAGAAACCAGCATATTGTTTATAAGCATTTAATCGAACTAAAATTTTCGAATACACTAAAACATAGAAAACCATCTAATATTTGTCAAACTATCTTCAAAAAATATTCTACTATTGTTTCAGCTTTTTACAACTCTAGGCTTCCCAGCAAATTATTATTTATTGAGATCACTTTGGAACTATTTGGTCATGTTTCTAAAAATTGCTTATTTTGAGAAACATTTTGTCAAAATAGCTTTTCAGATAAATACTTTTAGAGAGACACATCAAGGTTGTGATAGAATGGATAAAATACTTTCATCTTTGATCAAAGATTTTTTGAGTTCGAAGAACCTCGAAAATGAAAAAAATATAATAGAAAACACTTCTCCCTCTATTAATAATAAGCCTTATATTGTGCGAATAAATTAGTCGAGGCTCCCAAAATAGATGCATAACAACGGGTGATCAGAAACCAAAAGAAAAACTAGTCTCAGACATGATCCCTCTTGGCATGAAATATTTTAATTGGAGAAGTTAATCTTAATCCGCCACCAATAGAAATAAAGCACATGGGAACAAACCACATGTGAATAAAGTACAATTATACATTTTCTAAGATCATTGAATTTGTAATCGAGTTAAATAGGGTTGGAAATTTGTCTTTGGCGGGGAGGTCATTCACCCATATTTAATGAATTAAACACTTGTGTTCTTCATGTTGGAGGCTTTGTCTCTTCACACATGCATAATCTAATAAGTGAGTAGATGACCGTAGGGCCAAGAATCGTCAAATTTCGATGAGAAATGAAAGAGATATTGGTCCACGAAGTAAGGTGTTTGAGGCATGGAAATATGGTGTGGGACAAATCTACCACATCGATGGGAAAAGGAAGAATTGTTCTCTTTATAAGTCTCTAAAGTGGTTAAGGGTTTGGGACCCCAAGGGATATCTCATGTGTTTAAATTAGGGAGGACCTAGATGTGCTTGGGTTCAAGGCTAAGCCCACATGCGCCGCCGCCGCCGCCGCCCGTCCCGTCCGAGCTCGGGTCACGGGTCGTGGGGACTTTATGATATTATCTTTTTGGACCCCAAATTGCTTAATATTTACAGTTTGGTCCCTAGAGTTTCTGAAAAGTTGATTTTGAGAATGACGGAAGGCAGAAACTTTCTGCCTACCGTTTTGGGCTATTTTTTTGGAGCATTAACCAGCCATTACTTGGCTGATTAACTCCTTCATATTCAGCCCTCCTTCAATGTCCATGAACAGCCTCACTAATGGCCTTAAACCTGCCATTAATCAGCCTCCCTAATGGCCATTAACAACCCTCACTAATGCCATTAACAACCTTGTTTGGCAGTTGAGGAGTCCCTCCTCCATGCTATATATTGAGTTGTTTGGCTCAATTGTGGAACACGAAAATAACGCACAAACAGTGATGAAAAACAGTGAGGAAAGACACACATATACACAAGATATACACAACAGAGACACACTATATACACATAGACAAAACAGAAGAGAAAATCAGTCCAAAAACGTTGGACGAAAACATAAACTCTTCCTCCCTTTTCCATTTCTTCAGCAAGTGGTTTCGTATTTGTTTTCTTCGTCAGACTCAACCTATTTGCTTTGTAGTGTTGAGATTAAAATGTTGTTTTATCTTGGGAGACTATTGCCCATTAACGTAAAAACATATATACGGGACAATCTTGTCTTAAGGACAGAGTGCAATCACTCGACTCAGCACACAGTTGTAACCATCCAGATTTAGTTGTTTCTTGATTTCAGGTTATCAAGATTCAAGACTCAACAAGCTAGCGGTAGTTCTGCACATTGCCTATTTGTTTATCCTTTCGAACACTTGTAATATTTATTTACCTGCCGTACTGCTTTAAGATAGAAAGCCAACAAATAGTGCATACATTATCATCCATTGCACACTACAATAATCACATAATTAACCAATGCAACACGCAATAATATTGTTGAACTCAATCTTATATATCACCGAAAGTTATGGTGGGATAAATTAAATTTCTCCATCTTTTATCAAGGTCTCAGTTCGAACCTTGGGATTTGACATAATAAGAAAGAGGTGCATGAATTAAGTGAAATTATTTTCTTATTTGAATCTTAAAGACAGAACCCTACCCTATTCTCGAGCCCTTTGTCAAGCTTACTCTGCCTTCATTTTCTTGTATTTTGAAGAGGAAATAAAATCTCTCTACCTGTTGTCAATAGTCTTGAGAAGTTAATGTTAATCCACTAGTAGATATGAACCACATGGAGGTATGACACGTCCCACACCGACTCCTTTATCAACCATTCTTTTTTATCTTATCGAATCAAATCAATGAACAAATCATGTTGTAGCAGTAGTTGGGCATGGACATAATATTTCTTTTTGGTCGGCCGAATTTACAAAGCCGTATATTATTGTGCAAAACTGCTTTGAGACAACGGCAATAGAGTTGACGAAGAAATCTATAGTTATTCTAGCCATGGACTTGGAGAATTCTATTATTTTAATGGTAGGAGGAGTGTACTATTTTGTTTATACAATTAATTAAAATCATATAGTTAATGAAGTTGTTATATATATTTTCAACCTTGTTGTTTGCGGCTCTCTTTATAAAAATTCTCACGGGATTGGGGAGGCGGCTCCTTTCAAAGAGAACTTCGTTCCAAGAACTCGAATTTGAGATCTTAATTGAAGGCAGAGGAACATTTACACTACGATCCATGATGGTAGCTCTTTTGGTATAAAAGAATAGAATACTATCAACATATATAAATTTATTCCTTTTTTTATGTATGTAATGTTGATTTTACATGATAAACGTTTTTAAGGTAGACTAAGCAAAAGAGGCAATTTCAGTGGTGGTAGACGAGACTATATTATGATAATGGCGTACCTCAATCATCACATTACTACCATTCAAACAAAAGCAATGTGTATTTCTGGTCAAAAGTTCCCTAGAAAATATTGCAATATGGAGACCGATCAAATGATGCTTGACATTCTTTCAAGGATAAGATATAAAGTAATTTCTTTGCTATTTTCAGTGCCTACCAAAGATATTATGATATTATGAGGCCTTTGAAGTTTGAACATCTATATATACCCAATAAATGTGCAAAAAACAACTATACAGACAGATATATTTATACTTGCAAATAAAATATCTCGAGAAAAGTTTCAAAGTCAAAACAGAAAATCAATAGCCCATATAGTAATCACTATTCATATATATTACTTCAATTTTCAAGACAAAGCTCGTGAACTACTTCTTCTTCTTTTTTGGCAAGATTTTTCAAGTACAATTTTATGAGTCGAAGTTTAGAGGATAAAGGCTTTATCTGTGCATTAGCTTCACTTCACTCTGCACAAGATAGAACCATAGAGGGAAAAGGTAACTATTAGATTTAGCGTTTTTCATGTCTTTTGCTTCATTTATAATTTGTTGGTGAAAATACAATGAAAAATAATGTTACAGTAGAAATAATAAAATGAAGAAAATAATCACGTATATCTCATTCTCTTTAAAGAGATTCAAGATCACTGCATCAAATCTTTACCGGTCCAGCAATATTCTTCCTGACTTGTTCCCTCAAGCATACAACAGCCCGACAACGTCGTACAACTCAACAAACTCTGAACAATATATTGAGTTCAAAGCTATCAAAAAGAACACATTCTTTCAACTAAATAAAACTTTATTTTTCTAACTTTTTCAAGAACTTTCCAATATTTTTTTCTCTACCCCAAAAGCTAAGGATGATTTCTATTTATGGGTGAAGAAATCCGTCCTTGAATTAAAATTGAATGAGAGGTGGGATAGTGGTGGGGTAATGAAGTACGTAAAAAGTGAAAGAATTATAGCTTAGAGGTTACAAGGTATAAAGAGGAAGAATGTGAAACGTGAAAAGGCAGCAAATGTGGTACTTTTAATAAGAGTCACTTTAACATAATTATTTTATAATATTAAAATGCTCACCACATCCATCAATTCCCCATTCAATTTAATATTAATATAAGACAGTTTATCAGGAAATTTAATATTGAACCTCCACTTAGTAAAATAATAACATTTACTTCAAAGTCGTAGTGATCTCAGACTTGAACTATGACTGCTTAAGGAAAATAAAGTATCACTACGTATACATAATACTCAAGGTGTTGACATGAGCTTTAACAGCCAACACATTACGACCTTGTGCTATCCCGGTTTCATGAGTGCTTTTGAGAACGAGCCTAATTCTCATAGGAAGCGGCCTACTTCCACTCACATAGGTGAAAATCTGTCAAGGATGCTTCTGTAATATCCCACTCATACGATCTACAAAATTTTATTAAGAGTTCATAGATTCTACCTCCACAAATCGTTACAAAATAATGCACTCACACCATAGGGAGGGAATAAAAAATTAGTGCATTTCACAACAAGTCATCATATGATTTATTTTTTCCATTGAACCTGGTTGTAGGATCTCTAGTCCCCAAATTGAGTTTCCTCATCTATGACTCATGAATTTATGAGCTTCAATCTCATCCTCATCGATGTGCTTCAGACCTTTTTTCTTGCTAAAGCCTTGATTACTGGATCTGCAAGATTAACATAAGATTTGACATAATCAACGTTAATGGTATCACTTGTCAAATATAATCTCATAGTACTGTGTTTTCTTTTTATAGGTCTGAATTTACCGTTGTGATAATAATTTTGAACTCTATCAATTGCAGCGGTGCTATCACAATGAATTAAAACAGGAGGAATTAACTTTTTAAAATAAGGTATTTGAAATAATAAATTCTTAACCAATTCACTTCCTCACTAGCTGAAGGTAAAGCAATTAGTTCAGCCTCCATGATAGAGTCACCAATAATAGTTTGTTTTTTTACTTCCAGCAAATAGCACCACATCCCAAAGTAAAAATATAGTCAGTGGTAAAACAGAAATCACCAGATAAAGTGTTTCACTCTGCATTAGAAAAGCCTTCAAGCACATCATCATATTTTTTTTATAAAATAAGCCATAAGATTATGTAACAATTAAATATTTCATAACTTTCATTATGGCATGTCAATGTTCATTACCTAGCTTGCTTGTAAGACTGCTAAGTACTCCAACTGCATATGCAATATCAGGTATAGTGCAGTTAGTCACATATCTCAAACTTTCAATTAAGCTAGCATATTCTTTTTTATTTATCACATCATTTTCACTTTGAACATGAAACTAGTGAACACTAGAATCAAAAGGAGTTACAACATGCTTGCAATCAAGAAAGTTATATTTTTTCAAAAAAAAATCAACATAATGTGACCGGTCAAGGAAAATTCCATCACATGTTCTAGTAATTTTTTATTTCAAGAATAAAATTTGTCTCACCAAAATCTTTCATATCAAAATGGCTTCTAAGAATATTTTTAGATTCACCAATAACATTCATGTTAGAGCCAAAGATCAACAAATCATCAACATAGAGGCAAACAATAACATGTGAATTATTTTAAGACTTATGATAGATGCACTTATCACACTCGTTTGTTTTAAAACCATTTTCAATCATGCAGCAATCAAACTTCTCATGTCATTGCTTTGGTGCCTGTTTCAAGTCATATAGAGATTTAGTAAGTTTACATACTTTGCTTTCTTGGCATGCTTCAACAAAACCTTCGGGTTGTTCCATATAAATCTCCTCATTTAGGTCTCCGTTTAAAAAAATAATTTTTTTACATCCATTTGATGAATATGTAAATCAAAAATTACAACAATAATAATTAAAAGTCTAATGGATGTAATTCTAGTTACCGGTGAAAAAGTATCACAAATTTTTAGGCCTTCTAATTGCTTAAAACTCTTAGCAACTAGTCTAGCCTTGTATTTATCAACCGAATCATTCGGTTTTAACTTTTTTCCTAGGACCCATTTGCAGTCAATTATTTTACAACCAAGTGGTAAATCAACTAACTTTCAAGTTTTATTAGAAATTAGTGATTTAATTTCATCACTTACATCCTCTTTTCAAAAAATAGCATCATGAGAAGATAAAACAAGTGAGAGGATCATCTCCAATATTAAAAACATAAAAATCAGAACCAAATTTTTTTTTCTACACTAGCTTTTTACTTCTTCTAAACTCAAAATCATCATATTCTTTATTTTTCAAAACACAAGTAGAAGAATTAGATAGTGACAAAATATTTTTCATTTATGGTCATCATTTTCTGTGACCGTGGGAGAATGAATCCATATGAGATGTTTATATTTCTCATCTATAAATCAACATAAATTCTTCTTCTTTGGAGATAGATCAATACTTAATCTTCCTATCATAATGTAGTTTCATGGGTTATCTATATTTGTGAGACCTTTGTTAGATTCTGACTCTTAATTTTATATTAGAAGAGCTTGTTGAATCCTAAAGGATACACCCATACCAAATTCTTAAGGACAATGTCTCTGACACGCCTCAAGCTATAAAGAATTTCTTACAAGTGTTTGTGATTGAGTATTTTTCATAAAATTTTCAACAAATCTCACATAAAAAATTGGCATTTGAATAATTAAATAAGTTTGAATACCTAAAACAGTAAAAAGTTACGAAAGTGGTACTATGGTAGATGATAATATTATTAACGGAATATTCTGAACATTTTGAAACTTTGCAAAATAGAAAGGATGTCACATAAACACAAATTGAACAACACTTTTTTCTTTTTGTCTAGAAAACTAATCCTGGAGTGTGTCTTGTATTTTCTAATTTTGATGCGAATTCAGCTATTGATTTCTCTCTCTCTCTCTTTTTGAAAAGTAAAACACGTCCGCTTAAAAATAAGATTTTTACACTGTCCAACATAACTCAAAACAGAAGTAACATTAATCTTAATATCTTATAAATTTTAACCAATACAACTAATTTATGTATATATTATACACTTGTTATATATTTATTGTATACCGACAAAGGCTACTAACAATTTTGATTAGAGGATGAAATTCTTTTTAGCCGCCTGACTAAATACGTTAAAACCCCTATAAATATTATGGGAAAAGTGCTACTTATAAAATATGGGCGGCTCAACAAAGCTTTGAGTTTAGCCTAGTACGGTGAATTAACAAAGCATAGGGATTAATGAGAGTGCTCTTTACGTTTATTGTAGTAAGTTTTACCTTAAATTTCTTGTTTATATAAATAAGGATCTACATAAGAAAGAGTAGGAGCAGTTTACAATGTTCAGCCAGGGCTAATCGATAATCAGAAATAGCGCCTGCGGGCAACTACTATAGATGACGCACCTATCATGACCAATTCAAGAGGAAGGTCACAAGTAAGGGAAGAGATTGATTGGACTTTATACCGTACCTTACTTAGTCTTTCGCTGGAACTGGATTCTCTAAAGCTTAAATAGAAGTACCCCTCGGGGAGGATTAAACAAGGAATTGACTTCTCTAAATCTAAAAATGAGAAAAATAATTCATTTGTATCTGACACTGTTTTACTTGGCTTGTCTAGTAGATTGTTTTAACTTTCACGTGTCAAATTGGATAAAAGCTTTAGCTTTAGCAAGTATTACTACTCATATGTTTTCGGATAGTATAACCGATATGTTTGAAAAGTGCATAGCGGTGAAGTCAAGAGATTCCGGAATCTCTCTTTCCTGGGTTATCAAGAATAAGGAATAGCTAGCAAGGTTTTCTTCCTTATTATACGCGCATGCAAGAGATTTTGTACATAGCTCCTTGACTATAACTCAAATAAAATGAACATTCTTTAAGATTTTCTCTCCCAATCTTATTAGCTTAGTAGCGTGAAAGTCACAATAATTGTAGCAGAGTAAGTTAGAAGATGACCAATCCTGTCCCATCATGATTGGTGTTGAGTCCGTTGTAAGAGACGTTTAAAAGGCCGTTAAGACATTACACTCAGGAGTGAACCCACATGATCAACTGAATTCTTTGCTTTCCAATTTTTTTTTTTTTTTTTGTTAAGAACCCTAGAAAAATTATGTAAAATGTGCAATAAGCTATGGGCGGCTCAAGGTCCAATCAACTAAATACTTTGCTTGAGGCCCGAAAAATTGTTAGTAGTTTGTTTTATAATTTAAATTTTTTAAATTTCAATTTCTAGCTGTGGAAACAGCCTCTTGCGAAATGCAAGGTAAAACTGCGTACAATAGACTTTTGTGGTCCGGCCCTTTTCCGGATCCCGCACATAGTGAGGGCTTAGTGCAATGGTTGCCCTTTTAATTTCAATTCCTAAGAAAATTGTAAAAATGAAATAAGTGGCGACTAGAAAAGAAAAATAAGGATACATGGCCATACCGTGCAATGAAATGTATGATTTATTGGCAAGCCAAATTTTGTTTTTTTACTATTAGTTGCACTTAATTATTTTGCGTTCTTCCTCAAGTCTTCAAGCATTGAAGTAAATTGAAATTGTGAAACTCTTTACGGATTATTTATAACTTATTAGGTTATCAACTTTCAGGATTAGATTATATTGACTGGAGAATTGAGGTTATCACCAAGATTTATAGTAGGGGTGAGCGGGTCCGAGTATCCTAACTTTTTTGAACTACCCGGACCCTACCCAGTAAAAGATCGGTTCCTAAATTTACTACCCGGAACCTACCCGTAGCAATCATTACCCGGATCCTGCGGTTCCGGGTAGGTTCCCGGGTACCCTGTAAATTTTCATAGCAAAATTTGCAGAAGAAAAATTTATAAGCAAGGTGATGTTTTCCTCCTCTGAAGCAATGAATTGAACATATATAAGAAGTTTCCATAAAAATGAACAAACTAAATTATTCATGTAGCGAAGACAGATTCAAGCAGAAGAAATACACAGCTTGTTAGTTCCAGGCATGTCTTAAGAAATAAGCGTATCAATTTTTAGCACTTACAGATCTGCACATGTAAGGAAACAAATGAACATGAAAAGAATTTAGTGGGAACATCACCACTGGGTTAAGCTATCTTTACGTACGAAACACAAATATGTCTTAAGCTATATTTAGGCAATCAAAATCAACTGGGTTAAGCACTCTCTAACATAGTCCACATACAGTCGTACTTTCTATTAGGCAATTTTGCGAACACCTCTACTGCAAGTCCAGATGTAGTATCTAAACTAACAAACTCAAAATTTATTGTTACTTATCTTGGAAGAGTTCAAACACATGAAATTTAAGATTAAAACGTGAGAAAGAGCAAAACAGAAACGTAACAATATATCACCAATTAGCCTACAAAGGAAGCTAAATCTTTCATCCAAAATTCAAAACATGTTCGAATTAATAATTAAGAAAAGCAAAAGGGAAATCAAGCAAAACAGAACTTACCTTATGATCGATCAAGCGATAACAACGATTATTCGGAAGGAGCAGCAACAAATAACAGTCGAGGGAAAATACAAAGGAGACGAAGAACAAAAGCGAAGCAGATGAGTTTAGAAGGCGAAACCGAGGAGCTTTTCAGAGTGATATTAAGAACCCAAGCGGTCGTTTTCAGAGTGATATTAAGAACCCAAGCGGTCGTTTTCAGAGTGATATTAAGAACCCAAGCGGTCGTTTTCAGAGTGATATTAAGAACCCAAGCGGTCGTTTTCAGAGTGATATTAACAACGATTTTTAAAAAATAATGGAATTAAAAAAGTAAAAATATTTAATATTTCATAGGTTTCGGGTATCGGTTCTGGGTCTGGGTACCCTGTCTCTATTTGCCGGAACCGGACCCGACATTGATCGGTTTCTAATTTTACTACCCGAAACCTAAACATTATTATAATATATCCGCCTGGAACCTACCCGTTAGTGTCGGTTCCGGTCAGATATCTGGGTAACCTGTACCCGTGCTCACCCCTAGTTTATAGTAGGATAAATAAAATCTCTATATTTTTAATGAAATATTTTGTGTTCAAGATTTGAGAATAGAAAGGTTGGAGTACTTCCTCTTTTATCGAACGTGAGTTCAGATTAATTGAGGCTTCAAAAAATATTGTGCATCGACACAAAAATAAAAAGAAATGAGGTTTAATCCCTTATTTTTATTAATATATTGTATAATCAAAATAAAAAATATATGAATTCTAACTCAAAGCTATAGTATAGGAAGTGGGTTCGACGGAACACACAAATTCAAATTTTATATTTATTTTAAAATTTTATTTAATATATACACATTATTAAATTAAAATCTAATAACTTAAAAGGTTAAACTCAAAATCCATAAGCCACCAAAGAATGTGGTGCAGTGGATGGGGTTGCTCTTCACTTAGCCATATATTCCGGGTTCGAGCCCTAAATATGAAACAATTCTTGGTAGGGAGCGCTTATGATATAATAAAGGCTATGAAAACAAGGAAATCAACAAGAAAAGGAAAGAGATAACTAGATTGATACAAGATCAACACAATTTGGCAACTAAAGCTTTAATTAGCTAAAACCTCCAAATTAGTATTAAAATCAAGCACCAAACTCTAAGGATGACCTCAAGGGAATCTAGTTTCCGAGCAACCATCCTCTCAACAATTCACAGAATCACAAGCTTACACAAGCACTCTAACTCTCAAGAGTATTTCAAGTTTAATATTCAAAGTAATCTAAAAAGCCAAAGGAACTAATAAACTACTACTTATACTAGGATAGAAAGGAAGACTAATCTAATTATTACAATTATACCCTTAATGAAGTAAGAGCCTTGTTTGGTCTTCCTTTTGGAGATGAAATTTGCAATTCTAAGAATTAGCCACTTTTACTTGCATGATCATCTTCTTCACTCAAATGACCATCTTCCTTCTCTCTTTCATCCTCCCATGCAATCATGAGTATATGAAATCCCCGGGCCGATTCAAGAGTGCACTCAAATACATCTCTTTTCATAAACAATCCTTGTAGAACTTGAAGCTCACGAGCTTGACTCATTGTGAAAGTTCTTGATGCACATTGGATTGTATCATTTTCCCCTTCTTGAAAAGATTTTGTCCTCAAATTTAAGGGTTCACCATCAACCACATCCATAGGAGAGAGATCACACACGTTGAAGGTGTTGTGAACTTGGTATTCTGAGGGAATGTCAATCTTATATGCATTGTCATTGAGGCGCTCAAGTACCTAAAATGGACCATCTCCCCTAGGCATCAATTTGGTCTTCCTCTTGTTGGGAAATCTTTCCTTGCGAAAATGAACCCAAACACAATCACCTGGTTCAAGTACAACTCACTTGCGATCCTTGTTTGCTCTTTTGGTTATCTCTTAATTCTTATTCTCAAGGTGAAGTCTCACCTTCTCATGTAACTTCTTCATGGCTTCAGCCCTTTTGTGACCATCTAAACTTATAACAACATCTTGAGACAAAGAGGTTAAATCAAGAGGGGTTAGTGGATTAAAACTATAAACAACCTCAAATGGAAACATGCCAATAGTACTATGAATGACTAGAGATGGCAATGGATCTTGGACCCGGTCCAGATCCGTTTTATAGGATATGGATCTTTAAAATTTAGACCCGACGAATCCGGATCGGACCCGGATCCATTTCTGACGGATCGGATCTGGATCTGGATCTTGTATTTGAGATCCGTATCCGGTCCAGATCCGACACGTGGATCCGTTTTTTATTAAATATATTCATAACCTAGAATGTAATTTTATAAGTATTTTCTTAAAATTGCTAAGCACATCCTTGTAAGTTTAATTCTCAAAACAAGTTTAATTTATCTCTGCGTTAACTCAAAAACCCAAAAATAAATAGGTAACTTCGATAATAAAATCAATGTTATATTAGTGAATGACTAACATCTCCATAGACAAGTAGTTAAAATTATATTCACTTCATTTGTGAAGATTCCAAGCACATGCAAGTTTTGCATTGTGGAAATACTAGTCAGCATTTTCCACAACTATTGTCATTGTCCAACATTTTCAATTAATAGCTCACAATCAAAACGAGACAACGAACAAAATATCTCATATGAACATTTCAAAATTGAAACACAGTAAACTGTTAGCTAAGTAAAAATCGTTTGTCAGTTTAAAAAAAATTCTTAGCAAGGCAAATTTTTTTACATGTGGATCCAGATCCGATCCGTGGACCCGGTGGATCCGGATTTGGATTTGATTTTTATGGACCCGACGGATCTAGATCCGGATCTGGATTCAGGTATAAAAACCGGATCTGGATCTGGATCTAGTAGGATCCGGTCCAGATCCGATCCATTGCCATCCCTATGAATGACTCTATTATATGCAAATTCAACTAAAGGCAATTGATCTTCCCAAGATGCTAGTTTTTTCTTAACCATGGCCCTAAACATAGAACCTAAAGTCCTATTCACAATCTCGGTTTGCCCATCAGTTTGTGGGTGACAAGAAGTAGAAAATAACAATCTAGTTCCAAGTCGTCCCACAATTCTTCCCAAAAATGGCTAAGGAACTTAGGGTCCCTATCACTCACTATAATTTTGGGAATGCTATGCAACTTTACCACTTTCTCAACAAACAAAGAAGCAACATGATGCTTCATCACACTTATGACATGTAATAAAATGAGTCATTTTTTTAGAATCGATCAACAACAATAAAAATACTATTTTTTCCTTTTTAGTCTTTGGCAAGCCTAACACAAAATTCATAGAAATGTCAAGCCAAGATCTTTGAGAGGTGAGGAGAGAGGTATACAAGTCATGGGAAAGAAGTCTAGACTTAGGCACTTCTACATTTAACACATTGATCACAAATATTTGCAACATCATTACATATTTTAGGCCAATAAAATTATCCCTCAAGAATTCCCATGGTTTTATCAATACCAAAATGACTCATCAAACGCCCATCAAGTGTCTCCCTCACAAAAAGTTCCCTCCAAGAGCTCATAGACACACATAGTCGCTTGTTCTTGAACAAGTAACCATCAAACTTGACAAAAAGTGTAGGAGGTTTATCCTTAAGCCCATATCCCCTTTCCCGTTCTTTGCAATCTTGTTAGATTTTGGCAAAGACGAAGTTCTCGGGATACAATGTCTTCAAGCTTTCAAAATCCATCAATTTAGAAGACAAAGTATTAAACAAAATATGTTTTCGAGACAAGGCATCCACCACAATATTATCCTTCCCCTTTTTGTATTGGATTACATAAGGGAAAGTTTCAAGAAATTCAACCGATTTGGCATGCCTTTTGTTCAACTTTCCGTGGGCCTTAAGATGCTTCAAAGACTCATGATCGGTCTGAATAACAAACTCTGTAGGCCACAAGTAATGTTGCTAATTACCCAAAGCTCTAATTAAAGCATACAATTCAAGATCATAGATGGAGTAATTCAACGTCACACCTTTAAGCTTTTCACTAAAATAAGTGATGCGTTTTTAGTCTTGTATTAAAATGACACCAATACCTACTTTACTAGCATCACATTCAATCTCAAAGATTTTATCAAAATTGGATAATTGCAACAATGGTACGGAGTTAAGCATTTGTTTATCCTTTCCTTGCTCCTCACCACAAGAAAAAAAGTTTATCCTTTTGGATTACCTCAGTCAAATGAGCGGCTATAGTGCTAAATCCTTTGACAAACCGCCTATAAAAACTAGCCAACCCATGAAAACTTCTCACATCACTAATGGATTTAGGAGTTGGTCAATCCTTAATACCGTCAATTTTGGATTCATTAAAATCAATGCCCCTTGAACTCACAACAAAACCCAAGAAAATAACTTCATCAACACAAAAGGAACATTTAGCCACATTAGCATAAATGTGTTCTTGCCTAAGCACTTCAAATGATCAACATGCTCATTCATAGTTTTACTATACACCAAGATATCATTAAAATAAACAACCACGAATTTGCCAATAAAGGATTTCATCACATGATTCATTAAGCGCATGAAATTATTAGGAGTGTTAGTGAGATCAAAAGGCATCATCAACCATTCATATAGACCAATTTAGTCTTGAATTCCATTTTCCACTCATCTTCGGGTTTTATCCGGTTTTGATGGTATCCACTTCTAGATCTACCTTTGAAAAGATGCATGAACCATTCAGTTCATCAAGCATGTCATTAAGACGAGGTATGGGATGGTGATACTTTATCGTTATTTTGTTGATGGCTCGACAATCAATACACATGCGCCACGTCCCATTTTTTTTATTTGGGACGAAGATCACCGGTACGGCACATGAGCTCATACTTTCTCGCACAACTTTCTTTTCAAGGAGTTCATCAACTTACATTTGAAGCTCTCTGGTGTCCTCCGGGTTGGCTCTATAAGCCTGTTTGTTTGAAAATTGGGATCCCGGGACAAAGTCAATTTGATGCTCAATTCCCCTTAAGGGAGGCAATCTTTTTGGAAGTTCCGAGGGGAACACATCATCATAGTCCTGCAAAAGAAAAGAAATAGAACTAGGAAAAGAAGGAATTAGTTCATTAGTGTTTAAAAAGTAGTCCCTATGCATAATAAGGACTATCGGTTGTCGTTCCTCCATCTCCTCCCTAATATCCCCTACACTTATCAAGAGGGCCATTTTTTCTTTTCCTCTTGACTCCTTCCTTTTCTCACCCTCTTTTTGAAGACTACTTTCTCCACTACTCACTCCCTTGCTCCCCCCCCCCACCCCACCCCACCCATGCTCTTTTCCTTCAACTCCCTCATTTTTTTGTAAACTTCATTCATTTGCAAGGGTGTCATAGGACATAGAACATATTTGAGGCCATTGTACACAAGTGAGTACCGATTGGTCATTCCATCATGTTTGGTTGACCTATCATATTACCAAGGTCTTCCAAGTAAGAGGTGACAAGCTTGCATAGGGACAACATCACATATAAGCTTATCTTGATACTTTTCCACCTTGAACTTAATCATAGCTTGTCGATTCACCTTCAATTCACCACATTTATTTAGCCATTGGAGTTTATAAGGATGGTCATGATTGGTCATGGGAAGATTAAAAAATTCAACCAATATCGTGCTTGCAACATTCACACAACTTCCACTATCAATGATCATGGCACACATATTTTGGTTAATGACACATTTGTAGTGGAAACAATTCTCCCTTTGGCTAGGATCATCCATGGCCTTGCTTATCATAGCTCTCATCACTGCATAATTTGGGATGGTAATCTCCCCTTCTTGAGGCATGGTCATACATGTCATCACTCTCCTTGCCAAACTTAATTTCATCTTCATCATCTTTCATATGTTCATCATACTCATGATTATCTCCTTCAACCTCCTCCTCACACTCCCTATTATCATCATCACTACACGCTTATTTCATAAAAAGGCTATACGGTTAGGAAGTTCATTCATCCTATGACTGTAACCTTGACATTTAAAGCATTGGAGAGGTTTAGTATTATTACCTCCCTCTTTCGGGGCAAACTTTAGAGGTTGCTTCTCAACTTGGTGATTATTGACAAATAGCTTATTGGAATCTCGCATGTACCCCTTGTTCTTTTGCTAATTGGAGGAAGAAGTTCCCCCATTCTTTGGTGTTGTTCCATGACCTCTTGTAACCTCTCGACTTGTCAATCTTATCTTCAATGAATCCCTCATCTATTTTAATAGTCGTTTCAAGAGTTTCATCAATATCCCAATAGTTGTGGAGTCTCATTCGTGAAGCAATTTCTTTACTCAACCCGGCTCAGAACCGAGTTATAACATTTAAGGGATCCTCTTCAAAGTCAGTTCTCATCTTCACAAGTTGGAACTCATCATAATTTTCCTCTACACTCTTGTTGTTTTGTCTTATAGTGTAGACCTTTTGGAATTGCTCTTGCTTGTATCGATCGGTGACATACTTACGCCTCAAGATATTCTTTAGCTTTTCCCAAGTGGGAGGGGGAGCTAAGCCATTTAACATTCTTGATTTCACTTGAGTTTCCATCATATAGAGGCAAACCCCTCAAATTAAGCAATGGCATAAGACATCTTTTTCACCTCGGACATGTCGTTAGTCAATAAGATTCTATTACATTGCATCACCCAATCAAGAGACACATCGGGGTCACTACCCTCTTTGAAGCTTGAGAGAGTGACCTTGATGGAGTTAAGACTCGTGTCCCGACCCCAATATGCCCATGGTGCCCTTGATCCCCATATTGATCTTTTTTGTAGTTACCACCATAGAAATCACGCCCTTGATAACCTCTTTGCCTACCCGTTTGTGGGATAGGGTCATTCCTCCCACCTCTACCTTGTTGAGGACCTTGAAATTGTAAATGTTATCCCCTCATTCGGTTGTCAAATGGATCTTACTCAACTCCTAGCTCCTCTTGGAACTCATCACCCATTGGTTGGACAATTTGGATTGGTTGACAAAGTGGTTAACGGGGATTTATGAGTGGTTGCGGGTTATTTAGTAGTGGTTGAGGGTTATTTGGTAGTGGTTGAGGGTTGTTTGGTGATGGTGCAATGGGATTGCCATCTCATAGGAAGGGTAGAGTGGGGTAGTATATTTTGTGAAGGGTTCCGGGTGATAGAGTGATAGAGTGGGTGAAGACTGAAGAGTCATGACGCACTCCACTTGTGTTACCATGATGAGAAGTTATAGGAGTTAAAGACGTTTCCCTATTCCTTTCTTCAATACTCCCTATTCTAGCATCCATGCGCTCCATCCGACCTTCCAATTGGGAAGAGAAAGCGGAGAACATGTTCATCATGTCAAGCAAAGTTGGTTCCCCGATGGGAACTCATTTTCCTCCTCATGGTTCGCCATTGTACCTATTAAATACACTCAACAAAGCAAGTAAACACGTTAAGTTATTCAAAATAACTCACAAATCACGTTAGGATTCACACCTTTTGATTGCCTCACCAAATTGCTTTGGCTAATGATTATATTCTTGTTAATCCGATTGAGTCACAAGATTCTGATTGCTACTTGAGGTCAAGAGTGGATTCTTGTTTGACTTGACAAAAAGGATGACTCAATTCAGACTAAGGTACTTGAATCAAAAATTTTTGACGAAGTTTAAATGAAAAAAGAACGAAGATAATTGAGACGAAAAAAGTGAAACTCAAGAATTAATTAACAAAAAGTGAGATTAATTACTAGTTATTAATTTATTAGAAGAATTAATGAAAAGAAATCAAACCGGGAGAAGTTTTGATGAAAAATGGCTTAAAATCAACTCTGGCCGAAATTAGAGCCTTCCTAGCGCTACAGCGCTTGAAAAGGCGCTAAATGTTGCTTTGTCAACTCTCTGAAGTTGATTGACACGCGCCTATCAGGAGCTGGGGGAAAAATAGGGCGCGTCGGTTGCTGACTTGGCGTCGTGTTGGCGCTGGCTGCTGAGTTGGCGCTAACACAACACTGATGTGTGTTGACGTGTCTACTGACGTGGAATTTCTTAAAATAATATATTTTTGGAATTTCTGATTTTTAGGGCCCCACCAAACCTAGAACTTTATCTTTTTGGCTAAACAAACACCTTTTTGATAATTTGACTTGAATCTTTTGGATCAAAAATACCTTTTTGGTCTTCTTCTCTATGAAGACTTAAAGATCTCCAAGAACAACAAGAACTTCAAATCAACTCCAAATTTGCCCAAGTTTTAGATTTAGGCTCTCTTTCACTAGTAGAAAATAACCCAATAACTTTCAAGTCCCAATTTTATCTTCTTCCAGAAGACACCTTCAAGTTTCAAAACCTCAAGCTCCAACAATGGTAGAACACCCAAATCAACTCCAAATTGAGTGAAACTTGATATTTAGACTCAAATAACACTAGTAAACAAGAATCTAGTGTCAAAACAACAAAATAAATATAATTTTTTTGGGTTTTTTATAAGTAAATAATTTTTATTAATACCAAAAGTGCTCAATACATAACCAAACAGGGATGACCACATGTTTCTCAAGGAAATAAAAACAGACTCAACAGAATGACTGGAGAAACTACCTACATCTACTGCCCCTATACTACAGAAAATAAGCCAAGCAATGACAAGATTACAAGACTCAACAAAACAACAAAACTGATCTTAAACTATCTGTACTATCAGTAAATTGCAGTTGCAACAACAATCTTCAAGGCACAAAGTTGAGGTGTGCCAACATGCCATGCCATTTTTTCCTCCATATGCCTTTGATATGAATGTATATACTGATCTCTTTATATAATATGCTTACATTATAGTGGTCTTTTTGGAATCTGATCAAATTTCTTTCTCCCCACACCAAAGCAATCACCATAGCAAAATAACTACTAATGATAACACATTTACCAGTCTTTTTCTTTGCCCATCCTGCTACCCATTTCATCAGCCCAGCTTCCTATCTGTCTTTGAAAGCCTAGCCACACCAACACTTTATTCCATAGGTCATGGATAACACAACAGTCAACGAACAAGCGAGTCACTGTTTTATCACAATTGTTGTAGAATACACAGGTAGGGGGCACTTGGATACCAATTTTGCTAGTCTGTCAACAGTAGGTAGTCTATTAAACATGGCTAGCCAAGTGATGAATTTATATTTGGGATGAATGTCAGCTTTCAAGTTGATACTTTTCCAGTAAACCTTGGGATGATGTGGTAATAAAGAAAGGTACATCTTCTGAATGGAGAACTTAGCAGCAACTACCACAGACCTCAACCTTGTAATCGGGTCTCCCTGAACAGTTGTAGATTGTAACATAGCCTGTTTTGCCTCTAAATCTTCCTTACCACCCAGGTGGCATTTGTAGGTATAACACACAAGTCCAATGACACACCCTTTATGTAGTACATATGAACCCATCTATCCACAAACAATCTTTCTTTTCTGCTAAAGCCCAAAGTTGCTTGAGGATAGCAACTTTGTTCCATAAACCAAGATTGAGAATGTTTTGCCCCCTACAGCCTTTGGAAGACATAGCTTAGCCCAGGAAACTAAGGCTCTCTTAGATAGTTCAGCAGATCCTGTCCACATGAATGATTTACATACACTATCTATCATTTCCATATTCCTTTTAGGAAATACAAAGATATGAGCCTAGTATGTTTGGAGACCAAACACAACAGACTTCAAGAGTTGTGGTCTTCCATCATAGGAAATGAGCTTAGCAGACCATCACTTAATCATTTATGTTACCTTTTTCTACCAGAGGTAGACACTGAACAATTGTGAGTTTCTTGGAGGATAGATTTGGCAGAAATATGTAAAATTGTCCCTCCTAAAAAGATTATTCTAGAATAAATGGGCAATAGTTAGGAGGGGTGCACCAGCGGTGAGCAGAAGCAAGGTTATTAGATACCTCAAGAAAGCCCGCCGTACTTCCTTTGATTACTCTTGAGATATAGTGGAAAGATTTTGTTATGGTGGAGAGTGGGGAGTGAAAAGACCAATGCAGCAGAGAAGGACTGCATGAATCAGAATCCACTTATTAAGACAGGCGATCGAGAAAGAAAGGCTTCGCGTTCGAACATAGTTTGCTGGTTTTTCCATCATCTAATCCACAACAAATCGAATGAAACCTGGCAAAAAAGAAGTGAACACGAAGCTAAGGAACGAAGTAGCTCGCCTAACACATCCCCCTTTACTTAGTAGGGCTTAGGAACGATGTTGGCAAATGATTGTTGAATATAGTTACTTACCTCACAACCCAATTTCCCCACACCCAAGTAATTGAAGGGGAGTGATCCTTCACAGAAACCAGTTTGAAGTATTTCATGTTTCAAACCATTTTGAACCCAGACATGTAAATTGAACTCTTGTCTATATTAGCCTTTAAATCTGAAACCACTGAGAACTTAAGGAAAGAAACTTGCAAGAGCTTTATGGGTTGAATATCAGCTGTATAGAACATGAGAAGATCATCAACAAAATATATATGAATAATTCCCAGTCTATTACACTCACCGCGTGAAATTTGAACTGTGGGTTCAGAGACAAAACAATTAGCTCTCTTTGTAAATACTCCATGGCAATGATAAAAAGGTAGGGTGACATAAGATCACCCTGCCTTATACCCCATTTACCCTTGAAGGCTCAGTAAACCCTCCATTCAACACCAAAGAATAAGAAACAGAGCAAACATATTTCATAATCCACTGAATGAACTTGAAAGGAAAACCTAATTCCACCAACATACTTCTTAGAAAGCACCACTCAATTGAGTCATATGCTTTTCTTAAGTCTACTTTCATAACACATAGCAGACAAACCTTTTCTGGTATACCATTTAAGTAGCTCATGACTAAACAATATATTGTCAACAATGTTTTTCCCCTCTATAAAAGCTGACTGGGTAGGACCAACTATGGTAATGATTACAGTTTTGATCCTATTGGTCAAGACCTTAGTGATGATCCTGTAAATGGTGGTGCAGCAAGCAATACGTCTGTAATCTTTAACCTTAGTGGGGGATGGAACTTTAGGGATGAGGGTAACTGCAGTATAGCTTATGGATTTTAGAAGTTTACCATGCTTAAAGAATTCCTTGACTGCACTGACTACATCTGCTACATTTGAAGATTTTTTTGGGGTTTTGATTTTAAAATTTTTGGACTATTTTTTTTGGAATTTCGAATTTAACTAAAAAAAATTGAGATTTTTTTGTAGTAACAACAATCAAGACTAGATTTCTAAAAACAAATCTATAACCAAGCTCTTGATACCAATTGATATAATAAAGGATATGAAAATAAGGAAATCAACAAGAAAAGAAAATGGATAACTAAATTGACACAAGATCAACTCCATTTGACAACTAAAGCTTTAATTAGCTAAAACCTTCAAATTAGTATTAAAATCAAGCATCAAACTCTAAGAATGACCTAAGGAATCTAGTTCTCAAGCAACCAACCTCTCAACAATTCATACAATCACAAGCTTACGCAAGCTCTCTAACTCTCAAGAGTATTTCAAGTTTAATATTCAAAGTAATCTAAAAGGCCAAAGGAAATAATAAACTACTACTTATACTAGGATAGAAATGAAGACTAATCTAATTATTATAATTATACCCCTTAATGAAGTAAGAGTCTTGTTTGATATTTCTTTTGGAGATGAAACTCGCAATTCTAAGAATTAGCCACTTTTGCTTGCATGATCATCTTCTTCACTCAAATGGCTATCTTCCTTCTCTCTTCCTTCCTACCATGCACTTAAGTACATCTCTTTTCGTGAACAACCCTTGTAGAACTTGGAGTTCACGAGCTTGACTCCTTGTGAAAGTTTTTGGTACACTTTGGATTGTATCAGCTTCTCCGCAAAATGGGCTCTTTTCTTTGCGAATTCGAATATAATCGGACTCTAACGCGGATATGGAATACCGAGTGAAACCAAAAAAAAAAAACTATAATAGTATTCCTACTAGTAAACGACCAATGGAAATGTCTAACGAGGCTTCCTCAGTCATTGCCGTAGAGCTAAGCAACCACTATTCCCAATACTTTCCCCTCTCTCTCTCTCTCTCTCTCTCAACAACATACATTTATCTCACTTTAGATAATCCTTTCTCCACTTTCTCTATCTAGAATCCTGGATATATAATATACCACTCCCTTTATATGTACAAAACCTAGGTGTTAGGTGTATCTTTTTCCCCCCATCTTTCGTTTGTTTGATCAGTCAAGTGTGAAAACCCTATTTTTTTTATCGGTGAAGTATGGCATCTGGATCATCTGGTAGGCCGAGTAATTCATCGGGCTCAAAGGGTTTTGATTTTGGGTCCGATGATATTCTCTGCTCATACGAAGATTATCCTCATCAAGATGGGTCTAATGGGACTCACTCTGATCCTGCCATTGCTAAGGTACTATGTGTTTTGTTTTCTTCTTTCCTCAGTGGGATTGAATTATTGTATTGTGAGTTGTTTTGCTTGATTGACCTCTAGGGTTTTGGAAAATATGAAGGAAAGCTTGAGAATTTGATGATGGGTATGCTGAAAATTGTTGATTTTGGATTGTTTTTGGGATTAGTGTGTTGTCTGGGCTAGCTTGCGTGCACTTCAGAGTAATTTTACGGTACCCGCTACCTCCCTCTAAGGGTCAAAGTCTGTATTTATGTTAAAAATTCACTTAATGTGTATTTTTTAAGAATCCAGAATCCATAAGCTCAAAATCTTGCACAAGTATTGGTTAACTCTGTCCACCAAGGCTTGTATATATGGGATCAGCTAGTGTTTTTGTCTCCGCCATAAATTGAACTTGAAACCTCATGGTTCTCAACTCAGTTCATTTTTTAAATTTTGGAACCGGATTTATGGTTTAGGGGTTCCTTTTGCAATGATGTAGTGAACACTATAGTGTCCTTTCTCTTTTGTTGGGCTGAAAGCAGTGCTGGTTTACTATTTTATTTGTTCTCTTTGTTAGTGCTGGTTTACTATGTATTAGCAGCTGCGCTAACCAATTCGGCGATAAAGCTACATATATTCACCAATTCGGCTCTATGGTTTAGGTGTTCCTTTAGTAATTTTGGAGATGTTGTGAACATTATAGTATCCTTTCTCTTCTGTTAGGCTGAAAAAAGTTGAGGTTTACTACGTTAATTTGTTCTCTTTGTTAGTGCTGGTTTACTATGTATTAGCAGCTGCACTGACCAATTCGGTATTGAATCAATCCAACATTTCGCTTGGTCACTTCAGCAGTCATAAATTATCATAAAACAAATCTAATTCTGTTGAGTTGACTCCATCTCCTTGACTTTGTTCACATTCTGTAGCAGCTTGCTGACCTCTTATTATAGGCGAGAGCGAAGGCTCGACTTACCAATATCATAAGAGAAGAAAAGCCAGTCAAGAGGACTCCTGGTTCACGAGGCTCTACCACTGCGCGGCCCAATTGCCAATTTCCCATTACTCAAGTCGTCTAGAGACGGGGTCCCATATTTGTTTATGGGGGATTCGTCTGTTTCAAAAAAAAAAAAAGGATGGGATGTTACAGAAGTCGCGGCTGGGTCGAAAAAGCTACATATTCACCTATATGCTAATTATCCTGATGCGATCTGTTTTAACATTCTAAGTGTGGATCAAAGTCGTCAAATGTTAAAGATTGGTTCACTTGGCCTGCCATAAGTTTTTGTGGTGTTTAACCACGTAGTTCGATTTTTAGGTTGATACCTTGGCGGCATCAAGAAGCATGAGGCGGCAGTCATCTGTCTATGCTGCCTCATTACATCTTATTATGTTTGTTTTGTGTTCAGGCTTTTTAATCTTTGTAGGAAGACTTTTTCTTTCTATTACATTAAATTCATGTTACCTAACCCTGTGCTCTTTGACTTCTTACTCAAATATGCTCTTGTATTGAGCAGGAGTTCCACAAAAGCAGAATGACAAGATCATCAATGTTACCGACCTCGACATATGGTGGTCCACCAGAAGAATCTTCCTTCAATCAAGACATGATACGTACTGTTGAGAAGACCGTGAAAAAATATGCGGACAATCTCATGCGATTTCTAGAGGGAATCAGTTCACGGTTGTCGCAGTTGGAATTATACTGTTACAACCTTGATAAGTCCATTGGAGAAATGCAGTCTGATTTAGTTCGCGATCATGGTGAGGCAGATTCAAAACTGAAGGCTCTTGAGAAGCATGTTCAAGAGGTTTGTTCGCTGATTTCTTTGCATAGCATGCATATAATGTTCTGTCTAACATGTTACTTCTTCAGCTAAATGTTGTGGTTTTAGATATACCTCTCGCAAGTTGAATGTTAATCTCTTCTTCGTGGTACGTGCTAAAATAAAGTCTGCTTTGAAATTATGGTTTTGTATTGCTTACATATCATGTTTCACATGGTATAGAATATGGAAAACCCTATTCTTGTTCCTTTTTCTTTTTCATAAAGATGATATGCTTTTTATACTCTCACCATCCCAAGCCCTAGAAAGTAAATCCTAGTATGTTAACTTATAATGTGAAATAATTTTTTATTTGTTTATTATGTTTGACTAACTTTAAGCTAAAATTTAAAATACATGCAAAAATTTCTCTCTCATAACTGATGACCTTGGAAACTTATCACTCCCTCAGTCTTTAGTTTTGGTTTTTTTACTTACAATGTATGGATTCTCAAGTTTTCTTGGAACATATTCTTCTCTGACTGGAGAATTTTGTATGGTTTAGTAGACTTGAGAAGTTTTCTGCTCTAACAGGTTACCTGATCTTAGAGAATTTCTTAGTAGTTACACATGGACAATTGGCAAAGTTTACCTCATCAGATCAAATTAGATTCTATTTTAAGTGGGAGTCCGTGTGTGAATCTAACACCACATTATTGTGGAGACGGCCAATCACAAGGATTCACTGGGCGTAGTTTGAATCCATCTTTCTCTGCAAAAACATGCATATTTTTGTTTATTTGTGTCTGAACTTAAGATACACCGACACGTTGAGGTTCTAAGTTTCTAAAGCTCCTAGGCAATATGTATGAAATCGTTCGTGTCCAATTTTGAGTTGCTCTCCAGAATTTTGCGTTCATATTTTGTCCAACTTCAATGGCGATCCGATGACTAATTTATTTGCTGTTATTCCTGCAGGTCCACAGGTCTGTACAGATTCTGAGGGATAAGCAAGAACTTGCTGAAACTCAGAAGGAGCTGGCTAAACTTCAATTTGCACAGAAAGAAACAGCTTCAGCCAGCAATTCTCAGCAGAATGAGAACAGGATTGCTCAACCTGCGTCTGACTCCACCAATAAAGGTGACAACTCAACTGATGTACATGGACAACAACTCGCACTTGCTTTACCCCATCAAGTAGCACCCCGCGCTCCTCTTACTAGCCGACCTACCGAGCAGCCACAACAGCCACCTCCACCACCGATTCCCTCTCAAAGTATTACGCAGTCGCAAGGCTACTATTTACCCCCAGCGCAGATGTCAAATCCACCAGCTCCAACTCACTTGTCCCAAGGTCAATATCTGACATCTGATCCCCAGTATCGAACTTCTCAAATGCAAGATTTTTCTAGGGTACCACCCCAGCCAGCAGCACCTCAGGGGAATCAGACCCCACAAATCCAGTCAATGCCCCAATATCAGCAGCAATGGGCACAACAGGTACCTCAGCAGGTTCAACAACATCAGCTTCCAACTGTGCAACAGCAAGCTAGACCCTCATCACCTGTTGTTTATCCCTCTTATCCACCCAGTCAACTGAATCCTTCTCCTGAACCGGTCCCCAATAGCATGCCAGTACAGGTGTCATTTTCTGTGATCCCTCAATCAGTTGCAAGCCGTGCAGAGGCAATGTCCTACGGGTATGACAGGTCTGGAAGGCCGCTTCAGTCACTGCCTCCGACCCAGCATCTCAAGCCTTCCTTCGGTGCTCCAGGGGAAGGGTATGCAGCTAGTGGGCCTCATCCATCCCATTCTGCAAGAGATGCATATTTGATGTACGACAGTGAAGGCACAAGGGGACATCCACAACAACCACCTAATTTCCCGCAAAGCAGTTATCCTCCCTCTAGCTACCCTTCCCAGAACGCAGAGTCCGCCCCCAGCCCAAATCTTATGGTTCGTCCACCACAATTGATGCGCACTCATCCTTACAATGAATTAATTGAGAAGCTGGGAAGCATGGGCTACAGGAGTGATCATGTGATTAATGTGATCCAGACGCTTGAGGAGAGTGGTCAGACAGTTGACTTCAATACTGTGCTTGATAGGCTGAAGGGACATTCTTCAGGTGGTCCTCAGAGAGGATGGTCGGGTTAGGTTATCAGCGCAACCTTTCTAATTATGTTTTCATGTATGGTTACGGGAAATCTGGAAAAAAATGGAAGTACAATTTGACTCTTAACACTATCTATTTGCTGAATAAAGGTCATATAATTAGGTAGTTGATGATGGTGTATATGGCGCTATCATGCTGTGTATTGTATAATTGCCGTGTCTTCTGAAGTTTTATTTGTTGTAAGGCGGCATGCTTTCAAATACTGTAACGTAGGAGAATTGATGAATACCTCTTTTTATGATTGAACGTGTTCTCTCATTCTTGTCCTATGATTTAATCTTGGTTGTTCCCAACTTAACAGAAAGGGATATATGCTTGTGAATCTATTTCGATGGGATAGGATGCACCAATGGGATGAAATTTTTGTTCATATATGCTCTTGCTTCATTGTTGTATTATCCTTCATCTCTTGAGGAGAGAAGTTCCAAATTTGTCTTAACGTTTGCGATTTGTCTTATATACACCCTATGTTAACCTATTGGCTCATAGGAGTCGTCAATGTTGTCTTTCATTTCAAATATGCCCTGTTTTCTTTTGTAGGAAATGTATATTTGGACATTTTAATTATTCAAGGGTGTGCTGAAACCTTTTCAATTGTTTAGGGATATGATTCAAATTACAAATTATTGCATTTAATATGAAAATAAGCTATAAGCGTTGAGAGAGAACAATGATCTTTTGAACAGCCTTTGGTACAATGAAAGTCTTCTAGGAAAATATTTTTTAGGAGAATCATTTTTTGGTGCAGTTATTAGAAAGTATTTTCTATTCACCAAGTAAACATAAAATAACTTCCCTCCAACAAAAACACAATATTTGGATATATTTGTGATTAGCTTCATTTAGGACGGTGTTGGACCTTAACGTTGCTCTATAATGTTAGCAACGTTACTGCACGTGTACAAACTTGTAATGAAGGACGTGATCTTGCTCAGGAAGTTAACGATATTATTTGTGAGTGCTTCAGAACCACATGGGATAACATGGCTTTCCGAATTCCCCATCAAAGAGATACTGGAATGACCTTCCATGCTCTGCTTGATTCAGTGGCTATGCGAGAAACAACTAACATGAAAGTTTAGCTCATCTTCAGTTACTGATGGCTTATGCATCCGAACACCACATAGGCTTTATGTTGATTTCGTTTCTTAGGATCTAGCTCTATAGTCTCATGAGCTAGTTGTGTATAATGACTGACTTGGTTGAATGAAAACTTTTTCTTTTTGACCGAAAAAAGTGAGTATGGCTTATTCTTATCTAAAAACTTAAACTATTTTTTTGGTAAATAATTTTTTTTATTAATATCAAAGTGAAGAAATACAATGCTAAACATGGCTGACCACCTGTTTTTCAAAATAACAGTCCAAGACTCAGTTCCAATAATGATCTAGTCAATAGAAAATCAAAACCTATCAACATTCACTAATAGCTGGTAGCGGTAAGCAGAGGCGAATTCAGGATTTCAAAAGGATGGGTTCACTATTGCTTTAAAAATAAAATAAAAAAACAAAAACATGCAACCAGTCAAGTTCAATCCCTAAACCTTGAAGAGTTAAACACATCCCCTAACCAATGCTCCACTCAACCTAGTTTGACCATGTGTTCCTTCAGTTAATATTAAATATATTTTCAAAATTATACACATAATAAATCGAGTTTAGTCGAGTGACATGGCTTCACGTGACCTAAATCTTGTACATAAATTTGCATCTGGCTGTAAGTAATAGAAGCTAGAAGCTTAACAAAACACTCATGATTCAGGCTATATAAATCTTAAGATTACAAAACATGCATCAGTCTTCAAGGCATAGAGTTGAGAAGAGTCAATGGAGCCTGCCCTTTGAAAGTAATATGTCTTGTATATGAATGTGTATTTGTGGAGAGATAAAACCAGCTTAAAAGGATAATTAAGAAGTTAGGTCGTTAGTTAACAAAGAGGTTAAGAGGTTAGCAAGGTAGTTAGAAAGTTAGAGAAGTTGTTAAGTTTGTTACAAGTTAGTTATTAATTATAACTATCATACAAGTACCTATGTATACATGTAATATGCATATTATAACATAATTTGAATAATAAAGAAATCAGATTAACCTACTACTCTCTTCTTCTTCATCTTCTTCCTTTTCTCTGCTCAATGTACATTGTGTATATCGACTGTATATCTCACTGATCTTGATGGTGAAGATGAGTTTTACAACATGGTATCAGAGCTATTATCAATTCCGGAACCATTCTGAAGTTAATCTACCGATTTCTAGTGAAAATTTTCTTACTTCTGAAGTTTATAACCTTTCTGAATTTCTGTCCAGTTTCTAATCTATGTTTCTGGTATATCTTCCTGAATTCTGTCTTCAAGTTCTTCTGACTATATTCTGAGTATAGTCTTGATCTGTTAACACTATCTTGATATTGTGATATAAGGCATTATCAAGTTGAATAAGTCTGGAAAATTAACCTGCTATCATATTAGCACAGAATACTGTGAACAAGTGAATATCTAGTGTAGACAACAGATACATAAATACTTCTTTGAATCAGTTCTTATTACATACTGGATAGATACAATGAATACTACTCCAACCACAACTGAGAACAATCAAGAAACAACAAATAGGACTGAAATTACAGCAACCTTGGACCATAACCACCCACTGTATCTCCAATCTTCAGATGTAAGTAGTGTATCCCTTATATCATTTCAGTTGCTAGGTGTTGAGAATTATGCACTATGGAGCAAGTCAATGAAAATTGTATTACTGGGAAGAAATAAAATAGGTTTTGTTAATGGGAAATGTAAAAAGGAACAATATGGAGAAGAATGGTGGGATCAATGGGATAGGGTGAATGTTGTGGTCTAAGCTTGGCTGATGAATTCAGTCTCAAGTGGTCTGCTCAGTGCGGTGTTGTATGCAGATACAACATATGAGGTCTGGGAAGATATAAGAGAGAGGTTTGATAAAGTAGATGGATCAAGAACCTATGACCTTCATAGGGAAATAGCCAATTTGTCTCAAGGAAACTCTAGTGTGGCAGAATACTTCTCTAAGTTGAAGACACTGTGGATAGAGTTTCAGTCTTTGGTCCATCCTCCTAGTTGTGGTTGTCCCAAGTCTAAGGAGTTTGTGGAATACCTTCAAAGGTAGAAGTTGTACCAGTTCTTGATGGGGCTAAATGAAAACTACATGCAAGCAAAGAGCCAAATCTTGTTAATGTCCCCTTTACCTACTGTTAACAAAGCTTACTCCATGATCACCAGTGATGAGAGTCAAAAATCAATAACAGCCAAGTCTGTAGGGTTGTTGGGTGTTGGTCCCAATGGTTTTAGTCACAATGTAAGCCATGGTCCTACTGCTATGTACTCTAGAACAAGTTTAAACATACAGAAATTTAAGAAACCTGTCAACATATTCTGTGAAGTATGTAAAATGAGGGGACATACTAAGGAAACTTGCTACAAGGTGGTTGGTTATCCTCCAAATTTTAAGTAAAAAATAAAGGAGTATGCTGCACACAATGTGTATGCTCAGCCTACTGATAATCTGACTGAGAAGGTGTGTAGAAACAGTGACAACTATGACAAATTCAGTGTAGGAGCAAATTCTAAATGGCGGGGCCAAGGAGCTCCAGTGTTGTCTCAGACTCAATCTGATCAAATAGTGAAGTTGTTGAATCAAAACATGGAACATAATAGATCTACTCAACCACAACAAGAAGCACATATTACACAGTCTGCAGAAAATGCAACAAGTATGGATGATCATAAGGAATTATCTGTAACTAACATAATTAAAAAATGGATTATTGATACTGGTGCCACCAATCATATGGTGTCTGATCTAAATATGCTAGATAAAGCAATTAGAGTAGAAAATACAGCTGAATCTAAGCAAGTGCATCTACCTAATGGAGAAGTGGTTAAAGTGACACATACAGGCTCAAGCACTATTTCTAACAGAGAATTACAATGTGTTGCAACCTTCTACCCTGATTTTTGTGTATTTCAGGATCTCTACAATGGGATGGTGAAGGAGATTGGTAGGCTACAAGATGGACTATACATATTAGTGAATCAGGAATCAAGAAAACCTTTAAAAGAATAAATAAAGTTAGGACTATATGTGAGGAAGTCTAGAGACACTGGTGATATGACTAAATAAGATATAGAATTGTGGCATAAAAGGTTTGGACATACTTCTAGCAATGTACTAAGTAAGCTGATTAGAGCTAAGTTTGATGACATATCCAGTACTGTAAAAAATTGTAATGTATGTCCTTGTGCTAAACAATGTAGATTACATTTTCATGTCAGTAATAACACTAGTGTGTCTAGTTTTGATCTTGTACATATGGATGCTTGGGGACCTTATAAAGTACCAACCTATAATGGAAAGAAATACTTTCTTATAGTAGTAGATGATTTCACAAAAATGACATGGATATATTTACTGAAACTAAAGTCAGATGTTTGTGTTGTTATGCAACAATTTATCATGTTTGTACAAACTCAATTTAAACAAAACAGTAAAAGTTGTTAGGACTGATAATGGAACTGAATTTGTAAATGAAATATGTACAAAGCTATTTCTAACATTAGGAATCATACATCAAAGATCATGTGCTTACACACCACAACAAAATAGGGTAGCAAAGAGAAAACACAGACATTTACTGGATATAACTAGAGCTATAAGACTTCAGGCCAATATACCATTAAAATTATGTGGAGTCTGTGTACAAGCTGTTGTGTATTTGATTAACAGATTACCTTCTACAGTAACTGGTATGACTCCTTATGAAAAACTCTACAAGAAGAAACCATCAATTAGTCACCTAAAAGTGCTAGGATGTCTTTGTTTTGCAAATGATTTATCTACATCTGATAAACTACAATCCAAAGTAAGACCTTGTGTTATGATGGGATATTCTGAAAAACAGAAAGGATACATCCTTTATGACATACAAAATAGAAACTTCTTGGTCAACATAGATGTCACATTCAGGGAGACAAAATTACCTTTTAAAACAAACACACCAGAAAAACCAATATTTATGTATGATCAATATGATAAGACTGATAACTGTTATAACACAGATACAATCATGTCTCTACCTATATGTAATTACCAGGTGCCTCCACAAGAAGAGACACTTTAAAGAATATCCACAACAGAAAATAACCAAACTATATCATCTGCAGATACAAATCAAACATCTATTACAGAAGTTATACCACATGAAACTTATCAGTCACCAAATCTATCTAATGTACCTATCAGAAAATCCACCAGATCAAAACAACCACCAATCTGGTTAAGAGACTCTATTACAAAGAAAGTCAAATCTACAAATGTACCATACTCTATAGCCAATTATATATCATATGATATTATTTCATCAAAATATATAGCTTTTCTTACTACTTTATCAGAAGTAACAAAACCAAAAACTTATAATGAAGCTTCTAAAGATCCAAGGTGGGTGGAAACCATGAAAGCAGAAATAAAAGCATTACAAGACAATCACACATGAGATATTGTATCTTTACCATAAGGTAAAACTTCTATAGGGTGCAAGTGGATATACAAAATAAAGTACAAAGAAATAGGTAAAATTGAAAGATTAAAAGCCATACTTGTGGCAAAAGGATACAATCAGAGATAAGGAATTGACTATCAAAAAACATTCTCTCCTGTAGTAAATATGGTAACTGTCAGGACCATTCTGTCAATGGCAGCATCTAGACACTAGCCCATACATCAAATGGATGTGTACAATTTCAAGGAGATCTAAATGATGAAATATATATGGAATTACCACAAGGATTTATCAGTCAGGGGGACAAACAAGTATGCAGACTGATTAAATCCTTGTATGGACTCAAACAAGCACCAAGACAATGGAACTTTAAACTCACAGAGGCACTAAATCAAATGAAGTTCAGACAATCAAAATATGATCACTCATTATTTATAAAGAAAACTGACAAAGGAATAACTTTAGTACTAGTGTATGTGGATGATATGCTGATTACAGGAGATAACATAGAACTAACAAAGGAGACAAAACAAGTTTTACAACAAGCCTTCAAAATGAAGGATCTGGGAGAATTTCTTAGGTATAGAGTTTGCAAGATCAGAAAAAGGAATCTTAATACACCAAAGAAATGCATTAGAACTGATTCAGAACTTGGCCTAGCTGCAGCCAAACCTATAAACACACCTATTGATTGTAATGTGAAACTAACTACTAAGGAATATGATGAGTATATACAGGAACAACAGGAAACGGGAAAAGAAAAACCAACAACATAAGATGAAGTATTGAAGGATATCAGTTCATACCAAAGGTTGATAGGTAAACTACTCTATCTCACAATTACAAGACCGGATATAGCATATAGTGTACAAACACTCAGTCAGTTTTTACAGCAGCCAAAGAAGTCTCATTTCAATACAGCACTAAGAATTGTGAGATACTTAAAAGGTCAACCTGGACAAGGTATACTTATGTCAAGTAAGGAACAAAAAACAGTAACGGCATATTGTGATGCAGATTAGGCTGCTTGTTCTCACCCAAGGAAATCAGACACATGTTATATTGTTAAGTTTGGTGATTCTCTTATATCATGGAAGTCAAAGAAACAAACTACAATTTCCAGAAGCTCAGCTGAGTTAGAGTACAGGAGTCTAGCAGGGACAGTTGCTGAACTAACCTGGATAATTGGACTACTAGAAGAAATTGGAACTAATATCAGTCTACCAGTGGTGATATTCACATGCAGCAAATCAGCAATGCAAATCAGCAATGCAAATTGCTGCTAATCCTGTGTTCCATGAAAGGACTAAACATATAGAAATTGACTTACATTTCATAAGGGAAAAACAATTCAGAAAGGAGTGATAAAAACATAATACATCAACACTGCAAATCAACCAGAAGATTTACTCACCAAAGGATTGAGTAGGATTCAACATCATCATCTATGTTCCAAGCTTGGATTGCTGAATATCTTCACATCATCCAGCTTGATGGAGACTGTGGAGAGATAAAAAACAGCTTAAAAGGATAATTAAGAAGTTAGTTAGTTAGTTAACAAAGAGGTTAAGAGGTTAGCAAGGTAGTTAGAAAGTTAGAGAAGTTGTTAAGTTTGTTACAAGTTAGTTATTAATTATAACTATCATACAAGTACCTATATATACATGTAATATGCATATTATAACATAATTTGAATAATAAAGAAATCAGATTAACCTACTACTCTCTTCTTCTTCCTCTTCTTCTTCATCTTCTTATTCTTTCATTTCTCTACTCAATGTATATTGTGTATATCGACTGTATATCTCACTGATCTTGATGGTGAAGATGAGTTTTACAACAACATTACAATCTCCCTATAAAGACTGTCACACTGGTACACACTTCTTTAAAACTTGATCCCATCCCTCTCCTTCCAGATGGATGCAACAACAAAGGCAAACACACAACAAATGATATCACCCCCTTCACTTTTCTTTTTTGGACATGAATACCAAATCTCAGCAGTTTATCTACTACTGCTAGCCTTCTCTGCACTGCTAACCACAAAGTAAACTTATGTGGTTACTATTTTTTTTATAGTCGACAACAACAACATACCCAGTGAAATCCCATGTGGAGTCTGGGAAGGGTAGAGTGTACACAGACCTTAACTCTACCTTGTTAGGTAGAGCGGTTGTTTCCGAGAGACTTCAACTCAAGACAAATTATATACGATTATATATTTATTAGATATGAATTATATATATTCATAGACTATTTTTATTTTAAACGGATTCATGGACAATTATTTAGATTAATTCTTCATATTTTTAATTTAATTACAAAATTCAGGAAAAAATCTATATTTTTAAAAACTTTATGCAGCAATCAAATTTAGGGGTGGGCAAAAAACCCGGAGAACCGAAAAAACCGAACCGAACCGAAATTCTGTTCGGTTTTTTCTCGTTTTTTTTTTAAAAAAATGATTTTTTGAAAAACCGAACCGAATCAGGATTTAGTGATTCGGTTCGGTTTTTTTATTTTGGATACGAACCGAACCGAAAAACCGAATTAAATATATATTTTTTTATTTTTTATTTTAAGCTACTATTATCTCTTGCCATTGAAGCTAATCTATGAAGCTTTTATGGAAGTCGCATGCGGCATGAACTTGATTAACATATCACAGAAGCATTGACATAAAATGTAGGGAGAAAAAATAATTGTAAATTGATAAAACTTTAAAGGGTCATAACTCTGCGCTCGGATGTCCGTTTTACCCAAAAAAAAAATTGATTTTGCGTATTTTTTTGAGACGGGGCCGGTCGCAACCAATTTTTAGAAAAACGTCCGTTTTCCCAATCAATTTGTGTTTTCCTCCAAATCGATTTCTAATTTTCCTTTTTCTTTAGTAAACATCTCACGATACACAATAGATTTCAATGTCGAAATTTCATGATAGTGTAGGTGTGAATGTCAATTTCAGTTTTGGAAATTCAATTTTAAAAAAATAAATAAAAAATTTCCCTACCCGACCCGCCCGGCCAACTAGAAAAAACCGATATAATCCGATACGTTCGGCATATAAACCGAACATATCGGTTTTTTTTTTAAAGTAGTATTCGGTAAAAAGTCAATTTTTATTTGGTTCATATTTTTCGAATACAAAATCGAACCGAATAGATATAGGGCCACTCTGTCAAGTTATGACGCAGTTTTAAAACAGAGGAATGTAAAACGAGCTTTCCTCATTGCCGGTTAGCTAAGCAACACACTCTCTCTCTCTAAACAATATACATTTTTCTCACACTTTATATTATCCTTCTCCACTTTCTATCTCTAGAATTCTAGGTGTTTTTTTTTTCTCATCTTTCGTTTGTTTGATCAGTGAAGTGTGAAAACCCTTTTTTTTATCGGTGAAGTATGACATCTGGATCATCTGGTAGGCCGAGTAATTCATCGGGCTCAAAGGGTTTTGATTTTGGGTCCGATGATATTCTCTGCTCATATGAAGATTATCTTCTTCAAGATGGGTCTAATGGGACTCACTCTGATCCTGCGATTGCTAGCAATTCTGCTAAGGTATTACTCCCTCCGTCTCAATTTATACTATGTAGTTTGACTGGACACGGAATTTAAAAAATTTGTGGGTTATAGATCATCTCGTTAAGCTAAAGCTAAAGTTTAAAGTTAAATTGTTGTCAAATAAAAAATGTGTCATTCTTTTTGTGTTTGACTAAAAAAAAACCTATATCATATAAATTGGGACAGAGTGAGTATGTGTTTTGTTTTTTCCTTTACCCAGTTGGATTAAATTATTGTATGGTGAAAGTGTCGTGGATTTTTTCTTGATTAGTCTAGGGTTTTGGAAGTTAATTGACGGAAAGCTTGAGAATTTGCTGGTGTTATTGCTGAAAATTGTTGATTTTGGAATTTTTTTTGGATAACCTTGGTGTCCGGGTTAGCTTGCGTGCAACTCCACTAATTTTACCGAGTGTTTGCTACCTTGCTTGAGAATTTGGTGATGGGTATTGCTGAAATTATTGATTTCGGATTATTGTTAGCTTGCGGGCAACTCGATTAATTTTACTGTCTACGTGCTACCTTGCTTGCGAATTTGCTGATGGGTATTGCTGAAAATTATTGATTTTGGATTTTTTTGGGGATAATGTCCGGGCTAGCTTATGGGTCACTGGACTAATTTTATGGAGTATTTGATGCTTTCCACTAATATATGTATCGGGTAACTCTATACACCCCGACTTAGATAGATGTGAAGAAATAACCTGGTAATTTTGCTTTCACTGGCAGTTGAACCTGAAACCTCATGGTTCTCAACACAGTCACACCCTTGGGTGCATGAAAGCTTGAGAATTTACTGATGAGTATTGTTGAAAATTGTTGATTTTGGATTATTTTTTTTATAATCACGCTGTCCGGGCCAGCTTGCGCACACCTCGAGTAATTGTACGAGGTACCCGCTACCTCCCGCTAAGGGTCAAACTCTGTATTTATTTTTAAAAAATTCACTTAATATGTATAGTTAATTTATTAAGAACCAAGTAAATTGCTTTTTTCTAAAATTCAGAATCCATAAAATTAAAATTCTCGCTTTACTTCTGCTAGCACGGAGGAATTGGGTAACTCTGTCCACCAAGGCTTGACAAATAGGAAGAAATCACCTAGTGTTTTTTGTCCCCGCTAGGAATTGAACTTGAGACTTACTAGTTCTCAACGAACTTCATGTTGATTTTGGAATTTTGGAACCGGATTTATAGCCTAGGTGTACTTTTTGCACTTTTGGAGATGTAGTGAATATTATATTTCCTTTCTCTTCTCTTGGGCTGAAAAGAGTGCTGGTTTACTATGTTTTTTTCCCCTCTGTTAGTGCTGGTTTACTATGTATTAGCAGCTGCACTGACCAATTTAGTGATAAAGCTACATATATTCACCTATATGATAATTATCCTGATGTACTCTGTTTTTAACATTTTAAGTGTGGATCAAAGTCATCAAATGTTAAGGATTGGTTCACTTGACCTGCCATAAGTTTCTGTGGTGTTTAACTATGTAGTTATTTAGTCTGATACCTTGGCGGCGTCAAGAAGCATGAGGGGCAGACATATGCTCTATGCTGTCTCATTACATCTTATTATGCTTGCTTTGTATTCGGTTTGGGCGAGGGGGGGGGGGGGGGGGTTAGTTTAAGATATTAGTCTATGTTCATTCATTTTCGAGCTACTAATAGAGGCGATGAATCGAGGTTGTAGCCTAAAACTAATGATGAAGGAGATCCTTAACTTTTTGTATACCTTCTCTTATTAAGCTCTTTCCTCTTTATGCCGGCCTCTGGTTTTTATGAATAAATCAAGGACATGAGACTGCTAAAAAGGTTAGCTAAAGTTTAACCCGTAAGAATACAAGAGAAAATACTGTCTCAAGTCAATCTGCATGTAGCATAAAAAGGAAATCATTGTACACAGTATTTTCAGTAGCTCCGGGTTGCATCTGGATTCTAGAGTTGGTGTAAACCTTTTGGAAAATGTTTGAAGTCATGGTTTTGTTGTAGCTCATTAATAAGAACTATAAATGATTAGCAACTTTTTAGGATTCATTGACAAGAATTAAATTAACATTCTGATTAAGAATCTTACCATAAGGCTTTTTGGATCTCTGTGGGAAGACTTTCTTTCTGATACTATACATTCAATTTTATCGAAACAACTGCTATTTGACTTCTTACTCAATTATGCTCTTGTATTGAACAGGAGTTCCATAAAAGCAGAATGACGAGATCATCAATGTTACCCACTTCGACATATGGTGGTCCACCAGAAGAATCTTCCTTCAATCAAGACATGATATGTACTGTTGAGAAGACCATGAAAAAATATGCTGACAATCTCATGCGATTCCTAGAGGGAATTAGTTCACGCTTATCACAGTTGGAACTATATTGTTACAACCTTGATAAGTCCATTGGGGAAATGCGGTCTGATTTAGCCCGGGATCATGGTGAGGCAGATTCGAAATTGAAGGCTCTTGAGAAGCATGTACAAGAGGTTTGTTCACTGATTTCCTTGCATGGCATGCATTAAGGTTCTGTCTAACACGTTACTTCTTCAGCTAAATGCTGTGCTTTTAGATATACCCCTTGCACAAGTTGAATGTTAATCTCTTCTACATGGTACGTGCTAAAATAATGTCTACTTCGAAATTATGGGCTGTGTTGTTTACATACTGTGTTTCGCATGGTATAGAATGTGGATAATCGTATTTGTTGCAAGTTTCTTTTTCTTTTTCATAAAGATGATATGCCTTTGACAAAAGTTTTAGCTAAAAATTAAAATCCATGCAAAGATTTCTCTCCCACTACTGATGTACTAACTTATCACTCCTGCATTCTCAAGTTTTGGTTTTTTTGCTTGCAATTAATGCCTTCATGTCTGTTCAAATTTTCTTGGAATTTTTTATGGTTTAGTAGACATGAGAAGTTTTCAGCTCTAATAGGTTACCTGATCTTTTGTGAATTTTCTACACTATTTTCTAGTTACGCATGGACAGTTGGCAAAGTTTACCTCATCATCAAGTTAGATTCTATTTTAAGTGGTAGTCCTTGTGTGATGACTGATTAGAACTCACACTACATTATTGTAGCGACAGCCAATCATAAGGATTCACGGGGCGTAGTTTGCATCCGTCTTTCTCTGCAAAGACATGCATATTTTTGTATATTTGTGTCTGAACGTTAGATACACTGACTCATTGAGGTTCTAGCTTTCTAATGCTCCTAGGCAATATGTATGAATTCGTTCTTGCCCAATTTTGAGTTGCTCTCCGGAATTTTCCCTTAACATTTTGTCCAGCTTTAATGGCCATCTGATGACTAATTTATTTACTGTTATTCCTGCAGGTCCACAGGTCTGTACAGATTCTGAGGGATAAGCAAGAACTTGCTGAAACTCAGAAGGAGCTGGCTAAACTTCAATTTGCACAGAAAGAAACAGCTTCAGCCAGCAATTCTCAGCAGAATGAGGACAGGATTGCTCAACCTGCGTCTGACTCCACCAATAAAGGTGATAACTCAACTGATGTACATGGACAACAACTCACACTTGCTTTACCCCATCAAGTAGCACCCCGCGCTCCTCTTACTAGCCGACCTACCGAGCAGCCACAACAGCCACCTCCACCACCGATTCCCTCTCAAAGTATTACGCAGTCGCAAGGCTACTATTTACCCCCAGCGCAGATGTCAAATCCACCAGCTCCAACTCACTTGTCCCAGGGTCAATATCTGACATCTGATCCCCAGTATCGAACTTCTCAAATGCAAGATCTTTCTAGGGTACCACCCCAGTCAGCACCACCTCAGGGGAATCAGACCCCACGAATCCAGTCAATGCCCCAATATCAGCAGCAATGGGCACAACAGGTACCTCAGCAGGTTCAACAGCAGCAGCTTCCAACTGTGCAACAGCAAGCTAGACCCTCATCACCTGCTGTTTATCCCTCTTATCCACCCAGTCAACCGAATCCTTCTCCTGAACCGGTCCCCAATAGCATGCCAGTACAGGTGTCATTTTCTGTGATCCCTCAATCAGTTGCAAGCCGTCCAGAGGCAGTGTCCTACGGGTATGACAGGTCTGGAAGGCCGCTTCAGTCACGGCCTCCGACCCAGCATCTCAAGCCTTCCTTCGGTGCTCCAGGGGAAGGGTATGCAGCTAGTGGGCCTCATCCATCCCTTTCTGCAAGAGATGCATATTTGATGTACGACAGTGAAGGCACAAGGGGACATCCACAACAACCACCTAATTTCCCGCAAAGCGGTTATCCTCCCTCTAGCTACCCTCCCCAGAACGCAGAGTCCGCCCCCAGCCCAAATATTATGGTTCATCCACCACAATTGATGCACACTCATCCTTACAATGAAATAATTGAGAATCTGGGAAGCATGGGCTACAGGAGTGATCATGTGGTTAATGTGATCCAGAGGCTTGAGGAGAGTGGTCAGACAGTTTACTTCAATACTGTGCTTGATAGGCTGAATGGACATTCTTCAGGTGGTCCTCAGCGAGGATGGTCCGGTTAGGTCATCAGCCCAACCTTTCTAATTATGTTTTCATGCATGGTTGCGGGAAATCTGGAGAAAATGAAAGTACAATTTGACTCGAATACTATCTAATTTACTGAATAAAAGGGTCATATAATTAGGCAGTTGACGATGGTGTATATATGGCGCTATCGTGCTGTGTATTGTATATTTGTGATGTCTTACTTCTGAAGTTTTATTTGTTGTAAGGCAGCCTGCTTTCAAATATTGTAATGTAGGAGAATTGGGGTATACCTCTTTTTAAGATTGAACGTGTTCTGTCATTCTTGTCCTTTGATTAATCTTTTGTTGTTCCCAGCTTAATGGAAAGGGATATGTGTTTATGAATCTATTTCTAGGAGAGAGGATGCGCCAATGGGATTAAATTTTTGTTCACACCTGCTCTCGCTTCATTGCTGTGTTATCCTTCATCTCGTGACTTCCTTTTGATGACGAGTAATATATGGAAAGCACTGGTGAAACTGGCTATTTAACTAGAGAGAGGGAGCAAGCACAAAGATCTTTTGAGAGAATCTATTTCCGGTGTTTAGTTATCAGAACGTATTTTTGAAGGTTAACAGTTCTCCATCAAAAGGAGCTCGTAATGAAGGATGTGGTCTTCCTCAGGAAGGTAAAGACATTATTTGTGAGAGCTTATGTGAGAAACAACTAACATAAAAGTTTAGCTCAACTAAAGGAGTATGACCTTATTCTTTAGTATTATTCAGTTATGTAAAGCATCTTATCTAGAAATTTAAACTATTGGAAACTGAACATTTCTGTTTTCTCGGCTCTTCTCTCTCTAGCACTTGGATATGATTTCTGATTTCTGTTGCTGCTAAAGCAGTTTGAAAAGCAACTTGTTGGGAATAAATTCTTAAGGGCATCTGAATATATAACTAATATTTGAGACATTCTTTATAGCTGCTAGAAAGATATGGATCATGTTAGACAGTGGAAGCTTTACAAATGAAAGCAAAATACCTGCTTTATGTGTTTAATTGCTAGGATGATTGCCCTTAAATTCAGAATTATTCCAGTAGTATGCACATTGTCAGTCCACTAAGCTCACTCTATAGGCAGAGTCCGGGATGGGCCTGATCATATTAGTTTACTGTATGCGGCTTTTGTTTGCATATATTTTGGACAAAAGCTACTCAATTTACGTGAACCTAGTGTTTTTTAACGCTACATCCTCCCCGGATGGTACCATGTGATGTTCTAGATCACACATCAACTACTCTTACTATTCCGTGTTGCTCAGATTCTTCAGAAATGTTGCTAGGTGCATATCGGATCCTCCAAAAGTAGTATATTTTGGAGGACCCGACACGTGTGTGACAACATTTTTGGAAAGTCCGAACAATATATTGTGCCAAGGCTCTCCTTCATAAATGAGTCAAACTGTGTCTGCGGTGTCCTGGATCGCAAAGATTATAATATATGTTGCATTGGATCTTGAGTTGCAAATTAAATATTGAGATAAATGCAATCCAGAAGATTTAGCATCTGGTGCCTATCAAAGGATAAGAAAAAGAATAGTTGATGCCTCCTATTTCTTCTTCTTGTTGTATTTATTCGGTAAGTTATGCAAGATAAACTTGGTGGACACCAAATGTGAAGATTCTGACCAAAATTTCGCTAGGAATGCAAAACTTTTGTGCCCTTCCTTTATTCTTTTTTTTTTTGTTTGGTTTCTTTTCTATAGATTAAAATATTGTTTTTAGAAGTATATAAGAGAGTTGGATGGAGATAAGAGATAAGAGAGAAGGACAGAGATGAGAGGAATGAAAGGTGAAATTTTGCTTAATATTCCTGCAGAAAAAGCATGGGAAATGTATAGGGATAATGATAAAATCAGCAGAGTAAATCCACAGATGCTTGCTAAGGCTGAATACATTCAAGGAGAAGGAGAACCTGGCAGTCTCAGGCGTTTCCAACTTGGTCCTGGTAAGTCTTTCATTCCAACCATGAGTCCAGTAGAAAATTCACGATAAAACTTACTTGCATCTGGTGTGTTTCTTAGTTTTTGTCGGTGTTCGTTATTCATTTTTGGATTTCAAATAGTTCAAAATCGCGCCAGAAAAGGTCAATGTAAGGAAGAAGTGCTTCGGATTTTTTTCATTTTCACAGCTTAAATCTGCCGGTGACTGTACTAAGCAAATGATTGAAAGTCATGTGTCCTAATCTTTTATGATAAACCATGACTAAGTTGTACTAACAGTCATAGTTAAATTGTTTGTTTTGGTGTAAACAATGGATGTAAGTAAATATTTTCCGACCCCTCACTGTCAAAGTTCTCCACAGTTGCATTTTATGAAAGAATGACGTCATTGTTCCTGTTGCCGTTAATCTGCTTGCTTTTCTTTTACAAACTTCACCTTCTATCCCAATTTTCTTTTACAAGTATTACATAAGTAAGAGGAAGGAGGAAGGAAAGGGGGAAGCGGACAGTAAAAACCGAGGTCACACCTGTTGTATGGAAGTATTTATTTTGTCTTCAAGATTACAAATTATGTTTTACTATAGACAATTACTACTTATTATTGCAGGTCATTTAACCTAATATCCTGTAAAACTATGTTCTATATTATCAACGTACATAAGGTAAACTAATACACTCACAAGTACTTAACTAATTGGCTAAGTCAACTCTTTGATGAAGATGTCTTTGAAATCTATGAATTTCTAACTTTCTGCACAACTTCAAGTTAATAATATACAATAATGCTCTCTCCTTTCAATTTAAGTGACCTAATTCGGAATATAAAAGTCAAACTAACATAAAATCGTCAATTTTTTTAAAATAAAATTTACATACTAAGTAAATAAATAAAAAGTACCATAAGTCACAATAATTAACAATTTAAAATCTTTAAAAAGTATTTAAAATTTTGTGGTCAAAGAAAACATCATTTACCTCTTCAAATAGTAACTAGGACTCATAAAATGAAATAAAGGGGATAACAAGGTTTACAATCAAATATTTAGTGAATTTAAGTATGGACAAAAACTACTAAGTTCACGTAAATCTGTAACTAACATCGTAGATCGACACCTGCTTTGTAACACAAATATTCATTCAAGTATCTAATCACAATTCCCCCTTATGCAGCATTGAGCAACTATGTCAAACAGTCAATAGAAAAGATAGAGAAAGTGGAAGAGGGGAGATCAGTGACATACCAAGTCACTGATGGTGATCTGAGAAAAATGTACAATCCATACAAAGTTACATTCTCATTCACTCCAGTACAAGACAGCGATAAGGAATGTATAGCAGAATGGAAAGCAGAATATGAGCCAATTTCACCTACAATTCCTGCACCAGAAAAATCAAGAGATGCTGCACTTTCATTCCTCAGGTTATTTGATAAAATAGAGAGCCGTGCTCTGTAAAACAAGACAAGGATTATGTTGAGATGCGGACCAGGATCTAAGTTTTATGTAGCATTGAAGTCTTCCGGTTTTTACAATTATTGATTGATATCTACTATTTGTTGGATGATCCGCATCGAAAGTATTGTATTCAGATAAACTTGAGTATCTATATTCTGCATCTGCCTCTAATTATGTTGTATTGTCAGAATAAAAACGTAATGTTACATGTACTATCCAAAATAATCTCGCTAATAAACCAGAGCCGGCTTCATTATTTGAAGTTTATGTTCTACATGAACCTCAGGTAAATATATAATAATAATTGGGTTTACATTCAGAATTATAGATATTTAGTAATTTATATATATATGATTTTGGAAAATAGTTTCGAAGTTCATTTGAACTTGTAGTACTTATAAGCTAGCCCCCCCCCCCCCTTCTAATAAATCCACGTCAATGATGGGCGTTTGATTGCACTATTTTATTGAATTTAAGTAATATATGCTCCCTGCCTGAAGAACTTTTACCTTTGTAGTTAAACAAGCTATAGTAAGATACTGTTCTATCTTTTAAGGTATCATATCACACTTGCGATTAAGAATTGTTTGTTCTTCCAAGTGTAACTTAATTTGACGGCTTAAACTATACAATGAGAACAAAACTATTTTATTTTCGTATTGAAGATATATTTGAATAATATCTCTCCCCAAACATTCCCTTCAATATTCATAGGACATTAATCATAAAAACATCAGATGGATGTCCGCCACACTCAAAGGATGAGAATGGCGGAGATGAGGATGCTCAGATGAATGTGTGGGCGTACGAGGAGGTACATGATTAGAAATGATGATATCCGGGACAGAGTGGGAGTGGCCTCGGTGGAAGACAAGATGCGGAGTTGAGATGGTTTGGACATGTGCGGAGGAGAGATACAATGCCCCAGTGCAGAGGTGTGAGAGGTTGGCTATGGACGGGTTCATGAGGGGTAGAGGTAGGCCGAAGAAATATTGGGGAGAGGTGATTAGACGGGATATGGATCAGGCGCAATTTACTGAGGACATGACCTTAGATAGGGGGTTGTGGATGACACAAATTAGGGTAGAAGGGTAGTAGATAGTCGAGTGTAGTACTACTTACACTTACAAACTGATAATTGTGGTGTTATTATTGTAGGCATGCTAAGCATATCATACGAATATGCGTATTATTGTTTTATAGTCTTCTCTAGTTTTATTTCTTCTCCTATGCATTCTTTAATGTACTTTGTTTATCTAATTTATCTGCGTTAGCTACTGCCATTTGAGTTGTCTCCCTTCCTCTTTCAATCGAAACCTTCTCTTTAAGTATGCGATATCATAGCGTATTAGCGTTTGCTATTAGCATTTTCTTACTGATTACCGTTTTAATTTTTTTGACCGGGTCTGACTGTTTTTTGCTTTGCTTGTCCTGAGCCGAAGGTCTCTCGGAAACAGTCGCTCTACCTACCAAGGTAGAGGTAAGGTATGCGTACATTATACCCTCCCCAGACCCCACAACTTCACTGGGTATGTTTAGAGATGGCAGTGGATCTTGGACCCGGTCCGGATCCGGTGGATCCAGATCCGTTTTATAGGATATGGATCTTCAAAATTTGGACCCGACGGATCCGGATCGGACCCGGATCCGTTTCTGACGAATCGGATCGGATCTGGATCTTGTATTTGAGATTCGTATCCGGTCCAGATCCGATCCGTAGATCCATTTTTTATTAAATATATCCATAACCTAGAATGTAATTTTATAAGTATTTTCTTAATTTTTTTCATAATTTATGTATTGGGTAAAGGGTTGAACCAGGATAAGGCACAAGTCACACAGCCATATAATTTGTCTTTGAAGTTTCATTTCTTTTACCTATATGATCTCTGCAGTTTCCAATATTTTCATTTCTATAAAAAGAAAAAATTATCACTCTTCTTTAAATTTCTCTTTCTTGAATCTGCTAGTCGTAAGCTTTAAGTATCTTTCTCTCGTTTGTTTGATCAGCAAAAAAAAACTGAGACTTTTGATATATGACTGGCATTGTTTTATGTTGTTTAATGAAGTCAATCAGTAGAACTACAAGTGGAGCATCACTAAAGCCTCCAAAAATTAGCTCAAAGTTGCAAACTGTTCAACATCACTAATGAAGTCAATCGTCTTTATTTTCTTGTGATGCTAAAACTTTGTTCAGTATTTTGGAAGAATAGTATCATGTTTGTGTAGGCTGATTGAATGAACTCAATCATTTTTTTCAATCAGATTGCGTTTCATTTTGTCATAAAAGTTTCAACATGTGGGAATATTATTCAAGCCAAAAAAATTTACATGTAGATCCAAATCCGATATGTGGACCCGATGGATCCAGATTTGGATCTGATTTTTATGGATCCGATGGATCTGGATCTGGATCCAGGTATGAAAAATGGATCTGGATCTAGTAGAATCCGGTCCAGATCTGATCCGTTGTCATCCCTAGGTATGTTGTTGTTGTATTGAAGATATATTTGAATTAATATGAAATAATAATACATGTAACTCTAACGTACGTACAAACCCCACATTGTGAAATTTCACTGGGTATGTTGTAAATCTAACGTACATGAAATGAAAAGTTGCCCTTTAGACTAATAACTTGTTTAGTTAACAATATTTCTTACTTGCCATATAGATCTTATTTGCTTATAATATTGTTTGTAGTGCGACATTAGGATTATAAAGAAGTGTTTTGGAAGAGGAATGAAAGATTTATCTATTGGTTAATCTTATATTAGTGTACTTTATTTTAAATTCAGCCTTATAATTGTTCTTTATTTGAGATAATTAGATCAATATATATATACATTTACTGTAATTTCTAGTTGGCTATGCATGCTAAGCAGTAATATTACCAAACATATTGTAGATCAAAGGCTGCATGGATCGAAGACTATGTAAATTGTTAATGTGGATATGGTGCATTGTTGAGAGCTCAGCCATAGAATCAAAGAGAAGATAAGACAACAGTAATGGAGAAAGACGAGAGAAAAATGGAGCTTTGCTTCATTGATACTCTAATAAATGTTGGAAATTTGCCTTTGGCAGGGAGATGCGTCCACCCATCCTTGATGAATTAAACACTAGTGTTCCGCATGTTGGAGACTTTGTCTCTTCGCACATGCATGATCTACGAAGTGAGTAGATGACCGTAGAGCCAAGAATCGTCAAATTTCGTTGAGAAATGAAAGAGATATTGGTCCACGAAGTAAGGTGTTTAAGGCATGGGAATGTGGTGTGGGACAAATCTGTTGGAAATTAGCCTTTGGCGGGGAGATGCGTCCACCCATCTTTGATGAATTAAACACTAGTGTTCCGCATGTTGGAGACCTTGTCTCTTCGCACATGCATGATCTATGTAGTGAGTAGATGACCGTAGGGCAAAGAATCGTCTAATTTCGTTGAGAAATGAAAGAGATATTGGTCCACGAAGTAAGGTGTTTGAGGCATGAAAATGTGGTGTGGAACAAATCTACCACATCGGTGGGAATAGGAAGAATTGCTCTCTATATATGTCTCAAATTGGTAAAGGGTTTGGGACCCCAAGGGGTATCCCATGTGTTTAAAGGAGGGAAGACCTAGATGTGCTTGGGTTCATGGCTAAGCCCACACGCGTGCCGCCGCGCGCACGTGCCGCCGCGGGTCGCGGATCGCATTAACAGCCCTCACTTAATGGCCATTACAGCCTTGTTTGTGGTTGTTGGGCTGCCCTCCTACATGCTATATATTGAGCTGTTTTTTGGCTCAATTCGTGACAGGAAAACAGACAGCAAAAAGCCACGAAACAGTGACTGATTTTCAGCACAGAAATACCACAAAAACAGTGTGATATACACGAGATATACACTACAGAGACACACTATATACACAGAGACAAAAGAGAAAGAGTAAAGAGAAACTCTTCCTTCCTATTCCATATCTTCAGCAAGTCGAGTCATATTTGTTTTCTTCGTCAGGCTCAACCTATTGGCTTTGTAGCATTGAGATTAAAGTGTAGTTTTATCTTGGGAGACTATTGCTCGCTAACGTAAAAGCATATATACGGGGCAATCTTGTCTTAAGGAAAGAGGGCTATCACTCAACTCAATACACAACATTGTAACCATCCAGATTTAGTTGCTTCTTGATTTCAGGTTATCAAGATTCAAGACACAACAAGCTTGCGGCAGTTTTGAAGATTGGCCTATTTGTTCAACAAGATTCAATTTCTAAATATTGAATATTTGTTAATCCTTTTGAATACTTGTAATAGTTATTTACTTCCCGTACTGCTTTATAAAGTACATAGAGTACCAACAAAATCTACCACATCGGTGGGAATAGGAAGAATTGCTCTCTATATATGTCTCAAATTGGTAAAGGGTTTGGGACCCCAAGGGGTATCCCATGTGTTTAAAGGAGGGAAGACCTAGATGTGCTTGGGTTCATGGCTAAGCCCACACGCGTGCCGCCGCGCGCCCGTCCCGTCGCGGGTCGCGGATCGCATTAACAGCCCTCACTTAATGGCCATTACAGCCTTGTTTGTGGTTGTTGGGCTGCCCTCCTACATGCTATATATTGAGCTATTTTTTGGCTCAATTCGTGACAGGAAAACAGACAGCAAAAAGCCACGAAACAGTGACTGATTTTCAGCACAGAAATACCACAAAAACAGTGTGATATACACGAGATATACACTACAGAGACACACTATATACACAGAGACAAAAGAGAAAGAGTAAAGAGAAACTCTTCCTTCCTATTCCATATCTTCAGCAAGTCGAGTCATATTTGTTTTCTTCGTCAGGCTCAATCTATTGGCTTTGTAGCATTGAGATTAAAGTGTAGTTTTATCTTGGGAGACTATTGCTCGCTAACGTAAAAGCATATATACGGGGCAATCTTGTCTTAAGGAAAGAGGGCTATCACTCAACTCAATACACAACATTGTAACCATCCAGATTTAGTTGCTTCTTGATTTCAGGTTATCAAGATTCAAGACACAACAAGCTTGCGGCAGTTTTGAAGATTGGCCTATTTGTTCAACAAGATTCAATTTCTAAATATTGAATATTTGTTAATCCTTTTGAATACTTGTAATAGTTATTTACTTCCCGTACTGCTTTATAAAGTACATAGAGTACCAACAAAATCTACCACATCGGTGGGAATAGGAAGAATTGCTCTCTATATAAGTCTCTAATTGGTAAAGGGTTTGGGACCCCAAGGGGTATCCCATGTGTTTAAAGGAGGGAAGACCTAGATGTGCTTGGGTTCAAGGCTAAGCCCACACGCGCGCCGCCGCCGCCCGCCCGTCCGGGCTGATATTATCTTTATGGACAGTTTGGACCTGAATTCTTTTATATGTACAGTTTGGACCTGAATTCTTTCATATGTACAGTTTGGTCCCTGAAGTTTCAATATTTACAGTTTGGTCCCCAGAGTTTCTGAAAAGTTGATTGTGGGGTAGCGGAAGGCAGAAAACTTTCTGCCTACCGTTGGACTGTTTTATGGAGCATTAACCAGCCATTATTTGATTGATTAACTCCTCCATTTTCACCTTCATTCATGTCCATTAAGCAGCCTCCTTCAATGGCCATTAACAGCCATTACTTGGTTGTTTTAATGCCCTCCTAATGGCCATTAACAGCCATGTTTTGGGCAGTTGTACAGCCCCTCCTCCATGCTATATATTGAGCCTTCTTTGGCTCAATTCAGTCATGGAAAAGACAGAAAAAAGGCAAAAACTATCACGAAAACAGTGACTGGAATTCAGTGAAAAACAGTGACCAAACCCTCACATATACACAAGATATACACAACAGAGACACTATATACACAGAGACAAAAGAGAAGAGTAGACAGAAACTCTTCCTTCCTATTCCATATCTTCAGCAAGTCGATTCATAATTGTTTTCTTCGTCAGGCTCAACCTATTGACTTTGTAGCGTTGAGATTAAAGTGTTGTTTTATCTTGGGAGACTATTGCCCGCTAACGTAAAACCATATATACGGGGCAATCTTGTCTTAAGGACAGAGGGCTATCACTCGACTCAACACACAACGTTGTAACCATCCAGATTTAGTTATTTCTTGATTTCAGGTTATCAAGATTCAAGACACAACAAGCTTGCGGCAGTTTTGAAGATTGGCCTTTTTGTTCAACAAGATTCAATTTCTAAATATTGAATATTTGTTTATCCTTTCGAATACTTGTAATAGTAATTTACTTCCCGTACTGCTTTATAAAGTACAATAGAGTACCAACAATAAAAAAAAATATCTCAAATCATACAACGCTATCTACTCAGCTAAGATAAACAAATATATGCAACTCTCTAACTGACGTATCACTATCAAGATTAACAAACTGATTTGACACAAACTAATTCATAATTAAGTTACACTTTCACTGGACCCCACTTCTTTATTCCCCCTCAAGCTAAAGAATGAAAAGAGGTTTTTCATTCCAAGCTTGACAACCAAATGTTCATGTTGGGGCCTGCACAATCCCTTAGTTAGCAGATAGTACCAATATGATGAGTAATGATATGCTCTGCTTGTGTTTTTTCTCTTATAAAATGACAGTCAATGTCTATCTCATGAAAGATGAAATGAGCTGCTATTTGAATTGAAGCTTTACTATCACAGAAGACCTGCATTGGAGTAGGAATAACAGATCCAAGCTCCTTGAATAGACCGATCAACCATGTGATCTCAGCAACTGTTGAAGACATGCTTCTGAACTCTGCTTCACCTGAACTTCTAGACTGTTTCTTATTTTTGATTTCCAAGATATTAGTGCATCACCAAACTTTACTGCATAGCCAGTTACTGGTTTTCTGGATTCTACACAAGCTCCCCAATCAGTCACAATAAGCAGTCAACTTGTTACTACCTGAGGATGGCATGAGTAAAGCAAGACCTGGAGTGCTTTTGATATACCTCACCACTCTGAGAGCAGCTACCGGATGAGATTGTTTTGAGTCATGCATATACTGACTTAGCACTTAAACTACAAACGCCAGATCAGGCCTAGTCATGGTCAGGTAGAGCAGTCTCCCGACTATTCTATGATAACGTCCTTTGTCTTCAAGCTGCTTGTCACTCAATTGTGCATCATGTCTGATGACATTGTCATACTCCACAGAAGTTAGTTTGTGATTGAACTGTAGTGGTGTGTGAGCTGGCTTACTTCCTGATAGACCAAGTTCAGACACTAGATTTAGAGTATATTTTCTTTGACACATGTGTATACCTTTATCTGATCTAGAGAATTTAATACCAAGAAAGTACTTTAGTTCTCCTAGATCTTTCATTTTGAACTTGTTCTGCAGATTCAGTCTCGCTTGTTAAGTAAGTGCTAGATTGCTCCCAGTAACTAATAGATCTTCAACATAGACTAGAACCAAAACAATATCAGTGCCAACTATTTGAGTGAATAAGGCGTAGTCATAGTGAGACTGTGTGAAGCCAAGATCAACCAATGCTTGAGTGAGTTTAAGATTCCACTATCTAGGGGCTTGCTTAAGCCCATATAAATACTTGTGAAGTTTGCAGACTTGTCTACACTACCCTGGCTTGAAAAGCCATCTGGAACATGCATGTAAACTTCTTCCAACAAGTCTCCCTGTAAAAAGGCATTGTGGACATCTATTTGAAAGATGTACCACTGAGAAGCTGCAGCCAATGCCACAACAGACCTTACAGTAACCATCTTAGCAACAGGACTGAAGGTTTCTTTATAATCTAATCCCTCTTGTTGAGAATATCTTTAGCAACCAACCTTGCTTTGTATCCCTCAACCTCACCAGAAGACTTTTACTTAACCCTGTATACCCATTTGCAGCCAATAGCAATCTTATCAGAAGGCAAATCAACCAGTGACCAAATATTATTTTCTTCAAGACAGAGATCTCAGCTTTCATAGCATCTAGCCAATTTGGATCTTTGCAAGCTTCTGCATAAGATTTAGGTTCCTGAATAGCTGAGTATGATGCTAGGAAGAGCTTATAGGTAGGAGAGATATGATCATAACAGATGAATTTGGACATGGGATATAGGCAAGAAGACGAATGAGCTTGAACAATGTAATCATCCATCCAAATAGGTGGTTTAGAGGATCTAGAAGACTTTATGACATTAGATGAAGGCACAAGAGGTGGAATGGGAGGAGCTGGTGGATCAAGAATGACTGGTGGGATATCTTGAGGTGCAGGTATAGGAATGTCATGAGGTGGATCAGTAATATGAGGTGGTGGTAAAGGAGAAGATGGTGGTGAACTAGGAGAAGGATCAGATGCAGAAATATCTGACTCAATGAAGTCCATAACAGAAAGAGAGGGGAAGAATCAGACTTCATATCTTTGAAGGGAAAAACATGCTCTTTAAACACCACATCCCTACTTACAAAGAATATCTTTGAAGTAAGATCATATAGGACATATCCTTTTTGAGATGAGGCATAACCAAGATGAACTGCAGGAAAGGCTCTAGAACTAAACTTGGCAGTCTTTTTGACATTGGTAGCATAGCATAGACTATCAAAAACTCTTAAACGAAGAAGAGATGGGTTTCTGTGGAAAAGCATTACAAAAGGAGATTTTACTTTTAAGAAGTATAGTGGGTAATATGTTTAGAACATAGACTATCGTAGATATACATTCACTCCAAAATTTCAAGGGTACATAAGCTTGAAATCTAAGGGCCCTAACCATGTCAAGAATGTATGTGTCTCCTTTCAACAACTCCATTTTGTTGAGGGGTGTAAACACAAAAGCTTTGATGTATTACTCCTAGATCCTTCAACACACTGGCAACTTGATCATTTAAGAATCAGTACCATTATCAGTCCTAAGACACTTAATAGTACAAGCAAACTGGTTCTTGACAAACAGAAAAAAATCCCTAAGTACTACTATAGAGTCAGTTTTTAGTGTGCGTTAAGAAAATCCAGGGGAATAATCATCTACTAAAATCATAAAATACCTTTTTCCATGATGAGAGGCTACCCTGTAGGGTCCTCACACATCAGCATGAAGTAAATCAAAGAGATGAGCAGAAGTGGTAGTACTTAGAGAGAATGGTAACCTTGTTTGCTTGGCAATTGGACAGACATTACACACATGATCTCCAAAACAACTTTGAATACCACTGATTTTCTTCAATACAGACAATGGAGCATGTCCTAGCCTTCTATGTCAAATGAAACTATCACTGTATGACTTATTCTGAACAGAGTTGCAGACACTATTTACAATACCAAACTTATTAGACAGATTATGCAACAAAGTAGTAGTAGTAGTAGCTGCATATTTATTTAAAGAGCCTGTTGTAGAACCAACCTTGTGTATGTAAAAGTCCATGATGTTCTCTACCAATCACTATCACCTTCCCACTTGAGAGCTCCTGAAACACATAAAAATCAGAAAAAAATCCAAAAAAACATTTCCATTCTTTTGTGATCTGAGAAACAAACAACAAAATAAACTTGAAGTCTGAGATGAATAACACATTATACACAGATCTGTTCTCAAAGATTGATGCTACACCTTTGTGACTGATAGAGACTTGTCTTCCATTAGGTAGGTTGACTTGATTTTTATGTATATTAGCTAGTTCTTCCCATTTACTTAGCAGATTCAGATTATGTACCATATAATTTGATGCTCTATTATCTACAATCCAATCACACTCAACAGTTTTAGACATACAAGCTATAATATTACCTGTTGCACCAACACTAGCTCAATTTGCAACAGGATCTATTCTTTTTCCCTTGTTGAGCATCTGAATTATTTGATTATACTGATCCTGAGTGAAAAATGGTGTTGTTGAAGAGCTCACAGTAGATGAGCTGGCTTTAGAACCACCCTGCATATCAAATGATGAAGCTTCTGCATTAGTGACATTATTAGCATAGGTGTTGAGAGTTTGGCATTCCTTTTTTCCTGTATTTGAAGTCTGCTGGATAGCCATGGAGTTTATAACAGTTGTCCTTGGTATGCTCTTTGTAACTACAGTACTCACAGATGAGAGTAGACTTGTTCACATAGTTCTGATTCCCAAAACTGTTTCTAGGCCTGAATCCACCACTAGATCCTCTATTGTTCACATGAGAAGTGGATTTACTGTACCTATTACTCATCAAGGCAGTTGTATCACTGCCACTGTCCTCAGCAAATGTCATTGATGAATTATTACAACTGTTTCTCCTTTGGCTTTCAACATTTACTATCATTGCATAGGCCTGATTCACATTTGGCAATGGCACAATCATCAACACTTGACTTTTAGCATGGTCATAAGACTCGTTTAGACCCATCAGAAATTTCCAGAGCCTTTGCAGATGAAAATGATCCGTATACTTCTTAGATTCAGGGCATGGACATGAATGAGGTGGAATAAGTGCTTGAAACTCATCCCACAGTTCTCTCAGTCTAGAGAAATACACAGAGGATGTGCCTTGAGTTAGGTTTGCAATCTCCTTATGCAAGTAAAAGGCTCTCGCAACATTCACTTTATCAAATATCACTCTAAAATTGTAACGCCCCGAACCATGACCTCGGCGAAGCACAGCACCCGGTGCCTAACTGCATATGACCGAGCAAACCACATGACTTGTTGAATTAATATGGGCATCAAAAGCATGCAATAGCAATGATTTAAAATATGTAAAACATAAATACTGAAAATATAATCTGAAATATAATAGCAGAAATATCTGAATAAAACATGATGAATCTGAGTGAGTGACATAACATGCTAAGCTAGTCTATGAAACCTCTAAACATGAGTCTGACTAAAAAACTGTTCTGCCAAGACAAGGCCCTCGCATACCTCTACTGTAAAATATAATCATGAAAAATAATCAATTGGCACCGTGAAGTGCAGGCCACGGGCAAAGGGACGTTAGTACATTTGAATTGTACCATATGTAAAGCAACTGAAAGAATATAAGCAGGCACATGAAATAACAGGAACATGAAACTGGAACTGAACAATATACATGAACATGATCTGACATGAATATAATAACATGTATAAAATATGTAAAATTGTATATCTGAATATCTGTGGGAGAGCATTAACAAAATCGACATGTTACCGCCACGTGTGAACGTGGCATCTAATCTCTACCCGATCAGCTAAGCCATCTCGCACCTTGCCGGGGTATGAGACATGAACATGACATGATGGATCCACTAACCCCACAAGGGTTAACATAAAGGTATCGTCCTCTGGACGGAGCGATCCTTATCCTACGCTGGCAAACACAGTTTCAGGCTAACTGATACTTCTCGGTAATCTGTGCAACTCCCAAAATATGAACATGAATATAGTTGGCTTGTAAGCCAATGAATTTCATGAAAGAACTTGTAAAACATAGTTTGAAGTTTATAATTTAGCATGTGAAGAGATACATAATATACCTTGTATAACTCATGAAAAATATGTATATTTTCATAGATTTAGTGACAATGATTCATGACTTGATATTCAAGAACTCATGGAATTTAAAGCATACGCTCATAGATTATAGATTACAGACAAGTGCATGACAGTCATAATCACATATCATGAATGCAATTAACGGAGACAAGATATAACATGAAATATAATTGTACATATACCATGTATATAGGGTCATCATGAACTTGAATAAAACTCTAGGTTATAAAAATTCATGGTTCCATAGATATTAGTGGCATGAGGAAGAACAATAATGTTCCTACAGCAAATAGAAGCTCTACATACCTTAATCGCTCCAAAACTTGTAATAAAAATCTGAACTTGGAAAAAGAAGCCCAAAGATTGAACCTTGAGCCTTGGAATGGGTTTATCTTGAAAACCTTAGGTTAAGAACAATGAACTTTATTCCTACATCATGGTCCTCTTTTCTTCTTCAATATGAGCTAAACTTTCCATGGATCGTCGACTAAGAGCATCGACTACAACATTCGCTTTCCCTGGATGATAAAGAATATCTACATCATAATCCTTTATCAATTTGAGCCATCTCCTCTGCCTAAGATTCAACTCATGCTACATGAAAATATACTTAAGTTTCTTGTGATCTGTGAAATGTTACGGTTCAATTTTATACGGAGGCATAAAAACTACTGGATAACTTATGGACTCTTGGAATTTATTTATTTTAGAGTCGTTACCTATTTTATAAGAAAATATAAGAAAACCATTATTTAAAGAATTTTTTAAAATCAAGAGAAAAATCCTAAATCAATCAGAGTTCGGGTAAGGATTCAAATGATCCTCGGAAAAGGTGTTAGGCACCCCAGTATTAAGAATCTGTAAAATACAGTTGACCTCGAGTCTTATAATATGAAATTACTTAAAATTGCTTAGTGTTTAAAAGTAGTGCAAAATATATTGTCATTTCAAAATCTTCCGCCAAAATGTAGCTTTTCACGCAACGCTTTAAAGTACACAATTTCTTTTGAAAAACTCCTCTTTTGAAAAATACAAAGATCTTTTCTTTCATAAAGATAGCCAAATTGTTTAATTCTTTTCAAAAACATTTCATCCTTAAAAGGATAGGTCTAGTTTTTGTTCCCTTTCCCAAACTCTAATTATAAAGGATTTTCTTATTTTTTCTTTTTACAAGAAAAATTATGATCCTGATTAAAGCATCACTAAACCCAGATTTGAAACTATATCAAATTGAGAAAATTATATCTTTTCGCAAACTTTAAAATCAAGTTAATCTTATTTATTTGCAAAGCATTAATTGAAAGGATTTAAGAGCATGTAAATAAATAGCCGGGAAAACCAACCTTTATTTAATTATCCGAAAGAAATGCTTTTTTTGAGATATAAAATATTAGCAACTCTATAATTTAGTTCTACTTAAAGGTTCCAATAATACTTAGTTTTACAAATTGCAAGTATAAGAGAAAAAACAAAGTAACGCGTTGGTGGGTATACCGGCCCACCAACTACCGTATTAAAAAAATCCTATTTCTATGTCATTTTCACCCATGGCGCCTTCTACATTTTTACGCATGATTGCGCCTTCTTGCAAATACTAGTACCATTTTCACCCATGGTTGAGTCTTCACTTCAACCAGACTCAACGAAATAATGCATTGTTGGGCCCTCAGGCCCAACAGCTCAAGCAGATTTGCGAAAGAAGCAACAGAGGTGGGCCGCAGGCCCACGAGACATGCACAAGGGGTGGGGAAAACACATATATCAGTTAGAAAGCATCTAATTATACCAACTATAAATAATTTTGCAAATAAAAATAAACACTCATCATACATACTCGGCTAATTAAGACTAGACAGAAACAGTATGCCCAAGGCTAGTAATTTAAATGACTTAGTTCAGACTTGGGCTCAGATAACCCACCACACAAAGCAGGCCTAACGATTTAGATATACCAGAGAAAGAGGAGGCAAACCCAATCCATACATGTTTAGATTTTAAAGAAGAAGAAAGAAAACAGGCTCCACATGCATCGATCCAATTCCCTTGACTCATCTAGTATACAGGCCCATATCAGGCACACTTAAACACACAAGAGGCTGGTATACACAAGATATCTGAAATATATATATAATATATACTTGGAGATATACAAGTACAACCACGATATACACTTGGTATATATATCAAGGCCTTCCTGCCATGTATATCCTGGAGCATATCAATGTATATCCTGTCATATGCAAAAATCAGAGAAGATGGAATAGGCTAAACTAGATAACTAAGACAGATCACTTATATCCTAAAAGAGAGTACCAACACATATTCAGCAAGTTCTCAAATAGTCATATCATCTCACAATATTTATGCTCAGTCATGGGCAATAGTCAGTTTCTCAAACCAAAGGGAGACAAATATGGACTTAGGCAGACTTGATACAAAAAGAAATCATGCTTGACATAGTATTAGACATGAACCAGCAACTAATCAACGCAGCATTTCAAGCAGGCAGGACCATTCCAAATATTCCAAACATACAGAGTCACATTTATACCATATATTTGTTGGTTACAATGGTGCAGGAAACGGAAATAAGTAACTGCTAAGTATTACAACACAATGAACTTACAACAAACTGGAACAAGAAACTGGAACAGTTTTGATATGCTGAGTCGAGTGATGACACTCTTTTTTTTTTGTTTAAGGGTTGCTCGCCCTACCTGTCTTTAAGACAAGATTGCCCCGTATGTATCCTTTCTACGTTCTGGACAATAGTCTCCCAAGATAAAATAGCAACTCAACAAATGAGCAAAGGAAACTCAAGTGTTACCTTGAAGAATTTTGAGTAATAAAATGATGCTGGAAAGTAGTAGGAAGAAACTGATTTCGTTTGTGTGTTCTGTTTGTTCTCAACAATTGGCAAAGGCTCCATTATATAGTTGTAGGAGAGGACTTCCCAACTGCCCACATAATTGTTGTTACTGGCCAAGTAATGACAATTATGGATGTAGTAATTCAGCCAAAAGAAATGGTGAATTGATGTGCAACGGATTAGGTCCTCCCTCCTTTAAACACGTGGGATAACCATTGGGGTCCCAAACCCCAAGCCAATGTTGAGACTTATAAACTAAACAAATCTTTCTTCCCCTACCGATGAGGGAGGATTGGTCTTTACCACCTTTTTCCATGCTTCAAACACCTCACTTCGTGGACCAATATCTCTTTCATTTCTCAACGAAATTTGATGATCCTTGGCCCTACGGTCATCTACTTACTTAGTAGATTATGCACGTGTGAAGAGCCGAAGTTTCCAACATGCGGAACACTAGTGTTTAAGCCATTAAAGATGGTTGGACGCAACTCCCGCCAAAGACAAATTTCCAACAATATTATGCATACAGAGTCTTAGAATTTGGCAAGGGGAGCATAAGGTTGGCCCTATAGACATGTAAGGTAAGCAAGTATGACCAAATGATCAGCTGAAAATGACATCTTAGATAGATGGGGGCTATTTAGGCCAGAACAAAATGCATATAAGCCTAGACATACTACTGTGCGAGCAACAATACTTAACCACATAACCCTGAGTCCACATGACAGGATGGAATTGATGAACACATGAGACCCAAACTAATGCCAAGACAGAAAGAGCACACTTACATCAGGGGATGTGTCTTAAAACTAGCAATATCAAACAAATGCACAAACATGATCCAAACCTACTGGGCATTTTATTCCTCTGAGAAAAGAAGGATAAATATGATATAACATATAGGCACAGCAGTAGGCATGCAGACATAGGTATCAACCATTTCCAGGTAGTATCCTGCAGATATGTAGGACTATATGGACTGGACTAAACATGCATATCCTATGAAGGCCAGTGAAGTATGATATAAATGACCCAATGAGACTCATATGCTGACATGCAGATAAGTGGACATTAGGATTAGTGAACAAGTGTATGACCTACCCAGATCCAGATATGAATGACAAAACACACAAGACTTAAGCAGTCTTTTAAAGGCAGAATTTCAGCTATGCAGGGGTGTGGAAGCCAAGTTAATCATATCCCAACTCTATTCATTTTACATGAAAGCATGATGATACTTTGAAATATCCATGACGCGAATCAGATGATACCCAGGCAGACTCAAGACTAACCATACCAACTCAAACAGGTTCAATACATGGTAAACCAAGCACAAGACTCTAGCATGAGTAAACAAGTTTCAAGGACTTGCCTAACACTTTTATTACAACTTTTGACATTCAAGCATCTATCACACTTCATATTAACTGGTTCTAGTTCTTTTCCCACAAGTACACATTGTCAAATCTTCAAGGTGAGCATTTTATTGTCAGGGTAATCTTTTAACTCAAATGAAGTCCAGTAATTAACATGTATGACATATTAAATTCAATGCAGCTCCACTAACTATTTCATTTCAGAGCATCTCTATTTACAAACATCCAAACTAGTCAGACAAGTCAATCAAATATCTGTGATGGTCCCTATTGACCCTCCCATGTCCATTTTATAAATTCATAATTAAAATAACAAGTTCTCAAACCAGGTCTAGTCTTTACTACTCCTAAACTATGCAAAGAGACATGAGTTGATCATCAAAAATAACCACTTAAGCTTCCCAAACTTCATATTTATTGGTAAACAAGTCATGGTTCAATCCTAATTACATATACAAAGCTTGGACATAAAGAACAATCATCTGACACCAACTCCTACATTTTCCATTACATGAGAAGCATACACAGCTAACTACAATCAACACACACATGTATAGACCCTGCAAACAACCCAAGGCTAAACAGACTTACTTTAATGGCTCATCAGTGATCATTTGAAATAAATTAGTACTGATTACTATATCATTTCTTAATTAGGCATAACCAAAAATCTAGGGTTTCTAGTTTGCTCAAAATATGAGACTTTGCTTAACTTATGCCCAAAATATTGGATGTCCAGACCTCATGAAGCAAAGAAGGGAAAGATCCTTTATATAGGAACCACAATTTTCACTCCACACCGATGTGGGAGTTTTGATTTTTGGTGATTTATGAATTAATTTCGGTAGGGGGGGTGGGTGAGAGAGAGGCGAGCATTTAAGGCCACGCACAGCACATAGCTGCTGTATCGTTACAAATGAGGGGCAAAATAGGGTCTTACGCCTTTAATAGCCGCAGTGGATCGCGTCTGGTCCAAGAATGGACTGGGCTTGGCTTTATAAAGAAAAGGTAAGGGACCCAAATTCGTGAAATAGAAAGGGGCGGGGCATTGGAGATAGGTTTTACAAATATGGTCACTAGATAAATAACCATATGACCATTTCTATTTCAATTGTGACCTAAACCGGTCAATTTAAACAATTAGAGGCTAAAATCAAAATACAAGCCAGAAATTGATGTCATATTTTAATTAAATTTCTTTAATTTCGCCGAGTAAACTATTAACCAATATAATATGAATAATTTAGACAATTAATTGAATAATCCTCTTTAAATTATAGAAATTGATATATATTTCTTAAAAATATGCAAACGAGATACAATAATATATTCGATAATATTTTGCCATATCATGGCAAAATGTTATCAGAATAACTTCGTAAAATCATTTTCGGTTTATGCAATGTATATATCACTCTGTTTATAACTCAAAAATTCTGAATAATTAAATAATGTATTGGATGGTAAAAATTAGGTGTCAACATGAAAATGTCAACGAAAACTACATACAAGTAGTGGCGACATATTTAAGCGCAAAAATCACGGATGTCATATCTAAATCATTAGTTGGATAGTTCTTTTCATGAGGTTTAAGCTGTCTGGATGCATAAGCTATAACCTTAACATCCTATATTAAAACACATTCGAGACCAACGCCTGATGCATCACAATATACTACGAACCCCTCAGTCCCCTATGGCAATACTAACACCGGAGCAGAAGTCAGTTTCGTTTTCAATTATTCAAAATTACACTCACAGGCATCTGACCACTGAAATTTGACTTTGGTAAGAGTTAATCTAGTCAATGGAGGAAAAACCCTCTACGAAACGTCTGTAATAGCTTGCCAGACCCAAGAAACTTTTTATCTCAGAGATTGAGGTGGGTCTAGGCAATTCTTTACATCATCTATTTTATGAAAATCAACTTAGACGCCTTCACTTGAAATCACATTGCCTAAGAATGCCACTGACTTTAGCCAAAACTTACACTTGGAAAAATTCGTGTAGAACTCGCGATCCTGGAGTATCCGCAACACAATTCTGGGATGTTCTGCATGATCAGCCTCACTACAAGAATATACTAGAATATCATCAATGAATACAATGACGAAAAGGTCAAGATAAGGCTTGAAGACCATGTTCATAAGATCCATGAAAACAACTGGTGCATACGTCAATCCGAATGACATGACACAAAATTTGAAATGACAATATCGAGTTCTGAAGGCAGTTGTCGGAATGTCAACATCCTTAACCTTACGCTAATGGTACCTTGATCTGAGGTCAATCCTGGAATAACATTGGGTACCCTGATCTGAGGTCAATCCTGGAATAACATTGAGCACCCTGAAGTTGGTCAAATAGGTCATTGATTCTGGAAAGAGGATATTTATTCTTAATGGTGACCTTGTTCAACTGTCGGTAGTCAATGCACATACGCAAAGATCCATCCTTCTTTCGAACAAACAAGACTGGTGCATCCCCAAGGCGAGATACTCGGCCTAGTAAATCTCTTATCAATGATATCTTTCAACTAGGTTTTTTAATTCCTTTAACTATGTTGGGGCTATTATGTATGGTGGAATAGATATCGGCTTAGTGCTGGAAAATAAATCAATTCCAAAGCCAATCTCCCTATCGGGAGGGACTCCGCAAATATCTTTGAGAAAGACTTTTGGAAACTCATTGACAACTGGTACGGACTAAAGAGTTGGGGTCTGGGAATCTGTTTCCCTAAACCGAACTAGATGGTAAATGTACCCCTTGGATATCATCTTTATGTATTTAAGATAGGAAATAAATCTTCATATGGGTGCTACTACATCACCTTCCATTCTATGACTAGTTCACCGGAAAATTTGAAACTGGAAATTTTGGTCCTACAGTCTACTGTGGCATAACATAAAGACAACCAATCCATACCCATGATTATATCGAAGTCTACCATTTTTAACTCTACCAAATCGGCTACGGTAATGCTGTGATAGACATTAACTGGACAACACTTATGTACTCGTCTAGCTATAACTAACTCATCAACTAGAGTGGATACTTCAAAGAGTTCATGCAACTTTTCTGGTAACATCCCAAATTTCTTAGCAACAAATGGGGTTACATAAGATAAGGTAGATCTAGGATTCATAAGGGCATAAACATCAAAACTGAAAATAGTTAATATACCTGTGACCACATCTGGATGAGCTTGTGTATCCTGACGGCCTGATAGTGCATACAAGTGGTTTGGACATCTGCCTGCGTTACTAGATTTTGTTGGACCACGCCTTGATTGGCCTGTGAATTATGAGGAACTGTTGAATTTGTGGACTGAGCCACATTACCTCATGTACCATGCCTCGTTGATGGGTAGTCTTTTTTAAAGTGACCCTGGAGAACTGGTAAATACTTCTGCTACGAAAAAAGGTTGTGATAAGAAATTGACCTTGCTGACCACACCCATAACAAACATCCATACCCATGCGACACTCACCCGGGTGCCTCTTACCATACTTATCACAAACTAATTGTTGAAGGTACTTTGACCCATACTGGCTTGTGTCTTGGAGCTTGATGCTCTGAAGTTTTGTCTCTTCTGATCCTTCCTGAACTTTAGGTCTGGGACATTGGCTAAAGATGGTGCGGGTCTTGATGACCTATTTTTGAAGAATTGTTTGCGTCCACCACTACCATGACTGAAATGACCTGAAGACTTAACTCTCTTATTGTACTCATTGTCTTTCTTTTTCTGTAATGTTTTCTCCTCTTTTATTCTGCTCTCATTACCTTGTACAAACATACCATATTGGTAATAGTCATTTCCTTGTTCTGAGCAGCAATATTCACAACATCAAACAACTGGGGATCAAGACCATATAAAAAACGTTTAACTTTGGCCCTCATGTATGAAATCATATGCGGAGAATACTTTACCAAAGAAACAAAATGAAGATAGTACTCATGTACACTTATGTCGTTCTGCTTGAGTGTTTAAAACTCAATGGCATTTGCCTCCCTGACCTCAATTGGTAGACAATATTTAATAAAGGCACCTGCAAGCTCATTCCAAGTCGCAGGAAATGCATCCTCCCATCGGGACTGTCCCCAAAACTCATATCGGATATTGGTAACATCCTGTAACTGATAATCTCCCAACTGTGCTGCCTCTAACTCGGTAACATGCATGACATGAAAGACCTTCTGCAACCCGTCAATGAAATTCTGCGGATTCTCTGTCTAACTAGACCCCGTGAACACTAAAGGGTCCATGCTTAGAAACTCTCGAGTCCTGAAGCTAAATGACTCTCTGCTAGCCCCTGTACTTGTAGTCGTTCCCTGACGTTAGGCATATGTAACACCTCGTACCTTCAAACTAAGTCTTGTTCATTATCCATGAGTGTAGGAAACCAAAACGTGGAGTTTAAGTTGAAAAACCAAGTTCAGTTATTCAGATGGAATTTGATGGTAGATTATACGGACCGTAAAATATTTTACGATCCGTCAAATGAACCATCAATTTCACTTTTGAAATTGACGGCCATACTGTAAATTCTATGGACCGTTAAATTATTGACGGCCCATCAATCTTCACCGTCCCAGAACTCCAATTTTACAAATCAGAATACTTCTGAAAACCTTTCTCACGGTATTGATGTTGTAACATAATATTTGAGGCATGAAAAGTAGTAAGTGTCTTTTCCATCATGTCCTCATCATTTACAGTTTCACCACATAATCTTAACCGGAAAGTGATCTTGTGTACAACAGAATTATACACAATTACGATCTTAAAATCTTGAGATTGTAAGTGCATCAACTCATAACGAGCTCTTGACAATATTGTGGCTTTTAGATGGTCATACCGTCCCTTCAAACTAGTCCATAGTTCAAACGATTTTTTCAAGATTAAATATTCACATTTTAACCTTTCATCAGGGTGATGACGAAGAAAAATCAAAACTTATTTCTTTATCCTGACTTGATGCTTTATTTCGTTCGACTATAGTATCACCAAGCCCCTTAGCGGCAAGGTGTATTTCAGCATCAAGTACCCATGACAACTAGTTCTTTCCAGAGATGTCAAGTTCCATCAATTCAAGCTTTGATAAATTTGATATAGTGAAAGCTATCATAAAAATAAATAAATTAGAAATGATAAGAATTTTTATCAGTGAAAATCTTTCAAAATCACATGGTTGTATACTAACTCATGAATATAAAAGTTTACATCTACTGTTACTTTATCATGTATCACAATAAGTTGATGCTTAATATTAATTTACACCATGTATACTAAATGCAATTATGTAACTAGGCAACCTCAATAAGTTTAATTTATAAAACATCATTTATGTCAATTAGTTAGTTTACTGTTACTTTTTATGACCGTTCAAAAATTATAACAATTGTAAATCGTTCTAAGGTAAGTTAACATAGTGTTCAAAATTGAGAATGAATGAACTGAATATTAATTCGCTATCATATATAATCATGGTTGCATGAAAGTATTTTTTTTCTTTCTAAATTAATATGCTAACCTTTGGTATTAAACACGTAACAGATGATTGCATTCATTATATTTACCAAAGACTAAACTAGGATCCGACAGAAGCTAGTAGAAATTATATTAAACATATATTTGAACTAGTGTTAGAAATTATATTAAAGATATATTTGAACTAGTGTAAAATCAAAGTTAAAAGCCTTTTGTCTTATAACTTATTAATATTATAATATTGGTAAGAATAAAATTGTAAATACATACCAGATGAAGATGTAGGATCAACTTCAAAAACATGAGTGAAATTAGAGTCTCGTGGAGGATGCTAAGCGACTATGATTTGAGCAATTCATGCTGATAATGTGTTGTAAATTAAGAGCAAATAAAATAATATAAAACAAGAAATAGACGAGACAAGATATATAGAGAGAAGGAAGACTTTCTTATTTCTAGTATGTTCAAGTCTCTTTAAATGTATACAAGTATATTGAAGTGTATATTACACTTTTATTTATACGATGTTGTGATCATCCTAAGAGTTACAAGACTTAATTACACACTTAATAAATACATGAATTAAATTGGTTCATCCATACAATTAAATGGATTCATAACATATTTGAAAATTTTGAAAAATTAAATGGACAGTCACATAACGTAATGTATTTATAACCATAACGTAATGTATTTGTAACAACCTTAAAATAGTTACTTTTTCTAGATTTTGAAAGTCGTTGATGGGTTAATTTGGACTACCAAAGCCCAAATTGATTCAACTTTTATATGGATGTCATACTTACAATCGTGTTTCAATTGATTCGCCAATAACTGCATGCGCAGTCCAGCCAAGGTTAAAGTGGCTGTATTTTCCTAACCTTAATTTAACGGATTATTTACACAATATAGTATTTTTTGAGTCCAACTTTTAAATTTAGGTCTTTGTTATCCTACTGGAAAAATTTCTCTTTAAAAATAATTGAATAATTATTTTATAGGCAAACATCAAACAACAATATAATTTTAGACCCGGACTTTTGCAACTTCTGTCGCTTATATCTAGAGTTGATTCTAAAATAGCTAAACTTATGTAAATTATAAAAGTTGACTGTGCCTTTAATAGGCCCAAAATCGGCTAACTATGCACTTGCCTCGTAATATTTTGATTATTTTCACAAGCCTAAATTTAATGAATTATTTGCACAATATTTAAACTTTTCTTAGACTACTCTTTTTTTTGTTTTTGTTTTTGTTAGTCTACTAGCTAATTAATCTCGTCTTTAAAAGTAATTGAATAATCTTTTTATAGATAAAAATGCTGTTTCGGAAAAGTAAAAAGAAATATTTTCATTTGGCTAATATGGAAAATTCAATTAGTGGCTTGAAAAAGAACATTTGTGCAATTGTCCCAAAATTTACTTTTTCTCCTGCCAAAAAGTAATCTCCTTTACGTCCAGTGAAAAATAGGCGGGTCAAATTGGCGGTAATATTTTCGTAACTATGGCGCTTCATGTTTAATTTATATGATATTTTTTTTTAATCTGTCTCAAAAAAATATATTTTTAAATTTAAAAATAATTAAACTTTATAAGATAATTTATAATCATACATTTATATGACACTTATTTTTAATCACACATATTAAAAGTATTACTTTAAAAAAAAAAAAAATCTGTGTTAAGTTAAATAGTGTGATGGAGGGATTTAGTAGTCAAAAGCTCACAACTAGCGCGGGATTTTCTTTTTGGCGCCAATCTTCCCGCCTTAGGGTTTTGCCGCCATTACAATTCACTACTACACACACTAGTATTTATACATCACATAAACAACACAATATTCACAAATGCATAATTTCCATTCAATTTTGCTCATTTCTTTAAGTTAAATTAGCATCAACACCTCCGATTATCATGGTTGTAGCATTAGGTCCCGGAAAATTCTACGGCAGCAGCCTACCGCGGCCGCGATTTTACTCCAACCCGAATGGGGAACGGGTCGATCCACCTGTATCCGTTTTGGATCCGTTAATGTCATGGGCTGAAGAAGCTCACTGGTCCATGGGTGGTCTAAGCTTCAAACGCCTTCGTCTTCAAGGACGGATCGAAGGCAACATTAACAAACTCAGAGCTGAGCACGAGAAGATTGACAAGAAGGCTGCTAAGAAGAAATCGTTATCTCCAGTTCATGTAAGTCCGTCTCCTCCTGCTCCGTTAAATTTGAAGAGGAAAATGCGGTTGATCGACGAATCTGATGATGAAAATGAGGGGGAAGTTGAGGGGAGAGTGGAGAAAAGAGGTCCGGCGAGGAAATTGAATGATGATTTCGATAGAGTTGCCGAGGAGAGTGCTCCGATGATGAGAACAAGGAGTGGGAGAAATAGAGAGGTTGTTGTTGAAGTGGTAAATAAGGTGAAAACTAAGGTTAAGGGTAGGAGATTGGTGAAGGGAGTGAAGAGTAGTGAGAAGAAGAGTGGATTAGTGACGCCGAGTGGGAAAAGAGCTTCGCCTAGGTTGGCGAAACGTAGGTCGCCTTGAAGGTGTTTGATTATTTGTGTCACTGAATGAAATCTCTGGGTAAAGGATTGTTGAAACATGTGTTGCCTTGAAGGTGTTTGGTTATTTGTTTCAATGAAATAAATCTTCATAGTACAGGATTAGTGTGTTGCCTTTTGAAATGTTAGTTGGAAAATGAATGGGAGTTTTATTATTACAAGAAACAATCCAGTTTTCTTTTTGTTGCTCTATGTTGAATCAATCATATACTATAGTATTGGTAAACTGCGGTTCATCTTGTTACTTTGGTCCTCGGTATACATTGTTTGCCTTTTAGTTAAAGTTACAAAATAAACTTAATTTTGAATCTGCAACTGATCCACATGAAAATAGAACTTTTGCTCATTAATAAACTTCATAATTTGACCCTCCATGTTTGATTGGTTGATGAATTAATCTCTATGAAAATAGGCGGAAAATGTGGTTGGTTAATGAATTTGATGATGAAAATGAAGAGGGCGTTGAGAGGAGAGTGGAAAAAGGGGACTGGTGGCGAGGAAATTGGATGTTGATTTTGATAGAGTTGCTACAAGGAGTGGAATAAATAAAGAAGCTGTAGTTGAGGAGGTGAAAAAGTTGAAGGTTAAGGGTAGGAAATTGGTGAAGGGGGAGTGAAGAGTGGATCGGTGACGCCAAGAATTCTGGAGATTATTGAAATGTGGGTTGTCTTGAAGGTGTTTGAATGAATGAAATCTTCATAGTACAGGTTTAGTGTGTTAAACTTTGAAAAGTAAGTTGGATTGCTGTAGTAAGTTAATCTTGATATAGTGAATGAAAGTTTAATTATTACCAGAAACAATCCAATTGTTTATTTTTTTCTGCTTTATGTTTGAATGTCTTTGGTGCTTGGTCTCTTGTGCAGAATCATATGGAGTATTATATTATTGATAAATTCTGGCGCATGAAATAGAGAGATCAAACATAACGAATATTTGTTTTGGCAAAATTATTGTTGAACATGATAAAACGAAAAAAGATTGCCAATTTAGGGACTTTAAAAACTAGATTCTGGATATATAGATGAAGAAACTATAATACAATTTCTGGTCCAACTCTTCTTCTACTTCTCTTTTTATCTGAAATTGAACCACATTTTGGCAATCATAAGTTTGTTTTCTATGCAACTAATTATGTTTATAGAGCCCATTTGGACCAGATTTATTCTGATGTCTCCTTAATCTCCAGCTGGATCAGCAGGGCCTTGGCTTATAGTTATGGATACTCAACAATATTCGCACAGTTTAGGAGAATTCAGATGATATTAGTTAAATTATTAACTGTAAACTAAACTTCCATGTCTACAATACTAGATTAGAGAAAAAACACTCGCTCAACTCCTCCTTTACCAGGGCAGTTTAATACATCTTTCTTTGCTATGAAGAAAGGGGAGCCAATGGTGAATCTAGAATTTTGAGTTTTAGATTTTAGATTTTAGAAAGGCAGTTTAGGGCCTGTTTGAAAAGCTATCCTGTAATTGTATTGAAGTGAATTAGGTGTAATTACACAGTTTTGGCATGTAATTACTTGGTCACCATATAATTGGTTGTAATTGGAGTGTTCTAATTACACTCAAATTCTCAAAAGAGGCTGATAATTACATGATGTAATTACAAGATTATTTTTTGAATTTTTTTTCTTTTTTTAATTATTTTTTATTTCTATTCTTTTTTTTATTTTTTAAATTTATTTTTATTTTTATTTTTAAATTCTTTTTGTTTTCCAAATATTTTTCTTTTTATATTATTATCTTTTATTTTTCATTTCTCAACCTTTACTTCAAGTTCTACATAATTTCTCATATTGTGCTTCTTTTATTATTTAGTTTTCTTTATTTTTTTATTCCACTTATCTATGTTGACTTTCTTATTTGTTTTTCTTTATTTTTTTTATTTCAGCTAGCTATGTTATTATTCTAATTTTTTTTTTTAAAAAGTTACACCTAATCTTAGAAAGGATAAGTCATCCACAAACTTGACATAACGAGTTAGTGATGTTATTGAAGTTGAATTTCGTTGTTGGATGAGGTTATATGCAAGTTTAGCGTATATTGAGTGATGTTAGTATTGATAGATTACTTTTTAACATTTACATAATATTATGAAATTATGGTTGTAAATATTATTTTTTTTGTCAAGCATGTTGTCCGTGATGTTATTGCAAAATGTATGTTTCTTAAGAAGTTCTTATTAATTGATTCAATTAAAGTATTATTTATTTATATATATCAACTTTTTCACAATACTAGTTACAGATTTATAATTATTTAGTTCTATATATTAGAAGTAGTATGTATCTTGAATACACAACGATAGATCAAATTAAGTAATATTTCTTATATGAACATATATTTGTCAAACATTAAAGTTTAGCTTTTGATAGTTAATTTTTTATTTTTAAAATATAAAATATTTAACTGTGTAATTACACTTGTGCAACCAAACAGTACGCTTGTAATTACAGTGTAATTACCTTATGATAAATAAACAGATCATCGTAATTATTATACCTGTAATTACTAGGTTGTGTAATTATACCAATTTCAATTGCCAGGTGGCTTTCCAAACGGACCCTTATTAGATTTTGGATAAATTGTTTATATATGTTAATTAAATCTCTTAACACAAATATCGGATTTTGGCCAAAGCTAAAACTCTAGCTCTACCTCGGGTGGAGCAAATTATGTCTCAATTAAGCTTTTCCGCTTTAGACTTCGCAAACTAGAGGAACCATGTAGAACTCACTGCACCCAAGAGTGGCTTAGTCGTCAATGAAGTGGGTTGAACACCATGATGTCTCAAATTTAATTTTCAGAAGAGACAAAACACCAGGTGATTTCTTTTCATCTGTTCTAGCATTGGAGGATAGAGTTACTTGGTACTTGCCGTGGGAGGTGACATGTATCCCGTGAAATTAGTTGAGATATACGCAATCTGATCCGGACATCACGATTATAAAAAAATGTATGTAGACCACACTCCACAAGGAAGATGCCAGTGAGATGGTAAGAATCAAGATTGGAGTTCAAAAAAGATTAGAAGTCTTCAACTTAACGAATACTCTTCATTTTTTTACTCTGTTTTATTTTGCCGTATGATATTGACATGCTGCCTTTAAAATTGGCTTGTGAAATGGAGTGCAGCAAGGAATCTGGCAGGGTGTAAAGTTAGGCAACAACTGCACTAAGGAACGACACACATTGAGTCTAAGAAGTAAATGTTTCCAAAAGAGCGGATATTCCACCATTTCTCTCTTACTTTTTGTCCCAAAACAGTTGGTACTTAGTACTATCTTTCAAGTAATCTAACCGTTGGAAAATTGCTATTCGGTCGTGTCTACCCGTAAGGGTGCTAATTAGCTTGTTAGCTCATTAGTTTGTCCTCCTCTTAAATTCTAATAATTAGCGTATAAATATACCATTATAGATGTTGAAAAAGAATGATTTTCACATTAATACGACAATTAGATTTGCATCGTCTGATAGAATCTGACAACCGATGGCACGAGTCGTGGTTGCAGACGATCCGCTTCCGCAAGAAGAAAATATGTAATTCTCCTAAACTAGTATTTTATGATTCAAATACTACACTAATAATTTAAAATATCTTTTACAAAGTTAATTACATGTGACTCTTTAATTTATACACTTTAATTGATGACTTGATAAAAAAATGATGATTAACCATGTGTTATCACTGTTAAAGTAAATAGTGTAAAAAAGTTCCACATTATCATGTTCTTAAAGCTCTATTCACCAAAAATATCTCACAAACAACACAGCAACATAGAAATCAAAGAGAAAGGGGAAAGTGGCAAAGAAAGAGGAGTAAACTAGAAAGAGCAAAATCAAGAATCCATGGCTGAAATTAAAGAAGAACCACAGTCATCTATGCTTCTGTTAAAACTTATGAGCAAAAGAAGAACATGGGTATTCCTCTTTATTACCGTTTACACAGTTCTACTCTCACTTTCTTGGAATTTCCTTAAATCAGTTCTTTCTTGGTACGAATCCACCAGTTCAGCTTTATACGGATCCATAGTACTAGGACTTGCCTTCGGAGTTTTATCGATTGTATCAGCTTTAGTTGTTGTTGTTCCAGCTACTTTAGTTACTTGGATTACTATTTTGGTTTTACTTACATTTGCAGGAAAAGGGAGAAGGGATTTGGTTATGGATGGGAAGAAATTGACGGCTGAGATTTCTGGGTTTGTTGTTAGGGTTTTGATTAGAGAAGGGAATCTTGTCGCTGCCATTTGTGCTGTTCTTGGGTATTTTGCACTTGTTAGGAGGAATAAAGAAGAGGGTGTTGATTATTGAGTTAAAAAAAAAATATTGTCTACAAAGATTACTACAACAAGCTTTTCATTCAATACATTGAGCGGTGGCTAGAATCCTTTGCGGATGATTTTAATATGCGACAAGTATTTTAAGTGGCAGAGTCATCTTGCTGTCACGATCCATTGAGATTTAGCCCTTTTGTCGCTCTTAGTGGTAAAAAAAAAGCTTTTCATTCAATTTTCTCTTTGTATGCTATGATTTAGATAACAATTTAGTCTAGTGGATGGGGGGCTTCGATTGATGAAAAGTGATCACATGGAAGTAGGTCGTTTTTCTTCATGTCGTCCTTTCAAGACATTTGAAGAAGGCGCCGCGTGATTTTTAGGGGGCTTTGGGATTGGTTCATTCAGAAATCATAATTTGGAAAGCTTGAGTCTTTGAGCTAATTGGAAAATGGAAATTCCTTTTTCTTCTTAATTGTCATATGATGTTAGATTAGTTTTAAGGGTGTAAGAAATTTTCATTTAAGGCAGCTGTTAGAATTGGTAGTTTCGTCTAATAGTAGAAATCATAAATGTTTTCTGCAATGTATGATGTAATAGTGAGCTTTGTTTGTTATGTATAAACTATAGTGGAAAAGGGGAAATGTTTTTATGCTGATGAAAGGTATTGTAATAGGTACAAAATGAAATATTTTTTGCGCACAAATGGTAACAATCCAATCTCTCATTTTGAGTATTTACCTGTTGTTGTATGATTTGAAACTTCATATAATGTTTTTGGACTTGTTGATGTGTTTGGGTTGGGACCGGAGGAGCTCGGGGTGTTTCGGCACCATTTAAGGATAATTGAAATTGCAAATTTTCTAGCGTTGATGTCTTTTTCGTCATTGCACAACAATTGTGATCGTGGAACATGGTGGAGTTCAAAAATATTGTCTGCAAAGAGATTGATTTTTGGGGGATTTGTGACTGATTCATTCAGAAATCAGAATTTGGAAAAGGTTATGGAAATTCCTTTGTCTCCTTAATTTATTATCATAAACTGCTAGATTAGTTTAGGGGTGTATGAAACTTTTGTTGGAAATTTACTAAATGTGGAATTAAGTATATCTCATTAATTTATGGCTCGAACAATTGGGGCCCGCACGTCGGAAACGTCGTTTCCACACACGTGCACACGTAGTGCCAAGTATCGCAAATTTCATTAGTGAAAGAGATATTGGTACGTATGTAATACGTTTGAGACATATAATTATGGACGGTTATTGGCCAAATGACAAAGTATTCCATGTTGGTAAACGAAGGAAGAAGTGTACGAAGTATAAGATGAAACGAATCGGATTACGTCGTGGAGGGCCGCGGCGCCATACCGTCGGAGGCAGATTGCCGCGACTGGAAGTTGAAAAAATCCGACCTTTGGGCTGGTTTTGGATAATTGATTCTCCATTATTTGACACATGAATTCAACCATTATTTGACTGAATGTAACCCCTCAATCAAGTGTCATTACATGGCTATTGAAGGCCATTAGTTGACTAGTTGAGGGGTCTTCTACTTGCACTATAAATTGAGGCCTTAGGCTAAATTGAACTCAACACTTAGAAAATACTCAAGATTTTCTGAATTCATCTTCTTCCTCTCTAAGCAAAATTACTATACTCAAAGTTCTTCAAGAGTAACACTTGAGTTTCCTTTGCTCACTTGTTAAAGTTGTTGTTGTATCTTGGGAGACTATTGCTTAACACCGTAAAAGGAGATATACGGGGCAATCTTGTCTTAAAGACAGAGTGTCATCACTCGACTCAGCAAATCACACAAAACAGTTTGTTAAGTTCTTGATTTCCAGTTTATTGTAATATTTAGTTTATCATTTCTTACTATTGTAATAGTTACTTACTTCTCGTTTCTTGCAACAGTTGTATCCCAACAATTTTAACTTAGCCCTGCTTGTAGAATGGGTTAGATTTTTTTTTTGGGAACTTTTTGCTTTATCTAACAGTAGAAATCATAAATGTTTCTTCTATCTATGGATGTATTATGCAAAATGTATCATATTGTAAATTTATCGGTTCTGAACTTGCCATTGAATTCATCATTTATTTTAATTATTAAATTCATAATTAAATATTTATATAAGTTAAATATTTTTTTAGTGGAGTACAAAATATATATCTAAGTAAAATTTATTACTTTATCCGAATTGGTACCTAATATTGTAACTCCTGTACATAACTCCCTTTTGTATAATAAAATCTTTATTTACCAAAAAAATATTGTAACTCCTCCTCTCTTTCCTTTTTGTTGTTTTCAATTTATATCCGAAACTTACTGGCCAAATAATACACACATTTTTTGTAATTATAAGTACACAATCTATTAATTTTTATAAATACTTTGTTTACATTTTCATCAAAAATTTATTTATTTCTATTAGGTTAATGAATTTTACGCATTAAGCTCATTTCTTAAAAGAAATCCATGTGCTCAAACTCATGTATTCTAAGAAACTACTAGTATTAAGATTTACATAAAAATAGTATCTTTTTTATAAATTTTATTCACTTAATTAAAACTATAGATCTTAAGACATTTTCTTCATACTCTATGAAAATCACCGCTTGCACAATAAAAAGGTAATAACACATTAATTATAAGTTGAAAAAGGTTGGAAAGTCTTGCCTAATAGTAGGAAAAAGAAAGAAAGAGAGAAATATCATTAAAAACTTAAAAATTGAGTGAATCCGAACCAAACCGACAATAATCAAACTGATGCATAATGTATTATATTAGATTTAGTTTGATTTTAATAATTAAAAAATTAAGTAAATTAATTCGATTTTGATTTTAACAAAAAACAGACACACGAACACTCCTTCAAGTGACACTACTTGTATGCAACACAAAAGCAAAATTTCTTCGTCTGTGAGGACCGAAACCAATTCATGCTATTACTGCATACCTTTACCTTTCTTACTACTTGTATTGTATGTTGCTTTATACTTTTTCCTTTCCCTTACTTTTATATTACTGCTATTTGACAGTAATATTCTTAGTTAAATAGATTTGGTTTTCAAGCCAAGAATATAACATTGTCCATATGGGTTTACTCTTTTCCTTTATGGGACCTTCAATTAATTCCTACAATTATTCCGTTTCTTTTTTTTTTACTTAATTATTCGATATTCAGTATCTGTATTGAGCTCTTCAAATAATTTAGCTTCATCCTGCATAAGATTTATTGGAGAAGAAATCGTTCCATTCAGATTTCATATCCAAAACTCGAATTCGAAACTTTTGATTAAGAATGAAAGTGTCATATTCATCCATTACAATCCTTAATGATATTATTCGTTAAGTATTACTCCCTTAGCCTCATTTTAAGTAACTTGAGCTCTTTTCACGTTATTAAGAAAAATAATACAATGTTTGTCAACTAACAATTAAGAAGTAGTAGTTGAATTGAAAACATAATAATAGAAAAATGACCTAACTTTCAGATTATATACAATATGGATCAATCCGAGTAAGGACTGAAAACATGGCTCAGTTTTTAATAGTAGTTTGGTATGCTGGATGAAATAAGCAAGGATATCTCATAAGGTTATTTTATTTTACTTTTTATATGAAATAGTAATTGTTGGAAATTTGTCTTTGGTAAGAGTTGCGTCCACCCATCTTTAATGACTTAAACACTAGGGTTTCGCATGTTGGAGACTTTGATTCTTCACGCGTGCATAATTTACCGAGTGAGTAGATGACCGTAGGGCCAAGGATCGTCAAATTTCATTGAGAAATGAAAGAGATATTGGTCCACGAAGTGAGATGTTTGAAGCATGAAAATGTGGTGTGGAACAATTCTCCATCATCAGTGGGGGAAAGAAGATTTGTTCATTTTATAAGTCTCAAAATTGGCTAAGGGTTTGAGACCCTAAGGGGTAACCCATGTGTTTGAAGGAGGGAGGACCTAGATGTGCTTGGGTTCGAGGCTAAGCCCACACACGCGCCACTACCGCCCGCCCATCCGGGGTCATGGGCTTATTATCTTTTTAGACCCAAATTGCTTAATATTTACAGTTTGGTCCCTGAAGTTTCAGGAAAGATAAAATTGGGAAGAGAACTCTCGACGGAGGGCAGAAAGTTTCTGCCTTTTGGGTTGGTTTTGGAGCGTTAAAACTCCATTACTTTAATTGTCATTACGTGGCTATTAACAACCATTAGTTGGCCAGTTGAGAAGTCACCCTCTACGCACTATAAATTGGAGCCTTTGGCTCAATTGTTGAGACTAGAGAGAAAAACAAAAACAAAAATCTTCTTACTACTTTCCAACATCATTTCGTACTAAGTTCTTCAAAAAAACACTTGAGTTTCCTTTGCTCATTTGTTAAGTTGATGTTTTATCTTGGGAGACTATTGTCCAGAACGTAAAATGATATATACGGGACAATCTTGTCTTAAAGACAGAGTGTCATCACTCGACCCAGCAAATCAAACTGGTTGAAACTTCAATTTGTTATTTCATTTTGTTGAAATTTCAGTTTGTTGTAATTTCAAGTTTGTTGTAATAGTTAGCAGTTACTTATTTCACGTTTCCTGCAATTGTTATACCCATAATTCCACCATTTTAGTATAAACGGTAGGATAAAATAATCTCGGGATTAGTTAGTGAAAGAAATAATCCCCTTGATTATTTTCATTAATTGAAAGGCTATATATACAAGTTACATATTTCCATAATAGGAGAATCCTATTCCTATTCTATTTCTAAATCTTTATTCTACCATAATTCTAACTATACAATTATGGTAAGTGTATATCATAATTATGGTAAGTGTATATCCTAATCTAGGTAACAAATACACTACAATATACACAAAATATACTTTCCTTAATATACAAATCTGATCACTAATCCACCGCCCAAATCCCGTGATGGGCCTGGACGAGTTGGCCCACCGCCCACGGCCTTGATGGGGCTGCCCACTGCTTTGCTTCGTCGGGCCATTTGCTTTGTATACCCGTGATATATCGCGTATATTCGGTGTATATCACGGGTATATTACCTTTGTTTAACACACACCCGCAGTCATAGCGGGCGGTCTTCAAACGCTGAGATTGTCCCTAAAATCTTCAAAGATAACCGCTGGTAGACCCTTTGTAAAGATGTCTGCAATTTGATAACGAGACGGGACATGGCATACGCGAACGTGACCCTTTGCAACCTTTTCACGGACAAAGTGAATGTCCATTTCGATATGCTTGGTACGTTGGTGTTGAACTGAGTTACCTGACAGGTAGATGGCACTAATGTTATCGCAATATACCAAGGTTGCCTTCTGAATGGGACAATGAAGCTCTAAAAGCAAATTACGTAGCCAACATGATTCGGAGACCACATTCGCTACCCTCGATATTCGCCTCGCACTTGAGCGTGATAGAGTTGCTCGACGCTTTGCCGACCAGAGACCAAGTTGTTGCCAAGGAACATACAAGTAGCCGAAGTCGACCGTCCGGTGTCGGGACAACCACCCCAATCAGCATCCGTGTAAGAGACAAGTGTGGATGTAGATGAAGGATACAAGTGCAACCCATAGTCCAGTGTCCCCTGAATATACCGAATGATGCGTTTGATTGCATTCATGTGCTCAACTCTGGGATCATGCATGAATAAACACACCTGCTGAACCGCATACGTAATATCTGGTCTGGTAAAGGTAAGATACTGGAGGGCCCCTGCAAGACTGCGATAGTGGGTCGGGTCCTCGTATGGTGCACCTGTTGCGGTACTCAGCTTGGGGTTTGCATCAACTGGCGGGGAAGTGGACTTACAGGATGACATCCCAGCCCTCTTTATGATCTCGGTAGCATACTTTCGTTGAGACAAAAACAAGCAACCTGAATGACGCTTGACGGCAATCCTAAAAAAATAACTCAAAGGCCCTAAGTCTTTCATAGCGAACTCAGAACTGAGCATGGTCATGATAGACTGGCGCAAGGCATCGGAAGAGGCAGTCAAGATGATATCATCCACATACAACAGAATGTAGGCCAAGGACGACCCACGGCGGTAGATGGACAAGGAATTATCTGACATGCTGTGAGTGAACCCAATAGTTGAAACAAAGTCAGCAAACCTCGTGTACCAGGCCCGTGGAGACTGCTTAAGCCCATATAAGGACTTCTTCAACAAACATACATGATGAGGACGGTTTGGATCCCTGAAACCCAACGGCTGATGCATATAGACTGTTTCCTTGAGATCACCATGTAGGAAAGCATTCTTGACATCCAACTGATGAATTGGCCAAGTCTTTGAAAAAGCCAAGCTAAGCACGGTGCGAATGGTAGCCGGTTTGACCACCGGAGTAAACGTCTCACCACAATCTATCCCAACCTGCTGAGTCTTACCATCACCAACAAGTCGCGCCTTATGTCGAGCAAATGACCCATCTGAATTCTCCTTATGAGCAAAAATCCACATAGACCTGATAACATTAATACCATATGGATGGGGCACCAACTCCCACGTGTATTATCAATAAAAGCATTATATTCATCAGTTATAGTAATTTTTCAATTAGGGTCATTTAATGCGGACACAGGATTGCGGGGCAAGGGGGATTTAGAGACATCAGAATGTAAATTAAAATGTCTTTTATGTGTAAAAATACCCCGCTGACTACGAGTGACCGGTCTATGACTCGAGGAAGAATTGAGGGAATTTTGGGAATTTTTTGGGCTCGGGACGGACTGGCCAGCAGGCAGTGGCCCACTGCCTGCTGGCCCAAATCGGTAACTGGAATCGTCGTCTGGACCAGTTCCAGAATTGGGCTGGACTGGCCCAATTCCTGGAACTGTTCTAGTGGTTGAAACTGGGCACGATACTGTGGGCCCAGCGGGCAGTGGGCCCGCTGGAGAGTTTTGGGTGCGGGAGATGTTCGAAAAATTCCGAATAATATACGGGGATATTTGGTCATCCAAAAAATTATATGACTTAGGCTCGGGAGTATGAACTTTTGTAAACGGAAATTGGGTTTCATCAAAAATGACATGGCGATTAATTATGATTTTCTTGGAGGATAAGTCAAAGCATTTATAACCACGATGATTTGTCGGATAACCCAAAAATACACACGGGGTACACCGAGCCTGAAGTTTGTTAATTGTGGTGGATGGGAATAACGGATAACACAAGCATCCAAAAATCCTAAGGTGAGAATAAGAAGGGTTCTTATTATATAGGATTTTGAGGGGGGGGGGAGAATATGTCAGACCTTTAGACGGAATTATGTTAAGAAGATATGTGGCCATTTTTAGAGCATGATGCCAAAAATATGGAGGAATGAAGGCATGAATTAAGAGAGTTCGGACAACGTTATTTATGGAACGAATTTTGCGTTCGGCCTTCCCATTTTGTGAAGATGTATGAGGACACGAAAACCAAAAATTGATTCCATTATTAGCACAGAATTCCCGAAACTCCCTATTGTCATACTCTTTCCCATTATCACATTGAATATTTTTTATTTCTCTTTCGAATTGAGTACGAATGAACGCTCTAAATTTGATGAAGACGGAAAACACTTGTGATTTATTCGCAATTGGAAACGTCCACAAAAATCTAGAATAATCATCTAAAAAGAGAACATAATATCGATGTCCCAATGAACTAAGAACATGAGACGTCCATAAGTCGCTATGAATAATATCAAATGGCATTGAAGTATGAGAATTGGAGTCTACAAATGGCAACTTAACAATTTTCCCTAATGAACAAGACTGACAAAGTGGAGTACGACTCGTACCCTTACATGAAATAAAGCTATTTTTATCTAAAACTGATAAAATAGAAGACCCCGGATGACCCAGACGAGTATGCCACATGGAAGGAGAGATGGCTGCAAATGTTGATGGCAAGGTTTGACTCGATGGACTGAAACCAGGCATGATAGGATACAGATCCCCCCTACTATCACACCTCATGAGATGACTCCCCGTCTTGAAATCCTTCACAGAGAAACCAAAAGGATCAAATTCAACGGAAACGGAATTGTCAATAGTGAACTTTCGGACATACACTAAATTTTTAATCAATTTAGGAGCATGTAAAGTATTTTTCAATAGAAGGGGTGGATTGGGGGGAGACAACATTTTCTGACCATAACCCTGAATTGGAATAGAGTTGCCATTACCAACAATTATACCCCGAGGGGTGCTCAAATTGAAATAAGAGGAGAGAGTACCTGATTCGAAAGTCATGTGAGTAGTGGCCCCGGTGTCCATGTACCAATTTGGGTCCGGTTGAGTCAACCCCAACGTGTGCATCACGACCTCGATATCGGTCTGAGTGGAGCCTGCTGCATGATGGGCTTGTGGAGGTCGGGGCCCAAGAATTCCTGTCCGTGATGGAACTGGGCCGTAGCTGCTGGAGCTGCTGCTGTTGGGCCACTGGCCAGTGGGTCGCCAATGCCGGGTGTTGGGCTCGAATCGCGTTGGCCGCCCCACCGGCCGCCGGAATTTATCGCCTGTGTAGAAGGGCTGCTGGCCCACGGCCCACTGCCCCAGCCCCACTGCCATGGGCCCCATTGCTGGGACCAGGGGGTGGTGGGCCACTGTTCCTTGGATGGGGCCCACCGCTTGCTTGCTGACCACTGGAACCGCCACCGGAACCGCCGCGTTTGCCCCCGCGGTTTTTGTTATTATTCTTGCGATTATTCTTGCCGCCACCATGATTATGGTTTTGACCCGAATTATTAACAAAACCCGAAGAACTAGGAGAGGACGCCACCATGACGACGGGGCTTGCTCCGGTAGCCGCTTTTTTAGCCAAATCGGCTTCTTCCAAAGTAAGCATGGAGCGGGCTTGATAGAAGTCGGGAAGAGGGTTGCTTTGGCTAAGGAGAGTTCCAACACCATTATAGGCCTCCGAAAGACCGGCAACCAACTGTAGAACGAGACGATTATTAGTTATCGGTGCGCCAACATTACGGAGTTGATCTGCCAACTCCTTGAGTTTCTTGCAATATGCAGAAATGTTTGGAAATTCGTCCATTCGAACTAGAGAGAATTCCTGCTCGAGTGTGACGACACGTGAATGTTGGTTGTCTTGGAATATGTCACGCAATCTATTCCATGCAGCCATAGCCGTGGTATCCGGCTCAATAATCATCTGTAGAAGGTCCACCGAAATAAAAGTGGCCTAGATCCACCGGAGAACGGTAGCATCAAGAGTAATCCATAACTCAGGATCCTCCGCAGGAAGGGGTCTAGCGGGAGGAATGATGTGATGAAGAACTTGATAAGAGATAGCGTGAATTTTAAACAACTCTGCCCACGTCGCATATTGGACGTTTTCCATCTCAAGGACAATAGGGATACAGTTCTTGATGTTGGAAATCATGAGGGCAGTATGATAATTGTTCTTAGACATATTGAAAGAACAAAGAAGGAGGGAAAATTTAAGAAAGGTTTTTGAGAGCGGAAGACGAAATTTGGAAGAGAAACCCGAGTGGGGGGGGGGGGGGGGGTTCTCGGCCGAGAGAGGTCAAAAAATTTTGGGAGAGAATTTTTTTTGTAAAACCTAGTCTCTTGATACCATGAAAGAAATAATCCCCTTGATTATTTTCATTAATTGAAAGACTATATATACAAGTTACATATTTCCATAATAGGAGAATCCTATTCCAATTCTATTTCTAAATCCTTATTCTACCATAATTCTAACTATACAATTATGGTAAGTGTATATCCTAATTATGGTAAGTGTATATCTTAATCTAGGTAACAAATACACTACAATATACACAAAATATACTTTCCTTAATATACAAATCTGATCACTGATCCACTGCCCAAATCCCGTGATGGGCCTGGATGAGTTGGCCCACTGCCCATGGCCTTGCTTTGGGCGCCCCTCTCGCTTTGCTGTCAACACGCTTTGTATACCTGTGATATATACTGCTGTATATTAAGTGTATATCACATATATATTACCTTTGTTTAACAGTTAGTACTCCCAATTAAACATGAGATAAATCAATTATATTTTATTCCGAAATTATTATTCTTATCTCATGTACTGAACGACCCCTCCCCTGTATTACAATTCATACCGCGTTTAGAAGTTTTATAAAAATATGTCCCACAAGGGCTGGATTTCTTATGATCTCCCAGCAATATTTATGATCTTTATACCCTGTTTAGAAGTTTTCTGAAAATCTGGCCCACAATGCTGGATTACTTATGATTTCAAAGCAATAATTTTGAACTTTGATATTTTGAGTTAGACAAAACAAAAACAACCATGGTTATGATCAAATTAAACTATGATTAATCCATTTGACACGATGGACTGTAGTTTTCAATATATGTCAAGTTGAAAAGATGCATTATTGTATTGGGTAGAAATGCTCTCGGGTGGATTAGCGTATCCAAGAAGTCTGACGGCTTCGAGTCTTCATACAACTGTCTTTCACACCCAACAACTCCAATCACATCAGCCTCCCTAGATCAGAATGTCGCATCGCGCGTGTGCACGGTGACATCATCATGCTCATGTCGTCAAAATTTTAGGGACATTATAGTTTAGTTTTGTCACATATATATAACTTAGAAGAGAAGAAACCACACATTGTATCCTCTAAGCCCACACTTGTAACAGGCTTACACTTGTTCATTATTTTTCATTATCCATTCCGAATCAAAGCTTGCTTGTTCATATTATTTACTTACTCTTTTACCTGCTTGTTCGTATATTTATTTATCCGTAACCTATCATACAACACCGGACTCATCGAAGGGTTCTCCGGATTGGATACAACTCACTTATCTTTAAACTCTAAAATATAAATCTTTAACTGTGGTTTTTGTTAGAATTATTTTCACCAAAAAATAATTATCACAAGCAATTACTTAAACTGCTGGTTATTTTAAGAATTTAAGTTATATATATTAACGTATAAAAGCAGTAAAATTTGCTTTTTGACTAAGTAGACGGGAAAAAGCATAAGTATCCCTCAAAGTCAAAATCAGGGGCTGATTTAGAGCAATGCTTACATGTTTACTTGAACTCAATAATTTTGCTTGTTTAGATTATGCATTTATAATTAAAAAATGAGCAAAGGTGTAAATATACCATTCAATTTTGTGATTTAGAGTAGATATACCCCTGTTATAAAAGTGGTGGATATATATCCATGTTGTTACACAAATGGTGCAAATATACTATTTTCGCTGACAGAAATTTTATAAAAAATAGTTTACCTTATATCGCTTTAAAAAAAATATCTCATCGCTTTAAAAAAAGTCTATCCTTTTTTTTTAAGTATAAATATTTTTTAAAGTCACATGATAATTTTTTCCTGGTGGATTGTGTATGATTTATTTTAAAAAATATCTTCATGGCTTTATAAAAATAAGTCTATTCATTTTTTTAAACGAATCAGATCCGACCTACCAGAATTTTTTTTTACATGTGACTTTAGAGAAATATGTCTACTCAAAGAAAATGGGTACACTTTTTTTTAAAGCCCCGTGGTATTTTTTAAATAAAAAATAAGAAATATTTTTTTAAAAAAAAATCGTCAGCAGAAAGGGTATATTTGCACCATTTTGTAACAGCAAGAGTATATATCCACCACTTTTATAACGGAAGTATATCTGCTCTAAATCACAAAGTTAAGGGGTATATTTGCACTTTGTCCTTAAAAAATTACTAAATATATAAGGTTATTTAGCTAGGAAGCTAATTAGTTGGTTTAATTATTATTTTATATTAATTTAAAATTGCAGTACGAAATTATAAATTTAAAATTTAAAATTCGCTTCCGCTCAAAATTATTTGGAATTTATAGGTACACATCTATACATTGCAAGGATCATATTATCCAACACAACTATTCTGAAATGTAATAATACACCCTTGAAATATCATAACTAAATAAGTATGTTTTAACTTTTAAGTGGTGAAATACATATGCTTGACGCGCGTAATTCTCACTTTGTTTTCACAATTCCTTTTTTTTTTCCTTTCTATAAATAGAATGTGAAATCATAAAAAAATAAATTTTGTTTTCTGAAAAAAATATGTTGTTGAATTGACTTGAAGACTTGCACAAATCCCGCCTATTATAGGGCATGATTAATGTTAGACGGATCATGGACGGTAACTTCACATTTTGTCGATACTTACCAACTACCGACAACCAAGTACCAATGTTGAATTTTTTCTTTTCCAAAGTATTTTCCTTTTAACCCACCAAAAAGGTTGTTTGTTGTTTTTTTGTCGACAAGTAATCCGCATTTGTTATTCTTCGGATGAACATAAGATAAACTTTGCTTTAATATAATAGCCGACAAATCATATAAAAAAGGTATGCGACAAATTTGATCGAGAAAGCATGTAGAAAGTTTAGAACCTGAAACTCCATATTTGGGAGATCACCTATTCAATCACTTCGATCACCCTTGCGGGTAAATGGTTATTTCGTTAAGTGAGAAATATAAGAAAATAAAGAACGAAGGTAGTTCAAAATAATAATAAAAAAAATGATATGCTAAAAAAGCTTTGAAAGTCATACAATTAAATACAACATCTTAATTTGGAAAAACTAACAAGTAGAGTATATATCAAAAAGTTTGGAATGCACATGACCAAACAGCATAGGCAAAGCCAGATCCAGAATATTTAGTTGATGAATTTTGGATCATAATAATTTTCACTTATTTGGTACTTTTTAGCTTATCTACCTATAGTACAAATATAGATTTTGAGTCAAAATTACTAAATTATATTAAATTCGTAACCACCATTATAATTCTGCTATTGCCAAAAGCAAATCTTCATTATTTAATTTGAATATGTGGAAATTAATACAACTTACTATAGATGTAAGGCATATGTGCCCAAAATTGGTGGTGTAGGTCAACTTATTCCTCACAATATTTCTAATGAATATTTCAAATCTAATTAGCAAACAATAATTAGACCAACATTCTACCACACTCCCATCTTAATCTCAAAATTTCTATGATGTTTTGAGAGTTTTTGTTGGATTACGTGTTTGGTATGCTTTCTTACATCTATTCCTATTTGGTCTAATCCAATCTCATTTCTCCATTGACTTTCTTCATCAAATACAAATTCACTGACTTGAATTTTATAAATTTCAATTCGGCATTTTATCATAGTATTTTGATTTATTAGGCTTGGAAGTTTGTTTTCTATGCTTACTATTTAATTTAAAAAAATTATATATATAAGGTCCGAATCAAAGTTACTAAAGTTAAGAACGAGCTCACTTGTGAGCTCAATGCCATTCATAGTTGATGCGGAGGGTTCAAACCCATCAGTAATGAGGCATTTTCTTCCACTTTCTCCTCCCTCTTCCCTAATATAATAAAAATTTAAAGTTATCGAGTTTAGATAATCTCACAGCTCTCTATAGAGGTAAGTACAACAATTAAATTGTTATTACATACATATATATTATTTCAAACTCAAATTACATGTTTAAATACCAAAATTTTAATTTTTTGTAGAAAACACGTGTGTATATATAGTCGAGTTTAACTTTTAAACATTATCACTATAAAAGACAAATTTTATATTATCATGACATTCAAAGAAAAATAACTCTAGGGTAGTTTTTAGAGGCATCTACATAATATCAATTATGAAACTTATTTTTCTCTACTTTCATAAAAAAAAAATCCTGAAATACATTAATACTCTAATAATTTTTTACAGTCTATACAAAACGTCATAACTAATACATTGAATTAAGATTCTTGATCCACTATACCCATAAATCACGTACATAACGCACATCATAACAGGATCACAGAAAACAAAATCAAGTACACCCCACCCAACCCCACCCCAACCCAAACCAACCCCACACACACGTGATGCAGTTTCATATTGGGTATCTTTGATTTTCCAAATTGATGACTTTTGTCTCTGCTTCAACTAATCCTTGTGTCACTTTTTTTTCTCAGAAGAAGATCTAAAAAATCACAAGTCCCACACATTGGGGGAGCTAAGGAGATCCCAGGTACAATTTTCTTTCTTTCTTTTTGTTTTTTCAAATACAATCTTGGTACTGCATTACACTAAATTTCCCATATTCAGTGCATAAAGTTTCAATCTTGGAACTTGGGTTCCATCATTTTCTCATATTTAGTGCATAAAGTTCCAATCTTGGTTTATGGGTTTCATCATTTTTCCATATTTTTGCTTTCTTATTTTTCTTGAATTTCTTCATTGACTATGTTTGTTTTGAACCGAACGATCTATCGAAAACATGTCTCTACCCCACAAAGTTAACAAAGTTAAAGTTAACGTCTGCATACATCCTAACCTCTCTGGACCCAACTTGTGTGAATACACTGTGTATGTTATTGTTGCTGTATCATTTTCTCATATTTCTAACATAAAGTTTCAATCTTGGTTTATGGGTTTCAGCATTTTCTCAAGTTGGATCTCGAAAGAGCCTTCTCCATATAAGTTGGTATTTTTTTTAACCATTTCTTGAAATGGTTAATTCACCTATGAGTAAAAAGCTATCAAGAAATGGTGGACTATTTTATCCAGTCATTGGGTTTGCACTATTTGTAACTTTTCTCTATTTGGCATTTGGAGACTTGTGGGGTTTCAATTTCAACAGAGAAACAATAAAGTTAAGTTTTGTGGAGAGAAATGGGACTCAGTTCTATGTGGATGGTAAAGCTTTTTACATAAATGGATGGAATTCTTACTGGTTAATGGACCACGCTGTGGATTACAGTAATAGGCCAAGAATTAAAGGGATTTTACAAGCTGGTGCTAAGATGGGTCTCACTGTGTGTAGAACTTGGGCTTTTAATGACGGTGGATACAATGCTCTGCAGATTTCCCCTGGTAGATTTGATGAAAGAGTGTTTAGAGTAAGTACAATTTCAATAATTATTACTTATTGTCTTTTGTTTAAATAACCGTGGTGTACCGGTCAGTGCGCACATCTCGACTAATTCCGCTGGTGCCTGCTACCTCCCACCAGCACGAGTACCGGGTTACTCTGCCCGCCAAGGCATAGACAGTTGAAAAAAAGTCACCGTTTAACTTATTACTTGTGTCTTTTGCTTTGTTAGTTTTCCCTTTATAGCAATTTTGAATGGTCCCCTATTTATGTAGAGGAAGTTCAGTTATATATACCGGTAGTGTAAATAATTTTTGAAAGAGCGTTTAGAGTAAGTAAGACTTGTTGTTAGTTCAAGTTCTGTCATTATTACTTATTTCTTTTGCTTTGGTAGTGTTCCCTTTTATAGCTATCTTTCCGCAATTATTAGTCCTACTTAAGACCAATTACATTGAATTGCACCCTATTTGTATAAAGGAAGTTTAGTTATAGGACTTCTAGATGTTTGTCAAGTTCATTAAGTTGGAAGTTATTAATCTAGTGTTGATATCTTTTAAGAAAAAAAGGGCAGCTTAGTGTATGACGCTTCCCGCGTTTATGTAGGGTCCGGGGAAGGGCCGCATCCCGAGGGTGTGTGATTTAGACAACCCACCCTAGCGCAGCCATTAGTAGCTAGTTCTTTAATCTTTTAAATTAGGTATATTGTGACTAGGTTTTATACGGCATACGGATCATCTGCATTTATATCTCCGTCTGGCAGTTTTCACATTGAGTTCTATCCTATTTGTATAAAGGAAGTTTAGTTATAAGACTTTTAAATTTTTGTCAACTACTTAAATATGAAATTATCTGATCTAGTGTTGATATCTTTTATAATAAAATAAAGGCGCCCCGGTGTACGAAGCATCATGCGTTCACGCGGGGTCCAGGAAAGGGTGTGATGTAGGCAACCTACCCTGACGCAACCATCATTGGCTGATTCTTTTGATCTTTTAAAATAGGCATACTGCTACTAGGTATTATACGGCGTACGAATCATCAGCATTTATATCTCCGTCTGGCAGTTTTCACATTGACTTGTATCCTATTTGTATAAAGGAAGTTTAGTTATAGAACTTCTAAATGTTTATCAAGTACATAAATTTGAAGTTAATCTAATCTAGTGTTGATGACTTTTAAGAAAAATAGGGCAGCCTGGTGTGAGAAGCTTCCCGCGTTTATGCAGGGACCCGGGAAGGGCCGCACCTCGAGGGGGTGTAATATAAGCAGCCTACCCTGACGCAACCATCATTGGCAGATTCTTTAATCTTTTAAATTAGGCATACTGTGATTAGGTATTATATGGTGTATGAATCATCTGCGCTTATATCTCCATCTGTCAATTTTCACTTGATGCAGATATGTTTTGTTGCAGGCATTGGATCATGTTATTGCAGAAGCAAGAAAGAATGGTATTAGGCTGATGCTCAGCTTGGTTAACAATCTGCATGCATTCGGAGGGAAGACTGAGTATGTAAAGTGGGCGGAGAAAGAAGGTGTTTCTTTAAGCTCTTCCAATGATTCATTCTTCTACGACCCTACCATCCGTCGTTATTTCAAAAGTTATGTCAAGGTAATTTTCCTAGGAAAGAAGTTTAAACTTGTTCTAATTGTTGGACAGGGAGCAAGAGAATACATTGGATCAATATAAAACTTGGTATTTTCTAGTCAATTCCTTTTCTTTAACACCCTCCTCCAATGAAGTTAATAAAAGATAGTAATAAGTATCTCTAAGGGTGTGTTTGGTATGGGGGAAAACATTTTCCAGAAAAGGTGTGTTTGATTTGGAGGAAAATGTTTTCCAATTTTCCCATGTTTGGTTGGTCAAAATGCTTTGGAAAACATTTTCTCTAGGAAAACAAGTTCCTTAAAAATGAGGAAAATGACTTCCTTAATGAAAGTAGAGAAAACAAGTTCCATAAGTGACATTTCAAGTTCATTGTCCATGGAAAACATCTTCCTTCGTACCAAACACACCCTAAGTATTAGCTGATATAGAATATACTTGAAGTGAAACTCAATGGCTTACTGAAGTTTCTGCTCATTCTGAGTGACCATCCTTAGCATAAATTTGTTTGCTTTGTTCACTAAACCCCTTGTAAGCTAGTGAGATTTGATTATTATATTAGGTGCGATAATATAATTTTTTTAAGATGCCGTGTAGTGCAAAGGAAGTAGAAGACTAATATCTCCATAAGGAGAAAAATATTGGTGCTACTTCAAAATAGAGTGATTAGCATGAATCATGATGCTCAACGACAAAGTATATTAAGTGAAAGTATCAATGAAAATGAATCACATGATAATTACCTTAATTGGTGCCTCCACTCTGGAAGTTTGGCTGAACATGAAATCAGGAGATCTCAGTCTGAAAAGACTGAAAACCAATAGTTATACAATGAAAAGGAAAAAAAGCTTAATTAACGAAGAGGAAATAGAAAGATATACTTTTGCTTTGTCGGATGTTGAAGGATGCGTAGAAGGAAGATTGACATATCACCATTATCTATGCCCAGCATAACTTTATAACATAAAAAAGGAGTGAAGTGTACTGTCATTTACTTTTACCTATTTCTGGAGTACGGTTGAATTGAGGCGATTCCTAGGCCGAATGGCCATTATTGTTACAGAAAGGGTATATTATGAACGGAATAAGTTACATTGGCGCTTTGCAATTCTATATTCCTTCTAAATTTAATTGCTCAGTTGTTTTATTAACTTGCCCGTTGTAACATGATGTAAGGAGAGAAAGAATAATTTTAGCGTTAGGCCATGCCATGGTTGAATCCATCTTTTTGCTCTTTTGTCCGCAGTCACACGTCAAATTCTGGTATTGATGCTAAAATTAAGGGAAAATATTCATATCAAATAAACTTCTAACCCATGATTTGTTCTTTGTTCATACTTCCAGACTGTGCTAACTAGGAGAAACGTATACACTGGGATAGAGTACAGGGATGATCCAACTATCTTTGCATGGGAGTTAATAAATGAGCCTCGCTGCATGACGGATCCTTCTGGTGACACACTTCAAGTAAGTTTTAGACTCTTACCTCATTTTAATCACAGTATTTGACAGAAAAGTAGTCAAGTACTGTGATATTTTGAAGTTTGGGCCGTCACCTTTATAATTTTTGAAAGTTTTATTGTGAGTCCTAAAAGACAAATTGTTGAGTAGTGGAATGAAACATATACTCCGGGACTGAATACAGTCGTAACTGTCTGGACATCTTTTCGTTATATCAGCTTTGAAGATAATTGAGTACTTGGCATTTTCGACTGTACCTTTTCAATTTACGCAACTTATTAATTTGAAAAACGGAACTCTTTGCCTTTTTAGCTTTAATAGCATCATAGATTTGCAGGATTGGATAGAAGAAATGTCAACATTTGTGAAGTCTATCGATAGAAAACATCTGCTTACGGTAGGCCTAGAAGGATTCTACAGTCGTAGAAGTCCCAAACGATCAACTGCCAATCCAGAATTTTGGGCTGCTGATCTTGGATCAGATTTTATCCGCAACTCCATGCTCTCGACGATTGATTTCGCCTCTGTACATGTATACCCGGACCATTGGTGAGCTTTTATCGTACTCAAACTTTCTTAATTTGTGACAACAGGAAATGATAATTTTTTTCATGCAGTAGTAATGATTTAATAACTATTCCCTCCGTTCCAATTTATATGATCGTGTCTGATTGACACGGAGTTCAAGTTATGTGGCTATATAACATCTCATTAAGGGTAAAATGGACATTTTAAAGTTAAATTGTTACAAATATAGAAAAATGTCATTCTTTCTGGAACTTACTAAAAAGGAACGAGTGTCACATAAATTGGGAGAGAAGGAGCATATTTTAGTCCGAACTTTCCTTTTTCCTGTTTGACATCCTTTCATTTTGTTTGTAGGTTTCAGGATAAAAACTTCGAAGAAAAACTAAAATTTGCAGCAAAATGGATGCTTTCTCATATTGAAGACGGTGACAAGGAACTGAGAAAACCGATCATGTTCACTGAATTCGGTTTGTCAAACGAGAACGAGGACTTTGAACCCTCTCAACGAGACAGATTCTACAAAATGGTTCTTGATTTCATATACAAGTCTGCAAAAAGAAACAGGTCTGGGGCAGGATCGTTTTTCTGGCAGTTCTTGGTTGAAGGGATGGAATTGTATAACGATGATTTCGGAATTATTCCATGGGAGAGGCCTTCGACGTATCAGCTAATTACTGAACAGTCGTGTAGGCTCGCTAGAGAACACGGGGTACTGCCTACACAAATAGAACATTTGAAGGATTTTTGTGCATCGACAAGGTTATAGACTATAACAAGCAAGATCTTGATAAAAAAAAATAGATTTATGCATTCAGCTGGAAAAAGGAAAGAGAGTTTGTGTACAATGAAGAATCTGGTTGTGTTTTTTTCTTGTTTGAGATTTGTTGTAGAGGGAGGAGCTGCAGGGTAGTTTTACACCATGTATTTCTTAATTCATATAGAAGTATACAAAATTTGCATAAAATGAAAGCAGAGTAGATTATTTTCCCATTTCTCTTTTTTTTTTCTTCCACTTACAGAACATTTAGGGGTCGTTTGGTCAAGAAACAAGTTGTTAAGGGATTATAATGCAAGGATTAGTAACACAGGGATTAATAATGCATAAATTATGGTTTATTGAGCATTTGTTTCTTTATACTAAAAATGGATATATTTTAATTTTTAATGAGTTTATTTTTAAAACTTAATAAAATAGAAATGGTGTTGATAGATTTGAGGAAAAATAAAGGGCAATTTTGTCTTTTAATGTTTAATCCATTCATTGTTAATGGTAGAAACTTAACCGCACCGAGTGTTTACACCAAGCCAATTAACATAAGCTTATGTCTTGCATATATACTTTTTATATATTTCTCTTCAGACAAGCTAATATCATTCAAGCATAAATTACGTCTTCCCACTTGGCACACAAGTTCACAACTCGATAGATAATTGGCCCGTCCCTCGGCCCTCTTCCCACCTTTTTTAAGAATAATTTGTCAAGCTAATATCATTCAAGCATAAATTACGTCACTTGGCACACAAGTTCACAACTCGATGGATAATTGGCCCGTCCCTTAGCCCTCTTCCCACTTTTTTTAAGAATAATTTGTTACATCAGGGGTGGGAAGGGAGGGGAAAGGGGAAGGGGATATCTTCATCACAATAAGCATTCCAACAGTCGCAAAGAATATTGTTAAACACAATGATTCAGTATTCCCATTTAAAGCTGGGCATGAAATTCAAAATGCATCAGCATTACACTCTTACAAGTGAATTATCAAACAACAACGAAATGTGACAACTAAAATCAAAAGCATCTGCTCAAATTCATCAGAAATAGTCTCAGGAACACTATAGAGTTGCTTCTGGATATATCCTTCAACGATAATTTGATCCTTCGAGAGCTGAAAACAGTCCACCACAGGATTGAGACGTCAAAATTCAGAATCATGTTCTATGAAGCCGGGTTATTGAGAATCTAAATTGATACAGGCAAAAACACTAGGTGATTTCTTTCTCATGTCTCCCTGAATCAGTTGGCTCAGCTCTGAAAACTGAGTGACAAGAATCTGTCTTAATAAACCTGTGAAACTTCCCCCTTAAGCTGATCAAGCTGCTGATCACCCGGATCTTGCTGGCAGTGCTTTTCTAAGCATACTCATAGAAAAGAGAGAAGGTAAGATCGCAGCCGACTGGGTGGCATCTAAACCTCTCTATCCGAGTCTTGGTGGCCAGAGTTACCCGGCATCTGTGCTAGTGGGAGCAAGTACCCCTCAAAATTAGTCGAGATGCACACAAGCTGTCCCTGACACCACAATTATAAACAAACCAAAGTCAGTTTTTTTTTTTAACAAAATACCTAAAGCAAATGTTCTTCTAAATTGTTAAGTAAACCACAACCAAATCCAAATATATGTATTGTTTCTTCAAAAACAACTCTTAAGCAGAAAGCAGAAGCTTCATTCAAAATATCTAGCAACTAATGTTAAATTAGAAAAAAAAAATCCAAACACTCCAGAAAAGTAACAATCATCATGTGTATTTATTCAGTCACTGAGCCGATGAAGATCACTAAACTGGTTAGTTCTTGGAACACCATGTGGAATAAAAACGTACAGGAATTTTTATAAAGCTAACAAGTGTTAGCAGAGCAAAAGAATGATGTGAAGGAGAAGTGGGAAGAGGATGAAGTCAAATTATGGAAAAAAAAAATGAATAATTGCTCTTTCTCTTTCCAAGTTGATGAGGAAATGAGATCACTTTCCATTTGTCAATGTTTTGTGGAGACCTCCAACATAAGTTTATTTTATTTTTTGATAATAAAATTTTACTTTAAAAATTGAAAATATATAATTATGTAATTGTACATGAACAACCAAACGTGATGCTAGGAATACACTGTAATTATGTTGTTACAAACAACCATGTCTTTTTAACTACTCCCTCTATCTTCATTTATGTGGCATACTATCATTTTTAAGTCTGTCCCAAAATGAATATCACATTTTTATATATAGAACAATTTAACTTTAATTCTCATCCTCCCCCGTAATGAAATAATTCACAAATATTTTAAGCTTATTTTAGACCACAAGCTTCAAGTTGATGAGGAAATGATATGGCCTTCTTGTTTGTCCTTCTGAATAATCCTGGCAGAAGCTGCAGCAGCGGGAGTGGACCAATAGAGCTCCATATTCCGGGCTGAAGGCACCTCCACTAAACCAAATGGAATTTCATTTAGGCTTGAGTAGTGCTTAAGAAAAATCTGTTGCAGTCTAGGGAAGTGATGGCCTGAAGCATTCCAACCTTCCAAATTCGTCCTTCCAATATGCAAGACCCGAAGCAGACGGAAGCCTCCATCAAGCGGTTCCCACTATTCCCTTAAAAGCATAGTCTTTTAGTTTCAGCACTTCAACATTTGGCAGCATACATATATGGCTCCAATCAAGAAAGGTGTCTGATAAAGTCAGCTTCTTCAGGTGCGACGGGAACTTGTACGATTGGGGAAGATCGGGTATTTGACATTGGGATGAGGGAAAGGGGAATGTGTCATTAAGCAGCTTCAGAGTCTCCAGGTTGTCCAATTTGGAAAGATAATCGAACAAGCTTGAGTCTCCATTTGTTGCCACAAGTGTTGCTAACTTCCCACGAATTCCTAGCTTCCTTAGACCAGGAGTTCGTGCCAATATATTTTCTTTACAACAATCAGGCAAAACAGTGGAAATGGTTTGGCTGTTTCTGTTGGAGTTTTTGCTCTATGGTACTTTATAAAGCAGTACGGGAAGTATATAACTATTACAAGTATTCAAAAGGATAAACAGAGATTCAATAATTCAACATGAAATCTGAAAATTACAATTGTTACACAAGAAAAACTGAAAATTCCAGTTTTGTAGAAGACGGAAAGATAGAAACTGTTTTTGCTGAGTCGAGTGTGACACTCTGTCCTTAAGACAATATTGCCCCGTATGTATCCTTTATACGTCCTGGACAATTTGTCTCCCAAGATAAAACAGCAATGGAACCCTTGAGCAAAGGAAACTCAAGAGCTACCGTGAAGAATATTGAATAACGAAATGATGCTTGAAAGTTGTAGGAAGAAGATTTTTTCTGGTTGTGTATTTTCGTGCATATCAAGTGTCCTCAACAATGGTGTAAGGGGGTGTTTATATAGGTGAGGAATGGACTGATTTATCGCTTCCATAATGACCAAATAATGGCCATTATGGAGGTAGTAAAGCCACCAACATAAATGGGAGAAAGACCAACGGATTTGGCCATTATATAGAGTAATTCAGCCAAAATAAATGGCCGAATTGAGTGCTTGGCAATCGCTTTGACTTGTCCAGATTCGGAAACTTGAGGGACCAAACCGTACATCCGGAAACTTCTGGGATCAATCTGTACTTCTGGCAAAGTTCTCTGGCCCAAAAAGATAATATCAGAAGGCCCACAGCCCGTGACCCGTGACCCGTGACCCGTGACCCGTGACCCGTGACCCGTGACCCGAGAACCCGAGAACCCGGAACCCGGAACCGGACCGGACGGGCGGGCGGCGGCGGCGCGCGTGTGGTCTTTCCTCGAACCGAAGCACATCTAGGTCCTCCCTCCTTTAAACACATGGGATACCCCTTGGGGTCCCAAACCCCAAACCAATTTCGAATCTTATATACACAACAATTCTTTCTTCCTCTACCGATGAGGGAGAATTACACACAATACCACACTTTCCATGCTTCAAACACCTTACTTCGTGAACCAATATCTCTTTCATTTCTCAATGAAATTTGACGATTCTTGGCCCTACGGTTATCTACGTACTTAGTAGATCATGCATGTGTGAAGAATCGGATTCTCCAACATACGTTACACTAGTGTTTAAGCCGTTAAAGTTGGTCGGTCGCAACTCCCGCCAAAGGCAAATTTCCAACAATCCCCTCTTGAAAGAGATTTTGGCGCACTCACATGGTGTCTATTCATTTCCAGCAATATTTCGGCGGACCGATGTTGCATAAGGAGAGGTAGCCTCGGCTTTGAACCTTCCATAGTTGAATACCATCGGACTTACTTATCGCGCGGTGAACGTGATGTCTTGAACCGTCGGTGTTTAGTGTAAGCCAAGACAACGGTACCAACACAACAAATTCCCTTACTCTCTTCTTCGTAATGTTTTGTCCGTTTTGGCCATGGACAACGTCTTGGATTCTTAAGTGCGTTCAATTTGAGGCGGCCCGTCCTCGCACTTAAATAGGTGGTCTCCTACAAGGTATCCTGCTATACCCCACTTCACAAGTGTTAGGAACCATTAAAAGTTTCCCAAAGACCTAACCTCAATTGTTGAGGATCATTACGAGTTTTGAAAACTTAACCTTTACCCATACTGCAGATAGCACTTAACGTCTATCGCGGAACGGCTTTGGATTTGGTGTTTCTTTTCGAAATCACTATCCGAAGAGCTCATGCTTCCACCGAAGCGATCAACCGAACCTTTACAACTTAGTTTTCCCATTGAGCCAAATTACGGGATCTCCAGTTCGTAAGGTTGGGTTTCCATTGTATTGGTCCGTATATTTTGGGTTTTAAGCCCATTCCCTAGACAAAGAGAACACTTGATCTCTAGGTAGTCCCTTAGTTTGTAAATAAGGAAGTGACACCCGTGATGATCAGCGCCGCCATACGATCTTATGTCTCCGACGGATCCCGACGGATATGTCCAGACGCCGTCATTCGTGTCCTTCCTAAAGCCGACCGGCTAGCCACGGTGTAGAACCGCGAAGGCACGGGTTTCTCCCAATAAGGGACGTCCTCTAATGAGTCGTGAAGTTACTCAACTTCTTTCATGCTTTGTATAAAGCGATAAACTCTGATACCATCATTAATCGGTCGATGCAAGTTTGCTTAGAGGATTTTATAATAACCACCATATACAGTGGCTTTGGTGTTCTTCAGTTCTGATGTCCAGTTTGCATCACGGTGTTCTCTCGTAACCGCTGGACATCCGAATACTATAATCCGTAGATAAGCGAATAATTCGATATCGTCATATCCGACTTAACGCCTTCTATAGATCATGTATTAAGATCATCAGTGAACCTTAGTTCAACTAATATGTTTGTAGGACGATACCAGGTCGGTTGTAGTGTGTACAATACATTGAACTACACGTGACTTTGTGTATATCACTCCTTGTCTATGGGTGCACCATGATTCCAATCGGTTCTATGATTCATATCCATTGGTGGCTTCAACGAGACCGTCAACTATTGACCATCCGTTAGATGTCTTAGAAATCCAATTCCTAAGAAGTCATCTCGTGATACACATATCTTTCATATCGAGACTTTGTTTCAATATGATTTTCACTCTCAGACCGTTGGTTTTCCAACTGTTGGCTTTCTAACTTCAGAGCCAATGTTTATGTGGTCAGATTCATTATTTCTGTTTTATCTGAAACTTTCAGGACTAAAATGTAAACATTTCAGGGACCAAACTGAAAGTTCAAGAAGAAGCCCAATAGTTCAGCAAACTAACTCTGATTCTCTTCTTCCAACTCTCCGGTTGGGAAGGCTAGTTCAACATCCATGCCACGCAAGACTACAATGGCCCTGGATGTTAAGTTACTCATAGGGGAGCACATTTTACAACCCAAAGGTTCTTTTCCCGGAAGAAGATTAACCATTACACAAGTATGGTTCTATATATAGAATCTCTTTCTCCCTTTAGCTTCTTTCCAAAGCAGCGTTTTTGGAGATAACAATTATTTGTTAATTGTTCATGGTTCATTATTAACCATACAAGCTAGAAGGACTGGAACAAGTCTTTGTCCCCTTCTTTGCTCTGTCTCGGTTCAACATCTAGAATCCCTGAGTTCTGCAGATCTGGAATATTAAGTTCCGGATAGCCAGCAACTTTCGAGTCCTGTAGATACGGAACGTTTAGTTTCGGACAGTCAGGCCCTCGTGGGTTCTTGTTAACCTTGAGCAATTACTCCTTTTTCCTTTTTTCAAGGAAAGCTATCTTAAAAGAATTCAGCATTCTTTGATGCCAAGAGGCGATCAGCACTACTGTTATTTACAGATTCAGTGGATATGCAATCTACAGTCTTAGGTCGAACTTGACCTGTCTCGGTAGTCCAACTTCTACCAAGCCATCCCACATCACAACTTTTGTATGTGAGATCATTTCCATGTCTCACACGGAGAGTTATCCTTATCCTTATCCTTATGCGGAGTTCTATTGAGAATCGCATTAGCGGTAAGGATCGCCTTGCCCTACATAATTTAGGCGTACGAGTTTGCGCTTGGCTAACACCGTTAGACTGAGGTGAGTAATGAGCAGTCGTTTAATGAACGATGCTTCACATTCTCCCCCTCAATCACTACGAATTTCTCAATCCGTAGGCTTAGTTGATATTCAACTTCTGCTTTGTAGCGCTTATCCGCTTCAACAACTTCATCTTTGCTTTTTAACAAACAAAGGATTCCATACGTTGTACCATCATCAATGAAGATCACAACGTACTTGTCTCCCCCCTCTATTTTGTATAAACTTCAAATCACCCAAGTAGGTGTGACTAAGTTCTAGAGGAGCAGTGCTTTTTTCGCTATTCCCTTGACGGAATTTGGAAAGGTGATTTTGCCTCTTCATCTACCTCACATTTATTTTGAGGGTTTATGTCGAAGAAGGCAACAATCTCAACATCGTTAGCTTTTGAATGACTTGCTATTTAACGTGTCTTAATCTATGATGGCATAGACGCACGGATTACAAATATATCATTCATTTGGCTACAGACATACTGTACCATTCTTAGTTATCACAGACCTGTTGGACTAGTCTCAAACCAGGTTTGACCAACAGCGTCCCTTTAACCAAGTTTGGGACATATATCACCTCATCTTTGAGTGATCCCAATCCATGAAGTCCTATTGAGGACAACCTCTCCAACCCCTTCTACTTTAGAGGTGGTGTTGCTTCACATGAACATCCTCTTACCCGTGGTTAGGGCGTAACCGGATCATATGTGATCCGGATATTACGGCCCACTCCGGTTGCTTTGCGACCGAGTGTCCAATTTTTTCTCGCCTTTTCTTTAGGCCTTCGGATCATTTAAGACCGGAAAGCGTGGCCCACCTTACTAGGTGTCCATTATTTTTCCTATGAAATGAATTTTGGCCCTACTCCAGTCGCCCGGAGGCTTTATATGACTGAGTGTCCAATATCACCATATCAAAGGAATTTCACCACTCTAGTCGCCCGGAGGCTTTGTATGACCGTGTCCAATATCATCCTATCAAAGGAATTTTGGCCCACTCCGGTCGCCGAGAGGCTTTGTATGACTGAGTGTCCAATATCATCCTATGAAGGATCTTCTGCCAAATAATATGACAGGCTCAACGTCATTAACTTTTAGACTTCTTCCGTTATGATTGGTGCCCAGATAATTCTTGGCGCTTACTTAAGAGTGGTAACAGTTTTCGCACATTTAGTGGATCTTTCTCCATCGTATGTGCGAACATACTTTACACACTTTAACAATTACACTTAAAAGAACGGATCTTTTTAAGTCATTTACAATCCAATCTTTAAACGGGAAAGAAGATAAGATTAAACTTCTGATTTTAAAGCGTAAGGAATATAAATTATTTTCATATTCCTCCTTACTTTAATCCATTTTTAATCAGACATCATTTAATCTTTATTCTTGACAAGTAAGAAAAACTACTTATCCCAATTTCGGATTCGTGCTCACTTCGGTCACTTCATCGACCGAGTGTCCATTTCCTTCTCACCATTATTCGGATCTTTTGTCCGGGATAGATACGGGCCTTTCTTCGCCGCAAGATAGAAGTACATCTTCGATCTTCTCCTCTTGTCCCGGTTGACATCCTCGGGCTCTCGAGAGCGATTGTTTCCACCAGTCTTGGTAGCGGTGACACCATGAACACGTTCATCATCATCACTCTCTTCTACCGAAAACCATTGCCATATCCGATTTGGTCACACAACTTTTGACCGACATCTTTCGAACACTAATAGTAATACTATACAAATATTGTCTTAAGATGTTGGGAGTTTTTGCTCTATGGTACTTTATAAAGCAAAGACGGGAAGTATATAACTATTACAAGTATTCAAAAGGATAAACAGAGATTCAATAATTCAACATGAAATCTGAAAATTACAATTGTTACACAAGAAAAACCGAAAATTCCAGTTTTGTAGAAGACGGAAAGATAGAAACTGTTTTTGCCGAGTCGAGTGTGGCACTGTCCTTAAGACAATATTGCCCCGTATGTATCCTTTATACGTCCCTGGACAATTTGTCTCCCAAGATAAAACAAGCAATGGAACCCTTGAGCAAAGGAAACTCAAGAGCTACCGTGAAGAATATTGAATAACGAAATGATGCTTGGAAGTTGTAGGAAGAAGATTTTTTCTGGTTGTGTATTTTCGTGCATATCAAGTGTCCTCAACAATGGTGTAAGGGGGTGTTTATATAGGTGAGGAATGGACTGATTTACTGCCTCCATAACAGCCAAATAATGGCCATTATGGAGGTAGTAAAGCCACCAACATAAATGGGAGAAAGACCAACGGATTTGGCCATTATAGGAGGAGTAATTCACCAAAATAAATGGTCGAATTGAGTGCTTGGCAAATCGCTTTGACCGTCCGCATTCGGAAACTTGAGGGACCAAACTGTACATCTGGAAACTTCTGGGATCAATCTGTACTTCTGGCAAAGTTCTCTGGCCCAAAAAGATAATATCAGAAGGCCCGTGGCCCGTGGCCCGTGACCCGAGAACCCGGAACCGGACGGGCGGCGGCAGTGCGCGTGTGGTCTTTCCTCGAACCGAAGCACATCTAGGTCCTCCCTCCTTTAAACACATGGGATACCCCTTGGGGTCCCAAACCCCCAACCAATTTCGAATCTTATATACACAACAATTCTTTCTTCCTCTACCGATGAGGGAGAATTACACACAATACCACACTTTCCATGCTTCAAACACCTTACTTCGTGAACCAATATCTCTTTCATTTCTCAATGAAATTTGACGATTCTTGGCCCTACGGTTATCTACGTACTTAGTAGATCATGCATGTGTGAAGAACCGGATTCTCCAACATACGTTACACTAGTGTTTAAGCCGTTAAAGTTGGTCGGTCGCAACTCCCGGCAAAGGCAAATTTCCAACAATTTCTTCTTACAAATGGATCCTCATTATCCTTCCGCGTTCTGGCTGGAGGACCACGTAGACAGCTCAAACCACTGGTGTACAAGTGTTTGAATTGGGACATTTTCCATATATCCACTTGAATGTCAAGCTCACGTGACTTAGTTCCGACAATTAGTGTCTCAAGGTTCCAAAGTTTGGATATTGATGCAGGAAGCACCCTGAAATTTCCCGAAAGAGCTATATACCTCAAGTGAACTAGCTGCATTATCTCATTTGGAAACCTTGGAAAATTGATATACTTCAAGTCCAACACGCGTACCAATCTAAATGCTTCATGGATGAAAGATGTATGTTCACGAGGCAAGTCCATTTCTTCCGAGGCAAAACACAAGAAAGAACGGACATTTGGACCAGAAGGCCTTGAAGTTATGAAGTCCAGAAAATGTGAAAGCATGCAAAGACGACGATGATACTTGGAAATTGAGCTCAGAAGAATGGTTTCGAGAAGATCCTTTGATCATCTCCAGGAATTTCTCCTCCGAACCCATTTTTACGCTCAAATCTCGCAACATATCATAAATGCGACAAGACTTGATTCGCCCATTGGCCCTCTTTTTCGCGACCAAAACTAAGTTTCTATCGTCAAGATCCTCAAGATATTCTTCTGCTGTATCCTCCAAGCATTCTTGCCCCATTTTCTGTATGAATCCTTCACCGGTCCATAATCTGAGTAATTTCCACACAGGAATTTCAAAGTCTTCTGGAAAGACTCCGAAATAGATGAAGCATACTTTCAAGTGATCAGGTAAATGTTTATAACTCAGTGCTAGAACATCCATGCATTGCTTTGGATCCCTAGCAACATATGAACTAACATCATTAGCAACTTTCTTCCACCAGTCACGTGTCTTTTCTTTCTTTAAGAGAAGACCTGAGACTACAACAATCGCAAGCTGTAGTACATAGCATTTTTTGGCAATTTGTTGTCCAATATCCTCTAGCTTCCTTTTCGGAAAACCTTCTTTGAGAGGAGCTCCCAACTTTCTTCATGAGTTAAAAAGCGTAAATGGTGAGGAGGACCTTCAGGGTTAGCATGCAATGCGACCTCTGTGTTTCGAGTGGTTAGCAATATTCTGCTCCCACAAGCGGTCTTTGGAAAAGCCATTTTGAGGTCATCCCAAGCCTCTATTGTCCAAACATCATCAATGACAACAAGGTATCTCTTGCTTCTCAAATGACTAAACAACTCTACGGCCAATTTTTCATCATTCATTTTATACATTTCATCCGTGATGAGACCTAAAGAATCTAAAATTCCAAGAAAGACCTCCTCTCGACAATACTGCTGAGACACATAAATACATGCACGGTTATAGAAGTGGTATTCAACGGAAGGATCAGTTAACTAAAAACCTTTTTAGCTAATGTTGTCTTTCCCAGGCCCCCCATCCCGACAATCGAGATGACCTCTAACTCCTCTGACCCATTAGTAAGTCGACTCCTTATCATCTTAGCCTCTTCATTAAAGCCCACCACATTTTCTTCTTCCACCAGCGGAACTCTCTTTTTTCTATGAGAAGACTCTCCACCATGTAGGCTCTGAATCCCAAACATTTTCTTATCATAAATCTCCTTCACCTTCACCTTGATCGAATCGATTTCCTTTGCAACATTCCGAAGCATTGATGAGTGATCAAATACGTGAAAGGCTTTCCTGACAGTGCTCCTAGCCTTTTGCATCGCTGCATTTGTCACGAATGTGTCAATTATATCCTCCGCCTCATAAGCCACAATGGTGATTTGGCTTACCAACTCTCTGACGTATTCATACTCACTGCGCTTCTCCCGATAGTCCTTAAGAAAAGCTTTGAGTTCTCTATGAAGAGACTCAACCTGATCCTTTACTCCTGAAAGCAAATCCACATGATAAAGGAGTAGCTGTTTCAAATTTAACAAGAGGAATTCGACGACAGCATCAGCCATCTCTTGCTATAGTGCTTACTCTCCCTGAAGAAATCTGAAAGTGCAAGATGCTCAGAATCAATTTTTAGTCAGAGCTCCAATTAAACAAATACACACATGTATTATATTTGTAGGAACACAAATAGTAGTACATTTGGCACTTGCATATGGATACGGTGCTTATAAAAAGAATTATGTTCAGTGCTGCAATGGACCAATATGATTCTCTGAAACAACAATTATATCTCCTTCATACAAGCCTCAAAACTCTAAGAAAATTTTGGCTCTTATAATTTGAAAGTGTTGCTTGAAAATCTTAAATTCTAGGGAAACTGTCCAAATTTGCCTCAGTGCCATCTGAAATTGCTCAATTTTGTCCTTCATTACACTTTTGATCCATTCATAGGCTAGTTTGGTTGGGGAACAAGTTATCCTGGGATTAGTTATCCCACCCTCAATGTGGGACAAAAATAGCACTACAATTCCAGCGAGATTCGTTATCCCAACCAAACATGGGATAAACTCATCCCAAATTTAATCTCAGAATTAATTATCTCTTATCCCTCATCCCAAACGAGCCCTAACTGCAACTATAATATTAGACCAAAAGTTTAACAGAGGGCAAAGTTGCTTAATTTCGGAGTGTATGGATAAAATTTGACTCTTTCCCCATAAATTAACAACAGATTATGGTATTAAATCAGTTAACAGTTGTTACCTATCTAATTGATACAAGTTTTATTGAGTAAAGAGAAGAAATACAAGCTCAGATTCTTCTTTTATTCCAACATTTCACATACATATATATGAACCTAATATGTGCAAATAAAGAGATAGTAAGAGACTATAAATTAATTGTAAAAGATACTGAGAAGAAATTACAAGAATAATAGAATCAGAAGACTAACCAGTTGTGTTGTATTACAAATAAGTTTTTTCAGAAGCAAAATTATGAGAAAAGACTTTTGGTTCTTTCAAGATCAACTTTAAAGGACAAAAGGAGAATCTCCCACTAACACAATTTTTTATAGTAATTGTTCAATTTAATTGGTTATAGAAGATGATTATTAAATTTTCTAGATTAGTATATCAAATTTGCTTCGAAATTCAAAGAATTATATGTTATTATAGATCAAATTAAGTTAATAGTGTAAAAATCTATACATTATAAGTGTATATATAGAACATTAAACTCGTTTGAAGATACAACTCCTACTCTCATGTTATCCCATTTAAGGTGAAATACTTTTCTCTTTAGTGTTTAAAGGTTAAAAAAAGAATGACACTCTCTTCTTTTTCTGAAAATTATTTCATTTTAGGGTATGTTTATTTTTTGTTGCTAAGCAAACGAAAAATATTATTTTAAAAATATTTATATATAATCTACGGAGATATTATGAAAATTGGGTAGGTGTGTGGGAGTGGTGGGAGATTGGAGTTATAGAGGGTGGAGTGCATTGGAGCGTGAGGAAGAAACAATTAGTATGAAATATCACTTATAGAATTTATTTTCTACTATTATCAAGGAAGTTATATTCGTCATTTTTTAAGTAAATTATTTTTCTAGTAGGGTCAGGTCAAGGAAAGGCTAATAAAGACTTGTTTTAACCCCTTAAAAAAATTGATAATAAATTTTATGATTTTATTTTTACTTAGACAATCAAAGTTTGTAGAAAAAGAAAAAAAGTACAATATCCTTATAAAAAAATAGTACTACTTTTAATAGTAATAATTTTAAAAATTTAAATTAAACTACGAAATTTTATATTAGTACATAAGCTTTTTTGCAATAAGATTCTAGGTAATATATTGCGAACGCATGCCTAATATCTTATTAACTTGAATAATTCTTATCAATATAAATGATTTTTTAAATAATTTGACAAACCAAATACAATTTTTTTTTAAAAAAAACTCCATATTAAACACACCTTTAGTATTCCAATTTTGGTCTTAATTGATGACATTATTTATAGAGATTCACTTAATCTCTCAAGAATGTTTGTTTATACGAGGAAAAAGAATTTTTTAATGGGTATTGATGATCGGTTCATTATAGTTTATATCTTGTCAGCAATTCACGTTTTTTTGTTTACTTGTTGATTTTGTTTCATTCTTTTTAATATATTAATTTTGTTAACTTGAAGTGAAATTATTTATCTCTGTAGTTTCTATCAGATCTGCATGTTTGTGTTGAAAAAACATAGTACGTAAAAGAACTCGTCTTTACGAGCTGAAACCATTTTTTTTTTATCCTATGTTGTGATCTTTGGTTATTTTAGCGGCAGCCAAATGATGGAATAAAGTTGTCACAAATACTCTTAAACTGAAAACCCCTCACAACCTATTTAAAAGTATGATTTTTTTACTTTACATATCAAAAATTTTGATCGTTTCCTATGTGAGATATGACAATATAATATATTAAAGTTTCTTACACTTACTCTAATTTTAGATAAAGTTGAAAGCCGGTAGAAAGAGGAGATTACTGATTTTAGTGAGATGTTTAAGGCAATGGATTAATGAATACAATGGTGCAATTACATCTTATGAAATGGAAGCACTTTTAGAATATGGCAAGAGATGCAGTAAGCAAACCTTTACCACAATTTATTTTGTTCACATGTGACCCAATTAATGATGTTGTATGTTAGGGAATAGAAGTTTTAAATTTACGTAAAATGACACAAAATTACAAGGCTGTTGATAGTAAATATAATTACGAGGCTGTTGATAGTAAATATTAGCTTGTTTCTGAATCAGCAAATATTATAATTACATCTGAATTTAGCTCTTTCTTGAGTTTAAATAGTTAAGTATATTTATGGGAGATTAAAGTTATGTCCCATTCTTATAATATAATCTAAACGTTTGTTATACTTCTTTTGGCATTTGAGTGCTAACATCATTGGTAAATGTAAACGTAAACAAATTCTTCATATACAGTACTTCTTCCATGAAGTGTATCTTCCATTTATGAAAATGATTAAAATTTTGAAGAACAAATACAAACTATGAAGCTGTCAAGATTTTGTCATTGCCATGTCTTTTAAAGACTCAGAAACATTTAGGCCAATGCATTATGCATGGATCAATCACCCAAACTCGAACAAATTAGGTGAGCTATCAGCAAATAAGAGAAGATCATCTAGTGTTTTTGCTCCGCTGAAATTTGAAACCTAATTTCAAAAATTCTACTCAGTTATCTATTAGGTCACACCTTTAGATGCAATTAATTGCAAACTCTCATGACCAAACTATTTTTAGAAAACATGCATGGAAACATATGTAACAAAATCAGGCTTCATGTTATGTGTACTGATAGTGCAAGAACATTTACACTACCAATTAAGTTGACCTACCGCAATAAGTAAAATTTTACAAATCAAGTTGATTTGCTAACCTGAAGAAAAATTTGTCATAAAATTGCATTGCTAGTATAAAAAAAGTTTTACACCATCAGTTCATGTAACTTATAATCTTTCATAATTACACGTACTATAATATCAGAGCCTTATGTATCCTCCATGGTGATGTGCAAAAGTAGCGAAAACGCCTAGTACTGGTTCTACTTATTTTGTTAAGTTCAAAGTGCCAATTAAACTTACAAAAACTACAATATTGGCATTTCCCCCTCAAGAGAGAACTCCTAGCATGTCCAATTTCCAGTATTCAACTCAACCAGAATAAAGCTCTTTTTCTTTTTTCTTTTTATCTCTCCCACAGCCTTTACACTGAAGTATACTACACGCTTGACTTTTGCGTGCTAAGAACGTTATCTATTTCCTCTGCATTTTGAACCTTGACACTGGCTTTGAGCCACGACCGACAGTCTGCTTGCTTGGCTTGGTATCAAAGTTACCAGCGTGTTCTATAATACTTCCAGTAAATGCCTGCACAGTGGTATCATAGGCGAATACTCGGTAAAAGTTAGTAACAGTTGTAGGAGAATGTAGCTTAACCAAGCAAGGAGGTACATACAAATGCGTGCAGGCAAAGAATTTAAATTATATTCCTCCGAATCTTCTTCTTTGGAAGAATACAAGGCAAAACTTGCATATTCTGTCTTGTTATAGCAAAATGATAAATAATGCAATGATTGCAGCGCAAAATGATGTTGGTGCCATGCGCTAGTGACATCTTTATGGACATAAGTAATCAAATGGAAAATGCAGGTTCATTTTACTTTCCTCCGATTGTCACAACAAAGAATTTATGCACAATCAACGATCAAAGTATTACATTAATACACAAATGGATCAGTAAAATAGCAAAACACTTAGCACAGCAAGGGCACTAGCTAGTGTAGGAGTACAGCAAGGGCACTAACAGACAATATGAACCCCTCCTAAAAACTTGTATATATTCATGGAATGGAAATCTTTTATTAGTATATCAGACAATGGAGTTCACATGCACAAACCAAGAGGTCATTTGTGATTTAAGAGATAACGTAAAACATAAATGCAGTTGTCATCTTCCAACCCAGAGAAAAAAGAGAAAGATAAAATAGAAGAAGGAAGGGCGGAGAATACGAGAGAGGTGGGGGTGAAGAAAAGTATAAATGGACTCATGCTGGGTAAGAGTGAACTAAATGGACAGAATCATACCTTATTTTCAGCTATAATAGGAACATCAGTATCCTCTTCCATTCGATTCTGTTTTGGATCATTCTCAGCGACATTGGACTTGTCATAAGCTGGGCTCCCAGCTAAGCATTCATCTGATTAATGCATAAAATCATTTGAAAATGAAAAGGCAAATATAGGCACATTGAAGCATGCACTGAATAAGATATTTATGGACATGAATAACGTATATTTAAGTTCCTGTTTAACTATAATATGGTGATGTGCGGTTAGTAATAATTCTTTTAAATTATAATATGGAGATCTAAAATGATCAAAATGCATTTGCAGGCAATGGAAATGAAGGTTAAGTAGAAAGCCATTAAGTTACAATGTCATTTCCAATTTCTTTTTTCCACGTGAAACTTTCACTTCTATGGGCTTCATTTAAAACCAATCCCACTAAGATAAACAAAAGATGAAGAGTTCTGAAATCAAGAAAATAACGAATGAACTTTATTGATTCAGGGCAGATATAAGGATAGTTTCAAGCCTCCTCAGAATGATTCTGAATTTTTAATGAAAATTATGGTCATCAATAACTATAAATAGGTCACAAAACAGAAATGTTTTCCTCCGAACATGAGAAAGATGTTTTCCTCCATACTGAACACACCATAAATGAAGCTTCTTTTGGCAACTCTTAATGCAGAATGTTACTCACCCTAAATTTTTAACAGGATATCACTAGAAAAAACAGACAACTCCAACACTAAGGGCCTCATTAGCAGAGAGTAGTTGAAGGACAAACTTAAGATTCAGAAGTCCTGTTAATTTAGACGATTTTATCATTTACTACAATTAATTTTCAGAAAGGTCCCTGAATGTAACATAAAGTAACCCAGTCTACTCAGTTGTTTATAACTAAGTATCAGAATGAAGAGACTGTCACCTGCATATTTCTATTATTCTATCCAAGTAAATATTCAGAAATCCAGTAGACACATGGATCACAGATATTTTGTAATTTTTTTCTTGGGAAATGGCTTACCTTTAGTTACTGCTTTTGGACTTTCAACCTGCATTTCAAAATTTCACATGGATTAAGTTGAAAGAAGAGAATGATTCAAACATTGTGGCGAATTACTTGGAGCAGGGAAGCCCTATTAACAAAAAACAGTTGATTGACATTGATTTAATTCTTGAATATATGTTTGGAAGGAGGGGTGGATTCTCACGTGCAACTGCTCAGGAAAACCTTCAATTGGGTGATTTCTTGAAGATGCTGCTCTTTCCTTGAGATTACTAGAACCATCAACCTAATTGTATACCAAACGGAGTTTAGAAACAACAATGGAAATATACATTTAAGCATTCCATAATTCAATATTTGCATCCAAAGTCAACGATCAGCAACCTACCCCTGAATCTTTTATCTCTTGATCCAGTATATGTTGAACTGTGCTGACATCTAATCCGTATTTACGAAGCTCTTCATCATTGAAGTTATTGTCATTTTCAGCTTCTTCTTCTTCCTCTTCCTTCTCAAGTTCATCCATCCGGGATAATATGCAAGCATACTCCTCATCTTCAACTGCAAGTTTAGGATTGTCTCCTTCAGGAGAAATTGGAAGCTCAGGTTTTACGATGCCTGGAAAACCAACCAGTACAAATTTTTGTCAATATTAAAAAACGGATATTGGAATCTGACTATGTTAGAGCCTTTATAGGTAGCCTAGAAATCAGTAAGAGATGGAAACTTGCCTACTGTTGATGACCCTTCAGGAGAAGTTTCCTCAACATAGTCTTCTCTGATCTCTAAAAGACCCTCCTGTCAAGGTCGCTTCGATTCATCAAATGCATAGAATTATATAGACAAGCAAGCAATGTCCGAAAAAGGATACACATGAGCAAGTTTTACTGCCAAACAAAATACTCCATCCGTCCCAATTTATGTGGCACTCTTTTCTTTTTAGTCAGTCCCGAAAAAAATGACACATTTCTAAATTTAATAACAATTTAACTTTAAAATACCTATTTTGCCTTAATGAGATGATTTATAGCCACATAATATCTATGGCTTATTTTACACCATAAATTTCAACTTTCATTCTTAAACTTCGTGTCCAGTCAAACACCTTTCCACAAAATTAGGATGGAGGGAGCATGAATATCTAGCTAATACATATGTGGTGCTCTCATGCAAATGCATACAAATAAAAAATATTAGCTAATGGCTATCACTTAATTCACACGCTAGCAAGGTCTAGGTAATCCAAGATTAAACTAAGGACGGTTGAAAAAATTTCTACTGCCAGTAAATGAGAAGTAACATTTTGAAAACTTTAAGGACCCAACTAGGCAATGTATATTTCTTTCCAAAGGCTAGAGAATAGGAGAGGATGTAGAGGCAAAGGCTTGTTGCAACGGGAACAAGAAGCAAGCTTGCCTTCCTTTTTGATCATTTTGATAGAGGAGATGAAGTGGACAAAACAGACTCACATTTCTCATCGAACAAATAAGGGAAAAGAACCATATTGAGAACTATCCTAACCCAACCCCTTCCTTCGTAGAACCCGTATACTTTATGTGTTCAGAACCTGCCCGGGGCGAACTTCCCATAGAGGCAAGTGAAGGCTCTCATCTTACTTAATGGGGCCCTCAGTTGAATTACCTATCAAAATTGTCTGAAATTTTCGATTCCAATATAGAATGATTAGTTTCTGCAAGCTGCTATGACCTCTGGCTACTTTTCTCAAGAAATCACAAGAAACTCAAGTAGCTGAAAGAGCCAGATTGTCAGTTGATATATTAGTCTGACTAAAGCATCAATCACACTCAAGTTGTACTTCATCCATGTCTTATGTTACCATCAAGAAATGAGTTTCTCTGCAACTAAGCCCATTGGTTTTATTATCACGTATTGCTAACTTAACCATTCAAGATGATCATTATGAAAGCATTCAACATCCAATGAGAGAACAAACAGACATACCGCAGCCTCAGAAGCTGTAGCATCAAAAAATGAAGCCTCGGCCGTGAGGTCTTGTATCACAGCTTTTACAGATTCCACTTGGGAATCCAAATCCTTCCCTCTTCTTTTTAGTATCTCACTCGTTTGCTTGGATGTCTTTTCAACATAATAACCCTCTCCCAAGAGAACCTGCAAGTACGCCAGAAAAGTAGCAAATTATCAAAATGGACAGAAAGGGTAGCCCGGTGCACTAAGCCCCCGCTATGCGCGGGGTCCGGGAAAGGGCCGGACCACAAGGGTCTGTTGTACGCAGCCTTACCTTGCATTTCTGCCAGAGGCTGTTTCCACGGCTTGAACTCATGACCTCCCGGTCACATTGCAGCAACTTTACCGACAGCAAATTATCAAAATGGACAGTTGTAAAGAAAACAATCTCATTCAGAAACTCTACAGTATGATTACAATCCACATTCAGTTTAGCTACCAGGGTAATTCCAACAACTAAAAATGTCTACATTTTTATCAAGGAAGGAAATTCAGAGGAATATTTTAAATCAAGAAAGACCGGGAGAGGCAAACCATATGTCTAATTGAAATCCAACTAAACCAGATAAGCTAACTTGAAATTAGATAAAGCACACTAAGTCAAATCCTAAGCATTCAACTTCTTTTTGCAATTTATTTTTATTTCGTCAAAATAAAAGAGTGCCAACAGTTTATGCCTTTGTGCGCATCTGCATAAAGCTTTAATTTTTTTGGTTTTCCAGTGTTCGCTACCCACATTGAGGCCCCGACTAATCCGGATTTGCACCAAGTAAGGCCCATTTAAGGGGGAACCGCTCCTTAACAAGATTTTTTCCATACCCAGGGCACGAACCTGAGACCTCTAGTTAAGGGTGGAGGGATCCTATCCATACCATCTCCATAGAGTTAATGTCAAAACTCCGGCATAAATACAAAGATAAGTCCAACAGCTCTAATCAATATCCATCAACTAGGCCTCAATCCCAAATTAGTTGGGGTCTGCTATATAAATCCTCTATAGTCATTCTACTCAATTAAGGCCCATTCAGATTATTCATCACATAGCTAACTTTTCTTTTTTGAGAAGGAAAAGGAGGGATGCAACACATAGCTAACTTTGTATTCAGGTCCATTCATCATATAGACAACTATTTACCCTGCTGCTAACCTACTGCAGTCCCTCACCAATACTTTGTGAGGCTCATATAGCTAGAAACTCTAATTCAATAATGATCCAATTTATCGTGCTAACTAACACAAGAAAAAGTTATAGGCGCACAACGTCATCAAATTATTGAAGGAATTACCAGAAATTCATTGGTGTGATTCAAACGACCAGGAAAAAATGCTGCTTTTCCAAATGGGACCTGAAAATTTGTAAGAAAGCAGTACATTAATCATCATAATAGAATAAGCATAACACTTTTGGCATTAAAGGGAAAAAGGTACTCCCTCCGTCCCAATTTATGTGACACGTTTCACTTCTCGAGATTCAAACTATGTGAATTTTGACTAATATTTTATGACATATTTTTTCATATTATTGAAATGAGAAGAAGTGCAACTTATACTACTTTTCATGTACACTTCGTCGTCCCAATTTATATGACACTCTTTCCTTTTTAGTCGGTTCCAAAAAGAATGACATTTTTCATATTTAGTACTCCAATTTAACTTCAATCTTCCCATTTTACCATTAATAAAGAGAGATATATAGCCACATAAATTTCTATGAGTCAAGTTTCAAAAGTCTTCTTTTTCCTTTAAACTTCATGCTCATTCAAACACGTTCACATAAATTGGAATAGAAGGAGTATAGTTTTTTAATATTTAAATTTTTATCTAATATAATCTAATTTAACTTTGAAAATTAGTCAAATCGAGTCTCGATAAGGGAAAAATATCATATAAATTGGGACAGAGGGAGTATGTACCTGAAGCACGTCTCTGTAGTACAGAATTAAAGCGAAAAGTGTCACATAAATTAGGACATAGTTTTTGAATATTTAAAATTTAACCTAAACTAATTTAGCTTCGAAGATTAGTCAAATTGAGTCTGGATAAGCAAAAAATATCGCATAAATTGAAATAGAGCGAGTATTACCATGATATCGTGGTGAAGCTGATCGGGGAGTAGCTGAACAAGGTTGATGAGGCTATTGTTGTCGGCGACGAAATCTCGGAGCAGGTCCAGCTGTTTCCGGCGGTCGGCGATCGTGTCCTGCACGCGCTTCGATGCTTTCTGAGCTTCTTCCGCCGGAAACAATGACGACAGTGACGTCACTGTGCCTTTTGCAGATTCTTCCATGGCTTTACTTCACTGGAAGATTCTAGAGCTTTGCTCTCTTCGTGGAGTTTGTTTATTTCCTGTGTGCTCTGCAAGTTTTACAGTTTTGACCCAAAATTAAATTCCCTCTAAGGTGGATAACTTGAGAAATTCAAATTTCATAAGGTTTGAGCCCAAAAAGTATAGGAGAAACTCAAAAATATTTTCAGAATCAAATTACTAATAAGTTGAAAAATTTATGATAAATAATACTCATTGATAACTTAATAAAAACGAAAAAGGGTCAAAATTACTCTCGAATGTATTCGAAATAGATTACATATACTATCTGTTTCTTTTTAGTACTAAAGGAGCCCTCACTATCATTTTAAGAATCACAAATGTCTCTCTCGTTGACGGACCGCCACAAATGCTGACTGGGCAGTCCGACATGAAAAAAATGATGACATGATTGTCCACGTGGTTAAAACTCCTCTCCCCTTTAAATTAATGATTTCTTTTCCAAACTAGAACCCTAATTTCAAAAAAAAAAAAAGTCTCTTCCCCATTGAATTCGGTTGAAAATCTCAAATAATGTTGTATAAATTTTTAACAAGATTTATCTCGAACAACCACAAAGCAATGGATTAGAAATTTCAGTAATAATACTTCTCGAAATAGTATGAAGCAACAACAAATAATATTATTATAAATAAATTTTAAATCTATAATTTTTAAATTTATGATTTAAGGAATTTTCATAGTTACTATGAATATGAATTTTGGAAGGAGTGGATTTTTTTGGGGAAGAAGATGATAGTGCTCATATCATCAACATATCACGTGTGTTATATCAGTATTTTTAAATCTTTTTTATCTTTTTCAAATTTACTCACAATACCTTTTTTAGTTTCTTTATTTAATTCATTGCATCTTTCTTTTAAGGGATAAGGCATTGTTAACCCCTAAACTTTGATCAAAGTTATTACGACACACCTTACCATTTTAGTGGTCTTATTGCCCCCTGAACTTTTTTAAAATGAAATAATTATCACTCTAAGCGCTGACATGACAAAGAGATTGTATGGGAGAGTGAGAAACATAAAATATGTCACATGTCATTTTTTAATTGGGTACTTCACATTTAGTTACACCTAATTAATTATCATTAAAACTTGAAGTTTTTTTCTAAATTAATTTTTTATAAAAAAAATGTGGAAAAACTTCATTTTTTTCTAAAAATATTTATTTTCTTAAAAAAAAACAAAAACTGATTTTTTTTCTTTAAAATGTGGAAAATCCATTTTTTTAGAAAATAAATCTGAAAAACTGAGTTTTCTTATTAAAAATCTGGACTTCTTTTAAATCTGAAAAACTGTTTTTTTTAAAGAAAAATGTGGAAACCTGATTATTTTTTTCTTTACATAAATCTAATTTTCTAGATTAAGATTAAAAAAATGGGGTTTTCACATTTTAAAAAAATGATTATTTCCAATTTTTTCTAAAAATCTAGTCTTTTCATATTTTGAAAAAAAAAGCACTTTTTTCTAGTTTTTTTTGAAAAATAAAAGTGTCCTAAAAATGAAATCATGAAAATCTAGATTTTTAGGACATTTTAAAAAATCCATTTTCCATATTTTTTTTAAAAAAACATTTTTTTATTTTTTTTAAAAGAAAAATTAGTTTTTCAATTTTTTTTTAAAATTGTCATGTAAGTGAAAAGATTTTTTCTTTACATAAATCTAATTTTCTAGATTAAGATTAAAAAATGGGGTTTTCACATTTTAAAAAAATGATTATTTTCCATTTTTTTCTAAAAATCTAGTCTTTTCATATTTTGAAAATAAAAAAAAACACTTTTTCTAGATTTTTTTTTTGAAAAATAAAAGTGTCCTAAAAATGAAATCATGAAAATCTAGATTTTTAGGACATTTAAAAAAAATCCATTTTCCATATTTTTTCCATATTTTTTTTTAATTTTTTTTAAAGAAAAATTAGTTTTTCAATTTTTTAAAAATTTGTCATGTAAGTGAAAAGAATTTTAAAAAATATACATGTGGCAAGGAGAGAGTATGTCACTCTCCCATAAGAGTATATATTCAGTTTCAGGGTGTTAACTATTCCGATTTTAAAAAGTTTAAGGGGGTAATAAGCCCCCTGAAAAGGTAAGGTGTGTCGTAACAACTTTGGCCAAAGTTTAGGGGGTAACGGTGCATTATCCCTTCTTTTAACGAAAGAATTTCCTTTACTTTTTTTAAGTGAAGAAAGATTTTATAAAATGAAGTGTCCAGCATTGTAGGATCGTTCATGCGAGTATTATAAACATCCTTATTTTCAAATTTTAATTACATTATTACACCTACTTGAAAATTTAGTGGAGAAGAAAACATTTTTTTTTGTGAAATTAGGGTTCTAATTTGGAGAAGAAAGCATTAATTTAAAGGGTAGAAGGGTGATAGCCACGTGAACTGCCTAGATGAACAATCATGTCAACATTTTTTTTACGGCGGACCGCCTAGTCAACATTTGTGGCAGTTTATTAACAAGAGGGGCATTTGTGGTCCTCTGGAGTGATTGCGAGGGCTCTTTTTGTACCAAAAACAAACGGAGGATATACGTGATATGTTTCGGATAGTTCGAGGGTAATTTTGATCCTTTTCCCGTAATAAAAATAACGGAAAAGGTTCAAATATGCCTCATACTATGCAAAATTGAGCAGATTTGCCCTCCGTTAATATTTTAGCTCACATATGCCCTTATTATCAAAATACCTAGTCTAAATATGCTCTTACATTAAATTATTCTTCCACGTAACCTAATTACGAGATTAGTTAGTCGATTAGCATCAAATCTTAACATGTGTCATAATTCTAAGAGACCTAGACTTACCGACCCATAATGGAGGGCATATTTGGTCCCTTGAGCATACATTAAGGACATATTTGGCCATTAAAGTTCTTAAGCTTTTGTGTTATTTATTTGGTAATGGGCTGTCTTATCATAAAAGCTTAAGAACTTTTGTTAAAAAGGGGCAAATTGGTCAAACTGTAAATTTCTATATTAATAATAAATATATTAAAATAATTATTATAAATAAATTAAAATAAGAAAGATAAGTGTAATATCGCAAATCACAAAAAAAATTAGTGTTACAAAGTTAAATTTAAAAAGAGGTTTCTAAAATTCTCTTAATAAGGATATTATTTTATTTAAATCTAAAATCTGTCATGACAAAGTAAATAAGCGAAGTAACGAAAAAAAAAGATAAACCTCGGCCAAGAGCTTAATAGTGGATCTTCATTGTCTACTTTAATGGGCCAAATCCTCGGCCATGTGTTATTTGATCACCAACATGATAATATTATGACTTTAAAGTGACAAAACAAAGTTACGTAGCTTTAATGCAAAAAACCTATAATTATGTGTTAACTTATGAAATTAAACCTTAGTGGGAGATGTCCGTTAAAAAACTATTGGCAGAAAGTCAAAAATTAAACCATCACAAAAGCTGAGGTTGAGCTTAAATTTGATGGCAATTTGAGTCACTAACCCGACTAATTAGAAACAATTGCCCCAGGGTGATGCATCTTTTTCAAGGACACTTGTTTTTTCACTAGTTATTTTGTTTACTCACCTTTTTACATTTTAGGTGACTTAAGTTATATATGAGTCGTAGGGGAGCGTCTATAAGACCTGTAAGTCACAAATTCAAGTTGTAGAGTCAGCCATTAATACTTGTGTCGACACAAGTTGCCTACACTACACCCCTTTGAGATGTAGCCCTTCTGCGGACCCTACACGAGCACTGAAAGAAGAATATATGTGAGTTTCTACCAGAGATAATCCTGATCTCTTTGGGCAAATCTGTTAAGCATGTCACTAGTACATGTTCTGCTGAGAGACAAAAATACAAGGTAAATTGTATACTTCTTCATATAGACAGCCATAGAATACTTTGAAGTAGGTTCAGACCTGCAAAGCAACCAGGAATTTGTACACTGTCCTGTATAAACTTACAAGTGATATCTATAGTCTATATTCCAGATAACATTGTTCGTGAAAAACTATTCAAAAGCCAGACTCGGACAACAAAAATAATCTACACAACCTCAACAATATCTACCTTATTAACTTCCACCACCAGATCCATATTTCTTTCCGAAGACAATGAGCTGCAGTTTATCATAACTGGCTAGCACACCGGCACCAGCAACAGCACGTAGGATATTAGCTCCAGCGCCTTTGAAAAGTGACTTGGTGCCTTCTTTCTTCATTATCTGAGAAATTGCATCTAATGAGCCCTTGTACTTGACTGCTTCCCCTGATGTCATCATCATTCTTCTACGCACCGTATCAATCGGGTAAGACGCCAAACCAGCACCGATAGTGATACCCCATCCGAGCAAAAAACTCGCGAAGAAACTATCCTGTGAACGCCAAAAATAGCAACGGTGTTAATGGCCGCAAATTTCATGGATTCAAATACTGATAGACACAAAAGATAAGGACTAATCACACATAATTCATACATATGCATCTAAAGAGTTAGTTCATCGATTTCTAGAAATGCACGATAAATCTTGAATGAAATGGAAGGGAAGAAATAAAGATGAATCACCCAAGGGGGTGACTGAAAGCTATGTTGGTTGGACTCTTAAAAAATAATGTCACACCGTGTCGAATCCTCCAAAAATATATTACTCCCCCTGTCCCAATATGTGGCACCTTTCAGATTTCGAGATACAACATGTTTTACTTTGACCGCGATTTTTACATATACCTTTTAAATATTTTGAATTGTTAATAGTGTGACTTATAATACTTTCTACGTAATTTTCAAATATGTAAATTTATTTTTTTAACAAAACTTAAAGATTTCATGCCCGAAAGTTATAGTAAAAAATTAAAAGGTTTCATAATCCGAAAGGTGCTACATAAATTGGGACAAAGAGAATATTTTTGAAGAATCCGATACACACTCGTTGGCAATTTTGAAAAGTCCGAACAACATAGGCTGAAAGTGCACCGGAAGGGGGACGAATCCCACATATGGAATAAGGGAGCATCCATATTAGGACTTCATGAATTAAAAAGCACATAGAAGCAGAGGTCAGTTCTCCATACCTGCAAGTCACCAACTAGAATCACGGGTTTAAGCGAATCATATATTCCAAAGTACAAACCACGATAAACAACTATTCCCACACACGAGATGGTGAAGCCACGGTAAAGACCAGGAATACCATCGGATTTGATGGTTTTCCGGTAAACATCGAGCAAACCGTTAAACTGACTCTCACCACCCTTTTTTGCAGCCTTAGCATCATTAGCGAGCCGCGTTCTGGCATAATCCAGCGAGTACACGAACAAAAGGGATGAGGCACCAGCAGCACCACCGGATGACAAGTTTCCTCCAAACCACTTCCAGTAGCCATCCCTTTCTTTATTGAAATTAAACAGACTCTTAAAGTAGTCTCTAAAAGCAAAATTCAAGGCCTGCAAAAACAAATCATCAGTGTTAACAGTAAAGGACACAAAATGATATATATTTATTATAACGAAAATACTTTTATCAACTCAAAATTAGGGGTTAATTTCACCTATTGTCACTAAACTTACTTTGTAACACTAAAGTCGCAAAACTATTTTTTTGTAACAGTAAAAGATCACCAACTAAATTTGTAACATTAAAGTGAAAAACTATTTTTTGTAACAATAAAGTCACTAAAACTATGTGTTGGTTGCGCAGAAAACACAAATCACCGGAAAGTCAAATTTTGTGGTGTTGGTAACATTCATACACAAATCATGGGAAAGTCAAATTTTGTGTTGTCGGTAACATTCATTTATCTCTTATAGTACCCTTAAATTTGTCTAAGAAGAAATCCAAAGCATTCACTATTATGAGGAGAAAGTAAAGTAGCACTCTAATTTAACTGTAGTTATGTTTGTTCGGACTTTCCAAAAAGTCGGACCCTCCAAAAATGCACTACTTTTGGAGGATCCTGCATGCACGCATTTTTTACTAGCCCGAGTAACATAGATTGTAATAGACAGAAAGTAAGGTGTCAACCTGAGTGGGGAAATATCTAATGACATTTGCAGTATTGCCTCTCCAAAGAGAAAGGACACCTTCATCCTTCATAGTTCTGGTAAAGCAATCAGTAATCCCTTTGTACGGTTCGGAAAGTCTCTCAGATTTGATCATCTCATCCTGATTCTGAATCAAAAGCTTGACTCTCTCAATCGGAGCAGCAGCTGTCTTGGACACAGCAGCAGACACTCCTCCCATGAGAACATCTACAACAAAACTCGTGGATTTCTTCTCTAACGGAGCTTCAGATGGAGCGCGTAGAAGTATAGGAGCACACGATGGCTCGAATTGTAAGATAGTAGCTTGACGGGTTGCCATAAAAAGACCTTTTATAATCTCATTGACATGTCCACCAGCCATATTGTGTGAACCGGTATGCTTAGTATGTGTGTAGGGAGATATTCGAGCAAACAGGCATGGGTGGTCATGTATCTTCTGAAATATAGATTGATATTGTGATCCATCCGCCATGTTTTGAGATCAATGCAGTGATCTGTAAAGAAGATGAACAAATATTACAACATCTACCAAGAGCACAAACAAGTGGTAGGAACTTCCAATGAACCAAAACAGTGTTAGTTTTAGTTCCAGTAGTAAAAAACAAAGTTCCTATGAAGGCCTTATTACTCTGTTTTATTGAAACGAGTTTATGTTATATGCATTGACAATGTAAAGTATGTGTACATAATCATATAATATAAAAGGTAAATTGCATATAATTATATTTATTATCATTGACAGATAACCTAGAATAAATGATAAGCAACATGATATAACGGGTTAAATTACATCGATTGTGTAAAATTGTATTACGCTATCAGTGTATATAACTTAAAATGCAAACACTCACATCCCTGCCATCTAGTTGTATGAAATGAGGTGATTGTGAAAAGCTGTTTTGGATATTAGCAATTCCTAAAAAAAAGAAGGCAAAATCCGGTAGTTCACAAACATCTTTCTAACAGTTATATGAATAACTTGTTATTATAACAAAAAAATTACCCATAAAAAGAATTACAAAATAAAAAGCCAAAAGGATAAATTATTTTAATGATATCCTGAAGCAAATCATTAGGCACTTCCTTTATTCCAAAAAGTTGCTCATCAACTGTTTAAATTTTATTTCCAAAACAGTAAACATTTAAATTGTAGTAATCACGTACTTCCAACTCTTTCATTCTTTTTCTCAATAGAAATTATAAATCTATAGAAGTAACAACTCGCGCTAAAACCAGAGACGGAGCAAAAAATTTGAGTTTATGAATTCTGAATTCTAGAAATAAATTATTTATACATACTAAATAATTTTTTTAGCACTTTACATTGTGTGAGCCAAAGTAACTGAGTTTTACGAACCCGGAAGCAGAACTATAGTTTCATCCCTGGATAAGACAACAACAATAAAATGAACTGAAGTTGATATATATACACACACAATCCTGAACCATATAAACTTCACAATCAATGATCAAATGATGTTGAGAAGCAAAAAGAAAATGATCACTAACAAAAACCGAGCAAACATAGTTCATATACAAAAATTACACACAGTAAGGGTGTTTGTGTGTGTGGAGAAACAGAAGGAACTAACCTTATGAGAAAGTTGGCTACAAAATTTGAAGAGAGCAGAAAATAGCATTTTTGAGAAGAGGGTAGAGAAAAACGAAGAGTTTTCCGGACGGTGTTACGTGGAAGAGTTTCCTTTATTGACAGATTTGACTCTAATTTCTCCACTGTCCAACTGTTATTGGCGCGGTTAGTTTTCGTTATTGGCGTTGTGATCACGCCATTTCTCGCACCTCGCGCATAGCGAAATCTTAGTGCATCGATGTTTATTTTTTTTTACTTATTAATTACTTTCTCTTTGCAATTTATGTGGCAAATTCTTAACTATTATGACTTGTGATATTTTTTTCTATGATTTTTAAATATGTAAAATTTTATTTTTAAAAATTTAAAGAACTAAATTGAATATTTAATCTTTGTAGGTCGAACCTTTGACAAATAAAATGGAACGAAAAGAATAGTAAATTGACCGTGTATGATTCTTTTACATTTTTAGAAATGAATTTCTCTTCTTCTTCGTCTTTTCCATTTTCTTCATATGTGCAGTAGAAAACTGAAGACTCGTTGATTATTTGTAATTATTTTAGATTAGTTTTGGTTGAAAAAACTTGAAGAGTGCCATTATTGGATTTTATTAAGCTTGTTTTATTAGGATCCATGTCAGATTTTCAGTGCCGGAAAGTGATTTTCTGGTTGGAGTTACTTTATAGGAGACAAGGTATAAATTGAGTGACTTTATTAATACAAAAATAAGATCAAGTGACTTTACTATACAATTTAGCTAACTTGAACGACTACATGAGAAAATTACACATTATAATGGAGTAGATTAAAGACTGAACTGAATATGTGCTTATTTGTTTAAGTTCTACATTGCAAGCGTGGGTATAAGTTGTACATTACTATACAACAAATGTCAATTAAAGATTGGTTGGAGTTACTTTGTACGAGACTAAAGGAATATGTTATTTGATTGTATTCATCAATAATGTACAATATATATATATATATAGTATTACAAGAATATCTAAACTAGGTAACTAATCAACTTAATTACAATATGAAATATAATTCTACCTAAAATAGGAGACCTAATTACAATAGGAATACAATTCTACCAAACTTAAGAGATATACAATTAATGAAAGAATATTCGGAAAAATATATTCTATTACACCCCGCAGTCGAAACGGGAGGTTCACGAACATTGAGACTGGCTCAAAAATAATCAAATAGTATGCGCGGAAGTTCTTTGGTAAAGATGAGGCAATCTGATATCTGGAAGGAACATGAAGGACACGAACTTGACCACGAGCCACTTTTTCGCGAACGAAATGAATGTCCATCTCAATGTGTTTAGTGCGTTGATGTTGGACGGGATTGCCAGAAAGATATATCGCACTAATATTATCGCATTAGACCAGTTTTGCCTTTTGAATCAGACAGTGAAGCTCAAGTAGAAGGTTACGAATCCAACAAGACTCAGAGACGACGTTGGCGACACCTCTGTACTCTGCTTCGGCACTGGATCGGGATATTGTAGGTTGTCTTTTGGAAGACCAAGACAATAGGTTATCTCTGAGGAAAATGCAGTAACCAGACGTGGAGTGTCGGGTGTCAATACATCCACCCCAATCAGCATCAGAATAAGCAGTGAGACCAGTGAGCGAGGACCTGTATAGATGTAATCCGAAGTGAAATGTACCTTGGACGTATCGTAAAATACGTTTGAGGGCATGCATGTGTGCTTCCGTCAGATTGTACATGTGCAGGAAAATTTGTTGCACAACATAGGATATGTCAGGTCTCGTGAATGTGAGGTACTACAGGGCCCTAGCCAGGCTATGATAGTGAGTCAGGTCTGAATATGAGGGGCCGGAATCAGCGCTGCACTTGGAATTGGTGTCTACTGGCATATGGGATGGTTTGCAAGATGTCATGCCTGCACGGTCAAGGATATGTCATGCCTGCACGGTCAAGGATCTCTTCGGCGTACTTCTACAGAAATAGGCCCCCAGAATGTCGAGTGACAGAGATGCCTAAGAAATAACTCAGGGGGTCCAGATCCTTCAAAGCAAACTCAGAGGAAATGAGAGACATAATGGACCGGCGGAGAACATCAGATGATGTCATCACACATATAATAATAGGTAAGCCATGTTTGTACCTTTGTTGTAGATGAACAAGGAATGATCAGATCTGTTGTGTGAAAAATCAATAGAGGAGACATAATCGGCGAACCGCTGGTACCAAGCTCGAGGAGCATGTTTCAGTCCATAAAGCGATTTCCGCAACAGACACACATAATCCGGATGAATAGGATCCCTGAAACCCATAGGTTGATGCATATATACCGCTTAATGAAGATTTCCATGTAAGAAGACATTCTTGACATCAAGCTAATGAATGAGCCAAGACTTGGATAGAGCAATATTGAGGACGGTCCGAATGGTTGCGGACTTTACGACCGGACTGAACGTTTCATCACAGTCCACTCCCACCTGTTGAGACTACCATCACCTACAAGACGAGCCTTGTACCTCTCAAAAGAACCATCAGATTTAATTTTATGTCTAAAAATTCACATAGAACGAATAATGTTAGCATCAAGTGGACGGAGTACTAGGTCCCACGTCTTATTATGTATAAATTGAGTGACTTTATTAATACAAAAATAAGATCAAGTGACTTTACTATACAATTTCACTAACTTGAATGACTACATGAGAAAATTACACATTATAATGGAGAAGATTAAAGACTGAACTGAATATGTGCTTATTTGTTTAAGTTCTACATTGCAAGCGTGGGTATAAGTTGTACATTTGTTGTTACTAATGCTACTTGTTATGCAATCCAGACTAGTGCGGATTGTATTGAAGCAAGATAACTAACTGAATAAGGGCAGCCCAGTGCACAAAGCATCCCACATTAGCAGGTCCGGAAGATGAGCAACTGAATACTTGAAAGAATGACTGAATATATATACTTGAAAGAATATTGAAGATATTATAAATCTAAGCTCTTATTTTGACAAGTTTTACAGATATTATAAATACAACAATGAGCTAATTTCGAGTGGCCGGATGCAAAGCAGTGGTAACCTCGCCCTCTGTGGAATTCAAGACTTCTTGAACAACAATTAGCTCTCCGATTTTAGAATTGATCGCTGTACTATCACCTCATTTGGGAGGCAGCACTAGAAACTGGCGCGTAGGGGCAGGCCATTGCCCTCCTTTCTTTTCTTTTAACAATTTGTAGCTTTGGTGATTTTGGTTTCGTCACTTGTTTGGAAGACCTGTGATGTGCACGAAGGATTTAGAACAAGTACAAATATAGAGAAAAACAGGAAAGAAGGCGGGGAGAAAAAATAAGCAGAAAACTCCCAACTTTCTTTACATACTTCTGAGGTAGAAAAGGATGATCAAATTTAGGCACAGGTCTTGCATGGGGCACCAAAGTTCTCCTCAGTTGTTTCAGTGCTTTCTCTTCCTCCATCTGATATCATCACAAGATTATATTAAAAGACAAAATTTAGAAAGAAAAAAAATCAGGGGATTTACATGTATATCAACATAGTGCAAGTCATTAAACATGTATATCAACGTCATATAACATAGCATGCTTCATTTCATGTCAATGCCAAAACTAGGATGTCATGCTCGTTTTACAGAAATCATGTATAAGGCATGTGAAAGTCATTAAAAGCATGTAATCAACGTTATATAGCATGCGTCATAGTCAATGCCAATACTAGGACCTAAAGAGTTTTAACATAGCTGCATAGGACTAAGGTGTCTCAAAACATAGTGTTTGAACTCAAAATATCATACACGGACTAGTACAAGTTTCCCCACAACATATCATACACAGTATTTATGTAAGTTCCAATTTCCAAATCATGCTTTTTGGTAAAGCACAAGCAATCAAGAGGTGCTTTGCCTGTTGATTACATTAAATAACACAAAATCAAGATGTGCATACCATTCTTGCAGACTCTGCCTCCTCTCTGTACCTCTTATGCATCACCTCTTTGTCCTTAATCTGCACAACAAATTTATGACCTGAGTATTCGATGCCTAGGAAGAAAGCAAGTTTAAATATAAGGGAACAGACTTACCTTCTTATCGAACTCAGCTCTATCAAGAGAACGGTGATTTACACGCAGTTTAAAGTCCTGAACTTCAGTGAGGGGTTTACACACTTTCTCAGGAACTGGAATTGGGTCCCTGCATTAATGTAGAAAAATCATAAGCCATCTTTTCATTTAACCTGAAATACGACAATGCCTCCTTTTATTTCTTACTCAATCAAGATCGGTTGCGCCTTAAAAATCTTCATCTTTGCTTCTTCCTCCTCCATTCTTCGCCTTTCTTCCATTTGCCTCCACGTCTCTTGTTCATGCTTAACGAGACTCTCCAATTGGAAAGGTTCTGGTCTTGTACACCGTTTTGGTTCTGGCTTTGGTGGGATCTGGCATAACAAAACATGGTAATGACAAGGGTAAGAACATGTTTGTGGAAAGGGTCTGTTAGCAAAGGCGAAACCAGGATTTAAGCTCCATCTGTTCACAAGCATTAAACCCATTATATTTTTAAAGTTAAGGGTTCATATCTACTATTTGTTGCCATTTTAACGTAAACTCCATGTCAAACCCGGTAACATAAAGCTCCATCCGCCCCTGCATGTTGATTGGTTATGAATTACATACCACTGGATAATCAGTGGTGTATGGATATGGAGTTGCTTTGCGTATTCTGGACCTCTCCTCCTCAATTTGTTTATGTAGAAGTTCAGTGAACAGTCTCCTCTCTTTCTCCGCCCCTCGTTCCTGAACACCAAATGGAAGGCCAAGCCATGAGTAACTAACTGTTTTATTCAGCTAAAAAGGAAAGAAAAAACCAAGAACATAAAAACTACATACCTCAGTGGAGAGACGGAAGGGATTTGGAGTAGTGTTTCTAGGAATAGTCTTGTCATTTTGAGGTTCGGAATTAAGGGAAAGCTGAAAATGCGGAAAAATACAATGAGAAGAAAACGAGGGTAGGACGGTAAGATAATAGAGACTAAGAAACATGGCTTTATGGTAGGACCTTGTCAAACAACAGATCAGCTACATTAGCTGGAGGTGGAATCCGTTCGTTGGTGGCAAAATGAAATTCTCGAGGCACTGTCACCTGCCTCTTTGTGTTGCAGAACATCCCCAAATCTCCTTTACTTTCAAAAATCTACAATTTGAGGAAGAAGTCGAGTCAGCAACAAGGGAAAAACTAGAGAGCAAGAGAGTTTTCCTGTACATATAAATAATCACCAAATCTAGAAATGCGGTAGGTGGTTGTGGTTACCTTCTTATTCAAAGGCCTTGCCTTAAATTTGGGAACTTTTTCGAGTTCTTCCTTTTCCATTTCTTCGGAGCTTTTAATCTTTGGAGGCCGTGCACTTAGTGATGTCTTAAGAACAGGTGACTTTGGAGCTGTAAGATGCGACGGTTTCCATTGATGACTCTGAGATGAATGAATGAATTTGTTATATTCAGCAATTAGAGCAAGTAAATTTGTTTTTACTGAGTGATTACAGAAAGCATTCCCTGTACCTGACTAGATTCTAATGATGCAACTGTTGATGTTTCCGCATTTTGATTGGCTCGTGCCATAGTTTGCAAATGAAATTCCTGCAGAAGTAAAGATAAATTTTTTATATCGAATTTACACTGAAGAAAATTATGACTTTGACAATCTATACGATACCTTAAATTCTGGAAGTTGAGGTGTACTCTTCGCTAATGCTGGTAGAGTTGAAATTTCCAATATCTGTTGGCAAGTATTCAAGATTAATTGGAACGTAAGATCAAAAGACTAGTAAGGGCCCGTGTGGACATGACTTTCTTTTTCTTTTTCCCAAAAACTATTTTCAAAACATTGTTTGATTATACATTAGAATGACTATGACCAGTTTTCCAAGTGAAATTTTTTCTCACTCACAAAACTTCAACTTTTCAAGTGAAATGCATATCCAGATAAATACTAAAATCACGAAGGAATATACATATGTCTAACATGAGGTACCTTTTTGTTTAATGGACGAGCCTTAAACTTGGGAATTTTGGCCATCATTTCTTCCTCTAGCTCAGCTGAACTCTTGACTGTTGTTGGACGAACACGTTGAGCTGTTACAAATTCAGGCTCTTTAGGCCTAGTCAATATAAGCTTATGCTTCTTCTGCATCGCTCCAGCTGGATCATCCTAGGTCATTGAAAACACTTTAGAAGAAATGTAAATGTGAAAACTAGTTAACACCCAGTGATTTACTTACATGTGAAGTAGAACTGCTCATGCGAGACAGTGACATCTCCCGGGTGCTAGATTGGAACTTTTTCATCATTTCTGCTATTGAAACGAAGGGGGCAACTGGTTCCCGAACATACATCTTAAGAATAGAAATAATAATGTTATGTTAGATTCACAACATCCAAATTTGCATCTATATTCCGAAATGCACGAAAAGGAAAATGTCGTCATTAGAAACCTTTCTGTCGTGTTTTTGAGTTTTTGCAATCGAAGCGAATAAGGTGGCCCCAACTTTTGCTTTGTGTGGAAGATTCTGGGGTTTGATGTTAAGAATCTACCATGTTCGGAGGAAAGAAGAAGCACGGTCAGATAAAAAAGTGAAGTATTATGAATGTCTAGATAAGATATGAAAGATAAAATCCACCTGTCTGGATTTTCCGCCTTCTAGTTTCTGTCTTTTCATAGCTTGGTTTTCTTGGGAAAGATGATTAGGCGTTCCAACAGCACTTTTCGTGATTGGTTGCCTACGCATCAGCAGCAATTCATTCTTTCTATCAGAACAAAACATATTTGGAATGACCAAACAAAAAAGATCAGTCCTAAGAAGATAAAACTGTTAACTTACTTTCTCGCACTAGCTGGATCACTACTCTTCTTGAATTGTGACTGTTGCAGGTGAGCTTTCGACTTTAACACTGAAGGGTTTCTAAGAATGCTAGCGATCTTCTTAGCAGTTTGTCGCTTCTTGGAATCAGTCTTTCGATCACTCTTCTGAGATATAGTTGGTGGTGCAGGGGTGCTAACTTCTGTCACAAAAAAGTTTGTATTTATATGCATTAACGGCTGAACATGTTAGGGACTTAATTGCAAGTGACAAAGCCAAATGATAATGCCTTAAGTATGACCGACCTTCTACATTTGACTGCTGCTGAACAGACACCAAATTAGAAAGACTGCTACCAGATACTTCTTCCTTACTTCCAGAAGAAACAAGCTCAGCTACAGGTTCCTCAATATTCTCATTTGGTGTTGCCTCTTCCTTACTTACAGAAGAAACAAGCTCAGCTGCAGGTTCCTCAATAATCTCATTTGGCGTTACCTCTTCCTTACTTCTGGAAGACGTGAGCTCAGCTGCAGGTTCTTCAATCCCATTTGGCCTTACTTCTTCCTTACTTCCGTAAGAAGAGGGCTTAGCTGCAGGCCTGTTTAGATGAACAATCAGTATATATTAAGAAGAGGAGAAACTTGATGTCAAATGAAGGAAATCTAACTAAAAGTTTGTTGCAATGTAGACCTTGCATTATCCTGCAATTCCTCGTCTTTGGTAAAATCACATAGGGTCTCGAGCTGAAACATTCTACCACTCTTGATTCTTTGCATAAAAGCTGCAAAACCCAACACAGAAAAAACCAATCAACATTTCGTCGTCAACTGCAATGCCTATTGACCACATAAATATAACTGGTCATTCCTTGAAATACAGGAAATTATCTCACAGATGAAGCAAAGCAAATATTTCATGCTACTACCAAAATGTGTTGGTACTCTCTCTCTCTCCACGTTCATCTTTGGTTGCATATCTAAAGTCTCAAAGTAGTAAATTTCTATTGATATCTAGTATGAAGGCTTCAATGGGAGGGGGAAACTCACTTCTTCCATCATGTATGTGAAAGGGTTCGATCAAACCCCATACAACTACCCCATGTATGTGAAGGGTTGTTTGGAAATGCAGCCCAAAGCGGGCAGTGAATTCCCTCCAAGGCTGGCTTAATACGGGTGAGAGCCCGATAGCACCAAACGAGTACTGCAAGGTATGAAAAGGACTTTGAAAACGGATGGGGCCCGGTGATGAGGGAAACGGATGGGGCCCGGTGATGAGCCGGTCCACCAATCGACTTGGGGCATGGACTAGCATAGGTTTAAGGGGTCGCTTGGGATCCATGCTAAGGGAACATCTACGCTCTCTGTAGATAATCTTCAAAGAAGTAATACATGAACCTCCTTTTAAAAAAGGTAGAAATTGATCGGGTTGGAGGGGGAGGGATGAATCGGAGCGACAAAGGTTTAAGGGGTCGCTTGGGATCCATGCTAAGGGAACCTCTACGCTCTCTGTAGATAATCTTCAAAGAAGTAATACATGAACCTCCTTTTAAAAAAGGTACCACTTACAATACACGTCTCTCGCCTATTTAGGTCATCTATTCTACCGCTGCTGGATGAAAATTGTAGTTCAAGGCTGACTCTTTCGCCGCGATGACTTAGCCAAAGACACGTGCCCCCTCCCCCTCTCTCCCTCTCCCTAAGGTTATAAACAATAGGAAGAGAAGTCTTATTTTTGGCATAAAAGGTGCATAAGCCAGCACAGAAATAACCAACATCAACATTCACATTGCAATTAATGTTTTTTTTTTTCTTTCAGAATACCACTCAACAACAGCTACAGAAACCCCCGCAATTGCAGTGGACATAATTACCAGTCCAAATTGATGGTATAACAAGTAATTTAAACATTTCCACAGGATATAGCGACAATCCCTTGAAATGAAACAAATTTTCCTCAGATGAACTAGAAAAGCATATAAACTAAGTTGTCTTCCACTATCCATCATCTTGATCTCTGGTTGCATAACTAAGTACTTAAAATTTGTACATTAATTTCTAAACTCATATTTAGTATTTACTATAAGCAATGCCTATGACAAAACCGAGGTGGATTGGATCTATAGGATAGATTACGGGTTCATGCCCAGTAACTTTTATCCAAACCTTGTATATATATTAAGAAACTTACTAAATATCTATAAATATTTAATTGTGAACCCAATTACTATTGTAATATTAACTTGAGGTCGCTGTAGGAACTCATAAAATTCAATCCTGAATCCACCTCTGTTACAAAAGCATCTCCAAACCCAATTTCCATCAGAGCCTGTCTAAATTCCTCTGTGTATCATTCAAAATTATTGCGCTAAATTTTGAAATTCAGTAAAGCTGGCGCATTTACAGGAAATGATACAGGTATGAAAGGCAAAAAAAAGCCTCAGTCTAAATTTTTAAGTAACTATGATCAGAACAGAGACAAAGTTAATTGAAAAATCCCCACTAACCCAACTACCATACTCTACAAAATGTGAAACCCCAATATGGACGGTCCATTAATTTTAGACCAAACCTTGTATTTGTAAAAAGAAACCACTAGATATATACAAAATTAAAATTCAAAACCCGGTTACTAACACTCGATATCATTATCCTAGAATCTAGAACCCATAAAATTCAAATTCTGGCTGCGCCTCTACATCAACCCCAATTCCCAACGCACCCTGTCCAAACTAATTACTTCTCCTCAAACTAAAGCCCAAAATGAAACTCCTCTCTCTATCATTCAAAATTATAGCCCTAAATTTTGAAATTCAGTAAAGCTGAAGCATTTCCAAGAAACAATAGAGACAAAGTTAACTGAAAAATCCCCAGTAACCCAACTATCAAAAAATCACAATAATGAAATAACCCAATACTTCAATAGGTAATGAAATTCAAAGTATAGACATACGAGAAGGGGCATAGCTGATTGTATTCTCGAACCAAAGCTCAGCGTTCCGCATGTCCTCATCAGTCTCTCCATTAATGAAGTCGTAGAATCTAGGCGCCAAGAACTCGTAATCCTCATCCATAACAAGCAAGTTCGAATCCGCCATTGTCTTCCAGTTTTACAATGTCGATACAAGAAACTAGTATTTTTGTTGTGTCTTGATGGAAGAAGAATATAGAAATTTGGGAGTGTTTACGTAGTGATTTGGGTCTAACGGTCGAATTTTTTGAAAAAGGAGGAGGTTAGGTGACTTTTGGGAACGGCTATAAACTACCATTTCAAGTAGTAGGTAAATTTATGTCCTAAATAATAAAACTTCTAATTAATTAGGATAATAGCACTTTTAGTCCCTAAAATAAATTTTGTTTTTGACCATTGTGATATATGACTCAATATATTTAGTGTGGAAACAAACTATTGCAAAAATTTGAGTTAAGGCTGTGTACAATAGATCCTTATGGTCCGCCCTTCTTCGGACCCCGCGCATAGCGAGAGCTTAGTACACTGGGTTGCCCCTTTTAATCAATTAATATGTGTGTAGAGACCCATTTACATTGTAAAGAATACATATTGGGTCTAACTCAACCCCAAAAGCTAGCTTGTAGGGTGATGATTGTCCAAGTTCATATAAGGCGTCTATGTTTCCATTCCATTTCCGATGTGTGACTCTTAACACTCCACCGCATGTCCAGACCCCTTTTAACTTGAGCGTGGATAACATAATTTGGGGACCCAACATCGGTGAACATAGAATTGTAATGAGTCTGACTATGATACCATATAAAGAATGGATCTTGGGCCTAACTCAATCTCAAAAGCTAGCTCGTAGGGTGAGTATTGTACAAGTCCATATAAAGAGTTCATGTTCTCATTCCATTTCCGATGTGGGACTCTTAACACTCCCCCGCACGTACATACCCCCATTAACTTGAGCTTGGATGACATAATTTGGAGACTCAACATCGGTGAACATAGAATTAGAATGCGTCTGGCTCTGATACCATGTAAAGAATGGATATTGCGCCTAACTCAACTCCAAAAGTTAGCTCGTATGGTGAGAATTGTTCAAGTCCATATAAAGAGTCCATAATTTCATTTCATTTCCGACGTGAAACTCTTAACATGTATGAATATGAACTCGATGAATAAAGGATTTATGCACAGGCTATGTTTATATCTCAACATATTTTTTTTAAACTATATATCTCTACATGTTAATTTTGGCTATCTTTACCTTTACTATCCGCAATTCCAGAACTCCTGAGCTCTTTCTGTGGTTGATCATGAGAAGATTGCTTATTTTTTTTTAACAATTCTCTAACTATCCACTCACTTTAGCAATCCATCTTAATTAACTTCATTGCCTAGAAAGAAAATAAAAGTATAAAATAGCAAGAAACTTATAATGGGAACAACAAGCACTAAGCAGTATGTCAATCCCCAAAACTTTAAGTTAAACAATTTTTAATTTTTGATCTTGAAGATTTATTCATGAGATAAGCGGAGATCAAAAGTTTAAAAACACCCATTTTCGAAGTCGTTTAGTGTAATTTCCTGAACTCAGCTAATAGTAACACTTGAACTGAAAGGACATAGATGATATACTTCTTTAGGCGAAATACATAGATAGTCTCTTTAAGTTATCACGCCTCATCAGTTAAACACTTAAACCTTTTAAGTGTCCAAATAGATATTATTTTCTTGAGAAAGGTATATAGTTTTGAACAGTTCGTGCTAATGTAGCAATTGATCAATTGTGTCTCACTTAAATTTAAGCGCATCGGGACTTCAATTACACAACCATGTTACCATTTGGATATAAAAAATGATTCTATAAAGTTATTTTAATCAATCTCTTATGTTATATTTTACTGAGTTAAAGCCTAACATATGTAAGCACGGACAGACCTACCTTTATAAGTAAGGGGACACCAGACCCCGTAAATTTCTAATGAAATATATCCAATATATAATCTCTGAAATTGGCTATGTAATGTAGGTGGCATTTGCAATCACAGAGTTGAGGCAGGTGCACTGGTTAACTGAAAGTAATTAAGGGTCCCTTTATCCTTGTGCCCAAGATCGAGTTTGTCCTGCTGATTGTATCGGTCTATGAAGATGATACAATTTTGGTGCACCCTAAACCTCGAATGCATGAATCTGCCTCCTTGGTAAGGAACATAAAATCGATATAAGGCGATGGTTTCATCCGGGGTTATGATGGGATGGTTGGGTCTCTCCACTCTTAATCATAGGTTTCAGATTCGAGCTCCTGGGAATGAAAAAAATTATATTGAAAGCGCTGATCCATATTTAGTCGAACTCCAATTTAAATATTCAACACCGAATAGAAAAAAAATGGTTTGTGCTTGAACTTATTCATGAGTATAAAAATATGTTGAATGCACAAGGGCGTTTATTCATTTTATTTTAACTCTTGCATGCAGACAGAGACACAGTATACGCCCCGGCCGCTGACAAACGTTGGTTCTTCATACGAGATTAATTACTGCTGTATTAATCTGTCCCAATATTTTCTAAGATTTCATCATTAATTATCTTTTTCTTACTTTGAACAAAGGAAAACCAGACTTAGGAGTTGGGTCCATTCGTAAAGGAATCTACTAATCTCGGGTCTAACGCCAATTCAATTGTCATTACCATCAGATAGAAATTACATTAACAACTTGTTTGGATGATTGTTATCTGTATCATATATTTACTCCGTTTCATAATAAGTGGTGTTTTAGACTTTTTATTTTATTTTAAAATAAGTGATCTTTAAGATTTCAAGAAGAAATTGGCCTTATCCTCCAAAATTACCTTATTTACATAATAAAAATTATTAAATAGCTTTTCTTTTCTAGGAATTAATTAATGATAAGTTAGTAAAAATACTCATAATTTTCTAGGACTGAACAATTTTTTAAGGGGTATGCATAAACTAAAAACACCATTTATTATGAAACTGAAGAAGTACTATTAAAAGCTTATAATTACTTGCATTTGGTGAACATCTAAAATATTATAAGCCGCGTCTTATAATTCAAAGTCACCCAAAACTAATAAGTTGATTATCACCTAACTTATGATTTTAACAAGCGCTTTTAGTTTGACAATTTTTTTTTACCATTTTATTCTTATTCTGTTTCTCTAATTCTCAAAGTGTTTTTCCAAAAGAATCACCTAACTTTTTTTCACTATCTATCATTCCTTCTTTTCTTTATAAAAATACTTTTAAATTTATAATTTTTGAAAAATAATTTAGATATTTAATTTTATCAAGAAGTAATCAATTTTTCAACAAATATATTAATTACTTATTATCAATTTTAACACATTCATCCAAACACATAACTGTCTAATTATAAAATCAATTTTAATAATTAAAAATATTATTCAATACTTAAAACTCACCAACATTTATAATCGCCAATTTGTGGCCAGAAACGTCTTTGTGGCCTTGACCTTCTAACAGTCCTTTCCGGGGGAAAAAATTGCATAAATAATTCAATGCTACTAAGATATTTTATAGCATCAACTACTCCACTTAATTAGAGGCCGTTTTATCTCGGGATATAATCTTTGGATTAATTTATATTATTTAGAAGATGAGATAAAATAATTTCAAGTTTGATAGATTTTGTAGATTAAGTTGTGATTAAATTTATATTATATTTAATTAATAGTATAAAAATATCCCAAAATAATTGTTTACCATTAACCAAATACTATATCAAGTTTCAAATTTAATTGTGAGATATTTCATCTTATTCCGAGTACCAAACAGTCACCCATGTGGCTAAAAACTAAACAAAAGGTCTCGTTCTTTCTATTAATGTGCATGTCCTCGAAGGAAAACAACTGCCAACTGAGCTGCACTTGCCGTTAACTCCCATAAAATCTCCAACAAAAAACAATTGAAGTAAACTACGAAATGGAGAACAAATTAACCAAATGGGGTTTCAACAATGGCGATATCAAGGAGAAATCTTTGTTTTCAATTCGATCAGTACTCGAAACGATAATGGAAAATCTCAAAAAAGATGGTGGGAGGGTACTGATTCATCTGTTCGGGGTGATCCGTCTGCAATCCCCTGTTTTCGAACTTCTCCGGTAGCTGAAGATGCTATTTTTGGTGCTGTTCGATCGGCAAAGTTCAATGGTTAAGCCCCTGCTGTTGGATTTTATTCAACTAGGAGGTAAGCTTTAGAGTAGAATATTAATGGATGCATGCCCCTTTTTGCATGGAAATACACCGTATACTCGAGGTCAAAATTAGTTTTTTATGTTGAATTCACTTGTGCGTTTACTTTTTTATATTTTGAATTCTCTTAGCGAAATCCTGGCTTTGCCACTGAATGGGTTGGTGTTGAAATTTTCACTTGCATGGATGTAAAAGCTTGTTCTTTTTTATTTTTTTGATTTATTATCCCTACGTCCCCATTTATGTGTCACCATTCGGATTTCGAAAATCAAACTTTATAATTTTGACCATGAAGTCGGACTAGAATCTTTAAGTTGTTAAAAATATAAAATCTACAAATTCAAAAATTACAAAGTACTTTAAATCACAATAATTAATAATTTAAAATATTTTAAAGTCTTATGAAAAACATTGCAGTAAAAAAGAAAAAAACTCGTTTGAGCAAGGAAGTAAGTGTGTAGGATAATTGTTCTTTATTCAGCAAGGAGGTAACTGGTAAGTGTGTAGAATAATGGGTTATATTGATATTTGAGGGGTGGTGTAGAAATTTTTCTTGCATGGAATTACTAGCTTATCTAGTAATAGGTTTGATTGCCTGTCTTTTTGATATATATCAAGCATGCATTGGTTCTAGTAGTTACTTTACTAAATTCTTTTTTCTTTCTATAGTGGATATAGTCGCACGTAATGACAGATCATGACCATATTATTAAAAGCTTGTGGTAAGAATGGGTTTATCTTCTAAAGACTGAAGGGGAAGTGAGCATGAGCAAAAATATCGTTGTCATCATGTTGTAGACTTCTTGTCATTTATTTTGGCCTAAATCATCATGAATGAGGATGATTTGTCTTATCAATTTTCTTTCTAATGTTAAAAGAAACAAAGTTATTTGCCGATGCCAGAGACATCCTCTGGTTGATGCCTATTTTTTAATCTGTTTAATAGGTTGAATATCTCTCTCATGATCTTCCTCCCCAGCTTCTCCAGATGATGTTTCCTTACACAAGGTGCTATTCAAGCAATTGAAATTGTAATGTCAGTCCTTGCTCGCCCCGGTGCCAACATATTGCTCCCTAAACCAGGGTATTCATTTTATGAAGCTCGTGCTGCTTGTAGTAATGTTGAGGTCCGCCATTTTGACCTTCTCCCAGAAAAAGGCTGGGAAGTTGATCTTGAAAGCGTAAAAGCCCTTGTTGACGATAACACAATTGCCATAGTTATCATTAATCCTGGAAATCCTTGCAGAAATGTTTTTACATCTGAACACTTGCAAGAGGTAGGAGTGAAGTTGATCAATATTGATGACTACTATCACTCTGTTAAATCTCACAAGTTATATCAAATAACTCATTGCCCAATTTTGTCCGTTCTTTATTTTCTCAATATGGAGATTGCGGAGACAGCAAAAAAGCTAGGAATCCTAGTAATTGCAGATGAAGTCTATAGCCACCTATGCTTTGGTAGCAAGCCTTTCGTGCCAATGGGAGTATTTGGATCGATAACTCCGATTTTAACTCTGGGATCAATATCAAAAAGATGGATCATTCCTGGTTGGCGACTTGGTTGGATAGCAATGGTTGATCCTAGCGGTGTCCTTAAGAAATCTGGGGTTTGTATCTTACCATTTTTCTTCTCTTTGTTCCTTATCTTCGCTCTCTTTTGTTTATCTTCTAGTACTCTTATTTCAGCTTTCTAAACTAGAAAAAGTGACCGACCAAGAAAAGGTCCGTGACTTGTGACAAAATGTCTGATGGATGCTTCGTAGAAGAATTATGAGGAGAAAATGTTAAATTGCTGTAATATACCTATTGGAAAATATATCGTGTTCAGACAGGAATACTGATCCACTGATGACATGCAATATCTCTTGCATAGTCTCTGCAAAACTAGAAACTGATGGTTGCATAATCATTCGTATAGGCAGGGGCGGAGCCATAGGAGGACTTACGGGTTTTGCTGAACCCTGTAGTTTTAGTTCAGACCCTGTATTTGGCTTTTTAAAAATCTTGAACCCATAAACTCACAATTCTGGCTCCGCGTCTGCCTAGTGATATTTGCAAGGTTAAAAGAACATTTTCCCACAAATTAAGCCTGAGCATCTCAAGCATGTCAATGCCTTCTATAGGCTGTTCTACAATGTGACTGATTCTTCTGTTGCTTTTGCTTTTCAGATTGCTGAATGTCTTCAAAGTTATCTTGAATACAGTGCTAACCCTGCAACTATTGTTCAGGTATTGCTGATACAGTCAAACCTCTCTATAACAACGTCGTTTGTTCTGATATCTTTTGGCTGCTATAGCGAAATGTTGTTATAAAAAACATATAATATCACAAAACATAAAAAATCGGTTCCAAAAAAGATTTGGCCGTTATAGTGAAATGTTGTTATAGAGGATGACGGCAAGTCAGTCATACCCATAATTAAGTCTATAACAGGCCATCGGAAGAAGCTATAGCTTTTGCTTATGCTTACAGATTTAGATCCACAAAGGGGAATGATTTCATCCCATTATGCTGTAAAGAAGTTCTGATTGGGCGTGTTTGACAATGTACAGGGAGCAGTACCTCACATCCTCGAGAAAATGACCAAGGAATTCTTTTCAAACATCAACAACGTACTGAAGGAAGCGGTCGATGCGTTTCACACCAAAGTTCAGGAGATTCCTTGCTTTACCTGTCCGTACAAACCAGACGGAGCAATGTCCGTGATGGTGAGGACATATCGAACACTTTGATTTTGGTCCCTCTAAATCTAATGTTGAACAACAACATCAACAACATACCCAGTGAAATAAATCTAATGTTGAAGATTCTCAATTTTTAAATTTCATGCCTTGTAGATTAAATTGAACCTGTCATTTCTGGAAGGCATAAATGATGATATGGATTTCTGCACTAAGCTAACCCATGAAGAATCAGTTATCATTCTGCCAGGTAAAATAGCTCATTCTTAATATGGTTGCTCACCACTCTTGAATTATATAATGTCAAGAAGCTTAAAAATGTTTAATTACTTTTTCCTTGTCCAACAACAACAACGCCTCAGTCCAAACAAGTTGGGGTCGGCTATAGGAATCCCTACTTCTTCATTTAAGCTCATTTCATATCATCGTCATATTAAATAAAATAAAGTGAAAAATAAGTTAAATATACTTCATTACTTTCTCCGTTCCTTGTTATTAGTCCTCCAAACCAGAGAAAGTGATAGACCAAGAGAAGGTCCATGACCTTTTCTTCCATTGTGTCATGTCTTTTAGCTAAGTGCCTAAGTCTGCGTTGATACCAATGATATGTAGGTCTTTTGAGACAATTGGCAAGTTTTATGCTGACTGTCAGCCTACCACAACCCTCTTCCTTTATTCGGGCTTGGGACCGGCAATGTAGGCAAGCTCACATAGGCGAAATTTTACCTATTTCTTGTCCAATCGGAAAAAAATAGTTGTGTTAGGATCTTTAGTTATTTCACTCGTGGTCTTGAGGTTTTCGGTTATTCTTTAATTCTTTCACATTCACCAACTGTTAGTAATGAACTAGATAGGTTGATTTTTAAATTTATTTTTTTTGGCTTACTCTAAACATTAATGAAAGAGAATAATCTCTGATTATTTTCATTAATGAAGAGGTATATATACATGAGATACAATATTTAATTATAGAAAATAAATCTACATTTTCCTAATACAAGACTAATACATTTTTCTAATACAAGACTACTATCATAATTATACTTGTACAATAATTCTACAAATATGGTAAAATATATATAAAATATGGTTATGTGATATACACGGTTTGGGCCGTGTATATCGGTGGACTTTCACACCCCGCAGTCATAGCGGGTGGCTGTCGTATGCTGAGACTGTCCCTAAAATCTTCAAACAGAACTAAGGGAAGACCCTTAGTAAAGATGTCAACAATTTGGTACCGTGAAGGGACATGTAAGACACATACTTGTCCATGAGCTACCTTTTCGTGAAGAAAGTGAATATCCATCTCGAAATGCTTAGTGCGTTGATGTTGAACCGGATTTCCAGAGAGATAGACTGCACTAACATTATCGCAGTAAACCAAGGTAGCTTTCTGAATATGAAAGTGAAGCTCTAATAGGAGATTACGCAACCAACATGACTCAGACACCACATTGACTACCCCTTGATACTCGGCCTCCACACTGGATCGCGATAAAGTAGCCTGGCGTTTTACCGACCAGGAGATCAAGTTATCACCAAGAAACATACAATTACCAGATGTCGAACGTCTGGTATCTGGACATCCACCCCAATCAGCATCTATATAAGACACTAGAGTAGAGACAGAGGATGGATATAAATGAAAGCCATAATCAAGAGTGCCCTGTAAGTAACGCACAATGCATTTGAGAGCATGCATGTGTTCGTCCATCGGATTATGAATAAATAAACACACTTGCTGCATTGCATAAGTAATATCCAGCCTCGTGAAAGTAAGCTACTGAAGAGCCCCTACAAGACTGCAATAGTGGGTGGGATCCTCGTAAGGTGTGCTAGAAGTAGCACTCAGCTTCGGTTTGGTATCAACCGGAATAGAAGAGGACTTACAAGATGACATGCCAGCTCGCTCAATAATCTCAGTCGCATACTTTCTTTGTAATAAAAATAGACCACCTGTATGGCGTGTGACTGAGATACCCAAAAAATAACTCAAGGGACCCAAGTCTTTTACAGCAAATTCGGAACTGAGAATAGACATGATAGACTTGCGCAATTTATCAGAAGAGGCAATGAATATAATATCATCCACATATAACATAATGTATGCCGGAGAAGTACCACGACGATAGATGAACATAGAATGATCAGACCTCTGGTGAGAAAACCTAATAGTAGACACATAATCTGCAAACCTCTTATATCAAGCCCGTGGGGTCTGTTTAAGCCCATACAAGGACTTGTTGAACAAACAGACATGATTAGAATGATCGGGGTCCCTGAAATCCAAGGGCTGATGCATGTATACTGTCTCCTTGAGATCACCGTGTAAGAAAATATTTTTCACATCCAACTGATGAATGGGCCATGCTTTTGAGAGAGCCAGACTGAGAACAGTGTGAATGATTGCCGGTTTGACCACCGGACTAAATGTCTCTCCATAATCCATGCCAACATGTTGAGTTTTGCCATCACCTACAAGACGAGCCTTATGCCGCTCAAAACAACCGTCATATTTTATCTTATGAGTAAAAATCCACATAGAACGAATAACATTAACACCAGGCGGACGGGGCACCAACTCCCACATCTTATTTTCAATAAGAGCATTATATTCATCATCTATGACCATTTTCCAATTCGGGTCATGAAGGGCAGACACTGGGTTACGAGGTAGGGGGATTTAGTGACATTAGAATTAAGATTAAAATGTCATTTTGGTTTAAAAATATCACGTTAGCTATGAGTAACGGGCCCTTGACTCGAGATAGAATTGGACGGGATTTGGGTAAGTGTTGGGTCGGCGCGGGACTGGCCAGCAGGCAGTGGGCCTGCTGGCCATTAACTGGACGCAAGGACGATGAGGTTGGACCAGCAGCCAGTGGGCCTGCTGGCCGAGAATCTGGAACCGTATCGAGACCATTTGGGCCAGCATGCAGTGGGCCTGCTGGCATAATTGGATCACGGGCAGGTTGGGCCCACTGTTGGAGAATATATGGTGAGAGCCCATTATCCAAAAAATTATAAGAACTACACGAAATTATACAATTTAGCAAACGGAAATTGGGTTTCATAAAAAATAACATGGTGACTAATTATGATTTTATTAGAAGATAAATCAAAACATTTGTAACCATGATGATTAGACAGATAATCCAAAAACACACAAGCGGTAGAATGGGCTTGAAGTTTGTTAATTGTAGTGGACGAAAAAAGTGGATAGCACAAACACCCAAACACCCTAAGATGAGAATACGAAGGGTCTTTATGATAAAGAATTTTAAGGGGAGATTGATATGCTAACCCTTTGCTAGGGAGTATGTTAATGAGGAAAGTAGTCATTTGTAATGCATTATGCCAAAATTATGGAGGTAATGAAGCATGGGCTAGTAAGGTTCGAATAAGATTATTAATGGTACGAATTTTTCTTTCGGCTTTCCCATTTTTTGAGGACATATGAGGGAAAGAAAAATGGAAAGAGATGCCATTAGTGTTACAAAATTTCTGAAACTGCCCATTATCAAATTCCCTTCCATTATCACATTGAATGTTTTTAATTTTTCGTTCAAATTGTATATGGATGAATGCTCTAAACGTTAAGAATGTGGAAAACACTTGAGACTTTTTAGATAAAGGAAAGGTCCACAAAAAATTAGAATAATCATTAAAAAATAACACATAATCGCGGTGGCCCAAAGAGCTTAAAACAGGAGATGTCCACAAATCACTATGAATAATATCAAAATGCAACAAAGTACTAGAATTGGAGGCTACAAATGGTAACTTAACATTTTTCACAAGCGGACAAGAAGGACAAATATTAGTACTATGCGTACTATTACCTTCAATAAAATTATTATTTTTAAGAGAATAAATAACATACGCCCCCGGATGACCCAAACGACCATGCCATAAGGAAGGTACTAGAGCGGCAAACGTTGATGGTGTGGCTTGACTCGTGGAAGTGGTGGTGATTAGATAAAGCTCTCCCCGACTATTACATCTCATTAGAGGTATTCCTGTTGTGAAATCCTTCATAGAAAATCCAAAAGGGTCAAAGTCAACAGAAACCTAATTATTAATTGTGAATTTTTGAACCGACACCAATTTTTTAATTAAGTGAGGAGCATGAAGGACATTTTTCAATGCTAAAGGTGGGTTCGGGGGATATAAATGTGTGTGACCATAACCACGAATAGGAATTGAATTGCCATTACCAACAATAATACCACGATTTTTGCTCAAATTGAAATAAGATGAGAGATTACATGGCACGGGCGTCATATGAGAGGTGGCTCCGGTGTCCATGTACCAATTCGCGTTCTGAGGATTTAAACCAAGTGTAGGCATTGCCGCCTCGATATTCGTAGGCGTCGGAATTAATGTTGGGCCCGCAACAGTGAAGGCCTGCTGAGGCCGAGGCTAAGCAGGCCAGCCTGTTTCCCGGGCCCAGTACATGACTATTGGTTGCCGACTGCTGGGTGAAATTGGGCCTGGCCCAATTGGGAGCAAAAGCTGGAAATTGTGGCATGGGCCATTGGCCCAGCCCCATGACCATTGTGTATTGGCCCAAGGTTGCAGCCAGTAGTGTTGCGACCCAGCCGGTCCACTGCCTCCACGTCCCCCGCCACTACCGCCACCGCCACGTCCACTGCCGAGGTCGCTGTTCTTGTCACTACTTTTCCAATTTTGACCCTTTGTGTCGCCACCGTTGTTACGGTTTTTGCTAGAATTGTCCGAGAATTAGTGGGGTCATCGGACGTGGCCATCGTCATAATGGAAATTTGCTCTGGTAGCCGCCTTTTTAGCCAAGCCGGCCTCTTCTAATGTGAGCATGGAACGTGCTTGGTAGAACGATGGAGAGGGTTACTTTGACGAAGAAGCGTTCCAACGCCATTATAAGCCTCGGATAGGCCTGCAACCATCTGAAGAACAAGACGATCATTCGTGACGGGCGCATCAACGTTCTTGTGTTGACCCGACAACTCCTTGAGCCCTTTACAATAGGCTGAGACATTCAAAAAATCCTCTATGTTGATGTGGGAGAATTCCTGCTCAATGGTCATGGCACGGGAATTTTTGTTATCATGGAATGTATCACGCAACTTATTCCAAGTGTCCATGGTCGTGACGTCGGGTTCAATAATAGTGTGCAAGAGGTCCGTAGAGATAATGAAATAAATTCACTGGACTACCGTAGCATCAAGAGTTTCCCACAACTCTATGTCATCATCGGTGGTAGGCACATTCTTCTTGCATGTTGCCGAGGGGATAATGTGATGAAGGACTCGATTAGACTGTGCGTGAACTTTAAATAGTTCTGCCCACATCGCATATTTGACGTTTTCCATCTCAAGAACAATAGGGATGCTATTCTTGATGTTGGAGACGGCAAGGGTAGGATGAAATGTGTTCTTTGAGGTAGACATAATGAAAGAACAAAAGGAGAATTAGGGATTCGGGAAAAGAAAAATAATTAAAAAATATTGAAGGGAGGTTTTTGGTCGGCCGAAGGTGTAGTAGGGGCAGCGGAAGCACAAGATTGGTGAAGGAAATTTTGCCCTAGACTACTGATTCCATGAAAAGAATGGATTTTGGGCCTAACTCAACCCCAAAAGCTAGCTTGTAGGGTGAGGATTGTCTAAGTCCATATAAGGAGTACATGTTCCCATTCCATATCCGATGTGGGACTCTTAACCATTAATTGTGGATTGAGTGCTAAGATGTTTGTAAATATTGCAGGAATGATTGTGGGACTAAAGAATTGGTTGAGGTTAACTTTTGCCGTGGAGCCAGCCATTCTTGAAGAAGGACTTAAGAGGATAAAAGCTTTCTGCTTGAGGCATACAAGTAGCTGAAAGTATTTTTAGTTACCATTGATACAACTAGTGTGAATCAAATCTTTCATTAGCAATGTGTTAAAATAGACTAAATTACACAAAGGATCTTTGAGAAGGATAAAGGGGTGGACCCATTATTCCGGAGTTTGGAAGGTTACAACTGGTTCTAAAGATTGGTTCCGCAAGGATTTCTCGATCATAAAGAGATCTATCAGGAATGAGGACAATATTTTATAAACCTTTTCAAAAACTAGTGAATTGTGAGTTATGATGAAACATAGGGAATTACACCCAATGGCCTTAAAAATAGGTGGTCTTAAATATTTGACCCCCGCTTGTGGGTACACTTTCAAGATCAATAATCAAAACTTGTTAAACTTAGAATTTCGCTCACGGGAATTGCAGGGTCAAAAGTTCAAGATCACCTATTTCTAAAGTCACGTAAATCACCCGATGAAACATTAGCACATCTATAGGGTCAAGTTAAAGGGCATGTGGTCCTCATTGGTTGCATTTTAGCCATTGCGGAAAGGAGTGACGAAAGAAGGGTTGAAGACGGCTTAGCAGTAAGAATACTCATTAAGTAGGTATTTCGAGTCTTTCAAGTACGGGAGACGTTTTAATTGAAGACTTTCCATTGTATTTTCGTTTATCCATACCTTCTCCGCATTTGCGGATAAATATTTCAAGTAGAAAAGATCATAAAAGAAGAAATGAGAGGGAAGTGACACATGAATCTTTTCGCACTATATGTTATTGGAAATCGCTTTATAATTTTTTTAGTGGGTGCGTATAAATAATAGTTTTTTAAAAAATATGTGAATATATAGGCCGCTATAGTTTTAAAATAATACAAAGCAATTGTGACAATAGAGTGAAGGATCTAATCATTTTCTTTAAAAAAAAAAAAAAAAAAGGCAGCCCGACGCACTAAACTTCCGCTATAGACGGGGTCTGGGGAAGGGTCTATTGTACGCAGTCATACTTCATATTTTTGCAAGAGACTGTTTCCACGACTTAAACACATGACCTCTCGGTCACATGGCAGTAATTTTACCAGTTATTTTAAGGCTCCCATTCAGATCTAATCATTTTCTTTGTTCATCTTAATCATAATAACATAGTCAAATAAGGTTTTGATCTTAATCAATTTGGAGAGTAAAAAGAGGGTTCAATTAGTTGAGTAGTAGAAATCAATTACGCTACTTATGATAACAAAAAATTTACAAAAAAAATTATATAAGCAAGAAACTAGTAGCCTATACCAATAATTTTATGATTTTCCCTAACATTAGCATTAACTATTTTCAGAGAGTGTTTATGTTTTTATTTTCAAAAAAGAATATATCTACATAATATAACTTTCAAATCCGAAGTTTATATATTGCTCATAAAATATCTTATATGGAGTTAATTAGCTAATAGAAAACTTAAAACTAGTATTAATCAAACAATCCTAATCAAGTAACATAAATTCTTCATCAAATACATCTTACAAGACACAACAATTCTATAATTCTTTATCACAATACCAAAGAAGTCAATCCTTCCATTTCAACTATTATTTGTTTATGTATCTATATTTTAAAAAGTTGGTGTAGCAGTAGAGCGCGGGACCGCAAGGTCACGAGTTCGATCTCCTGCATTAACCTTCTTGGTTGAGCTGCATCATGCACACATGGCTTGCCAAGTGTGGTTAATCGGCTGACGTGGTTTGCAGGCTATTGCGTCAGTCCGGGGTTTACCCTGTGCGCACTCAAGTTCACTTTGAATATTATATTATGCGATTGGATAAGTATTGATTATATTTTAATTAGTTTAATTTTAATATGCACTTTATTGCGGTAAAAAGTTTTACTAAAATTAAACATTATGGGACCCACCCTATCTAATTAACATTTTTTCAAATTTTTCCCTCTCTCGCCTCGCCCGCTTTATAACCATTCCTATTAACTTACCAAACATTCATAATCTTTTGTTATTTTATGTTTTTGCCATTTTATCAATTTCTAATATTTTAAAATTATTTCCACATTTCTGTTATTTAATTTTCAAGTAAAAATAAATAAATAAGAGGACCCCTTCAAAACCCTAATTTGTTTGTTTTTATTCACTCTTCTTCTATTCTCATTTCTTATTTTCTGAATTTATTTAGGGTTCGGGTTTAAGGTATTTCTGATGGCTACGACGGCGACAGAGGCGGCGGCAACAACTTCCGAGAAGAAGAAACCAGTGTTTGTCAAAGTGGAAACCCTAAAACCTGGAACACATGGACATAACTTGACGGTGAAGGTTGTTAATTCGAACACGGTGAAGGCTACCGGCGGCGCCGGAGGCCGTGGCGGCAGAGCATCGGCATCGTTAAATCCTAGGGCTCCACCGCGGATCTCCGAGTGCCTCGTCGGTGATGAGACGGGGTCCATCCTATTCACTGCTCGCAATGAACAAGGTATATATACATTTGCATTTCTGCGTTTTTGCTTAGCTATTAACTATTTATAGATACTAAATTTAGCTCATTGTTGAAAAATGAAAGGGAAATGACTAATTCTCTTGATTTCCCTGTTTATTTTGTTTCAATTTTAATATCTTTCCTTTGATGATCCAGTTTAGAGATAGATTATTGTGTATTGGAACGAAACATGCTGAAATAGCGCGTAATTTGGAGAGGATTTGTATAGGCAACTCTAATTTATTGCATTTTTGCGTTTTTGTTTAGCTTGAAATGTTATGATCTATTTTTAGATATTAATTTGGCTTTTAGTGAGAATGAAACCAGAAATGAGGTAAAATGATCAATTAGTTTGATTTCCCTTTTTACGTTGTTTCAATTTTGATATTTTCCTTTGATGGTCCAGTTTAGAGATAGATTATTGTGTATTGGAATGACACGTGCTGAAATAGCGCGAAATATATAGAGGATTCGTATAGCCAACTCTAATTAATTACAGTTCTATGTTTTTGTTTAGCCGTAAAATGTTCTTATCTATGTCTAGATATTAAATTTTGCTTTTATTAAGGAAATGAAAGGGGAAATGAGTGAAAATGGAAATGAAAGGGGAAATGAGTGAAAATGATGATTTTTTTTCGCTTTCCCTTTTTTATGTTGTTTCAATTATAATATATTTTTCCTTTGATGATCCATTTTAGAGATAGATTAGTGTGTATTGGAATGGAACATGCTGAAATAGCGCGAAATATGTAGAGGATTTGTATAGCCTACTCTAACTAATTGTAGTTCTGCATCTTTGTTTAGCCTTAAAATGTTCTTCTCTATTTCCAGATATTAAATTTGGCTGTTATTGAGAAAATGAAGGGAAAATGATTAATGATTTCGCTTTCTGTTTTTATGTTGTATCAATTTCGATATTTTTACTTTGATGATCCAGTTTAGAGAGATTATTGTGTATTGGAATGAAACATGCTGAAATAGCGCGAAATGTGTAGAGGATTCGTATAGCCAACTCTAACTAATTACAGTTCTGTGTTTTTGTTTAGCCTTAAAATGTTCTTATCTGTTTCTAGATATTAAATTTGAATGTTATTGAGAAAATGAAAGGGGAAATGAGGTAAAATGGTTAATATTATTTTGCTCTCCGGTTTTTATGTTGTTTCAATTTTGATATTTTTCCTTTGATGATCCAGTTTAGAGATAGATTATTGTGTATTGGACCTATTGAATAGTCACTTCTAGTGCGAAATATGTAGAGGATTAGTATAGCAAACTTAACTAATTTGGACATAATGTGTAATTGTTGCTATGTTGTGAATTGTGATGAAGGGTAGGGTTTTAGAATCATTGGCTCTCAAAGGACCTATTGGGCATTCACTTCTACATCTTTCATCATAAAAAATGTACATAATAGTAACTTATAATGAGAGACATGGAAGTTACGTTTGCTAAGATAAAATGGAAAAATCAAAGGAAACCCGGAAATCAGACTTGTGTTAATGTAGCATTGAAGATTTGAACAACTAGAGAAATACGAATGATCAGTTTGTATTTTCATGTTAGATAGAGTGGCGGTACATGTTTTGAAGTGCGCGTGTTAGGATTATTTTACCAAGTTCCACTCATCTAAAGAATTTTTCCTTTTTATTTTCTGCTAGAGAAAGATTATAAGTGTCTGTTTGCTATTTGATTTGTTACGAATTCTAGTAGCTTGCTTTATTTGTTGGAATTCAGGGTTTTACTGTTCTGTGTTTAACTCCAAGCATTTCATGCTTGCCGATCTCAAAGGTTTAACTGCATTGTTGCTTTGGAATAACTTGTTCATCTCATCTTGTTAGAAAATTATAAAGTTGAAAATCTGTACACCTGGTTGATGATTCTACATTGATTATTTAACCTCTTTGTATATTCCAACTAGTTGTTATTTTTATAATTTTGTGGAGACATTGAAATTTGATGTCTATACATTCAGGTTGCTGGAAAAATATGTGGTTCGCTTTTGGCTGGAGAATTCTTTAGAACAGTTAATTGTGAACTTTTAATGACCGAGATTCAATCTGGGACCAATCACATTCTTCGAAACCCGGGGATAATGGGTCCGTCCCTCTACCCTTCCCTACCTAAATACCAAGTTTAGTTCGCATGGTGCAGAGCTTGAACTTGTGACCTAAGCCACAAGTCCCCAAAATGATTTTTGTGTTTTTGTGCAGAGAAGTTAATAAAATGATTCTTGATTTGCAATCAGAGAAAGGGGTATGCCATTAGTGTTGAGTTTGGATAAATTTGCTCTTTTAAACAGTTGTTTTGTGATTTTGTGCCAAAAGACAAAAGATGACTCTTGACATGCAATCAATGAAAGGTGATGCTATTGAATGTTTTGTGTTGCGATATTTACTCTTTTCCTCTTATATGCAGTTGATTTAATGAAGCCAGGTGCTACTGTGATTCTGCGGAATGCAAAGATTGACATGTTCAAGGGTTCCATGCGTCTTGCAGTAGACAAATGGGGTCGCGTTGAGGTTACTGAACCAGCTGATATTGCTGTTAATGAGCAAAACAACCTTTCTTTAGTTGAGTATGAATTGGTGAATGTGGAAGAGTAGAGGAACTAATTAGTAGCGGGGTAGTTTTAAGTCGTGGAGTCCAATTCTTGTTTTATTTGTTAATTATTGCACTCCTTGAATTCTATGGAATTTTATGTGCGAGAATGCCAGCATTTCGGCCCTTATAACTTGGTTCGCATCAATCCAATACCATTGAAATGTCTGCGATTGATTGATCTGTGGGTTTTGTTGTTATTTTCGCTGTTGCATAAATTTTCAAACTGTTCTTTTTAGTAAATAGAGAATGACGCAAATGATTAGTTTTACAAGCTTTATCTCCTTATTCTATTTATCAAGGTAGTGTCATTTTAAACTGTTATTCAACCATGAGATGTAGGCATCAAACTGTTAAACTTTTTCAATTTCAATTGGATAGCATCTAAATTCTCAATAAACCAACTTCTAATGCCAAGTTTCGACATGCAAATAGAGAATTGAAAAGTATGTTTCCGTTAACAACTTGGTTATAAATTATATAAAATTGGTCAAATCACTCAAGAGAATCTGTTGGAAGGAAAAGAATTTACCACTCCATATCAGTAGGAAACCTGCAAATTATGCACTTCAAAATTTGAGGTTTAAATAGTGATTACACTTGCATGAAATTATCCAAGATGCATCAATATCAAAAAACATGAAGATTGCTATTTTATCTACAAAGTATATCACTGCCAACTCGTTGCTACATCATGTGAGCTCCAAGAACATTGCTATTTTATCTCCAAGTGTTCCAAAAGGTTAAGATCCAGTTCCTCAAAGTACCACATTGCTAGAAAGAATAAACAATAGTTGTAGCTCTCAAAAAGAATTCATCATGCATCGTCGTTTTGAGCTGATTGACATAAGATAAATTGTAGTAAAAACCGATTCTAGAAAGACATTTTCCAGGGTATTTTCAGATGCCGAACCAATTCTAAAAACCAATTCTAGAAAGACATACTCAACCAAACCATGTTATAGCCGTCAGAGGCGCATCTAAAATTTGAAGTTTATGGGTTCCTATAACGACCTCAAGTTAATATATAATAATAATTGAATTTACAATCATGTATAGTTAAAGATATTTAATGGGTATCTTAATAGAAATACATGGTTTACGCAAAAGCTACTAAATTCCCGTGAATCCATAAACTATGCTCTAAATATGCTACTTATAGCGGTCAAGCATTTCCACGAGAATCAAAGTACAACTTATGCAGCACGTGTTATAAAACTATAAAACGGGGGGAAATCATGACTTGAATAATCAGCTTCATTTAGTCCTATTAAATCAATAAGGTTAAGGTAGCTATAATCACGTAATTGCCGATAAAAATTGTAAGATTGTATTAATTTCCCCTTAGTGTGTACAATGTAGAATCCTAATGCAATAAGGATCTTATATCTACCATAATTATATAACACTAAATATTACAAAATATATGAAGTATATTTTATAATATATGTTAATACACCCCCTCAGTCGGAGCGGGAGGAGGTCGGATGCTAAGACTGGATCTGAAATCAAGAAATAGTTGTCTAGGAAGGCCTTTCGTGAAGATAGTGGTGGTGGACTGATGAAGTTCGCGAAGTATGACTGGGGAGATGTCGGACTCATCTAGAAAGGTGTAGTCCGTGTTTCTGAATTTTTGAATATTTGCAAAAGGAAAAATCGTCTCGTCAAAAGTAACGTGACGAGAGACGTGAATTTGACGAGTGGATAAGTCATAACACAAATAGCCCCTATGATTAGACGGGAAACCTACGAAGACACACGGAGTGGTTCGGGGTGCTAATTTATGAGGGGCGGCGGAAGCAAGATTTGGATAGCACAGGCAACCGAAAATTCTAAGATGATCATAGTAAGGGATCCAACGGTTGAGGATTTCGGTGGGGGTTTTGTTGTGAAGAATGCATCCTTAATATTTTACCTACTAGTACCATATATTATAAAATATACGTTAATAAAAAGAATCCAGCCCAACCAATGATGAAGTAAGCAAATGTATTTGGAGAAAGTCGAATAGATTGAAGATACCTTCTGATAGCCAACTATAACTGCGGAGGGGGACGGTAAGCATCGCAGTCATCAACGCCGAAGCAGTGGCTGTGTGGTATTGTTGCAGCGACTCCACACAAGCGCTCATCTCGGCAGGACACCTTCATATGCAAAATCTTTATCAGTCACATAAGACATATCTACGTCCATATGAAACTGGCTATCCAGAGGCGATCCAACATATAAGCAGTAGATATGTGTGCCGCAACTGTCTTGAACTCAGACTACAATTTAACTTATATACTTTGATGAAGCAAATAATTTACATTTTCAGTAATATAAAAGGTTAGTAATACTTATCACTTAAAAAAAGTAATGCAATCTATACTTACCGTAGAATAGTGTAATTCTCATTGGTTGCAGATTTCTCATTAATGCAATATTTATAGGTGTTTACAATTTACGAACCTAATTGGAGAAGGATCTCTATTTTACATAATTACATTAGAATTATAATTACGGAATATATGGAAAATATTAATATATTCTCCCAGAATGCTCGGACTCGGACTTGGGTGCTGTGCCGGGTTTGGTTGGGTAAGGGCAAGGGGGTAAGGCCCGAATTCCAGGGGTGGGCCACAACATTGAGCTGGCCCACGGATATGGAGATTGGGCATGCCGTGGCTAGCCACCGGAATCGGGTCGGCCCCCTTGTCCCCTTCCCTTGCCGCCGCGGTTGTTGCCTCGGCCTCAGCCTCTGCCACCGCCTCGGTCGTCGCGCTGATTGTGGTGGTCCGCGAGTTGCGGTGGTCCGGCGGGTGCAGGGGTGGTCCGGCGGGTGCAGTGTTTGTCGACAATGGGGCTGTGCTGAATGTGATGTCGCTGCTTACCTTGAAGGATCTTAACAAAACAAAGGAGGATCTCATCCCAACTAACATGAAAATGGCTAGCTTTATGGGAGAAGCCTCTGAAGCATTGGGGATTCTAGTAGCAGAAATCATTGTAGGTCCTAAGATGGTCAGGTCTGCCTTCTTTGTAATAGATGTCAAGCCGTCCTACACCATTCTACTGGGCAGGGACTGGATTCACACCAGTCGATGCCTTCCTTCTACCATGCATCAAAAGCTCATCTTTTGGGAATGAGACAAGATAGAAATCGTCCTAACGGATGATAACCCATTCCGACCAGGGGTTCAGAACGTAGAGATTGTCCTCTATTCACCCTATGTGGCTCCCATAGCCGTCACGAAGCAGTATGAAGAAAGATCTTGGGAATCCTGTAATCTTACCTCGTGAGGGTTTGAAATAAAACAATTAGTCAAACCATAACTTACCTTGGAGGATTTAGACGGTTGAGGAAACCCAAATCATACGTGACCTGTGGCATCGGCTGACCGCCATAAGTTCTGAGGCAAGGATAGCCAAGGTATCGCAGATGGGGAACCACGACAGAAAACCAGATCTGGCGGCCAACAACATTTGAGCTGCCGATAGGAATTTTACGCCTAGCTTTGTTTGTCTTTGTTCTACGCTTGTACAAAACTCGAGTGTTATTTAATACCCCGTGTTGTGTATGTTTTGTGAAAAGTTTGAATAAACTCATTTTACAAAGACAGGTCTTAAATGAAATGGGCAATCAGAAACTCCAAATCTACATCTACGGGGACGACATCTTATCGGCTAAATCTATGGCCAAGATGCAGTGTTGTCCTCAGAAGTTGATATCATTACGGATGGCCAAACCAAACTTTCTAAGTTTGGAAGAATATCAACATGCCATGCTAATGGAGTTGGGTCAGTTGGATGAAAATTGACTAACAATCATAGAAAGAGTCAATGCCGGTAAACGTAAAATGGCCAAAGCATACGACAAACATATAGAGCCTAAAAGAGGTTTACCGAAAGAGACTTAGTTTGGAAAATCATCCCGCCGATTGAAATGAAAGATCGTAAAAGTCGGCAAATGATCAACAAACTAGGAAAGGATTTAACCCCTAAGTTAGTATATTTACACTTTAACCATATTTCCCAACTATAAATACCTCATTTTTCTCACTAATCTTCCTACTATCTCTCTAATCCCTCAATCTATCTCTCTACAAGTCTACATTACCTACTAAATATTATATTTTATTTGCTTATTTGTATCAAAGTTAAAAAATTGGGAGTAAAGTTGGCAACTAGCTTGAGAATCATCCATCGAGCAAAGTTTTAATTTTCAACCTCGATTACACGTCGGCGTTTGGTACATTCGTTCCTTCTTTAAATTATTGTTGTTAACTTTAATTATCGTACTTAATTTCATTTACTTTAATTATTTATTTGCATAATTATAATGGAACGACTTAGACGTTTGATTTCTGGTAGAGGTACTAGGAGTAACAGGGGTAGGGGTGCATCTTCTAGTAATCCTATTCCTAGTCCCGATGATTTCACTCATGTAGATGAAACTGGTCTTTTTAATGTCGATATTAATATACCATTAGATCATGAGGTATATTCTGCATCTGAATCATACTTTAATTTTGAAAATGAATTAGATGATAATGTAGATAGTACACCCACTAGTACACCTCCACCTCAGGCTCAAACTGAGTCTCAGCCTGAAACTGAAACTGGAATGCCTCATATTCCCTTAGTATGAGTCGAGACCCCAAACAACGAAAATTAAAATTACATGCATGGGATGTTTTTGATAGGGACATTGAGAATCAACTAGCTAAATGTAAAAATTGTAAAGAAGTTTATAAATTTAAAACCAGAAAGGTCATGGTGGGACAGGGGGTTTATTGAGACATGTACAAAAAACTTGTTGAAACGATTTATGAAAGCATAGAAATACTTCCAACATACCCAAATAAAAAATCAACTCATCAACCAACTAAAGAAGAAGTTACGTCTAGCATACACACTGAATGCAAAAAATATATATGTATTACCAACAAGAAAGTGCAAATAATCAACCGGCTTCGGTATCATCTTCTTCTACTTCATAGCAACCTAATAAAAGGCATACGGTTTCTGCTGCTAGTGTTCAAGGCCTTAGAAATAGAATGTTTAGTGGTTCAACTTCTTCACAAGTTAGCGAATTTGATGTTTATGTTTTGCAGGGTGTTGTACCGTACGAATCAATTGTCAATGAAGATGGACGTGAAGACTTGCTGAGATACTGGAGGGAGAATGCGAAGACATTTCCGACACTATCAAAGATGGCCCAAGATATGTTGAACATTCAAGCGTCATCAACAGCGTCAGAAAGCGTTTTTTCTGTTGGAAGATTTCAAATAAGAGAGCACAGACACTCATTGGCGGGAGACATCTTGGAGATTGTAATTTTATTCAGAGATTGGATTAGAGCGGGCGTAGAAGGTGTGGTCAACCAGAGGTCAACGAAGAAGACGACTACCACTATAACGAAATCTTGTCTGAGGGAACAAGAAGCGACGTCGAACAATTTGACCAACTTTCAATTTCAACCGAAGATCCTCACGACATTGTGAGAAAATTATAAAAACTATGGTTAACTATGTAATTTTTTTAATGTCAATTTTACTATGTAATTTGCAACTTTTAAACAACGAAACAAAGTTGTAATTTTAAAATTGTATTACAAAAAATCATATTTCTATTAAATAATATAAGAAGCACAAAAACAGTCTTGAGATGTTTTTATTACACTATCTTATTCAATTATTTAAGTGTTTAAATATATTTTTTTTAATTAAGTGTATAAAAAAAAACAAATCCCGCAACCCAACCCGTCCCTCCAAATCCCGACCCCTCTTCTGGCAGGATGTGGGACAGGACGGGACCTCTTCCCGTCCCGCCTATCCCGGCCTGCTAGTCCCACCGGATCCCGATCCCAGCCCACCCACCCGTCCCGCCCCGTTGACCACCCCTATTCTATACCAATCTCCTATAAATAAATAAAAAGGATCATATAACTAAAATAATTATAATAGGTCATAAAACCGATATTCCAGTTGCTCCAAACAATTCAGTTTATGATTAAAAGTTCGCAATCTAACAATGCCAGTATAATACAATATCCCAACACGTTTCGAAAACTTGAAAAGAAAAAATGCAAGTTAAAAAGATAAAGAGCAACTCCTTGGTTAGAAAATGGAACTTCAACTCCATAACTCACTGTTAGGATACTATTCAAAACTAAAGGCAGCAATGAGGCTAAGCTCCAATTGAACAAGATGTTTCTGATATAGGAAAATCATATTGAAAGCTAAAAATAGGATTTCCATTTCAATTTCAGTGATCAATAGCTGTTCGCAACGATGGGAGGAGGGCAGCAGACGACAGGTGAAAGCTATGCAAGCGAAAAATATTTTCTTTGCACTAGAATAGTTCCTTCATATGGTAAGATTTGTCCAACGTTACACCTCTAGAGCTTGCAAGAACCCGAGGGACTTGTAGTCCAGAATTCAATTCCCAAACATTCTTTTATGAAGTTAGATATGGTAGCCTCATTTGCCACGACGATCTCAGCACATGGACTAATCTTGAAGCAAGCAACTTGAGCTCACTAAGTGTTAATGGTCTCCGTCGACGTTCCCAGGCATTCATCTGATGAATAAGTATCCTTCGCCCAGTTAAATCTGCTAGTGAACTCATTTGGTACATGACTATTCATCCCTATACTCGGGATTCTCCTTCAATATGACAAAGCCTTCAAGAATGGGCGAGAGTGGAATGTACCTGCATTTTAACAAGAATATTGAGTAGATGTGAGGACAGAAAAAATTGTGTTTGTGATCACTCAGTTAATAAGGTCCCAACGGTACTCGTGATATTCGATTGAGCATGATACATTAATTGTTAATTTCACACTACAATGTATACACCAAGCGGAGCTTGTATTACTCCGTACTTTTAAGCGAGCAATACAGTTTTAATGTTTGTCACAGTAAATATCTTACATGAGGAAAAATACTAAAGTAAGCTACCAAAAATAACATACTGCAGTTACATGTTCGTTGGATAAAAATTCCAATGATGTGAGTCCATTAGTGGAAAGACCAAAAGGTCTAGTTAGTTAGATCAGATGCATAGTCAAAAATTATGATAGCAAAGAAAATCGTCAAATAACTAAGAGACAAAAGGTGCACTTAAATTATGATAGCAAAGAAAATCGTCAAATAATTTAGAGACAAAAGTTGCACTTTTCCCTCGTACAAACTACCCTAAATATAGTGAAGAAATGGATCAACAACCATGCAATATAAATAGCAAGTTTCAAAGGAAAAGAACAATACTTTTCTGTTGCAAGCTCAGCTCGATCCCCGGCAGCAAGGAGAACTGGGGTTGAGTGTGTCTGGAAACCTGTAATCGTCTTCGGTCGACCAGCCTGACCTATAACATCAACAGCTTGGCCAACTCGAACAGGCACAGACAAGGGTTTTAAGTTCTCATCCACAGTCATTAGCATCCTTGGCTGCAAAGAAGCAAACACATGAACGATTAAGGAGAACAAAAAGGGCGGCCGCACCGCGGGGGGAAGGGTGGGGGGTGCTGAAAACACAGAAGCCAAATGCCACCAAAAATGGCAAACAGAGGGAGGGGAGGGCTAGTTCATGAAACAGCAAACCTGCATCGCCAGTGTCAGAAAATAAAGCACATAGTGGTATTTCCCCAAGATAATGGCCTTCATGTCAAGACATATGTGCAGCATAGTTAGGAGTCCAGCCAGTGCAGTCCTGGAACAGCTCAAAATTTAAGAGCCAACAAGAGATAGAGGGTTTGAACTCTGAAGTTTCAGAAAGAATCAGAAAGAGCTAGCTCATGAAACACCGGTTCAATTATACATGTCAATTTCTATTTTAGGTTTTAGATAACAACATACCAGTATAGTCCCACGAGTGGGGTTAGGTTTAAGATAACAAATGTGTTAAAAGGGGACGATGTACACCTAAAATCGCATGGAAGGAGTTGTCTAGAAAGACCTACAATTTCTTGAAATCAATGCAAATTTAGCTAAAGATAGGACGCAATGGAGGAAAAAGATCCATATAGGTGATATCTACTAGTTGGGAGTAGGTTTTTAGTCTTGTTAGAGGACTTCTAATATTATTATTGTTATTTACATATATTTAACTTAATTTCAGTTTTATTTTTATTTGGTGTGATGATGACATGAGTTGAGCTTAAATGGAACAGTGAGGATTCATATAGCTAATCCTAATTTGTTTGGAACTAAGACCTAGTTGTTGTTTATGATAATAAATCTGCCGGACACACTGCCAAAGAAAAAGAATATAACAGATCCTTTAGTGGCACTTCTCTGTTTATCTGTAATTCTTCACTTGTAAACCTCCTCATTCACAAAACTCTTCTTAACTATGTAAGACACAGATTTCAACTCAAAAATGTCTGGCAAGTAAAATAAGCCTTTAAAAGACTGGCATAATGCTTCTCTATAGAAGAGAACTTACGGAGATAACAAAAATCGTTCAGAATGGTATGGTGAAAGAGTTATCAAGCCCTTCCCTAAATGAACAAGACCTTGAGCGATCCGCACCTACAGAAGTAGCAGATGCCAATGATTAGAGTAAGCGGGTGAGTAAACACAAGGATATGGACTTGTCACAAGAGAATAACTGAGAATTAATTTATTTCTTACACAGAAAAGAAGATTGGCTTCTTTGTAATAGTAACTGGACAGGTTACGCAGCATGCCAGCTATTCGAGCATTGTTTGTTCCTGCACCTATCAATCCCAAGGAAATGATAGCGGCCTGTATAATTTAGAAAAAATTTCAGATTTAACAATTTAATAACTGCACAAATAACTACACTCATCCAAATACAGTTGCTACATTTTTTTTTGGAGACTGTAACCAAAAAAGAGTACCATTGCTACTTCAGTATCTGAATCGTGACTAAGCCTGCTCAGAGTGTCCATGACATTGACCTGTCCAAGCCAACCAGGGGAAGAAATATGTTACCAAAAGATGCAAGCAGAAGAAAAGAGAAACAGGCCTGCCACAACTTGTCAATAGAAGAGGTAAAACCATAAAATTAACACACCAAAAAGTGGGGGAAAGAAAAGGATGGAAAAAGAAATTTGTTGTATGGATATTTCAAGATATCATACCTTTGGATTTGATATGCAGAGGAGGCCAAGAGCCAATGGAACTGCTCTTCTGATATTTTGCTCTCCATACTGCAAAAGATGTTCTAGTGAGCGTATTGTCATTTCAAGCCCCAATTCTTCAGACATTGCCACCATCGCAATACCAAGGATAGCTGGTCCCTGATAGGTTTCACCCTTTTCAAGATGTTGAGCACATTGACCAAGGAAGTGTTGGACCTAGAGAAGAATAATAGTCAGCAATTGCAATTATTCAAACCAGAACCACTTAGAAGTAAAAGGAGAGGAAACTTCTATTACCTTGAGTACATTGCCTGTCCCAGCATAGGCACAAGAAAGGAGGGTCATATCGCAATGCTTTCTGATCTTCTCATGGAAAGTTTTCGAAACTTCAGCTGTAGCATCTACACTTTCCTATAGGACATGACAGAGGGATACCAAATCAAAATAAGAAGTTATACAATCCAACAATATTGAACATAATATCTCTTTCAGATACAAATGATAATCTACACAGGTAACACGAATTGCCGTTAATTCAACTTTCTTCAATCTCTATAGAAACCAAGGCATGTAACTTTTTCAGTTACCTGCTTCCCAAGGTATAAAAGACCAAGACCCAGAGGCAAGAGACGGGCAAGGGGCTCTCCCAATTCTGACTCGCTTCGCTCCATCAATGCAAATATGATTGCCTGGGCAATCTCTTCGTTACATGAACCCACATACACCAAGCCCAACGTTATTGCAGCGAATGCAATTACATCAAGGGACACCTTATTATCTCCGAGTATGGGAGTCAATATACTTCTGATCTGAAAAACGGCGAGCACTCAATGTAACATTACACATAACATTGTACATATCCAGACCAATCTTATAGAGTCCAAATAAACAAGTTAGAACTTTGTATAATAAGGATGAATTAAAGGGCAGAGCAGAAAGTATATTCTTGTCTACCAAACCCCAAAAGAAGAAATAAGAAAATTACCTGCTCATTCTGAGCACCTGCATAAGCAAGACCCAGACCCATAATAGCACCTATTCTAACTGAAGGATCATCTTTGTCAACATATTCAGCAAGAAGTGCCAATGCCTGCACAGAGAATAGAGTGAAATCTCAGGATATGAAGATATGTGGAGAGAATTGGTACATACATCAGATAAACATTAGATGAAGCTCACTGGATCACAATCATTCTTGATGCCACAGTTTACAATCCCAACTCCTAATAGTGCACCCGCAATTACATGGGTATCAGTACTATGGAAATATTTGTCAAGTTGTGCAAGCCCAGAATCAACATCCCAAAGCAGGATCATTCCCTAAATTCAGGAAAGAACAATCAGTAGCTGCAGATAGGTAATCAACAAGGAGAGTCAAAGAATTAGTAAAACTATATACCAGACTTGCTGCAGCACTAGCCTTCCCATGTTCTTTATTTTTGAAAAGCCAGCTTGTAGAGGAACCACCACTTGTGCCCTCTGATGGTACTGTCATCAACTTATCCTGCCGCAGCAAAATAGCAAGAGTTGTTTATGGATACAGATACATAACAAGCTATACAAATAAAAACATACAGCTATATGTGCATGCCTGTGTATGAAAATACAATTTGACTCATTTTACCTGGCCAAAACCAGCATTGACAAAGGCATTGACGAATGTAGCAGCCAAATTTTGTCTTGCCGAATCGACACTTGCCCCCGCACTAGCTCGGCCATCAAGCAAATGTGGCTAATAAATCGAAACAAGATATGATTTAGTTGCAATTTACACAAAAGCTTTTTTCTTTGTGATAATAACTAGATAACATAAAGGTGAATTTCTGCAGATGAAATGTTTTCATAAATGACAGCATTCAAAACAGATCTTTTGTTCGAGCAGGCGTGCAGGCGTTCTTTATCTTTCTTCAAATGGCCAACCAAGGTGTAAAAGAAAACTGAGATAAGCTACTAGAAAATTTATTTAGAACATGAGAAAGGATGAAGAAAAATGAAAAAGAAAAGCAATTTAAAAAAATGAGCAGATTCGTCCATAATTGATAAGTGTAACTGGATGCTGGAAAAACATGCAACAATGACATAAGATACTTTTCTTGCAGAATAAAAGCAGATATACAGAGTCGGTAACATATGCCTCCAGGACAATGTCAGGTCAATCACTTCAAATAGGGAATATTGAACAGATGCAATAGTATATGCAAATCAAGCATGATAAGGAGAAATGTTATGTAGAAGTGTTAACCTTGTATATGTCATCAGGGGTTTTGGCTTCCATGACCTCAATATCACGAGCAAGTGCAAGATACCCTTCACTTAATTTCGCTTTGTTAACAATTTCCTGCAATACTTCTCTCTCTTCATCACTGGCACACATCTCTTCATCAACATCAAACGTTTGACCCTGTGATTCAAAATCGTCAAATATAGCATCTTGGATATATAATTAACATAACATTATGTTGAAAAGACCTGAGGAGCCATATATCTGGCAGGGAATATAGGGCAAGAAAGATATTACAGGGAAATAAAAGAAATAATGGAGGGATAATTCTTTTTTATAAATAGAAAAATAAAGCAGTGACAGTTCAATGTATCATTTCACCAGTAATAATCTCATAGAGCAGTAGTGAAAAAGCACTGCTATAAAACCTAGATCAAGAATCTGAATTAGAGGTATTCTTCGACCCAGAAAAAAGAAACAGAAAGAAAATTAGGATTCTTCTACATGCTGGAATGTTCTGACTATTATAAATAGCACACAATGGAGAACTTACATGGCGAGCAAGGATGTAACAAAACTGCCTCTTCCGTAGAATATCATCACATGACGTAAAAACTTGCTTTATAGACTGCAAGAGAAGATGGAAACCAAAATACTTGCAAGTACTCAGATTTCAGAATTTACAATCTTAAAGATCCACTCATCTCTGACAGACATACTTCAGAGTATATTGAAGGATGCAAAAGAATTAACTAGTAATAGCAAGCAGTGCATACCTGCATGTTGTCTAGGGCTAATGCAGTCACAAGTGCAAGAGGATACTCCTCAAACTTCATGTATATAGTGTATGCTATATCAAGTACCAACATGTCATCAGGCCCAGGAAGGTATCTGTAAGACAGCAAAAGACATGAGAGCTGAAGCAGGCCGTAGACAGAGAAAATCAGATGGAAGAAGATTGGTACAGACAGAAAAGACAAAAGAAAGTATCATTCCTGCATTCAACAAGGCATAAGCACTTTAGGTTGCCTTCTACAACATGATAGACAACAACAAACTGAGTTTAGAGGGGGAAAAGAGTTTGAAACTCAGTTGCTCAAGCAAGACTAGCAAACGGCATAGACCATCAATCAGACAGCACAAAGTATTAATTGAAATTTTCACATCCACAACACTATCTATCCTCTAAACATTGTCTTCCAAGGGGTACTAGGAAGGGTATCTAATGTCTATCAGAGGTTATACTTTATTTTCAAACAGAGCCAACCAATCATAATTATTAGATATCACGCTCTGATCCCTGAATGAAGTCGCTCCCAGTTGCAATGTTTTCGGAAACTTTGTAGATGCTTTTTATGAATTGGCCATTTTTGAGAAAACAACTTGTCCAATAGGGAAAACAAGAAAGAAATATAACCTTACACAGAAAACCAAGAAAGCTCATGTGGGAATTCCTTAATTTTTCAAGTTCAAATCTACGAATCCACTACCTCAACGATATAACAATAGATAAGATCACATATATGCATGTTCAAGATGCTCACAAGGAGTATATACCCTCTCTGGGGGTTTATTAGCTTAGTGATAAATGAATACCGCTTGAGAAGCAAAATATCAAGATTTGCGGTTTAAGCTGTTAGTCCTAACTCATAAGCTGAAATCAACATCGGAGATTCTGGTTTGACAAGAAACCACAGATAAGGGAGAGGAATAAAAGAAGAGAGAAACGTATAGAGTGGCATACAAAAGCTCCTCTAGAACTCATTCCAATCAGAAAAATCGAAGGGATTCAGATATTCAACAGGGGATACCCACAAACATGACCAGAGCCGACTTACTTTGCAAAACTGGTGAGATAAGAGCATGTCCTTTTACAATTGCTGCTATCCACATGCTCCACCAAGAGATCAAGGTCTTCAACCTGGAATTATGCAAAGAGATTTCTCACTAATACACATACTACCAAATGATGCATAGTATCAGGAAAGAAACAGTACCTCGATTAAAAGATCAACAGCATCAGGTTCGGCATTATGCTACATTGCAAAATAAGATATCAATTGAACATTCTGGCAGAAGTAAAGGGTAGATAAATACAGAGAGATTTATGTATCTGCTCAGGAGCACGATGTATCGTAGCAACCTCTTATACTTATCCTGCAACTTTTCACAATTAACAACACAAAATCATACGTGATTATTGATACCTTCACGTTGAAAGAAACAATTTGTTGCACAAGCTCCATAAGATCGTCAATTGGGGCCTCTTCACTCTGAAAATAATACATACAGAGAGAGCATAAATGTGCAAGCTAATGAAACTGATTTATGTCAGAATCATAGCATGATTTAAAAGTAAAAAAACATGTCTCAAGGCAGAAATTCTTTTTCATCTTACCCAAATTCCAAAAACAAAACAATGAATTTTAGGCCAAGGCACAATGTGGAAGAAATATCTATCTTAAAGGAATTCTATATATAAACATTTGCTGGTAATGAAAACAAGAAATGTAAAAGCACAAGATACAACAGTAAAAGCACATATACTCCCTACATTTCATTTTATGTCATCATGTTTGATTGGGCATGAAATTAAGATGTTAATTTGACTAATAAAACATTTTAGTGAAAATGAAGAATTAGAGTACTGGTCACAAAAGGAGCAAACTCACATCAAAGTTAATGTGTGAATAGTTTAATGAATTTAAATTCTTGAAAGTTGTACAAATAAAATGGTGTCAAATTTTTTGAAACATCCCAAAATGGAAAGAGTGTCATACAAATTAAGTTGGAATAGATACAGATGGATTGGCAAGTAATGCTGGTCTGAAAAAAATATATAAATATTAGACTGGAGACGAGGGATTCCTGAATACAGAGCACTACTGCAAGAACTGTTGACAGCTACACTCTGCTCACACTTTACAAGAACCTAGGGATTGAAGGAACACCAACCTGCCGCGTTGCATACTCTTGTCCAATTTCTCCAGACAAGTTCCTGTCACAAACAGTCAGCATTTAACAGCAACATCGAAGGATGCAGGAGGAAATTGTTGTTTTTTTTTTGCAGATTACAGGCGAAAATGGATATCGCAGAAAACAGAAATGATAACATGCGCTCTCATACACATCAAGTAATATGTAAAACAGCTAATATCTTATCGTTGCAATCAACTACCATCAGAAATCCATACTGATGCAACAGCAAAAGTAAGACTAATGTTATCTGCATTTACAGTCTGCAACAGCATTGGCTCAGTCTACCAGATAGCTGGAGTATAAAAAGAAAGTTATGCTTACCTAACATATTCATGTCCCCAGGAACCAATGTCACCTTGAGATCCCAACAGTCTATACTTCAAGCTCTCCTGTAAGAACCAAGGAAAATTAACAATATCTATTATAGCTAATGAAGATACATAAGCTCACACCAAAGAATTAACAGTATACAACAGAATAAATAGAACATACCCTTTCTCCTTCAGCAGACATTGTCAGAGCCAGAACAGAGAGAATATCTGCCAAAAGTATCTGCATGCAGTGAAGTTAAAACATGTGAATAAGTATATTCAAATTTCAGGATAGAGAAGTACAAGACAGAAGACAATGCCTTCAAATCAGAATCTGGCATTTTCTCATAAAATCCCTTTAGTGTTCCATAGTGGGGACGCAAGAACTTCAGTGGTTTTGGAACCGATGTCATGGAGCTTGTTGCAGTACGTATTTCCTGCCTGCAAAAGATAAGAGATGAATAAGGAAAAAGATAAACATCCTAGTTTTCTCCTATAATTGTGAACATCATCAACAACTCTTAATCTGTCATGTCATTCTTCTTATAACATTAACCTTATACACAACTCAACAAATGGACATTCTATCATTGATATACCATGTTGAATATGCATTACGCTTTTTTATTAATATATAGTGATATGCACAACTGGTAGAAAGTAAGGATGAAGAGGAAAAGCGGACGAATAGGGAAAGATATAGGACCGCGAGGAAGGAGGCGAAGTTAGCGGTGACGGCGGCAAAGACGGCAGCATATGAACGATTGTATGCCGAATTAGAGGACAAAGCGGAGATAAGAAGTTGTTCGGGCTAGCCAAGGTGAGAGAGAGGAGGGCACGTGACCTGAACCAAGTGAAGTGCATTAAGGACGAGGATGGCAAAGTATTGATGGGGGAGGCACTTATCAGACGGAGATGGCAGTCATACTTCCATAAGAAGAGACTGGGAGATCTGGAACTCCCAGAAGGGCGTTGCAATTTTGGGTATTGTACGCGTATAAACATTGAGGAGGTTAGAGAGGCTTCTGTAGGATGCAAAAGGGAAGAGCGACCTGGCCAGACGAGATTTCGGTGAAATTTTGGAAGAGCGCGGGTAGGGCAGGCTTGGAGTGGTTGACGGGACTGTTCAATGTTGTTTTTAAGATGGCAAAGATGCCCGAAGAATGGAGGCGGAGTACGATAATTCCGTTGTACAAGAACAAAGGTGACATTCAGAGTTACAACAACTATAGGGTATCAAGTTGTTAAGTCATACTATGAAAGTGTGGAAGCGGGTGGTGGAGTTGCGAGTGAGGAAGGGTGTTTCTATTTTCGAGAACCAATTTGGATTCATGTCGGGACGCTCAACCACAGAAGCTATCCATCTGGTTAGAAGGCTTGTAGAGCAATACAGGGAGGGGAAGAAGGACCTACATATGGTGTTCATCGACTTAGAAAAGGCATATGATAAAATCCCATGGAGATGCTTGGAGGCTAAAGGAGTTCCGGTGGCGTATATTAGGGAGATCAAGGATATATATGATGGACCCAAGACCCAAGTAAAGACAACGGGTGGAGATTCGGAGCACTTGGGATCAGGGCTTAGCCCGTTTTTATTTGCCTTGGTGATAAATGAATTGACGCGGAAAATCCAAGGTGAGGTGATGTTATTTGCAGATGATATAGTTCTGATTGAAGAGATCCGCAACAGAGTTAATGCTAAGCTGGAGGTTTGGAAACATACTCTGGAATTCAAAGGGTTCAAGTTGAGCAGGACCAAAACGGAGTACTCAGAGTGCAAGTTCAGCGACGTTGCGCATGAGGCAGGCATGGAAGTGAAACTTGAGACCCAGGCCATCCAAAAGTGAGGAAGTTTTAACTACCTCGGATCCATTATCCAAGAAAATTGGGAGATTGACGACGATGTCGCACACCGTATTAGAGCAAGGTGGATGAGATGGAAGCTCACCTCCGGAGTCTTGTATGATAAGAAGCTGCCACCAAAACTTGACGGTAAATTCGACAGAGTGGTGGTTAGACCGACTATGTTGTAAAGGGTGGAGTGTTGGTCAGTCAAGAAATCTCACGTCCAAAAGATGAAGGTGGCGGAGATGAGGATGTTGCGATGGATATATGGGCATACTAGGAAAGATAGGATTAGAAATAAAGTTATCTGAGACAAGGTAGGAGTGGCCTCGGTGGAGGATAAGATGCGGAAAGCGAAACTGAGATGGTTCGGACATGTGCAGAAGAGATCCACGGAGGCCCCAGTGCGAAGGTGTGAGAAGATGGCTATGGATGGTTTCAGAAGAGGTAGAGGGAGGCCGAAAAAGTATTGGGGAGAAGTGATCAAACAGGACATGGTACAATTACAACTTACCGAGGACATGACCTTAGATAGGAGGTTGTGGCGGACACGGATTAGAGTAGATAGGCTAGTAGGTAGTAGGCGTAATCGTACCCTTTTAGTTTTGTCCTTTTATCTCTGTTATTATCCGCTCTCTCCCTTGATTACAATATTAGTTTGTTGCAGTTATCATTACTTTTCTTCATGATGTTTATTCTATAGTACTATGCCTTGATTTCTTTACTTTGTCGATTTTATCTGACATCTTGTATTGTGTTTTTTCTGTCTTTCGAAAACAGTCTATTTACCTCCCAAGGTAGAGGTAAGGTCTGCGTACACTCTATCCTCCCCAGACCCCACTCTGTGGGATTACACTGGGTAAGTTGTTGTACATTGATATGCTATATCAACTATGCATTGACTTTTTTGTTTACTAAATAGATTGACTATACATTGTTTTCTGTGTTATATAAATATGTTACTATATTTATAAAAGTCAGATTATCTTCTTAGTCTCCATCTCAACTCAAACTATGTGATAGAAGGAAAGAAAACAATGTTTTCCATAATACGACACCCAAATATGCACATGTGATAAGTATGATTCACATCCTAATTTAAAACCGGCAATCTTTCAAATATCCATTTGGCCACTGACCGCAAGTTCTAATCCATCAATATTTTATACAGACTGTCAAATAAGTTCTAATCCAACAATGTTTTATACGATCTGTTTTTCTATAATCTTTTTTTACAGTGGTGGTCTCCCGCCAGCTTGAGCACACCTCAGCTATTCCACCGAATACCTCTACCTTCCCAGCAGAGGTCCCCGGTCTTGGCACATCTCCTAGAGATTCATAAACAAAAAGAACAAGGGACCGTCTTCCACGTGCTAAAAAGTACTAACACTCTTGCAAATAAGACCCTCATGATTATGATTGCGTACTGATGACAGTGTGTTCTAATCATAGGTGTACTTGGCACATTTCATGGAGATTCATAAACAATAAGACTGAGGGACCCTCTTCCACCTGCTATTACCACTCTTGCAAAGAAAGCACACTAAAGAACTAAATGGAAGTCTTAACAGTCAGTTCCCTCATTCACGCGAAATGATTACTGTCCCAAGAGTTCCTTCAAATACAATTAATATCTTAAAAACTTCTAACACAAATGAAGAGCACAATAATCCTGAGATTCAATGCTACACAAAAGCTTCATAAATACACCTTTTAAGCCAATAAACACTTAACTACGTTTCGTCAATTCAGTAGAAATGAACTAAAAATGTGGGTCACTGTCAACTATGCATTCAAGTATACTAAATGAAATCTTAATAACAACGAAAAGAAAGAAAAACCTCATGCTCTCCAAGGCGACCTTCTGAAGCCCAGGATCTGCATCCTGAACTCTTTCCACATACAGTTCCAATTGTTGCTTCAAAGCCAAATCTTCTTCGGACTAAACACAATATCATAAAACAATAAATAAACAAAAGACACAAGGATACATAAGCTAAAAGTAGTAAGACAGAGTCAGCTAAGTGAAGTAAATGGATTTTGTTCAAACCAATTTTGTTTCTCCCTGCATTCTATTAAACTAACATGCTTACCCAAAAATAAGAAATATTACTCCCTTATGAATAGTGTTAGTATTACTTTCTTACTATCTTATTCTTCAAACTATTGTTACCTGATGTTCCTTTTACTTAGGTTATCGTATTATTTGTTGTTGCTACTATTCTCTTTTCCATTTCTTCAGCTTGGCTTCTTCACTACTATATTTCCTTTCCATACTTGACTCTGCTATTCTTTACTTGACCCGAGTGTCTTTCGGAAACAACCTCTTGGATTACATTGAGTATGTTGTTGTTGTGGTTGTTGTTCCGAAAAGCATATGCGATTTAGAGTCAATTTCTGTCAAACATTGTTCCTTTAACTTTTCGAAAATGTATATAGCTAGAACTACATACTAAGATTCTAAACTCACAAATTTGTATAAATGAACTGATAAGACAATGATGTTTGACTATCAAATCGTATTACGCAAAATAATACATGATTTGATTAATAGCAACGTGAATTTTTTAATCCTTTTTATTTCACATTTCCTTTTTTTCTTCCTGCAATAACAAAGCGAGTGGTGACTTTTCAAAAATTTACAATTTATATCGGATTCATACTCATTGATACTTATTAGTCAGCTTTGAGGTTTGTTTTGATAAATAGTTGGTGATAGTTCAGGTACGAAACGCGAACACCCGATAGTTCAGGTAGGAAATTCCTATAAAAGTGATACTTCAAGTGTGTTTTTGACTATTATCTCTTAAACTAACATACCTATCTAAAAATAAAAAAAATATTACTCCCTCATTTCCGAAAAGCATGTGGTATTTCCAGCCAATTTTTGTCGAACTTTGTTCCTTAACTTTTCGAAAACTAATACAGCTTAAACTACATAGGTAGATTCTAAAATCACAAATTAGTATAATTAAAATGCCAAGACAATGCTGTTCAACTATCAAATAGTATGCAAAATAAGACATGAAGTATTATATTGATTAAAAGCAACATGAACTTTTTGTCCTTTTTTCACATTTCCTTTTTTTCTTCTTGCAATATCTCAGAGAGATGAACTTTTCAAAATTGTAATTTTTTTTATCAGATTCGTACTCATTGATACTTACTAGTCAGCTTCGACATGTGTTTTGATAAATAATTGTTGATAGTTCAGGTACGAAATGCAAACACCTAATAGTTCAGGTATGATAATCGAGTGATACTTCAGGTGTGTTTTTTGACCATTATCTCTTAAACTAACCTACCTGACTATAAATAACAAATATTACTCCCTCATTTCCGAAAAGCATGTGGTATTTCCAGCCAGTTTTTGCCAAACAATGTTCCTTAACTTTTCGAAAACTAATACAGCTAAAACTAGTACAAAGCTTCTAAACTCACAAATCTGTATAATTAAACTGCTGTGACAATGTTGTTTAACTATCAAATACTATGCAAAATAATACATGAAGTACTGCATTGATTAAAAGCAACATAACATTTCAAAATAACTTTTTTATCGGATTTATACTCATTGATACTTACTAGATCTTCGTCTTTCTTCTCATCCTTCTTCTTTGGATCCTTGGCCGGGACCTTCACCGTCGCCTCTTCTCCGTCGGGTTTTCCGGCGCCGGCGTTACCGCTTGGACCGGTACTGTTCGGATCCGGAGTTTTTGACATTCTGCTAAAACCCTACCTTAAAAAACGAAGCAAATTGATTGAGAAGATGAGTAGCTAAAAAAAAATGAGCAACAAACAGGAAAAATCTTATGTTTAAGCCCTAAATATTGAAGAATAAAGCTTTTCTTTTTCACCAAGCAAATGTTTTTTTCTTTAGTTTTTTGTTTGTTACAAATAAAAAGGACTAATTGAACTTTGAACTAAAATAACTTAGTATGGAAAAGCTTTTCTTTCTTTCTGTACATTCTATAGGGATTTTTTATCTATTTTTATAGATGTGGTGTTCGAGCCATTTTGCACACACCTCAACTAATTTCATGAGATATTTGTCACTTTCCACTAACAAGGTAATTTATCCACCAAAACTCAAACATATGGGATGAAATTAATATTTTATGTCTCGCTAAACATATTTATCAATAACTCTATAAGAAAATTATGTGTATCATATTTGACAATCGCTATTTAACATGAAATCAATTTAATAGATTTTTGCACGTTTATCAATTTCGAAACAATTTCAAACATAATGTTTGAAGTTTCATATGGCTAAAGTTGAGACATTGCTTGAAGTTTATGCAAAAATAGTTAAACTCCAACCATATGTGTATAGACTTCAGGAGAAAAAGACGTAAGTTTATGCAAAATGACGTAATTTAGCCACACGTGGCTAAAGTTCATACAAAAATGATTCAACTTCAGCTGTAAGTGCATGAACTTTCAGACACCACATGTCTAAAGTTATTCTGAAGTGAGTACTTGTAAATGTTTACACACCGCAGAATGGTTTATATGGTGATCCCGAATCGGTATCTATACACGTCGGCATATAACTCTTTTAGAATGTTGAGCTTACAAAGATTTTATGTTACGACTAGTAAAAGTGACTTGATATTGTAAATTTTAGTTATATTATTAACTTGTATTAATTAAACTATTTTTTTATATAACAATGGTATTTGCGAAGAGATCATCCAACATTTTTGTATATGCTTGAATCTTAATTTTAAAATTTTCACTCACTTTATTTGCACACCCTTAAGTTCTACATTAAACAATGTAAAGCTCTGTAATTTTTAATATATTTATTATGACTAATTTAGAGGCTAATTCAATAACTAAAATGAATTCGAGGTGATTGGATCCCACACAAAGTGGAAAAATCATTGAGATATGTGTACGTGTTTATAGTACAAGTAGGAAAATGCTCAATGTGGAAATGACTCAAAAGTTGGGTTGAATTGAGCTAAGTATATAGTTTAAACTGATTCATGGAATTTTTTGTTAGAATATTAAAAAAAATTGTTTAATATGTTATATATTGGCATGATAAAGAAAAAAATGTTAATTTTATTTGGTAATTAAATAAGTTACAAGTGAACAAACAATAGATCAAAATGTGGTAAGAGTTGAGTGGATTGTAGTATGGCTTATTATTTAGAACCATCTTGGTCCAACAATTTTGAGAGAAGTACCTTGTGTGGCCACTAGCACAAAAAAAAAGGTCAAAAAAGTATAATTTTAATTAAATGACCCGAAATAGCTCTTAGGCTCGAAACAAAGCCAAGCACTAGCCAAAATCTAAATTTTCGCTCTATACTTTCTCTCCCACTTTAGCTATCAAAAACAACACCATTTTGTTTGGTTCCTCCTCTATTTCCCTAAACCTAAAAAATCAATCTTGCTATATTTTCATGACAATATCAATGTACATACTACCCTTGTATTCACCACTAATCTGACAAAACCCATCAATCAACAAAACCCTCTCTCCCAAATTACTATTTTGTCTCCTTAAAAGAACACACTTTCTTATTTGTGCAACAAAAGAAAAAGGAATAACGGTATTGTTAGTGAAAATCGAGATAATAGGTTGAAAAATGAAAGTAGCGGTAATGGTGGTGGAGGACCCAAATTGAATTTGAAATAGATGGATCTTTTGTTGAACCCGAACTTGAATAATATTATGGCAGTCGGGTTAGCGGTCGGTTGATATGGGCTAGTGATAACATTAGCAATTGTTCGGTAGTTAAACTTATGAGTTATGGGTTGAAAGATCAGTGAAAATGAGATTGGGATTGAGATCTTGAGGATGAAGATGGATCTGGATCTACTTGTAATTGTGTCCTTTCTGGACGGCAGTTAATGGAGAGGGAGTTGGGTTTGTCGTGGCGTGAAATAAGATCGTCGGAGGTTGGACTATTTTCTTTCAAAAAATATCTCAAAAATATGTATAAGATGTGTATAATTAGTGTGTATATATTGATTATATATTTATTATACATAAATCATACAATAATGATACATTTTCTGTACACATATCGTAGGATACATATTCATACAACAATGATACAGTTTTTATATGTATGATACATTTTCTATACATATACAGTAATGATACATTTTCTATACAACAATGATACAATTTCTATATATATTTTGAAATTAATTAAAAATGGCTACAAAATGGAATTACTTTGAAAAATGCTAAAAAGTGACTTTTAAGGTTCTTGGACCATCGGATGTCAATAGTTTCACCCGAATGGCTAGTTGTGTTCTTTTCCCATTAACTTTTGGACATAATTAGACACTCATTTATTGAGTCTTCCTATTTGATTAATTCAAATTCAGTCTAACCCATTTATTTGTTACTTTATTAAAAATATATCACATAAAAGATGTTGGATATTGAGACCCTTCTTAGAATCTTAGTTCCTTTTCTCTAATCCCCCAATGTAATTTAAAAAAGGAAATTTAACTTAATAGTCACCCGCTTAAAAAATAGCTGAGAATATATATTGGCTAACGATTGTTAATATTTTTGATCGAGCGGCCAGTATAACTTCCCCCGAAAAACCAGGCCGTGGGCTGAATAAGAACCAGGCCCACGACAATCCATTCATAATTTGTACATCAGTTGTGGTCTCGACTCTCGAGCATTGCATGAAAGGAACCATTTCGATAGAAGTGTAGGCTTTAAAAATTGGGCTTTAGAAAGGCCCAATTGTTTCTCTGCATAACCAATTCAGTTTACTAGATTGGGCTTTTCGCAGGCCCAGCTATTTCCTGCATGACCAATTCAGTTTGATAGCTCTCGGCCCAATTGTTTCTCTGCATGACCAATTCAGGTTGCTTACTCTCAAAACCTCTCTTAGGTTGCAGACATGCAAAGATAATTAAGTTTTGATTCTGGGTAATTCTAGGCATAATTACTTATTATTTTTTTGTTTTTGATAGATTATTATAAGAATATTCCTGTATCATTGTATATCTTTTATATTAGGTAAATTTATATTCTAATTGTAATTAGGAAGATAAGTTACTAGTTTGTAGTCATGTAAATAATTATGTAACACTATTTATTGTACACAATAATCAATGAAAAGGCAGATAACATATTCCTTTATGGTATCAGCAGCCAAACCCTAAAATTTCTTCACTCAGCCTTCGGCCACCTCACCCTCGCCGTCGGCCTCCTCTCTCTCTTTTCTTCAATTACTCGGCAACCTCCTCCCCTCCTCTTCCCAAATATTTTCAATGATTGAACAACCCAAGTTCTATCATGCTCTTCCCGTTAACAACATCAAGAACTTCATTCCTATTACCCTTGAGATGAAAAAAGTCAAGTATTCCTCATGGGCGGAATTATTCAAGATCCATTGTCGTGTGTACAAAGTAATCGACCACATCATCCCTCATAAATCAAAGGCCACTCCCGAGCCTCTAGGGACACGTGATGGTCCTGATGATGAACCCTGGTCACGCCTAGGTGCTGTTGTTCTACAATGGATCTACAGAACAATCTCGAACGATCTATTACATACAATCATTGAAACCGACGTCACTGCACGACAATTATGGGAGCGATTGGAGAGTATTTTTCATGATAACAAGACACAACGTGCCTTGTATTTGGAAAATCAATTTAAGGATATTCAGTAGGACGATTTTCCTAATGCGTCGGCCTATTGTCAATAACTTAAGATGATTGTCGATCAACTCTCAAACGTTGGTGCACCGGTCACAAATCAACGATTGGTAATGCAACTCATTGCGGGTTTGAATGAAAATTATGACGGCGTCGCTACCATCCTCCAACAAAGCACGTCATTGTCTCAATTATATGAGGCTCGTTCGAGACTTATCCTCGAAGAAACCCAAAAAACCAAGTGAGCTACGGCTAATGCGAGCATCACCGATGCCACCCTTATCACTACTGGCGGCCCATCTGTCGATGAAAAGGGCCCGAGTTCCGGTTCACATTATCGGCAACCCAACGACCCAAAATACGGCCAGCCTTCCTGGAATCACCACAAAGGGAAAAATTCCAGTAAAGGTCGCGGCAGCCGTGGAGAAAGCATCATCAATGGCGGGAGGGAACAACCACTGCCGGCCACCCGCAACAGCAGCGGCAGTGGCAGCAGCCTCCGCTGTGGGCTGCCTACCCATATTGGGCTGCATGAGCCCAACCGACTTGGGATGCTCCACATTTCCCCTACCTGACGTCCTTCTGGGCTCAACCTTTGGCCCGATAGCCCCAGCCTGATATCATCGGCGCACGTCCACAATAGGCATACATTGCACATATCTCTTATCCTTCAACCTACGCACCGACATATATTGAGGCGGGTATGAACGCGATGTCTCTCAACGTTCCAAACAATAGTTGGTATATGGATACTGACGCCACATCTCACATGACGACATCCCAAGGTACTCTCTCGTCTTATTTCAACATGAGCAATTTAAATCATAATATTATTGTTGGTAGTGGACAAGGCATTTCCATTCGAGGTTATGGACAATCATCACTCTCCTCGCCACATCCCCCGTTAGATTTAAAAAATGTCCTCCATGCTCCGAAACTTATCAAAATCTAATTTTTGTGCGTCGTTTCACAACCGACAATAATATTTCCCTTGAATTTGATTCTTTTGATTTTTCTATGAGATGTGACAACACCAGAGACCTTTATCCTATCACCACCACCGTCGGACATCCAGCCTCCTCTCCATCAACCTTTACAACTATTTTGTCTCTTTTATGACATAATAGATTAGGACATCCGGGAGATTCTGTTTTAAGTTCTCTTAGCAAAAATAAATTTATTAATAGCAAACATATCTCTTATCCTCCTTTTGTGAATCTTGTGTTTTTAGGAAACAAGTCAAATTTCCATTTTATTCTTCATCCACATGTACTTTAATGCCATTTGATATCATACACAATGATTTATGGACTTCTCTTATTTTAAGCACATCCGGGCATAGATATTATGTGTTGTTTTTGGATAATTATTCGAAATTTATGTAGACTTTTCCCATTGGTAATAAGCCACAAGTCTATTCTATTTTTTCATCCTTTAGTGCTTTAATTAAGACACGATTTGAAAAGAATATCAAATGTTTTCAATGTGACAATAGGGGGAAGGGATTCGATAATCAACAATTCAAACTTTTCTGCGCCAAACACGACCTTGTTTTTCATTTTTTCTGTCCACACACCTCTCCGCAAGATGGAAAAGTCGAATAAAAAATTAGAACCATAAACAACTTAATCCGTGCCCTCTTTGCCCACTCCTCTATCCCCCCTATTTTTGGCATTATGCTCTTTCAATGACAACTTATCTCTTGAACATTCTCCCAAACAAGTCTCTCAACCACAAGTCTCCCACTCAAGTTCTCTATCTTCGGGATCCTTCATATAAACATTTATAATTTTTTGGATGTCTATGCTACACCCTCCATCCCTCCACTCAAATCAACAAGCTGTAACCTCAGTCATCCCCATGTGTTTTTCTTGGTTACCCCCCTAACTATTACGACTTATCCAGCCAAAAAATAATCGTTTCTAGGCATGCCATATTCGATGAGTCTCAATTCCCCTTTGCCAAACTCAATTCTCCACCTCCGAACTCCTATGACTTCTTAAATAATAGCCTAAATCCCATTCTAATTCATCATTTACAAAATCAGTCGCTACCATCACCGATGCCCGACCCAATCCCCGCCGTCCCGAGTCGGGCAGACCACCCAACCCCGTAACGGGAGCATCAGAACAACCCCTCTCGGCTTTTCGATTCGGCGGTCACCTCTCGGCAAGCACCCCCGCCCCCTTTTCCCGCCACCACTGCCTCGTCTCGGCACTAACTCCTCACTTCTGGTCCTATTCCCAATCCCGCTGCCTCGTCTCGACCCCACCTTCCCGATTCCATCCAAACTCTCGTGGCACCCCTATTGACAAGGGAAACCTGTGTTATGCACGACATTTCTAAACCCACACGGTTATTTAGCTTGTCCAATTAAGTTGCCCCTTCACCTCTTCCTCACAACCCAAAAGATGCCTTGTCGGATCTTAATTGAAAAAATGCAATGATTGACGAATATAATGCTTTTATTAAAAATAATACGTGTGATCTAGTACCCCGTCCTCCTGATGCTAATGTTATTCGCTCTATGTGGATTTTTTGACATAAAAAGAAATCCAATGGTTCCTGTGAGAGACACAAGACTCGTCTTGTAGGTGATGACATATCTCAACATGTGGGAGTGAATTGTGATGAAACTTTTAGCCAGGTGGTAAAACCGGCAACTATTCAGACCGTTCTCAATATTACTTTGTCCAAATCTTAGCCTATTCACAAGCTTGATGTAAAAAATGCTTTCTTGCATGAGAACCTTCATGAAACCATTTATATGTATCAGCCTATGGGATTCAGGAATCCGGTTCATCCATATTATGTGTGTCATTTGAAGAAATCACTCTATGGACTGAAATATGCTCCTCATGTATGGTACCAACGACTTGCTGGTTTTGTATCCTCTATCGGGTTTTCACATAGCAAGTCTGATCATTTTCTTTTCATCTATAACAAGGGTAATGACACGACATACATCCTATTATATGTTGATGATATCATCCTAACTACATCTTCTGATGCACTTCGCCGATCCATTATGTCACTCTTTGCCTATAAGTTTGCTATGAAGGATTTGAGCGCTCTAAGCTATTTTTTGGGCATTGCTGTTACGAGACATTCATGTGGCTTATTTCTTTGTCAAAGGAAGTATGCCGAAGAGATCCTTGACCGAGCAGGCATGACGTCTTTCAAACCGGCCCACACACCGGTGGACACTAATTCCAAACTCAATGGCTCTTCGAGTTTTCTGTATGCCGACCCGACTCACTATCGCAGTTTAGTAGGAGCATTGCAATAACTCACTTTCATGAGATCAAATATATCCTATGCCGTGCAATAAATATGCTTACATATGCACAACCCGACGGATGAACACATGAATACATTCAAACGTATGTTGCGATATGTACAAGGTACTCTTCACTTCGGCCTACACCTGTGCAAGTCCTCACTCTCTAGTCTCATCTCTTATTCTGAAACTGACTGGGGTGGCTGTCCGGACACTTGTCGATCCACGTCAGGTTACTGTGTCTTCCTCGGAGATAACTTGTGCTTTCTTGGTCTTCTAAAAGACATGTTGTTTTTGAGTCTTGTTGGATACGCAACCTTTTGCTGGAACTTCACTGCCCAATCCGCAAAGCTACATTGGTCTATTGTGATAATGTAAGTGCGATATATCTCTCTGGCAATCCAATTCAACTTCAGCGCACTAAACACATTGAAATTGATATTCACTTTGTATGTGAAAAAGTGGCTCGTGGACAAGTTTGTGTCCTTCATGTTCCTTCCCGGTATCAGATTGCTGACATATTTACTAAAGGACTTCCGCGCATACTCTTTGATGATTTCCGAACCAATCTCAGCGTACGAGAACCTCCCGCTTCAACTGCGGGGGTGTGATAGAATATTACAAGAATATTCTCATATCATTGTATATCTTTTATATAAGGTAAATTTATATTCCGATTGTAATTGGAAAGATTAGTTACCTAGTTTGTAGCCATGTAAATAATTATGTAACACTATATATTGTACACAATAATCAATGAAAAGGCAGAGAACATATTCCTTCAGTTTTATTACAATAAAGTGATTAAACTATTTTATAAAATATAAAGCCATTTAAAATTGCCTAATATATAATTAATTAAAGTCTTACTTGATATAAAGTAACCCATGAAACCCTTATCTCTTTATTTTTATAAAGAGATAATGATCACAAAGTACATTTGAACTATCGTTTTTTTCACGAGTTTTATTCCCCAACTAGCAATTGTTGTCTTTTTCTACTTGAACTATCACCATCTATATATTAACACACACCTAATTGAGTAGATAGTGACTGTTTAGATAGAAAAAGAGAACAACTGAAAGTTGACCTAGTCAGCTTCGAGACATGTTTTAATATAGTTCATATAGGAAAAAAGAAACAATTGCTAGTTGGGGTTTATAACTCATGAAAAAGTGATAGTTCATATGTGTTTTTGAATATTAACTCTTAGAAATTATTAATAGTAAGGATATTTTTGATATATTGTAAAAACCTACTAACTCAAAAGAGTTAGATTTTCCAACTCATAAATTTTAAATTTTAAATCCACACAAATATGACAAATAGACTGAGAGACTACTAAGGTTAGTGGTTTTGGTAGGCTAACTATGATAGGTTCATTCTTAATTAGAAATTTTAGATTTGAGCCTTTATACTGAAAACTTCTTCTTTTCACCAATCTTACGCGATGTTAATTTGAATGATTTAGCTAGTAAATTTCTGAATATCGAAATAAAAAAGATAAAGAGGCAGAGTGGCCCGGCCAAGTCAGTTTCGATGGCTTCATCGTTGTTGGACATATCGGTTCTTCCAACAGTACTGAGTTTGGCGGTCAATAATTACTCCGTAACACTGTTTCTCTGTTGTGGCAGAGAGTTTTCCTCTATTTGTAAAGTCTAAACAATTTTTCTTGTCCGAATTACAAAATTTTTATACTACTATATTGTACTCCCACATGCAGAATGCAGTTGGTACCACTGCAATTTTTGTCCCTTTTATAAATCATTTCCATGTCTGTCTCTTCTTCTCTTTCAAAATCGAAGCATAATTATTGAATTTATATATATAGTTGTGGAATCAGAAATTTATATAATTAGATTCAGAAATCAAATTTTGAGCTTCTTTTGCCATAATATTACTCTCTTTGTTGGAGTATATCAAAAAGTAATAAGAGACTTATGAATTTAGTAGCTGTAAACTAAAGATATATATAGTATCTAAATATTTCTTTAGCTTGTGATATTAAACATGACATGTATGATGTGAAATTAGATAATTACAATAGATATGTAAAGTGATATTTTTTCATTATTTGAAACAGGGGGTAGAATCTTTCCTTATACTAAAAGGATTCAATGCACTACAAAGAAAAACATGACTAGAAACTCGTTGCTAATTTGCTAGTAAATAGTCCGTAGCTAACATAATTTCTTAATAATCTATTACTAATTCATTATTAAAAAGGATTAGCTAACAACAAATTCTGGACAACTTTTTGCTATTTAGCAACATAAATTGTCAATTGCTAATTCCTTGTTAGTGACAATTCATATAGACTAAATCAAATTCATTTATATATATTTGTACAACACAATTTGTTTGACAAAGGAAATTCAATAAACCCCTTGCATCTCTTTAGTTCCGCACCTATTTAATTTATACATGCACCTATTTAATTTATACATATATTATTTGAGTGAAGATAGAAGTCGAATAATTGGGAAATGAGGTGTGAACATAATTTAGGTATATGAAGTGGTAGTATTAGGAATTTACTTGTCACCGCCCATAGGTGTGGTGCAACTGATGAGGTTGCTCATTCCTTAATTAAAGACCTTGAATATAGTAAAATCCTTGGTAGGGAGCGCTTTCCACGAAAAACGTTATGCGGCGCGAATACGAATATAATAAAAAGGGAATTTACATGTCGCTGTCTTTTCCTTCCTATCAATATATTGATAATTGATGGTCCCATTTTTCTTCTTGCCAGAGTTCTTTGATGATCAGTCATCCCAAAAGATAATCCCTTTCTTCTATCATTTTCAACCCTTTTTATTTACCACTTACATTGCCAGTGCAGTTGATTTCTTTTAGCATTTGTTTTCAATCTTTGTACTATAATCTAATTCGCTCGTTTCATGTTGTGGTGAAATTAAGAATTTTAATAAGGGGATATATAAATAAAGAATAAGATAACTTATACAAATAACTACAATTTAGGAGCTCTTAACGAATATTAGCTACCTTTTACTTATTTACGGTTCGTAGCTACATTTAGGCAATTCGCGTGTTTTTGAATACATTGTTCAGTTGTATCCAATCTTATCTGATGTCACGTGTATTTGACTATATTTGAATACATACAACCTTTATTTCTCTGATTACGTATTCAAAATGATTGTATTCTAGTGCATTTAAATACACGACGGGGCTGTGTATTTTAGTATATTTATATATTGATATATCCTTTTGTTTTGACTGTATTTGAATGTATTCGAGCTCCGATCAGCAAGGTCGCCACCGACGTCGCAAGGTTGAATGTATTCGACTGCATTTAAATGTATTTACACTTAGCAAATGACAAAATGAAGAAAATACACTGTAATTAAAAAGGAAGAATACAATCAAAACCGATCGGATCTGCGGTGCGAAATACAAACACCACTGTATTTATACTAAAAAAAAAATGAAGAATACTTCATATCCTTTTTTAAAATACACTATATTTACTCAGATATGAGATACAAGAAGGAGAAGAAGCCATGAATTTCGGTCAAATACAAAAAATACACTAAAAAAATGATGAATACACTCAGATCTGATATACAAGAAAGAGAAAAAGCCATATATTCTGGTCCAATCTTATAAATATGAATACACTCAAATCTTATAAATATCACTTAGAGTTAGTTATGTAAGAATTCACATTTAAAATTCGAATTTATGATCTAAAACAACCTTTAAACCTCTCTTACCATTATAGAAAAGTTTGTTTTTCTCTATTAACACAATAATATAAATTATCGACGGGAGAGATTCAATTCAATTGTACCCTGTTATTAAACTTAACTCCGCCAATGATGTCGTACCCGAGTTACTATATTGTCATGCATTCATTGGTTCCGTGTAAATATTTAGTGCGGGTAACTCTAGGGTTTTGAGCCTTGGCATGAAAAAAATCATGGCAAAAAACACTTCTCCTTTTTAAGGGACCCAAGATCGGAAAATGAGATTTGGGATATACTCCATATCCCTTGTTAAGTTCAATGATTGTTCTTGCACAAAAGGAAACAAGAACAAAAGAGTACAACAAGAAATTACTAATTAAAAAGACCAATATGATGGGAAAAAAAGACTTGCATTATATATATAATTTCTTTCTTTTTTCCATTGTAGATGATTTGAGTTCATCTCCATATGCATCAATTGCAAGAAATGTCGTCGAATTTCCACCCTGAAATAAATTTCAAAATCAAGTTGGAGGTATTTTAGTAATCCCTTGACGTTGTAATTCATTCAACACACTGTCGATTGATGGTGGTTTAAGTCCTATAGGAAGCTGTGGCAGTTGTGGCTTTGATAAAACATCTTCGAGAGCTGCATCTATGCTCTCTTTTGACTGTCACAAAATCAAGAAAATATGTCAGGAAAATCACAAAAAGTTTGATGCACTATTTAAGTTAAATTATTTTTTACTTTTAACTTTATTTGGTATGACAATATCCTTTTGATTGCTACTATATGTTGTTTCTAGTTTTTTGTACTTTGACTATCTTATTTAATTGTGGTGGCTATTGCTCCTACTTTTCAAACGGCTTTATTATGGCTTATTCATTTTCGTTATTTCCTCTTTAGAGTACTTTGAATTATTTGTCCTTATGTCGAATGTCTATTAAAAATAATCTATCTACCTCTCAAGGTAGGAGTAAGGTCTGCGTACACTCTATCCTCATCAGATATCACTTTGTGGGATTTCACTCGGTTGTTGTTGGTATGACAATAATTCGTTGAGCTTAGATAGAGAAGCATGGTTAGCAAATATTTATATAACCGGTCTCAACTAATTGTTCGAAACTGAGACAATATAGTATCGTCGTTCAGAGAGAGAAGACTCACGGGATGATAATCAGAGGGAAGTTTAGGTGTTGCATGTCTTACTCCATTGTCAACTTTGATGATGGCAGGGGGTGGTGGGATGCCAGGGACCATAAGAGGTGCTGCAAATCTCTGCATCAAATTATTCTGTCTATATAAGTCAAAACCTTCTTATAACGGTTTTCTTATTTTCAAAATTTTAACATTGATTATTCTGTTTACATCAATTCTAAATGGTACTAGCATGCAACTGAAAAATAAAACTTGATAGAACAATAATTGTTGGATTTGATAGTTACCGTGGGCGCTATTGGTGCAGGAAAGCAAGGAGTGCCTGGTGTAAGAGAATTTGTTACCTGCACCAACGTAAAATAGAATATGAGTTATGTATTATTTTATGTGAAAATATTTGACTCTATAGAAAATTGTAGAAAAGAGATTAGTATGCAAAGCATCATTTTAAATGAGTGCTTCAGTTCATTTTATTTTCACTCATATATGTCTTTTTATATTAAGTGAATTAAATAAAATCATATTATTAAACGTAAAATGGGGATAATAAGATCGAATAGTTTCCATACAGAGAAAATAAAATATTTCATTTGTTTCAACTTATGTGATATTATATTTAATTTCTTATTAATCTGTTAGAAAGAATGATGCATTTTATAACTAAAAATATCTAACAATAAACTTTCCGTTTTGCCATTAATGAGAACCTTTTATATATACACACAAATATCATAGTATGTTTTATACTACAAGTTTTAAGAATCATATAGCCAAACATATATATATATATATATATTATAAGATTATAAATTTTAATTTTAATTTTTTTTCTTATTTAAACTCTATATCAAGTTAAACTATATCAAATTAACAAGTAGGAAATAATAAGTGGAGAACAAACAAGGAACTCACTCCTTGATAGTGTAGATGCCAAAAAGAATTATTTCTAGGTGGATGCCCCCAAACATGTAAGGGTCTAATATGAGGCATGGGTGGAAAACCCATGGTTGGTGGTGCAGGCCATGGGTTCATCATATCTCTCCTTCCTCCTCCTCCGACGGCGGCACCGCCGTACATTTGCTTCCTCTGGCTCCAGCTTGCCGCCTCGGCTTCTCTCGCTAGCAAATGTTTCCGATGGGCTCGATATTTCTATACATATATAACAATAATTTGAATTATATATATTGATAGTGTAAATAATTTATATATATGCCATCAAATAATTGTAATTGATTATAGCAGGTGATTTTTCCTATTTTTTAAATTATTGTTATCATGCTTGATACGAAAAAATACCTATTACTGTACGTAAATTAATCTAATGGTGCACAAAATTTAACTCATATAATAATGAGCTTTAAGCTTGAAATTTTTAGCAAGTTGTGTTCCAAAATAAGATACTCCTTACTCTTAATTTGACTTGATGCTACGTTTGAAAATGTATTAAGAATAACTTTTAAATCGGGTAAATTAATTACAGGTATGTTTTTTTTAATCAAATGTATGTATAATATATCAAGAGTTTCACATTGGGAAGAGCGCTCCCTAATAAGATAACTCCATATTTAGGATTCGAATTCGACATCTATGATTAGGTATAATTTTCCCCCCTTAATGCACACATATTAAAATGAAAAGAAGAAAGCTTACTTGAAGATGGCTAGCAATGTTATGGCGAGTGAGACCATCAGTTGCCATAAGTTCTAAAATTCTTGATGGAACTGCTTTATCTACACCTAATTGCTCTACTGCTTTTACAAATCTCCGATGTAGCTCTGGCGTCCAATCCACCTTCACATAATTCAAGAAATTAAACTTCCATTTTATCTACAAAAAAAAATTAAAGAACAAACAAAATGTTAAGAGTACTACATCAGATATGGAATGGGAACATGAACTCCTTATATGAATTTGGACAATCATCACCCTACAAGCTAACTTTTGGGGTTGAGTTAGGCCTAAGATCCATTCTTTACACAAACAAACAAATAAAGAGAAAAATTAACTTTCCTACTAGTAATATATATAGCAGCCTAATTGATTAAAAGATATCGACACATAAACCTCTTTAAAATATGAGATTTTATTTTAAAATAAAACAGATAACTTGCTACAATATGTAATTATATTAGTTCATGTAAAGGATATAAACCTCCTTAATGTGTGAGATTTGTAATTTTTAAAAATTAGATAGATTACCTGCTGTTAGAATAGATAAAGGTGACTTGATATAAGATTTTCATATGGTGACATTGTATATAACTTAAACTCTTTAGACAAAAAACCCTAAATTCTAAGCTTGAAGATGATTTTTTTTTTTTGGAGTTTACCTTCACTTTCCTCTTCCCTTCAGGATTCTTGATTTGCCCAGATGATTTCTTGGCTTTATCATTTTCCTTCGACTCTTTTGTTTTCACATTTGTAGCAGACTCTTCCCTCTTATGTTCATGCTCTGATGATGGAGCTTTTTCCACTTCTTCTTTTCTGGTATTATTATTATTATTATTATTATTACTATCAGATTCCTCAGAACTACTAACTGAGAATTCAGCAAGAATATCCAAATCCGGCAGCAAATCTCCGTCTTCGATCCCCTCGAAAAGGTCATCAAAATCGATGGTGTCGATTAAATTCCCATCGGCGAAATCCTGGAACAAATCATAATTTTCCCTTTCATTTTTGTAGCTCAAAGGTGCAGATACAGCAAGCATCATTCCAAATACTACAACTACTTAACCTTCAAGCTTGAAAATACGATAGATTATCTGCTACAACAGATAATCAGGTAACTCAAAGACTAGTAACCTTGAAAATAAGACAGATTATTTACTACAACAGATATTCAGGTCACTCAAAGGAAATCGAACATGTAAGTCTCCTTAAAATTATGAAATTTGTAATTTTTAAAGTAAAGATAGATTACCTACTACAACAACAGGTAATCAGGTCACTCAAAGGGTATCAAACTTTTTTAAAATATGAAATTTATAATCCGAAAAATTGAAAACTATTGTTTCACCCCCTCTTATGTCGCGTGAGTATGTAAAACAACAATATAGGATGAAAATTAGTGTGCAGAAATTGGAGACACCAAAAGAGAAATAATTTAAGTTTTGGATTGGAACTTAGTAGAGGATTTTTTTGGGGGTGGATTGAAAATCTTTCTTGTTTCATTTTTGTTATTGTTGAAGTAATGCAAGTTATAAGGGGAGTGTGGAGGGTCGAATGATTTGATGTCCACCACAACTTGTGTTGAGGGTGTGTCTCTGATTTGTGTTTTTTTGTCTTGTTTTCACTTGTTCTCAAATTTTTAAAAAATATTTAAAGGGTTTGTGGATGGCCTTTTTTCGAACATAGAAAAAATCTAGTATTACAAGAGCCGTGAGTTGTTTTATGAATAGCTTTTGTTTTTTTGTTCATTTGATTGAGATGAGAACAAAGTGAAGGTTTCAAGTTGACGCGAACAAATTAACAGAGGTAGATCTCAAATTTAAATATTAATTTCTATAACAATCTTAAATTAATATATAATAATAACTAGCTAACTAGTTTAATTTACATTCAAATATTTTTAGATATGTCTAGTTTGAAAAAAACTATTGGGTTAACTTCTAAACTCATAGATTGTACACTACATCTGACACTAGCGGCAAAATGATTGGATATGACCTCCACTCTTAATCAAGGTTTTGAGATTGAGCTTCGAAAATGGCAAATATTCTGGTAGAGAGTAGTTTACTTTTTTTTTTGTTGCTTGCTTTCCAGTTCAAATTCGAATTAATAAGACTAATAAACTTGGATATCAGTTAAACCGAAAGAAATTGATCTCTCTCCTCTTTATTTATTGTGGTTCTGGCACTATTTATACATACAGTTGAGGTTGGAAGTGGATCTGTATGTATAAATAGTGCTATAACCACAATAAATAAAGGAGTTCATCTTTGTTCCCGTCTGAAGTGTTTGCCGTTTTATCGGCTGACGAAATCGGATGACAAATTAATTCCTTTAACTTAAGCGATTTGAGCTGGAAACGGAACTCCAATTTCCAGCAATGGGTTCCCCAACTACTCCAGAAAGCGTTAGGACAGTGGTATGAATAAACTAAGAGGTAAGAAACATGAATACAACTGAGTACAGTAAAGTAAATGATAAATAAAGGAAAGGCTAAAGATAGATAAAATTTGAATTGTTTGATTGATTGTGTGTTTTATATACAAAGAATGATCCTATTTATAGTACAAAAAAGAAAAAAAAGTTGTACAACGTGTCCTCCCCCATGTCAGCCATCAAGTAACCCACTAAGTTCAATGTGCCGACTATGGGGGAGGTGGTGCCGATTTTCTCGTCCTCTACTCCTCTTGCTCGGATAATGGCCCCTTCTTTTAGCTGTTGTAGGTCGTTACCACTTATAGGGGTTCGAAAACCCTTTTGACTTGGTCGTTGAGGCGTCTGCATCTGAGTGGGTCCCAGTCATACCTCTAACTAACAACTCGGCTAAGATGTCTTAGTAGCCGATGAAGTTCTTGTAGTCGAGGGCTAGGAGTAAATTCGGCTCTGAAACAGTTCGGCGATCACTGAATTTGGTTAAACACTTAAATCACTTTTGAGTGTTAACAATTGCCTCGTACATTAAATCGAGTGTGACTGTTGAGTTGATGTATCCGAAAGTAGCCGTCGTTTCTGTCTGACGGCCCCGCATGTCACTTCAATTGTCTCGTCTCCAGTGCATGCAGTGATAGTCTTTAAAGAAGCTCTTCTTTCCTTCCACAGAAACGTCTCGGCTTCCACAAACATTTTCTGACGAATTCTAAGCCGCACATTTTGGGCGAAAAGACCCTTAGCAGAGTGTCAATCATATCCTCAAGAAAAAAAGAAGTTTTATTTTTAGCAGAGGCATTCCACACAAGGTTTCTCATTCAATCTTCTCAGCCATTCCCAAATTCTTTGCCTTTTTTTCCTCCAGAAAACCCTATTTCTTCATCAGAAAAACCCATGTCTTCATCTTCTTCTCTATCTCCGGGGTCGGATAGCACCGGTTTGGCTGCTGATGACATAATCCCCACTTTTGCTTTCATAGATGAGCAACTGGTTCTCGCCCCTTTTGGTACATCTGAACAAGGTGACCTCCTTCTTTCTCAGCATCTAAGCCCGGCGAACTACGACATTCCAATTACCTGTGACTGGTTCACCGGAGAACGGTGTCCGACTAGTCTGTGCACCTGGCCGACCAAGATTGCCAACTATTCTGTTTGGTTGGACAGAGTGAAGTCAACCAAGGAAGCCGAATGGAGGTGCACGGGTCTCTACGACGCCATTGCATTGTCAGAATTTGACCTCTCATACAACATAGGTCTTGTATATGACTTTCTAGGTTACCGGTCGACCGCTGCCAATGCTTTTTTTCCCCTTGGGGAATGATAACCCCCATACTGCTTGATGTGACCGTGATACTTGGCCTTCCGATTTCGGGAGATGAGGCACATGTCCTAAGCGATATAGATATTGCCGATTTGGACATCAAAGTCTCAAAGACTTCTTCAGGCTACGACCAGTTTATAACCAATAACTGCCGAATATCACCTCTTCCAGTCGATGATGCCGAGCATCATGCTTTTCTGCTTTTTTAGTTTAGCCGATACTTTGTCTGTACGGGTTCTTGTGCAGTTGTGTAAGAGCTGGAAATTTATGCAGCGTTATCCGTTTCGGGGAGGGATGTTAGTTGGGCATCTCTATTCTTGACCTATCTTTATATGGCTCTAGGTGAGGCCCATGCGAGGTTAAGGGATTCCAGAAACTTGGATACTTTGGTCGGTCCCCTGTGGTTCCTTCAGTTGTGGATCACCCTCTATTTTCTTGAGTTTGTCCCTAATAGATTTGATGATCGTCGCTTCCCGTTAAACCCGCCAGCATTAGCCACCAAGATGCTTTTGCCGCAGTCTCCACCCTGCATGGTCTGTCTAGAGACCATTATACAGATTGGCAACCGGTCCTAGAGAGATGGGCCACCCCTGAGTGGATCCGTCAAGTAGCTGATGAGGACCTTACTTTCTCTCAATGGAGGACTATGGTTCTCATGTGGGGGCGGATTCTCACGGCCAGTGACTTGTTTGGTGGTTTAAAGCCCTCTTCTAGGAATAATAAACTGACCGCGGAGCCATATCAACCAAACTTTGTAGCAAGGCAATTTGGCCTTACTCAGCACGTGACGAGGCCCCACTGTAGTATTGGCAGTTCAACTCAACGCTGCATTCTGGATGTAGAACAAGCCAAGAATTTATCCGATCATAATCTTGACAAGCTCGCCCTGTTTGACTGGCTGCCGTTTCCCTTGAGAGCGAATACTACCGTCGCTTTTAATGATTGGTGGGATACGGCTAAGGAGAAGTTTTTTCAATCTCCTTTAGATGTTTGTTGTGATCATCTGATTCTGTCGAGAAAAAGGAAAAATTCGAACACCCCTAAATCGTGGCCAAAAGAAGCCACTTTGAAAACTGCTTCCTCTAAATCGGCTAGGCCTGTTGGCTCAAGGTCTTCCGTTCGGTTATGACAGACTACGAGAAAAGGTAAATTGTATGATATATATGTGTCAGTCGATTGTTCTTTTGAATTTGTGGCTAACATCTCTTATGAATCTTTCAGCAACTCCATCTCCTCCAGTGTTTGTTGATCTGGAGACTACTTTTCACAACGAGTCCCCATCACCCAGGAAACCAGTGTCCAAGCAACCCCGACGAAGTGGAAGAAATTGAGGTATATTACTCGGCTGACTAAAACACCTTCGCATCGGTTACTAAGCTTTTTGTTTGCTTTCCAGGGACAATAACTGATAAGGCGCAGGCAGCTGCATAAAGCGTCTGATGCTCCCTCTCATATTGGCGAATCGTTTTCCTTGGCTCATGCTCCCGTGCATTCGCAGGACCCATCACCGGCTGCCCTTAAAACCATAGTTTCTTTTACTAAGGCAACCGAGGCTTCAGATGCTGTGGTAGCCGTAGAGGTATACCTTTTCCCATATGCTTGGTTTTTCAGTACTTCTGGGCATTTGTCTCTATACTGAATCTGTCCTTTCTGTACAGGAGACGGCTAGGGAAGATCCTTCGGCTGAAGCCAACCCAATTGATGATTCAGAGGCGTCAGCCGAGGTCATACCCGATGACATACTTTTGCAGTATTTTGGCTCAACCGACATTGTACCTTCACCATCTTCGCTAGTTGGTGTTCATGAAGAGCGAGTTGATGAATTTCTTGCCAAGGGCATCCCCAACAGCAAAAAGGAACTTCATGCGTTGAGGACCTCTTTGTTCCTGTTGTCGAAAGAGGCGAGAGACTCTCCAGCTCTGGCGGCCGCCTATAATGACATAGCCTTGGGTTTGAATGACCTATTCTCTTCACATAAGGCGGCCAAAGATAGCCATGATGAAGCAGCCCCACTCTGCAACGCTTGGGATCTCTTCGGCAATAAGAAAATTATGTTTAGGCTACTTTTGCCCAGGTAAATGAGGAGAAGCAACGAAGTGTCGATCGAAGGCGCAATTTACAGGGGCGGCGATCTCAATTGCAAGCAGAATTAGAGAAGATCCAGGCAGAGATAAGGGTTATAACTCCTAAAATAAGTGCCCTGAACTCAACCATTAAAACCGACTTCAGCTCCGGAATCATGCCGTTAGTCACTAAAAGCTTCATTCATTTCTGGCTCATATGCCCCAGGTTGTAGTGCCACACCTCTGTCTTCTTTGTGTTGTCAACAACAACGTCTGTATCACGACAACTCGTCGTCATATAAAGAGTACCAATTTTCTTTCCTCGAGCAACAACCATAGCGCCCTTCGTCACCTTCCAGGACCCATTACCAAAGTTAACATTATGTCCCTCATTATCAAGATGACCCATTGAGATCAAATTACGCATCAGCTTCGGCACATGTCTGACCTTTGTTATATTCCACACGTGTCCATTTGACATCTTTAACTTAATGTCTCAAGTACCAACAACGTCTAAAGGCTCACCATATACCAAATAAACTTTGCCATGATTCCCAGCAATGTAATTCGTCATTATATCACGATGTGGGGTGGTGTGGAAAGACGCTCCTAAGTCAAGCACCCAAGAGTCGATCGGGCTGTCAACGGATAACAACAACGCATCACCAATGACTTCAGTGGCAGTATTGATTCCACCCCCTTGTTGTCCTCCTTCTTCGGTGCCCTGCAATTCTTTTTGATGTGACTCACTTTCCCATAGTTTCAACACTCAAGTGTTCTCCCGGATCTGGATTGACCCCTGCCATTCCTTGACTTCGACTTGCCCTTATTTCGGTTGTAGTTTCCATCATAATTTCTTCCTCTGTTTTCAACATTCAAAGCAGAACTTGTCGATGCTTCACCAGAATCTATCTTGCGAACCTCCTCAGCAAGGATACAGTCTCTAACATTGTTGAATTTCAGTTTATCACTGCGGCCGGAATTACTAACTGCTGCTCTCATCGGCTCCCAACTGTTCGGTAGAGACGCCAACAAAATTAGGGCTTGCACTTCATCGTCAAACTCGATTGTAACCGATGACAATTGATTAACAATCGTGTTGAATTCATTCACGTGTATTGCAAGAGGAGCACCTTCTTCCATCTTTAGATGAAAGAGTTTCTTCATGAGAAATACTTTATTGTTAGCCGAAGGTTTCTCATACATGTCGGACAGGACTTTCATCATGCCAGCGGTGGTCTTCTCTTTTGCCACGTTGTGAGCAACGTTTCTTCGACAACGTCAATCAGATTACTCCCAGAACCTGTCTGTCAAGGAGATTCCAATCTGCATCATTCATCTCCTCTGGCTTCGGGCTCAACAGTTGATGAAGCTTTCTGCCGTACAAATAGTCTTCAATATGCATTCTCCAGAACTTAAAATCTGTACCATCGAATTTACCGATGCTATGCGTCGAACTATCTTTGTCTCCCGTTGTTTTCTGAATCGCAACACAACCATGTCGCTCTGATACCAGTTGTTAGGATTTACGTTTCAAATCCTCCCTAATCATAAAACAGTAAAATAAACGAAGAACAAATAACACATACAGATTTATAGTGGTTCACCCTCAATGCGAGAGCTAGTCCACTTGCAGCTGTAGATTTTACTATAATGGAGTTTTGAGTTTACAATTCTCTCTTCTTTCTTTGTCGGCTACTCGACCACGCTCAAGAACTCTATTTTACAACCACACGAAGAAAACGACGCCCTAGACTATATATAGAGAAACTAGGGCGAACATAATATAAGCCTAAAATTCTCAAATTACCCTCCACTAATAACATTACATCGACTAATGCCAACCCCCACGATCGGCTGATTCCAGTCGGCTAATTCCTCTGCGTAGGGTCTTCATAGTGTCGGCGGTGAATTAGGCTCCACAACTCAACATGATTCATGAATCACGTTATCTTAATCATCAACCTTTATGTTGCTGTAATACGAGCAATAAAGGGTAATAGTGCACATTTAAGACCCGAGGAAGACTTGAAGTTTCTTGAAATGGCTATACGTTGAACTTCATGACGTGTGATCGGTGAGCTGACGCGCTTCTCTGGGCCCTTTATAATTTCAATCTCCGGAGGCGGGTGACCTAATTATTTCTCCGGAGCCGCATATACTTCTCCGGAATCTTTCGCTTGTTAACTCGAATCTGACCTGTCGCCATCACCATGTGTCATCTTATAATACGACTACTTGGTGTCTACGAATTTTACTAATACACTAATATTATGTAAACTATTGCTGATTTTTATATGGAAATAAAATCTTCATAAACCCAAATTAAATGACCCTTAATGATATATTAATAATTGAGTTCCAGCATCTAAGATGCAATAGTAATTGAACAGCCTCCATCAATTTTACGATAGACGATTGCAGTAGATGTAGATATCTCACTTTCTAGTGGGCCAATTTCTTTGCACTTATTGGCACTTATGTCCCTATTTGTGTTGGTCCTTAATTTTTACCCCTAATAACAAATAACTTTTTCATATAACATAAATTTATACTTTCGTATTATAATATGTGTCATATGACTTTTGCCCGTAAATAACTTATGTCCCGGTAGACATAAATTCGATTGCTAAGAGGCAAAGTTAAAGACCAGCCCATTTGAAGGGCAAAAATTAGAGACTAGTCCATTTGAAGGCTATTGGTGCAGTTTCTTCTTCAAATTGCCCTCTGTCCCTTTAAAATGGATTAGCCATAAATCATTTCAAGTTTCATACTTTGAAAAGGAACTAGATTCGGGTCACCCATATATGTCAATCCAGATCTGTATTAAATATAAATAAATATATAATTTGTTATATATTTAATACAGTAATTAAAAAAGTAGAATAGACACGACGATTAGAACTCTCTTAAATCGTTTTGTCATTTCACTATGTTTAAATTAAAGGAGAATAGAAACAATGATTAGGACTCTCCTAAACCGCTGTATGATCACTTCACCATATTAAAATTAAAGGAGATTAGATACATCGATTAGGACTCCTCTAAACTGTTGTGTCACTTCACCATATTAATTAATAAGAAAAATATACTACGATTAAGATTCTCCTAAACTGTTATGTGACTTCACAATGTTAAAAGGGAAAATTAATACAACGATTAGGACACTCCTAAGATGTTGCGTCACTTCATCATAAACACAATGAAACTCTTCTGTAGTCTTTTCCATAAACACAAAAAGAAAAATTCATTGTTTTCATCTAAGGAAATTTCCTAAAAAGAATTCTTTTCAAAAAAATTTACGAAACGTCTGCAATAATTTTCTATAATAGGTATGATTATAAACTGTAATTTTATATAGTACAATTCATGGAACAATCTATCTATATATTATTAAAAGCAAAAGAAAAAGGCACCACATTAAGCCAAGTGACATAAGTAAATCTTGATATGTGTATAATTAGTTAATAGTAGTTATTAGTTATTATTATATTTTGGAATTAGAAATAGTTAAATAGTTAAAAAAAATATATGAGGTTGAGAAACCGTTCCATATATACACACATGGAGTCCTAGAACCAATGCAATGAAGTTTAACCGATTTTTTAAAACAACGTTACTTGGCTTTCACTTTTAAAAAAAATCAGTTTGTTTTGTAAGAGAAAAATTAAATTGAGATAAAAACAAAACTTGCAGGCGGTAAGTATTTATTTTCCGTAGATTGTGGCTATCAGTTGTTTGAAAAAGGGGAATGGCCTCAAATATAAGGACGTGAGTCTCCACGTTTATTTTACCTTTTTTCATGGTTACGGAGGAGAATAATTTTTTGATTATTTTCATTAATGAGGAGGTATATATATAAATATACAATATCTAAATATGAAAAATAAATTTACTTTTTTCTACTATAATTCTAATAGCTTTACCTAATACAAGACTAATACCATAATTACACTTGTACAAGAATTCTACAAATATGGTAAGTGAATATACAAAAATCGGTCCTTTGATATACACGGTTTGTCCGTGTATATCACGTCTTCTATCACACCCCGCAGTCATAGCGGGCGGTTGTCGTACGCTGAGGCTGTCCCTAAAATCTTCAAACAAAATCAAGGGAAGACCCTTAGTAAAGATGTCAGCAATTTGGTACCTTGAAGGGACATGCACGACACGTACTGGTCAAGGGCCCGTTACTCGTAGTCAATGGGTATATTTAAACCTAAACGACATTTTAATCTAAATTATAATGTCATTAAATCGCCCCTACCACGTAACTTATTGTCTGCCATTCATGACATGAATTAGAAAATGACCATGGATGATGAATTTAATGCTATTGTTGAAAATAAGATGTGGGAGTTGGTGCCCCGTCTGCATGATGTCAATATTATTTGTTCTATATGGATTTTTGCTCATAAGGAAAATTCTGACGGTTCTTTTGAGAGGCATAAGGCCCATCTTGTAGGTGATGGTAAAACTCAACAGGTTGGCGTGGATTGTGGAGAGACATTCAGTCTGGTGGTCAAACCGACTGCCATGCGCACTATTCTCAGTCTAGCTCTCTCGAAAGCATGACTCATTCATCAATTGGATGTGAAAAATATTTTCTTACACGGTGATTTCAAGGAGACAGTATACATGCATCAACCCTTGTGTTTCAGGAACCCCGATTATCCTAATCATGTTTATTTACTCAAAAAGTCCTTATATGGGCTGAAGCAGGCCCCACGGGCTTGGTATAGGAGGTTTGCAGACTATGTGTCTGCTATTGGGTTTTCTCACAGCAGGTCTGATCATTCTCTGTTCATCTATCGTCGTGGTACTTCTCTGGAATATATTTTATTATATGTGGATGATATTATATTGACTGCCTCTTCTGATAATATGCGTAAGTCTATCATGTCTCTTCTCAGTTCAGAGTTTCCTATGAAAGACTTGAGTCTCTTGAGCTATTTTTTGGGTATAACTGTCACTCGTCATGCATGTGGTCTATTTTTATCACAGAAGAAGTATGCGGCTGATATTATTGAGAGAGCTGACATGTCATCTTGTAAGTCCTCTTCTACTCCGATTGATACCAAACCGAAGCTGAGTGCTAATTCTATCACACCATACGAGGATCCCACACACTATCGCAGTCTTGCAGGGGCTCTTCAGTATCCTACTTTCACGAGGCCCGATATTACTTATGCAGTGCAGCAGATGTGTTTGTTTATGCATGATCCGAGGGACGAGCACATGCATGCACACAAACACATTATACAGTACATACATAGCACACTTGATTATGTCTTGCATTTATATCCATCCTCCGTCTCTACTCTCGTGTCCTATACAGATGCTGATTTGGGTGGATGTCCAGATACTAGACATTCGACATATGATTATTGTATGTTTTTTGGTGATAACTTGGTCTCTTGGTGGCAAAACGCCAGGCTACTTTATCACGATCCAGTGTAGAGGCCGAGTATCAAGGGGTAGCCAATGTGGTGTCTGAGTCATGCTGGCTACGTAATCTTCTATTAGAGCTTCACTTTCCTATTCAGAAAGCTACCTTGGTCTACTGTGATAATGTTAGTGCAGTCAATCTCTTTGGGAATTCGGTTCAACATCAGCGCACTAAACATATCGAGATGGATATTCACTTTGTTCGCAAAAAGGTAGCTCGTGGACAAGTACGTGTCTTGCATGTCCCCTCACGGTACCAAATTGCTGACATCTTTACTAAGGGTCTTCTCTTGGTTCTGTTTGAAGATTTTAGGGACAATCTCAGCGTACAACAACTGTCCGCTATGACTGCGGGGGTGTGATAGAAAGGGGATACACGGTCAAAATCGTGTATACCACTTGGACTGAATTTGTATATTAAATTGCCATATTTGTAGAATTCTTGTACAAGTGTAATTATGGTATTAGTATTGTGTTAGAAAAATGTATTAGTCTTGTATTAGATAAAAATAGATTTATTTTCCATATTTAGATAATGTATATCATGTATATATTATCTCTTCATTAATAAAAATAATTAAGGAATTATATTCTTTCAGTTATAACTGTTGCAGATATAAAAAATATGACTTCTACAAGATGCCGAAGAGTGTGTGTAAATATCGTGATTTCAACATCAGGCAAACGATAGGTACCTTTTCTGTCATCGCCTCTGGAAAATCTACAAATTAAAAAATTTCTCCAACAGTCCACATAAAGTTGTAATTCTAGAATATCTATTAATATAAATTGAAAGATAAAAAAAAGTTGAATTACTATAAATAATAAGCTCACGTCTTGCGATTATATCACATTATTGAAATAAAAGGAGATGATTCACATTATGACAGTACTAAGCTCCTTTTTGTTAACTATTTTTTATCCTTTTTTTTCTTATTTCACTTGAAGAGGAGTAAATGGTAAAGTTACTGCCATGTGACCTGGAAGTCATGGGAAATGAGGTAAGATTGCATACAATAGACCGTTGTGGTCCGGCTCTTCCTCGAACCCTGCCCATAGCGGGAGCTTAGTGCACCGGGCTGCCCTTTTTTTTTTTGTCTTATTTCACTTCTTATAGATTGATTGTAAAAACTAAAGCCAAGTATTTGGAAAAAGTTAAAATTGGCATTGAAAGACAAAAATATTTACTTAAAATAACAAATTTTGAAATTGTGTTGAAAGGTCAAACTATTTTAATTAAGAAAAAAATTAAACTGAAAGATAAAAATATTGAATTAAAATAATAATTTTTGAATTTGTGTTGAAAGGTCAATATTTTTTAATTGAGAAAAAAGTTAAATTGAAAAAATAAGTATAAGAACTTGAGGTGAGGATTTATTTTGACTCATAATCATATTGTGGATAAGCACGTAATTAAGGTCTTAATAGATAAAGTTAAAAACCAAAAATATAGAATAATGTAAAGGAAATATTTTAACTTTCATGATGTTTGAATTGACAATAACTACGTGACACTATCGCCATTCAGTACCTGTTCAATTTTTTTTTTTTTATGAAATAACAATGGATTTACATTGTTCTAAATTTCATGAAAAACTATATTACATGAAAAACTATATAACATGAAACAATTGGCATGTGGCCCGACGCACTAAATTTCTTATAAAAGGAAGGTAATGACGCATACCAAACTAATGGCAGGAGGTATGTCTATCTTCCTTTTCCCTTGCAATTTTGCTCTCTTTAGATAGTCTTATAATGTGTAGAATGACTATATTGAAAAATTGTTGTTTTGAATTTATAATTAATGTTACGTATACAGTTTATGGCGCAACTAAAAGTCTTGGTAACAATATTATCTTCAACATTGCGAGATGTGATTACCTTCTCTACATTTCTCATGATGTTTTCTATCCGTAAATCTTACTAATGTTATTGTTGCTTACTAAAAATAAGATAAGCATCATGAGAATAATAGGATTCATAAAAGATAAATAGAAATAATGAAATAATTTCAAGCAAAGATTAAAAACTTAAAAATATAAATAACTTTCTCAGGTAGGCAATTTTCAATAAGTGTAACTAAAGTCTAAAACCCAACCTTTTATGTTGAAAATAGAAGGTAGATATGTATTTACTTTTGTAAAAAAATGTTTTTTTTCTTTTTTTTGTAACAAATGAAAAACAAAGAAAAGAAAAGAACAGAGAAAAAACGTACTGAAAAGATAAAAAATCAAGGCCATTTAAATTTGAATTGATCTCACCGGTTTCAAATATTTTCCTCAACTCAAATATATAGAAAGATTATAAGATAATAATATCTTAAAATGCTATCTTCTTTAATAAATATTGTGTCTTGAAAATATATTCCTAACAAGCTGTTCATAGAAAAGATTTTCAAATTCACGCGGGTACGAATTTGTATTATAAAGACTCAAAGTCATTAGTTTACATATTTTTGGCTCCTAACACATTTTTAGCATCAAAATTATGCAACAGGAAAAAACCATATATAGACTATTAAAAAATTCTTAGTAATATCTATTAATCAGATTTTGTCAGGAAATCATTTTAAGGTTTACCGTTATTAACATGTCAAGAAATATAACAATGACGTTAAAAAAGATAAGTTAAGACGTTATTAAATATATTCGGTAAATTGCGTATATAAGTAAAATGGTTGTTGCAATTTGTTGAAACAATTAGATTTAATGTGCTCAAACATATAAGAAAATAATTTACAATCTATATATATTTGGGTAAATACTTATTATAATCAAGTGTTATACAAAATCAATAAATATATCATATGTCACACATGCACTTTTGTTACTCAATTATTGTTATTTATGCATGTCTTTTCTTAATTAAATCACTTAATCATAGTAAAGTTCAATTATAATAGAATCTGATTGCACATAACACAAGATCTTACGGCACTTTAAAATGGAAAAAAATGATTTTTTTTCATTCTTGGCCTTCTTATCAACGGCCGTGGATTAAATGGTTTAAATTTTATAATTCATAAAATAATAAATATATAAGGTAGTCAAATAAATAAAATTATAATTTATAATAAACTTTTCTCTAACATTCTCCACGCATCGCGGGGTACTATACTTGTTTTCAATAATAAGTATAATTATAAAATGACTATTAAATATGCGAGAAATGTGGAAAGTTAAATCGACAAGCCTTTTAATTTTTAAGCATTTCACAATTTGTTTTCTTTCCCTCTATTTGTTTGAGCAAATTAAGTACCAAGCCAAAACTTGAATTATTAATTGAATAACTTTTATGAAACAAATCTTCATCAATGAAAACTTAATAAGGTTAGAAATGCTAATAAGAGTTACTCTTCACAAACTATGGTACACTTTTGAAATACATAAAATAATGTTGGAGTCAGAATTTTTATTAAAAGATACAAAATATAAAGAAGTAAATGTACACATGAAGAAACTGACCTTATGTATACAATGTGATTTTCCGGAGAACGTAAATCATTAATTCTTCCTCTAGCTCTGCTCCAAATTATTATTAATAGTTTGACACCATTGTGAACACTGATAATTAGCGTATCCCAATTGAAGAATTTGTGTTATCCTTTTCAAGAGACGGAATCAAGATTTGAAGTTTATGAGTTTTGAATTTTAATTTTTTAAGTTACTGAAATTTAAATTAATACTTTTTACATGTTTAATGATTTTTTAATTAAATACTACAAAATATAAAAAATGAACCGAAACTATTGAATTCAGTCGAACTCGTAACCAACACTTTGGCTCCGCCGTATCCTTTTCCAATTTTCTCACTCTAGACACACATATAGTTTATAATGAATTTTGTTCTTATATGGGTCCTTGCACTAAAACGCAAGATTAGCAAATGAGTGGCCTTAATTAGAGATATTTAGTTCACTATAATCCTAAAGAGAGTTGTCTTTTCATCCACAACTTGTTTTGAAATTTGAAACTAAAGTCCAAACTTGTCCGAACTACGGGTTAAGAGTATTCACCACTAATATAGCTGTACGGTTTTGATTTTGATAAGATTTTCAGAAAATGATGTGTGAATTTGGGTTAATTAGATCTTAAAGGAATTGTTTAAACATAGTGGTGTTTGAAAAAATATCTCAATGAAGTCGTAAAATAGTTTATCATTTGAAATATATATATATATATATATATATATATATATATATCAAAAACTTCAAACGATTTAGAGGGTGTTTGACTAAGCTTATAAACTGATCAAACTGGCTTATAAGTACATTTTTACTTATCTACGCGTTTGGTAAATATCAAAGTGCTTATAAGTTAAAATCAATCATAAGTCATAAGCGAGACATACCAATTTTAAGTTTTTAGCTTATAAGCATTTTTAGTTTAACCAAAACTTTTATAATTTTATCCCTAATTATCGTTTGTAGTTCCTAAAATCCTTAAAAAAACAAATCCAATGCCCTCTTCATAACTTCAGTCTTCCACTTTTTTCTACGACCCCTTTCGAAACACCCATGCATTCTTCCTCCATGACTGTGTGTTTGCAGCTGTGGGAGTTAATTTTTTCAAAGGGCTGCTTTATTTTTTTTTCATTTATTTTATTGCTTATTTTTTTAGATTATCACATTATGTAAGTTCAATCATATATTTTGAAACTAAAAAAAAAAAGGAAATAATTTCAACAACGTTATTGAATGATCTTGTCATTCATTGAGAGAAAAAGAAGACACGAGACTGTTCTTTTATTTGTTTTTGTTTTTGGGTAATTTTTAAATTATAATTATATTATTATAGCTTATTAGATTTTTTATTTATACAAAAATAATCTTATCTAATCAATTTAAAACTAAAAGTAAATTGAGACGTAAATTAATTTGTATTTTAGTCAATTGAAATTTAATTTATTGTACTAATATACTCTTTGGTAGTGGAAACAAATATAAGGATATTTAAGTCATTTTAATAGAAAAGGTGCTTGCCAGCACTTTTTAACCGAATACTTCAGCTGCTTGTTATCAGTTTCAACACTTCTATTCAAGCACGTAATTGTTTATTTATCACTATCAGTTTCAGCACTAAGAAATGCTTATCAGCTATTTTTAATCAGCTAAGTCAAACGGGCTCTTAGAGCCCATTTGAACATGATTTCCCCCCTTTTTCTTCAAAAAAATATTAATTTAAAAACAGCGTTTGATTATACATTGAGATTTTTTTTTTGGAAGAAGAGTTTCAAGTTTGAAAAAATGGTATTGACCAATTTTTCAAGTACAATTTTTGTTTTCACTCACAGAATTTCTATTTTTCTCCAAGTTAAATGTATGTCCCAACGGAACTTCAACTTCCATATATTATTTTAAAAAACTATTTTTAAATACTATTTTTTTTTCAAATATCACATTTTTATATTCAAACGTCTACTTTCGTTGATTTTTTTTGGATATAGACAATGTTTATGTTTGATTTAAGGCAAATCAACTGTTGTTCTATAGAGCCAAACTCTTCGTATTTGCTCCAAATATATATGACAGAGTTATAATGAAGAAGATACAAGTGAAGGAAATACATTATTATACAAAGAAGTACATTATTATATTAGTATGACCATCAAACGATTTGATGTAATGGATGAAATTGTTCCTTCCTTAACTAGAGGTTTTGGGTTCGAGTTCCAGGTTAAAAAATCATTGATAGAGAGCGCTTCTCTCAGAACTGGGCTCTACCCGGCGTGAATTAAGATATAGTTGGACTCCAATGCGGATACCGAACACCGAATGGGAGATAAAAAAAATTATACTAATACGAATAATGCAGAGGAAAAATATGGCTTAATGCATATGTGGATCCTTAAAATTGTCCGGTTTTTTCATTTTGGCACCTTAACTAAGCCTTGTTCCTATTAAACCTCTGAACCCGTTCTCAAGTGTGTTTATTAAACACAATCCAACTGACGTGGCATAAAACGGGAGCTTCATTTTTTTAACGTTGCTTCATATTCTGCTATGATAAGTTGTTTTGGTTCTTGGTTTGAATTAGTATACATAAGAGTTGAGCTTAAGATCTACTCTCCCCGTCTCAATTTATGTGACACCATTTGACTTGACACAGAGTTTAAGAAAGGAAGAAATATTTTTGAAATGTGTGGTCCAAAACAAGTCTTATATAAATATGTGGTTGTAAATTATTTCATAAAGTTAAATTATTTCTAAATATAGAAACGTGACATTCTTTTTAGGACAGATCAAAAAGAAAATTGTGTCACATAAATTGGGACAGAGGGAGTATGTGAATATAGGGAGTGGGCTGTTTTAATTGATAGAATTTTCCACGTAGGATGCGTTTGACATTCACACGCAATGTTAAAAAAATTGAAACTCTCGATGTATGTCATGTCAACCAAATTATGTTTAATAGACACACTTGAATATGGGTTCAACCGTTCAAGGGTTCAATAGAAACAAGACTAAAAACCGTGCAAATTTAATCATCCGCATATGCATTAAGCCAAAAAATATCCATATCTTTTCCTATACATGCATGATATGAAAGAAACCCTCGAAATTTAAAATCATTATTGGAATCAAGTTGACTTTTTACAGAGATAGCCTATTTGAATAGACACATTTTTGGATCTGCAAAATGAAGCTGGAATTTGAAATCATTATTGGAATCAAGATGACTACAAAATTATGCATATATAGCTATGAAAGTAATTATAGTTAGTTAAATATTGAAAGTTTCGTGACTGAATGATTTAGCTACAATGGCTAAAATTTACTCCATTCGTAAATTTTATTTGGGACCGAGGCGTAATAATTATTTTTATCGTATATTAGATTGGACAATTTTTTTTTTTAAAATGAAGATTTTAAAAACTTTTGATTTTAAACATATCAGAACATTTGCATGGTTATAACACATTTAAAATTTATGATTTTAAACATGTTATAAACATTTGTATAGCTATAAAGAGCTTCTCACTAAAGATAAAATAAGAGTTAAAGTAAATTAAAATAAGAGTTAAAGTAAATTGTGTCCAAATTTAGAAAAAAAGTCCTTTTTTCAACAGGCTAAGAAAAATATATTCACATAAATTGAAACGGAGAATAAAGATGTCGGATATTGATTGTCATTGGCAGATTGATGTAGCTTTTGAATTACGGGTTTCACTCAAACCATGCATTATTAACACGGAATATATTGATATAAAATAATAAAAAATAATAAATATTAGATTCTGAGCTCATAAATTTAAAAATACAACAAATTTAATACTAAAAACTCCAAAGGTCGAACTCCATCAAATTCAAATTTTAAATCCGTCTCTTTTTAACGACTAGGTTAGTCACTATTAAAGACCCAATTAATTTTCATGGGGCCAGAGACAATTTTGGTGTAACTATTGGATCAGCTTTGAGGGGCCAATACATACATTGTTTTATATAAGAGGTACCATTCTGTATGTTACATGCATGGTCTATTACCAACAGCAATAAAGATGACCTCTTTGTCTCTTTTTAGAAAGTACTATTAACAAATGTGTCATTTAAAAATTCAGTTTCTGTGATCCAAAATGTTCTCTCTCGTATTAATAATTGTTATTATATGTTTATATATAGGATCTAAAAGTCCCACAACTCATTCATTTGGGTCTTTCCATAAGAGGTCCCCTCTTTCATTTTCTTTTCTTTTTCACTCTGAAAAAAATATAGGGAAAACAACATAAAATACTCATAAAAAGCAAGATATTTACCTGGCTATATCCCTCATAAATTAATTTCGCTTCTACTCAACCGACAGAAAATATTTATCCGAATATCAACTTGCCTAAAACTCTTTTTCTATGATATTATCTCAGTATACTTAATATCATGATGGTATCATGGGAACTGAGAGAATGTCTCATTGAAAGACTGAAGCAATACTCAATGATACCATCTTAGTATATGATTTATACCATGATTGTATCATAGAGGCTTTTCTTAAGAAAATGTATTTTTTGAATAAATGAACATGATTCTCTATGATACCCTGTCAGTATATTATATATACCATATGAGTTGCATAAAGAGTTGTTGAATGTTTTTCAAGAAATGAAAGAAGTCATATGTGATACCATCGTGATATATAAGAAATAAGGCGATATCATATTGGTATCATAATTTTGGGGGCACCCGGGTAAATAATTTTGGAGGCATGAAAGTAAGAGAGCATTTTCATATAATTATTTTGCGACATTAATTTGTGTTCTTTATCCAAAATGCTAGCAAGGCCCACCAACTTCTTTAATAATTCAAAAATAAATGACCGAATATATGATATATCTAAATCATTTTCAAATTGCATATCCAACATACATGAAATTCTTTTATTTCTTGCTTAGTGGATCATAATGCCTGTTACTATGTGGTCATACTGGTCCTACCTATTGAGGGACAAATTCAAGATTTAAGCACTTAAAGTTTAACTGTTCTTAACACTTAGTTCATTATATTTTCTTAAAATTGTTGTTTCAAATTTATTATTTATTACAATTTTAGGTGAATTTTTATATATAATTTTATATTCCGCAACGTAAATGAACCAGATGCCTCTCTTATGGGAGGATTGGGATAAATAAATCAATTCAGATGTTTTCTTCTTCCTCTTTTTTCTTCTTCTTTTGATTGCTTATTTTTCGAATTTTCTCTATCTCTAATATTGCTAGGTTAAATGATGAATAATTATGTAACATCAGCATTAAATGGCCCAAAAACATGATAATATTAATCGAAACATTCTAAGTGAAAATGATATTATTATATATTTTTTGACAGCAAGGAATGAAAAAGAAATTGAAAAAGAAGCACGAACTAGGTCGGGCCGGGTTTAGTCCGCCACTAGGTGATACCCCCAATCAATGGGCCGGTTCTAATCCAGTGAACCTAGCTCGGCCCTCACCCACCCAATTGGCCAACCCAACCCAAACCTCCTTTTCCTTATTGAACCCGGCCGAGCCAAGCCAGTACCGGGTTGATTTATCCCGTATGTAAATAATTCTTTTTTTAAAAATAATATATATGATGTGTATAACTATAATAGGTTGATACCGTTTAAAATCAGTATAAGTATTCCCTCCATTTTAATTTGGCATCATTTTCAATTAAATGCGTTTCAAATAAAATGACATATTCGTTCTCAACTGCTAACCGTTCCAAATGCCCAAATAAAAAAGAGGAAGTGACATCAATTATCAAATAATTATCAAATAATTCATATTTAAACTTTCTATTTTATTTTTAATGAGAAGTTTTTGTAGCAACATCAATATTATGATTGTTTAAGATCATAAATTTCAAAAATTATCGTTTTTTTCTCAAATTGGAATGGAGGAATATAAAGTAAATAATAATTTGAGGGAAACATGGTTTCCACCCTGAACTTTTCTTGAAAAGTCGAGTTTACATTCCAACTAATCGGACGACCTATTATCCTCTGCACATTTAAAAAATGAATTTAATATCATCCTGTAAGTTGATGTGACTCAAAAAAATAATTAATTAGACTATAGGCGCGTTTTGCTGAAAGTTATTTAGTTTTTTCTTCATTTTTTTGGTTGCAAAATACAGTTTTCTGGGACCCCCTCTTCACGCCGTCTTCTCCATAGTTACACCATTCTTCTACCGGAGAGTGTTTGCCGGAAAGTTGATCGATTTCAAGTGAATTTTTCTTGTCCCCACCCTTCTCCATCCATTTTCTGAAAAATCTCTTTCCAGAACCAAAAATAGAAGAGGAAATAAGACATAAGACTTCATATGTAAAGGAATATAAAAATTAAAATTTAAAAAATTTCTGACATGACGTTGACGTACGCGTGAGTGTAAAGCATCACATACTGTAAGAGTGGTGTTATATGTCTCAAGGTGATATTAAATTTATTTTTTAAATATGTAGGAATTAATAAATCGCCCGATTAATTAAAGTGTAAACTTGACATTTTGGGACAAATTCAGGAGGAAACCATGTGCCCTCATGGTTGTACGTTTCTTCGGTGAAGTGATGAGTGATTAGATAAGATGGTAATAGTTGAAAGATAGTGTGTCAAGAACAAACCAATCATTTGTGTGATATAATTAACATCACATCTTATCAACTCTTTTAAGTTTTGTTTCTCTTTAGAAACGGAAAGTATACTGATAAAGTTTTTCTTCTCCGTTTCCTTTGATGAACTAGTCCGAAATGGTCATATATTTTAATATGGCATCAAAAAATTTCAAGTTTGAATTTTACCGCCACTTACTGACTCATGAAAAAGAGCAAATTCATACATGAGGGGAGGGGGTTGAGATATAATATAATCAAGTAATAACAAATATGTATATTGTTGGAAAATCATACTTGTATAAATAACGCAAAATAAGTTTATCGTCTGTTTATAAAATTTTAAATCACCTTTATGTAAAAGAAGTTTATTTCACAATTTCAAATTTTGAATTCGCTACGTCTTTGAACATGTGCAGTAAAGGGTGTAGATAGTTTTTGGGCCGGAAGGAACGATGGCCCATTAAGCTGCTTCAACTGATAGGCCCAACTCTAACAGCCCACTCCCTAACCCGCTACCTGCCCCCTTGAGGGATTAGATCGCTCCCCCTTGGCGGAAAATTATAGTGAAACTTATACAAATGACTATAGTTTAGGGGTTTTAAATTTGACATAGCTATAGTTTCAATATTTACAGGGCATATCTACTATTTTACTCGTTGTATTAATTAAACGGCATCACTATACAACGAGTAAAAATGTATTCAAAATTCTTTTCGCTGTATTCAAGTCAGATGTATTCACGTCAAATGTATTCAACTCAGTTGTATTCATTTGTAGCTATTTTTACATTGTATTTAAAAATCGGTTGTATTCAAGCAACATAAATACAAAAAAAAATGTATTCAAGTTCCCTTAATAAGTCATCAAATTTGGTGCTTTTTGATCCCCAGTTGCTATGGGGAACAAAGGATGAAATACAATCGATTCCTCAACCGACCCGCCATTTCTTTCCTTCAATAAAGCCTTCGCTTCACTTCAAGACGCTATTTATCAAGGAAAGACTACCTTTTTTTTTAATGGAAGAAGCCGAAGGGGTGAACGAGCGCTGCGGTAACGAGCGGGGACCATGTACGAAGAATGAATCTATATTTGTGCACGGAAGTTGCTGGCCGGCGGCCGCTTAACTGTTCGAGCGCAATGCAGTGGTGTTGGTTCCGATTCGACAAAGGTAGAATGCCTGGTCGAAGGTCCAGTACAGTAGGTAGCAGGCGTGTTCGTTTTGGCTCCCGAGCTCACCCCGAATGGAAAGAATATCGTTTTCATAGTTGTGCAAAGGATTGGAGATAGAATTACATATATGCCGATCTTCTGGTTAACAGCCAAGGGGCTATGAGACTCAAAGAGGAGGAACCCGCCACCAGTCGTCTAACCGGTAAAACCAGTGGAAAGAGTGCAAAACCCAGTCCCGACTCTACGAATCGACTTCTGATATTTCTAGTTTGATCGACCCCCTGGGGACAAAAGAAAGATCATGTGAAAAGGGTATTGTATTTTAAATTCGATTGTATTCAAATAACATAAATACAAAAAAATAGATTCAGTTGTAATAGATACATTAAAATACTGAATACAAAAAATAGATACACTAAAAATTTAACAAATACACTCAAATAATGAATACAAAAAAATAACAAATACCGGAACGGTCCCTTCGGCGCCGCACTTGTCATCTAAGGGTTCCGGCATTCCCTTCTCCGCCGCACTTGTCATCTAAGGGTTCCGGCATTCCCTCCGCCACCGCACTTGTCATCAATGCGTTGAAGAAACCAGAACGTGACCGGAAGAAGACGAAGAATGTGACCGGAACGTGATCGGAACTTCAGATCTAGAACGTGACCGTGGTCACAACGGAGCAGAACTCCAGATCTAGAGGCGCCAGAAGTGGGTCACGACGGGAGTGGAAAGCTCAGATCTGGAGGCGCCAGAAGTGGGTCACGACGGGAGTGGAATGCTCAGATCTGGAGGCTCCGGCGAGCAGTGGGTCACGATAGAGTTCGTCGCTATCAGATCTAGAGGCGCCAACAGTGGGTCACGACGGAGCGGAAGCTCAGATATGATAGCAATGGATTTCGCCGGAGCTCCGACGATGGTTTGTTGTGGCCGACGGCGGCGGAGAGCAGAAGCAGATTCCCGGGTCAAGATAAAAATAATAAAAATAGAGTATTCTACTTTAAATATATATGTAGCTATGATAGGTAATTCAAATACATTATAGGTATGCTTTGTAATTTAATACAATAGTTACTAAAGGTTAATATGTCCTAGAGTTAACTATGGGATGTAATTATTCCAAAATTATATTACGACAAGTAGGGTGTAAAACAATTTTCTACTTAATTTCTGTGCTTCAAATTATGGTTTTTCCATTTTATCGAGATAAGAATGAAAAAATAGAATCAACACAAGAAATAATAAGCACTGTAGAAGTGGATTATCAACTTCCAATTGATGAAATTATCTGTTATGATTACTTATAATTTGAATAAATGAAATTATTTTCTTAAATTTTTTATACTCTTTTTGTTTCAAAATATTTGTCTGATTTTGACTTGACGCGAAGTTTAAAAAAATAAAGAAGAATTTCAAATCTTGTAGTCTTAAATTAAAATGTAAATAATATACAAAAATATACTTTAATCTTGTGATATTAAACGTGTCATGTTGAAAGTTGGAATTAAAGAGTTAGAAAAAAAAAGGTAAACATTTTGAAACGGACCAAAAAGAAAAGTAAGACAAGTATTTTGAAACGGAGGAAGGATGTTATTTTCAGATCTTTTATGTGTAAAATTAAAGATCTTTGGTAAAATCAGATAAAATATAATTAGTCAATCATGACGATAATTAATTAGATAAAATAGGTAAGTCACGATCAGAATGATGACATTCTTTTTTGCTTTAGAAAGGAGAAGGGAAAAGGACAATTTGCACCGCCATCCTTCCCCAAAGAGTCGGTTAGTGTGCATAGACTTATACTTTCCTTAGGCGACTTTCTTATCTTACGAAAAGAATTTCATTTCATTTTTCCGGGAATTTAGGAAAAAAGTCGCTTCCTCCTTGAAGGGTTCACGTACCGCTTTAATGGGCGAACAACCCAACCCTTGGAACATACTACAACCCCAGGTGGCGAAGAGCCGACATCGAGGTGCCAAACCTTCCCGTCGATGTGAGCTCTTGGAGAAGATCAACCTGTTATCCCTAGAGTAACTTTTATCCGTTGAGCGACGACCCTTCCACTCGGCACCGTCGGATCACTAAGGCCGACTTTCGTCCCTGCTCGACGGGTGGGTCTTGCAGTCAAGTTTCCTTCTGCCTTTGCACTCGAGGGTCAATCTTTGTCCGGCCCGAGGAAACCTTTGCATGCCTCCGTTACCTTTTGGGAGGCCTACGCCCCATAGAAACTTGTACGGTTCGGGGGTAATCGGCGTACTCCGATCAATGGGGGGGGGGGGGGGGAAATATTTGGCTCTATCGAACATACATGAAATTGAAGGTAGCATTCTATCATGTCAAGTCATGGACCCACCATTATCTTAGTTTTAAAAGTCAACGGAAAGCCTAAAAAGTCAATACAATTTAATGGCACCAACCAAAGTATCTAGAACACATATTCAACCTTCCAAATCTAAGAAGCGTCCATAATCTTTCGTTTATTAAGTCAAACCTCCCCAAAATTCACTTTTAAGAGTTTTTACATTATAATATATTTTACTTATTCCTTCTATTTCATTTTATGTATGTTAGAGCCCATTTGACCATGATGGCGAAATCAACTTATTTTTAGAAATACTTCTTTTCAAAAGTGCTATTTGCAAAAAAGAAAAAAAACGTTTTAAGAGAATATCAGTTTGTATTAAAATAAATCATTTGAATAGTACTTCTGTTAGAAGTTGTATTTGACCAGTATATTCAAAAAGTGACTATAAGTGACAATTTAACCAGTTTACTTTATTGCACTAGTTCATTGACATTCGATTTTAAATTGACTAAAATTAAAAGTAAGACAAATGAATTAAAAAATAGGAAGTATAAGATAATTACAAATAAATGCTTATGATAAATAATACCTGCTAACTTAATACTTAGAAGTGTTAGTTGTTAAGAGTCCCACATCGGATATAGAATTGAATATGGACTTGAACAATCATTACTTTACAAGCTAGTTTTTGGGGTTGAGTTATGCCTAAAATCCGTTCTTTATATGATATCAGAGCCAGACCCATTCCAATTCTTTGTTCATCGATGTTGGGCCCCCAAATTATATTGTCCACGCTCCAGTTAACAAAGTCTGTGCGTGCGTGGGAGTGTTAAGAGTCCCACATCGGATATGGAATGAGAACATGAACTTCTTATATGGATTTCGACAATCCTCACTTTACAAGCTAGCTTTTGAAGTTGAGTTAGACTCAATCCATTCTTTACATTAGTTAACACGTTGTATATTATTTTTTGATATTTTATATAAATATAAAGATCTAAATTTTATAAAAAAAGATAGAAAACTAAAACAAATTTATAAAAGACTATAAAATTAATTGACCATCTAGAAACTAGGTTCTTGCCAAAAAAGAAAACGTCTGAAAGAAAAACAAAGTAATATTGAACTTTGGAGCTTGGAGTTATTAAGTTAATACTACCTTTTTTAAAAATTAATTATGTAAAATATTTGATTAGCTACAAAATTCAGAAAATGTGAAATTTATGGTATTAAAAATGTCGTAATATTTATGTGACTAAAACCCTTCTTACTAAAGAGTAATATGAAAAGTTTAAGTTAATGTTTTATAGTTTTAAAAAATATCAACAACAACAACAAAAACTATGTAGTTTTAAAAATATCATTCTCTTTAATATGAATTAAAACAAAAATAGGATGAGATAAACTAAACGGGATGATGTAATTTTCAGCTTGTCATATTCTACTAATTTCTTTTCACTTTTTGACTAACTTTATCATTCATTAATGTCACCCATTTACTATTTTTCGTCTTTTTTGTTTTAAATATCGTCATGATTAGCGAGTCGTAACGCTCGTCATACTTATGCTCCGCGCCATTACATTCAATGTCGTTCAATTTATCGGTGTGCGTCGCATTTCTCTACGTGGAACCCCCGGCTTATATTGTCCAACCCCCCACCCCCCCTATTTTATCAAACTAAAACATATATAGAGGTACATCTAGAAGGTTATTTATAGTTTGCAATTTGACTGAACTCAATAGCTTTAATTTAAATCTTATAATTATAATTAACAAATTCATCAAATATATATTTATAAAGGTTAAATTTAAAATTCAATTGCTAACCCTTATGTCTATATCCTAAAATTTAAAACTTATAAGTATTCAAACATTTGATTACACATAAAATGAAATGGATGGACTATAATATTATTTGCCTTAATTTATGTAACACACTTAATTCTTTAGTCTATCCCCAAAAAACTTCAATTTAAAACTTTTCATTTAATATTTAATGAGATGATGATTTATCGCTACAAATATTTATAACTTATTTTATACTATAACTTTTTTCATTCTTTATAAATTTTGTGCTTAATCAACATCATAACAAATAGACGGATGGAGTGCATCAAGTGGGATGAAAATCATGAAATCTGTTATTCAAACTTTAACAGAAATAAGAATACTAGGTAATTTCATATTTTTTATTTTATGTCATTTTTACAAGAGATCTTCATTTTTAATTTAGACTTTCATTCATTGCCATTAAGTACCAAGATACTGACCAAAATATTTCATTTTTATATCATGTGACCATGGCAGATAGTGATGAATAGAAAAACTAGTGAAAGATAAATTATGTAGCTAAAAAGTAAAATTTATCAGTAATTTATTTAGCGATGAATTAGTGATAAATTATCAAAAAAAATTATTAGCTACGAACAATCTAGGACGGATCAACAGCAAAATTCGTAATTAATTTCAAAGTTTCTTTGGTAGTGGCATGACAATGCCAAACTAACCTTTTGTCAATGCTTTCATCATGAAGACGGTGTTGTTGAGTACATAGCCTCTTTCTTTTTTTACCCTTTCTTCTTTAAGGCACAATGATTTTAAACCAAATTAAGCCGCATTAAATAATTTTTTCACAAAATAATTACATGGCAAACCCAGTTGTTAGGCCACGTTAAATTATTTTTCCAGAAAATAATTACATGGCAAAAGATAGTAAATACAATTACCAAGTTCTTATTTCTTGGCACTAGAGTCAATAAACAGAACCAAAAACACATACTTAATTAGAGGGAAATCAATGGCAAAGCAACATTTATTTTTGTGCTTCCTTGTGTTTTTATCCTTCACAAGTTTTTGTCAGGTAAAATATCAGTAGTTAGCTGTTCGATTTCTTGATAGTATTTTTTGCATGCATTTGAGCCTAAATTTTATCGAATTTTTTTTAATGCACTTCATCTTGGGTATGTTTGGTACGGAGGTGAAAACGAGTTTTTCATTTTTCTCATGTTTGATTGATGAAAATAGAACAAGTTCCTTGCCAATCGAGTAAAAAATGACTTTCATGGTGAAAGCAGGGAATTAATATCAGTTTAATATAAGTCATTCCACGTTGATTGTCTCCTCCTCACTCCCAACACCCAACTCCTATCCCTACCTCCACTAACTGCCCCCACCCCTACACGCACGCCCCGGAGAGGCGGAACCAAAATTTGAAGTTCATGATTTGAAATTCTAGTTTTTAAGTTAGTGTATTTAAAATAATAATTTGTACGTAAGTCAAATATAAAATTTAGACTGAAATTACTAGATCCGGCTGAAACCATAATCAACACATTAGCTCCGCCCCTGCACTACCCCATCCCTCACCCCCACACTCATCCCACCTCGACGCCCAACACCCCCCCTACTGCCCACTTACCCATCCCTACCACCCGCACACCCTGATCGCGCACTACCCCATCCCCACCAGTAGATGCGGATTCAGGATTTCAAGAGGATAGGTGCACCATTACTTTTAAAGATTGTTTTAAACTTTTTTTTTTTTTTTAAAAAAGAGATACAAAAGTGTAGCAAGTTGAGTTTGATCCCTTGACCTTAAGAAATTAAACCCAACGCTTAACTAGTGCACCATTCAAACTCATTTGATTATGGGTTCCTTCAGTTAGTATTAGATATATTTTAAACATTATACATAATATACTGAATTTAGTCGAGTGACTATGTGTTCACGTGACTCATTTTTTATACCTAAATTCTCTCCCCCCTCACACTCCTCTCACCTCCATCCCCACCCCAACCACCACCTCGTTTTCATCGTCATGTATATTTAGATTGTATAAAAATGCTCCTGAGATAATATGCTTTGGTTACTTACCAAATATTTATGTAGCAAATACACCTTGATGAGTGACATTGTTCATTCTAATGCATGCAGGGAAGAGACATTGGAGCTAAGTGGTATTGCGTGGCAGATGAAGTTGCAAGTGATGATGCACTTTTGGAATTTTTGGATAACTTACCTCACAAATATGTTAAGGACTTAGAACCTGGAAAACCTTGTTATTTGCCTTTTACTACTCGTAGCCATGCTTCCTATGCTCTTAACCTTGTAGGAAAACTGCCAAGTGTGTTCCATAAACTACAAGAAAGTGTAGATACGGCGATATTTATTTAATGACATTTGAAATAAATGTCGGGAAAAAAAGAATTTCTTGACATTTGGTGCAAAATGTCGTAAAAGGGTAGTAGGTAGTCGAGCGTAATCCTACTTACGCTTACAAAATGATAGTTGTAGTGTTCTTACTGTAGGCCCGATTAGCCTATCACACTTATATGCGCAACATTGCTTTATAGTCCCATGTAGTTTGATTTCTGCTGCTACGTGTTCTTTAGTATACTTTATTAATCTTATTTAGCTGTGTTAGCTACTACTTCCTTTTGTTAGAATGCGCTACCATGACGTATTCGATTTTGTTATCAACATGTTCATACTGCTTTAATTTCTTGTTCTTGTCTGAGTCTGACTGTTTCTCTTGCTTTGTTTTGTTTTGCTTTGCTTGCTTTGCTTGTGATTATGCTTTGTCTTGAGCCGAGGGTCTCCCGAAAACAATCGCTCCACCTACCAAGGTGGAGGTAAGGTCTACGTACACTTTACCCTCACCAGACTCCACATTGTGGGATTTCACTGGATATGTTGTTGTTGTTGGTACAAAATGTTATAAAAATAACTACATTTGGTGCAAAATGCCATAAAAACAACATTTGGTGCAAAATGTCACTAAGACAACGACACTTGGCGCAAATGTCAATGTATAATATATTGACATTTGAAACAAATGTCATATTATTACTCGCTAATTACCGACATTTATGCCTAATATTAAAAATCTAAATCTTTTAAAATTATTTCATCACTCTTTATATTTAATCCATAAAATAATTACCAAATGAATAAATAGTAGTAATTATATAATATATAACATATGAGTTAGAAACAAAAAATGTGGTTAAATTTATTTGTTTAAGTTAGTTAAAATTAAGTAAATTAAACAATTAAATAATAGAACTATTGAACATTTCAACCAATAAAAAGAAGTATTGAACATTTGACTTTTCACTACAAATCTAACTATAACATCATAACTATATCAAATAAAGTATTATCAGAAGTTTCAATACAATTTAAGTAACTATATAATGATGTTTAATTAAATTTGAGTATATAAGTATATTACATCTAAGCAATTGTGTGCTTGTATTTAATTACATTGCCATTAATTTCATTCAATTAAATAAGCAAAAATGTTATAGCCAATTACAATTTTTAATAATTTAATAATTATCATAAATATAATTAACATTAGAACTACGAATTTAGTATAATTTAAATAGGAGCATAACAACAAACAATATCATAATTCAATATTGAAAAATTATTACATGTGAGTTTTAGTCTTAGTTTAAATAGCTATGTAATTATAGTCATCGATAAACTAGTAGACTTAATCTTTGTTGCGAAATACTTTAATTATTTTTTGATATTATCTTTTGTATATTGGACTATACTACTAGACAAATATATTTCATAATATCATTTTTTTGCATGAATTCGATTCTATTTAATATAACGTTTTATATTTATAATTCTTCTTGTCTTTTTCTATTGGTAATTATTTAGTCGGTCATAGTGTTACTGTATTTATTTACGGTGATAGTATTTGTATGTAAAAAGTAAGAAAGTAAAAAAAGAAAATATAGAGATATAAAAGAATAATGCATCTGGCCAAGCCAAAAATCCCCCAAACTAATGTACAGTAATGAATGTTTTCAGGTAACAGAAGGAGTGGAAGAAATCGCTTGTTCGCGAAATAATTGCTTGATTCTAGCATTGTTTAATTGTAAAGATGTGCAAATATTGATAATTTTATTCTTGGAATTAGTTATAAGAATCTTTTGTTTTCATTTTTTTTTTGTTTAAATTTGTATGGTGTATGACATTTCCAAGTATATAATTTGAACTTCTTTCCTGTACATATGACGAAATAGTATTTAAGTTTCTACATATCTCAATAGAAAATACAAATATCAATTAGTATTTTAATTTTGACATTAACAGGGTGTGTTACATAAGTGTCACTAATCACTCAAATTTCCCGAAACTTCTGAATGTCGTAAACAAAATAAGCTAGAAATTTATTATTCTGTGACATTTCAAAAATGTCGTAAATAAAAATGTCAGTAAATTTCCGACATTTGTCCTAAATGTAAAATAAATGTCACTAAGTGATTTTACGACGCTTATGACACCTAATACGACATTAAAAATGTCGTCGTAGCCCTTGTTTCTTGTAGTGTCATTTGGGCATTAAAACACAAATTAATCCAAGTTTCTCTCTCTTAGCTTCTGTTTTTTCCTTTTTCATACGGTGTTCGATACCTGTTTTGTGGTTTGATTAATCTGAATTCGCGTCCTGACTTCCCATTTTGAGGTGCAAAACGCCCCCCCTACCAAAGGTTGTAATTAAGTACGTACTCCTTCGTTTTTATCAGAGGTCTCGGATTTGAGCCCTAGGAATGGAGACATAGGAAGCTCCTCCCCCGCACACACTAAAGTAGTACTCCCTTCGTCTCAATTTATGTGACACAATTCGGAATTACGAGAGTCAAACTTCTTTATTTTGACTGTGAATTTAGACATACAATCGTTAAATTTTTTGAAAAAATATTTTACATATTTAGAAACTATGTAGATAGTACTATAAGTCACAATAATTAATAATTTAAAGTACTTGAAAGACATATGAATAAATAGCGGTCAAAGATTTTCTTGTTTGACTCGTGAAAAAAAAAATGTCACATAAATTGAGACAACGTGAGGCCAAAGCACATCTACACGAAAAAAATAGAAAAAAGTGTAGATTTCAATTGAATACCTTTTTTCCGGATTAGTTGAGCTCCAAAATGAAAAGGACTCCGTGTGGGAAAGAAAAGAATAGACTAAGGGGTTCTTTATTTTAACTCCTTTTATTTTCTTCTTTGGAGCTTTGTTTAAATATTTTTTTTGTAGTTAAAAGCACCTAATAAAGCAAGTGTACTTATTTGTATTTGGTGATCTCGCAGCTTATGGGAAATGCAAATATCCATAAATGGAGTTGCAGCTGCCTCTTTGTCCGAATTAGACTTTCTTTTTATAATTTCGTATTTTCTTTTATAATTAAGCTAAGAGTATTTTGATAGTATAACATTTCATAAGAATATATCTCGGTATTTTTTAAATTAAATTTTCCCTTGTTAGGAGTGGTGATATATCATGAGAATAAGACTTTGATGTAAGTATCAGGTGCGTGCAGATAATTATTTAGGTAAGCAAGTTACCTTTATTATCAGATTTACAGTCAACAATCTTCGTTTTCTTGGTGGCGAGTGACGGGGGAGAGGCTATTTATACACTACATATCAGTCCAAAGTGGTACATCTAAAAAGATAAACCTAATATATATTTTTTCTTCAAATTTTAACCAGTATTTATATAATCTGTGTATAATCCGTGTGTTTACGAATGTAACAACGACGAAAGACCTATTTTGGAACCTGTCAATTAAATCTTGGACCCTGATTAAAAGAAGCATATGCAAGGACGTAGGAAATATTCAGCAGTGAAGATAGCTATATATACAAGATGAAATATTCCGTTAGGGTTGTGCAAAAACTTTGCCTTTTATTTTCTTAATTGTTTACTTAGATTAAATATGAAACCTCCCTCCCTACTTTATTTTGCGTTTATTTCTGAGTTTCGGTTGTATTAAAGGATATGAACTCTATCAGTGATTGTAATTGCAATTCTATATTTCAATCCAATTTCACTTCATCAGAGTGCCAAAATGTTCTAACAAAAAACTAAAACGAGATAATTTCATACCAAAAATTGCTAAGACATTAAGGCCGAGGACCCCTCAATGGGTTCTAATTCGTTAGGGGACGGAATCAATCAAAAAGCTGAACTAAGACATTAGCTTAGCTAACTTCCAGGGAGAATCTAGTCAATATCCTAAATGACGAAATGATGGAATACACCACATTGCATTTTATCAGGTAATCTGTGAGAAATTGGCAGAATGAGTTATGGGAGTCCTTTCCAAAGCAACAGAAATATGGGAGTTAAACAGACAGATCCTACATGATTATTCATCTATTAAGCATACATTTATAAATCTGATAAAGATTGGTCATGTCAGATCAGTCACTGGCCTTTTCACAATAATTTCTCATGCAAAATGTTTCCATACTCAAGAGTTCAAATAACCAAGAATTACCATCTATCCGGTCGCTATGTAAACATGGAAGGCCGTCCCACAATTTTAACTGGCTGGCAAGAAAATAAAATGTTGAAAGTTGAAACAGCAACAGATCTGTTATGCTATCCAAGTCACTTTCTTGCAGTGTCCAAGTTCAAGTCTTGAAGGTTGAGCAACAGATCATCAGCACTCAAGTACACCTTGTTCGCTGCATGTGAGATAGTCTGGGCAATTTCTCTGGCTGCTTCAATCTTCCTCAGCGTGATAAATGCTGGATTGTTGGCAATAGCTTGACCAATCAGCTGAGCACTCTTAGCCTCTCCCTGCAGAACAGCAAATAGGAAGTCAATACTACTGCTCCGTAATGCTTCTCTATTCCCATCCCTACTCCACAGCCCCCCCCCCCCCCTAAATAGTAATAAATAGCACTGAATGGAAAATTTTAGCCAAAAATGATTTTCTGTAGTTTAGCTTTCTATTCTTATTTATCGACAGACATTATTTACGCAGCAACAGATAAATGGACTGTGGAGTAACTAAAGACTAAATTAAACGGGAGATGTGAATTGGGGAAATTATACTGACCTGAGCTCTGATAACAGCACTTCGCTTATCTTGCTCAGCTTTTTCCACAACAAACTTTGCCCTCTCGGCTTCTTGAGCAGCCACTTGTTTTGCTTCAATTGCAGCTGTAAATTCTTTTCCAAAAGTCAGGCTTGTTATGGATACATCATCTAGAGCAATGTTGAAGTTGGCTGCCCTTTCTGTCAAAATCTTCCTTATTTCTCTGCTAACATTCTGCAAAGTACAAAAGACAAGAAAAAATAGAACATTTGCAGTTCATTTCTTTCCCTACTCCAAAGAAAAGAGGCAAGTATCCAATAAACTTTCAGCACAATGGGCCTAATCACAGTGAAACGGTACAGGTAAGAGGTATTGCCAGCTATAGCATAAATTACTTCCACCAAGAAGAACATTAACTAAATACATAAGGCCTCTTGCACGTACCTCTCTTTGGGTGATGAGCTGGCTAGCATTGTATTGAGCAACCACAGCCTTCAAAGTTTCATGAATAATTGAAGGTAGGACTCTTTCATTGTAGTTTTCACCAAGAGTTCTGTAAACAGTGGGTAGTTGGTCTGGAACTGGACGAGTGAGAACCCTAAGACCAATTTTTACCTGTGCAATAAATAGAAAAAAGACTGTTAAATCCCGTACTTCTAAGCATTCAAGCTTTCTGTCCCTAGGATAAAGCCACTACATTTTGTCCTTCGTAACTTAGCAATTGTTATTAATGTTTCCCCTCATTTTCCCAATTTTGGTTTCTTTCTTTTTCTTTTAGTCCTTGGGGAATGGGGATGAGAGGAAAACAAGTGTACATTGAAAAACTTACCATCTGAAGATCACGACTTCCTGAAGTGCTCTCCACAAGGTGGGGTCGTGCACGGACATCATATATGACTGGTCTTTCAAACCAAGGAATCATGAAGTGTGTCCCTTCTGGATAAACCTACTCATAAACCACTCAACACAGATTAAAAACAAAAACACAAACAAGGGCACGTATCAAACATAAAGCAGAGAAAAAAAATGGTTGAGGGCCAAAATAGACATTTACGTTTATAACGAAAAAAAACCATGAAAAACTATGACAATCTTTTCATATATTAAAACAGAAAAAAGAACGGCAAACAGAAGGCACCTAAATTCACCTTCTACCTAATAAGTTTCTCAACTTAACATGGATAACATAGGCATAAATTTGGAGACACTGATGCTAACAAAAAGTCAATCCAATTAATACTGAAAAAGAGGTCAAAATGTCATCAGGGTCTGAAAGAACAAAAGGCAAGAATACCTTATCTTTAACACCAATAATACGGTTGAAAACAATGGCACGATGCCCACCCTCAACATTATAGAGACTGTTGGCAACTCCATACACACCAAGACCAGCAATAACTCCCAATTTGATCAAAGCAGAAGCTGCACCACCACCAGGCATCTTGGGAACCTTAACATTGTTGAGATTCATCTTACCAGTTCCTGAAATAAACCAATCATATTCATATTTTCTGTTACCAAAAAATCAAAAGCCTACTGGTATGAAAAAGTAATGCTCCATGAGCATTCTGAAGAGCTTTAACAAACAAGCACACAATCAGACACCCCCATGATTGGTCAGCATGGAATTTTGTTCCGGGAGCTACAAGATTCAACTAGAGCTAAAGTGTTTTAATAAAGGACTTTTCTCCTCGATTTCCATTATGTGGGCAAATATACTTCAAAGGTAGAAGAATGCACTTTTAGTATCAACAGATTGTGATAAAAAATTTGTAAGTCACGTAGCCTCTCTATCTTCTAAAAGAATAAAGCTTAAGCTCTTTCACAGATCTAAATACGAGGACTGAGCAAAGCACTCATTGTATAATGCAGCATTAGTCTTCCAAATCCCCTACATTCTACATTTAATTGAGTTTCACCTATATCTTCATTTACATTTAATACTTTATTTAACATTCACACATCGTCTTTCTTCTCAATGGAGAACTGGGAATTCATTTTTTTAATTACAGAGAAATTCACTGGTTTAGCTTCAAAACATGGTGGATAATGGGTCGGCTGCTCCACCCATGTCACATAAAATATCACACTTGGTTCAACAGCTAGGTTTCAAACTTGTGAAGTGCACCTACCCCGCATCCCGTTCATACTTTGACATTTTAACCAAAGCCCAAAGGCTTGTGTATTGCGAATTCTAGTTACATTTTTATTAAACTGAAGGTTCAACTCAATGTAAAATTACTATTATGTTTTAAACATTCACAAGCAAACTGTCAAAATATCACACTTGGTTCAACAGCTAGGTTTCAAACTTGTGAAGTGCACCTACCCCGCATCCCGTTCATACTTTGACATTTTAACCAAAGCCCAAAGGCTTGTGTATTGCGAATTCTAGTTACATTTTTATTAAACTGAAGGTTCAACTCAATGTAAAATTACTATTATATTTTAAACATTCACAAGCAAACTGTCAAAAGGTAACCATAAATAGCGCTTACAAACACCAACTCAACCAAAAGGAAAAAGAAAGAAAAACGGCCAACAACTTGGTTAAGGATATAATCCTAAAAATGCTTCAAGCAGGAAAAAAAATCAACCAATCAACTACACCACAAGACCAAATTAACCTGGATCAGCTATAATAAATCCTCCATATCCTGCCTGCTATTCCAGCTAATTTCATTCCAATACTCAATAATCTGTGCTTGAGACTAATCAATCGAAATTTTTACAAAATATAATATGCAGAAAGCGTCATCCGAAACCCGAAATCATAATAAATAGTTAGCTTAAAGAGCACGGAATTGGGTAAAAAATGGAACTCTAATGGACGACTTACAAAAGTATATGTAGACAAATAAGTAATGCCCGCTTATTAATTCACCTATAATCCTAAAATATGCAACAAGCAAAAAAATCAACTAATCAACTACGCCACAATACCAAGTTAACTTAGAATCAGCTATACTAAAATCTCTATTCCAGCTAATTTCATTCCAATACTCAATAATCTGTGTTAAATCCAAATCAATCTCAAATTTGACAGAATATAATCATGAAGAAAGCGTCATTCGACCCAAAATCATAATCACTCGTTAAGCTTAAAGAGCATCAAATTGGGTAAAAAAGAAGAAGCCCTAATGGACTACATACACAAGCATATGCCAGTGGAACAAAATAGAGTTCAAATATGTAATACTCGCTTATTAATGCACCTATAAACCCAAAATTGCAATAAGCAACTACGCCACAATACCAAATTATCTTAAAATCAGCAAATTAAATCCTCAGTATCCTTTCTGCTCTATTCCATCTAATTTCATTCCATTACTCAATAATCTATGTTTAAGCCAAACTAATCTCAAATTTTACATATAATATCGCAGATCAAATGACAATAGCTGTTAATGTAAAGCGCATCAAATTGGATAAAAAAATAAAACCCTAATGGGCTACATACACAAGCATATGTAAAATGGAAGAAAATAGAGTTTAAATAAGTAATGCCCCGCTTATAAATGCACCTATATTAACTCCTTTTCACTCTATTCTAGCTACTTTCATTCCAATAATCAATAATCTGTGTTTTAAACCAGATCAATCGAAACTTTTACAATAACCCGTTAAACTTAAAGAGCAACAAATTGAGTAAAAAATAAAACCCTAATTGACTACATACACAAGTAATATGCAGATGGAACAAAAATGGACTTCTTTTACCTGATCGAAACGTATTGGAGGAGTTAGGGTTAATGAGAGAAGGGACTGAAAAAGGGTATAGGGGAACTTGGAGAAGGGATTTAGGGTTTTTGGTTATTTTTATTTATTTTTCGTTGACTAATTTAGATAGAGTTTGTGGGCTTTAGCATTGGGCTCTGGTCCGATTCATAAGCCCACTCTGAGTATAGTGTCGAAAATGTGTTGCAAGAATTGAGGGATCATTTTTTTGCGCGGATTTTCTTCCAACGGAGTGATATTTAATTTTTGTCTATATTACTCGTTTAATGAAAATATTCAGATCTGCTTCGCAAGATATAATTTCTGTAATATTTTTATCTTCGGAAATTGAACTTTTGACTCGCTCGGCATAAATTCTGTAGAAATTAAGTTATGCGGCATAAATTTGTAGAATTTTCAGATTATGTTGAGTGTTAAAAAAATTGTTTTGTCCGGCATAGTTTTGTGTGGATGTTATGATACATATGCCGAAGTTAAACATAAACTATGCCTTGTGAAATATAAAATTATGTCATTTTCATATTATGTTAAGTGTTGAAAGTTTTGTCTTGTCCGGCATAATTTGTATGGATGTTGTGATACATATGTCGAAATTAAAGGTAAACTATGTCTTGCGAAATCTAAATTATGCCGCACCAAAAAATATTTAAGGGAAAAAATTAAAGACCGAGCCGAAATAAGGACATTTGTGCGAATGACCATTGAGGGATTCCCCCGTTTTTGGGAGTAAATATATGGGGACGTCAATTGTATTAATCATGTTTAAGATCTTGATTTAGCTAATTAAATCTAAATCATTAATAATAAAATAGGACAAATTGTCATCCATCTAAATAGGAACTTTGAGAAATGGAGACAAAAGAAAATTAATTGAGAGAAACCGAATCTGAAAATCCTATGCAACAGATGCTCGTCTACTCGTTTCATACTCGAGATGCAAATTTTAGTTTCTTCTTTCAGTTTCATGATAAATTAGAGCACTTGAATTGACATCAATTAAAATGACCAATGCTTAATCTTTCTTACTTCTCTCGTCTGCAGAATCTCATATTGATTTACAATCTAAATGTCATCTCTAGGTTTGAGGCGAATCAATCTCAATTGTTTAGGTATCACTAATTCACTATCAGAAACGCAACCATGAAAGAAATAATCTCTTGATTATTTTCATTGATGAAGAAGTATTTATATACAATTTACAATCTCTAATTATGGAAAATCTTATTCCTACTATAACAATAAATCCTAATTAAATTTGTATAAGAATTCTAAAACTATGGTAAATTTGTACAACAAAGTTGGGTGCAATTTGGTTTCGGTTTCCCGTGATATACACACGGACATATTTCTGTCAGAAACTTTAGCCGCTATCGAATCACATGCTTGTTCATATTCCCGAAGCAAATTTTGATTTCTTTTTTACTTTTTCAATCAATTATTATAGTACGTGAATGGAAGCCTTGAAGTAACTGATAAAGTTACCGTCATGTGATCAGGAGGTCATGAGTTCAAGCCGTGGAAACTCTTGCAGAAATGTGAGGTAAACTGCGTACAATAGACCCTTGTGGTCCGATCCTTCCCCGAACCTCGCGCATAGCGAGGGCTTAGTGCACCGGGCTGCCCTTTTTTTTTATTATAGTACGTGAATTAACATTCAATTAGAATAACCGATCTTGTCTCTTTCTTACTCTGCTACCAAATCCTATATTAATTAAATAATCTTTGTTATTGAAATATTATATGATATGGTCGGTGTAACATCCATTATTGATTACAAGGTCGTATTATTTGTAAACTATTTGTCAACAATGATTAGCTCAGCTGGAAAATAACTGTTTTACCATGTAAAACATAATTTAATCATTGTATTTTTCAACTATATATAGATGAATGGATGAATATTTATCTCTATTATGTGGAAATATGGGTGAATTAAGAGAACAAGCTAGGCATTCTCCATGACGTTAATCTTAATCTCTCCTTAATTTTGTTGCTTCTCATAGCTTGTTTAGTGCTTTAATTACATGATATAAATTGTCTAATTAATGAATTTTGAGATTGTATATATTGTATTCTATCAATTACAAATGCACTTTTAGATGGTAAACTATAATACTGCAGGATGCAAAATTTACAACACCAAATTAAGAACAAGAACAAATGTTAAAGACACAATTATCAGTGCAAATATTAGCTTATTCCATAACTATTGCATATAATCAACCATTAAGGGATCTGGTGTGATAGTTGAGATTTCTCTATTTTTAATCAATAGTGTCGGTCGAGTCCTGCATATGAAAAATTTATTGGTGGAAAGCGCTTTATCTCTTTAGTAAATACATTCACGTGAATCTGAATTAATCAAACTTGTGGCCTTGTGGGTTACGAAAATGTTAAAGAAAAACTATCATATAAGTAAATTAAGATCTCGTTGAAACAGAGAAGAGAGTGAATAGTTATTGTATGTTGAGATTACTTTGCCCTTAGGATTCGAGTTATGAGAATGAAAAACTTCTTAGTAAAGGCACTTTATAGCGCGGATTTAGATTAATCGAGCTTGTGACTTATGGATATGAAATGTTTCTAAAGAAAAAAAAACTTTTATTATATAATCAAAGATCTCGTCGAAACGGAGAAGAAATAGTTACTGTTGATGATCATATATATAATCTTGGTATTTCTTCTTGTAATTGTCGAATAGGAGTAGAAGCTAAGGATTTGTTTAGCTTTTTGGTATAGTGAAAAACAGTAACTGTTTTTTTTTTTTTTAAAACTCGGTATTAGTGTAAATAAATCTCACATTAATAATTACATCTCTCTAACAAAGACAATTTTATACATAAGACTCAAACTTAAAGCCTGATATTTTTTTTTTGTATGACCAAGAAAGTTGCGCTTCTACGTTTTCATGAAATTATATGATTCCGCTAAAAAATATTTAAATCAATGACGAGGATGCAATCTCTAGTTTAATTAATTAAAAATCTAGAAAACAAACTCATAGAGTGCACACTTTTACTTATTCATTTACTTAATTGTCTCTTCACAATGACACCATTTATTTTACTCTTACATGTTTTAATTATTTGTTAGTACAAGTTAACTTACTATTAGTAAGCATAATTACTTTCTTTTTTAGATCTAAAAAATGAATCAAGCAATATGCGAAAAAATAAAGAAATCAAGATTCATCTGACAAAGTGACTGTTGGAAATTTGCCTTTGGCAGGGAGATGCGTCCACCCATCTTTATTGAATTATACATTAGTGTTCCGCATGTTTGAGGCTTTGTCTCTTCACACATGCATAATCTACTAAGTGAGTAGATGACTGTAGGGCCAAGAATCGTCAAATTTCGTTGTGAAATGAAAGAGATATTGGTCCACGAAGTAAGGTGTTTGAGGCATGAAAATATGGTGTATGACAAATCTACCACATCGGTAGGAAAAGGAATAATTGTTCTCTTTATAAGTCTCTAAAGTGGTTGAGGGTTTGGGACCCCAAGGGGTATCCCATGTGTTTAAAGGAGGGAGGACCTAGATGTGTTTGGGTTCAAGGTTAAGCCCACACGCGCACCGCCGCCGTCCGGTCCGGGCTCCGGCTATGGGGACTTTTTGATATTATCTTTTTGGACCCCAAATTGCTTAATATTTACAGTTTGGTCCCTAGAGTTTCTGGAAAGTTGATTTTGGGAATGACGGAAGGCAGAAACTTTCTGCCTACCGTTTGGGCTATTTTTTGGAGCATTAATCAACCATTACTTGGCTATTAACTCCTCCATAAACACCCCTCCTTCATGACCATAAATCAACCTCTCTAAATGGCCATTAACAGCCATCTCTAATGCCATTAACAACCTTGTTTGTGACAGTTGAGGAGTCCCACCTCCATGCTATATATTGATGTCTTTTGGCTCAATTGTGTTGCACCTACATACACGAAAACATCAGCACAAAACAGTGACGAAAAACAGTGAGCAAACACACACATATACACAAGATATACACAACAGAGACACACTATATACACAGAGACAAAACAAAAGAGAAAGTCAGTCCAATAACGTTGGACGAAAACAGAAACTCTTCCTTCCTTTTCCGTATCTTCAGCAAGTCGATTCATATTTGTTTTCTTCGTCAAACTCAACCTATTTGCTTTGTAGTGTTGAGATTAAAGTGTTATTTTATCTTGGGAGACTATTGCCCATTAACGTAAAAACATATATACGGGGCAATCTTGTCTTAAGGACAAAGTGCAATCACTCGACTCAGCACACAGTTGTAACCATCCAGATTTAGTTGTTTCTTGATTTCAGGTTATCAAGATTCAAGACTCAACAAGCTTGCGGCAGTTTTCAACATTGCCTATTTGTTTATCCTTTCGAACACTATAATATTTATTTACTTCCCGTACTGCTTTACTACAATAGAAAGCCAACAGTGACAATACGATTTTCATTACACAAAACCAAAAAGTACACCAAGCAAGACATAATTCTCATTATTTATATCATTAACATGACATACCATGAACACACTGAGGATTAATTTTACAAATTTTGTTTTTGGAAGTGGAATTAATTAAGGATAAACATCAATTAGTGACCTTAATCCAAGAATTGGAGTAACTTTGTAGTCACTAAATCCAGCCTCTAAAAATCAATCAATTACTAAATCAATCTCCGCGACTTTTATCTTTTGAATGTGCGAAGTCTTGACTGGCTAACATTCCGCCTCATACAACATAGTCGGTCTAACCACCACCCTATAGAACTTACCTTTAAGTTTTTGTGGCACCTTTTTATCGCACAAGACTCCAGATGCGAGCCTCCATTTCATCCACCCTGCCCCAATACGACGTGTGACATCGTCATCAATCTCTCTATTCCCTTGGATAATAGATTCGAGGTACTTGAAGCTTCCTTTCTTCGGAATGACCTTAGTACCAAGCCTCACCTCCACGCCTGTCTCAAGGTCTCTCCCGTTATTGAACTTACACTCCAAGTATTCTGTCTTGGTCCTACTCAACCTGAACCCTTTAGACTCCAGAGTCTGTCTCCAAACCTCCAGTTTAGCATTTACTCAGTTGCGAGTCTCATAAATCAATACTATGTCATCTGCGAATAACATACACCATGGCACCTCTCCTTGGATCTATCGCGTCAGGCCATCCATCACCAAGGCAAATAAGAATGGACTAAGAGTTGATCTCTGGTGCAACCCCATCATCACTGGAAAGAGCTCTAAATCCCCTCCTACTGTCCGTACCCTGGTCTTGGCTCCATCATACATATGCTTGATAGCCCTAGTGTACGCCACAAGTACACCTCTAACCTCCAAACATCTCCATAGAACCTCCCTAGGGACTTTGTCGTATGCCTTTTCGAGGCCGATGAAAACCATATGTAAGTCTCTCTTCCTCTCCCTATACTGCTTCACCAACCTTCTAATAAGATGGATGACTTATATAGTCGAACGCCCCGGCATGAATCCAAACTGGTTCTCGGAAATAGACACTCCTTTTTTCACCCTCGTCTCCACGACCCTTTCCCAAACTTTCATAGTGTGGCTTAGCAGCTTAATACCCCTATATTTGTTGCAACTCTTGATATCACCTTTGTTCTTGTACAAAGGAATCATTGTACTCCACCTCCATTCTCCGGGCATTCTCGCCATCTTAAAAATGACGTTAAACAACTCAGTCAGCCACTCCAAACCCACCATGTCTGCGCTCTTCCAAAATTCAACTGGAATCTCATAGGGCCTGATCGCTCGTCCCCTGCGCATCATACGAACAACACCCTTAACCTCCTCAACCTTAATTCTTCTACAATACCCAAAATCTCGGTACCTACCAGCTTGCTCCGGATCTCTCAGCACAATGTCCTTGTCTCCTTCTTCGTTCAAGAGTTTATGGAAGTAAGATTGCCACCTTCACCTAATATGCGCGTCCTCCACTAGTACTTTGTCATTCTCGTCCTTGATGCACCTCACATGATCTAAGTCACGGGCCCTCATCTCCCTCGCCTTGGCTAATTTGTACAACTTCTTATCCCCATTTTCCTCCTCTAATTCCACATACATGCGTTCAAAATCCGTCATTTTTGCTGACGTAACCGCTAGCTTTGCCTTATTCCTCGCCATCTTATACAATTTTCTATTCGTCCACTTCTCCACCTCATCATTACTTTCTATCAATTTTGCATACACCGCTTTTTTTGCTTTTACCTTCTTTTGAACTTTACCATTCCACCACCAGTCTTCTCGATGCGTACCACGGCTACACCGCGAGACCCCTAGCGCTTCTCTAGCTACCTCCCGAATACAACTGGCTGTCTTGTCCCACATACCGATCGCATCTCCACTACTCCCCCAAGCCCCCTTGGCCATTAACATCTCCCCATCTCATTTGCACTAGTCATGGTCAAACTCCCCCATTTGAGTCTTAACCTGTCATCCACAACCCTCCTCTTCTTTTCCATCTTGATCTCCAAATCCATCACCAAAGCTTATGTCGGGTTGTAAGGTACTCCTTCGAAATAACCTTGCAGTATTTACAAAGACCGTTGTCAACCTTTCTAAGGAGTAAAAAGTCTATCTGAGTCTTAGCCACCGAACTACAGAAAGTCACCAAGTGCCTCATTCTTCTTTAGGAACCTCGAATTGGCTATCACCATCCTAGAAGCTCTAGCGAACTCCAAGAGTGAGACGCCTCCCCCGTTCCTGTCCCCGAGGCCAAAGCCTCCATGCACGTCATCATAACCCCTGGAAGTGACTTGATATGTCTATTAAAATCCCCTCATACAAATAACTTCTGAGTGGGTGGTATACCCCCCACCACTTCGTCCAAATCCTCCCAAAAACGTTTCTTCTCTTTGTCGTCCAGGCCTGTCTGCGACGCGTAAGCGCTAATAATGTTCATAGTGAACCCATCAACTACCAACTTAATCGTTATCATCCTGTCATTGACCCTCTTAACCTCTACCACATGATCCCTTAGCTCGCTGTCTACCAAAATGCCTACCCCATTCCTATACTTCGACCTACCCAAGAACCATAACTTATACCCGTTAAAGTCCTAATGTTCCAAGACCCTATTCTCAGCCTAACATCTCCCTTACCCACTTATCCCCTATCCCTTGTCCCCGTTCCCACCCGAGAACATGACCCTAGTCTATCATTAGTCACCAAAGCCACTAAAGAGGATATAAACTAATCAAAAGTTCACACTAAAAGGAGCAGGAATCAATACTATAGCACAAGTCCGCAAGAATGTAGAAGCAAGTCTAACTACTACGACAAGAATGATAGAACTATAGGTTAGAATGTAAAATTTAAGGTTTAGTAAACGAAGCAAAAAAATAACAAATTGCTACAAGGATAAGATATTAAGAATCAGTAAGGGCGACCAGAAGTACCAACTCCAGTTGAGTAGAACATGTTAGGTAGGGCACTGTTCACCGTCGTGACACTGTTCACTGGCAAAAATTGTTGGAAAGCCGATTACTAACTCCAGTTGAGTAGAACCTGTTTTCTACCGAAAACTACTATTCACCACCGAAAAATACTGTTCACTACCGAAAAGTACTGTCACCGTCGGTGGCTGCTGGATCTGCCTGTGCAAATCTGGTCGATGGCATGGCGGTGACTTTCGAACTGGCAATGTATAAGTTCGCCGGAGAATTTTTTTTGATCTGACCCGTATAAGTTCATGACAAATCTGGTGCTCCCGTCCTGCGCAGTCGCGCGACTTCTTGTGGTGGAGGAATAGTCGAACAAGAAAGGGAGAATGGTGAAGCCGATGTGATCTGGTGGCGGTGGTGGGTCAAGTGAGAAGCGACACTAGGTTGTGTTGGTGAGTGTATGAGAGAGAGGGAGGATGAGATGAGGGAGAAGGGAGAGAGAAGCGACAACTTACCTGTTTCACCGGAGTGAATGACTCACTGGCGATGAAGGTGGTCCGATCGTAGGCGGTAGAAGATTTGATGTTAGCGAGGAGAGAGAAGAGAGAAAATGTTGATCAAACCCAAAATTCAAAATCGTAATTCTAGTTTACGTGTTGGTAATTCTAGTTTACGTGTTGATAAAAAACATGACATCTTGAAATTATGGGAGTTTACGTGTTGGTAATTCTAGTTTCGATCGTCCTTATGCATATTGTGGTGGAAATCACCCATGGCAAAATTATCAAAATGTTCTGAGGGTTGAGTTATGTGTACCAACTCATTCTTATGTGTGGAATGTGTATGATATGTGTGGTGGTCAAGATGGTCACTTTTATGATTGTGCTTATATTTCTTATCCACCCCTTATCATGATGGTTCTACTTTTTCATATGAAGTTAATAGGAATAAATAACCAAGGGATGTTGATATGAAGGAGATCATGGATATGTTAAAGTGTCTTATGGAGAGAGATGACCAGAGAAACAGTTAGGTATACAAAGACAAGAGGCAACTATTAGCAAGTTGGAGGCTCAATTGAGTCAACTGGTTGAAGTTTTTACAACTCAACAGGCCAATATTATGGATTGTAGCCAAGAAGAGTTCAAAGTAAAACACCAACAACCTAAACAATCAGAATTTGATGATGTCGATATTGAAAAAGTGATAGTAGAGTCAACCAAGGACATTACAGATGCAATTCTAATTGACTCTAGTTTGTGTCAAGAAGAAGAGGTCGAAAATAAGTTGAATTTTCAGTTTGAGCGCATTGGTCTTCACTCTAAGAATTTTTTGACATTGTGTTCGGAAAGAGATATGTAAAGTGATCCATACGAGCCGATACAAAATTAAAGGATGAGGTAGATGAGCCATATATTCTAAAATTTTCAAGGTCATCTAGGCAAGGTGATACTCCTCGGTTGCATGCCAAAGTGTGCATACGAAATTATTTAATTTTTGGCTCACAATAATTTGTACTGCCAAACGAGCATAATCATAAAGCAGAATCAAAACTGGGAGTACAATTCATAAGTTCGAAATGGAGGCAAAAAGTGATTTTAGTCGTGTCGCGACGTTAAATCAGGTGCTTGTTGGGAGCAACCCAACTTTAAAATGGCAGCCCGGTGCACTAATTTATTATATTTTTTTGTAGTATTATTTTTATTTTTATAGGAGTTTGATCATGAAAACAAAGCCATTGGAATGATGAAAAAGCAAGCCACAAAGTTAGAACTAAGTGTGAGGTACTCGCACAAAAGATCATATCTTATTGGGGGAAGTCTGAGTACCCTAGACGCTGCTATTCTATGGCCTACTAGGGAGTCTCTTTTACCATCTTCTATTTATACTATACATTGGGGATAATGCACAGTTTAAGTGTGGGGTGGGGGATTGTTTGGTGGTTTCTTATGCTATTTTAGTTAGGGGATTAGTCTTTAGGATGAACAAGTAAGTAAGAAAAGGAAGAGCTCTAGTGTCGTAAACTGTGTGACATGTTTTATATTGAGGTTTAGGGCTGAGCATATGCATTGTATACCTTCTTTAGATGCCTTGAGAATTTTTGTGATCATTTTTTGACACTTGAGGCTCGATTTTGCTTGAATTATATTTATTGATTGTGCCCTATTGCTTTAGCTTGAGAGTCATGATTGAACTATCTGGAGTGGATCATGTGCATTGTGTGAAGTGGGGTTTAGATGATAATCTGTATTGTCCCTTGTTAGTCTAGAACTTGCCATGTGTGTGGTCAAAGCGAAATAAATAAGTCGTCAAAAATTTAGGAGATGACATAGTCATTTATTTGATTAGCCCTTTTATCCTTTTTGCATACCAGTGTTAACAATATTCCTCGCCGGTCCTTTTGAACCTATAAGCCTATTCTTTGGCACCCACATTACAGGAGTATACCCTGTTATTCTTAATTGCTTCTTTTTGAATCTTTACCTCTTAAAGCACTTGATTTGTAAGAACAAGACTAGAAAAAAGTAAATAGAAAACATGGGTAGCTTTTGAGTGAAACTAAAGGAAACAGTGGAGAAAAAAATAGTTTCATCAGCTGGAAAAAAAGTCAGTTGAAGAAAAAAGTAGAAGAAAAGAAAAGAAAAGAATGAAGAAAAAAAAGAGAGAAAAAGAATACTATTTTGTTCCTAGCTAGTGAAATTGTGTATATGCGTTGGGTTGAAAACAAAGGGATTCATGTGATGTACTAGTATAATGAGCATTTGAATGGGGACTATGAGAAGTATGCGCTCGAAAATGAAAAAATTGTCTTGTATTAAAGTGCATAGGCATTGTTTCCCGAAATATATCCTACTTATCTCTTAGCATACATTACAACCTATGAAAGTCCTACTTGATCCTAGATTTGACAAGCTTAGATTAGTGGAGTCTTACACTACGGGCAAGTCTATGGTACGACCTTGGGAGACACATGATTTTTCTTTGTGGGAGAGAGTGAATTCTTTCTATATCCGAGTCCTTAAAATACATTTAAATTTTATTTGAGTGTGTGGACTTATTTCTCTCTTGGTTCGATTGGCGAGGGCACATGATTCACCAAAGATTTGTGAGGTACTTGGTTATTAAGCTGGCATAGAAAGCAAGTCAAGAATTAAATAGGAGGAAAGTCAATCTTTGAGGTTAAGATGTTAGGAGAGATCATTTGAAAATATTAAATAGTCTTGGCATGAAAAGATTAAAGAAAGGTGTTTATATGCATATGCTAGTTTCTAAATGTCGATATAAGCCATTGTCATTAGTTGTGATGCACGCGCATGCTCAAGAGTTGTACTTTGCCATAATGTAAATTTCTGAACTTGCTCGAGGACGAGCAAGAGTCTAAGTGTGGGGTGGATCAAAAATTGATCATGCCCAACTCTAGTCCTAAAAATGATAAGCACTCGCTGCAAATATAATCCGGTCTAAAAGTACGGAGTCGAATCTCACAGAGAACTAATGTTAGCTATAATTGTTCAATATTACTAAGAAAATAAGTTTGAACAGTATTCTGAAATATAACGATTAAGATTTCTAGTTAAACTAATTAACTAATAAATAATAAAGCAATAAAAATTATCAACTAAAGAGGAATGGGTTGGATTCAAGATTAAGGAGGCTTAGGGTTATGATTTCCCCAATTATCGAAATTCTTCTCACTATGTTATCTATAATCTCACCGATTTATTCTCTACTGATCGTGAGCACTCAACTTACCGCAATTATCTCTCTATCAATTGCAGTAATTTTCTAGAGTTATTCTCTCGAACTAACCCTAGCTAGCAATTTCTCATCCCTCACTATGACCGCGTCAAATCTTCGTTATCTCTAATCCCTCTTTTAAACCCATCGTATTGATCTCTCATATACATAAGGAGTGACATTGTTCAACAAAAATCTAAATATGCATTCTTTCTCAAGCAACACATAATAAATAGGCACAATCAATCGATGGTCATTCAATCAACTAAAATAAGCATATATTTGAACAAGTAGAGAAATTCAAAGGCTTAATTATATTGAAACGTAACAAGAATTCATCCAACAATTGGTTCCACCAAAAGCCTAGATAGAGAATTAGCTACTCATAAATGTATGTGAAAACACGATACTAAAATCCATAACCAATAATGGAAAATAGGAAGAAGAGAGAAAAAACTCGTTGCCGAATCTTTCGTCTTGCGCCATGGAGGCTCCTTGCTCTCCTTATGTTGAATCACCAAAATAATGTATCTTAGGATGTATTTATATGACCTAGAATGTGTAGGGAATCAAATAAACTAATCAAAGCTCGTTTGGAAAACTTCTCTTGGCTCGTCTGAACTCTCGCTTCGCGAGGATCACAGGGTAGCCCGGCCAACTCTAATTTTCTCTTGTTTCTTGGCTCATCTATTGGCTTGCATGGCGAGGATGTTGACGAGCCCTCTCAGGCATGTTTTTGGCCTGGCTCGTCAACTTTCTTGCCGTTTCCTTCGCTTTGCTTTTTTTGTGCAAGAGATTAAATTTCTTGGCTCGTTAAGCTGCTTGCAATGCAAGCATGATAGGCGAGCTCGGTCATTCTCCGATCTTTATTTTCTTATCTAAATTTGCATCAAATGAGCTTTTTTTCAATCGCTTTCGTCCAACGATCTTCCTACACATACAAAATACGTAATAAGCTCAAAGCAATATAATTTGTACTCAAACGACGATAAAAGTATTAAGAAGTGAGGCAAAATAATGATTAAATATATGCATTTTTTACCGAACATCACTGTCTTTAGAGGCTCATAATTTGTCAGGGAATCTACTTTTCAGACGTTTTTACATTATATTCTTGATTAAAATTTTTTGACTTAATTAAAGACTTTAATATTTATTGTTATGCTATGTTTATTAATTGTGTCAGTCAATGATTAGAACGGGCGGATTTCACTTAATCGATTGTACAAGTTGAATGTCAATCATGTCTCACTCCAATTTGGATGCGTGACATTTACAAAGCCAAACATATAAGAAATACAATATGCATATTTTAGTCCATACACTATAAGAAGTATTATTAGTCCTTGCACTACTTAACTTTTATATTTAAAAAATCCAAATCGACAGGAGAAAGATTGTCTATTTATAAAGATTGACTGATTATTATTGATCATGGGGATGGATACTGACAGTGTGATAAAGATAAAAACGGACTGAAAACTATGTAGTATTAATGTATTTTTCTCTTTGAATTTCAAGTTAATGAGATATGACATTGATTGGGGGTCAGTATACAGATATCCAATTTTGGAACAACTTCATATATATACCAAGAAATAATTACTTATTTGAGGCATAATATATAAATAAGCTCTCAAATTTGGTCTTATTTTTTAAGTATGTCTTTCAATTTTGGGTGTGCATAAGTAAGCATTTCAACTTTATCAGTTGAATACTTTAACTTACAAAATAATCATCTAGGCACCTTCAAAATTTATGTGTCATGTCCGTGTTTACATGTTAAACTTTTTACAAATTGATGTGTCTACTTGTGCACATTCAAAGTTAGAGGACTTACTTAAAAAATGAGGCCAAATTTGAGGGCCTATTTATGTATTATGACTTTTTTTAAAATTAGTACAAGTTATATACTCGCCGAATTTTAATCATATATGACACTATGATCATATGTAATTGAAGTTCAGACATTTTTATATGAAATTCGTGGCTGGAATTTAGCTGAAATTTTTTTAACCTAGAAATATTTGTTCTTTAAATTGTAATAATTCAACTCACGGTTCAATGTTGTAATCTACTCCAGATAAGCTCATAGTTTGAAATATAAATTACAAATATTATAAAGAACAAAATTCAACCATCAATTTCATAAAATAACAATAAATCTAACAAATTCTTCGCAACAATGATGATTTGCTAATATTTTTAAGCCGTAATAGAAGAAGGAGGAGAAGGAGATATTATATTTTGTCTAATGTTTGTTAAAATTAATTATATATTAAATAATTTTGAAAATCGAAACATACTAAACAGTAACATTCAAACAGGGCACACCGTAAACAATTTACCTATTAATTGGTCAATATTGGTCTTGATAACTTAAAACTTACTGCATCTTTTAAAAATGGTTTACATAGGAGTAATAAAATGCTTTATATTCCTATTTGGTTGGGGATGTGATAGTAATAATAAGTCTATGGTGATCTTCTCTGTCTACTTTCTCCCTTTATTTTTATTTGTTCATTTTTTATTTTGTACGTCTCTTAAAAATAATAAATGAAGTATTTATTTTTCCACAATATTTATATTAATTGGTGTATAGTCCGAAATAAATACTTAAAAAATGAGTAATTAATATTAAGAATAAAACAAAAAGAAAAATTTGTCTTTCTCTTAATATGTTAAAGTGGACAAGTAAAAGATGAATTATTTTTAATATAATAGACAAATAAAATTAAGCGAAGCGAGTAATAAATAGGAAGTTTGCTTAGCTTTAACACAAAATATATAAGGGTAAATTAAAATTTCTTAATAAAATGTCCGCTCGTAACTTAACTAATAAAATATTTATAATTCTGGCAACTTATCCATCCACTAACTTTAACATTGAACGTTCTCAAAATGTGAATTATCAGATAAATTTAAATACTAAGGGAAAAATCTCATTATAATATTATATCATCGAACTATTGGAAATGATTTATTTATGCCACTCGTTAGGGGCGTCTTTGGGCCCGTGCGAGCTGTGCTACAGCACAGGCCCCCAAAAAACAAAAAATTTTAATGGCCCCTTTTTCATTTTTTATTAAGTAGTATTAGCCAGAATTTAATGTAAAGGTCCATAATTCGCAGGTCTTAGCCCAATCTAATTATTGAAATTGTATATTTACTTATATTAAGGGCCCACTTTTACGAATTAGAACATGGCCCTCAAAATGTTTGAGACGACCCTGCCACTCGTCAATAGTTTTGTTCATTTATGTTATCGCCGTCATCAAAGTTCCTCATTCATGTTATTTTTTATTAATGTCGGTTTTACAATATCGATTTCGGTATTAATGAAAAATGGCATGGATGAGCCATTTTGGTAACGGCAATGACATAAATAAGCCAAACTATTAACGAGTGACATAAATAAGTCATTTTTAATAGTTCGATGATATATTTGAAAAATGTCTATTAATATTCCAGCCACCTCAATATTCTAGCATTTAACAGGTCCCTTAACTAAAGAGTAATAGGAATCCAACTTTTAATTCTAAAATAGTTCTTAATTTTGATCTTTAAAAGACAAAAGGTGGTGGATTTTTCAATCGTCAGAAGAAGAGGATGAGGAACAACCTATCAGATTCTTAACTCTATGATCTCATCCAAATTATGTACCCCCTGGGTTTGAGTAGAGCTAAAAATAATTAATTCAAACTTGAAAATACACAGGCTTAGTGCCCCTTCACAAAGGCGAATTTAGAGCACAACATAGAGTCTACACAGGGGCGAGACAATGTGTCGTTTATGGAATTCGGTCGAATTCAGTAACTTTGGTTTATACTCTATGTTTATCTTCAAAATTTATTAAATATGTACAAATTATTAGTTTAGAACTAAGTAACTTTAAAAAAATAGAATTCAGAACGCATAAGCTTCAAATACCGGCTCTACCACTGGGTTTATGGTCAATAGGATTAGCGATTGAGTTTGTCGTTTAGCTATGAAATTTATTCGTTGCTAATTCCTGAACTTTTTGGTAGTGAAAGTTGCGCATTTACTATCAGTTATAACTTTTGACATGATGATAAGCACTTGATCCGAACAAGTGATATCTAAAACAATATTATGAATTTAATTACTAGGAACAATATGTTGTTGTGGCAGGTGTTGGTGGAATTGGGGTGGGGGGGGGGGGGGGGGAGATTGTTGGGTAACGCAAACATCCTTTCTACTATGATGTCTAATAATTGATACGCTTGTTTGATAAGCTTGGTTAAGAAAAAAAATTATGCTTTTATAATACTATAATTTGTAGCACGATAATAAGTGTTTGATCCTAACAAAATGAAGATTGTGTCGATTTCATAAGCGTACGAGTTTTCAGATTCTCCGGAGGACAATCTCATTGTTTTGGTATTTTCTTTTCTAAGGACAGACTATTTTAATTTTTCTGAATCTAGGAATTTTCTTTTCTAAAAAAAAATAGGAATCACATAAGTCAATGCCTATCCATGAGATGCGGAGAAAATTTTGGAAAATATTTAGGCTTCCTCATACCTCATTTTATGGGATTTCACTTGATATACTGTTGTTGTTGTAATCTAGGCTTTCCGATGATCAATACTAGACTCTCGGAAAAAAAGAATTTCATTTCATAATCGATATGCTGAACAACAGGCTCAATGATTAGAAAACTAATTTCTTGAACATTGCTAGAGTGAAATTGGGGAGAGGACAAGATGCGGAAGTGAGGCTGAGATGGTTCAGACATGTGAAGAGGAAATGTCTTAATGCCCCAACATGGAGATGTGAGAGGTTGGCTATGGCCGGTTTCAGAAGAGGTAGAGATAAGTCGAAGAAGTGTTGGGGAGAGGTGATTAGACAAGACATGACGCAACCTAACTCACAGAGGGCATGACCTTAGATAGGAGGTTATGGAGGACACGAATTAGGGTGGAAGGTTAGTAGGAGTTGAGCATTGTCTCGTTTATCCTTTTCATACTAATAGTAGTATTACTCTTGTATCTTCGTACCCTTTGATTTTTGCTACTACCTATTGTTTCTTGTATGTCGATTATCGTATTAATTTATGGTAGTTATAGCCCTTTTTTAGATTGCTTTATCATGCATTTTATAATTCGTCGCTACCGTGATTTCTGTTTTTATACTACTTTGTGAAAGAAATAATCCCTTGATTATTTTCATTAATGAAAGAGTATATATACAATATACAATTTTCCATAATAGGAAAATCGTATTCATATTCTACTCTCAAAACCGTATTCTAGTAGTACAAGAATCCTATAATTATGGTAAGTGTACAATCCTAATTTAATACAATAATGTTACACTAAATAAGACACAAAACCTTACACTAAATAAGGCACAAAACCGTGACATACACTGGTATGTATACCGTGTATATCACAGTTTCACACTAGGTAAATTGCCTTGTGAAACCGTGATATACATATACAAACCTATGTATATCACAGGTTTTATCACACCCCCACAGTCATAGCGGGCGGTCTTCGTACGCTGAGACTGTCCCTAAAATCTTCAAATAGAACCGATGGAAGACCCTTGGTAAAAATGTCTGCAATTTGATATCTGAAAGGGACATGTAGGACGCATACTTGGCCACGAACTACCTTTTCGCGAACAAAATGTATATGCATCTCAATATGTTTAGTGCGCTGATGTTGAACCGGATTTCCAGAAAGGTATACAGCACTAACATTATCACAATAAACCAAGGTAGCTTTGTGAACTGGAAAGTGAAGCTCTAAGAGGAGATTACGGAGCTAACAGGATTCAGAAACCACATTGGCCACCCCTCGATACTCGGCCTCTGCACTGGAGTGGAATAAGGTAGCTTACCGTTTAGCAGACCATGAGATCAAGTTATCACCAAGAAACATACAATAACCAGACGTAGAACGTCTGGTGTCCGAACAACCACCCCAATCAGCATCTGTGTAAGAGACAAGTGTAGACACCGACGACGAATATAGATGTAAGCCATAATCAAGAATGCCTTGTAGGTAGCGGATAATGCCTTTGAGCGCATTCATGTGCTCAATACTAGGATCATGCATAAACAAACATACCTGGTGCGCGACATACGTAATATCCGGTCGCGTAAAAGTGAGATACTGAAGCGCCTCTGCAAGACTACGATAGTGGGTGGGGTCCTCGTATAGGACGCCAGTCGCAGCACCTAGCTTGGGTTTAGTGTCAACTGGCATAGACGTAGACTTACAAAAGGACATACCAGCCTTGTCAATTATCTCAGCGGCATACTTTCGTTGTGATAAGAATAACTCACATGCATGACGAGAAACAACAATCCCCAAAAAGTAACTCAAGGGCCCCAAGTCTTTCATAGCAAACTCAGAACTGAGAATGGTCATGATAGACTTGCGCAAAGCATCAGTAGAGGCAGTCAAGATAATATCATCCATATATAATAGAATATAAGCCAGGGAAGAACCACGACGATATATGAACAATGAATTATCAGACATGCTGTGCGAAAACCCAGTAGACAAAACATAGTCTGCAAATCTCTTATACCAAGTCTGTGGGGCCTGCTTAAGATCATATAAGGACTTCTTCAATAAACAGACACGATGAGGATATTTGGGGTCTCGAAAACCCAAGGGTTGATGCATGTAAACGGTCTCCTTAAGATCACCATATAAGAAAGCATTCTTCATATCTAATTGATGAATGGGTCATGCTTTGGAAAGAGCCAGACTGAGAATAGTGCGAATGGTAGTCGGTTTGACCACCAGACTAAACGTCTCATCACAATCCACGCCAACCTGATGAGTCTTACCATCACCTACAAGACGGGCCTTATGCCTCGCAAAAGAACCGTCAAAATTATCCTTATGAGTAAAAATCCACATAGATCGAATAATATTAACACCAGACGGACGGGGTACCAACTCCCACTTCTTATTTGCAATAAGAGCATCATATTCGTCGGTCATAGCCAACTTTCAATTTGGGTCATTTAATGCGGACATTAGGTTATAGGGTAGGGGGAGATTTAAGATCATTAGAATTTAAATTAAAATGTCTTTTTGGTTTAAAAATACTCTATTGACTACGAGTGACCGGTCTGTCACTTGGGGGAGAACTGGGTGGATTTTAGGACAAAGGTGGAAGGGTGACGGATGGGCCAGCAGGCAGTGGGCCTGCTGGCCCAACACTGGATACCGAAACAGGAGCTGCGCCGCTAGCACAAGCAGGGATAGAACTAGGCTAAAAATTTGGCCTAGTTGCTGGACCCGAGACGTTAAAACTGGGCTGAGGACCCGAAACGGTGGAAGGAATATTTCCAGTTACCGGACCAGAAACAGTGGTAGGAGGTCCAGCGGGCAGTGGTCCCGCTGGCAGAATTTGGGTGCGGGATAAGTCCGAAAAATGGTGGATAATATACGGAGAGATGGCGTCGTCCAAAAAATTATACGAACTAGGCACGGAACTACTCACGTTAGCAAATGGAAATTTGGTTTCATCAAAAATAACATGGCGACTAATGCTGATTTTATTAGATGAAAAATCAAAACATTTGTAACCACGATGATTAGACGGATAACCCAAAAACACACAAGGGGTAGAGCGGGCCTGAAGTTTGTTAATTGTGGTGGACAAAAATAGTGGATAACATAAGCACCCAAAGACCCTAAGATGTGAATACGAAGGAGTCTTATTATACAAGATTTGAAGAGGGACGAATATGTCAAACCTTTGGTAGAAGTATGTTAAGAAGATATGTAGCCATTTGTAGAGCATGATGCCAAAAGAAAAGGGGTACGGAAGCATTGACCAATAAAGTTCGGATAATATTATTAATGGTACGGATTTTGCGTTCGGCTTTCCCATTTTGTGAGGACGTATGAGGACAAGAGAAACGAAAATTTATTCCGTTAGTACCACAAAAATCCTGAAACAACCCATTATCATATTCTTTGCCATTATCACATTGAATATTTTTTATTTCCCGTTCGAACTGGGTACTGATGAATGCTCTAAATTTTAAAAAAATGGAAAACACTTGAGATTTTTTCGCTAACGGAAAAGTCCATTAAAAATTAGAATAATCATCCAAAAATAGAACATAGTAACGATGACCCAAAGAACTGAGAACATGAGATGTCCATAAATCGCTATGAATAATATCAAATGACATTAAAGTACGAGAATTAGAGTTTACAAATGGTAATCTAACAAATTTTCCTAGAGGACAAGATTGACAAATTGGAGTACTATGTGTACCCTTACAAGAAATAAAATTGTTTTTATGTAAGGAATAAATAATAGATGACCCAGGGTGACCCAAACGTGCATGCCATAAGGAAGGAGCGAGAGCTGCAAAAGTAGATGGCAAGACTTGACTCGAGAGACCGGATGTGGGCGTGATAGGATAAAGATCTCCCCTACTATCATATCTCATGAGAGGAATCCCCGTCTTGAAATCCTTCACAGAAAACCCAAAAGGATCAAAATCAAAAGAAATCCAATTATGAATTTACGGACATACACCAAATTTTTAATTAAGTTAAGGGCATGAAGGGCGATTCAAGAGAAGAGGTGGATGGAGGGGGGGGGGGAGACAATGTTTTATGAACGTAACCACGAATTGGAATTGAATTGTCATTACCAACAATTATGCCACGATTGTTGCTCAAATTGGAATAAGACGAGAGACTACCTTGGTCGGACGTCATGTGAGTAGTGGCTCCGGTGTCCATGTACCAATTTGCGTTCGGAGGATTTAATCCAAGCGTGTGCATCACGGCTTCAATATCGGTACGAGTGGGGCCCGCTGCATGGTGGGCTTGCGGAGGCCGAGACCCAAGCACACCCACATGTTGCCCCGGCCCAGAGTTGCCTCTAGGGCACCACTGCTGACACGAGAAATTGGGCCTGTTGTTGGGGGGAATTGGGCTTAGTTTCCCAGGTAATGTTGCGACGATGAAAAATAGGGGTTGTTTGGCCATGGGCCCCAGGGTTGCATCCAGTTGGCTTGTGGCCCATTGCCACCCCCGGTATTGCCACCTCGGTTTCCACCATGATTTTTATCATTATTTTTGCGATTCTGACCCTTTTTGCAGCCACCGTTGGTACGGTTTTGGCCGGAATTGTTGGAGACGGAGGGAGAAAAGTTGGACTCGGTCATCATGATGACCAAAGGGGCCCAGTGGTCATTTTCTTAGCTAAGCCTGCTTCTTCGAGCTTGAGCATGGAACGGGCCTGATAAAACTGCGGAAGAGGACTGCTCTGACGAAGAAGTGTACCGACGCCACTATAGGCCTCAGATAGGCCTGCAACCATTTGAAGGACAAGACGATCATTGGTGACGGGAAAGCCAACGTTGCGGAGTTGGTCCGCCAATTCTTTCAACCTTTTGCAGTATGCTGAAACGTTAGGGAAATCTTTCATATTGACGTCAGAAAATTCCTGCTCAAGAGTAACAACACGAGAATTTTGATTATCTTGGAATATATCACGCACTCTATTCCAAGCATCCATCGTCGTAGCATCTGGTTCGATAATCGTTTGCAACAGGTCGGTAGAGATAGTGGAGTAAATCCACTGAAGAACGGTAGCATCAAGGGTCGTCCACAACTTAGGATCCTCGGGTTTAGGCACCTCCGTATCCGCAGGAGCCGCGGGGATAATGTGATGGAGGACTTGATACGAGCGTGCGTGAACTTTGAACAGTTCGACGCACGTCGCGTATTAGATGTTTTCTATTTCAAGAATGATATGGATGTGATTCTTGATGTTAAAAACAGTAAGGGCAGGGTGAAACGTGTTCTTAGCCATAATAGCAACGCAAGACGTGATGTAGGGATTGGGAAGAAAAATTTGGGAAGAGAGAAGGCACCACCGGGCACGAAAACTGAGAAGAGAGGCTCGGAAATCGATGCAAAGTGGACGGAAATTTGGGAGAGAATTTGAGACCTATACTTCTGATACCACGAAAGAAATAATCCCTTGATTATTTTCATTAATGAAAGAGTATATATACAATATACAATTTTCCATAATAGGAAAATTTTGTTCCTATTCTACTCCCAAAACCCTATTCTAGTAGTACAAGAATCCTATAATTATGGTAAGTGTACAATCCTAATTTAATACAATAATGTTACACTAAATAAGACACAAAACCTTACACTAAATAAGGCACAAAACCGTGACATACACTGGTATGTATACCGTGTATATCACGGTTTCACACTATGTAAATTGTCTTGTGAAACCGTGATATACACGGTATACAAACCTAAGTATATCACAGGTTTTATCACTTTGTAGTGTTTGTCCTTGTGCCGATGGTCTACCAGAAACAACATATATGCCTCCCAAGACAGGGGTAAGGTCTGCGTACATTCTACCCTCTCATACCCCACTTTGTGGGATTTCACTAGTACTAATCACTGGTTATGTTGTTGTTGCTAGAGTGAAATTCTGGTGAGAGATCTTAATTAGATGTCTCGAGTTCGAATTCTAGATATGAAAAAAATCATGATACAGAGTGTTTCTGCTTTTAAATGAACCTTACACGACGGAAATCCGAATCAGTGAAGGCCCCAAATGCGGATATAGGATATTTGGGTGGAAAACTGAAAAAAAAAAATGTTAGCTCATAACCTCATACAACACAAATATCGCGACAAAACTCCTTGACATTAATATATAAAACCATATAACAAAAATACAACAAGCAATATGGCTTAACTGCTACTGCATCAACATGCCCAAGAACATTTCACACACTTTACTCCACGAGAACTACTCCCATTTAATTACCTTACCAGCAACACCATCCCACCTTACACACTTTACTACCCTTAAATACACATATTATCTAGGTGAAAATTTATTTGCATGGTGTTTACACCAATCCAATGAATACATGATATATGTCTTTATCTTACACTCTTATTGTTAAATCATAGTTAGTTAATACATATCCTAACCTTAATTTTTTACTTAACCATGGTAAAGTAATATAATTTGATGTAAATATCGAGTATGGATAAGTTTTAACCTATTATCTCGCATCCCAAAATAATCCAAAATGCTTAAAACAGTGCAATTAATTACCCAACTACCAGAATAAATCTCCACCTACAAATTTTTACTATAACACAGTCTAAAGAGCAGTAAAATCAGAGTTTTTCAAGTGCAACATCCTACTCCCTCCATCTCAAATTATTTGTCGTGTTAATTCATTACACGCTTGACGCTCCTTAAAAAATATTAATTAGGAGGGATTTGACTATTTGTTGTTGTTGTTGACTATTTTGCCCTTATTTAAGAAAAAGTCTTTCTTCTTTTAATATCTACTTTATTTATGTGTCATCTCTCCATAATTGAGGAGTTTGTAGTAAAAAATAAAAAATGAAGTTTGTAGTCTTCAAGAACAGTTACCACTAAGAGTAAAGGATAATAAATTTTGTCTTGAACTTCTAAAATGAAAAATAATTTGAGACAACTATTTTTAGAAAGCACGACAGATAATTTGAGACTGAGCGAGTAATATTTTTCCAAATATAGTTTTTCTCCTTATCATTGTGAAGTTCATTCCTGGTAATTATTCTTTGATCCCTCTCAAAGTTGTTTTCCATCATCAACTCGGTGATGATTTATTTCCAATTGCTTTAAAAAAAATTTATTTTAGTTGCGGAGATGAGGATGCTGAGATGGATGTGTGGCCATACAAGGAGGGATATGATTAGAAATGATGATCTCCGGGACAGAGTGGGAGTGGCCTCGGTGGAGGATAAGATGTGGGAAGCGAGGTTGAGATGGTTCAGGCATATGCAGAGGAGAGACACGAATGCCCCAGTGCGGAGGAGTGAGAGGTTGGCTATGGACGGGTTCAGGAGGGGTAGAGGTAGGCCGAAGAAGTATTGGGGAGAGGTGATTAGACGGGATATGGCGCAGGTGCAACTTACTGAGGACATGACCTTAAATAGGGGGTTGCGGAGGACAATGATTAGGGTAGAAGGGTAGGAGGTAGTCGATTGTAGTCCTACTTATGCTTACAAACTGATAGTTATAGTGTTATTATTGTAGGCCCGCTTAGTCTATCATACTAGTAGGCGCAGAATGACTTTATAGTAGTGTTTGATTTTTGCTGCTATGTGTTCATTAGTGTACTTTGTTTATCTTATGTACCTGCGTTAGTTACTGCTTCTTTTTTCAGAATGCTCTAGCATAGCTTATTCGCTTTTGATACCAGCATTTTCATACTGCTTTAAATTTCTTGTCCGGGCCTGACCGTTTCTCTTGCTTTGTTTGTGCTTATGCTTTGTCTTGAACCGAGAGTCTCTCGGAAATAATCGCTCTACCTACCAAGGTAGAGGTAAGGTCTGCGTATACTCTGCCCTGCCCAGACCCCACGTTGTGAGATTTCACTGAGTGTGTTGTTGTTGTTAGTTATTTTCTGAGAAACCTGATTTTAGTTTAGTTAATTTATAGTGACAGAAAGAATTAAAAAGACGTGTAACTTGACTACGTAATTTCATCAACCTAAATGACCATTTAATAAATTATCTCCAATTGTCTTGCTTGTTATTGTTTCTGAATTTTAATCACTTTTCAAGTTTTTCTTATTATGTAGGGGCAGGGGAAGGGAAACGGGGACAGAATTACAACATGGGGATACGAACCCTCACCAACAAGGTGAAAGTTCAAGTAGTCAACCAACTGAGCTACTAGATCCCTACTCTTTTTTCTTCCTTCTATCGTGTCGTTCTTGCAATGTCTAAATTGCCTCTGCTGCATCAGTAGGCTCAACTTTATTGTGATTGGAGGATTAGAACTAGGACAAAATAGTAACAGAAGATTCATATAGTCGAGTAGACGCAACTTTAGTGTGATTGGAGAATGAGAACTAGGACAAAATGATTACACAAGATTCATATAGTCGACCCTCGCATAAGTAGGCACAACTTTAGTGTGATTGGAGAATGAGAACTAGGACAAATCAATTACAAAAGATTCATATAGTCGGCCCTCAACCCCGATCAATTGTAGGGATCTAGTAGCTCAGTTGGTTGACTACTTGAACTTTCACCTTATTGGTAAGGGTTCAAATCCCCATGTTGTAATCCCTCTCCATTTTCCTTTCTCCTACCCCTATGTAATAAAAAAACGATCAATTTGAGAGAGATGTAAAGTATTTGAAGGTACCTAGGAATCAGAGCGAATTAGCGAATTTTCTAACTCATATACAAGGTCTGAACTAAGCTACTGGACTCGGGTGAACCATAATCTAATGCTACACCTGCCCCTGTTGGTACTTCTGAAGATCTGCTACCCTTATTTCTATTAGATCTTCTTCTTATGTTATTTTGAAATATGAAATAACTTATTGTTATGTGAACTTGGCCTTTGAGGTTTGTTTGTTATCAAGGCAAATGCACTGTCATTCAAATTTCAGGATATCTTAAGGAGCGCGCACACACACACATCATTTATAACACACCAGAGGGTCAAATAACATTTTATTTATGACTAAAAGTGTCTTATCCTTTAATGATGCAACAGAAAAGGTGAAATACACTTATTTTCATTCTAAGAAAAACAATGCAAAATAGCATTAGCACATTTGTTGCAAGAATAAACCATGCTGTGACATCCTCTTTTACTTCCTGTAGTATATCTATGAACGTGGATCTAGTTTTGCTCAGAAGACCAAGCATTGGCTTCAACCCAATTGAAAGCAATCGGGCTCAAGAAGGCGTCAGGTAAGCCGAAGGAACTGACCAAGGAAAGCGCATGTGGTCTTAGTTCACTGCAGAGCTTTGCAACTTCTTTTCTCACCATCGCAGCATTGTCCGTCGATAAGTATCCGTATCGGAGGAATGCAGCATCCTCTTCTAGGGTGACCAAAGTATACATTGATCTCACGAGCCCCAAAACATTCTGCAAGAGAATTCACGGTTGAACACAACACGATTTCTGATATTTACACAATATTAGAAAACACAATTTTCTTAAGTCTCATTACGTGCTCAAAGCAACAATCTGATTATTTTCTTGGCAGCAAGACGGTTCACGACTTTGTCCACTTCACCTACCCCTCCATAGTTAAATAGTTGTGTCTAACGACTATTTCCTATAAAAATGAACTAAAAACTCATTTGGCTATAAAAGTTATTCACTTTTTTTACGGAATAATTTTTTACTTTATTTCAAAATCAGTTTTTGGTTTAAAATTTCAAAATCCAACTTGGAGTTGGATTCCAAATTTGGTAAAGTGCTCCCAACCTGTTTTCCAATTCCATCTTCATAAATTCCAAATAAGGTGCTCTCTTCTCTCCTTTGCAAAAAAAATATAACCAAACACAACTCCAACTTCATAAATTTTATTTGAAAAAAATTGGAATGTATGGCCAAACGCCTACTAAAAGATAGTTTGTCAGTACCTTAAGGGAGGCAGATGTGACGGATGCCTCTGCCTCGAGGAAAGTATGGAGAACTGCTCGGTCTGAGAAGGCTCTCCCGAGGTCTTCAGCAAGCTGATAATTCTGGCAATGGGGAAAAGCCGATTAGTAATATGCAAGCACCCAATACAAATTGAATAAGATTAGGATAAAACGAAGAGTACGCTTACCAAAGTAAAAGCATATTCTTTGCTTTTTCCCTGTGCCTGGCATAGTGAAACTTCAGCAGCAAAACGTTCCAACAGGTCTCGTTCTCGTAGGCAGAATATATCGTTCTAGAAAAGAAAGGCAATCAGAATGTCTGACCTGATAATTGATTCATCTAAAATGGAACAGAAACAAAAACTTCGTCACCTGGAATTGGGCTTGCCTCATCGTAGAACTTGTGAGTTGTGAAGGTACGACAGGATGAGAGTTGTTCATGTGTTCTAATCCCAATCCTTTGAACGGCTTCTTACTCCTTTTGGCTGCCACATATTCCCCAAAAAGTGCCTTGCTAACCTGCCATTACAAGTTTTCCATCGAACAAAAAAGTTACCATGCAATAAAATAAAATAACCACCTTTTGACAAGATATCCTTATCTACTTTCAAGATCCATAATTAGTGCGAAGAGTAGGCCAATGAAGAAATACCCCGAGCTAAACCAATTAGATATAACCTTCTACTGCTATGAGCTAAGATAGCTACTTCCTGCCATCCTGTGTCCCAATTTATGTGACACCTTTCAGATTTCGAGAGTCAAATGAGTTTTTCGTTGACCGCAATCTTTTTATATGCCTTTTAAATATTTCAAATTATCAATCGTTGTGGCTTATACTACTTTTTACGTAGCTTTCATATATGTGAATTTTATTTCAAAAAATTTAAAGATTCTGTGTCAAAATTCACGGTCAAAACTTAAAAGTTTGACTCCCGGAATCCGAACGTGGTGCCACATATTATTGGGACAGAGGGAGAACGAAAACATCTCCTTTCACCTAATGCTGATGCAAAAATCAATGATTTTATCAACTTTTCAAGTCAAGAACCACGCATGCACTTGAGAATGTTATAGAAGATTCACATTAGTATAACATTCAAATTTCAATTTTATCCGAGTCAGAAGAAACTACATATGTAAAATACTTTGTAAAACAAATACTCCCTCCGTCCCAATTCATATGACACTCTTTCCCTTTTAATCAGTCCCGAAAAGAATGATACATATCTATATTTAGTACTAATAACATAATTTTCAAATACTCATTTTTACTTTCAATGAGATGATTTAACGCCACAGACTCATTTTAGAGCACAAGTTTCAAGTCTTCCTTTTTTTTCTTAAACTTTGTGCCCAGTCAAACACCTTCACATTAATTGGGACGTACGGAGTAGCTTTTTAACCATACCTGTTGCATAAGAACATTATTGTCACCCTCAAAAGTAGACTGCACATCATATTCACCTTTTAGCTGGCCAACCCGATTTTCAGTCTTCAACCCTTGGCCTCCACAGGCTTCACGACATTCCTGATTCGACATTTAAAGTACCTTATAAAGTCATGGAAGAAAGTTAACCGTTTAATAATCCAATTCTTCTTGTGCGATTACTACCTGAAGAGTTCGCATGTTATGCCAACTTGCAGTAACTTTAAATGCACTTGAAACAACATGAATAGTTTTGTTCATCTCAGGTGTCCTCTTGACATACATCTTTTTCAAGTAGTTACAAGCAAAGCTCATAGCATATCTGCAAAGAGACAAAGTTGGGTTGATCAAGCGGGCGTTTGGTCATAAATTGAGTGATATTTCAAAAAATACGTACTCCTTTGAAGTTGAAAAAAGGTATCTGGAAGTTGAAGTTGTGTTTGAACATGCATTTCACTTGGAAAAAGTTGAAGTTATGCGCGTAGAAAAAAAACCACTTGCAAAACTGGTCAAAACAATTTCTCAAATTTGAAGAACACATCTTTTAATTAAAAATGCATTTTGAAAACTAACCAAAAAGTCATTCAAATGCATAACCAAATAATGATTTGAAAAAAAAGAAGAAGTCATGTCCAAACGGGCCCTAATTAGGGAGACCATAAAGTTTTACCAACATGGTTGACAACTCATGATATGTACCCTTAAGTGGCTTTGAGAACAAACTATAAGAAAAACATGACAAATTGTAAAGGAAAACAAATGTAGACTAAATTTTGAAAAGCTTATTATACAACAAGTTTCAACTAGCAAGCATAGAAGAGTTTCCATACATATTTATAGACAGAGTGTTAACTACGGAGCAACAAAATGGACATTAGAAAGGTTAAGAATAATACTTCAATTTAAAAGAGAAAACAACAAATAGTTTTTGCTTATTTTATCGATGTATCTCTGTCGAAAGAAAACAAAACAAAGGAGGAAAACCATAAACAAAAGAAATATAGTACAAGAGGACGAAGGAGAGAATGCATGGTAAAATTAAAACAAGGGAAAAACCTCAAATATCCCATCGAACTACCGGAAATGGCTCATTTCTGCCATTGCCGTTACCAAAATGACTCATCCATGCCATTTTTCCTTACCGTCGACGTTAATGAAAAATGATATTGTGAAACTGGTGTTAATGAAAAATGGCATGGATGAGCCATTTTAATAACGGTGATGGCATAAATGAGTCAAACTATTGACGAGTGGCATAAATGAGCCATTTCCAATAATTCGATGGCATATTTGAGCTTTTTCCCTTGAAACAAATTAGTGCAATTCGGCGAGCATTTACGTTTTTGCAAGAAGAGGAAGAAGTCGGCGTTGATGACTTGGGTAATCAAGTATAAGAACTTCTGGTCCATTAGGAGTAGCTGAAAATGCTCTCCTTGTCAGCGAGTATCTTATTGCAGTTGCCAAACCAATCTGACAAAGCATGACAAAGAAGATAAGATGCCACAAACACTTTTTTTTTGTGTAGCTTATGAGTGTAAACAAAACACTTGTATAGAAACAACTGTTGCTTGTCTTACCTTTGCAGTGTAAGTTGCACTAACTGCAATTGTCACACGGCCAGATGTCAAAGGAGCCAAAAATGCTGCAAATCTCTGAGAACAAATTGTCAAAAGTCAGTTTGCTAACAAACAGTTATTCATAACATCCCAAAATTCAAATACTATATAATTGAAGGAAAATGGCAAGGCAGGAGGAGCTTAATCGCCTGTTTGGCCACGCTTCCAAAATTTAGTTATTTTGAAAAGTACTTTTGGAGAGTAGCAGTTTGTGTTTGGCTAATCAATTTGAAAAACACTTTTGGCATTATTAAAGCAGTACTTTGTGCTTGGCCAATGTGTTAAAAGTGCTTCTAGGGAAAACTACTTATTTAGCTTCTGAAGAACAACTTCTGCTACTGTTCAAAAACACTTATTTTTTCTCTAAAAGTTTGGCCAAACAACTCAACTTTCGAAAATAAGCACTTTTAGTTTCCCAGAAGCTTGGTCAAACAAGCTATTAAAGCTGCAACAAGGTTAGTCATTGAGTCTCAGGTTCCAAATTAATGCATTATCCTCATCAGCGTTTCTTGATGAACTGTTAAAACTGTAACAATATCCTACTATAGATCATAAAGAATCACTAATACATAAGTTATCAACATTATGCTTCCCTGGAAAAGATTTGCGTGAAGCTTGGCAGGGGAATCAAGCACAACAAATATTGGGGAATCGTTGCCTAGAACAAATTAAGTTTACCTGGTCAGGGTCCTTAATAGCAGTAAGATACTTCCCATCTGGAGAAACATCCGCCACTGAATTTAACAAGTTTTCTCTGGGTACCCGGACATTGTCAAACCTGGAAAATGTGATTCACAACGATATTAGCTTCTAACCGCCAAAATGAAGTACAATTTACTGCACTTACAGCTCTTCTATACCAGATTCTGCCGTTGTCAACTCCATTCAAGCCAATCTTGTGACCACAATCAGCTATACGGACGTTTGGGCAAATGTTTCCATTTTCATCTCTGATCTGAGCGATAAAAGCATGGACCCCTTGATTTTTCCCATCAATGATGAGCTGAGAGAAAACTATTGTATGTGTTGCATGCTACAATACAGTCAAGAGAAATGATATTGATTTAGAATACGGTTCAAGCAAGTCGACAAAATAAAAACACCAATCAAATAACATGCCAAAATAGCTTTTGAGGAGAGTAGAATGTACTCCCTCCGGACTGCTTTACCATGGCATATTCACTTTCGTTATTTTCATTTTCATATTGTTTTGAATTGCTTGTCCTTATCTGACCTTTTTTATGCTTTTTCTTAAGCCGAGGGTCTTTAGGAAACAGCCTCTCTACCTTCCTAGGTAGAGGTAAGATCTGCTTACACTCTACCCTTCCCAGACCCCACATTGTGGGAAAAGTAAAGAAGACTTTTGAATCTTGTGGTCTTAAACTAACGACATGTACTCCCTCCGTCTCAGATTATGTGCCGTGTCTCTCCTTTAAACGCCCCTTAAGAAAACATTATTTAGGAGGGGATTTTGACTATTTTACCCTTATTTATGTTTTAAGATATAATCTCTCTTCATTGAATACTTACTCTATTTATGTGTCATCACCCTATAATTGGGGTGTTTGTACTTTTCAAGACAATCACTACTAAGGGTAAATGGGGAAAAAGAATTAGTTGTCTTGAACTTCTAAAATGACAAATAATTTGAGACAATTATATTTAGAAATCACGACAGATAATTTGAGACTGAGGGAGTATAATGTACCAAAATTATCTTAACCTTGTCGTCTTAAACATGTCATGTGGGATGTTGAAATTAAGGAGTACCCAAAGTAGGAAAGACACATTCCTTTTTAAATAGAGTAAAAAGTGAAGTAGAAACAGAGGGAATGGTTACATTAGCTGCGCCTCCAATCCAATACTTCTGAGCTGATTCACAAGGAGTATTTATGACAAACTCTCCAGTGCTACAATCATATGTTGTGACTGTTTCAATACCTCGAACCTGAAAAGTACTTGCAAAAGGATTCAGTTAGAATTGTAGAAACAATGAACAATCAATTTACTGACTATGGTCATATACTAGTCACATACTCTCTATCCCAATTTATGTGAAGGTGTTTGACTGGGCACGGAGTTTAAGAAAGAAATTATGACTTTTAAAATTTGTGGTCTAAAATAAGCCATAGATATTTGTGTGGCTACAAATCATCTCATTAAGGGTAAACTGGGAAGTTTGAAATTAAATTATTACTAAATATAGAAATGTGTCATTCTTTTTGGGACTGACTAAAAAGAAAAGAGTGTCACATGAATTGGGACAGAGAGGAGTATACTGTACAATTAAAAAACCTTCACATACATTACTTCCATGCCCCAACTCCGTCATCGAGAAGCAACCTTTAACCACGTAATTCTCTGTATCCTTCAACCACTTATCATGATGTCGTTTGGTACCAAAAAACTGGATCGCACCGCCCCTGAATCAATCAAACAAAAAAACTCAATGATATTCTACTAACCTGGAAAATTAATTTATGCACCGACAACCAACCAATAAAGATTGTCCCCACAAGAAATTTTAACTGTTTAGGTTCTTCTTATTCATATTCCTAAATTTTATCTTTTTCACCAACATAAAAATTGTCCAATAATGTAATTTTCAAGAAAGCTCAGTGATATGTAAATACCCCAGAAGTATAACGGAAAATATAACATACAACGTCTGTACAGAAAAATTCAATGTCTACTTAGATTTTCACAAATTCAATCAAACAATCAAGAATGTACGTACTGATAATTTAATATAGACCCACCGGTCTGATGTTGCCAAGTAGGCTTTTCTTAGTCAATCAATCAAGCAATCAAGAATGTCCATACGAGAAAATTAAATGTGTACTTAGATTCTTTCTTAATCCTATTCCAAAGTTACATCTTTTGACAACCATGGTTAAAAAAGAGTGGAATTATAAGTTCTCTGAAATAGACAAAAGACGACTCATATAACTGACCCAACTAATTTGAGTGAAAAACAAACAAGAACAACAACCAATATAGCACAATTATCACTCAGATCACCCAGAGATGCGGTGGGATGGACTTGATCCCACCACACTTAACCAAAAGTCTCACCATTAACCATAGGTCTCGGGTTCAAGTATAGGGAATGAAGAACTTCTCCCCTAGTGGGCTCCACACTTAACCAGAGGCCTCACCTTTAACCGTAGGTCTCTGGTTAAGCCTCGGGAATGGAGAACTTATCCCTTAGTGGGCTCCACACTTAATCATAGGTCTCACTCTTAACCATAGATCTCGATTTCAAGTCTTGGGAATGAATAACTTCTACCTTAGCGGGCTCCACACTTAATCAGAGGTCTCACCCTTAACCAGAGGTCTCGGATTAAGCATCGGGAAGGGATAACTTATCCCTTAGTAGATTCCACACTTAACTAGAGGTCTCACTCTTAATCATAGGTCTCGGTTTCAAGTCTTGAGAATGAATAACTTCTACCTTAGTGGGCTCCACAATTAACCAGAGGTCCTCAGGAAATGGAAAACTTATCCCTTAGTGGGTCTACCCTATAAGTATCCGAATTAGTTAGGCCAGTCAATTTGAGATAACGAATGGTTAAAATAAAGAGAAATTGATATAAACAATCGCTCACCAAAATAATAGTCACAAAAATAATGGCCAACAAATGTATATATTTTGTATATTAATGTATAATATACATAAAATATACATTTTTAATACATAATAGTGTATATCATTTGTATATTTGGCTAGCGAATGTAATTATTTTTTACCATGGCCAAATGTTTAACTTCCCCTAAAACAAAAGGTACACAATGGACAAAAACATACCATAGGAAAAAATGGACACCAATCTTGATGGCAAGAAAATGATCAAAAATACCAATAACATCCAAGAGAGCCAATTTCCTCAACTCATCTTCAGGCCCTTTACCAGTCAACCATTTTACAAAAACCCCATGTTCAAGAAGGTACTAAATTCTCCTCATAGTAATTTCCCTTTGTTGTTCCTTTAAGAGTGATTGTAATCAGGTTGAACACTTTTCCACCCATTTTTATTCGGTTAAAAAGATTGCTTTGTAGCATTAAGCCAAAAAGCCAGTCCCTTCCCACTAAATTGTGACCATCCATTAGTTTTCTCATTTCTTTTAGGTCAAAAATGGAAGAGGGATCCGAAAGCTCAGGTAGGATGAACGTGATCCCTCCACACTCAACCAAAGGTCTCACCCTTGACCGTAGGTCTCGGGTTCTAAATCTTGGGAATGAAGAACTTTTCCCTTAGTGGGCTCTACACTTAAACAAAGGTCTCGGGTTCAAGCCTCAGGAATGGAGAACTTATTCCTTAGTGGGGTCTACCCAGAGGTCTCACCCTTAACCATGGGTCTCGCGTTCAAGCCTTAGGAATGAATAACTTCTCCCTTAGTGGGCTCCACACTTAACCAGAGTCTCAATATTAACCATAGGTCTCAGGTTAAAGCCTCGGGAACGGAGAACGTATCCCTTGGCGGATCTACCCAATGGATATCCGTATAAATCAGGCTAGTCAATTCGGGATACTGAATGGTTAAAAATAGGGCAAGTTACACATTTGACCGGTCGACCCAAAATAATTACATTACTAGCCAAATATACAAAAACATACACTATTATGTACTCCATTCGTCCCAATTTATATGATGTAGTTTGACTGGGAACGGAGTTTAAAAAATAAAAGAAGACTTTTGAATCTTGTGGTCTAAAACAAGTCAAAGATATGTGTGGTTATAGATCATCTCATTAAGCATAAAATGTAAAGTTTAAAATTAAATTGTTGTCAAATAAGAAAATGTGTCATTTTTTTTGGGACTGAATAAAAATAAAAGCGTGTCACATAAATTGGGACAGAGGGAGTTTTTAAAATAAATGGCAGGGTGGTGCAGTAAGCTTTCATTGTGCGCGGTATTCAAAGAAGGGGCAGACTACAAGGGTCTATTGTATGCAGTGTTACCATGCATTTCTGCAAAAGGTTATTTCCACAGCTCGAACCCATGACCTCCTGGTCACATGGAGGCAACTTTACCAGTTACGCCAAGGCTCCCCTTCATACACTATTACATATATAATATGTATAATTTTTTATATATTAAACATTTATCGGATATTATTTCAGTGGGCAGCTATACAATATAAAAATCCTAAAAAGAGAAGGTATACAATGGAAAAAACATACCATAGGAAAAAGTGGACACCAATCTTGATGGCAAAGGAGTGAACAAATATACCAACAACATCCAAGAGAGCCAATTTCATCAACTTATCTTCAGGCCCTTTACCAGTCAACCATTTTTCGAAAAACCCATGTTCAAGAAGGTATCAAATTCTCCTCATAGTAATTTTCCCTTTGTTATTCCTTTGACTGATTGTAATCAGGTCGAATAAAGACTTTTCCACCCCTTTTTATTCGGTTAAAAAGATTGCTTTGTAACATTACTCCATAAAGCCAGTCCCTTTCCACTAAATTGTGACCAACCACTAGCTTTATCATCTGTTATATGTCAAAAATAGAAGAGGGCTCTGAAAGCTCAGGTGGATGGAAGTGATCCCTCCACATTCAACCAGAGGTCTTACCCTTAACCATAGGTCTCGGGTTCTAAGTCTTGGGAATGAAGAACTTCTCCCTTAGTGGGCTACATACTTAATCAGAGGTCTGGGATTTAATCCTCGAGAATGGAGAACTTATTCCGTAGTGGATCTACCCAGAGATCTCAACCTTAACCATAGGTCTCGGTTTCAAGACTTGAAAATGAAAAACTTCTTCCTTAGTGGGCTCCACACCTAACCAGAGGTCTCAACCTTAACCATAGGTCTCGAGTTCAAGCCTCGGGATTGAATAACTTCCGCTTAGTGGGTCTACCCAATGGGTAACCAGATTAGTCAAGCTAGTCAATTCCTGATACTTTATGGTTAAAAAAGGGCAAGTTACACATTTGGCCGATCGGCCCAAAATAATTACATTTACTAGCCAAATATACAAATACATACACTATTATGTATATTAATATTTAATATACAAAATATTAAACATTTATTGACTATTATTATTTTGATGACGGGCTATACAGTGGAAAAATTCAAAAAAAAAAGGGTACACAATAGAGAAATATACCATAGAAAAAAATGGACACCAATCTTGATGGCAAGAGAATGATTTCCTCAACTCATCTTCAGGCCCTTTACCAGTCAACCACTTATTAAAAACCCCATGTTCAAGAAGGAACCAAATTCTCCTCATAGTATTTTCCATTTGTTGTTCTTAGAGTGATTGTAATCAGGTTGAACAAACACTTTCCCACCCCTTTTTATTGGGTTAAAAAGATTGCTTTGTAATATTAAGCCAAAAAGACTGTCCCTTCCCACTAAATTGTGACCATCCATTAGTTTTCTCATTTCTTTTGGGTCAAATATGGATGATGGTTCTGAAAGTTCAGGTGGGTTGTAGCTGAGACATGGGAATGATTGGAGTCTTGGGTTCGAGTCTCGGGAATGAAGATTTTATCCCTTAGCGGGTTTACCCAAAGTTCTCACCCTCAACCACAGGTCTCGAGTTCAAGTAAGAACTTCTCCCTTAATGGGCTCGACACTTAACTAGTGGACTCCACACTTAAACAAAGGTCTCACCCTTAACTATTGGTCTTAGTTTCAAGCCTTGGGAATGAAGAAGTTCTTCCTTAGTGGGCTCAACACTTAACCGGAGGTCTCAAACTTAACCATAGGTCGCGGATTCAAGCCTCAAAAATGAATAACTTCCCTTAGTGGGTCTACCAAATGGGTATCCGGATTAGTCAGGCTAGTCAATTCTAGACACTCAATGGTTTAAAAAGGGCAAACCACACATTTGGCCGGTCCACCCAAAATAATTATATTATTTAGCCAAATATTCAAAAAACATACCCTATATTGTATTCTATTAAAAAAAAAGGACAGCTCGATGCACTAAGCTCCTGCTATGTGTGGGGTCCGGGGAAGGGTCGGACCACAAGGGTCAATTGTACGCAGCATTACCTTGCATTTCTGCAAGAGGCTATTTCCACGGCTTGAACCCGTGACCTCCTGGTCACATGGCAGCAAACTTTATCAGTTACTCCAAAGCACCCCTTCAAATTATGTATTCTATTATGAATTAAAAAAAGACAGTCTGATGCACTAAGCTTCCGCTATGCGCGTTCAGTGTCTTAGAAAAATTGGATAATTATAAAAAATTATATATTTGCTAGCTATTATTTCGGTGGGCTAGCTATTTAGTGTAAAAATTCCTAAAAAGGTACAAAATGGAGAAACATACCATAGGAAAAATGGACACCAATCTTGATTGCCAGAGAATGATCAAAGATACCAACAACATCCAAGAGAGCCAATCTCCTCAACTCATCTTCAGGCCCTTTACCAGTAAGCCATTTTTCAAAAACCCCATGTTCAAGAAGGTACCAAATTCTCCTCATAGTAATTTCCCTTTGTTGTTCCTTAGACGGATTGTAATCAGGTTGATCAAACACTTTTCCACCCTTTTTATTGGGTTAAAAGATTGCTTTGTTTAAGCCATAAAGCCGGTCCCTTTCTACCAAATTGTGACCATCCATGAGCTTCAAACTTCTCCCTTAGTGGCTCCACACTTGACCAGAGATCTCGGATTCAAGCCTCGAGAAAGGAAAACTTATTCCTTAGTGGGTCTACCAGAAGTCTCCCTTAACTATAGGTCTCTATTGCAAGTGTTGGTAATGAAGAACTTATCCCTTAGTGGGCTCCACACTTACTAGATGTCTCATGCTTAACCATAAGTCTCGGATTCAAGTCTTGGGATTACCCAATGGGTATTCGAATTAGTCAGACTAGTCAATTCCGGATACTAAATGTTTTAAAAAAGAGCAAGTTACACATTTGGCCGATCGGCCTAAAATAATTACATTACTAGCCAAATATACAAAAATACATTATTATGTATTTTAAAATTAAAAAAAAACAGCGCGGTGCACTAAGCTCCCGCTATGCGCGGGTCCGGAAAGGGCTGGACCACAAGAATCTATCATACGCAGCCTGGCTGCGTATCTGCATTTCTGCAAGAGGCTGTGGAATTTGTTTCTACAGACTGGTCACATGACAGCAATTTTACCAGTTACGTCAAGGCTCCCCATCATACACTATTATGTATATAATATGTATATTTTTTATAGATTAAACATTTATCGGCTATTATCTCGGTGGACAGCTATACATAGGGATGGCAACGGATCGGATCTGGACCGGATCCTACAAGATCCAGATCCAGATCCGTTTTTCATACTTGAATCCAGATCCGGATCCAAATCCATCGGGTCCATAAAAATCATATCCAAATCCGGATCCATCGGATCCGCCGGGTCCACGGATCGGATCTGGATCCACATGTAAAAAAATTGTCTTGCTAAGAATTTTTTTTTGAACTAACAAATGATTTTTACTTAGCTAACAATTTACTGTGTTTCAATTTTAAAATGTTCATATGAGATATTTTGTTCGTTGTCTCGTTTTGATTGTGAGCTATTAATTGAAAATGTTGGACAATGACAATAGTTGTGAAAAATGCTGACTAGTATTTTCACAATGCAGAATTTGCATGTGCTTGGAATCTTCACAAATGAAGTAAATATAATTTTAATTACTTGTCCATGGAGATGTTAGACATTCACTAATATAACATTGATTTTATTATCGAAGTTACCTCTTTATTTTTTGGTTTTTGAGTTAACGCGGGGATAAATTAAATTTGTTTTGAGAATTAAACTTGCAAGGATGTGCTTAGCAATTTTAAGAAAATACTTATAAAATTATATTCTAGGTTATGAATATATTTAATAAAAAACGGATCCACGGGTCAGATCTGGACCGGATACGGATCTCAAATACAAGATCCAGATCCAGATCCGTCAGAAACGGATCCGGGTCCGATCCGGATCCTTCGGGTCCAAATTTTGAAGATCCATATCCTATAAAACGGATCTGGATCCACCGGATCCGGACCGGGTCCAGGATCCACTGCCATCTCTAGCTATACAGTGTAAAAAATCCTAAAAAAAGGTACACAATAGAAAAACATACCATAGGAAAAAATGGACACCAATCTTGGATGGCAAGAGAATGATCAAAGATACCAACAACATCCAAGAGAGCCAATTTCCTCAACTCATCTTCAGGCCCTTTACCAGTCAACCATTTTTTGAAAACCTGATGTTCAAGAAGGTACCAAATTCTCCTCATAGTAATTTCCCTTTGCTGTTCTTTAGGGTGATTGTAATCAGGTTGAACAAACACTTTTCCACCCCTTTTTATTGGGTAAGCCAAAGAGCCAGTCCCTTTCCACTAAATTGTGACAATTCATGGGCTTCTTAAGAATGAAGAACTTCTCCCTTAGTGGGCTCCACACTTAACCATAGGTCTCATTCTTAATCCTTAACTAGAGGTCTCGAATTCAAGCCTCGAGAATGGAGAACTTAATCCCTTAGTGGGTCTACCCAGAGATCTCCACTTAACCATAGGTCTCGGTTTCAAGTCTTGGAAATGAAAAACTTCTCTGTTAATGGGCTCCACACTTAACCAGAGGTCTCAACCTTAACCATAGGTCTCAGGTTCAAGTCTGGAGTCCGAATAACTTCCCATTGGTCGTCTACCCAATGGGTATCCGAATTAGTCAGACTAGTCAATTCCGGATACTGAATGGTTAAAAAATAGGCAAGTTACACATTTGGTTGGTCGGCCCAAAATATTACATATACTAGCCAAATATACAAAAACATACACTATTATGTATATCATATATAATATACAAAAATATACATTTACCCGCTATTATTTGGATGGGCGGCTATATAGTATAAAAACTACGGGAAAAAAGGTAAACACAATGGAGAAACATACCATAAGAAAAAATAGACACCAATCTTGATGGGAAGAGAATGATAAAAAATACCAACAACATCCAAGAGTGCCAATTTCCTCAACTCATCTTCAGGCCCTTTACCAGTCAACCATTTTTCGAAAACCCCATGTTCAAGAAGGTACCAAATTCTCCTCATGGTAATCTCCCTTTGTTGTTCCTTAACCAGAGGTCTTGGATTCAAGCCTCGGTGATGGAGAAGTTATCCCTTAGTGGGCCTACCCAGAGGTCTCACCCTTAACTATAAATCTCGGGTTCAAACCTTGGGAATAAAAAACTTCTCCCTTAGTGAGATCCACACTTAACCAGAGGTCTCACCCTCAACTAGAGGTCGGGTTCAAGCTCGGGAATGGAGGTGGGTCTACCCAATGGGTGGATTAGTCAGCCTAGTCAATTCCGATTACTAAATGGTCAAAAGAAGGGCAAGTTACACATTTGGCCAGTCGGTCCAAAATAATTACAGTTACTAGCCAAATATACAAAAACATACACTATTATGTATATTAATATTTAATATTAAAAAAATTAAACATTTACCGGCTATTATTGTTTCGATGGGAAGTATACAACGTAAAATTTTCGGGAAAAAAGGGTACACAATGGACAAAAACATACCATAGGAAGAAATGGACACCAATCTTGATGGCAAGAGAATGATCAAATATACCAACAACATCCAATAGAGCCAATTTCCTCAACTCATCTTCAGGCCCTTTACCAGTCAACCATTTTTCGAAAACCCCATGTTCAAGAAGGCACCAAATTCTCCTCATAGTAATTTCCCTTTGCTGTTCTTTAGAGTGATTGTAATCAGGTTGAACAAACACTTTTCCACCCCTTTTTATTGGGTTAAAAAGATTGCTTTGTAACATTAAACCATAGAGCCAGTCCCTTTCCACCAAATTGTGACCATCCATTAGTTTTCTCATTTCTTTAATGTCAAATATGGATGATGGTTCTGAAAGTTCAGGTGGGTTGTAGCTTAGGCATGGAAATGATTGGATTATTGAATTGGGTATTGGGGTTTCTTGATTTAAGTGTCTGCTTAGGACTTTTGTTCTGAAATTGATTTTCTCCATTGATGAAATATTGGAATTTTCCATTCTTGATCGATTTTGTGTAAGCAATTCAAGAAATAGAGATAATAAAAAGGGGAAAAAAGGAAGGAACTTGGAAAATGCTAGTGATTGAATATTTTTTTATATGATAAGAGTGGATCTAAAGTTAGAAGAAAAAATGGTATAAATACGGTGCAGGAGTGGTGGCATGCGTGGCTTTGAGGACAAGATAAACTTCTGGAAGGCCAAAATCAGAGTGAAAGCTTACCATTTTGGTCAAAGGGTGTGTTTGGTACAAAAGAAAATATTTTTTTAAATAACAACAACATATTTAGTGTGATCCCGCCAGCAGATTTGAGAAGTATAAGATATACGTAGATACTAGTCCATCTTTATTGGACCGAGAGACTGTTTTCGTAAGACTCAAATTTTCTTTTTAAAACTAAATATATTTTTTTGTGTACGTAAGGAAAAAATACTATCTAAAAATATTTATATATAATTTAGACAAATACTATGAAAGGTGTGCATGAAGATGAGGGATCGGCCATTTTATATTTGAGTCGTTGTGCAACGGTCATTTTTGGCCTCCCCCAACCCCCATACCCCTTAATATTTATTTTTAATCCCTAAGTTAATATATTTATACTTTAACCCAATTTTCCAACTATAAATACTTCATTTTCTCTTCATCTTTCTCACAAATCTTCCTACAATCTCTCAATCTATTTATCTACAAGTCTACATTGTCTACTAAATATTAAATTTTATTTATTCATTTGTATAACTACATTAAAGTTCAAAAATTGGGAGTGAAGTTGGCAACTAGCTTGATGATCATCCATCGAGCAAAGTTTCAATTTTTACCTTGATTACACGTCGACGTTATGTCGACGTTTGGTACATTCGTTCCTCCTTTAAATTATTATTGTTACTTTATTTTAATTAGCGCACTTAATTTCATTATCTTTAACTATTTATTAGCATAATTAAAATGGAAGGATTAAGAGGTATATTTAAGGGTAAGGGTAATGTTTCTTCTAGTAGGGTTAACAAAGGCATGGTACTTCTTCTAATCATCATATTCCTAGACATGATGATTTTGTTGATTACACACATATAGGTTTTCCTGAAATACCATTAGATTTAAACGACGAAATATTTTCTGCAACTCAATCAGACTTTAATTTAGAAGATAATCTAGATGACACATCAACTAATCTAGATGACACACCCACTAGTGCACCTCAGACTGGAACGCCTCATATTCCCCCTAGTATGAGACGAGATCCAATAAAACAAAAATTAAAATCAGATGCATGGATTTTTTTATAAGGACGAAGAGAATCAAGCAGTTAGATGTCAAATTTGTAAAAATGTTTATAAATTTAAAATGGGAAAAGGTTAGGGTGGGACGGGAGGTTTATTGAGACACGTACAAAACTTGCACAAAGCTAGGTGGGACCAATACCTGGCTGAAAAATCGGGTGCGTTAATGCCCTCTCAGTCGGGACAAGGTTCACATACTGTCCTGGACCAAGTACAGGGTCAAATTAACCCTATGACGGGGGAAATTGTAGGCCCTAAATACGATAAACATAGAGATAGGGAAGCAATAGCAAAATTAGTTGCGGTGGAGGGTTTGCCTTTTTCATTTTCTTCATCTCCTGGTTTTATTCATTACATTAGAGATATGTATAATCCTGCTTTTAACGATTTTTTCTAGATCAAATGTTAGGAGAGATGTATTTCAATTTGCGCATGAATAGCAACAGTATTTACGTTATTCCTTATATTATTTTCCTGGTAAAATATCTATCACGTCTGATATATGATGTAGTACTAACGGCCATGATTATTTAATGGTAACATGTCATTGGATAGATTATAAATGGTTTATGCAAAAATATATTTTAGCGTATAGATATATAGATGACAGGCACACTGGTACTTTTATTGCAGAAAAAAATTATTCAATTTGCAGTTATTATGGCATAACTGATAAATTATGACTATTACATTAGATATCGCTTCTTCTAATAATTATGTTATTAGAATTTTAAAAGATCTTTTAACTCAATCTTTTCCAAATCATTTTCATATAAAATGTGCATGTCATATTTATAACTTAGTTGTAAAGGATGGTCTATCACTTTTTTAAGACATTCTTAATAAAATATAATTTGCTATAAACTTCATTTTTAGAAGTAATAGAATACAATGAAGAAAAAAAATATAAAAAAACTTGTCACGATTGTGGACTAGCTTATAGAAAAAATTTTGAAGAAGTAGCGACTAGGTGAAATTCTTTATACGAACAACTACTTGTTGCTTATGATTATAGAAGACCTATAACTTTATTTTTTAACGCCCATAATCGAAATCCAACTGATATGGTTGTAGATAACGATTGGGATAAATTTCAAAACTTATTGTATTTCTAGAGAAATTTTTTCAAGCAACAAAAGAATTTTTCGGTATATATTATCCTACTATTTCAACTATGTTGTTTTATATAGCTCTAATATTTTTATTACTTAGTGAATATATGAAAAAATCAGCTTATAAGACACCTATTAAAAATGTTTATCAAATTTAAAAAAATTATTCATATTTCCACTATTTATATTATTGGTGTTGTATTAAATCCGACTATTAAAATAGACGATTGTAAAGCACTTATTGAAACTATTTATGACTGTATAGCAATACTTCCACCACCAACTCCAAAAAATCCAAAAAATCCAAATGACCCACCACCTATTGAACAAACTAAAGAAGAAGTGTTGTCAAGCATACAGGATGAATGCAAAAAAGTATATACGCATTACCAACAAGAAAGTACTAGCAACCAACCGGTTTCCATACCATCTTCCTCTTCTTCAACACAACCTCAAAAAAGACATGATGTTTCTGCGACTAGTATTGAAAGCCTTAGAAATAGAATGTGTGGTGGTACCACTACTAATCAAATTAGCGAGTTTGATGTTTTTGTTTTGCAGGGTGTTGTAACGTACCAAGCAGTTCTCAATGAAGAAGGATGTGAAGACTTGCTGAAATATTAGAGGGAGAATGAGAAGACATTTTTGACACTGTCAAAGATGGCCCGAGATGTGTTGAACATTCAAGCGTCATTAACATCATCTGAAAGCGCTTTTTCTGCCGGCAGATTTCAAATAGGAGAGTACATACACTCATTAGCGGGAGACAGCTTGGAGATTGAAGTATTATTCAAAGATTGAATACGAGCGGAGCGGAGAATGCGGTCAACCGGAGATCAACGAAGAAGAAGACGAAAACTACAACGAAATCTTATCTGACGGAGGTGAAAGTGACGTCGAGCAATTTGACCAATAAATACCAATTTCAACCGAAAAACCACAAGAAATTATAAAGAAACTAGAAAATGTGTTTTTAAATATGTAATTTTTTTAATTACAATTTTACTATGTTATTTGCAACTTTCAACACTACAAAGTTGCAATTTTGACAATTGTATTACAAAAAAAAATCATATTTCTATTAAATATATAAGAGGCACAAAAACAACATTGAAATGTTTTTATTACAATATCTTGTTCAATTATTGAGGTGTTTATATATATGTTATTTTTTAAAATTAAGTGTACAAAAATGAAAAGATCTGATCCCGCCCCGATAATACCGGTCCCCTTTTCCGACTGGACCGGAATGGGACATCGGCGGATCCCGCCAGTCCAGCCGGGACCCGCCCCGTTGGCCAGCCCTACTTTGAAGTAAGTGGAACATACACTTGAAATAAGAAGAAAGTCTCCTCTTCCTCTCTACTTCTTTGTCTACATCTCTTGTCTTATATTGCTATTGCTATCGCTATCATTTTATAATACATTATCAGTACGAGACTCCGCCATCTTGAGCAGATATTTTGGAAAGACTAAAACAATTTCCAGATAAGTATCATATTATCTAGTATTTTAATTGTGTTTATTTATTTACAAAAGAACATGTATGTTTACTGACAATCCATGATAACTGTCTATCTGACCATTGTTATCCATGTATAGATATTACACCTCTCCCTTTTTCCATTTCTTGAAATCATGTTGCTGGAATTTTCATGTCTATTTCCTAATTTATTGGAAATTAATTTTATGGTTATTTTGTCATTCGTTTCTTTTTGGGTTGAAATCAGAAGTGATCACCTTTCATTAGTTTCGTTATAATAAAATTTATTTGTGTGTATAATCATCAGAAGTTGTAATATTTTTATAGGTCTATTATGATTACAATTAAAGATGTGTTAGAGAAAAATTCTCTACATCATATGTATGCCTTGATTTGCTCCTGAAGTAGCAATATCTTAAAAGAGGTTCTAAGCCATCACGATTTGATATGCTTAAGGCACGTTCAGATGATTGTGTTCCATTCCTGAAGAATGAGAACTTGATAAATGTTACAAATATAGATCCATTCCTTGAAGTGAATGTGATAGTATATAATAAAGCTTATAAATACGGACGTGTGTTTGGTTGTGAAGTTATCACGACTCACCTCCAGAAGAGGTAGAATAGTTGAGAAAAATATTCTAAATATTTTATGACTTACTCCCAAAGTAGTAAACTCAGAAATTTGCTCCCGAAATAGCAAGTTTTGAACTCTATTTCCGAAATAGTAGAATATTGAACTCTACTCTCGAAGTAGAGAAATTTTAAGTTTACTCCTGAAATAGTAAGACATTGAAATCTACTCCTTGAGTAGTAAGACTCTGGAATTTACTTTTGAAGTAATAACTCTGAAGTTTACTCTCGAAGTAGTAAATATGAAATTTTACTCCCAAAGTGGTAAAACTTTGAACTTTACTCTTGAATAACTTTGTAGCTTTGTAGGTTATAACAATGATTTGGTTGGTTATCAAAATCTGGCATGCTTACTTTTATTTTTTTTCATTCAGAGGCAATCGTGTGTACCAAATCAAAAGATTATGCTACCGCTATAACTTGTTGCATATGAAATAGTCACATGATCTATGTTCAAAAGAATGACTAGTCACATAGCAATTATTTTTCATGAAATCATTTAAGATGTTCTAGCAGATATTGTTATGTCTACGATATATTTATGTTGGGTAATTATTACCTCAAACTGATAAGCACCATATCTGTTCAAAGTGAAGTTATAATATTTTAAGATGTATGTCGTACTTCTAAGTGATAAAATACCGACTAATTATCATCTATGATGTGATAACATATTTGTGGAAATAATGTACTTCTTAGTAGATTAAAAATTATTGAACAATTGATAATAATTATGGCAATTGATTACAACTACAATAACCCTTTTGACAATAATTATTAGTTTGAGTCATTTTTTGTTTTTCAGACATAAGGAGATATTTATGGATAACCTTTGAAATATATTACTAAATTATAATATTGATCATATAAGTAAATTATTGTATCCTAATAGGACTTATCATGATGTGTCAAAATTTCTTTAAGATGGATACATAGAGTTGTTATATTTTAATAGGACTTGTCCAAACTTATTAGTTTAAAATATATGACGCAGTTTGTTATATATTTAGTCTTCACTTTGTATTTTCTGACAATCTGCTTATTTTATTTTGCATGTCATTTCATTTGAATATATGGATAAGATATGAATAACTTTCAAAGCAAGTTTGGATTAGAATTGAATTATGCATTTATTATTTCTAAATATTCATTCGTTTACCGTTTCTTTTCATGACATCAGAAGTGTCTAATTAAATTTTCTTCATGACACCAACAGTGGCTAAGAAATATTTGATAGTACAAAACCAATTAAGGGCTCTAGAAGAGCTAACTATTTATCAAGAATATCATGTCATTAGTAGTGTCCAAGCAATATGTGATTACGGAGAGTAGATTAAATGCTCCTGAAGAGCTTATATACTATTATGTCATTCGTTCTAGATTGTAATATACGAAGTTGTTATGATCGAAGCACAAGTTATAGTAAACCTGAAGTTTACTAAAGTAAATGGCTATCATATTGAAGCTATAAGTGATTGGATGACTAAATATCTACAAAATCATAGTGGGTAAGAAATATGTATTTGAATGTTACCCTCTTTATTCTCCAAATTGTATTGCACAAATATAAGCATGATGGAATCACATGTCACGATAAATCAGAAGTTTATTGTACAAAATAGAATTCATGTCATAGTAAATCGGAAGTTTACTAAAACAAATAGCACATGACATGGTAAACTTGAAGTTTACTAGTACAAATAATTTTATCAAATTGACGTGATAATTTTGGTTGTCCTGATTTAAATCTGATGTGCTAAGTTTGTATTCGGAATATATTGATGAATTAGAAGATATTAATTTGCTTGTTCTCATGATAAGTTGATTATATTGACTAATGTTGGGATTGAATTTCCTAAATTCTGAAAAATATAAAAGGTGAATAAGGGCCCGTTCACCTGTTATGTGATGTCTTAAATAGATGCATCGATAAGACGGTCACATGTGCGTTTATTGTCAACCCGCATTTTGACATATGCAAAACTGCTTGCTCAAAATAATTGAGTTGAGAACACAATTTTCAGATTATGTAATCAAGATAATTCATCTTGTTAGTATTCGTTTATATTCAAGCTGGTTTAGCGTTGAATGCCTCCGATAAATAGCTAAACCATTGCGAATGAGAACAAAGCTTCATGTGTTGATCTGAAATATGATATATTGCATATAACAACGTTTGTATGCTTCAAACTAATAAATTATGATAAATTCTCCTCTCACAATTGGTTCAAGGTCATGAACCAAATATTTTCATCTAATAGTTTTATTGTGCGGTATATGATTAATGAATCTACCACGATGCACACATATGGATTTCCCAAAGAATGTGAAAATATATGTTAGTTTTTCTAACATAAGGGTAGAGAGAATAAACAACTAAGAAATATATTGTGAATTATCACCACTATGATCCTCGTTCAAACAATAATTCAAGTAAAATGCTAGAAACATTTGCTGACCCAACTATTTCATATTTCAGCTGCAAGATGCTCCTAAATGTCCCTGAAGAATAGGGTTTACAATATGCGTGAAGCATTATAGACAAATCGGTTTCAAATGCAATAATCCTTGAAAAAAGAGAGGAGCAAATGATCAAAATGATTATAATAAGGAGGCAATGTGCTCTTGAAGAGCCTCCAACATAACACTTCATAAAACCTCATACGAGGTTCATGTACCTGAAAAATAATGAAGTGATAAGATCTCAGTAAGTTGTGTCTAATTGCAAAATGATATCTCGTCGATGATATATTTGATACAATATAGTGCGCAATATTGTATAATATTATGAGGATCTGAATTCTACGTCTCTTAAAGCATATTGATGTAGGAATAATTACCAATTAGATACATCTTGGTAAATTTACTGGACATGTAGTCCTGACATGAGAAGATGTCATGTAAATTAAATATTAAATGAATTTTGTCTTAGTCTATATGGCTCATGTGATAAAATTATATGAATTTTTTTTAAAGGATTTAAAATGCCTAAAGCATATACAAGTTATTGAAAAAGTTGTTTGTAATCCATAAATGAATTAAATGAACTAAGGTTGATGTACTGAAATCACCTTAATAAATATTTATTAATGAGGGTTACAAAGATGACTCTGTCTACCCTTATCCCTTTACGATATTCAAAATCTTTCATAAGGTTGTGCAAGTTGCTGACTTGAATGTGATTGGAGATTTTGAAGAGTTTTCAAAAAGCAGTAGACTACATGCTAAAAGAAGTTGAAATGAAAAAATTAGATTGGTCATGAAGTACCATATATTTGTTCAATTGATACATTTATTTATCTTGCTATAACTATGAGCATGATATAATTTCTTCCTTACACGAAAATATTGAAATAAGATCAATTGCATATTGTCGATTTGATGAGAGGATTTTTCCAAAATTAGGGGAGAGAATAATGAAATAAGAAGAGAAATTTTGTGGAAAAATTCATAGTCGTCTCATCTTGATCTACGTGCTTCTATTAGTGAGCAAGAGGCCAAAAGATTATTCACTTGCAGAAAATAGCAAATCAAATGCCAGACGCATTTTCAGATTTGAAAAGGATTATCGAATCACATATCCCTGCAGAGAATGTCCCAATTCAGATTGATGTTCCTGTAGGACCATCTAATAGTGTCATAACAAATGAGTCCAAAAGCACGCCTGAAGCGTGATAGACCATTGAATTCTAAGGATCGGAATTCTAGAAAAAGAAAAATAAATGGTCAAGATGACACTAAGAAAGAATCTCATAAAGAAATGCATGATTTGATCAATCCTAATATTCTTGAAGAAATCAATGAGCCGCAAACTCAAGAAAATGAAGAAATATCAATAAATCCAATTGATGTTATGACTATTTGAATCGCTTGGAAGTAAATGTGGTTTGAAATACCCACAACCTTATATGAAGATAATGCAGCATGCATTGCTCAATTGAAGGGAGGATTCATAAAAGAAGATATGATAAAAGCACATTTCACCAAAATTGTTTTTCAAACACAAGCTCCAAAAGAATGGTGATATCAACGTGCAATAGATTCATTCAAGTAATAATATGACTGATTTGTTCATTAAGTCTCTACCAACTGCAGCTTTCGAGAAGATGATGCACAAGATTGGATTACGAAGAGTCAAGCATTTGTACTGAAGTTCTCATCAGGGGGAGTTAATACATGTTGTACTCTTTTTTCCATATAAGGTTTTGTCCCACTGAGTTTTCCTTGTAAGGTTTTTAATGAGGTAACCAAAATATGTATTATTAGAAATGTGTACTCTTTTTCCTTCACTAAAAATTTTTCCACTGAGTTTTTTTCTAATAAGGTTTTAACGAGGCACATTATCTATGGACATCCAAAGGGGAGTGTTATAAAATACATATCATTTGTATGGATGTCCATAGACATTCACTAACCTTTTGTATGTTATATGTATCTATTAATTTGTGCACTTAATAATTGTAACCTCCATTGGGTGGTTACATGTACTTATTGATTTGAGCACTTGATATTTGTAACCTCCGTTGGGTGATTTCATCCTATAAATTGGGATGTTATTCACCTTTGAAGGAAGTGGAACATACACTTGAAATAAGAAGAAAGTTTCCTCCTCCTCTCTATTTCTTTATCTACATCTCTTGTCTTATATTGCTATTGTTAACATTTTATAACAAATACAAATTTGTTTCAATAACAAGTTTCTAAATTTAAAAAGGGTCTTTAATGTGAATTGTTAACAACCCACAACCACAAGTCTAGAGCTTTAGTATGAAAAAAGATATCAAGAAAAAAATTTATTTTCTTAAATTGTATATCAAGGGCGGATGTGACTTTATGTTATCTGATTTATTTGAATTCAGTAATTTTGATGCGAAAATATAAATTTATATATATAATTTATCGAAATTGCAAAAAATAATCAATGTGAAATAATAACTTTAAGAATATAATGAATTCAATATTAAAAACCTTAAAAATCAAATTCATCAAACTTAAATCTTGAATTCTATATACCTAATTAAATAATACCACACAAATGAAATGTACAGAGTAGTATGATTTAATAGTTAAAATGTCATAAACACGTGAACTTTAGTGGAGAACTTTACTAAACGACTAAGCTTAATTTTCTTTTTGCCTAATTGGTCATATATCTTGAATTTTTTGGGGGTGGGGGACAGCAATATGTGTCATTATTTATAGTATAACTTAGAGTTATACAAGTCAATGTTTTTTAACAACTGTTCTGGCAAGAAATTAATTCTCGTATTTATCCTACGGCGATGCAACCATCGGTTGTGCATATCTGAAACTCCCTCCGTTCTAATTTATTAAATATACTTTTATTTGGTATATATTTTAAAAAATAAAAGAAGATTTTTGAATTTTATGATCTAAAATAAGTCGAAAATATTTGTATGGTTATAAATCATTTCGTTTTGCATAAAAGGTAAAATTTAAAGTTAAATTATTGTCAATCATGTAGTTTTTAAAGAAATAGAGAAATCCTCTACTCTTGTAGTTTTTCTTTTTTATAAATAAATATGATATTTCTTTATATACAATATTTCATACTATACTCCACACTGTTTGGTCGAAATATTATTTTAAATATGTATTATGTAAAAATAAAAAAACGTATAAATATATAAATTTACATTATTGTACGTTGTACACTATCTAATCAATCAAATATATTATTCATTGAATCACGGTCAAGAGAGCTCCTTCTTAAAAATTGACGTTTGTGAGGAATTCATGAACGCTAATCTTCTTAAACTAGCAAAACTCAATTAGATCACTATGCCAATAGTGTTAAAAAATCTCTATTTTCTCACTAAAAAATGTTTAGCAGATATTTCCTACTAATTGTTGGTGGAAAAAATCTAAATAGAAGTGTTTTCATACGGAAAAATTAAGAAGTTTTTCAGCATTTCAATAGGAACATCTTTCCCATCATACATTTTTTAGTGAGTTGGTTCGATAAAAATGAGGTGGAAAAGTCATGTTTATAGCATAAATTTTTTATTAAAGACAGTGAAAAAATATATGTTTCTAGTGGTACAAAGTTCCTTTTAGTGTTTTAAAATAAAATATATATTGATTATTGAAAAGCATATCTGATGAAGTTATCATGAATACAAATTTTTTTAAAAAAAACTCGTCAAAAGGCTTATATGATATTAAATTATGTTTTAAAGTCTACATTGTGTTTTTTTAATAATAGTATCATTACAACAAATTATTTATTTGTTCTCTTTTTTATGACAATACTGCTTATTAATTTTTTATGTACGCCACTGTTACTACTTATGTCCTTCAAAAAAGAATTTGTTATATTGTATTCGTAGAGTTTAAAGTTAAACTTTAACAAATATAAAAAGATGATATTTTAAAGATAAATAGAAAATTAAAAATGTCATATCAAATGTATCTAAGTACACAATCTTGAGAACGTCAACCAATAATAAAAAAGATTAGAGCAAAGTAGATTGGTAGATTTTTTTTTTACAAGAAATGTGAGGTTAACACATCAGTTGTTTTATTTTCAAACCCTGGTCATTCAAGCACATATCGTGATTTACTGATAATAATGTTGAAGAACCAGTACTATTATTTTCAGGAATAATCTGGCGTAAGCCATAAAATTGGATATAAAAAAAATGTGAGGTTGGCAAGTTGAGTACGCATATCAAGATGAAAGTGCGGTTACATTATATTATTTTATTAAACTCAATAAACAGATAAATTGCCCATGCTTCTTTTCTTTTTTCCGTAATATATTGCCCTCTACCCCACCCCACCCCCAAAGTATAGCGGTTTTCTTGTGTGGCGTGCAACGTAATCTGTTTCCGCTCTTCTAGATATGATTGTCTTTCTTTAATTCTTATCCTATTCGAATAAGGTCCTATCTTGTCCCATACGAAGAGAATTATCATATTTCATTCTAATTATATGTGTTCCAAAATAATACGTAATAAATAAGAAAGCAAGAGATATAATTAAAGAAGTTTGGGAGAGAGAATTTTATTGCTCTTTGAATTGATATACAAATGAACTTAAATGACTCCTATTTATAGAAGAAAAAAAGATGTTGCGAAGTTTTTCAGAAGTTGCTAGTAAGCTACCTGATTGAGCTACTCGCAAGCTGTTTGCTTAATTGCAAATATGATGAAGTTGTTGAATGACTTTTCAGAGAGATGTCTGCTTGAGCTACTTATAAGTTGTCTGCTTGAGCCTATTTGCAAGATATCTGTTTGATTGCAAATTTATTCAAAAAATTATATCATTCTTTAAATGAACATCCACAGTATAATATATTTATAACTTAAATGGGCATTCACACTATAATGTATTTATAACATTATGAAATTATTAAGGAATAATTACACAATGATTGCACACGTATGAGCCTAACAAACAGTGACGGCGGAGACGCCCACGACCCATGTGGTTATCAAGTTTCACCTCATCAAAGGTGGAGAAAACTCAACTAATCATAAGGAAGTGATTTATATATGATGTGCTCAAAATTATTCTCATCTTTATATGTGGGACTGACGTATCTGGTAAAGTTGTTAATCATGTGATCAGGATGTTACGGGTTCGACCCCTAGAAACAACATCTTTAAAAAATGTAGGGTAAAACTGTGTATAATAGATCCTTGTGATCCGATCTTCTCCGAATCCCGTACATAATGAGAGCTTAGTGCACCGAGCTACTCTTTTTTTTCTTCATATGTGGGACTTTTGGTCTTACACATGTGTAAGACAAAGAAGTAAATAAAAAAAAAGACTTTGAGGCATCATTTGATTGCACTTAATGGAGATTCAGACCTTAGGCCATTAGTGCATTTGTTTACATTAAGATCTAAGTATTTATTTGATCTGAATGAATTTAAATCATTACGATTTTGAACAAATTCTTAATATCATTAAGATGTATTTTTGTATGGATATTTTTTTTACCAACTCCACCCTCAACCCCACCACCCACTCACTCTCATCACACTCCCAACGCAACCCACACCACAATCCTACACCTCACCGCACCCCCTCACTCATCCACCACAATCACCCACCACACTACCACTAACAATCTCTACCATAATAACCACCACCATTGTCAACCATCACCATCGTCGCCAATTACTGACCACCACCACTAACCACCTCTACCATCACAATCACCACTGACAACTATCACTGCTAACAATTAGTACTATCAGTCGCTACCACACCTACCATCTCTATCATTATAATTATATCAACAGTCATCGCCGGCCACCATCACCGCCACTATTATCAGCCATTACTATTACTGCGGCTAATCCTTACTATTAACCACCCCTACCACCATAACTAGCACAACCACCAACTACCACCAACACCTTCGTCAACCACCCCACATTCTTTAGCCGCTACCACCAACACCTTCAGTTACTAACATCAACCAACTCCACCATCACAATCATCACCACCACCACCAACCGCTACCATGTCGTCAGTCACTAAAACACCAACCAACTCTACCATCACAACTATCGCCACCACCATATTAGCCACTAGCATCAATCATCACCACTGCCAATGATAACATCCATATCCGCTCCTCAAAGAAAAAGTGTACACGATCGTATGCAATATAATTTATCCAACTATGAGTCTAAGTCGAATTCCACAAAGAACAATATAATAGGCAATCAAGTAAGTAAGGAATTTTTACCAACTAAACTAAACCAAACACTTGATAATATTATGATTTTGAGAAAAATTATAACTAATGCGAAAATATAAGCTACTTAGAAAGCAAGTAAAATAATCAATGGCCCCAAGCATGGATACAAGGTAAATTACTCTTAAGTAACGATCTAATGTAACGATTTTACAACCAAGAGCGTGTCTATGTTAATAGATAATGATTTCTAAAATCTCATTGAAAGTCTTCCAACCCAATCAATGAATTTCACTCTAAGAATCTCAAGTTAACTTTTCTATTCCTAGCTCACGCTATTAGATGAGGTTTAAAGCCTCAAATTCTTGTTAATTAATCTTTTTCAACCTCAATTTTCCTCTTCCGAGCTCAAATCAAAGTAAATGGGCAAGTCCTAGGGTTAGCTAACCCTTAAGAAACATTAAAGAACAATATTAATTAAAGAAATAAATACCCACTACATTAGAAATAAAAATCGTTCAACACATAAGCAAAACAAGAGATTTAATCCAATACTTGATGATGGATATTCTCATAAACAAGATTCACGTAAAAGAACAAAATACTACACACTTAAATATTCAAAATATAACAAGAAATTAAAGAAAGGTTTAAGGAGTCTCTCATTAAAGTGGTCCAATCTTCTCCTCCAATGGTATAGTCGATGAATCCTAGCTTCCAAAGCTTGAAAATATGGCCAAAGATGTGAGAAATGTCCTCCAAGTCTTGCTTTTGTACACCCTCAATTTTCTCCATAAAAATGATGAAAATAGCCCTTAGATTTCAGTTTTTTCCCCAGATTTGCAATTCTTCCACTTTTTGCGCTTCTAACCACTTTTCTCATTTTCTTCACATTGGCTCAATTTTGCCTTATTTTCACTTGGTTTCTTCCGATCACTTCTGAATCACATAAAACCTATAAAATGAAAGTAAATTACATAAATGTACTATTTTCTCAATCAAACATAGCAAAAAGTGAAGAATAAAGAAGAGATAAGTTGGTAAAATACCAACATCAGCCACCACTACAAAGCATGTCCACATCTACTAGCGAACATAAATGTTCCTTTTTTTTTTATCAAACAAAATTTTTAATTTATTAAATTTATATTTATTTTCTAATATTTATTTTTTTATTTGAATTACATATTTATTATGTTTAAATAAATACATTATGCATATTCAGGTGTTGAAAACAAACAACCTTAATCATTCAATATTCAGATTTAGAAATAACACCTTAATCATTCAGATGCGTATTCAAATTCACACGTCTTAATCTTGATAGAAACAAATGAGGCCTAAGATCATGTGCGAAGTGCTGAAGGAACTAGTTTTTGTGTCACATTTTGTTAAAGTAGATTATATGTGATTATTCATTTGTGTTTGTTTAACTTAGTTTTTCTTATTAAGGATTCAGAAAAAAAGAAAGCAAGAAACTCAAATTGAAGGTTAAGGAAGTCCTTAATTTATCTGGTGAAGAACGTATCGTGCTTGATTTTAATTACCTAAATGTTTTATTTGAAAACGCACAAGGTATTCTTGTTGGCTTTTGTAGAATTTTAGTGACTAACTGCTTCTTAATTTCAGTTCACTTTGAGAAATGGTCGCTTTACCCATATAATACTTCAGTTACGTATTTGATAAAAAATTATAAAGGTATAAACTATATTCTTACTATTGTATGTCTATTTTGTTTTTGGACTTTATATATGCATAAAATAGATAAACTAATCAATGTTTTATTCTTGAAGCCCGAATTTTGTGTTAAGACAACCAAGTTAATTGCACGACGATATGTTTTCTACCCTATTTGTAAGAAGTTGGGTGTAAATAGATGTTAAACTTGTGGAAAGCATTCTATGACACACTTAAAGAGAAAAGTTGAGATTATGGATAATGTTCCAGCCAAAATTCCACATAATTAGTGAACTTCTTTTGTTGATTATTGTTTGTTGGGTTTTGAATAAGATGTGATTGTTAAATGGAAGAACTCAAAATGTAGGAAAATGAAAAGTTACTTTTACAAAGGAAAGTAAGACTAGTGTGTTTATATCTAAAAGCATTTTTTAAGCTCATAAAGAGTTTAGAAGAGAATCTTACTAGCGTGGTCGTTTCGATCGACTTTGGCTTCGAATTTTGATGACGATATGATTGATTGATATTACTATAGGTATATTATATTAGATCTCGAAAGTTCGAAGTCTTTGTCGATGTTAAAGGTCTTAAAAGCTCTCTCCTTTTCATTTAGTGCAAAGCACCCTATTCCATTTTGTTTTACAAAAAAATCCTAGTGAGTTGCCTTCACTCAAAGTTCTTTCTTCAACTCTGCTTTGCTTCTCCTCTTGCTAATCAGTAGCCTGGGCTAGGCTAATTTCCACTGTTAACCAAAGCGCTAATCTCTTTTAAGCCCTTCGCTTGCAAACTCATTAAAATAAACAAAGCCAACCGTGTGATAGAATGCTTTCTTGCCATTATTTTATTAATATTAATTTATTTTTATTAATGTTTTACGACTTTTTTCGTAATAGTAATTTAATTTTTCCTCCTTTTTATTTTGGACGTATCTATTTTTCGTAAAAAAACCATTTCCGGAAAAGCCTGAAAGAGTCGTATCTCTTCAGATTGGACTCAACCTTCCTCTATAAATACTGTTCGTTCCTTAAATTTTTTCCTTATAATTTTCTGCAATCTCTATTCTTTCGGCAGGCATGCCATGTATTTTCTGGAGACATGACATGTATGAATTAGCTGATTGAGTTATTTAATGTCATTTTTAAGACGATAAAAAAATACAAAAAAATGAGATGGAGTACAAGAATTCCTTTATAAACAAATTACTGATCATGTTAAGGAAATTGATTAAGTTTTTCGCAATCAGAATTCTATGTCTAAACAAGCCAAATTAATAACTTGGTATCCTCTTGCAGCAATATCAAGTTGAATTATGGTCCCATCTCATCTTGATTCGGCTATACTTGTATATCAGCGTCAAGACTTAAACTGAAAATGGAAATACATGAAAAAGAAGAATTAGAACAACTTTAGGGATCCAGTTGCAAAACAAATGGAAATACACGAAAAAGAAGAATTAGAGCAACTTTAGGGGTCCAGTTGCAAACAAACCAATGACTTCACTAAAATTCTAAATTAAACACAGCAGTCCCTCAATCATTATCAAACTCGAAAATGGGGACTGTGCTTCCAAGTCTTCTCCTCGTCGTCATCTCCTTTCATGTCTCCCATTCGTCAACTAACTTACCCATCGGCATCCATCCTCTAGGTTTAACAAATTCTCTATAAATTCTCGAATTTTAACAGTTTGTGTAACTGATGATTTTTGTAGATGAGAAGTACTATGCTTCGGAGGTGATTAAATGCAAAGATGGCTCTAATTCCTTTACCAAAGATCGCCTCAACGACGATTTTTGCGATTGTATCGACGGAACTGATGAGCCCGGTAAGCAATATTTCTCATATTGCACTATGTGAAATCACCCAAAAGCTCACTTCTTAATTAGGGTTATTAGCGGTTTTGTTCCTTTGTAAATTCTGATTTTAGTCCTTATGATGTCTGACTAAACACATTAGACCTTCAATCAATTGAATTGTGCACTTTTGATCCCTTTTTTTTGTGAATATTCACAAACTTACTAGAATTATTAAACGTTACACCACTTAGTTATTCACATGTTATGATAAATTTGTGTTGTTACTTCATGTTTGATATTTTTGATGGTAATATAGTTCTATAAATAGTTAAATATTACATATTTTCTAACGGAAGGGACCAAAACACACAAATTAATTTAAGACTAATTGAAGGCTAAAGATGCCGAGTTATATATCAAAGGGACCAAAAGTAGAATTTACCAATACCTTAGGGACCAAAAGTGCTATTATCCCTTTAATTATTTATTTTAGGCGTGCAATATGCTCGAATGACCTTGAGTTCTTTTTCTTGGAGTAAACATGTGGAGATATTCTATTAATGTGTTACGACCTCTCTTTATGTGTGTTACTATGTGTTGCTCCATTTGTTTTATATCTGGATATTTTGTTGTCTTATTTTCCTTGCAATCATGCATCTACTATTCTACTGTTGAGCCGAGGGTTTATCAGAAACATCCTCTCTACCCCATAATGGTCGAGGTAAGGTAGACCCCACTTTGTGGGATTACACTGGGTATGTTGTTGTTGTGTTACAGTGAGACTCAAGTGCAGACCTATGTTGCTCTGACCATATTGAATTCTGTTAAACATCTTTTAGATGTTTAATCTGTTGAAGGAGAAAACTTTATTTATTTTAGGTTCTTAACATCCGGCTGTTCTCTACTTGTGTATGATATATTGATTTTGTTCGTTATATAGGCGATAGGAATTTTGTCGAAGTTATGTATGCTCATTTAAATGATATTGGATTTAAATCCATTATAAGTTGGACTATATCTTAAATACAAGATATACTAGTTCAAATATGGACTAGTATAATTGAATTACTCCCTCCGTTCACTTTTACTTGTCCAGTATTCTAAAAATTGATTTTTCACTTTTACTTCTTAGCATATTAAGAGAAAAACAATTTACTTTTCCTATTTTACCCACAACCTTAATTACTCACTTCAAATCATTTTCTAAGTCTCAGTAAGACTATACAGAATTCATATGGGTATCATGCTAAAATATGCACTTCATTTATTATTTCCTAAGGGGTGTGCAAAGTTTATTGTGGACAAGTAAAAGTGAACGGAGGGAGTAATTATTTAAGTCCAATATAATTAAGGTGTATTTTCTCAATGAAGTAGGAGGATTTGTTATCTGTAGACTTAATGTATGGGAAAAATCACGTCACTCACACCCAAGTCCGAAGAAGTTGAGATCTTCCTTAAGCTTCGATAGATGCCCGCAAGGACTGACATTGTCAAAGAAAACCTCTCGGCATAAGCCATTAAGCTTGAAATCTTGAAGACACCAGGACAGATGTTGTCAACCTTCACTTAAAGAACAAACATAGATAGCCAACATGCGAGTGTGAAAGCAACCAAGTTGCTCTCTTCGTTAAGAAACTCTTCCACGTCTACCTCGGTTAAGAGAGCATTCTCTTCTACAGTTCGCGGCAACAAATTACATGTCAATGAAGCCAGATAAATTGTTATCCGATCTTTGGCTTATTAACCAAATGAGACGCCCGTGGCGGAGGAATGTTATACCAAAAGCTCACCCAATCACGGATGGATCCTTTGAAAGCCGATAGAACACTTATAACAAGTATGCACAAGTTTTAAGCCGATAGAACACTTATAACAAGTCCCACTGTGAGATGGATAGCTCGTCGATGCCAGTATAATCGTGTTAGTTTACAAACGCCATAGTTTGCAAAAGCTTCGCAAGACACTCTCATTGAGATCGTATGTGAATAAAGAAAGCAAAATTGGCATTATACACCTTGATGCGTTCCACAACCTCCTTGCCGTGGCCAAGGACGTCTTCCGCTCATTCCCAAAACAAGTCGTGTGCTGAACCTCGCCGAAGCTGGAATTATGATAATTCAAGTGGCAACCTTGATTGGAACGTTTAATGCTAGTGGATAATACTTTCTTGTTGCCACAAAAGGTTAAAAAGGCAAAAAAGGGCAGCCCGGTGCACAAAGTATCCCGCATTAGCAGGTTGCGGGGAAGGCCCGCACCCCAAGGGGTGTGATGTAGCCCGGTACACAAAGGTTCTTGTGTTGAAGTCATCAACTCATGACATGAAAGATGTATCTACTAGCTCCAAAGGTTCTAATGAAGGTTTTGCCACTTGGAGCTATCCTCATATCGGTTTCAGCGAGGTTCGGTACACACTTGTTATTGTGAATGGTAGAAGACCTCCTTGGCTGCAACAACGAGGTTTTGGAATGCATCAAGGTGTACGATGCCATTTTTGCTTCTTTGTTCACATGTCATCTCAATGAGAACGTTCTGCAGGCCTTTTGCGAACTTTGATGTCTGTCAACTAACATCGTTTGGAATGATATCAGTGAGCTCTCCAACTTACTGTGGGATCTGCGTATGCTTTTGAAGGTTTTTCCTGTACATGGAGTTTTCTATGCGAAGTTGTCCCTTCGGCACATGTATTGATAAGAAAACCCTTTTCTGTTCATGGAGTTTTGCAATGTGCATATCATGCTTGAGTAACATTCTTTTTTGAATAAATTATATTAAGTTGATGTCCTCTTTCTTATAATGTATGTTTCACCTGTTTTTACACCACACTAAATTTAACTACTGCAGGTTTTGGTTTTTATTAAACGCATTTTACAAATTCAAAGCATTTCTTTTTTGTATCTTAAAAGTAGAAAATTTTGAACTAGGTGTACTGTGGAAATTGTTGTACAATTTTATGTATTTTGCATCGTCATATATCATGATCAATCTCATGTGCAGTAGAGAAATATATTTTACCAAAATGGCACTAGTTTGTATAATATATTTAAGAGGAAAAACTCAGTGATGTTATGGACTGGCAAGTGGCAACTGTGCTACGAGTATCTGCCTAATTTTTTTTGAAGTGATAACATTGATAAACATGGACTTACCATCAATTAGTGCAAATATTATTCTGATGTCCAATGGGATAATGCTAAAGAAGAAGATCAGTGTAGTCTAATTAATCACAGGCATCTCCGATCATGGTCAGCATTTAAATAAGTGTCATCTTTCTGCCGTTTCTTTCATTTAACTTAAATAATATTTTGCTTGTAAGAGGTAAAATGGTGGCATAAAATCAAACAGTTGATGTTATCTACCAAAAATGCCAACAAGGGTAATCTTAAAATGGAGAAGGGATACGTAAAATATGTCATTTTCTTTATATTCGCTAGCCTAAAATTGTTTTGCTCCGCGGTCAATGGATCTTCAAATATATCTTGGCAGATATAATGTATGATAGTGTTGCATGGGTTTAGGAAGAGAGCTCCGGTAGTAACTCCAAAATGTTAGCTTATACTAGCTCCATTAGATATGATGGGTGAAAGTGCTTTGAACAGTTGGATGCACTACTAGTAAAGCTGTGTATCACATCTTTCATTCTTTTCTCTTTTACTTGTATATTTTCTGTTGTTCTTTGCCGTCTCTTTTGATGGTTTTGCAGTTCCGAAACATACATAACATTGATATATATTTTGTTTGAGTTCTCCTGTCAATTAAATCAGTCTCTCCTTTGATACTTGATAGGAACGGCTGCCTGTCCAGCTGGAAAATTTTATTGCAGGAATATGGGCAGTATGCCTAAATTTCTGTTCTCTTCTCGTGTGAATGATGATATTTGTGGTAAGCACTCCTGGTTAAGCTATTTGTTTTAAGAAATGGTTTTATATAATTAATTTTGCTTCCATTCATGTATTGTTGAAAAGTTTGTCCTCTATCTACCATTCTACCCTGTGGTTGGGGTCTTGCTTGCTGATTTAAGATATTTTCAGATTGTTGTGACGGAAGTGATGAGTATGATAGTAATGTTAATTGCCCAAATACTTGCGTAATGGGTGGGGAGTTTTCTTATCAAACAACAAGAAGGTATGGCTCAAGAAAAAAACATCTCCATCGAATTGGTGGAAAAGATGCTAATATGGATGACTCGGCTCAAAGACTCCAAGGTAATTCTATTCTTCCCCCCTTATTCAGTAACCTCTACCATGAACTATGAACTAACTATTTGATCGTCATTGGCTCATTGCAGGTCTGAAGATACTGGTACTTGTACAGGTGGTACTTATCATTATTTTTCTGGTTTCCCAAAAATTATATCGGCGATCCAGGTCAAAAAGAAGACATGTACGTTGAGAATTTATCCCAGGATTTACTCTTCCTCTGTATTTCATTGTCTCCCAATCATGATTATTTGACCCAACGTCGGAGAGCAGTTGTGCTCCGTAGGCATAATCGTATGTCTAAGTGATGGCTGCAACCTGAAGGTCCAACTTGCTGATTGTTGACGTTCTTTTAATGATTCTTACGTACATCTATCTGGAGATGGGATTGTGACAACTATTAAGTGCTGCACCAGTCCTCGAAGTATCATGTAATTAAGTGCTCCTATGAACTTTTGACTATCTTGGTTGATCAAATTGACAGCTAAGTTGCAAACTGCAGCGACTTTCCGCCTTCGAGCTCATTGCATTGGGCATGTATAGAAAATCGGTTTTATTTGCTATTTGTCTGCTCTGACAATTTATCTACGACATCATACAGTTTGAAGTTGTATATTGTGTTTTAAAGTTTTTCTGCAGATGCATATATTGAAAAAAGACTTGTAATTTGCAAGATTGGAGCTTCTCATATTACTTTTGAAAGTTATCGGCCTTTTATATTGAAGGTGCAAGAGTATGTTTCTTGATGTGCGAAAAATTTCAAGTGTTAAAATTGTATCCAAATATACTTTTGTATTCCGTAACCTTTGATTTATGATTAGTGTCATCTTAACACGAGGGAAACTTCTTTCACATTAATAGTTCTTCAAGAGTACTTATTAAGAGGACGGCTAGCTTTCGTGGCAATGACACACATCACTCTAATCAGTAAACCCACTCTATTAAAACACATTACTCTCATCGGTCTTATTACCTAAGTGACTAAGTGGAAGAATATAGATCGAAATTCCTGGTTTATTCTGATCTGTATAAAGCATTTATGCTGAGTTTGTAAGTAAGGTTGATTAATTGGTGAATCCCAAAGCGCGTTTCCCATTCGTCTCATCTTCATATCTCTGGCCGTGTCACTTGAGCCAACTTTTGTAGCTCTTGAGCATATGATCAGTCTCTGATACTTCAGATACTGCTGCTCCAGACTTGCATAGTGATCTGACATAGTGTGAAAAAGAACATAAAGTTCAAGTGAGCATTGAGCATGCCAAAATGCCTTTTTAGTTATGAATTTTTGTGGATTAAGGTTGTGTTTGTGGTCAATCTAGTCATGGTATGCAGCTCTGATGCTCATGTATTTTTACACAATTCTAGTTGGTCATTGTTTTTTATCATGAATTCATGATGGTTTGGCTGCTTGTTTGACTTCATCTTTCGATTACTTCGTGTTTATATGTGGATTCGAAGAGAACAGTACCTGCACAAATGTAGGGAGACAATACTGCAGATAAGCAATTTTTGTAGATGGTTATCAATCTAGGTATGTTTTTATGTATTGGGGTTTAACTTATGACCAGTTTGTTGGAATTGAGTCAGCTAACATATAACTAGTATAAACTGACACAATTCTCTTACATATTGTGTATCAGCCAAACAATAACAACAACATACCTACAAGTGGAGTCTGGGGAGTGTATCAGCCAAACAGTTCACCCAAAAATTGGACCAAACCCATTCTTCCAGTTATACAGGTAAAATACTACAGCCCAGAATGAAACAAAGATAGCAAAAATCATCATCAACCTCTGGACATTCCTGTTCTTCACATGGACAAGAACATGAGTCATAAACGCCAAAAACAACCCGAAAATCGTGTCCAAGAACCCGACCGTAAACCCCTCAGCGCCCAACTGCATCCCAGATCCTTCATAAAAGAAAACCAACTTTCCTGGATCATCTCTATCCACCATAGCAATAGGTATCTTATTGATAATGTTATACATGGTACCCGAAACACTGAAGAAGTACACGAAAAGCGACCCCGCCATCCATATGTTCTTATTATGCAAAAGGGTGTTTCCAGAAACAATCTTTTTCACTAGGAATGGACTCAAGATTATCCCCAGAGCTATGATACTCATCTTCTGTTTCTTGGAAATAAAACCTGCCGATGAATTGGACCAACATGTTGTTTACTTTTTGCCTCAACGAATTCAGCCATGGATTCAGCATGCCCGGAGAAATCAGAGTACTCCATTCGAATAGAATCCGTTTCGAAATCAGTGGAAAAAGGAGGGACTAAACATATATGGGGGAGAGACTTGATGTGTTCTAAGAAATTAATCTGTTTTAGGATTGGTATGTAGTAGTAATAGTTAGCATTTAATTCTGGATTTACTACTTTGACTTAGGGGTATTGTTTTCAACCTCGATGATGTGAGTGGATTACGGGTGGATCAAGCCTAAGCTAGTAAAGCTTTTAAATCTTGAGGGGCCAAAATTGTTAGTAGTTTGTTTTATACCGTAATTTTTCTTTTAGAGAACATTGAGTTATAGAGAAAAATAAAGTGCAAAAAATTGATCGATGGGGAGTTTGACTTTAGATAACCAATTTTTATTGAACACCGAGAATGAATGGCTTAATCTTGATCAATGACCAGAACCACAAATTAGACGTGTGACAAAGATTGTGCTATATATGAGCTAACTAAAGGCAAATCCTAACTTCTTTTTAGTTACTGGGGCGTAATGCTGAAAGTGAAATGAAATGTCGAATTGAATCGCTGAAGCAGGGCTAAGACGAATAGATATGAATGACGAAATGAGGTCTTCCCTCTTACCTTAGTCAGACTGGCATGAAGCTTACCTGAGGAATTAGGAAGATGAAAGAAAGAAAAGCGGAAAAGGAGATACCCCATAGACCAAAAGGGCATAGATCGATAAGATCCAAAAAAAGAAAATACCCGCAGCAGAATCGGAAGACCTTTAGTAGATTGTTTTTAGGTCCAAGCGGTAGCTCAAATACATTTCTTATGATAATAGGTGGTATTGTTACTAACTCCCACTATTTAGAAGCTTACGATTTTATGTTCTACTTTTTTACTTGAGGTAGATTCTTTTCACCCTTCATTCATGGTATTACTTTCGCTATCGGTCACTCAAAAGTATTTAATTTTATAAGGTGGTCCTTATTAATTCTGACGGGATTTCACGTGTCCTACGCAACTTGAGTCAAACACAAGCTAGTGATGCTTATGGTAGGGTGTATCATTCAGGTTGCTTCACCTAGCAGCACGATGCTTATATTTTTCTCCAACAATCCCGGTTCACAGAGCAAGGATTCCCTATGTTCAATTTTTTTCTAATTACGTATAACGTTACCAAGGAATCTAAAAAGTGAAAAATTGGATCTATGTCCAACGGATTACACCTAGTAAGAAAAATCTTTTGATGACCAAATACCAGAACATATGCTTATGGTATCATATATTCAAATATGATATACACAAACATATAGTCAAAGTCTTCGGGCAAAATAAATACGCGAAACTGCTATGGCTTGACAAATAGTTTATCAAATGTGTTTCACGTTCTACACTACTACTGTGTGTGTACAAGCAAAATGGAGAAAATGGTCTCACCATAAATGGCTAAGAAAATGGAGAAGCCCCATGGAATACATACAGACCAAATATCAATCGTAATCATACATAATGCATAATATCACTCTCTCAAGTAATGGCAGATCCAACCTTGAGTTTGTTGGTTCGGCGAAAAACTAGTACAAAAATAACTACACATTCATTTGAGAACTGACTCGCCCAACTCAGAGCTAACAACGTCTAAATTCTGGATCTGTCACTCTCAAGATCATCTGTACAATCTTGAACAGAACAAGATTGAACTTGAAGACCTCGAGATGATCTCTCCCTGCTAAGAATAATCCTTCTAAACGAGCTCAATCTCGAGCTTGATCCATTCACTGCAAAAAAAAAAGAAAAAGAATTAGCTACAACTTCTCTTGCTATTTGAAAATCCGTCGCTAATTCTATTTAACGACGGATTATAGAAAGTCTTGTTAGCTATAGACTAATTAGGAATAGATTAACAACGAATTTCATAGCTAATTCCTATTTTTTTTATATTATACCTGATGATGAAGTCCCTTCAAGATTCACAACTATAGACAAACTTCCACCGTGGAGTGGTGGCGCTGAAGGCGGCATACAACTAACAACGCCCTCCCTAGGCTCAGGCAATAGGCGACGTTCCGCCTCTGTCCGACATATGGGGCAGGTTGAATGAAAATTAAACCATTTGTCTATACACTCTACATGGAAATTGTGCTTGCAATTAGGTAAAATCCTAACCAATTCACCATCTTCAATAATACACAAACAAATTGAACACTCAATATCATGTTGGTCACTTTTCTTATAAAGAAATATTGGTAGTGAAGTTATGACGGACGGGTCAAGACCATTTTTGGGTGGCTCAACTTGTGACAAGACACTTGTCACGTTGGAAATTCGAGAAATTCTAGTAATGGAAGGCGTCGCCCGGCCTTGAGCCTGGCGATGTCTGATCAAACATATAATGTACATACGGAGAATAGTAGCAACGAAAACAACAATTGTTATTGAAATTAAGGTAGCGATCATGATTTTGCTGTTGATATCATTTTTGTTTTTGTGATGAACAAATGGATTATCATCTTCAACAACAAAGCCCATGGAGATGGTGTTTAATTTGTGACAAGTGATGAGAAGAGTGGTCTAATTTTATGTTTAAGACTTCGATTTTTAGTATAAATATTGGATTTTCTATGTGTTTGGTAATTTTAACTAATGAAAAGCGTGTTTTCATGGAAAATGAAAGGAAACAAACAATGAAATTGTATAAGCCAATGTTTTCAACTATTGACTAATATATAACTACTATTTATAATTTCTTTTCTCAGCAACGCTTAGAAGTTACAAGAGAAGTTTCCACATAATTTCCTTTAGACAAAAAGACCAAGACTTTTTTCTTGTTCTTTTTCCATTTTATTGTTTTCTTCCACTACTAGAAAATCTCTATTTTCTCGCCGAATTTTCCATTGAAAAATGTTCGGTGGCTATTTCCCACTGAATGACGATGAAAAAAAACCTAAATAGTAGTGTTTTCACACGGTAAAATTAAGAAATTTTTCGGCGTTTCAATGGAAACCTGTTTCTCACCATGCGTTTTCCAATTAGATGGTTCAGTGGAATGAGGTGAAAAAATCATATTTTATAATACAAATTTCCAACTGAATATCGGTGATGAAAACCTTTGTTTCTAATAGTTTTCTTTCTTTTTAGATTTTTTTTTTCATGTTTCGTTTTTAAAAGAGAAAAAGAATATTTAAGAGCCAAATGCACTTATGGCCTTCATCTACAAGTAATATTTATGAGTCATCGTACATCACATACACAAACCCAATTAAAAGAAACAGACCAACAACTATAAAGATTTAACAAATATTTCAAGAAAGAGCACAATTTTGGGATGACACATTTGCGTTTATCATTATTATCTTACACCAAAACCATGCATGCTCGTGTCCATGTCTTCGATCTTCTTCTGGTTTCTTGCCAAGGGTACCGCTTTTAAACTATTGATTATTTACCATAATTAAATATCAACAATATTTAATAGTATTGCCACAATATATTTTATTAACAGTATAATTTTTATAATACTATTAACTAGCATAAAAAATAATTAGGAATAATTAATCATAATAAGTAGAAATATTAAAGTTTGACTTGTTCATGATACATATTTATCTAAAACCGGATTTTAAATTTGTCAAACACAAGGGAAGTATAAAGATTTTTTTTTAAATTTAGTTTCCTTAAATAGAGCTAATGTCAAGCTGAAATATGCAAAAAGATACTAAATTCATGATCAAAACTAGTTTCCCATTTATCTTTCTACTTCGCTTGATTCTTCCTATGAATTTCATGTTCAGTTTTTTGTTTATAGTTTGACAAGCATGACGTTTGAATTGAACATATGCTAAGAAAAAATGTCTTTTCTAGAGCAAGTAGTAATGTGTTATTATCAAATAATTTTAAAATGGATTTGTTAAGTTTTTGACATATTTTGTCATTAAGGCAGTTGAATATTTAAGAGTGTCTCAAACTTAAAGATTAGTGCAATTGATTGTGCTATTATATTTTGGTTTCTTGAAGAGGATATAATGTCTAGACGGTTGTATATGACCTTTTTACATGTTTAGTTTTAAGTCTAAAATAATTTTTAACTTATTCGAGAAAGAAAACGCTACTAACTAATTAGGTGATTAAGTAGAACCATTTTAGTGTAAGGGTGACTTAATAAAATCATTAGCCTAAAGCCAAATTTTAATAAAAGGTTTTAAACTTTTTTAACAATACATGTATACATACACGTGCAAAAAGTTAATTAATGTTATCCTTTTTCTTTATGCTTATTACTTATAGTGTATTATTTGTAAAAGACATAAAGTCTTTTAATTATTTCACGTACTAATATTACAATTTATATTGGTAGGAGTTAAATTAAGTTAATAAGATGATAATCACGTGTTTGTAAAACATTACATTGAATGTTATTGTAAAAGAAGTATATTTACTAATATGAAGATCTAAATAGTTTAATTTAAAGTTTTAAAATATTTTTACTAAAAGTAGGTGATCTCTTTTGTTAAATATAAAATTTTTGTACTTTTCTCCTTTACAAACTTTACTAGTCTTCCCTTGAGTCGTACATGGATTTGAGTCCTGGACTTATGTAGTGTAAACTATGCAATCAATATGTTGTAATTATACTCCTGAGATTGTGACCACTAATGAAATTTAAGATGTAGATAATTCCAGCGAGATTATGCACCAGGAGAATAGAAACTATACTTCAAATAGTAAGCTGCATTGGAAAAACCACTTCTATTTTGACTCATATTTGAATGACAAAGGGTAACATCTATTAAAAAGCCAAATTTGGGGATAATTCATGCCAAATTTAACTCTGCTAAAATCCCATTGCTTATGTATCTCTCACTAACACCAATACACTTTGACCTACCAGTGTCTAAATCCCATTCTAAGATGCCAAATTATAATGTTTTGAGCAATTGACGGTTTCATATTGCAAGAAGTAACATTTGGAATTTTCCCAAAAAGTTTCTCAACTCATCAATTATTTTTATGTTATGTTATGTTGTATTATATGTTTTATATAAGAACATTAATTGACTATAACAAAAAATTATTGGGACAAATGACGCTACTATAAAGAGATTTCACGGTATATATGTCAAGCTTAAGATATTCCTCCAAATCTTACGAAATTTACTGCCTAGATTGAATGTATCTTCGATATTGTTTGGATTTTGCATCTACTTCAAATAAAAGGTGTATATGTACCTCAAAGGGTATTCTTTTCCAAGGGTAAAGGACTCCTGTCTTGCAATAACAAAAATACAACAAAAACAACGATAAATTAAAATTTCATCCCTTTTAATTGACGTGACCCTTTTTTTAGCCGGTTCAGAAAAAATAATCTCTCTCTATATTTGAATTTCTTTTTAGCTTAAACTTCATATTATATCTTTAATGACAAGCTTTTATAGCCACACAAATATAACGACATATTTAAGATAACAAGTTTAAAAGACTTATAACCACACAAGTTTTATTTTATCACATAAAATGATACGGTGAGGATAATTTAATATGATACGCCGAGGATCTCTCGGAAACAGTCGCTCTAACTATCAAGGTAGAGGTAAGATCTGCGTACACTCTACCCTCCCCAGACCCCACATTGTGAGATTTCACTGGATATGTTGTTGTCGTTGTTGAGTACATAATGTGAAAGTCTTATGAAGTTGATAGAAAATGTGATGGAACATAATATTTGGAGTAAAGAGTGGTGCTATGCCTCAAACTCGATACTTTGCAACCCATCTAAGTAATAAGTAAATTACGTGAAGACCAAGACTTGCTTTCTTGATCAAATTGAGCAACAACGTACTTTTCCAAGTTCCTATTCAATTCAACTGAATATTCTTGAGCTAATTAATATCCTCTGCAATCATATACACAAATAGGCAGATAAATGAAGAAAAATACTTTGTGCCGAGACTTCAATACTAAGGCTAAAAGCAAATATCAATTGTCACTCATGACTGAACCCAATCTTTTTAAGAAAAAAAAAAAGTGGGAGATAATGCAATATTAATTCTAAATTAACAAGATTGCTGCAGAATAGAAATAAAGTTACATTACATTGATATATGAATCAACATATTTAAAACTCGGATCGATCTCCTTCATTTCCCATCTTGACATTGGTCTTCAATGAACATTACCCACTTCCCTGAAAAATCATATGAGCCAAGTGGTTTAAAAGTCGAAAACTACAAAAATGGGAGCAAAATTGACAGATATTGAACTCTGAGGGTGTGTTTGGTACGAAGAAAATCATTTTTATTGATAATATTTAGACCAAACATTTTCCAACAAATAGGTCATTTTCTGACTATTAAAATAAAAAAATAGTTCCCTGGAAAATAGTTTTTATTAAAAGGAGAATACAACTTTCTTCACTTATTAAATAAAGTGATTTCTGGGTGATACATATTTATTGAAGTGTGTGACCATCTGATCTAAAAACTTAAGCTGTTAGATAGAACACACTTTTAATAATTGATTATATTCTCAACAAGCCCCTCACGTGCTGGCCGGATTTTTTTTCATGGTCCAAGCACGTGGAAATTCTTTTTGAGAATGGGTGACAGTGAGGTTCGATCCCAGGACCTTTGACCTGCTCTGATACCATATTGAAGTGTGTGACCATCTGATCTAAAAGCTTAAGTTGTTAGATATAACACACTTTTAATAGTTGATTATATTCTCAACAATATATATATAATTACCTGATGGATTGAAGACTAACTTTTTTATTCATTCAATGATGAGAACTTGAAGAGCCAAAAGAGGGCTTAATGCAAACAACTCCATTCACTTCTTCACCATGAATTCTAGGAGGAAATTGAAAATCTCCATTGAAATGGTTATTGGACATTGATGATTGATGTTCTTCACTTGCCATTAACTTTTGTTCCCAAGCATGGTGAATCAATTGTGAAAAACTGGACTGAAGGGGTTCCCTAATTTGGGAAAATGTACCCCCTCGGGAGAAAAATGGTTGATGGGGTATTATCCAATTTGCAATTCTTGGATTATTATTATCATAAGTTGCTTCAAAGCTAAGTATATTTGGACTAGGATTTGAGTTTTGGTCATGTTGTAAATTGGTGTGAAGTGATAAACCAAGATCTTGATCATCAGCCTGGATTGAATCTCTTGACATTACAATATCATGTGGAAAGCTTAGGAAATTCGTTAATGATGTCCCGGAATTCAACGGGAAGAACGATTTCGAGGTATTTGCAACAGATTGTGTCTCAGCTACTGGCTCCGACATCATGTATGAAGAACTACTGCTCGGATTTTCTGCTAATTGCCTTTGGAACAACAATCTATCGAAGATTTTGATTAGCTGATTGTAAATAACTGATAAGTATTAAGTGTTGAAATCAATTTTATAAAAGATATTTTATGTGTCTGAAAGAAATTGTTGAAAACTGATAATAAATTATTGACGTGTTTGGTAAAAAAGTGCAGACAAGTTATTTTTTGATAAATTGACTAAAATAAAAATATTATTAATTTGAAAGTATTTTTAGAAGAAAAATGATGAACGACAATATGGAATGAAGAGGAAGCTTGGGGTTTATTTTGGAAAAAATACTTTGATAAATATAAAAAATATTAAGGGTAAAATAGTAAAAAAAAAACTTAAAAATGCTTATAAGCTAAAAAATCACAAGTGAAAGGTCACCAACTTACAATTTTTAGCTGTTTTTGACTTATAAGCACTTTGGATAAATACATAAATAAGTTAAAAGATGGTTAGAAACTAATTTAATCAGCTTATAAATTTATCCAAATCATCATAATTATATATAAAAAATATATAATATTTTTAAATGAGACGGCCACAATATACGTAAGAATTCATATCTAGAAGAAGAATTTGATAGTGGTTCTTGAGGTTCTAAGCCAATATTCCCACTTGAGCCCGCATCAACTTCAGTTCTTGTGGGCAAGTTATTTGCTACATCTTGATCATTTGGGTTCAATGGAGGTAATTCAGCTAGCTGATCAATGACATTTTTTGCCTTCTTGATTAGCCAATCCACAGCTTTGCTTGGCCGGTCATAGCCTAATCGGTCCTGCATGCAGAATCGGATCGATGTAATGTAATTCCAACCGGTTCAACTGAATTCAATATTTTTTTATGCATAACATAAATATATATTTCAATAGAAAAACTAAAAATTTCAGCAAAATATCAAGTTTTAAACCCATAATTGCAAAAATGCAAATGAAACATAAATACTAAATCTATCAAATTTAAATCACTTCAAAAGAACAGAAATTAGTGCACATAACTTCTATAGCTAAACAACAAAAATAAGCCGCTAGTTCTATTTAACGACGAATCAGTGACAGAAGTTTAGCAGCATATAATTTTATGTCGTTGAATAGCGACCGTCCGTTGTTAATCCTATAGGCTATTTAGCAACAGGTTAATGACAAATTTCGTAGTTAATTCTTATTTTTTATTTGTTTTTGTAAATCTTGAATCCGCCTTTACCTGCACGTCATAGAATTGAATAGCAGTGTGAGCAGATAACCGGACCCTTCGGTCTCTTGGACCTTTTGAAGTATAGACTTTGCTATGCCGGTCTTTCCGGCCGGTGGATTTGAGAATGTGGCCACCATCGACTTGTATTATTTCTCCTCCGGTTGCTCTCTTCATTAAAAATTCTTTTGCAGTGAGAACTCCATAACTAAAATGGAAAGTGAAAATATATATAGACAAAGAAAAATTAATTTATAATGTATCGCAAAAGAATAAGAGGGTTGGGCCCTATATATATAAAGGGAGAAAAGAGAAGTGGTTATCAATTTATGTATGAAAGAATTTGTTGTAGAACTCAAGAATATCTGCTCAAGCAAAATCTTGGTTTAAAGTTACTCAGAGGAAACCTAATTGGTTGGCTGAAAGTATGAAATCTTTTTTGTGCGACTTTTGGTAGGATTCGACAGCTCTAGATGTCTACTCTAGACTTAAAGGTTGTGTTTTGTTATGGAGGAAAACATTTTCTATATTTGTATGTTTGGTTGATTAAAATAGTTGGAAAAGTATCTTTTGCAGAAAAAATAAATTACTTGAAAATTAGAATTGGCTTCTCAGCAGAAAGTAGAGAATTCAAATTGCATAAGTAATATTTGATTGTCTTCTCTCCACTCTGCAACACCCACTTCATCCCCATCCCTGTCGCCAACTGCCACACAACACACCTTTCACCCCACCCGACCCCAACTCCATCTGCACCCCTAACCCCACCACTCTTACCCTCATCTCAAACCCCCCACCACCCACCCCCATTTGACCTCCGTCCCCTAAACCCATGTTGAGTTCCACATCGATGGTTAAGGGGTACTTGATATCTTTATATTATGTGATAGATTATGGAAGATTATAGAAATAATCTTTGTGTATATTTTATATTTAGAATGTAAATGATTTTGATTTAGATTACCATAATTGTAGCCTAAACTCTAGCCTTGTAACATGTATATTATTGACTTTCAAGGAATGAGAATATCATGAAAAATATTTCCTTCATGGTATGAAGAGCCAAAAATCAGCCCTAGCCGTTTTCTTTGCCCTAACCGAAACCATACCTTCTCCTCTATTCTCATTTCTCATTCACTTGAAGTCGGGTAACAATGTCCGACCAAAACAAATTCCATCCCGCTCTTGCCGTCAACAACGATAAGAACTTCATTCCGGTGATTCTCGAGATGAAAAAAGGGCAATATTGATCTTGTGCAGAGTTATTCAAAATTCATTACCGCGCATACCAAGTCATTGACCATATTATTCCTCCAAAAACTCAATCGGGTGTCACGGAGAAAGACAAGTCCACCGACATTGATATGACTCTATGGTCTCGCTTGAATGCTATAATCCTTCAATGAATTTACGGCACAATATCAAACGATCTTTTGCAGACCATATTGGAACCGGATTTGACTTCTTAACAAGCATGAGAGCGTTTGCAAAATATTTTCCAGGATAACAAGAATTATCGTGCGGTTTATCTAGAAAATCTATTCATCAATGTTAAGATGGATGATTTTCCAAATGTCTCCGCCTATTGTCAAGAGTTAAAAATGCTTGCCGATCAACTATCTAACGTTGGTGCACCGGTGTCGAATAAAAGGATTGTTCTTCAATTAATTGCGGGTGTTAATAAACAATATGATGGTGTTGCTACGTTCATTCAACAAAGTAATCCTTTGCCACCATTTTATGAGGCTCGTTTCAGATTGATTCTCGAAGAAACCCAGAAAATAAAGCAAGCGGCGACTGCGGCCAACAATGCTAGCACTGCCCTTCTTTCCACCAATACCAATACCGATGATTTGAGGCCTCTAAATTCTGGTTCGGGTAATGCATAAAATCGCAACAACTACGGACAGAAATAGAGCCAAAATCACAATAATAACAAAGGAAAGAATAATGGCAGAAGAGGACGTGGTCATGGTCGTGGTAACCAGACCGGCGGTGGCAGCAACCACTAGCAGCAGGCACAGTTTCGGCCCTAGCAGCAGCAGCAGTGGGGGCAGTACCCACCGTGGAGGTTCGACGCCACAACAGTGGGCATCCCCTCCATGCTCGTACCTCACGTCATCATGGGCCAGACCACCACCACCTGCCCGATAGCCCAGGGTTCTTGGTAGCCGTCCACAACAAGCATATGCAGCCCATGGACCATCTTCTTCGGGGTATGATCCAACGGACATCGAGCAAGCCATGCATACTATGACTTTCAATGTTCCCGATGACACATGGTACATGAACACTGGGCTACCCTCTCACATGACGACATCTCAAGGTACTCTCTCATCTTATTTTAATATGAGCTGTAATAAAAATATTATGGTTGGTAGTGGATAAGAAATTCTGATTCGTGGTATTGGGAAATCAAACATTCCCCCCTTACCCGCCTTTACATTTAAATAATGTCCTATATGCACCAAAACTTATTAAAAACTTGATATATGTGCGTCGTTTCACCACTGACAGTAATATTTCTGTTGAGTTTGATCCGTTTGGGTTTCCTGTGAAGGACATTCAGACGGAGATGCTACTAATGAGATGTGCTAGCACTGGGGATTTGTATTCTATCACCACCACCACCAACCACCAAGCCACATCTCCATCAATCTTTGTTGCTCTTTCTCCTACTTTATGACATAATCGTTTGGGACACTCGGGAGCACCTGTGTTAAACTCTCTTAAAAAATAAGTTTATTGAATGTAAACAATCTTTGTGTTATTCTGTTTGTCAGTCTTGCATTTTTGGGAAACATGTTAAGTTACCTTTCTCTTTATCTACTTCGAGCATTGTTATGCCATTTGATATCATGCATAGTGACTTGTGGATCTCTCTGATTTTAAGTTCGGCGGGTCATAAGTATTACATTCTTATTTTGGATGACTACTCTAATTTCTATGGACATTTCCCATTGGAAACAAATCGCAGGTTCACACCATTTTCATACAATTTAGTGCATTCATCCACAGCCAATTTGAGAAGTCTATTAAGTGTTTCCAATGTGACAATTGGGAGAAAATCATTAATGATCAATTTAAGGAATTTTATCGCAAAAATGGCATGGTATTTCGTCTTTCATGTCCACACACTTCTCCTCAAAATGGGAAAGCTAAACGGAAAATACGAGCGATAAATAATTTAATTCACACACTTCTTGCTCATTCTTCGATGCCACCATCATTTTGGCATCATGCTCTTCAAATAGCCACGTACCTCTTAAACATTCTCCCTAGCAAGCTACTTTCAAACTTATCACCCACTCAAACTCTTTATCATCGGGATCCTTCCTATACACATTTGCGGGTTTTCGGATGTTTATGTTATCCTCTCTTTCCTTCATAATAATAAACAAACTTTAAGCCCGTTCCACTCCATGTGTATTTTTGGGATACCCACAAAATCATCGGGGATACAAGTACTATGATAAGTCTAGTGGGAAAATTTTCATCTCTCGCCATGTTATTTTCAATGAGTACCGATTTTCGTTTGCCAACATACACACTCCTTCCCCGCCCTCCTATGATTTTTTGGATACTAGGCTACATCCCCTTTGGCGGGTTCAAATCGGTAGCCCAGCTGCTCAAGCCCAACCTACGGAGCCCACTGCTTCCTCTCCTTTGGTCCAATGACCTTTCCAAGTCGTGGCCCAACCCAGAACAACCCCTATCCCCCTCTGCCGAAATTAGGCTGAGCTCTCATTCAGTTGAGATTGTACCTAGCTCCTCGCAACCCATTGCCTCAGCTCAGACCAACCCAACAACCCTACTGCCACAACGCCTCCAACAGCTCCTAACGGGTCAGGCCCCCTTCAGGTCCATGAAAACGTGTAGCATGCATGTGATTTTTTGGCCTAAGCTCATTTTAATCTAAAATCCTCTGTTAAAACGTCCCCGATTCCCCGTAACCTGAAAGCTTCCTTATCATACCCGAATTGGAAAGCAACCATGATAGATGAAATTGATGCTCTTATGAAAAATAAGACATGAGAGTTGGTGCCCCATCCTTCTAATATGAACATAATCCGTTCCATGTGGATTTTTTGTCATAAAAAGAAATCTGATGGTTCCTTTGAGAAGCACAAAGCCCGTCTTGTAGGTGATTGAAGGTCTCAACAGGTTGGTGTGGATTGTGATGAAACTTTTAGCCCCGTTGTAAAATGGATACTATCTGAACCGTTCTCAGTTTGGCTCTGTCAAAATCATAGTCCATTCATCAGCTGGATGTCAAAAATGTGTTTCTACACGGTCACCTCTAGGAAATAGTTTCATGCACCAGCCTATAGGATTCCGATATTCTATTCATCCAGATTATGTTTACTTGCTGAAGAAGTCTTTATATGGTCTCAAACATGCCCCCTAAGCTTGATATAAGAGGTTTGCTGATTTTGTCTTCACAATGGGTTTCTCACATAACAAATCCGATCAATCTTTGTTTATTTATCAGAAAGGAAATGACATGGCATACATTCTTCTTTATGTGGATAACATCATCCTCACTGCATCATCTGATTCTCTTCGCCAGTCTATTATGTCTCTCCTTGCATCTGAATTTGCTATGAAGGATTTAGGCCCCTTGAATTATTTTGTTGGCGTTAATGTAACCCAACATGCAGATGGTCTATTTCTTTGTCAAAGAAAATATGCCGAGGAGATAATTGAAAGAGCCGACATATATTCTTGTAAGACGTCACCCACGTCGGTGGATACGAGGGCTAAGTTGAGTACCTTTTCGGGGTCTCCATACGACGATCCTACACATTACCACAGTTTAGCAGGGGCATTGAAATATCTCACTTTTACGAGACCTGATATATCATATGTTGTTCAATATGTGTGTTTACATATGCATGACCCGAATGATGAACATATTACTGCTCTCAAATGAATTCTGTGGTATAGTCAGGGTACTCTTGATGTTGGCTTGCATCTTTACAAGTCCACCATTTATGGTCTCACTTCTTATACCGATGCTGCTTAGGGTGGTTGGCCGGATACCAGACGCTCCATCTCTAGTTATTGTGTCTTTCTCGGAGATAATTTAATCTCGTGGTCTTCTAAGCGCCAACCCACTTTATCCCGGTCTAGTGCCGAAGCCGAATATCGAGGGGTTTCTAATGTTGTCTCTGAATCCTGTTGGCTCCGTAATCTTCTACTGGAGCTCCATTGTCCGATCAAAAAGTCTACATTGGTTTATTGTGATAATGTGAGTCACTTCTTATACCAATGTTGATTGGGGTGGTTGCCCGGATACCAGATGCTCCACCTCTGGTTATTGTGTCTTTCTCGGAGATAATTTGATCTCGTGGTCTTCTAAGCGCCAACCCATTTTATCTCGGTCTAGTGCTGAAGCCGAATATCGATGGGTTGCTAATGTTGTCTCTGAATCCTATTGGCTCCGTAATCTTTTATTGGAGCTCCATTGTCTGATAAAAAAGGCTACATTGGTTTATTATGATAATGTGAATGCAATATATCTGTCGGGGAACCCCATACAACATCAATGCACTAAACATATTGAGATGAATATTTTATTTATCCGTGAAAAGGTTGCACGTGGACAAGTTCGTGTTCTCCATGTCCCGTCCCGTTATCAGATTGTTGATATATTCACGAAAGAGCTTCCGCGTATACTCTTTGATGATTTTAGGGACAGTCTCAGCGTACGAGAGCCTCCCGCTAAGACTGCGAGGGTATGATAGATTATGAAAATATCTTTGTGTATATTTTATATTTAGAATGTAAATTTTTCTGATTTAGATTACCATAATTGTAGCCTAAACTCTAGCCTTGTAACATGTATATTATTGACTTTCAAGGAATGAAAATATCATGGAAAATATTTCCTTCATTATGGTCTTAGATAATACTCACTTTTTGAGCTAGCTTTTGGGATTGAGTTAGATCAATGACTGTTGTATTGTTTATGCTACAGATGTTAAGCCCTGGGCATGCAGGGGATATTGAGTCTCACATCGCTGGGTTAAGGTGCATTAGGTCTTTTTATGATCTTGGACAAACCTCCCTCCTAAAGTTAGACCCAAGATTGATTTCTTATCACCCACACACCCACTCTCCCCACCTCACTCTCACAATGTTTGTCTAAATTATATTGAATTTTTTATTATTCACTTACCAAAAATTAAGTACGAAATCACTTATTTTCAAAGAAAATTTCTAGAAAAATATGTTCTCTTTTATACCAAACACACCCTTAGAGTTAACAAGAGGGTTTTGAGAAAGGAAGTAAAAGAAGGGATGCAAACAAAATTAATATTGGGACAATTGGTTTTAGAGAACGACTTGTCTTTGGCCTCTAATCAGATGATATTGAAAGATATACATACACCACGTCATTCCTTATTACCTGATTAGCTTTTCAATCATTATCATTCAGTAGTTTTCTTTTTCATATTCTGTTTTTTGGGAATATTTACATATAGATTATTCAAGAAAATCTATTGATTAAAGATGAAACGAATAAAGGACACATCTTTTTCAACGTGGAATTACTTGGGAATATGAATATGTGCCTTTGATGTTTTTATATCAGAGTTGAGACACAACTAATTACCCCATTAGTTATATTTCTTAAAACTGATTTCGCTTTTAGTTGGATGGAATATAGAGCATCTCATACCGGAAGGGAGCTAGAAGGTTACGCATGGAGATTCAGTCAAATTCAGTAGCTTTGTTCCGAATTTTATTTGGACTATGCCCAGCCCTAATCAGGAGTACTAAAATTCAAAATCCAATCTGTAATCCAAAAATCAAAATAATTTCTTTTAAAAAAATAGGATTTCAATTTTACCCAAACCATGTCCAGCCCTAATAGGGATACTCACAAGTAGATACTATTTAGTCTTATTAGTTGAAAAATAGTTATTGAAAGTTTTAAGTTAAAATTTCAGTATAATATAGTAGAGTTTCACATGTGAAATATATAACTTTCTGACAATAGTTATTTTTAAAAAAATAGGACCAAAAAGTAATAAGTGCTTAGTTGAGATTGATGTAAAAATTTATAAATTTTAAATTTTGAATTGATTCTGAATTAAGAGTACAGTCAATAAAATGCACCCACCAACCCTAATTGAGGAATGATAGCAATATTAACAGCTTTTGTTTCCACTGCTCTTTGTCCTTTGTAGTTTAATTTCTCTTTAAAGTAATGCACTTGCAACAAAGAAAAGGACAACAAAGAAAAGACAAGATAAACGACCAACTTGCTTCATTCTATTTTATTTTTATTTTTATTTTATTTTAATTTCTTTGCTCCCATAAAAATCTAACAATCAAAATTTATTAAATATTTAATCTAAATTGAAAATGGTCATGTTTAGACCAAAACTAATTAGAAATATATTTAAGGTATCGTTTTAAATTTACCTCCAAACATAATGACCATTTTTTTTTTATCATTTTCTTTGAAACTCATGTTTAAATGCACTTCAACTTAATTCAAAATACTCGTAGGTAGTTTCAATTTCAAATATTCTTTTATGAGCTTCAATAAAATATTGTCCAAATGTGTCCTTCCCAATCGAGACGGATTTAAAGTATAATATATGAATTTATGGAAATTCAGTAATTTTTATTCAGACTCGATATTTATATTTTTAAACATTCACTAATAGTTATAAATTTTAACTTTAAACCTAATTATTATTAGTATATATTAATTTAAATCGCTATAAAAAATTGCAAAACTGAAATCTCGAGTCTACCTCTATAATACCAAATAAAAGAATATAATTACCCTTCTAGGAAGGGAAGATCTTTGTAGTTGTATATGATGGTGAACGATACAATTTACCACATGCAATGCAAGTAGCAGAGGCTACCCCCAAAGAAGAGGCAAAGGCGTGCCAATTCTACATATAATGCAATTTTGTACTATAAAGTAAAAGAGACCGTTCAGAGTCGTTGTGGAGCGATAAGTATTCTTTTACTTTTAAGTTTTAACCATATATCTCAGATTCTAGCCATATATATGTTGCCTTTATTAGAAAACATTTTACCCTCTAATGTAAAACTTTCTGATATGATTCTAAAATTATAATCGGGCCAAATACAAATACCGAATATCAAATTGGCAACAAAAATAGATAAAGGAGAGAATAACATGATTGATTCTTACCCACAAACTCCAAAGGACAAGGAGTGCGTTAGGAAAAAAGCATCTCTCTCCCAATTGGAAACCCAATAAAGAAGAAGACTTAATAGTGTTCGTGCTCTCTTTTTCTTGCTCTTTATTTCTAGTTGATAATGACTTGCTTTCATTTTCACTTCATTTAATTATTATTTGCATTAGATTTCGATCTTGAACCGAGGGTCTCGGAAATAACCACTCTATCTACCAAGGTAAAGATAAGATTTGCGTACACTCTACCCTTTCCAAACCCCACGTGTTGGGACTTCACTGGGTATGTTGTTGTTGTTGCTGCATTAGATTTCATTCCATTTCCCCCTTTCATCACAATCCCGCCACCGCCTTTCACTTCTTCTTTGGACACTTGGAATTTTCATTGGGTTAGAGTAATCTCAATGCGTATTATACTATTTTCTCATTTTAGTTTATGTGAATTTATTTGATTGAATGAAGAGTTTAAGAGAGAGTATAAAATATTTATGATAATATTTGTGTAGCTATAAAAAAATTTAAAGTTTGTAAGTTTAAACATGTAATAACATTTGTAGTGCTATAAAAACTTGTCACTAAAGATAAAATGGAATACTTAAATTCATCATCTTTGAAAGGAAAAGTGCGATATAAGCTTAAGCGGAAGGAGTAATACAAAAGGATTCTAAAATCCGTGCACGGTCAGTGTGTAAATGTAAAGCCCTTGATAATTTTTAATGGGTTAACGGTTTATTCGATAAGGAAATTAAGTAATCCACTCCCGCACCGATAAACCGTTAACTATAAAATTTTAATCTGTTCACCAATCGTTAATCCGATAACCCAATACCAATAAGCTAATAAGCCATTTTTGCGGTTGGGTTATTGGTTATGGTTCGGTTTTGAACAGTCCTAGGAAGAGCTGATCGATGAGGATGAGTCAAGCAAGACTGACAGGCTTCTAGCTAGGCTAACAAGCTTCTGAAGATGAGATGCACATGACACCTTGGAAGAATCCCACATCAGGATGAGAGAGGAAGGTATAGAGCTTTGTAAGCATGACACCTTGGAAGAATCCCACATCAGGATGAGAGAGGAAGGTATAGAGCTTTGTAAGCATAATTCAAGCGTCAAATTCATATAGTATGCGTGTATTTTAGGGGTATTGTAGCATGAGCTTAAGTCATGACAATTAATAATTTTTTACACCATCAAGTTAGATACATGTCATATAACAAGAAGTAATTTTAACTTTTATAACAAGTTTGATATAGTAATTGTTGGGTATTGATATTGGTGAATGAGAAATGATTGGAAAGAAAAGTGGGAGTTGTCCCACATCGGTAGTGGAAAGAAAAGTGGGAGTTCCCTCTTGCTTTATAAAATAAGCATTTGTCCCACATCGGTAGTGGAAAGGAAAGTTCTTCTACTTATAAGTAGAATTACTCCTTCTTATTAGTAAAAGGGTTGAGGGGGCAAGGACCCCTCGCGCCGTCGTCGTCGCTCGCTTGGCGTCGGCGTCGGCGATTTGATTGATAATCTTTTTGGACCAAATTTTCTTTAATTTTTAATTATTTAATTAATTATTATTTAATTAAATTAATTAACTTATCCAATCCTATCCGTTAGTGACCCTGACCCGCGACCCGGTTTCTTTTCCATATTTAAATTTTCCACAGTTTTCGGTGGTACATTCGAAAGGTTGCAAACCTTCGAAACAAGATACTTCCATGGTTTGTAAATTCGTTTGATTCCTCAGAATTTTACTTACGAATTTTCTGAACAATACAAACTTCTTCTTCTTTTGCACAAATAAATTCTGTGTGATATACTGCCGTTGAGTGGTTCGCCGCTACCTGAATTTGGAGTACTACTATTCTGGTAAGATAATCGTTCTATCCTGGGAGGGGATATTCCATCAACCTCGAGTCGTGAGGGGAATAATTTCCTTAAGGACACACTTTGAACTAAGTGGGCTCGATTATATTCTGAAAAATTATTCTTATTTTTCAACACTGATTCTGTTTATTTTCAGTGTTTATTATTTACTGGTTTTTTGGAATACAGATTAATAACAGTAATTACCAGAAAAATAGAATAAAACATGCTATATTTAATTAACTTGCACTGATTATATAATTGTTTTTTGAATTATTAATGCATATAATTAAATCCAATACAAAATCAAATCAAGTAACTTCCTATGGTCGAGAAAAGAAGCTTCCCTGGTCCTTTACGCGGATTACAAGATTAATTTTGAAAACACGGCCTAGTAATTTTGACAAAAACAAAAGAAAAGGAAAAAAAGGAAGTTGGTTAGAGTTCCACCATCATATTGAATCTTCAACTGTTATTTTACACCTGTTTTCTTGTGAATATGAAATTAATTAAACGATCAAATAGAGGGGATCCACTTATTACTCCGTAAGTAAACAATAGTTTTTTATGGTTTTCTATCCGCGGTTCGAAATGTATTCATATTAGGATCTGCTTAAATTTAAATTTGCTAAAAAGTTTCTATCGGGGGCAAAGCGCTTCCTAACAAAGACGAATGCCCTCAAACCCCCAGAGTACATCTGATTAAGTATGAGTATTTTTTACTTCACCACAACTTTTATTGGTAAGTAAACTATCGTTGCTAATAATTTAAATTATACATATGACAAAATAAAGATTAATTTATAATTTTTTATACCTCAAATGACACTCAATTATTCAAATTTTTAAGTTTGACCGCATTCCATCTTGGAAGAGAAAATCTAACTTTGATGGCACAACTAATCAAATGAGTATAAAATCATGTAATTTTAACTTAAATAATTAATTCTAACTTCACAAGCATTATGTTTGACGACGTCTGTGAGTAAAATCTTTACGAAGAAAGATTTTTGTTACCTGTTTTTTAGAGGAAGAGGGCTGGTTTATCGCTAGATTCAGAAGTTGACGCGTGCTTGCATATATGTATATATTTATATGTAAATATGAAAGAACCGAGACTAAGGGTAAACCTCTAAAAGGTTCCATCCTCTCCCCTATATTGTTCTCCGACGATATTTTCTTGGGCGAAAGAATGTATATATATGTATATGTATATATATGCATATGCATAGATCTAGTAATTAAATCATATTCTAATGGAATAATATCCATGTTTTCTAATAATTATATGCCACATATTTTTTTCAAGAGTAGATTGATGCCAATGTATAACAGTTTGGAGGAAAAAGGAAGCAAAAGTGTCACTCATCTAAGGAATTATTGGTGAATATTTGATTCTGTCGTATATATTGGATGCATGTAGATGACAGCCAACTCTTTGTTATTACTTGAAAAGGATTTTATTCTTACTCTTCTACTCATTAACTTTTGACACCAACTTCATTTATTCCTCTAACATGTCGAAGTTTCTTTTTAATTAACTATTATATACCCGACAAGTTCACTAAAAAGGATAAAACTCTCCCTATCGACGAATTCTTTGTTTTTAAGATCTGAACCCGAAATATTTAATTAAGGTCGGAGGAATCTCAACTATGATAATAGTGTATATATAATATCTTGTATTATTATGGTAAGATTCTATGAAATTTTAAATTATTTTTTTCTCAATGCAAATTTACAAAATAATATATTATCAATTCCTGAAATGAAAATAGAAGAACCCAGTTTTTCATAAACGATGTCCTCATATAAAGATGAGAAAAAGGATCAAATAATATTTTGATCATATGGATTAAGTACAATTCACTGCATCTCTTCTCGACAACTTTCTCATTTTTTAAAATGAATCAACAGTAGCTTTATTAAAAATAATATTAATAATTTATTCATCATAATCTAAAATAGATTATTACAACTCTAATTAAATATGAATTTAGCTTTGGTCGACTGATTTACTTCTTTTTAACCTCATATGAGGTTCTCAAATCGATTTTTACATGCAATTACAAATTTAGGTACAATGGAGCTCGATGCACGAGCCTCCCGAAGGGAAAAGGATATAATGAACCAGTACTCTATGAAGCACAGATATTCAGGCAACATCATTTCTTATGAAAAAATGATATCACAAAACTATCGCTTCAACTAACGTGCTGAAGGGAAATCTCAAGGGAAACATAAATATTTGACATAAACAGATGAATTTTGGAAGTTCGATATTACAGATAGTTACTATAAAGGATCGGACTAATGACGTATACATCCTTCCAAACGGTGTTTACATTAAATTAAATAATTTAATTTAAATTGAAAATAAAAAGTATATATCAGTTAATCATAATTAAATGATAAAAAGATATATAACTTGTATTTATTAATTTAAAATAATTATCATATATGAATAATGTTTACAGAAATAAGTAGGGGGTAATGATAGGTGATGAAGGAATTCGATGTAAATGCTAACTTACGAGACTTACAAGGTTTTTCTTGCGGAAACGAATTCTTTCATTCCGGACTTGAATTATTGGTTAGTAGAAATTATCATGAAGCAGAAGAATTCATTACTTTTTATAGCCTAGGTTTGTTTTCCACAAGAAACGTTAGAAAAATCTCCTTTCCATACTCTCAAAGATTTACAGATTTCTCACATTACGGAATCGAATCTATTTCAACCACGATTTGAAATATTGATAAGTAGGAATTATCATATAACAAGGATTTTTTGATTTTCACAACCTAGATATCCTCTAGAAAATGCAAGGAATTACTACTAGAAATAGAGGTCACACAAGAAGAAAGCTATATTTTTTGTTGCTACATGTTGGAGGTTGTTACCAAAAGTACTTTTCGCAATAATAAAAATTGTTGCATGCCGTGGTAATAATCTCCGATGTGAAAAGTTTTCGCAACAACTAGTTCAACAATTGTTGTCATTTACGTTTTTAGCAACAATATATTAAAGTTTTGTTGCCATTTAAGTTTTTAGCAATTGTTGTCAATTCTATACTTTCTTGTAGTGAATTTTCCCACCAATAATTAGTGGAGAACTTGTGTTATAAAACATGATTGTCCCACCTCATTCCATCGAACCAACTCATTGGGAAAACACATGGTGAGGAACAAGTTTCCATTGAAACATTTGGAATAGTTTTTTTAATATTTCCGTGTGAAAACACTACTATGTTTTCTTTTCACTAATTCAATCAAAATATTTTTGGGAATAGTCACTGAATATTTTTTAATGGAATTAAAATTTCAGTGGAAAATAGTGATTTCATAGTAGTGAATATTTCTATGTAGTTAACCCTAGTCGTTGTTTGTTTCCCACAAGAAACATTAAAAGAAAACTTCTTTCTTATACCGATAATAATGTATTTATAGGGCAGACACTTTAGGTTAAGCTGAAGATTAACTAATAGGTTAACTGCTAATTTATGCATTCCTTATAAACGAATCAGATCCAATAATATTTTCTGACAGCAAATGTGGGTAAACTTCTACAGAAGAGAAGATATATATGTAGGGTATGCATTAAACTTCAAAGAGAGTGACAGTGGAGAAAGGATCAATGGAAAGAGTTGTCTGCTTGTAATTTATGATCGACTGAATCAGTGCAGAACAAGAAATAGCTAGATGCCAATATATCACAGTCCTCTTGACAACTTGCATTCACATATGGATATATAGATCCAGACATTCATATTTCAGGCCTAGAGAATGATATTTCACTCACTTTTGACATTTATTAATGTTAGGATTTGAGTCCCAAATCTGACTTAATCAGAAAATATTAAATAAGCGAAGAATAAATAACACACAGATTTATAGTGGTTCACTCTCAATACGAGAGCTACGTCCATTTTGCCGCTGCAGATTTTACTATTATCAAAATAGGGAGTTTGTGTTTTTTACAATTCTCTTTTTTTTCTCCACCAAGAAAAACGACGCCCCAGAATATATATAGCGAAAACTAGGGCGAACATAATATAAGCCTGAAATTCTCAAAATACCCTCCGCTAAATACCCTTACATTATAATTTTTTTTAATAAAATTGGGTTTGGCCAAGTGATGGACCACATAAGGTGAAATCCTATCATCCAAAAAATCATATGAATGGGACGTTGAACTATGCAATTTAGCAAACAAAAATTGAGTTTCATCGAAAATGACATGACGACTAATGATGATTTTATTAGATGATAGATCATAGCATTTGTAACCACGATGATTAGATGGAAACCCAAAAAAACACAAGCGGTAGAGAAGACTTGCAGTTTATTTATGGTAGTGGAGGAAAATAGAGGATAACATAAACACCCAAATACCCGAAGATGAGAATAAGACAGGTCTTTTTGATAAAGAATTTTGAGTGGAGATTGGTAGGCTAATCGTTTGCTAGGGAAGATGTTGAGAAGGTAAATTGTCATTTGTAATACATGATGGCAAAATGAAGGCGGTAATGATGCATGGGCTAGTAAAGTACGAACAATATTATTAATGGTGCATATTTTTCTTTAGGCTTTCCCATTTTGTGATGAAGTATGTGGACATGAGAATAAAAAAGATACACAATTAACCTTACAAAATTCCTGAAATGACCCATTATCAAATTTCCTTCCATTATCATATTGAATGTTCTTAACCTCCCGTTCAAATTGAGTACGGATGAATGCTCTAAATGATATAAATGTGGAATAAACTTGAGACTTTTTAGATAGCGGAAATGTCCATAAAAAATTAGAGTAATCATCCAATAACAAAATATAATAACGGTGGCCCGAAGAGCTCAAAATGGGAGATGTCCAAAGATCACTATGAATAATATCAAAATGTAACATAGTAATAGAATTAGAAGAAACAAAAGGCAATTTAACATATTTTCCAAGAGGACAAACATTAGAACTACGAGTGCGATTACACTAAATAAATTTAAAGTGTCTAAGGGAGTCAAAAACAGATGCGCCTTGATGACCCAACCGTGCATGCCATAAAGAAGGTGCTAATGCTGTAAAGGTTGATGGTGTGGCTTGATTTGTGGTGATGGTGGTGTTGATGGAATAAAACTCGCCCCGACTATCACATCTCATTAGATGCATCTCCGTCCATAAATCCTTCACATAAAACCCAAAAGGATAAAATTCAACAGAAACCGAGTTATCAATTGTAAATTTCCTAACAGGCACCAAATTTTTAATTAATTGAGGAGCATGAAGGACATTTTTCAAGGCTAAAAGAGGGTGTGAGGGACACAAATTTGTGTGACCATAACCACAAATAGGAATTGAATGACCATTACCAATAATTATGCCATGATTTTTGCTTAAATTGAAATAAGATGAGAGATTACCTTGTGCGGGTGTCATATGAGAAGTAGCACCGGTATCCATGTACTAATTTGCATCAGGAGAATTTAGCCCAAGTGATGCATTGCTGTCTCGATATCCGTATGAATCGGGGAGGCTGTTGCGCCTGTTGCAGTGAAGGCGTGCTGTGGCCGAGGCCCAAGAAGGCCAGGCTGCTGCCAGTCCTGTTGCGGTCGAGGCCCAAACTGGCTAGTTTGCTTCTACCGGCTGATGGTCTGGCCCAAGGTGCTGTTGGGTATGGGCACAGTGGGATGGACCAAGGCCACTTCCCACTGGCCTAAGGCTGCTGCCAAGGGTGTTATGGCCCGGATCCCTACTAGCTGCCACCACGTCTGCCACTGCTGCCACCGCAGCCACCACCGCGGTCGTCGATGCGGTTTTTGCTTCAGTAATTATAGTTTTGACCCTATTTTCCACCACCGTTGTTACTGTTTTGACTATAATTTTTAGAGAATGATTGAGATTCATCGATTTCTCGAGACGTGACCGCCATCATGGCGAAATGTGCTCCGATTGCGACCTTTTTAGCCAACCCGCCTCTTCTAGAGTGAGCATGGAATGAGTCTGGTGGAAAGGTGGGATATGATTGCTTTGGAGAAGGAGATTTCCAACCCCATTATATGCTTCGGTGAGGCCCACAACCTTTTGAAGAACGAGCCGATCATTCGTGACCGGTGCTCCGACGTTCTTGAGTTGATCCGACATTTCCTTGAGCCTTTGACAATATGCGGAGGCATTCGGAAAATCCTCCATATTGTGTGAGAGAATTCTTTCTCAAGGGTTACGACACGAGAATTTTTGTTATCTTGGAATATATCACGCAACGTATTCCAATCTTCCATCACCGTTGCGTCGGGTTCGATAATTGTATGCAAGAGGTCGGTAGAGATAGTGAAATAAATCCATTGGAGGATCGTAGCATCAAGGGTTGCCCATAACTCCATGTCATCATCGGTGGAAGGAACATTCTCCTTGCTTTTTTCTGGTTTGACGATGTGATGGCAGACTCTATGAGACCTTGAGTGAATTTTAAAAAGTTTCTCCCATTTCGCATATTGGACGTTCTCCATTTCAAGGACGATAGGGAGGTTGTTCTTGATGTTGGAGACTGCAAGAGCAGGATGAAAGGTATTATTTGTGTTAGACATGATTTAGGGGAGAAGAATTGGGCGGCGGAGGGGAGGTAAAGCTGAGTAGGGCACGACGGAATTCTAGTGAGGAGAGGAAAATTTGCCCAAGACTTCTGATACCATGAAAGAGAATAATCCATTGATGATTTCATCAGTTTAATTAGCTTATATACATGATATACAATAGTCATTCTAGACTATAATTACGGAAATCAAATATACACCTAACTAATACAAACGATTACTAAATATATTTAAAGATACAAAAGATCACTAATAATATCCACAAAATATATTTTCATATATTCTATCATGTTCATTCTTATATGGGCTCGAATGGAAACGAAAGGAAGAAATTGTCATCTGTAGCCAATTTTCACACTATTATTGAAGTTATATTTAATTTTTTAAAATTATTTACCTTATAGCCAGTGTTGACGAATTTCCGACATTTGTTCTTCTTAGTTACTATACAATAGTGTATTTCTAATGTATAGATAATATTGAATAAAAAGCTGATTAGGACTATTTGTTTGAGCTAAGAAATCAAATTTACTTTGCTGGCTGCAATGAAGCTTAGAAACTATCAATTGTTGGAGTTCTTGAGAAATCGAAATCGGTAGCTTAAAATTCGAAGTTGGTATATAATATTTCTTATTGAAATTTCTCGAGTGCTATTATTTAAAGTTGAAATCATATTTAAAACATTGTTTGAGCGGGAAAAAATACTTAAATTATCATATGAAAATCAAAATTGTTGCAGCTGGAAGACGCGGGTCTTGAAATTTGATTCTTAAAAGTTGAGTTTATTAAAATGAGTATTATTGGAAAAACTTGAAAAATAAGGATGATGACGGGCGATATAATATTATCAATGCATTTATTATTTCGCACTAAAGGAACAAGTATCTAAGAGATAAGAAATATTTAAAGTTCATGCATAAATGTCTAAATATCAAATTTATGCTAGATCTGCATACTTTTTGTCACGTCCCAAATCATGGTCTGAGCGTAACACGACACTTTGTGTCTGACTGCATGTGACCGAGCGAACCAACTGACTGACTGGATCAACATGTGGTATAAATGAAAGCAGATTATAAATGCACAACATGTTGATCTACTAAAAAATCTGTTGAGATATCATAAATGCGGAAATAATTTGAATAAGTCTGAATGCATAAATAAGTAGCCAACAAGGATATCACCTAAACGCATGCTAAACATCTGGCTGACTGCGAATTAGTCTACGAAGCCTCTAAGTAGTACTGAAATACTGGTTGTTCATCGGTACAAGGCCCCAAACATACCTCGCTAACTAAAATACTATAAAGACTGAAATATGATAACGCCCCGAAAGACTAGGGCTTACCAAGTAGCTGATGCGTGAATCCTAGCAAAATAATCGTCAACCTATAAATCGTTACTTGCATCGCGAGATGCATACCTCGGGCAAAAGGACGTTAGTACATTTGAATTGCACTAGTATGTAAAGCAACGAAAAGATAGAACAGTAAATGTTGATACTGAAACTGAACTGATAACTGAAGTGAACAAGAAGTAAAGAATTTGAATACTTCCTGTTCTGAAATGGAGAATCACCTGCTTTAACTAAAATAATAAACAATATACATAAAAGAACTGAGAGTCATGTTGAAAGGTACAACACTGACATACTGAGCAATGATTCGATGCGACATGTATTCATGAAACTCATTATGAAGACTAAGGCTTTAACTAGTTTACAAACATGTTGATTATTCTAGATTGAGGCTCATGGGTATCAAACATAAGTCTATATTGATTACGTACTGAGCTCACAATGTTCGGAATGAAAGTCATGAACGAATCACGAAACTAGAGAATAGAAGTTCTGCAACTATTCAAAAACTAAGCTTAACTATATTTCTGAGACAATTCGTAATGTTGTAAAAGAACGTGGCGTTGAGAGAATTAGTATTATCCCAAACGTAGAGAGTTAGCCTCACATACTTTAACTTCAAGTTCTTGAGCGTAATACAACGTTCGTCAGTCCCTTTTGACTTTAATCTATATCAATACATGTCAATGGAATCAACATTAGCAACAATTCTCATGTTTTTTCCATCTAGGCATTTTATCAAACCCTTGATGGGCATAAAGTTCCACAACTTTCATTAATGGAATTTTCTTCACCCAAATCACATTCTATTACTAGGTGATTCTAAAATCTGGAATTTTCTTCACCCAAATCACATTCTATTACTAGGTGATTCTAAAATCTTAAATAGGTATAATTGACATCATTCTTCATCACCCATATGAATATAACAATTCTAAGGCAACAATTCAAAACCATACCATAGTCCATATGATTCTCTTTATCAAAGCCATCAACTAATGTCTCAAGAACCCACGGTTTATAATCATTAATCCAATGATATGATTAATTAAAGAGTAAATATGATACCTTTTTGATGTTCAAGCTGCTTGAATCCTAATACTAGGGTTTTCTCTCCAATGGATGTGACTCAATCAATATCTAGGAATTTTGAAGGGTAAAATCATGTTAACAAGGAATTAGGGACTTGAATTCATCCTAAAATCATAATAGAACTTATATTGGAGGGTTCTTGAGGCTTGGGACTTGTTCTCACTGCCTTTAGGGTGATTTTTGAGCTTTAGAGAGTTAGGAAAATAAACCCCAAGCTTAAATATAACTTTAAAATGCTAAGTTTGAAAATTAGGCTAAAATTCCGAAATGTGCATTGGGCCTGCGCTGCACATACAACGTGCATCCCTCTGCAGATCAAAATATCAGAGCGTTGATTTCCCGCTCTGGGCCCACGACGCGTGTCCAACGCTGATGCGCCTCATGCGCGACGCGTGGCTAACACGTATGGTCTGTCTCCTTCAGCATTTTTTAAAGCTCATAACTTCTTATAAAAACCTTTGTTTGTTCTGGTCTTTATATGGATGGAAAGGTATTTCGATGTACTACAACTTTTATTAGGAAGCTTTTCTAAATTCTCATTTAATCATGGGGTTATAGTTGCTTGAAGTAGACCCCGGGGTCACTTTTGCAAAATGTGAAGCCTTCTCAATTTTGATTATTTTCTTTAGAACGAGTCAAGAACTAGTACGGAGACATGAGATGTTACACTTTTCAAGCAATTAAACTTTCAAAATTTTAGTTTAAAAAAAACTTTAAAAAATATATAACATTTGGCTATATCATAAATATGGGATTCTAAATTCGGCTATATGTGCACTTACCATCGACGAAAGAGGACTTTGGCCCAATGACCTTCCCAGTTCTAGAATGAACAACATTTCACGAGTCACGTGACGCCCACTACCACGCACCACCCTCAACGCGTGGGTCACATCTGCAAAGACCAAGACAAATGTCGATGCTCCGATCAGCTCGATATCCAGGCCGTCGATCTCTCACCTTCTTCATGATGAAAAAATCCTAGCCCTCCATTCTGTCATGACCAACACGTGACTCACATTTCACATCTCCTCCACTTACCGACCACTATTCTTCTTCGATATTAGGAAAAAATAGAAAAATCAAAGTGAGAGAAAGCTATTGATATATATATATATATAGAGAGAGAAAGTGGGTGTGTGTGAAGATCTACTAAAGGTATGTGTTCGTTAAATCTCCGATCAATTGATGCAAACTATGTTCTTATTATTTAATCGAAGCGTCTTGCCTATTCATTCCGTATTTTTATTGAATATTCTTTCATGATTTCTCTCTTTATTTTTTAATTAAATTTATCTTGCACAAAGTTACTCTATTATATTATTTTCAGAATTTTCTACAACATTAAGATGTGGTGGTTTCAGATTTTAGACGCTCGAATCTGCATTAGTTTTGAAAGGCTTAATATGTAGATAACTCTTTTTAACTTATTAGTAAAGTTCATTTTAAATACTCGAATTACATTTTGTTTCTATTGAACACCTAAAGACATGATAAAATGTTCCGATTAGACACGTTGAGCAAAATTTTTGCATGTGTTATCAACACTATCATATAGATAAATTAACCACATAGAGTATATCACATCATTTAATTATACACATCAGCCTGAATATGTACATACCCGAGGATTGAGACTAATACGTATATATAATTTTAAAAAATGACATATTACGTAATTGACACTATACCACAAAACTTCTAAAATTTGTGCCCGAAATGTCTAATTGAATATTTTATCATATACCTTAATTTGAGTGACTAAATAAATAAAATATATATCTAGCTCTATCGATACTTATGTTTTGCATATATATACATATATATATCAAGTTCAACCATAAAAAAAAAACTAGATTCTAGCATTGTTTATATTTATTAGCTACACTTGTGTCATCTTCTATAATTCTCTCAAAATATGAGATTTATACTACATAGAGACATATAGATATCTGTTTGAAGAATCTCTTGTATTAGGTTAAGAGATTAAAAGAAAAAGGATTCAGATTATTTAACATACTCGAGTTGTTTCTCAATTTCTTATTTTGGGCGGGTTCCATCATGTTCATTCTTACATGGGCTTCAATGGCAACGAAAGGAAGAAATTGCCATTCTATAACCAATTTTCATACTATTATTTAAGTTATATTTAATTTTTTAAAATTATTTATCTTATAACCAGTGTTGACGAATTTCTGACATTTGTTTTTCTTGGTTACTATACAATAGTGTATTTCTAATCTATAGATAATGTTGAATAAAAAGTTGATTAGGACTATTTGTTTGAGCTAAAAAATCAAATTTACTTGTTGGCTGCAGTGAAGCTTAGAAAATATCTATTGTTGGAGTTCTTGAGAAATTGAAATCGGTACCTTAAAATTCGAAGTTGGTATATATTACTATTTCTTATTGAAATTCCTCGGGTGTTATTATTTGAAGTTGAAATCATATTTAAAACATTGTTTGAGCGGAAAAAAATAATTAAATTATCATATGAAAATCAAAATTGTTGTAGCTTGAAGATGCGGGTCTTGAAATTTGATTATTAAAAGTGAATTTAAATCAAATGAGTATTGTTGGAAAAGCTTGAAAAATAAAGATGATGAGGTTATATTATATTATCAATGCATTTATTATTTTCGCGCTAAAGGAACATATATCTAAGAGATAAGAAATATTTAAAGTTCATGTGTAAATGTCTAAAAATCAAATTTATGCTAGACCTGCATACTTTTCAAAGCGATTAAACTTTCAAAAAAAAAAAATCTTTAAAAAAACTTTCCAAAATTTATATCATTTGGCTATATCTTAAATAAGGGATTCTAAATTCGGTTATATGTGCACTTACCACCGACGAAATAGGACTTTGGCCCAATGACCTTTCCAACACTAGAATGACCAACATTTCACGAGCCACGTCCACTACCACGCGCCACCCTCGTCGCGTGGGTCATATCTGCAAAGACCAAGACAAATGTCAACGCTCCGATCAGTTCGAAATCCAGGCCATCAATCTTTCACCTTCTTCACGATGACTAAATCCTAGCCCTCCATTCCGTCGTGGCCATCACGCGACTCGCATTTCACATCTCCTCCACTTACGATCACTATTCTTCTCCGATATTAGGGAAAAAACAGAAAAATCGAAGTGAGAGAAAGTGTATGTGTGTGTGAAGATCTACTAAAGGTATGTGTTCGTTATTGTGCTCTTAGTTTAAACCCTAAAAATCTCCATAAGTAAATGTATTACCTTCTTATTTTCATTAATATCTAAAAATATGTATTTTTTCATCAAATTGATGTGAGAAAAGTTTCAGATTGTAGTATTTTGTGAAGTTTTTGAATATTTAAGTGTTAATTGAGACATATTGAATTGATTTAGTTCAATTTAGCTTTGAATATTAGTCAAATTGACTCGAAAAAAACGAAACATGATATGTTTGTTCTACGATAATCGTTTCTGGCTTAACGACTGTTTGCTTAGGGTTTCTATCTCTGTACATATACTCTGTGCGTGTGTGTGTGGGTGTGTGTGTTTGTGTGTAGATCTACTAAAGGTATGTGTTCGTTATTGTGCTCTTAGTATAAACCCTAAAAATCTCCATAAGTTGATGTACTATCTCCTTAATTTCAGTAATATCTTAAAATATGTGTTTTTCCATCAAATTGATGTGAGAAAAGTTTCAATTTGTAGTAGTTTTAGTAATAATTTTGAATGTTTAAGTGTTAATTGGAAAATATTGAGTTGATCTAGTTTTTTTTTTTTTTTTTTTTTTGAAGCCACAGCCTCTCGGCTTGTGGAGTTTTATTAATAACATAAAAGGAAACATGGGGCCCCATAGGGGAAGTACAAGCAGGGGGGAGACTTCCTATACCCCCACCTGGCTACTCCAATTTAGCTTCGAAGATTAGTCAAATTAACTCTCGAAAAATAAAAAAAAAATGATATTTACGGCATATTAGTTTCTCAACTTGCGAGTGTGTAACAGTTTGATTTTCGTTTCCTTGAGTTGTATATTTGTGCTAAGATGATCGTTTCTGCTTAACGACTGTTTGTTTAGGGTTTCTTTCTCTGTACATATACTAGTGTGTGCTTCTGCGTGTTTTTTGTGTGTAAACTTAGCTTGCTTTAGTGGAAATTCATTGTATTTCTTTTATCAGTAGTAGTTTCATTTGTGAGAAATCACTCAATTATTTTTGAAGAGCATTTGACATATATTTATGCAATTGCTTTTCTGAACAATTTCAGTTAAGGTTTTGTTGTCGAATGTATGACTTCGGGGACAATGATGAATGATGAAAATCGAGGATCGAAAGAGCAGCAGAAAATGACTGAAAGCAAAGTCTACAGACGGAAGTTGTTTAAAGGGTTGAATAACGTAGGCGATTTGTTACAACATCCACATTCTCAAATCATAGGTCTGGAAGATTCCAATCCATCTCAAAAGATAGTTGGTTCAGAACGTTCTTCGAGTCTGAACCGTTCTCTAATATTGGAGAATACTGGAATATTGGCAGGTAGTGGGCAAGAAAATAGTGCTAGAATCAATTTATCGTTCAGGTCCAAGCGGGAGATGAAAGAGCTAAGAAGGAAGCTGCAGAGTGAGTTGGACTTGGTTAGGAGTTTGGTGAAGAAGATTGAGGCAAAAGATGTACAGAAAACTGGCCCTGGAATTGACAAGGATAGAGGGGCCCGGCGGGTACAGTCAGACATGTCAAAAATGACACCTTTGAATCAGTTAAGTGTATCGGTTGTGGAGAACAGCCATGGTGTGGGTGATAACGTGTTGAAAGAGAAGAGGACACTAAAGGAAAACAAATTTTATAGGAACTCAGATTTTTTATTAGCTAAGGATAAATTTCCCCCAGCTGAAAGCAACAAGAAGTCGAAAGCAAATGCAAAGAAAGCCAGTGGGCCAGAATCTGGATTATCAAATCAAATGCTAAAGAATTGTCGTGCTTTGCTTGAAAGATTGATGAAGCACAAGCATGGTTGGGTGTTTAACCAGCCTGTTGATACAAAGGCTCTTGGTTTACATGACTATTTTGACATTATTAAGAATCCAATGGATCTGGGAACTGTGAAGTCCAGGCTGGAAACAAATCGGTATACGTCTCCTGAAGAATTTGCTGAGGATGTGAGACTTACATTTCAAAATGCTATGACGTATAATCCAAAGGGCCAAGATGTTTATATGATGGCCGAGCAACTTTCCAAGATATTTGAGGAAAAGTGGGCCCCTATAGCGGCTGATTATATGCGCGAATTGAGATTGTTAACGGACTCTGGAGGAAAAGTGGGCCCCAAGAGGACTTTAGACAGGTCAGAATCAACGACCAATCCCATTGGGTCGAAGACTAAATCTGTTGCTCTCCCGCAATCTGGAAGGACCCCTGTACCAAAGAAGCCGAAAGCAAAGGATCCCAATAAAAGGGATCTGACATATGATGAAAAGCAAAAGCTCAGCACAAGCCTACAGAATTTACCTTCTGAGAAGCTTGAAAACGTTGTACAGATAATGAAAAAGAGGAATTCATCTCTTTGCCAACAGGATGATGAGATTGAAGTGGATATTGACAGTGTTGATACTGAGACCCTATGGGAGCTTGACAGGTTTGTTACCAATTACAAAAAGAGCTTGAGCAAGAACAAAAGAAAAATTGAACTTGCAGATCAAGAAAAAAGGGAAGCCGAGACGAATGTTCAGGAGAAGGTAAAGTATTGAGCATTATTTTTGCTGATATAATCCTCTTATTTTTTTGTTTGGGTAATTTTATTTTGCTTTATGTTTTATCCTCTTCTTGCTATTTTGCAGAATGCTAGCCCAGTTGTGGTAGAAATTCTGAAAGAAAGCAAAGCAGGTAATTTTAAAATGTGAGAATTGCCAACTCTTAGATATAAATTGGAGATAATTATTAACTCAGTTGTATGTGCTAGCAGAAGAGAAAGGCACTTCCTCCAATCCTGCTCAACTAGAAAATCAGGAGAAAAATATTAGTCAACCAAGCAGCGCTAGCACTGACTCGGTGTCATCATCAAGTGGTAGCTATAATTTTCTCCTCTTTCTCCCTCACTTTTGTTTTGATTTGCCTCTTTCTTTTGTGTGTGTGTTGGGGGATGGGGGTTTGGGGTGTCAAGATTGGATATTTTTTTAGTCTAAGTCTTCATTTTCCCTTATTGTTTCACGTCAATTGCAGATTCTGATAGTGAAAGCTCCTCAGGAGGTGGATCTGATGCAGAACATTCACCAAAAAGTTGACTCTGTTGTCCAGATACAATGTTCTCTCTTTTGATGTCTCATGGAAGTGCTGGACTCTGTTTCCAAAGTCGATGCTAACTAAAATCTCTTGACTTGCTGCCTTAAGTGATACAATTCCTCTTAGCATGGCTGAAACTAAAGGAAGTTCTTCGCTTGGTTGACCTCCAAGAGGTTTCAGATGCAGAGAACCTTGTTACATAGTTATATCCTGTCCTTTGCAAAATCAAGTCACTTAGTTTTGGAGTTTGAACACGTAGTTTGGTTCTTTGCTTTCTATTCCCGTTAATGTGCCAGTCCTTCTGCTAAAGCGGCGTATATTTGTCTAGACATTGATCATGACTACATATAACATAGGTCTTTTGGCAGGCCAAGGAAGTCCAAAAAGATCGATTAAGTTGTTAAGAATTCTTGGTTTCATATGTTTTCTCACCCTTGATTTCAAAGTGATACTCAACATTATTGTCTACACAAGCATATTGATTATAACACTCCTCACTTGCCTACATGCTTAACCATGTTAAAAATAGATGTCTATATCTTGGTTGAAAGAACTATTTGTGATGAGTGAAAAATTCTATAATGAGATCAGATGCAGTTATATACATGATTTTCTATTTTCGTTCTTTGTTTTTAAGTTTCTTAGTCAGAGGTTGATAAAAGAGTAAAGATAATGTTTTGGACCTTTAAGTTCTAAAATCCGCCAAACATAGAAAAGTGTTACTTTAACTCTATAGTCATGTATTTTTTCAAACATTGAAGATGTGCGGAGGATCATGGTATAAACTTATAAGGCATGCTATGAAACTTTATAAAAGAGTGAATGAGCGTAATATGGATATTACAAGGAAGATAGAGCCACCTTTTAGGTTTATACCTGGTAGATTTATAACAAAAGCTATTATTTTGCTATAAGACTGATGGAAATTTAAAAGAGGAAAAGATTATCTCCAATTGGATGTTCGTTGATGTTTTGGAAATACATAATAAAGTGTCATTAAAAGTCTTTGTGGGTGCTTACGAATAATAAAGTTCAAATAAAATGTTTAAATATCATAAAGGGCATGTATCGGAGTGCCATGTTTGCGAGATGAGAAGGTTTTTGAGATATTCAATTTATTGAGTGATACCAAACATGAATTGCTTGAAAATCTCAAGAATAATAGAAGCTGACTAAGAAAGTTGGTCAAAGTGTGAAAATAGTTGGAGGAAATATAGAGCAGTTTCCTGCTTTCCTGTATTGTATATTAACTTTACATCCTTGCTGATACTAGTCTTCTCCTTAGCTATATCATTCTTGACGTAGTGACAAGACTTGCATCTAGATTCTTGTTAATCTGTGTTTTTTGTTTTCGCATTGATTGCTGCTTGTTTTAGGGTAAATAACCCATTAGTCTATAGCCACTTTAGTGGCTTTGGCGACTGATGGTAGACTAGGGTCATTTTCTCAGTTGGGGACGGGGGTGAGGGTTATGGAGGGTAAGCGGGGTAAGGGAGATGCTAGGCTGAGAATAGGGTCTTGGAACATTGGACTTTAATAGGGAAGTCCATAGGGCTAGTTAAGATTCTTAAGAAGAGGAGGATTAATATAGCTTGTGTCCAGGAGAGAAATGGGTAGGACCTAAGGCTAAGGAGGTAAACGGGTATAAGTTATGGTTCTCGGGTAGGTCAGGGTATAGGAATGGGGTAGGCATTTTGGTAGACAACGAGCTAATGGACAAGGTAGTAGAGGTTAGGATGGTCAACAATAGGATGATGACGATTAAATTGGTAGTTGGACGAGTCCAGTATGAACATTATTAGTGCTTACGCGCCGCATGCGAGCTTAGATGATGAGGAGAAGAGGCGCTTTTGGGAGAATTTGGATGAGGTAGTGGGAGGGGTACCATGCACTGAGAAGTTATTTGTAGGAGGGGATTTCAATGAACATATCGGATCACTGCCCGGGGCTACGACGACGTGCATGGAGGCTTTGGCCTCGAGGACAGGAACGGGGAAGGCGTCTCACATTTGGAGTTCGCTAGAGCTTTTGGGTTAGTGATAGCCAATTCGAGGTTCCTGAAGAAGGAGGAGCACTTGATGACTTTTCGTAGTTCGGTGGCTAAGACTCATATAGACTTTTTGCTTCTTAGAAAGGTTGACAACGAGCTTTGTAAAGACTGCAATGTTATTTCGAATGAGTGTCTTACAACCTGACATAAGCTTTTGGTGATGGATTTGGAGATCAAGATGGAGAAGAAAAGAAGGGTTGTGGATGACAAGTTGAGAATCAAATGAGGGAGTTTGACCATGGCTAGTGCAAATGAGATGGGGGAGAGGTTAATGGCCAAGGGGGCTTGGGGGAGTACCGGGAACGCGACCGATATGTTGGACAGGACGGCCAGTTGCATTCGGGAGGTAGCTAGAGAAGTGTTAGGGGTCTCGCGGGGTATTCGTAGTGGAATGGTAATGTTCAAGAGAAGGTGGACGCGAAGAAAGTGGCGTATGCGAAATTGGTAGATAGCAAGGGTGAGGTGGAGAAGTGGATGAATAGGGAACTGTATAAGATGGTGAGGAAGGAGGCAAATATAGCGGTCACGGCGGCAGAAACGACGGCTTTTGAACGCATATTTGTGGAATTAGAGGAAAAAAGAAGGGATAAGAAGTTGTACAGACTAGCCAAGACGAAGGAGATGAGGGCCCGTGACTTGGATCACGTGAGGTGCGTTAAGGTCGAGGACGGCAAAGTACTGGTGGACGACGCGCATATTAGGCGGATGTGGCAGTCTTACTTCCATAAACTCTTGAACAAAAAAGGAGATAGAGACATTGTACTGGTAGACCTGGAGCAATCTGGTAGGTACCGGGATTTTGGGTATTGTAGAAGCATTAAGGTTGAGGAGGTTAAGAATGTTGTTCGCAGGATGCGCAGGGGACGAGCGACCAGGCTCGATAAGATCCAGTCAAATTTTGGAAGAGCGTAGGCAAGACAGGGCAGGTTTGAAGTAGTTGACTGGGTTGTTTAACGTCATTTGTAAGACGACGAGAATTCTCGAAGAATGGAGGTGGAGTACAATGATTCATTTGTACAGGAACAAATGTGATATCCAGAGTTGCAACAACTATAGAGGTATCAAGCTGCTGAGCCACACTATGAAAGTCTGGAAAAGAGTTGTAGAGATGAGGGTAAGAAGAGGCGTGTCTATTTCTTAGAACCAGTTTGAATTCATGTCGGGGCGTTCGACTACAGAAGCCATCTATCTTATTAGGAGGTTGGTGGAGCAGTATAGGGAGAGGAAGACAAACTTACATATGGTTTTCATCGACCTCGAGAAGGCATATGACAAAGTCCCTATGAAGGTTCTGTGGAGATGTTTGGAGGCTAGAGGTGTACTTGTACACTAGGGCAATCAAGGATATGTATGATGGAGCTAAGACCAGGGTACGGACAGCGGGAGAAGACTCGGAGCACTTCCCGGTGATGATGGGGCTGCACCAGGGATCAACTTTTAGCCCATTCCTATTTGCATTGGTGATGGATGAACTGACGCGACAAATCCAAGGGGAGGTCACATGATATATGTTATTCGCAGACGACATAGTCCTAATTAGGGGTGGCCAGTGGGCCGGGCTCGGGACGGGCGAGCCTGGTTTGGTGGGATCGGGTCGGGGCGAGACAGGGGAAAAGGGCGGGATCGGGGTGGGTCGGGTCAGGCGGGATCGGGATAGGAGAGATTTGCCGAAGTCCTGCCCCAATCCCGATCCCGTCGGAATCAGGTCGGGTCGGGATTGGGATCCCGGGCAGTTTTTTTTTTTGCACTTAATTTAAAAAATAACATATATATATATATATATATAAAAAAACTCAAAAATTAAACAAGATAGTGTAATAAAAATATTCCAAGACTGTTTTTGTGCCTCTTATATTATTTAATAGACATATGATTTTTTTGTAATACAAATACAATTGTCAAAATTGCAACTTTGTGGTGTTGTTCAAAAGTTGCAAATTACATAGTAAAATTGCAATTAAAAAAAATACATTTTGAAAAAAACCTGTTCTAGTTTCTTGATAATTTCCTGTGGTTCTTCGGTTGGAATTGGTATTTGTTGGTCAAAATGATCCACGTCGCTTCCACCACCTTCGGATAAGATTTCGTTGTAGTTTTCGTCTTCTTCTTCGTTGATCTCCGGTTGACCGCACCTTCTCCGCTCCGCTTGTATCCAATCTCTGAATAATACTACAATCTCCAAGCTGTCTCCAGCTAATGAGTGTCTGTGGTCTCCTATTTGATATCTACCGGCCGAAAAAACGCTTGAATGTTCAAAACATCTCGGGCCATCATTGAAAGTATCGGAAAGGTCTTCTCATTCCCCCTCCAGTATTTCAGCAAGTCTTCACGTCCTTCTTCATTGAGAACTGCTTGGTACGGTACAGAACCCTATAAAAAAATATCAAACTCGTTAATTTGGTTAGTAGCGGTACGGCCGCACATTCTATTTCTGAGGCTTTCAATACTAGCCGCAGAAACAACATGTCTTTTGTGAGGTTGTGTTGAAGAAGAAGAAGATGGTATGGAAGTCGGTAGGTTACTAGCACTTTCTTGTTGGTAAAACCTATATACTTTTTGCATTCGTCTTCTACGCTAGATAACAATTCTTTAGTTTGTTCAATAGGTGGTGGGTGATTTGGATTTTTGGGACTTGGAGGTGGTAGTACTTCTATACAATCGTAAATAGTTTCAATAAGTGATTTAGTACCGTCTATTATAATAGTCGGATTTAATACAACACCAATAATATAAATAGTGGGAATAGGAATAAAATATTTATTTTGATAAACATTTTTTTAAAGCTGTCATATAAGCTGGTTTTTCGATATATTTACTAAGTAATAAAAATATTAGAGCTATATAAAACAACATAGTTGAAATAGTAGGATAATAGTTACCAGAAAATTCTTTTGTTGCTTGAAAAAATTTCTCTAAAAATACAATAAGTTCGGAAATTTTTACCCAATCGCTATCTACAACCATATCAGCTGAATTTTGATTATGAGAGTTAAAAAATAAAGTTATAGGTTTTCTATAATCATAAGCAACAAGTAGTTGCTCGTATAAAGAATTTCATCTAGTGGTACTTCTTTTGGAATTTTTCTATAAGGTAGTTGGCAATCGTGACAAGTTTTTTTATATTCTTTTCTTCATTGTATTCTATTATTTTTGAAAATAAAGTTTATAGCAAATTGTATTTTACTAAGAATGTCTTCAAAAAGTGATAGACCATCATTTACAATTAAGTTATATATATATATATATATGACACACACATTTTATATGAAAATGATCTGGAAAAGATGGAGTTAAACTATTTTTTAAAATTGTAATAGCGTAATTGTTAGAAGAAGCGTTATCTAATGTAATAGTCATAATTTTATCGGTAATTCCGTAATAATCGCACACTTGATAAATATTTTCTGCAATAAAAATACCAGTGTGCCTATCATCTATATATCTATACGCTAAGATACGTTTTTGCATAGACCATTTAATCTATTCAATGACAAGTTACCGTTAAATAATCATGGTCGTTAGTACTATGGCCTATATCGGAAGTGATAGCCACTTTGCCATTAAAATGATATAATGAATAACGTAAATAATGTTGATATTCATGTGCGAATTTTAATACATCTCTCTTAACAGTTGATCTAGGAAAATCGTTAAAAGCAGGATTATACATATCTCTAATGTAATGAATAAAACCTGGAGATGAAGGAAATGAAAAAGGCAAACTCTCCACATCAACTAATTTTGCTATTGCTTCCCTATCTCTATGTTTATTGTATTTAGGGCCTACAGTTCCCCCCGTCATAGGGTTAATTTGACTCTGTACTTGGTCCGGGACAGTATCGTATGTGAACCTTGTCCCGATGGAGTGGGCGTTTGCGCACCCGGTTTTGAAGCCTCGTATTGGGCATACCTAGCTGGATGAGCCCTTGCTACGTGTCTCATTAAACCCCCCGTCCCACCGTAACTTTTTTCAGTTTTAAATTTTAAAACATCTTTACAAATTTTACATCTAGCTACTTGATTCTCTACGTCTCTATCAAAAAATGTTCATGCATCTGATTTTAATTGTCGTTTTGCTGGACCTCGTCTCATACTAGGGGGAATATGAGGCATTTCAGTTGAAGGTGCACTAGTGGGTGTTGTCATCTACATTAGTGGGTGTATCATCTAGATCATCGTCTAAATTAAAGTCTTCTTGAGTTCCAGAAAATAGCTCCTCGTCTAAATCTAATGGTATTGTAGGAAAATGTTCAGTATCAACAAAATCATCCTGTGTAGGAATAAGATTTTGTCTAGAAATAGGACCATTGCCCTTGTTGCCCCTGCTAGAAGAAGCATGACCTCTACCCGTAAGCATATGTTTAAATCCTTCCATTATAAATTTGTAATTATACTAATAAATAATTAAAGTAAATGAAATTAAGTGCGCTAAATAAAATAAACAAACAATAATAATTTAATGAAGGAACGAATGTACCAAACGCCGACGTAACGTAGACGTGTAATTGAGGGGTTGAAAATTGAAACTTTGCTCGATGAAAGATACTCAAGCTAGTTGCCAACTTCACTCCCAATTCCCAAATGAATAAATAAAATTGAATATTTAATAGAGAATTTAACCTTGAATAAATTGATTATTTGAATTTTGCTTGTCATTTTATCGTAAAGACAAAGGGGGATTTTGTTTCTTAGCAGTTGAGTGGGTGTACCTACAGTCGACTCGGACCGTATATATAGTTTTGAAATTTAAAAATTGTTACCAAATCGATACAGTGTCACGAAAGACTAGTGGCTTCAGTGACATTTTGCTGCTACGATATTCACTTTGAACTGTGTTTATATACAGACACATGTTCATATATAGTTGAAGTTTACACACACGCACTCACTCAATGCAAGTGCGGTAGGATCATATGTCCTGGTAGAGCGGATTTAGACACAGAAGTCTTATAATGACAAAATAACAGAGACAATGCAAGGTGAAAATTGAAAGAAATAATCCCCTTCATTATTTTATTGATTGAATAGATATATATACAAGTTACAAAATAGGAGAATCCTATTCCTATTCTATTTCTAAAACCTTATTCTACCATAATTCTAACTATACAATTATGGTATGTGTATATCCTAAATATGGTAAGAGTATATCCTAATCTAGGTAACAAATATACTACAATATACACACAATATACTTTCCTTTATATACAAGATTTTGTCCATTGTTTTTCTTTGCTTGCTAGCCGTCTTTGGGCCTCGAGAGGCCCACTGCCGAGAAGGCTTAAGAGCTGCATTGCTGTTGTATATCACTGATATACATGTGATATACACTGTTGTATATTCAGTGTATATCACATGTATATTGCTCTGGTTAACACACCCCCGCAGTCATAGCGGACGATTTTCGAACGCGAGATCGTCCCTAAAATCTTCAAAGAGAACCGCTGGTAGACCCTTTGTAAAGATGTCTGCAATTTGATAACGAGACGGGACATGGCATACGCGAACTTGACCCTTTGCAACCTTTTCACGGACAAAGTGAATGTCCATTTCGATATGCTTGGTGCGCTGGTGTTGAACCGGGTTACCTGAAAAGTAGATGGCACTAATGTTATCGCAATATACCAAGGTTGCCTTCTGAATGGGACAATGAAGCTCCAAAAGCAAATTACGTAGCCAACATGATTTGGAGACCACATTCGCTACCCCTCGATATTCTGTCTCTGCACTGGAGCGTGATAGAGTTGCTTGACGCTTTGCCAACCATGAGACCAAGTTGTTGCCAAGGAACATACAGTAGCCAGAAGCCGACCGTCTGGTGTCGGGACAACCACCCCAATCAGCATCCGTGTAAGAGAAAAGTGTGGATGTAGATGAAGGATACAAGTGCAACCCATAGTCCAGTGTTCCCTGAATATACCGAATGATGCGTTTGATTGCATTCATGTGCTCAACTCTTGGATCATGCATGAATAAACACACCTGCTGAACCGCATACGTAATATCCGATCTGGTAAAGGTAAGATACTGGAGGTCCCTGCAAGACTGCGATAGCGGGTCGGGTCCTCGTATGGTGCACCTGCTGCGGCACTCAGTTTGGGGTTTGCATCAACTGGCGTGGAAGTGGACTTACAGGATGACATCCCAGCCCTTTCTATGATCTCGGCAGCATACTTTCGTTGAGACAAAAACAAGCCACCTGAATGACGCTTGACAGCAATCCCCAAAAAATAACTCAAAGGCCCTAAGTCTTTCATAGCGAACTCAGAAGTGAGCAAGGTCATGATAGACTGGCGCAAGGCATCGGAAGAGGCGGTCAAGATGATATCATCCACATACAACAGAATGTAGGCCAAAGAAGAACCACGGCGGTAGATGAACAAGGAATTATCTGACCTGCTGTGAGTGAACCCAATAGTGGAAACAAAGTCAGCAGACCTTGTGTACCAGGCCCTTGGAGACTGCTTAAGCCCATATAAGGACTTCTTCAACAAGCATACATGATGCGGACGGTTTGGATCCCTGAAACCCAACGGCTGATGCATATAGACTGATATACATGTGATATACACTGCTGTCTATTCAGTGTATATCACATGTATATTGCTCTGTTTAACAAAAATAATGATAACTAAAGCAAATAAATGAGGCACGACAACTTTTGTGGTTCAGTCAGTGAGACCTAATCTACAAGCGAAGAGGAGCAATTTCACTACGTACGCAAACAAGAGTACAAGATTAGAGATATTACTCTTATCAATCCCAAATAACCCGAGAGAATAATCTCATAACAAACACTCTGAAAGAGATTCACACAAGTGGTTTCCCAACACGCATAGTAAATTCGCTCTACCTTCTCTACAAAATCCCCAATGTGCCAAATCATTCTACATAAATTTGTGATCCCTTGCTATAAATAAGCAACACTCTCACGTTAGAAAATACACTACCAAGATTTGAGAGTTCCATTTCCAGTGTCTTCCTCTCCTCCTATTGGGTCTTGAGAAACACTTGTGTGAACCTCTACATGGTCAATGAAGATTCATATACTCTCTCTGTTCGTATTTATGTGAAGGGTTTCGGAGTACCAGAGTCAAAACACTTAAATTTGACTATGAAATTGGGTCTAGATTCTTCAAATCTTTTAAACTAAAATTAACATATTTGAAAACTACACAAAAAACATTACAAATCAACATATCTATTGATTCTAAATATTTAAAAGAAGTTTGGGAAAATTATCATCAAAGAAAAAACTATTTTACTCCTCAAAGAGTAACACTTCACATAAAATGGGATGGAGGGAGTATATGTTGGGCTACAAGGATTTGCAGGAAACGGAAATTACAAGTAACTGCGTATGTAAGAATTGAAATTACAATTTTGTTGAACACGAAAAACTGGAAACTTGTTTTTGTTGAGTCGAGTGTGGCACTCTGTCCTTAAGACAATATTGTCCCGTATGTATCCTTTATACGTCCTGGAAAATTCGTCTCCCAAGATAAAACAGCAATGGAACTATTGAGCAAAGGAAACTCAAGAGCTACCGTGAAGAATATTGAATAACGAAATGATGCTTGGAAGATTAGGAAGAAAGCGCTTCTCGCTTTGTGTATTTTTCGTGTATATCAAGTGTGCCTCAACAATGGTGTAAGGGGTGTTTATATAGGAGGAAGAGGAATTTGTTTGATCGCCTCCATAACACCATTATTGGCCAAATAATGACCATTATGGAGGTAGTAAAGCCACCAAATAAATGGAGAAAATTGCCAACGGATTGGCCATTATAGGAGGTGTAATTCAACCAAAATAAATGGCTGAATTGAGTGCTGGATGTTTATGGACCGTCGAAATTCTGACTTTCTGAAAACTTCAGGGACCAAACAGTACATCTTGAAACTTCAGGGACCAAAATGTACATCTTGAAACTTCAGGGACCAAAATGTACATCTTGAAACTTCAGGGACCAAAATGTACATTTTGAAACTTCAGGGACCAAACTGTACTTCTGACAACGTTTTCTGGCCCAAAAATATAATATCAGAAGGCCCACAGCCCCCGACCCGCGGACCCGCGGACCCGCGAACCCGAGAACCCGAAACCCGGAACACGGAACTCGGAACCGGACCGGACGGGCGGGCGGCGGCGGCGCGCGTGTGGTCTTTCCTCGAACCGAAGCACATCTAGGTCTTCCCTCCTTTAAACACATGGGATACCCCTCGGGGTCCCAAACCCCAAACCAATTTTGAGTCTTATATACACAACAATTCTTTCTTCCTTCACCGATGAGGGAGAATTGAACACAATACCACACTTTTCCATGCTTCAAACACCTCACTTCGTTGACCAATATCTCTTTCATTTCTCAATGAAATTTGACGATTCTTGGCCCTACGGTTATCTATGATTCCACGCATCACGAACCATCTTCATGCCGTTAACGACATGGATACCAAGGCCCCCTTCACCCGTTTCAGCAGGCGAAGAGTCCATTTCATCGCCAGCTTGTAGAGGATCTTCCGTAAGGAACCGGGCCATGCCCATAACTGTTAAGTAGAACAACATCATTTGCTGCCATCTCTAAAATTCTAATCCCATGAATTTTTTAGGGCAATCATGGTGATGTGAGGCAGAAGGTGTAGCACCAGTAGTCGGGAAGGCAACGGTGTTCTCGCTTGAACGATGAGCAGCGCGCAGCGAGAGTGGCAGTGAAGGCATCGAGTTGCTTTGCCTTGGCCGATGGCGGGGAAGGCGCAACGTTGCCTCAAGAGGCGACGACGTAGCGACAACATCGGTCATACTTCCCGACCATGTTACGAAGCGATTCTGATGAAGCCAAGATTGTCTTAAACTTGTTGGTTACAAAGGTGCAGGAAACGAGAATTACAAATAACTGCAAAGTAATACAAGAACTGAAAATTACAATACAACAACAAAACTGAAATTGCAATTCTGTTGAAGAAGGAAAACTGGACCGGACGGGAACTGGACCGGACCGGACGGGCGGGCATCGGCGGCGCGCGTGTGGGCTTTCCTCGAACCGAAGCACATCTAGGTCCTCCCTCCTTTAAACACATGGGATACCCCTTGGGGTCCCAAACCCCAAACCAATTTCGAGTCTTATATACACAACAATTCTTTCTTCCTCTACCGATGAGGGAGAATTGATCACACACCACACTTTTCCATGCTTCAAACACCTTACTTCGTGAACCAATATCTCTTTCATTTCTCAATGAAATTTGACGATTCTTGGCCCTACGGTTATCTACGTACTTAGTACATCATGCATGTGTGAAGAACCAGATTCTCCAACATACGTAACACTAGTGTTTAAGCCGTTAAAGTTGGTCGGTCGCAACTCCCGCCAAAGGCTAATTTCCAACAGTATATATGTGTGTAACTTTTTATTTTTACCATTGACGCACGTTAGAGCTTCAAGACTTGAATGTTTAGTGCAAACAGTTTATCTTCTCTTTCTCCTTTAGTTTTGATAAGGGAAATGATAATTTCAATTATTTTTGCTTCCTTCCAATCCCAGATATCACTATATTTATGTGTATCTGCTTACAATACATCTTTACGGATCTTAACATTGAATGGAGTTCAATCAAAGCCTAAGATATTGGTGCTTCTTGTGATTCTTTTGCCAATGATTTTTGTAGCTTTAGCTTACATTTTCTGATTCTTGAGTACAGGTTCCACCCAAGGAAACTCCATCTCCTAAACACTCGGGTTTACCTCTCAATGCATATATGCTTCATAATCTTGCTCATGTGGAGTTAAATGCTATTGACTTGGCTTGGGATGCTGTTGTCCGTTTCTCACTGTACAGTGACCTCTTGGGTGATGGGTTCTTTGCTGATTTTGCTCATGTGGCTGATGACGAGAGTCACCATTTCGCGTGGTGTTCCCAAAGATTATCTGAGCTTGGAGTCAGGTGATTAATGAATATAGGTACCTTTCAAGTTTGTCATGAAAGGTTTTGTAGTTAATAAGGTGGATGCTTATTATGGCAATCTTTAGTATTTTGTTGTCAATACTTTTTTTTTCTTCGATATTTTCATCTTAGCTTTCTACTCGTATTTTTCTCAAACCTGTTTTGATAAACGCTTTTCTTGAGCGGAGGGTCTATCGGAAATAACATCTCTACCCTGCAAAGGTAGGGGTAAGGTCTGCGTACGCCCCACCCTTCCCGGACCCCACTTGTGGGATCACACTGGGTATGTTGTTGTTGTAAGATGGATGCTTATATCTCTTTGCTTTATTAAACAGCTATGGTGACATGCCTGCTCATAATTTGCTCTGGAGGGAGTGTGAGAAATCTTCAAATAATGTTGCTGCACGGCTGGCTTCAATCCCACTTGTCCAGGTCCTCCACTAATTTTACAAAGATTGATAAAACCAATTGCTTTAACATTTGGAGTATTATGTATTGAAGATTGTTCGAGATCAATTTTATAGATGTGTGATCATGCTATATCCAGGAAGTGTAACAATGTTTGTACTTATATATATTTGTTAAAGAAGGGTCTAACAACAAGTGTGTCTCGAATTGACATGAGATTGATAGAAAACGAGAATCAACTGTAGAAATGGTTAAGTACTTGTGTTTAGACGAGGATGTTTTCTGCATATTCTAAGAAAGCTTCGAGATGTACTTATTAAGTAGAGTAACTTGTGGAGGAAAGATGATAATATGGGGGTTGGGGATGTGAATTGTGGTTTCCAGATGTGCTTATTTCTTGTTGTTATATTGGAAGTTCTGCATTTTGACATGTTATGAAAATTCCTGAATTTTTCTTATTGCTATAGGAAGCAAGAGGTCTTGATGCTGGGCCTTGGCTGGTGCAAAAGCTAATTGGCTTTGGAGACCATAGGACTTCCAACATTGTAGCCAGAATTGCCGATGAAGAACCCCTTCCACAACTTTCAGAGGTCCATTTTATTGTCTTTGTTTTGTTTAGGTGCAGGCACTCTCCAGCCTCTTTAGTGAACTCACTAATTTCTTTTACAGATTTACTAGAGGAATATAGCATGGAGATAAAAGGGCCATTCAATCATTTGGCTAGAGATGAAGCTGGTCTTCCACAAGAATGGTAAGTTGACAGTTTGATAGATCACATTTATTCTCTGATAAAACTGAAAACGCTGTATTGTTGGTACCTAGGTATGATCCTTCTTCGAGTGTAAACGATAAACAAAAGAAGCTATCTCAGGTATTCGAATCCTTCGACCTCAAGATGGGAATTATAGAAAAGCTCCTACTTTCCTAGACGATTTTATATTCTCTATTTTCGAATGAAGTCTGAGGATATGGAAAACAATGCAGGTTTATGATCGATTGGAATGCATAATTGCTATGGAGAAGGAGAACTCGAGTCTGGACACTCCAACCCGATGATTCTATATGGAGGAACTGATTCTACTTGAAGCACATATTTTCGCAACAGCAAGCACTCCAGCTAAAATTCCAGAGAGCTGGTCTGTCAATTGTAAGTTGACTGTATACATCTTTGATCCCACAACCCGAGCATGATTTATTGTCACAACTCTAACCTAGTTGGCTCTGTTCTAGTACTTCCAGCATAAGTTTTAAGAAGCCAAATCGGTCAGCCATAGCAGAAAGCCTAGACTATTGACCTCACAAGCTTAAATTTCCAGCTAAGCTCTGATGGTTCGTCGAAAGGTTTTTATCTTTTATGGCTGGATTCCTGGCATCAAACTGGAATGAAGATTACCAGAGGCGGATATACGATGTATGGTATGGGTTCGAAAGAGCCCAATAAGTTTGGCTCAGATCATATATATATGTGTGTTGGGAATTTCACCAAGTATGTACATATAATAATCTGTGAAAATAATAACATAAATGGGTTATGAGTTCGGTGGAAACCAAGGCGACGCTAGAACCTATAAAATTCAAATCATGGATCCGCCTCTAAGGATCGCCTTACTTTCATGATCAGAACACTGGCACAATATTAAATTTTGAAGATTTCTCTCCTTTCCAGATTCTAGTCATGTTGTAGTATAGCTATTTCTTTGGCAGGGTGAAATGTTTGGTTTAACAAGTATAGCTATTACAGTTTGTAATGTTTAAATAGCTAAAATATTGAGATCTGAGTGTTTAACTTAAGATGCCATTTATCTACCACCAAGGGATGGTGTGATAGTTGTGATTCCTCCCCTTAGATAGAGATCTCCGGTTTGAGTCCTTAGAATGGAAAGTTTTTTTTGGCAGGAACACGTTAGCCCTTCATGGCACGCGGATCCGGATTAGTCGGTCCAGTAAGCTACGGATGGTTAAACCAAAAAATGAAAAAATCAAATCCCATTTATCTGTGGGAGGTTGCTTGTTTACTTGTCCATGTTTCTAGGACATGTTTGATGCTGATCATCATAATTTTCAGTATATCCTTGAATTAATTGCAGGCTGGTTCACAACTTGTTCATTTCCTCTTATTTGATTAGTGCTATTTCACTTTGACTCTTTGGCTGCGATTTTGAGACATTAGTAGTACTAATACTGTGATTTATACCACTTTTTAGCAAGCAGTCGCGCTCGTAGTTGGAGGTAGATGTAGAGTTCAACTTATAGGTTCATTTAAACTCAATAATTTCGGCTCAAACTTATTCACTATATAAGTACAAATAATTAATTTCGAACACAATAACTCAAATAAATTATAATAAAATTTTGAACTCGAACTCATTAGATTCAAATCGTGAATCGGTTTCTGCTCGTGGTCTTGTCATATACTCGGTATGCTTTATTAGAAATGAATTTTACATTTTAAGTTCTATTAGGCGCCGATAAGAACAAAAATTATCCTAAAACCAAACAAAAGAAACCAAATCGACTTTGGTCTTTGTTTTGTCATTTTCCCTTTACATTCCAATGGCGTGAAACATTTGACTTTTCCTTAAGGTAGCAAAAGAAGAATTCAATTCATACACCTATAAGATCCAATCTCTTAAATGAATCAATTAGTTTTACATCTTTGAGAAACAAACATGAAGTGTGCAATTATTTTTCATAATAAGGTTAATTCTAGGTAGGTATTGAAGTTTAATTTTTGTGCACAAACAATGTAAAGATCTGATAGACAAAAAGATCAATTGTGTGCCATTTTCAATTTTTTATGTATAAAAATAAAGATATCTGGTAAAAATGACATAAAATAAAAAATAAATTTATAAAGGATCACAAAATTAATTGACATTTGTATAAGGTAACCTAACATCAACTAACTATTTATGGTAAATCTAATTGGCATATGTATACGTAACTTGCTATAATTGATCAACACTTAAGAAAAGTGGTACTTTCTCTTTGTCTTACCGTCTTTTAAGAAAGATATATTGATAGTACAAAAATTATTTTTCGCTATCATTATATATAAATTTTAAGAAATGTTTATCCAAACCAAAGTAACCACTTTTCACATCAAGTTATGTTTTTCAAAGAAAGGTTCAACCAAGAAAGAAAAGGGCAAGACCATAACGTTAAAGTTGGTTGTTCTTTTGGACGAAATGTGGGGTTCACAACTCTCACTTCTTGTCTTGCATATAATTTTACTCTTCTCCCATTTTATGTTGACATATTCTCATTTTTAATTTTATCGTTTTACATTAATAAGCTGAGTAATTATAGCAATACAAATGTTTATAGCTTATTTGAAACGATAATTGTTTTTCTTTCTTATATGCAGTCAAATATCGATACATAAAATGGGTTAAAGTGCACAAATAACCCCTTTATGGGCCATGCTAATATTTTGTCATGTTTTAAAAAAAAGTGCAAATTATAATCCGTACATTACACAATCGGGAGAATGTAAAAAATTACATTCTAGTCTATCCAAAAAGAATAATATATTTTTGCATTTTAAAAATAATTAATTTTAAAATTTTCATTTTACCTATTATGAAATAATTTATTGTTATACAAATGTTTATAACTTATTTTAGACCAAAAATTCTTTTTTCTCAACCTTCTTGCACAATCAAATACTCTTAGAATGCATTGAGTCCACTAATAGCCCCCTCCCTGGCCATATCAATATTTTGCCATGTTTAAAAAGTTTTAGACCAAAGTGGATGCTAGTTTGGTCATACATTTAGTAATTACGTCGGGTCTTAAAGTTTTCAGGAGAGATGATATTCATGATTTCTCAAGTTTTTATAGTATTTTGCTATGATTTTTTATACGGTTTTGAATTGCTTACTTTTATGTCGAAGGTCTGTCGAAAACAACTTGTCTACCTCTAAAGTTTTGTTGCTCTCCATGGAGCTTTTGGCCTAATAAGTTTCATGTTACGTCAATTTAAGCTTGCTCGATCTGTTCAATGTACACTCTACCTCCCAAGACTCCCATTTTGTGGATTTCACTTGTTGTTGTCGTCGCTTTCAAGTAAAGAATAAAGCAAATAAACGCATCCATCTTCTTTTTGCTCTGGAATCTCATTCCTCCTCTATCAAAATAGCATCCAACCATCCAGTCTCTTTTTATCAATACATCCGAATCTATAACCAGTACATATTATAGACGGTTATTTATAGACCATTATTATTATCAAGCACAAATTGCAGAGAGATTTTAGTCTTCAGAATTCTCCATAGAAGACTAAAAGAGAAATAGTACTAAAAAATTCAGCAGAAATAATGTGTTGTGGAGAAGGCTGTAGGCCATTGGCCTTTCTTCTAGGCCTCCCTTTTGCTTTGCTTTCTCTTATCGTCTCTCTCGTCGGCATCATCATCTGGATCGTCGGGTTCGTTCTATTTTTTCTTCTTCTCTTTTACTCCTTTATCTAGAAAACGAAGCGAATTCAGTATTTAAACTTTATAGGTTTTGAAATCTAGTACGGTAGCTTCAAGTGCTAGCAGCTGCCTTTTAAAGTTAATCTTCATATAGGAGTAGTATATTTAGGGTGTGTTTGATCCGAAGGAAATGTTATTTCTTGAAAATAAGTAATTTTTTTACTTATTTTCATAAATCGATAAGTAAGTAGAAAAAAGTATTATCTTAAAAATATTTAAATTAATCCTGGCAAATACTATGCCGATTGACTAGGGATGGTAGAGGTGGGCAGGCTTGGGTGGGTGGGGGTTGGGAGGGGGGGGGGGGGGAGAGGAGGAGGAGTTGGAGATGGAAGGAGACAATCAACATAAAATGTGAATTATGAAACTTTTTTCCTCTGCTCATCAGAAGAATTATTTTTTAAAATTTAAGCGATTTATTTTTCTAGAAAACATGTTTTTCAATTTGTTTTGACCAATCAATTGTGTGAAAGTTGAATTTTTTTTTATTAATACACCTTTTTCAAGACATATATGGATCAAAATTACTGAATATTGTCAAATTCGTATCATGGAGGCTGCCTCCACCCGACTAGAAATTGGGAATTTAAAATTTAGAAAAAGTGAATGTACTTATTGAATATATACACTTTTTTAAAATGTATTTTAATTGATAGTCGGATCAATTTCTTACTTATTAGTGGAATTGTTGAACTTTTTTTATTTTTGTGAAATATATGTACAGGTTGACGTTGAGTTGCATATGTCCGTGTTGCCTCTGCGTAACTGTGATGGTTGAATTGGCGCTGGAGTTAATAAAAGCCCCAATTCACGTTATGCAGTGGTTCACTGATCAAATTCCTTGTTGAGGCATTTTCTACAGGCTTCTTCTATCACTTCCCTTTTTCATTCTGCAATATTTTCGGTATTGGATTTAGAGTGCAATCTACAGATATTCAGTATAAATATTTATTAAATTTTGTATGTATCAAAAATTTTATTAAACATCTATAAATATTTGATTGTCAACCCAGTCATTATTGATATGAGTTTGAAGTCGTTGTAGAAATATGATTTTAAAAGATCATGTAGTTGTTGATGGATGTTATTAGCTTCATTAATCTTTTATGTATCCTTTCCGGGTACTTTGTTATCGGTAGTCAATTATTTGCTTTGCTTTTGTTACAGCTTTTATGTTAACACATACCTTCAGTATTTGGATTTGAACTTTTATGAGTTTGAGCTTGAAATTTCTACACTTAACTGGTAAAACTTTTGACACATCTACGTCAGAATTGATCTCAAAATCTTAATATCACCCTTTGTAAAATCTTAATAATTGAACATTCGCCATTCCACACAAACCACAATAAGGGTAAATACCTTCATTAAGAACAAGCTTTAGATGACCCAACAAAAAGGAGTAGGATGCTATTGATCTGTCTTTTGCTAGCAGAAGAATGTCTCTCTGCCAGACATATTACAGGACTACAAGGGTATAAACTCCGACTAAACATCACCCTTAAAAGAAAAACATCAGCAATTACGAAAACAAGTTTCAGGACCCCTCAAAACTGACCCTTGGAAAGAGCAAAAAAAAACACTTGACAAAAAACAACTAAGATGCTCAAAATGCACAAAATTTCTACTGTGGCTGATCTTCTTTCTTCTCCATGTGCACTGATCCACCACTTTGAGGGTGCCCACGTCCAGCAATAAGATCTGTGGCTGTCTTGCCTATTTCCACTATAGTTTCACCAATGGCTTTTAACAGTCCTCCTGGCTTCTGCTGCTTGATTTCCTCTCCTCCTGCTGATTCGCATTCTTGAAAATCATCACTTCCTTCTGCTTCCCACTTTGTTTCTTGCTTTTTCTCACTAATAAATCCGCCTTCACTTTCTCCCTGTACAGATTTAAATCAAACAGTACATGATGGTCATGGCACGGGTGAAGTTAAAACTGAAATCAGTACGAACATTAGTGTCAAAACATAGAATAATAATACTAGTAATACTAGAAAAGCAATAACAATTCTATGGCCGACTTTCGTCTCTGTTCGACCAATCGGTCTCACAGTCAGGCAAGCTTATACCATTACGCTCACGAGCACTACATAAAAAAACATATGTGCAATGCGTATTCGATCCAACCAAGCTCCCACTCAAGCTTTGCTTGACGAGGAAGCATGTAAAGAGGTTTCTTGAAAATTGTCATGTAAAGACTCTTTCTTGAAAATAGTCAAAATCTCTACCACTGAGGGAAGGGAAAAATAATAACAACACTGCCTAGGAATCACCTAAGCACCATCAATGGAAGCATTCAACAATTGCCTGCTTTTCCATACCTGAATAAGAAACCTATATTGTTGCGGAGGGAGACATGTAAAAACGCTTCTTAAACTCTTCCACGAGGACTCCGGATTTCAACTAAGCCACACTAGTGGTAGCATTCGGCAATGTTTACTTTTCATCAATAGATTTCACCTTCTAATCAATCTCTCTTTCAAATACTTTCCAATTGACACTCAAATATTTCCCAATTGAGCCATTTCTTATGTTATTGTTTTACATAGGGTTACTCTAAACATAGAAATATCTAACAGAAGTGTACCTAGCAAAGAAAATTACTCTATTTTTACCTGGTCGTATAATCTCTTAGCTTCTAATCCCCCCTCTGCTTCAACTTTCTTTCTAGCTGCATACTCTGCTGTACTTCCTTCAGCTGAAACTACATAATCCTTTGCACCAGCCACCTTATTCTCTACATACCCCACAGCACTCATTCCAGCACCAGCAACCCCATCCTTTGCGGCCACCGCCTTTTCCCCGGTATACACTGCAACACGGAGTGTCAAACAGGTGGATTGGCTAAATTTAGACCGGTCAAAATAGACTGAGTGAATAAATAGCAGGTCAAATATGACCCGCCCAAAAATTATTTGGGCTAATGGATTGGTTGAAATAGGCTAACAAACAGGTTATAACCAACCGTTCAAGTTTTACTAAATTTTAACTTTTTCATTTATTTTTTATCATTTACTTAAATACCTCACAAAACTTTTTCTCCCTTATTGTAACTGTATTTAGCATATCAAACAAACAAAATACTTTCTAAAATATTAACAAAATTTCTCAAAGTAAATTTGAGTTGTATCTGAAAATGATTTGAATTGTTAAATGACCCGCTCAAAGTTGACGGGGTCGGACTGGTCGTGTTTTTATGGGCTAATATTACCTGCAACATTAGAAGCAACACCAACCACAGCTTTGGTGGCGTCTGCAGCTTTTTCAGCTGTATAATGTGCAGCTCCCCAGCCAGCCACTGCAGCTTTATCCTTCACAGTCTCAGCTACTTCCCCTGCATATCCTAATGCTCCTTTGCCCATTTCTAAAGTGATGTCTTTCGCTTCTGTTGCCTTCTGCCCGACATAGCTTGCCGCATTCTTGGTCTTTTCCGCCGTGACCTCTGCACTTTGCAGGGTATAGTCTTTAGCCTTTTTTGCTGATTGAGCTGCAGTTTGTCCAGCACTTGAAAGGGTATCTGTAGTAGCAGCATAAGCTTGATGACCCTTATCAAGAACTGTGTCTTTAGCATAATCTTTAGCCTTTTGTGCTGATTGAACTGCTGTTTGTCCTGTTCTTGAAAGGGTATCACCAGTTGCAGAATACGCTTGATGACCCTTCTCAAGAGCTGTGTTTTTAGCATGATATAGAGTTTGGCCTGCACTTGAAAAGTATCTTTAGTATGCATTTACATAGATGTGATTTGAAAAAGAAATATTGAAAATCGAGTTGTATTTGGACATACAACTAACTTGAAAAAGTTGAAATTTTGTGAGTTGAGAAAAATTCACTTGAAAATCTAGTCAAAACCAATTTGAAAATTTGAAAATTATATAGATATGACAGTTAGACCGAACTCAACACAGAAGCCAACTCATGAGGGAAGGGAGGATTGTGCAAGTCCATATAAACAGTTCACCAATCCGTTGCCTCACTGTTTCCTAACAGTATTGGACTCTAACACCCCTTCACGTCCGGGCCAATTGGATCGTGGACATGTAACAAGGGGGTCCAAACAAGGACGGACCTGGGTAAAGATATTAGATACGGGACTTGGGCCCTGACTCAACTCAAAAACTAGAGAAAGATTAGCCAAGTCCATATAAGCAGAACGTCAATCCATTCCTAACCAATGTGGAACTCTACCCCCCCCCCCCCCCCCCCCCCTTCTAACAAGGATCTATCTTCAAATTTTAAAAGAAAAAATGAGTCCAATGTATAACCATATACTCTTGTGGAAAAAAACAAAAAACTGTATGGACAAACAGGAGCTTAGATGAAGCATAAACTTGCTTACCCGTCTCAAAAGCAGTGTCTTTAGCATAATCTTTAGCCTCTCCTGTATTTTGCAGTGTATAATCTTTAGCCCTTTTTGCTGATTGAGCTGCAGTTTGTCCAGCACTTGAAAGGGTGTCTGTAGTAGCAGAATAAGCTTGCTGACCCTTCTCAAGAGCGATGTTTTTAGCATAATCTGCAGTTTGTCCAGCACTTGAAATAGTGTCTTTAGTTGCAGCATAAGCTTGATGACTCTTTTCAGCAGCTGTGTCTTTCGCCTTCTTTGCTGATTGAACTGCAGTTTGTCCAGCACTTGAAAGGGTATATGCAGTAGCACCATAAGCTTGATGACCCTTGTCAAGTGCTGTGTTATTAGCATAATCTACATTCTGTCCAGCACTTGAAATGGTATAATCTTTAGCTTGTGCTGATTGAACAACATTTTGTCCTGTGTCTTTAGTTGCAGCATAAGCTTGCTGACCCTTATCAAGTGCTGTGTTTTTAGCAGCTCCAGCCTTATCAGCAACATAGTCATATCCACTTTGAATGCCATGTGTCATACTGTCTTTGGCTTGTGCACCTTTTTCTGTTGCATAAGCACCTGCACCATAGGAAGATTTAAGAATGTCAGGATTGAGTTCAATTGAAATCATCATTTATTCATATTCAACATATACCATAGGTAAACATGTGAAAGATCCTGAAGAAATAGTACACTACACATTAAGTTTTGAACAGAGAATCTTGAATCTATTAAATATAAAAGGCCGAATATCCTGATAGACACTCATACTTGTACCGTTTTGACATTCAGCCCCTTAATCCACTTGTTTTTATCCGGATTCCTCAACTTGATCACTCCTTCGAAAAACTAATTTTGATCGAGTTAAGGTGTCTGGATGAAAATATGTGAAAATAGGGGGTCGAGATGTCAAAACGGTATAAAAGAATTTTATATTGACACCTCAACTTGATCAAAACAAATCTTTTAAATGCCTTAGAGGGACTTAATTTTGATCGAGTTGACGTATCTGGATAAAAACCTATATAGCATATGTTAGGCTACTAATAATGCAACTATAGTATCTATTTAGGCTACTAATAATGCAACTATAGTATCTACTAATTTAAAATCTTGAATCCGCCTCCGAAAGACATCAGATAAAATATTGGAATGAGAGAGATTAAGTACCGGGAGTCCCATTTTAAGTGTCTTACTTCTTCTCAGTCTAACCTCTTTTCATATTTAGTAAGTTTACAATTAAAACATAGACAAGTTTATAACTACAAGATTCAGAAGATATTTTAATACATTAAATACATCTTTAAATTAAGATCACGAGATTTAAAAATATATTTATTTTTTAAACTCCGTGCTTATTGCCTTAGTTTGTGTCAAATTAAGACACTTAAATCAGGATGGGGAGAGTACTAGTTTTGAACTCATCGTTATAGACCACAAAAACTTGAACTTATTAAATTTAAATCATGAATCTGCTTCTGACCTGCCGAACCAAGTCCATGACTTGCCGATTGTTTCACATTATGCAATGCCGCTTGTGTAGAGTTCTCCATTTGGCTTTTGTGCTTTGTATCATCAGTACCCTTCTGTCTCTGTCCATGTACTTCAAACTTAACACCTCCTGGCCTCTCTTCAAATCCATGTTGTTGCTTCTTTTGATGTCCAAAAGAATGTTTCTCATGTTTATCAGAAGCAGAAGCATTTGAGACATGAATTGCACCAGGACCAGCAAGGTGAAAATCAGTTCCAACTTGGACTTTTACAGCACTAGTACCCCTTTTGGGGTCTCTTGTTTTCTTGACATAGATTTGATGTTCATCAATAACATTTTCTCTTCTTGCTTGCTCTGAAGCCATTGGTGGTATAAAAAAAAACAGTACAACTTTTTAATCAACTGGTATTGGTTGTTTTTAGATTTTTGACTTGAAAGATGTGTGAAATAAGAGTGATACATAGGAGGGGTTTAAAAAGAGAAACAGAGAGGGTGTAGGTTGTTGACAAGTGGTTCAATTGCTGATGAGTGTTGAGTTTTGTGACATGCAACGTGGTGGGATATGGTGAATTTAGAGAAACTATGTTAGTCAGCAGTTACCTTGCTAACGTGTCACTCACTGAATTTTCCTATGTAGCAATTTTTATCTTTGTTTTTTTTATTGGGTACATAACTTTTTATCTTCTTTGTTTTATTTGGGGACATAACTTTTCAATCTTCTTTGTGTTTTTGTGAGATCAAGCTGTCAACTATGTGGAATTTGCCTATGTTCCAAGAAGCAACTTCTCTTCTTTGTTATTCGTCATCTCTTCTTTTTTGTTTCTGTTTTTCCCTTGACAAGTAGTGATGACTTCATGATTAGTTATTCCTTCCGTTCAATTCATGTTTTGTGTTTATGCCCGAGGTAGGTCGTTGACTTTATTAGAAAGCGTTTTACCTTTGATATGAAATGCAATTGAAAGATAAATTATCGTTAATAGTGGATTTGATTTTTAACTAAAGATTTTCAACTTGAATTTAAATTAATCAAGCTCGAATAAATACACAGAACAAGGAAAAAATAGAAGAAGATGTAACATCGTTTGATCCAAGTTATTAAAAAGGAAACTTTTAAAACTTACAATTTTCAACATGTTATAATATTTGATAATACTTCTAAAACGTGTAGATATTAAACATAGTATTATATTTATATCAGTAGAAAAATTCATTAAGAACAAAAATAAAAAAAATAGTTAAGTTATTTTCAGTTTTAAAAGTATATCATTCTTTTTTAAGTGAGCTAATAAAAATAATGTCACATAAAGAAAAACTACGAGAATATAAGAATTGATATAATTGAAAAGCAATGTGAAACTGATCAAAATAATTTCATAAATCTTTCTTTAAAAGAATGCTAATTTTATCCTACAACATGGACTAAGGCATACTTTCATGCCTAAAGATCTTATGCACACTTTACAATTCAATTATCAACCTTCTTATTTTGTGACAAATACAAACTCCTAATCAACATAAAACTATACAACTTTCTAATCAAATAGAATAATGGTTACACCATTGCAAGAAATAAGACTTTCTGTGACAACTTTGTCGCCACTATACTCTACAAAAGACTTCTCCTGACAACTTGAATGTCGCCAAAAAGATAGTCGAGTTGCTGAAACCTATTCGTGACAACCCCAAAAGTCACATAAAATGTTACTTTTTGCATTAAAGGCACGCAATTGAAATTCTGTTATGAGTTTTGTTTGTGTCGAAGGCTGTCTTACTGAAATAGCTGTATCTGAAATCCCAAACAACAGACCATCTTACAGCAACTTTTGGAATAAAGCATCTGTACATTCATGCAAATCTCAAACTTTTCTTAATAATTAATTAAGAGAAGTCGTTCATTAAATAATTATTAACTGTGGTTTTATTGGCTGTGTTTACCTAATTCTTTACTTAATCAGAGTGTCGTCACAAGTGTACTAATAATTAGCTGCCAAATTAATAATTGGATTATTAGGTGAAATCCTAGGTTTACGCAAAGGATCACAATATATTAGACATTTTCAATAGAGCAAATTGTGCTCTTGTGTATGCCTATATCGTATGAAAAAAAAATTAGAAAATGTTTTGCGAAAATAACTTAGTTTCTTGAAAATGCTTTCCGATATTTGGTTGGAGATTCGACTTTCTTTTAAGATTGATAATAATGTTAGCAAATCAAACAATGTTTCCATGTAATTTTAGTATACAAAATTGATAATAATGTCTAAGTATTGATTAGAATAGTAATATGAAGTTAAGAGTCGGCATTGGTATATTTGTAAGTGAAAATGGCTTCATTGGGTAGAAATTATTTTCTGACAACCAAACACCAAAAAAGGATGTACTTTCATAAAAAATCTTTTTTTTCTTGTCATACAATACCCATATTTAATAAAAAAAATAATACAAACCGACTATGTAATGCACCCTTGAACTGATAGGTTTTTTTTTTTTACTTTATAGGTAACACATTTGGTTTTCTGAACATCTCGGTTCACTTTTTGAGGGATATATTACTAGCACTATTGGTACAGTCGTGACTCTCTATAAGAGTAATTTTTATAATAACATTTCATTATATTTATCAACTTTTCTTCGAAATTGATTTTTCATATCATGTTATATTATATATTCTTTGTTATAACATTTTACTATATCAGCAAAACATATTCAGACAAACAACGTTGTTATAGAGATGTTTAACTGTATTAGAGTTTGAAAATCAAAAGTGTTTAGGTTGAAATGCACAGCAGTAACCATTCCATTATTGTGGACATTAAGTTAGGCTTTGGGGTAAACCGCTCCCTACCAAGGACGACTCCATTCCAAGAAAATTAAACCAGAGAAAATAATCCAGAGGTGAAAAGACAAATGTAAATATAAACTAACACCAAAGGCACTCAATTTATGGCATTATAAAGATATGCGGACGATCTTGTACAAGGTTGTCCCGGGAGAGCACGATCGCTCATGGCCCAAAAAAATCAGTTCCAAACTTCACAGATTATATGTTCTCTTCCAATTTCCCTAGCAGATGGCTAACAAACATGTCTCAACAAGTATGCAAAAAGTTAGTATGGCACGGTGGCGGTGATAGTTCTGTGTCTAGGATCAGTGAGAACTGTCTGTACATTGGCAAAACCAGTTTCCTTCATCACTCTTTCAAGATCAGTCAAGTAGTATTCATCCAGAAAAGGTTCAGTACTCTTCATCAATGTAAACAGCACTGGTGGTAATTCCTGTACAATTGAAAATCCAAGAGAAGCTGGACTCAGTGGCAGACGTTTGCTGAAGAGAGTTCAACTGAATCCCCTTCTTCGAAAACTTATATTTTGTATATAGGTGAAAAAAATCGTTTTAATCTGTGTGGATTTTATATATTGTTGAATCCCCTAAATATAACAAAGGATAATAGCACTTTTGGTTCCCGTGTAAATTCTGATTTTGGTACTAGTGATTTATGATTCGATACATTTAACCTTCAATTAGTATGTGTACTTTTGGCCCCTTATGCAGAAAATATGTTATATTTAGATCATTTTTACAAGTACATTAGCCTCAAATATGGAGTAATAATACAAGTTTAACACAACACATGAGTAATTAAATGGTGAACCGGTTAACACTTCAGGAAATTTGTGATTGATCACAAGCAAGGGGATAAAAGTACACATTTCAAGTAATTGAAGGTTAAATGTGCTTTAATCAGATATCAGAAGGACTAGAATCAGAATTTACTAATAACTAAGGGACCAAAAGTGCTATTAACCCATTTAACAAAGCATTTTCTTGAACCCCTTGATGAAATTCCTGCCCCACAGACTTTAGCTAGACTAATATATAGTTTGTTGGTAGTTTGTGTTTGAACTGTTGAGTAATGCAGGCCAACAAATTTGAAACTTTTATCTCAAATTGTTTGTGTTTGAAAATGCGTAATTGAAAGAACAGATGTACGGTACCTGAAGAATCTTCGACTTCGGCTGCATAAAAAAGCAAGAATATGTAATAAGACTGGTGTAAAACAGTACTAATAGCAATAGTTATCAGTTAATTACCGAGTTATCAGTTATAGCAATAGTTCCTCCAGGTCGAAGAAGCCGGAATGACTCCTTCACTACATTTCTTATTGCTCTTTCAGGACATTCATGAAACTGTACAAACATTAAGAAAGTCAGGACGGTTTTGTGAATATACACGTCGAACAAAATCTGTATACACGTCCTGAAGGCGAAACCCCCCACCTGTACCAGACCACCCATTCACTACATGTATATCACGGTTTTGTACATATTTTGTATAGTCCAATCCGTGAGCTTTTAGGTAATATTTTAGTGTAAATATTATATTAATTAGTATTGTACACTTACCATAATTATATGATTCTTGTACTACTAGAATAGGGTTTTGGGATTAGAATAGGAATAGGTTTTCTATTATGAAAAATTGTAAATTGTATATATACTCTTTCAATAATGAAAATAATCAAGGGATTATTTCTTTCATGGTATCAAAAGTCTAGGTTAATATTTTATCCCAATTTCCGTCCCATTTTTGCGTCGGATTCCGAGCCCCCTTCTCTCGGTTTCCGTGCCCAGAAATTAATTCTTCTTCCCAAATTTTCTTTCAAATCCCTTTCTCACGTCGTTCATTGTTATTATGGCTAAGAACACGTTTCACTCTGCCCTACTATTTCTAACATCAAGAATCACATCCCAATCATTCTTGAAATAGAAAAAGTCTAATACGCGACGTGGGTCGAATTGTTCAAAGTTCACGCACGCTCGCATCAAGTCCTCCATCATATTATTTCCGCGGCTCCTACGGATACCGAGGTGCCCAAACCCGAGGATGATCCTAAGTTATGGACGACCCTTGATGCTACCGTTCTTCAGTGGATTTACTCCACTATCTCTACAGACCTCTTGCAAACGATTATCGAACCAGACGCTACGGCGATGGCGGCATGAAATAGAGTCCGTGATATATTCCAAGATAATCAAAATTCACGTGTTATTACCCTTGAGCAGGAATTCTCTCACGTCAATATGGAAGATTTCCCGAATGTTTCAGCATATTGCAAAAGGTTGAAAGAATTGGCGGACCAACTCCGCCACGTTGGCGTGCTAGTTACAAATGCTCGTTTGGTCCTACAACTGGTTGCAGGCCTATTTGAGGCCTATAGTGGTGTTAACACGCTTCTTTGTCAGAGCAACCCTCTTTCTCAGTTTTATCAGGCTCGTTCTATACTTACGCTCGAAGAAGTCGGCTTGGCCAAAAAGGCGGCTACCGGCGCTAGTCCCGTAGTCATGTTGACGTCCTCCACTAATTTTGCAGGTGTTGCTGATACTTCAGGCCAATACCGTGGTCACTATGGCGGCAAGAATAGTCAGAAAAATAATGGCAAAAATCGCAGGGGCAAACGCGGTGGTTCCGGCAATGATGGTGGTGGACAGAATTCGGGCAGTGGGCCCCGCCCAAGAAACAGTAGGCCCTAGATAGCCTGGTCCCAGTAGTGGACCCCTTGGTCATGGGGCTGGGCGGGTAGCCCTTGGCCCAATATCCCCTACGTTCCGCCAGCCCAATTTCCAGCAAATTGGGCCCAGTTTCAATCACAGTTTCGGCCCAATATTTCTGCTCCAACTCCAGTCCAGCGCTACAGTGGAGGTCCGGGTCAGCATGGTGGCGTGTTTGGGCCTCGTCTCCACCAGGCTCATCATGCAGCGGGCCCCACTCCTACCGACATTGAAGCCGCAATGCACACTTGGAATAAATCCCTCGGACCCAAATTGGTACGTGGACACCGGTGCCACTACTCACATGACGTCGGACCCATGTACTCTCGTCTTATTCCAATTTGAGCAACAATTGTGGTATAATTGTTGGTAATGGTAATTCAATTTCAATTCGTGGTTACGGTCATAAAACTTTATCTCCCTCCATCCACCCCTTATCTTGAAAAATATTCTTCATGCCCCTAAATTAATTAAAAATTTGGTGTTTGTCCGTAAATTCACCACTGATAATTATGTTTCTGTTGAATTTGATCCGTTTGGGTTTTCTGTGAAGGATTTCAAGACAGAGATTCCTCTAATGAGGTGTGATAGTAGGGGGGATTTTTATCCTATCACGCCATGTTCCGGTCTCTCGAGTCCAGCCTTGCCATCTACTTTTGCAGGCCTTGCTCCTTCCTTGTGGCATGCTCGTCTAGGTCATCTAGGGTCATCTATTTTGTCTTTCTTAGATAAAAATAATTTTATTTCTTATAAGGGTACGCGTAGTATTCCGAATTGTCAATCTTGTTTGTTAGAAAAAATTGTTAGATTGTCGTTTGTAGATTCTAATTCTCATACTTTATTGCCATTTGATATTATTCATAGTGATTTATGGACTTCTTCCGTTATCAGTACTTTGGGCCATCGATATTATATTCTGTTTTTGGATGATTATTCTAATTTTTATGGACTTTTCCGTTAGTAAAAAATCTCACGTTTTTTCACCTTTTTAAAATTTAGAGCTTTCATCCGTACCCAATTCGAATGAGAAATTAAGAATATTCAATGTGATAATGGGAAAGAATATGATAATGGGTTTTTTAGGGAGTTTTGTTCTAATAACGGTATTAATTTTCGTTTCTCTTGTCCTCATACGTCCTCACAAAATGGGAAAGTCGAACGCAAAATTCGTATCATTAATAACATTATCCGAACTTTATTGGTCCATTCTTCCGCCCCTCCGTTCTTTTGGCATCATGCTCTACAAATGGCTACCAATCTCCTTAACATTCTTCCTACCAAAGGTTTGGCTTATTCATCCCCCCTCCAAATATTATATAATAAGGCTCATTCGTATTCACATCTAAGGGTCTTTGGTGCTTGTGTTATCCACTATTTTCGTCCACCACAATTAATAAACTTCAGGCCTGGTCTACCCCTTGTGTATTTTTGGGTTATCTGTCAAATCACCGTGGTTACAAATGTTTTGATTTATCATCTAATAAAATCATCATTAGTCGCCATGAAATTTTTGATGAATCTCAATTTCCATTTGCTAAGGTTAATAATCTCGTGCCTAGTTCGTATAATTTTTTGGATGATGATATGTCCCCGTATATTATTCACCATTTTTCGGACGTGTCCCGCAACCCAAATCCTCCAGCGGACCCACTGCCTAATGGCCCTATTGTTCTCCCGTCTCAGTCCAGTGGGCTAGACTCCAGTCGATCTCTCGGGCCGGGCCGGTAATCCGACCCACCGCCCTGCCCCGGTCGGTGTTCCGGTTATTGGGCCGGCGGAGCCCGCTGCCTCTTGGTCGGTCCCGTCCCCTTTGCCCGATCTGTTCCGGTTCGTCCTCCATTGCTCAAATTCCACTCAATTCTCCCTCGAGTCATAGACCAATCACTCGTAGTCAACGGGGTGTTTTTAAACCAAAAAGACATTTTAATTTAAATTCTAATGTTCTTAAATCACCCCTACCCCATAATCTTGTGTCTGCTTTAAATGATCCGAATTGGAAAATTGCTATGACCGACGAATATAATGCTCTTATTGATAATAAGACGTGGGAGTTGGTGCCCCATCCATCTGGTGTTAATATTATTCGATCTATGTGGATTTTTGCTCATAAAGATAATTCTGACGGTTCTTTTGCGAGGCATAAGGCTCGTCTTGTAGGTGATGGTAAGACTTAGCAGGTTGGTGTGGATTGTGGTGAGACATTTAGTCCGGTGGTCAAACCGGCAACTATTCGCAATGTGCTCAGCTTGGCTCTTTCGAAATCATGGCCCATTCATCTGTTAGATGTGAAGAATGTTTTCTTACATTGTGATCTTAAGGAGATAGTCCATATGCATCAACCCTTGTGGTTTAGGGATCCCAAATATCCTCACCATGTCTGTTTATTGAAGAAGTCTTTGTATGGGCTTAAGCAGCCCCACGGGCTTGGTATAAGAAGTTTGCAGACTATGTTTCGATTATTAGGTTCTCTCACAGCATGTCTGATAATTCATTGTTAATATATCGTTGTGGTTCTTCCCTGGCTTATATACTATTATATGTGGATGATATTATTTTGACTGCCTCTTCTGATGCATTACGTCAGTCTATCATGACGATGCTCGTTCTGAGTTTGCTATGAAAGACTTGGGGCCCTTGAGTTACTTTTTGGGGATTGTTGTCTCTCGTCATGCAGGTGGGTTGTTCTTATCCCAACGAAAGTATGCAGCTGAGATCATTGAGCGAGCTGGTATGTCCTCATGCAAGTCCACTTCCACTCCAGTTGATACTAAACCCAAGCTAGGTGTTGCGGCTGGCTCTCCTTACGAGAATCTGACCCGCTATCGCAGTCTTGCAGGGGCTCTTCAGTATCTTACTTTCATGAAATCAGATATTACGTATGTCGTAAAGTATGTATGCTTGTTTATGCATGATCCCAGGGTTGAACACATAAATGCGCTCAAACGCATTATTCGATACATCCAGGGGACACTTGACTATAGCCTACATCTATATCCGTCCTCGACATCTACACTTGTCTCGTATACAGATGTTGATTGGGTGGTTGTCCGGACACCAGACGCTCTATGTATGGATACTGTATGTTTCTTGGCGATAACTTGGTCTCATTGTCTGCCAAACGACAGCTACCTTATCACGCTCCAGTGTAGAAGCCGAATATCGAGGGGTAGCCAATGTGGTCTCTGAATCCTGTTGGTTACGTAATCTTCTTTTGGAGCTTCATTGTCCTATTCAGAAAATAACCTTGATTTATTGTGATAATGTTAGTGTCATCTACCTTTCTGGTAATCTAATTCAGCATCAGCGCACTAAACACATCGAGATGAACATTCACTTTGTTCGCGAAAAGGTAGCTCGTGGACAAGTACGCGTCTGTCATATCCCTTCCAGGTATCAAATTGCAGACATCTTTACCAAAGGTCTTCCGTCAGTACTCTTTGAAGATTTTAGGGACAGTCTCAGCGTACGAAGACCGCCCGCTATGACTGCGGGGGTGTGATAAATATAGAAGATATACATATGATATACACTTAATGTATATCACAGTTTTGTACATATTTTGTATAGTCCAATCCGTGAGCTTAGGTAATATTTTAGTGTAAATATTACATTAATTAGTATTGTACACTTACCATAATTATAGGATTTTTGTACTATTAGAATAGGGTTTTGGGATTAGAATAGGAATAGGTTTTCTATTATGGAAAATTATAAATTGTATATATACTCTTTCATTAATGAAAAAAATCAACGGATTATTTCTTTCAAAGACTTTATCAATTTTAGTTTTGAAATACTTTTTTTCCGCTGAGACAACTGTTTTTAGAACTGTTAAGATTATTCTATAGGCAATATAGTCATTAGGAAAAGAATCAAGTCTTTTTATCTGATTGAGTATATCGATTAAAGTATTATCATCTACTTGTACTATCTCTCTTAACACTTTTAATTCATAAAATAAATCTAAATCATCAATATCAGAATGACTATTATATTTTAAATAAATCTAAACCATCAATATTTTAACTAATATATGCCTATGTAATAGAAATATCAAGTACAATAAACTTTAATTGAAAAAATAATACTAAAAATGAAGAAACAGAACCCGATTCAAGTAACTTGATCTCAAAATAAGAATTTGTTGCTTCATAAACTTTCAATAATGGTTGCTATTCAAGAAAATGCAGATAAATAATTTCTTTTGTCACATACTTTTGGCTTTTGCTCTTGCTCTTGCTCTTGCTCTTGCTCTTGCTCTTGCTTGTTTCAAGAATAATATTGTTAAAGAGAAATTTTTTACAGCGTCAAGGAACAAAGAGAATATAAAGCTCGAATGAACAAAGAAGATATAAAAAAAAAATTACATTGATGTTTAGGGAAAGGATGGATTTTTGCATAGCCCGAAAAGAAGATGAAAAGTTACTTTCATTGAAAAGATAAAAAGAAAATTTAATGACTATTTTTCACTTACCTTTCATAAATTCTTTGTTTTACCCATTCAAGCTTATTTTAAGCCCCTTTATGTTAATTCAAAGTACAAAAAATACATTCCCTTTTTATTAAAAATCTGTAGTACTTTTTCTTTTCTTTTTAAACAAAAACTTATACTATAACTATTATGATATAAAATGAGGCCTTCAAACGTTGGAGGCCGCTTCAACCGCTTTACCCAACCCCTTGTTCAAACTTTACATAGTATTCCTACAAAAATGGAAAATGACAAACTCCCCCCGCCGCCGCCAAACTTGTACGCTATACTCACTTTAGCACTCTAACTTTACGTGCATATAAGTACCCTTGGGGTAAAGAAAGAAAGAAAGACCACGTCACCTACTAGAATAGGGGTACTTAACGCCCGTAAAGTTTTAAGTCGTAAAGTGAGTTTAGCGGATAAATTTGAGGGTATCTTTTTCCCTACACCAACATCATATCGACGAACGGTTTAATGCGTTGGAAACTAGATTCATAGACCTTCCTTTATTTTATATTTGACCATCCCGGCCACTTATCTAACAACTAATGAATTATGTTGCTTTGAGCAGTCACAAAGATCATATATGCTGAAACAAAGTATGTTATCACAAATTTTGCTTTAGCATTCTTATGAAACATAAGACAGTAAAGTATGTGATTTATCTTTGCAGTTAGCTAGGCAACATACCACATAAGCAATTGAAACAAGGTCAAATGATTTGGAAGGCAAGCCAGTGTTTTCACCATTTGCGTGTATCCAGCTGATACCATTCTTTTTCTGACATTTCTTTTCTTTAAATTGAGCAACTGAAAGAAAATAAGGTGAAAGATCCAAACCCTGCAGAAGACAATCATCAATCAGAAAGATACTAAATACTTAAGAATGACCTTATCATAAGTTATCAACAAGAAATTTTAGTCTAGATGCGTTTCAATAGTTATGACTTCTACGTGTGTATCTATCTTGTCTTCTCTTTCTCGAGAAAATGACATAAATTGATCCTTATGTTTGAAGGTAGGTTCAAAATAGTCCTTTAAGTATGCATCGAACAACTTTGGTCCTTTACGTTTGCCAAAACTTAACACTTTTAGTGTCCGTCAAATATTTACCGAACTCTTTCTGTTAGATTTGACGGGAACTATGAAAATAAAGGAAATTAGCAGGAACTCACTCACATATTGAGGTACAAGTTTTGTAGTTTCTGTTATTTTTTATTTATTTCTAAAGGTTGGTGCAACTTTTTGAGATGTAATTCGTGTTATTTTTTATATCATTTAAGTATCTAGTTCAATTTTTTTGTGTCACATATTTTCAAATTTGATGGGACTTCCTTAGTGTTCTATCGGAAACAGCCATAAAGGTAGAAGTAAGGTCTGCGTACATCTTACCCTCCCCAGACCCTCTGTGGAATTACACTGTGTATGTTGTTGTTGTTCTTAGTGTTTATGGTTAAATCTTTTCTTCCACAATTTCCGTCAAATCTAACGAACATAGATTGTTAAATATTTGATGGAGACTAAGTGTTGATGTTTGGCTAACTTAAAGGACCAAAACTATTCAGTGCATATTTTAGGGACTATTTTGAACTTACCCTCAAACATAAGGTGTCATTTTCTATCTCTTTCTCTTATGCAGATGAAATTATAAATGTTTGTTCATACTCACAGTCACTTTAGCAGAAGGATATCTGTCTGCAATATATCTTGTGCTCACACCAACAGAGCATCCAATGTCAAGAATGTCTCTGATTGAGAAGTCTGCTGAATATTGCTGATGATGTTTTTCGATTGCGTCAAGCCAATTTCCGCGTACTATCCGGTTTGCTTCATCAAGTGAAGACGCATAAGGTATTGCACGTCTCACCGTCGACATACTTGCGGCCTCTACTTCAGCTGCAGCCTACAGTAGTTAATTAAGTTTCACTCAGTATCCGTGAACTTAGACATCACACGTTTAGGAGAAGTACTTGTCTTTTAGTAATTCATATGCGGATGATCATACAAAATTGGAATAACGTATATCAGAAAAAGGAGCAAGAGGACAGAAAGATGGTACAGAACCAGGTGAATACTAGAATCAGTCAGATTTAGGTTAAAGGCATTAACATATTAGTTTCCGGAACTAAAATGCAAAACCAAAAGCAGTACAAAATAACTTGAACTTCTAAGAAGCTTCATAATCAATGAAATCAAAACTATATAATCATAAGCAGACAACCAAAAGGACATATCATAACCTCTATTACTTGATCACCGGACAAACAAAGAACCAACAAACTAAAAATGAAACCAAAAGCCATTTAGCCCAGATGACTTGACCAACAGAAACTCAAATGTAATATAACATGAAATTATGCACGGAAATGAGGAAATCTAACTGGAAAATATCAAAACTTTCAATGTGCCACTTTTTAGGGGCACACTGACTTCTTACCAGCCAGGAGAGGTTGCCTTCGTCATACACATGGAAGGGATTGAGATAATCTGGAAAGAAGAAATCATTGTGTCAACCAGTTTGTTTGTAGTAAACGTGATCCAGTACAATAAAAGTTTAAATTAAAAGGCTGATTTCCAGTTCTTAAACACAGATTGTAAGGGGAATTCGTATTACAGAGAACAATGGTTAGGCCTAGGGTCCCTCATGTATTATTTTTCAAGTTAATAAAACATCTTACCTAGAGCTCCCAGTTTGGAATAAGGTGATTCCTACCAATAGCTAAAAATCGAGCCTTTCAATGTCCTGAGATGAGATGTTGCGAGGGCTTTTAAAAGTCAACAGGAGCTAAACACAGACATCTAGTAAAATAGCATATGCTAACAGATGGTTGGCTATACGACGTTTAGCCAGTTTTGCGTTTTTTATCTTGAAATCGGATTGCACATAAGGGACAGATATCAAGCAGCAAGATATATTATTTTCTTCAGTGAAATATGTTAAGTAAAAGGCTAATATGATTGTAGCGTAAATTGTCAAAGCACCAGGTACAGATATCTACAATTGAGATGTTTTCGACCTTTGAATATCATGCACTCGCACTCCATAGTACACTCAAGTTTCCACCATTATTAGATAAGTACTGTATAACTTAAGATGTATGCCTGCTCTGCAACACTAAATTTCTTTAAATAGCTAGTGCGAGGTCCAGCAGTGCAAATTTGTTTCAACATGGTTCCCTTCTGGATTTACCCATTCTGTTCTTACACCTTAAATAAGTTACACAAAGCAAAAACACTTCATCATAAACAATCAATTAATCAGCTTCTACTTATTTGTCTTCTCCCTGACTAGGACTACAACCACTAGCCTTGCCATGCATGATGCATGAGTGGAGCAAAAAGAAACCAATGGGGAGTTCTTTTCTATTTTTGGAAGAAATACTTTGATTGCCTACTGAATATTGATACATCTCCTTCTTGTTCCACTGGCTAAGATCAAATTACGCAGGCTTAAGAAAAAGGAAAATATATTAAAAGGTTTCATAAGAAACTTACAATCAGGGTACACAATGGCAGGATTCTGGATGCTCTCTAACTCTTTGTAAACGTCCGAATCCAGTATCTCCTTTGTCATCTCCCTCCATGGTATATTAGTTTTTTCAGCTGTACTGTTCAAACCCCCATCAAATTAGATCAATTCACTTCCATTCCAAGAACTTCTCAAGAAAAAAGAAATAACATCAGAAAGACCAAAACTGTCACATTCTTCAAATAAATATTTAAAAGTGCTTTTTTAGATTTACTGAGCTAATTCATACATTTCAATATGGTATCAGATCAAACAAAGTTCTGAGTTCAATTACGTCCCTACATATCAACAAAAAGTACCTACTCGTAGCTGATTCAAGAAAAATAGCACATGAGTAACATACTACAAACTTATAAGAATAAAGGAAAAGGAGTAAAAAATACTCATTTACTATATGGAATGTCTTAAGGCCTAGATATAAAAAAAAATTCTTTTCAAAAAAAAAATCAAAACAATGTTTGGTCACACATTAGAATAATTTTTGGTTAGTTTTGAATGAGTTTAAAGTGTGTTTTTCCTACTCACAAGACTTCAACTTTTTTACAAGTGAAATGCATGTTCAAACATGTCTTCAATTTCCAAACTACCTTTCTCATAAATAAATACATGAAATAGTTTATTTTCTAACTGGACCCAAGGGTGTGGCATAGTGGTCAATAATGTGTGTAGAGAATTATGAGGTCTTAGGTTCAAATCTCAGCTTAGGAAAAAACATTAAGTGATTTCTTTCAGTCTCTTTAAGTCTCGATAGTCAGAGTTAGCTGGTACTTGTGCTGGTGGGAGATAGCCAAGAGCGGAGCTAGAAGCCGAATACAGGTTCAATTGAACCCAGTAGCTATTGCCTCAAACAGTGTACTTATGTTAAGAAATCCATTAAATATGTACAAATATCAAGTTTAGAACCTAGTCACATTAACACTTGAAGTCGTCATTTTAGAATCCAGAACCCATAAAATTGGAATCCTAGCTGCCTCTGAAAGTAGCAGGTAAGTCAAGGCGCACAAGCTGACCTGGACACAATGATAGTGGGAGCTAGTAGATACCCGTGGAATTAGTCAGCCCCGGACACCACAGTTATAAAAGAAAAGAAAATAGTTCATTTTCTAACTGAGTTAAGTCTATATTCATACAATTCAACAAAGAGATAGTGGACATGAAAGTGATCAGACCTTATAAGAACCTGTCTAGCACCAAGTTTGAGCACAGAAAAGAGAGGCTTAATAGAAATGAGAGCTCCAACAAGACGTGAAAGTGGAGTTTCTCCTGTCCATTTAGGTCTTTCAAGTTGTCCTTCTTCAAACACCTCTGCACTTCCAGTACTGCTCGAAGAAGCAGATACTCTAAAACCCAAAATTCTTCTTCTTGTTGCATTTTTCAGTAATGGGTCGTGGTTTAAATTGTTAGTTATACTGAAGAAATTTGGATTTGTAGTGTTATGTTTGAAGCTGAAAGCCATTTTTTTGCTGTTCAGCTGTTATTTTTGTTCCAACTGAAAATTGTTTTGTTTGGTTTTTTCTTGTGGTTTGAATTCAAGGACTATCAAAATCTATAAAATCTTAATGGACCAACTAGAAGGAAACACGTGTATTTTCTATACTTCTGGGAGTAAATGATAAACGTCCTATTTTGCATTTAATCAAATGTTCGACAACTCTTGTTACGTTAGAGACTTTGAATTAGTAATATTTGTGTGAATCCAGATTTTCACGAATAAGATTCAAAATATAAAAGATTAAACATAAAAAGAAGAAAAGTCAATTCAATATCTAAAAAAAATTAATCTTACATATATAATTAAATTTTTCGACTAATGGGATTCAAATATATTTATATGAGGAACTGTTATTCTTGTCTTTTTAAACGTTATTTTTCTCTTAATTTAATAATGATTCAAAATCAAATGACGATATTCTTGAGTTGAACGATAGAAACAATAAAACGACACAATAATTGTATTACGTGAGTCATGATAAATTGGTAAGACTTCATGTTGTGCTCAACCTAGCGATCTTGTTGGCTAACGTATAAGATTAATATGATACCTAATATTCACTCATATAAACTTATTCCCTAACTTTACTTGATTATCATAAACTTCTGTAACATCAAATTCTTAACATCTTTATAAAGAGAAATTCCCTAAAGAAGAAAGAGATTTTTGTATCGCATTAGCATGAAGAGAATGGGAACACGAATTTATATCGAAAAAAAATGTGTTATTTGCCTTGCATAACAAACAAACAGAAGGCTATCTTCGCTAGAGGTGGGCGTATATCGGTTTATATCGATTTTTTATCCGAAAAATATGAACAGAATAAAAACCGGTTTTTTTTAAAAAAAAAACGAATACAACTTTAAAAAAAAAAAACCGATATGTTCGGTTTATATGCGAATGTATCGGATTATATCGGTTTTTTCTAGTGGACCGGGTCAGGGAATTTTTAATTTTTTTAAAAAAATTGAATTTCCAAAACTGAAATTGATATTCACACCTACACTATCATGAAATTTCGACGTTGAAATCCATTGTGTATCGTGAGTTGTTTACTAAAGAAAAAGGAAAGTTAGAAATCGAATTGGGGGAAAACACAAATTGATGCCAAACTTTGACCGGCCCTGTCTCGAAAAAATACGCAAAATGAAAAAAAAATCGGGTAAAACGGACATCCGAGCGCAGAGTTATGACCATTTAAAGTTTTATCAATTTACAACTATTTTTTCTCCCTACATTTTATGTCAATGCTTCCGTGATATGTTAATCAAGTTCATGCCGCATGCGACTTCCATAAAAGCTTCATAGATTAGCTTCAATGACTATGATTCAAGAGATAGTAGTAGCCTAAAATAAAATATAAAAAATATATATATTTAATTCAATTTTTCGGTTCAGTTCGTATCCAAAATTAAAAAACCGAGCCGAATCACTAAATCCTGATTCGGTTCGATTTTTCAAAAAATCAAAAAAAATTTATAAAAAATACGAGAAAAAAACGAATCGAATTTCAGTTCGATTCGATTCGATTTTTTCGGTTCTCCGGATTTTTTGCCCGCCCCTAATCTTCACAGTTAAAACTGGAAACATTATATAATTTTTTTTTGTTTTGGTTTAAATTTTTATTACACAAGGTGTAAGGGAAGAAAAAATGAGAGAATTACAACGTGATGATTCGAACCCTATCAACAAGGTGAAAGTTCATGTGAAAAGTGAACATTATATATCACCCGCACACGGGGATAATTCAGCCATCATCTTACATTATACTCATATACTAGTAGCTCCATGACTTGATCTCTGTCCTTGGAAGTGTTGTGGGATTCCACACTATATCAAGTATTGTTCTTCTTTCCACATTTACGTTATATCAAACTATTTTAGTATCTTTTTTATTGCATAGTGACTTGTTGGGTGTCTTATCACAGCTTAAGTGTCATATTTAGATCATGACGGACGTAAATAATCCCATCCCACACCGATGTGGGACTCTTACCACCCCACGCACGCCCCAAGAGTATTAACTGTAAACTAAATGAAAAAGGGAAGCAACATATTAAAAATTTGGTGATATTTAGACCATAAAGGTTGAGAGGTCGAACAAACTGATATCCTCCATCTAGCTGCAGCAGTCATAAACTAAAACCACCTATAGACCAAATCAATCAACTAAATGACTGAACAACTCACTCTATTAGGAAGGGAAATAGCACTGGGTTGCAAAATCGAACCATGTGCAGACATCCAACTGATAACCAAACTAACTATAACAAGACACACCGATAAAACAAGCATCTATTAGGACCCTAAAGAACAAGCACCCCTGTGTGTATCATCATCCTCCCTTGTACAAATACACATAGTAAGACTTTGGCCCCTCACTGCAAAAATAGAAGAGAAGATATGGTTCAGAATAGGTTGAAAGGTTAACTACTCGGGTGTAGGTGAAAATTATAAAATGTTTGAACAAAGGACCAGAAAGATGTACGAAGAATACCTCGGCACCCTCAGCTCCTGCTTTGCTTGTGGCAGTTTCTCCCTTTTGGGCATCTTCTGTTGAGAAGGGAATACAGAAATGTGAATTAGAAAGTATCTTTTCAATGTTAGCAAAGGCATTGTATTCATCTAATTGAATTTCTGTACTGCCATAGAGGACCTATGTGTTATGGCCTTGTCAGCACCAAATGATCTGTTGCGCTGTGATTATGACCCCTCTTCAAAGTCATTTCGGTTGAAGAATGTTAACACAATTAGATGCCAAAATTCCAATCTCAAATGCCTCAATACAAGTAGGAACATATGTGAAATACTGAAGCCTCGCAAAGAGTACAATTGGCTAATCTTAGAACATTGGAAGTCTTAACCTACTAGTTGAAGTAATCCCAATCCCATCTTTAATCAGTAAGTGACAAGAGAAGTATGAAACGTTAGTGCAACTCCGTTCTCACTAGATTATCCTATGTCCGAAAAATCATTGGATAAAAGCAAGAGAAAAAATCCTCAAACAGAAAGTTCATAGTTCAAACAAAGCCCAGCGGAAGTAGTTTCAGACTTCAACAGAAAATGAAAAAGAAAAGACAGAAAAGTGCACCGTGCTAGCACCATAACAAGCCAACTGAAACCGCACTCACAAGTTGTAGATTAGACTAACATCAAGGCAACTTGAGAATATGACTTGAAGTATACCTGAATCCTCTGGAATATCAGTAGTCCACAAGGTGAGATTGTCCCTTAGAAGCTGCATAATCAAGGTGCTATCTTTGTAGGACTCCTCATTCAGGGTGTCCAACTCTGATATTGCTTCATCGAAAGCCTGCTTTGCAAGGTGGCATGCCCTGGAGAAGACAGATTACAATCAATTGAGATTACATACAGGTCACGACTACATTTCAAGAAAATGATAATCCAAAAATATCAGACCTTTCAGGAGAGTTCAGAATCTCATAGTAGAAAACAGAGAAATTCAAAGCCAAACCCAGCCTAATGGGATGGGTAGGTGGTAATTCAGCCTCAGCGGTAGTTGTAGCCGACTGCACATGAGGTTTAGAAGGAACAATAAGAAGAACGAGATAAACAGATTCACTTGTTGTGTGATAAAAAGCAGCTATTCAAACATGAGGAAAGAGGTTATGCATAACATTTGTAATGCTGAGAAGTAAAACAATAATAAGAAACTCCCATAAGGACATCATATTTTTATGAAAAAAGACATTGCTTTCTAACGCCCAAGTACCGAAACTTGGGATACAAAATGTACTGTTCTGCAAAGTTTAGAAGATTACAAAACAGAAAAGGGGGGGAAAGTACAGAACACTTAAGTGTCACCTTTTTGTTTTGTGCTGCATCATGAAATTGAAAGAATCAAGAATATATAAAGGACCCTAGCTCATGTGGCAAACAATTTAACCCCATACTTGTAGGCTGTAACCAATATGTCACAGCTAGATTCTCATCAATGGTATCGAATTACTATCAGTTATCCTCCCAGCTAGCACATATATATTACCAAAGGGAAAAAGCAGATTTTTAACCAAAGGGAAATGAAAGTATCCCTCTCAGCCAGGATCCTTTCAAGCCTTCATGCATCCAGGAAGAACAAACGAAAGGATTTTTCTCATGTGTAGAATAGTCTAACTGAAGAGCAATTCTATCGAAAAGACTGTCCATCCTAAAATTGACATCCAGATGTTAGACACTCAAAAAAGTCTCTCTTGCATTAAGGAGATCAATCTGTCAGTTCTTGCATAAAAAGCGCTGAACCAAGAAAAAGGGGGTGGGCACTGATATATCATATATGTACTCTGTATTTGTTAGAAGAAGCTAGGTACAAGCAACCATTACCTGATATGCCTTCAATGAAAGATCAGAAACCTCTTTCTTATCATCACCACTTTTGAACTCTGCAAGATAGCGATAATAATCCCCTTTCCTATAAACAAAGATAAACCAAACCAAACCAAACCAAAATGAACAACAACCACTGAATTTTAGAACTTCCCACGTCACCAAATACAATATTTCCTCCTCAAGCTAATTAATGCAAGAGCCTCACATCTTATAGTAAAATACAGATGATTCGCCAGCAGGACATGAGGGAATAAGATGCTCATCAATCACAGTCATGATATCACTGCAAATGTTGGTGAGCTCCGTCTCAACCTTATGCCGGTACTCCTTGATCCGTTTTGCATTCTGCTCATTTCCTCTTGACTCCTCCTTCTGCTCAATAGAGGACAAGATCCGCCATGATGCTCTCCTCGCACCTACGACATTCTTATAACCAACAGAAAGCAAATTCCTCTCCTCCACGGTCAATTCAACGTCCATATTCGCGACCTTCTTCATTGCATCAACCATCTCTGTAAAATAATGTCTAAATATAAAATTCTAACCAATTAACAACAAGAAACACCTAATTCAGTTTTAATTGCTGAGAAGAAGGGGGGATTAAAAAAATTAAACTAAGTCAATACACAGCGAAGCACTCAAACTTAACTGGAAGTACTCTTATTGGTTTAATCCATACTTTTACTTTATACACATTATAAAGTAGTACAAATTCTAGGAAGAACAAAAACGTCATACAACAACGAACGATCTGATATTTTTTCATCCATTTCCATCCAATCAAGGAAGACTATTTCCATATCTTTTTTATAGCTGTCCGGATTTTGATGAATGGTGAGATAAAGAATGCATTACTCTCGTTCTTTCTATTAAAATATTATTAATACCAATTCAGTATATCTGCTAATCAACATATTTCCTCTTGCAATTTCTTTCTATGAATAGTATTTTGAATATTGCTAAAATAAATATGTTCCGGTCAGAAGAGCTCAAACACCAATACAATAACAAATTAAAAATCACCAATAGTATAAGCTCAGCGAAAATTTAAAATTTTGAAGAGGTGAAGCTTAATTTAGGTTGTCTGAGTACTCAGATCATAACTAGTGTAATTAAGCAGAAAACATAAAGATCAAAAAATTGGTTATAGTTTATAATTATCACACAAAAAAACATCAATTGAGAAGATATAAAATCTGAAGAAATGAAGTTTCATTTTTCGATCTTAAAAGTTTGTCCAATATCAAATAAGTAACCACCCTAACTAAGCAGATACATCAAAGAACAACAACATCAATTAAGAAGATAATTTTTTTGAAGAAACGAAGTTTGATATTCCGTTTTGAAGGTCGTCTGAACAATCAGATATGAAATCAGTCAAATTTAAACATATAAATATAACAACAACAAACCCAGTGTAACCCCACAAGTGGGGTTCGAGGAGGTTAGCGACGTAATCAGAAGCTTATGCATTTAATTTTGCACCAGTACAGTATGATTTTTCTATATCATCTATGAGAGTTTGATAAAATTTGAATAAACAAAGTTTGATAATCGATTTTGAAAGTTGTCTTGAGTAATCAGATACAAAATCAGTCTAATTAAACATATAAATTTTAAAAAAATATATTATTGAGAACAAAAAATCGATAAAGACGAACTTTTCTATCTTATGCATCTAACTTTGCACCAATACAGTATGATTTTTACTATATAATCTGAAGAAACGAAGTTTGATACTCGATTTTGAAAGTTGTCGGAGCAATCAGATATTAAATCAGTCAAATTAAACAAATAAATCAAAGCAAAAAGATTACTAATTGAGATCAAAAAATTTGATACAGACAAAAAGTTATCACTATAGAGAGAAAGGGAGAGGAACCCTAACCATCGTAGCGTTCAGCTTGCTTAGCGATGTAATCATAAGCTTATGCGTTTAATTTCACATCAATACAGTATGATTTTACTATATCAGATATAAAATCAGAAAATTAAAGAGGTAGATCAAAAAAATCGATACAAACAAACTTTTATAATCTATAGGAGAGAGAAACCTAACCATCATATCGTTCAGCTTGCTCGGCGAGTTTAGCGACGTAGACGAAGTTCTCGCGGTCTTTTGAAGAAGCCGCGGCCATATCCGACGCAGAAGGTTGTCTACAGTGAGCCAAAGGAGATTCTTCTTCTTCTTCTTCACTTTACCCTTTGTGTGTGTGTGGGTGGGGGGGGGGGGATAGCAAGTGAAGGACTTTGATAAATGGATAATTGCACTCTTCCTCCTTGAACTCTTTGATTTCTACGGGACAACCCCAAAAAAAGTTTGTTCCTCGTGTTTTTGGTTTAAATGTCATTGTTAGGACCGCTAGTAGGAGTAGTGATGAAGTCGCATGATTCTCTTCTTGGTACAAGAATAAGGGTGATATTTAAAATTGCAATAACTATAGGAATATTAAGATAATACGTCACACTATGAAAGTTTGGGAGAGGTAGTTAATATGAAGACGAGGAGGGATATGTCTACCTCTGAGAACTAATTCGGATTCATGTGAGGGCGACCAACTACAAAAGTCATTCATCTTATAAGAAGAGTGTTGTAGCAGTATAGAAATAGGAAGAAAGACTTACACATGGTGTAAGTTTCTATGGAGATGTTTGAAGTCTAGAGATGTACATGTGGCTTATATTAGAACAATAAAGGACATGTATGATGAAGTTAGACCCCGGTAAGAACAATCAATGGTGACTTAGAACACTTTCCGGTCATAATGAGTTGCACCAGGGATCAGCCATTAACCCATTTCTATTTTTCTTAGTGATAGACAAATTGAGGCGGCATATTTAAGAGGAAGTGACATGGTGTACGTTATTTGCATATGACATAATATTGATCAACGAGACATGCAGTGGAGTTAACAGTAAGCTGGGAGTTCGGGGAAAAACTTGAGAATCTAAAGGTTTCAGGTTAAGCAGGATTAAAATAGAGCACATGAAGTGTAAGTTCAATGACGTAACGCATGAAGCAGAGGTAGAAATGAAGATGGATACACAAGTCATACCCAAGAGAGGACGTTTCAAGTATCTTTGGTCTATAATATATGAAAACATAGAGATTAACGATGATGTTGCACACGATATTGGAGCATGATGGGTCAAATAGAGCCTCGCATCTGAGGTATTGTGTGATAAGAATGTGGCACCAAGGCTTAGACCTACATTATTGTATGGGGCATAGTGCTAGCCAGTCAAGAACGCCTACGTTGAAAAGATGAAGGTACCGGAGATGAAAATGCTCAGATGAATGTGTGTACAAGAAGAGATACGATTAGGAATGAAGTTATACATAACAAAGTGTAAGTGGCCTCCGTGGCGGATAAGATGAGGGAAGCGAAACTGAGATAGTTCAGGCATGTGAAGAGTAAGTGCACGGATGCACCAGTAAGGAGGTGCGAGAGGTTAGCTATAGCAAAGCTTATGAGAGGTAGACGTAGGTCGAAGAAGAACTGGGAAGGTGATTAGACAGGGCATGACACATCTTCAACTTACTGAGGACATAACCCTAGATATGAAGATACAGAAGTCGAGAATTAGGATACAAGGGTAATAGATAGCCAAATGTTGTTGTACTTTTTGGTGAGAGGCAGGGGCTAATCTCATCTGCTCATACTCTCTATATTTAGTAATATTAGTTAGTATTGGCTTAGTATCTTATTCTTCCATTTTTACTGCTATATTTTGCTTCGTTCATCATACTATTTTGTTGTTGTTATTTGCTTTCAAGTTTGTTTTGATTTCACTTCATTTGTGTCGAGGGTCTATCAGAAACAGTCTCTCCACCTCATAAAAATAGGGATAAGGTTTGCGTACATTCTTCCTTGCCCACATCCCACTTGTGAGACTAGTTGGATATGCTATTGTTGTAAATAGAAATATTACCAGCCTTGACTGTTTTGAGATATATGGTTACCAAATAATCATTGTTCAAGAAAAAAAATTTAAATATAACGTTAAGCTGTCAAAAACATTTAAACTGCACCATTCCTTAACTAACTTATCTACTAATTCATTCGCTTCCTTGTAGACGTGGATCACCAGCTCTAGATGTTAAAAAGGGGTCTTGAATTATATAATGAGTTATATTAATTGATGGTTGAAGGTTAATTCATTGGTAGTGGCGGAACTAGAATATTCATTAATTCACTGGTAATAGCGGAACTAGAATATTGATTAAGGAAATTCAAAATATAAAAAAGTAAAATACATGAATAAGTTAAGGAGATTAAATATACATAAATATAATTTTAATCTTGTATATACAATGTAATTCAGTTGATACCTATTTGTTTTTTAAACTAGATCGTGGGAATTTACATTTCTCTATGATTCAATTTATCAAAGGAATTTTTGTTCTTTCTCTCTTTTGTTTTTTTTCTTTTGGATAGAGAATCTCATGATATGGTCTAAAAATTCGATTGTAGTGCTTCTGATCCTAAATTTAGTGTGTTGCCCTGTGTTTTCTTACAAATAATTTTTACGTTTCTATCAAATACAAGTACAAATTAAAGATGAATCAAATCTTTACTTTGAAGTCATTAAAAATCTAATTTCATGAAGAAATGGCCAATTGAATGAAAAGAAAAAAGGATTCTTCAAACTGTGGTTTGCTTATGTATTAGACTTGATGTTGCTCAAGCTCTTTAAAAATATCGTTGATTGCATATTGAATCCTTCAAAAATAGTATATTTTGAGGATCCGACACGAGTCCGAGCAATATAGGTTAGAAAAGTGCTTCTATACCGATAGAAACTAAGAGTCTACCAAATAGTATAAAGAATCAGGTTCTCTATTTGTTCCCTCAAGCAAAAACAGAAAGTAAATAACACACGATATTTACGTGAAAAACTCATTGCTCAAGGGATTAAAATTCACGACCTACCAAGTAGGATTTTCAACTTCACTAACTGAGCAACTTCAGATTACAACCTAGAAATTAAACTATTAATCCCTCACCCCTTACAATACCTCTATTGTAAGCCCTTTACAATAACTCTATTGCAAAGCTACAAACATTGACTAACTCTAGCCAAGAACACAAACCAACAAAGGCTAAAATCTGTCCTACTATGGCACTTCTTAAAGTAATGTAGGATTATAATAAAGAACAAAATGACAAAGACTCAAAACAAACTAAGAAACTTAGACATCTTCAGTGTCGGGATCTGGTCCTTCAATTTGCAAATAGCTATGTTCTTGGAAGCACTTGGAGAAACTTGTAGTGGTTGCACTTGTGTAGTGATTTTAGGTTATTAAGTGTTGCATTAAACCTTGTAACATGTTATATATATATTAGGGAGCATGTGTGAGAAGATAGGGACAATTCATCCCTTGGTTTGACCACTAGCAAACTGCAGCAGCGCTGGTATACTTCTGCCAGTGAATAGTATAACTTTACAGTTGTAAATGTTGATTGTACGATAACCAAGGGAACATATCGCAGACCAGGTCCCTACCTTGAACCACCGGCCTTGCCTTGTTTCTAGTAGTGTTTCCAAATTTATCAAGCTTATTGTGAAACACCCACTTAGTCCCAATCACTGTTCTGTTTGAAGGCCTACAGACCAGGTGTCATACTTTATTTCTTTCAAATTGATAGAGCTCTTCTTGCATAGCAGCTATCCAGTCAGAATCATTCAAAGTTTCGTTGATATTCTTAGGTTCAATTTGAGATAGGAAGGTTGTGAAGGCAAATATGTTTCTCGCCTTAAATCTAGTTTGAATACCAGAGTCTAAGGGAGTAATCACATTTTGAAGTGGATGAGATACCTTGTGCTTTCAGTTGGATACTTGGACTGCAGGAATAGATGGACCAGATTCTTTCATATTTGATCCATCATTGACATCAATAGAGGCATGACTTCCACTTCTTTGTCCAGCTTCAGGAGTGCCTGATACAACATCAGCTACTTGATGTTCAGTTTCGATTGGAGTGATGGAGGGACTAGGTTCCTTTGTACCTTCCAAAGACTTTGTTGCATCTTATTCATCGCTCTGCTTGATCTGACTAATCAATTCAGTCTTTCCATTTGAGATTTCTATAGCTTCATCATGAACTTTTGAAAATACCCCATCTTCAGCTTCATCATTCTGTGACCCTTTATTCTCTAATGTATTTGATTTATCAAAGATTATATGTACACTTTGAGTTTTTTTGTTGTAGACCTTGTATGATTTGCTATGAGATGAGTAACCAAAAAAGATTCCTTCATCACTTTTTGCATCAAATTTCCCCAAGACTTCCTTACCGTTATTGAGAACAAAATATTTGCAGCCAAATGCTCTTAGATAAGTCTTCTTGGGCTTTCTCCCATTGAACAATTCATAAGGAGTCTTCTCGAGCAGGGACCTGATCATGCATCTGTTTATCACGTGACAAGCAGTATTGACAGCTTCAACCCAAAAACTTTTAGACACATCACTTGCTATCAACATTATTCTATACATATCTTCAAGTGTTCTGGTTTTTCTCTCCACAACACTATTTTGCTGAGGTGTTCTAGGAATAGAAAAGTTGTGACTTATACTATTTTCAGCATAAAATTCTTCTAACTTGGCATTTTCAAACTCATTACCATGATCTGATCTAATACTCACAATGTGATTTCCTAGTTTTCACCTAAATCTGTTTCATAAAAGCATAGAATACATGGAACGTTTCATCCTTACTTCTTAAAAACAGAGTCCAGGTGAATCTGGAGTAGTCATCAACAATCACAAAAATATACTTATTTCCTCCTCTGCTTGGGATCCTCATCGGTCCACAAAGATCTATGTGAAGAAGATCAAGTGGCCTTGAGATACTCACTTATTTCTTTGGCTTGAAGGAGGATCTGAACTGCTTCCCTTTTATGCAAGCATCACACGCCTTGTGATCTTTGAACTTGGCCTTTGGTAGCCCACGAACCAGGTCCTTCGCAGAAATTTTGTTCAGTAGTGAAAATCTTGCATGTCCCAGAAAAGTCTTATGTGCCAAAGCTCAACATCATCATCCATAACACTTAGGAATGTCAAGTCACTATCATTCAAGGAATCAAAATCTGCAACATATATATTCTTGAACCTTTTTGCTATTAGCACCACTTCACCAGTTTTGAAATTGGTGACTGTGTCAGAGCGGGACAAGAACTTCACTTTATTTTTTTATCACAGATTTGAGACACACTTAACAAGCTATATCTTAATTCATTTACATAATACACATTCTCAATTGCATGAAACAATGTCTTCTCAACCTTGCCAACACCAAAAATGTACTATTTTCTTACCATTATCAAAGGACACACTCCCACCTTGAAAGGCCTTGAGTGAGAGAAAACCATCCATTCTACCAGTAATATGCTTCGAGCAGCCACTATCCATATACCATATTTGATTGTCTCCCCTTACCCTAGCCTGCAAACAAAATCATTGTTTAGATTTGAGAACCCAAACTAATTTGGGTCCCTTATAATTGTAAAATGAGTGAATCATATTTCTTCTAGTCCAAGCATGCAAGATATTTTTTTTCTTTCGAGGACCAGGTCCTTCAAATCCGAAGCCCTTCTAAAAAAATTCTTATTTTTCTGAAGTGACTGAAATCTGGCTTTGCATGCATTCTTGTAATGACCAGTCTGACTGCAATGAGTGCACAACCAGTTTTCAGTTGTAGTGACATATTAACTGTGGGGATTATAAGGGGGGGTTTTCTTTTCAAACCCAAGCCCTTGTCTACCTCCACGTTTACTCTAGAACATAGAGGTAATTACATCAGAGGACCAGGTCCAATGAAGTGCTTTATCAAGATCAACTTTTACTCTCTTTAAATATTCATGTAGTTGTCTGTTCTTTTCTACCTCAGTAGTGAGACTCAGTTTCATTTTCTTAAGCTCATTCTCAAGCTTCAGTTGAGTCATACTAGCTACACCTTTTCCTTTTAGAGGGAGTATCCATATATTTTTTCAATTGATTTTCTAATAGGATGTTTTCTTGAGTTACCTCATCAACTTGTTCTTTTAGATCTATAATGGAAACTACCAAATAATCCCTCTCTTATTCTAAATCACCAATTTATTTATTTAGAGCACTCTTTTCTTTAACAAGAACATGATAAGCATCGATTAACACATTTGCCAATAATATGAGTTTCTTTTGAGAATAAATTTTCAAGTTTTTCTGAACATGAAGAAAATTTACCTCTTCTTGCTTATCATCATCTTCAGTATCAGATTTGATCATGAGTGCAAAGATTGACTCATATTCAGAAGGTTCATTGTCAATGACCATCATTAATTTGTCACCCTAGTCATCATCATCTTCAGACTCACTAAGGAGTCTCCCCAAGCAGCAAGAGTTTGCTTCACCAGGTCATCAGTCGCATCTCTCCTCTTGAACTTCTTATCAAGGACCTGGTTTCTCTTAACAGTCCTATCTTTCTAATTATCTTGCTTGTGAAGAGGGCATTCTTTAATGAAGTGACCGGGTTTCCCACACTTGTGGCAATAATTTTCATTTCCTTTGAAGTTCCTGCTAGAGCTTCCTATTCTTGGGACCCCACCATATTTTCGAACCATCTTTTGAAATATGCGAGTGAGGTATGTCATATCAGTTTAATCACTGATTGAGTCATTTTTGGCTGCCTTGAGAACCATGCTACTCTCCTTATTTGCTTCACTATTTTCAAGTTTCTTTCTGGCTTTCTTCATCTCGTAGGTCTTGGGATTTCTAATCAGCTCATCAATGCCCAGTGTCTTCAAGTTCTTGTCTTCAAATATAGCATTCACTTTTCTATCCCAAGAGTCTGACAGGACACCAAACAATTTTCTAACCAGTTTGTTGGTTGTAATGATTTCTCCTAGAGAGTTAAGCTCATTGATTATTGAAGTGAACCTGGTGTGCATATCTTGGATAGACTCATCCTCCCTCATGTTAAACAACTCATACTCCATGGTGAGCATATCGATCTTTAACTCCTTAACTTGGGTGGTTCATTCATGACCTATTTAGAGAGCTTCCCAGATCTCCTTAGCAGACACACAAGATGAGACCCGATTGTACTCATCCGGTCCAATACCACAAACAAGGATCTTCTTAGCCTTGAAGTTTTTCTCCAAATCTTTTTTCTCCACATCATTGTATTCCTTCCTTGCTTTTGGAGTAGTTGTAAAACCAACTAGATTTATGTTCATGGAAACATGAGGACCATCACAGATGATATCCCACAACTCAGAATCTTCAACCATGATGAAATCGTGCATCCTTGTCTTCCACCACCCATAATACTTTCCGTTGAACCTTGGTGGTCTTGTGGTAGATTGTCCTTCCTCTAAGTTTGGTGGAGCAGCCATGGGAGAGATTCTTTCTAGGTGTTAACCTTTTAGAAAGCACCTGCTCTGATAACAATTGATAGAAACTAAAAGTCTACCAAACAGTATAAAGAACCAGGCTCTATATCTGTTCCCTCAAGCAAAAACAGAAAGTAAATGACACACGATATTTACATGAAAAACTCATTGCTCAAGGGATTAAAACTCACGACCTACCAAGTAGGATTTCCAACTTCACTAACTGAGCAAATTAAGATTACAACCTCAAAATTAAACTATTAATCTTTCACCCCTTACAATACCTCTATTGTAAGCCCTTTACAATAACTCTATTGCAAAGCTACAAACCTTGACTAACTCTAGCCAAGAACACAAACCAACAAAGGTTGAAATCTGTCCTATTATGGCACTTCTTAAAAGTAGTGTAGGATTACAATAAAGAACAAAATGACAAAGACTCAAAACAAACTAAGGAACTTAGACATATTCAGTGTCGGAATCTGGTCCTTCAGTTTGCAAACAACTATGTTCTTGGAAGCACTTGGAGAAACTTGTCGCGACTGCACTTGTGTAGTGATTTTAAGTTTTCAAGTGTTACATTAAACCTTGTTACATGTTGTATATATATTAGGGAGCATGTGTGAGGAGATAGGGACAATTCATCCCTTGGTTTGACCACTAGCAAACTACAGCAGCGCTGGTGTACTTCTGTTAGTGAATAGTATAATTTTACAGCTATAAATGTTTATTGTACGATAACCAAGGGAATGGATCGCAGACCAGGTCCCTATCCGATTTCTCAAAAGTTTGACAAATCATCAAAACACAAGATGACATAACTTATCATATAGCAACTACTACTAAGTTATTTCAAAGTCGAAAAAGAAAAGGAAAAATGAATTGGCTTTTGAAAAATTATCTGAGTCTGAATATTAGAACTATTTAACAAACACAAACACACATATATAGAGTTGATAATGAAATATCTTTAATTATGTTCATATATATAAATATATATATATATATATATATATATAGCAAGATTAACTAAATCCTAAACCAATCAACAATGAAGAGTAAAAAGAGGGGCAAAAAGGAAAGAGAAGTTGTAGTTGCACTCTTTTGTCTTCAATTTTCTCCCTGCCACTAGAAACAAATGACTAAAAACATAAAAAATAGATATTACTGCTACTATATTAACACAATATATTAAACATAATCATAACGTGGAAACAATATTATAGCTGGGCAAAGAATATCTTTTTCATGTTGCTCAATCTCTTCAAAAATGACATTTCCTCTCAATCTTAGGCTTATGCACGATATTGTGTACTTGTTTATTAGATGAAAAATCATCCATCTTCGTCTTCCCCGAGCTTTTGCTACTACTTCCACGTCTCTCCTTCATCTTCTCGATTTCTGACTTCAACATATCGTTGAGATCTCTCTGGCTCCCCAGCTCTTCTTCCATCCCATAATAGTAAGATTCTTGATTAAAATCTTTCTTCAGACTTTTGTTTCGCCTTTTTATGTTAGTCAGCAAGTGTTTTTTTCGCGCTTGAAACCAATAATTTTCATATTCCCATGTTTGAAGTCCAATTTTCTTGAACCCATGTTGAATCATATCACTAGTACATATACAACTGGAATTAATAAGATTTATTCAGTGTTGTACTGAAAAATGTGCATAATGATCAAGGAAGAGAAAATAAGTCATTAACTTCCTGAAGTAAGATTCTTTGTTCAAAAAGACACTTGAACTTTGCGAGGTCCTATTAGCTCCCCAAATAATTTTGAACTCTTTTTAGAGCCACCTCGCATAGAGAGTGCAAAGAGGATCCCTAAAAACGACTGCAATTATATTTTTACAATTTGTTTTATAAAATATTTTTTATTTAATTTTCTTCTTATTTTTCTTCTTCTTCTTGCTCCTCCTCCATAAACCCACCGCCATGCCAGACTCCCGTCACTTCCAAAGCCATCATTCTACAATTCCTCCTACCTTCTCTTACTATTACCGCTTCCTCTCTTTCTTCAATCCAAAATTTCATTAAACAATTTTATTTACATTTCAAAGGAATGTGCAAAACCCATTAGATTTCAAGATAAACAGAGACATCGATCTAACTTTTGTTGGTGTTTACAAGGATTTGCAGGAACGGAAATTACAAGTAACTGCGTATGTAAGAATTGAAATTACAATTCAACTATAAAACTGAAAATTACAATATAACAACAAAACTGAAATTACTATTTTGTTGAACAAGAAAAACGGAAATTTGTTTGTCTTTGAGTCGAGTGTGGCACTCTGTCCTTAAGACAATATTGCCCCGTATGTATCATTTATACGTCCTGGACAATTCGTCTCCCAAGATAAAACAGCAATGGAACTATTGAGCAAAGGAAACTCAAAAGCTACCGTGAAGAATATTGAATAACGAAATGATGCTTGGAAGATTAGGAAGAAAAGCTGCTTTGCTTTTCGCTTTGTGTATTTTCGTGTATATCAAATGTGCCTCAACAATGGTGTAAGGGGTGTTTATATAGGAGGAAGAGGGACTGTTTGTTGCCTCCATAATGACCATTATTGGCCAAATAATGACCATTATGGAGGTAGTAAAGCCACCACATAAATGGAGAAAATTGCCAACGGATTGGCCATTATAGGAGGTGTAATTCAGCCAAAATAAATGGTTGAATTGAGTCCGGACGTTTTCGTTCGGACCGTCGAAATTCGCGCCTTTCGAAAAATTTCGGGGACCAAATCGTACATCTTGAAACTTCAAGGACCGAATCGTACATCGAAAGAATTCGGTCCAAAGCGCACATCGAAACACGGGATCAAAAGCGTACACGGCAAAGTTTTCTCGGCCCAAAAAGATAATATCAGAAGGCCTATGAACCCGTGAACACGGAACACGGAACTCGGAACCGGACGGGCGGGCGGCGGCGGCGCGCGTGTGGTCTTTCCTTGAACCGAAGCACATCTAGGTCTTCCCTCCTTTAAACACATGGGATACCCCTTGGGGTCCCAAACCCCAAACCAATTTCGAGTATTATATACACAACAATTCTTTCTTCCTCTACCGATGAGGGAGAATTGATCACACACCACACTTTTCCATGCTTCAAACACCTTACTTCGTGAACCAATATCTCTTTCATTTCTCAATGAAATTTGACGATTCTTGGCCCTACGGTTATCTACGTACTTAGTACATCATGCATGTGTGAAGAACCGGATTCTCCAACATACGTAACACTAGTGTTTAAGCCGTTAAAGTTGGTCGGTCGCAACTCCCGCCAAAGGCTAATTTCCAACAACTTTTTTATCCGAGATTCAACCCAAACCCTTAAAAGTTTTGGAGAACTCATTAATTCTTTTCAAATATTTTATTTTTAATTGTGCCGAGATTATATAAAAAGAAGATAAATTAGTTAATGATATTATCGAAACTTTGAATTCCTAAAAATGATTAATTTTTGTGTTTGAAACACTTCGAATCCGTATTAGTATCAGTGAGAAGGGGGAGGGAGTTAGAATGATGATGAAGAAGAAGAAGAAAGAATGAACAATATGGGGATGGGGTTAGATGAAGAAGAAGACGTGTGTGGGGATTGGGGGTGCGGAGGGGTGGTGAAATAAAAAAGTTAGAAAGAGAAAGAGAAAAGTAAAAAGAAAAAATATAAAATAAAATTAAAAAACGAAAAGAAAATGTAATTTTAATTAAATTAACACCTGTTTTTTTAAAATTGGGCTTATACGAAAAAGGATGTAATTATATTAACTCAAAGTTGTTTAGGGGGTAATAGGACCCCGCAAAGTTCAATTGTCTTTTTAGAAAAATAGTCCACCAAAGGAGAGTTCAACCCAATGCTTTGATCCTGATTCGACATTAGAAGTATATTAATTTTTCCCAATAACCGAATACTTTTGCTATTTCGGGGGTGATAAATGAAGCTTGACATATTAGTAGAGGTGAGCGGGTCCGGGTACCCTAACGTTTTTGAACTATCCGGACCCTACCTGATAAAATATCGGTTCCTAAATTTACTATCCGAAATCTACCCATAGCAATCATTACCCGAAACCTACTCGGACCCTGCGGTTCCGGATAGGTTTCCGGGTACCCGGTAAATAAAAAATACAAATTAAGCAACAGTTTTTTAGCCTATGAGAATAAAAAAGAGTTCTAAAATAATTTCATCCAGTAGTTTTTTAGCCTGCAATCGGTGTTTTTAGTACCCTTATAAAAAGTTTTAGAAAAATTATTCATTGTAGAAAAGCTAATTCTGTAACCAAAACCTAAAATTGCAAGCCAAATTTGACACTCAATGAATTGAACGTGTTGATTTCAACATAAATTTGAAAATATCTGAATTACACTTATTTTCGTGTTCATAAGCTCTTCGATACAAAAGAAAAGCTTTATTATACTAGTAAATTCCTAAATTTCATCTACACGTCTACAAAAATATACACAAATTTAAAAAATAGATTTACATTTCAAATCAAAAAAGTAATACAGATTCAAGATGAGTATCGCCTGAAATTGAACAGAAGCATGGGATATTAAAAAGAAATTGAAGAGTTAGATATGAACACATGTGCATTTTATGAACGACGTGAACACAACCAATGGAGAGAAAGAAGCAAAGGTGAAGTTTCAACGACGACAACGATGAAAGTACCTGAGAAAAAGCTTCAACAACGAGGACGATAAAGCTCGGTGGTGTAGCTAAAACGTCATTGTTATTGAGAGAGCTTTGAGTGTTTTCTCTTAAGACACAAAGAACATTCTAGAATAAAGGGGTGAAAAAAATTGAAAAATATTTGCGTCTTGAGGTGGGGAAAATCAATGTGCAGGCGTGCAGCAAACAATTTTGGAGAAAGTTAAAAGTGGTCCAAATGTTTCTAAAAAAAGTAAAAATATTTAATATTTTATAGGTTCTGAGTATCGGTTCCGGGTCCGGGTCCCTGTCTCTATTTGCCGGAACCGGAACCGGACCTGACATTGATCGGTTCCTAATTTTACTACCCGGACCCTATTCATTATTATAATATATTTATCCGGAACCTACCCGTTAGTGTCGGTTCCTATCGGGTATTGGGTACCCTGTACCCGTGCTCATCCCTATACAGAATTAGTATGCTTGAAATATTTGGGAAGAAGCTCGAAGCTAAATCTGATATGATCCGAAATAACGAAACTAGTACCAGCTGGACTCCAACATATGATAGAGTTTGTATTCGGATCCTCCACCATATCATATGTCTTCGTTACGAAAGGGGGTATACCAAGTTCGCGTGATATTTTTGCACCATTGCCACCACCACCAAATGCATTTTCTCCAGCTTTAAATTGATTGATATTGTTCAAATCCACGGGCTTTTTTTTTCTGAAAATTTTGCAATTATGTGATGTTTGTTCTTTGTGTAGAGTTCTAAGCAGAGCAAGTAATTAGTTTTTATTTTTAATGTACATTGCCACAATATAAATCAGGGCCTTTGATAAATAGTCCTATTTGATTCTTCTTGGTTTGTCCTTAGTAACATGCAAATTGAAACTATTCCTTCTTGTACTACTATTCCCTATTTCTTCAAGTCCAATTTATTTATTTTTGGCTTCTATCCGATATTCGGTATCCCTATTGGGATCTCGACCAATTCAAATTTGTGATGTGTAAGGTCCTTTTAAAAGAGAAGTGATACCTACTAGAAATTTTTTTCATACTCGGGCTCGAAACCAAAACTTCTAGTGAAGAACAAAGATATTATATATATATATATATATATATATATTGAGGTGGAGCGTTCAAAACGCATAGCATCTCCTTCCCCTTCCTTTTCCTCCTCCTCCACCTCCCTTATATAATAAAAAGTAAAAAAGAAAAGAAGTTATATCTATTGATATCAGAAAATTACTTTCGAGTCTATTAGTGAACATCTCTCTCTCCAGAGATTGTGATCTATAATTTCATTTTATGTTGTCTATGTTAAAACTTATGATAGTAATGCGTTCAATTTTTTGTCTTTGTAAATCCATTAAGCACTCAAGAATTTCAAGCTCTATGATCAGAGGAAAATAGTTTGGATAAAAAACATTGATTGCTCTCGTTAAGAGAACTCAAGACCTCCCGCTTATTAAATGGGTGCTCTAACCAACTGAGCTACGAAAGTTGCTTGTGTGGTGGATTTCGCCCTTTTTAAATTTGTTGGTGGTGATTTTCGGATTAAACCATGCACACTCAATAGAACTTTGAGACTTAATCATATTCTTGTCTTGGTATATAAATTTGAATATTTGTGAGGATTCTGATGAAAATTAAACAAGAGATTAAGGAGTTTCTATGAAATTAAACAACAATGACGTACCTAGTATAATCCTATATGTGGGTCGGGAGAGGATAGAATGTATGTAGATCTTGCTCCTACCTCGTGGAGGTAGAGAGGCTATTTCTGATATATCCTCGTCACAAATAAAGCATTTCTAAGCAGTTATAAAAAAAAATACGGTACTGTAGTGAAGAAGACATGATAACTAATAGGAATGCATTACATAGCATGCAGAAAATAAAAGGGATAGTAACAACATTGAGATGATGTGATAATCGAAGCAACAAGAAACAACAAGTGAATACAAAAATCAAAAATCAAGAAAGGATAATGTTTACTATTGTTAAGAAGGTAGACATAGAAACCATAGAAAAGCGAGACAACGCACAACTATCTGCCAATCATCTACCATAATTCGTGATCTTCATACCATCCTATCTAAGGTTATATCCTAGGTGAGTTGAAGGTGCGCCATGTTCAATCAACAATTAAATGCTAAAAGTACGTACCAATATACCGCTCATGCACAATAAGTCCTATCTAAGGTTATATCCTAGGTAAGTTGAAGGTGCGTCATGTTCAATCAACAATTAAATGCTAAAAGTACGTACTAATATACAGCTCATGCACAATAAGGGCATGACATGTGCATTTTATACAAGTTTATGACTAATTATGACTAATTAATATGTACAATTGTCTCAATTTATCAGTTAACCTAAATAAATATGATTTGATGTATGCATCGAAACCATCTGCAACGAACCAACATATCAAAGAGGCCTGAGAGTAGCATCCTGGTCGATACATTTTTAGTATTAAAAATCGTATCCAACAAAGCATTTATGATACTGAAAATTCAGATGGCCGATCCTAACATATTGGGGATTGAGGCGTAGTCTTTGATGTTGTCTACGTATTAAGTTCAACTACACTTTCTTACACCCTTTAAGTTTCAAGACATTTCAAGTTTCCGGTCTACTTTAGAAGTCTATTTCAGATATAAAGGGAGTTCAAAGATATTGCCTTCTATATTCACAAGTAATTCAATCACATATTTAATCAATTTGTCATGTCTAGCAAAAATAATATTAAGCTTTTGGGGGCATAAAACAGATAGGAACAACCATAACTTAGTTTTCATAAAAGGTCAAACTGTTAGAAAGAAAAATAAACAAGATCCTCATATAGTTGTGCCATAATTAAATTGTAACAAAGAAAGTTCAACAAGACACTCAGATAATTGTGCCATATCAAACTCGACAGTGATTTTTTCCCGATAACTAAATTTCGTCAATGTCCTAGACCAAGAAAGGAGTCTATTCCACTTCTTGTAGGTAATCGTCTATTTCAGCTGGTGTGAGAACTCTGCAAAGAAATGAACCAGTAGCTTAATAACCAGCTCAAAAAGAGACACTGTTTTTAAATTAGAGAGTTTGAGTCTAAGAAAACACTTGCGTGAATACTCTGTCATTGCCAATGATGCCAATCTCGATGTTTTTTCCGGAGATCTGCCCCTCAAATCTGGATGGATACAGAAAGATTACCGTTAAGCATCTACTTGGAGGAGGCTCATAAAGATTTAAGGGGGGAAATCAAAATATTCTAGTGTAATGCAGGGCGCGACTAGTGAGATCACACTCGTTTTAGGAGTGGAAAACGGGCGGGTCGGAACAGAGATGGACGGGTTGAAAACGAGTTAAACAAAAATAGATAAAATATCTTACCCTCCCATATTTAACACGGATAAAATTGGGTTAACCAACGGATAATATGAATATCCATGGCTTCAGGAATAGTCCGGTGAAAACACAAGCTAAAAACCAAAATTACTCATGAAAAAAAATAACTAAAAACTCTCAGAAAGCAAGAACTCATGAAAAATAATAAGCAAACAAATAGGTATTGATAATCTGGAGTTTCATTTTTTTAGTGGATAATATGGATAATATCCATATTTGATCTATTTTTAAAAAGTCGGTTATCCAACCCATATTTAATGGGTCGGATAGGATGGTTACTTTTTTTTTAAAACTATTTTGCCGGCCCTACTTCGTAATAAACTGAAGGGTTCAAGTGCATGAAAAATTTCTGTGCATCCCAAGTAACTCCTGTTTTAATTCGAATGTTAACAAACGAATCAAGATAACAGAGGGGTCAGAATCACATCCTCTTCCAAGAATAGTACAGGGACTTGTAGAAACACACCATACCGAGGGGAGAAATTCATGACTACAACAATAATGCATATATGAAAAAAAGGTAGATGCTTACCCCTCCTTCAGGGTCAGTATAGCAGTGTGTACAGCATCATCAAGTTCCAATTCCTCCGTGTACCTGGGAGAAGCATGAATATCAGTTTTAAAAGCAGATAGAAGTTCACCAGTTATTATAAGAACCACTTCAGATTGGCTATTAGTTGATAAATAACATGATGGTCCAATTTTTAATGTAATAATGTAGACAACATTTTACAAGTGGAAAAGGAAAAATACTTTACATCCTTGAGTTTCAACAATTCCAACCGCCAGTGGCTGCTACTATCAGCCAGCAATTAGCAAAAGTTAACTGGTGGATGCTTTGCATCAAACATGACCAGTTATTTACCACCTCCTTCACTTAACACTCTGCTTTACTTGAAGTCTGGTTCATTCATTCATGTGAAACTCACAGACTTTATAATTCCATGAATTCATCAATCAGTAGAGACTATACTAGACCACACTCCCTTATCCTTTTTCACCACCCTCAGACCCACCTCTTGTCATGATGGTTGGTTGATAATTACACTTAACATCCAAGCAAAGTAATAAGAATCACAATGGGTGATGACTGATGAGACTAAGATTATTCAAATTCTTATAAAAAGCGCATGGGATATTTTACACAAACACTTACAAGAATACAAAGAGAGGATTTAACAATTGATGCGCTAGCTCTGCTGGCTGTCTTTCGACTCAAATTCTACCTCACTTGATTGTTGCAAAGAGATACAGGCTCCTCGCTGACCAGTTTGACCTCTAACTAATACAAAAGTTATACTCGCACTATAACATATACACCAATGTTTCCACAGCAAATCAAATGTCCCAACCACTTTCCAACTTTTGGTAGAAAACAGAAGCACACGGTATTAAGAACGTGAACAGTTAAAGATGGAGAAAATTCGTAGTCAAAAAGGACAGGGAGGAATTGGATGTTGGCGGGCATTATCAGAAGATAGTATAGTGTCATGGGATATATTAAGAGTTTTTAGAGTTTAGTTCACAAAGTAGTATTCAAGAAGAGCCTTTTAGAACTTCTAATGGTATTTTCTATAACTTGATATGTGCTTGAAGTGTACCTTTGAATGAGTAACTGTGATTGGAGTACCAGTACAACAAAAGTCTGATCAACTTGGGAAGCTAAGCTCAAAATGAGACAAGGGGTACAAAATCCGATGATAACTTACCTCTTCTCTAGAAATGTCTTCGCATTAGACACATTCTTCCCCATGGCTGAAGCCTTCCAAGAGAAGTATGAACCTGATGGATCCACCTAAATGAGCAAAAATAAACTGAATATCAGAACGGTTCTAGCATCATAACTCAGGACCCTGTACAGGTTAAACAGGCCATACAAAAAGGGGAAATCTCTACCATAATCAAGTGGGAGAAGTAACAGGTGAAGCATGGGAACGAATCTATAGACCAGCCAACATTAGGCAAAGTAGCTCATATGCACCTTAATAACAGTAAAGGACGTAAAGAGACAAGTGAAAACACCAGAACAAGAGGTAGACAATATACCTGATATAGTTGAGGACCCTTGTCATCATACCCAGCAACCAAGAGTGAAACACCGAATGGCCTTACACCACTGCACAGGAAAGAACAAAAAGGAGTAGAATTAAGAGATTGTACAAGAAGACTACATAGGAAAACTCCTCCTTGAGTATATGACATTAAAAATCACAAACAGATAAAGACCAAGGAAATTTAGTTTCTTCTCATAACATGAGCAGTGTGCTTTCCAATTGATACTTCTAACTCAAGCAAAACAGAGAATGGAAAAGTGGAATAGATACTAGGGAAGAACCCAAAGACCCGAGAACATGAGAAGATATGAGTTGTAGCAGTATTTTCACTCTCTTCCCTTCTCACATGATATTCATGTACAAGGTAAAGCTGCTACTTCTTTTCCAAATTCTATACTACCAACACTAATGTACGAGTTTTAGAGTTTGCATGCCTTCAACTACAACTATGTAACCAAGGTTCCACTAGAAATGAAGGCAATGATGCTTTCAATATATGGATATGTCAAGGAATTGGTTTATTATACACTGACCCATTTTCTACCATTCATTAATACTATTTTAGGGGAAAATGTATCGTCATATAAGTCACAAGCTACACAATTAGCAAATGTTGTCAAAGTATTGTGCTTCAAGAATTTTAACTGTGTCGAATCAGTTAAGAACAGGATGACTCCTGACTTTACCAGTAAATACATCGTACTGATGATTGGCCATACTACTAAGTTAATAGAACGAGAGAGGCGAACCACATCATTTAATAAGAAAAAATATCAAGGTTAGTCTTTGACAAGTCACAAGATGTGTCAATAAGCCTCATAAGATAAAAACAACAGAAATTAAATTATCTAAAAATAATAAACAAGTAAAAGACCCAAATTAATAATATAGGACACTCCGTGTTCAGTGAATTGTGATATAAAACAGCAGTTACCCTGATTGGGTGAATTCCTGCATGACGGCAGCAGTTTCCCTCACCAGTTGCATGATAGGTATCGGTTCCTATATATAGGAAAATTAGGCAAAAATAGTATACATAAGTTAAGCTTAAAAATCAACATCAAACAGGTCTGATGCAATACCAGTAATATACATTTGGTTGAAGGAGGACACAACAACAACTACTACGCTTCGATCCCAAACAAGTTGGGATCAGCTATGTGAGTCTCAACTGACCATACTGCTCCTAGTTGAAAAAGGACAAAGGAAGAAAAAAAACTCATCTGCTACCAGAAAGCAAGAAACAAATGTACTCTTGACAGCACAGTATCAAGAAAACATACTCTCAAATACTCCTTCAATGTCCTAATTATGTTAAATGTTAAGTTTTAAGATAATTGTATCAAATGACAGCATATTGGACCCACAAAGTGGTTATTATGTCACACAGTAACTTCAAACACCACATAAATCAATCTTAGCAATAGAAAAAAAACTAATTCATACTTTATAGAGTCGATAATATTGCTCAGCCTGCTTTCTACTTTTTCGCACCAGAACACGAGAATCGGGGCCCATGCCACTGCAACAAAGATCATAAGTGTCCGTCAAGAATATGGCTTGATCACTAGAAAAATTGAGGTAGTAAAATTAAGTATGTTCAAGCTGGGTCCATCAAACTAAGTGACATTTTATTAATGAAAGCCCTTCCCCGCACATTTTATAAAGTATGTTAGGCTGACTCCAATTATTAACAATACTGGGGTTGGGATAATTAACTGAACTTGCACAGTTTTTCATGGAAATTCTGCTCCCGAATTCCAAAATCTATCAATTATAAGTGCGATTCACTAGGTCAAATATGAATAAATATCCAAGAGCCCCACCTCATTTTTTTGTATAGTTGAAAACAAAAGCCCATTCTATTGAAATGAACCTCTAGTCATTTCATCGTTGACCATAAACATGTGAGTAAAGAAACCATGAACTAGGCCAATCAACAAAACTAACAAAAGAGGTCCCCACCACAGACGATGGTCATCCATAATCTGAAGAGAGTTTTACATACAACTCCAGGCATGTTCACCACGCATCCTTGTATCCTGGAATATGAAGAGGATAACTGGAGCAATAAAGATAAAGGATCTCACCTGTAAACTACTCCAATATTTGGTGTCAAAGTCTGAATCTTTTGCACCTGAATTATATACATATAAAAGAGAGGGGATGAAGATGGTTACTATGACAAATGTTAAGGGATATACAGCGTAAAAGTGAGAAATCTATTGAAATTCCATGCATCCCAAAACACACCAGTTAGTCACGAAACTTGGTACAAATACAGAATCAAGAAAACAGGAAGAACGAAATCCACAGTACTACAGTATAGAGGAGAAGCATTTAAGACCAACAACCATGACTTTGAATGCACTTGTTGATATGTCGTTAACCTTATGACAGTATTTTGAGATATTTGGAGACTTGCTCTCCATAGAAGTAAAATGAACACTACTAACATCTTTGTACAACCTTAACATCTAAGAAGATTCCTACTGACTGATTACTAAATAAGCACAATATAAGTTCTTGCAATCTAGATGAAGCCATTAAGATGCCACACCAGGGATTTGTGAACACAAGTACAATCAGTTATGACTCATGAGTAGACTACAAAGGATGATTCTGAGGAGAACTACTTACAGATGTTTCATCAACCAGGATAGACGGTAATTTCTTCTCAGTTGCAATTACAACACCTTTAGCGGCTGCAATCATCCAATTATAAATGGAAAATCACAACAAAAACTAGAAATTTATTGTGAAATAAAAAGGAAAAACACTTGTCCAACTTAATTACAAGGATCCTTTTAATGATACATAGAGCGATTATAGTAGAATATGTCTATCAAATTACAGATACATTCTTGACTAAATGAAAGGCCTCAGCACCGGGATCTGATAGCATCATCTATATTGCAAAGGCCATTGAGATCCAGGTCAATTATGATAAGTAAAACGGACAAGATCTCTTGAAATAGTAGATCTTCCGTCAGTGGCATGCTCAAAATAAAATTTATTTATGCCAACCAACATATGACTGGCAGAATCTTTAGCTTTATGTCACTACTGCCAAGATGTCAGTAATTGGACATTGCTATTTAACCATACACTTAAGTACCTATAGACAAAAGATGCACTTATTATAACTTGAGTTACCTTTAATCCCTAGTGACGTTTGACCCGATCCAACTGCTGTCAAGGCATGTTCGATCTGAACCAGCTTTCCAGATGGACTATGTCACAACAAACCGTGATAAGAGAAATTGCAGTCATAAGAAGAAAAGGAAAACATAGATCGATCTACATATAGTGGCTCCCATATATCCCTACCTGAAAGTGGTAAGTGAGAAAGAGTACTGACTATCACCCATTGAGGATTAAATGCTAGTCTTCAGTAGAGACCCTGAAAAATAACGTGCCAAGGGAAAGTGCTATCAGAAAGTAAAATGGAATTGTATTATATCTTTAATTTTTTGGTGTAAACAACAATGTATAGAGGATACAGATCAACTTGTAGATTTATTAGGAGCCATGTAACTTCTTGGAGGTGGCCAGTATATCCTTAATGCTGAGGAATACAACATTACCAATTTCAAAACAAAACAAAAAAAAAAAAGGGGGGGGGGGGAGGTGCTATCAGAGATTAGGAGTCATTGACTTAATTCTCAGTGTGTCCTATTTCTTTGGTTGTTGAAGAATCATTTTGAACCACAAACACAAAATTTACCAAAAATGCGAATGACAAGAATCAATTGCCACAAAAAAAAAAAACTTTCTAGACAGAAAAACATTTTACTCTTTTTGGATTTCTATTGACGGATCTTTAACCAATAAAGGAACCGACCATTCTTTTTATTTTTTATTTTGTTATAAAGAACCACTAAGGGAGATGACGGCCAAATGCCAGCAACAAAACTTGGGTCAAATACCTAAATCACTGTCTACTTGGTGGGTTCAGATGAGATCTGCTAGACAGTGCTGGGAGTTTAATCTTCCTCATTTTCCTATGGTATGTAATCATAAATACTTCCAGCAAAAACAAGAAAGATGCAGAGCAGAAAAATACGCAGAACAATATCAAAGAACCCATAACACATAAATTACCAGTCTAAGTCAAGAAAAAAGTTGCAGAAATTAAAAGATGGGGGTACGAGTAGGGAGCAAGAAACCCCAACATGTTTCCTTACTCCTATTTATCATTTTATGGGAAAATAGAGAACCCTGGAAACAATTTTTTAACTTACCTAGTTCATGGCTTTAGCTCCAAACATTTTGCTAAATAAAGTACAATCATGATTTTACTGTTTGAAACAAATCAGCAAAAATAAGTATGTCAACAACCGAAAACCCACAAACACACAATGCTAAGTCACAACAACACCATCAGATTCACCAATTTTAGCTAAAGAAAGATAAAACATGATTAAACTTCAGCTCAAATTAATTTTAAAAAAATGCAGAAATTAAAAGATAGGGGTAGGAGTAGGGAGCAAGACCCCCCCCCCCCCCCCCCCCCCCGGCTTTCCTATTTCTCCTTCTTTTACCGTTTCACGGGGAAAATGAACCCCAGAAAAAAAATTAAACTTTTGCTAGTTCCTATCTATAGCTCCAAACAAGGTGCTAAATATAGTCCAATTACGAATTTATTGTTTGAAACAAACCAGCAAACCTAAGTATGTCAACTATCGGAAACCCACGAACACACAATGCTAAGTTCATAACAACAGCAACAGATTCAGTAGTTTAGCCAAAAGCAGGATAAAATATGATTAGACTTCAGCTTAATTAATTTACACAAAAAGGCAGAAATTAAAATATAGGGGTAGGTGTAGGGAGTAAGAAACCCTAGAAAAAAAAATTAACTTTTCTAACTTCAAGCAACAACAACATACCTAGTATAATCCCACCAGGTAGCGTCTGGGATGATAGAATGTACGCAAGCCTCACCCCTACCTTGTGAAGGTCGGGAGGCTGTTTCCTATAGACAACGTTTCTAACTTCAAGCATTGTGCTAAACAAAGTACAATTACGAATTTATTGTTTGAAACGTATCAACGAATCTAAGTATGTCAACAATCGAATACTCACAAGAACAGAATACTAAGTTCATTAACAACAGCATTAGATTCATAATTTTAGCCAAACAGAGATTAAAGTATGATTAGACTTTAACTTAATTTTACCGACTAATGAGAGAGATTTTAACGGCGAGAATAGCAAGTTTGAAATAGGAAAAAATAAAGAGAGGGATCACCGGATTCCGACGAGGAGCACCGGCGAACGAGCAGAATTGTTTTTCGAAGCGGAGGAGTGTGAGAGAGGAAGTAGGCTTTAGGCTACGTAATGTTTGTTGAATACCCGCGCACTGTCCAGTTCTCACTAACGTCTCATATATTGAATAGTTATTTTATGTGTTCATCTATTTTTAGAAACATTGTTCCGTCAACAAATAAGTCATTTTTGACGATTTCTCATTCTAAGCGTTCTTTTTTCATTCAATGCTCATAATATTACGTAAGTGTTTGATATTAAAATATAGAGGATGTATCTGAAACTGAGCTATATTACATGAATATTTAATGTAATCAATCCTTTTTTAATATATTTTTTGACTTAATGTTCGAGTCATCTTCCTAGTACACTCAATTATTATATGTGTGTATATAATTTGATTAACTCTGCTCACTAGCTGTATAAGAAAAAATTACTTTAATAATTATTTTACTTTATTAAAGTTTGAACTTGAAACCTCGTGATTATCCTTTTTAAAAAATTGAAGGGAAAAATAACTTTTCCATTCTAAAAATATTGACATTATTACTATTTTCAGAATTAAATTATTTCTTCCGAAAGAGTTCTTCAAAAATTGTAACTATAAAAATGGTGATTAATACTAACCGTTATATATTGTTTAAATGAATAATATTTTTATTTTCAAATGACTACAAATTGATATTCGAATTTAACCAAATTATTATTTTTGTTGACCCATCGTGGACCTTACCATTTTTCTTGGGGTGGAGAGAGTAAAATTGATGAGTTAGGTCACATGTTGACATGGTAATACTGGTGATTAGTGAAAATAAGAACTTTTTTTCAAACAAAAAAAAAATGTTGGTCAAGCAGCTCAAAGATGTAAGCAGGAAGATATAATCAACATGGATTGTGGCGGGATGGTTCAGATTCTTTCACCTTTATCCAGAGGTTTCGGATTCGAGTCCCTGGATATGAAAAAAATTCTATTGAAAGTGTTGTCCTCATAAATGATCCCTGCAATGTGTAATTCGAATTTAGTCGAGCCCCAATACATATATCGGATACCGGGTGGGAAAAAAAGGTACTAGATAGATATTAATTTGTAGTAATTATTTGCTTTAACACCAACTAGTTTTTTTTTTTTTTGGTACATTAACACCAACTAGTAGAAACTGGCAAGTGGCAACCTTTAACACACAATTAGAGATTTACAAAAATATAAGTAGGACAAAAAAAGAAACTCAGATAAACAATATTTATATATTATTTGTTTGATAAATGTATTCATGTCGATATTCTTGCCACTTACGTATTGCAGATATTGTCAATTCGATGCAAGAAAAAATTATTTTTTCTTTCCTTTGAACAAATTGGTAAACAATTCACTTAATATCAGTGTTTTAAAAGGCGGGGACGTGAGGCGAGGCGTTTTACTTAGTACGGGGTGAAGCGTAATCCTCGAGGCATGGGGCGTAAGCCCCATGGATTTTTAAAATTTTAATTTATAAAGTAGTAAAATAGTATAATAACACAAAAATTATAAAAAATAAATTAATAGTTTAAAGAAAAATATATACATAATTAAAGAAACTCATAGGAAAAAACTTCTAACATGAAAATAAAATTTATTAGTAATATAATTAAAACATCGCTCCTTCATGAATTAAATAAAATTACTTTCAAATAGCGAATTAATAAAATATGATAATTTTGAGACATAAGACAAAAACATGAAGATCAATGACAAGTGAAGATGTAAAATTCGGCTATATATATATTTTTAAGAAAAATATTAAGTGATAATCATCCTCACGGTGTTCTCAAATAGTAACTATACAATACTACGACTTGTTATTCGAGTTACTCTCAATCTTCTTATTTTTATAGATGGAAAAAACTATTAAGCGTCATTAATTTATTAAAAAACTACAAGTGTCAACAATGCTAATTAAGGATTTTGACACATAATTTGTGTAAGAACTATTAGGCGAGTCCCGAACGTTGGACGTTAGGCGTGCTTAGGGAGTATGGTCGGACGCTTAGGACGTAACCTCATAGAACTAAGCCCCGAGGCATTTTGTAAGTGCTCCACCCCGAGGCGAGCACAGAGGCGAGTTTCAAAACTGTATTTTAAAACACGGTTTAACATAACGTTGCTTCAAACACATGATTATTGTAATAAATTAGTATGCCTCAATAAGGCAAACAACTACTAGTTGCACTCATAATGTAATGTCTTAGTTGGATCCTCGTGATATATATTATGGGCTGCTAGAATTTTTAAGTCCGGATTTTTATTACACCGCAGTCTAATAAAGCCGATAATTAAAAATAACTATATAATCTTTATGTATTACAAATTTTAGTCTGTATACATCGTATAATCAATGTATATTTGGTGTGCAATCGGTGTTATATTGATTATACACTTATTATACCTGGCATATACATGAACAATAGCTACAAACTTTTATGGCTTGGCGGGTGAGTTTTATTTTAACCGAGTGACTAAAAATGTTAAGATTCCCTTTTTTCACCAATTTTCCTCACTATTGTATTGCTTTATATAAAATTTTCTTTTACTGAGTTTATAAGTTCAGTTTGAATGAAATGCTCTCCTCAGCCAATTTGAAAGATGAGGAGATAATTGTACATTTAAATGATAACTTAAAAGTAAATAACATTCAATTCAAATTTTCACTTAAAGGTAATAGTATGGTATTGGTTCAACACAATAATCATAATTAGTCTATAAAAATTGAATTTGATTATAGCTATCTTGTATATGCATCTATGCAGTTTTGCAAGATATATGATTTTATAGTCCATTACAAATGTTATTTTAGTTATATGATCTTTTCACAAGAGAATGATAGAAAATAACATATGAGACTTTTAGATGATCATTTTCTTTTATCCATATTGTAAATGGCATAGAAGATCATTTCTAGAGCTTGTGTTTTTCTCGTTATCTATCAGTTTACATCTTTTTCTTTTTAAAAAAAAAAAAAGAATCAACTTTGGGAAGTTTAATTAGTCAAAATTCATTCAGATTATTAATTAATGTTAAGGTTTTTCTAATTAAAAAGTATTTACTACCAATTAGTAGTTGGATTACAGATAGAATTGGCCTGGTAAATAAGAAAACTCACTTGTATAAATAAGTTTAGAATAGACAAATTAAACAGCTTAAATAGGCTGAGGCCTCTATAATATTAATAGTAAAATGATGATGAAGTAATAGTAATTTTAGAGGGAATTAAACAGTCAAGTTTAGAGGGAATTAAAGAGCCAAATGATGATGAAGTAATAGTAATTTTAGAGGGAATTAAATGCCTTTGATTACTTCCAAGGGTGACTTAATAGGTAATAAGATTCTTCCACCTTTACGTAGCAAGTCCCTTCTATCCACGCAAAATTCTGCTCATAAAATGTAATTATATCAATAAAAATACGGATTAAATTGCCAGCATAAAGATTTTTTTTACATTTTACATTAGATATGTTATTGTTGTAAAGATTTTTACATCATGAATTCATCGTTATAGCAGAAAATTGTTCTATTTTTCAGGTTATCATATCTGGTTTGCTATGAAGTAATCAACTTAAGCTGATATCATCGCCGGATCTTGGGTAAGGCGGCTCAAGCACTAGCTTTATGCCCCAATTATTTTTAGGGCCCCCATTTTAAAAATTTATGAACTAATTTTTTTAAATGAAAAGGAAATGAAAATTTTAAAATAAATTAAACAATTCAAAGCGCATGAAACTGTTTTTTATTTTTAATTTAGTGATAATAAATATATTTGGACAATTCAAATTAAAAAAAGATCACTTTAGCCTCAAACGAATCTTAAAATGTAATAGCCACTCAGATATTGATAATTTAGACTTATTTTTTGAAGTAAAAGTGTTAAGGAAAATAGTACAAGTAGAAGATAATATTTGAGTTGATACACTCAATGATATAAGAGGACTTGATACTTCTCCAAATATTATTATTGCTTATAGAATAATGTTATAAATCTGTGTAAAAGTGACATTTACGTAAAAAAAAAAAAAGTTTTCAAGCTAATTTGATAACGGATTATAAAAAATAATTAATTATAAAAATAACATTAATAACTTTGCATTTTAAAAAAATAAAAAATATATTCAAATACTTTTTTTTTATAAAAGGCCTCTCATCCAAGCCAAGGCTTTAGGCCACAAACTTGGTTTGAGCCGCCCCTGACTTGACTGATGTTGCAAAAAGACTCTACATTGATAGTGCACTCATGAATCTAAACTCTAATATTAAAGAATTTACGTTATATACATGATTAATATAAATAATTTTTACGCTATTAAATCACTCGAAAAATATTTATTAGTAAACTTCCTTAAAATGAAGATTTGTAATTTTAAAAATAAGATAAATATCGTGCCGCAACAGATAAAGATAACCTGATAGTATAAATTGTTTTACACTAATTTCGTATATAACTTACATAAAAGTGTGTGTGCCTAGTATTATAGAGTTTACGTTATATACGTGCAACTTGTATAATGAATCTTTTACACTATCAGATCATCAAAAGAATATTTATTAGTGAATTTTTTTAAAAGTATGACATTTGTAGTCTTTAAAATAAGACAGATTATTTACACAATAAATAAAAATGTCTTGATGATATAAAAAATTCATATATGAATTATGTATATAAACTTAAACTCAAAATGATATGTACATGATGAATCAAACTTTGTAAAATACATCCATATGAAACCAATATTTGCAGCAGAGAGTAATAGATATACATGTTAAAAGAACATACCACTAAAATATGATTAAATATATATATTCTTTTGAAATTTTATACGTACAATGAACTTAGTATTAAGAGTTTTAAATACGAAATTTATAAAATTTAAATCCTGATCGATTCAGTTCAATATCAGTTCGCACTTTTTAAGAGGTCCCGCTATATTGATTCGGTATCTTAAGAATTGACTCGTGATTTTAAAGGTAGCGTGATAAGATTTTTTGCGCTTTATAGGAGACTCCGCTATTATGATACAGTATTTTAAGAATTGACATATCAACCAATGAGAGTCACCATGTTATTAATAATAATTTGTACCAAATGAAAGGTTTCGCTTAATTATGAAGTGCTAGTTATTAACGTTGTTGAGAAGGTAAGACGTATACTCTAAAATGCTTACAACACAAAGTTACTATGTGGTTTTATCATATTGTTGGAGGTGATATTAGAAGATGTTTACGCTTTTTAAGAGGTTGTATATTGATATAATATTTTAAAAATTGACTCATAATTTTAAAGATATAGTGTCATAAAACTTTCACGCTTCTATAAAGGACTTCATTATTATGACACGGTATTTTAAATTTGACGATTCAGCCGACGATTTACCATATTCTTGATAATAATTTATAGCAAATGAAAGTTTTTGCTTAATTGTGAAGTGCTAGTTAGTAATGTTGTTGAGAAGCTAAGATGTGTACCCTAAAATGCTTCCAGCACAAAATTACTACTCCTGTGTGGTTTTATTTTATTATTGGAGGTGATTGATAAGACATTTGCGATATTTAAGAGGTCTGGCTATATTAATATAGTATCTTAAGAATTGATTCGTAATTTTAAAGATAGCATGATAAAACTTCCGTGCTTTATGAAGACCTCACTATTATGACATAGTATCTTAAGAATGGACAGTTCAGCCGACGAGTCATCATATTCTTGACAATAATTTGTACCAAATGAAAGTTTTTGCTTAATTATGAAGTGCTAGTTAGTAACATTGTTGAGAAGTTAAGACGTATACCCTAAAAATGCTTCCAACACAAATTTACTATGTGGTTTCTCATATTGTTGTAGCAGGTAATTAATGTGACAAGATTTTTGCTCTTTTTAAGAGATCTCGCTTTATTAACACAATATCTTAAGAAGTCACTCGTAGTTTTAAGATTCCACTATTATGACACATCTTAAAAATTGACCGTTCTACCGACGAATCGCCACTTTTTACGATAATTTGTACCAAATGAAAAGTTTGCTTAATCCCAAAGGTCTATTATTAGCTACGAAGTACATTTTTTATTTAGGAAAAGAGGAAGTAGATTATTGTACATAGATGTAAAATAGAGAATGATGAGGGTACCTAATTCAACGCTAGCTATCTTACATGTGTTGTTCAACAAAAAAAATCAGAAAAAGGAGAAGATGGTTCATCTTTAATTATTCTTGCAAATAATGTTTCTAGCTAGTAGAAAATATCACATGTTATCTGTGGAAAAAAATTAAAACATGATGAAACGTCATAAACGGGTCTATTGTTGAGACGAGCGATTTCTGCGCTTTTAAAGATATTTCACTATTATGACACAATATTTTACGAATTGACTCATATTGATATTAATTTGTACCAAACAAAAGTTTGATGAAGTGGTAGTACGTCTAGGATTTAGGAAAAGAAGCATTATATTCTTTGTGAAGGGGAAAGTCCCGAAGGCGAACCCCCCACCTGTACCAGAGGCCCCTTGGCCAGGTGAGATGTAAATCGAGGGATATGCGCGAGTGGCAGTCCTGCAAGGGAGAGGACCAACGGGACACGAACCCAACAACAACCCTTGCAATATTTCAGCAAAGACTGTCACCACACGGATTCGAACCCGCGACGTCGGAGTAGTTGTACCCCAATCACCTTGCCACTTACCAACTCGCTTGTGCCCCTGGAGGCGTATTCTTGTGTATAGATGTAAAAGAGAGAATAACGGGTGTGTGTGTTGGGGGGGGGGGTTAATTAATTAAATGCCAGCCATTTAACATGTGTTGTTCAACCAAGAAAAAAAAAAGAGAGAAAAATAAAAATAAAAAAATAGGGCCAAGATGGTTCAAACTTGTGATTACACGTGCATTGAAGTCTGCTTTATGATTAATTTTGCTGATAAACACTTAATGTGCCTTAATCATGACTCTCTTAGTGCAAAAGTACTGCTTCACTATTCTACTACACAATTGAGTTAGTATAAGTGAGTCCACCTGCATTGAACACCTTCAAATTAAAGATAGACATTAATAATAGGATCTTTACACAAATAATAAACCTATTTATTGTTTATTGTTTTCTAATCGATATATATATATATATATAAATTATAATTTGATTATATACGTATTATATTTCCTACTCTGATTCACTTTTTTGAGTTGGGGTCTATCAGAAATAAGTTCTCTACCCCCACAAAGGTAGGTGTAAAATCTGCGTACATCTTACTCTCCCGATACCTCACTTGTGGAATTACACTAGATATGTTGTTGCTATTATATATATATATACACGTTCTCCAGTTGTTATACAAAAAATACTTATTTTCTAGGCCCTTAAAAAAAAAAGTGAAAGCAACTCAAAATGAATAATGGTAGTTAGGGAGTAAAATAATGGACTTAACTATTTAAGAGTCGATGTTAATTATGTTTGGATCATAGTCATCATAAATACGTGAAGCTGTCTATATTTGCTTCCCACAATGGCAAGTTCAAAGATGGAATCTCAAACTTAACTCTTGATTGGACTTTCCATTTTTAGTATGGTCCTCCACTTTCTCTTGCCTTCAAAATGTTTTATTCTAATGGTAGAGATATAGCTTAACTCCTTACTTATTGTCCATTATAATTTGATTGATGTGTTTGGTGAACCTATTAATTTGATGCCCTTCACAAGTTAAAGCAAAATATATATATAGGACCCTTCCTCGATACCCTAAAATCCTAAATTAATGCTTATAACATTTAGGGATCTATCGTGTAATTGTTGGTTAGAGTTATATAGGGATTAATTATGAAGCGTTTAGTTATTTATGTATTATTAATTCATATATTAGTTATTTCATCTTCTATCCAACAGAAAGTTATACATAAATTGACTCATAATTTATGCATGTTCTAGTTATGTTAGATTATAAACTGGTGACCAAATATCATACTTGATATGTTGAATTTTATACATGCAATTGAAATGCAATAACACATGGTAATATTATGTTGGTTTTTATACATGATCAATAAGTCTTCTTCTTTTTTATTTTTTAATACATGAATAGTTTACTTTCTAATCAACAACCAAACACCCCTAATTTGTGCTTATAGAGATTAGAGAGTAGAACTTGGTGGACTCATCTACTCACTCCCTCATCTTTTCTATATATACTCCATATTATATTTGTAGAATTGTATTAATCTCCCTTGGAGTTTTTCTCATTAATATAAATATATATAGTGTGTACAATGTGGAATCCTAATACAATAAGGATCTTATATCTACCATAATTATACAACACTAAATATTACAAATATATGGAGTATATTATATTAATATACGTTAATACACCCCCTTAGTCGGAGCGGGAGGAGGCCAGACGCTAAGACTGGATATGAAGTCGAGGAATAGTTGTCTAGGAAGACCTTTCGTGAATATATATGCATACTGATACGAAGAAGGCACATGCAACACCTTAACATGACCGAGAGCAATCTTCTCACGAACAAAGTATATATCAATCTCTATGTGTTTGGTTCGCTGATGCTGAACCGGATTATGAGATAAATATATGACGGATATGTTATCACATTAAACTAAGACGCCTTACGCAAAGGACAATGAAGCTCCAAAAGAAGGTTTCGGAGCCAGCAGATCTCAGCAACAACATTTGCAATGCCTCTATACTCTGTTTCTGCACTCGAACGAGATAATGTGACTTGTCTCTTGGCAGACCAAGAAATGAGATTATCCCCTAAGAACACACAGTAGCCGGAGGTGGAGCGTCGCTTGGAAGACCTATAATTTTATTTTTTTAACTCCCATAATCGAAGTCCAACAAATATGCTTGTAGATAATGATTGGGGAAAAATTTCAGAACTTATTGGATTTTTGGAGAAATTTTTTCAAGCAACTAAAGAATTTTCTGGTATATATTATCATACCATTTCAACTATGTTATTTTATATAGCTCTAATATTTTGTTACTTAGTGAATATATGAAAAAATCATCTTATAAGGCACCTATTAAAAAATATTTTTTTCCTATTCCCACTATTTATATTATTGATGATGTATTAAATTTGACTGTTAAAATAGACGGTTGTAAAGCACTTATTGAAACTATTTATGATTGTATAGCAGTACTTCCACCTCCAACTTCAAAAAATCCAAATGAACAACCACCTAAGGAACAAACTAAAGAAGAAGTTTTGTCTAGCATACACGATGAATGCAAAAAAGTATATATGAATTACTAACAAGAAAGTGCTAGCAACCAACCGGCTTCTATACCATCTTCTTCTTCTTCAATACAACCTTATAAAAGACATGTTGTTTCTGCGGCTAGTATTGAAAGCCTTAGAAATAGAATGTTTAGTGGTTCCGATGCTAATCAAGTTAGCGAGTTTGATATTTTTATTTTGCAGGGTGTTGTACCGTACCAAGCAGTTCTCAATGAAGAAGGACGTGAAGACTTGTTTAAATATTGGAGGGAAAATGAGAAGACATTTCTGATACTAGCAAAGATGGCCAGAGATGTGTTGAACATTCAAGCGTCATCAACAGCATCTGAAAGCGTTTTTTCTGCCGGAAGATTTCAAATAGGAGAGCACATACACTCATTAGCGGAAGACAACTTGGAGATTGCAGTTTTATTCAGAGATTGGATACGAGCGGAGCGTAAAAGGTGCGGTCAACCAGAGATCAACGAAGAAGATGATTTAAACTACAACGAAATCTTGTCCGAGGGAACTTGAAGCGACGTTGACCAATTTGACCAACAAATTTCAATTCCAACCGAAGAACCACAAGACATTGTGAAGAAATTAGAAAAGGTATTTTTGAATATGTAATTTTTTTAGTGGCAGTTTTACTATGTGATTTGCAACTTTTGAACTATGAAACAAAGTTACAATTTTGAAATTGTATTACAAAAAAGTCATATTTTTATTAAATAATATAAGAGGCACAAAAACAGCCTTGTGATGCTTTTATTACACTATCTTGTTCAATTATTTATGTGTTTTTATTCACAACTTTTTTGAAATTAAGTGTCTAAAAAAAATCTCGGACCCGACCCGACCCCGCAAACACAAATCCCCTTTTTCGGCAGGATGAGGGACGGGACATCAACATGTCCCGCCAGTTCCGCCGGAGGACCGGTCCCAACCATTTCCCCATTCCCGCCCAGTCCCATCTAGCCCCGCCTCGAACCCGGCCCACTTGCCACCACTAGTACTCTCCCATAGTGCTAGGCATAAATTACCAAAAATCGAATAATTGAATTAAAAATTTTGGTGATTCGATATTTGATACGGTATTTGGGAATAAATTTCAAAATTTTGGTATTTGATATGATATTTGAGAGTAAAATTTTAAAATTATGATATTCATGTTCGATTTCGATACTAGACATTAGTAATACCGAATATCAAATTATTTATTGAAGATAAGTTTTTGTATCCGTGGAATGAAATAAAAATGAGACAACATTTTAGACAGTTGTTTTGCAATCAAATTTGAAGTATTGCTTTTTCTTCGATAGTTAATTATTGATTAGTCGAATATTACAAAGATAAATACTTCCTCCGTCCCAATTTGTATGATGTAGTTTGACTCGATACGGAGTTTAAAAAATAAAGAAAGACTTTTGAATCTTGTGGTCTTAAATAAGTCAAAGATATTTGGGTGGTTATAGATATCTCGTTAAGAATAAAATGTAAAGTTTAAAGTTAAATTGATGTCAAATAAGAAAATGTATCATTTTCTTTTTACTGACTAAAAAGAAAAGTGTATCATATAAATTGAGAGAGGGAGTAGTAGAATTCACCAGGGACCAAAAGTGCTCTTAGCCCTTTTGTGTAGGATTGAGTTATCCCATGCCTCAGTTCATACTTTGCTAAAGAAATAAGCTTGAATTTATAGCATCTTCTAACTACATGACATAATAATAAACGTTAATTTCAGCTATCATTAATATCCCTATCTAAGTAAAATTAATGCACAAGATGTCAATGGCCTAGAATTGGAGTTCAGCCATAATATGATTTTTAAAGCTCCTCTAATTTGAAAACAACAGCCAATTCTAAGTCAATATAGGCCTAACATTTGTTCTTTCACATCATTTTTACTACTTTAACAATAGTTAACTAACACATGCCATCGCCCAAGTTATCATTAAATCATAGGAGTAATTGATATGAACACCAAATACGAATAAGTTATTTCCCTCCAAATTGTGTTGGCACTTGGCTTGGGAGTTAAACGCATGAGAAAGAGATTGAAAAGAGGATCATTAGACCTCGCTCTCGGGCCCAGAGGCAGAGCAAATAAAGCCTTGGATCTTTCAATTGTTGAACCTGACTTTACTTTGACATTAGCCTTTCCCTATATCTTATTTAATCGGAAGAGTCGGTCGAAACTCAACTCAATTTCTTTCTTGTTCCAGTAGCTACAGACCAAATTCTCACATATCTGTTTCTTTATTACAACATTCATTTATGCATAGTTTAATTTATATAGTTTGCACAAACTGGAAAAAAAGAGATTACTTCAGATCATTGCTTGCTGTTATTAGAAAATAGAAATGACCCGAACAAAACGGAGGAATATTTCTATATTTTGAGTGCAGGCAAAACGTACATATTTTCTAAAACTGGAAAATCATATGAAAGTGAAAACTTGAGCCGCACATCATTAATACCTCTACCATGTGTTCCTCTATACAAAGGAAAAGTGAAAATCCACTTAGCATAGTGAGTATTCGCAGTCAAGCAGTCGGGTGAGAATTTCCTCACAACTAGGTCGTTCGTTTGGCTCTGCCCAGCAATCTGCAAGAATAAGGTAATTATAAGCGAATCTCTATAGGTAATCTGTGTTATCAGAAATTAAACTACACTGATAGTGTAAAAATCTTTACATTGTCAGTATATACTCCCTCTGTCCCAATTTATATGATACAATTTCCTTTTTAGTCAGTCCCAAAAGAATGACACATTCCCTTATTTGGCAACAATTTAACTTTAAACTTTACCTTTTATGCTTAACGAGAAGATCTTTAACCACACAAATATTTTTGGCTTGTTTTAGACCGCAAGATTCAAAAGTCTTCATTTATTTCTTAAACTTCGTATCCAGTCAAACTATATCACATAAATTGGGACGGAGGGAGTATAACTTAAATCTACCTGTGATTACCTGCTATTAGTCTGCCGAGGGGTCCTTCAGGTATCTCTAACCTTGATCTTTTATTGGCAACAGCATAAACTACCTAAAAATAAAACAATGCAATTACTGGATGCAGCCGTGTGGAAATACCAATGTCAATTTTCTAGAGCTAATTAACCTGTATCAAGTTACAAGGCCAAATTAACATACCCGATCGGGTGGTATACCCTCCCATGGTCTGTTTAGGGTGCAAAGCTCCCACATTATCACGCCAAAGCTAAAAATGTCGCATTTTTCTGTGAAAGGTTGATTACGAATGAGTTCTGGAGCCATCCATTCAGGAGTGCCAGCGGACGTTGAGTCTCTCATAGATGCATCCGTCATTATTCTTGAGAGCCCAAAATCACAAATTTTGACAGTCCAGCGCTTATTCACAAGGCAGTTTGCACTTTTTAGATCACGATGGACAATCTTCATCCGGTGTAAGCACATCAGCCCTCTTTAGCTCCAACAGAAACATGAATCAGTTAATATTATCATAAATCCCATGAGTACAAATAACATATCTGCTGTACTTTTTTCAGAGCTTTTAATAAACCAACCTGCATATATCCCGAAGCATATTGAGCCTCTTCTGCCAGCTAAGCCTATTCTTTTGACCACTTACATGGATCAAATAATATAGAGATCCCATCTCCATGTACTCAGTAACCATTGATAAATGTGGAGGGTTTGCACAGGCACCCAGGAACAATATAACTGTGAGGAATGGCATTAGTTGAATCACACTAGCCTAATTACAAATATCATACTTCTAGGCAAAATTGGGAGTAAAAAACTAAAAACCAGTACTTGAAAGAAACAAGAAAAGAGAAGTACCATTTGGATGCCGAAGTCGGCTGGGGAAAAAATGACAACACTTTAGTTAGAACAGTATAAAGCTGAAAAGTACAGAATTCATAAAGAAGATACAACACCTAAGGATAGAGATCTCATTGCAGAAGTCCTCCATATTTTCAGCAGTAAGATCTTGCTCCAGAAAAACTTTAATAGCAACCTCAGTTCCATTCCACTTGCCACGGAAAACTTCTCCAAAGAACCCTAGAAATATAACAAGAGTGTTTAGACCTCAAATTCTAGTACATGGGGTGGGGGAACCAGATTCATTGAAAAAATAGAAGCCAGCATCATATTCTAAAACTCCATTCATTCTACAGGCAACAGTACAATCATTTCTTTGTTTCAGATGAAGTGAATTAAAAAAAAGGGCAGCCAGGTGCACTAAGCTCCCGCTATGCGCGGGGTCCAGGAAAGGGCCGGACCACAAGGGTCTATTGTACGCTGTCTTACCTCACATTTTTGCAAGAGGTTGTTTCCACGGCTTGAACCCATGACCTCCGGTCACATGGCAACAACTTTACCAGTTACTCCAAGGCTCCCCTTCTAGATGAAGTGAATTAACAACATGGAAAAAAATACATATCTGGTCCTTGCACATTCAAGAGACAAGTAAATGACTCTACTTCCTTACAAGGTAATGTACAAAACTTTTCCTATACGCCCAATATAAATCCTTCTGAAATCTATCTGTATCAAGATCTAGTGTATTCTTCCACTTCAGTCACGACACAATTAGTTCCTTATTTGGGAATGGTGTTAGACACTGTGAGGACCTTTCCCTAGTACAAGAAGACCGGATAGGATGCAACCTCTGGTGTACATTCAATCTGCAAGATCCACATCCAAGTTTCATAGCTTTTAGTTTGGTATCACCGTGTTGTCCATGCCATAGGATCATCTGATAAGTAGCAATAAGCTCATCGCAGAGGCTCATGTATGGAACAAGTAACAACAAAGAATGGTATTAGGGAAGGAAGATTTAGATAGGAATCACCAGATTTAGTTTGTTATAACGTTTTGAAGAAACGACTAAACTCTTTTAAGAACCATTTTAATGGAAAACAGGATCTGAAAGCTGATAGTCAGAAGAAAAGAGACAGACGTTCAAGAAAACAAATAGCCACATCTCCATTTCTGGTGTCACTTTTAGTATGTCAGAATCAACAGAAGAACCTACTTCACCCTAACGTCCACATACTTGTGTTCTTTTCTCCATAGAAGCCACAAAATGTTGTTCATTTGTACATGAGAGTCGGGAGAAAGAAAAATGATAAGAGACATTTCACGTTCAGTACTAAGCTCGTCTTTCACATAGAAAGGTGCAGAACCATATTGGAGAAACTCTAACAGGATACATCATCGGGGCACTAGAAACCGTCACTGTGTTCCTAATCTTCAATATGGTTCACTTTCTTGTCTTCAGCTCTTCAAAGATGTTCTAAACTCGATGTTTACTTAGGTTAAATTGTAGTTTAGACGTGATCTCCCTCCCTCCCTCACACAACACATAAAAACCCACATTTGCTTAGTTTTACTTCAATATGGTCCCCAGGTATCCATCCCTCTGTAGATTCCTCCACGGTCTGAAGTGAAGCAGATATATCCAAGCTTTATTTAATGTCATAATTAAAGCACAAAACAAAAGATTTCATGAATTAAGATGAAAAAAAGGATGAGCGTGGGTTGCTCCTACATTAAAGTTGGCAGAGCATGATCCACCAACAATAGTATTCTAGTTTACAAAGCATGAGATCAAGGAGCAAAGGGAGCAGTCTCAGCTAGCTCATTGCAGCCCTAGAAGTGGCACTAAAGAAATATGTAATCAAAGAACTTAACAAAGAAAGAAAGAAAGAAAGAAAGAAAGAAGCTTAAACACATCAGACTGCAACAAAAATGTTTAAGAACAATGCTTACCTATCCCAACTCGAGTGCAAACAGTCAACTCCGAGAAATCTATATTCCATTCTTCAAAAGGTAGAAGAGGCTTATTCTGATACATATGTGATTCTAGTATCCTGTTCCAGGTTGAGACCAATTCATCATTCATCCTATCTGGCCCATTTCTTTCTGGAACCTGCCTCCTCAACTCGTGGGGAGATGAGGGTAATGACATTGCTTTCTGCGAACTCATCTGCTCCCTTGAAAAAGCAAAAAAGTTAGAATGCAGATCCGACATTTCATCATGGTGAAAATCAGGGACCTAAAAAGGACTCTAGTTAGTCAATGGCTGAAACAAATAGAGATTAAAAACCATCAAACCACTGTTGGGCTAAAATCTGTGAGGTGAAGATAGAGTATTAGTTGACAATCAAACTTTCCGTAGTATCACCAAGAAAATCAGCTTATACACCTGGTACATGTCAGCAATCTAGAGAAGGCAATTGGATAGGAATGCGACGACCTCTAGATTTGAACCTGTTTGAAAGTGAAAAGATAATACTTTTTCATTTATTTCCCACAATTAGAGGCCCAACGAATCAGAGTTTCCACTAAAATCCAAACTTCAATAGTGTTACAAAGGGAAAAAGTCAGTGTTCTTAACCGAGAGGAACTATTTAACACAAAGCCTAAATATTCATCCTCCTCCAACTCATTTGCAACAGTTCTCTTCCCTCAAGTTCACCAGACCACCAACAACCCCTGACATTCCCTCACCAAAAAAAAAAAGAGGCAGAAAGAAAGAAAATACAATATTGGAATACATAAGTAAACATATCATGTATGTAAATAAATACAAATGGAATAGAAGTGAAAAAAATTGTTCCCTCCAACAACTTGGTCAACTTTATCACTTTTCTTTACAAATAAAAGTAACTTTATTTCAGAGATGGAAAAAAACAGGTGAAAATATGTACAAGGCAAAAATTCAGAACTACCCTTTGTCAAACATCTAGGATCTGAGGAACTCAAGCAGAGAGTTAACATCATATACATCTGTCAGCTTACACCAAAAAGCCAAAAAAAAATGAAAGGATCTGCATCTAATTTTATGTGCAGGGATTAGGTAAGCCTTCAAACCATCTTCTGTTCCACTCCAGCCAAATTGTCCAAAAAAATGCATGCACGGATGGTGCATGTTTCTCAGTCTATACAACTTAAATTGATCAATTTTATCAACATCAATGCTGATTTTTGAACTTAGAACTAACAAAGTAGTACAACTAGAAAAAGTTTGAGATCCAAGTTACTGTTAGACTTAAGAAAAGATGGTCTCCTATGTACAGTGAACACTAAGGGTGTGTTTGGTATGGAGGAAATTTTTTATTTTCTCATGTTTGGTTGGTCAAAATGTTCCACCAGGGAAAACAAGTCTCATAAATGACATTCAATGTTGATTGTCACTCTCCCACCCTCGTCCTCACCTCCTGCCCCACTGTCCCACCCCCTACCTTACCTACCCGCCCCCTCGTACCTCACCCGCACTCCCCCCCCCCCAACCAACTCACCCCATCATCCCACCTCCTAGTTTTTCCTAGATTATATATAAATGCTCATGAGAAAATATTTTATGTTTACTTACCAAACACCGAAAAATAAGTAAGAAAACCGCTTATTTTCTAGGAAAACATTTGCTTTCATACCAAACACACCCTAGAATAAGTGTTTTTTCAAGTCCTCACTGTGAATATGTGGCCTTACAAGTCCTTCTGTGATCTTGATCGAAGTGGTACTGACCTGCTGGGTTGATTGGTAGTGACAAGGGCATCAACACATCAAACGACATGACTAATGATGCACTTGGTGTGGTGGACAATTAGATCACCGTAGACATCAGTTATGTGGAGCTTTATCAGAGAAAAAGCAAAAGTATATGATGGAATTCCATATTCTCACTGAGAGTTTCAAGTAACAAAAGGAAAGAACAAATAAATTGCAATCTTAAAAATGCTATGTGTCAAACGGGGGAAAGGTGGGAAGAGAAGACCAAATTCCCATTCTCCTGCACCAAATAGGCCCTGAATGCTCTTTGCTTCTTGGCACTTTACCCACAAACCCAGAACAAAGGACACTATTAACACCGTAAATTCTTCAGTTTGATTGCAAAGCATCACTCTATGCTTGTATTGAAACTGACTCATCACTCTATGCATCTATTGAAAGTGACTCTCAAATAGACTTGATAAAAATTAAAGATAAAGCAAAAGTTAGAACAAAAACATAATGACTATCTAAAACCACAGTTCAGTAGAAGTAACAGTAACAGTCAAAGACAAGAAAGTCAGGGAAGTTAAGCTTATTTGCCCTTCAATTATACTCTTATACTCCTTTACTTTCTAAAAAGGGGGAAACTGAACAAACATAAGTTTGCCGGTCATTGGGATCAAGAATAAAACCTAACTGTTACCAGAGCAAAAGATATAAAAACTACTAGTGGTCCTCAAACCATAGAGAAAAGGTAACATACATCTTTTTTCAGATCTGAAGCACCATCTCTGTTGTTTGAAGCATGATGATTTGAATTATTTTCCCCTTGTTCTTTCAAAAGTCGGTTCTGCTTAAGTGCTTCATTCATTGCTCTAACAGCCCTGGTATGGTTATGACCCAAAAATGAAATAAGTACAAGAAAGTGGTACACAACAAGTATTTTAACAAGCTTCATGGTCAGCACCACGTTATGGCAAAGAACTTCCAGGCACCCTTTCTAGGTAAGATATTCATTTTTTGGCCGTAAGTGGCCCTAAGTGATGTTTGGTAGTTCTCTGGAAATGTTTATTGCTATTCAGAATTTTGTTTAATTATCATCAAACCACCCACATTATTACTTTCACCACCATTATCTAAACATAATAACATTTCAATAAAGTAATACTCTTATTAAAAAACATTTCAATAAAGTAATATGTATTAGACATTTAGTTAGTATCATAGCAACATTTAAAAGAAGAAGAATAAATTTAAAAATTTACTAAGCTTGTGGTCCGGCCCTTCCCCGGACCCCGCGCATAGCGGGAGCTTAGTGCACCGGGCTGCCCTTTATATTAAAAAAGTTACTAAGCTTACAACAAGAAAAATAAAGTTAGAGAAAACTTTTGAAAACTTTAAGCAAAATATGGAAGATAAGTAATAGAATAAGAAAAATAATTATTGAAAAAATCAGAGCATGGTGGCCTTTTTTAAAGAACATATCTGTTATCAGAGTAAGTGATGGCAACAAAACAATTTTCTGGAAGGATAGGTGGCTGGGAAACAGAAGTTTGGAGGAACTATTTCCTGATATGTTTGTTGTGGCACAACATCAGAACAAAATAGTGGCTGAAATGTGGTCACCTCAAGGCTGGGATTTGATCTTCAGAAGAATGTTGAATAACTGGGAAATACCTACATTAGTTGAGCTATATAAACATTTGGAATCTTTCCGAGGGCTGAAGGATGGAGTGGACTGCTTGTGGTGGACTGGGCATAACAAGGGGCAATACAAAGTGAGCTCAGGCTATAAGATCATGAACATGGCTGAGCAACAGACCTCTAACTGGCCATGGAGACAAATTTGGAAACCTAAAATACCTCTTAAGGTAGCATGCTTTACATGGTTGCTAGCCAGAGAAGCTGTTTTGACTCATGAAAACTTGAGAAAGAGGAGGATTATCTTAGTTTCCAACTGTTGCTTATGTGGGGAAGCAGCTGAGACAGTAGGACATCTGTTTTTACATTGCAGAATTACTGATCTACTATGGAAGATTTTTATCAATCTCAGAGGCATATCTTGGACAATGCCTAGCAGGATTGTTGACACTCTTTCTAGCTGGGAGGAGGCTGGGATTGGGGCAAGAAATAGAAGTTATTGGAGGACCATTCCAGCTTGCATTTGGTGGAGCATCTGGAAAGAAAGGAACTCCAGATGTTTTGAGGATAGGAGTAGCACTCTACAGAAGATCAAGCAAGATTGTATTTTGCTGCTCTGTTTTTGGTGTACAAAGAAACCCTATGTAAATGCAGAATCAATCCTAGAAGTCCTTGACTCATGCTAGGATTTTATTTTTCTTAGCTTCTTAGTCTGCTTACTTTCTTTTGTAAAGAGGTTTTCAGTACTACCTAAGTACTGGTCTATAATACAAAGTTGTTACCTGTTCAAAAAAAAAAATTCACAGCAAAAAGAAAGGGAGGAACAAATATTTGAAATTTCTTTAAATTTCAGATACAAGGGTCAAAGTGGAATCAATGAGCTTTGTCTTGTTTTTATTTGGAAAAACAAAAACACCTTTTCCTTACTTCTATACCAATTACCTCAGTTTGTGAAAACAAAAATACTTTTTCAAACAAGATGCTGCTGAGAAACTTCTTGAAATTTGCCAGGAAAACAGATATCATGACACAATGGGAATCAAACACGTTCTAGTTTGTACAAATTTATAAAGGTAAAAATGAGCCAATGTATAGAAGTGTTGTAGAAGCACTGTTGATGTGACCATTATAGTAGAAATATTGACCTTACTATATCATCACCAATTTCTGGAGTTATACTAATGCTTCTTCTTCTTCGTATTCTTCGTGTTTCTGATATCGATGCACCCTCTGACCTGTGAAACAACAGAAAACTTAGCAAACATTTCTGACACAAAGTACAACTAAAGAGTATAGAAGTTTAGAACTTGCACATATTTTAACTTAGATGCACGCTAGCATTTTTGGTATTACCTATCCACATAAAAATGAAGTGGTGGTTAGCCCAACTATGTTGTATGGGGCAGAGTGTTGGCAGTCAAGCAATCTCATGTTCAGAAAATGAAGGTTGCGGAAATGAGGATGTTGTGATGGATGTGTGAGCGTACGGTGAAATATAGGATTAGCCGGGACAAGATGAGAGTGGCCTCGGTGGAGGACAAGATGCGGGAAGCGAGGCTAAGATGGTTCGGGCATGTACAGAGGAAATGCACGGGGTCCCGGTGCGGAGGTGTGAGAGGTTGGCTACGGATGGTTTCGGGAGAGGTAGATGTAGGCCGAAGAAGTATTGGGGAGAAGTGATTAGACAAGACATGGTGCAGTTGCAGCTTACCGAGGACATGACCTTAAATAGGAGGTTGTGGAGGACAGGGATTAGGATAGAAGGCTAGTAGGTAGTAGGGCGTTGTCTCGTGTATCCTTTCATATTAGTAGGCGTAGTATTATTTCTGTAGTTTTTTATCCTTTGATTTTTGTTACTATCTGTTATCTCTTGTACTTCGATTATCATATTAGTTGCAGTTAATGTTACTTTTCTCCATAATGCTTATATGTAGTATTTTTCCATGGCTGCTTTACTTCTATCAATTCTTGTCTGACCTTCTTTGTCATGCGAGGGTCTTTCGGAAATAGCATCTCTACCTCCCAAGGTAGGAGTAAGGTCTACATACACTCTACCCTCCCAAGACCCCACTTGTGGGATTACACTGGGTATGTTGTTGTTTTGTTGAAAACACCAAAGATGAACAAATGCACAATTTTTTTCCATTTCAAAACAGGTTTTAATTTTACTCTGAGATGCTCAGCAAAAAGGGGCAAGATAAATCAAAGTATGAAGCATGATTAAGCTTCTAACCACAGAAAGTATTCCCATTGCAAGAAACCAGCAGCTGTTTCAAATTGACAGTAGCAACTGGCTCATGTAAACAGCATGTTGCAATTTTTTTGAGTAAATCGACACCTAAGACGCACTGAAACAACCTATCTTGATCACGAAAGGCATGCATCGATGGGAAATTTTTAAAAGCTTACAACTCATTGTGAACCCAATACGAATTGAAGTAGCTTGATTCAGCTGCAGACTATCTAACGAATTAACGTTTCCTGTTAATTTGATTTAGCTCCAGACTACCTAACAAATTAACTTTTCCTGTTAAGATATTACATGATTTGATTAGGGATATATTCAGAGTTTATTTTGTAATTATATACTTGCCAAAATGTATACATTGTAATTGCTATATTCCAATCAAGCTTGAGGGAATAATCAAGATTTTCGGTAAAGTACTCTCTAATTTTTTCATGATATCAGAGCCAGGGACAAAAGCCCTGCTCTCTGAAAATTTCTGAGTCACTAAAAAAGTTACAGTGTCGCCAGAGGGATCTCTTCACTGTCGGAGTCAAATCTCCTCTTACTAGGACTCTTCATGTCTCACCTTCCACCTAGAAAGGTTCATAAGCTCCCAGCAATCCTTCCTGAAAAATCCACTGCCGGAAGACCAGCTGTTAACTCCTACATGCCGGCCCATCTCGCCTGAACCTGACCCACACGTCGGCGCACACCACATTTTGCGGTGACCTTTTTCCTCGAATCTTCAACCTACATGATCACCGGATAAAGAGCACTCAATCCCATTATACCACTATCCGAATCACTTTCTTTCACCTTCAGAATCCAATTCCTTTACTGTCAACCAGTCAAACCTACTGTTCCGGCACCCTCTCAATGCATGAATTTGTCTGTGGACCACGCATGGATAGGAATTCCGAAAGGCTTCACCCATTTGTGTTCGGATTTTGTTGCTATCATCTCTGTTCCGGCCACCGGAGACCACCCCTTTAGGGTTAATCTTCTGCCACTCCAGAACCAATCACCAGCAATGATTCTGTTCGCCTCTAATATGGATGGGAGTTCGAATAGGAACTGATTATGGTTGATGAGTGACCTTGAGACCAGCTGCAATTTGCCACCTGCCTATCAAGCATTTCTGGGTCACCTGCGTTTGGGCTTTTATTAAATGGGTCATTGAACTGACCAAAGAGACACTTCTTGAGCAAATGTTCTTGTTCCTCCTATAGTGGATATGTACCTCCTCCCTGCCCTGCTGTTTACTGATTTTCATTGGTCACTGAGATTCTTGCAGCTTCCATATAAGACCTGGTCTGGTCTGTGTTATTGAGTTGGAATCTTGGGTCTATATGTGTCCCTACATATCCTTGTATCTTCCTTGCTATGTCCCCCCATCCTTTATTTTAACGGCCTTCTCGGATAATAACTGCAGATTTATTATCCCTTAAGACGGATTCTACTCTTACAAACCTGCCATAGCTATTAAAATCCTGGATCACCCTGAAAGTGTAAGCTTGTACTTTCCTGCCCCATCTCCTGCATTTATTACCAGGCTGAAGTGATGCATGTAATAAAGCTTCGCAAACCCATCGAAGATTGTTTTTATCAATCTTAATCTTGCTAGTAAATCTCCTGCCTGCGTTCTATGAAACTAAACCATCTTTCAACTTCCACATTAATGCTAACTAATTCAAAGGTCTTTCTGCTCGAGATAAAAGTGATTCCCCAATCCATAACTAGGCAAAGATAGGAGACTCATCGGAAAAGTTTTAAGTCAGAGCTTTTTTTTTTTTGGGGGGGGGGGGGGGGGGGATAGGAGAGAGAGGAAACACTGGCACATTCCCCAGAGAGAGAATATTCCCAAGCAACTTTTAAACAGAAATGCGTTTCGTGGCAGATCCCCGCTTTTATTACTTTTAACCAAAGGGTGTAACTGGGAGTCACTAAACATGAATGAGAAATATACCTGATATAGACCAAATCATGGGAAAACCAGAAGTAACAACATCATTGTTTCACATATGTAAATAATTAGCAGTTATATTCTCTGACGTAGCAGAAAACACGACTAAATACCTTGAAGTAGCAACATCATCTGAATAATCTCTGAAGGTTTTGTTATCACCACTAAGCATGGACCGTCCATGTGCTCTAAATGAAGGATGCTCAGGACTGAAAGGATATAAAGCAATTTAAAAATGAGAACAAAGAGCACAGCTACACATTAGGATATTGTACAGCTAAGTTCAAGTAAACGGAGATAAAAGAGTCACTTTGATGTTTGCTAAATGCAGATTAAACATCTAAGTCCCAATTAAATCATTACATAAGTTAAAACATATTCTCTTGATAATCGTCAGGGATTGAAAACAAAAACCGTGAGAAGCACTCAAAAATATATACATATATTTATTTTCCTCTATGGATCAACAAGGTCATATCTAAATCTCACACATGAAGTTACAATGAGTCGAAGGTCTATCGGAAACAACCTCTCTACCCCACAAAGGTAGAGGTAAGGTCTGCGTACATCCTACCCTACCCTACCCTTCCCAGACCCCACTTGTGGGATTACACTGGGTACGTTGTTGTTGTTGTTTTGAAGTTACAGTAGAAACTAGTCATTCAGGAGGTACCCAGAATGCAAGCTCTACCATGAGCATGTCAAACCCAAGTAGTGACTTAATGTATTGTAACTTGTAACCATCATTTGTCCAAACAAAGCCTGGAAATTCCTTTCTCAGGGTCTTCTTTTAAACCAATAAGGGGCAAGTATTTTTAGCTTAGCAATTTCACCTAAATGTACTATCGTATTCTTTCATGGATGCTCATCCAATTTTAGAATAATTCCAGAGAACCAGACATTGTGTCACCAAATAAGATTCTGCTTTTGAAACTCGGAATCAAAACTTAGCAATAGCATCAAGGATAACAACATCGCCGGATCGTCCTCACTTGTGCCAAGGATCTATTGGTATAGGGTAAAAGACAATAGTATAATAGTATAATAATGTCAAATATTAAACTGGAACTAAATCAGATAAAAGCCAACCAATCATATTTGAAAACCCCAACAATATGCAATGTCCAATACACAAAAGTACCTTAATCTCAGAACAGAAAGACCTCAAACATTCTGTTTCAAAAGCATGTTATCCTTCGCACTCGACCTACCCAACATGATAAATTTGTCTTCATTTTATGCCCTACATGACCTGCTTGGCAGCATCGTTCTGACTATCCAATCAGGGATATGTTCACGAGAACAAAGTTTGGTAAAACTGAGTTCCATTGACGTTCAGAAGTGATGTTACCAGAAAACCTTACAAACTGAATACACATACCTGTGTTTGTTCCATAACCATTCTAAAATTCACACCCAAATTCATGTAACATACTGAGACATGTGCAAGCATGAATATACCCTAACACCACAGGACTTTTAATAAATGCATTATCAGAAGTCCAAAAGATTGAAAAACTTATAGACAGAACGATATTAAATATGTTAAGGAATACATCAGAATAGGAGTCTGGGCCATGAAAAAAAGAAAACCTTGAACTTGCAGTCCTCGGTTCTGTTATAACATTCCTGCGACCTCTTCTCCAAACCGTTGTAGCAGTACTAGGTTCACTATGCGACAAACTGGTACAGAAAGGATTTAATAAAAAGCAAGCAAAATAAACCTTAATTTTCAAAAGTAATCTGACAGATGGACCTTCAGAATGTCTTACATTCAAAGAAGGTCCTATTTCAATGTCTTTCAAGTGTTAAGCCATGGCTCTCATTAGGAGCATAATAATACCTCAGTTTTCTGTCAATTGAAGTATTAGAGAGCAACATCATACTCCTCAATGAATATCCTGCAGCATTTGAAGATGCTTCAAATTTCCTCTGATACTGGAGGATCTCATCTTTTTCAGAACTGTTGAAATGGAAGATCAGTTAAAACGAAAAATTTGTAAGAAGTAGGCAACAAAATGTTTCTCCACCAAAGAGAAAGAAATTTCTAGGGGAAGATTTAATATGTCTACGAAGATTCTCATCACACGACAGAAGAAGAGTGTTTTTTGAATTATCCAGAAGAAGAGTATAGAAATTAAATTGAAATTGAATATATTAAAATGAATAATAATTTTCTTCTAACCTATCAGTATCATTTCTCTCCGAAAACCCACAGAGGGGGCTGTTAGGCTCCAGAGGTGAATCACAGGAATCATTTTCTGCAGAATCACTCTCCCCAGCAGCCAAGTGGGTTAGGAAAATAGCCTTGGTTGTTCGTGGAATAAGTTGACCAGGAAAACGCATAAGGTCAACAAGTAGCTCCACAGAATTTAGCACAACTAGTATAGACATGTGCTTATAAGATTCTGCACATTCAGACACCCCTTCGGCAGGCAAACCCTGATTTGGGAAACATAAAACTATAACAAGTAAAATATATGTAGATAAGAAAATGAAAGAAATGGTAGCAACATGTCATAATAACAAGTAGCAAGACGATGTTTAGTCCTAATTTTAGAGATAAACAGAAATGTGCAAGCAAAAATAAGTTTCAAGCTCACCACAACTAGCCGGCTTTCAAGACCTACAGTATCTGCAAGCAATTTGAATAATATTGCTCGAGGACGGGATGAGCTATGCTTTATTTGACCCAACATCTGGACACCTTGGTTGTCAGAAATGTGAGAGGCTTCCTCAAGTGCAGCTTTAGCATGACTTAGTTCCGAGTTTGGTCGTTTGTAAACATCAGACACCTGTATAGGAAGGCATACAAGCAACAGAAAAATCACAAATGTCCATAGATTTAACTTCAATGCTTTTCCCTTTCTAAGAGTAAAAGTTCAAAGTGTAACACTACAGACATCACATGCTCCACCATTTTAACACCAAAAATATTTTTGATTACTTATGCTCCCCCATTAGAAACTAAAAAATACATTTTAGATTCTTATTTTAGTTCGGAAACATCCTCTCTACTTACCAAGGTAGAGGTAAGGTCTGCGTACACTCTACCCTCCCCAGACCCCACGTTGTGGGATTTCACTGGGTATGTTGTTGTTGTTGTAGATTCTTATTTTACTAAAGGGATAATCGAACTTTTGATCCCTGAGTTATTGACAAATTCTGATCTTGGTGTGATATTTGGCAAAGCATATTTAACCTTCGAATAATTAAAATGTGTGTTTTATCTCTTTATATAGAAAGTATGTTATATTTAGATTATTATTGGAGCTATATTACCCTCAAATATAGATTAATAGTTGGACTCACATATAACATTGTTGGTCTCACAACTGTTCAACAGAAATTGTTTTTACCATTGTTATGTATGTTTATATTACACAAACTTCCATAGAACTCTATTTCATTCATCCTATTTTGATTTTATGGGTTACATTTTCTTCTATTATGTCGTTCTACTGAAAGACTAAGATTGGACATCTGAATGACTGCATTTTAGGCACCATAATCCCATCTAATCTCAATTTATCTTTATTCTTCTTATACGGGCTAAATATCATCCTTATACCCATGATTAACTTATCTAAAACTACGGCGAACAAGCATGGACTTAAGGGACAAGTTAATATGCATATAGGGGGAAGAAAATATATGAATACCCACCAATCCAGCTATCTTTTTTATCATTGCTGCAGGATTTGAGTTCAAACCTTTCACCAGTGCAATAATCAGTTGCTTTAGCATTGAGAGCTTCTTGTCTTTCTTGGCATCCACAAGTATAACATCTGCTCCTAAACCCTCAAGCTCATCCAACGTAGGAATGTCTTCAAAACATTCCTTTAGCCTTTTCTCCTGAGCCAAATTAGGAGAAGCAAAAGAATGGACACGTTAAAAGTTTTAGTCATGCAATTCGTATCATAATTCTGTAGCAGCACCCACTTTAGAAGATATAAAAAGGTACAAAGGCCACTGAACAGATAAGTCCCAGAGAAATGTGTCCTTGACAGAAATGTAAAGATCGATTTCAGGTATATTCCTTGGGAAATATAAAGGGTCAGATTATTCGAACAAGATACAATTGAGGCACTTGATGGACCTTGAGAAGACTGTAATCATACGGAAATATATATTCTGGATTAGTAATTATAATGGGGAAGTTAACAAATATTTTCTATTCACGCAACTACCAGTACAGTAACTTCCCCTAAAAGAGGAAACATATGCTAATAGCCGCTTACTGCTTAAGAGTAGAGGTACAATATTGTTCATCAGGGGGAAAAAAGAGTAATGACGTTAGTTGCACTGGAGATGTAACATTCAAAATAAAATAAAATAGAGAAAATGAAGCTACATCCATCCTCCATAAGAATTAAAAATAAAATAACCTGGAAAAGTTTATGACATTATATTTATGACAAAGGGAAGAGTCGTATTCACGATATCACTTCTAATTTATCGTTTGCTTTTCCTTAACAGTGGAGAAATTTCTGTGTCCTCCCCTTCTATTATCCCTGTCCCAGAGTTTAGATTGTAGGATTGTTGAATCCCACTATCAAGAAAAACACTTAGATTTTAGATTGTAGGATTTTTTTAAAGATTAAAAGAGTAGGATTATGGCATGTATTGTTCTAATTACTTTTCAGACTGCAAGCTCTATATGTCCCTTCAAGCTTCCTTTATCAGTGTGATTTCTTCAAAGATAATTGATAACCTAGATCAACTACTTCATAAAAGAACCTCTGTCAGCTACTCAGAAAAAATGAGGTAGATAACTCGAAGATTTCCTACATTTCAAATGAATTTAAAAACTAAAATAGGAAAATGGTTAAGATGAATTATCTTTTCTCAATGGATAAAATAATATAGATGTGGAAGCACAACTCAGCAATCTACCAATGCAATGTTTATTTCTCTCATCCTATCGTTCATAGCGTACTTGTTGTAGTTACTGTTACTTTTTCCTTTTTGACATGCTTTGTTTTTGCTGTATCCTGAGCTGAGGGTCTATCGGGAACAACCTCTCTACCTCCCAAGGTAGGGGTAAGGTCTGCGTACACTCTACCCTCCTCAAACCCCACTTGTGGGACTATATTGGGTATGTTGTTGTTGCCTATCATTCATAGCATGTAACTTACTGATTTTACAAATTCATATCAGAAGTGCATCTACTATTACATTTTAAAAGTGCATCAGTCGTATGCGGTTAATATTCAAGTCGTTCAGATCCTAGAGGGACAAAAGAGTTTTCAATCAAGGAGAATGAATTCGGTGATACAAACAACAATACAAAGAAATCATAAGTTTCAGCACTCACAGGAACAACAGAGTAGAAACCATTTGGAATTGGTTCAAAAAGTGTTCCAGTTTTCCAGAAAATCTGTGAAGCAGTCTGAGAGGATAACCTATCATATTCTCTCTCAGTTAGTTCCCGATTCCTCATAATTTCTTCTTTGCCATCAAGTGAAACGGATCCAAACTTTTCAGCAAAATCTGAAGGCCACCATGCACTATTGGGGTATCTATGCTCTAGAAGCCCAACTTCATCTGGTATCTCTTCCATGTCAATATATGGTTGAATTGCAATACCATCTCTTACCACTCCTACCCCATAAAGGAGCTTATAAATTTCGCATCTGTTTTAAGACAAAATATCATGATTTAAAAGTTTCTTCTCCTCTGATCTGCGCAAGGCTGATGCCATGGACCTGCAAAGTGAGAATTGGTTACCTCAAATTGAAGTGTTTTTTCAACGAAAGACTATCTATAATTCCTTTTAAGGTATTACATGCACTCAAAAGAATCAGGGCTGTCATCAGGAGCTGCAGAAGAACTCACTGAAGCCTTGGCACACCAAGTACCAGATTACTAAAAAAGATGCTCATTACTTAAGAAGAGTAATCCTTAAAAGAATAAAAAGGCCAGGTGCCCAGCAATCCAAAACTCATAATCTTACATAATTAAAACACTTTTTTCCTGGCCAGTATTATGCAAGTCATGGAGACTGAATGCTTCTTGAGATACTTAAGATAACTGATCAAGTTTGAATTATTTCTCTATCTTCAGGTCTGTGAACTTTTTTCTTCAAGTACAAAGGTTGGCAATGTATTAAAAGGAAAAGTAAGGACCTAAACTAGGAGAAGTGTATTAGACACAATTCTCATTTCTCAACATATACATCACAGAATCATCTATGACGAGGTGAACTTTTTAGCTATTACTTGGCAAATTTGGTTTAAAGGAAATACAAAAGTTTCACATGCCTAACACATGGCCTCTTTGGGGAAATCATCTTACTAAACTCTATGTTGCTCGGACTCGGGTGCAGGTACTCGATATGGGTGCAGATCTAGAGGTTGGATTTTTTATCACGTAAACTTTAGGTTGTGGGGGTATGGATCCGGGTGCGTAACAGGTGTCAACACACGGCTAATAAATGTATATTACACGACATATATAAGTATATATTTCGATTAATTAAAGTATTTGAACTAAAACTAATAAAATTTATTTCTTTAAACACCTGATAGTTTTTTGGTAATAAACTGTGAAATATTACCATTACTAATAAAGAAAAATACAAACTAAAGAGCATCTAGGAGCCACTACCACCTTCTAGGAAGGGTGCAGTAAACCAGCTACACCTCAAAACAGCAACTACCACACTAAGTACAAAACTGCTGTATCCAATATTGACATCTTCTAGCCCTCTTTGAACCTCTAATTAATTATGTTCTCTCCTTAAGCTCTTTTTGTATCTGTGCAATGACAAAACTTGTATCTACAGTTGAGTGTTTAAACAATTTCCAGTTTCTAGCTTGCCATGTACGGTATATCGTAGCTGCAACTGCTTCCTTTTTAAACTGTCTCCAATGCGTCCCTTTGATCCACTGTATGCTCCTTTTCACATCTCTCTGTGTGACCTGTACTCCAGCCCAGTTGGTCAAGGCAGTGCTGACCTCTTAAATCCAGCCACAGGTGATAAATAAATGTTGGTGAGTCTCCTCAGCATCTGCATCACATAAACAGCATTTGGTATCCTCAACTGGGATATTCAGCTTCTGTAGCCTCTCCTTAGTTGCAATTTATCCTGGAAGGCCAGCCACAGTATAATTCTTTGTCTAGGTACCATAATTGAACTCCATATCATATCAGCTTCCTTCATACTAGTGAGTTCACCCAGCATCGCAACAGTCAACACAACTCCTAGAAACTGAGTACGCACCATTTGTTGTCAAAGTATATTGTCCCCTGTGATACCATGTAATCATCTGCCGCTTAATGGAATTAAGCTTCCTCCAATACCAACTACTTTCCTGGGGTGGACAATGCTCCCATACATCAGAATTTGACTTCATATAAATTTCATTTACCCATTTCACCCATACTACATCTTTTTTGACAGCCAGTTGCCATAACAGCTTTCCACAAATGCTATATTCCAGTTTCTACAACTTCTAATGTTCAAGGCCCCCATACTTCTTTGGCACACAAACTTTATACCAGGCTACAAGAGACATTTTCCTCTTCTTTGTATTACTTCCCCACAGGTACTCTCTACATTTTCTATCTGCTTCTTTCAACACACTTTGAGGCAACAAGAATCGTCAAACCAAAGAAATATATCCTCAGGCTAGTGCGAATATACCCTCCCTAACTAATAATTGCCTAAAAATCGTCAAACCAAACAAATGAACACATCAAAACTAACACGGGTCAAACAATCAAATATACCCTCAGGATAGCGTGTGTTTAGGTAGGCACATCCAAACTACTACATTACTTAATGATTTATCATCATTGATTACTTTTAAGCTGCTTTTGGAATTTTACGACATCAATTCCCTAAATCATAAGTTCTCCACATCATCAAACTTGAGATCGTCTAGGTTCTAACTTCAAATGCTGCTCACAAACTAACAGTTTGATCACCCACGAACTCGCACAATCCAGACATTATCTATATACACTACTATTACTCCCTCCGACCTCCATACCAATTTATGTGGCACCTTTCGCTTCCCGAAAGTCAATTTGACTAATATTTGAAGCTAAATTGGATTGGATCAACTTAATATGTTAAAATCAAAATTTATATAGCGGGAGCTTAGTGCACCGGGCTGCCTTTGCCTTTTTAAATACTATACAAGAAGTACTATAACTTGCAATTTTTCTCATGTCAATATGATGAAATTATACAGTTTGAATCTCAAAATGTGAAAAGCATCTCATAAATTGGGACAGAGGGAGTAGCATTTAGCATCGCAATTTGATTTTTCTTAAAGCAAAACAAAGAGAGAATAATTTGACTAATCTTTCGATTTAGCTTTTAAGCAAAACAAAGAGAGTATAATATGTGGCACCTTTCGATTCCCGAAAGTTAATTCGACTAATCTTTGAAGCTAAATTGGATTAGATCTAACTTAATATTTTAAAATCAAAGTTTAAATATTCAAATACTATACCAAACGTACTATAAGTTGCAATTTTTCGCATGTCAAGATGAAATCACATAGTTTGAATCTCGAAAAACAAAAAGTGTCACATAAATTGAGACATGGAGTAGCATTTAGCACCGCAATTCGATTTTTTTAAAGCAAAACAAAGAGAGTATAAAATTGAATAAAAAACGAGCTATAACATACAGAAATGTGTGAACATATATCCATTTACGAGAAAATCGAAGTTCGATCACCAATTCATTTTCCATGGACTGGCGCACAATAAATTTCAGCACAAATACAGTTGTAATCCAGATTTTAACTATACACACTACTATTAGCATTTAGCAGCGCAATTTGATATTTTGAAGCAAAACAAAGAGAGTATAACATTGAACAATAGACGAGCTATAATAGGAGAGTTTACTATCCACTACTATTAGCACAACAACTTGATTTTGAGGGGGAAATTGAATATAACATGCGTAAATGCATGTATATATTTGCATTTACGATGAAATCGAAGGATGTAAATGCAATAAACAAAAGTGTGATCGGGGAATTTACCTACAGCCAGTAGATCTTAACGAAGTGAAATCTGAAGCTAATACAGTAGCATTGGGACAAATAGCATTTGAATCCAAAATGGAGTGAGAAGAAGATAGACGGCCAAACGAGGCAAACAGTGGAGAGAGAAAGAGTGTACTCGTATTACAAGGGTGTGTTTGTTATACAAGTTGGAAAATATTATTTTAAAAATATTTATATATATTTAAAATAAATTACTAAGAGTATAAATTTTTTGAATTCATAGTGCAATTTTTAGCGGTGGGTGCAGGCGGAGTGGGAAGTGGGGTAGGTTGTGTGTGGGGAGGTTAAGGATGCGTGGGTGGGGGTGGGGTGAATAGTACAGGGTGTAAGTTGGAGTTTTTGGAGACACGTTGGTATGTTTTATTGATCCGAAACATATTTTTCGCCAAATTTGTAAGGAAAATATTTTCTTCTATTTTGAGAAAAATATTTCTCGTATGAATACATTTTTCAAGTAACTTTACGAAGCACTTTCACCTACAATTGATAGGTCTAGGGTTCGAGTCATGCTGAAGAAAAAGTGAAAATATTATATATCCTCCAAAAATGGGAGGGAAAAAAAGTAATTTAATACAAGAAAATAAGAGAATATAGAAAAGCATTTTTTGAAAAACATTTTTAGTTATACCAAACACACCCTACGTTTGTGATATGTCATTGGTCACAAGTTTTGATAAAGGTGACTATAGTACGAATTACTAATACCTAGGTTAATGAATATGAAAGGGTTTAAATGTTGGACCACAACTAACTTTGAATTGAGATTTTGATATTGAAATAGCTGAGTGATTGAGATTTTTGAGACATAGGTTAGCAATTTGGACCCAAATATGAAATCTAGCTACACAACTTATAAAATAAGCTTAGTGCCTAGATTGATTTGGCAAATATGCTTGTGTACTGTAGCAAGTTGCCTAATCAAGTTACGTGTGATTAATTAATCGTAACAAGTCCATCGATCCATAATGAAAGCACTTATAGATAGAAGTCATTTATCGAATATGTTTGTGTACTATGTCTTATTGTGAGTTCTTCTAATCTAAATCTTATAGATTTGCTTGACAACTATACTTGTGTACTATACAAGTTGTCTAACCTAATTGTATGTGAGCAATTAATCAAACAAATTGATCGATCCAATATAAAAGCACTTGTAGATAGAAATTGTTTGTGGATTAGTATAAGTTGTCAATCAAAATAGTACAATCCATATTAAGACATTTGTGGATTTTGGATAATAGTCGACATAAATAATACAATAAAATAAAGTTCAAATGTTTTTGAGAAGTTAATGTGAGTATAATAAAAATGAAATAAGTGAAGTAAGGTCACATGGGAGTGCAAATCATGTGATTTGCATTCAATAGTCGGCAAAACATTTTTTTGTTATAATTCTTTTTATTTGCATTCAATAGTCGGCAAAACATTTGCATTCAATAGTCGGCAAAGCATTACTAATACACCATAATCAGCATTATTCTTATACACCCTACCAAACGAGCCTTGTGGTACATACTTGTTTGGTTTGATTATGTCGTACACTTGAAAGAATGTCAAAAACACACTAAAGTTTTGACAATATAACCATCATAGCATATAGGATTTGGCAGGTTAATGAAGTTTTTAGCCTTTCATCTTCAGATAAATTTCAGTTATTTGTATTAATAATTTAAATATTTTTACGCATATAGTTTAACTTGTGAGAGCAATATAATTATTATTTTTATCGGATTAATAATAAATATTTTATCATAAAAAATCACTTCTAATCACCTTATATGACTTGATTCAAGGTCATTAGGTGTAATTTCCTGTTTATGTTTGTAGTCCAGAGTTTAAGAGATGATCCAAATCCAGTAGGTACACGACGGGTAAACTTATTTATATGAATGGGGGGGGGGGGGGGGGGGAGGGACTTATTTACATGAACAAATTACACTAAAGATGAATTGTAATTACTATTTCATTAGAGCCTAATGATTTCTTTTCAATTTATATGTTCGAATTTCGTGGTTAATGACTGTAACCTCTTATGTGTTTGAATTGCATTGATTATTTATACACGCATTGTTTTTGTTTTGCTAATTGGAAGATATTTTTCATTTAAAAACGTATTGGAAGGGGCACATATATGACCAAAAACAACGATAAAAAAGAAACAAAATTCTATCTGTCTTTTAAATTTAAAAGAAAATTACCAATTTTTTAGTACTAAACTTCACTTTCTTTTGGAGCCCACGATTCTTTTTCTTCTATTTTTTTATCTGTCAAACGAGGTAAATTATACACTCTCGTTCCTTTCCATGAAAATGGCATTCAAAAAATCTTCCAAAATATTAATAATATATGTTAGGTGTGGTATTTTATTATTGCTAAAAGCTATCATATTTTGCAAAATTATACAAAACACAAGTTCCCTCGGACGTTTTCCTTTGTCATTTTTGGGTTAATGGTTTGCTTTTTCCAAAATTTTGAGGCATTATATTTATTAATATCAACTTTTCCAAATTAAAATTTTTATAACTATATAACGAGACCCAACTCTTGAACATTTTTTCCATTAGTTATCCCTTCAGTGACATCCTATAAAATTAGAGCTGCTTCAAAATTAACTTCTTTAAATATGGCTTTGCTATGTGGAAAATATTTTTTTTTATCTCTTACAAAATGTAAAAATTATTTCAAATGGATTATCAGAGAAAAACATAAAAAAAACAATTACTTTTGGAAATGACTTATTTTCTGAACCCTGCTCTTTTGGTGCCAGTTATGCAAACATATAAAGGGTCATTTGGTTACAGATATTAGCAGTATAAAATTAGAAATTAAATTTGTCCATGTTTGATTTGTGAATATTAGTTGGAATAAGATTTTTTTTTCATATAACAATGTTAAGATTATTTATCCCAAATAAAAGGTGGAATTATAATCTATAATCATGATATTATAATCGAGATAACCTTATTTTGAACAAAGCTATCCAAAAATTAGGGACAAAATTCTCAAAAGATTGGATAGACCAATTATTAGGGCTAATCATATGTTTTAATCACCGACAATATACCTACTATTTATACTTTTTAAGATTTCTCAGTACTCAGTTCCCACGATAATCAATACTACTAAAATGTATTAAGGTATCATTGTGTTAAACTCTCTGAATTGCTTCAATCATTCCAATTCAGAAAGAAAGGAAAAACTCAAGTAATTGTTGAAATTAAAGTGAGATAGGTTAATCATTCAATTCTTTTACTCTTTATAGTGGCAAAACACTTAATTCTCCCTCTACATACATAGTTAATTAATATTTGTCTAGTTAGCTTTTAATAAATATTTACAATCTTTCAGTAAAAATCCTTTAAAGTGTGATTAGTCGATCATTCAATTACCTTTTCTTTATTTTTAAATTATTTTATCCTTTATAGTGGGTAAAATGATAATCTTTTTTTGTAAAAGGGTAGTCTCTAATTCCACTTTGTGAGATTTCACTGAGTTGTTTTTGTTGTTGGTATTGAAAATCCTTAATTATTAAACACAACCATGTAGATGATTGAAGTGTCCAAAAACTCAAGAGTAATATATTTATTTTTTTGGCACATCTAAAAATACTAAATACAAGTATTGAATTTTTATAAGCTGATTTACTCAAATTAGCTAGGAACAAAATAGTTATTTCCTTGATCCCTTCTTTTCAAATTAGCAAAGTTTTTCATGTTCGTGACCTTTAATATATTCATTTGCCGCTCTCCAAATATGTCTAATATTCATCTTGTTAACTTTCAACAAATATCTGCAATTTTTTTAAAATAACCTTTTAAATTGAAATTAGCTGACCATTCAATTCACTTTTTTTTTTAGGCAAAATGTTAGTCCCCTAATTATTACACGGAACCATGTAGATTATGAAGTATCCAAAATCAAGAATAACACATTTACTATTATACTTCAATGATTTAATGAGACCTCCTTCACAGATCTGTCGGACCGGGGTGTGGGGTTTTTGGGGTGGGAGTTCCACCTTTTTGGAAAATCATTGATTTAATGAGCAAGTTGGTGAGTCACAAAATAAAATATCTTTTTCCAGAGTATAATGAACAAAAGTGCTGCATGTTTATTATGACTATTGACTAGGATGACTTTTATGAGGACCCTTTTCCTCCCCTCACCAACCTCTCATTAATAAAGGAAAAGGGATTATTTTACATCAGTATTTTTGAAATTGAGAAATTTTATTATCCATTAAATTTTTAATTTAATAATATCCGCAAATTTTATCCCTATCTTTGTGGGGTAGAGAATCTATTTCCGATAGAACATCGGCTCAAAAGAAGAAACAGATTAAAGAGTACAAATGGATTAATTAAAAATATAAGAGGAGGACTAAATGGAACAATTTTGAAATATTTAAAGGGTAAATTGAACATTTTGCCTCAAATAAATGCCATCACATGAACCTGTGATCAGATTATATGTGTAGTCAATTGTATAATAACTGAAGTAATAATAGAGCTCTGAGTCGAGCATATTTTTAAATTATGGCTAGAAATTACGGAATAAATTTAAATCTTTTTTTTCCTCAAAAAAATATAGACACTTGAAGTTCACCATTTCATGCAGGATTTTTGTTAATGAAATAAAATACGAAACAATTTGATAACCAAAAGAGCCATCGGTGCACAACATCCCGTATTAACAGGGTCGGGAAAAGGGCCGCGCTTCAAGGAATATGACTAGATAGTCTAGTTGCCTAATACCAGTATTAATGATTGTTTTCACGGCTCAAACCCCTTGAGAGACGGCCCAAATGGATAAAGAAATATAAAGGAGGACTAAATTGAACAATTTTGAAATATATAAAGGGTAAATTTCAAATAAATGCCATCACATGATTTAAAGCATGTGATCAAATTATCAAGAATGTAAAGTCAAATGCATAATAACTGAACTGAAGTAAATGCATGTCAAAAGAAACGTATTTGATTCTTCTTAGCTATATACAAGACTTTGATTTTTTTAAAAAAATATTATTAACATTCAGTCAATCAGAAAACATAAAATAATTTGGATTTTCCATTGAAGCAAAGGTTGAAAACTTGCTGAATTGGAGAATCAAAAAAAGAATTTATTCTTAGCTCATCTTTCTTGTCTTTCTCTTTTTCTCTGTCTTATCTCATTTTTTTTTCTTGAAATTGGGTTTTGAATAGCTATTTTTAAATATTTATGTTCAATCATTCAGCCAGGAAAAAAGCAATTTCAGGACAAGATCATCCATTTATTAGAGGTATTTTATATTTTTAATTAGTTCTCCTCTTTTTTAAAATATTTTTTATTTATGTTCTTGCATGTCTTGTTTTTCTATGCACTTATCAATCTTTTCCTTGTTTTGATTTCTTGGGGTTTCAGTTTTGTTGAGAGAATTTTATCACTGCTCCATTAGATGACAGTTTTTTTTTTCTGGGCATACATAGTTGAATTTCAAGAATTGTTCAAAGTTTCAATCTTTAATGAATTTTTTTATAAAGTTTGTAACTTTTTTGGGGTTTTGCAGAAAGTGTTGGTTTGAACTGTTTTCTTGAAAAAAAGTTACTTTCTCCGTACCAAAAAGATTGTCTTACTTTACTTATTAGTTTGACCCTAAATGATTGACATATTTCTATATTTAGAACAATTTAACTTTATGAGATGATTAACAGCCACACAAATATAAATATCTAAGGCTTATTTTGGATCATCGGAAGCTAAGTAGCGCATAGGCAGCGCTGCGCCGTCTGTTGTTTGTCACACATTTCAAAAGTCTTTCTTTATTTTTTAAACTCCGTGTTAAGTCAAATTAAGGCAATCTTTTTGGGGACGGAGGGAGTACTATCTTTTTTTGAAAGATTTTGAAAATCTTGAAAATGAAAACGTAATTTATTTATTTTTTGTAAAAAACAGTTGAAAGAAAGAAGAAAGCAAAATAACTTTTGCTAAAGCTCAAAATTTCCTTCTGTGAGTTATGATGTGCTTAGAAATGGAGTATTATGGAGTTTGTTTAGCTATTAAAGGAAAATGTATCTGGTTGTTAAATTTTGGATTCCAAAGGGCTATATTGTTAAGTTTATTGATTTTGCGAATGAAAGTTATGGAGTTACTTTATTCTGGTTAAGGAGTTGTATGTCAGTGTAGTTATATGATAATGTAAAAGACAAGCTTAACTTATGTAGTTTTGGAATGAAATGGACATGTATAGAGTGAAATGAACACAATGGAGTCATATAGTCGACCCTAAGTAATCTGGAACTGGGGCGACAAGTCAGGTAGAGCGCCAAAGGGTTCAGAAGAACTCAGTAGCTTCAGACCAAACCCTATATTTGTGGTTGAAAATCTACCTTAATATGTATAAATAATTTATTCAGAACCAAGTAAGGTGCCTTTTCTAGAATCCAGAACACATAAACTTAGAATCCTAGCTCCGCTTCTGAGAGCTCCTTGGTTGAAACTTGGAAGTCTGAGTCAAAAAGGAAGCAATGGGTAAGGGCCAATACAACACTCTTGGGTAGGGGGTTTCGAGGATTGGCGTTTACCATTACTGAAATTCGGAATTGAGGCTAAATTTACTGATTGGAAAAACTATGTCCTCAAGATTTATAGTTAGGCTTGTAAAATGTATCTTTCTCTTCAACTCCTTTCCTCTTCTAAACACAACATCAGAAAGAGGGTCAATCTTATTGTTATTGGCAAGTGGAATTTTCATGAAGATACCTCTATCTATCTCAAGCGTGTTTTGCTTTGAACCATTTACCCAAGGTTTCCCCATAGAGTTCTCCAGAAAAATGTTTCTCATTTATGTTGATAGTAATTGAGAATGAGTAACTAGGGGGCGGCAAGCAAGGAGGTAGCGAGATTGACCCGCAATTTTAGTAATAGGTTGACTTTCTTTCATTTTTTTTATGGATAGTGAAAGTCGTTTTCATTTTTTAAATCCATATCTATTTTCATAGAGTCGATATAAGCATTCACGACGACATCTATTAGTTTACTATTAGAAGGACAGAGAGATTATACTAGTTTACGTTGGAGCAGGAACAGGGCTCTAGAAGGACTTATCTTAGTTTGTTATAGTTAATATGAAGCACTGCTGCCCAAAGTATATCATCTTTCACTGCATGAAGAGGGGAAGAACAATGAAAGACATGCCATAAATTTCAAATATTCCAGCTTCCTGACCTATTATGAGTTTAAGTTTTTGGTGAATTTCTTCTAGCACAAACTAGTGAATATCTTCCCCAAGGGCTTACCTCAATTTGCAAAGGTTGAAGGACTTGTTCGAGCCCTAAACAAGGGTGTGTTCGGCATGAAGGAAGATGATGAAAAATGTTTTTCCGGAAAATAAGTGGTTTCTTACTTAATTTCTTGTGTTCGCTACGTAAGCAAAAAATATTATCCTAAAAGCATTTGTATATAATTTAAACAAATACAATGGGAGGTTGGGGTAGGGGTGTTGGGTGGTGGGGATGGGAGCTACGGGGGTGGGGGTGAAGATGAGGTGTGTTGGAGGGTGGGGAGGACACAATCAATGTGGAATGCCACTTGTGCAACTTGTTTTCCCTACTTCCACTAGGGAAGTCATTTTCCTCATTTTTAAGGAATTTGTTTTCTTAGAGAAATTATTTTAAAAAAAATTTGTCCAAACATGGGAAAATTAGAAAACATTTCCCCCATACCGAACACACCCTAAGTCTTGGTATTTAGGTGGAGAAGGGTAGAGGGGCGGGCTCATTATCCCTGAGTTTCGAAGGCTGTGGTTGATCCTAATGATTGGCTCTAAACGGATTTCTCAGTCATAAAATAAAAATCTAGTGAATATCTGGTTTATTACAGACTAGCTTAAATAGATATTTTGTTAAATCTTAGCCAACATATGTGATCTTGTATACATTTTCCACAATTGCTTTCGAGACATGTAACCAATTTAACTAATTGTCGTTTCTTCAGAAGAAATGGAAGTGTTACAAAATTACCTCTACTCTTTCATTATCTACAGCTGTGAGGACTAACATCAATTTGAAAGCGAGCAGCCGGTTCCTGTTGCGTTATTATTTTGTTAGTCATACATTGAAGAAGTATTTACAATTTGATCATTGTAAATGCAGAAATAAGGCGGTGTTACGTTACTAAAGACTCTCATGGAGGACAAGCAATTGAAGTTTAATCAACCTCTTCTATCAGTTAGACGAATCTCTCCGGCGATGATTTCGCAGAGAGATGAGAAAAAGAAAGCTGACAATTTCTTTCCTGCTATGCAACATCCTCCTCATTACAAATCAGAATTGAAGTCAGGCCTAGTGGGAAAGCCAGGAACCGTTCCTTTCCTCTGGGAACAGATCCCCGGAAGACCTAAGGATGAGAGGGGCCCACAAACTCGTCTAGCGGAAAAGCCTCCTACTGCCCCGAAACTCCCCCCTGGGTGGAAGTTAAGAGATAACCAGGACTTCGATCAAACAGGAAAAATTCAAAATGCCATGCCGAGTTTAACTTCTTTGTATGAAAATGTAAAGACGATCGAGAGTTTCGACAGCTCGAAAGAAATGGCGCACGATAAGGAAAAGATTGAATCGGAGGACGACGATGAAGCCTATTTGGATACACTTTCAAGAACCGAATCGTCTTACCTAAATTGTAGCATAAGTGGCTTAAGTGAATTTGATGAGCCAGAGTCGAACCCACAGACTAGGGATTTCATGATGGGTCGGTTTCTGCCAGCAGCTAAGGCCATGACTTCAGATACGACTTCAGAAACACCTTACTACGTTCGCAAGAAGCAACCGCCTGTCGAGGATCAACGGAGACAGATGATGAAGGTAATTAATGGGGATAGACGGCCTCAATTGCGCTACGGGCCTAGTTTTACACTTTATCATTCCCAAGCCCATGAAGAAGAAGAAGAAAGTGATGATGACGGTTATGATAATGGAAATTTACCTAGTAAAATTTGTGGATTGTTGCCTCATTTTTGCTTGATAAGTTCTTTTCGTCTTCTGAATCCTGTACCTGCAATGAGTGTTAGAACTCGAATACCCTTGTCTCCTGTCAGTAGAACACGAACTGGATCCTCTTCGACTGCTTCTTGTAGCGGAACTGAGAATGAGGTATGTACTTCCATACTTTCCTTCTTGGCACCTTATTGCTCTACTTCATCCACTCGCGTGGTGCTAACTTTCTCGCCTAGATTTTTAGCCTGGTTGACCAAGCTTCCAAAATCCGCTTATTTTGGAAAGTGTTTATTTTGTCAAATGTGCTTTTCGAAAAAGTACTTTTGGAGAAGTAGTAGTTATGTTTGGCTAATTAATTTGAAAAACACTTTGTCAATATTAGAACGGTACTTTGTGCTTGATCAATGTTCCAAAAATACTTCTAGGGAAAAGCTACTTTTTTAGCTTCTGAAAAATAACTTCTGCCAAGTACTACTCAAAAACACTTATATTTCCCCTAAAAATTTGGTCAAACACATCAACTTTCTAAAATAAGCACTTTTGGCTTCCCAAAAGCTTGGCCAAACAGGCTAATACTTTGAATAAACTATAAATATAATTCTTGTACAGCAATCAACATCTGACGTAAGCGAGCAAAAGTCTGTGCTTGGATCCATAACAACTCAACAACACAAGGATAAGAACGACGGCAAGGGCAGGGCAGATTCAACTTATGCTAATGATCCTTACGATAATAAAACGATCCTTGGCACTACTGCAGAAGCATATATCAGAGAAGTAGATGTTTTAACTCCTTCTGTAGAGAAAACTCTGCACATAGATATTGTGCATAAAATGGATCCATCAGTTAAGATATCATGTTCTCCGGATACAAAACCATCTAAGTTACAACATGAGGACGTTGAGATACTTGAAAAGATAATAAAACAAAAACCATCCATTGATTCTTCGCTTGATTCGTCTAAGAAGCCTACAGGTGATAGAGCTTCTTTAAAGCCATATTTTCCACGTTCAGTGGAAAAACTGAACAATGGAAGGGAAACGAAAGCACAGACAGCTACCAGTCAAGCTCAAGATTGTTATCAAGATGCAGTAACCTTAGCAAAGCCTGACAGTGACGGTATAGAAAGAACCAGAAAGTTGATTCAGAGAAGAGAAAAGTTAGAAAACTCATGCAAAGTGCACCCGGAGCTTCCTGTTCCACCACCTTTACCAAAATCTCCATCAGATTCATGGCTTTGCCGCACTTTGCCTTCTTTATCGACAAAGAATGCATCTTCACGGGCTTACATCAGGACAGGACTAAATCCTAATAACCAGTCTTCTAAGCCACTATCCAATGATCTCAAGTGGGAAACAATTGTTAAAATGACGAAGAAGCAACAGCATTTGTGAAATTCTGAATTCTGAGGTAAATTCCTTTTTTCTTCTAATGTATAAGTTTTATGTTTTCTTGTCCATCCTCTCCCCGGCATTGGAGGGAAGGGAACGAGTATATGCTAATTGTTTGATACTCCCTCTGTTCCACTTTATGTAGCAGCATTTTCTTTTTAGTCCTTTCCAAAAAGAAATAACAACTTTCTAAATGTAGAAATAATTTAAGTTAAACTTTCTAATTTATCCATAGTGAAAATCTTTTATAGCCGCACAAATGTTAATGACATGTTTATGACTAGAAGTTTCAAAAGTCTTCATTTATTTCTTAAACACTGTGCCTATTCAAACTTGCACCACGTAAATTGAAACGGAGGGAGTATATCACTTAAGCATGTTCTTTATTTTTTCTGTTTCTTAATTTCTCTACTTAAAATTTCATCATTCTATCAGGAGATGGGAGCGTTGAAACATATACAAGAAGCTCAGTAGTAGATGCAAAGGCTTTTCTGAAGTGATCTGGTTGTTTCTCATGCTTTCTTGTGCATATCGTATGGTACAATTGGCGCAAAGGCGACCTATAAATATATTATTTCCTGTATAGATTCTACATTTTCTTCAGTTGTAATGGCTTTATAACTGCCAACTCATATCCTGTAATTACATGATGCAATAAGAGTTATCTGTACAGGTGATAATGAGATTCAATTTAAACTTAATCCCTTGCATGGGGTGAGGGATTTTGTAGAGAAACAGAGCCTATAGTGTAATAGAGTTTCTTGTTGATGTGATGAAGATACAGTGAAGTAGTCTACCTCACAATTGCATTAGTGAGTAAGGTAGATGTATTGATACTGGGGGAAAAGCCCGGAATTTAAGTGCAGAAAAGTAGAGGGATGGGTCCTTCCGAACCGTGTGTTAGCAGGTTCGTGTAAATTTATCGGTTATAAAAAAAATGTATTGATAGCAGAAAAATCTATATCTTTGGTGTCATTTTATTTAGAGACAAGTTATGGAAAATTAAGAATACAAGGATTGTATGTAGAGCCAATTATCTTATTTATATTCTTGGTTTGATGTATTAAAATTAACACTATTGTGTATGATTTAGAATGTGTGCTTACCTTTTAACGAGAGTTTGTTTACTAAAATGAGGTTAGTTTTGTCAATTCAATTACTTTAACCACAAATTATTTATACCTTAGTCTTATTCCACATCATATCTCGCATAACTTATACAGTATCATTTATGAATTATGAAGAAAAGAAGAACTTCTGATATGAAGCTCAGAGTCACAGCCCCACAGGCTTCCATACACAAAATGCAGAGTGAGCAATATAACGCCTGCTTCATACTTGATGAACTAAATTTCAGATTCTTTACTCGATACGGCTGATTCAAGGACACCAGTCTTCCCTAAGATGACTTGGCATCATCCTCGCCTTCCTCCGACTCATCACTAATAGTCTATTAGTCTATTCAAGTCTTGCATCAGCCTAAAATTTATTGGTAATTGATATTTACGAAGAAACCCGTTAAAGCCTACATCTAATTCAAAGTAAGGGTTGAACCTGAGCAAATGACAGTTTAACAAGTCTTTCTAACAAGTGCAACAACGCACCAGGATTTTCAAATCTTAAGAACTGGAACTCTCCTTACAATCAAGTCGCTTTCGGCTCAAGCTGAAAACTCTTTCACCGGAGTTCAAACTAAGCAAGCTTTGTTGTGGTAAGAAGTGAGGTTTTCCAATTGGATGTCCTACACCACCCACAAGCATCCTAATGATTTCACATATTAAGCAAATTTTTGTAGAGCTAGTGTGAGTATCAGTTTAAAAGCAAACAAAAAAGGGAGGTTACTGATAAAAAGGGTAATAAGAGTCACATCCACAAGAAATGAACAAATAAAAGATTGGGATAGCCAGAGAGATGCTATGTGGCCAATTCGGAGCCTTTCAGTCTATAGTGGGAACTTTCAGAAATCACTTGGGAGGTCAAGATCATAGGAAGAGAGAACACCTATACTCGAGTATTACTTGAGGCACCTTGTGAGTACAAACCAGCAGGATTGGGCTACGCTTCTTGATGTGGCACAATTTTCCCATAACTTGCAAAAGATTGAAGCTACGAAGCATACACTAATTTAAGGTGGGGTCAGTAAATTAAGTATGGTATATTGATATGTACATCAGAAAATGGCCTATTCTCTAGAAAACACCAGTCATTTCCATATTGTCGAGACATATCACAAATTCACCTCAATAACGCCCAAATTAACTAATCACTGCATTCAAGAAGTTGATCGATGGAACCAAAAATGAACCATCCTAAGGTTTGATGGCACGACCCCTGTATTGCCCTCGATGGATGACAAAGTCATCAGGAGGTTGAAACTCTTCCAACCAAGTCACCTCTGAGAATATCTCCCCATCCACCTCGAGCTCACCTTAACGATGTAAAGTATTTAAAGTAAGATTTGGAATACAGTTGAAAGTTCATATGCATATAAAAGGTGGAACCAGGGCAATTACCAGGTAGATCCCCTCGAGGAGACCTTCGGAAATAAGTGCAATGACGTCCATCATCAGAAGAGTAAGGTGGAGAAAGGATATCAAAAATAGCACAAGGGGTTATAGCTTTGAAACAATGAATATTGCCTCCAGTCGTCGGATACAGTGTAGTTGTCCCGCATGGAGCTGTCATCTCACAATCTTTAAAAAGCTTAGCTGGTCTTGCACCTGAAAACATTAAATAGGTAATGAACATAGTAAAAATGCCACTTCACCCTATAATCACAATTAGCAGTAAATCATTTCATGACAAACATTGACCCCAATCAGAAAATTTCCAGAAGAGCAACCCCTTCCAGCCAAATGACGCAACTTGCCAGCATCTATCTGGTAATAAATCATAATTTCAAGGATCTAGATTTGAGTATAAATTGAACATGTTTGTTTTTTCTTTCTGTGCAGAAGAGATATTAATGGTCACCATTTGTCCAGTTATCAATCTTCTATAAGCAATTCAGTTTACATGCAGTGCAACCATAAAGTTTACCTTTGTGCAAAAGTATTGAGATACATAATTCTGCAAGAATATGTGAACTGAACTCTTGTGCCTTGCTAGTCTAATGAACCTAATGGTGATTATTTGTGAAATGGAATACAAATTCTGCATAGGATGTGAATGAAACTCTCAAATACGACATCTATTAAACAGAAAAATGACTCTTACCAAAGTACCATCACAAATCATGAAACCTAGTTTCAGTCGGCAAGACCTTTCGTTATTGAATTCTTAATATAAAGCGTCGCTAGGCCGAAATGAAACCAGCAAAAAGAAAAACAAACACGTTTTTGAGTTATCTTATTCACACTGGAAAACAATAGCAAAGAGGAAAGGGTCAGTCAAAAAACACCAAGTCCAAGAGAAGTAGATAGAGAAAATGCCTTCAAACTAATAAACTTCCAAAGAAAAAATCAAGCACTGATGTCGCCTCAAATTAACTGAACATCAAAACATCACATGAAACAACCCCATGTTCAGCAATGAAATGAAATTTCAACAAAGAGTATATTTATATGTCGTCTATCAAGAAGGTAGTAGACATCTTTCGCGCAAAACATTCACTTCAAATAGTACACACCTTTGGATGGAACTGAAGGCCCCCCCGGACTATCGATCCAATCATACGCTTTCACATGTAAGGAACCATATATAAGCTTACTTAAAACGGTCATCCCAGGGTGGTTATGTAAAGGAATGATTGAAGAAGGTGGCATGCAGAATATTCCCATCTGTAAGAACATTCAACAGGCTAACGGATCTCAATTATGCAGTTTTCATATCTCTCCTTATAGAAGAACATCATTATTCTTAATGGAAAAAATAAAAAAGCTAACAGTTCTGCAACACTTACAGTGAAGCCCTCGCATTCATGCAAGTGTAGGTATTTGATTGGCAGGATTGATCGTAAACCCCCATTACGCTCGTGAATGGTACCTTTCCAACTCCTGACAAGTTGTGCCTCCTGCTCAAGACCTATATCAGAAGGCTTGATTTTGTCTGAAACAAAATGAACGGCGGACACACCAATTGCATGAGAATTTCAATAGTAGAAAAATACAAATCTGGGGTATCAGGCAAAGGATTCAACAAGTAACTGACATTTCACTTCATGGTCCCAATGCATAGTAGTTATATACATCAGAATTTAGAAACTAAGGAAAAGGGTCCCGAAATTATTTAAATCTGTCAATTCTGATATTTTATGCACTGTCTAACAAAAGAATGACAAACATGAAAATGTTTCAGACTTCCAGGAAGGAACACTCCTCATAAAAAAAGCTAGTATAAGTAAAAATCGGTCCCCATTTCAAAAATGAAATACTGAACAACTCCAACAACTTGAATAAAACCTGCATCAAACCAAATTGACTTGGCTCAGTTGGCTCAGGTTGCAGATGGGAGAAGGAGACCATTACTTCCCAAATTTAGCATCCTTACAGAAAAGGAAAAGTTTTATACAGAATCACGGACCTTAATCCCTTCATTTCCTAACAATGCGCCCCGACTCCCCTATTTTCTCTACATATAACTAATAGATCCAGCAAAACTCCTCGTTCCTTCAATCTCCCTCATAGTACAATAGCAGCCTCACATGGAGAACTGAGATTTCAGTGCTTTCCATAGACTTCTATTCCTCATTCATTCCACGAAGCTGCTCCCAGCTGCTCTCCACTTCACGCCTGTAACGAACAAGGTAAATCCTTAATACCTATCGTTAGATAAATAGTACCAACCTCACCATTTTCATCTCTACCTTCTTAGCACCGATATAAACCCCTCTACCAACCCCTATCCATCACAACAGAAAAGAAAAAAGAACTCATATCCGACCTCCCAGGAGCGGCATGACATCAATGCCAGCTTACAAAATCAGTAACTTCATGACAATTAAGAGATGGATTACATTTATAGACTAATTTAAGTCTCAAATTGTTTGCTTTCCTTTCTTTTTTACAACCAAGAAATCCGAGGGTCAGTGGTGCACTGTTCAAAAATCAGTGGATAATGGTCCTGCCCCTCTACCCTTCTCCACTTAAAATACCATGTTTTTGTTTGCGATAGGGTTCAAACTGGTAAACTGTGCCTAACCACACATCAGAAGTTGTGCTCTTACCACTAGACCAAAGCCCGGACAATTATTAGTTTTCCTTTTTTGCACAAAGGAGAAATGAATTAGGGCCACTGGACTCTATGAAATGAATCTTCATTTATCTACAAGGAGTGCAAACTCTACATACTTTGGAGTCTGCCGCAAGTATTTGGTGCTTCATTTGTGCTTTAATAATATAGTTGTATTCAAGTTGCTTTTTGCCTTTCCTTGCACTACTAACAATAATTTAGAAGTCATCCCCGCAGTCACAGATCTTATAATTCCAATAATACAACTATATTGAGGTTGTTTCTTAAACACCTAAGAGCCCACAAATTGTAAGGTAACTTAGAGATGCACAAGCAATCCATATGAAGCTCTACAACAACCATTTATGGCTATTGTTACCCATGTACTTTCTAATTTCTTAGTGTTAGAGTAGGTTAGGGTCCCACATTGGTTGGGAAAGGCCTGGTGGTTTACTTATATGAACTTGGGCAATCCTCCCGTCATGAGCTAGCTTTTGGGGTTGAGTTAGGCCTAGGTGCCATATCTTTACATGGTATCAGAGCCAGGTCCATCCCCGTTTGGGATCCCGATCCACGCTCCAGTTGGGCCTGGCCGTGAAGGGAGGTGTTAGAGTGGATTAGAGTCCCACATTGGTTGGGGAATGGACTGGTGATTTGCTTATATGGACTTGGGCAATCCTCCCCTCATGAGCTAGCTTTTGGGGTTGAATTAGGCCCATATGTTATATCTTTACACTTGAGGAAAAATTGTTACAAAATATTTGATACACAAGCTTCACATGAGTCATACTGATAGCAACTAGCTAGTAGTTTTCCAATAAAGGATCATGTAGCTTTCGTTTCAATGATTTTTAAATATAACCATCTTTACCTTTCCGCTTTCATCCTGCCTCTCTATAGTCCAAAACCTCCATGCCAATCCCACAGGCACTTACACATCTCCAACATCAAAACCCCAAATTTGCTTTCTCTTTTTAAATCTCAATCAGCAACACCTATATTTGTTTTGCTGATGCAACAATATGTCCATTGCGTCATTCCATATTTCTAAGTTATTGAGTTTTATTGCCTAAATGTACCTGCAATCTGCAAGTTGATATCCCTAAACTAGTTTAGTTTGCTGGAAAATTATCTATAAATTCAGCAAAACAAGATGTCAATTAATACTCCACGTGGAACACAACAGCTTGGAGGCCAATTTGTAAGGAGGTACAGAAAGTGCAAAAAGGGTTCTTCAGCCATGAGTGCTGTCTAGTTAGTTTCGAGAGAATAACTAACTAGACAGCAAAGAATTTCATTTTCAATGGAACCTACATTGACAGCTTGCTGTCGCTCATTGTATCACAATGAACATGGAGTTATGCATTACAATGAGTGTTGCCAGTCGCTGCCTACAGCATTGCTATATTCTGTCATGAAGTTAAAACAAAGTTACAAAGAAAGGAAAATAAAAATTAATGCAAGCCTTGAAAAAGCACTAGGGATACAAGTTCGCTTGATTTTTTGGTGTTCAAAATAATTCCAAGGAGACTTTTAGTTTTGGTATTCCAGTTCCTTTCACATCAAGTTACTTTTAGAGGAGATAATTTTAGTTAAACTCAGAGTTGACTCATTTTCACACAATCCGAGTTTACAAGTCTCGGACATTTTAAGAGTTTGTCAGGAATCTTTTTAAAGAGGAAAGCTTGAGGTCCATTTGAATCCAAACAGCTAAGTGGAACAGAGAAGCGATTTGCAGAGAACTTATAGAGACTAGTAAGCCTTTGTAGAGATGCAACCTTATCCCTATATCTGATGCCTAATGTGAGTTCAGAGGGAGAAATCTTCACCTGTTTTAATTAATTATTCTATCTCTCTAAAGAAATTGTGATTGCAATTTTAGTGTTTAAAAGAACAACTCGGTTCTATAATTATTTGTCAACCAAAGCTCCATTCCAGAATAATCATAAACTTAGAGAATAAATTTTGAAAGGACCTACTCATAGTTCACCATATTTCGGCGTCCAAATAGCCCTTTGTTCCTTTCGTTCTTTACTCTAAATCGTCCCGCCCAACAACAACAACAACATACCCAGTGCAATCCCACGAGTGGGTCTGGGGAGGGTAGAGTGTAGGCAGACCTTACCCCTACCTTGACAAGTAGATCAAGCAAAGATCTCCACAAAAAAATCCTTTTCAACCCAAGTAATTTCCCATTCAGGCAAAGATATCCACAAACAAAAGAAAAAAAACCTCGAAGATGCCCGTGCAAATCCATAAAAGAATCAAACTTTCAATTAATCTCCATGGTTTCCTTATTAATTTGTAAAAGGATCAAACTTCCATTTAAAATCTCCAAACTTTCCTAATCAACAATAAGAAAGTAGGAATGACATTGGAGTATCATGGGCTAAATTAAATGCAATGCTTAAGGTTTAAATACAAAACTGGAAGACTATAATTGACCATGAAAGATATTTCCTTCACCGTACTATGTACCAGCAGCAGAGAGCTCAAATACAAAACTAATGTGAATACTTATCCGATTCAAAAGATAATGTTAGTTTGCTCGACACGAAAAAATACAGATAAGCACATTAATAACGCAGATAATACAACACATCCGACTCATTTGCTACACGTGCAAGGCTGCACTCATCTTCAGTTTGCATGGTAGTACAACCAGCATATTTTTCTCATTTTTTTAGAAAAATAAATTTAATGTTCTCCAACAGATTCTGTTGGAGGGAACTAGTTTTTACAAGGGTATTTATGCCCTGCGCACAATAGGACAGTGATTTTTCCTTTTAGCTGTCAAGACTTCATACTTTTAATGCTATACTACCGACAAAGACTGCATTTATCAACTTGAGGAAGATTGACATAAATTATAGTGTCGAGTCTCTTCTTTTTACAATCAAATTTCTAGTGCCTAATCTCAAAATGGCGTAAGAAATAATCTCATCATCCCTGAGATTAGCATCAATTTGGGTTGGAGAAACTTTGCTAGAAAAATCAAAGAATTTGTAACAGAAACAATTAAGCAGAGGCCAGAACCAAGCAAGATCAACAATAAGGGGAGCTATGTCCAGGTAGCCCATCTTGAAGAATGGCCAAAAGATGAAATTAAAGTGGTGAATGATGATTTAGCCGCGCCAAACCAGTTTCGTGTTGAAACAAATTCACCCAGAAGCAGGGTGGAATTTCATTGCAGATGCCTGTTGGGTTCTTTAAGAAATAATAAGCTAAAGCCACCAAGCTCCAATGAAGTACAGGAATGGGCTGACAGATGTTGGAAAATTCCAGCAGTTGTAAACGTTAAGGAACTGAATGATGAATATTTTTTGTTTGAATTCCCATCGAGGATGGAAGCAGAGAGAATTAAAATGGGAAAGTGGATGTTTTACGATAATGAAATGTTTCTGGGTGGTGGTCCCCGTCTCTACTTGCAGTAGGAAAATTTGCAAACCAAAGCAAGTATGGCTCAAATTAATGGGTTTTCCATCTCATCTATGGTCGGAGAGTATTTTCAAATCAATTGGTGATCGCTTTGGGGGTTTCCTTGGAGTTGACGAAGATACCAGTAGTAGACGCCATTTGAAGTGGGTTAGAATTTGTATTAAGAATTCTAATATTCCCTTTCCGGCAAGTGTGGAGATCATTGCGGATGACTTTATCTTCACAATTCCACTATGGGTGGAATCGACCTCTTGGATGGCAGAAATTGATCGGAGACAGGAGGAGACTCGCCGGAGTTTGTCGCAGGGATCAAAGAGTCGCAATGATGAAGGGAAAACGGCGACTTCAAGTTCCAAAGAAAAACAGCATCTTCAGTATGTGTCTCACCCAGCAAGAAATGTGAGAGGGAATTAAAGTTGTTGGAGTTTGGTGTTGGTTTTAGGGGCAACCCAAGTAATGAGGGCAGAGGTAAGGGCAGGAGGTCTTATCTTTCTGATTAATGATGCTGAAAATTATATGTTGGAATGTCAGGGGTATCAATGATGTGAAAAAGAGAAACATGGTGAATCTGTCATTACGTAAATGGAATGTCGATATAGTATGTCTGAAAGAGACGAAAATGAAAGGAATAGATCAATCTTGTAACAGCCAAGTTGGAGGATCAAGAAGGACAGAATGGGTTGAGTTGGAAGTGCCAGGGAAATGGTGGTGGAGTTCTTGTTTACTGGGACAAAAGAAGATGAAATTATTTGGAAAAATATTTGGGTCAGCATTCAGTCACTATTTTGCTGGAAGAAGGCAGTTCTGGTCATCAATATGCTTTCACAGGAGTTTATGGACTGTGTGATAGGAAAGCCAGAAAAGAATTGTGGATAGAAATTGCAGCAATCAGTCGTATTGTGTCTTAACCATGGACAGGAGGAGGAGATTTTAATGTGATTAGATTTGAAGAGGAGAAAGGGGGGAGAGCTAGAAACACAAGAGCAATGAGAGAATTTTCATATTTTATACAAGACCTTTCTCTGATTGATCCTCCATTACACGGGGGTTCCTTTACATGGTTTAGAAGCATGAACAGTCCGTGTGCCTCCAGAATAGATAGACTTCTACTATCAGAAAGATGGGATGAGCAGTTCAAAATTTTAACAGAGGGTCCTTCCCGGACCACATCAGATCATTGTCCAATTCTTTTAGAGTGCGGAGAATGGAAAAAGGGAAAGGTTATTTCAAGTTTGAGAACATGTGGTTTGAACACTAGGGGTTCACTGAATTGTTAGAAAGTTGGTGGAAGGCCTATGATATACAAGGTGAACCAGATGCTATTCTTGCAAAAAAGTTGACGTTGCTGAAAAGTGAGAAATGGAACAAAGAAGTATTTGGGAAATTAGAGGAGAGGAAAAGTAAGGTTTTGGCTAGACTGCATGAAATAGACCATGGAGGAATGATGAATCAAAGTGAGGAGCAGATTGACATAGAAAGAAATATTATCGAAAGAGAGCTGGAAGAAGTGGCAAAAGTTGAAGAGATCTCGTGGAGACAAAAGTCTAGGTGCCTATGGATTGAACAAGGTGATAGGAATACAATTTTTTTTCATAAACATGCCAATGATCATAAGAGATTTAACTGTATTGACAAGATAATTGTTGATGGGGAACTTCTTGATGATGAGAAGCTTATTATAGAGCACATACAGGGTTTCTATGAAAAGTTGTTTAAAGAATCTAAAGATTGGAGACCAACTTGGGAGGATGTAAACTTAAAGAAACTTTCTGATGAAGACAAAGTCTGGCAGACCCTTCTCTTTGGAGGAAGTAGAAAATGTAATAAAGTCATTCAGAGGAGATAAGCCCCAGGCCCAGATGGTTTTAACTTGCATTTCTTCTAAAAATGTTGGAACATGGTCAAGGATGATGTTTGGAAGACAGTGGAGTCATTTCATCAAAAAGGCACTTTTCTTAAGAGTCTGAATTCCACCTTTATTGCATTAATACCAAAGAAGAAGGGAGCAGTGGAAGTTAAAGATGTCAGGCCCATTAGTTTACTTGGAAGTGTACAAAATTATTGCTAAATTATTGGCTGAGAGACTCAAGCTGGTAATTGATAAGTTAGTGCCCGTCAACCAAAATGTCTTTATCAAAAGAAGGCAAATAGTAGATGCAGCTTTGGTGGCCAATGAAAGTATTGATCATTTAATTAAGATGAAGAGGAGGGGAGTTGCTTGTAAGCTTGATAATGGAAAAGCGTATGACCGTGTCAGTTGGACTTGTCTGCTAAATTTGTTGAAGCAGTGATAGATGAATTGACTGGATCAGGTACTGCATATCCACTGTTAGATTCTCTGTATTAATTAACGGGAACCCTAATGGTTACTTTGATTCACAAAGAGGGTTGAGGCAAGGGGATCCACTGTCACCCTATTTATTTACCTTGGTGATGGAGATATTGAGTTTGATGTTAAATAAGGCTGTGAACTTGGCTGGATTACAAGTATGCGATTTGGAAGAAATGCGGCTGAAAATGTGACAATTTCTCATATTCTTTATGTCGACGACACTCTCCTTCTATGTGAAGCTGAAAAGGAACAAATACTTTATCTTAGAGGAGTTCTATTAGTGTTTGAAGCAGTTACAGGTTTAAAAATTAATTGGGCAAAGAGTAGTATTTTCAGTATTAATGTTGATGATTGTGTTGAGGAATTAGCTGATATCCTGGGTTGTAAGGTGGAAAAGTTTCCTAATGTCTATTTGGGTTTTCCACTTGGGGAAAAAAGGAATGACCAAAGGATCTGGCAAGGAGTACGGGATAGATGTGCTAGTAAGCTAACTCCATGGAAGAAATGATACTTATCCTTTTGGGGTAGACTCAACCTCATTAACAGTGTCTTGGATGGATTGTCAACTTATCTAATGTCCTTGTTCTCAATGCCTGTTGCGGTGGGAAAAAAATTGAATTCCATGAGGAATCTGTTTCTATGGAATGGCAATGCCAACAGGAGGAGAATACACTTAGTAAAATGGCAAGCGGTTCAGGAGATAAGAAAGATGGAGGGTTGGGGGTCAGAAATTTAAAATTACACAATAAGGGCTTGTTACTCAAATGGCTTTGGAGATTCTACATGGATGGTAATGATATCTGGAAGAAGTTGATCTATGCTATATATGGTAAAAGAGTTGGGTGGAGCTCTCCTCCGATTCAACCAAATGTTAAAAGTGGACTCTGAAAGGATATTTGTAGGCTCTGAGAGGAGTTTATGAATCATGCTAAATTGGAGGTTGGGAATGGGTGCAAAATAAATTTCTGGACAGATATTTGGGTGGGAGATGATAGCGTAAAGAATAGATTCCCTATCTTGTTTGATTGTTCTATTAATAAGAGTGGTTCTATTGCTGAATTTCATTCAGATTCAGGTTGCCATTTCATTTTTAGAAGGAATTTAAATGATTGGGAAATAGAAGACTTTTGTCAAATACTTCAACAATTGTACTCAGTCCAGCTAGATCAAAGTCTAGATCAAAGTCGGGTGGATTCTTTGATATAAACAACCCGTAAAAAAGGGCAGCCCGGTGCACTAAGCTCCCGCTATGCACGGGATCGGGGAAAGGGCCGGACCACAAGGGTCTGTTGTACACAGCCTTAAAGATAAGAAATTTTCAGTTAAAAGTTGCTACACTATACTGTTAAAGGAGTCAAATAATTGAGATAATACTTGGCCTTGGAAGATGATTAGAAAACGAAAGCTCCAGTGAAGGTAGCTTGTTTGGGATGGACTGCAGCCTGGGGAGCATGTTTAACTCAAAACAATTTGCAGAATAGGGATTTTTCTTTATGCAACAAATGTTACTTATGTGAAGATGACTTGGAATCAGTAGACCACCTATTTCTTCACTGCAAGTTTTCTAGACAATGCGGGAAACTATTTCTAAACCTTCGGGGCATCTTATGGGTAATGCCTAGAGATGTAAGGAGTTTATTAAATAGTTGGAAATTTCAAAAGGTTCCATAAGACTAAAGCAAATTTGGAAGACCATCCCACTTTGCATTTTTTGGACCCTATGGCTGGAGTACAAAGCATGTTTTGAAGGACGTAAAATTCACATCTCAAGAGTCAAGAATCGTGTTTGCATAATCTGTTTTTCTGGTGTAATAGGAATCTGTTAGTTAGTATGGACCAATACATGGATTTTCTGAAAGTGTTAGGAGAGAGAATGATAGCTTGTCTGCTTGATCTTTGTATGAACCCTGTTTCCTTTTGTACCAGCTTGGTACTTTATTAATTAAATCTTACCTTATCAAAAACAAATGATAGGCATAATTGTACTCCAACTCCTAAACAAAATATAAGGAACTAACAAGCTCCAAAAATGCTCAGCTTTTCTACTTTTATGCATTGTCCTGATGTCAACGCAATACAATCCATATTAAAAGTTGTCTATAAAAACCCCAAAGCAGCCTTCACCAACATGTAGAAATAAATACAGTAAACAGACAACTAAATCACGGGTTGATTGAAATCAATACACGTGGGCCAACAATCAGTCAAATTAAAAAAGAGATTGAAAAGTTTTTATGACACCTACCTAAGATGGAACGGACTTTCTCAAGAGCATCTTCTGATATGGGTCCATTTGTAGAAAGTGATGCTTTACAGGCATTATAAAGCTTTTGTACAGCTGGCATGTTTATCAAACCGACCACCTTTACCCTGACCGTCTATGCAAACAAACTTGTCTTGTAGCCAACAGCTCTAAGCTAACCCAAAGATTTCTGTCTGAAGGGTCCTCTATTTCTCAGAAGACCCTTCAAGTACAAATCAGGGACAAGCTGGACTTTTAACACAAACAAAAGCGATGATCGTATATCCACGTGGTGCTTAATGGATCCAGCTTTCTTTCCAGCTTTCTATTATCATTGCCACCTACTAAACAGACAAAAACCAACCATTAAACTCTGCATTGCAGAAAACCACATAAATTTAGCACTGTAATCTGAATACGACTATTCCTGGATAGACTATTTAATACTAAACTAAATTCTACGTGGTGCTTAACAGATCCAGCTTTCTATTATCATTGCCACCTACCGAACAGACAAAAACCGACTGTTCAACTCCGTGTTGCAGAAAACCACATAAATGTAGCACTGTAATCTGAATTCAACTATTCGAGGCGAGACCATTTAGTACTAAACTATATTCCCAAATTAGAGCTACAAGCCCTATAAATAGCAACAAAAAAAATTGACATATGAGGTTTCTCTATACCCAATATTCCAATTCCGAAAAAGCACGTCCATGAAAAACTAATTTTCCATCTAAGTATCCACTTTTCATAAGTAGATGAAAATTATAAACACTAACACTACTAAAATTATTTACACCACTAGGTGATTTCTTCCAGCCTAAGCTTCGGTGGTCAAAGTTACCCGATACCTGTGCTGGTGGGAGGTAGCAGATACAGAAAAGATAGTCAAGGAGCGCGCCACCGTCATAAGCAAAAGTTAAAATTATTTACACTATCAATGTAGTTTATCCTATAGCAGGTCACTTGCCTTAAGTTTAAGCTTACCAATAAATAGTTGCTACTAGTTACTATAGACACCGCACTAATTAGCTTTAACTAACCTATCTCTTTACACCCTAATTAGCTTTAAGTAACCTATCTCTTTGCACCCTAACTAGCTTTAAGTAACCTATCTCTTTACACCGCCATAAACCCTTAGCAAATTAGCAAACAATTGAAAACTCGAAAGAGAACAAAAAGGAATTAAAGCAGCATGGAAATTGAAAAATAATGTATCAATTGATGCGAAAAACTCAACGATTAAAAAAAACTATCATTCAGTGATCAATGAATCGGAAATCAAATGAGCATATTATTATTTAGTTTCAAGTTTCAAAACTGCAAAAATCACAAATAAACATGAATTTAACATCACACACAATCAATTACGCCTCATTTCAGAAATTTGATCCAACACTATAATTAATAGTGCCGTAAACCTACCACAACCCTACTTATTCACCTAATGCTTTGAAAAAATCCATATATGCGGAGTTTATACACAGACAAAAAATCATATATGATTATCACATGAAAATTAACCTCGCACACAATCAACTACGCCTCATTTCAGAAAATTACCCTACCGCAACCCCGCAACCCCGCAACCTGTTATTCACCTTATGCTTCGAAAAAAACATATACATGGAATTTATAAGCAGACAAAAATTATATACAATTATCGCATGAAAATCAAAGTTCCGTCGAGGACAACTGCAAGAATCACTAATAAACAGAAAAAAATATATTAAATTTAACCAACCGCATAATCAACTACGCCCTATTTCAGAAAATTAACCTACCGCAACCCTCCTTATTCATCGTATGCTTCGAAAAAATCATATATAGTTATCGTATGAAAAATCCAAGTTTCGAAGAGAAAATCGGTACCTTTGGAGATGAAATACGGAGAGATCGCCCTTCGAGGAAAGAGGAGAGAGAGAGAGCGATTGCGTTGGAGTGAGTGTTGTTTTTATCTGCGCCTTTTGGGGATTTGGCTTTTGTTGGCTGGCCCTGTTTGTGCACCTGGAATTATTGCGCTAAGTTGTAAGATGACACATAATTATCTGACCTTACTTGATACGTGACTTATTCCATATTCCCTTGGTAATTGACGGTTTAGACTTTAGAGTGAACGTAATATGGTAAGGTTAATTTTTTCTTAATAATTTTATCACTATTTTTTTGTTATTGGTCTATGAGATATATTGTGGTGAACTGCTTGGTTAATACGCAACACCATTCCTCAATCTTAGACAATGTATTTTTGGTCATTCGGAGGTTTGTATTGATATTTTTAGGAGCTCTTGTACACATGACATCGGTCTTAGATGGTATTGTGTTATTTTCTACATATTCGACTATTATATAAAGACTTGATTATGAATATTTCGTATTTTCACCTTACTTTCCGCATAAGTAATTTAACTATTAATTAATCGGTTTTAGCTTACTTACCGGATGAGGATAAGTACCTTCACGACTTATGATTTTGGGTCGTGACAAAATTGCCCCTATTTTAGGGTGGTCTTTAATTTTTGTCCCTCAAATCAGTAGTCTTTAATTTTTTCCCTTCGCCTAAAAAATTATCAAAAATACCCTTGAGGTTTTGGGTTCGAATCTCAGCATAGTCAAAAAGAAAAAAAAACGCAAGACAAGATTTCATTAGAGATTATGTCTTAAGGAGCATAATTTCTATGTAATTATGCCTCCAAAAATACTTCTGAGGTTGTACGTTCGAATCTCAGCCGAGTCACAAAAAAATGGCAAGACAAAATTTCATAGAAATTATGTCTATTCGATCAAAGTTGTATAGAGATTATGCCTTAAGGGTATAGTTTCTATGTAACTATGCCTGAAGGCAAAGTTTAGTTACATAGAAACTATGCCCCTTAAGGCATAATGTCTATATAATTTTGGCTGAATATGCATAATTTCTATGAAAATTTTGCCTTGCGGTTTTTTTTCTTTTTTTGCCTCCGCTAGGATTCGAACTCAGAATTTCTGATTTAGTAGACTCGCAAATGAAGAGTATTTTGATCCATAAATTTTCATTAAATAAAAAGTAGTAGCAAAAATTAAATACCAGCTAATTGAGGGGCAAAAATTAAAGACCACCCCGTGTGAAGGGAAGCAACTCAATTTTTTGAATTAAGTGTAGCCTTTTGGCGAAAATAATCTAGTCTTATATGTATTTTTCAACTTCCCCTAAAAAGTAAGTCTTGAATAAGACCCATCTCCAACCATTGATCATAATTGGATAGCCAATATCTTTAGGTCGACATATAACTAGGAATACTTTTATTAGTTAAATCTGCTTAATGTACAAAAAGATTTAAGAAATTACACAATTTTTCGTATATATAACTGGAAAAAATAATCCTCTTGTTTATTTTCATTAATTGAAAGGCTATATATATAAGTTACACATTTCCATAATAGAAGAATTTTATTCCTATTATATTCCTAAAACCTTATTCTATACATATATGGTAATACACTAATTATGGCAATACAATACTAATTATATTACACCATTACCTAAACTAGGATACTAAATATTTACCATAAATTACATTGATTAAACAACCAATTCCGAGAGTCATTTGGGAGCAAATCCGAGACCAAATATACACAATATACACATGTATATTGTGTATATTTAACACACACCTGCAGTCATAGCGGGCGGTCTTCGAACGCTGAGACTGTCCCTAAAATCTTCAAAAAGGACCGAGGGAAGACCCTTTGTAAAGATGTCGGCAATTTGATATCTTGACGGGACATGGTAGACGCGAACTTGGCCCCGAGCAAACTTTTCGCAGACAAAGTGAATGTCCATCTCGATATGCTTAGTGCGCTGGTGCTGAACCGTATGTTTTCATCATTGCCTCACAGCGAACGGATGTCATCCTTAAGTCAAGCTAAAAGCTCCCAAAGCCAGGTTAAACTTGGCCCTACTTACTTGCAACGTTCTCCCCTCACTGTTCAGATACCACTCAATAATTTCCTAAGAGAGGACACTTCAAGTTCTGACAACTTTCAGCTGGTGGAAAGAGTTGAAGCATTTCTCCGTGGTTGGAATTCAAGAGAGTCAACTTCTCAAATGGTTGAGTTGGTGAATCTTAGCGCTAAACTTAGTGGTGAAATTTCCTCAAAAGATTTTCAGAGTGACCTTCTTTGTGGTTCTTTTGTCTCTACTGAAAATTTTCATGGAACATCATACCTAGAAACCATACAAGAGCGAAGAAGAAAAGATGGGTCTGTTCTGATCAAGAAATGGGTGCAGGAAAGTTTACGGAGAGAAAATATATCACTGAACGCAAAAATCCATCCTGGTTATGCTTCAAAATCAGATTTGCAGCCTATGGTTAAGGCATTAGTTAAAGGTCAGTCATCTCTTGCAAAAAACAAAGGAATCATCCAGCTAGCAGCAGCAGCATTATTTGCTTTAGATGAATCACATAGTGCTAAATGGGATGCATTTAACAGTGCTGAGAAGATACTGAATGTAAATGCTGGGGACACAAGCTGAAGTCTTGCTGCTCAACTATGGAGATGTTTGGAGGTTAGAGGTGTACTTGTGGCGTACACTAGGGCGATCAAGGATATGTACGATGGAGCCAAGACCAGGGTATAGACAGTAGGAGGAGATTCGGAACACTTTCCAGTGATGATGAGGCTGCACCAGGGATCAACTCTTAGCCCATTCTTATTCGCCTTGGTGATGGATGGACTGACGAGACAAATCCAAGGGCAGGTGTCATGGTGTATGCTATTAGCAAATGACATAGTCCTGATTGATGAGACTCGCAGCGGAGTGAACACTAAGCTGGAGGTTTGGAGACAGATGCCGGAGTCTAAAGGGTTTAGATTGAGTAGGACCAAGACAGATTACTTGGAGTGCAAGTTCAGTAACGGGAGCGACCTCGAGACAGGCGTGGAGGTGAGGCTTGGTACTCAGGTCATTCAAAAGAAAGAAAGCTATAAGTACCTCGGGTCTATTATCGAAGGGAATGGTGAGATTGATGACGCTGTCACACATTTGTATTGGGGCAGGGTGGATGAAATGGAGGCTCGCATTTAGAGTCTTGTGCGATAAAAAGATGCCACAAAAACTTATAGGCAAGTTCTATATGGTGGTGGTTAGACCGACTATGTTGTATGGGGCGGAGTGTTGGCTAGTCAAAACTTCACACATCCAAAATATAAAAGTTGCGGAGATGAGGATGCTGAGATGGATGTGTGAGCATACACAGAGGGATATGATTAGAAATGATGATATCCGGGACAAAGTGAGAGTGGCCTCGATGGAGGATAAGATGCGAGAAGCGAGGTTGAGATGGTTCGGACATGTGTAGAAGAAAGACACAAATTCCCCAGTGCGGAACTATGAGAGGTTGGCTATGGACGGGTTCATGAGGGGTAGAGGTAGACCGAAGAAGTACTGGGGAGGGGTGATTAGACGAGATATGACGCATGTGCAACTTACTGAGGACATGACCTTAGATATGAGGTTGTGGAGGATACAAATTAGGGTAGAAGGGTAGTAGGTAGTTGAGCGTAGTCCTACTTACGCTTACAAACTGGTAGTTGTAGTGCTATTATTGTAGGCCTGCTTAGCCTATCATACTAGTAGGCGCAATATTACTTTATAGTCCCATGTCGTTTGATTTCTGTTGCTATGTGTTTTTTAGTGTACTTTATTTATTTTATTTACCCCCGTTAGTTGCTGCTTCTTGTTTTTTTCCAGAATGCGCTATCATGGCTTATTCGCTTTTGTTACCATCATTTTCATACCGCTTTAAACTTCTTGTCTGGGTATGACCGTTTATCGTGATTTGCTTGTGCTTGTGCTTTGTCTTGAGCCGAGGGTCTTTTGGAAACAACCGCTCTACCTACCAAGGTAGAGGTAAGATTTCCGTACACTCTACCCTCCCTAGACTCCACGTTGTGGGATTTCACTGGGTATGTTGTTGTTTGTTGTTGTAGTTGTCCACCCAATTAAAGTTTAAAAACATAGTAGAATGGGATTGTTCCAAGTATAGTCCAGGAATGAATGCTTATGTTGGAATCGGTAAGCTGATATGCTATTACTGGGTTTCATCCTCTGTCAATTATCGACTCGGGAGTGAACGAAGTCGCTTCACTTCAAAGTAGAAGTTTGTAGTAACGGCGGACTGACAGATCAGCTCCTGACAAGAAGATATCTCGATACGAAAATTATAGGGACGTTGGCGTTTGATATGCTAATTTGACTTAGTTACTGCATTGAGTTGGTTATAGTAGGAAAGAAGAAACAATTATTTCAAAGTTTGGTCAAAGAATCATCTGGTAGATGTATCCAAGCATTACAATATAGATATACCTCTTTGAGAAATTTTATCTGCACTTGGTATTTACATCAAATACAATAACATACCCCGTGTAATCTCACAGGTGTCTGGGAAGGATAATGTGTATGCATGCACTATGCAGATCTTACCTCTACCTCGTGGAGGTAGAGAGACTATTTCCGTTAGACCCTCGATTCAAGCTCAAACTCCTCTTCAGCATACACCTCTCTACTTACCCCCACCAACAAGCGTACACTAGTTTTTGCTCAATGTTCTATCTATACATTTCCAGATATCATTGCTTCGATACGTTCTGCTCGCTTTGGAGACTAAACAATGAAAATAATACGTAACTTGCTCATTCGCAATTACTACCACAAGAAAGTCGTCCTTATCTCCAAAAGGGGCTTATGCACTCCACGACTTTCTTATATTATGGGGAAAAAGTCACTTGAAGCTTCTCTCCTTATAGTCAAGCGGCTTTGAGCTCTTCTGGCGCGCCTAGCTGAGCGGTCCTCGCACAAAATACCTTTTGAAATTCTATTCTCTTCTATTCTCTGTGTTAACCTTGATGACTAAAAGGGTTTGACTCTTTGCTAATATAAAGTTGCTCTTAATTTTCTTTTCATTTAGACCAGTGCTCTCAATAAAGTATCAATTCAAGTAGCATGAAGGAGAGTCCCTTTGGGTACATCCGAAAAGATTGAGACGATACAGAGAAAATTAACACAGTTCTCGTGCAAAGATAACACACATGAATTGATGAATGAATCGATTTTTTGAAGAAAACAATTTGCATGAAGAAGAACGAAAAGAACCATAATAGTAACATTCTCAACAGCTCCCTGATTATTCCAATTTCATCCACGAGTTAAATTATTACTACTAATATTTACCAAATAACCAACATTTTCATTGTAACTCTTGAAGTCTCTTTAGCATATAGATGCCTAAAGAGATAAACTTCATATATTTACGCCTAAATTCATAAAGATCTACTCCTTTTCTATTTTTGAAGTCTCTTTAGCATATAGATGTTTTTTTTGGTTGTGATGGTAAGCTAATATCCTTTGATATAGATTCTAATCAATTGGTTGACTTGGTGAAAATTCAGTGAAAGAATAGTGTATTAAATGATTTTTTGTTTTCCTTGAAGAATCTAAATTCTTAATAATATGAGCAAGTTTTCATGCTAAAACATACTTTGATGCTAACCAATGACACCATATTAATTTGATGGTTTGATATGCAAATTTAGAACTAATAAATAAATAAAATTTAAAATCAGATTCACTAGATTTTGATCTAAATCAGGTAATGATAACTTTTCTGTTCAATCTCCTTATAAAAACAATTGGTTACAATACTGATTTTGGTCTGAAAATTGCATTACTGATTACAAGTTAAATCATTTTAAAAGTCAAATATAAATTAAATAGCAGGATGAAAACTTGCTACCGGATGCAATTCCTCATACAAGATGAGCCCAGATCAGAAAAAGGTCCATCCGGCAAAAAGAGAACGGTGGCCCAGCCCAAATTTAATGGGCTAAATAGAACCAAACAAATGAGCCCAAATTCGAATGCTTTAAATCCTTGGCAAAACCCTCCGCCGCCGCTTTGCTCCCTCTTCATCTCCTTCCAATGGTACGTTCCATAATGCCTCTAAATTTTCAACTTCAATATATTTGTTATTATCATTTTCACAAGTTTATCTATGTTGTTATTTTGGTCTAACTCCCTATGAATACCGTTGATTGTTAATGAAATCGATATAAGTTGTAAAATTGAAAGCTGATGTACTAATTTGTGTTTAAGAAGAAATATTTTCTAATTTGAGTCCATTAATTTTTGTTTATAAAGTAAGAATCAATTTTCTGCAATCTAAATGGCTAATCTGGACCCTCTAATTTGTGTTTAAAGAAGTACGTATCAACTTTTCTGCTAAATTTAAGTGTCTACTTTGTACTCATAACTGTGTGTTTAAAATGTTAGAATCAATTTTCTGCAAATCTAAGTGATTAGTTTGTGTTTATGATGTAAGAATCAATTTTTTGAACATCTAAGTGACTAATTTGCATTCATGAAGTAAGAATCTATTTCCTGAAAATATAAATCACTGATGTGCACACATTGATCCGAGCAGGCGTCAGAGAAGAAATTGAGCAACCCAATGAGGGATATCAAGGTTCAGAAGCTAGTCCTCAACATCTCCGTCGGTGAGAGCGGAGATAGACTTACCAGGGCGGCCAAGGTCATTCGCCTTCCCTATAGCGTTTAATGCTAATTTAGAACTTGATTTTTATTGTTATCTTGTGAAACTGAAGTCAGCTATGCGTTTGTTTCGTACTTGTAGGTCTTGGAGCAACTCAGCGGTCAATCTCCTGTTTTCTCCAAGGGTGAGCTTTTTAAACCTTCAATTTGTTCCCCTTTCCTCATTTCTGATATTTAAGCACCTTTGTGGGTGAAATGTATTGTCAGTACTGTGGAGATGTGGTCTAATTTCCATAAAGTTGTTTAGTATTGGAATGAAATGGACCTAATTAGAGCTGACATAAACAGGATTCTTATAGTGGTGTGTAATATAGGTTTAGGTATAGATGTATAAATGTCTAGTTGTAGGGAGTAACCAGCCTTGTTTCCTATATGAATAGTGAAAATGGGTTATGGAGGATTCATGTAACAGTAACACACCCCTGACCCAACTTTTTTGGGATGAGGCGTAGTAGTTGTTTTTGGCATTGTGAAAATGAATCGTATTGACACAGTTAAGCATGAAACAACCAATAATTAATGGTTGTATGCTTCTGTAGTTATGTTTTTCTTGACCTAGATATGCAAGAATTGGAGCAACTCTGATTTTGGAATTGTTAAATAATATCTGGACTTCCACGAGACACAAATAAACTGGTGTTTATGCATTGATACATTCGTGCTAAGACAAATACGTTAATCCGATGATTTGTTTATTTATGTTGCGTGTTGACTTTAACTGATGGAGTGGTTATCCCTTATTTCTTTATTGAAGTGGTTATTGCTCTCCTTGACAGCTAGGTATACTGTGCGGTCCTTCGGAATCAGGCGTAATGAGAAGATAGCTTGCTATGTCACTGTCAGAGGAGAGAAAGCTATGCAACTCCTTGAGAGTGGATTGAAGGTCAAGGAATACGAGTTGTTGAGAAGAAACTTCAGCGAGACTGGCTGCTTTGGTTTTGGTATTCAGGAGCACATCGATCTTGGAATTAAGTAAGCAGATTGCTATCTCTCTATACAGTTATTTGGAGTACTTTCATCTCGTCTTCTTAGTTGGAGTATTTTTTCACATTCTACATAAATTAGTTATAGAAGCGCTGCTAATTTTATGACGGGGAGTTGTTTTTTGTCATGGGTTTTGCTCTTGTGTCTGGATTATTATGCTTTAAATTATGTTGCTTGAGCCACATTAGGGGCATATAGGCTAAAGTCAGTAGGTTTTTCCGAGAAATACGCAGAACTAAGCATAGTTCATATCATATGAGGGGAGTCAAAATATAAAGAAGTAAACACATGAAGAAGGCGAGATAATTCACCATTTATATATATACATAATTTGTCTTTTACCTATTTACACAGTCTAATTCCTTGGACAAGGGTGGCTCCACCACTGCTCATACGATGTTATACGTTATGCTCTGTGTACTGATGTCTGTACAATGATTGTGCTTACTAATTTGTTTGACATTCTATTCTTTTATCTGTTTTACAGGTATGACCCTTCAACCGGTATCTATGGTATGGATTTCTACGTTGTGCTAGAGCGCCCAGGATACCGTGTTGCTCGTCGTCGTAGGTGCAAGTCTCGAGTTGGAATTCAGCACAGGGTAACAAAGGATGATGCAATGAAGTGGTTCCAGGTTAAATATGAAGGTGTTATCCTTAACAAATCCTCAAACATTCAGTAAGTTGAAGTCAAGTGTTGGGTCTGTTTGTCTCCCATCAGCAAGTTCTATGTTTTTTATGCATTTTGTAGACCAACATTTAATACTCTTAGCGGAGTTGAAAAGTTTTGGAGAGTTTATGTTATTTGGCATGTCTGGATATCTTAGTTTGTTTTCATTTTGGCTATCAGATGATTTTTATTTTATCCTTCCTTATTATGGTGCGTTTCAAATGTTGCAAGCAATCCAAAATTTGTCTCACGATTATGCCCATGATTAGTAAGAGCATCGACTCGAAACTTGGTTTATTTGTAATTTCTACTCCTTTTCTGATAATATAAAGAAAATTAGCATAGCCCCTTCGCAAGGAGTTATCCTTATGGACATAAATTGATTTTACTGTTTTATCAGATTTTTAAACAATTTTGATACCACGATCAAGATTCATCACAAGTTCTTTCTTTTACTGATCAAAGAACAAATTAAGTGTGAAAGTTGGTCAAAGAGTTAAAAGAGAATCAAATTAATACTCGCATGCGTTTCTAGCATGTTCTCAAGGTTTTTGACAAGAGAAAAAAATTGTCATATGAAGGGACAAATGTACAATTATACTGTGTTTGGTTGACGGTATAAATTTATCCTAAGATTATTTATATTGTCAACCAAACGCAGGATAAATTTAATACCGTCTATGAAAAACAATATAAATATAATCTCAGACTTAATTTTGGATAACCCACCTTATTTTATTAAATCTGGAATTATTTTATCCTATTTCTCAGGACTATAACCCCGGGATAATTTAATTTGCAAACTTAAAGGACAAAAGAAATCAGGCTTTTGGGTGGGAGTGATTCAACATAATTCTATAAACATTTCTTGTAGTTATGTGTAAAATAAAGATAGTTTTAGAAATTTAGCATAAAACTAAAAACATACTTGTAATGAGACATCCCGTTTACCCGTTTTTGGAGTGGACGCATTTCTTATACAATAATAAAGAATTAACCTCAATTGTCACTCACCCAATCACTTAAATTAAAAATAACTAACGAATATATTATATATGTATAATATTTGTAATGTATTATAATCAATATATAATTCGTGTACCGGTTAATAAAATTAAATAGTGAATCCGCCAGGCTGTTTGTGTAAACAATAATCCTAGATGTATGTCATTCAATCATTTTCTCTCTCTGATGGCTAAAGATGCATCTGTATACCAGTTATTAAGACTTTCCATAGCGTATTAAAAAGAAAGTACCACATTAGGTGAAATCCTTAACTCATTCTTCTCTTTGTGGGGCATAAAATATTAACTTTTTGAGGTATAATTAAAGAAGAAAATCCTTGACTTATTCTTCTCTTATACATCAATTTTTGAGGAACTATTAATGTGGAAATCTAATAAAATATTTCTCGAATATTCTTTCATTAATTGTATATCTCTTATTTTAGGTAAAATTGTATTCCTATTATAATTAGGTCTCCTATTTTAGCTAGAATTATATTTTCTATTGTAATTAAGTTGATTTAGTTACCTAGTTTAAATATTCTTGTACTACTATATATATTGTACATTATTGATGAATACAATCAGAGAATATATTCCTTTATAGTATCAGTAGCCTAAAAATTCTTCCACCGCCGCCGACCATAGCTCTCGGCCGCCACCCGCATAGAACCCTAGTGTTTTTTCCAGCCATTCTCTCTCCCTTCTTCTCCTAAATTTCATCTTCCATGGCTGACAAAACCAAATTTCATCATGTACTTGCAGTAAACAACATCAAAAACTTCATCCCTATCACCCTTGAGATGGAAAAAGGGTCAATACTCTTCATAGGTGGAGCTTTTTAAGATCCATTGTCGTGTTTACGAAGTTATTAACCACATCATCCCCCCTACACTGAAGTCCACAGACCTACCCTCGATTTCGACTTCTGATGATGCACTCTGGTCTCGTTTGGACGCACCCGTCCTTCAGTGGATATACGACACAATCTCTAATGATCTGTTGCACACCATCATTGGACCGATGTCACTGCCCGTCAAACGTGGGAACGTTTGGAAAGTATTTTCCACATACAGGCGTTCAAAAGTCACCATCTTCGCCGCCGTAACCGCTAGCTTTGCCTCCTTCCTCGCCATCTTATATAACTCCCTATTCGTCAATTTCTCCACCTCATTCTTGCTTTCTACCAATTTCGCATACGCCACTTTCTTTGCTTGTACCTTTTCTTGAACTTTACCATTCCACCACCACTCCCCTCGATGCCTATCACGGCTATCCCGCGAGACCCATAGCACTTCTCTAGCTACCTCATGAATGTAACTGGACGTCCTATCCCACATACCAGTCGCATCCCTACTATTTCCCCAAGCCCCTCTGGCCATCAACCTCCCCCCCCCCCCCATCTCCTGTGCACTAGCCAAAGTCAACCTCCCCCCATCTCCTGTCCACTAGCCAAAGTCAAACTCCCCCCATCTCCTGTGCTCTAGCCAAAGTCAAACTCCCTCATTTGATTATTTGTCTGTCATCCACAACCCTCCTCTTCTTCTCTATCTTGATCTCCAAATCCATCACCAAAAGCTTATGTCGGGTTGTCAGACACTCATTTGGAATAACCTTGTAGTCTTTACAAATACCATTATCAACCTTCCTAAGGAGCAAAAATTCTATTTGAGTTTTAGCCACCGAACTACAGAAAGTCACCAAATGCTCCTCCTTCTCCAGGAACCTCGAATTGGCTATCACCATCCCAAAAGCTTTAGCGAACTCCAAAAGTGATACGCCTCCTCGTTCCTGTCCCCGAGGCCAAAGCCTCCATGCACGTCGTCATAGCCCCCCGGAAGTGATCCGATATGTCCATTGAAATCCCCTCCTACAAATAACTTCTCAGTAGGTGGTATACCTCCCATCACCTCGTCCAAATCCTCTCAAAAGTGCCTCTTCTCCTTCTCGTCCAAGCCCGCCTGCGGCGCATAAGCACTAATAATGTTCATAGCGGCTCCTCCAATTACCAACTTAATCGCCATCATCCTGTCATTGACCCTACTTACCTCTACCACCTGATCCCTTAGCTCGCTGTCTACTAAAATGCCTATCCCATTCCTATACCTCGACCTACCCGAGAACTATAACTTATACCCGTCTATATCCTTAGCCTTATGTCCTACCCATTTGGTCTCCTGGATACATGCTATATTAATCCTCCTTTTCTTAAGAATATTAACTAGATTGAAATTGAATTTTAAAAAAATATTCAATTAATTAAAAGCATTCGAAGTTATATTGAAAGAAAAAACTGCTAAGCAACAAGTAGAATGTTACAACTTAAGAAATTGGTTTGTACAGTTTTACTGCTACTATTTCTATTGGATCCTCCCATACAAATTCAGTTCTAGTTGGGGAGGATAATCCGGCGGCCCCGTTCTCTCCTATTGTCATTTTCGTTGGGCATTAATGGTATCGGGTCTTCACGAGGGTGATTAAAGTGCAATAAAATGCTTTAAAGTTGAATATGATTCGCGAATAAGGGTTGGTCGCAAAAGTAGACCTGCCTAAAAGTATAAAACAGAGTACAAATCGGGAAGTTCGGATAAATTTCTTAAAAGAACCTTAAAATAACAAAAAAATTCCCTATCTTATTTTGTTTACTTTCCTTGGACCAAGCAAAACGAAGTTTCTTTCAAGGTGAGAGTTTCCCTGAACTTTTAAAACTTCTGCTAATGAAACTTCGTTTTGCTTCAACGTCCATGTTTTTGACAATTATATATGTGCTTTATATGACAGAAAATATTAATGTTTCCTCAGTGAAAATTATTTTCTAGTGTTCAATTACATTGATTAATTGTTTGAACTTTATTATTCAAGAAAAAAAAATTCGCCAGTGTCAATGTCTGGATTATCCTTATACATCAATAAACACTTATTAGCATTTAGTGTTTAAACCAAACTAATAAATGCATGACATGAATTTGTATACATAAAAGTTTCTCACTTAACCATGATATAGTTAATATATATTCTCAATTTATTAAATCACTTAACCATAAAGAAAACTATTAACGTATATTAGTCAATATACTCTATATATTTTATAATATGTAGTGTTGTATAATTATGGTAGAAATAGGATCCTTATGGTATAATTGCGGATATCTTCATGAAAGGTCTTCCTAGACAGCTATTCCTCGACTTCAGATCCAGTCTTAGCGTCCGGCCTCCTCACGCTCCGACTGAGGGGGTGTATTAATGTATATTAGTTAATATACTCCATATATTTTGTAATATGTGGTGTTGTATAATTATGGTAGAAATAGTATCCTTATGCTATTAGGATTTCATATTGTACACACTATATATATTTGTATTAATGAAGAAAAATTTCTCAAGGGAGATTAATACAATTCTACAAAAATAATTAAGGAACAAAGAAAACCCGCTTTAACGATGAGTGTAATCCAAATTAAAAGTAGAATTGGGTTCATTTTCTTACCACATTTAAAACTTAGGCTTCTTCAGTCCAACACAAGTCAGCCCGCCGTCCAAATGGGATTGGGTTGAACTAGCCAAAATAGTTTTTTTGCGTGAATTTCCTTCGTTTGAGCTGGTTTTTAAATTTTGGTCCCTCAAATTATTGGTCTTTAATTTTTATCTCTAATTTTCATTTAATAAAAAATTATGGGCTAAAGTACCCTTAATTCACTGGTCTATGAAATTAGAAAGTATGGGTTCGAATCCCAACAGAGAAAAAGAAAAATAATGTCGTAAGACAAGATTGTCATAGAAACTATGTCTATTCGGTCAAAGTTGTATAAAGATTATCCCATTTGAGTCATAGTTTCTATGAAACTAGCCAGACAAGACATAATTTTAATTTTCTATGTTATTATGCCTTAAGGTTCATAATTTCTATGTAACTACATATAAACTACGAAATCAGAAAGTCTGGGTTCGAACCCCAACAGAGTAAAAAAAAAGCCGCAAGACAAGTTTTCAGAGAAACTATGCTAGTCTTTAATTTTTACCCCTCAATGGGCAAAATATTTATGGCTCTTGATACCATGTAGGAAATCAAATCCTTGATTTATTTCATTACCATAGTCAAATATATATACAAGTATACAATGCTAACATTAAGGAAAACAAATCTGATCATCCAAATTAATTTATAATTAAATTCTAATCATCCTAAATTATGTTATTACAAAATATATGATGTGATCATGATTTGAGATAATTATATATTTTTTTCATGTGAGCAAAAACAGATATTCACGTGGCAGTGCATGTGGCTTACCTTCATCAGATGAGATTGGTTAGGGGCATTGAGGTTATCAAAATGTCAAATCCAGGAGGTAATTGGACTATACGAATACAAGTGACTAATTACGAATACATGGAGCATTGTCGCCAAGTCATTTCCAAAGTTACGGTGGACTCAAATTACAATTTTCGGACCTCTTAAGTGCTGGGTTTAAATGATAGATTGAATGGGAAATGGAGGAAGTTCCCTCTTGTTCTATAAAATAATCATTTGTCCCACATCGGTAGTGGAAAGAAAAGTGGGAGTTCCCTCTTGCTTTATAAAATAAGCATTTGTCCCACATCGGTAGTGGAAAGAAAAGTTCTTCTACTTATAAGTAGAATTACTCATTCTTGGAATACAGATTAATAACATTAAGAAGTGAAAATTTTCATTTCATAAAAAAGCACTTTATTTTTATTACATAAATGAGAAAATGATTTGATAAAAAAAAGTATTTGATGAAATATTGAAGAATGCGTTGGTAAGCCAAGTATCCATTTCCTAAAGAGAAAAATGAAGAGAAGAACAATTGGGAGTATAAAATTTGAAAAGAGGTGATACACTTATAGAATTTTTGACATAAGAAATGTTAAAGGAAAAAGCACCTAATATTTTGCATAATGAATTTGTAATATAATAATGTCATTCTTGATACTTTACTCGTTTTATCCTAAGTCGTTGGTTTGTTTAATATAGGTCAAATCTCAGTAACTACATGCATAACTAAATGGAACATTTTCTTCAGGTAAATTTTTAAAGTATATGATAGATTAAAAGATAATAATTTTGGGACATATTATCTAACCTGTGAATATTAGGTAAGACAAGAACGATGATCTTCAAAATATCTACTACAAGTATTATTTTGAGATAATGGTTCAAAAACACTTGAATTATCACTTTTTGGCGAATTTCACATCGAAACTAATCAATTATTTTCCTTTTCTATCTGAATTATCACCGTTTATGTATTAAAACACACCTAAGTAATAGTCCAGATAGAAAAAGGGAACAATTAATAGTTGGCCTAATCAACTTTGAGGTGTGTTTTAATACATATATGGTGATAGTAGTTAAGGTAAAAAAAGGGAATATATGATATTTAAAGTATGAAACTCGCGAAAAAGTAATAGTTCAAATATGTTTTTGGCTATTAACTCTATTATTTTCAATAATTGATGTTTTATTCAGTACATTTTATCTGCATGCATAATAATCAACGTGGAGAACGTTAGGAAGTCATTCTCAAAGCTATAATAATGGACTCAAAAGACAATTCTGGAACATGTTAGGTAGTCAATAATATTTTTATTCTCATTTTGAAAACTTATACACATGTTTTTTCAGTTTTTTAAAAGAAATGAAAAATAAAAGGATTTACTCAGAGAAAAATTTTAATTACTTTCTCTGTCCTAAAATATTTGTCATGTTTAGCTATTCGAGAGTCAAACTACATGAACTTTAATTTGACCAACATTTTAAGTTATATTTTTTTTTTGTAAGAGTGTATTAATCTCCCTTGGGGAGTATTTCTCATTAATACAAATATATATAGTGTGTACAATGTTGAATCCTAATTGAATAAGGATCTTGTATTTACTATAATTATACACTACTATTAATTACAAAATATATGACGAATATATGGTAATATTCACTAATACACCCCTCAGTCGGAGCGGGAGGAGGCCGAACGCTGAGATTGGATCTGAAGTCTAGGAAGTCCTTTAGTGAAGATATCTGCATATTGATACGAAGAATGCACATGCAATACCTTAACATGACCTACAGCAACATTCTCACGAATAAAATGTACATCCATCTCAATGTGCTTGGTTCGATAATACTGAACCGGGTTATGAGATAAGTAGATCGCGGATATGTTATCACAGTACACCATAGACGCCTTACGCAAGGGACACTGAAGCTCCAAAAGAAGGTTTCGGAGCCAGCAGATCTCAGCAACAGCATTGGCAACGCCTCTATACTCTGCTTCTGCACTCGATCGGGATAAGGTGGCTCGCCTTTTGGCAGGCCACAAAATGAGATTATCACCTAAGAACACACAGTAGCAGGAGGTGGAGCGTCGCATGTCCGGACAGCCTGCCCAATCGACGTCCGTATATGATATCAATATGGTCGGTGCAGAGGGGTAGAGATGCAATCCATAATCAAGTGTGCCCTTAACGTATCAAATGATACGTTTAAGAGCTGGAAAATGAGGCTCCCTGGGGGCATGCATAAACAAACACACCTGCTGAACAACATAAGCAATATCAGGCCTGATGAAAGTAAGATACTGAAGTGCACCTGCAAGGCTCCTATAAAGAGTGGGATCGGACACTGAAGCACCGATACTAGCACTAAGCTTCGATTTTGAGTCAACCGGAGTAGGCATGATCTTGCAGTTCACCATTTTAGCCATGTACATAATTTCTTCGGCATACTTACACTGACACAGGAACATAGTATCTGCAGATCTAGTTACTGATATCCCTAAGAAATAACTCAACTTCTCCAAGTCAGTCATAGCAAATTCGAATTTCAACATAGCAATGATCTCAGTTTTCAACACATCAGAAGAGGCAATGAGAACAATATCATCCACATATAATAACAAGTATGCAACATTACTATCTCGATGAACTATAGAGAGAATGATCACACTTGATGCATACAAACCCATTATGCATAATATAATTAGCAAAGCGTTCATACCACGCTCTGGGGGCCTGTTTCAAACCATATAGTGACTTACGAAGACGACAGACATAGTGAGGGGCCTCCGGATGGACAACGCTTGGCGGCTAGTGCATGTAAACAGTTTCTTTCAAGTCCCCATGCAATAATGCATTCTTGACATCAAGATGATGAATCGACCAATGCTTACCCATAGTTATGCTCAGAACCGTGCGAATGGTAGCCGATTTAACCATCGGACTAAACGTCTAACCACAATCAATACCCTCATGCTGATTAGTACCATTAGCCACAAGTCTCGCCTTATAGCGCTCAAGGTCACCAATGTCTCTAAATTTGTGATGAAATAGTCACAAGCATCGAATCACATTAACCCCATCCGGTCTAGGAACCGAATCCCAAGTGTGTTATTTTGTTAAAGCATTAAATTCCACACGCATGACCGAATTCCAATTCGGGTCAAGTTTGGCTAATTTTGGATTTTTGGGAATTGGGGATATAGTTTGTGTGGAAAGGTTAAAATGGACTTTGGGCTTGAAAATCCTGTGTTGGGCACGAATTTCCATTCGGTGTAGGGGGCCCGGGGCTGGTTGGGTATTTGGGTGGGGTGTTGGCTGGTAGGGTGTCGGGTCAGGACTGGAAATCGGGAATTGAGATGTTGGGGCAGTGACAGTGGCGAAAAGTTATCTAGACTGGTTGACGGGGTAGATGTGAGTGAGGTTCAGGTCCGGTGACTGGGTCTGGTTGGGTGTGACTGGATATCAGGTCAAATCAATGGGTTATGAGTAGGTAGGTGTTGGGAATGGTGACAGTGACTGGGTTGGTGGTGGGAATGGTGTCGGTGTTGAGAATAGTGTCTAGGTTGGATTACTGTGACTGCGTGGTTGTGGGGCGATCACTGGGCAGGTTTGACCGATGGGAGATTGGGCGGCATGTGGCAGTGACATTGGTTTTGGCGAAGAGGATGGCCGGTGGGTGTAGAAGCCAATGACGGGATGGGTCATCTCTGTCGGGGAAATGTCCGGCAGATTTCCGATGGTGGCAGCGTGATAGGGTGGTGACGGACCAGTGGGGAAAGTGGTGGTGGGCACTACGGAGTTCGGTGAGGATGACAGGAGAGGTATCTGACTCGTCTAGAAAGGTGTAGTCCGTGTTTCAGATTTTTTGGATGTTTGCAAATGAGAAAATAGTCTCGTCAAATGTGACATGACGGGAGACATGGATTTTATGAGTATATATGTCATAGCATAAATACCCCCTATGATTGGGCGAGAAACCTAAGAACACACATGGAGTGGTGCGTGGCGCCAATTTATGTGGGGCCGTGGAGGCAAGATTTGGATAGTAAAGGCAACCAAAAATTTGAAGGTGATCATAGGAGGGGATCCGACGGTAAATGATTTTGACAGGGGTCTTATTTTGAAGAGTGCGAGTAGGTAAAATGTTAAGGATATATTCTACCATTTTGACTGCATAGACCCAAAAAGAAGAGAGGAAGAGAGGCATGAAAAATGATTGTACGAACCATGTTATTGATAGTACGGATGATTCGTTTGACTTTACCGTTTTGTGGGGAGGTGTGGGGATACGAAAACCGAAAGACCATACCATTATTTTTGCAGAATTTGTGAAAAGTGGAATTATTAAATTCACGACCATTATCACATTGAAATTATTTGATGGTTTTTTTGAACTGCGTTTTTATATAAATACGAAATTCAAGAAACTTGGCAAACACTTCATACTTGAATTTAATAGGGTAAACCCAGATAAAATGAGAAAAGTCATCTAATAAAATGAGATAAAATTTATGACCCAGTGAGCTAATGATGGGAGATATCCATAAGTCAGCATATACAATATCAAATGGAGAAAACGTAACACTTAAAGATGATTGAAATGGAAGGCGAACATGTTTGCCTAACGGGCAAGAAAAAAATTATTGGGCAAGTTCTCCATTGTTACATCTAATAAAATTATTGCTTCTAAGAAAATTAAAAACATGAGCTCCTGGGTATCCAAGTCTATTATGTCAAGTTGACGGAGAGATAGCAGCGAGAGAGATAGGTGAGCGGGAGCTGGCAGCGGAGGTGTTTGAGAAAGGATAGAGGTCCCCCATGCTATTACATCTCATAAGAGGTGTCTCCGTACGAAGATCCTTCACAGTAAAATCAAAAGGATCAAAATCAACAGAAACAAAATTGTTACGAGTAAATTTTCGGACATATATTAAGTTTTTAATGATGTTGGGAGCATACATGGCGTTATTTAGGGAGAAGGGTGGGTGAGGCGGTTGGGTGTAGGTTGTACCATAACCCTGAATTGGAATGCGATGACCATTACCAACCGTAATAAATTGAGGATACTTTAAACGAAACAATTTGGGAAGATTACCTGAAAAGCGAGTGAGATGAGACGTGGCTCCCGTATCCATGTACCAATTTTCATCGGGTTGTTGGAGATTTAATGTGTTGAAGGCCTGGCCCAAATCAATAGGGGCCAGACCTGATGAAAGATGTTGTTGCTGGCCCAACGAAAAGTGGGCTTGCTGGGACATACTAGGCGCCAATAATAGGCCTAGAAACTGGCCCAGAATCCCAGGCTGCCCTGAGTTGGGATACTGGGCCGCCAGTTGCTGAACTGAGAATGGAGCTGAGGCCCAGGTGCCAATGTTGGGCCACTGCCCTGGGCCGGCCCACGGTGGTAAGCTATTGTTGACCTCCACGGCCTCCAAAAAGCAAAACGTGACAACTATTTTGAGACCGAAGGAGTATATAGATATCAGATTCGTTCAAATCGTGTGCTATAAAGTTTTAAATCATTAAAAACGTTACTCGAAATAGATATCGGGTTCATTAATTCAATTATTAGGTAGCTACAACTACCACACCAATATATAGCTATCAATGCACTATATATCCTTTGAAATCAATTGAGTCACCATGATTTACCTCCTTCACAGACCTGTCGGACCGGGGTGTGGGGGCTCCTGGGGTGGGAGTTCCACCTTTTTTGGAAAATCAATGCACTATATATAATCACCTGCCAACCTCGCCACTCATCAATGCAAATAATCATCCATAAAGTCATCTATACACAATAATCACCATTAATGACCACTATTGTTTGCAACCAAAATAGCTGGTTTTAGAGTGTGGTTCCTCGAACAAATAGTAATTACAATATCATTTAGGGTGTGTTCGGTATGAAGCTGGAAAGTGTTTTGTTTGAAAAATAGTTTTTTGGAAAATGCTTTGAAGGAAAATATGTGGCTTTTTTTAATTACTTATTTTCTCATGTTCGATACGTAAGTAACAAATATTATTCTAAAAGCTACTATGGGAGGTGGGGGTGCGGGTAGGGGTGTGAGGTGGTGGGGATGCACGCTACTAGGGTGGGGTGAAAATGTGGTTGTTGAAAGGTGGGGAGGACACAATCAGTGTAGAATAATGTTTGCAGAACTTGTTTTCCCTATTTCCACTAGGGAAATCATTTTCCTCATTTTTAAGAAGCTTATTATTTTAGAGATAATATTTTTCAAAAATTTTGATCAACCGAACATGAGAAAATTGAAAATATTTGAAAAATGTTTTCGCCCATAGTGAACACACCCTTAGAGTTTGCTTTCTCAAACAAATAGTAATTACAATACCATTTAAATCAAAATTTTCTACCATATTTAATGAATAAAATATTTACTAATTATTTTAATTACTTTAACATTATATTAAGAACTTATAAGTAAATCTAATTTAATAATATTGAGATGGTGAGAAAACAAAGTATTGTTAATCATCCAATTTAAGTCGAGACAGTATCTGAACTAAGTATATTTAAAATAAATGAATAAATAAATTAATTAACGAAACCTCACTATTGCTACCAGTACGGCTTTCACATTTTTTTTTATCATTAGGGAAACATCATTAATTCATGAGTAGGTGACAAATAAAATTTTATCATGGGGATATGCAATTCTCAATGATTCTTACTTTTTTTCTATTTTGCTTTAAATAATTTTATCTAATATTATTGGGATATGCAATTTGTCAATGGAGCCATTTCCTTATGTGTATTCCTGTCAAAAAAACAATGGCAGAATGATTAATCAATTAGTTTATTGTTTTAAATTTCTTTAGTACCAATGATTGTTTTGCGGTGATAAGTGATGAAGGTGCATGTATTTATTTTACAGGATAAAATAAAAAGAATAGAGCATGATTTTTTTATCTCTATTTGTAATGATTTACCTACTGTTTTTTGAAATACGAAGAAACATATTGTTTATCTTCCATATGAAGATAGTTTCATTGAACAGAATATTCCGACAAAGGCAAGACCTTATCAGATAAATTTTGAATATCTGGAAATCTGTAAGAAAGAAATTTCTACTCTTATAGACAAGAAGTTAATTAGATCTTATAGACAAGAAGTTAATTAGACCTTCAAGCTCCCCATGGAGTTGTACATTATTTTATGTTAATAAACATGTTGAACAGGAACGAGGAGTTCCAAGATTGGTTATTAATTATAAACCCCTTAATAAGATTTTAAAATGGATTAGATATCCTATACCTAATAAAAAAATCTTCTTGACCGATTATATCGGTCAAATATCTTCTCAAAATTTGATTTAAAATCAGGTTTTGACAAATACAGATTCATGAATTTGATATGTATACAACTGTCTTTTCAGTTCCATTCGGACACTATGAATGGAATGTTATGCCTTTTGGGCTGAAAAATGTCCCATATGAATTTCAACATGTCATGAATGATATTTTTACTTCATATAGTGATTTTATCATTGTTTATATTGATGACTTATTAGTTTTTTTCAAAACTATACATGATCATATCCGACATCTTGAAATTTTCAAGAAAATTACTATTACTAATGGGTTAGTCATATCTAAACCTAAAATGAATATTTTCCAAACAAAAGTTAGATTTCTTTGTCATAATATTGAACAAGGAAAAAATGTTCAAATTACCAGGAGTATAGATTTTGCTTTGAAATTTTCAAATGAAATTCTTGATAAAACCAATTACAACGATTTTTAGGGAGTTTAAATTATATTTCCTCTTATTACAAGAATTTATCTGTTGATGCAGCTATCTTATATGATAGGTTAAAGAAGACTGCTACTCTATGGATAAATGCACATATTGAAGCAGTTAAAAAGATTAAAGAAAAAGTTCTAACTTTGCCATGTCTTATGCTTGCTAACCCAAATTGGGGAAAGATCATTGTGATAGATGCCTCAGACATTAGATATGGGGGAATTCTTAAACAAATAAATCCCATACTAAACATGAATATCTTATCAGATTTCATTCAAGGAAATAGACTAATAGTCACAAGAACTATGCTACTATAGCTAAAGAAATTCTTGTTATAGTAAAATGTGTCCTGAAATGCAGGATGATCTTTACAACATTAAGTTCTTAATAAGAACTGATTGTCATGCAACTAAATTTATGTTTCAAAAAGATTTCAAGCATGATGTATCCAAACAAATGTTTGCAAGATGGCAGGCTCATTTAGCCCCATTTGATTTTGAGATTCAATATCTGAAAGGAGAAAATAATTCACTCCCTGACTTTCTCACTCGTGAATATTTGCAGGGATAAGATACGTTCAAATGGACACCACCTACTCCTAATATAGGTAGAGGAGGCAAAGGCAGAGGCTCGGGTCGAGGCTCTGGCAGATCTAATTCTAATGGAAATAATATTTCCAATGTTCCAAGAGAATACTCATTGACAAAGAAGGCTCTTCTAGTAGTCAAATACAAGGCTCATATGCCCAGAAACTCCAACAATTGAGAAAACAAAGACCAATATTTGGCTCAAGGGTCATGAAGAGACAATTATCTACCTGTATCATAAAGACAAAAATTATTTAAATGATCATTAGATTCTAATGAATCGATATGTAGAAAATTTCTACAATCCTTTCCTAGAAGGAAAGAACAGGATGCATTATGAATATATCCTTATTGCAACCAGCACTGCTGAAATCACATCATTCCCGGATAATAAGCCAGGAGTCGAAAGAATTTTTTCAAAATTCTATCTTAAGAAGATTATATATCTTTATGAATGGGGAATTAGCCCATTTCGATCAAAGAAATTTATAATTCCTCGCACAACCATAAAGATGACATTCAATTATTATGATTATATCAATGCTTTTACACAAGTTTTCTATTATGAAAATCATAAGCATGATCATTCCTGGTGGATTAAAATTAACCCTGAAATTTTTAAAAGTATCCAGAATGATTTATTACTCCCATGATGGATATTCCCATGATGGAGTGTTATTGGACCTGAAATTCAGGTTTTACATGAGCCTTATATGACTTTTTACAAGGAATGGGTTCAAGTTATCATTTTGACTATATGATTCTGGGGTAACACTGGATTTTACTTGAACCCATTCCTTGTAAAAAGCCATATAAGGCTCATGTAAAACCTGAATTTCAGGTCCAATAACACTCCACCATGAGAATATTCATCCTGGGAGTAATAAACCATTCTGGCTACTTTTAAAACTTTCAGAATTAATTTTAATCCACCAGGAGTGACCATGCTTATGATTTTTCTAATAGAAAACTGTGTAAAAGCATTGATATAATCATAATAATTGAATGTCATCTTTATGGTTGTGCGAGGAATTATAAATTTCTTTGATCGAAATGGGCTAATTCCCCATTCTTAAGGAGATATAATCTTCTTAAGATAGAATTTTGAAAAATTTCTTTCGGCTCCTGGCTTATTATCCGGGAACGATGTGATTTCAGCATTGCTAGATGCAATGAGGATATATTCATAATGCATCATGTTCTTTCCTTCTAGGAAAGGATTGTAGAAATTTTCTTCATATCGATTCATTAGAATTCAATGATTATTTAAATAATTTTTGTCTTCATGATACAGGTAGATAATTGTCTCTTCATGACCATTGAGCCAAATATTGGTCTCTGTTTTCTTTCTCCGATTGTTGGAGTTTCTGGGCATATGAGCCTTGTATTTGACTACTAGAAGAGCCTTCTTTGTTAATGTGTATTACTCTTGGAACATTGGAAATATTATTTCCAGTAGAATTAGATTTGCCAGAGCCTCGACCCGAGCCTCTGCCTCCTCTACCCCTATTAGGAGTAGGTGGTGTCCATTTTGAACACATCTTATCCCTGTAAATATTCACGAGTGAGAAAGTCAGGGAGTGAATTATTTTCTCCTTTCAGATATTGAATCTCAAAATCAAATGGGGCTAAATGAGCCTGCCATCTTGCAAACATTTGTTTGGATACATCATGCTTGAAATCTTTTTGAAACATAAATTTAGCCGCATGAAAATCAGTTCTTATTAAGAACTTAATGTTGTAAAGATCATCCTGCATTTCAGGACACATTTTACTATAACAAGAATTTATTTAGCTATAGTAGCATAGTTCTTGTGACTATTAGTCTATTTCCTTGAATGAAATCAGATAAGATATTCATGTTTAGTATGGGATTTATTTGTTTAAGAATTCCCCCATATCTAATGTCTGAGGCATCTGTCACAATGATCTTTCCCCAAATTGGGTTAGCAAGCATAAGACATGGCAAAGTTAGAACTTTTTCTTTAATCTTTTTAACTGCTTCAATATGTGCATTTATCCATAGAGTAGCAGTCTTCTTTAACCTATCATATAAGATAGCTGCATCAACAGATAAATTCTTGTAATAAGAGGAAATATAATTTAAACTCCCTAAAAATCGTTGTAATTGGTTTTATCAAGAATTTCATTTGAAAATTTCAAAGCAAAATCTATACTCCTGGTAATTTGAACATTTTTTCCTTGTTCAATATTATGACAAAGAAATCTAACTTTTGTTTGGAAAATATTCATTTTAGGTTTAGATATGACTAACCCATTAGTAATAGTAATTTTCTTGAAAATTTCAAGATGTCTGATATGATCATGTATAGTTTTGAAAAAACTAATAAGTCATCAATATAAACAATGATAAAATCACTATATGAAGTAAAAATATCATTCATGACATGTTGAAATTCATATGGGACATTTTTCACCCAAAAGGCATAACATTCCATTCATAGTGTCCGAATGGAACCGAAAAAAGACATTGTATACATATCAAATTCATGAATCTGTATTTGTCAAAACCTGATTTTAAATCAAATTTTGAGAAGATATTTGACCGATATAATCGGTCAAGAAGATTTTTTTATTAGGTATAGGATATCTAATCCATTTTAAAACCTTATTAAGGGGTTTATAACTAATAACCAATCTTGAAACTCCTCGCTCTAGTTCAACATGTTTATTAACATAAAATGTTGTACAACTCCATGGGGAGCTTGAAGGTCTAATTAACTTCTTGTCAATAAGAGTAGAAATTTCTTTCTTACAGATTTCCAGATATTCAGAATTCATCTGACAAGATCTTGCCTTTGTCGGAATATTCTGTTCAATGAAACTATCTTCATAGGGAAGATAAGCAATATGTTTCTTCCTGTTCCAAAAAACAGTAGGTAAATCATTACAAATAGAGATAGAAAAATCATGCTCTATTTCTTTTATTTTAATCATTCAGTTTAAGCCGAGACAATATCTGAACTAAGTATATTTAAAATAAATGAATAAATAAATAAATTAATTAAACCTCACTATTGCTACCAGTACGGATTTCACATTATTTTTTTTTATCATTGGGAAACATCATTAATTCATGAGTAGGTGACAAATGAAATTTTATCATGGGGATATGCAATTGTCAATGATTCTTACTTCTTTTCTATTTTGCTTTAAATAATTTTATCTAATTTTATTGGGATATGTAATTTGTCAATGGAGCCATTTCCTTATGTGTATTCCTGTAAAAAAACAATGGCAGAATGATTAATCAATTAGTTTATTGTTTTAAATTTCTTTAGTACCAATGATTGTTTTGCGGTGATAAGTGATGAAGTGCCTAATGTATTTATTTAAATATAATAAATATATAATTTTATATAAAAATAATTAAATATTAAAATATAAATATAAATCTAATAAAATAAAATTATTATTTGATAAAAAATGAAACATTCATATTCCGTAGCAATGGTCGATATGCTTTTGTAGTGGTGGTGATGAGGTGAGGGTGGTGGGTAAAGGGTGAGGGATAATGGGGTGAGGGTGGAGAGTTGGGTGGGTAGGGATATATGGGTGGACGGGAGTTGGGAGGAGGGGGTTGGTGGTGTTGTGATGACAGAAGTGGTTAGTGATAGTGAGTGGGCGTTCAGAGGGTGGAGATAGGGTAGAAGGATGGATGTGGCGGGGTGGTGGTGGTAATTGCGATGGGTGGGGGTGGAGAGGGGGTAGTGGGGGTGGTGGTGGTGATTGTGATGGAAAAGAGGTGGTTACTGGGGGTGGGGTGGGTGGTGGGTGTGGAGCATGGGAGTAGGAGGGTGGATGAGGTGTGGGAATATGAGGGTGGATAGGGGTGGGGGTGAGGGGGCGTGGTGATGATGGTGAGGGGTGGGTGTGGTGGAGTTATTCATATAAAAATATCTCTTAATGATTGACCTCATCATTTGTTTACAATGTTTCAAATCTCAACTTATTAAGTGTATTTATTTTTTTATCATATCTAACCATTTAATACGTCCGAAGACATCTGATCGAATCAGATCTTGTACAAAGTCTGAAAATCATTCAGACCCTTTAATTGCTCTTTATTTTCTTCAATGTTAAATTTTAATTATTATAAACTTCTTTTTTTCTCCGATTATCTCCCTACAGAACCATTACTAACATGCATCTTCATTCTTCATCAAATCAGTCATAGCAATGGCTTATATTAACTTCCATTACTTACTATTTATTCTTCCCAATTATCACATCACCATTGGCAAGAAAAGTATATAGCTGATATGCATTAACGGGAAAATTGTTGCTTCTCCGATAGTACGGTAGGCAGGGTTAGATTTGGGGATTTGGAAAAATAAATGAGTTAAAAATTGAATCTGTTTTCTTCTTTTTTCTTTTTGAAATTTGAGTTTTGGAGTCCAAAATTGATTTCAATGGAGATATGAAACTTCAATTTTGCTGGTGGATGTACAAGGCTACGGCGATGAGATTTCTATATGCCGGTGTACGACACTAGAATTGAAAGTTCATTTTGTGTTTTTCCATCTTTTGATTATGTTTATTAAATTTAAAATAAACTAAAATTATATTCCTTCATATGTTAAAAAACAAACAATCTTAATTATGTAATATTTAGACATATGGATAACATCTTAATAATCAGATGTGTATTCAGATTCAGACATTTAATCTTAATGAAAACAAATGCCTCTAAGATTTTGTTCAAGATCTTCATGATTAAGATATATTCAAACCAAATAAGTGCTTCAATCTTAATCTAAACAAATACACTTAATGAACTAATGTCTGAACCATTAATTGCAAACAAATGAGGCCTTAACCTCTTTAGTCTTCTTTATACATAATCTGGATAATTTTGGTCTATTACAAGCTCATAAGTGGTTATGAAAAGAAGAATAAATACAATTAATAGGCTGAAATATGAGTAATTCAAATATATTAGAGAGCAAATAAATGGTTGTAAAAACAAATAAATATGCCTAATATTGACATCTAAATAATTCAAATCTCCATTAAATGAAAATAAATAGAGGCAATGTTATCATCGTCAGTATTCTTAACCCTTCTTAAGGTCTTAATCATTAAATTTATTTATTTTATAGGTTTGAATCTTAATAATTCAGATCTTAATCATGAAGTGTTTTTTTCAACTTTACAACCACTTAACGAGTCTGAATAAATCTACATGATTAAAATTTGTAACAAAAGTTTAATATTATTAAGATATATACTCAAAAAAATTTACAAAAATAGAAGTTCTCCACTATTCAATCAACTTTCACCGTTAACAACTACCCATCATTATCAACTATCACATTATTGCCGTCAACTATTATCAACTTCTACTAACCATCTCATACAATTAGAGTTGGACCCAAGATTTGAGCGCGACGGAAGCACATATGTCGATAAATATGCTAACTATTAGTGTCAAAGTTCGGCGTGCAATTCTTTGAAAGCATACTGATTATAATAACTTATCATCAAAAGTTTAATATTATCCAAAATCATTAATTTGATGTTATGACAAAAGTATGTCATCCGTTGTCCTTGAATTTGACGCGCTTTTATATCCTGAATAACAACCAGAAGTGTTTAAAGAGAGAGATTAGTGAGATACATCTTTGCAAAATGTGGAAGACGTTTGATTTAACCCCATTTCAAACTTCAAAATTTTCAATTTTTTCAAACAAAAAACAAGTCAGTCATGAAAAGGGTGTTCAAACTTCAAAAATATATAAATGAGAATAAAAAAGTAAGAACTTTGTAAGCATATATTCAGCAAAAAAGTTATTATTATAAACTTTGTGTACAATATATATATTGTTACATAATTACAAATTAGGTAACTAATTTTTTTTAATTACAATTGGATATAAATTTACCTAATATAAAAAGATATATAAAATATGATAATATTCTATCAATGGTAATATACAAGACATGTTAATACTCTATCACACTCCCGCAGTTGAAGCGGGATGTTCTCGTACGCTGAGACTGGCTCGGAATTCATCAAAGAATATGCGCGGAAGTCCTTTAGTGAATATGTCAGCAATATGATATCGGGAAGGAACATGAAGAACACGAACTTGTCCACGAGAAACTTTCTCACGTACAAAGTGAATATCCATTTCAATGTGTTTAGTGCGCTGATGTTGAACGGGATTGCAGGAAAGATATATCGCACTTACATTATCACAGTAAACCATTGTAGCCTTATGGAGTGGGCAGTGAAGCTCAAGTAGAAGGTTGCGTATCCACCAAGACTCAGAAACAACATTCGCTACACCTCTGTACTCAACTTCGGCACTGGATCGAGATAGAGTATGTTGTCTTTTAGAAGACCAAGAAAGCAAGTTATCTATGAGGAACACACAGTAACCCGACGTGGATCAACGAGTGTTAGGACATCCACCCCAATCAGCATCAGAATAAGATGTGAGACCAGATAGTGAGGACTTGTACAAGTGTAAGCCGAAATGAAGAGTACCTTGTACATATCGCAAAATACGTTTGAGGGCATTTATATGTTCATCCGTCAGGTTGTGCATATGTAAGCATATTTATTGTACGACATAGGATATATCTGGTCTCATGAAAGTGAGATACTGCAACACTCCTGCTAAACTGCGATAGTGAGTCGGGTCAGCATACAGAGAACCCGAAGAGGCATTGAGTTTGGAATTAGTGTCCACCAGTGTATGGGCAGGTTTGTAAGATGTCATGCCTGCTTGATCAATGATCTCTTCGGATTACGAGGAACAAGGAAAGGGGCAACTGAAGTGGATAAGTTAAATAACCGTTTGGGTTTGGAAATGCCGTGCATAGCATGAGTTTCCATTGTTCGTGGATGTGCCGTTGGAGGTTGGACAGGATTGGGATGGGGTGGCCGAGAAGTGGAGGCAAGACTGTGTGGACTACTGGGGTAGGGGGTGGTGCCGAGAAGGGGCAATGGCATCGAAGAGAGAGGGGTTGGCCGAGAGACAGCCGAGACAGAAGGCCATGACAGGCTATTCCGAGGCTCCCATTATGGGCTGGGTGTTCTACCCACCTCGGGATGGTAGTGGTGGGGACGACAACCGGTGTCGATGATGACTGATTTTGCAAGTGATAAATTAGAAGGGGATTTATGCCTTTATTTAGGAATTCATAGGAATTTGGGGATGGAGAATTGAGTTTGGCAAAGGGAAATCGGGACTCATCGAATATGACATGCCGAGAAATGATTCTTTTTCAGCTTGATAAGTCGTAACAATTGTAACATCAATGATTGGGGGTAGCCATGAAAGAAGCACGAGAATGACTAGGGATGGCATGTTGGTATAATTTTGCGGATTCCGCACCGCAACTGGGGCGGGTATGGGTATAACTTTGGCGGGTAGTAAGCGGGTATGGTTATTGAAAATGTACCCGCCACGTGTGTCGGGCAGGAGATGGATTTACAGTTATACCCGCCTACCCACCCCATAAACCCAGTAATATTTGTAGGCTTGTAGCAGTCCATAAGCCCAATATCAATAATTAACAAGTGAGTAGGGTTTACACTTCAACACTCTCACTCTTACGCCTTCACTTCTCAGCAGCCTTCACAACTCACTTCTCAATCGTCTCTCGTTCACTCTTCTCTTCTCTTCACGCGTCGTCTCTCCTTCCTCTCCCATTCTCCGTCACTGTGACGCCGCCATCAGCCTTCATGCCTCCCTGTCCCTGAGATCCTGACAACAGGTATTGATTAATTTTAATTACTTTTTATGTAAATCAAAGTTTTAAATAAATTGAATAACATCAGAACTCAACATGCAACGCCTTTGGGTTCATATTTGTTAAAAATCTATCCCTTTTGTTTCTCTATTTGAAGTTGGCTGGTGGGTTAACAAAATAGGCATTAGAAAAGCCAAAGGGCACACAGAACTCAACTACGCTTAAACCTGTTAGAGAAATGCCTTAGGATGCTTGCTTATTGATATTTTTGAAAAAATGGTGGTCGTATGGATTGATTAGTGTTAGATGAACTATAGGAAACAATTTTTTAAAAATCTGAACTAAAGGATTATTTTTAAGTGTGTTGCAGAAAACTTTTCAAGACAATCCTAATTGCTAGCTCTAATTCATAGTTTTGTTATGGAGATACGGGGGAAATATTTTTCATGACACCTTATAAACTTCTTACTGGCATAGTACATGATTTTTTTGAAGAATATAGCAAAGCATACAGATAGTATGCATGGATAAGACTATCTCCCTTGCTCGATTTCAGAAATATATTGGTTTTTTTCCACAATCACATAAAATCTGAACTAAAGGATTATCATTCTTCAATGTTGTCCTAATATGTATATATGTAATTGCATAGGTAAGAATGGAAAGCAATGGTAATTCCACTACTAAGTCTTCCTCAAAACCATTAGATCTTTCTATGGCAAGTTGTACTCCGAATACGGTGGAAAAAGGTGAAGAAATTGAAGAGAGACAAGAGCAAACTAATTCTGCAGATCCTTCTGTTTTTCCCCGAACCAGTAGACATACATCAAAAGCTTGGGATAATTTTACAAGGAAACGAGTAGGGGAAGAAATAAAAGCGAAGCGCAACCATTGTTTGAAGCAACTTGTTGGAGGACCGAGAGCGGGAACAAGTCACTTGAAAGAGCATGCAAGTAAATGTCCAAAGAAGAAATGCATGGATCTCTGACAAACAATGATGTTTGGTACACTTGCTAGTCCTTGTGATACGAATGAGATGCTGACATTGTCTTCGTATGAGTTCCGCCAAGATAATGCGAGACAAGACTTAGCGGAAATGATTATTCTCCATGAATATCCACTAAGCATGGTTGAGCAATATGGATTTAGAAAGTACTCTAATACTCTTCAACCAGGTTTCAAGGTTCCCTGGCGCAATACAACAAAAAAAGACATTCTCCAACGACACAATGTCGAAAATGAGAGTATAAGTGCTTTGTTAAGGAAAGTCAAAGGAAGTGTTGCATTGACTACCGACATGTGGACTGCAAACTATCAAAAAAAGGATACATGGCTGTCACTGCACAATTTGTTGATAATTCATGGAAACTCCAAAGCCGAATCATCATGTACTCTTTCTTGTGTGATTATGCAAGTTTTAATGTGGTAATTGGTTGTGATTATTTGATATGTGTGGTCTTCTGTCATTATGTGATTATGCAAGTTTTTATTTTAAATTTCTTAATAGTAGTATTATAGTCTTCTATTTCATGATTGGTTTTGTGTGTTCATATCAATCTAATAGGTTCTTGTATGTCCATGCACCACATACAACTGAGGTGTTTGCCGAGTCTTTACAAGAATGCATTCAATCTTGGAATCTTGATCTTATATTGTCTTCTATAATGGTTGATAATTGCACTACAAATGATGCGATGATGAATTTATTGCGTGAGGAGTTTCCTTATGGTTCATTGATGTTGCATGGGCATTTTCTTCATATGCGTTGTTGTGCACACATACTTAATTTGATTGTTCGAGATGGCTTACGTGCCGTGTTCAAAGAAGGTATCGAAAGAATTAGGGAAAGTGTTGTCTTTTGGACTTCATCACATAAGAAAGCTCAAAAATTTGAACAAGTAGCTAAGCAAGTTGTTCCTGATTGTTCAAAATCACTAATACTTGATTGTAAAATTCGATGGAATTCGACATATGACATGCACCACTTAGTGAAGATTGGGATAAGGTTGTGAAAATATGTAAACTATTGAAAGTGTTTAATTATATTACACATTAATTTTCTGCCTCGACGTATCCTACTGCCAATATTTATTTCCCTAGAATTTGTGAGATTAGACTCTTATTAACCAACTGGTTGTCCTCACCTACCATTTATATAGGAAAAATGGTCGAGGTAATGCTAGAGAAATACAATAAGTATTGGTTAGATGTTAATGGTCTTATGGGGCGTGGCAACTATACTTGATCCTAGGTTCAAGATGACTCTCATTCGGTTTTACTTTACTAAAATTTATGATGCGTTTGTTGTTGATGTTGAGGTAAAAAGGATTTATGATTTTCTAAAGGAATTGGCGGATGAGTATGGGCACAAAAATGGTAATAATCCAGCTAGTAGTAGCCACATGTCTTCAATTGATGTTACAAGTAGTATGGGAATGGGGTACATGCAAGAGTTTGCACAATTTGTGTCACAAGACAATAGTAAAGTTGGACTAAAATCTGATTTGGAGAAGTACTTGGAAGCTGAAACTGTACGACTTGTGGATGATTTCGATATTCTTAATTGGTGGAAAACAAATGGAATGAATTATCCCGTTCTCCAACAAATAGCAATGGATATATTGAGCATTCCAGTTTCTACCGTCCCATCGGAATTTGCATTTAGCACTAGTGGACGTGTACTTGATCCTTATCGTAGTCGACTTCTTCCGAAAATGGCGGAGGCATTGATGTGTGCTCAAAACTAGATTTGAGTTGATATTAAAGGTAACATTAATTTGATTAAATTATTTATGTTGTATTAAATTGAAGTTATACTCTAATTACTTTGAATATACATTATGCAGGTGGTGGTGATGTCAAAGAGATGGAAATATGTGATCTTGAGGAATATGATACTCAAGGCCTCTGTTGAATTACCTGAAATATCTCAATTGGAGACACTGCAAAAATTTAAATCTAGCATATATCATGTTCTTATCGCAATTGATGTTGATGCTAAAGTTATGTGGTTATTTCAACTGATGTTGCTGCTAAAGATAGCTAAAGATATGGACATGCATGTTCACAGAATTGGGAGAAGAATCAGCAGTATCTTGTTCTTTTCAGTTCTTGTTGTATCATGTTCTTTCCATTTAGCAGTAAAGATAGCTAAATTTAAATCTGACATGTATCATGTTCTTTCCAGTTCTTGTTGATGGTGTTCCAAGAAAGTTGGAAATTCTTGGATCAACTTTGTTTTTGTCATTTGTTAACTATACTGGTTTGACTATTGTTGGTTATGTTGCTGTTGTACTTGGAGTTATTTCACTTGCACCATTTGTGTTAATGTCATTGATATGACTGACGGTATTGGCGGGTGGCGGATATCCACTTGGGTGGTGGAGTGGGTGTGGATTTAAAAATATACCCGCCTAAGCGGGTATGGATGTTGAAATTATACCCGCCATAGGTGGCGGTTATAAAATTTTCTGGCGGGTGCGGGTGCGGGGGCGGGGGTATCCGCACCCGCCCCGCCCAATTGCCATCCCTAGGAATGACCGAGGTTGCATCTTGTTGATTTGTGTGGAGGGATGGAGGGGGTAGCACAGACATCCGAAAGTTCGTAAATGCTTATCCCGAAGATAGAGAACTTGAGTTGGAGACTTGTGTTTTAGAGACTTGTTTGAGCGAATGTTCAAGAGATAGGTTGCCATTAATAGTGCGTAATGCCAAAAATGAGGGGGGGGGATAGAGGTGTGAGTAAGGAGGTCACGAACTAAGTTGTTTATGGTTTTAATTTTTCGTTCGGCTTTGCCATTTTGTGGAGAGGTGTGGGGAAAGAAAAAATGAAAAACAAGGCTGTGTTTGGTGCAGAAAAGTTTGAATTGATTATTATCGAATTCCCTCTCATTTTCACATTGGAAATATTTAATATTCTTTTCAAATTGTGTCTTAATGAAAGTGCTGAATGATGAAAAAATAGAATAGACTTGGGATTTATTACCAATGAGAAACATCCATAGGTACAAATGGATGAAGAATAAAATGGCAACTTGACATATTTTCCAAAAATACGAGATTCACAAACAAAAGGAGAAGGGACATGTTTGTAAGAAATAAATTTATTTTTGCTAAGGGAGCGTAAAATAAAGTCTCCCGGATGTCCTAATTTATTCTGCTATAAAGGAGACGCAATTGCTGAAAAGGTTGATGGAGATGAGGCTAGATGGCTGACGGAGGTAGTGATAGGATAAAGGTCCCTGGTGCTGTCACATCTCAGTATTCACATCCCTGTCATAAGGTACTTCACAGAAAAACCAAAAGGATCAAATTCAAGGGAAACATTATTGTCGGTTGTGAAACGACGCACAAAGATTAAAATTTTGATAAGTTTCGGAGCATATAGGACATTTTTAAGGCTAACGGGGGTGTGGTGGGGAAATAGATGATTGTCCATAACCTCGAATGGAAATGCCTTGTCCACTACCAACAATAATAATAAGATTTAAATTGCTCATATTGAAATAAGACGAGAGAGTACCTTGGGATGACGTCATATGAGATGTTGTGCCAATGTCCATGTACCAACTGTTGTAAGGAACATTGAGAGAAACATGTGCATTGTATGCCTGCTGTGGACGTGCGCCGAGAATGCTGGACTGGACCTATCGGGCCAGATGTTGGGCCTTGGAGGACGTCGGGTAGGGGAAAGGTGGAGTAGCCCATGCCGGTGAGGCCCATGCAGCCCATGGCGGGTAGGCAGCCCACGACTGAGGCTGCTGCCACTATTGATGCCGCTGTTAGTGGCTGCCAACTGACGGAGGCTACCTCCTGCCACTGTTTTCGGCGCTGCCGCTGTTGCTGCGGTTGTTCCCAGAATTTGTTCCTATATTTTTATTCCGGGACTGTGAGCCACGTGTCAGATCATTGGTTTGTTTGTGGGATGGGGCGGGAGCCGAGCCTCTTGGGTCAACATAGTTGTCGCCGGTGGTTACGAGGGAGGCGTCGGCTGTGTTGGCATTAGTTGTTGCCCGCTTTGTTTTTCAAGAATGAGTCCCGAACGAGCTTCATAGAATGAATGTAATGGCGTGCTTTAAACCCGCAATAAGTTGCATCACCAATCGTTTTAGTGACCAGTGCACCGACGTTGGGGAGTTGATCGGCAATCATCTTAAGTTCTTGACAATAGGCCGACGCATTAGAAAAATTGTCCTGCTGAATGGTCTGAAATTGATTTTCCAGATACAAGGCACGTTATGTCTTGTTGTCATGAAAAATACTTTCCAAACGCTCCTATGTTTGTCGTGCAGTGACATCGGTTTCAATGATTGTATTCAATAGATCGTTCGAGATCATGCCGTAGATCCATTGTAGGACAATCGCATCTAAGCGGGACCGAATTTCATTATTAGAATCATCAGGTCTTTCTAGGGGCTTTGATTTTAGAGGGATTATATGGTCGATGACTTTGTATACATGACAATGAATCTAAATAATTCCGTCCAAGATGAATACTGAACTTTTTCTATCTCAAGAGTTATGTGAATGAACTTTTTGATGTTGTTAACTGCAAGAGCATGATGGAATTTAGGTTGTTCAACCATTGAAAATTGAAGAGGAAGAGAGGAAAGTCGAAGAAAGAAGGGAGAGGGTTGTCGGGGGGGGAGGGGCGGCGGCTTAGGGAGAAAAAGAAGTGTAGGAATATGTTTCTTGCCTTTCATTGATTATTGTGTACAATATATATAGTGTTACATAATTACAAACTAGGTAACTAAATCTTTCTAATTACAATTGGAATATAAATTTACCTAATATAAATATTATACAAAATATGGTAATATTCTATCAATGATAATATATAAGATATGGTAATATTCTATCAATTATTTTAAATATTAGGGTCAAAACAATTTTGACTTTCGAGTAAATAGTTCACTCTTTTCTTGGAGAAACAAATATTAGTAAGCGTTTGGCTACATGATTTGGGATTCCAATTTCAAGTTTTGATTCAAGTCGGTATTTATTTATGAAATTTCTACAAAACATCAACTGCAATTTCAAATCATGTTCCTAATTTTATCCAAGTTGTGATATCAAACTTTTTTAAATGTAAAACTTGACACATAAGTTTATATTTTATAAAAAAGATTCATCATTTTAAATTTTGCAAAAAAAAAAGAAGACTCATGCTCAACGTTAGAGATGGCAATGGATCCTGGACCCGGTCCGGATCCGGTGTATCCAGATCCGTTTTATAGGATATGGATCTTCAAAATTTAGACCCGACGGATCCGGATCGGACCCGGATCCGTTTCTGACGGATCGGATCTGGATATGGATCTTGTAGTTGAGATCCGTATCCGGTCCAGATCCGACCCGTGGATCCATTTTTTATTAAATATATTCATAACATAGAATGTAATTTTATAAGTATTTTCTTAAAATTGCTAAGCACATCCTTGCAAGTTTAATTCTCAAAACAAGTTTAATTTATCTCCGCGTTAACTCAAAAATAAAAAAATAAAGAGGTAACTTCGATAATAAAATCAATGTTATATTAGTGAATGACTAACATCTCCATAAACAAGTAGTTAAAATTATATTCACTTCATTTATGAAGATTCCAAGCACATGCAAGTTCTGCATTGTGGAAATACTAGTCAGCATTTTCCACAACTATTGTTATTGTCCAACATTTTTAATTAATAGCTCACAATCAAAACGAGACAACGAACAAAATATCTCATATGAACATTTCAAAATTGAAAAACAGTAAACTGTTAGCTAAGTAAAAATCGTTTGTCAGTTCAAAAAAAAATTCTTAGCAAGGTTACATTTTTAGCAAGGTAATTTTTTTTTACATGTGGATCCAGATCCGATCCGATCCGTGGACCCGGCGGATCCGATGGATCCGAATTTGGATATGATTTTTATGGACCCGCTGGATCTGGATTCAGGTATAAAAAACGGATATGGATCTGGAACTAGTAGGATCCGATCCAGATCCGATCCGTTGCCATTCCTACTCAACGTGAAGAAATTGTTCATACATGTGGAAGGATTATACTAAGAATAGCTAGTTACTACTATTGTTGACTTTTTGGATCTTTGTAAAATTATGTGTTTGGAAAGTTTGTAATGACATGTAATTGCAAGCATTTACTTATAAAAGTAACATATGAAGATATGTGATTTAGGATATTCTGATACCTTGTTTATGAACTATGATTTGCATTTGGTAAGATTATATAAGAGTTGGGAAGTTTTGATAATTTTTACAATTTGTGGGATTTTCATGTTTATGAGAAAAAGTATAATATAAGAAATTCAAATTATATGTTCAAATAAAATTTCAACTTCAAATCAACATGATTTCAGATTACTGATTTAAAATCATGTCCAGACGAGCTGTAACAACATTCATATGTTAACGGGTCCCTTATTATATTATATAGTACACTAATTGTTACCATGTGCCTATCTACCCAATATAATATAAATGATTAAATTAGCACCTATAGTACGTGAATCACTAAAATCAGGTCATTATCAAAACCGTGATTGACTAATGCTCAATTTTGGAACTTTGTTGATTATTATGGTACATTAATTGCGAGGACTATTATAGTCTCTTAGCTAGGTAGGTCGTAGCCAACAATATTTCGTTAAAACTAAGAACGTGCTTTTCATTTTGTTGAATGAAACAAGTAAAAAATGCGATTAACATACAAGTTGCATTTTTTCCGATTTAATTATTCCATATTTGAAAATTACTGATCCCATTTAACATTGAAGTTTTGTGGTTTACCAGCCAAATGATAGTCTCCCAGATAGAGACATGAAGAAATTATTGGTAAAAAATAATAAGACATCGTGCATAAGCTAATGATGACAAATTTTAAATGACGATAAATCAGACAACAAAAAGAAGTATAATATGTTTCGGGAAATTAAGCTACATATAAAAACCACCATGATAACAATCTCCCCTTAAATGGAAATTACCAAAAAAAAAAAACCCTTCCCCTGAACAAGTTTTTTTTTTTAATTTCTACACTGTGGATACTAAAGGAAAGATCCTTAAGTTATAGAATTCAAAGTATTTTCCTTAAAAAAAGAATTAGTTTTCCTTTTAGACTTTAAACACAATTATGTAAGAAAATTCTAATAAGGTAAGAAGGGAAAATCCTAATAATTCTCCCCTTTAGCTTGAATTTTTTGATTAAATAAACTTGATCATGTCTTCTCCGCATAATTTCATCACATCAACTTGCCATGATTAAAAATAGATACGAGTTAAAAATTAAAGTCATATACGTTAAAAGTGAGCACATATTGAAAGTTAAAATCCGTACATTAAAAATAAGCATGAGTGAAAGTTGGAGTCCAAACATTAAAGAAAGCAAGGGTTTGATAATTTGAGCCCATGAGTTAATTAAAAGTAGGCATGAATTGAAAATTACAGCTCATGTATGTGTTAAAAATAATTTTATTCTTAAAAATGTAGCAGCAGGGATATTAAAAATATAATTGAGAATTTCTCTCCACATGTAGTACTTTAGTCAGATGTTTCTTTGGGGTAAAATTTTCATTATCGTCAGGTTGGTGGCAGTTGGAATTGATCCGCCTTGAATATGTCTTCAACCTCACTCTACTATCACTTGTTGGGATCGACATAATAAGACGTTATGCGGAAGATAACAATTGTAAATCTTGAATGACGAAAGATTGAACAACAAAAAGAAGTATAATATGCTTTGGTCCACTGACCTACGCATAAGAAAACTAATATAAAAAATATAAACAATATCAAGAGAACAATCTTCCACTGAACAAGACTCTTTCAATTACTATGTTGTAGATGTTATTATGCTATTGTATAAACTATAAAGAAAAGATCCTCAATTAATAGAAGTCCAAAATATTTTCTTCAAAAAAAATTAGTTTTGACTACTAAAATCAGGACCAAAACCGACCGATCTTTAGCTCAAAAAAATGACACCGCGATCGATCGGTTCGATTATAATAATAATATACGTAATGAAATCTCACAAAGTGGCGTCTGGGGAGGGTGGTGTGTACGCAGACCTTACCCCTGCCTTGGGAGGTAGAGAGGTTGTTTCCGTTAGACCCTCAGCACAAGAACAAGCAATTTAAAGCAGTATATAATATATAAAAGAACATCCATGGCAAAATACTATGAAAACATGATAAAATTGGCTGGAAAAAGGAGTTGTAACTATTAATATGATCAAAGTACAAAAATAATAGATAGTACAAGTAACAATAATCAAAGGACAATGAACTACAAGAATAATACTATGACTACCAGTATGAAAGAATAGCACTCGACTATTTACTAAACTTCTACCCTAATTTGTGTCATCCACAACCTCATATCTAAGGTCATGTCCTAGATAAGTTGGACCTGCGTCATATACTGTCATTTTCCCCCAGTACTTCTTCGGCCTACCTCTGCCCCTCTGAAAACCCTCCATAGCCAATCTCTCACACCTGCATCTTCTCTGCACATGCCTGAACCATCTCAGCCTCGTTTCCCGCATCTTATCCTCCACCGAAGTCACTCTTACCTTGTCCCAGATCTCTTCATTTTTAATCCTATCTCTCCTAGTATGCCCACACATCCATCGCAACATCTTCATTTTCGCAACTTTCATATATTCTGAACATAAGAGTTCTTGACTGGTCAACAGTTCGCCTCATACAAATAGTCGGTCTAACCACCACTCCGTAGAACTTGCCTTCAAGTTTAGGTAGCACCTTCTTATCACACAAGACTCTGTATGCAAGCCTCTATTTCATTGTCCCAATACGATGTGTGACATAATCGTCAATCTCTTCATTTCCTTTGATAAAACTTCCTTTCCGGCTCTTATATTTTTTTAGTAAAATCGATCGAGCTCGGGCGATTTTTTTTGTGTCAAAAACCTGGAAAATGAGAAATCAGCTGAGCTAGGTTGTTAAAAATTCCACAAATTATTTTTGGCTGACATTGGTTGTTTTATTTAAAATTTAAAAAAGTTGGTCTTCTTTTAAAGAATTTATTTTTGAAAAAACGACAGAATTCTGTTGGTATTTTTGGCATCAAACTCCAGAACTAGAAATGGTCGAATTTTATAAATAAAATGACCTATTTGATCGATTATTTTCGAAAAAAAGAAGCTTCAAGAATATAAATTAAAGAAATGAAAGTCTTAAACGAACAAGCATCTCTAGTGGTAGAAAAGTATCCAACCACTGCAAAATGGGAGTTTGATTATAGAATGGTGCATTTTATAATTGTGTGACTTAAAAACTGACCGAACCGATCGATATTTTCCAAAAAATGAAAATTTATTAAATGGACAGCGTGTGGTAGGGCAAATCGACCGAAGCCATCAGTTTTATGTACCGACCAGCTCTAAATCGGCCAACAATTTTTAATCAATTTTTGGTAGGTTTTCCCCTTAAAACTATCGACTGTGGTCTGTTTTCGCCCTTTTAGTGGTGTTTTCTTGTAGAAGTAAAACAAAATTATGATTAAAAAATTAATTAGATATGAAAATCAGAGCAATGAAAACAACAACATACTCAGTGCAATTTCATAAATGGAGTCCGGGGAGGATAGAATGTACCCCGAACTTACCTTACATGGAGAGGTAGAAGAGGTTGTTTCCGATAGACACCCGGCTCAAAGGAAAATCATAATAGATATTACCAAATAGTGTTATTGTTAGATGATATTAATCTCCCTTGGGAGTCTTTCATTAATATCAAGGTATATATAGAGTACAATATTCATCCCTTATACAATAGGAATCCTAAGCCTATACAAAAGAGGAATTCTAGTCTTACCATAATTATATTTACACAATATATGGAAATATTCTAATTATGGGTAGGGAATATATTGTTTCCTATATTTACACGTTTACACACCCCTCAGTCGGAGCGGGAGGAGGCCGGACGCCGAGACCGGATACGAAGTCAAGAAATAAGCGTCCGGGAAGTCCTTTGGTAAATATGTCTGCATACTGATAGGATGATGGAACATGTAACACTCTGACATGGCCTAACGCAACTTTCTCACGAACGAAGTGTAGGTCTATCTCAATATGCTTGGTTCGCTGATGTTGAACCGGATTATGAGAAAGATAGATGGCAGAGATGTTATCACAATACACAATAGATGCCAGACGCAAAGGACACTGAAGTTCTAACAGTAAATTTCTGAGCCAACAAATCTCAGCTACTACATTTGCAACGCCTCTGTACCCAGCCTCGGCACTGGAGCGAGATAGGGTAGCATATCGATTGGCAGACCAAGAAATCAGATTATCCCCTAAGAAAACACAAAAGCCGGAGGTGGAGCGTCGCGTGTCCGGACACCCTGCCCAATCTGCATCCGTATATGAAAGCAACCTGTCTGGTGCAGAGGGGTATATGTGCAAACCATAATCAAGAGTGCCCTTAATGTATCGAATGATACGCTTAAGAGCAGTGAAATGAGACTCCCTGGGGGCATGCATGAATAAGCACACCTGCTGAACAACATAAGCTATGTCTGGCCTGGTGAATGTGAGATACCGAAGTGCACTGCAAGGCTCTTATACGAGTAGGATCGAGGCGGAGCACCATCCATAGACCGAGCTTAGATTTGGAATCAACCGGAGTAGGCACCTCTTTGCGAGTTCGCCATCTTAGCCCCGTACACAATCTCTTCGCATACTTACGCCGACACAAGAACATATGATTGGCGGACCGGTCACCGATATCCCCAAAAAGTAACTCGGCTTTCCCAAATCGGTCATTGCAAATTCGGACTTGAGCAAGACAATAATCTCATTTTTCAATCCGTCGGAGGAGGCGGTAAGAACAATATCATCCACGTAAAGTAATAAGTAAGCAAAGTGCTACTACCTCGATGAAAAATGAAAAGTGATGTATCACTCTTGCTTGAATACAAACCCAATCCGCAAGATATACCCGGCAAAACGATCATACCACGCACGGGGGCCGCCGAGGCCATATAGTGACTTACGGAGACGGCACACATAGTGAGGAACTGCTGGATGGGTGAACCCTGGTGGCTGATGCATGTAGACTGTCTCTCGCAGATCCCCATATAAGAATGCATTCTTCACGTCAAGCTGATGGATCGGCCAGTGTTTGCCCATGGCTATGCTCAAAACTGTGCGGATTGTAGCCGGTTTGACAACCGGCCGAAGGTCTCACCACAATCAATGCCCTCCCGCCGATTTGTGCCATTAGCCACAAGACGGGCCTTATACCTCTCAAGATCCCCATTGTCTCTGAACTTGTGATGAAATAGCCACATACAACGAATGACATTCACCCCCTCAGGTCTAGGTACTAGATTCCACGTGTGCTGTTTAGTTAAAGCATTGAATTCCTCATACATAGCCGCATTCCAATTAGGGTCTTGTTTCGCCAATTTTGGGTTCTTTGGAAGTGGAGAGATGGTTTGGGCAGACAAGTTGAAATGGACTTTGGGTTTGAAGATTCCATGCTTTGAACGAGTTTCCATTGGATGGGTAGGGACAGTGGGTGGCGGAATGGTGTCTGAGACAGGGGGTAAAGTCGGATAAGGAGAAGGTGGGGGCGATGCCGTCGGAGGCGTCGCGGCTCCTGGATCGAGAGTCGCGGTGCTAGAAGATTGACAGGCTTCTCTGAAGTTTGGGCGCCGCGACGCCTCAGCACAGGGCCGCGGCGCTGTCGACGGTGTTTCACAAGATTGCTCTCTGGAAATCAGGCGCCGCGGCTCTGACGACGGAACAGAGGATGTGAGTTGTTCGATTATGAAGGGAGAGATGGCAGACTCGTCAAGAAATGAGTAGTCCTATTTTTGGAATTTTGGAAGATTCGAAAACGGGAATGTGGTCTTGTCGAATGTGACGTGATGAGATATGTGGATCTGACGAGTCAACAAGTCATAGCATAGATAGCCCCTATGGTTCGGCGGAAATCCTAGAAAGACACATGGAGTGGACCTAGGAGCGAGGTTGTGAGGGGCGGTGGATCTAAGGTTGAGATAGCACAGACAACCAAAAATTCGTAAATGATCATAAGAGGGGATTCTATGGTAGAGGATTTCGGTAGGGGTCATATTGTGAAGAGTGCTAGTAGGGAGAATATTTATAGTGTATTCTGATATTTTAGTAGCATAGACCCAGAAGGGTGGAGGGAGGGAGGCATGAATCAATAGGGTGCGAATCATATTGTTAATGGTGCGGATGATTCTTTCAGCTTTACTGTTTTGTGGTGAGGTGTGAGGGCAGGAGAAGCGAAAGGCCATGCCATTATTGGTACAAAAGCGGTGAAACATAGAGTTATTGAATTCACGACCATTATCGCACTGAAATGATTTTATGCCTTTTCCAAATTGTGTTTGAATGAACTTGCGAAACTCAAGAAATTTGACAAACACTTCTGATTTAAATTTAAGAGGGTATAACCAAACGTAGTGTGAAAAATCATCAAGCAACACAAGATAGTATTTATGACCGAGAGAACTAGAGATAGGAGATGTCCATAAATTGGCATGTATGATATCAAAAGGAGCAAATGTAATACTAGTAGATGATTTAAACGGAAGACGAATATGTTTGCCTAAAGAGCAAGAAACACAATTTTGGGCAAGTTTTCCATTACAAGCAGTGAAATTATTGCCTCTAAGAAAATTAAAAACTGGGACTCCTGGATGACCAAGCCTATTATGCCAAGTTGAAGAAGAAACAATCGCTAGAGTGACGGGAGAGCAAGATCTGGCAGCGGAGGTGGAAGTGAATGGATAGAGATCCCCCGTGCTATTGCATATCGTAAGAGGTGTCCCCGTATGAAGATCCTTCACAGTAAAACCAAAAGGGTCAAAATCCACGGAGACAGAATTATTACGAGCAAATTGGCGGACAAATATGAGGTTCTTAATCATGTGTGGGGCATATAGGGTGTTTTTTAGGGAGAAGGGTGGATGAGGAGGTTGTGTGTATGAGGTACCATAACCCTTAACTGGAATGCGTTGTCCACTACCAACTGTAACATATTGATGATGCTTTAAACGAAACAGTTTAGGAATAGTACCTGCAGACTGGGTGACGTGAGATGTGGCACCTAAGTCCATGTACCACGTATTGTCAGGCTGTTACATAGAGAGGGTGCTGAACGCCTGACCTAACTCAGTGGGTGTCATGCCGGAGGAGGGGCTGCGGGACCGACCTTGCATGAAGTGGGCCTCTTTGTGGGGCTAGAGCGGGGCCTAACAAACCGGGGTAAGAATACGGATTGTATGGCTGCTGGTACTGGAATGGACTTGGCGCCGCAGATCTGTACTGGGCGCCGCGGCGCTGTAGACGAACTGCTGAGGAGCCGCGACCCAGTTGTTCTGCGATCTCTGTTGCTGTTGCTACTGTTGGTTCTGTTGACCGCGACCCTTGCCACGACCACGACCTCCTCTACCACCGCGGCCTTTTCCACCATTGCCACCGCGGCCCTGCCGCTGTTGGGAGTTGTCTGGTGGCATCTGATCTTGGGGTTGCGTGTCGACAGCTAACACCTACTGGGCGTGCTCATTCTGCTTAGCACGATGGGTTTCTTCGAGCAACAATTGTGAGCGAGCTTTGTTAAAACTCGTAGCGGATCTGCCTGTTGAATAATGGTGGCCAAAGTATCATATTCGCCCTTAGTAAGGCAAGAAATCATTTGTAGCACCATTTTATCGTCAGTGACAGGCGTGCCGATGTTGGAGAGTTGATCCGCTAGAAGTTTAAGTCGCTTGCAAGTACTCGGAGACATTGGAGAAGTTTTCAAGACGTGTTTTGTTGAACTGTTCTTCCAAATACACGGCACGAGTGTGCTTGTTGTCCTGAAAAATTTCCTTCAAACGATTCCACAAGTCAAGGGTTGTGGAGTCAGATTTCATGATAGTAAGGAGCAAATCCCGAGAGATACTACCATATATCCACTGTTTGACGCCGGCGTCGAGACGATGCCAGATAGAATCATCAACCTCCGTAGGCGCGGAATAGTGTCATCAATATGGTCAAGCACGTTATAGAGACATGCATGATTGCGAAAAGTTCAACCCGGGGAGAATACTGGTTGTTTTCTTGATCAAGAATAATGGGAATATGGTTCTTGATGTTGGAAACAGTAAGGGCGGGATAAAACGGGGGTGATGACTTTGTGGTGGGATTTGTGGAGGTAGAGGCGTTAGAAAGTGTGGAAGAATCAGGGATAGCCATTTAGAGAAGAGAAGAAAGGAAGAACAAAACCCGAAAAACAAGAAGAAAATCCGGGAGGGCGCGCGGCGTAGGAGAGCAGGCCAATGACGGTATGTGGAAAGAAAGGTTTTTAGGGTTTTGTTTATTTGGCTCTTGATACCATGTTAGATGATATTAATCTCCCTTGGGGAGTCTTTCATTAATATCAAGGTATATATAGAGTACAATATTCATCCCTTATACAATAGGAATCCTAAGCCTATATAAAAGAGGAATCCTAGTCTTACCATAATTATATTTACACAATATATGAAAATATTCTAATTATGGGTAGGGAATATATTGTTTACTATATTTACACGTTTACCGTTATAACTCTAGAACTGAAATTCAAATGCTTGTTTCTTTTTACAACTATGATCATCCTTAATAATTGATATTCACTTTAGAGTATTTTACTCGTATTTTCTATATATCTACACGAATACAACTAGCTAATTATCAATATATCTACATATAACATTGTCACCAGGTCATTCTCAAACTACAATTTGGGGACCAAGCAGCCAAAAATATTTTATTTCATTGAAAAACTATTTAGCTAATGTGGACAAGAAAAGGCCTTTCAAGGTGGTGTGTTTGGGATCAGTAGTTCCGAGAAAACCACAAACCTTATAACCACCATTAAAAGCAGGGGAGGACATGAAGTCCTTCAAAGTAGTTTTCCTTATCAAAATGGATGGGATAACTATCCGCCTTCGCAAGGACACCGACTTTTGAACGAACCAGGAGGGACTTTGGTTCTAAAGATGGTAGGCCTCAATACCTTGGTTGTAATGGAAGTCATAGCGATCCTTTATTGCCTCGAAGAAAGGGAGCCCATAATCATATGGGATTTCTTTCATAAATAAGGGATAAAAATAGACCTACTTTCATAGGATAATTTTTGACTAAAAAACACTCAGTATTCGATTATAAGTCATGAAAAAACTAACAATTGTAAATCTTTAACGATCATAATTGAGACAACGAATAAAAGTATATATGATATGTAAAAATTCAACATAACTCTTTCATAAAACACTATAGGTGATGGTAACTGAAATAGGAAGGATCTTTCAATATTAGGATATTAGAACAAAGGAAATTTTATACTAACAATAACCATTCAATGTGATCAAACAAATATTATAAGATAATTATTTTTCATAATTGATTTTTTTAATTATTGGCCACACATACAAATTTAAATAAGAAAATTATAAATTTTCATGAAAAGCTAGATTTTGAACAACCCCTAGATTGTAATCTTGTGAGGAAGTTCTTATTTATTGCGAATATACTCAATCCCTGACATTCGTTGTTCCACTTCATGATGTTGCCTTGGTTACTGACTTGAAAGTCACCTTTGAACCAAGCAGGAGCTTTCCAAATTCAATTTCAAAAGTATCATAACGCAGGAAAAACTCCACCACCATTAGCCTCCCCAATAGCACTATCAGATCTTTACCAGGACATTGTTTATCATTCACAGTTGGTTCAATTGTCTCCTTACCATTTGACCAGTACACATACTTGAGCAATGCCTCTCCAGCCCCCACAAATCTATCTGCATTAAACTCATTTGGGTTCTTAAAAACTCTGGGGTCCTTTGTGGCCACTGGCTGATACCCAAAAATCAATTCATCTTTCTTGATCAAGAACGATGCCTCATGGTTAGAGACAATTATATTTTTTCTGGCCTTTACAGTTTGGAATGGAACTGGAGGGTCCATTCGTAATGTCTCATATACCACAGACTTAACCAACGTCATCTTCTCAAGTGCTGAAATAGTGACCCCTCCAGCTTCCTTAACGGCAGTTCTAATTTCTTTGGCGAGCCGATTGTGTAAACTTGGTCCTGCTGATCCAATCCACTTGATCAAAGATGGGAAGAACACTTTCATGCCACCATATGAGTTGAACCCTGCAAGAAAAACAAAGTTATGACAGGCTTCATCTCTTTTCACTCCAAGCTTCTCAGCTTCATCTAAAATAGACCCCATGGAGTTGTAGAAAGCATTATATAGTTTTTGATGACCAGATTTTACAAGAAAGTATGGTAGAGGGAATGTGTGCAGAACCAAATCTTCGAGGAAGTTTGGTACAAATTTGAGGCCTAGTGATATCAATGGAGCCAACTGAAAGAACACCCACTTATCTACAGTTTTTGGTCCATTAGTGCCAAGACTAGTTTCGGTTGGACTTTTTCCCTCACAGAACAATTTAAAGTTGAATTCAAATGATAGATTATCACTGATGGGGTTGAAGTAAGACGTTCCTTTCTCGGACAATTCTTTTTCAAGGCTAGTAAACATCTGAGAGATTGAGCTAACAAAGATGGGTATGAATTTATCATGCAACCTAGTTAGTGTGGACAAGAAAAGGCCTTTCAATGTGGTGTGTTTGGGATCAGTGGTGCCAAGAAAACCACAAACCTTATAACCACCATTAAAAGCAGGGGAGGACATGAAAGTGCCTTCGAAGTAGTTTTGCTTATCAACTTGAGTGTTGTCAAATAGGATGGGATAACTTACAGCATCCAGAAGGACAATGACTTTGGAGTTAGGAGCATTGAAAGGACCAGGAGGGGCATTGGTTCTAAAGATAGTAGATCCATATTTTTTAATGCGAGACCTGAAAAACTCTTCAGGACCTTGGTTGTAATGGAAATCATAGCGATCCTTTATTGCCCCGAAGAAAGGAAGGCCATAATCACCTGGGATTTCTTTCATAGGAAGCTTTGGAACTGAAGAATCAATGGTAATATCCATTATTAATCTTTCTTACGATGTTAGATCTTATGTTTGTAGGAGGTATATATAGGATATGGCTAGAAGTGATCATTTAATCCTAACGTTCTTCACGTGGAAGAGTTTAGTAGTGAACTTTTATTATTTTGACGTGCTGCATGTTTATGGTTGGTTTAAACATTAAATATTGTAGGCCAAGACATGAATTCTCTTTTCTTGGAGAAACCAATAATAGTCTCTTATGGGTTCCTTAATATATTATATAGTACACCCGAATATGTAGTACAAATTATTAAATTAACACCTATAGTTCATGGATCACGAAAATCAGGTCACATCAAAGTTGTGATAGTCTAATGCTCAATTTGGAACTTGCTAGACTTAGGTACGTTGGATATCTACACTAATACCAAGTGATTAGTTACCAATATATTTACATGGAATATTGTCGCTAGGTCATTCTCAAAATTACGGTGAACTCAAATTCAATTCTGTGATGTGTTAAGCAACCAGAAATATTTCATTTCATAACTTTTTTTTGTTAAAACAAATGAAGAAAAGGATTTGATCCTAAAACTATTCGATTCATGATTGAAGATTGAAGAAAGACACGAATAGAAGAACACTTGACAGTACAAATTTAGATCATATCTACCGATCCAAGATTGGCTTAGACTTACTTGATGATACACTTATAGATTTTTTTGACATAAGAAATGTAATGTAAGGCACCTAACTCTTTGCACAGCAATATAATAATGTCATTCTTGATACTTAGTCGTCTCATTCTAAGTCGTTAGCAGGGGCGGAGTCAATTGGGAGCAAGAGGTTTCTTCGACGGAAAAAAATTGTTTTTATGTATATATAGTCGATGTTGAATCCCCTTGACTTCGTATTTATATTTTTACTTATTCATATTTTGAACCTCATTAGCAAAAATTTTGACTCCATCACTGATCGTTAGTTGTTAGTAATTAACATGCATAGCTACATAAAACATTGTCTTCAAGTAATTCTAGAACTATGTTAGATTCAAAATACAACTTTGGGACATATTGCCTGTGAATATTAGGTCAGAAAAGCACAAAAATACTCCAAGTTAAAATATCTACTTCACTACTTTTTACAATATTTCTTTTTATCCAAAATCAATCATTCATTACTAAAATTAGAGGTTTTTTCTATCGATATTAATGGAAAATCTGTGTTACAAAACATAATTTCCCACCTCATTTATACATAATCAGCTCACTGGAAAAACGCATGGCGCGAAACTGGTTCCCATGAAAACGTTGGAAAACTTTATAATTTTCCACGTGACAACACCATTATTTAGGTTTTTCTCACCGCATTTAGTGGGAAATAGCCATTGAACATTTTTCGATAGAAAATTTAGTGGAAAAATAGAATTTTTTTAGTAGTGACCAGGTGAACAAGACCCCTACCATGTGCATCTAAAATTATTTGTACATGAGAGGGACATAAATCTTACCTCAAGAAACTTTTCACAACGCATATAAAGGAGGAGAAATTGTTAGGGAAAAAATGTACTAGTTTCAATAATTGATGTTATTGATGTCTAATTCAGTACACTCTATCATTTTGTAAGTTGACGTGTACAATTGACACTGTGTAGAGAAGTTAAGGTATTTAGATGATCATAAGCTGAAGTGTTCAACCGACAGTAAACATAAAGTTTAAGTATCAATCTATATATTCTGCCGAAATATTTTTGTTTTTTCCGAAAATTAAGAAAAGTGCTGTTATCTTCTAAAGTATCTGCTATTAATATTTTCAAACATTAATGCTTGAATACTACTTAGTACGCCGTATATATCGACTACATGAGTAAAACAAGTAAAAAACCGATATAGGGTTGTGGAGCACCATAATTGATTTAAAAGACAATTCTGGGACTAGTTAGATAGCCAATAATAAATTTCATTCTCATTTTAAAGCATAGCTTATACACGAGTTTTTCATTTCTCGAGTAATTTTAAAGAAAAATCCAAGTTTATTGGCATAAAATGGATTATAGGAAAATTAAATAATTTTGCATCTCAAAATGTTGGAAATAAAGGGTTCACACAAATATAAGTATATGTTTTATTTAATTTAGGCTTGTATTAGAGTTTGACCCTTGGCCACAAATATCGTTGAGACGCCCGGGTTCATTCGAATCTTGTATATATAGAGTTTTAAATCATTAACAAATATATATTATTATCTAAAAGATTAAAGTGGCCTTTTACCAATATTTTGTAACTGCTGTGCTACCAAACTATAAAAGGGAGCTTTGGAGTAACTGGTAAAATTGTTGTCATGTGATCAGAAAGTCATGGGTTCAAGTCGTGAAAACAGTCTCTTGCATAAATGTGAGGTAAGACTGCGTAGAATAGATCCTTGTGATCCGATACTTTTCTGGACTCCGCACATAACGGAAGCTTAATGTACTGGTCTTTACCGTGCTACCCAACTATCACGACAATAGTTGTCAGTGGTCACTTGTCAATGCACTGTATATAAGAACAGTGATTAACACCTGTAGTGCGTGGATCACGAAAATAAGGTCACTATCACGAAAATAGGAACGTTGCCATGAATGTTATTTTTTTGTTAGGTAGACAGCAACATTTATCTAAAAGTATAAACATGTTTTAACTTTTGTTAAATGAAACGAACAAAAAATATGTAGTCAAGAAAAAATGTGATTAATATTCAAGTTGCGTTTTCTTTTCTCGATTGAAATATTCTATATTCAAAAATTACTGATCTGGTTTAACATTGAAGTTGCGTCAATCACCAGCCAAATGATAGTCCCTTGAAGAGTGACATGAAAAAATTGTTTGGAACAAGATAACAAGTCGCTAATAATCGTAAATATTGAGCGCAATAAATCAGACAATAAAAAAAAATATAAATAATATATATATATATATATAAAGTATAAAAGCTATCGAGAAAAATAATCTCCTCTCAAACAAGACTCTTTCAATTACTACATTGTGGATGTTATCGTGTTAATATGAAAAAAAATATTTCAATTTATAGAAATTCAAAGCTTTTTCCTCCAAGAAAAGAATTATTTTTTGTTTTAGAGGTAAAACACAATTATAGTAAAAAAAATCCTAATAAGACAAGAAAATCACGACAAACCCTAATAGAAATCATCAAATGGTGGTATAACTCTAGAACTGAAATTCAAATGTTTAGTTTAGAACTATTTCTTTAGAACTATGATTATCCTTAATAATTGATGTTCACTTTAGAATATTTCAAATGTTTAGTTTAGAACTATTTCTTTAGAACTATTATTATCCTTAATAATTGATGTTCACTTTAGAATATTTTCTATATCTGCGCGAATATAAGTGATGACTAATTACCAATATATCTACATAGAATGTTGTCGCCAGGTCATTCTCAAAACTACGGTGGATTCAAATTACAATTTTGAGACCTGTTAATTAAGAAGCCAAAAAATTTCATTTCATAAAAAACATATATTTTATTTTTTAAATTAAATGAAAAAAAGGATATGATCGAAGAAAAGATTTGATGAATGATTGAAGATCACATTGGTCAGTTCAAGTGTCAATTTCCTGAAGAGAGACATGAAGAGAAGAACAATTGGCAGTATAAAATGTTTCTTAATTTCGACATCAAAGAAGATGCCAACAACTATTATCAGGAAGAGTACTTAAAGACTTAACACCAAATAACTTGCCACCACATAGGCCGGTGTTAAGTGTAATATATCTTTTATATGACAGTGTCTATTTATGTGGTTAACAGACAAACTTAAATTGGTCTTCTTTTATATAAAGATTGCAAAAATATATGCATTATGTTACTGAGAAAACTTACGCTGAGGATTTACTGGAAAAACAACTTTTCTATCTCTCAAGGTTGGAGTAGAATCTGCATATACTCTACCTTTCTCAGACCCCACTTTACGAAGTTGGTTTTACTAAATATGTTGTTATATGTTACGGAGAAACTTAGTATTGAGATTGCTAATCGAAGCTCAAGATCTTCAACAATGGAGGAGAGAAGACAGAGAAAGGAGTTTGGGGGAAATATATGTTCTATTCAATTAATGAGAATGACAACTGTACACACTACTTTATACAAGCTACACTAACTAATACAATATCTAACTCCACTAATCATTTTGCTGACTGTGTATAATTAACAATAATTAGCCCTAACTAACTAACTCACTAACTAATCTTCATGTGATCCCTTTCTCAATACTCCCCTCAAGCTGGAGGATATGAACACATTTAGCACTCTAAGTTGGAAACCAAATACTCATGTTGTGCTCTTGCTAAAGCTTTGGTTAGGATATCTGCCTGATTGTCTTTTGAGCAAATAGGTAGTGTCTTTCATTCCCAACTGAATCTTCTTCCTGATAAAGTGACAATCTATTTCGATGTGTTTTATTCTTTCATGATATACTGAATTTGTTGCAATTTGCAGAGCTGATTTGCTATCACTATGCACCACAACAGGCAGCTCAACCTCAACTCCTAGCTCCTTGAACAACCCAATCAACCAAACTAATTCTGAAACTGTGAAAGCCATACTTCTATACTCTGCTTCTGCAAAAATCTTTGATACAGTCATATGCTTCTTTGATTTTCAGGATATAAGTGAATTACCATGTTTCACAATGTACCTTATCACAGACCTCATAGTTTTTGGGAATGATGCCCAGTCAGTATCACAGAAGGCTTCTAGTTTATTTGACTGTCTACTACTCATTAAAATACCTAGTCCAAATTCCCTCTTCACATACCTAACCACCCTTAAAGCAGTTTCCCAGTGTGATATTTTAGGAGCTTGTAGGACTGACTCAAGGTCTGGACTGCATATGCAATGTCCAGCCTAGTCATTGTAATATATAATAGCTTGCCAATAAGTCTTTGGTATTTATTCACATCCTCCAAGAGCTCATCACCAGTGACCCTTGTTACTACATCATACTCCCTAGAAGTGAATTTTTTATTAATATCAATGTGTGCAATCTGATTTTTCTGCTCCTAGGCCCAAATCAGAGATTAGCTCCAAAGAATACTTTCTTTGGTTCATAAGAATCCCCTTTTGTGACCTGCTGAATTCAATTCCCAAGAACAACCTAAGCTCTCCCAAATCTTTCATCTTGAATGATTGTTGTAGTTCTTCATTTGTTGCCTGAATCTGCTTTAGATCATTGCCAGTTACCAATATGTCATCCACATATACTAGGATGATTACCATACTTGACCCTTGTTTTCTGGTGAATAATGAGTGATCCAAACTACTTTGTACAAATTCCATCTTCACAAGTGCTTGAGTGAGTTTACGATTCCATTGTCCGCTAGCTTGTTTTAGGCCATATAGAGATTTGGTCAGTATGCATACCAATGACTCCTCATGACTGCTTAATCCACGAGGAAGGGCCATATAAATCTCATCAAACAAATCACCCTACAGGAAGGCATTATGCACATCCATTTGGTGGATATGCCAACCAGTAGATGCAGCTAAAGAGATAACACTTCTGACTATGACTATCTTGACCACATGAGAGAAAATGTCTTGCTAGTCCAGTCCCTCTCTTTGGGTATATCCTTTGGCCACAAGCCGAGCCTTGAACCTCTCAATATCACCATTAGCATAAGACTTGATTTTATAGACCCATTTATAGTCTATGGGCTTCTTATCATGAGGAAGAGGCACTAACTCCCAAGTGTGATTGTCCTCCAATGCCTTGATCTCATCTTGCATTGTTGATACCCATTTAACATCCTTCACAACTTCTTGGAAGGAACTAGGTTCAGTTTCAACTGAAAAAGCATGAAGATAATGTCCGTACTTAGCACTCAAACCATCATAGGAAACTGAGTTACAAATGGAATAAGGCTGGGGTAGAACAAGTATCATCAACAGCAGCGATCATGTAATCAGTCATCCAAATAGGTGCTTTCCTACCCCTGTTGGAAGTTCTATGAGAGGCAACATGTACCAAGGGCTAAATAGGTGGAACCACATCAACTGCTATAGGATCAAGATCAACAACTATAGGAGCTTCAAGAATATCAACATCATGATCAACAGAATCATCATCATCATGTGTTGTTGGTGAAAGAAATAACCCCCTTGATTATTTTCATTGATTGAATAGATATATATACAAGTTACAAAACCTTCTTCTACCATAATTCTAACTATACAATTATGGTAAGTGTATATCCTAATTATGGTAAGTGTATATCCTAATCTAGGTAACAAATATACTACAATATACACTTAATATTCTTTCCTTAATATACAAATTCTGTCTACTGTTTTGGTGCCATCAATCCCGTGATGGGCTGCATGCTGGGCTAATATCGGCCCACTGCCGAGAGGCCTTGCTGCACTGCCTTGTTGCACTACGCTTGAGGCCCACCGCCGAGAGGCCTTGCCGCACCGCCGGGCCTTGCCGCAATCTCTGTTTGTCACTTCAGTCCACTGATATACATGTGATATACACTACTGTATATTCAGTGTATATCACATGTATATTGCTATGTTTAACACACCCCCGCAGTCATAGCGGGCGGTTGTCGAACGCTGAGACTGTCCCTAAAATCTTCAAAGAGAACCGCCGTGGTAGACCCTTTGTAAAGATGTCGCAATTTGATAACGAGACGGGACATGGCATACGCGAACTTGACCCTTTGCAACCTTTTCACGGACAAAGTGAATGTCCATTTCGATATGCTTAGTACGTTGGTGTTGAACTGGGTTACCTGAAAGGTAGATGGCACTAATGTTATCGCAATATACCAAGGTTGCCTTCTGAATGGGACAATGAAGCTTCAAAAGCAAATTACGTAGCCAACATGATTCGGAGACCACATTCGCTACCCTCGATATTCGCCTCGGCACTTGAGCGTGATAGAGTTGCACGACATTTCGCCGACCGGAGACCAAGTTGTTGCCAAGAAACATACAGTAGCCAGAAGTCGACCGTCTGGTGTCGGGACAACCACCCCAATCAGCATCCGTGTAAGAGACAAGTGTGGATGTAGATGAAGGATACAAGTGCAACCCATAGTCTAGTGTCCCATGAATATACCGAATGATGCGTTTGATTGCATTCATGTGCTCAACTCTGGGATCATGCATGAATAAACACACCTGCTGAACCGCATATGTAATAACCAGTCTGGTAAAGGTAAGATACTGGAGGGCCCCTGCCAGACTGCGATAGCGAGTCGAGTCCTCGTATGGTGCACCTTCTGCGGCACTTAGCTTTGGGTTTGCATCAACTGGCGTGGAAGTGGACTTACAGGATGATATCCCGGCCCTCTCTATGATCTCAGCAGCATACTTTCGTTGAGACAAAAACAAGCCACCTGAATGACGTTTGACGACAATCCCCAAAAAATAACTCAAAGGCCCTAAGTTTTTCATAGCAAATTCAGAACTGAGCATGGCCATGATAGACTGGCGTAGAGCATCGGAGGAGGCAGTCAAGATGATATCATCCACATACAATAGAATGTAGGCCAAGGACGAACCACGACGGTATATGAACAATGAATTATCTGACCTGCTGTGAGTGAACCCAATAGTTGAAACAAAGTCAGCAAACCTCGTGTACCAGGCCCGTGGAGACTGCTTAAGCCCATATAAGAACTTCTTCAACAAGCATACATGATGAGGACGGTTTGGATCCCTGAAACCCAACGGCTGATGCATATAGACTATTTCCTTGAGATCACCGTGTAGGAAAGCATTCTTGATATCCAACTGATGAATTGGCCAAGTCTTTGAAAGAGCCAAGCTAAGCACAGTGCGGATGGTAGCCGGTTTGACCACCGGACTAAACGTCTCACCACAATCAATTCCAACCTGCTGAGTCTTACCATCACCCACAAGTCGCGCCTTATGTCGAGCAAAGGACCCATCTGAATTTTCCTTATGAGCAAAAATCCACATAGACCTGATAACATTAATACCATATGGACGGGGCACCAACTCCCACGTCTTATTATCAATAAGAGTATTATATTCATCAGTCATAGAAAATTTTCAATTAGGGTCATTTAATGCGGACACAAGATTGCGGGGCAAGGGGGATTTAGAGACATCCGAATGTAAATTAAGATGTCTTTTAGGTGTAAAAATACCCCGCTGACTACGAGTGACCGGTCTATGACTCGAGGAAGAATTGAGGGAATTTTGGGAATTTTCTGGGCTCGGGACGGACGTCCCGGCGGGCGGTGGGCCCGCGGCCCAAAACGGTAAAGGCGGACTCGGTTTCGGATCGGTTCCAAAATTGGGTGGATCGGCCCAATTTCGGAAGCGGTCCAAAGATGGCTGGAATTTCTGGGTGTGACGTTACCGTGGGTCCAGCGGGCAGTGGGCCCGCTGGAGGATTTTGGGTACGGGATATGTCCGAAAAATTCCGAATAATATACGGGGATATTTGGTCATCCAAAAAATTATACGACTTAGGTTCGGGAGTATAAACTTTCGTAAATGGGAATTGAGTTTCATCAAAAATAACATGGCGATTGATTATGATTTTATTGGAGGATAAATCAAAACACTTATAACCACGATGATTTGATGGATAACCCAAAAACACACACGGGGTAGACCGAGCCTGAAGTTTGTTAATTGTGGTGGATGGGAATAACGGATAACGCAAGCACCCAAAAATCCGAAGATGAGAATAATATGTCAGACCTTTTGAGGGAATTATGTTAAGAAGATATGTGGCCATTTGTAGAGCATGATGCCAAAAATATGGAGGTACGGAGGCATGAATTAAGAGAGTTCGGACAATGTTATTTATGGAACGAATTTTGCGTTCGGCTTTCCCATTTTGTGAAGATGTATGAGGACACGAAAAATGAAAATTTATCCCATTATTAGCACAAAACTCCCGAAACTACCTATTGTCATACTCTTTCCCATTATCACATTGAATATTTTTTATTTCTCTTTCGAATTGAGTACGAATGAACGCTCTAAATTTGAAGAAGACGGAAAACACTTGTGATTTATTCGCAATTGGAAACGTCCACAAAAATCTAGAATAATCATCTAAAAAGAGAACATAATATCGATGACCCATTGAACTAAGAACAGGAGATGTCCATAAGTCGCTATGAATAATTTCAAATGGCTTTGAAGTATGAGAATTTGAGTCTACATATGGCAGCTTAACAATTTCCCTAACGAACAAGACTGACAAAGTGGAGTACGACTCGTACCCTTACAAGAAATAAAGCTATTTTTATCTAAAACTGATAAAATAGAAGATCCCGGATGACCCAGACGAGCATGCCACATGGAAGGAGAGATGGCTGCAAAAGTTGACGGCAATGGTGGACTCGATGGACTGAAATCGGGCATGATAGGATACATATCCCCCCTACTATCACACCTCATGAGATGACTCCCCGTCTTGAAATCCTTCACAGAGAAACCGAAAGGATCAAATTCAACAGAAACAGAATTGTCATTTGTGAATTTTCGGACAGACACTAAATTTTTAATCAATTTAGGAGCATGTAAAGTATCTTTCAAGAGGAGTGGTGGATTGAGGGGAGACAACGTTTTCTGACCAAACCCCAGAATTGGAATAGAACTGCCATTACCAACAATTATCCCCCGAGGGGTGCTCAAATTGGAATAAGACGAGAGAGTACCTGATTCGGAAGTCATGTGAGTAGTTGCCCCGGTATCCATGTACCAATTTGGGTCCGGTTGAGTCAACCCCAACGTGTGCATCGCGGCCTAGATATCAGTCTGAGTGGGGCCTGCTGCATGATGGGCCTACGGTGGTCGGGGCCCAAGAACTCCTATCCGTGGTGCACCTGGGTCGTAGCTGCTGTTGCTACCGCTGCTGGGCCACTGGCCAGTGGGCCGCCACTGCTGGGTATTGGGCCTGGACTGTTGGCTAGCCCACTGGCCGCTGGATGGTACGGGTTCCACTGCCATGGGTGGTGGTGGGCCACTGTACCCTGGCTGGGACCCACCGCCTGCTTGTTGAGCACCGGAACCGCCACCAGAACAGCCACGTTTGCCCCCGCGATTTTTGTTATTATTTTTGCGATTATTCTTGCCGCCACCATTGTTATGGTTTTGTCCCGAATTATTAACAAAACCCGAAGGACTAGGAGAGGACGCCACCATGGCGACTTGGCTTGCTCCGGTGGCCGCCTTTTTTTGCAAAACCGGCTTCTTCCAACGTAAGCATGGAGCGGGCTTGATAGAAGTCGGGAAGAGGGTTGCTTTGGCGAAGGAGAGTTCCAACCCCATTATAGGCCTCCGAAAGACCGGCAACCAACTGTAGAACTAGACGATTGTTTGTGATTGGTGCGCCAACATTACGGAGTTGATCCGCCAATTCCTTTAGTTTATTGAAATATGCAGAAACGTTTGGAAATTCGTCCATTCGAACGAGAGAGAATTCCTGCTCGAGTGTGACGACACGTGAATGTTGGTTGTCTTGGAATATGTCACGCAATCTATTCCATGCAGCCATAGCCGTGGTATCCGCTCAATAATCGTCTTGTAGAAGGTCCACTAAAATAGTGGCGTAGATCCACCGGAGAACGGTAGCATCAAGTGTAATCCATAACTCAGGATCCTCCGCAGGAAGGGGTCTAGCGGGAGGAATGATGTGATGAAGAACTTGATAAGAGATAGCGTGAATTTTAAACAACTCCGCCCACGTCGCATATTGGACGTTTTCCATCTCCAGGACAATAGGGATACTGTTCTTGATATTGGAAACTGTGAGGGCAGGGTGAAAATTGTTCTTAGACATATTGAAAGATCAAAGAAGAAAGGGAAATTTAAGAGAGGTGTTTGTGAGAGCGGAAGACGAATTTTGGAAGAGAAAACCCGAGGAGGGGGGGGGGGTCTCGGCCAAAGGGAGGCAAAAGTTTGAGAGAAAAAAACTTTTGTTTAGACCTAGTCTCTTGATACCATGAAAGAAATAATCCCCTTGATTATTTTCATTGATTGAACAGATATATATACAAGTTACAAAACCTTCTTCTACCATAATTCTAACTATACAATTATGGTAAGTGTATATCTTAATCTAGGTAACAAATATACTACAATATACACTTAATATACAAATTATGTCTACTGTTTTGGTGCCATCAATCCCGTGATGGGCTGCATGCTGGGCTAATATCGGCCCACTGCCGAGAGGCCTTCTTGCTGCACTGCTGCTTGTCATTTCAGTCCACTGATATACATGTGATATACACTGCTGTATATTCAGTGTATATCACATGTATATTGCCATGTTTAACAGTTGGAGGAGGTGACATCGTAGGAATAGCAGGCTCAAGAAATAAGGAACTCAAATTTGAGGATTGATGCCGGAAAGAAAAAACTGATTCATTAAACATACCATCTCTATTGATAAAAGAATGTATGCCTCTCAAGATCATATAGAATATAGCCTTTGATGACTTCTGAAAATCCCTTAAGTAAAGAAGTTATTTATAGCTCTAGAAGCAAACTTGTCATGACTATTTAATCTTCTAGCATAGCAAAGACATCCCAAAACTCTAAAGTAACTCCAGTTGGGCTAGCATTTAAGAAATATTTCATAAGGACTCTTCCCATTCAGTGACACTGATGGAAGCCTGTTAATGATATACGTTGCTGCTAACACACAGTACCCCTAAAGCTTCAATGGTATCTAATCTCACTCAAATTACACCTTAATATGGTATAACGCAGTCATTGTCAAATATAGTAACCCAACTAGGTTGGGTCAAATTCCACAAGGAATACGATGAGAAATTGATCTATTCATATTTGTACTATGGCTTTACTAATTAGTAATAACTTTACTCCTATGGTAACCAAGTTTGTTTGTTTGTTTTAACTACTCAAGTTCTCAATTCAATTAATGGTTAATTTATCAAGTAATTCAGAATTTTAGGGTTGTGACTTATTATATGAAAGTGGTGTTGGGTTTATACCTAAGTGAGTGTATTTAGTGTGGTATGAGCAACGGGGACTATTATCTAGGTGGAGATTTCTCAATTGGCCCACCTAATTTCACTTTAGGCTTTCTCAAGCTCTAAAGTGTGACAAATATGAACACCCGTTATTATCTTCAGTTGATTCTCTTCTAATTAAAGTTAGCAATCATTAAATGTGGTTTAAAACCTCAAGTCCTAATCAACATACCCCTTTCCTAGACTCTAGTCTCCTTTTTCAAGTTTGACTAGAGACAAATGGCAAGAAAGATGTGTTTGCAATTAACTCTTAAACATTAAGAGTGAGGAGAAGTTGAATCCCACATTCATACACCCTTTTCATGATTTATAAACTACCCCAACTACCACATTCTATTATTTTATCACAACCCCAACCTAAATCTAGATATTCATGCTAAGTAATAAATGCATAACAAAGTAATAAATACAACAAGACATAATGAACATAAAAGAAGACTTACAATGATTTAATATAAATAATGGCTTGTCTTTACACAACGGACCAAGAATCTTGTGGAATAATGCATTAAAGATGAATATTCAATGTTATCTTTACAAGACAAGACAAGACAAGACACAAGAAATCTTCAAAAAGTGACTAGAGTGATAGGAATCAATGTAAGAAATAATGTGTCAAATCACAAAACCTTAGGTGGGTATATATACAGATCCAATTTTCAGAGTACACTTAATTACAAAAATGCCATTGTCTGATCACTCTGCCACCACAGAATAGGTCCACGGTCCGCAAAATGAACCTATGGTTTGCAGAATGGTTTCTTGTTAGGATTGTCTAGAGCTGTGGTCTGCAGAACTAAACTGCGGCCCATAGAAGTGTCTTGAGTCTTCTCAATCTGAACTGAACTTCAATTGGAGCAATGGTTCGCAGCCTGAATTGCCGTCCGCAGAATGAAACTGCGGACCGCAGAATGAGTCGCACTTCGAGCTCCAGAGTCTTTTTCTCACTGTCTATTTCTGCAGCTTTGGCTATCATTCTGCGGTCTGCAGAAGTTGTCTTCTCAACACTTCATCCCTTTTTCGGTACTTTTGTCTATGTTTCAACACATTTCTCCACTTTTGGTGTCCCGATGCAAAAATCATACAAAACTAAAATAACATAAGAAAAATCTATTACAAATGCATAAAGGACAACAATAATCCATGAAATTGGTATCAAATGTGTCATAATTTCCCAGCACATCAACACCCCCAACTTAAACTATTTCTTGTGCTAAAGCAACCTAAACATCACTAAGGTATGACTAGTGACAAAACAAAGATGACTATGGTTGGTTCTACTTACAAGTCTACAAGCATATTTGTATTATTCAATGTCTCGTCCCTTTCTTCCTCCTTCTTCATGTCTCGTCCCTTACTTCCTCCTTCTTCAATGACTTTCTACACATCACCTTAGAGGGCCATCTCCAACTACCTCCGACGATCTCATATGGCAAGTATGGTTTGTATTCGGTAGCTTATCAAGAAGCTCACTCACCCCTGTAAAATAATTATCTATCAAGGCACCCTCCGCTATGTTGTTAGCCACCGACTTGTTGACCGAATTGAGCACCCGATAGAATATTTATAGCAAGACATCATCACTCAACCCATAGTTGTAGCATTGTTTGAGATTCTTCTTGAACCTTAACCATGGCTCATGCAAGGCTTCACCATGCAATTGACGAAATTTCAAGATTTCATCTCGGAGTTGGAGCATGCGAGCTGGTAGGAAGAACCTCTCAAGGAATGCTTCTACCAACTTGGTCCATGTAGTGATGGACTCGGAAGGCAAGTCATCCAACCAAATAGTAGCCTCCCCCGTTAGAGAGAAGGGGAAGAGCCTTAGCTTCACGGCTTCTTCAGACATGTTGGGATGACAGAATGCAAGGCATACCTTATAAAATTCCTCTAGTGCCTATTCGGGTTGTTGGTCCTCCGAATAGGCCCTTGTTGTTGAGCATGTGGAGCATGGTGGAAGTGATATAGAAACCCGCATTCCCCGGAATTTGGGATGGTCGGATGGCATTATCAAAGGTGGCTATCTCTACGTTTCCCTCATCATCGGATAAATCCATCATAGCACCTACAACACAAAAATAACAAGTGAACGCAAATTTAGAAATAAAGCTCTTAGCAAAGAAATAATACTACAAATAGAAAATTTCAAGACTGTATTCCCTGGTAACAGCGCCAAAATTTGATCTTGCCCAAATTACACATTAATATGATATAACACTTCCATTGTCAAATATAGTAACCCAACTAGGTTGGGGTCGAATCCCACAAGGAATACAATGAGAAATTGATTTATTCGTATTTGTATTATGGTTTTACTAATTACTTTACTCCTTTGGTAACCAAGTTTGTTTGTTTGTTTGATTTAACTACTCTTCTCAATTCAATTAATGGTTAATTTATCAAATAATTGGGAATGTTAGGGTTGTGACTTAATATATGGAAGTGGTGTTGGGTTTATACTTAAGTGGGTGTATTTAGTGTGATATGAGCAACGAGGACTATTATCTAGGTGGGAATTTCTCAATTGACCCACCTAATTTCACATTAGGCTTTCTCAAGCTCTAAAGTGTGAAAAATATGTACACCAATTATTACCCTTAGTTGATTCCCTTCTAATTAAAGTTGGGAATCATTAAATGGGGTTTAAAACCCCATGTCCTAATCAACATACCCATTTCCTAGACTCTAGCCTCCTTTTTCAAGTTTGACCAAAGACAATTGGAAAGAAAGAGGTGTTTGCAACCAACTCTTAAAACATTAAGAGTGAGGGGTAGTTGAATCCCACATTCATACACCCTTTTCACATTTCATTATTTTATCACAACCCCAACATAAATCTAGCCACTCATGATAAGTAATAAATGAATAACAAAGTAATAATTACAACAAGACATAATAAACATAAAAGAAGACTTACAATGATTAATATAAACAATGGCTTGTCTTTACACAACAGACCAAGAATCTTGTGGAATAATGCACTAAAGATGAATATTCAATGTTATCTCTACAAGACAAGACACAAGAAATCTTCAAAAATTGACTAGAGTGATAGGAATCAATGTAGGGAATAATGTGTCAAATCACAAAATCTTAGGTGGGTATATATAGGGACCTAATTTTCGGACTACACTTAATTACAAAAACGTCACCCCTGATCACTCTGCGACCGCAGAACAAGTCTGCAGTCCGCAAAATGGACCTAGGGTTCTCAGAGTGGTTTTTTATTTGGACCGTCTGAAAGTGCGGTTGGAAGTGCGGTCCGCAGAACTGAACTGTGGCATGTAGAAGTGTCTTGAGTCTTCACAATCTGAGCTGGACTTGAACTAGAGCAGTGGTTCGCAGATCGGATTGCGGTCCGCAGAACAGAAGTGCAGACCATAGAATGGGTTGCACTTCAGGACTCTGGAGTCTTCTTCTCATTGTCTATTTCTGCGGCTTTGGCTACCATTCTGCAGTTCGCAGAAGTGACCTTCTCTGCACTTCATTCTTTTTGTCTATGTTTCAGCACATTTCCTCACTTTTGATGTCTCAATGCAAAAATTCTACAAAAACCAAAATAACATAAGAAACGTCTACTATAAATGCATAAAGGACAATAATAATCTATGAAATTGATATCAAATGTGCCATAATTTCTAGGCACATCTGTATCCCACCTTGGAACCTTAGAGCCCTGGCAATTTCCAACACATGTTTGTGTTTTCTCTCAGAAATCCCATTCTGTTGAGGGGTGTATACACATGTTCTCTAGTGCACAATACCAAGAGACTTAAACAATGCAAATACATCACTATTAATGAACTTTGTCCCATTATATGATCTAACTGTTTTGACATTTTTGTGAAACTGAGTCTGTACCAGGTGAAGAAAATCCCTAAATATGATAATGACATCAGATTTCAATTTCAACAAATATAGCCGAGACATCCTAGAGTGATCATCCACAATAGTAAGAAATATTTTATTTCCATCAAATGTAGGCACGTGGTATGGTCCCCATAAATCAATATAAATCAAATCAAATACTGTCTTTGTTCTACTAACATTACCATAGAAAGACAACCTTGCATGTCTAGCTAGGGGACAAACAATGCAGTTTAGTGCTAAAGACAAGTGAAAAATCTATTGTGCTCCACTAGATGCATGACCTAACCTCTTATGTCAATGATCAATATCACTTCCCTCTGTCTTTGTGCATAGAACTGTTTCTGCCTTGATGTCACCTTCAGTGGGATATTGAGGAACCAACAATTATAGTCCATCATGTTCTCTACAAATATCCATCACCTTCCCACTATACAGGTCTTGGAAGATGCAAAAATCAGGGTAAAATGCAACTAAGCACTGTAATGCCTTAGTAATCTTTGAAACGGACAGTAAGTTATACTTAAAGTCAGGGATGTAAAGCACATCATCCATTGTATCTCCTGTACTTAGTCTACCGGAACCAATATGAGGCACATGAGTAATTCCTCCATTAGGCGGGTGTCCCTTCTTTAAAAATCTTTCAATTAATCTTATTGTTTAGTAATCTTTCATCTGAAATTATATGGTTTGTTGCACCAGAATTAATTATCCAATCCTTTCTATGTGTGTCTGCAGAGAAATCATGGATCATACCTGCCATGTTGGCTGAAGTTACTCCCATTTTCTCCTTCCCTTTAGATTTTTTGTTCATGTAATTCACTACATGATCATACTGTGATGGAGTGAAATGCAGTGTCCTTAAACCTTCTAGATTGATTCTGCCTCACCTATCTCCATGGTTGTGTGTTCCATAGTCCTGCTTCATGACAGTATCACCAAGAGAGTTATGAGCAACATTAAAGGCATTAAAAGTATTCTGACTCTGAGTGTTATATCCTCCTTGCACTTCATTGCAAGTTCCCTGGGTTGCATTATGAGCAGCATTTAGGTATTGTTAGTTTGCCCTCCTTGACCAAGATTAGAATTATGGTTAGCATTAGGTCCTCCTTTCTTTTTGAACTTAAAATCAGGAGGATAACCGTGCAATCTATAGCAATCATCTTAAACATGTCTCATTGGTTTGCAGTAATCACATCGTGCATTCCAGTTCTTCTTGAGATTTCCCATGTGTCCTCCTCCTTTAGCAGACATCAATGCGGTGACTTCATTTCCATGAGCTATGGAAGCATTTGTCATACTCCTTTGGCTTTCTCTTTTAATCAATATCGAGTAAGCCTTATTCATAGTTGGCAGAGGTATCATCATCAAAATTTATTCACGATCACCTTCATACGACTCGTTGAGTCCCATTAGAAATTGCAACAATTTTTGCCGTTTCATGAATTCAACAAAATCTCGTGATTTTTCACAATCGCACTCAAGCGTAGGGGCTAGGGCATCAAATTCTGCCCAAAGTATGCGCAAATTTGAGAAATAAACTGCAATTCCATTTGTACCTTGATTGATCGTTGCTATCTGTTTGTGAATATGGAAGATTTTCGATCCATCAATTTTATCAAATCGCTCCTTCAATTCTGCCCATACTTCACTCGCATTTGATGAATATACTATTCCACTAAGTAATTCACTCGATACGCAGTTCATAATCCATGACAAAACTATCGTATTGCATCTCTCCCACATATCTGTCAAATTGCGGCCAAAATTCTCTTTTCTGCACTCGCCATTGATGAATCCCGTCTTGTTGCGACCTAGAATCGCTATCTTTATCGCGCGATGCCATATAGAGTAATTCTCTACTCCAGTAAGCTGCATGGGCTCCTGAATTATCCGTGGAGCTCAAATAGGCAAGCAACCATGGTTCTTCACCTACAATCACAGCGAAAATGAACCAAGTAGACATGTTTGAATTTGAGAAAAGACTAAATAAAGAAAAAAAAAGCACTCACGTAGCCCCTCTCTGGTTCCCTCACAGTGCACGTTCAACACAGACACATATTTTCACTTCACAGTTCACACAGATCGCACCAGTGTATTATATCTTTAAAAAAAAATACATTTCTATATTTACTAATATTTTAACTTTAAACTTCTCATTTTATCCTTAATAAGATTATTTATAGCAACACAAATATCTATAGCTTATTTTATTAGATTGAGCTCTTTTCAGTTAAAAGACCAAAATATCGCTTTAATTATTGTCTTCTAAGGTAACAATAAGGATATTTGAGGAAAACACAAAATGGAATAGAATCCAACTTATTATAGTGGGGAATCATGACAAATGAGTTGGTTGACTATCCAAATTTTTATTAATTAACTATTTAATTTCTTGGGTTATAAGTTCAAATATGTTGTAGTAATAACTTATAGCTATTTATTGATACCAATAAATGAAACTGATGGTGAAAAAATATTATACATCCTACAAGAACTTAAACTCATGATAAATAGTTCGTTTGGTCAAGCTTTATCTTAGGGGTGGCAAATGGGTCGGTTAGGTCAAAATTAGACGGATTAAAATGAGTTAAGTTAATACTTGGGTCATGACCCAATCGCACAAAGATTCTTTGAATCAAAATGAATTGGGTCAAGATGGGTTAAGTAACAGGTTATAATATAACCCGCCCAAATTAACTCAAATTTGCCTTTTTATACCAAACTGCTCTTTAGAAGATAAAATAAAGCGTCCGGTAATGTTAATACTGTGTCATTTGACTACTTGAATTATGTGGTTCCTTGATGCAATTTGCTTAAGGACCTGTAAATATTTTGAAAGGGAAAGGAATCATTTTATTCCCTGTTTGCTTTATTTCACTATTGTTGGGTTGTCAGCCAACCCGTTAAGTTACATCACTCTGACCCATTCTAACCCGCTCTCCCTACGAGTTCAACGGGTTGTGTTCAAAATTGACCCATATGCTCTCGTATATCGTCGTAACGCTCTTAATGCACCAGTCTTTAACCCAACCCGCCTGATCTTTGGGGGTTGGGCGGGTTGGATTTGGAATTGCCACCTCTAAAGAATTTTTTTAATTACAAGTATTTTCGAAAAAATACTTTTAAAGAGTATCAATTTGATAATTATTTTTGTATTTGGGGCGACACTATAAAAGTATTTCTGAAAAAGAAACTATTTCTTTTACCCTTGACTATTAATCGGAACCACTTATTTTTTTCATAAAAGTTTGACCAACCACTTCAAATCTCTAAAATAAATATTTTAAATATAAAAAAAATACACTTTTAATTTTTCAAAACTTGACTAAACATGTAATAATAGTAGTGCTATGATTACACATGACTTGTACATGCTAGTTGCTACTACTAATTGCTAAGCTAAGATTCAATAATTCAAAGAGCATCTAAAAGATTCAAACAAATAAATTTGGGCACCAAAAAAGAGCAGAAATAGAAAATAGAATAAATCACTACGCACCAATTGTTTGACTATATTCTATGCATGTTCCTTATTTTATCTATTTATTTATCAGAATAAATACAATTTATTAATTGCTTTTTGGAGTGGGCTCTTAGATCATGCAAAGTAACTGACCAAATCAACTTTCATAATAAACTTTTAGGACCACAACTATGATTTAATTAGTCGAGGTCCACTATCTTTTTTTGGTAATATTCGATTTTTTATAATGAGATGTACTAAAAATAGGAGTATCAAGGTTGAAGAAAATAATATTATTTAATTTGGGTCAAAAAATATAAAGCATTTTTTGCAAAGCTTATTTTACGATCCTGATCCCTTTTTATTTGAAAGAATGCTTAATATTATTAATAAAAAAATAAACAAATTTACTGGGTATGTTGTTGTTGTAAAACAAAATAACAACTTTAGACGTAGATAGTATATTCTGAAACTTAAAGAAATAGAAAATTTAAAGCATCATTATCATAAGATAATATACTTTTGCTTGGGTTCGAAGACTGGCTTTATTTATATATTTTATTTTTATTTGATTAGAACGAAACTATGCTAATCTAGGAGTTAAATACGGACCTGAGATACGTAAGAAATACGGGCCACCTGACATTGCAACAATAAGAAAGAGATTAATTTAATAGTATTGTACAACAAGAAAATGTAGTAACAAAGTTTAGTTTTAGACAAAAATGGCAAAAAAAGAAACACAACTTGGGGCGAGGGGACATATGCATAATATTTAAGAATTATAGCAGGGTGGGTGGGGTGGGGCGGTCGATTCGATTCGATTTTGTGTGCTATCTGTTCGGTTTATAAATATCCTCAATCAATAACCAAACCGATAAGATATTCGTTGTCAGTTTTTGATTTATCAGTTTTTGATCCTTAACTGTTCGATTTTCAGTTTAACCAATAAGAAAATGATCCGCTAATTCTTTTGTTGCTTTCTCTTATTTTCTTTTGTTCATGTATATACTATATACTGTGGCAGATTCAATCTAATGTCAACTCAACAAAATAAACCAAAATAAAAAGCCCTAATTTTGTTCGAGAAATAAGAGAATAAGGCAATAAGCGTGCTTGACTATCTGTTGTAAGAATTTTAAATTTATTTTTTTTATTTAAAAACAAACATTCAACGTCACAATTATATAATTAGGGATGAAAAGGTAATTTTAATATATGTTTATTGGGTTATCAATTTAACCAACAACAACAACAACAACATACCCAGTGAAATTCCACATTGTGGGTCTGAAAATGGTAGAGTGTACACAGACCTTACCTCTACCTTGGTAGGTAGAGCGACTGTTTCTGAGAGACCATCGGCTCAAGACAAAGCATAAGCCCAAGCAAAGTAAGACACACAAAGTGCGTAAGTCATGACAACGCATTCTGAAAATGAAAGAAGCAAAAAGAGGCAATAGCTAATGCAAGTAAATAAGACAAACAAAATACACATAGCTGCATAAATCAAACGACAAGGGACTATAAGGCAATATGATAGGATAAGCGAGCCTACAATAATAATATTACAACTACCAGTTTGTAAACGTAAGCAGAACTACGCTGGACTATCTACTATCTTTCTACCCTAATGCGTGTCCTCCATAACCCTCTATCTAAGGGCATGTCCTCAGTGAGTTGTACCTGCATCATATCCCGCCTAATCACCTCTCCCCAATATTTCCTCGGCCCACCTCTACCCCTTATGTACCAGTCCATAGCCAACCTTTCACACCTCCGCACTGGAGAATTTATGTCTTTCCGAACCATCTCAACCTAGCTTCTTGTATCTTATCCTCCACCGAGGCCACTCCCACTCTGTCCCTGATATCATCATTTCTAATTCTATCCCTCCTTGTATGCCATCACATCCATCTTAGCATCCTCATCTCCGCAACTTTCACCTTTTGGATGTGTGAAGTCTTGACCGGCCAACACTCCGCCCCATACAACATGGTCGATCTAACCACCACCCTATAGAACTTGCCTTTAAGTTTTGGTGGCACCTTTTTATCGCACAATACTCCAGATACGAGCCTCCATTTCATCCACCCTGCCCCAATACGATGTGTGACATCGTCATCAATCTCTCCATTCTCTTGGATAATAGACCCGGGGTACTTGAAGATCCCTTTCTTTGGAATGACCTGGGTATCAAGCCTCACCTCCACGCATGTCTCAAGGTCGCTCTCGTCACTAAACTTGCACTCCAAGTATTCTGTCTTGGTCCTACCCAGCCTGAACCATTTAGACTCCAAAGTCTGTCTCCAAACCTCCAGCTTAACGTTCACTTTGTTGCGGGTCTCATCAATCAGAACTATGTCTTCTGCGAATAACATACACCATGGTACCTCCCCTTGGATTTGTCGCGTCAGTCCATCCATCACCAAGACAAATAGGAATAGGCTAAGAGTTGATCCTGGTGCAACCCCATCATCACTGGGAAGTGCTCCGAGTCTCCTCCTACTGTCCGTACTCTAGTCTTGGCTCCATTAAACATATACTTGATTGCCCTAGTGTATGTCACAGGTACACCTCTAACCTCCAAACATCTCCATAGAACCTCCCTAGGGACTTTGTCGTATGCCTTCTCGAGGTCGATGAAAACCATATGTAAGTCTCTCTTCTTCTCTCTATACTACTCCACCAACCTCATAATAAGATGGATGGCTTCTGTAGTCGACCACCCCGGCATGAATTCAAACTGGTTCTCGGAGATAGACACTCCTCTTCTCACCCTCATCTCCACGACTCTTTCATAGTGTGGCTTAGCAGCTTGATACCCTATAGTTGTTGCAACTCTGGATATCACATTTGTTCTTGTACAAAGGAATCATTGTACTCCACCTCCATTCTTCGGGCATCCTCACCGTCTTAAAAATGACGTTAAACAACTCCGTCAGCCACTCCAAACCTGCCCTGACTACGCTTTTCCAAAATTCAACTGGGATCTCATTAGGGTTATCAATTTAACCATTAACTAAATTCTTAAAACCGAAAACCGAACCGATAACCCGATAAAAAAATTTACAAAACCGTTTACAAACGGTTAACCCAATAACCCGACACCAATAAATGAATAACATTTTTATTGGTTCGGTTTTTTAGTTAAATTGGTTTTTACACACCCCTAGGGGGAACAGGAAGAGTTACACTTTAAGGGTCTGTTTGGTAAGCAGGAAATATTTGATGAAAAAATGAATTATAACTTTTTCATATTTGATTGGCCAAATTGTTTGAACAAATATTTTCCCTAAATTTACATTTTTATGAAAAAGTTTAGGAAGTCGTTTTCCAGAAAATCCATATAGATACCGTGTTTTCAGTGAAAGCATGTATCTTTTTATCAATTTGGTTTTTAAGTCAAATAAAACTCAAAATTCGGTAGTTTGTTTGTGAAAGACTATCAAATAGTCAAGTTCAAGGGCAATTGAGGCTTTATTTTTATTTTTATTAAGATTAAAACATTTGAATATGTATATATATCCGAACATTAAGATGTGTGATAAGATTAAAATTTCTTAATCTAAATACACATCTGAATAACAAAATCGGTATATTAAATAACCAAGACCGTTTATTTTCTCAATTTATGAATGTACAAAATTTATCTTTATTTTAAAATTGATAAATATAAATTTATATTAATATGGTGGCTAATGGTAAAATTTATATTGATGGTGGCGATGGCTAATGGAGGTGGTTGTGGGTACCAACTAGGGGTGATAGTGTTGAATGATTGTGGTGGTTGTTGATACGTGGTAGCTAATGGTGATAATGTCTGACAGCATGTTAGCTGATGGTGGCAGTTGGTGATGATGGCTGAAAATTAGGGTGTCTGTTAGTGATAGCTAATGAAGGTTTAGATGACTAATAGTGGTGGTTGATGATATATAGTGATGACTGATGGTAGTGATTGCCAGTAGTGAACGATGATAGGTGGTAACGGTGGTTGATAATAATGATTGTAAATGATGGTGATGATTTATTATGGTGATCGTTGATATCTTAATTATATTAATTAATTAAGATTTGTTAGATCTTAGTCACTAAGATCTATTCAAACCCATTAAGTGCTTGTGAAAAAAACAAAAAAATAAAGGCACTCATTGATTAAGAGTTGCACTATTAAGCAGACATAAAAATAAGTGGACTTAGTGAATGAGATTTGAATGATTGAGATTTAAATATTCGTTAAGTGCAAACATATGAAACCTAAGACTACAAATAGTTAGTGGGCAACTAATACCCGTGCGAAGTTTAGATGGAGGCAAGTGCACAGATAACCGATTTTGGTACCACTATTTAAACCATAACCATGGTATAAAAATTTGCAACTTTAACCACTTCGGAACCAACTTCAAACATACAAGTGCCCCAAGTTAGGCTTTCTAGATAAGAACTTCAAATATTTTGACTTGTTCGGTTCTAAACTTCGATAAAAATGTTTTAAGTTTGACTTGATAGTTCCAAACTTCAGAGATAAAAGTTCGAAGTTTGTTTTGATAATCTCAATCTTTAAATATTTTTGTGTAAACTTTGGCTTGGAAATTTCAAACTTCAGACATATTTATCTAAAGTTAACTTTGTTAAATTATTCATTTCATTTCACTCATTGTACCTCATCGGTACATCAATTAAAATATTCATTTTCAACTTGTAATTGTTTTATTCATGCATTTAAAGTCAATCATGATACCTCATTTTATTTTATTTCACTCATAGTACTCAATTTCATGCATCAAATCTCGATTTTACAATACAATTAATTAGAACATTGACTAGAGTGTTTGTTAACCAATATCGAGCAAAGCTTTTAAAGCAGAAAAAGGAGGAGAAGCGAAGGAGAAGCAAATTTATCTAAAGTTCGCATACAAGCTTCATACTAGCTATTTGTGCACAAACTTAAACACTAGCTACCCTTTAAATAATAATGTCCAAGTAGGGCACCCCATAACGTTTTACATTTACATGAATATTTAGGTATTTCACCTCCTATAAATTAGAATAGATGGAAAATATATAATATGATGTATGATATAATTATACTAAATAAATGGAGGGAGTCTTTTTTTTTTTTTTTTTTTTAATAAGCCATCACCTTAGGTTGTGATCCCTTTGGTGTGGGGAGAGGGGAGGTTAGGCTTGACCTCTATCATGTCTATTAATGCAAAAAATTACATATGTTAGAGGGGGATATGGACCAATACCTCTAACCAAGAAAATCTGCACAACTTAATACCAAAAATATGAGAAGAAGGATTAAGCCTATGCATTATCCTTCTCTAGCAACATATAAACCATTCAACTTACAAAAAATTGCATTTATCATATTTTCTTCTCATAGAAGAAAACCTCTATTTATCCAGTTGAATCAAACCTTTAACTTCATGAGGTAACAGATTATGGGAAGTGTAAAAGGTTTTTCTTCCACTGGCAGATGCAAGTTTAGCAAGAAAATCAGCAACACCATTAGCTTCTTTGTAACAGTGCTTGAACATCACTGTTTCATTGCCTTTGGTAGCATTATAGATAAAAAAATTCAGCTTCATGTTGGTAGTGGTCTTCGGATTAAGAATATCAACGATAACCGTGGAGTCCATTTCAATTAGAATATTGTTGAAGCTATTTTCCTTACACCACTGGATTTCATACTCTGATGTTTTTGCTTCTGAGTAATTGTTGCTGCAACATTCAACAGGTTTGGAAAAGGTTATGTAGAAGTCACCATTGTTGTCTCTTATAATGCCACCTATACCAGCTTTTCCTTTGTCTTTGATGTAACTTTCGTAACATTCACTTTAAACAAACCTTATTCTGTAAATTGCCAAGTAACCTGAGTAATATTGACCACTGTGAAAGAAATAATCCCCTTGATTATTTTCATTGATTGAATAGGTATATATACAAGTTACATCTTTCCATAATACTACAAATCCTTTTCCTATTCTACTTCTAAATCCTTATTCTACCATAATTCTAACTATACAATTATGGTAGGTGTATAACACTAATTAAGGTATCCTTTTTATTACAATATACTACAAATATATATACCATATATACTACAAATGTTTCTGGCCGAGAGGCCCAACTCATTCTGTTTAACACACCCCCGCGATCATAGCGGGCGGTTTTCGAACGCTGAGACTGTCCCTAAAATCTTCAAAGAGAACCGCTGGTAGACCCTTTGTAAAGATGTCTGCAATTTGATAACGAGACGGGACATGGCATACGCGAACTTGACCCTTTGCAACCTTTTCACGGACAAAGTGAATGTCCATTTCGATATGCTTGGTGCGCGGTGTTGAATCGGGTTACCGAAAGGTAGATGGCACTAATGTTATCGCAATATACCAAGGTTGCCTTCGAATGGGACAATGAAGCTCCAAAAGCAAATTACGTAGCCAACATGACTCGGAGACCACATTCGCTACCCTCGATATTCGCTCTCGCACCGGAGCGTGACAGAGTTGCTTGACGTTTTGCCGACCATGAGACCAAGTTGTTGCCAAGGAACATACAAGAGCGAAGTCGACCGTCCGGTGTCGGGACAACCACCCCAATCGCATCCGTGTAAGAGACAAGTGTGGATGTAGACGAAGGATACAAGTGCAACCCATAGTCCAGTGTCCCCCGAATATACCGAATGATGCGTTTGATTGCATTCATGTGCTCAACCCCGGGATCATGCATGAATAAACACACCTATTTGAACCGCATATGTAATATCCGGTCCGGTAAAGGTAAGATCGGAGGGCCCCCGCAAAAGCGCGATAGCGAGTCGGGTCCTCGTATGGTGCACCGTTGCGGCACTCGGCTTTGGGTTTGCATCAACCGGAGTGGAAGTGGACTTACAGGATGACATCCCGGCCCTCTCGATGATCTCGGAAGATACTTCCGTTGAGACAGAAACAAGCCACCGAATGACGCCGGACGGCAATCCCCAAAAAATAACTCAACGGCCCCAAGTCCTTCATAGCAAATTCGAAGCGAGCATGGCCATGATAGGCGACGCAAAGCATCGGAGGAGGCGGTCAAGATGATATCATCCACATATAACGAATATAGGCCAATGACGAACCACGGCGGTAGATGAACAAAGAATTGTCGACCCTGTGTGTGTGAACCCAATAGTCGAAACAAAATCGCAAATCGTGTATACCAGGCACGTGGGGATTGCTTAAGCCCATATAATGACTTCTTCAACAAACGAGACATGATGAGGGCGGTTGGGATCCCCGAAACCCAACGGCTGATGCATATAGACCTGTTTCCTTGAGGTCACCATGTAGAAAGGCATTCTTGACATCCAACCGATGGATTGGCCAAGTCTTTGAAAGAGCCAAGCTAAGCACGGTGCGAATGGTAGCCGGTTTGACCACCGGACTAAACGTCTCACCACAATCAATTCCAACCTCGCCGAGTCTTACCATCACCAACGATCGCGCCTTATGTCGAGCAAAGGACCCATCCGAATTCTCCTTATGAGCAAAAATCCACATAGACCGATAATATTAGTACCATATGGACGGGGCACCAACTCCCACGTCTTATTATCAATAAGAGCATTATATTCATCGGTCATAGCCATTTTCCAATTAGGGTCATTTAATGCGGACACAGGATTGCGGGGCAAGGGGGATTTAGAGACATTAGAATGTAAATTAAAATGTCTTTTAGGTGTAAAAATGCCCCGCTGACTACGAGTGACCGGTCTATGACTCGAGGAAGAATTAATGGAATTTTGGGAATTTTCGGGCTCGGGACGGACGGGCGCGGCGGGCGGTGGGCCCGCTTGGCCCAAATCGGTAGATGGGCTCGGTTTCGAGACCGGTTCAGAATTGGGTGGACCGGCCCAATAGCCGGAAGGCTGTTCCGGTGGTCGGGAACAAAGAGGGGGCGACAAGATCTTGTGGGACCAGCGGGCAGTGGGCCCGCTGGAGGATTTTGGGTACGGGAGATGTCCGAAAAATTCCGAATAATATACGGGGATATTTGGTCATCCAAAAAATTATACGACTTAGGTTCGGGAGTATGAATTTTCGTAAATGGGAATTGAGTTTCATCAAAAATGACATGGCGATTGATTATGATTTTCTTGGAGGATAAATCAAAACACTTATAACCACGATGATTCGATGGATAACCCAAAAACACACACGGGGTAGACCGAGCCTGAAGTTTGTTAATTGTGGTGGATGGAAATAACGGATAGCACAAGCACCCAAAAATCCGAAGGTGAGAATAAGAAGGGTTCTTATTAAATAGGATTTTGAGGGGGGAAGAATATGTCAGACCTTTAGACGGAATTATGTTAAGAAGGTAAGTGGCCATTTGTAGAGCATGATGCCAAAAATACGGAGGTATGGAGGCATGGATTAGGAGAGTTCGGACAATGTTATTTATGGAACGAATTTTGCGTTCGGCTTTCCCATTTTGTGAAGATGTATGAGGACATGAAAACCGAAAATTTATCCCATGAGTAGCACAAAATTCTCGAAACTCCCTATTGTCATACTCTTTCCCATTATCACATTGAATATTTTTTATTTCTCTTTCGAATTGAGTACGAATGAACGCTCTAAATTTTATGAAGACGGAAAACACTTGTGATTTATTCGCAATTGGAAACGTCCACAAAAATCTAGAATAATCATCTAAAAAGAGAACATAATATCGATGACCCATTGAACTAAGAACAGGAGATGTCCATAAGTCGCTATGAATAATGTCAAATGGCATAGAAGTATGAGAATTGGAGTCTACAAATGGCAACTTAACAATTTTTCCTAATGAACAAGACTGACAAATTGGAGTACGACTCGTACCCTTACAAGAAATAAAGCTATTTTTATCTAAAAGCGATAAAATAGAAGATCCCGGATGACCCGAGACGAGCATGCCACATGGAAGGAGAGATGGCCGCAAAAGGCGATGGCAAGGTGGACTCGATGGACGAAAACCGGGCATGATAGGATATAGATCCTCCCTACTATCACACCTCATGAGACAACTCCCCGTCTTGAAATCCTTCACAGAGAAACCGAAAGGATCAAATTCAACAGAAACAGAATTATCATTTGTGAACTTTCGGACGGACACTAAATTTTTAATCAATTTAGGAGCATGTAAAGTATTTTTCAAGAGGAGTGGCGGATTGGGGGAGACAACGTTTTTTCGACCATACCCTAGAATTGGAATAGAAGCGCCATTACCAATAATTATCCCCGAGGGGTGCTCAAATTGGAATAAGATGAGAGAGTACCGAGTCGGAAGTCATGTGAGTAGTGGCCCGGTGTCCATGTACCAATTTTGATCCGGTTGAGTCAATCCCAACGTGTGCATCGCGGCCTCGATATCGGTCCGAGTAGGGCTGTTGCATGATGGGCTTGCGGAGGTCGGGGCCCAAGAACTCCCGGCCGTGCCGGTCCCGGCCCGTAACTACTACCACCTGCCCGCCGCCGGGCCACCGGCGGTGGGCCGCCACCGCCGGGCATTGGGCCCGGATGTTGGCCGCCCCACCGGCCGCCGGGAATTTCCCGCCGCTTTTTGGTATGGGCCGCCGGCCCACGGTCCACTGCCATCGCTCCATCGCCATGGGCCCCCCACCGCTGGGCCCATGGGGGTGGTGGGCCACCTTGTTCATTGGATGGGACCCACCGACGCTTTGCCGACTACCGGAACCTCCACCATTACCACCGCGTTTGCCCCCGCGGTTTTTGTTATTATTTTTGCGATTATTCTTGCCGCCACCATGATTATGGTTTTGGCCCGAATTATTAACAAAACTCGAAGGATTAGGAGAGGATGCCATCATGACAACTGGACTTGCTCCGGTCGCCGCCTTTTTTAGCCAAACCGGCTTCTTCCAACGTAAGCATGGAGCGGGCTTGATGGAAGTCGGGAAGAGGGTTGCTTTGGCGAAGGAGAGTGCCGACACCATTATAGGCCTCCGAAAGACCGGCAACCAACCGTAGAACTAGACGATTATTTGTCACCGGTGCGCCAACATTACGGAGTTGATCCGCCAATTCCTTTAGTTTCTTGCAATATGCGAAACGTTTGGAAATACGTCCATTCGAACGAGAGAGAATTCTGCTCGAGTGTGACGATACGGGAATGTTGGTTGTCTTGGAATATGTCACGCAATCTATTCCATGCAGCCATAGCCGTGGTATCGGGCTCCATAATCGTCTGTAGAAGGTCCACTGAAATAGTGGCGTATATCCACCGAAGAACGGTAGCATCAAGTGTAATCCACACCTCAGGATCCTCCGCAGGAAGGGGTCTAGCGGGAGGAATTATGTGATGAAGAACTTGATAAGAGATAGCGTGAATTTTAAACAACTCCGCCCACGTTGCATATTGAACGTTTTCCATCTCAAGGACAATAGGGACACTGAGCTTGATATTGGAAACCGTGAGGGCAGGGTGAAAATTGTTCTTAGACATATTTGAAAGAACAAAGAAGGAGGATAAATTTAAGAGAGGTTTTTTTTGAGAGCGGAAGACGAGATATTTGGAGAGAAAAACCCGAGGGAGGGGGGGGGGGGTTCTCGGCCAAAGAGGCAAAAGTTTGAGAGAAGAAAACTTTTGGTTTAGACCTAGTCTCTTGATACCATGAAAGAAATAATCTCCTTGATTATTTTCATTGATTGAATAGGTATATATACAAGTTACATCTTTCCATAATACTACAAATCCTTTTCCTATTCTACTTCTAAATCCTTATTCTACCATAATTCTAACTATACAATTATGGTAGGTGTATAACACTAATTAAGGTATCCTTTTTATTACAATATACTACAAATATATATACCATATATACTACAAATGTTTCTGGCCGAGAGGCCCAACTCATTCTGTTTAACACACTGGATGCAACTTTTCAATGTTCTCATAAAACACAAGCCAGTTTAGTTTCCTGTGAGGATACAGTTAGGGATTACCACATTCATTACAGCCTTAATATTTCAGATTATTTGATATTTCATCTTTCTCTTATTCATCTTCATTTGATCATCAAACTTGCAAGAGGTCCACTATTTTCAGATTTCCCAACAAATAAAGATTGGGGCAACTTGAATAATAAGCTTATGGACACTGTTATTAGTTTTATGCTTTCACCAATTCTGAATGGTTCTTTTGATAGGGCCTGACTGATGAATTATGCCAAGAAAAGCACCTATGTATCTCCAAATATAATTTGCCACTTTACCATAAGTAAAGGTGTAATTTGTGTAATCAGTGACTGGGATAGTACAACAAAAACATACAGCATTGGAATAGATGCCTAATCTGCCGATAGCTTCATTAAAAGACAACTTTTCAAGGTACAATCTCCATACTAAGAAGGACATCTTGAAAGGTATGGATCTGTGCCAGATGTTGCTCAAGAATTTATCCTTCTACTTTTTATCCCTAATGAGATGCCAAGCAGATTTGTTAGAATACCTTCTATCCTCAGTGCAATCCCATATTGGATCATCTTCTTAATTATCAGGGGTCAATCTCAATACCCTCAATGTCTTGGACAATATTTGAAGGTAGGATGCAAGAAAGATTCTTGTCATCCCATTTCATATTGAGCATGAACTCCTTGACTGATAGAGTAGCTAGTAAATCATCACAGCAGATGGAAGGGATCAGAGCCGGTGGACCATGCTTAGTCAGTCCATGTATCCCACCAGAATCTTCAGCTTTATTTTTGGTCCATACCAAGTTTTTTCAACTTTGAGAATTGCCAGTAATCCACTTTTTCTGAGCTATATGCTTGTAAGCACAATACTTTTTTTTCATAAACTCAGCCCATAAGGATTGTTTAGTCCTTAACCTCCACCATCTTTTAATAGATAAAGTATTGGATATATTAGGAAGACTTCTAATTCCTACACCACCTTCATCTTTGGGATAACATAAGGTTTCCCAAGAACTCCAGTGGTATTTCCTTTTTTCAACAGAAGACCTCCATTAGAATCTAGCCATATGATTCTCAATAAGCTTAATAGTACCTTTGAGAGGATTTAAAGTAGATAAAGTATAAGTAGGCAAAGACTGGAGGACACCTTTGATCAAAACAGCTCTCCCACCAACTGCGAGCATTTTTTCTTGCCAACTATTCATTCTTTTAACTATTCTTGCCACCATGCCATTAAAATACTCTATTTTCTTTCTACCAGAGTAAATAGTGCAGCCTAGATAAGTGAATGGAAAAGACTTCTCACTTCTCCATATAACCAGGGCATTATCTAAGCCTATTAATTCTGTAAGGACTAGTCTTTGCACTAGTTAGGAAGAAACTTTTACTCTTATTAACCTTTTGTCCAGAGGATTTTTCATAGTGTTTAATCTGCTTCATCATTAGCTTAACAATTTTTGAATTCCCACTAGTGAAAATAACAATATCATCTGTATAGGCTGGGTGATTTATCTGAGGACCTCTCTTATTCATAGAGAAAGGAACAAAATTGTTGTGAGTAGAGCTGGGGAAACTGAACCACCTTACTTGAGAGTTGAGACCTTGAAAAGAATCTAAGAATCCTTGTCTGGTTCCATTGACAAGTATGGAATACCATACATTGGAGATAATTCTTCTAATCATATCAATCCACTCTTCCTTAAAGCAAAATTTCTGCAGCCACCTTGAATAGAAATGACCATGAAAGCCTGTCATATACCTTTGCCATATCAAGTTTCATGACCATATTACCACCTTTGTTAGGCTTACTAATGTCATGTACAATTTCTTGTGCTAACATCACATTTTCAGTAATATACTGGAAAAATTTAATGGAAATGCACACAAATTAGATAAAAATTACCCACTCGATATTTATATCAAACCAATAAAAGGATGACATATGTTTGTATATACACCTTTAGCACTTAATCATAGTTAATTAATATATATTTTTACTTCATTAAATTACCTAACTATTTCCTCCATCCCAAAAAGATTCTCTTACTTTCCTTATTAGTTTGTTCTAAAAAAATTGACGAATTTCTATATTTATAAACAATTTAACTTTATGAATAATTTACAGTCATTCAAATATCTAAGACTTGTTTTAAACCACACATTCTAAAAATCTTCTTTAATTTATTAAACTTCATACCAAGTTAAATTAAAACAATCTTTTTGGGACGAAGATAGTATAATATAATCCACAAGACATCTTTATAAAAAAGAAGAAAAAGATGTAAGGTCTAATTTACCTTTGTGCCTTTTTTATATCCCATTTAATTATTTTTCTTTTTCCAAGTGGCTTTACCCCTTTGGTGACCTGAAATGGGCACAATCAAGCTAATGGTCTTTATTTGAAAGCTCACATTTTTTCATTTTCATGGTCAGCGATTATCACCTATATATGTACTAATTATTATATATCCAATAATTATTTAAATTTTGTCTGAATATTCATTATCCAGCACTTTCTTTATACATATTGGTGGATCACTTTTTTGTTTAACAAACAAACCCAACAAAGGTTCTTGTTCAAACCCTAGACTTCACCAATCTTGATACTTCCAAGATCGAATCATTTTGTTTGTTTTTCTGCCAAGAATTTAAAGGGTTTTCTGCTAATTGAATCTCTGAGGTGGGTTTTGATTTTCACCAAAAAATCATGTGCTTTTTTGGTGTTTTTGTTTGTTTAATTTATCTGAAAATCAAGATTTTAGAATGCTGTATTTTGATTTGGTGGCATTAGTTTAAAGATCATCCCATAAAGGTCGAGATAAGGTCTGCGTATATCCTACCCTCTCCAGACCCCAGTTTGTGGGATTACACTGTGTATGTTGTTGTTGTTTAGTTTAAAGATCATATGTTTAGCTAGTTTCTTCATATGGGTTTGTCTGATTTATTTCAATTCTTGGGTTTTTTTAATCTTTCTATTTTTGTTTGTGGTTTGGATTTATGGTTTGCGACTGATTGGGGATATCTTGGGGCGGGGTTTAAGCTCGTAGTGTTTGATGTATTGCAATGAATTAGGCCGAAAAGGAAAGGAATGAATATAGAGGATTCATACAGACCACCCTACTAGTTTGAGACTGAGGCGTTCTGTTATTTGTGTGTAACTTTTTTTTGATAACCGTGGTGTCCGGGCCAACGTGAGTACACCTTGACTAATTGCATGGTTTACCTGACACCTCCCACCAGCAACAGGTAGCAGGTAACTCTGTCTACCAAGGATAGGACAGATGAGAAGAAAGTTCGTCTGATTTGTTTCAATTAGCGTTTTTTTTCTTTCTATTTTTGTCTCTGGTTTGGATTTATGGTCTGTGACCAATTGGGATATCTTGGGTTAGGGTTTTATGTTTGAGCTAGTTGTATGTGAAGTCCTAGTGTTTGATTTATTGCAATGAATTTGGCTGAAAAAGAAATAAATTTATATGAAGGGTTCATATAGACCGACCCTACTAGGTTGAGACTGAGGGATTCTAATTGTTGTTGTTATTTGTATGTAACTATTTTTTCAATAACTGTGGTGTCCGGGCCAGCTTGCGTACACCTCGACTAATTCCATGGGATACCTGCTACCTCCCACCATTAACAGGTAGGAGGTAACTCTGTTCACCAAGGCCAGGACAATGGGAAGAAATCACTTAGGGGTTGTTTGGTCTGGTGTATATGAATAAACTGAATAGGGTGTTTTAGTAATATGCTAAGATTAGTAATGTTGGGATAAGTTATGCTATACTATAGTTAGTTATGATGGAATTATTTTTTATCGACTGTTTGGTTTGTTGTGTTAAATAACATGCATTGCATAATTTCTAAATAGTACTGAATAGGATGTATTAGAATTAGGAATAGTATTGATATTGCTAATGCGATGGTTTAATATGTATAAATATAGTACTGTATAGGTATTTATACATAGGTTAAAAACACTATCAAACAAGGTATTAAATAATACCAAAGCTAATACTGGTATTATTTTCTCTAGTGCCTCCGACCGAACGACCCCTGTGTGTTTTTGTTTCTTCTGGGATTTATACCCGAGACGTTATTTGTATGTAACTTGTATTGTTTGATGTCGTTGCAGGTAATTAAGAACTATCCAATTAAGGGGTTGAGGCTGCATTGTAGGGAGACGTCTTTGCGCTTGGAAAAGACACTGAAGAATATTAGTAAAAATGATTTCGAGATCGTATACCAACCTTTTAGATTTGGCATCTGGGAATTTCCCGACAATGGGAAGAGAGAGAGACCGGAGACGGATGCCACGGGTGATGACAGTAACTGGGAGTATTTGTGAACTGGATGATGACCAAGCTCATAGTGTTTCATCTGAAAATCCGTCTTCGCTAGCCGGTGATCGGATGATTGTAGTGGCAAATCTTTTGCCCCTGAAAGCAAAAAGGAGACCAGACAATAAAGGCTGGAGCTTTAATTGGAATGAGGACTCGTTAATTTTGAGACTTAGGGATGGTTTACCTGAAGACATGGAAGTTATATATGTTGGTTTATTATGTGTTGACGTTGACCCTATTGAACAGGATGATGTTTCTAATTATCTGTTGGAGAAGTTTAGATGTGTTCCTGCGTTTCTTCCGCCGAATATCGTGGAAAAATATTACGAGGATTTCTGTAAGAGGCATTTGTGGCCACTTTTTCATTACATGTTACCGTTTTCGCCTGATCACGAAGGTCGGTTTGATCGCTCTATGTGGGAAGCATATGTGTCTGCCAACAAGCTTTTTTCGCAGAAAGTAGTTGAGGTTCTGAATCCCGAGGATGACTTTGTTTGGATTCACGATTATCATTTGATGGTTTTGCCTACATTCTTAAGGAGGCGGTTCAATCGTTTGAGGATGGGTTTTTTCCTTCACAGCCCGTTTCCTTCGTCCGAGATTTACCGGACTCTTCCCGTTAGAGAGGAAATACTCAAGGCTTTGCTCTGTGCTGACATCGTCGGGTTCCACACTTTTGATTACGCACGACACTTCCTCTCTTGTTGCAGTCGGATGTTGGGTTTAGAGTATCAGTCTAAAAGAGGTTATATAGGGTTAGAATACTATGGAAGGACGGTAGGCATCAAGATTATGCCAGTCGGGATACATATGGGTCATATTGAGAACATGAAGAAACTTGCAGCTAAAGAGTTAAAGCTTAAGGAGCTAAAGCAGCAATTTGAAGGAAAAACCGTGTTGCTTGGTGTCGACGACCTGGATATTTTCAAAGGTATTAATTTAAAGCTTCTAGCTATGGAACACATGCTTAAACAGCATCCGAAGTGGGAAGGCCAGGCTGTGTTGGTCCAGATTGTGAATCCTACGAGGGGTAAAGGAATAGATTTAAAGGAAATACAGGCTGAGATACTCGAAAGTTGTAAGAGAATCAATAAGCAATTTGGCAAGCCCGGATATGAACCGGTAGTTTATATCGATAGGCCGATATCGAGCAGCGAACGCATGGCGTATTACAGTATTGCGGAATGTGTTGTTGTTACGGCCGTGAGGGACGGGATGAACCTAACTCCTTATGAGTACATCGCTTGTCGACAGGTAGGGGTGTAAAAATGTGCGGGTTGGTCTGAATTTGGGCGGGTCAAAATGGGCTAAAAAGTGGGTTATCATAACCCAACCCCGCCCAATTCTTACTAAGTTTTAATTCCTTTGTTTTTTTATAATTTTTTGGTACCTAATAAAACTCCCCACTTGTGGGATGACACTGGGTATATTGTTGGTACCTAACAAAACTATTTTATCTTTGTTATGGCTGTATATTAACATATCAAATAAGAAAATGTCTTTTTAACAATATTTTGATAAGATTTCTCATGAGTCAATTTGGGCTACATATCAGCCCAATTTTTTGATGGGCTGAGATAATAAATGGACGGGTCAATGACTAGCCCAAATTTGGGCGGGTTGGGCAGGTCATGTTCTCACGGGGTGATTTTTCCATCTCTATCAACAGGGAATGTCTGGTTCAGAAGCTGATTCAGATGTGGATGGGCCTAAGAAGAGCATGTTAGTTGTATCTGAATTCATCGGGTGTTCACCTTCGCTGAGCGGGGCGATCCGGGTCAACCCGTGGAACGTTGAAGCAACCGCTGAGGCAATGAATGAGGCGATATCTATGGCTGAACCGGAAAAGCAGCTACGTCATGAAAAGCATTATCGTTATGTTAGTACCCACGATGTTGGTTATTGGGCGAGAAGCTTCTTGCAGGATATGGAGAGGACTTGTATAGATCACTTCAGAAAAAGAACGTATGGCATTGGTTTGGGTTTTGGATTCAGAGTTGTGGCCTTAGATCCGAACTTTAGAAAGCTTTCAATTGATGATATTGAGTCGGCTTATATTAAGTCTAAGAGCAGGGCCATATTCCTGGACTATGACGGAACCATGATGCCTCAGAACTCTATCATTAAGTCTCCAAGTGCTGAAGTTATCTCAATCCTGAATAGAATTTGTGCTGATCAAAACAACGCCGTCTTTATTGTTAGTGGAAGGGGAAGGGACAGCCTGGACAAATGGTTTTCTCCTTGTAGGAAGCTGGGTCTTGCAGCAGAGCATGGCTACTTTTTGAGGTGTGTTTTTGTTCTCTTTCCCTTTACAATATAGGGTTAATAGCATCTGTGGTCCCTCAGTTGTGGTAAATACTAATTTTAGTCCTTGTGAAATCTGACTAAGCACATTTAACCTTCAATTATTTGAAATGAGCATTTTTGATTATTTTGCTTATGAATATTCACTGCAGGATTATTATCCGTCCCGTCGTTTAATTATCCATCTGTTATATGTTAAACTTGTATCGTTACTCTATAGTTGTGTAATTTCCTTCTAAAGATAGCATGAATATAACATATTTCCTATATGAAAGAACTAAGAGCACACATTTTAATTATTTGAAGGTTAGATGTGTTCAGTCATATATCACAAGGACCAAAATCAGAATTTACCAATAACCAAGGACCAAAAATGCTATTCTCTCTACAATATATGTTCAATGACATCTGCGTGCATGCTGGTCATTCGACTCGAACTGTTTGGATCACATTATTTTACACAGTATAGATCGTTTTGTTTGAGGTTGTTTGCAATAGATGGTTTCTGTTTCTATGATTGGTTCCATTTTCATTTTTCTGGTTTCTGAAGCAGACAGTGTAATATGCTGCTGAAGGTATAATGACAAAAGAGATAGTGGGTACTCCAGATGCAATTAATGGTACATACTTTCTTGACACACTTCTAAGGGTGAAAGAATCATGTATGGCCGACATGTTTCAAAAATTCGAAGTCATTTTACAAAACTATTGTACTAGTCTTTTTTCCTACTCTTACTATGTAATATGAATACACATGCACCCCAAGGGTGTGGCCTAAGTGGGTGGGTTGAGAACAATGAAGTCTCAGGTTCAAATCCCAGTTGAGTGAGCCAAAATACTAGGTGATTTCTTTCCATCTGTCCAAGCCTTGGTGGAGAGTTTTCTGGTACTTATGTGGGTGGGAGGTAGTAGGTACCCCGTGGAATTAATCGAGGTGCTTCTGACCCGGACCCCTGCAGTTTAAAAAAAATGAATAAATACACAGGTTAATTAACTTATTATCGTGCCTGCTCAAACAATGCCACATAAAGTGGGCTGAAGTAATCGTAGTGATTTTGAGGATTACTATATGAACACAACTGGAAGTGTTAAATATCTGAAGCCATATTGCCTTACCAGAAAGATTTCTGAAGCTATACTGGTTGTTCATCGTATATCCTGCTCCGTAACTGGACATGATCCAAACGGCTTATCCCTATCTCAAGGTTGGTTTGATGAAACTGAGGGTGTGTTTAGAAATCCAACTTGGAATTGGATTTGGATGTAATCGGGGCTGGTCTGGACACCATCGTTGTATTAAAAAGTATTGAAGTAGTTATGGTGAAGTTAGTTTGATAGGGAGAACATCATATCATAAAGGAAATTTGTGGGTCAAGGTGCATTTAGTATGATATTTTGTCTTCTCTCTCAAAACTAAAATGGTTATGGTAAGTGTAACACTATTTAGTCTTTCTCTTTTTGACGTCTCTTTCTCTTGAGGAGCCTTCTTTGCTTCTCTTTCCTTCTCTTTCCTTCTCTTGAAGCTACCGTCAAACATAAGGGACCATTTTTGTCATGTGCCCTCCTTGTATTGGGGGTGCTTAGTTGGGGGTTTGCCGCTCCAAAGGTCACCGTTTAGCTCCCTTTAATTTTGCTGATTTTTTATTTTCTAATGTCACAGGTGGTCGCAAGACAAGGATTGGGAAACGTGCAGTCAGAACTCTGGTTTTGGTTGGATGCATCTTGCTGAACCAGTAATGCAGTCCTATACAGATTCTACAGATGGCTCTTGCATTGAGAAAAAGGAAAGCGCTATAGTGTGGCAGTACGGTGATGCGGATCCTGGCTTTGGGTTTTCTCAGGCAAAGGAGATGCTTGATCATCTAGAGAGTGTCTTAGCAAATGAACCTGTTGCTGTGAAAAGCGGGCAGTTCATTGTGGAAGTCAAACCTCAGGCATGTATACTTAATCCCAGTTACCAAATTGGTTTGTTTCATTCTTATATTCCAAGATTTTCTTTCATCAAAGCTTAAGTGGCATCCTTATATAAGTGAAGCCCATCGTGTTGATATTTTATGCAAGGTAAGGCTGCGTATAATAGACCCTTGTGGTCCGGCCCTTCCCCACACCCCGCGCATAGCTGGAGCTTAGTGCACCGGGCTGCCCTTTTTTTCTAGGCAATTATTTTAAGTAATTTATTCAGTGTAAGATTTTCTCTTTTCTGATTGCTCTTGTCAAGATTCGCAGCATCTAGAATTTTCTTCGTATTGATGATGTTTGACTTATCCTCTTTGGTAGATTTGCAGTCATTCAATTGTCGTTCCTGACACATGGTTTGAGTAACCTTAATCTTCTCATTTTCTTCCTTTCTTAGGGGGTCAGCAAAGGTTTAGTTGCCGAAAAAATCTTTACATCTTTGGTGGAGAGAGCAAAAATGGCAGATTTTGTGCTTTGCATTGGCGATGATCGATCTGATGAGGATATGTTTGAGATCATCGGTGATGCTTTATCCAGAAATATTCTTTCTTATGATACCAAAGTATTTGCTTGCACAGTGGGACAAAAACCAAGCAAGGCTAAATATTATTTGGATGACACTTCAGAGGTTAGATTTATGCTAGAGTCTCTTGCTGACGCAACTATTACTCCAGCGACTTCTTCTGATGAAGAAGCTGAGGACTCGGCTTGAATAGTTAGTTTATCCAGAAATATCCTTCCTACTGCATGTATATTCCAGGTTGGGCCAGTGACTTCATCTCTTTGGTTAGTTTTAGGTTTTAAGAAAATGAAATTACAAATTTCCGCCTCAATCATTCTTTCCTTTTGACATTAATCCATTCTTTTACCCCTTGCCTGGAAGTATTTGTGTGTGAGAAGTGGAGTACTGAAGTTGATTGCAGATTCTTAGTGCATCTTAAAATGTGGGACCCATTGAAGGAAGGAACCGAGACACAGATGTGAGGCATGGTATCACCTATTTTACAAGATTGGCTGGTGGCAGTGAATTTTGTAGAACTAAAAGTTTTGATCACTCCTGAATTATTGCTGGAATCAATAAAGTTCTCATTATTCTTGCAGCTAACATTTATTGCGGTGGATTGGTTGTCTTGCGACTGCATGATACATCGATGGTTAACTTTTCAAAGTACCTTCCTTGGAGTTTATGTAGATTTCAGGTTAGACAAGAATTCTGTCGATGGACATGGAATCGGTTGTGGTAAATAAGCATCAACATGTAGATCGATCGAGTCAATGGCATTTTGGCGATCTTATTATACAGACTCTTTAGTGATGAAAGGGATATTTTATCACCTTGTTTTTTCTTTTGGTTCATTTGGAAAGCATTGTGTTGATACAAGTAATGCAATAATATTATGCTTCTATAAATTGGTAACCTTATGGCATTTTTTACTAATATGATATCTCTCTTTCGGTGTGTCGATCGTTCATTTTGTTATGATGACTTGTGAGTACTATCTCCATGGTATTTTTCTGTTTGTCTGTTCTTTTCCCTTTCCCATTTATTTACATGTAAACCATGTCTAGGCTCCTGCTGCAACGATCTTTTCTGATTAAACGAGAGAGTGCTTTTTATATTTATCGAAACTTGATTTATTTGAATAACATATTTGGGGCCGTAGGTAGGGGTGGATATTCGGTATTTGGTTCGGTATTTTGAAAGTTCGGGTTCGATAATCGGTAGTTGAAAGAAGATACCAAATATCAAACCAAAATAGTTTGGTTCGGTAATTCAGATCGGTAGATCAAACTTCGGTTCGGTATTGTATTCGCCATTCGGTAATACCGTTTAGATGTGCAGCTTCGTAAATAAGAAGTCAAATTAATATACCTAACAAAAAGTAAATTATTAATAAAGTACATTTACGCAGAACAATGCAAGAATAATGAGTCATTCAAGCAATCTTGTATATTAGGCATATAACTTCAAAACTTATTCCCTCACTGTCCATTCAAACAATCAGCGTACTCAAAAATTTTCTAGTCGATTGCAGACTATTCTTTAACTTCTTTATACAATATCAATAACATATAATAAGGGAATTATAAGTATCTGAAGAAGCATATTATTGATTGTTATTTGATGGGCCTGTTAAGTATTAGATATATGGATTATAATTAGGGGTAGACTTGTATTCAATAAATAATTCGGTATTAGGGATTTCCCAAATACCGAACGGTATTGATATGTCGTACCAAATCCAAACTCGAATCCCGTAATTCTTAAATTTTGCTCCCGAATACCGTATCAAATACCAAATTACCGAATCTCGAATTATCGAAATTTCGGGTTCGATTCTGTAATTCGGATTTCGGTAATTTATGCCCAGCCCTAACCGTAGGTCTCTATTATAATTCTTACATGTATGATACTCAATAGAGTTGGAATAATCACATAAATAGTTGCATTTATAGTTATTTTCAGTCTCAAGTCTGTAAAGATACTTCTATTATAAGTGGTAGTGACAATTACGATGATATGCAAGGTAAGGCTGCATACTATAGCTTCGCAGTGACAACCTTAATCGAATGTGTAGGATAGGTGGGAGGTGGTGACACACAACGACCAATCATGAAAGACTACTCTTTCGTCGATCTCACAGTTAGGCAGACTTATACCATTACGCTCACGAGCAGAATCAACGCTTGAGCCTACCTTCACACACCTTTGTGATCCGGCCTTTTTCCGAACCCCGCGTATAGCGAGAGTTTAGTGCACCGAACTTCCCTTTTACATTTTATAGGGCCATTTGTGGTGGAAACTGAGATCTTTGTAAATCTTTCCAGTGTTTTCTTTCTAGATTCTCTATTCCAGTTCTTTCTAGATGCTTTTGGGGCTCCACTAGGGCTTGGGGCTCTGATCTTATGGTAAAACACAACTTGTGATGTGTGAGCTTGGGTTAGGTGTAAGTCACCAGTACAAACTTATCATAAACAAAACCTATTGTTTAAGTGAAGAAAGGTAGAGGAAGTGAGTGGATCCAAAGTCACGGATCTATTACAAGTCATTTTCTATCTTGATTTTGCATTTTATTTCAGACGGTTTCATCGCTGCCTGTTTCTTTCGAACCTTAATCTTAAGAAATTTCTTAAATGAGAAAGCGGTATGTATAATTGATGTATGCCTGAACACTAGTCCAGATTCCAGAATGATATCATGCATGATAGATATCAAATAAGAGTCTTCCTCGTCACAAGGGGCGGATTCATTACTTAAACTCGTATGCTACTGACCCTCGAAATTCTCAGTTATAAATAAAATAAATATGCTTTTGGGCCAAGTAGGTGTGTACTATAATCAAATCCGTTGATGTAGATCAGGTGAGCTGGTTGCTTGCAAAGCAAAAGGACAACCAACTGATAATGATGATTTTTTTTTACCATCTATGTCAGTTTAGATGCTTGATTGACCAATTATCTTTCTAGTTCTTATTCTTGTGATAAGCTTAATGTAAATGATTGGAAAAATATTGAAAAAGAAAAAATTACTGTGAGGATGAACTTGTTACCATGCATTAGTCAACAAATACTCCAGAGTTCCTACGACTCCTCATAAAGCTTGTTGAAGAACACATTAGTCGTTTTTTGTCTTTCACCCCGCGGTTAGGATATCTGGCTTTCACCCAGGAGACCCGGGTTCGATTCCCGGTAACGGAAGTACCCCTTTTTGTCTCATTCTTTTTCCAAAGGAAGATATTTTATCATCACTTTTGACAACTTGACACTCTTTCACAACACCGTTGCTCTAACACTTAGCTAAATTTTCTGTTTGTTTGGTTTATGGGGTCTCTTAGGAGACGATGTTCCCAAGTTTGATTGTAAATGATACTGTTAAATAAGGTAACATACACACAATATACATGTGTATATTGCCTTATGGAAAGATCTCGGATTCTGCCCATAATTGGGCAGTCTCGGTTTCAGCCTATAATTAGGCTCTCGGTTTGTACATAGTAAATAGACAAGAATATTGTATATTAGAAAATGTATGTGTAGTTTATTGTAATGTATTTGTTACCTTAATTAGGAATATACACTACCATAATTGTAGAGTTAGAATTATGGTAGAATAAGATTTTAGGAATAGAATAGGAATAAGATTCTCCTATTTTGTATCTTGTATATATACCTATTCAATTAATGAAAATAATCAAGGGGATTATTTCTTTCAGATACTACTCACTCTTTTGGACATATTATCCTTAACGAAGTATTAAATCTTTTAGTCGAGGCAAAAGGAAGGTGGAATTATTATTAGATTCCATAGGCATCCATAATCTGAGCCACAAAAATACAAAATCAAAATTCCCCCATAGCATTAGTCAAGGTTGACATGTGTAAACTTGTTTCATCTTAATAGATTCGTTCTCTTTGATTTATCACATTCGAGGCTGCACAACCGTGCTCAGACTCTCCTAAAACGTTGTTGCACCCGTATCGGATCCTCCAAAAATGCAATACTTTTGGAAGATCCAACACAACACCATCGACATTTTGAAGAGTTCGAGCAACATCTAATGAAGCCATCAGTACCCTCATATACATGGTACACAAGCAATATTATGTCAATTACTGGATAAAAATGACTGAAGGTATCTGCGGGATTGGCACAAATAGTTGGAGAATAACAAGAAGAATGAGGCTCAGCAAGAACTTACATGTACTAACTAGGGCTGTCCAGTGGGCCGGGTCGGCCCGATCCCGGCCCGGCCCGTCTCGATACCTGGCCCGCCCCGTCCCGATCCCCCAAAATAAAAAAATTGTTGGGGTCGGGGTTCGAATTCGGGACGGGGCCTGGGTTCGTCTCGCCAGTCCGTCCCGATCCCGACCCGTCCCCCTCCCCTTTGCAAAAATAATTGTTGCAACAACGATCAAATTTCGATTTTGGCCGTTGTGTAACGGCCATAACGACCATTTTTGGCCCCCCACCCCATAAACCCCCCTACCCCCTTAATATTTATTTTAACCCCTAAGTTAATATATTTACACTTTAACCCTATTTCTCAACTATAAATAACTCATTTTCCTCACAAATCTTCCTACCATCTCTCAATTTATCTCTCTACAATTCTATAAATCTTCCTACTATTAAATATTATATCAAAGTTAAAAAAATTGGGAGTGAAGTTGGCAACTAGCTTAAGGATCATCCATCGAGCAAAGTTTCAATTTTCAACCTCGATTACACAACGTCGACGTTTGATATCTTTGTTCCTTCTTTAAATTTTATTGTTACTTAATTTTAATTATCGCACTTAATTTTATTTACTTTAATTATTATTTGCATAATTATAATGGAAAGATTGAAACGTGGGATTAGGGGTAAGAATACTTCTTCTAGTAATCATATTCATAGTCCCGATGATTTGATTGATTTCAGTCATATTGATGAAATTGCTTTTTTTAATGATATATCATTAGATGATGAAGTAGATGAATCAGACTTTAATTTAGATGATAATATAGATGACACACTCACTAGTGCACCTCAACCTTAAGCTCAGACTGAGTGTCAGCCTGAAACTGAAACTGAAACGCCTCATATTCCCCTAGTATGAATCGAGGCCCCACAAAACGAAAATTAAAATTAGACGCATGGCATTTTTTTGATAGGGACAAAGAGAATCAACTAGCTAGATGTAAAATTTGTAAAAATATTTATAAATTTAAAACCGGAAAAGGTCAAGGTGGGACGGTAGGTTTATTAAGACATGTACCTAGTGAGCACAAAGATAGGTGGAATTAATACCAGGATAAAAAATTGGGTGTGACAATGCCATCTGAGTCGGGACAAGGTTCACATAGTGTCCCCGACCTAGTACAGGGTCAAATTAACCCGACGACGAGGGGAATTTTCTATCCTAAATACGATAAAAACAAAGATAGGGAAAATATGGCAAAATTAATTGCGGTGGAGGATTTGCCTTTTTTCATTTCCTTCCTCTCCTAGTTTTATTAATTATATTCGAGAAACATATAATCCTGCTTTTAATGGTTTTCCTAGATCAACTCTTAGAAAAGATGTTTTTAAATTTGCAAGTGAATATCAACAATATTTACATTATGCACTGTATCATTTTAATGGCAAAGTGACTATCACTTCTGACATAGGTCGTAGTACTAACGGTAATGATTATTTAACGGTAACATATCATTGGATAGATCAAAATTGGTCTATGCAAAAACGTATTTTAACATATAGATATATAGATGATAGGCACACTGGAAGATTTATTGCAGAAAATATTCAAGAAATTTATGATTACTATGAAATAATTAATAAAATTATGACTATTACATTAGATAATACTTCTTCTAATAATTATGCTATAAAACTTTTAAAACTTAGATTAAGTCCATCTTTTCCTGATCATTTTCATATTAGATGTGCGTGCCATATTTATAACTTAGTTGTAAAGGATGGCCTAAAACTTTTTGAAAACATTCTTGATAAAATACAATTTGCTATAAACTTTATTTTTAAAGGTAAAAAAATATAAAGACGCAAAGAGTATAAAAAAAACATGTCATGATTGTGGATTACCTTATAAAAAAATTTCAGAAGAAGTTTCGACTAGATGAAATTCTCTGTATGAGCAACTACTTGTTGCTTACGATTATAGACAACCTATTACTTTATTATTTAACGCCCATAATAAAAATCCAAGGGATATGCTTGTAGATAATGATTGAGATTTTTTTTAGAACTTAATAGATTTTTAGAGAAATTTTATCAAGCTGCTAAAGAGTTTTTCGATATTTATTATCCTACTATTTCAAATATGTTATTTTATATAGCACTAATATTTTTGTTACTTAATGAATATATGCAAAAACCAACTTATAAGGCATCTATTGAAAAAATGTTTAAAAAATTTTAAAAAATACTCTTTTCCTATCCCCACTATTTATATTGTTGGTGCTGTATTAAATCCAATTATTAAAGTAGACGGTTGTAAAACACTTGTAGAAACGATTTATGATTGTATAGAAGTACTTCCAACAGACCCAACTCACAAACCAACTAAAGAAGAAGTTATGTCTAACATACACACCGAATGCAAACAAGTATATATGTATTACCAACAATAAAGTGCAAATAATCAACCGGCTTCTGTACCATCTTCTACTACTTCGCTGCAACCTTATAAAAAATATGTGGTTTCTGCTGCTAGTATTCAAGGCCTTAGAAATAAAATGTGTAGTAGTTCAACTTCTTCACAAGTTAGCGAATTTGATGTTTATGTTTTGCAGGGTGTTGTACCATACGAATTAATTGTCAATTATGAAGGACAAGAAGACTTGTTGAAATACTGGAGGGAGAATAAGAAGACATTTCTGACACTAACAAAGATGGCCCGAGATGTGTTGAACATTCAAGCGTCATCAATAACGTCTGAAAGCATTTTTTCTGCGGGAAGATTTCAAATAGGAAAGCACAGACATTCATTGCCGGGAGACACATTGGAGATTGCAGTTCTATTCAGAGACTGAATTCGTGCAGAGCGTAGAAGGTGCAGTCAACCGAAGACCAACGAAGAAGAAGACTACAACTACAACGAAATCTTGTCCGATGGAGCAAGAAGTGACGTGAAGAATTTGACAAACAAATTCCAATTCCAACAGAACCCTCAAGTTGTTCCATGTAAATTTCTTCCTCCAATTCTCCATTTAAGAAAGATGTCTTGACATCCATTTGATGGATCTCAAGACCATATACGGCCGCCAGTGCCACTAACACCTGAATAGATGTTATTCTTGTTACCGGCGAGTATGTGTCAAAGTAATCAAGGTCTTCTTTTTGTCTATAACCTTTGACCACAAGTCTTGCCTTATATTTGTCAATAGTGCCATCAGCTTTCATTTTCCTTTTAAAAATCCAGTTTGATCCTAAAGGTTTATTTCCAGGAGGAAAATCAACCAATTCCCATGTATGATTGTTCAAAATTGATTCAATCTCACTATTGACTGCCTCTTTCCAAAATGCTGAATCAGAAGAAGACATCGCTGCTTTAAATGTTTGAGGCTCATTTTCAAGCAAGAATGTCACAAAATCTGATCCAAAGGAAGTAGATGTCCTTTGACGTTTGCTACGCCTTGCATCCTTTTTACTTGGTGTATTTTCCTTTGGTTCTTCCCGCGGTCGTTTAGATCTTTCACTTGACGACTCACATTCAGTTTTATACGGATAAATGTTTTCAAAGAATTCAGCATTATCTGATTCAATTACCGTATTAACATGTATTTCGGGATTGTCCGATTTGTGAACCAAAAACCGCAAGTTTTTGTTTGTAGCATAGCCAATAAAAACACAATCCACAGTTTTTGGTCCGATTTTTACCCTTTTGGGCAAAGGAACTTGGACCTTTGCTAAACACCCCCACACTTTGAAATATTTCAAGTTGGGTTTTCTTCCTTTCCATAGTTCATATGGAATAGATTGTGTTTTGCTGTGGGGCACCCTGTTGAGTATTCGGTTAGCTGTAAGGATAGCCTCCCCCCACAAGCTTTGCGGTAAACCGGAACTTATTAATAAGGCATTCATCATTTCCTTTAATGTTCGGTTTTTCCTTTCCGCAATTCCATTTGATTGTGGTGTGTAAGGGGCAGTAGTTTGATGAATAATTCCATATTCTAAACATATCTCTGTAAAAGGAGATTCGTACTCTCCACCCCTATCACTTCTAATCATTTTTATCTTTTTATTCAATTGATTTTCCACTTCGTTTTTGTATTGCTTAAATGCATCAATTGCTTCATCCTTACTATTAAGCAAATACACATAACAATATCGAGTGCAATCGTCAATAAAAGTTATAAAATACTTTTTCCCACCTCGAGATGGTATTGACTTCATATCACATATATCTGTGTGAATTAAGTCTAAAGGATTTGAATTCCTATCAATAGACTTATATGGATGTTTAACAAACTTAGATTCAACACAGATTTCACATTTAGATTTATTACACTCGAATTTAGGCAATACTTCTAAATTAATCAATTTTCGCAAGGTTTTGTAGTTGACATGTCCTAAACGAACATGCCATAAATTATTTGACTCCAATAGGTAAGACGAAGCTGAATTTTTATTAATACTGTCAACAACCATTACATTGAGTTTGAAAAGGCCCTCGGTGAGGTAGCCCTTTCCAATGAACAAATCATTCTTACTTAATACAATTTTCTCACTAACCAACACACACTTAAACCCGTTTTTGACGAGTAGTCCGAATTTGAAACTAAATTCTTCCGAATTGTTGGAACGTGCATAACATTGTTGAGAGTCGAGGACCTTGCCGGAAGTCATCTTCGAAGTATCTTCCCATATCCTTCAACCTTGGTGTTTCAAAGTATTTCCCATAAACAGTACCTCTTCGGGTCCGGCGGGAGCATAGGTTGCAAATGCTTCTTTTGTAGCGCAAACATGTCGAGTGGCACCGAGAATCAAGCCACCACTCCTTTGGGTTCCCAACCAAATTGCACTCGATAGCATTGCACACACGGATCATCTATATCATCATTCTTTTCCACCATATTGGCTTGTCCTTTTCCCTTGTTCTTTTTCGGGAGACGACAATCGGGGCTTTGTGGCCGCCTTTCCCACAATTAAAGCAGTTGCCCTTGAACTTTTTCTTGTTGGAATCCTTCTCCTTTCCAGAAGGCCTCTTCCTTTTCTTATTCTTTTTCAGAGCAGCATCTTCAACGATGTTTGCCCCTTCAATTGGTGAAGTCTTACGGTACCTCTTCTCAGCGGTTTTGTTATCTTCCTCGATCTTGAGACGAATCACAAGATCTTCCAACTTCATTTCCTTTCTTTTGTGCTTAAGATAATTCTTGAAATCTTTCCATGAGGGCGGCAACTTCTCAATCATTGCAGCCACTTGGAATGCTTCATTTACTACCATACCTTCAGCAATAAGGTCATGGAAGATAAGTTGAAGCTCTTGAACTTGGGTTCCAACGGTTTTTCCATCCACCATTTTGTAGTCTAGGAATTTGGCAACCACAAACTTCTTCAAGCAAGCATCTTCAGTTTTGTACTTCTTTTCAAGTGCACTCCATAGTTCTTTGGAGGTTTCTACTGCACTGTAGACGTTGTACAAGTCATCTTCTAAGGCACTCAAAATGTAGCCTTTGCACAAAAAATCAGCATGTTTCCAAGCCTCAGTAACCATGAACTTTTGGTTGTCAGGCATGTCGGCGGCAGGCACGGGAGGGTCCTCACTGGTGAACTTTTGCATACCAAGGGTGGTAAGCCAAAAGAACATTCTTGCTTCGCCATCCTTTAAAGTTGGCACCGGTGAACTTCGCAGGTTTCTCAGCCGGTGGCACAGCGGTACGGGTTGTAGAAGTAACCGCTGGTGCAGTAATTGCAGAGGTAGTTCCAGTCTCAATTGCCATTATTCGTTTGTCATTGTCAAATCGACAAACTGTTTTAGTTAATAAAACCAGAATAGCAATTCAATCACGACTTAAACGATGAAGATTTTATTTCTTCAAATTGCAAAGTATAATTATGAAACTTTAGTATTCCAACGAAGTTTTTATATCTTCGAGTCGAATACTAATATTCATATGGAGTAGAAAACGCACAAGTTTTAATCTCCAAACCAGAATACAGCCAACGATGAAGTTTTTATGTTCTTCAAATCGTTGTACAAGTATGAACTTTAATATTCCAACGAAGTTTTTATGTCTTCAAGTCAGAATATGAAATTTCACACGGAGTAGAAAACCACACAGGTTTTAGTCTCCAAACCAAAATACAGATTAATCTAAAAATATAATTTCCTTAAGATTGTTATTAATCTGTATTCCAAAAAATCCAGTAAATAATAAACACTGAAAATAAACAGAATCAGTGTTGAAAAATAAAAAATATTTTTCAGAATATAATCGAGCCCACTTAGTTCAAAGTGTGTCCTTAAGGAAATTATTCCCCTCACAGTACTCGAGGTTGATGGAATATCCCCTCCCAGGATAGAACGATTATCTTACCAGAATAGTAGTACTCCAAATTCCGGTAGCGGCAAACCACTCAACAGTAGTATATCACACAGAATTTGTTTATGCAGAAGAAGAAGAAGTTTGTGTTGTTCAGAAAATTCGTAATAATCTGAGGAATCAAACGAATTTATAGCCATGGAAGTACTGTTTCTGAAGGTTTGCAACCTTTCTGAACAGCCACTGAAAATGGTGGGAAATTTAAATAAGGAAAAGAAATCGGGTCGCGGGTCAGACACGCGGATCCGGCCAGGTCGCGGGTCACTAACGGGTAGGATTGGATAAGTTAATTAATTTAATTAAATAATGATTAATTAAATAATTAAAAATTAAAGAAAATTTGGTCCAAAAAGATTATCAATCAATCAATCAGATCCGAAGCCGAAGCCGAGCCGAGCGAGGGACGACGACGGCGCGAGGGGTCCTTGCCCCCTCAACCCTTTTACTGACAAGAAGGAGTAATTCTACTTATAAGTAGAAGAACTTTTCTTTCCACTACCGATGTGGGACAAATGCTTATTTTATAAAGCAAGAGGGAACTCCCACTTTTCTTTCCACTACCGATGTGGGACAACTCCCACTTTTCTTTTCAATCATTTCCCATTCACCAATATCAATACCCAACAAAAAGGACTAGAATCCCAAACTCATAAGCATCAAATTCTGGCTCCACCTTTGCTAGCAATTCCTTTTGGTGTGATAGATCTTTAGTGTGGCCAAGCTCTTTGCACAACTATCACCAACTGTGCGAGTAGTCACAACTCCTTCCAGTCAATGATTCTTTTCAGTTAATTTGCATAAATTCTAGCATGATGATGCATATAAGAACGATAGAACTACTCACTCAAAATCTCAGCTTGAAGTACATGCCTGCATGATGGCAGAATTCCGGCATTTGCCCAAGCTTCACCTGAATGGATTGTTCATAATATCAAAACTTTGATCATCGATGTATTTTCCAACCACGGTGTAGCTTCTAAGAAGCTCCAGGATGTTACTGACCAAAAGTAAATATCAGATCTCCAACATTAAGATAAAACTCGACGCACTTGAATTAGTGGACCAGAGTTCTCGAAAAGGAAGAACTACTCCAATCCGGTACATGACCAGTGAGCAAGGCAGCAAAAAGTTCATCTTCCAGTCAAAATGTAGAACTGAATAACCATGATTACCGTTGTCTATATCTAAAAGAAGAGCTTCTTATCAAGAAGCTCGGCGATGTTAAGTTCTCAGTGAAAGATAGAATAATTTCCCTTCGTAATTTCTTTCATTATTCACAATATATATAGCTGTACAAGGTTGATTCCTAATATGGTACGAATCCTAACTTACCTTACAAAGGTTGATTCCTAATACAATTAGACTCCTAGATTACCTTAAATATACATTTATCATAATTACAAAATATACGGCGAATATTCTGAGAATATTCGCTAATACTCCCCCTCAGACGGAGCGGGAGGAGGCCGAATGCTAAGGCTGGATCGGAAGTCGGTGAAGAGTTGTCGCGGTAGTCCCTTTGTGAAAATATCTGCATACCGATACGAGGAAGGCACGTGTAAAATTTTGACCTGACCACGAGCAACCTTCTCTCGCACAAAGTGGATATCCATCTCAATATGCTTAGTCCGCTGATGTTGGACTGGATTATGAGACATATAGATAGCAGAAATATTGTCACAATAGACTATAGACGCCTTGCGTAATGGACACTGGAGCTCCAAAAGAAGATTTCGGAGCCAACAGATCTCAGCGACGACATTAGCAACTCCGCGATATTCTGCTTCAGCACTCGAACGGGACAGCGTGGCCTGCCGCTTGGCGGACCATGAGATAAGATTATCCCCAAGAAATACACAGTAGCCGGAGGTGGAGCGACGTGTGTCGGGGCATCCTGCCCAATCTGCATATGTGTAGGCTAGCAATTTGGTTGGGGGCAGAGGGGTATAGATGTAAGCCAAAGTCAAGTGTGCCCTTAACATATCTGATAATACGTTTGAGGGCGGTAAAATGGGACTCTCGGGGGTCGTGCATGAATAGACACACCTCGCGAATGGCATATGCAATATCGTGCCTAGTGAATGTAAGATGCGAAGAGCACCTGCTAGACTCTGATATAGAGTGGGATCAGAAACTGGCGCACCGTCATTGGCACTAAGCTTGGATTTTGAGTCCACCGGAGTTGGCATAATTTTACAATTTGCCATCTTGGCCCTGTACACTATCTCTTCGCATACTTTCGCCGACACGGGAACATATTGGCAGCAGATCTAGTCACTTGGATATACCCAAAAAATAACTTAGCTTGCCCAAGTCAGTCATAGCAAATTCAGTTTTGAGTAGAGCAATGATTTCATTCTTCAACCCGTCAGATGAGGCAGTAAGAACAATATCATCGACGTATAATAGCAAATATGCAGTGTTGCTACCTCGGTGAAAAGTGAAGAGAGAGGTATCACACCTGCTACATACAAAACCAATTTGCAGAAGATACCTGGCGAACCGATCATACCAAGCGCGAGGGGCCTGTTTCAATCCATACAATGACTTCCTGAGACGACACACAAACTGTGGAGCTGCCGGATGAACAAAACCAGGAGGCTGATGCATGCACACAGTCTCTTTCAAATCCCCATGAAGAAACGCATTCTTGACATCAAGCTGATGAATCGGCAATGCAAGCCCATAGCAATACTGAGAACAGTCCGAATAGTGGCCGGTTTAACAACCGGACTGAATGTCTCACCACAATCAATACCCTCCTGCTGATTAGTGCCATTTGCAACTAGTCTTGCCTTATACCTTTCTAAGTCACCACTGTCTCTGAACTTGTGACGAAATAGCCACATACATCGGATAACGTTCACACCAGCTGGTCTAGGTACCAAATCCCAAGTGTTCTGCTTGGTTAAAACGTTAAACTCCTCGCACATGGCCGCATTCCAATTGGGGTCCAGTTTAGCTAGTTTTGGATTCTTTGGAATGGGTGATAAGGTTTGTGTGGAGAGATTGAAGTGAACCTTGGGTTTGAAGATCCCGTGTTGTGCACGAGTTTCCATGCGGTGAGAGGGAAACAGTGGGAGGTTGGGGACTGGTCACTGGACTGGTAGGCAGCTGGGCTGCGGGACTGGTTGGCAGCAGTGTTGCTGCGAAGTAGGAGACTCGACAGGTTGTTGGATTTGCTGGATTGGAGGCAGTGTGGGTGGTGCATTAGACTCGACAGGGTGCAGCATGGGTGGTGTGGGAGCTGGACTGGGTGGCAACATTCTTTGCGGGAGGGTCGATGACTTCTTTGGAGAGGCGCAGCAGTGGCGTCGAACGATGAGCGGTGGCTTTGGTACAGATTTTGGATGACCGGAGACAAACTCGGTTCATCGAGAAAGATGTAATCGGTGGTCTGAAATTTTCAGAGATTTGAAAAAGGAAAGGTTGTCTCGTTAAAGGTAACGTGACGGGAGACGATGATTTTGCGAGTAGCAATGTCATAGCACAAGTAGCCCCGATGATTAGGAGATAGACCAAGGAAGACACATGGAAGAGTGCGAGGGGCAAGTTTGTGGGGTGCAGTGGAGGCTATGTTGGGGTAGCATAAGCATCCAAAAATACGTAGGTGATCATATGACGGCTGCCTACGGTATAAGATTTCTGTAGGGGTTTTATTTTGGAGTGTGCTAGTTGGTAAAATATTTAGAAGGGATTCTACCATTTTGACAGCATATACCCAAAAAGGCGGTGGTAGGCAGGCATGAAACAGAAGTGTGCGGACCATGTTATTGATGGTACGTATAATTCTTTCAGCCTTTCCGTTTTGGGAAGAAGTATAGGGACAAGAAAAACGGAAAACCATGCCTTGTTTAGAACAGAAATTGTGAAATGCCGAGTTATTAAATTCACGTCCATTATCACATTGGAATGATTTAATAGGTTTTTCAAATTGTGTCTTAATAAATTTTTGAAACTCGAGGAATTTTGCAAAAACTTCAAATTTGAATTTCAGTGGGTAAATCCAGACAAAATGTGAAAAATCATCCAAGAATACTAGATAGAATTTATGACCCAAAGAGCTAGCAATCGGAGATGTCCACAAATCAGCATGAACAATATCAAAGGGAGAAAAAGTAACATTGTTTGATGACATAAAGGGAAGACGGTATGTTTGTCTAGTGGACAAGAAAAACAGAGTTGGACAATTTTCCCATTATTACATTGAATACGCTTAGAAGTCCTAAGAAAAGTAAAAACTGGATCTCCGGGGTGTCCGAGTCGGTTGTGCCAAGTTGAGGGAGAGATCACCGCAAGGGATATAGGTGCTTGCGGTCTGACAGCGGAAGATTGAGTGAATGGGTAGAGGTCTCCCACACTATTGCAGCGTGTAAGAATTCTCCCCGTATTGAGTTCCTTCACAGAAAAACCAAAAGGGTCAAATTCGACAGACACAGAATTATTGCTAGTGAATTTTCTAACAGAGATTAAGTTTTTAATGATGTTAGGTGTGTATAGGACGTGGTTTAGGGAGAAAGGTGGGTATGGATGTTTGGTGTGTGTGTTACCGTATCCTTCAATTGGAATGCGATTACCATTGCCGACAGTAATAAATTGAGGACACTTTAGCCGACGTAGTTGAGATAGGTTACCTGACGACCGGGTGAGGTGAGATGTGGCTCCGGTGTCCATGTACCAATTGTCGTCGGTACGTTGAAGGTTCACGGTGGTGTATGCCGGCCCAAATCGGTCGGGGGGGCCAGGCCTTTGGCCGCTGCTGCAGTCTGCCGCTTCCGGATGGATCGCAATGGGTCGCTGCGATTCTTGCCGGGTCGCCGCAATGGCTTCGGAATTTCTTTCATTATTCACAATATATATAGCTGTACAAGGTTGATTCCTAATATGGTACGAATCCTAACTTACCTTATAAAGGTTGATTCCTAATACAATTAGAATCCTAGGTTACCTTAAATATACATTTATCATAATTACAAAATATACGGTGTATATTCTGAGAATATTTGCTAATACTCAGCAAATAGCAGTACATGCTGCATCCGTCAAATCTTTCTGACACATAATCTATATTTATCTGCACTTTCATCTGAATTATGGTATGCTGAATCTGCCAACTAATGTACTCGTGAATTCAAGAACCGTCAAAATGGTCTAATAGAACCTAGTTGAGATAGGCAATGCTGCATTAGTAGAGTCTAGAAGAAAACTGACTTAGTTCTATACCAAGCCACAAAAACAGTCCCAATCCTTCTTCACCAGAAATCCCCGCAGATGCATAATCCATCTCTGAAATGACGAAATCGACTCGCATCCCTCACAGTAATTTCTCTTTCCGTAATCAGCGTTAAATATTTCAGCATACTATGGCAGTCGACACAAACTCGCAAATTCTTAGTAACGAGTAGGCTCGCTGTGATAAAGCAGAATCTGTTCCTTCTCTTCTTCCTCAACATCTTGGTAAACAAAACTTGATTCCGCACTATACCCCAATTTTTCATCTCCGTCGGAAGTTCCTTCAATTTCTCATTTATTTTAGCTGACTGTGGGTGGGACTGATCCCCACCAACAAATGCATGGACAACACCGTTTATTTCGATCCAACTACATCCCGGGCTCTTCTTAAAGCCCGAGTCCTTCTGCTTAACTCTAACATGAGCAGCGTCATCCCATCTCCCGGAAGTAGTATATAAGTTAGATAAAAGAACAAAATTACCCGGACTTTCTGGTGAGATTTAGGATCCTATTGGATACTTCTTCTGCTAGTATGATATGCTTGTGGATTCTACAAGCAGCAAGCAAAGCACTCCAGATACGCACGTCCGGTTTAAAAGGCATATTCTGGATGAAACCATAGGCCTCATCCAAAAGACCATTACGCCTCAAAAGATCCACCATACACAAGTAATGATCCATCCGAGGGCTAATTTTGAATTCTTGACACATGCGGAAGAACAAATATTTCCCTTCAGCAACAAGACCGGAATGGCTGCAAGCAAATAAGAGATCGATGAAAATAATCTCATCTGGCATTTGACCTACAGTCTGCATGTCGTAGAACAGTGAAATTGCTTCCCTTCCACGACCGTGAACTCCATATCCAGCAATCATCGCATTCCACGAGATGACATCCCTTTTATTCATTATATCAAATACAACCCTAGCAACGTTGATTTTACCACATTTGGAGTACATGTCAATTAGAGCATTACAAACAGAAACATCCTCTGTAAATCCACGTACTATCAAGTAACCATGGGTGCAAACTCCAAGTTGTAGAGCAGCCAAATGTGAACAAGCTGGTAAAATTCCCATCACCGTTGCAGATTCTGGATCAACCCTAGACAATTGCATTATTCGGAAAATACACGCAAAGATTCTTCTGCATGGCCATTCTGGACGCACCCTGCAATTATAGCACTAAAAGAAACAGAATCTTTTAAACCCATCCCTTCAAAGAAGTTGAGCGCATTGTCTATTCTCCCGCACTTTGTGTACATAGAAAGAAGAGTATTACTCACCATCAAATCCAAATTGGACCCCGACTTAACAGTATAACCACGCTTCCTCTTCTCAGATCATTTAACTTAGCACATGCTCGAACGACAGTGGCAACCATGACAGGAGAAGGAGACCCGATATCTTCCATCCTCATTTGCTCAAAAAGTTCCAATCCTTCATGTGTAGAATCACATGTTACATATGCTCCTATCATTGCATTGTAGGAATTTGTTGGGTTCAAAACATATAAGTAAGGCACAGCGGAAGTTTAAAGTTCTGTTTCTTACTTACCCAAACAACATTTCTGGTATGGTTATACAACAATCTGTTAAACAAAGCAATATACATGTGATATACACTGAATATACAGCAGTGTATATCACATATATATCACTAGGCAAAACAGTGGACTGGGCAGCAAGGGCCTCAGCAGTGGGCCACTGGCAGTGGGCCGTGGAAAGGCCAAGGCACTGAAGCGGAAGCCCATCACGGAAAGGCAGTGAAGGCAGTGGTTGTTGTATATTAGGAGTATATATTGATGTAATATTGTAGTATAATTATTACCATAATTAGTGTACACCTACCATAATTGTATAGTTAGAGTTATGGTAAAATAAGGTTTTAGGAATAGGATTCTCCTATTTTGTAACTTGTATATATATATATTCAATCAATGAAAATAATCAAGGGGATTATTTCTTTCATGGTATCAAGAGACTAGGTCTAAACAAAAGTTTTCTTCTCTCAAACTTTTGTCTCCTTGGCCGAGAACCCCCCCCCCCTCCCTCGGGTTTTCTCTCCAAATATCTCGTCTTCCGCTCTCAAACACCTCTCTTAAATTTAACCTCCTTCTTTGTTCTTTCAAATATTTCTAAGAACAATTTTCACCCTGCCCTCACGGTTTCCAATATCAAGCTAAGTGTCCCTATTGTCCTTGAGATGGAAAACGTTCAATATGCAACGTGGGCAGAGTTGTTTAAAATTCACGCTATATCTTATCAAGTACTTCATCACATCATTCCTCCCGCTAGACCCCGTCCTGCGGAGGATCCTGAGCTATGGATTACACTTGATGCTACCGTTCTTCGGTGGATATACGCCACTATTTCAATGGACCTTCTACAGACGATTATGGAGCCAGATACCACGGCTATGGCTGCATGGAATAGATTGCGTGGCATATTTCAAGACAACCAACATTCCCGTGTCGTCACACTCGAGCAGGAATTCTCTCTCGTTCGAATGGATGTATTTCCGAACGTTTCTGCATATTGCAAGAAACTAAAGGAATTGGCGGATCAACTCCGTAATGTTGGCGCACCGGTAACAAATAATCGTCTAGTTCTACAGTTAGTTGCCGGTCTTTCGGAGGCCTATAATGGTGTTGGCACTCTCCTTCGCCAAAGCAACCCTCTTCCCGACTTCCATCAAGCCCGCTCCATGCTTACGTTGGAAGAAGCCAGTTTGGCTAAAAAGGCGGCTACCGGAGCAAGTCCAGTTGTCATGATGGCGTCCTCTCCTAGTCCGTCAGTTTTTGTTAATAATTCGGGCCAAAACCATAATAATGGTGGCGGCAAGAATAATCGCAAGAATAATAACAAAAACTGCGGGGGCAAACGCGGTGGTAATGGTGGAGGTTCCGGTAGTCGCAAAACGTCGGTGGGTCCCATCCAATGAACAAGGCCCACCACCCCCATAGGCCCGGCAGTGGGGCCCATGGCGATGGAGCGAAGGGCGATGGACCGTGGGCCGGCCCGGCCCATACCGGCAGCGGACAGGAATTCCCGGCGGCCGGTGGGGCGGCCACGATCCGAGCCCAATGCCCAAGCGGTGGGGCCGCCCATCGGCCGGTGGCCCAACAACAGCGAGTAGTAGCGATTACGGGCCGAGTCCCGGCACGGCCGGGAGTTCTTGGGCCCCGACCTCCGCAAGCCCATCATGCAACGAGCCCTACTCGGACCGATATCGAGGCCGCGATGCACACGTTGGGATTGACTCAACCAGACCAAAATTGGTACATGGACACCGGGGCCACTACTCACATGACTTCCGACTCAGGTACTCTCTCATCTTATTCCAATTTGAGCACCCTTCGGGGGATAATCATTGGTAATGGCAGTTATATTCCAATTCTAGGGTATGGTCAGAAAACATTGTCTCCCCCCAATCCACCACTCCTCTTGAAAAATACTTTACATGCTCCTAAATTGATTAAAAATTTAGTGTATGTCCGAAAGTTCACAAATGACAATTTCGTTTCGTTGAATTTGATCCTTTCGGTTTCTCTCGTGAAGGATTTCAAGACGGGGAGTCATCTCATGAGGTGTGATAGTAGGGGGGATCTATATCCTATCATGCCCGGTTTCAGTCCATCGAGTCCAGCCTTGCCATCAGCTTTTGCACCCATCTCTCCTTCCATGTGGCATGCTCGTCTGGGTCATCCGGGATCTTTTATTTTATCAGTTTTAGATAAAAATAGATTTATTTCTTGTAAGGGTACGAGTCGTACTCTAATTTGTCAGTCTTGTTCATTAGGAAAAATTGTTAAGTTGCCATTTGTAGACTCCAATTCTCATACTTCTATGCCATTTGACATTATTCATAGCGACTTATGGACATCTCTTGTTCTTAGTTCAATGGGTCATCGATATTATGTTCTCTTTTTAGATGATTATTCTAGATTTTTGTGGACGTTTCCAATTGCGAATAAATCACAAGTGTTTTCCGTCTTCATAAAATTTAGAGCGTTCGTTCGTACTCAATTCGAAAGAGAAATAAAAAATATTCAATGTGATAATGGGAAGGAGTATGACAATAGGGAGTTTCGAGAATTTTGTGCTACTCATGGGATAAATTTTCAGTTTTCATGTCCTCATACATCTTCACAAAATGGAAAAGCCGAACGCAAAATTCATTCCATAAATAACATTGTCCGAACTCTCCTAATCCATGCCTCCATACCTCCGTATTTTTGGCATCATGCTCTACAAATGGCCACTTACCTTCTTAACATAATTCCGTCTAAAGGTCTGACATATTCTTCCCCTCTCAAAATCTTATATAATAAGAACCCGTCTTATTCTCATCTTCGGATTTTTGGGTGCTTGTGTTAACGGTTATTCCCATCCACCACAATTAACAAACTTCAGGCTCGGTCTACTCCGTGTGTATTTTTGGGTTATCCGTCGAATCATCGTGGTTATAAGTGTTTTGATTTATCCTCCAAGAAAATCATTATTAATCGTCATGTTATTTTTGATGAAACCCAATTCCCTTTTACAAAAGTTCATACTCCCGAGCCTAAGTCGTATAATTTTTTGGATGACCAAATATCCCGTATATTATTCGGAATTTTTCGGACAACTCCCGTGCCCAAAATCCTCCAGTGGGCCCACTGCCCGCTGGTCCCACAGTGCCGTCGCCACCTGCTGTTCCAGCCACTGGAACAGTTCCGGCTATTGGGCCGGTCCGGCCCAATTCGGAACTGCTCCAGAAACCCACCAATTCTCGGGCGCTCCGAGAATCGATTCCGACCAGGCCGATTTGGGCCAGCAGGCCCACTGCCTGCTGGCCAATCCGTCCCGAGCCCAGAAAATTCCCAAAATTCTATCACTTCTTCCTCGAGTCATAGACCGGTCACTCGTAATCAGCGGGGTATTTTTACACCTAAAAGACATTTTAATTTACATTCTGATGTCTCTAAATCCCCCTTGCCCCGCAATCCTGTGTCCGCATTAAATGACCCTAATTGGAAAATTGCTATGACTGATGAATATAATGCTCTTATTGATAATAAGACATGGGAGTTGGTGCCCCGTCCATATGGTATTAATATTATCATGTCTATGTGGATTTTTGCTCATAAGGAGAATTCAGATGGGTCATTTGCTCGGCATAAGGCGCGACTTGTTGGTGATGGTAAGACTCAGCAGGTTGGTATTGATTGTGGTGAGACGTAAGTCCGGTGGTCAAACCGGCTATCATTCGCACTGTACTTAGCTTGGCTCTTTCAAAGACTTGGCCGATTCATCAGTTGGATGTCAAGAATGTTTTTCTACATGGAGATCTCAAGGAAACAGTTTATATGCATCAGCCGTTGGGTTTCAGGGATGCCAACCGCCCTCATCATGTTTGTTTGTTGAAGAAGTCATTATATGGACTTAAGCAGCTTCCACGTGCCTGGTATACACGATTTGCTGATTTTGTTTCGACTATTGGGTTCACTCACAGCAGGTCAGATAATTCTTTGTTCATCTACCGCCGTGGTTCGTCATTGGCCTGTATTCTGTTGTATGTGGATGATATCATCTTGACTACCTCCTCCGATGCTTTGCGTCAGTCTATCATGGCCATGCTCAGTTCTGAATTTGCTATGAAGGACTTAGGGCCGTTGAGTTATTTTTTGGGGATTGCCGTCAAACGTCATTCAGGTGGCTTGTTTTGTCTCAACGGAAGTATGCTGCTGAGATCATAGAGAGGGCTGGGATGTCATCCTGTAAGTCCACTTCTACATCGGTTGATGCAAACCCAAAGCTAAGTGCCGCAGCAGGTGCACCATACGAGGACCCGACCCGCTATCACAGTCTTGCAGGGGCCCTCCAGTATCTTACCTTTACCAGACCGGATATTACATATGCGGTTCAGCAGGTGTGTTTATTCATGCATGATCCCAGGGTTAAGCACATGAATGCAATCAAACGCATTATCCGGTATATTCAAGGGACACTAGACTATGGGTTGCACTTGTATCCGTCATCTACATCCACACTTGTCTCTTACACGGATGCTGATTAGGGTGGGTGTCCCGACACCAGACGGTCGACTTCTGGCTACTGTATGTTCCTTGGCAACAACTTGGTCTCCTGGTCAGCTAAACGTCAGGCAACTCTATCACGCTCAAGTGCCGAGGCAGAATATCGAGGGGTAGCGAATTTGGTCTCCGAATCATGTTGGCTACGTAATTTGCTTTTGGAGCTTCATTGTCCCATTCAGAAGGCAACCTTGGTATATTGCGATAACATTAGTGCCATCTACCTGTCATGTAACCCAGTTCAACACCAGCGCACCAAGCATATCGAAATGGACATTCACTTTGTCTGTGAGAAGGTTGCAAAAGGTCAAGTTTGCTTATGCCATGTCCCGTCTCGTTATCAAATTGCAGACATCTTTACAAAGGGTCTACCAGCGGTTCTCTTTGAAGATTTTAGGGACAGTCTCAGCGTTTGAAAACCGCCCGCTATGACTTCGGGGGTGTGTTAAACAAAGCAATATACATGTGATATACACTGAATATACAAGCAGTGTATATCACATATATATCACTAGGCAAAACAGTGGACTGGGCAGCAAGGGCCTCAGCAGTGGGCCACTGGCAGTGGGCCGTGGAAAGGCTAAGGAACTGAAGCAGAAGCCCATCACGGAAAGGCAGTGAAGGCAGTGGTTGTTGTATATTAGGAGTATATATTGATGTAATATTGTAGTATAATTATTACCATAATTAGTGTTATACACCTACCATAATTGTATAGTTAGAGTTATGGTAGAATAAGGTTTTAGGAATAGATTAGGAATAGGATTCTCCTATTTTGTAACTTGTATATATATCTATTCAATCAATGAAAATAATCAAGAGGATTATTTCTTTCACAATCAAACTTGTAACATAAAGCATAAACTTACAAGTTTAGAATATCTGAAATCTTTATCTACTATAAGGTGCACACGCGGTTGCCCTTCCGATTGCAAGCTCCAAGCTTCAATGTATTTCTCTTTCGGAAAGTTAGGAAATCCGGCAGAGGTTCGAGAGAGTATTTGATTCTAAGTCTCTAAGACTTAGAATGATATTCTGAAAATTGGTATATAAATAATGAAGAGAATGCCTCTATTTATAGTTGAAAAATAGGTCAAAACCGGATTAGGGTTTGACCTTGGGCCTGACCCAAAATTCGAGGCAGAGGCGCCGCGGCCTAGGGTATGGGCGTCGCGGCGCTCGACGTGCTCCTGCACTGCGCCGGGGCTCTCGACGTGCTCCTACACTGTCTCGATTTATTTTTCATGTATTTTTAATTAAATCCAAAATCCAAATTTGACATAATTAAAATAATCATTATTCATTTAAATATCTCGATTCCAAATCAAACATTTAATTACTCTATCAATACATCCTTAGATCGAAAGGACAATCGACCTAGTGTGACCCTACAGGCCTTCTCATATCGACATTAATCAAATTAAGGTCTACGCGGAACTCCTAGACGGCACCGGAATACGAACTCAATATGTGAAGTACGTTTACGCGAATCCAGTAAACTCAACCTTTATGTGGTAAGATAAAATCCTTTCATTCACGACACACCCGATCAAGCTTAGGATTTGTCAAGTGTCTATCCAAATGGCTTAATCATTGTATCTCATCTATATTAGTTGACAACTAGACCATATTCTAAATATGTCTATTGCGTTGGCCAACGACTTAGTCAACCTAATATCACTGAGAATCTGAGTGTTCTCTCGAATATGCATTCGAGGAATGAATCCTAATTTTGGCTCAACTACCACCTTTAATCCACATCGTAATGTACCCAATACAAGCCGTATCTCAACCTATAAGGCATTTGAGCTTAGGACGGGATCAAAGTACATTACTTCGTAGACAAGGCGCGTATTGACCTCAAGTCTAAGGACTTCTATCTCCCACACGCTAATCATACTTTAGACAAGTATAACAAACAGTATATCAGCAGGGTATACCAATACTTCCAAAGTATCCATGTGCCCATCACGAGTAGCCATTACTCGTAGCAGGTGAGACATACTACATCCTCCAAGGATATGATGCAGACCACATATCGATTTCTCACATATCATCGATATCACATTCTCGATGATCATTAGTCGAGGCTATTTTAAGAGTTACGCTCTATCATTAATATCTCACTCTATTAATGACAACGTAAGCTCAAGGAATGCACATTAATGAATATTACAAACAATCAATTAATAATTCAATAATTGCAAATGCCAAAATATTAATCTCCATTAATAATAATACGAATGTGTATAAAGTACATTTGTCTTAATACAGATTGTTTCTAGGACATAAATATACTTTCATGTACTCCGCGTGATCTCATTCTTAATACTCATGACTCTAAAAATCCTCTTCGCGTAGTTCAACAAACCGCATTTTGCATACACATCCAAAATTCCAGTGTCAACAACTACATCATTAACAAACCCCCTTCTCATAGAATACCCGTGAACAACCTTCCCTTCATGCAACTTATTCGCTTCCGCAATACTAGGAAGAATGGATACGATTGTAGACGAATTCGGAATTAACCCGTTTTCTTGCATCTCCAAATACAAACCGTTTACCGAGCACCCGAAATCATCGCATTCCACGCCACAATATCTCTTTGACACATTCCATCGAACACTTGTCGCGCCTCAACCAATAACCCACATCACCATCAAGCCCGTGTCTTTTTACATGTTCATGAATCTCGACGCCATTTTCTACATCTTGCAAAGCAGAACAAGCCTTAATCACAAAAGGGTAAGTATATTTTGTGGGTCCCACACCAGACTCCACCATTTCATAATACAAATCAATAGCCTTCTCAAAGGGTCCATTCCAAGCATATGCTCTAATCATTTGGTTCCATAATATGGTTTTATTATTTCTACCTGGTTCAGAAATTTTATCGAACACTTGGCGTGCAAGATCGAGTCTACTGCACGAAACATAGAAACAAGTTAACTTGTCGAGTAGATTTGAACAGTTATCGTTAGATTGATTGTTCTTTAGTATGTGTTGATGGATTCATTTGCCTATTGATAATGACTTTGATTCTATACAGGCATCAAGAATAGCAAAGTAATTGTAGTAAGGTTGTTGGCTGAAATTCCAAGTGATGTTGTTTACTATTCTCGCGCATTTGCGAATGACATAGTACAAGAAATGAAATGATGTGAAATGGTGAAGAGTGAAGGCGGGAAGCCTTTTTAAAATTACATATTCTTTTGTTTCATTTAATCATTATTTATGGGACATTACTTCCTCATTAATAAATTATTTTTTCTTAACGGCGTATACTTTTATAGCCACAAAATATTGTAACTCACAATGTTTAAAATTATAAATTTTAGAGATATTTCTTTTAGCTTTTTGATACTACGTGTTCGAAAACTTACTCGCACCTAGAGGCAGACCTACATGGACGTGAGGGGGGTCATTGACCCATTAACTACAGAGTTTTTTTGTACTCCCTCCGTTTTAATTTATATGATGTAATTTTTTGAATCTTGTGGTCTAAAACAAGTTTAAAATATTTGTATGGTTATAATGTAAAAGGTAAAATTCAAAATTAAATTATTGACAAATTGAAAAATGTATCATTCTTTTTTCGACTGATTAAAAAGAAAAGTGTGTTATATAAGTTAGGATAGACGGAATATATAATATGTATACACCTTGAAAAACAATTATATATTTCTAAAACTCAAAAGCTAGTTAGAGGCACAGGTCGAATTCATAGCTTAGTGCCCTACTTAAGTGTGATAATGTGGATTCAGATCTAGATGTTGCATTCCTTGAGTTTTTTTCCCGTTTTTAGGTCTAGGGATCTTAATTGTGAAAAGTGGTGCGCACGACCATCAAACCATATACTGAACTTTGACAAGAATTGTCATTTAATTCATATTTATCTGTTAATATAGTTGGGAATAAAAGGAGAGCACTCCAATTACCTTTCATGATTAATATGTGCAAAAAAAATAGGATGGACACCCCGAAATACTTTTCTGATATAAAAGATCAAACACATCTGCAATCACAGAGCATACTCAGTATTTCTGAATATATTCCAATGTAAATAGTATTTCGTGAATAGTAAATAAAATACTAAATACAAGCCAAGAATTATCTCGTGAAAAAATAACCACGGCAAACCTTCCACTATAAAAATAATAATGGGTATACAATATCTTCTCAAGTTTTGACAAATACTTGAGGAATATACTCAAAACTCTCACACTCACTAATGTGGTAATCTCACAATTTCTCTACAAAATATTTCTTCCTATTTTGTAGGAACTCTCTATACAACTTATTGTATGTATTGTGTTTCTTCTGGTGTGGAAAATATGAAGGGGGGAGGCTCTTATTTATAGGAGAAAAATCTAAAAAAATTGGGAGACAAATTGCACATGTTGTCTTTCCTTTCACATGGGTAGACCACATGTGGCCATCATGATCCATCATTTCTCCTACATATGGGTGAAGATGCTTGTTTCTTTTCCACATGGGGTGGATCCCAACAATTCCCTCCACCACATGTGGAGATTCAACTAGACATGCTTCACGTTTGCAGATCTCAAACTTATCTCGGGATAAGGACTTGATAAACATATCGGCACCATTTTCATCGGTGTGGATCTTCTCGAGATGCATTAGTTTCCTTTCAAGTGCATCTCAGATCCAATGATATCTCACATTAATGTGCTTCGATCTTGAGTGAAAACTTGAGTTTTTACTCAAGTGAATTGCGCTTTGACTATCGCAGTAAAGCACACGTATTGTTCTTGCTTCAAGCCCAACTCTTGTAGAACTTCTTTAACCACAACATCTCTTTGCAAGATTCAGTCACAGGTATGTACTCAGCTTCCGTTATGGATAATGCCACGCATTTTTGAAGTCTAGATTGCCACGAGATAGCTCCCCCTGCAAATCTCATTAGGTATCTAGATGTGGATTTCCTAGAATCAGTATCGCCAGTCATATCTGCATATGTATATCCTTCCAGTAGGATATGATTATCACCAAACTTCAGACGAGATTTAAAAGTGCCTCTAATATATCATAATATCCATTTCACTGCTGCCCAATGTTCCTTTCCTGGATTGGAAAGAAAGCGGCTAACCACACCAACTGCATGAGCTATATCAGGTCTAGTACATATTATATCATACATTAGACTACCCACTACAGAACCATATGGTATCTTTTGCATCTTTTTCTTGTCTGTCTCACTTGTGGGGCACTGTGCTGAGCTGAGTTTCATGTGACCCGCAAGTGGAGTGCCGACTGGCTTCGACTTGCTCATATTGAACCTTTCAAGAACTTTCTCAATGTACTGTTCTTGAGATAACCAGAGCTTCTTCCTATTTCTATCCCTGAAGATCTTCATTCCAAGGATTTTCTTAGTTGCGCTTAAGTCTTTCATCGCAAAAGACTTACTTAGCTCTTTCTTCAGTTTTTCAATCTTGTTGACATCATGGCCTACAATCAGCATGTCATCGACGTAGAGTAACAATATGATAAAATCACCTCTTATGAACTTTTTGATGAGAACACAGTGATCTGAGGTGTTTCTGTTGTAGCCATGGGTCAACATAAAGGATTCAAACTTCATGTACCACTGTCGAGAAGCTTGTTTCAATCCATACAAGCTCTTCTTCAACTTGCATACAAGGTTCTCTTTCTCTTTGACTTCGAAACCTTCAGGTTGCTCCATGTAGATTTCTTTGTCTAAATCTCCATGCATGAATGTCGTCTTCACATCAAGTTGTTCAATCTCCAGATATAAACTGGCAGCAATTGCGAGAACAACTCTGATTGAGGTCATCTTCACCACTGGGGAGAAAATCTCTTCATAATATACACCCTTCTTCTGACTGAAACCCTTCACAACCAGCCTCGCCTTGTACCTTGGTTGTGAGCTACGTTCCTCAGACTTCAGCTTGTAGACCCACTTATTTTTCAGTGGTATCTTTCCAAATGGAAACATCACTAAGTCGTAGGTGTAGTTCTCTTGTAAGGAGGTCATCTCATCCTTCATGACTTCTAACCACTTTTCTTGTTCATTATGTGCCATGGCTTCTGCATAACTTTGTGGCTCTCCTCCATCAGCGAGCATCACAAATTCGTGTTGGCTATATTTGGTAGAAGGTTGTCTTTCTCTGGCCGACCTTCTAACTAGAGGGACATCATCTTGTGCAGGTTGATTCTGATTGTCACCCGCTTCATCTTCACTGAATCATCATCCTCCGATTGGGTATCTCCCCCGTAATCCTGGACTGTTGGTAAAGGAACTGGATCTAAGTTGACAAGAACTTCTGAATTGGATTCAGGTTTCTTTTTGGCTTCATCAGGAACTTGATCTTCAAGGAATACAACATCCCTACTTCTGACAACCTTCCTGTTAACTGGATCCCATAATCTATAGCCAAACTCTTCATTGCCATATCCCAAGAAAATACAAGGTTTGGTTTTGTCATCAAACTTGGATCTTTTGTCTTTTGGAATATGTACGAAAGCCTTGCAGCCAAATACTCTTAAGTATTTGTAAGAAACGTCTTTCCCTGACCAAACTCTATATGGGATGTCACCGCCCAGAGGAGTTGATGAACAAAGGTTGATCAAATCAACTGCAGTCCTCATAGCTTCACCCCAAAAGGATTTTGACAATTTGGAGTGCGATAGCATGCATATGATTCTTTCACAAATTGTTCTGTTCAACCTTTCATCCATGCCATTATGTTGATGAGTTTTTGGGACGCTATTCTAAAGCTTGATACCATGGTTCTTGCAGTGTTGCTCAAACGGGCTTTGGTATTCACCGTCGTTGTATGCACGAACACACTTTCGTGCCCTTCCAGTCTCTCTCTCGAATTTTGCTTGAAAGTTCCTAAAGACCTCCAATGTTTGGTCTTTGGTTTTCAACGCAAAACACCCGACTTTCCTCAAAAAATCATCAATGAAAGTGACGAAGTACAATACACTACCAAGAGTTATGTCTTTCATATAGCACAGATCTGTGTGCACCAAATCAAGAGGCTGAGCTCTTCTTGAGGGAGAGAAGCTTTTGAACGCAACTCTGTGTTGTTTTCCGGCCAGACAATCAACACAGATATCCAAGTGTTCACCTTTTACTTCAGGAAGGAGGTTTCTTCTAGACAAAATTTCTAAGCCTTTCTGGCTCAAATGTTCGAGTCTTTTGTGTCATAACTCAATGGAGGAAGTTTTAGAGACTATATTCACCTCTCTGTTGGACAACTTTGCATGCATCAAGTAGAGAGAATTTTGTTTTCTATCTCTTGCTGCAATAAATGAGCCTTTGATGAGCTTTCACTTTCCTTCGTCGAAGTGGTTGGTGTATCCATCATCGTCTAGCTTGCCAATGGAAATGATGTTGAGTCTGATATCAGTAACATAATGAACATCTTTCAAGATGAGCTTACATCCTGTATTACTAAGCAGGACAATGTTTCCTATACCAGCAACTTCAGTCACACCTTGGTTGACCATTCTGACTTTTCCAAAGCTACCACCAGTGTAGAATGCAAACATATCACGATATGGTGTAATGTGATAGGATGCACCCGAATTTATGATCCAGTCTGTTTGTTGGCATGACATACTCATAAGGACATCATCGCAAACCATGATGATATCGCCATCAGTTGCAGCTACTATGGTGTCTTTCTCCGTGATTTCATTATTTCCACGATTTTGATCTCTTTTCTTCTTTCTGCAGTCTCTCTCATAGTGGTTTGGACCACCGCACTAATGTTATTTGAAGTCTTTTCTAGGTTTAGACTTCCCCTGGATTTATCTCTCGCATGTTGCCAATTTTTATTTTTACTTCTCCCTCGATCATTATTTTATTTTCAGCAATCATCGCCTTTGACTCAGAAGAATGATTTTGCTCTTTTCTTCTGAACTCTTCATTAAGAAGACAATCTTTGACCGTTTGCAAGGTCAGTGCTCCGTCTGGAGCCGAGTTGCTGATTGACACCACAAGAGTGTCCCAGCTATCTGGCAACGAACTGAGTAGCAATAAAGCTACAACTTCATCATCAATAGTAATATTCATATTGATGGATTGGTTGATAAGACCCTGATATGCATTTAGGTGCTCCGTCATGTTGGCACCCTCTACATATCGCAATCGAACAATTCTTCTGATGATAGAAGCTTTGTTTAAGACATTTTTCCTCTCAAACATAGCTTCTAGTTTCTTCCAAAGAACATCAGTCTTTTCCTCATTAGCAAAATGATGGAAGATATTGTGCTCAATGAAGCGCCGGATGTAACCCACAGTTTTTCTGTGTAGGATTTTCCAGACAGCATCAGTTGTTTCTTTTGGTTTGGAATCATCACCATGTAAGGGCAAATAAAGATCCTTACAGTAGAGAAGATCCAACATGCTAGGTTTCCAAATTGTGTAATCTGAACCGTTCAATTTAAACATACCGCCAAACGACGATGATTCCTCCATTCTTAATCCGCATCCGTAAACCTGGTTGTTTTGATACCACTTGTTGGGAATAAAAGGAGAGTACTCCAATTCTCCTTCGGAATTAATATGTGTAGAAAAAATAGGATGGACACCCCGAAATACTTTTCTGATGTGAAAGACCAGACACATCTGCAATCACAGAGCATACTCAGTATTTCTGGATATATTCCAATGTAAATAGTATTTCGTCAATAGTAAATAAAATACTAAATACAAGCCAAGAATTATCTCGTGGAAAAATAACCACGGTTAACCTTTCACTATAAAAATAATAATGGATATACAATATCTTCTCAAGTTTTGACAAATACTCGAGGAATACACTCAAAACTCTCACACTCACTAGTGTGGTAATCTCATAATCTCCCTACAAAATATTTCTTCCTATTTTGTAGGAACTCTCTATACACTTTATTGTATGTATTGTGTTTGTTTTGGTGTGAAAAATATGAAGGGGGAAGGCTCCTATTTATAGGAGAAAAATCTGAAAATTTTGGGAGACAAATTGCACATGTCGGCTTTCCTTTCACATGGGTAGACCACATGTGGCCATCATGATTAGGGATGGCAACGGATCAGATCTGGACCGGATCCTACTAGATCTAGATCTAGATCCAGATCCGTTTTTCATACCTAGATCCAGATCCAGATCCATTTTTCATACCTAGATCCAGATCCATCGGGTCCATAAAAATCAAATCCAAATCAGGATTCATCGGATCCGCCGGGTCCACAGATCAGATCTGAATCCACATGTAAAAAAAATTGTCTTGCTAAGAATGTAACATTGCTAAGATTTTTTTTTTTGTTGACAAATAATTTTTACTTAGCTAACAGTTTATTGTGTTTCACTTTTGAAATGTTCATATGAGATATTTTTTTGGTTGTCTCGTTTTGATTGGAGCTATTAATTGAAAATGTTGGACAATGATAATAGTTGTGGAAAATGCTCTCTAGTATTTCCACAATATAGAACTTGTATGTGCTTGGAATCTTCACAAATGAAGTGAATATAATTTTAACTACTTGTCTATGGAGATGTTAGTCATTCACTAATATAACATTGATTTTATTATCGAAGTTACCTCTTTATTTTTTAATTGTTGAGTTAACGCGAGGATAAATTAAACTTGTTTTGATAATTAAACTTGCAAGGATGTGCTTAGCAATTTTAAGAAAATACTTATAAAATTACATTCTAGGTTATGAATATATTTAATAAAAAATGGATCCACGGGTCGGATCTGGAACCAATAAAGTTTAGAAACAACACCCCGAAGCCATTATTAAAAATTTAAAATTGAGCAATTCAATGTTGTCAAGAGCTCCATGTGTTAAAATTTGAGTTTCCTTCTCATATTGGGAATGCTAGGACAAATTTCAAACAGACGGGAATATAAAATATAAGTTTCATAGTAGTAATCACACTTATAGTTGCATAAATTAAGGAAGGAATTGAAGTTGTGACTTCCAACTTCCAAGTAGTAATCACAAATTCACAATTATCATGAGTTAGAGCTGAAGCAGTAGTATTTTAAATTGGTTAATCCCTTGAACACACATAGTACAGATCAAGAAGCAGCATGAACAAGACTCGTCTCAGCTCTCTTACACATGAAAATGGAAGCATTCGTACATAATTTTACTAACAAAATAGTTCCATTCAGAGAGTACATTTACATTTGAGTGTCAAAGACAATAAAATGACTATTTGTCATTTGAAACCAAAAAGTCTACTATTACACTAAAGATTTTAATGGCACATACAAATCAGCAAAAAATTGCGTTCTAGTATATGTTTATTGAAGCAAAGTTTATGCCAACCACTTTGCTGAATTATCATAAATATCATTATAACTGGTAACTCATGACAAAAATGGGGGAGTAAATAAATCTCAACTGAAGAAAGGATTGGGTATGCCACTAGATGAGTAACCTAAAGCTTTTGCAAATTTATAAATCTACAATCTCAGACGAAACATCCCTTCAGAGCTAGGAAATATTACTGGTGTGGTGGAAAAACCAGCACGATCTTCATATATTTCTGCCTTTGAATTCAGCTAACAATAGAATAGAACAGAATATTATTGCAACCTACACTCTTTTTTTCAATTAAAATATACCACATGAACTCTTCGATTTTACCCATTCGAGAAGATCATTGGCGTGTGTGTGACCTGTTTGTGAGAATGAAGAGGAATAATAACCTTATATTCAAAGATAAGCTTGTTTTCTCCTCTATTAAGCAGCCCCATCGACGCACAATATATTATCAGTCTACCAAGCTGAAACTCATCAAAAGGCTATTAGTTGGCGAAAACAACAGAAACGACACATGCTACTTGTTCTTTGAAGTTCAACATTCATGCACATAACTTTGTCAGTAGCCTTCAGATGAGAAGACAGTTAGCATGGGTGTGGTTTATTACTCAGACGAATCAAGCAAGAATAAACATCAACTTGGTTTCACACTTTTTACAACAGGGAGCATAATCAGTTGACCTGAATTTTCACATAAGAAATCGTGAAGTGATCACAATCCGCTATGGCAGGAAACGGAGACATGAATAGTGAGATTAACCAGCACAATTTAGAGGTATGTTTGGTATGAAGGAAAATGTTTTCCATAGAAAATGTATTCCCGGAAAATATGTGGGGTTTTTAGTTATTTTCTTGTATTTGTTAGGTAAGCAAAAAATGTTATCCCAAAAGCATTTGTATATAATCTAAGCAAACACTACCGGGCTGAATGTGGGGTGGTGGGGATGAGGGCTATGGTGGGTGGGGTGTATTGAAGGGTAGGGGAGACAATCAGGGTGGAATGCCACTTATACAACTTGTTTTCCCTACTTTATTATTAGTACCAAAATGGTCATAATGCCCTTCAACTTTATACAAAAGGGGTGTATCTGCCACTTTCTCAAATTTCAAGGGGCTAAGTGCTGGTTTCTGAAACATAAAGGAGTCTGTGAAAATTACACCTATAAAGAATTATCAGAATGCTGTAAGCTTTTCTAACTTGGGTGGAATTTCCATTGCTGAGAGATAAGCAGTCAAACTTGTTCACCTATAAAAACACTAGTGCGCATTAACATAATCCCACTACTACAATGACTAGCTACAACTCTATAGTCAACTATAAACACAAGTAATTAGTCACTGCAATACTCAATTCATTTTCACCAAACCACTACATGATGTCTAGATGCCATTCTAGTCCACTAGAAGGACAGCTGATTTGTCATTGTCATACACAACCCATTGACTCAACTAGTATGGGAGAAAGTATCTTTCTTTAACACCAGAATATATCCATTAATTCTTTAGTTGTAAAAAACAACTGACAGTTGGACAGAGGATCATACCTGAGCCAACCAATCCACCATGGCTAAAACATGCCTACTACTTGTTTCACTGGGACTTCTCAGTTTCTTTAGAGCTGCTTTTTGCTGTCCAAATGATCAAAAACAAGCCCTTCTCAAGTTCAAATCTGCATTCTTGGAGAATACCGCTGTTAATTCATCTTCTTCAGATGGTTTCTTCAGCTATGGGCTTGAGGACTGGAATTCCACCTCTGATTGTTGTAGTTGGGATAGAGTCATTTGTGACTCTAGACCAAATTCTAGAGCTGTGATTGCTCTCTATCTGGATTCCCTTCAATCTCGTGAGCCTGTGGTGGTCAGTTCTTCTGTTTTGGCACCCCTTTTTGGTATAAAATCTTTGATGATGCTTATCTTGTCCTCAAATCACATACAAGGCCAAATAGCGGGTGAAGGGATCGCCAACCTCGGAAACTTAGTTCATCTTGACCTAATGCAGAACAATTTTACTGGCTCTATTCCTCCTCAAGTTTTTCACTTGAGGCACCTCCAATATCTAGACTTGAGTGGGAATTTGCTCACTGGTGTTTTGAAACCTGAAGTGGGATATCTTCAAAAGTTGAGGATATTGAAGCTGGATGACAACTTTATTGGTGGGAACATTCCCATGGAGATTGGGAACCTCACCAAGATTCAAGAATTGTCCCTCAGAAACAACCATTTTTCTGGTGGAATCCCACTTTCGGTATTGAACTTGAAGGGATTGCAAGTGTTGGATTTAAGGGAAAATCAGTTTTCACAGCATATTCCGACAATGATTGGCCGCTTGTCAAATCTGTCTACTTTGGCCTTGAGCAAGAACAAGCTGACTAGTGTTATTCCAAGTTCAATACAGAACATGACCAAGTTGGAGACTCTTAAGTTGGATAACAATATGCTTACTGGTGAAATCCCATCTTGGTTATTCAACATGAAGGCTTTGAAAAATCTGTTTCTTGGAAAAAATGCATTGAAATGGAACAACAATGCCAAGATAGTGCCTCGATGCATGTTATCTGGACTGTCCCTTCAGTCTTGTGGCCTTTTAGGACCGATCCCAGAATGGATTTCTTCACAAAGAAGTCTTGATTACTTGGATTTGAGCAACAACAAGCTCGAAGGAATTTTCCCTCAGTGGCTTGCAGAAATGGAACTTGGAACTGTTATTCTGTCAGATAACAATCTAACAGGTTCTCTCCCTCCTAGTCTCTTCCATTCCAGGAGTCTATCTCTTCTTGACCTTTCAAGAAACAGGTTTTCAGGGGAACTGCCAGAAAACATGGGTAATGCTACCGCGATTATGATTCTCATATTGGCTGAGAATAGTTTCTCTGGGAAAATTCCGAGCTCCATCACCAATATTTATCGCTTGCTACTGTTGGACTTGTCAAAGAACAGACTTTCCGGCACAATTCCAGTTTTTGACCCAACTTCTTTTCTTGCGTATGTTGATTTATCCTTGAATGACTTCTCCGGAGAAGTTCCTATAACCTTTTCACAAGAAACTAGAATTTTAGCCTTAAGGGGGAACAATTTTACGGGAAGTTTGGCAAGGAACCTGACCAATTTTTACATGCTTGAGCATCTTGATCTTCATGACAACAGAATCACAGGAGAACTCCCAAACTTTATATCAGAATTGTCCACCCTTAGAAGCTTGAATTTGAGGAATAATTCCCTACAAGGTTCAGTTCCTTCTAGCATTTCAAACTTAAGTAATCTTCAAATCCTTGACTTGTCACACAACAACTTCACTGGAAGCATCCCTGCAGAGGTCGGAAATCTAGTTGGAATGATTGAAACACCAAGCATATTCTCATCAATTTCATTCATTTTCACCTTCTCAATTGAGTACACTGACCTGATAGTGAACTGGAAGAGGTCAGTCCAAGGTCTGTCATCGAGTGCCAGCATTGACATCTACTCTTGGCTGGACTTGTCAAAAAACCATCTTTCTGGTGAAATCCCATCTTCTTTAGGCAAACTTAGAGGCCTCAAGATGCTTAACATCTCTTACAATGGCCTAAAAGGGAAAATTCCAGCAACTCTGGGGAATTTGGAGAGCCTTGAGAGCATAGATTTATCTCACAATACTTTCTCTGGTCCAATTCCCCAGTCCTTTACAAAGCTTCAACAACTCACTACTTTGGATGTCAGCAATAACCATCTAAAAGGTAAAATCCCAGTTGGTGGTCAAATGGATACAATGGATGATCCAACTTATTATGCTAATAATAGTGGTCTTTGTGGCTTCCAAATTCAACTGAACTGCCCCGACAACAAGCCACCACAAGCAGTGGAACCAGTGAATGAGAGCAGCGAGTCATGGTTTGCGTGGGAAGCAATGTGGATAGGATTCCCATTTGGTTTCATTGTATCAGCTTCAGTCATATTTCTTACTGGATTTTGCACCTCAAGATGCTTAAACAACAGCATAGCCTCCTCCTAAGAAAGCAGACTTGGAGGCTCATGACATGAATGTGGCCATGCCAACAGATTGAGTTCTCCAGCTTCAAAGTAAAGGCGCAATCGAATTTTACAGTACTCCTATTTTACTCTTGTATTTCTCAAACCCTGTTTTGAAAAATGTTTTTCTGAGCCAAGGGTCTATCGGAAACAACCACTCTACCACGCACAAATGTAGGGATAAAGTCTGCGTACAATCCACTCTCCTCAGACCCCACTTGTGGAATTACACTGTGTATGTTATAGTTGTTGTAGTACCGAGGGCACGAAAACACTTCTCAATTCGGCGTAATTCCTTTGCAACATAAATCATGTATGGTCTATCTTCTCCCTTTGAAGCCGTGCATCTCTTCACAAGATCCAAGTAGTCTTCCAATTGTTGACGGATCTCATGAATTCCACTCTCTCCGGCCAAGATGGCAGGATCCGCTAAATCCATTACATTACACTTTTCACTGTCGAGGAATGTTTGATCATGATTTCTGATCACACCGTCAGCCATATACGTACTCTTTCCAGTCAACAGCTGAAAGAGAACATTTCCAAGGCCGAAGACATCAGTTTTTTGAGTGACAATAGCCGATCTGCAGTATTCTAGATCAATATCCCCACCTGTTGCACGGACACCATCTTGAGCTTCTACTTCCAATTCTCCCGGAGGCAATGATATGGAGAATGAGAAATCGAATAATTTGGCAACTCCACTACTCTGATCTATTAACACCTTTTGTGAGTGTAGGTCTCTATAAATGATGGGTGTAGTAAATTCGCTATGGAGATAAACAACTGCTGAAGCGATCTCATTGGCAATCCACAATCTACTTCTCCAAGGTACTGACGAATTTCTAGCATGATCATTATAATTACCCTTATTGAAAAGTAAATCAGAAAGTTATAGCCTCAATATATTCATACACCATAACGGGCTCTGCATATTCTAGGCAGTAGCCGATAAGTTTGAGCACGTTCTTAAGATGGCTCATCTGAGAAGTAATTGCTATATCTCGGCATATATCACTGGAATTTCTGTTAAAGTACGTGAAATTAACCAAAATAAGGCGTTTGTCTAGTAAGCCCTTTATCATATATCTTCCGCAGATGTATAATTTACCTTCTGCGTCTTTCGTTGCCCTCTCGATTTCTATCGCACTGAAGTAACGGAGGGGAATTCGACATTTTCCTTCGCATAAGGCAATAAACTCCTCTAACACTGCACTTCCATTCTTCAAATAATGCTCTTTCTTAAGGCTTTCTCCAGAGGCAGAGAATGATAGTTTGCTTATGAGTCCTCTAAAGTGATGCATCTGATCTAACGGCCAAGAACTCCTGAAAAGTAATGAACGATAGCTAATTTAGAAGTCTTCGATTCTAAAGATCAAATGGGTTTTCAAGACTGAAAGTGACAAAAAATGTGTTTCAAAAAGGGATTATTTTAAAAAACAGGAGTCGCCACTTGACAATGAGGTATGGTGTGCCAAGTCACCTCTAAAAACAAATATTACTTTCTAAAACAAGTTTGACTCCAAATGACTGTTCAACGACAAAGATTCCGGTTAAGAAACTCTATTGACCGAGGGGAAGGTGTTAGGCACCCGTCAAGTCATGTGTTCTAGCACGGTCGCTTTATTGACTCGTTTTGGCTTAGCTAGAAATTCAATTGAACAAACTTCAAAGACATGCAAACACGCACACAAAAAAAGTGTCTAAATTATTACAACACATAGTAAAAGAAAATGCGAGAAAATAAATCTATACTATCCTATGCTAACCTATTCTAAGCCTTCCCCGACATCCCGGGGTCTTGTTCACAAACGACCTCTAGTTTTACCTTGGTACTTCAGGGCATTTCCCGGGAAATAGGTACATTTATTGGAAAGCAGATAAAGCATATAAGCAATTAAACGAACCTAAAGTTTGCGTACCACCCCAATATCTTAACATTTTCCTATTTTTCACGAACCTAGAATGATCATATCGGTTCAACTACAAACAAACAAAATGACAACCTCCATGAAATCAAGTCCTTTTTTTAATCAGAATTACCACACTGTTCATTCAATTGAGATCACCCATTTACATGATTTTCAAACTTGTTCTTTCCTATTCCCATTAACATCATAGGCAACTAAGGGAATTACTACAACAACAACAACAACAACATATTCAGTATATTCTCACAAGTGGGATCTGGGGAGGATGAGGTGTACGCGTACCTTTACCCCTACCTTTATGGGTATAGAGAGACTGTTTCTGATAGAAACTCGGCTAACAACTAAGAGAATCCAAAAGCGGAAGAGCACAATCACTATAAACTAAGCATGATATCCATGTAATTAAGTAACTGGAAAATCACCCCAAACACACAACTAAGCTTTGAAAAATAGAAACAATCAAACTGGAATTAAAAGGAAGAAATGGACCCTAATGAATTAGTTCATTGAATCTGAACATGCCCAGGAAGAAAAGTGGAGAATTTGTATTGTGCACAGTATGTGCCAAGGTAAATGAGGTGGAGAAAGTTTGTTAAGAACTAAGATAAGCAAGAGTCTATCCCCCCCCACCCCCCACCCCAAAAAAATACATCAAAAATGTAAATAGAAAAATATTAAATATTAATGTAAAGTTGTAAACTAATGCAAAGATCATTATAATACAAATCAGAATAACTTAACTAGCTATACTAAATTAAGAAAAAACATTTCTTATATTCCTTTTTCTTGAAAAATAAAAACAAGATTTTGTATCATAAAAATATGACTCTATTTCTATAATTTTTTTATTTTCATAGATAAAACCTACTAAAATGAAATAAAAGTTAAAATATTAAGATTTGACCTAAAAGAAAATTTTAGACAATAAAAACCCGGAAAGGATAAAAGATCACATGATTAAAATCATTACTTGTGGAATTTAGAGGTGGCCAGTGGGCCAGGCTCGAGTCAGGCGGGGTCGGGGTCGGGGCGGGACTGGCAAAGGGGTCGGGGTCGGGTCTGGCGGGCTCTGGCGGGGTCGTGTCTGGCGGGACTTGCTCCAGTCCCGTCCCGATCCCGATCCCGATCCCGTTGGAATCGGGGCGGGGTCGGGTCGGGGCGGGGCGGGTTCCGGCGGGTTTTCCTTTTTTTTTTTAATAACATATGTATAAAAAAAAACTCAATAAACAAGACAAGATTGTGTAATAAAAACATCCCAAGGCTGTTTTTGTGCCTCTTATATTATTTAATAGACATATGATTTTTTTGTAATACAAATACAATTGTTTAAAATCTAAATTGCAACTTTGTGGTGTTGTCCAAAAGTTGCAAATTACATAATAAAATTGCAATTAAAAAAATTACATTCTCAAAAAAACCTGTTCTAATTACTTGATAATTTCCTGTGGTTCTTCGGTTGGAATTGGTATTTGTTGGTCAAATTGATCCACGTCGCTTCCACCACCTTCGGATAAGATTTCGTTGTAGTTTTCGTCTTCTTCGTTGATCTCCGGTTGACCGCTCCGCTCGTATCCAATCTCTTAATAATACTGCAATTTCCAAGCTGTCTCCGGCTAATGAGTGTCTGTGGTCTCCTATTTGATATCTATCGGCAGAAAAAGCGCTTTCAGACGCAGTTGATGACGCTTGAATGTTCAAAACATCTTGGGCCATCAATGAAAGTGTCGGAAAGGTCTTCTCATTCCCCCTCCAGTATTTTAGCAAGTCTTCATGTCCATCTTCATTGATAATTTCTTGGTACGATACAGAACCGTGCAAAACAAAAATATTCAACTCGCTAATTTGGTTAGTAGTAGAGGTACGGCCGCACATTCTATTTCTGAGGCTTTCAATACTAGCCGCAGAAACAGCATGTCTTTTGTGAGGTTGTGTTGAAGATGAAGATGATGGTATGGAAGCCGGTAAGTTACTAGCATTTTCTTGTTGATAAAACCTATATATTTTTTTGCATTGGTGTTCTATGCTAGACAACACTTCTTCTTTAGTTTGTTCAATAGGTGGTGGGTGATTTAGATTTTGGGACTTGGAGGTGGTAGTACTTCTATACAATCGTAAATAGTTTCAATTAGTGATTTAGTACCGTCTATTTTAATAGTCGGATTTAATAAAGAACCAATAATATAAATAGTGGGAATAGGAATAAAATATTTTTTTATTTTGATAAACATTTTTTAATAGCTGCCATATAAGCTGGTTTTTCCATATATTCACTAAGTAATAAAAATATTAGAGTTATATAAAACAACATAGTTGAAATAGTAGGATAATATATACCAGAAAATTCTTTTGTTGCTTGAAAAAATTTCTCTAAAAATACAATAAGTTCAGAATTTTTTACCCAATCACTATCTACAATCATATCAGCTAGATTTTGATTATGAGAGTTAAAAAATAAAGTTATAGGTTTTCTATAGTCATAAGCAACAAGTAGTTGCTCGTATAAAGAATCTCACCTAGTGGATACTTCTTGTGGAATTTTTCTAAAAGGTAATCCACAATCGTGACAAGTTTTTTTATATTCTTTTATTCGTTGTACTTTATTACTTTTAAAAATAAAGTTTATAGCAAATTGTATTTTACTAAGAATGTCTTCAAAAAGTGATAGACCATCCTTTACAATTAAGTTATATATATGGCACACGCATTTTATATGAAAATGATCTGGAAAAGATGGAGTTAAACTATTTTTTTAAATTGTAAATGCGTAAATGTTAGAAGAAGCGTTATCTAATGTAATAGTCATAATTTTATCGGTTATTCCGTAATAATGGCACACTTGATAAATTTTATCTACAATAAAAGTATCAGTGTGCCTATCATCTATATATCTATATGCTAAGATACGTTTTTGCATAGACTATTTATAATCTATCCAATGACAAGTTACAGTTAAATAATCATGGTTGTTAGTACTACGACCTATATCAGACGTGACAGATACTTTGCCATTAAAATGATATAATGAATAACATAAATATTGTTGATATTCATGCGCGAATTTAAATACATCTCTCTTAACAGTTGATCTAGGAAAACCGTTAAAAGCAGGATTATATATATCTCTAATGTAATGAATAAAATCGGGAGATGAAGGAAATGAAAAAGGCAAACCCTCCACATCAACTAATTTTGATATTGCTTCCCTATCTCTATGTTTATTGTATTTAGGGCCTACAATTTCCCCCGTCATAGGGTTAATTTGACCATGTACTTGGTCCGGGACAGTATCAGTATGTGAACCTTGTCCCGATGGAGCGGATGTTTGCGCACCCGGTTTTGAAGCCTGGTATTGGGCATACCTAGCTGGATGAGCACTTACTACGTGTTTAATTAAACCCCCCGTCCCACCGTGACCTTTTCCAGTTTTAAATTTTAAAACATTTTTACAAAATTTACATATAGCTACTTGATTCTCTACGTCCCTATCAAAAAATGTCCATGCATCTGATTTTAATGGTCGTTTTGCTGGACCTCGTCTCATACTAGGGGGAATAGGAGGTATTTCAGTTGAAGGTGCACTAGTGGGTGTGTTGTCATCAATATTAGTGGGCGTATCATCTAGATCATCGTCTAAATTAAAGTCTTCTTGAGTTCCAGAAAATAGCTCCTCGTCTAAATCTAATGGTATTGTAGGAAAATGTTGAGTATCAATAAAATCATCCTGTGTAGGAATAAGATGACTAGAAGAAGTACACTTGCCCTGGTTGCCGCCCCTACTAGAAGAAGCAACCTTACCCTTAAACATACCTCTTAATCCTTTCATATTAAATGATAATAAATAATTAAAGACAATAAAATTAAGTGCGCTAAATAAAATAAACAGACAATAATAATTTAATGAAGGAACGAATGTACCAAACGTCGACGTGTAATCGAGAGGTTGAAAATTGAAACTTTGCTCGATGGAAGATCCTCAACCTAGTTGCCAACTTCACTCCCAATTCCCAAATGAATAAATAAAATTGAATATTTAGTAAACAATGTAGACTTGTAGAGAGATATATTGAGAGATTGGAGAGATTGTAGGAAGATTTGTGAGAAATATGAAGAGAAAATGAGTTATTTATAGTTGGAAAATTGGGTTAAAGTGTAAATATAATAACTTATGGGTTAAAAATAAATATTAAGGGGTAGGGGGGTTGGGGGAGGCCTAAAATGGCTGTTGCCCAACGGCCAAAATCTAAAATGGCCGTTGGTGCAACAATTATATTTGCAAAGGGGGAGCTCTCGGGCGGGGTTGGGCTCTCGGGCGGGGTTGGGCTCAGGGTCGGGGCGGGCTCGGGACGGGTTCGGGTCTGGCGGGACGAGACATTGTCCCGTCCCGAGTTCGAGTCCAGCTACCGTTTTTTTTTTACGCGGGGTCGGGGCGGGCTCGGGACGAGGTCAGGCCGTCCTGGCCCACTGACCAGCCTTAGTGGAATCTAGCTTTAAGAAAGTGAAAGTTTCCACGTAGACGTAGACGGAATTGTGATTTGAAGTTTATAGATTCTAGTTTCATATTAATCTTGTTTTAGTTACTCAATTTATAATTAAATATTTATATATATTTAATAAAAAAAATACAAACACAAATTTAAATAAAATTTCTAAATTCGTCCAAAGCCGCACCTAATATTATAGTTTCTCCCTACTTCGTGGTCTTTGTACTCTGACTTGTGCATTGAATACCACACAAATTGACGGTAAATAGAGTCAAGACAGCTATTGATTTGACTCTCTTCTGAATTACTTGGTGGTTTCACTTCCCTTGTTGCGTGTCTCTTAAATTACTTTCATTTGGAATTTAGTATTTTCATTTCGTTGCACTTTCATTCGAATTTAGTATTTTCATAGGCGGAATACATCTATAAATTTTTTAAATTTATTAGTAAATTTTATTTAAACACTCAAATTATAATATATTTTGATTAAAACTTAGACACATAAACAAGTGTTCATATTAAACACTTCTACTAAAATTCTGGAAAAGGTTTATGCGCATGATCTCGAGCGCCCATTATATAAATAAATTAATCTCTCAAAATATGTCTCGGTTGAGCACTAATAGGAACAGGTCCACTCAAATTATAAAAAAAGTTTCTGCACGTGGTCTCGAGTGCTCGTTATATAAATTAATTAATCTCTCAAAATTTGTCTCGATTGAGCACCTGAACACATAAACAAGCGTTCTGTTACACTTTAGCTCAAATTTCAAAAAACAAAATCTGCACGTGGTTTCAAGCGTCCATTACATAAATAAATTAATCACTCAAAATATATTACCTCTTTTAACTATATGCATTAGTCTCAATAAGCTGTCAATGATCTTTGAATATATTGTCCTTAAGGAACTTTCTTGACTATATAACGGCAATGAAAGTACCCAGAAATTCAGGAGATAGACCTACAACTTTTGTTGTCACTTTCTTTCGAATTCAACTATCAGCATCAATGTGGAATACAATAAGCTTCCACTAGTGATGATGTGATGTTTTATTAGATTTAAAACCCACGGAATTAAGAGATATAAATGTTACAGAGTTAGAATTAAAAAAAGAAACTTGTAATTTAGCAATTTTTTAACTTACTTTCCAAAGGAGTTGTTGGCAATTAGATTATACTCCCTCTTGTTCATTTTTATTGTCCACTATTGACTTTGTATACCCCTTAAAAAATAATAAATAAAGTGCATAATTTACCATGATACCCATATTAATTGGTGCATAGCTTAATGGACTTGAAAAATAATTTGAAATGAGTAATTAATACTATGGATAAAACAAGAAAAAGGAAATTGTCTTCTCTTGATATGTTAAAAGTGAAAAGTAAAAGTGAAATTTATTTTTAGTACAGTGGACAAGTAAAAGTGAACGGAGAAAATATGTATTTTGGCAACACCCCGCCAAAAAAACAGGATGATGTAGACGGATAGAGTTATTGGTATGAGAGATAGCAAATATATGTGGAATTACTCGAAGTGTACGCAAATTAACGCAAACACCACTGTTAATAAAAACAAAAAAAGATATTCTTTTTGTCTAGCTAATTGAAGTGCAAGGAGCTTTCTCAACACTTCTATTATCAGTTGTGAATTAGAAAGGGGCTCCCGAAGAAAATTAGGACTCAAATCAAATGGTCAAAGTTCCCTTAAGGTCCTTCGGTTGGTGGGATAAGGATAATAATTCCGAAATATCCTATGGGATTATTTTATCCTGCATTTGATAATGGGTGTTATTTAGTCCCAGTATTATTTTATCCCATCATTTTAGTATAAATGGTAGGATAAGTATATAGAAGATGTGATAAAATAATCTCATAGCATATCCTTGTCTATCTCATCCCACTAACCAAACGACCCCTTAAGATCTGTCTGTTACTAGTCCTTAAGCGAAGATCTATGAAAGGACATATAAGGTTAAGGTTATGAAGTAAAGGAAGTTCATTACTCAAAGATTCCAGACCATCTTTTCCAACAAGATAGTGAGCGATCACTAAGCAATGAACACTTGTTGAAAGCGGCTGGGAAAAAGTATCTATCCCTTACGGGAATCAAACCTGTGTCTTCGGCATTAAAAAATGAGATCCTAGACAAAAAGGACCAAAATGTCATACTTCATATACCGTAACTGATAGTTAAGAAGAAAAATAAGACAATTCTCTAAAAATGTACAATTTAGAGGATAGTAGAGAAGAGAGAGACCGGTTCACAAGTGGAGGAGCAGTAATCCACCATAAAAAACAAAGATAGTTCAAACAATGAACTTCATGGGTGTGTGTAAACGAAGTCCCACACGGAAAGAAGAAAAGAGAAGGAAGCTACTTATAAGGTGTTGGATACTCTTAATAGTGTAAGGCTTTCTGAAGGAAAATGTACAGACTTGGCCTAAAGCAGACAATGTCACAACAATGTTAAGAGTATTTTTTGGGTTATTTTAGCCAAACAGTAACACCCAAAAAGCCTTTCTGAGATTGAGCAATGCAATGTTGTTAAGAGCCTCATGTATGGATGAAAGGCCAAGTCCTCAAAGTAAGATTCAAAATGTATCTCATCATCAGAAAAGGGCCACACAATGGACTTTCACCAACTGGCCGTACCAAAGGCAGGACTCCTGATATGACCAGTGGTGGAGATAGAATTTCACTAAAGGGATTCAAAATATAAAGAAGTAAACATATGACGAAGCCAACATTTATTATATAAATATACAAAAAAAAAAAAAAGACCTAGTTTATACAATGTAATTTCTCAACGACGGGGGTTCGGATTACCCACTTGCACTACACTAGCTCTGCACATGCTGATATCTACTTCATACTAGCAAGAGGTCATAGTTATGCCCATCTCACTTATATGATTCACAATTCCTCAGTAGAGGTGATGTGGAGATCATTCCTAAAAGTTTAAGATATAATTACTGGAACACGTCTTCACTATCAAAGTATGAAAACACGAAAGCTAAATGACTTAATTCATCACACGCGCATATGACATGCCAAAGGGGTTAGGAAATAGAGGAACTTTGAATAAATTTATTAGTTGCTTGCAAGCTTGAAGCCTCCCTTATTCAGCAAAGTGTACAACTGCTTACCAGTTCGCACAACTTAGTGCAATATGGCAACACAATCACAAAGCAACAATCTGACAATTGGTAACCAAAGTTTCGCATTCTCTAATTAGCATCCCTTATACGTTGGAATAGAACTATTGGACTTATACTGTATCTTGCAAAAAGTGCTCCTATATTTCCATGTTTTGCAGCGTAGGAAACCACAACAAAAAATTAAACCTCAATATTTTGCACGAGAGAGCAGCAAATAATAGGGTGAGCTGGAAAGGGAAAAACTTCCTATAGGGAAAGACTCGCTTATTCAAAAGCTTCTTATTTTGCATACTTATCATCAACTAAGATCAGTATAACAATATTTGAAACTAATTACTAACACCTCATGCTGATTCTAGAATCCGCCATTTCTCCAATCTTGTATATATGCCTGATTATTTGGACACGTATCGGTAGATAATCCCTTCTAAATTTTGAGCTCTATTTTTTTAATTTTAGGATTCCTAAAATCATCCCTTAGAAAGACTAAATTACACATCATTCAAACATAGAGGCATAGAAGTTTAAGTCAAGAATTGTACAACATACATACCGGAGCATTATGCTTACAAGACGAAGCTTACTGCTTCAGATAAGAGTATCAAAGTTGTGGTTCATCTAGAAACATAAATCTCTTCTAGCATTTTATACACATAAACGGAAATTCTTATACATTATTACAAACATGTGCAATTTCATGTGGACGCTCACGGTAGGATATCTGGAAAGAGTGTCAAGTCTATCACGATGCAATTTCTTATTAGCTGCTTCATTATCAAACATGTTACTAATTGCAAAAGATTATTTGTTGCATGGAATCTTTGTAACGAAAGCTAGCAGTAAACGAGCTCATTTGACAACTCATCTTTATAGATGGCACCTTTTAACTTGACTTCTGTTCAGGGTGACAAGGGGCGGAGCTAGAAGCCGACATACGGGCTCGGCTGAATCCAATAGCTTTAGTTCAAACCCAGCATTGTATTAAGAAATTCACTAGATATGTACAAAATTTAAAATCAAAACCCAATTACAAACACATGATGTTGCTATCCTTAAATTTGAGACCCATAAAGTTCAAATCTTGGCTCCGCCCCGGAGGGTGACGTACAACACAACATCACAATTGCTATGTCTTTCATTTTCCTCATAAAGTTATACATATAACATAGAGGTGACTAATGTTAAAAACCAAATTTAACCTTCATGTAGAAAGCTAATGAACAGGTAAACATTTAGAAACAAGACGAAAACCAGACAAGATTACCTGCGAAGCTTTCTTCACACTGAGCTTGGCTCTCAAGTTCTTCATTCCCGTCATCATGAAATTCGCTTGGACAAGATTTAGTTCCTAAATCAATTAAAACCAGGCTCTCCTTGTATGCAAATATTCTATCATATCAGGATTCCCTTGGAAGTGAAGATCTTGAAATTGCTGGTTCCTAGGGTCATAAAGAGAAAGGTCGCCCTGAATGAATTCGATATAACCTCATCATTCTTCATAAATCATAGGGGCCAACAGAGTTTGAATGAGCAATCAATTTTAAACGGATGACACCAAATCTATCCGGAGCAATCTTCTTGCATCATCCATACATGCCACCAATCTAGTGATTCAGGGCCACGAACAAATAGGTAAAGTGAATCACAAAAGACTGCTAACGACCCGGTTAATGCACCATCATCGAGGCAAGACTTTGGCAGCTTTATTTCTTAAAAAATGTGGTCAGCCATACTGAAATATAATGAAGTCATAATATTCAGTTTCATTAATAACCTTTCGTGCAACACAATATGCACATCCATCTAGAAATGCCTTGGCCCTATGGCTGGTAATAAAGTATGAAAGTTCAATTTCAATATTTGTCCAAGAATCTGTTTTGAATGAGTAAATTTCAACAACAGCGGATGTTTTGGGGGGTCTATTAGATTCATTTGCTCAGTATACAAAATTCTAACCACCTTATATTCATCCAACCGAGGGACCCGCCCAAACCCAAACGCTACATGAACATGAACATCAGGAAGCTGAACGGGGGAATTACTAAGATTCTTGATTATTTTTGTGGCTGGATTACAAAAGTACATTTTGCTACAAGATCGAGGAGTTAAAAGGGTAAAGAAGAAAGATAACGCCATTGCAACAGCCAATGATTTCGAAACTTTTAGTTGATTCCCACAAAGGAAATTCCATTTTCTTGTGCTCAGCGAAAGTTTCATCAGAGTACAAAGTGCAACACTCCTTAATTTCTGCAACATCTAAGATTATATCTTTACACTCCTTAATTTCCGTGAAATCTAAGATTATATCTTTACCCATCAAATAGCCGCTTTCCCTAAATGATGAATGTTGATTCATATGCATGTTAACAAAATGAGGATCTCTAATTAGGTTACACCAAGATTTGCAAACAGACCTGAATTGCATGAGAGCTTCAACAGGAAGTCTTGACAAAATGTTTGTCATTTCATCACCAGGTGGATCAGCCGATATCATTGTGTTTTCTTTTTGACTAATTCTACCGGATACCTGCTACCTTCCACCAGCAACAAGTACCAAGTATCTCAGTCGACCAAGGATTAGATAGATAAAAACTAGAGTCATACAAGAACCACCTAAGCTATCATAAAGTGGTTTTAGAGATCATCATCGTGCTTATTAAGAAAGTATTGGGAAAAAAGTGCCAAAAATTTAGTCTGATGCCTAGCGGATCTGAACAAATTTTACAAGATCAAAGGAGAAAGGAAATTTAGCACCAGGAATTGAAGCACTCAAACTCTACTAATTAAGCAAGGTCATAAAGAGAGAAAGAGAGAGAGAGACAGACAAAAACTGTTCAGATCAGCAAAAAGATAAGGACTATCAGAGACACCACCAAAGCAAAGATAAACATGGCTTTATTAAAGATAGCAATGTTAGAGAAAGAAAAAGACAAAGAGGTGTAAACACAAGGAAGGTGGAAGTTGGAGAGACCAACAAAAATTAATGGAAGATAGCGGTGGTGAATAGAGAGAGTGACACGGAGAAACCTAGAGGAGGAAAGTAAAAGGAAAGAAATAGAATATGGACAATTAAAATCACTCACAACAATGTATCTACATATGAAATAGAGATTGAAGGAGAAGTGGAGCTTGGAAATGCGAAATTAGGAAATACGAAGAGATCCCGATGATCCCGAAAAGACGGAGAAAAAAGAGAGGAAAATATGTGCAAAAATTTAAAAAGAAAATAAACAAACCTGTAGCAAGAAGTCAAGAACATGAGAGCAAGAACACAGACACTTCCAGAGAGAGCCTGTGGCAAACAGATAAACACATCGCTAAAGTAGAAAGAAAGAAGGAAGCGCCTACAAAGTACACGTAGATGTATACACGCAAGTGTCATCATTACTAAGTGCTGTGAAAAAACTATATTACCCTTAACTTTTCTTAAATGACTTTAATAAATATAAACCTTCTCCACTAGTTAATACTACTTACCAAGTTAAGATGATTCCATATTTGCTAATCAGGATCTCGATAAGATCATAATGTTAGCCACTGAAATATTGTGTTTCCAGAAGATTGAACAGGGCTGAAATTAGCTGGATAACACCTCTAGCCCCTTTCACCTTGTGAGAGAAAGGATTGAGCATCTTATTGGTTTCATGCTTGCCTATCCTGAAATTTCCGCTGGTCTTGAGGAAGCCATAACCAACCCAATTAATTGGGCTGAGTTCAGAGTTGTTTTTGGAGTTCAACCAGTGAATTGCACTTAAAATGGCTTTTTAGATATCCCATTGTGAATCATAGCATAATAGCGCTTCATTCCATCATCACCGCCCCAGACTTGATTATCATCAAAAGACTTTTCCATTCTGTCCTTAGTCAAAATTATGGAAGTCAGGAACAGTCATTGACTTAACTTCTGGATATAAATCAACAGGTGCAATAAAGACAAAAAACTTTTTCCGCGCGCATAATATTTTGGTATCCACCACTACATCATTAGCAGTTTTGTCACTTCTGAAATCATTTGTGATAACTTCAGGAGTAGTTTGCTTCTTCTATTCCACGTCTTTTTTCTCCTTATATGAAGTTCGAAAAGCAGCAGTTGCACTCCATTCTTTAAGCTTTTTTGCTAATCTCCATCTTAGAGAATGTTCCAAGGGCGTTGTCCGATTCAGAAATTCGTAATATGTTGGCGAAAAAGGCTAAGATGGAGATTAGCAAGAAGCTTAAAAAATGAGTGCAAGCAGATGCTGCTTCTCGAACTTCATATAAGGAGAAAAAGGACGTGGAAAAGAAGAAGCAAACTGCTCCTAAAGTTATCACAAATGATTTGAGAAGGGATAAAACTGCTAATGATGCAGTGGTGGATTTCAAAATATTGTGCGAGCAGAAAAAGTCTCTTGTCTTTTGCACCTGTTGATTTGGAACAAGATGTTAAGTCAATGATTGTTACTGATCCTGACTTCCATAATTTTGACAAGAATAGAACGGAAAAATCTTTTGATGATAATCAAGTCTGGGTTGCTTATGACGATGATGATGGCATGCTGCGCTATTATGCTATGATTCATAATGTGATATCTAAAAAGCCATTTAAAGTGCAATTCAGATGGTTGAACTCGAAAAACAACTTTGAAGTCGGCCCAATTAATTGGGTTGGTTTTAGCTTCCTCAAGACCAACCGAGATTTCAGGATAAGCCAGCATGAAATCAATAAGATGCTCAATTCTTTCTCCAACAGAGTCAAGTGGGTGAAAGGGGCTAGAGGTGTTATCCATCTAAAAATTAGATGTATACATGTATCCCTGCAACGTTCTCTCTTCATTGCTTGCAGTGTTTTGGAAAGCAAGAAGCGGAAAAAAGCGACGAGGGCTCGCTTCACCGAAGTGAGAAGCGTGAAGCGAATGAAGAGCAATTTAATACAAAAAAAATAATATTAAATTTGCATAGATAAATAACCAAGAACTCAATAAAAATAATATTAAGCAAATCTTTCAATACTTTTTAAATTAAAAAGTAGTAGCTAATAGAGGAAAAGAAGCTAACAAAATGGAGAAAAGGGATTTTAAAAAACAGATAACCAAAAAATATGAGCTTAAACTAACAGATCATATACTTAAAAGTTGTTAAACAAAGTCTTTGATGGATCTCAACTTTCGACAAATGAAAAATGTGTCAGGTGTAATATTTGATGTTACTAGAAGCATGAAAAATGGGTCAGGTGTAATGAAAAAAGTCTTTGAAAAGGAAACTAATAATCTAAGGGAAAAAATAATGATGTTACCAGAAGCAGAACTTTGCATCAGCTTAACATTGATGTAGAAAAGTGGTTATCCAATACAAATTGGATGGAGTATATAGGCACCGAATATAACTACATCCACGGGAAATTAGGAATCTTTATTTCTTTATTCAGGAAACAAGGTTTAATGAGAAAGCTTCAGAATTTTCATAATTGATGATGCAAGATAGGAAAAGATGGAAGACTATCTAGGAAACAAGGTTTAAAAGACACGATCTTTTAACTATTAACCGCAAATTGCAATATTTGATGTGAGCACGTTGAGATTATCCAAGCAGATCTTACCCGCTAATTATATGCAGAAAGTACCCCTTAAATGAAAATCTAGCAGAAAGCTAAAATGTATACAGTTCGAGAAACTATGCTTACTAATTTAGAGGAAAAGTTCATCACTGATGATACCCATAATTGATTGCACTAATTCAACAACAACAACATACCCAGTGTGATCCAACAAGTGGGGTCTGGGTAGGGTGTAGTGTACACAGACCTTACGCCTACCTTTGCGAGGTAGAGAGGTTGTTTTTGAAAGACCCTCGGCTCAAGAAAAATGATTCTCAAAAAAGGTTTGAAAAGAAACAAAAATCAATTTGGCGTAACACAACTATAAGCTGCAAACATCTAAGAGAGTTGAAGGAGAAGAGCGGAGATGCAAGTTCGTAACACTTGGTGGCTGCATTTATAAGGGCAAAGCGACGGTGGAAATTATCAGAGCCCTAGGCAGCTTGGGCTACACTTTATTCATCAGTTGTTAGGGCTCTTCACCTTACTTTGGGCCCATCTTGGTTTTATCCCCACCCTGTATGGAAAAAATTTATTATGTGTCTCCCACAACTGACACTAGTTGTGTGGGGCTTCAAATGGACCCAAAAGTATAAGATTTGGGTCCACTTTTTTGTGAGACATAAGAAGTCTCGCACAACTAATATCAATTGTGTGAGATACATAATAATTTTTTTCATATCGATATATTACAACAAACAACAACATACCCAGTGGAAACCCACAGGAGAGGTCTGGGGTTGGTAGAATGTACGCAGACCTTATCCCCACATCGTAGAGATAGAGAGGTTGTTTCCTATAGACCCTCAGTCCAAGTAAAGCATTTCAAAGCAGTTTGAAAAGGGGAATACATAAATGAAAGAAGTAACAACAACGAAATAATTCGATAGGGAAAGCATAGCATTAAAAAAACAATAATAAAATAATGTGATAACCAAAGCACAAGGTGGTAACAGGAATCGAAGAACAAGAAATTATGAGAATAGTGTTAATATTACTAGTAAGAAAGTAGGTATAGATATGACCACCAAGCCTATCCCGCAGAAAAGAGAGAACACTCAACTACTAACTAACATTCTACCCTAATCCGCGATCTCCAAACCATCCCATCAATGGATGTGAGGAAAATAACTAAGAAAATAAAAGTAATGATAGCATATATAGTATGGATAGTCGAAGTGAAAGAAATAACAATAGTAGTAAAAATATAAGAATACGCTAACGAAAGAATAGTAATGATAAGGTGATCTAAACGAGAATCATGCTCTCCCAAATGAGAGAAAAATCTCTCAACTACCTACTAACCGTCTATCCTAATTCTAGACCTTTCGATCAGCTAAAGATGTGTCATGTCTTGTCTAATAATCTCTCCCCGGTTCTTCTTCGGCTTACCTTTATTTTCTGGAGACCTAATACTGCTAAACTCTTGCACCTCCACACTGGGGCATCTGAGCTCCTCCTCTTCACATGCCCGAACCATCTCAGACTCGCTTTCCGCATCTTGTTTACCATGAAGGCCACTCCCACTTTGTCCCGTATATCCTCGTTCCAAATCCTTTAGGTATGCCTACACATCCTTCTAAGCATCCTCATTTCCACTACTTTCACCTTGTCGACGTGCGAGTTCTTGATTTGCCAACACTCTATCGCATTCAACATAGTCGGTCTAACAACCACTTTACAAAACTAACTTTTAAGTTTCGGCAACACCTTATCACACATGACACCAGATGTGAACTTCCATCTCATCCACTCCGCTCCAATACGATGAGTGTCATCCTCGTCTATCTCCCCATTGCACTAATTCAACAGTGTGATGAATTATTAGTAACCGTCCCGCCAGGTTTAGCCTAGTAACTATTCCTACTTCACGACCAAATACAGATACTATGGTGTCAAAATCATTAACGATTATCTAATTCAGGCAACTCTAGCCTACATAGCTAAATCCGAACTTTTATTCAGATATGGCTATAGCAACAATTTGTAGCTTTATAATTTATGTAAAAGGAAAAATATTCTGAATCTAATAACAGAATTTATTTATCATAATTGATTATTTTTTTGGTCAGAATACAAAGTACTTGAAAAGAACTTTGAATAGATATTGACAATTCACAACCGACACCAAACTAATCTGGAATTGAGGCTTAGTTATTTGATTGATTGGATATGGAAAACCTTAATTAAGATTTGATTCCATTATCATAGGGCAACTTAAAATAATAACGCAAAATAACTCGTAAAAATCGCAATGAACCTTAATTTCGATTTCGCCGGAGAAGGTCGCCATTGATCGAATTGAGGGTCTCCTTTTCCAGCCTCGTCTGAAAATGCCGGGTGATTTAGAAGAATAATCTTAAAATTGGGGGTGCTTTTGAACTTTTTACCAGCTTGCTCCAAATGCAAAAGGGTAAAAGAGTGAATAGGTTAAAAACTCCTAAATTATAGTTATTTTGCGAGTATCATATCCATAGTATTCGTTATTCCCCATACTCCAAGACTAACCTGTTTTAGATTAAAAATTTCAAGATGAATATATGACAAAATGTTTGAAATAACGTGTTGAGAGGCGTGTAAGAGATACAAAACGTCTTAAGAATGAGTTCACCTGGCACAATGAATCTATGGTAGTTCATGGTTTTTTGTTGATCACAAATAATTTAGTTACGAAACTCGCAAAACAGTGATAGTTTAGAAGGAAATCAACCTTTTTCTCAACGTGTAGTGCTACTTCAAATTCTTTGAAAGAGCTTTGCCGGCGTGATTTTCATGTAGCATATAATATTCGGTTATTTTAATGAGTTCCACCTAAGGTAAATTTTCAACATGTACTACTGCTACTTAAAACTCTTTGAAAGAGCTTTCAGAACGTGATTTTCATGCACCATATCATATTTCTCCAGGAGTATTTTAATACTGCGTTCCACCTAAAAACTGGGTGATTTTCAATGTATACAAATTTTTTGACCCACCCCTCCGCTGCCTCTGCCGATGTCGCCACCCTCTCTAGCCGTCGTCCAGCCCCTCCAAGTAATTTTTTTTTTCCATTGATCTCTTATACATTGTAGTTTAATTAGTATTTGTTCTTGCCTATGATTCTTGTTTAGGGTAATCTTGTTTAGCTTAGGGTTTAGATTAATTACATTGCTTATCATTCTTGTTTAGGTTGAAATTTGAATTTAACCTTGAACTTTGAATTGAACTTTGAACTGAATTTTGAACCTTAAGTGAATTATAAACCTTGAACCTTGATGAATTTATATAATTGAACCTTTAATTGAATTGAACTTTGAATTAAAATAAACCGAACCTTGAATCATGAATTTTGAACCTTGAACTTTGAAATGAACCTTGAACCTATATATATAGGTTAGGTTCAAATTCTAAGTGTGTCATTCTTTTATTAAATTGTAAATCACATTTAGATTTTCTAGTTTCTCCATTGTATTTAGCTTCATTTATTCATTTAATTAATTGTAAAAGAACTATTCTCTTTTTTAATTTATGCGACACACTTTCTTTTTTAAAGATGTTTCAAAAAATGTCATTCTTTTATATTTTACAATATTTTAACTTTAAGATTCTCGTTTTACCGAATTTATGTGACACACTTTCTTTTTTAGTCTATTCCAACCAAATGAATCATGTTATCTTTCTACATTTGAAAATAATTTAATTTTAAAATTCTCATTTTAATCTTAAGAGATGCATAGTTTATAGCCATATAAATGTCTAAGGTTTATTTTAGACTATATATTCAAATTTTTATTTTTTTTAGTTTTCGTGTCTAGTTAAATAGTCATAAATTGGGACGGAAATGAAAAGGAGGTTTAAGAGTAGACAAGTCCGAGAGAAAATGACGTGCAATATGGATTTCTCTGAACTTTCAAAGACGTGTGTCGATTTTGCTTGACTAATATAAGCTTTTCATTTAAAAATTCACCTTCTTCTCATCAATCATAGTAGTATATATACAATAATATCATAATAAAGACCAGATAGAGCTAAATGTTTGCTAGTGAGTGTATAGGATAAGGCCTTCAATATGGAGATATCATATTACAACTTCAAAATTGCAATATTTTCATTTGCAATTATTTTTGTTTTAAGATGGGCATGGAGAATCTTGAATTATGTTTGGTTCAAACCAAAAAAGTTGGAGAAAAGCCTAAGAAAACAAGGTTTCAAAGGAAATTCTTACAAGTTTTTGTTTGGGGACATGAAAGAGATGAAGAAGATGTTTGAAGAAGCTACATCAAAGCCTATTGATTTCTCACATGACATGATTTGGCCTAGAGTTAGCCCCTTCATTTACAAAACCATCAAAAGTTATGGTATGTCTTCACAATTCCAATCTTTTCTTTTTTCAAGGAACTAGTTCCGCTTATTATGGGTAACAATTTAGGAGGTGTTAGCTAGGCGAGTTGGGCTGCGTTTGGGCGAATTTTAATGGACTGAGTTAATAAATAACCCACCTAAATGTTACTTGGTTGAAATGACTTGGGCTAAAATAGGCTAAAAAGGTTCAAAACAAAACCCGCCCAATTGTTACTAAATTTTATTTTATTTTGTTTGTTTTATATAATTTTTTATATATCTAACAAAATAATCTTTTTCATAATATGACTATATATAACATATCAAATAATATTAAAAAAAAACTATTGTCACAAGGTTTCTATGGTCAATTTATGAGCCTAATTTTTTGTAAGCTAAAATGTATTGGGCTAAAATTGGGCTGGGCTAATAAATGGGGGAGTCAATGGCCCACCCAAACTTGAATGGGTTGGACGGGCCATGATTTCATGAGCTAATTTGTCACCCCTAATTATGGGTAATACTTACTATTCTAATTTATGGGAATGTATTTAACTTTGCACATAGTTTTAGAAGAAAAAAAAGAGAAGATTTTTAAAACTTGTTACAAAAAATGGGTTAGTCCCACGTTGGTTAGAAAATGAACTGGTGTTTTGCTTAATATGAACTTGGATAATCCTTCCCTCATAAGATAGTTTCGGGGTTGAGTCAAGTATTTTTACACTTGTGCTGTAGAATAAGTCACTGAAATTTTTTGTGGCTATAGATCATTTTATTAAGGGTAAAATGGAAAGATAGTTAAGCTATTATTAAATATGAAAAAATATCATTCTTTTTTTAGACTAACTAAAAATAAAAGAGTGACATATAAATTGAGACAAAGAGAATATTTGTTATCTTTCAGTTGGCCTGATAATGCATGATTTATTTAATATCATCGATGTATGATATTTTGATACTATCAGGTCATATTTACATATTATAGTAAACATATATCCTATTTTTAAAGATTACATATATATATATATATATATATATAACATCTAAAAATTATTTTAGATGAACTGATAGTATAAAATATTTTTACTGACGGTGTATAAAGACTCTTAGTTTTTAATGTTAATGTAATTTTACATCCTATAATAAGCGCACTATTCTTCTCCACTTATATATCGAGCTTTTGTCTGCATTAGGATTTGAACTCTTAGATGTGCGTATCTAACCTACACATCATGTATCGTAGGTAAGAATTGTTGTGTGTGGCTTGGGCCAAGACCGGCTGTCCTAATCACGGAGCCCGAACTTATAAAGGAGGTGCTAACGAAGAACTATGTTTATCAGAAGGCACGTAGCAGCCCACTCTCTAAGTTGGTAATATCTGGACTTGCAAACCATGAAACAGATAAATGGGCCACACATAGAAGGCTTCTCAATCCTGCTTTTCACCTTGACAAGTTGAAGGTTTTACTACTATCAAACTTTAGAATAAATTTTATAAAATAGTTACTTTTCAAGTTCTTGTAATTGGAAAAATAGTCACTATATATCACCGGATTTTCAAATTTTATAAGTGAAATTCTAAGCTGATAATATCTTAGAGTTCCACGTGTGAAATTTAAAACTTTATGATAGTTGGTTCTTTTTTAAAGACATGACTGAAAAATGGTCAGTAGTGAGTGTTATCTCTAATGAAAACTTTGTTATAATTAATTTTTATTGTCCCTCCTCTCTCCGTTTATGTGATTCACTTAGACCGACCCTAGTTACTTTAAATGTAAAATAAGAAGAAATTCAAAGTTAAATTTGTCTTATTATATAGGCTATTAACCACTTTTTAACGGACGGTTATCTATAATTATATTTTGTGTCATAACTTGATACCATCAGTTTATTGAAGTTAAACTCTTATCGTTTATGTTTGGCAAACTTAAGGTTGTATTCTTATTATAAAATGTGCAGCATATGCTTCCGGCATTCAAATTGACGGTTAGTGAGATATTGAGCAAATGGGAGAAAATTATATCGAAAGAAGGATCAGAGATAGATGTGTGGCCATATCTTCAAACTTTGACAAGTGATGTCATTTCAAGAACTGCTTTTGGAAGTAATTACGAAGAAGGAAGAAAGATTTTTGAACTCCAAAAAGAACAACTTCAACTAGTTTCAGAAGTGTCACGCGAATACATCCCAGGATGGAGGTATAGTTATTTATTTCTTTAAATTTTCTAAAGTTAATCTGTTTTATAATTTTTCAATAATTTTGAACACTAGATATTATTTAAAATATTCAAGTTTTTTTTAAAAAAATCAAAGTGATTAATAAATTATGATTTTTTTTAGATTCATTCTTGACATCCTATTTAACAAATACAATTTGATATTTCAAAAGTACATGAATTTACATTAAATTAATATAATGATGTTTTAAGTTTTAATTCTTAGTCTACAAAATATGGTTGGTTTCTCTTGGAAATTTTAAATATTTTAGAGAGTTATTCTTGAATACAACATTGTGTGAATATAATCATATCAATACTAACACACCGGATATCATAAGAATTCCGAAGTTAAGCGTGCTTGAGTGAGAGCTAGGATGAGTAAACCGCGGGAAGTCTTTGTGTTGCATTCCTCGTTTAAATACAACATTGCATGGCTTCATTAGTTGAATCGCGAAGATCGTGCTTTTATCATTCTTTCATTTATTCGTGGAAAGACTTCAACTATCTTGAACAAAAACGTTTACATGTCTTTAAACCTTTGCGTTTCTTATAACCCAAATTTCTAACAATTCTATTATCATTGTTCTAGCAAAATCACTACTAGAATACTTTTCTTGTTTGCAAATTTGTACTACTTAAATTTCTTGAAATTGTAGGTTTTTGCCAACTAAAAGGATGAAAAGGATAAAGCAAATCTTCAATGAAGTAAGAGAACTTGTATTGGGAATCATCAATAAAAGAATGAGGATGATTGAAGCTGGAGAATCACAAGATGACTTATTGGGTATATTATTGGCATCCAATTTAAAAGAAATCCAACAACATGGGAATAAGAAATTTGGTATGAGCATTGATGAAGTCATTGACGAGTGTAAACTATTCTATTTTGCTGGGCAAGAGACTACTTCAACTTTACTTGTATGGACAATGATTTTGTTGTGCAAATATCCTGATTGGCAAGAAAGAGCTAGAGAAGAGGTTCTACAAGTGTTTGGAAGTGATGAACTTGACTATGACAAGTTGAATCAGCTAAAAATAGTAAGTATTGTCTGCATGTTCAATTTTTTTGAGCTTCTTGTTTTCTATTTTGATAATGGTAGTGTTCGCTCCATTTTACACGCATCTCGACATATCAGCACAAGTACTGGAAAAATTATTTGTCCACCCAAGACTTAGATAGATAGACAAAAATCAAAAAGAGTTTTTTTTGTGTGGAGAAAATGACAAAAATGATCCCTTATGTTTAGGGGTATGTTTAAAATGTACTCATGGGCAGGTTTACATTACCAGGTTAAAAAAAATGTACTCATGAGCAGGATTGGCATTTTAAGTTTGCAAAAGTGCGGACTTTTAGTCTTAGTTAGATATTTAACAAACTTTGACTATCAAATTTAACGGAAAATTGTGATCAAAAGAGATTTAAATTATTGTTTCCTAGCTGGTTGGGATTTAGACTTTGGTCTTCTGGGATTTTCACTTACTTTCATTGACCATTAGATGATACTCTTGGGTGCTTCACTTAAATTTTGGACTTTTCTTTATCTTTCAAAAATAAAAATCATATATTTTGTGTTGGATAACGCCATCATCATGCTTATGGCAAGGCCCAGGTGATAAGCTAGGGAAGTAGGGATGGTCGGAGTCAGATTTATGGTTGAACATGACGCTTGGTTAATGAACTTGATTAAGAAATAAAGTTGCGCTCTTGCTATTAGCTATGTATAGCATTTGGCATGATAGATTGATAGCAAGTGCTTGATCCCGACATTTTGATAGCAATATTAACTTTAGATCTATTTATTTTATAGGTGACTATGATCTTAAATGAGGTATTAAGATTGTATCCAGGAGCATATGTGATTAATCGAATGGTACACACAGAAACAAAGTTGGGGAATTTGTGTTTACCCTCTGGTGTGCAACTCATGTTAGCAACAATTTTGTTGCATCATGATACTGAAATATGGGGAGATGATGCAATGGAGTTCAATCCTGAGAGATTTAGTGACGGAGTAGCCAAAGCAACAAAAGGACAAGTTGTATTTTTACCATTTAGTTGGGGTCCAAGAATATGCATTGGCCAAAACTTTGCTATGTTAGAGGCAAAAATGGCAATGGCCATGATTCTCAAACACTAAGCATTTGAACTCTCTCCATCTTATGCTCATGCTCCTCATCCATTATTGCTTCAACCTCAATATGGTGCTCAATTAATTATGTACAAGTTGTAGAAATGTGTGTCGTTTGTTTAAATTAAATTTGGTTGTGATAGTATTGATTTTACTGTTCTACTACGTTTTATTTCCCGGACATCATTTGTATATGACTATTATGTTAATGACACTTCAAATCAAACATTGAGGAAAAGGATCACATGTTGTAATGACTAGTTAATATATAAGACATGTCTTCCGAAGAAAAAAAAAGAAATGTGTGTCTTTTGAGTCAAGTTGTATTGTAACTAGGAGTTTTAAAGATTGGTGTAGTAGCTATGTACGTAATATGGTGTTTTGTAAGAATGAAGTGTTTCATGATATTATTAATTTGCTTTATGTTTATCTCCTGCCTCTTTCATCCTTTTGTGCGTTATTTTTTTTATCCTTCTTTGTTGTGTTATATATTGTGGAAATACACTGAGTATGTTGTTGTTGTGTTATATATTTTCTTCTTCCCTTTTACAAAAAATGATAGCAAGAGCCTATTCAAACATATAATAACTAGTCAATTTATCTGCACTTCGCGTGATCATAAAAGAAAACAAATTTACGACAATGATCTTGTTGTAAATTTAGTCAAAATGTAAAATAATATTGATTTTTTGGAAAAAAACTCAAATATATCATTGAACTATCAGAAATGACTCATTTATGACACTCGTTAATAATTTGGCTCATTTATGCCATTGTCGTTACCAAAATGACTTATTTATGCCATCGTCGTTTCCAAAATGGCTCATCAATGCCGTTTTTTATTAACGCCGACGTTAATAAAAAATGGTATTGTAAAACCGGCATAAATGAAAAATGACATGAATGAACCATTTTGATAACAACGATGTCATAAATGAGTCAAACTGTTGACGAGTGACATAAATGAGCCAATTCATTGACGAGTGAACAATGAATTGGAATGAGCTTGACTCTGATACCTTTTAAAGAATTGATCTTGTGTCTAACTCAACCCCAAAAGCTAGCTTGTAGGGTGAAGATTGTCCAAGTCATATAAGGAGTCCATATTCCCATTCCATATCCGATGTGTGACTATTAACATAATCATCTTTGTTACGCTAATAATTAAACTGATGTATATTATGTTTAGGAATATGGCCTGAGTCGAAGAGTTTCAGTGACGAGGGTATGGGTCCAATCCCATCTCGATGGAAAGGGACTTGCACCAAAGGTTATGATTTTGATTCTTCCAGCTGCAACAGGTATCGATCTTTGTTGAATTATTTCATTGCTGAAAATTGTGGGTTACCTAGCACATAAGAAAAGAAAATAGAGAAGAAAAATAACACAAGGATTTAACGAGCAATATTAAAAAACAGGAATTAGTGACGTATAAAAATCTTTAGCTAAACAGCAAAATCCATCACTAATCCTATTTATCGATGGATTAGCAACGCATTATCACAAAATTCTATTAGCTACAAGCAAAACATGAGCAACACTCTTATTTTGGACGTGATGCTCAAATTCTTTCAGTATCTTTTAATATTTGCCTATTCAGCTTACTAATAACTAATAAGTACTTTGCTGGCTAGGTGTAATAGTTTCTGATAATTAGAAGTTTCATATTCCACATTCATGGACCTATATCAGGAAACTGATCGGTGCAAGGTTTTATGATGACCCTGGTGACGCTGTAACACCTGTTACAGGGACACCAAGGGACCATGATGGGCATGTTGCAGCCACTGCAACGGGCAGTCCAGTGGCAGGTGCATCCTATTACGGGTTAGCTGCAGGAACAGCAAAGGGCGGGTCTCCGGGGTCCAGGATTGCAGTTTACCGTACATGCACGCCTTATGGATGCAGCGGATCGGCTATTATGAAAGCATTCGATGATGCCATTGCGGATGGGGTTGATATCATTAACTTAACCAGCTGGAGTAGAGTTTGGATTTTCAAAATATACTATCGCAATTGGATCCTTCCATGTCGTGGAGAAGGGAATGCTTGTTGTCGGCTCTGCTGGAAATGATGGCCCTTATCCAAAAACTGTTGTCAACGTTGCTCCTTGGATTTTCACAGTTGCTGCTATGACTATTGATCGAAGCATTGAGACACATATTCCCTTAGGCGGGAATAAGCTGATTAAGGTATTTAGAAGAAAAATCACAATTCATATATCCTAATTTATGTTGGTTTTCTATTGTATTTTATAAAGCAGTACGGGAAGTAATAACTATTACAAATGTTCGAAAGGATAAATAAATGGTCAATCTTCAAAACTGCCGCAAGTGTGTTGTGTCTTGAATCTTGATCACCTTGCAAAGCCAATGTTGAGAACTGCCGCAAGCTTGTTGTGTGTTCAATCTTGATATCCTGAAATCAAGAAATAACTAAATCTGGATGGTTACAACGTTGTGTGTTGAGTCGAGGATAGCCCTCTATCCTTAAGACAAGATTGCCCCGTATATATGCTTTTACGTTAGTGGGCAATAGTCTCCCAAGATAAAACAACACTTTAATCTCAACACTACAAAGCCAATAGGTTGAGCCTGTCGAAGAAAACAAATATGACTCGACTTGCTGAAGATATGGAATAGGAAGTAAGAGTTTCTCTTTACTCTTCTCTTGTCTCTGTAGTGTATATCTTGTGTAAATGTGAGGGTTTGGTCACGGTTTTTCACTGAATTTCAGTCACTGTTCCGAGCAGTTTTGGCCACTGTTTTCGTGACTGTTTTTGCCTGTTTTTCAGTCTATTTTTCTGTGTCTTTTCCGTCCCTGAATTGAGCCAAAGAAGGCTCAATATATAGCAAGGAGAAGGGGTTGTACAACTGCCCAAAACATGGCTGTTAATGGCCATTAGGAGGGCATTAAAACAGCCAAGTAAAGGCAGTAAATGGCCATCAATGAGGCTGAATTATGGACATGAAGGAGGGTGATAATGGAGGAGTTAATCAGCCAAGTAATGGTTGATTAAAGCCTCAAAAAACAGTCCCAACGGTAGGCTTTCTGCCTTCCGTCACCTTCCCAGAAACTCTGGGGACCAAACTGTAAATGTTGAAACTTCAGGGACCAAACTGTACATAAGAAAGAATTCAGGTCCAAACTGTACATATGAAACTTCAGGGATCAAACACATTTGGCAGAGTTCTCTGGTCCAAAAAGATAATATCAGAAAGTCCTCACAGCCCACAGCCCGAGACCGGACGGGCGGGCGGCGGCGGCGCGCGTGTGGGCTTAGCCATGAACCCAAGCACATCTAGGTCTTCCCTCCTTTAAACACATGGGATACCCCTTGGGGTCCCAAACCCTTTACCAATTAGAGACTTATATAGAGAACAATTCTTCATATTCCCACCGATGTGGTAGATTTGTCCCACACCACATTTCCATGCCTCAAACACCTTACTTCGTGGACCAATATCTCTTACATTTCTCAACGAAATTTGACGATTCTTGACCCTACGGTCATCTACTCACTTCGTAGATCATGCATGTGCGAAGAGACAAGGTCTCCAACATGCGGAACACTAGTGTTTAATTCATCAAAGATGGGTGGACGCATCTCCCCGCCAAAGGCAAATTTCCAACAATTTATGTGAAGGTGTTTGACTGCGCACAGAATTTAAGAAATAAAGGAAGATGTCATTCTTTTTGGAACTGACTAAAAAGGGAAGTGTGTCACATAAATTAGGACAGAGGCAGTATTACATTATTCTAACCACTAGGTAACTTTTCAACATCTTTCAATGTCCTTGTTGATTCTCAGGGTAGAGGTATTAGCTTTGCTAATCTTAGTAAATATCCAATTTATTCACTGATTGCCAGTGAATCTGCCAACTTAACTATTTATGAGATAAGGTAATTATGTTATAAGATGGAAATATACTAGCTCCATTGTTGAGTTGATGTAACTAACTTAGTCAAATTGCAGAGATTGTGAACCAGATAACTGTTGGAAATTTGTCTTTGACGGGGAGATGCGTCCACTCATCTTTGATGAATTAAACACTAGTGTTCCGCATGTTGGAGGCTTTATCTCTTCTCACATGCATGATCTACGAAGTGAGTAGATGACCGTAGGGCCAAGAATCGTCAAATTTCGTTGAGAAATGAAAGAGATATTGGTCCACGAAGTAATGTGTTTGAGGCATGGAAATATGGTGTGGGACAAATCTACCACATCGGTGGGAATAAGAAGAATTGCTCTCTATATAAGTCTCTAATGTGGTAAAGGGTTTGGGACCAAAAGGGGTATCTCATGTGTTTAAAGGAGGGAGGACCTAGATGTGCTTGGGTTCAAGGCTAAGCCCACACGCGCGACGCCGCCGCCCGCCCGTCCCGTCCGGTCTCGGGTCGTGGGCTGTGGGGACTTTCTGATATTATCTTTTTAGACCCCAAATTGCTTAATATTTACAGTTTGGTCCCTAGAGTTTCTGAAAAGTTGATTTTGGGAAAGACGGAAGGCAGAAACTTTCTGCCTACCGTTTGGACTGTTTTTTGGAGCATTAACTAGCCCTCATTCATGACCATTAATCAGCCCTCCTTCAAGGCCATGAACAGCCACACTAACGGCATTAATCCTGCCATTTACAGCCCTCCTAATGGCCATTAACAACCATGTTTTGGGCAGTTGAACAACCCCTCATCCATGCTATATATTGAGCCTCCTTTGGCTCAATTAGTGACTGGAAAACAGATACATACAGTGACAAAAATAGCATAAACAGACACTGAAAGTTAGCACAAAACAGTGAGCTAAACTGTGACGAAAATCAGTGAGTAAACACACACATACACACAAGATATACAACACAGAGACACACTATATACACAGAGACAAAACAGAAGAGAAGATAGAAACTCTTCCTTCCTTTTTCATATTTTCAGCAAATCGATTCATATTTGTTTTCTTCGTCAGGCTCAACCTATTGGCTTTATAGCGTTGAGATTAAAGTATTGTTTTATCTTGGGAGACTATTGCCCGCTAACGTAAAAACATATATATGGGGCAATCTTGTCTTAAGGACAGAGGGCAATCACTCGACTCAACACACAACGTTGTAACCATCCAGATTTAGTTGTTTCTTGATTTCAGGTTATCAAGATTCAAGACACAACAAGCTTACGGCAGTTTTGAAGATTGACTTATTTGCTCAACAAGATTCAATTTCTGAATATTGAATATTTGTTTATCCTTTCGAACACTTGTAATAGTTATTTACTTCCCGTACCGCTTTATAAAGTACAATAGAGTACCAACAATAACCTCGACGAACACAAAGTAAAGGGTAAAATTGTTGTTTGTGAAGATAACACTGATGATTATTCGATTGAAAGTAGGCTAAGCGAAGTGAAGAACCAAAGTGGCATTGGATTCATATTAGTTATAGGAGACGATGAACTCATAGTGTCTCCTCTACTAGGATCTTTTCCAGCTGCAGTAATCACTCAAGAGGATGGCATAAAGATTCATTCCTACATCAACTCAACAAGGCACATGCTCGCCTTAATTACTTCTCGATAAGCACTTGGTGTTGCATCAAAAATTGCTAATTATACCTTTATATAATTTTCTCAAGGAACTCAGTGGCAACAATTTTACCAACGGTTAGTGTAGATTATTTTAAACCAGCTCCTGTTGTGGCTTTCTTCTCATCAAGTGGCCCTGCATACAACACTCCAAACCTCCTAAGTGCTCCGTCGTGGGCTTGTAGCGACTGAATCTTGTTTCCGATAGAGCACCATTGATTGGTCTATTGGCAAAGGAAACCCGGGAATTCCAGATTTTGTTCTGTCCTCCGGACATTTATTATGTTGTCACTACAGCTTGTCAATTTGAATTGCATCAAAGCTCTCGTTCGAACTTCATATACGAGAATTCTAAACAAGAACTCGAGAGTAAGCAATCACTATTGTTTTCCGAATTTGGATCATTGCTCGATTTGTGCCTATTATGCAAGACCATGCTAGTCTTCTTTTTAATTGCTCGTAGCTAAATTTTTTTTGATAATACATAGCTAAATAGGATTAGCGACGGATTTTGTTATTTAGCTACAAAATTTGTCTGTCGCTAATTTCTGTGATTATCTTAGTAGTGTAAAGACTCGTGATTAATACATTCTGTTGAAATGTGTGACCATCTGTTCTAAAAGTTTTAAGTTGTTAGAAGGAGCTCATACATGTGCGATATTGCAAGTAGATCACATACATTGGATGGTTTCTGACATGTACTTGCAGCCGGATATTGCAGCACCTGGAACTACAATACTTGCAGCTTGGCGGGCAAATGACACAAGTGGTTCTGGCTGGCCACGAACCGCCACTTTTCAACTTCCTCTCGGGAACTTCCGTGTCTAGTCCCCATGTTTCTGCAATTGCTGCAATACTCAAGTCTGAAAATCCCACTTGGAGTCCCTCAGCAATCAAATCAGCTATAATGACCACACGTAAGAACCTTTGAAGTATGCTAGTTTAGCGCCACCACTTATGCGGATGCATTTTGTGATATGCGGCCGCATAATGTTCCCTTTTACTTACCTGGTGGATGCTGACGTGGCCATGAAATATGCAGCCGTATACTCATCTGCAGTGCGGTGCATATGTGGCCACATAATGTTCCGCATTTCCGAAATGCGGGCCGCATATGGCACACTCCTGACCACTTGTTTTCTTGAAAAACTTACTGGAGACAATGGGGTGGCTATGCAGTCTGCAGATCAAAAACGCGGAATGCATAAAGAGCCACTAAGCCAAGTGACTTGAAGTATGCTAGTTTAGCGCCACCACTAATGAAAACAGTTTCATATACAGTTAAACCTCTTTACAACAACGCCGTTTGTCTAGATATTTTTTGACTGCGAGATATTGTAAAAGAGAATTTATATTATAACATATATGAAAGTCGATTCCAAAGAAAAGCCGTTATAGTGAAATGTTGTCATAGAGGATGATTGTTATAGAGAGGTCTGACTATATTATCTTTTTCTCCTCTTTTGTTTTTACAAATAGCTGTTCACGAAAGCAATTTGAAGAGTCCAATGTTAATCAATAGTGCATATGGAAATTTCCTTGCCACACCATATGACTTTGGTGCAGGAGTTGCAACTATATCTGGATCACTAAAACCAGGTTTAGTTTACGAGACCGAAATCACAGACTACCTGCAATTCCTCTGCTCTACCGGCTATAATGCATCGACAATAAAACTCATCTCAACGGAACTCCCAAACAATTTTTCATGCCCGACAAACATAAGCAGCGATAAATCGATCTCCAATATGAACTACCCGTCAATGCCGTTTTTATATCCACAGAAGAAGAAGAAACCAAGCAAGTTATTCGAACTAACTAACATCAGCGAAGACGAAGAAGAATCAGTATATACGGTTATTATAACAGCACCAGTGCATTGAGAGTCCGAGTGAATCTGAAAAAATTGAAATTTACAAGTAACATGAAGAAATTGAGCTATCAAGTGACTTTTAAAGCTACATCTACACAAAGAGAATTATTTGGATTAAATATATGGACCAATGGTAAGTACAAGGTTCGAATTCCATTTGTTATACGTAACCTCCTTACACCAGCAAGCGTGTATACTAGCTTGTTTGGATGGTCGATATGTATCGTTTCATGCTGTATCGTATCATATTGTATTGTATTGTTTTGATGAATATAACTTTTGGATAAATTGTTTCGTACGTTTTCTATTGTTACATAATGTCACACATCAACAATCTAAAGAATAAAATTAAAAAAAATAGGATATTGAGTAGAGTTATTATAAAAAAGGTAGGGTAAATGATAAAATAGAATTATAAAATAATAAACAAAGGCAAAATGTGGGGGGAGTCAACAACGTGATTACACTTAATCGGTCGTTAAGAGGCTCAGTACTTCAACTAAAATAATGAAAAAATATTTTACCTTTTTAGTTCCTTTTAGTTGGAACTTTAGGCGGTTCTCGAAAAAAGATAGTGAAAAAATTATCCCAAGAGTCTAGACTAAGAGGAATATATAAACCAATGCTTCCACATAAAATAGGGTTTTTCATCACTAACGATGAAATGAACGATATGATATAATAAAATTTAAGTAATAATCAAAACAAACATTGTATTACAATACAATAAGTAACAACCATCCAAACAAGCTAATGGATCCATGAAAAAAAAGATTGTGTCAGCAATGATTATGACAGCAAAAAAAAAGTATTGTGACAACATGTGTAATACTTTAAGGCAAAAAGAGGATGGAAGAGGCCGGAGATAAATATAAAGAAAACTAATAATAATATTATAGAAAAGTATTACACTCTTTCAAAACGACATACAAGACTCACATATACATAGCTACTACACAATCCTTAAACTCCTAGTTGCATAAATATAATTAAAGGACAATATAGCATGAGACACATTTCTACAACTTGTACAAAATCAAATGAGCACCATATTGAGGTTGAAGCAATAATGGATGAGGAGCATGAGCATAAGATGGAGAGAGTTCAAATGCATAGTGTTTGAGAATCATGGCCATTGCCATTTTTACCTCTAACATAGCAAAGTTTTGGCCAATGCATATTCTTGGACCCCAACTAAATGGTAAAAATACAACTTGTCCTTTTGTTGCTTTGGCTACTCCATCACTAAATCTCTCAGGATTGAACTCCATTGCATCATCTCCCCATATTTCAGTATCATGATGCAACAAAATTGTTGCTAACATGAGTTGCACACCAGAGGGTAAACACAAATTCCCTAACTTTGTGTCTTTTGTTACCACTCGATTAATAAAATATCCTGATGGATATAATCTTAAGACCTCGTTTAAGATCATAGTCACCTAAAAAGAATAGATCACAAATGATTAGTTTCATCGCAACAACATAATTTTTTTGTTGAGTGTGCCAACGAAGAAATAGAAGCTATATATGAGGTATATGACTACTCTTAATTGTTTGTATGAGGCCTTCTCGGAAAACTATATATGCGACGACGTAAAGTGAATAAGGGGGTGGACTAAGAAGCTTTTTCTCATTTTTTATATAAGTAAAATAAATATATAAAGTGAAAAATTTGGGGGTGGGGTAGATGGAGGTGGGTGGAGGTAATAAAAAAATTATATTTTTAATAATTTTTTATAGAAGTAAAAAAATATGAAATAGAAATTTGAGGATGGGTAGGGCATGGGGTGGGGGGAAGAGTAAGAAAAAATTTCTTATAAAAGTAAAAAAATATGAAATAGAAATTTGAGGATAGAGGTGGGGGTAGATGGGGTAAGTGGTGTGGAGGTGGGTAGGGGTGGTAGGGAGGTAGGGGTGGGTGGAGTAGGCAAGGTAGGGGCAGAGATCTGAGGGTGGTTCAGTGGTGGGTTTGGGGTCGGGTGGATGGATAGTGTAGTGGATGGTTGGGGTGCGTTGGTGTATTTTATTTGTTCCGAAATAATAAATTTTTTAAATAATTATTTATAAATAAAAATCTTAATCTAGAGTGGAACTCTAATGGTTAAGATTGATCATTTTCGTGGTCAAGTTTGGACATCATCATGAGTTCATTTAACTACTGATTTGTGATGAGTCAACTTGAATTATTTTACCAAACCCATTAAACCTTGGACGGATTGGGCAGATGATTTGGACTTGAGCTAATTTTGTCGCTCCTAATTAAGAGTGTCTTTAAGTTGACTTAGCACAACATTTTCTAAGAGGACTTAGAATTTTTTAAATTTGAATATGCAGAGAATATTTTTAATACTTGTATTAGTTATTGAAGTGCGTGTAAAATGACCTAAACACCCATAAAAAAAACAAAAGTTCAAGATACTTGAATTTTAGAGAATACTTACTACTTTTAGCTGATTCAACTTGTCATAGTCAAGTTCATCACTTCCAAACACTTGTAGAACCTCTTCTCTAGCTTTTTCTTGCCAAATTGGATACTTGCACAATAACACCATTGTCCATACAAGTAAAGTTGAAGTAGTCTCTTGCCCAGCAAGATACAATAACTTACACTCTTCAATCACCTCATCAATGCTCATACCAAATTTCTTATGTCCATGTTGTTGGATTTCTTGTAAATTGGATGCCAATAATATACTCAACAAGTCATCATGTGTTTCTCCAGCTTCAATTATCCTCATTCTTTTATTGATGATTCCCAATATCAATGCTCCCACTTCATTGAAGATTTGTTTCATCCTTCTATTCGTTTTTGTAGGTACAAACCTATGTTTTATTTCAATAAATAAAGTATTATGAAGTTGCAAACAAGAAATTAAACAATTCGAGGAGAGGATTTCCTATGTCCACTTACAATTTGAAGAAAGAAAAATGTCCCTATAAAGATCTCATGTGTAATTAATTAGCACAGATTTGTTGCACAAAAGGTCATATAACTAAAACAACATTTGTAATGGACTATAAAATTAAATCTCCTCGAAAGATTCATAAAATTTTAGCGTGTTGTTCCTTTTCAGTACAACTATTTAGTAAATGACCCTCTTTTTATTTCTCTTGCAACTTATGAACCTTTTAGATTACAATCTAAAGATCCATTTAAGCAAACTGAAAATCTTCTAGGAAAACGTTAAACCACATTCTAAAATTTTGTAAGTAGCAACATTGGACAACATTCTAATATATTGTTTGTAAGGTTGAGCAATATATGGGCAAACATTAGACTCAAGCCTAATATTGTGCAAAAATATATATATATATATATATATATATATATATATATATATATATATATATTAGTCTAGAGTCCAAAGAATTTAGCAATTATACCTCCATCCGGGGATGTATAGTGAGCGTGCTATTTGTAAAAGTAGTCCCATTTGTTCCTTTTGAAGTTCAAAAATCTTTCTTCCTTGTTCATAGCTACTGCCAAAAGCAGTTCTTGAAATTGCATCACTTGTCAAAGTTTGAAGGTATGGCCACACATCTATCTCTGATCCTTCTTTCGAGACAGCTTTCTCCCATTTGTTCAACATCTCAGAAGAAGTCAATTGGAATGCAGGAAGCATATGCTGCACATCACGCATCAAACATAATCAAAATCAGTAGCAGAGGCGAATCTAAAATTTAAAGTTAATAGATTCAAAATAAGCATGATATTGTAATATGCGCACGTTTGAATTCTTTTTTATATATGCACATAGATGGAGATTTAGGAATTGAACTTTATGGGTACTGAATTCTAGGACAATGATCTCAAATGCTAATACTGGGTTCTAATTTATTTTTATACATATTAATTTCTTAATATATATACATGATTTGAGCCAAAACTACTGGTTGTGCCAACTTGTACCCTGAAGGCTACCTCTGCCCTTGTATATATATAGTCGGAACTAAAAAGCAATATATTCAATTGAACCTACATAACTCCTTAGATTTGATCCACCTCTACCTGTAGTGGTGGCCGATTAAATGAGCTTTAGTATATATATAACAGGATATTACACCAATAAGCATCTAACCTTTGAACCTAAGGCTTATAGTCGGGTGGTATAGAAGAGAGTATCTCACAATAGGTGTAGGTTCTATTAGCGAATATTCTCCGAATATTCACAGTATGTTTTGTAATTATGATTCATTACTCTATTTCCCCTTTTACGTCCCCTAATAAATAATCCAATGTAATGAAAAATTAATTTTTAAAATAATAACAAGAATCAAACCTTAAGCAAGTCAATAATAAACTACTATAATGGACATAGTTCCATAGTAAAACCTTCAATTTGTCAAGGTGAAAAGCAGGATTGATAAGTGTTCTATGTTTAGCCCATTTATCAGCTTCATAACCAGCAAGCCCATTTGCTGCCAACCTAGTGAGCGGATTGCCTGGAGGCTTCTGATAAATGTAATTCTTCGTTAGCACTTCCCTTATAAGTTCAGGGTCCACGATAACCACTGCTGGCCTTGGCCCATACCATGCAAAACAATACTTACCTACAAAAGTACAGCCACTTCTATTATTTAAGAATTCAAATTTTATCACCACTTACGCTAACGGTATAAAAAATAATTACATAATATTGTCATATTTTCGGTTAAATGATAACTATCGATAAATTTCTATGATAAACATCAATACATAACAACCTGAACAATTAAAGATGGTGACTGACTTGTTATGATTGGGTAAACTAGTAAAAATGGCACGGACTAACCACTTTTTAATCATGTTTTTTGATGTTTTGCTAGTGTTTGAAATATAATTGAAAAATACAGTTTTCAGTAACAAAGACATTTTGCCCTTATCTTCTTCATATGAAAGAGGTAGAAACCCGCTTTTATATCGTCTCCGTTTTTTTCTAACTGTGGGACTCCAACAAGTGCTTGAAGTCGAATAAGTTTAATTTCGTATTTTAGATAGGTGTATTTTTGTATAAAATTTATTCCTGTATTTAAAAGTGGCAAATGATTGAATAGTTTTAAAATGGTTGCAAGTTTTAATTAGCCGTTTGACAGTCATTGTTCGTCAATTTCTTTCATTAATCTACACTAACATATAAAGAATTTTACATTGTCAGTGTATATAATTTATATCCTTATCATTTTTAGATCTTAGGTGCATACTACAACGAATTTAATTCAACCTATTGCTTATATTCGTACCATATACTCATAGTGGAAGAAAATTGAACGAAAAAGTATACTTATAATGATTGCACCACTCTGAATCAACTAAATCTATACATCATTACTTTAAAAGGAGAGAATATAGACAAATTATATAGCTAAATAGTAAAATGTATCGTTAATTCTATTTAACAATGGATTAACGATAGATTATTAAAAAAATTATGGTGGTTACGAGCCATTTAGGAACATATTAACCGCAATTTTTTTTCAATACGTACCATAATTAGTGATGGTTTTGTGGAAGAAAGGCATGACTCTAGGCCAAATCATGTCATGTGAGAAATCAATAGGCTTTGACAAAGCTTCTTTTCCCATTTCCATCATCTCTTTAGTGTCACCAAACAAGAACTTGTAAGAGTTTCCCTTGAAACCTTGTTGTCTTAGGCATTTCTCCAACTTTTTTGGTTTGAACCAAACCCAATTCAAGATTCTCCATGCCCATCTTAATACAAATATAATTGCACATGAAAATAATACAAGTTTTAAGTTGTAATAATATGGTATCTCCATTGTAGATTTCATTGATATAGCTAATTTGGTTTTAGTAGTATTTATTAAATACTAGATGAAGATTAAACAAGTGGATTAAACTTTAATAATTGAGAATTGCTTGACAAATAAAATTGTGATACGTATTTGAAGTTGATGAAGTAATACACGTCATTCTGTCTCATTGTCTACATCTTTTGATTTTTTTACTTTAGTATCTTTCATTTCTTAATTCCAATTCAAAGTCAAATGAACAAAAGGTCATCCTTGTACGAGTTAAAAATTTAAGGTTGTCTGGAAATTCCATTGCTTGGTTGCTACATTTTGGAAAAACCATACAAGTCAAAGTAACAATGATATTTAATTCTCCTTATTTTTTTATGCTATAGTGGAAGAAAGACTAGAAATATTACTAAATGTTTATCTCCCATTACCTTGTGGAACAAGGTCTATAGTATTAAATCTATTATATACATCTCATATGATCTCACACTTGAACCAAAAGACCAAATACTCATATCTTAAGTTCAACTACTAGGATCCTGAAAGGGCAATTATTTTATAAATAAATATGGAATCAACTTTGCTTGAGCAGAGTTTGAGATCTGTAGGAGATACAGTAAAATAAAACACAGGTAAAGGAAGGTGATTATCCCACTAATCAGATTTTGACAACTTTTAACTTAAGTCCTGTATTTTATGGGATAAGTCAACGGTCAAGGATATAATTATTTTAATGACAAGTTCACATGTTTGAAATTTCAAAGAAGATATCATAATTTTGATAGGGACAATTTCACTGATAGTTACTGTATGAGTTATCTAAGTAAAGACTTATAATACAAAAGTGTTATAAATACATTGTATAATGGATATCCATTTAAGTATTCCCGCAATTTCCTGAATAAGCCAGGTTTCACATCTGATATTCTATTCCAAACATAACCACATTATTTAGATTTTATTAGTGATCTCATTTCAAACTTAGCCATATGTCTTTAGATTCCACTCGTAATATAACATTTCAAACTTAGCCATATCTCTTAGGACTCGATTGATAGAGTGTATAAGATTAGTGTTGAATAGTATGTATTAGTAATGCTGATATTAGTTATACTAATATTAGTTATGCTGGATTATTTCTTATCCACGGTTAAAAACATCCTCCACATTATTTAGCTTTGTATACTATTTTTATTATAGTAGTGTACTTGTACAATTACAAATATAACTCGTTGTTTAGTTACAGTGAATGATTCAAAATTAATTAAATTAGTGAACTTCAAATATAAGCTGATAAACGAAAAATAGTCCATAAATCGATAGTGTTACTATTCAAAAGATAAAACTGATCAAAGAGTACTACTTCCCTGATAATTCACCGATTGTTTTTTAGATATAGAATAGATCCATGAAACTTACTTTACTTCTTAAACAAACATGATAATATTTGCAAAAGAAACTAGTACGAGAATATCAAGATATAATAATTACTATACTTTTATCCATTGGATGCCTTTAAAATTCACTAATGGGTTATTTCAAGATTACAAGTTTGCAAATTATATTTCTCTTTTCAGCTGATTCTTTGATTAGCAAAGGCTGAGCGTTTATAATAAAAAATCTAATAATAATTATTTACTCATAAAATAACAACATATTTAAATCAAACATAAAATTTGAAGGGCGATTATGTCTTTAACTGTAAACGTGTAAATATATTCCCTACCCATAATTAGAATATTTTCATATATTGTGTAAATATAATTATGGTAAGACTAGGATTCCTCTTTTGTATAGGCTTAGGATTCCTCTTTTGTATAGGCTTAGGATTCCTATTGTATAAGGGATGAATATTGTACTCTATATATACCTTGATATTAATGAAAGACTCCTCAAGGGAGATTAATATCATCTTACATGGTATCAAGAGCCAAATAAACAAAACCCTAAAAACCTTTCTCTTCCACAGCCGCCGGCTGCCTCTCCTACGCTGCGGCCCTCCCGGATTTTCTTCTTGTTTTTCGGGTTTTGTTCTTCCTTTCTTCTCTTCTCTAAATGGCTATCCCTGATTCTTCCACACTTTCTGACGTCTCTACCTCCACAAATCCCACCACAAAGTCATCACCCCCGTTTCATCCCGCCCTTACTGTTTCCAACATCAAGAACCATATTCCCATTATTCTTGATCAAGAAAACAACCAGTATTCTCCATGGGTTGAACTTTTTCGCAATCATGCATGTCTCTATAACGTGCTTGACCATATTGATGACACTATTCCACGCCCAACGGAGGTTGATGATTCTATCTGGCATCGTCTCGACGCCGGCGTCAAACAATGGATATATGGTAGTATCTCTCAGGATTTGCTCCTTACTATCATGAAATCGACTCACATGCCCTTGACTTGTGGAATCGTTTGGAGGAAATTTTTCAGACAACAAGCACACTCGTGCCGTGTATTTGGAAGAACAATTCAACAAAACACGTCTTGAAAACTTCTCCAATGTCTCCGAGTACCGCAAGCGACTTAAACTTCTAGCGGATCAACTCTCCAACATCGGCACGCTCGTCACCGACGATAAAATGGTGCTACAAATAATTTCGGCCTTACTAAGGGCGAATATGATACTTTGGCCACCATTATTCAACAAAGATCCGCTACCGAGTTTTAACAAAGCTCGCTCACAATTGTTGCTCGAAGAAACCCGTCGTGCTAAAGGGGATGAGCACGCCCGGCGGTGTTAGGCGTCGACACGCAACCCCAAGATCGACGCCACCGGACAACTCCCCCCAACGGCGGCGGGCGCGCGGCGGCAAGGGTGGAAAAGGCCGCGGCGGTAGAGGAGGCCGTGGTCGTGGCAAGGGTCACGGTCACGTAACCAACAAGCGAACAACGAACAGAGATCGCGAGAACAACCGGGCCGCGACTCCTCGGCGGTTCGTCTACGCGCGCAGCCGACGCCCCGATGCGAGAGCCGCGGCACCCCGGATCGAGCCGTGGCGCCAAGTCCATTCCAAGTACCGGCACCATACAATCCGTATTCTTACCCCGGTTTGTTAGGCCCCGCTCCGCCCCCACACGAGCCCACTTCATGCAAGGTCAGGTCCCGCAGCCCTCCTCCGGCATGACACCCACTGAGTTGGGTCAGGCGTTCAACATCCTATCTATGCAACAACCTAACAATACTTGGTACATGGACTCAGGCGCCACATCTCACGTCACCCAGTCTGCAGGCACTATTCCTAAACCTGTTTTGTTTAAAGCATCCTCAATATGTTACGGTTGGTAGTGGACAACGCATTCCGGTTAAGGGTTATGGTACCTCATACACACAACCTCCTCATCCACCCTTCTCCCTCAAAAACACCCTATATGCCCCACACATGATTAAGAACCTCATATCGTCCGCCAATTTACTCGTAATAATTCGTCTCTCGTGGATTTTGACCCTTTTGGTTTTACCGTAAAGGATCTTCATACGGGGACACCTCTTACGAGATGCAATAGCATGGGGGATCTCTATCCATTCACTTCCACCTCCGCCGCCGGATCTTGCTCTCCCGTCACTCTAGCGGTGTTTCTTCTTCAACCCGGCATAATAGGCTTGGTCATCCAGAGTCCCGTTTTTAATTTTCTTAGAGGCAACAATTTCATTGCTTGTAATGGGAAACTTGCCCAAAATTGTGTTTCTTGCTCTTTAGGCAAACATATTCGTCTTCCGTTTAAATCATCTACTGGTGTTACATTTGCTCCTTTTGATATCATACATGCCGATTTATGGACATCTCCTATCCCTAGTTCTCTCGGTCATAAATACTATCTTGTGTTGCTTGATGATTTTTCACACTACGTTTGGTTATACCCTCTTAAATTTAAATCGGAAGTGTTTGTCAAATTTCTTGAGTTTCGCAATTTCATTCAAACACAATTTGGAAAAGGCATAAAATCATTTCAGTGCGATAATGGTCATGAATTCAATAACTCTATGTTTCACCGCTTTTGTACCAATAATGGCATGGTCTTTCTCTTCTCCTGCCCTCACACCTCACCACAAAACGGTAAAGCTGAAAGAATCATCCGCACCATTAACAATATGATTCGCACCCTATTGATTCATGCCTCCCTCCCTCCACCCTTCTGGGTCTATGCTGCTAAAATGTCAGAATACACTCTAAATATTCTCCCTACTAGCACTCTTCACAATATGACCCCTACCGAAATCCTCTACCAGAGAATCCCCTCTTATGATCATCTACGGATTTTTGGTTGTCTGTGCTATCCCAACCTTAGCTCCACCGCCCCTCACAAGCTTGCTCCTAGGTCCACTCCATGTGTCTTTCTAGGATTCCCGCCCAACCATAGGGGCCATCTATGCTATGACTTGTCGACTCGTCAGATCCACATATCTCGTCACGTCACATTCGACGAGACCACATTCCCGTTTTCGAATCTTCCAAAATTCCAAAAACAGGACTACTCATTTCTTGACGAGTCTGCCATCTCTCCCCTCATAATCGAACAACTCACATTCTCTGGTTCGTCGTCGAGCCGCGACACCCAAACTTCCAGAGAAGCCTGTCAACCTTCTAGCACCGCGACTCTCGATCCAGGAGCCGCGGCACCTCCGACGGCTTCGCCCCCACCCTCTCCTTATCCGACTTTACCCCCCGTCTCAGACACCACTCCGCCACCCACTGTCCCTACCCATCCAATGGAAACTCGTTCAAAGCATGGAATCTTCAAACCCAAAGTCCATTTCAACTTGTCTTCCCAAACCATCTCTCCACTTCCAAAGAACCCAAAATTGGCCAAACAAGACTCTAATTGGAATGCGGCTATGTATGAGGAATTCAATGCTTTAACTAAACAGCACACGTGGGATCTAGTACCTAGACACAGGGGGGTGAATGTCATTCGTTGTATGTGGCTATTTCGTCACAAGTTCAGAGACAATGGGGATCTTGAGAGGTATAAGGCCCGTCTTGTGGCTAATGGCACAAATCAGCAGGAGGGCATTGATTGTGGTGAGACCTTCAGCCCGGTTGTCAAACCGGCTACCATCCGCACAGTTTTGAGCATAGCCATGGGCAAACACTGGCCGATCCATCAGCTTGATGTGAATAATGCATTCTTACATGGGGATCCGAGAGAGACAAGCCCGCATGCATCAGCCACCGGGTTCACCCATCCGGCAGTTCCTCACTATGTGTGCCGTCTCCGTAAGTCACTATATGGCCGAGCGCAGCCCCCGTGCGTGGTATGATCGCTTTGCCAGGTATATCTTGCAGATTGGGTTTGTATGCAGCAAGAGTGATACATCACTTTTCATTTTTCATCGAGGTAGTAGCACGTCTTACTTATTACTTTACGTGGATGTTATTGTTCTTACTGCCTCCTCCGACGGATTGAAAAATAAGATTATTGCCTTGCTCAAGTCCGAATTTGCAATGACTGATTTGGGAAAGTCGGGTTACTTTTTGGGGATATCGGTGACTGTGTCCGCCAATCATATGTTCTTGTGTCAGCGTAAGTATGTAGAAGAGATTGTGTACAGGGCTAAGATGGCGAACTGCAAAGAGGTGCCTACTCCAGTTGATTCCAAATCTAAGCTCAGTGCTATGGATGGTGCTCCAGTCTCTGATCCTACTCTGTATAGGAGCCTTGCGGTGTGCACTTCGCATCTCACATTCACCGGTGCCGGACATAGCTTATCTTTGTTCGGCGGTGTGCTTATTCATGCATGCCCCGGGGAGTCTCATTTCATCGCTCTTAAGCGTATCATTCGATACATTAAGGGCACTCTTGATTATAGTTTGCACCTATAGCCCTCTGCACCAGACAAGTTGCTTTCATATACGGATGCAGATTGGGCAGGGTGTCCGGACACGCGACGCTCCACCTCCGACTTTTGTGTTTTCTTAGGGGATAATCGATTTCTTGGTACGCAAGCGACAGGCTACCCTATCTCGCTCCAAAGGCCGAGGCCGAGTACGAGGCGTTGCAAATGTAGTAGCCGAGATTTGTTGGCTCGAAATTTACTTGTTAGAACTTCGGTGTCCTTTGCGTCGAGCATCTATTTGTGTATTGTGATAACATCTCTCGCCATCTATCTTTCTCATAATCCGGTTCAACATCAGCGAACCAAACATATTGAGATAGACCTACACTTCGTTCGTGAGAAAGTTGCGTTAGGCCATGTCGAGTGTTACATGTTCCATCATCCTATCGGTATGCGAGACATATTTACCAAAGGACTTCCCGGACGTTATTTCTTGACTTCGAGCCGGTCTCGGCGTCGGCCTCCTCCCGCTCCGATTGAGGGGGTGTGTAAACGTGTAAATATATTCCCTACCCATAATTAGAATATTTTCATATATTGTGTAAATATAATTATGGTAAGACTAGGATTCCTCTTTTGTATAGGCTTAGGATTCCTCTTTTGTATAGGCTTAGGATTCCTCTTTTGTATAGGCTTAGGATTCCTATTGTATAAGGGATGAATATTGTACTCTATATATACCTTGATATTAATGAAAGACTCCTCAAGGGAGATTAATATCATCTTACATTAACCATGCCTATGCATGCATTAAAATCTATTACATTGCTAATATCATGGTTTGCTAGGTATTAGTTAGGCATAGGATAATACCAAATAAAATGTATAACTAATGCATTAGTTATACATAGGTTGAAAAAATATACCAAACAATGTATTGATAATACACAAAGCTAATGCATGCATTATTTTATGTAATGCACTCTACCAAACGACCCCTTAGGTTTCACCAATGATACCTCGTTTCTCTTCCATTCATTTTCAACATTGGTTCTTGACATTATTATATCCTTGTGTTATACTCTTTCTGCCCCAATTTATATGACACACTTTTTCTAGTCAGTCTAAAAAAGAATAACACATTTTCTTATTTGATAGTAATTTAACTTTAAATTTTATCTTTTACATTGAGAATAATCTATAACCACACAAATATTTTTGACTTGTTTTAAATCACAAGATTCAAAAGTCTTACTTTATTTCTTAAATTCCGTACTCAATCAAATTATATCATATAAATTGAGACGAAGGGAGTAGTTCATTATTCAATACACTCTCCCATATTTAGTGTAGATAATTTTATACATTCCCTTTTAATATTACGAAAAAGTACTACAACATGTCTTAATTCTATCAATGTTTGTGTACTACAAGTGGAGGAAAGAGTCGATAGCTTTTTAAGTTATTTTTTACTCAAGATATAAGGATATTTCTAATGCCCCATAGTACTCTTTCTCAGCAAAAAAGTTATAGCCCATTCTACTTTTCTTGTTTTTAATTATTAGATTTGTCCAACGGGTTGGGGACCCGTCCGGCCCGATCTGACCCGACCCAAAAAAACCAAGACAAGGGTCGGTTTATAGCTGACCCGCGAGCCACCCGACCTGAAAAAGCGGATCTCCGATCTTATGTAGGGTCGGGCCATGGTCAGAATATTTTACCCGTCTGACCCGGCCCGACCACCGACCCGACCCCGATCCGCGTATTTTTTAATATAATTTATATTATTTTTCCTTCATTAATATTTATTTTGTACTTATATATATTTTTGTCATTAATATTTAAGTGATATAATGCATTTTTTTATAATATATGTATTGCTCTAATCTATATTGAGCTCGACATAGAATAAGATAAAAATATTAGCTGATTATTAATTATATTATTAGTCATTCTGTTAATATCACGGAAGCATAATGTAGGAGAGAGAAAATAGTTATAAATTGATGAAACTTTAAATAGTCATAATTCTGCGCTCGGATGTCCGTTTTACCCGATTTTTTTTAAATTTTGCATATTTTTTCGAGACGGGGCCTGCCAAACCGCCTCTTTTCCCAATCAATTTGTGTTTTTCCCCAAATCGATTTCTAATTTTCTTTTTTTCTTTAGTAAACATCTCACGATACACAATAGATTTCAACGTCGAAATTTCATGATAGTGTAGGTGTGAATGTCAATTTCAGTTTTGGAAATTCATTTTTTTTTTAAAAAGAAAATTCCTCGACCCGATCCGGTCCGCCAAATCCCGTCCCCCTTCCGACGGGTCAGGACCAGGATCGGACAAGCAGAAAAAAAAAAGTCATCCGACCCGACCTGACCCGATCGGAACTTTGCACAGGTATATTTTTAATATAATATAAATTTGACTTTAAATCATTAATTTTATTAAAAAAGTAATATAAATTTGACTTTAGACAACTAATTTTATTAATACTGTTTGTGTTTGTTGAAAAATGTGAGATGGAAAAAGGTGTTTGAAAATGGATTTTTCCACATTTGTATTGTGGTTTCTTCTGTGCAATGGGATCGCATCAAGTTCATCTGCTGCGACCACTACGATGCATACTAACAATTGGGCTGTTTTGGTCTGCACTTCTCGTTTCTGGTAACGTTTTTCCTTTTATTTTCCCATAAAACAATGTGGATTTAGCTTTTCGAGATGCGTTTTTAGCAATTTATTGACACATATGTGCGGAACTTGAAGAACCCTAGGGAAATAGGTTGTTGCCACTCTAGTTTAGTAGACTGCTGATAGAAATTTTGAATTCGTTTGTCGAATTAATTTTAATTGTATTGGAATGAAATATAGAGAATTCATATAGTCGATCCTAACGTGTGTGGGATTGAGGCATAGTTGATTGATTGAATGGAAAATGCATTTTAGGAACTGGGAGTCAAGTAATGCATCTTTAAATTGCAATTTACTAGAGTTTTCCGGCAAGTATAGTAGATTACTGAAAGAAATTTTGAATACCTATCTCGAATTAACTTTAATTGTATCTGACTGAAGTGGGTACGAGAGCAGAAAAAGATGCAATAGAAAGTCATCTAGTCATCCCTAACATGTTTGGGATTGAAGTATAGTTGATTGATTGATTGGTAGTTTGTTGAATATGTTGAAAATGAATGTTAGGAATGAGAAATCAAGTACTAACTTGTTTTATTCATCTTCCAAAAAGAGTATAGTTTGAACTGAGGGAATAGGCGTTTGGCGATAGATTCCTAATATTTTTCACTTCATTTGGAATTTATGAAGTTGGAGTTGAAGATGGAATTGTGTTTTGATTACACTTTTTGCAAAGGAGAAGAGAGCACTTTATTTGGAATTTATGAAGATGGAGTCAGGAAACAGGTTTGGAGCACTTTTTCAAATTTGGAATCTTTGGAAATTTTATAACCGAACATGGATTTTGAAATAAAAGGAAAAATTATTCCAGAAAAAAGTGAATAATTCTCATGGACAAACGGCTCCAAGTAAGATAGACAAAACTATATTGTAGAAGAGAGATGAGGTAAATGCCCTTGGTACATGGATACGAGGGTAATATATATATGTGGTGTGAGGTGTCCATCCTATACAAAAATTCTGCAACTGAAACTACATATTAACAAAGACTCCTCCAGTCAAGGTGGTTTAAAGGTGATGGTAAACTCTTTTCCTTTGGGAGGTGCGTAAAGAGTGTAAATTCCATCTGTCCACTACCATGAGTCCTTTGACTTGCACTGATAATTAAGCAAAAGTCTGGTATGCCTGATTATTTGGTGAAGTATAGCTTAGTATAGAATCCTGACTGTTCCATGTGCTCTCTCAACTCTTTCACTTCCTTTAAAATTACTAGAATATCAATTGCACCATTGCAGTGCTATCGAGAAGAATTGAGATAGAAGCAGTTAGTGGAAGAAAGATATTTTGGAATGGAAAGCTTACATTTCTCATTCACAGAAGTAGTATATAGACACAGCTTAACCGACTCAGAAAAAAAAATCTAGCTAGTTAAACACAGAGGTGGGCCTCAGCGTAACTAACTAACTGTTATCACTAACCAGCTATCACTAACCAGCTGTAGCCAGCTATCACTAACTGATTAACTACACTGTTACGTTGCTAATTACTTAGCTAACTTCATACTAACATTCCAATAGAAATTCTCCAAGGGATCGAGTTGAGTAAAAGAGAGAACCGAATCTACAACTAGGGAATCAACTGATGCATCTCTAAATTGCTACTTTCCGCAAGTATAGCTCATTTTATTCTAATAATTCAGTGTAATCAACTGTGTTTATATTATAGAGTAAACATGGATGCGTACCCATAAGAAAATGTGTTTGTGATGGTGTCATGTCAGGTTCTTATTATGTGTGTTAATTTGCACCATGATTAAAAAAAAGGAAAAAGAAGAAAAAAAGAGGTGTCTGAAGAACTAACGGTGGTAAGATGACTAGCTTTTAACTGGGTTCAGCCTTGAGAAATTATGAGTTTCTAAACCTGTTGTTGTTAATTAAAAGGCTCTATGTGTCAGTTGTTACTCTTCAAGTTTAACTAAAGACACTGGTAGTCTTGATACATGATGTTCAAAGAGTCTCTAGAATCCTCTATCATAAATTAGAAAGCTCTATGTCTGCAAGACTCTTGACTTATTTGTTTTTACTCTTCAGGTTTAACTACAGACACATGGCTAACACTTTGTCTTTATACAGGTGGGAATCTTTCTTTTTAAGCACCATTATGACCATCACTGATTATCTTGTTTTTCTTGCGTGTTTCCTCATTAACTGTACTCTAATTCCTTTCTATTTGTTTGTTGAAATTAGAACCGTAAAACGATTAGGCATACCTGATGAAAGAATTATTCTGATGTTGGCTGATGATATGGCTTGCAATGCTCGGAATAAATACCCTGCACAGGTCTTCAACAATGAAAACCACAGGCTAAACCTTTATGGAGATAACGTTGAGGTGTGTAAAGTTTCTTCCTCTCTCTTGTGGCTTTCTATAGTGCTCCCAAATCAAATGTTAGTTCTGTGAGGCATTCAGTTTTATTGACATTTAATTTAGCATAGTCAGGGTTAGCTATTCTTACAATGATCGAGATACGTAGTAATGGATAGTCATGGTCATCGCTTAAATTTGAGGATTGATAACGAAAGAAAGGCAGCATGGAAGACCGCACTAACCGTGTCTTTTCTGGCCTATATGGAATGAACAGAATAGGAGATTGTTTCATAATAATGAGAAAGATATAAAAAACCATTAATAAATTTTATTTTCAACTATAGTTTTTGGTGTAAGGAGAAAATACCATGCTGTATGGATAGTTGTTCAAACTTGGTGGAAGATATTAAATAACTCAAGCAGAGTCACATACACATCATGTCCATATTTTTTGACACCAGCTTGGTGTTTATTAATGTAATTTTGTGACTTAAGAAAAAGAATAATTTCAGTGATTAAATCAGGTTATGTCGATATTTTTATCCTAGGACCTTTGTTGATTAAATGTTTGAACTAAATATTCTCTTAAGTCCACCTCTATATATATCTTTAGACTGGTTTGCATATGAATTTCAGAGAATTAAAGTTGTTTTATTATCTATTTGATGTAGTGGTCTAATTTTACAAGCTTCTAAACATCAGGTAGATTACCGAGGTTATGAAGTAACGGTTGAAATTTTTTTGAGGGTGTTGACTGGCCGTCATGAAACAGCTGTCCCAAGATCAAAACGCCTTCTTAGTGATGAAGGAAGCCACATACTTCTGTACATGACAGGGCATGGCGGAGACGAGTTTTTAAAATTTCAGGATTCAGAAGAGCTTCAAAGTCATGATTTAGCTGATGCAGTGAAACAAATGAAAGAAAAGCGAAGGTAAAGAAACCGGCCTTGATTTTCCGTTGTTTGTTAATGTTATCTTGTTGAACAATTAGCATTGATTATGATGCAACATTGGCTTAGGAATCATATAGAATTTTTCGTCTCCCATTTAAGGGCATGCTATCTCTGCTATGAATCTTAGCACTCTGTTTGGTGCTCTGGCATTTTATCACACGACTCCTTGTGATTGTATCATATTAATGGATGGATTCTTTGCTGGTCCACTGTGAATGATGCTTTGTCATGTCTCCATTGTTCAATTTCAGATTCAAGGAGCTGCTAATAATGGTTGATACTTGCCAAGCTGCTACTCTTTTCTCTCAGGTGACTTTTGCCTTTTTCTCATTAATGTCATGCAATCAAAATGTTCAATGACACAATGCTACCACGTATTCTTGCAGCAAGAAATCAATGAATGTACCAATGTTGGTCCATTCTCCTATTATTGTTCTTGAAGTATCTAAAGAAACTAATTCTGGTCTCTCCTGTGTGGTTTGCGAGCTATTACACAGGAGCGGGGGTTTCCCTGTGCGCCCGAAGGGTAGCGGCTGCGGGTTCCCTTGTCATCAAAAAAAGAAACTAATTCTGGTTTATGTTGCTGGGTCTCTTTTTGAATGGATTTTATTTTTGGTATATTAATTAAGTTAATCTGTAAGTATCTCCGGGTAAATTTTAAATGCTCGCCACCTCCTGACCTTTGAAATGCCAAATAATTTGACCTTCCCAAGTTTAGTGATTGGGAATGCCCACCGCACCTGCAATATATCTACATGGAACAACTTAAGGATGGTAAAGCTAAAACTTTTGAAGACTGTCCTTGATGCAATAAAACTCTGTTGAGACGTGCTTCATTCATCATTTTATTGCAAGTTAATATACTAGTACTGAGGAGTTAACTGTGATGATACTAGTAACAAAGGATCAACGTTCATGATTGGGCTGGAATATTTGAATAATTTGTGCTCCTGAATGTGCTATAATATCTTAAAATAATACTTATAAGTTACTAAAAAGAATCAGGTTGGCTGAATTGAGTTTCTATTCCCAACCATGTATCAGACATGGTTGAATTGTGTTTGTGATGGTATCAGACATGTCCAAGAATTTCTGAGAAATGCCCATATTTCATGCTTCTGAGATTAGAGTTTGAGAGTCAGTAGTAACTAAGTTAGAATTGCGTACTTTCTTTTATATAAAAAAATAATAATAAAAATTAGGTTTGATGACATCTGGCTCTCTGAACTTGATAAAAAGTTAATGAGGAAACACCAGCTGTTAGCTATATTGGAGTAATGATTGTAGATTGAAAAATTTCAGATTCTGTGCATTATTTTATTATTTTTCTCAGTAGCTTAACCATCTGAAATCTCATTTGTTCTTTGATTTTCATTTCTACTCTTTATGAGATACCGTTTTTTCCATCCCCCACAATATGGGTTAGGATACCTTTTCAAATAAGGGAATGGTCTTACTTAGACCTTCTCACACGTTCAAGAACAGGCTCTCTAACAAGGATTTTGGTTGAACTGAAATGTGTTTTGCCTTGTAGCTTCAATCACCTGGCGTATTGGCAATTGGGAGTAGCATGAAAGGGGAAAATTCGTACTCACATCACTTGGATGCTGATGTAAGTGTTAATGAAAATTCCTCATTTAAATGCTCATTATGTCCACAAGGGAGACGAATATGTTCTCTGAAAATTGTCTTCATTCTCCTTTCCTTCTCTGTACAGGTTGGCGTCTCAGTTATAGATCGATTCACATTTTATACCCTTGCATTTTTTGAGAGGGTGAACATGTATGATAATGCCTCGTTGGGCAGGTAATTGCATTTCACAGTTGTAGGTGTAATACTGGGTGCTTTTCTTGAAATCTGTAGAATGCAAGTCGCGTTTATAGATTATATTACTGAGATCAAATTCCAACTATCCACTACTTGTTTACTTTACATTTTTCACTGTAATTATAAGAATATACAAGTGCAATGTATATATGCTTTAAATGGTGGATTATTCCTGGCTGGAGATTAGGCTTCATAACTCCCACCCAGCCTTACTTTTCACCACATATAACTTGTAGCATTAATTGTTTCATATCAAAAGGAGAGTCATCCCTTGCATAGTAAGGTGAGAAAGAGGTTATTCTTCTTTAAAGATGCAAACCAAAGATGGCCATGGATCAGTTATGGGTTTCACTTGATAATAAAAATGCTGAAGTATTCTCCTTTAATCAAGAATCACGGATAACTCAGAAAATTTTGAAGGATGAAGGTTTGGCTGTTCAAGGGTGGCCTGGTGGCCCACAAGTATCCACAAGTATTTATTAAAATCAAGTGGCAAGAGTCTTATTTAAGGATTTTAGATCCATATCTAGTACATACCTTATTAGGCAGGTTTGGACTTTACCTTATACCTAGGAATGCCGCTTGAATTATTGAAATCTTTATGCAAACCTTGGAACTATAAAAAGGCAACTGTTATAAAGGGGTAATCAGGTGATAATTGACTATGCCTCATGGATTCTAGAACTTCTGCACGCCAATCGTCCTTTTTTCCCAGATCTCTTGGCCCCGTCTTATTCAGAAGATGATATATGTTTTGGTCATTGTTCTAAACTGTGTCTAAATGTCAATGTGCACTCTTTTTGATAGAATCTCCTTTATTTTTTCTTCCTGTTGCAGTCTTTTCAGTTCATATAATCCAAACACCCTGATGTCAACTGCGTATTATCGAACAGATCTATACCCTCGTGGACTAGAAGAGGTATAAAGTTAAAATTATTTTTATGTTTGTTTCTACGCCATGCAACCTCACCCTCCCTCCCCTAAAGAAAAAGGAAATAAATGGAAAGAAAACTCAACGGAAACGAAGAAAGAAAGAGAAAAGTAAAGGACTAAGTGGAGATAGGATAAACTAGACTGAAGGAATACTTGCACTTCTTTGATCCATTTTATGTACAGTTGATTGCCTAAGAAGTTTAAGATGTTAACATGACTTGCATGATTGATTTTGTAACAGTAGTAGTAGTAGAAATTTCCAATATAATTGTAAATAGGTTAGTTTGATAGAAACCTCCTCTTCATCTAAATATAGTGCACTTTATTTCTTTTAGTTACTTACCATGAAGGGGAGCCTTGGAGTAACTGGTAAAGTTGCTGCCATGTGACCAAGAGGTCATGGGTTAAGCCGTGGAAACAACCTCTTGCAGAAATGTGAGGTAAGGCTACGTACAATAGACCCTTGTGGTCCGGCCCTTCCCCGACCCCGCGCATAGCGGGAGCTTAGTGCACCGGGCTGCCCTTTAGTTACTTACCATGAGGATTAACTGGTGTCAGGACTTGCATTAGTATGTAAAAATAAAGTATAAAAGAATGTGCTAAAAAGGTCCAATTAACACAAAAATTCACTTTTTATGTTCAAAATTGAAACAACAGATTGAGACTGACAAGTTTCGGTAAGCTGTTTAATTTAGATAATTACCTGACATGGTACTTCTGAAAAACAATTACCTGATTTGTTTGTCACATATTGAAGAAGGGGAATTTGATCTTGGTACTCTCAACTGATGTATGTATACACCAATGAACTTATTAGCCTGTGGTGATATTATTCTGAAACTGAAACAGGCAATGATATCTTTACTGTCATTGATAGGTACCTGTGACAAACTTTTTTGGTTCAGTCATGGAAACGATACACACTGATTCTGCGTATAAAGCATTTTCTGGCAAAGACTCCAAAAAGTCTACACTAGAGATGCCTCTTCGGCAGTCCAGCCAAGACTTACGACGAACACTAGCAAGTTCGGATGTTCATTTTCCAAACAGTGACTCAAATGTTGAGGTCAGTGTTAATTGCCACCTCTTTCTAAGCTCTGTGGAAACTTATTAGGCTATTGCCAACCCCATTTAGAAGAAAACAATGTTTGATTAGGAATGATGCTACAGGATCTACAAGATTCGTGTCCTTTCACACATTTTTGGACTTCTATGCGTAGTAAAATGACAAAGGTCGAGGGCCTTGATAGCTGGGTGAACTATGGCTTGTATTTGATGTTTCCACTGGTGGCGTTTTCCTCCTGGCTCTCGTCTTGAAGGTAAATTTGCCACTCTTCCCCATCATTAATCCTTACTTCTATCTCTAGATTGATTCTCTATTATATCACTCTCTCCGATCTTCCCAAGAAACCTCCTTTCTGGATCATTCTTTTTGATAAGTAAACTAAATATCAGCGATAGCAAAAAGGGAATAAATTCTCCTGTACAAGGTGTAAACAAAGTTCACATGCCACTTTATTACGTTGATGTAGTTTATTACGTTTTCTCCTAAATAAATTCTACTATTTTTCCAGTTTGATGTTAAATTCTCCTATACAAGGTGTAAACAAAGTTCACATGCTGTGGTCCTGCTTTCTTTCACTCCATGTTTGTTAAAAACGTTGGTCCGGTGGAAGCTGTTCTATCTCACAAAAAATTGCACGAGCAACCAGTTGAGGCGCCCCCTTGTACTGCCAAATAGAAATTACAGTCTGTTTCTTTGACAAGTTTTGTCATATAGAAATTATTCCTGAGTTCGTTGACTGGGAGACATCAAATAGCTGAGCTATTACACTTTAGTAGAATGTATTTCATTTAATCTCTAGGTAGAGGTGACTATAGATTCTATGGAATGGCATTGAACATAATTATAGTTGCATCACAGTTTGTAAGAATAGTATTTCATTCAAATTGGGAAGATTTTTCTCTCTATTTGTCCAGTACTGAAGTCATTTGGTTCACAAACTATTTTTTCACAGATTATAATGCACAAAATTTTATAACAATAGAATAAGAATTGCTATAAACTGAATAATAATGTAACTATTGTTATACGTTGCGTAATACTCCCTCTGTCCTAATTTATGTGACACCATTTATTTTTTTGTTTATTTCAAAAAGAATGTTACATTTCTATAATTAGAAATAATTTAACTTTATCAAATGATTTGTAGCCACACAAATATCTAAGATTTATTTTAAACCACAAATTTTAAAAGTCTTATTTTTTTTCTTAAACATTGTGTTAAGTCAAATGATATCACGTAAATTAAGGCAGATAAAGTATTACATTACATGTTAGCTATTCTTATCCATGTACTTTCATAGTGTATACTTATTTGATATTGAATCTCATCAAAAGATAATATCCCTACATAAATTCTCGCACTAGTTATGCAAATTAGTAATACAAAGTTCATTATCGCAAACTTAATACTGTATTATTATGCGGAGCTTTATATTAAAACCCAAACACTGTACTACTAAAATAATGAAGAACGCAAATTTTATGTTATTGAGTCAATAACATAATATTGACCAAATATTGTGTACTACTCTCCAGTCCAATTTATGTGAGGTTGATTAGGCACGAACTTTTGAGAAAGAATGACTTTTTGGAATTTTTGATGTAAAACAAGCTATAGCATTTAAGGGTGTGGTTTAATGGTTAATAAAGTGAATTGAGAATCATGAGGTATAACTTTTAAGTTTTAAAGGTAAAATATAATGTGATTTCTTCTTTTATTCAAGTCGCAGTGGATAGAATTACCTAATATGATGTGCTGGTATAAGATAGCACCAATAGCTGTGTTGTAGTGGTGGGATGACCCGGATATCGCAATTGTCAAAACAAAACATAAAACACAAAATTAAGTCATAAATATCTATAAATTATTTTAATAAAAAAGAGATAAGTACTATACTCAGTTTTTAATTAAAAAAGAATTACATAAACTAAAATAGGAGGGGCATTAACTATATAGAAATTAAAAATAGGAATTACTTCCTCCGTTCTATAAATTGTCATTATTTGATTTGACACGAAGTTTAAAAAAAATAGAAAACTTTTGAAATATATGATTCAAAATAAATCTTAAGCAAATGAAAGTTTTTTTTTGGTACATACAAAAAATGAAATGGGATAGAGAGTAATTTTTTTCTCACGGGTCCAACCAAACAACCCCTTAACTGGATAAAACCTGTAAAAAGACCTTCATCTTCTTTCACTCACCACTAGCAACACTGAAAATGATATCTTCAATACTACCCACCCCCTTCCTTCCACTACCCCACCACCCCCACCCGCAAATCTCCGCAGTTGATCTCGCCACCACATTCCTCCACAGATTAAACCACACCGAACCCAAACTCAAAAGCTTTCTATACGTATCCGACGTCGTTTTGAAGGAAGCTGAGGAAATTGACAGGAAAATTAGGGATAATGAAGAGGTGGGCCCACTTGCTGGGGTTTGAATTGGGGTTAAGGATAATATATGTACTTGTGATATGCCTTCAACTGCGGGTTCGAAGTTATTGGAGAATTATAAACCACCATTTGATGCTACTATTGTTGGGAAAGTGAAGGAGTTTGTTGGGAAGACCAATATGGATGAGTTTGGTAAGGGGAGTACTACTGAAGGTTCAGCTTATCAGGTGTGTTATTATTTATTTATTTTGAATATTTTGGTTTGTTAAGTTTCTTGTGTTTAGGAATTGTTATTCAAGAAATGGGTATTCCCAAGATTTCATTTTTATGTAAAACAGAATGATAAAATGATATTCTTGAAATGCATTAAGGGTCGTTAAGATGTAAAACCAAATTCCCTGGTATTTGTTACGGGTTGATGCGGCCTGTTGCGGGTCCTCTGGTCGACGGTGATGGCTGCCGGAATTGGAGGCCCTGCCGTCGGCGGAGGGCCCGACAGTGGTGGTGAGGGCGACGTCTGGAATGTTGGTCTGGGTGGCGTTGCGCTTGATTTTTTGGGTTTCTTCAAGAATTAGCTTCGAACGGACCTCGTAAAACGGTGGTAACGGCGTGCATTGCTGAAGGATGGTAGAAACGTCGTCACAGGATTCGTTCAAGCCTGTAATAAGTTGCATGACCAATCGTTGATTAGTGACTGGTGCACCAACATTGGAGAGTTGGTCGGCAAGCATCTTGAGTTCTTGACAATATGCATACATGTTGGGGAAATCGTCCTGATGGACGTCCTTAAACTGATTTTCAAAGTATAACGCACGTTGAGTTTTGTTGTCGTGAAAAATACTTTCCAAACGTTCCCACGTTTGGCGGGCAGTGACATCGGTCTCAATGATTGTGTGCAACAGATCATTAGAGATTGTGCCGTATATCCACTGGAGGACAGCTGCATCCAACCGAGACCAAAGTGCATCATCAAAAGTCGAGGGTGGGTCTGTGGACTTTGGTTTTGGAGGGATGATGTGGTCGATAACTTCATGGACACGACAATGGATTTTGAACAGTTCCGCCCACGAGGAGTATTGACCCTTCTCCATCTCAAGAGTCACAGGGATGAAAATTTTAATGTTGTTGACTGCAAGTGCATGATGGAATTTGGTTTTGTCAGCCATGAAAGACGAAATTTAGGAGGAAGAGGGAGAGAGAATTGCCGGAAAAAATAGGGTTCCGTCGGTGGGGGTGGCAACCGACAGGGTGGTTGTCGGCGGCTTGTAGTATGGTTTAGGTTTAGGCTACTGATACCATAAATGAATATGTTCTTTGATTTCATTAATTGATGATTTACAATATATATTATTTACAGAAATATTTACTTTGCTACAAACTAGGTAAGTAATCAACTTAATTAAAAACGAAATATAATTCTACCTAAAATAAGATATATACAGTTAATTTAAGAATATTCGATGAATATTCTATTACTTATTTTTTCGGTATTTAGTAAGTAAGTAGAAAATATAATGCGCAAAACATTTATATATAATCTACGCAAATACTATAAGTGTAGGGTGGGGGTGGGGAGTTTTTTGGGGGGGGGGGGGGGGGAAGGCAGGGGCGGAGGCTATTAGAAACATACAATTGATGCTTAAATTTACGTGGAAGAATTAATAAATTCAGAATACACATTTGATATACAACACATCCAATTGAAACATAAACTTGTTGAAATTGTAGTACAAATAAAGAAAAAATGTATTAGTGCTGGTTAGGTAAAATAAAATTTTAATCCATCTAATATAGTTATCAAATCTAGCCCCTGAAGCACATGTTAGAGTACAGAGGAACATTACAATTTTGTTTGATACATTTCCGAATTATAAGTTTTCTCATGTGATTTTGCTCAATTTCAGAAATAACCAGTTTCCTCAGTGTTTCTTTGTTTCTCTCTCAGCCTGCAAACATTTCAGATTCACAATAAGAATGGCTTATATATATATATATATATATATATCAAACACATATTTATATGAGAAAATGACACTTTCGGTTTTTCGTTTGTTGGTAAATCCTGATTTTTGTCATTATAGAGCTAAACACATATAACTTTCGTTTAACTAAAATGTGTGTTTTGGTCTCTTTATATAGGAAAACAATATAATGAGACAAACTCTAGAACTGTTTCACCCGTAAATATGGAGTATAATAGTATAAATTTAACGTAACACAATGATAATTTGATGGTTTAGTAATTAATAGTTCGTCAAAATTGTGAAGATTCACAGCCTGGGGGATTAAAGGTTAAATGCGTTTAACAGAAGGATCAAAATTTGCTATATTTGAGAGACTAAAATCACAAATTTCCCTATTTATATACTTTAACTTGACATGGTAAATGATTTTTACTAACAGCTTAGATACTATCCATGCATAAAAGTTAAACCGGATCGAGAAATATTGTTTGTATAGCTCTGAACACCTTATTTGTATAGCTCTGAACACCTTATCCATTCACATTTCTTTTCTTTTTTAGCAACTTAGAGATGCATAAAAATTAAATTGGTTTGAAAAATGTTGTTCATATTGCTCTGATCACCTTATTCATTTACGTTTTTTAAGTCAGATATTGTTGGTGCATAGAAATTAAACTTTGTACCTACCGCTCTGACCACCTTGTCAAAGGCATCTGGCCCATACTTCTCTATGTATCTTTCAACAGCTTTCCTTGCATCAAGGCTCATCATTTGGAGTGCTTTCCTCTGATTTTGGGGATAATTTGAACTTACATGGCTCCCAACTTTAACATGCTTCCTTATAATATTCTCATGTATATAAGCTGCTCCATTGAAAATTGGTAGCACCAACCACATACAGCATACTAACTTCATGTATGGCCAGAATGGAAGCCTGCAAATGACAAGTAAATTAAAATTCAGGATATAATTTGTTCAAAGTATGTATTTAAAGGGTGTAGTCTGACGGTCGATGAAATGTTTAAAAATCATGCGAGATTAGTGTTGGTATTCCAACACAGACAAAAAACATTAGGTGACGTTTTCTTGTATGTCTAAAATTTGATGCGTAGAGTTCACTGGTATGTACATGCAACAATAGAGATCGGAAATTCTGGCAAGACTCAAACAAAACAAGAATGTCGCACTTGGAATTAAACATGTGACACAAAAATTTAACCACCTTTATCACTACAATTGAAACATCTCTTTTTGTTCAAGGGATTCAACCAGCTATATATAAATTTTGATTTGCTTATCCTTTTACATTGTATAACTTCTCATCAAGGGGATTTAATTGAACCCCAACAAAAAAAAGTAGGAGTTAACGATGGACAATTTCGATTGCTAAACAATAAAAATCTTTCGCTTATCCTATTTAACGACTGATTATCAAAAAGTCATGTTGGCTTCGATAGGTGAAAAATTAGCAACGGATCTCATAGTTTTTCTTATTCCCAATAGGTGGCTCCGCCACTAGGTACATGTGATGGTGGGAAGATAATTGTCTACCAGGTACCGATGAAATAGTCGAAGGGTAGAATAAGCTGGCTTTAATATCACTGTAATTAAATATATAATAATACTAGTAGCAATAACTTGTTCAGAATGTAAAGTTTTTTGTTACCATTGGAGGACTTTCCAGCAAGATAACTCAAATAGAGTAATGAATGAATAGAGAACCCAATAGGTTAGCCATTGTTGATCATCTAGTGGTGAAGGACTTTCAATTGCTCTCATAGAGGAATACCTGTTCATTCAAGAAACTAATTAATATACATGAGAATATTATAAGTGTGCCTTTTATTCAGGCTTTTCAATTGCAAGAAATTAATTAATAAGTGTTTAGATGGCAACTTACAGAGGATACAGAAGCATCACTCCAGGGCTGTTAAGAAAAAGGAGAGGAAAAAATCGGAAAGTTAAGTCTTTAGTTTACCAAAAACACAAAAAAGGAATCCACAAAATAAAAACTTTCATCTCTAAAGGATGTCATTATGATCATTCACCACATATCTAATAAAAAAATGGAAAAAGAAGAAAAAAGAAGATGTTTAATTAGAAAAGAAATCCCCCCCCAAAAAAACATGCATGCTGAGCATATATTTTTTTAAAAAGGCAGTCCGGTGCACTAAGCTCCTGTTATGTGCGGGGTCTGGGGAAGAGCCGGACCACAAGGGTTTATTGTACACAACCTTACCCTATATTTCTGCAAAAAACTGTTTCCACGGCTAGAACCCGTGACCGCCTAGTCATATTTCAATAATTTTACCAGTTACTCGAAGACTCCTTGATATTTTTTCACAATACAACAAAAATTTGAGATATACTACGCGGCCGTAGATATATTTAAATATGTTAAGAGTCCCACATCAGAAATGGAATAAACTTCCTTCATGGTATCAGAGCCAGACTCATTTCAATTCTTTATTCACCTATGTTGAACTCCCAAATTATATTGTCCACGCTCCAGTTAACGAGGTCTGGGCGTGCGGGGATTGTTAAGAGTCCCACATCGAAAATAAAACGGAAACATGGACTCTTTATATGGACTTAGACAATACTCACGCTACAAGCTAGCTTTTGGGGTTGAGTTAAGTTCAAGATACATTCTTTACAAATTAGTAAGAAAGTTGATACAGAACGATCGATGATAGTAGCAAAATTTTGATACATGCAACATAAAGAAAGTTTGAGCAGATAAAAAAAAAGACGTATATATTAGTAAATCTGAGGGAAGAAATTAAAGTACCCGATTAATGCATTCAAACTTTTAGCTATGGTTCCAGCAGCACCCATATTGAGCAAGTACTTAATTAACTTCTCTTACTTTACTCTTTTACCTCTTGTAAATTTGATCTCTTTAATTTATTTATTTTCCCCCCAATGAGAAAGAACAAAGTGGTGAAGAGAATTAAGATGAGGGGAATATGAGATATTGAAATATTTGCAAGAATTTATAAGTACATACTATTATTATTAGTTAGGTGTTTGATAGAAGAGGCATGCAAGTAAAGGATATTTTCCCCTTGCATGAAGGAATTAAAGAGAATATGGTCAAGAAAGAGGAAATTAACACAGAATTTAAAGCTTATCATACAAAGTATATTTATTCATTACCTTTGCCTCTACTCTACGTCAACCAAGGCTCCAATATACAGAGTTCTATAATACACGGTTTTGTAGATTCTATTCCATCTTTTTTATAACACTTTAGCAGAGAATAATAGTCTGGGTTTGACTAACCAATAAAAAAGTACATTTTATATTAATATTAGAACATTAATTTATGCTTGGTTAAAATTTTAAAAATGCTTTCGGAGAAAAATTATTTTCTTCGGTTTATGCTATATTACTCAAAAATACTTCTTTTTCTCTTTAAAAGTTTGGTCAACCAACTCGAATATCTGAAATAGGCCTTTTTGACTTCCCAAAAACTTTACCAAACAAAATTACATTCATTTTAATTTTTTGCATGAAATCAGTGTCTATCTAAGTTGCATTGACTCTTCACTTTCAATGCCGCACTCGTGTCTGATTCTTCAAGAATACACTACTTTTAGAGAATCCGACATGCACCCGTCGACATTTTTGAAAAGTCCGGGCAACACAAGTGTCTATACCTATGCTGATCAAAGATGGGTTCATGATTTAAAGTTTATGCATTCTTACAATGACTTCAAGTTAATATTCAATAATAATGAATTTACAAATTCAATATTTATACTCCCTCTGTCCAATGTATATAGCATCATTTCCTTTTTGATCTGTTCCAAAAGGAATGTCACATTTCTATATTTAGAAATAATTTAACTTTATGAAATGATTTACAACCACACATTTATATAAGACTTGCTTTGGACCACACATTTCAAAAGTCTTTTTTTCTTTCTTAAACTATGTTTCAAGTCAAATGATGTCACATAAATTGAGACGAATGGAGTATATATTTAACAGATTTCTTAATATATACAAGGTCGCGTGAACCTATATGTAACACTATAGAGATCCATCAACCCCTGCTATTGGTGGGAAGTAGCAAGTACATGGTGAAATAATTAAAATGCGTCAAGCTAGCCTAAATACCACCGTTATTATAATTTAAAAAAGACTGAATGGTCATTCAAAAAATAATTAAAAGTTTAAGAAGAAAAAAAAAGGACAATAAATTGGACAAGAAACAAAAATGAGTAATCGGGGAATTAATTAATTAAAAAGAAAAAAGGAAAACAAGAGGAAGATGAAAGTTGAAACCAAACCAAAATATACAAGGGATAAGGACATAAATAGTCATCCGGGTGAAACTATTGACACACGATAGCCCAAGAATCTGAAAGGTTATTTTTTAGCCTTTTTAAAATAATTTTATTTTTTAAGCTATTTTTCAACTAATTTCAGCATATGTATATAAACTGTATCATTATTGTATATGTATCACTACTGTATATGTATAGAAAATATATCATACATATAGAAACTGTATCATTGTTGTATAAAATATGTATTACTACTATATATGTACAGAAAAACGTATCATACGTATAGAAACTGTATCTATATAATATAATATATGTATCCATATAGTATATGTATAGAAAATATATCATTATTATATAATTTATTTATAATAAAAATATAGCCAACATATAATCAGTATACACACTAATGAAACACTTTTGTTTTTGCTCTAACAATTATAATTTATTTGGCATCATTAAGACTCAACATTACTGTCAATCTGAGCATAAAGTAATGCAATAATCAATATCTATCTAAAGGCTTAGAACTTTAGACATGCCAGGGGGCAAGACAATTGCAAAGGAAAACAAAGATACAACTTCTTTCAAATTCTCCAATGCCCCACAACACTATCAAAAGCATAAATCTTACTTCACAGATCTTGCACGCTCAAACCTGGAGGAGGTGATTGCTTCAACTTGTCAGCCTTCTCAAAGTCGGCCACACACCGTGTGTAAAGGTAATTGAATTTGTGCGGTAATTAGTGGCGGAGCCAGAAATTTGGGGAAGAATGTGCAAATTTTCTTCTCTCACTTGTGTCAAAGGTGTGTAAAATTAAATATATACTCATAATAGTTAATATTTAACCTATATGCATCATATAATTTTCTGACGAAGGGTGTGCACCTGACCACCCTTCGCCTAAGGTAGCTCCGCCCATGGCGGTATTGAGTGAAGAACAGGAGTGCATAGAAGGGTTTAAGGTGGAGGGTGGTGGTTGGAGATAGAGCACCAGCCATTTAAGATAGAGGAAAAGTGAGAGAAGAGTGTGTGTAATGAATTTTATAGGTTTTGGCCAAATATTTTCTTTATTTTGGGTTTAAGGGTCATTTCGGATCATTTATTTAAAATTGAGCTTTTTGGGACTTTTTCCACACTATGGACTTTTCCCATTATAGAAAAACTGGGCCAAACAGACCGAAGCTCTTCATTTAGGCCTAATTCTCCGAAGCCCAAACAGTAGGCCCAATTAATTGTGTCTCTTCGGGTTGGCGCCCTTCCTAGCCAAGTTACGCTCACTTCACTCTCTCACACACACACAGTTACACCTTCTCTATGTGATTTCCTTCACACAAAAACAAACCCTAACTTCTCTCTCTGTAACAAAACAACACCAAAAAGTTCTTCAAATTCTCGTAAGTCTCTCTCTCTCTCTCTCACACACTGTTTCTCTCTCTATACGCCATATATGGTAGTGTTATAGTTGCAACTGTTAGATTTTGTTATGGATATGTTTAAACCCGAACGAATTCTGGGTTATATTTTCGGGTATTTGATGTTAGTTTAAGTTTCCCGATCCGATATCCGTAGGGTTTTAATTAATTCTGCTTATCCGACCCGACTTTTCCTTCTTTTTTTTAATATCCTAACTAATAATGAATCGGGTTAGGGTTCGGGTTACTGGGTCATGGAGACCCGGGTTGGGGAGTGCAAATTTCGGTGCTGTTTACACTAATACTCTTTGAATTTTGCCTTTGGAGCACTAATTTGTGCTTAAAGTTGCAATCTTTGGTTTCCAATGCATTGTAAATTAACGAGGAATTTTTGCAAACAATGATGTTGTGCTTTGTAAATTTTAAGAGAAATTTCGGTGTTGTATTGGCTAGAATTTCTTAGTTGTATTTTTTCTTGCACTAGAGAGGATCCTTTAATTTTAATTTAGCTCTTTGGATCTTATTTAAGTTAGAAGCCATTTTACAAGCTGTTTATTAAAGTATATGGTTAGCAGTGTCACGGTCACGCAATCTAACAAGGAGATTAAAAAAATGTAAGAATGTCAAATCTGGCTATCGAACCTTGAACTTGAAGCAATTTTGGAGCGACCTTTACTGCTACACTAGAAGATTTTCTTATGTCAACGGGATTCAATAATTTATATATATATATATTATTTTTACCCTATAAGTTTTGGACCAAGGGGATTCAATTGTTCATGTAATATAGCTCTGTCTTTGATGGTTAATACGCCTTCCTTTTATCTCCCAAGTATTACTTATTATTTCTTTATCAAAGCTTTTTTAGAGGTTGAGGTTCCTAATTATGTGCATTGAGACCTTCCAATTATTGGTTTTCTGGCAAGATATGTATGGTGTCTTTGTGCTTGTGTGATTGAAACATTGTATTCCAATTGGTAATATAAAAACTGTGTGATTTTAATTAGCGTATCTTATTGAAGCTGTGCTGTTTCTTCATTTATTCTGGTTTAGAACTAATAATTGTCTTGGCATTTTCTCCTAAAAAATATCCCAGGTATGCTACAGCAATGGAGATAGAGGAGGAAGTAGTCATAGTCAATTCCAGTAGGCTAAAATCTGTTGTGTGGAATGACTTTGATAGAGTAAAAAAAGGGGATACTTTTGTGGCTATCTGTAGGCACTGTAAAAGGAAACTTAGCGGGTCTAGTACCAGTGGGACTTCACATTTGAGAAATCATTTGATCAGATGTCGTAGGAGATCAAACCATGACATAAGTCAGTTGCTTACACGCGGAAAGAAAAAGGAAGGAACCCTTGCCATCTCGAATTATAGTTTTGATCAAGAGCAGAGAAATGGTGAAGCAGTCAGCATTGTGAGGACTAAGCTTGAACAAGGACACACAAGAGATGGGTTTCTCCACAATGGGATTGCTAACTTTGATAATAGGCGAAGCCGGCTTGATCTTGCTCGCATGATCATATTACATGGCTATCCTTTGTCTATGGTTGAACATATTGGTTTCCGTATATTTGTCAGAAATCTTCAACCCTTGTTTGACATTGCAACCTTTGATGGAGTTGAGGCTGACTGCCGGGAAATTTATCTGATGGAGAGACAGAAAGTATATGAAGAGTTGGACAAATTGCCTGGGAAAATCAGCCTTAGTGCTGATACATGGACTGCTAATGGTGATACTGAATACTTGTGTTTGACGGCACATTACATAGATGACTCTTGGCAACTTAAAAAGAAGATTCTGAATTTTTTAACAACTGATCCTTCCCAAACAGAAGATATGCTGTCAGAAGTTATCATGACTAGTCTAAGAAATTGGGATATCGACCGGAAATTGTTTTCGGTGACTTTTGATAACTACTCGACATATGACAAAATTGTAAGTAGAATTAGAGAGCAGCTTTGTCAGCACAGGTTTCTTTATTGTGATGGTCAATTATTTGATACGCGCTGTGCAGCTAATGTTGTCAAGTTGATGGTCCAAGATACCTTAGAAACAGCAAGCCAGATAATCCACAAGGTACGGGAAAGTATTCGGTTTGTTCGAAGTTCACAGGCAACACAAGAAAAGTTTGATGAGATGGCTCAAATTGCTGGGGTTGATCCTCAGAAGTGCCTGAATCTTGATAATTCATTTTATTGGAACTCAACTTATATCATGATTGAAACTGCTTTGGAGTACAAAGATGCATTTCCCCTTTTGCAAGAAAGTGATTCTCGGTATGCAATGTGCCCAACTGTGACAGAGTGGGATAGGATAAGTGCCGTTGCTGGCTTCCTAAAGCTCTTTGTTGAAGTTTCCAATGTTTTTGCAGGAAGCAAGTATCCCACTGCAAATACATATTTCCATGAGATCTGTGATATTCATTTGCAGTTGATTCAGTGGTGTCAAAACTCGGATGATTTTGTTAATTCTTTGGCTCTAAAGTTGAAAAGCAGATTTGATGAGTACTGGAAAAAATGTAGCTTGGCTTTGGCTATTGCAGCGATCTTAGATCCACAATATAAGATGCAATTGGTTCAATATTATTATCCACAAATATATGGTGATAGTGCTCCAGACTGCATTGATATTGTCACAGATTGTATGAAGGCTCTGTATAATGGCCATGCTATTTACTCACCATTAGCTCCTAATGGTCAAGCTGAAGCATCTCAAGTTGGTGCTAATAATGATCGGCTGACAGGCTTTGACAAATTTATCTATGAGACCTCACAGAGAAACAACACTAAATCAGATTTGGACAAATATTTGGAGGAACCATTGTTCCCTAGAAAACCTGATTTTAGCATATTAAACTGGTGGAAGGTTCACACCTCAAGGTATCCTATTCTGTCCATGATGGCACGTAATATCCTAGGAATGCCGATGTCAAAAACTTCACTGGAGTATGTATTCAACACTGGGAATAAGGCTCTTGAACCGTATCGCAGTTCACTAAGATCAGATACTTTGCAAGCTTTGATGTGTGCCCAGGACTGGATGCCCGATGAATTTGAAGGTTAATATTTTCAATAGTGTAGTTTACAATTATGATATATTCTATATAAGCTGTAAAGAATAATGATGTATCCTTCTTCAACAGATTTGAAGGCTTCATCAAGCACCGTCAGTCTGGCCCTGTGCTATGATGCAAAATAAGTGCAAATCTTTGGTATGCTTTTGCGTTGATCTGTGTATATTAGCACCATCTAAACGGTCTCCCTCTCTCCCTTTTGTTTAAGAATTTTGTAGAAATTAGTTTATTTGAAGAGTTTGCTTTTCCGGAGCTGCCATAAATTAGTTCAAGATGGGTTCTTTTGTTCAAGAATCTAACAGCTTTTCGCCATCTTAGCCCCTATCAATTAACTGACTTATCTGTATCTAGTTTTCTTTTCGTTCCTTTGGGGTTCTTTATGGTATTGAGCATGTCAAAATGTTGGGAGGCTTTTCCGCAAGGGAGAATCATTCAGAATTTGTTTAACTCATGCTCATTATGGTCTGCGATTCGTTCATCTGAACTAGCTGAGACAAAAATTGTGAGGTATTCGTGGATTTTTGCAGTTTTCGTTCCCATGCTCCAGCCTATTGGAAGATGGTATATTTTGCTGTTTAGTACTTCCGGCCTCGAGTTGGACCATATCAGCCTAATAAAGGGAGATGGTAGTGAGTTATTCTGGTTAAAGACTGATAAAAATTAGTTAGAGAAAATATCCAAGGAATTTTGTAGGGCTTTTGCTTACTATGAAACCTTACTAGAACCATATGTAGTAACTTTCTAATCTAGTCTTTTTCAATATTTGGTATATTCTGGCAAAAAAAAAGAAAAAAAGAATGCGTTGTATGAATCTGGAACAATTTTTACAACATAACTTCCAACTTATAGAATCTGCACAATTGAAGAATACCAACTTAATATGTCTACACAGCAACTACAAGAAATCTTTTATGAGATGTGAAATTAACTTTGTAAGCTCGCCTACACTTTCCTTGCAAAGATACTTATCGATATTTTTTTACCAAACACATTAAGTGATTATTATGAGCTTTAGCACTTTTATCTAAACATGTAATTGTTTATAACAATAACACATCCAGTGAAATCTCACAAAGTGGAGTCTGAGAGGTGGTCTATACGCAGACCTTACTTCTACTTTGGAAGGTAGAAAAGTTGTTTTAGATAGACGCAGCAATCATGTAATCATTTAGTTATAAAGTTAATTTTGACACTTAATACTTATTTTATCAACTATTTATAATCAACTAATGTAAACTTATAACAAGGTCCTAAGGTAGTTTAGGGATTTTCTTCGTAAAAATTAGTTGGTATGACCAACTTTTGAGCTTGATATTAGTGTTTAACCACCGTTTCAATTCTATTAGAAGAGTAGCCACTATTTAATTCGAATTTTACATATGACCAAAAATATCCTTAACTAAAACATGGAAAACTTCAGGAATTAATACTAGAGTTTATTTAACATCTCAAACTCCATGAGTTATTCTTGGAGTTGATGGAACTCCAGTATAATATGCTGGAGTTTTAAAGCTTTTTCATGTAAAAACCCACGATGGTGGAGATACTTTTTTGCTGTTTCTCTCATAAATGTAAGTGAGCTTGGAATTCTCATCTTGTTCAAAGTGTTGTATTCAATTCAACTTCCTTAATTACATCAAACTATTTCTGTCAAACAAAGACAGATCCAACTAATGCTTCTTAGTATTGTGTCTTCTTTTAAAAATCTATTTTGCAAGTTGTTAAAATAATGCTTGATTAAAGGTAAAAAATAGTCGTTCAATTTTTGAAGGCTATTTCGATCTTTTAACTTTTCTCTTTTTTGCCTATTTAAGATTTGGAATCCACTTATATGGTTCTTCTTCTAGTTTGCTTCTATAGTTGCTTAATCTCTTGCGAACTCTTCATATTAATATCCAAAAATTAAAACTCTTTAGCACTGTCTCTTTAGCACTATAAACTTCATCCTTCTTGTGATAGAGGTACGTAGTAATAAATACAAATCTCACTAACTACACTTTTTTGAAATAACAAATGCCTAATAAAAAAGAAATGAAATGGATATCGATATACTTAATGATATAAAATAAAAACAAATTGACTTATATATATAGTACAACTACAATATTTGAATGAGAAAATTAAAACACTATATGCTGATATGCTAGGCTAAAGAAGCATGTGTAAACTTTCATAGGCAGTGATGTAGCAAAGAAATTTGCCTCAAAATTAATGTTGTGCTATAAATAATAATTCTGTGGAAAAAAACTATAAATAATTAACAATATTAATATTAGTAATCTCTTGTCATTTACTAGATATATTTCCAACAAAGAAACATCAGATACAGGAAATGGGAAAACTAAAGTTCACTACAGTCCCAACATTGATGTGTATCACTAATATATCCCCACTGTAATTGGCTAACTGTTATGCAACCCTGTACTCCATCGAAAACTCAAAAATTTCCGGCCATAACCAAAACTATTAGCACTGATAGCTCGCCTAAACGGAACAAATACTTTGGAGAATCCATCAAAATAAGAGCTTATTTAAACTGCTTTAACTTTGACATATACTCAGTTTGTAAAGAATGGATATTGGGCCCAATTCAATACCAAAAACTAACTTGTAGGGTGAGTATTGTTCAAGTCCATATAAGGAGTCCATGTTTCCATTCCATATCCGACGTGGGACTCTTATCACTCCCCCGCACGCCCAGACCTTGTTAACTGGAGCGTTGATAACATAATTTGGGGGCCCAACATCGGTGAACAAAAAATTGGAATGGGTCTGGCTCTGATACCATATTAAAGTGTGTGATCATCTGATCTAAAAGTTTAAGTGGTTAGATAGAACACACTTTTAATATTTTATTATATTCTCAACACGCCCACTCACATGCTGGGCAGATTTTTTTTCATGGTCCAAGCACGTGGAAATTCTTTTTGATAATGGGTGGCGGTGAGGTTCGATCACAGGACCTTTGGCCTGCTCTGATACCATGTAAAGAATGGATATTGGGTCTAACTCAACACCAAAAACTAACTTGTACAGTGAGGATTGTCCAAGTCCACATAAGGAGTGTTCCCATTCCACATCCGACGTGAGACTCTTAACACAGTTGATGTTGAAAAGAAACTGCTTAGAAGTTACCGATTTATAATTCTAAAAATATTTAATAACTTGGAGGAAGCTTTATAATTTAGTGTTAAGAGTCCCACATCGGATATGAACTGGGAACATGGACTCCTTATATGGACTTGGACAATCCTCACTCTACAAATGTAAAAAATGTATCTTGGGCCTAACTCAACCCCAAAAGATATCTTATGAGGGGAGGACAAGTCCATATAAAGAGACCAAGGACCACTAAATCCACCGAGAACTCAACACCCCGACTCACGCCCAAGGCTGGACATCTGGAGCGTGAACAATATAAGAAGGGGTCTCAACATCGGAAACAATAGATTGGGACGGGCCTGACTCTAATACCATGTAAAGAATGGATGTTGAGCCTAACTCAACCCCAAAAGCTAGGCCCAAGATTCATTCTTTACATTGTTAAGAGTACGCTCCAGTTAACAAGGTCTGGGCGTGCGGGGAGTGTTAAGAGTCCTACATCGGATAGAACCCAAATTATATTATCCACGCTCCAGTTAACAAAGTCTGGGCGTGCGGGGGATTGTTAAGAGTCCTACATCGGATATGAAATGGGAATATGGACTCCTTATATGGACTTGGACAATACTCACCACACAAACTAGCTTTTAGAATTGAATTTGGCCCAAGATCCATTCTTTACCTTTAGGGCTCATAAAAATGGAGAGGAAGATTTGAGGGAGATGGAAATGAAAATCCCTTTGTTACTTTTATTATATAGTGTTTTCCAGCATCTCTTGAGCTTTCATTTCACATATTCATTCATTAAATTTATAAATGAAATTATTCAATGCAAATTTTTAACTTACAGCAATAAAGAGGCTGGCAAAATGGCTAAGTAACGTTTGGTTAATGTACTGCATGAGTATAAATTAAAGGTGATGATGATTTCTTTTTTAAATATATCAATAACGGATGACTATTAAGATGCTTTTGAATTGAAGAGAATTTGATTAATTTTTCTTGGTATAAGTAATTGTAACTCTCAAAAAATTTCATTTATTGTTAGTGTTTCCGTGTATAAATATTAGATTTGATGTTTACTACTCTCTGTCCCATAATAAATGTCACTTTAGCAAAAAAATAAATTATCTCATAATAAGTGTCACCTTAAAAATTCAAAACATAAATTGACTATTTTTTTCCAACTATACACTTAGACAAAAATTGACAAGTTCTCTATTCAGAAAATATTTATTGGCAAGTTTTCTATTCAAGACATAATTGATTACTACTCATGCATGCTCTTCTCAAGAGGGAAAAATAATTTATTTTATTAAATAAAGTTAGTTTGGTAAACTTCACATTATATTATTGATTTCTTAATATGTATTTTTTTTTGTTGCTAAAGTGACACTATTATGGAACGGAAGGAATATATAGAACAAATTTATCATTTATTGCAGCGTCAGTTTACTTATTGGTAAAAAACTGTTCTACAATAATGTAAAAGAGGACAAAATTTAAAATGCCATAATTAAAGAATTAGTGTGGTTGTTGGACTTCTAATTCAGCCATTATGTAATTAAAATATTACTATTTATTTATATGAAAATTAGGGGCGAAATCGTAATCCAATTTTGAAGGTAAAAGCTTTCCACTTTTAGTATATATATATATATGCAATTATATTTTTTTAAATACGTATTATATAGTCTTGAAAGAATTTATTTCTTAAGTAGCCTTAAAATGTGTGTCTTAGAGTGTAAATATTTACACATATAGTTATGAAATTTATTTATAATGCATTAGTTTTATTTAATTTGTAATTACTAAAATATGCATATCTTTTGGGATTCTAAATGTAAATACTTTTTATAACAAAAAAGTTTAATTTTGAATAATTTTTTATTCATACAATCGACTAAAATTTAAACGTCAAATGTTATAATAGTGAATTATTATAAAAGTCTAACTTTGGGTAAATCACTTTTCGTCCTATTTTGATCAGCTACTTGCGTTCATGGAACATGCTTCTCCATCTTCACTCTTTCATAAGGTGAATATGTTGGTGTAAAAGAAGAACAAGGAGACAAAAGAAGAGAAATAACAAAACATAATTTGAGGCGTATAGAAATACTTTTTTTAAAGGTTTTATTTGTCCTCATCAACGCAAGGTTTGCTAAGAATTTTTGGTACATTACCCCTAAGATACAACAAATCCTAAACACTATCTCAAGCAAATAAGATGGTGTTTCTAGAACTAATTATAAATTTATATTGATCTATATCTTAATCTGTAGTAAAATATGGATAATTTTTAGACTTTTAAGTCTCTTTTCATAATGAACACAATCATTCTCAAAGAGGTATCATTTCATAAGATCACAACATTTGAATGGTGTTCATCCATAAAGACACAATATTTGAATGATGTTTATTCATAAAGACACAACCATTCAAATGTTATTCACAAAGACACAATCTTTCAAGTGAGTAACCTTCTATCAAAGGTATTCATCTACTAATATATATAAAATTCATGATATTATATATATATATATATATATATATATATAATTATTGATAAAAAGGTTGTCTGACAGAACGTGCCCGCGCCTAATCAATAAAACGCTTCTATCAAAAATGAATAATTGTGAATAATATTATAATCTCACTTACAGAATATTTTCAGGCGACTTAAAACGAGTCAACGACTTCGATCTCTCTATCAACTTGGCGCTTTCACAAATCCAAAAGATTTTAAATGTTTTCAGGTAAGCATTCATAATTTTCATCTACACTGTGTTTTCGGATAAAATATTTTATATATATGTGCCAAAAAAAAAGATATAGATAGATCATCCTAAGATGATCATCTTGTGGCTATTGAGAACTAATTAAATCAGATGGTTTTACTTCTCAATCTTTATGAGTTAAATGTCGACTTAGAATCGTTTAAGGCCCTGTTTGGACATGAGCTTCTTTTTTATTTCAAAATATTGTTTGGTCATACATTAGAATGATATTTTGATTAATAATTGAAGCTGGTTTTGACTTTAACAAGTGAAATGTTGATTAGTAGTTGATTAATACTCACAAAACTTTAACTTTTTCAATAAATAAAAAATATTGTTTGATTTTTTTATTAATATCAAAATGAAAGTGTTTGCAACACATACCAAATAGTTGATTAATACTCATAAAACTTTAAGTTTTCTTTTTAAGTGAAATATAGTTCAAACACAATTTCAGCATCCAAATATCATTTTTCAACTTCAATTTCAAATATCACTTTGATTCATGTCCAAACGCCTACTGAATCTTTGGCTTGAGCTACATATATGTCGGTAATTTTTCTTCTTCTTGTAGTTGTAGATATGTTTATGCTAAGTCTATCCATAGTGGGCATGCGATACTTCGATGCACTGACTAAAATGTTGAATTCTGCAGAAATGGCTCAACTTAGTTAAATCTCTTCGAGTCAACTGAACAAAGGTCTTTTTTTTGTTTATTTCACCATTAGGAACTGACAAAATAGTGTCATTGGGCACATGTGTGTCCTAGTAGTTAATAAAGTGGGTTGAGAATGATGACGTTCAGGTTTAAATCCTAGGTGATTTTTTTTTATTTGTCCAAGCCTTACTGCATAAAGTTACTCCGTATTTGTGTTGGTGGGAGGTAGTAGATACCATGTGAAATTAATCGATGTGCTAGTAAGTTAGTACGGACACCACAGTTATGAAAAAAATGGTGTCATGGGGCTGATTTCATGCCAATATGATTTTTGTGTCATGTGATTCATTAGTCTTCTCTTCTCCAATGAATGGCATCAAGAAACACTAATTAAATCAGATACTTAGCAAGACGATTTTTTACAGTTCAATTTGATAATTTGCTTCAATACAAAGTACAAAAAGATTTGGAGTTAAATTGATTTTATCGTAGATAATGGAACAGGAAACATGACTTAACAAACTCATGCTCCATTTCTTTTGTGTTTCCATGGGATTTATCATTCATTTGTTAACTTGAACTTGTACTTTTGACCTATTATTAAGTTGTCTCCAAATGTAACTGTGAAAGAATAATGGTCCTATTGTTTTCATTGTTTAACAGGCATGCTCGAACGAGGAAACATGGTACTGAAACTACCGAATAATGTCAAAAATAAACGAATTCCCATTTAAATTGGATCTCTACTCCTCATTACTGCTCTATACTTGTTTTCATCATCAGGAATACTTTAACAAAATTGGGATAGTTTTAGTTCTGTGGTTAGGTTAGACCCCACAGTAGAGTTCAGGAACAGATAATATGGCAAATCCCCGATTCGCCTAAGGCAATTCTTTTTCTTGCACATTGTTGTGGTGGTATAGCAGCTAACTTTTGGGACACATCATCAAAGTGCCCGAATTGTGTTGGTTTACCTGAAGAGAGGCTTATTACACTTAATGCTTTAGCTAAGAAATTTGCAGTTATCGCGGTATCAAGTGCTAAGCCATGTTGGTCGTTCAAAGAGAAAAGATTTATCGTCAAAGATATTATTTAGTGGTGGATCGCGAAACAAAAGCTGCAACGTTTACCTCTTGTAGCTTTGGGTGCTTCATCTGGCGGATACTTTGTTTCGATTCTTGCGACTGATTTAAGATTTAGTAGCATTAGGGTTATGATTATCGAAGGATTGTACGATCAAATGGAGATTCCGGAGAATTATCCGCCTACCCTTTTTGTGCACATGCCAAAGGATAAAAGCAGGATGCAGAAACTAGAACGATTTATGATACTCCTTAAGGAAAAAGGTATTGATGTTGCTGAGGTCAAATGCTTGGAGTTTCCTTTGTTTCCAAATTTCTTTGCTGATGGGATCCCAAGTATCGATGTTACTACCTCAGAGAAGTTGTTTAGGTTATTCCGGGAAAAGGGTTTTGTTGATGAGAACAGTTTCATGACTAATGATGGGCGTGATATACGTTGGAACGAGACTCTCCGAGAGAGAGAGATTATTCTCCCGGATAAGTCCTTAGTCAAAATGGATCTTGCATTTGCTTTTCATGAAATGACTAGCTTGCAGTCTAAGCAAATCTTCAACAGGTTCGAGACTCATTTGAGTTAATCAGGACGAAATTTCCTCCATATGCAAGGGAAAAATGCCACTCTCTGCTTTTCGACTACTGATAGCGGACCTGAATAATTGTGTTTAGGCCTTGGTGGATAGAGTTATCTGGTACTTGTGCTCGTGGGAGGTGGCAGGTATCCCGTTGAATTAGTCAAGGTGCGCGCAAGCTGGTCCGGACACCACGGTTATTAAAAAAGAGAATAATGTTGTTTGGTGCTAATAATACTTTGACCAGGTCCAATCCACATCCTGTGCTTGCATTGTGATCGAAAATACTGTGTAGGCATTCATATTGTTTAGCTGCTGAGTGTCCATTAAGTATTGATGGACCATGATGCATCTAATTTAGTTTGTGGAGTTGTGTTTTGGTTTGATTTGCATTTATAGTGATGTTATACGAATAGTCATGCACCTTTTAGACCGTATAATGTGGTGAACCAAAGGGTTAATGTTGTACAACTCCTTCTTTAATATTATGAGGTTGCTTTTTGGTAAGTTTGCTGCTAATATATACATCAATGTTTCATTCAGCAATCTTTTCAAGATCTCATGAAGATGATTGTATCTTTTCAAGCATCAATGGCTTAATACAAATATCCCTTTCTCAAAGAGTTCTCTTAAATCAATATGTGGTCACTCTGCAAGTTTTAACTTTTAACAGCTTATTTGAAGGGTCTTGGATTATCATTCGGACACAAATAATGCACATTGAATGATTGATAAATCTCTTGGAGCTTGGTTTATGAACGAACACTATGAGAGAAGCCATTGCATTGGTCTCATGTGCTCCTATATGCAGGTATTCATCATCAATTCCTACTCATCTTTAAAGTTTGTTAGCAACGGCAGTGCTGTGGTATTATTTGTGACAGGGGAAGGTCGGGAGATTGTGGGTTCAAACCATGGAAATAGCCTCTTGCATAAATGCAAGTTAAGATTGTGTATAATAGAAACAATGTGATTTGACCCCTTCCCAAATCCCGCGCACAATGGAAGCTTAGTGCACCAGGCTGACCTCTTGTAGTTAGGTGGCTCTACACAAATATATGTTATTGTTTATTTTTGGACATATGATTTCTGCAAAGGAGAGAATCAAATGTTTCTCAAATCTGGATACAACATTCACATAACACATCAAAGTAATATTTTACATATGCCTGATCATGAGTTAGTATCCTCTTGAAACATTAAAATTCAACCCCTAAACTAATCTCATAGGAAATCATAATTAAACTGGACATAAGTGCAAGACACAAGGTGATTTTTGAAACATGATTTTCAAGCTCTAGGCTTGAGTCGACCCTCGTTGGCTAACTTGAATCTCGCTGCCTGAGCTGCAGCAGCCTTGTTTGAACTAAGTGCTGCAACAAAACTATCCCTAACTTGTTTAGTAGTGTAAGGGAACTCCTTGCTCGCCATGGAGTTCAGTAAAGAAGCTGTTCCTTCCCTGTAAAGTTTTCCAAGGCCATCGGAACGAGGGTTCGTAAGTGCTTGCAGCAGGTTGATGTTTGACCCGAGCCCTGGAGCACCACCAGCCAAACCAAATGCACTACCAACAGTTGCCCACCAGCCAAACAAGCCCCATATTAAAGTCGGGTTAGTCCTCCAGTAACTGCACAATTCATAACATTTCACGTTAATATGCTGCATAATCAATTTATTGGATGTCCTCCAAGGAACTGCATAGAGAAATGGCAAAAATGGTCCCTTATAACTAAGACCAAATTGTTCAGCGCATACTTAAGGGACTATTTTGAACCTACTCTCAAACATAAGGGACCATTTTTATCATTTTCTCGACTGCATACTACAATTGACTGTACGTATGTAAAGCTGATGACACAATTCACTTACTCGATTGAGAAAGGTGGCGAGTTGGGATCAAACAGAGGTGGAGGTATATAGATACCAGGGGTGGCTGGAATACCCGGGTTGATGATAGGAGTAGTTGGTGGGAAAATTATTGGTAAAGTGGGGGTACTAGGTGTAGGAAAAATTGTAGGGGAGGGATAGTAACCGCCCGAAGGTGGTGAATTGGGATCAAATGGAGCTGAAGGCGTGGATATATCAGGAGTGCTCGGGGGACCTATGATAGGAGTAGTTGGTGGGGTTACAATTGTTGGTGTGGAAGGGGTACCATAAGTTGGAGGGGAGGGATAGTAACCACCTCCAGAAGGTGGTGAATTGGGGTCAAATGGAGCTGAAGCCGTGGGTATATTGGGAGTGCTCGAAGTGTCAGGGCTTATGATAGGAGTAGTTGGTGGGGTTCCACCAGAAGTTGGAGGGGAGGGATAGTAACCGCCTCCAGAAGGTGGTGAATTGGGCTCAACCGGAGGTGATGGCACGGTAGTACTTGGTGTTGGAGTACTTGGAGGACTTCCAGCAGAAGTTGGAGTTGGAGGGGATGGCTGAGAGTAACCACCTCCAGTTCCTTCCGAAGGAGGAGCTGGGGTGGGAGTCTTCCCACCCTTGCCCCCTCCACTTGGCGGATTACCACAGTTAGCTGGTGGTGTTCCTCCATGGCTACCGCTTCCATGCGAAGGTGATTTTCCAGAGCCACCTCCTGATCCATGTGATGGAGGTGTTCGCGAATCTGTCATGAAAAAAATATATAAGGAATTTGATTAAAAAATTCGAAACGAGTAAGTTATAAACTAATAAAAAGACTTAAATGTAGGTGTTCTAAGAAAGATTTATTATCCGAAAGAGGGAAAATGAGTCTTTATCTAAAGAAATGTGTTGAAAAAGGCACATATATAGAACCTTTCAACGAGATAGTACTTTTTCAATTCTCTCAAAATGGAATCAAAATTGTGAGATTGAAAAGAAAAGGTTTGCATGAACCTTTCTACAAGCAAAAATCTAATCCAAATTTGGCAAGACATATTATTATCTTATCTTAAATATCTAGACTCAGCAGCCATTTACTAGTAGCAAGAATGTTTCTTATTTGTTAGTTTTCCCTTTTATAAGTTATGCTTCAACTATCTTAGCAAATATTAAGCTTGTAATTAGTTAAAGAAAGTAGCTTCTTGCAATATATTTGAAAACAGCTAGGTAAAAAAAGACTTGAAGCAAAAACTGCATGATATAGAGAGGTAATTAAGGAGAGACTTCTGCAAGAAATGACCAAATTCTGCAAGAGTAATGCAGCAACTGTAGCCCACAGGATTAGAGAAGTCTGCTTGCTTCTCTTCTTCTCCATCTTGGTTTACTCTCAAGAGAACTGAATGAAAGAAAAGAGAGGGAGGGGTGGGGGTGGGAGAGGGGGAGGGGGGTAAAAGAGTTTAACTGATGTCTAGTGATACAAGAGAAGAGCTGTTTATAAAGAGTAATGATGACGTATCTGTGTTGGTGGGAGATATCAAGTACCTCGTCGAATTAGTCAAGTTGCACCCAAGTTGATCCAGACATCACAGTTAAAGAGTTTAACTGATGCCTAGTGATACAAGAGAAGAGTTGTATATACAAAGTAATGGGACGTACTTGTGCTAGTGGAGGTGCAGCTATTCCATGAAATTAGTCGAGGCACGCACAAACTGGTCCAAATAACATGGTTAAAGAGTTTAATTGATGCTAGTGTACAAGACAAGAGTTGTATATAATGAGTAACGAGGACGTACATGTGCTGCTGGAAGGTAGCAGGTACCCGTGGAATTAGTCGAGGTGTGCACAAGCTAGTCTGGTCACCATGGTTAAAGAATTTAATTTATGCCTAGTGATACAAGAGGAGATGTGTGTGTATATGACATATATATATACATGAAGGGGAGCCTTGGAGTAACTGGTAAAGTTGATGTCATGTGACCAGGAGGTCATGAGTTCAAGCCGTGGAAACAGCCTATGGCAGAAATGCAAGATAAGGCTGCGTACAACAAACCTTGTGGCCCGGCCCTTCCCCGGACCCCGCGCATAGCGGGAGCTTAGTGCACCGGGCTACCCTTTTATATATATATTAAGGATGTCCAGTGGGTCGGGTCAGCTCGATCCCAACCCGACCCGCTAACCGTCCCGATCCCCCAAAGTAAAGGTGAATAGTTTAAAAAAGCTCTAAGGTCGGTTGGGTTTTAAGCGCAAAGAACAAATAAAGTGTGGGCTAGGCCCAAATGAAAAAACAAAATACAAATATGCATGTGTAGTTCAAGACTAATAATTATAAGCATGAATAACAAATATATGGACAAAGAAATTGAAAAAAATTATGATAAAATGAAATATCAATTTTGTAGTGTTGCCTCTTCTGGATTACGCTCATTGGCAAGGAAAAGTATGTCTTAAGGTCTTGATGACGATATTGAAATGCCTGTGAAGCGAGGCGAAGTGCTCAACGTGTTTTTCCCTCGCTTCAGGGCCTAGGCGCCCTTTAAGCTCGCGTTTCATCATTGTATGTATGTGTGTGTAACATATATACAGCCTGTAAATGCAAGTCAACTGTAGCAACAAATTTATGTCGGGGAACATTATTTATCCCAGGTTTTTTAAGGTTTGGGATTGTTTGAGAAACTTAATTAATTTGGTGATGTTTCTGTTTCATCAGCTCTTAGCAAACTCTACAAGTTGCTAGTCAACTAATGGCATGAAATTTATCTTAGAGAATGTCATGGTTCTCAAGAGTGTAAGCATTCAACATGTTCCTTTGATCAATTTCTGTTTTTTTTCTCCAGTCAAAAGAGATGAAAAATAGTAGATACTTTCTACTCCTTTCAACAATTAAAAAAAGTAAGCATGTTCTCAAGAGAGTGTGTTTAATTTAAATAATAACAATTTCTCCGTCCTATTTTAGTTGTCACATTTTTCATTTACACGCCCTTTAAGAATCATAAATAAAAAGTATTTTTTATCAATTTATCCTTTCTTTCCAATGTAATCAATAACTTGTTTACTTTCAAAAAGAAATAATTTTAAGGAAAATATGGAAAAAAAAGTAATTAGTTTTATCTTGATTTTGTAAATTACTCCCTCTGTTTCAATTTATGTGGCACGATTTCCTTTTTAGTCTGTCCCAAAAAGAATGTTGTCTTTCTATATTTAGAAACAATTTAATTTTATGGGATGATTTATATGTAAGACTTGTTTTGAACCACAAATTTCAAAAGTCTTTTTTAAAAAACTCTATGTCAAATCAAATAATGTCACATAAATTAGGATGGATGGAGTAATAAGTATTTTGGGACAGACAATTTTAATAATATTAGACAACTAATATGGGACGTAAGGAGTAATTAACCATCTTTAAGTAGTATCATGTCCAAAGGTATGAAGTTGTGAGTTTCCACAAAGGAGACACTTGGAAAAGGGCATGAGTAAGACTAGTATTGAGCTGACATGAGTAATATGAGACTTTATACCTTCTCAGTTACGTAGGTGAAAGAATACACATTGAATTGCTTGTAGATAATGAGAAAGCATCATTATTTTCCCTCCTCTCGGGACTTTGAGCTTTTAAATTCTCTATTTCTGTTTCAAAGCTCCTCCTTATGACTAAAGTGTCGGATACAAAGATGCAGGAAACAAAAATTACAAGTAACTGCTAAGTATTACAAGAACTGAAATTACAATTGAACAATAAACTGAAATTACAAAGAACTTGAAGAATAAACTGGAACAGTTTTTGGTATGCTGAGTCGAGTGTTTGCACTATGTCTTTAAGACAATATTGCCCCGTATGTATCATTTCTACGTCCTGGCAATTGTCTCACAAGATAAAACAGCAAATGAACAAATGAGCAAAGGAACTCAAGTGCTACGGTGAAGAATTTTGAGTAATGAAATGATGTTGGAAGGTAGTAGGAAGACTGATTTCGTTTCTGTTTTTGTGTGTCTGTTTGTGTGTTTTCGTAGCTCAACAATTGTGACAAAGGGTCTTTTATATAGTTGAAGGAGAGGCTTACCAACTGTCCACATAAGTGTCATTAATGGCCAAGTAATGACAATTATGGAGGTAGTAATTCACCAAAATAAATGGTGAATTTGATGTGCAACGGATGGCATTTAGGAAGAGTAATTCAGCCAAAATAAATGGCTGAATTGAGTACTGGTTGACGTTCTATTCTCTGCCCAATCTGACTTTCTTGAAACTTCAGGGACCAAACTGTACATATAAAAGAATTATGGTCCAAAAAGATAATATCAGAAGAAGCATAGCCCACAGCCCACGGCCCGTGAACCCGGAACCCAGACCCGGACCGGTCGGGCGGGCGGCGGGTGGGCTTTCCTCGAACCGAAGCACATCTAAGTCCTCCCTCCTTTAAACACACGGGATACCCCTTGGGGTCCCAAACCCCAAGCCAACTTTGAGACTTATAAACAAAACAATTCTTTCTTCCTCCACTGATGAGGGAGAATTGATCTCAATACCACACTTTTTCATGCTTCAAACACCTCACTTATGGACCAATATCTCTTTCATTTTTCAATGAAATTTGACGATCCTTGGCCCTACGGTCATCTACTTACTTAGTAGATTATGCATGTGTGAAGAACCGGATTCTCCAACATGCGGAACACTAGTGTTTAAGCCGTTAAAGTTGGTCGGACGCAACTCCCGTCAAAGGCAAATTTCCAACATAAAGTTGTTCGGATTTTTTAAGAATATCAATGGGTGCGTTTAAGATTCTCCAAAAGTAATTTATTTTTGGAGGATTTGATACGAGTGCGACAACATTATTTTAATTTTAAAAAAATTACTTATGTATACATAATTTGAGTAGAAATATTTTTTATTGAAACTACAAAACTCATATCTCACTTAATGCAGCTAGAAAAAGGAGCAACATAGGCTGCAAAAGATGTGCAACTCAATGGAGTTGTAATAAATGCATAGAGATGAGACCATCATTTTTTTTATATCCAGCTTCCCGGCTTACGTCAGATTATTCCTACAGATAGTAGTCTCGGTCCCTCAGCACTACTACCAGTAAATCGCGGAATGTGCCTAAGTGACCAGGGTTTGAGAACAGAGCAACTGATATCACCTACAAAGTCCTACCCAGAAAAGAGCAAGTTCCCCTCATTTGCCATCCAGCTATGACCCGGGGATAGAGACGAGACCATCATTAATATGAGGAGACACCCATTTCCCTTTGGCATTATAATGCAGCTTCAAAATAACTCAAGGCATGTTTGTCATATATGTGAGTTACTTACATTCACCTAATTACTATTTCTATTCCATTTTGGTCACTAACTTATTATGTTTCAAAAAAGAATCGAAAATAATTTAACCGTAAATTTTTCATTTTATGTCTAATGGAATATGTTTTTATTGTCACTAAAATCTCATGACATATTTAAGTGTATAAGTACCACAATTTTTTCTTTTTTTTATTAAATTCCGTGTCTAGTCAAATTTCACTCATATAAATTGAAACGGAGTAGTAATTAGTTGATTAATTAGTGTTTAATGTAATGGGAATAGAAAGCACAAAAAGATAGGACGGAAAACGTAAAAACAGTGTCATTGATTGCTATTGAACTTGGAATGATTGCTTGGTAGATGTTTGGTGGTGTGATGAAGTTAACTGAATAGGCCAAGCACTCAAGCTTGAGCAGTATAATTAGGAAGTGTTGTACAAATAAAAACTGCTCAATTGTAATCAATAACATATGTTACGACCTTTATAACATTACTACATAATTTTCAAGATAATTGTAACATTGGATTTTCCACGCCAAAAGCCTGACGGAGCAATACCACGTTGAGGTAAAAGGCCCCACGGGTTATAAACCTTTTTTTTTAAAAGAAAGCTTGGAATAATGATTCCATAATTTTAGAGGCTTTTACAAGACTTTGACGTTCTCGCTTATGTTATTAAGACTCACTTGTCCTCATGGCTTGGGTCTAGTAATAGAAATTCCAGTAATATGGTAGGCCGTAATGCTCTTTAATATTACTTCTTATTGATAAATTAAATAGATTGGTCTATAACTCATTAAAGGAGAAACACTTTCTACTATAAGTTTTTTATTATTATTTTCATGATTCGAACTTAAAATTTTTGGTTAAAATTGAAGAGGTGTGATCCGTCCCTCTCCCCTTATCCTATGCAATGTCTATTTTACCCTTGACATTTTCAATTCTCCATCTATGTAATATCTTTTCATATTTTACATAAAAATTATTTTTCTTAACTTAGGTATTTATATATTTTATTTAAGTTAACATTATAAGTAAAATAATCGTTTTATGAATTTCTAACAAAATCGAAAATGATAAAACAAATAGTATTTGTTAATAATGGAATATTTACTGAATTATGATTTAAAATTATTTACAATATAAATTGATAATCTTTTAGGAATTTGTTATAAGATATATCTCTATTTCTATTAATTAATTTTGTATTACCTCATTAGAATATGTTTGTAAAGTTACTAATTCTTTTTTTGGTTTTTATATAAAGTTACTATTATATGTTACTTTCACTTATATAAATAGATATTAGAGTTTTGATTATTATTTTTTATTCTGCTCATTTATTTCCTTATAGAATGTTATTGACGTATATACTCAATTAGTATTTATCATTTTTTTGTCTGAAAAATAATAAGTATTTTTTCATAGAAAATTTGTTATATAGATTAAAAAATATCATGATTTAAAAAAAAAAGTAAAATCAAAAGACAAAGGTTGATAATGTAAGTGTAAAATAGGCATTTTAAAAAGTTAATTAGGATAAAGGGGAGAGAATATTTATTGTTCAAAGTTGAGGAAGGAGTTTGATTTTTAAAGCAAAATTGGGGAGGATAAATGATTCTCAGCCGTGGTTAATATCATCAAAATATGTAAAATGACCAAATTTCTCTTAATCATTTCACAAAATCTCACACATTCAATGTTGTATATTTGAGTGCTTGCTTGGGATTGATGTCAAACAAGGACTAATTGACACATTTGACTTTTGGAAGGAGTTTTTTTTCCTGCATTTAAGTTACCAAGGTCCAAAATTTCAAGAGCAATAGGTGCAAGATTGGAAATAGAGAAAATGCTTCTTGAGGTTGTGAGAGAGAAGAAAAGAGAAATAGAAGAACATGTGAAAGAAGGAAAATTAGAAGAGGCATTACTTTCTATATTATGTCTCTAACACGTCTCTCTTTAGGGGTGAACAACAATAATAAATTCAGTGTAATTTCATGAATGAAATATGGGGAGCGCCGAATATGTGAATGTTTTTGGTTGGTGATGATGAGATTTGACTCCGATAATTATATTTGCTTTGATTCCATAATTAGCAAATTGTCTTTTTATACAATCTTAGGTAATTTTTATCTCATAAATTAACTTTTAGGGTCAAGATAAATGTTTTTTATATCTAAGTTAAAATCTCAAGTGCGATAGTTTTGCTTTCTTAAAATTTCTCACTCGCACTGATTCGAGCTGAAGGACACTTTTCATAAGTTTGAGGATTGAGAAAATGTGGTGATATAATATTACAAAATATTGATGCCCTTCTCCAAATTTTATCTTTAAAAGCTCTACACAGACGAGGGAATTCTTTCCTTTCAAGTTTTTGTTGCTTCAAAATCATTAGTATAGTTGTTCACCAAATGTCTTGAAATCCTAAGTTGAAATCAATTATATGAATTTTCACTATCGCTCCATTTAAACTCATCTAAGATACAAACTACAATGTCTAAGATTACCAATAATAGGTATAGAGAGAAATGCCGAAATAAACAAAGTTGTTATAGAGAAGTCTGACTATATAAGAGTCATCATCGACCATGTTTGCTCCATTTAATCAATAACATACCCGCAATTTAGGAAGTATTACAGTTTTCAACATCTTGACATACAAGGGAAAAGGAATCCAAAATCTGAAATCAGAAAGAGTATCCCATGCTCCTCTCTTAAAAGATATTTAAATAATCTACAATCTGCCTGCAATTTTCACATCTTCTCCAGGGAAAAATAATTGCAGTTTGAGAATCTGTCTTTGATTGTTGATGATGCTTTTCCATATTCAATCAGATAGCAAGTATAATGTAATCACGTCAGCTATGTTGCTCAAACTTTTCAAAAATGTCACTAGGTGCGCGTCAGACCCTCTAATAGTAGTGCTTATTTGGAGGATCCGATAAGGGTATAGCGGCATTTTTGGAAAGTCCGAACAAATAACATGTCAGAGTGAAAACAAAAGACTAATCCCTAATATAATACAAGCTAATTGAGCATTAGATTTTCATTGAAGTTTGAATAGGAACAGATTGGTCAAAATTTCAGAAGATATAAATCTGGATAGCTTTTATATGCAAAAAATACTTCATCCACTATGAATCATTGCTAGTATTGTCAAAATATGATACAAAGCTTGATATGCTTCGCGGACCGATGGCTTCATTCCCTACTTAAGGAACAATGTACTTACAAAGTTCACATGTTCCGGAAAAGCAGAAGGAACAGAAAATTCAACCAGGTTTAACAGTTGAACACCTCAAAAACTCCGAAGCAAGCTTGAGTCTCACTTCTCTATCTGACCTGCAGAAGATATACCAACCAACAGTCCGAAATCAACAATTGGAACAACATGGGGTCGCAGAACCATAACAATTGAACAGTTAAAAAAGGAATAAGGAAGAATGGGTCAAGCATCAAGCAAATACAAGTCTCAAAAAAAAAAATACACCCTTGCTCCAATTCTGCGCACAATACCTCGGTTTCTCCTCACCAAAAGGCTAATGATAATTTCAAAACGACATATGAAGCCAAGTAAAAGTGATTGAGTAATATAAAATTGTAATTTGCCTTTGGCTTCATGTTCTATTGAAAACCTCTAGTAACTCGGCAAATTCTGGAATATTATAAATACAAGGTTACTCAAGTGGCTATCCCTCCAACTACCAGAAGAGCTCCAAATCTTCCTTCTATCTGAGCTCCGGAACACCACCCACCCTTTATCATTTCTTGTAAAATCCAAGCTCTTCCCCCTTTATTCACCCTGATTACCTCATTGCCTAACAAAAAAGTTTCAGCTTCTCAATCAATAAGAGATGCACCTGTGAATCCTAACTCTCACTGGCAATGAAAGCTTGATCTGTCCATCAAAACATGACCGTACAACGGAGCGAGAACGCTTATGCCCCTTATATTTGGCTATGAGTTTTACACTTCCCTCTATACTCCAAAGATGAATTTCTTGGTCCAAAGACTTATATCTATTGTCTGCGGACAATACAAATGCAGGTTTTGTTTGATCCTCCTGAGTTATTTGCTCAGCTTTTGATTCCACTCCAAATAATAGTATCATATTATCTTTACAAATAGAGACAATGTGTTTCCCATCACTAGTTATCCCCAAATCTGCTATTCTACTAATCCTATGCCCTTTCCAACACTCCAGTTCTTTCCCTTCAAGATCCCACATGTCTGAATGACTTCTTCTATTCCCAGAATAAATAAATAAATTTCTGAAAGTAATTCAATTTTACAGCATCTAGTACTATATGTTTTGCTTGCAGAAATGTGAGGCAAGACTGCGTGCAATAGACCCTTGTGGTCCGGCCCTTCCCCGGACCCCGCGCATAGCGGGAGCTTAGTGCACAGGGCCTCCCTTTTTAGTACTATATGTTTTGCATGTCTTTGTGGCCCTTGTTTCTAGAATTAGACTTGGCAGATAAAGAAAATATTAAACCACCAAGAGCCACAATAAACTACAGATATAAAAAAACTACGGAGTCCTTCGCAACTGAAGGTCATATGCACCAGACATATGACCTTAGTACTCCTAATATCTTTGAACATTATAATACCCCTCTATAGTGGAATTGTGAGAAGTATGCACTTCTAAACATTCTTCCTCTACAACACCTTGAGATCATCGAATTACACACTAGGTTTGCTGCAAAAACTATAGGCACCTTCTTCGATTTTGTTAATGCGTGAACAACTAGTCTATGCCAGAGCCACCAGAAGCTAAAATTTCCCATTTAACAAAATGAACAGACCAAGATGGAGGAACAGAACAATACAAAAAAGGGGCTACACAACAAGTCTATACAAAATCAAGAAATGAGCTTTACAGCTTCTGTCCATAAAGTACACCTTCAAATCATCCAGCTAATATCCGTATCAAAACAACACCTTCAAATCATCCAGCTTATATCCGTATCAAAACAACACCTTCAAATCATCCAGCTTATATCCGTATCAAAACAACACCTTCAAATCATCCAGCTTATAAATCTACTAAGAGTTCCATTCTTTCATAAGTGGCTGTTCTCAGCAAAATGTGTGAAAATCAATCTTTCAGCCTAAAAAGAGTAGCTTCAAGTATATACAGCAGATATAGGTTAAAATAGAGAGTTCTAATTGGAAAACTGATATAACATGTGAGAAAAATAAAATGTCAGAGCCAAACAGAAACTCCTCAAATTTCCCATTTGACAAAATGAATACAAAATAATAAGAGGATACACAACAAGTCGATACAAGCTCTATGGGTTCTAAATATCCTAATCAAAACTACACCTTAACATCATCCAGCTAATATATCTACAAGGAATTCCATTTACTACATAAGTGGCTTTCCTGAGCAAAAATATGTATAAAAAATTTAATCTTTCATCCTACAAGAGAATAGTTTCAAGTATACAGAGGGTTAAATAGTGAATGCAAAGTGCCATAACATGTAACAGAAATAAAATGCCAACAGAAGCTAAAATTTCCCATTTGACAAAATGAACAGACCAAGATGGAAACAACAGAACAACACAAAATCAAGAAATGAGCTTTATGGGTTCTGTCCATTTCCAGAACCTTAACAAAACAACAGCAACAACAAATTGAAAGAAAAATATGCAAATTACTACAAAATGATAAAAAGGGTGTTTAAAAATCTACCTTTCTTGGGGGACAAAACACCTGCCAGAAAAATGTAGTGGCAGCAATGCCATAGCCAAAAAAAACTTGGGGTTAGTCCAAACAAACCCTAATTGGTCAAAGAGTGAGAAAAATGTATATAAAGAAATTTCAACACACACACGCACTCTCTCTCTCTCTCTTTTCTTGAAAAAAAATAAAGATTTGTTCTTTCTCTTTTATTTGTCTTAAACTACACCATTAAAGGCACAGAGTTTCAACAGTGTTGAAGATTTGAGTGTTCGGGGGGTTTAAGAAGTGTTTTTTCTTTTTCATTTTCCCCAGGTGCACGAATTACGAGCAAGAAAAAAAAGAGAGGGGGCCAAAGTTGCATAGGGAATAAGTTTGAAACGGCTAGCACACATAGCACCAGGCAGGCAGTAGAGCTCGTAATTTTCAAAAGTAGTCAGAAATTGCTTCTTTTTTTCACTACAACTCACTCCCGATAAAAAAAATGAGCTTTTATTTTTTAGTTACCAAATGAAGAAAAAATTAATTTAATTTTTTCTTATTTAATTTTATCAAATGTTCGGTGATTAAATTTCAATACCTATTTAATTAGAGTTATTTAAATTAAATTATTTATTTTTAACTAAAAGTTAATATTTTCTTAAGGGATATACAAATTGCTAAATTGACACTCTTTTAAATCCGGATGTAGTAATATTTGTGGTAAAACTCTCTCCAATTTTATTTTTCTTTTATGGACAAGCCTTCTAGCCAAGGTCTATCGAAAACAGTTTCTCACCTTTTAAGTTAGGATAGAGTCTGAGTACAGCATATCATTCTCATACTTCACTTGTAAAAATACACTGAGTATGTTGTTATTGTTATTTTATGAAAAATACCCCTCAACGGTATGAAATTAGACCACAAAATTTTAGGAATTATTTATATAGTGAATAATATGGAAATTGTTTCGTAACGGGTTCTTGGCTTTGCGTCAAGCTTGTGCGGGCATTCGTCAATTTCTTTGAGATTGATTCTTGCAAATGTACTCCTTAGGCGAGATAGTTAATGCATTAGTTATAGCATTACACGACTTAATACACATAATGGCCAGTATTTATCATTTACGGCTATGACAGTTGCGGTATCTATTTTCATTCAATCTCCTCAGCAATTTCCACCGTTTATCGAGGGTTGAACTCACGGATTTGACTAATGAAACTACTCACGGACAAGTTGTGAAATTTTAAACTCCATAATGACCTTTTTTGCAATTACATGGGCTGAAAATCGCTATTTGTGAATTTTAACCGTTGCACTTTCAAATGCGATTTTAAGTTTATGTGTTATGAATTTTAGGACGAGGCGACAATTGGATCCAGAATAGCTAATTTACACATGTTAAGCAAATATTTTAACACAAATGCAAGGTCTGAACCAAAAATATTATGTTATGCCGAACCTGTAACGTCAATGGCATCCGACCTGCGCATGTTACACTTCATATAACAAGCTTTTGAGTTTGTTCAATTTATCATTTTCTTTGGCAATAGTAAACAACAGTATTCACTCAAAAAGGATGTGTAAAAGCTTCAACTATATCAGTTATTATCACTGTGTACCCTACCCTTGGGATTTTATTCAAGAGGGAAGTCATAAAGCATATACCAGTTCAACAATAACTACTTTCAGTACCAATCATGTCATAATTTCCACTTTCATTTCAACTCATCAATTCATGATAAATCTTCATATACCAATGCGGTCAGACAAAATAACCTTCCCAAGAGAAGCCTCTAAGCCAAAACCTTGTACATAATTTAGCAAATGAGAGGTTGAATGACAAGAAACAATAAAAAATATTTGAAGGGAAGTATGGAACATAAGCACGTCTGAGTAACAGCTTAGCAAACATAAATCAGCAAGCTATGATTCATATCGCGCAATGTGTAACGAAAGGTTTCAATTATTGCCATGGTGAAGCAAGAATTCTTGAACATACACATTTGAATGTAGAAGGCATAAATCTACCAAATATCCAGCAGTTGGCTTAGATGAGAACTTCAAGACTAGTTTGCATGAAGAAGGTTAAGCACGAGAACTTAAAAGACCTTAAAATTTAGGCCACTTCAGAGTAGAGCTCAAGATATAAACCCCAATCAACATAACTAAGAAGTGAAGGCAAAAGATCAACCGAAGATATTAGCGCACAGTAATTTCATTGCAGCACCTCATTTATCAGGTCCGGGTACTTCAAAGAATATACCACCACCTCTACAAAAGACACGTATAAAATACTGACAGAGAGATCTTTTCTAGTTTCTCCAATGTTGAATCGAATTTTTCAAAGTAGGCAAGCACCGGTCATTAATCTAATCAGAAGGATAATAACCACAAGATTGTCATATGATTGCAACAGCAACAATGTGGCTTCAAAGGAACATAGCACTAACACTCCAGGTAGCCAAAACAATCAACTAAAGGAGAGTTATATATGAACTCCATTATTCAAGAGATTCAGTACTACATATGATCCAATTCTTCATTGCAATACAATATTTCTTTGAATGGTTACACCAACAAACCTTGTTTAAATGGAAAAAAATGGTGCGGCTGGAAAAAAAAGAGTACTAGTAACAGAAATATGTCACCTAGACTTTTGCAAACAAAACGTAAATCATGGCCACTAGCCAATCAAGATAACATATCCAATCTAGTATCAAGTGAGATAAAAAAAAAAAAAGGTAATTAAGAAAGCCCAACATAACCAAAACGCTATCAAAAAAACTGTAACGTCCATACTTGGTCAGGTAAAAGAACTCCACTTTATGGTTTTCTTGCATATCGAATATAGCACAAAATGCCCAACACAGCAACTGCAGCAACGGAAGATACAGCCACCACTGGTAAATCTACTTTGCCACTCGGAGATTTTACCTTATCCTCCACTGAAATACCATTAATATGGCTGTCGACATCTCTTTCAGTAATCAATGTTTCCTTCTCCTCCAACTCCTTCTCTAACTCAGTCACTTTACCCATCATTTCTATTACCCTCTTCTCCAACTCATCTTTCACTGTATGAAGTGCCTCCTCCTCCTTTTTCCACACCTCGTTGTTATTGACAGTAGCTTTTAAATCCTCGATCTTTTTGTTCAAACCCCTAATTTCTTTTTCCTTTCCTTCTATTTCAGCTCTCTGATCTTTTTCACTAGCTTCCAGTTTATCGACTTTCAATAATAACAAATTCCTTTCACCCTCAATAGCGCTCAATTTCACGCTTTTCTCATTTTCGCTACTCTTTAACACCTCTAGAGCCGATTTCAGTTTCGATAACTCGGAATTCGATTCTTCCAGATCGTTCATTGCGGTTATGAGATCGTGTTGCATTCGAGTTTGTTCGCCCTCGAGCTCTGCTGCTCGGGCAGCTACGGATCCTAAAGCCTTATTATCTGACTCAAACTTCTCAGCTTTCTTCTGCAACTCGACCTTTTTGTTCTGGATCTCCTCAATCAAGTGCTTCGATTTCTCCATCCTCTCTTTGATGACTTGGTTCTCATGAAAAAGTTGATTATTTTCTTGCTCTAATGTGGCTATCTTCTGTGTCAGTGGAGCGGTTTTTAATGCAGCATCGGATTCTTCCTCTCCTTCGATCTCCACCGCATCATCAAAAACATCCCCATTGGCAGCATTCTCATCCGCCATAGTTAAACCTGAAACTAATCCAATAATATTCAACAACAATAACAACTGCTACGTCTCGGTCCCAAATAAGTTGAGAGTCCAAGAATGTTCCTCTCAATTAATAAATCCAGAAAAATAAAACTTCAAGAAAAATGAGTAACATCCAATTCACTGACCCAAAAAATGAGAACTTTTCGAAATCACCCAATGATGAATTAATTGGAAATTTTGAGAAACCCCCAATTCACTGACCTAGAAATGATTTTTTTTTTAAATCACTCAATGATGAAAACAAAATTAATTGGAAATTTTGAGAAACACCCAATTTACTGACCCATAAATTATTATTTTTTCATATCACCCAATGATAACTAAATTTATTGGCTCTATTACATGGAATTCAATTTACAAAATACAGAATTATCCTTCCTAGTATGTATTTTACAAAAATAGCATCTACCATTCAATCCCAAACTAACAAGATCCTCAATAACCATTTCATTTCAAATATGTACTTATATTCTGCAATTTCAAAACCAAAAAAAAAAATCGCTTAATGTAAATGCTAACCTGATAAACGAAGAATGTGAAAACTAAATTAATTGAAAAAATTAAGAAACAAAAGAAATTGAAATCACCATATGATGAAAACTAAATTAATTGGCTCTACTACATTGAATTCGATTAACACATACAGAATTCCCCTTCCTAATTTGTATTTTACAGCACTAACATCTACCAATCATTTTAAATATATAATTAAATTCTACAGAAAATCAAATCAATAGCAAAAATGGAAAGAAAAAAAAGTGGAGTTTTGAATGCTAACCTGAGAAATGAAGAATGTAAATTCGATTCGGCAATTAGGGTTTTGGTTTATTACTGTATTTGATTTGATTCTAAAAAAAATCACTTTTTGTGCTTATTGGAATATCAAATCTCAAAATGATGGACATAAAGCCCAGCTACCCTACTGCCATTGAACTTCGCCCAAAACCCACAAAACACCATCCAGGGCCTAAATTTGAACAAATGGGCTTAGTTTCGTGTCGTTATTCAGATTTTGTACCCCATTTTGACAGTTATCCCGTGTGATATATAGGTCGTAGAAGCAGCTATTAATTTTTATATTAGGATGGACTGTCTACATCGTATCTTTTGGAGTACGACCTTTCCCCAACCTTGCTAATGTGAAATGCTTTGTGCACCGAACTGCACAAAATAAATGTGAACGAAAATAATCTTCAACTTCTTTTTGTATCAGAACGCTCAAACTTCGGCTAACGAAGTTGCCTTGAAATCCTATCAAATTGTCAATGAATTACTTAAATTGTAGTCGTTTTACAATTGTTATTGTTAAATTACCTTGAAGTCCTACTGAATTGAAAAAACTTACTTATTACTGCTTACAACAGCTATTGTTGAAGTACCTTGAAATCCTATCAGATTGTCAAGATTCACTTGTAATATTTTATAACGCGTACTAATGAGTCGCCTTCAAGTCTTATATGATTGTCAAAACTTACTTGTAACCGTTTACAACATGTATGTTGAAGTATCTTGAAGTCCTACTAAATTGTCAAGACTTACTTATAGCTTTTTACCGTACATGTGGTTGAGTTGCCTTTTATGACATATGTTATGAATTACCTTAAAATCCTAAAATTTGAAGCTTGTTCAATTTTTCACAAAATCTCCCGAATTAACATGAATTTAAAATCTTAGAACTTTATCTCTACAAAGACATAACGACAATTGCTTTATAAGGAAAGTGTGCTCTTTGATCCATTAAATTTTTTTCAATATTAGTTATTCATATTCATTGAACACTAATGTTTTGTGTCTATGAAAGTTGAGAATATATCTCTCTCACACACACTTTATTGCTTTTAGTTAACATCCTTGATAGCCCCAGGGGCACAAACGAGTTGGTAAGTGGCAAGGTGATTGGGTACAATCACTCCGACGTCGCGGGTTCGAATCCGTGTGGTGACAGTCTTTGCTGAAATATTGCAAGGGCTGTTGCTGGGTTCGTATCCCGTTGGTCCTCTCCCTTGAAGGGCTGTCACTGACGCATATCCTTCGATTTACATCCGATCTGGCCAAAAGGCCTCTGATACAGGTGGGGGGTTTGGCCTTCGGGACTTTCCCCTTCACAAAGTTAACATCCTTGATAAATTGACATTTCATCTCAAGGTCAAAGAGAATCTTAGTTCCCTAAAGACTTCCTTATATGTAAGGTTTCATGATGTTAAAAGCTACCTTTTTCATTTCCTAAATAAGATTTCTAACTTTAGACAAATTAGCATTTTTGCTCTTAAATACAATTCATTCCAACAAAATAACTTAATTAACCAAGATTAAGTATGTCATTACAGGTTTAATTTCTATATGTTGATAGTGTAAAATCAAATTAAGAGTTAAAAGGTCATTTTAAATCGATAATTAAAAAGATACACAAAATTCTTAAACTGAAAAACACTAATTACGTAATAAGTTATATTGTGTATTCTATTTTGAAAGCCTCATAAAAGTTACTAAATAAATAAGGAATTTCTAATGGTTACATTTTTTTACCTTTGTTTATTTCATCTCAATGTATTTGACGAATTAAAATTATCTATATTTTATAGGATTTTTTTTAGAATTGACTATACTTTGGATTTTTTAGGCACAACTACACTTTTGTTAATTACATTTCGTAGTTACAGTAACTTATATTCATATTCGGCTGTATTCAAGTAACTTGTATTCAAATTTGGATGTATTCCAATTCAGCTATATTCAATTCGGTTGTTCATTCCTAACTACTTTTACAATGTATTCAATTTATTATATTTAAATTCAGTTGAACAATATAAATTCAAAAAAAATATAGGGATATTCAGTTGTATTCATTCGTATCTACTTTTACATTATAGTCAATTTATTATATTTAAATTCAATTATATTCAAATAATATAAATACAAAAAATAGGGGTATTCGACTATATTTAATTCATTATATTCATTTGTATACATCTCGTATTCAATTCACTATATTCAAAACCCGGAAACAAACCTACCCAAAGCAGTAAAACTCAAGTGTACTTTGTGTGATACTGGCATACTGCTACAGAGCATCTTAAGAGAGGTATTTGTCTCAATTTCGGGTCCGTTTTAAGGCCTATTACACAATTACTTCCTTTAGCTTCACCTTCATCACAGAATCATCGCAAAAGAAGTTCACCAGTACAAACTGGTACTGCTACTTCTTCAAGTTCGCAACAATTTGGACTCTTGAATGAAATGGGCTATGTATTGTAATTATTTCAAATTATAGCTACTAATGATAAATATTAATAGATGTTAGTTATGTCATGTAAATATTCTTATTTTGAAACCAAACACTTATATTTTATATATAAAAAGAGAACTCATAACAATATCGTATATGATTCCCTTTGAAAATGGGGTTCAAGTGTTTGATTTTAATTATCAACAAGTAATACTGAAAACTTATTCTTATTTGATGTTTACATTAAGCTAATAGATACATGATATGTGTTTGCATATGCATTTTTAACACTTAGCAATAGTTAATGATAAAAACACACATGCAAGTTTCTCTGCATATGGCTCGTCCGTGTTTTTCGAGTTTCAGGAATGATTCTATCAGTGATTATGTACCAGGCTTATATAATGAATTGAGTTATCGCACCCGTGTTTAGACACATGGCATATGTTTGCATATATATTTTTAAAACTTAATCATTATTAATTAATATGCATTTTCACCTCATTAAATAATTTAACTATGATAAACTTACATGATTTGGTGTAAACCCCGGGTCCCGATAAATACCTTATCTGCACCCAGTGTTTACACCGAACCTATATGTATGACATATATTTGCATATAGACTTTTAAAATTTAATCATAGTTAATTAATATATAATTTCATCTTATTAAATCGTTTAACTATGATAAACTTACATAATTTTGATATAAACATCGAGTGTGGATAAATATTTATGATGATTAATTAATATACATTATTGCCTCATTAAAATTACTTAATTATAATAAATTTATATAATTTGATATTAACACCGGGCACATAAGTATTTACAAGATATGGTTGTTTGGATTAATTTACTCTTCTTATAGATACGTCTAAGACGAGAAATTCCCAAACAATTATTAATATTAAATAAGGTAGTTGCCAAGTCTTATACGATGTGGGTTAACTCAAAGATAATTATGGGGTTGCTTTCGTCCTAAAGTTTGACAAGGATATTATGCATCTCCTAAGGCTATAATTTTGTCATTTTTCATTATATGAATAAGTGGTCCATCCACATTTTATGGCCTAATTTAATTAAAATAAATACATAATTATTGTGATCGTGATTATAATGAATAATGATATAACTAGATAAAACTTATAAGTATGCTATTTTGAAATATTAAGAAGGAGAGAATTAAGAGAGGATTATAACAAGTTTACAAGCTTTTATCAAATTATTTACGTGTTACGGAAATACTAAAAATATTTATAAGTTTAAATTAGTCATAAGTTGCTCTTTCTCAATTATGGTTTTTTAGTTCATAATATTTTTTTTAGTTTGATCAAAATTTTAACTATTTTATCCATATATTTTTTTGTAATTTTCAAAACAAAATCCTTAATTCCCTTCCCATGCCATTTTCGTCATTTATCATTTTCATGTAAAAATACTTTTAAAATTTTAGTTTTTTAGTAAATTAAACACATCTAAAGACATTCCAGATATTTTTTTTAAAAAAATATTTTTTTTATTATCTTTTTACAAAACATATTAACTACTTATTATTCGTCTAACCTTCGATTTAAATACATAGTTGCTTATTTGTAAAATCTATTTTAGCACTTAAAACTATTACTACTCAATTGCTTTTAATTCGTTGAGCCAAAATGGCTTTAAAGCAAGATAAAATAATGGTTTTTGGCACAAATATCTGTATTTCGCGTTATTTTTTCACTAATTCTTAGTACTTTAATCGCACCTTTGTGCTGAAAATATCGTATTTGAGCTTATGTTATTGTGTTTGCGATGTGCAAGTGCAACGAGCAAGAGTGAATCAATTTCGAGCTTTTTAGTGAAGTTTGGAAGCATTGTGCACGAAGACAAAACCACAAGAGGATCGCAAACACACTTGGAGAAAAAAATCACTAGAGCATCCGCGATGGGCCTGTGACGGGGGGTGCAACATGCGTGTCCTGCTTCTGAAATTATTTTGTGCATGCGCGATGGGCCTGCGGTGCGGGGGTGTCCTTCCACGATGGATCTGCAACGCGCACGTGCCGCACGTTGACGACCAGTTTTTCCATTTTTTTGGCCTAATATTTGGGGACGTAACTCTAACCTATAAATACAAGTTTTGAACGTGTAAATGACAAGTGAACATTATTTTGAAGATGTAGAGAACGTTTGAAGCTCTTGGGGAGATTCTACCGTCAGTTTATCTTTTTTCTTATTTATTTTCATCGAATTAATGTTTAAAACATTGTTATGATGCGTTGTATGAACATGAGTGACTAAACACTTTAATTTTGGGGTTGTGATATTGACATGGAAGTTGTAGTTTGACAATCATTTTTATGTATTAAATTTCTATTATTGAGTTGCTTATTTATTCTTGTGCTTAATCATTTAATTATCCGGCCAATAGTTGAACCCTATCTGTGGTGCGTGAATTGAACTTCAAAAAGAAAATTTGCATACATAATAAAAATAAATAGAACTTGTTTGTGACTCCAAAAGGATAATCGGTTCGCTAATAAGGATAAAGATATACCCTTTAGCCTAGCTTAGTTTAATATGGAGATTCAAATGCGTTCTTATTATTTTATAATAATCATAGAGATCCAAAAGGACAATCGTTTCACTGATGAGGATAGAGATGTACCCTTTAGCCTAGCTTAGTTGAATACAGAGATTCAAATGCGTTATTGTTATTTTTTAACGAACATAGAGATATAGACGTTAGAGTAACTTGAATAGACTTGTAAGCAATTCGAGAGATACTCATAAAGTTAATATTAACATGTCAACTAGTAACTCGGGAAATAAATAGATAGAATGGTTAGAAAGCTAACTGGATTGTCAATCGCCATAACCCTGGAACTCTTTCTCATCTGATGAAACTCAGCTCTCGATGCGTTTGAATTATTGTTTTACTATTTGTTTGCAATCGATAGTTTAGTTAAATTAAAACTCCAAAATTATTACTCTCTTGAATAGTTACACATGAATTTAGATTAGTTAAACAGTAGAAAGTATAAGTCCATATGAGTACGATATATAGACTTTAATCCTATATTACTTGTACGACCATGTATACTTACTTGTGCGTTTGGGAGCAACAAATAATAATCAATTCCCCCACCCCGATCTCCCCCAAGCAGAATACCTAATGCGTTAGTTATAGCAATGCACAGGTTGATACGCCTCCTTATTTTTTTCCTCAATAGCATGAACACATAATTTATGATTTTATGTACATCTGCATGTGGAATCATTTAGAAAATATTAGGAGCTTTCAAAAAATTCATTTTAAAACATCACATTAACTGCAAATGTGTTTCAATTAATGGACTTATTTATAGAAAATCACATTGATAATCACTGTTGAAAAACTGCGAATTTGTTTTTTTTTTCTTCAAATGAACAGTTACTTAAAACTAGTTCATGTAATATGTGTGGATAATCTTGTATAATTCTTAAGTTTTTTTAATAGCTACAATTACACAATAACTTCCAAAAGTACGTCAACTTATACACCGTTTAGTAATTGAATTCATGTCTATTTTACAATAAATTAGTCAAAAATTCATTGTAGTTCATTATTTGTTGATGTCATCATTGTAAATTATATTATTCTATAATTCTATAATCAAGTAGAATGATCTTTCTCATTTTATCAATAATGAGAATATGATATGACATCAACTGGCAATAATTCTCTATATATTACATTCATAATGATTCTCTATATATTACATTCATAATAATTCTCTCATTGCCTAAAAGAGCCAAAAAAACTAGTGTACTATATTGCAATTAAGACTTTCGATGACATGCAAAAAAGTGTCAAAATGACTATAATTGACATTACTCTACATTTAGTATGTTTACTATACAAGTTAATTTTCTAATTTGGTTATTAATTCTCGATAATTGTACTATCATCAATTTTTAGAGAGAAAAAAAAAGTATGCTACATTGGTGGTGGGGTGCTTTGCCGCAACATTATGCTTACAGCTAATTAATTCCTCAAAATAGATGAATAAAATCTTATTCACATCCAGTAACACGAAATTAATGAACACATGACGTGTCATTTTCACATTGCTTGAAGCAATATAATTATAGTTAATAAGTGTATATTTTCACTTTAATTTATTGCTCGACCATATTAAATTTTAATTAATTAACACCGAGCGATAAGAAATTCTCATCCATTCCAATTTAATTTCTATATGCTAACCTTTGGAGATTTTGTTTACGCTATGTCATTAAAAGTCAACTAATGATTATTGTATGCATTACGTATAAATGAGTAAGAAAAACGTGAAAGATACGTGAAAAATAAGTTACTTATGTAACATGCTATATACGTGCAGAAGACCTTTATACCTATTATTTGTGGATACAAAATTAAGCCCCATCCATATCATACTACAATCGAAATTTATATGTTAGTACTATATTAATGAAGTTAACTTTTTCTATATTAATTTTCTAAACTTTCTTTTAGTTCCGCTAACTATAACAAATTATGTTTTGCAGCAATTTCACAAAAGATTAAGGAGCTAATTGAATTTATATCTAAATTTAGAAAAAAAAATGATCAATTATGTCCCAAATTCCATGTTTAATGGACAAGAGGAAATTAGCAATGCTTTATCATATGTGAGAAAAGAAAATTAAATCTTTTCATCCACGTTGATCTATGCATATCCTAATCCACTTTTTTTTTTTTTACTGATGAGGTGAGTAACATGTATATCATTTCGTTCATTCCTATTCTAAAATACAATCTATTCAATCTCATGTACCTACTCTCTTGTTTGGTTAAACCATAGAAAACCACACCAAGAATATTAGTTACATGCAATGAAAGGTGGTCAGTTGAATACTCCTTATTATAGAGTTATGTTACGTATATAAGAAAATATAGATAATTTTTTTATTTTGATACTTTGTTGGGTAGCTATATTGAGCCCCCGATTAGTCGGATTCCTTTGCCCAAAATCTAAATTCAGGACCTCTAATTAAGGGTGGAAGGATTATATCTATCCATCTCAATCTTTAGTGGTATCTTTAATGGTATGACAAAAAATATATGTATAATTATGCTTGTTCCATTTGGCACTATAGTGTTCGATTAGACATTAGTTTAATTAGATAAAAGAATTTTTTGGATCACATACTCTCTCTCTCTCTCTCTCTCTCTCTCTCTCTCTATATATATATATATATATATATATATATATATATATATATATATATATATTCGACTAATTCATATTCGCTTTTCTGATCCACTTTATTTGTCGTCCTTACTAAAAATAGATGCTCCAAAATGGTTGTCATTTTAGAAAATCAAGATATAATTGAGTACATTCTTCTTATTTATTCTTAATAATATTATTCTCGAAAGTAATAAATATTGACTAATTAACATAGAACACCTAAGTGAAGAGAGATTAAATAGAGATTATTTTTTGAAGAGAGATTAACATTCTAAATGATTAAAGATAATAAATAAATGTATGACAGTCAAAACACATAATTTCTTAAGGGACGTGTAAACAAAAAATGTGACAAGTAAAGTGGACCGGAGGGAGTAAGACTTTTTCCATCCCGACCATAAATTTGAGAGCATTAATTAATAATAGAAAAGTCTCATTCATTCCAACATATCCTTTAGTTGTAAAATTGACCTTATTATCAACAATTAAATATGAAAACGTCCCATATGTAAGTTCATATTTCTATATTATCATAAAATTTGATTTTTTACATCTAGTGCATTTGATAACGATCACATCGTTATTACTCCAAGACCCTTCACGAGGAGTCAAACAAAGGAACTTCAAGATCTTGGAAGACACTTGATGATAATAGACACCTTGAAGAATTTTTTGGAGACACCTACCAAATATTACAATATCATATAATGGAAGGGAGATCAATATTTGAAGGATGGAGTTATCTTGGAAGACATGATATATTTAGGCCTACTTAAAGGGTATTTTTGGACATTTGATGTAATATTTCACCCTAATATAAATACTTCACAACATAGCTTATTTTGACTAGATTATGTTGATGAATAGAGGATTCTATTGGTTTAGGTGCTTTTATTAAATGTATTAGAGGTAACTAGAATTCTAATCCTAATTATTGTTAATATTTTTATGTCTAACTTTTAACTTTGTTTGCTTCCTATTTTCAATTGTTGCACTTTTTAATTTAGGTGCTATCAGCATCCCAGCAAGTGATGGTCTTAAGCCTAGACTAAAATTAATAAGATCAAATTGTTTCATATATAAATACTAATTGTCGGACAAATTAAAACGAAAATTTGCCACATAAAAAAAAGAAAAGAAAAGAAAAAGGGACTACATTAAAGATTTCTTTTTTGCGGTCATGCTTTCAAGTTATATCTTCCTTAAAAAAATTATGGTAGCTGTTGCTACCCTATTTATTGGTGGATTTTTTAATAATAATAATAATGCTCAAATACCATTAAAAAATTAGTGCTCAAATATTACATTAAAAAAATTATGCTCAAATACCAACCACAAGCAAACAATATTGTCATTTCCATCACATAGCCCCGTCAACGGACGCCAAAACAAATTCAATTGCAGCCAAATACAAGAAAAAAGCAATGGAAAAAAATATAACCAAAAATTTAGTACCGTCACAAATTCACAATGCATACATGCTTGTTCTTGTCCCTTCACTTTTATTTTTCTAGAGAAATTTTTATTAATTTAAGAATCAAAATAACAAACATAAGAATATAAAAGACAACTCGGTATATGAAGTATTCCGTATTCACACAACATTCGAGAAATGTCGCACCTTTAAAATGTGGCTAATTTCATAACTCGAATCGATGGCTTTTAGATCACACAACAAAAAAAAATTACCGCCACTTATATGTTATACTTCAAATACAAATATAATATATTAATTTAAGTTATCATATATTATTGAAGTATAGTATCCAAAAAAATGTTGGGGAGATTAAATATCGGATCAAAATTAACAACTTAAATAGTTAGATAAAATTTCTGAAAGTGAAGAAGAATCGTACACAAACTGCTTCTATTGTAGAGTATCGTCAAGACTTAAGATTCGTATTAGAAAAATAGAATTTGAAATTATTCTTGAAAACATTGCATGTGTTTTTTAATAGTGGAGTTGTACTTTTTGAAGTTCACTTATTATTGATAGATGATTTTCCTTTTTAGCTCAAAAGTACCACTATAGGATGGTATAAATGGGGGGAAAAAATAAGAAGCCTTTTTAAAAAAAAAAATCAACCTTTTTGGAAAATTAATCACTTTTTAGATATTTTGAAGCTTTTAAAAATAAAAAAGCATTGTATAAATGGGAACCATGAAAAAAGAATTTTTAAAGAAGGATTTACATATGTTGATTATTTATTGAGTTACCAATTACATCAATGCTTATCATAAATTTCATCTATTATTAGTAGAAGTACATTATAAGAGATTATGTATACATAAATATTATGATATCACAAAAAAAGTTTAAACTCTTACTTAAGTCTATATTGATAGTTGATAATCATAAAAAATTGTAGTGGAGAAATATGTAATCTTCAATTCTGAACTATAAATTTTCTATTTTGGATTTGAGGTATGATAAAGTCGTTTATAATAGAGTGTGTACTCAATCAATTTTTTTGTGTTCGCACTATGTCAATGAAGTCACTTTTGGTAACTTACGTTCTTAATAAAAAATTTGGAGTTGAGGACTTACGAATGAAATCATCTATAATTGAGAGGTTTTCTCAAATATGTGATTTTCCTATACAAATCTAAAATAGCGAGTCCAAGCTGATTAAATATAAAATTATATGCCCTCTTCATTTACTTTTACTTGTGTACTTTTAACTTTATACTTTCTTTAATAAATGAATATATTATTTTATTTTAATATTTATATTAATTAATGTATAGTTTTAACAGACCCAAAAATAATTTTAAAATGAGTAATTAATGTTAAAGATAAAATATTTTTTTTAATTCTTATTGTGATATGTTAAATGAACAAGTAAAAGTGAAAAATTATTTTTAGTATAATGAATGAGTAAAAATGCCGAGGGTCTATCTGAAATAGTTTCTTTACCTTCGTGGCATAGATAATATCTGCTTACATTCTATCCTCCAAAGACTTTATCATGTGGGATTACACTAAATATATTGTTATTGGATGAGTAAAAGTAAATTAGGAGTACTCCCACTATTTAACCGTCCATCTGTCTCAATTTATATTGACACACTTTCTTTTTTTAGTTAGTCTAAAATAAAATGACACATTTTCTTATTTAAGAATCAATTTATTCACTCTGTCCCATATTAATTAGCCACATTACTATAAATATTCGTCCCAAAATACTTATACATTTACAAAATCAAGATAGAATTAACTAAATTTTTTCTACTTTGCTCTTAAACATTAATTATTTTAAAAAATAATCAATATTGATTATAGTGCAATTAATTCGAAAGAAATAAGGGTAATATAGTAAAAATATACTTTTATTTATGAGTTCTTAAAAACATGTAAAGTGGTCAACAAATATAAACAAATAGAGTGACTTTAAACTTTACATTTTACGCTTAATAAATTTATAATAAAAAATAAATATCATTTATTTATTTTAGACTACAAAATTTAAATTTTTTATTTTAAAAAAAAAAAATTGACAAGCGAAACTACATATAAATTGATACGGAAGGAAGGTGTATTACTTTCCTTTTTAGTGTTTTTGGTGTTCACTTTCTTGAGTTGCGTCCCTCCCTCTAAGCTCCAATCATTCTCTTCTCTCTCTCTCTCCGCCTTTTGTGTCTGTCGCCAATTTTGGTTTCTGGGTTTCTCTCTCTAATAACTCTTTCTCTCTCTAGGACTTCACAGGTGTTGAATTGAAAGTGTACGAGAAAACTATTTCCTTCTTCTTTGCTGCTCTCAATCACCTCAACTGGGACTTTTTTTTTCTTTTCTTTTTTTCTATTAGTTTTGCTTGGCAGTGTGCGATCGTCCTAATTTTTGTCCAATTGCTACCGCTCCATGAAGTAATTCTTATTCCACCACCTAGTTTTAGATACCCTTTTCGATTTTTATGTCAGTAGACTATTTCTATTTTTGGAAACTTTAACTGGGTGCTTGAGTTCTTGGTTTAATTCATTGAATTTCGTGTGTTTGTGTGGACGATTGTGTTAATTCTTTGGTTTTAGGTGTAAAAAAGTTGTTATCTTTTGTTGGGTTTTGGCTAATTTCAGTTTTCATGTGAGGTAATAATGGTGAAATCAATTGTTTGTTTAGTGTTCAGCAATTAAAGTAAATTCAGAGAACTTAATATGCTTATGGGGTTTGATTAAGTTCAGTAAAATATTTTATATTTGGAAATTTTAAGTGGGTGTTCGAGTTCTTGGTTGAATTCATTGAATTTCGCGTGTTCCTGTGGCCGATTGTGTTATTATTTGGTTTTAGGTGTAAAAAGTTGTAATTTTTGTGTTGGGTTTTGGGTAATTTCAGTTTTCATGGGAGGTAATAATGTTGAAATCAATTTAAGTAAATTCGGATAATTTAATGTGCTTATGGGGGTTTGATTAAGTTCAGTAGAATATTTCTATTTTTGGAAAGCTTAAGTGGGTGTTTGAGTTCTTGGTTGAATTCATTGAATTTCGTGTGTTTGTGTGGCCGAATATGTTATTCTTTGATTTTAGGTGTAAAAAGATGTAATCTTTATTTTTTTTGTTTTGGGTAATTTTAGTTTTCATGGGAGGTAATAATGTTGAAATCAAGTAAATTCAGCTATAATGTGCTTATGGGGTTTGATTAAGGTCAGTAGAATATTTCTATTTTTGGAAAAATTAATTGGGTCTTCGAGTTCTTGGTTAAATTAATTGAATTTCGTGTGATTGTGTTATTCTTTGGTTTTAGGTGTAAAAAGTTGTAATTTTTTTTTGGGGTTTTGACTAATTTTAGTTTTCATGGGAGGTAATAACGACGAGACATTTGTTTGTTTGCTTATTAGTTTCAGCATTTTTTATATGGGGTATGGTTGACCAGCAAAAAGTAAATTCAGTTTGATTAAGTTAAGTAGAAAATAATTTTTTTGATAATTTTAAGTCAGTGTTCGAGTTCTTGCTTGAATTCATTAAATTTCTTGTGTTTGTGTGGCCGATTGTGTTACTATTTTGGTTTTAGGTGTAAAAAGTTGTATTTTTTTTTGTTTTGGGGTTATTTTAGTTTTCATGGGAGGTAATAATGGTGAAATGAAAGTAGAATTCAGAGCTTAATGTGCTTATGGGGTTTGATTAAGTTCAGTAGAATATTTCTATTTTTGGAAATTTTAAGTGGGTGTTCGAGTTTTTGGTTTAATTAACTGAATTTCGTCTGATTGTGTTATTCTTTGGTTTTAGGTGTAAAAAGTTGTAATCTTTTTTGGGTTTCAACTAATTTCAGTTTTCATGGGAGGTAATAATGTTGAAGTCAATTGTTTGTTTTGTGTTTCTTTGCTAGTTTCAGCATTTTTGATATGGCGTATGGTTGAACAGCAATTAAAGTAAATTCAGAGAACTTAATATGCTTACGGGTTTGATTAAGTTCAGTAGAATATTTTATTTTTGGGGATTTTAAGTGGGTTTTTTCAAGTTCTTGCTTGAATCCATTGAATCTCGTGTGGCCGATTGTGTTATTATATTGGTTTTAGGTGTAAAAAGTTGTAATCTTTTTTGGGTTTCGGCTAATTTCAGTCTACATGGGAGGTATAATGGTGAAATCAATTGTTTGTTTAGTGTTTCTTTGTGAGTTTTCTTATGTGATTTGATTAATTTCAGCTTTTCTGACATGGGGTATGGTTGACCACCAAGTAAAGTAAATTCCAAGAACTTAATATGCTTATGGGGTTTGATTAAATGCAGTAAATTTTTGGTTAGGGTAGGGGTGACTAGAAAGGAAAGTAAACTCCAAGAGCTGATCTTTTCCTTTTTGTTTTTGTCTAAATTGTCGGTTCTATTGTGGTTTTCCCAAAGCATTGAACTTTAAGCTAAAAGTTAGTAGCTGAGCTTTATGTTAGTGTTTTCATTACTTATATGACGATTGAAATTGTTGGTTCAATTCAATGTGCTTCTAGTGTTTCTTTCTTAGTATGGTAACGGAATTTGATAAGTTTCAGTTGATGTTCAGTTTGGGTAGGTTTGACCAGTAGGGAAAGTAAATTCATGAACTAATCTTTTCCTTTTTGTCTGAAATTGTTTCAGTTCTATTGCGGTTTACCAAAGCATTGAACTTTTAGTTAATATTTAGTACTACAAACAACTACCTCTCAATCCCAACCTAGTTTGGTTCAACTTTATACACTCCTCTATTTGAGCCAATTTCATTTTAGTACTCAATAAGTTGTCTTGCTATAGAATTAGACCGTTCTTTAAATTTAGCAGCCGGGCTTATTATTAGTATTGTCATTTTTCATATGAATAGGTTGAGAAATATGTTACCAAAAAGATGAATAGGTTGAGAATGACATTTGTACTTCTTGTGGATTCTATTCGTTATTACAGGCTGATTTAATGTTATGCAAGCATTATAATGGCCTCACAGTGAAACGGGTGAAAGAGAAATCTTAACTTCGTGATGATATATTGAATGGTTTCTCTTTTGGTGCTTAATCCTCGATCAAGTATAGGATATTGCTCTTCCTTTTGTGTAACTGTTGGCAACTATGCCAGCAGTCTTTAGGTTTTTCTCTTATGCACTCAAATGCTCGTCATAGTAGAATACGTATGCCTAATTGCAAGTTTTGAAACTCTAAATGCTATTATACTAATTATTCATGTTGGTTTGTACTTGTGTTGGAACTTCTGAGAACAGATCTTTTGTTTGTTAACTTATATATGTTAAAGACCTTTAGGTTAACTTGATGTGAACGGCTCACTTCCTGATACAAAGATGAATATGTACTGATTTTTATTTCATTCTTTGGGTTTAAGGGGAGTTTTGTGCAGGGGACTTTTCCCCATATATAACTGGTCAAAAAGACCTTTCATAATATTACTTTTTTGAGAATGGTAACATAGACCTTTCGTAATATTTAGCTCTCCTATATCAAACCATATTACATATTTATTGAATAAAAGATTTGCTTACATCAAGCTACATTGCCAAGCTTATTAAAAGAGTTTATCTGATATTATTTGGCAAATCGCAATGTATAGCACTTATCGTTTTAGTTCTAGGTACTTACCTTTTTGAATCATGCTTCTCATGGCATTTCATTTCTTAGTCATATTTGCAGGAACCGACTGACTAAATGGAGAAGCCTTTAAAGAAACCTATGTCAGACGACTCTGAAGGTAAAACTATTCTAAAGCCTATGAAAAGTATACAGTTTTGGTACAATTTTTCTCTGCTCTCGATGAATTCATATGTTTCATTCTTTTATGATCCAAATAGCTGCTTCAACAAAGATGAAGAATGCTTGGGCCATTCCCCTTGGATCTGCGGCATATCATGCATCAACTGATAGAAGCTTGTTTTCTAGCTCATTGCCTGTGCTACCACATCCGAAATGTGAGTATAATCTTATTTCAATTATCTTGCTGGCCTTCAATTTTGGTTCAAATCCTTTTAACTGTTTTTTGCAGTAAACTTCAATGAGTCCGAGCACTATGATCAACCCATTGACGATAGCTCACCTAGCTTAATCAAGCTTCAATTGGAAGATAAAATTAAAGATCCGTTGGAAGATATTGAGTCAAGTCCAGCTGGATTCTTGCTTCCAGGGGATGAAGATGAGCTACTAGCAGGATTAATGGATGACTTTGATCTTAGTGGATTACCGACTCAACTGGAGGACTTGGAAGATGATTTTTTTGGGAGTGGAGGACTAGAAATGGAACCTGAGGATCAAAATAATTTACTTAATGGTTTTGCAAACTTAAGCATGTCTGGACATTATAGTATTCCAAATGGTGCTGCAACCGTTGTGGGGGAACACCCATATGGAGAGCATCCATCAAGGACATTATTTGTTCGAAACATTAACAGCAATGTAGAGGACTCAGAATTGAAATCTCTCTTTGAGGTAATGCTTAACTTACCAGATCCTTTATAATCGCCTCTGTAATTGGCTATCCTTTTTTCCGTGCTTCCTTTATTGCAGTTGAAAGTGCTTGTTGTTCATTCTGTTTGTGCAAGGGATATTTTCTTATGGACAATTTCATATGTTTCCTTGATCTATATTGATTTTGATGGGAGACTTCTAACCTAGTATTACTATACCTTTTTTGAAGCAATATGGTGATATCAGAACTCTATATACTGCATGCAAACATAGGGGCTTTGTGATGATATCTTACTATGACATCCGAGCTGCTCGAACTGCAATGCGTGCTCTACAAAATAAGCCCTTGAGACGACGAAAACTCGACATTCATTTTTCCATTCCTAAGGTTTAAATCCACCCAATATGTAGTAGACATATGCTAACATAGAAGGATAGTTCTAACTAATGTTCTTTATCACTGTATCCAGGAAAATCCATCAGAGAAAGATATTAACCAAGGAACTCTTGTCGTGTTCAACTTGGATCCATCGGTATCCAACGAGGATCTTCAGCAAATCTTTGGAGCATATGGGGAAGTCAAGGAGGTATCACTTTTACTTTATTGTTCACTTGATTCTCGTGTTTATCCGCAATTCTAAAAAATTTAAGCTTCACTAAATCATGTTGTATGCAAAATGCAGATCAGGGAAACACCTCATAAACGCCATCATAAGTTCATTGAATTCTACGATGTCAGAGCAGCTGATGCAGCGCTTAAAGCATTAAATCGTAGCGACATAGCTGGAAAGCGGATAAAGCTTGAACCTAGCCGGCCTGGTGGAGCCCGTCGAAAGTATGTTCTGGTTCTTCTATGAAGAGCTTGCCTTTGTTTTCACCTTCCGTGTGTAACTTCGTGATGAAATTTATAAGCTAGCATTTCCCCCCAATTTACTAGTGCTTATGGACAGACATGCATGAGAAAAAGGGAAGAAAACTTAATGCAAAAGAAAGAAAGAAAGTAAAAAAGCAAAAAATAATCTCTCTGGAAATTCAGTATGTAAACAAAAAAAGGCAGCCCGGTGCACTAAGCTCCCGTTATGCGCGGGGTCCGGGGAAGGGCCGGACCACAAGGGTCTATTATACGCAGCCTTACCTTGCATTTCTGCAAGAGGCTGTTTCCACGGCCTGAACCCGTGACCTCCTGGTCACATGTCAGCAACTTTACCAGTTACTCCTCCCCTTCAAATTCAGTATGTAAAAGAAGCCCTAATAATTCTATGGATGAGTTATGACAGATGTCAATGCTGCAGCCACATAGTTTGCTTTGCCCAATATATAGTACTACGGTGCCATAATACTTTTTTTGTTTAGTAATATCCGATGATTGAATTTCACTAGAGACTTCACCAAGTTAAGTTCCCAAAAAGGTGAATTTTCTTTTTTACTTGTATAATGTACTTTAGGCTGTTGACCGTGATGTTATCATTCTAAGTTTTTTACTACTTGTAGAAATTTGTGATCACTTTCCTTCTGCAGAGGCTTATTAAAAAAGCATGTTCTATCATTCAGATGGATGTGGTATATTATGCAAGTTATTGACCAGTTCGGAAGAAAATTAATTTTCTTTTCATGTCTAGTTTGATGCAGCAACTAAGTCAAGAATTGGAACACGAAGAAATTCGATCATTTAGGCACTCAGTTGGATCACCGGTGGCCAGCTCTCCTCCAGGTATTTCCATTGTCGTAGTTGATGCTGTTTTTAATTTTTTTGTTTAACATAACGGCTGATAAAATGACGTGATAATGGTGTTATATCCAACAGGCAGCTGGTCAAACTTTGGCAGTCCAGTTGAACCGAGCCCATTGCGAGGTTATAGTCAATCACCTGGTCTACAAAATCTCAGCCCTGTAAATGGTAATCTTATGCCAGGGCTGGCTTCTATTCTTCCTGGACACCTCTCAAGTCTGAAGATTGCACCCATTGGTAAAGATCCTACAAGGGTTGGCCATTTGAATCAGGTAACTGGGGGTGTCAAATGGGCGGGTTAAAATGGGTTGGGTTAATGACCCGCCCAAAAGTTACTTGGGCTGAAATTGGTTGGGCTAAAATGGCTTAAAAGCTGTCATAACCCAACCCGCCCCATTCTACTAAGTTCTAATTTCTTTGTTTTTGTTCTTTTGTAATTTTTTAAGCACCTAACAAAACTATTTTTTTCTTCATCATGATTATATATAATATATCAAATATAAAAAATATCTTTTGAAAATATTTTGACAAGATTTCTATGGGTCAATTTGGGCTACATATCAGCCCAATTTTTAGATGGACTGAAATGGGCTGAGCTAATAAATAGGCGGTCATTAACCCGCTCAAACTTAACGGGTTGGGAGGATCATGTTTTCATGGGCTAATTTTTCCACCTCTACAGGTAACTACTAGTCCAAAGTCGGTGCAGGGAGTGGGTTATCAACATTCTTTTTCAGTCCCTGAGCGGAAACCAGCTTTAAGCATGGGATCTACGTCATTTGGTAACTCTACGGCATCCGGTACTGGAACGCTTTCTGGTCCACAGTTTCTTTGGGGTAGTCCCCCGATTCACTCGGAGCGTACCGATTCTCCTATCTGGCCAACAACTTCATCAATGGCACATCCATTTGCATCAAATGGACAAGGACAAGGACAAGGCTATTTCCATTCTCGTAGGCAAGGCTCTTTCCTTGGATCACATCACGTGGGGTCTGCTCCATCCGCAAATCCTCTGGATAGGCATTTTGGTTTTTTCCCGGAATCTCCTCAAAAATCATATATAAACCCACTTGGGGCAATGAACATGGGTGTTGCTCTTACTGGGAACTTTACTGAAAGTAGTTTTCCTAGCTCTAGAATGATGCCATTGACAAGGATTGGACCTATGTTTTTCGGAAATGGCTCTTATGGAGGAGCAGGAACAGTTAATGGTGAAGGACTAATTGAACGTGGTCGAAGTCGAAAAATTGAGAGTGGTGGTAATCAGATTGACAACAAGAAACAGTATCAGCTTGATTTGGAGAAGATCATAAGAGGAGAAGATACTAGGACCACTTTGATGATTAAGAACATCCCAAATAAGTAAGAATTGTCGAAATTGTAAATCAGAAACATGTGCGTTTTGGTATGATTTTTTAAAACTTAATAGTTTGTGTCTTTCTTCTTCATTTAAGGTACACCTCAAAGATGCTACTTGCAGCAATTGATGAGACTCATAAGAGTACATACGATTTCCTCTATTTACCAATTGATTTCAAGGTAGTGTATTTCTTTCATTTGTTAACATTTTTCAATAAATTTAGATGGAAAATCTCCTCTAGATCCTAAACGTTTGACTGACTTGTATATACTGAAGGTAGAACTAATTGTTTCACTGTTTTGCTGCTTCAGAATAAATGTAATGTTGGTTATGCCTTCATCAACATGGTGTCTCCTGCACACATCGTCTCCTTCTATGAGGTTTGAGTTTCTTTCCTAATTCCTTTTGATTGTTGTTTTTTTGGTGTGTAGCCATCCCAATTTATGTGGCAGTGTTTGACTAAACACAAAGTTTAAGAAATAACGAAAAACTTTTGAAAGTTGTGATCTAAAACAAGCCATAGACATTTGTGTGGCTATAAATCACCTCATTAAGTGTAAAATGAGGAGTTTAAAGTCAATTTTCTTTTAAAAGAGGAAGTATGGCATTCTTTTCGGGACAGACTAAAAGGAAAAGTATGATACATAAAGTGGGATATAGGGAGTATTTATTTGGCGAAAATTTTGCAACCATTGAATGTGGTATATTTCTCTCCAGGAAAATTTTGCATGTATTATATTTTTTACTCTCAGAACTAATCTGGATGTTCTATATATTCTAGAATGACTTATAACCTTAGAAACTTGTGCAGGCATTCAATGGAAAGAAGTGGGAAAAGTTTAACAGTGAAAAAGTTGCGTCGTTGGCTTATGCACGTATCCAGGGAAAGGTAGCTCTGGTTACTCACTTCCAGAACTCAAGCTTGATGAATGAAGACAAAAGGTGCCGACCAATTCTTTTCCAATCAGAAGGCCAAGAGGCAGCTGATGAGGTACAATTAGTCAGAGTATAGTGTATCTTTGTATAACTGGCGGAGCCAGGATGTTTAGTTTATTATTTCTGGACCACAATTCATTTTGTTTACTGAGTTCTGAGTATATTATTTATACATATCAAATGAATTTTAAACACAAATTCAGAGTTTGGGCTAAAGCTACTGGTGCCGAACTCGTAGCTAAAGGGGTGGCTCCGACCCTGGCTACAAAAACATCTAGTTTGTCTGAAAACAAGTCTATCCTACACAACTGTTGTCCTCTAGCAGTACTAACATGATGGCATATGCTTATAAACTGATTGTTTTTTTGGTTCAGGAAACGTTGCCATCCAGCAATCTGAATATTTGTATCCGTCGGCCTGATGGGTCATATTCAGGAGATTCTCTTGATAGCCCAACAAGTGATCTAGATGGTAGACAGAGCTATTCACCGGAAGCAGCTGACCTTCAGCGTTGTCAATGAATTCTAACTGTGAATAGAAATTCGAGTACATAATTTATAAATGAAAACCAGGAAACTGCATATAGTTACTTGTGTGCTAGTAGTGTCTGCTTTTTGGATCAAAGACACTCTAGAGCATGTAGGTCGAATTGTTACCGAGTCATAGAACATTTTGTATATGTAGAATGATGACTGTTGATATTTTTAACAAAGGAGGAGTAAAATAAGGTTTAAGCATTCAGCCAACATGTGAAGTTTCTCTCGGCCGATATGCTTTGCCAGTTGCAGCAATGTAGGGTCTCTCTCCTTTCTAAACTATGGCTGTTATGCTTCTTGTTATGGTGGGATTCTCTTAACTAATGCATACTTTTTTTTATAGTTGTGGGGCTGTTTGATAAGTGTATAGGATGGAGATTAACAGACCCTGCATTCTTTCTTGAATCATGTAATGACTGGCTACTACTGTTGTATTTATCACATTTGTGGTTAAAATTATGGCTTTTATCTCCCTCCCAAGTACTTTTATATGTCAACAAGGCCCAAAGATGCTGTTGAATAATGTTCGAAAAGTTGAATGCTTCTGTTGTCTCTGGAAATCAGTGTTATATATTATCCTGGTTGATGGTCAGCATAAAGATAGTTAATTATGATGAATCATCATAGTGATGAGTGATGGAGCAGGATATATAACATCTATATTGTCGATCTTAACTAGCTTGGTATTGAGGCATAGTTGATAGATTCATTATGGTTCGTCGGAGAAAGTACCTTTGAGGGATTGGTGGTCTTTTGGTTGTGTAAAGGGAATATCACCAGCAAGTAATGTTAAAAACTTTGAAACACAGAAACATAGAAGAAAATCATCTTCAAAATATATGCCTACTTTCAATAACAAGTAATATCATATTGCCAACTTACTGAGACGTCCCTTCATGAAAATTGATGATAAAACTGTATAGAAGAATGATATTTGCAGTAACAAAAATATGGCTTATCCCATTTCCATCCTTTATCTTCTCTCTTAAATCTTTGATATACTAGTGCGCATTTTTGACCAACTCCACAAGGGTATCTTCTTGGACAGATAAGGAAGAAATTACCTAATGTCTTCTTCCTCCGTTACCTAAGACCGGATTCTCAACTCACTTCATTGGCAGGCGACACCCATTCTCAACTCATTTCATAGGCAGGCAAAACTATTTTATATTTATTGCCAAGTGTCAGTTGGCACACAGTTTGAAACTCATTTGATTATGGAACCTTATTCTACTCTTCTTAGATACCAATCCTTTGTTACATGTTCGAACTCGAATCATGTGCCTAATTCACATAATCACGTGTTGCATTCTCACCATCAAACCAAAGCCCTATCAGCAATTGCTAGGAAACCATTTTATCCTTGTACTTTGATGTTGGCTATAGCATATGGCAAACAGTGACTGTTCATTAGGAAATCAGTTGGCATAGGTATGCAACAAGGCAAGTTTCTGTTACAACAGGAAATGTCACAGCTATGCCAACTTATAAGATCCCTTACAAACATGTCAGTGAACAAGTTTTTCAACACTCTTCACTATAACTGATTCTGTCTAAAGTTCTCAGATTTGAAGAGCATCAGCTATTGATCCGGCCAAACTAATAACTTGGAACGGCGCCTTATTAGCGATGGCTTTCACAGTATGAGGACATGAATCTGTGGTCCAAAAGTAAGTGAACGCTTTCTCTGAATCTTCACAACAAAAACATGGGCGACCGTCAGAAACTCAAATGATAAGTTAAGTAGATGCTAAACAAAAAGCAAGATTGATATAATTTCGGAGAGTTACCGTCATTCTTGTGAAGAAAACGCTCAAATGACCGCTTTGGGAAAATTCCATGGGTCACATAAGCACTAACTTTCGATGCACCATGAGCGGCTAAAACTTTCTGGGGTTAACCAAGCACCAAAGAAGTACAATATTAGCAACTTGTCATATGGATGTACTCATGAAAGTTGATTAGTGCCGCTTTTTAGTAACAATTCCTGAAAGGTGGAGGCGTGGATAAAATATACATGTCGTTAAGACCTTAAAAGGAGATTTCTGTAATCCAAGGATGTTATTAGTTTTGAAGTGAATGACTCTTATTGTGCACTCTCTTAACTTCCAACCTCCTTTCCCCTTTCTTTTTTCTTTTCTGGAGGGGGTGGGGGTTGTTCAATAATCCAATCTGATGTGGATTGTGGGGATCCTTAATAAGTTTGTTTCATCCAGTTATGTTTCCTTACCGTAACTATAGCCCAAAACTGTTGAGGGTAATGGCCATATGTACGTTATGGCCAATTGCGTCCAAAAATGTTGAGTTGGCAGATTATGGAAGAACAAATGGATCAGTTAAAACTTTAAGCCAAAGGAATGAAGAATACTACCAAAATACATAAATTTTTTAACTGAAAAGAGAAGGCACCATGACAAGCATCTTTAGAGGGTACAACAAAAAGATCCAAGCCGAAAATTGGGGTTAGAAGGATAGCTTGAAATTCTTGGGTAACCTTAGATGGAGGGTTTGCTTGAGTTCAATGAAATTCAAGGAAGCCGTGAGTCACAAGAAGTCAAGAGCGCATGAAGTGCCAAGATGCGCATAACAAAATTTTTACTTGAAGAGAAGCTTCAAGACCTTCCTACTAAGGCGAAAAAACAGGATGTATTTATGCTCTGGATTCTAGGAGGATCAATGAGAACGGCAGAGCTGCTCACGGGAATAAGGAGAAGCAGTGGTTCGAATCCACATCGTGAGACCATGTGGAGAAGCAAAAGTAGCTCAGCTTGAGGGAAATTCAAGAATGCAAATTCACGCCCAGGCAAAGCTGATTTGGAGTGAATTAGGGACTTAGTTGAATCATTTAGGCGTGTAGGACTTGTATTAATAAGGTCTTAGTTGAGTCACTTAGGCGTGTAGGACTTGTATTAGTAAGTGGCACACGTTTGCCACACGTTATTTTGCCTTATAGGTCATCTTAATGCCTTATTTTCTGATTTCTAGAGTGGGGTGCAGAGGCATTTCCGGAAGGTTCTAGGGCTGTCTTTTATAATGAATAACTTGTTTAAAGTGTAAAGATCAGTTTAGGATGATTAACAAACATTCTCCCATGTGAGGCTTAAGAATCCCTACTGGTTCTTGAAGAACTTTCCAAATTATCCATTCAAGTGAGTGACTCAGACCAATCAGAATGATTACTCAACCAACCCAAGACAGATCCTTTTTACCCCCCCCCCCCCCCCACACACACACACAAAAAACATAAATAAGCTAAAGAACACGGTAAAACCAGAGTTTCTTGAGACTAAGATTTGCAAAAAAAAAAAATAACTAAACAAGCCAGACAAACCAAGAAAAATTAAAAGTTTCAAATGATCGTCACGTACTGGGGAGTAAACACCTTTAAGTACTCTTGACTCCCTTATCAGATATACTCCCTCTGTTTCAATTTATGTTTCTTAGTTTGACTGGGTATGGAGTTTAAGAAAGTAAATAAGACTTTTGTATCTTGTGTTCTAAAACTAAAGATATGTGTAATTATGTGCAATGTACCAAAATGCCCTTTGAATCTTGTGGTATTAAACATGCCATGTGAGATGTTGAAATTAAAATGTTATTAAATATAGAAAGTGACATTCTTTTTGAAATAATCTAAAAAGGAAAGTAAGAGGCAGGATTACCTGGCATTCAATTAGGGTACCTCCAGACTGGACCAAATCATCGACAATGACCACATGACAGCCTGCAGGATTACCCTCTTTTAGCCTAACGATTCTCTTATCACCTTCTCGCACTTTAGTGCAGATAACCTAAATAAGATAATCTGCTATTACAAAAAAGTTCAAGATTGGGTAACATGCGGTATCAAAGTAGGAAATTCTAATTTTTAACTAACAGTGGGATAATCAACTAGTTGCTTGTGAAACCTCTTCCAAGCTCCATCATCAGGAAAAGCTATAACTATCTGGAAAATAAAAAGACATTAAGATATCACTACATCTCAAGGAAATTTTATTGGAAAACAAGGACAAAAAACTCACCTTTTCAGAGTTTGGAAGCAGCTGAAGCGACTGAAGCTGTCGCTTCAGCAGTGGAATTCCAGTCTCAAACAGAGGCAGCACATTATCTCCAAAATAGAACCTCTCCTGCAGAAAAAGAGAGGTATATTTAAGAGAGATGGACATGGATAACTTGAAAATCTTTAGAGCGCCTATATCACATAAAAGAATTAGACTTCGCAAGATACACAAAGCACCATTATACTGTGCCGATGCATATATTGTTCGCCAGTAATGTTCAGCTCTTATAATCACCATTAGAAAGGTGAAATTTACAGTATAACTATGGACATTTCTGGGAAACTCAAAAAAGTGTAACCTAAAAGCCAAAATAGGATGTAATAACATGATTACATGAAAGAAGAATTGATGCTTCCGAATGATCGCAAACTCCAATTATCAATTAAATTGAAGAATCTTAGACACAAATAGCAAAAGTGACCATCAGAATGAGTGAAGAAATAAATCAACCTGCAATGCATGTATGTCATAGATAACTAGGCTGGTGGGACCACCCCTTGATATTGGAATATTTGATATTATTCTGGCCATGGTAAATGCAGTAGCCACATCTCCTTCTTCTTCCATCCTCTCAAAGGTACCGGTTGGAAAAAAAGGTAACACAAGTGTAAATGAGGCGACAAAGAGCCTTGGAAGTGCGAATATCACAGAAAGCTGTTCGAAGATGACTGCAGGTGAACTGAAAGATGCTAGAAAAGCAACATGCTGCCCACGAATATCATGTGCATTGTTTATAAAGAGATTTGGGAAACCATCAGCAAAACTCCTGGCACACGAATCCATATTGGTTAGCATTTATTCGCAGGAAAGAGTCAATGCACCAACTATGGTACAAATACAACAACAACAACATACCCAGTGAAGTCCCACAACGTGGGGTCTGGGGAGGGTAGAGTGTACGCAGACCTTACCTCTACCTTGATAGGTAGAGCGGCTGTTTTCGAGAGACCCTCGGCTAAAGACAAAGCATAAGCACAAGCAAATCAAGAAAATAAGTCACGCTCGCGCATTATGAAAAAGAAGCAGTAACTAAAGCAGGTACATAAGATAAATAAAGTACATTAAAGAACACATAGCAATAGAAATCAAACGCTACTATAAAGTACTACTGCGCCTAGTATGATAGTCCAAGTGGCCTACAATAATAACACTACAACTACCAGTTTGTAAGCGTAAGTAGGGATACGCTCGACTACCTACTACCCTTCTACCCTAATTCGTGTCAATAATAACAGAAAATGACAAAAATAGTCCCTTATGTTTGAAGGTAGGTTAAAATAGTCCTTTAAGCATGCACTTAACAATTTTGGTCCTTTAAGTTTGCCAAAGTTAACACTTTTAGTCTCTGTCAAATATTTATCGAACTCTGTTAGATTTGGCGGTAACTTCTGACAAACTTAAAGGACCAAAACTTTTAAGTGCATACTTAAGGGACTATTTGAACCTAACCTCAAACAGAAGGGACCATTTTTGTCATTTTCTCGTATAACATCACTTTAAAATTATTAGTATACCAAGTCAAATGCTATAGCATACAAATTGCCAATTGAAGGTCTGATTATTTGAACAATTGCAGAATAAGCAGGAATTCGATAATCGAACTTTTGTGTAACCAATGCAAAAATGATGTTATAACTTGTAACCCTTTTCCCTTCGCCTGATTATTGTTTAAAACATTCATCATTTTTACTACTAAACTTTGGCGAAATTTAGATCTTGCTGTGTAACCAAGAAATCCTGAGGGCCTGCTGATGCACGGTTCGGAACTCGGTGGGTAATGGGCTCGCCACTCTACCGTTCTCTACTTAAATACCAGACTTTTGTCCGGCAGAGAATGCGAACCCGTGTCATGTGTCTAACTCACACATCATGCGCCCTCAGAGGGACCAAATTTAAGGTCTTGTTATGCCATTCCTCAAACTTCAGCCTATGCAAGTCTAGCAAAGGATAACCAGTCTAAAAAATCAAGATAAATGAAGAGGGTCGCAGAAGGTTGATGGTCATCATACACATAATCAAACAATTTCCTCAGCTAATTTTACTACTCAAGCGTTTATTTTCACTCTCCACTAGAAAATGAGGTCTATGGATCTATTCTTTAGTCTAAGACTATACCCAATTTTTATTTCCTTCATTTTACCCTTTTAACGAGAGCATCGTCCATCTTAATACAGAAATTGAGTCACAAGTTCCCCCCCCCCCCCCCAAAAAAAAAAAAAAATTCCACAAGAAAAAGGAGGAACCTTGGTTCAATTTGACCGGGGGGGGGGGGGGAGCTACAACTTTGCCTACACCTGTTTTTGCGTTTGCAAATCCACTATATGCATAAATAAGAACCTAGTAAGCTGCCTCTGATTACTTATTTTGGATTCGACCCACATAATATTTTGCAGCACCCAAATCATAGTAGTATAGTGATTGATTTAGGTCTTCCCTCAGTGAATTCTACTACTCAAGCATCTTTGTTTCACACTCCACTACAAAGTGAGTTCTATGGGTCTATTTGCAAACACCCAAATCAAATTTCCTTCATTTAACCCTTTTAACATGAAGCATCTCCCATCACAATACAAAATTTGAAACCCCCTATGTTGCTCGGACTCGGGTGCGGGTGTCGTATACGGGTACGGATCTAGAGGTAGAATTCGACATGATCTAAATTTTAAGATTCGTGGGTACGGATCCAGGTACGTATACGGGTGCGGGAATTCGGCAAAAAATAATTCAAAATTCTAAAAATAGAGTTATAAAACCTAAATTATGAGATATTATGTGGAAAACTCGAGGAAAAATATTGATTAAAGGAGAATCTCGGAAGGAGATAAAAGGAAAAGGAGTGACAAAGAAATTTCAATATACAAGTTCATGTTATTTTATTTTCTTCAATTTCACCATAGCTTAATCATTGAATCTGTCAAAATTTCTCCCTTTCTTTTGATCAAAATACCCAAAATTGGTTGACCAGATCGGGTACGGATCCCACACCCACACCCATGTCATGTCGACACGGGTGCAACACCGAAAGTGAAGAGTCCGAGCAACATAGGAAACCCCACGCCTCCCCAAAAAAAAACTTTTAACAAGATAAAGGAGGAACCTTGGTTCCATTTTAGATTTGACCTCTTAACTTTTCGCAACACCCAATTCATATTTCCTTCGTTTTACCCTTTTAACATAACATCATATCACAATAAAGAACTTGAATCACTCCCAAAAAAACAGAAGCTTCTAACAATAAGAGGAACCTTGATTTTATTTTGGATTCGACCCACTTAATGTTTTGCAACACCCAATTCACATTTCCTTCATTTCAAAACCATCACAATACAGAATTTGAATCACCCTCCAAAATATAGAAGCTTCTAACAAAAAAGGAGGAATCTTGATTCAATTTTTCCATACCCACTTAATTTTTATACATGAAACTCAAGTAAAGATTTCGAATTTGCTTATTTAGCAAACTGATGATACAAAGACATAATAAAAGATATAAAGGGGTGGGGATGAAAGAAAAGAACCTCCAGTTAATAGAATGGAGGAGAATAGGATCGGATTCAGAAGCAAAAATAATTTATCAAGAACCCAGTAAACTGCATTTTCTAGAATCTAGAGCCCATAAACGCAAAATCCTAGCTCGTCACTAATTTTGGATTCGACCCACTTAATTTAATACAACACAACAACAACATACCCAGTGTAATCTCACCAACTGGAGTCTGGAGAGTGTAGGATGTAAGCAGACCTTAACTCTACCTTTGTGGGATAGAGAGGCTATTTTCGATAGACCCTCGGCTCAATAGGAAAATAGTCAATGCAGGATTGCAAGGAAAGTAAGACAGCACAATATCAAGATATAAAGCAAATCATATTTCCTTCATTTTACCCTTGTAACATGACAACATCGACCATCCCAATTTTAACAAGAAAAGGAGGAATCTTTATCCTATATTGGATTCGACCCACTTAATTTTTCACAACATACCCAGTGTAATCCTACAAAGTGGGGTCTGGTGAGGGTTAGGGTACGCATAACTTACCTCTACCTTTGTGGGATAGATAGACTGTTTTCGATAGAACTCAGTTCAATAGGAAAATAGTTGATGCAGGATTGCAAGAAAAATATGACAACAAAATATCAAAAAACAAAGCAATTTAAAGCATTTATTCTATTTTGGATTCGACCCACTTAATTTTATACAGCAAAGAGATGATACAAAGACATAATAAGAGATATAAAGGGGTGAGAGGAGAGAAAAAAACTAACCTCCAGTTAATAGAGTGGAGAAGAATAGAGTCTGATTCAGAAGCAATTTTGCGAGCAACATCTTCCATCTCAACACAGTAGTACAGAAGCACTTGCTTCTTCTTCTTTACTGTTTCATTCTCCATCTTTGCACCGTGCAGAGAGAGATTTGTCAACCGTGCAGGAGAGTGCTATTTGTGTGTCGTTTAAGGTTTTTGCCAGCACCGGAGGGTTTAGTCATCCAACAATTTGGTGCAGTTGTCCTTTACTGCCCAAGTGAGAAAATGACAAAAAAGGTCCTCTATCTTTGCATGGGTTCAAGATAATCCTTAATAATTTTTATCCTTTAAATTTGTCAAGATTGAGCACTTTTAATCTATAAAAATTATTAGCCAAACTCTGATTAAAAAATTTGATCAGAATAGTGGTAATATTTTTTAACCAAAAACAACAGAAAAAATTCTCAAACCCCCAAAAAACGCTCTTATACATAAATTGCACCTCAAAAAATTACATCAAATTCTTAGAATAGACCAAGAATAACATAAATTATAAAAATTGTACTTCTAATTCTGAGTTCCGATACATATTTTCTACTTTCACAATTTCAATTGAATTTAATAATTAAAGTTTGATAAATACTTAGCAAAGATCAAAAGTGAGCACTTTTGACATATTTAAAGGATCAAAACTATCCAGAAAATACTTAAGGGACTATTTTGAATCTACTATAAAACTAAGGGATCATTTTTGCCATTTTCTCATGCGCAAGTTGACAAATAACCAATCTTCAGACTTTGTTTAAATCATGACCTAAGTGAAATTTGTTTTTGTAAGTTCAACCATTTTAGATTAAATATTATGGACAAATCTAATTTTGATGGTTTTGTGAAAACATCAGCAACTTATTTTTCATTTTTGCAATAATTAACAACTATCTCCTTTATCTTGAATCAAATATTTAATGTCAATGTGTTTGCTGCGGCCATGAAAAACTGATTTTTTTTGTTAACTCAATAGCAGACTTGCTATCACAAAATATTTTTGTAGGACTATTTTACTTGTGTTGAAGAAACCCAAGCATCCTTCTCAATCATAATGCTTGCGTAGCACTACTTATTGCAGCCATGTATTCTGCTATAAATCAACAAGTTGTTGCTTTTTTGAAAATCAAGAAAATACACCAGATCCCAAATAGAACGCATACTCATAAATACTTTTTCTTTGCATCATATCACCAGCCCAATCACTGTCTGTAAATCCAACAAGACTACTATCATTAGTCTTTGAGTAAAATATGCCATCAGAGTGCTACCTTGAATATATCTCAAAATTCTCTTAGTTGTCTGCAAGTGCGATAGATGTGGAGACTCCATAAATCTACTAATTAATTCAACTCTATAAGTAATGGCAGGTCTTGTAGAAGTCAAGTACCTTAGACTCCCTACCAATTTTGCTAAAATGTGTAGCATCAACAAAATTACTAGTTTCATCTTTAGTCAACTTCAATTTTTCTTCAACAGGGGTTAAAATTGGCTTGACATTATCCATACTAGATAACACCATCAATATATTTTTTCTGAGAGATAAAGCTTGTTTCAACCCATATAACACCTTCTTCAACTTGTAAACTTTATTTTCTTGACCCCTTTTCACATACACGCAGGCTGCTCAACATACACTTCTTCCTCTAGAACACCATTCAGGAAAGCAAATTTCATATCCATTTGATAAATTTTTCAACAATTGTTGGCAGGAAGAGAATAATCATACGAACTGTATCAAGTCTAGAAACAGGTGCAAATACCTCAAAATAATCAATACCTACTTTCTGTTTGTATCCTTTAACAACTAATCTTGCCTTAAAGCTCTCAATTTCTCCAGTTGATTTATATTTGATTTTGTATACCCACTTAATTTCACTTGACCTTTTCGAAGGTGGTAAAGTAGTCAATTTCCATGTATTGTTTTTCTCAATTGCATGCATTTCTTCATCTGATGCGCCTGACGATCATCTTTAGCAGCTTCCTGAAAAGTAACTAGATCACAATATGCAAATAAAGCAAAATTAACGACATCTTCGTCGGATAAATTATTATCATTACCAACAACATAATCTTGCAAACGAGCTGGTAAATGGTGATGTCTTTGCGGGCGACTGGATGTTTCAGTTTATAGGTTGTGTTATTCAGGATCCTTCTTTGATCAATTCCAGGCACTCTGCTCATCGAAGATAACATATCTGCTAATTAATACTTTTCATGTATCTGGATCAAATAGTTTGAAACCCTTTGTCTTATGACTGTAGCAAATAAAAAAATATTTTTCTGCCTTATCATCCAATTTCTTTCTCAAAACATCAGGAACATAAGCATAAGCAAGATAATCAAATACTTTTAGGTGAAAAATACTTGATTTCTTACTTGTCCAAACTTCTTGTGGAGTTTTTTCAAAATTAGATTGAGTAGGGCACCTATTTAAAATACAAATTACACAGGAAACAACTTCTGCCCAAAAATCTTTAGAAATATTTTTGAAATGCATCATAGTTCTCACCATGTCCATCACCGTTCTATTTTTTTTTCAACCACATCATTTTGTTGAGAAGTATATCTATGTAACAACCCGATATTTTTTCAAGTGAGATTTAGAGCTACTTCCTTAATTGTAGCTTACTAATTTTAGCGAATTTCATATCGAAGCGGGTATTAATTATTGATAGAATAATTAGTAATTAATATTGTAATTAGTAATTATTATAATTAATTTTAGAATCATATGTAAATGGTAGGTAAATTAGCATTAAAGTAGATATATTACATGATATTAGCCTAATCATATCTTATTTGTAGCCTAAGATGTGGTTGTACTTGGTGTATAATTACCACATTATTGGAAGAATAATATTGAGGAAAATATTCTTACATGGTATCAGAAGATTAGGGAAAAGATCCTACCCTAAACAACTTTACACCAAAAATCGGCCACCCCTCTTCCTCCCATAAATCCGGCCGACCACCATTTTTTTTCTCTTTTTCCGGTCAACAATGTCTGACTCCAAATTCACTTTTCATCCCGCTCTTGCCGTCTCTGGACTGGGCCTGGCCCAGTTACCCGTCGGGAATGGGCAGGGTGGCACAGCCCAATGCCACTTCCAGGCCCACTGAGTTGGCCCGCCGGGGGGCTGCCACTACTGTCTGCCGGTATCGCTGTTCCTGAAGACGGGTCCTCCGCCACCGAAATTTCGGTGGCCTCCACTTTTGTTATGTCCACGATTTCCATCCCGATTTTTACCACCATTTCATCCTTTTTGTCCCAGATTTTATTGTATAGGTTCAAAGTTGGTAGTAGCTTCATTGGTTGGGGTGGGAATTATGGCGGAATTTGAGACCGTTGCGGCCTTTTTGGCGAAACTCGTCTCTTCAAGAATAAGCATAGAACGGGCTTGGTAAAAAAGTGGTATAGGATTGCTTTGTCGTATGAGCATTCCCACGCCACTATACGCGTCGGTAAGGTCAACAACCAATTGTAGAACCAATCGATTGTTGGTAACTGGCGAACCAACATTCTTGAGTTGATCTGATAAAACTTTGAGGCGTTGACAATACGCCGACGCATTCAGAAAATCTGCCATATCATTGGTAGAGAATTTTTGCTCCAACGTGACGGCTCGGGAATTTTATTGTCTTGAAAAATACCCTGCAAGCAATTCCAGACGTCTATTGTCGTAGAATCGGGTTCCATTATTGTGTGCAACAAATCGCTAGAGATTGTTGCATAAATCCACGAGAGAACTATCGCATCAAGAGTGAGCCAAATTTTTTTTTCATCATCGGTATTTAACACCTTTTCCTTGCCTTTCTCTGATGGGATTATGTGATGAATAACCCGGTGAGAACGACAACAGATTTTAAAGAGCTCTGCCCAAGTTGCATAATGAACATTTTCCATCTCAAGAGTGACAGAACTCTGTTGGTTTCATTTGGGCCAACTCGTACTGTCTGCTAAGCTCTTGCAATTTGACTTTTCTTACGTCTACGGAATCTCGATGTGAATTCATAAAAATTGTCCAAACCTCCTTTGTTGACTTTGCATGTAGAAATTTTTTGTATACGTGCAATTCGACGTTGCTGTCAAGGTAGAAGCGTACCTTATAATTCAATTGTCTATTTTTCCAATTGTGTAGCTGCATCACTAGTCAATGTTATGCCTTCTGGGTTTCCACAAACCCTTTATCAATTATGGACCATAGTCCAATAACATTGAAAAATTTCTTCATATGTTGATACGAACTCTCAAAATTATTTTTGCCATCAAACACAAAAATGAGACATTTGGTAAATATGGAATATCCATATTCTTTTATATGTGTTGGAACTCACACGAAGCTTTGATCGGATCTCACATGCTCTTATACCAATTTGAAAGAAATAAAAATATTCGAAGGAATAATATAAGCACATGTGAAAGACTCAACAATGGTTATAATAGAAGAAATTTATCAAACTAGAAAGAAGGGATATGAATCTTTACTCAATAACTCAAATACTTTTATATCTCGCTACAATGAAAACATGTGACACAATATCCCTATTTATAATACTAAAATTCAAAATAAACTAGGACTAAATTTTTTTATTCCAATATGAAGTTGATAAATAAATCCTAATTAGACATGAATTAAATAAATTAAATCCTAACCACTTAGATTTCCTACTCTTGATTTATTTCCTACAACGGAGCAAACTGGGCCACAATATGATCACTATATGCCCATTGTCATTTTATTGTTGCAGAGAAGAATCTTGATTAGCTTAAGATTTAGAAGCGTGAATGTTTGAGAATGACAAAATAATTGTTTCAAACATATTGCTCAGAAGTAGTTTTCTTTTCGGAATAAAATAAGCTGTTGTTTTGTTTGAACTTTGCTGCTATTTCCATGATAGTTATTAGTCTATAAAGATGTACTTCAAGTGACGATTATTAAGCTCTTTCATTAATTTAATTCAGGTTTTAAATAATTCACAGAACTGGGATTCTCCGATCTCTGTAAATAATTCAGGTTATCTGAGGCCTATAGTGGCGTCGGTACGCTTCTTCGTCAGAGCAGTCCTCTTCCGCAGTTCTATCAGGCCCGTTCCATGCTCACGCTCGAAGAAGCAGGCTTGGCTAAGAAAGCGGCCACTAGGGGCCCTTCGGTCGTCATGGTGACCGAGACCAACTTTTCTCCCTCCGTCTTCAACAATTCCAGCCAAAACCGCAACAACGGTGGCGGCAAAAAGGGACAAAATCACAAAAATAATGGTAAAAACTGTGGTGGTAACTGAGATGGCAATAACGGGGTGACAATGGGCCTCGAGGCAGTGGGCCGCAAGCCAACTGGCCACAGCCTTGGGGCCCATGACCGTGGAAGTGGGCCAGTGGGCCTGGGCCAAACAACCTGTACTGTTCGCCGTATGCACCCAACCAGCACTGGGCCCAATTTCCAGTCGTTGCCAGGCTCATTTACTCCCAGCAACAGTGGTACATGAGAGTAGGTTCTGGGCTGAGGCAGCAAGCAAGTATGCTTGGGCCTCGGCCTCCGCATGCCCACCATGCAATGGGCCCCACCCCTACCGAAATTGAAGCCGCGATGCACACACTTGGATTAAATCCCCCGAACCCAATTGGTACATGAAAATCGGAGCCACTACCCACATGACGTCCGACCAATGTACTCTCTCGTTTTATTCCAATTTGAGCAACAATCATGGCATAATTGTTGGTAATGGCAATTCCATTTCAATTCGTGGTTACAGTCATAAAACTTTGTTTCCCCTCCCCCCCACTCCCCTCTTGTCTTGAAAAATGCCCTTTATGCCCCTAACTTAATTAAAAATTTGTTGTCTGTCCGTAAATTCACCTCTGATAATTGGGTTTCTGTTGATTTTGATCCTTTTGGGTTTTCTGTGAAGGATTTCAAGACGGGGATTCCTCTTATAAGATGTGATAGGAGGGGAGATCTTTATCCTATCACGCCCACATCCGATCTCTCGAGTCAAGCCTTGCCATCTACTTTTGCGGCTCTCTCTCATTCCTTATGGCATGCACGTTTAGGTCACCATAGGTCGTCTATTGTTTCTTCATTACATAAAAATAATTTTATTTCTTGTAAGGGTACGCGTAGCACTCTAATTTGTCAATCTTGTCCTCTAGGAAAACTTGTTAGATTACCGTTTGTAGACTCTACTTCTCGTACTTTAATGCCATTTGATATTATTCATAGCGATTTACGGACATCTCTTGTTCTCAGTTCTTTGGACCACCGTTATTATGTTCTATTTTTGGATGACTATTCTATTTTTTATGGATTTTTCCGTTAGCGAAAAAATCTCAAGTGTTTTCCACTTTTTTAAAATTTAGAGCATTCATCCGTACCCAGTTCGACCGAAAAATAAAAAATATTCAATGTGGTAATGGCAAAGAATATGATAATGGGTTGTTTCGGGATTTTTGTGATACTAATGGAATAAATTTCTGTTTCTCTTGTCCTCGTACGTCCTCACAAAATGAGAAAGTCTAACGCAAAATTCATACCATTAATAACATTGTCCGAACTTTATTGGTCCATGCTTCCGTGCCCCCTTCCTTTTGGCATCATGCTCTACAAATGACTACATATCTTCTTAACATACTTCCTACCAAATGTTTGGCATATTCAACCCCTCTTCAAATCTTATATAATAAGACTCCTTCGTATTCACATCTTAGGGTCTTTGGGTGCTTGTGTTATCCACTATTTCCGTCCACCACAATTAACAAACTTCAGGCCCGTTCTACCCCTTGTGTGTTTTTGAGTTATCCATCTAATCATTATGGTTACAAATGTTTTGATTTATCATCTAATAAAATCATCATTAGTTGTCATATTATTTTTAATGAAACCCAATTTCCGTTTGCTAACGTGAGTAGTCCCGTGCCTAGTTCATATAATTTTTTGGACGACGCCGTCACTCCGTATATCATCCACCATTTTTCGGACTTATCCCGCACCCATAATCCGCCAGCGGGCCCACTGCCCGCTGGACCTCCTGCCACTGTTTCGGGTCCATAAACTGGGCCAAATATTCAGCCCAGTTCTGTCCCTGCTACTGTTCTCGATCCAGTCACTGCTTCTCCTTCGTCTACTATTTCCAGACTTGGGCCAGCAGGCCCATTGCCTGCTGGCCAGCCCGTCTCCCATCCTAATTTGTCCCAAAATCCACCCAATTCTCCCCCGAGTCACAGACCGGTCACTCGTAGTCAACGGGGTATTTATAAACCAAAAATACATTTTAATTTAAATTCTAATGTTCTTAAATCCTCCTACCCCGTAATCCAGTGTCCGTCTTAAATGACCCAAATTAGAAATTGGCTATGACCGACGAATATGATGTTCTTATTACAAATAAGACGTATGAGTTGGTTCCTCGTCCTTTTGGTGTTAATATTATTCGGTCTATGTGGGTTTTTACTCATAAGGATAATGCTGACGGTTCTTTTGCGAGGCATAAGGCTCGTCTTGTGGGTGATGGTAAAACTCAACAGGTTGGCGTGGATTGTAGTGAGACTTTTAGTTCGGTGGTCAAATCGGCTACCATCCATAATGTTCTCAGTTTGGCTCTTTCCAAAGCATGACCCATTCATCAGTTAGATGTGAAAAATGCTTTCTTACATGATGATCTTAAGGAGACCGTTTACATGCATCAGCCCTTGGGTTTTCGAGACCCCAAATATCCTCATCATGTCTGTTTATTGAAGAAGTCCTTGTATGGGCTTAAGCAGGCCCCACATGCTTGGTATAAGAGATTTGCAGACTATGTTTCGTCTATTGAGTTTTCGCACAACATGTCTGATAATTCGTTGTTCATATATCGTCGTGGTACTTCACTGGCTTATATTCTATTATATGTGGGTGATATTATCTTGACTGTCTCTACTGATGCTTTGCGCAAGTCTATCATGACCATGCTTGATTCTGAGTTTGCTATGAAAGACTTGGGGCCCTTAAGTTACTTTTTGGGGATTGTTGTTTCTCGTCATGCAGGTGGGTTATTCTTATCATAACGGAAGTATGCAACCGAGATTATTGAGCGCGCTGGAATGTCCTCGTTCAAGTCCACTTCCACTCTCGTTGATACTAAATCCAAGCTTGGTGCTGCGGCTCGCTCACCTTACGAGGATCCAACCCACTATCGTAGTCTTGCCGGGGCTCTTCAGTATCTTACTTTCACGAGACCCGATATTACGTATGCCGTACAACAGGTGTGCTTGTTTATGCATGATCTCAGGATTGAGCACATGAATGCGCTCAAACGCATTGTTCGATACATCCTTGGAACACTTGACTATGACTTACATTTATATCCCTTATCGACATCTACACTTGTCTAGTATACAGATGCTGATTGGGGTGGTTTTCCAGATACCAGGTGTTTTACATCCGGCTATTGTATGTTTCTTGATAATAACTTGGTCTCATGGTCTGCGAAGCTTCAGTCTACATTATCACGCTCTAGTGCAGAGGCCGAGTTTCGAGGGGTAGCCAATGTGGTCTCTGAATCATGTTGGTTACGTAATCTTCTTTTAGAGCTTCATTGTTCTATTCAGAAAGCTACCTTGGTTTATTGTGATAATATTAGTGTCATCTACCTTTCTTGTAATTCAGTTCAACACCAACGCACTAAACACATCGAAGTGGATATTCACTTTGTTCGCGAAAAGGTAGCTCATGGACAAGTACGCGTCTGTCATGTCCCTTCCAGGTAACAAATTGCAGACATCTTTACTAAGAGTCTTCCCTCGGTCCTTTTTGAAGATTTTAGGGACAGTCTCAGCGTACGAAGACCGTCCGCTATGACTGCGGGGGTGTGATAAATACCCGTGATATACACGGAATATATACCGTGTATATCACAGGCAAAATGATCGAAATGAGATGGTTAAACCCGTGATATACACGGTGTATACATACCGTGTATATCACGGTTTAGTGGTCTTGTTTAGGTAAGGTTTTGTTGTAATTAAATTAGAATTGTACACTTATCATAATTATATAATTATTGTACAAATAGAATAAGGTTTTAGGAGTAGAATAGGAATATGATTTTCCTATTATGAAAATTATAAATTGTATATATACTCTTTCATTAATGGAAATAATCAAAGGATTATATTCTTTCAAAAGATGTACTTCAAGTGACGATTATTAAGCTCTTTCATTAATTTAATTCAGGTTATAAATAATTCACAGAGCTGGGATTCTCCAATCTCCGTAAATAATTCAGGAATAAGAATGTTCATCAATTTTTAATTGAAGATTGAAAGTTCTGTTGTTCACATTGCAGGGGGTTTAGCAGTCGTCATTCACTGGATTAATTAAACTCTTTTAACTCTTCACTTTATATATGTTACCTATAAATTTAGACTCTTCAGTAACGCTGCTTTCGTGAAAAAAGTATAATTGAAATTGAGGGTTTCTTCAAACAATAAAGGGTTGAATCAATTATTTAATCAAATGATATTGAACATGTTTTCAATCTTTTTTTTTTTTTATCAATTTTTTTTCATCTCTTCTCAAGAAACAAGTAAGTTATTTCTTTACAAAATTGTGCTCAATTTCTTAACTGACAATTCCGCCAAGATCTCTTTGTTAATTGGGAAAAGAATTCGTTAGATTTTTTTTTTAGGTGAATGGCTAAAATATGATAATCCCGCAACATCACAACTATGATGGATGGAACGTAATAGCAAAAATATAATCCTCTGGTGTCGCCACGAAGAAATGAGTATGGTAGGGTGATACGAGATCCTTCATCCTTTTAATTAAAAAATTTATGTTCAAGTCATGGAATGAAAAACCTACCGATATTGAGTGTTTGACTCCTTTTGGTGGGTTGAAGACATTACCAGAAGAAACACATTTGCTAACAACATTTTTGTTGTCATATGTTGTATGTTGTTGTCAAAAGTATTTTTCACAACAATAAAAATCGTTGCATGCCGTTGCAATAATCTCCGATGCAAAAAAAAAATCGCAACGAGAAGTTATTTTTTTTGTTGCCATTTATATTTTTTTAGCAATAAAATATTAAAATTTTGTTGCCATTTATGTTTTTAGCAACAATATATTTATTGTTGCTAAAAGTTTAGTTGTTAATTCTATACTTTCTTGTAGTGAGATGTCTAGAGTCATCATCGAGAAGTCTAGTGAAATGGTTGAGATCCATCCGTCCTTAATTAGCGGTCTTGAATTTAAGCCTTGTTAATTAAAAATGAATCAATCAGTTGATAGGGAACGTTTTATTTCTTCAGTAGATTACTTAACACAATTAGCTATCCTTATTAGTCGGGCTAGGGAATTTCAGAATTGGACTACCTAAAACATTATCCTCCAGTAACCACTATTCTTAATTCTTTATTCACAAAACACCTGATAATAGAAATTGACCCCTTGTACACTGTGCAATCTCCCCCCAATATACTAAAATTAGCAGATATAGCTAGACTGGAAACTCCAAGGAGTGGGAAAATCAAATGAACATGAGAAATATTACTCCTACGACATATACGCAAAGAAAGAATTATCATACAAAATATTTGGCCAGGAAAAAAAGACAACGAAGAAAAAATAAAAGCCCCACTTCAATTTCTCTCAGTTATAGCCATGTTCCTCTGTTGGTGCACTCGTTTAGGGGCATGTGGTGATCATGTTGCCATCAAATAATTGCTTGATCTAAATAGAAATAATTTACATATTGTGACAACTTCCAGATGTCATATTCTCTTACACAAAATTTAATAATTCACTTGAAGAATATCTTTTTTCCCTTCTATTTGTACGGAGCTGTATGAAAAGAAACTCTTAAAACCAGTTCTGTAATAGAGATGAATTTAAGAAGCAATCATCAACTATAGCCCCAAAAAAATCAGATTCTAAAATGGTGACGAAACATATAACTTATACAAATCTTTTCAATTTTCAAATCGATTCAATCCATTCGTTCATGTATAGAGTTATTTACTTGATCACATACATTTTTAGAACACCTCTTTTTTATAAGTTTCACATAGATGCCAAGCTGGCGTTCCTAATGCATCATCTATCATTTTCTCATGCCAACCATTCTTCATCTCTTTGTTCAATCTTCTAACAAATCCTTCTTTTTTCCCCTCACAAAAATTCAAGATCTTTACTATGGTTCTTGTATCCTTGCTCTTCCAACAACTCCTGTTTAATTTCATTGGCTCGACTGATTCAGATTCTGATGTTATACTTCCAGAACTAGCCAAACTAGTAATATATTCAATCATGCCATTTACAAGATTAGACGGAGCGTTACCTTGACCATCCCATAGCCATATACGCGCCATGCCTTTTTGCAACGCCAAAAACATGTCACTCTTATAACTTGGACCTTCCAGAATCGAAGGACTTATATGTAGAACAAACTCATGGTTGTCTCGGGACGGCTTAACAATGACAAAACGAGTCAAATTCCGGCTAGATAGTCGGAGGATGACATGTTTGACTTGCTTCTTGATCTGAGGTTGGCCAGAATCCAGATGATCATTGATAGGGTAAAGAATGTTTTCGACGAATTTACTAGTCTTCAAGATTAAACGTGTGGCCTCATCGTTTGACACGAAAAAAAGATCGAAACGCTTACTTGCAAATGTACTTTGATCATTGGCTTCATTGACTATGGTTATGGCAAAACCTTTAGAGGCTTCATAATTTGCCCATAAGGAGACTACTACAACAAAAATGACCAAAACAAGCCTAAGAATTATGTTTGCATTTGATGAAGATGTGATTTTGTAGTCATCATAATTTTCATAAGAGTCTGTGGTGGTTGTTTGTATGAGAGGTTGAAGGAGATGTTGGGTTTTCTCTTCCATAAATGGAGAGAATATAAAAAGGACGGAATATGAAAGATTAGTATAGAAAGAACAAGTTAGAAAATAGTAGAACAATAAAAGGGGACATAATCATATATGTATAGGTCACAATGAGTGGTTACTAATAGATAAAGGGTCCCTTTATCAACTTCTTTTTTCTTTCTGAAATATTCTACTTCTTGGGTATAAATTAGGAGATAGGAGTTCAATTTTTTTTTTTAATACACTGATGGTGAAAAAAAAAACTATACTACTTTAGGTTACGTAAAAGTAAATACGGTTAATCATCCATAATACCGCAAGGGTAGCCAAGTTGGTGTAGTAGTAGAGCGCGGAACCGCAAGGTCACGAGTTCGATCCCCTGCATAAACCTTCTTGGTTGAGCCTGTCACACATGGCTTGCCAAGTGTGGTTAATCGGCTAACGTGGTTTGCAGGCTATTGCGTCAGTCCGGGGTTTACCCCGTGCGCACTCGAGAGAGTAGCGGCTGCGGGTTCCTCCGTCAACAAAAAAAAAAAAATCATCCATAACAAGTGAAGTTAATAGTAGTAACTTTAAAAAGGAGATATATAACATCTTAAAATACACCGATATAATTTAATTTTTATTTTAAGTCCAATTAGGAGAGTGATTTATGTACATGGTAGAACAATAATTGAACAACAATATTATGACATATTCTTGTCGTCTATTTAGGAGGAGAACAAAAAAGTTAAACATCAGTTACGATAATCACGATTTTTTTTTAATTAATATGGAACTCATAAATATATTAAACTTTTACCAGAAAAATTAGTTAAAAAGCCAAAAAAAAAAACACACAAAAAAATATAAGTCATAGAAAGGTGTCACATCACTTTGTCTATATGTAGCTTTATATAAATATAGATTACTTTTAGTCATTCTGAAAAGGAAATATTTGCACTACTTATTTCTTTTTTCGGAATCAAATTATAAGAGCAAAAATAATCATCTTGATTTTGTTGGGTTACAGGGATTTGCAGGAAACGAAAATTACAAGTAACTGCTTATGTAAGAATTGAAATTACAATTCAACTATAAAACTGAAAATACCAATATAACAACAAAACTGAAATTACTATTTTGTTGAACACGAAAAACTGGAAACTTGTTTTTGCTGAGTCGAGTGTGACACTCTGTCCTTAAGACAATATTGCCTCGTATGTATCCTTTATACGTCCTGGACAATTCGTCTCCCAAGATAAAACAGCAATGGAACTATTGAGCGAAGGAAACTCAAGAGCTACCGTGAAGAATATTGAATAACGAAATGATGCTTGGAAGATTAGGAAGAAACTGCTTTCTGCTTTGTGTATTTTTCGTGTATATCAAGTGTGCCTCAACAATGGTGTAAGGGGTGTTTATATAGGAGGAAGAGGGACTGTTTGACTGCCTCCATTACAACCATTATTGGCCAAATGATGACCATTATGGAGGTAGTAAAACCACCAAATAAATGGAGAAAATTGCCAACGGATTGGCCATTATAGGAGATGTAATTCAGCCAAAATAAATGGTTGAATTGAGTCTTGCCGGACGTTTCGTTGGACCGTCGAAATTCGACTTTACGAAAACTCCGGGGACCAAACCGTACATACGAAAGAATTCTGGTCCAAACTGTACTTCTGGCCCAAAAAGATAATATCAGAAGGTCCACAGCCCACAGCCCGTGAGCCCGGAACCGGACCGGACGGGCGGGCGGCGGCGGCGCGCGTGTGGTCTTTCCTCGAACCGAAGCACATCTAGGTCTTCCCTCCTTTAAACACATGGGATACCCCTTGGGTTCCCAAACCCCAAACCAATTTCGAGTCTTATATACACAACAATTCTTTCTTCCTCTACCGATGAGGGAGAATTGATCACACACCACACTTTTTCATGCTTCAAACACCTTACTTCGTGAACCAATATCTCTTTCATTTCTCAATGAAATTTGACGATTCTTGGTCCTACGGTTATCTACGTACTTAGTACATCATGCATGTGTGAAGAACCGGATTCTCCAACATACGTAACACTAGTGTTTAAGCCGTTAAAGTTGGTCGGTCGCAACTCCCGTCAAAGGCTAATTTCCAACAGATTCTACTAAGAAGATATTGTGTGGATGGTATTCTCACATGCATGCAAATTACTGGAAAAACTGGGCTACTTGCATTTTTTTCAAAAGTATAAAAATAGTGAAGATTGGTATTAGCTTGTCACATTCAACTACAATATTGAGGGAACTTTCAGAAATTGATTGAACTGGCCTGGGGGCCAATCTTGTGATAAGGTAGCACCAACCACATCTGTAATACAGTGTTGATGGAATTATTGATGACGTAAAAGAACCGGAGAAAGTTTCTCTCATGAAATCAGATGAAAACTATAAAGAATGAAACATTAGGGATGTATTCGTAGAAAACAAGAAAATGAAAAAGTAAAGTAGATATGTCCATACACAACGATATCTTGACAGATGGTCCTCACGTTCCAGATCCTTCCTATTAATTTTACACAATGTGTATAATTTCTTTACAATTATTTTTATTCTTTTGTAAATAGGAATTTGTTAAACACAGGCCAAAAGTTGTAGTACACTTGTATAGGCAGTCAATTACAATATTCCTTTAGTCTACTATAAATACCTGAAAGTATGTATGACCTAGAGACAATCATTATTAGGAACAAATGTACTTGAACACATTTGTATTATTAATAAAATTAATATATTTATGGCATTTGCAATTATTGAATTATTATTTGATTGTTTGTAATTATTCATTAATGTGCATCCCTTGAGCTTACGTTGTCATTAATAGAGTGAGATATTGATGATATAGCATAACTCTCAAAGTAGCCTCGACTAATAATTATCGAGAATGGATATCGATGATATGTTATAAGTCAACATGTGGTCTGCATCACATTCTTGGAGAATGTAGTATGTCTCACCTGCTACTAGTAATGGTTACTAGTGATGGACACATGGATGCTTTTGGAAAGTATTGGTATACCCTGCTGATAAACAATTTGTTATACATGTCTAGAGTGTTATCAGTGTGTGGGAGATAAAAGTCCTTTGACTTGAGGTCAATACGCATCTTGTTTACGGAGTAATGTATTTTGACCCTGTACTAAGCTTAAACTCATTATAGGATAAGACACGGCTTGTGTTGGGTACATTATGATGTAAATTAAGGTGGTAGTTGAGCCAAGAATAAGATTCATTCCTCGATTGGATATTCGGGAGAGCACTCAGCTTCTCAGTGATATTAGGTCGACCAAGTCATTGGCCAATGCAAGAGACATATTTAGAATATGGTCTAGTTGTCGACTAATATAGATGAGATAAAGTGATCAAGCCATTTGGATAGACACATGGCAAATTCTAAGCTTGATCGAGTGTGTCGCGAATGAAAGGAATTTATCATCTCCCATAAAGGTTATGTTGTTGTATTCATGTAAACGTACTTCATATATTGAGTTCGTCGTATGACGCAGTCTAGGAGTTTCGTATGGACCTTAATTGGATTAGTGTCAATATGTGAAGGCCTAAAGGGTCACACTATGTTGATTGTCTATTCGATCTAAGGGTGTATTGAGAAAATATTAAATATTCGATTTAGAATCGAGATAATTAAATTGATAATAACCGAAAGATAGTTTCTATTTGATGGAAATTATTTAATTAAGTCAAAATTGGATTTTAGATTTAATTAAATGTGCTGAATATATATTAACGAGATGAGAAACAATATTGGACGTAAGGCGCCGCGGCGCCACTAGGCTGAGCCGCGGCACCGACCCGACAGTGGGCCAGTCAGGCTAGCCCACTGCACCTCATTTTTGGGCCAGGCTTAGAGCCCAACCCTGATTTGGTTTTGACCTAAAAAATAACTATATATACAGCACTAACCTCATTGTTGTTAGGTTAATCTTTCATTAAACAACTCTAGACTTAGTGTTTAGAATAAAAGCTTTCTCAAACCTCTGCCAAGATTTCATGGCTTTCTTGACAGAGGAATACACTGCAGCAAGGTGCTTGCAATCGAAGGGTGCAGTCGCGTGTTCGCCCTTAGTAAAGATTCCAGATAATACAACATGTAAGTGTTCTTTTTTGAGTTTCTACTTTGCAGGTTTTGATTGTCATATAACCATACTAGAAGGAATTGTTGGGGTAAGTAAATAAAATTTTAAACTTCCACTGTGCTTTACTTATATGATTTGAACCCAACAAAAACTCTACATTGGTATCAGAGTTTAGGCTGGTTCAATGGTTATATAACAATTGAATAGAATAATAATGTGGTTAAACGTAAAATTGGTTTCAAACTGAATTAAAACAAGGCTTCTTGAAATCCAACATATCTTGACTAAACAATTAACCTTTTTGATGTCACCCTAAATTATCAATTATGCTAAATCGAGGAAGTCATTCCGTTCTAACTCGGACAAAGCCAAGTGCAGAAAATCGATTCATTGTGAACATGGTGCACGACGAAGAACGGGTAGGAATAAATGATGATCGATATGTGCGTTATTGATAATGGTGGGTGATGCTAAATGATCTGTGATTTGATCCCTAAATTGGATTTAGGGTTTGGACAATTTCAGAAAATCAACACATAAACGTTATGTCAGGACGTCGGCACCGCGGCCTTATGGTAGGGCGTCGCGGCAATTTCTAAGGTTTCAAGGCGGCGCCGCAGCACCTATCACGGTGAAAGGCAAGGGTCGCGGCTCCTGTCCGAAGATCCGCGATTAAAAGCTTCATTTTAAATTCTGGACCTACTGGATAGTAGGCGCCGCGACCCTAATGCACTACAAAAATTGAAAGGTTTTTGCCTTTTTGGTGTTGCGGCTCCATGGTGGAGCGTCGTGGCGCTACTTGTACAGAAAAAAAAATTCAGAGTTCAGGATGTTTAACCCACGATTATTATTATATAGTATATTATTTTATAAGTATACTGTGTATGTGCTAAATGTCAATATGTTTGTCATTTAGATTACTAGAATAGCGTCCGTAAATAATGTCTGGGTAGGCGGCACCCAATATGTGTTTAAACCGCTTAATATCATGCTTGGGTAGGCGGTACCCAATATGTGCTTAGTTGACTTTGCATGATAGTTAAGATGTTATATTTTGATATAGCATGCTAAAGTTGATCTTGGCTAAAACCCTAAATTAAAATGTTCCCCAAATTTAATACAAGTCTCATTTAAAATGAACATGTCGTCTGTTATAATTGATTGTAGTGCAAAATCCTTTTCGGCGAGTTGAGTATTTATGCCACAACATTTGCTCTAAGTCTACGAGGACTCAAACTCTTTCATAGATGCATGCTAAATGTAGAAGTGGGTGATAAACCTTCATGAGTATTTACACCACAGTGTTTGCTCTATAAGACAAAAATCACTTAGATACATAATTGCAGTAGTATAACGGTGTTGACTTGCTAGGCTGTCTTGGCGCCACAGCGTCGGACAAGCCGAGGGACGCATATCGATTGTTTGGAACATTCGGTCAAACAAGAGTTACAAATTGTTTGTAATTGGTTTAGAGACCTACCAGGTTGTGCTATTGAAGTTATCGGCCACAGCAAATACGAAGATAGCATGAACCTGGATCTCGGCCCATTATGACCAGATTTGATATGATTTCGTATTCTTCCATGGGGTCGAAGAGTATGTTAAAATAGTGGGAGCTAATTAAACTAAAGGCCATGTTAATTAGTTAACAAATGTGTTCAATAGAAATTATATTAGAGTATAATTTCAAGTCTATCTATTTCTTCAGAATTTATATAAAATGTCGAGTCTATCACTGAAAATATTGGTCGAGACAAACAAGTTGATTGGAGATAATTACCCTGACTGGTTGAGAAATCTGCGATTGGTGTTAGGATAAGACAAGAAAGAATTGAGTATGTGTTAGACACAGTATTCCCCACTGTCCATACTGAAAACTCTGATGAGTATGTCCTGTTTGACAAGATGACTTATCAGAAACATCTAGACGATGCTACCTCAGCACAATGTGTAATGTTGTCCTCCATGATTGTGGGCCCAAACGAAATGCTAAAACACTTGAAGAGTCTCTATGACTCACAGTCTCAGACAATGGAGTATGAACTGTTAAGAGACCTTTTCAAGTGTAAGCTGAACGAAGGGGGTCAAGTGTCAGCGCATGTTCTGAAGATGATTGGGTTGATAGAAAGGTTGGCTTCGATTGGAACGAAGCTGCCTATAAATATCTCTGTCAACTTGATCCTGAATTCACTTTCTGGTCCATTTGAGAATTTCATTGTGAACTTCAATATGAATGGGACCAAGGCGAGTCTTCCAGAGCTTCACAATATGTTGAACACTTTTGAATCAGCTACCTCTAAAAGTAAAGTTGTGCTCATGGTGGGCTCATCTAGCAAGTTCAAACCCAATGTTAAGAAGATGCAGAAGAAGAGGGGTAAGACAGTTGCTTCACCCACAGTTTTGAAACCTAGAGAAGATGTTCAGAAGAAGGCAAATGTAGCTATGGATGTGTGCCTCAACTGCAAGAAGAAGGGGGCACTAAAAGAAGGACTGCACAGCTCTAGGAGGAGGAAAAACACTAGGTGCTTCTAGCTCTACTGGACTAGGTATGTTTGTCATTGAAATAAACATGTCTATAAGTAACTCTCACTGCTGGGTATTGGATACCGTATGTGGCTCACACATTTGTAATAATGTGCAGGGTCTAATTGACAGTAGAAGGGTTGGACCATGAGAGGTAGACATGCGCGTTGGAAATGGAGCACGAGTGGATGTTGAACGCGTGAGAACTTATAGACTGGAGGCTTTTGTTTAGAACTAAATAATTGTTATTTTATTCCCTCATTGATGAGGAATATTATTTCTATCCCAGTGTTAGAACTTGTACATGTGCTTCCATGTGAATAACTTAATATCTAGGGCCATTGCAGTCTTGCGTGACATGGATGTTGAAACAACCTTCCTAACCGGAGAGTTGGAAGGGAAGGATCAGACTTGGTTTGTTGGACTGTTGAGATTCTTCCTGAACTTTCATTTTGGTCCCTGAAATATTTACATTTTGGTCCTGGAAGTTTCAGATAAAACAGAAATAATGAATCTTACAACAGAAACATTGACTCTGAAGTTAGAAATCCAACAGTTGGGAAAACTAACAGTCTGAAAGAGGAAGTCATATTGAAACAAAGGTCTCGATATGAAAGATATGAGTACCACATATGACATCTTAGGAATTGAATTTCTAAGACATCTAACGGACTGGTCTAACTCTAAACTCAGTTGTGAAATAGTTGACAGTCTAGTTGAAGCCACCAATGGATATGAATCATATAACTGATTGGAATCATGGTGCACCCATTTACATGGAGCGATATGCGTAGGTCACATGTAGTTCAATGTATTGTATACACTACAACTGACCTGATATCGGCCTACAAAGCAGATCAGTTAAACTAAGGTTCACTCGTGATTCTGGAAATGATCGATAGAAGGCGTTAAGTCGGATATGACGATATCTGAAATATTTGCTTATCTACGGATTATGGTATTCTGGATGTCCAGCGGTTCTGGGAGAACACAATTATGCAAACTGGACATCAGATATGAAGAACATCAAAGCCACAAGTAAATGTATATGGTGGGTCTTGGAAAATTCTCTAAGTAAAATTGCACCGGTCGATTCATGATGAAATCAGAGTTTATCTCTTTAAACAAAGCATGAAAGAAGTTGAGTAACTTCACGACTCCTTAGAGGACGTCCCTTATTGGGAGAAACCCGTGCCTTCAGCAGTTATACACTGTGGCTATCCGGTTGGTTTCAGGAAGGGCTCGGATGATGGCGTCTGGACATATCTGTCGGATCTGTCGGAGACATAAGACCATATGGCAGTTGATCATCACGGGTGTCATTTCCTTGATTACTAATCAAAGGATATAGCAGACCCTTTAACTAAGGGCTACCCGAAGATCAAGAGTTTTGACTGTCTAGGGGAATGGGCTTAAAACCCAAATGATACAAACCTTTGCGGTGGTAACCCAACCATACTGACTGGAGATCCCAAGAATATGGTTCAATGGAAAAACTAAGTTGCAAAAGGTTCAGTTGAACGCTTCGGTGGAAGCAAGAGCACTTCGGATTATGATTTCTGTTTAAGAAACATGAATCCAAAGCCGTTCTCGCGATAGACATTAAAGTGCTACCTGCATGGTGGGTAAAGGTTAAGCTTCCAAACCTTTAATGATCCTCAAACGGTTGAGGTTAAGGTTGGGGAAACTTTTAATGATTCCTAACACTTATGAAGTGGGGTATAGCAGGATACCTTGTAGGAGATCACCTATTTAAGTGCGAGGACAGGCCGCCTCATATGAACGCACTCAAGAATCCAAGTGTGTCCATGGCCACAACGGACAGAGCAAAAGAAGAAACGTTTAAATGGGAGGTATTGTGTTGGTACCGTTGTCTTGACTTACATTAAACACTGACGGTTCAAGACATCACGTTCACCGCGCAGTAAGTAAGTCCGATGGTATTCAACTAGGGAAGGTTCAAAGCGTAAGCTACCTCTCCTGATGCAATATCTTTTCGTTGTAAGATTGCTAAAAGTAGGCACGTTGTGTGTGCGCCAAAATCTCTTTCAAGAGGGGATTGTTAGAAATTTACTAATATGGAATTAAGTTTATCCCGTTATTTATGACTTGAACAATTGGGCCCCGCACGTTGGAAATATCATTTCCACACACGTGCAATCTTAGTGCCAAGTATCATAAATTTCATTAATGAAAGAGATATTGGTACGTAAGTGAAACGTTTGAGACATAGAATGATGGATGGTTATTTGTTAAATGACAAGTGTTCCACGTTGGTAAACGAAGGAAGGATTGTGTGAGGTGTAAGATGGAACGGGTCGGAAAAGGGTCGTGGAGCCGAGAAGGGCCGCGGCGCCGGAGTGGCAGTAGCTCAGTAATGAATTAGCGCCGTGGCGCTTCATGGGCAATGACTGCTCGACGGAATCCCAAAAGATTTGGTTGTTTAGGGGGTTTCAATGGCATTGAATCCACCCAATAATGGCCATTACTTGGACCATTATTTGGCTGCATTTGTTGGGGGTTAAATGTCATCCATTACATGGCAATTGATAGCCATTGTGGGGCATTTGAAGAGGCCATCTTGCATACCTATAAATTGAGGCTTTGTCTCAATTCTATAGATGAAGATATATGAACATATGAACTGAAAAATAAGTTCACAACACCACAAAGAGATCAGATTTTCCTGATAAACAATCATTCTCTTAGCAATCTTCATTATTCGTGTTCTTCGTAGAGATCATTTGTGTAGGCTTTGCACACTTGATAGTTTATTGTTTCATCTTGAGAGACTATTGTCTACACTTCCGTAAAGCCTATATACGAGGGCAATCTTGTCTTAAAGACAGAGAGTCATCTCTCGACGTAGCCGATGGTGTTGTGTTTATTTAATTGGTTGCTAAGTGTTTCAGGTGTTAACTTAACAGACGAAGGACTCTAACCGTTCGTCTTCTCAAGCGGATCTACAAGCCACAAGTGTAGCGGTTCATGTTCTTGTGTTTTTAGAACACAAGTTCCATCTTTGAAGGTTCATTCAAGATCAATATATGGACAACGTGTTGTTGTCCTAATTGTTGTTTATCCTTTCAATCACTGTAATAGTTATTTACTATTCCCGTTGTTGCTTTACGTATATTCCAACAATTTATGTATTTGATCAAGAACGGACTTTGTGTCAATCATGGTGAATTCAAGATATTTAGATACAAGAAATTTATACGTACATTCTTTCTCCGTCTTATATTTATACTCGAGAGCATTTCAAATTTCAACCGGAGATTCCATCAAGTTATAGAGATCATAGTGCCTATCGGAAAGAGTGTTGAGAATGTGACCTTTATACATCACTTCATCATCTTCACGCTATTTCCTAGCGGCCTTGATCACTTCTGTGTCATCTTCCTTTGGCTCTGGAAGTGGTGGCAACTTTGGATCAAGCACATAAGCAATCTTGAGCACAGTGAGAAGAAAGAACAATTTTCCTTTCCAGCGAGTGAAGTTGGTGCCGTCAAAACGATCAAGTTGAACATTTGAATTGAGGAACGAAGTCATATCTTTAGAAGCCTCCATTGCAAAAAATAAAACCTTAAAGATTATTGGTGTAAAAGAAGAATAAGGAGGCAAAAGAAGAGAAATGACAAAACATGATTTGAGGCGTGTAGAAACACTTTCCTTGAAGGTTTTATTTGCCCTCATCAACACAAAGTTTGCTAAGAGTTTATGACAAATTAACCCCAAGATACAACAAATCCTAAACATTATCTCAAGCAAATAAGATGGTGTTTCTAGAAACTAATTATAAATCTATAATGATCTATTTCAAAATCTGTAGTAAAATCTGGATTATTTATAGACTTTTAAGTCTCTTTTCATAATGAACACAACCCTTCTCGAAGAAGTATCATTTCATAAAGTCACAACCTTTGAATGGTGTCCATCCATAAATACACAATCTTTGAATGATGTTTTTTCATAAAGACACAATCATTCAAATGTATTTATTCACAAAGACACAATGTTTCAAATAAAACGCTTTTCTAAAAAATTGAATAATTGTGAATAATATTATAATCTCACCTACATAAACAAAGTAAATTAGCATTTCCAAACCGTCAGATTTCTTCTATAGAATGTTTTGATCTTATACACATGGATACATGGAGACCCTACAAAACACCAACCTATGATTGCTACAAATACTTCTTAATAATAGTGGATGATATTAGTAGATGTACTTGAACTTTCTTATTATCCACTAAAAGCAATGCATTTTATATTCTCAAATCCTTTCTTGCTATGGTTGAAAGACAATTCAATAAAAAGGTTAAAGTCATTAGGTCTGATAATGCATGGAAATTGGGTTCCAGTTTCTCAAATTCATAATGTTTGTCTTTCAAGGCATAATTTATCTAACTTCATGTGTTGCCATGCCACAACAAAAGGGTGAGAAAAAACATGAGAATCTTTTAGAGGTTTGTAGGGCTTATTTCATTCTCATCTTCTTATCAAATTTTGGGGTGATTGTCTCATGACTGCCTCCTACTTGATTAATAGATGTCCTACCATAATTCTATCTTTTAAGACTCTTTATGAAAAATTCTTTAGTCATTCTCCTAATTATTCTACTTTAAGATGTTTTGGCTGCCTTTGTTTTGCATCTACTATTTTCCAAGGAAGGTCTAAATTAAACCTAAGGCACAACCTTGCATTTTCCTTGGTTATCCTTTTGGAACGAAAGGTTATAAACTCCTCAACTTATATAATCAAAAATTCTTCATTTCTAGAGATGTGATTTTCTATGAGGGTGCTTATCCTTTTAGTACTATTAAACCTACTTCTCCTATTTTTTCAAACTCTGAGTCACATGATTCTTCTATTTATGATTCACCTAATTTTTGTTGGAAATTTGCCTTTGATGGGTATTGTGTCCACCCATCTTTTATGACTTAAACACTAGAGTTCCGCATGTTGGAGACTTTGGTTCTTCACACGTGCATAATCTACTAAGTGAGTAGATGACTGTAGGTCCAAGGATCGTCAAATTTCATTAAGAAATGAAAGAGATATTGGTCCACAAAGTAAGGTGTTTGAGGCATGAAAAATATGGCGTGGAACAAATCTCCCTCATCGGTGGGGAAATCAAGAATTGTTCATTTTATAAGCCTAAAAAATGGATATGGGTTTGGGACCCCAAGGATAACCCATGTGTTTGAAGGAGGGAGGACCTAGGTGTGCTTGGGTTCAAGGCTAAGTCCACGCACGCCGCTCCCTGCCGGTCCGGGCTTCGGGCTGATATTATCTTTTTGGACCCAAATTACTTAATATTTATAGTTTGGTCCATGGAGTTTCAAAAAAGATAAAATTGGGAAGAGACTCACGGCGGAAGGCAGAAAGTTTCTACCTCTTGGGCTGGTTTTGGAGCATTGAATCTCCATTACTAGGCACTTGAATTCGGCCATTATTTGACTGATTGTAACTCCTCAATAAGTGTCATTACGTGGCTATTGAAAGCCATTAGTTGGCTAGTTGAGAGGTCATCCTCCTTACACTATAAATTGAGGCATTTGGCTCAATTGTTCCTCTTCCTCTCTAGCATCATTTCATTACTCAAAGTTCTTCAAGAGTAATACTTGAGTTTCCTTTGCTCATTTGTTAAGTTGTTGTTTTATCTTGGGAGACTATTGCCCATAACGTAAGAGGATATACACGGGGCAATCTTGTCTTAAAGATGGAGTGTCATCACTCGACTCAGCGAAGTTTCAAAGTGGTTGCAATCATTATTATTTCCAGTTTGTTGTAATCGTTAGTAGTTTATTCTTTCTAGCATTTGTAATATTTACTTACTTTCCGTTCTACGGAGAGTTAGATGAGGAAGTTTATATGCAGTATCCAATAGGTCTACAAATTACAGATCCTACACATGTTTGTCATTTGAAAAAATCGTTATATGGGCTCAAACAAACATCTCGTCAATGGTATTCTCGTTTGACTTTGAGTTATAAGGGATTTCATCATTCTTTGAACGACTATTCATTATTTTACAAGTGTCTAGGTTTAGGTCGATGACATTTTACTCACCGGAAACAACAAAGAGGAATTAGATACTCTTAAATCATTTCTTTATGATGAATTTAAGATAAAGGATCTAGGGGACTTCTTGGGCATTGAAATCATTCGTGAACCTCAAGCTTTGATTCTCAGTCAACACAGAAATTTCAGTATATTTCATCTCTTCTTTTTACCATCTTTCAAGTATAAATGTTTTATAACAGTGTTGGTCTTTTGATTTTTTTTAGTTGCTACAGAAAAATACTGTAATATAATATAATATAATATAAAAAATTGATTAACTCAGTAGAAATATTATTATAGAAGATGACTGTTATTGAAAAGTTTGACAGTACCATCTCCATATCTAAATCTTCCTTATTGCTCTCCTCACCAAGAAATCACCAATTGCAGGTGATAAATATTACTCTCTCTCCCCGTGATCCTTATTTTCCTAAATTCTTAAATAATTTGTTATGTTAATAATTAGGTAACAATATTTATATATTAATTATAATTAAGAGGCCATTTTCAGTACCTCAGATAAAATTTTCAACAATCAAAGGGGCGATAAAACTCCGGCAAATCGCCCAATAACCTTGAAAATAAGTAGTTTTAAACTTTTGCCCTGACTTAGCCCCATAGACCTTCAAAGTTTAAAAATCAAAACTTATTAAACTTAAATTCTTTTTTATAGAACAGATAAGGTTAAAAGCTCAAAATCATCTATTTGTAAGACCAATCTTGTAAATCACATGCAGTGCTCCGGGCATAGCTGGATGACAAAGGAGGAAAACTTAAAAAATCCAGCTGGAGGTCTGCAGCGTGGGTTCGAACCCTGGTGAGAGCAATTTGCTCTCTTCTGGGGTAGGACCTTGTAGGTGATATCAATTGCTCTGTTCTCAAACCCTGATCATTCAGGCACATCCCGCGATTTACTGGTAGTAGTGTTGACGAACCGGAATTACTATCTTTAGAAATAATCTGGCGTAAGACGGGAAGCTGGATATCAAAAAAAATCTTGTAAATCACATGCAACTAGACCTGTCCATAGGGTCGGGGACCCGCCCGGCCCGGCCCGGCCCGAAAAAACCAGGGCCAGGGTCAGCTTTTAGCTGACCCGAGAGCCACTCGACCCGATCAGGGTCAGAAAAAATTACCCGTCTGACCCGGCCCGGCCCGACCTCGGCCCGACCCCGACCCTCATATTTTTTTATTATAATTTATATTATTTTTCATTCATTAATATTTATTTTGTACTTATATATATATTTGTCATTAATAAGTGATATACTGCATCTATATATATATATATATATATATATATATATATATATATTGCTCTAATCTACATTTAGCTCGACATAAAATAAGATAAAAACGGTAGCTGATTATTAATTATATATTTATATTATTAGTCATTTTGTTAATATCACTGAAGCATAATGTAGGGAGATAAAGTAGTTGTAAATTGGTGAAACTTTAAATGGTCATAACTCTGCGCTCGGATGTCCGTTTTATCCGATTTTTTTTTTATTTTGCATATTTTTTCGAGACAGGGACGGTCTTACGGCGGTTTGGCGCAGCCAATTTTTAGAAAAACGTCAGTTTTTCCAATCAATTTGCGTTTTTCCCCAAATCGATTTCTAATTTTCTTTTTCTTTGGTCAAGATTTCACGATATACAATACATTTCAACGTCGAAATTTCGTGGTAATGTAGGGGTGAATACCAATTTCAGTTTTGAAAATTCAATTTAAAAAAAAAAAAAAACTCGCCCCGACCCGACCCGACCCTGCCCTCCAAAAAAAATCGTCGGGTCAGGGCCGACCCGTGACCCGTAGGGTCCCCGAAGGGTCAGGGCCAGTGTCGGAATTTTAAAAAAAATATAGGGTCAGGATCGGGCAAGGAGGAAAAAAAAAGCCACCTGACCCGGCCCGACCCGACCTTTGGACAGGTATAAATGCAACTCTCCTAATCAAACCAACCAAAGGGCCCCAAAGCATTCTAGAACCGTTTTTTGTGCGGATTTCCACTCAAACGCACTGGTATTTATTTTTTACCCTTTATATTTGTGATCTTTAATTTTTTTCCCTGTTATTTTTAATGAAAATATCCATGTCTACTTTACAAGATATATTCTCTATAATATTGTTTTCTTCGAAAACTGAATTTTTGCCTCGCGCGGCATAAATTATGTAGGAGTTAAGTTATGCGGTATAATTTTATAGTAATTTTTAAAATTATGTTGAGTGTTGGAAATTATGCCTTATCCGACATAATTTGTGTGGATGTTATGATACATATGTTGAAATTAAACGCTAACTATGCCTGTCGAAATCTGAAATTATGTATTTTTCATATTATGTTGAGTGTTGACAGATTTGCTTTATCCGGTATAATATATGAGTTGTGTATGATACATATGTCGAAGATATAACACTAATTATGCCGAGCGAAATTCTAATTATGTCACGGCAAAAATAATAAAGGATAAAAATTAAAAATACTCAAATTTAAAGGTAAAAAGTTGAAGACCAACCCAAAATAGGGTCGTTTGTGCGAATGACTCTTCTAGAACAAATTCACCTTTCGGCCCATTATTTACCCCAAAACTCGAAACATGTGCCTTCCTACTTGGAATCAGCATTTTTAATTGAATAAAAAAGTGCTAGATAAATTCTAAGTCATTAAGCAATACTCCCTTCTATCTCAAATTATTTATTATAATTATTAAAAATAATTTCAAATTACTTGTCGTTTTAGAAATTTAAGGTATAATCAATATTTTTAATTATAAAAAAAGTGTTAGATAAATTCTAAGTCATTAAACAATACTCCCTTCAGTCTCAAATTATTTATTATAGTTACTAAAAACAATCATCTCAAATTACTTATCGTTTTAAAATTTTAAAATATAATTAATTATTTTTATCTATTTTATCCTTTATCATTAATGAACATGACACATCTATAATAATTCAAATGTATGCACCTCATATACTATTATTAATTTATCCCAAGGACTCACTTCCTTAAAAGGAGCCCCACACAAATATAATTTTTAATATACATGGACCCTAACAGCTTTGAAATTGATTGATCAAAACTCACAAGTACTTTCTTATATTATTAGCTTTCAATAATTTATTTCACTGTGGGAGCAGTTGCAGACTTTGAATTTTCACTACAAGTCTAAAATCTTCCTTAGAAATAGCAGAAAAGCCAAAAACACTACAGAGCCGCAACTATTGCAGAAGTCCATATTTACAAGTATCACTCATTTTTTTTTTTTTTTTTTTTTTTATAATCCAGGTTTCTAGGCTTGCGCCTGACTACTTCACTGGTATTATCCAGACGTCCTGGAGATGATGGGACCGGTCCTTCAGCACCCCACCACCAGGTAAATCGCGGGATGTGCACACATGGTCAGTGTCTGCTTGCGTCCAACGGATCAATGCTACAAGGTTGACCCCCCACAGGCCCCATCCACAAGGCTTGGCGGAGACCGAACCCACACTGCAACATGCCCGCGCGGCTTTTAGCGCCCAGGCTTTACCACATGTATGTGCCCCGGAGGACGATATCCGGAGGGGAGAATCGAACTTGCGACCCTAATGACGCAAAGTTGACTCCCTGCCAGCAAGCTGACCCCTCTAGATAATTATTATTTGAACTTGTTCAACATTAATGTTTTTCAGTTTAAATATAAGAAAATAATTTTTCAAATTTTTTATGTTTTGTTTTTAAATTTATAACATGTAAAGTAAAGATCTCTCGAAAAAATTGACATAAAACTAAGAAAAAAAAATGTCTTACTGCTATTCTTTTAATGGTTTTCAAATTCTAAGAGAACCTTCCTAAATCAGCTATGTTGCAATCACAAATTAATTGGAGTATACCATATGAATTATCTATTTCTATTCCATTGTATTCAAACTCATTTTTATATTTTACATTTTTCTGATAAAGATTAAGTTTAGATGATTCATCATAGATAACTATTTTAAGTTAATCATCAACCTATTGTAATCATTAAAAGTCTTACACTTTAAAAGAAAGAGAAAACAGAAGATAAATAATCAGTTTAAAGTTAAACAAATCTAAGGTACTTGATTTGGTCCTATAATATAAGAGAAAAGAGAAAATTGCACATATCATTCAACATTCAACATCATTACTATCATCACTAATTTCAAACCACGACCCCACACTTAAATTCCAAACAATTCCCTCTTTCACTTTCTTGACTTCTCCTTCTCCACCTTCTTCTTTCTCTTTTTCAAGTAAAACTTATTCAGTGTTTACATGAAATCATACTAGATTTTATAATTAACTCACAAACTAAAGTAAAATAATGTATTAACTAATAGTGGTTTAATTATAAAATTTTATATGAAGAATGTGTCATATTTTCATTGAGTTGGTATAATTATCGAGTGCAAGAATTCTTTTACCTTATTGCCTTCCTTCCCACCCCTATATCCCAAATTTAGGTAAAAATTTGAGGTTTAAGAATTATTTGACATCTGTATTGATGATAGATAATAAGTATCAATTAAAATAGTTAAGTACACTCGGGGACGGAGTTAGGTTTAGGGAAGAAGGTTTCCTTCGTCAGAAAATTATACTATGTGAATAAGCTAAAAACAATTTTTTTTGATTATATATACATAAAAGAAAGATTTTAGTGTAGTGGAAAAGAAGGATAAACTTTGGTGTTGAAATTCTAAATGTGATACTGTAGTATTTTCTTGAAGCCCCGCTTATCTGAATTTTTTATTTCGCCATTGAGTACGTAAATCAGTAAGTTTGATTCGAACACTACCATTATATAAATGGAAAAAAATTGTAGTATTACTTTTTTGGTGTATATATACGCAAAAATCATCTGCTTTCCCGAGAAGGTCATCATGGTTTCTTGTTTTTGACATGTAAATAAGAGCAGAACTTGATAAATGAGAATATGAAGAAGAAAGTTGGAATTTTTGCAACAATGAGTACAAAGATTCTCAGCAATCTTATATTTATTCAACTTACTTCTCTTTGTGTTATTATCTCTTCAGGTGAATGAAACTTCGTCTCTATCATCATAATTTTAATATACCCCATCTCCTATAATGTCTGCATAAGTTCTCTATTATATTCTTCTGCTTCACTCTCTTTGAATTGATCAAATTATGTTAATTTATTATGTCCTTTTTATATATTTTTTCTTTATTGTCTTATTTATCGTCGTTCAAGATGGACTTTGTTAGCTTTTACATGACACCTGATAATTTCAATCCGAGCAATAATTACATGAACATAAAACTTCATCTTCATAGGCTATGTTGCTCGGACTCTTCAAAAATGTTGATAGGTGCATGTTGGCTCCTCAAATGTAATGCATTTTTGAAGGATCCAAGACAGGTTAGTTAATATTTTTGAAAAATCCGAATAACATAGCTTATAGGTTAAAGTTCATTGGAAGTCACTCTATAAGGAATCTTATTTCTTTCAAGTTGCAAAATCTTGTTACCAAGTTTTGAATATTTAATGCTCATTTGCTCCTTTCAGGTTCAAATGCAATACCAAGAGAATTGCAGCAGAAAATGTTATACCAAAAGGATATAACAACACCTATAACAACAGTCCCAACAGGAAATCCTACCACATCCACCCCTTTGCTGAATCCAACTGTCTCAAATCCCGATTCAACATCCACTAGCCCGACTAATCCAGTATCGACACCAGCAATAACCAATTCTCCGGTTTCTTCCGGAGCGAGTTGGTGTATTGCTAGCCGAGCCGCTTCACAAACCGCCCTGCAGGTCAGTTACGGATCTAGATTAGATGCGTGTTCATAACTTAGTTTGAGTCGGTTTTTCTCTAAAAGGAATTCAAACCAATTATGTCGATTTTTCGTTGGTTCGACCTTTGTGGCTTTTTTAAACATGTCACATACACTGTCAAACACTTAATCCGACGAATGTATTCTAGCATAATATTACCGAGCTAATTATTCTTAAGAAAGCTATCATTTACCAAGATATCTTGATGATAATTGAATTAAACAAATGAAAAATAATTATGGACTCAATTAAATTACTGTAAACGCAAAGAACTAGACTAAAAAGCAACACTGCAAAAGATTAATATGTACCGTAAAAGTTTAATTTTTTATGTGAATACACATGTGTAATTATAAATTTTGAATAGGTACCGTTTGGTTCTTATTTTCCGGTTATATGCTTAAAATCAAAACCAAACTAACAAAAAATATCAACGTTCCGGTTTGATCCATTTTTCGATTCGGTTGAGTTTTTCGATTTCCAGTATACACCCCAGATACAACAAGTTCAAAAGAATCCATGTGAGCCCAAACACACACTCTCTCTTTATATATATATATATATGTGTGTTTGTGAGATAAAAAAATGCACACATATATAAAGAACGTAATCTACTAATTTTAAATTTTGAATTCGCCTATTGCAGGTTGCTTTGGACTATGCTTGTGGCAATGGTGGTGCTGACTGCTCAGCAATTCAGCCACGTGGAAGCTGCTACAACGCCAACACTCTTCGCGATCACGCTTCGTATGCATTTAACAGCTACTATCAGGAAAATCCAATTCCAAATAGCTGCAATTTTGCTGGCACTGCTATTACTACCAACACTGATCCCAGTAAGCTACATTTGTTATTAATCATGCTATAAAGTGATTGAGTCAGAAATTTCACTAATTTAAGATATGAAGGAATAAACACACGAGAAAGTCAAGAGGATTCACTATATTGTACATAAAAGAGATTGACCTATCTATAGAGTATATTTTTCCGGCCAATGAATCAGGGTAGCTCCGCCATTGATGCCATGTGTTGTTGATAGCATGTTATTAAGTGATTTTCTTTAAATTTGTTGTGTGCAGGTAGTGGTTCATGTCAATATCAATCAACAAGGTGTACCAATTAATTGTTATTATCTTTTTTAAATTAAACCCTTTTAGAAACAGAAAAATTAACTAATGTTTGTGATCAATTGCAGCACAAAAACATCTATTTTGAACACAACAAATGCAAGAGGATCAAGAATATTTGGTGCTGGACCAATCACACCATCTACTTCATCAGCTGCCTTGACATGTAGCTCTTTAAGTTATAAGAGCTGCATCTTAACATATCTTGTGATACTGCTAGTTTAGCTAGAGACTCTGATCGATCTAAAAGCTTAAATAATTAGAGAGCATATTTTCATTTACAATATTAACTGAATTTTCAGTCAAATAACATGCTGAGTGATCGATGAACGGTTACTTCAATTCCTGTGAAGCTGCCACAAGCTGCATGATCATGTGGAGAGGTTGCGATAGGAGTTTATAGTGATGCTAATTAGGTTATAGGTATAGTTGCTTTTTATTTGTTTTTCCAAAATGGCATCTTACATGTTATTAGAGGAGGATTTCCATCTATATTTGTAAATGAAGGAAACTGATCAATCTTGGGGATTATTGGTTGTTTGCAAGAAACTCTACTTATATGTAGTTTCAATATAAGCATATTTAATATTAACTCCTCGTTCCGCCCTTCCTATTGGGATAACAGCTTTCGGGCTTTGCTTGCCCTTTTTAATAAATAATTCTGGCTCGGTCCGAGAAAGAAGCAGTTATTTGGAGAGTTAGTTCTTGAGCGGTTACTGAATTATTAAAAATAGGCAAATAACGTCGTTTTCTTTATCATAAAAGTTACTTCTGTTTTGCTATTTCACTCAAAAGATCACTCAATCTAAAAAGTGATATATCCGATCACTTTTCGGTAATGTGACTCCTAATATTTTAAGCCAAAAACAAAAAAAACACATGAAACCCCAAAATATTTTAACCAAAATTGAGTACACATCTGAATATTAAGACGTTAAAATTTGAATGTGTTGAATAATAAAATCTATTTGTTTTCTCAACGTATGAATTTGTAAAATATGTCTTTATATAAAAAATTATAAAATTCAAATAAAATACTAAATTAATCTAATACAATATCAATAAAAAATTAAAATTATATGTGCAGTTGGTGGTAGTGATAACTAGCGGGGTGGCCAATTAATAATTGTGTTGGTTGATGGTGGTGGTTTTGAGTGAGGATGGTGGCTGATAGTATAATTAACTAAGGCTGGCCAGTGGGCCGGGACGACCCGACCCCGGCCCGACCCCGTCCCGACCCCGCCCCGGTCCCGCCCCGACCCCGCTCTAAAAAAAAAAAAAAAAAAATTTAACGGGGCGGGACTCGAACTCGGGACGGGACGATGTCTCGTCCCGCCTTGGACCCGAGCCCGCCCCGGGCCCGCCGGACCCGAGCCCGCCCCGAGCCCGTCCCGACCCCGACCCTTAAACCCCCTTTGCAAAAATGGCCGTTGCACCAACGGCCATTTTAGATTATGGCCGTTGTGCCAACGGCCATTTTAGGCCCCCCCCCCCTCCCCCAACCCCCCTACCCCTTAATATTTATTTTTAACCCATAAGTTATTATATTTACACTTTAACCCAATTTTTCAACTATAAATAACTCATTTTCTCTTCATCTTTCTCACAAATCTTCCTACAATCTCTCTAATTTCTCAATATATCTCTCTACATTGTTTGCTAAATATTCAATTTTATTAATTCATTTGGGAATTGGGAGTGAAGTTGGCAACTAGCTTGAGGATCTTCCATCGAGCAAAGTTTTAATTTTCAACCTCTCGATTACACGTCGACGTTACGTCGGCGTTTGGTACATTCGTTCCTTCATTAAATTATTATTGTCTGTTTATTTTATTTAGCGCACTTAATTTTATTGTCTTTAATTATTTATTATCATAATTAAAATGGAAGGATTAAAAGGTATGTTTAAGGGTAAGGGTAAGGGTGCTTCTTCTAGTAGAGGCAACCGGGGCAAGGGTACTTCTTCTAGTCATCTTATTCCTACACGGGATGATTTTGTTGATACTCAACATTTTCCTACAATACCATTAGATTTAGACGAGGAGTTATTTTACGGAACTCAAGAAGACTTTAATTTAGACGATGATCTAGACGATACACCCACTAATATTGATGACAACACGCCCACTAGTGCACCTTCAATCGAAATACCTCCTATTCCCCCTAGTATGAGACGAGGTCCGGCAAAACGACCATTAAAATCGGATGCATGGACATTTTTTGATAGGGACGTAGAGAATCAAGTAGCCATATGTAAAATTTGTAAAAATGTTTTAAAATTTAAAAGCGGAAAAGGTCACGGTGGGACGGGGGTTTAATTAGACACGTAGTAAGTGCTCATCCGACTAGGTATGCCCAATACCGGGCTTCAAAACCGGGTGCGCAAACGGCCGCTCCATCGGGACAAGGTTCACATACGATCTTGTCTGGGACCAAGTACGGTGGTCAAATTAACCCTATGACGGGGGGAATTGTAGGCTCTAAATACAACAAACATAGAGATAGGGAAGCAATATCAAAATTAGTTCTTTGTGGAGGGTTTGCCTTTTTCATTTCCTTCATCTCCGGTTTTATTCATTACATTAGAGATATATATAATCCTGCTTTTAACGGTTTTCCTAGGTCAATTTGTTAAGAGAGATGTATTTAAATTTGCGCATGAATATCAACAATATTTACGTTTTTCATTATATCATTTTAATGGCAAAGTATCTATCACGTCGATATAGGTCGTAGTACTAACGGCCATGATTATTTAACGTAACTTGTCATTGGATAGATTATAAATGGTCTATGCAAAAACGTATTTTAGCGTATAGATATATAGATGATAGGCACCTTTGGTACTTTTATTGCGAGAAAATATTTATCATGTGTGCGATTATTACGGAATTACCGATAAAATTATGACTATTACATTAGATAACGCTTCTAATAACAATTACGCAATTACAATGTTAAAAAATAGTTTAGCTCCATCTTTTCCAGACCATTTTCATATAAAATGCGCGTGCCATATATATAACTTAATTGTAAAGGATGGTCTATAACTTTTTGAAGACATTCTTAGTAAAATACAATTTGCTATAAACTTTATTTTTAAAAGTAATAAAGTACAACGTAGAAAAGAATATAAAAAAACTTGTCACGATTGTGGACTACCTTATAGAAGAATTCCACAAGAAGTATCGACTAGGTGGAATTCTTTATACGAGCAACTACTTGTTGCTTATGACTATAAATTACCTATAACTTTATTTTTTAACTCTCATAATAAAAACCCAGCTGATATGATTTTAGATAGTGATTGGGTAAAAATTTTCGAACTTATTGTATTTTTAGAGAAATTTTTCAAGCAACAAAAGAATTTTCCGGTATATATTATCCTACTATTTCAACTATGTTATTTTATATAACTCTAATATTTTTATTACTTAGTGAATATATGGAAAAACCAGTTTATAAGGCAGACTATTAAAAAAATATTTGTCAAAATAAAAAAATATTTTATTCCTATTCCTTCTATTTATATTATTGGTTTGTATTAAATCCTACTATTAAAATAGACGGTACTAAATCACTAATTGAAACTATTTACGATTGTATAGAAGTACTACCACCTCCAAGTCCCAAAAATCTAAATCACCCACCACCTATTGAACAAACTAAAGAAGAAGTGTTGAATAGCGTAGAACACCAATGCAAAAATATATATAGATTTTATCAACAAGAAAATGCTAGTAACGTACCGGCTACCATACCATCTTCTTCATCTTCAACACAACCTCACAAAAGACATCTTTGTTTCTGCGGCTAGTATTGAAAGCCTCGAAATAGAATGTGCGGCCGTACCTCTACTAACCAAATTAGCGAGTTGGATATTTTTGTTTTGCGGGGTTCTGTACCGTATCAAGAAGTTATCAATGAAGATGGACAAGAAGACTTGCTTTGAAAATTTGGAGGGGAATGAGAAGACCTTTCCGACACTTTCATTGATGGCTCGAGATGTTTTGAACATTCAAGCGTCATCAAGCTGCGTCGGAAAGCGCTTTTTCTGCGAGCGAGATATCAAATAGGAGACCACAGAGACACTCATTGGCGGAGACGGCTTGGAAATTGCGGTATTATTCGAGAGATTGGATACGAGCGGAGCGGAGAAGGTGCGGTCAACCGGAGATCAACGAAGAAGATGATGAAAACTACAACGAAATCTTAACCGAAGGTAGTGGAAGCGACATGGATCAATTTGACCAACAAATACCTATTCCAACCGAAGAACCACATGAAATCATCAAGCAATTAGAACAGATTTTTTTGAAAATGTAATTTTTTTAATTGCAATTTTATTATGTAATTTGCAACTTTTGGACAACACCATAAAGTTGCAATTTAGATTTTAGACAATTGTATTTGTATTACAAAAAAATCATATGTCTATTAAATAATATAAGAGGCACAAAAACAGCATTGGGATGTTTTTATTACACTATCTTGTTTTGTTTATTGAGTTTTTTTTTATACATATGTTATTTTAAAAAAAAAAGAAGAAGGAAAACCCGACCCCGCCCCGCCCCGACCCGAGGCCGGCCGAGCCCGCCCGCCTCGATGCGACGGGATCGGGATCGGACGGGGCGGGAGCAGTCCCGCCCGGACCCGACCCCGCTAGGCCCGCTAGTCCCGATCCCGACCCCCCGGATCGTCCCGCCCCGACCCCGACCCTGCCAGACCCGGCCCGCCAGACCCGAGCCCGGCCCACTGGCCACCCTTATAATTAACAATGGTAGTTGATCGTTGTAGTTGGTGGTTATAAGTAACAATTGTGGTTGAAGATAGTGATATCTAATCGCAATGGTCAATGATAATGGTGGTTGGCGATAAATAGTAATGGTTGATCTTATGATTGTCGGAGTTATTTATGACTAATGGTCTTCGTTGGTAGTGATGACTGCAAATGACAGCTAATTGCGGTGATATATAGGTGACTGTAGTGATTCATGGCGGTGATGATCGTGACTGAGGATGGTAGTTGTGATATGGTGATTGGTTATAGTTGATAATGGTGACCGATGACAATGTTTAGCAGTAATAGTGAATGAAGTAGTAGTGTACTCATATCTTTGTAGAAATAATTGAATAGACATCTTAATGAATCATTCAGGTCTATTTAGATTTATTAAATAGTTGTACAATTCTTATGTGCCATATTACTGAATATATATATATATATATTCCACATTATTTGTTAATTTACAAAATTAAAATAAAATAAAATAAATTAATTATTTTATTTTATTTTTAATATTAAATATTTTTGAAAATAATTAACATTGATTAGAATGTAATTTATTAAAAAGATAATGATAAATTAGTAAGAATATATTTTTTATTTATGATTTCGCGAAGGAAAAAATGGTCGAGTAATATGAGACGGAGGGAGTAGCACTGCACTTTTTGTCTTTTTGTTAAAATTGTGTTAGTGAGTAAATTGACTAACTGGTTAACAGAACACTTCACCATTTTGCGGCAGTTATGAAACGGTGGTATATATATATGAATTCCACTTGTCACATCAGCAATTTGTCTGATGCACTGTAAACCCATTATATGTAGAATAAGCATTTTTTAGGTTTTGATTGAAATCAAGAATCATTTTTTATCCGACCCATTTGAATCTTTGGTCGTAAAAGTTCTGGGGTTCAAAGAACAATTGACAATTCTTCATTTGGGGACAATTGGTGTTCACACTCGCTACTCGTAAGTTTATCCTAAACGTTTATGTATTTGAAATGAAATGAACCCGAATCAAGAATTCAGAAGAATGTATGTATACATAGGATTTATTGAGGTTTAGTTGATTAATTGTGTGATTTGAAAGAATTTTCGTTTTTGTTTCTGTTAATACCCTGTACCAGTGTTGCTTCTACGGAGGTGTTTTAGCATGAAGGGAATTGTTTTCCATGAAAAATGTTACTGTTTTCAGGAAAATAGGTGGTGTTATGGACTATATAGATAATAAATTCAGCAAATTTCATAGTGTTGTGATGAATTTTTGGTGTGTTAATGACTGATGATATGAAAGAATTTCCCTTTTGGTTCCGAAAATACCTTCTACCTTCACGGCAGGGGCGATTTTAGGTGCTATAATTCGGGTACTTGAACACATGGTCTCTCTATAAAACTAGGTATTTTGTGTATATATTTCCTAAAATTAGTATAATAGTATGAACCCATGCTACAAAAAGGCTAAATGGTGCACTTGGTCTAAGGTTGAGTTATTTACCTAGAGTACTAGGGATCAAGTCCCGCTTAATACATTTTTTCCTTCTTTTTCTTAGTGGTGAACCCATGTTCCAGAAATCCTAGGATTCGCCCTGCTTTACGGTGTTACTTCAACTGAGGTGTTTAGCATGAAGGTAATTGTTTTCCGTGAAAATTATTTTTGAAGGAAAATAGGCGGGTTTCTGCTTATTTTCTAGTGTTTGGTTGTTGAATGGACGGTATGAATAAATTTTAGCAAATTGGATAGTGTTTTAATGAACTTTTTGAGTGTTAAAGATTAATGATATGAAAGAATTTCCCTTTTTGGTTCTGTCAATACCATGTACCTTCGCGGTGTTACTTTCACTGAGATGTTTAGCATGAGGGGAATTTTTCCCATGAAAAAATGGTTTTCAGGTAAGTGTTCTCACTTGTTTGTAGGTGAATGGACAATACAAATAATAATTTCAGCAAATTGGATAGTGTTCTGATGAACGTTTTGAGTGTTAAAGATTGATGATATGAAATGATTTTCTTTTTGGTTCCGTCAATACCCTGTACCTTCACGGTGTTACTTCAACTGAGGCGTTTAGCATGAAGGGAATTGTTTTTTATGAAAATCATGAAATAGGTGGTGTTCTCACTAATTTTCTAGTGTTTGGTTGGTGAACAACATAGATAATAATTTTAGCAAATTGGATAGTGTTTTGATGAGTTCCTTAGAGTGTTAAAGATTGATAATAAATCTAAGTGTTGGTTGGAGCAAGTGATATGATGTAAGAGTTGGATGTGTAAAGGAAAATGACTTCCTCGAACATCAGAAATTACTTTTTAAGAAATCAAACTCCAGAAAATGACAGCTCATTCGTTCTATCCTCTGTTCTGTCATTGTTTTGGCTTTCGATCTTGACAATGCCTTGTAAAATATGTCTTCATGGTTGTACCTTTAACTGTTAAATGCACTATATACTTTCCAAGTGTACCACTTGAGCGGATTTCTGGCTGAACTACTCTATACGAGAATACTATTTGATTGTCAAATATGCAAATTATGTAACTTTGGTAAATTTGTCTCAATTCATACTTATTCAGATACGATTTACCTGCTGAATATTCTGTGTTCTTATAATCATGATAATTCTGGTATTGGTTATCCATCATTTTGCTACAATCATCTAGATTGTTGATGAATTAATTAGTCCATGATGTTTTGTGCATAGCTTCTACCATAAGTGCTGGTGAATATACTCATTGAGTATGTTACTCCCTTCCGTCTAGGCTTATTATAAACAAGAATTGCCATGATGTGCAGCTGCTCTTGTTATTACCATACTTGGGAAAGATGGAAACTTCTATAAGTTCATTGTAGTTTTTGTTGAAATGAAGTAGCAGATCTTAGTACTACAATCTTTGACTTTCCGATCAGTGGCATTAGTTTCTTTCGATTTGTATACAGTATATCATTGGTTGGTATTCAAGTGTTAAGTGGGCATGCGGTTTTCGTTTTTCCTATCAGCGGCATTAGTTCCTTTTGTACTAGTATATACTTTTAGTTTTTTGACATATTTGTACAACCTTTCGTTTTGCTCGAAATGTTTGGGCAACAACCCAAATTATTTGTTAAATGGTTTCATGAGATTATAGTACAGACTGACTTGGTCTTGGCAAAATGTTAACATTCACAATCCTCAGATGATACTACTTTTCCGTGATTCTTTTCTTGTTGTCTTCCTTCATCTTGTAACCTTTTTAACAAACTTGGGTCCATCAATTGCTGAGTATTTCAGGAATGCTGGCTAAGTTGAAAAAGGAAAAGACGAAACAATATGAGTAGTGTAACTCATGAGAGTGCGGAAATGAAGAATGTTATGAAGAACCGAGAGAATCATAAACAGCAACTGTCCAGAGATGTCATGCTGGGTAGTGAGCTATGGGCAGATGGCCTGCTTTGTGCCTTTGAATTTGTCGGTGGCCAACGGAAGACAAATGGCTCTGCTAGGGAACCTAAAAAACCACCATTATCTAAATATGGAGCGAGTAATTTCTCACCCAAAGAAGCTGACAAGGATCACATTATAGAACCTTATTGTACAACAGTAAGGTCTCCTGGTAATTATTGGATACCGATAGGCTGGGCTAGAATATCTGAGCTGCTTCAGACAGTGCATATTGATAGTGGTTGGGCGTCTCAGCCTGTTGATTTTACGGATGAGGAAGATGATGATGTCACTGTAGCAGATGTTGCGGCTCCATACTGGCAACGTGCAGTGGGACCCACTTGGTGGTGTCATGTAGCTGCAGGTCACCCTTCCGTTAATGCATGGTTGAACAATGCTCAGTGGCTACATCCCGCCATAAGTATTGCCTTGCGAGATGAAAGCAAGCTGATCAGTGAACGTATGAAGCACCTTCTCTATGAGGTACTTATCTTCTACTCCATAAGTTTAGACTCGAGCAATTCCATACTGCCTTAACAACTTTTGGAAGACTTAACCTCATTTTTGCTCCTAATAGCATCATGATCGCTAACCTATTACATAACCTACCAGGAAATTGTGATAGTTTCCCTTTCTTTTAGTTTTTAGGATGTTCAAGCTCATAAGGATCTAAACATAGGCTATTATTCCTGAAAATGACCTAAAGGATGGTTGACTCTTGATAATTGTGAAAATCTTGGGAAAAAGAGATGCAAGTAATCGTGTTTTATGTTATAAAATTATTTGCCTCGCCAGCTACTTACTTCTATGCCTTCTAGAAGTAGCTTAATAACAAGGCCAATGTTACTGGAATGGTGGTTGGTCTGGCATATTCCATTTAGATAATAGTTCTTCCTGAGATTGCAAAAAGGAGGGGGAGGGGGTCAGGGGTGACTGAGCATAGACAGCAAGTTGAAATTTCTTGCTAAATGGCTGCTTAAGGTTCTGGAAAACCGATTTTGATAGAAAAACACTGAGGTTGCAGTTTGTCTGTTAACTTGGTGACCGGTGATTTGATCTTGTAAACTGTTTTCTCTCCACAGTTTGACTTGAGTTACTTAGTTGTTACTTATCTCGCAAGAACATCATTTAGAGCCAGTGGCTTTATCAACTTATATAGCATCACCCCACAAAACTATTTTGTGCTGTGTCCAGGGACTGCATGATTTTTCTTTGATGCTTCTCAATTTTATTTTTGTGAACTCTGATAAGAACACCAAAAATACAAATAGAGTGTAGTTTGAACAAAAATCTATGAAGGAAAAAGGAGGAAAAGTCAAACTATGAGAGACTGCATTTGCTTTTTCTAAACATTTGTTCTAGTTTTTATGCATGCTCTTAGTTGAAATCTAAATTTGGACCTGAAAAATCTGGTATCCTTAAACATACTTCCTCTGCAGAGCATCATGAATCATCTGTGAAAGGAAAATGAATATTTCTGAAAATGAAGGGGAATTCGTGACAAATCTTTGAAGGATATACCTCTAAAGAATTGCCTCTCGACTAAAATGATACTCCCGCTGTCCCAATTTATTCTTTTTTAGTCAGTCCCAAAAAGAATGACACTATTTATTAACAATTTAACTTTAAACTTCTCATTTTAAAGATGATTTTTAGCCACACAAATATCTATGGCTTATTTTGGACCACAAGTTTCAAAAGTCTTGCTTTCATTCTTAAACTCCGTGTCCAGTCAAACACCTTCACATAAATTGGGACGGAGGGAGTAGTTATATTTCCGTGTGAAAACTATGTCCGCAAATTTGAGCTTATAGTCACTTCACTTGTTGCTTTGGGTGCAGGTGCCGGTTAGAGTTGCTGGCGGATTACTGTTTGAGCTCTTGGGGCAGTCAGTTGGTGATCCTTATATTGCAGAAGATGATATTCCAGCTGTTATACGATCGTGGCAAGCACAGAACTTCTTGTTAACTGCATTGCATGTTAAAGGATCTGCATCAAATATCAACGTGATAGGTATTGCAGAAGTCCAGGTTTGTCAATGATCATGTATAATGCTATCCTACTGCCTATTAGCCTATTTGGCCAAGCTTCTAAAATCAGCTTATTTTGAAAAGTGCTTTCAAAAACGTACTTTTTGTGAGAAGCAATTTGTGTTTGACTAATTAATTTGAAAAGACTTTGAGCAGCAATTAATGTTTGATTAAGCTTTTAAAAAGTGCTTCTAAGTGTATTTTCTAGGGATCTAGTAGCTCAGTTGGTTGACTACCTGAACTTTCACCTTGTTGGTGAAGGTTCGGATCCCACGTTGTAATCCCCTCCCCATTTCCCCACCTACCCCCTATGTACTAATTGTTTTTTAAAAAAGTGTATTTTCTCAAAAAGTGCTTTTCAAAATTACTTTTGGCAAGAAGCTACTTTTTTTCAGCTTCGCTTCTACTCAAAAACACTTTTTCTTCTCCTAAAAGCTTGGCCAAACAGGCTAATAATATTGCATTTTGCATTACTAGAGAGAGGAATAAAAATCTTGAGGCTTAGATTTTTTGGTGAAACTCATAGTTTAATGATGTACTCGTAGGAACTACTTGCTGCGGGCTCTGGTAATGTCCCACGAACAATTCATGAAGTAGTAGCACTCCTAGCTTGTCGCCTGGCCCGGTGGGACGACAGGTGTCAATTTTCTCTTGTTTCAATCAACCTATTTCTCTTTTGACTACATGTTCTAGTAAAAGAAATCCCATGTTTATTACTCCCATTTCTTAATTTGCCTAAATCTTTTGAATTCATTCTCCTTGTCTAATACAAAAAGCTTGAAGCCGCTCGAAAAGGGAGATAATTACTGATAAGCGTGTAGTCTTGATTCTACATCAAATATATTTTTTCTTTATGTTCTTGGTCTCTTTGTTGGTTTTTAAGCCCTTTGGCGCAGGTTCCTTTTTTTTGGATGTCTTTTATAGTTTTCCTTCCTTTTCGCATTTTAGATCTTGCTTTTGTTACTTTACACAGAATTATGTTCTTGATATTGTTTCAGTTATTACTAGTTCCTCTGGATTTTAAAGAATCATATCTTCTTGTTTCGTACAATTCACCTTTTGATTTTTCCATCTCAGGGAAATGATGCATTTTCTTTTTCTCTTTCTTTCTTTAGATGGTATCAATTATACTAAACATCATCAGTAAAATTTATAAATTATCTTAGTAAATAAAAATTGATCAAGATGTGAACTTAGTGCTTTGGGTGGGAATAACATGTTCATACCATAACCTTAATGAATACTTGTGTAAATTGTTCTAAACAGTGACTGTTCTTTTTTTCTTTTTCTTTTTCTTTTTCTTTTTCTTGTTAAGATACATTAAGTTGATTCTAAAATTATCATTGTTTTGCTTTCTGTTCCACCCATCTCCTGTCTTTGAACAATCTTTACATTTCAGGCTACTTAACTTTGTCAAAAGTTGCAACTTTTACTGTTAGTTTCCAATTGCTTCATACGCCATGAGCATGGTTGCACTTTATACAATACCACTAGCTTTTGATTTGTCATTTATGATGCATGACTAGTAGGTAGTTGAGCATAGTCCCGCTTATCCTTCCATACTAGTAGTCGTAATAGTACTCTTGTAGTTTCTTGTCCTTCGATCTCTGCTTCTATTTGTTGTTTCTTGTTCTTTGACTATTGTTTTACTTTGTGGTTGTTACTGCTCCTTCTTGTGGTCGTTACTGCTCTGTCATGCTTGTATAGTATGTTGCCATGGTTTATTCGTTTCTGTTATTTCTTTTTTTATACTGCTTTGAATTGCTTGTCCTTATCCCGAGGGTCTACCGGAAATAACCACTCTACCTCTCAAGGTAGGGGTAAGGACTGCGTACGCTCTACCCTTCCCAGACCCCACTTTGTGGGATTTCACTGGGTATGTTGTTATTGTTGATGCATGGCTAAATGTCGCTTGGTATTCTGATTGTGAATTCAACTAATACACATTTTTTTAGGTTATATCGGAAGTATATTTTTGGGGCAGCTGATGAAGCTGAACTGAAGTTCATGAACAGGTTTTTCCACTTACGATTATGAACTGCTTTTGCGATAAAATTGAAATTCTGCTGCCTTTGATTTAGTTAATGACATCTATTAGAAACTTATGAAGTATCCCTGCTGGACAGGAGAAACCATGAAGATGTGCAGTTGTTCAGTGTAATTTTGAATCAAGAGATTAGAAGGCTGTCAACACAGGTACCTTTAGTTTCATGGTTGCAGGAAATTGATCCCTCAAAGCATAAAAACCGTGCTTATTCCAGTTGACGCCAAAGCCAATGAGTAAAAGAGAAATGTAGGAAAGCAACTAAGAGAGTGTTTGGCTAAGCTTATAAGCTGGTCAAACTAGCTTATAAGTACTTTTTAGCTTATCTACACGTTTGGTAGACTCCAAAGTGCTTATAAGCCAAAAAAAAAAATGCTTATAAGCCAAAATCCACCGGAAGTCATAAGTTGGTGAACTTGTGGCTTTTCAGCTTATAAGCACTTTTGGTTTGACCAAGTATTTTACTATTTTATGCTTAATATTTTTTTCTAATTCTGGTGGTGGAATGATAAAGTTCAAAAGAAGGTGGAAGCAAAGAAAGTGGCGTATGCGAAATTGGTAGAAAGCAAGTATGAGGGGGAGAAGTGGACGAATAGGGAATTATATAAGATGGCGAGGAAGGAGGAAAAGCTAGCGGTTACGGCGACGAGAACGGTGGCTTTTGAACGCCTGTATGTGGAATTGGAGGAAAAAGGCGGGGATAAGAAGTTGTACAGACTAGCCAAGGCAAGGGAGAGGAGGAGGAACCGTGACTTGGATCACGTGAGGTGCATCAAGGATGAGGACGACAAAGTACTGGTGGAGGATGCGCATATTAGACGGAGGTGACAATCTTACTTCCATAAAGTCTTGAACAAAGAAGGAGATAAAGATATTGTGCTGGGAGATCTGGAGCAATCCGAAAGGTACCGGAATTTTGGATATTGTAGAAGTATTAAGGTTGATGACGTTAAATGTGTTGTTCGCAGGATGCGCAGGGGACAAGCGACCGGACCTGATGAGATCCCAGTTGAATTTTGGAAGCGCGCAGGTTTGGATTGGCTGACTAAGTTGTGTAATGCCATTTTTAAGACGGCAAGAATGCCCGAAGAATGGAGATGGAGTACAATGATTCCTTTGTACAAGAACAAAGGTGACATCCAGAGTTGCAACAACTATGGGGGTATCAAGCTGCTAAGCCACATTATGAAAGTTTGGGAAAGGGTCGTGGAGATGAGGATGAGAAGAGGCGTGTCTATTTCCGAGAACCAGTTTGGATTCATGTCGGGGCATTCGACTACAGAAGCCATTCATCTTATTAGGAGGTTGGTGGAGCAGTATAGGGTGAGGATTTTCATCGACCTCGAGAAGGCATACGATAAAGTCCCTAGAGAGGTTCTATAGAGATGTTTGGAGGTTAGAGGTATACATGTGGCATACACTAGGGCGATCAAGGATATGTATGATGGAGCCAAGATTAGGGTACGGACAGTAGGAGGAGACTCGGAGCACTTTCCAGTGATGATGGGGCTGCACCAGGGATCAACTCTTAGCCCATTCTTATTTGTCTTGGTGATGGATGGAATGACGCATCAAATTCAAAGAGTGGTGCCATGGTGTATGTTATTCGCAGATGACATAGTCCTGATTGATGAGACTTGCAGCGGAGTGAACGCTAAGCTGGAGGTTTGGAGATAGACTCTGGAATTCAAAGGGTTCAGGCTGAGTAGGACCAAGACAGAATACTTGGAGTGCAAGTTCAGTAACGGGAGCGACCATGAGACAGGCGTGGAGGTGAGGCTTGGTACTCAGGTCATTCCAAAGAAAGGAAGCTTCAAGTCGTGTTTATTATCCAAGAGAATGGAGAGATTGATGACGATATCACACATCGTATTGGTGCAGAGTGGATGAAATGGAGGCTCGCATATGGAGTCTTGTGTGATAAAAAGGTGCCACAAAAACTTAAAGGCAAGTTCTGTAGGGTAGTGGTTAGACTGACTATGTTGTATGAGGTGGAGCGTTGGCCAGTCAAGACTTTGCACATCCAAAAGATGAAAGTTGCGGATATGAGGATGATGAGATGGATATGTGGGCATACAAGGAAGGATATGATTAGAAATTATGATATTCGGGACAGAGTGGGAGTGGCCTCGGTGGAGGATAAGATGCGGGAAGTGAGGTTGAGATGATTTTGGGCATGTGCAGAGGAGAGGCACAAATGCCTCAGTGCGGAGGTGTGAGAGGTTGGCTATGGACGAGTTCAGGAGGAGTAGGGGTAGGCCGGAGAAGTATTGGGAAAATGTGATTAGATGGGATATGACGCATGTGCAACTTACCGAGGACATGACCTTAGATAGGGGATTGTGGAGGACACAGATTAGGGTAATAGGTAGTTGAGCGTAGTCCTACTTACGCTTACATACTGGTAGTTGTAGTGTTATTATTGTAGCCCTACTTAGCCTATCATACTAGTAGGTGCAATATTGTTTTATATCCCTTCTCTTTTTGCTGCCGTATGTTCTTTTGTATACTTTGTTTATCTTATTTAACTGTGTTAGTTACTGCTTCTTTTTTCAGCATGCTTTATAATGGCTTATTTGCTTTCGTTACTCTCATTTCCATACTGCTTTAAATTTCTTGTCCGGGTATGACCCTTTCTCTTGCTTTGCTTGTGCTTATGCTTTGTCTTGAGCCAAGGGTCTTTCGAAAACAACCTCTCTACTTACCAAGGTAGGGGTAATGTGTGCGTACAATTTACCCTCTCCAGACCCCATGTTGTGGGACTTCAGTGGGTAGGTTGTTGTCTCAAAATATCTTTCCCAAAACAACACTCCCTAACTTCCTCTCCACTCCGTATTCGTCGTTCATACTGATAATTTTAAATTTATAATTTTTTACAAGAAAATTAAGGAAATTTTGGTCATTCTAACAAAAGAACAACTTATCAACATTTTTTACCAAACACATCAACGGCTTATTAACAGTTTCAGCACTTAAAAATGTTTTCCAACACTTAAAGCTTATCGACTATTTACTATCAGCTAATCCTAACATGCTCTAATTTCACACTAAGAAAGCTTATCACAAGCTGACTCTTCCTCCTTGGTCATATGGAAAGCATGCTGATTAATAGTGAAAAGACAACAAGACCAATTTGAACTTTTCTGCTTTTCTGCAAAAGTATAACACTATATATGTCATCCAAGTTTTCCCTACTTGTTGCCTTGATTTTTGCATGATATAGAACTATCCATAAACTTCCTCTCATCTTTGAGAGGATTTTGTATTTCAGCCTAGTGTTTAAAAGCGTGTTATGTGTCAGAGTTGAACCAGCATTCTCTCTCTTTTTCTGCAAGGTTATACGAGTAAAATGGTCTTTACATGCAAGAGAAGAGATTGTATTCGAGCTTCTCCAACATCTTAGGGGAAATGCTGCAAGGAGTTTGCTTCAAGGAATAGTAAAAAGTACAAGACAAATGATTGAAGAGCAAGAAGCGGTTCGTGGCCGCTTATTTACAATTCAAGATGTCACGCAGAGTACTGTCCGTGCATGGTTACAGGTGCCATAAGTTTATTCACATATGATAAATTCTATTCCGAATAAGTGATTTAAGTTAAAAACTTCCTTGTCTATTTCTTTAACTATCAAATGCGCTTGATAATGAAGTAATTAGCTATATCGGATATCAGTTTAATGTTCCACAACATATCTACAACAACAACATACCCAGTGTAATCTCACAAAGTGGGGGTTGGGGAGGGTAGGATGTATGCAGACCTTACATCTACCTTTGTGGGGCAGAGAGGTTGTTTCCGATAGACCCTCGGTTCAACCACAACACATCTAGGTGATCTTATTTATGACAAAGAGTTAATATATTCTTGAATGAAAACACCTGTATGGTTAGCCAGGAAAACTGGTGGCAGGTCGCCTTTGGAAATTAATTGCTAGAGAATGAATATAACATGTCTTGTATAAGCAAAGAGAGACTATTTAGAGTTTTCAAGTTTTTGAACCGAAAGTGTGTGTGTGTGCTGATTTTGCAAAAAAGTTGATTTTCCGTGTATTCCGATTGAGCTTTTACTCTGAAACTCTTTAACTTCAGGATCGGAGCCTTCGAGTCCAACATAATCTAGGAGTTTTTGGGGGCTGTGGACTAGTTCTTTCTATTATAACTGGGCTTTTTGGGATAAACGTTGATGGAATTCCTGGAAACGGGGGATCCCCATATGCATTTGCCTTCTTCTCTCTCGCCCTCGTCTTACTAGGAGCTGGTTTGATTGCTATTGGATTGATCTATCTTGGATTGCAAAAACCATTCGTCGAGGAGCAGGTCGAGGTGAGGAAACTAGAGTTACAAGAACTCGTCAAGATGTTCCAGCATGAGGCCGAATCACATGCTCAGGTTCGAAAGGATGGTTCAGGAACCAAGAAGCCAGTTGGTCCTACAGGCACAATATCAGATGGAGACAAATATGTTTTCATTAGTTGATCATAACACAGAAATGCCAAGTTGTCTTGTCACAACTGGTAAAAGGAAGGAATTTAACTGTTAACTGCGTAGATAGAATACTTCTGTTGCTTTCATAAGTTGAATTGTACAGGGGCAATCCTAGTTGCTCTCTTTGTTCTGTTTATATGACAAAACAGAAAGGAGGGCTAATTCCAAATTAAATGATAGTTGAGCACTTAGATTTTGTATTTGCATTTGCATTTCTCTCAAGTCTTGAAACCAATAAATTTTGTACCATAAGATATGATATCATCATTCAAGACACAAAATCAACCAAATTATTCGCAAGTGTTCTCATCTTTGTTGGTTCTGGATTAACACACATTGCTGAATGAGTTGGTTACATATGTTCTTGCTAGATGAGGCAATGGGAAAGAAATCACATATAGTCACTTTTCAGTTCCCTATAATTGAAAAATAATCACTATTTTGGAGTTTCAAATATCACATGTAAAAACTCAAGACATCACTGTGGAAATAGTACATTTTCAAAAGATGGGGCCGAAAAGTGGACGGTGGGTGCTATATTCTATTCTGAGGCAATTGCTTGTAACAGGATTAATATTTTGAAGTTTCACTTGCGAATTTTGAAACTTCAAGAAAGTAACTATTTTTCAAAGACGGAGTTGATAAATGGCCTATGAATGTTATTTCTATTCGATGCATTTGCTTGAAACAAGATAAAAAAGTTTATTGATAAGTAGAGTTGGCTTGGTTCTAGCCATCAAAATAGGTTGTTTAACCTCGTAATTTTTAAAAATAATTAAGTTGGGTTTGTATAGGGCAAATTTTGTATAATATAGTTGTACGAATTATAGTATGACACGTGGAGCACGGTGCTGAGTCAGGATCACGTCAGCCTAAGGCACAACCGACTAGATATGCGTGGTACCCAGAGCGACACAAGCATGACTGGTACCAGTAATACAAAAGGTTGAGAGTCGTTTGAATCGCAATGGACGATCGTTACTAAAATCGGTCATATGTCTTCCAATGGTGCTTTAATGACATTTATTGAGATATTGATTGTCCAATTATTACAACATTCGTTCTCCTGTATTAATAAGAGCATATTTCGTGGATTGTGTACCCATGTAGCTCATGTATAAATAGGGCACATTGTTCCCTTTTAAATCATCACATTCTAGTTATTACAAGATACTTGCTCATATTCTGTCGATTTATGTACTTACATACAAGTTACCGTAGCTTTGTATAGAAGTTGTCACAAGGCTCAGGTTAATCATCACTTTACTTTGTCGTATTATTACTTGTTTTCAGTATAATTCATTTAGAATTTCTATCTAACGTGTCTTGATATTCACGTGTCCTTGACCACGTATACAAATTCAACTGTAACGTTTTATGGGTAAACAATTCGGCGCCCACCATGGTGCCTGGACAATTGTGGTGTCACAAGTGACCCCTCTACTAATCTATTTTTTTTTAAGTCTTATTCTTTGTTCAGATTAGTCAGATGACAGGAATAGGAGAAAGCAGCCACAATATCGGGGATAACACAAATAATCTTAGGTCGGATGGTTTACCGATAGGAATCACGAGACTCGAAGACCTGATGTTTACCGACGGAGTTACATCCGGAGATGGACAAACTCGGCATGAGGATGTTTCCACTGACGAAACACCTGAAGAAGCTATACAGAATCTTTGCGCACAGAACGCCGCAATGAGTGAGGAGTTGGAGAGTCTGATGTGGTTTCAAGAGGAGTTCATGTCCAAATATACCGGCAGTCTCCAACAGGGGAACTGGTGCGTCCACCAAATGCAAATGGAGAAACCGGTAATGATCAAATGAGATTAGAAAATGATGGTCCAGAGAGTGAAGCTTCCCCTGGAAATTCGTTTCAGGAGAAGGTCTTGAAATTCATGAAAGACATGACGAGCAAAGTTGATACCAATGCAAATAAGGCGGAAGAAACCGCCCAGGAGTTCCGGCGCCAGTTCAGCCAAATGTCGAGGGCTCTTCTTGTGGTTGATGGTCCAGATGCGATGAAATACATTCAGTTGGCATATAAGCCAGAGGCTGCACCCGAACTGATCCGCAAAAGGGTCAAAATGCCTTTATAGCCAAATATGATGGAACTACTGATCCACAAGAGCATATAACAGCCTATACTACGGCCATGAAAGGAAATTATCTAAGAAAACACGAAATAGAATCAGTTTTGATAAAAAAGTTTGCTGAAACACTTGCTAAGGGAGCTTTGACATGGTATTCACAACTCTCTGAGCATTCAATCTGTTCGTTCGCCCAGTTCACCGACATGTTCATAAAGGCTCATACGGGGGTCCGGAAGGTGAAAACACGCAATATAGATATCTTTCGCATTGCGCAAGGAGAGTCAGAACTCTTTAAGGACTTTTTTACACAATTCCAGATATAACGAATGTTGTTACCGGCAATCCTGGACGAATGGGCTGTGAAGGCTTTCGCAAAAGGTTTGAATCTGGCAAGTTCGGATGCCTCCCAGAAGCTCAAGGAAAAATTCTTGGAGTTCCAGGCAACAACTTGAAAAGATGTGCAAAATCGGTATGAGTCCAAGATCCTGATTGAAGATGATATGCTCGAAACTAGGGCCGGGAGTATCTTTGTCAAGTCAGATAAAGGAACCGAAATCGACCAGAATTCCTTGAAAAATTGTTATCAACCTTATCCTATCCCCGGAAAGCAGGGGTATGGACAAGGTTTTAGCTCTTTTGAAAAATCAAATAACAAATGAGGTTCTGGACGAAGCAATAAGGGATTGGTGAATTCTGATAAAGAAAATTCATCTAACTCTAATAAGGGTACTAGGTACCCGAAGTTATCCGAGCACAACTTCAGTATAGATGAAGAGCAAATGGTGGCGGTGTTGAAAACACATCCGGTGTCCCAGCCACTAAAACCACTGCAATAAAATCCTAGCAAAAGAGACCAATCCATTTGGTATTATTTCCACTGCAATAAAATCCTAGCAAAAATAATGGCAAGAATCGATGCAACAACAATAGTGGTGGCCGGATCAGTGGTGGCGGCGGTGGTGGCCCTCGGGGAAGTGGACATCAGCAGCAAAATTGGGCCCAGCAGTGGGCCCCTATGCAATGGAACTGGGCCAGCCCATATGGGCCATACAATGGCTATTTTCTAGGCCATTATCTGGGAAACTGGGCCTAGTTTTCCCAACAACCTAGGCCCAGTTTCTCGGGTCCAGGCTCGGCAAACAAGCAATTTTCTGTGCCGGAGCAGCAAGCCAGTGTGCTTGGGCCTCGACCTCCGCAAGCCCATTATACAGTGGGCCCTACACCTACCGACATTGAAGTCGCTATGCACACACTTGAATTAAATCCCCCGAACACAAATTGGTACATGGACACCGGAGCCACTACCCATATGACGTCCGACCAAGGTACTCTCTCGTCTTATTCCAATTTGAGCAGGAATCGGTAATATATTCCAATTTGTGGTTACGGTCATAAAACTTTGTCTACCCCCATCCACCTCTTGTCTTGAAAAATACCCTTCATGCCCCTAAGTTAATTAAAAATTTGGTGCCTGTCCGTAATTTCACCACTGATAATTTTGTTTCTGTTGAATTTTATCCCTTTGGGTTTTTTGTGAACGATTCTAAGACGGGGATTTCTCTCATGAGATGTGATAGTTGGAGAGATCTTTATCCTATCATGCCCACTTTCGGTCTCTCGAGTCCAACCTTGCCATCATCTTTTGCAACCCTTGCTCCTTCCTTGTGGCATACTTGTCTAGGTCATTCGGGGTCGTCTATTTTGTCTTCCTTAGATAAAAACAATTTAATTTCTTGTAAGGGTACGCGTAGTACTCCGATTTGTCAATCTTGTTTTTTATGAAAAAATGTTAGATTGTCGTTTGTCGACTCTAATTCTCGTACTTTAATGTCATTTGATATTATTTATGGACATCTCCCATTATCAGTTCTTTGGGCCATTATTATATTCTTTTTTTGGATGATTATTCTAATTTTTTATGGACTTTTCCGTTAACGAAAAAATCTCATATTTTTTTCACCTTTTTAAAATTTAGAGCTTTCATCTGTATCCAATTTGAGCGGGACATTAAGAATATTCAATGTGATAATAGGAAAGAATATGATAATGGGTTGTTTAAAGAGTTTTGTGCTAATAATGGTATTAATTTTCGTTTCTCTTGTCCTCATACGTCCTCACAGAATGGGAAAGCCGAACGCAAAATTCGTACCATTAATAACATTGTCCGAACTTTATTGGTCCATTCTTCCGCCCCTCCGTCCTTTTGGCATCATGCTCTACAAATGACTACTTATCTCCTTAACATTCTTCCTACCAAAGGTTTGGCATATTCTTCCTCTCTTCAAATATTATATAATAAGACTCTTTCGTATTCACATCTTCGGGTCTTTGGGTGCTTATGTTATCCACTATTTCCGTCCACCACAATTAACAAACTTCAGGCCCAGTCTACCCCTTGTGTGTTTTTGGTTTATCCGTCTAATCATCGTGGTTATAAATGTTTTAATTTATCGTCTAATAAAATCATCATTAGTAGCCATGTTATTTTTGATGAATCCCAATTTCTGTTTGCTAAAGTGAGTAATCTCGTGCCTGGTTCGTATAATTTTTTGGATGACGATGTCTCCCCGTATATTTTCCACCATTTATCGGACATGTCCCGCACCTAAAATCCACCACGGACAAAGTGCCGCCGGGTCTACGATATCGCCACCACCATCTCTTTGTTCCCGGTCCGATGATTGGGCCAGATTCGGTAATTGGGCCAGTTACCCAGCCTAATACCGAAACTGGTCCAGTCTCGGGTTCTTTCGTCACTGCCAGTTACCGTGTTGGGCCAGCAGGCCCACTGCCTGCTGGCAAGTCCGTCACATGTCCCGATATTTCCCAAAATCCGCCCAATTCTCCCTCCGAGTCAAAAATCAGTCACTCGTAGTCAACGGGGTATTTTTGGGCCTGCTGGCAAGTCCGTCACATGTCCCGATATTTTCCAAAATTCGCCCAATTCTCCCCCGAGTCAAAGATCAGTCACTCGTCAACGTGGTATTTTTAAACCAAAAAGATATTTTAATTTAAATACTAACGTTCTTAAATCACTCATACCCCGTAATCCTGTATCTGCTTTAAATGACCCGAATTGGAAAATTGCTATGAACGACAAATATAATGCTTTTATTGATAATAAGACGTGGGAGTTGGTGCCCCGTCAATCTGGTGTTAATATTATTCTGTCTATGTGGATTTTTGCTCATAAGGACAATTATGACGGTTCTTTTGCGAGGCATAAAGCTCGTCTTGTAGGCGATGGTAAGACTCAGCAGGTTGGTCTGGATTGTGGTGAGACATTTAGTCCGATGGTCAAGCCGGCTAGCATTCGTATTGTGCTCAGCTTAGCTCTTTCGAAAGCATGGCCCATTCATCAACTAGATGTGAATAATGATTTCTTACATGGTGATCTTAAGGAGACAGTCTATATGCATCAGCCCTTAGGGTTTCGGGATCCCAAATATCCACATCATGCATGTTTATTGAAGAAGTCCTTGTATGTGCTTAAGCAATCCCCACGGGCTTAGTATAAGAGGTTTACAGACTATGTTTCGACTATTGGGTTTTCTCACAGCATATCAGATAATTCATTGTTCATATATCGTCGTGGTTCTTCTCTGGCTTATATGTGAATGATATTATCTTGACTGCCTCTTCTGATGCATTATGCCAGTCTATCATGACAATACTCAGTTCTCCACTAACCGGTTCGTATGTCTTATAAATATTTCTATCTTTATAGATATGAATGGTTGCACCAGTATCGTACCAGCATCCACTACCATGATCTGTAACAGTGTTGGCCACTTGCACTACAGCGATAAGCTTGCTTTTGTCATCGACCATATTCGCTTCATTTTTAATTTGTTTCTTTCGTTGACGACAGTCACGGGCATAGTGGCCGGATTTCTTACAGAAGTAGCAATTTCCCTTCTTTTTATCTTTCTTGTTGGGATCTTTCTTCTTAAACCGAGTATCAATCTTAGGTTTCAAAAAATTCAATTTTTTCGATTCGTCCACACTATTAATCTTAGAATGATTTTCAGTTTGCTGACTATCCTTAATCTCTCGTTTACGAGCATCTTCTTCAATACGAAGATGACATTGTAAACCTTCTCAGTCATAGTCAGTTTCAGCATGCTTAAGTTTCTTTTTGTAATCATTCCAAGAAGGGGGAAGACGAGAAATAATAACCCCAACAACGAATGAAGATACAAGGTCAATTCCAACATCTTTAAGATGATTAACAATAAGTAAAAGTTCACTTACCTGGGCAATAATTGACTTACTATCAACCATCTTAAAGTCCATGAAATTACAGATCAAAAGTTTCTTGTTACTCGCTTCAGAAATTTTGTACTTGTTTTCGAGCGCAGTCCACAATTCCTTTGTTGTTTAAAGACTTCGATGGGCATTGTAAACATTGGCTCCTAGAACATTCAGAATATGACCACGACACATAAAATCATCCTCTTGACGTTTCTTCCATTTGGCCTTCAATTCATCGTTGTCCATTGGAGTCGCATCAGAAATTTCCTCCAAATCATCTTCAAGGATGTACCATAACTTGATAGTCATCACGAAAAATTTGATAGTCTCTTGCCAACGAGTAAAACCCTCACCATCAAAACATTCTAAACGATTCAAAGTCTGGTTCATTACTTGCAATGATTGAGCAGCAATTGAAGTTTCACCTTCTATGTCGTTAATTGTCTAAAAATGTTGTAAAATATGGTACTAACAGGATGAAACATAGACACCGAATTGTTGTTCTCTGACTTCAAGGCTCTTATGCAGATTCTTTTAGACAATTATTTCGACCCTTCCCAATAAATTGACGAGTACAATAGGTCACATAAATATTGCCTTCAGGATACAATGAAGCCCTTACAACGATGTTGAGTTCAAAGTTTGTACTCCCTTGATTCAACCAAGAACACAATATGAAGTTTCTGATGATGCTTAGGAAAGAAAAGAAAAACAGAAATTTTGATTCTTTTCAACAGAAGTTTTGATTATTTTTCAACAGAAGTTTTGATTCTTTTCATCATAAGTTTTGATTATTTTTCATCTCTATTATCTGAAAATTTAGGGAAGCTTTTTTCTTAAAAGACTTTCTGCGACCGGTGAGAAAGCGGATTGATTCTTGAAAATGCTTATTTAAGCTATTACTTTAGAAGCTGACTTTCAAATGAGAAAACATCTTTACTACTTATAGAGATTTCACATCCATTGGTGATGCTTTTTTCATCAACAACAGACACCTTAGAAGAGGCATCAATGGTGGCTATTGAGAAATGTTGCGTCTGTTCAAATTCAAAATAAATATGAATTATGTTAACAGACTCCCCCTAATTTTGAAGGTACATCAATGATGACTTTTTATTTTACTGAAAATATCCAACATAATACTCCATGGTTTGAGTCGGCATCTCTTATCACGGTGGTTATGAGAGATAGGGGACCTATTATTATTATTCAAAGAAGACTTTTTTTTCCACTTGGATTTTCAACTCAGCCAAAAAAATATTGCTCTCTCCGTTCGTTCCTTTTTGGTCAGTCGCAAAAAAAAAGATACTTTTATATATTTAGAAATACTTCAATTTCAACTTTATGAGATGATTTACGGCCATAAAAATATTTAAGGCTTGTTTTACCATAAATTTTAAAAGTATTCATTTCTTTCATAAACTATGTGTCCAATCAAACACCCTCGTATAAAAGGGGACGAAGAAAGTATTTTATAGAAAAAAACTCAAATATGCCATCGAACTATAAGAAATGACTCATTTATGTGACTCGTTAATAATTTAGCTCATTTATGTCATTACCGTTATCAAAATGACTCATACATAACATTTTTCATTATCGCCGACGTTAATGAAAAATGATATTATAAAATCAACGCTAATGAAAATGACATGAATGAATCAAACTATTAACGAGTAGTATAAATAAGCCAAATTATTAACGAGTAGTATAAATAAAACATTTTCCATAATTCAATCATATATTTGAACTTTTTTCCGTATTTTAGACGAGCTTATATTATATATGAGGTGTAATCGGTAAAGGCAAAAGTGAACCATTTTGCTAACGTGAGAGTAATTTTGCACCCAAAAGCAAATAGAGGACATAATTACTTTATTTCCAATAGCCGGAATCAATGGCGTCTCCGGCGATCCATAGATCAACACACTTATCATCCTCTACACCTCCATCTCCTCTTCAACGCCTCTCAACTTTCAAAGACCGATCTACCCCTACTCCGACCACCGCCTCTGCCACCCCCTCCCCACTCGATTCCTTCACATCCGATCCAATTTTCTCCTCATTTCTCTCCTCCGACTTCGATTCCACTCGTTTCTCCTCCGCCGCACTTTCCTCCGGCTCCGCCGCATCCCGTATCGAGAAGCTTCAAGAAGGTGTCAATCTCCTTAACCACCAGCTCCGTACCGAAGTCCTTACACGTCATCACGATCTACTTAATCAACTCACTTCATTACGCGCCGCTGAACACGCGCTCTCCACTCTCCGTTCCTCCGTTTCCTCTCTTCAATCCTCACTTAAACGTACCCGATCCGAACTCTCCGACCCGCACCAAGTAATAGCAGTAAAAACACTTCAGTTATCTAATCTTCATTCCGCTACTGAGCTTCTTCAGTCTACAATTCGGACTATTCGATTGTCGAAAAAGCTCAGGGATTTGATAGATTCGGGTCATGAAAACCCAGAAAAATTGGATCTTTCGAAAGGGGCACAGTTGCATTTTGAGATATTGTCTATTTATAATGAGTATCATTTAGCTGGGATTGATGTGGTTGATTTGGAGCTTAAATGGGTACTTGAAATTGGGGGGAAATTACGTTCCGAGGGAATGAAAGTATTGGAAAAGGGGCTCGAGGGTTTGAATCAAGCTGAAGTTGGAGCTGGGCTTCAAGTGTTTTATAATATGGGGGAGTTGAGGGGAACTGTGGATGGGTTGGTTAGTAAGTATAAGGGAATGGGAGTTAAGAGTATAACGACGGCTTTGGATATGAAAGCTATTTCCGTTGGTGGGGGATTTGGTGGGCCGGGAGGCGTGCAGAGAAGTGGGACACCACAGTTTGGGGGAAGTGCTAAGGCCAAGGATGCGTTGTGGCAAAGGATGAATAGTTGTATGGATCATTTGCATTCGATTGTGGTTGCTGTTTGGCATTTGCAGAGAGTTCTGTCAAAGAAAAGAGACCCCTTTACACATGTCTTACTGCTTGATGAGGTCATGCAGGTGTGTGTGAATGTATTTCTAGTTGATATGAATTGTTTTGAAGAATTTATACTATGTGATGCGTTTCTTATCGTGAGTTATTTGTAGACTGAAATGTCATGATTGAATCTGTTGCCCCGTGTTGGAAACTTAGAATTGCTAAAACTGCATAATAATTTTATAGCTAGATAGAAGCAATGGAACACCAACTTGGTACCAAATGAAATGAATATAACCTGATGTAGTTACATTCAGGATATGTAAAAGGAATACTCTCTGGAAAACAATGAAATCAGCTGAAATCATGTTAAGTACTAATAGACTGTCTTTACTACTTCCAATTATATATGTGTTTTGTTGTTGTGGATATCCTTTTGTCCGGATTCTGATCCTGTGTTTGAGGATGAGTTGTGTGGAAATTAAAAGGAAAAAGATAGTTTATATTAAGTTTAGTAGTATGTGAAATGGTTTTGTGCTAGCAAAAGTACAATGATGAGTAACTTCATAAAAAAAGGTATAGTATGGTGAGTACTACTTATTAAGGAATGGTTGAATCTGATAGCAAATGAAAGGATAGTTTCTTCTTTTGGCTATCCCCAGAGAGCTTTCACAAAGTTTCGTGACTCATGATAGTATTTAGCTTGAATCTGATGCTGGTGCCCCGTTTTGGAAACTTAGGTTTGGTAAAACTTGATGAAATTTATCTCTACTGATCAAGGAAAAGAATTTAATGGTTTAGGAAAGACAGAACAGTACAAACCAGAAGGAATGCACCCTCATTTTAGGTGGTGAAATATCATCTCCTTATTACTTTCTAGTGAGATTGCTTTGGTGTAAAGCTTGATAGTTCTTACTTATCCAAACAAAAGCTTGAGAGTTTTAGAAGCTTGGATGAAAAAGTAACAGAGAGTAGGGTTGTCTTACTGCAACAATTGCTGCCTCCTTTCTGTGTAAAGGCTCACTCATCTGTAATCTGTTTGATTTATGCCCTCTAGCCACTAATTTACTTAATAATGAACTGGCCGCTGGCTAAGGATAGGAGGAATTTTCTAGATTTACTTCAATACAGTGAACTCTTATGTATGGCCATGCTTCAATTTTCCTTTTCTTTTTCCTCCTAAATATCGACTATGTTTTGATTGCAAATATGCTAGAAATTTCACATAAGTTCATCTGGTGTTGTGTGATGATGTGACGGCATGGAAATCATAAGAAAGCAAGGATGGCACCCCTTAATAGTTAATAATATAACTGATTCAGAGATTTAATCCCCCCATGTACCCAGTTAGAAACTGAATTGTCTCGATAACCCAAGCAATATTTTTTGGGGGATTGTGGGGGGGGGGGGGGGGGCAGTAATGTTTCAGGCACGCCCCTTCCTTGGGTACACTTGAGCTCTTGGTCAAGTACATTTTTCCAACTGGATTCAAAATATAAAAATTCAAATAGACAATTAAACAGTGTTTCATTTTTTTTTTCATTCTTATAGATTGATTTGTTGTTTTTTCTATGTGGCTGCTTACATTACTACACATTTATCAGGAAGGTGATCCGATATTGACAGATCGTGTTTGGGAGGCATTGGTTAAATCTTTTGCTAACCAAATGAAGTCCACTTTCACCACATCAAGTTTTGTTAAGGAGATATTCACTGTTGGGTATCCAAAACTCTTCTCTATGTTAGAAAACCTGCTTGAAAGAATTTCACGTGATACAGATGTCAAAGGAGTTCCACCAGCTCTCAGTTCAGAAGCAAAGGACCAAATGTTATCCTCCATTGAGATATTCCAGACTGCTTTTCTAACCCTCTGTCTAAGTCGTCTTTCGGAACTCGTTAATAATGTATTTCCAGTGTCTAGTCGTGGCAGTGTTCCCTCAAAAGAACATATCTCAAGGATTATATCAAGAATTCAAGAAGAAATAGAAGCCGTCCAGATGGATGCTCGGTTAACTCTTCTGGTCTTGCGAGAGATCAACAAAGTTCTGCTTCTGCTTTCAGAAAGAACAGAATACCAGGTACCTTTTCAAATTTGTATGACAGTATGATCTTTGAAGAAAACACCATGTGTATAAATTAAGAAGCAAAATTGTTCATCATGAGCTCACTTCCTATCTTTCTTCACGATTTTTATGTGATATCTGCAGTTTGCAGTATGTTGAACATTTAAAGTAGCCATTTTACACTTGAATAATACAATTCCTTTTGTTTGTCGAGTGGTTGTGAGGAAGAGTTGCCAGTTCATTCATGAAGAATGTATAGACCAGTGTATTTTAGCCATGCTGAAGGAAAAGTTATCTAGAAGAGTTGGCATTGAATCACGTTATTAAAAATATGGAAAAAAAGGATAGAGTATTTGTTGATGCGAGTTCTGACAAAGTACTGCAGATCATTTTTCACGAACCTCAAAGGAAGAATCTTCTTCTTTTTGATCAAGAAACAAAGAAGTTTATCTATATGATACATCCGGTGGATGCAATATTACGTCAGGTTGACTTCTACAAACAAATTAAAGAGCCAACAAAGTCAAAAAGCAAAAAAAATATTAGGGATCTTAGTTCTCCATATCAACTTCCATGGCCATCTTTCAATCATATTACCAGTTCTGACCAATGCTTCATACCTGTTGTCTTTGAACACTCATCTGCTGCCAATTACCCATCTTATTTTGTCATCTCTTTGAGAATCGATATTAGCTTGTTCCAGCTTGTTCATTAGGGCCATTAGAGACTCCAGACTCCCAGTCTTGACAATTACTCCTAAGTTGTATGTCTCAACAGTTATTACATCTATGTTCTGCAATGGTGGCATCTGGTAATGAGGCAATTTGATAGATTCTTGGAAATTCTAAGGGTCGTTTGCTTGCTGGTTAGGAAGTGAGTTATTCAAGGTATTTAAACCAACATAACTAGTACCATATTTGGTTGCATTTTAGTTGCTATGTATAAAATTCAGCCTACCAAGAACGGTCGGTGTTTGGTTACCAGTTTACAATCCCGCTTAACTAAAACTGTACTATAAGTTATGTGTCAATTTATGTGTTATTTTATGCAAGGTAGAAGCAAGCAAACAACCCCTAAGGGTATTATTACCCATCCAAGGTCTTGCGGCATTCTGATTTTTTCAACATTCCCCACCTTAAACCTAATATGGTTGCTGAATATTCCCCACAATTAGCATATGCGTTTCCACCTATGTTGCTCGGACTCTTCACTTTTGGTGCCGCACCCGTGTCGACACGACATGGGTGTGGGATCCGTACCCGATTTGGTCAAACGATTTTGGGTACGTTGACCAAAATCGACGAGAAATTTCGGACAGATTCAATAATTTCTTTAATCAAAACAAAAGCTAAGGTGAAATTGAAGAAAATGGAATACCTTTGTATATAGAAATTTCTATGTCATTCCTTTTCTTTTATCTCCTTCCGGGATTCTCCTCTTGATCAATATTTTCTCCTCAAGTTTTTCACATAATATCTCATAATTTAGGTTTTATAACTCTATTTTTAGATATTTGAATTATTTTTAACCGAATCCCCGTATCAGTATCCATACCTTGATCCGTATCCCCGAATCTTAAAATTTAGATCATGAAGGATCTGACCTCTAAATCCGCACCCGTATCGGACACCTGCACCCGAATCCGAGCAACTTAGGTTTCCACAGCCCTACATCGTGTTCGAAAGAAAATACCTTCATGCTCCATTGAGTCCTCCAGAAAGCCTCGTATTCACCATTGTATCTCCAAAGCATTACATTTAGTAAGCTTTGGTTGTGCATCTGCAGGTTTCTCACTTTCTGTTCCACCTAGACTTTTTGGTTGAATTAGCACATTCCATTTTATTAGATGGAATTTGTCTCAAACCTTTCTATAACCCCTTACCAAACATTTGTTGCTTTATTTTTCTACAACCTCAAATAGAAGAATCTTGAATAATCTATCCTACTAAAGTTTTCATGAACCTAACTTAAAAAATTAAGATACTTATCAAAACAAAAAAAGAAATGCAATGAAAAAGGAAATGAAGTTTATTCAAGGACTTGCTACAACTACCCCAATTTGAATTAGTTTAGAGTACCATTGTTTGATTTTATCACTTTCTCCTCTACTTAAATTGGATGATATTACAATTCAAAATGAATATGCTTTGCAGACTGCTAGTTCTCAGTGTTCATAATTATGGTGTGAAGTGGAAAACTAATTTTGCGTAAGTGATGTTTTTGAAAGGTATAGTGGAAGTTCTTGAAATAGGAAAAGTTGATCAAAAGAACCTGATTGCTACGCAATGCAATCACGTCACCCCAAACAAAAGGAAAAAAAGAAAATGCAATAGCTTAAGATTTGTAAAATGCAAACACTAACCAAGAAACTTTTAGTTTTGTTTATATTTCTCCCTTCCATCTTGTTTTTGCTCTTTCTCGGACTTTTCTGCATTTTAATAAAACTTTGTTTTGTGAGGTCCTACATTTTCTGTTTAGGGTCTTTTGACTCAACTCCAACGCACCTAAAAAAGAAAGTATTGTAAGATTAATAGAGGAAACATCTAGCAACTTCGAGTAGGTTAATCTTTGTAGGCTATTGATACTCTAAGCTTGATGGCTGGAATGAGTAGAATCCCTTTTATTACTAGAACTAGAAATGGTTGATATTCTTATGAGTTTGTTACACTGAACTTTTGTACCAACTGGTAAGCGCTACCTCTCTTTGTTTTCTTTTTCATTTTGAGGAAAAGTGGAAGTTTGCTCGGAGATTAATGGGTGCAGTTCAGCCCCTCTCTCTCTCTGTTCTTTGGCATAATTAGCAAATAATTTTCCTTAACTTGTTTCTCTATTCTTCGCACCCCTCCCTTTAGGCGGGATATAAGTGGTGAGTGGTTCGGGAGCTTCTGGTGATACCAGTAATGTTTCCATCCTCGATGAATCACTTTTTGGGAATTCCTTTACGTCATCGTCAGAGTAATTGGTTAATAAATTAACTTATATAAATGAATTTAGGCTCTGGATGCAAACTTTTACTCAAATTTCATAGATTTACTTTGTCTACAGATATCTACAGGGCCTGAGGCACGGCAAATAACAGGTGTTGCAACTTCAGCACAGGTGAAGAACTTCGCATTATGCCAGCATCTGCAAGAAATTCATATGCGCATATCATCTATGGTGTCGGGATTACCAGCTATTGCAACCGATATTCTGTCTCCTGCATTGGGAGCCATCTATGGGGTTGCAGGTGATTCGGTGACACCACTATTCCAAGCAATGCTCGATCGACTCGAGTCATGCATTTTGCAAATTCATGACCAAAATTTCGGTAGTCTCGGCATGGATGCTGCTATGGACAATAATGCATCACCTTATATGGAAGAGTTGCAGAAGAGTATCCTCCATTTCCGTAGTGAATTCCTCTCCAGGCTGTTGCCTTCTTCGTCAAGTAGCATTACTACAGGTTGGTGTCAAACGTTACTTGGGCTGAAACGGGTTGGGCTAGAATGGGTAAAAAGTTGGTCATAACCCAACCCTCCCAATTCTTACTAAGTTTTTATTCATTTGTTTGTTCTTTTAAATTTTTTAAGTACCTAATAATTTTTTTTTCTTTATTAGGAATATATATAACATATCAAATAAAAAAGACCTTTTTGAAAATATTTTGACAAGGTTTTTATGGGTCAATTTGGGTTACTACATATCAGCCAAATTTTTAGATGGGCTGAAATGAGTTGGGCTAAAATGGGCTGAGCTAATAAATGGACAGGTCATGAGCGGGTTGAATGGGTCATGTTTTCATGGGCTAATTTTGCCACCCCTAATTGTCTACAGGTTCAGAAACTATTTGTACTAGACTCGTGAGGAGCATGGCGTCCAGAGTTCTGATATTTTTCATCAGGCATGCTTCACTTGTTAGACCTCTCTCAGAGTCGGGCAAGTTGAGATTGGCCAGGGACATGGCTGAACTTGAATTAGCGGTTGGCCAGAACTTGTTTCCAGTAGAACAGCTCGGTGCACCATATCGGGCACTTAGAGCATTTCGTCCTGTTATATTCTTGGAAACATCTCAACTTTCATCATCGCCACTTCGTCAAGATCTACCACCAAGTGTCATATTGCACCATCTTTACTCACGCGGGCCCGAAGAGCTTCAATCACCCTTGCAAAGGAATAGACTTACTCCAATGCAGTATTCACTTTGGATGGATTCACAAGGCGAGGATCAGATATGGAAAGGCATTAAAGCTACTCTGGACGATTATGCTGCTAAGGTACGATCAAGAGGGGACAAGGAATTTAGTCCTGTCTATCCTTTGATGATGGAAATTGGTTCCTCCTTATCTGGGAATCGTTAGACGAAGATGCACAGCTGGTAAATGCCCTTCAATTGTTTATTCAAATAATGTTTTTACATATGAACACATAGCAGACTATTATATTTCATTTCTTCATGAGTTGATTGTCATGTTAAACATTTATAGTAGTTACCCTGATAGTGCACAGATTCAAAGAGATGGATTGTACTAGTGGTTAACTTGTCAAACATGAGGAATGTTGCATTGAACATTTTGAGATGCTCTTGTGTAGTCTTCTTGGTCTTTGGACAACAAGTTCAATTTAGAGGCCTGTTTCTGTCTTTATTAAGAAAAAGTTGATTTACACTTCCTGCTCCGTTTCAAGTTTTCCAGGAGAAGGGAGGAGAGGTCATGTTCTTAGACAGTCAATTAATAAGGCATTACACTTTCTGTTAGGAACTCTTAATATAATGCAATTAATGGAGAAAAAACTTGCAAATGAACAATCACATCCTTCTAAATTATTGCAAATATTTACTTTTAATAAATTGCTGTCTACATATGTTTGGTTTAGGCCATATGATACACACCACTGTAACACACACAATTTAAAATCACTGCTTACAAGTTACAATAATATAACTTTGTATTACGACAAAATCCTCTTTCTCTCCTAGTTGGCATGGCATGTCATGTCATGTCATGTCATTATTTTTTTAACAATAAGTTTATTCAACTCATTCAATCCATTTAACTTAACCCAACTCAAATTCATTTAATCAATCAATTCATGTCTTACACCCATTTAATTCAGTTAGAAAACATCAAACAAGCTTAAATTTTAATGAATTCTTCCACAGGTCACTGAATCTTATTCTCTTTCGTATATTAATTATTTTGATTTTTCGGTTCAAAATCAATCATGATTCATAACTAGGGTTTATTTTTCTCATAATTTAGGTACAAAATGTTAGAATTAAATTCATATCGGTACACAGGATGTTTTAAGCAAAACCCATGTATATGAAAACAGCTAAAAGTTCTTTTTTCCTGTTTTTTTTTTTAAATTTATGTTAGACTGGTATTTACGTGTTGATTAATTTAGCTCGAAGCTTTAATTTAGGAAATTCAAAGTTCTAATTGTAAAGAATGATGTAATGCAAAACCCATGTCTAATTGTAAACAATTACTCCTCCAAATCCAACATTAATTTCTCAAAAATTTCATCAGATAAAGTAACCCATTTTAAACCTTCAAGCTTTCTAAAGAACCTTTTAATGGTGTTTCAATGAGTTCCTTTGATTTTATTTTTTTTACTAGGAGAGAACAAGAAATTGAGTTGAATTAAAAAAGTAATTGATTTTTTTCGATAGTGATAGTAGCGTCGGTGATGATAGGAAGATGGTAGAAAAAAGAATGAAGAAGATGGAGGAAATAAAAAAAAAGAATATATGATTTTTGGTCTTTTCACGCGTCTGTTTGGAGTGAAATTCACACAACTTGCTAAGTCAGCGAAAAATGTCTAAATGACACAGTATGGGTCCACCTCAAGTGTCTAAATGGAACAAGGTTTACCACAAGATCTTGTCGACCATAAGACGCTGCCGATGAATTTGGTCTTTGAGGAAAATAATCATAGTTGGGTGATAATTTAATCTTAAGAGAAACAAGAGTGATATTAGAAGACAATTTTCAATACATGAATAACCTTTTAAAAAATTTACCGCTACAAAATATGTCTCAACATTTGCTGCGTGCCTTCGCTGTTCTTCTACGTACATTATCATTTCATATTCTTTTACCCCTTTCACTGTTTCATAAATATCGTAATTAAATGAAAACAATAGACTGCCTAATAATACTAAAAATAAAGTACACTAACAATCCATGTTACTACAATTCGTGGAATATTCTTGATAAATTACAGCTTAAGAGTAGAATGGACTCTAATTTTCATACCTTAGTGTAGAATGAAACATTTTTTCAGCATCTTTTATTTAATTTCCAATTACCATTCTTGTGTTAATTAAATATTTATCTTAGTTTCTTTCAAAAGCCTTCAAATTTTCTTTCATATTAATACATCCTGGGATCCCTTCGATAAGAGCAAAGAAAGTGAAAAGCCAAATTAGTTACCTAGTTCTTAGTTCTAGGCAAGAAACATGGGAAAAAGAGTCATGAGTACTCAAGTTTCCCAATTATCACAAAAAATCAACAAGAACAATAATATTCCTTGCAACAAGAAATAACTCAACAACTTGATAAAGCTTTTGAGACCCAAAGTTTATATTACAAGTTCTTCAAATTTCAAGACCCTTGTTCAACAACTCACAGGCAATGAATCTATTGAGTCTGAGAAAGAATCCGAGCATCCAATGCATAATCTTAAGTCAACAGATGAAGTGATCCAGGATATTATGAACCCGTTTGAAGCTTCTGACACGATCAACGAGAGACAAATGTATTCTCTGATAGAGTCACGTCAAGAAAGTATCAACTAAGAATTATCCGTAGATTCATCAGAAGGAGGTATGTCATCATCTTTTACTGTACATGAGCCTTCCATCCAGAAATCGTTGGTTGCGGTGTTGGATTGTTCCATCCAGAAAACTGTGAACCCCTTCGAAAATTCGATCACGGTCAATCAAGAAGAAGTGTATTCTTTAAAAGAGTCTCATCAAGAAAGTCAGGAAAGAATTATTCGTTGATTCATGGGAAGGAAGTACGCCATCATCTTTTAATGTACATGAGTCTTTTATCCAAAAATCGTCTAGTACATTGATCCAAGATATTATGAACCTCTTTGGAAATTCTGACACAATCAATGAGGGCCAAGTGTATTATCTGACAGAGTCGCATCAAAAAAATATCAGGCAAACCTTATTTGTAGATTCATTGGAAGGAAGTATGTCGTCATCTTTTACTGTACATGAGCCTTCCATCCAAAAATCTTCTGTTACGGTGTCAGATAGTTTCATAGCATGCCAGGAAATGGATTTTTCAGCAGAATATAGGAAAATAGAATCATGGCTAGTGGAGATAGAGTCATGTTCTAATTATCATCATCAAGAACAAGTGTCTGTTTGTAGTAATTATGATTCTTATTTGTCCAATATTTTCCAATACTAACATTACAGTGGCAGAATTTCGACGTTATGAATTCTGAGTTGAGATCTAACTCTATATATAATTGTTTTTAACACATATATATATGAGGCTCAATGTCAATTCACCACGTACAAATTGTTAGATCCGCCACTAAGATTCAAATCCTTATATCTTTTGTATGAATCCATCAGAGGCTAAAAAAGTCTCCCGTGCATGATCAAGATTGTTCATATATCTAGCTATAAAATTGTACATGGTTCTTGTTATCTTTTATTACCTTTTCATTTTTCTCTCTCTTCTCATAAATAAACAGAGAAACAGTAATAAATTGTAGAGTGATTACGAATATTGATGTATATATTTTGTATATACAAGATGCAATTATTCTATTTATTGATATATCATAGATTGTACTTAATTTTGCTCTTGTATATAGTTCTGCTCTTATACACTCTCTTTTCTATCTCTTTTTTGGCTTTTGCTTTTAAAAACAATATTTTAGGAATTGATATGAACCATTCATGCAATTGAATCATATCATTATTACTTTAAAATTATATTGTAATTCTTATTTAATGATTATATATAATCTACTATTAGTTTTTCTCTTTAATACCAATAATTATTTAATCTTGTGCACTAATAATTGGATCATATCACGATAATTGTAATATGCACATAAGTTAGTTTTGCCTACCTATTGAGTGGAGCTGGTGATTCGCCATTACATCATGTGTTTAGAGAGGCTAATGTAGTTGCTGGCGAAGAATGGAAGTAATCTAGTTGTTTTTAGGAGCCTAATGACTTTTCTTGCTTCACCTACTTTCGTTGTTTCAATTTAGGAAAATGACAAGAACTATGTTTCTTAATCTGGCGTTTGTAACGACTCTTGTTATTTTTTTAATAAATATCCTTCATTACTAGTATTCGTAGTATTTTTGTTGTAGTTCTTGTCCTTTGATTTTTATTATTATTTGATATTTTTTGTCCTTTTTCGAAATGTTTTTTCTTGCTTTCTAAAGTATGCTCTCGTTATTTCTTTTTTGACCAGCTTTGATATTCTTTCTCTTGAGCCGAGGGTCTTTCGGAAACAACATCTGCATACACTCTACGCTCCCTAGACCCCACTTATGAAATTACATTGAGTATGTTGTTGTCGTCGTCGTATCACAAAAAAAGAGTCAGGTTTGCTATGAGGTATGAGTTTGGGAAAAACTTTTGCCTGGTGAACTTAAACTGAGGATATTTTACGAAAAAATGTGTTAAGGGGGGATAAAAGTTTAAGACTATCCCCCTTTTGGAAGTTTTTCTTGCAAATCATTTATTCAAGTAATTTTGGAACGCATTATAATATATATACTTGGTTCGAGAGAATAACAACAAGGACTCTGTGGCCCAATGGATAAGGCGCTGGTCTACGAAACCAGAGATTCTGGGTTCGATCCCCAGCAGAGTCGTTAAGTTTTCCTTCTTTTTTTTTTTTTTGCAACACCTGAATTTTCTTCTGTTTTTTATTTTTTATTTTTTATTTTTGGACAAATTTTAACCAAAACCCTTGTTGAGAGAAGGAAGATTATGATTTGGCTAAGCTACTGCTACATTTCTTTAATCAAAATGTTCTATCGACCTGAATAATTAGACAAGATTATAAACTAAATCTCACTTTTTGGCTCTTCCCTTATATAAATTTCAGAATATTAATTCTTAGGGGTCATTTAGTTGATGGTTTGAAATAATTAATTTAAGCACAAAATCTCGCATAAGATAATATAAATGGTTGACTGGCCGCTTAAGAAAAAAATAATCAGACTTGTAACTAATAGGTCGGACTAACAATATTAAATGATAGTATGATACATGCATTGAGTTATGCGGTAATCTATGAATAATACATGTATTAATAATATTACTCACCCCCAAAAAAAAAGAAACAATGCGATGATTAATATATGAAGACAACAAAGGCCCTTTTAAAGTAAGTAATTCATGTATAACAATTGCATCATTTATTAGTCACTACATAACAATTCCTTCATTATTAACCCCCCATAAAGAATCCCTATACATTATAATACCTGTATAAATAAAACAGACCCCATAATGTACAAGAGCAGGGAGATTAATATATGTATATATAAACAGAAAAAAATGAACACAAACATGGTGAGTATGAGTTATTTAGGGGATGGGTATGTTGCTTGAACGTGTCAGATCCTCCAAGAATGCACTACTTTTGGAGGGTCCTTCACGCACCCGATGACATTTTTTGAGAGTCCAAGCAACATAAGAGTATGAAAGCATGTTCGTTCATTGGCCGCGCTTCACTTGTGTTAGTTGAGAAGCAGGAAGAGTGTACAGAGATTTCAACTGCTGACTTATTAGCTTGCTGTTACTAATAGCCATTTGTAGCTCCAAATTATCATCCTCATTTTTGTCTTGTAAACCATTTTCTTGATCAGTATAAGAGCAGCATATATAATCACTATTGTTAATGTATAAATGAGGCACCCATTGCTTTAGACCTATCTGAAAAGACTGTACATTTTCCTCGTAGCTCGTTTGAGTATCAGTATTCGAAGGAAGCATCGATTTGAACCTTTTCCACGCGAATCCAGCTTCTTCGCCTATGTTTCTCAAGCTCATAGCAAGTGAAATGGAGGGCGGATTGAATAAATGTGCCTCTACATGTACCCCTTCTTTCGCTAACACTTTTCCAACTTGAAGAGCAAATCCAGCTCCAAGTGAATGGCCTACAATGCATACATTGTTGCTGCCATACTTGGAGGCGATTGATTTTAGAGCATTGAGTGCTGCATTGAATCTCACTGAACCTTTTAGACTTTCCCAAGCTAAGAAAAGGAGATCATCTTCGATATCCCTTCTCATCGTTTGGCTTTTGAGAAGCGTTCCTCTGAAGGCCACGACAGCTCTTGGTGCACCACTCGGTCTGATGAGTACGAAATCGGACAATGCTGCTGATCTATCCCATTCCAAGAGTGCACCAAAAATGGATCCATCTCTTTCGTCTTTTCAGGTCTCGACTAACTTATACTTGAAAGGTATTAACCATTTCGGAGCAAGTGCGTTTTCTTCTGTCCTGTTTTCTTGTCTGTCGATCTCGAGAAGGTAAACTGCTTGGACGAAGCAGGCCATTACAGTTCTTTTGTAGTTAGAATCCTTCCTGTCCAATTGAAATACATATTTTGCATCAGAAGAAAAGAATCATAAAATGATACTATACTAGATTAGAAGCACTGTGAGAAGTCTTCTGTTGATCAGTCTCTTCAAAAATGCCGCTGGGTGCGTGTCGGATCCTCCAAAAGTAGTACATTTTAGGAGAATCTGATACAGGTGTGACAAAATATTTGATGAGTTCGAGCAACATGTGCGAGAACTAGTTTGTTAACCATCTAGATAGTAGTTGCACATTGAGAATGAAAAAGGATGATTCAAAAAATTTAGAAGGACAAAACCAGTGACTCTTCCTCATTCTTGACACTAACTAATGGAATTTTGGCCAAAACCACAAGATATCAAGTGAATGAGTTTAACTAACATAGCTATCAAGATACCAGTTAAATACTGAAATAAACAAAAAGGCATACATCAACAGTCAGATAGTATGACATAGTACCCCTCTCCCACACCCCACGCGCGCTCCCCTTCAACTATGAGTGAAGCTATAAGTACAAAATATGCATAGTATTATAAACAAGGTTCTTGAAATTACATGGAAATACCCCACGGAAAATTAATGCAGCGTGATTTCACACGTTGATAGTGAATTAAGAAAAATCATGTTCATTACCATAAGGAGCACCATATGGCGGTTGATTTTTACTTCACATTTGCATATTCAGTTTCACAAAAATTATCACCATGATATGATTTGTATCCCGAAGAAGTTAACATCCTACTGCCTCAGGCTAAAAAGAATAGTAGAAAATATTAGCTACACTCATTGCCTGGACCTCCTCAAAATGACAATCTGTAAGTATTTATGATCTTTTAGCAATAGATCTACTAGAGAATCAGTTAGATTTGATCCAAAAAGAACCTATTTCACCCAATATGTCATGAGTAAACCTTGAATGAAATCAAAGGGGAATTCAACAATATCACTCTGGACTAACAACTAACAATCGCATCCAAACGTTTGAGATAGTTAAAACATTTGCAATGAAAAATCATCTAGAGGTCTCAAAGCCGAAATAACAGAGAATTAAGCCCCATCCCACAGATGTGATAGAATTTGGACCACTAGACGAGCAATTAACACTAAGCTGACGGAGAAATTCTATTACCTTAAAATGTTATCCTGTCAAAACTTAAATTGTCCTAATTAAGTAGTTAGAACGAGGAGTTAATTAGCTAGTGGAGAGAGAGGGGAGGACACCATTTTCCATGATTCCTACATTGAGTTTTCTGTGCCCAGCTTATTGTGGAATGAAATATAAGATAATCCGCTAGAACAAAATAAGATTGCTCACTGTCTATAATTTCAAAGATAACAGAAGAAAAGGGCTTGAACTGGAAGCCTAAGCCAAGAACTATGTAATGTAGGATGGGGTCTTTACGTTAAGAATCAGCTTCAGCTAGATTTCAGTTAAACCACAAGATGAACCAAATCAAACCTAAAAATAAACAATGAAATCTGAAATCAAGGAAAGGTCTAAACCCACTGTTTAAAACCCCAATCACTGACACAAGCACATTCTATATGATCAGATACAGAACTAAAGCTTGAGACTTTGAAAGCAAATTGCGAAGATCTCTACATTTCTACTGGTGTAAAAGTTTTTGACGAGACTAAAAGACTTCTAACAAAACATTGGACCTAAAGAAAACATACTAACATGACTAAAACTAATCTCATCTAATAGTACTATATAGATCTTTTTCTTCCATTATGCCCTTTTTTCTAGATTTCAGTTAAACCACAAGATGAACCAAATCAAACCTAAAAACAATGAAATATGAAATTTTAAAAAAAGGGTCTCAATGCCACTGTTTGAAATCCCCAAAAACTGAAAAAAGCACACTCTATCATCAGCTATAGAACTAAATCTTGAAACTTTGAAAGCAAATTGACAAGTTCTCTACATTTCTACTGGCATATAAAATTTGGAGACCAAAAGATATCTAACGAAACAAAACGTACTAACATGAATAAAACTAATCCAAGCTAATAGTATTGCCTATAGGCTATATAAATACTTTTTCTTCCATTATGCCATTATTTTCGTAGGTATGCACGAATTCTAAAAGATTGTAGGTCGGTAAAGATAGTTGCCAGGTAGAAGAACAAAAGAAGATTGCTCATTGTTAATAATCTCGGAGATAACAGGACAATTGGCTGAGCAACACCAACTAAATTCAATTGGAAGCCTAAGACAAGATCCTAAATATGTAATGAGAGACATGTCCTTGGAATATGATACGAAATGGACCTTGGGCCTAATGCAACCCAAATACTAGCTCAAAAGGTGAGGATTCTCCAAGACCATATTAGAAGACAAATTTGCCTCCTGTCCACTAATATGGAATAATTCAACCCCCCCCCCCCCCCCCCCCCCCCCAAACCAAACCTGCCAAATGGAGTGTGGACAAGATATATAGGGCCCAATATCGAGTGAAACAACAATTGTGTGGGTCTAACTCTAATACCATTATAAAAAAAGGGACATTGGCCTAACTCGACCTCGAAAACTAGCTCAAAATGTGAGGATTACCCAAGACCAGAGACAAATTTGCCTCCCACCCACCTATGAGGGATGATCCAACAGAATAAGAATCAACTTCAGCTAGATTTCAGTTAAACCACATGATGAACCAAATCAAACCTAAAAAAACAATGAATACTGAAATCAAGAAAAGGATCTCAAATCCACTGTTTGAAATCCCCAAGCAATAAAACAAACACACTCTATCATCAGCTACAGAACTAAAGCTTGAAACTTTGAAAGCAAATTGAGAAGTTCTCTACATTTCTACTGGCTTATAAATTTTTAAGGAGATTAAAAGATGTCTAACAAAACCAAACGTATAAAATAACTTGACTAAAACATAATCTCAGGCAATGGTATCACCTATATAGATCTTGTTATTCCGTTATGCCCTTTTTTCGCTAGGTATGCATGAATTCTAAGAGATTGTAGATCGGAAGAGATAGTTGCCAGCTAGAAGAACAAAAGAAGATTGCTCACTCTCTATGCTACCCGGTGTTTGTGATTGGTGGGAGGTAGCGGTATCCCGTGGAATTAGTGAAAGATTATTAAAAGAAAAAAAGAATCAGCTTTAGCAAGTGGTGGATCTAGAGTATTTAATTGTAAATCCAGTTGAGGTCACTCTAGAAACATATAAACTTCAAATTCAAGATCCGCCTCTCGCTTTAGCTAGATTTCAGTTAAATCACAAGATGAACCAAATCAAACCTAAAAAAGCAATGAAATCTGAAATCAAGAAAAGGGTTTCACATCGACTGTTTAAATTCCCAAGCACTAAATCAACACTCAATCATCAGCTACAGAACTAAAGCTTAAAACTTTGAAATCAAATCAAGAAAATGAACACAGAGAGATAGAATAGAACACTAACCAACTAGAATTAATAATATCTCTCCAATTAGGAGAAGCAACATTTCTCGGTCCAGAAACATGAAATGCATAAGGATGAGATTCAACATTATCATCCGCTTTAAGATTCTCCATTTTTATCTCTCCTTCAACTGCCACCATTTCATTTCTCATCTCCTTTTCGCCATTTATGAACAACCCCACTTCTCCAATCGAACAAGGTAACGAGTCTAAGTGAAAAAAACAATTGAAGCTTTATATTAATGGCCCTTTTTTCACCTGAACTTAGCAGGAAAAAATGGAAGTTTAGAGGATGATGAAGTAAAGTGTGCTTTGCTTTTTTTTTTTTGGCTGTGTTAAGAAATCTACATGAGGAATCCAAGTGATAGTAATAATCATTATTAATGGCATATTTTTGAATTATGTCTGGCTTTTGTTGAGGTGTCTCTAACGGTCCTATTTTCTCCCCGTCTTTCAAAGGGCAATGCATTAAAAAAAAAAAAAACACACACACACACACTCGTTTCAATTCATTATTTTCGATGTTGGCCCTCTTATATTGTTCATGCTCCAGATATCCAGTCCTGGGCGTGGACCGAGGTGTTGAGTTCTCCCACATCAGTAGGATAAGTGGTACTTGATCTCCTTATATGGCTTGGATAATCCTCCTCCCTTTAAACTAGCTTTTGGGGTTGAATTACACTCAAGATCCATTCTTTACATGGTATCACAACCAACCTCATTCCATTTCTTTGTTCACCGATGTTGGGCCCCCAAATTATATTATTCACTCTCCAGTTAACAAAGTCTGGACGTGCGAGGAATGTTAAGTCCACATCGGATATGGAGAACTTGGACAATACTCACCCTATAAGTTAGCTTTTGGAGTTGAATTAGGCGCACTAAGCACCTAAAATAATTGATGAATGTATGATGGTCTTGCTAATTGTACTCACATTTTATTTCACTAACATGCCCCTAATACTATCTTTAAGTCCAAAGGAATGAGAAAGGCTTTTTGGTCTTTTTGCCAAAAAAGCAAAATTACTCTGGATTTCTCTGTTTATTTTTCCTTTCTTAATCTCTCACAATTTCTTCTCTGAGATTGAAAACTAGATAGGAAAAGCCAGTGAACTATTTGTGTAAAGATCCCTTGCATTTTAGCCTGAAAGCACAAAGCATTGAGCAATGTCTGCTGTTGGTAAAACTTATTTGTACTGGATATTTAATCAAATCATATCAACTTTTTATATTTAAGTGATTTGAAAGTGAAAATAGATAGTAATTAATCATGGTTAAGCAAAATATTTATTCATAAGTACATTACACACTTCAGTCATTTATCGGTTTAATATAAATATTCGACGCGAATAAGTTTTTAACGTCAAGTATCTTAAGTGTAATGCGCTACTTAAGCCGAGGGTCTACTGGATATAGACTCTCTACCTTCATAAGGTAAAGGTAATTTTTGTGTATACTCTATCCCATTTGTGAGATTATAGTGCATATGTCTGTTGTTGAATCTTATGTGTAGGGATGTTATGTGGGTAAAAATTTGGAAAGATCTTTTGGTACTTTAGCTGATTTAATAGATTTTATGACTAGATTTACTTTATGAGTAACCAAATTATAAGTTCAATGATTTTAAAGTAACAAAAAGATAATTTAGTGTTATTTCAAGAAAAAATTGTAAGTTGAATATCTATTTCATAAAGAGTTAATACCTCAAAACTCCTCTTAAATTATTCACATTTTGCAACTTAAATATGTAAAATATGAGGTGTTGATGTTATTTTTCTGAACTGTATTTTTTCATTTAAAATTCTTTCGCAGTGACAACGGGTATGAGGAGTGACGTCACCCTCTTTGTAATGTGTAGTAGCTAGAAAGTAGGCTAAAAAAACATCGATATGACACTTTACGTTTATTTTTAAGAATTAGTTGTTCTTATTTGTATCTGCAAAATCATACAAGAAAAGAACAGAAAAAATTGAACTTTGAAATCTTCTACATTATTTTCCAACTATATTGTTGATTCAAAGTCTCAACTGGTCCAAATAAATAGAGAACCCTCAGTCTACGTAAGAAGATTCCTAGTCTTTGTTTTTTAATGCAAGTCACTGATAAATTGCTATTTCATTTTATGTTATATTATATGTTTTATATGACAACGTTTCACTATAACAGCTAAAAAGTACAAAAACAAATGATGTCGTTATACATAGGTTTGACTTTGTAATTTTTTTCTTGGTAGCATCCAACAAATGTGCAATAAACTCATTTACAGTTAATTTTGCTGATTGTTTTTTCTCCCCTTTTTGGTGGTATTAATGCAGAACAAAATTGTCATTAAGGTGTCTATTAATGGATCTCGTCCCACACTGAAGAAGTTTGTTGTGGATTTTGTGAAAATAAAGTACTTTGTAAAATGTTGGGGGGACAAATCCCAAAATTTTAGCTCTAAAAATCAGACCAAACTCTTGTCAATTGCAGCAAAAATACCAGGTAAGAGTATTATTTTCTGACTCTTATGGCTTACTAATTATAGAATATCTCCTTTAGGCAAAGTTTTGTTGACATGAAAGACAAGTGCAGCAAAAAATATTACTTGCTTAATTAGTTCTTAATTCCAATATTTTTATTTTGTGGTTAATAAGATTCCCTTTTAGAGGAATGATATGACATGTTTAAACCAACAAGATTCATAGGGTATTTTTAATATGTGGTATATACTTTTAATCTAAGATCATAAGATATAAAAGCTATCTTTACGTTCTTAAATTTCGTATTTAATCAAACTAAGACACATAGAATTAGAGTTCACTAGTTCTAGCATGACTCTAGGTTACAATTTAATATGAAATTAGAAAGGCTCAAAGCTAGCAAGAAGGAAAGGTGTTCAATTAAGTTCTCTTTATTAGAAAAGTATACCTTGCAAAGAGGGTAAAAATAATTTTTTTAATATATAAACTGTTCATACCTCTTGATATGAGAAGAAAGATTCTAGAATAGTGGTAAAGGTAGTTCAAAAGTTACTTTAGATCTCAAGTTTTAATCTCGACTATAATATTTTAGTTTCTTTTTTTGAATCTAACTTTACATGAATTTATGATTTCACCACTAATTGGAGTCGCCATATTGTGTGCTCCCATTTTTCAGAGACGGTCACGACGCACGGGCGTTTACTTAGATTGATAAAATAATGCTTAAAGAGTCGCCACCTAATTATTCTAACAATAATTAGGGCATCTAAATGTTAACATAAATGCTAAAAAATGAACTCCGATTAAGGTCTCCGAAACTATGAGATTCTAGGTAAGAATTCTTTATTATCCTAAAGGGAAGGAGTTAGGCATCTTTAAGATCCGCTAACTTGCAGTTATCCGATCAAACTCAGATTAATTATTATGCCAAGAGGAAAATGCATGTTTAAAAGTATAAATTAAAATGGATGTTGCAAGTAGTAAAAATTAAAAGATGTATTTTGACAATATAAAAATTTTCAACACTTATTCTTTTGAGAGTCTCACAAAGGTGATTGCAGTTTTTGAGAAATAAATTCCCGATATAAAATCTGAAATTGATTTGATATAAAAGATATGCATTTGCATGACATTATTTACAAAATATATGTAAAATTGACTTGTTGATAAAAGTATGGGCATAGTATATAAAATGCAACGTGAAGTTGAATTTTTGATAAAAACATGCATAATTTATAAAATGTATGTAAATTTGATTTTTTTGAAAAAATAAAAGCAAGCACTTGCTTGGATTATTTATAAAAATACATGTAAAGTTGATTTTTGAACAAAAATGTATTTGTAAGGACTTATTTATGGAAATACTATAAGGTTGATTTTTGGATAAAAGTGACATTTATATGACATTAGTTATAAAATACATATAAAGTTAATTTTTAAATAAAAATATGCATTTGTATGAAAAGATTGATAAAATACATATTTTTTACAATTGATAATAAAGGAGGAAGTAAATTGTTTGTAATGCGACGGAAGTGATTTTGGAAGTCATTTTTTTATAGCGAATCGGATAAAAAGTGAAACCTCATTACGGTTAATAATATGAATAAAGGATGACCAAATTATTTTTTGAAAGTTCTGAATATGCATGACACGCCTAAAATATATGAACTAACGCTGAATTTTCAATTTTAGACTACCCGAGCCTAAGATAAATTCCAATTTTAACCTACCCTATTAATTAACGATTCAATACCTAATTATTCTAAGCATTCCTATGATCGCACAAAAATTAAATAATTAAGTTACAACCCAAAAAAAAATAAAAAGAGCGGTATTAAAAGAATCAACAACAACTAGGGCGGATGACGATATCATCCCACCCAATTTGTTTAGGAATCCCGAGGAAGAAGGATGCAATAAACATGAATGCGGGTCTTCATTTGACAGTTGTCATGATGAGTCTCATAACGAGACTCTTCGTTGTTCCCGATGCATTTCATGTAAACGAAAGAAAAGAAAAAGATTAGTAGACGGAACATGAAAATATATGTTGTTGGGCTTCAATGAACAATCAACACACAGAAAATAGAAAGCATGCCCAATAACCTAGCATATAACAATCTGCATATTATATGACTCTAAATACAAACTTCTCATGACATACATCAACATCATCACCAACTTAAATAGATAAGTAGTCTGAGACATTTAACTAATCAAAATCTTCCAATACTTTAAAACGTACTGGAGTTTTAGCTGAATCTTCATCATAATTTCTACTATGCATGTATCCACATAACACTAACCTAGTGTATATATTACATGAGATTGAACAGGCACAGCTAATACTTTATTGTCACAAATTAAAAATGCCCTGACAAACACCTCAAAATAACTAATCTCTATCATGAAGCTTTTGTTCATTAAGCATGCTTTGAAATAGTCTTAATAAGTCATTAATTATATCTAAATACCGTACATAATTTAATAAACTAGATTACTCTACACAGCCCTATCAAGCCTAAAATCCACAACATAAGGAACATAAATGACATATTGAACATATAACACACAAATTAGGGTAGAGCAGTCATGCTGAAACAAATAATTTAATTATACATGCATACTAAACGAAAATGTCGAGGGGCATCGAACTTACTGACCTTCCACGGGCAGCGAACCGATGCGTGTTTTCGAATAGTCGACCCGCTCGAAGAAATTATTTTAAAATGCTGATTTTTTTGCGATTTCAGAATTCTGATTTTCAACCGATTTCAGAATTCTGATTCTGATTTTTTACCCGGTTATGACCCGACCCGAATTCTTACCCGAAATTGAATTTTTAAAGTTCTGATTTTGGAACGATTTCAGACCCGGTTTCTTACCCGACCCGAAACAGAATCGAAAAGAACAAGAAAAAGCAGATTTGTTGGATTGAAAATTAGGAACTAAAAAATGTATTTTCGGGTTAAAATTATGAAACAAAAGGAGTATTTTTCTAAGCAAAATTTAAGAACAAACAAACCATTTTTCGAATTCGGATTTTTGCCTTTGTTTTTCGATTTCTGTTTCGGATTCCGACCCGTAAGAACCCAAAAAAAACAACTTTGATTTCGATATTCGGACCTTCAAAAACTGACCTCGAGTTCTTGTTTTCGGACCACCGTGCTTTTTCGATTTTTGCTTCGGATTTTGGACTGGACTCGAACAAAAAACAGACCCCTTTTCGTTTCGATTTTTTCGGACTTCGGACCCCCCTCCAATGAAGAACGAGGGGAGGGGGTTTATAGATGAAAACATGAGTTTGAATTTCAAAATAAAGGCCAAAAGTGACGATTTTTGGAGCGGATTTTAGGGGGTAGGTCGCGGATTTTAGGGGATAGGGGTATGGGTGAAGTGACGGTGTCAGTGGTGGTGGGTGAAGGTGGGTCGGCGACTTGATGGGGGCATGGGTATGGGGTGTGTCGGCCGAAAGGGTGTGTTTGGTTTAGAGAGAGGCTAGATTTTTTTTTGTGTTTTAGTTTTTTAGGTTCAGGGAAGGTTTTTGGAAATAAAGGGTGAGTTGGGCTTGGGGTTTCGGCCGATTTGGGCCAATTGGGTTGAAAATAGGGGCTGCGGATTGGGCTTGTAATTTGTAGGTGGGTTGATATAATATTTTGGGTGAATGGAAAATGAGTTGTGGGTTAAAAAATATAAAAAGGGATTTAATATTAAAAAGATAATTTGCAAAAGATTTAAATTATAAAGATAAGAACAACGATGTGATAAAAACATAATATTTGCGAAATGCTTAATGCTTAATATAAAAAAATGCGATGCCGTTTTGCGAAAATAAAATAACATAGAATATTATGATAAAATTATGATTATGATATTAAAGGCAAGTGATAATAGAAAAATACGAGTAATAATAATAATGATAAAAATAATTATATTGAGAATAAACAACGATATTAATATATATATTAAAATTGTTTTGAGGTGTCAAAAATATTTAAAATTGCAAATAAATAATCGAAAGAGGGGACAAAATTGGGTGTCAACAGACATCAACCATATACTAGCCCAATTTGTACATACAATTGGCACGAGAGAAGGAATCAAATTCATGCACCATCAAATGGTGTGGTGAAACGAATGTGATCCCTCTATCCTTAATCAGATTTCTCAGGTTCAAGCTTTGAGAATATAAAAACTTCTAGTATGGTCATCTTTATGGGCTTTATGCAACAAAAATTAATACAAATTGGACCACGTAAATTCTGAATGCTAGATGATTATATCAAGAGAACAATTTCTACTAATTAATATTGGCTACCTTTTTGTTATGAACAATTTGCAGGGCTAGAGAAAGTAGCTATAGAAGGAGAAGAAAAGAATGAGCTAGTGGTGATAGGTGAGGGAATTGATGCAGCAGAGTTGGTGACTATCCTGAGGAAGAAAATGGGTTTTGCTGATGTTGTGAGTGTTGGCCCATTGGATGAAAAGAAAAAAGAAGAACCAATAGCACCCTTAGTCTATGGCAATTATCTAATGCCTCCTCTTCAATTTTGGGAAGTTAAAGATCCCTACAACTATTTTGTTTGGTGATTTGTGCTTAATGGGGCTCAAGAATATTGAACTTTGAGCAATAATAACAAAAGCATTGCAATAATATATTCAGTTGTTTATGAAAGTACGTATGTTCTAGAGACAATCATTATTAAGGACAAATGTACTTGAACACATTTGTATTATTAATAAGATTAATACTTATGGCATTTGCAATTATTGAATTATTATTTGATTGTTTGTAATTATTCATTATTGTGCATCCCTTGAGCTTACGTTGTCATTAATAGAGTGAGATATTGATGATAGAGCGTAACTCTAAAATAGCCTCGACTAATAACCATCGAGAATGGGATATCGATGATATGTTATAAGTCGACATGTGGTCTGCGTCACATTCTTAGAGAATGTAGTATGTCTCACCTACTACTAGTAATGGTTACTAGTGATGGACACATCGATACTTTTGGAAAGTATTGGTATACCTTGCTGATAAACTATTTGTTATACATGTCTAAAGTGTTATCAACGTGTGGTATAACAAATAGTAGTATAACAAATAGTTTATCAGCAAGGTATACCGATATTTTCCAAAAGTATCCACGTGTCCATCACTAGTAATCATTACTAGTAGCAGGTGAGACATACTACATTCTCTAAGAATGTGACGCAGACCACATGTCGATTTATAACATATCATCAATATCCCATTCTCGATGATCATTAGTCGAGGCTATTTTAGAGTTACGCTCTATCATCAATATCTCACTCTATTAATGGCAATGTAAGCTCAATTGATGCACATTAATGAATAATTACAAACAATCAAATAATAATTCAATAATTGCAAATGCCATAAATATTAATCTTATTAATAATACGAATGTGTTCAAGTACATTTGTCCCTAATAATGATTGTCTCTATGACATACATACTTTCAATCTCCCACTTGGCTTAGAGCCAATCTCCAATATATCTAATACCCATGTTTTCAAAATGACCATTATGCTTAACTAAGATTAATGGTTTAGTAAACGAGTCAACTAGATTATCATATGTGGGAACATAGTCTAATCTTATTTCTTCAGTTTCCACCATCTCCCTGAGTATGTGGTATTTCCTCGGTAAATGCTTGTTTCTGTTTGTTGATCTTGGTTCCTTAGCTTGCGTAATCGCACCAGTGTTGTCACAATAAATCGTTATTGGACAAGTGGCACTTGGAACAACCCCTAGTTCCTTCAGGAACTCAGATATCGCGACAACTTTTTTACCAGCTTCCGATCCAGCAACGTACTCAGCTTCAGTTGTCGAATCAGCAGTTATAGCTTGCTTGGAACTTTTCCAACTCACTATTCCGCCATTGAAAATGAAGGCATATCCAGATTGAGATTTGAAGTCATCAAGATCTGTCTGGAAGCTAGCATCAGTGTACCCAGTATACATTAGCTTCTCTTGTCCACCATAGACTAAGAAATATTTTAGGATTCTACTGGAATTTGCAAGTCATACTAAGTGCATAGGTCACATCTGGCCTCGTACATGTCATGGCATACATGATAGATCCTATAGCTGAAGCATAGGGGATTCTTTGCATGCGTTCAAGTTCTGCAACAGTAGAAGGACTATCCTTCTTTGATAACTTGATGCCTTGACCCATAGGAAGACTTCACTTCTTAGAGTTTTCCATAGAGAATCGTCTTAGCACTTTGTCTATGTATGTTGACTGTGACAGCCCCAACAATCTATTAGGTCTATCTCTATAGATCCTAATTCCAAGAATGTAGCAGGCTTCACCCAAGTCCTTCATCATGAAGGTACTGGATAACCATTCCTTGACTGATTGCATGAGAGTCTTATTATCTCCTATTATTAACATGTCATCTACATAGATAACAGTGAAGACAATACTCTCTTCCATGCGCTTACTATAAACGCAGGGATCTTCTTTGCTTCTAACAAAGTCAAATGATTTGATTGCTTTGTCAAAGCAAATATTCCAACTCCTTGAGGCTTGCTTAAGTCCATAAATGGACTTCTGTAGCTTGCGCACTGCTTTGGGCTTAGTCTTGGATGTAAAACCCTCAGGTTGTATCATATACAACTCCTCAATTAGGTTACCATTGAGGAAAGCAATTTTAACATCCATTTGCCAAATGTTATAATCATAGTATGCGACTATTGCAAGCAAAATCCGAATGGACTTAATTTTCGCAACAAGTGAAAATGTTTCATCATAATCGACCCCAGGCCGTTGATTATAACCTTTAGCCACCAATCTTGCCTTATAAGTCTGTACCTTGCCATATGCATCAATCTTCTTCTTGAAGACCCATTTGCATCCTATGGGTCTAACCCTATTGGCAAATCAACCAAGTTCCAAACTTGATTTATGTACATCGAGTCCATCTCAGATTTCATGGTTTCTTACCATCTCTGCGAATCAATGTCTAACATGGATTCGCTGTAGGTTGTAGGTTCATCGTCATCAAGAATATCTATCTCATTGTGTGTTTCAATAAGGAGATTAAGTCTTTCAGGCGGACGATGAGTCCTAGTGGTCCTACGGAGTTGATTATTCTGCGTTTCAGTGTTTGTTGCATTCTGATTGTGAGAAGGTCTTTGTGTGCTGGACAATCCATCACCTTGAGAGCTTTCAGGAATGTAATTTTCATGTATTCCCTTAATGAAATGATGTACAACCATTGTATCATCTTCCATTGGTTGTGTATGAGAGCCTTGCATTTCTGCACTATCTCTCACAACACTCCCACTAACTGAAGGGCGTACTCTAAGTACCCAATTTTCACCAGATACTCCCATTGAATCATTGTCTAGGTCATTTGACAAGGGTTCAACTTTTGTGTTATCTTGAATTTCTTCATGGTCTATCTCGTTGCAGCTCTGTTCCTTGTAGACATATTCTTCTTCAAGGAAAATTGCATTTCTGAAACACAATGACCTTATGTTCTCCAGGAAGATAGAAATAGTATCCCTTAGTTTCCTTTGGATACCCCACAAAATAATATTTCTCACTTTTAGATTCCAACTTGTCAGTAAGCATCTTCTTTACATATACAGGGCACCCCAGGGTCGCATGTGTTTAAGTGCTGGCTTCTTGCCATTCCATATCTCATATGGAGTTTTCTCTACTGACTTTGAAGGAACCCTGTTCAGAATATATATTGAGCTTTGCAATGCACAGTCCCAAAGGTATGTTGGTAGAGTTGAGAAACTCATCATGGATCTAACCATATCTAATAGAGTTCGATTTCTCCTTTCAGCAACACCATTCATCTGTGGCGTTCTAGGAGGTGTCCATTGTGATTGGACTCCATGAAGCTTCAAGTAATCCAAAATTTCTTTACTTAAATATTCACCTCCTCGATCTGATCGAAGGGTCTTGATACTTGTTTCAAGTTGCTTCTCTACTTCTGACTTGTACTCCTTGAATTTCTCAAAGACTTCGGACTTGTGTTTCATAAGATACACATGCCCAAACCTTGTAAAGTCGTTTGTAAAAGTGATGAAGTAAGGGAAGCCTCCCTTAGCTTAAGTTGAAAATGGCCCACATACATCAGTATGGACCAACTCAAGCACTTTTTTGGCTCGCACACCTTTCTCAGAAAGTGACTTGTTGGTCATCTTTCATCTCAAGCAAGATTCACAGTTACCATAGGACTCTAAGTCAAATGGTTTCAGGTAGTCTAACTTTCTTAATCTTGTTATCCTTGATTCATTGATGTGACCAAGTCTACAGTGCCATAAATAGGTGGGGTTTCTTGGATTACTTATCTTAGCTCATTTATTTTGCACATTGAAAATTTCACGACTACAGTTTAGAACATACAAACCATCCACAAGTGAAGCATTTCCACAAACAAAACCATTAAAAGACAGTACATAACTGACATTAGAAATAAATGAGGAAAACCCCTCAATGTCTAACATTGGGATAGAAATGATATTCCTCGTTAATGAGGGAACAAAATAACAATTATTTAGTTCTAAATAAAAGCCTGAAGGTAAATCTAGTCTATAAGTTCCCACGTGTTCAACATCCACTTGTGCTCCATTTCCAACGCGCATGTCTACCTCCCAAGGTCTAACCTTTCTGTTGTCAATCAGACCCCACACATTATTACAAATATGTGAGCCACAAGCGGTATCCAATACCCAACAGTGAGAGTTACTTATAGACATATTTATTTCAATGACAAACATGCCTTGTCCAGTAGAGCTAGAAACACCTAGTGCTTTGCACCCTCCTGGAGCCATGCAGTCCTTCTTTAGAACATGTGCCGACACTTGACCCCCTTCGTTCAGCTTACATTTGAAAGGGTTGCTCAACAGTTCATACTCCATTGTTTGAGACTGTTTGTCATAGAGACTCTTCAAGTGTTCTAGCATTTCGTTGGGGCCCATTTTTTCATGTTGCCTATGTAACTCCATAGTCATGGAAGACAACATTACACATTGTGCCAAGGTAGCATCGTTCAAATGTTTCTGATAAGCCACCTTGTCAAACAGGGCATACTCATCAGAGTTTTCAACAGGGACTGTGGGGAATACTGGGTCTAACACATACTCAATTCTTTCTAGTCTTAACACCAATCGCAGATTTCTTAACCAGTCAGGGTAATTTGATCCAGTCAACTTGTTTGTCTCGACCAATATTTTCAGTGATAGATTCGACATTTTATATAAATTTTGAAGAAATAGATAGACTTGAAATTATACTATAATATAATTTCAATTGAACACATTCGTTAACTAATTAGCATGACCTTTAGTTTAATTAGCTTCCACTATTTTAATATACTCTTCGACCCCATGGAAGAATACAGACTCATATCAAATATGGTCATAATGGGCCAAGATCCAGATTCATGTTATCTCCGCGTTTGCTGTGGCTGATAACTTCAATAGCATAACTCGGTAGGTCTCCAAACCAATTACAAATAATTTGTAACTCGTGTTTGACCTAATGTTCTAAACAATCGATCCACATCCTCGACTTGTCCGACACTGTGGCGCCAAGACAACCTAGCAAGTCAACCCCGTTATGCGACTGCAATTATGTATCTAAGTGAGTTTTGCTTATAGAGCAAACACTGTGGTGTAAATACTCATGAAGGTTTATCACCCACTTCTACATTTAACATGCATCTATGAAAGAGTCTGAGTCCTCGTAGACTTAGAGCAAATGTTGTGGCATAAAAATTCTTACTGGGTTAAATACTCTCGTACATAAATACTCTTGACATTTAGCACATAAACAGTACACTTATCAAATAATGTACTGTATAATAATAATCGTGGGTTAAACATTTTAAACTTAATTTTTTTTACAGGCGGGGGTTGTGGCGCCCATCATTAGGGCCACGACGCCACCGAGGCAGAAACCGAAAAATTTTGTTTTGCTTTAGCGTCGCGACACTGGCAAGATAGAAACCTTTGTATTGCATTAGGGTCGCGACGCTCCACCATGGAGTCGCGGAGCCTAATGTCCAGAAAGTCCAGAACCTTTTTAAAAATGAAGCATTAGGGCTGCGACGCCCTACCAAAGGGTCGCGGCGCCGACGTCCTGACAAAACGTTTATGTGTTGATTTTTCTAAAATCATTCGAGCCCTAAATCCAATTTAGGGATCAAATCACAAATCATTTATCCTCACCCACCATTATCAATAACGCACATATCGACCATCATCCATTCTTACCCGTTCTTTGCCGTGCACCGTGCAATGAGCCGGATATCTGCAATATTGGCTTAGTTCGAGTTAGAACGGAATGACTTCCTTGATTTAACGTAGGTGATAATTTAGGGTGATATCAAAAGGTTAACCGTCCGGTCAAGATATGTAGGATTTCTAGAAGCCTTGTTTTAATCCAATTTTTATGTTTAACCCATATTATTATGTTATTCAATTGTTATATAACCATTGAACCAGTCTAGGCTCTGATACCACTTGTAGGGTTTTGTTGGGTTTAAAATACATAAGTAAAGCAACGGAAGTTTAAAAATTTTATTTGCTTACCCCAACAATTCCTTGTTTATGGTATGGTTATATGACAATTGAAAAACCTGTAACATAAAATATGAATACTTACATGTTGTATTATCTGGAGTCTTTACTTAGGGAGTACACGCGACTGTCCCTTCGATTGCAAACACTATGCTTCGGTGTATTCCTCTGTCAAGAAAGCCAGGAAATCTTGGCAGAGATTTGAGAGAGTTTTATCCTAGACTCTAAGTCTAGAATTGTTATGAGAATTGGTATTCTTAGTGTATGATAATGAATTAGGAGGTGCTCTATATATAGGTGAAATTAGTGCAAAATTCAGATTTGGATTGGGCTCTAACTCTGGCCCAAAATGAGATGCAGTGGCCCAGTCCGACTGGGCTCACTGCTGGGCTGGCGTCGCGGCGCCTCACGTCAAAATGGCGTTTCCCTTCTTTTTCATTTAATATATATTTTCAACACATTAAATCCAAAATCCAATTTTGATTTAATTAAATAACTTTCATCTAATAGAAATTATTCCATAGTCATTATCAATTTAAATATCTCGATTCTAAATCGAATATTTAATGCTTTCTCAATACACCCTTAGATCGAAGAGACAATCGACATAGTGTGACCCTATAGGCCTTCATATATCGACACTAATCCAATTAAGGTACATATAGGACTCCTACACTGCACCGTACGACGAACTCAATATATGGAGTACGTTTACATGAATCCAGCAAACATAACCTTTATGTGAGATAATAAATTTCTTTCATTCGCGATACACTCGATCAAGCTTAGGATTTGCCATGTGTCTATCAAAATGGCTTGATCACTTTATCTCATCCATATTAGTCTACAACTAGACCATATTCTAAATATGTCTCTTGCACTGGCCAATGACTTGGTCGACTTAATATCACTGAGAAGTTGAGTGTTCTCTCGAATATCCAATCGAGGAATGAGCCATATTCTTGGCTCAACTACCACCTTAATTTACATCATAATGCACCAAACACAAGCCGTATCTTATCCTATAAGGAGTTTAAGCTTAGGACAGTGTCAAAGTACATTACTCTGTAAACAAGGTGCGTATTGACCTCAAGTCAAATGACCTTTATCTCCCACATGCTGATAATACTCTAGACGTGTCTACCAAATAGTTTATCAGCAGGGTATACCAATATTTTTCAAAAGTATCCATGTGTCCATCACTAGTAACCATTACTAGTAGCAGGTGAGACATACTACATTCTCTAAGAATGTGATGCAGACCACTTGTTGACTTATAACATATCATCGATATCTCATTCTCGATGATCATTAGTCGAGGCTATTTTAGAGTTACGCTCTATCATCAATATCTCACTCTATTAATGACAACGTAAGCTCAATGGATGCACGTTAATGAATAATTACAAATAATCAAATAATAATTCAATAATTGCAAATGCCATAAATATTAGTCTTATTAATAAAACAAATGTGTCCAAGTACATTTGTCCCTAATAATGATTGTCTCTACGACATACATACTTTCACTATTATGTTCGGTGATTTGCGTGATGGAGCTCAAGTATATTGAACTTTGAGCAATAATAACAAAAGCAGCGAAGATTCAGTAGTAATATATTCATTTATTTATGGTGAAATAGATTCAAATGTCCGGATGAACCAGTAGATTCACAATAAATAAGCGTTTATTGCTTTTTCAGTTTATTTTAATCTCGATATTAATCTGATATACGATAATACTATGGCAATAAAGAAATATCCCCCTTTTCAATTTTGGGAATTTAAAGATCCCTACCTCTTCTCTTTTTGGTGATTTTTTAATAGGGCTCAAGAATATTGAACTTTGAGCAATAACAATAAAAGCAACGGAGGATCCTGTACTAATATATTTGATTTTGTTTGTGGTGGAGTAGATTTCAATGTTCAGGTCAGTAAATTCACAGCACATAGGCGTTGAATTAATTGTTTTTGCAATTTATTTTAATTCGATATTAATCCGATTTTTTCTCTGAGTAAAGACATGTAAAGCCGCACTCAAGGAGATGCTCTAAAAGAATATAAATTCTAAAAGTACTTTATCTCCACCTTATGTGTAATTAATTAGTACATGTTTTTATTTTATTTTATATAATTGTGTTTGATTGAACATAAAGTTTAAAAAATTTAAAAAAACTTATAACAAAAATTAAATGTATGTAAAGTATCAAAACTATCATTTTAGATGAGCGGTGGTGATTGGTGAGAGTCCAAACAAATTATGTCATTAAGGATAAAGTAAGGATGCTAATATATGGTTTTCAAAAAGAAAAATGTATCACTCTCGTACGTCAAAAATTCTTACTGGCAGAATATGTTGCATTAAATGGGAAAAATCGACTTTCTTCACTCACGTTTTTTTTTCTTTTCTGTTATTCAATTTAAAATAATTTCTAAATTTTAGACAAGTGTTGGAAGTGAGACAAATATTCATATATTTTTCAAAAAATATTTTACATTACACACATACAATTTAAACCCTCAGAGGGACTAGAAAGACTGATGGGAATGTAGGGACTTAAAAGTTGGAAATTGGGAATAACGTTGCTCTCATCTTTCTTTCTCTTAAGATTTCAAGTTCTCATAGATTTCTCAATTCAAAGTCTTGTGTAGCCTCAATGAAAGTGATAGAGTTTAATTGACCAAATAATCAATAAAAAGATAATTGTGAGTAACAACTTATTAATCTTAGGTCAAAGAAAAAGAAATATTTTCATGGCTGAAATAATAGTTGAAGAGGAAAGTTGTACAAATCCTAAATATTTTTTCCCAAACTCCATGGTTTAATTTAAATCATGGATTAAGTTATATACACTGATTATGTAATGCAATTTAACTTATTACAATATTATTAAATAGAGTTATTTATAATTACCTTTTAAGTGACATGATTGTATAATTTTCTTTTTGCACCTTCCGTTCATAATTGTTTTTGTAAAAAATCGACTAAGAAACTGATATTATCTTAAAAAAATTTAATTTGTGTCTCACATAACTGACACTAATGATGTGAGACTTCACCCAAATAAAAACCTCATATAACTAACACAAAATAAAGGTTTTATATTGCCTGCATAAGTTTGACTGGTTCTAATATCGTCCTATGAATTCCTAATAAATTCGATTATGATAGTTCTGTCTAACTTTGGTCTCTAACATACCCATCTTTTCCTTAGAACGTTTCTCTGGAATCAAGCAACGTGCGACTTTTGACATTTCAATGTACCAACTGTCTTTAAAGTTCAAGGCGTAGGACATAGACTCTTTACATGAGACTATCCTATAAAAGTATGGTAAAATGGATGAGATATTTCTTCCATGTTAATCAAACGTATCGAGTTTGAGCCTTGTCCTGGAAATTGAGATTATTATAGTCTATTTTGGCTCTATTGACATATGAGATGTTTGTAATTTTTATGAAATTAGGTGGAGTTGGTGTATGAAGTTATACGGGACAAGATTGGAGTGGCTTCCGTGGCAGAGAAGAAGATAAAAGCGAGACTGAGATGGTTCAGACATGTGAAGAGGAGGTGTGAGGCTGCGCCAGTTAGGAGGTATGAGAGATTGACGGCCGCAGGATTTAGGAGAGAAGAAGGTAAACCGAAAAAGAACTGGGGGAGGTGATTAGACAAGATATGACACAACTTCAGCTGATTGTACCGTAGATAGGAAAATATAGAGGTCGAAGATTAGGATAGAAGTTTAGTAGGTAGTTGAGTTTTGTCGCGAAGCATTTCCATCTCATCTTCTCCTTTTCTTAGTAATAGTACTTAGGTATCGCGTAGATCATTATTCCTATGTGTGTATTACTTCATTTATTTTATATCTTGATATTTTTTGTTGTCTTATTTTTTTACAATCTTGCATTGACTACGTTTTTAGCCGAAGGTCTATCGAATCCTACCAGCCTCTCTGCCCCCACAAATGTAGAGGTAAGATCTGCATACATCCTACCATCATCAGACCTCACTTTGTGAGATTACGGTGGGTATTATGTTGTTGTAGGTGGAGTTATCAGGTTGGGTTGAACTTGAACGAGTCAAAATGGACCGAGTTAATAAATGAGACAATATTTCTATCCGCCCAACTCATATCAACTTTTATTTTTTTTGTTTATTTTCTTATATTTTATCTAATTATCAGTAAATCCTTTATTATTATTATTTTGACTATATATATGCCAATTTGGACTACATATTTAGCCAAAGATGAATGCATGTTATTAAGGGCCGATATGGGAGTCATACAATTAAATAGTTTTCAAAAAGATAAATGCATCATTTATTTTGGACAAATTAAAAAGAAAAAGAAAGTAAGAATTGAATTACATTTGTATGTGAGAGAGACTTCCACCAATACTATCAGAGTGACGTTCTCTTTCAGCTATGCTATATAAAAAGAATATCTTGTGAAATAAACTGTTAAACAAAGCCCAGCAGTGGGCTCAGCCCATTCTCGGCCAAATTAGTTACAAAACAATATTGTATATATGGTATATATATTTGGAGTATATTGTAGTGTAAAGGTTACCTTAATTAGTGTTATACACCTACCATAATTATATAGTTAGAATTATGGTAGAATAAGGATTTAGAAGTAGAATAGGAAAAGGATTTTCCTATTATGGAAATATGTAACTTGTATATATAGCTATTAAATCAATGAAAATAATCAAGGGGATTATTTCTTTCATGGTATCAAGAGACTAGGTCTAAACAAAAGTTTTCTTCTCTCAAACTTTTTGTATCCTTGGCCGAGAACCCCCCCCCCCCCTTCCCTCGGGTTTTTCTCTCCAAATATCTCGTCTTCCGCTCCCAAAAACCTCTCTTAAATTTATCCTCCTTCTTTGTTCTTTCAAATATGTCTAAGAACAATTTTCACCCTGCCCTCACAGTTTCCAATATCAAGCTCAGTGTCCCTATTGTTCTTGAGATGGAAAACGTTCAATATGCAACGTGGGCGGAGTTGTTTAAAATTCACGCTATCTCGTATCAAGTTCTTCATCACATAATTCCTCCCGCTAGACCCCTTCCCGCGGAGGATCCCGAGGTGTGGATTACACTTGATGCTACCGTTCTTCGGTGGATATACGCCACTATTTCAGTGGACCTTCTACAGACGATTATGGAGCCCGATACCACGGCTATGGCTGCATGGAATAGATTGCGTGACATATTCCAAGACAACTAGCATTCCCGTATCGTCACACTCGAGCAGGAATTCTCTCTCGTTCGAATGGACGTATTTCCGAACGTTTCGCATATTGCAAGAAACTAAAGGAATTGGCGGATCAACTCCGTAACGTTGGCGCACCCGGTAACAAATAATCGTCTAGTTCTACGGTTGGTTGCCGGTGGGTCTTTCGGAGGCCTATAATGGTGTTGGCACTCTCCTTCGCCAAAGCAACCCTCTTCCCGACTTCCATCAAGCCCGCTCCATGCTTACGTTGGAAGAAGCCGGTTTGGCTAAAAAGGCGGGCTACCGGAGCAAGTCCGATTGTCATGATGGCATCCTCTCCTAATCCTTCGGGTTTTGTTAATAATTCGGGCCAAAACCATAATCATGGTGGCGGCAAGAATAATAGCAAGAATAATAACAAAAACCGCGGGGGCAAACGCGGTGGTAATGGTGGAGGTTCCGGTAGTCGGCAAAACGTCGGTGGGTCCCATCCAGGGAACGGTGGCCCACCGCCCCCATGGGCCCGGCGGTGGGGCCCATGGCAAGTGGAGCGATGGTAGTGGACCGTGGGCCGGCGGCCCATACCGGCGGGGGCGGCGGGAAATTCCCGGCGGCCGGCCGGGGGGTGGCCAACGATCCGAGCCCAATGCCCCGGTGGCGGCCCACCGGCCGCGTGGCCCGGCGGCGGCGGCGGTGGTAGCGATTACGGACCGAGGCCCGGCTCGGCAAGGAGTTCTTGGACCCCGACCTCCGCAAGCCCATCATGCGCAACAGCCCTACTCGGACCGATATCGAGGCCGCGATGCACACGTTGGGATTGACTCAACCGGACCAAAATTGGTACATGGACACGGGGCCACTACTCACATGACTTCCGACTCGGGTACTCTCTCATCTTATTCCAATTTGAGCACCCCTCGGGGGATAATTATTGGTAATGGCGTTCTATTCCAATTCTAGGGTATGGTCGTAAGAAAACGTTGTCTCCCCCCAATCCACCACTCCTCTTGAAAAATACTTTACATGCTCCTAAATTGATTAAAAATTTAGTGTCGTCCGAAAGTTCACGAATGACAATTACATTTCGTTGAATTTGATCCTTTCGGTTTTCTCGTGAAGGATTTCAAGACGGGGAGTCGTCTCATGAGGTGTGATAGTAGGGGGGGATCTATATCCTATCATGCCGGTTTTCGTCCATCGAGTCCGGCCTTGCCATCGGCTTTTGCGACCATCTCTCCTTCCATGTGGCATGCTCGTACGGGTCATCCGGGATCTTCTATTTTATCAGTATTAGATAAAAATAGCTTTATTTCTTGTAAGGGTACGAGTCGTACTCCAATGTGTCAATCTTGTTCATTAGGAAAAAGTGTTAAGTTGCCATTTGTAGACTCCAATTCTCATACTTCTATGCCATTTGACATTGTTCATAGCGACTTATGGACATCTCCTGTTCTTAGTTCAATGGGTCATCGATATTATGTTCTCTTTTTAGACGATTATTCTAGATTTTTGTGGACGTTTCCAATTGCGAATAAATCACAAGTGTTTTCCGTCTTCATAAAATTTAGAGCATTCATTCGTACTCAATTCGAAAGAGAAATAAAAAATATTCAATGTGATAATGGGAAAGAGTATGACAATAGGGAGTTTCGAGAATTTTGTGCTACTCATGGGATAAATTTTCGGTTTTCATGTCCTCATACATCTTCACAAAATGGGAAAGCCGAACGCAAAATTCGTTCCATAAATAACATTGTCCGAACTCTCCGAATCCATGCCTCCATACCTCCGTATTTTTGGCATCATGCACTACAAATGGCCACTTACCTTCTGAACATAATTCCGTCTAAAGGTCTGACATATTCTTCCCCTCTCAAAATCTTATATAATAAGAACCCTTCTTATTCTCACCTTCGGATTTTTGGGTGCTTGTGTTATCCACTATTCCCATCCACAACAATTAACAAACTCCTGGCTCGGTCTACCCCGTGTGTGTTTTTGGGTTATCCGTCAAATCATCGTGGTTATAAGTGTTTTGATTTATCCTCCAAGAAAATCATAATCAATCGCCATGTCATTTTTGATGAAACTCAATTCCCGTTTACAAAAGTTCATACTCCCGAACCTAAGTTGTATAATTTTTTGGATGACCAAATATCCCCGTATATTATTCGGAATTTTTCGGACAACTCCCGTGCCCAAAATCCCCCCGGCGGGCCCACCGCCCGCCGGTCCCACGATATCATCGCCCCTCTTGTTCCGATGCATCGGAACAGTTCCGAAAATTGGGCCGGTTCAGCCCAATTCCGGACCGGTCCGTAAACCGAGAGCCCAGTTTTTTTACCGATTTGGGCCGGCCAAGCCACCGCTCTTGCGCCGTCGTCCGTCCCGAACCCGGAAAATTCCCAAAATTCACTCCATTCTTCCTCGAGTCATAGACCGGTCACTCGTAGTCGGCGGGGTATTTTTACACCTAAAAGACATTTTAACTTACATTCGGATGTCTCTAAATCCCCCTTGCCCCGCAATCCGAGTGTCCGCATTAAATGACCCTAATTGGAAAATTGCTATGAGTGATGAATATAATGCTCTTATTGATAATAAGACGTGGGAGTTGGTGCCCGTCCATATGGTACTAATATTATCGAGTCTATGTGGATTTTTGCTCACAAGGAGAATTCGGATGGGTCCTTTGCTCGGCATAAGCGCGCGGCTTGTTGGTGATGGTAAGACTCGGCAGTTGGTATTGATTGTGGTGAGACGTTTAGTCCGGTGGTCAAACCGGCTACCATTCGTTGTACTTAGCTTGGCTCTTTCAAAGACTTGGCCGATTCATCGGTTGGATGTCAAGAATGCGTTTCTACATGGAGATCTCAAGGAAACGATCTATATGCATCGGCCGTTGGGTTTCGAGAGATCCCAACCGCCCTCATCATGTCTGTTTGTTGAAGAAGTCCTTATATGGGCTTAAGCGGTCTCCACGGGCCTGGTATACACGATTTGCGGATTTTGTTTCGACTATTGGGTTCACACACAGCAGTCCGATAATTCTTTGTTCATCTACCGCCGTGGTTCATCATTGGCCTATATTCGTTATATGTGGATGATATCATCTTGACCGCCTCCTCCGATGCTTTGCGCGTCGATCTATCATGGCCATGCTCGGTTCGAATTTGCTATGAAGGACTTAGGGCCGTTGAGTTATTTTTTGGGGATTGCCGTCAAACGTCATTCGGGTGGCTTGTTTCTGTCTCAACGGAAGTATGCCGAGATCATAGAGAGAGGGCGGGATGTCATCCCGTAAGTCCACTTCCACACCGGTTGATGCAAACCCAAAGCCGAGTGCCGCGAAGTGCACCATACGAGGACCCGACCCGTATCGCAGTCTTGCGGGGGCCCTCCGAAGATCTTACCTTTACCGGACCGGATATTACATATGCGGTTCGGCGGTGTGTTTATTCATGCATGATCCCGAGTTGAGCACATGAATGCAATCAAACGCATCATTCGGTATATTCGGGGGACACTAGACTATGGGTTGCACTTGTATCCGTCATCTACATCCACACTTGTCTCTTACACGGATGTCGATTGGGGTGGGTGTCCGGACACCGGACGGTCGACTTCGGCTCTTGTATGTTCCTTGGCAACAACTTGGTCTCATGGTCGGCAAAACGTCAAGCAACTCTGTCACGCTCCGGTCCGAGGCGAATATCGAGGGTAGCGAATGTGGTCTCCGAGTCATGTTGGCTACGTAATTTGCTTTTGGAGCTTCATTGTCCCATTCGAAGGCAACCTTGGTATATTGCGATAACATTAGTGCCATCTACCTTTTCAGTAACCAGTCCAACACCGGCGCACCAAGCATATCGAAATGGACATTCACTTTGTCCGTGAAAAGGTTGCAAAGGGTCAAGTTCGCGTATGCCATGTCCCGTCTCGTTATCAAATTGCAGACATCTTTACAAAGGGTCTACCAGCGGTTCTCTTTGAAGATTTTAGGGACGATCTCGGCGTTCGAAAACCGCCCGCTATGACTGTGGGGGTGTGTTAAACAAAGCCCAGCAGTGGGCTCAGCCCATTCTCGGCCAAATTAGTTACAAAACAATATTGTATATATGGTATATATATTTGGAGTATATTGTAGTGTAAAGGTTACCTTAATTAGTGTTATACACCTACCATAATTATATAGTTAGAATTATGGTAGAATAAGGATTTAGAAGTAGAATAGGAAAAGGATTTTCCTATTATGGAAATATGTAACTTGTATATATAGCTATTAAATCAATGAAAATAATCAAGGGGATTATTTCTTTCATAAACATTATAAGTAAGTAAATAACATTTAGAATAAATCCAGAGCAGCTAAGAAAATAAAATCGAGTAGCTTGGGAGTCTGTCGTCATTGCACACTAGCTGGTCATTGGGGAATAAGAGAGTGCTCCGTTCGTAGTTCCAGTCTCAGTGCGACCTTGTTTAATCAACAAGGAGATCAAAATGAGCTAGTCGTACTATTAGTGCTATTAGAAATAAAGGCTTTTTTCACCGATAATTAGTGGAAATTTTGTGTTATAAATATGATTTTCCCATCTTATTTTCACCGAACTAGTTCAATGGGAAAAACGTATGTGGAAAACAAGTTACCATTAACGCTGAACACTTTTCAATTCTTGTGAAAACACTACTATTTTTTCGTTTCTCATCGATTCAATCAAAATATTTGTGGGAATAGCCACTAGACATTTTTTCGGTGAGAAATTTCTGTGGACTATAATATTTTTTTGGTAGTGTAGACTGTCTCATTTAAGTTATTTATTTGAAGATTTTCAATTAAAGGCCCTCTCCACCCTGCAATAGTTTTTGAACTCATGTTGATTTTTTTCCCTTTAGGGGTAGAATCAGCAGCCATGCAAGGACAAGGAAATAACCAATTACAAGTTGTAGGTGAACATATTGATGCAGTGGTGGTGACCAATTTGCTTAGAAAAAAATTAGGCCTGGCTGAGATTGTGACATTTGGCCCTGCTGTTGCTGGTGGTGACAAAATTGAGAGCCAAGATTTTATGATGCAGTGGCAACCATATAATTACCAGTCTCATTATGTAGTCCCTCAATATCCTGTTTATGAAGTTAGAGGTTCATATCAATAGGGCTGCTCTATCACGTGAATGCTAAAAAATGCATATTAGTTAGGACTTAAGTTAAACCCCTGGCTTTGTTTGTGAGGTGCTATATATATAATGCAATTCTCAAATTTTATTCATGATCGATGGCGTAAAAATATATACACGATGAGTTTAATTTGATATCTCTCACAAGTTAAATACCGTCTTTTAAATCTAGAGAGTTGGATGTTGTTTCAAATTCAGCTCGAACAATGTGTTTCTTGAGACGAAAAAGAAGAACCGCTTGACATTGTATAGGAGTATACGACTAAAAACTCAATAAAGTTCAATTCGCATCATTATGTTTGATAAAAAAATTCTTGACAGTATTGAACTAGCTACAGTAGCCTGTAATTCCAGAATATACCAATTCAAGGCTAAAGAATTTAGGTTACCAATTCACACTTACTAAGGACACACACTTGCAGTTGGCTTTTAAGTAACCTTAGTCCATAAGTTAATTTTCACACTATCAAGTGAATAAAACTTAAACCCTATAATTTGCCAAAGGGGAATCAGGACTGAAATTTCCAAAATAGTTTCACCATCATTCTGTTAGGTCACCACAAAATAAATATGCAACTTAACACTTCCCTTTTCCGCACGTCTAGACTTGTCAACTGGAGTGTGAACAATTTATGAGGCTCAATATAAGATAAATCAAGAATTAAAATAGGTTTAACTCTGATATCATTTAAAGAAATTGATCTTATACCTAACTCAATCCTAAAGCTAACGACATGAGAATTTAAAAAATGTTATAAGAAGATCAAATTCATATCCCAGGACCAATATGGAACAACTTAACAATGAGTCTGCCTGACTCCTCAGGTGCCAACTAGAAAGAGTGTCAATTTTGACAATGCTCTTCTTAGATGGCATCCAGGGAGCCAGGAAAAACATTTCATTTCTTGGATTTAAACACACACACACACACACACACACACATATATATATATATATATATATATATATATATATATATATATATATATATATATATATATATATATATATATATATTTGCTCTCTTACTTTCAATAATATCAATATCTAATTTAAAAAGGAAGAATTACATTAGCTCCAGCTTTATCTTCTTTTGAAGTTCTCCACACTTCTTTAATTCTCTCTTTATCAATACGTTCTTCAAATCTTAATATTTGAGCAAGAAAAAAAAACAGAGTAGGATGGCAATTTATAGGGATATTGTAAACGAAAGACAACATAAAATCCAAATAAAAGTGTATGAGATTAGCCTCTTTAGGCAGCAGATGGCAGATCATGGTGAGTTGGGATGAACCCCTCGGCCCTTACTAGCTCCGCCCCTGAATGCATCCCTGTATACAACTGATACCAATTAATTGCATGCGATAAAATTTCAGTTATGTATGTAATTAGTACTTTTACTTTAGGTCCGCTGGTTGTTTTGAGTTCTTATTTCAATAAATTATATAGAGAACTAATTGTAGAGAAATAACACTATTTGATGTATACCGACATAAATAGAACGACTACATAAATAGTGAAGAATTCTATAGCAAATATCGACTCGCATGTGATTGAAGCATAGTTATTATTGTCGTCAGTGTTTTAAAAGAGGCAGTTTTGAGTCATCTCGCAACTAACATGTGGGGCTGAGGCTTACTCCTTAAGTGTCCGACTGTACGTTTAAGCTTAACGATCAATGCTCGGGGCTCGCCCTAACAGTTATTACACAAATTATGCGTCAGAATACTTAGTTTAACACTGTTGACCTTATAATTCTTTAATAAAATGATATTTTTCATCTATAAAAATAGGAATTTATAGATGTATACCGATTGTTGCTTATTGGAATTAGGATATTATGATAGGCTTGATTAATCATTGACATAAAACAAAATGTAGCACTAAAAGATGGGGTAGAAGGAAAAATCTTCATATAACCAATTTATATTTGTATCTCTTTCTCTCTATTCAGATCTCCTTCTTTTTCGCTCTGTAATCGGTGAACCATGTCGTACGCTTATCTCTTCAAGTATATTATCATCGGCGATACCGGTAATTTTTATTCCTTTTGTTTTTCCGTTGAATTTTGAAGTTTTTATATGATTTTGCATCTCATTAATAGCTTTTCTGTAATTTTGGTTACTGGTGATGCTAATTTAATTGATTTTCACTTCGGTAATTTTTTATTGTCTTGTTTGATTTGATTCCTTAATTTCTGATTAATAGTTTTCTGTAAATTTGGTTACCGGTGATGCTAATTTGATTGATTTTCACTTCTATAATTATTGTATTTTGCGTGTGATTAGTAGGTTCTCAGTTCTCTGATTTATGGGTTTTGTATTATTTGGTAAACGGTGATACTAATTTAGTCTTTTTGCACTTGTTGTAACTTGTAAGCAGTGTTGTCAAAGGCACGCTTAAGCCCTAAAGCGAGGCTCAAAACATGTTGAGCGCTTCGCCTCGCTTTATGTCAGTGTCATCATCAAGGTTCTAAGGCATACTTTTTATTGCCGATGAGTCTCTTTTGAAGAGTTGACACTAGATAATTGATATTTCACTTTATCGTAATGTTTTTACAATTTCTTTGTCCATATATTTGTTATTCATGCTTATTATTACTCTCTCTGTTCCAATTTATGGGACACCATTTTTTTTTTGTCTGTCCCAAAAAGAATGTCACATTTCTATATTTAGAAATAATTTAACTTTATGAAATGATTTACAACCATACATTTATATAAGACTTGTTTTGGACCACACATTTCAAAAGTCTTCCTTCCTTTCTTAAACTCCGTGCCAAGTCAAATGGTGCCATATAAATTGGGACGGAGGGAGTATTAGTCTTGGACTAAACATAGTATATTTGTATTTCTGCACCATTGCACCTTTTTTCATTAAAGTCCATGCTTTATTTGCGCTTTGCGCTTAAAGCCCCAGCTGGCCTTACAGCTTTTTTGCGCTTTCGCTTTTGATAACACTGCTTGTAAGTATTGATTTTGGATATGGCAACAACAATTGGAGCTTCTATTGTAATGGGTTTTGTCGATATTGTGTGCCTTCTGAAGTACATGAGCTATTGAGAGTATATGCTTCTATTAAGTCCTGGCATTTGCATTTCTTAACTTAGTAGGCACAATCAAATGATTCATTAACTTCCCTTTGTTTTACGCCGAATTTGAAGTTTTTAATTAGAGATAATGGTCAAGAACACACATCAAGTATCATTTTTTTGTGAGTTTCCTAACTGAACTATTACCAACTATTTATCAAAACACACCTGAACTATCAAATTTGTGTTCCCTACATGAACTATCACCAACTATTTATCAAAACACACCCCGACTAGTATCTGATGGTGCTGGAAAATCGCAAAAAAGTGATATTAAGATGTGTGTTTTTGACCATTATCTCTTATTTTTAATTTTTTTCCAATTAATTCCTTTAATTATCCCATTTGACACCATTTTTAAACCAAAAAAAAAGAATGCACACCACGCAGCATTAGATACTAGTCGAGGTGTGTTTTGGATAAATAGTTGGTGATAGTTTAGGTTAGGTAGGATACTAGTCAAGGTGTGTTTTTATTATTATTATTTTACATGATTTTGCATCTGATTAATTGGTTTTCTGTAATTTTGGTTACCGGCAATGTTAATTTGATTGCTCTTTCACTTCCTGTAATTGTTTTCTGTATTTTTTATCCGATTAGTAGGTTCTCTGATGAATAGGTTTTGAGTATTTGGTAATCAATGATGCTATTTTGCACTTGTTGTAGGTAGTGAATCGTGTTTTTGCACTTGTTGTAGGTAGTGAATCGTGTTTTTGCACTTGTTGTAAGTATTGATTCTGGATCTGGAAAAAACAATTGGAGGTTCTATTGTAAATGGATTCTTCTGAAATATATGAGCAAATGAGTATATGCTTCTGTCTAAGTACTAGCATTTTAGCATTTCATAACTTAGTAGACATAAAATCGAATTTGCATGATTTTGAATCTGATTAATAGAATTTTCTGTAATTATGGTTACTCGCGATGCTAATTTAATTATTTTTTCACTTCCTGTGATTGTTTTCTGTACTTCGCATCTGATTAGTAGGTTTTCTGTATTTCGTTGACAGTGATGTTAGTTTAATTCTTTTGGTATTTCGGGTAATTCTGTACATGATTTTGCATCTGACTAGTAGGTTTTAATTTTGGCAACGTTTTTGCACTGCTTGTAAGTGTTGATTCTGGATCTGCAAAAAACAACTGGAGGCGCTATTGTAATATTTTTTATCGATGTGGTGTGCCTTCTAAATACATGAGCTGCTTAGAGTTTATGCTGTTATTTAAGTCCTGGCATTTTGATCGTCTTCTATTCTTTTGCTGCATTTCAAAACTTAGTAGACGTAAATCACATGTTCATATGCTCTTGCAATCGATTATTTAGAAAAGAAAGGACTTTTTGCTGGCCAAACTTGGTGCTTTAGGTTTGTTGGGCACATTATCATCATGATATCAAGGGGAAACTTGAGTTTCGGCATTTTAGCCTGATTTCAAATATTAGTCGTTTACTTGTCATTGAGGTCTACCAACAACAACAACAACATACCCAGTGTAATCCCACAAAGTGGGGTCCGGGGAGGGTAGGATGTATTTAGTTCTATGCCTTTATGGCGGAATCAACCACTCAAGAGCATTGCCACGCATTATGCTAAAATGCCATGTACATACATATTGGTTTAGAGACTCTCAAACTCCACGTGTATGATTCTTAACTCTCGATTGTTTATCTGATAGTCTTTTGGTATGATTCTCAATGTTTTATTGCTATTTCTGGATTCATAGAATGCCTCTTTTTAGATTTTGTTGTGCCATTTAGGATTTAGGGTCTGCGTACATCCTACCCTCCCTAGACCCCACTATGTGGGATTACACTGTTGTTGTTGTTATTGTTGTTGTTGTGCCATTTAAGAGTGCAACCCTTACATCCCCGTCTTTGAAAAGTCATCCCTTACAATGCATTAGATTTTACTGTGTGATATCCATGCGTACATTACCTGAAGTCTTGTATGAGACATCACTTATAAAGATATAATATTTCTCTTTACAGGAGTTGGAAAGTCATGTCTTCTTTTGCAATTTACGGACAAACGATTTCAACCAGTCCATGACCTGACCATCGGGGTTGAATTTGGGGCTCAAATGATCACAATCGACAACAAGCCAATAAAACTACAGATCTGTATTAGTGACACAAATTTTCTCTTCCTCTGTTTTCTCTTAATATGTTATGTAGAATGTCAGGATAAATGCCTATAGAAGTCCATAATTCAGTTTATCAATGTTTTTTGGTCATTTGGAGCTTCTTTTTTTTTTTTTTTGAAATGGTAAAAGTTTGGGGCTTAATCTAAATGTGGCCAAGTCCTCCTAGTTTTCATCTCTGGATGTGCTATCACTAAAGTCTAAAAGCTTTTTATAATGAATGTTCTTGTTTCAGGCTGGTCAAGAATCATTCAGATCCATCACAAGGTCGTATTACAGAGGAGCTGCCGGTGCATTACTTGTTTATGATATTACAAGGTAGCACCAGTCTTTGTCACTTTGGATAAGGGAATTTGACACTTCCATAATGCATGTAACTCTAGGTTGCCAGGCATAAATTTTCTCTCATATTTTATAGGTGCCTAGGAGGTGTAATTCTTTATGTGTAATTTAACTTTGGTTACAGATTCCTGTACAGTAACTTGCTGCCCAAAGATCTCATTTAAAGTGGTTGCATCTCAGATATATTGTAGTCTTTTGGCTAAACTAGTTGTGGAACATCACATTTTAGTCTTTAAATTGTCATTGCGAAAAAATTATCTGATGATGTTCTGATCATGGTAGTTAATATATTGTGGACTAGGAGAGGACTGGAAAAGTTGCTAAAGATAATAATAGAAGTGAAAAAGATAATGATGAGCATTGAACTTCCAGAGCAGCATCTCTGTCGGTTAGTGAGCTTTGGTACTATAGTTTTCAAGGCTTTTCGGTTCCTACATTTGTAATTGACTTAGTATTCGTTTCTGTCCAATTGACATCTTATGTGGGAGTAATTTTACACATCTGTTTTACGAAGTCGACTTCCATTAGAGAATGCAAACAAAGAGCAAAATATGGTATATATGAAATCCGGAGAGCCTGATTTGCATGTTTACATCTGGTTGCATTATTTTAGTTGGTCTCAACGTTTTTAATGTTTTCTCCTAAATAAATAGGAGGGAAACATTTAATCACCTTGCTAGTTGGTTGGAAGATGCAAGGCAGCATGCAAATGCAAACATGTCAATAATGCTGATAGGAAACAAGTGTGATCTGGCTCATAGAAGGGCTGTAAGCACAGAAGAAGGTGAGCAGTTTGCCAACGAAAACGGCTTGATATTTATGGAGGCCTCTGCTAAAACAGCTCAGAATGTTGAAGAGGTAAGGAGTTTCTCTGCTCTGACAGGTCTTTTAAGGTTTTAAGTCCAACCATGGACATTCTCCCTATTCAAATTTAAATTGTGGTTGTTTACTGGATGATCTCTTTACTGAATTATTCAGGCTTTCATCAAAACAGCCTCAACAATCTATAAGAAAATACAGGATGGAGTGTTTGATGTATCGAATGAGGTATGCCACATCTTGATTGCTGATTGTGAATATGCTTACTATGTTTACTTTTGCAATTTTCTATTCATCCCCAAAACAAAAATGCACCTTGGTAAGAGTATTTTGGGAAATAGTAGAGAAAAACAGCAGTTGGCATCCCATTTAGTCTACCACGTGATATTTGGTTCCTTCTGGTCCTGTTACCAAATATTATGATATTATTATTTATATTGATAATTGAGAAATCTCTAAAGGCCAGCCGGCGCATGGTTTAGAACTTGGTGGATAATGGGCCCACCCTCTACCCTTCTCCACTTACGTACCAGACTATGTTGTTACCAAATCTTTTTTATCTCCATTGGTTTAAAAAACATATTGGAAACAGTCTGGAGGATCTTCTTTCCTTTAAAAATATTAGAGTATTCTATCCAAAACTAATCGGGTGAACTGGCCGACATTGCACATGAAACAAGATCAACTATCTATGGACACCCTCCTCCAGTAATGGTGGTCTGGTTCAAGGGCATATATGTCCTCGCTATGTGCAGCCTATTGCTACTATTACATACAGCTTCTGCAATCCCATTTTTCCTTGAAATTTTCTTGAAATATAAAAAGAAATATCCAACCCAGATGAGCCCAGATACATTACATCATAAAAGTTCACACATAATTATGTGAGCACTCTTTCATTCATCCAACTTTTGATCCCCTAAAAGTAACTCAGAAGGAGAGTGGATGGTAAATTGGTGCTTGATTGAGAATCAGATTCTAGTACATACCACTTAGGAGTGACATGGCAAATTAGAATGTTAAGGGAAGTAGATCTGATGGAAGATTAAAGATGTGGAAGTTTACTAACCATAACAAAGGACACTACTTGATGAAACTAATCTTCATTCTTGTATTTCTAAGTAGCTCTTTGGATCCAACCTATGATACTGGCAAATGGGCATATCTTGGTCCTTGTTTAATGATCAGTTTGGTACTGACAACAACCATTCATGACTGAATTCATTATTCTGAGAATAAATAAACAGAGGTTGCCTAACGCTTTGTAAATGCTTTTGTGCCAAAGAGAGTTTTTTTTCATCGTGAATAATTCTCCCGTCTACTTTGATGTTTTGCAGTCGTATGGAATAAAAGTTGGATATGGAGGCATTCCTGGGCCATCAGGTGGAAGAGATGGAGCTTCTTCTCAAGGAGGGGGTTGTTGCAGTTGAGAGTTAAAAATCATTCTTCAAACTTGATCACGTTCTTAGCGTCCATATGGCGTCTTCACGGGTCTTTCTTTCTCATCTTTGAGAAGTTCCTTAATGATGTTATCTGTGCAAAAATAAGCAAAAGTCAGTAAATAGTGGGACAGTACATGTTTGTGCGCTGCGTGTATAATATTCCACATTATCAAATGTGAATAGAATTCCCTATCTTGTGTACTTGTGTGAGTGAGAACATATTGAGCTCCACTTGCCCGTCCTTCTCCTCTGCTCCAAGTTTGGGTGTCAATTTTCTATTTGTTGTCCAATATCATAACACGAGGTAGGCGAAGCCAGGTTCGTTGCCAAGAGTAATTGGCACAAATAGCTTTTACTGATCAATGGAAAAGAGACCTTATGTTCGATGAAATCTTTTAGAATGTAGAAAAAGATTACTTTTAAAGAGTATTAGTATTACCTCATGATGTAATGAGAATTTGTGAGAACTCAAAAGGATTAGTATTTCACTCCTTTTTTGTCTTAACCTTCTGAATCACGTTTGATTTTATGTTAGTATTTATTGGAGCCTTGATGTATTTTTGACAGTGACAATTTGTGGCATTTTAGCTAACAGCACCATAATAAAGGTTAATCGCTTGAAACTCTCGATTTGATCTCCACTTCTTTTTTTGGATAATTTATGTCTTCCCCCTTGTCTCATCTTTCCATTTGTTGTTTCATAAAAATTGGCTGGATGTAAATTAGTGTTTGTGTTTAGAATTAGGTTTAAATATAAATTCATTTATTTCAGTCTAAAAGCCTAATATATTGGTTTTGCAACTTGAGCAAAAATGATTATCACTTATCTGTTATCTTTCTCTCATTTTCTTCTAGATTTTATCCTTATTTGTGAAGAATGGTTAAGCTTATCCTACAATCCAGGTTTTACAGTATAACGAAAGATAGACGCTCACATTAGACTGTAGCAGATGCCATGGACTTGGTTTTGAGTTATATTGCACACTGGCACTGTCTTCCAATGTTTACTTTTATCAGTCTACTGTTAAGAGTACCTTCTAATAGAAATAAATAGGACTATATTTTAACGCATTCAAAGCAATTTAACAATGAGCATTGGTTTTAAGAAACTTGCCTAATACGGAGAATGGCATGAATAGATGAAATTGCACATGTAAACAGAAAACAACTCCTGTCTCGTGTTGGTGACTGTTACAAAGTTATATGGATTCCATTCCCAGTAAGGTCCCATTCCGGATTTGTGAATGTCTATCGATAATAGCAATAACAATAACTACGCTTCAGTCCCAAGCTAGTTGGATGGGCTATATGAATCTTTACTAATCATATTGCTCTTTATCAACAACAGCATATTAGAAGGTTTAATCAGAGTCTTCAATCTATTTGCCCTTTACTTTCAGGCTCTCGGCTGAAAAACTTTATGTTAAGTGCTGTAGGATTCTGTTTTTTGTCTAGTACTGTTTTTCTGTTCGAAATTTCCCTTACCAATGCAACTAATATATGATTTCAAACCACCAAGGGATGTGGTAGGATGAATAAGATCCCTAGATATCTCGGTTTCGAGCCCTGGTAGGGAGTGTTTCTCCCCTTTAGTAGCCTTAAGTGATGCGAATCTGAATTAGTTGGGCCAGTGAGTACCGGATAACAGATGGTTATACAAAAAAAATGATTTCAGCAAACCTCATTAACTCTAAAAATATGTATCAGGCCTTTTAAAATCACATGTCCCTTTTTTTAGCAGTACAGATGACTTGAAAAATATTATCTGCACATAATGTTACATTACACATACAGAGAAGGGGAAAGTTGGAAGAAAGAGTGGTAATTTGCTACTTAGTTTAGTGGAACTTGAGACTGGTCAAGACATTGTTGTTTACTGGATCAGCCAAATGATCAAGTAAGTTTTGGTAAGGCCCAACACCAGTAACCAGGCCTTGAATAAAATAGCCCAAAATAGCCAACATAGCAAGCCTTCCATTCTTAACTTCCTTGAGTTTCAAATCCTTCATGGACTTCTCATCTTTACCAAATCCAAGAGGGTTAAAGAATGGGCCACCAGGGTATGCTGGATCACCTGACCCACCCAAACCCTTTTCAAGGCCCAAGAAGTATTGTTTTCCCATTGAACCAGGCTTGGCCCAATCCTGGAATCTCCTGTGTTCAGCAAAGCCCATTAGTGCCATTTCAAGTACAAACAATGTGTAATTGTCAGCCCAATAGCTGTATGTTCCAGCTGGTGGGATGACACCAGTTTGGAACCATGGAAGTGCTGTTTCTGGTGGGATGAGACCAGCTTTTCCAAGAATCTCTGGTGCTATGGCTCCTACTGCTCCTAACATGGCGAACCGACCGTTGATGATTTCACCGTACGCTAGCCATTTTGGCTCGATGAAACCTCCAGTGCCCTCGGGGTCCGAGAGTCCCAAGGGATCAAATCCATAGTCACCAGGAAGGCTGTGAATCAACATAAAATTTTTCAATAAGTGGACTTAATATAGCATCTTTAGGTTATGTTGCTTGTATTCTTTAAAAAAAACATTATGATGTATGTCGGATCCTCCAAATGAATCCGACACGGGTTTGATAATATTTCAGCAGAGTCCGAGCAACATAGTTTTTAGGTTGAGTTCAAGTTATATAAACTGACAGTGTATATCATTTTTATATTATCTTGTGCAATTTAACTGATTATAGCAAGTCATTGATATGTTTTTCAGGATACTATATTAGGCTTGATATCTAGCGTTACCTATATTAATTGTGAGTCAACTTAACCTTCTTTACATCTATGTCGCTCGACTGACACCGCTAGATGCATGTCGGATTCTCCAAAAATAGTGGATTTTTGAAGGATCCGATACGAGTGAGACAACATTCTTGATAAGTCCAAACAACTTAACTTTATACTGTTAGTCCACAGAACATAGACTCTTGTCGATTATCATATATGTTCACCAACTCAACCGGGCTATTGAAAGAGCTGGGTTTAAGCCTCATAGATCTTACCTGCCATCCAAGTATGAAAGGCTTTGCTTGGATGCAAACCAGAGAGGCCTATTTGCTCCTTGCTGTAAAACAGAATTAAGTTTAATCAATACTTGTGTGTTGTTTTAATACTGATGCATCAATCAGCAGAATTATTCTAAACAAATTATTATACTTCTTAAGAATTCAAATTCATTTACTTCCTATCTTCCATTTTATTTAATACTTTTTGTTTTTAGTTTGTTCCAAAAATAATGACTTTCTATATTTGAAAAATCTTTAACTCTAAACATTCATTTTACTCTTAATAACATGTTCTTATAGCCATAAAAAAATCATGGCATATAAGATCCACAAGTTCCAAGAGTTCTTTTGATGTGTACCCGAAAAAGTCTTTCTTTCTTTGTTTCTTAAACTATACACATGAGTTAAAATACCGTCATATGAAGTGAAAGGGAAGCAATAACTATTTAACGTTAAAGAGCGAAATGCTAGGTGTTTTGAAGATAAAGGAAACTCTATTAGGAGATCAAGATGAATCGTTTACTTTTGTTTGGTGCAAAGTTCAGGTTAGTTGGTGAGCCTAGAGATAGGAGACTATCTAGCTTGGTTCGGACAACACTTGTTGGGTTAAATATCTTTTTGCTGCTAAGTCTTCACCTCGATGGTTAGACCATCACAAACTTAAAGTCTATACGCGATAGATAAATCTTGAAATTGTTGAGCCACATGGTTTCTATAAGAAACTCGATACTCTTTATAATTATAAATTTCTACTTAGCAGACGCACTTAGTGCGCTTAACTTTCTTCAAAATTTCTTTTTTAACTGAAAGCAGAATTTTGTAAATAATGATGAAGCAGTAATAGAGCTCATGCTATTTAAATGTTAAACATTGATGTTATATTTCTATATCAAACTAAATCTCAACCATTACTTTAATACTTCAATTTCTGCCTATACAAAAGTCAATCTAACATCTTAAACTTCGTTTCTAGTTAAACTATGTTGCTCGACCTTTCCAAAATATTGCCGCACACATCCTTCAAAAAAGCATAATTTTTGGAGGATTCAACAATACACTCGACAATATTTTTAAAGAATCTGAGCAACATAAGTTAAACATCGTCATATAAAATGAAGGAGATAAAGAGTACTTATTATTTACCTTAACAGGTGGAGTGGAAGCAGCCCTTACAACAAAAGAAGCTTTTCTAGAAGGAGTTTGTGAACTTCTTGATCCAAGAATCTGTCTTGCAGCCTCAGCTGAACTGCTAATTGATGATGAAGAGATCAATGCTTGAGTTGCCATATTTTTTTTCCTGGTTAAACTGACTTCAAGTTGAATGCTATGAAGAAGAAGAATAAATAAAAGGTGGCAAGCAAATGCCACCAAAGTATTTTTGTGGGGCTAGATGAAAAGAATGAAATTGTGGTGAATATAACAAGTTCTGAATATGAAGATAAAGTTAGGATCTTGTTGACAAATGAGAAGAGAACATGTGGATTTATTAAATCAGATGAGAAATATTACACTCCTAGTCAGAAATGAAATCTCAGATACTCTTGTTGGCTGTTGCCATCTGCCTTCTCCTAGATTAATAGTGTATATAGTTTTTTCATGACATGGTGGAAATGAAAGAAAAGGTAAAGGAAATTTATGTTCTTTTTTTCGGTTTAATTAAAAGAAGAGAAGGAGAAAAAATAATTTGAGGTGAAGGAAAAATAAACTGAGATTTTCACGCTATATAGTTGTTCAACAAAATAATAGCTGAAAAATATATAATTTTTGTTTTAAACTTAACGAAATGACTCATATATGTCATTCGTAAAATGAAGGGTTTAAATAATGTCACGTGCCAAAATATTATAGTAGTAGAGTTATGTTAGTGAATAATGACATATATGACGTAAAATGATAACGGCGGTGACATTTTTGAGCCAAACTATTAATGAATGGCATGAATGAGCCTTTTCTGATAGTTCGTAAAGTCCTAACATATTACGAAGTAAAAACCCGCAATATGAGAGCAAAAACCTTCTATGCCTAAGAAGAAAAGCAAGATCAAGTTAGGTAGGATATAGATCAAGTGCAATAAGTTAGATAAGTGATTATTTCGCTTTGGAAGAAAAAACATTTCAATAAGGTCCTCATTCCGCTCTCAAGCTGTTTACGAATAGCTCCACCATAGAAAGGGAGTATATGATTGGTAAACTTTACACGAAATAATTATATTTTCTATAAATTTTGCTACCAGATGTAGTTATTTTTACTGAGAGGCCAAATATCAAAAGCGCAAATAAATGAGGAAACAAGGAAATAAAAAAGCCTTTGAGCTGCAACAAAAATTTGCAGAGTCAATCTATGTGCACAACGTCATTTAAGGCGTAACCACCTTGTTTTATAAATTTGTATCCTAACCCATTTAAGGAATTTCAGCATCTAAATTACCATTATTACAAGCTTGAAGTAGTGAGGAATTGAATTTTGAATATGAAAAGTGAGTTAAATTAAATGGGTGTTGTTCAAAAAGCTTATTTTCTTCTTCCAACTAGGAATGACAGGTGAGTACAATTTTGCGGATTTCGCACTGCACCCGCCTTAGTTGGAGCGGGTAGTAGGCAGGTATGGGTAGGTGGTGGATTTGCAGTTATATCCGCATCATACCAGCCTGCCCCACCCCACATCCAACCGCCCGCCCCAAATTTTTCCGCCCACCTTATACCCGTCAACTATATTTTTATTTGTACAACTTTATATTTATCTAAAGCCCAAATAATTTGACACACATAATTTTAGCAGCCCATAAGCCCAATAATAATAATTTTTGAGGATATCCACTTGGGTGGTGGAGCGGGTGTGAATTTAGGAATATAACACGTGTGCGGGTATGGATGTTCAAAATGTACCCGACACGAGTATAAATTTTTCTAACGGGTACGGGTGCGGGGAGGGGACCGCCCCACCCAATTTCCATCCCTACTTCCAACAACTTATATATAGGATATCATGAAAGTAAATTAAAATACCATCTAAAAATCACTATTATTATAAGCTTGAAGAAGTTGATATTGAATTTCAAAATATGAAAAACGAATTTAAATCAAGTAGGTGTTATTGAAAAAGCTTAAAAGCTTAAAAGAGATGGAGATTAATTATATAAACTACTCTCAGTTTGACATATTATCAACGTAATTGATATTTATACTAAGTGAAGAAGAATATCTGAAAGACATGAGAAGCATGAACTTCATACACAAAATCTGAAACTCAGTCATACAAGAACATTAAAGTTTTTGCTATCAAGTTTTCTAAAATTAAGTTTTAGCAAATCAATTTTTAAATACGTATATTTAAACTTCAGACTCGCACAGCAAAAACTGACTTAAGGTAAAAACTTGCAAAGTTTAGAAGCTTCGGCTATAGCTTAAATGAGGGTCTTGAAATCGGTTATTTGTGCACTTTCTCCAAATTACAGTGAATCTTCGATGAGATCCGACCCGGTTTGTGATCCATACCACGTGAACACTCAAGTTTTTTGCGCGGATTTCCTTCAAAGGCACTGGTCTTTAATTTTTACTCCTTAAATTATTGGTCTATATTTCCACTCACTCGCGGTTACTTCTGAGGGACATGTTTGGGCTTGGGGACGGAATAATGAAGGACAATTTGGCCGTGATCCTCTTTCTCCTAGGTCTTTCCCCGCTCCTTTATATACTCACTCTGTCTCGATGTACGTGTTTGAATTTCGAAAGTCAAACTTTATAGTTTTGACTGTAAATTCGGATAAGGATTTTTTAATTTATAAGTATCCTGAATTTTGACCAAAACGAACCTACACTTATGAAGTATTATAAGTCATAATAATTTATAATTTAAAATATTTGAAAGGTGTGAAAAAATCACGGTCAAAGTAAACCTCTACTCTTGAAATCTAAACAGTACCACATAAATTGGGACATAGGGAGTATGCGTTTGTATATGTATTCCTACTGATTGGTAACTTTGTTTGTTTCAATATGGCTTGATAATTGAGTAAGTAAGAGAAAATTGACAGTGTTTATGTGCCAATATGCTTGCTTTCTATGTCTACTAGCAGTATAAGGGTGGAGAAAATTGTTTATTTCATTTATACTCAATAGATGGATTATGCGTCAATCCCGAATTAGTAGAGGTCAGTGATAGAATTCATGAAAGTCTTTTATTCATAACATGAATTCTTACAAAACAATAACAAGATAATAAAATAATACTATTCTTGAGAGCTAAAAGTGCAAGTAAAAGAAAAGCAAGTAAAACCCTTTATATATGGTGTATTACATGAGATACAAATATGTTTTTTCCAATATAGGATAAAAGCAATGTGAGAAAGAGTTAATGCTAATAGTCAGCTATATATAGAAGCTTTACTGAAGGTGTGTGCTCACAAATTCGGTATTGTGAAGGATTCATTGTAGTTAAACAATTATTAAGTTGGTTGTCGACCTACTTCATCAACCTTCTTCAAAGAAACAATTATCAAGTTGAGTTGAGATCTGTGTACACTCTACCCTCCCCAGACCCCACGTGTTATGTTGTTGTTGTTGTTTGGCTCTTTTCATTTCTGTGAACTAGAAAGGTTGTAGAATTAGGTTTCTCGACTGTATTAGCTATATCTGTTTGGTAGGAAGCTAAACCTCTTCTTCTTCATATGCTGGGTATCTAAATGAAGCAACCTTTTCTTTAATTGCATACTTCTGTTTTTCATGGAACCTCATATGTTGACTTCTCTGTCCTGTTTTCACCCTGACTTGCTTTTCTTTTTTTACTTAGGGTTGGGTGGGGGGTTATAAGGTGTTTGTATTACTAACATGGAAAATCTTTTTTTGCGAGCTTGTTTAGAGAAACATGGAATGAACCAAAAAGAGTAGAAGGATTAAGTAAAGTGAAAGTTCAAGCCGCATTTGCATCAGGTGTCATTTCTGCCGCCTTAGGAGACGATGGATTTGTATGGGTTTGGGGAAGTTCTAAGGGTGGGCAGCTTGGTCTTGGCAAAGGAATCACCAACTCTGCATTACCTTCCAAACTTTCTGGAGAAGAGATAGTTAAGGTGGTCATCCAATCATGCTTAAGGTAGAATAAGTTCTACTTGTCAAAGAAAGAGGTGGAAGAAGTTCAAGTAAGAACACATAAAGATATGAACAAGAATAATAACTAAGGGTGTGTTTGGCAGGAGGTCAATTTTTTCATGTTTGGTTGGCCAAAATGTTTTGGAAAACATTTTCTCTAGGAAAACAAGTTCTTTAAAATGAGGAAAATGATGGAAGTAGGGAAAACAAGTCTCATAAGTGACATTCCTACTTTATTGTCTCTTCCCCACCCACCCAACACTCCAACCCCCCCGGGACCATCCCACTCCCCATCTCATCTCACCCTTGTAGTGTTATTTTAGATTCATATAAATATTCTTGGGACAATATTTTCTTGCTTACGTACCAAACACTAGAAAATAAGTAAGAAACTCGCTTATTTTTCAAGAAAACATTTTCTTCATACCAAACACACTCTACGTAGATGGTGAGTAGTGTTAAACTTTATAGAATTTTCATTTTTTAGTAGCTTGTTGTCAATTCATTTGGTGTTGGCAGGTCTCATTGGGTTGGGGGCATGCTCTTGCGCTGGCTAAGGATGGGAATTTGTTTGGGTGGGGATATTATGTGAATGGTAGAATAGGTAAGATAGGAAGAGAGTTGGAGATCTCTCCACTCGAATCAAATAGTACTAAATTACGATCAAGAGAAGAATTTTCTGCAATTGAAGCTGCTGAGAAGTCTGTCATGGAAGCTATCGAGAAGGAAAAGGACATGCCTATAATTTGGGATCCTGGGTCAATTGAGGAGCTACATGAGTTAAAAGTTGTAGATGTAGCTTGCGGACTTGATCACTCTCTAGTCGTTTTCTGTAAGTCACATTTATAGCCGGTTTGGCTAAACTTTTAAATCAACTTATTTTGAAGAGTGGTTTTCAAGAAAGTACTTTTTGTGAGAAATTGTTTGTGTTTGACTAATTAATTTAAAAACACTTTTGAGCAGCAATTAAGTATTTGACCAAGATTTTAAAAAGGATTTTTAAGTGTATTTTCTCAAAAGTGCTTTTTTCAGCTTCTCATAAACAGTTTCTGCTTCTACACAAAAATACTTTTTCTTCTCCTTGAAGCTTGGCTAAACACCTCAACTTTGGAAAAAATGCAGTTTTGGCCTTGGAGAAGCTTGGCCAAATATGCTATTACTGATGTGTAGATACTTGATATGTGCAGAACGTATGTTGATGGCGGTTTGTTATTTCTGTTTTAGGTGATGGGACACTATTTAGTGGTGGAAGCAATGTGTATGGCCAGTTAGGAAGAGCGACTAAAGACTTAGGATTGGGACCAGTTCATATACGCTTCCGTCCTATCACTATAGCTTCAGGTTTACGGCACTCTTTGGCAGTCTGCAACAATCCTTCATCAGAAGCGACACAAGATGCAACAAGTGTTGTATCACGGGGATGGAACCAAAGTTCTCAACTTGGGAGGGAAGGTCCAACGGAGATTCCTCAGGTTGTTGAAGGGCTGGCCGGCGAAATACCTGTTTCTGTGTCGGGTGGTCGGGCACATTCCCTTGCTCTCACAGCTAAGAAAGAGGTTTGGGCTTGGGGCTCCGGGAGGAACGGGAGGCTCGGGTTGGGAACTCTGCTGATGAAGTTGAACCTGTGTTGGTTGAATATTTGGAAGGTTCTGAAGTTATTCAAGCTGTTGCAGGGTTGGATCATAGTCTTACAAGGATTCTTTGCTTCAAGTAATTACCAAGTCTTGCTATGACAGTAGAACGTTTATGCCAAAACTTGCCCACTTAGTCTAAGCTTAACATAAGGTCCATCCACTTCTGCAAGTTCTGCTTTTCCTGTACAATTTTAATTCATCTTGTTAATACAAAAAGGGAGACTTATTTCATTATTGCACTAAAGGGTTTAATCTAGCGATTAATTAAGTGAAAATTATGAGAAATCAGGTTCAAATCCAATAGTTCTTCCAATAAGCCTAAGCCTATATAGGTGCCTATATAGGTAAAATTGTCCAGCAGTTATGCTAGTGAAATGTAGTGGGTACTTTCAGTTCCCAGAGAGACTAAAGACGTTACAATTTCTTCTTTTCTGTCTAAACCATTATAGGGAATATTGTTCCAACAGAGACTAAGGCCGTTAGATAGGAAGAAATCATCTAACAGTAGCGGGTACTTTCAACCTCCAAAAGAAAGAAAAGTTGTTAAACGATTTCTTCCTATCCGCCTAAACCTTTGTAGATAGAGTTATTCAATTTTTGTGTTGGTGAAAGGTAGTGGTTACGTTTAACCTCCAACATAGATCGAATATGTTAGACAATTTCTTCATATCTACCTAATTTTTTGTTGGTAGAGTTATGCAATATTCTCCCTGTCCCAAAAAGATTGGGCAGTGGAATTAAAGGAAAGATTCTCTATTTCTACTAGCAGAAGAGTAATAAAGTTGATGATTTAATTTAGGGACATTTACGTAGTGTAGAGAACATATAAGAGATATTTATATTTAGTAACTACACTTTACTTTAATTAATTCTTGTAATTAAATGTTTTATTTCAATTACAAAAAAAGGACAATTCGGTGCACTAAACTTCCACTATGCGCGGGATCCAAGGAAGGGCCGGACACAAGGATCTATTGTATTTCAATTACATAAGGTAACTAATTCAAAATTCATCTTCCCCAAATTCTTTCAATTTTTCTTCTTTCCTCTTTTACCATCTCCACCACTGTCCCTTTTTCCTTCCTAAATTTTTCGGGCAACCACCACTATCGGCGAAACTTCGGCAGTAGCCACCAGATCTACCACCACGAAATCATCAACCCCCACCGTCCCTCCACTGCTCCTCCAACCAACGCCCTATACTGCTCACCCCAGCGCCGCCCAGCCACCACACGACCAAAACTCGACGAACCACCAGATCTACTATCACTGCCCACTTAATCTCCCTCCCTCTCCCAAAACAATCGATCTCCGATCCCACCCCCGCTACCATCTTCGTCTAACCAACTCCGGCGACCCCATTCGACCTAAAACAACCACCTACACACCCGCTCCCTCTTTTCCTCTCGTCTCTCTCCCTGTTCTGTTGTTCGCCACTGCCGGAGCTGATCATTGGATGGTGTATTTCAGATCTGAGTGTATTCATTATTTTCTTAGTGTAAAATATAGTTTTTAATGTATTTTTCACCTGTATTTCGAAGGAGATATTTTTTAAACAAATGAATACAATGAACTTGTATCTTTTTGCATTTATGCTGTTTGAATACAACTGATACAATAAGTTGAATCAAATGTAAAAGTGACTACGAATGAATACAACCGAATTGAATACATCAAAATATAGCCGAATTTGAATACATGTTACTGTAACTACAAAATACAATTAGCAAAAATGTAGCTATGACTAAAAAAAAACCCACAAAATATAGTCATTTGTAAAAATTTCTCTTTAATTTATGTATAAGCATAATTTAATCTGCTTTCGTTGATTATCTACCTTATTTTTAGAGTTCAATTAACTTTCGAACACTTAAATTATAAGATTGTCAGACCGTCTATAAGTAATTAAAGGTAACCATCCTTTTCTTTCACTTTTAAAAGATTTATCGATATTTTTCTTATGATAACATAGTCAAGAGAGTATAAACATTGGTGTACTAGAATATTTACTACCAAGAACTTGTCAAGCTATTGACTTGAAAAAAATAAAACAAGTAACATGCTATAAAAAATCAGATTGCATAGATTCTGTGAAAAAAAACATTAACAAGAATAATGCAACAAGCCAACAAGAATAAGTCACTCACGCATATTCATCGATTTACATCCCATCTGGCCGGACTTTCCCCTTAACATAGAAAAGTTGTACTTATAAAAGTTACCGCTAATGGACTATAGATCACCACTCGGCCCAGCCCAACAAGTACTAATCCACACTATTCTCAACCTCCTCTATATATATATCTAAAACCCCACAAAAATCCCTCAATTTTTCCTCTTTCTCTCCGCTATAGTTTGATTTTCAATGGATTCTCAACCTGTTGAACCAGTTAGCTACATCTGCGGAGGTACTTACTATTACTATTCATCCCTAATTTCATATTTGCACTGTTTTTTTCTTCTTAATTTTGGTTTAATTAGTGATGGAGGTAATCGATTTTTTTTTTGCAGATTGTGGGCAGGAGAATACCCTAAAGCCTGGTGATGTGATACAGTGCCGTGAGTGTGGTTATCGTATTCTCTACAAGAAGCGCACTCGCAGAAGTAATTAGTTTCCTCTTACGCTTTTACCCTTCTAATATTTTTTGAGTTTATGTGTTACTGTTCGCTTGATTATGGTTATGAATTTTTTTTGCTTTAGTGATTTGCATAAGCTTGTTCAGACATCACTTTATAAGAGAAGTCAGTTGATTTGCCCTAAGGGTGTGACCTATTAATCCTCGATGGACAGAGTTACCCGGTATCCTGTAGGAGATAAGAGGTACCCATGTGTGCAAACTGGTCCGGACACCAGGTTATCAAAAAAATTAGTTGATACAATTTCAATGATTCGAACAAGTTAGACCCAGACAGCTATATTTCAATTAATATGTTTTTCGACTTTTATGCGTCAATATTCCCTGAATTTTGGTTGTGAAAGAAAATCATTTGCTTGATTTAGGGATTTGCGTAAGCTTGTTCAGACATCACTATATAAGAAAAGTCAGTTGATTTGCCCCTAAGGGTGTGACCTAGTGGTCAATGAAGTAGGTTCAGAACCATGAGGTCTCGGGTTCAAATTAATCTGAGCTGAGGCAAAATCACTAGGTGTCACATCTATTTAAGCCTCGATGGACAGAGCTACCCTGTATCATATAGGAGATAACAGGTGCCCATGTGCGCAAACTGGCCTAGGCACCAGGTTATAAAAAAAGTTAGTTATACAAATTTCAAAGGATTCGAACAAGTTAGACCCGGACAACTATATTTCAATTGTAGGACTAAGTATTTATTTTCCTCTTACGTTTGTTATCCTTTGATTTTGTGATTTGCGTAAGCTTGTTCAGACATCACTTTATAAGAAAAGTCAGTTGATTTGCCCTAAGGGTGTGATCTAGTGGTCAATGAAGTAAGTTTAAAACTATGAGGTCTCGGGTTCAATCGGTCCTAGTTGAGGCAAAGAGACTGTATTTAACCCTTGATGTCGGTATCCTATAGGAGATAACACGTACCTATGTGCGCAAACTGGCCCATGCTCCAGGTTATCAAAAAAATTGGTTGATACAAATTTCAAGAATACAAACAAGTTAGCCCCAGACAGCTATATTTCAATTGTTGTAGGATACAACCTTTTTTGGACTAAGTACTTATTTTCCTCTTACACTTTGTAATCCTTTTATCTGTTTTGACTTTTATGTGTTTATATTCACTAATTTAGGGATTCGCTCAAGCTTGTCGGAAGCATGTTATAGAAAAACTGGATTTAAGGATTCCGCATGCTTATGAGACGCGTATGTTATAAACGAAAGGGGGGAAGGGCTAAAAATTTGCCTATACTATATGATATATTGTAATTTTGTCTTCCATTACACTATACTTTAGGCTATGTCGGACCCCACTTGTGGGATTACACTGGGTATGTTGTTGTTTGTTGTAGTAAAAAGTAGAGGAGTAAAGGCAAATAATTTGCCAGCGTCAAGGCCGCAAGGGTATGAATGGCCTCAAAGTATAACAGAACAATAAAATTAAGATATTTCCTATAATACAAGGGTAAATATGTGCCCTTTCTCTAAACAAAAACATTGAATTTAAGCATTCTACGCGTAAGACTTTGCAGAACATATGCTAGTGTTTTATTAGAGCTGATGCAGAGTCACTCTCTTGGTAGGGAATATTGATGGTTAATTTATTTCTTTTGAGGGGAATATTGATGGTTAATTTAAATTCACCTCGCATTAATAGATGTTTTAGAAACCTTGTAAGAAACAACTCCTTTTGATATTGTAGTGATTAGGTTTATGTAGAGTAGTTTTTCCCAAGGAAAGATTAGTATCTTGATGTTTGTGTCAATTAGGTTATTAGCTTGAATTAGATCACCAAAACGGCAACAAGAATGCCTCTATGCGAAACTTGTTTGGCACGACGCAGTATGAATCCTCTATATCATTCAACTTTATATCCACGGTCAATTGAGCCAAAAAACGTCGGATTATATTGGTGATCTTGAAAAGATGGGAACTTCAGGGAGTGTTGCAATTTTGATGCCTAAATTTCAGGCGCTGATCATTTTCTTTTCCAATTAGCTTGCCTGGAATTGCTTTGCTTCTTTTGAGTTGTAGAAGGTATTATGATTGTGTACCTGTAAAGAGAACTTCGGAAAAGGATAAAGAAGAATAGTTGTAGAAGTTTGGGTGATATCCTGTTGGGTTTATTAAGTACAAGGAGGTTACTAAATCCATAAGAGAACCATGGAATTTGCAAGCAGTTTAGTATTTTAAGTTCTTTGCCTCATCATCTAGTGTTGGGTCTCTTCTTTAGTCTTCTTCTTTTCGACAATTTCAACTGTTTACTAAGGCTACCCTTTTTTGTTGTTGCAGTTGTGCAGTATGAAGCTCGTTGATGCTTGAAGCCAATTGACTGTGCCCAATTGATTTGGAATAATTTTAATTGTCTCTCCTCTGCCAGTAGATTTTAAGCATGTAATAGCTTATTGTGTAGAAACTATGCTTTTCAGTGTCACCATTGCATGTTTTCGCTTTTCAGCATGTGCTTTCTTAGTGGGAATAGAAAGTTCAATGTAAAGTCACTCTGGTTTTATCTCGTGGAATATACTAAGATCTTCATGTGTGACTTATGTTTTCCTTGAGAATGTAAATTCTCATTCTTTCTATAGTTACGCGTGGAATTCAAAATAGGATGTAATGGAATTGCCAACTTATATATGCATTGGTATTTTGCAATCTCAAGTAAATTGTGTGAATGCTTTTACAATTTTCCTTCCTTTAGTGCATTTTGAGAGTAAAATCCTAGTTTTACCTATTGTAACCTTGTGGTTGAGTTGGATTGAGAGTTATGGTCTTGTGGAGGTGTCTAGAATTTGGATTCTGTCGTCGCTTATTTCTGCAATTATGCACATTGCTCTGCCCAATCTCAATGGTTTGGTCATATATTTCATGACTAACCTTTCTATTGCTAGTTGTAAGCATATGTCTGTTCATGACTATTAGTAAAAGCATGCATGAGTCTAATATTTATTACATTCTGGTTTCATGTTCTTTCATCGATTGGTTATTCCTCTCCGTTCGTATCTCTTTTTCCAATTTCGGTCAGCGAGAGGTTCGCCACTCTTCTTTGATCCGTCTTAGGACGGAGTGGAAGCCTCGACCCGAGCGGAAGTTATGGGCTACTGAAACCAAAACCTAGTGCCCAATGACCTTAGCCATACATGAACATCTTGATACAATGACCATTTAATTTATTCATCATCTCAATAAGTTGCTATCTCTATACCTCCCTTGTTATTGTAGTGCCCAACTGGTGCATCATATTTGCTGAAAAGTCTGTAAGATGAAAGCAGAGAAATCTCAACATAGCAAAGGCTTACACTGAATATGATGGCAACAGATGTAGTTGCCTTTCTGCAGAAACCTCCAAAGGAACCATATGTTTCACTCCGAGGTGTGACTTGCTGTCGCGTGGATATCTTTTAGTTCACGTGTTATTTTGAATAGTAAATTTTTTTTACCTTTATAAATTGTTAATTCTTCTGGGTTATAATTTCAGGCCAAATGTGTAAGAAATATGTCAGAAACTCCACTATTTGAGCTACATTTTTCTTGCTTGGCAACACAATGAAGTTGCACCCAATTTTTTTTTTTTACATATTTGGTCCGAAAAAGTACACATTTAAAACAAGTAAATCATTGTAGTCATATGCCATTTGCAAACTGATTTGTCAAATTTTATCAACCTCACGTGCACTCAAGGGTTAGCGTCCCGGAGGGCTGAACTCTATCAAAGTGCCAAATTCAGTTATAATTAAGACAAATCGCACCCCAGGCAGAGTTAGTGAGTCGTGTAATAGGCGATAATTTTGTGCGATTTTGGGGCATTGAAGTCAGCCGCCGGTGCCTGACAGCGTCTTGACCCCATCCAATTTTTGGGCCAATTCCCCCTTCTTACTAAAAGTTCAGGTGTGAGTGCACCGTATAATGGTGCCAAGTTCAAGTGTGATCTTGAGGTGTTATGCCTTTTTCTTTCTTAACTTTGAGCTAATCAAACATCGTCGTATAAAATGAAACAGAGAGAGTAATAGTTATTACATTCTGCAGTGTATATAGGCTAGTGAAACCAAAAAAACTAGTGCCCCATATGAGCTAAACCCATACATGAACATCTTCATACAATGACCATTTATTCATTCATCTCAGTAGTTAGCCATCTCTATACCTCTCTTGTTATTGTAGTGCTCAACTGGTGCATCATATTTGCTGAAAAGTCTATAAGCTGAAAGCAGAGAAATCCCAACATAGCAAAGACTCACAATGAATGTGATGGCAACAGATGCAGTGGCCTTTCTGCAGAAACCTCCAAATGAACCACATGTTTCACTCCATGTAACAGATGTGTCCCCTTTATATGCCAAATATACCACTTCTATTGATGCAGCTCCGGCAGCCAATATTATGTATGCCAACATCTACACGCATTGATAATCAGAGATGGAGTCAGAATTTTAAATTCTGGAGATAGCGATATCAGATGTAAGTAATATTGTTCTGAATTTGATTTTTGTACATATTTAGTGAATTTCTTTATATAAATAATGAGTTTGAACTAAAGTTATTGGATTTAGCCGTGCACTCATAGGTCGGCTTCTATCTCCGATCCTGCTGACAATATAAAAAGTTTTTTACTCTGGTACTTCCTTCTTTCCCGAGACAAGTGTCATTTATGATTTTGTCACACATATTAAGAAAACCACTTAATGGCATTAACTTTTATATACTGACTGGAGTCATTTAACCTTAATGAATTTCAAATTCTAGAATAATGATATCAGATATTAGTAATTGGTTATGGATTTTAGTGGATTTCTTTATAAATATTGAATTTGAACTAAGCTATTGAATTTGACCGTACTCGTAAGTCCGCTTCTAGCTCAACCCTTGCTGACAATATAAAAAGCTTTTTACACGGTTACTTCCTTCAGTCCCAAGAGAAGTGTCATTTATGATTGTCACATATATCAAGAAAACCATTTAATGGCACTGATAATTAGAGTTATTTGATTAAATTATCCTTTCTTCCCCCTGAATTGACTTGTATATCTCCTCAGACTTTTTAAATTAACAAACTGTTAAAGCTTTCTTGATTTTCTAACACAATACTCATTTTGGACCAAATTCGGTTATCTAAACTAAAACAACACTTATTTTGAATCGGATAGAATTGTATAAATTAATAGTGTTATTGCAGGTTATTTGCTAGGATACTAACTCCTCTTATTTTTGACATGTGTCTGTAATTATCTTTTAAGTGACTTGATAATGTAATTTTCTTTGCAGTATCAATATATAAAAGCCGAACTCAAAAGATAGGCTTACACTTACTGCAGAATTAGGGGTTAGTTTTATGGATGGTCCCTCACGTTCATTTTATTGTACTAAAATCACTAAATTATGTGTTGTAACAAAAAGATACTCAACTTTCCTTAAGTGTTAGTAAAGTTACTAAATTATTTTTTGTATAAAAAAGTCACGTAACTTTGCTAATTAAGTGATAAAAAAGTCACTAAATATTTTTTCTTTGTAATAAAATAACCTGATCAAGGAGGAAGAATGTCCAGGCTCTAGGCATGGTTGTAGGTCGAGGAAGAGCTGCAACTATAGCTGATAGAAGGGAATAAGCTGCACAAATTCCATTTGCATGTACTAGGTACCTGCACCACATTCAATATTTCACCAAAATTTCTATAGATTAGAGGTAAGGATCCTAAAAATTTCGTTAAATTTAAAGGCGTTAAAGTGCGATAACAAATATATAGAATATCGTGTTGCATGCAGAAAGTGGTATATCACTTGGACGTAATACACGACTGACTAAACTTCCAAACAATCACTACGCCCAATATATATTGAATTACGTTGCGAGTAATATCAAATTAAAGTCTTTCATTCTAGTTTCTGATGCTTCAAACCTTTTACCATTTGAACGTTTCTATAAGATATTATGATCTTTGTACTGCAAGCTGTCTGGCAGCCAAAAACATGCGTGATTTCTAGAGTTCACCGTTATCAAACTTGCGAATTAATGCGTACCATAGAGATTTATCTGTATATTTTCAGATGATCTGATAGTAAAAATAATTTTTATACCATTTATGCATAAAACTTAAACTACTAAGAAATAATTATCTTATAAGTGGTTTGATCGTTTAAATATTTTCATAACGTCAATGCATAAAACTTAAACTCGTCGAAAAATTAATATTTACCTGAACGTTCCAAGATCAGAGTAAGAAAGTGAACCAAAATCATTGGTTTGAGAATCCTTGAGCATGATGACAAGTGCCACAACACATAGGCCCATAGGCAACAATCTCATCATTGTCTCAGCCATGTTGCTTCCATAATTTTCATCCTCCACAACATTTTCTTGTGTCAAACCACCCATAACTGGAAATTCTTTTTCTTTCCCTTTACGACACTTCAATAAGATTATGGGAATGGAGAAAAGAAATGAAGTGAGAGGGAGATTGTGGAGAGATGGCCACTACTTATTAATGAACTTGGATGAGAGGTTGGATAGTGTGTCAATTTAGTGCACTTCAAAGCAATTGCCACACATTTCTATGCAAACAAATTAAAGGCACCTTGATAACTATGCATTATGGACAACATATATATAGAAATCTTTTTGTATTGTTTTCATACTGGCAACATGAGCCAGTTTGCCTTTAGATCACCCAATGATTTATTTGATACATTATGGAGAACATAGATATTTTTTTTAATAATGGTTGTGTCTTAGTCACTTTGTACACATTTTGATTAAATTCACGAGATATATGTATGTTATCTCCCATCAACATGGATACGGACAACCTTGTCCAGTAAAGCTTGGACAAATGGGGAGAAATCACATACTCCCTCCGTTTTAAAATGTTTGTCTGGTTTTGACTTGACACGGAGTTTAAAAAGTAAAAATGACTTTTGAACTTTTGTGGTTGTTAACTAAAGATATATAGAATGTATCAAAATGTCATTTAATATTCTGATATTAAACATGTCATGTGAAAAGTTGGAATTAAAAAGTTGTCAAGAAATGAAAGAGACATTCATTTTGAAATAGACTAAAAAGAAAAGTAAGAAAAATATTTTGAAACGAAGGGAATAATATTTATGCCTCCACTAAAATTTGAACTTAAATTTTAATTAATGATACTTAACCTATTTTATTAACCACTAGAACGCACTTTTAGGTGCGAACATTAAAATCTTTTTTTAAAGGTATTTCGGAGAACTGCTATAATATTCAACACTAGACTAAATTTTCTCCTTGGATAAAGATAGACGTGATAGAATACGGAAAGAATTGCAGAAATAAGACATCATAAGGGAGGGTAGTCTTGATTTTTGGCACTCCTTAGTAATATTTTAAAAACTAACCTATATTGCTCATTGAGCATAAGTTGTAGATGTACAGTGGACATACCTTAGTTTTGACAATGAGGCAGAGACCAGAACATTTGAAGAAGTTACCGATAATGAAGATAATGTAATGTAAGATTAAAATCTTCAGCTTGGTGGATGTATGTCTCAGATAACAAAATAGTGTTGAGAAATATAGATGACGGCCATGAAGGAAATATTATAGGGCAAGTTACATATTTGGTGGGTCAGCCAAAAATAATTAAATTCATTATAGCCAAATATACATAAATTATTACACTAATCATGTATAGTTTGTGTATATTATATATATGTCGGCTATTATTTTGAGTGGCGGTTATACAGTATAAAAATCCCAACATTATACCCCAAAACTGGGAAGAGCAGAAATGTTCTTTTCATGATCAAACAATTTGACAACTTTATCTGATGTTGGATGGTAAACCCAAGTAGTTCTACCACTTTATCTAAATTAGAGCTAGCGAGAAGCAAAAACATCCCGAAATAAGAATCAAACGAAGATATACATTTATGTATATGCATTTTTCACAGCATTATTCAGCAACTAGAACAAGACTATGATCCAACACTGCAACAGCTTGAATAACTTCAGAACCTTCCAAATATTCAACCAACACAGGTTCAACTTCATCAGCAGAGCTTCCCAACCCAAGCCTCCCGTTCCTCCCGGAGCCCCAAGCCCAAACCTGAGAGCAGGGGAATGTGCCCGACCACCCGACACAGAAACAGGTATTTCACCAGCCAGCCCTTCAACAACCTGAGGAATCTCCGTTTGGACCTTTCCTCCAAAGTTGAGAACTTTGGTTCCATCCCCGTGATACAACACTTGTTGCATCTTGTGTTGCTTCTGATGAAGGATTGTTGCAGACTGCCAAAGAATGCCCTAAACCTGAAGCTATAGTGATAGGACGGAAGCGTATATCAACTGGTCCCAATGCTAAGTCTTTAGTCGCTCTTCCTAACTGGCCATACACATTGCTTCCACCACTAAATAGTGTCCCATCACCTAAAACAGAAATTACAAACCGCCATCAACATAAGTTCTGCACATATCAAGTATCTACACATCAGTAATAGCATGTTTGGCCAAGCTTCTTCAAGGCCAAAACTGCATTTTTTTCAAAGTTGAGGTGTTTAGCCAAGCTTTAAGGAGAAGAAAAAGTATTTTTGTGTAGAAGCAGAAGCTGTTTATGAAGCCCTTACTTTCTTTAAGTTGAGGTGTTTAGCCAAGCTTTAAGGAGAAGAAACATATATTTGGGAAGTAATTATTTTTAGTTATGAATCCCTTACTTTCTTTATTTGAAAGCGACATAGATCCTCTTCTTCTTAGTATTTGCTTTTTTTGAACATCACAGTTTGAAACTTTTGTATGTGAACCTTTAGCATATTGCACTAGAGTTCAAATTTTTTGTATGTGAACTTCAGCACATTCGAACTTCTACGAAAGAAATTTCAGCACACTGTGTCAAAGTACTGGAGTATGAACTGTAAAAGTTTGAACGAGGCTTTTTATAATTATTTAGTTTGATTTTTTGTTTTCGGTTTGGCTTCATGTCTTAATATATAAAAAAGATATGATATATCATTCTTGGTATATAATAAAAAAAGGAATGAACGAGCATTTAATAAGACTTACACTTTATTTTTATTATGATATTAGGCGTGCAAGCTTATTCTTGTTGGCTTGTTGCATTATCCTTGTTAATGTTTTCTTTTTTACAGAATCTATGCAATCTGATTTTTTATAGCATGTTACTTGTTTTATTTTTTTCAAGTCAATAGCTTGACAAGTTCTTGGTAGTAAATATTCTAGTACACCAATGTTTATACTGTCTTGACAATGTCATCATAAGAAAAATATCGATAAATCTTTTAAAAGTGAGAGAAAAGGATGGTTACCTTTAATTACTTTAAGACGGTCTGACAATCTAATAATTTAAGTGTTCGAAAGTTAATTGAACTCTAAAAATAAGGTAGATAATCAACTAAAGCAGATTAAATTATGCTCATACATAAATTAAGAGAAATTTTTACAAATGACTATATTTTGTGGGTTTTTTTTAGCCATAGTTACATTTTTACTAATTATATTTTGTAGTTACAATAACGTGTAGTTATAGTAACATGTATTTGAATTCGGTTATATTTTGATGTATTCAATTTGATTGTATTCATTCGTAGTCACTTTTACATTGGATTCAACTTATTCTATTTAAATTCAGTTGTATTCAAACAACATAAATACATGTTCACTGTATTCATTTGTTTAAAAAATAACTCCTTCAAAATACAGGTGAAAAATACATAAAAAATATTATATTTTACACTATGAAAATAATGAATACACTCAGATTTGAAATACATCAGCTCCCGCAGCGGCGAACAACAGAACAGGGAGAGACGAGAGGAAAAGAGGGAGCAATGGGTGTGTTTGACGTGTACGTGGGTGTTTTTAGGCCGAATGGGGGTTGCCGGAGCTGGTTTTAGACGAAGATGGTAGTGGGGGTGGGATCGGAGATCGGTTGTTTTGGGAGAGAGAGGGGGACTAAGTGGGCGGTGATAGTCGATCGGGTGGTTCGTCGAGTTTTGGTTGTGTGGTGGCTGGGCGGCACTGGGGTGAGCAGTAGAGGGCGTTGGTTGGAGGAGCAGTGGAGGGGCGGTGGGGGTTGATGATTTCGTGGTCGTTGGAGATGGAGAGTGTGGTGGCAGATCTGGTGGCTATTGTCGAAGTTTCGCCGACAGTGGTGGTTGCCCGAAAAATTTAGGAAGGAACAGTGGTGGAAATGGTAAAAGAGGAAAGAAGAAAAATTAAAAGAATTTGGGGAAGATGAATTTTGAATTAGTTACCTTATGTATTGAAATATAATATTTAATTACAAGAAGTAATTAAAGTAAAGCGTAATTACTAAATATAAATATCTATTATATGTTCTCTACGCTATCGTAAATGTCCCTAAATTAAATCATCAACTTTATTACTCGTAGAAATAGAAAATCCTTCCTTTAATTCCACTGCCTATATAGGAAAGTGCTTATTCAAATAAAAGCATGATCACAGTGCTCATTCACCTCTGTTGAAAATATGATGGTGAAGAGTACTGTCAAAAGTAATTCTCTCTAAGACTAAACTCATCACATGCCCACATGCCATCAAAATACAGGCATGTAATTGATAATTAAACTCGCCAAAAACAAAACAAAAAAGAAAAGAAAAGAATACAAGGAAATAATTAAGGGAAAAAAAAACATCCTTTTCTCCTTATGCATGAACTTGGCACTTGCTTCAGTTATAAGCTATGTTGTTCGAATTCTCCAAAAATATTATGGTATTTATGTTGGATCTTCAAGGATCCGATATAACTAACAGTATTTTTGAAGAGTCTGACCAATATAGGTTTCAAGACAGAGTAGTGCTTTATTTTCTTAGAGACAATACTATAGGCAGTTTCTGTAAGGCCTTAGCCTAGTACTAAGCTAAGATAGAGTAGACTCCGGCTTCGAGGTACCTGTCTCTTTCAAGTTTTTTGTCGAGAGAAGATGAAATAACTGATACATAAGCTTCTTCTTCATTGATAGTGTCCAATTTTTTAGAAAGTGGACATGATTTGGGCATAGAGATAAATTTTTGTGGAGAAACTTCTGTTGAGAATCTCAGAATTTTGGCCATTATTGTAATGTTACAGCTTGTTTGTTCAGAAAACAAGAGAGAAAGAGGGGAAATGGTTTAAGATTGATGAGTGGAAAGAAAGTGGTAGTATGATAAGAAGTTGGAAAAAGTTGTGATAGCTCTTATCAACGTATTGCATTTATAGAAAAAGTGAGAACTACACTTGTTAGGGGATATGGATGGTTAACTAACTAACTAACACATAATCATATAAATCAAATAGAAAAAAGAAGAAATAACATACGGATTTAACTAGGGGTGTGTATCTTTTTTTTTTGTTGACGAAGGAACCCGCAGTCGCTATTCTCTCGAGTGCGCACAGGGTAAACCCCGGACTGACGCAATAGCCTGCAAACCACGTCAGCCGATTAACCACACTTGGCAAGCCATGTGTGACAGGCTCAACCAAGAAGGTTTATGCAGGGGATCGAACTCGTGACCTTGCGGTCCCGCGCTCTACTGCTACACCAACTTGGCTACCCTTGCGGGTAACTAGGGGTGTGTATCTGAGTAGAGGGGTATGGGTTCACGTGAAGTCGTGGACCCAATGCTCCTCTCGGTAAATCATGTAATGTTATAGTTTTATAAGATTTTTTCAAGAAAAGAAGCTTAAATATGTTATCGAACTATTGAAAATAGTTTATTTATGGCACTCGTTAATAATTTGACTTATTTATGTCATTTAAAATGGTTCATTTATGTCATTGTCGTTACTAAAATGGCTCATTCATGTCATTTTTCATTAACACCGACGTTAATGAAAAATGATATTGTAAAACCGGTGTTAATAAAAAATGACATGAATAAACCATTTTGATAACGATAATGACACAAATGAGCCAAACTATTGACGAATGACATAAATGAGCAATAGTTCGATGACATATTTGAGTTTTTCCCCTTATTTCAATATATATGTGTGCCACCAAGCTCAAAGTGCCCTATAATGCAATAATTATTGGGTGCACCTCTACAAGTGAAATCTGTGGTTCAAATTCCGCGCCGATCTTGTATATTTTTTCTTTTCTTTTCCAGAATTGAGCCAGAAGGTACTTTTTCTTTTTCCTTTTTTTTTGTTTAGTTTATTCTTTTAAAATCCCAAATTTGATAGATAAGTCCTTATTCTACTTTTACCATTGAATTTTATATAATTAAATTACATGTCTATATTAGAACTAGTAGCAGTGTACAATATAATATAAAGTCAACTGGGTCAGTTCCAACATTTTTGAGTTTCGACATAGAATAGATATATATGTGAAAATTACTAAATTGTAAGAAAATAAAACTTTAAAAGTGTAATGACTTAATGAAAATAACCTAAAGGTTAACACCTTCGTATGTAAATTCTAAATTCGCCTCTTCATAAACATCTTTTTGAAATTCTGAATCTACCTTTTTTAATGAGATTCAACCAATTTTATGTTTCGGAGCAGAAGTAGAGAGAATTTTCTTATAATGAAAGAGAAGAAACAGTACAAGAAATCCTCAATTACAATCTTCTTTACTCAAAGTGTTACCCAAATTAAACCTAAAGGGTCAATCGACCTTAAAATAGGGGAAAACATAACAAAATTCAAAATTCCAGTTGCGCGACCGCACTCTCATCGCGCTACAATATCGGACTTGCAGAACTTTTATCACAACTGCGGCATGATCACACTCAGATACCGCTCGCCTCATGACTTATTTCACAATCGCGCTCTAACCGCAACCTATCAATAAGTCTAATATGGTCGCAGACTTATTAGCCTCTGTTGGAAATTTATCTTTGGCGGGAGTTGCGACCGACCAACTTTAACGGCTTAAACACTAGTGTTACGCATGTTGGAGAATCCGATTCTTCACACGTGCATGATCTACTAAGTACGTAGATAACCGTAGGGCCAAGGATCGTCAAATTTCATTGAGAATGAAAGAGATATTGGTCCACAAAGTGAGGTGTTTGAAGCATGAAAAAGTGTGGTATGGGATCAATTCTCCCTCATCGGTGGAGGAAGAAAGAATTGTTTTGTTTATAAGACTCAAAATTGGCTTGGGGTTTGGGACCCCAAGGGATATCCCATGTGTTTAAAGGAGGGAGGACCTAGATGTGCTTCGGTTCGAGGAAAGCCCACTGGCGCGCCGCCGCCGCCCGTCCCGTCTGGTCCGGTTCCGGGTTTTGGGTTCCGGGTTTGATCCCAGAATTCTTTCATATGTACAGTTTGGTCCCTGAAGTTTCAAGAAAGTCAGAATTGGGCAGTGAGCAGAAACGTCCACCAGCACTCAATTCAGCCATTTATTTTGGCTGAATTAATCTTACTAAATGGCCAATCCGTTGTACATCTTCACCATTTATTTTGGAAGAATTACTACCTCCATAATTGTCATTACTTGGCCAGCAATGGCACTTATGGAGGCAGTTCATCAGCCTCTCCTTCAACTATTTAAGAACCCCTTGTCACCATTGTTGAGCACACTTTACACTTAACGAAAATCAGTTCTTCCTAAAACTTCCAGCATCATTTCATTACTCAAAATTCTTCACGGTAGCACTTGAGTTTCCTTTGCTCAATTGTTCATTTGCTGTTTTATCTTGGGAGACAATTGTTCAGGACGTATAAAGGATACATACGAGACAATATTGTCTTAAAGACAGTGTGCAAACACTCGACTCAACATACACAAAAACAGTTCCAGTTTCTTGTTCAAGATTATTGTAATTTCAGTTTGTTGTTGAATTGTAATTTCAGTTCTTGTATTACTTAACAGTTACTTATAATTTCCGTTTCTTGCACCTTTGTAACCAACAGCCTCAACCTCCGCTACCAACATAGATCCCGATTTTCTCTATTTTTCGAGTTGTACCACGAGCTTTTAAGGGTCGAATTGCATTTCGGATCCATCAAAATGGAAGATATCCAAACTCAATATGCTTTGTATGTAGCGAGCACTTTACTCCTTAATGATGTATTATAACAAATTAGTCGATTCAATGAATCTCGAATATTAAATATTAAAAATAAAACCAATTATAGGAAAACATATTGTTGTATCGTGCCCAATACGTTGTTCCCTTTTAACATAAAATACCAAACTACATAGCCGTCCTCTACTTTTCGCATTAATTGCTTGAAAAGGCCTTGTTTGGTGGAAATTAACTAAACAGCAAAAACCCTATATAAGGTACAATCTTGATAAGATTTCCTCAGTTACAAACGTCGCTCTGACCTTTCTTCAACTTTAACATTTCTATGTTTGAACTTTTTCTTGGTAATATTTAATTTAGTAGGCGTTTGGCCATGGAAATTAATTTTTTTTGAAAATTTTGAAGTTTGAGTTGTGTTTGGTCATAGTTTTTGCAAATAATATTTTGTTGTTAAATGTACTTTTTCAATAAAGTTTTGATTATTTTTCAAATTTCAAATACAACTTCCAAGTTGTATTTAGAATTTTTACGGCCAAACATAAATTTTTGAAAAAAGTGAGATTTTTTTTTGGAAAAAGTGAATAATTCTTATGGCCAAACGGGTTTAGTTAAAGACTAAGGGGTCGTTTAGTGTGAAGGATAAGAAAAATTAACCTTGGGATAAGAATTTAGCAATTCTTTATCCATTGTTTGGTTACTAATCCTGGGATAAGTTACCCCAGGAATAAAAATAGTAATGTGATAACTTATACCTGCCATAGGGTGGAATAAGTTATCCATGATTGTAAATAAACTTATTTTTAAAAATTATGTAATGCATGTTACTTCTAATACAACAAACCAAACAATCAATATTATCCAATGCATGTTACTTCTAATACAACATACCAAACAATTAATAAGAAATAATTCCAGGATAACTAATCCAACATAATAATCCTAACATAATTAATCCCATCATAACTTATCCCGGCATAACTTACTTTCGAACCAAACAACCCCTAAGAGCTAATCTTATAAGGGATTCAATTAACAGAATGAATGGGTTACATACCACATGCCATCTTAGGCAAATTTACATTAAAAATAAAAGAAAAATGAGGTGTTATATAAGACAGAGTATAAGAATCGGTTTGGATGAGCTTATGACTTTTGACTTATAAGTCAAGAGCCATAAGTTAAGATTCGAACTTATGACTTTTGACTTATTTTTTATTTTGATTTAAAATCAACTGCTGAAAAACACTTTTTTTATTTTAGTTAAACACTACAAAAATGCTTAAAAACACTTAAAATAAGTCAATTCAAATACGCTTTAAGTTTACATGGATTCGTACGCTTTATTAGCTCAAGATGGGGTATAACTCAAGAGATAAATCTGTATTGTGTTCTGCCTTATACAATACATTACTTTTTTTTTTATTTTTTAATGTGAAATTTGTCTAAAGTATCATATTTTCCATTTAGAAGTCAGTTAGTTCTATCAGCTTGATTTGCCCTCATCGCCTGCCTCTGAAGCGTCACATACATCTCTCATAGGGACTCGTTGTCCTTGTTGGAATTTGCGCTACCATCATACCACGGTAGTCCGACTCTAGTACCATATTTGTCAATGTAACTCAAGTCCACAAATGTATTGTTTGCTTTGGCTCAAAGACTTCAGGAATTTACTCTTCGGGCTATGCCATCATCGAATTTAAAAGCACGCACACCATGTGTATTATATTGTGTCAGTTTTATCTAATATTTCATTTTTTATGTAAAATTTGCGTTATGTGCAACACCTCATCTTCAAAAGCTTATCGATCTAAAAGATCAAGTCACATTGAATATGTGACCATATAGGACCAAATTAAAGCTTTCAATTAATTGTTGTGACTTGTCAGAAAGGTTGCTTCATATCTGTGCTTTCTCTTTTTCTAATTATTTCTTCATTTTTTTTGTTTTTGTTTTTGTTTTGATGGCCTTCTGTAGTAACCGAGAGCCATTTTTTCAGTTTCCTTGTAAGAGAGAAATATGAGTTGAAAATTAAACTATGATTTATTCGATTTTCCCTATTTGATTCCAGTCTGCTTAGTGACTTCAAGTGGAAAGAAGTCATGCTATTTTACATTGAGAACATCCTTATTGTCCTTTTGTCGTATTAAAATCCAATAAAACCCTTCTCACCTTTAAGTTAATATTTTCCTAATCACAAATGACAAACATGAAACCTGAAAAAGACTGGAAAAGTATGATTTATAGCCACGTAAAAGTGTATAGGTTATTTTAGATTATAAATTTTAAAAATATTTTTTCCTTAAATTACTCAATCAAACATCGTCACATAAATTGAAATATAAGGAATATCTAATACCACAAGTGCACAATCTTGTTTGTCATTTCAAATGAATTAAGGTACACACTAGTCATGACAGTCCATGATTTCGTACATATTGGTCCTGAGCACCCGCAGTGTCACGACTCCGCATCTTTCACTAGATCTTTCTTCCTTTATTACAAATCTCCTCAACGGAGACATTGGAATATGCTAGCTCAATTTTTTCTTTTTCATTTTTTATCTAGTATTTGATATTCGTATTGAGATTCTAATTAATTCGGATTTGCATTTTGTAAAACCCATGTAATTAGAGAGAAATGCTCAAACATGATTATTTTTTTCATATTCAGAACTAGAACCCGAAATCTCTAATTAAAGAAGAAAAAATCATATTATTTCCACCGCGTTGGTTGCTGGCTTAATTTATATACATTAGTGCTTTATCGGATGCCAGTTTCCATACAAGAGTTTTACAAGCAATAAAAGCGAATTCTTCTGCCACATCACTTAAGAGGACTTGACCTTTCTAAGAGGCAAGCCTCTTTCTTGCTTTAGTGACAGGAAGACGTATACATTTCAGGAACATGTATACGTTCCAAAATACAAGTGGAAGTGGGGATGCATTACAGCATTAGTATGGTGTTAATTGTGATGAGATTTGATGCTGACAATATATGTCATAGGTAGTGGTATAAGAAGTGACACCGTTAGAAAATTAAGGGGTCATTTGGTTCATAGTGTAAAGGAATGTATTTTGGGCCTAACTCAACCCTCAAAGCTAGCTTATAGGGTGAGGCTTGTCTAAATTCATATAAGGAGACTATGTTCTCATTCCCCCACACGCCCAGACCTTGTTAACTGGAGCGTGAATAATATAATTTGGGAGTCCAACATCGGTGAACAAAGAATTGGAATGAATCTGGCTCTGATACCATGTAAATGAATGAATCTTGGGCCTAACTCAACCCCAAAAGCTAGCTTGTATGGTGAGAATTGTCCAAGTCCATATAAGGAGTCCGTGTTCCCATCCCATATCCGATGTGAGACTCTTAAGACATAGGATTATGCGCACTATTTGTTGGCTAAATAACACGGGAATAGTTAATAACTATTACAAGTGCTTCGAAAGGATAGACAATAAAGATTACAATAGCAACAAGCTTGTAGTAAATAAGAATTGTGACAACAACAAGTTTGTTGAGTTATTGAATCAGTCTTGAATCTTTATACCAATTGCAGAAAGCTCTTTGAATCTTGATAACCTGAAATCAAGAGACACTAAATCTGAAAGTGTTACAACTATGTTGAGTCGAGTGATGACACTCTGTCTTTAAGACAAGATTGCCCCGTATATATGCTTTTACGTTAGCGGACAATAGTCTCCAAAGATAAAACAACAAACTTTCATTTGTGCAAAGCAAACACAAGTGATTCTAGCGAAGAAAACAAATAACAAAAGATTGTTAAAGGAGAGAATTTGCAACAAGAATTTCAGAATTGTTGTTCTTGAAAAGTGTGTGTAGAATTGAGCCAAAGACCTCAATTTATAGTAGTGTAAGAATGGTCTCTTCAAGTGCCCATGTAATGACCATTTAAATGCCATGTAATGGCCCTTTAATTCACCAATTAATGCAACCAAATAATAGCTGATTTATGGAGGAAAAACTGTCATTTTAATGCTCCAAAACCTCTTCATAATCAGCCAAACTTTTGGAATTCTGTCCGGGTGGTGCCCCACCATCTTACAGTTTGCACAATCCTTCCTTCGTTTACCGACGTGGAACACTTATTATTTAGCCAATAACCGTCCATTATTCTATGTCTCAAACATTTACTTACATACAAATATCTCTTTCACTAACGAAATTGATACTTGGCACTACGAGTGCACGTGTGTGGAAACAACGTTTCCGACGTGCGGGGCCCCAATTGTTCGAGTCATAAATAATGGGATAAACTTAATTTTACATTAGTAAATTTCCAACAATCCCCTCTTGAAAGAGATTTTGGCGCACACATAAGGTGCCTATTTTCAGCAATCGTTCAGCGAAAAGATATTGCATCAAGAGAGGTAGCTTCCGCTTTGAACCTTTCCTAGTTGAATACCATCAGACTTACTTACTGCGCGGTGAACGTGATGTCTTGAACCGCCAGTGTTTAATGTAAGCCTAGACAGCGGTACCAACACGATACCTCCCCTTTATTCGTTTCTTCTTATTGTTCTATCCGTTGTGGTCGTGGACACACTTGTGTTCATTTAAGGCGGCTTGTCCTCGCACTTAAATATGTGATCTCCTACAAGATATCCTTCTATACCCCGCTTTACAAGCGTTAGGAATCATTAAAAGTTTCCCTAACCTTAACCTCAACCATTTGAGGATCGTTAAAGGTTTGGAAGCTTAACATTTATCCACCATGCAGGTAGCACTTTAATGTCTATCGCGGGAACGACTTTGGATTCATGTTTCTTTACAGAAATCATCATCCGAAGTGCTCTTGCTTCCACCGAAGCGATCAACTGGACCTTTTACAGCTTAGTTTTCCCATTGAACCAAATTCTTGGGATCTCCAGTCAATATGGTTGGGTTACCACTGCAAAGGTTCGTATTGTTAAGCCCATTCCTTAGACAGGCAGAACTTTTGATCTTCGGGTAGTCTCTTAGTTAAAGGGTCCGCTATATCCTTTGATTAGTAATCAAGGAAGTGACATCCGTGATGATCAACTGCGCAACGGTCTTATGTCTCTGACTAATATGTCCAGACGCCGTTATCCGTGCCCTCCCTGAAGCCGACTGGCTAGTCACAGTGTATAACTGACGAAGGCACGGGTTTCTCCCAATAAGGGACATCCTCTAAGAGGTCGTGAAGTTACTCAACTTCTTTTCATGCTTTGTCCAAAGCGATAAACTCCGATTCCATCATGAATCGGCCGATGCAAGTTTGCTTAAAGGATTTTCAAAGACACACCATACACATCCACTTGTGGCTTTGGTATTCTTCAAGTCCGATGTCCAGTTTACATCTACATTAGTGGGTGTATCATCGTCTAAATTAAAGTTTTCTTAAGTTTCAGAAAATAGCTCCTCGTCTAAATCTAATGGTATTGTAGAAAAATATTCAGTATCAACAAAATCATCCTGTGTAGGAATATGATTCTGTCTAGAAATAGGATCATTGCCCTTGTTGCCCCTACTAGAAGAAGCATGACCCCTACCCGTAAGCATACGTTTAAATCCTTCAATTATAAATTTATACTTATACTAATAAATAATTAAAGTAAACGAAATTAAGTGCGCTAAATAAAATAAATAAACAATAATAATTTAATGAAGGAACGAATGTACCAAACGCCGACGTGTAATCGAGAGGTTGAAAATTGAAACTTCGCTCGATGGAAGATCCTCAAGCTAGTTGCCAACTTCACTCCCAAATGAATAGATAAAATTGAATATTTAGTAGACAATGTAGACTTGTAGAGAGATAAATTGAGAGATTGTAAGAAGATTTGTGAGAAAGATGAAAAGAAAATGAGGTATTTATAGTTGGAAAGTTGGGTTAAAGTATAAATATAATAACTTAGGGGTTAAAAATAAATATTAAGGGGTAGGGGGGTTGGGCGAGGGGAGGCCAAAAATGGCCGTTGCACAACGGTAAAATGTAAAATGGTCGTTGGTGCAACGGTTATTTTTGCAAAAGGGGGGCTTCTGGCGGGATTGGGGCGGGACCGAGGCGGGCTTCTGGCGGGATTGGGCCGGGCCAGGACGGGTCGGGACGAGACCATGTCTGGTCCCGGTTCGAGTCCCGATACCGCAATTTTTTATTTTTTTAAAAGTCGGGTTCGGGGAGGGACCGGGGCCGGACCGGACCGACCCGACCCACTGGCCAGCCTTAATATTACCCACTAAAAACGGATATCCATTTTATCTTAATTCTTGTGCTTCTCTTTCGACTGAGAAGTGACTACTTAAAATTAAAATCCTACTATATACCATCTGGATATGAATAATACGAACAAATTTGTTGTTCTTCCTTATCTTAATTCTTGTTATTTTCAACTTCAACTTATCTGTTGACTGAAAGTTGAGTCAATTTGCTGCCTAAACTCTTCAAGTTGAACCATCTTGATATCAAATGAATGTTTTCCTGTTCTTCTCCATCCTATTTTGTGTAAATACATTTACCCCGGCAATTATGGCTGCCAGAGCTCTAGGGCAAAGATAATCTAAGCCGAAAGAAGGATCCAATTCACTTTGCAGCCACTACAGAAGGATCTTAAGCCATGTACAGTGGCCTTCTAGTTACAAACAAGCCAATTTTCATCAATATTTTGAGTATATTGTTTACTGTAAGCTTCTTTTTAACCGATTTGTATAACAGATAGAAGAAGGTGCAGTAAGCATAAGGCTAATGTAGCACAAGTAACCATACTTTTGATTCAAGTGGAGTTTGAAATTACTTATCAGGGGGAATACTAGTAAATCCATTATCAAAAATAGACAATTAATACTCCCTCTGTCCCAAAAAAAATGATTCACTTTATTTTTAGTCCATTTCAGAAATAATGACATATTTCCTTATTTGACAGCAATTATCTTTTACGCAAAACGAGATGATATATAACCACACAAATATCTTTGGCTTATTTTAGACTATAAGATTCAAAAGTCTTCCTTTATTTCTTAAAATGCGTGTCAAATGAAAGTACATCACATAAATTGAGACGGAGGGAGTATGCAAAACTTGTATAGCTGATGGGAGAATTCACTTTGGATAAGGCTTATATCTCTATAAGTCATTTGAAGGTACTCACGTAGTATCGTACATATTCTCCATTTCTTGCTACTACTATTGTTTTATTTGCTTTGTGTGTCTTGCCTTTTGTTGTTGTTATTTTCCTTTCATTACCGCTTGGATTACTTCCTTTGAGCCGAGAGTCTATCGCAAACAACCTCTCTACTCCACAAAGGTAGGGATAAGGTATGCGTATGTCTTACCCTCCCCAAACCCCACTTGTGAAATTACACTGGACATGTTGTTGTTGTCATTTGAAGGTACTTCAAGAAAGTTGGTGTTTCAAGATTTCATAAATAGGTCATTAGATGCCAAAAAGGAATCATGGATATCAGAGAATGCTCAAACAGCTTATTCCTATGACAGCCTAATAAAGACAACTCTGGTTTTCATCCATGGTCATGAACAACTACTTAAAGCATCAAATAAGTTGAAAAAATAGGTAAGACTATTTAACTAGCCTACTATTTGAATTGTGTCTCCTCCTTCCGTCAGCATCGAACACATTGTACTTTTGAAATTATGCTTTCAGATTTAATATTTGTTAAAATGTTGGTGGTTTATCGCATATACACGCATGTTCCAAGTAAACAACTGTATTCAGTTGAACCCATTGATCATAGGCTGCTGACGGTCCAAACATCATATATGTTTTCTCTTCTTTGTTCAGATGTAGTTTTAGTTTGCGGTGTGGTATGTGTTCATTGAATTTTCACTTTAAGAAATCAACTTTTGTCATCTCAACATCTAGGTCAGTGAAAGCCCCACATTGGTCCGAATTGTCTGGCAAATAGAGTAAATCGAAAAGAAGTGAGTTCAACACTTGATTTCAGAAACCACAGTTGGCATAAAAGAATTAAGTATATGTTAAAACAACTTTATATTCAAAGCATAGATCTAGTTGCTAACAGCATCAATAGCTTCCTCTCCTATACATCATCTACAAGTTCCTTAAAGCATCTCATTTCTCATCTAATGTCATACATCTAGCACTATTAGAACTGTAATTTCTTCAGATTATGGAGAGTAAGTCCAATAGAGCCCTTCTCCTTATTACTTGAAGGTACAGACATAATCAGCTTCTTTATATTCGACCTTAACCTTGTCGTCGTACCTTGCATTATCTGGATAATTAGGTCGAGAAGCAGGATCAAGTTCAAAACACACTTCCACCAAACATTCTTTTACGTTTTGTGTCAATTTAAAGGAGGGAACTTTATGAGAAAATTTGTGTAATTCGTTTGCTGGCACCACAAACGAGTCACTTCCACAGCGTCTCTCAAAAATGCTCACAAATCCACTGACTTTATCCAAATAATTAACCCTTGTACCAACATCGTCAACAAAATCAGAAAGTACCTCCACAATCTCATATTTAAACTGTCGATGATGGTCTTCTTCAAGTAGTTCAGAGCTCCAAACGGCCCAAGTCTCCCCTTTCATAGGATATATCAGATAATAACCCTGCACGTACGTTTTGCATTGCATTTGATGAGAGAATCTAAGGTGATTTGAAACATCTAGAGAGTTTCCAAGTCTAAATCTACCACAACTAACCTGTAACTCATGATTTGTCCAATGATTTTCTTCTGCATCAGCTTCTAACCAGCCCATTTCTAACTTATCCGGAGTAAAAACCTTTTCAACTCTGGCATAGAGTCTAGGCATACCATCTAAATCGTCATAACACGCCCATATTTGGTCAACATCAAAATTTCCTCTTTTGTTTTCCTTGTCAAAATCGTGAAATGTAGCACGAGGACAGTCCCATACTTGTATGGTACCCTCGTGATCTGTGTCCGGTTCTGGTTCAGAGTCATCATGAACAATATTATCAGAACAAATTATCGCCAGACCAGCATTGTCTGTATTTAACTGTTGCACGCTTAAGTTTTTATCAACAACATCCATTCCTATCATCTTCTCCTCTTTACTGTATTCAGAAGATTTTCCTACCTTTGGCCTTTTGCAGTCCGACAACATTGTTGTCCCCTCTCTTTTCCGACTATTTCCCCTCGAATCACATGCTCGTGGACTTGGCTGACTCAAAGTTTCAGCGAGCTCTTTTGTAGAGTCTGTTGGAAATTTGTCTTTGGGGGGAGTTGCGTCCAACCATCTTTAATGGCTTAAATACTAGTGTTTCGCATGTTGGAAACTTCGGTTCTTCACACATGCATGATCTACTAAGTAAGTAGATGACCGTAGGGCCAAGGATCGTCAAATTTCATTGAGAAATGAAAGAGATATTGGTCCACAAAGTGAGGTGTTTGAAGCATGGAAAAAAGGTGGTAAAGACCAATCCTCCCTCATCGGTGGAGGAAGAAAGATTTGTTTAGTTTATAAGTCTCAAAGTTGGCTTGGGGTTTGGGACCCCAAGGGGTATCTCATGTGTTTAAAGGAGGGAGGACCTAGATGTGCTTCGGTTCGAGGATAAGCCCACACGCGCGCCGCCGCCGCCCGGCCCGTCTGGTCTCGGTCGTGGGCTTCTTCCGCTATTATCTTTTTGGACCCAAATTGTTTCATATTTACAGTTTGGTCCCTGAAGTTTCTGGTAAAGGTAAATTGGGCAGAGAACTTGTATTTTTGTTGGCTGTTGGTATTTGGAACGTTAACCAGCCTCAAAATGCACTCAATTCAGTCATTTATTTTGGCTGAATAACTCTCCCTAAAGGCTAATCCGTTGCACATCAATTCACCATTTATTTTGGTGAATTACTACCTCCATAATTGACATTACTTGGCCTGTAACATCAATTATGTGGGCAGTTGGTAAGTCCTCTCCTTCAACTATATAATGAAGCATTTGCACAATTTTTGAGACACACATAACATACAAACGAAATTAGTTTCTTCCAACTACTTTCCAGCATAATTTCATTACTCAAAATTCTTCAAGGTAACACTTGAGTTTCCTTTGCTCATTTGTTGAAGTTGCTGTTTTATCTTGGGAGACTATTGTCCAGAACGTAGAAAGGATATATACGGGGCAATCTTGTCTTAAAGACAGAGTGTCATCACTCGACTCATCATATCAAAACTGTTCTAGTTTCTTGTTCCAATTTATTGAAATTTCAGATTGTTGTAATTTCATTGTGTTGTAATACTTAGCAGTTACTTATTTCCGTTTCCCGCACCATTGTAACCAACAGAGTCCAGCTTCATTTTATTGAATAACATAGCAGAATCAAGTTCTTCCTGTCGTGCTTTCAGTTCATTCTCTTGTTGCTTCAATTTTTCTTCTCGAGAATCGAGCTCATCAGCTCGCTCCTGAAATTATTTCTCTTTCAGACCAATCTCCTTAAGCTTTCCCTCAATCACATTCTCTAATTCCTCGTATTTACCTCGAACCGTCATCTCTTTCTCGTACAATTTCTCCTCTCTCAGTTTCAAGTCAACATATTCCAAAAACTCTCTTTCTTTATCCTCAATTTCTTCGCGTTTCGCGTTTAGTGATTCTCTAACTGATTTGAGTTCCTTTGAGATTTTGCCAATTGATTCTTGAATAAAACACAGATGCTTCTCTCTGGATTCGAGTTCATTGAAGCATTCTTTGGAACATGTTTCGGTTAAATCCAAGTGTAGTCCGAAACATTTGCACTCTAACATTAATGTGAAAAGTGATCGATGGACGCCAACCTTTTTGCATTCAATTTCTTCCAAAACATCAGAAATCCTCTTCAACAAAACCATCTTTATCAAATGAATTATCTGTCAAGAACATAGAAAAACAAGAGAGAAATTGAAGAATGACTATCTCAATTTGTTCATCTAATACATCATACTACATAGGTATTTATACACAAGAGGAGTAAGAGATAAAAGGCAGAAAAATATCCTACACTTACTGTAAATCCTACTAAATATTCTATGTAATATGCTATAGTTAATGCTACACAATATTCTACAATAAATATAAAATATCTCCAAGTATATTTTCATGTATCTAGAGTATCTCTATTTATGTTTCCAATATTCACAATATCATGTCCACCATGCTAACATCCCCCTTCAAATTGATGTTGGTGAATCAAGAAGCATCAATTTGCCTACTAGAAACTGATGATGTTGTCGTGTCATGGATTTTGTGAACATATTAGCTATCTGAAGATCACTAGACATATGTGGAAGAGTAATGACTCCCTTATCTACAGCTTCTCGGATATAATGACAGTCCACCTCGATGTATTTGGTCCTTTCATGATAAATCGGGTTTATGGCAATCTGAATGGCACTTGTGTTGTCAGTGTGGAGAAGTGTATGATTAGATTGAGAAAATCCAATCTCTGCAAGTAGACCCCGAAGCCAAACAATCTCGGGGCAAGTAGCAGACATGGCTTGATATTCAGACTTTGTTGAAGATTTCGAAACGCGAGCTTGCTTCTTGCTCTTCCAAGATATCAAGGAATCCCCAAGAAACATGCACCAACTGTGACGGAGCGGCGAGTATCAAGACATTCAGCCCAATCAGAATCACTAAATGTATCAAGCCGAATTGGAGAACCACTAGGAAAGAATAATCCACGAGTAGATGTGCCCAAGAGATATCGAATGATGCGATGAACAACCACCAAATGTAGATGACGGGGAGCCTACATAAATTGACTCACTTGTTGAACTGCAAAAGAGATATCAGGTCGAGTAATAGTAAGATAATTTAGGCTCCCAACTAATTGCCGAAATAAAGTTGGATCAGGAAGAAGATCTCCTTCCTCACGTCAATACTTTACATTCAATTCCAATGGATCTACAGAGGAAGATTCTTGAAGACCAGCCAAAGCAATCAAATCCTGAGTATATTTGTGTTGGTTTAAGAATACACCTAAAAAATCATAATGAACTTCCAACCCCAAAAAGAGTACCAAGATCTTTCATATGAAAAGAATCCTTAAGCTGTTGCTGGAGGCTAGTGATTAATGAAGAATCAGTTCCTGTAATAATAATGTCATCTACATATACCAAAAGAAGAACACAACTTGTAGATGTTTTACGAAGAAACAAAGATGAGTCATATTTGCTCTGCTCAAAAGAGAATTGAAGCAAAGTAGACCGAAACTTGTCAAACCAAGCTCTGGGAGCTTGTTTTAATCCATACAAAGACCGTTTCAACTTGCATACATCTGATGTAGGTGATGAGAACAAACCAAGTGGAGGTTTCATATCCATTTTTCACATCCATTTGATGAAGAGACCAGTTTTGTGATGCAGCAAGGGCAATAATACTTCGCACCGTAGTCATTTTTGCTACTGGTGCAAACGTCTCCTCATAGTCCACACCATACTTCTGTCTGTTACCAAGGGTAACCAATCGAGCTTTATACCGATCAAGAGTTCCATCATAATGAAGTTTTATGGAATAGACCCATTTACATCCAATTGGGCGGACATTTGAAGGACATGAAACAATGTCCCATGTGTCATTTTCTTTAAAAGCCAAAAGTTCTTCCTCCATTGCTTTATGCCAACATTCATGCTTGGAAGCTTGTGAGTAATGAGTTGGAACAGAAATGGTGGATAAAGTAAAAGAAAAACCATACCAATTAGGAGTATGAGATACTCTGGTAGATCGCCGAGTGGGCTCAAGAGGAGCAGAAGAAATCTCAGGTTCTTGTTGTGGAGCAGTCTCAGGTGGCGGATCAGTTTCGTGACGGGATAAAGTTGGCCGACGTCGTTCATACACAAATCCAGGTTTGAACCTCTCATAAGAAGATGACAAATCCTCAAAAGTAGAAAGAAGAGGAGAAATAGAAGATGACTCAACATGAGTAGGAAAGAAATACTGATTCTCAAAGAAAACAACATTTCGAGAAACATGATATTTGTAGAACTTGGATCATAATAAATAAAACCTTGTTGTGAAGTACTATAACCCATAAAAGCACATTTAGTAGATTGAGTAGAAAGTTTATTGCGTTGAGAAGGAAGCAGATGCACAAAACAAACACAACCAAATGTATGAAAATTATGATAGCTTGATTTTGGTGATAAAGACGATAATATGGAGACTCAAGATTTAACCCTTTAGATGGAAATCTATTAATTAAATAGACAGCAGTAGACAAAGCTTCTACCCAGTATTTAGATGGGACAGATGACTCAGTCAATAGAGTACGAGTGACATAGATGACGATTTTTACGCTCATCAACCCCATTTTGTTGTGGCATATATGGGCATGAGCATTGCGAGACGATTCCTTTCTCAAGCAAAAAATTATTGAATTCATGAGACATATATTCTCCACCAGAATTAGATCTTAATATTTTGATATAAGTAGAAAATTGAGTCTCAATGTAAGCCAAAAATGTCTTGAATATGGAAAATACCTCAGATTTGGAACGAAGAAAATACACTCATGTAAACCGACTATACTCATCAATGAATGTCACAAAGTACTTGAAATGAGCATGAGAAATAACTGGTGGAATACCCCAAACATCACTATGAATGACATCAAAACATTTTGCAGCACGACTACCAATATTAGGAAAATGAAGAGTTTTACTTTTGCCTAATTTACAAGTAGAACAATCATAGGAAGCTACTGAAAATTAATTTTTATTTCCTAATAAACCGAAATTCGATAAATGAGATAACACAGTAGAATTTGGATGTCCTAAACGCTTATGCCAAACCTCAGTCTTACTAGTTGTAGATGAACAAGCAAAAGAAAGAACACATGAAAAGGAAAAGTGTATAGGAAATAATCTTCCAACTTTAGGCTCATTCGCGATTATCATCCCCGACACCTGATCCTGCACAAGACAACCATTACGAGAAAAATTTATATCACAATTGTTATTCACAAATTGACCAACTGAAATAAGACTAGTGGAGAGCTTAGGTGATACAAATACATTTTTGAAAGTTTGAGCAATATTCCCAACCTTGGTAATGGGTAAATTACTATCATTGGCAACCTGAATTTGTGAGGGACCTTGATACTCACGAACATTTTTTAGCATACTAGTTGAGTTGGCCATATGATTGGAAGCGCCAGAATCAACAAGCCAAAAATTAGGTGTAATATCATTACCTTGCAGCCCCAAAGCTGAAAAGGATGACACGATCATTTGTTGTACCATTTCAGGAGTAAGAACTTGTCCTGCTGAAGATGAGTTAGCAGTAGTGAAATCTTTTATCCCAGCTTGAAAAGCATTGACCCTACGATTTTGAAGGCGCGTGGAATACTCTTTGATCATGTGTCCTTGTTGTTTACAATAATTACAGAACTTTTTACCACAATTGCTAGCAATATGACCATATTCTTTGCAACTGTAGTATCTCTGCATTTTCCTTTTCCTTAAGCAGCAAATGCAACAGTGACAATATTTTCTTGTTTGAGAGCATTTTGTGTGACAAGACGCTGCTCTTCACAAAGTAATTCCCTAAAACAAACATCCAGGGAGGGAGACGGGTCACGATTCATCAAGTTAGAGCGAACATTCTCAAACTCAGATCGTAATTTCAGCAAAAATTGGTCTCGCTTGCTCTGCTCATGAACTGCCTGAATTACAGAGAGAGATTCGACAGGTACTTTAGCATAAATAATATCAGTAAATTCAGCCCATAAGTTCTGAAATCCAGTTGAATAATCCTGAACAGAGAGATCTCCTTGAGAATAATTAGCAATTTCATATTCTAACTGAAAGCGTCTTGCGGCATTGTCTTGGTTGTAAACCTTTTGTAAATAATCCCACATGGCCTTAGCAGTCTTGTACGACCTGAGATTAAGAACTATCAGATGATCAATTGACCCTAAAATCCATGTCATCACTCGAGCATCTTTAACCTTCCATTGACCTAACTTTGTAGGATCAGTAGGTGTAGGATCACTTCCATCAATATGGCCCCATAATTCTTTTACAGTGACAAATAATTGAAATTGAAATTCCCAGGCAGAATATTTTTTCCAGTGAAACAAACATTGAAGGATTCAAATTGATGTGACGTCATGTTCTTAACTAGCTAAGAACAACAGAAACACAATGATCCAAGAAAATAACTAGAATGACCAAGACCAAAAGCCCTAGATGTGTAGGACTGACTCTTGATGAACAATCAAGAGAACAAAGACTTTTTAAAAAAATCTGGAAAAAAAATCACAGTTGAAAGAACTAAGACTCAACAGTGAAAAAATTACTCTGATATCATGTCAAGAAACAGAGAAAAACAAGAGAGAAATTGAAGAATGAATATCTCAATTTGTTCATCTAATACATCATACTACATAGGTATTTATACACAAGAGGAGTAAGAGATAAAAGGCAGAAAAATATCTTACACTTAATGTAAATCCTGCTAAATATTCTACGTAATATTCTATAGTTAATGCTACACAATATTCAACAATAAATATAAAATATCTCTAAGTATATTTTCATATATCTATAATATCTCTATTTATGTTTCCAATATTCACAATATCGTGTTCATCATGCTAACATTATCAAATATGAGTCTTTTTATTTCTGAGAAACAACAGAATAGTTGTTAATTATCATATGTTATACAGAGACTACATATAACACATTTAGAGAGTGTGCAAGTGAAAATCAGAAGCAATATGCTTGTGTTTGGTACTTGTAAAGTACTATGTTCATCCTAGCCCTTCAATTAATTACCTTTATGTTACCTTCTTTTTTATATTCTTTATTGTACTGAGCTAATTTGTAAAAGGAAAAGCAAAAATATGCACTCACTCCGTCCCATTTTATATGAAGGTATTTGACTTGATACGAAGTTTAAGAAATAAAGAAAGACTTTTGAATCATGTAGTGTAATACAAGTCAAGATATTTGTGCGGTTTTAGATCATCTCGTTAAACGTAAAATATAAAGTTTAAAGTATAAATTATTGCCAAATTAGAAAATGTATCATTCTTTTTTGGACTGACTAAAAATGAAAGTGTGTCATATAAATTGAGACAGAGAGTATCTATTTTTGTAGAATGTTAGTAGAAGACTGGAACATTTCAACATTACCACTTAGAAATAGTCAAAATTTAAAATTATGGCTCCACATTTCGTTAAAACATTAGCTGAAATAATAGATTAATATATAAGCTAATTATAAAAGAAAGTAAGGTATATGGTACAGTTAAATAAAAAAAAGTTTAGGTAAAGGATAAAATAGAATTATTAAATACTTCCTCCATCTCAATTTATGTGGTATCATTTGACCGGATACAGAGTTTTAAAAATAAAGAAAGACTTTGTTATGTTTATCAAGTTGTCCTTACTTTAGTTTCTACTTTTGTTACTTTCTACACAATAAATAAGTACATATTTTAAATTAAGTGGAACCCAACAAGGATAAAATAGAGATGTGTCATTAAATTGTTACCAAATAAGAAAATGCGATATTTTTTTTGACACAAACTAAAAAGGAAATGATGTCACATAAATTGGGACGGATGGAATAATAGGCAATGTCAAAATAATAAGAAGAAAAAAAGTAACGGTGTGATTAGACCAAATTGGTTGTTACACAAAATGAGACTTTTAGTTATTACATGATGATGAATTTTATTAGCGAATATTCTCAGAATATTCGTCGTATATTTTGTAATTATGATAAATGTATATTTAAGGTAACTTAGGATTCTAATTGTATTAGGAATCAACCTTTGTAAGGTAAGTTAGGATTCGTACCATATTAGGAATCAACCTTGTACATCTATATATATTGTGAATAATGAAAGAAATTCCCAAGGGAAATTATTCTATCTTTCATGGTATCAAGAGCCTAAAACCTAAATCCTCATTCCCGGCCGAAATCAGATTTTTTTCTGCTTTCACAGAAAAAAAAAAGAAAATTTTTTTTTTTCCGGTTTCTTCCTCCATATTTCGGCCAAACCAGAAAATTCCCTTCCCTCGACAGGCGGCAACCATGTCTTCCCCCACAAATTCCGTTTTATCCACTGGCACACTTGAAAACCCCTCTCAACGTTCAGTAACTTCTTTTCATCCGGCATTCGCCGTTAACAACATCAAGAATTTTATCCCTATAATTCTTGACCAAGAAGACTGTCAATATTCCATGTGGATGGAACTATTCTACATTCATGCATGTGCATACAACGTGCTCGATCACATTGACGAATCTGTTCCTCGTCCCACCGATGTTACAGACTCAATCTGGCGTCGTCTTGACGCCATCGTCAAACAATGGATCTACGGCACCATCTCCAAAGATCTGTTATGCACTATCATGAAAACAGGTGCTACGGCACGTGAACTTTGGGTCCGGCTAGAAGAAATCTTTCAGGACAATAAAAATACTCGGGCTGTGTATTTGGAAGAGCAATTCAACAATACCCGCCTCGAGAATTTTAACAACATGTCCGAATATTGTAAGCAAATCGAAACTCATAACCGATCAACTATCCAACGTCGGGACTCTGTTTCAGAAACCAAGATGGTGCTTCAACTTGTTGCGGGTTTACCGAAAGGTGAATATGACACACTCGCAACAATGATTCAACAAGCCGACCCTCTCCCAAGTTTCAACAAGGCACGTTCACAACTATTGTTGGAAGAAACTAGACGTGCTAAACAAGAGGAACATAATCAAAAGGCGTTAGCCGTTGACGGATGGCAACACTCGCGGCCAACAAAGAACCGGCGGTTCCAGAAGAAGAAAGAAAGAGCGGCGGAGGTCGTGGCAAAGAGGTCGCAACAACAAAGGCAAGGGCCGCGGAAAGGGCCAACGCAACCGGTGGGATCGGACAACGGCCCGGCCATCGGACAAGAAGAAGCGATGGTCCAACCAAGCAGCAGCAGTGGCCCAACCGGCGAACCGGGCCTCGCCCGCATGCCGTACCCGACCGCAGGGGCCCGGTTCCAGCAGCCTTGGTCGATCGGCTGTTGGGCCTGCCCGGCCCACGAGCGAGCCCACCAACAAGCAGCAGAGCCCACGATTGCGGTCCGGCGAGAGCAAAGAATCGGCAGCAGCCCATTGCGTCTAGCAAAGAAGAAGACCGCGGCAGCAGCCCAAGCAGCACCGGCCCCGACCGATTTGGGCCGGGCATACACCACCGTGAACCTTCAACAAACCGACGACAATTGGTACATGGACACCGGAGCCACATCTCACCTCACCCGGTCGTCAGGTAACCTATCTCAACTACGTCGGTTAAAGTGTCCTCAATTTATTACTGTCGGCAATGGTAATCGCATTCCAATTGAAGGTTACGGTAACACACACACCAAACATCCACATCCACCTTTCTCCCTAAACCACGTCCTATACACACCTAACATCATTAAAAACTTAATCTCTGTTAGAAAATTCACTAGCAATAATTCTGTGTCTGTCGAATTTGACCCTTTTGGTTTTTCGTGAAGGAACTCAATACGGGGAAAATTCTTACACGCTGCAATTGTGTGGGAGACCTCTACCCATTCACTCAATCTTCCGCTGTCAGACCGCAAGCACCTCTATCCCTTGCGGCGATCTCTCCCTCAACTTGGCACAACCGACTTGGACACCCCGGAGACCCAGTTTTTACTTTTCTTAGGACTTCTAAGCGTATTCAATGTAATAATGGGAAAATTGCCCAACACTGTTATTCTTGTCCACTAGGCAAACATACTCGTCTTCCCTTTATGTCATCAAACAAAGTGTTACTTTTTCTCCTTTTGATATTGTTCATGCCGATTTATGGACATCTCCGATTGCTAGCTCTTTGGGTCATAAATTCTATCTAGTATTCTTGGATGATTTTTCACATTTTGTCCGGATTTATCCACCGAAATTCAAATCGAAGTTTTCGCAAAATTCCTCGAGTTTCAAAAATTCATTAAGACACAATTTGAAAAACCTATTAAATCATTTCAATGTGATAATGGACGTGAATTTAATAACTCGGCATTTCACAATTTCGTTCTAAACAAGGCATGGTTTTCCGTTTTTCTTGTCCCTATACTTCTTCCCAAAACGGAAAGGTGAAAGAATTATACGTACCATCAATAACATGGTCCGCACACTTCGTTTCATGCCCGCCTACCACCGCCTTTTTGGGTCTATCTTTGTCAAAATGGTAGAATCCCTTCTAAATATTTTACCAACTAGCACACTCCAAAACAAAACCCCTACAGAAATCTTATACCGTAGGCAGCCATCATATGATCACCTACGTATTTTTGGATGCTTATGCTACCCCAACATAGCCTCCACTGCACCCCACAAACTTGCCCCTCGCACTCTTCCATGTGTCTTCCTTGGTCTATCTCCTAATCATCGGGGCTACTTGTGCTATGACATTGCTACTCGCAAAATCATCGTCTCCCGTCACGTTACCTTTAACGAGACAATCTTTCCTTTTTCAAATCTCCGAGAAAGTTCGGACCACCGATTACATCTTTCTCGATGAACCGAGTTTGTCTCCGGTCATCCAAAATCTGTACCAGCGACAACTCATTGTTCCGACGCCCGCTGCGCCTCCAGCGGTGTCATCGACCCTCCCGCAAAGCAATGCTACCACCCGGCCCGGCTCCCACACCACCCATGCGCACCATGTTGAGTCTAATGCACCACCAACACCGCCTCCGGTCCAAAGCAAATCCAACACCCGTCGAGTCTCCTCGCTTCGCAAAGCAACTCTCGCTTGCCACCCGATCCCGCAGCCCCGGCTCCCACCGGTCCAAAGAACCGGTCCCGACCTCCCACCGCAGCCCCCTCACCGCATGGAGACTCGCGCACAACACGGGATCTTCAAACCCAAGGTTCACTTCAATCTCTCCACACAAACCTTATCACCCATTCCAAAGAATCCAAAACTAGCTAAACCTGGACCTCAATTGGAATGCGGCCATGTGCGAAGAGTTTAACGCTTTAACCAAGCGAGAACACTTGGGATTTGGTACCTAGACCAAATTTGGTGTGAATGTTATCCGGTGTATGTGGCTATTTCGTCACAAGTTCGAGAGACAATGGTGACTTAGAGAGGTATAAGGCAAGACTAGTTGCAAATGGCACTAATCAAGCATGAGTGTATTGATTGTGGTGAGACATTCGGTCCGGTTGTTAAACCGGCCACTATTCGGACTGTTCTCGTATTGCTATGGGCTTGCATTGGCCGATTCATCACTTGATGTCAAAAATGCGTTTCTTCATGGGGATTTGAAAGAGGCGTGTACATGCATCGACCTCCCGGTTTTGTTCATCCGGCAGCTCCACGGTTTGTGTGTCGTCTCGAAGTCATTGTATGGATTGAAACAGGCCCCCGCGCTTGGTATGATCGGTTCGCAGTATCTTCGCAAATTGGTTTTGTATGTAGCGGGTGTGATACCTCTCTCTTCACTTTTCACCGAGGTAGCAAGACCGCATATTTGCTATTATATGTCGACGATATTGTTCTTCGCCTCATCCGACGGGTTGAAGAATGAAATCATTGCTCTACTCAAAACCGAATTTGCTATGACCGACTTGGGGAAGCTAAGTTATTTTTTGGGTATATCGGTGACTAGATCTGCGCCAATATGTTCCCGTGTCGGCGAAAGTATGCGAAGAGATAGTGTACGGGGCCAAGATGGCAAATTGTAAAATTATGCCAACTCCGGTGGACTCAAAATCCAAGCTTAGTGCCAATGACGGTGCGCCGTTTCGATCCCACTCTATATCGGAGTCTAGCGAGTGTGCTCTTCGATATCTTACATTCACTAGGCACGATATTGCATATGCCGTTCAAAGCATGTGTGTCTCCGTTCATGCACGATCCCCGAGAGTCCCATTTTGCCGCCCTCAAACGTATTATCGATATGTTAAGGGCACACTTGACTTTGGCTTACATCTATACCCCTCACCCCCAACCAAATTGCTAGCCTACACGGATGCAGATTGGGTGGATGCCCCGACACACGTCGCTCCACCCCCGGGTCTTGTGTATTTCTTGGGGATAATCTTATCTCATGGTCCGCCAAGCGCGCAGCCACGTTGTCCCGTTCGAGTGCCGGCGAGAATATCGCGGAGTTGCTAATGTCGTCGCCGAGATCCGTTGGCTCCGAAATCTTCTTTTGGAGCTCCGAGTGTCCATTACGCAAGGCGTCTATAGTTTATTGTGACAACATATCGCTATCTATATGTCTCATAATCCGGTCCAACATCGGCGAACTAAGCATATTGAGATGGATATCCACTTTGTGCGAGAGAAGGTTGCTCGTGGTCGGTCAAAATTTTACACGTGCCTTCCTCGTATCGTATGCGAGATATTTTCACAAAGGGACTACCGCGACGACTCTTCACCGACTTTCGATCCGGCCTTAGCATTCGGCCTCCTCCCGCTCCGTCTGAGGGGGAGTATTAGCGAATATTCTCAGAATATTCGTCGTATATTTTGTAATTATGATAAATGTATATTTAAGGTAACTTAGGATTCTAATTGTATTAGGAATCAACCTTTGTAAGGTAAGTTAGGATTCGTACCATATTAGGAATCAACCTTGTACATCTATATATATTGTGAATAATGAAAGAAATTCCCAAGGGAAATTATTCTATCTTTCAAATTTAATGAAACAATTCAATATAATTTAAATAACAATTAAAACAAATATTGTAATTAGAGTAACAATAAGATACAATACGATAGGTAAAAACCATCCAAACAAGTTGTTATGGTCTAATCTCTTAAAAGGTATCCACAACTCTTGGATTCCTTAGTCTAGCCAAGACAAACAAAACTCGGAAAATCTTGATTTCATCAATCTAAGCAAACTAGCCTACAATTGCAAAATATTTTTTTACTAATTTAATCATATTTATCCTCTGCCTCTTTACTTTTCTGGGTGAAAATGACACCCTTAATGCTCAATTTTCTACAATTTTTGTTTCAGGGGGGAAATACTTAGAATATGCCTCCAATTCAGGGAAATATCCATTCCTTCTGCTACTTTTACATATAGGATTTAAATATTATACACTGATAGCTTAAAGTCGGAATCAACTTCTCTATCCCATAAAGGTAATAATAACGTTTGCGTATATCATATCCTCCTCAGACCTCACTTGTGTATTACACTGGATATGTTGTTATTGTTGTTATTGTACACTGATAGCTTAAAGAATCATTACACTATTAGTACAATTTAACTCGTTATAACAAGATTACTCTCGTTTTACTTAGCTTGATGATACAAAAACAACATATACATTGTCAATGCATAAAACTTACTCTTTTAAATATTGAGTAACCTGATTTTCCCGTTCAACGTGCCAGGTAGAAATAGTCAAAATCTATGAAACTCTGACTCCAGCACATTTCGTTAATACATAAGCTGAAAAACAAGAATCCGGCAATTCAAGAACAGATTTTTATATAAACTTCTAAACTCCCAACTAATTAACCAAGTGATCATATCACTGTTAGAATTTTTGTTTTTGTATTAGTTGAGACTTCTTTTTTGTCAATTAATTAGTTTTCTTGATCAAGATATGGCACATGAAGAGGTGATTTTATTGGATTTTTGGCCTAGCATGTATGGCATGAGAGTCAGGGTAGCACTAGCTGAAAAGGGTGTCAAATTTGAGTACAATGAAGAAAATTTGGCTGGAAAAAGTCCAATTCTTTTGGAAATGAATCCAACTTTCAAGAAAATACCAGTTTTGATTCATAATGGAAAACCAATTTGTGAATCACTAAATGTAGTCCAGTATATTGATGAGGTATGGAAGGACAAAGTTACATTTCTTCCTTGTGATCCTTATGAAAAATACCAAGCTTTGTTCTGGGCTGACTATGTGGAGAAGGTAACAAAATATTGTTCTTTCAAGTGTTTATTTTTCTATACTCTGATAGCAGATGTAGGCTTTCCCTTGAGCCAAGGTCTTTCGGAAACATCCTCTCTACCTCCCAAAAGATAGGGGTAAAGTCTACGTACACTCTACCCTTCCCAGACCCCATGTTGTGGAATTTCACTAGATATGTTGTTGTTGTTGTTGATAGTTAGATCCAAAATTTAAACTTGATGAGTTCAACCTTTAGGTTCTTACCGCTGAACCTATTGCACTTATGAAATTATGTGTTCCGAATTAATATTTGTTGACATTTTGGTAAATTTGTACATGTAAATCTATACAAGTATCAAAAATTAAGGGCTCAATTGAATCCGTCAAATGCATGGTGCATCCGCCAGCGCTAACTGACTATATAGAAGAATTTAAGTCACTTAAAAGATAGCTAACTTGTAATTGTCCATAAAAAGTAGAATTAGTAACTTGAAAAATAAGTACGACATATTGAAATACAGTGATCGGTCGTATATAAGTTAAGTTCTTTCTTTCAAATAAGACTATTTAGGAACTCGCTTGATAGCAACCAAAAAAAATTCCATATGCTTATCAAATGTCAAGTGTCTCAAAAATGAACAATCCGGTGCACTACGTTCTTGCTACGCGCGGATATTGAGAAGCCTTTTCTTGCATTTCCGTTGGAAGTTGTTTCCGCGGCTTGAACCCATGACCTAGTCACAATGCGACAACTTTTACTGTTGCGCCAATGCTCCCCTTCATAGTGTTCAAATAATAAGGCAAGGACAGGTTTAATATTTTCCCTTTAATTCAGACTATGTTATATATGTGTCAAAACTTTAAAAATACATATATATTTTATAGATCGCACCTAATTCTGAATTCACTGACCCTAAATTTTGCGTGCCAGGTATTTGAGTCGGGGCGTAAGTTATGGATGGAAAAAGGAGGAGAACAACAAACAAGAAAGAAAAACTACATAGATAGTTTGAGGATGCTGGAAGGAATTCTTGGACATAAACTTTATTTTGGAGGTGAAAACTTTGGATTCTTGGATATTGCTCTCATAGGAATTTGCAGTTGGTTTTATACTTATGAGAAATTTGGAGAATTCAGTACATTAATTGAGGTCCCAAAGATAATTGCATGGGTAAAAAGGTGCATGCAAAAGGAAAGTGTTTCCAAATCTGTTGCTGAACCACTTAAGGTTTATGACTTTGCTTTGCAAATTAGAAAGCATTATGGAATAGAGTAGATGAATCGTGGTGAATTCAGAACTTTTGCCTATTCGGATATTATATTTTATTAATATGTGAACCGCCTCATCTAAAAGATTAAATTATCATATTTAGAATACTTTTATTTGCAAAAGATTGTCCTTGACCAAAGGACATGGTTGCAAAATCAACTTCAGGCATACTGATTTGAAGCTTGGCTTCTTATCTAATGTTTCACTGTAACGTTTGAAATTGGTTGCATCTCCTTAATGGGCTGGTTTTTTATTTTTGCACTTTAGTAATCCAACTTATGTCATGGGGCATAAGTTCTTTTAAGGGAAAGAGTCTTGCGGTTAAACTTGTCCCGTGATAAAAATTACTCGTGTCTCAATTTATATGATGCAGTTCAAATTTCAAGAGTAAAATCAGAAATTTTTTACCGCAATTTATTCGTATGCCTTTCAAATATTTTAAATTGTTAACTATTGTGATTTATAAATTTTTTTATGTAGTTTCTAAGTATATAATTATTTTTCAAAAAACTTAAAAATTGTATGTCCGAATTCACGGTCAAAAACTTTTGTAGACCAATTTCTGATCCTTTAAAGACTGTCTTAAAAGATTATCATGTTTGGCAACTTAAGATTAAACATAAAACCATATAATCATCAAGACTACTTGCTTCAAAGATTAACTAAATTCATACTTGTAAGATAAGACGGATGCAGTACAACTTTGAGTAATCTAATTAGATAAATTTATTTGGTGAATCAAGTGATAGCTCAACTTTGTATCATACAATGTAAGGCTTCAACTCTTATTAATTCTGTTCAAATATTGGCAGTCATAACTCTTGATTTCAAGCAAAAAATTGTCTCTAGAACAACTCAATTACACCAACAGCTATACACTTGGAACTTTTTTTAAAACAAGGAACTGCTTCAAAATTTAATACATCTGGAATCTATTTTAACATATCAGCAGTCATCGATGTTTATGTGCAACCAAAATAATATCAGTGTCCAAGCTTTTCGCGTTTAAAAGAAAAGGTGGGATCCTCTACATTATACATCATTGTTGACTGTTTCTCTTTCTTGTGCTCCGATGTCTCGAATTCAAAAGCAGCAGAAACAACCAGAGAATGAATGCCGCATCCATAGACAAGTTCTTCACTTGAATATCACCATGTTTAACTTTAAGTTTCTTCTAAAGCAAACAATATGAAGCAGCATGCAAATAATGCTTCAATTTTAAGAATGAACCAACCCTTCCTTGCCGAAAAGAAAAAAAACATAGTGGAATTTGCAGACTTCTGCTCCTTTACATGCATGATTGCTCTTCACATAGATTTACGCGTTGGACGTTGAAGATGATACTAAAGGTATAGATGAAGCAGCTTGAGACTCGTCTGAGCTTACTCTGGAAGCTTCCTTTTTTAACTTGTGACTGTTATATGCAGCTACACCTGCAATAGCTGCAGAAAACATCTTTACTATATTATTATGCGCTCACAAAATAATACCATCAATGTTTATATGTTTCATCATATGCACAATATGAACAAGATTAGGATTACTCCAAGCCTAACAATCTTGAGACAAAAAACATAAAATAAGTTCTCAATTGTCATGAAACTCTTGACAGTGTTTATCAATAGCTAGCTTCCTTTCAATGTATTCATCAAGAACAATAAGGTCGTTACCGAGGTCTATAGCCATCAGTTGTATCAGTCTTCAGGATAGCTCTAGTGTAGGAGTTACGATTATATCACTCACACGAAATGCCAACTTTGGAAAAATTAAAGCAGTTGCGCATGGTCAAATAAAATATAGAAAGATATTCCGCAAGGACTAGAAGCAGCATTGGTTCAATTATACAAATCCATAGTGATAAAGCAAAGGATTAACCAGTTACCATGCACAGAAAATGAGTCAAAGCAATAAGAAGATGATGAATATTATGCATAGCAGCACATCATGATGAATGTAAGGAAAATGGCTGGAATTAATTAAATAGTTAAAGTAATATGTTTCTTGGCACCAGATAGATAGTCAGAAAATTACCAATAGCATAACCACAAAGATTAATAAGTGTCAGCTTTGTATCAGCAAAAAGTAGTGCAGATAGCAGTACAACCACCCAATCTTTGACAACTCCAGCGACACGAATGGTTAAGGCACTTGTATGTGAGATCACCAAGAAAACAGAGAGATTCAGGGCAAAGGTACATAAACAATTTAGAGTTAGAACAAGAGGGTGAAAGGTCCATGTTAGTTGTTCGTCCATCTTTGGTTTCTCCAAAAAGATCCATGGAACTAAAAGGCAAAGAGCGCTGCATTGTGTAACAAGAGAGTTCCATTACATTGTCATTTTATAATGTTATAAAACATAACATAATATCAAAATTCAAAAAAGCAGCCAGCTTTCAGAAAATAAATGTACTTGCCTGCATGGGCTAACATAGTACATGACAGATATGGGGTTTAGCTTGAGGCCCTTCCGTTTTACCAGAATCTCCATAAATATAAGCCTCAAAGCTTCTCCAACAACACCTCCCATTTGGTAGATGACACCAACCCAGTTAATGTTTATTTCTCCATAAGAAGCTACTAGTACGCCAAAACTGATTACAGACATTATGAGAAGCATCCTGCAGCTCATCATTTCGAGTCCAGCAGCAACTCCAAGGATGAATACAGCTACTGGCACTGCAGACGAGACCCAAAAATGTGAAATCATTACTGACACAAATGAAAGTATAGAGTACTTGAGCAGGCTGTCCACCAGCCCAACATCTAAAGTCTAAACATCAGGCATGAAACATCCTCCGACACTTCATCTATATGCATATCTCTATAGTAAAGCTTTACATACCTCTAACATCTACTATGAACTACAGAATATAAGACAACTTGACAGAAGAAATACTTACTGATTGCTTTCAACATCTGAGCAAATGAAACAGAAATATAAAGGTAAGCAGTGTTCCCAAGCCAAAGCGTCATAGCAAACATAGAACCAATTGGGATGACCGAACTAATATATCTGCATATTAAAATCTTAATTAGCTGCATTGAATGATAGTCTTCAAAACTAAAGTCTAATGGACAAAAGCTTAGAAGGAAAAAAGGTAGTGCAGTAACAAACTATTGTCTACTTCGGTTGTATGGATTTTGAGCATAAATGCAAAAGATATGCTAAAATTAACAGAATCTTCAACTTCAGGTAAGTTTCTAGATTATACTAATAGGTGAGAAAGACAGGTAAATGCTAAAAAAAATTCTTTATTTTTTCCATACACGCTTCGTTATTGATAACTACGCCATGCAACTCATTTTAGTAATTTATCCGAACTAATCACTTTTATGCCAAATTAAATGTCTGATTTAGCATAATTATAAAGATGAGGATTGAAACTATGTGGCGCTCTGTCACTTAATGGAAGAACATGTGGTGGCAACAAATTCCCTTTCATCATTTAGGAATGAATAAAAGTATAATTTTATTAAGAACTATATCTGTAACAGGTGCAATACATGGCATAATTCTTCAAAGACAGTGTACACCTTTAACCAACAAGCCAAGGAGTTTGCAATGTAATGACCAGCTAAACACTCCCGTCTTGGCTTACCAACTTCAAAGGCAGGCTTGGATTGCACTGAAGGCAGCCCGAAAGAGAAAAGCAATGAAACAGCAGAAGGCTGAGATTTACATAGAATTTGATACGACGAAATCTAACTAAATGAGCCATTTTTAAAGAAAGAGAAGCCATACTCCCTCTGTCCCAATTTATATGACACACTTTCCTTTTTAGTCAGTCCCAAAAAGAATGACACATTTCCTTTTTTGGCAATAATTTAACATAAAATTTTACCTTTTACGTTTAACGAGGTGATTCATAACCACACAAATATCTTACCTTATTTTAAACCATAAGATTCAAAAGTCTTCATTTATTTCTTAAAGTCCGTGCCGAGTCAAACTACATATAAATTGGGACGGAGGGAGTAAAAGATACTCCTCCCATTCCACTTTATATGGCAACATTCGGAGTAGTCAAGATACTTAATTTTCGGTGTGAACCTGAATTCAAAATATTTAAGAAAAATGTGGTCAAAGAAGAACCTCTTTGACTCTCCAAATAGTAATGTTACCAAATAAATCGGAATAGAGGGAGTAATAAGGTTCTTGGCTATAGAACTCGATATCCAAAACATTAAACATGACAGATTTCACATGCACTCACATGTCTAGAGTCATTCCTTCCTCAACCTTCATTATCTGCAAAGAAATGCCTAAATTAGCACTACTAGTTGTTGCCCAAACAATCAGTAAAAAGGTGAAAATTTCTTACCTTGAGAACTTTGGTAAGCACAAAACATAGTACTGAGGAGAAGACCATGTGAAGTAGCGTCAGCGCAAGAGGATACGGGAAGTTTATTTCTTTTGATGATAAAACCCACTGCAATGAATAAATTATGCAGAGACAAAGGAGCTGAGAAATGTCAGACATGTGAACTATTCTTAAAGCAACAACTGATAAGTGTAGTCAAAAGAAATCAAACTAGATAAAAGCCAACAATGATGCATCTTTATCTCATTTTCATTTTATGGAAAGGGAAAATGCAAAATATCAAGGTATCAGCCAAAGCATAGTGGCCACTTCTTTAGAGAAGCCTGATATTTACATATTGGTTTAAAGTTTTTCATTGCCATTAGCAAAGGGTTGATTCACAGGCAGTCAACTCATCAAGGAGGTTTAGGTGAACAGAGTTACCCGGTACATGTACCAATGGAAGGTTGCAGGTATACGGTGTAACAATGAAGGTGCGCACAAGTTGGCTCAGACACCAACACTATTAAAAAGAACAAATTTTAAAAAAGAGAAAACTTTGTGCTTCATGTGTAAGAATGGCTTTTTTTACTAAATCCTTGAATCTACATATATCTCTTCCGCAACAGGGAAATGGAGAAAGTAACATATATCTATAGACGAGCCAGAATGCCTCTAACCCATGAACGTAGACACAGCCCTAGAGGTTTTACATTACTCAGCAACAATATCAAACTTGTCAATTATGTAACCATGGTGTCTAGGCCAGCTTGCGCGCACCTCAACTAATTTCACGAGGTACCTGCTACCTTCCACCAACATAGGTACTAAGTAACTCTATCTAACAAGGCTTGGACGGATATCGTTTTTGTCTCTACTGGAATTTGAACATGACACTTCATGATTCTCAATTCTCTTCATCAGTGGCGGATGTAGCATGATAGGTGGGGTTCAATTGAACCCCTAACTTTCGACGCGGAGCATAAACTTACGTGTAAACAATTATTGAAATTGCAATAACTAGTAGGCATGAACCCATAACTTTTAAAATACAACGGGTTCAAACTACAACAACATACCCAGTGAAATTTCATAACGTGGGTCTGGAAAGGGTAGAGTGTACGCAGACCTTACCTTTACCTTGGTAGGTAAATCGGTTGTTTTCGGGAGACACTCAGCTCAAGACAAAGCATAATCACAAACAAAGCAAAGCAAGAGAAACGGTCAGACTCAGACAAGAAATTAAAGCAGTATAAACATGCTGATAACAAAATCGAATATGTCATGGTAGCGCATTCTAACAAAAAGAGGCAGTAGCTAACGCAGCTAAATAAGATAAATAAAGTATACTAAAGAACACATAGCAGCAGAAATCAAACTACATGGGACTATAAAAGCAATACCGCGCTTATAAGTATGATAGGCTAATTGGGCCTGCAATAATAATACTACAACTATCATTTTGTAAGTGTAAGTAGGACTACGCTCGACTACGTACTACCCTTCTACCCTAATCTGTGTCATCCACAACCCCCTATCTAAGGTCATGTACTCAGTAAGTTGCACCTGCGTCATATCCCGTCTAATCACATCTCCCCAATATTTCTTCGGCCTACATCTACTCCCGTCCATAGCCAACCTCTCACATATCCGCACTGGGGCATCTGTGTTTCTTCTCTGCACATGCCTGAACCATCTTAAACTCGTTTTCCGAATCTTATTCTCCACTGAGGTCACTCCCACTTTGTCCCGGATATCATCATTTCTAATCTTATCTCTCCTTGTATGCCCACACATCCATCTCAACATCCTCATCCCTGCAACTTTCATCTATTGTATGTGCGAAGTCTTGAATGGTCAACACTCCGCCCCATACAACATGATCGATCTAACCACCACCTTATACAACTTGCCTTTTAAGTTTTGGTGGCACATTTTTGTCGGACAAAACTCCAAATGCGAGCCTCAATTTCATCCACCCTGGCCCAATACGATGTGTGACATCATCAATCTCTCAATTCCCTTGGATAATAGACTCTAGGTACTTGAAGCTTCCTTTCTTTGGAATTGGAATGACCTGAGTACCAAGTCTTACTTCCACGTCTGTCTCAGGGTCGCTCTCGTTGCCGAACTTGCACTCCAAATATTCTGTCTTGATCCTACTCAACCTGAACCCTTTAGACTCCAGAATATGTCTCCAAACCTCCAGCTTGGCGTTCACTCCGCTGCAAATCTCATCAATCAGGACTATGTTGTCTGCGAATAACATACACCATGGTACCTCTCCTTGGATTTATCGCGTCAGTCCGTCCATCACCAAGGCAAATAGGAATGGGCTAAAAGTTGATCCCTGGTGCAACCCCATCGTCATTGGGAAGTGCTCCGAGTCTCCTCCTACTGTTCGTACCCTAGTCTTGGCTTCATTGTACATATCCTTTATCACCCTAGTGTACGTCACATGTACACCTCTAACCTCCAAACATCTCCATAGAACCTCCTAGGGACTTTGTCGTATGCCTTCCCGAGGTCGATGAAAACCATATGTAAGTCTCTCTTCCTCTCTCTATATTGCTCCACCAACCTCCTAATAAGATGAATGGCTTCAGTAGTCGAACACCCCGGCTTGAATCCAAACTGGTTCTCGAAAATAGACACGCCTCTCCTCACCCTCATCTCCACGACCCTTTCCTAAACTTTTATAGTGTGGCTCAGCAGCTTGATACCCCTATAGTTGTTGCAACTCTGGATATCACCTTTGTTTTTGTACAAGGGAATCATTGTACTCCACCTCCATTCTTTGAACATTCTTGCCGTCTTAAAAATGACGTTAAACAACTCAGTCAGCCACTCCAAACCTGCCCAGCCTGCGCTCTTCCAAAATTCAACTAGAATCTCATCAGGCCCGGTCGCTCGTCCCCTGCGCATCCTGTGAACAACACCATTAACCTACTCAACCTTAATACTTCTACAATATCCAAAATCCTGGTACCTACCAGAATAATCCAGATCTCCCAGCACAATGTCTCTATCTCCTTTTTCGTTCAAGAGTTTATGAAAGTAAGACTGACGTTCAAACTAAGAATCTTAAAATGTTGAACCCATAGAGTTTAAATCCTGGATCCGCCTGTGCTCTTCATTGACCATGAGGTCACACACTAGGTGCACTTATGTACTCAATTTCTAGCTACAACTATTTCTCACTCCTTGGCAAACCGAATGCAGAAGCAATTAAACATCCTTAAAGCAACCAAATTAAGCAATCAATCAATCAATCAACAACTCAATCTCAAACTAATTCAGGTCAGCTATTTTAATCCCCTTATCCATTCAATATTAGATGATTTATCTTAGTTTGCCTATTTTTGCGCGGCCACTATCTCTATCCAGGAGATAATACAATATACAAGTATAAAATTGAAACAAATTAGCGCATCAACTACTGTAATTGCCAAAAGAAATAGAGATATTTATGTACCTTGTTGAAGAAGATCTGACCACTAGAAAGGGCAATATAGAGAAGTATGTATGCATAAGTTACAACACCTTCGCTCGTCAATTTTCTCTCTCGATCCGCCATTGCTTAGCTAGAATTCTGTCAACAGCTCACTGGTTTTAGCTTCACTTTTGTGCACATCAACTGTTTGTGAAAATGACAAAGAGAAAAGTGAGAGCTGAGGAAAAATGACAAAAGGAGATATTTTGGTTGTCTTGTTGATGGAATTTTAGCTGGATCGGCTTGCTTGTTTTTCCAGTTTTCTATTGTCCTCCATTGGTGCATTTATTACTTAAGTAATAAAAAACAATATAGTATAATGATTTTGTTATATTCACGAGTCTGGGAAAAACTTTAAAATAAAGAGAAGAAATAAAGAAGTTATTCCCTTCAATTTCTACGATCTAGTTTGACTTTTTTTCCTTTTTTATATTATGATGTTCGGGTCAGTTTATGCGCACCTCGATTAATTGTCGCCACCACTAGCAATAGGTGTTGTTACTCTATTGTACTTTATAAAGCAGTACGGGAAGTAAATAACTATTACAAGTGTTCGAAAGGATAAATAAATGGTCAATCTTCAAAACTGCCGCAAGCTTGTTGTGTCTTGAATCTTGATAACCTTGCAAAGTCAATGTTGAGAACTGCCGCAAGCTTGTTGTGTCTTGAATCTTGATATTCTGAAATCAAGAAACAACTAAATCTGGATGGTTACAACGTTGAGTCGAGGAATTGCCCTCTGTCCTTAAGACAAGATTGCCCCGTATATACACTTTTACGTTAGCGGGCAATAGTCTCCCAAGATAAAACAACACTTTAATCTCAACGCTACAAGGCCAATAGGTTGATCCTGCCGAATAAAACAAATATGAATCGACTTGCTGAAGATATGGAAAATGAAGGAAGAGATTCTATCTTCTCTTCTGTTTTATCTCTGTGTATATAGTGTGTCTCTGTTGTGTATATCTTGTGTATATAATGAGGGTTTGCTCACTTTTTTTCAGTCACGAATTGCACTGACTTTCGCCACTGGTTTGTGCTGTTTTTCGCCACTGTTTTTCAGTGGTTTTCTGTCGTTTTTGTGTCATTTTTCTGTTCTGTTTTGCCGTCCAGAATTGAGCCAAAGGAGGCTCAATATATAGCAAGGAGGAGGGGCTGTGCAACTGCCCAAAACATGGCTGTTAATGGCCATTAGGAGGGCATTAAACAGCTAAGTAATAGTTGTTAATGGCCATCAAGAGGGGCTGAATTATGGACATGAAGGAGGGTGATAATGAAGGAGTTAATCAGTCAAATAATAGCTGGTTAATGCTCCTGCAAACAGTCCAACGGTCCGTCACCCCAAAACCAACTTTTCAGAAACTCTAGGGACCAAACTGTAAAATATTAAACTTCAGGGACCAAACTGTACATAAGAAACTTCAGGGATCAAACTGTACATCTGGCAAAGTTCTCTTGTCCAAAAAGATATTATCAGAAAGTACCCACAGCCCGCGACCCGAGCCTGGACCGGACGGGCGGGGGCCGGCGGCGCGCGTGTGGGCTTAGCCTTGAACCCAAGCACATCTAGGTCCTCCCTCCTTTAAACACATGGGATACCCCTTGGGGTCCCAAACCCTTTACCACATTAGAGACTTATATAGAGAGCAATTCTTCCTATTCCCACCGATGTGGTAGATTTGTCCCACACCATATTTCCATGCCTCAAACACCTTACTTCGTGGACCAATATCTCTTTCATTTCTCAACGAAATTTGACGATTCTTGGCCCTACGGTCATCTACTCACTTCGTAGATCATGCATGTGCGAAGAGACAAAGCCTCCAACATGCGGAACACTAGTGTTTAATTCATCAAAGATGGGTGGACGCATCTCCCCGCCAAAGGCAAATTTCCAACAATCCCCTCTATGAAAGAGAGATTGTGGCGCACACACAAGGTGCCTACATTTCAGCAATCTTTCAGCGAAAAGATATTGCATCAAGAGAGGTAGCTTCCGCTTTGAACCTTCCCTAGTTGAAACCATCGGACTTACTTACTGCACGGTGAACGTGATGTCTTGAACTGTCAGTGTTTAGTGTAAGTCAAGACAATGATAACAACACAATAACTCTTCTTATTCATTTTCATTCTTACGTTTTTGTCCGTTGTGGCCGTGGACACACTTGGATTCTTAAGTGCGTTCATTTGAGGCGGCCATCCTAGCACTTAAATAGGTGATCTCCTACAAGGTATCCTGCTATACCCCACTTCACAAGTGTTAGGAATCATTAAAAGTTTTCCCAACCTTAACCTCAACCGTTTGAGGATTGTTTAAAGGTTTGGAAGTTTAACCTTTACCCACCATGCAAGTAGCACTTTAATGTCTATCGCGGGAACAACTTTGGATTCATGTTTCCGTACATAAATCATCATCTGAAGTGCTTCTTGCTTCCACCGAAGCGCTCAACTGAACCTTTTGCCGCTTAGTTTTCCCATTGAACCAAATTCTTGGGATCTCCAATCAGTATGGTTGGGTTTCCACCGCAAAGGTTCGTATTGTTTGGGTTTTAAGCCCATTCCCCTAGACAGGCAGAACACTTGATCTTCGAGCAGTCCCTTAGTTTGTAAATAAGGTAGTGACGCCCGTGATGATCAACTACCATACGGTCTTATGTCTCCGACAGATCCTGACAGATATGTACAGACGCCGTCATCCGTGTCTTTCCTGAAGCCTACCGGCTAGCCACAGTGTATAACTGCTGAAGGCACGGGTTTCTCCCAATAAGGGACGTCCTCTAAGGAGTCGTGAAGTTACTCAACTTTTTTCATGCTTTGTATAAAGCGATAAACTCTGATTCCATCATGAATCGACCGATGCAAGTTTGCTTAGAGGTTTTTCCAAGACCCACCATACACATTTACTTGTGGCTTTGGTGTTCTTCAGATCTGATGTCCAGTTTGCATCACTGTGTTCTCCCAGAACCACTGGACATCCAGAATACTATAATCCGTAGATAAGCGAATAATTCAGATACCTTGTGCTATCATCTATAAATGTCACAAAGTACTTGTTCCCCCCTCTAGTTTGTGCAAACTTCAAATCACATATATCTGTGTGAATAAGTTCTAGAGGAGCGGTATTTCTTTCGACGGATCGAAAAGGAAGCTTGGTGAGTTTTGCCTCTACGCACACCTCACACTTATGTTGAGGGTTTACGTCGATAGAAGGCAACAACTCCATCTTTACCAGCCTTTGAATAGACTTGTAGTTTACGTGTCCTAATCTATGATGCCATAAATTAGAAGACTTAAGCAAATAAGAAGAAGGTTCAACTTTATTTCCTTGACGCAATACAAACATGGCATTCACTTTGAAGAGGCCTTCACAGACGAAGCCCCTCCCTACAAATGTGCCATTTTTAGTGACTACAAACTTATTGGATTCAAATACTAGCCTAAAACCAGCATTAACCAATAAAGGTCCAGAAATTAAATTTCTTCTAATCTCTGGGACGTGCATCACTTCCTTCAGAGTAAGTTCCTTGCCGGAAGTCATCTTCAGGACCACCTTTCCAACCCCCATCACGTCGAAAGAAGCATTGTTGCCCATGAACAGCTTCTTGTCAGCGACTGGTGTGTATGTGGAGAAGGCATCTTTGTTGGAACAGATGTGCCTAGTAGCACCTGTGTCCACCCACCACTGCATCGGATTCTCCACCAAGTTGGCTTCTAGCACCACTGCAGAGAATTCCTCGATCATGTCATCCAGGAGCGTGTCCTTGACGACGTTTGCTTGAGCCTTGCCTTTTGACTTGGCTTTCTGCTGTTGCTCAGTCTTGAGCTTGCGGCATTCCTTGATCCTATGACCAGGTTTCCCACAGTGATGACAATTACCTCTGAACATCTCTGCTGCAGGGGCTTTGCGGTCTTTCTGGAACTTCCGCTTCTTGCTTGAGTTCCCTTTGGCCTCAGCCAGATTCGCCTTTGCCTCAGCATGTTGTCTACCCTTTGGCAAGGTCTTCTTATTATCTTCCTGGATTTGCAGTTTGATAACAAGATCTTCAAAGGTCATCTCCTTTGGCTTGAGTTTCAAGTAACTCATAAACTCATTCTATGAAGGAGGTAACTTTTCAATTAGCGATGCAACCAAAAACTGCTCGTTTGGCTTTAGTCCTTCCAAATCCAGGTGATGTAAAATCATTTGGAATTCCTGGACTTGGGACATCACTGTCTTGCTGTCCACCATTTGGAATTTTAGAATTTTTCCAACGATGAACTTCTTAGTACCCGCATCTTGTGCGTTGTACTTCTTTTGCAGTTTTTCCCACAGCTCTTTGGCAGTGCCAACGGTGCAATAGACCGTGTGAGAGGGTCGCGCCAAGCGATTCGGTATATAGTTCTTGCACATGAAATCGCTATGATTCCATGCGTCACGAACCATCTTCATGCCATTAATGACATGGATACCAAGGCCCCCTTCACCCGTTTCATTAGGCGAAGAGTCCATTTCATCTCCAGCTTGTGGAGGATCTTCCGTAAGGAACCGGGCCATGCCCATAACCGTTAAGTAAAACAACATCTTTTGCTGCCATCTTTTGAATTCTGATCCCATGAATTTTTCAGGGCGATCATGATGGTGTGAAGAAGAGGGTGGAGCTCCAGCAGCCGGGAAGGCAGCGTTGTTACTACCTTGAACAGTAGCAGCAGCAGCAGTAGCGAAGGCGGCGGCGGTGTTCGCGCCTTGAAAAGCGATAGCAAGCGATGGCGGGGAAGGCAGCAACGTTGCCTCGAGAGGCAGCAGCAGTAGCAGCAACATCGGTTGTATTTCCAGCCATGTTATAGCAGTTGTAGTAAATAAATATTGTCTTAAGTTGTTGGGTTACAAGGATTTGCAGGAAACGGGAATTACAATTAACTGCTAATGTAAGAATTGGAATTACAATTCAACTAGAAATCTGAAAATTACAAAGATGAACAAGAAAAACTGAAAAACTGTTTTTGTTTGCTTGCTGAGTCGAGTGTGGCACTCTGTCCTTAAGACAATATTGCCCCGTATGTATCCTTTATACGTCTGGACAATTCGTCTCCCAAGTTAAAACAACAATGGAACACTTGAGCAAAGGAAACTCAAGAGCTACCTTGAAGAATATTGAGCAAGAAATGATGCAAGGAAGGTGTAGGAAGAAACTGTTTTGCTTGTGTATTTTCGTGTATATTGCAAGTATATTTTTTTTGTGTACCTCAACAATGGTGTAAGGGGTGTTTATATAGGTGAGGGAGGGCTGTTTAACTGCCTCCATAACAGCCATTATTGGCCAAATAATGGCCATTATGGAGGTAGTAAAGTCACCAAAATAAATGGTGAAAAGACCAATGGCCATTATAGGAGGAGTAATTCAGCCAAAATAAATGGCTGAATTGAGTGCTTGGCGTTTCTGTTTTGACCGTCGAAATTCTGACTTTCGGAAAACTTCAGGGACCAAACTGTACATCTTGAAACTTCAGGGACCAAAAAGATAATATCAGAAAGCCCACAGCCCACGACCCGTGACCCGTGACCCGTGAACCCGAGAACCCGGAACCGAACCGGACGGGGGGGCGGCGGCGGCACGCGTGTGGTCTTTCCTTGAACCGAAGCACATCTAGGTCCTCCCTCCTTTAAACACATGGGATACCCCTTGGGGTCCCAAACCCCAAACCAATTTCGAGTCTTATATACGCAACAATTCTTTCTTCCTCTACCGATGAGGGAGAATTGAACACAACACCACACTTTCCATGCTTCAAACACCTTACTTCGTGAACCAATATCTCTTTCATTTCTCAATAAAATTTGACGATTCTTGGCCCTACGGTTATCTACGTACTTAGTAGATCATGCATGTGTGAAGAATCGGATTCTCCAACATACGTAACACTAGTGTTTAAGCCGTTAAAGTTGGTCGGTTGCAACTCCCTCCAAAGGCAAATTTCCAACAATTGCCTAACCAACTTTGCATACCGTGAGCCCAATTTTCACATATGAAAAGCCTTAATTCTTGCTCGCATGGTGTATGGATGTAGCCACTGTAGTCAAGTGTCACTAATGCTGAGGAGTTCTTATTCACAAATAACCAATTGACTTACTTTGGGCCCTTTTGGCACCACACCGAACTTGTGGGGCAGCCTGTCTTGATACTTTCATTTAATATATATTTATCTTTTTAAATATTTTGCACATAGACTCACTTTGTATATACGCCGATTGTTGGATATTGAAAGCAGTACGAGAAGTAAATAAATATTACAAGTGTTCGAAAGGATAAACGAATATGCCAATGTTCAGAACTGCCACAAAGTTGTTAAGTCTTGAATCTTGATTACCTGAAATCAAGAAACAACTAAATCTGGATTGTTACAAATGTGTGTTGAGTCGAGTGATGACACTCTGTCCTTAAGACAAGATTGCCCCATATATATGATTTTACGTTAGCGGGCAATAGTCTCTCAAGATAAAACAACACTTAATATCAACACTACAAAGCAAATAGGTTGATCCTGATGAAGAAAACAAATACGAAACGACTTGCTGAAGAATAGAAAAGGAAGGAAGACTTTCTAATTTAGTCCCAACGTTTTGGAGTGAATTTCAGTGTCTCTTCTATTTGTCTCGGTGTATATAAATGTTGTCTCTTCTTATGTGTCTTTCTATACTGTTTTTGTGTGTTTTTCGTCACTGCCAAATGAGCCAAAAGGCATCAATATATAGCACAAGGGAGGCTGCTCAACTGCCCAAGACATGGTCGTTTAAGGCCATTGAAGGAGGGAGTAAATCTGGCAAGTAATGGCTGTTTATGGCCATTGAAGGATGGTGTAATTCAGCCAAGTAATGGTTGTTAATGGAGGAAGTTAATCAGCCAAGTAATGGTTGGTTAATGCACAATAACGCCCCTAAAAATCAACTCCAACGGTAGGTAGAAACTTTTTGTCTTCCGTCGTTCCCAAATTCAACAATCCAGAAACTCTAGGGGCCAAACTGTAAATATTAAGTTGGGGGTCCAAAGAGATAATATCAGAAAGTCCCACGTCCCACGTCCCGAGACCCGCGCCCGGACGGGCGGGCGGCGGCGCGCATGTGGGCTTAGCCTTGAACCCAAGCACATCTAGGTCCTCCCTCCTTTAAACACATGGGTTACCCCTTGGGGTCCCAAACCCTTAACCAATTATAAGACTTATAAATAGAGCAATTCTTCCTTTACCCACCGATGTGGTAGATTTGTCCCACACCATATTTCCATGCCTCAAACACCTTACTTCGTGAACCAATATCTATTTCATTTCTCAACGAAATTTGACGATTCTTGGCCCTACGGTCATCTACTCACTTAGTAGATTATGCACGTGTGGAGAGACAAAGCCTCCAACATGCGGAACCATAGTATTTAATTCATTAAATATGGGTGGACGTACCTCCCCACCAAAGGCAAATTTCCAACAACGACTGGAGTTAAATTTGACAAAATTTAAATGTCTGGAATATTGGAACTTAGTCATTTTGCCCTGAATTCAACCATTTATGTCCAAAGTTCATGTACGTATGATGGAGTTCAAGCATAGATGGTTGAAGTCATGCAAAAATGACTGAACTATAGTTAGATGTGATTGAAGTTCATGCGTATATTACTGAACTTCAAGCGAAAAGGGATGTCTGAAGTGAGGCAAAAATGACAGAACTTCAACTATATAAAACCTCAGACATAATGTCTGAAGTTGGAACTTCAGACATCGTGTGTCTGAAGTTGTTCTCAAATGGTTACAATGACTATAGACCAAAAACATTATGGTTTTTTAGTTGGCATTGGGAAATAAATCTAGTTGAAACTTTAAAAAAAATGAGTTTTGATCGTAAAATTGAAAATAGTATTAGAAAGTTGAGATTGTGTTTGAATATGTATTTTATTGAAAAAAAGTTTTAAGTTTTGGGAGTGAAAATATTTTTTCACTTGACTAGTTTTTCAAACTTGTATAACTAATCTTCAAAAACTAAAGCTTAGTGTATAAACAAACAATATTAATAAACGGCATAATTCATAAACATGCCCACAAATGGACTGGTCTTTAATTTTTGCTCCTATTTGTGGTCTTTAATTTTTGCCTTTACTACTTAATGAAAATTTGTGGATGAAGGTACCCTTACCATCTCTTCAGACCTGCTTCGTTCCTGCATAACTTGTGAGATATTATGATGTGGAAATATAATTATGTCCCGCGAAGAGAAACTTATGCCGTGCGAAAAAGCTATTTGTTATTTCGTTGTCTTATTTTTCGACTTAAAATGACGAAGGATAAAAATTTAAAACCACAAATTTGAGGGGAAGAAAATTAAAGACAATCCCAAAATAGGGACATTTGCGCGAATGATGACCCCTCTGTTTTTTGCGGTGACAGCAAGGAAGATTTGGGCCAAGATATTCATTAATGACAAGGAGATATTGGTTGTTTTGCCAATAATCGGGCTTTGTGAACTGGGAAACGGCCCACAAACAACTGGCTGTGGGGTTTTGAGAGGAACAGCGGGGCCTAAAGTTGGGCCCAATATAAATTTAGGTTGCTTTTATCTCGTTGGAATGCCAGTGCCGGTGGGGCTAAGTTTTTATGCTAGGTTTGATTTTGAAGGAATATGGCTCGGACTACACTGGACATGTTGTTGTTGTTATGACTGAGACTATCGGGTTAATCAAAATCGAGATGCCATTTGCATTTACAAATTGGCAGAAGATCGTGAAGAAATGGAAAAGAAAGTTGGAAAAGTAAGAACATGATATTTAGGTGGGAATTTGATTTGAGAATTGGGGATAAACATGGAAGGGGTTCATTAAGAGTATAATAGTCATTTCTAGTTTTTTTTTACCGTTGGAGACCGCAGATGTGGAGCTCTATCGTGCGTGAGGTCGTGTGTAACTCACGCAAAATGCCATGTATGATGTGTGTGTCTACAAGTGCAACTTTATCTAAGTTGATGTGTCTATACGTGCACATGCAAAGTTGGAGTGCTTACTTGCCATTAAGACCAAGTCTGAGTGTCTTGGTTAAGTATTATGCCTTTTTAAATAATAAAAAAGAAATTATGTCCAAACGATTCTTTTAGTTGTTTCGATCTGGATATTTTACTCTATTTCATTGGTACCATCTAATTTTAATCGGTGCATGTATTAGAAACTTCGTCCACCACAACAAAGAAACAAATATAAAGAAATTACCTACCTTGATTTATTTATACTAGAATTTGACCTTTAATATTTCATGGTTTTCTTCCACTTGGGTGCTTTTTGAGAACTTCATCTGTTTCGAGCTTGCTCATATTAATCGAAAGGTTACGATAGACTAGTATCCAATATAAAACTAGTTAACTCATGAAAAAATTCATATATAGATGATTGATCTCAACTTATTCGGGATTGAGATGTAGTTAATATTGTAACTACAACGACTCTCAATACTCATAGAATACTCATATTTACTTTTACTTATTATCCGCATTTTAAGCCCTCTTATATTTACTAGATAATGACAGTGGCAAAGGGAGGGGGCATAAAATGACAAAATGCGACTAGAGTTATTACTGAAAGCAAACTACGAACATGCAAGTTCAATAGATGAACACATTTTGAAAAATTATTGAGGTGATGTGGTTTTAAATACACACCTCCACCACCAAAGGATATTGTGGTATGGAGGTGCTCCTCCCTTAACTAGAGGTCTTGGGTTTGACCTCTGTGTATAAAAAAAATCTTGGTAGAGAGCGCTTCCCCTGAATGGGGCCCGACGCGGCGTGAATCCGATTATAGTCGGGCTCCAATACGAATACTGAACACTGAGTGAGAAACCAAAATAAAGATAAAAATACACACCTCCAAATAATTGAGGAGTATATTAATTGATTCGAACACCCTCATTATTGAAATAAATTAGTATCATCAAATAATGTGAGGTAAACTAATGAAGGACAGGGATGAGCCATCAAAGGATGTGATGGAATGAATAAGATTCTTGAATCTTTAACCAAAAATCTCAAGTTGAGTCATTGGAATCGAGAATGGGCCCAATAAAGAGTATTTTCTCCTTAAATGAATCATACGCTACAAGAATCTACATCAGTCAAATCTGTGAATAACGGATAACAAATGGTTATAAAAAATAATCAAAAGAGAGAAAATGTAGAGATAAAATCGGCGTATATCATATCCTTCTACCGCCCTCACTTGTGAGAATATACTGGGTTGGGTATGTTGTTGTAGTAGTAGAGAGAAAAAGGATAAATGTATCTAATAGGAAATATGATATATTCTTTTACTACTCTATCACTTCAAGATAATTAATTTTTCTTTATTCAATCTTCTTGATATTTGATTTATCGAATTTAAATAGTCTTTAACGGAGACTATAATGTTTGGCTCAAAGTGTATGCATATTCTTATATATAGATTTAAACGTTAGTAATTATTATGTTTGATGTCTCTTCTATTATATGTTAAGATTTAACAGAAACCCAACTTTCAAGGAGTAGTCTATCAGATGAAATAGTCCATTCAACCTATAATATTCATTTAATGGAGGACAATTGACACACAATAAATTGAACAGAGACAGCCTAACCAACTTGTTGTACTGCGAGCACAATTTCAACACATGTAAAACATTACCCCCTCTGTTTCAATTTATTTGAAGATTAATCAGTTTTGAGAGTTAAAATAAAAAAAATTTGACTTAATTTTAAATATAGATTCTTCAAGTATTTTATAATAAAATTTACATATTTGAAGACTACATAAAAATTATTATAAGTCTGTTTAATTAATAATTTATAATATATGAAAAGAGTTTGAGAAAATCATAGTAAAAAAGAGTTGTTTGACTCCCCTAACTGGTCAACCTTCAAATAAATTAGTACGGATGGAGTATTTCTCGCTCAATAAAGAGATGAATGTAAATAAATTACCTAGCTTGAATTATTTTTATTAGAATTTGAACTTTAATATTCATAATTTTCATCCATTTGGATGTTTTTTTTTTTCAGATTTCCGCAAGCTTGCTCATATTAATCGTTTCAAACTCAGATAAAGAAGGAAGGTTATTATAAATTGACAGCCAATATTAAATTAGTTAATTTATGATAAATTATCATAATATAATTCGAGAGTAATTAAATAGAGAAACATACTCAATGAGTGTTTACATAGCTAGCCGATCTCAAAATATTTGGTATTGATGCATATTTATTATTGTTAGGGGTGAAGCTAGCATAGAAAGTATGGGGTCGATAGAACTCCGTAGCCTTTGGTCCGACTTTTTCATATTTATTGACAAATTTACTAAATATGTCTATATAATAAATTTTAAAACCCATAAACTTTGAATCTAAAACTCATAAAATTTAAATCTTTCATATATAGTCAAACCTCTCTATAACAACATTCTTATATAATAATATCTCACTATAAAAGTCAAGTTTTTCTCAGAATAGATTGTTTTCATTTAATAGTTTACCTCTTTACAACAACTTTTTACCTAAGACAACAACAACCATCATTATACAGTACACTGTTTGTAAAATCCCCCTTTATAACAACAATTTTCTTTTTTGGTAATATGATAATTAACCATTTTTATAGAAATAGAATTTTTAAGAATATCAATAATAGGTCTAGAGATATTGACCAAATATTTTGATACTCTAATACTCTATTTATGACAAAAAATATTATATGAATATATATTTCCATCACTAAAAAATATTCCTTCTTTATTCAAAGTGTGATGAAGCTTGGCATTTAGCATTAGAAGTTCCTACGCCCATAGTTTTTCACTTAGTATTATCTTTCTTTAATTTTTAGCTAGTGAAGTATGCATATTTTTTAGATTAAAAAATTTAAAATTAATTTTTATATATCTCTTTTGTCTATAATAATTAAATAAAATTTAAATGTTGAATATTATTATAGATGTATAATCGTCGTTGCTATAGCAATTAAAAAATCTAGAAACGAACGAGGTTGTTATAGAAAAGTTTGAGTATACTAAAAATGATTTCAATTGTTAAATTGATCTTTATTTTCATTGGGATGAAATGACATAGGTCTTATCATATTTGTTAAGAGTTTTGCACCATTTTATGATTGAAGGAGTATAGGATGACATGACACACCACCTTTTCTTTTACTTATATTATCCGCCTTTTAAGCCTCTTATTTTTACTAGATACTGACAGTGGCAAAGAGAGTGGGCATATGATGTATGACAAAATGACACAGAATTATTAACTATAAACTACAAACATGTAAGTTCAAATATGTCTTAATAGATGAACATTTTGGAAAATTATTTATGGGATAAAAGAGGCAAGTGGTAGTAGCATAGGAAATACGGGTTTTACAATTCATAATAAATTCTCATAATATAACCTGGTTTTATTTTAAATGGAGAAACATTTAATGAGAATTCTTATAGCTAGTCAATCTAAAATATTTGTGATTGAGACGTAGTTATTGTTGTCAAGGGCAGAGCTAGCATAGGAAGTATGGTTTGCCAGAGCCCAATATTTTTTGTCTTAATCCTATATATTTGTTGAGAAAGATGTATAGTAAACTTTAGAACTTATAAACTTCAAATTTTGAATTCGTCATCGTTGAGTACACTTTTCGCATTCTTTCACTAGGTATAACGACTCTCAATTTTCCACACAATTTTCTCTTAACTAAATATCCGCATTTTAAACCTCCTATTTTAACTAGATGATGGCAATGGCAAAGAGTAGCGTGGACATAAAATGATAAAATGTTTGACAAAATGACATATAGAATTATTAATAAAAACAAACAACGAACATGCAAGTTCAAATATGCCACATAGATTTATTACTAAAAACAAACTACGAACATGCAACGTCAAATATATCTTAATAGATGAACATTTTGGAAAATTATTGATGGATGATAAGAGAGACAAGTGGTAGCATAGGAAATACGGGTTTAACAATTCATAATAAATTCCCATAATATAACATGAGATTAATTTAAATGGAAAAACATAATTAATAAGGATTTATATAGCTAGTCAATCCAAAATATTTGGGATTAAGGCGTAGGAAGTGGTTCGGCATAATTCGGTATTTTCGGTCTGAATATATATAATTTTGTATATTTCTTGAAAAAGATGTATAATAAACTTTAAAATTACTAATAAACTTCAGATTCTGAATCCGCCATCTCTAGTGATTGTTGATTGCTCTTTTCACATTTTTTTCACTAGGTACAACGACTCAATTTTTCACACCATTTTTTCTTAACTAAATATCTGCATTTTAAGCCTCCTATTTTAACTAGATAATAGCAATGGCAAAGAGTCGTGAAAATAGTCTTTTACAGAAATACAGGGTAAGGCTGCGTACAATAGACACTTGTGGTCCGACTCTTGCCCGAATCCCGCGCACAACGAGAGCTTAGTGCATCAGGCTATTTTTTAAAATAACAATTGCAAAGAGAGTGGGCATAAAATGATTAAATGTTTATGACAAAATGCCACATAGAATTATCACTAACAACAAACTAGGAACATGCAAGTCCAAATATGCCACATAAAGCTATTACCAAAAACAAACTACGAACATGCAAGTTTCAAATATGTCATATAGATGAAACATTTTTTGAGAATTATTGAGGTGATATTGTTAAATATATGTGTATATTGTGTATAGTGGGCTGTATATTACCGTGCACAATGGGCTGTATATTATCGTGTATATAGTAGACGGATTAGGTAAGGTTTTATAGTGTAATTAGTATTGTACACTTATCATAATTTGTATTACCATAATTGTATAGTTAGTATCCAAGTAGAATAAGGTTTTAGGAGTAGAATAAGAATATAATTCTCCTATTATGAAAATATGTAAATTATATATATAATCTTTCAATTAATGAAAATAATCAAGAGATTATTTCTTTCCGATATCATGATAAAAATGTGATAAGCACAAAAGAGATAAGTGGTAGGGAGCCACTCATCTGTCCTCCGAATCGGATGTGGTTTCAAATACACACCTCCAAATACTCATCCTCAATATGTGTCTCTCTCTTCTTTTAGGCTCACCTTCTTTGTCCTCTTCCTAATTTCTAATATATAATTGGTTTCTCCAGATAGCTTTGTAAGTACTATTTCTTAGGTTTTTTTCTCTCTTTTTATAAACTATAGTTTCTTCACTCTTCTCCACTGCTTGGGAGTACTCCAAGGTTTACTCTAACTTCCTTTCAAACACTTCCTTTCTCTTTTTTCTTCTCAAGAATCTTGAATTCTTTATTACTTGTAGCCAGCGTAGCTACATAAACGGAAGGGTGGTTAGTTGAACTACACCCCTCATCGGAAAATTATATTGTCTTTATAGAAAATAATAATGCATATATAGATATATATTATATCCTATGTTACTCAGACCCTTAAAAAATATTATCGTATTCATATCGGATCCTTTAAAAATGCATATTTTTTGAAGGATCCAACACATCCCTGACAGTATTTTGAAGAGGCCAAGCAATAATGGTTATAACTTCAACACCTTTTGAGCTATATTTGATGCATGCATGTTTATACCCCTTTTTGTTCAAGATAGATAGGAAGTACCTCACAATGTCCTACTTGATACCATCTTTTATCTTTATTCTTGTTTTCTCTTATTCAAGTGATGTGTTTTTTCTTTCGGCAAGCTTAATTCTTTCTAATTGTTTCATGTTTTCTTCCAAGTATGTGAAGTGTTGCATCTTTTTCATAGATAGATATATAATCCAGTATTATCTTATCTATTACTCTTTCTATCCCACTTTATGTGACACAGTTACTATTTGGAGAGTCAAGAGGTTTTTCTTTGATCGAAATGTTTTCGTATGCCCTTTAAAAAATTTGAATTGTGATTTGTTGCACTTTTTATGCAGTTTCATGTAAATTATTTCAAAAAGTTTGAATACAATATGGTTCAGTTGTTCGTGCCTGAACACTTCCGGGCACGAATTTAGTCCCGCAAGCTTCTCTATAATGTCGGTTGCATAGCACCCCTTGTTTTTTTCTTTCCCTCATAAGCCTCATCTACTTACATAACATGGGCCATTGACGTCTTCCCCATATATATAGAACCTTATCTTCTTTAGTGATGTATGCGCAGATCGGATCTATGTCCGAATTCACACCAAAAATTGGATAGTTTGACCTTCGTACTTCGAATCGTCTCACATAAAGTGGGACGGAGGGAGTATTATGTAAATATAGTAACCCCATTATATCCTAGATGGATAATCAATTATGGTCTAAGTAGACTTCACATTTTTTGTGCACCCTTTAGCTTGATGATCTTCTTTGTTTTACATCATAAGATTTTACAACTTTATTGGACAGTACTAAAGCCTGTTGAAATGTTGTGATTTATCACTTGACGTAATGAACTTATATTGTTTTAAATAATTCATATCTGGGGTCTGATTACTGATATATGTTGTTTTTGTTGTGTTATTCAAGAATCTTGAAGGGGAGCATAAAAAAAAACTATAAGATGGAGGAGATTACCAATGTGATGGAGTATGAGGCTGTTGCCAAGAAAAAGTTGCCAAAGATGGTGTATGACTACTATGCATCTGGAGCAGAGGACCAATGGACTTTGGCTGAGAACAGAAATGCCTTCTCAAGAATTCTGTAAGTTGCTCTAGCCATCATAGATCTAAGTTCTAAATTGCGGTAACTGAATGTTATCCACTATATCAGTTAAGTCACAATTTTTTTGTCACATTAAAGTAACTGAATTTACCGGCTACAGCAATAAAGTCATAAAATTTACCTGTCATAGTAAAATCACAAAACTATATGTTGTTACATAAAGTAACTTAACTTTATCCACTATCATTAAAGTGGCTAAAGTTTAGTGACTTCACTGTCATCAGGGGTGGATACACCGTTATGTGCCGGGTTGATTTGAATCCGGTACTTTCAACACGGAAAATAATTTACGTATAAAAGTTTGATAAAATTGCAACAAACAGTAAATATGAACCCACAACTTTAAAAATATGATGGATTAAATGCGAAAAACCTTAAAAGTTGAACCCATAGAGTTTGAATTCTGGATCCACTCTAACTATCATAGTGGTTCAAATTTTCTGACTTTACTGTTATAGTGGATAAAGTTGAGGAAAAACAGATAGTTTTGTTACCTCACTGTTATATCGGATAAAGTTGGGTTACTTTAATGTGGCAAAAAATAGTACTTGTGACTTTATTGTTATAGTAGTTCAGTGATCATATGTGAAATTAACCCAAAGAAATGTTCAGGATGACTTTTGGATATCATCCAATATCTACATATTTGTTGTATTCATGAGCTTTTCTTTCTCTGTTTATGCAGGTTTAGGCCCCGTATTCTTATTGATGTTAGCAAGATTGACTTAACCACAACCGTGCTCGGCTTCAAGATCTCGATGCCTATCATGGTTGCACCAACAGCTATGCAGAAAATGGCTCATCCTGAAGGTATACACTGATTCTTACAAGTATCTTCATATTTTAATCCTTAAGTAATGTCGCGATATAAGTTCTTTTACCAAAAATTTGGTAGTGTTTCGTAATAACGTTCATAAGCTCAATATTTTAACTACTAGAGTTTTTATATCTGATGACTTTGGTTGGTTAAATGTAGGTGAGTATGCTACAGCAAGAGCAGCATCAGCAGCAGGAACAATTATGGTGAGTTTGTTGTGGTCTGTCAAGTAGGACTTTGAACTCTGCTGTCCACATTTTCAACACAAATAGGCTATTAAGCGTGTCGAGTTATTGATGAAACGGAAAGGATATTATCACTAAAAGGATATACTAGAACCCCTTAGATGATATGCATGATATCTGAATCACCATCCAAGTAGCTCAGTCAAGATTTAAATTCTTGTAATGTTGTTCTTTCACTTTGTTGATGCGTCTCGCAATTCGTGTTGCAGACATTGTCATCTTGGGCAACTTCAAGTGTCGAGGAGGTTGCTTCAACAGGACCTGGTGTCCGTTTTTTCCAGCTCTATGTAAGCATGAAACTGCAGTTAAAGTATATCAGAAGTACACACATGTATATATACAACTCTAAATATATATGTTGTCTGGAATATCCAGGTGTATAAGGACAGAAAAGTTGTTGAACAGCTAGTGAGAAGAGCCGAAAGGGCAGGTTTCAAGGCTATAGCTCTTACTGTTGATACCCCTAGATTGGGACGTCGAGAAGCTGATATTAAGAACAGGTGCATATTCCAATTGTATTTAGTAATAATTTAACTTCAAACTTCCTATTTTACCCTTAATCAAAATGATTTGCCATAGAAATTTCTCTGACTTATTTTAGACCACAAGTTTCAAAAGTCTTCTTTTTTCTCTTAAACTCGTCTCCAGTCAAACACCTTTACATAAATTATGACGGAGGGATTGTTTGTCTTGTCAGCTAAGCCACTTAAGATGAAGCTCCGCAAGTTAATACACTGTCCGTCTTTTGCAGATTTACTTTGCCACCAAATTTGACACTGAAGAACTTTGAAGGACTGGACATTGGTAAGATGGACAAAGTGAGTGGAGAAACCGGAGTTTATTCTGACCCGTTGTTCTAAATAATTTCTAAGATTTTCATGTGTTTTCTTAACAAAAATTCTGTTTGCAGGCTGATGACTCCGGACTGGCTTCATATGTCGCTGGTCAAGTTGATCGCTCTTTGAGTTGGAAGGTACATCAACTTCCTTAGCATCTCAGCCTACATATACAATTTTACTGTTTTTCTGTCTTCTAGATGCTTATGTAGCTCAAGAACTACAACTTTCAAAAGTCTTAAAGTAGGTAGAAATAGATAAAAGTGAACGCTCCATCTTTCAGGCGCTTGAATTCATGGGAATTGTATTTTCAAAACTATTTGGCATGATAAATATTACTGTCCAAAAAGAATGATAAACTTTCAATTTTACCCTTAATGAGATGATTTATAGGTACATAACTATCTATGACTTATTTTAGACCTCAAGATTCTAAAGTTTTTTGTTCTTTTCTAAACCTTCTGCCTAGTCAAAGTGCATCGTGTAAATTGTGACAGAGGGAGTAATTGTGAAACTTGCCTATCGGTTGAAACTATAGTCACTATCATGTGCTTTAAAATGAACCTCAACCAGATTTGAATAATTTCTTTATGGATATTTTAACAGGATGTTCAGTGGCTCCAGACAATTACTTCACTGCCAATCCTGGTAAAGGGTGTACTTACAGGAGAGGATGGTAATACCATATCACTCTTAGTAATATCTCATCTATTATTCAGTTTAATACTTGTGAATATTAGTGGTGAAACACTTTTTACTTTGGACCTGCAGCTAGGATTGCAGTTCAGTCTGGAGCAGCTGGTATCATTGTGTCGAACCATGGTGCTCGCCAACTTGACTATGTCCCTGCCACAATTATGGCTCTTGAAGAGGTATCTAACTTGTTTCTAGCTTACTGATTATTGTTTTGGTTCCTCTCGCCTCGTCTATCCTATGGAATTTGTGTTGTTTTGAAAGCTTTTATACTCTTCTTGACATGCATTGCTTTCATGTGAATATTTAGGTTGTGAAAGCTGCACAAGGCCGTGTCCCCGTTTTCCTGGATGGAGGTGTTCGTCGTGGAACTGATGTCTTTAAAGCTCTGGCACTTGGTGCCTCAGGCGTTTTTGTAAGTACAACATAGCAAAACCTCAATATTTTATCGTTCATTGGTCACTGCCATGCTAAGTATTGTCGTTTTTAAACTTTAAAATTTCCATTTTAGGACTAGAGGCGGATGGAGCCTATCGTTCTATGGGCTCAACGACCCCAGTATTCCCTATTTGGAATATAAGATGAGAAAAATCACTACAATTTCAACAAAATATTGAAATCTGAATCCATGAATTCCAGTTTTCAACAGTACAATGAGTCAGTGCAATGAATGCATCAAATTTAAATCCTAGATCCGCCTTAGTTTAGGACCAATCTGGAAGTGATTGTGATTTGTAATTCTCGTATAACTTGACATACCGTCAAGAATGACATGTCCAATGGAAGTCTAATTGACATTTTCAGTAGAAGTAAACTTCCCCTTGTGACAATCTTTCAAGGGGGTCGTATATATTGGCAGAAGTGGATTCAGAATTTGAAGTTTAGGATTCCTACAACGACCTCAAGTTAATATACAATAAAAACTGGGTTCACAGTCAAACGTTCATAGATATTTAGTGAACTTCATAATACATATACATGGTTTGGGCAAAAATTATTGGATTCACGTGAATCCATGTAACTTCTAAGCTAGGTCTGCCCAAGTATATAAGGCCAGCTTTTTGAAGAAAGGGGAGACAGGGAAATCTTGACGTACTATTCTTGTTTCTTCTTATAATAACTCACATGTTTTAGAGAAAAAATGACGTTTGTGGTCTCTTCTGCAGATTGGGCGACCAGTTGTTTTCTCATTGGCTGCTGATGGAGAAGCCGGTATCAGAAAAGTACTACAGATGATGCGCGACGAGTTTGAGCTAACTATGGCATTGAGTGGCTGTCGTTCACTGAAGGAGATCACTCGCAACCACGTCGTGGCTGATTGGGAGGCTCCACGGGCTTCTCTTCCCCAGCCAAGGTTATAAACATAAAACCTTTTGGTGTCAAATTGTTTCACCAAAGGCCAAGTATTATTAGTTCCATATGTTTTGAATAACTTACTTATGTTTCATTGGTACACTCATTTATGTGATGAGTTTGCATATGTTTTGAATAACTTACTTATCTTTCATTGGAATAGTCATTTATGTGTGATGAGTTTGCATTTGTTTTGATGATGTAAGGTATTTATTCCCAGTATTGTAAGATATATTTCTGATAAATGGCCAGAGATGCATCCATTGTTTTCAATGTTTTGAAAATGCTCTGTTGTTATCTTTATTGTGGTATTCCGATAGTTAGAGGCAGATTCAAACTTTTGCATTTGTGGGTTCTGGATTCTAGAAATTACGGCTTAATGGGTATTTATACATATTAAGTAGTAGATCTTTTACATGAATACAAAGATTGACTCAAAGTTATTGGATTCTGCCGAACCCGTAACTAGAACTCTAACTCTTGAGTTCTGCGAAACCCGTAACTATAATTCTAACTCCGTTCCTGTCGATAGTTCTTCCCGCTACCAACTTTATCTGTTTCTTGAATTTAAAGACACATCCTCTCCACTTTTTCGAGTTCTTGAAATATATATTTTTAATTCCTTCCTTCCAAATATCATAGACACAACCAGCAGCCACCATTCTAAAGATTTGAGCAGTAGGAGTTTTGCCTTTCCTTGTAGCCATCCAAGCCAATTCCTGTTGCTATTCTCCAGGTTGCCTGCCAATACCTTTAGGAGAAATTAGAATAATATTGATCAAGAACAAGTAAAACAAGAAACCAACTTATCGAATCAACTCGTTGTGGCAAGCCACTGCCTTAGAATCGATTTTGGACAGACTATGGTGCAAATCGTTTAGTTCGGTCGCTCCCCAAGGTTTCATAGTACTCCCAAACACTTGCACTGGTGGCTGGAAGGTCAGAGTTTGCATAAAGAAGATTGCCCTGAGAAGAAGAGCTTTTGAAGAAGAAAGAGAGATTATTTTCAGTGTGTTGGCAAGAGACCCCATAACTCTTTATATAGGTAGATGATAACTAGAGGTCAAGACCAGATATGTTTAATGTATTCGACCATTGAATCTGAGTAATGAACCTTAACTGTCCATTATTTTAAGGGGGTATATTTGGATGAATACATTTGATGTGCTGGACCTGTGAATCTGAGTAATGAACCTTGACTGTCCATTATTCAAGGAAATGTATTTGAATGAAACTTGGTTGTCCATTATCTCGGAGGATGTATTTAAACCTGACATTAATTTTTTTATTCTTTGCATTACTATTTGGTTTATTTCCAATAATACCTTGCCAAGCCAACACCATTTTCCAAACATAGGCTGCATGTGTGCATCCAAAGTAGAGATGACTGATGCTCTCCAATCCAGTAGCACATAATGGGCATTCTAAGGAAGTACCAATTCCCCAGATAGCAATCATATCTCTTGTAGCCAATCTTCCTAGAGCTGCTACTCTAAAGATAATAGCCATTTGGGTGCTCCATAGTTGTTACACATAATTCTTCTCCAAGGAAGTTAAAGGACCTTGAAACTCCCTATACTACTTCTGAATGGAAAAGCTATGCATTGAAAATAGTGATCATAATCATAGCCTGGAATTGTGCGTGTATCCTATGTTTTTTTTTTTTTTTTTTTTTTTTTTTTTTTTTGATAATCCAGGTCTCGGGGTGGCCTTAGTACCCCCATATCGCTAGTACCTGCACAAGTACTGGTACTAGGCTCCTGGAGGTGATGGGACCGGTCCTTCAGCACCCCACCACCAGGTAAATCGCGGGATATGCACACATGGTCAGTGTCTGCTTGCGTCCAACGGATCAATGCTACAAGGTTGGCCCCCCCACAAGCCCCATCCCTAAAGCTTGGCGGAGACCGAACCCACACTGCAACATGCCCGCGCGGCTTTTAGCGCCCAGGCTTTACCACATGTATGTGCCCCGGAGGACGATATCCTTAGGGGGGAATCGAACTTGCGACCCTAAGGCCGCAAACTTGACTCCCTGCCAGCAAGCTGACCCAATTTAATCGTCATGCAATCTGTATCCAAAAGCATAATTTTTACTTGCACACATATTCAAAAACCATTAAGTTTTGCGTATTTATTACTCTCTCCGTCCCAATTTATGTGTTACCATTTTACTTGACACGAAATTTAAGAAAGAAAGTAATACTTTTGAAATGTGTGGTTCAAAACAAATCTCATATAAATGTGTGGTTGTGAATCATCTCATAAAGTTAAATTGTTTCTAAATATATAAATGTGACATTCTTTTTGGGACAGACAAAAAAGGAAATGGTGTCGCATAAATTGGGAAAGAGGGAGTATATATAATGTAATGTCTCCTTTATTACGTCCTAATAACTTTATATCATAATTAGGTAAAATTAAGTTCCTTTCACGATACTTGAATACTATTGAGTGACTTTTCATTACAAAGAAATAATTTTATTTACTTTAGTGTAATAAAGTAAAAGTAAGTGATTATCTATGAAATTAAATGTCATTTGAAAGTTAACACATTTCTGCATTTTTGTTAAATGGTCATTCACAACGTGAGTGGTCTATTCGTTGTCATCGTGACCAACTTTGTAGCCTTAAGGGTTACAAATTAAATGACTTATAAAGAACAAAATTAAGTGATCATTAATTTGAGAGATTAAGGAAAAGTCTATTTTTATTTGGTTAGGCTATGAAGTTGATGTATAACGAGTTAGCGAGGATAGTGCCATACAACACGTGGCGGATTCATCAATGAGTTAGATATATAAGAAAAACAAACACAAATAGAGTTAAATATACATTTCAAAATTCACTAACACTCTAAATTCATAAAGTCATAATATTTAAATTCTGAATTCGCCGCAATTTATTACAAATTATATCCTCCAAATATTATGCCAACATTAATGAGTTCCTTTAAGATAGAGCTTTGCATTCGACTAGTAAATAGTATGACAAGAAGAGCCATAACCATATTATTTTTCTGAAATTTGCAATTGGAAAAAATATGAAACTTTGTTAATTATAGGAGTAGTAATTTTGTTTTAATGCATTTGAATAACATTAGAGAATATTGGTAGTATATCTCAAATGAAATATGTGAAAAGAGTCAAAGCAAAAACAACACGACCCTTGAATGTTCTTTTCTTCTTTTATCTTTATCTTTTGCATGTGGAGATCAACAATTCATCTGGATAAGTTTATCTTTCGGAGGAAGCCCTCAATTTTATTGATATGAGGTTGCGGTTCTTTTGATTTTTTCATTCCGAGTTTAGTATTGTGTTGGCATCGGATTAAATTTGAATTAACCTCGGTAAAATTTCATATTGAAAAGTAAAATACTTTTTAATAAAGACGATTTCATATTTATAATTGAACTCAAATTTTTTGATTAAGAATATTGTGATATGCATTGTTTGACGTTAATGAAAAAAGAAAATATAATCAACACCTTCATGCCCCTACCCTAGTCTATATATCTTCTCTACAGCTTAGCTTAGTCCACAATGTACTTGTATATATCGCCAAACCTATCCTTGCATTATCTTTTTTTTTAATTGCCTTCAACCTCCTCCCACCTCCATAACTTTAATTTCTATTGCTTATCATTAAAGGGACCGTTTTGTGTGATAAGAATGTGTCACTAAAGTATAAAGGTAAGTTCTACAATATGGTAGTTAGATCGACTAGGTTGTATGAGGCAGAGTGTTAGCCAATCAAGAATTTCAATGTCTATAAGATGAAAATAGTAAAATGAGGATTCTAAGATGGATATGTGGGCATAACAGGAGAGATAAAAGTAGGAATGAAAATATTTGGGACAAGGTGGGAGTGGTTTTCATGGTGGACAAGATGTGGAAAGTTAGGGTGAGATGGTTGGGACATGTGAAGAGAAGGTACACAGATGCTCTTGTGAGGAAGTGTGATAGGTTGGTCATAGTGGACCCAATGAGAGGTAGAGGTAGGCTTAAGAAGCATTGAAGAGATATGATTAGGCATGACATGACATATTCATAGATTATCGAGGACATGACCCTTGATAGGAAGGTGTGGAGGTCGAGAATTAGGATAGAAGGTTAGTAGGTAGTCGCACATATTTCTTTGGAAAATTTGCCTGCCATACCTAACTCTAAGAGTTATTTATAGATAATAAATATCTTTTAATTTAATTACTTTTTATAGCTACATAGAATTATTAATTTATCTACCATAGTTATATCAAATACATAGAGTTATTCTACAGTATCAATCTTCTCCCTCACTCCCATCTATCTCCTCTTTCAACTATCTCTCCTTTTGCCCTCACTATGGCAGTGAGCCGCCTCTTTCCCTCATTTTCTCTATCTTAGGCGAACCCCAAACCACCACCGCGAACTCTCCATTCCACGACCTCACTTCCACCCTTTCTCTCTCTCACACTCTTCTTCCACCATTACTGCTCATCTGCTCCTCCAACTCCGGTGAACTTCACCAATGCCGCCGCCGCCCTTTTGCGCCTTAGGTTTTCCATCGCCGTCCACCACCAATTCACAACTAGATCTCTATCTCACCCAGTACCACACCCCTTCTCCCTCTCTATTCTCCTTTCCCTGCTGCTCCGATGAACCAAAGCAGCCACACACCCTATCTCCACCAACGTCGACGCACCATATCGTCTCCACTACAATCGAATTTAGATTTTACGGAGATGTCAGAATCTATATCTTCTTCTCCTTCTTTGTATCTCATATCTGAGTGTATTCGTCTGGCAGAACACATGTCTTCTTCTCATTCTTGTATCTCAAATATTTGTGTACTCGTCATTTTTTGAGTTACTTTTTTGTATTTGACCGAAATCTATGACTTTTTCTCCTTCTTGTATCTCATATCTGAGTGTATTCGTCATTTTTAGTGTATTTTTTTTGCATTTGACCGGAGATTGAGCTTAAATACATTCAATTTATGCATTGCAGTATCTACACAAGTCTATATATTCAACTACAGGCAAATACACCAAGTTAGTTCGCTCAAAAAACTGAATACAACAGAACGGTGTATTAGAATACAGTGAAATACACCTGAAATAGTTAAAAACCTAGCTATGAAATGTAATTAACAAAAATATACCTATAATTGGTTAGAAGCTCCTAAACTATAGCTATTTATGTAAGTTACCCTATTTCTTTTCTATAGAAGTATGAGTATTATTCTTGTATTGTTTTAGTCTTAGATTTATATTACTACATGTTTTTTGCGCATCGGTATCTTTTTATCTTGTTGTTATTTCTATTTGTTGTTACTGATTCTTCTTTCACCTTTTCTTGAGTTGAGGGTCTTCGGGAACAACCTCCCTACCGTCACAAGTAGGGATAGGGTCTACATACACATTATTCTCCCTAACACCGTTGTGGAATTACATTGAGTATGTCGTTGTTGTATTGAATTTTCTTAATTTCCTTATATACAACAACAACATATCCAGTAAAATTCCACACAATAGGGTCCGAGAAAGATAGAGTGCACACAAACCTTACCGTACCTTGGGAGGTAGACAGACAGACTATTTCGGCAGACTCTCGGCACAATGATAATATATACATATCACGTCCGAACCTAGGCATGAGTGCGACACGACACTCGGTGCCTAACTGTATGTAATCGAGCAAACCAACTGACTGGCTGAATCAACATGTGATATCAGAACGTACCGAAAGTGAAATTAAACTAACACATATTGATATACTAAAAAGTCTGAATAATATAAATCAGGATGTGTGATGCAAGTTCTGAAATAGTATAAGAGATAACTGTAGCCAACAAGGCTAACATAAAAACATGCGACTCTGTCTAACTGTCATTATAGTCTATAAAGCCTATAATGGAATACTGAAAACTGACTGCTACTGGGATAAGGCCTCCGGCATACCTGACTACTTGTAAATTAGCTGTAAAAGATAATAAGGCCTCGAAAGAACTAGGGTTCACCAATCAGCTGATACTGGAGATCCTAGTGAGCAAATACGTCGTCCTGTAAATCGTTACATGCATCGCGAAATGTAGGCCCGAGCAAAGAGACGTTAGTACATTTGAATTGCACTAGTATGTAAAGCAACTGAAAGAAAGAATTGTAAGTGAGGTGTTCTAGAAAGGGTAGCCCAAATAAATAGACATGTAATAAATACTGAAACTGATAACTTAAATGAACAAGAGAAGTGAAGTTATGAGTACTTCATGTTCTGTATTTGAAATACATGTTTAACTATATTTATACGTGGGGCCCTGGTCCAATAATAAATGCATATACTATGGTCTTGGCCAAGTAAGTGTGTCATCATATGACCTTGGTCAAGTATACGTATACATGAGACTGTGCCCTTGGGCAATCACATATGTTCAATAATCATTAATTATTACTAAGGAACTGAGATTTATGAAATAATGAACATCGATAAACTGAGACATGTATTCATGAACTGATTATGAAACCTGAAGCCTTAACTGTTCTAGGCCTACTGAGTTTCTAAACTGAGACTCATGAGTATCAGACATGAGTCTATATTGATTACGTTCTGAGTTCACAGTGTTCGAAATGAAGATCATGAGAATAATTAATGATTCACGAAACTAAGGCATAACTATGTTTTGAGGCAATTCGTAATAGTCAACAAAGAACGTGGTGTAGGGAGAATCATCAACATTTCCAAACGTATAGAGTTAGCCTCACATACTTTAATTCTCTGCTCTTGAGCGTAATACAATGTCCTTCAACCCTTTCAACTTTAATCTAAAGAAATACAAGTAAATGGACTCCATATTAGCAATAAAACTCATGATTTGATCATCTAAGCATTTTATCAAACATTTGGTGGGCGTAAAGCTCCACAACTTCCATTAATGGTGTCTTCTTCACCCAATTCCCATTCTATTACTTCTAGGTGATTCTACGATCTCAATTAGATGTAATTAACATCATTATTCATCACATAAGATTATAACAATCCTAAGTCAACAATCCAAAACTCTACCATAATTCATATGATTCTGTTTATCAAACCCATTAACTTATCTCCCAAGAACTCATCAATTCACAACTACAAATTATTAGAAGGAGAAAGGATTACCTTTTTATGCTCAATCTCCTTGAATTCGAATGCTAGGGTTTCCACGTCCAACGATGACATCTCAATCAAGGTTCTATGGATTAGAAGGGTTTAATCACGTTAGAAAGGTATTAGAGACTTGAATTCAACCTAGATCATCATTAAACTTACCTTAAAGGATTCTTGAGGCTTGAGACTTGTTCTCTTTTCCCTTAGGATGATTTTTCGTGATTAGGGATCTTAGGGAGGTAACCCCAAGCTTAAATAGGAGTTAAAACACAAAATCTGATCCATGTGCGATCGGACCGTGACGCATGTCTATCGCGGGACCCCCTGCAGGTCAAGACTTCAGAGAGCATGATTTCTTATGCTCAACTTGTGATGAGGGGCCATCGCACGAGCCCTCACGGTGGCGCATGGCCATCGCGGGTGGCTCGTGTTGGCTTATGCATAGTGTTTTTGTAATGCGCATAACTTCTTGTACATAGCTCTGTTAGGCCTCCATCATATACCGTTGGAAAGGTATTCAAAGATCTACAACTTTCACGTTTTATGTTTTTTCAAATTCTCAACGGATGTTCATGAAATCTGACTGGAAGGCAGACCTTTCATAAACTTAGTCGATTCTATCGAATCTTATGCACCCAGTGTCCATCTTGATTCCAAAACAACTATTTCCACCCAAACCCATCCCGGTGGGACTTTATATGGCTAAAATGTCACGTTAACACTCATTTAACACATTCACACCTAATTCGAATTTACGGAGTGTTACAATAACGCCATGAAAAAAATACTATAAAAACATGATAAAACTGTCTGAAAAAGGAACCGTGACTACACAAATTAATACGATAATCAAAGTACAAGAAACAACAGATAGTAGCAGAAATAGAAAGAGTAATACTAGGACTACTAGCTAGTATGAAAGAATAAGTAGGCGAGCGCTCAAGTACTTACTAGTCTTCTACCCTAATTCATCTCCTCTATAACCTCTTATCTACGATCATGTCCTCGGTAAGCTGGATCTGCGCCATTTCCTATCTAATCATCTTTCTTCGATACTTATTCAACATGTAGTCAACCTCTCACACCTCCGTACTGGAATATCTGTGCATCTTCTCTGCACATGCTTGAATCATCTCATCCTCGCTTCCCGCATCTTATCTTTCATCAAAGGCAACCTTCATATTCTTATAATGTATGAGTTCTTAATTTCTTTATCTATTTAATTTTTATTTTAATTAAAATTCTGACCCTTTCTTCATTAAAATACACGTGTCATCTCTTAGAATTTTGATGCATACCCCGGTCGTAATAAAAAAAAATTCCAACAATTCCTCGGTATGTGTACACAATACGCAAGTATACACAAACACCAACTAAAACAAGACTTGCAATTTGCAAAAGGCCAAAGCCACCTGTTCTTGTGGGGTTCGAGGAAGGGAAACGACAGGAAACACAAGAATTTATTGTACATCCTTACCCCCACACCCATCGTCTGATCAACTTTAGGAGTTAACCAAGTCTCCTTTACCAACAAACCCATGACCACCACCGCACAAAAATCCACTACTCAACGTATGATCAAATTTGTCACAACAACCCCTTCTTAGCTCTCTCTCTCTCTCTCTTCTTTCTCACTCATCACTTTGATTCCATTTCCATTTTTGTTCCCCAGATGGGTCTCTATCTATAAGCTTTTCTTGAACACACTTTGCTCCAAAATAATCAAATTCACATTAAAAATTGAGTTTTTGATCTACACCCACACTTTATTATACATTTCCCTATATCGGGTCACATAAAGATTAGATTTTTGCTGAAAAAAATCTGATCTTTAATTTATTAGAATAAAAAAAAAATCTTCTTTGAGTTTTTTTGCTTCTGGGTTTGTGGTATTTTTTGGGTTTGTTTCAATGGCTGATGAAATAGCAGTGGTTGAGGTTACTGAGCAAAATGTGAAATGTGAATCTGTTGTAGTTAATAATGGTGTTAAAAAAGACACTGATTTGATGTCAAATGGAAAATCAGAATATGAAATGCAACAAGATATTGTTGTTCACATGTTGAATAATCTCAAGTTGAACCCAATGGCTAAGGAATTTGTTCCTTCTTCATATAATCGTGATCAGATAATTTTCAACAATTTTGTGACAGATGATAAGACTCTGGGAAGAGGTGATGGTTACAGAAATAACAGAAGGGTATAGCTTCAATTTTGTTAATTATTGTTAATTTATCATGGTTTAATCGTTTTCTAAAGGTTGTTGAGTTCTTATTTTATTGTTTTAGTCTATTATAAGGTGTTTTTCATGACTGAACAATTGTTAGTTGGAGGATTACTTGGAAAAAATTGCAATTTTGATGTTGCTATAGTCTGATTCATGATGAATTTTGTCAAAATTTGTGAACATGTAGGGTGTGTTTGGTATGAAGGAAAATGTTATATTTTCCAGGAATATTAGTGTTTTTTTTCTACTTATTTTCTTGTATTCGATAAGTAAGCAAAAAATATTATTCTAAAAATATTTATATATATTGTAACAAAATACTATGGGAGGTTGGGGTGGTGGGGATGGGGGCTACCGGGGTGTGGTGAAGATGAGGTGTGTTGGAGCGTGGGCCGTGGGGAGGACACAATCAATATGGAATGACACTTATGGAACTTGTTTTCCCTACTTCCACAAGGGAAGTCATTTTTCTTATTTTTAAGGAACTTTTTTTCCTAGATAAGGAAATATTTTCCTCCATATCGAACACACCCGTAATTTCCTTTTATACAAGCATTCTTTTTAAAGCTTTTATCTTTAGGATATCTCTCTCTCTCTCTGTGTACACATTGGTTTTTGCAGGTAATAGTTGGAATGAGGGAAATTTAACTGTTATTTTCATACTTGTTTGAGAAATGCTCATATTTGTTTGGTAAGAAATGTTTTTTTGGGGGACATTCCATGTATTTGGGGCACCATTGATCCTGTGAGGATTTTATATTATCACTTTCCACTTTAAGTTGTTGCAACGGTCCAAATGCTTTTTTGGCATTAATCCTTTTTCAAGGGCTGCTGATTGAACAGAATTTAGAAACCGGGGTTTCACAACTATCAGTGAAATGTGGAATGTATAAAGGTATAAAATTGCCAAAAAAAGATTGATGACCAATGGTCAATTAGTAGGGCATTTCTGACATTCCATTTGGTATAAACAGAAAATTGACATTAATGATTTGTCAATTGCTGATGCTTAGCTGATTTGAGTGGATGAGTATCATCTAAGCATGCGGTAGTTGTGCCATTCAATTACATTGGATCATTATAGTGGATGTCGTGGAATTTGTCATTTCAATCTGAATGTGCACGTGCTAGTTGTGCCATTTCATTACATTGGTCGTTTGTGATACTGAACAGAGCTTTTGCTATATACAACAACATACCCAGTGAAATCTCACAACGTGGGGTCTGGGGAGGGTAGAGTGTACGCAGACCTTACCTCTATCATATACGGCAAATCAATGTTACAATCAGATCATTAAATTTGCTTACCTTCAAATGAGAGTGAATAATAGCCAGTGGCAGCGATTTTACTAGTGGAAAACCACTAAAAGATTATTTTTTTGATAAGGTAAGAAATATAATTGAAAATATTTTACCTACTTAGCATTTTTAAAAATTTACTATGGCGTCATGTTACTCAATTTCTTTCTTGATTAATGCCTTAATCACCAATCTGAATCATGAACAACCATCTCAAGTCCTTGGGTTTGTCATGTTATCTTGTGTGCCGAAGTTGCTTTCTTTTTGTCTCACTTTCCTTTTTTTTAAGAAATTGACATAAGTAGCTGCCCACCAAAATAATAGCCAGCAAATGTATATTTTTTGTATATTAATGTACAATATACATAAAATATACATTTTTGATACATAATATTGTATATTTCTTGTATATTTGGCTAGCAAATGTTATTATTTTTGGCCGAATGGCCAGATGTGTAACTTGCCCTTCTTTTTTCACAGAGAGGAAACAACTTTAATCAGGGCAGAAGGAGAATGAACAGTAGATCTTTTAGAGCTCAAAGAGAAGATTGCATTAGGCGAACAGTCTATGTCTCTGACCTTGATATCAATGTATGTAAGGATGGCTGATTGTTGAATTTTGTATGATGTTTTATATTAGTATTTATGTCGTTTCCCCCCTTAAAATATAGATCACGGAAGAGCAGCTTGCTGCGCTATTTAGTGCCTATGGACAAGTAAGTCACTATGCCCTTCTGAACATTGATTGAATCATCATATTAGATATTTGAGTTCTTATGTGCGTGCTTCTTTTAGTAACTTGAGAAAGCAAGAAAACAAGTAATTCCCTTCCCTCTAAAATGATTAGAGTAGATTACTCCTCTAAGCATAACATAAAGAAAAGCGGCCAGCCGGTTATATTATATATATATATATATATATATATTCATTTTAAACCGTGTATTTCTTCCGACTTTTCTAAAAAGCGCATAGTTTCTCCTTAAAAAGGACCACTCCAGTTGGGGAACACATAAGATATTTACCTAAACCAATAGGTCTTGGAGTGGATCCCACATTCACCGCAAGTCGTTGGTCTCTAACTAGAAAAGTAAATGCTTGAGCAAAGTGAGAAGGGCCTCCTCGCTTTATTGACTTGAACCACTGCCCCCACCCCCTAATTTTTTTTTGATATATTAAGAAGGCATTTGGCCATAGAAACCAAAACAAAATTCATTTTTTTTGAAATTTTTGAAGTTGGAGTTGTGTTTGGCCATAGTTTTTGCAAATAATATTTTGTTGTTGAAATGTACTTTTTCATCAAGGTTTTGGTTGTGAAAAAAGTGAAAAACAAGGTTTTGGTTGTTTTTTCAAATTCCAAATACAACTTCAAGTTGTATTTGGAATTTTCATGGCCAAACACTGATTTTTGAAAAAAGTGAAAAAAAGTTTTTATTATAAATTTTATATATTTTTGTATTTCACCAAAAATATATATGTCTTCAATCTCCAGTCCCATTTAGCAGAAAATCCATCTCCTTTTAGCAATTTGCACGCAAATAAGAAGTTTGCTCCACTTCACTTTTGTGAAGATGTTTTGACTAAAGGGAACTAGCCCTCATGCTTATCAGTGTCGAGGCATACATGAATTTATGTATGCAAAGATTTACACTTCTCAAATACACTTCCTATGGTTCCCTATATAGAGGAACTCGGATCGTTGGTTCGTGTTGTCACCTAACTTCCATCATCACTCTCAAGAGTGTGCAGTTTGGTACTTTGGTCTATGGTGGGACCTGCATGATACTTGATTTCCCCGGGCGTAGCATTTTTGCCTACACCTCATGCTTTGTCCTTTCAAGTTGCCTAAATGAGAATACATTTCCATACACTATTTCAACTATCTACTATCAGGACTGGAAATCTGTGAAAGAAGTTTGATAGGTATAATAGGGCATAGATTTAATATGTTTGTGTTGGGGCTGCAACGTATGGGTAATTGTTGAAAGAAGTCATGATGTTTATGTTCCTGTTTGTCATCTTAATTTGCTTTTTGCAATGACTTAGTAGAATGTTTCCGAAAGTAGACTGTCGTCGTATAACTTCTTGATCTGTTACTCTAATAAAGAGTGTAAGAGCGGCTGTTTTCATTTTGGCGGTGCTTATTTGCAGGTTGTTGACTGCCGAGTTTGTGGTGATCCACACTCCCGTCTTCGCTTTGCTTTTGTGGAGTTCGCTGATGAATGTAAGTACTCCCTCCGTAATAATTTATGTGATGGTGTTTGAGTGAGCAAGGAGTTCAAGAATGAAAGGAAGACTTCTGAAATTTATAGTCTAAAATAAGGCATAAATATTTGTGTGGCTATAAATCATCTCAATAAGGGCAAAATTGATATTTTCAAGTTAAATTGTTACTAAATATAGAAATGTGTCTTTTTTGGGACTGACTAAAAAGGAAAGAGTGTCATATAAATTGGGACGGTGGGAGTAGTATAATTTGACTTGAAGTTCTTAAGATTGCTGAACATTTGAAACTAATAATGTCATTTGGAATCATTTTGAACAGATTCTGCAAAAGCTGCACTTACTCTTTGTGGGACAATATTAGGTTTCTGTCAACTCAAGGTTCTACCTTCGAAAACAGCTATTCTACCTGTGAATCCTACTTTCCTTCCAAGGGTATGCTATCTTTCGCATTTCATTGTACTTGTATGTGGAGAATATTACCAAAAGAATTTGTTTTATGGTTCTATCTCATCCTTGTAGAGTGGAGTTCATCTAATTGCTTTGTGTTGTTTCATATGCAGTCGGAGGATGAGCGTGAGATGTGCGCGAGGACAGTCTATTGTACAAATATCGATAAGATGGTACAGTGTTTCATGTTTTTTCTTGACTGCGTCTTTCTATTGGATATTTTTGGAGGTCACACAAGTTGTTAGTGTTATCTTGCTCAGGGTCCCATGCCTTAGTTGCTGATTAAATTGTATTTTGCTTATTGTAGTACTTGCTACTTGATTTCATATTTGAGAAATTAATTTAGTCTATGATCAACAGGTTTCTCAAGCTGATGTCAAATTCTTTTTTGAGACCAGATGTGGTGAGGTCAGTATGATGTTCAAAAGCTTTCAATAAGATGGGAGGAGAGTGTGTATTTCAATTTTCTCATGTTTGGTTGGTCAAATGTTTTGGTAAATATTTTCTCTTGGAAAACAAGTTCCTTAGAAATGAGGAAAATGACTTCCCTAATGGAAGGGAAAACAAGTTCCATAAGTGGCATTCCACACTGGTTGTGTCCTTCCTACCCTCCAACACATCCCACCCTCACCCCCACCCCCTTAGCCCCCATCACACCGCCCCTAACCCCACCCTACCCCCCGTGTTTTCCTAGATTATATATAAATACTTTTGGGACAATACTTTCTGCTTACTTACCCAACACCAGAAAATAAATTAGAAAACCACTAATTATCCAAGAAAACACACTCGGAATCTTGACTTAAGAGATGAAATTGAATGATAATTCTTTCTTTGCAGGTTTCTCGTTTGAGGCTTTTGGGGGATCAAGTGCACTCTACCCGTATTGGTTTTGTTGAATTTGTTATGGTACGTTGTTTCTTCTGTGCGATGTGTATGCTAGGATTAAGCATCAATGACCCATTCCTATCTGCACACTTGCCTTTTGAGAATATTTTGCAAAATCTAATAGTCTTTTCTGTTTCAATTGTTAAATTTTGAGTAGTCTGACATAACCGAAATTACAAAAGATCTAACTGAACCGAATTTGTTTCCCTGTAAGGTTTCAGTTTGCAATCTTACAAACAAAAAAATTCAAACCAAAATTTTCAATAACCGAACGGACTGATGTCCACCCAAAGTAGACTTCTTATCTTCGCCTCTTTCTCTCATGCATTTTTGTTTAATTGTGTCATGTGATTTCTTAATGTCATGTCACCATTAGCTTTGTGCGCTTTTAATGTACTTCTTGTTATTTCTTTGGTGCCCTTTACCCACGGGGGAAAGGGTTTTTTTTTTTTTTTTGGGGGGGGGGGGGGGGGACACACTAGGGGACAGGAAGCTCTTTGCTCTTTGGTTTGAGAGGATTTTTCCAGATTCTTTTTGTTTATTTGAAAAAGTTTGGTGTGAGAGATAACAATAAAATACACCACAACTTTTCCACAAAACAAGAAACAACCCTCATTATTTCCATTTGAACTTTCCCCTTTTTTATACTTTCTCAGTTTTGACCCTCTTCTCTTTTCGAGAATTGTCTTTTTCAAATATGCTATATTTTCTCCTTTTATTGTAAAATCTACAATTGTCCTGTTAGTTTATAAAGGAAGAAAAGGAGGAGAACAAATTGGAAGTGAGTCTTGACTGTACTTTTATAAAGACCATCAGTGGAGCAATGTTTGCCGCCAAATTTATACTTGAAAAATGTGCAGGCCGAGAGTGCAATTTTGGCATTGGATCTTTGTGGTGAGATGTTGGGCTCCCAACCTATCAGGTAAAATCTTATTTAGCAGTTGCTTCAGCTGGTCCACATTAACTTTTTTTCCTCATGAATACATTTTTGTCTTTCCTTGTTGCATCTTTCTACTATCTGCATTTTTGGTAGTTTAAGGCACCAGATTTATGCGTTTAAGCCCTCAATGACTTTCTTCTCTCCCTGTCGAGAATTATCATTATTATCTCAGTCGATGCTTTCCACCTCTCCGTCATCCGAAATAAAAACTACATATAATGCTTATGTTTTAAAAGGTGAGCGGATTGCATGCTTTATGCTAGAGTGTAAATCAGATAGGTATAATTTTTAGACAGATAAACGAGGGAATGTTACTGATTGTTGGTCCCCTGTTTGAGGTTATATATATAATCGCATATTCAACTCTATAGACTAAATTGTAGTTAGTTAAGGACGATTGTTTCCAATATGCATCGAATAAAAAGTACTATTAAGTGATAGCATCTTTAAGTTGTAATCTAAATACATGTATATCACTTAATTTTAACAAGATATGATTAAAACATGCGACTAAATCCCTATCTCTGTTCTAATAATTAGTACAATGTGATGGAGTCTTACTTAAAATAAATTAACAAGCTAGGCATGCATTTTAAAAGGATTATTCTTGGAGTTTGAACATGCTGGAGCCCCAAGGATATTATTATAATCATAGAGATCATCAGCTTATAATATAACAAGTGATTATTTAGTCAAATGTATGAAATGGAGTAAAAAGTGAGAGCTGCGCACACAAATGTTTTTTTAGGAAAGCGGTCATCAAAGGGTGTAGCTTAGTGGTCAATGAAGTGGGTTGAGAACCATGAGTCTTAGGTTCAAATCCTAGTGGAGACACTAGGTGATTTCTTTCCATCTGACCTAGCTTTGGTGGATAGAGTTACCGGGTACTTGTTGGTGGGAGATGACAGGTATCTCGTGAATTTAGTCGAGGTGCGTGCAAGTTGGCATAGACACCACGATTATCGAAAAAAAGAAGGGGGTCATAAAAAAAATATGTAAAACTTGTTCTAGGGCCATAATCTGGCTTGTAACTTTGTATTTGAGGCGATTCTTGAAGCATCTTTCTTCTACCTCGCAGAGGTATTTCAATATATCTTAAGTGTATGATTTCTAACTTTTCAACTTTGCTAATGTTGTAGGGTGAGTCCTTCGAAGACACCGGTGAGGCGATGAGTTTCCGGCTCTCCAATGCATTAGGTGATGCTCGGAAGCTCAAGGTCTTGAAAGAGATAAGTGCAAGCTCGCCCGGATGACTTGAGGTCATAATCGGAAGGCAAAATGAATATGTTTCTATAATGTCCATCTTCCGCTTTACCTTGCCAATTCTAGTACTTTTTAGTGCTGCTGGACATGTCTATTGACCTTTGCTTTTGCTAGTGTGTTAATGGTAATGTCCTACCTTTACTACAGTTACTTGATTAATCATATACCCTTTTGAATCTTTTTTTGATAACAGAAAAATTCCCAAGGGCCATTGGCCGTCCTCTACCCGTTTCTACTTAAATATCAGGCTTTGGTCTTCGGCAGAGTCCGAATATACCCTTTTGAATTTTCACAATCTACATCAAGGTATAGTAGTTATAGAGGTTTTCCTTGTGGTTTATACAATATTATATTTACATCTATTGTTTTGATTTTTTATAACCCTATCTTTAAACCTATTTATCATTACAACAACATACCCAGTGAAATCTTACAACGTGGGGGCCGGGGAGGGTAGAATAGAGTGTACGCAGAACTTACCTCAAGGTAGAGCGGTTGTTTCCGAAAGACCCTCGGCTCAAGTCAAAGCATAAGCACAACCTATTTATCATTAATATAATTAAAATATGAATTGGCATATTTGATCTTACTTCCAATTAATTAATTCCATCAATCTATATTAATTTTTAAAATTCTCTTTAAAATATATTTATGATTATAAGTTCTGAGTACTTTGATGTGTGCCAAAACTCTTTCGTTTATTTTTTCCAAATCTTGTGTTACCAATAACCATGTAAAATGATATGGAGGACTAAAAGAACAAAGTACAAACCAAAGTTCAAATTCCATCATAGGTAATATTAGATGATTATTTATTATTTGTACAAGTTTTCGTAGATAAAATTATCGGTACGTGCATGATGAAAAATAACAAATATTTAGTCGATAAATGATGGTTCACAAATTGTGCAGATATCTCCTGTATATAAAATCATTTATGTGTTGTATTAATATAATAGAAAAACGTACCAAAACTGTTGGAAAATCAACTTAGTGGAAAGAAACAAACCAAATTTAAAATTTTGAGTAGAAAAATGTGTCGCCGTTTATCTGGATATTTTTTTACTACTAAAGCAAAATATTATTACAAAAAATTAATAGTATTACATATCAGGAAAAATCGGTATCAAAAGAATTTGACTATCAAGACTATTCTCTGTCTTGATTTGCGGATAGAATAATCAACAACAATTGCCTATACTTAAATTATATTTGTCAAAATCTCATAAAATAGAGACCGTACAATTTGTCAATGATCTATTCCACTTTTGATTAGTATATGTGAAACGTTGACCGAGATAACAATCATAAAGTTTGATTGAAGTTTTCTTCTTAATTTGAAAAGTATCCTGTGTAATTATCAAATTATGTTAGACTAACGATCAATCATTAAGGCATAACGTACAATTATTGATATATGAATAAGAATTGTAATCGAGTGGTAAATACTCTTTCATCCCTAATCAGAAGTCTCGATTCGAGTTCTGTGGGACTTCCTAGTGCAAATTCGGATTTAATCGAGTTCCAATATCGATGTTTCTAATTTACCCATGTTAGCAAAAACGAGAATAGTTATTTATACTTATATTATTTAAAACTTAAATTTTATAAATATTATATGGTTTTATAAAATATACACATGTGGCCTACTGACTTGATGAAACGCTAAATTGACAAGTTTTTCATTTTAATATTGATATTAATTAAAGTACAGTCGACTGTAACGTATCGCTGTTGACCCCTTTTGTCAATAACTCAAAATATAAACTTTAAATTAATCAACAAAGTTGACAAACTCAGCAGCAGAACTTCTAGTATAATAAATATGCCCGTACCCCACAACAACATCAATTTAATATATAGTAATTAGTTCACACTTAAAAGTTATAAATTTCAGTATATATATATATATATATATCCCTCTGGTCACTTTTATTTGTCAATTTTTGACTTTGCATACTCAACAACAATAACAACATACTTACCTCTATCTTGTTAGGTAGAACGAATGTTTTCGAGAGACCTCGGCTCATTAAGAAATAATAAATGAAATGCATATTTTATAAAGCTATCCATATTAATTGGTATAGTCTTAATGACGCTTAAAAAAATGAATTGAAATGAGTAACTAATGTTATGGGTAAAACAGAAAAAGTAAACTATTTTTTATCTTGATATGCTAAATGTGACAAGTAAAAGTGAAAATTTATTTATAAAATAGTGGACAAATAAAAATGAACGAAATGAATATAAATTTTAAACAAAAACTACTAAATTCACGTGAATCTATATATTATATGCTAGATCTGTTAGACCCTTGCCCTTAAATAGGGATTTCCGCTTCAAACTCTCAGAATAGACAACTTTTCATTAAGAAGCTTTTATTAAAAAGTTTGAATCGTTAGATCAAAGGACATTTACAAATACTTGATTATATTATATCTCCACACTCACCTCACGTGTAAACGTGATTCTTTATAATGAACTAAATATGTGAAATATTTTTTACTTTTTGGGTGACAAGAATTTCTTGTTTCTTGGATGGTGTTGAAATTTGAACCACAAGTTCTTATCCGCTTCAATTCCGTAGTAAAATGTGTAATCATCTCATTTCTAACGTCAAACGATTAGAAAATGCATACCTTTTATTTATTAATCTTATTTTCAACACTTTAGTGGGCCGAACTTGCCCCAAAATTTAATTAAAATTAAAATGACAGTGACGTTATAATTTGCACCCACAAGTTTTGGTCTTAATTCGAGGCCGGGTCTGATTGTATTTGTGTGGAAGCACAATAATCTTTCTTTTTCAATTGATTGATGTTGGTCAAGTCTTCTAGTCAAAATTAATGAGATGGTATGGTAAATCAAGGAACAACAGGTCTGAATGTTATTTAATTTCGTGTTTAATAATTAGATTATGACTTTTAAAGTACATGTAAGAAATAATTCAAGTTTGATTAGATGTTGTTATCATCTGTTAGTAATATTATAAAATCCCTATAGCTATATTTACTTCTTTGTTTTTCTTTTCAAAACCAATAATTTGCTAATGCTGCTAAAAAGATTTACTTCCTCAGTTCCTTTTTACTTATATTCTCTTTGCACCTTCCTTGAGAGAAAACATTAATAAGTACTTATTTTACAAAACTATTATTATTAATGGTACTTTAAAATTTTAATTGGACTATTAATATACTTCAATTAGTTTCAGAAATGGTTACTTAGCTTAATGATAGAGGATAATGACAGTGAATGTATTCTATATATATTCATAATATATTATGTAATTATTATTTAGTGTAATTAATGTAATTAAGGTAAAATAGAGATCCTAATTCTATTAGGATACAATTGTATACTATATATATATTACATTAATAATAGAACTCCATGAAGGAGATTTACACTATTCTACATGGTATCAGAAGCCAAAAATCACTAAACCCTATTTCGACCCCCCTTACTCCTAATTTTTCCGACGCCATATCTACCGGAAACAACCAATATACACTTTGTATACGACTGATATACCCTCTCTGCCGCTATATACTACACGTATACATGCCTATACACAACCGATATACACCATATATACGGCTGATATCCTTTCCTGCCTATATACAACCCGTAAACATCATTATACACAACTGATATACACCCTGTATTCGACTACTTTAACCCGTCTGCCGCGATATACACTTAGTTTACGTCTACCACTGCCCATATACACCTCGTATACAACCTTCTACATACTTCCCAAATCAATATACACTCGTATACGGCCGCTACTGCCCGTATACACCTCGGATACAACCTTTTACATATATCCCGAACCCCATCTCCTTCTTATATATTTTTCGGCAGCCCTAATAGTGTCACCCGCGGCCCACACAACTTCTCCCGCTTCCGCTTCCTCAACACCCGACATCACAAATTATCAAACGCATGCCCAACACCCAACTCAGTGGGCCAGCCCACGTCCTCAGCAACAACTTCGACCGGGGGGCCACCCGGGTCCCGTTCCAGTCGAGCCTAACGACGAATAGTGGGCACTGCCGAGGCCCATTGCCCATCGGCCTAGTACAACCGAGCCATTGTCCAGCCACCAGGCCCACTACACAGCGGCCCGGCGACGCCGCGGTGGTCGTGCCCACTACTCAAGACACCGCCGAGGGCCCCATCGCCCATCGGCCCGGTGGCATAACCGAGCCACTGTCCAACCACCAGGCCCATTACACAGCGGCCCAACAGCAACAATGGCCACTGTCCAGTAGCCCAGGACACTGTCGAGGTCCACTGCCAATCGGCCCAGCACCACCGGGCCACTGTCCAACCCCCAGGCCCACTACACAGTGGCCCAGCAGAAGTATGATAATACGTGGTATATTGAGATGGACATCCACTTTGTTCGTGAGAAGGTTTCTCTCGGTCATGTCAAAGTATTACATGTGACTTCCTGTTATCAGTATGCGGATATATTCACAAAAGGTCTCCCTAGACAGCTCTTCGTTGACTTCAGATTCAGTCTTAGCGTCCGGCCTCCTCCCGCTCAGACTGAGGGGGTGTATTAGCACGTGTAACAATGCACATATTTACCATATTTTGTGTTGTATAATTATAGTAGAATTGTGATCCTTATTATAGAAGGATTCAATATTGTACACCTATATATATTTTGTATTAATGAGAAAGGTTCCTCAAGTGAGATTAATACAATCTTACATTAATTATTGTCGATCTTTTTGCCGTACAAAAACCAGAGACCCCTACCATATGTAGTGGCAAAATTAATCATAAAAATATGATTCGTCCAACTTATTCAAGTTTGTACCGACTATTGACTCCGTCATTCATTGACTTACTTTTGATCCGCCCGGCCAATTCATCTCATCTAAATGTTGGGTTGATATACAACTCAAATTCACTCATGAAAAATATGTTACCTTATTTAACTTTACACATCAACATAAATTGAAAAGACATGGGATCATTTACGATTTATGAGCCTAATGCATATAATTAAAGATAATGTCATATTTTATGTGGTTAAATTATCTACATAATGAGTACATGCACAAAAGTTTTTCAAAATATGAGCTGAAAGTTTCTAATAAAAATATTTTATCATTTCAGGTGCTTAATTGGAACAAATCATAATTCAAAAATCTAATAAAATTTACTAGTAATAAATTTAAGAGATTGTAAATATATTCGTATGTATTATTCTTCCCCAACGTAACCAAACGTCACCTAAATATATGACTAAATAGATCCAGTCCTCTAATCAATCATACACCACCACATCTTCATTTTTCAAAATTAGTCCTTTATGAACTGACCAAAAAAATCAAATCCCACATCAAAAAAATACCATTTCTTTTTCTTATACCCAAATCAAGAAACTGCAGCTATTAGTTATACATTTATAATTGACTTATCCAAACATGTCCACCAGAGAAGAACATAATGGGAGAGAAGCAGTGAAGATAGTCATAATAAACACAGAGTATATAGAAACTGATGCAAAGAGCTTCAAATCTGTAGTGCAAAAACTAACCGGCAGGAATTCTTCTCCGGCACCGGCAGAGCCTACACCGGCGACATCTCATGGCCCAAAAATCCGCCGGCAATCTGATCATGATTTGCCCCCTCTGGAAGAACTTCTTCGCCTTTATGCAGATGAAATACGTTATTAATGAACAATGTACACACATGTATTCAACAACCGAATTTTGATAAAAGGATTTATATCTATCTGCTATATATACATAAAAAAATTATTGACCTTATATATACAGTTTGATTTACCGATAAAGGGGTTCGGATGAAATCCCTCCGCCCTCTAGCTCTACTTCTGCATATATCCCTCTTCAATTCGTCATGTTGCTTCTCGTTGCGGAGCTAGGGTATTGTAGGGGTTCTGAACCCCGTCGACAAAATATATCAGGTTAATTTTTTTTCCTGTATATACAGTAGATGATGTATCTTCTTGGCTTCTTCGTATTTTTTTTATATATATTTTGAATACCTTTAGGGAAAAATCTAGCTTCGCCCTGCTTCTTCTTGTTATTTGCTTTTAATCTACACTGTATTTATTTCTAAATCTAATTTCTCTTATTCCAATACTACACTCTGTTTTTGGTCTTCTTGAGCTTAGTGACCTTTACGTATTGAAATGATCTTAATTAAGTCCTAGGTTTGTTGGGCTAATAAGTACATGCTTCATTGAACTTATCACATTAACTTAACTATTTTAGTTTTATGAAACAAGCTAAGCAAATATATTATTGATGTAGGTGATTAACATTTTATTTCTATTGTAAAGCATCTAGTGTATTGAAGTTTTTTTTTTACTTAGTTATATACATTGACATTGTAAATAATTGAAGTAAAAAAATTCCATACAACTGATTTTAATTTTCATTGTGTGGGCATCGTCTCTTACTAGGGGGAATATGAGGCTTTCCAGTTTAAGTTTGAGGTGCACTAGTGAGTGTGTCATCTAGATTAGTGGGTGTGTCATCCAGATTATCTTCTAAATTAAAGTCTGGTTCAGTTGCAGAATATATCTCATCATCTAATGGTATATCATTAAAAAATTCAGTTTCATCTATATGAGTGTAATCAATCAAATCATCCTGTCTAGAAATAGGATGACTAGAAGAAGTACTCATGCCCTTGTTATCCCTACTAGAAGAAGCACCCTTACCCTTAAACATATATCTTAATTCTTCCATTTTAATTATGTAAATAAATAATTAAAGATAATGAAATTAAGTGCGATAATTAAAATAAAGTAACAATAATAATTTAAAGAATGAACGAAGGTACCAAACGCCGACGTAATGTCGACTTGTAATCGAGGTTGAAAATTGAAAATTTCCTCGACGGATGATCCTCAAACTAGTTGTCAACTTCAGTCCCAATTTTTTAACTTTGATACAATTATACAAATGAGCAAATAAAATAAAATATTTAGTAGGCAATGTAATTGTAGACTTATCGAGAGATAGATTGAGAGATTGTAGGAAGATTTTGTGAGATAAAATGAGGTATTTATAATTGAAAAATTAGGTTAAAGTGTCACTATAGTAACTTCGGAATTAAAAATAAATATTAAGGGGGTAGGGGGTTTATGGGATGGGGGCGCAAAAAATGCCGGTGCACAACGGCCAAAATATAAATTGGTCGTTGTGACTGTCACTTTTGCAAAGGGGGGTCGGGGCTGGGTCAGGGCGGGGTCGGGGCCGAGTCGGGGCGGGGCGTGTCTAGGGCAGGTTTGGGGTGGGACGTGCCTGGGCGGGACGAGCCGAGGTCCCCTCACGATTTCGAGTCCCGACACCGTTTTTTTAGGGGGATCGGGGCGGGTCGGGACCGGCCCGACCCGCCCCGCTGGCCTGCCTTAATTATTTCCATCAATATCCTCTCCTACCATTTTCTAAATATACTCCTCACCTACCTTTCCCTACGTTGTGATATTTCACCGGATATGTTGTTTTTGTACTCCTCCACCCACCTATAAATTTCTGCTTCACTATATATATAATCAAGCGAGTAACATTGAAATCAGTAAAAGAGGCTCTATTCAGATTGCGGTTTAAAGGTACTACTGTTTTTTTTTTTTTTTTTTTTACTGTTTTTGAATTTCGTAAGTATTGACTTAATTGTTCTGTTTACTTCTTTTCCGAGTAACATTATTGCTTAATTCATTTGAAGATTATTTGTTTGCACTATGGGTTTGATGAATGGAAAAGGCAGCGCTAATTGATTCTTTGGTTTTAACTTTTAATATGACTTGTCCAAATGTTTGAAATTTCTCTTTGAGCCATCTTGGTGCATAGTCATAAAAATGGAGAAGTTCCCTTCCTTTGTGTGGTATTTTGATGCTTCTGTTTTCCCAATAAAATGACAGTGTAATTATTCGTAATTCTTGAAGTGCAAGCTTTAATTTACTAAATTATACTTCAATTATTACTCCTTCAGTTTCAATTGTTTTCGTATTGTTTGACTTGATACAAATTTTAAACAAGAAAGCAACTTTAAAATTTATTGTCTTAAACAAGATATAATACTTGCTAACTTTTAAAACTTTTGAAATTTATGATTGACTTCAAAAACTTTTCAGTAAGAAAATATACAAATATTTCATTCTTTTCGAAATAAACTCATAAAAAAATACTAGTAAGTACCAAACATGGTAAGTATTATTTCCTCAATTGAACTTTATGTTTCTTACTTTACTATTAATGAGATTTTATCACCATGTAAATTAAATGTCTAGGTTTATTGTAGAATATAAGATTCAAAAGCCTTTCTTTTTTATAGTCCGTGCTCTGTCAAATAAGTCACATAAAATGAGACGAACGGAGTAAAATAATTATAATGGCTCAATCGAGTGTTAACGTGTCTGGTAGGATTTAATCATGGACAAAGAAGCTGAATATGAAATCAAGTATCGACAGCTTCAAGAAAAAGCGTTGGCACAGAGAATACAGGGCAGAACGGAAGAAAGAGAAGGAGAAGTGGAAGAATAAAGTACTAAGCATGGAGACGGACATTATAAATTTGATGGAAGAATTTCAAGAACGAAAAAATGATGAGAGAGGAAAATTGGCTATAATGCAGGACTTGATCCAGTCATATAAGAGATCCAAGAATGAAGAAGGGCAATCTTGTGCAAATTAGGCAAAATTTCTTTTAAATTGGGCTTGTACAATTGGTATTAGAGTCACTTCGCTTGCAATCTTGAGCGACGGTGGGGGCAAACCTTAGCGTTCAGCTGAGTTTAGGCAAATTCTACGTCTTCAAAGGGGCAAACCTGAGCCAGGATGTTCAATCGCTAGGGGGTGTGTAATGTAACACCCTAGGCATATCTTCTTGTATAATAATCAGTGTTTAGTTGTAAGAGAAATTTAATGTTTGATTTACTAAAATATTTAATTTCTTAATTGTAGTAACAGTCTAATATTTTAATTGTAAGAAGAGTCTAATACTTTTTTTTATTTAAAGTCTTATGGTTAATGAAATTTGACAATTTTTCATCTATATTTTCAAGCTTCTTGATGATTATATGTCTTCAAAAGATCCTAACATATCTTACATCAACAAAACACGATAGATGTTGAGTATATAAGGAAACAAATCTTAAATCATAATAACGTATTTTAAGCCGTCCCGGCGTAGATCCAAAATGGATAATATTACTAATGAGCTGAGCTACTATAATTCATAAGCAAAACTCTGTTACTGAATGACTACATGTCTTCAAAAGATCTTGTCACATTGGCAAACCACGGGAGATACTGAGTATATACTAAAACAAGTCTTAAATCATAGTGATACTATTTAAGCCGTCCCAACATAGACCCAAAACGGATAATATTACTAACAAATTAGCTGAGCTAATATAATTTATAAGCAAAACTCTACTTCTGAATGTCCAGAGAGTTCATTTCTCTTACTTTTCCAGTTAGAGTGATGAAGATATAACACAAATAAGTAAGCTACAAAGGAGAAGATGAGGACAGGGAAGATGAGAATGGAGAAAGAAATATGAGAGTCAGTGGATTCAAAATGAATATAATCTTATTATGTCTATACATTTAGTTTATTTTTATAGTTCGAGCCTAAAACAATAAGTTCAGCTGTAAATCCGTCTGAGTCATGATCTTTTAGGTGCAAAATAAATCATGGTGCCTATTCACTAGTGTGAAACTGTTAGAGGGTAAAGGCAACAAGGCCACAGAAAAAAGAACACCATGACTAGTTTTTTTTCTTCTTTTTGTCACTTGTTTAGAAATGTATATTTGTAAACCAGAGCCATGTTCTTAGAAGTCAAATTAAAGTACATTTAAATTATTAGAGGTCCCGGGTTCGAATACCGGAAATGAATTTTTTTTGGTTGGGAACCTTTCTCCTTTTAATGGGCCTTAGATGATGCGAATCCGAATTACTCGGGCCCCAAAGCGGACCGGACATCTGATGGGAAACCAATAAAATAAAGAAAAATAAAATTAAATTCTGGAATTATTTTTGGGGAAAGAACGTAGATTCCCCTTGAAAATAAAATAATTATTCGCTCATACCCTTTTACTACCCAGTGAAATCCCACAACGTGGGTCTGGAAAGGGTCATATGTATGCAGACCTTACCTTTACCTTGGGAGGTTAATGCACCCAAAAATATTTACCCGAAATGTCCCCAAAATTATGATATCAATATGATATATAAATATACTGAGATAATATCATGGAGGATCATGTTCATTTATTCAGAAGACATAATTTTCAAAAACTCCATGATAGCATCGTGATATATAAATATACTAAGATGGTATCATGGAGGATTGTTTCAGTCTTTCTCTTTGTCCTCCGTGATACCATCATATATAAATATAGGCGATGGTATCATGGAGAAAGGATTTGGGTGAGGGGATACCTGGGCAAATATTTCTATCCGGTTAGGTAAGAAGCGAAATTAGTTTAGGAGGGGCATTGAGAGGGTAAATATTTTATATTTTAGAAGTATTTTGTGTTGTTTTAATAGAAGTGATTCACGCAGAGTTGTGATTTGTTAATGGCCTCCCATTATCTCAATATGTTAGTGGGCATCATTAACCAAAAATAGGAAAATCTCAGATTTGTCTAAATATTTGAAACGTCCAAATCATCAAGATCACCTTCAAAATTTAGCTATACAAACTCCTACTTACTCCAATCTCAAATACACAAAAAAAAAACCAGCTAAGCACAAATCTTCTAAATAGGGAGCCAAATGAAGAAGCAATTGCCTCAATTTGCTTGTGCTTTGGCATTTTTCTTGATTGCCACTTGCACTATGGCATATTCACCTGTTTCACCATACAATAATCATGTGCCACAAGTATCAAAAGGCAATTACAAAGTTCCACAAGTGCCCAAGAACAACAACAACACACCAAAGGTGCCAAAACATTACTACTCCAATGTACCACATGTAGCCAAACCTAACTATGACAATGTGCCAAAGGTACCTAAAGACCACTACAAGTACTTACCTTCAACTTCAAAACTAGACAATTAAAGGTACCCTCAATGCCTAAACAGGAGTACAAGGTGTTGTCTAAGAATAACTACTACAAAAAAACATTTGTGCCTAACAACTACAAGGCACCCTCAATGCCTAAACAGGAGTACAAGGTACCATCTTTGCCAAAGAATAACTATTACAAGAATCCATCAGTATCTGACAACTGCAAGGCGCCATCTCTTTCAAAAAGTAACTGTTGGAAATTTGCCTTTGGCGGGAGTTGCGACCGACCAACTTTAACGGCTTAAACACTAGTGTAACGTATGTTGGAGAATCCGGTTCTTCACACATGCATGATCTACTAAGTACGTAGATAACCGTAGGGCCAAGAATCGTCAAATTTCATTGAGAAATGAAAGAGATATTGGTTCACGAAGTAAGGTGTTTGAAGCATGGAAAGTGTGGTATTGTGTGTAATTCTCCCTCATCGGTAGAGGAAGAAAGAATTGTTGTGTATATAAGATTCGAAATTGGTTTGGGGTTTGGGACCCCAAGGGGTATCCCATGTGTTTAAAGGAGGGAGGACCTAGATGTGCTTCGGTTCGAGGAAAGACCACGCGCGCCGCCGCCCGCCCGTCCCGTCTGGTCCGGTTCCGGGTTCACGGGTCACGGGTCGTGGGTCGTGGGTCGTGGGTCTTCGATATTATCTTTTTGGGCCGAAAACTTTGCCGGAAGTACGGTTTGATCCCGAAGTTTCAGATATACGAAGTTTTGGACCTTTGGAGGATTCTTTTAGATGTGCGTTTGGTCCCCGAAGTTTCAAGATGTACAGTTTGGTCCCCGAAGTTTCCAGAAAATCGAATTTCGACGGTCAAAAACAGAAATTTCAAGCACTCAATTCAGCCATTTATTTTGGCTGAATTACTCCTCCTATAATGGCCAAAACAGTTGGTCTTTCTCCCATTTATGTTGGTGACTTTACTACCTCCATAATGGCCATTATTTGGCTATTATGGAGGCAAGCTTTTCAGCAAGAAACAGCCCCTCCCTCTCCTATATAAACACCCCATTACACCATTGTTGAGCACTAAGACATATGCACGAAAATACATAAAAGATGCAGAAAAACAAAGTGCACAAAAATACACAACCGAAATGGTTTTCTTCCTACAACTTCCAAGCATCATTTCGTTACTCAATATTCTTCACGGTAGCTCTTGAGTTTCCTTTGCTCAAGGGTTCCATTGCTGTTTTATCTTGGGAGACAAATTGTCCAGGACGTATAAATGATACATACGGGGCAATATTGTCTTAAGGACAGAGTGCTACACTCGACTCAGCAAAAACATTTTACATTTTTCCGTTTTCTACAAAACTCGGAATTTCCGCTTTTACTTGTGTAACGATTGTAATTTCAGATTCCATGTTGAATTATTGAAATCTTTATTTATCCTTTCGAATACTTGTAATAGTTAAATACTTCCCGTACTGCTTTATAAAGTACCATAGAACAAAACTCCCAACAACTTAAGACAATATCTGTATAGTATTACTATTAGTATTCGAAAGATGTCGGTCAAAAGTTGTGTGACCAAATCTGGATATGGAAATGGTTTTCTGATAGAAGAGAGTGATGATGATGAACGTGTTCATGGTGTCACCGCTACAAAGATCGGTGGGAACAAGCGCTCACGAGAGCCCGAGGATGTCAATCGGGACAAGAGGAGAAGAGTGAAGATGTTATTCTATCTTGTAGCGAAGGCCTATATCCGTCCCGACAAAGGATCCGAATAATGGTGAGAAGGAAATGGACACTCGGTCGATGAAGTGACCGAAGTGAGCCGTAATCCGAAATTGGAATAAGTATTTTTCTTACTTGTCAAGAATAAAGATTAAATTATGTCCGATTAAAAATGGATTAAAGTAAGGAGGAATATGAAAATAATTTATATTCCTTATGCTTTAACAAATCGAAGTTTAATCTCATCTTCTTTTCCGTTTAAAGATTGGATTTTGTAAACGACTTAAGAAGATCCGTTCTTTTAAGTGTAATTACTAAAGTGTGTAAAGTATGTTCGCACATACGAGGGAGTAAGATCCACCGATCGTGCGAAAACTCGTTACCACTCTTAAGTAAGCGCCAAGAATTATCTCGGGCACCAATCATAACGGAAGAAGACTAAAAGCTAAAGACGTTGAGCCCGTCATACTATTTGCGTAAGATCCTTCATAGGATGATATTGGACACTCGGTCATAAAAAGCCTCCGGGCGACTGGAGTGGGCCAAAATTCCTTTGATATGATGATATTGGACACTCAGTCATATAAAGCCTCCGGGCGACTTGGGTGGTGCCAGAATTCATTTCATAGGAAAAGTAATGGACACCTAGTAAGGTGGGCCAGAGTTTCCAGGTCCTAAATGATCTGAAGGCCTAAATAAAGGCAGTAAAGAAATTGGACACTCAGTCTGCCAAAGCAACTAGAGTGGACCCGAGTATCGAGATCACATATGATCCGGTTACGCCCTAACCACGGGCAAAAGGTTGTTCATATGAAGCAACGCCACCTCTAAAATCAAAGGGGCTGGAGAGGTTGTCCTCAATAGGACTTCAAGGAATGAGATCACTCTAAAAGAGGTAATACATGTTCCTAACTTGGTTAAAGGACGTTGTTGGTCAAATTTGATTTGAGACTAGTCCAACAGGTCCGTAATAACTAACAGTGGTACAATATGTCTATAGCCAAATGAATGATATATTGTAATCCGTGCATCTATGCCATCATAGATTAAGACACGTTAAATAGCAAGTCATTCAAAAGCTAATGATGTTGAGATTGTTGCCTACTGTCGACATCAACCCTCAAAATGAATGTGAGGTAGACGAAGAGGCAAAATCACCTTTCCAAATTCCGTCAAGGGAATAGCGAAAGAAGCACCGCTCCTCTAGAACTTAGTCACACCTACTTGGGTGATTTGAAGTTTATACAAAATAGAGGGGGGAGACAAGTACGTTGTGATCTTCATTGATGATGGTACAACGTATGGAATCCTTTGTTTATTGAAAAGCAAAGATGAAGTTGTTGAAGCCTACAAAGCAGAAGTTGAAAATTAACTAAGCCTACGGATTGAGAAATTCGTAGTGATAGAGGGGGAGAATGTGAAGCATCGTTCATTAAACGATCGCTCATTACTCGGCCTCGCCTAACGGTGTTAGCCAAGCGCTAAGTCGTACGCCCAAATTATGTGGGGCACGTCGATCCTTACCGCTAATGCGATTCTCAATAGAACTCCGCATAAGGATAAGGGTAACCCTCCGTGTGATACATGGAAAGGATCTCACATACAAATGTTGTGATGTGGGGTGGTTTCATACCTAAGACCGTAGATTGCATATTCACCGGATCCGCAAATAACAAGTAGTGTTCATCGCCTCTTCGCGTCAAAGAATGTCGAATTCTTAGAAGATAACTTTTCTTGAAAAAGGAAAAAGGAGTAATCGCTCAAGGTTAACAAGAACCCGCGAGGGCTCGACCGTCCGAACTAGACGTTCCGTATCTACAGACTCGAAAGTTGCCGGCTATCCGAACTTAATACCCGCATCTACGTAACTCGTGGATTCTAGATGTTGAACCGAGACGGAGCAAAGAAGGGGACAAAGACTTGTTCGAGTCCTTCTAGCTTGTATGGTTAATAATGAACCATGAACAATTAACAAATAATTGTCATCTCCAAAAGCGCCGCTTTGGAAAGAAGCTAAAGAGAGAAATAGATTCCATATATAGAACCATACTCGTGTAATAGTTAATCTTCCTCCGGAAAAGAACCTTTGGGTTGTAAAAAGTGCTCCCCTCGTGAGTAGCTTCACATCCAGGGCCATTGTAATCTTACATGGCATGGGTGTTGAAAAACCTTCCAAACCGGAGAGTTGGAAGAAGAGGATCGAATTGGTTGTCGAACTGTTGGGCTTCTTCCCGAACTTTCATTTTGGTCCCCGAAATGTTAACATTTTGGTCCCGAAAGTCTCGATAAAACGAAACAATGAATCCGATCACGTAAACATTGACTCGAAGTTAGAAAGCCAACAGTTGGAAAACCAACGGTCTTAGAGTGAAAATCATATTGAAACAAAGTCTCGATATGAAAGATATGAGTATCACAGATGACATCTTAGGAATTGGATTTCTAAGACATCTAACGGATCGGTCGATAGTTGACAAGCCTCGTTGAAGCCACCAATAGATATGAATCATAGAACCGATTGGAATCATGGTGCACCCATAGACAAGGAGCGATATGCTCGTGTCACGTGTAGTTCAATGTATTGTACACACTACAACCGACCCGGTATCGTCCAACAAAATGATCGCTTGAACTAAGGTTCACCGATGATCTTAATACATGATCAATAGAAGGCGTTAAGTCGGATATGACGATATCCGAATTATTCGCTTATCTACGGATTATAGTATTCTCGGATGTCCAATGTTCCGAGAGAACACAAGTGATGCAACCGGACATCGTATCCGAAGAACACCAAAGTCACAAGTAAATGTGTATGGTGGGTCTTGGAAAATCCTCTAAGCAAACTTGCATCGACCGATTCATGATGGTATCGGAGTTTATCGCTTTATACAAAGCATGAAAGAAGTTGAGTAACTTCACGACTTATTAGAGGACGTCCCTTATTGGGAGAAACCCGTGCCTTCAAGATAGCAGTTCTACACCGTGGCTAGCCGGTCGGCTTTAGGAAGGACACGGATGACGGCGTCTCGGACATATCCGTCATGATCCGTCGGAGACATAAGACCGTATGGCGTTGATCATCACGGGTGTCACTTCCTTATTTACTAACTAAGGGACTACCCGGAGATCAAGTGTTCTCGCTCGTCTAGGGGAATGGGCTTAAAACCCAAAATATACGAACCAATACAAATGGAAACCCAACCTTACGAACCGGAGATCCCGTAATTTGGTTCAATGGGAAAACTAAGTTGTAAAGGTTCGTTGATCGCTTCGCCGAAGCATGAGCACTTCGGATAGTGATTTCGAAAAGAAACACCAAATCCAAAGCCGTTCCCGCGATAGACGTTAAGTGCTATCTCGCAGATGGGTAAAGGTTAAGTTTTCAAAACTCGTAATGATCCTCAACAAGTTGAGGTTAGGTCTTTGGGAAACTTTTAATGGTTCCTAACACTTGTGAAGTGGGGCATAGCAGATACCTTGTAGGAGACCACCTATTTAAGTGCGAGGACGGGCCGCCTCAAATTGAACGCACTTAAGAATCCAAGACGTTGTCCATGGCCAAAACGGACAAAACATTACGAAGAAGAGAGTAAGGGAATTTGTTGTGTTGGTACCGTTGTCTTGGCTTACACTAAACACCGACGGTTCAAGACATCACGTTCACCGCGCAAGAAGTAAGTCCGATGGTATTCAACTATGGAAGGTTCAAAGCCGAGGCTACCTCTCCTTATGCAACATCGGTCCGCCGAAATATTGTCGGAAATGAAAAGACACCATGTGAGTGCGCCAAAATCTCTTTCAAGAGGGGATTGTTGGAAATTTGCCTTTGGCGGGAGTTGCGACCGACCAACTTTAACGCTTAAACACTAGTGTAACGTATGTTGGAGAATCCGGTTCTTCACACACGCATGATCTACTAAGTACGTAGATAACCGTAGGGCCAAGAATCGTCAAATTTCATTGAGAAATGAAAGAGATATTGGTTCACGAAGTAAGGTGTTTGAAGCATGGAAAGTGTGGTATTGTGTGTAATTCTCCCTCATCGGTAGAGGAAGAAAGAATTGTTGTGTATATAAGATTCGAAATTGGTTTGGGGTTTGGGACCCAAGGGGTATCCCATGTGTTTAAAGGAGGGAGGACCTAGATGTGCTTCGGTTCGAGGAAAGACCACACGCGCGCCGCCGCCGCCCCCCTCCCGTCCGGTCCGGCTCCGGCCCGGTTCCGGTTCCGAGTTCACGGTCACGGTTCACGGTCACGGGGTCGTGGGTCGTGGGTCTTCTCGATATTATCTTTTTGGGCCGAAAACTTTGCCGAAGTACGTTTGATCCCGAAGTTTCGATATACGCTTTGGACCGAATTCTTTCGTATGTGCGTTTGGTCCCCGAAGTTTTAAGATGTACGCTTTGGTCCCCGAAGTTTCCGTAAAATCGAATTTCGACGGTCAAAAACAGTAAATGCCAAGCACTCAATTCAGCCATTTATTTTGGCTGAATTACTCCTCCTATAATGGCCAAAACAAGTTGGTCTTTCTCCCATTTATGTTGGTGACTTTACTACCTCCATAATGGCCATTATTTGGCTATTATGGAGGCAGTTTTTCAGCAAGAAACAACCCCTCCCTCTCCTATATAAACACCCCATTACACCATTGTTGAGCACTAAGACATATGCACGAAAATACATAAACAGATGCAGAAAAACAAAGGCACGAAAATACACAACCGAAATAGTTTTCTTCCTACAACTTCCAAGCATCATTTCGTTACTCAATATTTTTCACGGTAGCTCTTGAGTTTCCTTTGCTCAAGGGTTCCATTGTCGTTTTATCTTGGGAGACAAATTGTCCAGACGTATAAAGGATACATACGGGGCAATATTGTCTTAAGGACAGAGTGCTACACTCGACTCAAAGAAAAACATTTTACATTTTTCCGTTTTCTACAAAACCGGAATTTCCAGCTTTTACTTGTGTAACGATTGTAATTTCGATTCCATGTTGAATTATTGAAATCTTTATTTATCCTTTCGAATACTTGTAATAGTTAAATACTTCCCGCATCGCTTTATAAAGTACCATAGAGCAAAACTCCCAAAGTAACTACTACCTAAGTGATACCTTGTTTTTGCTTATAGAATAGACCAAGTTACTCTACCTGTTTCAAATTAGTGTTTGCGGAATAGTAAAGAACAGGAAAGTAAGAACACAATATTTTTATGTGGAAACCACCCAACTCACAAGGGTGAAAAAATCTAAGTTGGTATTTGTTGCTGTAGGGCTTTAAGTCATGAAATTGTCTAAGTTCAACTGAGGAAGATTTATTGTAGTTTAGGTTGAGTAATTGTACATAAGTTTCTATAGTACACTACTTTAAACTTGCAGTTAGTCTTGATCTAATTAAATTGACGTTTCAAAGCTTATTTTTCTCTTATGGATAGTTGGAATTCTGGTTCCAGTAACTCCTGACCTTATCCATTACGTTAGTTTTTCAATTTATAATCCGGTGTGAGGAAAAACATTCTACAGAGTATTTACCTTCTATAAAATGTATAACACGTCGCTAGCTACATAAATGAACTTCTTCTATGACTCCTAGTTGTAGTTCTTTCTCAAAATCAGTCCGGATCTCTACCAAATAACTTCAAATTTTACATACATCCTCCTTAGACAATTTCCAACCAGGAGAATTCTACTTTACTGCAATGTGACTAAAAATAGAGAAGCAATTCTGGCTTAAAGAAGCGGAAGGTTGCCTTTTTTGCCTTGTTTATGTATTTATGGTTGGTCAAATATCAAAACTGTGCTACCTACTATCCCAACATATGCTAAATATAAGGATTGTTCTTGGGTACAATTCTTTCTTCTGATTTAGTGGATCAATCATCTAATTACTATTAATTTGGTAGTTGTTTTATTTAGGGCATTACGTCATGAATTTGTCTAAGTTCAATGTAGGAAAATTATTGTAGTTTAGGTTGAGTGACTGTACATAACTTGACATTAGTATATCAATTTAAACTCGCAGTTAGTCTTGGTCCAATTCGGTTGACCTTTTATTACGTTAACTCTTCAAATTTTCAGTTTAGAATCCGGTGAGAGGAAAATAATCATAAGTCAAGGCAGTAGCACGGTATAAGATCAATCTCTTGTTCTCAGTGCATAGTGTAAATTGACTTAAGTCTGATTGAGCAAGATTTTATGAGAGCATATTCCCTATATTTGGAGACAATGAGCGGAACGACTTCACGATCTACTAAATTCTTAATGCTGCCTAGGAATAAAAATGTCTTTTAGGTGTTCCTATTGCTTCGATATCCCGACGTTGTTTGGGCCACGAGGCATAGTCACTTAAAAGTTTATTGTTTACATGTTTACCTTACTTTAACTTTACTAGACCATAAAATGTTGCTACAAATTATAACCTCGTCTGAAACGCGAAAAAATCTATCATGTCAGTTGCTCAACCGTACTTTGACTATCTTATGTGGAGCTGAATTAGATGTTTTCTTATGTTTTTATTGAAATACGAGGGCATATTTCTTGCTTCTAGAGACATTATTGACCCAAAATTAGAGTTTGGTCTGTGCGCCATTGTTTTCTCTCTACCCTAACGAATCAATTGATTTAACATAGGCATCACTCTTTACTTTGTCCTTCTCCTAATTTTTTCCCTATCGCTGGTGGTTACTCCCGATCGGAACCACTTTTTTATGGAATCGTTAGGACTATTAATCGGTTGCACACCTTTTTATAGATGACACAATTTGTCTACTTTACTAGAAGCAAAGTAGGAATGTGTCGATTTTTGCATACACTATCGTCATAGTTTTGGTTCTTTTCTCTTGCTTTCTGTTTTACTCTTTTGCTTTTTTGAATTTTGCCTGAAAAAAATGAGGTAAGCACACTGAAAAATGTGAAACAAACATTAAAAAAATACCGGAGAAATATACATAGATTACCTATTTTTTTTTCCCACCAAACTGATTGAATTTTATCTTCTTTTTTTTTTGGGGGGGGGGGGGGGGAGGGGGAGAATTTTACACAAAAAGTTGGTCAGATTCATTATTTACTTTTTCTAATTGGTATACACAAATATATACACTGATTATATACTATTAAACACATTATTTATGAATTATACATAAATTGACTATATTAAATTAAGAGATTGAATGAGCAATTATTTAAGTTAATTCCTTTTTTTGTTTTGTTTTTTCTTCCACCTTACTCTAATAAAGAATATTCTATCTCTTTTAATTAATTCTGAAACAATGTGCTATGCATCTTTTAAATAGTACATAGTACCATCAGCCTGTCACCTCTCCACGCCAATCACGTACGCATGGGCCTATAGGCTCCTCTATTTGTCTCCCATGGCCTTTCCTTTCCTCACTTTTTGGGGGAATTTTAACATTTTTTGCATGTCGGCTCAAAAAGATTGTCATGTATATAGTATTTTCCGTCTCAATTTATATGATATTATTTAATTAGACATTAAATATAAATTAATAAAAAAGAAAGAATTTTGAAATTTATAATCTAAAACAAATCTTAGACGTTTGTGTGACTATAAATGAGTGATAATTTTTAATTGTGATTAAGTGAATACAGTTAACTAGACCTATCCATAGGGTCGGCGACCCGTCCGGCCCGGCCCGGCCCAAAAAAACCAGGTCCAGGGTCAGCTTTTAGCTGACCCGAGAGCCACTCGACCCGATCAGGGTCGGGTCAGGGTCAGAAAAAATTACCCGTCTGACCCGGCCCCGACCCGCATATTTTTTAATATAATTTATATTATTTTTCCTTCATTAATATTTATTTTGTACTTATATATATTTTTGTCATTAATAAGTGATATACTGCATGTTTATATATATATATATTGCTCTAATCTACATTTAGCTCGACATAAAATAAGATAAAAACGGTAGCTGATTATTAATTATATATTTATATTATTAGTCATTTTGTTAATATCACTGAAGCATAATGTAGGGAGATAAAGTAGTTGTAAATTGGTGAAACTTAAAATGGTCATAACTCTGCGCTCGGATGTCCGTTTTATCCGATTTTTTTTTTGATTTTGCATATTTTTTTTAGACAGGGACGGTCAAATATGGCGGTTTGGCGCAGCCAATTTTTAGAAAAACGTCAGTTTTTCCAATCAATTTGTGTTTTTCCCCAAATCGATTTCTAATTTTCTTTTTCTTTAGTCAAGATTTCACGATATACAATACATTTCAACGTCGAAATTTCGTGGTAATGTAGGGGTGAATAGCAATTTCAGTTTTGAAAATTCAATTTTTTTTTTAAAAAAAAAATTCTCGTCCCGACCCGACCCGACCCTGCCCGCCAAAAAAAATCGTCGGGTCAGGGCCAGGGTCGAAATTTTAAAAAAAATATAGGGTCAGGGTCGGGCAAGGAGGAAAAAAAAAGCCATCCGACCCGGCCCTGACCCGGCCCGACCTTTGGACAGGTCTACAGTTAACGTGTACATTTTTGGGAAAATTGAGATTTCAAGAAAAGAAAGCTACATTTCAGATATAAAGATATTCATAATGGTGTAAAGTTTGTTTTTTAAAGAAAATCGTGTGAATTTATTCTAAAGCGAACAATATTACTATCATGTTAAGAATATTTTCAGACGGACCTAATCCGGCACTTACAAATCCATATTGCTTCAAAGTTAGAAGAATGCATGCACTCTGACATCATTACCTTGACCTAGAATCTAATAATTAAGTGATACTTGTGAATATATATAAAAAAAATGAATTATATATGTTACGGTTCATTTTTACGTGGAACATAAAAGTTACTGGATAACTTGTGGACTGTTGAGATTATTTTTATTTTTTAGTGTCGCCTCCTAATTTGTAAGGAAAAATTGAAAAAACAATTATTTAAAGGGTTTTTCAAAATCAAGAGAAAAATCTTCAATCAACCAGTTTTCGCATAAGGGTTCAAATGATCCCCGGAAGAAGGTGTTAGGCACCCCGGTATTGAAGATCCATAAAATATGATTGACCTCGGGTCTTATATAATAATAATTGGTTTAAAATACTTATGTGTTTAAAAATATTATAATATAATAGTCATTTAAATCATTTCTCGCCAAAACTTTTACACACGCACACACACTTTGAAAATTGAGCACAAATTCCTTTAAAACCCTTTGAAAACAAAAACAAACAAAGAAGAGTGTTTCATTTCTTTCCAAAATTCCGCTATCTTAAGAGTAAGTAGTAAACTAAACATATAATTACATATATTCGTTTTTAGGAGGTCAACCCTTTAGGAATTTGTTTCCTTACCCAAACTAAAACTTAATAGAGGATCTTCTCAAGTTTTAAAACAACTACAAACTTAGCTTGAACATATTAACTTAAGACTTGATTATACTTGTGTCAATGTTAAAAAATCTCCAAGTCATTCTCTTTTTTGCAAATTTAATCCAAGTTACTTCGAAATCAATCCTTCTAACTTATTTCAAAATATTAGAGCATATATTTTTTATTATTCGAGAAAAATGATTCCTTATTTAAAGCGGACAAAACTATAACAACTCTTATGACTAGGTTCTAATTATGGTTTCAATAATAATTAGAGTTATACAATTAGCAAATATAAGGCAAAAAAAAATGAAAGCCGGCAAGTGGGTATACAGGCCCACTAGTTATCGCGTACAAGGAATTAAAATCCTATTAATTCTACGTCATTCTCACTCATGGTTGAGCCTTCTATCATTTTTACTCATGGTTGGGCCTTCTAATCAATCGGACTCGATGAAAATGACATGTTGGGCTCATAGGCCCGACGGCTCACAATGTCGGCAAGGAGGAAGATATGTGGGCCCCGTAGGCCCAAGATCATGCAAGGAGAGTGGAAAACACATGTACAAGTTAGAACGCATCTAATTATATCAACTATAAAATAAATACTTTATCCTACATATTAATTGGTTAAGACTTGACAAACAGTAGCCCATAAAAATAAACACTTTAAAACAACCCACTGGAAGAAACACGCAAAACAGGCCCAACTGACAATTTAAGGGCCATTATAAAAGCCCAAACCCAATAAACGATATTTCTATTCAAGAAGCCTAAAATGAAATATGCTAAGAATATACTCAATATACAAGTCAATATATGCCAAGAATGATCAGAGGCATATTGATTCAACATAAGGCAATCCAAGTAGTTCTTGTTCAAGGTTAAGTGAAAACAAGCACAAACAACCATACTAAACACTCTACCAGTCTTCTCAAGTCTGTTATAACATGTAAAGATCCCAATGACTAGAAGAAACTCATATTTTGCTCTTGTTTAGGCTATGACTGGTTAATGGGTCAGCAAAAGACAAAACTCATGCATTTAGGAAAAAAATCAGATGTTAAACAGGCCTTACAACATACTGATGATATGATTAGGTCAATGGTAACTTCAAGCACTAAAGGTTTCAGGATTAGGCATTTTTAGAGTCAAGTACCTACATGTTCATCTACATCCTAATTTGAATATTAATGTATGACAATAAAGACATGATACTAACCATTTAAAGGCTAAGATAAGCACATTAGTAACAGACAACTGATTGAACCAAATTAAAAGATGGTTATGTTATCATTGATGACATTAAGCAGTAAAGAAATAGCATACTAGTGCAAATGATTAAACAACTACTCTACTATTTAAACATACAACAATGTTTTCATAGTGTCGGTAAACAAATTAGGCTCCACAACTCAACAATATGATGACCTGAAATTAGAGGTTGGCCTTGGATTGCTAATGGCTTGGTATCTTGACCTCATTCATCTTAACAATAAACTTATTTATGCTACATTATACTGAACAAAGTTCGGATATCGGTATGTCTGTTTATATAGTGATGTACAAAATATAATGGTTGATTCCTTTCAAATTCTATAATTACTGACTCATGAATACTGGTGTAACTGAAAGAATGTAATGAAATTCATAATTGCATAAAGATATAACTGAGAAAAGTTACTTTTATAATAAACTTTATGTAAAGTCTTTTTAAATCAGAAAGGGGGGGGGGGGGGGGGGTGAATACATGAAGAAAAAGAGAAAGAAGTAATTAAAATTTAATAAAATAGATATCAATAAAAAATGTGGGTTAGGAGACGTGCCATAATGAGACATTTATTCGTATTAGGAAGATTTGAGTAGCAATAAATTGGGCATTTATTCTAATACAAAATAATTAGTACTAATAGAAAGCACGACAAAAAGCCATAAAACTGATAAGAAAAACGGTAGACAAAGAAGGCGAAATGAGGGTCTGTCGGAAAACAAATAAATAGTAGTAATAATGAGCAAAGAGAAAATTACGAGTACCAAAATTTTTGGAGATTTTTAAATACAAAATAAGGAAAAAATTCAAAAAATTAAGAAAATAAATAAATAGAAATTTTGATCATAGAGAGGTGTCACATTATCTTATCTATGTCTAACTTTATTATATAAATAGATAGATTAATTTATAACCAATGATTTGCTGTCTAGTCTAGTAGTCTCTAGATGCAATGAGCAATGGGCGTATGAAATAATAATAAAAATACAAGACAACAAGAGATATAGCCAAAGAAGCTGGAGAGAAAGAGAGGGTTTTATTGCTCCTCAAACTAATGTAAAAATAAATTGAATTGACTTTCTATTTACAGAGGAATTAAATTTGCTCTGTAAGCTACTTTCAAAAAATTGTGTATTTGAATGGACATCCACAAAATATAATGTAGGTATAACAACAATAAAATTGTTTATTTGTACGATGACTGAATTTTCATTATACAATTCTTTTTAATTTTCTTTTTCTTCCCTTTTTGAGTTATCTCAGTGCCATGTCATATCTAAAAAGGTCAACTTCATCAAAATGTCATAATCAAGAATGATTATAAAAGTATACCATGATATTATATGACCAAAAATTGAAGTGGTAGTTATGTATCTAATATTTATTAGTTGTGATAAAATTAATCCATAAAAATATTATATGCCTATTTATTAGTTCATTCATTTAAAGCAAGCCTTATGACGTAGGAGGATATTATGCTCAATCAGGACAACTGTCTACCCTCTAGGAGATGATGCTATGTAAGAAATTAGGCACTAAACTAAGGTTTAATATTGCTTATCACTCGGGATAACCCATATTATAACACCACCACCAACAATAACATATTCACTGTAGTTTTACATGTGAGATTATAACATACTCAGTGTAGTTTCACATGTGAGATTTGGGGTGTCTGCGATAAACTTGAATTTAGATAAATAAATTTACAATCACAAAGAAAATAAATAAAAGAAATAATTTTATTAATCGATCGGTGAGTACAACTCCGTTGTTATCCTCTGATTCTAATCTCTGAGTAGTTCTTCGTGATTCGAGGGTTGTAGTATTGTTTCTCTCGAACTTAGAAAGATGTTGACCTCCTTGAGATGTGTTGATCTACAAGAACGTTGAGTAGCCGTTTGGATTGATCTCCGAGAATGAACTTAGTTGATCACTCCGAGTAGTAGAAGCCTTTAGAGAAGATGTTTTAGATGCCTTTTGCTCTTTTCTTCCAATAGCCAAGATGTCCTCAAATAGGATATGTGACCCTCTTTATATAGGTGTGAGCTAGAGCTTGAGGGTATTTTGGTCCTCAAGTAAATCTAACGGATCTTGGGCTTGAAGAACGTGGGTTTGCTCATCTTGTCAATTTAATGGACGGACCCAAATGCAGTTGGACTTCATTTAAGTCATATAATTTTAACTTAAATATTAAAATTCAACTTTATTAACCAAACTTTTGGCTTGGTCAACGCAATATGAATTTAAGATTTAATTCAAAATTTAATATTGATTTAATCAATAAAGTTTCAGTGTCTACAGATGCCCCTACCTCAAGACTCGTCGAGAGATAGGCTTGCCGAAACTTGATGACGAGATTTGAAGTATGAAGACTTTTTTTCTTTTGTTGCGTCTCTCTTGTTCACATAGACGTCTTTGTCGTCTTTTTTTTTTTTTGGATGTGAACAAAGAAGCCATGTTTCTTTAATTATTTCCCAAAAATTGTATTTGAGTAATAATTCCATGATATGAGCAATGTCCTTTCATACATCACAAAAATTTTTGTACATGGATTTGCCTTTGATCAATTTTCCTCCTCGCAAGAGAATGACACTTCGTTTGTGATTTTCTTTAAAAAGGGTATTTGGCATATTCACGTGGCCAACCAAACACTGAAGCAAAATCATAACTATGCGTGAATCATGTTTTTGACTCCAAAAGGTAAAGTTTCAAGTTTCAACCACCATTTCGTTTAAAACAGAACAAACAATTTTCCCATAAAAGGAAAATAATTGTTTGCGCAAGTAAGAAAATTATGGGAAAATAATTGTTTGCGCAAGGAAGAAAATATTTTCTTACTCATTCACCATGATAACTCATGATCTAATTGAAAAGTTTGATTCTTTCCTTCTCCAATAGATGAAAAACTCCTTATGAAGTTGGAATATCTTGACAATACCATTAATAGATCAAGCTCCTAAGATGGAAAGAAAAAAACCAGGGCATATCTTCAAAATTCTATATATGCACTTCTTTGGTGAAGGCATATTCAATAAGAATTTCAGCAGCAAGTCAAAGGAACTCTTGGAATCGACTAAGCCACGGGTCTGTAGTGATTTTAGGTTTCAATGCTTACAGCCGCCTTAGTTGATTTAAGCTTTTCTCTATGCTTAGTGCAGTCTTGACAGTTTTGCGTGCTAGCAGGGAAACTATTCGTATCTTTTCGTAGGAGCAGCAAAAACACGAGCCACTCGATTCTTTTGGATCCAGAGACGTAGGCTTCCATTGTGTCAGAAAACCAGAGCAAAATACATTTCGTGCTTTCTCAGGTAACTCCTTGAAGTTCGCTTAGCAGTCTGCAATTTTCAATCGCTCAGATTTTTGCGTCTGTAGTATGAATTTTATATCTCGCTGTAGGAGAATGGAAATGGCAAACCGCTTGATTTTTATGAAACTAGACTCACAATACTATAGGAGAATGGAAATGGCAAGCAGCTTCAATGATGGATACTAAGTGGGAGCCTCGATTTCGGTTGGCTCTTCTCCGCTCCTTCTCCTAAACGTACTGCTCTATTTGGCTAGCCTTTTCGGCTAACTGGCTCAGGTCAGAGCAGGATTATCCCACCAACTTCTCCTTTAGCTGAGGGTACATGTTGTTTATTATCATGTGGGCACACTCAGACTCGGAGAAGTGTACAGTACATTTCCCAACCTTCTTTCTGAATCTCTCGATAAAATCAACAGCCGATTCATTGACCTGCTGCTTGAGATTCGTTAGATCAGTCACGGTAACCTGAGGTTGGGGCCAATAGAATCTATCATGGAAGCAACCCTCCATGTCAGCCCAGCTTTGTACGGAATCAGGAGCCAAAGAGGAGTACCATGCGAAGGTTGTTCCCGTTAGAGAGAGAGGAAATAGCTACAACTTGTGATACTCATTGTGGACAGCCTCGCCGCATTGGGCAGTAAATCTACCGATGTGCTCGATAGTGGATTTGCCATCGTCGCTAGAGAAGATGGCAAACTCCGGTGTTTTAAAGCCCCTCGGCAAAGGTGCTATCCGATCTACCCAATCGGGGTAAGGCTTCTTATAAACAGGCATGTCCAAAGGTTTCAGTTGGATGTCCAACATTGTTCGCATGCATCGTAGGGCCGTTCGTAGAACCGTACGGCATAACAGGCGGCAATCCAAAGTGTCCTGGAGCCTGAACTGGTCTCCGAGCCATGTTGATCTGCCCATAATGCAGACTCGCTTGGTCAAGTGGCACATTTTGCCCCTCAAGGTTCGACGACGACCATACAATGTGTTGGTTGCCATGCGATTGGGCTTGTGTTCCTAGGTGCGCTACCGACTGCACCTGAGTAGGCACTAGTTGATGCACATGCGGCTGAGGAACAACACCGGGAGTCACAGTCTCATGCTGAATAGCACCGCTCGTCAGAGGGATGACAGAACTAGTCAAACATTCTCCTGGGTGCATTCGATTGGTTTCCATCTCCCTCGCTTGCTGAACCTCATTAGGTACCATCGGTTCACAATGTCAGCCAACTGTTTAGAAACTTGATACATAATATCATGGATGCACAAGTCGATCTGTTGTCTAATAAAAGACGTCATTACAGTTGGACCTTCAGATTGGCTAGATTCTTCCACAGCTTGGGTTGATGGAGGAAGTGGAGGGGTATCAACCGATGTAGGCATACCCAAGGAGGATGCTGGTTCGTTGTTCCTTCTGGGAGGATTTTGTTTAGGATGGACCTTAGGCGCATACGCCAAGAATGATCCTGATCTCGGGAATCAAACTTTGCTATTAATTCACCTATGGTCCCACTGGGCGTGCCAAATTTGGTACCGTCCGAGGTGTTTGCTATTTTATTAGCTGACGAAATTTGATGACAAATTGATTCCTTAACTAAGCGATTTGGGCCGGAAGCGGAACTCTAACTTCCAGCAATGGGTTCACCAACTACTCCAGAAAGCGTTAGGATGGTGAGTGAGTAAACTAAGAGGTAAGAAACATGAATGCAGTTGAGTACAGTAAAGTAAAGGATAAATAAAGTAAAGGATAAAGATGGATAAAAATTTAGTTGTTTGATTGATTGGTTGTGTTTGTATATACAAAGAATGATCATATTTATAGTACAAAAAATGAAACAAATTGTACAACGTGATCAGCCATCAAGTAACCCACTAAGTTCAATGGCCGACTATGGGGGAGGTGGTGCCGATTTTCTCGCTCTCTAATCCTCTTGCTCGGATAATGGCCCTTTCTTTTAGCTGTTGTTGGTCGTTACCGCTTCTAGAGGTCCATAAACCCTTTTGACTTGGTTGTTGAGGCGTCTGCATCTGAGTGGGTCCCAGTCGTACCTCTAACTAACAACTCGGCTAAGATGCCTTAGTAGCCGATGAAGTTCTGGTAGTCGAGGGCTAGGAGTAAATTCGGCTCTGGAACAGTTCGGTTGTCACTGAATTCGGCTAAATACTTAAATTACTTTTGAGTGTTAACATAATGATTACTTACTTTAAATATATATCTATTTTTTAAATACATCTAATCCATGTATTAATATTAGACATATTCTTAATTAAAATCCACATTTTATATTTTCAACGTAAAGTAATACATAAATTTTGACATAACTAAATACCCTTTTAAATTTAAATAGTCAATCAAATGCTACGTTAAAGTCTTAAAGATATAAGAATTTATGTTTTTATTCGATCAACCAAACAATATATATTATATTATAAGTAGGGTTGTTCAGGAGGGCGGATCGGCCCGGTCCCGCCCCGATCCCGCCCCTTCCCTTTTGCAAAAAATGGCCGTTGCACAACTGCCATTGTATATTTTGGCCGTTGTGCAACTGCCATTTTCGGCCTCCCCCAAACCCCCTACCCCCTTAGTATTTATTTTTAACCCCTCAGTTAATATATTTATACTTTAACCCAATTTTTCAATTATAAATACCTCATTTTCTGCTGGTTTTTCAAATTTTCAAGTATAAATAGGGATAGTTTTAATCATTTCCAGCCAAGCCAATTCAAGCAATTCAAGAAAGCCTCTGAGATGGTGGCTGACAACAGTGCCGTCTTTCACCATATCTTGCAATTCTCCAAGCTCTTTGTTGTTGACATTATTAATATCGTGTTTCCCAAAAACTCTTTCCATTTTTCGACTGCTCACTTGCTATATTCCGTATCATAAAGGAACAGTCAAGTTGACGACCCATTTCATATGACAGTAAGTTCATGGACCACGTTGCTTTTTAATAATCGGAAGTCTTTTCATTCTGAGTCGTGACTTAGGCTAAAGAGCTACGACCCAAGCCATGTCTCAGAGTGAAAAGGCTTCCGATGATCGGAAATCCACATGGTTTATGAACTTATTATCGTATGAAATGGGCCGTCAACTCGACTGTTCCGTTATATTACGAAAAATAGCAAGTGAGCAGTCGAAAAATGGGACAATCTCTTTGAGGAAGCATTTGCATTTGGCTACTTTGAATAGTTTAATGGAAACTGCTTTTGGAAAACACAATAATAATAATGTCAACAACAAAGATCTTGGAGAGTTGCAAGATATGGTGAAGCAAAGCATTGTTGTTACGTACCATCTCAAAGGGATTTATTGAATTGATTTAGTTACAAATGACCCTTATTTGTACTTGTGTAAGGATGATTGTAGATAGGGGTGTTTATTGGTCGGCTTTCCTTTAAAAGGAAACCAAACCAATTAAGTCGATTTGTCAAATGTTGAAATCAAATCAAATCAATTAAGTCGGGTTTCATTGCTTCAATCTTTATCGGTTTTTCGGTTAATTCGATTTTTTTATCATTTTTTTAAAACATATGACAATATACTTCCAAGCACATATTAGATTAACTATATTGCATCAAAACACTACTAAATTAATTACTCCTTAAAACTATATATATATATATATATATATCGGGCCAATGGACAATCTTAGGTAGACAATTTCTATGGGGCGTAGGCCTTCCAAAAGGTAACGGAGACGTGCAAAGGTTTCCTCGGGCCGAATGGAGATTGGCCCTCGAGTGCAAAGGCAGAAAGGAGCTTGATTGCAAGACCCACCCGTCGAGCAGGGACGAAAGTCGGCCTTAGTGATCCGACGATGCCGAGTAGAAGGGTCGTCGCTCAACGGATAAAAGTTACTATAGAGATAACATGCTGATCTTCCCCAAGAGCTCACATCGACGGGAAAGTTTGGCACCTCGATGCCGGCTTTTCGCCACCTAGGGCTGTAGTATGTTCCAAGGGTTGGGCTGTTCGCCCATTAAAGCGGTACGTGAGCTGGGTTCAGAACGTTGCGAGACAGTTCGGTCCATATTCGGTGTGGACGTTAGAGCATATATATATATATATATATATATATCTATTTTCTCAAAAAAAAAGTATGTATTGTCCAACAATATAGCCAATTTCAAAGAACTTAGTAAAGCTTCTTACAATGAATTTCTTTATGTAAAAACTTAAAGCGTTGTAATTTACCAAAATATGTTAATGATAATTAAATTAAATAACAATGAATAATTAAAGGAATAATTACATCCAATAGCTAACTCTAGGATATATTTACCTTTAGTAACTATGGTTTAAATAAATTACAAAGCATAACTATAATGTGTATTTGAATTACCAATCATAGCTACATTATATATTTAAAGTAGAATACTCTATATTTTATTAATTTTATTCTTGACTGCGAATCTTAGGACTAGACTTTGATATGCTTTTTCTCCCTCCGCCACCATAAATCGCCGTCGGAGTTCCAGCGAAACTCATTGCTATCAGATCTGGAGCGTTCTCACCGCCATTGACATCGCCGCTGGAGCTCCGGTGAAACCCATTGATCCCTCTTCATTTTGCTAGTAAATATGCCATGCCTCCCGTTGCCGTCGGCCACCACTGCTCGCCGAAAAATTCGATCCCAAATCAGAAAAGCCGATCCTTAATCGCATTGCACGGTCACCACTCCCGTCGTGACCACCGTAAACGCCTCCCTCTAGATCTGGTCCTCCAGATCTGCTACTGTCAATCCAGATCTGGTCGTTTTCCAATCATTTTTCCGCCGGACACCACTGCTCCCCAGAGTGGTTTGTCACCGGATCTTCATCGTCGGATGGTCAAAACACCAGACATCATTGCTTTCCACGCATGGAAGCAATCCTTATACACCACAATGAACTCACTTTTCTTCTTAAAAAAATACATAAGGGGGCATGGCCGCCTATATGTATATACATAGAGTCAGCACATTGCCCTTATACAGACTCTAAACACACAATGTAAAGATAACTCACATGACATTTATGATGGATCAATGGAGCACAAAAACACCGGAAAAAGCGATCTGTTTTTCGGCATGCCAGCTCAAATTCGAGCTTATTTATTTTTTTATATCAAATCAGAGTGTATTTTATTTTCTTGTATCTCAGATGGGGTGTATTTTATTTCTTGTATTCAATTTTTAGTGTATTCGTTAAATTTTTAGTGTAAAATTCAGTGTTTGGGGGTGTATTTTATTTCTTGTATTTAGTATTTGAGTGTATTAGTTAATTTTTAGTGTAAAATTCAGTGTTTGGGGGTGTATTTTATTTCGTGTATTCGTTAATTTTTTAGTGTTAAATTCAATGTTTCTTAATGTATTTTTTCTTGTATTTTGAAGGAGATTTTTGTATACAAATAAATAAAGTGAATTTGAATACAGCTGAATATTTCCTATATTTTTTTTTTGCATTTATGATTTTTGAATACAACCGATTTTAAATATACTAAATTGAATACAATGTAAATGTAGCTAAGAATGAACACAACTGAGTTGAATACATCTGACTTGAATATAGCTGAGTTGAATACATCTGACTTGAATACTGTAAAATCTGACTTGAATACAATGAAAATTGGAATACAGCCGAATTTTGAATACACTTTACTATAGCTACGAAATGTAATTATAAAAAATATAGATATGCCTAAAAAGCCAAAGTGTAGTCATTTGTGTAAGTTTCACATAATTAAATGATTCAAACTCAAGTTATTTTGCACATGAAATAGATTCTTGGAATTATCAAAATAAAGACTACAAATCAAACTAGAAAGTAAAGGCAAAGAATTTGGATTACCCTAAAGACCAACACCTAGATTATGAATCAAGAGTGCAAAATATTAATATGACCAAATTTTATCAATTTTTAAATTAAAAATTAAAACCAAACCAAACAAAAAATTGCCAATTTTTTCTTTGGTTTGATTTTAGGTTTGGTTCGGTGTTTCGGGTTTCCGTGAACACCCCTAATTGAAGATATGGATTTAGATACAAAAATATCTAGATAATTCTATCATCTTCTACAAAAATCTAACCCTTAAAAGTATTTAATTTTTTCTTAAGTACAATAAAAAAAATATTACTATAATTTAACCTTCTTGAAACTCTTGTAAATATCTATATCTTTATTCTTCAACAAATCAACTTTAATTTTTTCACATGGTATACAACTCTCTGATATTAATCTTAATGATTATGAAAACTTAAGAAAAAAGTATAAACTTTAAAATTATCAAATATCATATTTAGTACTAATTATATAACAATCGTACACGTTCATATTCTGAAAACGGTCAATGACATATAACGTTTACATTTTAAAATATGTTTATCTGAATGTAACAAACTAAACAATCATTTTAAAATGTATCAATGGTATTATTACACAATCATTTTTATGTGTTTCATGGATGAGTACTCTTTCTACAATTGTGGTAGCGATAGATAAACTTAGAATCAACTTCACAAGTAAATAAGCAAGTGAATAAGTCTTACAAGATTTGCTTTAACGTAACGAACGTTTTGTCAAATGACTACTTTCTCAGATTCTTTAACCAACGTTTTGTCAAATCACTAATTTCTCGAATTCTAACTCTTAACTTGCTCCTGCAGCTTGTTTTTATTTGGTATCACATGTCAATAAAATATGATGAGAGCTTTGAATCAATAAGCTCATAAACTAAGGTTCAATTAGCGCCAACTTCAGAATAGAGAATGATCAGGCTGGACATGAAGGACGAGTATAGGACTGTGAATACGGACCCCCTGCTTATAGATACGAGATCAATAACTTCAATAAAAGAAAGACATAGTTTAACGTGTTAGCTATGCTTCCTCTTCTAAAGCAGTGACAACCTAGTCTGATTTCCCTTCCGGAAGTGACACAATTTCTTCTATCACAACTCATTTTTAACTTCGAAAACTAAACCAAACCTAACTGTTACTCCTTTTTAACTTGTTAGTATTTGATATGCACAAGATGCAGGAGAGGGGTAAAAGAAGAAACACTCACTAGAAAGGAGAAGATGAAGCAATAAATCAACTTTCATAAATAGTATGAAAGTTTCTACAAAAATCACATACTGATAATTTAAGAATATTCAACTCCATTTATTCTTTTTGGCTACAAAATTGACAGAAAACTAAGATGTGCAAAATAATAATTAAAAATTACATGAAAATTCAGGATAAAACTCCATCTTTTATGCTCACTGAGGATATCTCTGTTACCTGCCAACTTTCCTCATCGAGTCACTTCCAAAACATTCTTGCAACAACTAACCAAAATAGAGAAGTAAGAAAAAAGTGTTGGAAATTTGTCTTTGGCGGAGAGGTGCGTTCACCCATATTTAATGAATTAAACACTAGTGTACCGCATGTTGGAGGCTTTGTCTCTTCTCGCATGCATAATCTACTAAGTGAGTAGATGACCGTAGGGCCAAGAATCGTCAAATTTCGTTGACAAATGAAAGAGATATTGGTCCACGAAGTAAGGTGTTTGAGGCATGAAAATATGGTGTGGGACAAATCTACCACATCGGTGGGAAAAGGAAGAATTGCTCTCTTTATAAGTCTCTAAAGTGGTAAATGGTTTGGGACCCCAAGGGGTATCCCATGTGTTTAAAGGAGGGAGGACCTAGATGTGCTTGGGTTCAAGGCTAAGCCCACACGCGCGCCGCCGCCGCCCGCCTGTCCGGTTTGGGTTTGGGCTGTGGGGACTTTCTGATATTATCTTTTTGGACCCCAAATTGCTTAATATTTACAGTTTGGTCCCTAAAGTTTCTGGAAAGTTGATTTTGAGAGTGACGGAAGGCAGAAACTTTCTGCCTACCGTTTGGGTTGTTTTTTGGAGCATTAACCAGCCATTACTTGGCTGTTAACTACTCAATAAATAGCCATCCTTCATGACCATAAATCAGACTCTCTAAATGGCCATTAACAGCCCTCTCTAATGCCATTAACAACCCTCACTAATGTCATTAACAACCATGTTTGTGGCAGTTGAGGAGTCCCTCCTCCATGCTATATATTGATGCCTTTTGGCTCAATTGTGTTGAACCTATATACAAGAAAATAGCAGCACAAAACAGTGACGAAAAACAGTGAGCAAACACACTCATATACACAAGATATACACAACAGAGACACACTATATACACAGAGACAAAACAGAAGAGAAAGTCAGTGCAATAACGTTGGACGAAAACAGAAACTCTTCCTTCCTTTTCCATTTCTTCAGCAAATCGATTCGTATTTGTTTTCTTCGTCAGGCTCAACCTATTTGCTTTGTAGTGTTGAGATTAAAGTGTTGTTTTATCTTGGGAGACTATTGCCCATTAACGTGAAAGCATATATACGGGGCAATCTTATCTTAAGGACAGAGTGCAATCACTCGACTCAACACACAGTTGTAACCATCCAGATTTAGTTGTTTCTTGATTTCAGATTATCAAGATTCAAGACTCAACAAGCTTGCGGCAGTTCTCAACATTGCCTATTTGTTTATCGTTTCGAACACTTATAATATTTATTTACTTCCCGTACTGCTTTACAATAGAGTACCCAAGAAAAAGAATACAACAAATACAAAAAAAATCATCTTCTTGTAGGTAACATCAAGCTAGGGGCAGATCACCTGAACCAAGTAGCTTTGACTTAGACATTGTATATATGTGTTAAAAAAGCGCACTAAGTACAATAAATAAGACGGGATGTTGTAAAATTTCAAACTCGAACCCGTAAAATTCAAATCTTGGATTCGTCTCTGCAACATCAGGAAGTAATAGCAGCATGACCTTGTTTTGCTTTAAGAACAAGTTCCTCTGTAGTTGTCCCAATAATCTCATTAGCCCGTTTTAGACCAATACAATAATACCTTCCAATTTCATCCTTTGACACAATTCCTAATTTCTCTAGCTTTTGCACTGCATCATCAACATCAAAATTACAACTTATTGCAAATCTCTCTTTAATTAACTCCTCACATCTTGTATCAAGATCCAATAATGTAGTTTTTCCTTGTTCCATTAGTATAAAGTACGAAATAATTACTTCTTTAACTTCTTGTTGAATAACATCGTCGCATAAATGTAACAACGTGCCCCGTCCACTGTCCAATTGTTTATCGTACATTGATTGTGTAATCAAGTTTTGGTACTGAGCCATGTTTTGTTGAAATGTGAAGTAAATCTTGGCGCAATAACCAATCACGGTTGAGAGGATCGCGAATAGGACCCATGCGTCCGCTTGTGGCATGTCAAGTGATGTCACAACCGCGAAAAGACCAACAACTGCTGACGCAATAAATTGGACCCAATCCATTGGTGTTAAACTTGGATTTCTTTTCTCAGGCAGGACAATTTCTAAATCAGCCATTGGGATGTTTTTCAAATGTTTGACATAAATACTCCTGTCCGGCTTTTCTCCTTCCTCGATAGCACGTCTATACACGACGATGATCCTCTCGAACGTTGGTTCTTGGATCGTGATCTTGCTAAGGACGTTAGGCACGGTTAGTTCCATATTTTGGATACGGATCCGTTCAACGTAGAAATCTTGCTCCTCTTCGGATGGGATTCGCTTCTTTCGGGGCTTTTTATTGCGTTTGTATATTCTTTTCCCGAAGAATTTGTCCCCGCCGGTCTTTTTCATCAGCCATTTCCACGTACGCGCGATGATCATGTCAATTTTTTCCATTATGAACCAATCCGTCGTCCTGTCAATTCCAATGCCACGACGAAAAATCACGTACTTGTCCGCAAATTCGGGGAGTTTTTCGTCACGTGGTTGGCTCGTGAAAAATTTGGACAAAAGCTTAGTGTCGAGTTTTGATTCATCGACACTGATGGGAAGGTTTAATAGGTACTGGCCTGAATTCGCGATTTCTAGTTCTTCATCGCTTGCGATTTTGAAATTGCTCTTGTCCATGACTTGGAACAAGTATTTCAAGAAATTCTGCTCAAGTTCATCGATGTCATCGTCTGATAATTTTTGTTGCTCGAGAGTTTGTGCCCCGTGGACGGGGTCAAATAACGCGTACAATCCCATGAGGTCTTCGAATTGTATGTTGTACCAAGCGCGAATCGTGTACTGAACTCTCTTGCATAGCTTGAGAAATTCGTCGCGATCAGAATCATTCTCGATTAAATTGGCCAGTGTCATAATCAGCCTGGATTTGAGTACTGGAATAACCGATTCACGTTCTAATCGAATCACTTCCTTCTTCTTCTCTTTTTTCTTCTTAAGGTCGGCCATCGTGTTCGATTAAATTTGTGTTATTTTTTAAAAGTGAAATGAAACAGAATGTTACATTTTCCTACTTTATATAAACATAAGATGGACACCCTAACTGTAAGGAGAAAAATAAGGTAACAGTTGTAAAAATTGGAGGAATTAATGAATGGATGAAAGGTACTAAGGAACTGTTTAGTGTACTGTTTCTATAACTGTTGGCTTATTTTCCAATGATTTGCTTTGTGGGATATGTTTCTTTTAAGGTATTTGTGACGTTTATTATTTTGTCTGAAACATTTAACTCAGTAAATCCAAAAGAAATGTCTGATCTACTTGCATATGTAATTAAATATGAGTTTAAGTGTTATACATGGACGGTGTGAAACTCTAGCAAACTTACGCTCTTCTTCGTGAATCATTCGTGGAATTTGAACTTATAAAGGTTTGAATTCCATGAATTGTTCATGGGGTGTGAAACTCTAACAAATTTTCATGCTTAAATTGTGAGAAGTTTGACCCCCATGAATATTATTGCTGGAGTTTAAACTTATAAAGGTTTGAACTCTATAAATCGTTCACGGAGTTTGAACTCAAGGACTATTTTCTTGAATTTGTGGTTCTACAATTAAGAACGCAAGAATTTTGTTCTAGAGTTTGAACCAAAGAAAAGAGTTCATGAGTTACAGATGAGAACTTAAGGATTATGTCCATGAGTTCAAACTCCAACACGATACTAGTCAAAGGGTGAACTCAACAATCTTTTCTTCGGTTCATGGTTCTATAGTTAAGAATGCAAAGATTCAGTTCTTGAATTCGACCTCTAGGCTCCTTGAATTCATGGGTTTAAAGTTGAGAACTCAAGGATTCAGTCCTTGAATTTGAATCCTTGTCAAAAGTTTGAATTTCAACACTGTATGCTGGACTTTTTCCGTGTTTCAGCTAGCGGTTTATTTGTCTAGATTTACTTCTACCGTAAAAAGCAACTATTTTTCTATTACATTTTCAGTACTGACTAAATAGTTATAGGCGGTCCCGAAATTAGCTATCCCACCTATTTTTTCCAAGGGATAAAGACACAAATGGCCATCCGGGTGAAAGTATTGACACCCGGTGGCTCAAGAATCTTAAAGGTCATTTTTAGCCTTTTTCAAAATAATTCCATTTTCTATCCATTTTTCAGCTAATTTCAGCATATGTATATAAACTGTATCATTGTTGTATATGTATCACTACAATATATGTATAAAAAATGTATCATACGTATAGAAATTGTATCATTGTTGTATAGAATATGTATCACTATTATGTATGTATAGAAAAATGTATCACACGTATAGAAGTTGTATCATTATCGTATACAATATGTGTCCCTAAAGTATATGTATAGAAAATATATCATTGTTGTATAATTTGTGTATAATATTTGTCTAATTAGCGTATAATTTCTGTTTAATTAATGTATACTTACTAATTATACACATATTATACATATTTTGAAATATTTTTTGAAGTGGCTATCCGACCCAAACTAATGACAGTCAGATGGCCCAAGATATTTAGAACTCATTAACTAGCCTTTTTAAAATAATTTTATTTTAGCCTTTTTTCAAGTAATTTCAGCATATGTATAGAAATTGGATCATTGTTGTATAGAAACTATATTATTGTTGTATAGAATATGCATCCCTACAGTATGTGTTTAGAAAATGTATCGTTGTATAATTTCTATTTAATAAATGTATAATCAATGTATACTTACTAATTATATGCATATTATACATGTTTTGAGATATTTTTTGAAGGCTCAATCAACTTATATTTACTAATTATACACATATTATACATGTTCTGGGATACTTTTGAAGGCTAAATATGAATTTATGTCGTCGACCTTTAGTGACAACTTTTTGATCTTTTGTGGCAACTAAGTTTCCACAAAAAAGTCTGAATTTTTTGTAGTGTTAATGGGTTGCTGGTGGGCTAGCGGCTGGAAATAATTTGGGTCGAAAGGCATATCGCGGTATTAAGCCCAAACATGCAAATTCCTAAAGTCTAGGTAGTGTTCTTTTTCCTACATTTTATTTAGACACTTGAACTACAATTTGTTTCAATGGAGCATCTGAATACATGGTACAATTTTCTTATTAAACACTTTGCGTTCAAATTTGAAAAGCAACTTTTGCATAAGTTCTCAAGTGTTTATTAGGTAGTTAAGTTAACTACACAATATATTTCACCTCTTTGATTTTTGGTTTTCTACACAGTGTGCGATAGCCGCATTGAGGCCCTATTAAATCCAAATTCGCGCTGAGAAGTCCCATGTTGGGGGCAAAGCGTTCTCTAATAAAGGCGACTCCTTTCCCTAGGGACTCGAACTCAAGACATCTGGTTAAGGATGAGAGAGTATTTCACCTCCTTTAATTATACACATAAGCCTCAATTGGAACAACCCTGAAGTTTTATGGGTTATTGAAGCTAGAGTGTACGATTAATGGAGATGACATATTTTAACTGATTAACTTATTTATAGAATGAACATTTGAGAACACGTGCAAAAAGATTTTCAAAATTTGAGCCAGATGTGTCTAATATGACCATTTTATCATGTATTTAGGTGTTGAATTGGAAACAAGTCGTAGTTCGAGTGTCTAAATGAATTTTATTGATAAGTTTAAGGGACTACCGATGCATTAAGTCATTTATGTAACTTGTGATTTTAATAGATATTAAAATTTGTCATTAAGGTAATATAGTCAATGTTACCCGAGATCTATTAATGAATTTTCTGTTGAATGACTTTTCTATAGTCACAAGTCCAGATTTCTTGACATATTTCATCTGTCATCTGCTACCAGAAGATGCTAGAATTCTCTAGATATTTTGGTATCCAGAACCATATCTAGAATCATCCCTACGCAAATATAAATATAGATAATTTTAGTCATTTGTAGCCAAGCCAATTCAAGCAATTTATGAAGCCTCTGAGCCTGACAATAGTGCCTTCTTTCATCATATTTTGCAACTCTTTAAGCTATTTGCTGTTGACATTATTAATATTGTGTTTCCCAAAAACACTTCCCATTATATTATTCAAAGCAGCCAAATGCAAATAACTCCTCAAACAGACATTCCTATTTGTCGACTGCTCACTTGCTATATTCTGTAACATAACGGAACAGTCAAGTTGACGGTCCGATGATCGCAAAGCCACGTGGTCCATGAACTTGTTGTGTTGTCAACTTGACTATTCCGTTATGTTACGGATATAGCAAGTGAGCAGTCAAAAAATAAGAAAATATCTTTGAGGAAACATTTGCATTTGACTACTTTGAATAATATAATGAGAAATATTTTTGGGAAACACAATAATAATAATAATGTCAACAACAAAGAGTTTTGAGAGTTTCAAGATATGGTGAAGGAAAGCACTGATGTCAGGTACCATCTCAAAGGGCTTTCTTGAATTGATTTGGTTACAAATGAACCCTATTTATACTTGTATAAGGATGATTGTAGATAGGGGTATTCATGAGTCGATTGTCCTCTAAAAAGTAACTATTTTCAATACTAAATATTTATAGGCGGTCCCAAAACTAGCTATCTCACCTATTTTTTCAAGGGATAAAGATATAAATAGTCATCCAGGTGAAACTATTGATATTCGGTGGCCTAAGAATCTTAAATGTCATTTTTTAGCTTTTTTAAAATAATTTCATTTTCTAGCTAAATTTCAATTAATTCTAGTATATGTATATAAATTGTATTATTGTTGTACATGTATCACTACTGTATCTGTATAGAAAAATATATCATACGTATAAAAACTGTATCATTGTTATATAGAATATAATTTTTTTAGTTGATCTTTACTGGCAACTAAAGTCGCCACAAATATTCCTGTTCTTTTTCTAGCGAACCTTTTAGTGATGATGTTTTGATCTTTTGTGGCGATTCTGTTCTTTTTGTAGCGAATCTTTTAGTGACGGCTTTGTGATGACTTTTCGATCTTTGTGGTGACTTTTCGATTTTTGTGGCGATTTTAGTCGCCACAAAAAGTCTGATTTTTTTCAATAGTGAATGGCTAGGTGACTAGTGCTTGGCAACAATTTGGGCCGAAGGACCAACTAGTGGTATTAAGCCCAAAATGGGGCCTTTTTGAGAACTTTACATAACTACACAATCTTAAAAAAGACATTACATATTTTTAGGATAAAAATTGACATATCAAAAATAACCAAGAGAAACTTACTTTCTATAATAAATCCTACAGTAAATGCATATCCCCACAAGAAACGTAACTGCCCCATAATAGATTCTTATTCGAAATAAATTTCTTTTTTTCTCAACTAATCCCTAAAAATACGCTGGGTAATAGCTGGTAAAATTCTTTTCTTTCATTTCCCCCCTCTTTTTTCAACTCAAAATTTGATATTACTCTATATTATTTAACTCAAATTTATATAGTACATGTGATAAACCATATATTAAATTTTAAATCAAATATAATGCATGTATATTAAATTTATGTATGATAGTTTGTTTAATTATTTATATATAATATATATAATTGATTTTTAATCTCGAGTAAGATGAAAATATCCAGGAAAATATATTAAACATGTATAAGAAATTTTCTGAAATATATATACGCAATATATGTGACAAATTTTGTATGTGTATATATATGTCAAATATATATCCTAATATATGTGACATACTCAAGAAATATATTTTGTTATATTAAATATATAGTACTAAAAACATTATATGTAACATACTCAAGAAATATATTTATATTATATTAGATATATAGTATTAAAAAATTGTATGTAACGTACTCAAGAAATAATTTTATATTATATCAATTATATAATATTAAAAAATAAAGAGAATTAGAATGAAGAGATACTCTAAAGTTGGATCATCGTGACAATGGGAGAAAGGAAAATATGCGGGAATTAGGGAATCATATTTATTCTAGGAGATAGAGCTTTGACTAGATAAAAAAGGTGTAAATATGAATTCTGAAATACATATCCTTTGTACGGATATCCATACACATTCACTAACCTTTTGTATGTTACATGTACCTATTAATTTGGATACTTAATATTTGTAACTTTCATTGGGTGGTTTCATCCTATAAATTGGGATGTTATTCACCTTTGAAGGTACACCAACATACACTTAAAATAAGAAGAAAATTTCTTCCTCCTCTCTACTTCTTTGTCTACATCTCTTATCTTATATTGCTATTGTTACCATTTTATAACACGTTATCAGCACGAGACTCTACCGGCTCAAGAAATTTTCAGAGGCTAATGTACTATTTTTATTCTCTCTATTTTATGGCTAACCTTACAAAACTTGAGTTCGTTGCCCTCGAAATTTCGGGCAAGAACTACCTATCATGGGTGCTAGATGCTGAAATACATTTGGATGCTATGGGTCTTAGAGACACCATTAAAGAAAATAATGGAACATCCAACCAAGAAAACGCCAAGGCTATGATATTCTTACGCCATCACCTTGATAAGGCCCTAAAGATAGAATATCTTACTATTAAAGATCCGCTCGTTTTATGGAAAAACTTGAAAGAAATGTATGACCACCTGAAGATAGTCTTCCTCCCAAAAGCACTATACGAATTGATCAAAGGCTACAAGATTTCAAGTCAGTTATGAAGTACAATTCTGAGATGTTCAAAATTACTTCTATATTGACACTATGTGGAGAAAATATTAGTGATTCTGATATGCTGGAAAAGACGTTCTCCACCTTTCATGCCTCGAATGTGCTCCTAAAGCAGAAATATCGAGAGAAAGGTTTCACAAGGTATTGTGATTTGATTTCTCACCTTCTAGTGGCTGAACAAAATAACGATTTGCTGATGAAAAATCATGAGAATCGACCTACTGGCGTTGCACCACTCCCCAAAGTGAATGAGGTGTACACCCACTACTCTAGGCGTAGAAAACGTCGTGGCCCCAGTCATGGTCATGGTCGTGGTCGTGATAATGGTCAAGGAAGAAATTCTTCCTTGGTGTTAATAATTTATCAAAGAAAAATCACTACCAGAATGGAAAAAAGAAGGATGAGAGGCAAGCGCCAGAAACACGTGGCTCAGAAAACAAATGATATCGATGTGGTAGAAGAGGACACTGGTCACGTACCTGTCATACGTCAAAGCACTTGGTTGATCTTTATCAAGCATCAATGAAAAAGAAAGAGAAAAATCCTGAAACGAATTTTATCTCTGAAAATCAATTTGACATCACACACTTGGATGTAGGAGATTTCTCTAAGCCCCCTGAAGGAAAGATAAATCACTTGATTGGTGATGGTTCTGTGGTTAGAGATGATTAAGTTATTTTTTATGCATTATTTTTGTTAGTCACAATAGTTAATGAATAAAAGATCATATAACAATAGTTGTTTATGTGATTACTTAAAATTGTGCTTGTAATCTCCTATTGAAATTTATATTGCCGATGCTCCATTTCGTGTGTATAAGTTTGTTGTGGATTGAAGTCATATGTTACTTACTGCTTTGATTTAACCTAAATGGGAAATTGTATCATACGTATAGAAATTGTATCATTGTTGTATAGAATATGTATCACTATTATGTATGTATAGAAAAATGTATCACACGTATAGAAGTTGTATCATTATTGTATACAATATGTGTCCCTAAAGTATATGTATAGAAAATATATCATTGTTGTATAATTTGTGTATAATTAGCGTATAATTTATGTTTAATTAATGTATACTTACTAATTATACACATATTATACATATTTTGAAATATTTTTTGAAGTGGCTATCCGACCCAAACTAATGACAGTCAGATGGCCCAAGATATTTAGAACTCATTAACTAACCTTTTTAAAATAATTTTATTTTAGCCTTTTTTCAACTAATTTCAGCATATGTATAGAAATTGTAGCATTGTTGTATATAAAATCTATCATATGTATAGAAACTATATTATTGTTGTATAGAATATGTATCCCTACAGTATGTGTTTAGAAAATGTATCGTTGTATAATTTCTATTTAATAAATGTATAATCAATGTATACTTACTAATTATATGCATATTATACATGTTTTGAGATATTTTTGAAGGCTCAATCAACTTATATTTACTAATTATACACATATTATACATGTTCTGGGATACTTTTGAAGGCTAAATATGAATTTATGTCGTCGACCTTTAGTGACAACTTTTTTATCTTTTGTGGCAACTAAGTTTCCACAAAAAAGTCTGAATTTTTTGTAGTGTTAATAGGTTGCTGGTGGGCCAACGGCCGGAAATAGTTTGGGTAGAAAGGCATATCGCGGTATTAAGCCCAAACATGCAAATTCCTAATGTCTAGGTAGTGTCCTTTTTCCTACATTTTATTTAGACACTTGAACTACAATCTGTTTCAATGGAGCATCTGAATACATGGTACAATTTACTTATTAAACACTTTTCGTTCAAATTTGAAAAGCAACTTTTGCATAAGTTCTCAAGTGTTTATTAGGTAGTTAAGTTAACTACATAATATATTTCACCTCTTTGATTTTAGGTTTTCCACACAGTGTGCGATAGCCGTATTGAGGCCCGATTAAATCCAAATTCGCGCTGAGAAGTCCCACGTTGGGGGCAAAGCGTTCTCTAATAAAGGTGACTCCTTTCCCTAGGGACTCGAACTCAAGACATCTGGTTAAGGATGAGAGAGTATTTCACTTCCTTTAATTATACACATAAGCCTCAATTGGAACAACCCTGAAGTTTTATGGGTTATTGAAGCTAGAGTGTACGATTAATGGAGATGACATATTTTAACTGATTAACTTATTTATATAATGAGCATTTGAGAACACGTGCAAAAAAATTTCAAAATTTGAGCCAGAGGTGTCTAATATGAACATTTTATCATGTATTCAGGTGCTGAATTGGAAACAAGTCGTAGTTCGAGTATCTAAATGAAATTTATTGATAATTTTAATGGGCTACCGATGCATTAAGTCATTTCTGTAACTTGTAACTTCTCCGTTGCAATTGGTTTTGGGTCAAGAACCTAATATATCTCCTCTAAAAAAATTTGGATGCGTCGTATATGTGCATGTAGCACCACCACATCGCACCAAGATGGGGCCCCAAATAAGATTAGGAATATATGATGGGTTTGAATCTCCCTCCATTATTCGCTATCTTGAACTATTAACATGAGATATGTTCACTTTCGATTTGATGAGACAATTTCCCCAAAATTAGGGGGAGAATAATAAAATAAAAAGGGAAATTTTGTATAGTCCATCATTGTCTCATCTTGATACACGTGCTTCTATTTGTGAGCAATAGGTCCAAAAGATTATTCACTTGCAGAAAATAGCAAATCAAATGCCAGACGCATTTACAGATTTGAAAAGGATTACCAAATCACATATCTTTGTAGAGAATGTCCCAATTCGGATTGATGTCCCTGTAGGACCATCTACTAGTGTCATGGCAAATGAGTCCAAAGCACACTTGAAGCGTGGTAGACCATTGGGTTCTAAGGACCAGAATCCTAGAAAAATAAAAATAAATGGTCAAGATGAAAGAATCTCATAAAGAAATGCAAGCTTTGATTAATCATAATATTCTTGAAGAAATCAATGAGCCTCAACCTCAAGAAAATGAAGAAATATCAATAAATCCAAGTGAGGTTAGGACTAATTTGTATCGCTTGGAAATAAACGTGGATTATGTTTTTGCTTATAATGTTGCAACTAGAATTATGCAAGATAGTGAGGATCTTGAACCCCAATCTATTAAAGAATGTCGAGAAAGATGTGATTGGCCAAAATGACAAGAGGAAATTCAATCAGAATTAAACTCACTTACCAAACGGGAAGTTTTTGGACCTTAGTTCAAACACGTAGTGATATTAAGCTTGTTGGTTATAAATGGGTTTTTGTGCGAAAAAAGAAATGAGAAAAATGAGATACAAAGATATAAGGCACGCCTTATTGCACAAAGATTTTCACAAAGGCCCGACGTCGATTATGAAGAGATGTACTCACATGTTATGGACGCAATAACATTCCGTTATCTCATTAGTTTCGATGTCCATGAGAGACTTGATATGCACTTAATGAATGTGGTTACAACCTATGTCTATGAAACACTTGAAAATGAAGTATACATAAAAATTCATGAAGGATTTAAGATGTCTGAAGCATGTAGTTCTCAGTCTCGAGAAATGCACTCAATCAGATTGCAAAGATCATTGTATGGTTTAAAGCAATCCGGACGCATGTGGTATAACCGCCTTAGTAAGTATTTGTTAAAGGAAGGCTATACAAATGATGCCATTTGCCCATGTGTTTTTATAAATAAAATAATATCGAGGTTTGTATTACTTGCTGTATATGTTGACGACAAAAAAAAAACCTCATTAACTCCTACAGAGCTCAAAAGGACGATTGATTATTTAAAGAAGGAATTTGAGATGAAAGATCTTGGAAAGACAAAATTATGTCTTGGTTTACAAATTGAAAATTTGACAAATTGTATCTTTGTCCATCAATCTGCATATACAGAAAAAGTGTTGAAACGATTTTATATGGATGAAGCACATCCATTAAGTACTCCGATGGTTGTTAGATCACTTGATGTGAATAAAGATCCGTTCTGACCACAAGAAAATAATGAGGAAATTCTTGGTCCTGAAGTACCATATCTTGTCAATACCACAAGGTCTGACATAACATTTTCAGTTAATGTATTAGCAAGATATAGTTGTGCTCCTACAAGGAGACACTGGAACGAAATTAAACACATATTGCGGTATCTAAAAGGGATTGTCGATTAGTGATTATTTTACTCTAACAATTGCAGTCCCGATCTTGTTGGTTATGCTGATGCAGGGTATTTATCTGACCCACACAAAGCTATATCTCAAACAGGCTATGTATTTATATGTGGGGGTGCTGCCATATCTTGGCGATCTACAAAGCAGTCTATCGCGCGACCTCTTCAAATCATGCTGAGATAATAGCAATTCATGAAGCAAACCGAGAAGTTGTGTGGCTGAGGTCAATGATACATCTCATTTGAGAAAAATGTGATTTGAAATGTGACAAATTATCCACAATCTTATACGAAGGTAATGCATCATGCATTGCTCAATTGAAGGGAGGATTCACAAAAGGAGATATGACAAATCACATTTTACCAAAGTTGTTCTTCACACACGAGCTCCAAAAGAATTGTGATATCAACATGCAACAGATTCGTTCAAGTGATAATATGGTGGATTTGTTCACTAAGTCTCTGCCAACTGCAACTTTGGAGAAGATGGTACACAATATTGGAATGCGAAGACTCAAGCACTTGGCCTGAAGTTCTCATCAGGGGAGTTAATACATGTTGTACTCTTTTTCCCGTATAAGGTTTTTAACCACTGGATTTTCCTTGTAAGGTTTTTAATGAGGCAACCAAAATATGTATTATTAGAAATGTGTACTCTTTTTCCTTCACTAGAATTTTTTTCCACTGGGTTTTTTTCTAGTAAGGTTTTAACGAGGCACATTATCTATGGACATCCAAGGGGGATTGTTATGAAATACATACCCTTTGTATGGATGACCATACACATTCACTAACATTTTGTATGTTATATGTACCTATTAATTTGGGCACTTAATATTTGTAACCTCCATTAGGTGGTTTCATCCTATAAAGTGAGATGTTATTCACTTTTAAAGGTAGACCAACATACACTTGAAATAAGAAGAAAATATCCTCCTCCTCTCTACTTCTTTGTCTACATCTCTTATCTTATATTGCTATTGCTATGATTTTAAAACAAATCCCTAATTTTGTGGCACCTACTATAAATATTTATTTGATTAATAGATGTGTAGATTCTTATGTATATGTTAAAAGTGAAATAAATTCTGCTATTTAAGAAAAAATGCAAAAATTATGTCACTTATATAACTAACTATGTAATTATTGCTCTTAACCGTAAAAGTCTTCTTTTTTTCTGGTGACCTCTCAATGTCTTTTTCCCTTTTCCAAAGGAAGTCCCCACGACTCATAAACTGCTTCTTCAACTAAATGCCCAAAAAGTAGAATGATAATCCAACAATCAAAGGTAAGGAAGCCCATTTACATTCGTTGAAGCAAAAGGTAAAATCGGCCCAACAGCTAAAGCATTGATCCAACAGTTTGGTTCACGCTTTTCTCTTTGGGCTGGACTTTATATTCAGCCCAAATTTGCACCTATCTGAGTTCCCACTAGCAAGGTAGGAATTTTTACGCGAATAACCGGTTGGGTTTACTATTTATTTTTTCTAGTCGGTATGCATATATTATTTGTTGTCCTTCTGCCATTAATTTGGCTAAGTAGTTTTAGATTATCTAATGCCATGGTTATAAGGGAAAAAAGATGAATAAAAAGTTAGACCACCTTGAAGATTAATCTGTTGTGACTCCTTACAACAACATACCCAGTGAAATCCCACAACATGGGTCTGGGGAGGGTAGAGTGTACGCAGACCTTACCTCTACCTTGGTAGGTAGAGCGATTATTTCCGAGAGACCATTGGCTCAAGACAAAGCATAAGCACAAGCAAAGCAAGAGAAATGGTCAGACCGAACAAGAAATTTAAAGCAGTATGAAAATGCTAGTATCAAAAGCGAATAAGCAATGCTAGCGCATTCTGAGAAAAGAAACAGTAAATAACGCATGTAAATAGGATAAATAAAGTACACTAAAGAACGCATAGCAACAAAAATCAAACTATATTATAAAGCAATACCGCTCCTACTAGTGTGATAGGCTAAGCAGGCCTACAATAATAGCATTACAACTATCAGTTTGTAAGCGTAAGTAGGACTACGCTCGACTACCTACTACCCTTCTACCCTAATCCATTTCCTCCACAATCCCCTATCTAAGGTCATGTCCTTAGTAAGTTGCACCTGTGCCATATCCCGTCTAATCACCTCTCCCCAATATTTTTCGGCTTACCTCTACCCCTCCTGAACCCATCCATAGCCAAACTCTCACACCTCCGCACTGGGGCATTTGTGTCTCTCCTCTGCACATGACCGAACCATCTCAATCTCGATTCCCGCATCTTTTCCTCCAATGAGGCCACTCCCACTCTGTGCCGAATATTATCATTTCTAATCCCATCTCTCCTTATATGCCCACACATCCATCTTAACATCCCTATCTCCGCAACTTTCATCTTTTGGATATGCGAAGTCTTGACTGGCCAACACTCCGCCCCATACAACATAGTCGGTCTAAACACCATCCTATAGAACTTGCCTTTAAGTTTTGGTGGCACATTTTTATCGCATAAGACTCCAGATGCGAGCCTCAATTTCATCCACATGCCCTAATATGATGTGTGACATCGTCATCAATCCTCTTAGATAATAGATCCGAGGTACTTGAAGCTTCCTTTATTTGGAATGACATGAGTACCAATCCTCACCTCCACGCCTAGCTCAAGGTCGCTCCCGTTACTAAACTTGCACTTCAAGTATTCTGTCTAAGTCTTACTCAGCCTGAACCCTTTAGGTTTTAGAGTCTGTCTCCAAAACTCCAACTTAACGTTTACTCCACTGCGAGTATCATCAATCAAGATTATGTCGTCTGTGAATAACATACACCATGCACCTCCTATTGGATTTATCGCGTCAGTACATACATCACCAAGACAAATAAGAATGGGCTAAGAGTTGATCCCTGGTGCAGCCCCATCATCACTAAAAAATGCTCTAAGTCTCCTCCCACAGTCCGTACCCTGGTCTTGGCTCCATTATACATATCATTGATCACCCTAGTGTACGCCACATGTACATCTCTAACCTCCAAACATCTTCATAGAACCTCCTTAGGAACTTTGTCGTATGCCTTCTCGAGGTCGATGAAAACTATATGTAAGTCTCTCTTCCTCTCCATATACTTCTCCACCAACCTTCTAATAAGATGAATGACTTTTGTGGTCGAATGCCCCGACATGAATCCAAACTAGTTCTCAAAAATAGACACTCCTCTTCTCACCCTCATCTCCATGACCCTTTCCCAAACATTCATAGTGTGGCTGAGCAGCTTGATATCCCTATAATCAACTCTGGATATCACTTTTGTTCTTGTACAACAGGATCATTGTACTCCACCTCCATTCTTCGAGCATTCTCGTTGTCTTAAAAATGATATTAAACAACTCAGTCAGCCACTCCAAACTTGCCCTGCTTGCGTTCTTCCAAAATTAAACTGGATCTCATCAGGCCCCGGTCGCTCGTCCCATGCGCATCATGCGAACAACACTCTTAACCTCCTCAACCTCAATGCTTCTACCATACCCAAAATCCCGGTACCTACTAGATTTTTGCAGATCTCCCAGCTCGATATCTCTATCTCCTTTTTTGTTCAAGAGTTTATGGAAGCAAGATTGCCACATCCATCTAATATGCGCGTCCTCCACCAGTACTTTGCCATTCTCATCCTTGATGCACCTCACGTGGTCCAAGTCATGGGCCCCCCTCTCCCTCACATTGGATAGTCTGTACAACTTTATATCTCCGCCTTATTCCCTCTAATCCCATACACAGGCGTTCAAAAACCTTCGTCTTTGCCATCGTAAGTGCAAGTTTTGCCTCCTTCCTAGCCATCTTTTACAGTTCCCTATTCATCCACTTCTCCACCTCACTCTTATTTTCTACCAATTTCACATACGTCGCTTTCTTCGCTTCTACCTTCTCTTGAACTTTACCATTCCACCAATAGTCCCCTCGATACCCACCACGACTACCCCTCAAGACCCCAAGCACTTTTCTTGCTACCTCTCTAATGCAACTGGCTGTCTTGTCCCATATACCGGTCGCATCCCCACTACTCCCCCAAGCCCCCTTATCCATTAACATCTCTCTCATCTCCTTTGCACTAGCCATGGTCAAACTCCCCCATTTGATTCTTAACTTGTCATCTACAACCATATTCTTCTCCATCTTGATCTCTAAATCTATCACCAAAAGCTTATGTCGAGTTGTAAGATACTCCCTCGGAATAACCTTTCAGTCTTTACAAAAATCGTTGTCAAGCTTCCTAAGGAGCAAAAAGTCTATATGAGTCTTAGCCACCTAACTACAGAAAGTCACCAAGTGCTCCTCCTTCTTCAGGAACCTCGAATTGGCTATCACCATCCCAAAAGCTCTAGCGAACTCCAAAAGTGAGACGTCTCCCCCGTTCCTGTCCCCGAGGCCAAAGCCTCCATGCACGTCGTCATAACCCCCCGAAAGTGACCCGATATGTCCATTAAAATCCCCTCCTATAAATAACTTCTCAGTGGGTGGTATACCTCCCACCACTTCGTCCAAATCCTCTCAAAAGCGCATTTTCTCCTCCTCGTCCAAGAACGCCTGCGGCGCGTAAACACTAATAGTGTTCATAGTGAACCCTTCAACTACATACTTAATTGTTATCATCCTGTCATTGACCCTCCTAAGCTCTACCACCTAATCCTTTAGCTCGTTGTCTACAAAAAATCCTATCTTATTCTTATATTTCAACCTACCCGAGAACCATAACTTATACCACTCTACATCCTTAGCCTTAGGTCCTACACATTTGGTCTCCTAGACACATGCTATATTAATCTTCCTCTTGTTAAGAATCTTAACTAGCTCTATAGACTTTTCCGTTAAAGTCTCAATAATCCAAAGACTCTATTTTCAGCCTAGCATCTCCCTTACCCCCACTTACCCCCTAACCCTCGCCCCCGTTCCCGACCGAGAACATGGCCCTAGTCTACCATCAATCATCATCGCCACTAAATCGTATATAAACTAATATACTAATAAAATGTTTACACCTAAAATAGAAACGTGAAGAATGATATAACTAAAGGAAAGAAGAGTAAATGCAAGAACGTAAATGAAAGAAGCAATACAGTGAAGCGTCAAAATTTAAATACAGGGATAGAGACAAATAATAGATACGAGCAACTGGAGGTACCAACTCCAGTTGAACCAAAGTTTAACAAATAAAAATAACAGACAAATAATAAATATGGGCCACCGGAGGTACCAACTCCAGGTGGATAGCACATGTCCGCTGCCAGAAATCCCGCCGGAAATCCTTGCTCACTGCCGGAATTCACTGTGATAACGATGCCAACAAGTTGATTGTAATCGAAAAAGTGGATCCGTTGAAGCTAAAGGAGAAGATGGAACGAAAGTTGAAAAAGTCTGTATAGCTTCTAGGTCGATTTTCAGAAGGAGGATCGCCGGTGGTAGATGGGGCTAAGGCGGCGGGGGTAGTGGGGGTGGGGGTGTGTCAGCGGTGGGGCAACGGAAGTGGTCGTGCGTCGATGAGAGAAAAGGAACAGAGAGACGTTGTGGGGGAGAGAGAGAAAACAACGGTCAATAAGATGTACATGGGAAGCCATTATTTTTTTGAGTTAGAGAATTGATGAAGCAGAAAATTAAACAAGGAAGTGGAGATGAGAGAATTATAAATTTCAAGTGTAGTAAATGCTTAGTTTGGTTATAGGTATTTTTGTTTTCATTTTCATTTAAAGGGGAAAAAAGAGAATAGGAGAAAATACTGATAAACGAATAAGTTTAGGTATATATAACAAAAAAAATTGGGAGAGAAAATTTTTTAGTACGACTCGTTTCAGCATATTGCAAAAGGTTGAAGGAATTGGCGGACCAACTCCGCAACGTTGGTGCGCCAGTTAGTGAAGATCGTCTTGTTTTACAGATGGTTGCTGGCCTATCTGAGGCCTATAGTGGCGTTGGAACTCTCATTCATCAAAGTAATCCTCTTCCAAGGTTCTATCAAGCCCGATCTATGCTTACCTTGGAAGAGGCTAAAAAGGCGGCTACTAATGCTAGTCCCGTGGTCATGATGACTTCCTCCCCTAGTCCTCAAAATTTTGGTAACAATTCGAACCAAAACCGATCACATGGGGGAAACAAGAATGACCGAAAAAATAATGGAAAAAATCGCGGGGGCAAACGCGGCGGCTCCGGCAGTAGTCACGGTGGCCAAAACAGTAGCAGTGGACCCTATCCAGGTTACAGTGGGCCACCGACTCACTAGTCTCAGTCTTGGGTCGTGGGCTTGGACCAGTGGACAGTGGCCCTACAACCCATATCCACCACAAGTTCCAGCGTCTGGCCAGTAGGCTTTCCAGCAGCCCCAACGGCCCATTGCCCACTAGCCCAGTAATTCCAGCTCCAGCAGTCACGGCCCAGGACAGTCCAGGTCTGGAATTCTTGGGCCTCGGCCTCCGCAAGCTCATCATACAGCAGGTCCCACTCAGACCGATATCGAGGTCGCGATGCACACATTGGGTTTGGCTCAACCGGACCCAAATTGGTATATGGACACCGGTGCCACTACTCACATGACATCCGATTCATGTACTCTCTCATCTTATTCCAATTTGAGCAACGCTCGCGGTATAATTGTTGGTAATGGTAATTCTGTTCCAATTCGGGGTTATGGTCATAAAACATTATCTCCCCGCCATCCCCCTCTTATCTTGAAAAATACCCTACACACCCGCAAATTGATTAAAAACTTAGTCTATGTCCGTAAATTCACTACTGACAATTCTGTTTCTATTGAATTTGATCATTTTGGTTTCTCTGTGAAGGATTTCAAGACGGGAAGTCCTCTCATGAGGTGTGATAGTAGGGGAGATCTTTATCCTATCACACCCAGTCCCGGTCCATCGAGTCAAGCCCTGCCATCAGCTTTTGCAGCCATCTCTCCTTCCTTATGGCATGCTCGTCTTGGTCATCCGGGGTACTCTATTTTGTCAGCTTTAGATAAAAATAGTTTTATTTCATGTAAGGGTACGAGTCGTACTCCAATTTGTCAATCTTGTTCTTTAGGAAAAATTGTTAAGTTGTCACTTGTAGACTCAAAATCTCATACTTTAATGCCATTTTTCGGTCGTGAGGAGCAACAAAAATTTTTGGGAGAGAAGAATTTTGTTTGACCTAGACTTTTGATACCATGAAAGAAATAATCCCCTTGATTATTTTCATTACTTGAAAGGCTATATATACAAGTTACAAAATAGGAGAATTCTATTCCTAAAACCTTATTCTATACATTTATGGTAATACACTAATTATGATAATACACTACTAATTATATTACAACATTACCTAAACTAGGATACTAAATATTTACCATAAATTACTTGGTGCAAATCAGTTCAAAACCGAGAGCAATCCCGTGACCAATATACGTATACTGTGTATATTTAACAATTAGGTACTAGATATGCAATGACTATTATTTTAATAGCTGTCACTCTTTTTGTACTTGAGAAACATTAGTTGGAGATGATAAAGTTCATTTTTAGAGGGAAAAAATAGTGGGAGAGATTAAAGTAGTCAAAGAATATTATGAAAATAAATAGTGATTCGAGACATTTGGGACTCAAATTTTGGCGACAAATAGCATAACTATTACTGGCTGGTTAATAAGAGCGGAGCCAACTTTTAATGTTACGGGTTCGATAGAACTCATAGCTTTAGCTTAAACTGTGTATTTATAATAAATTTTTATTTAATATGTATAAATAATTATTTAAGACCCAATAAATAAATAAAAAAGTAATTTAACATTCATAAACTAAAAATTTTAACTCCGCCGTTACCATAGCTAGGCTTCTAGTTCCCTCAATTATAAATAGTGATCACTTTTTCTCCCATTCTTTTATCCTTATTATTTTATGCTAATTTATATGAGAGTGGAGTATACTAGGTATATTAGCAAATTGTTGGACTAAAGGGGATCACATCACATGGTTTATTATTTGTTCAATATGTACCATCCAATTCTCTATTGACCGAACTTCTAAAGCTAATAAGATCTTGCTCCATGTACATCCACTATCTTAAATTGCTTTACTTTAATATTCTATCCTTTAATTAAGCATCTCATTACTTTGATTACACATGTCAAAAACTATTTTCTCTTCAAAATATATACATTATCACCAATTAAGTTTGCCTCATCCAAGATATTTTATCTGTTCCAATTTAGGTGGCGATGTTTTACAGAACCATACACTTTATGATTATATATAAATCATCTCATTAAGAGTAAAATGTGAAATTAAAAATTAAACTATTTATAAATAAGAAAATATGATATTCTTAAAAATATATGTGCATTCATGTGTTTTTTATATTTATCATATAAATTTATTTGTAACTAACTCATAGACGACTCGATTATGCATATTTTACACTACCAATGCATTTAATATGTGGACAACCTGATTATGTAAAAGAAAAGTAGTACGTAACTAGTGATCAAAAAATTTCCTAGTGCATAGACACAAAGAAGAGTACTTGATTGCTAATTATATATTCACTCAATTATTGAAAACTGTGTAATAAAATCAGGTTTTATTAAGAAAAATTACTCAACTATTGAAAATAGTAACAAAGCCTATTTTTAGAAAAATCACTTTACTATTGCTATATCACACCAAATATATATTGCTAGCGGAAAAGTGTATTTTCACTTTTCAGTAACAATTTAATGATGTAAAACACAAATTAAATCTAAATGACAAAAACATAAAACCGAATCACTTTAATCAATAGGACTATCCACTCATCATGCAAAAGAAATTTAGTACGTAACTGATGATCAAAAGGTTTATTCGTGAAAGAAATAATCTATTCATTATTTTTATTAATGAATGAATATATATATAATTTTTAATTTTCATAATATGGAAAATTCTATTCCTATTCTACTCCCAAAATCCTATTTTATTTGTACAAGAATTCTACAATTATGATAAGTGTACAATGTTAATTAAATACAAATAACATGTTACCAAATAGAGCTCCAAACCGTGACATACTTGGCATGTATATCACAGACTGTTTTGCCCAAACTGTGTTGTGTTTCCGTGATATACACGGTATACACAAGGCATTGTATATGCCGTGTATACCGTGTATATCACGGTATACTTTCACACCCCCGCAGTCATAGCGGGCGGTCGTCGTACGCTGAGACTGTCCCTAAAATCTTCAAACAGAACCAAGGGAAGACTCTTAGTAAAGATGTCTGCAATTTGGTACCTAGAAGGGACATGTAAGATGCGTACTTGTCCACGAGCTACCTTTTCTTGAACGAAGTGGATATCTATTTCGATATGTTTAGTCCGCTGATGTTGAACAGGATACCAGAAAGATAGACGACATTAATAGTATCACAATAAACCAAGGTAGCTTTCTGAATGGGACAATAAAGTACTAAGAGAATATTACGTAACCAACATGATTCAGAGACCACATTGGCTACCCATCGATGCCTCTGCACTGGAGCGTGATAATGTAGACTGTCGCTTTGCAGACCATGAGACCAAGTTATCACCAAGAAACATACAGTAACCAGACATAGAGCGTCTGGTATCCGGACAGCCACCCCATTCAGCATCTGTATATGAGACAAGTGTAGAGGCCGATGATGGATATAGATGCAAGCCATAGTCAAGTGTTCCCTGGATGTATCGGATAATGCGTTTGAGCGCATTCATGTGCTCAACGCCTCAACCCTAGGATCATGCATAAGCAAACAAATTTGATGTACGACATACGTAATATCCGATCTCGTGAAAGTAAGACACTGAAGAGCTCCACCAAGATTACGATAGTGAGTGGGATCCTCGTAAGAGGAGCCAGCCGCAACACCCAGCTTGGGTTTAGTATCAACTGGAGTGGAAGTACACTTACACGAGGACATACCATCCCGCTCAATTATCTCAGTGGCATACTTCCATTGTGATAGAATAACCCACATGCATGACGAGTGACAGCAATCCCCAAGAAATAACTCAAGGGCCCCAAGTCTTTCATAGCAAACTCAGAACTGAGTAGTGTCATGATAGACTGACGTAAAGCATCAAAAGAAGCGGTCAAGATAATATCATCCACATATAAGAGAATATAAGCCAGGGAAGTACCACGATGATATATGAACAGAGAATTATCAGACCTGCTGTGAGAAAACCCAATAGTAGATACATAGTCTGCAAATCGTTTATACCAAGCCCGTGGGGCCTGCTTGAGGCCATACAAGGACTTCTTCAATAAACAGACATAATTAGGATATTTGGGGTCTCTAAAACCCAAGGGCTGATGCATGTAGATTGTCTCCTTAAGATCAACATGTAAGAAAACATTCTTCACATCTAGCTGATGAATGGGCCATGCCTTTGAAAGAGCCAGACTGAGAACAACGTGAGTAGCCGATTTGACCACCGGACTAAATGTCTCACCACAATTCATGCCAACTTGTTGAGTTTTACCATCACCTACAAGACGAGCCTTATGTCTCGTAAAATAATCATCAGAATTATCTTTATGAGTAAAAATCCACATAGACCGAATAATATTAATGCCAGAAGGACGGGGTACCAATTACCACGTCTTATTTTCAATAAGAACATCATATTCGTCGTTCATAACCAATTTCCAATTCGGGTCATTTAATGAAGACACTGGTTACGTGGTAGTGGGGATTTAAAAACATTAGAATTAAGATTCAAATATCTTTTTAGTTTAAAAATACCTCGTTGACTACGAGTAACAGGTCGGTGACTCGGGGGAGAATTGGGTGGATTTTGGGAAAAATTCGGATGGGGGATGGACTGGCCAGTAGGCAGTGGGCCTGCTGGCCCAACACTGGAACATGGACCAGGTACTGGAACAGAAACTGGGGCAGAATTGGGCTGGACGATCGGCCCAGTTCCTGGACTTGGGACGGGGAAGAGATGGAATGTGGGTGTTGGCGGTCCAGCATGCAGTAAGCCTGCTGGCATTTCGAGGGTACGTGATTGGCCCATTAAGTGGTGCATAATGTACGGTGAGACTTCGTCATCCAAATAAATTATGAACTAGGCACGGGACTACTCACTTTAGCAAACGAAAATTGAGTTTCATCAAAATTAACAGGGCGACTAATTAAAATTTTATTAGACAATAACTCAAAATATTTGTAACCACGATGATTAGAGGGACAACCCAAAAACACACAAGCGATAGAACGGGCTTGAACTTTGTTAATTGTAGTTGACGGAAGGAGTGGATAACATAAACATCTAAAGACCATAAGATGGGAATACGATTGAGTCTTATTATAGATGATTTTAAGAGGAGATGCATATGTCAACCCTTTGGTAGAAAGTATGTTAAGGAGATAAGTAGACATTTGTAGAGCATGATGCCAAAAGGAAGGGGGTACGGAAGCATGTACCAATAAAGTTCTGACAATATTATTAATGGTATGAATTTTTCGTTCGGCTTTCCCATTTTGTGATGACGTATGAGGACAAGAGAAATGAAAAACTACGCTATTATCATCACAAAATTCCCGAAACAACACATTATCATATTCTTTGTCATTATCGCATTGAATATTTTTGATTTTCCGTTCGAATTGGGTACGGATGAATGCTCTAAATTTTAAGAATGTTAAAAAAAACTTGAGATTTTTGCGCTAACGGAAAGGTCCATAAAAATTAGAATAATCATCCAAAAATAGAACATAATAACGATGGCCCACAAAATTGAGAACGGGAGAAGTCCATAAATCGCTATGAATAATATCAAAAGGCATCAAAGTACGAAAAATATAGGCTACAAATGGTAATCTAACATGTTTTCCTAAAGGACAATAATGACAAATTAGAGTACTACGCGTACCCTTACAAGAAATAAATTTGTTTTATGCAAAGAAGAAACAATGGACAATTCAGGGTGACCCAAACGTGCATGCCACAAGTAAGGAGCTAGAGCTGCAAATGTCGATGGCATGGCTTGACTCGAGAAACTGGTGGCGGGCGTGATTGGATAAAGATCTCCCCTACTATTGCATCTCATGAGAGGTATCCCCATTTTGAGGACCTTCACAGAAAACCCAAATGGATTAAAATTAACAAAAAACCAATTATCAGTGGTGAATTTACGGATATACACAAAATTTTTAATTAAGTTATGGGCATGAAAGGTATATTTCAAAACAAGAGGTGGATGAAGGGAGGGGGGAGACAAAGTTGTATGACCGGAACCACGAATTAGAATTGAGTTGCCATCACCAATAATAATGCCACGATTACTGCTCAAATTGAAATAAGAAGAGAGAGTACCTTGATCGGGTGTCATGTGAGAAGTGGCGCCAGTGTACATGTACAAATTTGCGTCTGGAGGTTTTAATCCAACTGTATTCATAGCGGCCTCAATATCGGTGGGTGTCGGTATCAGATTCGGGCCCGCAATATTGAAGGACTGCTGGGGTCGAGGCCCAAGCACACCGGCCTGCTGACACGACCCGAAACGCTGCTGATAAGAACCCGAGAAATTAGGCCTGTGATGGGGCTGGGCCGGGGCCCAAGGTTGCTGGAAATAATTAGGAGGACAGGAGGCGGGACTGGGCCACTGGTCCATTCCCACTGACAATGGGTCCAAGGCTGAGACCATGTGGACTGGGGCCTAGAACCCCGAGGCCCACCCCCGGTGTTGTTACTGTTCCTGCCGGTGTTGCTACTGTTCTAGCCACCGATGTTGTTGTCACCACAATTTTTATTTTTACGATTTTGACCCTTCTTGCCGCCACCGTTATTGCGGTTTTGGCCCGAATTGTCAACAAACCCGTGAGAGTTATCGATTGAAGTCATAATTTCCACAGAACTGGTGCCGGTAGCCGCATTTTTCACCAAGTCGGCTTCTTCTAACGTGAGTATCGAACTGGCTTGATAAAAAAGGGGAAGCGGATTACTTTGATGGAGGAGAGTCCCAACGCCATTATAGGCCTCAGATAGGCCTGCAATCATTTGTAGAACAAGACGATTATTGGTAACAGGCTCTCCAACGTTACAGAGTTGGTCTGCCAATTCCTTGAGTCGTTTACAATAAGCTGAAACATTCGGGAAATCTTTCATGCTGACTTGTGAAAATTTTTGCTCAAGGGTGACAACTTGGGAATGTTGGTTATCCTGGAATATATCATGCAATATATTCCAGGTAGCCATAGCCATAGTGTCTGGTTCAATGATCGTCTGTAAAAGGTCGGTAGAAATAGTGGAGTAAATCCACTTAAGGATGGTAGCATCGAGAGTGATCCATACTGAGGATCCTCCGCGGGTGGAGGAACAACGGGAGGAATTATGTGATGGAGGACTTGATGTGAGAATGCGTGAATTTTGAACAATTCTACCCACGTTGCATATTGGACGTTCTCCATCTCAAGAATAATAGAGATGTGGTTCTTGATGTTGGAAACAGTAAGGGCAGGATGAAACATGTTATTTGACGTAGACATAACGAAAGAACAATAGGTGAATGAGGTATTCAGAAGAAAATTTGGGAAGAGAGAGGCGAATGTTGCACGGTTTCCGAGAATGGACACAAAAATCGAGGCAGCGGAAGAGAGGAAAATCGGTAGAAGCACCTAGACTTCTGATACCATGAAAGAAATAATCCCTTGATTATTTTCATTAATGAATGAGTATATATACAATTTACAATTTCCATAATATCTATTCCTATTCTACTCCCAAAACCCTATTCTATTTGTACAAGAATTCTACAATTATGATAATTGTACAATGCTAATTAAATACAAATAACATGTTACCAAATAGAGCTCCAAATCGTGATATATTTGGCATGTATATCACGGACTGTTTTTCCCAAACTGTTTTGTGTTTCCGTGATTTATACGGTATACACAAGGCATTGTATATACCGTGTATATCACGGTATACTTTCAATTCGTAGGGTATAGACGGCGAAAAAATATTTGTGTATAATATATAGGCATAATATCAAAGTAAAAATATTGGAGCATCGAATGATTCAAAAGCTATTTAAAAATAGCATGTTTGAACTAGGTTCAACATGATAATTTTGAATATATCAAATATGTTGGAATAGTTTTAGATCCCCTAAATTAATTGGTGCTAGGAATCATATATTTTATACGATTTTGAAGGGTGTCAAGCATTTATTTGCGTACGTATTTTAGTGTAGGGATAAGTTCCTCAACCACATAACTCGATTACTATTGGATCATACTTGGTTTAACTACCTTTATTGGGATTTATAAGAGGATTTGATACATTTATTTGCGTATATATTCTATGTCTTTAAAAAAATTTATACTCCTTAAGAATAAATATTTGATATCCTTATTCATATAACAGTATCTGTCTAAATTACGTATTTATCTCTCTTAAACGTCTAACTTAATTAACACTCCATGAGTTGAAGCAGTAAGAAATTTCGGGAAAAAGGTGATAAACTTTTTTTTTTTAAATATCAATTATTTTAAAACATAGTTTAATCTGTTAAAACGATTTAGATTTGGAACCAAAAGGATATTACATACTTCATCGGTAATGATTGCAGTGGGATAGTAACTACCATTTCATCCTTAACCTAAAGGTATTAAGTTCGAGCTCTAAAAATGAAGTTCTCTTTGATAGGGGACACTTTATCCTTAAAGTAGGACTCTTCCGCACAAATTCAAATTAATTTGGCTTAAAAGCCGGTATTGAAGACCGAGTGAGAAACACAAAATAAAAGGAATATAATATTAATTACTTTTGTGTGGCTAAATGGCATGTTTCCTTTTTGTGCCTATTTAAAGGCCAAATCTTCTTTAGAGAGAGCCATTGTGAGCTTTGCCTACTCTTTTAACTTCAACTTTTCTTTCCAAGGATAGTAGTTAGTTGCTAATTTTTCACAATTACAATATGGAAACTTTGGTACCTGAGAATATGGCATGCATCAAGAGTTGCAATGACTTGAGCAACTTTGAGCTCTCTCAAGAAAACCGCGCCCTTCTCATGTCATTGCTTGATGAAACTCAAGCTCTAGATGATCATGAGCATTACCACGACGATAAGAGATTAACGAGTGTGATTAGATCTCTTGAAATCGAAATCGATCAACGTACGATGAAGGGTCATGATTTGTTTCAAGAAAATAATCAAGGGGTTGCCAATTTTGAGTATAATTGGCAATCTTGTGATGATCAAAGTCAAAAAAATTCAGAATCTAATGGTATTGGTGAGTTCAATTGGATGGAAATTGAGATGGAGAATTTTTTGTATATGGAAACTAGTAATAAAGATGAACATGAGGTTGATGGTGTGTCTGAATATTGTTATGGTGTTTGCTTAGAAGAAAACAATTACGATTCTTTTTTGTGGGAGGAACAATATCCTCAGCATTAAGACTATAGGTTGAAGTTATTACCTATTCATATATTAACTAACTTTCCAAATAAGAAGATTCTTTTCCTTCTTGTGAATTTAGACACTGCACATTTGCAGTCCTACTAGCCAGACCTAATGATTTCGAAGGGGAATCCAAGATTTAAATTCGAGCAGTTCAATTTTAATATTTTTTCACATATATATATTGTGTTAAGACAGTCAATTTTTTCTGGTATTAGTCCTGTTTATTGTTATGTCTTCTAAGTTGATAGTATATAATAATAATGCCTTTAAACATATGCTTATGGAAGGAACCAGACAGCTAATAGAATAATATAGAAGCCCTTCTTGCATGAGAATTATACGAAACAGCAAATATTATATAAGGCAAAACTTAGACAAGTTTGTTTATTCCGTACTTAATGGACAACTCAACATCACACGTCCAAATATTAATTAGTACTCCCTCCGTCCCAAAAAGTTGACCTAGTTTGACTTGACACAAAATTAAAAAAATAAAGGAAGACTTTTGAAATGTGTGGTCCAAAATAAATCTTAGATATTTGTGTGATTATAAATGATATCATAAAGTTAAATTGTTTTTAAATATAAAAAAAAGCCAATCTTTTTTGGACGGAGGGATTACCTGAATATTATGAAAACATGATATTCATCAATTTTAGAATCTCAGATTGCACATGATTTGTTGGATCATCAACTGATCTGCCCATGTGGTAGGATCAAGTTGTTGACATATTTGTTGGCCTATATAACTATGTCCACAAATAACACATTCTCATTTCACCTCCAAATTCCCACATAGCAACTAAGAATTCTACCATTCTTTTGTACTTCCATTTCTCCCCTATACAAACATGTCAACCTCAACCATCAGTGAAGATGTTAGATACATCACCACTTGTGATGACTTCAAAAATTGACACTGATATTCTCATGTCATTTCTTGAAGAAAAAATCAGACAAGTGATCCAGTCTTTGGAAGCAGAAATTGCTCCTGTTCTGATGAATGATTCTAATTCATTAAAGGAGTGCGAAAGTGAAGTGGAGAGTAGTTGTTCAACATCAGCTGATCTTGAATTTGAACATATTGATTCGGAGATGGAATGCATTACCTCTAGTAGTGACATGAGTATCTGGTGCACGGATCATTATGGAGACACGATCGAATTTTCTCAAACCATGATCAGAACAACTTCTTCTGGGAAGAGACCTGTGAATCTATATGCAGCTATCATGTAACTTGTAAATCCCATTAGATTATTTAAGGTGTCACAAACCCTGCTTCTTAATACCATAACTACAATTTTACCTCCTCTATTTTTCAGATTATCGTATCAGATTTGTTATGAAGAGTTACATGTTAATTTAACCTGACAGCACAAAAAATTTATACGGTGTTAGTGACAAAAACTTAAACTCGTATCTATATTAAGCATAAGGTTGATAACTGCACAAAAAGAAGATAATTAACATACTGCAACTGATTAAACCACAATGAAAATGTTATAACACTCTGTTTGGATGGCGTTACCATGGTTTCATAATGTACAATATCGTATTGTATTGTATTATATTAATAATGAATACAATGTTTAGATAGACTGCATCATTTGTTGTGGTCTAATAACATTTTATTGTATGGTTTAACTGTATGGTAATACATATAAATTTACTAAAATACCCTTAACCTTTAATTACAAACTAGTTCATATATATTAGTGGGTGAGTGGTGAGGGTGGTGGAGGGGTGGCTAGTTGGGGTGGGGTAGGGGTATAATGAGTAAATGAAATACATAACCACACAAAAACCACCAAGTTCGTGGTTAAAAAGTAGATATTTTCCATAGTTATATAACCACGGAATTACAACACCATACAATATAGTTTTTAAGAACAATGGAAACAAACATGTGTTTGATAGAAAACAATATAATAATGAACCACGGGAAACAACGGGGGTTAAGATTTCCTTAATCAGTATATATTGAAATTATCGCTATCTGCAATACATATTTTAGTGCATTAGGCTCGGACAACTAGTGATAGAAATTTTTACACTATCACGGTCATCTTTACTTATTGTATAAGTTAATCTATCTTATTTTCAAAATTATAAATCTCACAATTTATAGATGTTTAAATATATAAATACTTTGAGTGACCTAACCGTATAAATAATTCTTTTTTACTTTGATAATTTTATAACTTAAAAAAAAAAACTCAAAAAAATAGTTCCTAGTGTTTACCACTTTTTTTTATAGGTGTGCTGTGTGCAGCCTTTCCATTTTTCTCATAACACCAACATGCAGAGTCTCATCAACTCATATAGACCAATGTTTTCACTTCGTTACACACCCTTAATTCACAAATTAATCTTTCAATATCGACCACATTTTCCACCTTCACATCAATTTTCATCATCCCAAATACAAAATTCCAATGAAATCAACCTTACCAACTACAAAGATTGGTTAAGCCCAAATGAAATCATCAAAATTTTCCAAAATCTCAAAGACCCAAATTCAGCACTAATTGTACTCATTCAAATCTCAAAACGTAAAGATTACAAACCCAATGAAGCAATCTACAGTACAGTTGTCAAGAATCTAGCAACAGCAAAAAATTTCGATGCAATTGAAACCCTATTGGAAAAAATCAAGAATGAAAGAAAATGTAGACTTTCTGATGAGTTTTTCTATAATGTTATTAAGATTTACGGGAATTTAGCTGGTCGAATTAATAAAGTGATCGATACCCTTTTCGATATGCCTAATTATAAGTGTTGGCCTAGTGTTAAAACTTTTAATTTTGTACTGAATTTGCTTGTGAATACTAAGCAATTTGATGTTGTTGGTGAGGTTTATATACGTGGTCGCGAATTGGGTGTGGAGATTGATGCTTGCTGTTTGAATATTATCGTTAAAGGGTTGTGTCGTTGTGGGGAAATTGATGCTGCATATAAGGTGTTCGATGAATTTCCTAAACAGAATTGTCAGCCTAATGTTAGGACTTTTTCGACTATAATGCACGCTTTATGTGAGCATGGTCGTGTTGATGAGGCGTTGAGTTTGTTAGAGAGGATGGAAAAGGAGGAGGTCGAACCGGATGCTATCGTGTTTAACACGTTGATTTCGGGACTTAGGAAGCAAAAAAGAGCTGATGAGGGAATTGAGATTTTGAAGAAAGTAATGCTGAAAGGTTGTGATCCAAATCCAGGTACTCAAGTGCGGATCTAGCCATATTGTGCGGTTTCACGTGAACCTTGTAACTTTAAACTTTACATATATATTAAGAATTCAATTAGATATCTATAATTATTTCATTGTGGAAACAAGTATTATTGTATATTAACTTGGGATCACTGTAGGAATCCATAAACTTCAAATTCTGGATTTTGCCTCTACAGGTACTTATCAGGAAGTGTTGTACACTTTTCTTGATGCCAAGAGGTTTATGGAGGCAAAAGATTTTATGGCTGTCATGTTTGATAAGAGGATGAATCCGAGTTTTGAGTCTTATAAGCTGATAATACATGGGCTTTGTGATGGTAAGTTTCTTGGAGATTTAGATTGGGTGTTGAAGCAAATGGTGAGACATGGATTTGTGCCGAGGATGGGTATGTGGAGGAAGATTCTTGGTTGCTTGTTTCCTGATGGAGATTGTTGTACTACTTGTTCTTATGATGAAATTCTTGCAGACTAATGTACAATATTTAGAAACGTGACCCGTTGGTCTCACAAGTCCTGTATGCATTCTTTTTCACTGTTAAATTCTCACAACAAATGGCTGAAAGCATAGTAGCTATCATAGCTCTAGCTCAAAGTAGCCGTAAGTGCTACTTGAAGACTTGCAGAGTTGGAGAAAACCTGATATTAGGTTCATTCCTTTAACAACAACTCCTGTTTCAACCAGACGAAAGTTGTTGCGGAAACAATTATGCTCGAGGGGAAAAGCTCGATACATGAAAACAAAGCCTCCATTGAGGAAGTTTGGCAAGAGACTCTCAGTTGTCCTTGGAAAGGTTCTGTAATATTAAAGTCATTGCAATCTTGTTTAATACCATTGCAGTATCAAGTCAGCTGACTCATACTCCAACAAAACCAATTGAGGGACCTTAACTGCAGAGGCGGATCCATAAATTAAACTTGATGAGTTCGACTTGTAAGATTCTTAGCACTCGACTAATTTTACTTTTAAAATTATTGGTTCAAATCTCCCCACAAAGGTAGGGGTAAGGTCGGGGTAATCCTACGCTCTCCGGACCCCACTTGTGGGATTACACTAGGTATGTTGTTATTGGGTTCAAATCTAATATTCTCCATTGTTTCAGTTTATGTGACCCTATTCCCTTTTTAGTCTATTCCAAAAAGAAAGATTCCTTTATAGATTTGGGAATAGTTTAACTTAACATCCTGTTTTACCCTTGTTGACAAGTTTTTGTTTCCACATAAATGTTATGTCATGATTAAGATCACAAATTTCAAGTCTTAATTTTTCTTATAAACTCTGAGCCCAATCAAAAAGGTTTATATAAAATAAAACGGAGGGAGTATTTATTGAATTTTTAATAGAGTTTTGTAAATAAAACTATGTTATGCATCGAAAATATTAGGTTCGAATGAACCCGTCGCCGATGTGCTACATCCGCCCTTGCTCCACTGCAAACTCTGTATTAAGATGGAATATGATACTTTCTGATGTGAAAAGAATAAAATTTATTGAAAGATTTAAAGCTGATACAATCTTTTTAATTTCAATGAGCTACAAACTTGAACAAGATATTCCATTTTATAGAAAAGAAAAAAATTGAACAAGATATTCGATACTTTGACATGTTACGCAGAGATATTGCCAACATGTTAGTTTTTATAGGACATATATAGCATGATAATTAAGCCCAAAACAAATTTTAACTTAATTAACTCCATTTGACTAATTTCTACAAATTGATGCCAAATACATTTCATTTGTTAATCATCAAAACTTTAGAAAATTCAACAAGTACTTACGCATTATTGAAAGCTTAACACAACTGATATAAGTAATCAAGCAGCAACCAAGAGTCGATAGTCTCGTTCCACCTTGTGGTAATAACTGACAAACTGGAGCCTAGATAACAGACACTGCATCTTTGTGTCAGTTTGTTCATCCCCTGGTTGTACCAAATTAGCATCCAGAACCTTATGAATTCCACTTGGAAAAAAGTCACTAACCCTGCACCTAACAATTTTGCAATGCCAAAATCACTAACATGGCCAACCATTTCTTGATCTAGCAAGACATTGCTTGGCTTCAAGTCACAATGCACCACAATTGTTGAATAGCCACGGTGGAGATAGACCATTGCAGATGCAACATCTATCATTATATCTAATCTCTGCATCATGTCTAAGAAAAAGTTATGAGAGTATAGCCATTTTTCAAATGTCCCATTTGGCATGTATTCCAATACTAAGGCTTTGAAATCAGGGTTGGAGCAACTAGTGATGACTTCAGTAAGATTTCGATGGCGGAGGTTGCGCAACATTTCACATTTGGTATCAAAACTTGAATGCACCCCCCAATTGCACATTGAATACCTTTGCTGCCAATAGAGTACCATCCTTAAGTATCCCTTTTTAAACCATGTTGAAACTCCCATTACCAAGCAAGTTGCTTTCGTTGAATCCTTCTGTTGCTTGTTCAAGTTCATAATAGGAAATTCTTTCATGCCCTTTTACTAGGCACACATCTGCTTGACCTGCATTCTTCTTTATCTTTCGCAATCTTAATAACACATATGCAAGCGCTAATGCAAGAAATAGCAGACCCACACCCAAAGGGATGTACAAAATCAAGACTGCCGTTTTCCTTTTCCTCTTGGGAGATTTGATGACGCATGGTGACACCTGAAACTTAGGACCACCACAGAGTGCATCATTGGACAAGAAAGATTGACCTGTGGCATTTGCAAAAGGACCACCGGTGGGAATCTCTCCACCGAGTTTGTTAAATGAGAAGTTCAGGTTCTTGAGATACACAAGAGCTTCTAACGACTTTGGAATTTTCCATTAAGATTGTTATAGGACAAATCCAAGAATTCCAACGACAACATTTTCCCAAATGAATCTAGAATAGGCCCATGCAGTCCATTATGTGCTAGAGAGAGACTAGTCAATTTATCTAGATCCCCTATAGTGCTAGGAATGTTACCTGAAAATTCATTTTTTGACAGATCGTTGAGTGTTGCAGCCTTGAAATTTCCAATCTTCAGATGAATTTGCCCACTTAACAAATTGGATGAAACATCAAATTCTATGAGATCTTGAAGGCTCCCCAAGCTTGCAGGTAATCTTGAATTCAGCCTGTTGTAAGCTAGATGAATTTTCCTCAAACTGGTAACATTCCCTAAGCATGGTGGCACAGAACCAGAAAACTGATTTCCTGACAAGTTGAATGCACCAAGATTATTTAAATTGCAGATAACATCTGGTATGGTTCCTTCTATCTTGTTGTTATCTAGGTAAAGTTCTTGAAGGTTCAACATGCCATGGATAGTATTTGGAATATATCCAGTGAACTCATTGTGAACCAGATTCATCCTTGTCACTCCAGTAAGATTACCAATTTCTTTAGGAATGATTCCCTTCAGATTACAACCCTCCTTCAAAAATTTGTAAAGAGTCAGATAAATTACCTACAGATGCAGGAAAAAACCTATCTATTGGATTCCCAGCAAAACTTACTACTCTTAGTTTCCTACAATTCATCAAAGATGTCAGAAAGCTCAATGTTGAATCACTGAAAAAATTATTGAGCTGCAAATTCAGAAGCTCAAGGTATTCTAAGTTACCAAGTGATTCAGGAATTCGACCAGTGAAAGAAGAATTTGAGATAGTAGGAGAGATAGAACCACTCAAATTGTTAAATCCACAGTAAAACAATTCTAGGCTGGGCATTCCAAGATATATTGCTGCAAGAGCAGTTAATGTAAAGAATGGATCTTGGGCCTAACCCTACAAGCTAGCTTTTGGCGTTGAGTTAGGCCCAAGATCCATTCCTTACATGGTAACAGAGCCAGACTCATTTCAATTCTTTGCTACACTATTGCACAATAAAAAAGAGTTCATAACACTAAAAAAATAATAGAATTTACAAGTGACATGACACCTACATATCAACGATTTTGTAAGACTATTCATAAAGCATAGATTCACAAGTTTCCTCCCACAAGGAAATGTATTGACCATGATCTTCCATTAACATAACTCCATCATACATTTGAGAAAACTCTGTTGTATCATTAATTTAAACTCGTCATCAATTTCATCTTCGGAATAATTATCCATGAACCATATACTCTTGTCATCACTAGGATTAGAACATTCCATCTCTGAATCAATCCATTCAAATTCAAGATCAGAAGATGTTGAACGACTCTCCGTTAATGAATTTGAACCATTTATCTGAACCGGAGAAATTTCTGCTTCCAAAGACTTGATCACTTGTCTGATCTTTTGTTCATCACTTTCCTCAATCTCTGATTCTTCAAGAAATGACATGAGAATATCAGTATCAATATTTGAGATTCAACATCACTTAAGTCATCATAAGTTGTAATGTCTGAACTTGACATGTTATGCAAAGGAGAAATGGTAGTAAGAAAAGAATGGTAGAATTTTAGCTGCTATGGGAATATAGAGAATGTGAATGACAATGTGTTAACAATGGATATAGTTATACAGGGCCTATAAATATGCAGATGAAAAGGCAACAACTTGATCCTACCACATGGACAGATCAGTTGATGATCCAACAAATCAGGTGCAATCTTAGATTCTAAAATTGATAGATACCATATTTTCATAATATTCGTGTACTAGTCTATATTTGGATGTGTGATGCTGAATTGTCCTCAGAGTAAACTGAATAAAACAAAGTTGTCTTAGTAATAGAAATTATTTGCACTGTCAGTGTTAATAAACTTAAATTCCTTGCTATATATGATGTTTAACGCAATTTTAGTTCTCGTGCAAGAATATGGATGGGACCTTACTCATATTTAGTTCTATTAGGATCCAACGTAACCGTCGTGAAAAATGTAAGAAAAGAGTTTGCAATTGCAATGAAACTTATGATATTTTAGTTAAGTGCCCCTTCACTTGAGCAAATCCACCCCCCAAACCCAACCACCAACAACAACAACAAATACAATTAGACATTATAGGTGATATATATTAGTCATCTCTTAGCAAATTTTATAATGATGGCAGGGCCATTCAGCAGAAGGAAGCTTCATAGAAATGAATCTTAATTAATTGTTAATAAAGAAATCATATTTATGTAAGGGTCAAATAAGTAGACAGCAGAGAGACAGTACCTATGAGATATATGGATATTATAGGCTTCATAATTAAATGATTTGGTAACTAGCCGAGTGAGACAATCATTGAGCAATAAAGTTTTTGAAACATGAAATATTATGGTATAAGTTGAACTGTTGAAGCATTGAAAATTTTAGTACTTGTATCTTTATATTTGAACAGCAATGTCAATAATATAAGTTTATTCTGGTAAATTTTCTAGTGCCAGTTAAAGATGCCATTTGTATAACAAATCTTAAACTCTGTAAAGAAAAGCAGTCTGATTTTGATTTGAACTTGGTAAAATCCTTGTCTATGTTATGAATTTTTTTCTTCCAACGAGCTATGTACATCAACAACTTCGTCTGTATTAGCACACATTATCGGTCTCAAGTCCAGATAAAGAAGAATGGTTGCAGTACTCTGACGAATAACGTAAAACTAGTCAATTCAGGATGAAATTCTCGTTATGAATATTGTTATGACGTGCTAATCTAAACACGTGTTACAACGGCACATGTTGAATGAAAATATATGGTTGGGAGGAAAAAGTTTACAAAAATTGGAGCCTAAAAACGAGGATCCCTATTCTCTTAAGTTGCTATGTTTTGAAAAGTCTTGTTAGGTAGGGTAATTATTTAAAAGTGTCTATAAAAATGATAATTAGAGGTCCTATTTGTCATATGGTGTAAAATTCTCTTAACAAAAACACTTCTTCTTGCGTAACTGATCCCAATTTTATACCCTGAAAACAAGAAAAGAACAAAAAAGTTTGGGGTGTGAATATGGTATTACAATCATTCTTCTTTCTTGCAACGGAAGTTATATATTATGAAACTAATTAAGGAGATTACTTAATGAAATAGGAGTAAACAAGAGTTAAAATATTTTTAAAAATATCTTTAGCACTGATTATATATTACTTTTCCTTTTTTTCACATACAAAAGATTCGTTTAGCTGGAATAGAATCCTACTTTTAAGTTACCATAGTCTCTCATTTTACTAAAAGATAGGAGTAATATACATCATGTCTATCCCAAATTTACAGTCCTAGTTCACAGTCATATAACTGGGGAAAGTCATAAATATTCCTACATAAATCAAAATCTATATTTTCTAGGACCAAAATTCCAAATATACATAGAAGGTATAGTAGCTATTTTCTTGTATTACCACTGAGTACTCTACCACTAAACAAATCAAAGTTGAAGAAGAAGATCAAGACTTGATTAGCAATCTTCATGATCAACTCTTATGTTCAATAATTTCATATCTTCCTACAAAAGAAGCCATAACAACAAGCACATATTCAAAACGTTGGAAATTCCTATGGAAGTCCTTAACTGGCCTTTCTTTCCCTCGACGACGACGACAACAACAACAACATTCAACACTAGCACCATCCGTCGTGGACAACATTCTTTCGTCACAAATTGGCAATGTTATCGAATTTTTTCACATTGCATTACCTCCCACAAGATTGGAGCGCGTTTAACAACAACAACAACAACATGCAACGATGGATAGAGTTTCTCAAAAACGAAAAAAGACTATGTTCTAAGTAATGCTTCCCCCTTTAAAGGTGGCGTCAACGTTAAAACCCTAAAACTCACCCGCGCCACGCTAAAGAACAACGAAACCCTAGCCGACATTATCGGGAATTGTGCCTCCTTGGAGAATTTGAGCCTTCGTGCTTGTTATAATAAGAAGGAGCAATTTAATATCCACATTCACCATGAGAAGCTCAAGATGTTAGAATTCAATGATATTCTCATAATGAAATTTTGTCTAATATGTGAAAGCCTAAATGAGTTGGCGTTTCAACATTCTTCTTATTCCTCAAAACAATCTAATCATATTCAATGTCCAAACATTCGGATCATCCGGACCAATAGCCATGACTTGCTGGATTGGTGCATTGGTTTGAGGGTAAGTTTTTTTTTTTCTCGTGTTGGTACTGTTATTTCTTGTGATTGTTATTGCTTTCATTTTTGTATTTCCTTTTTCAAATTGCTTTGAAATGCTTTACTTAAGCCAAGGATTTATCAAAAAAATTCTCTGTCTTTAAGAGTTAGGGATAAGGTCTTTCGTACACTCTACACTCTCCAAGCCCCCACCAATGGAATTACATTGCATATGTTGTTATTATTATTATTTTGTTTTTTGTTTTTTGTTTTTTTGTTTATACCTGCATAATTTCTTTGGTATCCGTTATTTGATGAAATGATTCAATTCCATAGTGCTCACTTTTGTTACCATACTATTTTAATTTTGATTGTTTTTTATTTTACGAAATATGTATAAAAGAATGTGACTTACTTTTGTAGGAGTTCTCAAATCTTTATACTCAGGGTGTGTGGGTCGGAAGGAAAACAGTATGCAGAAAATATTTTCACCAAACAATAAGTCATTTTTTGGTAACCAAACACTCCATTGGAAGGTGTTTTTTTATATAATTAACTTTTATACCAAGGGACAATATTTACAAAGCAAATAAAAAAAACCCAGAAGTTGGACATACTCCCAACTTGAGAAACAAACCCCTGCCCAAATACAACACCTATACCCCTTACAGATGCTCACCATTATAGCACTTGCCGTGCGATACCCTGCCAGTTCAACAACCTTGTCCATATCGAAGCAGAGAAAGAGCATTAAAAGAACAGGTGCTCTAGGGTCTCATCAGCTGAGTTGCACAGTACACAAGCCTTGTCATTTGTCACTCCCCATTTTGCCAACCTCTCTCTTGAATACAGCTTTCCATGAGCCACCATTCTCAGTATAAAAATCCATTTAGGACAAGCAAGCTTATTACATTCTAGTCTCCTCCAAGTGACTTTTGTGAAGGTCCCTCTCATCTTGTGGTACAACATTTTGATGGAGAAGGAGTCCAAATTCAGAATATCTTCATGTGAATAGCCAGCTTCCTCAAAGTATTCTTGCGCTTTCATGATCTTCCTAACAATCAATTGAAAGGTGAAAAATGAATTTCTCCAATAGTGTTTCTAAATTTTAGAAAGGGTTGAATAATGAGCCATCACGAAAGTATTTTTCTTTACACCAAATACACTGAGTATGTTTGATCAAACTGCTGAAATCAGCTTATTTTGAAATGTTCTTTCTTATAAAAAAAATGAATCCATAAAAGTATTTTTGTTTGACCAATATTTTTAAAAGTTCTTTTAAGTCGAAATCACTTAGTTTTGGAGAAACTGTTATTTTCAGCTTCAGCTTAAAAACTCATTTAATTTGGTACACTAAAAAATACTCATTTCTTCATCAAAAACTTGGTCAAGCAGCTTCATTCTTTAAACACCTTTCAAAAGCTCGACCACACAGACTATAAGTCCCAATACTAAGTAAATGCAATCATACCTCTCTTTAATAGTAATCCTTTATAAGAATATTTCACTTTAACAATCAAGCTTTCTTTGAAAATATTTATTCAAATTATGTTGTATGAGCATTGAGGTTGAGGAGGTTATGAGTGTTATTCGCAGGATGCGAAGGGGATGAGCGACCGGGCCTGATGAGATCCCAGTGGAATTTTGGAGGAGCGCAGGCATGACAGGTTTGGAGTGGTTGACTGAGTTGTTAACGTCATTTTTAAGACGGCGAGAATGCCCGAAGAATGGAGGTGGAGTCCAATGATCCCTTTGTATAAGAACAAAGGTGATATCAGAGTTGCAACAACTATAGGGGTATCAAGCTGCTAAGCCACACAATGAAAGTATGGGAAAGGGTCGTGGAGATGAGGGTGAGAAGAGGCGCGTCTATTTTCGAGAACCAGTTTTTTTTATGTCGGGGCGTTCGACCACAGAAGTCATCCATCTTATTATGAGGTTGGTGGAACAGTATAGAGAGAGGAAGAAAGACTTACATATGGTTTTCATCGACCTCGAGAAGGCATACGACAAAGTCCCTAGGGAGGTTCTATGGAGATGTTTGGAGGTTAGAGGTGTACATGTGGCGTACAGTAGGGCGATCAAGGATATGTATGATGGATTCAAGACTAGAGTACGGACAATAGGAGGAGACTCGGAGCACTTTCCAGTGATGATGGGGCTGCACCATGGATCAGCTCTTAGCCCATTCCTATTTGACTTGGTGATGGACGGACTGACGCGACAAATCCAATGGGAGGTACCATGGTGTATGTTATTCACAGACGATATAGTCCTGATTGATGAGACTCACAGCGAAGTGAATGTCAAGCTGGAGGTTTAGAGACAGACTCTGGAGTCTAAAGGGTTCAGGTTGAGTAGGACTAAGACAAAATATTTGGAATGCAAGTTCAGCATCGAGAGCGACCCTGAGATAGGCGTGGAGTTAAGTCTTGGTACTCAGGTCATTCCAAAGAAAGGAAGCTTCAAGTACTTATGGTCTATTATCCAAGGGAATTGAGAGATTGATGACGATGTCACACATCGTATTGGGGCAGGGTGAATGAAATGGAGGCTCGCATCTGGAGTCTTGTGGGACAAAAAAGTGCCACCAAAACTTAAAGGCAAGTTCTATAGGGTGGTGATTAGACCGACTATGTTGTATGGGCGGAGTGTTGGCCAGTCAAGACTTAGCACATACAAAAGATGAAAGTTGCGGAGATGAGGATGCTGAGATGGATGTGTGGGCATACAAAGAGAGATAGGATTAGAAATGATGATATCCGGGAGAACGTGGGAGTGGCCTCGGTGGATGATAAGATGCGGGAAGCGAGATTGAGATGGTTCGGGCATGTGCAGAGGAGACACACAGATGCCCCAGTGCGGAGGTGTGAGAGGTTGGCTATGGACGGGTTCATGAGGGGTAGAGGTAGGCCGAAGAAGTATTGGGGAGAAGTGATTAGACTGGATATGGCGCATGTACAACTTACTGAGGACATGACCTTAGATAGGGGTTGTGGAGGACACAGATTAGGGTAGAAGAGTAGTAGGTACTCGAGCGTAGTCCTACTTATGCTTACAAATTGATAGTTGTAGTGTTATTACTGTAGGCCCGATTAGCCTATCACACTTATAGGCACAGTATTGCTTTATAATCCATTGTAGTTTGATTTCTGGTGCTATGTGTTCTTTAGTATATTTTGTTTAGCTTATTTAGTTGTGTTAGCTACTGCTCCATTTTGTTCGAATACACTCTATACTGCTTTAATTCCTTAACTGAGTCTGACCATTTCTCTTGCTTTACTCTTTTGCTTTGTTTTGATTCCCTTGCTTGTGATTATGCTTTGTCTTGAGCCGAGTGTCTCCCGGAAACAGTCGCTCTACCTACCAAGGTGGAGGTAAGGTCTGTGTACATTCTACCCTCCCCAGACCCAGGTGTGGAATTTCACTGGGTATGTTGTTGTTGTTGTTAAAATAACATTTCACTATAGCAGTCAGACGAAGCCGTTATAGAGAGGTTTGATGTATTCATTTATTGTTGATCTATCCTGCAATCTCGAGATTTTGAACGCTACAATTATGGAATCCCTTTCATGGAGGTGCTTGTGTTATGTACCACCTTAGACTTGAACTCCATGAGTGGCAACATTGTGCTTAGCTTCGTCTTTAGGGTGTGGAGCTATCTTCCAAAGCTTGACATCACTAATAAGGTTGGTATATTACTATTATTATTCACAATGAATTGATAATAGATCTAGACTATCCTATGTATTACTTTCGACTTGAATAATGTATATATGTAAAAAAAAAAAAATAGTACTCCTTTCTTTCCAATTTATTATACAAATAGTGCTTACTGGACATTTTTCGGTCCTGTTTTTTGAAAAATAATTATTGTTATGAAGTTTCAAATTCCACAAGGTAATAACTTTCACTGGCCACTTTTAGGCCTAATCTTTGAAAAATCATCACAGTTCTGGAGTTTCAAATTCCAATAGATAATAGCGCTCATTTGTCACTTTTCATCCCTATCTTTAAAAAAAAATAGCCATAGTTTTGGAGTTTTTTACAAGGTATTTTACTTGTGAAATTTGAAATTCTGTGACATTGATTATTTTTCAATTACAGAGACTGAAAGGTGGCCATTTGTGAATTTTGCCCCAATTTATGTGACCTAATTCCTTTTTAGTCTGTTGGAAAAAGGATGATTCTCTTTCTATATTTGGAAACAATTTAACTTACACTTCTCATTTTAGCTTTAGCGATAAGTTTTTATTAACCACATAAATGTTATGCTGTGTTCAAGATTACAAGTTTCAAAAGACTTAACACAAATGTTATGTTATATTTAAAACCATAATTTTTTTTTCTTTTCTTGAGTAGGCTCCTCATCCAGCTAAATAGGTTCAGATAAGTTGAACATAAGTATACAATTGATTACATCACACTACTAATTCTGAACGCACTGATGCGGGTTGACACAACTCTAAATTCTGAATCCGCCCTGCCTCTTGAGCATGTGTATTGGAAAAAGAAAGAGTTGTCAAATAGTTTTACTCACCATCTGAGATTTATGAGGATTAGAGGATTTACTGGAACAGAACGTGAAATCAGACTTATAACTCATGTTATAAAATATGCTTCTGTGTTGGAGAAGTTAGTAATTCAGTGCAGTGATTTTGTTTCAACACAAGGAGCAGCAGCTACTATGGGATTACTGTCAGTGCCCAGAGCCTCTATTAATGTGTCTATAGTCTTGAATATGCCTGGAAATTATTGATATTTATTTGTTATATCCAACGAGTAATTGATTAGTTTTAGTATGAGCAGTCAGTGATAATTCATATAGTCGACCCTGACTTATTTGGATTGAGACGTTGTTATTGTTATCGTAATAAACATGAAATACATGCATGTTCATTCACAGTTCACTTATGGATGATTTTTTCTTTTAACTATTGCATATATTTCATCCTGTATTAGTTGCTTTACATGGTATATTGAACTAGATTCTGATTCTTTGTTACTTGTATTTCTCAGGGCTAGAATTAGTATTTTTATCGGCGTTTGTTTTCTAATTTTATGTGATATATAGGCATAGTAATCAGTTTCTTTACTAAAGCGCAATGTATTGAAAATTGAATGACCATCTGTGAAACTAACACACAAGGAACTAATTCCAGGATTAAATTTTAGATGAAGTTTATCCCACGTTTGGTTGGGTTAAAATCGCGGTATAACTAATCCCGGGATTAGTTATTCTGGGATTGTAGTGTTATTTTTATTCCTGTGGGGGTGGAATAACTAATCCTGTGATAACTTGTTACCAACCAAAGGACCTAAGTACAATACCATACAAGAGATTTTGCACCACTGATATAAGACTTCTTTAAAAGGGTTATTGTACAGGACTGTATTTTGAGAACTAATTGCCATATGAGCTTCTAACTCTCTATCCCTAAAGTATCATATTACATCTTAATATTTAATCTAAAATACAAGTGGTCACACAAAAATGAAAAAAAAAAAGATCAAAAAAATGGCCTCCTTATTTAGATGCATATCCTAGTCGGGGCTTCATTCATAGATACAGCTGCCATAACCTGTAATTGTCAAGATTCCATGATTGATCAATCACCAATGTTGCATAATACCATCAAGATTGCATATTTTGCATTTCTAAAGAAGATAGATGTTAGTGGAAAGTAACCATTCCATCTCTTCCAGTTTAGTGACCTTATTTCCTTATTAGTCCACTGTATAAAGATATAATCTTTAAATTTGGAAACAATTTCACTTTAAATTTTCCATTTTGACCCTTAATGAGGAGCTTTCAAGGCCACATAAATGTTATGGCATGCTTTAGACCAAAAAAGCTCCAAAAATATTTTAAAATGTTTTTTGTTAGAAATTTGTGTTGGGTCAAGATTCCAAAAGTGTTTATGCAGAAAAACTACTTGCACCCTAAAAAATTTGACTAAACACTTCAACTTTCTAAATAAATACTTGACCAATCAGGCTATAAGTATCGATTCAAACTGTGTTGAATCAAATTGTGTCACATAAAAATTCGAACAAAGGGAGTAATTAAAAAATACAAAAATAGACTTACTTGGATCTGTCAAGACAACTAAGGCGGAATTACCAAAGTGACAATTCCAATGGTTCCTTCCTTTAGCTTGATAATAAAGATTCATGGCAATAGAAGCATGGTTCATGAGATTATCTGGTGAAGAACAAGTGCAACCCTTTTGCAAGATCCTACAATCCACTCGAGAACATGCATAATTTATGTTTTCTTGTAGTGTTTTTTCATCTGATGAAGGTTTAGCCACACACCAAGTTTTCTGCAAAACCAATTAATGTAAAAAAAAAAAGATTAGTAAGTCCTTCCACTTATTGTTAACTTGTAATTTTCCTATTTAAGTGTATGTTTTTGAGTTGTTCAAGTTACCTGTTCATTTGCTAACACCAATGCCCTCACTGCAAAAAACAAGAATGGGACAGTAATAAGTACTAGTATCATTAAATTTTGGTAGAATGGACCACGAACGTCTATGTTGTTTGGATTCTCCAAAAATGTTATTGTATCAATGTCAAATTCTCTAAAAATACAATATATTTGGAGGATCCGACACGCACTTATCAACATTTTTAAAGAGTCGTCCAAGCAACGTAGGCCAACATTAAAGATAAGGCAATAAATTGCACCGATAGTATAAAAACATGTTTTACACTGTCATCAACTACCAGACAGACACTTTAACTATCATTGTGATCAAATAGACACGTCTTGTTGGTAAAGTGTATCTCATTATAAATCTCTTTAGTTGACATGGTAAAATGCACGTTGTACACTCAAATTTGAGCGCGTAAAATCCTTTAAATTTGAACATGTGAAACCATTTTAGGTAAGTAATTCAGTCGCAGATATACAATATATGTAGATTCTGCAAAATCCAGTAATTTTAGCACAAACCTATATATGTGATGAAAATTTCACTAAACATATACATATACACTGAGAAAGCATAAGTGGATTGTGAGTTTTGTGGCAAGCCAGAGGTCACCATAACCCATAAAGTTCAAATTCTGGATCTGCTTCGAATGTTCTGGGATAAGAATTTAGCAATTCCTTATCCTTTTTTCGTTACTAATTCTTGGATAAGTTATCCTATGAATAAAAATAGTATTGGGATAACTTATTCCATCCCATAAGTTATCCCATGATTGTAAAGAAACTTCTTCTTTTTAGAAATATGCAATGTTATACCAAACCATCAATAAGAAATAATTTTCAGGATAACTAATCCCAACATACATATTCCCAGCATTACGTATCCCCGCATAATTTGTTTTAAAAACCAAACGACCCCTAAGTGACCAAGTTAGATGACTTGAATCCTTAAAATAAATGAACACTAAGTATATATATGAGAAATGAACAAAATAACATGTCTAAATCAAATTGTCAAAAGTTAGATGCCTCTGTTTTTTTCCTAGGGAAAAGAGTTAAAATGTTTATGTACAAACCTGAGATGTGGGACAAAAGTAGGAAAAGGATGACAGTTGCTTTAGCCATAGATGATAATAATGAGTGTTGTACTTGTTGAAAATGAGAGAAAAACAGACTATGCTTCAAATTTGCAGAGAAACTGATGTTTGAAGTAATTGTTGGGGTTTTCAGTGAGGAAAAGGTACAACATTTTAAGGAGAGGAAAAGGCAGAAGCTTAACTAACGGCTATATTACTGAATTTGAGAGCCGTTACAACTTAAGTGGACTCTATATGATGCTATTTTGACTTTATTACTAACTTGTAGTGCTATTTCTAATTATTAAAGAGACATCACTGTTATTTTATATGCAAATTGTCTTTTTATATTCTAATAATCAAAAGCTAGCTAATTTTACTAATCGTTTGGGTTGTGGTATTTGGTAGCGATGGTTGTATGGTCGGAGTGGTGGTGGTGATGGTTGGCAGTGGTGGTGATTGTGATGATGAAGGTGGTTTTGATGGTAAATGGCTGATAGTTGTGGTTGGAGATGATGATATGGTGATTGGTAACGATGGTGGTAGAAGTAGTTGGTAGTTATGGTTGATAGCAGTGATGGTTTGATAGCAGTGACTAATAGCGATGGTGGTAGTGGTTGTCACTAATGATAATTGTGAGGGTGAAGGTGACCGGTTCATCGGTGACTGACATCGATGGTGGTGATTGTGATGGTGGAGGTGGTTGGTAATAGTTGTTTTGCAATAGTGGTGATGGTGCTTGTGTAGTGATGGCTGGTTAGTGGCGGCAACGGATGATGTAGTGGTTGTACAATGGTGGCTGGTGGTGGTTGTGTACAATGTTGTAAAACAATCATTTTTAAAATTTATTAAATTCAGATCTATTTACTCATGAGGTGACCGAATCTTAATAAAATAAATGCAAGGGTTCAGACCTGCATAAACTGTAATCAAATGAGGCTTAAGTTTAATCCCATGCTATAAATTAGGATTACTTCACTTTCTCATTCGCATACTCGTCTCACTGAATCATTAATGCATATACAAACAATCTTAAAATTAAATTTGCAAGATTTTCTTCAAAACCCTTATACTTATTTTAAAGTATGATCTTAAAAGAATTAAAAATGAATGGACCACATTGAACAAAGAAACTGAAAAGTTGTAACAATGATGGAAGCATCCAAGTACATGCAGTGCAGAAATATAATTTTAAATGCCCCACCATTGACTCAACCAGAAAAGAAAAAAAATCAGCTTGTAATTTGTGGTGTTGTACAAAAAATGCAAGCTGTGACTCGTGACAACCTATTAATATATAATTAGTATTATAGTTGATTTAGGGTGCGTTCTATGGATTTAACTTAACTTATTATTTTAACTTGAATTAATTATGATATATATAATTGATAAATTTATATTAATTCTAAATTTACTAACTCTAAATTCTAAACTCGTATATGTAAAGTAATAAATTTATATTAATTCTAAATTCTAAACTCATCTATCTAAAGTAGCATAGATTAGAGTCGGAAAGCAAGAGATAGTGAAACACAAAAACATAGGTAATTTTGTTCATTTACTTAAATTTTAGTGGATGAAGTTACTTGATTATGCCGACGACAAATAATAAAATGATTGTGTGCGAGTGGGATGAGAAAATACAAATTTAACATGTTTTTTTTTTATTTTTCCATATGCAAATATCGTTGTCCAGTTGGTTAAAAGGCCAATTTCGTAGATGTAAATTTTTGTTCAGCGATCGAAATAACTGATTCAAATACCAAAAATACAAAATAAAATAGTCGATAAGCGTGTAACATGACCACAATACCACTACTATAGAAAGAAAAAATAGGCAAGACATGATGGAATAAGGTCAGAGAGAATTGCATCTTCTTTGAATGTCTTTGTCGAGCTGGTTCAAAGGCCAACTCGTCAATGTAAAATCAGGTGTATAACCACTAAAAAGATACAGATAAATATTACTATTACCCAATATTACTCATATCTTGTGTATAACCACTAAAAAGATACAAAAAAACATTACTATTACCATGCATATAATAACATGTGCTACTACATATTATAGTAATGAAAAAAATGTATATTTATCAATTTTCTCCGTAATTTTGATTCATCATCAATGATATTTCACTCGCCATAAAGCACTAAATCATGCGGTGCAATGAATATTAGATATCTGCCTATTACAAATAATGCAAACTCACGTTTACTAACTTTCATTCTTTTGTGTATGTCATTGAGTAATGTTGAGTAATCCAAGTTAATTGGAAACTTAACATGGTATTGTGGTGGAATACTATAACGAAAAATATTATTATCATGAAGAATCTCTCCTTTCCAAAATAAAGAAATCTTAACAGTTGAAGGAGGAGACACTATTTTTTTATGAACTTTGGAGTTTGATAGTTTTATCAAGAACAATTTTGATGACTTAAACATATGAAATGGCTAAGTCTTTACCTCATCCAAAATTCATGTTAAATAGAAAAATGAATGGGTTCTTGCAATAATTATCATAGTATCATGTCAAATCAAGTACAAATGGGTAGTGAATAATTGATTGTAAAACGCAATAATTTATTGTGTAATTGGACTAAAAGTGACAATTTAAAAAACGTGGGTTGCCTAGGGTTATATTAACCCCTTTTGCGCAAGATTTATCATTGTTTTTTTGTTGGGATATTTTTGTTCACTTGCTCAATTTGTGGGTCATTTAAGTTCCGGACTCAACTTACTTGCACATGGTGTTTACACCAAACGAATAAATGCATGACATATGTTTGTATATAAATTTTAACTATTTATTTGCAAACAACAACAACAACAACATACCCAGCGAAATCCCACAAAGTGGGGTCAGGGGAGAGTAAAGTGTACGCATACTTTACCTCTACCTTGGTAGGTAGAGCAGTTATTTTCGAGAGACTATCGGCTCAAGACAGAGCACAAGTAAAGCAATAACAAAAACAAAGCAAGAGAAACAGTTAGATCCGGTCAGAAAATTTTTAAAGCAGTATGAAAATGTTTGTATCAAAGGCAAATAATCCATGATAGCGCATTCCGAAAAAGTAAGCAGTAACTAGCGCAGGTAAATAAGCTAAATAAAGTACACTAAAGGACACATAGCAACAGAAATCAAACTACAGGAGACTATAAAGTAATACTGCGCCTATTAGTATGATAGGCTAAGCGGACCTACAATAATAACACTATAACTACCAATTTGCAAGCGTAAGTAGGACTATGCTCGACTACCTACTATCCTTCTACCCTAATATGCGTCCTCCACAACCCCTATCTAAGGTCATGTCCTCAGTAAGTTGCATATGCGTCATATCCCGTCTAATCACCTCTCTCCAATACTTCTTCGGCCTAACTCTACCCCTCATGAACCTGTCCATAGCCAACCTCTCACACCTCCGCACTGGGGCATTTGTGTCTCTCCTCCGCACATGCCCAAACCATCTCAATCTCGCTTCCCGCATCTTATCTTCCACCGAGGCCACTCCCACTCTGTCTCGGATATCATCATTTCTAATCCTATCACTTCTTGTATGCCCACACATCCATCTGAGTATCCTCATCTCCGCAACTTTCATCTTTTAGATGTGCAAAATCTTGACTGGTCAACACTCCGCCCCATACAACATAGTCGGTCTAACCACCTCCCTATAAAACTTGTCTTTAAGTTTTGATGGCACATTTTTATCGCATAAGACTCCATATGCGAGCCTCCATTTCATCCACCCTGCCTCAATACGGTGTGTGACATCGTCATCAATCTCTCCATCCCCTTGGATAATAGACCCGAGGTACTTGAAGCTTCCTTTTTTTTGGAATGACATGAGTACCAAGTCTCACCTCCACATCTGGTTCAAGGGCGCTATCGTTACCGAACTTGCACTCCAAGTATTCTGTCTTGACCCTACTCAGCCTGAACCTCCAAGGCATTTAAGTTCTGAGTAGCCGGGTTGCACGAATCAACTTTATTCTCAACTGATTTCATACCCACACCCCTTTAGACTGTCTCCAAACGTCCAACTTAGCGTTCATTCCGCTACGAGTCTCATCAATTAGAACTATGTCGTCTACGAATTATAATTAATTAATTCATATTTTTATTTTATTAGATCACTTAATCATCATAAATTGAATTTATTTGATATTTATACCTGATGGTTATATTCTCTCCCCGAATAAGATGACCTTAACAATAGAGTAATAAGTAATTTATTATAGTCACTTTTGTATGTTTCCTAATTCAAAATCTTACAAAAACTCAAAAACGCCACCTTATCTTTTGAATTATTGAAAAGAAGACCATGAAATTTCATCAAATTTAAAAGGTGACCATGGCCGTATAAAAAAACCGTACCACTCAAAGCACAGTGAACGGATAAAGTTTTTTTTTTTGTTTCTCTCTTTTTGCTTTTTTTTCTTTATAAAAACACCCCTATATTTCTCAAAACTCCTCTCCTTTCTCCTGTCGGTTCTTCCGTCTATCCTCTATCCATCGCCATTAGATCTTCGAAACCCATTAAGGGTTTGTTCTGAATTCACTGTTTGTGCAGTTTCTTTCAAAATTTTGGTACTTTTTTGCTCGAGTTATAGTTTTTTGTAGTAGTAATGTGAGAAATCTTTGTGGATGGGTAAGTTGGTAGTAGAGTTTTAACAGTATGTTTAGGTATTCCTGAATTGGGAAAAAACGACGACTTTTTTTGGGATTTTGACATACTAAGCAGCTGTCGGTAGTGCAATTACAGCTGAATTGGGCGAGAACGGCGACGTTTTGGCTTTGGTCTGATCTTTTTGTGAAAGGTTAGGCAAAAAAAAATTCAAGAAAATAGAAGTGGGTGCTGTATAGTTTTTTGAGATTATTGGTGTACTGGGTTGTTGGAATTTCTCAAAATTAAGATGCAACAAGATCATCGCAAGAAGGTTTATCTCTCTCTGAAAATTTGATTTTTGTTGTACTAAACTAGAGATCTTGAAGGAATATGAGGGTCTTGTTGTTAAAGTTATTTGCTTTTCGAGAGCGTTGAAGTGTTAATTAGCTCAACAATGTTTGTGTGAATTGGATATTTAAGTACCAAAAAGTAAAAAATTGAACTGAATCTAGCTGAAGGAATTTGGGTTTTGTGTCAGTTGAGATTCTCTTGGTCGTCCAGTTGCTTGATTTAAAGAAGCATAAGCTAAATAAAGCAGCTTTATTAGGGATATAATTATTTTGTTTTTGGAACTTGAGGATATGTAAGTTAATCACTTAACTAATCATCAGTTTTTTGGTGTTATTTTAATTTTTAATACTATTAAATCTCTAGCTGCATTACCCTTGAAGATTAGTACAAACATGGTTTAGCCCTTGAACATTATTACAAAAATGGTTCCAGTTACTTCTTTCTGATAGTTTGGAAGAAATCCTTTCTCCTCCTCAGAAAAAAAAAAGCAACCTTATGGCTCAGAAGGGGGACTAGATAGACATTTGGACATAGATTTGGTTGAAACTTGGAAGAAAAAGTTTTTGAAGTCGAAGTTGTGTTTGGACATGCATTTCACTTGAGAAAAAAGTTGAAATTTTGTTAATGGGACACTGAGTATGTTGCTGTTTGAAAACCAGGCCAGGACCAGTTTTTCAAACTAACCAAAATTTCATTCCAATGTGTAACCAAATAATGTTTTGAATTTTTTTATGAAAAAAAGGAAAATATCTTCTCCAAACGGCTCCTAGGATTCTTACTCTTTACTTCATGACAATTGGTCTGTTTGTTAAATGTGATCGAATTCTTAATGTTCTTGACTTTTTCTCCAATTTCTTACTACTTATTGACTTTTTCTTTAATGTTTCAGAATACCAAAGAAGTGGAGTTCTTTACAGAGTATGGAGAGGCAAATAGGTATAAAATTCTGGAAGTTATAGGGAAAGGAAGCTATGGAGTTGTTTGTGCTGCCATCGACACTCATACCGGAGAAAAAGTGGCAATTAAGAAAATAACCGATATATTCGAGCACACCTCTGATGCAATTCGGATTTTGCGCGAAATTAAATTGCTTAGACTTTTAAGGCATCCTGATATCGTGGACATTAAGAGAATCATGTTACCACCTTCAAAACGAGACTTCAAAGATATTTATGTTGTTTTTGAGCTTATGGAATCTGATCTTCACCATGTCATTAAGGCTAATGATGACTTGTCACATGAACACCATCGCTTTTTCCTATATCAGATGCTACGAGCACTGAAATATATGCACACAGGTAAATTTATATAGTGAATGTGGTAACTAGTCCTTTTCTTTATTCCCTCTTAGCGGGTATGAGGTTTCTCAATTTCCCATGTCTGACTTATTTGTGTTTGTTTCAGCAAATGTGTACCATCGCGATCTTAAGCCGAAAAATATATTGGCAAATGCAAACTGTAAACTCAAAATTTGTGACTTAGGATTGGCAAGGGTTGCATTCAATGATACTCCGACCACAGTACTCTGGACGGTATGCTTTCTTGAAATGTATTTTATTTGTTATTATCTTCAGTTTTGGATGTAATTTATTGACTTTTTGTCTTCTCACCATGCAGGATTATGTTGCTACAAGGTGGTACAGGGCTCCTGAACTATGTGGATCTTTCTTTTCCAAGGTAGTTCATACTAACAATGTGCCTTTTTCTTTGTCTTCTATTTAGTAATTTCTTAATAGGTGGTAGTTTTTCATGTATCAATGCACTCTACATCCCATCCAATACATCCATCCCCCAGGTCCTGGAAAAGGAAAAAAGGGTAGGAAGCGAACCACCACCAAAGATGGTGCACATAATTAGTTGAAGCGGAGAGTTGAGAGGAAATGACAAAAATGGTCCCTTATGTTTGAGGGTAAACCGTATAGTCCCTTAAGTATGAACTCAAACAGTTTTGGTCCTATAAGTTTGGAAAAAGTTAACAATTTTAATCTCCGTCAAATAATTTTTGTAGTTTCTATTATTTTTGATTGATTTCTAGAGTCTGGTGCAGCTTTTTGAGGTGTAATTTCTGCTATTTTCTTATATCTTTTTAGTGTCTAGTGCAGTTTTCTATGTTGCATATTTTAGGTTTCGATGGGTCTTTCTTGATGTTTATGGTTAAATCTCTCTTTTTCCCACTATTTTTGTCTAACGAACATAAATTGTTAAATATTTGATGGAGACTAAAAGTGTTAACTTTTGGCAAACTTAAATGACCAAAACTCTTAAGTGCATACTTAAGAGACTATTTTGAACCTACCCTCGAACACAAGGGACCATTTTTGTCATTTTTTCGGAAAGTTGACATGAATAATTATGTGTTCCGTTTGTTTGTTTGTCCGTCTTAGGATTGCAGGTTTGGTCATTCTGTAGTCAATCATTTTATGCACTAGGCCAGGGATAGAGCAATTATACAGTTAGTTGTTTTACCGGTTTTAGTTGGTTTAGATACCGTTGGAGTATCATGTGTACTCTTTTTTTCCAATAGCTATAGGAAGTGAAAAGGTACTTGTCCCACTCTTCTTGCAGCGTCTGATGCTGATACTGTTAGAAGCTGTGGTATTTTGGTAATTATAAGTGTTCTTGAGTGATGTGTAGATTAAAACCATTCTTGTTCAGGGAGGACTATTGAACTCTCCTGGAAGTTGAATTATCTATTCTTCAGGTAACTGTGTCAGGTCCTGCGTTTATTTTTCTGCAGGATTTTGCTGATGTTTTTGCAGATTTGTTTTCTAAATCTTTATATTGTGCTTGCATTTCCTTCAGTATACACCTGCCATTGATATTTGGAGTATCGGCTGCATTTTCGCAGAGGTACTGACAGGAAAACCATTGTTCCCGGGAAAAAGTGTTGTTCATCAGTTAGATTTGATGACTGATCTTCTTGGGACACCAGCAGCTGATACCATATCTGGGGTAAAAACCTGTCTATTTGTTTTTGGGAAAAGGGTCAAATTTACCCATCTACTTTTGAATATTGTTTACATTTAACAGAGGTTATACTTATATGTAGACAATATTCGAAAGTAGTGCAGTAAATTACTAAGTTTGACCCTTTTCCCATTGTCTTTTGGTGGATGAATGGATGTCACCCTTATCTTGCAACGCTATTTCATACTAATAGCGGAGCATCCTCTCTTGAGTGCAGGTTCGAAATGAGAAGGCAAGAAAGTATTTGACAAGCATGCGGAAAAAGAATCCAGTTCCTCTTACTGAGAAATTTCCTAATGCAGATCCTCTGGTGCTCCGACTGTTGCTGAGGTTGTTAGCATTTGATCCAAAGGATCGACCTACTGCTGAAGAGGTAATTTTGCCTCCAAATATATCCATGATTTTAACATTAGCATAAATGTATCCTTCTATTCTCATCCTTATCTTGTTTAGTAGTTGGTTCTGATTTTGGTTCTACTTGTTCCCCTCCCACCCCCACCCCACCCCACCCTCTTTTCTTTGGGGAAGTTACACATTTGGCCGGTCGGCCAAAAATAATTACATCTGCTAGCCAAATTTACAAAAAACTGTATAGTATTTTGTATCAAAAATGTATATTTTATGTATATCATACATTAATATACATTTGTTGGCTATTATTTTGGCGGGCGGTTATTTATGTCAAGTTCTCCTTTTCTTTCAGGCTTTGTCCGATCCTTATTTCAAGGGACTGGCCAAGATTGAGAGGGAACCTTCATGTCGACCAATCTCAAATCTGGAATTTGAATTTGAGAGGCGAAGAGTAACAAAGGAGGACATTAAGGAACTAATTTTTCGGGAGATATTGGAATATCATCCTCAACTTCAAAAGGATTACATGTCCGAAAATGATGGCACAAATTTTCTCTATCCTAGGTTCTAACACGCTCCTTGACTCATGATTATCTCTACTTTCAGTTGGCTCGTTTGATCTTATCTCACTTTGTGGAAGTTGTTTACATTTGCAGTGCAAGTGGTCAGTTTAGAAGGCAATTTGCTTATCTTGAGGAAAATAACGGTAAAAGTGAGCCAGTTATTCCTCTTGGTAGAAAGCACGTCTCTCTTCCACGGTAAGATTATACAGGATTTGTTTTGTCAACCCTTCATGTATGCTTCTCTTTGGAGAAAATGACAAAAATGGTCCCTTATCTTGGGTAGTAGGTTCAAAATAGTCCCTTAAGTATCACTAGAGCAATTTTGGTCCTTTAAGTTTGTCAAAAGTGTGCACTTTTGGTCTCTGTCAGATATTTACAACTTTCCTTCATGTATGCTTCTCTCTGTCTTTGTTCTTGTGTTGCTTATATTTCTTGAGAAGTGATTGTGATTAAGAAAGCAGGATAAGTTGCTTACAAAGTTTTAAAATTGTTCGAGTTCTTGGAAATAACACAAGTGTTTCATAGTGGGAAATACTTTCCTTCTTGCTGTCTCATATTCACACATGTTCCTAAATGTGTGCAGATCTGCGGTCAATTCCAGTACCATTCCCCCAAAAGCTAGGCAGAACATCCCTGTGTTTGATCATACACAAGTAACAGAAAAAGCAGCTACCGATAGAGTCGCAGAGAAAATCTCAGGAACTATACAAAATATTTCACGACCACCACATCGAGTCCATGCAGGTACAGTTAAACATGTATTTACCATTTGGTCTTCTAGCGGCCTATGAGATGTTATGTCAAATGCCTGTCGATGGAACAATGTCAATTATTTTACATGTGTAACTCAACTCAGTTATGGTAAAAAGCCAAGAAAATGACTTAAACTGGTCCTTTATCTTTGGTAGTAGGATCAAAATAGTCCCTTAAGTATCACTTGAACAGTTTTGGTCCCTTTAAGTTTGCCCAAAATAAGCACTTTTGGTCTCCGTCAAATTATTACCAAACTTTGATTGTTAAATTTAACCGGAGCTGTGGGGGGGAAATTAACCAGAAATTTCCATCAAAATTTTAGAAACCGCAACATAAAAAACTACACCAAACACAAAATAGACAAAAAATAACAAAAATTGCACCCTCAAAAAGACTCTTGAAAGAGACCAAAAACAACATAAACTACAAAATTTGTACTTCTAAATGTGATTTCCTGTTAAATAATTTTTATTTGCATAGTTCTGATTAAAGTGCCCACTTTTGGCAAACTTAAAGGATCAAAACTTCTTAAGGGACTATTTGGAATCTCTACTACCAATGATAAGGTGGACTATCTAAACTTATCCTCCCATGTAGTGGAGGGAATCAAAGGCGGATTAGACATGATCATGTCTACTCATAGCCTCGATGATTGTACGTATGTATTGCATGAATGTTGTAAAGGACTTTGTTCACATTTATGTTTATTGGATTGTTCTCTACCTATCAAGGTGGAGGTAAGGTCTGTGTACACTCTACCCACTCTACCCTCTCCAGACCCCACGTTGTGGGATTTCACTGGGTATGTTGTTGTTGTTCTCTAATAGTCATTCTATCCGTTTCAGCCAAACCTGGGAGAGTTGTAGGGCCAATTTTTCCATATGATGGAAGAGTGCTTCCTCATGGCATTTCTCCACATTATATGTTCAGGATGAACCCTGGGAGTCGAGAGAAGTGTGGGACAGAAGCCAAGGACACCACTCAAGTTAGACCCGTACCTGCTCAATGCAACTTGAGTGTTGAGATGAACACCAACCCGTATTATCAGACACAAGAAAAAGTAGCACAGTTGGGTGGTCCAATTGGAATAGATGCGAAACTACTACAGGCACAAGCCCAATTTGGTGCAGTCGGTGCAGCTGCTGTTGCCGTTGCTGCTCACAGAGAGGTTGGCACCGTCCAGTATGGTCTGACTTAGCAGATTGTATCCTGATTTTCTTTCAAGTAACGGAGTAATCCATGTTGGAGTTGAAAGAATTCAAGGTCTGCATGTTCGTCTAACCAAGCAGAACTATCGGAGATTTGAGGAGTAATTTGTTACACGGTTGATGAAACATGCATCACGCATGATGTATGATATCTAGTTAGGTCTCTTTGCCAAAATTAGGCATTTCTCAGTTCAGTTTACCCTGTAAATTTGTAGCTACTGCATTATTGATTTTATTAATGAATAAAAGTATTGTTCTTCACGCCTCCTTTTGCTTCATTGCCTGGCATTTTCTCTTCTTGACGAACCTTGTCGTCGTGCATTTTATCCGTGAATTGTTTAATGCTCACAGGTAAAACAAATTGTTTAATACTCACAGGTAAAACACCCACCTAAGAAAACAAGGTTGTCATGTTGGCTATGACATCCTTAATCAATAAAAGTCCAATGAATTTATTATTTTGTCATCATTTTGGGGAAATAATTGAGAATTTGGTTGTCATTTTGGAATCCTTTTTTCTACTTATATTGATTCTTTATATGTCAAAGTCACTAACTTTCCATTCTGCATATTCATTGCCACTGACAAAAATTCTCTGTACCTAAATGGCTAAATCAAAAGAGGGCCAATATCTCTTGGCTGGTGGAGTACCAGGATCCTGCATGACAGTCTCTCAGTGAGATTGGATCACAAAATTGAGAAAAGGGTTAAATTTACCCATGTAACAAGCACAATCAGTTAAAACTATTCAAAATATAATTGAGTGTGAGGTAGGGAGGCTGTTTCTGATACCCTCGGTATAATTTTTCAAAGAAAGCTATATGGATGTCTAAAAATACCAATAAACATCAAAAACTCAAATACCCAGAAGACAATACTTGATAAATTCCCAAAGAAAGGAACATCAAAAACTCAAATACTCAAAAGACAATACTTGATAAATCCCCCCCCCCCCCCCCCCCAAAAAAAAAAAAAAAAAAAAAAAAAAGAACACCCATAATACAATAATGCCAAAAGAAACAGCATAAGCAGTTCTTGATTAATCTAAAAAATATTTAAAGTAGAAAAAAAATTCAAGAAAGCCATATGGTGTCTAACAAATACTAACCTGAGGGGTAAATTTTGATTTCTTTTCTTGAAGAATCTGGACATGTAAAAGCCACTCATCTCATGTTAGAGCTCTGTTAATCGTAATGGCAAATACGAGACTTTTTCCTATTGGCAAAGAAATGAATGGACCAAGAGGTCTAACAGAGGGCAAAGTTGCTCAATTTCGGATAGCATAGGGACAAGTGTGGACCTTCTTCCTAACAAAATACACTTTTGCTACATATGAACATTAAGTCTTTTGCCTAGATCAGTCACCTGGTAGAAGTAAAGGGACTCTGGAAGTCTCTCAACATCAAGTTCCCATGTTCTAGGATCACCTATTTAGCCTTCACCCTTCTTTGTTGGATATCCATATTCTCCCCAAACTGGATGAGGCAAAATCTGCAGAATTTCCCGAGGTTGAGGGTTGCTATATGGATCACACAGGTTATAAGGTTCCCCAAGATTTTCATCTTTTCCTGGAGAATAGTTGTGGTGATAAGCCTCATAGAGGAAGTTGTTTTTGTCCGACGGATGGACAAGAGTCCCGTTAGGGAAGGTGTGGTAGTGTGGACGGGATCCCGGACTATTCAGATTGCAGCATGATTCTATAGCAGGATTTATGATTATCTCGTTGTATCAAGTGACATCTATCGTGACATCCTCATTGCAAGGTTTACCATTGTTCTTCGAACAACCATCATTGTCCATGAGGTAAAATTCAGAGGTGGAGCCAAGATTTCTAGTTTACGGGGGTTCTGGATCACAATTTGTTTTGCTTACTGTGTTCTAGATAGAATATTCATACTTATGAAATGAATTTTTTAATATAAATATAGGATTTGAGTCTAAGCTATTGGATTCAGCTGACCTCGTAACCACAATGCTTGCTTCACCCTGGTAAAATTAGCTCCTTGGTCCCCAACTTTCCTTATTTCCAATGTATCTGACTCTGATATTAGGGTAAATGCTAACTAATGAAGCAGACAAGAAAAATTAATGAATTACATGGTCAGGAAAGGAAGATAGAAAGTCCATTAATGAAAGCAATTTCCCTTCTGAGAGTAGAAGATAATGAAAGATATTTTTGGGGTTAATTTCATGGATGGTCATCGAAAGTGATAAAACTATTTTTTGTAACAAAAGAATTACTCTAAATATTTTTATGTTATAACAAAAAATAAGAGAACGCCTGAAAATGTTAGATCTAGTCCCAGAGACACAAGTAGGTTATCGCTTCAGCAACTCACTTTACGTGATATACATGTGGCACTACTTGAAAAAAAAACATATTTCAAACCATGCTAAAAAACATGATGTGCCACGTGGTGAAAGATATCGGGCCCTGAGACGTTTTATTTTGTTCATTTTGAGTATTTTAGGCTACCCGTCACTCATCTAAGTCTGATATCATATTGTACGCAATTAACATGTTTTAAACACTCTGATACACTTAAATGAGTCCATGTTGAGAATATAATCAAATATTAAAAGTATGCTTTCTCTAACAGCTTAAGCTTTTAGATGAAATAGTCACACACTTCAACATGGTATCAGAGCAGGTCAAAGGTCCTGAGATCGAATCTCGCCGTCACCCATTATCAAAAAGAATTTCCACTTGCTTGAACCATGAAAAAATCAAGTCAGCACGTGAGGAGGCGTGTTGAGAATATATATTCAAATATTAAAAGTGTGCTCTCTCTAACAGTTTATGCCTTTAGATGAGCTAGTCACACACTTTAACGGTCCCAATTAGTTATATGACACTATGAGGTCTTACAATATATAAATCTTATAAAATTCAATGTAAGGCCTATAATAGTAAGATTTGGCTTTAAATCACTAATTTTATTGAGTCGTTTCTGCCTTAGTCACTCACATGTGCTCAATAGAGCCCGGTTGACACTTCTAGTGCTAATGGACATATCTAAACGTTAAGTAATTCCTCCGTTCATTTTTACTTATTCACTATTGACTTTGTACTCCCTTAATAAATAAAATATATATTTTATCATAATACCCATGTTAATTGGTGTATAATCTCAATAGACTTGAAAAATGATTTGGAAATGAGTACTTAATGTTAAGGTAAACAAAAAGAAAAAGGTTTTCTCTTCTTAATATGTAAAAATAAAAAATTATTTTTAGTATAATGGACGAATAAAAGTGAACGGACGAGAGTATGTCGTAATATTTCATCTTTGTGAAGTTATCCAAAATAAAATGTTTCATATGTAGTTTGCATGGGTCATAATTAATAGGGGTACAAGTCTTTCAGCCTTGACTATATTATGGCATTAAAATAACAAATGAAGTGGAGTGTAAGTAAATTAAAGAGGACTTTTATCTAAGACCATACTAGTCATGGGATGTCCAGTTTTTCAGCTTAAAGATATGGGCAAGCGCAAAGTTCGATTTTCCACTAGCTCATATAAAATACTATATTGCCAAGATGTTGCTACATACATTTCAAGAAATATTGGAAATAAATATTTTACGAAATTCAAAAAAAAAAAAATGAAAACATACTTGACGATCTAGAAATCACCTTATATAGATTTTTAAAAATTGTGTTATTGTAGAGAGTTTAAGTTCTATGTACTAGTGGCATAATTTTTTAATATATAATAATTAGTTCACTTAAAATGTAATTGCAGATAAAGTCTATGTAATAACATCAATCAGTTTCTTGAAAAATCGTAACTAACCATTTGTGACATGTTAAATCACAATAATAAAAATCTAAATATGACATCACTGGGTCTACTTCAGAGGAGATTTAAATTTTATGGCTTCAACATTTACGGTCTTATAGTATTGAATTCACCGTATTTTTAAAGTAATTGGTTCATATATACTATTCGTTGAATTTTTTGGGGATTTTACACATAAATTATGCTCCGCAACAAACGTATTGGGTTCAGTGAACTCGGTACCGGTACTCTGCATCCGTGTTTGGTTGGACGAGCAAAGACAAATTGGTAGCTCAAAAGAAAAAAAAGTTGCATATAAGGTGTATAGATTCTCTTAATGGAGTGAGACCTTTTGAGAAAATCATGCGGATTTTGCCGAAGTGAACAATATCATACTATGTTAAGAATATCGTTGGGTTGACTTAGCCCAACAGCTGATAAAAGGCCAACAAATTGACGAGATGAATTAGAGATGGCAGAATAATGACACTGGGCCTGACCAACTGTCTTTTCTCGTATACTGGTCGGTTTACAATTTTTCCCGTAGCTTTGACACACACATACAAAGAGAAGCCGCTAAGCTTTGACGGCCATTGTTGCGCGTGCGAATAAAGTTCCACATTGATGACTTAAAAAAAATTACATATAAGGAGTAGATATATTCTTTGGTGTAATGCCTTTTAGAAAAACTATGTAAACTTAGTCCAAAATGTAATATCACGCCATGATAAGAATATGTTCAAGCTGATTTAGTCCAACAAACACTTCCTACAGTATTGATATTTAAATGATCTTATTATATAAAATATCTTATTTAACAATGTAAACGGATAAAACAACTTCTTTCCTCTTGTGTATGTGTGTGTCTGGGAAAAGTATGGTGGCAAAATGCAAAAGCATAATCACAGAATATCACTACACATATATAAATAAGTTCATTCCTTAATTCCTTGTTTCCTACTACATGTCATATCTCGTGAATGGCTTTTATTCCCTCCAAAATGGTGAGTAAATGCTAGCACGAAAATAGAATTAAGTGTCGGTGAACTTCACAAAAAGCTTAGACCAATTATACAGAGAAACCTCTGTATTTTTCCAAATACATTCCTGAAAACAAAACAATGGAATTTGCTTTATGGAACTTGGAGGACAAATGGAAACTCTCAACTAGAGAATCAGTTGCATTTTTCGTTTGCACTTGTTCTTTAGTCATTGGAATTTGCATAGTTGTTGCTTTCCTCAGAAGAAGAGCAACAACTAGGAGAAACGGGCTAGTGGGCACGGGCCTAGCCCATGACATTGAATGGTCTGAGCCGAAGTTATTGAGTTTGAATAGTAATTGTATGAAAAAGGTGTTGACGAGAACGGTACGGTGAGAAAAGGAACAGGAGTCATACTGAGAGAGTTTCTCCGTTACTTGTTGTTGCAGGTCAACTTACAGGCGAGTCCGCCAGGTGACAGAGCCACAACTCGGACTCGCCCCGTGTGGCAAAGGCCGATACTTATGGTTGAAAAGTGTGAGCTGCCGAGATTTAGTGGGCTAATTTTGTATGATGAGAGAGGCAGGCTAGTTCATCATGTTGACAATGATCAATTCAGAGTCTATCAAGATATTTATAGTAATTTTTTTGATAAGTATTAATTGACCACCTGATAAAAAATAGTAACTGACATGTTATTACATATTATAAACTATAGTAACTAGTAACATGTAATTACATATTATAAACTACTCCTTTCGTTCTAAAAAATTGTCTTAGTTTGACTTGACACGTCGTTTAAGAAATGAAGGAAGATTTTTTAAATGTGTGGTCCAAAACAAATCTTAGATATTTGTGTGGCATTAAATCATTTCATAAAAGAAATTGTTTCTAAATATAGAAATTTGTCAATCTTTTTTAGACAAATAATAAGGAAAGTAAGAATTTTTTTTGGGAGGGAGGGAGTATAAATTATAGTAATTGTGTACATATCTTAGTTTACGTATATATTGTCAGTTTCTTTTGCAGTTAGCTAGTGAGAAGTCTATATATCAATGTAGAGCTAGCTTTAAGATTAAGAACCTTTTTTTCTGATAAAGACGAAATTATTTACTACTAATATTGGGAATAAATGATCATTGAATAGGACTAAATGTATAGGATTTATAAGTCATTCATAATTAGTATGGAATTGAGGAATAATTGATTGATTAATTAATATTCCGGCAGTATCATTTTACATGATGATTAGTTATGAAATTTAAGAAAGTAACACTATAACGAAAGTGCCCTTACAATTTGTAATTTTAGACGTGCCATCACTTTTTTTTTTTAAATGAGCATGTTATTAATGCTAAAACAGAAAGATCAAAGTTCAAGAATTTTCAAATTTTCAAATTAAGCTTTCTGACTTACACCAGACTATTTCTGAACATAGTAATTCTGTTCGCATTTGAAAATATTCATGTTTTGCATCCTCCTATTAGATCTTTGGATGGTTACTTTGAGAATGATGCCTATTGTCTGATGTATCAACTGAGAAGGCAAGATTAAGCAAATCTAGCACGTAGATGCATTTTTTTTTGCTTTCCTCTGACAGATATGATGTGAAAATTTCTACGGAATTCAGGATCCAGAGTAAGTTTGTAGCATGCCTGTGCAGTTTTTTTTATTTTTTATAATTATATACTACTCTTTCGTTTTAATTTAAGTGTCTTAATTTGACTAGACACGAGTTTAAGAAATAAATGAAGACTTTTGAATTTTGTGGTCTAAAATTTAAAATATGTGTAGACCTCTAGATTTTATGGTCTTAAACTTGCCAAAACTTGTTAAATATAGAAAGGGCAAACCAAAAAGGAAAGTAATATATTTAAATTGGGACGGATGAAGTATAAAACAAAGGACAATTACTGTCAGTTAGGTGCACTAAACTTCTGCTATACACGGAGTCCGAGAAAGGATCTACCGCACCACATTTGGTCTATTACTTTGAGAATGGTACCTATTGTATTATTAGATCTGTCTCAATTTAAGTGTTTAACTTTTTTTTTTGTCTGTTCTAAAAAGAATGTTTCTTTCTATATTTAGTAAATTTTGACAAGTATAAAACCACAAGATTTAAAAGCACACATACATCTTTAATTAAACACCATAAAATTCTTCATTTGTTTCATAAACTCCGTGTCTAATCAAATTAAGACACTTAAATTGAAACGGAAGGAGTAGTATGTATCAACTGAGAAGGCAAAATTTAGAATTAGTGAGCTCAAAATAATAGTGTAGTCTTATACTCCAATAACTTTACATTTTAATTTTTTTCTCTTAACTCCCCCACCAAACATAGCTTACAACTTTCATCGTTCTGTGCTCCTCAAAGAGCAACTCTTCTCAAAATCTCACTCAAAAGATAATATCCGAGCCTACCTGCCCAATCTGAGTGCGGACAACTAATGCGTTCGGGTTGAAAGGAATGAGTCCAAGTGAACTACGAAACCAATCATAAATCTGCCTCTGGATATGAGGTCAAGAGAGTACACCGACTGAAAATACAAAAAGGAGGAGGACAATTATGCTCGTTTTACAAACAGTAGACATTAACATAATTCAATCTTAATATCTTTGAATTTGACGAGTATAAGGCGCAGTACACGGTAAAATGCATACAACAACAACAATATACTCAGTAAAATCCCACAACGTGGCGTCTGGGGAGGGTAGAGTGTACGCAGACCTTACATCTACCTTGGTAGATAGAGCGGTTGTTTCCGAGAGACCATCGGCTCAAGACAAAGCATAAGCACAAGCAAATAATAAAAGATAAAAAAAATTAAAGCTATATAAAAATGTTGGTATCAAAAGCGATTAAGCCATGATAGCGCATTCTGGAAAAAGGAGCAGTAACTAACGCAGGTAAATAAGATAGACAAAGTACACTAAAGGACACATATCAACAGAAATCAAACTACAGGGAGCTATAAAGCAATATTACGCCTATTAGAATGATAGGCTAAGCGGGCCTACAATAAAAACACTACAACTACCAGTTTGCAAGCGTACGTAGAACTACGCTCGACTACCTACTACCCTTCTATCCTAATTTGTGTCCTCCACAACTCCATATCTAAGGTCATGTCCTCATTAAGTTGCACATGCGCCATATCCCGTCTAACCACCTCTCCCCAATACTTCTTCGGCCTACCTCTACCCTTCCTGAACCCGTCCATAGGCAACCTTTCACATCTCCGCACTGGGACATTTGTGTCTCTCCTCTGCACATGCCCAAACCATCTCAACCTCGCTTCCCACATCGTATCCGTCACCGAGGCCACTCTCACTTTATTATGGATATCATTATTTCTAATCATATCCCTCCTTGTATGCCCACACATCCATCTCAGTATCCTCACTCCACAACTTTCATCATTTGGATGTGCAAAGCCTTGATTGGCCAACACTCCGCCCCATACAACATAGTCGGTCTAACCACCGCCCTATAGAACTTGCCTTTAAGTCTTGGTGATATCTTTTTGTTGCATAATACTCCAGATACGATCCTCCATTTCATCCATCCTACCCCGATACGATGTGTGACATCGTCATCAATCTCTTCATCCCCTTGGATAATAGACCTGGGGTACTTGAAGCTTTCTTTTTTTGGAATGACCTGAGTACCAAGCCTCACCTCTACGCCTGTCTCAAGGTCGCTCCCGTTACTGAACCTGCACTCCAATTATTCTATCTTAGTCCTACTCAGCCTGAACCCTTTAGACTTGAGAGTCTGTCTCCAAACCTTCGACTTAGCGTTCACTCCGCTGCGAGTTCATCAATCAGGAATATGTCGTCTACGAATAACATACACCATGGCATCTCCCCTTGAATTTATCGCGTCAGTCCATCTATCACCAAGGCAAATAAGAGTGGGCTAAGAGCTGATCCCTGGTGCAATCCCATCATCACTGGAAAGTGCTCCGAGTCTCCTCCTACTGTCTGTACCCTAGTCTTGGCTCCATCATACATATCTTTGATCACCCTAGTGTACGCCACAGGTACACCTCTAACCTCCAAACATCTCCATAGAACCTCCATCGGAACTTTGTCGTATGCCTTCTCGAGGTCGATAAAAACCATATGTAAGTCTCTCTTCCTCTCCCTATACTGCTCCACCAACCTCCTAATAAGATGAATGACTTCTGTAGTCGAACGACCGGCATGAATCCAAACTGGTTCTCGGAAATAGACACGTCTCTTCTCACCCTCATCTCCACGGTCCTTTCCCAAACTTTCATAGTGTGGCTTAGCAGCTTGATACCCCTATAGTTGTTGCAACTCTGGATATCACCTTTGTTCTTGTACAAAAAAATCATTGTACTCCACCTCCATTCTTCGGGCATTCTCGACGTCTTAAAAATGATGTTAAACAACTCAATCAGTCACTCCAAACCTGTCCTGCCTGCACTCTTCCAAAATTCAACTGGGATCTCATCGGGCTCGGTCACTCGTCCCCTGCGCATCCTACGAACATCACCCTTAACCTCATCAACCTTAATGTTTCTACAATACCCAAAATCTCGGTACCACCCCTGCGCACCCTGCGGACACGGTAAAATGCATAAAATATAAAATTGAGACCCGATTTTTACACTAGTTCGGCAAGTGATCTATATCCAATCTCCGTAGGCTACAAGAAAATTTTATTTAAGTTTCTTTGATTTGAAGTTTGATACACTTTTAGTGATTTCACGCACTCACCGTCAACATTTTGGAGTGTTGACTTTCACTTGCTCACAAATAACAAAGTAGCAAATTGGTAATTTCACTCTCTCACCAATAATTAAATTTCACACAACTTTAATTTTCTCACTCTTGAGTCTTGATTGATGCTTGGTTGAGATTCTCCGATAATATCCCTTTTATGTGCAGATTTTGACTGTTGATAAGAAATTTTACTTCCACTATATATCTCCTTTCCATTTCAGTTTTCCTGGAATCTTTTGGTACCAGCTAATTAGATACTAGGAAAATGAATATCTCTAGAAAAGATTTTAAGTTCAATTCACTTTTTTTTTTCTCTCCATCGAATCAACTCATGACTCGGTTTTTAAAAACAAGAAAACTTTGGGCAGAGTCGGATCTAAACATTGGCTAGATAAAATGTTGGTTACAAAGGATGCAGGAAACGAAAATTACAAGTAACTGCTAAGTAATACAAGAATTGAAATTACGATTTAACAAGAAACTGAAATTACAATGATCTTGAACAAGAAAACTGGAACTGTTTTTGGTGTATGCTGAGTCGAATGTTTGCACTCTGTCTTTAAGACAATATTGCCCCGTATGTATCCTTTCTACGTCCTGGACAATTGTCTCCCAAGATAAAACAGCAAATGAACAATTGAGCAATGGAAACTCAAGTGTTACCGTGAAGAATTTTGAGTAATGAAATGATGCTTGGAAGGTTGTAGGAAGAACTGAAATATGTTTCTGTTTTTCTGTCTAGTTTTCTATTTTGTGAGTAGCTCAACAATGGTGCAAGGGGTTCTTTATATAGGTGAGGGAGGGGTTGTTGAGCTGCCTCCATAAGTGCCATTACCGGCCAAGTAATGGCCATTATGGAAGTAGTAATACCACCAAAATAAATGGTGAAGATGTGCAACGGATTGGCCATTTAGGAGGAGTAATTCAGCCAAAATAAATGGCTGAATTGAGTGTTGTGGCGTTAACCAAAAATATAATATCAGAAGAAGCACAGCCCAAGAGCCCCGAACCGGACGGGCGGCGGCGCGCGTGTGTTGTTTCCTTGAACCGAAACACATCTAGGTCCTCCCTCCTTTAAACACATGGGATACCCCTTGGGGTCCCAAACCCCAAACCAACTTTGAGACTTATAAACAAAACAATTCATTCTTCCTCCACCGATGAGGGAGAATTGATCACAATACCACACTTTTTCATGCTTCAAACACCTCACTTCGTGAACCAATATCTCTTTCATTTCTCAATGAAATTTGACGATTCTTGGCCCTACGGTTATCTACGTACTTAGTAGATTATGCACGTGTGAAGAACCGGATTCTCCAACATGCGTAACACTAGTGTTTAAGCCGTTAAAGTTGGTCGGTCGCAACTCCCGCCAAAAGCTAATTTCCAACATAAACGTCCTCTAATAAGAGCTATTGTTGAACCCTATAGACCATATTCTTTGTTTTAATTTATGTTGCAGTTTTTTGACTTGGTATATAGTTTTAAAAAATATTTTAGAACTTGTTAGTTTAAATATCCAATGAGATTTCTATAAAAAGCATGTTACTAAGGTAAAATAGGATATAAAGTTAAATTGCCTCAAATATACAAATACATTATTCTTTTTTGAATAAAATAATAAGGAAATAAAGAGTGACGTAGACTATATTCTAGGTCATTCGGAAGGGCTCCGTAGAGTTTTGGGGTGTAACGTTGTGGTACATCTGTCAGCGGTGGAAGTCTTACATCCGAGTGAAGAGCATGCCGCCTGCCTTTTTAGATACGAGTGAATGAACGTTTTTTCTGCTATGAATGAATGACCTCTTCATTTATTTTCAAGCTTGCTCTTCAAACCATCAAATACGAGATTGGACCCTTCTCAAAGATTTGATAGAATGGTCCACCCCACTCAAGAGTGCTTATGTTATGCCACATAAAAATTACCCATAAGGAATGACAATATTTATTCGAGTAGAAATTTTCATCATTAAAATCTTTTTAATTTACACCAACTACTCCATGTATTTTTCTAGTTTTCAAATAGAGCATTTTCTTCATGTATTTTGTTGCTTTTTGAGTAGGAGGAGGCTGCTTTAGGCGTGGATTTGGCTATGTTCTTCCTTTTTCTTACAAAAATAGTAAGAAAATCCTAGTTTAGGTGTCAAAATAAATTATACTGCATAAATATTTATTTGACTTATCTTTCATACTGTTGTAATGTAATGCACATTCTAACATTATTTTCTGATTTAATCATGATAAAATTATATGATGTGATTTAATTTCCGATGAAAATAAGTTTTTATCTATTAACATAAATATTGTGTACAAATAAAGTTTATTACTCCCTTTATCTGTAACAAATGTGACTACGTTGGAGGACCCATTTGGAGAGTTGTCAAATTAATTTTGGGACCTTAGTTGAAAGACTATAAATAGAAGATGAATTGTTCTCTTAGGGATATACTATGAAGATATCTCTTTATTTTCTTAGTTGATTAGGTTAATTTTGAAACTCCCTCCATTCTTCCTTTTTGTTTCTTCTTCCCCGGAAAGAGTTGATTACTAGTTTGGAGATGAAATCTTATATTTATACGTGTAATTTGAATTATTCATTTTAATACAATATGAGTTCATTACACTGTCTCAATTTATTTGAAGGTTGATCAGTTTGAAGAGTCAAATAATTCTTTTTAATTATGATTTTCTCAAACTCTTTTTATATATTATAAATTATTAATTATGCATACTTAGTAATTTTTTTGTAGTTTTCAAATATGTAAATTTTATTATAAAATACTTAAAAAATTTAGGTTTAAAATTAAGTTAAAAAAAATATTTCTTCCAAAACTGATCAACCTTCAAACAAATGAGATGGATGAATTATTTTTTTATTTGACGTTTTATGGGTGGGACCCATTGGGAGGAGGTAGTTGGTACATGTGGTATGAATGAAATCCACGTGGCGTACTTCACCTATTATCAGGGCATTATTGTATTTCCGATTCCCCCTTTCATAATCACCTCATCTTTTGGACAATAAACATTTTTTTTGGGTAAATGATAGTAACAATTTTGATACCTCATATATATTTTTTAATTTGATCTTTGAAATATATGATTTAGCATAGTTACTCTTCAACTAATTAAAATTTGTAATTTCGATCCTTTTATGCACGAAACACGTTATATTTGACTTATTCTGAGAGGTATATTACTTCAAATATGATGCAACAATACAAACTCAATATCATACCTGAGTAATCAAATGGTAGAACGGTTAATAATTTTGAAAAATTATAATTATTTTCAAATAAAAGGATTAAAATTATATATATAATCAAGTAACTGAAAACTAATATATTTAATGAAATATCATAATAATCAAAATAAAAATATTATCATTAATTGAGGGATCAAAAGTGTCCGGTATCAAATGGGAACTGCAAGCAATTAGAACACATTTCAAGAGTGAGTATCAATATTGTCACATAAATCATAAATGCATGACTGTTATGTACCAAGAAATCACGACGGTTCCTAATGGAAGACAACAAAGCCACACTTTTGGTCCCTCAATATTAACAAATTGTGTTTTTTTATCCTTTTGTTATATGACTCAATACATTCAATCTTCAATTAATTAAAATGTCTGTTTTTAATCCTTTTAAGTAGGAAATATGTTATATTTTAAACTATTTTTGTAAGTATATTAATTCTCAAATATGGAGTAATATTACAAGTTTAAAGTAATATATAGGTAATTAAATACTTGAACAACAACAACAACATACACAATGTAATCTCACAAGTGAGGTCTGAAGATGATAGAATGTACGCTAACTTTAACTCTATATTTGTAAGATTGAGAAGTTGTTTTCGATAGACTCTCGACTCAAATGAAGTGTAATAAAAGTACTATTGAAAAAAAATAACGATAGAAAAATAAAAGGATAAATAAAGCAAAGTAATTAGTAGATGATTGAATGGTTAATAATTCTAAAAAGTTGCGAATATTCATAAGCAAAGAGATGAAAAATACATTTTCAAATAAATAAAAATTAATATCATAAAGGATTAAAATTAGAATTTATTATTTTTTTGGGAATGTTTCTTTGGTAGTGAATCTATAAATAGAGAAAAACACGCTCCTTTTTCTTCCTTGTCTGAATATCTCTCTATAAAGCCGAATCACACGCCATTTTCCTTGTGTTTTTTTCCTCTCAGTTGGGGGTGGATCCTGATCGGGATTTTAATCAGTAAGTTAATTTCATCAATTTCTCTTAATCGTTAATTGAATTTGTTCTTCATAATTGATTAATTCCGTTTTGATCTCGATTGAGCAAATATTTTCATATGATTCGTAATCAATTTGAATAGAAGAAAATGACTTCCTGTGTTTTATTTACTCATCTCGTATAGCATTTGTATCTGGGTTAGATATGTTAAATTTTTTATTTGACATTGCTTAATTAATTCAGATCTAAAAGAGATAAGCATTTGAATTGTTGATCAGTATTGCAGAAGTTCATAAATCATGTCGGATCTAATGATCTGTTTTTTTTTTTTCGTTTTCAACTTGGTGCCTTTATCTACTTGTAATTCATTTCGATCGTGGGATGAGATTTAGAGAACATCTAGTTTTGGAGTACTTGATTTGCCTTACAAGACAAATTTTGGAACGAAATAAACACGAATGGAGTAGAATATGTAGAGAATTCACATTGGGGACTTCCATTAGTTTTGGATTAGGAGTAGTCGATTGATTGATGGATTAAAAACAAGATATTTGTTTGTCTTTCTATGTTGTTTATAGTTTTGTTTTCATTGCATGCACACAAATTTATGCTCTGCGTCGAAAATATTGGGTTCAGATGAACCCATTGCCGGCACAATGCATCTGCCTCTGCATGTAGGCCTGTTCATCAGTCGGATCGGATTTAGCACATTTCTATTATAATTTCAGATTTCGGATTGTGTAAAATGCAATCCAAATTAACTTCGAATCGGATTGGATTTTTGATATTTGGTTTGGGTAAACATTTCAGATTTTCATATGGGACTTTACGCCTTATTAAGATGCTTATAGCACTGTTGCAACATGCCAACATCCCAACACCTAGTTCATAATCTTCATCAATCAAATGTATAATAAAGTTCATTAAACAAAATCATCAACAAAATAAACTTCAATCATCAACAAAGTAAATTGAAATCCCAAACACATGTCTAATAACCTAAAAGGGAAGTGTATCCATATATTTCGGATTTCGGGTCAGATTGGTTTCAAATTGTACCAATCCGTATGTCTGAATTTTTAGAAAACATAAACCATATCCAAAATCCGACCATCCCAATAGCACGGATCATTTTGGATTCTCAGAAATATCCTAAAAGTTGCCACAGCCTATCTGCATGCACACCCTAAAAGAAGGTACAACTGATGAAGGGTGGAATGGAAGCATGTTAATCCCCCCCCCCCCCCCCAAGATGTTGACGGTTTGTTGATTGCTTTATGCTTTTGTTGTTATATATATATATAGTTGTTCTTCTTTTCGAGTTATATCTGCTTGCTGTTCAATTTGATGAAATTAATCTTTTTACTGATGGATCTGAGTTTACTATAAAACCTTAACATTAATTTGGAATTTGTCTATCTGTAGAAGCTGCAACAAGATGTCAACATACTCCCCTAAGAATATACTCATTACTGGAGCTGCTGGATTTATTGCATGTCATGTAGCCAACAGGCTTGTGCGGAGTTACCCCGATTACAAGATCGTTGTCCTTGACAAACTTGATTATTGTTCAAATTTGAAGAACCTTATTCCTTCCCAATCTTCCCCTAATTTCAAGTTTGTTAAGGGAGACATCGCCAGTGCAGATCTTGTCAACTATCTTCTCATCACCGAGTCCATCGACACTATAATGCACTTTGCTGCTCAGACCCATGTTGATAACTCATTTGGTAATAGCTTTGAGTTCACCAAGAACAACATCTACGGGACCCACGTGCTATTAGAGGCCTGCAAAGTTACCGGTCAGATCAGAAGGTTTATCCACGTCAGCACGGACGAGGTTTACGGGGAGACCGATGAGGATGCTGTTGTGGGAAACCACGAAGCCTCACAACTCCTTCCCACTAACCCGTATTCCGCCACAAAAGCTGGAGCCGAAATGCTTGTTATGGCTTACGGTAGATCATATGGGTTACCTGTTATAACCACTAGAGGGAACAATGTCTATGGACCTAACCAATTTCCTGAGAAACTAATCCCGAAGTTTATACTTTTAGCCATGAAGGGAAAGGCCCTTCCTATCCACGGAGATGGTGGTAACGTTCGTAGTTATCTTTATTGTGAGGATGTTGCTGAGGCTTTTGAAGTTGTTCTACACAAGGGAGAGGTCGGCCATGTTTATAACATTGGAACTACGAAAGAGAGAAGGGTGATCGATGTTGCCAAAGATATATGCAAACTCTTTAACATCGATCCAGAAAAACACATTCAGTTTGTGGAGAACAGGCCGTTTAATGACCAAAGGTACTTTTTGGATGATCAGAAGTTGAAGAACTTGGGTTGGGACGAGCGGACCATGTGGGAAGAGGGTTTGAAAAAGACTATTGAATGGTATACCAATAACCCTGATTGGTGGGGAGATGTCTCGGGAGCATTGCTTCCCCATCCTAGAATGCTGATGATGCCCGGTGGCATAGAAAGAAATTTGGATGGAGCTGAGAAATATGATTCAGGATCTACCGAATTCTCGGGGAAGTCCAACGAAACCCAAACGGTAGCTCCAGCTTCAAAGACCAGCAACGTGACTCAGAAATCCCCTTATAAGTTCTTGATTTATGGTAGGACCGGGTGGATTGGTGGCTTGCTAGGGAAATTGTGTGAGAAACAGGGGATTCCGTACGAGTATGGAAAGGGACGTTTGGAGGATCGCTCAAAGCTTTTGGCAGACATTAACGCTGTCAAGCCCACACATGTATTCAATGCTGCTGGTGTCACCGGTAGACCCAACGTTGATTGGTGTGAGAGTCATAAACCAGAAACAATTCGCACAAATGTTGCTGGTACTCTAAACTTGGCAGATGTTTGCAGAGAGCACGGCCTCCTAATGATGAACTTTGCCACTGGTTGCATATTTGAGTACGATGCTAAGCACCCAGAAGGTTCGGGTATCGGGTTCAAAGAAGAAGACACGCCCAATTTCGCTGGTTCTTTCTATTCAAAGACCAAGGCCATGGTAAGCACTCATTAAGACTTTGACCCATAATAACATCATTCTCTGATTTAGACATTAATAGGTTTTCTTGTTTTCTTTAACTAGGTTGAAGAGCTGTTGAAAAATTATGACAATGTTTGCACACTCAGAGTTCGCATGCCAATATCTGGAGACCTCAGCAACCCTCGCAATTTCATTACCAAGATTAGTCGCTACAATAAGGTGGTCAATATTCCTAACAGTATGACCATATTGGATGAGCTTCTTCCGATTTCAATTGAGATGGCAAAGCGTAACCTCACGGGCATATGGAATTTCACAAACCCTGGTGTTGTGAGCCATAACGAGATTTTGGAAATGTTCAAGAAGTATATTGATCCAGCATTTACGTGGGCCAACTTCACATTGGAAGAGCAGGCCAAGGTAATCGTTGCAGCTCGCAGTAACAACGAGATGGATGCATCGAAGTTGAAGAAAGAGTTCCCTGAGTTGCTACCAATCAAAGAGTCACTTATCAAGTATGTTTTTGAACCTAACAAGAAAACCTCTGCATAAAAAGGCTGTTGTTCTCAAGGATTTTGTATGCTATTTTAGCCATTATTCATTATTAGTACCCCGGATTCTCCATTGTTTTAGATTATCATTAGTGATTAGAGTTCACTGTTATTCCTTGTTATTTTTGTATGAATTCATAATATTTGTGTTTTCTTTTCGGAAGATTTGGATAGGTTGTTCCCCTGTATCAGTGGTCAACTGAGTATATGCTTAGGGGTGTAATTTGTTGAATCTGATGTATGAAATTATGAACTTTTTCTTGCTCAATCATTTTTTCCCTTTTCCACACAGTGATTGATTAATTGCTTTGTACTTGTATTTTAGTGGCAAAAAACGAAGTTAGCATTCATTGTCACAAAATAATACTGTGTTGGTACGATGGAAGTCGTTTTCATAGAAAATATTTTCTGTGTTTCATTGATGAATGAAAAATAATTCTTAAAAAAATACATGCTTTTTAAATATTTATAAACAATACAGAGTGTTTTGACGAAATTTTTGTTTCGATGAAATTTCTAAGTACAATAGATTATTAATAATGTCTAAGTATTAGTTGGAGCAAGTAACATGAATTAAAAGTTCAGCTTGTCAAGAAAATGACTTCCGCTTATAAGTTAAGTAGGTTATTTTACTCCTCGTGATGTAAAATGTTTTCCATAAAAAAAGTTCTAATGACTAAACACCACAAAATTAATTTCATAGAAAATATTTTTCAGAAAAATTACTCCCATCATTCCAAATACACCCATAATGTAACCTCACATTTGTTGAGTAGCCCAGTACACAAACATCCACGTAAGCAAAAAAACTGATACACTCTGCTGGGGATCAAACACAGAAACTTTGGTTTCGTAGACCAGCGCCTTATCCATTGGGCCACAGAGTCCTTGTTGAATTTCCTTTTCACTGACTCAATAAACTAGCATGAAAATACGTTATGATAGTTTAATCATATGACATTTTACGTTGAATTCTCTGAACTGTGCATCAAGGTACTGTATCTGTATGTATCCATGTTAGTTGTCATAGCTGCCATCAAAAGGATCTCTATCATCACGTATGCTTCCTTTATCTCTTTCTGACTCGAACTCGAAGATATGGACTTTGTAACTTCTCACTATTGAGGATTCTTCTAGCTTGCATATTCAATGGCTCCCTTATCTAGTGCATAGGCGGCTAATAAATCTTAGATATGACATGAGCTTAGATAGGAAGATATGGAAGTCGAGAATTAGGGCAGAAGATTAGTAGGTAGCTACATGTTGCCGCCTTCTGTATGGGGAGGGAGGGGGTTAGTATCCTTTTCTCCTCTTTTTTTTTTTTGTAGTAGTATTCAGTTATCGCGTAGTTTTTTATTCTTCGATGTGTATTATGATTTGTTGCCACATTTGCTTTGTATCTTGCTAGTTTACTGTCTCTTTTCTTACAATCCTGCGCCATTTACTTTTCTTCTGAGTCGAGGATCTACCGGAAATAATCTATTTACATTACAAAGGTAAGAATAAGGTTTGTGTACATCTTACACTAGTCAGATCCCACTTGTGAGATCACATTGGGTATGTTGTAGTTGGCTAATGAGTCTGGTAGCTTACTCCCTTCTCTCAGTGTGTAAGTCGAATATGTCTTCTTATGATATTTTTTATCGGTTCTATCCATAGAGTAATATTCCAAGTTTCTTCAAGAGCATATATCTGTTCGCAAAACGATTTTCTTTGAGCGGGAAAGTATTGCAAAATCTTAGTGCCTCTAAAATAGCCAGTGTTTTTGCTTTGTTGTTGAGGTGGGATGTATGACCTGTTTCCTCTGCCTGTGCATACGCGTAATCTGCAGCTGCATCTCGAATAAAATGTGCATATTCGCTCTTGCCTGGCAGTATGTTGCATTGCACCTGATGGTAATTCCCAATCAAAGCACTTTGGTAGTCTTCAATATTGGAGTGAGTTCTTCTAATAGTGTGATCAACTCAGTTCATCGATTAGGTATCAATTTGATTGATGGATTTCTAACTTTAACTAATAGGAGCTTATTTGGATGGACTTGTAACTTATGGCTTATAAACATAAGCCTAACTTTAACTTTGGAGTGAATAAATCACATTTACGTTGAATATTGAAGTCTCTCATGTATTTTTCAAGTGAGAAACACTTAATTTCTTATTACTTTCCTAAATATATATAAATAAAGACCAAATGTCACTTCCCTTTTCTTTTCTTTTTTAAAAAAACTTTATGATATCAACTCGATTATGCTCTTAATGGCTAGAAATTGGCAAGAGGAAGGATCCCTAACTTAACAACAACAAACTAAAACAACTTGCTCTATTCAGTTGGCATAGTTCCTTGTTAGGAAGCATGTGGTTTATGGTGGGAAATGAGAATGATTTTTTCGGGGATAATAACGTGCATGGTGATACAAATTCTGCTTCTTCTTTTTTAAGAAATAACGGTAAAAAACACACCTGAATTATCATTATTTTCGTGAGTTTCCTACCTGAACGATCATCAACTATCAATTATTTATCAAAACACACCTCAACTATTATTTGTTCCCTTTTCCTACCTGAACTATCATGATTATTCAGAAAAATGAACAACTAATAGTTGAAGTGTATTTTGATAAATAATTGGTGATAGTTCAAGAAGAAAACTTACGAAAAAAGTGATAGTTCATGTGTGTTTTTGACCATTAACTCTTTTTTTTATAACCAAGAAATGCTCAGTAGTACACAATTCAACATTCCATAGATAACAACTGCTCGTCTACCCTTCTTCACTTAAATAATCATGACATGTGTGGTTGTGCTCTTACCATTAGACTAAAGCCCAGGCTCTGGTGAAACAAAATATGCTAGGCCTTATGGACCTCAAAAACACAAGATAAGTGATTGGACTGGTATTACTTACTAATTCGCTTTCAGCTCATCAAAAAAGTCGAAATAAAGAAATATTTACTTCATGTTAAGATAGACTGTCTTGAAAAGAGGGAGGGGGTGGAAAAGGAAAGCCACTACATATAAAGCTAATTAAAATGCACATCTTTGATAACATCACATCTGAACACAACCTTCCCTCTAAATCGTCGCCTAGGAGAACTTACTTTCCAGTTCATGCAGGAACCCCCCCAAACACCCCAACCCCCGAACAACATATCTCGACTGCAATCAACATTTACAATTGATAAAACGCAAGAAGATCGCAGAAATTGTTGATCCTAAAAGCAATACTCATATTTAAGAATAAATTTAATCTACTCTCTTTGCAATAATTTGATACTTATTAAGTTTAAAGTTACTGAAAGACATAAAACACTGGTGTCTAGATCCAATGATCCTCCAATCAAACCTTGCAGAGGGATAAACAATAAATTAGAAGATCAACACACACAGAAAGGCTGGCTTGGATTAGGAAACAAGTTGTGAAGATAAGGAAACATACCAAGTATGCTCTACTTTGATTCCACTGAAAGTGGCACGGCAGTATAGATGTGATGTGCGTTGGTTTCTGGTAAGTGAAGTTCAATCATCAATTAAAAATTAAAAAATAAACAGCAACTCGTTACCAAAATGACAAAAATGATCCCTCATGTTTGAGGATATGTTCAAAATAGCCCCTTAAGTATGCACTGAACAATTTTGGTCCTTTAAGTTTGCCAAAGGTTCAGTCTTTTAGTCTCCATCAAATATTTAACAATTTATGTTTGTTAGATTTGATAGAAACAAGGGGGGAAAAGATTTAACCATAAACACCAAGAAGTCGCATCAAATCCTAAAATATGCAACATAAAAAAATGCACCAGACACTAAAAGGATATAAAAAAATACTAGCAAAAATTAAACCTCAAAAAGCTACACCAGATTCTAGAAATAAATCAAAAATAGCAGATACTACAAAAATTAAAACTCTAAATGTGAGTTTCCCGCTAATTTTCCTTTTTTCATAGTTACCATCAAATCTAACAAACAAAGCTGGATAATTATTTAACGGAGACTAAAAGTGTTATCTTTTGGCGAACATAAAGGACAAAAACTGTTAAAGTGTATACTTAAGGGACTATTTTGAACCTACCCTCAAACATAAGGGACCATTTTTGTCATTTTCTCTAAAAGGTTTAGTAGAAGAAAATATAATTCAGATGCAATTACCTTCAGATTCCATGCGCAACCAGTCTTGACCACATATCAAGGCTTCTCTAGCATCTGGATTCAGTGAATTGAGATGATGGTCAAGCACCCTACCTCTGTTATTGAATGCCAACTCTGGCCCAAGAGTGGATGCAGGAACTCCCAAGATATCACGAGCCATCATTGATAATGTAGGGTACCTTGGTGTGTGAACTTTCCACCAATTCAATATGCTGAAATCATAATTGCGTGGAAAGACTGGCTCTTCCAAGTATTTGTCAAGATCGGACGTTAAATTGTGGTTTTGTGAAGTTTCATGAAGAAACTTGTCAAAACCCCTAAGTCTGTCCCTTGTACCAATAGTTGTACTGGTTAAGCTGCCAGAAGCGCCAGCTGTATCTGGATCGAGCGAAGATGAGCCCATAGCATACTCATTGGAAAGCTCTCTTATAGCATCAGATATTTCTTTGATCTGATTTGAGGCATCAGAACCGTAAATCTGAGGATAGTAATACTCCATCAACTTCATCTTGAACCTGGGATCAAGTATTGCTGCTATTGCCAATGTCAAACTGCACTTGCTCCAGTACTTGTCAAACTTTTCTTTCATCTTCAACGCTATGTCGCTAAGAAAATTATCAGGATTTTTACACCATTCGATCAACTGGATGTGAATATCACATATTTCAGGGAAATATAGGTTGGCAGTTGAACATTTATTTGCCGTGAAAAAGTTAGTAATTTCAACAAAAAGTTTCACATAGCCAGCAATAGCACTAACACGATCCCACTCTGTTTCAGATAAAGCGCTAGTGTAGGAAGGATCTTGCTCTTCTAGTAACGAGAAAGCTCCCCTATAATCTAAGGCAGCTTCAAGCATCAAGTATGTTGAACTCCACTGCTGTCCGCAATCAAGAATCAAAGGTCTCTCACCACTAATCGCAGCTTCTTGAGCAATCTCACTGAATTTTCCTAGGGTTACTTGTGATCTCTTAACATGCCTTATGCTTTCTCGGACTTTGTGGGTCACATCTCGAAGTGCTTCCATGACATCGGAAACAATTGATTTCATTAACTGTACTGCACAGCGCACATCAAACAATTCACCATTCTTTAACAGAGGCCTGTTTTGGGAAAGCCAGTCTTTGATCCTAAAAATCATCTCATCATAGCCCGTAGAGTGATCGAAAGTCATAGAAAACAACTTACGATCAATGGCCCAGTCTGTCAAACTTTTTATAACAACTTCTGAAAGTATGTCATCTGTGTGAGAAGGGTCCAGTGTGATGAAATTCAGCATTTTCTTCTGAAGCTTCCAGTCTTCATCAATGTAATAAGCAGTCAAGCACAGATAGTGTGCATTTTCCGACGAATCCCAAACATCAGCAGAAAGACTAATTCTTCCATGCAAGTTATGGATCGCTTCATACACCACCTGTTTCTCTTTTGCATGAATTGTCATACAGTCAAGTTCAACAGTACTGTTAGTCAAAACCTCAAATTGTGGCTGTAAATTCTTGACGAATATTTTGAATCCAACATGGTCAACCATGGCTAAAGGATAACCATGTAACATAATCATACGGGCAAGATCCAGACGGCTCCGCTCTTGATCAAATCTAACACTGCCAAGATTGATAGGCATGTTAACTTCTTCTCGCTTTATCTCTTGATCAAACTTAAAGGTTGTCACAGGACTAATGGTTTCTTCTTTCCTCTGCCCTTCTTCATAGGAGACAACTGCAACAGTAGTAGTTTCTTTTCTCTTTCTCTTCGCAGCAAGTATTGAGGAAACATCATAGTTGGATCTTTTTAGACATCGCAACAAATGATTCCTCAGATGAGTTGTTCCACTGTTACTTGATCCACTAAGCTTCTTTTTGCAATGCACACAGACAGCATAACAGATATCTGCCTTTCGAACTCTTTCAAAATGGTTCCATACAACGGATGTCAACCTCTTTGGTTTTTTTATTGGGGTCTCAGTTGGAATTTCCATGGCATGGATGAAGACAAACTAACCAATCTGTTATCACAAAAATGGTTTGGTCTAAATGCTGTTAAATGACAAAAGAAGTAGAACGCAATGGCAAAGTTTAAGGAATTGAAAAAGGTTTGTACTTAGAAGTTATTAACCAAATACATCATCCGAAGAAAGGAAAAGAGAAGAAAACTAAAATTCTGAGCCTCATAATACTGTTCTGATCCTTGTAGACATTGCTGTAGATTCTGTTACTTAGAAAAAAAGGAATATGCTTTAAATTTTTATGTATTCAATCTTGAAAGGAACCAGCTTAATACTCATTTATCTGATTTATGCTCAGTCACTCTCTGTATGAGCTTTTTCTGTGTACAACAACAACATGCACAGTGAAACCCCACGTTGTGGGGTCTGGGGAGGGTAGAGTGTACGCAGACCTTACCTCTACCTTGGTAGGCAGAGCGGCTGTTCCGGGAGACCCTCGGCTCAAGACAAAGCATAATCACAAGCAAAGCAAAGCAAGAGAAACGGTCAAACCCAGACAGGAAATTAAAGCAGTATGAACATGTTGATAACAAAATCGAATACATCATGATAGCGCATTCTGACAAAAGGAAGCAGTAGCTAGCACAGATAAATAAGATAAACAAAGTACACTAAAGAACACATAGCAACATAAATCAAACTACAGGAGATTATAAAGCAATCGGGCCTCCGGTAATAACACTACAACTGTCATTTGTAAGCGTAAGTAGGACTACGCTCGACTACCTACTACCCTAATCCGTGTCCTCCACACCCCCTATCTAAGGTCATGTCTTCAGTAAGTTGCACCTGCGTCATATCCCGTCTAATCACATTTCCCCAATACTTCTTTGGCCTACCTCTACCCCTCTTGAACCCGTCCATAGCCAACCTCTCACACCTCCGCAATGGGGCATCTGTGTCTCTCCTCTACACATGCTCGAACCATCTCAACGTCGCTTCCCGCATCTTATCCTCCACCTAGGCCACTCTCACTCTGTCCCGGATATCATTATTTCTAATCATATCTCTCATTGTATGCCCACACATCCATCTTAGCATCCTCATCTCCGCAACTTTCATCTTTTGGATGTGCTCTTGACTGGTCAACACTCCGCCCCATGCATTAGTCGATCTAACCACCACCCTATATAACTGCCTTTTAAGTTTTGGTGGCACATTTTTGTCGCACAAGACTCCAGATGCGAGCCTCCATTTCATCCACCCTGCCCCAATACAATGTGTGACATCGTCATCAATTTTCTGTGTATATCACATATTTTCTAGAAGGAAGTTTGACATAACATTTTTATTTCATTATATGAATCCTCATTGACCAAGTTTCTCCATTTAAATAAATCATCCAACTTTTTAATAATGAAACAAAAACAACAAATTGAGAGAAAATTAATGATTAGTAGCATATATGATCTTTTGTTTCCTCATTCTTTTTATTTGCTAAGGGTGGGGGTGACAGTGTCCAGAAGAAATGGGAGGCGCAGACAAGAAATCAGCAGTCTCCACACAACTAAAGCTCCACCGAATTACAAAAGAAGGCTATACTTAATTGACGCGAAGCACTCATTGCACCATTCGTCTACAATATAAATGTAAGTTCTTCTAAATCATAAACTCTACTAAAAAGAAGCCAAAGACTAGTCACCAGAAAATCTAGCCACCAGAAAAGAAAATGCTTTGAAACTGGTTTGACCGGCTTTTAAGCCAATCCAAACACCCTCAAATTCTCCTATTCAACAGGATGAAAAAGGATCTGATAGAAGTGGCATTTCCCTAAAAGGCATGTGTTCACAAAAATCACAACAATGTCGATTCACAATACTCGCCATAGTAGCTTGACATTGGAAAAATTATATGCATACACCCCCGCACACCCACCCACCCCCCACAACTTAAGCTCATTAACCAGCTCAATTGATCTCCAACAATTAGCATCATTGTACCTGTGGTGAATTCCGTATTTCAACAAAATTTATATAATTTTCAACACCCATATGATCCAAATTCCAAATCCCCAATCATAACAACAAAACTGGACATTCCAACTCACATAATCATAACAACAAAACTGGACATTCCAACTCACATAATCATAACCCACACAAGAAAGACATTAAAAGAACAATCTTTGCCTAAAAGGTCAATCAATCAGTCAACAACGCCTCAATCTCTCACTAAGCTCATTAACCAGTTCAACCAATCTCTAACAGTTACATCATTGTGTCTGTGGATGTTTTGATTTCAGATAATTTACCCACATGATCCAAATACCCAATCATAACAACAAAACTGGATATCCCAAGTTACATAGTTATAACCCACACAACAAGACATTTAAAAACAATCTTTGCCTAAAAAGTCAATCAATCAGTCAACTACTCCTCAATCTCAAACTCTTGAGATCCGTTATATAAATCCTCTACATCCATTCAACTCAATCCAGCCACAATATATTTTTTAAAATGTTCAGAAAATTTCTATTATTGTGTAGTAGTAAAAAAATAAAAATAGATAATCAAATTGAGCTCAAATATATGTACTCGGAAAAAAATTTGGGATAAAATCCAGCAATAATGGAGAGAAAAATACAATCTTTACCTAAAAAGTCAATCACTCAGTTAACTACACCTTAATTTTAAGCTACCTGAGATCCGTTTATATAAATCATCTATATCCGTTCAACTCTATTCGACCCCAATTTATTAAAAAGCAAAATGTATAAAAAAATCTAGTACTATGAAGTAGAAAAATATCAAAAGAGATCATAAAAATTGAGCTCAGATAGATGCATTTCAAAAGGATTCAGGTTAAAATCCGCCGATAATAGACAGAAAATTTCTATTATTTTGAAGTAAAAGATCAAAAGAGATAATTAATATTGAGCTCAATAGATGTACTCGAAAAACATTCAGCAGTCACCGCACAACTAAAGCTCCACCAAATTGACGTGAAGCACCTATTGCACAGTTCAATTATATTATACCACGGACAAACAACGCATAAAATCAAAAGCAATGGAAATGCAAGTTTTTCTGCAGCATAAGCTCTACTAAAAAGAAGCCAAAGACAAGCAACCGCAAAAAATAAAATTATTGTATTCAGCTGAAAACGGTTCTGATAGAAGTATCATAATGGCATTCCCCTAAAGGGCATGTGTCCACAAAATTCACGACAACGTTGATCCACGATACTTTCCACAGCAGCTTGACACTGGAAAGTTTAATGCATACACCCCCACCCCCCTCCCACACACACACACACTCTTAAGCTCGTTAACAGCTCAACCGATCTCCAACAGTTAGCATCATTGTTTTTGTCGTGAATACCGGATTTCAACAACACTTATACAATTTCCACCACCACGTGTTCCAAATCCCCAATCATAACAAAAAAACTGGACATCCCAACAATTTACATAATTACAACCCACACAAAGAACATTAAAAAAACAATCTTTACCTAAAAAGTCAATCAATCAGTCAACTACGCCTCAATCTCAACCTACTTGAGATCCATCACATAAATCCTCTACACCCAATCCACTCTATTCGTCCCCGATATTATTAACCAGCAAAATGTCTAAAAAATCTATTATTGTGAAAAAGTAGTAAGAAATCAAAAGAGATCACCAAGATTGAGCTCAAATAGATGTACTCGAAAAGGATTCGGGTTGAAATCCGGCTTTAATGGACAGAAAATTTCTATTCTTGTGAAGTAGCAAAAAAATCAAAAGAGATCATCAAAATTGAGCTCAAATATATGTATTTCAAAAGATTCGGGTTAAAATCCACCGCTAATGAACAGAAAATTTCTATTATTGTGAAGTAGCAAGAAAATCAAAAGAGATCATCAAAATTGAGCTCAAATAGATGTACTCGACAAAAATTCAGGTTAAAATCCCAATTTATATAATTATAACCCACAAGAAGACATTAAAAAGCAAACTTTGCATAAAAGGCCAATAAATCAGTCAACTACACCTCAATTCCAAACTACTTGAGATCCATTAAGTAAACCTTCTACATCCATTCCACTCTATTTGGCCCCAATATATTAAAAAATGTTCAAGAAATTTCTAATATTGGGAATATGAAGTAAAAAAATCAAAAGAGATCATCAAAATTGAGCTCAAACAGATGTACTCGAAAAAATTCGGGTTAAAATCCAGCAATAATGGACAGAAAACTGGACATCCCAATTTACATAACAAACCCACACAATAGAACATTAAAAATACAATCTTTACGAAAAAAGTCAATCAATCAGTCAACTATGCTTCAATTTCAAACTATTTGAGATCCTACATATTAAAAATGTACCAAAAAAAATCAAAAGAGATGATCAAAATTGAAGCTCATAACAACAAAACTGAACATCCCAATTTACATAATTAAAACCCACAAAAGAAAACATTAAAAATACAATCTTTGCCTAAAAAGTCAATCAATCAGTCAACTACACCTCAATTTCAAACTATTTGTGAACCATATTAAAAAATGCACCAAAAACTTCAAAAAAAAAAATCAAAAAAATTGAGCTCAAATATATGTACTTGAAAAGGATTCGGGTTAAAGATCCGGTAATCTAATGGACAGAAAATGCGAACCTGGTAAAGTTATGAGAAGAGAAAGGAGGATCCGAAAGTGATTAGGGTTAGGGTTAGGTTTTGGATTTGATTATACGGAGAAGAGAATATTGAACCGGATGTGATATCGGGAACCGGGAAGTTCCGGTAAGAATGGCCCGATTGCGTGATTTTGGTGGTTCACACATTTCAAGGATCCGTTTTGAGGCTGCAAGTGAACTCGGGTCGGGTTGGTTTTAGGGTTAGGTGGATTAGGTAAATGGATCTTCTCTCTTTCTTTTTCCTTTTTTGTTGAGATATTTTTTCTTAAGCTTCTGGATTTCATTTCTAGAATGAAGAATATCACTTTTAGCCCATCAATTATTGATAAATTATAATTTTGGTCCTTGTGATATATGATTCGATATTGTTAACCTTCAATAATAAAACGTGTGGTTTTGGTCCATTTACGTAAGAAATGTGTTATATTTTGATTAATTTTAGAAGTATATTGCTCTCAAATATGGTGTAGTGGTACAAGTTTAATATAATAAATAGATAATTTAACGGTGGAACGGTTAATAATTCTCAATTCATTAGCAAAAGAATCAAAAGTTCATAATTCAAATAATTGAATGTTAAATATTCTTAATCAGACAATACAAGGACTAAAATTAAAATTTTGCAATAACCAAAGAACCCAATGTGCTGTTAAGCCTTTCTAGAATAAAATTTGTCTTGTAACTTGATAGTTCTTGCTTAGGTTTTGGTTAATCTATAATTAGTAATTCAAGATCACAGGTCATAAAAACTTGTTTCTTTTCTGAATTTTTTCCTCATTAGAGAAAAAAATTCAAAACTAGAGTTTATGAGATCAGTTATGCTTTTTGCTAAGTCTTAAATATAGTATTACATGAAGATTTTAGAATATTGCGTAGCTTGAATGAAAAGTTCAATAAAATTAATTGATTATATGCAACCTTTTCTTGTGTTACTACTGCAATTTGAATTGTGAATGTGTTTGGATCTGAAACTATAGAGGTTCTTAAACTTTACTTATTGTTCTAAATTGACGTTTATTTTACATTATTTTCAAAAGTGTGGATCGATTTCCACACACGCACACAATTGTTCTTTTTAATATTAGGAATAATTTTAGAAACCCGCCTTTAAGTATCGCTCAATAACACTTACATTTCTTATTAGTAATTTACAATATTATGTTTACACCCTTATTTTAAGGCGTCAAATGACACCCCTTGTAGGAGGATTTCTCACTCCGCTATTAGCCACAAGCCCACACCCATTATTGTTAAATATACCCCATATGTATATTGTGTGTATACGGGGCTCTCGGATGATGTATAGAAACCGTGTACAATGTCGATATTTAGGCAATATTGTAATCTCCTAGTTTAGGTAATATTGTAGTGTAAGTAGTATTGTACACTTACCATAATATTTGTATTATCATAATTGTATATTTAGTATCCAAATAGAATAAGGTTTTACATATGCTGCCCAGCAGGTGTGTTTGTTCATGCATGATCCCAGAATTGAGCACATGAATGCGCTCAAACGCATCATTCGGTATATTCAAGGTACACTTGATTTTGGGTTGCATTTATATCCCTCCTCGACGTCCAGACTGGTCTCGTATAGATATGCTGATTGGGGTGGCTGTCCCGACACCAGACGGTCTACATCAGGATATTGTATGTTTCTTGGAAACAACTTGGTCTCATGGTCTGCAAATCGCCAGTCGACTCTATCCCGCTCAAATGTCGAAGCTGAATATCGAGGGGTAGCTAATGTGGTCTCAGAATCATGTTGGTTACGGAATTTGCTTTTGGAGCTTCATTGTCACATTCAGAAGGGAACCTTGGTATATTGTGATAATTTTAGTGCCATCTACCTTTCTAGTAATCTGGTTCAGCACCAACGCATTAAACATATCGAGATAGACATTCACTTTGTCCGTGAAAAGGTAGCCCGTGGTCAAGTTCGCGTATGCCATGTCCCGTCGAGATATCAAATTGCCGACATCTTTACAAAGGGTCTTCCCTCGGTCATTTTTGAAGATTTTAGGGACAGTCTCAGCGTTCGAAGACCGCCCGCTATGACTGCGGGGGGTGTTAAATATACCTCATGTATATTGTGTGTGTATAGGGCTCTCGGATGATGTATAGAAACCGTGTACAATGTAGATATTTAGGCAATATTGTAATCTCCTAGTTTAGGTAATATTGTAGTGTAAGTAGTATTATACACTTACCATAATATTTGTATTACCATAATTGTATATTTAGTATCCAAATAGAATAAGATTTTAGGAGTAGAATAGGAATAGGATTCTCCTATTATGGAAATATGTAACTTGTATAAGTACTCTTTCAATTAATGAAAATAATCAAGGAATTATTGCTTTCAATTATGTTGGGCTTTAAAGACACTAAGTGATAGACTTTAAAGATGAATTGTGAATTGGGAAATAGAGGGAAATAAAATTGGAGGAAAATGAGATTTGAAAAGTTTACTTTTTCAAGTAATCTTTCTCACACATTGATGGTGGAAAGTAACAATTGTGTGCTTATATGTAGAAGCACATACTCTAGCTCATAAAGATCCATTGATAATCCCCTCTTCTGTGCATTGAAACCACACTTTTGTTTTTAACGTTTTCTGTTTTACCATCTATGGTTTGAATACATGGATAACACATTACGCACTACTAAAAGAAGATAGGCTAAATACATAAGCGGCCTCTTTCATATACGTTTCTTTCACTTTAACATAATAACTTTGACCTGTTCTTATTGAACACTTATCCTACTCAAAAAGTGTACTTATAAGACACTTTTCTTATGCGGGACGCCACCTAGCACATCAAATTTCATTCATATATGAGATTGAGATTAGGGATTAAAGAAGAATATAACTATCTTTCAATAGCTCATTCCAAGCATCCGGAACACCAGCTACACACCAGTGGCTGCAATCCGTTGTGCCACTGGCAAATCTCGCGGGGTGTCCGTCTTCTCGTAGTTGTGTAAGGAGTGTAATATCAAGTAAATTGACAGGCTTTGTCATGTTACTTAAGACACTTTTCACCACTGTCTCTCCTGGATATCTTTCACCTGGATAAGTTAATCCATTTATTGGCTTTGTTGTCCACTGCAGTCTTGCACCATTGGTTCATCCCAGTCCTCGCCACTGAAAAAGAGGAAACAGAACCAAGTTGAACAAACTGGTCTAAATTTTACATGACAGTCATATACTAAATGTATCACGAAAACATGAATGATGGTTTGTTGAGAGGAAGGCGTTTGGTTCACCTACTAGTATGTTCGGATGACAAAGGGTGGCCCGGTGCACAAATCATCCCTCATCCAAGCAGGGTCCATTGAAGGCTCGCCCTCATAGAGGATGTAATGTATGCAGTCTACTCTGACGCAAACATCAATGGCTGATTCTGTGGGTTGAACCCGTGATCTATAGTTCATACGGAGACAACTTTATTGTTGCTCCAAGGCTTACGTTGGGATCATAATGCAAAAATTATTTATGTGATGTGAATAATGAAGAGATTGTTATAGGTCATTAATAAAAAATAAAGGGATTAATATGCGATGAATAATTTGTTATGTAAGAATTACTTTTAAGAGCGCTGTTAATTTGTCTTTAAATAGTTTAATCCTAGTATTGCTAATAATAATATGCCTATACTTTATTTCATATTTTATCTTGCATAAAATAATACATTAGTCTCGCATGACTAATTGATGCGGATATTATTTTGTACCACCAACCGACCGTTGCATTAGTCATGCATGGAGATTACTTTTTCCTTATACAACCAACTAAACGTTGCATTAGTTATGTTGCAACTAGTTTTTTTTATCCGGCTAATTGAGCATTGTATTTATTTAATCCTAAGATTAATTATTCTAATAGGATCGACCAAACAACCCCAAATGTTTAGGGGAGAAAATAGAAGTTGTCAGAAAAACTTACCGATAATGAACAGCAGAAATTCCTTGGAAGAACACTTTAGTCACAGCAGGATCAATGTTGGAATCAACCCAATTAGCCCAAGTAGTCAAAGCAATCTTGAATGCTTCCATATGGTCCATCTCCTTGTAAAGTTTGTCACCAACTTGAAAATAGTCCCACTCCCATCTGCAAAAAGAATCAGGAAAGTGTAAATTTTTCATGCAATTCGAAATAATGATGTCTGGTTTCTAGTAAGTTAGTGAAGAAGAAGTGTACGTTTGTAGACGTCCAGTATGTATCCACCAATGGTAGCTGTTGAAGATTAAGACATCAACTCATTTCCACTGTTCAGTCCTGCTGAGAGAGTCGAGCTTGAGAACTCGTCCTGCTTCCTCGACCACTAGGTCGACGAGAAATCCGTCTTTCAAGAATGTGACTGCTACCTCAAACTCCTTCAGAAGCAAAAAAGGAGTAAAAACAAGAGCATGAGAAAGAAGGGCAGAATACATATCGTAAGTTAATAGAAGTTTCAGAACAAGAAGATTTCCTCGAATCTTCCAAAATGCCGGCGGACCCGCGTGTGGTCCTCCAAAAATGTTATAGTTTCAGAGGATCCGACATACCTAGAGACATTTTTGGAGGATCCGAGCAACATAGACAATAATAGGATGTCATGCTAGTAGGAAAGTTACTGAATTTTCTTCAAGTATTTAGCAGTTGATGCTTCTTTATGTAATTGTGTCGGACAGAAAACTCATCATTGGCTTAAGTATTCGAAGAACGATTGCAGTTTAACCTCTTGCCACAACAATTATATATGATAATTTACTAGTTAAGCATTATACTAAGTTGAAGATGATGACATGTTTGAAACTTTGAATGCAGTCAGTATTAATTGGTCTAAAGCTTGGAAGCACTACAGCAATTAGCCTCTCAGCAATTTCTAATATCATTTACTAATATGTTATTGATCTGTAAACATGCTAGTATAGTTGAAAATGGAGTCGGATCATATTCAATCATAATAACTTACTCCCTTCGTCCTAATTTATGTGGCACTTTTCACTTCTCAAGATTCAAATTATGCAAACTTTGACCAACATTTTAAAATGTATTTTTTTTAAATCATATTGGCATGAGAAAAATTGCAACTTACAGTAGTACTTATCATATTGACATGAGCAGTAAATTAGTACTACTTGCAAATATACTATGACCGAGAGTTTTATCTTTTGAAGCACCAGTCACCTAAGTGCGACGAGGTCCAACCGAGTCAGAAAGCTTTGATGACTCAAGGTTCGTATTACATAAAGGAGAGTGATGGGAAGAGGGGTAAAGCCCTCTGCCCGATCATCGAAGCACTTTTACAAAGTCTACCAAATAGAAGATGATGGAGGGACAACGATTAAGTGGAACCTACTGGGAATGAAAGAACGGAACGGTTCTTTGTTCTGTCAAATGTGTAATTAGAATTTGGAACTGCAGCATGAAGCATGCATGCTAGTGTTTCTACTGATTGCACTGGTTACTGCTCAAGGAATCCCCCACAAACATCAAGTTTTTGCCTCTGAAGTTTTTCAAGAGATCTTCTCCATTGAACCTACTCCAAAATAAAGAGAATAATCTCTTCATTATTTTCATTAATGAAAAACTATATATACATGATATACAATATTTAATTAAGGAAATTAAATCTCCCTTTTCCTAATACAAGACTACTAGCTTTTCCTAATACAATACTACTACCATAGTAACGGGCCCTTGACTCGAAATAGAAGTGGACGGAACGTGCATAGGTGTCGGGACGGCTCGGGACTGGCCAGCAGGAAGTGGGCCTACTGGCCCATTAACTGGACGTAGGGATGTGGACGTTGGGCCAGCAGGCAGTGGGCCTGCTGGCGGATTTGGGTCACGGGACTGTCGGGCTAAATGATGGATGATGTACGGTGAGAGTCCATCATCCAAAAAATTATAAGAATGAGACACGGAATTATACAATTTAGTAAACGGAAATTGGGTTTCATAAAAAATGACATGGCGACTATTTATGATTTTATTAGAAGATAAATCAAAACATTTGTAACCACAATGATTAGACAGATAACCCAAAAACACACAAGCGGTAGAACATGCTTGAAGTTTGTTAATTGTAGTGGACGGGAAAAGTGGATAGCACAAACACCTAAACACGCTAAGATAGAATATGAGGGGTCTTTATGATAAAGAATTTTCAGTGAGGATTGATATGCTAATCCTTTGCTAGGGAGTATGTTAAGGAGGTAAGTAGTCATTTGTAATGCATGATGCCAAAAGAAAGGTGGTAATGAAGCACGGGCTAGTAAGGTTCGGACAATATTAATAATGGTACGAATTTTTCTTTCGGCTTTCCCATTTTGTGAGGATGTATGAGGACAAGAAAACCGAAAAGATATGTCATTAGTATCACAAAATTCCTGAAACGGCCCATTATCATATTCCATTCCATTATCACATTGAATGTTTTTAATTTTTCGTTCAAATTGGATACGGATGAATGCTCTAAACTTTAGGAATGTGAAAAAAACTTGATGCAATAGTACCACAAATCTAATAGCCTAGAATAACAATTTTGAAGAAGTAAGTAAATCTTTTTTTCTCTTTATAAATAACAACTATTACTACGTCTATACCTCATTCCCAAACTAGATGGGCGGCTATATGAATCCCTATGGACTATGTCCCTCTATTCAAGCTCATTTTCGTCTAATATTATACAAAATATATAAAACTAAAAGCACTAAAAGTTTCTATATTTTCTACTGGCACATTGGACCAAAAGACTCCTAGAAAACATACGACTTTTTCTTTATAAATAATCTTAGAAAATTATAAGAGATGAGGCATTTACTATATGTTTATGTGACAAAGCATAATCTATTCCAAATCTCGGTGGCGGTAAAATCACTAGATGAGTTCTTTCCATCTATTCAAGTCTTGGCTGACAGAATTACCCGATATCTATGCTGGTGGGAGGTAGCATATATCCCGTAAAATTAGTCAAAATACGCGCAAGCTTGCGCGGACACCACAACTATACAAAAATAAAAATTATATATATAAATCGATAATCTCTCATGTTCATTTTTACTTTTCATGTTTTGTCTTATGCACTTCCATTAAGAAAAACAACAACAACAACATACCCAGTGAAATCCCACATCGTGGGGTCTGGGGAGGGTAGAATGTACACAGACCTTACCTCCACCTTGGTAGGTAGAGCGGTTGTTTCCGGGAGACCCTCGGCTCAAGACAAAGCATAATCACAAGCAAGACAATCAAAACAAAGCAAGAGTAAAGAGTAAAGCAAGAGTGAAGCAAGAGTAAAGAGTAAAGCAAGAGAAACTGTTAGACTCATATAAGGAATTAAAGCAGTATAAAGTGCATTCGAACAGAAAGGAGTAGTAGCTAACACAACTAAATAAGCTAAACAAAATACACTAAAGAACACATAGCAGCAGGAATCAAATTACAGTAGATTATAAAGCAGTAATATGCCTATAGGTGTGATAGGCTAATCGGGTCTACAGTAATAACACTACAACTATCAATTTGTAAGCATAAGTAGGACTACGCTCGAGTACCTACTACTCTTCTACCTTAATCTGTGTCCTCCACAACCCACTATTTAAGGTCATGTCCTCAGTAAGTTTCACCTGCGCCATATCTCGTTTAATCATCTCTCCCCAATACTTTTTCGGCCTACCTCTACCCCTCCTGAACCCGTCCATAGCCAACCTCTCACACCTTCATATTGGGCATCTGTGTCTCTCCTCTGCACATGCATGAACCATGTCAACCTCATTTCTCGCATCTTATCATTCACCGAGGCCACTCCTACTTTCTCCCGGATATCCTCATTTCTAATCATATCTCTCCTTGTATGCCCACACATCCATCACATCATCCTCATCTCCGCAACTTTCATCTTTTGTATATGCAAAGTCTTGACTGGCCAACACTCCGCCCCATACAACATAGTCGGTCTAACCACCGCCTTATAGAACTTGCCTTTAAGTTTTTGTGGCACTTTTTTATCACACAAGACTCCAGATGTGAGCCTCCATTTCATCCACCCTGCCCCAATACGATATATGACATTGTCATCAATCTCTCAATTCTCTTGGATAAAAAACCCTAGGTACTTAAAGCTTCTTTTCTTTGGAATGATCTGAGTCCCAAGCCTTACCTCCACGTCTGCCTCAGGGTTGCTCCCGTTGATGAACTTGCACTCTAAATATTCTATCTTGGTCCTACTCAACCTGAACCATTTAGACTCCAGAGTCTGTCTCCAAACCTCCAGCTTGACGTTCTCTCCGCTGCGAGTCTCATCAATCAGGACTATGTCGTCTGCGAATAACATACACTATGGTACCTCCTCTTAGATTTATCATATCAGTCCATCCATCACCAAGGTAAATAGGAATGGGTTAAGAGTTGATTCCTGGTGCAGCCCCATCATCACTGGAAAGTGCTCCGAGTCTCCTCCTACTGTCCGTACTCTAGTCTTGGCTCCATCATACATATCATTGATCGCCCTAGTGTACGCCACAGGTACGCCTCTAACCTCCAAACATCTCCATAGAACCTCCCTAGAGACTTTGTCGTATGCCTTCTTGAGGTCGATGAAAACCATATGTGAGTCTTTCTTCCTCTCTCTATACTATTCCACCAACCTCCTAATAAGATGAATGGCTTCGGTAGTTGAACGCCCCGGCATGAATCCAAACGGGTTCTCTGAAATAGACATGCCTCTCCTCACCCTCGTCTAAATGACTCTTTCCCAAACTTTCATAGTGTGGCTCAGCAACTTGATACCCCTATAGTTGTTGCAACTATGGATATCACCTTTGTTTTTTTTCAATGGAGTCATTGTACTCCACCTCCATTATCCGGGCATTCTTGCCATTTTAAAAATGACGTTAAACAACTCAGTCAGCCACTCCAAACCAGCCCTGCATGCGCTCTTCCAAAATTCAACTGGATCTCATCAGGCCTGGTCACTCATCCCCTGCGCATCCTGTGAATAACACATGTAACCTCCGCAACCTTAATGTTTCTACAATACCCAAAATCCTCGTGCCTACCAGAATGCTCCAGATCTCCAGTACAATATCTCCATCTCCTTTTTCGTTCAAGAGTTTGTGGAAGTAAGACTGCCACCTCCGCCTAATATGCGCTTCCTCTACCAGTACTTTGTCGTCCTCGTCCTTTATGCACCTCACTTGATCCAAGTCACGGGCCCTCCCCTACATTGTCTTGAATAGTATGTACAACTTCTTATCCCCACATTTCTCCTCTAATTCCACATACATGAGTTCGAAAGTCGCCGGTTTTGCCGCCGTAACCGCTAGTTTTGCCTCCTTCCTCGCCATCTTATACAGTTCCCTATCCGTCCACTTCTCCACCTCATCTCTGTTTCTACTAATTTCACATATGCCGCTTTTTTCGCTTCCACTTTCTCTTGAACTTCGCCATTCCACCACCAGTCCACTCGATGTCCACCGAGATAACACCACGAAACTCCTAGCACTTCTCTGGCTACCTCACGAATGCAACTGGTCGTCCTGTCCCACATACCGGTCGCATCATCACTACTCTCCCAATCCTCATTGGCCATCAACCTCTCTCTCATCTCATTTGCACTAGCCATGGTCAAACTCCCCCATTTGATTCTTAACCTGTCATCCACAACCCTCTTTTTCTTCTCCAACTTGATCTCCAAATCCATCACCAAAAGCTTATGTCGGGTTGTAAGATCCTTCTTCAGAATAACCTTACAGTCTTTACAAAGACCTTTGTCAACCTTCCTAAAGAGCAAAAAGTCTATCTGAGTCATAGCCACTGAACTACGGAAAGTCATCAAGTGTTCCTCCTTCTTCAGGAATCTAGAATTGACTATCACCATCCCACAAGCTCTAGTGAACTCCAAAAGTGAGACGCCTCCCCATTCTTGACCCCGGGTCCAAATCCTCAATGCACGTCGTCATAACCCCATGGAATTGACCCGATATGTCCATTGAAATCCTCTCATACAAATAACTTCTCAATAGGTGGTATATCTCCCACCACTTCATCTAAGTCCTCCCAAAAACATCTTTTCTCCTCCTCATCCAAGCCCGCTTGTGGCGCATAAGCACTAATAATGTTCATAGTGAACCCTCCAACTTCCAACTTAATCGTCATCATCCTATCATTGACCCTCCTCACCTCTACCGCATGATCCCTTAGTTCGTTGTATACCAAAATGCCTACCCCATTCCTATACTTTGACCTACCGGAAAACCATAACTTATACCTGTCTACATCTTTAGCCTTAGGTCCTACCCATTTGGTCTCCTTGACACTTGCTATATTAATCTTCCTCTTCTTAAGAATCTTAACTAGCTCCATGACATTTCCCGTTAAAGTCCCAATATTCCAAGACCCTATTCTCAGCCTAGCATCTCCCTTACCCCACTTACCCCCTACCCCTTACTCCCGTCCCCGATCGAGAACATGACCCTAGTCTACCATCATTCACCAAAGCCACTAAAGCGGATATAAACTAATATACTAATCAAAGGTTTACACTTAAAACATGAACGTCAAGAATGATATAACTAAAGGCGAGAAGAGTAAATGCAAAAATGTAATATACTAAGGGAAGGAATCAATATATTATGAAACAAATTCGACAACGAAGCAAAGATAAGCAACAAGAATCAAGAAGAAAGATAGAACCCGAATGTTTGGTGGGAGACCGGAGAGATAGAGCACACATGCGCGTCGTGATAAATCTGTTTTCGACAGTCGTGTTCCGTCAGTTGATGCTTTGGATATATATCTGTTGATACATACAAAAGCAAAGCAAAGGAAAACAAAAAGGGTAAGGGAAGAGATCGAACTATTTCGACTCTTGAGAAAAATCGATCTACAATATTGAGGAAGCAACAATTCTGAATTTTGTTGACTAAAAACACAATTTTACTAAATTGTCGTTATTTATTCTTTGATCTCAATTTAATACTCCCTCAGGCCAATTTATATGAGGGTTGATTAGTTTAGGGAGTCAAACAACTCTTTCTTTGACTCAATTTCAAACATAGATGTTTCAGGTATTTTATAATAAAATTTACATATTTGAAAACCGCATAAAAAGTAATATAAGTCTGTATAATTAATAATTCACAATATATAAAAAGAGTTGAAGAAAATTGTAGTAAAAAAAGTTGTTTGACTCCCCAAACTGGTCAACCCTCGTATAAATTGGGAGGAGGGAGTAACACTTTCTCTTTCATTTAACCATATTAATCTATCTCCACGTTTATTAAAACAAGAGTAAAGGTGGAAAATATAATTAATTCTATCTTGACTTTTTAAAATAATGGTACAAAGTAATTTGAATTAATTATCTTTAGTAATTATGACAAATAAAATTGACTGAAGGAAATAGTTACTCCGTAGGTAATGGTAATACTAGTCAAACCGTAACAAAATCTCTAAATACTTGACAACCTGAATTAAATATCGAATCTAACTAAATATCAATTGATTGAGGAGGGAGGGGGGATTATGCAAATGCATAAAGGATGAGAGGCTCAGGGTATCATGACAAGCTATTTTATTCTATAAATAAATGTTATGACATATCTAAAATCACATATTTATAAGTAAAAAAAAAAAATTCTTAAATTTCGTGTTGAATCAAACATAGTCGCATATATTGGAACAGAAAAGTGACAATTATTATTCCTCTTTCTCAAATTATCCGTCATGTTTTTCTTTTACAGGTCCGTTAAAAGAACATTAATTAGGATGTTTTTTTTGACTATTTTACCCTCATTTATGTCTTACGATATACCGCAAATTACTACTAAAGATAAAATGAGAAAAAATAATTAATTTTGTCTTGAACTTCTAAAATAACAAATAAGTTGAGACAACTTTTTTTTAAAAACCACGACATATCATTTGAGACAGAGGAAGTGTTGGAAATTTACTAATGTAGAATTAAGTATATCCCATTATTTATGACTTAAACAATTGGGGCCCGCACGTCGGAAACGTCGTTTCCACACACGTGCATACGTAGTGCCAAGTATCGCAAATTTCATTAGTGAAAGAGATATTGGTACGTATGTAATACGTTTGAGACATAGAATGATGGACGATTATTGGTCAAATGACAAAGTATTCCACGTTGGTAAATGAAGGAAGAAGTGTACGAAGTGTAAGATGAAACGAGTCGAAAATCGCTGCGGAGCCGTGAAGGGCCACGGCGCAGGAGCACCGCGACGCTAATTGGGTGGCCAGTCACTGGAGCCGCGGCGCTTCGGAGGCAGAATGCTGCGACGGAAAGTTGGAAAGTTCTGACCTTTGGGCTGGTTTTGGAGCAATGAATCTCCATTACTTGGCACATGAATTCATCCATTATTTGGCTGAATGTAACCCCTCAATAAATGTCATTACATTGGTCATTGAAGGCCATTAGTTGGCTAGTTGAGGGGTCATCTCCTTACACTATAAATTGAGGCATTTGGCTCAATTGTTGAACACTACACTTAGAAATATTTACAGAATTTTCTAACATCTTCTTCCTCTCTAGCAAGTTTACTACACTCAAAGTTCTTCAACAGTAACACTTGAGTTTCATTTGCTCAATTGTTAAGTTGTTGTTGTATCTTGGGAGACTATTGTCCGACAACGTAAAAGGAGATATACGAGGCAATTTTGTCTTAAATACAGAGTGTCATCACTTGACTCAGCAAATCACACAAGGAGTTTGTTTCATTCTTGATTTCCAGATTTGTTGAAATCTTTAGTTTATTCTTTCTATCAATTGTAATATTTACTTTCCGTTCCCTGTAATTGTTGTATTCGACAATTTTAAGACAAGCTGGAGATGAAGTGGACCCTTCGCCTACTGAAACGGTTGAAGGGGGCCAAGTTATCCATGTCATTAATGGCATGAAGATGGTTCTTGATACATAGAGTCATAGTGATTTCACGTGTAAGAACTATATTTTGAACTGCTTGTCAGACCCACTCTACACGGTGTATTGCACTGCTAAAGAGTTATGGGAAAAACTGCAGAATAAGTACAAAACACAAGATGTTGGTACAAAGAAATTCATCGTTGGGAAATTTCTGAAATTTCAAATGGTGGATAGTAAAACATTGATGTCCCAAGTCTAGGAATTCCAAATGATTCTACATCACATGGATTTAGAAAGTATGAAACCAAATGAGCAGTTTTTTATTGCATCACTGATTGAAAAGTTACCTCCATCGTGGAATGAGTTTATGAGTTACTTAAAACTCAAGACAAAGAAAATGACCTTTGAGGAACTTATTATCAAACTCCAGATTCAGGAAGATAATAAGAGGGTCTTGCATAAGGGAAAACAACCCGCTGAGGCAAAGGAAAATCTTGCCGAGGCCAAAGAGAACCCAAACAAGAAGTGCAAGTTCCAGAAAGACGGCAAGACCCAAGCGGCGTAGAAGTTCGAAACTGTCACCACTGTGGGAAACTTGGTCACATGATCAAGGACTGATGCAAGCTCAATACTGAGCAACAAGAGAAGGCTAAATCCAAATGCAAGGCTCAGGCTAACGTCGTCAAAGACAGACTTTTGGACGACATGATTGAGGAGTTCTCGGCGGTGGTGCTTGAAGCAAACCTTGTTGAGAATCCCATACAATGGTGGATGGACACGGGTGCTACCAGACACATCTATTCCAATAGAGATGTCTTCTCCACTTATACACCAGTTACTAACAAGAAGTTGTTCATGGGTAACAACACTTCCTCTAACGTGATGAGGGTAGGAATGGTAGTCCTGAAGAAGACTTTTGGAAATGAGCTCACTCCGAATGAGGTGATGCATGTCCCTGAGATTAGGAGAAATTTAATTTCAGGTCACTTATTAGTTAATGCATATTTTAGGCTAGTGTTTGAATCCAATAAATTTGTAATCACCAAGAATGGAACTTTTGTGGGAATAGGCTTCGTATGTGAAGGCCTCTTCAATGTTAACGCCATGTCTGTAACACGTGCAAGAAATAATAATGAAGTTTCTTCTTACTTGCTTGAGTCATCTAATTTATGGCATCATAGATTATGACATATTAACTATAAGTCCATCAAAAGGTTGGTTAAGTTAGATTTGTTGCCGTCTATCGACGTAAACCCTCAACATAAGTGTGAGGTGTGCGTAGAGGCAAAACTCACAAAGATTTCTTTTCTATCCGTCGAAAGGAATACCGCTCCTCTAGAACTTATTCACACAGATATATGTGATTTGAAGTTTGCACAAAATAGAGGGGGAATAAGTACTTTGTGACATTCATTGATAATAGCACAATGTATTGTTACCTTTACTTGTTGAAAAGTAAAGATGAAGCCTTTGGAGCGTTCCGACGTTACAAAACAGAAGTTGAAAACCAACTAAACATGCAGATTAAATCCATTCGTAACGATATAGGGGGAGAATATGTCGCGTCATTTGAGGAATATTATACCCAATCAGGCATTGTTCATCAAACTATGACTCCATACTCACCTCAGTCGAACGGTGTGGCGGAATGTAAGAACCGCATATTGAAGGAAATGATGAATGCTTTGCTCATCAATTCCAGTCTTCCCAAAAACAAGTGGGGGGAAACCGTCCTTACCGCTAATACGATTCTTAATAGAGTCTCACATAAGGGTAAGGACAAAACTTCATATGAATTATGGAAGGAAAAGAAACCCACCTATAAATATTTAAAGGTGTGAGGTTGTTTGGCAAAGGTCGAAGTACCCAAGTCAAAGTCGGTCAAGATTGGGCCTAAGACTGTAGATTGCATTTTTATCGGATATGCAAATAACAGTAGTGCTTATCGCTTCTTAGTGCATAAGTCAGATATTCCAGATATCCACGGGGGTACAATCATGGAATCAATGAATGCTCAATTCTTTGAAGATACTTTTCCTAGAAAGGAAAAAGACATAACCTCTCGCAAACGAAGTTATGAACAAAGCTGTGAGGAACCGGGAGTCATTGACTGCCCGGATCTAGATGGTTCAGATCTAGTGGATTTCGAAGTGGCTGAATATCCGGAATCTAGTGTTCCAAATTTTCAGAACTTGGAGACTCTAGAGATGGAACCAAGGCGAAGTAAAAGGGCCAGGAATGATAAATCATTCGGTCCTGACTTTTTAGCTTATATGGTTGATCACGAATCAAGGACAATTGCTGAAACATTGTCAACTCCAGAGGCACCGCTCTGGAAAGAAGTTATTGAGAGTGAAATAGACTTCATCCTGCATAACCATACTTGGGAGTTGGTTGATCTTCCTCCGGAAAATAAACCGTTGGGTTGTAAGTGGATACTCAAAGGAAGTATAACGCATATGGGTCTATAGATAAGTACAAGGCCAGGTTGGTAGTCAAGGGCTATTGACATAAGGAAGGCCTTGACTATTTTGACACGTACTCCCCGGTGTCTAGGATGATGTCCATATGAGTATTCATTGCGATCGCAGCGTTGCGTGACCTTGAGATACATCAAATGGATGTCAAGACAACCTTCCTAAATTGTGATTTGGAAGAAAAAATTTATATGGAACAGCCCGAGGGGTATGTGGTTCCAGGGCAAGAGAAGAAAGTATGTCGGCTTGTCAAATCTCTGTACAGGCTGAAACAAGCCCAAAGCAATGACACGAAAAATTTGATAGTACTCTACTATCGAAGGGTTTCTCCATTAACGAGTGTGACAAATGTGTCTACATGAAAGGTAACCCTGACTCGTTCGTCATGATATGCCTGTACGTAGATGACATGTTGATCATAAGGAGCAGTCCTATCTTGATTCTAGAGACTAAGAACATGTTGAAACAATGCTTCACATGAAGGATATGGGTATCACATATGTCATCTTAGGGATAAAGATCTCTAAGACGTCTGACGGACTGGTCTTATCTCAGTCTCACTACATCGAGGATGTGTTGAGAAAGTTCGAGATATTTGACAGTTCGCCTATGAAGCCACCAATGGATAGAAATCAAAAGCTTGATAAAAATCGTGGTGCACCCGTATGCCAAGAGCAATATGCACATGTGATTGGGAGTTTGATGTACATAACAAACTGTACCCGACCTGATATTGCTTATGCAATCAACAAGTTGGCTAAGTTTACTCGTAATCTGAGTAATGATCATTGGAAGGCGTCGAATCGGGTACTACGATACCTGAAATACATGCTAATAGAGTAAGAGAAGTTGTATTGGTACCGTTGACTTGACTTACACTAAACACTGACGGTTCAAGACATCACGTTCATCGCGCAGTAAGTATGTCCGATGGTATTCAACTATGGAAGGTTCAAAGCGGAAGCTACCTATCCAGATGCAACATTGGTCCGCTGAAAGATTGCTGAAAAAGGCACCATGTGAGTGCGCCAAAATCTTTTTCAATAGGGGATTGTTGGAAATTTACTAATGTGGAATTAAGTATATCCCATTATTTATGACTCAAACAATTGGGGCCCCGCACGTCGGAAACGTCGTTTCCACACACGTGCACACGTAGTGCTAAGTAACACAAATTTCATTAGTGAAAGAGATATTGATACGTATGTAATACATTTAAGACATAGAATGATGGACGGTTATTGATCAAATGACAAGTATTACACGTTATTAAAGAAGTGTACGGAGTGTAATATGAAACAAGTCGAAAATCATCGCGGAACCGTAATAAAGTGAAAAATATTTGATTTGTATTGCGAAATGCCTAGTTAAACTCTATACAAAACATTTGTAGGCTATCTCGTAGCACGTAAGTTCCCTAGCCCGCACTGGTCCTTACAATATATAAGCCCCCGATTCCTTTACAATGGCGGGAAATCGACTGCCCTTTAGATTTTCGTTCCTTATTTGTCAGAGTTGACCCGACCCGTGTCGGACGTACCCGAATATGGCGGATATCGAAACCCTAGGCATCGTCGATGAGATTCAAGTTCTTGTATCGGACAAACTTCAAGTGGTACATCTCTCTCTCGTTTCAGTTTTTTCTCCCTCTAAGATGAGGTTTCAATAGTTAATATTTTTAATTACCATAGTAATTGAGCTCTTAACTTCATTTATCTTATTATATTCTTGTTTTTATTTATCTCTATTGTTGTCATTACTGCCTATTATTACTGTTGCCTTTGCATCTTATATGAGCTGAGGTTCTATAGTAAACAGCCTCCCTATCCGTCAAAAGTCAGTGTTAAGGTCTGCGTGCACTCTACACTCCCAGACACACCTGGTGGGATTATACTGGATATGTTGTTTATGTTGTTGTTGTAGTAATTGAGCTATTGAAGGTGATTTTTGATTCCATCAGTTCCTTATTTTTATTAATTTCATTAAAAAATGCCGTTTTTCATTGATTTACAAAGCTCAGTTGTTTTAGTTCAGAAAGTTTTTAGCATGTAATATTATAATTTTCATTGCCATAATAATTGACCAATAGAAGGTTCCATCAGCTCCTTACAACAACAATAACAACAACATAACCAGTGTAATGTGGGGTGTGGTGTCTGGGGAGGGTAGGATGTACGTATGCCTTACCCCCTACTATCAGCTCCTTTACTTTTGATAATTTCGCTAAAAAGAACTAGAAAGATGCCACTTTTCATTGATTTTAGAAAGCATAGTTGTTTAAATTCAGAAAGTTGCTAATTTTGAAAGGAAAAAAAAGCTACTTTACTTTGATGAGAAAGAATTGATTTTTTTTGGTTCAGAAAGTTATCTATTTGCATTAGTTGTAGAATTTCAGAGGTAAGGAGACCATTTCTTAATACTTCAATTTCCCGTTGTTTTTAAGATAAGGTTTCACTTGTTGTATTTCTAATGGATATGACAATTGACCCATTGAAGGTGATATTTTGTTCCATCAGATCCTTAATTTTGTTAATTTCACTAAAAAAATTAGAAAAATGCAATTTTTCATTGATTTACAAAGCTCAGTTGTTTTAGTTCAGAAAGTTTTTAGCTTGCAATTGTTATAGTATTTCTAATTGCCATAATAATTGACCTATAGAAGGTTCCATCAGCTCCTTATAACAACAACAACATACCCAATTTAATCACACAAGTGGGGTCTGGGGAGGGTAGAGTGTCCGCAGACCTTACCCCTACCACCAACTCCTTTACTTTTGATAATTTTGCTTAAAAGAACTAGAAAGATTCCATTTTTCATTGATTTAGAAAGCATAGTTGTTTAAATTCAGAAAATTGCTAATTTTGAAAGGAAAAAAAGAAGCTGTTTTTCTTTGATGAGAAAGCACAGATTTTTTGGGTTCAGAAAATTATCTATTTGCATTAGTTGTAGAATTTCAGAGGGAAGGAGAGCAATTCTTGATACTTCACTTTCCCCTTGATTTTGTTTGTTGTGGGGGTTTGGTTTGGGGGGGGGGGGCGTTAAGTGATTTCAAGAATTCTAGCTGTAGAAGAATATAATTTAGAGATGGGAGAGAGAAGTTGTTTCATTTAATGAACCCAGATTACCTCGAAATGAAATGGAATCAATTACAAGATGAATCAACTAGCTGCTCAACTAGAATTGTAACTAACTAACTTCAGAATATCAGTTACAATCCTAACTAACTTCAACAAACTATTGTAGCTTAGAAATGTTCTAACCACTTCTGCCAGCTCAGCATCTCTGCATATTTACCTTTATCTTAGCAGCCACATCGTCTAGGATTGCATCGTTGTGGTTGGGGTGGGGGGCTGGTGTCAGATGTCATTCTCAGTATGTGAATTGCTGATCATTACATAACATGGAAACCCAAGTTTCTTTTAACTACGTCTGTTATTTTTCTTTGGTGAAACAGAAATATGTCTCACATATGCAGAAGTTCTTTTGATTAGTCATTAAAGTAAAATTTTCATGTCTAATAATATGGATAAAGAAAAAGAGTTTCTCATTCGCCAAAGACTTGGCTTTGTCCCCCCTTTTACTAAATTATACTCTAATTTCTGCATTATGCTATAACACCAAAAGAAAAGACCTGTTTTTTTTGGGGTGGCTGGGTGGGAAGGGGGTGCAGGAACAAGATAAGAGTAATCATCTAAACTTCAATATATAACGGGCTGCAGGTTTCATACAAGTGGCTGAGTCGAAATTTCTTGGTGTCCTCTGATTCTGCAAAGAGGTGAGAGCTTTTAATGAATTCTTCTGAAAAGTATATTTTCATTTGCCCATTTGGTAATGCTAAGGATATTTGCTTATTTACAACAGGTTGCTTCAGGAATTTGTTGAAAAGCATGGAGATGGTCTTGAAGTGGTCTACAGCTTGTCTGGCTGGATGAAAGATAACCCTTCAACCTACCATATAAGACTTGTCTCTACTCCTAACCTCGCAGGTTGGATATCCTTTTAAATTTCACTTTGTAATGAAATAATTTGTTTGACAGGATGTGAGCTCCATGGTATATTACATTATCACTGTCATGTCATCTCTATCCTTAATATCATTTTGCATTGGAGGGGGCTGAGCTCATTGCCGCCTTCCCCGGACCCCGCGCATAGCGGGAGCTTAGTGCACTGGGCTGCCCTTTTCATTCTCTTACCAATTTAGCATCTTAGTTGGAACCATATGAATGATGTTCGTGATATATCAACTTCAAAACTTTGTCAAGCCAGTATTCGGGCTGATAGCTGAACTAAATTCCCGTTAGTTGCTTCATTGTTTTGCCATATGTCTAAAGAATGATATGTATCTTCTTGGTGCCACTTCTCTGTTTATTACTAACAATCTGAGTTAGTTATTTTAAGTAAAAAAGGTTTTGTCCATAGAGAAACATAGCTCTTGTAACATTACATATAAGGCGAATATTTCTCTTTAATATAACCGTGTTCTTAATTTACTTTGATTAGTTACAGTGAAAGAATGTTTGACATTCAGAAACTTAGTACTTGGTTCAGCTCATGCTAATGATAATATCTGCATTCGTATACATCTAGAGCCCTAAAAGTGATACAAGCTTTAAGTTCGAGCTTTATTGGTGTTGTTGGAGATTCTGTTCAGATCTAGCAAGTAGTTTGAGTCTATTGATCCTGCTAGAAACTAATAACACGGATTAAGAGTTTGAGACTATGACTAGATCAATGCCCTTTATCCAAGTCATTATCTCCAATTTCATGACATCAAAAACCGGTTGAATAAGTCAATCCTGATGAAGAATGCATTACGATGGTTCTTTGTTACATAAGTTTGTTTGCAGATTTCTTATCCTCATCCTTTTTGAGAAGTTGACGTTTGGCTGAATTAAGCTAGCATGTTAGAACTGTCATTTTACCTTTGCTTAAAGCTTTTTATGAGTGTGTCATTTTAATGGAGATAAGCAAGAAGTAAAGTTGTATGTATTCCTACTTTTTCTTCATGCGCTTTAGTTCTGTGGCAAGTTGTTGCAACTATTATCAAAGCTCAAGCGGCTAATTTCTATGCAGAAGCCAAGAAGGAATTTTCGGACGATTGCTCAGTCCAGGTCTATAGCGTGCAAGCTTGCATCCCAAAGGATCCAGTGGCCCTCTGGAATGCTGAATTTGTCCAGGCCGAAGAGCTGTTTAGGCAGCCCCTCTCAGTTGATAATTGTTTGCTTGATAACAGGTATAGTATTATATTTCAGAGTCTTCAAATCTAAGCCTTTATCTCTGCTCTGGAGTGAACATCTTTTTTCCCACACCTGATGCAAATAATTAAGAATTTTGAGAAGCATTCATTATTTCAAAAATAGTTGGGTAATCCATGTTATGAAATGCACTTGTGCTGGGTGGTGTTGGTTCTCTATCTAATGCTCACTGGTATTGTAGGTTTTGTGGAGTTTCAAATCCTTTCGTCCAGCGCAATGGTGGAGGAACAATTCCAAGCACTACTACTGTTCCTCAGGTGAAAAGTGAAGCATTAGGACTTCGTAAAAGTAACTGTACTGCTCAAGTGCAACCTGAGCAGAAAAAGGTTCAACTACCAAGTCCTAGTGCCAGTGAGAGTCGTGGCACATCAGGTCCTGGAGAGGGTAGTAAGCTTGTTGCAGATAAACACAAAGTTGCTCAACTTCCGGCTGCTAAGAAGGCAGTTCAGTCTGACAAAAGTTCTTCCAAAAATGGCTGGTCATTGGCTAATATGTGGGGTCGTGTACCTACAAAGCCAAAAGTTGACAATGTCTCAGCTTCTACCAGTGACGCCACACCAAATCCTGCTGGTTTGTCCCTTTGGCTGTTTGGTCTCGTCATTGAAATAGTGCTATCTTTTGATTCTTTATCTTGGATTAGGCATTGTACTAGTCCTTGTCTGACTTCTTTTTCGTTTGGAACTAATGTTACTTAGGTAATGCGGCTCAAGTATGTGCTCCGGAAAGAGTAGAAGATAGGATCAGTGATGATGATGATCAACAAGTCAACATCAGGAGAACATCAAATGGTGAGGGGAACAGAAAGAGGAGGGTAATTTTCGATTTTTCGGATGAAGAAGATGAATTCGAGGATGCTGTCAACCTAGCGTCACCTGATCCTCCAAAGCAGAAATCTATTATAGGATCAAAACAAACTCCTAGTAGTCCAGAACTGGAAAACCAGGAAGTCAAGAAAGTAAAAGAGGCTGACAGCAAGAGTCATGAACAAGAAAGAAAACCTTTATCTACCAGCGAGCCGAAGAAGTCTGAGATTATCTCTGAACATGCCGGTCTTAAGAATGCAACTGTAAAGGATGAAGTGGCTGCTGCTGCTCCAATTTCCCCTAAAAGGAGAAAAGTATTGAAGACACGAATTGATGAACGTGGAAGAGAAGGTATGACTTATAGTGAAATATAATCGTCTAAATTGAGTATAACAATTTGACACTTGGGTTAGGGCCATGCGATTGAGGCAAGAAAGTTAAAAGTGGAAGTCGACCTTTAAAGTTTCTTCATTAAAAGATAAAGAAAAATTAAAGGCATCTAATAATGTATTTTGTATTATTCTTCAAGAAAAACTTATGTCATGACCCCTCTGATTGCTGCCTTTCAGACCCTTTAGAGCAGTCTTAAGAAAGCTCCTAGTGAATAAAAGATCAATTCTTAATGAGCTATGTAGTTGACTCATCCGGAAAGATTGCATTGATATTTTTTCAGATCCTGTTCTATCATTCACGGAATTTTTATTCTTGATCCATATTCTCTTATTTGATAATATGCATGCTCATTTGCTTTCACATAGAAAATATCACTACTAATTTCTTTACTCAAGAGCAGCCAGATTCTATGCTTTAATGTGCTAGTATAACTGCCTAAAGGATTTTCTTCCCTGCATTGATTCATTTGCTTACACTCTTCAGTGACCGAGGTTGTTTGGGAGGGTGAAGATACAGAAACAAAGGCTGATGGTAATACAATGAAGAAAACTGACAACAATCCAGCTAATAGTACTGGTGACAGGTGAACAGATTCATTGTCTTTTTATTGATGTCACGATAGTGCACATGGTTGCTCGTATGTTGGACAGTCCAAGTCCTAATATGTTAAAAGAAAGGTCAAATACAGACCGCCTAAACTAAATGGTCAAACACAGACCGCCTAAACTTCCCATCAATAGGTCACACCCTTAGATGAGGTGTATAAATAAAAAAAAGGCAATTTTAAGGGTCCGTGTATGTATTCGGCCTAAAAGAAATGACACTAACGACATCTAATTGGAAGTATGTGCATGTTAGAGAGGCTTGTAGAACATCGGGCTAATTAGCCAAACATGCAAAAGCTTTCCTACATTTTTCAGCTAAGAAGATCTTGAGATATGGTCACCCTCACGTTTTATGTACAAATGTTGAACAAGTGGGTTACATTATTGTTGTGGCCTTAGATATCAGCCAATATGTGTGTGAAATGGGTCTGCAGATTCCAAATATTTTTTATTAACTTAGCCAAAGGTTTGATCAAAGGCGGATTCAAGATTTGAATTTACTGGGTTCAACCTTTAAAGTTCTTAATGCTAAATTCATTGTACTTCTAAAGTTATGGGTTAGAATTTACTATTTGTTGAAATGTTAGTGGGTTTTCACCTATACATCTATGTTCCATGTCAGAAACTATTATGTTCAGTTGAACCCATATAAAATAGGCTCCATTAGTCTCTACATTTGATTATGGATTATTCTCTCTACTTGTTGACGTGACTTAAGTGGTAATTATTGCCTTCATTTTTTAGCCTTTTCTAGTCATCATCCTTTTCTGATTTCCTCTCTGGTTGTTAGCAATTTCTTAACATTACTTTATAAACTGCAGTACTGTATATTTACCCGACTTCGATTTATTTCAGACCACCTATCACTAAGAAGTCTCCCGCGCTGGGAAGTACTGCACCTACAAATCAAGCCGGTAAAGCAGGAAACAAGAAAGCAGGAACTAAGGATCCTAAGCAAGGGAATATCCTATCATTTTTTAAGAAGGCTTAGAGATGTGATTCAAAAGTTACCATTTTAGGTTAGCCAGTTCTTCGGACTTTAGACCGATTCGCGTATGCATGTCTTTGTGTCGGGTGCAGTGTGGATAATTTTCTTGTAAGCATAGCCTGTTTCCGCATGATTTGTGACTCTCCACTGTTTGTAAAGTTGCAGATTTTTCTTAATGTGATACGAATTGATAACTGGCGTCTCTCTTCTTTCCATTATTTCTGTGCCCAAACACTGCAATTCTTGTATAAACGTAGAGATAATGTGCTCAGTTTACTGTTAATTGAAGTTTAATATTGATAATTCACTGTTTGGTCATCAAGAATTTCAGGGCTCATCATTTCTAAATCTCATAAATCATATGAACCTGGACATAATCCCCAACTTGATTATCCATTTGCAATTTGAATATATAGTCTTTCGGAAACATCATCTCTACTTACCAAGGTAGTACTCTACCCTCTCCAGAGCCCACGTTGTGGGACTTCACGGAGTATGTTGTAGTAATGTATAGGCTGAAGTTGCTCAACAAGTTACTCAATTCTTCAATAAAAAAATTTAACTAAGATGAATGGGAAGAAAAAACTACCAAGAGTACTCTTGCAAATGTGAGGTACTGGGAGCAAGCTAAGTCAGAGTAAAGATTTTAACCAAAAAAAAAAGGTCAAAGAAAAGATGTGTTTGCAAGTAGAAGTGGTGCTTGATATTTCTACCTAGTTATTGTAAGAAATTATTGGAGTGATTTAAAATTGGACTAATTGAATCATTACATGATATTTAACACATTACATTTATTTGAAGAAACTTTTGCAGTCCATCATGACCTTTGTTTATTTAGAGCAAGCTACTATATTTATTTAGTTTAACTTCTATGTACAACGGTGTATAAATTTATTCTCTAATATCAAATTAACTTGACTAACACCAAAAAGTAAATCTTCATAGCATATTAGCAATAGCAATCAAAATTCAAAAGTGCTCACATACAAAATGCTTATAAATCTAAAAGGCTTGATCACTCACAATTTATGATTCTTTTTTATCTTAAACATGTTTAGTTTGACCATTTATTTTTTAAATGATTTTATCGCTAAACAAAGTGATTGTAATTTGAAAAATAGAATAATAATGTGCTCTATCTAGTCAAAATTGCACAGAAAAAGTACATATACGAAAAATCGTTTTATTAGGCTAATTAAATTCAACCTTGGCAACAATACACACGTGTCATTAAATAATTGGAGCAATGGCGTAGTAAAGAGCCATGTCATTTTAGAACGCCAAAAATATCAACACGGCGTAGCTCAATAGATCTGAAAAAGAGAAAAAAAAAACCTTCAACAGATCTTCAATTTTGGTTAGGCTCATATTTCTATGCAAATTTCTCCAAATTATTATATTTATTTTGTTCATTTCAAATTTTATTTCGAGATATTTAGCCACAAATTTGATGTTTTAATCTGTTTTTAAAATTGCGAGTGAACCGAATATAGATACAGATGATGCGGACTGATTTAGAATTGAGGTTTAATTGATTGATTGATACAACTTGGTTAATATCGAGAAAAAGAGGAACTTATTTTATTTTAAAAAGGCATTTCTGGAATTATCTGCTTTATTGTCATCGTTTTAGATCTGCTGCATGTTAAATGTTGAGATATAATTGATTGATCGAAATAGTTTAGCAAATCTTCAATTTGGTGAGCCTCACATGTTTATGCGTATATGCATTTTGTTCATTTTAAATTGTATTTCGAGTTATTTAGCCACGGATTTTTATCTTTTATTATATTTTGGAATTACGAATGACAAATATAGATATAGATGATTTTTGCAGTTGACGCCGACTAGTTTGAGATTGACGTATAGTTGATTGATTGAAAGAGTTTAGTTATTTAGCAAAAGAGGAACTTATTTTTTCAAAAAGAAAAAAAGTAACAGATCATTTCTGGTATTATCTGTTCTATTATATTCTTTTTAGATCTGCTTCATGTTAAATGTTGAGGTATAGTTGATTGATTGAAGTTCTCTTCTTTTCAACAAATCTTCAATTTGGTGAGCTCACACTACTATGCACCTTCCAAATTATTACGTTGATTTCTTCATTTTAACTTCTATTTCGAGTTAAATAGCCGCGAATTCATCATTTAATCCATTTATGAATAGAATAGATATAGTTGATTCATATAGTCGATGCCAACTATTTCGGGATTGAGATTTAGTCGATTGATTGAAACAATTTAGTTTTTGAGCAAAAAGAGATGTTTTATAGAAAGGAGTAATAAGGCATTTCTGTATTTTTTTTGTAAATCTGCTGCATGTTTCATGTTTATATATTAGATTTTTCTTCCACTTTGTCATGATTGATTTGAGAAAATTTGAATTTTAGGTTTTCTATTCAAATTTTTGTGTTATCTGATTTTTTTGAATTATTTTGTATTTTTTTTATCTTCATCAACACTGTTACTATTCAAATGTAGAGGTTCCGTTTTTGTTTCCTTCTTTTGTTGGCTGGGGCAGCGAGAGTTGTGCTGTTTAATTTTGTGACTATCTCCTTTTAGCAGGGGCGGATGTAGCTTGATGTTACCGGGTTCATTTGAACCCAGTACTTTCGATGTGGAGCACACCTTTATGTGTAAAAATCCCTAATATTGCAATAAATTGTAGCTATGAACCCTTAACTTTAAAAAGAACTTAAAGGTTGAATTCATAAAGCTTAAATCCTGAATTCACCTCTGGCTTTTAGATGTGATTGTTGGTAATCGGTCATCAAGCGTGATTGGACAAAATTTTTAAAAAACTCCTGTCCATCAGCCTGTTGGTGAAGGTTATGTTACAGATTTAGATAAATAAATGATCTTGCTTTGGTAATAGTATAAGCTTTTAGAGCAGATGCTTCACACAATTCAACATGTTCAGATCAATTGTATCCTTCTGCGGTTCCCATCAACCAAATTTCATGAATGCTTAGATTGACATGTCTATTTGTAGATCGTTCTGTATATCTGATTAGTACTCTGTTTCTAAGAATTTGTGTTTGTGTACCAGGAGGGTAAGTTGTAGAAAACAAGATGGGAGGCGGATTTAGAGTGCTTCATCTTGTTCGTCCATTTCTTTCGTTCCTGCCTGAAGTTCAGAGTGCTGATCGAAAAATTCCATTCAGAGAGAAGGTTTTGTACACTGTGATCTCTCTCTTTATTTTCCTAGTATGCAGTCAGTTACCCTTGTATGGCATACATTCCACAACTGGTGCCGATCCATTCTATTGGATGCGTGTTATCCTTGCTTCAAATCGTGGAACTGTCATGGAGCTTGGTATCACCCCCATTGTGACTTCTGGATTGGTTATGCAACTTTTAGCTGGGTCAAAGATCATTGAAGTTGACAACAATGTACGAGAGGACCGAGCACTCCTGTAAGTTCCATAATTCAGTCAATATGTTTTAATGTTGGATTCTCCTAGACTTACCAAAATCCTCACTCCTATGTTGCGTCTTGTTGGGCCCAGTTGAGCTGTGTGATTGGTTGATGTCCTTTGACCTTTTAAGCTTTGATATGCAAAAATATTACCGGGATAATGCATTTGGAAATCATGTTACAAACCTGGTACTAGGCCTATCTGCTCAGCTGGCTCTCAATCCCAATGTGGTTTTCATAAGTTGCTTTTGGTCCCACCCTAAATTTAAGCCAATAAAGAACTGTGCTAATCTGGAACTTTGTAAGCTCTAGGCTCCCATTTATCACTGTCTTAACAGTTACTTATAATAGGTTGCAGAAATATCTAACTTGTTGCATTGATATTTTTCACCAAGAATGATTTGCGCCATGTCATTTTAGCCCTTCCATGTAGACCGAAATAACACAAAGCAACAACTTTCTCCACTAGCATCGTCCAAGCAAGGGTAAAAAACCCTAGTTATTGCCAACCACCTTGAGTCTGTGAGTGAAACAAGTCTATTTGGAGGTCCAAGGACATGCCAAACCTTCATGTGTCAGAAGAACTAAGCCAGAGCTCTGATAGGCACTCTAAAAGCACCTGCATAATTGCTGGTTTTGGCCCAATTTATACTAGTATAGACATGAAATACTATTAACTGCTTTGCCTGGGTTTGCTGACTGAGAAAGTGAAGAATCAGGAAGAAAAAAGTGCTAGCTGTTTTTGGGATAGATGCAGTCAGTTTGCAAAAAGAAAAAGGAACACGACTTCAGATGAAGTTAATTTAGCTGTGATAACTCTTTTTTAAGTGCATCGAATCTATCAAGTGAAGTTTTAAGCTTGTCTTTCTGCATTTTGGATCGTGGAATCAGTCCTGAGTTTGTATTCTGTCTGTGTACCTTTTGTAGCTTTACTTTCTAATATTATCAGGAACTATTACGTAACACTAATTGTACCTTTTTTTTTTGGTTTCAGAAACGGTGCACAGAAGTTATTAGGGATTCTCATAGCGATTGGTGAAGCAGCTGCATATGTTCTCTCTGGCATGTACGGCAGTGTTAGTCAGCTTGGGGTTGGCAATGCAGTGCTGATAATCATTCAACTGTGGTTTGCTGGCATAATAGTTATTTGCCTTGATGAACTTCTTCAGAAAGGATATGGTCTTGGCTCCGGTATTTCACTTTTTATAGCTACCAACATGTGGTAAGTTTCTGCTCGTATCTCTTCTCATTTACAGGTAGTGTAACGGGGTTCTAACTTTTGAAATTTCTCTGATTTCTTTGCTAGTGAGAACATCATTTGGAAAGCATTTAGTCCAACCACAATCAACAGTGGCCGTGGAGCTGAATTTGAAGGAGCCGTTATAGCTTTATTCCATTTATTGATCACTCGAACTGACAAGGTTCGTGCACTTCGTGAGGCATTTTACCGGCAGAACCTTCCAAACGTAACAAACTTGCTTGCCACAGTCTTGATCTTCCTTATTGTCATCTACCTGCAAGGCTTCCGTGTCGTCTTGCCTGTAAGGTCAAAGAATGCCCGTGGACAACAGGGTTCATATCCAATTAAGCTGTTCTACACTTCCAATATGCCCATTATCTTACAGTCAGCACTTGTATCCAATGTTTACTTTATTTCCCAGGTATATTACTTTATGCATAGAACATTAAACATATGGTAGTGGTTTCCTTTTTCTGTAAGTTGTTTACATTGCCATCATCTGTATACATTGTATGTTCACAGTTGCTGTATAGGAAGTACAGTGGCAATTTCCTCGTGAACCTCTTGGGCAAGTGGAAAGAATCTGAATATTCTGGTCAATCTGTACCTGTCGGTGGTCTTGCCTATTATATTACTGCACCATCAAGGTAACTCATCTCTTGGTCACACTATACAAATGATTGCCTATGCTTGATGGAACTTCTCTGTATCAGACCTCAATCAATGTGAATTTCTTTTTCAAAAGCTTACTTACACTTATTACTCCCAATTGCAGCTTGGCAGATATGGTAGCACATCCTTTCCACGCTATATTCTACATTGTGTTCATGCTATCAGCATGTGCCCTGTTCTCAAAGACTTGGATCGAAGTCTCAGGGTCATCAGCAAGAGATGTGGCTAAGCAGTTAAAGGTATGATTTATGTTCTGTTGCATGTCTTCTAGTTTCTCTCTATCTTTGTGTTCTTGTGTGCTTTTATAAGTTTGTACTTTATGAGCTGATAAATGGGAGTACACTTTGAAGGCTTAAATGTGTTTACGTTATTGACAGATACAAGTAGTGATTATACTAGAATAGAGTTGCATAAAGTTAGACTGTATTGCTTCTGCCTGAATATTCTGATTATCTTGAGATAAAGCTGCAAGGCAGATGTGTAGTTGATATGTTAAAACTATACCTGTAATGCCTTTTTTTACCTGATAATATCCTTTTATTAAATATCCAGGAACAACAAATGGTAATGCCTGGGCATAGGGAATCAAATCTGTACAAGGAGTTGAACCGCCATATACCGACAGCTGCAGCCTTTGGTGGTGTGTGCATTGGCCTGCTTACCGTGTTGGCTGATCTAATGGGGGCAATTGGTTCAGGGACAGGAATTCTATTGGCCGTCACCATCATCTACCAGTATTTCGAGACATTTGAGAAGGAAAAAGCCAGTGAAATGGGTTTCTTTGGTCTTTAAAACACCTTAATGCAATTTTGTTTAAGCTCTTTCGAGCTGCAATGTGTAAGTAGGTTTTCCTTCTCTAAATCAGTAGTCCGAGATCAGAGAATACAGAGTAGTTTGTGATTAGTTTTTGACAGTTCTTTATCTCTACATCATGTATAGCTTAACTAGGCAGTATTATAATATTTGTTTTGTATCAAAAGGTACTTACAAAAATTCTTGTTAGTTGATGAAGTTTAATGAAAATCTTTGAAGGAACATTTTACACATCTTAAAGGTGTTTCATTTGCCGCCCAAGAAATTAATGGGTTCTATATCAAATCTTTTGCCAGGCTATGTTGCTCTGGTCCTCCGAAAATGCCACCGCTCCCGTTTCAGATTTCACAGACCAGGGAACATTTTTGTCCTGTGATCCAGACATTAATCGTACAAATCCAACGGATTTTACTTTCGTAAGTTTAATGCAACCAAAACCAGTAAACTGGGTTGAAAAGTGCCTGCCGTTTGATAAAATTTTAATGCAGTTTGTTAATAAAGAATGCAAGGAAGGACAGCAGACATGACCATCTCTGTCGATGGGCCTAATTCTAGAAGAACAAGGAGAAAAGCAACAAGATGGTACAAATTAGATTTGAACGAGAGGTGCACCCAATATACATTACTATATCATATGGAGCGCATGCGAACACACATATATATATTTATTTATATTTGAGTACTTAGGAAGAAAATCACAAATGCACGTACTTGTTGAATCCTCTAAACAAGTGGCAAATATTGCATTCCACCATTTCTGAATACCCTTGCAATAATTTTAGCTCCGTCACTAAATAGAGTGGTAATTAGGGAAAATATTAAAGAAGAAATAAATAATTTTGATAAAGATGTGCTCTTATAATTAGAGTTATTGAACAACTTTGATATATATATATATATATATATGTGTGTGTGTGTGAAATGAGGTCACAAGGTGTATATTACATCATTTTCGTGAAATTATATGTAGGAGAAGCGGAAGAGAAGGGAAGATAAGAACTTCTCTATCAAATTAAATTTTCAATAAATGCTAAATATTATATTTCGAAATCATAATATTAAAAGTGTGATAAACTTAGCTGCAATTTTTCTAAAAATTAAACTTATCAAATTTAAATCTTAAATCCGACTCTAACTTTCTAATATTTTTCTCGATCTTCTCTTTTTTTCCTCTTCTCCCTAACATAATTTAACGAAAAAGATGTATACAACACACCACGTGATCTCATTTACAAAAAAAATGCGTGATATTAAATGGACGAAGTTGCATTTCTTAGGTTGAGCCCGAAGGGCACGTGTTTATGTAATGTAGATATTGATAAAATTACAATTTGAGTTATATACACGAGTAATATAAATACTTAATTGCTTTATTAGTGTAATTTAAGTTATAAAAAAATAAAATATAATTATTTTATATATAATTTTATTGTGTAAATATTCTTTTATATTTATGATACGTAAAGTAAATTAAGTGAATGGGTACTTGGCTTTTGTGCAGAGAATTAAGAAAAGGGGAGGAAAGAATGAATAATTGTTGCAGAAATGTGTTAGCGCGTTTTACAATTTACATCACATATCAGGCAATACGAAGTCTAAAATTTCATTAAAAATATTTAAATTTAAAAATATATATGTTTAAAAATAAACATTTGAAATATAAAATATACTTTGTAGTAAATAGCGAGTAAATGATGTTTTAGACGACTTTTCAACCTTTTTCTACATGTGCCGAAATTCTTCCAATATGAGATCGAATGTCAAAACTGTTACATGTATTTTTACCATTTATTAGTATTTGTTAGAAATTTTGTTACAAACTTTCACTCATATCTTCGCTGAACCTCGACTATACCAATCACGTTTTCACAATGACGATAACTAATATGAATGCACCGTCGCCAGAGGAGATCGTCGTCCAGTCGCAGCCGACACCGGCTGCAGGTGAACAAAAGGACAGTTCGTTGAACAATCAGGTGCTGTGTAAAGATTATTGACTGTAAAGAAGCGAAAAATCAGGTGTTGTTTTTCGTTCCGATAGTCGTCGTGAACGGTTCATTTTACTTCATTAACCTTGTCTCCGTCATGTTCGCCGGTCACCTTGGCAAGCTTGAACTCGCTGCATCGAACCTCGCTAATTCATGGGCCATGGTTACTGGTTTCTCTTTCATGGTATGTTTATGTATTATGCATATCTTTCTCCCAAACATACATGTAACGTTAAGTTCTATGCAGCGGAGTTCATTCATTACTAAGCCAAGGTCCAGGTCTCCGAGTCAGCCGTATAAAAAAAATAGTAGCTAGGTAACTTCATCTAATAATATTGATTGGTAGTGTAGAATAAATGACAAGTTACCCGTAGTCTGATATACCAGATTAAGTTACATTAATAGTATAAAACGTTTATGACACTGTTAATTATATAACATAAATTCATTGATAAATACATCATGTATTACTTCTTTTGTTTAATTTCATGTGTCGTTATTTTCTTATTAGTTTTTTTATTTAGAAAAGAATAGCAAACAATTTACTTTTAACTTTTTATTTTACCCTTAAATGGAATGTTTTTATAGCTACAATATGTTGGGATACAATTATTGTAGGGAGACAAATGAGACAGACACTCTTAAACTAAGCTCAGCACAGTGCCCCACAAGTGAGACAGACAAGAAGGAGATGCAAAAGATACCATATGGTTTTGTAGTGGTTAGTCTAATGTATGTTATGGTATGCACTAGACCTAATATAGCTCATGCAATTGGTGTGGTTAGCCGCTTTCTTTCCAATCCAGGAAAGGAACATTGGGCAGCAGTGAAATGGATATTACGATATCTTAGAGGCACTTCTAAATCTCGTCTGAAGTTTGGTGATAATCATATCCTACTGGAAGGATATACAGATGCAAATATGGCTAGCGATGCTGATTCTAGGAAATTCACATCTGGATACCTAATGAGACTTGCAGGGGGAGCTATCTCGTGGCAATCTAGACTTCAAAAATATGTTGCATTATCCACAACGGACGCTGAGTACATAGTTGTGACTGAAGCTTGCAAAGATATGTTGTGCTTAAAGAAGTTTCTACAAGAGTTGGGCTTGAAGCAAGAAAAGTACGTGCTTTACTGCGATAGTCAAAGCGCAATTCACTTGAGTAAGAATTCGAGTTTTCACTCAAGATAGAAGCACATTGATGTGAGATATCATTGGATTCGATATGCACTTGAAGGAAAATTAATGCATCTCGAGAAGATTCACACCGGTGAAAATGGTGCCGATATGTTTACCAAGTCCTTACCCCGAGATAAGTTAGAGATCTGCAAACGTGAAGCGGGTCTAGTTGAATCTCCAGCATGTGGTAGAGGGGGAGAATTATTGGGGTCCACTCCATGTGAATGGCTTGACAAATGCAGCAGTCATTTGTGAATTGAAGCCCACAATTATTGATGCAGAAAAATTTCTGCTTCCTTTGTCAAATACGTGTGAAGAATTTTGTGGCATTGTGCTGCAAAATCCCCTATAAATAGAGCTATTCAGCTCATTTGTTTTTCATACAAAAAAACAAACACAATACATACAATAAATTGTATAGAGAGTTCCTACAAAATTGGTAGAATAATTTTGTAGAGAAATTATGAGATTACCACACTAGTGAGTGTGAGAGTTTTGAGTGTGTCAAAACTTGAGAAGATATTGTATACCCATTATTATTGTTATAGTGGAAGGTTTACCGTGGTTATTTTTCCACGAGATAATTTCTTGTCTTGTATTTAGTATTTTATTTACTATTCATGAAATACTATTTACATTGGAATATATCTGGAAATACTGAGATGCTCTGTGATTGCAGTTGTGTCTGATCTTTCACATCAGAAAAGTACTTCAGGGTGTCCATTCTATTTTTCCTCTAATATTAATCCCGAAGGGGAATTGGAGTACTCTCTTTTTTATTCCCAACACTTCAAACATCATGCATCATATCACTCTTATGTTCTATTGTAGTTTCCTTCATCTGGTGGTATTTCGATAAGATTCTGATTTTGCTTCCTCTCATAGCAAGAGAATCCGGGGTGTTCTTGAAGTTCCTCATACCTGGATTGTTTGCCTATGGTTTATTGCAAAAAACATTGTGAGATTTCTTCAAGCACAATCAATCATCTTGCCACTGGCTTGCTTTTCGGTTGCAGCATTAGTTGTCCACATTGGCATATTGCATATGCTCTGTTTCATTGGACAAATCTTGCTTTTAGAGGAGCAGCATTAGTAGCTTCAATTTCATATTGGATCTCATTCGTCACGTTGAGTCTATTTGTGCTTTTCTCCAAGAGATTCAGCCATATAAGGCCGAAAATTTTCACAACCGAGCCACTTCATCATATTATTTCAAACATGAAGTTGGCTTTGCCCTCTGCTGGCATGGTGTGGTAAGAACTAGTCCCACATTAGTATTTTTTGTTATTATAGTCAAACCTCTCTATACCAGCGTCGTTTGTGCAAATATGTTTTGGTTGTTATAACAAATGTTGTTATATAGAACATATAATATAGCATAACATGAAAATAGGTTCCAAAATTTGTTGGCGTGGTGTGGTAAGAATTAGCCTCATATGTGTTAATTTTTTTTATTACAATCAAATCTCTCTATAGAACATATAGCGAAGTGTTTTTCTATAGAACATGTAATATTACATAACATGAAAATCGGTTATAGTAAACATGTATGACTGTTTTAGAGAGGCCTAACTGTAGAATAAAGCAAATTCAATTGTATTGGAAGAGGCAATTATGGAATTTAAACTTGATTGGTGCAACCTTTAAGGCTGTCAGCACTCTACTAGCTTTATATTAAAATTATGAGTTCAAATTTTAACATTTGTTGAACTTTTAGTGTGTTTTTCACGTATACATATCTATATGTTCCGTGTCGAAAATACTGAGTTCAGTTGAACCACGCGCCTCTACCGGTACTGATAGTTTTTTTATTGATGTGCACCAGCTTGGAGTACTGGACTTTTGAGATTCTTGTGTTATTAGCTGGTTTGATGCCAGAGTCGGAAACAACTACTTCTGTCGTCGCAATGTGGTAAGTTTTCAATGTGGTTTGAAACACCAGCAAATTTTTCGTATTTTTGAAGGCTGAATTTAGCTGTTGATCTAATTTTGTTTTGGGTTGTGACCTTCCAGTGTAAATACAGAAACCATAGCCTACATGATATCTTATGGTCTCAGTGCAGCTGCAAGGTAATTTGACCAACAAAAAGTTTGACATAGTTCTTATCCCTTCTATTTCCTTCAATTCTAATGCTAAACATATTCAGTGTTGAAATATGAGACAATCTCGCTTAAATGTTTAAATAGTTAGAGTTATCACACCCTTATTTAGGGAATTCATTTCAACACGCCTCCCAATGTGTGAGCCTGGTTCTGTTTCATAGACCAATGTTTGCAAGTGAAAAAATCTTTCTAATGATGGTGAATATGAACTTAAAACATTATGTTGAATTGTGTGAAGACAATCTCATCTAAAAGATTAAGCTGTTAGAGAGATCACTTGTACTCTTATTTACTTAATTATGTCTCAACGTGTAGCTGCAAAGTAATGCGACCAACAAAAAGGTTGACATAATTCTTATTCCTTTATTTCCTTCAAATTCTAATGCTAAAACAGATGCAGTGTTGAATTATGTGATAATCTCGTTTAAATCCTTAATTGTTAGAAATAGCACATCCTTATTTACTTTGTCTCAACACACCTCTTAACGTGCAAGCCTGATTCGAGAAATCTATCGATCAATTCCGATTCTTTCTTCTTCTCTTGATTCTTTTCCGATCGAGATGTATAGATCCTGTTCATGGATTAACGAAAATGTGCAAAAGCTCTATTTGCCTCTGCCATTCTATGAGTCTCTTCCTTTTTGTCTATGGCATCACCACTCCCTTTGGCAGCATCCACTAATTCGGAATTGAATTTGAAAGCCATATATTTTAACCCGGACGTTTTCGGGATGCTTCTAATAACCAACGAATGACAAGTGCTAATGGGAACTTGATGAATCTTGTGTCTAACTCAACCCCAAAAGCTAGCTTGTAGGGTGAGGATTGTCCAAGTCCATATAAGAGTCCATGTTCTCATTCCATTTCCGATGTGGGACTCTTAACACTCCCATGTTCTCATTCCATTTCCAATGTGGGACTCTTAACACTCCCTCGCACGCCCAGACCTCGTTAACTGTAGCATGAACAATATAATTTGGGGGCCCAACATCGGTGAACAAAGAATTGGAATGGATCTGACTCTGATACCATGTAAAGAATGGATCATGGGCCTAACTAACCCCAAAAGCTAGCTTGTAGGGTGAGGATTGTTCAAGTCCATATAAGGAGTCAATGTTCCCATTTCATTTCCGATGTGGGACTCCTAACAGCTAAGTTGTTAAATAGAATAGACAAATAACTCTTAATTCACTTAATTTGTCTCAACACACCTCTTAATGTGCGGGCCTGATTATTTACTTAATTATGTGCAACACAAGGGTGTCAAACGAGATTGGAGCGGGAAATATTGGCAAAGCTAAGCAAGCTATGGCTGTTACTCTCAAGCTAGCTATTCTTGCTGTGCTTATAGTTGATACAGCTCTAGGTTTTGGTCATAAATACTGGGCTAACCTCTTCAGTGACAACGCGGAGATTATTCACAAATTTTCCTCAATGACACCTCTCCTTTTAGTCTCTATCTTGTTCGATTTCATACAAGGAATTTTATCAGGTTAAACTTTTTACATATGTGTGCGTGTCTGTGACACTATATCTTAGTTTTACACATTGATCAGTAGAACCGAACCAGATAAAGCACAAACTTGTAAATGAATTGATCAGGAGTGGCAAGAGGATGTGGATGGCAGCGTTTCGCTCTGTGCATCAACTTGGCAACTTTCTATTGCGTTGGCATGCCAATAGGAGCCGTCCTGGCTTTCAAGTTCAGCTTTAGCTATAAGGTAATTCAAGTGGATTGTGCAGGCCATCCATACAGTACGTTTTATATAGAGTTAATGGTGAAACACACATGGACTTTCACTTTTTTGCGGGTTTCATCCCCCAACTATCCGTCGTTCCCTTTTCTTACCTGGACTATCACCATCTGTATTAAAACACACCACAAAAGGAAACTATTCGTTGTTCCATTTTTCTACATGAACGATCAACTAGATGTGTTCTAATACATAAATGGTGATAGTTCAGGTAGGAAAAGGGAGCATATGATAGTTGGGGGTGTGAAACTCACGAAAGTGATAGTTCAGGTGTGTTTTTTACCATTATCTCTTTTATATAAGACTTTAACTTCTATACACTAACAGATTAAAACCTTTCGGACATTATCAAGTACCTAAATTACATGTAACGACTCATAACTTCTATACGCTAACATAGTAAGTATTGTTTTTTCCCCCTCAAAATATATGATGCAGGGTTTATGAATTGGGTTGATTTGTGGCCTAGCCTGCCAATCATCTGGCTTGTTGCTCCTGACATTATTTTCAAGATGGGGAAAAGCAGATCAAGTCTCAAAAACTAGCAATAGAGCAAATGAACTAGAGGCTTAAATTAAGCATAGAGTTTAAAAATTACTTGCATTGATCATTGCTAATTAGTTAATGCATCAGTTTTGTAATTTAGAACATTTTTGACGTGTCTACGTAAATTTAGAATAAATCGTGTAATTTAGGCATTATTTGTTTGCGCTTATGAAAGTCTGAATCTTAATCGTTTAGATTTCCGTCCTTAAGTGCATTTTTGTTTATCTGAATCTTAATTGAGGACTTTTGCCAAAATAACTTTTCAGAGAAGTACTTTTGGAGAGGAGTTTGTGTTTGTCTAATTCATTTGAGAAGGATTCAATATTTGAAAGACTTATTGTGTTTGGCCAGTATTTCTAACCAGTGCTTTTGAGTGTTAGATTGCGAAGAAAACATATCAAAGTTCATTTTACAATTAGTATTATCATTCAATAAGAATATTCACGATTTAATAAATACATGTGTATAAAGTAACACCTGACTGATATACACAGTATAATTTTTCAACAAATAATGTTCCGCTGAGCATTCTTTGCCGACTGTAGCTTTTTCAACGGATCCCATGCAAGCTTTTTGTTCTAATCTTGTATATACGTACAAAATTAAATAAAAGTACTGTTGAAATAAATGTTTCCGAACTCACATCATCCGCTGCTACTGTCCCGTTATATCTAACTTCCTTCGTGACGCTAACCAGTAATATGGTCGCGCGGCCACCAGAAAATACTTTTTTTAGTAAAAACTAAGAAGCAAACTGTAACAAAACCAGTGGTGTAGTTAACGTGACAAGTTTGGAATTCCAACACATAAATAAACTAGGATTTAAGTTAAGTACTTTGGTAGTGTAGAGAAATTTTACCATTTAGTAGAGACGGAGCAAGAATTTCAATTTTTTGAGTTCTAAATTTTAGAACGACGACTTTAGGTGTTACTAATTGAATTCTAAATTTTCTTAACACGAAAATATTGTTTGAGCAAAAATTACAAAATTCACCGAACCGTACCTGTGTTTCTAGCTCTGCCCCTAATCACTAGGTTAATTTAACCGACTGTTTCTATTTTCCAGTTTACCATATTTAGATATGTTATGAAGATTCAACTATTATTATAAGTGAAATTGATGGTATAAAATATGCAGAGGTGGTTTTAAAATTTAAAATTAAGCAGTTTACTGAATTTTGAATCTCTATATATAGTTGTAGAAAAAATGAACAACTGATAATTAAGAAAAAATATAAAAAAAAGTGATACTTGAATCGTATTTTTTACTCTTTAACTCTTATATTTATTAATTAAATTTCTTAATTCAAATACAAATTTTTAGCCAAAATCAATGAATTATGTCGAACCCTTAACTAAAATTCCTCTGGTAAAATCTATATAATGATAGTTGAAAAAATTTAAACTAATACAAAATATGGGTGAACCACACAGAGGCAATCTCGAACATCACTCTAAGAAACTCCAAAACGGGAGTTCAAGTTCACTTGACAATTTTGTAAAAGCCAGATAGAGGAAAGTAGCTGCGATAGAAGGATGGATTTCATTCAATTGAGGAAGGATTGGTTCTTAGTATTAGAAGCTAAGATATTGTTTGTACGAGCATCGTGATAATTGACTCTTAGATTTAATATCAACTCGGCCCTTCAATCATTTTGCCATGAGCCCCCCTCTCTCTGAAGAGTGACGATTTCTGACATCGAATTCCCGCATCGCATATAGGCTCTCTATGAGAAGCCCCGTGAGCGCTTTCAGACGACTGACTGAAGCAAATAGGACATGCGGGCGGGAACGACGGAAGTGGAGTTGCAAACTGCTACTAAGCACATGCTAATAGATGTCCATTCTTTAAACAATTAAATAAAATCAAAAAGTACGTTATATATACTAACTACACTATATACGATAGAATATTCAGGAAAAAAGGACTATTTGTAACATGTGAATTGAAATCCTTAGCCTCCCTTGCTTGTGCTTATTCTATCGAAGATCTTTTATGTTTTCTTGTTTTTTTTTTCTTTCCCACGGGTTCACATATGAGATAGGATAGATATCCTCAAGGTCAGTTGAAATTTTTAATTGTGACATTTTTATTGTATAGCTTCTTTTTTATCTATTGCTGCTAATCCCCTAACTTTCCTAAGTATCATTTGCATGGAAATTCTCAGAGCTCGAATCCGAAATATCTTCGCTGTAACACTGTTTAGTGATATAAATTCACCAAAAAAGTGGATATATTAAAAAACATGAACAGATGGTGACATTTTATCTGCTCTATTTCCCTTCACCTTTTTTTTTTTCTACTTGTTTCATTGCTATTCAGTTTATTGTAATTCCTTTCAGTTAAGCTAATATAATTAGTCAGTTTGGTGAGTTTTCTCGGTTGTTTACTTATCTGGTCCAAAAGTCCCTTGCTTTTAGAAAGGAACATTTCATCAAACAGGTGGTGGGCAAAGTTGATTGACGTAGAAGAAGCTAAGAATCAGATGTTGTTTTCGTTGCCGATGATTGTTGTGAACAGTTGTTTCTACTTCATTAACCTTGTCTCCGTCATGTTCGCCGGTCACCTGCTTCAAACCTTGCTAATTCATGGGCAATGGTTACTGGGTTTTCATTCATGGTAGGTATTATGCATATTTCATACTTATTGCTCTGTTTTTTAGACTATTTAAGTTCTATGAATTGACGGTGCAAAAATATTTACATAATCGGATCACTTAATTGTAGGTATGGTAAGTAACCTGTTTATAACAGGTTAAATTACACTCATATTGTAAAAAGTTAATTACATTGTCATATATATAACTTAAATCTGTTGCTAAATACATGCATAGACCGATCCAGGATTTGAAGTTTATGAGTTCCTACAAATATTTCAAGTTAATATGCAATAATAACTATTATTTGGTTCATAATTAAATATTTATAAATGTTTAGTGAATATTTTAATACGTATACAGAGTAAGAGCAAAAGCTATTAGGTTACCGTGAACCCATAGCTACTACATTGGATTCGCCACTACATCCAACCTCATGGAATACTTCATTTTGTTTCATTATTAGTCTATTTTAAAAACAATGATATCTTTCTATATTTGAAAACTATTTAACTATAAACTTCTTCAAGTTATTCTTAATGACGTGCTTTTATAGCAACATAAGTCTCATGACATGTTTAACACCTTAAGTTTCAAAAGTTCGTTATTTCTTAAATTTGGTGACGAATCGAGTTCTGACATATAAATTGAAGCAGGGGGAGTTGTTTTCTTGGAGCAGGAATTGGAAAGTTTGCTTACATGACTATACATATTTATTTAATAACTACAAGTAATCCATCATAAAAAGTAGTATTACTGACCAAGAGAAAGACAAGTGACCAAAAATCCTTCCATACGATATGTCTTAAATCATTTCTTAAAACATTGCATTTTGTTGAAAGACTCGCAGTGGCTAATTGGAACCTTGACAATAAGCCTTGATTTATTTCTTAGTTTTAATTATTAAATCAACTTAATATGTATCACTGTTTTCTTCCACTATTTGTTATTAGTTTCTTCTTTCCTGCCAACTGCCAAATGATAACATTGATAGATCCATATATCAAGGGTTGTCAGTGAATAACAGCTGATAATGCATGACTCATGCGGGATAAGGATGTAGACTACTTGTGTTTATTTTAACTGCCAACTTTGTTCAAATTCAGTGCAGAAGCAGAATATCGAGGTGTTGCCAATGTAGTGTCTGAATCTTGCTGACTTCGGAATCTTCTACTAGAACTTCATTGTCCAATTCCGAAGGTCATATTGGTGTATTGTGATAATGTTAGTGTTATCTACCTGTCTGAGAATCCGGACAATCATCAACGCACTAAACATATTGAGCTTGATATCCACTTCGTTCATGAAAAGGTCTCACGCGGACAAGTGCACGTCCTACATGTCCCGTCAAGATATCATATTGCTGATATATTTACTAAAGGGCTACCGCTGGTATTATTTGAAGATTTTCGGGACAGTCTCAGCATACGCCTGACTCCCGCTTCGACTACGGGGGAGTGATAGAATAATTAATAATTATTATTGTAATTAGTCATTATTGATTGTAGTTTCACATGTATATGGTAGGTAGATTAGAATAGAATTAGATGCCATGATATACTCTTCATCCTATCCCTTAGCATTAACTTAGGAAGATTAGATAAGATTAGATGGCATGATACACTCCTTTCATTTAGCCTAATTGTAGTATATTTACCACATTTGTGGAAGATGAAAGATGAGGAAGATATTCTATCAATCCTAATAATTTTTACAAATACAAGATCAATCAACACCAATTTAAGCAGTACAATTACATGTTCAGTATTTGCAAAGGTAGTATGAACTATTGACTTCCAGGAAAATCAATCGAGTAGCGCATAAACTGCACCTAAAGCACAGCAATGATTCTACAGTAGTCTTGATTGGCATAATTGAAACTATTTGTTAAATAGATTCATGTCCAATAGCAATCGTAAGCTAGTTGAATTCGGCTATATGAATCCTCCATGTACATTATGTTATGCACATACTATCAGGAAAAAAAAAAGGAGGGGGAAGGGGGCAATTTAGGAGCATGAAAACAAGTATTGTGCAAATAATGAAAAAGCTTAATGATTATAACTATGCCTCAATCCCGAACTTACATAGGTAGCTACAAATTCTCTATATCCATTCCGTTAGATACAGAATTATGGAGTAACAAATAATAAAAAAAGAGCTGGAGATGATAAGTGAACACAGGTCCACAAAAACTACTACTGCACGTAATCCCAACAGGGTAATTCACGTGACACCACCGTTGATAGAATCATACTAACATGATTTGTATGTTAAAATAATTTTATTAGTAGTAAAATTTAATTTATAAGAGAAAATCAAAAACTTAAATTTGATTAGTCACCGTTTTTCTATTAAAACTAAGGTGTTTGAACTTTGAATCTGAATATAAATTCTGGTTATTAAGATATTATTATAGGCTAGCTAGATAAAAAAACTGTGATCGGATTGTTTTACTCAGCATTTGAATGTGTATTACCTTTATTTAAAATTAATGAATATAAAAATTAAATAATATTTAACTTTATGTCATGAAATAATTGTAAAATTATATTAATTTATATGACGTATAAATTGTTTTTTTTATTGGATCGCACTCTAAAAACTAGCAAGGTGGCAGCTTATCGAGAGGGTGGACGAGACGAAGGTTGTGAAGTAGTGAACAACGGTAGTCATGGTTCGTAGAGGATGTTGCAGATGGTCGTTGTGTAGTGATGAATGTCCGGTGCAAGTGATTGGTGACGGTGACTAGTGGTAGAGGTGGTTGTGTAGTGATTGTGCAGTGTTGGCCAAAGGTGATGAACGTGTGGTAATAACGTAGTGGTGGTTGTGCGATGAAAATTGATGGTAAATGTGGTTGGTGGTGGTGACTAGTGATGGAAGTGGAAATTGATGCTGGAGGTGATTGGTGGCTTTGGCTAGTAGTGGACTGGGGGTAGCCATTGGTGGTGGACTGGATATGGTCTTATGGAAACTTGCGAACCACATCGGTTATCCAACATGGATCTTCATAGTTGAAGCACTGCATGGATAAAGCTCATAACATTTTCCTTTGGTCTTGCATCTCCCGTAAATTATTTCTCTTATCATACTAGTAGTTAATTTACTTGGTATTAAAATGAAATGAACTCAAATAGGAAGGACAATTACAGATCATTTCAACGACGACCCCAATTATTGTGGGATGAAAGGGTAACTGATTAATTGATCCATCACATCTCCTCAGTTAAGTGTGCTTGAACGATAATAGTTGTAACGTGTAGGACGGTCTCCTCAGTTAAGTGTGCTTGAACGATAATAGTTGTAACGTGTAGGACGGCTGATCCTCGGGGAAGTCCTTGTGTTGCATTATAAATCCGAAAGAGGAAAAAAAAACTGATTGATTGATCCATCAGAATAGTGCTACCATTGAACATGGGGGACAGAGAGAACCACTAAAGCATAGGGCCTCCCGAATACAAAAAAGTTCATCAACAGTAAAGCCACTGATGAGAGCATATTCTTCTTAATTTCACTTCCACAAGAAAAAAAAATCACTAAGGTATCATCACATTAACAGTAATGTTTTCTTAGACAAACTGGCTCACCTCACCTAGATTACTAACCTAAAGTTTTTCCCTAATTCATCTTACAATCATCTTTATCATGAAAGAGATGACCTCCTGGAACGAGAGAACTCGAAAGCATAAACCGTTTCACCTTGCATTCTCGAAGTTCTTGAATATAAGGCCATTCGACATTCAACTCATGTCGCTAACCATTGTTGTCTCTTTCGAAACATCATCCTTCTGACAATTATTTTCTTCGTTCACCACAGTCGTATCCTCTTGCATTGGTTCCTGGATGATAAATATTATCCATGTTTCAGATCAAAAGTAATGAAATAAAATAAATGAATTTGTTAGAAGTCTAAGAGAGTAAGAGGGAACTATAGTAGCTAAATGATTATACAACTGGGATTCTGGGATATTGCAAAACACAGGAAGTGAGAACTCCGTGCTGAGAACCACTTTCCTCTTTGGCATTGAAAAGAAATTCGTCCATTCTCACCTATATAAGTAGGGTCAACCGGACAAGTTAACTATGTGAATATGCTTCATAATAAAAAATGCCTTTAATGTTTGTGATTTGTATCATATTTGCCCTTTGTTAACCTATCGGCTTATAAATGCCCCTAATGTTACATGTTGTCTCAAATATACCCCTGAACAATTAAAAAGGTCTAAATATGCCCCATGCACTAACGGTGGAAGCCACATGGGGACATATTTGGACCTTTTCAATTGTTCATGGGTATATTTGGACTTTTTAAATTATTCAAGAGTATATTTGGACCTTTTTAATTGTTCACTAGGATAAACTCCTATTTACGAGCTATCTATCTATCTATCTATCTATCTACATATCTAACTTATATTCAGAAAAGGCCTATCCCGTGTGGACTGCTAACCAGGTTGGAGGACCAACCCTCTCTCCTCTCTCAGCCATACTCACGAGTCACCTACCTCCGCAATTTTGTCTAGGATTGACTCCTTTTTGTGATGAGCTGTCTCTGATCTAACTTATAACTAGAAACTTTATTTTATTAGCAAAATATATGTTTATCAAATATTAAAAGACGGATATACTGAGTTTCTGGAAGAGACACGAGAAAAGTGGTAGTCCACAAATTATTCACCTCAAAAACGTAACATAAATAAGCCAACAACCCAGAAACAGATTTAAATGGAACAAACTTCCTATGAAGAACTGCTAGACAAAAAGCCTTACCGGACAATTGGATGCACCCTCTGCATTCTCTTTTGCTGTTTCAAGAATATCATTGCTAACATCTTCCAAGCTTCGATTTGCATTGGCTTCACTCGTGAAATTGTTCTAAAGACAGAATACGAGTCAGCTCCCATACTGTCAAATCTATAAGGTATCTGACAAAGCATATAGAAGCTGCATAGAACTAACCTCTAAAGCTGTGGAGCCACCACCATTTTCTTGCTGGTTTTCATTACCAAAAGGCTCTTTTTGCTGAGATAATTCATTGCTGCCAATATTTACAGAATCTGTCATATTGCTTTGACCACTCAAACCGTTCTTACCACCATCACCCTCATTACCCTGCAATATTTCAAAATGTTTACAAATTCAATATAAAAGGGGCCAACAAAAGAAATTTGTTATAATTCTATTTCCTTGTTCAACCCTGGGGAACAAGCACACTTGGAGAGCGCAGTACAACGGAGAGTTGTATGCTGCGTTCGGGAAGGATGAATCGCTCCCGAAAAGGAATCTATTGATTCTCTCCCAATTGGTTGGACCGTAGGTGTGATGATTTACTTCACGGGCGATGTCTCTGGTTCAAGTCCAGGATGGCCCAGCTGCGCCAGGGAAAAGAATAGACATGCATGCTCCACTTTGCTCGGGGGGATATAGCTCAGTTGGTAGAGCTCCGCTCTTGCAATTGGATCGTTGCGATTACGGGTTGGATGTCTAATTGTCCAGGCGGTAATGGTAATGATAATATCTTGTACTTGAACCGGTGGCTCACTTTTTCTAAGTAATGGGGAAGAGGACCGAAACGTGCCACTGAAAGACTCTACTGAGACAAAGATGGGCTGTCAAGAACGTAGAGGAGGTAGGATGGGCAGTTGGTCAGATCTAGTATGGATCGTACATGGACGGTAGTTGGAGTCGGCAGCTCTCCCAGGGTTCCCTCATATGAGATCTCTGGGGAAGAGGATCAAGTTGGCCCTTGCGAACAACTTGATGCACTATCTCCCTTCAACCCTTTGAGCGAAATGCGGCAAAAGAAAAGGAAGGAAAATCCATGGACCGACCCCATCATCTCCACCCCGTAGGAACTACGAGATCACCCCAAGGACGCCTTCGGCATCCAGGGGTCACGGACCGACCATAGAACCATGTTCAATAAGTAGAACGCATTAGCTGTCCGCTCTCAGGTTGGGCAGTCAGGGTCGGAGAAGGGGAATGACTCATTACCTTTTGACTGAGATTTTGAGAAGAGTTGCTCTTTGGAGAGCACAGTACAATGAAAGTTGTAAGTTGTGTTGGGGGGGGGGGGGTTATTGTCTATCGTTGGCCTCTATGGTAGAATCAGTCGGGGGACCTGAGAGGCGTTTACCCTGCGGCGGCTGTCAGCGGTTCGAGTCCGCTTATCTCCAACTCGTGAACTTAGCCGATACAAAGCTTTATGATAACACTCAATTTTTTCTGATTCGGCGATTCGATCTATAATTTATCATTCATGGACGTTGATAAGATCCATCCATTTAGCAGCACCTTAGGATGGTATAGCCTTAAAAGTGAAGGGCGAGGTTCAAACGAGGAAAGGCACCCCCAAATGAATTCTGCACTATCAATTTGGTGATGACTATCATTGAATCAATTAATCAACCTCTTCTAAATGTAAAGAATGAATGTTGGGCCTAACTCAACCCCAAAAGCTAGCTTTTGGGATTGAGTTAGGTCCAAGATCCATTATTTATATGGTATTAGAGCCAGACTCATTTCAATTCTTTGTTCACCGATGTTGGGCCCCCAAATTATATTGTCCATGCTCCAGTTAACGAGGTCTGGGCGTGCGGGAGTGTTAAGAGTCCCACATCGGAAATGGAATGGGAACATGGACTCCTTATATGTACTTGGACAATCCTCACCCTACAAGCTAGCTTTTGGGATTGAGTTAGGCTCAAGATCCATTCTTTATACTAAACCCAAACTACATGGGTCAACAATATGGATTCTCTATTTCTTCCTATTTGTCCGGGCCTCGGTAGACAGAGCTACCCGATACACCTGTTGGTGGAAGGTAGCAAGTACCCCATGGAATTAATTGGCTCTGACACCACGATTACAAAAAAAAAAAGTATAAATACAATGAGGGATTTTCTAAACTAACAATCACAAAAATAAGGGGTTCTAACCATGACAACAACAATTATGCCTTGATCCAAATTGGTGATAGCTATGTCCAATTAAAACCCAACGGAAGATCAGTAAACAACTTGAACCTTCACGATTTAACAAAATATTCACCAGATAAAACAATGGTTAGAAGCCTATTAATGAAGGGGAACCTTGGATCAACGATAAAATTTTCTCCGTATGACCTATAGGTCAGGGGTTCGAGCCGTGAAAGCAGCCACTAATGCTTGTATTAGGATTAGGTTCTCTAAATCACAGTCCTCGGAGTGCGGCCCTTCCCTGGACCCTGCCAACGTGGGATGCTTTTTGCACTGGGCGACCCTTTATAGAAGCCTATCAGTGTTACACTCCAAGAATTCCATATATGACATACCCAGTGTTTCATATATGACGTACCCAGAATTTCATATACGGTTCCGGGTAGGTTCCCGGAATCGATGTTTCTTCGTATAACAACTTTGGTTTAGGAATAAACTCGTCTGCTTATCCACTGAAAGCCAGTGCCACAAAACCCATAAAGAATCCTTTCGGAGCAAATATTCCAAGAATGTTTCAAAGATTTGCTTTGGTTTTCGTTTCAACTTTCTTTTTCAATAACTTAAAGGAGTACATAGTTTAAAAAATTCAATTTTTCAGTTTTCTACCGCTTTTGGCTTTTTCTCAGCTTATGATTGACACTTTGTATTATTTGATTTATTTCTTGATGGTGAAAGTGATTGTTCTGCATTTAGTTTTCCCCCTTAAATGGTGTACTTTAGTATGGTTTTTTTTTTTTTATTAACTAAAAAATAATGGAATTAAAAAAGTAAAAATATTTAATATTTCATAGGTTTCGGGTATCGGTTCCAGGTCCGGGTACCCTGTCTCTATTTGCCAGAACCGGAACCGGACCCGACATTGATCGGTTCCTAATTTTACTACCCGGAACATACCCGTTATTATAATATATCATTCGGAACCTACCTGTTAGTGTCGGTTCCAGTCGGGTATCTGGGTACTCTGTACCCGTGCTCACCCTTAATCTTTACACAGAAACTGAAATAAGAAATTACATTTTATCTTAATCTTATGCTCAGTGCTGATAATATATTCAAAACATCTTGAGTTTCTCTCCCTCTAGATGGTCCACCAAAGCCATGCTGGGATTGAACTCCACCAGTTCTTCCTTCCCATGTCATGCCCCCAGGATCATTCCAACTGGTTAGTAGTCGCCCAGCTGTTCTAGGCAATGTTGCTCAAAAATGTCAACAAGTGCATATCGGATTCTCCAAAAGTAGATTAAGATAAATAAAGGCAAAGTCATCCGCATACAGGACGTAGATGCTAATATACAAAACAAAGCAAATTAAACCACAACAACATCCAGCTAGCCAAAAAACACTATTATACTAACTTCACAGTGCAATATAGTTTTTTAATACACATGCCAGCATAATTTTTTTAAGTAAATGTAACAATATTATAGTAAATCATTAACAGAAAGGGAGTGCCAATAGTAGGAAAAACATTTATAAGACACAGAACAAAAAAGTCTTGTAGCCCATCACGAGGATCCTATGGTGTCTAAAATAGAAACTACATTATCTGAGAAACCATCTTTACACAGAAACTGAAATAAGAAATTACATTTTATCTTAATCTTATGCTCAGTGTTGATAATATATTCAAAACATCTTGAGTTTCTCTCCCTCTAGATGGTCCACCAAAGCCATGCTGGGATTGAACTCCACCAGTTCTTCCTTCCCATGTCATGCCCCAGGATCATTCCAACTGGTTAGTAGTCGCCCAGCTGTTCTAGGCTATGTTGCTCAAAAATGTCAACAGGTGCATATCAGATTCTCCAAAAGTAGTGTATTTTTGGAGAATCCGACACGGGTGCGGCATCAAAAGTGAAGAGTCCCCGCAACTTAGGTTCTAGGCATAGTTCATTTCAGACCTTTCATGTTCATGAATAGTTGCCATTTTCTGTCAGTGACAGGGCAGTGCAAAAACAGATGGGTATTGCTTTTTATACACAAGGTTTCTGGAAGAGATGCTCACAACAAAGTGGTAGGAGTAGTTCGATATTTTTTTTTGTTTTGATAAGAAAGTGGTAGTTCACAAATTATTAATCTCAAACACAAACTAAATAAAGTAAATAAACCAGAAGTAAATTTTCAGGGAACCAACTTTCTATGAAAAATACCAGACCAAAAGCCTTACCGGACAATTGGATGCACCCTCTGTGTTCTCTTTTGCTGTTTCAAGTTTACAATTGTTGACACTGGCTTCAATTGGGGAGTTTTGCTAAAGAAAAAATATAAGTCAGCTAACACTGACATAATCTCACCGAATACTTTCAAAGACAAAGCATATAGAAGCTGCATAAAACTAACCTCTAACACCGTGGAGCCACCGCCATTTTCTTGTTGGTTTTCATTACTAAAAGACTGTTTTAGCTGAGATAATTCATCATTGCCAATATATACAGTATCTGTTGTATTGCTTAAACTGTCTTTACCACCATCATCCTCATTCCCCTGCAATGTTTTATTGGACCCGTCATTCGAATTAACCAAACTTGAAGTCTGAAGTCCGGAGCCTAATACCTGAAGAGAGATCCGAGTCCAAACAGAATATTATTTCGGTTTGTGTAGATACAAACAATCCTGGACTTTTCTGGAATAGACAGAATCATTTTCGTCTCTTCATTTTACGAAATATCTTATGGTTCACTCTCATGTACTTTCTAGGGATTTCCCCTATACTCTCTCAATTTCCTGTTTGATTCTCGATGTTTTCATATTTCAAAATGTTCACACATTCAATTTATGAGGCAGCAATACTTGAACAGCCAGTATGTCGCTATGCTTGGCTAAATCAATGCAAACTAGTATGGTTGAGCTTATATCTTCATGGTTTAATCATGACGGAAACTTGACCACAATGATATTAACTTATTCATGTAAAACAGGACAAACCAGAACAACGACTACGCCTTAGTCTCAATCAAGTTGGGGTTATTTATGTAAAACGGGACAAACCAGAACAACGAATACGCCTTGGTCCCAATCAAGTTGGGGTCGGCTATATGAATCCCCCACTTCTTTAAAGCTCATTTCATAACATCATCATACTAAATAAATAAAAATGAAAAATAAGTTAAAAATATATAAATAATAATAATAATAATAATAATAATGATAATAACTAATAATAATAGTAATATTAGAAGTTGTCTAACAAGTCTAGAACTTATTCTCAACTAGTAGATATCACCTATATGGATCTTTCACTTCCATTGTGTCTTTATCTTTTGCTAAGTCTTCATTGATACCAAGGGTTTCATGTAAAAGGGGACAATGAAAGGAATTTATTATAGTTCTATTTCCCTGTTCTCGCCTCCCCCTCCCCCCAACCAACACCTACCCCAAAAAGAACCACCAAAGAAGCTCCCTTTCTGAAAATGGTCTAAGCTCTCAACATTGCCAGCATCTTGACATCCGGGCTCAAGAATGATGAAATCAACACAAACAATTGGCGATGACTATTATTCGATCAGTTATCACAAAGTACCCGGGTCGACAATATGAATTCTCCACATGTTCTACTCTTTTGGGCCGTGTTTCATTCCAACACGTATAAACACAAATTACGGGTTCTCTAAAGTCTAAACTAAATACTCTCTATATGCTCCACTCTTTTGGGCTGCATTTCGTTCCAACACATTTAAAGACATATTACGGGTTCTCTAAAGTCTAAACTAAAGATTCTCTATTCAACTAATCTATAAAATGCATAATGCAAACTATAACAATTAACAACAAAGATTATACCTTGATAAAACTAATGGAATAACAGTAAATTACCTGACCCTCCGCCAGTTTATCAGAAGATTCACTAGGCTTATTATCAACTGCAGTTAAAACAATCGAAGGAAGCCAAGTAATGTCCCATCCAAGAATTTTACAAACGACCTGTCCATAAGCCCTATGCGTCTGCCTCATATTCGTATTAGCTATAGTAACCGAATGCTGAACAAGCGCCACACAATCCTTAAACCTCTTCCTCCACCCCTTTTTACCAACCCCACAACACACTAAACAACTAAATTCCCCACCACTCTCCTTGTTCTTCTCATAATACTCCCTCAACCCATCATCCTCCCCAAACAACTTAACAAAAAACTCGTAATTTTTCACCCCCTTTTCCTCATCCTCATCATCATCCTCGTCATCCTCGGCATCAATCGAATACTTTAAATACTCCGATACCGCCTTTATAGCCCGTTGTTGGGCCTGGTTCGACGCAAAATTAGCTAATTCTTCAGCAGTGGGCAAATGGGGTTGGGTATTTGGTTGTGGAGTGAAGCTACCCCACCCGGATTCGGTTACCGGAGACGATTCGGATAGTTTCGGACAAGGCCATTCGATACCGGAATCTATTATAGCTTCTTTTACCCTTTTCGGGTTCTTCTTTTTTCGTTTCTTGAATTGGGTTGAACTGGAGGGTTGTAAACTTACTGGGGTTCGAATTGGGGTTTGGTATGGGGGTGGGTAGGTTGGGATAGGGGGGTGGGGGTGGGGGTGGGGGCGAGGTGGACCTTGATGCCATAATGAATGGAGGTAGTGAACTTCTTGTATTAATCTTTGTTCATCGTATCGATTCATTGGGAAACGTGACATTTTTTGAACTATTTGGGAAAATGGTGCAAATGGGTTTTGGGTGATAGTGTTAGGAAGATGGAGAATTGCCGGAAAGTTAAGGGTTATGGAGAAAAATTATCGGTTCCGGCGAAGAAAAATGTGTTCTTGAACTGAAAAAAGGGATTTGTGTTGTGTTTGCAGAGTACTGTGACAAGTGTTGGTACTTGCTTTGGATTGCGAGTAGTGAAATATAAACAGTGTTGTTAAGCAAAAAGGGAAAAGTTTAGGTTCAAATTGGACCTTAAACTTTCTAAAATAGTTCGAATATATCCTTTATTAATAATAGTATGGTCAAGTATATATTTACAGGGTTGAGAGTCCCACATCGGATAAACGTCGACTAATTTGGATAATACTCACACTACAAGCTAGCTTTTGAGTTGAGTTAGGCCCAAGATCTATTCTTTACATGGTATCAGAATCATGCTCATTTCAATGCTTTGTATCACAATCAAGTTCATTCTAATTTTTTGTATCAGAGCCGGGCTCATTCCAATTCTTTGTTCACCGATATTGATCCCCAAATTATACCACGCTTCAGTTAACAACGTCTGAACATGTGAAGTGTTAAAAATCGCACATCAAAATATGAAATAGGAGCATGAACTCCTTGTTGTCCAAGTAATATACCCTTATTCACTAAGGCGAGAACTTCCAACATGTCTGCCTTTTTAAGTGGTGAAAATGTTAAATTCACCCTACAATTATGCAATATGGTCCAAATTTACTCTTGAAATTCGTAAAATTATGCAAATTTCATTTTTTAGCCACCATCCATCATTACCATAATAGTTATAATTCTCTTCAGCTCTAAAAAACATCACTTAAGAATCATCACTACTCCACTACCATTTCAAACATCTATCACACACCGTCATCTTTCTCATTTTCCTATCACCATTTCACCTCTGCATAATTGTACCGACCCTCAACCACCGTAAACCCATCATGACAACCATAATATTGGTGTAAATGATTTAGAAGCTAAATATTGTATATCTAAATTTGTTAGCATTAAGAGATTGATATGGAGTTAATAAATCTATATTGATGATCTGAAAAGAATTGAATGGAGTTTTAGTAGAGGTGAAAATTTAATGGGCGCCATGAAAATCAAATATTCATCACTTTATTTGAAATTTTGAAGTTGAAATTGTATTTAGTTATAATTTTTGTAAAAAATACGGTTGTTTGAATGTATTAAAAGTGAAATAAACATTTTAGGTATATTTCAAATTCAATTTTAAATTGTCTTTGAAATTTAATGGCCAAATGATTCCGAAAAAAAAGTGAAAAAATCTCATGACCAAATGGTCCTTAACCTATAATTAATGGAGGACACATTTGTATATTTCCCCTTAATCAAGTTGATGAGTTATTTCCATTCAACCCCTTAGATCAAGAAGACAATAGTAATAGGTTTGTAGTAAACAAAGCAAACCAGAAAATGACTTCATTATCATAAAACTTCATTCTTTATTCTAAATCTACAGTAGACCAGCTGATGCTCAAAACTCATTATCAATGGCTGCCTCTTTAGTTTTCTTAGCTTATTTCTTTCTACTCCAACAACCCTTATTTTCCACAGCAACACTTAGACAACAATTCATCACTCAGCTTAATTCTTTACCCAATAATGCCACTCCAACAACTTTTTTTGAAGTCACAAAACCAATAAAACTACCCAAAACCAAACCTTGTTCACACCTAATTCTTGAACATGAATTTGGTTTCACTTATGGAAAACCACCAGTTCTTGCAAATTACATCCCCCCCCCCCTTTAAATTGTCCATTTCATAAATTTACCAAGATTGTGTTGGAATGGAAAGCAACTTGTAAAGGGAGTAATTTGATCGAATTTTTGGTGTTTGGCTTAGTGGGGTTGAGATTTTTAGAAGCTGTACTGCTGAGCCAACTGCAAATCGGATTATTTGGACTGTGAAAAACGACATTACTAGGTATTCTTCTTTGCTTATGAAAAATCAAAATCAAAATCAAACTCTTGCTGTTTAATTAGGGAACATTGTTGATAGTACCTATACTGGGGTTTAACTTTACCATGTAACTTTTTGTGACATTTCTATCCTGCTGAAGTAAAACATAGGAGAAAATGACAAAAATGGTCTCTTATGCTTGAGTGTTGGTTCAAAATAGTTCCTTAAGTATGCGTTCAACAGTTTTGGTCCTGTAATCTTGCTAACTCTGTCTGTTAGATATGACGGGAACTATGGAAAACAAGAAATTAGCAGGAACCTTCATTTAGAGTCATAGTTTTTGTAGTTTTTGCTATTTTTAATTTAGTTCTAGAGTCTGGTGCAGCTTTATGGGTGTGTTCGGTATGAAGGAAAGTGTTTTCCAGAAAAATAAGGGTTTCTTACTTATTTTCTTATGTTCATTACATGAACAAAAAATATTATCTTAAAAGCGTGTGTAAATAATCGAGACAAATACCATGAGAGGTGTGGGTGGGAGTAGTGATGTAGGATGGTGGGATGGGGGCTACAGGGGTGGTGGTGAAGATGTGGTGCATTGGAGGGTGGGTAGGACACAATCAACATGGAATGCCACTTGTGAAACTTGTTTTCCCTACTTCAACTAGGGAAGTCATTTTCCTCTTTTTTAAGAAACTTGTTTTTCTTGAGAAATGTTTTCCAAAAATTTTAACTAATTGAAGATGAGAAAATTAGAAGAAATGTTTTCCTCCATATTGAACACACCCTTTGAGGTGTAATATTTGCTATTTTTTTTTTGTATCTTTTTAGTGTCAATTGTAGCTTTTTTGTTGCATATTTTATTATTTGATGGGACTTTCTCTGGTGTTTATAGGTATTCTTCTTTGCTTATGAAAAATCAAACTCTTGCTGTTTATCTTGGGAACATTGTTGATAGTTACCTATATTGGGGTGTACCATGTGAAAATTTTTGTTCACTTCTATCCTGCTGAAGTGAAATTCGGTCATTTTGATTCTGGGACTGATTTGATTATACCTATTTCGCGGAATCTGCGTTAAATGATGGGTTGTGGTTTGAGATTGAAAATTCGACCGATGTACAGTCGAAGGATTTCAAAATTCCCTCAAATGTAATCCACCTAATGAATATAGAGGTTCAAATAATCTTACTATCCCGGGGAATGGAGCTTTTAGGGAAGTGGTGCTTAGTTTGGATGAAATGGTAGTTAGTGTGGTTTGGCCTTTTATGGCGATCTATACCGAGGGTGCGAATCCCCTATTTTGGAGACCGATTAGTGGAATTGGCTTGTTCAATCTTCCTTCCTATGACATTGAAATTACGCCGTTGTTAGGAAAGATTTTAGACGGAAATATCCATAAGATTTCATTTAGAGTCAGGGATGCTCTGAACGTATGGTACGTTGATGCAAATTTGCATCTTTGGTTGGACAGAAAAAGTATGAGAATGGAAGGGAAGTTGTTGAAATACAGTTGCTCGCCCCTTTCTTTATCGCTGCTGACCAATTTTATGGGTTTCGATGGATCCTTTATCACGAATGCTAGTAGGTCCATCACGCTGGCCGGATGGGTAAAGACGTCCTACGGAAAAATCACTACAAAGTCGTCTCAAGGTTTAAGTTATGGGAAATGAAGGGAACTTGCAAATAGTACCAATTTTACGGGTTTCGATGGATCCTTTATCATGAATGCTAGTAGGTCCATCATGCTGGTCGGATGGGTAAAGTCATCCTACGGAAAAATCACTACAAAGTCGTCTCAAGGTTTAAGTTATGGAAACTGTATGGTAATGGGAAATGAAGGGAACTTGCAAATAGTTGATCAGATAATTGGATCCAATGATACTGTTTCTTCTTCTGTTCACTCGCTTAAGTCCTTCAAAAAGTTCTCGTTCCAGTGGTATTCTGACAATGTCGATCAAGGAAACCAAAGCTATGCCTCTATATCGAATTTGACATTGGGATTAGAGGACAAGAGGGTAAAGGCTTCCAACTATGGATCTTCGGTTAGTTCTGTTAAAAATTTGCAAAAAGCGCAAGGCTATATGCTTGTAAAGGGCCAGTTAGTAGTCAAAGGACTTGGGAGTACTCAACAAGTATATAAGTATAACAAAGGTTCGTGCTGCTACTCAAGGAACATAAGCAGCTCAAATTACACGATACTTTACGATAAAGTGAGGAATAGCTGCGGAAAAAGTACTAGGTCTCATTGGTCTCTCTGAGGATTGGCAAATGGTGGTCTCTTCCTGGTTGAAATGTCTTATTGCAATCTCATCTGACATTTCCGAATTCCATTGTCTTTCACTCCTTTGCTTCTGGAGTTCCTCTATGTGGACTGATGTGATAGGATTTCGCAACAGTGTCATGGTCTTCGACTTATGATGTAAATGACATTTTTTGTGTTGTGGTGTTGTCCTCTGCAGTGCCTCTTTTATTTTTGCACTTGTTAACTTTGTTAATGTATGCTGGTCTACTAACCATTTGTCTCCGAAATTTCACTTTACCTATTTATCTTATGCTGTGTCACTCTCTTCGAACACAAGGGAATTTTGCATCTTTGTGAGAGTTTACAGGCTTAACATGCTGGTAAACAATAGATTGCTTCTATCTTGGTGTTTTTTCTTTGTGGTCTGGTTCCAGTAACGACAGCTACTCTGTGACAAGGACTAGATTACCCCCCCCCCCTCTATTGCCAAAGGTTGGTGGGTCGGAGATTTATGTAAAGTGAAAGTTGTATAGATGTTTCTACATACAACTACATGTTCATGCAAGAATTTGTGTTAAGCTTTCAATGACTTGGGCATTTCCAGTGTAGTTTCATTTGCATTTAGGTATTTGAGAAATGTATACTATGTTTCTCTTCCTATTGGTTCAAATGAAAATGTTTCAGGCTGAGAAGTGCTATATTTTTGGTGATTTATCTTCTCTTTAGCTCGAAGCAATATTCTAAGGTATTTTTTTCAGGAACTTGCCAAGTCTTGATCTAGTGGGAGCAAGTATGATTTGTAATCCTATGTTCAGAATGAAATGATCAATTTTGATTCAGATATGGTCTCTGGATTTTGTTGGTTTTGAGAAGAATCCCTGGATTTCGTTAGTTCGGAGAAGGCCTTCCTTTAATAAGTACTACTTGATACTCAGATAACTTCTGCTGTTATTATGTCATTGCACTTTGATCATGACTCAATCTCAATTAGTTGAGGTCGGCTATATAATTCTAATATTATCATAGTTTAGACTATTTCAATGTTAGCTATCAACTTGTCGTAATCCTCCACTTTTAGGACTGGTTTTTTTTATGAAATTGATATGACTACGCTAAATGTCAGTGCAGTTCAAATGATGTGATTTGCAAGGATGCACCTACTACTTGTATAAAGAATGGTCTAATAAGGTGGTTCTTGTGGAACCAAAATTGAGACCCAACTTCGGTTTCAAGTTGCCTACATACAATAATCAGGCAGTGTATAGTTGAGCTTCAAAGAGGAAAACACGACTAACATATGAAGACTAATGGACCAAAATCCAGACTTTTCCTGACCACATGATAATATATTAGAGTTAGACTCAATGTTTTATAGTACACGCTAAAATTAAACAATTTTTCCTTTCTTTAATGGTTGTTTTTCAACTATCTTTAAATATGGATACAATCTTGCAATTTATATATTTTATCTTTTAATTCTAATATATAATTTTATATTAAAAACTAAAATACCATTTTTTACAACAAAAAAAATATTACCCAATTTATACGGTGCACTTTCATTTTTAGTTAGTCTAAAAAAAATAACGCATTTTCTTATTTGGTAACAATTTAAATTTAAATTTTATCTTTTACACTTAATGAGATTATCTATAACCACACAAATACTTTAATTTGTTTTCAACCACAAAATTCATAAATAATTTTTATTTCTTAAATTCCGTACCTGTTAAAAGTCCGCATCAAATATGAAATGAGTAATTAATCTGGTTATATACCTTCGAGGCATCTTTTATCCAATAGCAAAGAGTTTCAACCAAGATTTCCAAATAAACGGGGTAGGGTATTAGTATATCTAATACATAATTTAGATGTGAAAAATTGTCCTCTAAAAAAGGAAATATTGAATGAATTGATCATAAGTTATGAGATTTGAAAATCTTTTTGCCTTGGAAAAAAGATATTAATCATAGAGAAAATGGAATTTCCACAATGCAAATCTCTGATATCATTTGAGAATACAAGACAATCCTCCTATAGCTTTTTGGGCCTGAGTTTTTTTTCCACCGCCCAGTCAAACTACTTATACACCCAGTAAGAAAGAAAAAGAAAGATAAGAGAGCAGAGGGATCTCTCTTAATAGCCATGGCTTTTTCTCCATTAACAACTACAAGGTTCGAGCTTCTTACTACACACAACCTTTCCCATTTCCATTTCTATAGAGAGAGAGAATTCTTTCTCTGTACACAATTTTTTACTTAATGCATTTTTTTTGTGCAGTGGGTGTACTAGTTATTGCAATGTTGGATTAGGCTGGAAATCGTCCAGCTTATTTGTCCAATTAGGGTTTCTTTCAAACGGGTCAAATGGGGTTTCTGCTAAAGCCGCAAAGCTCAATGCTAGTAAAGTCTTGCGGCCCTGCTCCACTTCTTCTTCCTCTGGTATAATTTTTGGCCCCTGTAGTTGACTTTCTTGTTTCATATACTTTTATTCTTAATGTAGCTGTACAGTTTCAGTCATGATTCCGTTATTTTTGAGTAAAATTTACATATTTATGTACTGCATTTAGAGGTACTATTATAAATCATAATTGTGTCATGCGAAATAGGACGGAGGGAATAACGTTAATTGACTTTTCGGTGTACATTTTGATAAGATCCTCACATATAGTAAGCGGTAACGGAGCCAAGATTTTCACTTAGGGGAATTAAAATAAAGAGAAACCAAGGGGATTCAACTTATACTATATATATATACACTAAATGACAGTTTAACCTTGTATGTATAGTGTAATTTTACGAAGATGAACCCCCTTGCAGTACCCTAGCTTCGCGCCCATGCTAGTAAGCTATGATTCTGGTTTGCTGTCGAGTAAATCAGGATCTTACATCTCAGCAAATGTACTTTGAGGTGGTTGGAATTGTGTATCCTGTTTGATGGTGGAAAGTAAGAAAGAGCTTTATGCAGACTTGATGGAAAAAAAGAAAAGGAAAGAGCTTTTTCTAGAATCGAGCTTCTCAAAGTCGAGTCTTAACTACTTTAGTCCATCCGTGGGTGCAGGAGCACACATCCATTGCTACACATTGTTAGCATAGAAATGAGAGAGATACCTTGGGGGGAGGGAGTGTACCATAGGGGGATATTTTATGAAAATTGACCCTAGTGCTTTATTAGGGTCTCTATGAAAGAGGTGAGAAGCTAGAGAAGTTGTTAGAAGATGGATCCCTTTGTTCAGTTGTCTTTAATTGTTGTTACAAGCAAGCTGCGACTTTAGTCAGGATTCAGAATGGAATTTATGGTTGCTTTCTCTTTTGTATTGTGTTTCTTTGTGCGCTTATGGCTGGAGTTTGCAGGGTATTGTAATGTTTCCACTGTGTAAGATTTACCATCTTAGGAAAATCAACTTGATCATTGCTGTGTAGCATTACATTTTCTCAAATACTTTCATCACTCTTCAAACTTGGTGTAAAAACAATAAGTACCTTCACAATTATATCTTGCTCACTATGACATGTGTATTGATTGTTTCATATTAGTACCTTCTTATCGAATAGGTAGTTTTTTTGCAGACCCTTTCGAGAAGTCAATGGTATAACTTGTTTCATCCCTCTGTATACTAGCTTATGATTGTGCTTCTTGTAGAATATTAGATTAAATTTTGTTGATGTCTTTAGTCTTGAAGAAAGTGTCTTCAGAGTTTCAATTACTCCCTCTCTTTTATAATACTCCCTCCGTTTAAAATGTTTGTTTGGTTTTGATTTGGCACGGAGTTTAAGAAAGTAAATAAGACTTTTGAATCTTGTGATCTTAAATTAAAGATATGAACAATATACCAAAATGCCCTTTAATCCTGTGGTCTTAAACATGCCATGTGGAAAGTTGAAATTAAAGAGTTGCCAAAAAAGGAAAGAAGCAAACATTATGAAACGGGCCAAAAAGGAAAGTAAGACAAGCATTTTGAAACGTAGGGAGTAAGAAAATACTGAGATTAACTTAAAATGGTGCTCTAGTCCCCGATTCAAGGTGTTAACCGCTCATAAACTGCATAGTAGATCGATTTTTTTCCTGATAAGCGTGGTGTCTGGCCAGCTTGCCTCGACTAGTTTCACGTGATACCTGCTACATCCTACCAGCAACAAGTAACTCTGTCCACCAAGGCTTAAACAAATGGGAACTAATCACCTAGTGTTTAGTAGATCCATTATCTTTCCCCTAATAATGCAAAAGCTCTCTCGTTGTAAGAGTGCTTGGTGTTTATATGCGGGGGCGGGGCGGCGGCTAGGTCAAGCTATCAGTTCTCTGTGGCACTTCATTTCAGTTCATCTTCCAGATTCTTTTCAGGGCACTCAAACTTTGTGCTTCCAAATGTATGTGTTTCAGATCCACTTTTGGTGAAAGCTGCAAGAAGAGAAAAGGTGAGCCGTCCGCCTGCATGGATGATGCGTCAAGCAGGAAGGTATATGGCTGTTTACAAAAAGCTTGCAGAGAAACATCCATCCTTCAGAGAGAGATCAGAGACAACTGATCTCATCGTGGAAATTTCTTTGCAGCCCTGGGAAGCTTTTCATCCAGATGGAGTAATCATATTTTCCGACATACTTACCCCCCTACCCGCATTTGGTGTCCAATTCGACATTGAAGATGTGAGAGGCCCAGTCATTCAGTCTCCCATTCGTTCCGAAGAGGGATTGAAATCATTGCATTCCCTTGACCTGGAGAAACTACAATTTGTCGGAGACTCACTTAAGATTTTGCGGAAGGAGGTATCTTTATTAATTCCATGCTATTTTGTGCTGATAGGATTCTTACTATGATGTCACTTGATGTAAAGTTTAATGGGACAAAGTAGAAAAAATAACAAAAATGGTCCCTTACATTTGAAGGTAGGTCCAAAATAGTCCTTTAAGTAAGTACCAAATAGTTTTGGTCCGTCTGTCAAAAGTTAACAATTTTAGTCTCCGTCAAATATTTAACGATCTTTGTTCGTTAGATTTGACGGAAACAGAAAAAAATATTTAACCATAAACACCAAAAAAGTCACATTAAATCCTAAAATATGCAACGAAAAATGCACTAGACACTAAAAAGATATTTTTTGAAAAAAGTAGGAGGAATTATACCTCAAAATGTTGCACCGGACTCTAGAAATAAATCAAAAATAGCATAAACTACAAAAATTGTACCTCTAAATGTGAGTTCTCGCTACTCTTCTATTTTCATAATTCTCGTCAAATTTAACGGACAAAGTTCAGTAGATATTTGATGGAGATTAAAAGTGTTAAATTTTTGGCAAACTTAAAGGACCAAATTGTTTTGTGCGTACTTGGGGACTATTTTGGACCTGTCCTAAAACATAAGGGACCATTTTTGCCATTTTCTCGGACAATGTAATAAAAGCTAAAGGATTTATTCCCCTCCCACAAAATGTCAGGTTGGAGAGCAAGCTGCAGTTTTGGGTTTTGTTGGAGCTCCTTGGACAATTGCTACCTATATAGTTGAAGGAGGTACAACTCGCACGTATACGACAATTAAAGACATGTGCCATACCGCTCCACATGTTTTGAGAGCTCTGTTATCTCATTTATCAAAAGCAATTGCTGAGTATATTGTTTATCAAGTGGAGTCTGGAGCTCATTGCATCCAGATATTTGATTCATGGGGTGGACAACTCCCACCTCATATGTGGGACCAGTGGTCAAAGCCTTATATTGATGAGGTTTGTTACTCCCTCTGTCCCAATTTATGTGATACACTTTCCTTTTTAGTCCGTCCCGAAAAAGAATGATACATTTCCTTATTTTGCAATAATTTAATTTTAGTCTTTAACCTTTACCTTTTACGCTTAATGAGATGATCTATAACCACACAAATATCTTTGACTTGTTTTAGACCACAAGATTCAAAAGTCTTCCTTTAAGAGTGTCACATAAATTGGGACGGAGGGAGTACTAATTATAGAAAGGGGTCATTCTTTTTTGGACCGACTAAAAAGGAAAGAGTGTCACATAAATTGTCCCAACAGAGGGAGTACATATAATGGAGGATGTTTGGATCAGAGGAGGATTCTTTGAGTGCTTTAATAGTTCGTTTAGTCGAGATGCGATTCCTTTATTAGTCATTATGTAAACTTTCTCTCATTCTATTTCCTTTTTGAACACCTCTCAGATTTTTGAATGCAGATAGTTAGTACAATTAAAAGAAAGTGCCCACGAACACCTCTTGTGCTCTACATCAATGGAAATGGTGGACTTCTTGAACGGATGAAAACAACCGGAGTTGATGTAATTGGACTTGATTGGACAGTGGATATGGCAGATGGAAGGAAGCGGCTGGGAACGGACATCGGTATACAGGGGAATGTGGATCCCGCTACCTTGTTTTGTCCTCTTCCTGCACTGACAGATGAAATTAAAAGGTTTGTTGCATAACTGAACGTTAAGCTATAGTCATCGTTAACAAAATTACGAACTTAATTTGGAAATCCAACCTCCAATAATCATGCTTGTTCTATCCCAAATGACTTAACGGAAATTGAGAAAACAAAGTTGATATTGAAAATTAGATTTTTGATTGACAATGATCATTCTTTTCTAAGTGAACTAGGAAATTCTTTTTGTAGTTATCGAAACTCAAGTTATTTGAATAATGGATTTAGGAGCAAAGATCCCTACTGTAATTTGAACATGTAGGATTCTCAATATAGTTGGAATAATCACATCAATAGTTATCATCATGGTTTCATAGTTTATACTCTTGAATTTGTTTTAAGAAAAATATTTTGCTATGGTGTAATGATTTTTAGAGGCCATGGCACGTAAATTTGTTTATGTCTTCTGCATGTACTACTACATCTTGAAGCAAATGGTGTCTGCGGTTTAGTGATTTTAGAGGGCATGACATGTAAACTTCATCTTTTTCTCCAATGATGAAACCATGAAAAATACAAAAATTGGAGGGAGGGGGTCGGTTTTAGATAGTTCGTCTGTAAGGCTTCACTCAGAAATGGAAGGGGCCCGCCAGGCATTCAACATCTCTTCTAGTTCTGGAAGAAAGATCTGATTATTTTTCTTTGGACAGGGTTGTCAAGAGTGCAGGGACCAGTGGACATATCCTCAATCTTGGCCACGGTGTGCTCGTCCGTACGCCTGAAGAAGCCGTCACTCACTTCTTTGATGTTGCTAAAAGCTTCAATTTTGACAAGGTTGAATCTTGAGGCAGATAAAGTTGTAGCTTGAAGACAACAATTTTGTACCAACAGCTGATGTGCAGAGTAATCTTTGTTCATTTAGTAGCTGGGCTAGGATGCTGGTTCACCTTAGGTCCTTTAAGTTGGTATCGGAGAGTAGGAGACTAATGCTTGTGAATAAAGTAGCATCTTTATTTAATCTTATTTCTTGGAAACAATTGAGCAAATTTGTTATATTATTAGTTCTTCTATCGCCTTGGAGCAATGATGAAGTTGTCTTTGTGTGACCTATACGTCACAAGTTTGAGCTGCGAATCAATCACTAGGCTTACGTCAGGATAGACTGTCTACCTCACACTCCCTTAGGATGTGGCCCTTTTTTGAACGTGCTGCGCACCGAGAATGTTTTGTGCACTGGAGTGTCCTTTTTATTACTAGTTCTTTTGTCATTCTCTGTTCTTTTAAGTAACCAAAATGCTTCCATAGAAGCTCATTAGCTTTCAACTATAACAACAGTGGTTTTGGAAGTTCAAACATGTAAAGCTCCACCTTGTGTTCAATTGTTTTGACTCGTTTTTACTTTGATAGGAGTAGGTGCTGGTGGTTCGCTCATTGTCTACTAAATGAACCTTTTAAAGCTTGGATTCGATGGGATATTGCTGGACTTGTTCTTTCATATTAGAAATAGAGTTATCAAAGACGCTATACATAAAAATATAGAGATTGATGATTCTCTTGGAAAACAAAAATTTGGTGTGTAATCTAAAATTTAACAATAATTGTTCTTTCTGTCATTATTTATCTATTTATTTAGTTTTGTTTTAGCTATTAGGTCAATTTTCTCTACCCAATCACCTTGCATTAGATTCTTAACTATCCAATAGAGCAAAGTGACGTACGATCACCAAGGATGTGGTGGAAAGACTAGAACTCCTCCACATTAATCAAAAATCTCAAATCCAAGCTCTTGAAATGGAGTACTTCTCGATACAAAATGTTTTGCATTTAGTGGGATTATATGACGCAAATTTAGATCAGTCGGACTAATAGGTTGCTTAAAAAATAAAGAATTAAAGTAACTTATGGCACTGAAAGTTGTGAATAATCAAACTAGCATAATAAATCAACTCTGTGGCCTCGGACAAATTAAAAATTTTAAGTTTATGAGTTTTGAATTATAGAACAGACAACAAGTGAGTTTGGAATAGATTATTTATACATATTAAATCAATTTCTTAACGTAAATTTTACCAAAGTCATAACTTCAACAGTAGTTACTCCCCTGATGACAAGAATCCCCCCACCCCACCCCACAGATTCTTGTCCAAAGTCCAAACTCATGCAACAATGACTCAGCAAAATCCCTTACATATGTTTGACCAAATATAAAAGAAAAAGACCCCTCAAATCTAGTGCATCCTCTCATTATTTTTCTCTTTGTGTATGAGTCACTATTATGTGGTGCATCAAGCATGATGAGGAAATAAATTGATTTATAAAAAAGACAAGAAATAGGGTGATTAGCAGACTGAGTTGAAGGTCTTGGATCTTGAGGAGCATCAGATACATTTGGTATTACGGTAAGATATCTCTATAACAATTATTTTTTATAATAACATTTTACTGTAACAATCAAGTTTTCGTTGAAATCAATTTTTAATGTTATGTTATATTATATGGTCTTTATATAAAATATTTCAAAAATGTACAACCAAGCAACATCATTGAAGAGAAATTTGATTGTATATAAAAAAGAAAAAGAAAAGCACCTTGTAATTCTGAGTAAACATGGACAACCTTTTGAAAAAGCTAGAGGTATGTTGTTTATTTTAGGTTGATTTGAATTTAAGGAGGCAAAAGGACATAGTACGATGCCAATTAGGAACAAGACAAAAAGGGTGACTAAGGTTTGGGAAATCTCTCAAAAAGCTGGAAAAATGATGACATTGAGGATCTCCATCAACGGATGATAGAATGAAAATTAATAAAAGTACACATACATCATGAAAATCAAAATAGAGCTAATATGTCTATGTTACTTCTTCATATTATTCATTAATTGGATATAATAATACAGATACGAGGTTCCTCTCTTATAATCAGATCATCAACTTTCTTGACCTTTCGACATTGGACATGCGTGAGGCGCCGTCTCTGTGGACGAACTTATGACTTGGTGAAGACCTATATTTTCTCTAAATAGTTGCTAAGTTTGATCAGTGAATCTGCCTATTTTTTCATTATAGTCATGTCGATGTTAATTTTTCACTTAAGGACTCGAAATATAAAAAAATTTAAACATATGAAAATCCAAGAGGATCAACTATAGTATATATAGATAAATAAAATTTAATCTATTTGTGCAGTGTAATTTTTACGACGAAGGAATGTCGATTAACTCTCCTTGAACAATTTGCCACTGGATGGAGTCATCAGGTCACCACTTTCTTGACCTCCCGCCATTGGGCAGGTGTTACTGACCTCTATACATGATCTCACGACTTTGTCAAGACCTATAAGTTTTTTAGACTTAATTAGAACCAAGAAAATTTCACCTTAAAATAGGATTAGTAATTTCTAAAATGGAGTGTAATTACAACTAAGGTCATTGTCCCTATCAATGAAAAGTTGAAAGATAATGTAAAGTTGGAAAAAGCAGTAGGGCCTCGGCCTCCAATAATTTTTTTAATATTCTCTACATATGGTGTCTCTTGCTTTTTTTTGATATTTCACAAGGCAAAGGTCCTTTTTTGTCAATATGTTTATTGGTATTGCTCTTCCCTTTTGACTTTATTCTAGGTTTATCTAAGAAAATTTAATTTGTACATAATCTCATTGGTTGTTTAAGAATTAATTAACCATGGTTACTTCCATGAGAATATTTTTAAGATTATCACCTTCTTTAACACGGTTAGAATGTCTTGAAGCTTTTTGTTGTACTTTTCGTTTTTGAGTTTAAATTAATGAACACCATTTACATAAATCCTCAATGTAAAGAATTTTTTATACTGTCAGTCAATGTGTGGTGTATATTATGTGAAATTAATTCATCCAAGTTATTGAGGATTTGGGTTTATATTCAAAATCAATACCAAGAACCATGCAATGTTTTAATTTTGTTTGCACGGAGAATGCACGTGAAAATTTGCATAGAACGTAAACTCAAAATAATATGTAGACATGTAACTATATTCAATAGCATTAATTGGTAAATAATCTGCTATAATGAATTAAAATAAGCTGATAATATAAAAATTCTATTATACTATCTGTGGATATAACTTAAATCCTATTACTTTATGCAGACCGGAAGTTCTTTATTCATCATTCACAATTAGTGAAAAAGTTCTTAGACAATGATTTGAAAATTAATAGTTGATAAATCGACAAGATGATTTTGGAAATTTAATTAATTAATTATAATCTTTACAAGAATGAAAAAATACTGAATGGTCTGGAAACTGAACATGTCATGTCCCAAATAATGCTTGATTAACAAATATTACAAAATATATATATATGATTTCTATTCACATCTCCTCCATAGGTTAGATCATCCCTTAGTCACTTCATTTCAGACGGTAGCAATTTTAATTGCATTGAAGTAACAACTATGTGTCAGTCAAAAACAAAAAGATATTATATTTTTCAATCTAAATTCATTTTTATCAATATTATACAAACTAAAATCTAGAATAAAAAAATACTTAGAGGTTCTCTATATTTATATATACTGGCAATTTGGCAAAAAAATAATAGGGCTAAAAACACTCGTAAAAAGTATTGGACACAAAATAAATGTACCAACATAACCAAATCATATTTTCAGCCACTTAGTATCGCCTTTTACAAGTCTTTTTATTTTCAAGTCAGTGAAGTGAGTTGTGAACTATGAGGTCTCAGATTAAAATTCAACAGAGTAAAAAATACTAAGTAATTTCTTGTCATCTGTCACATAATTATCCGGTATTTGTGCTGATGAAAGATAATAAATATCTCGTGAAATTAGTGGAAGTGCTCGCATAATGTATAGCCTAGCATAACCATATGCTTAATCATTCGCGAATGATACTTCAAAAACCAGAATGTCAATAGACAAAAGGACACTATATGGTATATACATGTATAGAATGAGTTTGAATTTTCTTTTTCCTATTCATAGCTAGGGGTTAGGGTGATTCTTTCCCTATATGAGATTTGCTTAATAAAGAAATCTCTTTATGGGGTGGGCCCTACATAACTACAAATAATGCTTCAAGTTAATGCTTATCACATCAAATGTCTATAGCTCTCAAATATCCTAAAGCTATGAAGAAAAACCTCACCATCATTCATTAGCTAGTTATTAGGAATGATATAAAATTGTTGGGCCAATAAAGCTTCAGGACACTCTTATATGGTGTGATATTGTCCGCTTTGAGCCTCGCACGATTTTCTTCAAAATGCCTCACACCATTAAGAGAATCTTACACCTTATATGTAGGTTCCATTAAGAGAATCTTACACCTTATATGTAGGTTCTTTTTCCTTTCCACTTTCGATATGGGACTTTGTTCGCACACCCCAACAATCTCCCCCTCGAACTAAGTTCCACAACCCTTCACCAGTTAGGGGCTAATTTGGAGATTAATTGTGTGTCACCCACATCATCCTCCAAGTATTTATGGCCGCCAAAGTCCGCTGCTACTTTTGTTGTGTAAGCGTCTTCAATCTATGAGTAAATGTATTGTACCGGCCCAATAGACGAGCAAAGGCAATAAGCCGGGCCCCACGCCACACTCCGTCATCTTCATACTCGTCCCGTCAAATCATTGGCTCTAATACCAGTTGTCGGGCTTAATTGGCCCAACAAACATTCCATGGGTAAGGTAGGGTGGGTTCCTTCATCTTAATCAAAGATTGGGTATGCAGTCGTCTTTGTCAGATAGTATTTTACCGTCATGTGGGACTTTCTCGAATTCAAATTTAATCGGCTCTAATACAAATACAATAAAAGAGTGAGTAGAAAACCAAAAGATAAAATGGAGAGTGGTTAATGATGCAAATATAAAATGAACAAATGCATGTGTTTTCTACTGTTTAAAGTTTGAAGTCAGATAGAAGATTGATTTGACTCGAATTTTGGAATGATCTTGATTAATCCTACATCGGTTACTGATACGATAGGGAAGTTTTTCTTTTTTCACTAATATTGGGTCAGTGGAGGTTCGTCCAGGCCCAATCCAATGAGTAAAACCTTCAATTTGTCGTACCTTAGCTCTATAATCCATCCATCTTGTAATCACTCAAAGCATATAGAAGTATTGTGTTCAAGTCTTACCTTCAAACCTCACATAAGAAGGCTTGTTGCAGATAATAAATAAGTAAATATTTTCTTATAGTTTAAATATTTGGATAAGTCAATCATATATATATATATAGGTAACTAGTAATGTAAATTTGATCTTGATCTGTTTAATAGGTAGCTGGTAATCTATCTCATTTTCCAGATTAAAAATCTTACTTATTATGAAAAGTTACATTTTTTAAAAAACAAGAAAATCCTCAACTGCTAACCTTTGAGTGCATATAAGGTAAATCTCGTTCCAATGTAATATCCCACAAATCACACAGGAGAGGTAGACCGAACTAAGAAATCCCCTTGCGACGAGCTCGACGGAAAAAACATGCAGGGTTTCAAACCTGAGACTCTCTATTTGAGGATCACCTGCTCAACCAACTCGACCACTCTCACGTGTAAAACAGAATTATACTTTTTGAGTGATATGATAATATAAACATTTACTTACATTATCAACATATAAAAATTATACTCCAATGAGATTCTTATAGAATTCCTAGTTACATCCTCCTTTTTCTTTTTGTTAAAAATCTATCTGGTTTCACCGTTTACCCATATGGAGGGAAAATCTACAGAAAACCAACAATAATAATAGTTAAGTGAAATTTTGAAACAAAAATAATCAAATGGGACCATGACTTTTTATTTTTTCCAAAATAGAAGTAGCCATCGCTACATACACACCTTTCATGATTGTCACTTTCCGAAATACTAGAAAATGGTGATTTTTTTGGTCCCCGGAGCATAGGTGGATGACAAAAGAGGGGAATTGTTCTAGTATGAAATGTTTGCCGTTTTATCGGCTGACGAAATCGGATGACAAATTGATTCCTTAACTAAGCAATTAGGGCTGGAAGCGGAATTCTAACTTTCAGCTATGGGTTCCCCAACTACTCCAAAAAGCGTTAGGATGGTGATTCAGTAAACTAAGTGGTAAGAAACATAAATATAGCTAGAGTGCAATAAATGCGATAAATGTAGGATAAAGATATGTAAAAATCAGTTTTTTTGATTGATTGTGTTGTTCCTATTATGTACAATTGATCTTACATTTATACTACAAGAAATAAGACGTGATCCCCTATGTTAGCCACTAAATTACCCACTAAATCCACTAGCCAACTATAAGGAGGTGGTGCCAATTTTTGCTCCTTGTTTTCCTCTTGCGCGATCGACGACACATCCTTCTAGTTGTTGATGGTTTGTTTCTGCTTCTTGGGGTATAGAAGGTGCTTTGACTTGGTCTTCGAGGCGTTCAAATATGTGTGGGTCCCAGTCATTCCTTGGACTTATGGTTCGGCCAAGTTATCGAGATAGCAGATTAAGCTTTTCTAGCCAAGGGCTAGGGCTAATAAATTTGGCTTCGAGTCAGTTCAGTTATCGGCTTAGAATTTTGTTGTTTGCTCATTTTGAGACTTTCCATCTTCGGCTGCCGCTTGATTCGGCTAAACACTAAAAGTATTTTTGAGTGTTAACATGAACTTAAAATCCAGTTAGAGGCCTGCAGCGTGGGTTCGAACCCTGGTGGGAGCAATTTGCTCTCTTCTGGGGTAGCACCTTGTAGGTGATATCAATTGCTCTGTTATCAAACCCTGGTCATTCAGGCACATCCTGCGGTTTACTAGTAGTAGTGTTGAGGGACCGGAACTACTATCTCCAGGAATAGTCTGGCGTAAGCCGAGAAGTTGGATATAAAAAAAAATGGTGATTTTCCTGGCGTAACAGACTCTCATTTGTCTGATTGAAAAAGCCTGTTGGAAATTAGCCTTTGGCGGGGAGATGCGTCCACCCATCTTTGATGAATTAAACACTAGTGTTTCGCATGTTGGAGACCTTGTCTCTTCGCACATGCATGATCTACGAAGTGAGTAGATGACCGTAGGGCCAAGAATCGTCTAATTTCGTTGAGAAATGAAAGAGATATTGGTCCACGAAGTAAGGTGTTTGAGACATGGAAATGTGGTGTGGGACAAATCTACCACATCGGTGGGAATGGGAAGAATTGCTCTCTATATAAGTCTCTAATGTGGTAAAGGGTTTGGATCCCCAAGGGGTATCCCATGTGTTTAAAGGAGGGAAGACCTAGATGTGCTTGGGTTCAAGGCTAAGCCCACACGCGCGCCGCCGCCGCCCGTCCGGTCCGGTCCGGTCTCGGGTCACGGGTCGTGGGCTGTGGGCCTTTCTGATATTATCTTTTTGGACCAGAGAACTCTGGCAGATGTACAGTTTGATCCCTGAAGTTTCATATGTACAGTTTGGACCAGAATTCTTTTATATGTACAAGCTTTGGTCCCCGAAGTTTCAATATTTACAGTTTGGTCCCCGAATTTTCGGAGACTTTTTCTCGCCTACCGTTGGGATCTGTTTTTTGAGGAATTAATCAGCCATTACTTGGCTGATTAACTCCTCCATTAATGCCCATTACTTGGGCAAGTTAGGCGCCTTTCAATGGCCATTAATACCATTACTTGGTCGTTTTAATGCCCTCATAAATGGCCATTAACAGCCATGTTTTGGCAGTTGGACAGCCCCTCTCTATGCTATATATTGAGCTTCATTTGGCTCAATTCAAAGTGGCAGAATATAGACGAAAAACAGGCCACAAAACAGACGAAAAAGACACTGAAAAATCAGCAAACCAGTGGCTGAAAAATCAGCAAACCAGTGGCTGAAAAATCAGCAACCCAGTGGCTGAAAAATCAGCAAAACAATGGCTGAAAATCAGTCAAAAACAGTGACCAAACCCTCACGTATACACAAGATATACACTACAGAGACACACTATATACACAGAGACAAAAGAGAAGAGTAAAGAGAAACTCTTCCTTCCTATTCCATATCTTCAAGAAGTCGAGTCATATTTGTTTTCTTCGACACAGCTCAACCTATTGGCTTTGTAGTGTTGAGATTAAAGTGTTGTTTTATCTTGGGAGACTATTGCCCGCTAACGTAAAAGCATATATACGGGGCAATCTTGTCTTAAGGATAGAGGGCTATCCTCGACTCAACACACAACGTTGTAACCTTCCGTATTTAGTTGTTTCTTGATTTCGGGATATCAAGATTCAAGACACAACATACTTGCGGCAGCTTCTCAAAGTTGGCTTTGCAAGGTGATCAAGATTCAAGACACAACGCACTTGCGGCGAGTTTTGAAGATTGACCATTTATTTATCCTTTCGAACATTTGTAATAGTTATTTACATCCCGTACTGCTTTATAAAGTACGATAGAGTACCAACAACTTAAGACAAGATTGTATAGTATTACTATTAGTGTTCGAAAGATGTCGGTCAAAAGTTATGTGACCAAATCGGATATGGCAATGGTTTTTTCGATAGAAGAGAGTGATGATGATGAACGTGTTCATGGTGTCACCGCTACCAAGACTGGTGGGAACAAGCGCTCACGAGAGCCTGAGGATGTCAACTGGGACAAAAGGAGAAGACTGAAGATGTTATTCTATCTTGTAGCAGAAGGCCTATATCTGTCCCAGACAAAAGAACCGAATAATGGTGAGAAGGAAATGGACACTCGCCTAATGAAATGACCGAAGTGAGCCGTAATCCGAAATTGGGATAAGTATTTTTCTTACTTGTCAAGAATAAAGATTAAATGATAAGTATTTTTCTTACTTGTCAAAAATAAAGATTAAATGATGTCTGATTAAAAATGGATTAAAGTAAGGAGGAATATGAAAATAATTTATATTCCTTATGCTTTAACAAATCAGAAGTTTAATCTCATCTTCTTTTCCGTTTAAAAATTGGATTTTGTAAACGACTTAAAAAGATCCGTTCTTTTAAGTGTAATTATTAAAAGTGTGTAAAGTATGTTCGCACATACGAGTGAGAAAGATCCACCGATCGTGCGAAAATTGTTACCACTCTTAAGTAAGCGCCAAGAATTATCTCGGGCACCAATCATAACGGAAGAAGTCTAAAAGTTAATGACGTTGAGCTCTGTCATATTATTTGGCGAAGATCCTTCATCGGATGATATTGGACACTCAAATCATACAAAGCCTCCGGCGACCGGAGTGGGCCAAAATTCTTTTGATATGATGATATTGGACACTCGGTCATATAAAGCCTCCGGCGACCGGAGTGATGCCGTAATTCATTTCATAGGAAAAGTAATGGACACCTAGTAAGGTGGGCCGCAGTTTCCGGTGTCCTAGATGATCCGAAGGCCTAAAGAAAGGCAAGAAAGAAATTGGACACTCAGTCTGCCAAAACAACTAGAGTGGGCCCGAGTATCGAGATCACATATGATTCGGTTACGCCCTAACCACGGGCAAGAGGTTGTTCATGTGAAGCAACGCCACCTCTAAAGTAAAAGGGGCTAGAGAGGTTGTCCTCAATAGGACTTCGTGGAATGGGATCACTCTAAGATGAGGTGATACATGTCCCAAACTTGGTTAAAGGGATGCTGTTGGTCAAGCTGGTTTGAGACTAGTCCAACATGTCTGTAATAACTAAGAATGGTACAATATGTCTATAGCCAAATGAATGATATATTTGTAATCCGTGCATCTATGCCATCATAGATTAAGACACGTTAAATAGCAAGTCATTCAAAAGCTAACGATGTTGAGATTGTTGCCTTCGTCAACATAAACCCTCAAAATAAATGTGAGGTAGGCGAAGAGGCAAAATCACCTTTCCAAATTCCGTCAAGGGAATAGCGAAAGAAGCACCGCTCCTCTAGAGCTTAGTCACACCTTTATGGGTGATTTGAAGTTTATACAAAATAGAGGGGGGAGACAAGTACGTTGTGATCTTCATTGATGATGGGAACAACGTATATAATCCTTTGTTTGTTGAAAAGCAAAGATGAAGTTGTTGAAGCGGATAAACGCTACAAAGCAGAAGTTGGAAATCAACTAAGCCTATGGATTGCGAAATTCATAGCGATAGAGGGGAGAATTTGAAGCATCGTTTATTAAACGATCGCTCACTACTCACCTCGCCCAACGGTGTTAGCCAAGCGCAAAGCCGTACTCCCAAATTATGTGGGGCAAGGCGATCCTTACCGCTAATGCGATTCTCAACAGAACTCTGCATAAGGATAAGGATAACCCTCCGTGTGAGACATGGAAAGGATCTCACATACAAATGTTGTGATGTGGGGTGGTTTCATACCTAAGACTGTAGATTGCATATCCACTGGATCTGCAAATAACAGTAGTTTTTATCGCCTCTTGGCGTCAAAGAATACTGAATTCTTTGAAGATCGCTTTCCTTGAAAAAGGAAAAAGGGAGTAATTGCTCAAGGTTAACAAGAACCCGCGAGGGCTCGACCGTCCCGAATCGGACGTTCCGTATCTACAGACTCGAAAGTTGCCGGCTATCCGGAACTTAATATTCCGATCCGCAGAACTCGGGGATTCTAGATGTTGAACCGAGAAGGAGCAAAGAGGGGACAAAGACTTGTTCCATACCTTCTAGCTTGTATGGTTGAGAACGAACCATGGACAATTAATAAATAATTGTCATCTCCAAAAGCGCTGCTTTGGAAAAAAGCTACAAAGAGAGAAATAGACTCTATCATATAGAACCATACTTGCGTAATGGTTGATCTTCCTCCGGAAAAGAACCTTTGGGTTGTAAGATGTGCTCCCTCGTGAGTAGCTTCACATCCAGGGCCATTGCGTCTTGCGTGGCATGAATGTTGAATTAGCTTTCCCAACCGTAGAGTTGGAAGAAGAGAATCGACTTGGTTTGCCGGACTGTTGGGCTTCTTCCCCGAACTTTCATTTTGGTCCCCGAAATATTTACATTTTGGTCCCGAAAGTTTCGTATAAAACAGAACAATGAATCTGACCATAGAAACATTGACTCTGAAGTTAGAATGCCAACAGTTGGAGAATCAACAGTCTAAAAGTAAAAGTCATATTGAAACAAAGTCTCGATATGAAAGATATGGGTATCACAGATGACATCTTTGGAATTGGATTTCTAAGACATCTAACGGATCGGTCGATAGTTGACAAGCCTCGTTGAAGCCACCAATGGATATGAATCATAGAACCGATTGGAATCATGGTGCACCCATAGACAAGGAGCGATATGCTCGTGTCACGTGTAGTTCAATGTATTGTACACACTACAACCGACCCGGTATCGTCTTCCAAAGCAGCATCGTTGAACTAAGGTTCACCGATGATTTCAATACATGATCAATAGAAAGGCGTTAAGTCGGATATGACGATATCCGAATTATTCACTTATCTACGGATTATAGTATTCTCGGATGTCCAGCGGTTCGAGAGAACACCGTGATGCAAACCGGACATCGTATATGAAGAACACCAAAGCCACAAGTAAATGTGTATGGTGGTTCTTGGAAAATCCTCTAAGCAAACTTGCATCGGCCGATTCATGATGGAATCGGGGTTTATCGCTTTATACAAAGCATGAAAGAAGTTGAGTAACTTCACGACTCTTTAGAGGACGTCCCTTATTGGGAGAAACCCGTGCCTTCAAAGCAGCTATACATCGTGGCTAGCCGGTCGGCTTCGGAAGGACACGGATGACGGCGTCCGGACATATCTTTTAGGATCCGTCGGAGACATAAGACCGTATGGCGCTTGATCATCACGGGTGTCACATCCTTGTTTACTAACTAAGGGACTACCCGAGATCAAGTGTTCTCGCCTGTCTAGGGGAATTGGCTTAAAACCCAAACAATACGAACCTTTGCGGTGGAAACCCAACCATACCGATTGGAGATCCCAAGAATGTGGTTCAATGGGAAAACTAAGCGGCAAAAGGTTCGGTTGAGCGCTTCGGTGGAAGCAAGAAGCACTTCGGATGATGATTTCGTACGGAAACATGAATCCAAAGTCGTTCCCGCGATAGACATTAAAGTGTCGCCGCATGGTGGGTAAAGGTTAAGCTTCCAAACCTTTAAAAGATCCTCAAACGGTTGAGGTTAAGGTTGGGGGAACTTTTAATGATTCCTAACACTTGTGAAGTGGGGTATAGCAGATACCTTGTAGGAGATCACCTATTTAAGTGCGAGGATGGCCGACTCAAATGAACGCACTTAAGAATCCAAGTGTGTCCATGGCCACAACGGATTTAAACCTAAGAAGGAAAATGAATAAGAAGAGTTATTGTGTTGATATCGTTGTCTTGGCTTACACTAAACACCGACGGTTCAAGACATCACGTTCACCGCGCAAAGTAAGTAAGTCCGATGGTTTCAACTAGGGAAGGTTCAAAGCGAAAGCTACCTCTCCCGATGCAATATCGTTTCGCCGAAAGATTGCTGAAATGTAGGCACCTTGTGCGTGCGCCACAATCTCTCTTTCATAGAGGGGATTGTTGGAAATTAGCCTTTGGCGGGGAGATGCGTCCACCCATCTTTGATGAATTAAACACTAGTGTTTCGCATGTTGGAGACCTTGTCTCTTCGCACATGCATGATCTACGAAGTGAGTAGATGACCGTAGGCCAAGAATCGTCTAATTTCGTTGAGAAATGAAAGAGATATTGGTCCACGAAGTAAGGTGTTTGAGACATGGAAATGTGGTGTGGGACAAATCTACCACATCGGTGGGAATGGGAAGAATTGCTCTCTATATAAGTCTCTAATGTGGTAAAGGGTTTGGATCCCCAAGCGGGTATCCCATGTGTTTAAAGGAGGGAAGACCTAGATGTGCTTGGGTTCAAGGCTAAGCCCACACGCGCGCCGCGCCGCCGTCCCGTCCGGTCCGGTCCGGTCTCGGTCACGGTCGTGGGTCGTGGGCGTGGGCCTTTCGATATTATCTTTTTGGACCGAGAACTCGCCGATGTACGCTTTGATCCCCGAAGTTTCATATGTACAGTTTGGACCGAATTCTTTTATATGTACGCTTTGGTCCCCGAAGTTTCAATATTTACGCTTGGTCCCCTGCAATTTCGGAGACTTTTTTCGCCTACCGTTGGGATCGTTTTTTGAGGAATTAATCAGCCATTACTTGGCCGATTAACTCCTCCATTAATGCCCATTACTTGGGCGATTGGTAAAGCCTTTCAATGGCCATTAACAGCCATTACTTGGTCGTTTTAATGCCCTCATAAATGGCCATTAACAGCCATGTTTTGGCAGTTGGACAGCCCCTTCTCTATGCTATATATTGAGCTTCATTTGGCTCAATTCAAAGTGGCAGAATATAGACGAAAAACAGGCCACAAAAAGACGAAAAAGACACCGAAAAATCAAGCAAACCGGTGGTGAAAAATCAGCAAACCAGTGGCTGAAAAATCAGCAACCCAAAGTGGCTGAAAAATCAGCAAAACAATGGCTGAAAATCAGTCAAAAAAAGTGACCAAACCCTCACGTATACACAAGATATACACTACAGAGACACACTATATACACAGAGACAAAAGAGAAGAGTAAAGAGAAACTCTTCCTTCCTATTCCATATCTTCAAAGACAAGTCGAGTCATATTTGTTTTCTTCGACAGCTTAACCTATTGGCTTTGTAGTGTTGAGATTAAAGTGTTGTTTTATCTTGGGAGACTATTGCCCGCTAACGTAAAAGCATATATACGGGGCAATCTTGTCTTAAGGATAGAGGGCTATCCTCGACTCAACACACAACGTTGTAACCTTCCAGATTTAGTTGTTTCTTGATTTCGGGATATCAAGATTCAAGACACAACATACTTGCGTAGCTTCTCAAAGTTGGCTTTGCAAGGTGATCAAGATTCAAGACACAACGCACTTGCGGCAGTTTTGAAGATTGACCATTTATTTATCCTTTCGAACATTTGTAATAGTTATTTACATCCCGTACTGCTTTATAAAGTACGATAGAGTACCAACAAAGCCTTATTATTGCATTTGCTGCTTTAATGTTATGTTTACCAACTGAGGGTCTTTGGGATTCTTTTATTAGTTTTAAACTTCTAGAAATACACCAACAAGTGTTATAGGGTCCCTTCACCTTTAATTAGAGGTCTCAATTTCGACTCCGAGTATGGAAAAAATTCTGTTAGAGAGCGGTTCCCTCTTAAATGGGTCTTACGCAATAAGAATCCAAATTAATCAGGCTCTAACATTAATACTGGACACCAAATAAAAAACCAAAAAAATGTTTCTAAATATACTAAGACAACTAATTGGTTGGAGTTATCAAGAAATCTCACCTTATTCTAGTATTGAGATAATTTACACCGGTCTCCTTTTTTTTTCTTTCTTTTCTTCTTTTTCCATCACATGTAATTATTTGTATATTGCCTCTTACATAAATGTGAGGTAAGACTGACGTACAATAGACCCTTGTGGTCTGGCCCTTTTCCGGACCCCGCGCATAGCGGGAGCTTAATGCACCGGGCTTCCCTTTTTTTAGTTATATTCATACCTCATATGATCTAAAGATTAATATCAGGCTGACAAATTTTACGCTATTAAATTACTTGAAAAGTAACTATAAGTCATATTTACACCAGCCTTTCAACCTCATGAGCATCAAGCTTTATTGAGATTATAAGAAAAATAATCTAAATTAGCGTCGTGTAAGATCTATTTAAGGAATAAGTGTTCATTATCAAGGATTTCCATTTTTAGGGTTCAACCCAAGACCTTTACTCAAGTTCTTTTAAAAAATTCCTTGTGTTAGGTGTATAGTCAAAGTCTCACATTGGTATAGTTAAACCTCTCTATAACGGCGTCATTTATTTCGATATTTTTTTGCTGCTATAGAAATGTTGTTATGAAAACATATAATATAACATAACATGAAAGATCGATTCTACAGAAAATATGATTGTTATAGTGATCAAATATTGTAATAAAGGATATTATAGAGAGGTCTGACTGTAGTTGAAACATTGGGAAGCTACATATAAGATGTATGAATACTCTCGCCCTTTGAGAAAAACCATGTTGAATTGGCCCAAAATTAAATGGATAGTACCACACCATATTGAAAGTATCTTTGGCCTGGTTTAGCACATCAACTGATATCATAACCAATGGTTCGATGAGATAAGTAGAAAAATGACGAAATGATAGCGCGAGGCTTGGTCTACCTTACCATATTGCCAAAGATAGCTTGGAGATGCACACACATGAGAAGAAGCTAGGCTATAAATTTTGGTGGTCATAAATGCTCGGGCATGTAGGCGGCACACAATAAATCTCATAAATTGGCCCATGGATCGTGGTAATAGGTCACGTGGATTGTAGCGATATCACTACAATGGAATTAGCTATGAACTTCGTTGCTATCAGTTGCTAAATTGCTTGTATAGTTAACATAATTTTTTGAATATTTATCGCTAATTCGTTGCTAAATAGGATTAACGACAAATTTTGTTGTTTAGCTACAAAATTTATCAATCGCTAATTCTTTATTTTAGTAGTGAATGGGCCACCTACGTCTACTGGGGAGATTGATTGTAGCAATGAGCCACACACGTAGAAATTAGTTCGAAGGTTAGATTGTTGGATGTACGAACAAAGTTTCATATTGACAGTTGAAAAATTGAGAAATAATATAAGGTGAATGAATACTCTTAATGGTGTGAGACTTTTAAAAAAAATTATGCAAATTTGACCCGAAACCAACAACATTATACCATATTAAACAAAAAAATTGGATAGCACAACATCTTGTTTTCTAGATTCGTCCTTTATATACAAGCGTCATTAACCGTATTCACACGGTCTTATACAAGTCACTTTACTATAGCTAGTAACCATGGGGTTATTTAAAGTGCTTAATTTTGCTAATATTCCTGATAATGATTGCATGTATGATGTTAGCACAATAATAAAAAAATGAGGAAATTTTTTCAAAAGCCATACTTATTGCTAATGGTACAATTAAAGAAAAAAATCAATATAGTGAAAGAAGAAAAGATGAACTAAAACACTTTCATTTGGACCCCATATCATGTCTCCTCAGTGCCCCCATGATTAATTTGATTTATTTCCAATTTTTCTCCACTATACACACTTCTTCTCTCTTTCTCTCTTCTTCTATCAAATTTTCATAGCTCAAAAAAATTGAAAAAATAATAATTCATCCTAGTGTTACAAAAATATGATGTCAAGTGAGAAAATAAGGGAAGTAGGAGAAGGATCATCATCATCAAGTGGTGGTGCTATTGCTATAGCACCACCCAATAACCATCATCGTCAGCCATCACGAGCACCAATACCACAATTGAGTCGTTACGAGTCACAAAAACGTTGCGATTGGAACACGTTCGGTCAGTACCTGAAAAATCAACAATCACCCGTATCGTTACCCCAGTGCAATTACAACCACGTGTTAGATTTCCTCCGATACCTCGACCAGTTCGGAAAGACTAAGGTTCACTTACATGGTTGCCTATTTTTCGGGCAACCCGAACCGCCTGGCCCGTGTACGTGTCCACTAAGACAAGCATGGGGTAGCTTAGATGCCCTAATTGGAAGGCTTAGAGCTGCTTATGAAGAAAATGGTGGTTTGCAAGAGACTAACCCTTTTGCAAGTGGTGCTATACGTGTTTATTTAAGAGAAGTGAGAGATTCACAAGCTAAAGCAAGGGGAATTCCATATAAGAAGAAAAAAAAGAGGTCAAGTTTGCAAATTAAGGCTAGTAACAACAACGATGGTGCTACTACTGCAACGTTTCAGCTTCAATCTTCTTCTATTGCTATGAAAAAAAAGGGTAAAATTTTAAGCTTTTAATTATAAGAAGAGAATTTGTTTGTTTTTGTTTTTTTTGAAGTGGATCGTACGTAATTTTTTTTCCAAATGTTATGTTATGTAAAATATAGCGCTATAAATACAATACTTTTGAATCAAGGTAATTTAATTTTTCTATGATGTTTGGATCGGATATTATAAATATTACGGATCATTATATTTGAAAAAATTTCATTTAATTTGCTCGCGGTCTTTATCTGAATTCTAAAGGATCATTTGGTCATGCTTTCACTGTTTGTATTCGTGCTAGAAATCGTTATGCCCGTGGCTTTGCCACACTTTCATTGTTCGTATTCAAAGTTGATAGGCTTGAGGCTTTGTCAGTGAACCCTAAACTAGAGTTCCAAAATCGAATCCCTAAATTTACATAGCTTACTTTTGAATTTCTAGTGAAAAATTGGAATTTTACTCAATGAATAACTTGTGAGCATTATCAATTTTGGTTTAATGAGAAAACATTCTCTCTCTCTAGAAATGTCTAGTGCAATATTAGATTTGGGGGGTCTTACGGTTGAATTTTAAAAAATAAAATAGAGCATATTATAGGTATGTGGAAGTTGTATTTTGGTATATTTAAGTACGTAAAAATATATATTATAACATAACATATCCTTTTGGAGATCTTCCAAACAAGAAATAATCACTTCCGTTTTTGTACTACATACTATAAGTTATAACAATGTTAGCTAGAAGAGTTTCATCACTTTCGTTTGAAGAGAATCACGAAATACTTTTATATTATCAGTATATAGACGTTAAATACTACTATTTATATGGATTCATATTGCTGGCATTTGAAATTTCTTAGCTCTTCCTGGCAATTAAGTACTACTCCATACATTTGTGGGGAAATGTTTATGAGTTTCCACTTTCCATTTCATTGACAATTTAGGATTTAGATGTAAGTTCTGTGTTGAAAATGTAACTATGACACAGAAATAACACTAGATATAACCGCTTTGAGCACTCTTCTTTAAAACATATGCATTTCCTAAAAATTATTTCAAGAGCCAGGTTTGACTAACTTAAGACCGTTCATGTTATGTTGTTATTTTTCTTCTTCTTCAGACCTTTGGATCAAATTTGGACCGTTGGATATCGATTTAAGTTTTACCAAAGCCTAAATTCAATCTAAACTTGAACTACTTCGAAACTTCAAACTCGATATTAAGAAGTTGATTCTAAGATGACTAAACTTTAGAAATATTGTAAATTTCAACTATGCTTTAAACTGGAGTCCTAAAAGCAGCCATATGCACTTCCACCCTTTATGTGTGTGTGTGTGTTTGTTTGTTCACTTTATACATAATTTTGAAATTATTAAGATATCATTCACTTAAAGTTTTCCATAAAGGCGCCCTTTTTACGACCCTAATCTATTGTTACATAAAATCTTTATACATAACTTTGATAATATTAAGATATCATTCACTAAAAGTTTTCCATAAATACTACCTTTTTACGACCCTAATCTCTTGTTACATAAAATCATGACACGTAATCCGAATCATAAATCTTTAATTAACCACTAACCATAAATATTTCAACACCCAATGGCGATATTCTTTTTAATTTAACTATTCGTTATTCAGAATTTACCAATCCGATCGATTTAAATTTGCAATGCGTGAGGGTCAACAATCCCTACTGGACATTTTGATAAAATAGCATTTACTGGTCATTTTTTGACACTATTTTTGAAAAATAATCAATCATGAAGTATTATAAAGTTTCGCCTATGAAATATGAAATTGCATGATAGTGATTATTTTTCAATTACAATAGCTGAAAGTGACTAGTTGTGATTTTATCATCGTCGAGGTTCGAACTCAAAACTCAGGTTGAAAATGAAGAGATTTTATTCATCTAGTCACATCCCTTGATCAGGAGTGGATGCAACATAGTGGTACCGAGTTCATCTGAATGAGTACTTCGACACGGAGCATAAATTTATGCGTAAAAATCTATTAATATTAAAATAAATAATATTATAAATCTATAACTTTAAAAATATAATAAGTTTAATGATAAAACCCTTATAAATTGAACATATTGAATTTAAATCTTAAATCCGCTTCTGACGGAGGTGAACTAATATACATAAGCAAAAGAACTTTCTCATATATAGTCGACACGTAGTAGTGCCACAAAAATTTAACCTCGTTGAGTATTACAGCTGTGGCACTAATCACTAATTAATATTTTCCTAGTTATAATTGTGAAGACAGTGTGACTAGCATCACCATTCAACTGCACTACACATAATGCTTAATAATAGTATTATCCAACTAATTAATACTAATGTGCTTTAATTTGTCATTCATGTTTTTGTTTTTATTTTTCTGTTCGTGGCTCTTTCCTAGTCCTTTCATTTTTTGTTTTGATCTTTCTAGTGTTCTTCTTTTATTCTTTTGTACTTTTGCCTTAGTTTCAACTTTTAAATTTTATTTTCAATCAAGATCTTTTTGTTATGGATTTTTGGAGAGATGAAAACTGACTCGTCTAAATTTTATTAATCATAAGCCTTTATATAGACATAAAAATAAAATAATAGACTCCTCCTACAGCTAAAGTTTAAGACTCTTACTAAAATTAGAAAATTGAATATTATACTAAATTAACTTTTAGACTCCTCCTATAACTAAACAACTACTTATTCTAGAAAATTTACGGGGGGGATAATCGGCTTTTCTGTTTTGGCGTTTTGCATAAAAAAAAAGACATTCAACAACTTTAATATGTTTGAAAGCTCTTCTTTGCTCTTGTGCTTGAAGAACACTTATTAATTCTGCAAAAGAGATAGTAGAGAGATCCTTAGACTCTTCTAGAGCGTAGATTTTGGACTCAAATCTCTCTAGAATAGTCACAAGATTTTTTTCAACTATTCTATTATCTTTAAAATCCTCGCCAAGTGACCTGATTCTGTTGACAATCAAAGAGATCCTATTAGAATAGTTACTGATGGTCTCACCCTCTTGCATTCTAAGAGATTCAAAATCCCTTTTCAAATTCAAGATATGATTTTGTCTGCCTCGTTCACTTCCTTGATATTCCTTTTCTAGTTTTTCTCAAGCTTCTTTTGTTGTCTTACATGCAATGATTTTAGAGAAGATAGAATCTGCAACTGAATTTTGGATTTTGCATTGTTTTATTTTCTCTTCTGCATGAGTTTTGATTTCGACAAGAGTAGGATTTTCAGAGAGTGCTTGTGTGAATTTTTCTTCCATTACAACTTCCCACAAATTATATGCTTCAAGATAAGATTTCATCTTCACCGTCCGAATTTGATAATTTTCACCAGTGAAGGTTTGTGGAACAATCAAAGAGAGATCACTACTTGCCATGGTTGAAAAATAGGGTTAAAAAGTAGTATAGATTGAAAAATGATATTGGTTGAAAATAGCCCTAAAGGTTAAAAATCAGCACACGTTAAAATGGATTGAAAATATGTACGGGTTAAACGTAATAAGAAGTTCTTCAATGAATGCACATGCCTATTAAGATTAATGAAGTCATTTATACCACTGTTATGGATTTTTGGAGAGAGATGAAAACAACAAGGTAGAAAATATTAATGAAGATTGTTCATCTAAATTTTATTAATCATAAGTCTTTATATAGGCACAAAAATAAAGTAGTAAACTCCTCCTACAACTAAAGTTTAAGACTCTTACTTAAATTAGAAAACTGAATAATGTACTAAATCAACTTTTAGACTCCTCCTATAACTAAATAACTATTTATTCTAGTAAACCATAGCAGTAACAAATGCAAAATCCAACACTTTTAACTCAAGTTATTAATCCCATTTAACTGAAAGAGTAACCCTATTTTTCACCTTGAATTAATTGAAATTCTTAACTTTTACGTAAGAGTTTGACTTCTATACTTTAATAAACATTGTAGATTTTTTCTTAGACTATCATGCCATTTAAAAGATAATTATAGGTAATTGTTCATAAAAATGTAGAATTTGTAACCGTAGAATAAGACATCTATTGCAACATGTTCAAATTAGAGATTTTTACACCACACAGCTACAAGTAATTGTCCCTAATCTTGATTTTTCACAAATTTTAGCCAACATGAAGTGTATGATTTATAATATCTGTGTTTAATCGGTGTATATATATATCATACACTTGTTATATATTGAGTTCACTTCGGCGAAGTCTACTAACTGTTACGGCTAGATGGATAAAAAAATTTAGATGACTGGCTAAAAATATTAAGTTCCCGTTAAACTACAATAATGATGTTAATGCTGCTAGGGGAGTGCATAATAGATCAGCTAAATATGGAAAAGTGAATGTTATCGAGCCTAGAGTCCGGGAAGCTCTAAAGGTAAGTTCAAGTCGGAAATATAGCAGGGGTTTTCAAGCTTAGGAGAGGAGACAGTTTCGTTGTGTGCCAGCGTCATCAAAAAGGAGGAGAAGACAGAAGGCTGTAAATTTTTCAACACTATCCGTATATATGAATTAAATCTTTTACAAAAAAAATATTACACAGTAATTGTCAAAGATTACCTCAGTTAATTGTGTTTATGCAAACTTGTCATTGTTTTTCTACAGTAATTAAAAACTGAGTGGATGTCTCTGTCTATCATCTCATTTCACATTTTCACTTGAAAACAGTTTCCAAATTTAACACTTTGCAAAACTAAGCCAATGAATGGGAACTATACTTTCTTTTAGGTAATCAATAAGCACAACAAAAAAGAAATAGTCACAACTAGCTAGCTCATTGTGCAAGAATAAAATAAAATTACTTTTGTTTATTGGCTTCACTCCCTATTTGATAAAAAAAAAATGTTGTTTTGAACTATAAATCCAATTTAGTACAACTGAAATCTCAGCAAAAAGAAAAAAGAAAGAAGGGGAAATCCTAAATGGTGTGAACTAAAAAAGTAATTATAGTAATTACTATTGAAAATTAATGAAACTTAATTTGTGGAGACTCGTTGCTTTTGTATATAGCATTACCAAGTGTTTGGACTTCTCACATATTATCTTTTTTATGATTTGACTTGTGTAAACTGAAAGTAAATTTGGTTTTTACACTACGAATGTATTTTATTTGGCTATTTCATGTTTATTTTGTTTTCTATATTACAAAATTAGGCCTTGCTATCAAGGGTGGATGTACAGTTCAGCATGCGGATTTGGCATAATTCAGTAGTTATGGCCCACTAAAAAATAAAAATTAGATACTAAATTCGTTGTTAATCTATCACTAATGCTCTTGGCTAATAATATTTTCTAATAAACCGTCGTTAAAATGTGTAGAATTGTATTATATTAACGTATACATACATAATACCATAATTAGAATATATTTCATATATTGCGTAATAGTTAGTGATGTATAATTATGGTAGATATAGGATCTTATTGTATTAGGATTCCACATTGTACACTATATATATTTGTATTAATGAGAAAAACTCCCCAAGAGCGATTAATACAATTCTACGTGGTATCAAAAGCCAATAATCCTTCCCGACCTAAACCCTAAAATTCAGCCGCCCTTCCCTTCCTTTTAACGACAATTCGGCTGCCATTCTTCTTCTTTTTCCAGCACCAAACATCCCATATACCGTTGGTATACCTCCGATATACACTGATATACAGTTGGTCAACCCTCCAATTTTACAAACTGCACGTATACAACCCGTATATTGCACGTATACATCCCCTTCCCTAAGCCAACAGGCATATACTGCACGTATACCGCCACCCCTAGGCCAACACACACCTCGGCTACTGCCCTGAAACCCCAAAATCTTTTGTTTCTTCCTTCTCCCCTGCTTTCTGGCAGCACTTATAGAAGAAAATAACCACAGTGGTTATTCGGCAAGAAGAAGGAACAAAAAAAGAGGGACCGGGTCTCCGAATGTGCCTAGCGCTTGCTGCCCAACAGAAAAAAATGCTGCAGTAGCGGGCCAACACGAGCCCAACACCTAGTCGCGGCCCACAACATTAGCCTAGCACGCGCCCAACCACCAAAAATACTTCTCCAACAGCCGCGACCCAATTTCTAGTCATCCTCTAGCCCAGTTACGGGAAGCCAAATTGTGACCTAATTTCTGGCAGCTACACACCCAGCTCCAGCACAACCGACGGACCATATTAATCAGGCCCAATTTCCTGGAGTCCGGCGGTCCGTTCCAGGCCATTCCCAATCTATTTTGGGCCAGGCTTTTGGCACATTAACTCCTCGGCAGCCCGATAATGCGTGGTATATGGATACGGGCGCCACGTCTCACCTCACTCACAATTCTGGTAATCTTTCTCAACTGCGGAATTTAAATACTCCACAATCCATTATGGTCGAAAATGGTCATTGCATTGCAATTCAAGGGTTTGGCCATACACTAACCCCACCACTGCATCCTCACTTCTTCATGAATAACGTCCTATATGCTCCTAACATTATTTAAAACCTAATCTCCGTTAGAAAATTTGCCACTGATAACTCTGTTTCAATTAACTTTGACCCGTTTGGGTTTTCTGTAACGGACCTACGTACCGGGAAACTCCTTACACTAATATAGCTTCCACATCCCCTCATAAACTGGTACCCCGCACCACCTCATGTGTCTTCTTAGGTTTTCGATAGGGGATATCTGTGATATGACTTATCTTCCGTAAAATCATTGTGTATCGTCATGTCACGTTTAATGAAGCAATCTATCCGTTTGCAAACATCCAACAATTCCAAAACACATATTACAATTTTCTAGAGGAGTCTGAAATGTCCCCCATTGTCAGCAACTTACTCCGCCGTGACACTACAGTTCCGTTAAGGCCTACAGCCACTACCGTGTCACCATTATTGTTCGCCGCCGGCGTCTCTACCCAGTCACCATCACTGCCACCAGTAACAGTCACCACTGAAAGCCCATCGACCTTGTCTCAGTCACTGCCGACTGCCCCTGCCATCTCTGGCAGTCGGCCGTCCATCTCTCAAACTCATCCCACTGTCACATCCTCCACTCACCGACGAAATCAACCACCATCTTCTGTGTCATCATCACCTACCACTGCCACCACTGCCACCACCGACCACTTCTCGGCATCTCCGTCACCTTCATGTTCTCTGTCACGACCGTCGTCGATTGCCACCATCACCGGCAATCGGCCCGACGTCTCAGTATCACCACCGGCAATTGTTGACACCGCTGTGTTGTCACCCTAGGCTGCAATCGATCCACCATCCCATCCACCACCGCAATTGAACCTTTTAAGAAAATATTCTCTCAAAAATATTTGTTGACGATCAAACACCAGAAACTTTAGAGACAAAAATAGACCTAAATTCATAGGATTATATAGGTAGCTATCTAGTGTTCAAAAATCTGTTTGACTCCTTATTAAGCTTTTGTAATTATTTAAACTTTAAACATGATTAATCTTTGATTCAATGTATAATGCAGAAAATCCAAGAGTAAAGTCCTTGTAGAGACAGATCAAGAAAAATATATGCGACAATGCATAGTACAAAAAAGTCAAGAATAAATTCTTTATAGTGATGGATCAAGAAATTATTACTATGTGATAACTCATTTTAAAGATTGATTTCATTGATATGATTTAAAGTGGACTCTAGAATTGAGATAGGGAATTCCACTTGAGTTACTATTTGATAGTACATAATAAATGAGTTTAAGTTAATTGTACTTGCGGCAAAAAAATATTTACGTAGATCTTAATCATGTCAGTAATAACGTAATTACACATAAACTTTTAAGATAAGTTAGTAACCTGATAAAAATAGTAACATGATATGTGAACTTCCATTCCTAATTGTTTCATTTGATTGACTGATTAGAGGAAAAAGCTCCTGCAGATTATGATTATTGAGTACAATAGGGCAAAAAGTAATTAGTGTGCGCTATTTAACGTACCGGTTACCCTCGGGTAAAATTTTCAACTAGCACTTATCAATTTCTGTAATTGAACAATAGCCACTATTATGAAATTGTATAATATTGTTATGAAATTTCACCAATAAAAATTAAAATTCTATCACAATGCCTATTTTCCAGAGACATGATTAAAAAAAAGGCCAGTAACTATTATTTCTACAAGTTTTTGCACGGACTTCCCTTCAAACGCACTGGTCTTTAATTTTTACCCCTTATATGTGTAGTCTTTAATTTTTGTCTCTGTTTCGCTCGACATAAGTTTTGTAATATTTTTATTTTTGTAAACTGAAATTTTGCCTCGCTCGACACAAATTTTGTAGTAATTAAGTTATGCAACATAAGTTGTGTAGTATCTTTCAAAAATTATGTTGAGTGTTGGAAATTTTTTTCTTGTTCGGCATAACTTGTATGAATGTTATAATACATATGTTGAGCTAAAAGTAAAATTTTGCCGAACGAAATCTAAACCTATGTCGATTTTTCATATAATATTGAGTGATGAAAGTTTATCGTGTCTGGCATAACTTGTATGGATATTATAATACATATATTGAATTAAAGGTAAAACTTTATCGAGTGAGATCTAAATTTATGTCACGCCAAAAGTGGTTAAGGATAAAAAATCAAAGACCACCCCGAAATAGTGGACATTTGTGAGAATGACACTTATTTCCAGGCTCTCTCCGACCTTTGAAAAAAGATAATTCAGCCCATAGGGATTTGGAAGCCCAGTGGACAATCTCCAGTAAATGATGACTGGACCACTTTGGAATTCCAACAACCAATTTTTGGGCAATTCGAGGAATGTCCTTCTTTTGGGTGGTCATTTAATTTTTTATTCTTAAATTGAATTTTTATCCTTCGCTTAATTTCTATGTTCTTGATTTGAAGTTTTGAACCCACGTTCAGGTAAAAAAAAAAAAAAAAAACGCAAGGCATATTTTAAAGTTCGCAAGGCAGAGTTTGCCTTCAACTTATGCCTTATCCGGCAGAGTTTTTCTTAAGATAGCAAAACCTTCAGGTATAAGTCAAACTCTACCTTGCGAATTCAAACTCAATCTTGCTACTTTTTAAATTATAATAATAATAATCTCAAAAGTTAAAGAGTTACGGTATGCATTCATTGTTGAATTGGAATAATGTTTTGGGACATTCTATTAAAATACTGAAATTATGACAATTTACTTGATAATGGAATAATTCGATTATTAAATAATACGCATCTTTCATCACTAAACGTCAACAAATAAGGTTGATAAGTGAATGCCTCATTTTCTAATAACTCAAATGAGAGGTATGGTATTTGCCTTTGCCCAATATTATTGTACTAATTTTATAATATGACGAAAATTAAATATTCTTGAAAGTTTGGATCCATAGGCTATAGCACATCATATGCTGGCGGTTTTTTTGGATCTGAAAATTGTTAAATCTTAATCTTGTTTCCTAGAAGTGCCATCTCTAACCTCCAGAAAAAAAATTACGCACTAAACTACGTTAATTGATTATGGTTAAGTAATAGTATATTAAGTTAAAATATATATTATTAAATGATTGAAATTATATATAAAAGACGTGTATTAAATGATATTTGACTAAGTTTGTAAGCTGGTCAAACTAGCTTATTAGTATTTTCTTTTTGCTAATCTACTTAAGATTTTATAATTGATAAGCACTTTTGGTTTAACCAAAACTTCTAGAAATTTATCCCTAAACTCATTTGTATTTTGCGCTATACTCTTTTTAAAACATACCGTATATAACTATTAATTATCTCTTGATTATATCTCTGTCATTTGTCATTTTTATGTAAAAATATTTTCAAATTTATATTTTTTGTAAATAGATTTAAGGACATTCCTGTCTTTTAACAGAAAAGGTGATTATCAATATTTTTTAACCAAACACAGTAATTGCTCATCATCAGTTTTAACGCTGCTATCCAGACTCGTAATTACTTATTTATAAAATTAACTTCAAGACCTAAAAGTACTCCCTCATGATAAAAAAAAAGTGTTCACTTAACCTTTTTTTTCTTGAGTAAAAAAGAGTGCACTTATCAAATCAAGAAAGAATTAATCTTGTTTTCCCAGATTTTCCCCTATTAAGTGTTATGTGATCAGATCTCAATACCTATTTAATTAAGGACAGTTTAATCAAATTATCTATTTTTGCTTTGAATTTAGTATTTTCTTAAGGGGTGTGCAAATGAATAAGTGGACACTCTTTTTTATCCGGAGAAAGTATTTTTCAACACTTTCTCCGGGATGAATGAGCCCTCCTACTCCTAATTAAAGATCTCGCATTCACGCCCTCATAATGAATTTTTTTTGTGAAAGCGTTTTCTCTTTACCCAACCCTACATAATATATATTTAAATTAGTCAAACCATCTATAAAAATAATAAATCACAAATACTAAATGATTAAAAGAACTCATGTTCAAGACAGAATAAGAGAATTATTGTGGACTAACTGCCAAGAAAATTAAAAAGACATTATTTGTAGTTAAGTCAACCATGAACATATAAGTTGCCAATTACTTGCTTGGCCTTAAATTGTTGCATATTAGACCCTTCAATTTTAACCCAATATTTTTTTTACATATATATTTTCTAGAATCATTTTAGCATATTCTTAGTCAAACATGAATATGCCAGAATAAATAAATTAAAGTGCGACCGTTTTGTTTGAAAAGTGATGGCCGGTGATCTTTTGACTTATGGAGTAATAAAATATTGATAAGTCCAATGAATTATTACAATCTTTATGACTTATTTAATTGCACAACTCAACTTATCATGTAGGTACAAAAATCAGAGGCACATACTGAACCATAGAGATGAATAATTGAATATTCTTATCGTGCAAATTTGTGTAATCAACATCATCACATTACACATACCTCAACATCAAGCACCAAAAAAACAAAAAACAAAAATTGTTTAGTTTGATGAATTTGGATGTGGTTACTGAAAGTGAGGTCGTGACGTGCGGAAAAAACTTGCTCATAATCAATTCTTACATCAAATCGATAATAGATTAATCGCTCATTTAGATTAGTTGATTAAAAATAATATCAAGTGTTGAAAAATACTTTCTTCGATTCAAAAAGAGTGTTCATTTATTCATTTGCACACCCCTTAAGAAAATACTATAGATTGATAGGCTTTTATGTGCATAACATAACTAACTAACAAAGTCAAATTGGGTCGCTCTCAATTTTTTTTTTTTTTTTGGTCTTTACATCAAATAATTTTCTTTTAAAAACTATAAATAGAAAGTGAATAGGATTGGTTAGTATTCTGGGCTGAATCATCCTATATGCTTTTAATTTATAAAGTTGCAAGATTCCTACGTCTCATAATATATATAAACTAATCATTTCATTAGTTAGTTTAATAAATATTTAAATATCAATTATTAGAGGCAGCAAATAGAAATGATGATTCACTGATTCCTCCCAATATTATAAATGCATAATTGCTATTATTGTTCATAATTTAGTCATTCCATCTTAACGATTCATCTTTTTAAAATCATTTTGTCCTAATTATTTCATGCGGATCCAAACTTTAAAGGGAAAAAACATATATATCATTTTTTTTCTGTCATTGAAGATTGCTGATGTCTACAAAACTTTAGTTGTGTTCTTCTATTTACCTTTCCTTCAAAACAAAGTATTTCTAGCATTTTTAATCACCTTGCCATTGAAATTACGAATTTCAATTTGTTGTATTCTTGGAAAATCACTTTGTCTATTACGAGTCACATATCGAAAATGAAATGAGAACATGAACTTTTTATATGGACTTAGATAATGTTCACCATACAAGTTAGTTTTTGGGGGCCCAAGATCAATTCTTTACATGGTATCAGAGCCAAACTCATTCCAATTCTTTGTTTATCGATGTTGGGCCCCCAAATTATATTATTCACGCTCCAGTTAACGAGGTCTGGGTGTGCGAGGAGTGTTAAGAGTCCCACATCGGAAATGGAATGGAAATATGGACTCTTTATATGAAGTTTGACAATCCTCACCCTACAAGCTAACTTTTGGGGTTGAGTTAGGCCAATATCAATTCTTTACAAATTACGAATTTCAATTTGTTGTATTCTTGGAAAATCACTTTGTCATTAGTGCCAAGATTGAAATTCTTTGAAAATGACTTTGACATTGGTCAAATGTGTAGTTAAATATACAAAAAGTCCCACAATTTTTTTTTAAAAAAAAACAATCAAGAGAAAAAACTGAATTAAGAGACTCTGTAAAACTTCAACATCTACTTGAACCTGAACTCATTATACACTGCTTATAAACATTAAATATGCATTTTATAATTTATGTATATTAACAGAATCTGTTAAACTTCAACATCTACTTGAACCTAAATTAATTATACATTGTATAATTTACATATAATTAATAAATAATATGGGTATAATCGATGTATATTCTGATTATACACTTTAAACTATTATACACATTAATTATACATCAAATAGCACCCCTTACATACCCATTAGAACCTTCTTTAAAAAATGGGTAGCCAGACCATCGAATGCTTAACTTTGTACAAATTTTTAAACTGATTTAGGATGAAGAGTTACGGATGGGGAAACAAAGAAACTTATTTTAGACAGGGTATTTATATAATCCCTAAAATTATGTAATTTAAAATCAATATCCCTATAATTTCTCCTAACTACTAATTATATCTGGCTAAAACCGGTTGAAAGGGTATGAAGACTGATTAAAATGGGTTATAAGAAAAAAAGGTTTATTTTGAATTTATAACTGATATGGACTGTTAATTGAGTTAATTATTCAACTTTAAACTTAATGTGTTCGTCCTTTAAAATTTTACTATTGAGCTTTTTGAACTATGGGTTCAAAATTTAATACTTATTAATTTATCCCTTATTTTTGTAATTATGATTTAAATGTTTTCATAACAATAAAGTTGTTTAATTTGTATCGTACATGGATAAATTTGATTACTTTACCTTCTTCTTTTTTTCAAGTGTGGGTTTTTTTAGTTTACTAGTGTATAAGTAAAAGGTGTGGTGTCTTGATTCTTGAAATTCAATGTTATGAAAGATCTTTTGGCATATTCCATAAAGAAATTAGAATCTAAAATAACACTCATGAATAAAATTTCTCCATCTTACGTTAAAGATTTTATGTTTAAGTTTGAAAATAAAAATAATCTCGATAGGAAATCTTTTTTTTCTTTGGTAAGAAATCTCTTTAATGAGCTTTTAAGCGACATAAATTTAAATTAATCCGATTCATCAGAGCAAAAAACATATACCGAACACCAAGTGAATCGTGTACATCAAATTCAAAAATAGGTATCAAATACGGATGAAAAAAAAAACGCTTAATAGTAAACGGAAACTGAAACTGAAACTGAAAGTACGTCATTTCAAACTTAACTTGAGGCATGAAATGAACCAATCACATTAATTCAACAAAATAAATCCCAATATAAAAATTAGCAATGTACTGTAAAGTGTAATAATGGCAAAAGGAGAGAGCCAAGGCCCAAGAGCCACTCTCCATCTCTCTCTCTATATATATATAGCTCACATTATACACTGCTTTTAGCATCACACAGCTATTCCTTCACAATAAAAAAAACCCAAAATTTGCCTCCACTTGTAGGAAAGAGATTCTTGTGTATGTGTGTCTCTTCTTCTTCATTTGTACATCAAAAATTCAAGATTCAGGTACTCCTATTTCTCTGTCACAGTTATACTCAATACCTACCTCTCCATTTTTCATAAAGTTCAAAACTTTATCTTCATGTTCACTCACATCATGTATATACACTGTAAAAGAAATGTCTTTATAAGCACATTTTATGTGTAATAAATCTTACCCATTGACCATTTCTGTACTCTAAATCATGTGGATCAGATCTCCTTAACAATTTTTGTGTTTTGATTTTGTAAATCCATCAATTGCAAGTTAGTCAGATTTGGTAGATGTGTTAAAAAATTCACTAAATGCTTAAATAATTGATATTGAACCTGTAAATCAAACAAGGTAGTAGTAGAATATGGAACCTGAACCCATAACGTTCAAATCTTGGAGTGGATGTAGAATCATACCTATGAATTCATTCAAATCGAGTAGTTTTGACTCAGACCTTGTATATGTGTTAAAATGAGTTGTTGAATTTGAATCTGAATCCATAAAGTTCAAATCTTGGAGTTTATGTAGAATATTACCTATGAATTCATTCCAATCGAGTAGTTTTGACTCGTACCTTGTATATGTGTTAAAATGAGTTGTAGAATTTGACCCCGAAACCATAAAGTTTAAATCTTGGAGTAGATGTAGAATCATACCTATGAATTAATTTGAATCGAGTAGTTTTGACTCATATCTTGTATATGTGTTAAAATGAGTTGTTGAATTTGACCCCAAAACCATAAAGTTCAAATCTTGGAGTGGATGTAGAATCTTACCTATGAATTCATTTGAATAGTTGTTTTGACTCAGACCTTGTATATGTGTTAAAATGAGTTGTTGAATTTGATTCTAAACCCATAAAGTTTAAATCTTGGAGCTGATGTAGAGTCTTACTTATGGATTCATTTGAACCCAGTAGTTTTGCTTTAGACCCTATATATTTGTTAAACGAGCTGTGGTAGAATCCGAACCGATAAAGTTCAAATCTTGGAGTGAATATAGAGTCTTACTTATGAGTTATGATTCATTCGAACTCAGTAGCTTTGACTTAGACCCTGTATATATTTTAGAATCAATTGTGGTAGAATCTGACTCCAGACCTATAAAGCTTAAATCTTGGATTCGCCTCTGAGTGTGTTAGTCGATAAGAATTTAACTGAGTGGATCTGCCATCTGGTTTTTTCAATGTGACATAGAAATGTGGCTTAGAATGGCCTAATCCTCCATATTTTGTGGTTTCTATGAATTTATTTGAACCCAGTAGCTTTGCTCAGACCTAAATATGTGTTAAAATGAGCTGTAGTTGAATCTGAACCGGGGCCCATAAAGTTTAAATTTTTGATTCTCATCTAAGTGTGTTTAGTCTATAGAAATGTGGCTTACAAAGGTCTAATCTTCCATATTTTGCGGTTTCTGTGATTTGTAAAAATCAATGATTTTCTTATTTGCGGGGTCTTTGATAGTTGAATTTGCGAGTGGATAGGGTTGTGAGACAGTGAGAAATGGCGACTCGGAATTTGGAGAAACTGGCATCAATTGATGCCCAATTGAGAGCTTTGGTGCCTGGAAAGGTTTCTGAGGATGACAAGCTTGTTGAGTATGATGCTTTGCTATTGGATAGTTTCCTCGACATTCTTCAGGATTTGCATGGAGAGGATCTCAAGGAAACGGTATATACATTATGCTTTTTTTGTTTCACTTTTGTTGTTACAACTTCACTTATTGTTCTATTTTTGAGGAATTATGTTAAATCAAGGCAATGATTAGCCAATCGTTGGTCATCTTCCAAGCTTTGTTGCTCGAACTCTCCATAAATGTTGTTGCACCCATGTCGAATCCTCCAAAATACACTACTTTTGGCGGATCCAACATGCACCAGGCAACATTTTTGAAGAGTCTGAGCAACATAGCTTCCAAGTTCAGTGATTTTACTTGGTTTCAGATAAGCAAAGATCAAATTGGATTTGGTTTGGGGGGGTGGGAGGGGGGTGGGATGCGTTTTGCTTCCTTCTTCAATCCTTTTTCTTGTTTAAAGCTAAAGATTGGATCTTTATATTCATTTTGTAAAAAAGATTGGATCTTTATATTCAGTCTCTAAAAAAGATTGGATCTTTATATCTGTTTTGATAGATTTGGACATACAATATTCAGTCTTCAACATTTTAAAACTAATTGTATTTTTTACTTATCTAGATATGCTTTCTTATTGGTGGATTACTCATAAAGTGGAGTTTGGGTAGTTTGACTGAGGTAGTGGAAATATTCAGTTTTTCTAGTCATTTGATGAGATCCTAAACTTGGTGTTGACTGAAGTGTCCTTTGAGTTGATTGCACTTAATTTACATAAATCAATTAAGAGCTGCTTGTAAGACCGGGCCCACGAGTTTTGGTTCAGTGTCAATTGTCAAAGGTAGTAAAACATGGAATATGTAATAGGCGCACGTCACTGGTTTGAATCTGACTGTGGACCAAGTATGGTATTGAAGTGGATAAGGGTAGAGGGGTGGACTCAATATCAACGGAGTTTTGAAGCTGAAAACAACAGATTTCTTGATTATCTGAAAAATATAACCTCGTGTAAGACTGGTCAGTATTGATGTTTTTTTCCTTTAATCTGACTATAGGTCCAAGAATGTTATGAACTTTCTGCGGAGTACGAAGGCAAGCATGATCCAAAGAAACTGGAGGAGCTTGGTAACGTGTTGACAAGTTTGGACCCGGGGGATTCCATTGTCATTGCTAAAGCTTTCTCTCACATGCTTAATTTGGCCAATTTGGCCGAGGAGGTGCAGATTGCATACCGTCGACGACAAAAGTTGAAGAAGGGTGACTTTGCTGATGAGGGCAATGCAACAACTGAATCAGATATTGAAGAAACTTTCAAGAAACTTGTAGGGGACTTGAAAAAGTCTCCTCAGGAAGTTTTTGATGCTCTAAAGAATCAGACGGTGGATCTAGTCTTAACTGCTCATCCTACTCAATCTGTTAGAAGATCTTTGCTTCAAAAGCATGGAAGGTCTGCTCTTTAATTACCAATATTTTCTTCTCTTGAGCAGTTACAGACTATGTTGCTCGGTCTCTCTTAAAATGATGTGGCACCCGTATCGGATCCTCCAAATATGTACTACTTTTAGAGAATCTGACACGCACCCGTCGACATTTTTGAAGAGTCCGAGCAACATAATACTTAGATTTGTTGTTATCTCTTGTTCTGACTTTTCTTATGTTTTAGGATCCGTGATTGCTTGGCGCAGTTGTATACCAAAGACATTACACCGGATGATAAACAAGAGCTTGATGAAGCTTTACAGAGGGAGGTAAATATCGATTTAGTTACTTGATGCATAAACGCTCATAGAAAAGTATAGGATGTAAGGTAAAAGTGTTAACATGGCTAAAACATTTTCTGAAGTAATAGATATCTCCAATATAGATCTTTTTCTTCCTTTGTGCCCTATCTTTCTCCAAGTTTGCATGAATCCCGAGAAACTGTAGGTCCTTTGGTACAGTATCTGAATTTTTCTACTTCATGTATGTTGGTATATTTTGTACTAACCTCTTCTTTGTTTCCTCCAGCAATGTGGCCATTCATTTTCACTCCATTCTTCACTTTGACTTGATAAATATTGGTGGCCATTCATTTTCACTCCTTCATTCTTCACTTTGACTTGATAAATATAAGCAATATTTGTATTTTTGCAGATTCAAGCTGCTTTCCGCACGGATGAAATTCGAAGGACTGCTCCAACTCCACAAGATGAAATGAGAGCTGGAATGAGCTACTTTCATGAAACTATTTGGAAGGGTGTCCCAAAGTTCCTTCGCCGTGTTGATACAGCTCTTAAAAACATAGGGATTAATGAACGTGTTCCTTACAATGCTCCTCTTATTCAATTCTCCTCTTGGATGGGTGGTGATCGAGATGGTACAATTTCTCTCCCATAGAAAATGCTACTTTCAAATTATTTTAGTACGAGGTTGAGAAAGCAAAGTACAAGAAACGTTGCAACATTCCATTCAGATTTATAAATCTTTTTTGGGATAATTACAGTAAACGTCCCTGTGCTATGACTTAGTTACGGATAGACACCCTGTATTTTAAAATCAAACACTTACACCCCTACGACATTATCCCTATTCATAAACTAAGTTTTTGTTAAATTATTTATCTTCGTTTTAAAGTTTCATAAAAGTAGTTTAATTATAGTTTTAATTTGTCTTTTAATATACTTAGTTACGGATATACATTATAGCGGGTGTAAGTGTAGGATTTTCATAGTACAGTGGGTGTAAGTGTGATTTTAAAATATAGGGATGCATACAAAGTTTGAGTCATATTACAAGAGTGTTTAATGTAATTAACACTCTTTTTAAATATATATATGCACACACACACGCACTCTTATACTTCTTTGGTGATGGATCTTGTGAAGAGTCCTCTTATGTTTGTCACTTAGCTGTTATCTGATACTATATGTAGGCAATCCAAGAGTGACTCCTGAGGTCACAAGAGATGTCTGCTTATTAGCAAGAATGATGGCAGCGAATTTGTACTATTCGCAGATAGAGGAGCTCATGTTTGAGGTATGAAAGAAATAATTGAAGCATTTTTCCCGATTTGTTCTTGATCCATCTTGAAGCATTGTCACTTTCCAAGATTTGTACGTGCTTCTAACTCGTACATTCATTCAGTTATCTATGTGGCGTTGCAATGATGAGGTTCGTGAACGAGCAGCCGAACTTTACAGGTCCTCAAGGAGAGACACGAAGCACTACATAGGTAACTAACTATGTAGTTCATCACGTAGTAGTCTCTTTCAATCCCTATTTGGATGGAACAATTGTATAATTCTAGTCTTCAACTTTTTCCTTTTGTTGTAGAATTCTGGAAGACAATTCCGCCAAGTGAACCGTATCGTGTAATTCTTGGGGATGTGAGAGATAAGCTTTATCAGACACGTGAGCGTACTCGCCAAGTGTTGGCCCATGGAATCTCTGATATTCCAGATGAGGCAACTTACACTAATATTGAGCAGGTATCTACTACTTGTGACCCTTTCGATATGAAGAGCATTCTAAAATTAGCGGTAATAGAGCTTTCGGTCCCTCAGTATGAGTAAATTCTGACTTTCGTCCTTGTGATATCTGGCGAAACACATTTAACCTTCAATTAATCGAAATGTGTATCTTTAGTCCTTTTATGTAGAAAATATGTTGTAAGGGCAGCCCGGTGCACTAAGCTCCCGCTCTGCGTGGGTCCGGGGAAGGGCCGGACCACTAGGGTCTATTGTAAGCAATCTTACCTTACATTTCTGCAAGAAGCTGTTTCCACGGCTTGAACCCATGACCTCTTGGTCACATGGTAGAAAATATGTGGTATTTGAACTTATTTTAGAACTATATTACAATCAAATATGGAATAATAATACAAGATTAATAATTATGGTACATTTGTGAACATTCACTAACAGAGGGATCAAAACTGCACATTTTAATTAATTAAAGGTTAAATGTGCTTAGTCAGATATCACAAGGATTGAAATTAAAATTTATCAATAATTGAGGGACCAAAAATACTATTAACCCCTAAAATTAAGCAGGGAACAGTCATTAATCTTGAATACATCACTTTCTTCCCTTTGAATACTAATTTTGAGAAAATGATTCCTTTTATGCAGTTCTTGGAACCTCTTGAGCTTTGCTACAGATCTCTTTGTGATTGTGGTGATCGTCCCATTGCCGATGGAAGCCTTTTGGATTTTCTAAGACAAGTTTCTACCTTTGGACTCTCATTTGTTAGACTTGACATAAGACAAGAGTCGGACCGCCACACTGACGTTCTTGACGCCATTACCCAACACTTGGAAATCGGTTCATATCGCGAGTGGTCTGAAGAACGTAGACAGGAGTGGCTTCTCTCTGAACTCAGCGGCAAGAGACCTTTATTTGGACCCGATCTTCCAAAAACTGAGGAAATCGCTGACGTCTTGGATACCCTCCACGTCATTTCCGAACTTCCATCAGACTGCTTCGGGGCATACATTATCTCAATGGCCACTGCACCATCTGATGTGCTTGCAGTTGAGCTCCTACAGCGTGAATGCCACGTGAAGAAACCTTTACGAGTTGTCCCACTTTTCGAGAAATTGGATGATCTCGAGGCTGCTCCTGCTGCTGTTGCGCGTCTCTTCTCCATTGAGTGGTACAGAAACCGGATCAATGGCAAACAAGAGGTCATGATCGGGTATTCGGACTCTGGAAAGGATGCTGGTCGGTTATCTGCAGCCTGGCAGCTATACAAGGCTCAAGAGGAGCTCGTAAAAGTTGCTAAAGAACATGGTGTGAAGCTGACTATGTTCCACGGTAGAGGTGGTACAGTAGGAAGAGGAGGTGGCCCCACCCATCTTGCCATATTGTCTCAACCACCCGACACTGTTAACGGATCTCTCCGTGTCACAGTTCAGGGTGAAGTTATTGAGCAATCGTTTGGGGAGGAACACTTGTGTTTTAGAACTCTCCAACGTTTCACTGCTGCTACACTTGAACATGGGATGCATCCACCAGTCTCTCCAAAACCAGAATGGCGTGCACTTATGGATGAAATTTCAGTTATTGCTACAGAGAAGTATAGGTCAATTGTTTTCAAAGAACCCCGATTTGTCGAGTATTTCCGCTTGGTAAGTGTGTAAGGAAAATGCTGCATCATATCTGTTCTAAACTACTCCTGGTAATCTCATTACCATTAAATATGATAACAGATATTGCAATGAGCTAATTTGTTATTTTTTCTTTTGATAACGATTGCAGGCCACGCCTGAGCTAGAGTATGGCCGAATGAACATTGGAAGCCGTCCATCAAAGCGTAAACCTAGTGGAGGCATTGAATCACTTAGAGCTATTCCATGGATCTTTGCCTGGACACAAACTAGGTTTCATCTCCCCGTATGGCTTGGCTTTGGGGCAGCATTTAAGTACGCCGTTGACAAGGATATCAAAAACCTACGCATGTTTCACGAGATGTACAATGGATGGCCGTTCTTTAGAGTCACCATTGACTTGGTTGAGATGGTGTTCGCTAAGGGAGACCCCGGCATTGCAGCTTTGTACGACAAGCTTCTCGTATCAGAAGATCTGTGGTCCTTCGGTGAGCATTTGAGGTCCAACTACGAGGAGACAAGGAGCCTCCTGCTCCAGGTAACTCTTCATAAATTCTGAAAAGTATCTATTACTATCAATTATTATGTCTGATTGCTTGAAGAGGAGCCCTGGAGCAACGATAAAGTTGTCTTCGTGTGACCTATAGATCATAGGTTCACAGGTTACTGATAGTTGGGTCAGGGTAGGTTGCCTCACACCCCCTTGGGGTGCGGCCCTTCCCCGGACCCTGCGCGAACGCGGGATGCTTCGTTCACCGATCTTCCTTTTGCTTTAAAAAAATGTTTGATTGCTTGAAAACTCATTGCTCTAAGTTACATTTTCAACTGTTCTTTCTTAATAGATTGCTGGACACAAGGATCTTCTGGAGGGAGACCCCTACTTGAAACAACAACTCAGGCTTCGTCACTCCTACATCACGACCTTGAATGTGTTGCAAGCCTACACTCTAAAGCGTATACGTGATCCAAACTACCATGTCACGCTAAGGCCTCATATTTCCAAGGAATACATGGAATCGAAGTCAGCTGCTGAACTAATTACGTTGAACCCGACAAGTGAATATGCTCCTGGCTTGGAGGACACACTCATCTTGACCATGAAGGGTATTGCTGCTGGAATGCAGAACACCGGCTAAACGCAAAGAACCTCGTTCGTGTTTTTCTAATTTTATACTCGAAATGCATCAATCTGGTTTACGAAAGATGATGTATTATTCGTCCTGTTGTGTTTGTGTTATGTTTTGAGGTGGTGTTGTATTTTGTCCACCCTAGAGAGATCATGTTTGATCGAGTTGCTGGTCGCAAGGCCTCAAAAATAAGACTGCATTTGAGCAAATGTTGCACCAGCATGAACTGTAAGCTCCATTGCTGGCTTAATGAAATATCCATTTTTATGGACCTTGTTTTTTGGTTAAAGTCTGGTTTTGCTCGAGTGTTTTTCATTAAAATTCGATAAAATCTAACCTTTTGTTTTAGTTGACAATACATAGTCAGATAATGTCAGTGTATATTGTATCCATGAGCTTTATATTTGCTCGGAGTTCGCTCCTAGAAATATAACCCCCTCACGACAACCCCACGAGCCTCTTATTCATTCCCATTGAATGATGGCAGGAGAGCAAATCCATTTAGAGAAACTCACATTGGGTTTAGGGATAATCAGGCACGAACAGATTACTTCGACCATGCCAAGGTGGTATTCTACTGCTGAGTTCCATTCCTTATCTGCTCCATCAAGAAATAGAACGGACTAATCCTAAGTCTAAAAATGGATGAAAAGGGGAGTACAAAATTAAAGCAAACAGCCATAAGTTAAGAGTGTATGCAGGGATCTACATCGTTATTGTCTGTTATCTGTTGCAAGCATCTTATCAATTATACACATTTCAAAAATTATTTGAGATGTACCCATATGGTTACAATTTACAAACTCTGAGGTGAAGTTTACCGACTCTTGTAAGAATTCAAACTAACTTATAGGGTGTGTTTGCGTGTTTGGTATGATGGAAGTTATTTCTCAGTCAAATTATTTTTACGAGGAAGTCATTCTCCGGTGTTTGGTTGACAGAAAAATGTTTTTCAAAATAAAAAAAATGACTTTTCTCACTTCTGGGTGAAAATCATTTTCGTTACAACAATCTAGACTTTAAATTTTGTATCATTTTTTTCAACTAACACTTAGATATTATTTATCTTTAGTACTCAATTTTTTTATCAATACACTCTCCTATATACTAAGATCTTTATGAATCTTTAATATATATTTCTCCCAAGAAACATTTTCCACGCACGAACCCGACATCGAAAAATACTATAGAAAACATCTCTTTATAAAAGATTATTTCTATTGTTCCAAACACACTCGTGGTGTGTCTAATCTATATAGTTCTGGCTACTAACCCATAGTTCAAATTTGACGAAGCAATGCCATTCGATTCTCTTGTCTTTCAACGTGGTAAATTTATTATTAGTAGTAATCAACGTGGTACGAAGCAATGCCACGTTGATTACTCGGAAGGGGTACTTGCATGTGATGAAGTTCAAAACCTGCTAAGTTACCACTAATAATAATATAATGATGAAAATAATATGTTGATTAGGGATGTTCAAGAAAATTCGAAAAAATCGAACTAAACCAAAAACCAAATCAGGGATGATTATGTTCTTTGACTTTTATAACAGGTCTAGTTCTGCAGTAAAAGAAATATGTTTCCAGATTTGTTTGTAGAATTGTATTAATTTCTTTTGGGGAGCCTTTCTCATTAATATAATATATATAGTAATATAGTATGTACAATGTAGAATTCTAATACAAAAGGGATCATATAATTACCATAATTATACAACACTATTAATTACAAAATATATGGTGAATATTCTACTAGTATTCACTAATACACCCCTTCAGTTATAGCGGGAGGAGGCCGAACGCTTAGATTGGATCTGAAGTCGAGGAATAGCTGTCTAGGTAGTTCTTCAGTGAATATATCTGCATACCGATATGAAGAGGGCACATGTAATACCTTGACATGTCCGATAGCAACCTTTTCACGAACAAAATGTATATCCATCTCAATATGCTTGGTTCGCTGATGTTGAACCGGATTATGAGATAAATATATGGCGGATATGTTATCACAATAGACCAAAGACGCCTTACGCAAGGGACACTGAAGCTCCAAAAGAAGATTTCGGAGCCAACAGATCTAAGCAACAACATTAGCAACGCCTCTGTACTCTGCTTCTGCACTCGAGCGGGATAATGTGATTTGTCTCTTGACAGACCAAGAAACAAGATTATCCCCTAATAACACACAGTAGCCAGAGGTGGAGCGTCGCGTGTCCGGACAGCGTGCCCAATCAGCATCCGTATATGATAACAACCTGGTCGGTGTTGATGGATATAAGTGTAATTCATAATCAAGTGTGCCCTTAACATATCGAATGATACGTTTAAGACCAGTAAAATGAGGTTAGGGGTGGGCGTATATCGGTTCGGTTTTGTATCCGAAAAATATGAACCGAATAAAAATCATTTAAAAAAAAAATGAATACAACTTTTAAAAAAAAAATGATATGTTCGGTTTATATCGCCGAACGTATCAGATTATATCGGTTTTTCTAGTGGGTCGGGTCGAGGAATTTTTTATTTTTTTTTAAAAAATTGAATTTCCAAAACTTAAATTGACATTCAAACCTACACTACCATGAAATTTCGACGTTGAAATCTATTGTGTATCGTGAGATGTTTACTAAAGAAAAAAGAAAAAAGAAAATTAGAAATCGATTTGGGGGAAAACACAAATTGATTGGGAAAATGGACATTTTCGTAAAAATTGGTTGCGCCAAACCGCCTTGAGGAAGTTTGGGCCGGCCTCGTCTCGAAAAATACCCAAAATAAAAAAAATCGGATAAAACGGACATCCGAGCGCTGAATAATGACAATTTAAAGTTTCACCAATTTACAACTACTTTCTCTCCCTACATTTTATGTCAATGCTTCCGTGATATGTTAATCAAGTTCATGCCGCATTCGACTTCCATAAAAGCTTCATAGATTGACTTCAATGACTATGATTCAAGAGATAGTAGTAGCCTAAAATAAAAAATAAGAATAATTATATATTTAGTTCGGTTTTTTCGGTTCGTATCCAAAATTAAAAAATTGAACCGAATCACTAAATCCTGATTCGGTTCGGTTTTTCAAAAAATCGATTTAAAAAAAATGAGAAAAAACCGAACCGAACTCGGTTTTTTCGGTTCTCCGGGTTTTTTGTCCACCCCTAAATGAGGTTCCCCGGGTGCACGCATAAATAAGCATACATGCTGAACATCATAAGCAATATCAGGCCTGGTGAAAGTAAGATACCGAAGTGCACCTGCTAGACTCCTATAAAAAGTGGGATCTGCCACTGGATCACCCTCAACTACACTAAGTTTCGATTTAGAGTCAACCGGAGTGGACATGATTTTTCAATTAGTCATCTTAGCTATGTACACAATCTCTTCTACATACTTACGATGACAAAAAAAAACATATTGTCTGCAGACCTAGTCACGGAGATCCCCAAAAAATAACTCAACTTTCCCAAGTCAGCCATATCAAATTCGGTTTTGAGCAGTGCAATGATCTCATTTTTCAACACATCAGAAGAGGCATTAAGAACAATGTCATCCACATATAACAATAAATAAGCAATGTTACTACCTCTATGAAAAATAAATAAATAATTTTCACACTTGCTGCATGAGAACCCAATCCGCATAATGTATTGCACAAAACGATCATACCACGCTCTAGGGGCCTGTTTCAAACCATATAGTGACTTACGGAGGCGACAGACATACTGAGGGGTTGCCGGATGGACAAAACCAGACGACTAGTGCATGTAAACAGTTTCTTTCAAATCCCCATGTAGAAATATATTATTTACATCAAGTTGATGAATCGACCAATGCTTACCCATAGCAATACTCAAAACTGTGCGAATAATGGCCAGTTTAACAACCGGACTAAATGTCTCACCACAATCAATGCCCTCCTGCTGATTTATGCCATTAACCATAAGTCTCGCATTATACCTTTCTAGCTCACCAATGTCTATGTATTTGTGACGAAAAAGTCACATGCATCGGATCACATTCACCCCCTCCGATCTAGGAACCAAATCCTAAGTGTGATGTTTAGTTAAAACATTAAATTCCTCACACATGGCTGCATTCCAATTGGGGTCTTGTTTGGCTAATTTTGGGTTTTTGGGAATTGGGGAAATTGTTTGTGTAGACATGTTAAAATGGACTTTGGATTTGAAAATCATGTGTTGGGCACGGGTTTCTATGTGGTGCGTGGGGCGGGGCTAGGGTGGGTGTGCTATTTTGGTGTTGGATTCTGGTTACATGTGGTGGCGGTGTCGGGTTTCTGTCTGGGTGGGGTGTCGGGTAACGGTGTTTGGGTACTGATTACTAGGTGTGTTGGCGGGCATGGTGGGGTCGTCGATCTGAGTGGACCGACGTCGATCGGTGGTTCTAGTGACATGACTGGTAATAGGACGGTTATCGGAGGTGGGTGTGGGGTATGCGATTTTCCGATGTGGATCGTGGTGTGGGTACGATACTGGGTGGGGTAGGCCGGTACAGTGTCGGGGTCAGGTTGGCTGAGAGGACTGTCGGTGGTAGTTGGTGACAGCAATGGGTGCAGTGGCGGGAGACGCCGGTGGATGGAAGAGTGGATACCGATGTTGGACGGAGAGACATCTGGCCTGTTGTCGATGGTGGAGGGGGCAACCGGTGGTGACAGTGACTGGGTAGTGGTGGTGGTGGCGGAGGACTGGCCGCCGATAGTGGAAGTGACGGGAGGTGGTGGGGACAGAGTGCTGACTACTGCCGGAATAGTGGTAGCATGTGGTGGACAAGCGGTGATGTGTCTGAATCATCAAAAAATTTGTAATCAATGACTCAAAAGTTTTGAATGTTGTCAAACAGGAAAACATACTCGACAAAAGTGATGTGGCGTGAGATTATGATTTTCGGTGGATAGTTAATAGCACAGGTACCCCCTATGGTTCGATGGGAAGCCTAGTAAGGCGCACAGTGTTGATCTGGGTGCCAATTTGTGAGAGGTCGTGGATGTCAGATTAGGGTAACACAGACAACCAAAAATTCTAAGATAGTCATAGGTAAGGATCCGACAGTAGAGAATTTCGATGGATGTCCTATTTTGAATCTCATGGGTAGGTAAAATATTGAGAATGTGTTCTACCATTTTAGTGCATATACCCAAAAAGTAGGGGGAGAGACTCATGAAAAATGAGGGTACGAATCATATTATTAATGGTTCGGAGAATTCTTTCGGCTTTTCTATTTTTAGAGGAGGTATGGGGGCACGATAAACGAAAGATCATGCTATTAGCCGCACAAAATGTATGAAATATGAAATTATTGAACTCACGACCATTATCACTTTGAAACAATTTTATGCCTTTTTCAAAATGCGTTTTAACCAGTGTACAAAACTTAACAAATTTGGAGAACATTTGAGATCTGAGTTTGAGTGGATAGACCCAAAGAAAGTGAGAGAAATCATCCAAAAATAACAAATAATATTTGTGGCCTAAGTTGCTAGTTATGGGAGAAGTCTATAAATCAACGTGAATAATATCAAAGGGAGAGAAAGTAGTACTCATAGAGGCCGTAAATAGTAGTCTAACGTGTTTCCCTAACTGACAAGAGGAGCAACTATGAGAGAGATTCCCTTTGTTACATTTGATTATTTCGGTTTCTAAGAGAATAAAAAACGTGAGAACCCGAATGACCAAGTCTACTATGCCACGTTGAGGGAGATATGGTGGTTAAAATGGTAGGAAGAGTGACACTAGCGACGGACGTGGATATGAAAGAATATAGGTCCCCCTCACTATTGCATCTGGTAAGGAGTTTTCCGGTATGGAGGTCAGTTACAGAAAATCCAAACGGGTCAAAATTAATTGAGATAGAATTATCGAAGGTAAATTTTTTAACAGAGATTAAGTTTTTGATGATGTTAGGAGCATATAAGACGTTATTCAGGGAAAATGTGGATGCGGTGGTGGGGTTAATGTGTGGCCAAACCCTTGAATTGGAATGTGATGACCATTTCCGACCATAATAGGTTGTGGAGTATTTAAATTCAGCAGTTGAGGAAGATTACCAGAATTATTGGTGAGGTGAGACGTGGCGCCCGTATCCATATACCATGCATTATCAAGCTGCCAATGAGTCAAAGTGCCGAAAGCCTGGCCCAAAATAAAGTGGGGATGGCCAGTACCGGACTGATGGGCTCCAGGTATTTGGGCCTGATTTAGGTGGCCCGTCGGCTTTGCTGGAGCGGCCTGGTTGGGGACCAGCAATTGCGCCGCTGATGGAGTGCCTGAAATTGGGTTGGTTGGTTTCCAGCGACTAGGTCGTGGCAGGAGATGGACCACAGCTGTTGGAGAGTTGTCTCTGGCTGTTGGGCTTATGCTGAGGGCCCAGTTCGTGTCCAACCAGCCAGGGCAGTGGCTGTTTGGTGCTGCCATACGGACTGTCGGAGATTGGGTGAGAGAAAAAAAATTATGGGGGGTTCGGGACGTATACGAGGTGTATGTGAGGTCGTATACGAGGTGTATAACAACGTAGTTAGGTTGTATACGTGCAATTTCGGCCTTAAACTAGGTGTATATCGGCTTAGGGAGGTCGTATACGGGTAGTATATAGCGGCTAGAGAGGTATATCAGTCGTATACATGTGTATATCGGGGTATATGGGTTGTATACGGGGTATATGACCTATTGAGGAGACAGGGAGGGAAATAAGGCGGTATATCGGTGATATATCGGGTGTATACAGGGTTGTTTGTATAGTATAAGGGTTGGACAACTGTATATCAGCGTATCAGATGTATACTGGCGGTATACGTGCGGTTTGGTTCCGGAAAAGAAACGTAATGGCGGCCAAATTTTAGGATTTAGGTCGGGAAGGATTATTGGCTCTTGATACCATGTAAAGAATGGATCTTGAGCCTAACTCAACCCCAAAAGCTAGCTTGTAGGGTGAGGATTGTTCAAGTCCATATAAGGAGTCCATGTTCCCATTCCATATCCGATGTAGGACTCTTAACATTGTCCATCAATAGTACTGAAGATCATAGGGAGAATATAGGCCATCACATCTCCATATCGTGTTTCAATGAAGAGTAAGCATTCAAGCCACCTATGCATGTCTGGCCTGATTGTTTAGCCACTCTTTCCATTGAGTAATGTTTGAGTCACAACAATGAAGGTCCGAGCCAAATTGAGCAAAGGTAATTAAGTAGCGGATCCAGAATTTTTACTTAGGGTGTACGAAAAAAACAACAAAAGCTAAACATAAAAAATAATGTTGTCCCTAGGAATCGAACCTGGGACAATAGAGACAATTTTGAATACCCTGGACCACTTGAGCTAACCTTTTGCATTTATGTAGGGTGTTCAAAAGTTAATATAAATACATAAACACAGAAAATATATCATATATATATATATACTATAATTTTTTGCCGAGGGTGTTCGGGTAAACACACTCGGCACCCTCTAAATCCGCCCCTGGGGTAACCACTTCGCGATATTGTGCTAATTCTAGTTTTGAATTACCGCAGACCTGTTTAATAGTTTTCAAAAGGTTGTGATATGTTATTAGTCAAGCGCTATACCATCCCTTTAGAGTGAGTCTTTTTTTACATCAATAAAACCAAAAGAAGAAAGATCAGTTCATTAGCTATAGATCGATACTTGTAACTTGATTCTTTACTCATTCCATATTGGTTCCGTAAAAACCGAACCAAGCTAACTCTATATACAAATATTAATTTATAAATTTTTAATAACAAAGGAATATGACAAAACTTGAGATGTACATAGTCCACATTGAAGGATTACTTGACTGTCAAGTTCAAAACTAATATTATACTAATAATATAATGATGAAAATGATGACTATGATTGATGATGCTTGGTGCTGATGTTGATTCTGATTATGTTATTTCTATTAAGTTTCCAGGTTGGTGGTGGATGGTTGTTTCCCAGAAACTACCTAAGTCTACTTAGTCTTCTTTAAATGCATTTTTATTCTAACATTATTGAAAAGTCCATTAAACTATAAAGCAATTTCCCTCTCTCTCTCTATATATATATTATTGAACTCTTTGAACAAACTATTAAAGTAAAGAATCCATTCCAAGTTCTTCTAACATACCTTAGCTGAAGACCTTGTGCTTCAAGCTCGAAAAACAAAATGTCTCCTGAAGAAATGGCTAATGCGAAAGCTGTCGTTTCGACTGTTGCATCTGTTGCTGCTACAGCTATGCTCGTTCGGAGCATCGCCAACGACTTCATCCCGAAGGAGTTCCGAAGCTACGTCTTTGAGAGCGTCTATGATCTCTTTCGTCGTTTCTCTTCTCAATTCACCATCCTCATCCATGAATTCCAAGGACCGTCCCCGAACCTAGTGTTCGAGGCAGTTGAAGTCTATTTGGGCACCATTGTGAACTCTTCGACTAAGAGTATTCGATTAGGGAAGACGGAGAATGACAAGGGCCTAGTCATTAAGATGGACAAAGACGAAGAGATAATCGATGTTTTTGAGGATGTTAAGGTAACTTGGCGAATGGAGTGTAGGAAAATCGAGTCAGGGAGCCAGAACGATGAGATAAAAGATATGATTGCAGCTTTATGTTCGGAACTCAGATGTTATGAGCTGAGTTTCCTCAAGAAACACAAGGAAACGGTGTTGAAATCGTACTTACCTTACATTATGGAGAGATCAAAGGTCGCGAAAGAAGAATCCAGGGCTATAAAGTTGTACTCAAATTTCAGAAACTGGGGTTCTGATGGGATGAATCTCGAACACCCTATGACATTCGACACTCTGGCTATAGATGAAGAGATTAAGATCACGTTAATTGATGACTTGGCGTGTTTTGTGAAGGGGAAAGACTACTATAACAGGATTGGGAAAGCTTGGAAACGAGGCTACTTGCTCTACGGCCCTCCAGGAACGGGTAAATCAAGCTTGATCGCTGCTATGGCGAATCATCTGAACTATGATATCTATGATTTGGATCTTACGGAAGTTCGTAGCAATTCAAATCTAAGGTCATTGCTACTCGGCATGTCTGGCCGTTCAATACTTGTGATCGAGGACATTGACTGCAGCATCAAGCTAGACAACAGAGAAAAGGAGGAAGAGAAGGAAAATAAGCACAATAGGGTGAGTACATAAACCAATACTACTCCCTCCATTTCAATTTATTTCTCTTACTTTCTTTTCTAGTCTGCTTAAAAAAAAATGTTACTTTCTATATTAGTAACTATTTACACCAAACATTCTACATGGAAAATTATGACACAAGATTCAAAGAGTATTTTAGTACATTACACATATCTTTAGTTTAAGACCATAGTATTCAAAAGTTTTTTTAAAATTATTTTCTTAAATTCCGTGTCGAGTCAAAATCAAATTAAAACGGATGGAGTAGTTCATTTTGCAGCTCATATTACATATTTTCTTACCTGAACTCATCCTCTGTCTGCATATGTTGCTTCTGTTTTCACCAGGTGACACTGTCAGGGATACTTAATTTTCTTGATGGGATTTGGTCGTGTTGTGGAGAGGAACGGATAATTGTGGTCACAACCAACGACATAGATAAACTAGATGCAGCACTGTTGAGACCTGGACGAATGGACATGCACATTCACATGTCATTTTGCAGGTTATCAGCGTTCAAGCAGTTGGTTTTCAATTACTTAGGGATTCGTCAACACGATATGTTCGCTCAGATCGGAGGGCTCCTAGAAGAAGTGGAGGTTACTCCTGCAGTAGTTGCAGGAGAACTGTTAAAAAGCAAGAATCCCACTATATCACTTCAAGGTCTCCTTGAATTTCTTGAAAACAAAATTGCAGAAAGAGAAAGGTTGAAAGCTGAGACGGATTTGACAGCGTAGAACGGGGTACCAGAGGAAGAACCAAAAGATACAACAAATCCTGAATCTATGCTCAACTCTTCAGAGGATCTTACTCACATTGTTGGTTGATCTCTAGATGAAGATGGAGGACTATTTTCTACTCTTCCTTTTTCTTCTTGTTTTCTTGAAGGATGTTTATCCCATATCAACTGACAAGAATAAATATATTTAGAGTTGTTTTCTTAAATCTGCGAACTACTTTGAGTTTTATCTACTTTTTCTTTCCAGCAAGATGCTTCCAAACATGGTTACTGCCAGAGCTTTACATGCCCACTCTCGGCGTAAAGAACTGCCAGAGCATGACTAATGCTAACTTTCTGAAGGCGATGGATAGATATATACGACAACTGAACCTCAAACCCAATAACCATCCGATTCCTTTGGAGCTTTTCATCCAATACTCAATAATTTGTTTTTTCAGACAAAAGTTCTTTAAAACTAGGAATTCTCTAAATCTCACCCTTATCTCTATACTAACATATAATTCCTCATAAGACTGAAAAAACTCTAGCCAAACACTAGAGCTAACATACGTGAAATCTATTCATTTAAATATTTTGCAAATTTAGATATGAAATACAAAAGCAAATTATAATTGATTAAACCAATTGTTCTTAGATTCATTTGAAGTGACAATGAGAACAACTTGTTCTAGATTTTGAAGATTCGAGAATCAAGAATTTAGAATTTCGTCTTAAATCCACATGTCTCGATCCAACATACCCTCTGGGTTTATCGATCCAACAAAAAAGAATTGTCAGGGGGAAACATAACCTAATTTCACCACCAAAAATCCACTCTAGATCTTCTCAAATAGTCGAATATGCAGAATGCATAGTCTTTGAAATTAATGTGTCAGGCAAATACCGATTTCAGTAGGTTAACAAATCATCTGTCAAATATTCACCATAGCCTCATTCCCATATAATTCATCAAGGACAAATACCAACATGCTAAGCTGACTTGAGGTACCAAAACGGCTAGCAAATGCTTTGCGGGATGATACACAAATTTCTGGAAATATATTTAACATGTTTATATGAACTCAAGCAAAAAATTGTAAGTTGATATATACCTTTATAAACCATTTCATACCAAGCAACTAGTTCGAGCGTAAAAAAGAACACTTAGTCATCTACTATGGTGCATTAGTGCATACTATGTGCACAATGTTATACTCAGAAGCATACAACTTTCTCCTTCCACAAGTAGAGAGTGTGTCCTTACTCAAGAAGTTGGCAAGATCAATCATTTATGGTTCCTGAAGTTAGCGATTTACAGTAAGAAGACTATTAACCTCAACTCTCAGAAGAATTTACATTAATCGAATAGGCATTTTGGAGTAACTTAGACTGCATAAATAAGAGACAACAATCTTTCGTACATGAGCTGCATTTGAGAGGGAAGTTTTTCCTTCAGCCATGTAATATTGTATTAATCTCCCTTGGAGAGGCTTTGTCATTAATACAAATACATATAGTGTACAATGTGTAGAACACTAGTACAATATGAATCCTCTACTTACCATAATTTTACATCACTAAATATTTACACAATATATGAGATATATTCTAATTATGGTGGTGGGATTGAATTGGTATTCTAGCACACGTTAATACACCCCCTCAGTCGGAGCGGGAGGAGGCCAGAAGCTGAGACTGGATCTAAAGTCTAGAAATAGATGTCTAGAAAGACCCTTCGTAAAGATATCCGCGTACCGATATGATGAAGGCACATACAACACCTTAACATGACCGAGAGCAACATTCTCACGAACAAAGTGTATATCTATCTTAATATGTTTGGTTCGCTGATGCTGAACCAGATTATAAGCTAAATATATGGAGGATATGTTATCACAGTCTACCACAGACGACTTACGCAAGGGACACTGAAGCTCCAAAATCAGAGCCAACAGATCTCAGCCACGACATTTGCAACTCCTCTATACTCTGGTTCTGCACTCGAACGGGATAATGTGGCTTGCCTCTTGGCAGACCAGAAAATGAGATTATCCCCTAAAAACACCCAGGAGCCGAAGGTGGAGCGTCGCGTGTCCGAACATCCTGCCCAATCAGCATCGGTATATGCTAATAACATGGTCGGTGCTGAGGGGTATAGATATAATCCATAATCAAGTATGCCCTTAACATATCGAATGATACGTTTAAGGGCAGTAAAATGAGGCTCCCTGGGGGTATGCATAAACAAGCATACATGTTGAACAACATAAGCGATGTCAGGCCTGGTAAAAGTAAAATACTGAAGCGCACCTGCAAGACTCTTGTAAAGAGTGGGATCGGACACTGGGTTACCATCAACAGCACTAAGCTTTGATTTAGAGTAAACCGGAGTGGACATGATCTTGCAGTTTGCCATTTTATCCCTGTACACTATCTCTTCTGCATACTTGCGCTGACATAAAAACATAGTATCTGCAGAACGAGTCACTGATATCCCAAAAAATAGCTCAACTTTCCCAAGTCAGTCATAGCAAATTCGGCTTTAAGTAGTGCAATAATCTCATTTTTCAACACATCAGAGAAGGCAGTGAGCACAATGTCAATCACATATAACAATAAATAAGCAGTGCTAGTACCGCGATGAAAAGTAAATAGAGAATTATCACACTTGCTGCATACGAACCCAATTTGCAAAATGTACTGTGCAAAACGATCATACCAGGCTCGAGGGGCCTGTTTCAAACAATAGAGTGACTTACAAAGACGACATACATACTGAGGGGTTGTTGGATGGATAAAACTAGGCGCCTGGTGCATATAAACAGTTTCTTTCAAATCACTATGTAGAAACACATTTTTTACATCAAGCTGATGAATTGGCCAATGTTTTCCCATAGCAATACTCAGAACTGTGCGAATGGTAGCTGGTTTCACAACCGGACTAAACGTCTCACCACAATCAATACCCTCCTATTGATTAGTGCCATTAGCCACTAGTCTCGCCTTGTACCTCTCTAGATCACCATTGTCTCTGTATTTGTGACGAAAAAGCCACATGCATCGAATCATATTCACCCCCTCCGGTCTAGGAACTAATCCCAAGTGTGTTGTTTCGTTAAAGCATTAAATTCCTCACACATGACTGCATTCCAATTAGGGTCTAGTTTGAGTGATTTTGGGTTTTTGGGAATTGGGGAAATGGTTTGGGTGGACAAGTTAAACTGGACTTTGGGTTTCAAAATCCCGTGTTGGGCATGGGTTTCCATACGGTGTGGGGGCTGGACGGGTATATTCTCTAGGAGTTGGGTTGGGGTCACTGTCGGGGATTGTTTCCGGGATCTGGTCGGGTGTCAGAATCTGGTGACGGTTAGATGTAGCGGACTGTGGATTGGGTATTGTGGCGGGATTACTGTGTTCTGGGTTTAACAATGGGTTGGGCGGTGCGGTCGATCTGGGTAGGTCAATGGTGAGAAGTGGGTTTCTGTGTGAGGTCGACGACGTTGGGTAGTGTGTTGGTGGTGGCGACATAGTGGGGGGATACTGACCGGTAGTGGTACTGTGATGTTGGGCCAAGTGCCGCTAGTTGTGGCGATCGACGTTGGAGGTGACGGAGCACTGTATGGTGGCAAGGGCGTAGAGTGGCCGCCGATGGTGGGAACTAACACAGGCGGAGGATGGTCAGGGTCACTGCTGGAGTTGGCAGTGACCGGTGGCAGGGATGGCAGTGGTGGAGCTGGGGTGGTTGCACGACACAGTTCGTCGAGTAGGACGGGAGAGGTGTCGGACTCAAGAAAAGTGTAATCCGTGTTACGAAACTTTTGGATAGCACATACCGTGTTACGGGAGAGGTTCGGGGTGCTAATGTGTATGGGGCGGTAGAGGCAAGATTTGGGTAGCACATACCGCCGAAAATCCGAAGGTGATCATAAGAAGGGATCCGACGGTATAATATTTCGGTTGGAGTCATGTTATGCAGAGTACTAGTAGGCAAAATATTGAGGATGTATTCTATCATTTTGACTGCGTAGACCCAAAAAGAGGGAGGGAGGCATGGAAAAGTAGTGTGTGAACCATGTTATTTATGGTGTGAATGATAGCTCGGCTTTGCCATTTTGAGGGGAGGTGTGAGGACACGAAAACCGGAAAATCATGCCATTGTTTTTGCAAAATTTGTGAAACGATGAATTATTAAATTCACGACCATTATCACACTGAAAGGATTTTATGGCTTTCTCAAACTGTGTTTTAATAAAATTACGAAATTCAAGAAATCTGGCAAACACTTCCGACGTAAGTTTACGAGGATAAATCCAAATAAAGTGAGAAAAGTCATCTAATAAGACAAGATATTATTTATGACCCAAGGAACTAGAGATTGGAGAAGTCCACAAATCTGCATGAATAATATCAAATGGAGAAAATGAAACACTTTGAGATGACTTAAACGGAAGATGAACATGTTTGCCTAAAGAGCAAGAAATACAGTGTTGGGCAAGTTTCCCATTATTACATGAAATAAAATTATTGCCTCTAAGAAAATTAAAAACTGAGGCGTCGGGGTGGCCGAGCCTATTATGCCAAGTTGTCGGAGAGATAGTAGCAAGAGCGACGGGAGAGCAAGAGCTGGCAGTGGAGGTGGATGAGAATGGATAGAGATCCCCGTGCTATTGCACCTTTCATCAAAAATTGGTCTCGCTTGCTCTGCTCATGAACTGCCTGAATTACATACAGAGATTCGACATGTATTTTAGCATAAATAATATCAGTAAATTCAGCCCATAAGTTCTGAAATCCAGAAAAATAATCCCGAATAGAGAGATCTCCTTAAGAGTAATTAGCAATTTCATGTTCTAACTGAAAGCGTCTTGCAGTATTGTCTTGGTTGTAAACCTTTTGTAAATAATCCCCACATTGCCTTAACAGTCTTGTACGGCCTGAGATTAAGAACTATCAGAGGATCAATTGACCCTAAAATCCTTGTCATCTCTCGAGCATCTTTAACCTTCCATTGACCTAACTTTGTTGGATTAGTAAGAGCAGGATCACTTCCATCAATATGGGCCCATAATTTTTTCCGGTGATAAATAGTTAAAATTGAAATTCCCAGGCAGAATATATTTTCTAGTGAAACGAACATTGAAGGATTCAAACTGATGTGACGTCATGTTCTTAACTAGCTAAGAACACCAGAAACACAATAATCCAAGAAAATAACTAGAATGACCAAGACCAAAAGCCCTAGATGTGTAGGACTGGCTCTTGATGAACAATCAAGAGAACAAAGACTTTCAAAAAAAATTGAAAAAAAAATCACAGATAAAAGAACTAAGACTCAACAGTGAAAAGATGGTTCTGATACCATGTCAAGAACAAAGAAACACAAGAGAGAAATTGAAGAATAACTATCTCAATTTATTTCCAATATTCACAATATCATGTCCATCATGCTAACCGAATGGAAGTCATTCATACGCGTGTTCTGTGAAAATATGGCTAAGTCAAATTAGATACAAAAACGAAACCATCTTAGTAGAATATATCAATATAACCACTTCTAAACTAGTGGATCTTTTGAAATATGCTTCATCCTTAGCCAGATACTCTTTTCTTGACTAATTGTAATTAGTTGATGAGTATTTGAATGCTATAATTTGATTTCTTCGTTTATCTTTAAATTTTTTGAAACTCCATTTGGACTAAGTACATGAAGCGGGGTAGTTTAAACCAAATAATCACAGTATCTTTTAACGGGTTTTAGCACTGAAAGTGTGTGTTTTGAGTCGTCTTGATAGGAGACAAAAGGAGACGAGCCAATAGGACGTTAAAAGAATGTGATATAGGCATAGAGCCTGCAACTTAAGAATTACATTACACCATTAGTAAAATTCTACTCCTATACTTTTAGTGAAAACTGAAAACCCAACTTAGTTTTCATATGATGAACAGATCACCATTGAGGAAAGACACCACTATAACAACAACAACATACGCAGTGTAATCCCACAAGTAAGGTCTGGGGAAGGTAGAGTATACGCAGACCTTACCCTTACCTCGTGGAGGTAGAGATGCTATTTCTGATAGACCCTCGACTCAATTACAACATTTCAAAGCAGTTTAAAAAAGGAAATATGGAAATGGAGAATACAAGGTAACTAACTGCAGTACATAGCATTCAAAAAAAATAACAGTAACAACAATGAATTAATGCGATAACCGAAGCACAACAAAAAAATACGTGGTAACAGAAATCGAAGAACAAGAAACTACAAGAATAATTATAGTAATACTGGTAAGAAAATAGAAACAAATACGACATGTACTGTGCTCCAAACTACCACCAACCTTATCTCGCATAAGAGGAAAGACACCACTATAAAAACATGAATTAGTGATAGACATCAAAAATCGATTGCTAATCGTATTTATCGACGTTGTTACACATCGTAAGATTAAGACGGTAATTAAGAACGTAATTAAGGAAATAGGATTCAAATATCGGAAATTAGTATAAAGAGGATGTGATTCCGGAAAGATGTAGGTCACAACGAGGGTGACGTTGGAAACTTATAAAAAATTGTATAGTCCCGATATGGGTTAATAATGTATTATAAAATTATGACATTGAGGATACGAGGCTTATGAAATTCTCGGAAATTAAAAGAAGTGGATTTGAGATTTATTAATTGAAGAACTTGGGGGCCAAAGTGTAAAAAGAAAAAAATCAGATTTTTATACCCTACACTCACCTCTTCATCTTCATTCTAACTTAACCAAAAACTCTCCTCTTTTCTCTCCTCCAAGCCAGCCGAAAAACCCCTCCACCCATAACCAAATTTAAGATTTTTATCTCCTCTTCTTGGACTACATTATTCACAAAATTAGAGGCCAAAACAACACCAAAAACAGTGGCAAAACAGCCACTGCTGACCGAGACTCTGCCATAAAATTTGAGATTTTTGGGATGAAATTTTGGAAGAAAAACGTGTAGGGATGATGGCTTAACATTGTAGAACACTTGCATGTCAATTGGAGTTGAAGAAGTGAACAAAAAAGGGAAAGAAATACGAAAACAATGGGAATTTTCGGACAAGCAGTGGGCAGAAAATTGTGGACTGTTTTGGATGAAATTTGAGGTATAAAATTCTTCTTTCTATAATTTAATTGGAATGCATGTCGTTAGAATTAAGGATGTGAATTTGTGTTAAGGAAAATTTAAAATTTAAGCAATGCATGTGACAATTTTGGGCTAGTTGCCAATTTGAGACAGATTTTGGTGTTGTTGAATTCGTTGGTTATTGTTGTTATTATTATCACTAATTGTATGATGAAATTGAAAGGAACCATTGTTATTAAAGTTTAAAATTAGTTATATGAAAGTATTGAAATATGGAATTGGATTTTAAGAGTTAAGAGAAGAGTTATGGAATTATGACACGTTGTGGCCAAGAACTTGCTTGAAATCGCTGGACTGTTTTGTGGTGTTATAATGCTGAAAATTTAGTTACCATTATGCATGTTTAAGTGTGGTAATTGCTAATGTAAGTCCTAAAGGAATAAGGGTGTAGAAAAGTGTAGAAAGGCTTCACATTCTACCCTCGTTGTTGTTGGAACATGGACTGTTTTTGTGGGATGTTTTAATGTGGATTAAGAGGCTAAATTTACATGAGAAGTGGGTGTGTAAATCCCATTTGTTGTTGTTTTGGTTGTGCCCTTAATTGGTGCTTGGTTATTGATGTTATTAGCCTCGTTTGGAAGTTGTGGAAACATGTATAAACAAGGGAAGTGCTGCCCGAATTTTTATAGAATAGGAAGTCGTTATTCGATATAAAGTATGCCAGTGATCATAGAATTGACGAACGTATTACCATTATTATAGGTTGAAGTTTTAAATCGAGACGTACTCTAATATTGAGTTGATTAGTTCGTCTAAGAGGTATGTGAACTATTCCTTCTTTCTTTGGCATGATTTTTATTTAATGAAGGTACGGCGGACGTACATGATTCTTATACAGTTTAATTCCTAAAGATGTTAGTTATGAGAAGTGCCAATGATTTTTTAGTAAAGAGTTTATTATGACATTATTATAATGATTTTATCGGGAGTCAAATGAAAATTTTGATTGCATATGGTTACTCATGAAATCTACTCGTGCTAAGTGTTATTACTTCACTTCACCGAGTTCCGGGCCGGGTTATGTTCGTGCACAGCCTTGCATTGTTTACCGAGTCCCTCACTAGAGGGTCGGGTTACGTAGGATGAATCCATAGATGAGATATGACTTTATCGAGTCCCAGCATGGGCCGGGTTATGATATGACTTTACCGAGTCCCATCATGGGTCGGGTTATGATATGACTTTACCGAGTCCCAGTATGAGCCGGGTTATGATATGACTTCACCGAGTCCCAATATGGGCCGAGTTATGATATGATTCCACCGAGTCCCGCATTAGTGGGTCGGGTTACGTTACATGTATATATATGTATATGGACAGGCATTCATGTTTTCTTGACTTGACTCTCATTTTTATAAGGCACAACTGACTTTTATTGTTTATGTCACAGTTAGATTTGGATCCTGATTTTTATACTGATCTCTTGTTATCCATTGGCTACTTATGATCTCATTTGCAGTATTTCATATTTACATACTCAGTACATTATTTTGTACTGACCCCCTTTCCTCGGGGGGCTGCGTTCATGCCCGCAAGTACAGGTGCTCAGTTTGGTGACCCTCCGGTTTAGGTTCCTGCGCAGCTGTTTGGAAAGCTCCTTTGATCCAGAGTTTTACCATTTTTGTATGGAACCCTATCATTTTGATTTATGTATATTTAGGGGCACGACGGGGCCATGTCCCATTATATGTCATTGTCCTTCTTATAGAGGTCTGTAGACAGTTGTGGGTTGTACTTATGTAAGGGTTATAACTCTGTTTTGGTCAGTCATGCTATTGTACTCTGTGTTGGGGTGTCCTCGTGTATATATGATATTATCTAGTGGCGGCCTTGTCGGCTTGTCTGTTGTATTGTGTTGGCTAGTTGTGACTCCTTAGGAGGCAGGTACATTCGGGGGTAAAGGCAGCCTTGTCGGCTTGCCTACCCTGGCATATGTTGTTATTGCAGCGTTATGCTGCCGGATTTCAGACTCATTAGGTGTTAGTTGGATTATGTGTGACAGGTCCGGATAATGACGTCATTAGGGCGGTTAGTCGCGGCCCGTTGGGTCGGGTCGTGACAGACGTATTGAAGACGGATTATAAAAAAAATTATGTCAGTACAGATAAATTAGCACGAATTACGTAGTTAATTCACTATGAAACAACAAATTTACAAACATTAAGGGTCTGTTTAGAAAGCCACCTGATAATTGAAATTGGTGTAATTGTTGGGGTAGTAATTACATAGCCTAGTAATTACACAGTATTGTAATTATAATGACCCATTTGTTTGTCATCATATAATTACAGTGTAATTACAAGCGTAATGTTTGGTTGCACAAGTAATTACACAGTTAGTTTAATTTAAAAATTAAATTAAATTATCAAAAATTAAAAATTAATATTTTAAAAATATGTGCCTTTATAAATGATATTAAATTATGTATTTAACAACATATTATTTCTTGAAAATATATTTATTGATAATCATATATTTATAGCTAATATAGTAAAAAATAATTGATATATATATTTCAAATTAATAATATTTTAATTTTATTTAATTATAAAAAATTAAAAGCAAACTCCCTCTCTTCCCAAATCTCATCACACCCTTCATGGGTGAAACCTTCAGAAGAACCTTGTCTCCTACCATGAACTCTAAATATTTGACCTTCCGGTCCGCATACTCCTTTTGCATGTGAGAACATCATGGATTTGATGTTTGACAAAAAAAATTAATATTATATATATAATGCCATAACATTATTCAAATGTCTGACAAACAACTGTAACTGAAAAATAAACAACATGCAATGTCAAATAACAAGTCAATAGTACTAAAGCAAATAAACTAAAATTCAAAATATAACATAAATTCAAAATCCCAAAAAAGGAAAATTTAACATAATACTCTTATGTCAAATTCCAACATTACACGAGTAAGTTCCAACGTAAGCTAAGTAAATATATAATTTAAAAGAAATATAAAATATAAGTCTATAACCTCATTCACAAAGAATTCTACTTTAATACCATCACTCATCATATGCCAAATCAGTTAATGACTCATTATTTCTAAGACGTGTAGTTTCAAAAATTAGAATAATAACACAGTTATGCTAAATGAATAAAAAAAAAAATATAAGCAATTACATGAAATCACAAGAAGTAAAGGTTGGGAATGAAAAAAAGAAAAAGAAAAATAAATAATATAAAAAGAAAAATAATTAAAAAGTAAAAATGAAAAAGAAGTTAAAATAATAGAAATAAAAAGAAAATTAAAAAGAAAAAAATTAAAAAAAAAAAACTAAAAAGTAACCTTGTAATTACATGGTGTAATTACACCCAATTCTCAACCCGCTCTTGAGAATTGAAGAGTGTAATTACATTCTCTAAATTATATCCAATTCTCACATAACTAATTAATTACTCGATCAAATAAACATGTCAAGCTATGTAACTACGCTCAATTCCAATTACCTCTAACTTTTGTAGGTTTTTTCAAGAGTTAAATTATCAATCTTGATTGCCCTTTTTGGGTTTTCTGCTAATGAAGTGACTGGCTGGAGAGCTTTTGTCTAACTTTAATTAATGGCAAAATACATGACAAAATGACAAAATGGTCCCTTATGTTTGAGACTGTTTAAAATAGTTCCTTCACTATCTGGACCACGCATAGCATGAGTTTAGTGCACCGGGTTGTCATTCAGTATGCATTGAACTATTTTATCCTTTAAGTTGGCTAAAAGTTAACACTTTTAGTAAGTAATTACCGTAACTAACTTACTATAATAAATTAATTAAACTACGTGAATAGTGTAAAAGAATCTTTATATCGTCAGTGTATATGGATCAAATCCTTATTCAATATTTATATGTGGGGTAAAATATCAAACTAATTTGAAAAGCATTTGCTTTAGATATCTGTTAAAAATATTGTTGTGGATTTCACTAAATATGTTGTTGTTGTATGTGTTAAAAATATGCAATACCACTGGAATTAAACTCCTAATCATATTATACTCTTACAATAACTCATGACCCTTCAAATATTGCAAATTCCAAGCCATTCCAAGTTTGTAGCTAAAAGTTGTTACTATACTATTTTTACAACCACAAAGAAATGCAAAACGAAGAACGAGTCAATTGTTACCTTCACTTCACTATTAAAAATATTAAAAAAACAATATTATGTGGTCATATATGAAACTGTTACCGAAATTATATCTCCACCATATTTTTCTCAACTCCTTTTCACTATAAAAAGGCCATTTCATTGTACTCAAACAGGACACACAAAAAAGAGAAGGAGCATTAAATAAAAGAACAAACAAAAAAAAGAAAAGAGAGCAATAAAACACACACAAAAAAAAAAATCCAATTAAAATGGCAAAGGCTATTGTGCTCCTCTCTGCTCTTTGCATTGTGGCCCTCGCCAACTTTGCACATTGCCACCCTGAAGTCTTTGATGTTGAAGGCAAGGTCTACTGTGACACATGCCGTGTCCAATTCGAGACAAAACTCAGCCAGAACCTTGAAGGTACGATTTTTTTCTAACAGTCGATGCATCTGATATGTTGTTTTCAACTTGATCAATATATATATATATATACTTACATTCATTGTCACAAAGAAATAGCAAATCAAGTGAAGTTCAATACCAATTTCCCTCTATTCAGATTCATTTTACCTATACTTATAGGATTCATCATATCGATCTGACTGTGTTTGATGCTAACCATCAATTATTTCAAAATTTCTCATTTTTTCGAGATTTAGACCGATTAGGTATATTTTGCAAAACTTATATAGGCGAAGTTCACATACATAGAAGATCAATTTTCATTTTTTTGTGAAAGTCATTTAATGAATCTATTTCATTGTAGCTCTGTTACAATTGAAAGTTCAAGGTTTCATAAATTTTCACATAAAATAAAAGCTCTTTTCATCACACAAACCACCTCATTTCCGACCTCTTGCATTACATCAACAAAAAAAAAGAAGATGAAATTGCTTGTGACTCATTTTTTATCGAACAGAACTAAAAGCGCTTGTTTCGTTTTTTTTTTCTTCTTTCAACAGGTGCGACCGTGAAGTTGCAGTGCAGGAACATCACCACCGAGACCGAGACATTCTCGGTCGAGGGCGTCACCGACAAGGATGGAAAATACAAATTGACAGTGGAAGGGGACCACCAGGATGACATTTGTGAGGTGACAGTAGTGAAGAGCCCAAGGGAGGACTGCAAAGAGACTGAGTCTGGTTATGAAAAGGCAAGAATTGAGTGCAGTGAGAATGTTGGTATGCACAATGCTGTGAGATATGCCAATCCACTTTTCTTCATGAAGGCTCAGGCTGTTGAAGGCTGCAAAGAAGTTCTTGATGAATTGGATTTACCCCCACTTGAATTCTAAGTTGTTGAAGTTTAATATATGAATAAAACATAGCTTTTGCCCTTTTTGTTGATGGGAAATAATAAATAAAACAATGAGGAAAGATGGATTTTCTTATGTATTATGTACTCTCATGGACTGAAAAGTTCCATGTATTGTTTAATGAGAAGATCTTGATCATATTTTAAGAAATTTGGTTTTCCTTTCTGTGTTTGGATTATGTATTTTTTGTTACACTTACTGAGTTTTTTCTTTTTAAAAAAAATTATGGTGTAAGTTTACGCGCACCTCGATACTTCTGCTGATACTGTCCACCAAAGCTATTGTTTAATATAGTAATCTCTCTTTTTTCTCAACACATAATAAGTTATTGTTTAATGTAGTAGTTTCTCTCTTTGATGATTACCAATTACAATTGTTTTCATATGTAAAATGGTGAAGGCAATGGGTAATATACATCAAATACAAGATTTTTGGATTTGATTTTATCTTTTTTTGCATGTCGTCTTATCCTTGATCTTCTTCAAGTTGACAAGTTGGTGGAGCACTATGACTACTAAAAGGCTAAAACCTGAATTTTCTTACAGAAACTAATTTAGGTTATGCAAATGTAATGTGCTCCTTTCCAATCAAATTTTATTGATTGGCCATCTGAATTTTTATTTTATTGATAATATGCTTTCGACATCGTAATCCCCTCCCACTCCCACTCCCACTCCCACTCCCACAAGGTAGAGTACATTTTTTTAACATCGTAAAAAATATTCCAAAGCTTCCATTTAATAAGGAGGTTCCATAAACTAGTGATTTCACAATCAAATCAATCATGACCATTACATATTCACTTATTGAATTTGAATATATAAAATAAGGGCCAATGGCTAACTCCACCCACTACTATGGTTGGAAATTTACTAAATGTGAAAATAAATATATCCCATTAATTTATGACTCGAACAATTGGGCCCGCACGTCGGAAACGTCGTTTCCACACACGTGCACACGTAGTGCCAAGTATCGCAAATTTCATTAGTGAAAGAGATATTGGTACGTATGTAATACGTTTGAGACATAGAATTATGGACGGTTATTGGGCAAATGACAAAGTATTCCACGTTGGTAAATGAAGGAAGAAGTGTACAAAGTGTAAAATGCAACGAGTCGGAAATCACCGCGGAGCCGTGAAGGGCCGCGGCGCCACACCATCGGAGCCGCGGCGCCTCCCAGGCTGCGCCGCGGTGCAAATGGCTGGCCAGTTACTGGAGCCGCGACGCTAATTCACAACGCCGCGGCGCTTCGTAGGCAAAAAGCTACGACGGGAAGTTGGAAAAATCTGACCTTTGAGCTGGTTTTGGAGCATTGATTCTCCATTACTTGGCACATGAATTCAGTCATTATTTGGCTGAGTGTAACCTCTCAATTAAGTGCAATTACATGGCTATTGAATGTCATTAGTTGGCTAGTTGAGGGGTCTTCTACTTACACTATAAATTGAGGCCTTTGGCTCAATTGAAACACTACACTTAACACTTAGAAAATACTTCAGAATTTTCAGAGTTCATATTCTTCCTCTTTAGCAAAGTTACTATACTCAAAGTTCTTCAAGAGTAACACTTGAGTTTCCTTTGCTCACTTGTTAAAGTTGTTGTTGTATCTTGGGAGACTATTGCTCAACACCGTAAAAGGAGATATACGGGGCAATCTTGTCTTAAAGACAGAGAGCCATCACTCGACTCAGCAAATCACACAAGCAGTTTGTTAAGGTTTTGATTTTCAGTTTTATTGTAATAGTTTGTTTATCCTTTCTACTATTGTAATAGTTACTTCCCGTTCCCTACAACAATTGTATCCCAACAACTATAAATATAGGTTTTTCCCACAGATATTTAGTGAAAATTTTGTGTTATAAAACACGATTTTCCTATTCCTACTGAACCAGCTCACTAGGAAAACATATGGTGGGAAATAGGTTTCCGTTGAAACGGTGAGAAACTTCTTAATGTTTATGTGTGAAAACACTTAGATTTTTGCCAGTGACATTTAATGAGAAATAACCACTGAACATTTTTAAGTGAAAAAATAAAGATTTTTTTAGTGACCTTCCATCACCATGGGAGGTAAAAACCTGGGTGAATAGCTTAATTAAAAACAAATAAAATCAATAATGTCCAAGTCTAGGAAGGCACTAGCTAGTAGCGGATTTAAACTAGCTAAGACGCAACGCAATTTACAGAACTTATTGTGTCTAGCTCCGACTATGTATATAAATATTGTATGTAAAAAAAACTGACACACGTAAAAAATCATAACTCACTTTAAATTCTTCAATTATTACAACCAAATCCATACCCAATCGAAGCCTGATGGACACATTAGAATCAGATAGTTCAACCTGTGTTTGCCAATAATGTCTTTTGGGCAGACAAATTAGAAAGTACGTAATATATTTTAAAAGTCTAAAAAATTGTGCTCTTACTGAATAATCCGAACCAGCTAGCAAACTATAATGGTATATAGTGATCCATTATTTTGTAATAATGCACAATTATCTATAATATTGTGTCCTTTTTTTAACCCCAAAAAAGGACAGCATGTTCAAGTTGAAGATCATGACTCACGTACAAGACATAATGTCAACAAATGGAGTAACGTTTGACATTTAACTAGCAATATGTCCTTATTAGCTTGTATAGTCCACCAATGAAAGTGATCAAAATAATATAATTAAATAGACGTCAGCGAACATGTAACATTGACACCATAAAAAATGTGGGGCAACGGATGTGGTTGCTCCTTCCTTAATCATAGATTTCGGGTTCGAGCCTCTGAGTATTGAAAAATCTTTTGAGAGATTTTTCTCTTTATGGTACTTTATAAAGCAGTACGGGAAGTATTTAACTATTACAAGTATTCGAAAGGATAAACAAAGATTCAATAATTCAACATGGAATCTGAAAATTACAATAGTTACACAAGTAAAAGCGGAAATTCCGAGTTTTATAGAAGACGAAAAAATATAAATTGGTTTTTCTTTGAGTCGAGTGTAGCACTCGTCCTTAAGACAATATTGCCCCGTATGTATCCTTTATACGTCCTGGACAATTTGTCTCCCAAGATAAAACAAAGCAATGGAACCCTTGAGCAAAGGAAACTCAAGAGCTACCGTGAAGAATATTGAGTAACGAAATGATGCTTGGAAGTTGTAGGAAGAAAACTATTTCGGTTGTGTATTTTCGTGCACTTTGTTTTTCTCTGTTTTTCGTATTTTCGTGCATATGTTTTAGTGCTCAACAATGGTGTAATGGGGTGTTTATATAGGAGAGCGAGGGGTGTTTCTTGCTGAAAATCGCCTCCATAATAGCCAAATAATGGCCATTATGGAGGTAGTAAAGTCACCAACATAAATGGGAGAAAGACCAACCTGTTTTGGCCATTATAGGAGGAGTAATTCAGCCAAAATAAATGGCTGAATTGAGTGCTTGGCATTTCTGTTTTTGACCGTCGAAATTCGATTTTACGGAAACTTCGGGGACCAAAGCGTACATCTTGAAACTTCGGGGACCAAAGCGCACATCCGAAAGAATTCGGTCCAAACCGTATATCCGAAACACGGGATCAAAGCGTACTTCACGGCAAAGTTTTCTGGCCCAAAAAGATAATATCAGAAGACCCACAGCCCACAGCCCACGACCCGTGACCCGTGAACCCGTGAACCCGAGAACCCGGAACTCGGAATCGGAACCGGACCGGACGGGACGGGCGGGCGGCGGCGGCGCGCGTGTGGTCTTTCCTCGAACCGAAGCACATCTAGGTCCTCCCTCCTTTAAACACATGGGATACCCCTTGGGGTCCCAAACCCCAAACCAATTTCGAATCTTATATACACACCAATTCTTTCTTCCTCTACCGATGAGGGAGAATTACACACAATACCACACTTTCCATGCTTCAAACACCTTACTTCGTGAACCAATATCTCTTTCATTTCTCAATGAAATTTGACGATTCTTGGCCCTACGGTTATCTACGTACTTAATAGATCATGCATGTGTGAAGAACCGGATTCTCCAACATACGTTACACTAGTGTTTAAGCCGTTAAAGTTGGTAGGTCGCAACTCCCGCCAAAGGCAAATTTCCAACAATCCCCTCTTGAAAGAGATTTTGGCGCACTCACATGGTGTCTTTTCATTTCCAAAGCAATATTTCGGCGGACCGATGTTGCATAAGGAGAGGTAGCCTCGGCTTTGAACCTTCCATAGTTGAATACCATCGGACTTACTTACGCGCGGTGAACGTGATGTCTTGAACCGTCGGTGTTTAGTGTAAGCCAAGACAACGGTACCAACACAACAAATTCCCTTACTCTCTTCTTCGTAATGTTTTGTCCTTTTTGGCCATGGACAACGTCTTGGATTCTTAAGTGCGTTCAATTTGAGGCGGCCCGTCCTCGCACTTAAATAGGTGGTCTCCTACAAGGTATCCCTGCTATACCCCACTTCACAAGTGTTAGGAACCATTAAAAGTTTCCCAAAGACCTAACCTCAATTTGTTGAGGATCATTACGAGTTTTGAAAACTTAACATTTACCATACATCTTGCGAGATAGCACTTATCTATCGTGGGAACGGCTTTGGATTTGGTGTTTCTTTTCGAAATCACTATCCGAAGTGCTCATGCTTCGACCGAAGCGATCAACCGAACCTTTACAACTTAGTTTTCCCATTGAACCAAATTACCGGGATCTCCGGTTCGTAAGGTTGGGTTTCCATTTGTATTGGTTCGTATATTTTGGGTTTTAAGCCCATTCCCCTAGACAGGCGAGAACACTTGATCTCCGGGTAGTCCCTTAGTTAGTAAATAAGGAAGTGACACCCGTGATGATCAACGCCATACGGTCTTATGTCTCCGACGGATCGTGACAGATATGTCCAGACACCGTCATCCGTGTCCTTCCTAAAGCCGACCGGCTAGCCACGTGTAGAGCTGCTGAAGGCACGGGTTTCTCCCAATAAGGGACGTCCTCTAATGAGTCGTGAAGTTACTCAACTTCTTTCATGCTTTGTATAAAGCGATAAACTCCGATACCATCATGAATCGGTCGATGCAAGTTTGCTTAGAGGATTTTCCAAGACCCACCATACACATTTACTTGTGACTTTGGTGTTCTTCGAATCCGATGTCCGATTTGCATCACCTTGTGTTCTCTCGAACCGCATTTGGACATCCGAATACTATAATCCGTAGATAAGCGAATAATTCGGATATCGTCATATCCGACTTAACGCCTTCTATTGATCATGTATTAAGATCATCGGTGAACCTTAGTTCAACCGATCTGTTTGTTGGACGATACCGGAGTCGGTTGTAGTGTGTACAATACATTGAACTACACGTGACCGAGCATATCGCTCCTTGTCTATGGGTGCACCATGATTCCAATCGTTCTATGATTCATATCTATTGGTGGCTTCAACAAGGCTGTCAACTATCGACCGATCCGTTAGATGTCTTAGAAATCCAATTCCTAAGATGTCATCTCGTGATACTCATATCTTTCATATCGAGACTTTGTTTCAATATGATTTTCACTCTAAGACCGTTGGTTTTCCAACTGTTGGCTTTCTAACTTCGAGTCAATATTTCGTGATCGATTCATTGTTTGTTTTATCCGAGACTTTCGGGACCAAAATGTTAATATTTCGGGGACCAAAATGAAAGTTCGGGAAGAAGCCCAACAGTTCAAACAAACCAATTCGATCCTCTTCTTCCAACTCTCCGGTTTGGAAGGTCGTTTCAACACCCATGCCATGTAAGATTACAATGGCCCCGGATGTGAAGCTACTCACGCGGGGAGCACTTTTTACAACCCAAAGGTTCTTTTCCGGAGGAAGATCAACCATTACACAAGTATGGTTCTATATATGGAATCTATTTCTTCCTTTAGCTTCTTTCCAAAGCGGCGCTTTTGGAGATAACAATTATTTGTTAATTGTCCATGGTTCGTTCTCAACCATACAAGCTAGAAGGCTGGAACAAGTCTTTGTCCCCTCTTTGCTCCGTCTTGGTTCAACATCTAGAATCCCCGAGTTCTCGCAGATCCGGAATATTAAGTTCCGGATAGACAAGAACTTTCGAGTCATGAAGATACGGAACGTCTAGTTCCGGACAGTCAGGCCCTCGCGGGTTCTTGTTAACCTTGAGCAATTGCTCCTTTTTCCTTTTCCAAGGAAAGTTATCTTCAATGAATTCAGCATTCTTTGATGCCAAGAGGCGATCAACACTACTGTTATTTGCAGATTCAGTGGATATGCAATCTACAGTCTTAGGTCAAACTTGACCTGTTTCGGTAGCCCATCTTTTACCAAGCTACCCCTCGTAATTTGGGCGTACAACTTCGCGCTTGGCTAACACCGTTAGACTGAGGTGAGTAATGAGCAGTCGTTTAATAAACGATGGTTCATATTCTCCCCCTCTATCACTACGAATTTTTCAATCCGTAGGCTTAGTTAATTTTCAAATTATGCTTTGTAGCGCTTATCCGCTTCAACAACTTCATCTTTGCTTTTCAACAAACAAAGGATTCCATACGTTGTACTATCATCAATGAAGATCACAACGTACTTGTCTCCCCCATCTATTTTGTATAAACTTCAAATCACCAAGTAGGTGTGACTAAGTTCTAGAGGAGCGGTGCTTCTTTCGCTATTCCCTTGACGGAATTTGGAAAGGTGATTTTGCCTCTTCGTCTACCTCACATTCATTTTGAGGGTTTATGTCGACAGTAGGCAACAATCTCAACATCATTAGCTTTTGAATGACTTGCTATTTAACGTGTCTTAATCTATGATGTCATAGATGCACGGATTACAATATATCATTCATTTAGCTATAGACATATTGTACCACTGTTAGTTATTACGGACCTGTTGGACTAGTCTCAAATCAGATTTGACCAACAACGTCCTTTAACCAAGTTAGGAACATGTATCACCTCTTTTAGAGTGATCTCATTCCTTGAAGTCCTATTGAGGACAACCTATCCAGCCCCTTTGATTTTAGAGGTGGCGTTGCTTCACATGAACAACCTTTTGCCCGTGGTTAGGGCGTAACCGGATCATATGTGATCTCGATACTCGGGTCCACTCTAGTTGCTTTGGCGGCATCGAGTGTCCAATTTCTTTCTCGCCTTTATTTAGGCCTTCGGATCATTTAGGACACGGAAACTCCGGCCCACCTTACTAGGTGTCCATTACTTTTCCTATGAAATGAATTACGGCACCACTCCGGTCGCCGGAGGCTTTATATGACCGAGTGTCCAATATCATCATATCAAAGGAATTTTGGCCCACTCCGGTCGCCGGAGGCTTTTTATTACCGAGTGTCCAATATCATCCTATGAAGGATCTTCGCCAAATAGTATGACGAGCTCAACGTCTTTAGCTTTTAGTCTTCTTCCGTTATGATTGGTGCCCGAGATAATTCTTGGCGCTTACTTAAGAGTGGTAAGAGTTTTCGCACAGTTAGTGGATCTTTCTCCATTGTATGTGCGACATACTTTACACACTTTAATAATTACACTTAAAAGAACGGATCTTCTTAAGTTGTTTACAAAATCCAATCTTTAAACGGGAAAGAAGATGAGATTAAACTTCTGATTTGTTAAAGCGTAAGGAATATAAATTATTTTCATATTCCTCCTTACTTTAATCCATTTTTTTTTTAATCAGACATAATTTAATCTTTATTCTTGACAAGTAAGAAAAACTACTTATCCCAATTTCGGATTCTGGCTCACTTCAGTCACTTCATCAGACTGAGTGTCCATTTCCTTCTCACCATTATTCGGATCCTTTGTCTGGGACAGATATAGGCCTTCGCTACAAGATAGAATAACATCTTCACTCTTCTCCTCTTGTCCCAGTTGACATCCTCAGGCTCTCGAGAGCGCTTGTTTCCACCAGTCTTGGTGGCGGTGACACCATGAACACGTTCATCATCATCACTCTCTTCTACCAAAAAACCATTGCCATATCAGATTTGGTCACACAACTTTTGACCGACATCTTTCGAACACTAATAGTAATACTATACAAATATTGTCTTAAGTTCTTGGGAGATTTTTCTCTTTATGGTACTTTATAAAGCAGTACGGGAAGTATTTAACTATTACAAGTATTCGAAAGGATAAACAAAGATTCAATAATTCAACATGGAATCTGAAAATTACAATAGTTACACAAGTAAAAGCTGGAAATTCCAGTTTTATAGAAGACGGAAAAATATAAATTGGTTTTTCTTTGAGTCGAGTGTAGCACTCTGTCCTTAAGACAATATTGCCCCGTATGTATCCTTTATACGTCCTGGACAATTTGTCTCCCAAGATAAAACAGCAATGGAACCCTTGAGCAAAGGAAACTCAAGAGCTACCGTGAAGAATATTGAGTAACGAAATGATGCTTGGAAGTTGTAGGAAGAAAACTATTTCGGTTGTGTATTTTCGTGCTTCGTTTTTTCTCGCATCGTTTTCGTATTTTCGTGCATATGTTTTAGTGCTCAACAATGGTGTAATGGGGTGTTTATATAGGAGAGGGAGGGGCTGTTTATCGTCGAAAACCGCCTCCATAATAGCCAAATAATGGCCATTATGGAGGTAGTAAAGTCACCAACATAAATGGGAGAAAGACCAACTGTTTTGGCCATTATAGGAGGAGTAATTCAGCCAAAATAAATGGCTGAATTGAGTGCTTGGCATTTGTTTTTGACCGTCGAAATTCGATTTTCCGGAAACTTCGGGGACCAAACTCGTACATCTTGAAACTTCGGGGACCAAACCGCACATCCGAAAGAATTCGGTCCAAATCGTATATCCGAAACTTCGGGATCAAAGCGTACTTCCGGCAAAGTTTTCGGCCCAAAAAGATAATATCGAAGAACCCACAACCGGAACCGGACGGACGGGCGGGCGGCGGCGCGCGCGTGTGGTCTTTCCTCGAACCGAAGCACATCTAGGTCCTCCCTCCTTTAAACACATGGGATACCCCTTGGGGTCCCAAACCCCAAACCAATTTCGAATCTTATATACACACCAATTCTTTCTTCCTCTACCGATGAGGGAGAATTACACACAATACCACACTTTCCATGCTTCAAACACCTTACTTCGTGAACCAATATCTCTTTCATTTCTCAATGAAATTTGACGATTCTTGGCCCTACGGTTATCTACGTACTTAGTAGATCATGCATGTGTGAAGAACCGGATTCTCCAACGTACGTTACACTAGTGTTTAAGCCGTTAAAGTTGGTCGGTCGCAACTCCCGCCAAAGGCAAATTTCCAACAAAATCATTGGTTCCCACTTCTCCAAATGGGCCATATGCGACATGTATCCGAATATAATCAAGCTCCAATATAAATATCAAACACCGAATGGGAAACAAAACAAAAACTTGTAACATTGACAAAATAACAAGTTTTACTAACATCCTTCTTGAGTTGAAATATTAGCTTCACTAATATCTACGAAAAAGTAATTAATAGTAGCCAGTACATGTCTAAACTATTTCAGAAGATTTATAGTCTGTTTCTATTAGACCTGTAAGATAAAATAACAATTGTAGGATTTTGATTACGGAATTTTAACTATAGGAAAACAATTAGGAGACAGGTAAAAGAGTATTTGAAAGAAAAAAAACATCTTCTTCTATCTTAATTTATTCGTCAAATATTTGATTAGTCATCAAATTTGAAAAAGAAAACATGAAAAGTTTTAGCACCTAAGCTAAACAAGCAAAAAAATACTATATATACCTCTTTTATTTAAGTCCCTCAGGATAAAAAGGAGTGTCCACTTAGCCTTTTTTTAGTAAAAAAGAGTGTCCATTTTATCAAATAAAAAAAGAATTAATCTTATTTTTTCAAATTTACCATATTAAGTGTTATGTGATCAAATCACAATGTCTATTTAATTAGGAGCAGTTTAGTCAAATTACCTATTTTTTCTAGGAGTTAGTATTTTTTTAAGGGTGTACAAATGACTAAGTGGACACTCTTTTTTATACGGAGGGAGTATATAATTTTTTTTTTGTGGGTAACTAAAGAGGTCAACATCTTTATACATTTGAAAGCTCATAGAGCTTAACCTTCTTAGTTTGGTCTTAATAACATGTCTCTTCCCATATATTCAATGTTCGGTAGGCAAAGTTAATTACCTCATACGTGCATTGATGAAAATAGCCAAATATTTGATAAAATAATCAAGATGCCTATAATCCGATTCAAACATTAACACGAGGGATGGCATGTGGGTATAATTTTACAGATTCTGCACCGCACCTGTCCCAGTTGGGGTGGGTATGGGTATAACTTTGGCGGATAATAGACGGGTATGGGTATTGAAAATGTATCCGTCACGAGTAGGCGGGTATGTGGTGGATTTGCAGTCATATCCGCCTACCCTGCCCCGCATCTAACCGCCTACCCGCCCCAAGCCCAAAATATTAGCAGCCCATAAGTCACGACAAGTCTCTCATTCTCCAACAAAACTCAAATATCTGAGTTTTGTCTACATTTGTAATATATAGCTATTTGGGTGGATAATTTTTGTGTTTTGTTGAAAAAAATGTTTTCTTGATTCTTTGCTGTGCAAGGGGAAAATGTGAAAAAAAAATGGAGAATTCTGATGGTGAAAAAATTTGGAATTCTCCTTCCTTTCTCCCAAAGAAAATGAGACCGTGACAATATTGATTCTTGACTCAAATTTTTGGGATAATTTTTGGAATTTGAATTTTTAGGATCATGTTGATCACTAATTGATCACAAATGAATTGATTACAAAATATGGCAGGCGGGTATTGGCGGGTGAATTTAGGAATTTAGGAATATACCCGCCTAGGCGGGTATGGATGTTGAAAATTATACCCGCCACGGATGGCGGGTATAAAATTTTCTGATGGATACGGGTGCTGGGAGGAGATACCCGCACCCGCCCCGCCCCGCCCCGCCCCGCCAAATTGCCATCCCTAATTAACACATATAAGTCAAATAAGCAAAATATACTAAACAAACAGATATGATAATTCTGATTTATTTCATATGATATTTTTCTTTTTATCCGTTCGAAAAGATGCATGTCAATAGCTTTCTATTGTTGGGAAGCTCTTGAAGCTTAACCTCCTTATTCTCATAAGTTCTTCACATTTGTGAAAATTTGGACACAATTGCCTGATTTGTGTAATGATGGAAGATAGTAAATACTCAATGAAATAGTTAAAGTACGTACAATCTGAACTTAACATCACTGTCCCATTTTTTTATATATAAATGATATAATTTATTAAAAAATAAGTTTTTTGGAATAAACTTTTTATATTATATTATATAACAACACAATAATATATTCAGTATAATTTCACAAGTAAAATTTAAAGAGAATATAATATAGACAAATCTTATATTATATTATATATTTTTTATAATAATATTTAACTATAACAATAACGAAAAAGTATTCAAACAAATAATATCCTTATAAAAAAGTTTGACTGTATTATTTTTTGGTACAGAATCTTTTGCTTTTTGACAACAATAATGCAAACGATAAAAAGGCAAAAAGGAGAGAATTTCAATCGAACCCTATTAAGCACAAGTTTTTAGTGAGAGAAACACTCAATACCCATTTTCTTATTTTCTCTCTCTAGGAAAAAAGTGGTCTCTTAGCGTAAACTTTACAATCGATTCAATTTCAATGGCCAATAGCAATCTTCCTCGGAGAATTATCAAGGTGAATTTTTCTCTTTGTTCGATCCATCGTTTTTTTCATGTAGAAATTTCAATTTTAGAGACTCATTTGTGTTTGATCACTCGTTTATATAGGGTTTTGATCTACTTGTTCGATTTAGTTTGAAATTTGATGTTTTTTTTATTATTTTGAGTTCGATTTTAGTTTAAATTTAGATGATTTTTTATTTTGAGTTTGATTTTAGTTTGAATTATCTGTTTCAATGCATAAATTAGGATTTTAGACCTATTTGTGTTTGATCACTTTTTTAGCTAGGGTTTTGATCTACTTGTTCATTGTTTTTAGGTCGATTTTAGTTTGAATTTTGATGATTTTGATTGACTTCGATTTAGTTTGAATTTTGATGATTTTGTGTTTTTTATGTGATTTACAGGAAACTCAACGTCTTCTCAGCGAACCTGGTAAATATATCATTGTTGAAGCTGTATTAGTTTTTTTTATTTATTTATTAGAAGTGAAACTATCGAGTATTGTAATGAAATTGATCAATTAGAGCTGAATGAATTTAGAATATAGATGAACTCAATTAGTTCGGGATTTAGTTGTTGTTGTTTAATAAATCGTTTCCAAACAATTCTTAACTTTGTCTTCAAATAATTGTGTTTAAAAGGTACTACAACAAAGATATCAGCTTGAAGCATTTGATTCCTCTCCTTTCATCCAAGATGCAACTTTGAGGCTTTTTGTTTCCTCCTGAATTTGGGAATACACTTGAAGCATTAAATTTATTGAGTATTGGAATGAAATGGCCCCAGTTAGAGCTGAATGAGTGTAGAATATAGAGGATTTGTATAGCTGAACTCAACTAGTTCGAGATTTAGTTGTTGTTGATGCTCAATAAATTGTGCCAAACTGTTCTAGACTTTGTCTCCAAACAAATTGTGTTTAAAAAGTACTACAACAAAGATATTAGCTCTTTTATTTATATATTAGAAGAGAAATTATTTAGTATTGGAATGAAATGGCCCCTGTTAGAGCTGAATGAATATAGAATATAGAGGATTTGTGTAGCTGAACTCAACTAGTTTGGGATTTAGTACTTTTGTTGTTTAATAAATCATGCTAAACAATTCTTAACTTCAGATCCAAATAAAATGTGTTTATAAAAATACTACAATTGATATATCAGTTTGAAGAGAAATTATTGAGTATTGAAATGAAATGGCTCCAATTAGAGCTAAATGAATATAGAGTAGAGGATTTGTATAGCTGAACTCAACTAGTGTGGGATTTAGTTGCTGTTATTTTGTTTAATTGATCGTGCCAACCTGTTCTAGATTTTGTCTCCAAATAAATTGTGTTTAAAAGGTACTGCAACTACGATAACTGTTTGAAGCATTAAAGTCATTTTTTTAATTACTTGAACCTTTTCTCTCATTCCCTTTCATCAAGATGCAATCTTTAAGTTTTATTCCTGAATTTCGGAATACATTTTGAAGCATTAAAGTTATCTTTTTTAACTACATGAACCTTTTTTCTCCTCTCTGTTAACCCAAGAAGCATTTGAGTTTTTTCCTTGAACTTCGGAGTATAGTTGACATGATTTGGTTTGTTAATTTTGGTATGAGCAAGTGTTATGCCACTTGTTCATTAGATTGTGGGTTTGATTGATTTACGGCCTATGTTGCTGAGATAGATTTAAAGTTTTTTTTTGTGTGGTTTAACTTTGATTGCAGCACCAGGAATAAGTGCTTCTCCCTCAGAAGAAAATATGCGATATTTTAATGTCATGATTCTTGGTCCAACACAGTCTCCTTATGAAGGTAATTTGCTCAACCAATTATGCTATGTAAATGAAAGTCCATCTTGCTATTGTGCTTCACAATGTATAGTAAATTGTGTCCTTTCTCTTGAATTGGATCTTCACTTGTAAATAGTTCTTGATAGGATTTTTGCGTGTTTCACTAGTTCTCTTTTTCTTTTTCACGCTCCAACTTTCATTTGCCTACTATAGAAAAAACAATTCATTTGCCTAGCGGTCCCTCTTTCCTTATTTATCTAGTATGTAGTCTTTGGGATCTGAGTTATATCTGGCTTTGGCAGGTGTTGTGGTGGATCTGTTTGATGTAGAAAAGATAAATGGAACACAAAAGCAACTTGTGTCACTTTCTAATTAATCCTGCTTAAGTTTAAATGAACTTGACTAGCTGACTGCAATACCAGTAGGATGTGGGGCTGCATTTGTCAATTTAATATACTATAGTAGTTATGTTGGTAAAGATGTCCCAACTCCCATAGTTGCAGTATCAACACTGTACAGCATAGTGGAAAGCTAGCTGTCATTTTACTATTTTCTTAGTATAATTCTAGTAGAAATGTGTTGACAATGAATGGCATTTAGATGAAAGACATCTATCGTTAGCCTTCCAGTGTTTGCTTAGTTTTTTTCTGCTGTAATCTTCTTCGTTTAATTCCACTGCTTGCTGCTTTTGTGTAGGAGGTGTTTTCAAACTGGAACTCTTTTTGCCTGAAGAGTACCCAATGGCTGCACCAAAGGTATTTGAACCCATTAATGGATGTTTTGGCAAGTTTCAAGAGATGCTCAGAATCTCAGACATGCTTTTCTAATTGCATATTCAAGAATTATATTGCTTGTGTTTATATGGGGTGGCATTTTTTATATTGTGCCTGAAGTTCAGAATAGATGATGAAATACTTGATTTGACTGATTTATCCGGAAGCGTTAGCTGCCAACCTCCTTATACTTGTACCTGATCTCCTTTTGCAAATCATGTGTCAGCTCTTCTTTGTTGTTGATAGTGATACTCTTTGCTTTTTGGAGTTTTCCATCTCTAGATCAGCTATGAGACCGTCATTAGAATTTATTTGCTTGAAGTTATTGTATGTTGTCTTTATGTATTGACTTATGATTTACCGTTTAGAATTTTCTGATGTGCCTCTTTACATTTGAAAATTAACTTCTAAAACTTTTCCACTTTTACCATCTCTGTACTAATACGTAAATGTCAATTGAAGAATATGTACAGGTTTAGACTTTGTAATTCGATCACAATATTAGGTAATAAACTTTCAATTTTGATGTGTAATCCCATGGATATTAAAGCTGATGATGATAAAAAAAATTGGCGTGGTGTATCTGTTGGGACTTTATTACACTAGTTTGGCATAAGTTAAGGCTGCTCTCCTAGATATATGGTTGTTTGCTCTTCTCTCTCCTTTTCCCCCTTTCCGGTGATGTGTGCACCATGGATGGATTGTATTAGCTATAACTTAAGCTAACCATAAGTTCTAAATGAAATTATTTCTGGCAAATGTTAATTTTAGGAAAATAAGTACAAATCATTAGACATAATCCTTAAATGCCATTGTGAATTTTTTCCTAGAAAATAATCTCACTTCTACACAAGTTAGGACTGGACAAGTTGACATAGATCACCAAAATCCTCGGAATTGTTTATGACCTTAATAATGGGTAGTCCTATTACTTGTGTTCTTTCTTTCAGAAGCTTTTAACCTAACATCCATCAATTCAACTGGTTTGTTTTCTTGACTAGTTCAGGACTCTGCTTAAAATTTTCTTCCTGGGAATAGTTTGTCTATCATTAACTGTAACTGTTGAAGGAGATTTTCCTGGTCACAATGGTGATTAGGACAGTAATAGTTAGTTTTTCTCTTACTTGGAAATTTCCTTTTGTTGCTGAGACACCTTTTAGTGTGAGTGATTAGGACACTAAAGCTGCGAAAATACTGTGTGCTTTCCGAAGTTTTTTCAAGTTTTGAGTTTTCTAGACGTGAAGCTTCCTTTACCTCATATCTCATGGTCTTTGCATGAGGCTTGCCCCTTTTTAAATGGTTCATGGGCTTTTACCTATATGCAGCATGTAGGTTTGATAATATTGGCTGTAGACTCTTTATCAAAAAAAAAAAATGGCTGTAGAGACTATGCTCGTGTGAATTCTTGCAGTATGAATTAAAACGTGAATTAAGTTTTGCTACTTTTGTTGCCACTGTTAATTCAGTCATTGATCAAGTTGCATGCTATTAACAGGTTCGATTCCTCACCAAAATCTACCATCCGAACATTGATAAGGTTTGTTCTGTTATTCGATTTTGTTATACATAATTTTAAGCTACAAGCTACCTTGCTTACGTCGACCATCCTTATGAAGCTTGGGAGGATATGCCTTGATATTCTTAAGGACAAGTGGAGTCCTGCTCTTCAGATTCGTACCGTTCTTTTGAGGTATTAATATCAGATTATTTATGGATATTATTGTTCTTGAGGATCTAATGAATTTTATGAACATGATCACCAAATTTTGGCTTTTAATGCAGTAGAATTTAACAATATGGTTGTTCCGTTTTCAGCATTCAAGCACTTTTGAGTGCTCCAAATCCAGATGATCCACTCTCTGAGAACATTGCAAAGCACTGGAAGTCAAATGAGGCTGAAGCTGTTGAAACGGGTAATTTGCCTTTACGTTCTTTCCATTATGTACCAGTAGTACAAAGTCGAAAGTTGAAGACACTCGATTTCAGTACATAGTTATATTCCAATTGGTCCTTGATTTAGTTTCCTTTCTTCAACCTTGCAGCTAAAGAATGGACACGCCTTTATGCGAGTGGTGCCTGAAGACCATCATTAAGTTATTTTAGAAAGGAAAAAAATCATACGTGGAATGTATTGTATCCACTGTTTAATCAGAATGGGACTCGGGAGGACCGAAAGCTGAACGCTTCGAATTACCATCTATAATTGTTTCCCTGTCCTTGAAATTGTATAATTGAACGTGGCACCTTTTCTTGAGTTGAATTGGTCTTTACTTTGAGACCAGAAATGGTTCTAAAGAATTATCTCACAGAACACTGAATTTTGGAGGCTAACATTTGCTGTGCGAGCCGTCATGAATTTGCTTAAGTTGGATACGTCCCACTTAAATTGCAGGTTGTTTCCGGGGTTGGTATTTCCTGCTGAGACGACTGTGTTTCTATATCATTTTTATCCATGCGGACTCGAATGGAGTCGCCTTTGGTAGGATTAGTGAGGTGGTTGTAGCTATATTTCCATCCTTGGCCGAAAATTTTAGGTTTCAGCAACGGAAATGTTGTCGCTTCTCGTAAGGAGCATTTTACGTTTGATTGCGCATGAAGGTTAAAAAATAAAGAAAGACTTTTGAATCTTGTGATTTAAAATAAATCAAAGATATTTGTGTGATTATAAATCATCTCGTTAAGCATAAAAGATTAAATTTAAAATTAAATTGTTGTAAAATAGAAAATGTGACACATTTTTGGAATAACTAAAAAGAAAAATGTGTTTGTATAATTTGAGACAAACAGTAATGAAGACATGTCATTATCTGAAGTGTACCATAGTACGACGAAATTTGTTCTCATTTATGCGTTAGCTTCACTGATTTGGTCAAATACCTTTGTCCCATAGGCCTATACCAATAATTGTATCTAATTCCTTGTGCAATTACGGTCCATCTACTTAATTGACGTTACCATTAAGAGGAGAAGTGAGAATAGCAAGATCTTAATTTTTTTTATATTATTAATTAACATTATGTGCAAAATAATGGTAGTTAACTATGGTTAAATATCAATAATTATAGTTCAATAAAGTGACACTTGTCATTTGTTTATTAGACGGGTATAAACACATGGTGCGGATAAGTTTTTACCCTCAACTAATTGGATTTTTCTTTTTTTTTTTATGATAAGCCTGCCCATGATTATTCTAAGCTTGACATAACTTACCATATTAAAAAAGAATTACAACGACATGACTAGTTCTTTTTCCCCTTTGTGATTTATTCAGAATTCAGATAGACATTTTTGGTAGGCCATACATCAAGTTATACTTTATTTTCATTGATGGGAATGGAGAGTAAATATTCGAGGGTCTGGTAAAGTGGTTGGGATCATTCTCCCCTCAACTTAAAGGTCTTTGTTAAATATACACGTGATATATATTTATCATAAGTAGTGTATATCACAGTTTTGTAGTTATATTGTACCCGTGATATACACTTACCATAATTAGTGTATATCACGGTTTTGTGGCTGATTTATAGTGTAAAAAATTGTATTAATTAATATTGTACACTTATCATAATTATAAGATTCTTGTACTACTAGAATAGAGTTTTGGAAGTAGAATAAGAATAGGATTTTCCTATTATGAAAAATTGTAAATTGTATATATAATATTTCATTAATGAAAATAATCAAGGAATTATATTCTTTCAGTCTTGTAATTGAATTCAAGGAATGAATAACCTTTTGGGAGGACAGATTTAGAGGCCTGATTACGAGTTCACTTGAGTCTAGTATTTCTTGATCGATATAAAAAATATACAAAATATTTAATTGTGAAATTACTTATTATTGTAGTTTATTAGTTTGAGGTCGTTATAGGAACTCAACCTCTTCCTTTTAGTAGGAAGTGTATGTATTTTTATTTCAATATGAATTTGAATCAGTTAAAGTCATAAATTTTAAATATTATGTACGGTTCAGGCATTATTTTCTAATTAATCCGTTCTCAAAGTAAGGTTGCCTTTTGTATTTGAAAAAACAGGTAAACTTAAACATAACTTAAATATACTATTATTTTATTCTTAATGACATACTTTAGCTATATAATTCCATGACATATTTAAAGGCTATAATTTTAAAAAATATAACCTTGTGGTCCGGTCCTTCCCGGGACCCCACACATAGCGGGAGCTTAGTGAATCGGACTGCCCTTTTTTAATTTTAAAAAATATTGTATCATTTTTTTCTTGAACTTTGACATATAAATTGAAGGGAAAAGGGCCAAATATACCCCTCTATTTTATTTTATTAGCTAATTTTAGCCTCTATTAACGATTATGGACAAAAAATACCCTTGCCGTCTTTAAAACTTCACACTTATACCCTTATTTTGAATAAAAACCCTCAAATCCTCTTAAATTACCTGGTTTTAAAAAAATCACCGACCTTATTTAATCCTTTTTCCTAAATTGAAACAGTATCATACAATGCAACAGTCAAAATATGAAAGATTGACCGTCAAATCTTACTGATGTATGTGAGTCATGCCATGTCACAATTTTGCAATGGTAACTGTGCTTTGAAAATTGCCAGTGATAGCAATAGGAGGAGAGGAAATAGGACATGACTAAAGAGGAAAGCATTGACATGACTCATCCATGTTGATATCTCATTGACTCATCATATTTTCTTTTTTCCCATCGATAACCGACATCTTTTTTTACTAATGATTAATTAAAAGTGTGATCGAGTTGGTTGAGCACGTCTCAGGTTTTGAATTTTCTGTATGTTTTCTCGATCAAGCTCATCGAACGTGATTTAACTATGCACACTCCAAGAATAACAACTACGAATTCCCGTATTATCAAAAAAGAATTTGTGTCGAAAAATCCTATCTTGAAATAGATCCTTATATCAAAGGCGTCTTCGTTTACCGATCATTGACTACACATATTTTCTTTTTTTTTTGTTAGTTTTCAATTCGGTGTCTAATATCTTTTTGAGTTTAATTTCGAATTCGCATTGTGAAGTCTCATTTTTTATAAAGCTTTTTCTATAAAAGACACTTTCATTCACATGTTTGAATTTAAGACACCTGATTAGGAAAAATACTTATTCAGCCCGCCACTACAACTACCGGTAGTGATCATGTTCTTCCTTATCATAGTATCATAGGCACATTTAAGATTTAAACTTTAGGGGTTCAACCTTTTAAGATTTTTATCATTAATGAACTCATTGTGTTTTAAAAGTATTGTTCATGTCTACTATTAATTGCAATTTTAATAAATTTTTACACATAAATTTATGTTTCGCATCGGAAGTAAGGGATCCAATTGAACCCCACCTAATATGCTACATACGCCCCTGCTTAGTATCATTAAACATCAATTTTGATAGTTCCTCATTTGTTGTTCCGTAGTCGTTTTGGAAACTGATAAATCTGAAATTGCGTTCATTTTGAAGGATAAAATGATTTTATTAGTGTTAATCAACTCACATGACTTAAACTCAAAATCACTAGTTGAGAATAGTGAAGTGCTTACTATTCTACCATTACATTTTGTAACGATTAAGATGTATCCAATTAATAAGTTGTGAGTTATATGAACCCATAGGTTTTGACTTAACCTCGTTTGGTCATGGATACTTTTCAATTTTCTCGAAATTTTATTTTGAAAACTATTTAGACATAAATTATTATAATTTTCTGGAATTCGAAAAACTCTAAAAAATTATTTTCACAATTTTCACTTCAAATCACTCACAAAAATTCAAAAAATAACTCTAATTTGTATTCATGTTCAAACAAACTCCAATTTATGTATACCATTTTCAGCTTAAAAATAAATATACTAATTTTTTTTCAAATTTCATAATTTTTATGTCCAAATGCCCACTTGAATTACGTATACATATATTTGTTAACTTTTTTTAATCAAATATGTATAAATTATAAATTCTAAATTCAATAAAATTGATAAAGGTGATATACTAATTATAAATGCAAGATTTTTTGAGGTCCATTGTGGTGATCAAGATTTTTTCACTTGAATACTTTAATTACTTATTCCATTTAGACACCTGAAGTAGAACCGGACTATATCATTTAGACTTTTTGCTGACTTGACATATTGTTTGCTACACCAATTTTGAGAGCGTGAGAAACTTTAAAGTAGTTGAGATAAATTTTAGTGATCATTCTGCGCTGGTAGAAGTAGAACCAATTTCATTCGAATACCCAATACTGATAACTGTATGCACACTACTATTTATTTAGTTAGTTCTCCCAACCACGAGATCTTGATAAGTCTGCGAGGGCACCCAACAATTACACAGATCTGAAAACCCAACCTTCAATTAGTCATCATGCCACATCACCCGCGAATATTACATACACTTTGTAATTTTAGTTGATTGTCAAAAATAAATTTAAAATGACAGTCCGGTGTACTAAACTCCTGCTATGCGCGGAGTCCGGGGAAAGGCCGACCATAAAGATCTATTATACGCGATTTTATCTCACATTTCTGCAAGAGTTTTTTTACACGACTTGTACCCATGACCTCCTAATCACATGACATCAACTTTACTAATTACTCTAAGGCTCCAATTAGACATGTAAAAAAATGTCTAATTGGAACAAATTCAATATAATCTAAATGCTCAATAGATACAAAAAAAATACCTAAGATATATATATGAAAAATTTTAATCAATCATAAGACGCTATTGATGGGTTTGACCTTCAAATAATTATCATATCTTTCCTTTCCAAGTATTATTACACATCAGTCTTGAAGAATCATTTGCTGCCTACTATTACTATATACACTGTTTGACGTAATTTGTACGGCAAGCACTAGCTAGTTATGAGTGGGTGACAGTGACATTATTTGAAGTGTCATTTAGCAACGTGTCTTTTATTCTTATCTCCAAATTCCAATTTTTTTCTCTAAACTGTGTACTTATTTCATTAATCAATAGGTCATACTCTTCTAGGCAAGGGGTTGTGCAATTATTGCTTCACATGCAATTAAAGTTTGATTTTCAGGTTTGTGATTTTAATTTCAAGTAGTGGATTGAAGGGGTATATCAAGAAGTAATTTAAATCACCGACTTGAAATTGGCGAGAAGTAACAATTATCCGTGGAATTAATCTAGAACGGTACAAGCTGATCCAAACATCATGATTATCAAAAAAAATCATAGATTTGTTTATGCATTAACAACCCAAAACACATACCAAGTTTGCTGAAAACTGAAATGGGATATATTCACCCCAAAAAAACAGCTGATCCTCTTCCTATTTAAGAGTTAAGAGCAACCCTATACACTTAAATTGCAGAGTAAACACTACATGCTAATGGCACTCATTTGCCACAAATTTCAGATATAGTAGGATTGAATGACCATACAATATACTACAATATACAGTGAATATGTATACATCGTAGAAAAAAATATGTCGACGTATGGTACACTTGATATACTCTCCATCTGAAACATCACCATAGCATAACAGTGCAAAATTAAGACGAAATAGACTGTGTCGGGAAGTAGACGAACATAACCATAGATACTCTCCCAGACAAATGACATTTACCAAAGTTGAGGTTCGCATCAATATACCAAGAAGCAAACATTAATTATAAACTTAAGGGGTGAACCCATTATTCACCGAGTTTATAATGTGGCTCAGTTGATATGTAAATTATAGATAGCAAGACAAAGGAATAGGGGGAAATGAGAACTTTTATTGATATAATGATTAATAACATCATATTCATCCTCCTTTCACTAATCCAGTAACTACCCACCAGACATCCACAATATCCCTTTCCAAACAATGTTAGACTCGGAACTAACATTTGCTCACCTATTTCTCAATCATACAAACAAATTATTAAATTGACGTCTAACGTTTACAACAACTTACAAAATTTTAGGCCGTGATCTAACGTTTTCTCATAAGATATTCAATTTGCTCAATGAAGATCTTTAGACCGTGGTAAAAAAAGATCCATAAGTTGCAAGAAAAACAAAAAGGTCATTTACTAAACATACGTCCCGAAAAGGAACTGGTGAATTTTTCTGGTATATTACAGGTCATGCATGTCTTGATTGGGTACATAACAAGGCAAATGAATAGGAAAAAATGAGAACTTTTATTGATAGAATCCTTGAAAGCTAAGGAACATCCATATCACAAGTATCATCATATTCATACATCCACAATATCCCTTTCCTTGGCCTCCAAATAGTTTGTGTATATGATCATGTATATACATTGCTATGATCCTTATCTAACTCCAGCCAGCCCAACTACTTTCTCTTCTTTCTAACTGTTCAGCTACACTGCCATGATATCAATTCTACAATGTTCACTACTCCTAGGGAAGACAATGCTATAAATTTTGAAAAGTAAAAATGGAATATTACTTGAGACGGGAAAAGAAATTGGAAACTAGACAGAAATGAGGAAGGAATGAATGAATGAACGAATGAGGGTTAAAAAGGAGACTAAACTTTCCCTCTGAAGACCAATAAGCATGGCTGAATCAGCGTATAGTACAACATTATGTGGTGGCTCTGATTATGTCACATGTATATGTAAATCTTTATAGATGGGAGCAGAGAGAGGGTGTTCAGAGTAATCAGGCAATTGGAATGGCAAGAGAAGCACAATGAAATGGCAATCGTGCTGTCAAATACTGTAATGCCTAACCGAGGACTTCAACACGTCTGGACTTGGACGAACCATCTCCTTCATGCGGCGGCCATTCTTGTAAATCTTAAATGTAGGTAGTATTCTAACATTCTCTGCTTTAGCGATCGCTGGGCTCTCTTCCACATCCACCTACAGTAGAAATCAGAAGACAAAATGTAAATTACACTGAGTTTTCTTCATTCCCCTGTTGTACATGTAAAATCATTGAAAAAAAATGAAAAGGTCCAAATATGCCCAGTATTTGAAATTGAGCAGATTTGACCTTCTTTAAATAATGAACATATTTGGACCAACTATTGAACTAGGGCATATTTGGACTAAACTATTAATGAAGGATATATCTGCTCAATTTCAAATACTTTAAGGGCATATTACAATAGCAGCTAAGAGCAAGGTGCTTCCTAGGTCACATGTGAAAGTTTTGAATTCAGCACGCAACGCCCCAACCCCCCAACCCCGCATCTGAAATGCACGGCGTTGCCTATGATTGTTTACCTTGAGAAAACTTATTGAAGGAAATTTGGTGCTTAAGGTGTCAAAGAATGGGGATATCTGCCGGCATTGTAGGTTGGATTCTGCTTTAAAATGGACAACAGATGCACCTGCAGTTTCCAACTGTAGTTGTTCAGTTATATAGTACACGATATGAAGAACGTTAAGATACGGATGCAAGAAAAGCATACCAGATGACGAAATCGCAGATCGGAACTGGTCAAGACCCGAAACCAACTCCACCTTCCCACCAAATTTCATATTGCTCACATCTTCTCCACGTGATTGCTTTAATGCAACTTGAGCATGGAATAATGATTCAGTAACCTCATTGTCATATGGAAGTTCCCTCCGTAAAACCTCGTAATCTATCACAGCTTCACTCCATCTTTCCAGCTATAATCCATTGCATACAGTCAAATTTTTTATTTTTTGCTCAGAGAAAAAAATAAAGAACTCTTCTAGGTCATATAGCAACACAAATTAAGATTTAAAGGTGGCATGTTACCTTGGCATTTGACGCAGCTCTTCGAAGGAGAGCTTTAGTATAATTTGGCTGGATAAGGAGAGCTTGGTTGCAATCATCCAGAGATTTTTCCCACTGTTCGAGCTTATACCAGCAAGCTGCTCTATTGCAGTACAGAACTGAATTTGAAATATTATACGTGAGCCCTTCTCCATAAGCAGCACAAGCTTCTGTATATCTTTCAGATTTAAACAAATTGTTGCCACGAGAACGAGCTCGCCCCACCAGCCTCACGTTTTTTAGTAAAAGCGTAACTTCAGCACTTCGAAGATCAACTTGTGCAGCTCTCTCAATGGCAGTAACTGCACTTTCAAACCTGCAGATATACATGATCAGGTCTCTCATACTCCTGTTGAACTTCTTTTATTTCTAGGGATAATAGCACTTTTGGTCCCTAAATTGTAGGTTTATTCTGATTTTGGTCTTTGTGATATCTGACGAAACACATTTAACCTTCAATTAATCTAAATGTGTGCTTTTAGTCCTTTTATGTAAGAAATATGTTGTATTTGAACTACTTTTAGAACAATATTACCGTCAAATATGGAGTAACAATACAAGCTTAACATAATACATGGGTAATTAAGTGGTGGAACGATTAATACTTATAGTCACATATCACAAGGATCAAAATAAAAATTTATCAATAATTGAGGGACCAAAAGTATATTAACCCTTATTTCTATGCATATTACAACCTATGCAGTATTCATAAACTCACCTTCCCAGAGCCATGTCGATCTGAGCCTGAACAAAGAATATGTATGCTTCGGAGAGCATCCCAAATATTTTTGACTGGCATGCAGAAGCGGATGGTTCATACTTCCCAACTTTAGATAGGCACAAGTCAGCGTCCACTAATTGGTGTAGCTTCAAATAAGCTTCCGCTCTACATGCAAGTAGCTGTGAATTCAATATCAGCTATTCAGTACCAGCATTTGAATTTTCATTCACCAATTTGATCACTAGAGATGCTTTACCTGAGGAGATGCCTCAGCTCCAGAAGCAGCTGCTGCCTCAGCTTCTTTTAATGTATTCGTCCAATCTCCAAGACTCCGGGCAGCAGTGCATTTGCTGATATTTTTCTCCACTGCTTGCAACTTCTGTAACTCGGCTTGATCTGGCTTATGACCTAGGGAAAAAAAGTGACTCCTTGCGTTTTCAACCTGTCCTAAACTGTAAGTTTAACAGGAATGAGATCGTGCTCACAGTTCTAGGCAAAAAAAGCAAGCCAAACTCTAATAATTGAATTCAGATAAGGAATTGGCAGAATTACAATTCATGAAGGAACTATGAGGTTTAATAATAGAATTGATAAAGAGGGCAAGAGGGGAAAGGAAAGAAAGGGATAAAAACTAACTTCTCGGAGCAGAATCGAACTAAAAGTGTACCAAGAAATATGAAATGTGAAAGAGGAAACAACAATAACATGTCTGAAAGTAGAGTCCTATAAACAAAGGGACAAACATAGCTAACAAGTTGAAGAAACAATGACCACAAACATCCAAACAGACAAAAATATTAACTCTAAATCCTCCAGAACAATCAGTTCTGGTTGATGGTAAATGCATCCTGTTGGCACCAATCAGCGCATATGTTGCATCATTTGACATTTGTATGGTAATATACATACACAGCAAGCATCAATCAAGAAAGTTTTATATTAGCAAATAACAACCCCAGCAAAGATAATCAAAATAACACATTTCCCACGTAATGTCTAATATAACCTACAGAAATTTCACCACATTTCCACTATTGGTGATCAACAATAAGCAAACAGGCATGTAGATTCTAAATATTTGAACTTCTTATATCACTTACCTAAGTAACAAAGATAATCAAAACAACACATTTAACACTTAAGGAGCCGTTTGGCCATGAGAACTATTCACTTTTTTTCGGATTAATTTTTCACTTTATTCCAAACTAAGTGTTCGCTTATAAAATTTCCAAATTTGGAAACGTGCTCCAAACCTGTTTTCAAACTCCATCTTCATAAATTCCAAATAAAGTGTTCTATATAAGCAAATATAACTCATCTTCAACTCCAACTTCATACATTTTAAATAAAATGAAATATATTTGAAATCTATGGCCAAATGCCTACTTAATCTAATACAACCTACAGAAATTTCACTACATTTCCAAGATTTGTCGATAACCAATTCGCAAACACGCATATATATATATTCTAAAGATTCGAAGTTTTTCATACTACATACCGAAGTAACAATGATCCTAACCGCTGGTGTGCTCTAACATATGATGGATCCAACCTAATAGCTTCTTCACATTCCCTCACAGCTTCCCCTAATCGCTTTAGACCAATCAATGCAGCAGCTCGATTACTATGTAATGCAGCATTGCCGGGCGAAATCGCTATAGCTTTATCATAAAGACTCAAAGCTTCAACAAAATTACCCTTCTTGTAATTCTCATTGCCAATTCTCTTCAACTCCTCCGGATCATTTCTCAATATCCCTCTTGAACTAATGCCGGCACCGAAAAACCCGCCGGATTTTGAAGAGTCACCGGAATAACCGCCGGATTTCAGGGAACCACCGGCACTGCCACGCATTATGCTACCGTAGCCGTAATTACCCGTTCCGGACCCGACAATGTTAGTTCTTGTAGGTTTACTAGCCATACCAGTTTTTATAGTGTCACCGGACCGGCAAATATTTCCGGTGGGAAGTACATTAACGGCCGGAGAAGTAACGGAGCTCCCACCGCCGTAGTAGATTAACGGGCTATGACGAGTTCTTGAATCGGGTCGTCCATGACCAGTGTTGAATGCACGTGCTCTAGTAGGAGAACTTTCAACTGAACCCGAAAGCTCACCGGAATGACTCGTATCGGACTTTCTTGGACCCGAAAGATCACCGGAATGACTCGAACCGGACTTTCTATGACCCGAATAAGACGCATTACGACCCAATACCGATCCAGATGAACTCGAACTACTACTCGTAGTAGTAGTATTAGTAGAACTCAACCCACTAGTTCGGGTCAATAATGGCGAAACGGGTGAACCCGAATCCAGTTCTGGAAAATCCGGCTTGTTTTCAATCTCCTCTTCATTACAACTCAATGAATTTCTCAACCGATTAGCTAAAGAATCAAAACCCATTTCCGAAATGGGTTTTTTATGACCCGACATTATTCAAGAATGTAATTCCTGTACAATTAAAGCAATGTATCTTTCTTAGAGCTTCAAATTCGAACTGGTTTTACTGTAATTGTATAGAAATTGATTGACTGTATGAGTTTTAACAATGTTAGTGGATTGAACTGTAAGAAAATGGAAAATATGGGTATGAAAATGACATATACAGAGAACAATCTTTACTGTTCTCTGTATATGGGGATCTCGTGAATTGAAAGTGTAGAAGCAAAGAATGATGAATGTGTGGGGGTGAGAGAGAGAGAGAGAGAGTAGAAAGAAGATTGTTGAAGAAGAAGAAAGAAAATGAAAGGAACTGTTTTTATATGTACTTTGAGTATTATCAGCCATAATATATATGTACTACTTGACATACGTCAGTAGCATTTAATTATTATGAATTTATGATAAATAAAAAATACTCCTATTGTTTTGTCTTAGCTCATTACGTAGCTATAATTTATTGGTTATAAAGCAATACGTGAAGTAAATAAATATTATAAGTGTTTCGAAAGGATAAACAACAAAGATTACAACAAGAAGTTGTCAATCTTTTGATCTCGTACTAGAACTTCAAATCTGAATCTTGTATTCAGAAATACAAGAACATGAACTGCTACACTTATTGCTTATAGAACCGCTGAGAATCCGAACGGCTAAAGTCCTTTGAGTTTCAAGTTCACACCTGAATATTTAGCAACCAATTAGATAATCACAACAACATCGGCTGAGTGGAGAGATGGCTCTATGTCTTTAAGACAACATTGCCCCGTATATATGCTTTTACGTTAGCGGACAATTGTCTCCCAAGATAAAACAACAACTAATTAACACTACAAAGCAAATAGGCTGATTCTGACGAAGAAAATAAACATGAAACGACTTGCTGAAGAATGAAAATTTTAGAGGAAAAGAAAGAGTTTTTGCTCTTGTTCAAAACTTGTGTTATCTCTCTTTTCCTTGCTCTCTTGTATTTCTTCTCTCTTGTCTTTCTGCTGCCCTCAAATAAGAGTAAGATCTCAATTTATAGTGTTTAGGAGGATGACCTCTCAACTAGCCAACTAATGACTTTCAATGGTCATGTAATGACACTTATTGAGGGGTTACAATCAGCCAAATAATGGTTGAATTCAAGTGCCAAGTAATTGAGATTCAAAGCTCCAAAATCAGCCCAAGAGGCAAAAACTTTCTGTCTTCCGTCGTGAGCCTCTTCCCAATTTTATCTTTCTTGAAACTCCAGGGACCAAACTGTAAATACTAAGCAGTTTGGGGCCCAAAAGATAATAACTGAAGCAGCCCAGAAGGCCGCGACCCTAGCCCGGACCGGACGAGCGGCTAGCCTTGAACCCAAGCACACCTAGGTCCTCCCTCCTTCAAATACATGGGTTACCTCTTGGGGTCTCAAACCCTTATTCATTTTTAGGCTTATAAAAAGAATAATTCTTCTTTTTCCCACCGGTGTGGTAGATTTGTCTCATACCATATTTTCATGCCTCAAACACCTTGCTTAGTGAACCAATATCTCTTTCATTTCTTAACGAAATTTGACGATCCTTGGCCCTACGGTCATCTACTCACTTAGTAGATTATGCACGTGTGAAGAACCAAAAACTCCAACATGCAGAACCCGAGTGTTTAAGTCATTAAATATGGATGGACGCAACCCTATCAAAGAAAAATTTCCAACATAATTACTAATTAATAAAGTTTGATTAAGTTTTAACTTTGTTTGTGTGAGCTTGTTCACATCGTCGAATTTCATGTTAGATAAAGGAAAAAGGTTGCGTAGAGTAGCAATCAACATAACTGATGCTAATATTGTTATTGTTGGGACATGCTCGCTTAGTTATGTATGATGGTCTAAGATGATATTAAATAGTGAAATATGGATGGTAAACATTCATATAGTCAATTTATGGTATAAATATTGTTGGCTTGAGCTTATTTAGGCAGAAGTTATGGTTAAAGTATATTATTTAATTATGAATTTATAATAAATAAAAAATATTATTATCGGACGAAAGAAAAAAATTGGGGTAGAGTGACAGTCAACGTAACAAATGCTAATATTGTTATTGTTTGCTCCAAAAAAGGTGGAATCTCCCACCTCAGAAACCCCACACCCCGATCCGATAGGTCTGTCAAAAAGTTGGAATCTCCCACCTCAAAAGCGAAATGTGGTTAGTAAAGATTCATATAATTAATTTATGGGATAGATCGTTTTCCTACATATAGTTATACCCACGTGTGTGAGCTTGTCCCTTTTGTTGGTCCCGCCGAATAAAAAAAAAAGAATGGGACGTGCTCAATTAGACACGTGGTTACAACTATATATATATATATAGTATCTGTACAGTCAATTCATGGTAGATTATCACAATATAGTTATCATTAGGACGTGCTCACCTAGGCAGAAATTACCATTTAGGGTGATTTTAAATAGCAAATAGTAATTTACTCTCTTCTAGGTAGGACCTTGTAGGTAATATCAATTGCTCTATTCTCAAACACTGGTCATTCAAGCATATCTTGCGATTTACTGATAGTAGTGCATGCAGAGGGAACGGGACTTTACTTGTAGTAGTGTTGAAGGATCGGAATTACTATCTTCAGGAATAATCTGGCGTAAGCCGAGAAGCTGGATATAAAAAAATCTAATAAAAAGAAATATCTCAGAAAATATTCTAAGATAAAATTGGCAGAATTTAAACTATATATAAATGCCTATTTGATAGGTGATATGAGGAGCAAATAGTCATTCAGAATTCTTTCTTTTCAGTAGTCAAAATTGAAGACCATAATTCATACACAATCTATATTATATAAGTATGCATTTTTATTTTTACAAATTGATATTTGGATTTACATGAATACTCTCATCTCCTCCTCCTAGCCTTTTAAGTGTGCACTCATCGACAAAATACTTACTCGGACATGTTGTTTATATCAAATTAATTAATTTAACTTATAATAATTATAAAAATTAATTACAATATAGACTATTTAATCATGATTAAATCATAAAAGTTTATTTTCAAGAAACATTGCATTCACTAATTTGTAGTAAATATCACGTGCATTTATGTTTAAGCTTCCTTGAGACGGTTTTCTAACCGTAAGGATATGAAATGACCAAAACTATAACGAATGAAAAATTAAATAATTTCAGATGATATATAAAAAAAATCGACCTTTTTCCGAAAAATAGTTCCAATAGCTTATTCGTATAGTGGAAATTTTGGGAATATATAAATACACCTTGGCCTTATATTGATCAGCAAACAAATCTAAGTTAATCAAATAAAAAATTAATGTTGGATAATTGTAAATAACTGATCGAAAACTTTTGCTAATTATTATCATGTCTATATAATATATTAATATGTGATAATTAAAAGTATATGTTATATGGCGTTTGGACTAACTTTTGGATGAAGAATTTAGTTTTCGAGAAAATCACTTCACCTCTCTAAACAAATCAAAATTGATCTTCTTTTTTTTCTCCTGAATTTGTTAGTTAGAAGCGTTTTGGAATTAAATACAACCCAAATTAGCAATAATAACGTGTTTACTATCTTCTTGGTATATCATGCTTTTATTTATTGATTGATTATATGCATTCATTAAGTTAAGTATCAAAATAGAATACTAATGGCATGTGCTAAAACACTTCAACCATTAATTAGTGACGTGTTTAGAAGATAAGAGGGGATCTTAATTAAGAGTTTGGCCTTCCACCAAATACAAGTTGTTTTATATGTCTCTTTCATTTAGTGTAAAATTAATTATTAGACATCGAAGATAAAAGGTGTCGTCGTGCGATCAGTAAGGTATTGGTTCAGGTTGTAAAAAAAATTATTGCAGAAATGCAATAAAATTGTGTACATAAACACTATGATACGATCTTTTCCTAAATTCTGTGTTTAGCAAGAAATTAGTGCATGATAATGTAAATTACATATAAAATAGAAGCAACCAAGATAGTTTTGCATGTAATATAGATAACATGATATTAAGTGAATTTAATCAAACATAAAAATTGGTGCATAAATTCAAAAGTATATTTCATACAAATCTTTATTATTACATAAAAGAAATAATTACATTAGAATAAATATTATATTAAAATGCATGATTATTTATAGTATATATTCTAACACATGGGAATGCCCTTTCTAATAATGTCAAATCTCATTATTTCCAATTTCTCCTAGTGATACCATAGTTGCTTAAAATATTACAATAAGGGATTTTCATTGGCAAAAGTTGATGTCCTAATCACACAAACTAAAACAAACACATGTTTATTAGAACTAATTCAGTTTTAAAACGACAAGATTTTTGTACCTCCATAACCAAAAATTATTGACAAATTAAAAATTGGCAAAAAAATAAAAATAATAGAAACACATCATAGACAAATGATGAGATTCGTTTTTGGAGTGTTTAATTGAAGTATACTTATAATTGAAGTATCATTAGTTTATGCAGGTAAAAAGTTGTAAAAAAGTTCTAAATTGCTTTTATAAGCATACTACTCAACCTTCTTACTACTATTATTAGTTTTTATTTTGATAATTAGTTTAGCATTTCTCGATGTACCTAATACCATTTTAGAGTATATCATTATATACTCTAAGATGGTGATAGTTTTTTTTTAATTGTTTTAGCTAGTTCTTATTTTATTTATGAATGTAAATGGTAGAATATGTCCCTCTCTCACTATTATTATTGATCAAGTATGGTTTCTCTTCCTATTTGTACTATTTCTTTAGAGTATCAATAAAAAATTTACCCAAAGATTCGAGATTGAACTTTGGGTGGTAACCCCCCCCCCCCCCTAAAAGGGATATTAGTGACTAAAAATACAATAAGGAAATCAATAAAAAAATTAATGATATTTTATTTGATGAGAATTAAGTTGAGATGGCAATTTTTTCAGAGTTACGAAACTTGGGTGGTTCCCTCCTCTGAAAAAGAAGGTATATTAATGATTGAAAGTACCACATGAAATTTAGTTAATATAAAGTTTAATGTCATAAAATGTGATTCGACGAATGTCCGATGTGCATGGATATCCGAATTTTGATCATTTAAGTCATGCTCGTAATGCATAAGAAATGGTAAGTGTAATCACTTTAAATTTAAAATAACTTCAGACATGTAGTGCCTAGAGTTATGAATTCACATATCTAGAAATGTCTGAACGTCAGCCATATAGTCATATGTAGCTTCAGACACGATGTATGAAGTTAGGCCTTGACTTAAGACATCGGATGTCTGGAATTACATAAAAATGAATAATATGTAAGAAGAAGAAAAAATAGATATAAGTTAAATAGCGATGTCTGAAGTTATTCGTTGCTTTTTAATTTTTTTAATTTTTTTGCTATGTTCCTTTTACTCCAAATTATGTCATGTGGTTGTAATCACAATGATGGATACATTGTGTGATTGCATGAAACTTTGCTTTAAAAATGAAAAAAAAAAGATCACAACATAACCACAAATTAAACTTTACATGTAAGATGAATGGGACTGGTGATTTGGCTACAAGGTGGCCATGTGTTCACCATTTTTCTTTTGGGCCACATGGTTATTAGGCGGCATCTACATCTGTCGGGCCAGGCCCAATATCACATGCTTGTAGGCTTAATCTTCCCATTTTTGTACATTATAGCCCCTTAACCCAAAAAAAAATAGCCATAAATCTATAGTATATGGATATATGTCTGCAACTATATATAATTAGTGTATAATCTATATGTATTGATTAGGGGCTATAAAATTTTGGCCAACCCAATTATGTGTTGATTTGTATTGATCTGTTCAATGGAATTGAATCAATAATAATAAGAAGTTGGGGTGCTCTACCTCGTGGATCGTCTTTAAGAAAATAAATTTTTGTTCAAAGAGTGTATAATCACATGGATGAGCTCATACTAACTTGTTAATTTGATATCTAAATTCAAGATTTTTTTTGAAAGACATCAATGACGAAGATTCGGAATGATATGATGTCAATTCATATAGAAGAAAATGTTATTTATAGAATGACGTTCTCTCTACTCGAATTTTCTAGTGCAAAAACGTAGTAAGTTTGAGTTGTGTCCCACATTGGTTATAGGATGGAAATTTGGTCTACTTATATATTTTTGGACAGTACTCCTCACCTCATGAGGTAGCTAGTTTTTGGGTTGAGTTCGGTCAAAGGTTTATTCTCTTAGTTGCCATGGTATCACAAACAGTTTCATCTTAATTATTGATATATTCAATATTACAGTCCTATGTTATATTGTTCACGCTTTAATTGACATGTCTGATATTATATTATCCATTCTCTAGTTGGCAGGCCTGAGCATGCGGTGACCAGAGTGTTGAGTTATGTCCCACATCGATTGTGGGATGAGAATTTTATATCCTTATACTTGGATAATTTTTACCTCATGAACTAACTTTTGGGATTAAGTTAAGGCGAAGCTCCTATCTTTAATAAGTAAGTACAGTCTAGACTGTTATCTTTTCTAGAGACGACATTACATGGTTTATACCCTAAAGAGTGAGACAAGCTAGGAATACAAAGAATTAATTAAGTATAACATTCACATGTACAATATATGTTGGTTGAGAGACTTTTTAATAACCTATATACAGGCTACAACAACTATTTGTTGGAATTCGAAGCAATTCATTATCAAGCTCTTCTTCTTCTTCAAAATTAGCTCAGGTGAAAGAAATGAAAGAAATAGAAAGAATTAGCTTATGTTAAGGTATTCAGAAGCTTATATATAACTAAACGTTCATTTTTTTTCTTCATTTATATAGTATAATTTTTTGATGAGCGAAATTCAGTTAAACGTCTTTCTCTCCATATAGTTTTGCCACTGCTTGGACTAATTCAAAGTAGCTAGGTATTAGAAGTCAAAATTGTTGCTTTGGTCACAAGCAACGAGTATGTAATTTTTCTAATTGTATCTATGGAGAAAGAAATTATTTTGCCTTTTTCCTTCCTCTTTTTTTGACCCTTTGTGAGTTAATGATGTCTTTTGGAAAGTCTTTCAAACAATAATTGAAACTTATTCCCTAGTAGAGAGGCCGTGATGCAAAGGGACAAATTTATAGGATGAAGAAGAGTTGAAATTTAGAAAAAAAATGTTTGAAAGTTTCTAATAGTTAATTTAAGAGTAATATAACAAACAGAGAATTAGGTTTCATTTTCCTTATAGGGTAACTTATAGTAGGGTCTAAAACTCTCACGAGAACTATCGGTGTTATAATGCGTATATTCTTTTTCAGGTGTGGAAATAAGATTCTTATTAGTAATAATGTCGTACGATTTGGAGATATATGCTAAGACGTAGACAAAGTAATTCTCTTTTATAATAGAACTGATATTCTCGGCTCACGCGAGTGAAGGACTGATGGTTGATTTAAACTCATATATAGTTTGGGGAATTTAAGCTAATATATAGTTTGGGGAATTTAAGCTCATATATACAAGTAAATTCTCAAGTTTTGTCAGATTAAGTTAATAAACCGTAAAAATATGTAACACTTCACAACAAGTTTCTTATGGCCAAAAAATTAGAGTAATAACATGTTATACCCAATTAAATTGCACTAATAATATAAATATTTTTAAAATTGTCTTGTCTATCAAAACTAGTATTATGCTCGTAAAGCCATGGTATTTGTTTTGAAGGCTTAATCATCCTTAACCCACAGATTATTTATAATCCACTTATTAGGTTTAAGAATAAAAATGAGTTAAAAAAAGAGAGTGGAAAAAGTTTTGAAATTTGGAGGTTATTTCAAAGGTCTCTGAGATTGCCATGTGATTGACCAAAGAGTACGCTATTTCACTATTTAATCATGGGAAATTTCAGCACTAGAAGCTCCTTTTCTAACTATGACAAAGAAAATTTAATAATTTATATATCTTATTAAAAAATAATTTTTCATCCTATTTGTGCAATATAATATGTTGACAAAAGAATTACATTGAACCTCATCCCTCTTACTAGCTTGCTCCACCCCTGGTTCTACTTCCACCATATAGTACTATATCATTAAAATAATATGCATCATATAATTTTAAAGTTTAAACTCATCAAATTTTGAAAGATAGGATGGTGATGAAAAGAGTGACGGATCATTTGGTTTGTAGTAAATGTTTTTATCTTTAAACAAACGTATATTTGTGTTTATGGAAAATTAAATATGATTAATGAGAATTCATATATAAATGATTTTAATTCGTACCGTCATTGTTATTGTTGTTACAAATGCATTTTTTGCTAGCTTGAGAGCAAGAAGTGAAACTAGAATCAAGGGCGGAACTATACAGTTTCAATTACGGATTCAGTCGAACTCAATAACTTTGGCTCAAATTTTATTATTATCTTAAAATATTCATTGAATATTACACATACACACATATATATATTATTAATTTAGAATCCACTAACTTAGAAGTACTAGAATTCCGAACCATTATAAGCTTCATCAAATCCTAATTCCGTCTCTCGTGAGTTCAACTGAACTATGCATGGGTGTATATATACAGGGTTTTGATGTGGCAGGGGCATTTAAGGAAATCAGAAAATGAGGAGGATACTATCCTACTACGTACCTTCATATAGTAGATTAACAAAATCATTTATATAAAATCACACTCATTTGAATCCTCTAATTTTAGATCTTGAATTAACTTTTGCATGCATGTGCCATTGTTTTATATATCTTTTGTTGCACTTCTCAATGAAGATTTTTTCTTGCTTCATTGGTGTTATACAAGCATGACGGGGACTAATGACTTGTATGGTAGGTACTAGGCAACTGGATTTTTGGATGTTCATAGCTTTATTAATTTTGTCTTCAATTCGTACGTAATATACTCTTTCTGTCCCAAAATATTTATCGCATTACGCTTTTGAAGAGTCAAATTATATAAATTTTAATTATCAATTTAAGCTATATTTTTTATCATGTTAATATGAGAAGAATTGCAACTTATAATTTTTTTCATATAGATTTCGAATATCTAAATTTTAATTTTAAAATATTGAATTAATCTAATCTAATTTAACTTTGAAATTTAGTCAAATTAACTTTTAAAAAGAAAAACATGACAAGTATTTTGGGACAGAGGGATATATCATATGCATCCAATAAAAATTATGTTTCTTTATGCAACAATATAATATCTCCTCATTACAAAAAGGTCTAGAATTGACAACAAAACTTTAGCAACAATAAATATTTTGTTGCTAAAAACGCAAATGGCAACAAAACTTTAATAGATTGTCGCTAAAAAAACTAAATGGCAACAACTTATTGTTGTTGCGAAAATTTTTCGCATCAGAGTTTATTGCAACGGCATGCAACAATTTTTATTGTTGCAAATTTTTTTTTTGACAACAACATCCAACATATAACAACAAAAAATGTTGTTGGCAAATATCTTTCATCTTATAGTATAGAAACCTTCAATCTAGTCCTTCAAAATATGCAATAATGAAGTATAGTACTTACATTTAGTATGCAATTTACGAGTCTTATCTTTGTAGTTAATTTCTTCATCAAAATGATCTTAATAACTATATTCCTATAACAAGAAAATTTAAATTCAAGAAAAAGGATCATAGATAAATTTTGGATAAGGGATCTAGGTAGAAATTGCAGAAAAAGGATACCATAAAGGTGGTCTTGAACTTTTGGCCGCTTAATAAATTATTTATAAAATGACCTTTGTTTCCCAGCGGAAATAACTAGTTGTAATATACGCATAAGTTGGTTTTACCTATAAGGCAAGAGTTCGGGCTTTTCAAGAAGTAAAGATTGAAAATACTATAATGCGTTGTCTACTGGGCGGGAGTATCAATTATATTGATTTATGAATAATTAACCAATGTCATACAACTTTTACTTATGAGGGATAACTTGTGACTGATTGAGCATCTTTACTTTATTAAAATGTCTTGGACTCCTATCTCATAGGTCCAAAGTCCAAACTAATATATGCTTACAACTTATGCTCAATCGGTAACAAATGTCCTTTTTTTTAAAAAATTGTTAAATGAGCCAAAAACTCAAGTCCGTCCTTTATGAGTCATTTTTTGCAAATCAACCGATAACTAGGGGTGGAGCTAGCTAGGCAGGGGCGAATTCAGAGTTATTGCATGCATGTTCATGAGAATTCAGTAATTTTTACTTAAATTCTATATATTTATTAAAAATATTCATTAAATATCTATAAATATTTGAATATAAATATAATTATTATTATATATTAATTTCAGATTGCTATAAAAATCGTCAAAGTTTGAATTCCACATTTTCTAGAGAACACAAGATGTTCATGTGAATCTCTTACTAGAAGAATACACGAGACATAGAAGGTCAAAATTAATTTTTTTATATATATATATATATAACACCTTCTCCATCTTAAAAATTGACTAATAAAAAGGGGCAATTCATTTTACCTTTTTGAATTTTTCTGCTATATATATATATATTCTTTTTGTAAAAATACTGACTCCATGTCTCCATCACAATGTGTAACATCACTGTCTTAAATCATAAGTGGCGTGGGGATTTATATCAGACTAGTTTGGATAAGAGTTGAGAGAGAGGAGATGTGGATGGTTCTGAAAATGTCACGTGACAGCCCACATGGCCAATGAAGAAGAGCAAAATAATCCCATGTTAAATATACCTTGGTCTCAGCTAGTCTCGGTTTTTGTCCTTATTATACACAGTTTTATATAGTTGTAGTGTACCTTAATTAGTTTTGTACCCTTATCATAATTGTATAGTTAATCTTCAAATAAAATAAGATTTTAAAAGTAGAATAGGAATAAGATTCTCCTATTATGAAAATATGTAAATTGTATATATAATCTTTCAATTAATGAAAATAATCAAGGGATTATTTCTTTCATGGTATCAAAAGTCTAGGTCAAACAAAAAAAAATTCTCCCAAATTTTATTGTTCCTTGGCCAAGTAGATTCCGAGAGCCTATCCTTGGTTTCCGCGCCTATTTTCCGCTCTCCAATTTTCTCTTCCAAATCCATCTATCACTTTCTGTTCTTTCTTTATGTCTACGTCAAGAAACATGTTTCATCCTGCCCTTGTTGTTTCAAACATCAAGAATCATATCCCTCTAATTCTTGAAATAGAAAACGTCCAATACGCGACGTGGGCCGAGTTGTTCATAATTCACGCTCGTTCGCATCAAGCCATCCATCACATAATCCCCTCGGCTCCTGAAGACACGGAGGTGCCTCAACGCGAGGATGACCCTAAATTATGGACCACACTTGATGCCACCGTCCTTCAGTGGATTTATTCTACTATCTCTACCGACCTATTGCAGACGATTATTGATCAAGACGCTACGGCGATGGCTGCGTGGGATAGGCTGCGTGACATATTCCATGATAATCAAAATTCCAGAGCTGTTACTCTTGAACAAGATTTTTCCCACGTCAACATGGAAAATTTTCCAAACGTTTCAGCTTATTGCAAAAGGTTGAAAGAATTGGCGGACCAACTCCGCAACGTTGGTGCGTCAGTTAGTGAAGATCGTCTTGTTCTACAGATGGTTGCTGGCCTATCCGAGGCCTATAGTGGCGTTGGAACTCTCCTTCGTCAAAGTAATCCTTTTCCGAAGTTCTATCAAGCCCGCTTCATACTTACCTTGGAAGAAGCCGGTTTGGCTAAAAAGGCGGCTACGAGTGCTAGCCCCGTGGTCATGATGACATCTTCAACTACTCCTCCAAATTTTGGTGACAATTCGAACTAAAACCGGTCTCATGGTGGCGGCAAAAATAGTCGAAAAAATAATGGCAAAAATCGCGGGGGCAAATGCGGCGGTTCCGACAATGGTAACGGGGGCCGAAACGGTGGCGGAGGACAATATCCCGGATACAATGGGCCACCGACCCACTGGTCCCAACCTTGGGCCACTGGGTCGTGGGCAGTGGCCCAACAACCTAGTTTCACCGTCGGCAACGACCCAGTTCCAATGGGCTTTCCAGCAGCCTCCTCGACCCAATACCAACTGGGCCAGTAGGTCTTCCCGAAGCAGCACTGGGTCGGGGCAACACGTAGGGGTACTTGGGGCCCGTCCTCCGCAAGCCCATCATGCAGCAGGCCCCACTCAGACCGATATTGAGGCCGCAATGCACACACTTGGTTTGACTCAACCGGACTCAAATTGGTATATGGACATCGGTGCCACTACCCACATGACATCCGATTCAGGTACTCTCTCGTCTTATTCCAATTTGAGCAACCCTCGTGGCATACGTGTTGGTAATGGTAATTATATTCCAATTCGTGGTTATGATCATAAAACTTTGTCTCCCCCCATCCACCCCTTATCTTAAAAATACCCTATATGCCCCCAATTAATTAAAAACTTAGTGTTTGTCCGTAAATTCACTACTGACAATTTCGTGTCTATTGAATTTGATCTGTTTGGTTTCTCTGTGAAGGATTTCAAGACGGGGAGTCCTCTCATGAGGTGTGATAGTATGAGAGATCTTTATCATATCACGCCATGTTCCGATATATCGAGTCAAGCCTTGCCATCAGCATTTGCAGCCCTTGCTCCTTCCTTGTGGCATGCTCGTCTTGGTCATCCGGGGTCGTCTATTTTGTCTTTCTTAGATAAAAATAATTTTATTTCATGTAAGGGTACGCGTAGTACTCCGAATTGTCATTCTTGTTCTTTAGGAAAAATTATTAGGTTGCCATTTGTATAATCGAAATCTCATACTTTAATGTCATTTGATATTATTCATAGCGACTTATGGACGTCTCCTGTTCTTAGTTCTTTGGGTCATCGGTATTATGTTCTCTTTTTGGATGATTATTCTAAATTTTTATGGACTTTTTCCGATAACGAAAAAATCTCAAGTTTTTTCCATCTTCTTAAAATTTAGAGCTTTTATTATAACCCAATTCGAACGAGAAATAAAAATATTCAATGTGATAATGGCAGAGAATATGACAACGGGATGTTTCGGGAATTTTGTGCAATTAATGGGATCAATTTTCGGTTTTCTTGCCCTCATACGTCGTCACAAAAATGGAAAAGCCGAACGCAAAATTCATACCATTAATAACATTATCCGAACTTTACTGATTCATGCTTCCATACCCCTTCGTTTTGGCATCATGCTCTACAAATGGCTACATATGTCCTTAACATTCTTCCTTCCAAAGGTTTGACATATTCTTCCCCTCTTCAAATTTTATATAATAAGACTCATTCGTATTCACATCTTCGGGTCTTTGGGTGCTTATGTTATCCGTTATTTCCGTCTACCACAATTAACAAACTTCAGGGCCGGTCTACTCCGTGTGTGTTTTTGGGTTTTCCGTCTAATCATCGTGGGTACAAATATTTTAATTTATCCTCGAATAAAATCATCATTAGTCGTCATGTAATTTTTTATGAATTCCAATTTCCGTTTGCTAAGGTTAGTACTTCCGTGCCTAGTTCGTATAATTTTTTGGATGATGGTATATTCCCGTATATTATTCACCATTTTGCGGACGTCTTCCGCATCCCAAATCTGCCAGCGAGCCCACTGCCCCGTCACTAGCTACAGTGCCCGCAACTGGGTCTTGTCCAGTTACTGGGCTAGTAACGGTAACTGGGCTAGTGACCCAGCCCATTACCGCCACTGGTCCAATCCCTGTTTCACCATCCCGTTATCGAATTGGGCCAGCAGGCCCACTGCCTGCTGGCCAGTCCGTCCCGAGTCTAGAAAATTCCCAAAATCCGCTCAATTCTTCCCGAGTCATAGACCGGTCACTCGTAGTTAACGGGGTGTTTTTAAACCATAAATGCATTTTAATTCAAAATCTAATATCTAATGTTCTTAAATCACCCTTACCCCGTAATCCTGTGTCTGTATTAAATGATCCGAATTGGAAAATTGCTATGATCGATGAATATAATGCTCTTATTTATAATAAGACGTGGGAGTTGGTGCCCCGTCCATCTGGTATTAGTATTATTAGGTTTATGTGGATTTTTGCTCATAAGGACAATTCAGACGGTTCATTTGCAAGGCATAAGGCTCGGCTTGTGGGTGATAGTAACACTCAGCAGGTTGGTGTGGATTGTGGGGAGACGTTTAGTCCGGTGGTCAAGCCGGCTATCATTCGCACTGTGCTCAGCTTGACTCTTTCGAAAGCATGGCCCATTCGTCAGTTAGATGTGAAGAATGTTTTTTTACATAGTGATCTCAAGGAAACAGTCTATATGCATCAGCCCTTAGGGTTTAGGGATCCCAAATATCCTCATCATGTCTATTTGTTGAAAAAGTCCTTATATGGGCTTAAGCAGTCACCACGGGCCTGGTATAAGAGGATTGCCGACTATGTTTCGACTATTGGGTTCACTCACAACAGGTCAGATAATTCTTTGTTCATATATCGTCGTGGTTCTTCCTTGACTTATATACTATTATATGTGGATGATATTATCTTGACTGCCTCTTCCGATGCCTTACGTCAGTCTATCATGACAATGCTCAGTTCTGAATTTGCTATGAAATACTTGAGACCATTGAGCTATTTTTTGGGGATTGTTGTCACTTGTCATGCCGGTGGATTGTTCTTATCCCACAGGAAGTATGCAGCCGAGATCATTGAGAGGGCTGGGATGTCATCATGTAAGTCCACTTCCACTCCAGTTGATACTAAACCCAAATTGGGTGTTGTAGTTGGCTCCCCTTACCAGGATCCAACCCGATATCGCAGTCTTGCAGGGGCTCTTCAGTATCTTACGTTCGCGAGACCAGATATTACATATGCCATCCAACAGGTGTGTTTGTTTATGCATGATCCCAGGGTTGAACACATGAATGCGTTCAAACGCATTATTCGGTACATCCAGGGAACACTTGACTATGACTTGCATTTATATCCGTCATCGACGTCTACACTTGTCTCATACACTGATGTTGATTGGGGTGGCTGTCCGGACACCAGACGGTCTACGTCTGGCTATTGTATGTTTCTTGGCAATAACTTGGTCTCATGGTCTGCGAAACGTCAGTCGACTTTGTCCTGCTCCAGTGCCTAGGCCTAGTATTGAGGGGTAGCTAATGTGGTCTCGGAATCATGTTGGTTACGTAATTTGTTGTTAGAGCTTTATTGTCCTATTCAGAAAGTGACCTTGGTTTATTGTGATAATAGTAGTGCCATCTATCTTTCGGGTAATCCGGTTCAGAAGCAGCGCACTAAACATATCGAGATGGACATTCACTTTGTGCGAAAAGGTTGCTCGTGGTCAAGTACGCGTCTGCCATGTCCCTTCCAGGTATCAAATTGCAGACATCTTTACAAATGGTCTTCCATCGGTCATTTTTGAAGATTTTCGAGACAGTCTCAGCGTCCGAAGACCGCCCGCTATGACTGCGGGGGTGTGTTAAATATACCAAATATACATAAGATATACACGTTATGCATGTGTATATCCTATGTATATTTGGCCTCGGGTAGTCTCGGTTTTTGTCCTTATTGTACACGGTTTTGTATAGTTATAGTGTATCTTAATTAGTCTTGTATTATTACCATAATTGTATAATTAATCTCCAAATATAATAAGATTTTAGGAGTAGAATAGTAATATGATTCTCCTATTATGGAAATATGTAAATTGTATATATAGTCTTTCAATTAATGAAAATAATTCAGGGATTATTTATTTTCTCCCATGATTTGTTTTCTTGAATCTGTGACTATGGTGGGACTCAATTTCCATGTTGCAGAGAAATGGAATCCTTCACTAAAACTTTGTTTCTGTCTATGATTTATCTTCTGGCTAACTCCTGACTTTTCCCTTTCTCTCACCTGTCCTTTATCTTTCTTCTCTTAAGATGTATTCAATATCATGATTTACCTCCTTCACAGACCTGTTGGACCGGGGTGTGGGGGCTCCTGGGGTGGGAGATTCCACCTTTTGGAGCAAAGATGTATTCAATATCCATTTATTTTATACGATGGTATTTGATTGGACAATGAGCCTTAAAAAAGAAAATTAGAACTTATTATTGTAGCTAAAATAATTTTAAAATATTTTTAACGTGATGTGATATTATCCGTTTTAAGTCAAACTTACACGATTTTTTCCAAAAAGTCTCACACCTCAACAATTTCCACCTCAAAACTAATTAATTTTCGAACAAACCAGCCATCACCAAAATTTTATGGGTTTATCCGGAGATTACTTGTGCACCATCCATATCAACCGAGCTAGTATTAATGGTCACCAAAGCCGACATATACTTCTTTTTGTGTATACACATCTTCAAATTAGAGGTAAATATAGTAAATTGGCTTGTGTACGGACAAAGACAATCACAACCCACGCCATCAGTTTGTCATCTGCATACTCGTCACGCCGAGCACCATTGGATTCAATACCAATTGTTGGACTAAAATAAGCCAAAAATAATATTAACATAGTATGATATTGTTCATTTTGGTCAAATCTAAACGAATTTTCGGAAAAGAGCTCACACCATTAAAAATATCATACACCTTATATGTAGCGAACTTTTATTTTAACTACTATGGTGAGACTTTGTAACATGACCTAACACTTATAATCTTAAACTGTCCTGACATTTATATGACTATATTTGATAAGCATATAATTGATAATCTGATAAATTATAAATGATAATATATAAACCTTCTATTATATATTAAAATTTATTAATGATATAAACTATTTTATACCATCAATGTATATAAGTGTTAAATCTATAAAAGAATACTATCACGATTAAAATAAGAAATTTAAAGTTATAATACTTCATCATATTACATTATATTATATATTTTCTATAACAATATTTCGTTACAGTAGTCAAAGAGTATTTAAACAAACAACATTGTTATAGAAAAATTTAACCGTATCCAATCATTCAATACATTGATGATGGAGATAGGACTTTCACCGCAAAGAATTCATCATTTATTATATCTATATATATAATAATACTTAATCTTATAAATATAGCGTGAATTTCCGACAAGATATATAGAAAAACCCTTTCTTTCTCTCTAGCTCGACTCATGAGTACGTGGATGAAATTAATAAATCTCTCTTTATATCTCTTCTCTCTTATAATAATTCTTTTGTTTGCCATATATATGCCAATTTCATAAATGATGTACTCCCTCTTAAATGTTATACTAATTAATATAAGAATAAAATAATAATTTTATCTTGATTAAACAAAATAATAAATATTTTAAGACATATATTTTTAATAAAAATGAAAAATATTTGTAGACGGAGTATATAGAATATGTTAATTTCGCCTCCATGGACCTGAGTCCTATCTTATTTCCCACCCACTCCCAAGAAAAAGGAAGAAAAAAAAAATGGGTCCTCCGGGGCATAGTCCAGTGGCAAAGTCTGGCGCTATAAGGCGCTCTGGCATGGGACAGCGTGGGTTCGATTCCCCGCAAGCACGAAGAAACTCTGCATGTTGGGGAGTTTGACCTTGTCTCATTGATCAGTTGTACGCTCCCAGAAAAATTGGCCACCGGAGCACATCCCGCATTTTACCTGGTAATAGTGTTGAAGGACCGGTCCTATTACCTCCAGGACGTCTGGGTAATACCAGTGAAGTAGTCAGGCGCAAGGCTGGAAACCTGGATTATCAAAAAAAAAAAAAAAAGGAAGAAAAATGGGATGTATTTCTGATAGTTCTGAACTCTAGGACCATAACTATTTCATACTTCATTACTACTATCTGAAAATGGAAAATTGACTAGTCTTGAACTTCCAAAAATAGAAAATTAAAAATATAGTTAAACTTCTTTATAATAGTAATATTTTGTTATAATGATCAAGCTTTTTTCAGAATCAATTTTTTATATTATATTATATTATATTATATTATATTTTTTTATAATAACATTTTTATATGACGGTCAAAGGATATTTAAACAAATGAAGTTCAATCTTATATATAGTGTGAATTTCTGATAAAAAAATACGGATGAATCTTATATAGTGTAAATAAATCTCTCTTTTCTCTTATATTTCTTTTATTTGTTTCAAGAAACTGCAATGGCACATGAAAGACAGAAGGGTGCTCCAATTTATGGTGTCTTTATATTATAAAAGCTTGAAATAGTATGGTAAGGGGTACGGTTCACAAAGTTATAAGAGAAAAACTCCAAACACAATGTTCATTTGTCAGATTTTCATCTGAACAAACTTGTTGATTGGTTCCCTTCCTTCACAGAAAACATAGCAAATTGAAATGCATAAAATTAAACTCAGTATCTTTAATTGTTTTTGTTGTATCTACGTACTCTTTTCACATGTCCATGCAATAATTCATATTCTTACAAATATTGTCATGTACAACGAAAGTTAGTACGGAGATAAAAATTGATCATGAAAATATTGTCAATAATATATATATATATATATATGCAGTTTGTAATGGTCAACCATGTATATTCAACATATAATAAGTATATAATAAAGATATAATCAATATATAATATAGACACTTATTAATTATTATACACAAATTATACAGGCTAAATTTTATATATGAAATAAAAATTAGATTCATGCCATGGAAGGCATAGATTCAATTTCAAACATCCAAGTCTCCAAAATCTCTCAATATTGGTTACTCATTAACAAACCTGTCCATCCTTTGAGATATATTATTATATATCTATGAAAAAAACCACATGATGAACTATAAAGTATAAGTTTTTTTATAATATGGTATTAATCTCACTTGTCAGTTCATGGGGTTCATTGTATTCCTTTGTATTTGGAAAAATCTAAAAAACATAAAAGAAAAAGAAAAAAAGAAAAAATATTGTATGGGCATCATCAGAAATCAGATATAGTAATTAAAAGTTACTCAAGAAAGAGAATTTTCCTCATGTCTTGGCATTGAACATTTTTGTCCTTATTAATTGCTTTTTTATATATATGGTCCAATATGTTTGCCATTGGTCATTCTGTTGTTGTTCAGAAAGACCCCTTTGGATTCAGTTCTTACCTAAAACAATTGTATATAAATTTAAAATTTTGTGATTGGCATATTGTAATGTACCTGGAATAATGACATGTTAGATCAAATGATATGTCAGATAGTGCTATCATTGGACCTGTATACGAGTTATCTATTAGTGCCTTAAGGTTATTTTAAATGTCTTGATTTCATTAAGAACGTACGAAGTTTAAAAATACATAATTCATTTTTAAAAAATTATGATTTTAAATTAAATATGTGTATATGATATTTGTAGCATCTCGTGAATCTATATGAAATAGATACTATATGGAAATTAAATGAAGAACTATCTTCTTGTAGCGGAATCTGGATCAAACTGTGATTACAATCACTGATGGCGATGAACCTCCTATACCACAATCTAAACTCTAATATTTATGCGGTAGAGAATAGAGTGCGGAAAAACAGCGAGGATTCTATCTCTCTCTATGTTAATCATACTCTTTTTTTTTTTGTTGACGAAGGAGCCCGCAGCCGCTACTCTTTCGAGTGCGCACAGGGTAAACCCCGAACTGACGCAATAACCTGCAAACCACGTCAGCCGATTAACCACACTTGGCAAGCCATGTGTGACTGACTCAACCAAGAAGGTTTATGCAGGGGATCGAACTCGTGACCTTGAGGTCCCGCGCTCTACTGCTACACCAACTTGGCTACCCTTGCGGGTGTTAATCATACACTCTTAAGTGTACTTATATAGGAGAGAGTAGGATTAACAGTGATTATTAAAATTGTATCCACTCTAGTGAGCTTTTAGATCACCCCTTATGGGTAGACTTTTATTACCGACAATATCAAAAATATCCTTTGAATCTTTGTGATCTTAAACATGTTAGTATATATCATTATTATAAAAAGAGTGTCGTTAAAGATTAAAAAGATAAAATGGCTTGCAACATGAACTTCAAGCAGCAATGCCTACGTGCAAAAAAAAAATTAAAAACCAAGTACATGTAGCAGTGTCCAAATAGGTTACCCGTGGAATTTTTTTGTGTAATCCTTTTCCAAAAAATTGGTACCTGTTTTTCTGGGCCAATAACCAAAGTTGGGGGCCCAATAACCCAATAATGCCAGAGGATGAATGGTCCAGTCCCATAAGAATCAAGAAATCCAACCTTGGTACAGTTTGGATCTATATATAGACAATATAATGTCTGGAGTATAAAGGTTGACTATCCCATTACAGAAATCCCATGAGCAAGAAGAGCTGCAATTATGTAGCTTTATAGAATGGTTGTTGTAGTATTAACACTTTAATATGCCAATCATTTTGTGTTCAATTTTGGTACAGTTTCGGTCATGATATTCGTTGTCACGCTCAATGACCCGCTTTTGTTGGTAAGTTAATACTACAACAATAACTAGGTTCATAGGCAAATAGTTATAGATATTGTGGACAAAAGCTACAGTGTTCACGTCGAGACATAACTTACATTGTAGATCCGACCCTGAATATGATGAAGCTATTTGGCATTGTTAAATATGGTAAAGAACTCACATAATTGCAGTTGATTCACACAACTGAGAATTGAGGCAGACAATCTCATGCTCACAGACCAAACACAGACAGTTGCAAATTGAAAAATCTCTTTTACTAAATCAAAGTTCCGATCGTTTTGTGCAACATCAATACAACAACAACTATGCCTCAATCCCTAGCAAGTCGGGTTCGGCTATATGAATCATCGATCAATGTCCATGTCACTCCATTTATGTTTTGAGCAACATCAATGGAAATAATATATTTCTTATATCTCATAAGTGGCTTACAAAATGCACATGTGACTACCAGTGGAGACTAAAATCCAGCACTCACATTGAATTAAGCCCATTAGCCTGAAGAAAACCAGCTCTACTCATCATCTGATGGTAGAGTGGGACTCTTTGAGCAGACGTCCTTTGCATGAAGTTCCAACATTTTCTTCTCGGGATTACACAGACCTAAAGGATAAAACGAATGAAACACCGGTATCAGATAGTTGGCCAACAAGGAGAAATATCGTCAACGTCTGAAATCTTATCAAACTTTCAATGACATCTAGCAACAAAAAACATTTAGCCAATGTATGTGTTAGCCTTGAACATAATCATATTAAAAGATTGTTACTTCCACCACCACTAATATATTTCACAAGATAGTAGTACATGTTAGTTATTCTTTATAGCAATATGGTAACGCGTGTAGGAAATAGACCAAAAGAAACAGTTTTTCATCTGCATGAAGTTCCAACGTTTTCTTCTCGAGATTAGACAGACCTAAAAGGATAAAATGAATGAAACATCGGTATCAGATGGTTGGCAAGAACAATGTGAGAAATATTGTCAATGTCTGAAATCTTATCAAACTTCCAATGAAATCTAGATGGTTCAGTAGTGTGTTAATCGCACCAGATAAAAGTAATGCTTATGGAAAAGGCGTTATGCTCATAGAAATTTAGAAACACCATTAGGAGTTTCGTAGATTCTGGGATGAGCAATGTGCAGGCGGAATACATAGATCAATTATCAAGAAACCAAGTGTCGAAATGCAACAATAAACAAATAGGCAATGTATTTGTGAGCCTTGAAACATAATCACATTATAAGATTGTTACTTCCACCATTCACTAGTAGTACATGTTGGATATTCTTTGTGGCAATAATTCTTTTGACAACTGATATTCTTTATAGCAATATGTGTACCACATGTAGAAATGGACAACATGAAACAGTTTTTCATCTGCAATGCATTACGTTCATCATCTAGGATGCACCTACAGGAAAAACAGTACTCCCTCCGTTTCAATTCAAGTGACTTACTTTCCTTTTTTACTCTGTTTGAAAAAGAATGCCTCTCTATATGATAATTATTTGACTTCAACATTCTACATGATGTTTAAGATCATAAGATTCAATTCAAAGGGCATTTTGGTATATTACACACATCTATAGTTTATGACCACAAGATTCAAAAGTCTCACATATATTCTTAAAATCCGTGCCTAGTCAAACCGAGACACTTACATTGAAACGGAGGAAGTATTTGCTATTGTTCCAACACAAAGTAAATACCGCGAGAGCATATGCTAATGGTGTTCTTAATGAAAGATTGAGGGATAGACCTGAACACTTTGGAATATCCCACACAGCAATAGATGAAGCTGTACACTCTGGTTCACATAGTTGCTTATTGTTCTCATGATTGACATTCATTGCAAGCATCCAGGCTCCAATGGTAACATCCTCATTGCTAAACATTCGGAAACTGAGAATTCACAGGAAAAGGAGATAACTAACGAGCTATCACTCTTGACTAGAAATAAGCAGATAAAAGACTCGACAAAATAAAGAAATGAACCGCAGAAACAGTGTGATGTGAAATGATATCCAGAAACAGTGTGATGTGAAATGATATCCAGAAACAGTGTTACGTGAAAGGATATATCCAGCTTTTTACCACAAGGATCTCTTGTTAAATCTAGTTTTTGAATCTTCCAAATGCTCAATATTCTCAACTTGAAGAAAATTAAGAGCAATTTCTTGTTGCTGAAATGTACTGAAAAATGTCTATCTTTGAAAATTTTAGTTTTACAGAAAAATCATTTCAGCACGTCAAAGAAGTTGCCGAGACAGCCTCTTTTCCCCCGATATTATAACGATACTTAACTTCCGATTAGTAACCTTAGCTTAGATTAAGCTACTCCATCAGTTACACTTTGTTGGGTGACAAAAATTACTTCAGAACAGATGAGTGACAGTAATAATCGAATAAACCACACTTGCCTGTTGTTCCTAAGGGCAACCAAACTTGCAACAACATCAGCAGAAAGAGCATAAATAGGACCATATGCATGCAGGAAATACTCCTTCCCCAGGATAGATGAAAGTGGTTCATACCTATAGCAAATGAGACAATACTGAAGATAAGAACAATAATCCTGATAATAGACAACACAATTTTTCTTCACATTTAGTCATTGGTAAGTATTCATCTACATCTTCTAATCCTCACCATTATCACAAGCTTCACAGCATCTATCAACAGGCATAAGCTGCTAACGATAATTTTTTGGTGGGTTGCTAATGATCATTGTGTTCTCAAATAAAAATAAATAAATACAAGGGGGAAGAATATGTCAAACAAGAATCAGAACTTCAGAAGTACAATTTTGGAAACGAGTTTGGGCATCTTCTTTTAAGGGACATCATGTTAGTTATTATTATTTGTGCATTTTATAAGTCGAATTTGGGAGGTGCGAATCAATTCTACCGAAGGAAATACAGAGAGTAAGTTGTAATCCTAATGACTTCCAGTACCGAATTAGTTTTATTAAGAAAATCATATTTGAACTCCCATCTTAAAGTCCTGCCAAGTAAAATTTAGGATATTCAACTTTGAATGCTCTTCACACGTTTAGAGAAAATAAACTTGACAAAATTATCTTGCCAATTATATCAGCATATAGGAAACTCCTGTAACACTAACCATTTGAGCTTGGGATCGGTGAAAACTGGACCCTTTTTCATGCATCCAAGGTATGTCTGTGACTGAGACCGCTCTTTGGCCAAGAGCAATGAAAGGCGATCTGTTAATGGAATATCAAAGCAACACGAGTTCATTAATTATTACAGTAGCACAGTAATCATAACACACAGTCCTAGATTAAAGAAAATAACAATAAGAATAACAAAGCTTCACAATTCCAGCTACCTGGCCGTAAATATATGTCATCATCAGCTTTAACATAGAACTCGGAATCATAAAGTGCATAGGCAGCCTTGAAAAAAGCTAAGCTGTAAAGAAAGCATCTTGGCGTAAGTGTAGATCGCAAACAGACGGAACTAACAAATAATAAATGTCAGAACTAACGTTTTGTATGGGAGCTTACTGTACTCTTCTTCGATGTCTAATAGTACAAAATCATCATATTCTGCTACCTCTTTCTTAAGCGCTGACATCTTGGATTTATCACTTGTTCTACCAATAACAAATCTAAAAGCCAAGCCAGTCGCTTCTTCTAATCTGCAACATTCATTTAGCTGGTTCAGTAAAATATCGTCAAGCATAATTCAGAAATACTGGATAGTAGAACTACATATAAAAATAGTTCGATCAACTGCATATACACATATGTAGGCATGGTTATTGCAAAAAATTAATGTATTTTTTCTAAAAAACTCAAGAGGAAGAGTTGAATAGGGGAATGTATTAATATTTTTTTTGAGAAATTATTTATTTATTTTGAGAAATTAATCTGGATGTCAGTCATTCATGCTACAAGTGTCTGCAGAGTTATCAGTTAAACAAAAAAACAACTTTCCGCCCAAGAAGTGCCTGATGTATTTACTCTCCCAACTTCTTCCATCTACAGTAAGCATTAAGTCCCATTCCATTCCATTTTCGCGTGCTTTCTACAAACGACTAATCTACATCAGAGTCAATTCCCAATAAGTTCTTGCCGGTCAAGTTTCAGGACACAGTCAGATCAAATAGCCAGCATGTGACAAATGATTCGAAGAACATGAAACTATTTGAAATAGATTTTCATTATGGTTAGAAAGACAAGAAGCTATGTAGTAAGTACTCCCATCATATACTGCTGATTTTCAAAAATTATTTAAAATGTAACATTTTTTAATAAATGTGGTGTCTGAGCCGGCTTATGCATACCTCTACTGATTCTACGAGGTAGGTATCTGCTACATCCACCAGCACATGTATAGTTGCACATATGAGAAGAAATCACGTAGTATAACTCTGTCATTTTACAACAACAACAATAACAACGTACTCAGTGTAATCCCACAAGTGGGGTCTGGGGAGAGTAGAGTGTACGTAGTAGGCCTTACCCCTACCATGAGAGGTAGGGAAGGGAGGTTGTTTCCAATAGACCCTCGGCTTAAAGAAAGGAAACCAAAGCAATCCGCAAATGGAGGTAATAGATGTAGAGAAGTCTAAAGCAAACTGCTTAATAAAGCATGGTAAAACAGTCCGAAAAAAATAACAATAAAGTAGGTGCAAAACACCACCGGTAATACATAAACCAAACGACAAGAAACTACAAGAGTAAGCTCAACTACCTACTAGCCTTCTACCCTGCCATTTTATAACAATAATATCTATTAGCCTAACTCAACCCCAAAGCTAGCTCATAGGGTGAGGATTGTCCAAGACCATATAAGGAGATCAATTACTCATCCCATATCCTATATAGGACTCTTAACACTCACCCGCACACCCAGATCTCGTTAACTAAAGCGTGGACAATATAATATGGGGCCCAACATCGGTGAACAAAGAATTGGGATGAGTCTGACACTGATATCATGTTAATAATAGATCTAATCAACCTCAAAAATTAGCTCATAGGGTGAAGATTGTCCAAGACCTACCCATCCATATCCGATGTGAGACACTTAACAATATAAACCACATACCGTAAGTATTCCTACTGCAACATTGTCCTTAACATACTAAGTATTCCTACTGCAACACTGTCCCTAAAGCTACATAAACTCAAAGAACCTGCCTTTTTTGTTTTCAGAAAGAAAATGAAGCTACCTTAGGCTTATCAATCAGTCAATCAACAACCCCTCACTCGAAATAAAGGTCCTGCTCTATTTTGATCCAATAGCAGCAAGTTAAGATCTGAAACTAAAATCTGACACAATATCCTCTACATAAATGAAGTACCCCTCCGTCCCAATTTAAGTGTCTTACTTTTTTTTTTGGCATGTCCCAAAAAAGAGTGTCATTTTAGTAAGTTAACAATTCAAACATACTACATACCAAGTTTATAACTACAAGATTCAAATGACATTTTAGTACATTATACACATCTAATTTAGGACCATAAGATTCAAAAGTCTTTCTTTATTTTCTTAAACTCCGTGTCTAGTCAAACTAACACACTTAAATTGGAACGGAGGTAGTATGAATTAAAGAATATTTACATTTAGATAGATAAAAAAAAGGCAATACTTTTGAAGCCCATTGTGATCGTTATTACTTATACACCCTATTCAGTATTATTTTTATACCTAGTAAGTTATGGCATTAACAATACATGTATTATTCATAATCTAATATAACTTATTCAGTACTATTTAGAAATTATGCAATGCATGTCATTTAATACGACAAATCAAACCGTCGACAAAAAATAATGTCAACCCAACTAATCTCAGCATTACTAATAATATCAGCATAACTAATCTCAGCATTAGAGAAAAAGGGTATACTTTTGAAGCCCATTGTGATCGGATGGAAACCAAGTCCGCCGCAACGACTGTCGTCGACCAACCGACCCGAACCCGGTTTGAATTCCAACAAAACCCATAACTTTATGCCTCTTATACCCTCCATCAATAAGCCCACTTTCTCCATTTCCACTACTTACAGTTCTATCCCAAGCAACAGATACAGATCTGGGTTTAGCATATTTACAGTTGTACCCTCCTAAAATCCTCTTCGAAATCATAGTAAACCCGAAAATAAACCCGGATAAACCGATAAGAAAACATAGGGTTATGATTGTTGATCTACGGGAGTTGTAATAGTATGATCGGGCAGTGAAATTTTTTTGGTTTGAAGGCATTTTTAGGCTAATGGATACTTGAAAAAATGAAAAAATATCAAGATTGGGTAACGTTAGACATAGGTTCAAAATAGGGAAAAAAACTAACACTTTTAATTTTCGTTAAATATTTATAAAAAGTTTTATCAAATGCTAAATATACAACACAAAACTTACCATGGACACTAAAAAGATGATTTAATGTAAGTGTATTGCTTTATTTTTATGGTATATCTCTAAAAACGTTATCTTTCTATATTTAGTAAGTTAATAATTTAAACATTTTAGGTGATAAATTTATAATGATAAGATTCAAATGATATTTTAATACACCATTCATATCTTTAATTTAGAATTACATGATTTAAAAGTCTCTTTATTTCTTAAATTTCGTGTCTAGTCAAATTAAGACATTTAAATTGGAACGTAAGGAATATAAAAAATAAGAGAAATTACACATCAAAAACTGCATCAAACTCTAAACAACAACATATCCAGATTAGTCTCATAAGGTGGGGGTCTGGGAAGGGTAGAAATAAAATAAAAATAACATAAACTACAAAAAATGTATCTCTAAGTGTTAGTTTCCGCTAATTTCTTTTATAATAATTTATGTCAAATTTAATAGACATAGTTTGAAAAATATTTGACGGAGACTAAAAGTGTTAATTTTTGACAAAATTTAAAAGACCAAAATTGTTTAATACATAATTAAGGAACTATTTAGAACATAATCATTTTTGTCATTTTCTCTTGAGAAAAATTATTTAAATAATTAAAATTATGTTTGAATATGAAAATACAACATTAGTGAAGAAGTAGAATATACATAGAGCATGTTTGAATGAACTCGGCCTTGTAATTTTGTGACTGGAAATTTTAAAAATTTTAAAACTTGCTTTTCAAACCTTAAATACAAATTTTAAGTTTGAAGTTAAAATAATGACCTAAATTAATAAATAAATATTTAATATTTAATACAATCGCTAAATATTATGTGTGGACAAATTGGTGATATTATATGAAAATATGAGCAATTAGGGATTGTTTGGTTGCTGAATACGAAAAGAGGTACTCATGTATTAAAAATTAACAAAATTAATATCATATATTTGTTTTTAAACTGTTTTCTATAAAATACATCACATCAATCACAATGTATGTGTTGAGATAAATTTGCTTGATCCTCAACTAAGAATGGCCGAGTCGGGCCAACGCATATACGAACTTCAAGCCCGAATTTGATCTCAGGCCAAACATGAACTCATTTTGCTCTCCAAGCCCATTTGAGCCCGTTTCGGATTCAGATGCATCTTTCATCCCCACTGTATTAGGATAAAAATTCCAGAAATATTTTATTTGAATACCGATATTTAATTTATATTTAGTTTTTAAATTTGTCTGTGTATCTCCCATTTCAGAATACTTCAAACATTTATATCTGAACAAACCTAACGTCAAATAAAAATATTTGAACTTCGGCCATATAAATCTTAATACATTTTGTTTGAAGTTAAATTTTATAAAAAATTAACTTCAAACACTATATGTCTGAGTTTATATGAAGTTATTTAGTCATGGATAAATGTATAGAAAATATAAACTTAGAACATAAGTTAGCGATGCCAAAACTGAATATGTATGCACTTTTCCAATTTTCCCAGGTATGCATGTCCGAATTTTGATCAAGAAATTGCATAGTTTGCTCTTTAAATCGGCGGTCTTTTAATTTTTGCCTATGCCTTATGGGACATAAGTTCTTTACGAAATTCGGCACAACTTATATGAAATCCCGCAAAGATTCCATTTGAGGGGAGAAAACTAAATACAGAACAAAAGTGCAAATGAGCCGAGTCGGGCCAGCAAGAACAACAACTTCAAGCCCGAACTTGATGCTAGGCCCAAACATGGAGTCGTTTAGCTCTCTTTCCGAGCCCATTTGGGCCCGTCACTGATTCGCACTTTTTCGATCCCCATTTCTACTACTAGGGTCTCCACACCCGAACTTCACTTCCTTTTGCTTTTAGTTTCCTTCTCATGGCTTCCCCAAACCCTCACAGCTCGCCGCCTCCCGTCGCCGTTGACCAGCGCCGCCTGCAATTTACTTCGGTCGATTTACCTATCTCTCCGCCAGTAAGTATCTCTTTCCTCGCTGTTGCACAGAAGTAGTGTACTATGATTTCAACTTTATCGGTTCTGAATTTTAGAATGACGACTTCAAGTGATAGTAACTGTGTTCTAAATCTAATATTTGTACATATTTAATGAATTTGTTAACACAAATACTACACTATTTGAGCAAAAGCCTAGCTTCGCCTCTGCTTGCACGTCGATTTTGTGAAAGAAGGAAATGAATGAGCATTTTTAAGAGGAGAAGTTCTGTATATAATGAATCAGCTAGTCTTTTGAGTCGATGTTGAAAGAAAAAAGTTGTTGTTTTTATGCTTAGTGTATTTGCTTAGTCTGTTTAGTTAATCTGTGTCCTATCCTTTTGCTGACAGGCGTCGAATTAGAACAACTGATGATTCATGAAAGCTTAGTTTAAAGTGATGAATTTGTGATTATATGTTGAGTCTATTCGGGCTACGATAAAAAAAGTATTAGATTAAAAAAAACATTAAGTTCGATAGTCGGGGAGTGAAAACAAATTCCTTTTTGTTTAACTTATCCGGTATCTGAAGCACAGTGACCCTAGTAATCTCTATTCGAGCTGGATAGACTAATATGGGTGAATCGCAGTCCACCAAGAAGTTCTTCATTCCCAGAATAACTAAAATAAGCTTTGAGATGGAACATTAAAAACTTAAGATGCCAAGTGTTTTTTCATAGAAGCTACTGCAGTACACATTTGATATGGTATGTTTCTTTATGATTTCCATCTTGCTGAGCCGTGGGAGTAATACACTGAAGCATGTACGAATATAAGCACAATTTAGATGTCATCAATCAGTTTATAAATCAGACTGTGTTGCTGACGAAGACTAATATAGTGAATTTACAAAGAATACTTATCTCTGAGAAGTACAAAAGAAACAATGTGTTGCAACTTGCAACTAGTGATTTGTCAAGCTTGATCCTTGCTTAGACAAAACTTCCAGCCTAACTCTTTGAAGTACCCGATTATAGTATATCTAGTGCTTGACAAGGTACTATACAATACTATGTATCCACTTTAAAATATGCCTGCAGCTTCCATTTCTTGTATATGGCGTTAAATTGTAGGATCTTCCTTGAGGCTCGTTTTTGCAAAAGATAATGACCCGTTGTTGATGATATTTCATTTTATGAATTTGTATTTGTTATCGACATACCACTGAGTATGCTGTTGTTTGTTATTATCGACATACAGTGGTGTTATTGAGACATATAAAGAGCTCAAAGTTGAACGTACTTACTTTTGGAATTAACTGACTTGTGTGATTTCATGTTAAATGTTTTACGTGCATCAGCTGCGTTGGATTTCCTTCATTGATTCATATTTGTAAACTGGTTGCTTTTATTTAGACGGCAGATGCTATTCCTGAGGGTATTGTGGATATAACCAGTCTGACTGAAGGAAGCACAGGCGAGAAACGAAAAAGAGAAGGAAGATTAAGATCTAGAGTTTGGCAACACTTCACGAAGCTAATAAAGGAGGATGGAACTTGTGACAAATGCAAGTGTAATCATTGCCATAAACTTTTCACTTCTTCGACCCGAAGTGGAACGACTCATTTGCTTCGTCATATAAGCGAAGGAATATGTCCGGTATTTAAGAAAGTCAAAAAGGAAAACTCACCAACAGTTTTCAGCTATATGGGCGGTAGCATAGACCGAAAAGTTGGTATTAACCCTTGGAAGTTTGATCAAGAACTAGGTCAACCTTCTTTCGAACAGTCAATTGATGCACATGATGACTTGTTAAACCCAATGGGGTTAGATGATATTGAACGTCAAACATGTACCACGTCAGAAGGTGACTATGGTGGGGGCCACACATCAATGCCTGTATTTTCTAAACTTCCTCAACAACCTGCTGTGAAGTCCCATCCTATTTCAGAACCATGGATGACTGAGTTAAGGGCTTGTGTAGGTAAACTCGTTGAACTCACAAATGAACGAGTGTCAACAAAGCCTAGCATGGATAATAATAATAAGACTTGTGTGGCTGTTAGTACCCCCGATCTCTCTATTGCTTCTGCTGTGAAGTGCTTGAATGAGATGGAGGATATTCCACAATCAAGTGCAATGTATTTAGATGCTTTGGATATCGTACGGGATCCAGAAGAAAGAGAGTGTTTCATTTGTTTAAACCCAGAGCCTCGTAGGAGATGGCTGCAAAGGATGTTACACCGTCGTTTTCCCTTACGCTATAGCAACAATGTTTGACCAACTGTAAGTAATCAACTATCAATTGCTAAAAAAACAATCAGCTTGTGGAGGATCATAGCACTTACTAAAGAACAAGGGAGATATCATTTGACAACCGCGCAAGTTTTTTCATGAACACTTTTTTAGTTCAAAGAAGTGTTTGAACACTTTTTTAGTTCAAAGAAGTGTTTTCATTCCAGCGACGTTACAATACAGAAGACCGATTCGAAGTGAGAATGATATCAAGCTTTAGTTATTGACATATTGCCATGAGCTGTGTACTGTACAATTTCTGTTGTTTCAGATAAGGATTCCATACTAGAAAAAGGAAAATATTGGCAAGCTTAAAGAGTGTGCAATTGAATATCAGAATATCATGGGTTATTCACTTTCCTTATTTCCTTTTTCATACTGCTTTGAATTGCTTGTCCTTTTGCGGGAAGGTCTATCGGAAACACCTCTCTACCTCCCAAGGTAGGGGAAGATCTGCTTTGTGGGATTTCACTAGGTTGTTGTTGTTGAAATGTGATGAGAATCTTATTAAAGAACAGCACTTACAGAGTGCAATAAAATGTGCAATATGCATCTGAGTATACTGGTTACATGTGAAAAATATTGAGTAAACTAATCATTCTATCTACTTCCTATACATTTTCATTTTTACACAAAATGGCTAAGAGATAAACATTCTATGCTTTAAGGTACAGATAGTTTACTTTTTAGTTTCAACGATCTCTGATTTCTTTCTTTCACATTTTTTTTAACTTAATAAAAGCTCATGTAAAGCCAAAATGAGAAGAAGGGGAGGAGAGGAGGACAATCACATATTAATTTTTGTTTTCTTGTCTTCTCTATGTTTTCTATTAAATTCCTTATATGAATACCTTCTTTTAATTTAAAGTGGGGTCAATCCATTTTGTAACCCTTTGCAAATTTATTTTCAATTTTATGTTTTTGCTTACAAGATTTCTTTATTTTTACACATAAAAGATATAAAGATGACGTAAGATTTTTACAGAGTTATTTTCTTATGTTAAACTATAAAGGTATGTTTACCCAATTTCATCCAAAAGGGAAAATATTGTGGAAAAGTCTACTCCTTTCATCCCAATTTATGTGATATTAATACTATTTAACTGTGCATAAAATTTAAGAAATAAAAAAAATGAAATATGTGGTCTAAAACAAACGTTAGACTTTTGTGTCATTCTGTAGCCACATAAATTGAAATTCAAAGTTAAATTATTTTAAATATAGAAATGTTAAATTTTCTTTGGATAGACTGAAAATGAAAGTGTGAACACATAAACTGGGATTAAAAATAAGTTTGACGACATTTTAGAAAACTAAATATTTAAAATTTAGTGTGAATTCTCACATTTATATATTGAAAAATACGTAAACATACTAAAAAATGTAACAAGTTTCATACTTATTATGATTTCCAAAATTATTATTACTATATAAATATGCAAAATATAGTAATTAAACATGTGGATAGAGGTCATATATGAAAGAGTTCAGTTTCATTTTTTGATAAATCCTTTGTTCACTCTATATAAACCCCTATGAGTCCTTTCTCCTTTAGGGTTTTGCAGATATGGCGACTCGCTACCTAACTCGTTCTCTACTCACTACTCTCTCTCGCTCGTACACTTCTCTTTCTCTCTCTACACATCCACCACCTTCGTTCTCTCTCCTCCGTCTCCGTCCACTCATCCCCGTCGCATTCAACCTCCGAACCTTCTCTCCGTCACCGTTACGGTCAACCTCGTTGCGAGGGTTTGCGACTCGCCAAACGTCGTCGTCGCTCAATGACCCGAACCCTAACTGGTCGAACCGGCCACCAAAGGAGACGATTCTGCTTGATGGATGTGATTTTGAACACTGGCTTGTTGTGATGGATAAGCCTGAAGGTGATCCGACTAGAGATGATATCATCGATAGTTACATCAAAACTCTCGCTACCATTGTCGGAAGGTTCGAATTGAAATATACATTTCGTATTTCTTCTATTAACGTCATTTACTCGATCAATTAAGTTACTGTGCTTTAGTCTATAGCTAGTTTGTGTCGGCGATGTGAATCCTTTATGACTTGTTTGGATGTTTGTTACATATTGTTTCATAATGTATTGTAGTGTTTTGATATATATATATATATATATATAATGTTTGGATAGATTGTTACATAATGTCACATATTAAAGGATAAAATACGATTAAATAATAAGCAAAGGCGAAATGAGGAAAAAAAATAAGGTAATGGGACGATGTCACCCTACCAGAGATGAGGTCATTGATAGCTACATCAAAACTCTTGCTACGATATTTAATCGAATTAAAATGCTCTACATTTTTGTTTCTTATTTACGTTATTTAGTCGATTAATTAAGCTATTATGCCTCAATCTCTAGCTAGTTTGTGTCGGTAATCCTTTAGATAGCGACATTAAAACTCTTGCTACGATTGTTGGAAGGTTCGAATTAAAATGCTCTACATTTTTGTTTCTTATTTATGTTATTTAATCGATTAATTAAGGTATTATGCCTCAATATCTAGCTAGTTTGTGTCGGTAATCCTTTAGATAGCTACATTAAAACTCTTGCTACGATTGTTGGAATGTTCGAATTGAAATGCTCTACAATTTTGCTTCTTCGTAACATCATTTAATTGATTAATTAAGCTATTATGCCTCAATATCTAGCTAGTTTGTGTCGGTAATCCTTTAGATAGCTACATTAAAACTCTTGCCACGATTGTTGGAAGGTTCGAATTGAAATGCTCTACAATTTTGCTTCTTTGTAACATCATTTAATCGATCAATTAAGCTAATATGCTTCAATCTCTAGCTAGTGTCGGAAATTTGAATCTATGATTGTGAGAAGGTTCGAATAGAAATGCTCTACGTTATTGTTTCTTATTTACATCATTTTAATTGATTAATTAAGATACTATACCTCAGTTTCTAGCTAGTTTGTGTCGGAAAATATGAATTCTTTATATGCTGCAGCCTATGAGGCAGCTATTTATTGTATTGTGTAATTGCTCAGAAATGGAGAGAAGGAGGAGGACATATGAATGTGTATGTAGAAACAGTAGATAACCCGAGTATATTTAACTAGTTTTAGAAGTCAAATTATTGAGTGTTCCAAATGGAGCGGAATGGATATTGAGGATTCATCTAGCCAGTCCCAACTAGCTTGGGATTGAGCTTAGTTGTTGTTTACTCTAAATAGTTTAAGAAATTTTCCTGTAATGATCTACATTTTTGTGTCTTCTTAACATAATTTAATCTATCTACTAAGCTACTATGCCTCAATCTTTAGCTAGTCTGTGTCGGCTATATGAATCCTTTAGATAGCTACATCAAAACTTGCTACGATTATTGGAAGTTTCGAATTGAAATGCTCTGCTTTTTTGTTTCTTATTTACATTATTTAGTCTGTTAATTAAGCTACTATGCCTCAATTTCTAGCTAGTTTGTGTTTGGCAATATGAATCCTTTGTGTTGCCACCTATGCGGGCCGCTACCATGCCTCAATTTCTTGCTTTGCTTTTGCTTTGTCTTGAGCCGATGGTCTCTCGGAAACAACCGCTCTACCTCTACCTGCGTACACTCTACTCTGCCTAGACCCCACGTTGTGGGATTTCACTGGGTATGTTGTTGTAATTGCTCATAAATGTAGAACCTGAGTATATTTAAGTAGTTTAGGAGAGGAATTACTGAGTATTCGTATGAGACAGGTTCAAATGGAGCGGAATGGATATTGAGAATTCATGTAGCCATTAGTCGTTGTTGTTTACTCTAAATTGTTTAAGAAATCTGCCAGCGAGAACAGCTGTAATTGAATCGGGAACGGAAAGACTTCACTTCAACTCAATAAATGACGTTAAATGATCTACATTTTGTTTCTTTATAATCTCATTTAATCATCAATCAAGCCACTACGCCTCAATCTCTAGCTAGTTAATAATCCCATTTTCAATATGAATTTGAATAGTTTCTCTTTATTAATATAGTTTTTTTATCTTCCACCTTATCTCTACAGCTTTGGGGGACCCCTTCCCTTTCTTTGTGTTGCAGCCTATGCAGGCCGCTGTTTATTGTATCGTGTAATTGCTCAGAAATAGAGAGAAGGACATGAATGTGTGCCTGTAGAAAAGTAGAGAACCTGAGTATATTTAAGTAGTCAACTAGTTTTAGAAGACAAATTACTGAGTGTTTGTATGAAACAGATGAGATCATCGATAGCTACATCAAAACTCTTGCTACGATTGTTGGAAGGTTCGAAATTGAAATGCTCTAATTTTTGTTTCTTCGTAGCATCATTTAATCGATCAATTAAGCTAAATATGCCTCAATCTCTAGCTAGTTGTGTTTGGCAATGTGAATCCTTTATATGTTGCAGCTATATGTTGTATTGTGTAGATGCTCAGAAATGTATAACCTCAGTATATTTAACTTTTAGAAGACACATTACTGAGTGTTCGTATGAAACAGTTTAAAATGGAGCAGAATGGATATTGAGGATTCATATAGCCATTAGTTGCTGCTGTTGTTTACTCTAAATAGTTTAAGCAATCTGCCTGTAGAATAAAAGTGGGTCACTTGCTGATGGGATACACCCAGATTGTATGAGTTCTTGGGCATCTGAAATATTTCCAAAGAAGTATAGTTAATTACTGTGGTGGATTTATGTGATTAATATACCTTGCAGCGAGGAAGAAGCAAGGATGAAGATGTACTCAGTCTCGACTAGACATTACTATGCATTTGGAGCTCTTGTATCTGAAGAACTTTCTTACAAGCTAAAAGGTGATGCATTTTTAGCGTCCTTTTTCTTTAGTCTTTTTTGGTTATGTCTTGGTCTTATCTCTTAAGTATTTCTTAAAGGTAAAGAGGTGAAACTAAGCATTTGTTCTTTCATCCATGTGCAGAATTGCCCAAGGTTAGATGGGTGCTTCCTGATTCCTACCTGGATGTTAAAAATAAAGATTACGGAGGTAGGTAGTGACTAGTATTTGTTGTCACAATTTTAAAATTATGATATGATTTTATTTATTTTATTTTATATTACCAATAAAAAACCACTAGGCATTCCTGACCTATAGACTTCAGCGTGATTTCTTTCTTCAATTGTGTTTCTCTACCTGAATTGGTTTCCGATCTACTGTGGATTTGCTTTCCTATCCAGTCCCTTTACATATATAACTTCTAGGTGATCCTATTTTGTCTACATTGTTTGATTGACATGGAGATTACTAAATGTCAATTTGACTTATATGTGCATGATCTTAGTGAAGAGTTAAAGTAATAGCTAAAGGAAATGCTAAAACTGTAGCAAAATATTCGATAGTGAAAAGGTAGTAGTTTAAATGAAGTTGATTTTGAAGTTGAATCCTTGAAATTTGTGGAAGTTACATATGATTTGTTAAAAGTAGTGTTATTAGTTGAAGTATGACAGGAGTGTCCCAAGATAGGAAATGTCACATAAATTGAGACAAGGGGATTATTGGAAAATATGCAGTTGAAAAATGAAATGCTCGATTCATAATGGTAAATTCATTTATGATTTAATACATATGCTAATTTATTTTGCGGGTAATGGCACAAGAGCAATTTATGAGAAATATGAAATACTCGATTTGTACTCATCAAAGGTTATTATCGTTGCTACAAGCTTATGTTGCATTCGGGCTCTTCTAATCTTCTGGTAGCATCACACTTGAATCACCAATCTTCTGCAGATTGTTGGCAATTGCATGAAGAGCTTTCATACATGTCTATCTTGCCCCTTGTGGATATAATCATATTATTTTCTTGTACACCAGTATTGTATGACTGTTGTGGTGCATGTTACAGGGGAACCTTTTATCAATGGGCAGGCTGTACCATATGACCCAAAATACCATGAGGAGTGGGTGAGAAACAATGCCCGAGCTAATGAGAGGAACAGAAGGAATGACCGACCTCGTAACTTTGATAGGTCCCGAAATTTCGAGAGAAGAAGAGAAATGCAGAACCCTGGTTCCAACATGGGTGGTGGACCTCCCAATATGAGGAATGCACCACCCCCGAACATGGGCGGGATGCAGCAGCCTAACATGGGAGGACAACCCAACATGGGCGGGATGCACCAACCTGGCATGGGAGGTCCGCAGCAGCCCAACATGGGAGGTGCGCCTCATAACATTGGTGGAGCACCTCCCAATAACTATGGTGGACCACCTCCAAGTAACTATGGTGGACCACCTCCAAGTAACTATGGGGGACCACCTCCCAATAACTATGGTGGAGCGCCAAACAATCCAACCAATTTTCAGTATAATGGTGGACAAAACAATGGAAGCGGCATGCCTTACCAAACAGGTCCAGGGCCAAACCAGAATTATGCTTCAAATACATCTGGTGGAAACCCTTATCAGAACCCAAATATGCCCCCTCCAAATCAGAACTATGCTCAGAATACGGCTGGTGGAAACACTCATCAGAATCAGAACATGCCTGGAAGAGATATGCCCCCTCCAAATCAGAACTATGCTCAGAATACGGCTGGTGGAAACACTCATCAGAATGAGAACATGCCTGGAAGAGATATGCCCCCTCCAAATCAGAACTATGCTCAGAATACGGCTGGTGGAAACACTCATCAGAATCAGAACATGCCTGGAAGAGATATGCCCCCTCCAAATTTTTAATAGGCTATTGTAGATAAGTATGAAATTTGTATTTCTATAATTTTATTGCACGAAATGAGAACACATATCTAGTTGATAGGATGTTTGGTGCTAGTAATGGTGGAATGGTGCAATAAGATGTATTTTGTGGTATGCACTATGTAATGTTAAAATTGTGCTCATCCTATTGCGTTTTCATTGCGATGCTACTATATTGATATCCTCTCAGCTAATTGATTCTCCTAATGAGTGTTCTAGCTTGTGAAATTATTTCAAATGGTTTACAGTTGTGAATGATTGAGCTTTTAGGACATCATTGCAGGAATATTTACACTATATGGGTACCAGATGTTTTCAAGGTGACAAGTAGATCTATTTTTGTTAGAAACCCTTAAACCCTTCTGTTGTCATGCCTATGCTCGTATCCGTTGAGCCTGAATATTATGCACGATATTCATTTTAAAGCACAATTACCAATATTGAACATGACATACAGCAGTAGTACTAGAAATGCAGAGATGCAGATCTTTTTTCCTCTCCTGTGATGAAGTATTCCTCTGTACTTGAAGGCAATTCATTAGATTGTGTAGATCATCTACCATCTACCATCTAAACATCATTGGCAAAGGATCCGAGTTTGTCTCTGTACTATCCGAAATTGCTTAATTTTGCCATCCGTTACACTTCTGTTACATTCATACCCTTGATGTTAGCCGAATGTCTTGTATTCGCCCTTGTCATCAATGGGGCTCCATCGTGAAATGAGTCACGTGTCCAAATTCCTCGAGAAAAAGGCCTATGTTTACTCAACTTTCAATTATGGTTCAGAGGTACCGTTTGGTTGGAGCTTCGTTAGTAGGTTAGGAGCAAAAATGAGACTTTTCCTTGACAGCGACATAATATTATATCAAGTCTAATCGAGGGCAAAGTTGCTCAATTTGATGGTATATGAGCACGTTTGAGTTTTGACCCTTATTCCAAAGGAATTTGTCTGGTGTTGTCGAGATGTCCCAAGTATACATTTTCTAATGAATGATTTCATAATGTTAAGGTCAAGCCACTGGGACAACTAGCTGGACACATGAGACTTCTTATCTAAACTTGCAAATTGTATGTAAATTAATACTAGGACAAGTAGATACATTACAGTTGATGAAGCCAAGAACGGTTGCCATGGATCAATGATGGTTCAAGTACCTTCTATGTTGCTCGGACTCTTAAAAAATGTTGATGGGTGCGTCTCAGATACTCTGGAGAGTCCGAGCAACATAGAGCGTCTTTGACTGAAAGGGCAAGTGTACAAGTCCTATTTTTATCATATGGAAAGGGTTGGCTCAAGCAACTTTGCTAGGGCCTTTAATAGTTTTGTGGAAAAGGTCAGGACAAGTAGACAATAAACGTATATAAATTTCATTTCATTTCATTTTGTGCTTTTGCATATGACTAATACCAACAAAGTCCACAGCCTGGATCAAACTTAATCAAATTTAAAGTCCTTCTATTTGTGCCCAATAGTTGCTGATTGTTAAAGGTTACAACCATTAAACAGATCCACAAGAAGTTACAATGGCATAAATGAGTCAAACTATTAAGACGAATGACTCATTAAGACTCTTTTGCAGCCTGATGTTCTCGACTTCTTTTGTCTAAACCTGAAGAAAGAAAATTCTGGAAAAAATCATATATAAACAACAAAATATTTGTTCAATCAATTATATTCACTTTCTGAAATAACCAGTCAACTACATTCTCATATTAACAAAAAATTTCGGAAAAGAAAAGACTCTTGGCTATTCTAAAAAATTTCCAAGAGACAATGTGTGAAGAAGTATCAATCAATCAATTACACACCTTAATCCTAAACTAGAACGCATGTGATTAATCCTATTGTGATCATCACACCAAATACAAATTCCTAATATCCCTTGCACAACAAGGTAATCCCTTGAAAGGATGACTACTAAGAAAACTGGCAGCCGGAGCACAAGCCTCCAATGTTGATGATCCACCGTTGTATAGAAAGAACTGATCTTTCAGCAACTCTTCTGCTGACGGCCTAACAGACACGGGAAGCAAACACTTTTCAATGATATCTTTCACTCTGGAATCCTTTACCTTTCCGAGGGACGCAGGTTTAACACCAGTGTGCACTTTCTTAAATATGTGTATCCGATTGTTGCATTCCGTATATGGATATTCACCAGTAACCATCTCAAGAAGACACATCCCGAATGAATATACATCCACCAGCTCATTGTATTCCCCATCATAGCACTCTGGAGCCATAAATTCAGGTGTACCCTTAGCCTCTTTCTCTATCACGAAATTACCCTCCATAAGACGAAACGCCAACCCGAAATCTCCAAGCTTGACTTGCTTCCCATCACTATCAACAAACACATTGTCACACTTGATGTCTCTATGAATAATCTTCGGGCTCTGGCTATGTAGAAAGTTCAAACCTTCAAGAATCTGCCTGCCCCAATTCTTGATACGCCCCAAATCGACACCGATGCCATTATCATACTTCGACATGTATTCTTTCAAGCTGCCTGAAGGGAATAACTCCGTGATCATGTTTAGAGTTTTGGACTTGGAATCGAACCAATATTTGAAACACTTCATAACCCTTTCATGGATTAATGAATTCAACATAGTAGCTTCAACGAACAACTTTTCGGGGTTTTTTAATGCTTCATCTTCTACGTAATAAACGATTTGGTTCCATGCAACTTCAATTTCATCAACACGATCATAGCCTATGTACACTTCTTTGCAAGCACCTCCACCTACCATCTCGTCGTATCTAATAAACCTACCACATGGAGATTTCTCTACAACTCTGCGTAACTCATAATCCATCGCGCAAAAGTGAGGTGATGAAAGTACTGCTTGAAGGGTTACTAATGTATATACATTGTAATCCTAGTTAGAATAGGTTATGGGAAAACAACTTTAGGAAATAAGATGGAGTGATTTATACGCTTAGTAATTAATCCTAGTTAGTATAGGTTAAGGAAACAAAAGTTTTTGGAAACTAAATGTAATTTAGTAATTACAGTTTTTGGTAAGTACCAAAATTGATGATCATCAGGTGCATATATTTCGCTAGATATCATTCTACTACCCTTCACTTGTTTCCTAGTTCAACTGAAAAAAGAAAATCTAACAAAAGAAAAAAGTTTATTCTAATAACTGTAGTTTATTGAGAATTTCCATTATTACCCGTATACGTGTGTGCATAATTAATATGACAGAGAATTGATTCTTTTTTGTAAGATTGTATTAATCTCCCTCAGGGTGACTTTCTCATTAATACAAATATATATAGTTTACAATGTGTAAGAATTATCTACTTACCATAATTTTATATCACTAAATATTTACACAATATGTGGGATATATTCTAATTATAATGGTGGGATTGAATTGGTATTCTAGTACTCGTTAATACACCCCCTCAGTTGGAGCGGGAGGAGGCCGGAAGTTGAGACTGGATCTAAAGTTGAGGAATAGCTGTCTAGAAAGACCTTTTATGAAGATATCCGCGTAATGATATGAGGAAGGCACATGCAACACCTTAACATGACCGAGAGCAACCTTCTCACAGACAAAGTGTATATCCATCTCAATATGCTTAGTTCGCTGATGCTGAACCGGATTATGAGATAAATATATGGCGGATATGTTATCACAGTAAAACGCCTTACGCAAGGGACACTGAAGCTCCAAAAGAAGGTTTCGGAGCCAACAGACCTCAACAAAAATATTTGCAACTCCTCTATACTCTGCTTCTGCACTCGAACGTGATAATGTGGCTTGCCTCTTGGCAGACCAGGAAATAAGATTATCCCCTGAAAACACACAGTAGCCGGAGGTGGAGCGTCGCGTGTCTAAACAGCCTGCCCAATCAGCATCCATATATGCTAACAACCTGGTTGGTGCTGAGGGGTATATATGTAATCCATAATCAAGTGTGCCCTTAACATATCGAATGATACGTTTAAGGGGAGTAAAATAAGGCTCCATCGGGGCATGCATAAATAAGCATACTAGCTGAACACCATAAACGATGTCAGATCTGGTGAAAGTAAGATACCGAAGTGCACCTGCAAGACTCCTGTAAAGAGTGGGATCAGACACTGGGTTACCATTAACATCACTAAGCTTTGGTTTAGAGTCAACCGGAGTGGACATGATCTTGCAATTCGTCATTTTAGCCATGTACATTATCTCCTCTGCATACTTGCGCTGACATAAAAACATAGTATCTGTAGAACGAGTCATTGATATCCCCAAAAAATAGCTCAGCTTCCCCAAGTCAGTCATAGAAAATTCAATTTTATGTAGTGTAATAATCTCATTTTTCCAACGCATCAGAGGAGGCAGTAATCATAATGTCATCCACATATAACAATAAATAAGCAATGCTACTACCTCAATGAAAAGTAAATAGAGAATTATCACACTTGTTGCATATGAACCCAATTCGCATAATGTACTGTGCAAAGCGATCATACCACGCTCTAGGGGCATGTTTCAAACCATAGAGTGACTTACGGAGGCGGCATACATACTGAGGGGTTGTTGGATGGACAAAGTCAGGCGGCTGGTGCATATAAATAATCTCTTTTAAATCCCCATGTAGAAATGCATTTTTCATATCCAGCTGATGAATCGGCCAATTCTTACCCATATCAATGCTCAGAACTCTGCGAATGGTAGCCGGTTTAACAAACGGATTGAACGTCTCACCACAATCAACACCTTCCTGCTGGTTAGTGCCATTAGCCACAAGTCTTGACTTGTACCTCTCTAGGTCACCACAATCTCTATATTTGTGATGAAAAAGCCACATGCAACGGATCACATTCACCCCTCCGATCTAGGAACCAAATCCCAAGTGTGTTGTTTCGTTAAAGCATTAAATTCCTCACACATGACCACATTCCAATTTGGGTCTAGTTTGGGTAATTTTGGGTTTTTGGGAATAGGTGAAATGGTTTGGGTGGACAAGTTAAACTGGACTTTGGGTTGAAAATCCCGTGTTGAGCACGGGTTTCCATACGGTGGATGGGGTCAGGGGTACTGTCGGTATTTAGGGGTGGATTTTGGTTTTGTGAACTGAGCGACGGGGCGTGGTGTGCCGGGGAACTGGGTGTGATGACGGGGTGGAGTGTCGGGTGTGTGGCTTCTGGACTTGACGGTGGTTGTGGTGGTGGCAGTGATCTGGGCAGATCGACGCGGTGTGAGTTAGGAGCTGTGGGGTATGAAGTCGGTTGTGGGTTGGGGATGGGTTTCAATTGTGGTGGTGTGGATGTGTCGGTCTGGGTTCCGTGAACTGGGTGGGTTGGGGTTTCAAATGGCGGTGAGATGGTGACACGATTGGCAGTGGTTGACTGTGCCCGGTGGGAGCTCTGTGTGTTAGCCGAAGTAGACGATGAGACGGTGTGGTGATTTCCGGTGGTAGAGATGGGGACATGCATTGACTGTGGCAGAGCAGAGTCACTGCCGGTGGTGACAGTGACGGGTGTCAGGAAAGCCGACGGTGGACCAGTGGCGGTGAGACGGTAGAGTGTTTGAGGACGACGGGGGAGGTGTCAGCCTCGAGAAATGTGTAGTCTGTGTTACGAAATTTTTAGATATTTGCGAAGGGAAAGGCCGTTTTGTCAAATGTAATGTGCTGAGAGACGTGAATTTGACGGGTGGACACATCACAACACATATAGCCCCTATGATTAGACGAAAACCCTACGAAGACACATAGCGTGGTTTGGGGTGCTAATTTGTGAGGGGCAGTATAGGCAAGGTTGGGGAAACACATGCAACCGAAAATTCAAAGATGATCATAAGTGGAGATCTGACGGTATAGTATTTCTGTTGGGGTCATGTTGTGAAGAGTGCTAGTTGGTAAAATATTTAGGACGTATTCTACCATTTGACTGCATAGACCCAGAAAGACGGAGGTAGAAAGGCATGAAACAGTAGAGGTCGAACCATGTTATTTATGGCGCAGATGATTTATTCTGCTTTGTCATTCTGAGGGGAGGTGTGAGGACACGAGAATCGAAAAACCATGTCATTATTTGTACAAAATGATGAAATATGAAGTTATTGAATTCACGATCATTATCACACTGAAAGAATTTAATATTCTTGTCAAATTGTGTTTTGATAAAGGCACAAAACTCGAGAAATTTGGCAAACACTTAAAATTTAAATTTTAATGGGTAAATCCAAATAAAATGAGAAAACTCATCTAACAAGACGAGATAATATTTATGATCGAGTGAACTAGAGATAAGAGATGTCCATAAATCAACATGAATAATATCAAATGGTGAAAACGTAACACTTGTAGATGACTTAAAATGATGACGAACATGTTTTCCTACAGAGCAAGAAATACAGTGCTGGGCAAGTTTCCCTTATTACATTTAATAAAATTATTGCTTCTAAGAAAATTAAAAACTGAAGTTCCTGGGTGTCCAAGCCTATTATGCCACGTTAACAGAGAGATAGTAGCTAAAGAGATAGGGGGCAGGATCTGGTCGCGGAGGTGGATGGAAATGGATATAGATCTCCCATGCGATTGCATCTCGTAAGAGGTGTCCCCGTACGAAGATCCTTCACAGTAAAACCAAAAGGGTCAAAGTCAATAGAGACGGAATTATTATGAGTGAATTTGCGGATAGATATTAAATTCTTAATGATGTTTGGAGCATAGTACATAATATTGAGGGGAAAAGGTGGGTGAGATGGTTGAGTGTAAGTGGTACCATAACCCTGAATTGGAATGTGATGGCCATTACCGACAATTATATATTTAGGGTGCTTTAGATGAAATAGTTTGGGAAAATTACATGCAGAGCGGATGAGGTGAGAAGTGGCCCCCGTGTCCATGTACCAATTGTCATCGGGCTGCTGCAAGTTCAAACTATTGAAAGTCTGGCCCAAATCAGAGGGGACACTGGCTGCTGCGAGAACTGGGCATGTGCGACGTGGGCTTGGTGCTATTGGAATTAGGTTGGATGGTACCCTAGAGCTGGGCCCAGTAAGCCATGTTTATGAAATGGGAACTGGGCTGGTGAATAGGTTGGCTATGCAGCCCAGTTCTGGTTCTGGAAACTGCTTGATAGGTCGATCCACGAGGTGGGCTGCTGACTGGCCTGTTGGCCCCTGCCACCTTTCCCACGACCCTTACCGCTACGTCCACTGCCGCGGCCCCTGTCGTCGTGGTTTTGCCGCGGCTAACTGTTCTCTAGCAGTGACGGCTGGCTGACGATAGTGCTAGTTCGCGTAGGCGTGTCAACTGCTAACTCCTTTTGGTTGTGCTCGTCTTTCTTCGCATGTCGGGTCTCCTCCAATAATAATTGCGAATGAGTTTGTTAAAACTGGGTAAAGGGCCAGCCTGATGTATCATCGTGGCTAGAGTGTCATATTCACCATTTGGTAGGCCTGCAACCAATTGTAAGACCATCTTTGTTTCGGAAACAGTCGTTCTAACGTTGGACAATTGGTCTTCCACCAGCTTTAACTGCTTGCAATACTCAGACATTAGAAAAAATTTCAAGACGGGTATTGTTGAACTGTTCTTCCAAGTACATTGTGCGAGTGTTCTTGTTGTCTTGAAAAATTTCTTCCAAACGTGTCCATAACTCATTGGCGGAGTCACCCATTTTCATAATTGTGTAGAGTAATCCTTGGATATAGTGCCATATATCCATTGTTTGACCACAACATCGAGGCGACGCCATGTGATGTCATCCATATCAGGAGGATGAGGGAAAGAGTCGTCTATGTGATCAAGCACATGATATACACATGCATGAATTCAAAACAGTTCCACCCATGACCAATATTGGCCATCTTATTGATCAAGAATTAAAGGTATAAAGTTTTTGATGTTAGTAACGGCGAAAGCCGGATGGAAGGATGGTGAGGAGAGGGTTGGGGGAGGTGTTTGGATGATGACTGGGGTAGAAGCGGAAGCATCAGAAGATGTGGGAGTAGTTAAATGATCCATAGGAAAATTTAGAAAAACTGAGAAGCCGCCGACCGAAGAGGAAGAATTAGGCGAGGGGGGGGGGGAGAAGGATTTTTCTAGGTTAGGGTTTTGGCTCTTGATACCATGTAATTGTATTAATCTCCCTTGGGGAGGCTTTCTCATTAATAAAAATATATATAGTGTACAATGTGTAGAACCCTAGTACAATAAGAATCATCTACTTATCATAATTCTATATCACTAAATATTTACACAATTTATGAGATATATTCTAATTATGGTGGTGGGATTGAATTGGTATTCTAATACACAATAATTCTTTTACTGTCACTTTTACCCATGAGTGGCATAAGCTAAGCGTATTGAGTGGTATCCAATTGAATCCTTTTTAATTTGTAGAGAAACTACTGTGTAAGTAGGGTACATACAATTTTTTTTTAATGTATATATAAATTATTGAATTTTTTTGATAATTAAGTTTATTTACTTGTTATGCAAGTTTGGAAGGGAATCCTTGGAGTAACTGGTAAAGTTGCTGTCATGTGATACAGAGTAATGCTGCGTACAATAAACCCTTATGGTCCGGCACTTACCCTAACTCCGTGCATAGCGGATGTTAAGAGTCCCACATCGGATATGAAATGTGAACATGGACTCCTTATATGGACTTGGACAATCATCACCCTACAAGCTAGCTTTTAGGATTAAGTTAGGCCCAAGATCCATTCTTTACATGGTAGCAGAGTCAAACCAATTTCAATTCTTTGGTCACCGATGTTGGGCCCCAAAATTATATTATCCACGCTCCAGTTAACATGGTCTGGGCGGGGGAGTGTTAAGAGTCCCACATCGGATATAGAATGGGAACATGGACTCCTTATATGGACTTGGACAATCCTCACCCCACAAACTAGCTTTTGGGGTTGAGTTAGACACGAGATCCATTCTTTAAGTAAGCTTAGTGCATCGAGCTGCTCTTTTTACTTATTATGCAAGTTTGCATATTTTTGAATTCCTTATTAGAATTTCATGGCTCCGCCCTGACTTCTAGATTTTCCAGAACAATGCTAAATTAAATTGCACGGACTCTTTGTTTTTTATGCCGAATTCGTCTCGACACGAGATTGGGACGGGTGCGGGATACGTTTTGGATTCGGCGGATACTTTGATCAGATTCCATGGACAAATTTGGAAAGAAAATTGAGAGTGATTTCTCAAAATGAAAGATAAAACAGATTTAAGACATGAGAAATGACAGGCCTTTAATATTAGTCCTTTTGTCTCATATTCTAGTCCAAACAGAGAGAAATCAAGAATTCAAGGGGTCGTGTTTTGAGTTCGGATTTCTAGTCCTTTTATAGCTTTATTTTTATAATTTCGAATTTTCTTAGCCGAATCTCCGAACCAGCACCTGTATCTATACCTGAATCCGCACCCGCACCCATATCTATACCTGAATATGCACCCTCGAATCTTAAAATTTAGATTATGCCGAATCCAACATTCGAATTCGTACCCGTGTCGGATACAATAGAGAGATTTCCTCCCTTAAATTAAAGCTGGTAGAACAACAGAGAGATGATTTTCATAAGAAATCATCCTTTATTCAACAATAGTAGCATTCCGACAAATTAAGTAATTTATGTACATATTCTCTAAATGTGATCTAATATTACCTCCTAGCACTTGTCACTTGGTTGCATGATGAGGTATTTAGCCAAAAAAATCAAGGTTTGATTCCCACTCAAGTACTAATCCACTTGGTTGCCGAGTTATTTAGCCAAAAATCAAGGTTTGATTCCCACTTAGTACTTTATTTTTTAATCCTTTTTTAGTGGTGTATCCGTGTCTTAAAAAATAGATTCGCCTCTGCGACTCATATAGACAATGCAGCAATTATATAGTTTATCATGCGAGAGACTGATATGAAAAATCAACCACCATGCCGAAAAAAATGATATATATCAACTTCTCAGGTAGCTTTCCTGCCTCCATTTCGCCAACAGACAATCAACCAAGAAGGCATCAAGAGAATAAGCCTCCAAGTATTGTCAACAGACAATCAACCAAGAAGGCATAAAGAGAAACGCTCGAACTAAACTGAGTTCGAATATGAGTTGAAGACCAACTCGACAAAGACATTGCATGACATGCAAGGGCAGGTACTACTAATGAGAGCCCAAATAACACTTCAGGAAATAAGTTATTTTATCAAAGCCCAAAATCTCATCAACCCTGATCTACTTACTGAAAAAGTAAATGTGACATACAAACTATCTAACAAGAAAGATGGCCAAAACAAAAAAAAAATTACATAAGTAACACCGTCTGCGGTAATTTTCACTTAATGGTTTACACTATACAATACATGTTAACCTATATCATAAACTGCACTTTGTCTTCGTACGCCCAGGAAGTTGCAGGACCTCACACAATCATGCCTAGTAGCTTTAACAACAGGGTAATCAAATGAATAAAATCCCAACACAAGATTTTTTCGCGCAAACTGGTCAAGCAATCTTGGGTATTTACAGGTGCTATATTTCTCCCATTACCATCGTAACCAATCTGATATAGAATTTCAGTTCCAAAACAGCAACCACCTTGTATATGTATAGATCAACTAATTAAATGATGGTAAAAATGAAAGATCTGTTTATGCCCTCCCAGTATCAACAAGGAACCACGCCTCATGAGTCAAACTTGAAGTTCTGAATCATCACATGTCTGAAAAAGATTTCCTGCAAAACTAGAAAAGAACACTTCAGACTGACGGAGGAGGGGGGAGGACCACAAAGTTCACAACAACCAAACACTCAGGAAGCATCCAGTAAAATAAAGAAGTTATCAGATGAAAAAATGGATCACTATCAGGCAGCACTCAGAATATTAATACTAACTGAGCAGACAGAAAATAAGTCTAGTTGATTTTCCATAATTATGTTCTATTCTTTCTGTCATTAAGCGCAATGAGACTGCCAAAAAGAAGGTCCTACCATTCTTAGCTCCATTTACTTTTGCTTCTTGTCTATTCACAATAAGAATATATCCCCCCACCCCCCGAAAAAAAACCGTAGGGGTTATATAGACTCTGAAACTTCTACTAATCAAATCCAAATTGATAACAAAGACGCCCCCAAATCAACATGTCGCAGTTGGAACATATTTGAAATGCAAGGAAAAGTAGGTTAAGACTTCCAAGTTTGCTAGCGACTTTAGCTCATTACATTTTTGGTCCAAGTCAGCTCTCTCATCAAAAGTTCAAGCTAACATTGAAAGACGTACAAGTGGTCCAGGCTTTTGGTTTCGAAAGCTTTTCAACAAAGCAAAACACTGGTGTTCGATTTTGAAAACAGGGGTGGATTTGGAATCAAAATGAAAATATCTCCAAAAGCCAACAAGACTACATTTTCCTAAAACTAACAATTGACAAGAATTTCCATTCTGAAAGCTCTGTTTTTATATTATGACTTCAACTCTTTATTTTCCCTGACATCTTAATTTTCGCAATTTTTTCAGAAGATTGTTCTGTAATGATTCTCCTAATATAACGCGACTTTTTTTAAAAAAAAAACTACTAACATATTTACAATTGTTTCTTTTCTACTACAATAAATTGTTACCAGTATAATGCATGTGCATTTGATTGTTATAATATTTACTTGATAAAGATGTAATTTTTTTTTATCAAGTAAAGATGGAATTGTTGCTCCGGACAATATAGTGACAGATTCATCAATCTGGAAAATGCCTAATTCAACACCATCATTTTCTTCCAAATTTTGACAAATATTGTCCCATGCCAGAAAGAATTGTAAACCAAGCACGTAATTGTTTACTGAGAGATCCATACTAGATGCAGATTACACTACTATCACCACCACATCCATATTCTCTTTAGGTAATCCATTTCTTAGTCTTTGGATAACCTTTTTTTATTCATAAACTGCTTTACTATATTTCTTAGCTCAACCATCATTCAGAAAATAGTTAAAAACTGGACACATACTCGAAAGCATATTGCATGTAATCCGAACATTAAAAAAGTTGCAGGCTCGCAGGAAAGGATAATTGTCACCCAAAAGAAAAAAAACCAAATGTATTAGCTAATGAGCCTCTACTTACGTCAAATACCCTTTCACATCCTAGGTCAGTGCCCTGCATCCGATCCATCTGTAGAGGAACTGTCGCTATCAGAATCTGCAAGCATAAACAAATCAAAATTACAGATAGGCTTTTTACTAGCTGCAAAACCAATACAGTTAAACATCAAAGATCATGCTTCATGCTTAGACGGAGGAGAGTAGCAACAGAATGAATCATAATTTTTTTTCATTAGTTGACTGAATGGTTATTACCGCTAGAGGATGATCCTGAATCACTGCTAGAACTGCTTGAGCTGCTAGAACTGCTTGCATTATCCGCCTGTCTCCCACCTTCTACATGAGTAGAAGGAGCACTAGTATTCATTTCACCTACTCATAAAGCAAAGAGACACGGGATATGATAAATATTTTCCATCTAATGTCTATCTCAGACAACGATTCCTCATAGAAAAGGACTTACCAGTTCTACTTTCTTTCAATGCATCAGCAACCATTGGGCCAGAACTCTACAATAAAATGTGAAAACTTAGAAACCTTGATCCACACTGGATAACCAGGTATTCCCTCTGTCTCAAAATATTTGTCCTCTTCACTAAAAATATATGTCTCAAAACATTTGTCATTTTTAAAAACCAAGGTAAAATTGAGTAGTTTTTTCTCATGTCCCCTTCGTATTAATTACATCAACAGGCTAAATGAGTTCACATATATAAAAAACATTAGTTCTGCCTTGTACTTTTGAACATCTAGTGATGCTTGAAAAATGCAAATAACTAGTGCAATTAATTGCTTCTACTCTTTAACTTCTTCCCCCATTGGGTTTGAGATTAGCAGCATTTAAGAGGTGGTACATTATTGATGGAGGTGGTACATTATTGATGGAGTTAGCTCAAATATAGAGCAAATATTTATTGGGGGCGGTCACATTGTGAAATATTTTAAGAGGGTAAAATAGTCAAAATGCTGCCGTTATTAATGCTTTCTTAAGAGGCATGTAATTGAAAAACACATGTATTTTAAGACGGATGGAGTATTTGGAAAACACAGAGAAACAAAGAGAGAAATATGGGTATAGAAACTCACTGTAACGGGAGCACTCTGAGCAGTTCTTGCTCTGGCTTGAAGAGCAAGTTCAGCTTTTCTCTTGTACTTGCTTAGACTCTTTTTATAATTTGTCACAAACCTATCCAACTCCCACAGAGTTTCTGAATCAACACTATCTATATCTACTTCAATCTCCTCATTATTCTGATTAACTGCTGAGCTCCTCTTCTTAATGATCTGAACAATTGCCTCAAGCTTTTCCGGAGGTAAACTCTCAAGATTCCTACTAAGTTTCTGCTTTTCTTCATAGGTCATGTCCCTCTTATCCGGATCCTTTGCTTTAGGTTTCTTCGGAACTGGTGGCTTCTTAATTGACACAGACCTTTCCAAAGTCCTTACTTGAGGAGCATGTGTGAGTGCATGATAAGGCATAGGCTCATGAACAAAGGGAGGAATATGATGGAACTTTCTAGAAGTGGGAGTGGGCCCGTGAATATACTTGGCCTCTATTACAGCCCACCTCTCTTCAAAAAACTGTGACAACTCCTCAGCCATTACATGAACATCCTGCCCTTTAGGGTTATAAGTCATGGCATTGGTAAAGACAAGTCTTATATCCTCCGCAAATTCCTTCGGAGACTTGTACCAATTCTCAGATAGCCTAGTCTTTATAGTACCCAAATCCATAGGATGTTTAATGATATCATAATAATCATGCAGTCCAAGAGCCTTGACGTTTACCGGCTCATTGAACACCCAACCATGCTTATGTTTCATTAACCTCTGAAGCAGGTCACTACAACTCCTAAACAATTGTTTTCTATGCTTATCAAAGGCAAATCCATGCTTGTGCTTCTTCCCACTTCTGTTGGTCTTCAATTTTTTATTGCTTTCGGAAGGTAGTCTGTCCTTCCCAAGAAGGAACTCGGAGTTCTTGTAATACGGATTCGCCTTTGGGGTCCTTTTCTCCCTCTCCATGAATTCACCAACCACATTGTTATCTACAACAACTGCAAGCCTAGGTGGTGGACGGAACGGTCTTGATTGAATTTGAATATGCCTCACTGAGCCTACATCCGAATTCACTCGCATTAAAGACCTACTATTCATGACATTGTCGCTAACCGTATATTGTGGATAATAACTACGAGAGACAATAGCACTAGCATTGTTACGCGAAGTCAGCTGAAGCTCCTTAGCTTCAAGCTTCTTCACGAAACTCCTAACGTGATCGAGTTCACTCTCTAACGTCCTTCTAATATCTCTAATCTCAACTTTCGAACTCGCCCCACTTAAACTAATCCTAACCCTATCTTCATCAACTCTAGAAGTGACAGGTTTAACAAACCCATTAGCCACCTCATCACTAGGCTGGCCACCACTATCGCCTTCCAGGACTACCTCTCGATTAACCTCCTGGGTTCCACCACCACCGACACTACTACTTTCTGGGACTACCTCTCTGGTAACCTCCTGGGTCCCACCACCACCGTCATCGACTCCTCCATTTGCACCTCCTACGCTACCTTCCCGCAATTCCACACCGTCGTGCTCATTTCCCGAGGTGAAATTAACAGTCAAAAGATCCTGTATTTGAGGTACTGCCTCATCCTGCTGGTGCTGTATCCGTCGCTTTTCCGGTTTCTCTGCTAGTTTCGTTTTTCTTGCCTCTATGATTTGTAAAATTGTCTGCGAAACATCAACATCCTCGTTACGAATGCTCCTTTCTACCTCTAGGGTTTCAGAAATTGGAACGGCAACATCATTATTCTCGCTACGCTTGCGCCTTTTGTGGAATCTATCGGTCACCGGTGCGGCTACACCGGTGGCTGCTGTCTCTACAACGGCGGCGGCGGTCGCCGGAGAAACGCCGTTTTTACGTTTTCTCCGGGTATAAACTTTGGTACCGTCGCCCCAACGGAGCTTCTCTTTAGAATTCAAATCATTAGTATCTGAAGCCATACATATAATCAAAATTCACACACCTCGTTCAATTAACAAGCTGAAATGAAAAACCCTAACCCTAAACACAAACCCGAAACCTGAAAAAAACGAACCAAATTAGGGTTCCCTAATTAGGAACTAGGGTTTCCAAAAACAACCAAATGGATTGTAACATGGTGAAAAATTGGAAACCCTAGCTCGATTGAAACCCAAAATTCCCAATTTTCAGGGAAATCGAACACCGTACGAAACCATTTTTTTTTCTCGAAATAGTGAAAAAGAAAAAATCGACAAAAAATAGAAAATTACAAAAAAATTGAAGGATTTAATTGGGAAAAAAAAAGGAAAGAGAAGTAAATTTGGGAATTAGGGTTTTGGAAACTGGGAGATTTAGCGAAGAGAACGAAAGAGGAGCTCTTGAAATGTAGTTGACACAATTTTTATTTTTTAATTTTGTAATAATAATAATGACATGTGATTTAATATATATAGAGAGAGATATTTTCTTAGAACAAAATAGTAACACGGGCGAGTCAAATATATGACTAGAAGAACTAAGGCGATTGGTTGCCACGTGCCGACACTGACAAGCTGGTTGGGTTTTGTGTTCAGTGTTCATTTCAAGTACTCCTAGTTCTTTTCTACGCGTTTGTGTCGTTGTGTGCTTCACGTTTTTCAGTTTTATAATTACACTAGACACCCTGTAGTTTGACTTAATTATATATATACTTCATGTATTTTTTTTGTTTCTCACCCGGTATCGGTAATCACTTGGAGCCCGACTATATCTAAATTTACGCCGCGTAGGGTGAACATAAGTGCCCATACCAAAGATTCTTCTATATCCAGGGATCGAATCCGAGATTTCTAGTTAAGAAATGAACAATCTCATTCACCGAATCACATCATTTGGTGGTATAGTTCATGTATTTTATTACCTAAATAAGGAGATGTCTCAAATTCCCCTTAATTATGTGCCAAATATGATTTAAAGCTATTACATCGTTTGCTCCAGTAATGATCTTTTTATTAATTTTGATCATTAAATCTCTTAATAAATGAGAAATAGAATACTTCAGATCGAGAGTGACCACTAGACATAGAGCAAGAATTGAGGAAATTAGGACAAAAGAAAGAGAGATCTACATTAAACTAACTAATTCGTCATGGTAAAGGGGAAAAAAAAAGATAGCTACTGGGAATCAATCATGTTCACCCTCACATTATAGAAACTTTACACAATATCTTTATAGTGCATGTGTATATAACTTAGAGGAGAGTATTACAAATGATGTTCACCAGTGTGTTTAACAGATACAATATACCTCTAGTTCAGTTTTTTTTTTTCCCGACAACAAACTTATTATACTAATACATTTAACGGCTTCAAAAAGTTAAAAGATGCAGCAACATCAGCTACCATCCAATTAGAGAAAATACAAATCTAAATAATCTTATTTAACAATGAAACAAAAAAATTGACTAAATTGTGCGTTATTATATTCCAAAATCTAGAAATATTTATAAACTGAAAAATCACAAATTGAGAGTGATTAATTTATAATTTTTGATAGACTTTAATACAAACACTTTAAATGTTTACCAAATATGTACCTAGATCCACTTTACATTATACTATACTAATAGTTACCAACTTGGATTTACTTTATTTTCTTTTTGGGCGTGGGCAGGTGGAAGACTAGGTTTCCTTTGTAGGATTTCAAAGTGACGAAAATTGGATATACATGGATAAAAACAACCTTTTAAAAGTCAAATGATAATTGATTAAAAATGATAGTTAATCAATAATTTAGTACTACCATAATCTTAGTTATAACGTAATTGCTCAGAAAACAACATTGTATACAGTGAAAATCGAAGGAGGTGACGGAATTCTACACCGGATGAAGGTTGCACCAGGATGAATCCGAATATTAAATCAAGACCGAGTGGCGACCGGACCAAGTGACACCGGATGGAGGACCGGGGAAGCTCAACGCGTACCCATTCCGGATATGGCGCAAGTCGTTACTCTTTGCTCATTAAGTGACCAGTATTCTCATTTAATTGTATTTAATTGGAGACTGATTCTCGGGGATAAATGTCTTGCATTCTTAACACTATAAAAGGAGTTAACCTTCATGTTGGAAGGGCATCTCATTCTCACTTGACATTTGCACGATTTTGTTCATTATAATCATAATCTTTAAGCTCTCATTGTTGTCTCAGAACCGAAGCAGTTAAGCTAAGGGCCGGATTAATTTTGTTGAAGGAATTCATCTTGGTTCAGGGCAATTCAGGCTATATTTCTTACTTGTTATTTTCATTTACTTATTTACTACTAATCGCTTATCACTTTATATAACAAATTCGTCCACGTATCCTTAAAACCACTTACAAATTCAAATGTACATTTTTTTAGTAAACAGTTTGACGCCCACCGTGGGGCTAAGGATAATTCTGGTGATTTGTTCAAACTCAAATTGCATTTGTTCTTTTGAGATATTGTGAAAACAAGTCAAGTACTTTCAGAATGACTAGTGAAATCCACGTTGAGGTTAGCAACCACGACGACAACAACAACGGTGACAATGGTGCTAATAATATCAATAATAACAACGGCATTTCGTTTGTTAATCCGATAACTGGCGAGCATCGGAATAACCTAGTGATTTCACCCTAAGGATCTAAAAGATCACGTGAGAAAATATCGGATGATGCTGAGGATGGCGAAATAAATTTAGCTCGAATCTTTAACATGTTGAAGGAACAACATGAGGCTATTACACAGTTGTAAAAGAAGAGCAGCGGGGCAAGTGCGGCGGAAGAAACTCATTCCATCCGGGATGAAGGTCGGGAACTAGAGGAAGATCGAGTCGAAGGAGATGGCACTGGTTCGGGGGAAAATTAATCGTCAGAGATCTTGAAAATGTTCCAATCTTTGACTAAGCAAATGGATACTAATAAAAAGAAGTTTGAAACCTACAATTCACGGGTAGACTATATTCCGGGAGCGCCTCCGATCCTGAAGGGACCAGACTCAAAGAGATACATCCAGTTGTCATTCCCACTGAGTGCAACACCGAAGTTGATACTGAAGAGGTTTAAGATGCATGATCTCCCGAAGTACGATGGAACTACAGATCCACAAGAGCATGTGACATCATACACTTGTGCGGTGAAGGGCAATGACATGCACCCGGATGAGATCGTATCGGTGTTGCTGAAGAAATTTGGTGAAACACTGTCCAAGAAAGTAATGACATGGTATTCTATGTTACCTGAATATTCTATTAACTCATTTGAAATGCTTGTGGATGCTTTTATAAAGGCACATGCCGGAGCAAAAAAGGTTCAAGCGAAAAAATGGGATATATTTAAAATTGCTCAGAAGGATGTGGGGTTGCTATGGGAATTCGTGACAAGGTTCCAAAAAGAACAGATGTTTCTTCCCCGGGTACCGAATGAATTGGCAACGAAAGCCTTCACCAAAGGATTGAATCCTAGGAGTTTCAGTGCCTCTTTAAAACTAAAGGAGAACTTGTTAGAGTTCCCGGAGGTGTTGTGGGAGAGCGTGCACAATAGATATGAGTCTAAAATCTGAGTGGAGGATGATCAACTCGAATTTCCTCCGAGGTCAGCCGAACGGAACAAGAATTTTGATAAATCAAAGAGAGTAGCTGAGTCAAAATTAAAGCCTTCAAAAGATATGTATCAACCCTACGGGCAACCTGAAATGTGAACTTCAGATCGGATAGGGATCGTAACAATCACAACTTCTTATCGGATAGAAGGGATAGACACAATAATCGATGGTCTACTAGCAGAGGTTTGCAATTTAAGAATGATAATGATGGGTCTTCTTCTAATAATGTTGAAAACCCAATACTATCTTAGTATAACTTCGACATCGATATGGCCGGACTTATTTTGGCTATTAGTCATATTAAAGAGATAAGACGACTGAGATTACTTCGGACAGATTCAGCTCTGTGAGATCCAAGTTTGATTTGTGATTATCATGGTACTCATGATTACCAAACGGAAGATTATCGTCAATTAAGGGATGAAGTAGTCTGGTTATTGAAAAATGGCCATCTACGCGAGTTTCTAAGCAATCGAGCAAAGGGAAACTACAAAAATAGGGAAGCAAACAAGCAAGCGGATCTGATTGAACCCCAGCATATCGTAAACATAATTATTGTAGGGATGGACGTTCCGAAGGGATCCGTCATAACTGCAAAAAAGATAAAAGTTTCAATAACTAGGGAAAAAATCCATGGATTACGTACCGGAAGAGACAATATCTTTTAATGATGAAGACGCGGAGGGCATCATTCAACCACACAATGATGCACTGGTAATTTCCATTTTTATCAATAAATTTCAGATTAAGCATATTTTAATTGATCTAGATAGCTCGACCAATATCATTTAGTGGAAGGTGGTGGAGCAATTGGGTTTGTTGGATCAAATTGTACCAACAACCCGAGTTTTAAATGGATTCAACATGGAAAGTGATACCACAAAAAGGGAAATCACTTTTCCAGTCAATACATCCGTGACAATTCGGCAAACGAAGTTTTATGTCATTGAAGGTGAAATGAGGTTCAACGCACAATTCGGTAGACCCTTGATACATGACATAAAGGCCGTACCTTCGACATTGCATATGATGTTGAAGTTTCCAACTCCGGAGGGAATTAAGACAGTTTTAGAAAAGCAATCAGTAGCAAGGGAGATGTTCGCGATAGAGGAGTCGGTGCAACCACCAAAGAAAGTAAAGGAGGTGAGTAAAGGCAAAAAAGTCAAATAGAAATCACAGGATTGGGGCCCGTCGAGTCTGAAGTAAGAAGAAGGGGAAAAGATAGATTACAAGGAAGGTGTGGATTACCATCGTGTCTCGAGGTCATTCGTGATGCCAGGTGATTCAGATGCTACGAAGTCAACTATAGAACATCTAGAGAATGTCATCTTATTTTTGCATCTATCAGATAGAAAGGTATACCAAGGCACCGGGTTAACCCCGGAGCTCAGGCTTAAATTAATTAAATTTCTTAAAGCTAACATTGATTGCTTTACCTGGTTCCATTTAGACATGATAGGTATTTCACTGGAGATCATGACTCACAAGTTGAGTTTGCACTCGAGCTTTCCTCCTGTAAAGCAAAAAAAAAAGAGATCAATCACAAGCATAAGTTTGTCAATGAGGAGGTAACAAAGATATTTAATATAGTTTCATCCGAGAAGTAGAGTATCCGGACTGGCTAGCAAACATAGTTGTCGTACTTAAAAAGGGTAATAAATTTTAAGAATTTGAATAAAGCATGCCCAAAAGATTATTTTCTTTGCCGCACATCGATCGAATGATTGATGCTACGGCGAGGGATGAGATGCTGAGTTTTCTTGATGCTTACTCCGGGTACTACCAAATTAGGATGAACCCGGAGGATCAAGAGAAAATCTCTTTCATAACTAGGTTTAGGACTTATTGTTATAATGTAATGTCATTTGGTTTAAAAAATGTCGGAGCAACATATCAACGCCTAGTTAATCACATGTTCGAGGACCAAATAGGTAACACAATGGAGGTTTATATTGATGATATGTTAGTGAAGTCCTTGGAAGTGGAGGACCATTTAAAGCATTTGCAGGAAAAATTTAACATACTCTGAAAGTACAACATAAAGCCGAATCCAAAAAATGTGCTTTTGGAGTTGGCTCGAGCAAGTTCTTGGGTTTCTTGGTTTCAAACCGAGGAATAGAGATTAATCCGGATATGATTAAAGCTATCGAAGAAATTCTTGAGGTACTTGAAGATGTGAAGGAGATGCAAAGACTCATCGGAATGATGGTCGCGCTGAGTACGTTCATCTCTCGATCTTCGAAGAAAAGTCACAGGTTCTTCTCTTTGTTAAAAAAGAAGAACGACTTCAAATGGACACCGGAGTGCCAACAAGCTTTGAGGGATTTGAAAAAGTGCTTATCTTTCCCGCCGCTGCTGTATAAATCGAAGGTAGATGAATAGTTATTCCTGTATCTGGCAGTGTTCGAAGTAGCCGTAAGTGCAGTTTTAGTTCGAAAAGAGAAAGGTACACATTTTCCTATTTATTATGTGAGTAGAATATTATCTAGTGTAGAGACTAGGTATCCTCATTTAGAAAAATTGGAATTAGCATTAATAATGACTGCTAGGAAATTAAGACCATACTTTCAATGTCATCATATATGTGTAGTAACAACTTATCCGCTAAAAAAATTAATGGATTAATCGAAACTGTCCGGCAGGTTAGCCAAATGGGTAGTAGAAATTAGTGAATATGACATAGAATATAAGCCAAGAACATCTATAAAGTCTCAAGTTTTATCAGAATTCGTAGCAGATTTTACACCCGAAATGATTCCTAAAGTAGAAAGAGAACTGATAATAACATCGGGAGCAACTTCGGGGGTCTGGACCTTGTACATGGATGGAGCTTCGAACGTGAAATAGTCTGGACTAGGGGTAGTGCTTAAGACACATGCGGGAGATGTTATTAGGCAATCAATAAGAACTGTGAAATTAACTAATAATGAAGTCGAGTATAAGGCTATAATTATATGTCTAGAGTTGGCACGGAGTTTGGGAGCAGAAGTCATCGAAGCGAAATGTGACTCGTTTTTTGTTGTCAATAAAGTAAACGGTGTGTTCGAATTGAAGGAAGAAAGGATGAAAAAGTACTTAGAGAAAATTCAAGTAATATTGCACCGGTTCAAACAATAGACCAATGAACACGTATCTCAAGAACAAAACAATGAGGTTGATGCCTTAGCAAATTTGGGATCATCCGTGGAAGCTGATAAGTTTAATTCAGGATCAGTTGTGCAACTGCTAAATTCTGCGATTGATGGTGGCCATGTTGAAGTGAATACGAAAAACATGACTTGGAATTGGCGCAATAAGTATATTGACTACCTTCGGGATGAGAAATTGCCTACGGATCTGAAGGAGTCAAGAGCACTTTATACTAAGGCAACTAGGTTTAGCTTGATAGATGGCTAGTTGTACCGAATATCCTTTTATGGTCCTTTAGCGAGATGCTTGGGACTCGAGGAAACTGATTATGTGATGCGCGAGGTTCACGAGGGGACTTGTGAAAATCATTCGGGAGCAGAATTATTAGTCCAAAAATTGATTAGGGTCGTGTACTATTGGTCTTAGATGGATGGAGACACAAATAACTTCATCCGAAATGTGATGACTTCCAAAGGCATGCACCGATGATTCGCCAAATGGCAGAATTAATGCATTCAGTTTTGTCACCATGGCCATTCATGAAATGTGGGATGAATATTATGGGGCCACTCTTATGGGAAATGGGTATGCTTCATTTTGTTTATTTATGATTACTTTTCTAAATGGGTTGAAGTGAAGGCATTCAAAAAGGTAAGAGAGAAGGAAATCATCGATTTCATTTGGATCACATCGTTTGCCGATTCGGCATATCGACGGAGATTACTTGCGATAACGGCTGTCAGTTTGTTGGAAAGAAAGTAAATGACTTTCTTGAGGGATTGAAGATCAAGAAGATAGTGTTGACCCCATATCACCCGAGTGCAAATTGGCAAGTGGAGTCAATAAATAAAACAATCATTTAGAGCTTGAGGAAGAGACTAAAGGAGTCGAAAAGCAAGTGGAGAGAAATTCTACCGGAGGTGTTGTGGGCATATAAAATGACGCCAAAGTGTAGCACTGGGGAGACGTCGTTCTCTTTAGTTTAAGGTGCAGAAGCACTGATTCCGATGGAATTTGGCAAGCCGAGCTTAAGGTTCAGTCTTGCAACCGAAGAATCGAACAATAAAGTTATGGTCGTCAAGCTTGATTTAATGAATGAACACCGTGAGTTAGCATTGCTACGGTTAGTGGATCAAAAGCAAAGGATAAGAAGATACTACAAACGAAGGAATAACCTTAGGCACTTTCAAGTAGGGGACTTGTTCTACGAAAAGTAACCCCCAATAACAAAAATCCCAACGAAAGAAAAGTGGTCCCGAACTGAGAAGGTCCCTACAAAGTGTCAGGAATAACTGGTATAGGCTCGTACCAGTTGGAAGCTGAAGATGGTCAAAAGTTGTCAAACAACTGGAACATTGCACACTTGAAGCGGTATTACTGCTAAGGTATGTGATCGATTAATTTTTTGAACTTTATTTGTGTTGATATTGCTAACTTTTACATGAACAAAGATGGAGTAATCATTCAGAGAGCGGAGATTTAGAACTAGGTCTGAAAATACGTGTTGCACTCTTTTTCTCTTAGCACGGTTTCTATCTCGAAAAGGGTTTTTCCGGTAAGGTTTTTAATGAGGCAATAATGTAAAGCGTGTTACTAAGTAGTTGAAGGCCTGAGTTGAAGATCGGACAAATACTAAGGACTGGGGACTGCCAGGTAATGAAGAGCAAATAATATTTGAATTCTCATGCTTCGAATACAAACACTAGGGGACTGTCATACCCTTGGTAAAGAAGTTCTGAATGAAGAAATTTGAAGCTATGAAGAAAGTCAAAGTGTTTTTAAAAGTTTTTTTAGGATTATTGTAAGGGTTAAAAAATCAAATGAATCGTGCCTAGTTGTTTGACCGAAGCAAAGTCTGAATGAAATTACTTTATCCAAATTTTGCCTTGAAAACTTATCTACATATGCTTGTCTCCGGACAATTGATAAAATCATTAGGCTTACGAGCTAATAAATTTGTTAAAGTCCTTAATTAAGGATTGTTGTCATAAAAGCATCCGGAGCAAAATAAGTAATGTTCTCAAAGCATGTTTCTAAGGCCCTTATGTTTAGTCATTAAATGACCCAGAACTGGAAGGAATTTCTCGACCAGAAGCAAACCAAAGTGAAGGTTTATTTTTTTTAAATGTTTAAGTTATTTTTAAGACCGAAAAACTTTCATCCAGCTCGACACAGACTAAGTGATGGTTTTCTTAAGTAAAACTCCAAAATTGTAGGCAACTAGCTCGAATTGGGTTAAAGGTTTATTTAGCTAAGTTATTGAAAACAAGAAAGCAATAACATATGCTAAGAGTTAGAAAGAAATTATGATTAAGTCAAAAAAGATATTTATTTCATAGTCAAGGCCAAAAATAGCCAGAGAAAAACATGCAAAAAGACAAAAAAAAATACAAAGGCATGTAAGCCTAAAGTTTAGTCGGACTCAGATTCGGAGTCCTCAAAGTTTAGTTCCATTGTTGTTTTATCTTGGGAGACAAATTGTCCAGGACGTATAAAGGATACATACGGGGCAATATTGTCTTAAGGACAGAGTGCCACACTCGACTCAGCAAAAACAGTTTCCAGTTTTTTTTCTTGTTCAACAATTGTAATTTCAAATTTCTAGTTGAATTATTGAATCTTTGTTTATCCTTTCGAATACTTGTAATAGTAATATACTTCTCGCACTGCATTATAAAGTACAATAGAGAAATAAATCCAACATAAACTTTATTGACGATAGGAATATATTTATTTACTTCCACTAACGGAGATAAAATTAGCTAATAAAATAAAGCAGAAGAGTATATTTAACCCTTTTTTTTTTAAACAAACATTTTTCTTTTACATTTTTTCCATATCTAAAAAATTCCTTACTGTTTATAAGAATATAGTAAAAGATTAAATCCCCTAAATGAGGAATCTATTGTTATCTCCTTGTTCCTTATTAATGTTTCTCTCTCATTTACTATATTTTCCCACCATTGCTCATTTACTCTTTACAGTCAGAGTAACTTTGGTGCCTTCTATTGCAATGGGGACATGGAGAATTTAAACTTTAGGATTTAATTTTTTTCTTAATTGTTTGGACATTGCAGTTAATATAATTTAAAGGTTTTATTTAGTCAATATTTGTACGACATTTTATTGAGTACTGTATATGTTTTTTTGTTTCATAATTTTATACTCTATTATATTTGAATGTTTTGTTAAGTATTGAACAGTTATGTAAAAGTCCCAAACCTTGGCGATTTTCAAATGTATTATATGATTGAAGGACAATAATTGAGAAGAAAAAAATAAAGAAGAAAATTACAAAGTAAAAAGAAAAAAAAAGCAAAATTTTTTAAGATGATTTGATGGAGCAGGACAAAAGTAGGAAAAAATATTATATGGGGCATGATAAGACGAGTTAAAATTAGTGGGTTAAGATTAGACTATCCCTTCCCGCCCCTTTTATTATCCTTTACTTTCAGCGTGTTTACTTCTTCATATCTCGAATCCCCTTGATAAAAATCCTGATTACGCCACTTCATTAGCCTATGCTCTTTTTTCACATATTATTATCACATAAAATGTATACGAGATTTGCAAATTATCTTTTGCATTACTATTTTTCCAAGCAAGCCAAAATCACTACTATTCAAACAATGGAAATTCAACTGGTGTACTGCTATATATTCTTACATTATCGATAACACGTGTTGCTAACGGAAAATATACCATAATATACGTGCATCATGTACACAGTATACTATCTTGTGTATATCGTGTATATCACGGAAATCCAAGATAATTGGGAGACCGTGATATACACGGTATATATATAATGGTTTTGGTAATAAGTTTTTGTATATAATTAGCATTGTACACTTACCATAATTATATAATTCTTGTACAAATAGAATAGAGTTTTGGGAGTAGAATAGGATTTTCCATATTATGAAAATTGTAAATTGTATATATACTCATTCATTAATGAAAATAATCAAATGATTATTTCTTTCGCTAACTGCTTGTATTAGTGTAATCATTCCATCCATAACAAGTTAGAGATAATAAAAAGCAAAGATTAGTTGCACACCATGAAGAAATTGGGATATATAGTGCCCCAAATAAACCCAATTCTCATCATTCTTTGTTCGGTACTCCCACGTTGTTGCACTTTATCTTTTCCACTTGTCCAGAATTGTCAACTTACATATATATATTAAGAAAGAATATCATCTACCATTGATGAAAAAAGGTTTATCATCTACCACATTATAAAGTCAAAGCCTATCCCATTAATTAGCTAGGCTAAAATTAACAAGAAGTGTTTTTTTTGCTGAAGAAGAATGGGGATTTAATATATAAGATCACATTCAAAATGTTTTTTAATTTAATTATATAGATGTATAGTATGTGCACGAGCTCTTTCCACGTGTCATGAATGACCTATGAAAACAACTAATTCTAAAACAAAATGAGAGATCGCTAACCAACTTTTAGAAGAGACATAATTGACTGCATTTATCTGGATATTCGAATTGACTAAAAGTTCAATTATATTTTTTTTTTGTGTGTGATTCGGTCTGAAGTGACAACTTTTATCTAGTTCAGTGGATAATACTGTCCTTCAACTTCTCATACGGGTGTATAGGAAGAAACCAATAGTCTAAAGGCCAGTCAAAAATATTCATTTTTTATTTCAAAATTTTCTTATACTTTATTCCATATGGTAGTACCGTTCATGTTCGTGGGGGATTATGTGGACCTATGGGTAGGCACTAAGGTTGACCAAAATATATTAATACCAAATTAACACTTTTTAGGATAGTTAGATCATTTTCCCTTTAGGAAATAACATTTATTTATTAAATGTAGTGGAATCAACTAGGCATGGCCAGTGGGTCGGGCTCGGGTCTGGCGGGGTAGGGTCTGGCGGGACTTGCTCCAGTCCCGTCCCGATCCCGATCCCGTCGGTATCGGATCGGGGCGGGGTCGGGTCGGGGTCCGGCGGGTTTTCATTTTTTTTGTAAAATAACATATGTATAAAAAAAAAAACTCAATAAACAAGATAAGATAGTGTAATAAAAACATCCCAATGCTGTTTTTGTGCCTCTTATATTAATAGACATGATTTTTTTGTAATACAAATACAATTGTCTAAAATCTAAATTGCAACTTTGTGGTGTTGTCCAAAAGTTGCAAATTACATAATAAAATTTCAATTAAAAAAATTACATTCTCAAAAAAACCTGTTCTAATTGCTTGATGATTTCCTGTGGTTCTTCGGTTGGCACGCGCATTTTATATGAAAATGATCTGGAAAAGATGGAGTTAAACTATTTTTTAAAATTGTAATTGCGTAATTGTTAGAAGAAGCGTTATCTAATGTAATAGTCATAATTTTATCGGTTATTAAAGTAATAATGGCACACTTGATAAATATTATCTGCAATAAAAGTATCAGTGTGCCTATCATCTATATATCTATACGCTAAAATACGTTTTTGCATAGACCATTTATAATCTATCCAATGACAAGTTACAGTTAAATAATCATGACCGTTAGTACTACGACCTATATCAGACGTGATAGATATTTTGCCATTAAAATGATATAATGAAAAACGTAAATATTGTTGATATTCATGCGCGAATTTAAATACATCTCTCTTAACGGTTGATCTAGGAAAACCGTTAAAAGCAGGATTATATATATCTCTAATGTAATGAATAAAACCGGAGATGAAGGAAATGAAAAAGGCAAACCCTCCACAAAGAACTAATTTTGATATTGCTTCCCTATCTCTATGTTTATTGTATTTAGAGCCTACAATTCCCACCGTCATAGGGTTAATTTGACCCGTACTTGGTCCGGGACGAGTATCGTATGTGAACCTTGTCCCGATGGAGCGGCGTTTGCGCACCGGTTTTGAAGCATGGTATTGGGCATACCTAGCTGGATGAACACTTACTACGTGTCTAATTAAACCCCCCGTCCCACCGTGACCTTTTCCAATTTTAAATTTTAGAACATTTTTACAAATTTTACATATAGCTACTTGATTCTCTACGTCCCTATCAAAAAATGTCCATGCATCTGATTTTAATGGTCGTTTCTTTGGACCTCGTCTCATACTAGGGGGAATAGGAGGCATTTCAGTTGAAGGTGCACTAGTGGGTGTGTTGTCATCAACATTAGTGGGTGTATCATCTAGATCATCGTCTAAATTAAAGTCTTCTTGAGTTCCAGAAAATAGTTCCTCGTCTAAATCTAATGGTATTGTAGGAAAATGTTGAGTATCAACAAAATCATCCTGTGTAGGAATAAGATGACTAGAAGAAGTACCCTTGCCCTGGTTGCCCCTACTAGAAGAAGTCTTACCCTTACCCTTAAACATACCTTTAATTCCTTCCATTTTAATTATATGCTAACAAATAATTAAAGTAAATAAAATTAAGTGCGCTAAATAAAATAAACAGACAATAATAATTTAATGAAGGAACGAATGTACCAAACGCCGACGTAACGTCGACGTGTAATCGAGAGGTTGAAAATTGAAACTTTGTTCGATGGAAGATCCTCAAGCTAGTTGTCAACTTCACTCCCAATTCCCAAATGAATAAATAAAATTGAATATTTAGCAAACAATGTAGACTTGTAGAGAGATATATTGAGAGATTAGAGATATCGTAGGAAGATTTGTGAGAAAGATGAAGAAAATGAGTTATTTATAGTTGGAAAATTGGGTTAAAGTGTAAATATAATAACTTATGGGTTAAAAATAAATATTAAGGGGGAGGGGGGGAGGTTTAGGTCGTTGCCCAACGGCCAAAATCTAAAATGGTCGTTGGTGCAACGGTTATATTTGCAAAGGGGAAAAAATCGGGCGAGGTCGGGCTCGGGGCGGGCTCGGGTCAGGCGGGCCTGGGGCGGGCTCGGGTCTGGCGGGACGAGACATTGTCTCGTCCCGAGTTCGAGTCCCGCCACCATTATTTTTTTTTCTTTTACGCGGGGTCGGGGCGGGACCGGGGCGGGCTCGGGATAGGATCGGGTCGGGGTCAGGTCGTCCCGGCCCACTGGCCACCCTTAGAATCAACTATCTTGTGGAGTCCAGAAGGAATATAAGGTAAATCTTTAAATAAGTGGAATATTGTGGAGTCCAGAAGGAAAAGGTAGTCTATTATATTCATAATATTCCTTAGACTTTAGTAGCCCAAAAAAATAATTAAATAAATAAAAATATATATAAAATTACTTTTAAATTTATCTCGAAAACTCACTTTAACAATTAAACGAAAACTCACTTTTAACAATTAAACTTTATTAGCAATTCTTTACCCTCCTAATCTCGTAAATTACTGTTGATCGTAAGCTTTATGAGCATTGTCACTTAGAATACAGATAAAACATATCTTTAATTTAGCAAAGGCTAGCTCCATTCCTTCAATTTCATATATCTTTCTATTGTGTTTTAATCTCTTTTTAAAGATATATAGAAGAGGGAGAATTAAACAAAAATTGAGAAGAATAAGGAGAGAATTCTTCTTTACCATTCTTTCTGGTTATCAACAATAGGAAAAATGATTTAACTATAATTTTTAGCTATCAATTTTCTTCTCTCTGTGTTGCTAGCGGCTTGTAGTGTATCAATTTGGATGGTATTAGACTGGTATTGAGGTGTTCATATGGCGATGGGATCTGAAAGATCGAAGTCTTTACATAATTTTACCTTATCATGTGGATTGAAGTGGGGAACCAACAATATTTAAGTAGCGTTAAGGTAGATTCCGACGGAGATATGTCTTCCGTTCATCGGAGGTCAAATGAGTCAGAATTAATTGGACGACAGAGGGTACCAAAGGTGGTGAACCGGCACAGGAAATTCATATCGATAAATGGAGATATTGGTGAGGAAATCAAAGGTGTGAGAGAGAAGTTGATGTTTGATCTCCAAACGAAGGCTGACAAGATAATAACAACATAATCAATGTAATTTCACAAATAGAATTTGAAGAGGGTAGGTTATACGCGGACCTTACCTCTATCTTAGAAGACTGACACATGAAACACACGATTTTGAGGGAAGGTTTAGAGTCTCCGACACCAATGGCGAAATAGATCAATTAAATTTGGGAACGGAGGAGCGCCATCCGGTGGTCAACTCTGATGGCGCTGCTAGTAGCAGCAACGAGGGAAAGAGAGATAAAAGCCATTCATTTAGGTTTAGGTGTATTTGTTTGGGAATGGATCGGGTTCATTATTTGGAGTGGGTTGAAATTTATTTAATTATTTTTTAGTTAATTTCAGTGATTTTTTTTAATTTTATTATTAAATGACGTAGATCAATCTCAAAGCGAGTGGTGAAACAACACCCAACTTTGATCCGGTCTGGGCAAAGTAAGGTTGGACATAATTCACATAAGTTGTTCAGGAAGGTAAAATAATTATCGATAAAATTTAATTGCTAAAGTGAGTTTTCGAGACAAGTTTAAGGGTGGATTTTATGTATTTTCTCTTTCTATAATAATTTAAATTTCATGTGCTCGGTTCATAAAAAGTATCACATTAGCGCGGTTGAAAACATGATTTACTTAATGAAAGTGTGTTCTTCTTATAACCTAATTTTTAGATGAGATATTTGTACAATTCAACATATAGTATCACGATCTAAAATATTTTAGTGATTGAAAATATTATACGTATATGCTTATGGAACACATATTCTTTCGATTTGAATGATAACAGTAACGAATGTTAACATACGAAATAAAAGAAAATTATGTAACTAGAAGCTTTGCATAATAATAAATATGAAACTATATATGGAACTAGGGATGGATTGAGTATATATTAATTAAAAGAATGATGACCTAAGGAATTAATAATGGGAAGAAAAGAGAGGTTTCTTTATTGAAGAATTAAGTTGTATGTGTGTTTCCACTAAGGCAACTTTGTATTGGACATTAGTATTTTGATTCACAAAAATAACTCCCTTCAAAGGATTACATAAAATAAAGAAAAAACCAAGGCTGATGCACCTCGATCATTCGCTTTCGAATTTAATTAAAATGAGCTTGCTTTAGTAGAAGTGAGATAGGTACCTCTTTTCATCAAGTCATGGTTTCATATATAGCATGTGAGCTGTGTGTGGTAAGACTCAAACTCATGATATCTATGCTATGATACCATGTTAAACTGTGTAATTATCTCATCTAAAAATATTAGACCTAAAATTTGGCGAGTCCACTTGCATAACTACTTTGTTTCCTCATGTCCTATCATTGTGTACTTCTCTCTCACCTCAGCATATAGATCTCTATATTAAATCAGCCAATTTAGCTATTGACATTGCTCATACACATTTATATTAGCCTGTTGAGCCTAATAAGATTCCCATACTCCAGATCCGCTCTTGTTGAACCTTTTATTTCTTCTTCAAAATAAAGTAAGAAACAAATCTTCTATTCACGTCTAAATTTGATATCCGAATTATTATACGTTTGGGAGGATGTTGAGAATATACTTATATTTATTGATGGTGTATTAGATTTTCAACATAATTATTATGTCATGTATCTCTCCATCCATTACTTTAAGGTTTTAGCCAGGTTGGATACTCATATTCTTAAGTAATTGGGTGTGAAGGATACTTTTAGCATTTTATATTACAAAAGAAAAATAAAACTGCCAATTCTAAAGGAATCTAGGCTTAGCAAAGCTTAATAACTCAATATTATGAATTAAATAAAATTGATGAAAACTGACCCTTCAGAACCTCAACGGGGAATATTCTGTAGGTGAATAGATGTACTAAGTTATGTTTAACTCTTAACAATGGCTTGAACTGTTCATCTCAACCTAGGGGTACTTGGGGTTATTTTATGTATGTTATGGATTTGATAGTTAGTTTTATACACTCGAAATCTATATAATCTTTATATCATCATCAGTGTAAGTTGACCTATTATAGCATGTTATAACTTACTATATTATAACATATTATCAATTGGTACTTATTAAGTAAATTTATCTGCATTACCTGATGATCGTAGTCGGAGCCAGAAGGCACAAAGGAGTTCATATGAGCCCCTCCGCTGGAGAATTATATATATATATATATATATATATATATATATATATATATTTAGCTTTATTTTAGTGAAGTTATTTTATTTCGCTACTGTCAGTGGCGAAGGTAGAAGCTCAGCTATGAGTTCGATTGAATCCAATAACTTTTGTTCAAACAGTGTACTTATGTTGTAAAATTCATTAAATATGTACACATTTTAAACTTAAAATTCAATTATTAGCACTCGAAGTCGTACTTCTGAAATTCAGAACCCATAAATTTAAAATCTTGACTCCGCCTCTAGCAACTGATGATGTTAATAATTGTACACTATAAATACATAGAACTTAAACTTTCACGTATATGTCCTTTGGCAATATAATCACAAATCTAGAGATGCATTGGTTCATATGATTAAACGACATGTGACTTCGCTACAAGAAACTCAATAAGCGGCACCAAAGTATGTCACACAAAAATAAAAAAATGGCGGATGAATATTCACCTTTTTTTTTGCTGGAATCGAATGGCTTAAATAGAATTATACAACAAGAACAACATATCCAATGTGGCTTAAATAGAACTATTAAAGTAATAAAACAACTAATATTTCTTCTTAAAGTTGATTACCTAATTAAGTGGAATTCTTCATGCCGCATATATACTTGTGCTACTTGATGCCTCTCCTTAATTAAATATAATAAATTTTAGGATCACAATGGTCTATATAAACCCAAACATTGTTTACATTTCATGCAATTACCTTAGAGCTATTCACAAGGTTAATTTTCTTCTAATTAACCCCATTTCCAAGAATGGCTAGTTTAATTAGGTTTTGGCTATGCTTCATTCTTATCTTGCTTTCATGTCATCGCTCTGAAAGTCGTCCACTCGAGCCATCTACGCAGAGGAGAAGGGAGATGATGATGATGGAAACTGCTCGAGAAATTATAAAGGAGAGATTGAGACATGCAATCAAGTATGACGTGAAACGATTAAGTCCCCGAGGACCTAACCCTAAACATCATTAGGGTGGTTTTATAAGTTTAATCGCAATGGAGGCAGAGATGAATGTAAGATTGAGACATGCAATCAAGTACGATGTGAGTCAATTAAATAAACATCACCAATCGCGAAGGAGGCAGAGATGAATGTAAGATTTAAGAGTCTATGCATTCATATAGATGTGATTTAATTTATTATAGTTTGTCTTTAATCTATTTTATTTTATGAGAATAAATATAATTTATCATACGATTCGGAGTGATACGGCCTCCCGCCATTGTGATTTGAAATTTTGAATGACCAAGTTGTTGTTATAGTGATAGTTCTTGATGTGATTGAGATGTAACTCATCAATTTCGGATTAGATAATTTCTAAAGTTAAAAAAATTGAAGTATTTTCCATTTTCAATGTTAATGTCAACGCACGTGGACTTGCTATATGGCAATTTACGCTTCTTGCGTGATGTAACCAAATATATAATTAACTCATTAATTATTCATTTACCCACTTGGCCAATACAAATCCAACCAATTAACCAAATATATTGATTGAAGAAATCCACGTGTTAATCGATTAGAGGAGTAACTAATTAAATCATTGTAATAAAATGATAAATACTTCTTCATTTTTAATTAGAAATTTCAGTTGAATTCAAATTCTAAATATAGAATTACCTTTAGTAAAAAGCTCTATACCTCACCAATATGCTATCCATTCAAATATTTATAAAGTAGACATTTCATCTCTACTCGCCGTTGATGCTATCATCGATTACTACTATCAATTACCACCAATCATCATCTACAATCATCATCCTTAACTACAATTACAATTATCATGTGCAATTAAAACTATCATGTTCAATCACAATCATCACCATCGTCATTCACCAAGTCAGTCATCACCACTCTAGTCACATTTGCAACCATCATTATTGTTCACCACCGACAATTACCACCACCATCAATCTTAGTTGCCACTCTTATTATCTATCACCATCATTCACTACAATTATCAGTCGCCACCACCATTATCTCTATCACCATCATCCACTACACTTATCAACCGTCACCACATGCAACCACCATCGTTAGTCATTACCACCATCAACCACTATATAATTTTTTTAAAAGTATTTTGTTTAAATTGTATTAGATTAATTAGTATTTATTTGACGTTAATAATATTTATAAATTTTAAATAAAAACAAATTTTGCATATTTAAACATTGAGATAACAAGTTATCTTATTTGTATTCAGCGTTTAATATACATCTTAATAGAAAATAATTAATATACATCTTAATAAAAATAAATTAATATACATCTTAATATTAATTTAGACGTCTTGATTTTAAAAATGATAAATAGGATGTTGGTGTAATCATACCAACCATAACATGCATGCAAGGGATACTAATTAGATAATCATAAACTTATACATAAAGTAATGTTTTAGTTGCACATTATGAAACTTTTTGGAGGATGAACGTACCTTACTCCTTCATACATAGTGCCCCATAAACCCAATTTTCATCATTCTTCGTCCGGCTAATATGATTCCTATATAGTTGCTCCACTTAAGCAAATATTAAAGAGCTTATCTAGGATTGTCAACTTAAATATGATTTAAGAATATCATCCACCACACTATGTAATATGGGGTATTTTATCTGAATATTGCTATTTTTCTATATTTAATTTTAATATTTTTCGTACGTTTACTTCGAAATAACTTCAGACATGTGATGTCAAGGCATAAATACCTGAACTTCAGGCAGAAAGGCTGAAGTTTAGAAGAAAAAAGACTGAATTCAGCCATATATGATCTATAGACTTCATTGATATGAAATTCAGACAATTTATCAAAAGCTATTTCGAAGTAGATAACCTTGCAAATTTTACGTACTATAAATATGATATTGAATGTTATTGCACTACTTCTGCCCATAAACCTAATTTTCATCATTCTTCCTTAGGCTAATAATTCCTATATATGTTATTGCACATCTTTTCCACTTAGCAATATTAAAGAGCTTATCCAGAATTGTCAACTTATATATATGTTCTAAGAATTAAGAATATTATCCACCACATTATATAGACAAAAAAGCAACAAGCGTGGGGCTTTTAATCCATCAAATTGGATCAGATTCAATATGTTTCAATTTACACTAATTAATTTGAGCTACTGTTTAGTCAAAGTAACTGTGTGGCTGTGACATAATTATTTCTTTTTTTTTCATCCGGTGTTCCGCACCCGCATTATGGTCCGATTAATCCGGATTCGTGTCGGGTAGTCCCATATTGGGGGGCAAAGCACTCCCAAACAATGGTGGCTCCGTATCCAAGAGGGTTCGAATTCGAGATCTTAATTAAAGATGGAGTAGTACCAGCCACTACACCACAACCATGGTTGGTGTGACCAAATTATTTCGTGATGATAGATATATATATAAACTATTTATCTCTTCATCAATATGGACTGAAAGATAGTTGGGCACTGAGGTTGACCAAATTATACTAAATTAACACTTTTAGATTTGTTGCATCAATTTCCATTTACACATAATGTTTGTCTAATTATTTAACATAGTGGAATCTTGTGGAGTCCAGAAGGAATAATTATGTGTTTTAAAAAAAGGAGTAATTATGCAATATTAAAAAGATTAAAGTTATATGAAATTTGACAGTGTCACTTCTAAAAAATCACTATTTTCCTACTGAAAAATGTTATATTTTCACAGATATATTGATTGAACCAGTGAGAAAAGAAAAAATAATAGTGTCTTCACACGAAAAAATTAGAAAGGTTCTCAGACGTTTCAATGAGAACCTATTTCCCACTATGCGTTTTCTCAATGAGATGGTTTGATAAAAATAATTAAGATGGAAAAATTATGTTTTATCACACAAATTTCCCAATGATTGTCGATGGAGAAAACCTCTATTTCTAGTAGTGTATAAAAATTCTTTTTTATTTATCAATCTAAGATATCGGTCAATTACTAGTTTTATCACGTTATCAGTTAATATTTATCATAAAGATTAATCTGTAATTATCTTTTATGCTAAGTGAATTGATTGTATAATTATATTTTTGTACTACCAATATATCTTGAATTAATTAAAGAATAGGATGATTAATATGTATATATATACCTATGCGGGCCGACAAGGCCACCATGGATATCTATAACAACAACCCAAAACAAATATATACAAGGGCCGACAAGGCTCCACCTTTACAAAATACTATTAATGTCCATGACATTGCCTCAAAGTGTGGCTATATATATGTACAACTGATTTCAATGATATTATGCATTGCATATGCCCCAGTGGCTTCCCGAGGTTCAGGTTGTTTCTTTACACTCTCTCGCACTTGTTATTGTCTTTACTTATGTTCAACTGTCTTACATATTCATTACATTATTTCGTACTTATGTTCCTTATTGGGGGTGCTGCATTTCATGCCTGTAGATTCAGATAAACAGAGTGACGCCTTTGTCCAGTAGGATCTCAGCTCAGCTATGGTGTCAGAGCTCTCCACTTATTCCTACTTATATTTGGAAACTCACGTACAACTTTTTTCCATAAAGGAACCCTACTTTTCTTCCCATTAATAATTATATTGATTTTCATTCTCGTGGTGCCCCTTAACCATTATATATGGTCACCATTAACTCTTAATTAGGCTTCATTTATTTGCACATAATGAAGGTTACCATTAAGTGCATTTGATTACATTAAAATCTAAGCACGTATTTGGTCTGAATAGATCTTAATGATTAAAATCTCGAATAAAATCTTAATATTATTAAGAGGTATTTTTGTATGAATGTTTTTTACCACCACTCTGTCCACATCCACTAGCTCCACCCTCATCTTACAAAAAAAAATATACTTCAGCTCTAAAGGAATCTTAAACATCGTAGCTTAATTCGACATTTAAATAAATAATTGATGAAGAAAAAGAGCTAGCTAGGTTAAAGAATAATGACCTTTCAGAACCTCAATGGGGATATTCTGCATGTTCATAAATGTACTTAATTATATACTTAGCTAGTTCCATTGTCAAGTCAATACCCTCCCTAGATCTGCTAATGTCCAAACCTTGATGACTTGGATTGTTCAACTTTTTTCTTCTTATGTTTAATCATTCGATATTCGGCATTCACTGACATGACCTATTTGGATTTAAGTCTTGTAAGCCCATTATTTTTAAAGTTCAAATTTGAGACATTTGATTAAATATGAAGAACTAATCTGATAGGTCTATCCTATAACAATTTTGGGTGGTGACCAGTAGCAGAATCACCCTTGTTCATCTGGTGCCAATTGACACCCCTTTTGCTGAAAATTACAATGAATAGATAAGTACAATTTTTTTAATGTGTATATATATAATTATACATTGAGTTCTTTTAACTTCTCTATACGTTAACTGTTTTATAATTTTTTTATGATAATTCTAACTCCGTTATTAAGACGGATGACTTAACCAGGATTTTCACGAAGGGGCGGAGGTTATTTTATGTATGCCTTTTTGCAATGAAGTATGATTATATCATCACACATCTTGAGATGCATTGGCACACCATGTGATTATATTATCACTTGTGACTTCTTTTCAAGAAACTCAAAAGGCGGAACCAAAGTATATATGGCACACACAAAAAATACAAAAAAACATGAATATATATGCACTTTGGCAGCTTGAATATTCAGTTGATTCTTTTTCTTTTTTGGAGTTAAATGGCTCAAAAGAAAGTATTAAACAAATTGAGTTAAGAGTTATAATTTTGTCTTAAGCAATATGTCACTCAAACTCTTCACATTTTTATTTCGTTTCAACTTAAATATACTCCCACTTGAAATACTGTTGATGACCTAATTAAGTGGATTAGTTCTTCATCTTCGCCGCATACTTATGTTAATTAATGACCCTTTTAATTAAATATAATGAAATTTAGTAGGGGTGGGCGTATATCGGTTCGGTTCGGTTTTGTATAAAAAATGTATGAACCGAATAAAAATTGTTTTTTTTAATAAAACCGAATCAAACTTTTTTAAAAAAAATGATATATCGGTTTATATCGCCGAACGTATCGGTTTATATGATGGTTTTTCTATTCAAATATAAAGTCCAAATGGTTTATGTTTTTTTGAACATCAACAGCAAATGCAGCAGCAGATTAGTAGCAACAACAACAACCAATTTTAACAGGATCATACATAGACTGATTTTTTAAACAACAGCAGCAACATCAAATTCTAGCAGCAGCAACAACAGTTTCAGCAGGAATTTCAGTTGTTTCAGCAGCAACAACAACATCAAATTCCAGCAGGAATTTCAGCAGTTTCAGCAGCAGGCATCAACAGCAACAACATCAACAGGAATTTCAGAAGTTTCAGCAGAAATTCCAACTACAACAACATCAACAGGAATCTCAACTGCTTGTGTTTGTTCTATTTCTTGTGATTGCGGTACGATTAAAAGTTTATCAAAGTCTACATACAATTTGCCTAAGCGTCAATATAATAAACAAAATATTAAAGTATAATCATTCTATTAAAAACAATATATAAAAAATAGTATTGTTACCCAATTCAACTTCTTCATAAAACTCAGTTTCTTCTTCGGTTGGTTGCACAATTTGTTCTTCTATAAGAGTTGAGCGAAGCCAATTCTGTGTGCAAATTAATGCTTCAACTGTCTTATGAGTTAATGTACTCCTAAAAGGGTCAAGAATGAGCACCCCGTGCTAAATGCCTATTCGGAAGCCACGGTAGACATGAATTGCCAAAATATCTTGGCAATCTTTGACAAAGTCGGATACCTAGACGAATACATCTTCCACCAACTCAAAAGAACAAAATTCGGATCATTAGGACTTTCATTCCGCTCTAACAAATATCTCTCAACATCATTCTTCACCCCAAAATCATCATTTTCAGTAGTCTTCATCTTTTTAAATAGTTGAAAAGGATAAATTGATTATTTTCTACTGCTGCCACTATCACAAACTTTACTTAACTGAGCATATGAACTATTACCCACACCACTATTTGGGACATCATCATTATAACTTTCAAATAACCGCAACAACAACTCTTTGATATCAGCTTTAATTTCATCAACCTTCCTACTGTAAAATATACTTCCAAAGCACCAATTTATAAATTCAAATTTACACCGAGGATCAAGCACATTTGCTAAAATTAATAGCTTGTTCTCCTTTTCTATAGAAGTACCCAATATTTCACAAACGTATCTCTCATGCCATTAACAATTTTTTTCACCAATAAATCAGTAGATTCTGATAGTGAGCTAAGATAAAGATAAACTTTTCACAACTCATTCAACAAATCACTAGAAGTCACACATTTTGTACTGCTGAATTTTAATGTCACATCATAAAAAACTGACAAAAAATGTACTAACCTCTTATCATTATCCCAATCCACAAAAATTGGTGGCCCAGCCCTTTTTCTTCCATTCTCATTTTCGTTAAACCAACTTTTGTAGTGGCCATCGTCCTCCTCTAACCTATCAAACGTTTTTTCAAGCTTCTTTACCATTGTCCTTACCCTTGTCATGAGTTAATACATTTTTATTCTTGTCCTCTTCAAGCTTCGATTTCTTGTACACTTTGCATCTACCCAAGTGGTTCCTTAAATTAGTTGTCCCAACTAACGAGCTATCGCAAGCATAATCTTTTCGGCAAAAATGACATTTGGCTTTCTTTCCTCCAGGTAACTTAGTAAAAAAATTCCAAACTTTGATCTCAATTTCCCTCGTCGGTTCGTTTCACCACTTCTGTTCCATCATCCAAATGTCTTCCATTCTACAATATAAAAGAGTTCATGAGCATTTTGTCAAATACACAGTGAATAACTGAATACAAAACATCAAACAAATGTTTCGACAAACATGGTTGAAACTGTAACAAAGCATGAAACAGATGAGAATAATCAGAAAATTAACATAACACACAACCTAATACACAGTCGAACATGATTTTAACAACATCAGTGAATACAAAACGCCTAATTCATAGCTTCTCCATAATATTTCGACAAACATGGTTCAAACAAAGCATGAAACAGATGAGAATAATCAGAAAATTAACATAACATACATCCTAATACACAGTCGAACATGTCGGCTCCTCAAAAAATGCACTACTTTTGGAGGATCTGACATGTAGCCATCGATATTTTTGAAGAGTCCGAGCAATATAGCGTATAGGTCATTAACGGAGACAACTTTACCACTACTCCAAGGTGCCCCTTCTAGTTAGGGAAGTATATCTTACTGGATTTACGGGAGCTAATTACCTCATATACATCTTTCAAGGATCTTACGGAATGATATCTTTTACCCATTGCATCCTTCGTTTCATCTATCCATCTCGTGAAACCTTTGACAAATTCATCCACATCGATCATTCCATCATCATCAAGATCAAATTCCTCCATTACCTCGTCCGTTTTATAATCCTTGTCCTGATATAATTTTCTTGATCTGATTTTCATGAAAAGCTATATTAACTCAGGAACTGATATAAACTTATCTCCTTCCTGATCAGCCTCTTCAAATAGCCTGCATTGAATCGACAAGAACATGGTTACTTTTTGCACATTATATACTGAAATTCTCAACTATGTTGCTCGGACACTTCAAAAATGTGTGCACACCCGCGATGGATCTTCCAATAATGCAATATTTTTGAAGGATCTGACACGTATCCGGCAGCATTTTTGAAGAGTCCTAGCATTATAGATTCCCACTATGAGATTCATAAGCAAAACAAGAAAAAGAAGGGGAGTATTACTTTCTTATAGCAAGTATATTAGGTGACCCGTCTTCTTTGAGGAGTTTCTCTATGGTATGTTCCTGCACATGTTTTAGTATGTCTACTACAAAATTCTCATGCCTTATATATTCTAGCCTCCTCTTTTGAATCCATGGCCAGAATACCTGTGGTTTTCAGAGGGTTGGCAGTTTTAACATATTAAGATCAAATCCAAATCATCGACAGGGGTGGAGCTAGGGGACGCAACTGAAAAATTATACTATATATAAAGTCAATATATATATATATATATATATATATATATATATAATGTTGAATTCTCTTGGCTTCTTTGTGTATTCACATCTTTATATTTTGAATTTCATCAGTGAAAATCCTGGCTCCGTCACTGATTATCGATATGAGGATTTTGAAGTACCTGGTAGAAAAAGTAAGATAATAGGAATACAATGGAAACCACAAGACAGAGTCTGATGAAAATTCGTTCTGGCGTTGCAGATAAGTGCAGGATTGTTGGTACTAGGATGATTATGAATGGAATCACAGAAAGAACAATTATTCTTGCAGTGTAACATGTTTCAACATCTATCACTAACCCTGCACCTCTAACAAATGGAAGAAGGTAAGAAGAAGAAAAAAAGAATCACATATCAAGATGAAGAATTATTCAAGTCTCCACGACATTGGTCTAGTGGTAAGAGTGTAGCTTGTAATGTGTGGGTTAGGCGAGCGTCATGCGTTTGATACATACTGCAGACAAAAGTCTAGTATTTAAGTAGAGAATTATAGAGGGGCGAGTCCATCATTCACCGATTTAAAACTTTGCCCTATGGATCCCGATGTTGCTCGGACTCTCCAAAAACATTATTGTACATGTGTCAGATCCTCCAAAGTGCACTACTTTTGGAGGATCCTACATGCGCCCGACGATAATTTTGGAGAGTCCGAGCAACATAGATAAGATCCCGGGGGATTTCTTGATTATTGAATAAAATGATTCCATCCCTAAGCCACTTAATTTCAGCATAAAAGATGTATATCATTATAATTTCAGTCAAGTTATTTCTGTTAGGATAATTATGGGGATATCCCATAATTATTTCAAATCAAATATTTTGTAACACCATAATTTATTATGATTAGGATTTGATTGTAAATTAGTATAACTTAATTTAGGATGATTAGATTAGTCTTCATTAATGTTAGCATTGTATCCTTGTATATATATTTGACTATGGGAATGAAATAAAGCAATGAATCAATTTCCTACGTGGTATCAAGAGCCACAAATCTTTTGCCCTAAACCCTACCTCTCTTCTCTTAGCCGAAATTCCTTTCTTCCTCCATATTTTTTTCTCTTCTTTCTCGGCCACACTAGGGTTTTCTCCCAAAACCCCTAAACCTAAAACATCTCTAACCCTAAACCACTACCCGCTACCACCTTTCTTCTTCTCTCCAAAAACCCTAGCCGCCACTTAGGGTTAGTTACTACACTTCCATCAAACACAAAATAATTTTCTATCCTTCCTTTTGTTTTGATTTTTCGTGGAACCTATGGCCGAAAAACAAAAAATCCATCTAGTTCTTGTCGTAAACAACGTCAAGAACTTTATTTCCATAACACTTGAGATGGAAAAGGGCAATACACCTCTTGGGCGGAATTATTCAAAATTCATTACCGTGCATATGAGGTAAGAGACCATATCATACCTTCCGAGTTATCATCGGACACCACTGAGGTAGACAAAAAATTATGGTCTCGTTTAGATGATATACTCCTTCAATGGATTTATGACACTATCTCCAACGACCTTTTGCATACCATATTAGATCCAAACTCTACGGTTCAACAGGCGTGGGGACGTTTACAAAACATTTTTCAAGATAACAAACTTTCTAGGGTTATATATCTTGAACACCAATTTACCAACGTTAAATTGGATGACTTCTCAAACGTGTCCGCCTATTGTCAAGAATTGAATGTGCTTGCAGACCAACTAACCAACGTTGGCTCGCCGGTAACAAATCAAAAGTTGGTCCTTCAATTAATTGCAAGATTGAATGAACAATTTGATGGAGTCGCTACATTCATTCAGCAGAGTAATTCATTGCCTCCATTTATGAGGCTCGTTCGAGGTTGATTCTCGAGGAAACACGCAAAGCAGACAGCCTTCAGGGCAGCCACCGTCGGAACTGCCCTCTTCTCCACCAACTCATTTTCCACAAATTTTCAGCCACAAAATTCGAGTTCGATTGGAATTGGAAACCACAATAATAATGGTCAAAACGGGGGTCAAACCATAGCAATAAAGGGGAAAATAATGGTGGAAAGGGACGGGGGAGGGGCGGCGGCCAACCAGCCGGCGACAACACCAACCAGCAAGGGCAATGGCAGTCGTCTGTCCAGCCAATCGGTAACCAGTGGGGGCAGTACCCGCCGTGGGCCTAGGCCCCACAGTGGGATTCCCCTACGTGCTCGTATCCCACCGCATCGTAGGCCAGGCCCTCATCTTCAAACCGACAACCCAGAATTATAGGGTCTCATCCGTAACACGCATTTGCAGCCCATGCACCGTCTTCTGTAGGTTATGCCGCCACCGATATTGAACAAGCCATGAGTAACATGAATCTGAATATTTCAGATGAGTCATGGTACATGGACACAGGGGATACGTCTCACATGACGGCATCTTAAGGTAATCTCTCATCTTATTTTAATATGAGCAGTAATAAAAATATTATTGTCGGCAATGGGCAGGAAATTTCAATTCGTGGTATTGGTCAGGTAAAACTACCCTCACCACACCCACCATTATATTTGAAAAACGTCTTACATGCACCAAAACTGATTAAAAACTTGATATATGTACGACGTTTTACAATTGACAATAATGTTTCTCTGAATTTTTATCCGTTTGAATTTTCTGTGAAGGATTTTCAGACGAGGATGCCACTAATGAGATGTAATAGCATGGGGGACTTGTATCCCATCACTACTGTTTCCAACAATCATATGACCAAACCATCAACCTTTGCAGTTATTTCCCCTATTGTATGGCACAATCGATTGGGACACCCGGGAGCACCAGTTTTCAATAATCTTAGGAAGAATACTTTTGTTGCTTGTAACAAACTTTTGGACTCTTATGTATGCCAAACTTGTGTGTTTGAAAAACATGTTAAACTTCTGTTTCCATCATCTACCTCACATACGCTTATGTCATTTGATCTTTTGCATTGTGATTTCTGGACATCACCGATTTTGAGTTATGCATGTCATAAATATTATATGCCCATTTTAGATGATTATTCGAATTTTCTGTAGACATTTACATTAGGACATAAATCACAAGTCTATACCATTTTTAAACAATTTAGTGTTTTTATCAAAACTTAATTTGACAAATCCATTAAATGTTTTCAATGTGACAATGGGAGAAAATTCGTAAATGCTCAATTTAAGGATTTTTGTTGCAAAAATGGGATGTCTTTCGTGTCCACATACATCACCACAAAATGGAAAAGCCGAAAGAAAAATTCGAACAATTAACAATATGGTTCGCACTCTTCTTGTGCATTCGTCCACACCACCAAATTTTTGGCATCATGCACTTCAAATGGCCACATATCTTTTAAATATTCTTTCTAGCAAACTACTCTCCAATGTGTCACCTACACAAATGTTGTACCACCGTCTCCCATCTTTTACACATTTGAGGGTTTTCGGGTGTTTGTGTTATCCCTTGTTTCCGTCCACAATCATTAACAAACTTCAGGTCCGTTCCACTCCTTATGTGTTTTTGGGATACCCACAAAATTATAGGGGATATAAGTCTTATGATATGATAAATGGAAAAATCATTATTTCTCGTCACGTCCTTTTTTATGAGTCTACATTCCCGTTTGCTAAATCTCACGTGGCATTCTCACCTTCATATGATTTTTTGGATGACGGAATACATCCGATTTTGAATCACCATTTAAACACCAAAAACAATATGGGACCAGCCCAAACACCACTACTTAACGTCCCAGCCCAACCACAAAATGTGACTGGGCCAGTCCGAGGAGCAGAGGTCACTACCTCTCTTCCTTCGGTCTCGGCCCAGTCCACATTTAATGGCGGGCAGGCCCAATGAAGAGAGGAATTTGCCCCCATGCCCGTGACACCACCCAGCAATTTTGTCCCATGTACACAGGCCCAAAACTCTAACCAAGCCAAAAGCCAACTCACCCAGCCCACTGTTTTGGCCCAAACTCGGTTAGCTACTCAGCCCACTAGCATACCCGTAACCCAACTCCCCAACCTCAGACCATTGAAACTCGTGCAATGTACGGAATTTTCTTACCTAAGCGTCATTTTAACCTAACAGCTTTAGTCTAACCGTCACCACTTCCAAAAAAATCCCAAAGCAGCCTTATCAGACCCGAATTGAAAGTTGTCATGTTAGACGAAATTGATGCTCTTATTAAAAATAAGACGTGGGAATTAGTGCCACGTCCATCTAATGTAAACATAATTCGGTCTATGTGGGTCTTTTGTCATAAAAAGAATTCTGATGGCTCCTCTGTGAGATACAAAGCTCGGCTTGTTGGTGATGACAGGTCTCAACAGGTTGGCGTGGATTGTGGTGAAACATTCAGTCCAGTGGTTAAGCCAGCAACTATCAGAACTGTTCTTAGCCTGGCACTTTCAAAATCATGGTACGTTCATCAGTTGGATATCAAAAATGCATTCTTACATGGCCACTTACAGAAAACGATGTACATGCACCAGCCTTTGGGTTTCTGAGATTCTACTCATCCGGATTATGTTTGCCTTTGAAAAAATCTTTATATGGTTTGAAATAGGCTCCCCGGACATGGTATAACGGGTTTGCATGGTTTGTCTCCAAATTGGGTTTCTCTCACAGCAAGTCAGATCAGCCCTTGTTCATTTATAGGAAGGGGAGTGACATGGCATATATACTTTTATATGTAGATGACATTATTCTCACAACATCATCTACATCACTTCACCAGTCTATTATGTCCCTTATTGCGGTAGAGTTTGCAATGAGGGACTTGGGTCCTTTAAATTATTTTTTAGGCATTGTTGTGACTCAATATACAGGTGGTCTGTTTCTCATTCAAAAGAAATATGCCGAGGAAATAATTGAAAAAACTGGGATGTCCTCTTGCAAACCATCACATACGTCGGTTGATACTAAGGCCAAATTGAGCAACTCTACAAGTACTCCATACAACGACCCAACACATTACCGCAGCCTAGCAGGGGCCTTGCAGTATCTGACTTTCACAAGGCCCGATATTTCCTATGCGGTCCAGCAAGTATGTTTACACATGCATGATCCAAAGGAAGAGCATATGGGGGCCCTCAAGAGAATTATGTGGTATGTTAAGGATACTCTTCATTTTGGTTTGCATTTGTATAAGTCCTCCATTTCGAGTCTCTCCATCCTATACAAATGCGGATTGGGGTGGCTGCCCGGACACACGGCATTCCGCCTCTGGATATTGCGTATTCTTGGGGGACAATCTCATTTTATGGTCGTCAAAACGACAACCCACGTTGTCTCGGTCGAGCGCTGAGGCAGAATACTGAGGGGTAGCCAATGTGGTTGTTGAATCATGTTGGCTCTGTAATCTTATGTTAGAGCTACATTGTCCGATTGAAAAGGTAACCTTGATTTATTGTGATAATGTGAGTGCGATATACTTATCTGATAATCCTGTCCAGCATCAACGCACAAAACACATAGAAATAGATATATTATTTGTTCGAGAAAAGGTTGTACGTGGACAAGTTCGTGTTCTCCATGTATTGTCCCGTTATCATATTACCGACATCTTCACAAAAGGCCTTCCGCACATAGTTTTTGATGATTTCATGGACAGTCTCATCATACGAGAACCTCTCGCTAAGACTGCGGGGGGACTATTAGGATAATTATGGGGTTATCCCATAATTATCTCAAATCATATATTTTGTAATACCATAATTTATTATGATTAGAATTTGATTGTAAATTACAACAACAACAACAACAACAACAACATACCCAATGAAATTTCACAACGTGGGGTCTGGGGAGGGTAGAGTGTACGCCGACCTTACCTCTACCTTGGTAAGTAGAACGATTGTTTCCGAGAGACCCTCGGCTCAAGACAAAGCACAAGCACAAGGTGATTAGATTAGTCTTCCTTAATGTTAGTATTGTGTCCTTGTATATATATTTGACTATGGGAATGAAATAAAGCAAGGAATCAATTTCCTACAATTTCAAATCCCAACGAGATAAAAACACTAGGTGATTCCTTCCTATATGTCATAGCCTTGGTGGACACAGCTACTCGGTACCTGTGTTCGTGGGAGATAGCAAGTAACCCGTGCACGCAAGCTGGATCTGACACCACAATTTAAAAAAAAAAGACTTTTAAGTTATGAGTAGTAAGAACAAACCAGTCCATTTAGACAGAAAACTTTCTAAATGGTTTTGCGTGTAATTGGGGCCAGCTGAAGGATTGGATGTCACACTAGTTGTCGATTGTTGACTGCCAATAAAAACACAAGTTCCCCAAATTAAAGCGAGAAGCAAGATTGTTGATCCAGTTAGCAATCCCACTCCAGTTAACACATACTCTTGAGCAACTTCTTTACTGTTCAATAGCCCTGATGCTGACCAATAATCAAGAATTAGCTTCGAAAATTTGTTACTAATCTGTCACTAAATAACCATAACTAATAACCCGTGTTAAATAAGATTAACAATGGATTTTTGTTGTTTAGTGCCAGAAGTTGTCCGTCGCTAATTCTTACGGTAGATATCAGGTTGATTGAGTTCTAAGAATATGCATGCTAGAGATTCTATTTGTTGTTATTTTATCTATTTGTGCATCAAGTTCGAAGAAGATATTAATTTATAATGGAGAACCAATAGTAGCTCTATGTTATATAGGCTAACTGTCGCCAAATAGCCGTAGCTAACATGATTTTTTCATAATTCATCACTAACCCCTCGTTAAATAGGATTAGCGATAGATATTTTCTTATTGAGCAACTTTGGAAAGATAAAGATCATGTTTATTGAGTTACATGAATATGCCGGCTAGAAAGATGCTACTTGTTGCTATTTTGCATAGTTGTGCATTCAAGTTCAAAGAATATGTCAATTTATAATGAAGAAATAATAGAAGCTCTATATTTTAAAGATTTTACCATATTGAGTCAATTCCTGTCATTATTTTCTTTTTGTAGTGATTCAACTTCTCTATGCAAGATGAAGGCTAGCTAGAGGGAGGTAACATGTAACTTGTAGAATTAGTCGAGGTACGTGCAAGCTGGCCCGAACATTATAGTTATAAAAAAAAAATGAAGGCTAGAGGGTTTAAATTACCAAGTAAGAACAAAATACCCTTCGTCGGCCTTTCCATCGATAGAGACATCGCCCGACCAAAGACTATTAAAGCCTCTGGTAGGAAGCCAAGAATGTGAAATGCACTTGCACCAAATACACTATTTGGACCAAGAATCTTGAAAATCCTTTCACCTCCCATGGCCACATAGTATTCTGCATGAGTATACACCACAATGAGGAATAAATGCCCTGCAACACTCTTTGAACATAGCAAAAATCCATACATTTGCTCACACTTCTCCATTGAATCCGTTGTATACAGACGTATGAACGATGATTTGTTCTGCATTTCATCAACACCATCTGAAATTTTGTTGTAATAATATGGTAATGTTCGAAAACTTGTAACTTTGAGAGCTAGTGGCAATAGAAGAACATCAGAGCAAAAGAAGTTTTAGGAATTTTCCCATTTTTTGTAATGCAGACAGTAGAGAAAAAGTAAAGCCTTAACAGATGATCACTTCAAAATTTGACCAGTTATGTTGAAGTTTTTGAGACTATTTCAAATGGATTTATTTATAATGTTGTGATTGCTTAGATGTGTGTGGTCATGGTCAGTGACGTATGCAAGATTTCGTAAGCAGTGTCAATATTTGAAGAAAGTGATCAAATGAATGAATTACTATAATGATAGTAGTGTCATTTCTTATGTTTATACCCAATATTTTCACTTTGCTTAAAATTTTTAAGTGACTTCTTTACCATAACAAATATTGCTACCAACTAGATACATAAACAAATCACAATTTGATGTTCCTTCTTTTTTACAACAAATATTGCACCAATGATCACATATTTTTTGATAAACAATCTCTGTCTCCAGTTGTTATCCTGTTTCAAAAGAATTGCTGGAAATATTGCATGGATAATGACTGTAAAATACTTAAAAAGACCAAAACATTGACTCCTTATTTTTATAGCCCACTTCCTTCCACTGGGAACTTTTCAAACAAAACTTGCAAACTAAAATAACATAGACATAACGTGAGATCTACCAGCCTGAGCTTTATATGGGTAAATATTTGTTCATACACTGTGTTTACACTAAACCAATAAGATTGAGTGATTTAATTAAGTAAAATCATGCATTAATTAAACACATGTCATGCATTCATTAGTTTGATGCAAATACTGGGTGTGAGTGCATTTTAACATGTGATAGCATGTTAGTTACTATTGTTACAAATTTACTTATCAAGAAATTTACCTGTAATTACCTGATAATTCTCCTGGTTGTATAAATACTATGCTAATACAATGGACGCATACAATTTTTAATTGCATGTTAATTTATTTTAGACAGAGGAGATTGATTTAGAATGAAGTCGTCTTTATATGTTGCAATTTATTTTTAGCCAACTATTTGTTCGCAGTTGTTCCCAGTGCATTTCTGGTTTAATCAGTTAGCAAGAGAGTAAATAACGAATGACCCAAACTCAAAGAGTGATCGAGTCTGACGCAAGCAAATTATTTTTAGCTAACTATTTGTGCGCAGTTGTTCCCAGAGCATTTCCGGTTTAATCAGTTACCACCAGCTAACATAACAATACTCAACACTAGCGACCCACGCACAACATTGTAATTAGAAGGATGATGACCTCAAGAAACGTAGTTATCACTCTAATGTATATTTTCTCAGGAATATGGGTACTAAGGTATAAGCCTTGTTACTAACATCGTTACTTGCTTGTCATAGAAAGTGTGTTAATTTGTTAATTTGAATGCATCACTGTGTTCGTTCTGATTTTGTGCGTCAAATATTCAAGAGGTTGCTCCAGTCTGAACAAAAGAACAAAACTCCTTCCGTTGCAGTTGAGTTCATTAATCTGTCTAAATCTCTCAATCGCCTTCAGTGCTTCTTAGCTGCCAAAGCATACCAACAATGAAATGCATTAACTTCACCAAAAGAATGCAATAAAAAAGAACGCGAGAAATTACATAATTTCTTTGCAACAGCTAAATAAACACTCCTAATGTATTATTATTATAGATTCATAGTACACAGACTTAAGTTACATATTGAAAATAGAATACTAACATTAAGCAATCTACAGAATCAGAACTCCTCTGTCAATAAACTTTTTACCTTGGATGCCTAAATAACTCGTCTCAGTCGCCATAAAATATATCCAAATCCTACCACCGGAAAAAATCACCTCATCGTTTTGAAAGTAATCTGTGTTACAGTGGAGTGAGCACATTAGCGGTATGACCATCCTTGTCCTCTTCCACGACCACGCCAACTCCTACCTCCCCTTCCACTACTTCCACTATCATTGATACCTGCAAATGCCTTGTTAACCAGCTGATGTTGCATACCACCAGCACCTCGGCCCTTTTTTATTGTGTTACTGCTTGACCCATTTGTAGTAGCAGCCGGTCGCTTCTGACTGTGAGCACAACATCATATAGTTTGATATTACTATCTTCAATGAGAAATACTACTGATGACTAAAGTCGAGCAAAATATTTATCCACATACCCTGCAACAGCAGCAGTTGAAGGACCCGAAGGCTTCGCAATTTCTTTCCATGATAAATTTACTTTTTGATCTCCCATAAATTTTGGTGTTTTTGTATGCAATGGCTGTTATATATATGATGTTAGTTCAAGAAAATGAAATCTAACGTGCAGATTGTAGAACAGAAAATGCAAAATCAGCAAACTTTACCTGGGTCATTGATAATATATTGTTGCAAGCTCGAAGTGCAAAGGCAGCATTCTGCTTTTGTGTCTTCTGCAAATTAAATATAAAAGCCAAGTTCACACCAACAGAAGGAACAAATGAGGGAGGGGGAGGTGAGAGAAAAAAGGATAAACCCACAATTTTGTCCTTTTCTTCGTCCGCTTTAGCAGCAGCCAGTGCTTTATTTTGATCTGCCATCCCTTGGGTTAATTTCTTGATCATAGCCCTAGCCAAATCCTCAACCGTGCTTAATCTGTTTCATCAACATGAAAGACATCATAAGCCTATAAGCGTAAACCAGCAACCAGTACAATACGACATATGTCAGCGTCTCCTCTCTGCAGTCGGAACAGCTAAAGTCCCCTCTTTTGGCTAGTAGGAGCACGCCACATACCACCCACACCCTCCTTCTAAGTTCTTGTTACCAACAGACCCAGAAAAAATCCATATACAGAGACACACACACACCCAAAGGTTCTGTCTTGCTACCAACTACCCAGAGGGAAGAAAAAGAAAGAGAGAAGCCGTCAGTTGTCTAAATGCTGAAGTGTGGCAAACCGTCTTCGTACACAAGTATTTTGTGGCATTCATGGGATATTCAGCTGTTATGGGGTTATATCAGCAGAGTAGAGTCAGTAGACTAAAGATGCCGGAAAATTGTCATGTCTATACAATTCGTCATACTCAACATTTAAGGGAAAAAGAAACATAGATGATTTCTCTGTGTTAAAACAAAACGTCATATGAAATGCTCCCTCAGGAATGATGCTACTTGACTTGATGATGCATATAGAGGTGTATAAACTAAATATTAGGTGGCTTTCCACAAACCAGAATACTAAAATTGAAGCCCGGTACCCCTTTTTAGTTCAAAATGAATTTTCTTTTCAATGATCCAGAAGCTGAAAATGTAATCAAATCTTAAATTGGCATCATCCAAGCATAGCAAATAGTTATAACATTAAGGAATAGAAGAACAAGTAGAAGGCACCTCTCATTAAAGTCCTTATATTTCTCTGAGAAATCCTCCCCCAGTCTATCTGATGGTTGTCCAGTGACAATCTTGTACCCACAGAGACTGTTTGTGGCGTTTGGAGTCTATAAAATTCAAATGGAGAAGTATAAGCAGGTTGATTCCATGCATCAAGTATATTATCCGGGGTCAGAAAATAACTCTCTTACCTTGTGAGCTAAATGGTGGAAGGTATACAACAAACACTCGATACACGTGTAGTTAATTTCTTCAATCTTTCTTCGAACCATATATTTCTGGGGAAAACAAGAAAGTCATTTTCAGCAAGAGTTCCGAAGCATTTCAATCAGGAGATCCTAATAACTGGAAACTCAGAAAATCTAGTAAGTGCTTAACCAACTTAGATTGTATGAGCAGGACTTGATTAGAAGAGAGAAGATGACTACTATGTTAAAACAAATGCTGAATGGGAAATGCAATTAACAAGTATGAATAACAGCAGTACAGCATACAACACTAAGCAACCAGAAAACACATGCCACTGTTTTTGTACTGTGTATAATGCAAGAGCCATAGCAAGAGCAAGAATTTATAGTGTGTTCTCTGAGTACTCTTTTGTACTAAACAACAATACAAGCATTGATCTTGAAGAGCAAAAGGTTAAGCAAAAACACAGGAAAGATTTAGAATCTCCGAATCTACCCAACTCTAAAGTTACAAATTTAATGTTCATGAAATTCTCAAAGAAAACCTTTAGGAGCTGAACTACTGATGGAAGCAGCTGTCGGGAATCCTGAGTTGTTGCATAAAGTGAGTACTCGGCGAGGTTCTTGAGCAAGTCCAACTTCGATTGTTCTGGAAGCTGAAAACAAAAACAAAAAAATACATTACAGATAACTTGAACAACCTAATCATAAGATATGGACCAGGGAAGGATGGTTGAAAAACAAGAACATAACTCAAATATTGATATCAGGATTATAACAATTACCAAGTTTCAAACACATTTCTTATGAACATAAATGAGTGCTGACTCTATTGCGTCAAGAGTCGAGACATAACCTAAGCCTTTTGCTAGTATAGTCAATTTAACCTATAAGGTGTACAAATCCAACCTAATAACTGTTGATAAGCTGTCCTACACCATATACAGAATAGTAAAAGGAACTTAAGCATTCTAACCATAATGGCAAGAAACAAATGGTTCTACAGTATCAATGCATAAATCAGGTAAAAACATAAAGCTTGCAGGGGAGATATTCTGAAGGACAATAATTTATTCATAATCTCATGAATCTATATATGAAGGAAAAATAATTGAACCAGGGATTACACTGGGTATGTAGTTGTAATGTCATAAATTTTCTCAACGTTCTCCGCAATTCTCTTAGAAAATAGCCAACACCCCTATTTATAGTGGTACAAAACCTACTCTTACTAGAATCTAGAAAACTAGCAAATATAAAATCCTAAACAATATTGGTTTCTTACTCCAAACTTTGAATTAGTCTTCAACATATTACATTAGTTATTAAAGACTAAATGCACGTTGCTCAACTGTTAAGTGCGTCAAATGCACTCACTGCATGAAGAAACTAATAAATACAGGGGTAATAAGAATTACCTTGTCAAAAACAGGCATGATTTGCTTGTTCAGATAGTTGAGACACTTACTGCCCGATGCACCCCTCTGAAGACAAAAAAATGTCAAGTAAATGACTATTGTAACAGTCATCTACACTGGAAAAATAAAGGGAAAATAGCACACACCTTGAAGAAGGGAAAGGCCATTGAAAGGCACAATATGAACCTCTTGATATGATCAGCATCTGACACCTACCAGAAAGGCAAACAAACAGTTAACGCATATCCCAAAGGCACTAGGCGTCAATTTTCCAGGTTTTGTTACAAGGTTCAGAGAAGGAAAGGAGAATATGAACATGAACTCCATCAGACAAGGAATGAGATACCTATGAGAGTAATAAGATCAAAATCTAACTGTAGGCCTTCATCAAAACAATCGAAAATACTATCTTTGAGTACGAGTATGTAATATGTAAACAGTACAAAGACACCATGTATTGGAGATTCTTCAGCGAAACAATACAATACAACAACTTTCTGATCAAATAGTTCCCCAAAAAGCATTATGTAGTAGAGTCCACACATTAATTTTTTAAAGCACTAAAAAATCTGTCTTCCTTTTACCTTACAACTAAAAGACCTGGAAACATATTCAGTACAAAATTCAAGTAAACTATCTAATCAGATACTAGAACATTGACCTCTAATAACTGGGTATACCTCAAGATTCAAACGGGAGAAGTGCACAAACAGAACTCAATATTGAGCACGAAGCGAGAAAAATCATGAACCTCAACGGGGAACAAAAACACAGCTATAAAACCACCCAGCAAATAACGCAGTGATCAACTGAGAGCTGTCACGGCAATGAAATGTTTCTTAAAACCAATAACATAACAACCACATATTTAGGGTTGGCTCCCAATAAAGGAAAAGGAACTACCACTTACGTCGAATTGAGCATCAAGATCTGCCTGACCTTCAATAATCTCAACAAGCTCCTGAATACGCTCTGCAGGAGCATTATGGCCAAATAAGCTCAAGCTTTTCAAAAAGTCCATGAACATTTTAAATTCAGCAGCCGTTACATCTTGCAAATTCTACAAAAAAAATCATTTTAGAATTGGTTAACAAGATCAAGGACAGTTGAAAACCACATATACCCATAATAGAATAATCAAATGTGAATTAATATCTTTAGCCCTAAAAATAAAATAAAATTGATTTAAAAGAAACTGGAAAAGTGAACGAGAACTACATTGAGAAAATTCACAGGATACCAATCAATACCTGCTTCACCAAAGTAGTTATGTGCCTCTCCATCAGCTCTTGTGGTTTTAGGAGCTCCGTCTTAAGAGGGAACACCTGCAAAGTAAAGGGAAATTATAATAGCACTGATGAGCCGCAAACTTATGAAGTTCATCAATAGTCCTTCTAGGTAGACAGTAAGCACTTCTTAAAAAAAGCAGCCAAGTCAAATGATCTGCAAACTATCCATTATCATATTCACAACAAAGATCTTCCAGTCACTGTGTTGAATTCATTCCCTTCTTTGTCAAATGACACCAGCATAAGTCAAATTTTGAACAGCCCATTTTACTTTTCCTTAACAAAATAATTAAAGAGTACAGAAATAGTAACCTTATCTCTAAGAAATAATAGAACTTTTTCACGAATGCTTTCCCAAGTGCTAAGATCCTCAACACTCCGATCCTCGATGCTCCCAATACGCTTAAATAAAGCAGTTAGAGAAGCTGCAGTAGACAAGTGCAACCAAATCGTAAGCAGGATAACCAATGCAAATTGCATGATTCCAAACACATGACATAGATAAAAGAATCTAAGCATCATATCCATAAAGCATTTACATATGTAATGTTTACCATAAAAGTAGTAACTTAACCATTTTATACAATATGGTAGCTTGTAGTATCAAGGCAGCACATTTTTTTGATGTACGTAATTGTATTTATGATGGCAGTAACCCAGTGTACATGCCGTATACCAAAAAGTAGAGAACCTACACCAAAGTACAGTTCTCTACAAAAGAAATTCATTCTTCCATACAAATAGGAACCTTAGGAACCTCATGAGTACATGAAAAAAGAAACTAGAAACTAGACACTACTTTGATACTTGACAAAATCATTGTCAATCCCTTCAAAGGCTCTCCTGTTCCTCTCCTTCATAACACACACAACAGCTTAATGGATAACATCCCATGCCCTCCTTCTGAAGGCGCGACTGTGCAACGTCTCCTTTATTGTATTCGGGATCAGCCATTATATTCCAAACCAAATTTGGTACCACCGATGACAACCGCGCAGCTATCTGACAATGTAACAAGAGATTCTACATCTTTGCCCAAACATCTGCACATGAAACACCAATCAACATAGGTGACTCCCCTCCCCCACCCACCCCACCCCAACCATGCGAAGAAAACACCTTCATATACAGCTTAGGAATCCAAATAAAATGATGTGAGGGGGTTCCTCTCTCACTTTTAAAATATGATTCGACAGTTAACAAATTATCCATACTTCATTTCCATCCCCACAAATTGGATGTATCATACGGTGCATTTGCCTATACAATAGTTTTGAAATTTGCACTGGAGGTTCCTCCTAAATCAAAAGCTCCAACGGAATTCCCTCGCATGTGTCCCACAAATATGTTGGACAGTAGCTTTTTCTGGCATGGGAACCTAAATACGACATGCAAGCCTCAACTCACCCTCTCCACATCACCTGTGTTCCAAAAAACTAATCCTACTTTTAGTTTTATCACTCATCCTAAAAATAATATGGCTCTGAAGTCACCTCTTCATAATACTCCTCAATAATGCTGCTAATAACCTTAAGTGGAATAATTGACCACAAAATTCTTGGATTTTTATGGTTTTGGGGAGGCAGTGACTTAATGACTGAACTTGAGGAACAGAAACTTACTCTTCACATCCTGACGTAACACGGTCATAAGAGCCTTGTGTACGGCATCACGCTCTACATTTTCTCCTGAAAAAATTGGAACAAAGTGTATCAATATGAGCAAATGATGCGAACCAATCAAAGCTCACAAAGCATTGAACACAAAACTTACCTGCAACAAGGAGCTGACCAAGAATGTCAACAACTTTAGACAAATGCTCAGGTGTATCTTTGCAGAAAAGCGGGAGTCCACGGATCGCTTGTACACGAACCTGGTAATCAATAAGGAAAATACAAAATTTAATTGATTCACACGGTAAAAGTCTAACCTAGTGATATACCAACTTCTTCACTAATAAACAATACTCTATAATAACTATTTTCTGACAATTACAGTGAGTTAATAATGAGGACAAAACCACCGTAATGCAATGTAGCATTCCTCTGAGACTATCAATACCCATCACAACATCACGGTTATTTTTCTTGGGCAAGCAACCTAATAAAGCTGGTTAGATATGGTCCTCTGTTGAGGTCGAGAATTAAGGTAAAAGGGTAGTAGGTAGCCGAGTCGTGTCGCAATTTAAGTAGGAGAGGTAGGCACTAACCTCCTCTCCATGTACCCTTATCAGTAGTATATATTTGGAAATCGTGTAATTTTCTATTTTTCGATGTGCATTACTATCTATTGCACATTTGCTTTGTATCTTGCTATTTTGTTGTCATATTTTTTGTATCCGCGTCGAATTTCTTTCTTTTATTTTCCTTTTGAGTCTGATGGTCTTTCGGAAACAGTCTCTCTGCCCCACAAAGGTAGAGGTAAGGTCTGTGTACATCTTACGCTCCCCAAACCCCACTAGATTACACTGGGTATGTTGTTGTATTTATGTGCTTATAATTTCATGGAAGCAAGTAGACCATATACTTCAAGGCCTTACTGTTTGAGTCTTGCGCCAGTTGAGAAACTTTGTGAGACCTTTCACCGGTAAGAATTCTCCTTTTAGTGGATATAGGTTATCTTTTTAGTCAAAAAATCACATGCACTTTAATCTGCAATAGATTCGTCCATCAAACAACATAAAGTTTCAATAGATTTGCAAATCAAAGAGCCAAAAATCGGAGACGCTAGACCAATTGCCCACCAAATACAAACACTTACTTAGAAATGTGACTAGTGGTAGTTCTACATCAAAGGCAATGGTGCACCATGCCCTCCAAATCCTGGATCCGCCTCTGCTTCTATTTGAGATATGAATAAACACTAGGTTGCACAAAAAACCGTGTTCAAATCAGTCAAACACCCTAAAAGGTTTTATAAGTTCAAATGGTATGTAGAGCACCTCAAGGCTATGTCATACTAGATCCAAACACTTGGGCAATCCTTACCAGCAATCTTAGAGATGCACTGTTCGTTCCTCTATGCTCGCTTACGCTACGAGTAATTTAAATGAGCAAGGAATAACTATAGCGAGACCCTTTCAATAGAGGCAAAGGTCATTCCCATTACAATCTTACTTTCCTTGGCTACACAGAGATCATGGCCATTGTATCAGTTAGATGAGAAAAATGCCTTCTTGCATGGAATGGATTGACTTGTCAGCAATATTCAATTACGTCCCATGGTAAGATGTCAATAATACAGTCAAAATGTTGAGCAACCAAGGATGTGGCCTAGTGGTCAATGAAGTGAGTACCATGAGGTCTCAAATTCAAAATCAGTACATGTGCTAGCAAGGCGGAACTATGATTTCTTTAACATGAGTGCACCACCAAAAAAGGAGGGGGGGGGAAAGAAAGCATTAAGTGGGAATTGCTCCATGTTCCTCTGTGTGAATAACTAAGCTTTCCACCAAGTACAACATTCAGCCTTTTTGGAGCATCGGTGCCAATAACTAATATTAGATTAATTTTAGAAAATATATACATAAAATGCTTAATTTTGCGGAGAGACTATGGGTTCACGTGCCCTGTAATTAAGGCGACACATGTGTGCTAGTGGGAGGTAGCAGGTATCCGGTGGAATTAATCGACCACGGTTATCAAAAAATACAGCCAGAATGTTGTTTAAATTTACAATGCCAAGTTGAAGAGTTACTATGCTGGAATCTACTCAACCGTAAAACAGGTATGCAGGTATGGATCGAATACTAACTCCGAGCTGATCATCTTCAATAAAATTTAAATGCTCATCAAGAGCTTGCGCCTCTAACTGAGGAAAAAACTTGAAGAACTTAGGAATGAGCTGTGCAGCAAGTTGCTTGGCCTTCACAGTTCCATTAGCTGCCGCAATAATTCCCTCATAGTCCTGCCTATGCTGTTCAACAAAACAATTCACCAACTAAATAAAATCAAAATATGCTTCCAGAAACCCTAACAGATAAAACAAAACCGAAAATCACACTGAAGTTGAGAAATTACTGCCTATGCTGTTCAACCAGAGCAACAAACAATTCACAAACTAAAATAAAATCAAAATATGCTTAACCGAAGCTTCCAGAAAAACAAAACCGAAAATCACACTGAAGTTGAGAAATTACAGCTTATGCTGTTCAACCAGAGCAACAAACAATTCACGACCCTAACAGAAAAAAAACGAAAATCACGGTAAAAACACAGTAACCCTGCCTATGCTGTTCAACCAGATCAACAAACAATTCACAAAAACCAAATAAAATCAAAATATATGTAATGGAAGCTTCTAGAAACACTTAAAAATCACACTGAAGTTGAAGAAACTATTGACTTGAACCAGCGCGCATAAACAATTCACAAAACTAAAATAATCAAAATATGCTTAACGAAACTTCCATAAATCCTAACAGAAAAACAAAACCAAAAATCACACTGAAGTTGAGAGATATTACTGCTTATGCTGTTCAACCAGAGCAACAAAGAATTCACAAACTAAAAAAATCAAAATATGATTCACCGAAGCTTCCAGAACCCTAACAGAAAAAAAACCGAAAATCACAGTAATCCTGCCTATGCTGTTCAACAAACAATACACAAACTAAATAAAATCAAAAGATGTGTAATGGAAGCTTTCAGAACCCTAACAGAAAAAAAACGAATAAACTACGCTGAAGTTGCAGAAATTACTGACCTGAGACTTGTCTTTTGCATCGTTGAGCCGTTCGCCGAACTCGTACAGCTTCTCGATATCATCAATAGTATCCGCCATTGGAAGAGATGATGTAAACTCGATGAGTGTTTGATAAATATGAGAGTAAATAGGAGAAAGGGAGCGCTAGGGTTAAAGAGAAGAAGAGAGGGAAGAGAAGGCGTTTAAGGTTTTTTGAAGAGGTGAAACTGAGAAAGGATTTGTGTGAACTGTGGAAGTGTAGCTCTTAACACAATTTTAACAAATAAATCATGTATTGGAACTCGTATGCAGTAAGCTTTCAATATATGCGTGAGTTTTGAGAGTAGATTGATATGTTACACGCACATTTTCTAGAAAAATAAATTTTAACAAAGTTCAACACTTTCTCTAAAATTGACGAATATCATCCCGAACAAAAATATTGTTACAAACAGTAAAAAAGAGGAATATGATATTCCTCAACATTTAGATTTTTTTAATAAGTGGACTATTTCAAAAATCAACCCATGTTGATATACCAGATGGGTACTTTTGAAAAATTAGAATTTAAACAAGTAGTCAAAATTACAGAGGAAACTATCATTGTAGATAGCGATCATGCTACTTTTAAATTATTAAATCACAGTGATATTGCCCCTTATAGGGAAACCCATCGTTTTATGCATATTGGGTTAGTACGGATTGCCTTTAAGTCACTTACTTTAAGGGCTTACCAAAAAGCTTTATAGCAACTTTAAGGATGGCAAAAACCAGAACTGGAAAAACTCCCTATTAGGGACTGTACAGACCAATTTGGCATATGGTCCTGTTTATTTTAATGATTATCCTAACTTGCAGGTATCTTTGCAAGATGAAAACTCTTTGAATGCTTTAAGTCTAAGCATTAAGTTACGTGGTTATGATTATATGCCTGGAACTGAAGTGATATGTATTTGTTATAGAATCTATTTTAAGCCTTTATACACTATGAATCCGATGTGCAAAATCATGAATTTTAAAAACGAGACTGTTTTAATAGAGACTAATTTTGGTAAATCAAAAATTATCACTATGAGGTCAATTAAATGGGATGAAATTAATTTTCCCACGAAATTGGTCATAGAGGGAGTTGCACCTCCCAAGAGTAATTGTAATACTGATATTACCCATATTGGGTGTGGGATATGTACCCTATCGGTCAACCGATTTTGGATACTTTGATCAAAATCAATGGAAAAAATCTGGACAGATTCAATAATTTCTTTATTAAAAAAAGCCAAGGTGAAATTGAAGAAAATGAAATACCTTGTATATATAAATTTCCAGGTCACTCCGTTTCCTTTTATCTTATTTCGTGATTCTCCTCAAGATCAATATTTTCTCCTCAAGTTTTACACATAATATCTCATAATTCAGGTTATCTAACTCTATTTTTAGATATTTGAATTATTTTTAACCGAATCCCTGTACCCGTATCCATACTTGAATCTGTATCGCCGAATACGAGCTCTAGATCCGCACCCGTATCGGACACCCGCACCCGAGTCCGAGCAACTTAGCCAGCACCAGCACATGTAGGTACTTGCACAGATGGAAGAAAATCACTTTCAAACGCCACTGTTATTGCATCAGCAGTAACAAGAAGAACCAATACATAAGAAGACAAAAAGAATATCCGAGAGTAGCTGTCTGAAAGGGGATAAAATGCCCATTACAGGTCTGTACAACTACAGAGGACAGACAAAGAAAACTACAAGTTTCTGTACAACTTCGGGTGACATAGATAAGGCCAGCAAAATGTTTTAGGGCATGTTGACAGTTAAGTCATATCATGCCGAATATATACAAAAATACAGCACATTTGTACAGTTTCAGGAATGTTTCCTCTCGTCGGAGAATAAATATTTAGCAACAGATCCAAAATGTTTGCCTTTTAATTCATCATTCAGGCGACCATCTATCGCCTGTATTCACAAAACATTTCCTTCAGCGGACAATGTTGTAGACTTGCAGATGGGACAATTGTTCTTCAAAGTTAACCATTTCTTGACGCACTCTGTATGATATTCATGACCACAATCAAGAGTCCCGACGTTCTCTTGGTCCTTGTAATCACACTGAAATAATAGTACATACACGCACACCATCAGAGATATTAAGTATTCAGAGGGGAGAAAAAAGAGCAACAACAAGAATGCAGCTTGGATGAATATCAAAGCTTGTAAACCAACTCCATATCATCACTAAGAGTTCACGGGGGGGGGGGGGGGCAGCATAAATAATAAAAAAAGAAGCCGTTTTTTGCAAAAATAGCTGTTGGTAAATGGCCAAAAAACGGCTATTTTAACCCCAAATTTATTAAATTACACTTTGGCCCTAATTCTAAACTATAAATACCCTCCATATTCATGACACAAACACCGTACACAAGTACAACATTCAGCTTTGAAGGAATAGACATAACAAGACGGTCAGAAACATCTTAGAGGTTGTGCCAACATTGTGCGGTACACAACAAAAGAAATAGTAAATTTATCCAACTTCTAAAGAATGGAAGCCTTGGAGGATCTAGGAAGGCAATAACAATATAAATATCACCGGTGTGCTTTAATGAGTTAGAAAAATTAAATTTAACTCAATAAGCTACGGGGATCGTCAAAAGTTCCTGGAAACACGTCATTGTCGTCGTCATCGTCAACAACAACAACATACGCAGTGTAATCCCACAAGTGGGGTCTAAAAATACGTCATAAATTAAATAACTAATGACCCTTCTATAGAATCATACTCAAATGTTTCCCATGTTAACTGTAAGTCAGCATAGAGGAAATACCTGGCATATGACACAGAAATCAGTCTTGTGATCTGAACATGCAGCACTTCCCAAATTGCAGGGAATTTCCATGGATGAAAATGATCTTGTTTTCAAATGGCTAACAATAACCTCCTCCGATAACCCAGTTTTTGCAGTGCCAATCTGCTCTCCCAATGCAAGAAGCTCCTGGTGTTGGATTTTCAAGTGGAATAAATTTAGTTTCCAGAAGTTACAACAATAAGGGGTCGTTTGGTTGCTGGTTAGAGTTATGCAGGGTTTAGTTATTCATGTTAAACTAATTCATGTATTAGTTATTCCATCTTTACCCTGCATAAAATAATACATAAATTGACTCATGACTTATACATGTTTTAGTTATGCGGGATTGTAAACCGGTAACCAAACACCGTACTTAATGTGTTGAATTTCTTACATAGCAACTAAAATGCTACCAAACATGATACTAGTTATGCTGATTTTAATACATGAATTATGCACTTCCTAACAGCAACCAAATGACCCCTAAGTTGCTACATGAACATTAATAAAGTAGTATATAACTTACGAAAAAAGGAAACTGGAAAAGTAGCATATACGCATTAACCATCATGATAAATATAAGCAGGTACATACAATTGAGGAACCTTCTAATCTTCCTACCTCATAAGACATGTGATCTACAGCCATACGCATCTCTCTGTGCTGATCAGCAGAATCACGCACTTCATGGTAGCCAGGAATATCCAGCATCGCCACTCCCTACATATAACCACCAAATGAGAATATAAACTGTTACCTTCATTCCATAACTTTTAGGGTGTGTTTGTTACGAAGGAAAACATTTTCCTGGAAAATAAGTGAGTTTCTTACTTATTTTCTGGTGTTTGGCAAGTAAACAGAAAATATTGTTTCAAAAGCATTTTATATAATCTAAGAAGACGCTATGGAGGTGAGGGTGGCGAGTAGGAGTGTGGGGATGGAGGCTACGGGGATACTGGGGTTTGGGGGCTATGGGGGTGGGGGAAGGTGGGGTGTGTAGAAGGGTGGGAAGGAGACAATTAATGTGGAATGCACTTATGGAACTTGTTTTCCCTACTTCATTTTCCTTATTTTTAAGAAACTCGTTTTCCTCGGGAAAATATTTTCCAAAAATTTTGATCAAACATGCAAAAATTGAGTAAATATTTTCCTCCTTACCAAACACACCCTTACTGCATGAAATTAGACCATAATGTGAAAAAAAGTTTTGGAAAGCTGGTACAACAGAAACATATTTACATCTTCTGGAAGTACTCTCATGTTAGGTAGGTTGTGATGTCTAGTATTTGTTCCAAGCATAAATCCCCCTTGTTGGGGTCTGTACAATCTAAAGCCAGTCGGCGGGAACGGTCTAATATATCTAGACCCTGCCTCTACAAGGGCGAATGGATTGATACTGCTGTCTAACGAGCTACTTGGTAGGTGTCTGTGTGAAGAAGCCGTCATTTGTGGTGGGAGGGTGATAAATTGGGGTCTCACTCCTTGAATATTTCGTGGCAGATGACGAAGGTTTGGGTTCCCTTGAGGAATCGATGGATACACAAAACTAGTCAAACCTCCATTGCCATATGTTACTTGATAACCTCGCATGCTGATGTTTCCACCATCTTCAGAGCCTTGAGTATCACCTGGAGTAACGGAAAAAAGCAGAAGAGATAAGTTAACTTATGGCGCTTCGAACAAAGATCTAGAGTTTCCCTCCAAGATTCGGGGAAGGGCTAAAAAAGACTGTCCTAGAGCAGTATAACTATAAAAAAGGAGAGACACGAAATCATTTCTCTAAGTTATTTATTAAACCAATCAATCAATCAAATCAACTATGCATCAATCCCAAACTCGTTAGGTAGCTATAAAAATCTTTTATAACCAGTCCGCCTTAAACAAAGTTAACTTTACCACTTGGAATAAATTGGAATAAATATGAGATTGGTTTTGGAAAGACAATGTGGGGATGGAGAAGGAAAGAATAAGACTTGTTTCCCAAGAATATATCCTTTTACCATATATAAATGCAGAAGGAAAGCTCAAACATGCACTGTTTAACTGGGTGACACATCAGTACCACATATTAGAACAAAACTTTAAGGCCAAACCCATTGGCGGCCCCTTATGGTCGTCAAGATATTTCACTTAGACACCTCAACTAAACCTTGTCCATTTATATACACACGGGGTAGGGTCCGACTGTGCCATTTAGATACTTTTCGCTGAATCAGCCAAATATGTAATGTGTGTGTAACACACTCGCCAATGACATGGCAAAATGACAAACTAAATTATGACATGTGTCATTTGATCTCATAATAATGTAAAAAAAAATGAGTAAAACTAATATTTCAAAAAAGAAAAGAAAAATCTATTTTCTAAACCCTACACATTATTAACACAAAAAAACACATTTACTAACAAAAAAATTGAAATCATGTTCTTGGTGTTCTTCACCATTTTCATGTGTATTCTTGTTCCAACCACAATTTTAATCCAAAATTTTAAGAAAAACTCCTCCAAATGTGTTATAACTTCAGCTAAAGATTCCCCACAAAGACCCAAAGACAACCCCAACATTAATTTCTCCATTAAATAAAGTAACAATTTTAAACCTTCAAGCTTTCTAAAGAACCCTTTAATGGTGTTTAGATGAGTTCCTTTGATTTTTTTTTTCTTTTTACTAGGAGAGAGCAAGAAATTGAATTGAATTAAAAATGTAATTGACTTTTTTCCCAGTAGTGATAGCCGGGGCGGTGATGTCGGTGATGGTAGGAAAATGGTATAAAAAAGAATGAAGGATTTTTTTTTTAAAAAAAATGATTTTTGGCCTTTCCACGGGCCTATTTGGTGTGAAATCCACACATGACACAGTGGGGGTCCACCTCTACCTCTGGTATCTAAATGGAACAAGGTTTAGTTGAGGTGCCTAAGTGAAAGATCTTGACGACCACAAGGAGTCGCCGATCACCGACTTTGATGAACATTAAATTTAGAGAAGAATAGGAAATATTTAGTTGAACAACTTTTTTGCTTTTCTGGGCAAAAAGGAAGAAAATACGGAAAGACATTCATGACTGAAAAAGGACAAATTTGCCATGAAGATTCCTCAGAAGTTATATCAATTCAAGGAAAGAACTGGGGGAGTTTCCTTGATTTCTCCTTGTAGAAAAACACGGCTTTTACTGTTCAAAAATTAGGTATAATCTCTCCAAATTTGTGCCCTAAATATTATTCCCTCCGTCCCAAAATACTTGTCACATTTCACTTCCGGAGAGTAAATTTAACTAATCTTCGGAGCTAAATTAGATTAGATTAACTCCCTATTTTAAAATTAAAATTTAGATATTTGAAAACTATACGAAAAGTAATATAAGTAGGAATTCTTCTCGTATCAGTATGGTCAAAAAATACATATTAAATGTTGGTCAAAGGTCTGATTCTTCCACTTAGTTCTCTCCTTCTTTCTTGCTACTAATTTTAGGTTTTCTTCATATAAATTTGAGTTTAGCTTCTAGAGGAGAAATTTTAACAATGTCTTGCGGTTAAAGATGACAAGGAGAATCTTCTATCCTACGAAACAAGTTTTCCGCAAATCAGGCAAATATAGAAAATAAAATGGATAGTCAAAAGCAAGAGTTTATCATTAGAGAGAGAAAAGCATAGGTTAGAATAGATCCATAAAAGTCAAATAAGAAAATGAATACAGTACCAGGAAGATAAGGTAGACGAGCACCACGATTCCACGCCCAAGCTTCAGTCTCTCTAGAACTGCTGTTGAACTGCAAGCCTGACCAATAATTGCCAGGCAACTGACAGGCTTGGCCGACATAGTTTCCTTGAAGCATATGATTGCCGTTTTGTCCTGATGCAGCACCCATTGAGGCAAGAGGAAATCCAGGGCCCACCAAAGCATGCTGATACTGGAAATTCACAGGGATTCCTTCAGCATTCTTTCTCTTAAACGAGCCTCCGACACCGTCTACATAACTGTCTTCATTGATTCCAAGGGTGCCTTGAGGGCTCGCAAATGGAAGCGGCTCATGTTGCCCATGGTTTACTGCAACTGGGAAATCTCTAGGAGCGGATGGCGCAGACATGTAATGGTTATAGTTATTCGACGATGAAGCAATGGCTGGGTCAGGATGCTGATACAGAACCCCATTGTACTGAAACTTTCCATAAATTAATGCACCTTCTTGATGGTACTGTGGATGGTGCAAATAGAAATTACCAGCATTTCCAGGAGCTGGTAATATCACGTGGACATTAGGCTGCGGAAAGGTTGATAAGCTCCTGTAGAAAGCATAAGGCTCCGGTTGAACATCTTGGCTTCTCTGTTCCGCTTCCGAATCAGTTATTTGATTACTATACGACATACTCCTTTGCGCAATCTTATCGAGTTAAATTTAGTGGAGGCTGCCTTCTTGAAGAAGAATCAGGCGTCATTATACATATTACTTTCTCGTAATTTAGTTAGTAAGAGATTGCACAAACTTAATGGAGTACCAGCTGATACTGATTTCACAGAGGACACAATTTTGGATACTTAATAATAAATATCTGTCTATGTTCAATTCAACCTAAAACTTATGTAGTTCTTTTTTTTTTTAATAATCGTGGTGTGCCAGCTTGCACGCTCCTCAACTAATTCCACGGGATACCTGTCAACTCCCACCAACAACAAGTACCAGGTAACTCTGTCCACCAAGGCTAGGATAGGTGAGAAGAATTCACCTAGTGCTTTTTGTGTCTGCTAGGATTTGAAACCTGAGACTTCACAGTTCTCAACCCACTTCATTGACCACTATGCCACACCCTTTAGTGAACTTATGTAGTTCTCATTCGGAAGTTTTTGTGTTCTCTTCTTTGAGTCAAAAATCTGATCTTATCTCACAAATTCTCACCTAACTATAGAAAGCATGGATGACTAGCTATTTAATAAAGAACAGTTCTATTTGGTAAAAAGCACACCAATCCATGCGGAAATAGATATAAGTATCAAAAGAAAAGAAGAAGGCACATGCAAACATGGCAAGCTATTCTTTCTTTACTCAAATTTACCTCAAACCACTATTTCCAAGATTCACTCATGAAGGGTAAGGGTCAAAGGTGGGGTACGTTATGAGTGATGGAGGAAAGTGGTGTACATCATGAACTTGATAAGATCTTGAACGCTTTAGTTTAGGAAAGTAAAGATCCAAAAGGCATGCAATATGGAGTGGAGAGAATCTAGAGTTTGGTGGGGATGTGTTCTGGTTCATTAACAAAACCGAATCCAAGACAATAGTAAAGCATTAGGGCCAAAAAATTTAACTCCATTTGAGAGTCAACTGGCTATATGACTTTTTTGGCAATTCAGTAAGCATAAACTGTCTGGAATGTCTCAGATCAGTCTGTCTCCTTCCTCTCCTTTTGACGCCAACATGCCACTTAAACAAGGCAGAAAACGTTGCTCAAGCAACATCATGAGGCTTCAATATAATGAAGGCTCGAGTGATTCTCAACTACAACCACTCTTTTAGACTCACTGACTCGATCGCCCATTTGAAGCATGCGCTCAAAAGATTTCACTAGTCAGGATTTCTACCAAAATAGGAGTACGATAAAAATAATAATTGAAGATTCTAGTTTATAAATAACATCTTACATATTTGGAATAGTAAAATGCAACCACAACTATAAGATTGAACCCCCTCAACAATCAAATTTGGCCTGGACTTGCAGTATCACATCACCAATGAACATAAATGCTCATTTGAATACCAAAAGCAGCTTCATATTACAAGCTTACAAGTTACATCCAAACAGGAAACTAATGTACCGAATCTGCAATTATATCATCCTTAGATAAATATGAAACTTATCAGTAACCAATGCATCGACTATGGCCAGAATTACCGACATGAAAAGAGTGACGACCAATTCTGTACAACATATTTCAGAAATGGTCTCTCCTCAAAACATGTATTCATCTGTTTATAGAAATAAATGCATCCAGATGATACCTTTTTGGTTTCTTTTTCATTTATTTGATAGGTTGGAAACTACATAAAACCCAATTATCAAACGTTTATCAAGAATGAAAAGCCGCATTTACATGCGCGGTGGAGTGGAAACTAAAAACATCCGAATTGAGAATCTATCTTACAATTCTATAACAACAAGAACCGGACAAATCGAACAATTTAAGTTTAAGAAATGAAAGTGAGTATCAGCAAACTTTGACGACTTTGTTCGATAAAAAGAAACTTTCATGTCTTTGTTCAAATATTCAGAGAGCTCTGAAGCTAGAAAACCCTGTCTGAAGATATGATTTGAATTGTGACACTGATACAAAAATAAATCTATAACATTTAGAAAAAACTAAAATTGAAATATCAATACACCTAGGCTCCACGGCTTTGGTTCAACAGGGGATGTGCGGAGGTAAACGTCACGTGTTTGAAACCTTGTTGCACTGAGTCCGTACTTAAGTGGAGAAGGGTAAAGGGTCGTACTTAGTCACCGATTGTCCAAGATGAAAGAATGGAATTCTCGGCCATCGAAAAAGAATCATACACACCCGGTTTGTTATGAAATAGGCCATTAATACAGGTGTACGGTTCAATATGAAACACAAATGCTTCATCATATACACTCGGGCCTATGAACCTAATAGTACAAGTAACTCAAAGGAACTTCTAAGAAAGGGATAACCTAGATAACAAAATTTACCAAATTAAAACTTGCTTAACATATTCCCAACAACCTCAACTCATAAGAACATGTTAAACCTTAAATTCTTGACCTTCTTTAAAAGTGGCAAGCGTAGATACATAAATTATGAGAAAATTTGTTACCATGTGAATAAAGTTTCTACCTTTGTGAGTAATTGTTCCTAAAATGTCTCCATTTTAATTTTATTTTCTCCCTGCTGAACCCAGAAAAGAAACAAATTATACGGACACTCAGTGATGGAAAAGGAATATATACTCGGTTCTTTATGAAATAGGCCATAAATACAGGTGTACGGTTCAGCAGGAAACACCTTCAAACATATAGCATCAAATGCTTTGTCATATACACTCGGACCTCTAAGCCTAATAGTACAAGTAACTCAAGGAAGTTCTAGGAAAGTTATATCCTAGAAGACAGATTTACCAAATTAAAACTTGCTTAACATAGTCCCAAACGACTCAACTCATAGGCACGTGAATGATTTAAACCTTAAATTCTTAACCATCCTTAAAGGTGATTATAGCATCAAATGCTTCATCCTATACACCGGACTTCTAAACCTAATAGTACAAGTAACTCAAGGAAGTTCTAGTAAAGGGATAATCAACAGAACAAATTTTACCAAATCAAACCTTGCTTCACAAATTCCAAAATTACTCTATCCATAAATCTACAACATTTAGAAAATATTAATATTGAAATATCAATACACCTAGGTTCCACGGTTTTGGTTCAACAGAAAAGGTAGTATAGCAAGGGATGTGCGGTAGGTCAACATCAGGTGATTGAAACCTTGTTGTTGCACCGAGTCCGTATTTAAGTGGAAAAGGGTAAAGGTTTGGAATTAGCCACCGAGCTTCCTAGCTGAAACAATGGGCTTCTTGGTCATCGAAAGAGAACCATACAAATACGGTTAGTAATGAGATAGGCCATCAATTACACGTGTATGGTTCAAGAGGAAACACCTTCCATATAGCATCAAATGCTTCATCGTATACAGTTGAACCTCTTAACCTAATAGTACAAGTAACTCAAGGAACTTCCAAGAACGAGATAACCTAGACAACTTACCAAATCAAAACTTGCTTAACGTATCCCCAAACGACTCAACTCATAGGCACATGAATGATTTAAACCTAAAATTCTTAACCATCCTTAAAGTGATTATAGCATCAAATGCTTCATCCTATGCACCGGATCTCTGAACCTAATAGTACAAGTAACTCAAGGAACTTCTAATAAAGGGATAATCAACACAACAAATTTTACCAAATCAAACCTTGCTTCACAAATTCCAAAACAACTCTACCCATAAAGGACTCGAATAATTTAAACATTAAATTCTTAAACTTTTTAAAAAATGATGGGCGTATAGATACATAAATTATAACAAAAATAAGTTACCATGTGAATAAAGTTATCTACCTTTGTAAATAATTGTTCCTAAAACTATCTCCATTTTAATTTTGTTTTCACCCTGCTAAACCCAGAAAAGAAACCAAATTATACAAACACTCAGTCATCGAAAAAGAATCATATATACTCGGTTCGTTATGAAATAAGCCATCATCTACACGTGTACGTTTTAACACGAAACAGCTTCAACCATATAGCATCAAATGCTTCATCATATACAATTTGACCTTTGAAGCTAATAGTACAAGTAACTCAAGGAACTTCTAAGAAAGTAATAACCAAGACAACAAACTTACCAAAATAATCAAACCTTGCTTCACAAATTCCAAAAATAACTCTATCCACAAACCACGCAAATGCTTTAAACGTTAAATTCTTAACCTTCTTTAAAAGCGACGGACGTACAACAACAACAACAACAAACCCAGTGTAATCCCACGAGTGGGGTCGGGAGAGGATAGTGTGTACGCAGGTCTTACCCCTACCTTATGGACATAGATACATAAATTATGTGCAAAAAAATTACCATGTGAATAAAGTTTCCACCTATGTGAATACTACAACAAGAACAACAACAACAACATACCTGGTGTAATCCCACATGGTGGGGTCTGGGGAGGGTAGAGTGAATAATTGTTCCTAAAATGTTCTATTTTACTTTTATTTTCTCCCTGCTGAACCCAGTAACCAAATTATACATACACACACACCTATCTGCATTATCCAATAGGAGCAACATGCAACTGATACACAACAACATACCAACAAAAAAACATACCATTAATGAAAAAATTAAGATATGGCAAATAAAAAACTGCACCTTTTTACCATCCAAAAGTAACAAAGCTGATGATCTTGAGATAAATTAATTCCTGCATATGTGAAAAAAATCAGTCTAAAAAGGTCAAAATGAAAACCCCAAATTTGAGTTACATATGAAAATCACAATCAAGCTAAAATCAAAGCAAAACCCACAAAAAATTCTTCATCTTGGAGCCTAATGCATGCACCTTTAACGATGATAACAAGAAAAAAAAGATAAAAATTGAAACTTTTTAACTGAATAGTTCTATACACACACACACACCTATCTGCATTATTCAACAGAAGGAACATGCAAGTGATATCACAAAAATATATCATTAATAGAGGAAAAACTAAGATATAGAAAATCAAAAAGGCACCTTTTTACCATCCAAAAGTAACAAAGCAGATGATCTTGAGATAAATTAATTCCTGCATATGTAAAAAAATATGAGTCTAAAAAGGTCAAAATGAAAACCCCAAATTTGAGTTAGATCCAAAAATCACAGTCAAACTAAAATCAAAGCAAAACCCACAAAAATTGCTTCATCTTGGACCCATATGCATGCAATTTTGACAATCATAACAAGAAAAAAAGATAAAAATTGAAATTTTTAACTGAATAGTTCTATACACACATGACACACCTATCTGCATTATTCAATAGAAGTAACATGCAAGTGATACACAACAACATACCAACAAAAACAAAAACATACCATTAATGGGGGAAAATTAAGATATAGCAAATAAAAAAGGCACCTTTTTACCATCCAAAAATGAGTCTAAAAAGGTCAACATTGAAACCCCACATTTGAGTTAGATACAGAAATCATAATCAAACTAAAATTCAAGCAAAACCCACATAAATTGCTTCATCTTGGACCCAAATGCATGCAATTTTGATAGAAATAACAAGAAAAAAAAGATAAAAATTGAAACTTTAAACTGAATGGGATAAAGAAAAAGCTAACCAGAGTTAAGATTGATAATGGGATTAAAGGGTATCAGATGAATATTATTATAGAGAGAATTTTGTGAAAATTGAAGAGAGTAAAGTAAGAAAAAGTGGATAAAAAGAGAGCGGAGATTTCAACGGAATTTCACCAATGGTGGTTCTTGAAATGCTCTATGTGTGATGAGAAAAAAACTTACTATATCAATGGTGCTCTTCAAATGTTTGTAATTACCAACTTTTATTCTCTATAGTTAATTAATACCACTATATCTTTTCGTTTTGATTTGTAAATATTATGATTTCGTTCGATTGGTATTTGGTAATGGATAGTATTATCTAGTCTCAGATTTATTTTATTTCATCATTTTTAGTATAAATGATGGACTAACCGGATAAGTTATAAGAATAAAATAATCTCATGAAATAATTCAACCTATAAAATATATTTATCTATTCCATCAAGTCAACCAAAAGACCCCTAAAATAGATTGTTGAATTTAATAATAACAACTATACGAGTAAGTTTTTTGTTAGTGACCTTATTTTGGCCATTTATGATAGTGATGCTATTTATTTAATTAGGAGAATAGTAACAACCGATAAGACAAGATATAGGTGAATTTTAACTTGATAAATTAGTTCCAGAAAGTCGTTAATTAGTACACCTTTGATGTTGGTAAGATCGAAATCATATCATTTGTTTTTAATTTGCCAATCGAAAAGATTTCTGAAATTGATCATTCAACTATATTGATTTTGTCTACTCTTGTATTAAAAAGGAAATAGTTATACGCGAGAGTCACCTGCATCTAGACTCATTTGAAAGAAAATGCTTTCTTAATCAAAGGAATTTAGTTTTATTAAGCATATCAGACCAAAAGTGAACTTCGTCATCGTATGCAGAAAATTCAAGTTCTTTTTTCATCATTAGCTAAAATGGAAGAATGGTATAACATAATTTTCAAAAAGTAAGATAAAAGCGCTTTGTTAATATGATAAAGATGAGCTTAAAAAGACCTCTTAAATCTCCATGTTCATTTTTTAATATTCTTACTACTAAATTCATTATACCGTTAAAATTATTGATTTAGGATCAAATATTTGTTATATTTATCTTATTTGCATTATAAATATATTATACGTTAAAAAGATATTGAATTAGTTTGAATACATTGTACTAATGGTACTTCCACTACTTGGAGGTTATTTGAGTAATTTCATCTTGTGAATCTCTTATTCATATTTTTTATTAATAGTACTTTTAGTCCCTCAGCTATTAGTAAATTTTAATTTTAAATTGTAACTATTCAATTAAGAATATTTAACTTTCAATTACTTGAAAGTTTATTTTTTATCCATTTGCTTATGAATATTCATCAATTCTTAGAACTATTAATTGTTTCATTGTTTAATATGTATTGATACTCCATGTTTGAGGATGAAGGGTAGCCTTGGAGCAACATTAAAATTGGGTCGTGAAAACAAGCGTAAATGTGGGATACTTTCTGCACAGGGCTGCCTTTTTTCACTCTATATTTGAGGACAATATATTTTTAAGTAGTCCAAATATAATATATATTTTTACATAAACGAATAAAAACACACTTCTCAATTAATTGAGAATTAATTATATCAGATCATATATTACAAAGATCAATACTATAATTTACCAATAATTAAAGAACCGCAAATGTTATTCTCCCTCTTTTTTTCTTTCTATTTTCTAATTCAAGTGAAAATAGAAAGGTAGAGTTAAGGCCTGCGTATATTATATCATTTACGTATCCATGTTGTGTGATTTTACTAAATATGTTGTTGTTGTTTCTGATTCAAGTGAACAAGTTGAAAGCAAAACCACAACAATAAAACGATAACCAGTCTCAATTGAATATGCGAAGGAATCTTAAAGCAATGTTTTATTAGATATTGTTGCTTTATCTTTAAAATCTCATGCAATGGACGGTGCAAGGAGAATAAATTAAGAAAAACTCATTAATCAGTCGAATCATTAACACATTAATTATTAGATTTACAATATCCTTAATTTGGCTCTCATTTTAAAATACAGCAATTAATTTGCACGAGAATGATTTGTTCAAACTTGACAGTATCCTAAAAATTAATTATTTAATTAAATGATAAAACAAACGAATTCTTGCTTTTCTCGATCTGTCAACTATAGAACACGATCATATGTCACCTTAAGCAGTTTGTCACTTACTAAATAAAATAAAATAAGGTAAGAAAATCTTGTTCTAAATAGTTTCTGTTGCTTCTTAAATACTTTTTAGTAAGTTGGAATTTCATAATTGACCTCACTTTTATATTGTATATGTTTTTCTTTTTTCTCTCTCACTCGTATTTTGTATCCTCTTTGAGCCTACACTATTTTGAATTCATTTCATTTTTTTAAACTCGAGACCTCTGATTAAGGAGGTAAGAGTACTTCTCGTCCTACTATAACATACATTCGATAGTTTGAACTTTAGACATGTCAAGCTTAACTTTTTATCTAATGTTAGAAGTTAAGCTTTGACATAATTAAATGTTTGACGTCCGAATGCAAGAGCAATTTAAAAGCTTGTTTTGGCAAGCCAAATTTCAGGCACATGAGAATTATCCGCTTTATTTGAAAATCAGCATTTCATCATAAAAATATTAAATACAACTTCAAAAAATTAAAATAAAATGAAAAATATTAATTTTTATGACCAAACGCCTTCTTGGAGTTTTTAGAATTACAGATGCGTTGTTTTAAAAGAGGCTAAACTTACAAAAAATTTACTAACCTCGACTATGACCTTAAATAGGAATCCAGAATTCGGTTAGTTGTGCACTACTTCCCCCAAATGACCACATCCTGAACTGATTAATACGGATATCAGCCTGCTAGTTTAGCCTATGGGTGGCCAGTGGGCCGGGCTCGGGTCTGGCGGGCCGGGTCTGGCGGGGTCGGGGTCGGGGCGGGACGATCCGGGGGGTCGGGATCGGGACTAGCGGGCCTAGCGGGGTCGGGTCCGGGCGGGACTGCTCCGGTCCGTCCCGATCCCGATCCCGTCGGTATCGGGCGGGGCGGGCTCGGGGCGGGCTCGGGTCGGGCGGGGCGGGGTCGGGTTTTCCTTCTTTTTTTTTTTAAATAACATATGTATAAAAAAAACTCAATAAATAAAACAAGATAGTGTAATAAAAACATCCCAAGGCTGTTTTTGTGCCTCTTATATTATTTAATAGACATATGATTTTTTTGTAATACAAATACAATTGTCTAAAATCTAAATTGCAACTTTATGGTGTTGTCCAAAAGTTGCAAATTACATAATAAAATTGCAATTAAAAAAATTACATTTTCAAAAAAATCTGTTCTAATTGCTTGATGATTTCATGTGGTTCTTCGGTTGGAATAGGTATTTGTTGGTTAAATTGATCCACGTCGCTTCCACTACCTTCGGTTAAGATTTCGTTGTAGTTTTCATCATCTTCTTTGTTGATCTCCGGTTGACCGCACCTTTCCGCTCCGCTCGTATCCAATCTCTCGAATAATACCGCAATTTCCAAGTCGTCTCCGCCAATGAGTGTCTGTGGTCTCCTATTTGATATCTCGCTCGCTGTAAAAAGCGCTTTCCGACGCATTTGATGACGCTTGAATGTTCAAAACATCTCGAGCCATCAATGAAAGTGTCGGAAAGGTCTTCTCATTCCCCCTCCAAAGATTTCAAACAAGTCTTCTTGTCCATCTTCATTGATAACTTCTTGATACGGTACAGAACCCCGCAAAACAAAAATATCCAACTCGCTAATTTGGTTAGTAGAGGTACGGCCGCACATTCTATTACGAGGCTTTCAATACTAGCCGCGAAACAACATGTCTTTTGTGAGGTTGTGTTGAAGATGAAGAAGATGGTATGGTAGCCAGGTACGTTACTAGCATTTTCTTGTTGATAAAATCTATATATATTTTTGCGGTGGTGTTCTACGCTATTCAACACTTCTTCTTTAGTTTGTTCAATAGGTGGTGGGTGATTTAGATTTTTGGGACTTGGAGGTGGTAGTACTTCTATACAATCGTAAATAGTTTCAATTAGTGATTTAGTACCGTCTATTTTAATAGTAGGATTTAATACAGAACCAATAATATAAATAGAAGGAATAGGAATAAAATATTTTTTTATTTTGACAAACATTTTTTTAATATTTGCCTTATAAGTTTGGTTTTTCCATATATTCACTAAGTAATAAAAATATTAGAGTTATATAAAATAACATAGTTGAAATAGTAGGATAATATATACCGGAAAATTCTTTTGTTGCTTGAAAAAATTTCTCTAAAAATACAATAAGTTCGGAAATTTTTTCCCAATCACTATCTAAAATCATATCAGTGGCTTTTTATTATGAGAGTTAAAAAATAAAGTTATAGGTAATTTATAGTCATAAGCAACAAGGAGTTGCTCGTATAAAGAATTCCACCTAGTGGATACTTCTTGTGGAATTCTTCTAAAAGGTAGTCCACAATCATGACAAATTTTTTTATATTCTTTTCTACGTTGTACTTTATTACTTTTAAAAATAAAGTTTATAGCAAATTGTATTTTACTAAGAATGTCTTCAAAAAGTGATAGACCATCCTTTACAATTAAGTTATATATATGGCACGCGCATTTTATATGAAAATGGTCTGGAAAAGACGGAGCTAAACTATTTTTTAACATTGTAATTGCGTAATTGTTATTAGAAGCGTTATCTAATGTAATAGTCATAATTTTATCGGTAATTCCGTAATAATCGCACACTTGATAAATATTTTCTCGCAATAAAAGTACCAAAGTGTGCCTATCATCTATATATCTATACGCTAAAATACGTTTTTGCATAGACCATTTATAATCTATCCAATGACAAGTTACAGTTAAATAATCATGGCCGTTAGTACTACGACCTATATCGACGTGATAGATACTTTGCCATTAAAATGATATAATGAAAAACGTAAATATTGTTGATATTCATGCGCAAATTTAAATACATCTCTCTTAACGATTGACCTAGGAAAACCGTTAAAAGCAGGATTATATATATCTCTAATGTAATGAATAAAACGGGAGATGAAGGAAATGAAAAAGGCAAACCCTCCACAAGAACTAATTTTGATATTGCTTCCCTATCTCTATGTTTGTTGTATTTAGAGCCTACAATTCTCCCCGTCATAGGGTTAATTTGACCCCGTACTTGGTCCGGGACGATGATCGTATGTGAACCTTGTCCCGATGGAGCGGCCGTTTGCGCACCCGGTTTTGAAGCCCGTATTGGGCATACCTAGCCGGATGAGCACTTACTACGTGTCTAATTAAACCCCCGTCCCACCGTGACCTTTTCCAGTTTTAAATTTTAAAACTTTTTTACAAATTTTACATATGGCTACTTGATTCTCTACGTCCCTATCAAAAAATGTCCATGCATCCGATTTTAATGGTCGTTTTTTGGACCTCGTCTCATACTAGGGGGAATAGGAGGTATTTCGGTTGAAGGTGCACTAGTGGGCGTGTTGTCATCAATATTAGTGGGTGTATCGTCTAGATCATCGTCTAAATTAAAGTCTTCTTGAGTTCCAGAAAATAACTCCTCGTCTAAATCTAATGGTATTGTAGGAAAATGTTGAGTATCAACAAAATCATCCCGTGTAGGAATAAGATGGCTAGAAGAAGTACCCTTGCCCCTGGTTGCCTCTACTAGAAGAAGCACCCTTACCCTTACCCTTAAACATACCTTTTAATCCTTCCATTTTAATTATGATAATAAATAATTAAAGACAATAAAATTAAGTGCGCTAAATAAAATAAACAGACAATAATAATTTAATGAAGGAACGAATGTACCAAACGCCGACGTAACGTCGACGTGTAATCGAGAGGTTGAAAATTGAAACTTTGCTCGATGGAAGATCCTCAAGCTAGTTGCCAACTTCACTCCCAATTCCCAAATGAATTAATAAAATTGAATATTTAGCAAACAATGTAGAGAGATATATTGAGAAATTAGAGAGATTGTAGGAAGATTTGTGAGAAAGATGAAGAGAAAATGAGTTGTTTATAGTTGAAAAATTGGGTTAAAGTGTAAATATAATAACTTATGGGTTAAAAATAAATATTAAGGGGTAGGGGGGGGGGGGGGGGGGGGGGGGGCCTAAAATGGCCGTTGGCCAACGGCCATAATCTAAAATGGCCGTTGGTGCAACGGCTATTTTTGCAAAGGGGGAACAAAGGGCGGGGTCGGGACGGGCTCGGGGCGGGCTCGGGTCCGGCGGGCCTGGGGCGGGCTCGGGTCTGGCGGGACGAGACATCGTCCCGTCCCGAGTTCGAGTCCCGCCCCCGTTAATTTTTTATTTTTTTTTTAGAGCGGGGTCGGGTCGGGACCGGGGCGGGGTCGGGACGGGGTCGGGTCGTCCCGGCCCACTGGCCAGCCTTAGTTTAGCCCAAGTCAGTATACTGGCTTCCTAAAATAACGGCCCACTAACTAGACTTCTATTTTTGTGGGGGGGGGGGGGCGAAGCTGCTGCCTATAAATACCCTTTCAACCCAAATTATTTTCCCACCTCTTTCTTCAAACCTGTGAAAGGAAAACGCAGTTACTAATTTTGCAGGTATGTTTCTTATATATATATATCTGTTTCGTCTTTGGTCGTTCTATGATTTCTAATTGTTCTATTTGTGATGCGATGAACTAATTTTTTGGTTTTTAGGGTTTCTATGATTTTTTTCTATCATTTGAATTACATGTACCTGTTTTCATTCGATTTTTTTCTTGTTTTTTTGATGTATGGTTCTCTAGAGTTTGGAAAGTTAAATATATTGAAGAGGAAGACTGTTTTGTTCTGCAAATTTCCGATTGAGAATTAATAAGGGTATTGATTTTGATTGCTCTATGTTTCGCTTTTGTAGTGTAATTTTTCTGGGATAAATATTATTTGGTTTTATGGTTTCTATGAATTCTTCTATCAGTTCAATTATCTGTTTTCATTCAATTTGTTCCTTGTTTTTGATGTGTGGTTCTCTAGAGTTGGGAAAGTTAAATATATGTTGAAGAAGACCCTGTTCTGCAACTTTCTGATTGGGAATTAATAAAGATTTAATCTCAAATTGTTTTTCTTTCTGCTGATTTTAAAAAAATAGTAGCAGAGATTTCAGCGGGATGCTTCGATTTGAAGCTCATCATATAAACAGACGTGAACTGTCAGGAGATGAGATTTCCTTATGAGATTTATTGGATGTGATACTTAGACTAGTTCCTGGTTGCATACATTATATCAATTGTATATGGTCTTTCCTCATCAAAAGCACCCTTGAGGTGTGCTTAAGACCTGAAGTGAGGCATAACAAAAGCTGGATGCTTTCTGGCCCAGACACCACTGTTATCAAAAGAAAAATGTTGGATGCTACACCATGCTTCAATGAAGGCAACTTCGCTGAAGTGCCACTTCAGGATACCTCAGTTGAGACATGTGCCTTGACATCTGTTTTTTTAACATATGAGGTTGATTTACGAGTTTCATGGATATCCTCTTGAGGAGGGCTGATAAATATATCCATCAATATGGCATATTTAATTGCCAAGGAAACAAACAAGGAAGTAGAGAAAGAGAAGAATATAAAGCAAGGAATTGAACTATAAGAATTTGAGTTTAAACCTCTGAACTAAACATAGTCCTGTAGAGTTGAAGAGAGAAAATTTGAAGAACCTTATCATACTGATGAAATTTAGGATTGTGAGCCAAGTAATACCTATGAGAATTATCAGGCTATTACGGGTAAGGAGAAGAAGGACGTCATATGTATAGAAGAATATGCTAGTAATTAGGATTTGAAGGTTGGAAGTTAATCATTAGATCTGAATTGATAGTCGAACTGCATTTTCACATCTGAATTTATTTTGAACTGATTGACAACCTGTTACATCACATATTTCACTTTATAATTTTCTCTATTTCTTTTCTCGCATGATATTTTTGTGTGTTCACTGTTAATTGCACTCTGGTAAAAATCCCAATTGTATTGATGCTCTTCACCTTGTAAACGCTGTATTCCTTTGTCACTAAACTTCAAATTTATTTCTGAGCATCGGTTTGTATCTCTCAGTCTGCTCTACCTTGAAGTCTAAACTTTTGTCTCTTCTAATCTAGGATCTTAATAGACGCTACTGCTAGTACCGTTTGGGAGAAATTTGGTTGAAAAAATGGGCAAGAGGAAGGCAAAAGCAAAGCCAGCACCAAAAAAGAGAATGGACAAACTTGACACGGTCTTCAGTTGTCCTTTCTGCAATCATGGAAGCAGTGTAGAATGTCGCATGTGAGTGCTCTTTATTAACCTTTAATCTTAGTTCCTAGAACATGTTGCTCCTAATGTACTGTCTGGTCACTGTATACTTGGAAGCTTTATATTTGCTTTAAAGCTCTTTGCTTCCAAATCCTGTCCCTTAATCTTAAACTAGATATGTGAATCTTAATAGGTAAGAACAAATGGAGGGTGACTATACGATTCAGATAGAATGTATTGAAAGCACCTCACACCATCTTGTATCTAGTTTAACCTAAAAACTTGGCCTAGGATTTCTGAAATTAGAAACTCAATATCTGGATAAGGAGGGACAATGAAGTTAAAGTAAGAGCTGACAGGCTGAAAATATTTGTCCTGAGAAAGATCTATTTTTCCTATTCCATGGCTCAGTTGGGTGATACAATATGATGAAGAGCTCAAAATTGTGTTATATTCTTAAAAATCTGTTACTTTAGGTCTTATTTTTTCTAGGAGTCTTTTAGTCCTAAAGTAGTAAATATAGAACTTCTAGTACTTGTTAAACTTGATTGGAGCTTTTTTTTAATGCCGCGTAGCAATCTTCACTTCAACATGCCATTCTGCTGTCACTGTTATTCTACTGCTGCTATTATCTAAGTTGCTCGGACTCGGGTGCGGGTGTCCAACACTGGCGCGGATCTAGAGGTTGGATCTTCATGACCTAAATTTTAAGATTCGGGGATACGGATCCAAGTATGGATACATGTATAGGGATTCGGCTAAAAATAATTCAAATATCTAAAAATAGAGTTAGATAACCTAAATTATGAGATATTATGTGAAAAACTTGAGGAGAAAATATTGATCAAGAATCCCGGAAGGAGATAAAAGGAAAAGGGGTGACATTGAAATTTATATATACAAGGTATTCTATTTTTCTTTTTAATTTCACCTTAGCTTTTGTTTTGATGAAGGAAATCATTGAATATGTTCGGAATTTCTCCGTCGATTTTGGTCAAAGTACCCAAAATTGGTTGACCAGATCGGGCTCACTTCCACACCCATGTCGTGTCGACACATGTATGCACCAAAAGTGAAAAGTCCGAGCAACATAGGCTATTATTGGTTCTGTTTATCTAATGATATACATACTGTTATATGTTTCAGTGATATGAAGAACTTGATTGGTGAGGCCATATGCAGGATTTGCCAAGAAAGCTTTAGTACCACAGTGACAGGTAAGTTTCATATAGTGCCTTTTCTTGCGCGCGTGCATGTGTGTGCATCCAGATCTCTAGAAAATTCATGGTGTTCAATGAGCTCTCAATTCTGTTTCTCTTGCATTTTTCACCTGACAATTGTTATATTCCTCTTCTTTTTTTTTTTTTGCAGCTTTGACTGAGCCTATAGACATGTAAGTCAATGTTGAAACATCATTCTGCTATGCTCTAAATTGTCGACTATCTTCAAAACTTTTTCTCTATGATTATGTTTAATAACTAGTCTGAAATCTATGGTGCAGATATAGCGAATGGATAGATGAATGTGCACGTGTCAATAACCTCGACGATTATGAAGACTAGGAAGGACGTTGGATAACCATTTAAAAGGAAAATTTCAACAGCAAGCTTACGTCACATCTAAATAGGAGCCACCATACAAATGGAGCTACCTCGAGGCTCATGTAGTTAGTTGTTCCTACTGGAATTTGTAAAATATGTTATGAAACAGTACCTTAAATAAACGGAAAATTTGCAAAAACACTCTTTTGCATTGTGAACAAAAAAACACTGAAATTGTTGTGATAGAAAGTAAGGGCCGGGTCGGCCCACCCATGTCCTGACCCGCCCCGATCCCGCGTAATAAGGGGGGGGGACTCGAACTTGGGACCTGGGCCCGTCCCGACCCTGGCCCGATCCCCTCCCCTTTGCAAAAAAATATCAGTTGCACAACGGCCATTTTATATTTTGGCCGTTGTGTAACGTCCATTTTTGGGCCTCCCCCAAACCTCCCCTACCCTCTTAATATTTATTTTTAACCATAAGTTAATATATTTATACTTTAACCCAATTTTTCAACTATAAATACCTCATTTTCTCTTATCTTTCTAACAAATCTTCTTACAATACAATCTCTCAATCTATCTCTCTACAAGTCTACATTGTTTACTAAATATTAAATTTTATTTGTTTATTTTTATAACTATATCAAAGTTCAAAAATTGGGAGTGAAGTTGGCAACTAGTTTGAGGATCATCCATTGAGTAAAGTTTCAATTTTCAACCTCGATTACATGTCGATGTTACGTTGGCGTTTGGTACCTTCGTTCCTTCTTTAAATTATTATTGTTACTTTATTTTAATTAGCACATTTAATTTCATTATCTTTAATTATTTATTAGCATAATTAAAATGGAAGGAATAAGAGATATGTTTAAGGGTAAGGGTGCTTCTTTTAGTAGGGGTAACAATGGTAGATGTACTTCTTCTAGTAATCATATTCCTAGACAGAATGATTTGATTGATTACACATATAGATGAAACATATTTTTTTAATGATATACCATTAGACTATGAGATATTTTCTGCAGCTCAACCTGACTTTAATTTAGAAGATAATCTAGATAACATGCCAACTAATCTAGATGACACACCCACTAGTGTATCTCAAACTGAAACTGGAACGCCTCCTATTCCCCCCTAGTATGAGACGATACTGAGGCAATATTTCTTGAATCCGCACCAACTTTTACTTCTCAATTTACCGATATCGCAATTTCTCCTCCCTCATAATTCTATCTTCACTCATGCATCCCTAATCTTCATTCAAGTCCCGACGATCAGGACAAAATTGGCTAATCAATCAACGTCTTTGGCCGAAAACTCTTTCATTGCCTCCGGCCAAAGAGGGGCATCTGTTGACACCCAATTTGTCCCCTCTTCCGATTATTTATTCGTGATTTGAAATATTTCGACACCTCATTGTGGCCGTACTTTTAACTTTAATTAATTTCGCTATGCTTCTCAGTCTTGAAAATTCTCCAAAATAAATTTCTATATTTTCACCAATTACACATAATTCTGAAAATACTAAGTATTATGTTTTTATTAAGGTAATAAAAAATAATTTTAATATCCCGACGTCGGTAGTGGCGATCGATTTTCTTTTATAATATTTCATCAATTACTAAATTAATCATTTCATTATAGGAGTATCCTATTTTTATCAAATAAATGCATATATTAAATCACATGTATCATAATTTATATATGTATGCACTTTTGGAAATTAATTAGGACGAATAAGTATATTTTAATTAATTAAAGTAGGAAAAGGAATTAAAGGAATTGGATTAGTTACCAATTAATTCATACTAAAATTGGGCTAATTAATTCCACCAACATTTCAATTCCGACCAGCCCAATTCGGCCACCCCAATCTGTTGGCCCAACAACCCTTTTTTTTTTCAAACCCCCATATTCGCCCTAAACACTCCACTCCGCTCAGCCCAATCGATCGACCCAAGCCCAATCCCAATTAAAGCCCCTCCATCGCCCAAAATTCGACGCCGCTACACCCTTAAACCCGCCGGACAAACACCATCACCACACCACTGCCACCACGTCCCCTCCACCATCGACCTTTCGCATCACCCCAGTCCCATTTTCCCCTTTTTCTTCAAATCTCAGAGCTTTGAATAGCTCGTCCAAGTCAAATCGTCCTGAAAATCGCAAAGCATGCATGATGCAGTGGATTTCTAGGACGAACCTCAAGGGCCCGGTGGATAAAAAATGTTTATGTCATTTGAACCCCAAAACAATGACGGGTTGCTTACAATCCCCTCAAATCAGTCACTAAAAGATGAGAACTCACCTTCCGTCATTTCCCATTTTCTCATCGATCCCAGAAATCAATTTCTCCTCCCACTTTTTCGAATTCGAAATTCAAAAAGGGGTTTCTGGAAGAAGTCGTTCGAACCTGGAACCATTGGCTATAAGTAGAACCTTGTGGGTTCAGGAAAAGGGGTCTGAAAATAAAAAAACTGAGGTCGGTTTTCAAGGTCTTTTTTGGTCCGAATCCGAAAAAAAATAGAAAACAAGGTCGGTTCTTGAGTCCGAAAAATCAGAAAAGACTATTGTTTTGTGCCCAAAATTCTCGATTAAAAATACCCTTTGTTTCTTAATTTTCAATCCAAAATCCTTTGAATATTAGTTTAAATCCTCATAAAATCTCTCTTTTTACATTTGTTTTTTGGTTGTTTCTGTCTGTTTTGTTCCGGTCGGATCGGGTCTATTCCAGGTCTTCGAAACCGGGTCAAAAAATTAGAATTTCAAATAGGAAAGCAGACTTCCGAAATCAAAAATCTGAATTCCAAAACATCTTCTCCGAGCGGACTCGACGATTTGAGACGACGCCTCGGTTCGCTGCCCGGAGAAGGTAAACTCGATTTCCTCTCAGTACTAATTTATTTCTGTGTGTTTATGTGATTTTGTTAATTAACTATGTATTAGTTAGATTTGGTTGCATTACTATGTTCGTTAAATGCATATATATAATGTTTAATTTGATTCCATGACCAAGTTGTTGTTTGTATGTAATCAGTCAGGATCACATAGTAGTATATTTAAGGAATTTTAGCTTGTCGAGTTAAACTGTTTGTATGCTAACAATGTTATATTGGGTTCATAAGAAAGTGCATATCAAATGTTGCATGTTAGAATACTGTTTTGGACTATGATATATGCTGGTTTGATGTCTTCTTAAGCTAGGATCGTAGCCCTTGATTAAAATTTCTACACTATGTGCAAAGTATAGTTTTATAACTTGTCTATGCCTATGCTCCAATTAATTGGGTTTGTTTAGTTCAATATTGTGAAGATGCCTTGATTTACTGAACTGTTTGTGTAGTTTAGGCATGATAACAGGGCACAAAATGAGCTTTGAACTCTAATTTTTATAGTAGGTGAATGCTTTGCTTATTTTGGGAGTTATATGTTGCACATGCTGGTATTAGACCTCATTCAGCTTAACCTATCTCTGTAAGATTTTAAATATGTTGTGTTAAGACTCTTATTTACTTATTGATTCAAAATGTTTAGCAAACATGTAAACTATCTCTAATCTAAACAAGAACCTTAGGTAATGCCTAAGTATGTCTGTAAGTGTCCAGATTTAGCATGACTGGTCCCATATGCCCTCTAGTTATATTCTTAAAGGGTCATTTTTGTACCTTGCTAGTCCCATGCTTATTTGAGATAGTCACATGCTAAATGAACCTTATGTTGGTATATGACTCCAATACTTGGGTGTGCCCCAGTTGGATCCATGGTTTTATTTTATCATGTTGTGTTGTTTTAAGTTTAGGTTGATTGGTTCAATTTGAATAAGTGTCTTGTCTACATTATTTTGGTTCTGCCTTACCCTCTTCAAGAGATTAATATGACTAGTTAGGCTTGAATCTTAAATGCATCTGCCTCTATTCATGATGAAACACTTAGGATACCTATGTATTTATCATGTCCATATATCCATGTGGTTTGTGAGTGATGTGATACATATTAGTATTCTCTGTGAATATTCATTTAGCCTGCCTAAGTCTGTATGAAATGAATATGAGACAACCAATATATAGCCTTATGCATGTCTGTGAATTTCTGGATATGATTAACTAGGGATAAGCTAAATAATATTGAAACATGTTTGTTCTTGTTAGAGTTCTTGTGCTTAATTTAACATGTCCTAGATATTTCTTTGCTTTTGATATAATAGTTTGTTGACTTAAGGTTCATTTGATAACCATGTTAAGTCATGCCATGTCTAATTTGAAGTATCATTACGTCTCATACAGCCTAAGCTATGATTGTGTATGTCTTTGTGCCTGTGGCCTTGCACACTTAAGTTGTTAATTTTTAATGACCATGAAAGTCTCTTATGTCTGCCTCCCATGTTTATCCTAAGTTGGTTGTGCATATATCTTTGCTTATCTTAGTGTAAGTTTGTTTTTGTGCTAGCATGAAAATCCTTTTGGAGTCATGTGGTTAGTGTATGTTGCTTACCTGAAAAGATATGCATGTTTGGTCTAGCTTAGACATTTATGTGCCTACAAAAATGTCATATTTGAATTAGCTAATTATGTGGTTGTATGCCTATGAGCCTGTTTGTGTGTCTATCTTACTTATTTAAGGGTTATCATGCCTAAATGCATATCATAAATGTAATTGTGAATGTTTAACATAGTTTGGGTGGTTTTGCATCTCTGAAATATTACTGCTGACTGGTCATCTGTTCATTCATATGCTTACATGTTTATCCAAATTCATAATGTGCTTGCCTTGCCTGTCTAAGTGTTAAAATGTCACCATGTCAGCATCTGAAGTCTTCTAAGTCACTCTGTATCTTGTCCTGCTCATTAAGTTGTTGGGTGATATCTGTGCTAACACCTATTTGAAGTTGGCTCTTGTCATGCTAAGCCATAAGCCTATGTTTGCACACCTAGCTAGAAGTCATGTTTCATGTAAGCATGTGTAGGACATGATTGGGCATAAAAACTGCCTAGGGATGAATATAAATGTTTTGACTAGGTTCTTGGAATGAATAAAATGTTTATGCTCTTTGATAAGTTGCACGTACACATGGCTAAATGGCCTATTAGAAGTATGTGTTCACTGTGCCTTTGCTGCTAAAACTGTCCATGTTCAGACTGACTGTTTAGAGTATACATATATTTCTTTGGTTCATAAACTAGTTTATGTGAGCATGTCTTGTTTGCAATTAGTTAAAACTGTATATTTTGATAGCAGGATCCCTGCATTGAATAGAAAAGTCTATGGCATAGAACAATGTATGATTTTGAATCTTTTTATTTTATGAATCAGACATTCCCAAGTGTTTGGTTTAGGCTCACTCTTTTAAATCATATAGTATATCATCAACACTTCTCCCTTTCTTTCTGCCTGTTCACATGACTTGCTTTCTGACCTTATTGATGTCTGAGATCTGAAACCTGGACATGGTCATTTACTTGACCTCATTGTGTGCATTAAAAGTGTTATGCATTATTCCTTGTGTACTTGGCATTTTATTATTTCATTAGAGTTGATTTGATCATTGTTTGCTTAGAGATACATGGGAATGTTTTTGTTTTACTTTATAACATGAGGCTTTGTCTCGTTGTGTTTTGAATACGTGCAAGTCTACTCCTCCCAAGGTTTATTGTTACAAATCAAGTGATCTTTGAGGCATCTTAAGTGGACCTTATATGTGTATATTGTGTATAAGTCAATATATTCCATTTGTTGTCATTTGTTCGGCCTCCTACATAACTCACATTTATTCATAATTTAACTTTGTCCTCCTAGGAAAATCTGTGTGAACTGTTGTATATTGAGATGTATTTCAAGATATATAAGGTATAGAAGTTTAGGTACACATGAGGTGTATATCAAGGCAATATACTGTTGTATAACTCCGAATATATCACATATATCCGGAATGCTTTGTGTATATTAGCCTTGAGTGTTAATTGGATATTTGAAAATGGGTCTGGTGTGTTCCTAGAATTAATCTTCTGCTTCTGGGCCTCCCTGCTTTTCTCATTTTCTTTTAAAGATAAGGCCCACAATCTCAATAGTATAGACAATGTTCGATTGGGCCTTTGTTGGGTTTTGTTTATTTATTTATATAAACTGTTGATTGGATATATGTATATATTTTCATGTTCCGCCTACTAATCCTTTTCTTTTCTTTCGTTTACATGAAATGATGCATCGGGAGCAACAAGGAGTCTTGTTTATGAGATTCATCATGACTATTGTCAAACGAAGACCCGCGTACACGTTCATTGCATTCTCCGACACTCGGAGCTTCTAAATAAATAGGGCGGGATGACATTGTCATCCGCCCTAGTCACGACTTTTGATCCTTTAATCCCGTCATCTTATTTTTCTTGTTGTAATTTAATTACTCAACTTTGTGCGATCATTAGAATACTTAGAATATTTAGGCCTTGAACGGATAATTAATAGGGTAGTTTAAAATTGGGAACCCATCACTAGTTTATTTATTTTGGGATCGGGTAGTTTAAAATTGGAAATCCGCCGCTAGTTATTTATTTTAGGCTCGTCATGCATGTTTAAAACTTTCAAAATAATTTGATCATCGTTTATTCGCAATTTTAATAAGGTTTTGTTTTTTTCATCCGATTTACAATTTAAAATAACTTTCATATAAATCACCTCTTTGCATTGCAAATAATTTATTTTTCTCCCTACTATCAATTGCCAAAAATAGGTATTTTATAAATAATGTCATACAAATGCATGTTTTTATCCAAAAATCAATTTTACATGTATTCTTATAAACAAGTCTTACAAATGCATGCTTTATCCAAAAAATCAATTTCACATATTTTCTATAAAAAATGCCATGCATACCTTTTTTTGCTTTTATGTCGGGAATTTATTTATCAAAAACTGCAATCACCTTTGCGAGACTCCTCAAATATATAAGTGGTAAAAATCTTTACATTGTCAAAAATGCATCTTTTAACTAACTACTTGCAACATCATTTTTATACTTTTAAACATGCATTTTCCCCTTTAGTATAATAATTAATCCGAGTTTGACCGGATAACCGCAAGTTAGCGGATCTTAAAGGATGCCTAACCCCTTCCCTTTAGGATAATAGAGAACCCTTACCCGTAATCTCATAGTTTAGCGGATCATTAATCGGAGTTCATTTTGCAGCATTATGTTAACATTTAGGTGTCATAATTCACCGTAAAATAATTAGGTGACGACTCCTCAACAATATTTTTATCAAATTCAGGGGAATCGACCCATTACGTCGCGAACCGCAGTAAAAAACGGGTGCGACACTTGTTGCTATGATTATAGAAGACCTATAACTTTATTTTTTAACGTCCATAATCGAAATTCAATTGATATGGTTGTAGATAACGATTGAGAAAAAATCTAAGAACTTATTGTATTTTTAGATAAATATTTTCAAGCAACAAAAGAATTTTTTAGTATATATATTATCATACTATTTCAACTATGTTATTTTATATAGCTCTAATATTTTTATTACTTAGTGAATATATGAAAAAACCATCTTATAAGACACCTATTAAAAAAATGTTTATCAAATTAAAAAATTATTTTATTTCTATTCCACTATTTATATTATTGGTGTTGTATTAAATCCGACTATTAAAATAGACGGTTGTAAAACACTTATTGAAACTATTTATGATTGCATAGCTATACTTTCACCTCCAACACTAAAAAATCCAAATGACCAATCACCTAAGGAACCAACTAAGGAAGAAGTTTTATCTAGCATACACGATGAATGTAAAACAATATATAGATATTACCAACAAGAAAGTGCTAGCAACTAACCAGCTTCTATACCATCTTCTTCTTCTACAATACAACCTTATAAAAGACATGATGTTTATGCGGCAAGTATTGAAAGCCTTAGAAATAGAATGTATAGTGGTACCACTACTAATCAAGTTAGCGAATTTGATATTTTTGTTTTGCATGGTGTTGTACCGTACCAAACAGTTCTCAATGAAGAAGGACGTGGAGACTTGTTGAAATACTGGAGAGAGAATGAGAAGACATTTCCGACACTGTCAAAGATGGCCCGAGATGTGTTGAACATTCAAGTGTCATCAACAGCGTCTGCAAGCGTTTTTTCTGCCGGAAGATTTCAAATAGGAGAGCACAAACACTTATTAGCGGGAGACAGCTTGGAGATTGTAGTATTATTTAGAGATTGGATACGAGTCGAGCGTAGAAGGTGCGGTCAATCGGATATCAACGAAGACGATGATGAAAAATACAACAAAATCTTATCCGACGGAGGTGGAAGCGACGTCGAGCAATTTGACCAACAAATTTCAATTCCAACCGAAGAACCACAAGACACTGTGAAGAAACTAGAAAACGTATTTTTAAATATGTAATTTTTTTAATTGTAATTTTACTATGTTATTTGCAACTTTCAACACCACAAAGTTGCAATTTTGAAATTGTATTACAAAAAATATTTTTTTTTATTAAATAATATAAGAGGCACAAAAACAGCCTTGTGATGCTTTTATTACACTATCTTGTTCAATTATTGAGTTGTTTATATATGTTATTTTTTAAAATTAAGTGAAAAAATAGAAAATTCAGTAACCGACCCACCCGCCCCAATAAGACCGATCCCCTTTTCTGATGGGACCGGGAACAGGACGGGACATCGGCGGATCCCGCCAGTCTTGCCGGAGGACCGTTCCCTCCCTCCCCCCGTCCCCGTCCCGTCCCACCGGGATTATTTCTTTTTCCTTTCTAGGAAAGATCTGTTCAAAGAATTCAACATTTCTTGATTCCATGATCGGACCCTCATGGATATCAGGTATCTCCGACTTATACACTAAGAAGCGATAAGCACTACTGTTATTTGCATATCCGATGAATATGCAATCTACAATCTTAGGTCCAATTTTGACCTGTTTTGGTTTAGGTACTTCGACCTTTGTCAAACAGCCCCACACTTTCAAATATTGTTAAGTGGGTTTCTTTCCTTTCCATGATTTATATGGAGTTTTATCCTTACCCTTGTGCGGAACTCTACTGAGAATTGTATTAGTGGTAAGAATCGATTCGCCCCACATATTTTGAGCTAAATCGGAATTGATAAGTAAAGCATTTATCATTTCCTTTAACGTACGTTATTTGCGCTTGGCAATACCGTTAGACTGGGTTGAGTAAGGAGCAGTCGTTTGATGAACAATGCCGTATTGAGCACAATATTCTTCAAACGGTGCTACGTATTCTCCCCCTCTATCACTACGAATTGCCTTAATCCTTAGGTTTAATTGATTTTCAACTTCTGCTTTATAACGTTTAAATGCTTCAAACGCTTCATCTTTACTTTTCAACAAGTAAACATAACAATACCTTGTACTATCATAAATGAAAGTCACAAAATACTTGTTCCCTCATCTAGTTTGCACAAACTTTAAATCACATATGTCAATGTGAATAAGTTCTAGAGGAGCGGTGTTTCTTTCGACAGAATGAAAAGATGATTTGGTTAATTTTGTCTCTACGCACACCTCACATTTATGTTAAGGGTTTATATCTAAGAAAGGCAATAATTCCAACTTTACTAACTTTTGAATGGATGTGTAGTTAACATGTCCTAATCTATGATGCCATATATTAGAAGACTCAAACAAGTAGGTAGAACGCTTTGTTTCATTAGATGAACGGATTATAGACATAACATTCATTTTGAAGAGGCCGTCACATGCGAAGCCCCTTCTTACAAAATTATCATTCTTAGTTATTACAAACTTGTTGGACTCAAAAACTAGTCTAAAACCAGCCTTGACCAACAGTGGCCCTGAAAACCAAGTTCTTGCGGATGTCAGGGACGTGCATAACTTCTTTCAATGTAAGTTCTTTGCCTGAAGTCATTTTGAGGACAACCTTTCCAACCCCTTACACTTTAAATGTGACGTCGTTGTCCATGAACAACTTCTTGCCCGTGATTGGGGCGTAAGAGGAGAATGCATTTTTGTCAGAGCAGATGTGACGGGTTGCACCCGTGTCTATCCACCATTGCATTGGGTTCTCCACCAGATTTGCCTCCAGCACCACTGCCGAGAAATCCACAATCTTGTCGTCAAGATTCGGATGATTACCCTCGTCTTGTACAACGTTAGCCTCTGCCTTGCGTTTGTTCTTGGCCTTCAGGTCATTTGTGACATGGGTATTTTGGACCACTTCAGTCGTTGTGTTAGACTGAGTGTCCATTGCATCCCCACTAGAAGAAGGATCTTTTGTCTGAGATCGTGACAAGCTCAACGCAGTAAGATAGAACAACATTTTTAGTCTCATTCTCTTGTTGTAATTGTTATCCAGAACCTTACCTTGGCGTTTGCTTTGAAAACTGTCAGGAGCATGAACAACAACATTTTCTTGAGCAGTGCCAGAGACAACAACATTTTGTTGAGCAGTGGCAGAGACAATAATATTTCCTTGAACAACAGCAGTGCCTTGAACAACATCAGCAGAACTAGAACCAAAACTGTTGACAGTAGTAGAACCAGAACTACCAACGTAATTGTTAACAGAACTGTCAACAAAACAGTTGGCAGAAACAGAGCCAAACCCAGAATTAGAACCACAATCGGAAACACAACTGTTGACAGACATCTTTCGAACACTTAGAAAATAGCAAACTTTGTCTTAAAATTGTAGGTATAAATCGGGGTAAAGTGTATGCGAAAGGTTAAACAAAAGAAACGTTGAGTCGAGAGATGACTCTCTGTCTTTAAGACAAAATTGCCCTGTATAAATGCTTTTACGGTGTTGAGCAATAGTCTCCCAAGATAAAACAACAACTAATCAATTGTAGAAAGCAAATACAATTGATTCTAGTGAAGAAAATGAATAAGAACATATTGCTTGTTTGACTTTATGATTCTCTGTATGTTCTGAGCAGAAAATAAGATGTTGAGTTGTGTGTTCTGTGTATTTCTCTTTTTCTTCGAATTGAACAGAAATATGTTTGTTGGCGTTCTGTTATCTTGAACAGTCATGCATGTTGGTGTCTTCAAGAACCATTAAACTTCAGGGATCAAAATGTAAATAGTTAACATTTCAGGGACCAAAAAGAAAGTTTCGAAAGAGCCCCGAACCCAAGTTCATGGGTTACCCCTTGGGGTCTCAAACCCTTACTCAAACTTAGAGTTTATATATTGCATAAACTCTCCATCTTTTACCAATGAGGGAGATTTGCCATTTTTGGCCTCCATTTTTTATGTCTTAAACACGTTACTTTGTGTACCAATATCTCTTTCATTTCTTAACGAAATTTGACAATACTTGACACTAACATTATCTACTCACTTAGTAGATTATGCATGTGCGAAAAAATGATGTTTCCGACATGCTTAAGTCATTAAAGACGGGATAAACTCAATCCCACATTTAGTAAATTTTCAACATTCATTTCAACGTTTGTTTATGCATTTTGCACAAAAATTTAATTTCAACTTCAAATTATCATGATTTCATTTCATAATTTTAAATCATGTCCAAATGACTTCTTAATTTCACCCGAAAGGTTTATGATAGATGAATAAGATTCTTCCACCATTAAGCATAATTTAAAAAATGTAAAAGAGCTTAACTAACAGGAAGTGTTGTCTTTTATCATGGATCGAATTTGAATTAGGTGAATAGTAATACCAAGTACCAAATGATTATATTAAAAGGAATTTTAATTTCAAAAGATCTAACTACTACCATTTAGGGAGTATTTCTTACCTCCCTTGACTACGTGACATAAATTCATTTATTCAAATTTATATGTTTTAGTTTCCTTTTTAGTTTATCTAGAGAAAATTACCTTTTTATGTTTTGTTTTAGTTCAATATTCTCATTTTACTTAATAATACTCCTTTTTATGAATGACATAATATTTAAGATTAAAAGCTTTAAACAATATTTTTGATATGTTATACCTGCGAAGTAATTAATAGCAGACCACTTTACACAGCTTCACGTTTTACTTCAATTGACAATCAAACGTTTTTAAAGTGATCACATTTATTTAGATATTTTTTGACGGTTATAAACAATGAAATGCTATAATAGAAAATATACAATATAATAAAATATAATAATAACACAAAAAATTAGTTAAAAAGGAATTTGACTGTCATATTGAAATGTTGTTATAAATTCCCACCCGGTAGTCGATATCTATATTAAGGCGTGATTAAATTCAAATTCGAGTTAAAAAGTCTCATATTCCCTGACAAAAACGACCATGTATTCAAGAGGATGGTTTTTGTAGAGAGTGACAACTGTTTTTAAATTCTAAAAGAAAAAAAAAGAAATTGCTATATGCGGGATCTGGGAAAGAATCGGACCACAAATAGAAAAAACTTAAAAAGGGGGCGGGGGAGGGGGAATACTTTATTTGTAGTACTAGGAGTAAGCGTGGCCAGTGGGCTGAGATCGGGTCCGTCGGGTCGGGGTGGGACGAGGGAGGGGCGGGATCGGGTCGGGACATGCGGGATTCACCGCCGTCCCGTTTCCGATCCCGTCAGAGTCGGGGCGGGGCTGGATGGTTTTTTTTTTTGCACTTAATTTAAAAAATAACATATATATAAAAAACTCAATAATTAAACAAGATAGTGTAATAAAAACATCCAAATACTGTTTTTGTGCCTCTTATAATATTTAATAGACATATGATTTTTTTTTGTAATACAAATACAATTGTCAAAATTGCAACTTTGTGGTGTTGTTCAAAAGTTGCAAATTACATAGTAAAATTGCAATTAAAAAAATTACATTTTGAAAAAAACATGTTCTAGTTTCTTGATAATTTTCTGTGGTTCTTCGGTTGGAATTGGTATTTGTTGGTCAAATTGCTCCACGTCGCTTCCACCACATTCAGATAAGATTTTGTTGTAGTTTTCGTCTTCTTCGTTGATCTCCGGTTGACCGTACCTTCTCCGCTCCGCTCGTATCTAATCTCTGAATAATACTACAATCTCCAAGCTGTCTCCGACTAATGAGTGTTTGTGCTCTCCTATTTGATATCTGCCGGCAGAAAAAGCGCTTTCAGACGCCGTTGGTGACGCTTGAGTATTCAAAACATCTCGGGCCATCATTGAAAGTGTCCGAAAGATCTTCTCATTCCCCCTCCAGTATTTCAGTAAGTCTTCACGTCCTTCTTCATTGAGAACTGCTTGGTACGGTACAGAACCCTGCAAAACAAAAATATCAAACTCGCTAATTTGGTTAGTAGCGGTACGACCGCACATTATATTTCTGAGACTTTCAATACTAGCCGCAGAAACAACATGTCTTTTGTGAGGTTGTGTTGAAGAAGAAGAAGATGGTATGAAAGTCGGTAGGTTGCTAACACTTAGCGGATTCTATAACAGCATTCTGCCTTTTCAGCCATATCGCGCAGGGGTTCCAAACCTATCTTACTAATAATTGGTAAAACCTATATACTTTTTTGCATTGATCTTCTACGCTAGACAACACTTCTTCTTTAGTTTGTTTAATAGATGGTGAGTGATTTGGATTTTTGGGTTAAAAATAAATATTAAAAGGGTAGGGGGTTGGGGGAGGGGAGACCAAAAATGGCAGTTGCACAACATCAAAATATAAAATGACGGTTGGTGCAACAATTATTTGTGCAAAAGGGTTTTCAGGTGGGATCGGGACCGGGTCGGGACTGACGGGATTGGGGCGGGCCGGGATGGGACAATTTTTTTTTAAAAAGATGGGGTTCGGACCGGGCCAGGACCGGCCCGGCCCGACCCAATGGCCAACCATAATTAGGAGTATTAATTAATTAATGTGAGAGAAAAAGAAGAAAAGCAAAGCCAATCCAGATTTCCGCTTTCTCGCAAATTCTACCCGCCTACGGATCCGCCTCTTTCCGCCGTACTCCGCTGGCCGGCGGTAGGTTTAGTTACTTGCTGAGATTTCAATTGTTCTGTATTACATCAACGCCGTTAGCAAGATGGGACGGCCGCCGAGTAACGGAGGTCCTTCTTTCCGTTTCAACGCTACAGAGGTTAATATAATTTTTTATTCTCTCTATATACATGTTTCGTAGTCTTCAATTGGATAATTATTACTGTTATTATATGCAGTTTATTTGTGTATTTTTGCTCGTGATTGTTTTTATTTCCCGTTTGGTATTTACATTTTACTGTATTTCGTTATGCATTTTTGTAGTTGCTAAGACTTGGCATTCTCACATTAATTATTACTCTTTTGTGTTTTATATGCAGTTCATTTTGTACTCTCTCAGTCACCTTTCGCTCCACGAGTGTCAAATTACATGGACTTTGACCAACATATTAATATGAGAATAATGACAACTTATAGTATTTTTTGTATAGTTTTTGAATATATAAATTTTGATTTTAAAATATTGAATTAATCAAATTCTATTTAGCTCCAAAGATTAGTCAAATTGACTCTCGAGAACCGAAACGTTACAAGTAAAAAGTGAACAAAGGGAATATATTTTTGCTCGTGATTGTTCTTTTGGCCTTTTGATATTTACCTTTACTGTCTTTCGTTATGCAATTTGTAATGCAGAGACTTGGAATTCTCACATTAATGGTTTCTCTTTTATGTCTACTAAGACTCTATTGGACTACATCATTTTAGACCTTGTGCAGTACTATAAGAAAAATACATGCGTTTGTTGAGTTCTTTTCGGATTTTTTTTCCTGAAGTAGTCGTTGTAAATGAATTATGAGTCCTTGTGAGAGGTTTAAAAAGACTTTATAATATAGGTAGTTTATAGCCTGAGTTGATAATTACAGAGATTTGATCTTTTTCTTATCAGTTCTAAGCATTGGCTGTGTCAGGAATTCAAGTAAGGGGATTTAAAAAATAAATTCTTATGCATGTGGATTCAACAATTTATATATATGCAAAAAAATTCATTTTTTCCACGTTTACAACAATAACAACATACCCAGTGTAATTTCACTAGTGGGGTCTCCAGTGTAATTTCACTAGTGGGGTCTGTGGTGGGTAGGATGTACGTAGAACTTCCATCTACCTTTGCGGGGTAGAGAGGTTGTTCCCCTATTTACATAGTATAATTATTCAATGACCTTGCACCCCTCTGCCTCCGTCCCTGGTCCTAAGAGTTTCAATATGCTAGCAAGTAGTTGTGCTGTGGGGTGTGGTGAGGGGTGGGTGTTCTTTCTGGCAATAGAATTAAATATGCAGTTCACCCATCATGTTGGACAAAATCCTTATAGTTTGACTGTCAAGATGAGTAGGCGTTGAGTAATATAAAAGGAATGATGGGATGGGATGGTGAGGTTTTAGGTTACTTCAAATTGACTAAAGAAAAAAAGTTCTAAAGAGTGTTCTGGAGGAGGAGTTTTTAAGATAACGGAGGATGTAATAATTAATGTACGTATCAATAGGAAGATGAGGATGATTCAGTGAGATGGTGATAACTAAATCTTTTTGCTTGTGTTCATAGAAAGGAGAGATGGTTGGCATCTCCTCCGACAGGGACGGGAACAGCCTTCGGGCTTTAACTGTTATGAGACACATCCGGTTAAGGCTACCTACTTTGGCGGATCTTACCCAATTTTTCATTCTAAAAAAATCTATTTGCTTAATGACTATCCTTGTCTTGCAAGTTCCAGTAAGAAGTCCAGTCCTTGGTTAAAAGCGGTAAGGATTTTAAAGATAACAAATACGTCCAATCCTGCACCCAAGGGTGTGGCCTAGTGGTCAATGAAGTGGGAGTACCATGAGGTCTCAGGTTCAATTCCCAGCAGAGACAAAACATCCCATTTGTTCTAGCCTTGGTGGACATAGTTATCTGTTTAGTTAGATGTTGAGGTAAGGCAAGCCCCAGTAAAGTCTAGGTTTGCTCCCATCGCTGGTGGGAGGTGGCAGGTATCCCGTGGAATTAGTCGAGGTGCGCACAAGTTGATCCGGATACCACAAATATATATAAAAAAAGACGTCCAGTCCTAGCCTGAACTACGTATATGATGTCATATAATGAGCTTATCTTTGATATACCTAGACATGATGAGAGCTAAAATACCTTTGGGATAAAGCTGAACCTTAGTGATTGTTAAATTAGTCAACTCCGGGATATGGTAGACTCTTGAATTTTGTAGATTTATTGAAGATAGATAGTTAATATATGAGTTCTATATGGGTAAAATCTTAGTAGAACGGAGTAGAATCCAGTGGTGGAGAGGGTCAAGGAGATCATCTCCGGAGTGAGATAGGTCAGATTTGAAATGGTTCGGACTGTTCCCAAATCATACAGGCGCATTGTAGTTCCGTTTTATCCATTTTAGAGTGAAAGATATTTGGAAGTTGTATTCATATGTAGTTTTAGTTGACCTTAAAAGTTGATCAAACTAATAGAAGAGCTGCCGAGAAAAGTGGGTGGAGAGCAATGGACCACTAGCGCACTGTGCATTCTTTGGACCGTGTGGCTGGGAAGGAACAAGGCTTGTTTTGAAGGGCATATAATTCATATTTCTAGAATTAAGAATAAGTGTTTTCACAACCTATATTATTGTTGTAAGCGTAGTTGTCCAGCGAATGTGCATCAGTTTTTGGATTTTCTAGATTTGTTAGGAGGGATGTAAGTCTTGTTTTTTGTCTCGGGATGTTTCCTGTAACGTACTGTACCATCTTGGTACCTTATTAATAAACTTTTACCTTGTCAAAATTTTTTTTATCTCCGTGGAAAAGGATACAGAGTACATGAATGAGGATAAGATATCTTTTTATTAGAAAACTAGGAAACATAAGTTAACCCAATAAATAAATAAGTACGAAACACTATGCTAGCAGTGCCTCTATATGTTGCAAGTCTGGTGCCACCCGCATATACCACTACCATTGTTCTTTCTACCCTTCCCTAGGTCAGTGTATGGAAGACATCTTTGAAAAGAGGGGTAAGGAAGTTGATAGTGGTGCTTGACTAGGGCTCCATTCGTGTTCCTTTATCCTCTTTTGCTTTCCTTTTCTCCAATTTCCTACATTCTTTAGTTTTAGTCTTCAAAGAACCAGTAAACTGAAAGGAACTAGGAACGCAAGTTATTTGAGTAATGGTGTATAAGGATAGGGGTTCATCTGAGTTTGGTCATATGATGCTGCACATTAGGGCTTTGACGGGAGTCACGAGGAAAAGAGTGTTGTCTTTGACGTAGATATATAATAAGGTTTTACTGAAGATGGAAGAAATTAAGCTGTTAATTTAAATTCTAGCACTTGCATCATTCAGTCTAGGATGTAGGACTTTTTTTTTGAAATTATTGCATCCAAGTCATTAGAACATGTGGAAAATGTAGAGGAAGAATGGAAGATAGGATCATAGGGGTGCACTCCTGACAATTCATGTCCATTAGGTGTTAGGAAGGGGTCTCCTCACCCTTGGCTTTTGCTGTTCTCTCTTGTTTCTTAACTAAAGCGAAGATACTAAGGTGCGCAGAGCGATCAAATTAAATTAAGCTAAGCTCCATTATTACTAGCAATTATGAGCAAGTTTTGTCCATTAAATTCCAAAGAATCTGCTCATAAGCAAAAGATAACAGCTGGAGGGAGCAACCTAACTTACCTAATTCTACTTTAGAATGTCCAGTGCTCGAAACTATAGTACAGCTTCCTTCTTGCTTGAAGCTTGACTTGACCTGTACTTTATTCTATCTTCCTTCTCTGTTAGAACTATCTCTAATGTAAATTTGACAATATCAACTCCTATAATTATTTGGTGATCCCCAAAGTTCTCATGATTTCTTAGTATCACATTTTCCGTACAACAGAAGCACCAGGTTGAAAGACTTGTGCAAATTGAGATATGAAATAACAGCATGACTAAGATAGCTGACATTACTTACTGAAAGGAAGTCTAAGTCATATGTTCTCTGATCAAGTGTTTATACCGGAGAAATGGAGGTAATCTTCCAATCAGTATATGGAATATGGAGTTGTCTAGAAATAAAGCTGCGGGAAACTCCTGTTAATTACTTATGCCCCTAGTTGCTTTACCTATCTTTACACTAGTTATGAGTTATTACTATCCTTTCAAAAAATGCTCATTCCTTTTGCTATTAAAGTTGCCTTCCGTGATAGACACCCTTTGATGTCACTTGTCAACATGAGCTGTTTTGTGTCATTTCATTAGTTTGATAGTTTTAAAGTAACCATGGCGAAAACTGTATGCCATAGAAGCTTTCCCACTTATCATACATCCTTCCCCTTTTTCCCCTTCTGGTACATTCTTCCCTTTTTCAATTATTGTATTCAAACGTTTCAAACATGTGGACCATACAGCTTAATTGTACTGTGCATAGTAGTTGCATCTGATAACATCACAGTAAGATATATAATCAAGTTGAAAACCTTAATAATTTTTCAAATGTTGTAGGTTGCTGAGATGGAAGGTATATTGCAAGCTCATAATATCCAAATGCCGGCTCGTGAAATTCTTGAAAATCTTGCTGAGAAGTTCAGGTAGGTTGTTAATGTGACAAATATTTGGAGTTACTCCTTAGATTTATATGGCCGTGAAGTTTGGATGGTAATGTGCCTACTTCAATATAGTTCTTCAGCGGAGAGATCTGGAAAATTTGTGGTTCAAATGAAACAAGTAAGAGGCTTTTCATTTTTTGCACTGTAATTTCTGATGATCAAATGAAAATGCTTTCGTAACTATGGCTATTTATGTTGTACCTAAAATTATGAAAGTATTGTCATAGGTTTGGAACTGGTTCCAGAATAGACGATATGCTATTAGAGCAAAATCAGCTAAGAGTCCTGGTAGATTTATTGCCCCACCAGTGCCTCAAAGTGATCCAGCTGCAGTAAAGGCTCCTGCAAAACTGAGTGCCTCACCTATACCACAGAGTGATCCAGCTGCAGTAAGGATTATGCCCCAAGCCCCTCAACCCATACCTTCTCCTCAAGGTAAAATTTGAATTTTCCTACCATTTCAATACACAGTCACAGATTTCTCTTAGGCTTTATTTATTATTAGCAAGATTCTTATATATTTGGTTTTCAGTATTCTCACTTAACTTGTCCTACTTTTGTTAGCTACAGTGACAACAATGCCCCAAGTGCCTCAACCTCTGCCTGTTCCATCAGGTAAAACCTTAAGCAATATTCTTATTCTTTTTTTTTTTTTTTGCAAAGAGTCTTCTTAGTGATCCTTTCATTGGGTTTTACCAACTTATGTTTGTGTATCACGAGGACATGACCTTGGATAGGGGATTGTGGAGGACACGGAGTAGGGTAGAAGGGTAGTAGGTAGTCGAGCGTAGTCCTACCTACGCTTGCAAAATGGTAGTTGTAGTGTTATTATTGTAGGCCCGCCTAGCTTATCATACTAATAGGAACAATATTGCTTTATAGTCCCCTGTAGTTTGATTTCTGCTGCGATGTGTCTTTTAGTGTACTTTGTTTAGCTTATTTACCTGCGCTAGTTATTGCTTACTTTTTCGTAATGCGCTATCAGGGCTTATTCACTTTTGATACAAGCATTTTCATACTGCTTTAATTTTTTTTTTCTGACCGGGTCTGATCGTTTCTCTTGCTTTGCTTTTGCTGTTGCTTTGCTTGTGCTTATGCTCCTCTTGAGCCGAGGGTCTCTCGGAAACATCCGCTCTACCTACCAAGGTAGAGGTAAGGTCTGCGTACACTCTACCCTCCCCGGACCCCACATTGTGGGATTTCACTGGGTATGTTGTTGTTGTATGTTTGTGTATCACGAATTATCATTTATCGGTTGCATATTACCTCATCATACTGTTATGTAGGTTCTCTACTTTTTGATATACTACCTGTGTTCGGGTTGTGTTACCCCAAAACATCAATTAAATATTACCTTATCAAAAAATAAAATAAAATAGAAGAAGAAAAACGTTACATCATTCTACTAATCTATATTTTGTCATGTGATAAATGCCTGATTTTTTTGAGCAATGTGTGCTATATGTCTGTTTACCCTGTTCTGTGGACTTCTCATATGTGGGCAGTGTGCTCATTTGATCAGTTTTAACTAGAACTGGAGGGACCAGAAGTATTCAGTACTAGTAATAACTTTTTTGATACTTTTGATAGTGTAATGTGCTAAGGTGTAGGCGTTAGGGAGCTTAAGATGTTTCTTGGGCTTCTTAGTATCCACCTTATTTTGAATTAATCTCGTCTAGCTGAGAAGACGGTGCTATCGGTTTTGGAGGAGGTCGGCAGAATTATTATTGGTTTATAACTGTTGAAAATATGACGTGACTTTGATCCTGAGTTAGGTTTTATTACAGTAAATTCATTTCAACTTGCATAAAAAAATTGGAGGATACCTGTGAACCACCGTGATATTATTAGCTAACTGAGTACTCTCTCTCTAATAAGTTTCAGATTACCAAAATAGGTGATAATTAAGTAAATAAATAGCTAGATCTACGGATGTGAAGGTTCCTCTGTGGTTTACAGATGAGCAGATTGGTGCTTGGAAACATAGAATCACTGATTTTGATCTTCAGAAGATGGGTGATTAGATTTGGCTGTTTCAGGACGAGTAAGGAATATCTCATTAAGTAGAAGTTTAATTGTGGTCTCATTAGATGATGATCATGTTTTGGGAATCTGTCTGTCTCTCAGAAAGTACTTAGACAATGGTATTGTGGAAAATAATGGCTGAATCACTACCACCAACAACATACCCAGTGTGATCTCACAGTAATTAAATATAATACTGCAAAAAATTGTAGGTTCCTTTTGCTCATTTTCCTGTTTCTCTCTTAAAAAGAATTTGTTTTTCCTTTAATTATATTTCTTTCAATTCATAACCTAACTCCACGTATTTTCTACTTATTTTTTAGTGGCAGTGAAAAATGTGGGCAGGAGTGCTTCAGATAACACTCAAATGGAGTTTGAAGCTAAATCTGCAAGAGATGGTGCATGGTTTGTCTTTTTAAATCATTCAATACATTTATGCTCGGCTTTATCATTTGTTTCATTTCCACCTTTTTATCTTTGTAGCTAGTAATTATAGATTAATGGTATTATCCTTCCTTAGGTATGATGTAGCAAGCTTCCTATCACATAAATCTGTGGAGACTGGTGATCCGGTAATTCTCAGAGCTACCTATCTACTTTTCTGAAAGAAATTATTGTTAGCCTGCTTGGTAGTTAAATTTCTATGATAAATAGAATTATCTTTTTGCTCTTGCTTTTTACCCATGGAGTTCACGATTGATTGTTAAGGCAAGATTAGACCTCTTATTTTTCAGAAATCAGTAAACACATGCTCGTCTCTTTTCTAGTTTCATTTTCAGCCCTCTGTAACATGCATGTCCTTTTCGTCTGATGTTGAGGGTTCTTACTGCAAACTATGTTTTGGTCTGAAATATGCTTCGAAAAGGGTATATTAGTGCATATCTTCTTATCTCTTTTTTAAATGGTGATAAACTTCTGATTTCAGGAAGTTATGGTTCGATTTGCGGGGTTTGGAGCAGAGGAGGATGAATGGGTAAACTTACGTAAGCACGTAAGACAGCGGTCTCTGCCATGTGAATCGTCAGAATGTGTTGCAGTTCTCCCTGGTGATCTGATTCTTTGCTTCCAGGTGCATTTTACTATGGGTCAAATGTTTATGCTAAACTTACCAAATTGTCATTATTTAGCTAAGGCTTTTATAATTTTCAGGAAGGCAAAGAGCAGGCTCTGTACTTCGATGCACATGTCCTTGATGCTCAAAGACGCAGACATGATGTGAGAGGTTGCCGTTGTCGGTTTCTGGTTCGTTACGATCATGATCAGTCTGAGGTATTCAATTATATCCTTCTTTCTGTAATATTTTGCTTTTATCTCAATATTCGGGCCTAAACTTTCATGAGCGTATTTCAGATTTCTGACTATTTTGTGCTGCTTTACTGGTACAATTGTCCGTTCCTCATAATCGAAGAAACAATTGTTCAAAAGGAACACACAGTTTAGCAGCAACTAAGCACAAATAGATTACTCATTAAAAAATGGCTGTTCCTTGTAGATTTGACAACTGCGGTTTACGATGGGTTATTATCATTTTATGTACTCTGAATATTAAAGTTTTCACGGAAATTTAGCGTTTTCTGCTGCTTTTAGCCTTGTATGGATTGCATGGAACGCTAGTTCATACTAGAGCTGGCCAGTGGGCCGGGCTCGGGACTGGCGGGCCGGGTTTGGCGGGGTCGGGGCGGGACGGGTGAAGGGGGTGGGGTCGGGGCTGGTGGGTCAGGCGGGATCGGGTTTGGCGGGATTTGCCAAAGTCCAGTCCCGATCCCGATCCCGATCCCGATCCCGATCCCGATCCCGTCGGGATCGGGTCGGGGCGGGATCGGGATCGGGATCCGGGCGGTTTTTCTTATTTTTTTTAATAACATATGTATAAAAAACTCAATAATTAAACAAGACAAGATAGTGTAATAAAAACATCCCAAGGCTGTTTTTGTGCCTCTTATATTATTTAATAGACATATGAACTTTTTGTAATACAATTGTCGAAATTGCAACTTTGTGTTGTCGTCCAAAAGTTGTAAATTACATAATAAAATTGCAATTAAAAAAATTACATTCTTAAAAAAACCTGTTCTAATTTCTTGATAACTTCCCGTGGTTCTTCGGTTGGAATTGATATTTGTTGGTCAAATTGATCCACGCCGCTTCCACCACCTTCGGATAAGATTTCGTTGTAGTTTTTGTCTTCTTCTTCGTTGATCTCCGGTTGACCGCACCTTCTCCGCTCCGCTCGTATCCAATCTCTGAATAATACTACAATCTCTAAGCTGTCTCCGGCTAATGAGTGTCTGTGGTCTCCTATTTGATATATGCCGGTAGAAAAAGCGCTTTCAGACGTAGTTGATGACGCTTGAATGTTTAAAATATCTCGGGCCATCATTGAAAGTGTCGGAAATGTCTTCTCATTCCGCCTCCAGGCAAGTCTTCACGTCCTTCTTCATTGAGAACTGCTTGGTACGGTACAGAACCCTGCAAAACAAAAATATTAAACTCGCTAATTTGGTTAGTAGCGGTACGACCGCACATTCTATTTCTGAAGCTTTCAATATTAGTCGCAGAAACAACATGTCTTTTGTGAGGTTGTGTTGAAGAAGAAGAAGATGGTATGGAAGACGATAGGTTACTAGCACTTTCTTGTTGATAAAACCTATATACTTTTTTGCATTTGTCTTCTACGCTAGACAACACTTCTTCTTTAGTTTGTTCAATAGGTGGTGGGTGATCTGGATTTTTGGGACTTGGTGATGGTAGTACTTCTATACAATCGTAAATAGTTTCAATAAGTGATTTAGTACCGTCTATTTTAATAGTCGGATTTAATACAACACCAATAATATAAATAGTGGAAATAAGAATAAAATATTGTTAAATTTTGATAAACATTTTTTAATAGCTGCCATGTAAGCTGGTTTTTCCATATATTCAGTAAGTAATAAAAATATTAAAGCTATATAAAACAACATAGTTGAAATAGTAGGATAATATATACCGGAAAATTCTTTTGTTGCTTGAAAAAATTTCTCTAAAAATACAATAAGTTCGGAAATTTTACCCAATCGCTATCTACAACCATATAAGCTGGATTTTAATTATGAGAGTTAAAAAATAAAGTTATAGGTTTTCTATAGTCATAAGCAACAAGTAGTTGCTCGTATAAAGAATTCCACCTAGTGGGTACTTCTTCTGAAATTTTTCTATAAGGTAGTTGGCAATCGTGACAAGTTTTTTTATATTCTTTTCTTCGTTGTATTCTATTATTTTTAAAAATAAAGTTTATAGCAAATTGTATTTTACTAAGAATGTCTTCAAAAAGTAATAGACCATCCTTTACAATTAAGTTATATATATGGCACGCGCATTTTATATGAAAATGATCTGAAAAAGATGGAGTTAAAACTATTTTTTAAAATTGTAATAACGTAATTGTTAGAAGAAGCGTTATCTAATGTAATAGTCATAATTTTATCGGTTATTCCGTAATAATCGCACACTTGATAAATATTTTCTGAAATAAAATTATCAGTGTGCCTATCATCTATATATCTATACGCTAAGATACGTTTTTGCATAGACCATTTATAATCTATCCAATGACAAGTTACCGTTAAATAATCATGGCCGTTAGTACTACGGCTTATATCCGAAGTGATAGCTACTTTGCCATTAAAATGATATAATGAATAACGTAAATACTGTTGATATTCATGTGCAAATTTAAATACATCTCTCTTAACAGTTGATCTAGGAAAATCGTTAAAAGCAGAATTATACAAATCTCTAATGTAATGAATAAAACCGGGAGAGGAAGGAAATGAAAAAGGCAAACCCTCTACAACAACTAATTTTGCTATTGCTTCCCTATCTCTATGTTTATTGTATTTAGGGCCTACAATTTCTCCCGTCATAGGGTTAATTTGACCCTGTACTTGGTCCGTGACAGTATCAGTATATGAACCTTGTCCCGATAGAGCGGGCGTTTGCGTACCCGATTTTGAAGCCTCATATTGGACATACCTAGCTGGATGAGCCCTTACTACGTGTCTCATTAAACCCCCGTCCCATCGTGACCTTTTCCAGTTACAAATTTTACATCTAGCTACTTGATTCTCTACGTCCCTATCAAAAAATATCCATGCATCTGATTTTAATGATCGTTTTGCTGGACCTCGTCTCATACTAGCGGGAATAGGAGACATTTCAGTTGAAGGTGCACTAGTGGGTGTGTTGTCATCAACATTAGTGGGTGTATCATTTAGATTATCGTCTAAATTAAAGTCTTCGTGAGTTCCAGAAAATAGCTCCTCGTCTAAATCTAATGGTATTGTAGGAAAATGTTCAGTATCAACAAAATCATCATGTGTAGGAATAGGATGACTAGAAGAAGTCCACTTGCCCTTGTTGCCCCTACTAGAAGAAGTCTGACCCCTACCCGTAAGCATACGTTTAAATCCTTCCATTATAAATTTATAATTATACTAATAAATAATTAAAGTAAATGAAATTAAGTGTGTTAAATAAAATAAACAGACAATAATAATTTAAAGAAGGAACGAATGTACCAAACGTCGACGTTAATCGAGAGGTTGAAAATTGAAACTTTGCTCGATGGAAGATCCTCAAGCTAGTTGCCAACTTCACTCCCAATTCCAAATGAATAAATAAAATTGAATATTTAGTAGACAATGTAGACTTGTAGAGAGATAGATTGAGAGATTAGAGAGATTGTAGGAAGATTTGTGAGAAAGATGAAGAGAAAAATAGGTATTTATAGTTGAAAAATTGGGTTAAAGTGTAAATATAATAACTTATGGATTAAAAATAAATATTAAGGGGGTAGGGGGGGTTGTGGAAGGGGGAGGCCAAAAATGACCGTTGCACAACTGTCAAAATGTAAAATGGTCGTTGGTGCAACGGTTGTTTTTGCAAAAGGGGGGTTTTGGGCGGGACCGGGGCGGGATTGGGATCGGGCCGGGACAATCGGGACTTGGTCGGGCCGGGCCGGGTTCGAGTCCCGATACCGCAATTTTTTTTAACTAGGGTTCGGGGCGGGACCGGGGCGGGACCCGGCCCACTGGCCAGCCCTAGTTCATACAGTTGTTCTTTGGCTGAAATAAGAGAAATAGGATTCAGCCCTCCACTCTTTGCTCTTCGTGAAGGATGGGTGTGAGCTGTGAGAAACCACCTCTTGTTCCTTCGCATGTTTAGTACAATTTCCCCTGAGAGACAGGTGGAATATCAATTCAGTGACATAAATAAAATTGATCAAATGTAAAGAGTTCGAGGAAATAACATACCAGGAACACGTTTAGCATAGAACAGTGACCATGATGGATAAGATATTATCGGCGCTGCACGTAGAATGAGCATAACTGTAGTACGGGAAGTTTTAATAGTTTTTTGTTCTAGGCTAAACGTAGTTTATGAGGGAGAACCAAGATAAACTTGGAATTAGGCCCGGGGGGTGGGGGATCCATGGCCATATGAGACCATCCATCAAAAGAAATAGAATAACGTCTTGGGAGGCCAACTATATACTACTGCAGACAAGTGGTTTTAAATATTCAGGTAGCATTTTCAAACATCGTCCATGGTTTCTTAGAACACTGAAAACATTCTTATTGTCAAGGATACGCATGATATGATCGTCTTCAGTTGGGTTTAATCCACTTGTCTTTTTTTTATGTAGGAAATTGTTCCTCTTCGGAAGGTTTGTCGTCGACCTGAAACTGATTATAGGTTGCAGCAACTCAATGCTGAATCTCTGAAGCAACAAAAGATAGGTAACGACCCTACAACAGGCAACACTATGAAGGTCTACTCTCCAACTGATACACCACAGAAAGCTCAAATCGAATCAAGGCTAAAACCAGCTGAACCAACACAAAAGCAGCCTGCACCGGAGGTCACCATCAAGCCAGAACCTAATGTGGTTCCTATGCAGCTGCAAAAATCTAGTACTGATTCGTTAACAGGAAATACTTTGGCAGAAACAACACCACCCAAGCTTATGGAAGAAATTACAGAGAAGCCTGTAGTTGAAACAACTGAGATTCCTCGGGAAGAAAAAGGAGAGATGTCTATGGCAGAAATAACAAACAAAGCTCCAGCTGAAACAGCAGAGAAGCCTCCTGATGAAACAACTTTTAGGCCTTCAGCTGCTTCAACAACGAAGCCAGATGAAGCACCACAGGAGCCTCCTGATGAAACAACTCTTAAGCCTTCCGACTGTTGAGGCATCGAAGCCAGATGTACCAGAACAGCCTCCTGTTGAAACAACTCTTGAGCCTCCGGCTGCTCCAATGTCAAAGCCAGATGAAGCATCAGAGGAGCTTCCTACTGAAACAACTCTTGTGCCTCCGGCTGATTCAACATCAAAGCCAGCTGAAGCATCGGAGGAGCCTCCTGCTGAAATAACTCTAGAGCCTCCGGCTGTTTCAACATCGATGCCAGATGAGCCTCCTGCTGAAACAACTCTTGAGCCTCCAGCTGATTCAACATCAAAGCCAGCCGAAGCACCAGAGGAGCAGCCTAAGGCAGAAAATCATGTTGATGCTGGAGCAACCGCAGCTCCCACTGATCATGACAATGCATCTGTATAAGCAAATCATTGTCGCCAAAAATTGTAAACATTGTCCGTATAGCCAGAATTTCCAAATTAGGATTCCTAGGGAAAGAGAAGCCCAAAGTTGGAGGGGGCTGGATAGAAGCTTATTCTTGTGCATCCCTCCCTTGTGCTGTTAAAAGCACGAATTGCACGAGGGACTTTACTAGTGGCTCTGGTAGATCAGTGATTGTCCTGTAAAATATTTAGATCTTCACCTTTAACTTGAATTCTTTTCTTCTGTCTCATCAGATACTACTCTATTCGTACCACGTGAGTTTGACTTGCGTCTAGGCTACAACTGCCGATTGTGTTTAGCTTAGCATTACGAGAAGAAAACGTAAAAGAAGTTCCTTACTATTTTTGTTCATTATAATTCCTGTGATTTTAGGAAAAAAATGTCAGCAAGGGTCTTAAATTCTTCACTTAAAATTAAATCTTCTGCGGAACCCTTCACTCTGTAGAAGTGGAGTGACATAAACATGCAAAGCATTTGTATGACGAGCATCTGTATAACAAGCAGACAAGGTAGCATTTTACGCGATCGTTTGGTACGCGGACTAAGTTATTCCGGTATTGTAGTTTTGGGATTATAATTCCTGAACTAATTTATTCCATCAAAAAGGTGGGATAAAATAATACCGAGCTTGATGGGATTGGATGAGATATCCAAGAATAAGTTTGGATAAATTAACGATCCACAGTACCCTGAAAATAACAACCTCACAGCACCTAATCATTTCGATACATAATGTTTTAGTCATCTCTTCCTTGTCTCTGCGGCTGCCTCAGATTTCCAGAGATGGGCTCGTTCAGTTGGTGGGATGGGATAAATAATGAGATAGGTAATCTCACCATTTTAGTACAAACGAGGAAATTACAATTATTACTTTTGATATTAATTAATTCCCATAACCCTTAATGGCTTCATCTGAAATCAGCCAATTTGACAAGAGGTGGTGCTCAGATGGTAAACACTTTTCATCTCAAATTCTAAAATTGCGAGCTCGAGTCACCAAGGAACCAAAAAGGTGAGAGCTCCCAGGGAGGGGTAAAAAAAGGTCAGTCAGTTTGACTTAAAAACACTATATATGTTAAAATTTTTACTGAATAAATATGAATAATAGATTTAAATTCAGTAAATTAAATAGGGTGTGGTAGAAATTTCAAACTCGAACCCACTAACAACTTGTTTGGATGGTTGTTACTTATTATATTGTATTGTGTTGTTAGTTTAAATACAATGTTTGTTTTGATTGTTATTTAAATTTTATTATATCGTATCGTTAAATTCGATCATATTATGTAATAATGAGAAGTCCCATTTTGTGTAAAGAGCGATTGGTGTGATTGCATCGTTACCTTATTTATTTATTATTTAATAATCCTATTTATCCTTTACCCTACCTTCTTGTTCCTACTTTTTATGTAAGTTTAATGTGTGACATTAGGTAAATGAGAAACAATATCATTTATGCAAATGTCGTATTCATTAAAATAATATAATACGATATATTATGAAGGCCTAATACTTATACATCCCCTAAAGTTATCGTAATTTTTCATTTTGATACCTGAATTAAGGATTGTTCCTATTAGATACTTAATTGAGTAAAGTGTGTCAATTGAACACTTCACTAACAACCACCGGAAAAATCAAGTGTGTGTGATTCACCCACGCTGATGTGGATAAGTACCGAATAAAATGAACACACGTGGCATTTAGACCCATATACTATTAATTTTTTTGAATAAAATATAAAAAAATAAAGTCTATTTTAACTAATCAAATAATTTTCTGCCTCCCCCTAACCTCCAACCCCTCCTCCCACCCACACACTTCCCTTGTTATCTTCTTCCCAGTTCCTCCACCCCAATCTTACACTAGCCCCTTCCATGTTTTGTTCGTCCCTCTGTTTTATCTTTTTATGTGGGGATTTCGGACATGGCATATATAGATGATTTTAATAGCTTTGTTAAAATTTATTTTATGTGCTGTTGTCTTTTCAATGCTAATTGGGAAATCTGGCAAATCATAATCGGTAATCACAAAAAATGCTATGCTATGCTATATTTAGCAAATGCTTTGTGACATCATTTTTATATTCATCTTATTGTTGTCTTTCCTAATTTTAATATTGATGAAATCGCTGGAAGAATGAAGAGGAAGAGGAAAGGTTCTGGTGGCAATGGTGGCCACGAAGAGGAAGGCTGGTGGTATCAGTGGTGTTGAGAGATATATAAAAGGAGAAAGAGATAAAAAAGAAAAAGAGATTTTGTTGCTTTTCACGCTCTTATAGGTGTGTTACACTCACTCTGCCACATTAGTTGTTTGTGTTCAATATATACGCCTTTTAGTAATGTTAAAGTGTCCAATACGAAAAAACCTTAGTTGATATATTTTCATTCCTTTCTTCAAATGGAATAAAAAAGGTTAGAATTAGGTCGATTCCCGAAATATCTTTCTAAATATTTTTTAATATCCCGACTATTCACCGAACGTGAGAAGCAGATGATTAATAATTAAATATCCATTGTAAGTGCATATCACACTTTTGCACAATAAGATCATGAAAATTCATGAAAAGCGACGGGACATATATATTGTATGTGTCAATGGTCATTTAGCTAATAAGCCCGTAGTCCCAAAATGTTAATCTCTAACTAAAAATATAAATACTTGAGCTTAAGATCAAAATGAAAAATCATGATAAGTTTAAGGGGCTGGCTATTTATGTGTAACAACCCTCCAAACAGAGTGTAAGATAAGGATTTTATTGTCCCCTGAATGATAAACTGTGTTGGCCTTTGGAAGCAAAAAAATAGTAAAGAATTGTGACCTGTGAGATTTTTCTTCTACCAGATAATCCAGATATTATTCAATCCAACATTCTTAAAATTGTTTTTTTTTCTATCATTTTTCTTTTTTGTGTTCAATACCATAACTCCTATCTTCTTCATCACCATTAACATAACTCCAAGAAATGTTGCAGATCAAATCCTTCCTCTCATCCAATTACCTCTTCCCTCTCTCTTTCCCACCCAAACCCATCACTTTTTTCACCCCACTTCACAATTTCCTTCACAAACCCAATACCACGCGCCTTTCACGCGCCTCCACTAAATCACACGCGCCGTCGTCGCCACAGTCATTGCTGGCCGAGGCCCCAGATGAAACAACTAACGCGCCACCGGGGAAAGGACCCATTGAGCTCCCTTCTTCAATAAATCACACGCACCGTTCAGTATCAGCCACTGAAGCACACGGGCCGCCGTCTCCACAGTCATTGCTGGGGGAGGCCCCAGACGAAACAACCAATGCGCCACCGGAGGAGGGACCCATTGAGCTGCCTTCTTCAATAACGAATATATTTGCTACTTCTGATGATCCTTCTCCACTTCAAACTGCCACCAGTCTTCTCCTCACTGGAGCTATATCGGTTTTTCTCTTCCGCTCCCTTCGCCGCCGTGCTAAACGTGCCAAAGAACTGGTAAAAAGCTCATGTCTTTCTGCTCTCTATAGTGTGAATTTTGCATATTTTATTAACTTAAAAGTATACGTGCAGTTTATGTGTCTGTGTTTACTGTGTTGAAAGACTTTTTTTTTTTTTTTTTGAATTTTGTAGTTTAAAATACTCGTTCAGCCCCAAAATACTTGTCGTGTTTTCATCTACACGCCCCTTAAGATTCATTAGGAAGGGTGTTTGACTATTTTGTTCTTAATTAAATCTTTAAGATAAAATCTCTCTTCATTAGTAATATTTAGTCATGATTGAGGTGTTCAAAAACAATTATTACGAAGGGTAAAATGGAAAAGAAATACTTAAGTTTGTTTTGAACTTCTAAAATAACAAATATTTTGAGACAAATATATTGATTCAACCAAAATAATAGATATTTTTATAGCTATAATTATGTCAGTAAAATGAAAAATTTAAAGTTAAATTATTTCTAAGAATGAAAAGTATTATTTTTGGGGATTAACGAGGGGATTGTGTCACATAAAATGGAATAGAGAGTAATATTTACGTGTTTACAGGCTGCACAAAGATATTACAAAATCTCATATTTATGGAGTAATTAAAAATATTTAAAATGTTTGAGGAAATAAGAATGATTTGACTTCTTTAATAGTAATAGTGACAGTAGTGTCATATAATCCGGGGAAGCAGAAGGTTATTGGGCAATGAATTGGTTGTACTTGCTCTCATTTTCGTGTTTTTCCGCTATTTATGTTTAGTTTCATTGAATATGATCATGGAAGTATGAGTAAGCATATCACTCTATTAGGCTTTTAGCTTCAAGTTTTGTTCTGTTGATTGGATATGCATGTCTGTTTGACATGATAACAGGTAATAAGGAGGCATCATCTATTTGTAGGACTATATCCCATAGTAACTGAAGGTATTAGGGAGCATACATGTTTATTTTGTGATAATAATGTGGGCTTTCTTTTTGCTGGTATTAGAAACTTAGGTCAACAGGAGCGAAGAAAACGTTGAAGGAGGAAGCGGTGGAGAGTTTGAAAGCTATTACGCCGACACCCATTGATGCCAAGGCTCCACCTTCACCTGTTCAGGCACTGTTGGGAGGTTTAACAGCGGGCGTTATTGCACTTCTCCTTTACAAGTTCACCACCACCATTGAAGCTTCTCTTAACCGCCAGGCGCTTTCAGATAGTTTCTCGGTTTGCATCTGATTTTGCCTTTACATTGGCTGTTTCTTTTCTTCCATATTTACACTATTGCATGAGGGTAAACATGCAGGCAACTCATTCAGAAAGGGAAGAAGGGGGTGGGAGGGAATAATATATACCGTACTTTTTGTTGGTACTCTATTGTACTTTATAAAGCAGTACGGGAAGTAAATAACTATTACAAGTGTTCGAAAGGATAAATAAATGGTCAATCTTCAAAACTGCCGCAAGCTTGTTATGTCTTGAATGTTGATAACCTTGCAAGGCCAATGTTGAGAACTGTCGCAAGCTTGTTGTGTCTTGAATCTTGATAACCTGAAATCAAGAAACAACTAAATCTGGATGGTTACAACGTTGTGTGTTGAGTCGAGGAATTGCCCTCTGTCCTTAAGACAAGATTGCCCCGTATATATGCTTTTACGTTAGCGGGCAATAGTCTCCCAAGATAAAACAACACTTTAATCTCAACGCTACAAAGCCAATAGGTTGAGCCTGACGAAGAAAACAAATATGAATCGACTTGCTGAAGATATGGAATAGTAAGGAAGAGTTTCTCTTTACTCTTCTCTTTTGTATCTGTGTATATATAGTGTGTCTCTACTAACTGTTTTTCAACACAGTTTTACTCACTGTTTCGTGGTCTGTTTGTGGTATTTTCGTGACTGTTTTTCTCTGTTTTTCGGTCACTGTTTTGTGCTGAATTTTAGTTTTTCTGTGCTATATTGCTCTCTGTTTTTTCTGTTATGCTCTCACGAATTGAGCCAAAAAATAGCTCAATATATAGCATGTAGGAGGGCAGCCCAACATCCACAAACAAGGCTGTAATGGCCATTAAGTGAGGGCTGTTAATGACATTAGAGAGGCTGATTTATGGGTGGTTTATGGTCATGAATGAGGCTGCTCAATTGCCTAAGTAATGGGCTGTTAATGGAGAGTTAATCAGCCAAGTAATGGCTGGTTAATGCTCCAAAACGCAGTCCAACGGTAGTTTTCTGCCTTCCGTCACCCCAAAATCAACTTTTCAAAAACTCTGGGGACCAAACTGTAAAATATTAAACTTCAGGGACCAAACCGTACATCTGACAAAGTTCTCTGGTCCGAAAAGATAATATCAGAAAGTCCTCGTGGCCCGTGGCCCGTGGCCGGACCGGGCGGCGGCGGCGCGCGTGTGGGTTTAGCCTTGAACCCAAGCACATCTAGGTCCTCCCTCCTTTAAACACATGGGATACCCCTTGGGGTCCCAAACCCTTTACCACATTAGAGACTTATATAGAGAGCAATTCTTCCTATTCCCACCGATGTGGTAGATTTGTCCCACACCACATTTCCATACCTCAAACAACTTACTTCGTGGACCAATATCTCTTTCATTTCTCAACGAAATTTGACGATTCTTGGCCCTACGGTCATCTACTCACGTCGTAGATCATGCACGTGCGAAGAGACAAAGCCTCCAACATGCGGAACACTAGTGTTTAATTTATCAAAGATGGGTGGACGCATCTCCCCGCCAAAGGCAAATTTCCAACACTTTTTTAGTAGAGAATTGATGGTTACTAGATAGCCCATCAAAATAATTAAAAGAACAAGGGCAAAACTTCCGGGCAAAATTGGTCCATTTTTCCTTGTTCTGCAACAACCATTAGTATGAAGGGTATTTTAAAGCTATTTGCTAGTTGGGAGGTATTTTTAGTCAAAAACGTAACGGCGGGGCATTTTTGAGCCAAAATGTAATGGAGGGTAATTTGACCTATTTCGAATAGTTCAGAGTATTTTTAGACCTTTTCCCTAACATCAATCTCATACCTTTCGTAGAGTAGATTTTGTGATTATGAAAAGATCCTCTAGTGAAAGACTCTTGAACATGTTAACTCTATCCACCAGGCTTAAATAGATGGGAAAACATCATCTATGTCACACCCCAACCTTGGGGGTGTGCCCGACACTCACACTCGAAGGCTTGAGCGAACCGTTGTAGTATTGGGAATCTGTAATACGAGACTTGGGCCGACAAGGCCTCCATATAACCGTACAAGACAAGAATATATGACACTCTGCACGCAGAAGAGCCCCAACATGATATATATATATATAAACCAAGGCCGACAAGGCCATAAGAAGAGTACACTACTAACAAAAGGGGCCGACAAGGCCACAACATACACAAACCCACTATACACAAGTTTGCAAGCCTCTAAAAGTGACATAATGCATCAATAGGCCGGGACAGGGCCCCACCATACCCAAAATGCTAGTAATATACACCACAACACCTAAAGACTCTTTATATAGCAACTCCGAGAGAGGGAAGTGCGACAATCACAGCTGAACGAGCAACCTACTGAGAAAGAGCGTCGCTTTGTCTTATCTGTACCTGCAGGCATGAACACATTGCCCCAGAAAAGGGCATCAGTACGAAAGATGTACTGAATATGTCAGGTAGGAGATATAAGTAAACAGAAGGTGCAACAATAGATATATGGAAATAGAAATCAATCTGAAACTCATATCGAGCCACTAGGGCATACCATGTCACAATCATGTGTATATATATGCATGTTTGTAAAAATTAAGTCGCTCAATGGGGCTAATCATATCATAGTATATCATAGTCGGCATCGATGAGGACTCGATCATACCCGGCCTTAATAGGACTCGGTAATGTCAATCCAACTGCAGTGGTGTGCACATATAAGCGTCGTACCCGACCGACTATAGCGCGGCTCGGTAAGAAAATAGATACATATATATAAGTGCAATGCAAGACCGACTCCCAAGGACATCACAAGCACAACCGAAGTGACCTATTGTCGTTATCCTCCGACTATGATTATTGGCACTATGTTAAAGGATTTCAATACAACCATTTTAGAACGTATAGAATCTTAGAGATGCTTATGAATGGAAAATATAGGAGGAATATGAGCGACTTTATCAAAGAAGGTATATCATTAGTGATTACACGAGATGGAATTCACTTTCAAGTTAATGTTTTGTTAAGTCATGTCGAGAAAGAAAGTTTGCCCTACATACCTTGTCGATGAAGCTGGTTATGTTCCGCGGAGCCTTACAGGTGGTGTAGACGATTATCTACATTAAATGAGGGGTTTGAATTAGTATTGAGTTTATATCTTATAAGGGATTTCATTTAGGAAATTCGTCGAACAACTTATGTGTGTGAAGTTCTAGAGTTCAAATTAGCACCATCATCATCCCCAGCTCATTTCCTTAACTTCACAACCTCACCAACATGATTCAACACCAATATTCATTCTTAATCTCAAACAACAATACCAACCAACAAGTTACCATAGTTTAATACAACAAGAGATGTTTCTTCCAAGTTCATATCACCAAATTCCTATAATCTCCAAGTTACCTCCATCAACCCATCAAGCCAAGTTAAGATAGCTAAAGGACACATAAAAAAGGGATGAAACCTTACCTCAACCAGCCAAGAAGTTTGCCATAACAACCTTCAACTCCAACTCAAAGGGATTCACAAGTTTGCCAAGCTAGCTAGAGAGGTTACCAAGATGTTCTTGATCTTTGATGGATGAAATTACCTTGGATACTTGTAGGAGTGTTATCTAATGGTAGAGAGGGTCTTGGAGAGTATTTGAGAGATGTCTAGGGCTCAAGGGGTCGAAAATGAGATAGGAAAAGAAATTGGCCGACTTTGAACTTACATGAGTCACCAAACCGCCTCACATATGCGGCTGCATATGCCCATATGCGGCCACATATGCCACCGCATATGGTGACAGTGAGGTGGGGAAAAGGTGGCCTCAATCCGTGGCCACTTCCGCGAGGCGGAATGGCATCCGCGGCACAAAACGCGTAGCGTATCATTGAAACTTCGTCAATCTTGGTCGAGTTGTACTTCCTTTGGTCCTATTAACTTACAACCTTCCAAAACCATTCCTTAACATCCTTATAAGTTATACGAAATCTCGGAAATGATTTCAAGTTCTCACTACTCAAGTCGGCTGACTATACTCTCATTCGGATGCGAAACTACGGAGCGTAACATCCTTCCCCCTTAAGAACATTCGCCATCGAATTGTTCAAGTCCATGTTTTCATTCCATGTCTACTAGATATGACTTGCAGATTACCCAGGACAGACCTACTCTGATACCAAGTTTGTCACACTCCAACCTTGGGAGTGTGGCCGGCACCCAGCACCCGAAGGCCTGAGCGAACCACTGTAGTATCGAGAACCTGTAATATGAGTCTTGGGCCGACAAGGCCTCCACATAACCGTATAAGACAAGAATATATGATAACATACACACAGAAAAGTCCCAACATGATATATATACAGATAACCAAGGCCGACAAGGCCATAAGAAGAGTACACTACTAATAAAAGGGGTTGACAAGACCTCAACATACACACACCCATTATACACAAGTCTACAAGCCTCTAAAAGTGACATAATGCATCAACAGGTCGGGACAGGGCCCCGCCATATCCAAAATGCTAGTAATATACACCACAGTACCTAAAGACTCTTGTATAGCAACTCCAAGAGAGGGGAGTGCGACAATCACAGCTGAACAGACAACCTACTGAGGAGGAGCGTCACTCTGTCTATCTGTACTGCGGACATGAACACAATGCCCCAGAAAAGGGCATAAGTACGAAAGATGTACTGAATATGTAAGGCAGGAGATATAAGTAAACAAAAGGTGCAACAATAAATATATGGAAACAGAAATCAACCTGAAACTCATATCAAGCCGATGAGGGCATACCCTGTCACAATCATGTGTATATATGCATGTTTGTAAAAATCAAGCCGCTCAATGGGGCTAACCATATCATAGTATATCGTACCCGGCCTCGATGAGGACTCTGTTCGTACCCGGCCTTAATAGGACTCGGTAATGTCAAACAAGCTGCAGTGGTGTGCGCATATAAGCGTCGTACTCGGCCGACTATAGCGCGGCTCGGTAAGAAAATAGATACATATATATATAAGTGCAACGCAAGATCGACTCCCAAGGACATCACAAGCATAACTGAAGTAACCTATCGTTATCCTCCGACTATGATTATTGGCACTACGTTCAAGGATTTCAATACAACCATTTTGGAACTATAGAATCTTAGAGATGCTTATGAATGGAAAATACAGGAGGAATATGAGCGACTTTATAAAATAATGTATATCATTAGTGGTTACACGAGATGGAATTCACTTTCAAGTTAATGTTTTGTTAAGTCATGCCGAGAAAGAAAGTTTGCCCTACATACTTTGTCGATGAAACTGGTTATGTTCCGCGGAGCCTTGCACGTGGTGTAGACGATTATCTACATTAAACGAAGAATTTGTATTAATATCGAGTTTATATCTTCTAAGGGATTTCATTTAGGAAATTTTTCGAACAACTTATGTGCGTGAAGTTCTAGAGTTACACTACCATGGATTCTCATTCAAATTAGCACCATCATCATCCCCAGCTCATTTCCTTAACTTCACAACCTCACCAAACATGATTCAACACCAATATTCATTCTTAATCTCAACCAACAATATCAACCAACAAGTTACCATTGTTTTATACAACAAGAGATGTTTCTTCCAAGTTCATATCACCAAACTCCTATAATCTCCAAGTTACCTCCATCAACCCATCAAGCCAAGTTAAGAGAGCTAAAAAACACATAAAAAAGGGATGAAACCTTACCTCAACCAGCCAAGAAGTTTGCCATAAGGGATTCACAAGTTTGCCAAGCTAGCTAGAGAGGTTACCAAGATGTTCTTGATCTTTGAAGGAGGAAATTACCTTGGATACTTGTAGGAGTGTTATTTAATGGTAGATAGGGTCTTGGAGAGTATTTGGGAGGTGTCTAGGTCTCAAGGGGTCGAAAATGAGATAGGAAAAGAAATTGGCCGACTTTGGACTTAAATAAGTCACCAAACCGCCTCACATATGCGGCCGCATATGGTGGCAGTGAGGTGGGGAAAAGGTGCCCTCAATCCGTGGCCACTTCCGCGAGGCGGAATGGCATCCGCGGCACAAAACGCGTAGCGTATCATTGAAACTTCGTCAATCTTGGTCGAGTTGTACTTCCTTTGGTCCTATTAACTTCCAACCTTCCAAAACCATTCCTTAACATCCTTATACGTCATATGAACCCTCGGAAACGATTTCAAGTTCTCACTGACTCAAGTCAGCTGACTATACTCTCATTCGGATGCTAAACTATGGGGCGTAACAACCTAGTATTTTTGTCTCTGCTTGGATTTGAACTTGAGGCCTCATGGTTCTCTTCCACTTCATTGACCACAAAGCCACACCCTTGGATGTTCCCATGCCCCCAAAACTATAGCAGTAAATTCTCGTGAAATTAGTCAAGGTGCTGCTGGCCCGGACACCACAATTATAGAAAAGAATTGGGGGCAGGGAAGAAGAGTGTAGCTTTTCTTACTCTGATAGTTTTTCCAATTGTCTCGTAAGAAGTGAAGGTGAACGGATATAGCAAGTCCAAGAGCCACATACAATATTGTTTGACAGGATTTGTGCCCTGGATTTATGGCTTTATGTTCAGTCGTAATTTTGTACTTGTCACATTTAGACTAAATATTTTGTTCTTTCTTTTCGTTGTATTTCAGAATTATTTGATGCAATACCACATCTATGGTTTCTTTAGGTAAAACTACAACATAATATATCCTTGGAGATTTAGCTACTCTTTGCGTAGTTATGAATACCAATGATGAGCTTACTCCTCGTGGACGTGTTTTTCTGAAGTACTCATATACAAGTTTCACCTTAATTGCTGCATATATAGTTTCTGGAGAAAATAGCACGTGAATGAGATTTTATCAGTTTGAGATTCTATTGTTTACCATTTGATAATCATTCTTTCTTTGAGTTTGCAACAGGTTCGCCAGATAACAATAACAATTAGGTAGTTTCTAATAGCTTTCCTTTATATTAATGCATATGCATTACTGTTGAAAGATTATGTAACCTTCTTAAATTTACAACTGCCTGCAGAACTATTATAAATGGAATATGCTACCTCGCAACATTTGTCTTTGGCATCAACTCTGTCGGTTTGTTCCTTTATTCTGGTCAGCTTGCCTTGAACTTTATCATGGGAGATTCTGCTAGTGAAGAAACTAACAATAAAGGTGAAGCACAGTTGAGTTCAAAGGATTCAACACCAGAAGGGAACAGAGACGATGGCAATAAAACTTCCGAGGATACAAAATAGTGGAAGAATGTGACTTAGAAATGAAGACCAGGTTTAGTACTCTACTTTTCCATTAATGTTTTGCAATTTGTAGACTACTATCCGTCCTCTGCAGAAATAATAATGTCAAATTGCCAGAAAATGACAAAATGGTCCCTTATGTTTGGGAGTAAGTTCAAAATAGTCCTCAAAGTATGCTTTGAACAATTTTGGTCTCTTAAGTTTGGCAGAAGTTGAGATTTTATAGTCTCCGTCAAAGATTTACCAAAGTCTGTCGGTTAGATTTGATTAAATCAGTGGAAAATTACATTTAACCATAAACACCAAAAAAGTTTCATCAAGTCCAAACATATGCAACAAAAAAATCTGCACTAGACACTAAAAATAAATTAAAAAATAGTAGCAATTACACCTCAAAAATCTACACGAGACTCTAAAAAAATTAAAAATAACAAAAAATTACCAAAAAAAAGACTGTTCCTCTAAATAGAGTTCCCACTAATTTCTTTTTTATTTTCCATAGTTCCCGTAAATGAAGTAGACAGAGTTCGGTAAATATTTGACGGAGACTAAACGTGTTAACTTTTGACAAACTTAAAAGACCAAAATTGTTCAGTACATACTTAAGAGACTATTTTGAACCTACTCTCAAACATAAGGGACCATTTTTATCATTTTCTCTAAAATTGCCACCCAAGAGCCAACATTGCTACCTTAGAAATGGTAGGAATTAATAGGTTGCTAAGCCTCTTGCAGGTACTCTTGAAAGTCTGCAAGATCGGTCGAGAAGACTAAATAAATCTAGAGAGTGCAAGAACTGAAAGGGAAAAAAAAGGTAATTAGATATTCAATCAGATCTGTCAGGGAACTAACAATAGAACAAGACAAACCTTTTTAAGCGAGTAGATTTGACAATCGGTCTGTTGACATATTACAAATAAGAATCATCATGATGTTTTTTCTTGCTGCATGGCGGGAGAAAATAGGAAAAACAACATTCTTTGCTTTCATCTTCATAACTTTCGCTTTCGTACACATACACCAAACGAGGACCGTTTACGAGAGTTATGGGCTCTGAGTGACAGTAGGTTTGCAAGATGGGATAAGAAAAATTGACGAGAATTTACCTATCAACCAAAAAAAAATCACCTAAGTTTTGAAGTTGAGGCAAATAGGCACGTTATATGAGGCTGGGTAAAGAATGGATCTTGGCCTAACTCAACCAAAAAGCTAGCTTGTAGGGTGAGGACTGTCCAAGTCCATATAAGGAGTTCATGTTCTCATTCCATTTTCAGTGTGGACTTTTAATATTCTCCGTACGCCCAGACCTTGTTAACTTGAGCGTGGACAATATAATTTGAGAACCCAACATCGGTGAACAAAGAATTGGAATGGGTCTGGCTCTGAAAAATGTAAAGAATGAGTCTTGGGCATAACTCAACCCTAAAAGATAGCTTGTAAGGTGAGGATTGTTCAAGTCCATGTTCTCATTCCATTTTCGATGTAGGACTCTTAACAGGCTGAAACTGAAAATTACTGACCTTGTTGACGGATATTTTTTTCAATTTATATACTTCCCATAATAGTTTAGTCCCCTAAGGTTTAAACCTGCATCCACCATGGAAACAACCATTGCTAGGGCTGGCAAAATGGTTAAAAAGAACAAGTAACCATCCAATCCAACCCCATTAGACATGGGTCAGATAACTAACGTTTTAAAAATGGATCAGCTATGGATATTATCCATATCATCCACTAAAAAATGGACATCCAGATGGATAGTATGGATATCCATATTATCAATCCCCATTTGTCTGTTTGTTTGCTTTTTTGGAGTCTAAACTTATTTTAGCTTTTAGCTTGTATTCTCACCCGACTATTTTTGAAACCATGGATATGTATATATCCATATTATCCGTCGGTTAGCTCATTTTTTATCTGTGTTAGATATGGGTGGGTTGGATATTTTATCCCGTTTTTGTTTAACCCATTTCGATCTGCCTATATCTGATCAGACTAGCCCGTTCGCCACTGCTAGTCATTGCCAAGATATCCTACTTGCTGCATAATACATTTTATTATGTGTGCAGTGGCAGGGTCTGTTTGAATATAGACATATTTTTTCCTTGAAGTACGACATAAATTAGTTGGATTATATGCAATTTTATAGTGAAAAGCTTATGATATCCTATCAAGAGCACAAATATAAGACAAAAATGTCAGATCTGATGGACACAATTTCTTTTTTGTAGCCAGACAGCGATAGTACCAGATACTAGCCAGTTTATAGATTCCTGTGGGTGCACGTGGCAGTTCGGATCAGGCTATATTAAGGCGAGCAGTGCAAACTCAGAGTTGTTGGATTGGTTAAGGCCAGAAGACCATATGTTTGATCTTTGATAGTGAAATGTAATGCAGCAAGTGATGCTAATGCTCTTTTGGTGAAGTCAAAATGATTGAACCACTACATACATCCTCAGCCAGTTCATCAAGTTACAGTGCAACGTATGCCAAACAGAATTCGTAGGAAGCCACTTGAAATTAAATTGATTTCGACAAAATAGGGATACTAAACAGTAGATAGTGAAGTTCATGTCGATCTTGTATGTCGTACACTTGTACATTTTTCTAGTTGCAATGCTTGTGAAGTTCTCTTGTTTGCATCGCTGTAGGCGCAGACGATGGTCACCGTTGTATTGTTCTACTTTGATTACCTCACCTCTGAGTACAGTCTGCAGTTTGAATGGCAGATATCACCTCTAAACAACCTCACCTCTGAGTACAGTCTGCAGTTTGAATGACAGATATCACCTCTAAACAACCTTTCATGGTTCCCTCTATCCAAGCTGGTGCTTCTTTTCCTTTGTGAACGAGTTCGTTTTGAGTTAGCCGATTAAAAGTAGCTAGTAAGCATAAGTGTTGAAAAGCACTTTTAGGAGCTAAAACTGGTTTTATAAATAAACAGTTACATATTTAAATAGAAGTACTGAATCTGTACGAAAAGAAAAAAGAAGTGTTGAATATGATAATAAGCAATTAATGTATTTAGTGAAATGCTTTTATAAATACTTTTTAAAAATGATTTACCAAAAAAAAAAAAAATTAGTATCTCTTACAAAAGAAAGAATTGAGAGATAATTAAAAGTTATATTGAAAGAAGATTATTTTGAACTTTACAAAAGATATTAGAGATAAAATTGTAAAAGATTTAATCAAACTTAAAGTACTTATAAACTACAAGATCATAAGTTGGACTTGGGGTGACTAACTACTGTTGGTAAAATTACAGTTACAATTGAAAAAAAATGAAAAAAAATAAAATATTGTTAGTTTGAGACACAGATATCTCGCTCTCTTTAAGGAAATGCAGATCCGCTGCAGCAAATCTTCACACCAACAATAACCTTCTTGATTTATCTTCTCTAGGATACAACAGTCTGACAACGTTGTATGACTCGAACAACCTGCCCAATCAACATCCGTATATGACAACAACATGTTCGGTGCGGAGGGTATAGATGGAAATCATAATCAAGTGTGCCCTTAATATATCGAATGATACGTTTGAGGGCAGTAAAGTGAGGCTCCCTGGAAGCATGCATAAATAAGCATACATGCTGAACAACATAAGCAATATCGGGTCTGGTGAAAGTGAGGTACTATAGTGCACATGCAAGACTCTTGTAAAGAGTGGGATCGGATATTGGTTCACCATCCAAAGCACTAAGCTTTGATCTAGAGTCAATTGGAGTAGCCATGATCTTGCAATTCGCCATTTTAGCCTTGTATACAATCTCCTCTGCATACTCACGCTGACAAAGAAACATAGTATTTGCAGATCTAGTCATGAAAATCCCCAAAAAATAGTTCAACTTCCCCAAGTCAGTCATAACAAATTATGTCTTGAGCAGTGTAATGATCTCATTTTCAACAACTCAGAAGAGACAGTAAGCACAATATCATTAACATACAATAATAAATACGCAATGCCGCTATCTCTATGAAAAAAAAATAGAGAATGATCACACTTGCTGCACACAAGGCCAATATGCAGGATATAATGAGCAAAACAATCATACCACGCTCTAGGGGCATGTTTCAAGCCATATAGTGACTTGCGGAGACGACATACATACTAAGGGGAAAATCATCCTGCTGAATATCCTTGAATTGATTTTCCAAATACAAGGCACGTTGTGTCTTGTTATCGTGAAAGATACTTTCCAACCGCTCCCAAGTTTGTTGTGCAACAACATCGGTTTCAATGATGGTATGTAATAGATCATTCGAGATTGTGTCGTAGATCTATTGTAGAACAACAACATCTAAACGTGACCAAAGTTCGTCATCATGTCTCTCTAAGGGTTCGGCAACGGACTTGGATTTTGGAGGGATGATGTGATCGATGGCTTTGTATACACGACAATGGATCTTAAACAGTTCCGCCAAAGAGAAATACCGAACTTTTTTCATCTCAAGAGTTATGAGAATGGATTTTTTGATGTTGTTGACTGCAAGAGCAGGATGAAATTTATGTTGTTCAACCATTGAAAATTGGAAAAGAAGAGGGGAGGAGAATTTCAGAGAATTGGAAGAAGAAGAGGGGGGGGGGGGGGGGGGGGACGACAGATGGAGGTCGGCCGAGAGCTTGGGCAACGACTTGGGGAGAAAAAAAATTAGGGTTTGACTTCTGATACCATGTAGGAATATGTTCCTTAACTTTTATTGATTATTATGTATAATATATATAGTGTTACATGGCTACAAATTAGGTAACTAAATCTTTTTAATTACAATTGGAATATAAATTTACCCAATATAAAAGATATACAAAATATGGTAATATTCTAGCAATGGTAATATACAATATATGGAAATATTCTAGCAAAAATGACTTTAGGTTGCACACGCACGTGTAAATCATTTGTACAACGTACCTAGGGACGAATTTACATGGAGCTGAGGGTAAACTCCAACGGCAAAAAGTTACAGTGTATATCTACAGTAAATTTTATGTGTTTATGTACAACGTACCTAGGAACGGATTTACATGGAGCTGAGGGTGAACACCCTCGGCAAAGAATTACAGTGTATATCTACAATAAATTTTATGTGCTTATGTACATATATTCCCTTTCGAACATCTTGAATAAATACAAAAGGTTAGCTCAAGTGGTCTAGGGTGTTCAAAATTGTCTCTAACATCCTACGTTCGATTCTTATGGACAACATTGTTTTGATATTTAACTTTTGTTATTTTTTTAACATCGTGAGTGAAAATTCTAGATTCTCCACTGAACGTACCTATATCGATGAGACATAATACATAAACAAGCACTCAAATTTGGCATCAGCTAGAGACTAAATATTTCAATTTTGAAAAAAAATAAAAAAATGAAGAAGGAATATACAATTAGAAGTGTCGAACCGGAACCGCTGATGATTGATGAAACATTTTGTTTTATAATTTGCAAATTGTTCATTTTCCACTACCCGCTAGAAGATGAAGAAAATGTTAAGAGTCCCACATCGGATATGGAATGGAAACATGGACTCCTTATATGGACTTGGACAATCCTCACCTTACAAGCTAGCTTTTGAGGTTGAGTTAGACCCAAGATCCATTCTTTGAATGATATCAGAGCCAGACCCATTCCAATTATTTAATTCACCGATGTTGGGCCCCCAAATTATATTATCCACGCTCCAGTTAGCAAGGTCTGAGCGTGCGGGGGAGTGTTAAGAGTCCCACATCGGATATGGAATGAGAATATGGACTCCTTATATGGACTTGGACAATCCTCACAGTACAAGCTAGCTTTTGGGGTTGAGTTAGATCCAAGATCCATTCTTTATAGAAAAAAAAATTAGGGCTAAGAATAAAAGATCCTTTGACTTTTAAGTTTTTAAGCTCTTTAACTTTAATAAATCTATTTTATTATTTGTTTGGTAGTACATAAATGATTTAATTAGCAATTTAAACTTGATTTGGAGAGGTTTTATGGGCTTACGCCCTAAACTAAAACTCGTTCAACGCCTAGAACAATGTGCCTCGCAGTACTTCCGCCTCCTCAGATCTCCCCGATGCGTCTTCACTATGCCCTGCCCCGTCCGGGAGCTCGCTTCAGAAACGCCTTTTAAAACACTACTCATAAGTCCTTCGTAGCTAAAGATAGATAGCTAAAGGGTAGGTCTCGCAGTTAATTAAGAAGGCGGATCTAGAAGAGAACCTACTAGTTCACGAGAATCTGGTACCTTTACCCATACATTACATTTATATATTAAGAAATTCACTGAATATTTATAAATATTTAATTGTAAACCCAATTATTATTGTATATTAACTTAATGTTGATGTAGGATTAAACTATCTAGCATTTTATTGAATTGAGAAATAGAATATTTAAGTCTTAAAATAAAATTTACCTATTTAGAAACTAATATATAAAAAGTATTATAAATTATAATATTTATTTAATACTTCAAAATATTTAAAAGAATGTGAAAATATTATACTAATTTTTCTTTCGTCAAATCTCCAAATAATAACAACATGTGTCACATAAAGTGGATTGAGGGATCAATAATCAAGCATGCCAAGCAACAAAAAAGTTTTCGAATTAACGATGTCCATTTTTTTTTTGTAATTTCTACCACAAAAGTGGAGTGACTTTGCCTACGTGGCGGATCACGTACTAAATATAGCTCACCACAAGACTAGTTTTATATTTTCAGTGGTATTAAACTCAATTTAGATGAGAATAGGGGCCAAAAGATTGCTCATAAAAGTTAAAGTGGGTAAATGACTTTTTTGCACAAGTTTAAGGGTAGCCTATATATTTCCCCTGAACTATATCAGAATATACGTGATTCAAAAGATAAATCGAATAACATGATTATTTCACTCAATCCATCAAACCAAAGGAGCTCTTACCCTGCTGCAACATTAATGTTCTTTTGTTTAACTATTTAGTATTGGGAATCTATTAACGCGACTAATTCAGGTTCGTGTCACGTAGAGGGATATAATCTGTTTAAGAGGGAAACCTCTCTGATCCCTATCATGAATTTCCTTATTCCCAAAATTAGGATCCGAGACTTCTGTTTAATTAAGGATGTCGGGATCTCATCCATCTCACCATTCTCTAGATCATGCAACGTAACATCATTTTATTTTAAGACTAAATTTAATTTAGGAGTGCAAAACTTATGATACGTTCATCAAGATTTTAACTTGTCAATCTACTTTTCCAAACTCATTTTGCTATCTTTCTTCTAACTTTGTCATCTTCTATTTTTCTATTCTCATTTTGCTATATCATTTTTCCAGTTAATCATTCAGTATTCAAAATCTATTAACTCGATTAATTCAGATTCTGATCGTGTAGCGGTATAAAACCATTTGAGAAAGAACCGCTTCTTATCAAGAATTTCACCTTTCTCAAAAGTGAAATCCGAACTTCTAATTTTACAACTCATTTTGCTATCTTGATCCACCTCGTCTACAAACATTTAGAGACGTCTTAATGTGAGACTTCTTATCCTCATCTTGCACTCTTGTTTGTACAAAAATTGCTGACTCACCTCTGTATCATGCATGTATCTGTTTATCCAAAAACTTGGAAGCCTTATTAGCCATTCCATCTCCTATATATTACACATTTCAACCCCAATTTTCCACAAAACTTCTACTTTTGCTACAAAAGTTTAATTAACTTTTATATGCTGATAGTGTAAAAAAATATTTCGACAAAGTTTTCCATACTACTAGAGAGCGCCAATTTATACAGGTATGTTTTCCACCAAATATTGTTGTTTCACGAAACGCTTACGAAAGTATGAAATACTGTCATATATTAGTTTTTAACAACTGGCTAAGACCTTGTGATAAAAATAAATAAGAAAAACTTCAAAAAAAAAAAAAAACTAGACGTATTACATACTATAGAGATCACATATTCTTATAGAAAAGCAATTAACAACGGGCTATGGTAGTTTATTGCGTAGGATTAAGATTAACATGAAAACTAATTTATACTAGCAACAAAAAGAGGTATAGTTATATTAATGTTCCTTTACATTGTAAATCATATAATCCTTATCAATTTGGATAAACTATATAGGCTAATTTACATAAATAAATCTAGTCGAACTAATGCCTGATTGTATCTTATTTTTTTAGGCCCAAGAATAGGCCCATGTGAGAACTACTATTCTATAACCTTCTTGAGGCTCAAAATAATAGTTTATATTTTAATTTACGCATATGATATTTTTGTACACATAATTAAGTGGACTAGGGTTCACATTTTTCGGTTCTTTATATCGAAATAAAAACATATTCTAATTATTTGTTGCTCAATTGTAATTAGAATCTAAATTGGACCAAATACGTCCTTACACTATGCGTGTAGGTCAAAATATATATGCCCTCGGTTAAGTTTTATGTGAAATAAGCGCATTTTTTGCCCAATAAAGTAATGACAAATACATAATTTGACCAAACTATTTATGAATGACAAATATGATGAGTTACATACTTTAGAGGTATTTTTGACCCTTTTCCGTATTTTTTAGCGTCGGAATGACTTTTACCAAGAAAAGAAGTTCTCGATAATTGTTGAAGCAAACATCATCTTTAGGTTAAGGACTTAATTATTAATTTTTTAGGTGAGTGTATTTCTCTATGTCGGATTTTGTTCTTCCTTTTTCTTTTTTTTAACCAGATTTTTTTTTAAAATATCGTCCACGTCCCTAGTGTTTTGTATGAAAAAGTCACCTTCAATTTCTTTTCAGTCATTTTTACTTGTTCAACTAAACACATATTAGAAGCCAACTCATTTATTGGTGGTAATCGTTTTCGTAGACAACTTGGATTTATTTTCAATCCTCAAAAATCTAAAATTGAAATACCCCTGTTTGGTCCAGGGGCTTTGGTATAGCGATAAGAGTACACTATATAACGTGTAATATGTTGATTAAAATGCACATTACAATTCGAACATGATATATATAAACATTTGATATCTAAGTGGAGAAGAATAAAAACGAGTTAATTATCTATCAAATTTCGAACGGTACGTTATAGACCATCAAAAGAGTTTCGGTCATGAGAAAACCATGCTAGTTACGTGCCTTAATTTAGATGGATATGTGAATTGACAGAGAATCTTTGTATTTTCTTTTTCTAATCAAAAGGGTGTCAGCAGCTAATTTGTAATTATTTGGAGTTTAGTTAAACAATCATCTTTAGCACGTAACATCTTTTAAAGAAATTCACTAAAACTAAGTAGTGGACGGGTTTAGTCGCTTTGCCTGCTTTGGTCCAAATGTTGATTTACCAAAAATGTACAAAATATTAAATTTCGATTACAACAACTCAAATAATCAATGAATTCAGTGATATCTCAAACTTATAAAAATCAGAATACTGGATCCGACTCCAGTTTTAAGGTCCCTACTCACTAGTTTAAGACAAGTACAAACATCTTGAGTTGATGATAAAGTAAAACACTTGGGGGGACACAACCAAAGATTGTGATAGGATGAATATGATCCTTTCACTTTACCTGGAATTCTCGTGTTCGAGTTTTAAGATGATTTTTTTTTTGGTAGAAAGCGCTTTTCCTTTTAAAATATCTTCTGTGACCTAAATCAGAATTAATCGAGACTTCAAAATGAATACTAAACATCTGGTGAAAAACAAAAGAAAACACTCATGAAACTAACATCTTAATAAATGCGTTCAAATATTATAAAGAGTCATGAATTCACGTGCATCAGGATCTTGAAAATATGTACACAAAATTATGGAGAGACCACAAGTTGGAGTTGGAAATTTGTTAACCAAATATTGATTTGAATATTTTTTTTAAAGAATAATTTTATATGTCAAAACGGGACCATAAATCAGTAAATTTGCCTAATCCTTTGTCTCCTTTGTTTAAAAGTTAAAACATCCAAGCATAATACTTAGGTTTTTGTCTCAAAGGTCATTAGAGAAAGTTCTACAACTTTTCCAAAAATTGAAAAACACACTAGATATTTTTATTTTAGTTTTTGCAAAACTCAATTTGTTCCTTTAAAAATGTTTGGTTAATTCTTTTTCTCAAAAGATTTTTTTTTTAAAATGAAATAATTTTCAACACCACGAGGAGTATATAGCTCTCATCCTGGCGCGTGGGGAACTCTTAACCACACAGCATTAAAGCATATGTACAGTTTCCTAGTATTAAATAAGTCCGTCCTCCGGGGCATAGTCCAGTGGCAAGAAGTCTAGGCGCTATAAGGCGCTCTGGCATGGACAGCGTGGGTTCGATTCCCCGCAAGCACGAAGAAATTCGCATGTTGGGGAATTTGACCTTGTTTCATTGATCAGTTGTACACTCCCAGAAAACTGGCCACCGGAGTACATCCCGCGATTTACCTGGTGATAGTTGTTGAAGGACCGGTGTTATTACCTCCAGGACTCCCAGAAAACTGGCCACCGGAGCACATTCCGCGATTTACCTGGTGATAGTTGTTGAAGAACCGGTGCTATTACCTCCAGGACGTCTGGGTAATACCAGTGAAGTAGTCAGGCGCAAACCTGAAACCTGCATTATCAAAAAAAAAAAAAAAAAAAAAAAAAAAAAGTCCCGCGCTGTAAGCAGTTGGAGACAAACCCCTCGGACGAAAACATATTCACAGATCCGACAAGTACCCAATTGGGGCCCAGTTAGAACACTAATCTAGTAATCTTATTTCTGTTCAAGCAATTTTTGACAATTTTTTTTTTTTTTGTAAATGCTTTTTCTTAAATAATTCAAACCATCCATGCAAAAAATAAAAAAAATACTATTATTTAACTACTGTCCTCTTATATGTTAGCTGAATAATTAGAGTGTAAAAATCTATTTTCAGTGTGATTGGATGATTGAGATCACTTTATTTTTAATTAATGATCTCAAAAGCCGAACTCTGAAAATGAAGAATTTCTTTGGTAGATAAAAAAGATGTAATAAATAACTTTTATGAGTTCATCCGAATTCACTAGATTTGACTCGGATCCATTTTATTAAATGAGTTATATATAAGCCAAATTTAGAACTCAAACTCATAAAATTCAAATCTTGAATTCGCCCTCATTAATAGGGAGCGGTTTATCTCATAGTGAGCCTAAGCCGCAAAAAATTAAATTAATTGGATTAGTAAACTTCAGATAGTGGGTTTAACGGAATCCGATTGCTTTTGTTAAGATCCAGTTTATCAAATGAGATATGATAGAATTCCGAACTTAAACTCATAAATTTTAAATTTTGAATTCGCCCCTATTGATAGGAAGCACTTTATCCCGTTTTGAGTCTATATAGCGAAAAATTAAATTAGTTAGATCAGTAAGATTCGATGAATAATTATGAGTCGAGAGTCTATTGAAAATAACTTTTTGCCCCACCTTCACAAAGGTAGATGCAAAATCGAGGTAAGATCTGCGTATATACTATCATTTTCGGATCCCCTTTTGTGGATTACACTTATTATTTGATAAGCTTCGGCGGTAAAAAAAGAACGAGCACCCAGATTAATTGGATCAGGATACCCTATAGTAGTAATAAAATAGAGCGTGAAGCTCTATAAGTCTAAAAAACGAGTGGTCTTTACCAAAGCAATTCTGTTCTTGCTTTGTCATTTTTGTTTCTCTCTATTTAAAGCACAGAAACTAACAACCAAAGTTCTAAATTTCAGAGTACTTTTAGATTGAGCTGAAATTTCAACTAAAAAAAATGGAGACCAATGGGGTGAAGGTGAAGGCAAATTTGTCTGACGGAGTTAACAACCAAGAAATTGAAACCCCAAATAATATCACAATCAAAGGCATTCTTGGATTGTTAATGACAAATGTTGAAACAGCACCTGATGATGAAGATGAAGAAAATGGTTGTAATCTGAAGAAGAATATGAAGAGGAAGAAGAAAGTGATATCATTGGGAATGGGTGACCCTACAGCATTTTCTTGCTTTCATTCCCCTGGTGTTGCACAAGATGCTGTTCTTGGAACTCTTGCTTCTAACAAATTTAATGGTTATGCTCCCACTGTTGGGCTTCCTCAAACCAGAAAGTAATGTACACTCACCTCAATTCTCTTTTTTTTAATAGTTGTAGTGTTCGGACTAGATTACACACACCTCAATTAATTCCACGAGTTAACTGCTACATCCCACCAGTACATGTACCGGGTAATTCTGTCTACAAAAGTTTGGACAGATGGAAAAAAATCAGTATTTTCTGCAGGAATTTAAACCTGAGACTTTATGGTTATTGACCAAACACTCACCTCAATTCTCCTTCACTTAACACTGCAAACACATAGAACCAGGAAAAATATGATTTGACCTATATATACACCGACAATCTAAAGAATTTTTATAGTATCGGTATATTATAACATGTTATAGCAGGTAACTTAACTGTCTTATTTTCTAGGTTATGAATCTCAGTATTATGAATGGTTACATGTAGAGAGTTTTATCTTTTAGGTGACCTGATAATCTAAAAATTCATTTACGATGTTAGTGTGTAGAAGTTAAACTCAGCAAAATATGAGCTTTTCTTGTTAATGTATAGGCATTCCATATCTGTACTGCGGTCCCAAATATTGGTCGTTTTGGCTAACTGAATTTTTTTCCAATGACGTTTTAGGAAAACAAGATGTCCTTTGCTTTTTTTCCTGTATATACCCGTACTGTTCCAATTAGTGAAGTGTTAACTAAATGAGACGTCTAATGAGATATAAATGATAGTTTGGACAAATACTATTATAATTAAGGTTATTACATGTCATTCTTGATTAAGAGTGCGCAAAATCTTAAAAGATTGATAATATCGATAGGAGTAATATGGATAGGAGGTAGTAACTCCTTTTTCCCTTTCATTTCTTTTTCTTCTTTTCGAATTGAAGTTTCTGAATGTTCAATGAAGTTACTCTATTCTTATATTTTACTAGGTGGTTACTTTGTTTTAATTTGTTGTTACATGTATTTTGATTGAACAGGGCGATTGCAGATTATTTATCCCGTGATCTTCCAGAAAAGTTATGTGCAGATGATGTTTATGTCACAGCTGGATGCACCCAAGCCATTGAAATCGCCTTGTCAATTCTAGCTCGCCCTGGTTCTAACATATTGCTACCAAGGCCTGGTTTCCCTATATACGCACTTTGTGCTGCATTTAGACACATCGAAGTTCGATACTTTGATCTTGTTCCAGGCAAGGGCTGGGAGGTTGATCTCAATGCTGTTGAAGCTCTAGCAGATCGTAACACAATTGGAATAGTTGTTATAAATCCTGGGAATCCTTGTGGAAATGTTTATAGTTACCAGCATCTTCAAGAGGTTGTCCTTACTGCTCTTTTCCCACACAACTATTACTATCTTTTTTTAGATAACCGTGGTGTCCGGCCAGTTTGGGAGCACTTCGACTAATTCCACGGGATACCTGCTACCTCCTCAGTACAGGTATCGGGTAACTCTGTCCATGCAAGGCTTCAACAGATGGGAAAGAAAGACCTAATGTGTTTTGCCTCTGCTGGGATTTGAGCATGAAACACTATTATTATTGTTTTTCTTTCCTTTTTGCATATTCTGTATTAGTTCTGAAAATTTGTTTTTGTGTTAATATCAGATTGCAGAAACTGCAAAGAAGCTTAGGACCATAGTGATCACAGATGAAGTGTACGGGCATCTTGCTTTTGGGGCTAAACCATTTGTGCCCATGGGAGTTTTTGGAGCCATTGCTCCTGTGCTTACTCTCGGTTCTTTGTCTAAGCGATGGTTAGTCCCTGGATGGCGCCTCGGTTGGCTTGTCACAAATGATCCCAATGGCACCTTCAAAAACCCAAAGGTTTGTACTGAACACGCAACATGATCAAGTACTTAGAATCAATTTAACTCCAATTGTGACTTAAAATCTCTGTTTTTGTTCTATCTTTACCGACTTATGGATGTAATTATTTTCAGTTTGTTGAGCGGATTAAGAAGTACTGTGACATTTGCGGAGGTCCAGCCACCTTTATACAGGTATGCATTATCCCTCACATTCTTTGTCAAATGTATATGATTAAGGCGTCTTATATTGTAGCTTAAGATATGATAAATTGTAAATACAATAAATGCAAAAGTTTCTGAGTTTTAGGCAAGTCATTTAATTGAATCTCATGTATACTTACCTGATATTAGCAACCATTCATGTGTAGGCGGCGGTTCCTCGCATTATTCAGCAAACTGAAGACGTTTTCTTCAGGAAGACCGTTAACTTGTTGAAGTGGACTGCAGACATTTGTTGCGAAAAGATAAAGGAGATTCCTTGTATTAGCTGCCCGCATAAACCAGAAGGCTCGATGGCTGTGATGGTGAGCAGTGAGAGAATCAAAAACCAATAAATCATCCAGGATATGCTTTTCAATTTTAAAACAATTTCTTTAATAAATGCAGGTCAAGCTGAATCTTTCACTTCTGACAGACATCAGTGATGATATTGACTTCTGTTTCAAACTGGCGAAAGAGGAATCCGTTATACTTCTTCCAGGTAAGAACTAACACTCGAATAAAAACAACGATCTAGAAAAAGTAAAACCACAACTTAGACATAAGGAGAACAGAAAGAGGAACTCTTATGGTTCAAGAAACAATTGTTTGGAAATATGAATGAATAAACATTTATAACCAGAGACCTAGCCAGGATATGAAGTTTATGGGTTCGGAAAATTCTGCAGCAAGTGGTTGAAGAGCTGTTTGGATCCTAGGTTACTCAAGTCATATTCCAAGCGGATTGTCTGTCTGTCGATGCCAATGCCAACTGGCTATCAGCCACCAAAGTAGCAACAATTTGGAATGAACTAGGTCAAATAGTACACTACAATGACTCTCATTATAGGAATATCACTTTGTAATATGCTTAGCCCTCTACATACTCCCTCTATTTCAATTTGTTTGTCTTGCTTTCTTTTTTAGTCTGTTTAATATAGAACGCCTCTTTCCTAATTTGGCAACTCCTTAATTTTAACATCCCACATGGCATGTTTAAGACCACGAGATTAAAGGAGATTTTGGTACATTATACATATCTTTAGTTTGAGACCACAAGATTCAAAAGTCTTCTTTACGTTCTTAAACTTGTGTCACTAAGACAAACAAATTGAAACGGAGGGAGTACATGGAATGCAACTTATGTTGTAAAATATGGTACTAACAGGATGAAAACACAGACACCGAATTGTTGTTCTCTGACTTCAAGGCTCTTATGCAGATTCTTTTAGACAATTATTTCGACCCTTCCCAATAAATTGGCGAGTACAATAGGTCACATAAATATTGCCTTCAGGATATAATGAAGCCCTAACAACGATATTGAATTCAAAGTTTGTACTCCCTTGATTCAACCAAGAACACACAGTATGAAGTTTCTGATGATGCTTAGGGAAGAAAAGAAAAGCAGAAGTTTTGATTCTTTTTCATCAAAAGTTTTGATTCTTTTCCATCAGAAGTTTTGATTCTTTTTCATATCTGTTATTAAATGAGAAAACATCTTTACTACTTATAGAGATTTCACATCCATTGGTGATGTATTTTCATCACCAACAGACACCTCCAAGAGGCATCAATGGTGGCTATTGGGAAAGGTTGCGTCTGTTAAAATTCAAAATAAATATGAATTATGTTAACAGACTCCCCCTAAAGTTGAAGGGGCGTCACATAAATGATGGCCTTTGATTTTGCTGAAAATATCCAACATTCTCCCTCTATTTTCAAAATCAAAACACATAAAATAAAGTAAAAGCTTTTAGACTAGCAATGGCTGCATCACTCAAGTGACTGCCTACGTACCCGAGTGGGATCAAGCCAACGTAGTTCAAATTAAGTTGAGACAAATCATCATCGTAGAAATCAATACATAAATGATAGGTATCTTTTGGATTTGAACCTTCACTTAGTGTAAGAAATTCAAAGCCTTATCGAGGTTCTATGGTGAACTAGTCTTGAACCAAGTACCCCTTGTGATAAAATCGGAATCTCCACACATATTGACTTCAAAGAATTGTGTGTTCTGTAGCTTAGCACGTTAATGGCCATGTGCTTATATCCTGGATTCATGAGTATTCTTTAGAGAACGGTCTTATTCTCATAGGAAACGTCCTGATTTACATATTCATATAGGTAAGTTTCTAAGGTGTTTTTGCGATACACCTGTAAACAAACATAGACTTATTAAGGATTTCCATCCATCCTTAATCATGCAAAATCACTACACTAATACAGAAATGGGAAATTTTGACTTAGTGTACCATAATCACTCTCGTAACTTGTTGGTACCCATTGAACCTTGTTTATCTTTTTCAAAACATAGGTTGGGTTTCTGTTAACCGGTGATCAACCATCTTTCACAGACCTTAGTCCCATTTCCTTACACTTTATTGGAACCACTGCCTTTGGTAGACTCTTAGTAAATGGGTATGTCAAGTTCTTCTTTGTTTCAATATAGTTAACTGCAACTACTCCTCTCTTGAGTAATTGTCTTACTATTTGATGTCTAAGACTTGCATGTCTTGACTTTCCATTATAAGTCTTGTTTGAGACATTATGGATCGTAGCCTGATTATCACAGTTAATCAAGACTGCTGGAGTTGGGTTCTTCCATAATGGGATCTCTATAAGTAAGTTTCTCAGCCATTCTGCCTCCTTACATGCATATGCCAGTGCAATTAATTCTGACAACATTGTTGAATCAGATATACAAGTCTGGTTCTTGGAACCCCAAGACACATCAACACCACCTAATGTAAATATCCATCCAGTGGTAGACTTGGACTTGGATTCTACATTGTTCCAGTTTGCATCGTTGTATCCTTCCTATACAGCGGGATAACCCTGGAAATGTAAACCATAATCTATGGTTTCTTTCAAGTAAGCCAACACTCTTGAGATTGATTTCCAATGTTCAACTCATGGGTTACTATTTACTCGAGAAACGACATAGTACTCCCGCCGCTTGGGCTATACCTGGTCTCGTGCAATGCATAACATACATAAGACTCCGATAATACTAGAATACTCAAGTTGTCCATGAGTCCTTCCAGTATTCTTCATTAATTTAATACTAGGATCTAAAGGAGTGGGGGCTAGTTTGTCATTGAAATGACTATACTTTTTGAGAAATTTCCCAATGTAATGAGATTGGGTTAAAGCCAACTCATCTCCCTTTCTTAGGATTTTAATTCCTAAGATCACATCAGCCTCTCCTAGATCTTTCATATCAAAGTTAGAACTGAGAAAATTCTTTGTTTCTTCCACACAAGATATGTCAGACCCAACAATAAGCATATCATCAACATATAAACAGAGAATTACACATCCAGATTTATCATGCTTACTATAGATACATTTATCAGCATTATTAACAACAAAACCATATGTCAAAGCTAATTTGTCAAACTTCTCATGCCATTGCATGGGAGCTTGCTTCAAACCATAGAGGGATTTCACTAACTTGCAAACTTTCTTCTCTTTGCCTGGTACTATGAAACCTTCAGGTTGTTCAATTAATATTTCTTCTTCTAAATCACCATTTAGAAAAGCAGTTTTGACATCCATTTGATGTATAACTAGCTTGTGAATAGAAGCAAGTGCTATCAAACAACGAATAGATGTGATGCGAGCAACATGAGCATATGTATCAAGGTAATCAATTCCATGTTTTTGTTTATAACCTTTAGCAACCAATCTGGCTTTAAACTTATCAATTGTACCATCAGTATTCAATTTTCCTTTGAATATCCATTTACATCCTATAGGTTGAGCACCAGGAGGTAAATCAGATACCACCCAAGTTTCGTTAGACAAAAGTGAATGTTTTTCATCATTGATAGCGTCTTTCAAAAAATTACCATCTCTGGAACTCATAGCTTCAGAATAAGTTTTAGGATCATCATCAACATGCATATCATACTTGGTAATGTTAAGAACTTCATTATTATTACCCTCTACAAGATATTGTATAAAATCTGGATAATTTTTCTCTATTCTTGCTCTCTTACTTCTTCTAGGTTCGATATCTTTAGTAGGAACTAAAATATCATTGTTGTGAGTAGGATCAGAAAGTTCAACATTGTCATTAGTCTCTACAGGTTCTAGACTAGGCAACAATGGATTTTTAGTAGGTTGTGGTTGAGAACTAGACCTTGTCAAGTTTTCAAAAAATTCTACATCTATAGATTCTATAATCTCAAATGTGTCAAGGATTAAAGATCTGTAAGTAATACTGTTAAGTGAATAACCTACAAAAATACATTTATAAGCCCTATTTCCTAACTTTGGTCTCTTAGTGTCAGACTTTCTGACATATGCCAAACAACCCCATGCTTTGAGTCTTTTCAAGTTAGGCTTTCTCTTAAACCACAATTCATAAGGAGAGATATTCTTCTTTTTCAAAGGATCTCTATTCAAAATATAGCATGGAGACAAAATAGCTTCACCCCATAAAAAAATTGGCAAACCAGAGCTAATGAACATAGCGTTAACCATATCTATCAAAATTATGTTTTTTCTTTCAGCAACACCATTTTGTTGGGATGTATATGGAGCAGTGAATTGATGTACTAAACCATGTTCTTGACAAAATAAAGTAAATTCAGAAGGATAGTAATCACCACCACGATCAGAATGTAAAACCTTAATTTTCTGTTCTAATTGTGTCTCTACTTCTGCTTTGTAAATTCTAAATTTATCAAAGATTTCATCCTTAGATTTCATCAAGTAAATATAGGCATATCTAGTACAATCTTCAATAAAAGTGACATAGTATTTATTTCCACCATGAGTCATATGACTTTTCAGATCACCAACATCACTATGTACTAATTCAAGCAATGCAGAATTTCTTATTACAGATTTAAAAGATGTTCTAGTTATCTTTGCTTGCACACATATTTCACATTTAGAAACATTATCAAAATTGCAATCAGAAATCAATCCTAATCTTTTCATATTTCTAAGAGAACCATAATTACATGTCCTAATCTAGCATGCCATAAATCAACAGACTCAACAATATAAGTAGAACCATTATTTATTAAATTAAGCTTAACCATCCCATTACAAGAGTATCCTTGTCCAACAAATATTCCGTTCTTGGACAGTACAAACTTATCAAACTCATACGTAACCTTGAATCCAGCCTTGTTAACAAGAACTCCAGAAACAAAGTTTTTACAAATGTTAGGGACATGTAAAACATTAGTAAGAGTAACAATCTTTTTCGAAGTAAATGGGAGATCAACGGTGCCTTTGCCAACTACGTTGCTGCTTTGGTTGTTCGCTGAAGTAACTTCGTTTCCTTCTCCACTAACCGGTTCGTATGTCTTGTAAAGATTTCTATCTTTACAGATATGAATGGTTGCATCAGTATTGTACCACCATCCACTACCATGATCTGCAAAACCTTCTAAACGATTCAAAGTCTGGTTCATTACTTGCAATGATTGAGCAACAATTGAAGTTTCACCCTCCATGTCTAAAAATTGTTGTAAAATATGGTACTAACAGGATGAAAACACAGACAACGAATTGTTGTTCTCTGACTTCAAGGCTCTTATGCAGATTCTTTTAGACAATTATCGACCCTTCCCAATAAATTGGCGAGTACAATAGGTCACAGAAATATTGCCTTCAGGATACAATGAAGCCCTAACAACGATGTTGAATTCAAAGTTTGTACTCCCTTGATTCAACCAAGAACACACAATATGAAGTTTCTGATGATGCTTAGGGAAGAAAAGAAAAGCAGAAGTTTTGATTCTTTTCAACAGAAGTTTTGATTATTTTTCAACAGAAGTTTTGATTCTTTTTCATCAGAAGTTTTGATTCTTTTTCATATCTGTTATTGAATGAGAAAACATCTTTACTACTTATAGAGATTTCGCATCCATTGGTGATGCCTTTTCATTACCAACAGACACCTCCAAGAGGCATCAATGGTGGCTATTAGGAAAGGTTGCGTTTGTTCAAATTCAAAATAAATATGAATTATGTTAACAGACTCCCCTTAAAGTTTAAGGGCATCACATCAATGATGGCCTTTGATTTTGCTGAAAATATCCAACAACTTAGACACACCTGATTCAGATAAATTACGAACTAAGACTCGCATCTATGTGGATTTTAGTCCTTTTGAGTAATTGGGCTCTAAATTAATAATTTATACATATAAAATGAATTGCTACGACAAGTACAGAGTTTGATCCAAAATAACTGCTTTCTGCCGCACCCGCTTCCTACACTTAGCTCCGCACCTGTTTATAACAATGTGAATTCGCTTGAACAAAACATTTGCAGGACTTGCTGTGGGTCTAAAGAACTGGATTAGAATAACCTTTGCTGCGGATCCGTCTTCTCTTGAAGAAGCATTAGGAAGGCTCAAGTCATTCTGTCAAAGGCATTCATATCAACAAAATGGTCATCGTTGATTCTAGTTAGTAAGCAATCCTTGTAATAGATCTTCTTCTCCGCTGAGCACCTCAGCTACAGTTAGTTGCTAAGTCACAGTATAAATTGTATAATCATAGTGCAAGTTACAGCTATTTATTGATTTATGAACATGCAATGACTATAGTAATTTTACAGGCTGATTACCTGGCAAGTTTCGAACGCATTGAACTGCCAATATTGTTCTCAATTGTTAAATATACACGGTATGCCCGTTTGGGCTAATGATTTGGTATTGTTTGTTGTAATATTTTAGTGTAAATATTACATTATTAGAATTGTACACTTACCATAATTGTATAGTTAGTGTCCAAGTAGAATAAGATTTTAGGAGTAGAATAGGAATAGGATTTTCCTATTATGGAATTGTAAATTCTATATATACTCTTTCATTAATGAGAATAATCAAGGGATTATTTCTTTCATCAATGTACCTACTAATTTGTGTAAGAGCAACCTGAATTACAGATACTAAAAATGTAATATATAGTTAATATCGATTTTGAGTCTGTATTGAGAATCTTACGTATTGCATAATAGGAAGTCGCTTTGATATGAAAAGGCATTTTTGCATGGTTTGACTCTGCTACTTGTTAGGCTTGTGAAGCTTGAATTCTGCTTCTAAAACGCATTCTGCTACCAGAATGTTATAACAGACTTGAATTGCCCAAGGAAGATGTCCACATTTTGCATACATCTAAGCTAGGGTGAAGCCTTGAATCGCCAAGGGTACTCAAGGTTTAATATTTAAGTATAGAATACAATTCTTGACCTATATATAATATAATTTTCTATATACTCAATATAATTTTTCGATAAACGGTTGAACACCCTTCACTATGTGGCCATTCCACTTCATGTAAATCAATGCACAAACCACAAACACATTAGAGGAGGCATGTACCTTAAAGAGGAATGGATCACTTTCAATGGATAAGTAAAAGGGTAGCAGGCCACACCTTCATCCAGCATCTTCATCAAGTTTTCAACGAGCCTAATACTAATGGCCTAAATGAGCACAACCAGAAATTATTGCGATCCATGAAACTAAAATCCTGTCATTTTTTTCTCTTCAAATTATAAGTAGGCATATGAGATCATTTCCTCGAAGACACAACATAAATGTTATTCTAGTGAAGGTTCTTGATTATTCGTCCATGCATTCGCTTTCCTCTTGGCAGAGTCTGTAACACCCCGTAGTTTCGGGCGATGGTTGAAGCATCTAGACACATGCTAATAAAGAGCTTAGTATATAAAAGGATACGGTCCCGAATTAATTTAGGACTTACCAAGTGGGACAACAATAATCGGCTAGTTGATAAATTATAGTGGGACAATAATGATCGGTTAATTGATAAATTATAGTGTGGGACAACAATAAGAATCGGCTGATTAATGAATTTTAATGGGGGACAAGATTACGTGGGAATGTTACGTATAGCATTTAAAGGAGCCCCTAGGTGACTAAGGCAAGGTAACTAATTAGGTGGATGGCATGCATGTTAAGTGGTGACAGCATTGAGAATAACAGGCGACATGGGGTAATTAATGTGGGAGAGGGCAATTAAATCGTGGTCCAAATATATAAGAGCCCTCTAAAGACCTTTGCATGTAATACCATTACTTTTCATTATAAGAATATACATAGGCAGCGCCTTTGTTAGTTAAGATAGGCAAATAATTGTTAGCAAAATGTGAGCAGTAATTTGGTAGTAGTTCCTGGAAATTATAGGCAACAACATGATAATGTTCAGTTGATATTAATGGATGTTAGCCGCAGCAAGCAAGACACGGTCCCTAAGTCACGTTGAATTCCATTTTTCAAGCTAGTTCACTCGTGCTTAAGGTTAGGTGCTATACGGACTACTTGAGTTGTATTATCAACAGATCGACGAAGGTATGTTAAGGCAAATCATTTCTTTCTTTTGGCATGTTCCGTGTAACGAAACACAAACATAATATTGTTCCATAAATTATTCTGCTCTTAGTAGTTAAAGATGTTCATGTTATTGATTCCTATGTTAAAAACATGTCTAAATACGTTCACAAATCCTTATTGAGGTGTGTGGGAAAGATGTTAATATTCCCAATATTAGCCGAAGGTACATGGAAATTGTGTCACTCAGGTAAACTCAAAATGTTTTATTGTCATTCATGCATTTTATTCATGTATTACCCTGGACCATATATTGGGGATGGGAAGTGGGATACGCAGACCACCTGATCAGCTGGGATATGGTGATGATTATGCCCACAAAGGCCGATATGATATGATGCCCAGAGAGGCTGTTATGTGGAGGAAGATGCCCAATGAGGCCAATGGCGTTATATACGCATATATATATATACGCATATATATATATATATATATATATATATAGGCATATTATGATCCCAGAAGCATTTACTACTGGTCGACTGTTTCTATCTGCTGTTGCTGTCGGCGTTTCTGTTTCAGTCTATTTTTATATGCCTGTTATGCTATTTTTCATGTCTGACATAATCGGTACATCAGTCGTACTGCTGTCCCTTTTGTCTAGGGACGCTGCGTTTCATGCCCGCAGGTTCAAATAGGCAAGACGACGATCCGCGGTAGTAGATTGTTGATTCAGCGGATATTGGAACACTCCCCTTGTTTCGGAGTGTCAATCAAATCTTGGTACGGTAATTTTTGCATGTATATATGGGTCGTGACAACCAAACCCAAATTCTATGTTTTTGTGTCTGCTCAAGTATGCAAAGGAGATAGTATACATGCCTAAAATGGCGAACTACAAGATAATGTCTATTCCGATTGACTCTAAATCAAAGCTTAGTGTTGTTGATGGTAATCCAGTGACCGATACCACCCTTTACAGGAGTCTTGCAGGAGCACTACACTATCTTACTTTTACCACACTTGATATTGGTTATGTTGTTCAGCAGGTATGCTTATTTATGCATGCCCCAGAGAGCCTCATTTTACTGCCTTTAAGCGCATCATTCGATACGTTATGTGCACACTTGATTATGGATTGCATCTATACCCCTCAGCACCGATCAGGTTGTTATCATATACGGATGCTGATTGGGCAGGCTTTCCAGACACGCGACACTCCACCTCCAGCCAATGTGTGTTCTTAGGGGATAATCTCATATCTTGGTCTGCCAAGAGGCAAGCCACATTATCCCGTTAGTGCAAAAGCAGAATATAGAGGCGTTGCAAATGTTGTTGTTGAGATCTGCTGGCTCCGAAACCTTCTTTTGGAGCATCAGTGTCCCCTGCGTAAGGCGTCTTTGGTTTACCATGATAACATATCCGTCACTTATTTATCTCATAATTCGGTTCAGCATCAGCGAACCAAACACATTGAAATTGATATACACTTTGTTCGTTAGAAGGTTGCTATCGGTCATGTTAAGGTGTTGCATGTGACTTCTTCGTATCAGTATCCATATATCTTCACGAAAGGTCTTCCTAGACAGCTATTCCTCGACTTCAGATCCAGTCTTAGCGTTCAGCCTCCTCCTGCTCCGACTGAGGGGGTGTATTAACGTATATTAATAATATATTTTGTAATATTTAGTGTTGTATAATTATGGTAGAATTAGGATTCCACATTGTACACACTATATATATTTGGATATTTGTATTAATGAGAAAGATTTCCAAGGGAGATTAATACAATTCTACAAGATAAGCAGTTCTATTATTCGATGATGCGAGTCTCCTAAGTCCCAATTGAGTGATTATTGAGTTAAGGGTGCATACTTAAGCTGCTATAGTCAACATGTGAGGCTTCTGTATCACTGTGTCTGAGTGTGCAGAATTATGGAAGTGATCGGTGCAGAATTGGTCGTTAGTAGAGCCGTTTCATTTGTTTGTTTTGCTCTTTTGTTTACTCAACGACTCATTTAGTGGGCGAGTCTACAGTCAGAGGATAGTGGTGGTGTAACAATTACGCCTTCATCTTAAATTAATGTATTAGATTCGAGCCATAAGATTAAAGTCATTTTGAAAGAAAGTATTTTCGAGTTTAAGAGTTTGTTGTCTTAGATTCGAACCATAAGATTGAAGTCATTTTGAAAGAAAGTATTTTCGGGTTTAAGAGTTTGTTGTCTTAGATTCGAACCATAAAACTGAAGTCATTTTGAAAGAAAGTATTTTCGAGTTTAAGAGTTTTGTTGTCTTAGATTCGAACCATAAGACTGAAGTCATTTTGAAATAAAGTATTTTTGAGCTTAAGAGTTTATTTTATATAAGGTAAAGATTCAAATTTTGCCGTCCGACAATGCCAATATATCGATAAACACTCAGGTATGTTTTTGTAAAAAGATAAATTTTGCACCCATTAAAATTGTTTAGAGAGTTCAATCTAAGTTGTGGGGCAAAAAAAAGTTGATTTCATAGATGATCACTTTAATTTTTGTTTTATTGTATCATAGTCGTTAATTTTTTTATAACATAAAATCACTCAACTATCACTATAAGTCATTAAACTATTTTATAGCGTAATAATCATTAATCTTTACTTAAGAGTCACACAAGCCACTAAATAACCTTTTTTATAACCAAAAAACTATTTAGTTTTGTCTAAAAATCACATAAAATGTTTTTTTCATTTCTTCCTAGTGACCTTTAGTGATACTTAGACTTAGTAAGTAACTTTTTCATTACATAAAATATAGTTTAGCAATTTTCGTGATATTAGGATAAAGTTAAGTGGACATATGTGAAATTAACCCGAAAAATAAGAGAGGATTTAAGCTAAATTACCGTTAAGGTTTAGCTTCGAAGGTTGATGTAATTTATGAAGAAGTTATTTTTATATATCCAAATCCAAATTGAGGAGTAATTGTACATTGTATCTCGAAGATTTTGAGCATATTGAGTCCATCCATCTTATGATAACATTTTAGTTAATAATAAGGGTAAATAACAATGATTTACATAACGGGTAAAATTGATAAATTTTAAGATAATATAGAGCCCAAATTTGAACTTTCTCCCTAAAAAATGATCATAGAAGACAAATTCACAAAAATAAAAGATGCAATCACCTTAAGCCACGTGGCGGATTGTGACTGTATATTTTCCTCGTGAACCTACGCTACGAAACAGAGAATCAGATTCGAACAGTCGAAACAGAATCAAATCAAATCCCAACAAATAGCAATTCGAAAACTGGAATTCCATCGAACAAAAACTCTACAAATACATCAATCACTCACATTTTCTCCATTGCATAGAGAAATTCGATCATCATTTCAATGGCGGCGAACTCAACGGAGAACAAGTCGAAACCGGGATTACGAAAACCGGTTTTCGTGAAAGTAGAGAATCTGACACCTGGCACTAATGGTCACACACTCATCGTGATGGTTCTAGAATCGAATACGGTGTTGCAGAAGGGCCGTTCGGTGTCGCCGCACTTACGTAATACTCGCATTGCTGAATGCCTCGTCGGTGATGAAACCGGCACGATCCTCTTCACTGCTCGCAACGATCAAGGTATAAACGAATAAATTTTGCGAAACTTCATCTAAAATTGTAGTTACTGAGAAAATGCGCTTCTGTTTTAGTATGCGATAAACTTGTTATTGTTTCGGCTCAGAAATCAGGAAATTTTCCAGTTTAATACTGTGATAAATTGAATCTCCGTGATTAGCCTAGGATTACATGTATTTATAACACTCACATTGCTGAATGCCTCGTCGGCGATGAAACCGGAACGATCCTCTTCACTGCTCGCAACGATCAGGGTATAAACGATTAAATTTTGCGATCAGCTCATCTAAAATTTTAGTTACTGAGAAAATGCGCTTCTGTTTTATTATGCGATAAGTTTGTTCCTTTTTTTGAAGCTAAACAGAGGATAATGTTTTTGTTTAAATAGGTGTTTGTGAGACTCAGAACTGAGGAAATTTGTTTAATACTGTGATAAATTAAATCTCCTTGATTAGCCTATAATTTACATGTGTTTGCTGAATGCCTTGTTGGCAATGAGACCGGCACGATCCTCTTCAGTGCTCGCAACGATCAAGGTATAATGAACGGATGAATTTTGTGATCCGTGCATCTATAATACAGAGAAAAGACACTTCTTAAACAAATTTATTTAGTAATTTTGCTTTTCTCAGGCCATACAAACGATAAGATTTTTGTTAATGTGTTGCAGTAAGACTCAGAAATCAGGAAATCTGAACGTTTTAATACTGTGATAAATTAATGAGTTAATGGTCAAAAACACACCTCAATTATCACTTTTTCGCGAGTTTCATACTTTCATGCCCTGAACTATCACCATATATGTATTAACGCACCTGGAAGCTGATTAGGTAAATATCAGATGTCCCTTTTCCTAACTGAATACTCAATTAGTTGTGTTTTAATACATAGTTAGTGATAGTTCAGGTAGGAAATAGAGTAGATGGTGATACTTCATGAAGGTAAAGGGAACAACTGATAGTTGGGGTGTGAAACTCGCGAAAAAATGATAGTTCATGTGTATTTTTGACCATTATCTCTAAATTAAAGCTCGTTGATTAGGCTGTAGACAAGTTTTGTTTATGAGATTACATATAAGAGAGACCTAATGAATGTAGCATATGGAATACAAGTACACTGCTTTGTTCTTTTAGTTTGTGTGATTTTTTGTTACTAAAGCATTTTGGACTGTTGATTGTTGTGTGGATTCCGTTCTGAAACCCTAGGTTGCTGGTTTTCAGAGGTTAGGGCATTGAGTTATATGGGATTTTCAACAGATGAGTGATGATCTTTTTTGATATGGCATGATGTCTCTCATTTGCATATGCATGCCAATTTTCAACTGTCTCTTTCACTGCTCGCAACGATCAAGGTCTAAAAGGATGAATTTTGTGATCAATGCATCTAAAATACAGAGAAAAGACACTTTTTTCAATTAATTTAGTAATTCTGCTTTTCTTAGGCAAAAAAAACATGAAAATATTTTTGTTAATGTGTTGTAGTAAGACTCAGAAATCAGGAAATTTGCCGTTTTTAATAATGTGATTTGGCTATGGTTTACATGTACTATTTATGAGTTTACACAGGAGAGACCTAATATATATATGTATCAGATAAAGCACGCTACTTTATTCTTTTAGTTTTTGTCATTGTTTGTCACTGAAGCCTTTTGGAGCATTGACGAGGGTGCTGGTTTTGCGAGGTTGGTGAATTGGCATGTTTGGATTTTTCAGTTTATGATCTCATTTGATATGGCATAATGTATTTTGAACTCTTATAATTGGACGTTTATGTATAAGTTGAGGCAGCGATGCCTCTCTAGCACATAGTGGGTTTGTATAAAATATATACATAAGCGTATGAGGTTTATGGCAGTAGATTTGCACCCATTACCACTCGAATTCTAGCATTAAATATCGTGTTTTAATTTAGAACTATGATACTATGTCACATGATAGGAGAACAGAGTACCAAAAGTTACGCAATGATTGGAGGATATAGTTTTTTCCTTCCTTTTTTTATATAATTGTTAAGGATAGGGGACACTGATCTTGGTAACAATATAAGAAATATACTTGTTGAATGGGATAAATAAGAATAATCGATCTTCTTTTATGAGTTTATGGTTGTGCAATATCTGCATTTATAAATGAAAACAAACAGTATGTACAACATCCTTGATAGCGTTGCCTGCTTGATAAAATGGGCTGCTAGTTACGGCCTCTTTGTGATTGGAGATTCAATTGTGCATTTTCTTCCATATCATCTACGAGGAAGGAGGGGCTAGTGTGTGAGTAGCTCCTTTCCCCCCATTTATTTTGCTTGTTGTGAATGATTAAGGGAGTAGAGAGTGAACCTCTAATGAGTAATGACTAGTATGGTTGTAATCATCAACATAATTGGACACAAATAGCTGATCTTGTAGTAGATGATGCTTGGTTTGGAGTGGTTAGAAATATAATATGGCGTTTACTGGAGGATTACCCACTCTAGGTCAATTTGAGTTCTGATGAAGGATCAATCACAAAGGTTAATAGATGTTCATCTATTGTAATCTTTTGATGTGCTTGCCTGCTCCAGAAAGAATGATAGGTGATGCTATCATTGCAAGGAGGATTTCTGTTTGGCTCTAATATCATATTTGACGGGCAACCTTCTGCATACACTTAAATGTCCGTATAGGGCTCTAACAGAGACACAAACATTTAACATAGTAATCTATGCATGCTAATGTTTGGAAAGAGAGCAATAGTTCTTTGGTTGATTGTAATTGGTTTTAGATGAAAGCTTGAAACATATTTTATTTGAATGAGATAACTTCCAGGATCACAAGTTTTTATTTTCTAGAAGGTGTCACAGAAAGTTGTTGTGGACGGTACAAAGTTAGCTCTATGCAACTTCTTTGGTGTCTTGAAATTTGTGATGCATCATTACTCCCTTATTAGACTCTACACTGCATTCTTATGTAAAGTGGAATAATTGAGCAGAAAACTATGCATTTACTTTGTGGTTATACTCGTGCATTAATACTTGAAAACGTTAGTTCGATACCGAGCTGTATTTTTGGATATCTTATCGTTGGAGGAATTTGAGCTTTCTTTGTCATGTCAAGGCTTCATATTCAACAGAAATTGCTTTCCTACTTAGACCTGGTTATTAGTGGATCAAGAAATATGAATCCTTTTATTGTTGATACTCATCTGTATTTTCTGAGGAAAAAAATAGTATCCTGTTTGACTGTTCAATTGATGTTAAATTCACTTCCTTCTCCATTCTGACCCTATAACATCTTTGCATTACAAACTTTGTTATTTCGGCACTGATTTCTTTCTCATTGTAGTTTCTATTTTGTACGTCGTGTGCCTTTACTGTTTCTTTCCCTGTTCACTTAAGTCTCTGATGCATTTCAAGTATGTATATCAATGATCGTGGTGTCTCTCTTTGTACAAGCAGCTGGCTAAATAATCCCTTTTTATCACTGGAGCAATTTTATTGTGGCTCATTTGAATACAACTTACTGTAAACTGCGAAGGCATCCGACTTCACTGGAAATCCTGGCTTCTTTTGTCATTCTAGATGATGTTTACTGCTTAAAATAGCTTTATATATTTGGTTTCGTTTCTTCTTGTGTTGACAATGATTAGCTTAACAATGAACTTTGATTTGTCGTCAGTTGATCTGATGAAGGCTGGTGCAACCATCATCCTTCGGAATGCTAAGATTGATATGTTCAAGAGCACCATGAGGCTTGCCGTGGACAAATGGGGACGTGTCGAGGTTACTGAACCTGCTGCATTTGAAGTGAAACAGGGTAACAATCTCTCCCTTGTTGAGTATGAGCTGGTGAATGTGGAGGAATGAACAAGTATCTTTTGGTGAAAGCTGACTAGTTGAAGTTCATAGTTTTAGTACCAGTTCTAGTAGTACTGTTGGTCTTTTATTTTGTTAAAATAGTTGTTTCCTTAGGGTTGGGAAAACACTAACTTTGAAGATGATAATATTTGAGGAAACTCAGAAACTAGCAGGAATCAATGGTGTAAAAAAAGAAAACTTTAGCATGTATGGATATTTTAGCTTTATATATATCTAACTTCAAGTGTGATAGCTTTTTATTTGAGAAAATGATCAAAATGTTCCTTTATGTATGGGCTTTGGTTCGTTTTTGGTTCTTATCGTATAAACCTGATGGAAATGGTCCATAACGAATTCCAAAAGGTTAACAGTTTGATCCCAGGCCCTATAAGTAACAAAAGCTGCTAGTTTTGATGTTGGAATACGCAGAGCCTTTGGCATGTGTGGCGCGGATCTATCAAAATACAGAACAAAGAGCAGTGACAATTAGCCTTTGGATACAAAACAAAGACCCCTTCTCAAATTGCACCTAATTTTTGTTTCCCTTACTGGCAAAATCATCTTTTACTAGTATGTTTTTGCTGTCAGTGAGAATTCATATAACAAGTTGCGTTCGTGGTTTGTGAGCATTTTGACTATCTGTTATCTCACATCAATACATATGTTGAGTAATTCTGTCTATTAAGATTTAGACAGATAGAAAGAAATAATTTAAATGATTTTTGCCTTGACGGAAGTTTGAATATGAGATCTCAGGATTCTCCTCTCAGGACACATCCTTGAGTATTATATTTAGAAGACAAATCATCTAGATAAGAACTTGCAAGCTATATATATCTCAGATGATTTTTGAAAAAAACTAAAAATATTTAAGTCCTTACTTTTGAATATAATTTTCCCAAAAATGGCATGGTCAAACAAGATTATGAATAATCCTATCAAGCTAGCTATTACTTAATTAGTAATCATGGTAGCAAGTCATGTGACATATAAGTTTGTTTAATGTTTGTCATCGATCATCGATTCCTTGAGTTCTTTGCATTCCCCCTTCTTGTATATTATATAATAAACAAATAACTCAAGTAATGGGGTCCTCCCAAAAATACAAAGGACTTTGGACCCTTTTAATCTAATGCCATCTCCATCTTCTTCTTCTCATCCATCAAATCCAATTAATAGCATAAAGACAATTGAATTTAAATTTTATGAACTGACGACATAAAAATTATTATACAATTATATCACTTATTCAGTAATTTTACAATTAGATTCTTATGATACAATGGGCCTCTTACTATAGGTAGGATTATTGGATTTCTTGTATTTTGGGAGAAGAATCAAAATACTATATGATTCCGCCTATTCAAAATTAATAGGGGATACTGCCTACTAATATAATCTTGTTTTTTTTTTTGCAACAATTGTGTTCTATGCTTATTTGATAATATGAGAAGTTGGGACAGGCTAAAGAGGAGGGAAAGCAGCAATGCTCTTTCTTTAGGTCTGACTATAACAAACTTGCGATTCAACTAACTAGAAAGAAATGGTGCACCCTCTGCCCTATGATTGCTTGAGAATGCTAGTAGTCCAGTTTAGAAACTATTGAACTAATTACTGAAAAGAAAGATCTAAATATTACTATAATTAGTAATTTGAAAGACATTATACCTGACATAATTGTATAATCAATATTATTAGCACTTAATTTTAATGCACATAACTTAAATCCAATACAATTTTGGAAGCAATGAAAGAAGGAGAGGGGTGGGGTGGGAGTGGGTGGTGCTGTTAGGGTGGGCGGGGCCCAAAACCTTGATCAAGATCCCAAATTTATATCAAAAGGAAATAAGTAGTTATATCAATATTATTACATAAGTCCTCAGGTGCATGAACAAATATTCCAACTACCATTCTTTAATTAAAATTATATGTGGGGGATGCTATGCCCTTCCAACAGCCTACAATTTTTGACAAAAATTAGTTCAATTCTACCAAAAGAAGAAATGTCACTTCAAGAAGATTGATGCCTCTCGGACTGGGCCGTGGCGTCGGAGCGCCGCGGCGCGTGACTGGCAGTAAGTTTCGTCGGCTTTCTGGTTGAATTAGCACCGCGGTGCTAACGTGGCAGAGCCGCGGTGCTTCATGGGCAGTGACTACTAGACGGAATCCCAAAAGTCTTGGCTTTTGAGGGGGTTTCAATGGCATTGAATCCACCCAATAATGGCCATTACTTGTACCATTATGTTGTTGCATTACTCGGGGGTTAAATGTCATCCATTATATGGCAATTGATTGCCATTGTGGGGCATTTGAAGAGGCCATCTTGCACCCCTATAAATTGAAGCCTTGGCTCAATTCTATAGAAGAAGAGATGAACATATATGAACAAATGAACAGGAAAATAAGTTAACAACACCACAAAGAGATCAGATTTTCCTGATATCAATCATTCTCTTAGTAATCTTCATTATTCGTGTTCTTCGCTGAGATCATTTGTGTAGGTTTTGTACACTTGATAGTTTGATGTTTCATCTTGGGAGACTATTGTCCACACTTCCGTAAAGCCTATATACGGGGGCAATCTTGTCTTAAAGACAGAGAGTCATCTCTCGACTCAGCCGGTGGTGTTGTGGTTCATCTAATTGGTTACTAAGTGTTTCAGGTGTTAACTTAACAGACGAAGGACTCTAACCGTTCATATTCTCAGCGGATCTACAAGCCACAAGTGCAGTAGTTCATGTTCTTGTATTTCCGAATACAAGTTCCATATTTGAAGTTTCCATTAAAGATCAAGATATTGACAACTTGTTGTTGTCCTCTTTGTTGTTTATCCTTTCGATCACTGTAATAGTTATTTACTATTCCCGTTGTTGCTTTACATATTCCAACAAGTATTGCTTATGGCTTGGTTCATTGGACAAGTCTTAAAGGAGCACCATTATCAACTTCAATTTCAATTTGGATGTCGGTCCTAGCGTTGGGCGTATACGTGCTTTTGTCTGAGAGATTTAGCCATATCTGGAGAGATGGTCTCTCGTTGGAGCCATTTCATCATGTTGTTACAAACTTGAACTTTGCATTGCCCTCTGCTTCCATGGTGTGGTGAGTAACCTCATATATATATATCTTAATTTTGTTCTTTTAGTTGTTAAATCTCAGTTGATTGAGGAAACGAGTTGTGGTCTCCTAATATAATTTTGGACAATTCTCCTGTCATGACATGAGCTAGCTTTTGGGGTTGAGTTAGGTCATATGTTCATTTCTTCACATGGTATCAGAGTCAAACTAATCTCAATTCTTGGTTTACCCGATGTTAGATCTCCAGGTTATATTGCCCATGCTCCATATGTCTAGTCCTAGGCATACGAAAGGTGTTAGAAGTCCCTATCGAAATGCGGGATGAGAAACTAGTTTCCATTTATGATTTGGTCATCTTCACCTCATGAGCTAGGTTTTGGATTGTTGAGTTAAGCCTAAAGTCCATTTATCAGTACACTAGCAAAACTCATCGTCATCTAAGCCAAACACGAATGCGGTGGGAAAATCATGTTTCCGCACAAATTTCCCTTAAACTTGTCCGGAGAAAAAACCTATGTTTCTAGTAGTGAGTTGGTTCAATGGAAATACGGGGAGGGAAATCATGCTTTTTACATGAATTTTCCATTGATTCGTTGGTGGAAAAAACATCATTTTCTAGCCGTGAACGCTCTTTACCCAACCCCTTCCATCTTAGAGTTCGTGCATTGTAAGTGATCTGAATGTCTACTGTCAAATTCCCTGAATAGGTAAGTTATCCATTCTTGGACTATGCAATATACTTTATTATATTGAAAACGCTCCTAACCCAGCTCGTTCTTTCGTAAATGTTTGTGTTTTGTAAGTTATCAAAATGTCTATTGCCAAAGTCATTAAATGGTTAAGTCATCGATCCTTGGACTATGTCATGTACTTTTTCTTGGATCACGTACGGGCGTTTTACCAGAGATTTTTAGTCTACCCTTGTGTAATTCCTAATATATAACGTAATTGTACTAGAAAGCATAGTCTAGTTCCCCTCCCTTCGATCAGAAAAATGAGATATGAATTCTATATTTAGATTTTTACACAATAGCTGATCAAGATCACTACTGTTTACTTTTTATAGTCGGTATACCTAAAGTATATACTGATTATACACTGTTATACATATATTATACATTTGGTGACTATTTTTTGTTTAAGCGGTTGGATGAACGACTATTTAGGATAATTCTTCTCCTAGAGGCAGATTAAGGCTTGACTTGATCCTGTGTACTCCCGGTTCAAACCATAATTTCCTAATTTGATGTATACAGTTTGGAGTACTGGGCTTTTGAGCTTCTTGTGTTATTGGCTTGTTTGATGCCAAACTCGAAAACAACTACTTCCCTAATTGCAATGAGGTAAGCTTCTTTGCTTTAAACCATCAAATCTTCACATTTTTAGGCCTAAATTTTAGTCTAGCTAACACAATTCTTCTGGATTGTGACTTTTCAGTGTAAATACTGAAGTCATTCCTACGATATCTCTTATGGTTTGAGTGCAGCTGCAAGGTAATGTCACTAACATAAGGGGTCGCTTGGTTGGTGGGATAAGGGATTATAATCCTGTTCGGGATAAATTATATTATAGGATTATTTTATTCCATGTTTGGTACAACTTCTAAATCAATCCCTAGATGGTTTATATCATACTTGTGGTATTATTTTTATACCACACTCATGCCAGATAATAATCCTGAAATTACTAATCCAGGGATAAAACAACAAAATAACACAATTACCCTTCTCCGAGCTTTTCTCCTGAAGTTTTTTAAGAAAGACATGTGGTTACAATTGAAAATAAAAATTTATCCCAATTTATTCAGTTAATACATATTTTATATTACACCCCATATACCTATTTTTAGTCCATTGAACCAAACATTTATCAATAAAACTATATCACATCATTTTTAATATATTCTTCTATTATAATCTCAAGATAACTTGTTCTCTAACCAAACGAGACCTAAACGTTTTGTTTATATCGAAACGATTCTAAAATTTATTTGTATGCAAAAGGAATTTGATTTTACCAAAAGCACATTGTAATTTGGGAATGAAGGGAATTTAATTGAGTCCTTGCCTTACATATGGCTCCGTCATTGTTGACGGTGTAAATAAATTTTACATTATCAGGTTGACTTACAATAATAGGTAACGTTGTATATCAACTATGATATGATAACTTGATAAATTAAGTAATTACTAGTTAAATTGCAACGGAAGTTTAGAATTTTCGTATTATCAATGTATATTTGTTCCCTTCCGAAATGTCTGTCGTCTATCGGCTGACGAAATCGACTGACAAATTGATTCCTTAACTAAGCGATTTCGGCTGGAAGCGGAACTCTAACTTCCAGTAATGGGTTCCCCAACTACTCCAGAAAGCGTTAGGATGATGATTGAGTAAACTAAGTGGTAAGAAACATAAATACAGCTAGAGTGCAGTAAAGGCGATAAAGATAAAATGAAGATATGTAAAATCAGTTGTTTGATTGATTGGTTCTTTTATTCTGTACAAATGATCCTATATTTATAGTACAAGAAAAATAAAACGTGATTCCCCTATGTTAGCCATTAATTACCCACTAAATCCACTAGCCAACTATGAGGAGGTGGTGCCGACTTTTACTCATTGTTTTCCTCTTGCACGATTAATGGCACTTCCTTCTAGTTGTTGCTGGTTGTTACCGTTTCTTGGGGTCTAGAAGATTCTTTGACTTGGTCTTCGAGGCGTCCAAATATGTGTGAGTCTCAATCGTTCCTCGAAATTATGACTCGACCAGGCTACCGTAATAGCCGATGAAGTTTTTCTAGCAGAGGGCTATGACTAATAGATTCGGCTACGAGTCAGTTCGGTTATCGACTTAGAATTATGTTGCCTACTCATTTTGAGGTTTCCACCTTCGGTTATCACTTGATTCGGCTAAACACTTAAAAGTATTTTTGAGTGTTAACAATATTACTTAAATTTTTTAGTGTTAACAATATTTCTGAGTTAGACTCATCTGCCTCAATAATGGATATCAAAAGGGAGCCTCGATTTCGGTTAGCTCTTCTTTTCTCCTTCTCATGTATATACTGCTCTATTTGGCTAACTGGCTTAAGTCAGAGCAGGATTGTCCCACTAATTTCTCTTTTAGCTGAGGATGCATGTTGTTGATTATCATGTGGGCGCATTCCGATTCAGGGAAGTGTACAATTCATTTCCCAACCTTCCTTCTGAATCTCTCGATATAATCGGTAGCCGACTCATCGACCTATTGCTTGAGATTCATCAAATCGGTTACAGTGACCTGAGGTTGGGGCCAATAAAATCTATCATGGAAACAACGCTCCATGTCAGCCCAGCTCTGTACGGAGTCAGGGGTCAAGGATGAGTACCAGGCAAATGTTGTTCCGGTTAGAGAAACGGGGAACAACTGCAACTTGTGATACCCGTTCTGTCCAACCTCGCCACACTAGGCGGTAAATATGCTAATGTGCTCAATGGTAGATTTGTCGTCATCACCCGATAAGGTGGCAAAATCAAGCGTTTTGAAGCCTCTTGGCAATGGTGTTATCCGATCTACCCAATCGGGGTAGGGCTTCATGTAAACAGGCATGTCTAAGGGTTTCAGTTGGATGCCAAAGTACCTCTTCATGGTATTCGCGATAGTTTCAGGGTTCATCAGCTTTGAAGTCCCCTGCCGATTCTCAGCTGAAACTAGGGATGGCAGTGGGTCAGGTTTGGGGCGGGTTTTGGGCATCCCGTATCCCACCCACCCTCCCAAATGTGTCACCCATACCCTACTCATTACCCACTAGGTATATAATTTTCATACCCTTATTTGCCCCTTTCGGGTTTTGGGTACCCGCGGGTTATACACTTTCTCTAATAAAACACAAAAATTCTATAAATTTCATAAAATATATTACCAAATAAGTTTCATAATTACCAAATACAATCAAAGTTCTATGAAAAAAATTATCCAAACACTAATGTCATCTCAAAAACAAAATGCAATTACATTAAACATGTCTTCAAGGTCTTCAAACTTTTAGTGTGCTTCTCCATAAATCTATGAAAAACAAGAGAAAAATGATTTAAAAAAATAGATTATATAGAAAAAATTATATCTCAATATAAAGGAAGAAAAAACACAACAATAAAGCCATACCTTTGGAACAACAAAGCACTACATTGACCATTGAAAAGTCTTCAAAGTATTATCAAAGGATCTACAATATTGGTAAAAAATTAACTGAATTAACCAAATAGAAAAAAATTACACCTTCATTTATTAATAAGTAATATATGTAAGATTTCATACCTTCATCATCCACATCTTCATCAACAAAAATGATTGGACATTCAACTAAGTTTGATGATGTAGTACTAGGAACTTCATCTACAAATAAAATCACACAATTAAAAAAAATATGAATCACGAATATAAAGTTTACTACTATTATCTATTACTATTAAGGATTATATATTTTTATTATATAGTTTATTACTATTATCTATATTGATACTTAAATAATTAAATTAAGGTCCTCAATTTATTATCTTTATAATTATAAAGATAATATATATATATATATATATATATTATCTTTATAATTACAATTAATTACAATTATATATATTATCTTTATAGGATATATATTATTTTTATAATTAAAATTAATTACAATTATATATACATGGGTCGGGTAGAGTAGGGTAGGGATGGGTCAGGTAGGGTCGGGTATCCTACCCATCGGGTAACGGGTCGGGTATCCTACCCATCGGGTAACGGGTCAGGTTCAGTCATATTCTTACTCGCCCCTAACCCACCCTCAGACAGTCGGGTTAATACCCTATCCGACACATGGGTCGGTCAAAGCGGGTAATTACCCACGTTGATCGGGTCGGGTATGAGTTGGTACCCATGGGTCAGGTCAATTTTGCCATCCCTAGATGAAATCGGCCGGTAGGCGTTCTAAACTGGAGGCCTCCATTCTGTACCTTGTTGAGAAGGGTTTTGAAAGTTGTAGGTATTCTGCTGGCCATTACCAATAGGTGGGGTATATCCCCATTGCTGTTGTTGGGAATAGCCACCAAAGCTTGCAACCTGAGCTCCCGGAACAGCCGACGGAGCCTGAATATAAGGTGGAACAGTGTTCCATGTCTACTCTCCCCGGACATCAGTCGTCTTGAAAAGTTCGCGCTTCTTGGATGGTATGGATTGGGTGTCGGCTATGATTGTTGGAATGATGTCCCGCTGTAGACAGCGTCACCAGACAGCCGAGCAGGGTCATAACCAGGGGCCACCGACTGCCAATTCGGTTGGCCAACATTGGTCGCATGTACCGTAGGGACATTTGCAGAAGCGTACGGTATAACGAGCAGCAACCCATGGTGTCCGGATGCCTGAATTGGTCTCCGAGCCATATTGATCTGCTCATACTGCAGACTCTCTTGGTCGAGTGGCACAGTTTCCCCCCAGCGTTTTGTGGCAACCATACAGTAGACTGGTTACCAAGGTACTAGCTTGTGCTCCTAGGTGTGCTATCGGTTGTACTTGAGTAGGTACTGACTGATACACATTCGGCTGAGGAACAACACCTGGAGTCGCAGTTGCATGTTTCACAGCGCCACTCATCAGAGGGATTTCAGAACTAGTCGAATATTCTCCTAGATGCAGTTGATTGGCTTCCAGTTCTCTCGCCTGCTGAACCTCATTATACACCATTGGCTTGACAATGTCAGCCAACTGTTTGAAAACCTGTTACATAATGTCGTGGATGTCTAAGTCAATCTGATGTCTAATGAATGATGTGGTCATGACAGTTGGACCTTCAGGTTAGCTAAGTTCACCCACAGCTTGGGTTGATGAAGGAAGTGGAGTGGTATCAACCGATGTACAAATACCCGAGGAAAATGGTGGCTCGTTGTTCCTTTTGGGAGGATTCTGTTTAGGATGTGGACTGGACTCTAAGTTCATTTTCTTACCAGACCTTAGGCGCATACGCCAAGCGTGATCCTAACCTGGAGAATCAAACTTCGCTATGGAGTCATCTATGGTCCCACTGGGCGTGCCAAATTTGTTCCCGTCCGAAATGTCTACCGTCTATCGGCTGACGAAATCAGATGACAAATTGATTCCTTAACTAAGTGATTTCGGCTGGAAGCGGAACTCTAACTTCCAGCAATGGGTTCCCCAACTACTCCAGAAAGCATTAGGACGGTGATTGAGTAAACTAAGTGGTAAGAAACATAAATACAACTAGAGTGCAGTAAAGGCGATAAAGATAAAATGAAGATATGTAAAATCAGTTGTTTGATTAATTGGTTCTTTTATTATGTACAAATGATCCTATATTTATAGTACAAGAAAAATAAAATGTGATCCCCCTATGTTAGCCATTAATTACCCACTAAATCCACTAGCTAACTATGAGGAGGTGGTGCCGACTTTTACTCATTGTTTTCCTCTTGCACGATTAATGGCACTTCCTTCTAGTTGTTGTTGGTTGTTACTGTTTCTTTGGGTCTAGAAGATTCTTTGTCTTGGTCTTCGAGGCGTCCAAATATGTGTGGGTCTCAATCGTTCCTCGGAATTATGACTCGACCAGGCTACCGTAATAGCCGATGAAATTTTTCTAGCAGAGGGCTAGGACTAATAGATTCGGCTACGAGTCAGTTCGGTTATCGACTTAGAATTTTGTTGCCTGCTCATTTTGAGGTTTCCACCTTCGGTTATCACTTGATTCGGTTAAACACTTAAAAGTATTTTTGAGTGTTAACAATATTACTTAAATTAATTTTTTTGTTATCCCTCAATTTAAGTTACTGATACCAATTGTGCATTCCAAAATAAATGTGCAGCACTAGGGTAGCAAATGAATTAGAAGCTGGAAATCCTGGCAAAGCTAAGCATGCTATATGGTTGTTTCTCTCAAGCTATGTATTCTTCTTGCTCTTGTAGTTGATTTGGCTCTATTTTTTTTTGGGTCATAATTCTTGGTTTGGCCTCTTCAGTAACAACACAGAAATCATAAACAAATTTGCCACCATGACACTCTGCTCTTAATATCCTTTGTATTCGATTTCTTTCATGGAATTTTATCAGGTCAGATTCTTTAATTTCATGTCTAGTCAAACTCTGTTATATAAAATAAAAGAAAGTATTTTTTTTTTGCATTTAGAATGAGCTTTGTAAAAGAGATATTGTAAATGAATTGATCAGGGGTGGTTAGGGGATGTTGATGGCATCATTTGGCTATGTGCATCAACTTGGCAACTTTCTATTTCATTGGCATGCCAATAACTGGCCTCCTTGCTTTCAAGTTTAACCTACATGCTCAGGTAACTCAAGTACATGTGATGCCTTTGTTCGCGCTATTTAATTTAGAGACACATTCAGTTGAACCAACTAAATATAGGCTTCATCCACCTCTACTCATATCATGTGGTTATTCGGCAAACTTGAGTTGTTTAAATATATTATTTTTTGGATTTCAATAATATTTAATCGTAATTACATTCAACATTATAGTAAGCACAAGTTACGTTAAAGAGAGCAAAATTAATTTCTTGATATGTGGTCTAGCTTGCCAAAGTTCTGCCTTATTGCTATTGACATTGTTGATTAGATGGGAAAAATTGGAAGCCTCAACAAAGTGCAATAAGGTTAATCACTTGCTTATGGGCCATAGCACACTAGTGGGCTTGTTACCATTATTGATTGCGGGCTTATTATGTACAGCCCAATAAGGTTAAATCCAAAATTTAAAATTTTATGAATAAATTTCCTTCCTTCATTCGGTTACTTGATGGATGTATTAGAGTGAACTAAGTTGAGAATTACGTTTTTCTCATTGCCACCGTGATAAATTAAGGGAGAAAAATCAATTTAATATAAGGCTTCTTGTAATGTTTCTTTGTAAAAACATGGGAAGATCTATAGTAGCCCGTGGGGGTTCCCGAGAACCCAATAACTTATAATTATGTTGAAAACTCTATTAAATGTATACCAACTTTAAGACGGGAACACAAAGAAGGTCTCAACTTAAGGGTATCAATGCCAATGGTTGGGGGATTGAATACCCTTGGATCTGTTTGTTTTTTTACTTAAACTCATTTTGTCTTTCAAAATATTTTTGTTCGAACCATAAACTTAAAATCCTGAATTCTTTCTGCGTAAGGTCATCGACCTCATCGTGTATGAGATCCTAGCATGCATGATCTTGGTTACCAAGGAGCTAGCAAGTCCGCTAGTGCTTCAAAACACGCCTCACAAAGAAAAAATATTTTATTCTTTTCGTAACAATAGTATTCTCTAAAATAAAATAAAGAGAGTATTAAGTTTATCATCCCTGAATTTCTAATATGCTGATTGCAAGTCTATCAAGTTTGGTCTTTCCTTATCCAAATCCACATCTTATCTAACAAAATTTATACAAATTTGACATCAAGTATCAATTGAAGAATACACTGTTCAATGAGGATGAAAGCTAGTTCGTGTTTCATCACTAATCCGTACCTATTGGGGCCAACCATAAGAAACACGCTGATTTAGGAGGAGGAGCCCTGGTTAGGCCCATAGCTACGTGACTACATTTGCACCAATGGGAATATTTCTGCGCCGCGATGTAATATTTTAGCCCTTTTTAAAGAGTTTATCCAGAATAGGTTGCTTGCGGGAACTTATAACTTGCGGGTCAGAACTTGGCAACAAGTCCTGACCGATCCCCAGAATTTCTGAATGGATTGTCAAAGATTTGCATTGTTACAAGTCATGGCTGATCACCAAAAATTTAATACGAATTATGTTGCGACTTAGGAAGAAATTGTTCACAAGCCTAGCGGATCACTAGGACTTTCTTATGGATGAGCAAAGACTTGTCTAATGATAAGTTTCGGTAATTACCAGGACTTTAATATAAATTATAGTGCTGACTATGAAACAAATTGTTTACATTTTTTGCGGATTTCTAGGAGTTTCTGATGGATGAGTAAAGACTGTCTTGCCACAAGTTCTGAAAATCACTATGACTTTAATACAAATTGTGTAGTGACTTTAGAATAAATTGTTCACAAGCGCTAGCAGATCACACCAGGGCTTGAACAACATTTCACCATCAATCTACTTCAAAATTGGTTCAAATCAACTCCAAATTTGGTATGAACCCTTCTAATACCGATTCCAACATTTCTCAATTGTTAGATTCAACTCAAGTCTTTAAGAATTAATAAACCTGTAGGTATAAATGATGTCAGAAAGGTTAAACAAAAAGGAAGGTAGAGTCGAGAGATGACTCCCTGTCTTTAAGACAAAATTACTCCGTAGGTATGCTTTTACGGTAATGGACAATAGTCTTCCAAGATAAAACAACAACAATTAACAATACAAAACAAGTAAGGTTGATTCTAGCGAAGAAAATAAATATAGAACAGATTGCTGAAGAGGAGAGGATTTGAGTGTGTTTCTGTATATTCTCTGTATTTCGAACAGAACAGAAGAGTTTTCGTTCTCTTTTTTAAAACTGAACAGTAATGTTCAATTTATATGTGAAGGGGAGGGTCGTTGCAACGTTTCTGAAATCTTCCGAACCGTTGCAACGTTTCCGAAATCTTCCGAACCGTTGCAACGTTTCCGAAATCTTCAAGGACCAAAAAGAAAATTCCGAAAGACAGCCCACAGCCCGTGACCCAAGTCAAACGGGCGGCGGCGGCGGTGCGCCGTGGGGCTTAGCCCCGAACCCAAGCTCACCTAGGTCCTCCCTCTTCTAAACACATGGGTTACCCTTTGGGGTCTCAAACCCTTACTAAAAAATAAAGCTTATATAGTGTTCAATCCTTCCATCTTCTACCTATGTGAGAGATTTGTTATTTGGCCAAAACAATTTATCTTTCCATGTCTCAAACACCTTACTTGTGTACCAATATCTATTTCATCTCTTAACGAAATTTGACGATACTTGACACTAATATCATCTACTCATTTAGTAGATTAGGCATGTTCGAAGAAATGATATTTCCGACATGTGGGGCCCACGTGTTTAAGTCATTGATTATGAAAAAAACTCAATCCCACGTAATTAAATTTTCTTGCAAATATATACTCGGTGGTTGATGATCGCTTTCATTTTCACTTTTTGTTCTCATTCTTCCCCCTTTCCTCCTTCGTATTTTTTTCTTTTCATACTTCGTGGTTAAATTTAAATTGCTAACTGAATTATGTTACTCCACTATTGAATATAAAGTCGACAAAACTTGAGAACAATTTAATAGTATCAATTTTTTATTATTCAACAAAACTTATGAATAGTTATTCCATTTTTTCAGTTACGTAGCGCGAAGGTTAATTTTTACAAAATTTTCTTAAATGGGAACACAATATAAACTTTGCCTCAAATCATCCTATTTGAGCAAAAATCACCCGCAAAATAGCAATAAAACATTAAGTTCATTTAATTAATTAATTAAATACACTTACCGTTATGTCCTTAACCTTTCTCCACGTCTGCAATATATAATCCAAACACACTTTTGTCCTTTTTTATTCTCCGCAAACACATTTTTTCAAATTGATGTCTCTTTTCTTAAACATTAAGTCCATTTAATTTAATAAATTAATACACTTACCGTTATGTCCTTAACCTTTCTCCACGTGTGCAATATATAGTACTCCATTCACATTTTTGCCTTGTTTTTCTCTCCTCATTATTATAATCAAACACATTTTTCCACTTTTTTTTCCAACATACATTTTTCCAAATTATTGTCTTTATTTTTTCCTCTTTACTTTGCAACGGTAATCTCTTCAACAACCCCCCCTACCCCCCCCCCCCAAACACCACCACCCTAAGTGTATAGACTTATATATATAACTATATGGATGAACATCAGTCTACAAAATTTCCTCTATTTAATTATTTCCTCTTTTTTTGCATTTTATTGCTACACTTTTCTTGAAGTTTCCTCCTCCAACCTTTTCTCATTACTCTTCTCTTTTTTATATTTATATAGTTTCATTTATATCAGCATAACATATCAAAGTTTGTTAAAATTATTCATGGCTTTGCATAGACATCTTTTAGTGATTCTCTTAGTATGTTTAATCAGCTCTTGTTATTGTTATCAATTCTATGTTGGTGGAAGAGATGGTTGGGTTCCTAATCCATCTGAAAATTACAACAATTGGGCTGAAAGAATGAGATTCCAAGTCAATGACACTCTTTGTAAGTACCACTCACACGTCTTGAATTGTATAATCATATCATCTAAATAACGTTGTCATATTCATTACTAGAAACACGTGTATCTCTGATAAAATTTTCAACATAATCTATTAAAATTGTATGTGTCGAGAACAGTTAACGATCTTTTAATTGAAATTTTGGGATTTCTATGTCGTTTCGACTAATGTTATCGTAGGAAATTCGACCTTTCGTTAAAAATTTGGGATTTTTAATGTCATTCTGACTGACTTTTAGTAAGAATGTGACTTTTTGTGGAAATTTTGGACTTTATGATGCTGCTTTGACTAAAATGTTGGTCGGAAATTTGCATGTTTCTGGTAATGATTTTTATGTGTTACACCTTATTGGTTGTAATTTGGTTTGCTAAATCGACGTACAAAAAAGATTGTATTACACCTTATTGAATGTTAATTGTGTTTTATGTTTTGGTTTTGTGTTGTAGTGTTCAAGTACAAGAAAGGATCAAACTCAGTGTTAGTAGTGAACAGGGATGATTATGACAAGTGCAACACAAATAATCCAATCAAGAAATTTGATGATGGAAATTCAATTTTCAAGTTTGATCATTCTGGTCCTTTTAATTTCATTAGTGGAAATAAAAATGATTGTGAGAAAGGATCACAAAAATTGATTATTGTTGTTTTAGCTATTAGAACTCCTCCTACTAAACCACCCTCAACCCCGGGGAAATCTCCGGCGACATCTCCGGCGGTATCTCCCTCGGTGTCACCGGTAACATCTCCTGTGAGTCAAACACCTACATCATCATCCGGAAATTCTCCATCTCCGGCAACAACTCCGGCGGTACCTCCCTCGGTGTCACCGGCAACATCTCCTGTGAGTCAAACACCTACTTCATCACCCGGAAATTCTCCATCTCCGGCAACTTCTCCTGTGAGTCAAACACCTACTTCATCACCCGGAAATGCTCCAACTCCGTCAACTTCTCCTGTGAGTCAAACACCTACTTCATCACCCGGAAATGCTCCAACTCCGGCATCCGCAACATCTCCGGCGCAGGCAACGTCTCCGGCGACTTTATCACCTTCTTCATCACCATCAGGGGCAACAATTTCACCTTCTCCATCGAATGGCTCATCGTCGTCCCCGAGTTCATCGCCTCCGGGACCGCCGGGAAGTATTGCTCCGGCGGCTGGCGGCGGCGGAAACAGTCCGCCGGCGGATATTCAGTCACCTACTGGTTCAAAGAACTCGGCAGTAAAAGCATTTACTACTACTACAGCTGTTTTGGTGTCAATTATATTGACTATAATTATTTCTGCTTAGTGGAAAATAGAAAATAAAATAAAATTACTAGTAATAGTTTGTTTGTTTTTCTTTCTATTTTTGTGTTATTTGATTCTTGTTACATTGAATTGCTGGGAGGTTTTTTTTAGATATAAAAAAAATTACGGGGAGGTTTTAGATATACAAAAGAGTGTTTTTTCTTTATTTTTATCTTTTGTTGTTTTATGGCTGGCATGAAATTGATTTCATAAGAGTATATAATCAAGTTTTTGTTTTTGTTCTTGTTCTTGCTTGTCTCAATTTTTGTGATTTTTTTCGCTTCCTAGATTCAAAATGCATGAATTTTGATCAGTATTTTAAAATATATTTTTTCATCAAATTGATATTAAAAAATTGTTACTTATAGTACTTATCATATAATTTTTTAAATATATAAATTTAATATTAAATATTGAATTAATATAATCTAGTTTAGCCAAAATTGACTCTCGAAAAATGAAAAATATCATTTGAGACTTCAAATTTAAAAATGACAGTTTGCATTTAATTATACTCTTTATATAGAGGAGTAGTCTATTACTCCCTCAATTGAATTCGTATTTATTAAATTGATGTAAATATTTAGTGCGGATAAATATTTACTTAATTTGAATCGCTATGATTTTTTTTTTAAAATGAAGACTTAAACATGTTATAGAATTACGTAGTCGATAAGATTTTTGAAACTTGTGATTTTAAACTCAATATAACATTTATGTTATTATAAAAATAAAATGAAAATGCAGTCAACGAGATGCACGCATGTCGTCAACATAGCTTCGTGTATATGTTTTCTGAAGCTAGAACCAACCAATAGAATGAAATGAAATAATGTAAGCCTGAAAAGAATATTAAGAAAGCAATTGAACAAACAAGAGCACATAAGAGAAGAGCTAACTGGAGTAAGTCTAAAACGTCGAACGAAAGATATGAGAAGAGTGTTTGGAAGGTCAGATTGATTGACCTTTAAAGCTTGGGTTCTAGGTTAAATTTATATTGCTAACAAGAAGCTAACGTGCTTATGTGAACTACTGCATATAAATACTTTAACGAAAGTATAGTTATCAATGACTAATACTTTCTCGGGACTATAAAGTCAATTTTTTGTAAATATAAAAATATATCAATTTTTTAAAATAATTTTTTTTTTCTAATTATAAAAGTATATCAGTGTTATTGGAACGTATTAATAAGGATTAAGGAATAGTTAAAGGAGATATTTACTGTTAGATAACGTAATCAGATTACTATTTGCCAATTGGCACATTGTGATTAATGCTGGGTATAACCAGATAACTTTGAGCTTCGACAGTTTAACGTAAACTTAAACAGCAATTAAACGATGTTAGTAATTGTGTTTGATCGTCCTTCCTAAAGTTAACAGTGATTTACTACTCATGTAAATGGTCCTTATCAAGAAGGGGGATCTACAATTGTGTTTACGGATTAGGAAGAATTTAGTGTTTTTTGGTTAAATTTTATATTTGTGTTAAAAATTCACGTAATATGTATGAATAATTTAATCAAAATTAACTAAGCTATATTTTTTAGAATTTAAAACTCACAAACTAAGGCTTCTAGCTCCATTTCTGATATCACGAGTCGTAAATGAGCTACAACACTACTAGGGGTGGCAGATGGACCGTTTGGACTGAAGTTGGGCGGGTCAAGATGAGCTGAATCAATAGATGAGTCAATGCCCAATCCGTCCAAAACTTATATGGGCTAAGATGGGCAGGTCAAGATGGACTAAATGATGGGTCATAACCCAACTTGATCTATTACTTTTACAAATTTCAAACTTATATGATATTATTTTATTTTGTATGATATTTGATTTTTTCATATCTTTATTTTTAAAATAATAATGACATTTTAAAGATTTTTTTTTATTTTTTTATAAAAGTAAAATAAATATATAAAATAATGGGGTGGGAGGGCACGGGGTAGTGGGGTAAGAAAAGTTTCTCATCTTTTATAAAAATTTTGTATAAGTAAAATAAATATATAAAGTAAAAACTCTGGGGGGAGGGGGGGAGAGGGGGAGAGGGATGAGGTAAGCAAATTTTTCTCATATTTTTTATAAAAAATTTATAATAGTAAAATAAATATATAAAATAAAAAATTCGGTGGTGGGGTGGGAGGGGCGGGGGTTGGGTGATGGGGTACGAAAAAATTCTCATTTTTTAATAAAAAATTATATATAAATAAAATAAATATATAAAATAAAAACTTCGGGGGTGGTTTGGGAGGGCAAGGGGGTAAGAAAAAATTTATAAAAGTAAAAAAATATGAAATAAAAATTTGAGGAGGGGTAGGGAATGAGGTGGAGATAGGGATGACAATTGGGTGGGGCGGGTGCGGGTACCCCCTCCCCCGCACCCCTACCCGCCATAAAATTTTATACCCGCCACTCATGACGGGTATAATTTTCAACATCCATACCCGCCTAGGCGGGTATATTCCTAAATCCACACCCGCTCCACCACCCAAGTGGATATCCGTCACCTGCCAATACCCGCCTGTCATATTTTATAATCAATTCATTTGTGATCAATTATTGATCAACATGATCCCAAAAATTCAAATTCCAAAAATTATCCCAAAAAATTATGTCAATAGTCAATATTGTCACAGTTTCAATTTCTTTGGGAGAGAGGGAGGAGAATTCCGAATTTTTTCACCATCAGAATTCCCCATTTTTTTCACCTCTTCCCCCTTACAACAAAGAATCAAGAAACAAAATTTTCAAGAAAATCCAAAAATTATCCACCCAAATAGTTATATATTACAAATGTAGACAAAATTAAGATATTATTTCAGCTATATAAGCTAAAAAATTTCAACTTTTCCAATTGAACTCCACAAACCCAATAGGTAAAATTTAACAAATGCACAAAAATTGACCTCACCAAGACAACCCCAAAGCACATTAGCATCTCCTTTAAAGAAAAAGGCAGAGACGTCGAGGTGGTTTGTGAAAAAAAATTGTGATTTTTCCTTTAAAGAAAAAAACAGAGACTTCGAGAATGAGAGAGGGAGGAGAGATGGCGTGAAGGGGAACGAGAGAGAGGGAGACGTGAAGGCGTGAAGGATTGAAGAGGCGTAGGGTTTTGAGTTTTGTTGGAGAATGGAAGACTTGCCGTGACTTATGGGCTGAAGGCACGACTTATGGGCTGCTAATATTTTGGGCTTGGGGCGGGTATAAGGCGGGTGGGTAGGCAGGCGGGTAGGCGGTTGGATGCGGGACGGGTATGACTGCAGATCCACCACCTACCCGCTTACCCGTGACGGGTACATTTTCAATACCCATACCCGTCTACTACCCGTCAAAGTTATACCCATACCAGCCCAACTGGAACGGGTGCGGTGCGGAATCCGCAAAATTATACTCACCTGTCATTCCTAGGTGGAGAGGAGGTAACAAAAAAATTCATATTTTTTTTTTTTTTTTATAAAAGTAAAAAGAATATGAAATAGAAATTTGAGAATAGGGTAGGGCATGGGGATGGGGGGAGGGGATAGGTAATAAAAATTTCATATTTTTAATAATTCTTTTACAAAAGTAACAAAAAATAAGAAATAGAAATTTGAGGATGGGGTGGGGTGGAGGGGGGTAGGGCGGTAGGGGGGGGAGGTAAGAAAAAATTTCTTTTTTTTTATAAAAGTAAAAAAAATGAAATAGAAATTTGAGTATCGGGGTAGGACAATGGGGTGGGGGTGAGGGGGTAGGTGTGGGTAAGGGACGGGGGGGGGGGGGGGGGGGGGGGGGGGATAGGAAAAATATTCATATTTTTTTATAAAGGTAAAAAAAATATAAAATAGAAATTTGAGAAGGGCGGGAGGTGGGGGTAGATGGGGTATGTGGGGTAGAGGTTCGTAGGGGTGGTAGGGAGGTAGGGGTGGGGTGGAGTAGGCAAGGTAGGGGGCAGAGATGTGAGGGTGGTTCAGTGTTTGGGTGGGGATTGGTGTAGGGGAGGGGGTAGGGTGGATGGATAGTGTGGTGAGTGCTTGGGGTGCGTTGGTGCATTTTTATTGTTCCGAAATAATAAAGGAATTTTTAAAATAATTATCTATAAACAAAAAATTTAATCCAGAGTGGAGCTCTAATCGTTAAGATTGAACATTTTCATGGGTCAAGTTTGGACATCATCATGAGTTCATTTGAGTTGTTGATTTATGATGGGTCAACTTGGGCTAGCCCAAACCAACCCATCATCAAAATCACTCTTGTCCAAACCCATGAAACCTTCGGCGGTTTAGGCTGGTCATTTGGGTTTGGGCTAATTTTGTCACCCCTAAACACTACTCTTTACTTTTTGTTTTTGGCAAATGCTAATTAATACTTCCTAAATCTCAAACAACAGAATTTGGAGTACGGTAATCAAAACAATTAAATTTCAGCGTTCATTTAGCATAGATTCTTCAACTTTTTTAAAATTGAAAACTATATATTTGAGAATTATATAAAGAGGACTATAAATTAACATAGTTAATAATTGAAATATTTAAAAAAAAAAACAAATTGAAAAAATTATAATAAAAAAGGCATTGACAAATAATAACTTCACGTAAATTGGGACAAAAACATTGTCATTATGCATCACTTTGGTAAGTTACGCTATGTAAAAGACATGAAAATTGTGATAATTGCAATTAAAAACAAAATGGTAACGATAGCAAGACCATTGCTGCCTTCTTATTTTTGGAGTATTTAACGGGTTTATTTAATATGAGCTAAAGTATGAGTATTTTTTGTCTTCATTTAGCTTGTTGTCAATTTGTTTTTTATACATAACGTCACAATATTATTCTAATGGCTTAGTCATGTCTCATTATGTTCATCTAAACGCCAAAAAACAATCTAATAATAATTTTCTATGCTAAAGTATTTTTTAGAAAATAAAAAGTTGAGCAAATTATTTGCAAAAAGAAATAAATTACTACCTACTTTTGTCATGGTGTACACATTTTATATAAGTTGCCATATGCCAAGCACTTTCTGATCAAAGAGAATCAAATTCTCTACTTCATTCCTTTAGGTAAGAATATTTTTAAAAATAAACAAAACTAATACAAAATGAATATAAGGGAACCCTAGAGCGGGCTCACTCGAATATATTATATGTGATTCGAAATTATAGTGCTAGTTCTGCTCCTTCGGAAAAGAAAAAGTACGAATATATTATAATTATAGTAAAGGATAGATGAGGAATAAAATCGTAAAATTGACTCTTCATTTTGTTCTTGACCAATGATGAACCACCTGAAATTCCTTAATTAATCTTTAACCCGAAAAAGAAAATTAGATTTTCTTATCAAAGAACTTTAGAAGTAAAGAAACGCATATGTCGCGTATTTAACTCAATGAGTTCTACTTTTAATTGATAGAATATACACAGTATATTCTTCTGATAGTATTAGAAATATTGTACATGTGTAATTATGGTAGTAGTCTTGTATTAGAAAAATGCATATTCGATTTTCGTAATTATAGGCTAGGTTTACTGTTGTATACCATGTATATAAACCCTTTACATTAATGAAAATAATCAAGAAATTATTCTCTTTCATGGTATCAGCAGTCTAGGGCAAACTTTTCCTTCTCCAAAAATAATACTCCTTCCACCGCCCTACTCGAAAACCTAATTCTCGGTCGTCGGCCGTACCCCAACATCCCTTCAATTTTTTCCGAATCTCTAATTCTCTTCTTGTTCTTCCATCATGTATACCACAAAGAATACCTTTCATCATGCCTTTGCATTCTCCAATATCAAGAACAACATTCTTATCGTTCTTGAGATGAAAAACATCTAATAAGCGATGTGGGCAGAACTATTTAAAATTCACGCACGATCTAATAGAGTCCTCTATCACATTGTCAATCTGGAAAAAGGCAAGGAGAAGGTGTCTTCCACAGATGATGAAATCGAGTTGTGGGCAACTCTTGATGTTACGGTCCTCCAATGGATCTATTCCACCATCTCTACGGACCTCTTACATACAATTATCGAACCCGACGCAATGACAATGAAAGCTTGGAATAGGTTGTGTGATATATTCTAAGATAACAAAAATTCTCGTGCCGTAACCCTTGAGCAGGAATTCTCTCATATAAATATGGAGGATTTTCTTAATGTCTCAACCTATAGTCAAAGGCTCAAGGAGTTGTTGGATCAACTTAAGAACGTTGACGCGCCCGTCACAAACGATCGTCTCGTTCTTTAGGTGGTTGCATGCCTCTCCGGGGCGTATAATGGAGTTGGCACTCTTCTTCGTCAAAGCAATCCTCTCCCGCCATTCTACCAAGCACGTTCTATGCTCACATTAGAAGAAGCAGGGTTGGCTAAAAAGGCAGCAACCAGATCTAATTCCGCCATGATGGTGGTCACGTCACGCGCACCGATGACCCTCAATCCTTCTCATAAAATTCTAGTCAAAACTGTAACAATGGTGGTGGTAAAAAGGGCCAAAATCAGAAAAATGGTGGCAAAAATCGTGGTTGCGGTGGTGGCAACGGTGGCAGTCGCGGCGGTGGTGGCAGTCGCGGAGGATGGGGTGGTGGCAGTGGCCAGCAGGGGCCTGGGCCGCAGCACCACTGGTCGCAGCCTTGGGCCAGTGGACAGCGGCCGTAGGGCTAGGCCGGTGGGCAGTGGCCCACTCCACCTTATCAGGCCTTTCCAGCGAACTATTAGGCCAGGCCCAATGGCCTTCAACAGACTGGGGCTCGGCATAATGGGGACTGGCAGCAGCCTGGCCTGCTTGGGCCTCGGCCCCAACATGCCTTCGCTATTACGGACCCAACAACTGCCCCGACTCCTATGGATATCGAGGCAGCGATGCACACATTTGAATTAAATCCTTCAGATGCAAATTGGTACATGGACACCGGTGTCACTTCTCATATGACGTCCGCGCCATGTAATCTCTCGTCTTATTTCAATTTGAGCAAAAATCGTGGCATAATTAATGGTAATGGTAATTCAGTATCAATTCGTGGTTATGGTCACACCAATTTATCTCACCCGAACCCACCTTTAGCCTTAAAAAATTTCCTTCATGCTCCTCAATTAATTAAAAAATTGGTGTCTGTTCGAAATTTTACAAATGATAACTAGGTTTCTGTTGACTTTGACCCTTTTGGATTTCTGTGAAGGATTTCACGACGGGGATACCTCTAATGGGATGTGATAGTTGAGGCAAGCTCTATCTCATCACTACCACCACCACCGCTAAACAAGCAACATCGTCAACGTTTGCCGCTTTAGCACCTTCATTATGACATGCACGTTTGGGTCATCCGAGAGCGTCTGTTCTTTCCTTCCTTAAAAGCAATAATTTTATTGAGTGTAATAGTACGCGTAGTACTAATGTTTGTCCTTCTTGTCCGCTTGGGAAATATGTTAAATTACCGTTTGTTGCCTCAAATTCTAGTACTTTGTTGCAATTTGATATTATTCATAGTGATTTGTGGACATCTCCCGTTTTGAGCTCTCTGGGCCACCATTATTATGTGTTATTTTTGGATGATTATTCTAATTTTTTGTGGACCTTTTCATTATCTAAAAAGTCTCTAAGTTTATTCCACATTCCTATCATTTAGAGCATTCATCCGTACTCACTTTGAACGGAAAATTAAGAACATTCAATGTGATAATGGAAGGAAATTTGATAATGGGTCGTTTCGAGAATTTTGTAAGTTTAATGGTATTTCTTTTCGATTTTCTTGTCCATATATGTCCTCATAAAATGGAAAAGGCGAAATAAAAATTCGCTCTATTAATAATATTATTTGGATTTTACTAGCTCATGCGTCATTACCACCTTCATTTTGGCATCATGCATTACAAATGACTACTTACCTTCTTAACATACTCCCTATCAAAGGATTAGCATACCAATCATCACTCAAAATTCTTTATAAAAAATACCCATAGTATTCTCATCTTAGGGTGTTTATGTTATCCTCTTTTCCCCTCCTCTACTATCAACAAACTTCAAACCCGCTCCATCGTGTGTGTGTTTTTGGGTTACCCGTCTAATCGTCGTGGTTACAAATATTATGATTTATCCTTTAATAAAATCATCATTAGTCGTCATGTCATTTTTTATGAAACCCAATTTCCGTTTGCCAAGTTGCATAATCCCGTCTCCAATCATTATAATTTTTTGGATGACGAGCTTTCCCCGTATGTGGTCCATCATTTGGCCCAGCCCACATCTCGGCTTTTAGACCAGCAGCCACCGGTAGGCCCACTGCCTGCAAGCCTAAATACTCATCCTCTCACTCTGCCAACAGTCCCACTGCCTACTGGCCCAAATGTCACACACCCGAGTCCAATTCTGCCATCGACCCACTGCCTGCTGGACCATTGCCTGCTGGCCCATCCAGCCCCTCTCTCGGTCCATTCCCACTGCCTACTGGCCTAACCCGTGACCTCCGTCTCAGTCCAGTCAGTTCCGACATCACTACACCGACCTAGGTTCGGCCCACTTCTATTCCGAGTGAAGGGCATGTTACTCGTAGCCAACGGGGTATCTTTAAACCAAAATGACATTTTAATCTCAATTCTAATGTCACTAAATCACCCCTACCATGTAACCCCGTGTCTGCCCTTCGTGACCAGAATTGGAAAATGGTCATGAATGATGAATATAATGCTCTTATTGAAAATAAGACGTGGGAGATGGAGCCTCGTCCGCCTGGTGTCAATGTGATTCGTTCTATGTGGATTTTTACTCATAAGGAAAAATCTGATGGTAGTTTTGAGAGGCATAAGGCCCGTCTTGTAGGTGGTGGCAAAACTCAACAGATTGGCGTGGATTGTGGAGAGACATTTAGTCCGGTGATCAAACCGGCAATTATTCGCATTATTCTCAGTCTGGCTCTCTCAAAAGCATGGCCCATCCATCAGCTGGCTTACATGACGAACTCAAGGAAACTATATACATGCATCATCCATTGGGTTTCGGGGACCCCGATCATCCAAACCCTGTGTGCTTGCTTAGGAAGTCCTTATATGGGCTCAAACAAGCTCCTCGGGCCTGGTATAAAAGGTTTGCACATTATGTGTCTACTCTTAGGTTTTCTCATAGCATGTTTGATCATTCTCTATTCATATACCATCGCGGTTCTTCTCTGGCATACATCATGTTATATGTGGATGACATTATATTGACTACTTCTTTTGATAAACTGTGCAAGTCTATCATATCTCTTCTCAGCTCCGAATTCGCTATGAAAAACTTGAGACCTTTGAGTTATTTTTTGGGTATTGCTGTAACTCGTCATGCAAGAGGTCTATTTTTGTCCTAGAGGAAGTATGCAATAGAGATTATTGAACGGGCTGACATGTAATACTGTAAGTCATCTCCTACTCTGGTTGACACTAAACTGAAGCTGAGTACTAATTCTAGCACACCTTACGGGGATCCCTCCCACTATCATAGTCTTGCGGGGGCTCTTCAGTATCTTACGTTTACGAGGCTTGATATTACTTATGCAGTGCAGCAGGTATGTTTATTTATGCATGATCCGAGGGAAAAACATATGCACGCTCTCAAATGCATTGTGTGTTACATTCAGGGCACTCTTGATTATAGTTTACACTTATATCCATCATCGGTATCTATTCTCATGTATTATACAAATGCTGATTGGGGTGGATGTCCAGATACCAGACGCTCGACATCTGATTATTGTATATTTCTTGGTAATAACTTGGTCTCTTTGTCGACTAAATGCTAGGCTATTTTATCGTGTTCTAGCGCAAAGGTCGAATATCAAGCGGTAGCCAATGTAGTGTCTGATTCCTGTTGGTTGCGTAACCTCATCTTAGAGCTTCACTTTCCTATTCAGAAAGCTACCTTGGTCTACTGCGATAATGTTAGTGCGATATATCTCTCTGGAATCTTGTCCAACATCAGCACACTAAACATATCGAGATGGATATTCACTTTGTTCACGAAAAGGTAGCTCGTGGACAAGTACGTGTCTTGCATGTCCCTTCACGGTATCAAATTGCTGACGTCTTTACTAAGGGCCTTCCTTTAGTTCTGTTTGAAGATTTTAGGGACAGTCTTAGCATACGACAACCGCTCGCTATGACTGCAGGGGTGTGATAGAATATACACAATATATTCTTATGATATTATTAGAGATTTTGTACATGTGTAATTATGGTCATAGTCTTGTATTAGCAAAATGTATATTTGATTTCCGTAATTATAGGCTAGGTTTATTATTGTATATCATGTATATAAATAATTGACATTAATGAAAATAATCAAGAGATTATTCTCTTTCATTAATGTTTATAGCTTTGAATTAATTTTATTTAAAAAAGGGTTCAAATTTAATATTTATTAAAATATTAGTAAAGTTCAAATATATATTATGATTCATGTCGAAAATATCGTGTTAGCAGAAATCCGTTGTCGATGCGTTAAATTAACCCGATAACACCGCTTGCTAAAACTTTTAATAGGAATAGTAAGAAAATAAGAAGGTAAAGAAGTGTCATATTTTTTTTTCTTTTGCTTCTCATATGGAGTTGATATTCATTTTAAGGTTCGACTAAGTTTAATTTTGCATCCCGTGTGAGTCGAAATCGCTTTCTATTTAAGACGATCTTATTCTTAGACTTCAAAACCGAAACTTAAGATTAAAAGTACAAGAATACTTACGAACACCACGACCTTTGGTGTTCCGATATCTTAAACAAAACAAATTCCTAATTTGAACTTCACTTAAGCTCTAGAACTAACCATTCATTATTAAGTTATAGTACTATTGAGATAAGAATGGTGGATGTATCAATCAATGAATTGGACCTTTCAAATTGCAATATTGAAACTTTGAGACTCTATTGTCCAATTGACAACTGAGGGGCCACAAGTGTGAACGTCAAACACTTTACTTTTATAGGTGTACATAGCTTATTGATTATTCAACTTAGCCAAATAATTGAAATTCTCAATATTAATAATTAGGAGTACATCCGTTTCGTATAAGAATTTATTTCATTCCTGTGCTCAATATATAAAGATAATCTAAAATAGAAAAAATTTAAATCTCAAAATTATACACAAGATAAGATGTAATTACGTAATTAAAGAACAATAACTAAGGTCTTCTAATTCTAACTTTTATCGTTTGCATGGATTTCTGCTTGTATTAGGTTCTTGGCATGGCATAAGTTGTTTCATATTTAAAATTAGTGAATTCATAATGAATGTAATTTAAAATATATATAAGTTATAAGTTTCTTTTTACATATGTCCACATAGTTCAAGTTGAAAACAATTAATTCTCAGTTGAATTCATTTGCATCCGTTAGCACATCGGTGTGAATAAATGTTCACAGCTATGTGTACTATTATATGATCATTTTTTTAATATATTTAAAAAAGAATAACATCTTCATATAGTAATTTTAATTTTTTTCATTTTATATATTTAATGTTGTATTTAATAACTACAAAAACTCCATGACTTACAGAAACACATAGACTTCAATCATAACAAATTGAAATTCGATCGTATATTTGAAGTTGTTTCGAAGTGGATAGACGTGAAAAATTGATGTGCTATTGACAATATTATCATGAACAATTTCTATATTTGGTGAGACGAATATCCATGAATTAAACTTTTACATACGACTTTGGACGTTGATGGTCCATTTCATGCCATAAGTAAAATTATCTTTTAGCGTGTTATTAAGGTAAATCGTGGCACAACAATTTAATTACTTACTACAATATCTCAAGTTCTCTCTGTATCAAGTCTCAATTGAATTTTTAGTACTAATTTTTGTTGGAAATTTGCCTTTGGCGGGAGTTGCGACCGACCAACTTTAACGGCTTAAACACTAGTGTAACGTATGTTGGAGAATCTGGTTCTTCACACATGCATGATCTACTAAGTACGTAGATAACCGTAGGGCCAAGAATCGTCAAATTTCATTGAGAAATGAAAGAGATATTGGTTCACGAAGTAAGGTGTTTGAAGCATGGAAAGTGTGGTATTGTGTGTAATTCTCCCTCATCGGTAGAGGAAGAAAGAATTGTTGTGTATATAAGATTCGAAATTGGTTTGGGGTTTGGGACCCCAAGGGGTATCCCATGTGTTTAAAGGAGGGAGGACCTAGATGTGCTTCGGTTCGAGGAAAGACCACACGCGCGCCGCCGCCGCCGGCTCCGGGCTCCGGGCTGTGGGTCTTCTGATATTATCTTTTTGGGCCAGAAAACTTAGCCAGAAGTACAGTTTGATCCCGAAGTTTCAGATATACGTTTGGACCGAATTCTTTCGGATGTGCGGTTTGGTCCCCGAAGTTTCAAGATGTACAAGTGTTTGGTCCCCGAAGTTTCCGAAATCGAATTTCGACGGTCAAAAACGAAATGCCAAGCACTCAATTCAGCCATTTATTTTGGCTGAATTACTCCTCCTATAATGGCCAAAACAGTTGGTCTTTCTCCCATTTATGTTGGTGACTTTACTACCTCCATAATGGCCATTATTTGGCTATTATGGAGGCTTTTCAGCGAAAAATGACCCCTCCCTCTCCTATATAAACACCCCATTACACCATTGTTGAGAACTAACAAGAAGCTAAAAGAAACAGTAGAGGCAACACACGAAAATACACAAGCAAAAATTTCTTCTTCCTACAACTTCCAAGCATCATTTCGTTACTCAATATTCTTCACGGTAGCTCTTGAGTTTCCTTTGCTCAAGGGTTCCATTCTTTGTTTTATCTTGGGAGACAAATTGTCCGGGACGTATAAAGGATACATACGGGGCAATATTGTCTTAAGGACAGAGTGCTACACTCGACTCAGCAAAAACCAATTTAGATTTTTCCGTCTTCTATAAAACTGGAATTTCCAGTTTTTACTTGTGTAACTATTGTAATTTTCAGATTCCATGTTGAATTATTGAATCTTTGTTTATCCTTTCGAATACTTGTAATAGTTAAATACTTCCCGTACTGCTTTATAAAGTACCATAGAGCAAAGCTCCCAACAATTTTGTGTAAATAGACAAAAGTTATCAATTATCATTCAACGTTTGGACGCATTACTGCACAAAAAATTAGGAGAAAAAAAAGTTTACGTTTGAACCAACTCACACATGTGGCCTTAATTAAGTCTAAAAAAAAAGTACTTAAAAAGAATTTATCAAAAGTTTGTTGCAACGCTAAGTTTTACAATTTTAGTAAACTGAAAAACTATACTTCACATGTGTGGTTTTTCCTTCAAAAATGCACTTCTCGGTTTTAATAGAATTCCCTGATATTAGTGTTTGGTTAAATAATTTTCTTTTAAAAAGATTGAAATAATATTTCAACACTTCTTTAAAACAGACGCCAAATTTCTAAACTTGTTATAAGCACAAGTATGTGAGAAGGAGATACTAGTAACTCGTAAGGCATTTTACGCAATGACAGATTCAAAATTTAAGCTAGCAGCCAAGTTTAGCTTTTAAGATTTTTAGTTCAGGATAAAATTATGTGTTGTCGAAGATATTAACGTATATTATCAAATATACTCCATATATTTTGTAATATTTAGTGTTGTAAAATTATGGTAGATATATGATTCTTATTGTATTAGGATTCCGTATTGTACACATTATATATATTTGTATTAATGACAAAGACTCCCCAAGGAAGATTAATATAATTTTACATGTTATCAAGAGCCAAACTCTAAAAACCCTAGTCTTCTTTCTTCCAGTGCCGCCGACCCCCCCCCCCCCCTTACCTACTCGGCCGATGGCACACACACAAACAAAAAGTTTCTCGTGTTTTCTAGCCACCATATCTCCTCCCACTTCTCCTAATGCTTCTGCCTCCTCCACGGTCGTCATCGACAACCCCCTCCCTCCTCCACCTCTTCTTTCCATCCGGCGTTCACCGTCACAAATATCAAGAATTTTGTTCCCTTAATTCTTGATCAGGAGGATGGTCAATATTCTGTGTGGGTTGAATTGTTTTATATTCACGCATGCACGTACAACGTGCTTGACCATTTTGACGACTTTGTCCCTCGCCCTCTCGACATCCCAGACATGATAGGCTTGGACACCCAGGAGCTCATGTGTTTAATTTTCTTAGAAGCAATAATTTTATTCGTTGTAATAAAGGGAAACTTGCCCACAATTGTGTTTCTTGTCAGTTAGGCAAACATGTTCGCCTTTCTTTTAAGTCGTCTTTTAGTGTTACGTTTGCTCCGTTTGATATTGTTCATGCTGATTTATGGACATCTCTCATTACTAGCTCTCTGGGTCATAAATATTATCTAGTCTTATTAGATGATTACTCTCACTTTATTTGGATTTACCCACTAAAGTTCAAGTCGGAAGTTTTTGCCAAATTTCTTGAATTTCGCATTTTTATCAAAACGCAATTTGAAAAAGCCATCAAATCTTTTCAATGTGATAATGGTCGTGAATTTAATAATTTCATGTTTCACAAATTTGCAAAAATAATGGCATTGTCTTTCGGTTTTAGTGTCCTCACACCTCTCCTCAAAATGGCAAAGCAGAACGAATCATTCGCACCATAAATAACATGGTTCGTACTTTCCTATTTCATGCCTCTTTCCTCCCTCTTTTTGGGTTTATGCAGTCAAAATGGTAAAATACGTCCTAAATATTTTACCTACTAGTACTCTTCATAACATAACCCCGACCGAAATATTATACCGTCGGATTCCTTCCTATGATCACCTTCGAATTTTCGGCTGCCTTTGTTATCCAAACCTTGCGTCCACCGTCCCTCATAACTTAGCACCCCGAACCACTCCATGTGTCTTCGTAAGTTTCCCGTCTAATCATAGGGGTTATTTGTTCTACGACTTATCCACTCATCAAATTCATGTCTCTCATCACGTTACGTTTGACAAGATGATTTTTTCTTTTGCAAATATTCAAAAAATTTGAAACACTTACTATACCTTTTTAGACGAGTTCGACACCTCCCCTGTCATATTTCGCGAACTGCGTTAGTCCACCACCACCACCGCTCTCCAGTCACCGCCACTGCCACCCGTTGCCACTACCAGCGGTCACTCCACCAGGCCTCTGTCATCACCGACTGCCACCCCTAATGTCAGCAATCAGTCAGTATCCCCCCTAACCCGTCTCGGTATCGCCTCTTCGTCCCACCGTCAAACTCCACCAAAACCCTCAGTGTCACCGCCACCTAACACTGTCCTTCATGTCACCCAACCCTACCCCTGCACTGTACCGGCACCCCGAACCCCACATAATATCTAAACCCAGACCCAAACTGGCCCGTCACAACCCAGTCATAGCCATCCCAACCTCCTTCGTCGCCGGATCCGGCTTCACCCAGTTCCCTGATCACACCCATCACATCTCGGTCACCCGTCACCAGCACCCCTTCCACACACTCCATCGACCAACCCTCACTCACACCAAACACTGCCTCTGCCACATATACTACTGACCCGACACCGACTACCCATCAAAATACCCATCCACCCACTGCCCCACACACCCAACGGAAACCCGTGCACAATACGGGATTTTCAAGCCCAAAGTCCAGTTTAACTTATCCACACAAACCATTTCCCCAATTCCCCAAATTGGAATGCGGCCATGTATGAGGAATTTAATTTTTTAACGAAATAACACACTTGGGATTTAGTTCATATACCGAAGGGGGTGAATGTGATCCGTTGCATATGGCGTTTTCATCATAAATACAAAGACAGTGGTAATCTAGATAGATATAAGGCGAGACTTGATGTGAAGAATGTATTTCTACATAGGGGTTTGAAAGAAACTGTCTACATGCACCAGACGCCTGGTTTTGTCCATCTATCGGCCCCTCAGTATGTATGTCATCTCCGTAAGTCACTTTATGAATTGAAATAGGCCCCTAGAGCGTGGTATGATCGTTTTGCACAGTATATTATGCAGATTGGTTTTGTTGTATGCAACAAGTGTGATAATTCTCTATTTATTTTTCATAGAGTTAGTAGCATTGCTTATTTGTTGTTATAAGTGGATGACATTGTGCTTACTGCCTCATCTGATTTGTTGAAAAATGAGATCATTGCATTGCTTAAAACCGAATTTGCTATGAATGACTTAGGGAAGTTGAGTTACTTTTTGGGGATATCAGTGATCAGATCTGCATATACTATGTTTTTGTGTCAGCGCAAGTATGCAGATGAGATAATATACAAGGCTAAAATAGCGAACTGCGAGATAATGTCCACTCCGGTTGACTCCAAATCAAAGCTTAGTGTTGTTGATGGTGATCCAGTGTCCGATCCCACCCTTTACAGGAGTCTTGCAGGTGCACTACAGTATCTTACTTTCACCAGGCCTGATATTGCTTATGTTGTTTAGTAGGTATGCTTATTCATGCATGCCCCAGAGAGCCTCATCTTACTAATCTTAAGCACATCATTCGATACGTTAAGGGCACACTTGATCATGGATTGCATCTATACCTCTCAGCCCAACTAGATTGTTATCATATACGGATGTTGATTGGGCAGGCTATCCGGACACGTGACGCTCCACCTCCGGCTACTGTGTGTTCTTAGGGAATAATCTCATTTCTTGGTCTGCCAAGAGGCAAACCACCTTATCCCATTCGAGTGCAGAAACAAAGTATAGAGGCATTGCAAATATTGTTGCTGAGATCTGCTGGCTCCGAAATCTTCTTTTGGAGCTCCAGTGTCCCCTGCGTAAGACATCTTTAGTTTACTGTGGTAACATATCCGCCATATATTTATCTTATAATCCGATTCAACATCAGCGAACCAAGCACATTGAGATGGATATACACTTTGTTCGTGAGAATGTTGCTATCGGTCATGTTAAGGTGTTGCATGTGCCTTCTTCGTATCAGTATGCGTATATCTTCACGAAAGGTCTTCCTAGACATCTATTCCTCGACTTCAGATCCAGTCTTAGCGTCCGGTCTCCTCCCGCTCCGACTGAGGGGGTGTATTAACGTATATTATCAAATATACTCCATATATTTTGTAATATTTAGTGTTGTATAATTATAGTAGATATATGCTCTTTATTGTATTAGGATTCCACATTATACACACTATATATATTTGTATTAATGAAAAAGACTCTCAAAGGAAGATTAATACAATCTTACAGAAGAGTTGTATCCGACGCTGAGTTTAGAATTAAATTCTTGAGAAGACAAAAAAGAAAGGCATATAGCATACACTTGGCACCATTTAGCTGGTTAGTGTATACATTTTGGCAACAAAAAGGTCCCTACCAAAAGGAAAAATAGAAATCGTATTATCAATTCATGTATATATTACTTGAGCATTACTTCGAATATTCATATATCTTTTATGTGCCAAAAAGAGAATATTAATTAATATATAAACAGTACAAGCAGCCTGGAACCTACTGATAGAATAGAATAGAATAGAATAAAATAAAATAAAATAAAGAACCAAAGTCTAAGATGCTAACAAAAATATCCATATCAATTGTTTTTCGTACCTTATTTGAATTGGCAACGTGTTCCAGTGGATATGTATGTTCTTGTGGGATGTTGACTGTTGTTATCATATAGGAGTAATAGTTTCCCCAGCAAGCTTCTGGTCAAACTTTCAATTTCTTGATGTCGGCAAAATTGTTTTTTCTATTGAAAATTTTTCTTTATGAGTTTATGTTATGCGATGGATGGGTGTAAAAATCTTTTGCACTACAAGTTGATGTTAATATATAACAATAGATAAATAATTGTTTTTTGATTTCTTGCTCCATGATCGATACATGTAAAGAAAAGTGTAACTATATAATAAGTATGTAATGTCCTATCCTGTAAAACCTACCTATAAAAAAAATTAAGAACCAGAAAGCCGATTAAATAACTATTCTATAATTGATTCTTGTTACCGAGTCGAGCCAGTTTGGCAGATATCGAATTCTAGAAGAGTTTACGAGCGATCAGTCTTTCTATCTTTTAAGTTGCACGTTCAAGACAATGCTTTTATTTGGACTCGACTATTCTGTCAAGGATTTCTCCCTCTGCGTCTGATGCTATTGATGGATCTACTCCCATTGACTCTTTTTGAGTAAGATCAGTCGGCGATAAGCTCACATTATTCCCAAAACTTAAACACGAGATTGTAATAAAAGAAAAGAATACCCGACTAATCTGATTTATACCGCAACAACTAACTTTTTTGTCAAACTTAGTATGATATTCTAGAAAATAGAATAATAAGTTAACCAATTAAAAAAGGGCAGCCCGGTGCACTAAGTTCCCGCTATGCATGGGGTCCGGGGAAGGACCGGACCACAAGGGTCTATTGTACATTGTCTTACATTGCATTTCTGCACGAAATCGTTTCCACGGCTTGAACACATGACCCCTGCATTATAAATAACGTAAAAATTGATATCAATGTATATGCATTAATCTCATTAATTAATTATTTCCATTTTTGGTGGGGCGTGTAATAGCGATTGCGACTATGAATGATGAGCGGGTTAGCACAATGCCGGAGCTAATAATTCCAATTAATCCACCATTTTCCCTTTGGAAATACTACCAACTCCAATAATTTTGGCGCTATTTATATTTGGAAAGTAAATCTTTTTTCGTTTGACAACAACTTTATCTAGAATTTAATAGTATTTTGAAATTATAAAATACTTATTTTTGTGTGACATAATTTCCTTTTAGGTTGTCCCCAAAGAAGAACATACATTTTTATGATCAAATTTCAAAATCTCTTTCTTTTTAAAATTTGCGTAGTCAAACATCGTCACATATGATGAAACGGATATAATAATTCTTTCTTTTGTTTTTTTCATTACTCAATTCGTGACCAATTTACGGTACTGTCTTTAAAAAATCGTCATTGTCATGGAATTCAAAATTTACGGAGTTTCACTTGTGATTTTAAAACTCAATGACAATGGCTCCTCAATTACGTGAGCTTCAACATGGCTATTTTCTAAGAGAACGTTACTTATTTGGCCGCTCGGCCAAAAATATTCAAGTAATTGAACGGTATGCCCTTTAAATGGACTGGTCTTTAATTTTTTTCCCCCCTTCAATTGGGCTAGTCGTTAACTTTTCCCTTTTAAAATTGAACTTATGCCTATAAGAGCATAAGTTCTTTATATAAATTGTGGATATTATGATGCATAACTTATGCCCAAAAACATAAGTTTAATTTTGAAGGGAAAAAATTAAATACCAATACAAAATAGGGAAAAAGTGCAAATGACCCAAAAATATTTTAGATCTGTTATCCAATATATTATTTGTATATTGTTACATCTTCAGGTTAGTGGGAGGTTATTTTGTCAATTTCCTATTTTTAATTTTACCCGAAGATGTTGAACCAGCCCACGCCTGAAATTTGGGCCATCTGCTGACCCAATAACTTATTTTGAGCCAATTCTGGGCCTTCTTTTGCTGGAAAATCCTGCCGGGTTCTTGGGCTGATCCATCAGGCCAGTTGCTACCATTATCATACGGGCAATTTGGGGTGGTCTTTAGTTTTTGCCCATGAAATTGAAAATTCTTATTTTTGTTTTTTGGCCTAAAAAATTGTGGGTCAAGATATAATTTTGATTGGCAAAGTAGAGTTTGTTTTCACGCACAAGACAATCGAGTTTTCCTTGAAGCAAACTTTGAGATTCTACTATGTGAATTCAAATTATGTATTACGAATTCTTTTTTAATTTTTAACCGAGTCAAGTTTGAATCCCGAACCTCAAAATATTTTGGATTACTTTTTTAAAGCAAATTAAAAATTAAAGAACAGTGGCTTTGAAGGACAATCCGCACAGAACTTGTTATCATCACTGGTGTCAAATTTTTCAAAAAAAAATTCCAATCCACACCGTTGGCATTTTTGAAGAACGAGAGAAATATAGCCAAACATTATGGAATGCCTCACACTCACACACCATAATATAGGAATGTCTTATTTTTTTTAATTTGTTCATAAAAGAATGGCTGTAGCTTCAGCAGCCCCATTAGCGGCAATGAACGGAGCTATGAAAATGGTTACAATGTCACAAGAAACCAAGTCCTTAATCGTCGACCTATGCCGCCATTTCTACAACCAGGGTTGGGTTTCCGGCACTGGCGGCATTAGAGTTCATAACGACTCAATTCCTAAAACTCAACAACAAAAATTCGTCATGTCCCCTTCAGGCAAGTACCTACATACTCTCTTCGTTCTATAATAAGTGGTGGAAGAGGATATGTATGTGTTGTGTTCAAATGGGTCTGTGTTATCTGTGCCATCGGCCAAACCTTACCAGCATAAGTCTTTCAAGTGTTCTGATTGTGCTCCTTTGTTTAAAGGTAAAATTGGTCCCGTTCATAATTCCGATGGTGCTTTAAGCAGCATTCGAAATGTCAAGATGTCTGCAAAAGCGGGTGGTCTTGCTTCAAACGGTAACATTGAGCCATTAAGGGTAAGCATTTGAAATTTATGATTTTGATTTAAGCTTCATATGCATATAATTAAGCTCTCATGGCATGCCTGCATAGTGATTTTTATAGTTTGGTGCAGCGCTGCATCGTTTTGGATATTGAAGGAACCACAACGCCCATCTCATTTGTTACGGATGTTCTTTTTCCTTATGCTTGTGATAATGTGGGGAGACATTTGGATGCAACATATGATTCAGCAGAAACCCAGGAGGATATTAAGCTACTAAGAGCTCAAGTAAGCTAACTTGCTGATATGATTGCTTTTAGAAGAGACTTCATGCTAGGTTGATCTCGAGTTGCTCTTTTAATAGCTCAAGTTGAGCTGAGTAGCTCGTTTACACCCCTACCTCTTCTATATGGTCATGATTCATTACATATATTATTACACATCCATTAGATTGGTACAGTCCATTTGAATTTTCCACTTGCAAGAAAAGAAATGATTTTCATAAATACAGTCAAAACTCTCTATAATTTTCATTCGTTATAACAACATTTCACTATAACGGCCTGATTTTCTCCGGAATTGATTTTTCATGTTATATTTTACTTCTCTATAACAACATTCTACCTATAACAACAATGACATTCATTATGGCGGTAAACTCTTTGTAAAATACCTCTCTATAACAACCATATTCAAATATTGTGTAATACTATTTTGTAAGAAGTATATTATGTATAAAAATAAAATATTAAAATATTTATGATAATCATCATTAATGTCACGTACATAGTAAATTTCAAGTACGAATATCTAAGAGAGAAAAAAACCACATAGTAATTTGGTTTAGTCTTGACTATTTCCAAAATCACCTATTTTCAAAACATATGGTCCTTAGATTTTAATTCTTTATCAGTATGGTACAACTAGTTATGAATTTATTAGTATTTTATTAGTCTTTTTAATTTTTAATTAATGAGATTTTAAAATTAACAAGTATATTGTTTTTTTATAACATAAAAAGGACAGAAAAATGATTGTTTGCGTACTTTTGTTTATAACTGCTAAATGAGATTTAAACATCAAATGTCAGTATACATACATAGCAGCACCCCACTATAACAACCATGAAATCTTCGGACAAACGATGTCATTATAAAGAAGTTTGACTGTACTAACTAGCACACGATCTTGCATTTTACACTCACAACAAGATTCACTGTATAGGGGGCAGAGTGTTGTGCGACAAAAATGTGCCACCAAAACTTAAAGGCAAGTTCTATAGGGGGCGGTTAGACCGACTATGTTGTATGGGGCGGAGCGTTGGCCAGTCAAGACTTCGCACATACAAAAGATGAAAGTTGCGGAGATAAGGATGCTGAGATGGATGTGTGGGCATACAAGGAGATAAGATTAGAAATGATGATATCCGGGAGAAAGTGGGAGTGACCTCGGTGGATGATAAGATGCGGGAAGCGAGGTTGAGATGGTTTGGACATGTGCAGAGGAGAGACACAAATGCCCAGTGCGGATGTGTGAGAGGTTGTCTATGAACGGGTTCAGGAAGGGTAGAGGTAGGCCGAAGAAGTATTGTGGAGAGGTGATTAGACGGGATATGACGCAGGTGCAACTTACTGAGAACATGACCTTAGATAGGGGGTTGTGGAGGACACGAATTAGGGTAGAAGAGTAGTAGGTACTCGAGTGTAGTCCTACTTATGCTTATAAATTGATAGTTGTAGTGTTATTACTGTAGGTCCGATTAGTCTATCACACTTATAGACACATTATTGCTTTATAATCCACTGTAGTTTGATTTCTGCTACTATGTGTTCTTTAGTGTATTTTGTTTAGCTTATTTAGTTGTGTTAGCTACTGCTCCCTTTTGTTCGAATGCACTTTATAATGCTTTAATTCCTTATTTGAGTCCAACCGCTTCTTTTGCTTTACTTTTTACTCTTGTTTTACTCTTGCTTTGTTTTGATTGTCTTGCTTGTGATAATGCTTTGTCTTGAGCCGATGGTCTCCCGGAAACAACCGCTCTAACTACCAAGGTGGAGGTAAGGTCTGTGTACACTCTACCCTCCCCAGACCCCACGGTGTGGGATTTCACTGGGTATGTTGTTGTTGTAACAAGATTCACTGTATAATGTTATACAATCAAACCTCTCTATAATAACGTTGTTTGTCCTGATATTTTTGGCTTCTATAGCGAAATACTGTTATAGAGAACATATAATATAATATAACATGAAAGATCGGTTCCACAGTAAACATGGTTATCATAGTGAAATGTAGTTATAGCTTGTCTGACCGTGCATATATCTAACAATAAAGCTATGTTGAATGTTCTTTGCCTTTCTGAATTCAATTATACTAGAAAAGAACAATGATGAACGGGTATCTCTTAAGCTCATTTGGGTAGTAGACATGGTTGAATAACGGGGGCATTGAGGAAGGAGTGGTACTGCTGTCGATGAACTTCAATACTTTCAAGATTAGGAATTCCATTCTTTGAATCAAAGGCCAGCATTAGACTTGCATTCAAGTTTTCTTTTTACTTGAAAGTACACATAAAACTAAGATATGTTTTTTAAGAAGTAGAATCCTCAACTCAGCTAGTGTTTTTTTTTGTGACTGGTAACATTTCAACTCAGCTAGTGTTCTGGATCTTATCTTTATTTATTGTATCCATTATTACGTAAAAGTACTGTGCTGTCCCTTTTTCACCAAAACATGATTCAACATTTGTCACTTAAAAGCTGTAATCAATAATTTTGTACTATGTTGTAGGCCAACTTAATTTTTCTTCCTTAACATTCTTCTTTCAGGTACAAGAAGACTTGGAAAATGGTGTTGCCGGTGCTGTGCCTATCCCCTTTAATGATGCTGGGAAAGAGGAGGTAATTGCAGCTTTGATAACAAATGTTGAGGCAATGATTAAAGCTGACCGAAAAATTACTGCCTTAAAGGAGTTACAGGTGAGGAGATCGGTGGTGAAGTTATTTTGCCCTCATCCCGTCCAATTTTTTTATGGTTCCAGTTTCAGGAGATGTGCCTTACAATTTGTGCTTGGCTTCATATTCTATTACTCAGGGGCATATGTGGCAAACTGGTTTTCAAAATAATGAGTTAGAGGGAGTTGTTTTTGATGATGTGCCGCAAGCTCTTGAGAGATGGGCTGCTTTAGGCATCAAGGTTCTTCTCATTTTTTGTTGTTACTGCACTTGTGTGTTTCTCTTTTTTAATGAGCTCTAGTTTTATAAAACTGTAGTTGCAAATGAAGACTTAATGTTGGATTATGATCAAAAGAATTTCTCTTTATCCCTTATAAAAAAATGAATTTCTTTTATCACTAACAACTTCAGCCTAAATCACATGGAAAGAATGTTGTCTCAAAAGACCTACAAATCCTTGGAATCAATGTAGTGTTAGCTAAAGATAGGGCAAATGGAAGAAAAAGATCCATGTAGGTAATAACTACTAGTTGAGGATAGGTTTTATACTTATTAGAAAATGTCTAATATTAAGTTATTATTACTACTTTGTATAAATATGTATGTACATCTTGATCGGACTAGAATCAAGAGAAAAAGAAAGAATCAGAATTGATCGATAGATTTCTTGAAATAAACGAAAGGAAACGAACGATGAATCATAAATCATGGATCAACTAAACCCTCTAATATATATATATATATATATATATATATATATACTTTTATCTTATTTGGTATAATGATGATATTAGTTGAGCTTAAATGAAGAAGTGGGAATTCATATGGCTGATTATAACTTGTTTGGAACTGAGGCATCGTACTTGTTGTATTAACCACTTCAGCCTGTTGCATTAAGTGCATTTTTCTTCTTCATTATCCTGACAAGGTGTATTACAAAGTCTATAACCTCTTATATTCATCTGCTGGCCAAAGTAACTAGTTGTTTTGTCCCTAAGGTGTACATATACTCAAGTGGCAGCAGATTGGCACAAAGGCTTTTGTTTGGTTACACAAACTACGGGGACCTGAGAAAATATCTCTGTGGATTTTTTGATACAGCAGTAGGGTAAATTTCTACCTTTCATCAGGCCGCATCTCTGATTTTGAAATGTTATCCTGGTCTCTCTTGTCATTTTAAGTAATTCAAATTACTTCTACTTGTTTTGTAGGAATAAGAAAGAAACAAAAAGTTACCATGAAATTACAGCATCCTTGGGAGTAGATCACCCATCTGAGATTTTGTTCATGACTGACGTCTATCAAGAAGCCATAGCTGCAAAGGCAGCAGGTAAAATTCTGGTTGTTTTATACAAAAACTACTCTGTTTCTGAGTTTCAACCTATTGCCCTTGCTACCATTAAAACAAATAGTTGCACAAGTTTTATTCCATGTTATATAAGTGCTAAATCAAAATAGTCTGATGATGAAAGATGTGCATACTATCATAGTTTTTTTTTTAGTTTCCCACCTGTGTCCAGTACTCGCTTTGGGGCTCGACAAGGTTGAATTAGCGCCGGGGTAAAGCAATCCCTATGAAAGACGATTTGTTCCTCGGAATCGAACCCGAGACCTCTAGTTAAGGATGGAGGGGTACTAGCCACCCCTCCACAACCTTTGATGGTGCATACTGTCAATAGTAAATAATTAAGACTGTTTGTTTTCTCAATATGTGAATGTATAAAACTTGTTTTTATTTAAAAATTAATAAATATAAACTTCAAATAAAATACTAAATCAACCTAATACTATATCAAAAAAGTAAAAAAATATATTATATAGCGGTTAGTTGTGATTGTGGGTGCCAATTAGGGATGGTATTAGTTGATGGCGGTGGTTGTTGTTGTGGATAGTGGCGGTGGTTGTTGTTGTGGATAGTGGCGATGGTGGCTAGCAGTAAGCGCATAAACGATGGTTGTTAATGGTGGTAGATGGTGGTGACGATTGATAATTGTGGTGGATTATATGATAGCTAATGGTCGGGGTGAATGACGACTGTGGTTGGCGATATATAGTGGTGATTGTCGGTAGTGATTGGTGGTTGGTGTGATGATTGTAAATGTTGCTCCCTCCTGTTTTCGTTGAAGATCAACTAATACCCTCCTTAGGCAAATGGCTTGACAAGCTGCTGCCCCATACTCAGCTTCTGAGGTTGGCGGTGCTACTGTAGCTTGCTTCTTTGAACTCCAAGTGATCACTCCTGAATCTAGAGTGAAAACATTTGCTGAAACACTATGTCTATCTATGTTGCTCGGACTCTCCAAAAATGTTGCCGCACCTGTGTCGGATTCTCCAAAAACGCTCTACTTTTGGAGAATCCCACATGCATCCGTCGACATTTTTGAAGAGTCTGAGCAGCATAGATGTCTATCATTCAACGAACTTGCCCAATCACTGTCCGTGTACTCACACAATCTGAAATTAGAAGTCTTTGAGTACCAAATGCCATACTCCAAGGTTCCAATAATGTACCGTAAGATCCTCTTTGCTGATCCATAATGAACATTTGAAGGTTGTTGCATAAACATGGAAATAACACCAGCGGAAAATGCATATCGGTTCTAGTGTGAGTTAAATATATTAGACCTCCAACCAAGCTTCTAAACCTCCTTGCATCTGTTAACTCTTCTACATCTTCCTGCTGCAATTTTTCATTAATATTCATGGGTGTTGTTGCAGGCTTGCAATTAAGCATGCCAAACTTATTGAGAAGTCCTGGCGTATGTGAAATAAAAATTCTATCTTCAATTTAATGGACTACAAGACCAAGGAAATAATGCAATAAACCCATAAACGCCATCTCAATCTCGTTCATCATTTGAGACTTAAAACTAATCCACAAGAAAGTTAGAGGAACTAGTATAAATAATATCATTAACATAAAGAAAAATGATGATGAAAATATTTTTTACATTTTCCGGGTACAAGTTGGGCTTGGGCTTGTGCTTGTTCTCACTTTATTTACCCTTTTTGTTGAAAATGGCTATCAATCCGGCTATACCAAGCTCTAGGGGCTTGCTTCATTCTATACACCTTTGTCTTATTGCCCTCCTCTATAAAACCTTTTGGTTATGCTACATAAACATCCTCTTGTAAATCTCCATTAAAAATGCGGACTTGACATCAAATTTAGTTGGCCAAGTCATACTATTTCAAATCGACCCATTGGATAAGGTTTCTTCAAAATCAACACCATATTGTTGCACATAACATTTTGCTACAAGACGAGCCTTGTGCTTCTGTAAGCTTTCATCTGCGACAAACTTTGTCTCGAATACCAATTAAAGCCAATTGCATTTTTGCCTTCCGGTAGAGCTGCCATCCTCCATGACTTTCGTTGTAGTCTTAGTTCAACCCCATATTGATACAACATATGCAGTTGATGCGCCATAACCTCGGATGCTAGTGCAAGTGATGCATACCTTTTTGGAGTACAAAATGTTCGATTCCCAATAATTTGTCGAGTAATCAAACGATACCACTTAAGGTAATTGTCATCATATCGAGGGAGCCTTTCTGCAAACGAGGCTTCACAATTATGGTTTGCACGATCATTCCAGACAAGTATGTGGCTTGCATGTCTAGTCGACGACGGACATGCATATAATGTTTGTCCTCAAAATTGCAAGGAACAAGATGTATTGACGCATTCCGATTTTTCTGAGGACCCTGTTAGGCTGATGCATCTCCACTACGTCCTAACATAGTAGTGGCACCATGCACACCAAAAATATTCTCTTGATTGACAATAATCTGCAAGATTTTCCATCACATTTTGAGTATATGGCTCCCAAACAAATTCTTCATGCACAAGGTTATCTGACTGATCTTGAAAAAATGAGAACACATATTAGAATGTATTCGTCTAACAAAGCTGAATGTTCCATCTACATGTGTATGGGGCCTTTGGGAGCCCATTCGAGAAGGTAATAGCACCATCTCTAGCCAGAAGTTGATCAGGATAAACCATCTTCAGTGTCTCCCACCTGTAGAAAACCACATAACTGATTCTTCTTAGGTCGAGTAGCGTGACACAAGCAGTGCCCCAACTATACGTGCCAATTTGGCTGATGTCATCGAGCTGCATCAAATACATCAACTTAAACTTACTATCTGATGTGTTAGGAAACCATGTACCTCCGATCATCAACATCATGTAACACCTAGAAAGTTGACGCACAACTACCTCATATGTATCATCATCGATCGCACCGAATGCCTCCACATGATTGGCCAGTGCACTAATCTCAAGCCTACTTTCATCTAAATATTCATTGTGCAACCTAATACCAAGCAACACTATCACAATTATCCTGTCACTCATCTTCCGTCCTTGTACTATTAATGCCCAGGACCGGTCTTCCCTTTACCGGTAATCCATAAAGAATAGCAACATCTTGTAGCGTAAAAGTGGCTTCTTTAATCCTCAAGTGAAAAGTATACGTCTCTGGGCCCCATCTCTCAACAAAAGTTGTAATATGTGCGTGGTCTAACCGTATACGTTCTACTCGATAGATCCCATAAAATCTTGTATTAATTAATATTTGCAGGATATGTGGATGTATGTATGGGTCGGAAGATGCAGAACCCATACATCTTCCGACCTATTCATCCACGTGTCCTCAAATATTAATTAATGCATGATTTTACGGGGTCTAGCAAGTAGAACGTATACAGTTAGACCACATACTTATTGCAGCTCTTGTTCAGAAATGGCACCCAGAGACGCATATTTTTCGCTTGAGAATTGAAGAGGCCACTATTATGCTTCTATTCTTTATGGATTGCCGGTAGAGAAAAGACCAGTACTGGAAATTTATAGTGTAAGGACAGAAGAGAAATGACTGCATAATTGCGAGGGAGTTGCTTGATTTTAGGCCGCTCAATGACAATTTAGATGGAAGTAGGCTTGTGATTAGTGTACTGGCCAATCATATGGAGACATTCAATACAGATGAGGTAGTTGTGCATAACTTTCTAGGTGTTACTTGATGTTGAGGATCGGGGGTGCATTGTTTCCTAACACACCAGGAAGTATGGTTAATTTGATGCAACTCGATGACATCAGCCAAATTGGCACGTATAATTGGGGCAGTGCTTGTGTCGCGCTTCCCGACCTAAGAAGAATTAGTTATGTGGTTTTCTACATGTGGGAGACACTGAAGATTGTTCTTCCTGATCGATTTCTGGGTAGAGATGGTGTAATTACCTTCTCGAATGATCTCACAAAGCCCCATACACATGTAGATGGAGTATTCAACTTAGTTGGACGCATACAGACTAATATGTGTTGTTTTTTCAAAAGATCATTCAGATTTACAGTTTGTTTGGGAATCATATACTCCAGATGTGATGGAAATCATGCAGATTATTGTTGATCAGGATAATATTTTTGGTGTCACTGCTATGTTGAGATGCATCAGCCCAATAGGGTCCCAGAAAATGCGTCAATACATCTTGTTCCTTGCAATTTAGAGGACAAACATTATATGCATGTCCGTCGTGGCAGACAAAATACTGATTGGACTAGACATCGTGCAAGCCACATACTCTTCTAGAATGATCGTGCAAACCATAATTGTGAAGCCTCGTTTGCAGAAGGGCTCATTTGATATGATGACAATTACCTTAAGTGGTATCGTATGATTACTCGACAAATTATTGGGAATAGAACATTTTGTATTCCAAAAAGGTACGCAATACTTGCACTAGCATCCGACGTTATGGCGCGTCAGCTATATATGTTGTATCAATATGGGATTGAACTGTCATGAGAGATGGCAGCTCTACCAGAAGGCAAAAATGCAATTGGCTTGAAGTGGTATTCAAGACAAAGTTTGTTGCAGATGGAAGCACAAGGCTCGCCTTGTAGCAAAATGTTATGCGCAACCATATGGTGCTGATTTTGAAGAAACCTTTTATCCGATGGCTCAGTTTGAAACGATTGTTCTAGTCTTGGCTGCACAATGATCAATTTGGTGTCAAGTCTGCGTTTCTCAATGGAGATTTACATGAGGGTGCTTATATAGCACAACCAGAAGGTTCATAAAGGAGGGCGAACACAAAGGTGTAAAAACATAAGGCATTATATGGATGGAAGCAAGCCGTATAGCATGATTGATAACTACTTTCAACAAAAGGGGTACGTGAAAAGTGATCACTTGGAGCTCAAAGAAGCAAGCTACAGTAGCACCATCAACCGCTGAAGCTGAGTAAGTGGCAGCAGCTTGTCAAGTCATTTGCCTAAGGAGGGTATTAGCTGATCTTAACAAAAACAGGAAGGAGCAACAGAGATATTTTTTGTCAACAATCTTTATGACAAAGAGCCCAACATATCACAGCAGGAAGCATATTGATATATGTTATCATTTCATTCGTGATCTGGTAGCAAAGAAGATATCCATTGCATTAGGGCTTTGTCAAAAGAGAGGTTCCGTTATTTTAAAGATTTACTTTGTGTATGCAACTTTGAATCAAGGGAGGATGTAAGAGACTGTTTCAAAAGTCTGACCAAGAAACATGGAGTAGGGCTTTGTATTATGCCAAGGTTTTTAGAGTTTGTTTTCATGATTTTAGTTAGATATGCTGCTAATAATTAGCTTAGTATGTTATTATTGGAGCTAAATTTTTGTTGTTTTGTAAGCCTATACAATTGGCACTTGAGTGGTTCGTTTTATTTTAGAAATCTATCAAGTAATAAAGTTGTGCTTTATTTGGTTCTTCTCTGTTTCTTATTACTTCTTCCTCAACAATTTTAGTATCAGAGCAGGCAAATGTCTCGAAATCAAATCTCACCACCACCCATTATTAAAAAGAATTTCCATGTACTGGCTCATGAAAAAAAGTCAGGCCCGCACGTGCTAAGTAAATAAAAGTGTGTTTTCTAACGACTTGAGTTTTTAAATGAGATGATCACACACTTCAATATCAAGTTGTGGTGATAACTAAGTGTTCATTTGAACTTATTTCTGCTACAAGCTTGTATCAGATATTTCATACAATACTTCTTCAGTATGTATATATTTCATTGAAATTTCTAACCCCTTTTCTTCATTCAGGTTTGGAAGTGATAATATCTGTCAGGCCTGGGAATGGACCTCTTCCAGATAATCATGGATTTAGGACAATCAAGTCCTTTTCAGAGATCTAAAGATGGAATATGCTGCCCTGTGACATTTTTCCCATCCCCCCCCCCCCCCCACCACATTATACTTTTTAATTAAAAAGAAAAAGACAACAGTTCTCTCAAGTGCATAATTGTATATGTGATTACTGTTAATTTACCGGTCTTTCACTCAACCGCGCTCTATAGGGATCATTGAATTAATAGAAATGAAGAGGTTCGTATACGAAATGTCACAAAATAATACTGAGGGGTGAAAACTGGTCCTTCCATGAAAATGAACATTAATTATGGGAAAAAAGATGGCCTTTTTCGAACCCAAAGTGTGGTTAAGTGCAGGAGGGGGGGACAGAGGGGTGCGAGGAGTTTTAGTTGAACCCTGTTCGTTGAAATTATACCATGTAAATAAATTAAAATGAATGTTTTTGCGTATATGTATATGTATATATATATATATATATTGTTGAATCCTTTGGCATAAGATTGCTTTTTTGAATTCCTAGCTCCGCGCCTCCGCCATTGGTTAATTGCACTAATGTTCTAATGTTTCACTTTAGAGTTGTTTAAAAAGAGAAGCAAACAACTTAAATTTTTTTATCTCGATGATTGACATGTTAGCAACAAAATATTGGAATTTATATTGCCCTGCACTGTGTTCACATACCTTTTTTTGTACTTGGTAGTTGCTAAATGACCAAATCTTACATATATAACATGTGGTTGTATTTTAAATAGGACCATTAAAATTAGCCTCCATGCAAAGGACTTATACACCTATCATTATTTTTCTAGAGTTTGAATAACTATGGTCAGTATTATTTTAAAATAACTGATCGAGGTGACCCACTAAATCAACTTAGCTCAAATAAGTGAGAAATTTTATTGTTGCATGCACATATTGAATTTGAATATCAATTTCTTGAATCTTTTTAAAACAATAACAGTTACTTATTTAGAACATACACAAGCAGAGTACTATAAATCATAAATGTATTGATTAAAATATAAAACATAGTCAGAATTAAGTCTTTCTGACTTCCAAATAGTAATATTACTCCTATCATTCTTGCTGGTAACGAAGAGAATAGTAACATTTAACGGTACCCCAACATTGTTAATGGCGTAGATGTTTCTCGATGTATCATAAATAAACGCATACTGACAAAAGTGATGCTCAGATACATATCTCTAAGTCTGGTGCACGAAACATTACACATTCACGCAAGGTCCAAGAAAGGGCCGCACCCCAAAAGGGTGTGATGTAGATGACAAATCTCTAAGCAAATGTCAAAATTTGAAACTACACTAACAAAACCAAACATGTATGGCTACTCTTTCTGTAACTATCCCGGACCGACCTCTACCAGCTACATTATGAGTTTATCCCTACTCTACGACACCAAAAAAAAAATGAAAGAAAAAGGAATAACCTAAAATGTTTACTACTAACGACTTTAAATGTATCCTAGAGCATATATGTGTATCCCGCGACTAGAAGTGGCACCATTACCAAAGCAACCCAATGCCAGTTGCGAGCTAATGTAGATAAGCACTAGATAAGTTGAGAGCTAATGTAGATTCATATAATATGAAACTGAAAGAGACAGTAATATAGCCTATTTGGCCAAGCTTTCAAAACATGTGCTTATTTTATCCAAAGTGTTTGGCCCAGTGGCCAATACATTAGGATATTGTTGTCTGAGGTTCCGTGTTCGAGTCCTCTGATCAGCGAGAGTAGAACTGTGTTCCCAAAAAAAAATCCCTCCATACGCGTAGGGCCAAGCGGTGTATACTAATCCGTAGGGCCAGGCCGGAGGTGGGGTTTTCTGGGGTATGGGGCCGTAATGCGGTGGGACCAGTCACTTTAAAAAGTTTACCCTACCTTAGTTTCAGTCCTCCGGGGCATAGTCTAGTGGCAAAGCCTGAGCGCTAAAAGGCGCTCTGGCATGGGGCAGCGTGGGTTCGATTCCCCGCAAGCACGAAGAAACTCTGCATGTTGGGGAATTTGACCTTGTCTCATTGATCAGTTGTACGCTCCCAGAAAACTGGCCACTGGAGCACATCCCGCGATTTACCCGGTGGTGGGGTGCTGAAGGACCGGTCCCATCATCTCCAGGACGTCTGGGTAATACCAGTAGTCAGGCGCAAGCCTGGAAACCTGGATTATAAAAAAAAAAAAAATTGTTTTTCCCATTGTCATCTTTCAGCTGTTTGCTATTCTTCTCCTTTTCAACTTTCTCCTTTAGAGAAGCATCAAGTTTTGCGGTAGACAGAGGCTCTTGCTTCGGTGGGTCTGCATTAGTGCTCGGTGCAACTTCTATCTGTGACACAATGGGACCCTCTGATAACACCAGAGGCTTCTCATCACAGTTCCTCATCCTGCCATCCCGGCTCAACTGCCTAATGTCAAGCCACGTCAAAATTCTCCTCTCGTAATCATCCCTAAAAGGCTTATCAACACTCCAGAGAGACATGAATTTCTCAACCTATTAAAGGCCAAAACAATTGTTAACACAGACATGGAAAGCAAAAAAATTTGCATCTAAAGATGGTAAAGGATCTAGTATACCTCCGTCATTGAAAGTTCTTTAAGGGCTTCAATATCCTTCTTATCCGCACACGGTTTGGCTGTCTGTAACATCGTAGTGTTTTTGTAGAAAGGAGAATTCTGAAAAAAATTGAACAACATACTTATAAAATATCAATTGCAAAGCTCGTGATAGAACGATATACAATTCAAAAGACACTTGTAAGCTCGTGATCACACAAATGTTTAACTTAATTAGATACCTTCTTCTCTATAAAGTTTCTCATAATGGTTGGGCAGTACTCATGAAATGTTTATCTAAAATCACAAAAGAAATCTATCTAATTGCTGAGAAAGAACTTGGAGGAAATAAATTCCAAATAAAATAGTTTCGGAAGGCAGATAAAAGAAGTTCAGATCAAACTCCTACATTACAAAACAGAAACTATTAGTAAGTGAACAATACACAAAAAGCAGATCCGATCAAAATCGATGAAGTCCATATCTCAACTACATTTCAGCTGGCATCTGAAAAAATGGTTACTGGGATGTTGCATGACTAATAAATCCATCGACCGCTCACCAAGGTAACAAATGAAATGTGAACAGACCATAACATAAACCATAATCTCTTTTTAGTGATACGATATTTCATAGCCTGTTTGGACAAGCTTTTGTGAAGTCAAAAGTGCTTATTTTTTTAAAAAATAATTTATTTTAGAGAGTTGAGGTGTTTGGCCACGCTTTTATGAAAAAAGTGTTTTTAGTAGTAGCAGAAGCTATTTTTCAAAAGTTGAAAAAAGTAATTTTTCCCGCCTAATATAGGCAAAAGTGTTTTTTCAAATTGATTAGTCAAACACAAATTGCTACTCTCCAAAAGTACTTTTTCGAAAAACACTTTTTAAAATAAGAAGTTTTAAAAAAGTTGTCCAAACAGACTATCGGTATAAAAGGAAAGCAGAAAAGCATACCCCTTCATCACGTTGTTTTCTCAATTCCAGAATATGTCCATAAGTGCTTTCTCTCTTCTGTACTATTTCCTTCAATTCCTCATCCAATAACTTGATCTGCTTGGTTACGTCATCGATGTGATCATCGAGTATCTTAAGCTTGGCCTTTACCACATGTTGCTCCTTATGGACTCCATCCAAGTCAACACTCATAAGCTACAGTGCATGAAATATTTGAGAGTCTTAGTTGTGAGGAGATAGTAAATAATAATGTGATCTCTCTAATAACTTAAATTTTTAAATGAAATGGTCACACACTTCAACATGGTAATAAAGCAGGCGGAGGACATATTGAGAATATAGTTAAGTAAATAACAATGTGCTCTCAGAAGTTTACTTCCGTAAAAGTAAGTGAATAAAGTTCAGACCCTTACTTTGACCTGGTTTTGAATTGATTCCTTGTCACCTTTTGATTCCACAATATCCGCTCTTTTAGCTGCAATTTCATTAACGTCTTCCCTTGTTCCTTCAAGTTGCTTGATTTCCCTGATAATTTGCTTTTCTTCGTTCAGAGGAATGCTTTCATGTTGAATGCGGTACTGCAGACTTTTGATCTAATGAATTTCCAAAGTAAGAAAAATATTATGACCATCGTGTGCTTTTCAATTACTTAGCTTGATGAAGGTAAGCAGAAGCGGTAAAGAAAACAAATCCAACAAACTTAAAAAGCTAAAGAACCAGAAAGGGGGAAATAGAAACTAAAGCTTACAAGATTGTTAAGCTCCTCCTCGGATGAACAAAGATGATAACCCCTCTCTCCGCCAGTATTCTTAGCACCACGGAGCTCGCCTAAGGCATCCTGCAGTGGTTATATAACTGCTGATTTTCAGCACTTAGAGATTTCTTTTGCTCAATGAGCTGCGATCTATCTGCCTGCAACCACGGATTTATTTATTTTACAATACCCTCTCTAAAGAAGAGTTCAGGCGAACCTGCAGCTTACTTAAAAGGACACCGTGAAAAGCAATATATAACATGCTATATTCATTGGCGTTAAGGCAAAATTAAGGTGCAGTATTAAAAACCATTGATATTGAAAAGTGATTAAATATTAAAGACACTTAGACCTCATTTGTTTGTTTTAAGATTAAGTCGTCTAATTCTGAATATTAAGATGTTAGTATTAATATCTGAATACTAAATGGAGTAACTAAGAATATTTGTTTTTTCAACATCTGAAGGTATAAAATTTGTCTTTATTTAAAATTTAATAAATATAAAATCCAATAAAATACTAACTGAGTGGAATCATGCAAGGAGCAACTCTTCAAATTTGGCTATAGGAAAAAGAGAGAACCGGGCTGCCTGACTTGAACAAAGCTATTCTTGTCGTAGCCTCAAAACCATTTTCGCTATGTTTGTTGCATTTTTCGATTTCCTTTTTCCTTTAGGTGTAAAAGCACTAAGCAGAAGGAAGCACAGCGAAACTACTACAACCAACAATAAGTGACAAACATATTGAGTTCTTTCAGTCTTCAGCAAAAAGAAGATATCGGTAAACTCACCCTTCTGGCCTTCAATTTTTCAATAATCTGTGATCTTGCTTTGTTCTTTTTCTGTAGCTCGATTTCAGCCTGTTCAAATTTGGACTTCAGCTTTTGGTCTTCAAATCTCCGATCGCCTTTCTTTAGGCCATTCATCAACTGCATTCTCCCGGAGGCCGAATTTTGTGGGATCATTAAGTCCTCCTACGTTATTCTTTTTCCCATTTTCTTTTGGAATGTTACACTGTTCGACACCGGTTTCAATTGGAACATGTGCTAACTGAGATTCCACAGCTATACCCATGATTTCTCTTGAGTAAGAACCAGAAATTGCCTTCAACTATCTCCGATCCTGGAGTACATAGAACATATTAAAAAAAAAGAAGGACAGCCTGGTGCACTAAGCTCCCGCTATGCGCGGGGTCCGAGGAAGGGCCGGACCACAAGGGTCTGTTGTACGCAGTATTACCTTGCATAACATAGAACATATTAATTACGAAATAATATCAGAATAATAACGGGTCCAGGATATAAGAATTGATGGACTAAAAGAGCAACATGAGCAGAACGTATATGAGTTACAGAATCAGTTCACACTGAATTTTCTGGTCAAAAAATCAAATAGTTGATACTTAATTCATGTGGAAGACTTGTAAATGACTAATATTGTGATGTGAAATTCAGAAAAAAAAGTAAGAAGGCCTCATTCAACTAGCATGTGTCCAAAGAATCTTAGTGACCAGTGGCCGAGCCACCCTTATCCAAGGGGTGTTTCGCTTCGCTGGAAAGTGACACTGTGTAGCTAGGTAAAAAGAAATTATGCATATATACTATATTTTGAATCCCCTTGACTTCTTTGTGTGTTTACTTCTTTATATTTTTACTCCTCTTACGGAAAATCTCAGCTCCGTCACGGTTAGCAACCCATGATCCAAATATACAACTACCTAAAATAACTATGTGATATAAACAAAAATTGGATAGACCTTTATGTTAGACCTGCTCTAGAATATCAAAGAAGCTATGACACATTCTTTGTTTTCTTCAACTCTATGGCACGTTCAACATAACAAAACTCGAAGAGCTCAGTAATACAAATAAATTGATACAACACCAACATATCCTAAAGCGCGAAAAAATACCTTCACATAAACAAAGAGATTGGAAAAGGACAAAGATAATTTCATAAACCCATACTGAATGAGCAGTGACGGAGCCAGCATTGTGATTATGGGTTCGACAAAACCAGTAGCTTAGGCTCTTGTACTTTCGTCTAAAATTTTATTTAATATATATAAATAATCTATTCAGAAATTCATAAGCAAAAAGAACTGTCGTTCAGAACCCTTAAATTAAAAATTTTGGCTCCGCCTCTGTTAACAAGTAAAAGAATAGTACTCCCACGAATCCATATCCGAAATAGCAAGTAAAGATCAGATTCTTTTAATAAAGACAACGTGCTTGGATACTAATACATGTATCTGCACATAAGAGATACAGAAGAATCATCCATATCAATCAAGTAGCGCACATGCATTACAATAAATAAGTTTAAATAGTCAATACTAATTCAAATACTGCTATGCCTCAATCCCATACTAGTTGGGGTCAGTCAACTATGCAAATCCTCTAAACCCATCAGCTTTATTTACGCCGTTTCATTCAACTACTCAATAATTTATCTTCTCGCACAAATTAGTGAAAACCACCAACAATAATCAGACATCAAAAATCACAAAGATTAAATTTTTAAAGAAAAAATTCCCCTGAATTCAAGACAACGTGCATTGAATACGACTACATGTAACTGAATCATCGCTAATACATAGAAATCAAGAATCACACATGCAATAATGCAAACAAATGCAGAAGGCAATAAAAGACAAGTTCAAATTGCAATTACTTTTTTCGTGATTACTAATTCCACGGGTAGGTACAGGGTAATTCTGTCTACAAATTGCCGTTACTAATACAAGTAACGCTACACCTCAATCCCAAACTAGTCAGGGTCAGTCAACTTTACAAATTCTCTACACCCATCAGCTTTATTTGCATCGTTTCATTCAACTACTCAATAATAATCAGACATCAAATATCACAAAAGATCAAATTTATATTGAAAAAATTCCCTTGAATTCAATTGGAAAATAAAATCCATACCTCAATTTTTAGAAAATTTAATGACAAAAGGGACGAGCAAAACATTAAAGGATTGAGATCAGTACGGGACTAAAAAGATAGCTCGGTGCACTAAACTCTCGCTATGTTTAAGTTCGAGGAAGGACCGAACCATAAAAATACAACTAAATTGTTGAAAAAACATGAATACCAGTAATAGATAAAAGTTGGACACGGAAGATTTCTGTTTGTCTTGAGAATGGTGAGACGGAAATAGCTAAATAGATTTTTTCAGTTAAATAAGATGGAAAAGGAGTTATGGAGGTTTGACACTTTGTAGTCTGTCTCGTAATAGGAATGGGATTTCAGCCCCCCCCCCCCCCCCCAAACAATATGCTCTTAGTTCTCTATTATATTATCATGGTATATAAATATATTGAGATGTTATCATAGAAAATTAATTCGATCATTCTTTCTTTATGATACCATCATGTTATATAAATATATTGAATATACTGAAATGATATCATACTCGAGTAATTAATTTAGGCAAGTTGAATAAGAAACCAAATTAGTTTAGGAAGGGCATGGAGCGGATAATTATTTAATTTTTTAGGAGTATTTGGTGTTGTTTCCCCTAAAAAGAAGAGGATCAACATTTTGTTGTTTAGTTTAATTATCTAATCTAAATTCATGTCGCGTGAAATGATTGGGCATAATAGGAATTGGGCGATCAATTTTTTTTTTGGTTTGGTTTAACCATGTAATCCAATCTATATCGTGTGGGATGCATGTACTCAAATTTAAAGGGAATTGGTATTCTGTCAAAAAAGAAATTTAACATGTACAATTAAAGATGTAGGAATATTATTTTTCTATTTACTAAGATTGAGAGGAAATACTATGAAAATGTGTTATCTATTCTTTAAAGAATACACTTATTCATTGTGAAAATGTGTCATTCAATCTTAAAAGGCACGTCACTTTTTTGAAAAGGTATATTAGTTATTTTCTACCCCTTATAAATTTCCAGCACTTGAAAAAAAAAATTCAGCAATACAAAAAGTTACTGCAACATAAAATTCTGCATTCTTGCCTCTTCCTTTTTACTAAAGCAGCCAAGAAATTAAAAGGTTCTACTGAACTTCTATTTGAGTATACATTCGAAAATTTTTAAATGATTTATTGTACCTTGGAAGTAGAACGTTACTTTGCTATTTGCACCGAAGTAGCGACTGAAATCTATTTTGAAGACAATATCATCTAAAGCGTTGTCTTATTTTTATTGTAATTACTATATTTTATTTATCTCTTATTTATATTTATCGTATCTAATATTTTTTCAACACCAACATGTGCTTTAAAACAAATAGGCGCACTATTTTTTACTTAGCCTGTTTAGTGGCCAATAGCTTTCATATTTTAGCCGGGTAAGTTTTATTAAATTATTAATGATCTTAAATTAAGTTTTACATAATTAAAAACTAGATAAAAAGTAATAGAAATCAGAACTTCTACAATTAAAATATAATTTTATGGTCAAACAAAAAGTAGTAGCTTGATTTCTCAAATACCAAAAGTATCATAGAAGGTGAATTAAATTTAGTTTAAAAACTAATTATGCATGAATTAAAATACATATACATAAATTGTTGTGTTTTTTTTTTTGTTTTTTTTTTGTGTGGAGAAAGTGTGATTCTTTCCCGGAAATCAGTTAACAGAAAATAGCTCAAAAAAGCCATATTTAAGAAGCTCTTCTTCTCTTTCACGCCCATTTTCATTCATCTTCTTCTATATTTCATACTTGGATTTACAAAATAAAAAAGAAGCATATTTTTTTCAAGAATCTTAAACCAACCCCATATATGAATTCTCCAATATAAAGGTACTTTTTATTTATTTATTATTTTACGTGTTTTTATAATGACAGAGTCAGATCCAAGATATAAGCAATAATGGATATAACTCAGACTCGAATTATGTACATGCATGCAGAAAATTAAAAAAAAAATGAAAAATGTGTATATATGAAAAGGTACAGCCGTTGATTTTATTAAGTCTTTATTTGTCTAGCTAGACAGAATTCTGGATTATTCTTTTCTAAAATTATTATAGTATTAGATTCTGTTTTTTATGCCCTTTTAGGGTTTTAGAGAAATTGCAAATCTGAATTTGTAAGTGCATTTAAGATTAGATAAGTTTTTAGCTTAGGACAATATTATTGGCCTATGTTTTTGCTTTCTTTGATCCCAAATGCAGTCCTGATGTTAACATTCTGGCCTTATTCTGCTAAACAAACTCATTTGGATGTTTACTTCTGTTTGTTTTCCCTTATAAAAAAAGATTCATTTGGATGATCATCATTGGAATATAGAATAGTTGAAAGCAGACTCGGAGCGGAGTCAGGATTTTTAATTTGTGGATTCTGGACCATAATCTTTTTTGCTTACTAGGTTCTGAATAGATTATTTAGACATACCAAATGGATTTTTTTAACACAAACACAGAATTTGAGTCAAATCTACTGGTTTTGCCGAACCCGTAGCTAAAATTGTGCCTCCGCCCCTGGTTGAACTATAGTGTGTTTGCAATCAGTGGCAGAGCCACCTTTGCTGAAGGGGAGTCAATTGACACCCCTTCTTCGAAAAATTACATTGCATACATAGGTTAAATATGCGTTTTAAGTATATATACTACATGTTGAATCCCCTTAGCTTTTTGGTGGATTATATTTTGAACTTTTTTAGTAAAAATTCTGGTTCCGGCCCTGTTTAGAATAGTAGGTATTTTGTTTTGTCTTTCTATCAACTTTTAGCTCATGGACAGTTTAAGGATTCATTGAGAAATTTTTCTTCAACATTTTAATTTAAACAATGTTGATGTCACCTTTGATGTGGTTGCTTTTGATTCAACTGAATATGCAGAGATGTATAAGATAGGGGATCAATTTGAAGAAGGTAATCCTTGATAAACAATAGGAACCTCTCATCAACGAGAGGCTCGAAGGGCCTTTTTAGTTCGCAATTGCCTAGTAAATGAGAGTTGAATTTGATGTGAATTCTTGGTGGTAGTGAAGAAATCTAGTAAGACGGAGTGCACGGATGTCCTATTTCCATCGATAAACCTCCGGATTCCACTTCCAATACTGAGATAACGGAGGCGGATAATCCACCTATTGTCAATCGTTCCTTCAGGGATACACTGAAGGAGCCGAGTGATCAAAAGCAGCAGACTGTAAATCTATTGAAGTTTTTCTACATAGGTTTGAACGTAGACTTCAGAGAAGAGAAACATTCTTCAGCGTACATGATAAGGTTTAGCGATGAGGTCGTTGAACGTGGAGAAAAGATGGATATTTCCTCTTGTTATAAGCTCACTTGTGTCCGTTTTCCTTCTTACAACTGCCTTCGACATGGGCCTCATTTCCTCATTGCATACAATCAATTCAGTCTTATCGATTTTCCCATCCCGTGTTATGGAGAAGCAAACTAGCTCGTATTATGGTGAAGTAAAAGTTCAGCAAGCTCCAAGTCGTCCTCCTCCTCCTCCTCCACCACCACCTTCTCCACCACCTCCTCCTCCTCCACCACCACCACGTTTCGCTTATTTGATATCCGGATCGAATGGCGACCTAGATCAACTTTGGAGAACATTGAAATCGCTGTATCACCCGTGGAATTATTATGTCGTTCACCTCGACTTAAAATCATCAGCAGAGGAGAGACTAGATCTTGCTTCCAGAATTGCAAAAGAACCTGTTTTCACCAAGATTGGAAACGTGTACGTGATTACGAAAGCAAACATGGTGACCTACCGGGGTCCGACCATGGTCTCTAACACGCTTCATGCCGCCTCTATTCTCCTGAAGAAGTATAAGCATTGGGATTGGTTCATTAACTTAAGTGCTTCTGACTATCCCCTGCTAACTCAAGATGGTTAGTTCTCTGGTTGTTTAACACTCTCATACTAGAAAATTCTATGTTGCTCGGACTCTCCAAAATGTGTTCTCGCCCGTGTCGGATCCTCCAAGAATGCACTATTTTTGGAGGATCTGACACGTACCTGTCGACATTTTTGAAGAATCCGAGCAACATAGCTAGAAATACACCATAATATATGTTGCTCGGACCCTCCAAGATTTTTTGCAACCATGTTGGATCCTCCAAAAATGCACTACTTTTGGACGGTCCGACACGTACCTGTCGACATTTTTGAAAAGTCCGAGTAACATAGCTAGAAATACACCATAATCTTTTTGGTCACGAGTTAGTCTTGATTAGTCATTCTTCTGTTTTCTTTATTTGAAGGTGAAATGTGATTTATTCTATTGCTTTACAGATCTTCTCTACACATTTTATCAATTAAAACGCGACTTTAACTTCATTGAGCACACGAGCCGGTTGAGATGGAAAGAGTATGTTATCCTTTTCTCTGATCAGTCTCTCACTTTGTGCTTTCGTTGTATTTGCAGTTCATTCTTTAATGTTCATGTCACTCGATCTATCCTTTTGCAGGTCGGAAAGGGCAATGCCCCTTATTATAGATCCCGGGCTGTATCAGAATACTAAGTCTGATATATTTTGGGTCGCACCAAGAAGAACTCTTCCAACAGCCTTTAAACTCTTTACTGGTTAGATTTTATAGCTAAATCTGCATATCTTAACATTCTCGAACATGGTTGTTGATGTTTATGTTTGTTCACAAATGCAAATAGAAAGTGCAACACCAAAATATTCGATCCCATAAAATTTTGGGTTGTTGTTATAGTCTTATTCCTTGTCCCTAGTGAAAATAGTAGCCTCTCGTAATCACATTAATTATGGCAACTAGAAAAACTAAGGCGTACTTCTTGTTGTTGTTGTAGAGAAACTAAACTATTGGTACTCCTCTCAATCAAAAACTTATTGAGTTGAAAAAGCACCATGTTAAGATGCATTTGGCACTCGTCCTCAATTATTGGATGTCATCGATATGCATATTTACTATCGCCGTCTGATAAATTGATGATAAATTTTGCATGAATGCTGCTCAGTCTGCAAAATATGTTTCAATACCCAAGTTTTCTGTCGAGATGAATCCGAAATTTTAGACAGTTTATTTCCCTTGAACTTGAATATTAATCATGGTTAACTTGATACCATGTACTCCATTATTGTGTGTTAAAACATCACTAAGCAAATTTACCAATAATATGTATAGATTGAAAGAATTTGTTAGAATCTGACAATATGATATGGTCGGAGGCGGAGTAGGATTTTGAGTTTATGGATTGTGGATTATGGATTCTAGAATAGACGGCTTACTGGTTCTGAATGAATTAATGATACAATTATGTGGATCTTTTAACACAAATACAGGGTCGAGCCAAAGCTATTGGTTCTGTCGAACCCATAAGCAGGCCTGTAGCTCCACCTAGATATAAGAAGATTGCTCCAAATACCTGACTTAATTGGACTCACCATAACTGTGCTATTTTCATTTTTGCAGTTATAAACAACAACAGTGACACCCAATCACAAATAAATTGGAGGTCAGCTCTATGAATCCTCACTGACCATGTTAAAATTTTGATACAGGTTCAGCTTGGACGGTCCTGTCACGTGCATTTGTGGAGTACTGCATATGGGGTTGGGACAATCTTCCAAGGACTCTACTTATGTACTACACGAATTTTGTATCCTCTCCGGAAGGCTACTTTCAAACTGTTGTATGCAATGCTCCTGAGTTTTCATCAACAGTTATTAACCATGACTTACACTATATTTCTTGGGATGTCCCTCCAAAACAACATCCACGCATTCTCTCCCTCAACGACATCGGAAAAATGATAGCAAGTGGCGCTGCATTCGCGCGCAAGTTCAAGAAAGATGATCTGGCTATGGACAAGATCGATCAAGAATTCCTACACCGGGGTAATGGTAGCTTCACGCCGGGTGGTTGGTGCGCGGGAAATCCAACATGTTCGGAAGTTGGGAATCCGACAAAGCTTAAACCGGGTCCGGGGGCTCAGAGGCTTCAACGTCTCATTGATAGACTAGTTGACACAGCTAGTGAAAACCAGTGTAAGTAGATTTTTTTTTGTTACTACTTTTGCTGGTTCATGATCAAAAGAGTATAAAGTTCATTAAGAGATCCAAGTCAATAAATAATTCTCATTGTACTATTTTTTTGTGGTGATGTTTTTGGAACTACACAAGTCTGGAAAAATTGATGCATCCTTAATGTTGACCTCATCCCTGTGATGTGTAATTTCCTATAATGAATCTGAATTGGTAATGTAGACAGTAATCTCTTAGTTTCAATCTGTCAAATTATATTAATAGTGTAAAATTAAGTTTATATTTTCGATGAGAATAACTTAAATCCATTTTCAGTTGCAATGTTAGACTACTCCCTCTGTCCCAGCACCTATCCTAGCCCCGTTCACACTGCCCCTCTCTCGTCCTAATTCCGGCACAGGAGAGCCGTGTTGTCTTCATTGAATATATAATTAAGTTGTATAGGGCAAAATTCGTATAAAACAGTTGTACGAATTATAGTATGGCACGTGGAGCACGGTGTTAAGTAAGGATCACGTCAGCCTAAGGCACTACCGACTAGGTACGTGTGGTATTGTGAGCGACACAAGCATGAGTGGTACCGGTAATACAGAAGGCTGAGAGCCGTTTGAATTGTAACGAGCGGCCGTTACCGAACCGGTCATACATCTTCCAATGAAGCTTTAATGACATTTATTGAGATATTGATTATCCAATTATTACAACATTCATTCTCTTGTATTAATGATGACATATTTTGTGGGTTGTGTACCCGTGTAGCTCGTTTATAAATAGGACACATTGTCCCATTGTAAATCATCACATTCTAGCTATTACAAGATACTTGCTCATATTCTCTCGATTTCCGTGCTTTCATACAAGTTATCGTAGCTTTGCCCAGAAGTTATCACAAGGCTCAGACTAATCATTACTTTACTTTGTCTCATTATTACTTGTTTTCAGTATTATTCATCTAGAATTCATATCTAACGTGTCACTTGAGATCCACGTGTCCTTGACCACGTATACAAATTCAATTATACCATTTTATGGGTAAACATTTTGGTGCCCATCGTAGGGCATGTACAATTGTGGTGTCACAAGTGATCCCTCTACTAATCTATTTTTTTCTTTAAGTCTTATTCTTTGTTCAGATCAGACAAATGACATGAATAGGAGAAAGCAGTTGCAGCGTCGGGGACAACATAAATAATCTTGGGTAGGACGGTTTGCCGATAGGAACCATGATACCCGAAGACCCGATGTTTACAGACAGAGTCATATCCGGAGAAGGACAAACTTGGCATGAAGATGTTCCCACTGACGAAACACCTAAATAAGCTATACAGAATCTCCGTGCACAGAACGCCGCAATGAGTGAGGAGTTGAAGCGTCTGAAGCTGTTTCAAGAGGAGTTCATGTCCAAAAATGTCGGCAATACTCCGACAGGGAAACCAGTGTCTCCACTAAATGCAAATGGAGAAACCGGTAATGATCAAGGCAGATCAGGAAATGATGGTTCAGAGAGCGAAGTCGCCCCTGGAAATGCATTTCAGGAACAAGTTTTGAAATTCATGAAAGATATGACCAGCAAAGTCGATACCAATGCAGAGAATGAGGAAAAATGCCCAGGAATTCTGATGTTAGTTCAGCTAGATACCAAGGGCTCCTTCTGTGATGGATGGTCCGGATGCAAAGAAATATATTCAATTGGTGTATAAGCCAGTTGCACCCGAACTAATCCCAAAAGGTTCAAAATGCCTTTTGTGGCCAAATATGATGGGACTACCAATCCACATGAGCATATAATGGCCTATACTATGGCCGTGAAAGGAAATGATCTAAAGGAACACGAAATAGAATCGGTTCTGATAAAAAGTTCGTTGAAACACTTGCTAAGGGATCTTTGACATGGTATTCACAACTCCCTGAGCATTCAATCGATTCATTTGCCTAGCTCGCCGACATGTTTATAAAGGCTCGTGCGGTGCCTGGAAGGTGAAGACACGCAAGCCAGATATATTTTGTATTGCATAAGGATAAATAGAACTCCTTAGGGACTTTGTTACACGGTTTCAGAAGGAGCGAATGTTGTTACCAGCAATCCCGAACGAATGGGGTGCGGACGCTTTCACAAAAGTTTCGAATCCGACAAGTTCGGATGCCTCCCGAAAGCTCAAGGAAATCTCTTAGAGTTCCAGGCAACAACTTGGGAAGATGTGCACAATCAGTATGAATCCAAGATCCGTATTGAGGATGATATGTTTGAATCTAAAGTCGGGAGTATCTTTGCAACGCCTGATAAAGGAACCAGAACCTACTGGAATTCCTCGAAGAACCGTTATCAACCTTATCGTACTCCCGTAAAGTAGGGAGGTGGACATGGTTTTCGCTCCTTTGAAAAATCAAATAACAAAGGAGGCTCCGAACGAAACAATCAAGGATTGGTAAATTCTGATAAATGTAACTCATCTAAGGGTATCGGGTAATCAAAATTATCTTAGTATAACTTTAACATCGACAAAGAGCAAATGGTGGCGATGTTGAGAACTCATCCGACATTTCGACCACCGAAACCACTGCAATCAGATCCTAGCAAAAGAGACCAGTCCATTTGGTGTGATTTCCACGGCACACACGAGCATAAAATTGCAGACTGTGGAGATCTACGAGAAGAGGTGGCAGGAATACTAAGTCGGGGCCACCTCCGAGAGTACTTGAGCGAAATGGCTTACAATAATTATGAACGGGGATCACCCGCAGAATATAAGTCAAATTCGGCAGCACCACCCCATGTTATAAACATGATTTATGGTCAATGATTGTTGCTATATCTTTCACCGTGGCCAAAAAGAAGAAAATCTTAGTAACTCGGGAGAAGAGGTTCTGGGAGATACACGATGAACATACTATCATGTTCACGGAGGAAGATGTTGTTGGTGTTATCGTCCCCCACAATGATGCACTAGTAGTCACGGTACCTATTGATTGCTTCCAGGTGAAGAGAGTTGTAATTGATCCCAGGAGCTTAGCTAATATAATTCGGCTGAAGGTTGTGGAAGAAATGAACATGGCAGACAAGATAGTTCCGACCGCTAGAACTCTCTCAGGCTTCAATATGTCAAGTGAAACCATAAAAGGGAAAGTAGATCTACCGGTGGACGCGATTAGAGTTATTAAGTTGACAAAATTTTATATCTTCGACGGGGACATGAGGTATAATGCAATATTCTTAAGGCCATGGATACATGATATGAAGGCGATCCCGTCAACACTGTATCTATTGGTGAAATTCCCTACACCAGAGGGGATTCAGTAAATCTGGGATGAATAGCCCGCTGCAAAGGAAATGTACGCCATAGAGGAACTAGAGGCGGCGACAGACCCTAAATAGCAATTACAGGAAGCGGAGTCGGTGCCAGAAGATGTTCACCAGGTTTCGCCAATAGAAACAAAGTCAACCTATCCAGAGGAAGAGTTTTAGGATCGGTACCAAGTACCCAGATACTTTCAGATATCGGATGAATCAGATGCCACCAAGTTCACTGTAGAGGAATTGGAGCAGAATGCACTACATCCGGAAACCCCTAAAAAGAAGGTTACGTGGGCATCGGATTAACCCCGGGGCTCAGGGATTCAATTCTTAAATATCTTATATCTAATGTTGATTTTTTTGCATAGTCTCATGAAGATATGACAGACATTCCTCCAGAAGTCACAACTCATAAGTTGGGCCTCGATCTCAGTTTTCCTCTGCTGCAGCAGAAGAAACGACCGATCGTCGAACTACACAATAGGTTTATTAAAGTAGAGGTGGCCAGACTACTTAATATAGGGTCCATCCGAGAAGTAAAATACCCAGATTGGTTAGCAAACGTAGTCGTAGTATCTAAAAAGGGAAATAAATTTAGAATGTGTATTGATTATAAGGATTTGAATAAAGCATGTCCTAAAGACTCGTTTCTGCTACCGAACATAGATCAGATGATCGATGATACGGCAGGATATGAGATCATGAGTTTTCTCGATGCATACTCAGGGTATAACCAATTAAGGATGCACCTGGAGGACCAAGAAAAAATATATTTTTAACTACTTTCGGTACCTATTGTTATAATGTTATGCCTTTTGGACTAAAAAATGTTGGGGCCACATATAAAAGGTTAGTAAATAAAATGTTTGAAAAACAAATAGGAAAAACAATGAAAGTACATATAGACGATATGCTAGTTAAAAGTCTTCGTGCAGAAGACCATTTAAGTCATTTGCAGGAAACCTTTGAGGTGTTGATGAAGTACAACATGAAGCTAAATCCCGAGAAATGTGCTTTCAGGGTAGGCTTAGGAGAATTTTTGGGATTTTTGGTTTCCCATAGAGGAATCGAGATAAACCCTGACAAAATAAAGGTTATCAAAGATATACCAGACACACTTGAATATGTAAAAGCAGTACAACGATTGACCGGGCGTGTGGCGGCCCTAACCAGGTTTATTTTCCGGTCTTCAGAAAATTGTCATAGGTTCTTTTCACTTTTGAAGAAGAAGAACTATATTATTTGGATGCTCGAATGCCAACAAGCCTTACGGGACCTGAAGGCTTACCTATCCAATCCGCTGCTCGTGTCAAAGCCTAAGGACGGAGAACAACTATTGATATATTTGGCGGTCTCAGAGGTAGCAGTAAGTGCAGGGCTAGTACATGAGGAAAAAGTTACACAATTTCCTGTCTATTACGTAAGTAGAGTAATGTCAGGGGCCAAAACCTGGTACCCGTTACTCAAAAAACTGGTTGTTGCTTTAGTAATATCGTCGCGAAAGCTTCGACCATATTTTCAATGCCACCCATTGTCGTAGTAACTACATTTCCTTTTAAAAATATGTAGCATAAGCCCGAGCTCTCCAGTCGCTTGGCTAATTGGGAGGTAGAACTAAGTGAATTTGACATTGTAGACCATCGACTGCGATAAAGTCGCAAGTCCTTGTAGACTTTATAGCTGATTTCAGTCTGGAGTAACCCCACAGGCGGAAAAAAGGCTATCCTGGTCTCGAAGACTACCCCAGGATCTGTACACTTTATATAGATGGTGCCTCTAACGTCAAGGGGATCGATCTGGGAGTGGTATTGCGAACTCCCACCGGTGAAACTTTAAGGCAAGCAATACACAACCACCGTTGATTAACAATGAAGCAGAGTATGAGGCTTTGGTTGCAGGTTTAGAGTTGGCCCGAGGGTTAGGCTCACAAATCATTAAAGTCAAGTGTGACTCATTGCTGGTAGTGAATCAAATCCACATGGTGTTCGAAGCCAAAAAAGGACTTGAAGCTTTTGTCTCGTTTCCAAGAACGGACGGTGGTGCATATAACCAGGGAGAAAAACATAGAGGCAAATGCACTCGCAAACTTAGACTCCAGGACGGAGGCCGAAGATTTTAAAACCAAGTCGGTTGTTAAGTTACTACATTCAGCACTGGATCCCATCGGGTATGATGAGATAAATTCAACCAGCCTAACTCGAGACCGCAGAAATGAATTCTTGGGCTATCTTATACACGAAAAGCTCCCGGAGGACCCGAAATCATCCAGAGCTTTGAGTACTAAAGCTTCACGGTACTATTTCATAGAAGGAAAACTTTATCGTAGGTGTTCTATGATCCTCTGGCTCAGTGCATAGGCCCTAACGAAACTGATTACGTGATAAGGGAAGTCCATGAAGGTATTTGTGGAAATCATTCGGGAGCATAATCCCTAATGAGAAAGCTCATGAAGGCCGATTATTATTGGCCCCGAATCGAATAAGATACAAAAATGTTTGTACGGAAATGTGATAAGTGTCAGCGCCATGCACAACTGCTACACCGACCGGGAGAAGAATTGCATCCGGTGGTATCCCCGTGGTTGTTCATGAAATGGGGGATAGACATTGTCGGACATTTGCCAGCGACACCAAGACATATATGCCAAATTATATTTATGACTAATTATTTTTCTAAATGGGTTGAAGCTGCAGCTTACACAAAGATACGGAGAAAGAGGCGAAGGTCTTCATATGACAATACATTATTTGTCATTTTGGCATCCCAAAGGAGATAGCTTGTGATAATGGCCAGAATTTTATTGGACCCAAGGTCACATAATTCCTTGATGGATTAAATATCAAGCGGATTGCCTCTACTCCCTATCATCCATGTGCAAACGGTCAAGCGGAGTCAACGAACAAGACTATAATCCATAATTTAAAGAAGAAGCTGGAGGCAGCTAAAGAAAATTAGTTGTCTATGCTGCCAAATATATTGTAGGCGTATCAGACCATGACAAAAACAAGTACCAGAGAAACTTCTTTTTCCCTAGTCTATAGTGTAGAGGCCTTGATTCCGGTAGAGATGAGAACTCCCAGCTTGAGATATCTCCGGGCTGATGATAAATCAAATGCAGATTCAATGTACGTGCACTTGGATTTGCTCGAAAAACGTCGTGATTTAGCATACGTCCGGATAGTAGCCCAAAAATAAAGAATAGAGCGATACTACAACCGACGCACAAATCTCTGATATTTCAAACTCAAAGACTTGGTGCTCCGGAGGGTAACTCAGAGTACCCAAGAGCAAAACGCAGGGAAACTAGGCACAAACTGGGAAGGACCATATACGGTAACAAGTATTGCTGGTAAATGAGCTTATCAGCTAACAAACCAACGAGAAAATAAACTTTCAAGTAATTAGAATGTAAGTCGTTTAAAGAAATACTATGTATAGTAAGATAGAACATGCACTGCACTCTTTTTCCTTTCGTCCGATTTTTGTCCCAATTGGATTTTTCCGACAAGGTTTTTAATGAGGCAACATCACAAAATGAGCATGTTACTTGTCTTGCTACCGAAGAGAGTTATCCAGTATCCGAGTCTTTATAGCATGAACACTCATATACTGGGGGCCATATACACCCGTAGTGGAGTGGAGAAAATCATATGAAATTTTAGCGCTTTGAATGGAAGCACCCAATATCGGGGACTGTCCGGATAGTCAAGATACTGGGGACTCTCCGGATATTCAGATTATATATAACCGGACAGATCACACTAGATGGCAGCCGAATTATTCTTGCACTTGTCTTCACATTTATAAGCCAAAAAAATCAATAAAAAATTTCTTTTATGATTAATAAATCTTTGTCATCACGAGCAAAAAAATATATGTTATTATCTTAAACATATTGAAAATTTTGTGCCATAATGAACATGAGACGTCCTCTTCTACAACACTGTTAGAATAAGGGTCCTCTCTTATTAAAACCTTAACAAAAAAGTTAAGGCTCCGGATACAAAAAGTATCGGGAGTTTTAAGTTGTTCAGAACCAAGTTAAGTCTGAAACTAACTTTGAAGTCCATGAGAAGCTCCGATTTAAAGATGAAAAGGAAAATACATCATTGGAACTAAATTAAGGTTATCAGAAAGTTTTTAAACTTCTAAAGCTTAGCCTGTTTCTGTAGAATAAACCTCAAAGTTAGGTTCTGGTTCATAAAGCAAAATAATAGAGTTTGTAATTAATGCTTGCTTATGGAAATAAATAAAGAATGAAAACCTTACGCGGAATTACAAAGAAAAAAGGAAAAGTTCATTCATTCATACTTTCTGGACTGAAAACAGCCCGGATATAAAAGATACTAACCGGGCCCAAAATAACAAAAAAACAAAAAGTCAAAAATAAAAACTCGCGTGAAAGGTTACTGCATGTCCGCTCCATGCTCCGCTAGGGGTATTCCTGGTGTTTCCAACAAGTTCTGAGAAATAGGGGCTAAAAGAGATATTCGCATTTCCGTTCAAAGGTGCAAATTGTCGCAAAACCAACGAGTCAAAGGGAGGCTTTGGTCGGTGGCAACATTCCGGCCCCAAACGAATTGGAACCTCATTTTCTTCAAATCCAAACCCTAAAACACCTCCTGAACTCTCCCAAGCTATTCTCCATGAATCAAGATCAAGTCTAAGAGCTAAGACAACTAATCTAACACAAGAAAGTCTGTGGTAATCGTAGAATCGTTATTTCTACATCATTTTGCTTTTCGGAAGGATCCTTTGTCTCGAAGTAAACTTGATGGGGGGGATTAATTCCTATAAATTAAGGTATGTTTTACTCTCCTAATGATCTCCTTATGATTCTTTAAGTAATTAACTTAGAAATTATTGAGGGAATTTCATGAACATGTGCCCTTATGAACTTTTATGGATATATTTAATTGATTGGTTGTTTCGTATGGATTAAATGAACTTATGAAGTTATCGAGTTATGGATGGAATTGTAATGAGGAGTAGAAGCAAGGGAAAATGATAGCGTTTCACGGAGAAATTGATTTACAAATAACTCTATGAACTTACATCTGCAAGTTGTTCGATAAAATGTCTCAATGAATGTTCTTATAAGTTATAGACTTGGAATTGATCTCGAATCCTTTGTATTATGTATATATTCAGTTGTAAAGGATATGAGGGCTCGTGGGACATGATTCACTTCAACAACGAGGTAGGTAGGGCTTTTTCTTTCTCTTGTGGCATGACTAGAATTCGACGAACTTTTCTTGAAACATATTTCCGATTAACATGAGATGTACATACCTCTTCGGATTGAACTTAGTTCTGCCCCATATATATGATTTATATACAACACCTATCGATTGAGGCATTTTCGCTAAACTTGAATTGATCATATACCATTCGAATGAGTTAAACCCTTCTTTATGTGTAATTCATATCAAGTACCTTACATATAGAGATGGCAGTGGATCCTAGATCCAGGTCCATTTTATAGGATATGGATTTTCAAAATTTGGACTCGACGGATCCGGATCGAATCCGGATCCATTTTTGACAGATCGGATCTGGATCTGGATCTTGTATTTTGATATCCGTATCCGGCCAGATCCGACCCGTTGATCCATTTTTTATTAAATATATCCATAACCTAGAATGAATTTAGGTCTTCCTTTTGTTTTCTCGGCCACTTGTAGAAAACTTTTCTCACATTAAAACATGCAAGCATAACTCTAGTACTGATCATGTTTACACTGGTAATATTATTCCAGTGATAGACTTATTAGACCCTGAGAAGCCAACACCCTTATTATAAAAGCTTGTCAAGAATTTGGATTCTTTAAGGTGGTGATTCATGGTGTCCCCATTGAAACCATCACTAAATTAGAAAGTGACGCTGTTAAGTTTTTCAACATGTCCCAAATTGAGAAAGATAAATTGGCCCTGCTAACCCGTTTGGATATGGTAACAAAAGAATTGGCTCTAATGGTGATGTTGATTGAGTTGAATATTTACTCTTCACAACTAACCCTTAACTCATTCACCAATGGTGTAATGTTTGTGTAGGTTGATTGAATGAACTCAATCATTTTTTTCAATCGAATTGAGTTTCATTTTGTCAAAAAAGTTTCAACAGGTGGGAATATTATTCAAGGTAAAATTTTTTACATGTGGATCCAGATCCGATCCGTACACCCGGTGGATCTGGATTCAGGTATGAAAAATGAATCTGGATCTGGATCTAGTAGGATCCGGTCTAGATCCGATCCATTGTCATCCCTACTTACATGTTCTCCATGTTTATTATCTCTTGAATTAAATGATAAAGAACGTAGCAACAATAACGATAGTTGGAGGATAACAACGATAGGTCACTCTGACTCTTTCTATGATATCCCTTATGAGGTCGGTCTTGCATTGCACTTGATATATATATATATATATATATATATATATATATATATATATATATATATATATATATTTTCATTATCGTGTCATACTATATTCGGCCGGACATGCACGTAAATGTGCACCTAGATGTATTTCTTTTATTATTGCGTCGTGTTATAGACGGTCGGACAAACACGTAGATGTGCATACCACTGATCAGTTGGGCAGAGATTTACCGCGTCATAAATGGCCAGCAGTTATGATGAGCTCACCCCACAGAGGAATTTATTATTATATGATATTGTATATACCTCCACAGTGAGGAATGATTTTACAAGCATGTATTTATATTCATATTATAGTTATGGATGCCCATAGTGGCCTTGTTATGAGTTTCAGGTTGTCTCTATACCCCTTCTTATGTTATTTACATACTTTATGTTATGCTTATCGCCTTACATACTCGGTACATATTTCATAATGATGCCCTTTTGTGTGCTGTGATTAGACCTGTCCAAAGATCGGGTCGGGTGCCTTTTTTTTTCCTAATTGCCCGACCCTGACCCTATTTTTTAAAAAAACTTCCGACCGTGGCCCTGACCCTTCGGGGACCCTACGGGTCACGGGTCGGCCCTGACCCGTCATAATTTTTTGGCAGGCCAGGGTCGGGTCGAGGAATTGTTTTTTTTTTTAAATTGAATTTTCAAAACTGAAATTGGCATTCACCCCTTCATTACCACGAATTTTCGATGTTGAAATGTATTGTATATCGTGAGATCTGACTAAAGAAAAAGAAAATTAGAAACCGATTTGGGAAAAACACAAATTGATTGGGAAAACAGACGTTTTTCTAAAAATTGGCTGCGCCAAACCACCTTATGGCTGTTTGACCGGCCCTGTCTCAAAAAAATACGCAAAATAAAAAAAATCGGATAAAACGGACATTCGAGCGCAGAGTTATGACCATTTAAAGTTTCACCAATTTACAACTACTTTCTCTCCCTACATTATGCTTCTGTGATATTAACAGAACGACTAATAATATAAATATATAATTAATCAGCTACCATCTTTATCTTATTTTATGTCGAACTCAATGTAGATTAGAGCAATACATATATTATAAAAATATGCATTATATCACTTATTAATGGCAAAAATATATATAAGTGTAAAATAAATATTAATGAAGAAAAAATAATATATATTATATTAAAAAAATATGCGGGTCGGGGTCGGGTGGGGGTCGGGCCGCGTCAGACGGGTAACATATTTTGACCCTGGCCCGACCCTGACCCTGGTCGGGTCCCCGCTTTTTCGGGTCGAGTGGCTGGCAGGTCAGCTATAAGCTGAACCTGACGCTGTTTTTTTCGGGTCGGGTCAGGTCCCCCGGCCGGTGGACGAGTCTAATTTGTGATCATGCCCACAGGTGCAGGTATACAGGCCAGTGCCTCCCCAATAGGGTACCAAAGTTCAGCAGTTGGTTGTCGCACTCCACTTCTTCGGAGTTGTTGGTCAGAGTCATGGGGTAGGATACATGCATGTATATATATGTGGTTATGGGCATGACGGGCCCCTTTCTCGACCAATTGGCTCATCTTAGTACTCCTAGAGGCTTACAGACTACCATTCAGTGCATATGTGTTTTATTTGGCCTTGTCAGCCTTTTGGATAGTTCTCTTTCTTAGTTATGGCTTTGTCGGCCTTAGATATGCATATATGTATTGTTCAGCCTTTTTGCTTGCATGTTGTTATATTTTATTCTCATTATTATTATTTAGCGGCCTTCTCGGCCCACGGTTCATGTTATAGAGTTCAGATATCGCAGTTGATTCACTCGAGCCTTCAGGTGCCGGCCACACCCCCTAGGTTGGGTGTGACACATAATTTAAAAAATATATATTTTTCTTAAACTTCGTGCACACAACGCCTTAGCCATATACAATGAAGAGTGCTTATTTGAACATCATTCGTCAAAAATTTATACTATGAATATTTAAAATGTACTAAATTTATAGATTATAAATATTTTTTTTTACATATATATATTAAAACCACGTGGAACAAAATTTGGGTTATGGATCGCGTCTAGTCAGGTCTTATTGCCATGTGGAATGAGAAAAAAAGAAAGAAAAAAACCACGTAAAATAATTTAAATGACATGTCATATTTTTTCGCTCAAATGTTAATTTGGTGACTTTTGATGTGATATAGAAAAAGTTGGGTGATCTTGTTTTAAAAAAAATGATCTTGAGAGATCATTACCCATAGTTGCGTGATTTTATGTGTTACTTTAAAGAAAATAAAATAAAATAAAACAATCAAATCCAAAATAATGATGATTATTATAACAGATCATGTAAGCCCGTGACTTCAGAATTTTTTGCCATGTTCTAAGATACAAGGCTGCAAAATATTTTCGGCATAAGAAAGCAAAACATAGTAGTGATAAAAACATTCAAAAGGTTTAAAAAAAAAGTAGAAACATCAAAAAAAAATTGATAGAAGTATTTTTGAACTGTTAGAAATAACGTCACGTGGTGATAAAAGTTAACCACAAAAAAATGTGATGTAGCGGATGATGTTGTTCATCCCTTAATCAAAAGTCTCGGGTTTGCCTCCTGGTATGAAAAAATTCTTGATATAAAGTTCATCCCCGAATGAGTCCTACGCCTCGCATATTTAAATATAATCAGACTCTAATATAGAGATAATAGATACCGGGTGAAAAACAAAAAAAAAGTTAAATTCTCTTGATAGGCTACTTGTTTGCTATCTAAGTTTGTCCATCCAATGATAACGTCTTTAATGTATCATTCACTCTTAAAAGATCCAAACTAGACTAATTGGTAAAATCTTTGTCGGTATAATCTATAATAGTTTTTTTTATTCCTAAGGGTAGACATCAAAATTTTATGAGACTTTATAAGACGGGTCCAATTCATCTTTAATATTTAAGATTTATTAAAGTTTTTTGGAGATTTCTCTACTCTAAACCCTAACTCACGACCATATAAAATGACACATATTCTCTTGAAAAGACATCTCGAATATCTCATACATTTATGGGTATTCATAAGGAGATCAATACATAAAATCTCGAATATCCCTATCTTTGAGATATTCACAAAGAGATCAAGGCATTAAAAATTGCCATTCTCAAAGCTGTTTTCCGACGTTTATGGCGATCAAATACATCTCAAGGAGGTCTAAATCATCATATGTTCGAGAAATATGCTACTAACGGCCCTCGAATCATGGAGAAAAATTAGGAGAGAAGAATCAAGGGGATAAACAGATTTGTACCCGCAATATTCATCAATAAAAAAAAAATCTTCATATTTTGTTTGTGGTTCCAGTTTATTTTCCGCAAATCAAAACTTCGTTGCAAACACTAAGTTACTGGTATATTTTGTTTTTACTTCTTATAATATATGACTCAGTATATTTAACTTTTAACTAATAATTATTTTTGATTCCTACACGTAGAAAATATGTGTATTTGACTATTTATAGAACTATAATATCACCAAAATTGGAGAAATAATACAAATTTAACATAACGTGTGAGTAATTAAATAGTAGAATGTTTAATAATTATGATAAATCTTGTGGAGTCACACCTTGGTATGTTGTTGTGAATATTTACAAGGAGAGCGATAAAAAATGAACAGTTCAATTAATTGAAGGTGCATTATGTATGTACTTAATCAGATCTCAAAAGGACTAATATAATCACCACTTTTTAACCAAAAAGAAAAAAAATAAAGCAAACAAAAAAAGAACAAACATAGAAAATAGTAAAGACGTTTAATTTACATTGAAGGTTTTATCTTTATTTGTTTGTCTATAAATAGAAAAAAATTAGCTGTAGCTTTATTAGTAACAGTCCCTACACTTTAATGTTCTTTTCATATTCACTCCCTATAAATATCTTTTCCATATTCATTATAAAAAGCCAAAAAAGTATCTCTTTCATATTCCTTTTATTTTTAAAATTTTGTATCTATTTAAACTACGTCATATAAATTGAGACTAAGAGAGTACTACTTATCACATAATCACCACTAATTAACAAAAAGAAACAAAAAAGGAAAAGATAAGGCAAAAAAAAGGAACAACAACAGAAAATAGTAAAAACGTCTAATTTACATTAAAGGTTTTATCTTTATTTGTTTGTTTATAAATAAAAAAAATTAGCTGTAGTTTTAGTAACAGTCCCTTCCCTACACTTTAAAGGCTGGTTTGGTTTGGGAATAAGTTATTCCGGAGTTAATTATTTAGGAATTAGTTATTTTTGAATTGTTATTCCGTATTCATATGGAATAAAAATAACATTACGATCTCGACATAATTAATCTTAAAGTTAGTAATCCTGAAATGTTATCTAATCAAATGTGAGATAATTTCATTTTAAATTTTATTTCGGGATAAATTATCTTATCCCTTGTACCAAAACAGCCTAACCTTCTTTTCATATTGACTCCCTATAAAATATCTTTACCATATTCCTTTATCAAAAGCCAAAAAAACAACAAAATATCTCTTCCATATTCCTTTCTTTTCTTCAATCACTTTCCAGCTGTATGAGTATTTGGGGTTTTTGGATCCAAAGCTTTCTCTCTCTAAATCTTGAAGTCCATTTGTCTATCTAACACTTCATCCAAATCATTCACAAAAAAAGGAACAGCTTAAAAATCCTAAAAAATTGGCATTTGGAAAGCTGTAAATGGATCATATTTATATTGTCTTTATCCAATTGCTGACATCTATTCAGGTATATCTATATCTCCTTTTTTTAGACAATTTTTTTTGGGTTTCTTGTGATTTTGAGGAAAAGATCTTTCTTTTGGACATTTAGTTAGTCTTTGTATCGTATGTAATATTTTATTATCTTATTTTTCTCAAATTTTTGTATTGACTATGTTTCTTTTGAATCGAGATCTTTCAAAAATAGGTAAAGGTAAGGTGTGCATATGTCCTATACTCCCAGGCTGTCCAGACCTCACGATTACACTTTATATTATTTTTGTATTTGGTTAGTCTTTTTCACTGTTTTGTTTTGTGGGTTTCTTGAAAGACTCTTTCTTTGAACATTTGGTTATTTTTTTACACTATTTTGTTTTATGTGGTTCTTGAAAACAGGTGGCTAGAGCTAAAGAACAAAGATTTGATATATGTGATTCATTGGGTGTTATTATCTGTTCTTTGTACTTCAATTACCGTATTATTTTGTGTTATTTAGGCTTCTTTTTTTGTGTTTTCTATACTGTTTTGAATTGCTTGTTCTTGTGCCTAGGGTTATCGGAAACAGCCTCTCTGCGGGTAAGGTCACAAAATCCTCCTCAGACCCCACGGATTTCACCGGGTATGTTGTTGTTGTTGTTGATGATTCATTGGGTGTTATGTTTTGTACATGAATCAGTGTATTTTTCACTGGCTTTTAGTGAATCTTGAATATGTTTTATGCCTAAAAATTGAATCTTTGATGAGCTGGATAAAGAGATAATGGTATTGTTTCAAATAATCAAAAGGATCATCTGGATTTTTCCTCTTATGTATTATCCAAGCATAAAGATTGAAGCTTTGGTGAGCTGAAAAAGGACATAATTTTGGGTATTGTTTCAAATAATCAAAAGGGTCATCTGGATTTTGTCCTCTTATGTATTATCCAAGCATAAAGACTGAATCTTTGGTGTGCTGAAAAGGTGATAATTTTGGATATTTTCAAATAATCATAAGGGTCGTCTAGATTTTCCCTTCTTATGTATGCTTCACTCATAAAGATTGGATCTTTGTAGAGCTAAAAGAAGTAATAGTTTTGGTATTGTTTCAAATAATCAAAGGTCATCTGGATTTTTCCTCTTATGTATTAAAGATTGAAGCTTTGGTGAGCTAAAAGTGGAGATAATTTTTAGGTATTTTTTCAAATAATCATCTGGATTTTTCCTCTTATGTATTAAAGATTGAAGCTTTGGTGAGCTAAAAGTGGAGATAATTTTTAGGTATTTTTTCAAATAATCAATAGGGTCATCTGGATTTTCCTCTTATTTAGTAGTAACAATGATGCTATGATATGAGCTTAAATGATGAGTGGGAATTTATATAGCCAACCCCAACTTGTTCGGGACTGAGGCATAGTTGTTGTTGTTGTTGTTGTTGTTGTTGTTGTTGTTGTTGTATACAGATTGAAGCTTTGGTGAGCTAAAAAAGGAGATAATCTAAAGGGTCATCTGGATTTTTCCTCTTTATGTATTCTCCACTCATAAAGATTGAATCTTTGGAGCTAAAGGAGGAGGTAATCTTGGGTATTGTTTCAAATAATCAATAGGGTCATCTGGATTTTTCCTCGTATTTAGTAATGATGATGATATGATATGAGCTTAAATGAAGAAGTATGGATTCTTATATCGGACCTCAACTTGTTTGAGATCGAGGTATAGTTGTTGTATAAAGATTGAAGTTTTGGTGAGCTAAAAAAAGGAGATAATTTTGGGTATTTGAAGTGTGATCAAATGGGGTCATCTGGTTTTTTCCTGTTATGTATTCTTCATTCTATGGTGGCCTTAACTTCTGGAGCTTTAATGATGTTTTATAGCAATGAGGTATTTATATTTAGCCATGGAAGAGAACGTGCGAGTAAGCTTTTTGGATCAACACCCCATGACCAATTGATAATCCAAACATCAGATTCATTCTCTGGACTGCTTTTATTTGCGATTGGTTTTTTCTTGTTCATGGTGGCATTTGTAAAAGACAGAGAGTTCCACGGTTTCTTTGCTAAGGGATGTGTCCTACTTCACATAGCTATGGCTATTTGGAGAATTTACTTTGAGAGGAAACTTGAAGCGGATCTTGGCTGCGATTGGCTGAGGCTAGTTGTTGCTGACATCGCTTTAGGACTTTCTTGGGTTTTCTTTCTTGTGTATTCTTGGAGAGAGAAATATGATTAGTCTTCGTTCCTTCGGGGAACGATATAGAGAAGATTAGCATGACCTCTGCTCAAGAATGACACAAACAAATCGAGAAAAGTGTGATTAGTCTTTGTTGTATATGGTTCTTGTGATTGTTGCTGATATTGCTTTAGGATTTTCTTGGGTTTTCTTTCATGTTTATTCTTGGAGAAAGAAGTATGATTAGTCGATGTTAAAACTGGAACAATGCAGAGAAAATCAACATGGCACCTGCTCAAGGATGAAACGAACAAATCGAGAAAAGTGTGATTAGTCTTTGTTGTTGCCTATTACACTTCCTTTGTTTCAAATATGGATCTTGTGGTTGTTGCTGACATTGCTTTAGGACTTTCTTGGGTCTTCTTTCTTGTGTATTCTTGGAGAGAGAAGTATGATTAGTCGATGTTAAAATTTGAACTATACAGAGAAGATCTAGCAATGACCATTGCTCAAGGATGACACGAACAAATCAAGAAAAGTATGATTAGTCTTTGTTTGCCTATTGCACTTCCTTTGTTTGATATATAGACCTTGTGGTTGCCATTTTCATGCCTCGAAGGACACATTTGAGTACATGTTTACATTTTTATTCCACAAGACAAAAAAATTCGTTCATGTTCAAGTATCAATCAGCTACGTCTAAATTCCGAAATAGTTGGATTTATGGTTAATGCTTGTGTGATAGGGAGCTACTTTGCAAGTTAGATTTTGAAACACAACCAGATTGTGCTTCTTTGATTCAATCTTGTACAGTACTTTATTTTTTCTTCTTTTTCTCTTTTTTGTTGACAATTCTTGTATAGTACTTCTTTTACTGCCTTATTCATCTTGTGATGTAAGTTCTATTGATAGAATGAGAAGTGTTTGTGATCTCCTAATGTTGACTTCTGTTGGGAATTTTTTTAACTTTTTATACTTCAAGACTCTTTCAGCACAAGATATAATAGACTTAAAAGGTAGAATAAAGGGCAGTCATGTGTACTAAGCTCCCGCTATGCGCGGGATCCGGGGAAGAATCGGATCACAAGAGTCTATTGTATGCAACAGCTTTACTCTCATTTTTGCAAGATATTGTTTCTACTGAACCCGTGAAATGTAGAATGATTTTATCTCTGATTTTCCTGTAGTTACCTGTGAATTGGTCCAGAGAGTCAATATAAACCATATTAGTTGCTAAGTACCTAAAATTCGAGGAGACACCATTTGATAATGTGTGGTTGCTCTATTCTAAATGATTGTACTCTTGTCAACATTGATGTAGTTAACCTGCTTTGTGAATATTCAATGATAGTGGCTTTGATTAATTGAGACTCTATGACTCGTTCCTCAGGAATCTTTAGATGGCCCGCCCCTTTTTTTTTTAATGACCTATAAATCCGTCTGCAGCCAACTCTTGGGATCAACAACAATTTTCAAAACTTTGGAATAATGGGCTGTCTTTTAGGCTTAGTTTCGTATAGCGCAAGAGTTCAAACATGTAACCTAAATCACAGATTTCTTAACCTTACCATTTGAACTCAACCCTGGAGCATCTTTAGGGTTCGTTTATATCAATAATGAGCTCATCTCTGTACCTTTCTTTTTTAAAATATCAGGTTTAGTTCTTAGTTTGTATAACGCAAGGCTCAAATTTGTAATCTAAGTCACAAGTCCCTCAAGTTTTGCCACTTGAACTGTGCCCTGGGGCATCTTTAGTTCGGTCCGTTTTTTAGCTCAATTTTGTTGGTCGATTGGTCCATTTAACAGATGATAGAATTCTTGATCGAATTTCAACATGCCTTTTTCACTATTTACTATGATAGGATTCTTGATCGAATTTCAACATGTCTTTTTCACTATTTAAGTATTTACTATGACTTTAACATCAAGTTTATTGATGATATCTATCCTTCTCTCTCTAATTTTACTTGCTATTAAATATTCCAAAACGGGAAGTAATGTCGTGGATGTCATGTTTTAGTAGGTCGCTTTCAAATAGTATAATAACTGTTGGTATGCTTAGTCTTTTTCGAAAAGAACAAATTAAATTACAATATTTTTCTCAGTTCATAGCTATTTCCTACAATAATGTTGTTAGTATGAGATATTTTTCTCAAGGACCAGGCTTACAGTTTTTCTGGCCACAAGAAAAAACTGAATAACCATAATAGTCTATATTTCTATGATAATTGTGTGCAGGTGAACACGCGTGCATCTCGATTATTTTATTGAATACATGCTATCCAAGAGTAAGTATAAGATAATTTGCTTATTGAGGTTTAGACAGAAGAAATTATACAGTGTTCTTGTTGAAAAGTAAGCATCAACAGCCATTCTTGCAGCTTCTGTTGAAGATGACTCAGCCACCATCTAGAAGCCATCATTGTTGAACAAGTTTGGCTCACTTCTAGTTGCAAAATCAGACTTGAGTATGTGTGTTCACATGATGATGAATGGCTATAAATATTGCATTCTCCCTCACTTCTAAAAATATCCCACAATCAAGCTTGTAAAGCTTCAGTAAAATAGAGTGAGGATCCTGAGAGAGAATTGAGTGTTGTAAACATTCTTCACGTTTGAATATTGAAAGTTTGCTGCCTCCCGTGGACGTAGGCAATTTGCCGAACCACGTAAATTCTTGTGTTCTTATTTTTTTTTCATGTTTTACTACGTTTCCGCACAACAAATTGGTATCAGAGCCTAGGTGAATTTGGAAAGAAAAACAGAGCCCCTGTCGAAATTTTGAGTCTATGTAAACGTGATCGGAACAGATTTTCAATCACCGTGGAGCCAGCTCTCATTCCCAGGAGTCCAACGCAACAAACGGTGAGCAAAACGGACGAGAAACGAGTTCCCAAGAGCTGATTGAAGTTTTGTAGAAGCTTTGCAAATTTTTTGCAGAAACGCAGGGAAGAAGGAGGGGGAGAAAAGAAAAAAAATCCGACCCGCAAACCCGGTCCAGCCCGTCCCTGTTCAGCCCGGCCCAGGTCTAGGCCCGGTCCGTTTCTGGCCCGCAGTTGACCGAACTCAATTTCAATTGACCACCCACATCCAGCTCATTTTTTGCCTATTTTTCGCAAAATCAAATTCGTTTCCACCATTTTCGACCGTTTCGGACGCAACTGTGCCATCAGTTTCTACATGTTCAGCTCCTAAGTTATTGATATAGCTTAGTTGGAGACGTTTCTCATTGTTTTCAAGCACTTTTGGCATCGTAATATCTTTGATCTTAATGGCGGAGGAAATCTCAAAAGATACTGCATTCACAAACAGTTCTTGGCAAAGAAATTCGATGTCCAATGCAAAGTTCGAGGTGGAGAAATTCAACGGCACCAACAACTTTGGCATGTGACAATGCGAAGTTCTAGATCTATTATTCCGGGAAGGATCACATATTGTCTTGGAAGCCAAGCCCAAGGATATGAAGGATGATGATTGGAATTTCGTGAATCGTCAAGCTTATGGAACAATCAGACTCTGTTTGGCGAAATATCAGAAGTACTTTGTCATGAAAGAGACTATGGCGGCGAGTCTCTGGAAGAAACTGGAGGACAAGTACATGACGAAAAGTGTAGAGAACCGACTCTACCTGAAGAAGAAGCTCTTTCATTTTCAGTACAAGAAACGTACTCCCATGATTGAGCATCTTGATAATTTTAACAAGATTCTCGTTGATCTACAAAATCTTGATGTTGAAATTAGTAATGAGGATATGGCTTTGTTGTTGTTAAACTCTCTGCCTGAAAGTTATGAACATTTAACAACAACTTTGCTATATGGTAAAGATGATGTTAAATTCAGCGATGTTTCAAATGCGTTGGTGAACAACGAGTATCGAAGGAAGGACCAACTTGATAACAAGGAGGCATCACCAGAAGCCTTGACGGTATCCAGAGGCAGAGCTAGTAACAAATCTGACAGATCCAGTGAGCGAGGTTGATCTCGCTCTAAGTCAAGAGGAACTACATCAGGACGACGCATTGGAAATGATGAATGTGCCTATTGTCACCAAAAGGGGCAATGGAAGAAAGATTGTCTGAATAAGGACAAGACAAATGCAAACGTGGCGCAGAAGGCAGAAGAAGATTTTGCATTCTCTGTTTCATCTACAAACAATCAGTCTGATAGATAGATTTTGGATTCCGGATGTTCCTATATATGTGTCTGAATCGACATTGGTTCTCAAAATTGGATGAGTTCGATGAAGAGTTGTGCTAATGGGCAACAACAATACCTACCAGACGAGAGGTATTGGAACCATACGCCTAAAAATGCATGATAGTACAACGAGACGGCTCACGGAGGTCAGATACGTCCCAGATCTGAAGAAGAATATAATCTCACTAGGAGTCCTTGATTCCAACGGTTACAAGGTAACCATTGAAGGTGGAGTTCTGAAGGTTGTATGTGGAGCATTCTTGGGCATGAAGGGTACTCAGAAAGAAAATCTTTATTTCCTTGATGGACACACAGTAACCGAAAGTGTATCAGTTTGTACCAGTTCTAATGATGTTTCATCAGACACTTCCCGCCTTTGGCACATGCGGCTCAGACATGTTGGAGAAAAGGCTATTCAAACCTTGATAAAGCAAGGTTCTCTGAAAGGTGTAAAGACTGGGAAACTTGACTTCTGTGAACATTGTGTCTTAGGCAAGCAGACATGAGTCAAGTTTGGTATTGTTGTTCATCGCACCAAAGGAACATTGGATTATGTTCATACCGACGTTTGGGGACCTTCTCAAAATGATTCATTGGGAGGTAAATGTTGGTTTGTTACTTTCATCGATGATTTCTCGCGATATGTTTGGGTTTATACCATGAAGCATAAATATGAGGTGCTAGATATCTTTCTTATATGGAAGAAAATGGTAGAAACCCAAACGGGAAGAAAGATCAAAAGGCTCAGATCTGATAATGAAGGAGAATACAAGTCAGATCCATTTCAGAAAATTTGTGAGAATAAAGGGATAGTCAGACATTTCACTATACCAGGCACGCCAGAACAAAATAGAGTTGCTGAACGAATGAACCGTACTTTGGTTGATAAGGTTCGTTGCATGCTATCCCAATCCAGAATAAGCAAGGCATTTTGGGTTGAGGCTTTGTCATATGCCTCTTATATCATCAACAGACTTACTGCAGCAGCACTAGATGGAAAGACTCCTAAGGAGGTATGGTCTAAACAACCTGTTTCTGATTATGATTCTCTGCGCATATTTGGATGCACTGCATATTTCCATGTGAAAGAATCCAAATTGGATCCTAGGTCCAAGAAAGCTATTTTAATGTGCTTTAGTGAAGGAGTTAAGGTTTTTCGATTATGGAACCCTGATTTAAAGAAGATTGTACTAAGTCGTGATGTTACTTTTGACTAATATGTTATGTTAAAACATACAGTTTCTGATAAAGAAAATAGAGATCCAGAGTTGCATCAGCATGTGGAGTTAGATATTTCAGTAACTCCAGGCCAATCAGCAGAGACGTCCAACTAACCCAAAGAACACGAGGATGAAAGCTCTGTTGAGGTGGAGGTTCCACGACGAGACATCAGGCAACAACCAGAATCGATTGCCACCAATCGAGAATATAAGAGAAATTCGCAAACCTGCTCGGTACACCGACATGGTTGCATATGCATTTCCAGTCACCTGAGATGATATTCCATACAACTACAAATATGTTATTCAGAGTATGGAAAGTGACAAGTGGAAAATGGCAGTCAATGAGAAGATGAAATCGCTCCATCAGAATCAGACTTGGAAGTTGGTGCCACTTCCAAAAGGAAAGAAACCAATTGGCTGCAAATGGGTTTTCGCAAAGAAAGAAAGGTCTCCAGGCACAGACAGTATCCGTTACAAATCCAGACTAGTAGCGAAAGGCTACGCTCAAAAGGAAGGAATTGACTATAATGAGGTATTCTCATCTGTTGTGAAGCATTCGTATATTGTTGGCTTTGGTTGCGCAGTTTGATCTTGAGTTAGCCCAACTCGATGTCAAAACTGTTTTTCTGTATGGTAATTTGGAGGAGAAGATTTATATGTATCAACCAGATGGGTTCAAAGTACTAGGAAGAGAGAATTGGGCTTGCAAGTTGAGCAAGTCATTGTATGGCCTGAAGCAGTCACAGAGACAGTAGTACAAGAGATTTGACTGCTTCATCAAAGGGCAGAAATATAGCCGGAGTCAATTTGATCATTATGTCTACTATCGAAAACTTCAAGATTGTACGTTTATCTACTTGCTTTTATATAAGGGTGGCCAGTGGGCCGGGCTCGGGTCTGGCGGGCCGAGTCTGGCGGGGTCGGGGTCGGGCGGGACGAGCCGGGGGTCGGGGTCGGGGCGGGACGAGCCGGGGGTCGGGGTCGGGTCTAGCGGGGCCTAGCAGGGTCGGGTCTGGCGGGACCTGCTCCAGTCCCGTCCCGATTCCGATCCCGTCGGTATCGGGGCGGGGCGGGGTCGGGTCGGGTCGGGCTCGGGGCGGGGTACGGTCGGGTTTTCCTTTTCTTTTCTTTTTTTAAATAACATATGTATAAAAAAAAAACTTAATAAACAAAACAAGATAGTGTAATAAAAACATCCCAAGGCTGTTTTTGTGCCTCTTATATTATTTAATAGACATATGATTTTTTTGTAATACAAATACAATTGTCTAAAATCTAAATTGCAACTTTGTGGTGTTATCCAAAAGTTGCAAATTGCATAATAAAATTGCAATTAAAAAAAATACATTCTCAAAAAAACCTGTTCTAATTGCTTGATGATTTCCTGTGGTTCTTCAGTTGGAATTGGTATTTGTTGGTCAAATTGATCCACGTCGCTTCCACTACCTTTGGTTAAGATTTCGTTGTAGTTTTCATCATCTTCTTCGTTGATCTCCGGTTGACCACACCTTCTCCGCTCCGCTCGTATCCAATCTACGAATAATCGCAATTTCCAAGTTGTCTCCGGCCAATGAGTGTATGTGGTCTCCTATTTGATATCTGCTGCGAGAAAAAGCGCTTTCGAGACGCGAGTTGATAACGCTTGAATGTTCAAAACATCTCGAGCCATCAATGAAAGTGTCGGAAAGGTCTTCTCATTCCCCTCGAGTATTTCAGCAAGTCTTCTTGTCCATCTTCATTGATAACTTCTTGATACGGTACGAACCCTGCAAAACAAAAATATCCAACTCGCTAATTTGGTTAGTAGTAGAGGTACGGCCGCACATTCTATTTACGAGGCTTTCAATACTAGCGCGCGAAACAGCATGTCTTTTGTGAGGTTGTGTTGAAGATGAAGAAGATGGTATAGAAGCCGGTAAGTTACTAGCATTTTCTTGTTGATAAAATCTATATATATTTTTGCATTGGTGTTCTACGCTAGACACGCTTCTTCTTTAGTTTGTTCAATAGGTGGTGGGTGATTTAGATTTTTGGGACTTGGAGGTGGTAGTACTTCTATACAATCGTAAATAGTTTCAATTAGTGATTTAATACCGTCTATTTTAATAGTAGGATTTAATACGAACCAATAATATAAATAGAGGGAATAGGAATAAAATATTTTTTAATTTTGACAAACATTTTTTTAATAAATTTGTCTTATAATTTGGTTTTTCCATATATTCACTAAGTAATAAAAATATTAGAGTTATATAAAATAACATAGTTGAAATAGTAGGATAATATATACCGGAAAATTCTTTTGTTGCTTGAAAAAATTTCTCTAAAAATACAATAAGTTCAGAAATTTTTACCCAATCACTATCTAAAATCATATCAGCTGGCTTTTTATTATGAGAGTTAAAAAATAAAGTTATAGGTAATTTATAGTCATAAATAACAAGTAGTTGCTCGTATAAAGAATTCCACCTAGTGGATACTTCTTGTGGAATTCTTCTATAAGGTAGTCCACAATCGTGACAAGTTTTTTTATATTCTTTTCTACGTTGTACTTTATTACTTTTAAAAATAAAGTTTATAGCAAATTGTATTTTACTAAGAATGTCTTCAAAAAGTGATAGACCATCCTTTACAATTAAGTTATATATATGGCACGCGCATTTTATATGAAAATGGTACGGAAAAGATGGAGTTAAACTATTTTTTAACATTGTAATTGCGTAATTGTTATTAGAAGCGTTATCTAATGTAATAGTCATAATTTTATCGGTAATTCCGTAATAATCGCACACTTGATAAATATTTTCTGCAATAAAAGTACCAGTGTGCCTATCATCTATATATCTATACGCTAAAATACGTTTTTGCATAGACCATTTATAATCTATCCAATGACAAGTTACAGTTAAATAATCATGGCCGTTAGTACTACGACCTACATCAGACGTGATAGATACTTTGCCATTAAAATGATATAATGAAAAATGTAAATATTGTTGATATTCATGCGCGAATTTAAATACATCTCTCTTAACAGTTGATCTAGGAAAACCGTTAAAAGCGAGGATTATACATATCTCTAATGTAATGAATAAAACGGGAGATGAAGGAAATGAAAAAGGCAAACCCTCCACATGCAACTAATTTTGATATTGCTTCCCTATCTCTATGTTTATTGTATTTAGAGCCTACAATTCCCCCCGTCATAGGGTTAATTTGACCTTGTACTTGGTCCGGGACAGTATCAGTATGTGAACCTTGTCCCGATAGAGCGGGCGTTTGCGCACCCGATTTTGAAGCCTGGTATTGGGCATACCTAGCTGGATGAGCACTTACTACGTGTCTAATTAAACCCCTCGTCCCACCGTGACCTTTTCCAGTTTTAAATTTTAAAATATTTTTACAAATTTTACATATGGCTACTTGATTCTCTACGTCCCTATCAAAAAATGTCCATGCATCTGATTTTAATGGTCGTTTTTTGGACCTCGTCTCATACTAGGGGGAATATGAGGTATTTCAGTTGAAGGTGCACTAGTGGGTGTGTTGTCATCAACATTAGTGGGTATATCATCTAGATCATCGTCTAAATTAAAGTCTTCTTGAGTTCCAGAAAATAGCTCCTGGTCTAAATCTAATGGTATTGTAGGAAAATGTTGAGTATCAACAAAATCATCCTGTGTAGGAATAAGATGACTAGAAGAAGTACCCTTGCCCTGGTTGCCCCTACTAGAAGAAGCACCCTTACCCTTACCCTTAAACATACATTTTAATCCTTCCATTTTAATTATGATAATAAATAATTAAAGACAATAAAATTAAGTGCGCTAAATAAAATAAACAGAGACAATAATAATTTAATGAAGGAACGAATGTACCAAACGCGACGTAACGTCGACGTGTAATCGAGAGGTTGAAAATTGAAACTTTGCTCGATGGAAGATCCTCAAGCTAGTTGCCAACTTCACTCCCAATTCCCAAATGAATTAATAAAATTGAATATTTAGCAAACAATGTAGACTTGTAGAGAGATATATTGAGAAATTAGAGAGATTGTAGGAAGATTTGTGAGAAAGATGAAGAGAAAATGAGTTATTTATAGTTGAAAAATTGGGTTAAAGTGTAAATATAATAACTTATGAGTTAAAAATAAATATTAAGGGGTAGGGGGTTGGGGGGGCCTAAAATGGCCGTTGGCCAACGGCCATAATCTAAAATGGTCGTTGGTGCAACGGCCATTTTTGCAAAGGGGGGAAAAGGGCGGGGTCGGGACGGGCTCAGGTCAGGCGGGCCTGGGGCGGGCTCGGGTCTGGCGGGATGAGACATCGTCCCGTCCCGAGTTCGAGTCCCGCCCCCGTTATTTATTTATTTTTTTTAAACGGGGTCGTGGCGGGACCGGGACGGGGTCGGGGTCGGGCCGTCCCGGCCCATTGGCCAGCCCTACTTTTATATGTGGATGACATGTTAATCGCATCTAAAAGCAAGGTGGAGATCGACAAGCTGAAGGCTCAATTGAGCTTAGAGTTTGAAATAAAGGATCTTGGAGAGGCTAGAAAAATTCTCGGGATGGAGAGAACTCGAGATAGGGCGAAAGGCACAATCTTGTTTACTCATACTCAGTATTTGAAGAAAGTTCTTCAAACGTTTGGCATTAGCAGCGACGCAAAACCCGTGAGTACACCATTGGCACCACATTTCAAGCTAAGTGCATCAATGTCACCAAATTCCGACGATCAGAAAAAGCAAATGGAGAATATTCCATATGCAAATGCAGTCAGTGCTTTGATGTATGCTATGGTGTGTACCAGACCTGACATTTCACATGTTGTGAGCATGGTGAGTCGCTACATGCACAATCCTGGCAAAGGCCATTGGCAAGCAGTAAAGTGGATTCTACGGTACATTCATGGTACTGTAAATATTGGTTTGAAGTTCTAGAAAGACCAGACAAGTTGTAAGAATCTAGTTGGATATGTGGATTCGGACTATGCTGGAGATCTTGATAAGCGCAAATCTACTACTGGTTATGTGTTCATGATGGCAGGAGGACCAGTGAGTTGGAGATCGACACTACAGTCAACAGTTGCTTTGTCTACTACAGAGGCAGAGTACATGGTTGTAACGGAAGCTTTCAAAGAAGCAATCTAGCTTCATGGATTGACCAAAGACTTGGGAATTATTCAGAAGAATGTCGAAGTCTTCTGCGACAGCCAGAGCACCATTTGTTTGGCAAAGAACCAAGTTCATCACGGTCGAACGAAGCATATTGATGTTCGATTCCATTTTGTTCGAGAAATTGTAGAAGAAGGGAGTATTCTTCTGCAAAAGATCAAGACGGCAGATAATCCTGTTGATATGCTTACAAAGGTCATTACTGGGATCAAGTTCCAACACTGTTTGGACTTGATCAACATCTCTCGAGCTCGGAATGCCTAAGGGCACTAATTGAGGCATCAACAATTTTTTGGAGGAAGTTCGCCAAGGTGGAGATTGTTGAAAAGTAAGCATCATCAGTCATTCTTGCAGCTTCTGTTGAAGATGGCTCAGCCACCATTGTTGAATAAGTTTGTCTCACTTCTAGTTGCAAAATCAGACTTGAGTATGTGTGTTCACATGGTATGTTCACACGTATGTTCACATGATGATGAATGGCTATAAATATAGCATTCTCCCTCATGTATGAAAATATCCCACAATCAAGCTTGTAAATCTTCGGTAAAATAGAGTGAGGATCCTGAGAGAGAATTGAGTGTTGTAAACATTCTTCACGTTTGAATATTGAAAGTTTGCTGCCTCCCGTGGACGTAGGCAATTTGCCGAACCATGTAAATTCTTGTGTTCTTATTTTCTTTTCGTGTTTTACTACGTTTCCGCACAACAGTTCTATCTCTACTAGTGTTCGATAAACTCATAACAATGTATATATTTATGATATTGGTGTTGGGCAAACATGTGTGTATCTTGCGATTACTTTAGCGAATACCTACTACCTCATATCGGCTCGGCATAGATATTGGATAATTTTGTCCACAATTCTTGGACAGATAAGAATAGGTATTAGATAATCCTATTTATTAAGACTTTTACATATTGAGAAAATTACTTAATATTCTTATTCACGATTATTTAAAATTTGCACTCATTCTATTTATCACTAGAGCATACTCTTGGGTGAATAAATTCATTCTAGTTATTACATATGCTTCCTCTTAAACTGTAGTTAAGTAACTTTATGTAGGCAGAATTAAAGAAAAGAAGACGGGAACCTCAAAATTCTAATTTTGACAAAAGTGTACAAGTTGGACACAATAAATTTGAATATTTCATTTGTTGTTGCACATTAAATTTATGAGTCAAGGGGCTCATTGATCGACTTCTGGAAGTTTTCCTGTTTATCAAACATTATCTCCTAGAAGTCTATACCATATTCTTTGAATTCTGTGCAATTATATGCTTATGTATAGCTTATATGAACTTCATGTTGGAAATTTGCCTTTGGCGGGAGTTGCGACCGACCAACTTTAACGGCTTAAACACTAGTGTTACGTATGTTGGAGAATCCGGTTCTTCACACATGCATGATCTACTAAGTACGTAGATAACCGTAGGGCCAAGAATCGTCAAATTTCATTGAGAAATGAAAGAGATATTGGTCCACGAAGTAAGGTGTTTGAAGCATGGAAAGTGTGGTATTGTGTTCAATTCTCCCTCATCGGTAGAGGAAGAAAGAATTGTTGTGTATATAAGACTCGAAATTCGTTTGGGGTTTGGGACCTCAAGGGGTATCCCATGTGTTTAAAGGAGGGAGGACCTAGATGTGCTTCGGTTCGAGGAAAGACCACACGCGCGTCGCCGCCGCCCGTCCGGTTCCAGGTTCGCGGGTTGTGGGTCTTCTGATATTATCTTTTTGGGCCAGAGAACTTTGTCAGAAGTACAGTTTGATCCCAGAAGTTTCCAGATGTACAGTTCGGACCAGAATTCTTTCAGATATACAGTTCGGACCAGAATTCTTTCAGATGTACAGTTTGGTCCCTGAAGTTTCAAGATGTACAGTTTGGTCCCTGAAGTTTTCAGAACGTCAGAATTTGTACAGTCAAAGCAGAAACGTCAAGCACTCAATTCAACCATTTATTTTGGCTGAATTACTCCTCCTATAATGGCCAAATCCGTTGGTCTTTCATCATTTATGTTGGTGACTTTACTACCTCCATAATGACCATTATTTGGCTATTATGGAGGCAGTTTTCAGCCCCTCCCTCACCTATATAAACACCCCCTCACACTATTGTTGAGCACTAAGAACAGTGCACGAAATTACACAAGAAAAACAGTTTTCTTCCTACAACTTTCAAGCATCATTTCGTTACTCAATATTCTTCACGGTAGCATTTGAGTTTCCTTTGCTCAAGTGTTCCATTGCTGTTTTATCTTGGGAGACAAATTGTTCAGGACGTATAAAGGATACATACGGGGCAATATTGTCTCAAGGACAGAGTGTCACACTCGACTCAGCAAAAACAGTTTCCATTTTTCCGTCTTCAACAAAATTGTAATTTCAGTTTTGTGGTTCTATTGTAATTTTCAGATTACTAGTTGAATTATTGAATCTTTGTTTATCCTTTCGAATACTTGTAATAGTTATATACTTCCCGTACTGCTTTATAAAGTACCATAGAGCAAAATACCCAACACTTCAAACCGTCAAATACTCTCTCAATCTCGTTTTACGTGATATTATTCGATTAAACACAACATCTTTTTGTTGACAAGGCAATCCGCTATAGTTATCCTTGGGTTGTTCACAAGATAAATCTCATTCCAGTTAAATAGCCCGTAAAAAGAAAAAAGATATATGGGATCTGAGGACGATAGAGTATATCCCTACCTTGGGAGGTAGAAATGTTGTTTCCGAATAGACTCTTGACTCAAGGAAAAACATGTAAGAGAAAAAAAAATATAACGAATGTGAATAGGGTATGTAAAAATATTGTAGAAAGCATGACAAAACATTCTAAAAAATGAATAGTAACTACGACAAAATAATACGGTAATCGAAGTACGAGAAACAATAGATAGTAACAGGAATTGACAGATAAGAAATTACAAATACTATTGACTACTAGTATTTAGAACAAATCGTATGGTTATAAAATTGGTGAATGGTTGTCAAAGGCCGGGATGAAAAATGCAAAAAAGAGAGAGTATTTCGTTGCCAAGAAAAAAGAGAAAAAAGTGACATGGGGGAAAGCATCTACTTTTTAAACTTTAGAGGAGCTTTTTGTTTATTTCATAAAATAATGGGAGTAATCAGTGAAAATGCGAAAAAGAGAGAGCGATTAGCATATTCCTCGTAAACGGAGCTAATGTTATTGGTCCACACTTCACAGAGCAACGCAAATCGCCGTTACTGGAACGCCGTTACGCCGGAAAATAAAGGTAAGGCACACATATCTTGATACTTTTGTTTGATGTTTAAATTGAAGTTTATCGACGCTTATAACTTTGAATTAATTTTTTTTTTTTGGTGGTTTCTTATACCGAAAACACAATTAAACCCTTGAATTTTGTTATTAGAATCCAAGCCCTTCCGATGTAAATTTGAAAATAGTGGATCCTTAGCACAATATATATAAAATATATCTCTGGGCCGATGTGAATCGTTTGTTATCCAAGCAGACCAGGAGATAATTTATTCATGTATTAAATGTAGTATTGTGTTTGGTAATATTTTTTTGCTATGTATAAAATTCAACACGTCAAGTACAGTGTTTAGTTAGCAACTTAGAAATCACCGCAGGGTGGCTCAGTTGATTGAGCTTGGGCTTCCATGATGGAGGTCTCAGGTTCGAAAACCCCTACCTACAACAGCAAGAGATTTGTGTTCTGGGTCGAGCTAGTCACACGGGACTTGCTTAGTGCGGTTATCTCTCTTGTGTGGTTTGCGGGCTATTGCACAGGAGCAGAGTTTATCATGTGCGCACCCGAAGGATAGCGGTTGCGGATTTCCTTGTCATAAAAAAACATGTATAATCCATACATAACTAATCCCTACATTGCTAATACTCCTATAACTCTAATCAGTAACCAACCGGGGGGAGGGGGGGGAGGGGGGGTCAAAAGAGATTCTGCTTGTGGAAGCCGTGTTTTGAAATTGTTTGCTGAACCCTTTTTGCTGCTGAGTAATTTGCCCTAGTAATGTTTTGCTGGGATGGGCAAAAGAGAATTGTTGGAACTTCGGTCACACCCTCTATATTAAGGTGACAGATATATCCTGATAGCTACTGCTGATGGCATCCAGATTTTATAGATTTGCTTCGGTCCCTCAGCCCTTTCTCACCTTTTCTATCTATCATTAGAAGTAGGGTGGGTGGTGTACCTCACTGAGCTATCAATTGCAGAGCTATCGCCTTGGTTTAACCAACTGTCCGTCCTGGTGTTTTTTCCATTAATGTCTTTGCCGCTAATTTGATAGCTTTCTTATTGTTAATCTGGATTCACTTTGGCCCTCGTCTCGAAGTTCTTATGAAGACTTTGGTGGTACATGTGTATAAGGCCAAAGGTGGAGCCAAGAATTCTAGTTTATGAGTTCTAGCCTATAATTTTTTTTTTACTGGGTTCTGAATAACTTATTTGTATTTATTAAATAAATTTTTAAATATAAATACAAGATTTACACTAAAGCTATTGAACTACCGAACCCATAACAAGCACAGTGGCCCCGCCCCAGGATAGAGCCCCCCTTAAGCCTCAAAGATCGGTGATGTTTATCATGATAACTGGTAAGTGTGGGAAGTCGATAGTATATTTGATGGTTGAAGTACACCTATCGACTTGCATTAAAAGCATGGAAAAAAATTTCTCCAGGATAAATGTCCTGGGAGTGTTGTATATTATCATTATGTAAAGCACATAAAAGCATGGAATTAGCCGTCCGAATAAACATAAACAGTATTATTTGTGCATCAAAATGTTTCTCCATACATGTTCAACCGATGGATAAGTAATAACAAATGCTTTGTTAAGAAAATGGTATTAGTGTTTTTTAAAAAAAGTATTAGTGCGCTTGTTACATACCATCGCATGTGAAGGTAAGGATGAAACTAAGATGCTTTGTCTCGGTCTGATTTATTGAAAAATAGAAGCTGAATCCTTATATCTAATTGCTTTTCTTAAGCATCTTTTTTTTCACAGGTGGTTTAGAATTAGAATATATAAGAATATACTCTAAAATCTTTAGCTGGAAATATAACCTTGACACCCTGCTTCAAATCATTTTCTTTTCTTTCGAGGTCTATTGGAAACACGCTATCTACCCCATAAAGGTTGGGGTAAGATTTGCGTACATTCTATCGTCTCCAAACCCCACTTGTGGAACTACACTAGGTATGTTGTTTGTATATTTGCTTAAACAATTCAGTGCATATAACGTATAATTACGTTACAAACAGATTATAGCAAAGTGGTTAAGCGAGAACAAACACATTTGCTACAAATAAAAATAATTCAACTTTCGAGCAATCCTTCTCTGTAAGTTATTATATTCGTATTAGGGGGAAAGTTCAACACAAAAGAGATTATAATCCTTACTGGGTCAAGAAAGGAAAGGAATAAAGGAGTACCAATAAACAAAGGATAAGAAAGCAAATCAAGTTTCGAAGAAGCTACAACAAATACCAACTAAACCGCCAATAACAGTACTGAGCTTCCAAAAGCCCAATAAACACCTCAAAATAACTCATGAATAGAGGTATCTCATCAAAGGGTGTATGCGAAAAAGTGGCCCGTGGAAAAATATAAGGACTAACAGGAAAACCATGGTTCCTACCTAAATTACTCAAGACCGCTCACTCAATATCGAACAATATCTTTAAGGCAAGCATCGAAATGTTGGATGTTGATCTTTTCTTTGCCAGAATAGATGGCTTCTGCTGTCCCACCATGTTCACCCTGAGCAGCCATTTCAACAACCATGTATAGTTTCTTGATGGGCATCTATGACAAGACAACACAAACAAGAGTTATCAATCAATTCCCCGTAATGTGCCTGAAATTTTAATTTCTCAAGCAGCGCCCAAATATCAGAAGTTAATGTAACAAAGATGAACTACTTGTCTAGGGAAAAGACATGCATAACAGCATGCTGGTCTTGAAAACTTACGCCTTTTAATACGTCAGCAGCAGAATCAATATCGTTGCTTGAGAAGACATTAAGCTGTTGCAACACCTGCAAAGAACATCAAAACATCAATACTAGGGTCGTATAGTAAAGGCGAATGACATCAAGTCAAACTAGAGCTGAGGAAGTATAGAGCATAATGAGAGTGATGAGAAATTTTCTCAAATCACTAGCTCATTTGCTCCATTCTTTTTTATGACGGTGGTCCGAGCCACAGCTTGTGCACACCTCAACCATTCCACCGGGTACGTGCTACCTCACACCAACAAAGGTACCGGGTAACTTTGCCCACCAAGGCTTGGGTAGATGGGAAGATCACCTAATGTTTTACCCCCCTCATGGTTCTCCACCACTCTACTTTTTTACTCGGTCAAAAAGTAAAATGAATCCTCAAGAGCTCAATAGATATAGATATATTGACAAATTAAGCGGCATCAATGACAAAAGCCATTGTTTTGTTACAGCGCAGAGTTCACAAGCTAGTGTTCAGTAATCTTCTTGCTACAACAATCTTGGTCCAGTAGAATGTGAAGTCTATGTGTTTATCGGCCAGTAACACTGCACTACTTTATCCTGGAATACCTAATTCAGATGTCCTAATTAAGCTTTTCTGCACCTACCTGTGCTCTACAAAAGTATAGAATATCTTCCTTTTTCCGTTAAAGAAATACTCTAGTCATATGACATCCAATATAAGAATTTATTCGGAATTTCAATATTCTTCCCAATCCAAACTATTATTGTTTGACTTCATGTGAGTACTTAATATAAATGGATCAGCCTCTCTACCTCCCAAGGTAGGGGTAAGGTCTGCGTACACTCTATCCTCCCCATACCCCACTTATGGGATTACACTGGGTATGTTGTTGTTAACATATGACTACTTAGTTTTCTCTTTTTAATATAAATGCATCATTCTTGGTCTTAGAGCTATGAGCTATTCAACTGGAGAAGGAACTTTCATGCAAAAACAAAAGCCGTGGCAGCTTGGATGCCCTCTTACCTTCTTGGCATCTTCTTTCTTTAGTGTTGGAACATGGTATGTGACCGAGAAAGTATCACAAAGGCCAACTGATTCCAAGAAATCAACCTCACTAGTAGTTCCAATCACAAGCATCTTCTTACCCTGTAACGTGAAACCAGTTGCAAGAATCATCAGCAAATAGCAGTTGCATATCCAACCACTATGTACTTAAATCCAGATCATAGAAAAGAAAAACGCCATCCTAACGTCTTGGGCGTTCTAGCTATTTTCTCCACAGCATAAAATTCGTGTTGCTAATTATCAGTGCTTTTCTTTCTAGAGGCAAAAGAACTAGAAAACTTCATGGGTTCAAGATGGAAAATGTAGTTTGGCACAGGACGGTTTTTCTGTTCTCTCCCTCACCAAAGAAAAATCTAGATGGGGAGACAAACTGCTAATATACAGCTATGAGCATTGGGAGATCAACTTTTGTGAAGAATCATCCATTAAAATTGCATGCTGTCACTACTTTTTTACATACTTCCATTTCAGAAAGTTTTAACCAACTTCCTTAAACAAAAAGATTAACATAGCTAAGAGGGGCACAAGCATGTACAATAGGTATAATCCCATTATTCCAAAAGGGAAATATGCAGGGACACTGATGCCTGAGGGGGGGGGGGGGATATGGGGACAGGGATCATAACTTCACGGGTGGTTTTTTTACCCCCACCCCCCACCCCCACCCCCACCCCCACCCAATCCTTATTTGAAGTGAAATTAATACACCCCTAAGCAATGATGTGACAAAGAAAGTGGGTCTACACTCCTACATGCGCGTGACAAATGAAACAAGTAATTAAAAAACTTAATCTATACATGTGGCGTTTTCTTATTGGACATTATTGTATTAGTTACACTAAATTCTCTGTGGGGCCTTTTCTTTAATTTTCTTTTCTTATTTTCCTTCTAATTTTTTGCTCATTCTCTCTCTCTCTCTTTTCCCCAAAAAGTGCAAATTCTTCATGAACAGACGGCCAGATTATTGTCGTAAAAACTTTCCGGTAAACCCCTCACATATATTTTTATATGTTCTTTCCATATTTTCCGTCTTTTAATACGTGATTTCAAATGCAAACTAAGATGGAGGCTTTCTTTCTCTAATAAATAAATCATCATTAACACCACCTTAATTTTTCACCCACTTCCCCGGAAAATATTCGGCCTTCTTCAGCGGATATTTGCCGGAAAAGAAAGAGTCGATACAGTGCTTTTTATTTTTCGACCTTTCATTGTTTGCTTAGGACAAGCTGTGAAGAATAGAAACAAGTGAAACGAATTTGTGGCGGCGTTGGGGGAGGAAGTGATGATATAGATGGTTCATTTTTCATTTTGGTTCAGGGAAGGAGATGGGTTTGGAATTTGTGGAGGAATGGTGGAAAAAATAGACAAAAGTGAAAAAAATAAAGAAAATATGTGTCATGACATGAATGGTGCGTGAAAAACAAGTACATATGATGAAAGGGTTAAATGTTATGGGGTGGTATTAATTTCACTTCAAATAAAAACAGGGGGGTTAAGAAAACGCCCTTAAAGTTAAACTGTGAAACTGAGTTATCAGGACAACTTTAGGGGGTAAGTTATGTATCTTTAATACCCTTACGTTATCTTATACATGTCCATGAGCCGCCTTCCGAACCCCACACACAAAGGGGGTGGGAAAAACAAGCAAACAGGCAATCATGAGTCCCAAATGAGCATCTTGAAATACAATACCAAGCAATTATGAAGAAATACCTTTGGAGGAAGCCGTTTAAGGAGCACCATCAGCGTTTGAGAAATCAAATTTGAAAATCGAGGGCCAATTGCAACATATTCCAAAAGTCTGCAGGGGTTGCATGATAAACACATAACAAATGCATTTAAAGGTTATTTATTGTAACATATTCCAAAAGTTTGCACGGGTACATGTGTGATAAACACATACTAATGCAATTGAAGGCTATTTATCAGGAAATTACCTTTCAATGCCATCAAGGACGACTATACTAAGTGGTGACTTGTATGCATCCTCAAATACCTACAACATAAGATCACAATACATAGTTATTACGCAAAAAATAAATTACATGGGTGTATACAAAGTCTGTCTATATTCTAGCTGATCATACTAAAGTAATGCACAAGTTTCACGTGTGTACCTTGACTATCTGAGCACATTTGCTGCTTTCACTGAGCCCAATCATAGTTTCAGCAGAAATCTAACAATTCAGAGGAGAAAGAGGCAATAAGAGATGGGTTTAACAGTGAGTATTTATAATTAATCTCCAGAAACTGTCCAAGTTCCCAATAGGTAATAAACTTACTATCTTGACATAGGGAAAATCACTTTGAATTCCAACTGTTGCTGCCATTGCAGTCTTGCCACTGTCCATGGAAAGAAAAGACTCAAGATAAAAGACCACATAAAAAACAAGAATAACACAAACTTCTACCTTCCACTTGGGCCTTCCAGAAGACAAGTTATGAGGGGGCTCCCCCTGCTGACTTTAACTTGTTCTGCCAATAGCATAGTTCTTCTGTAAATGTGTTGATGATTTTCACCACAATCCACAATGCCATTAAGTCTGAAAATTGTTGAGACGTGAAGTCACCTTCATGCAGCAAACTAAGAAATGTTCTACAGGACTTAACCTAGACTCCAGTACTGACGATTTTATTCAATATCCGGTTATCATTTCGCTGCTCATATCCAAGCTTCGACAGAGTAGTTTCTTCACTTAAGCTGCCAATAGCACATATACTTCCCCCAACTACTGAACTTTGAGTCTCTCCTGCCCTAAGCTCTTCATACGGACCTCCAATCAATACACGGGAGACAAATGCATTTAATATCAATGTAGTACTTCCTTTCCTAGGGAAAAAAAATTTCTAAAGTTTTTTCATGTGTGTGGAGCAAATAGTTGTCGAGTAAATCTACTTTGCAAGTTCATATAACTTGTCCCTCCGAAGTTCTTTAAGAACACAAACTCAGTAATACTACAAGTCTTTTTTTTCAAGCCCGACAGTCCTACATGCATTTGATGAGATTTCCACCATGAAGAAAAATAAAACTGTCCAATTTTGGAAATAGATTTTGTCCTTCGTAGTTTCAACTTTCAAGAGATAGTACCAATCAGTTGTACACTGAGAACAGGAAAACTAACCTGCACCGTTCAAGGTCATCAGTGGAAGCACCAAATGCAGGTCTTACTTCATTAAGGGCATGTAAAAAATCTTCCATAGTGACTTTTATACTCTCCTCATCCACTGGTTTGGTAAGATCATCCATGCTTAGTTGCCTGTTCAATGCATAGGATACTGCACTTTTGACTACACCTTCAAGCTCGGCACCACTATAATTTTTTGACCGTGCAGCTGCACATAAAGTGAAATGGGGAAAACCCTGAGAACTCTATGTAACCAATGTAGGTTAGTAGACAAACCAATGTAACATTGAGTAACTCTCAGAAGTGACAGGGGAACACCTTCAGTTCACCATTATATCATCTTTGGATCTGATGAAGTGTGTGACCATCTTATCTAAAAGCTTAAGTTATTAAGCTAACACACTTATAATTAATTATAGTATGTCTTGACACACCCCCTCACATGTGGGCCTAACTCATCTTCAAGGCCAAACACATGGAAATATCTTTTGCATTTTTGGGTGGAGGTGAGATTTGAACCCGAGACCTCTCTGTATGCTCTGATACCATGTTGAAGTGTGTGACCATCTCATCTAAGAGCTTGAGTAGTTAGAGAGAACACACTTTTAATTAGTTATATTATGTCTCAACAGACTTGATAAGCAATCAAGTTGAATTAAGGATATAACAGGATTTTACTACTCTCATCATTTATTCTAAAAGAACCTTAAAAGAAAAACCGGCATAACATGCTAGTAGTGGTGACTACATACCAAGTTCTTGCAAGTTCACATCAGGAGAAAGAAAGGAATTCTCTTTCATCTTGTTTGTATGAATCTGGAGAATTTGTAGTCGACCATTTTCATCCGGAAGGCTAATCTCCACTTGGACTTCTAGTCGTCCTGGCCTATATCAATGGTCATATTTTGATAATGCACCATAAATATTACTTTACTAAAGAACTACTAGAACAAACAAATTTATGTCAACTTCAACAATAAGGCAAAAATGATAACAGAGACCGCTGTTACCTCATAAGTGCTTCGTCAAGCAGATCTTTCCTATTTGTCATTCCAATTAGCAAAACATTATTCAGAGATTCCACGCCATCTATCTAAACAGCAAGAAACAATCAACCAGCTTGAATCAATAACAGGTAAAAGCATTCTACAGTTGTCATATAGCCAATCTAATCTCTGCCAACATGACTAAAATTTGTTGCACATACCTTAGTGAGGAGCTGGTTAACAATGCTATCATGTACACCAGTTCCATCTCTAGTTGATCCTCTAGACTGCATGACAAAAGCATCATATTGAGAAATAAAATCTACAGAATACACCACATGGGATCTAAGCAAAACATGAGTAATAATCTCAAAAAATCAAATATTCTTGACTCCACGAGGTCCCACCTTACATATTGCATCGATCTCATCAAAAATGATAACATGCAATTCACTTTGGTCACCTGGAAAGACAAAAATGGGGGATTAAAGTAACAAGTTTAAAATTCAAGATATTCATTGCCATGATAGCTCCCTTACCTTTGTTTTTTTGATCTGCCTCAGCATCAGCAAACAAATCCCTCACATTTTTTTCAGTTTCACCGACGAACTTGCTTAACACTTCAGGTCCATTGACAATCTACAGTTTACATTCACCAACAGGGAAAAACAAGAAGCAGATAGACAATCAAGGTTGCATTAGCAACATATAATTAAATACTGAACTTTGCTTAAACAGCTTCGTAAACATACGAAAAGCTTTCCTTATTAAAAAGGAACATATGATAAGCTTTCCAAAAAAACTATTTAAGTAAGCCGGTCGCATTATATAGACAAAGAAACTGTTCTATGTACAAAAACAAAAAGAGAAACAAAAGAAACACATATCTTCACATGGAAACATGCGACAGTTTCTCATCTTTAGTTGCAGGTGATTGCAGCCAAGTGCAAAGAGAACTACAATATACATGCTATTGAGTGAACTCAAGAACGAAATTGGAACTATAAAACTTTGCATTATATGTCGAACTTATGAACTCAGAAGTGACAAGAAATGAAATAATAAACCTTCCGAAGAAAACTTTTCTTCTAAAGGTATCAAAAGCAAAGTTATGAATAGTGTCCATTCATTTGAAAATCTGAGATATAAAAAGACTTGAATTATCCATGAAACAAAAAGCATAAGTGAAGCTTTCAATACAAGGCCCACACCACTTTCTTCCTTAATGAGTTCATATCCATCTTTGTATTCTGTTCACGCTAAGCATCATTTGCTGTTAATAAACGCAGGATGACCAATGCCCTCCAGTAGTAGACTAACCACATACAGGATTAGTGGACTAATCCTTACCCAATCCCATTTTCCACCTTTAAGTTACAAAAGTGCATGTGTAAAAATTTATTCATATGCTCACATCATAGGACATTTAGTTTGTAAAAAGCTAAATTGTAAAGCACTTGCATCGCTCCATTCTTCAAGCAGATCATTAAATGCATTCCTTGAAGATTATGAGCATTTAAATTAGATCTAACGTTTTCGACTGGTGAAAGTAAAAAAAAATAACTTATTGAAATGTGAAAGGGATGCTACACTCCTAATGCACTAACTTAGAGGGATAACAAGTGTAAAGCCAAAGGTGAAGAGAGCAGCAAGGTGAAATTACAACTACTGATTTATATTGAAATGTTGAAGTAATTAAAATCCAAAAATTGGAAGAAAAAAGCCATGTCATTATTTCAAAATAATTTTGAAATGTAGAAGAAGATAGAAAACTTGATAGGCATTTTGAGTGGAGTCTTCAACTATAATCTCATACTACACTTGGCAAAGAGGAATTTTGAATGAGAAAAGATGTAACAACAAATTAACCAATCACATTTCCTCTTCAATTGGAGGAATAAAGGCATTATGAAATGTACTTCTTCTATGTGAAAATTTGAAGAGAATAATGCTCTAATATTCTTAAACGGAGCCATGTGAGAGAGATCATGTAAGTCTCAGACCTGAAACCCTGTTTGGGATGCATGCACTATGTAATGGCTAATCATTTTTAATTAAGGAAACACTTAACTATGATAGAGCAAATCTTCCATATTGCGACCCTGAGGAGTAATTCAAGATACTTCCAACTTTATTCGAGTAGCGTGTTTTAAGTTTACGTAATATCATGAAAGACAAATATGCTCCACAGAGTGCATCATTTGGTCACAATGAAGGCGAGCTGATAATAAAACGTGAAATCCCCTTTCAGTCGAGGGAATGCGAGCTATCAAAGATAAGGGAGGAGAAGCAGGAAGAAAGCCAAGTGCCACATTTATAGTGACAATGACTGATTATGTCAGACCATTTTTTTATCAGTAATCACATCACAAGACCATTTTAGAGAGAGAGTAGACAAGAATAAGTAAAGGGAATAAATCCTACACTATTTCGAGCATGCAAGGAAACAAAGTACTTCAGCAACACATGCAGGGAAAAACATTAGCAAAAAGACAAACATTTTGGAAAAGAATGACCAGCCAGGAAAGACAAATTCACATACTTATGAGAAAAGAAACGCAAAAGGACATGTACGGTGTGTAACTTCCAGAACAACAATGATAATATCGAAAGAATTAATTCTAGAGCTTCGATGGACCTACCTTTGGATCCTTTCCATTTAGCATTTTTCCAATCTGCCGAGCCATTAGAGTCTTCCCTGTACCAGGAGGTCCAAAGAGCAGCATTCCCTTAACATGCTTGATACCAAGCCTGAAAGCAGTTTCATTCCAAAGCCAAGGCCAAGTGAGGAAGTAATTTTACTACATAATTTCTTCAAGAAATAGCCTCAAGTTTTCATGAAAACAAAAGGAAATTTCGTTATTCAGCAAGAACTCTCCGTACTTGCTTGTCACGTGTGGAGGGAAAACCCTGGAAGCAAAAGCTCTTCGAAATATATCAGCAAACTCTGCACCCAGACCACCTATACCCAATGATTGAAGATTGAATTCTTTCTGCCTAAAGATGCTGCTGCTAGCAGCTTCACGCTGGTTGGCAATCTGTATTGAGGTCAGTTGTAGGAAGAATCATATTAAAAGAGCTCCAGTAAACATAAGGGAAGCCATTTTCTTTGGCAACTTTTAGCCACTGGTATATTACTTAAAAAGACAGAAGTAACCTTTATTCCGCTGGAGTTTGCAGCTTCAAATATAATGTATGTGTCAGCTGAAACCATCCCTCTTTCGATATTAGATTTTTCTTGGCCCTCCACGGTAGCTTGATTCACAGTGAATATATAACCATTGCCATGATACTCAAATGTCACCTTTTGCCCAGTTGTCATAATCTGCATAGGTATAAAATTAATAATCCATACATAAGTTACTTTCATCAAAACTATAGACTCGGAACATCTACTGCAGCTTAACTGGTAAGCCCTGGAGCTAGAGCTTAAAAACAGCCACTTTATATCATCTTCTAATACAGTATCAATTACAGACAACATCATACTGGAGCACCAACATATAAACTGCAAAGTGATTCACCAGCTATAATGTACATAGACACCTCTAAGATCCTCTTAAACACTGCTTTAATCCACTAACAAAAAAAACGACTATCCAGAGTTTAGCAAGATTATTTCTCGAATATCATAAACCAATCCAAGTTATTACTAGACCACCCTAAACCTCTTTTCATAACCTGTTACTTTCCACTGCTTTGACATTTACCAAAGGATCCCATGTAAAGTTGCGGGTAAAGTTGTTGTCATGTGATCAGGAGGTCATGTTCAAGCCGTGGAAACAGCCTCTTGCAGAAATGTGGGGTAAGGCTGCGTACAATAGACCCTTGTGGTCCGGCCCTTCCCCGGACCCCGCGCATAGCGGGAGCTTAGTGCACCGGGCTGCCCATCCCACCTCAGTTTGGTTCAAATTCACCCCTCCCCTAAAAAAGGGTGAGAGAGTTATGTGCCTGGGTACACCAAATGATCAAACGTTCTTTGATGGTTTGACACATCAAGATAAAGACGTTGCCTATTCTCTTTTGGTCAGGAGGGGGGGCAAGAAAGGGGACAATATACTAAACAAATTTTATTGTCACTAATAATATCTTACTTAAGAATATTAAATTATAACTTAAACAAGATGTGCCTATGGTCCAATGGCTACTATAAAAGACTGAGAACGTCTAACCCAAAATCTTAAGTTAATGGGTGAAGCAACCCAAGACCTCTATCAACACCTTCAGAAGCTCTTGACAATTATAATTCAACATCCTCCTGAAAATGTAACTCGATTTTGGAATCCACTTGTGAACTTTTCATATGTGTCTGCCAGTGCTAAAATATGTTCACTAAAGGTTGACTCTGATACCATATGAAAAAATATGAACATCCAATCCAAATTTTAATGTTTGGAGTAGTCCAGAACCTATAAACCCCTTCGAAAGCAACTACACACCCCATCTGTGACAAATATATAATTGATCAGCTACAAGGAAAACCTCATGCACATTGTTATTGTGTATTGGTTTTCATATATTAATTCCACATGACACCCCAATGCATTTCAATATGTATCTTGACTAATGAAGCAGATAATAGACATGTAAATTGCAAAATGAATAAGTACAGTCAAGCTGCTCATTTATAAGTCAGTCATTTTCCTCAGTAGTCTCTATGTCATGATTTCATAGACAGAAGTAGTCAGCACAAAGAGAGGAGCATATTCGTAATATGTTAAATTGATTATGAGAAAAATAAAACAAATAGACTACGTTTAATTTTCATTGTTTGACTTCGAGGCGCTGTTCAGCCTTTTCTCCCAATATTCTAAAGAAAGGAAACTGACATATGAAAATCATTCTTGAAATTACAGATTTGAAGAGAGCATAAATCATTAAGAGGCGGCATGGGGGATAATGCCTTCACCTGATTGGCGAATCTCTTGCGAAGTTGATTAGCCAAAGAAAATGCATCCACCTACAAAAAGACATATCTTGGTAAACTTGCAATGTCTACAGCAAAATGAGTGTTTGAACCAGAGTACTCTTGATGCCTAAGCTAAAAGAAAACCAGCAAAACAAGAAGATGGATACAACCAGAATACACCACAACAAAAATTGTAAAAGATCTGCATCCTCTAAACACCAGACTTGCTGTGTGAGCTGAAAGATATGGTACAATCAAAGTTTCACCAGAAATGTTGCTAAAGGCTTGCTTAAAGCGCGCTTAAGCCTTGAAGTTCGGTGAGGCCAGGTTGAGCGCTTCGCCTCGCTTAATTGGCGCTTTAGTGTAGGAGTCAAGGTGTTACTGACAACACCATATGTATAGTTTTGTTATAGATTTTCCATTCTTTTGTCCAAATAATTATTTGTGTTCATAGTTGCAATTTTCTTGCATGACATTTCTATTTTTTATTATTTCCCCCTTGGCGTTTTCTTCGCTAAAGCCCACGCTTTAATCCCGCTGTGCGCTTAAAGCTCTAACACGTTTGGGGCTCTTTTGCACTTTCGCTTTTGACTACTCTGACAAGAAGAATCTAACGCATTCAAAGGGAATCGAGTCATTGCATGGCACACTAGACATTGTTGAACATAGAAAACTTATGCTGAGACACAAAGACACAGGACAGTTTACCTGCTCATCTTTGGTTCCTTTTTTCACAAACTCCAAGTCAAGGGTAAGCAAAGCAAGGTTGAAGTCTTCAGGTGGAACAAATCTGCAATTTGAACAGTGAAAGCACTAATTAGCTAATGTTATGGAAAACTAGACCAAGCAATAATATCTGAATAATCCTGCCGTACCTGTTAACGGATATAGCGTCTCCAGTGGAAACTTTGGCATAGCGTCTTTGAATTGCATTAAGACCAAGCTGACCACTAGGAATTTTTTCGTGGGCGGTGTTTCACAGTTAAGGCAATACCATAGTACATTATCTTCAATCACTAAAATGCTACAGTATGAATATAATACAAAATGGAAATTTTAGAGAAAGACAAACAAGAGATCACAAACTCCTTACTTGTCAGAATTTGCTCATTAGCATTTACTATTTCACTGCCTTTCTTATCAGAATTTTGGAAAAGATAATTTATTCCTCTGGTGAAAGGGAGAAATCTCTCTAATAATTTACTAACCTCAAAAAGGAATTTTCAAATGGAAAAGAAGATTAACAACTGAAACAGAAGAGAACTTCTAAGTGTACCATTTAGAAGCCCCCACTAGCCAACGGTTCACTGGGTGTTATGCCAGACTCACCTAAATTTTGAGACCAATGTGCTCGAATACACTCAAGAATCAAGTCAGTCAGCCTCCAGCATTGCCGGTTCAAGCCTAACCTTTTCTTTTAGTATGATTACATTCCAAATGAAAGATATGTTTCCCTAAATAGGTCTATTCATATAAAGACGTCAAAACCATTATTTTAAGAGGAGATAAGAGAAAGTAGTTGGATGATCATTTGCACATCCAAATAGCTAGCAACAACAACATACACAGTGTAATCCCACAGATGAGATCTGGGGAGGATAGAATGTGCGCAAGCCTTACCCCTCCCAAGACCCCTACCTTGGGAGGTAGAGAGGTTGTTCCCGATAGACCGTCGGCTCAAGATAAAGCAATATCAAAGCAGGTCAAAAGGAAAAGGAACAATAAGTACAATAAAAAAGTACGCTAAGCGAAGAACAACGGCCAATAAATATTAACAGAAAGTTTCATTTTAGTTTCAAAAAAATAAAAAGTAACAGAAATAGAAGGACAAGAAACTACTGGAGAAATACAATGATTACTAGTAAGAAATGATAAGTAAGACAACACTCTACTACCTACTAACCATCTACCCTAATTCGTGACCTCCACAAAATCCTCTCTAAGGTCATGTCATCATTAAGTCGCAATTGTACTATGTCATGTCTAATCACCTCTCCCCGATACTTCGGCCTACCTCTACCTCTCCTGAAGCCATCCATAGCCAACCTCTCGCACCTTACCGAGTTCAAATAGAAAAAAAGTGAAATACGCATCAATCCACGTAAAATCACACAAATTTGCTCAATTAGGAATAAGAACACTAACGATAACATCTATCTGTAAGCACAATTTAAACAATGAACAATCAAGTAAACCTCAATCTCAAACTAAGGATCGGCCTATTGAATTCAGTACTTCTACAATTCATACTATGTTTACGCCTTCAATCTATTAAAACTGAAATTTCACATCACTCCTCACAAAATTGCACAAATTTGCACATGCTCGTCAGTTAAAATAGAAAAAAAAAGTGAAATAGGCATCAATCCTTCATAAAATCACAATTCTTTCCTCGATAGGAATAAGAACAGTAATGAAAGGTGAAATACGCATCAATCCTCATAAAATCGCACAAATTGTGCTCGATTAGGAACAAAAACAGTAATGATTGAAATTTTAAAAAAGGATATACAAAAGTGAGAACAAAAGCATCAGCAACGAGTCCATAAGTGATTGAATTCAGTACTTCTATAATTCAAAGTTACATACGGAGTATATTTTACGCCTTCAACCTACTAAACTCGCACATGCTCGTCAGTTCAAATAGAAAAAAAGTGAAATAAGCATAAAATCTAAAAAATTTGCACGATTAGGACGATTCAAACAATGAACAATCAAGTATGCCTCAATCTCAAACTAATAACGATCGGCCTATTGAACTCGGCAAGCCCTCAACCTATTCAAACTGAAATTTCGAATCATTCCTCATAAAAGCGCACAAATTTGCACATGCTCGTCAGTTGAAATAGAAAAAAAAAGTGAAAAACGCATCATAAAATCTCAAAATTATGATCGATTAGGAATAAAACAGTAATGATTGAAAGTTTAAAAAAGGATATGCAATAGTGAGAACAAAAGCATCAGCGACGAGTCCATAAGCGAACCTTAGTTATACTAACAATGATCCGCTTATTGAATTCAGTACTTCTACAATTCATACTATTTTTACGCCTTCAACCTATAAAAACTGAAATTTCACATAATATCCTCATAAAATCGCACAAATTTGCACATATTCGTCAGTTCAAAGAGAAAAAAAAAAGTGTAAAACGCATCATAAAATCGCACAAATTATGCTCGATTATGAATAAGAACAGTAATGATTGAAATTTTAAAAAAGGATATGCGATAGTGAGAACAAACGCATCAGCGACGAGTCCATAAGCGTGCTTGGATCCAGGTATAAGGAAGTTTTTGAGATCTGTAGAACAACAATACGCACAGTTTGTATGCACGAGATCTTTCTCCGGCGTACTAGTTACCGTCATCGTCATTGCTCCTCCGCCGGAAGAACCATACCTCCCTGCCATTTTTTTGTTCTAAATCTTAAACACGAAGACATCAAATGTATGAATTTTGAATTTATAAAGAAATTTTAAGAGAAATTTGGTCTTTTGCTTAGCTCTTGAGGGAAATTATATTTAAAAGCATTAAGCTCGATTTTAATTGAACTAGAATACTCTTTCATATATAAAATTATCATTTATTATTTTTTAAATATTTTATAATTTTAGTTATGGAAATCATTCCTTATTTGAATTATATAAGAAATGCTAATATGTAGGACTTAATGTTAAAAAGCATGAAGCTAGATGTTAATTAAACTAAAATACACTATCATAAATAAAATTGTTATTTATTACTATTTGTCTAATGTTTTTTCTTGATGACAATGGAATATTTGTCTAATATTTTACAATTTTGGTTATTGAAATCACACCTTCTTTGAATTATGGGCTGGGATCACCTCTAAGTACGTGTGTGTTTGGTTCTACGGTGAGCATAATTGATTTTGAAAGAATTGATTTTGACAGAATTGATTTTGATAATAATTGATTTATGTTTGGATGCAATAATGTAAAGTGATTGTTATCAATTCATGATGTTTGGATAGTTTTGATCAAAATTGCTTTTGAATGTAGAATTACCAAAATGAACATAGTCAAATACATATAAATAAAAATTACTAAAATAATAGTGAAATATGAAGTATGTAAATAAAAATTACAAATAGATAATATAATTTAAAGTGCAATATAGTACTTAAATATTAGTAGAATATTATTACAATACTAATTTAAAGTGCAATATAGTACTTAAATATTATTACAATATTAATTTTGCACCAACCAAAAAGCAAAAATTAAAGAGTCATCGAAGGAAGAATTAAAGAGGGGACTGTAGCAACTTTAAAGAGGCAATGAAGGTGGTTAGAGTTGTTGATGAAAATTAGAGAGGCTAATGGAGGAAAAGGTAAAAATTCAAATTGAAATAAATGTAGAACTCACTTTAGAAGTTAGAAATTGTAGCTTCTTCCTGAATCAATTTTGAAGAGGACAATTAATTTTGGAGAGAAAATCCAAACACCTAAATTTTGCTCACGAAAGTAGCAACCCAGAAGCACTTCTGAGTTGCCATAATCGAAACCAAACATGCACGTACATTATTGTCCAAAGTAATCCCCAATGCAGTGCTGGATGTTGTACATGTGTAGAATTAAAAATTGATGGTCTGGATCACTTGATCGTAATTACTTTTTTATGTATTTATTTTAGTACTTAAGTAGTGCTTAAGTAAAAGTAACCAGCTTCTTCTTCTCATCTAAGCTGAGTCACGATATCTAGACGCCTAAAAATTAACCCTGACCCTTGTCACGGCCATCCGGAAGCTGCGATCATACTTCCAATGCCACTCGATAACAGTCGTAATAGATGCCCCGTTGTAGGCCCTACTGCAAAGGGAAAATCTTACGAGTCGGCTATCAAAATGGTCAATCGAGATAAGTGAATATAACTTAACATATCAACCCCGACCTGCGATACGTTCGCCAAGCCTGCCAGAGTTCGCTGTTGATTTGCCCCCCCCACAATACGACCCTGAAAATCGCAAGGTATGAATTCATCTTCTTTTCCCTTTTTTTGTTTTCCGTAATCTTTTTTTATCGCAGGACTGGGACTGATTGTACAAATTACGGGCCCTAAGGACGTCGAAGATAAGATCGGAAAATATGTGTTGCACTCTTTTCCTTGACCGGTTTTTTCCCGAATGGGTTTTTGTCAGTGAAATTTTTAACGATGCAACAATTGTAAAGTGTATAACTTTGAAGAACTATTCATGGAGATACAAACACAATGGGAGACGATCTGCTCCTAGCTAAAGGAGCTGAGGGCTTCGCCTTTTTTGTACTTTTTAGTTTTATCAATAGCATGCATGTACTTGGGTCTAAATACCCGCAATATATAAAAATAAGCTTGTTTCAAAGCTTCATACACTCTAATGTTGTTGGTATGAACGTTGTGACACCTCGTATCTCTAAACTAAGTCTTGTTCATGATTAAGGAGTGTGGGAAGTCGAGACGAGAAGTTAAAGTTGAAAAACTAGTTTCAGTTCTACAGATCAAATTTACGCCACAGTTATACGGACCGTAGAAATAGGTACGGACCGTCAAAATGGGTCGTACAATTCACCGTTAGAATTGACGATGTGCGATGGCACTATACGGACCGAAAAAAAAATATACGGACAATACACTTTGACCATAACGAGGCCCCAGTCTTTGGTGATAACTGGAATTCTCTATTTTTACTTCATGCATTTTATACTGACTGTACTTCTCAATGTATATATTATATGGACCGTAATTTAGATCGTAAAACTTATACGGACTGTATAATACGATCGTACTTTCCCCGACGCAGCAAATAGTATAAATACGAGACTTAGTTCTAAAAATCAGTTTTCACAATCTACAAGCCTTAGAACGAAGGTTTTCTCTTCCCAACTTTCTCCTACATCAAGGTAAGTCCTTTTCTCGTAATTCCACGCGATTCTAATCAAGTGTATTCAATCTAAGCGAAAATCGTTGTTCTTAACCTATGGTTTTCAAGATAACCCACTCCAAGGTTTCAAGGTACAAGCTTGGGTTTCTACTTCAAAGTTCAGATTTTTAAGATACGTTTTGTGAGCGAATAAGGTATGTAAAGCTTCTATCCACGTGTGGGAATATCCATGTTCTTTCCCACACCACGTTTTCCATGAAATTCCATAACTTAGGATTTTATTCCAATTTCATAATAGCCCTAAATTACATGTATCCTGATATTCCATTATGGTTATTAGGAATCCGTATGTAATCCATGAATGCCCATGACCTCGAATTCCATGGGTTCTAGAATTACAAGTCATGAACCATTACTATGAGATTTTATGAAGTTGTAGATATGTATGTTTTTATGAATTTACACATTATGATTTCAAAACCATGCTTTACAAGTTGCTTTCATGAAACCATGAGCTTACAAGCCACTATTTTTAAATACATGTTTTGAGAGTTGCATGGTTTACCGAGAAGGCTCATATAGCCTGAAACTATTTATGACATCGTAGGATAAGGGTTGCTCTGCCACAGGACGATACCTTCGGATTGCATATTGGATCATTTCATGTCATGTTATGTCTCATACCCCGACAAGGTATGGGATTACTCTGCTATTTGGGCCAGGTACCAGACTCCATGTACCCACTTGGTGATTCATGTTGTCAGTTATGATACTGCGCTCCCCACAGATTTATAGATATACATATACACAGTTACACATATATTTAGGCTTACAGACATACAATGTTACAGAGGTTTCATAGACTTTAGTATGTCATGTCGGCATTAGTTCCAGACTTATTATATTTTAAGATTATTTCCGCTAGGATTATTTCAGACTACTTTCAGTAAACAATTTTACATGTTTCATTATTAGTACTATAATATATTTTGACGCCCATGTTGATCAGCAAGCCATGTGGTTCACTCAATCATATGCAGCCAGGCACCAAGTATCGTGTTTCACTCATGCCATGGTTCGGGGCGTGACAAACGCATTCTTCCAAGCTGATAATATCCACCTTGAACACACGACATGGCCTATTATCCTCATAGCGTGAAAGAAAAATAATCTTATGCCAATATAAGATGAGGTCAAGACATCCTCCTCATCGGCACCGAAGAAATAAAAATGCAAATCGTGAAACTTAAACACGAGCGTTCAAATTCTGCATAAAGCATAGTTCCGACGAGGGAGTCCTTGGGTTGAATGATCTCTATGGTTGAACTGCTCTACTTTAAAAGATCATATAATTCTTAAACCCGACCACAAAGCATACCAACATAATCAGAGTGAAAAATAATAATTAAACGCCTCCCGCACGGGATTCAGGCAATTGGGCATAAAAATCATGCGATTCAGAAATAAACAAAAACACAATCACAAGATAGTATTCAACAAAAAGGCCTGCAAACATGGGCAATACCAATAAAACATAACATAGTGTCTTAAAAAAAAGGAAAGACAAGCAAACATATCTAAAATATTAAAAACTCTGCGCAGGAAGTACATGAATTAAGCATCAGTAACCTGGGCCTCTGAGGTTCCAATAGGAGCGTGCGTCTCTGGAGTTGAGGTGACCGGTGACTCATCTGGAAGGGTCATTCTTTCGTCATTTCCATCCGCCTATAGAGTTCGAAAGAGTTTTCGGGGTGGGCCTCCTTCTCATTACATTTCCCGCTCCCACTTTCAGCCATGGGGATCTCGGAAACATGATCCTCACATTCAACTAGGGTCTCCCCTTCACTCCCGTGAGTCCAACTTTCATCATCAGACGATTGAACAAGGTCCATGGATAGGGCACGCATGGGCAAAGCCTTATGGGTTGTATCTTCTACCTTTATAGCATCGACCAAGACTACTTCGATGTTTATCGAGCCCTTTCGAACCTTTTGGAGAACTTGCTGCCGAGCCTGATACATTGCATAGGCTTTCTTAAGGATAAAGTTTAGCTTCAACTGCTGAATTTTGGCATCCGTTTGTAGACTTTCATCATAGCTGTACGGAGGGACGTGTTGCTCTTGATCGGTTCCTGGTTGAGCTCGACCTGTCTAACATAACGAGTTAACATGCTCTTATACCTCTCATTTAGTGCATTCAAAAGTCCTTTTTGCATATGTTTTGTCCCTATGGCAAGCCTATAGTTCAATCCCTATAACCCGGATTCGCTCGGCCATGTCCGTTTCCCTCTAAACTACATTGGCAAAATGCTCTTGGTGTTCGGCCCACTTTTTCTAAAGCTCTAGAAGCTCTTTGTGAAATTTAGCAGCCTCTTCGCTGTAAATTTTCCTATCTTACTCTAATTGAGCCAACTTGGCCTCCAGATCCTCCATTGAAATCAACTGGCTCTCTAGGACCAGAAGTCACTCTTGTAGCTTCTGGTACTCCAGCATTCTCTCCCTCTCTTCGGCATGTTTTCGTTAAAAACCCTTTATGGTAAGAAGGCTCACTTGAGGAAAAAGGCAATTCAAAAAACCAAATGTCATGATGAGAAAATAAAAAGAACAATCTAAGAAGTGTAAATAGAGCATACTTGCTCGACCGCATAAGCGCCGACACTAAGCAAATAATCGCCAGAGACCCTCCTCATCTTCTATTTGTCCCTTTTATTCGTCAAATGTTGTAAGTAGCTGGCTACCCCTACCGGTCATTAAATAATGTTGCATTCCTGCGGAATGGAGAAAGTGACCTGCCAACGAACTGTGGGATTACGGACTGGGGCAGTATAAATATCTACTAGCCACAATTCACAAAAGCATCACATGTCCTCGATACACGCTCTAGTGTTGGGACCCCCAGTTCACCCCCTAGGCATAGTACCTTGAGGGGTAGGGGTTCGTCTTTGAGGAACCGAAGCAAGAGCGACCCGTGAAAATGATGGAACAGGACCCAGGTTCACACCCCACTCCCGAACGGGAGTAAGAGAAAAAGGGGCGCAGAAGTTCATCTTATCAGACAAGTTCATTTCCCTAAAAGGATCGGCAGCAGCGACGTCGGATCTATCAGTCCTTCAACGGGTAAGCTCCGAAGCAGTGTCATCTTCTTCTCACTGGCATTAGATGGCAAGTTGATGGATACAGGAGGAGTGGCTTGAGCGACTGGGTTTGGCCCCTGACTATCTCGCTCCCCAACCCTCGGGCTGGTTCTTTTCGCCAGATAAGGGGAGAAAAGAGACATCAACCTTTTGGATCCAACAGAGTTCATAACCTTCGGGTCTCAGCCCAGTTGAGATACAACTTGCTCAATTTGTACGTCTGGACTGATGCTCTCTTCGGGATGCCATGATTTTCCCCCTTCCAGTTATGTTTTGGTGCAATCTCCTACCACGTCCGGAGATGAAAATGTGCATAATCTAAAAACTTTCGGACCCACTAACATGGGTTCAGGTGTCCAGGATATGGTTAACAGAGTAAGATGGAAGAATGTCAAAGTCATCACTAAGAATCAAGAAAGACAAAACAATAAGGGCGGGCCTGAACAAAATATTTACGGTCAAAATTCCATCGCTCAGGGATGGGTGCCTCTGGTGGCTTGACCAGATCCCGCGTCGTGATAACAACATATCTCTCTGTCCACCCACGGTCAGAGTCGTCATCAATACTAGTAATCAATGCATTTTGATCATGGCGGGACAACTGAATAACCCCCACTCTAAATATATTGGGAGAATAAAGGTGAATTAACTATGCAAGAGTGAAGTCCTCCCCCACTTGAGAAGAAAGATACCGGAGACACGCAAATGTCATCCAAAAGTTCGGACTAATATGGGCTAGGCACACTTTGTATTTTCGATAGAATTCGAAAATCACAGGGTCGATAAGTTTTCCCAACCGCGAGGAAACTGTATATGTGTATACAAATGAGTATTATTGCCGGTAAGAGGTGATATCATCCCCTTCTCTATGGAGGAGCACTTCTATATTGGTCCAGCCGCAATCTACATACACATGGATAAGATAACTAGCGCTAACATAGGATTTGTATGTACTGGCCGGCTAAGATCGCTCTGAATCCATGGAGATGGGACGCTTTGTGAGAACTTTCAGAAAAGATCAATTGCTAGGAAGATAGGTGTTAGCTTGCTGATTGGAAGAAGATGCCGATGATATCTTCTTTTTCTTTGACTTCCTGTTAGTCGTCGGCAGGGAGTCTATGATGGAAACCTTATGAATAGGGATATCTGAATCACCGCGAGCTAAGCTCCAAGCTCAAGTGGTGGCACCGCCGGCAGCTAAAAAATTTAAATACATGTGAGAAGATTTAGTTAAGAAATAGGAAGAGACAACGTCTTTTCATTTTGAAAAAGTGGAGCGTCGGAGGATCGGAGGGAATGAAAGAGAGCCCTTATATGAGAGGTGACACGAGAGAAGGTTAGAGAAGAGGTAACATTCGGTTTAAAGGAAAGGAAATCAAGTCATCATTACGACATCTCCTCATGAGGAAAGATATCAATAGATGCGTGCCACGTGTAAAGTAAATGGTACAGGGGAAGCAGAGCATTTAATGCGAAAGAGATGGCATGTGAAAGAGAGATAGTCGGCTGAAATTGTGCACTAGTTCCAAGAGACGCCATGTTAAAAGCAAGAATTGATGGTTGAAGGACTCTTCCACTTCCCGGTCCCATGAGTTCAAAGGTCCTGAAAAGTGGGGGACTATATGTATTAGGTAGAAACGCCTTCGAAAGTGTTAGCATACTCAGGAAGCCTGATAGCTCCGGAAGCCTTAGCATAGATGTCTTCCACTCCCAACGACTCCCATCACATCAGCCCTCCTAAATCAGAGTGTCGCGGCGCACCCATACAAGGTGACGTCAGTATGCTCATATCGTCGTAACTTTAAAGGGGCATAATAGTCTAAGTTTTGTCCTGTATATGCAAAACTTAGAAGAGAAGGAAAACACATTGTATTCTCTCTAAGCTCACATTTGTAACCTAGATCTCTAAAAAGAAAATATACCACTCTTGGCTCTTGTTCTTACATTATTCATTATTTTATCTCAGATCTAACATATTTACATTATTCATTGTTTTATCTCAGAATCTACCATATTTATTCATCTTCCTTGCTTATTCCCATATTTTACTTACCTTTCAATCTTACATACTTGTGATCTAGCTAGTAACTCCGGGCTCATTCAAGAGGGTTTCCGGATCGGATACGACCTACTTGTCTTTAAACCATTGAATACAAATCTCTAACTGTACTTCATCGGAAAATAACTTAAAGTTTTATTTTCGAGAAAGAAAAAAAATAGAAGAAGGGACATGTAGACATTAAATTTTACCGAATTGAAATATGATTCTACAAGACGATCATCCACTTTATTTTCAAACTTTAAGGTCCGTTAAGGTTTTTTGGAAATTACTATATCCTATATCTTAGCTCACGTCTATATAAACGGGTGCATATTTTCAAAAAAATTATAAACTCTTGGATATTCACAAAGAGATCAAGACATCATATATTGTCTTTCTGAAAGCCGTAATGATCAAGATGCATGTCGAAGTTGTTGCTCGACGTTCCTAGCAATCAAATACATCGCAATGAAGTCTAAGTCGTCCTACATTCAAAAAATACTCTACTAATGACCCTCGAATCAAGAAGAAGTTCTAGGAAAAAAGAATCAAAGCAATATACGCACAATCGTAATAAATAAATTCACTTTTATTTTATTTTATATTCATGATTAGAGATTTATACATTGAGAAAAAATGTTGCAAATAGGACCAACAGAGAAACTCCTCCAAATAATATACATGACACAGAGTGTTTCAGTTCATATCTCAGCTAGCTGAAAAAGTTTAAAAGTACAAGCCCCTTAATGAAATGTCGTTTGATTTTCTACTCTTTTAAAAATAGACTTCACACTAGACAAATAGTTATTTAATTGTTTTCCTAATATTTAAAATTTTGAAATCAACTAAATTTTTGGTTATTGAATCATTCCATATTTGAACTATGTAAGAAATTCTACTACTTAGGACTTAAGACTTTGAAGTGAATTAAATTATATATAAAAATAATTATATTCACATGAGGAAAATATGCATTCATTTTAGAGTACAATTCAACAAAGAATTGTAGATACCTTGAAGTGTAGTTACTATAAGAAACAAATTCATGAATTTCATTGTTTGGGTAAAACTTGAACGTTCTCTATTTTTATTAGAAGTAATTATTTTTAAAACTTTGGGTTAGGAGTCCTTGTGTAAATACAATTAAAAAATATAATTGAAAAAAAAATTAGACGGGCTAAAAAGGAAAAAGAAGAGGAGAACAACTATAAAACTCCTTCTTTAATTAATATTGTAACAAAGAGAGTTTAAAGTTTTATTTTTGGAGAAAAATAAAAAAGAAGAAGGGACCGTAGACATCAAAATTTTAACGGAATGAAATAGAAATCTACAAGATGAGTCTACTCCAATTCAAATTATAAGATTCTTTAGGAGTTTTGGAGGCTACTCTATCCTAAAATCTAGCTCACGCAATTTTCGAAAATCCCATAAATTCTTTGACTCACAAAGAGATCAAGACATCAAATATCGTCTTTCTAAAAGTTATAATGATTCATATGAATTATTCTCCATCAAGATCAACAATGCCGAAGCTACTGCCCAACGTTCATAGTGATCAAATACATCGCAGTGAGGTCCAAATAAAATTATGAAAAAAGAATCAAGTATACAAATTTATACCAATGTTATTAATATATAAAGTTACTTTTATTTATTTATTTTGTGATTACAGTTCACCTGGAAACTCCTTTAATTAATATTCGTAATATATAGTGTTTCATTTATATTTAGTTTTAGTATTACATCATTAATATTGCTGAAAATATTAATAGAGTAAAAATATGTTTTTCAAATGATAACAAATTAATTTTAAATAGTATTATATGTAGGAGAACCTATAACTTGCAAACATTAGCTGAAAGATTTAAGAATTATACACTCGATATTTATAATTTTATAATTCTTTATATATATTATTTTATTATTATCATTCAAAATTCATTAAAAATATAACCATCAATTTCAACATTTTCATGTGTTTGAGCCCCTGCACAACGCGGGGTTTTATATCTAGTATTGATATAGTATTGACAATGACTTTCGCCCGGAGTAAATGGAGTTAGTTTCCCTTTTGATGAAAAATATTTCTAGCAATCGAACACCAGTATTTTAGAAAAGAACCTTTCTCCATATTCATACCCAAACATACATTAAGGGGTCGTTTCTTAGCTGGATAGGAGCTAAATTATGCAGGCATTAAATCGTGCATGAGTAATACCATGTTCGATAGCATTCTTTTGCTATATATAAAATTCAACACACATAATACAATGTTTGGTTGCAATTCAGAAATGCTCACACGTAATACATGTATAAGTTATGAGTAAATCTATGTATTACTTTATGCATGATAGAAGATGAAATAGTTAATACATAAATAACTAAACTTTGTATAACTATTTTTTGCATAAAAAATGCATAGATTTCCTCATAGCTAATCCAGAAAAGTATATTTCAATTCATTAATCAAACACCAATATTTTTGAAAAATATGACTTTCATCATATTAAATGCACCCTAGGTCATTTGATTTGCAGTTTAGAAATCCGCATAACTAATATACGTATAAGTTATGAGGGAATTTATGTATTATATTTTACAGGATATGAGATAAAATAACTAATACATAAATAACTAAACTCTACATAACTAATCTTTACATAAAATAATATATAAATTTCATCATAACTAATTTCTCTATTACTATTACCAGCATAACTCTAACCAACTAAGAATGGACTCCCAATGGTGTATATAATGTGACGAAACTCATGTTTTTTCACATTTTAATTCATGAATTAAAATATTCTACTACTAATTCATATAATAATATTTGCATAACTCTAATCAACAATCAAAGAATTCCTAAGGGTGTATTTAATGTGATAAAACTCATGTTTTTTTTTTCAAAGTTTGATTAAGAGATAAGAGTCAAAAACATGCCTCAAGTATAATTCTTTTTTGAGTTTCATACTTGAACTATCAAGTGCGAGAGTTTCCTATATAAATGATCACCAACTAGTTAGCAAAATTGTTAAATATACTCGTGATATACATGGGTTTGTATACCATGTATATCACGGTTTCACAAGGCACCTTTACCATATGTGAAACCGTGATATACACAGTATACAAGCCCGTGTATATCACGGTTTTGGAGCATTATTTTGATGTAAAAATTGTATTAAATTAGGCTTGTACACTTACCATAATTATAGGATTCTTGTACAATTAGAATAGGGCTTTGGGAGTAGCATAGGAATAGGATTTTCCTAGTATGGAAAATTGTAAATTGTAAATTGTATAAATACACTTTCATTAATGAAAATAATCAAGGGATTATTTCTTTCATGGTATCAGAAGTCTAGATTAAATTTTTCTCCCAATTTTTCGTCCACATTGTGCATCGGTTTCCAAGCCCCCCTTCTCTCGATTTCCATGCCCGACAGAGTCTTCTCTCTTCCTAAATTCTCTTTCAAAATCTCTACATCATGTCTTGAGTTGCTATTATGGCTAAGAACATGTTTCACCCTGCCCTTACGGCTTCTAACATCAAGAATCACATCCCTATTATTCTTGAAATAGAAAACGTCCAATACGCGACGTGGGCCGAGCTGTTCAAAGTTCACGCACGCTCGTATCAAGTCCTCCATCACATAATCCTCGCGGCTCTTACGGATACGGAGGTGCCAAAACCCGAGGATGATCATAAGTTATGGACGACACTTGATGCTACCGTTCTTCAGTGGATTTACTCTACTATATCTACCGACCTATTGCACACTATTATTGAACCAGACGCTACGTCGATGGATGCTTGGAATAGAGTGTGTGACATTCCAAGATAATTAAAATTCTCGTGATGTTACCCTTGAGCAGGAATTCTCCCAATTCAATATGGAAGATTTCCCCAACGTTTCAGCATACTGCAAAAGGTTGAAAGAATTGGCGGACCAACTCCACAATGTTGGTGCGCCAACGATCGTCTTGTTCTTCAGATGGTTCAAGCCTCTATGAGGCCTATAGTGGTGTCAGTACGCTTCTTCGTCAGAACAGTCCTCTTCCACATTTTTATCAGACCTGTTCCATGCTCACGCTCGAAGAAGCCGGCTTGGCTAAGAAAGCGGCCATTGGGGCCCCTTCTATCGTTATGGTGGTCGAGTCCAAATTTTCTCCATCCGTCTCCAAAAATTTCGGCCAAAACAACAAAAAGGGTTAGAATAGCAAAAATAATGGCAAAAACCGAAGCGAAAACCGAGGTGGAAATAACGGGGGTGGCAGTGGGCCTCGGGGCAGTGGGCCGCAAGCCAACTGGCCACAGCCCTGGGTCCATGGTCGTAGAACTGCGCCAGTGGGCCTGGCCACACAACCCTTATTTCCCGTCGAATGCCCATCATCATTATTGGGCCCTGTTTCCGGCTTCAGCTTCCAGGCCCAATTTTGCCCATAATCAGTGGGTACAAAGAGCAGGTTTTGGGTCGGGGCAGCAGGCTAGTATGCTTGGGCCTCGGCCTCCGCAAGCCCATCATGCAGTGGGGCCCACACCTACCGACATTGAAGTCGCGATACACACACTTGAATTAAATCCCTCAGACCCGAATTGGTACATGGACACCGGAGCCACTACTCACATGACGTTTGACCAAGGTACTCTCTCGTCTTATAACAATTTGAGCAACTCTCGTGGCATAATTGTTGGTAATGATTATTCTATTTCAATTCGTGGTTACGGTCATAAAACATTGTCTCCCCCATCCACCTCTTGTCTTGAAAAATACCATTCATGCCCCTAACTTAATTAAAAATTTGGTGTATGACCGTAAATTCACCACTGATAATTGGGTTTCTGTTATTTTTTATCCTTTTGGATTTTCTGTGAAGAATTTCAGGACGGAGATTCCTCTCATGAGATGTGATAGTTGGGGTGATCTTTATCCTATCACGCCCATATTCGATCTCTCGAGTCAAGCCTTGCCATATACTTTTGCCGCTCTCACTCCTTCTTTATGGCATGCACGTTTGGGTCACCCTAAGTCGTCTATTGTTTCTTTCTTACATAAAAACAATTTTATTTCTTGTAAGGGCATGCGTAGTACTCTCAGTTGTCAATCTTGTTCTATAGGAAAATTGTTAGATTATCGTTTGTAGACTCTACTTCTAGTACTTTAATGTCATTTGATAGTATTCATAGCGATTTATGGACGTCTCCTGTTCTCAATTCTTTAGGCCGCGTTATTATGTTCTCTTTTTGGATGATTATTCTAATTTTTATGGACTTTTCCATTAGCGAAAAAATCTCAAGTGTTTTCCACTTTCTTAAAGTTTAGAGCTTTCATCCGTACTCAGTTTGAACGTAAAATAAAAAATATTCAATGTGATAATGGTAAAGAATATGATAATGGGCTGTTTCGAGATTTTTGTGGCAATAATGGGATAAATTTTTGTTTTTCTTGTCCCCATACGTCTTCACAAAATGGGAAAGCCAAACGCAAAATTCGTACCATTAATAATATTATCCGCACTTTATTAGTCCATGCTTCTGTACCTCTTTTCTTTTGGCATCATGCTCTACAAATGACTACATATCTTCCTAACATACTTCCTACCAAAGGTTTGGCATATTCACCCCCTTCAAATCTTAAATAATAAGACTCCTTCGTATACCCATCTTAGAGTCTTTGGTGCTTATGTATCCACTATTTTGGGGCGGGAAGAGTGAGTCATAAAGCTAGACTCATTGGAACGAGAAAGCACTACACAAACAAAATTCACAATAATGTTAAATATAGAATCCATTGAAGAGACGGAACATATATACTAATCGAGATATTTATAGAAGTAGTTGCACCGATGAGACCTAAATAGCCCTTCTCAAATCGATCCATGGAGACACTATACGTCTCTCACAATTCCAAGTAAACCCAGTTTGATCATTTCCTTTTTCGGATAGTATTTGGTGTTTTATGTGTTTTCTGATCGTACTAAATTCCAAGTAAATAGTGCAAGGGGGTTCAATTTGTTGAAAAATTATACTAGGTAACAACAACAAATTGAAAAATTATACTGAGAGACTGTTTCCATTAGACCCTCATCGCACAAGGACAAATAATACAAAGCAGTATGAAAACACGATAATACATCTCTCAGAATACCAAGTTGATCATTTTCTTTTCTTGTCTTTAGTTTTTGAGAAATTAATTGGAGTTCTTGTGATTTTTGATCGTACTGATTTCCAAGCGAAAGTGTAAAAAACAACCAGTTGAATCGGGGCGAGGTAGCGGGGTTCAATTTGTTGTAATATTATACTATGTAAATAGGGCAAAAATGTTTTTTTTTTGTTGCATATATATAAGTTGTTGAATTTCCTTTGCATAAGAATTCTTTTTTTGAATCCCTTTATTTGAATTCCTGGCTCCACCATTAATATGAGTGTGTTGATGACTTCCAAGGATTCCAAGTAAATAGCACAAACCCAGTTGATCATTTTCTTGTCTTTAGTTTTTTTCAGAAAGTATTTGGTGTTTTTATTTTTGATCATACTGATTTCCAAGTGGAAGTGTAAAACGTCAGGGGCGGATTTAGTCAGTGGGGAGGAACACCTTCGGCAAAAAATTACACTGTATATATAGGGTTATTCTATGTAAATAGGAAAAAATGATTTTCTTTTTTGCATAAATATATGTTGTTGAATCCTCTGTAGATTTCCAAGTGAAAGTGTAAAAGACGACCCAGTTAAAGGGGGCAGATGTACAGTGGCGCAAGAGGGTTCAATTTGTTGAAAAATTATTTGTAATAGGTGAAAAATAAATTATTTTGCATATATATAAGTTGTTGAATCCCCTTGGTATATTTAAGTGCTTGGGTATGTGTGATATTGATGGTATATTGTTCCAAGTAAAACACATACCCAGTTGATCATTTTCTTGTTTTGTGTTTTTTTTTGTTAATTCAAATATTTTGGGGTCTGTGATTTGTGATGGTACTATTGATGCACAGGAAAAGAGTGTTTCCAGGTGGGAGTTCAATTGATGCGGAGGTAGTGGAAATCTCGCGACCTGTAAATTGGAGTTCGAAATCAAAGTCTCCAAAGCAAAAGGAGGTATTAAATTCTGTAGTTTTTGTACCAGGGTCCTATCTCGTTGCATTTATTTTGTTTCTGACTGGATTAATTACCTTTTGCTAGCGCTCTTTCAGCTATAATATATGTTAATGGCCTCTTTGAATCATCTTGCTGATACACATTTGGCCTTGATGTACAGTTTACTGTTTTTTCTCTGCTTATTTGGTTTGATTTGGTAATTGCGCATGACAGTGCTGAAATGCGCATTCTCAAAGCTTTTGGCTTTGCAGATAATTTACGTTTCATTTTATTCGGAATAGTGAAATGAAGTTTGCTTAACGTGGAAATTTTGTCTCGCATCACCTGCTCCATGTCATTCTATCTCCCATCATCCCTCCCAAGAATCAAAGATTTTTCGGAAGATTTTTTTCTAACCTGTATCCCGTCAAGCTTGCACACCTCGACTAATTCCACGGTACCTGCTATCTCCCATCAACACAGGTATCAGGTAACTTCATCCACCAAGGTTTGGACAGATGTGAAGAAATTACCTAGTGCTTTTTCCTCCTCTAGGAACTGAACCTGAAACCTCATGGTTTTCAACCCACCTCATTGACCACTAGGCCAGAACTTCGTGTGCAAGATTTTCCGAAAGAACTTCTATGCCACTCCAACTTATGTATGGCCCTCTTGATGTTTATATTGCACACGATCCCCTGGTCATCCCTTCTGAGATCACTGCTGCTATAGCCTCGCTATCATTCACCATTATGCATTTTTCCCATTTAATTTCACTTATTTTCACCAATTTTCAGACTCTATTTTTCACCATAGTGAACACCTCTGAGTATGGAGTACTATTCCATTGTGTATATCATTGGTTTTCTAGGTAGAAAGGAATAGTAGGATATTTGAAGGTGTAACAGATTGTATTCCTCATATGAAATTCAGATTATTCAGAACTTATACTGTCGGACAAAAAGAATTCCGTAACCGATGTCGGAGGTGCAAAAAGAATTGCGTAACCGGTATGAGAGATAGCTTGGACTTACAGACTCCTTATGAAATTGGGAGAAGTATACCTCATTTATACTGGGATGTATTACCTCTTTGGTAGTATTCATTGAACAGAAAATTTACTTTCATTTAAAAAAAGCACCTATGAGTATGCATTTTCCAAGGTTGTTCGATTGCACCACACCTTACCCAAACCATGCATTATGTCCCTTACCAACAACCTAACTAACACATCTATTTCCAGTCCCTGCCCTAAAATGTAAAATTTCCCCTCTAATGCTCAGTCACTCTAGAACCATCCATTGCTTAAAACTCCATACTTAGCAGCTATTATCCTTCTCCATAACATTAAAAATTCAAATTCATGTTTGATGCATGATCACAGTCACGAAATCCAGGTTAGCTTTGCATGATTGTGAGAAAATGCAAAGGTTAGGAACTCATCTTGGCAGGTTTACCAAGTTTTTTCATAAAAATGGTGCTCCAGTGTAACATGTTCGTTTTCCCGACATGTTAACAAATTATGGCACTTGGATGAACATGCAAGAGAAGGTTATCTTAAGTTTTCCTTTCTCTTTTTTTTTTCCCGTAAAGACTTTTGCATAGTGTGGATGCATCATCTATAGATAAAACAACTGTTAAAACCCATCAGCTCAAAATCATGATGTAGATATATCTTCATCTCTTACGTACAACATAGAGTGTATATATTAGCATATGAGAAAGTTACACCATGTCTGTTGATATACTATATTCAGATAAGTTTGGAAATACATCTTAAGTTGCAGACTGCAAAAACAAGGAAGTTGAATTAGTGGACAGAGTTGCCTGCCTGGTACCTGTGGAAAAATGAGGAAGTAGAACACCTTTTGAGGGGGTTGAAACTGTTCTTGTATAAGTAAGAGCTAATCATTTGGTTTTATTAAATTTTGGTGCATCCACAAAATTCGTGTTAGCATAGATTGGTTTTTTTTATTGAGAACCACATTCTTGCCTAAATGTTTTACTATTGTGTACCACTTCTATATCAGAGTTTTTCTCACATCAATGAAATATATTTTATCAAAATAATGAAAATAAAGTTCTTAGGCATTTCCACCTAAATGTGTAGCCTAATAGTCATTGAAGCTAAAATAAATCCATGGGACGCCAGAGTTGAAAAATCTCCGCAAGAGGCAAGAAATGCAAAGTGATCTCTTCCTATTTGTATAAATCTTGGACCGAGTTACTTGGTACTTTGTGCTGGTGAGAGGTAGTAGGTACTGGTAAATTAGTCAAGGTGAGAGCGAGTTGGCCTATACACCACAGTTGTAAAAAAAATGTGTAGGCATTTACTTGCCCTACATGATCTTGTACTGTTTTGATTTTTTTTTATTGTAGAAGTTAATTTGAACTTATCTACACATTAGGTCGACATTACCATAACCTCTTAACACATATGCACTTAGTATGTTCAGCTGCATTTCACAGTTCCTTTATTTGAGCAAAAGCTAGAGATACCTGCATATATTGTTTTCCTTTTACTGAATAAAAGTTTCTTTTTCCTACCTTAGAAATCTTTTGTCATGTATGAGTGCCTCTTCAGGAAAAAGGAAAATTGAGGGAGGAGTAGAGTCTCTCAGATTAGCTAACCTCTCTTGACATCTTTTCTGTTAATTGATTGTGTGTAACAATCGGTAGCTAACCTCTCTTGACATCTTTTCTGTTAATTGATTGTTAGCTATCAATTTTAATTAATCGACAAGACAAGCATTGTTGTTTTGATTTGATTCTTATTTTTTTGTAATGTTATTCTTGGCCGTGATACTAGTGCTTACGTATTATTTTTAGGTTATCTCCCATGAAATAATAGATGTTGACGTGGAAGAAGATTGTAGTGATGTTAAGCGCGTTCATGGAAATGTAGAATCTAGTGGCAAGGGGAAGGTAATCAGAGATTGCCAATGAGCTCTTGTTAAACTACTGGTTCTTTTTCTTTGTCCGTCTTCTATGCTGTCTTTTTTTTCCGGGGTCTAATTTTGTCAATTGCCTCTTGAAGGATATTTTGGTCGGTGGACCAGTAGATGGGGTTAAGTCTTCAAAGAAGAACTGCCCTTCAGCATCTGATAGTCCAATTGTGATGGATGATTTTGGTTATGATGACTTACTGTATGACGACGACTATGCTATTTTGCAATCACATTTTGATAACATGGATATTCCCACTGGAATTGAGGCTCCAATCCCATGGATGCCTGGTCCCGTTAAAGAACAAATGGTGTCAACCACTACAAGTACTTCAGGAAGAGACGTCTCCGGAGAAGTAAGGGACACGTCCACTTCATTTAGCAGCTCGACTCTTGATGGTCAGCCTACACAATTTGGGTCGTCCTGGTCGTCTCCAGGACCTGCTTTAGGCAAGGAGAGACAATTAGTCATTGGAGGTTCAAATGAGAAGAGTTCTGAGGGAGTAAATAGTTCAAAGAAACTCCATTTGTCCGATGCAACAGCCTCTTTTGATTGGCATAACCAATCTAAAATTTATAAAGAGTCATTATGTCATTATGGAAAGAAATTAAGTTCATCTGGTGCTACAGCCTCTTATGGTTGGGGCAAGCAATCTACTCCTAGTGTGTCTTATTTCCTGAAATTTCCTGTGGGACCCACTCCGGTGTCTGATTGGACGAATTTTTTACCTAATCAAATCACTCCGGTTTCATCAGGGGCTATGAACTATTTCCCTCAGAGTTTGCATAAAAGTCCAACAACTGCAGCAAGTCCTTCAATTCTTTTCAAAAAATTTGATACTGTTGAGGATCATTCGGACCATCACTATTCTCAACAGGCTTCTTCAGGGAACCAGGTATGTTTATCCTAAGTAAGATTCTGATAACTTCAACTAGTTTTGGCTTTGTCATCTTATGATATATCTCATCCTATTGCAGCCTTCTACGAATTGGGCCAAGAAAATACAGAATGAATGGAGGATACTGGAGAAAGATCTGCCTGGTATACAACCAAAGTTTCACATGATGTGTATGATTTTCTTTTTCAACGAGCCATTGAAATTTAATATACCAAAGCCTAGAAATTCTGTCTAGTCATGAAAGTCTGAAAAGCTCAGCCTTCCATGTAGTTATAACTAGCGCTGGCAAAATGGTTAAAAGAAACAAGTAACCATCCAATCCGACCCGTTAGACATGGGTTGGATAACTGACTTTTTAAAAATGGATCAAATATGGATATTATTCACTAAAAATTGGGTATCCATATTATCAATACTCATTTGTCTGCTTGTTATTTTTCATGAGTTCTTGCTTTGTGGGAGTCTAAGCTTATTTTGGCTTTTAGCTTGTGTTCTTACCTGACTATTCCTAAAGCCGTGGATAATATGAACATCTATACATTTAACCCGTTATCTGTGTTAAATATGGGCGGCTCAAATATTTTATCCGTTTTTGTGTAACCTGTTTTCGACCCACACATATCTGATCCGACCAGCCCGTTTGCCACTCTAGTCATAGCACATGCTTTTTGCAATTTTCTTTACCACACCACACACTCATCTGGTCGTCTTTTATTGAGCAGATACAATATTTGTCAGGGTGTACGAAACAAGAATGGATCTGTTGAGGGCAGTTATAATGGGAGCTGATGGAACTCCATATCATGATGGCCTTTTCTTCTTTGATGTTTTCTTTCCGAGCAACTATCCCAATGTTCCGCCGGTATGTATGTGTCTCGCTTTGTACTGTACTATATCCTTTTTCGACCTTAAGCCTAACACCTCCCAACCTATTGTTTCTAGCTTGTGCACTACCATTCCTTTGGCCTTCGAATCAATCCTAATTTGTATAACTGTGGAAAAGTCTGCCTGAGTCTTCTTAACACTTGGACTGGCCAAGGGAAGGAGAAATGGATCCCTCGTTCATCTACTATGTTACAAGTTTTGGTATCCATACAGGGGCTAATTTTAAATGCAAAGCCCTATTTCAACGAGCCTGGTCATGCAAGCTCGGAAGGAACAAAAAGAGGGGATGAAAGCTCACTGCGGTATAGTGAGAATACGTTCATTTTAAATCTGAAAACAATGGTCTTCTCCATGAGGCGACAACCAAAGGTATCCATATTTTTTAAAATTGTTTGCCCACAGTGATCGTCAGTGGTTCTTAACTATCTATTACCAAATAGGTTCTTTTTTTATGCTTCACGACTATTTCTTGACTTCATTTACGCATATTTTCTTAAATTGTTTGCCCACATTGATCGTCAGTGGATCTTAACTATCTATTACCAAATAGGTTCTTTTGTTATTATGCTTCACGACTATTTATTGACTTCATTTACGCTTTTGGTTTTAAATCGGAGAAAATGACAAAAATTGTCCCTTATGATTAAGGGTAGATTCAAAATAGTCCCTGAAGTATGTTGACAGTTTTGGTCCTTTAAGTTTGCCAAAAGTTAACACTTTTAATCTTTGTCAAATATTTACTCAACTGTCAGTTAGATTTGACGGGAACTATGGAAAAAAGGAGATTAGCGGAAACTCTCACGTGCAGATGTACAATTTTTGTAGTTTCTGCTATTTTTGATTTATTTCTAGAGTCGGGTGTAGCTTTTTCACGGTGTAATTTTTTCTACTTTTTATATCTTTTTAGTGTCTTGCAGTTTTTACGTTGCATATTTTAGGATTTGATGGACTTCTTGGTGTTTATGGTTAATCACCCCCCACCCCCACCCCACCCCACCCCACCTCACTGTTTTCGTCAAATTTGACGAACATAAATTGTTAAATATTTGACGGAGAATAAAAGTGTTAAATTTTGACAAACTTAAATGACAAAACCCCTTAAGTGCATATTTAAGGTACTACTTTAACCTAGACTCCAACATAAGGTGCCATTTTTGTCATTTTCTCTTTTAAATCAACTACTAATTCCAATCGTGCTACTTGCTGCAGCATTTTGAGGATTTTGTAATAGGGCATTTCTTTCGAAGTGCTCAAGGTATTCTCGTGGCGTGTAAAGCATACACGGATGGTGCTCAAGTAGGTAGCCTTGTCCAGGGAGGTGTTCAGGACGTTGATGAGGGCGACAAAAGCTGCTCACCAACTTTCAGGGCTTCTTTGGCTGGGTTCATCAAGACGGTTATAGATACATTTAAAGAGATTGGTGCAAAGGATTGCGACAAAGTTCTTCACTTGGCACAAAGAGGGACTGGAGGAGTAGTGCCGGTTGTTCCTGTGAGCGCGAGCTATTTCTATGGTTGACCCATATGAGAATGGTGTAGAAGGATGCTGACATTGAATTTCGACAGTAGATGAGATTGAGACTAATGTTGACCAACTAGTTCAACTTTAATTGGGCAAAATATAACATAGCTTCATACTAATGCTGTTACCAGCTTTATTCAGAGTTCTCTTTCCCTGGTTTTGTGAGTTTGTAAACAGCAAAACTAGAGCTCATTAGAGAATGATAAATGATGTATTCATCTGATTTATGATATGTATAGATCCAGCTAATATAATTTATGTAGGCTTATTATTCATCTCTCTCTCTCTCTCTCTGTTGTGCGAAACCAACTAGCATGACTAATTTAAATTTGTGCTGCGTAAAACTCCGCTCGTAGAATTACACTAGGTATATTGTTGTTGGTGGTGCTATGTAAGATATCAAGCATTTCCTCTTTAATGAGCTTTACCTGGTGCTAGAGGTGTCGAATGTCAAATGTGTGAGTTGAGGAAAATTTGAGACGGGTTAAAATTGATTGAGTTAGTAAATTGACGGATTACTAATCTGCCCGAGTGTTACTTAGGTTGAGATGAGCAACACTCAGGTTGAGATGAGCTAGGTTAAGGTGAGTTAAATCTTAGATCATTGCTCAACCCGTCATTCTTGTCAAAATTGTTTTGTTTATTATATTATAATCATTTAATAATTTTTCTTTATAACTATATATAACATATCGAATAGAAAAAATATTTCAATAAACAGGTTTCCTACAGGTGAAGCTCAAATCAGTCTAATTTTTAGAGAGCTAAGGAGTTAAAATAGGTTGTGTTACCAAATGAAAAAGTTATTAATCCGTCTAAATTTGGGCGGATTGAACTGATCATGTTTTTATGGGTTATTTTTATTTTTATGAGACGCAAATCTGAATTAATAGTGGAGTTAAACTGTTAAAGGAGTATCCAACACCGAGTTGGAAACTTAAAAACAATACCAAAGTTTAAATTGGATCTAGTTTTGTAACCTACTCAACTATTTGACCGTATGAAAATACCCAATGAAATTGTCTAAGTTAATTCTTGACTTGTCAAAACTTAAATGAATTGAGTGAATCATATTTTTATGAGTTAATTTTACGATGAAACAATTCAAATTAATTCCTGAACTTGTTCAAATTTTAATGAATTAAGCTAATCATATTTTTATGAGTTAATTTCTCTATGAAACAATTCAAGTTAATTCTTGACTTGCCCAAATTTATTTGAATCATACTATTATGAGTTAATTTTACCTTTCTTATAAGACCCAAATCAAAATTAAAAGGAAATGATTTATATTTTGCCGAGTTAATTATGTTATAATACAATTCAAGTTAATTCTTTGCTTGTTCAAAATTTACTTGAATCATTTTTTTTATGAGTTAGTTTTACATTTTCTTATGAGACACGAATCCAAATTAAAGAAAATTTCAAATCTAGTATCGGTCGAGAAATTTAAAAATAAAATTAAAATAGCAAAGCCCCACTTAAAAAGGGTCCAACTTAATTCCACGACGGTGACGTTGTTGAGGCGCATTGTGCGGATTTAGCACCGATGGAAATTGAGGGCATTGTACCCTCTCAAGTTAGAGGTAACGCTTATGTACACTCTACCCTCCTCAGACCCGAGATTTCACTAGTTATGTTGTTATTGTTGGAAATTAAGGGCATATTTGTAGGAGTTAGTACATAAATAACGAACTTACTGATAAGTCCTTCAACTCTCTATGTTCATAAATAGGTGTCTCAACTTATTTTTTAATTTATCAATAGTATTCCAACTTGCAAAATAATTATTTAGACATAAAATTTATGTGTCACGTCAGTATTTATTTTTACGTGTTCAACTTTTAACAAATTAAGGTATTTACTTGTGCATATTCAAAATTAAAGAACATACTTGCTAGTTTGAGACCAAATTTAAGAGTTTATTTACTTCATCTGTTTCAATTTATATGATGTAGTTTAATTAGATACGAAGTTTAAGAAATAAATAAAGATTTTTGAATCTTGTAGTCTAAAATAAGTCATAATATTTGTGTGATTATAAATTATCTCGTTAAGCGTGAAAAATAAAATTTGAAATTAAATTATTATTTATCTTTTTAAGCGTGAAAAACAAAATTTGAAATTAAATTATTATTAAAAAATATGTCATTCTTTTTGTATTGATTGAAACAAATATTAAGTATTATGCCTAATTTTATTTGTTAGGCACATTCTCCGAATTCAGCACCAATGGAAGTTGAGGGCAACATATTGTACGAAACTCTCACCCCTCTCTCCGCCACCACCACCACCTCCACCACCACCACCACCACTAACCACCCACCTCCATCCTCCTCCGACGAACATGAGCCCTACCTCGTATTCCGTAGCGAAATTTCTCAATCTACTCTCCAGTGTCCTTCGCCGGAAACCGCCGCACCTGATTACTTCTCACTCGACCTCGACGGTGACGTTGACGGCGCCGAGGTCAATAACAGCGATGTTTTGACGCCAGTGCCAGCTGTTACTCCGTTGCAGGTTAAGGAGGCGGTTAAAGGACTTGAAGGCAATTGGTTTCGTGCTAATTGTAGGTTTAAGAGTCCTATGCTTCAACTTCACAGAGGTAAAACGACGTCGTTTTTGTTTTCGTATTCTCCTAGCTCTGTTTGATCTATAATTAAGCTTCAACTGAAAGATAATGTTTAAGAATTAATATATCTGTGTATATATAATATAATGCTTGTGCAATATGTGCAACTAAATTTGCTGTGTGTGTGTGGATAATGTATGTATGTTAACACACACATATATGTACTTCGTACATACTTATATATGAAGTATATACGTTTGAGCTAGAAGCTGTGCAACTAAATTATAGGGAAACTTACGCTCTATGTCTACTGGGAGAAAATATTTACACGCTTTAACCCATATTTTGAGTTTGTTACCCGGTTTAGTCCATATTTGTGTATAAACACCTTTTATACACTATTATACACTTTTATACAAGGTTGATACATTATGTATAATGCTTTTCCCAGGTATAATGTTGTATGATATTGTATAAACTGAAAATATATGTGGCGTGATATTTCATGTTGGACTGTATATTTTTGAAAATTTCCCCAAGAAATTTGAGTTTTGTATGGCATTTCTCATTGGTAATCGTTTTAATTGGATGCTGTTTTGGCCTGATTTGGATTTCTTTGTTTGAGTTAGCAATCATGATTTTTATACTTCATCTATAGCAGCTTACAAATCATTGTAGTTTAGGTTATCAACTTTATCTTAAATCCTCTGGTGTTTGTCGAGATTTGTATGTTTATTGAAATGCGATAGTCCAAATTGAGCGGAATGGATACATAGAATATATATAGTTACCCCAATTAGTTTGGTATTGAGACTCATTTTACGTAGTTGAATTTGGTTTGTATAGAAAATAAAATTGAGGTTTCTATTGCATTTCTCATGGGTAATCGTTTTATTCGAAAGCGGTTTTGGCCTAATTTTGATTTCTTTGTTTGTATCAGCAATCATGAGTTTTATACCTCATCTACAGTAGCTTACAAATCACTGCGGTTTATGTCGAGATTTGTATGTTTATTAAAATGCGTTGGTTCAAATTGAGCTGAATGGATACAGAGGATATATATAGTCACCTCAAGTAGTTTCGGATTGAGACCTTGTTGTAATTGCATAGAAAAAACAGATGGAAATGTTCTATCACATTTCTCATTGGTACTCGTTTTAATCAATGAGAATGTTGGGCTGTATAATTTTGAAAATTTCCTGTTTCCTTAATACATGTGCAATATTCTTCTTCTGAGAAATTGGCTGTTTGTGTGGATTATGTAAGTATGCTTGTACTGTAAACACATACATATCACATATGCATGTTTGTGTGTGTGCATATTTAATTTACTAGTACTACTTGTATACCAAGTATATATTTTTGATTTAGAAGCTGTGCAGATAAATTTGCTTCAAACTTGCTGTGTGTGATATTTGCAGAGATAATAGATTTTTGTGAGTTTTTATCACCTACACCGGAGGAGCAAGCATCTCGTAATGAAGCAATAGAATGTGTTTTTGATGTTATCAGATATATCTGGCCCAACTGCAAGGTCTGTGCTCACACTTTCCATTACCCTTCCATCCATATATAGCACGTTATATTTTTATGTACAGAAGCATATTGTTTCACTGTGCTAAAGTTCTTTTTATTCTCTTTCCAGCCAGAGGTCTTCGGATCATTCAAGACAGGGCTTTATCTTCCCACTAGTGATGTTGATGTAAGCTTACTCTGCTTATTTTTCAAGTAATTTTTTTTTCTCGGTAACAATATATTTTCCTTGAAGTTTCTCACTGAAGTGCTGTAACTTCTGCCAAAAGTTGGGCTAAATTTAAATCCTCACTTTAAGTAACAACTACCACTCAATACTGTAAACTTCCCCTCATACTGAAGTAGCTGGGTTCGCAAATCCTATATGACATGCAACAGAAAGCGTCATGCTAAGCTGGACATCCTGTACTTGATCAATTATTCTGTGACATTGGACCTGTAAATGTTTTTGCACCCAACAAAAGAGCATGTGGTTTTTAAAAAGAAAATATAGTTGTAATTTCAAAAAAAAAATTAAAATAAATATAGCTGCTTATTGACAAAATACTTCTGGAGCGTGATACTGTATTTTGGTGGTTACTGTGTTATAAATGTGTTTAAAATTGTAGACTTTCTTTGTCTGCGACTATAGATCTTTTCACAGGCATATATGATTTGTTGGTTGATTGTGGTGTAGAAGCAAACATGATTCAAGTTACAGTAAAAACTGATGAGCTACTCTTTGAAATGCAGCTGGTGATTTTAGGGTCAGATATTAGAAGTCCTCAAATTGGGTTACAAGCTCTTTCTAGAGCTCTGTCACAGAAAGGAGTTGCAAAGAAGATACAGGTTCATCACGTGACCCTGTGATCTCTCAACGAGGAACATTTTCTTTCGATTTCTCCCCCCTAACCCCCTGTGATAGGTGTCTGCAAATAAAACTTACAATCTGTATTTTTCATGTACTTTACCGAATTAGGTGATTTCAAAGGCTCGTGTGCCAATAATAAAATTTGTGGAGAAGAAAAGTGGCATTGCATTTGACATAAGGTTTGATTCTTTTCTATGACGAACATAAGGTTCGATTGTGCACTAGTTTTATGGGATCTGACAGTATTATGAGTTTATAGAAGGTTGTTCATATTTCTGATGTTTTTTGCCTGGTCTTTGTCCCGAAATCATACCTAAAAAAGCTATGTTTTGAATTAGCTAGAACTTCTTCCATAATAGTTTCTTGCTGCAAGTTGTGTTGCCCCTACTTGTTGATCAGTGGATAGTGGGATAAGGAGAGGTTGATTTTTGCTTTCAGCTTCTCCACACTTGGTTTCTGGTTTCAGTGCATTATCCAATTCAAATAATTCCACAGATTTATTATGTAATTCATTTTTGTGAATTGGGCTAATCCTTTTTCTTGTGTTCTTGTTTTTCTTCTTTTTGGTTTGAGTTTCTCACTTGGTGCATCTGATTGTTAATTTGTCCATATTAGTTTAGACTTTAGTCCTTATCTTAATAAGCCAGCAAAATTAAATGGAGAATTGACCAATCTCTCCTTCTGCACTTCTTGGAAGTTAGAGAAAAGACCTATGACTACCCACTCACCCTTGGTAACTGGAAGTTGCTTTGATATACCTCATTGTTTTATAGCAGCTTCCTCTCGAAGTTCAGACAAATATTTACTATGCATACAAGACTGCCGACCTTTTGAACTCAAATGACTAAGTCTGATATTGACTGAAGAGCATGTAAGGTTAAAAGACTAGAATTTAGCTAACCTTTGCAGAACCCTACAGTATGACCGTATGCCTAGGTGTCAGGAATTTGTACTTAGCAATTTGGACACAAATTTTAGAGATGGTGAGAGAAGTAGGGTATGCACTCTGTTCGTTTTTTGATTTTGGCTTGATTAGGTTGGCAAACTGATCATCAAACAGATATGAGTTTGGTGTGGTTTTGGTTTTCCTCTCTCAGATTGGGCCTTCTTTAGCTTTACCTTATTGTTAAATTTATTTTTGCCTTGGATGTTAAATAAGACAAGGAGAAAATTTTCATTCCTGGACACTGAGAACAGCCAATAGAGAGAAGATATACAGAATCTTTTCTTTATAAAGAAAAATATATAAATTATCTATTTTTAGGGTGTGGGGGCAGGGGGGTGTTCTAAAGAGCAAAAGGATTAATAATGGGGGAGATTCGTAGCAAAAATTATAGAGCAAAAGTGGGAAATATGAAGACGTCAAGAAGAAACTGCAAGATAGGAGGAAAGAGATAAAAAGGAAGGAGGAAGACCCAGTAGTGACTGCCTGAGATGTGACAGTGAATAAGATCAGAGATTTAAAAAATGCAGTGTTGCTGCCTGTGCTTCTTCTCTTGGCTGTAGTGGCCTAGTGGGAGCTTCCCAAATTCAAGGCAAACTCTAGCATGCTATATATACTCCGTTTCATTTTATTGAAGTCAGGAACCTGACCGGAAAACCGAAATTCCTTAACCCTTAAAACCAAAACACAAGGCTGGAATCTCTTTCTTAGAAGGAATGTAAAAATGATTGGGAAGTAGAACGAGTATGCCTTCTGCTTCAGCTGCTAAGCAACATAGAGTTGGACTGCAACAAAAAGAGATTCTATTTGTTGGAAGGGGCATCCCAAAGGTCTCTTTACGGTCAGAAGTTGTTACTTGAAGTTGGTATCAAGTAACAACAGGAGTTTTTGGCCTTGGCAAAAAAATTGGCTTAGCAAGGCACCTTTGAAGGTCTCTAGCTTCTCTTGGATTGTGGCTAGAGGGGATTGTCTCACTCATTCCAACCTTCAAAAGAGGAAAATTCAGCGTTGCAGTAGGTGCCCCATGTGTGAAGAACACTATGAAGATGTTGGCCACATCTTTTTACATTGTAAAGTTACTACTTAGTTGTGGAGCATGTTTTCTTTAATCTTACGCATGTCCTGGTCCATGCCAAAATCCACTAGGGAGCTACTGCAATGTTGGAACAAAGAAGGGATGTGCAAGAAATCACAAAAGACTTGGAATACCATCCCTCAAGCCATATGGTGTACGGTTTGGCTTGAAAGAAACAACAGAATTTTTGAAGGCCGTAGGAGAAATTTACATAGTCTTAAACAAAGATGTCTTACTTTGCTAGCTTTTTGGTGCAACCTGGTTATTGTACAGGATGTTGGTGCCATTTTAGATACAATTCGGGATCTGCCCGATCTGTAGTTATATGTTTTTAGCGCACTGGCTTAGTGCAAGCATTTTGTATACGGTCGGTTTTGGCCTTGTTTATGAAATGAAATACATTTACCTGATAAAAAAAGACTGAAAAGTACAAGTAAAAAGGAGAAAAAGAAAGAACCAAACAGATGAAATTTTGCTTTAGTCGATTTCTTGGTATAAACTGAATAATGCACACCTCCGGGAGAGAGATATTCTTAACCGGGGGGGGGGGGGGGGTAGTGGGAGGAAATGGAGGTGTAAATTTCTGTCCGAGTTGTTGGTTCTATCAACGAAGTAACTGCCATGGCTCATCACAATAAAATAGAGGTTCAGTGAGCTAAGCGGGATAGTGCTCTGAGTACTATCGAATTAGCCCAACTGCTATAATATTTTTAGTAGGTTGATGACTTGGACATGCTAGAGCTAGAGTAGGGTGACCGGAGCCTGGAGGGACACATTGAGATTGTATTTTTGAAGATAAGTTTCTATGGGTGGACACAAAGGTGTCTTCATATCACTTGCTATAACATACAAATTATTTAGTTAACTTTATACAACTAATTTTCTGTTCTGTGGCCACAGTTTTGATGTGGAAAATGGACCCAAAGCTGCTGAATTTATTAAGGTTTGTGCCAATGTATCCACTTGCTTAACAGTGAAAATGTACTGATGTAGAAATTAACTGTGTTTGATGTTATTGTTTTTGCAAATTTCTATAGGATGCTATGTCTAGCTGGCCCCCTCTGCGACCATTATGCTTGATTTTGAAAGTGTTCTTGCAACAGAGAGAGTTAAATGAGGTAAATCATTCTTAATCTCTTCTGATTTATCCAAGTTTCTAACTGTCTGCAGAGACATGCTTTAAAAATCAGAATACATCCAAGTTGCTAACTCTCTGCAGAGACATGCATAAAAAACATGTTAAGGTTGCTTGCTGATGATAAGGTTCCAATCTTTTCTGCTTTGACTGATAGTCTTCTTAAATTGCAGGTTTACACTGGTGGGATTGGTTCCTATGCACTGCTTGTAATGCTCATAGCAATGTTGCAGGTGAATCAACTCAATCATATGTACTAATAGTGTGAATGGTTAATCATGATTGGCCATGTACTTATGTTGAATAATTGGAATTTATGGTCTCACAATTAGATAGTCGAGTGAAATATTGGTGTGACTAAGTAGGCGTTTGGCCATGCGTTTTCATACCATGATTTCATAATTTGATTTCAAATCACCGCTTGTTTATGTAATTTGGACAAAATTTCAAATTCAACTTCATATCATGATTTCAATTTTTTTAAATATAAAACTTGACCCATAAGTTTATAATTTGTAAAACAAGATCCATAAGTTGGTAGATATATTTACTAATCATGTTTACCAACCATTTTATCAAATATTAAAAGATTTGCAAGTTGGTGGTATATTAAGAGATTGTCCATACCATGTGGGAGGATTATATTAAAGAATAGTTACACTACAACTCAAGTTCAATTTTCCTTTTTATTGAACTAAAGTTTGATCAATTGATGTTCTTTTTCATTTTTCAGAAAGCCTTTCTAGTAGCGTATTAGTTTTATTATGAACTATGATTTGCTCATTTGGTAAGATTGTATGAGAATTGGGAAAGTTTTGATGGTTTCCACAACTTGTGGGGTTTTTATGTCTATAAGAAAAAAGACATTTAAGGAACCCAAATTGCATGTCCAAACAAAACTTCAACTTCAAATCATCATGATTTCAGATCATGATTTCAAATCATGTTCATATGGCTCCTAAGTGAAATATTAGTTTGACGACAGTCCTTTAATTATTCTCACTTAGAAAAAGCCCCTCTTGTTTCTGTTGCACTTCATGTTTCACTGGTGCTGTATCATTTCTCAACTATGCCAACCCTTCCTTTTCACTTGCCAAATGCATGTGGCAGGATATTACACTGCTGCTCTATTTTCACATGATAGAAAGGTGGAAAATCTAGCTGGGATTGAATGAGTATGGATTGAAACAAGTTTCTGAAATGAGACAACTCAAGCATGTTGTCTTTAATTTGATCAGTAGCATTGACCTTTTCCCCCTTTTCAGTTTGACATTATGGTTTGAAAAACTTAATTATGCCTAATAGAAGACATAAGTTGAGACTTGAGATGGGAAAGGAATGGAGTTTGAGATACTATGAATGTCTGTTTTAATTCCTATTTCCTTTGCATTTGATACTTCATCGATCTGGAAAAGATTGTCTGGGCTTCTGTTTTTGGTTTTACCAAATTTATATTGTTCATCACTTTGGTATTGACTACTTTAAGAAACTTTTAGTGATATCACCTTAAAATAGAGGGAAAGAATTAGTCTTTTGAGCATACCATTCTTTGATACTTAAAAATCAACTTACTTCCTGTGGGGGTATTGTTGTGATGTGCTAGTTATTTAAAACAAATTCGTCACCAATGTGTTTTTTGTGTTTTACCTTGTTCTGATTATTTGGTCTATGCTATGTCATTTGTTTGCCAGAATCATCGAAGTGGCCAAGCTTCTGCGGAGCAGAATTTGGGAATTCTTTTGGTATGTCTCTTCGATCTTGCATCTCTTGAAAATTTTCAAAGAAATCAATGCTTTACCTAAAATGATCCAACAATGTTCTTGTCTTTGAAGAGAATGGTCAATCTGCAGGTGGGAGAACGGGGTAAAAGAATCAAATCTTTAGTTTCTTAGAGGGGCTAAAGAGAAAAATCCTTAATAGGGGATAATGTTTTAGCAAATAAGGTCTTTCTAAGAGAAGATGAAAGCCTAAGGCAAAGTTCTCTAATGATTAACTTCTTATAAGTACAAAGCCATAGCACCTGTTACCTGTATGAGAGTATATGCATGTGCTCAACTTCTAAACCATATTGAAAATATGTTAGCTTTATATGTTCCTTGCTAATACACAAATCTCCTCTTTTAAAGTTCCAGTGTGATAATTCACGGCTGTCATGTTCAAGAACAACTGCCTTATTGACCTTGCTTCTCAGCTCTCTCAAGGCATCTCTCAGAAACTTCATGGACAATTTTACTCACCTACTAAATCAATCTTAAAATCATCAAGAAATTGTGGTGTTCTTGAAGACCACCGAAGAGGATTGAGAGAGATCTAAACTGACTCATTTATCTTCGCTGGAGAACATCATAGGTAGTCCAGAATCTTGACTGCCTTTTCCCTCTTCTAAAAAATACCTTTCTTCCAGATTACTTTGTGATATACTGAAGTTTCTGACAGGCTTCTTGGATTTTAGCTTGGACCTTAATCTGTTTTATGCTTTACTAGAAGTGTCTATTTGCTTGATATTAATTTCTTTTGATCTCTTCAAATTGTTGCTGCAATTATCGCCATTGGGGAGAAGATTATTTGACCCTACAACCAACTAATGCAGGCCAGTGCGAGGGACAAAATTTTAACTTGAGTCATCTGTAAATCTTAGTTTGTCTAGGAGAACTAAGGAAGAAATACTTAATGGGTTGTTCAAGCAGATTCTTGGAGGTCTTCGGAAAATTTCATGAAAGCCAAAAGGCAAAAGTATGGGAACAATAAGAAGCTGATGAAATGAAAGCCATAACACATACATTTATTGGAGAAAGACTATAAAGCTCATATTGTAAATCAAGATAAAGGGAAAGTTTTAGCTTTTGTGCAGTGATTGCAAGTTGTGCATTTCGTCTTTTGCTTGTATCCTGTGCCCAATTCTTTCCTTTTTAATCTTTGATTCCAAAAATAATTCCTAAGCTGACCGATTACCTCTTTTTCAGTTCCTCCTCGCCTGCCATCTCTTTTTTCTTTCATTTCCTTCTCCTTTCCTTTCTTTTATGTTATTTCAGCATATTGGGACTTGTTAATGCAAAACTGCCCTACAGGTTCGTATTGTTCGGGGTAGTTGCTTACATTTGCTCATATGTTTTGATTTAGGTTAATTTCTTTGATATTTATGGACGCAAATTAAATACATCAGATGTTGGTGTATCTTGTAATGGAGAAGGTACCTTCTTCCTGAAGAGTAGCAAAGGGTATGAAATTTTGATATATATTAAGTTATATCAGTGTTTTGCCTTAAGTTGTTCAAATATATCTGTTGGGTAATTTTACTTTGTTGCCTTTTTTTGTCTTCAGGTTCTCAATTAAAGGAAAGCAATCTCTTATTTCCATTGAGGATCCACAGGTTACCTCTTATATCTGTGCTGTTCACATTTCCCTAGGGCCTCTTTGAATATCACAATGAACATGCATGAGCCAACATTGTCTCTTTTCTCCCCTTCTTTCTTTTCCTATTTATATTTATTTTAGTTATATATATTCTATTTTTTTTGCTTTTTAAGCTCGACTATGGTGTCAGTTATTTCGGTTGGTCTTATTTTCTTGTGGAGCAAGGAAGAGAAGGATTACATCCCTTTCTCTTTTGTGCAGTTATTTGCTGTGTGAACCTTAAATTTAGTAAATAGCAATCGAGTACCTTTTTGTTTTGAAGGCTGTGTTCATTTATATACTAAACTAGGTTTTCTCTTGTGATTGCAGACACCAGAAAATGACATAGGAAAGAGCTCCTTCAATTATTTTCAGGTGAATTCCACATGATTTCAGATTCTGCTAATCTTTTTATCCATTTTCATCAAAATCACACTGTAGAGGCTTGCACCACGTCAATAAGACTGCTTAATTCTTGTTGGGCGATATAGGAAGCTGGCTTTGTCTAGCAATATATATGAGTTACAGGGATTGTGAATTTTGCATGTTTCACTTGTCATGCACATTGCGTATTTAACAGGCAGCTTGTTGTCAAGCAGCATGTATTATCGTGTAGATTTATCTTAGCTGTTCTGGGTACACTTTGCGATTCCAAGCACCCAATTTTGAAACGTAAGTTTGCCCCTGGAGTTGTCTTGTGGTAGGAGCGCAGCTCGTGATGTGTGGGTTATAGGTGCATGTCATGGGTTCGAACCTTTGCCGCGGACAAAAGCTTGTTATTTAAGTGGACAAGGGTACTGAGTTTCGAACCGTGCGCCACCGACCGTCGGGGATTTCTCGGGTATCAAAAGAAGGCTGAATATAAGTTTAGATAGAACGCGGACCCTAATTTTGATGTGGTCCTCAGATTTGTGTATGAAAACTGGAGATCATAGAGTAGTTTTATGACAAACACCAATCAAGAACACTCTAGTTCTCCATTATCTTGGTCGTTACTTGTTTACATACAGTTGGTCCTATTGCTTCTTGCTCCCTCGAGCTATATTTTGAGGTTCTTGTTTGTATTGGTGCAGGTCAGATCTGCTTTTGCAATGGCTTTCACGACATTGACAAATGCAAAAGTCATATTTGGCCTAGGTCCCAACAAGAGTATTCTTGGCACGATAATTAGACCAGATGAAGTACTAGTGGAAAGGAAAGGGGGATCTAATGGGGAAGTGACTTTTAATAATTTGCTTCCAGGCGCTGGGGAGGGACTGCAGCAGTATGGTGACCAGCAGGAGATCTATTGTAACTGGCAATTAAACGATGACGATGAAGAAGCACTTCCTCGAGGAAATGGGGGTGCTCAATCCTCAGGAAAGAAGAGGAAATCGTCCAAGGAAAAACAGTCGGCTAAGAAGGTGAAAGAAAATGGGCACAGTAGTAATGTCATAGATGAAGAGAACTCCTCAAGGAAAGAGAAAAGTTCAAAGAAGCGTTGGAAACATAATAGATGGTGATACGAACAACTTCAATATTTATAGTGGTAAGAATTCATATACTTTTATGGCTCTACATGATATTTAACCCACATCAGATGGTTGGATCATGAGGAACCTTGCCGCAATTGTACTGACGTCTCACTGGAGATGCAGCATTTATACTGCGTAACTCCATTTGGACTGAATGGCAATATTTATGTGGCAACGTTCTTCAGCTAGTTTCTATGGTAGCTACAACATTGACGTGTGAGATTCTGTATCAGGTGCAAGTGCAGTGGGACTTCATATTGCACAAAAGTTTTTGATATAAAGTGGTGAAGATCATCTTCAGTGTTGTAACATGCCAATTTTGGCAAGAGTGAGCTGCTGTTGTAATTTAGAAAAGAAAAATCAGAGTTGTAAGATTATTCTTTTTAGTTTAAAGATAGGAGACTTAATCTGAAAATGCCATTTGATCATTTGTCTGGTTAGTTAATGGATTCCTAAAACCGAGTGTATGCCAAATGTAGTTATTTATTTAAAAAACATAGTTACTTTATCCGATAAAAAACAGTGTTTTACATAGCTGTGTCCGGAAGTACTTCGAAAGCAAAATGTGATAAAATATAGATATATCTTTGGGGTATTCATATCCATTTGATTTACTGGGGGTCGAACTTTGTTATTTATACTTATTTAGTAATTTTTTAACACATCTACATGGTGCGAGTCAAAATTATTGACTTTGGATGAACCCTTAAGTTAGCTGTATCTCCCCCTGAATTCTGATAATCACATACTAGTCCTATGATTCAATTTATAGTTTCAATACGAAATTTAAGAAAGAAATAAAGATTTTTAAAATTTGTGGTCTAAAATGTGCTATTTGTGTGACTATCAATTTTTGGAACTTTATGACTTTGAATATGTGATTCTTTTGGTCACAAAAAAAAATCATTAAGGAAAATGTGATTCTTTTGGTCACAAAAAAAAATCATTAAGGAAAATGAGGCGTAGAATTATTATATTCAAATTAAAAATATGTTATCTTTTTTTTAAAACAGATTAAAAAAATGTATTCACATATATCGAAAGGGAGGAAGTATCACACCTAGACCTGTCCAACGGGTCGGGGATCCGCCCGACCCGCCTCAAAAAATCCAGGGCCAGGGTCGGTTTATAGCTGACCCGCGAGCCACCTGACCCGAAAAAGCGGGGATCCAATCTTATGTACGGTTGGGCTAGGGTCAGAATATTTTATCCGTCCGACTCGGCCCGACCCGCGTTTTTTTAATATAATTTATATTATTTTTTCTTCATTAATATTTATTTTGTACTTATATATATTTTTGCCATTAATATTTAAGTGATATAATGCATGTTTTTATAATATATGTATTGCTCTAATCTACATTGAGCTCGACATAAAATAAGATAAAACGGTCGTTGATTATTAGTCGTTCTGTTAATAGCACGGAAGCATAATGTAGGGAGAGAAAATAGTTGTAAATTGATGAAACTTTAAATGGTCATAACTCTGCGCTCGGATGTCCGTTTTACCCGATTTTATTTTTGATTTTGCGTATTTTTTCGAGACGGGGCCGACCAAACTTACACAAGGTGGTTTGGCGCAGCCAATTTTTAGAAAAACGTCTATTTTCCCAATTCATTTGTGTTTTCCCCCAAATCGATTTTTAATTTTCTTTTTTTCTTTAGTAAACATCTCACGATACACAATAGATTTCAACAACGAAATTTCATGATAGTGTAGGTGTGAATGTCAATTTCAGTTTTGAAAATTCAATTTTAAAAAAAAATCTTCGACCAGACCCGACTCTGCCCGCCAAATGTCGTCCCCCTTCCCACGGGTGAGGGCCGACCCGTGACCCGTAGGGTCCCCGAAGGGTCAGGGCCAAGATCAGATTTTTTTTAAAAAAATAGGGTTAGAATCGAACAAACAAAAAAAAAATCATTCGATCCAGCCCTGACCCGGCCCGACCCGAACTTTGTACGGGTCTAACACCGGGTGCACTTTAGAGGTAGATCTAGCATTAAAGGAAATAGATCCCAAGTAGCTGTAACTTGTCACATATACTCTTTCCATTTCAAATCATATGCCACTTTTTTTTTTTAATCAGATCTAAAATGAATAACATTTGTCTTTTTATCTTTAAAATAATTTATATTATAAATTTTAAAAGTGTACCTTGGTATAAAATAGAATAGAGTATAAACATTGTTTTAAAGACGGATACATTGCGATATTGCACTCCACCACTAACATCTGTTAAATTCCCAATTTCTCGAAAAGACGCTGGAAAAAAGCACATAGCGAATGACGATCTGTAGTTCATCATCATCCTCTAACTCCAACAAAGCATGGATCCTTCACGGGTTAGCTGTTGGAGCTGCATTAGCCGTAGCTATCGGCGCTCGAGCTTACCTTGGCCGATCCAACAAGTTTCGGAGCCGGGTCATAGGAATCATACCCGCCCGTTATGCTTCTACCCGGTTTCAAGGGAAACCGCTCGTTCAGATCCTTGGCAAGCCCATGATCCAGGTACTTACTTCTATAGCTGCATGATCTTCAATTCGAATTATATATAGTTAAGACGAATGTGAAATGTTTATATTTGTATTTAGTCTGAAATGTAATACTCCCTCCGTCCCCATTGATAGGATGTACTTTGTCTGGACACGAAGTTTAAGAAATAAAGTAAATTTTTGAATCTTGGGGTCTAAAACAAGCCATAAATATTTGTGTGGTTATAAATCTCGTTAAGTGTAAAAGGTCAAGTTTAAAGTTAAATTGTTGTCAAATAAGTAAATGTATCATTCAGGAATGATTAAAAAGGAGAGAGTATCACATAATTGGGACGGAAGGAGTAGTATTCTCTCTTGATGAGTGGAAATAGCAGTATACTGATGATTGAACTTAGTGACTCCAAATTCTAGATGATTAGATCCACTTTGGGCAGAGGCGGAGTCAGGATTTAAAGTTTATGGGTCTTGAACTTGCTACCGGACTCATAGCTCATTTTAGTTACTGGGTCTGCATTTAAAAATTTATTATATTTAATGGATCTCCTAATATACATATAGGGTCTAAGAAAAATCTGATTCAGACCAAGTACTGTAGCTCTTATCCTGACCTTAGCTAATCTGTAGTTTTCCCGATGGAAAGATTCACCTCAGGCATCATTATTGCTTTTTGACAATGTAATTATACGGTTATAATAAATGAGCTCACTTCTTCTTTTTTTCTCCCTATAATTGTATGGTGCATGATAGTTTTCAATCAACTAACTGAAACCACTCGACCTATTTCATCCACTTGAAAATTCGTGTAAAAGTTGCTAACTGGAAGTCTAAATACTAGCTCGTGAAGCACAATTATCCAGAAAGAAAGTGATTACAATCTTTTCTGTTGGTAGATGATAGAGCGATGCATAGTTCTGGTTCGTCTACCTTATTTGAGTGGTGGAATGGAGAGTAAAATGAGGCTCCTATGGATATGTATTGAGAAACTTGTTCTATTATCCACCAAGTTTTGAACCATACACAATTGACCTCAGGGATTTCTCGGTTATAAAATAAAGGAGCATTGAGAAACTTGTTCCGACTTTAAGGCTTTAGGTTCAACAATGGTCATATTGTTTCCGATAACATTTTTAGTTCTCATGCCTGCCCTGGTCTCTGGTAGAGATCTGAGAATTTTAGTAGTTCTCGTGAATATTAATGATTGTACAGTTGCATAGCTCCAGAGATTGGCTTCTTCCCTTCATTATACGGGTAGCCGGATGTTATGACTACCATTACTAAAGTATCTCAGCACTTTGGCGTAGTATAAGCTTACCACATAATTTACTATCAATGTATTGAAGGATAATATGAAGCAGTAATTTGTCAAGTGAGAAAAGAATACTGTGCAAACTACTAATCCTATCCCTCCTTGTATGCCCACACATCCATCTCAGCATCCTCATCTTTCAACTTTCATCTTTTGGATGTGCGAAGTCTTGACGGGCCAACACTCCGCCCCATACAACATAGTCGGTCTAACCACCACCCTATAGAACTTGCCTTTAAGTTTTGACGGCACCTTTTTATCGCACAACACTCCAGATGCCAGCCTACATTTCATCCACCCTGCCCCAATACGATGTGTGACATCGTCATCAATATCTCCATTCCCTTGGATAATAGACCCGAGGTACTTGAAGCTTTCTTTATTCAGAATGACCCGAGTACCAAGCCTCACCTCCACGCTTGTCTCAAGGTCGCTCCCGTTACCGAACTTGCACTCCAAGTATTCTATGTTGGTCCTACTGAGCCTGAACCCTTTAGAAAAAATAATTATGCAAGTTTACGATGAATCAAATGATTAATGAAACTGTTTATCTGATAAAAAAAGTTCTGCAAGTTTACGAAGAACCAAATGATTAATGAAACTGTTTACCTGATAAAAAAAAAAGTTCTACAAGTTTACGAAGAATCAAGTGATTAATGAAACTGTTTCTGTTTTACCTTATTAAAAAAATTATAAGTTTGCTTTGAATACAATACAAGGGATCTATTATCATCAGGTATAAAATTCCTAGACCATTTATTGCTCTTGGGAGGTGCTTTCCTTCTGGCAGTATCAAGATCCCAAAAATCCTGACCAACTTCAAACTATTCAGAGGGTTGTAACTTTTGGAAAGTTGTATGCTCTCTCTTTTTCCATTTACCCTTGGTGAAGTGTTGATCAAGAAGCAGTGAAATTGTGTATTTTCCAAAGAAACTGACACCCTCGTCATATTCAAAATCTTAATGGCAGAGAACATGGGAAAGAGCAAAGCTTTCTGAGACATTGGATGAAGTTGGTATGTATCCATTTGACTTGGTTTGACTGCCTCAATAACCAAACCTACTTTTCCTTCGCTCCCCTCCACCCAAAAAAAAAAAAAAAAGAAGAAAAAAGAAAGTGTGTGTGCAGTTTTGGAAGAGGGTTATGGCAATCGCTTATTTGGTTGGCTGTTTGACAGTTGTGGCAACAGATGATAAAAAGATAGCTGAGTGCTGTCGGGGTTTTGGTGCTGAAGTGATAATGACTGCTGAATCGTGTAGAAATGGTAAACACAGTGCCATTTTTCTCTCGAAACTGTTTTTGCAACTTTTGGAAGTTCAGTTTATGAATAGCTGATGTCCTTATGCTTAGTTGTTAATTTGTAGGAACTGAGCGTTGTAATGAAGCTCTTCAAAAGCTTGGTAAGAAGTATGACATTGTTGTCAACATACAAGGAGATGAACCTCTTATTGAACCTGAAATAATAGATGGCATCGTCAAAGCTCTGCAGGTAATTTTCCTTTTCTTTTTCTTAATGATGATAGAATTGTTGTTACTGTTGGAGTTAGTTTCGTCGGAGACTTCATGTAGTCGCTTGCTGATTGTTTCTTCAGTAAAATGCAAATGCAGTAGCCAGCACTCCTCCCTGGTTGATAGTTTAATCTATATTCAGTGCCACCAGTCAAGTTTCAATACATTTGCCTTATAAACCGAGGTTTTCTTGAATACTGAAGAATGTTGATCATCTGTGTTGGGATAATGCTTGAAAATTCTATTGACTCCATAATTTGATGCACGTAACTTGAGGTCACCTTTTCTTTCATAGTTCAACACTCCTTTGGGCTGTCATACACATATTCTTCTCTCTTTGTTGCTTGCTACAAATTTTAGAGTTACATTCATCTAGTCGGTCTTTGTATTCTCTCCACTAAAATTCACTTAATTTTTGTGGCAGGGAAGGTCCTTATTCTCTTTCTAACTACGTATAATAGCTATTCCTCTTTATGAAGGAAAAATAGATCATTCATACTTTATTTCCTCAATCTCCATGTTCAACCAAAATAGGTTTACCCTTCTGGCACACCCAAGTTGTTCTTAGGTGTATAAACTATTGGAGATATGTTTACTTGTAACCCCAAATATATGGTAGGGATATATATTAGTTTAAGGCGAAGCTACATACTTTTGGGCTCTTATTAGCTATTCTCTCAATCATATATTAGGTGACTTGATTTGAATATGGAGATTTAAGAAGGCAAATGTTAAACGGGCCCCAAAAAGCAAGTTTAACGAGGCATGTGTAGATGTTTTTAGATTGCCTGAGGAGAATCTTCAAACATATTTAATCAGCAGATTATCTAGATATTTTAGGGTATTATCTTATCCAGATAGCCACGAAATGTAGGGGAGCTATTTGACCATGAAATTGGATGTTAAATCATATCATACTGCTTTTTGAGAAGTGGAGTTTACTTTGTGTGAGAATTCTAATGGAGTCTCGTCTCTTCACAACTTAGTCTTCTGGGATTTAAATGACTAACAGCATTACTCTATGATTCGTGCAGGCTGCACCAGATGCAGTCTTTAGCACTGCCGTAACGTCCTTGAAACCTGAGGATGCATTTGATCCAAATCGTGTAAAATGTGTGGTTGACAATCGTGGTTATGCGATATATTTTTCACGAGGACTCATCCCTTGCAACAAGTTAGACCCTTTTTTTCCTCTTAAAAAGCCCGTTGCAGTAGCTGGTTATATCTTGCCGTTTTAGAACCTGATTAACTTTTCCAAACATTCAGGTCAGGCAAGGTTAATCCTCAGTTTCCTTACTTGCTGCACCTCGGAATCCAGGTATCAAGTAGTACAATTTTTGTGCACCTATCAACTAGTTTTTCTCCATAACATTATATGGCTGAATGATACAGTGTCTCTTATTTCATTCTAGAGTTACGATACAAAGTTCCTGAAAATATATTCAGAGCTGACACCAACACCATTGCAACTAGAAGAAGATCTCGAACAGCTAAAGGTCCTTGAGAATGGATACAAAATGAAGGTAACATACTCCACAATCAGAGGCAGATCTAGGATTTGAAGTTTATGAGTTCCTATAACGATCTGAATTTAATACTAATAATAAATGAGTTCATAGTCAAATATTTATCAGATATTTAATGTTTCGTTATATATATACCGGGTCTACACAAACGCTACTAGGTTCCGTGAACCCATATACTATACACTAGCTCCGCCTGTCCACAATATGTACATTCCTATGCTGAATATCTGTGTTTGAATGATAAGGGAAACTATAGTTAACCAAACAAAACTGAAGATTATTTTTTGGAAAGGCTAATAAAATTTCGAATATGCTGCAAAAATTGCAGCCTTTTATCTATTAAGTATTCTTTTCGAGCCATTTGGTTTGCTTTTCCGTTTGTGGTTTTTCTTTGTCAGAAAAGTTGTTATATAACTGCAAGGATCTGTTTTTTTCTCTCTGCAGGTGATAAAAGTTGATCACGAGACTCATGGTGTTGACACCCCAGAAGATGTAGAGAAGATAGAGCGGTTCATGCGTGAGAGAAACTTGGCTTAGAGCAAAATGAGATGAGTTATTTTGATGACTTACATGACTCTATAGCTATAAAGGTGGAGTTCTTTGATTTCAATTTGCACTTGTATTAACACGTCAATTATCTTTCAGAGTTAATTTTTGTGAAGAAAAAAGAAATAGGAACTTCTTGTATAAATCCTCCAAATAGTTCATACTTAAAAGTTAGGTGAAGTGTATGTTTCACGTAGGTATCCCTTGTGGCAAAGGTTGTGTTCTTATTCTTTCATATTTTATAGTTTATTAATGTGTAGTAATAAACTATGGTTTAGTGCTAACCATATTTGTGAAGAGATGCGTCATGTCATGTATTTATTGGGTTGGTGTAAACACACTGCAGTTAAGTATTTGCTCCTATCTGTGTATGTCGACAGTTGATGTTGGGGCGCCTTTTCAAAGCTATTTTGAGGTACATGTTTCCAACTGTTTACTGTAGTATTTTCCAAGAGTTTTGAACAACATTTTCTGCTTTGTTGAGTCATTAGTAATATTTGAATGCATTTGAGGTTATTTTTTGCATTGTGAGATGTAATAGTATATGCAAATAGAAGTGCAGTGGTTTAAGGTGGTAGAAGTTTTTTTTCTTTTATCTCGGTTCATGAGGCACCGGTTAGTATTGGTGCTTGAGACTATTGGATATAATGATGTGTGTTTCACTGAAAGGAAGGACAGAAGAAAAGGTTGGAAAAGGTTCAAATTCATCGTTGAAGTATTCGATTTATTCTCTGTTTACCTATCGATTAATGAAATTCTTGACGTTATCTTTTGTCTTAAATATGTCTCTTCCTCTTAACATTTGTCCATCAGTGGAGCTACGTAGACAAACAAAAGATTCAAATCTACCTCTAAATTATTAAATTAATTTAATCTTTTGGAAATAGTCTCTCTACCTTCATCGGGTTAAGGTAAAGTTTACATACACACTACCTTCTCTAAATCTCTACTGGTATGTTGTTGTTATTTTAGCGTAAAAATATTATTTTTATCATGTACAAACCGTTGAATCCGCTTGATGTAAAAATAATTTTAGTGTACTGGCAAGGAGTTCATACATTGTTTTAGGTCACTAGTTCAAATTTAAATATGACATTCTAGTTATATTTTTTGATGTATAAATTTCTGGCTCGTCACTATAAAAAAGCATATGATATAGGGAAATGTTTTGATTAAATAGGAGTAACAACTTTGGTAATATGACAAGCAAATACAGAGAGATTATATATGAGATATTTTCTCGAAATACATTGTACCCGCGCCGCGAAAATAAAAAAACTGTCCTATTAGAAGTCCCCTCCTCATCCATTTCATCTAAGATCTAACTAACGCATATTCGCATGATGCTAAGACACAACTCCACACTCTCTTCCCATTTTCTCTCCTACACATCTCCGTTCTCTACTTTTTTCACCCTCACACCTCTCTAAAAGAAAGTGTATTTCACATTTTTATCAAATAGCCAAATGAAGAGGTACATTAAGACTGACGCACTTAAAACACACCTGAAAGAGAATGTATCTATGCTTTTTGCTAGGGGTGTCAATGGTAAATAAACACTATCAGTAGTAGACAGGGGCAGATCCATGTATTAAATTTTGTCGTGACGGATAGAAAATATTGAATATTAAATAGCACTCAAAAAGTAATAAATGATTCTGGTGCTTTGGTTAAAAGATTGCAAACTTTAGGAGGACATGGGATTAGCAAGTATATAATTGTCGGGATGCCCCAAAACATTAGGAGCATAAAAAATCCAAATGAAAAAAAAGATAGCAAAAGCTACCCAACCTACTAGATCCTTTACATAAAAATAAGGGTAAGAAGCTATTTTATCCATCTCCGAATGCACACCCAATGGATTATTGGATCCATATTGATGCAATGCGGCCAGATGAAGAAGACTGGCGCCTACTAAAATAAAGGGGAGTAAATGATGCAGACTAAAAAAACAATTTAAGGTGGCACTGTCCACGGAGAACCCACCCCAAAGCCAAGTCACTATGGTATCTCCTACTACATGTATGGCGCTAGCTAAACTCACCTCAGCCTCTCTGGCGGCATTAGTTACCAGATTCATTCAGTGACAGCCTTAGGATAAGGAAGTCCTTTATTTTCATTGTTGAAATAGGCGGCCAATCTCTCTCTTACTTTCTTTCATTTAGTTAGGCGTGGTAAATGATCTCGCTCGAAAGAGACTCTTCACCTACTGAATTGAAATGACTCTTACCCTTACTTATCTCTTTACTCAGAGAAGTAGCTCTTTTAGCATCAGCATGGATTGACCAGAGACTGGGAGTAGTCGTCATCTTTATCCATAGTAGTCATCCAGCAAGAAAGGGAAAGACCACTTAGTGCAGTGGAATAGGAAAGAGAGCGTCGAGCACAGGCTAAGCCATGAAGGAACTAAGTTCGAACCTGACTCAAAGTAATATTTTTGTTAATTTTAAGGTGAGCATCCAGGACCATTGAATTTTGGATCCGCCACTATAGTAGATAAATTAAGAGGTGCATTAAGACATAGATATAATTTAAAGAGGGAACTAATAATTCAATCCAACTTTTAAGGTAAAGATATTTGTGTGATTATAAATCATCTCATTTTACGTAAAAGATAAAGTTTAAAATTAAATTATTATTAAATAAAAAATATGTGATTTTTTTAACGGATTAAAAAAATGTGTGATTTTTTTGAGACCAAGAAAGTAGTAAATATTGTACCAAAAATAGTTTCATGGTAGAAGATATTAATCTTGAGATATATTCCACTCACGAAAATAAAATTTTCGTTTGGCATATCTTCCCACGTGAAAGCCTGAGCCTCATCCCCATTTATCAACGAACGCATATTCGTAGCTCTAAATACAAAATATCAGTACTCTCTCTTTCTCTCTCTACTATTTTCGATGGCCGCTGTGTTGAAAATCATCGCAGTTCCACGCGCCTCCGCTTTCTAGTCGGCGCATTTGGTTCCTAATGCTGATTCTTCATCGGTCTCCGGTCGTCGCTCCTCCGCCGTTAATTTTTCTCAAATGAGAGGACTTAAGGTACGGCTGAGTCGGTCGACGGTTTCGCTCGGCTCACGTTCAGATTCCGTTCGCTGTGGTGGACGAATTGTATGTGAAGCTCAGGAAACAACTGTCTTTTAATTATCTTAAGTTTTATCTTTGTATTGCGTGCTCAAAATAACGGTTAGACATTATTTTTTTTACGGGGAAAAGGTCAAATTTGCTCTTAAACTATGTTTTATGGAACACATTTACCCTCCGTTAAACCTTGGGATCAAATATACCCTCATCGTTTACAAACTTGTTAAATTTGCCCTCATTTGGACGGAAAGTTGATGTGTGGGTCCCACATGCCATGTATTTGGATTCACGTGGAGGACAATCAAATACATGGCATGTGGGACCCACACCAAACAACCGCCGCTCCACCGCCACCGTCGATGAGCCGCCGCCCTTCACCCCACTACCCAAACCACCATTACCACACCACATCGCCACCCCACTGCTTCAACAACCAAACGACCCATGTACCATCACAACCACCAACAAACAGTCCTCCAGCAACCACAACCGCACCACCACTCCGACCACCCCCATTGCGTACACCACTACTACTATACCAGCACAACCACACCATAAACCAAACAATATCACAGCGACCAACAAACACTCCGATGAACCCCATCAAACTCTGGCCAGATCCACGAGTGGGCCCACCACGTCACCATCATCTCCGGCGAATCATAACAACGACAACATCACAACTCCCCACATCCAACGCTGCTTCCCAACCATCGGAAAACACCAGATCTACCACGAACCAACAATTGAACAGCACATTCGACGTTAAACCGGCCAACCACCACCACCACAACGTCGACCACTACCATCACAATGACTGCGACGTCGGACCACCAGCTCCGTCACACCTACCAACGACAAACAACCAAACCACCATCCCGTCGCTCGTCTCCCTCTTCCCCGTCACTTCTCCGACGAGCTTCACACCACTACCGCATCGCTGCATGCCACTCTTCTCATTTCCTTTCTTTTCTTCAGACACGTCTTTCTTTTACCACCATCATTCTTTTTCGGATTTGCCACCACCGTCACACCACCTTCTTTGCCGAAAAAATGGAGGTTTCTAAGCTATAGGAAGTTACTAAAAAACTTGAATCAAAATCAAAAATATAATTCAAACCCAGAAGCTAAGGCCAAAATCAAGATCAAGAAAGAAATAACATGAGATATGTAAGAAAGTTAAACAAATAAGAAGAGAAGCTTGTAATTTCTCCTTGTTTGGATATAGAAATCCATAGCTCACGCAGAATGTTGTTTTTAGGTTGTGTTCCAAGGTGGTGACAATGGCGGTGATATAGCGGCTGAGGGGGAGGGCAGCGGGGGCTGGTTATGTAGGGTTAGGGTTATGTTTAATAGCTGTTCACGTGGATCCAACGTGGCGTACACATCAACTTTTCGTCCAATTGAGGGTAAATTTAACAAGTTTGCAAACGGTGAGGATATATTTGATCTCAAAGTTTAACGAAGGGCAAATGTGTTCCATAAAATATAGTTGGAGGTCAAATTTGACCCTTTTCCCTTTTTTTATTACTCCCTCCGTCCTTCCGTGGCACTATTTGACTAGGCACATAGTTGAAGAAAGAAAATAAGACTTTTCTAATTTGTGGTCCAAAATAAACCTTAAAAATTTGTGTGATTGTGAATTATCTCATAAAGTTAAATTGTTTCTAAATATAAAAAGATATCATTCTTTTTGGATAGGTTAAAAAGAAAATGATGACACATAAATTGGGACAGAAGGAGTATCTTTTAACGGTTAGGCACTATTAACATCATGTGTAAATAAGTATTTTTCCTTGAAGTTATGTTATCTTAGACAGAAAGTGTTGATGCGTTGAAAAATAATAAACACGAGGAAGAATAATCGCATATTTTCTTCTCCATTTACAGACTTTGGGAGCCTAATGTCGTTATAATTACGTGAATGTGAAATTTTGGTGCATGCTCTTAGAGCTCCATATTTGACTTTTTGGGTGTGTTTGCTACTGAGGAAAATGCTTTTAACAGAAAATATTTTATTCAAAAATAATTTATCGAAACATAAGTTATTTTTTACTTATTTTTTGATGTTTTACCAGCAGAAAACATTATCATAATAATATTTATTAAATATTAGATAAATACTACGAGAGTGGGTGGGTGGAGGTTGGAGTGGGGTTAAATGGGCAGGGGAGTGGGGGAGCTGGGGCTGATGTACGGTGTAGGTGGGGAGGAAGCAGTTTGTGAAAAGTGTTAAGAAACTTATTTTCTAACCTTTCACTAAAAAAATCATTTTTCTAATTTTTATGAAATTTATTTTCCATCATCCTTATATAGGAAAATTAAAAACATCTATAATTGTCATGATATTTGCAGTAAGACGTGACATGTGTCTAACTTACACTTCACATAATATAATGAAGAACCTACTGATATAGCTAAAACAGTACGTTGGAGAAAGAACCACTAATGAAAGTCTACTCCTCCTATCTATTTTACTTGTTATATATATTGCAATTTTTACACGATTCTTAAAAATTATTGAAAAAATCTTGTCCGTATCGAGTATTTATATTAAAAGAATAGATGCATGATATGTGTTTATATATATACCGTTAGAAAAATAAAGTAAATATATCGACGAAGAAATAACTTTGGGGCATGAATAAATGGGCTTTCCTTAAAGAGATATTGCTTGTATACAGATTGGAAAAAATACAAGCAATTTACTTTAGGATACAACAAAATCCGTGTTGTACCTGCAAATTTTCTATATACTACTTCAAAAGTGTCCTTATTGAAGGAAATAATCACTTGATTATTTTCATTAATGAAAGAGTATATATACAATTTACAATTTTTCATAATAGAAAATTTTTATTCCTATTCTACTCCTAAAACCATATTCTAGTTGTACAAGAATCATATAATTATGGTAAGTGTACAATATTAATTAATACAATATTTACACTAATTAAAACCTTCCAAAAACCGTGATATACACGGGTTTGTATACCGTGTATACCACGGTTTCACATATGGTAATATGCCTTGTGAAACTGTGATATACATGGTATACAAACCCATGTATATCACATGTATAACTAACACACCCCCGCAGTCATAGCGGGCGTTCTTCGTACGTTGAGATTGTCCCTAAAATCTTCAAAGAGTACTGACGGAAGACCTTTGGTAAAGATGTCTGCAATTTGATACATGGAAGGGGCATGACAGACACATACTTGTCCGCGAGCTACCTTTCGCGAACAAAGTGAATATCCATCTTGATGTATTTGCTGGTGTTGAACCGGATTACCAGAAAGGTAGACGACACTAATATTATCACAATAAACAAAGGTAGCTTTCCGGATAGGACAATGAAGTTCTAAAAGAAGATTACGTAACCAATAGGATTCCGAGACCACATTGGCTACCCCTCGATACCCGACCTCTGCACTAGAGCGTGATAATGTAGACTGGCGCTTCGCAGACCATGACACCAAGTTATTACCAAGAAACATACTATAGCCGGACGTGCATCGTCTAGTATCTGGACAACCACCCCAATCATCATATGTATACGAGACAAGTGTAGACGTCGATGAAGGATATAAATGTAAGCCATAGTCAAGTGTTCCCTGGATGTATCGAATAATGCATTTGAGCGCATTCATGTGCTCAACCCTGGGATCATGCATAAACAAGCATACATGTTGTACGACATACGTAATATCTGGTCTCGTGAAAGTAATATAGTGAAAAGCCCCTGCAAAACTGTGATAGTGGGTTGGATCCTCGTACGAGGAGCCAGCTGCAGCACCCAGCTTGGGTTTAGTATCAACTGGAGTGAAAGTAGACTTGCATGAGGACATACCAGCTCGTTCAATGATCTCAGTTGCATACTTCCGTTGTGATAAGAATAACTCACCTGCATAACGAGTAACAACAATCCCCAAAAAGTAACTCAAGGGCCCTAAGTCTTTCATAACAAACTCAGAATTGAGCATTGTCATGATAGACTTTCACAAAGCATCAGAAGAGGCACTCAAGATAATATCATCCACATATAATAGGATATAAGCCAGAGAAGTACCACATCGATATATGAACAATGAATTATCAGACCCGCTGTGTGAAAATCCAATAGAGGAAACATAGTCTGCAAATCTCTTATACCAAGCACGTGGGGCCTGCTTAAGCCCATACAAGGACTTCTTCAATAAACAGACATGATGAGGAAATTTGGGGTCACGAAAACCCAAAGGCTGATGCATGTAAACGGTATCCTTAAGATCACCATGTAAGAAAGCATTCTTCACATCTAAGTGATGAATGGGCCAAGCTTTCGAAAGAGCCAGACTGAGAACAATGCGAATGGTAGCCGGTTTGACCACCGGACTAAAAGTTTCACCACAATCCACGCCAACCTGCTGAGTCTTACCATCACCTTCAAGACGAGCCTTATGCCTTGCAAAAGAACCATAAGAATTATCCTTATGAGTAAGAATCCACATAGACCGAATAATATTAACATCAGAAGGACGGGGTACCAACTCTCATGTCTTATTTTCAATAAGAGCATCATATTCATCGTTCATAGCCAATTTACAATTCGGGTCATTTAATGCGGACACTGAGTTACGGGGTAAGGAGGATTTAACAATATTAGAATTTAGTTTAAAATGTCTTTTTTGTTTAAAAATACCCCCATTGACTACGAGTGACCGGTCTGTGACTCGGCGGAGAATTGAGTGGATTTTGGGACAAAACTGATGGGGTGATGGACTGGCCAGCAGGTAGTGGGCCTGCTGGCCCAATATTGGAATCAGAAATAGAAGACAGACCGAGAACTGTAGCAGGGGATGGACCGAGAACTGTAGGTCCAGCGGGGAAGTGGGCCCACTGGCGGAATCGGGGTGCGGGACAAGTCTAATAAATGATGGATAATAATTGGGAGACATCGTCATCCAAAAAATTATACAAACTAGGCACGAGACTACTCACTTTAGAAAACGGAAATTGAGTTTTATCAAAAATAACATGGCGACTAGTGATCATTTTATTAGATGATCACGATGATTAGACGGATAACCCAAAAACACGCAAGGGGTAGAACGGGCCTGAAATTTGTTAATTGTAGTTGACGAAAATAATTGATAACATAAGCACCCAAAGACCCTAAGATGGGAATACGAAGGATTTTTATTATAGAGGACTTTATGAGGAGACGCATTTACCAACCCTTTGGTAGGAAGTATGTTAAGAAGATAAGTAGTCATTTGTAGAGCATGATGTCAAAAGGAAGGGGGTACGGAAGCATGGACCAATATAGTTCGGACAATGTTATTAATGGCATGAATTTTTCATTCGGTTTTTCCATTTTGTGAGGATGTATAAGCAGAAGAGAAACGAAAAATTATGCGATGAGTATCACAAAAAACCCGAAACATATTATCATATTCATTGCCATTATCACATTAAATATTTTTTTATTTTCCGATCGAATTCGGTACGGATGAATGCCCTAAACTTTAAGAATGTGGAAAAAACTTGTGATTTTTTCGTTAACGCAAAGGTGCATAAAAAATTAGAATAATCATCCAAAAATAGAACATAATAACGATGGCCCACAGAACTTAAAACGGGAGATGTCCATAAATCGCTATGAATAATATCAAATGACATTAAAGTACGAGATTTAGAGTCTACAAACGGTAATCTAACAAGTTTTCCTAGAGGACAAGATTGACAAATTGGAGTACCATGCGTATCCTTACAAGAAATAAAATTGTTTTTACGTAATGAAGAAACAATAGACGACTCAGGGTGACCCAAACGTGCATGCCATAAGGAATGAGCTAGAGCTGCAAAAGTAGATGGAAAGGCTTGACTCGAGAGACCGGATGTGGGCGTGATAGGATAAAGATCTCCCCTACCATCACATCTCATGAGAAGAATCCCCGTCTTGAAATTCTTCACAGAAAACCCAAAAGGATCAAAATCAACAGAAAGCCAATTATCAGTGGTGAATTTACGGACATACACCAAATTTATTTAATTAAGTAGGGGCATGAAGGGCATTTTTTAACACAAGAGGTGGATGGATGAGAGACAAAGTTTTATGACCGTAACTACGAATTGGAATTGAATCGCCATTACCAACAATTATGCCACGATTGTTGCTCAAATTGGAATAAGACGAGAGAGTACCTTGGTCGGACATCATGTGAGTAGTGGCGCCGGTGCCCATGTTCCAATTTGCATCCGGGGGATTTAATGCAAGTGTGTGCATTGCGGCTTCAATATCCGTCCATGTGGGACCCACAACGTGATGTGCCTAGGCTGGCCGAGGCCCAAGCACAATGGCTTGCTGCCACAGCCCAGAGTGAGGTCTCGGACTGTACTGCTGGCCCAAAAACTAGGCATGTTTGTGTGCGAAAAGTGGGCCCAGTTTTCTGGGTAGGCCGAAGGTGGGCAATAGGAGGCATTGGGCCAAGGACCGCTGGCCAAGTTCCGGGGACACGGACCCCAGGGCTACAACCAGTTTATGTGCGGTCCATTGCCCTGAGGCCCACCCCCGTTATTTCCACCGCGGTTTTCGCTGTTATATTTTCAATTGTTTTTCCGATTTTTACCATTTTTGCCTCCACCGTTGTTGCGATTTTGGCCTGAATTTTTGGAGAAGGACGGAGTAGAGTCGGAAGTTGTCATCATGACAACTGAGTTAGCACTAGTAGCTACCTTTTTAGCCAAGCCGGCTTCCTGCAACGTAAGCATGGACCGGGCTTGATAGAACTGTGGTAGAGGATAACTTTGACGAATGAGAGTTCCAACGCCACTATAAGCCTCGGATAGGCCAGCAATCAACTGAAGAATAAGACAATTATTGCTAACGGGCGAACCAACGTTGCGGAGTTGGTCCGCCAACTCCTTCAGCCTTTTGCAATAGGCTGAGATGTTCGAAAAATCCTCCATGTTAACATGAGAAAATTCCTGCTCAAGAGTAACAGCACGAGAGTTTTTGTTATCTTGGAATATGTCACGCACCCTATTCCAAGTTTACATCGCCGTAGCATCGGGTTCAAGAATCGTTTGCAAGAGGTCCGTAGAGATAGTGGAATAAACCCACGATAGAACGATAGCATCAAGAGTAGTCCATAATATCGGGTTAATTTCTGGGGCAGGCTCCTCGCATGCGGCTGAGGGAATGATATGATGAAGAACTTGATGCGACATGCGACATGCATGAATCTTGAAAAGTTCCTCCCACGTCGCATATTATACATCGCATATTAGAAGTGCACGGAATCCGAGGAGAAGACCGGAAACCAAGGCAACAAAAGGTTAATTTCGGACGAAGTAGATGAAAAACCTAGACTTCTGATACTATGAAAGAAATAATCCATTGATTATTTTCATTAATGAAATAGTATGTATACAATTTACAATTTTCCATAATAGGAAAATCCTATTCCTATTTTACTCACAAAACCTTATTCTAGTTGTACAAGAATCCTATAATTATGATAAGTGTACAATACTAATTTATACAATATTTACACTAATTAAAACCTTCTAAAAACCGTGATATACATGGGTTTGTATACCGTATATACCACGGTTTCACATATGGTAATATGCCTTGTGAAACCGTGATATACATGGTATACAAACTCATGCATATCGCCTATGTGAAAGGTTTGATTTCGATCTGTCGCGACAATGATTTATGTTGATCTTGCAAGGTTTACTTAGAAGAAATGCAACACAAATAAATTGTAACAGAGTAAGGCTAAAATCCTTAAACTAAACTCAAGTAACGTGAACCTAACTTTGAGTTAGAGTAAGGCTAAAATCCTTAAACTAAACATAAGTAATGGAAATCCAACTTTGAGTTAGTATACACTAAGGCTGGCCAACGGGGTTGGTCAACCCGATCCCGGCCCAACCTCGCAAAAAAAAAGCCCCGAACGGGACTCAAACCGGGACGGGACCTGGGCTCGTCCCGCCCCAGTTCCGTTTTGCCCGACCCGCCACGATCCCTCCCCTTTGCAAAAAATGTTCGTAAGACAACGACCATTTTATATTTTGGCCGTTGTGCAACAACCATTTTTTGTCGTTGTGCAACGGCCATTTTTGCCCCCCCCCCTCCCCAAATCCCCAACCCCCTACCCCTTTAATAAATCCTATGTTAATATATTTACACTTTAACCCAATTTTCCAACTATAAATACCTAATTTTCTCTTCATCTTTCTCACAAATCTTCCTACAATCTCTCTAATCTCTCAATCTATCTCTCTACAAGTCTACATTGTCTACTAAATATTAAATTTTATTTATTCATTTGTATAACTACATCAAAATTAAAAAATTGAGAGTGAAGTTGGCAACTAGCTTGAGGATCATCCATCGAGCAAAGTTTCAATTTTCAACCTCGATTAAACGTCGGCGTTACGTCGGCGTTTGGTACATTCGTTCCTTCTTTAAATTATTATTGTTACTTTATTTTAATTAGCGCACTTAATTTCATTATCTTTAACTATTTATTAGCATAATTAAAATAGAAGGAATAAGAGGTATGTTTAAGGGTAAGGGTGCTTCTTCTAGTAGAGGTAACAAGGGCAGAAGTACTTCTTCTAGTAATCTTATTCCTAGACAGGATGATTTGGTAAATTACACACATATAGATCAAACTGGATTTTTTAATGATATACCATTAGAGTTAGACGACGAGATATTTTCTGCAAATAACCAGACTTTAATTTAGAAAATAATCTAGATGACACACCCACTAATCTAGATGACACACCCACTAGTGCACCTCCAACTGAAACGCCTCCTATACCCCCTAGTATGAGACGAGACCCAATAAAACGAAAATTAAAATCAGATGCATGGATTTTTTTTATAGGGACGAAGAGAATCAAGTAGTTAGATGTCAAATTTGTAAAAATGTTTATAAATTTAAAATGGGAAAAGGTCAGGGTGGGACGGGAGGTATATTGAGACATGTACAAAACTTTCACAAAGCTAAGTGGGACCAATACATGGCTGAAAAATCGGGTGTGCCAATGCGCTCTCAGTCGGGACAAGGTTCACATACTGTCCCGGACCAAGTACATGGCCAAATTAACCCTATGATAGAGAGATTGTAGGCCCTAAATACGATAAACATAGAGATAAGGAAGCAATAGCAAAAACCAGGAGAGATTATACATATGAAGGTTCACATACATATGTATATTCTTGCTTTTAACAGTTTTTCTAGACCAACTGTTAGGAGAGATGTTTTTAAATTTGCATATGAATATCAACAGTATTTACGTTATTCATTATATCATTTTCCTGGCAAAGTATCTATCTATATAGGCCGTAGTACTAACGGTCATGATTATTTAACGGTAACATGTCATTGGATAGATTATAAATGGTCTATGCAAAAACGTATTTTAGCGTATATATATATTGATGATAGGCACACTGGTAGTTTTATTGCAGAAAATATTCATTTAGTTTGCAATTATTATGGCATAACTAATAAAATTATGACTATTACATTAGATAACGCTTCTTCTAATAATTTGCTATTAAAATTTTAAAAGATCTTTTAACTCCATCTTTTTCAAATCATTTTCATCTAAAATGTGTGTGTCATATTTATAACTTAGTTGTAAATGATGATCTATCACTTTTTGAAGACATTTTAATAAAATATAATTTGCTATAAACTTTATTTTTAGAAGTAATAGAATACAACGAAAAAAAGAATATAAAAAAACTTGTCACGATTGTGGACTACCTTATAGAAAAGTTCCCGAAGAAGTAGCGACTAGGTGGAATTCTTTATACGAACAACTACTTGTTGCTTATGATTATAGAATACCTATAACTTTATTTTTTTAACGCCCATAATTGAAATCCAACTGATATGGTTGTAGATAACGATTGAGAAAAAATTCCAGAACTTATTGTATTTCTAGAAAAAAAAATTCAAGCAATAAAAGAATTTTTCGGTATATATTATCCTACTATTTCAACTATGTTATTTTATATAGCTCTAATATTTTTATTACTTAGTGAATATATGGAAAAACCAGTTTAAGCACCTATTAAAAAATGTTTATCAAATTTAAAAAATATTTTATTTCTATTCCCACTATTTATATTATTGGTGTTGTATTAAATCCGACTATTAAAATAGACAGTTGTAAAACACTTATTGAAACTATTTATGATTGTATAGCAGTACTTCCACCTCCAACTCCAAAAAATCCAAATGACCCACTACTTAAGGAACAAACTAAAGAAGAAGTGTTGTCTAGCATACAAGATGAATGCAAAAAAGTATATAGGCATTACCAATAAGAAAGTGCTAGCAACCAACCTGCTTCCATACCATCTTCTTCTTCAACACAACCTCAAAAAAGACATGTTATTTCTGCGGCTAGTATTGAAAGCCTTAGACATAGAATGTATAGTGGTACCACTACTAATCAAGTTAGTGAGTTTGATGTTTTTGTTTTGCAGGGTGTTGTACCGTACCAAACAGTTCTCAATGAAGAAGGACGTGAAGACTTGCTGAAATACTGGAGGGAGAATGAGAAGACTTTTCCGACACTGTCAAAGATGGCCCGAGATGTGTTGAATATTCAAGCATCATTAACAGCATCTGAAAGCGCTTTTTCGACCGAAAGATTTCAAATAGGAGAACACAGACACTCATTAGCGGGAGACAACTTGGAGATTGCAGTATTATTCAGAGATTGGATACGAGCGGAGCGTAGAAAGTGCGATCAACTAGAGATCAACGAAGAAGACGACGAAAACTACAATAAAATCTTATCCAACGGAGGTGGAAGCGACGTCGAGCAATTTGACCAACAAATTCCAATTTCAACCAAAGAACCACAAGACAATATAAAGAAACTAGAAAAGGTGTTTTTAAATATGTAATTTTTTTAATTGTAATTTTACTATGTTATTTGCAACTTTCAACACCACAAAGTTACAATTTTGAAATTGTATTACAAAAAAAATATATTTCTATTAAATAATATAAGAGGCACAAAAACAGTCTTGGGATATTTTTATTACACTATCTTGTTCAATTATTGAGGTGTTTATATATGTTATTTTTAAAAATTAAGTGCAAAAAAAAAACGGAAAACCCGATCCCGATCCGACCTCATCCCGTCCCGACAAGACTGGTCCCCTTTTCCGACGGGATCGGGAACTGGACGGGACATCTGTGGGTCCCGCCAATCCCGGCCCGCCAGTCCGGCCGGAGGACCGGTCCCGTCCTACCCGCCCCGTTAGCCACCCCTAGTATACACTAACAATACAAGTTCAACAGGTAATAAGAAGTTACTTTGTGTTGCTAAAGCATGAGTCTCCTCATTTAGAGCCTTGATTCCAATTTACTGAATACTGTTATGTGAGGAGTTAATGAGTTGTTAAATGCCTGAAATAACAGGGGCATAGTGAGAAACTCCATAGTGCAAACTGTTACGAGAAGAGGTTAAATTTATTCTTAATGAAAATTAGTAAATGTCTGTAGTAATCATTGTTTTGGAGAGCGAGAAACGGAAAAAAGCGATGAGGCTCGCTTCACTGAAGCGTGAAGCGAAGCGCGCGCTTTTTTCAACTGAAGCGCAATTTAATATAAAAATAAAAAATATTAAATTTACATAAATAAATAACCAAGAACTCAATAGAAATAATATATTAAGCAAATCTTTCAATTCTTGAATTAAAAAGTCAATAAAAGATAAAAAGCTACAAATTTTACTACAATCACAACCGAGGATAAAAACAGAGAAAACCAATTACAGGGAAAAAAATAACAGAACCAAAAAATCCTAAATTAGAGGATAAAAATAGAACAGAAACTTGCAGCAAGTCGAAGAACTGAAAAAAAAAATAGAAAAGAAGAAAGAAAAAAAGATTAACCTCTCCCAGCAGTGCAGTTGAGTAGCAGCAGAGAAAAAATAGAAAAAAGAGGAGAGAAGAAGAGGAAGAGGAAGAGAAGAGAAGAGAAGAAGAATACACGAGAAGAACTTTGAAGAGAAGTAGCAGAAGTCGAACTCGAAGCAAAGGAAGAGGAGCAGTCGCAGTATATTTTTACAAAATTTTAAAAGTAACCCTAGATCTCGCCTTTCTCGCTAAAGCGCGCGCTTCAGAGCGCCTCACTTCTCGCTTGAGTCGCAGAAGCGCACGCTTTTTCTCTATTGCCTCGCTTCAGGGCAGAAAAGCGATAGTCCTGTACTTCGCCTCGCTTCACGCTTTAAGCGCTGAAGCGAGCGCTTTTGATAACACTGGCATTAATAAGGACATTTAAGATTGTTAGAAAAATAAGGTAAACATAATCGAAGAAAAAATGGCTTTGTGGCGTAAATAAATCGATTTTTCTTAAAGAGATATTGCCCGTATATATATTGGGGAAAATACAAACAATTTCCTTCAAGATGCAACAAAGCCCGTGTTATACCTGCAGATTTTTCTATATGTTACTTCAAAAGTGTCCTTATATTTATAGAACTTGAGAGATGTTTGACCGATACTGACACTGACACTGAGACACGAAAGCTAGGGGAGACTTTTCAGAATAGTCATGCCCTTTGATGAATAGATGTGTCTATTCAATTTAAGATCTCTTATATTACAAACTATCTAACATATACTTATACCATTTAACCATGATTAGTTAATATATATGTTTACTTGTATTAAATCACTTAACAATAATAAGTTGAATGGTTTGGCGCAAACATCCACTGCGGTAAGTAAACTAATTTGACTATATTATCCTTATTTATTCGTTGATCTCAATTTAATTCTATTTTCTTTTTTACCATATTAATCTCTACTCTCCACATTCTAAGTAAGCGTAAAAGTGAAAATTAATATTTAATTATATCTTAATTTTCTGAAATGATAATTATTTTAGACTAATATTTTTAATAAACACGATGACTTAAATGAATCAGAGGGAGTATAAACAAGAACAAGCAAAGAAATTAAGAATACACTATGCATAGCATACAAATGATAAATCTACTCAGCAACACATTAAGGCACAAGCTTGTGCATTTAGGCCACCAAAAAAAAAAGTGACCAGTGAAAAAGAAAATGTTTCTAAACTAAATGACTGGAGCAAACAGCTCTTTATTACTTCATCAATACACAGACACCATCAGCATTTGCTTACTGTTTCGGTGTTCTTCTCCATTACTTAGAAAAAGCGTTACTCTTCCTCGGTCCTGTGTGATTACTAGGAACAGTAATTGGCCACGAAGGAAGCGTCAACACGAACGCTGATGACCAACAAGGCGTTCCGGTTCCATTAAGTCTATCCCGTTGTCCACTTCTTTGAAGTGTACCTCGAACTACAGCTGGATCAACAAGGGCATCAAATTTTAACGTTTTCATGTTGTATGAGATGACAATGTCCCCGAAACCAAGGTAAAGAATGTTGGGATCGAACGGATGGAAGGCGATCGGAGTAGGAATGATCCCATTTAACGCTTTGTTAATTATACAATCATCGAACGAGATGTCACCGATTTTCACCGTGTGCTGCAAAGTCCAACTTGAAGAGTCATACTCATCAAGAACCCAAACAGAAATGCCCGAAAATCCAAAGGGATACACGGGCTTAACGGACACCTCAATATACCTCAATCGGCCCTGATGAACGTCAACCAAAATAGAACTTCCGTTATTCCTGGCATTGATACACTGCTTATCGATGTCAGCATGAAGTCCAATTACGAGACATTGATCCTTAAAAGGATCAAACGCCAAAATCCCATGTCGACGATCAATCCAATGTAGCTTTCCATTCAGAGCAACAGGCCTCCTGAGCCAAACAACTTCGATTGCTCGGTCCATATGCACGACAACATTCTTCCAACTTCCGGTCTCAGAAGAAAATACCTCGAACTTGAGTACATACGACTCGCCAAACTGACAATCGAATCTCACCACTTTATAGCTCGTCAGAGACCTCCCTTGAGATTCCGTTAAAAAGCCTGTACTAACATATCCAGAAAAATATGTGGAAGTTCGAGGAAGTGCAACGGAATGCCCCGTAACAACATTGTAAATGTGATAATCACTTACTTCTACACTCACATCACGATCATACAATACTAGTCCATCACTAACCCCTATAATATTATATTGTTCGCCCTGAGGGCGAACAATATAAGGGAAGTGAGTTGTACTAAACCTTGGACTTAACCGATTATCGGAAAACAAGTCATGCAAAAACGACTGAGCTAAAAAGCTAACACCCTTTATATAAAGAGTGTTAGCAAGAATGGTCCAAGGTGGTGGTAATAAAGAAGCTCTAGACATATATAAAGATGCAAAAGAAGGTTCAGAAATCACGAAACGACACCGTTTTGATACACATTTGTACCTAAACACACATTTTAATGGCAATCTTGATAGAACTTCAATCAAGAACCAATCAGGAAGATACCCATTATTGAAAAATATCTCTAATTTGGGTTTTACAAATTTTCCACAAATGGGGTTCTCAAAATTTGTTTCTTTTTTTCTATTATAAACACAAAGTTCCATTTTTTAGCTTAAATTTGGAGAGAGAAAAAACGGAAAAAAGGGTAAATTTTTAGCAAATCTTTGGTGGGTCTAAGAAATAGTGAAGAAAATGAGCAAGTGAATTTACCTATTCATAATGTTGGGAATTATGGGGATGTGGATTATAGTCAAGCAGACTATTGAGGACTTTGTAGAAATTTAACCAAAGTCAAGAATTCTCCAATTTCGTCTTATCCTCGTGGGTTTCCTTTTTTGCCAATTAGGACTTAGGACTGACTCAAGTTTCTGTGAGTCATTTTTGATATGCTAGTTTGTATTTTTTTTTTAATGGAAATAAAAGAAAACAAAGACTATATATTAAAGTGTAGAGAGCACATAAGTATGGAGAGCATAATTTATTTTATTGTAGTTGGTATCTTGGGTAATGTACCTTTTTTTCTTCCTATTTTAATTGATAAGAAAATCAATAAGGGTCTAAATTTTAACTTCAAAAGTTAGCCTATGAAATAAATTAGTATTTAAGATTATATAAAGAGACTTAATAATTAGTCATTAGTTGATACCATACTCTAAGGATTTACAGATATAATTCACAAGTAGCCCTTTCGGTCCATGTAACTAAAACATAGATACTTTTATGATATTTTAAATTCCACATGTGAAATTCTAAAAAGTCAATAGAATTTTATGTGTGAAATTTAAAACTCTGTGATAATGACTATCTTCAATTACAATGCTAAAAATAGATAGCCCCCTATTATAATTATTACACATTTTTATCCTTTAAAATGATTTTTTTTTTGTGCGAATCTGATTTAGTCAGATCCCGGAGAAGTCAGACACCGGTGTAAAAGCAAAAAGAAACAATATTATCATTTGTTTCCTTCGTTCTAATTTATGTAATATCATTTAACTTGATACGAATTTTAAAAAAAACTTTTGAAATATGTGATTCAAAATAAATCTTATATAAATATATGATTATAAATTAAAAATTAAATTATTTCTAAATATAAAAAAATAACATTCTTTTTTAAACCTACCAAAAACCAATAAAAAAAAAGGTGACACACATCAATTGGGACAGAAGTTAGTAGTAGTTAGTATTGTACAATATGATTGGTCCATCAAGGTTGGCTTCCGGCGGCTGACGAATTCTTCCACTTTTTTCCCCAGACTTTTACTTTTCCACTTATTCTTTTCATTTCGTTCTTTTAAAAGAACACTTAATTAATTAAATACAAAATTCTAAAAGAAAATTTTATTTTATCGGATCATGTTATTAAATGTATAGTTAAATTAAAACACATCAAATCAGCAAGGTGTCATTTATATTATTATATATACTCACTCCATCTCTAAATACTTGTCGTGTTTTTCATTTACACGTCTTTTAAAAAAATATTAATTAAAAGGATGTTTACTCTATTTATGTATCATAATTGAGGTTTTTGTAGTCTTCAAGAATAATTATTATTAAGTATAAAATAAATAAAAAATTAATTTTATCCTGAACTTCTAAAATGACAAATATTTTGAGATAAATATTTTTAATAAAGACGATAAATATTATGAAACGGCGGGAGTACAATAACAACAATTGAAGTGTCTATTTTTGGTCAAAGGAAACATTTTAGTAATTTTTTTGTTGATAAGAAAATAGAATGGGACAATTGGCATCGTATATTTAGGATCGAAAGTGGGACAGCTAGAAAGAAAAGTTTCTTTTCATACCTTTTTTTTATTCTTTCAGGGATCATTTGGTACACCGTATAAAGTGGGATATCCCAGTACTAGTTTTATATCATATTTGGTAGAAAGTTTAATTCTGAGATTATAATACCGGGATAATTTAGTTTGCATACCAAACGACCCCTTAGCGTTTTCAATTGATAATTAATCTAATTATAAAAATGTATTTAAGGTAAACAATTTTTTTTAGGTTTTAATGTCGGTATTCACTTCGTATGAGGAAGTTTTACTTTATAAGTATAACTCTTTCTACCAAAGATATTTTCAAGATTCGAACTTGAGAAATTTAATTACGAAATGGAGTGTCACTTCACCGCAATCTTTGGTGATTGATAGGACGTGTAAGAATCGATCGAAGCCAATCAAACGTGAGAACCCCTTCTCAACATACGATGTGTTAGCAACCGTTTTCAGATGTATCCCTTCTACGTGTTAGTGATACTCAACCCTCCGCCACAAAAGTTGAAGTGTGAATAATTTAATATATGTATTTAAATTCGTGAAAATTGCAAAAGTTATTATAAAAAATAAGATAGTGTCAGACATCTTGAACTATTTTAAAATAAAAATTGGCATGTAAACTGAAAAGAATAAGAGTAATTTTTAGAGGCATGCAGCATCCATATCAAATAAAATATTTAAGTGCCTAATAATACTAAAATTGTCGTAATTTATGAAGTGTCTAATAAAATATGGAGTAATTAAGTGTCTAATAACACTAAAGTTGCTTTCACAAACTATGTAACGCCACACGGGCATGCAACAGCCATACCATATATAATATTTTTTTTATTGTAACTGATTTTATTTAAATAACACATGCTTGAATTATTTAAAATGCTTTGTATGCATACACTACCTCATAATCCATATCTTTTTGGCACGCATCTTGACGATGAGATTTACGTGGTTCAATTGAATTTTGTTTATTTATTTCATTGCATAGGGATTGGAGCAAAGAAAAAGAATAGTGAGAATCAAACTTAAATAGATTATATATGTTAGAGGTTTTAATTGATACCACTAAGTTATAAAATTTGACAGTTTCTTATCATCATGCTTTAATTCATCTTTGAATCATGTTAAAGAGAATGAAATATTGGATGAATACATTTCTAAGGTGGTTAGGGATGGATATCTTTCACCTAGACAGTAAAAAAGAGGATTTAAGACAAAGAAGACTCATGGAAGAAAATATAGCTGAGATGATAAAGTGTCTGAGGAGGTTGTTCTAAGGCAACTACCAATGAGAGTAGCAAAACAAAAGAAGACAAGGTTCAACTACATCAACAAGGTCCGATAGATCCAAGAAGAATTAATGAAGTATCAAGAGATTTTGGAGCAGTTGGAGGAAGAAGACAAGGTGAAAATCATATTTTTATCGGGCTACATCCCCTTGAAGTTATCACAATTTCAAAGAAACAAGGGTCTGACTCTACATTCTTGTTAATTTTAATTTTTCACTATTTGAGTATTATCATTTGTAATATCATCATTGAGTGTGTTATAAACTCTGTGATGATCATAAGATATTTAGTTCTTTCTTCTTTTTATTTTTTACATGCATGTTAATTAGTAGAGATTTTTTCTTACGCCTCAATAGGATTAAGTAAGGCCTAGCCCTCCTTACTTGTATTTTTCCTTTGAATTTTAATTTTATTATATAAATAAAAATTAGCGCTAGCCACCTCGCCTGGTGAATTTGCTTAAAAAATAAAAGAATCACGTTAGAGATCTGAATCTTTCACCACTTCCAAACTTGAAAAGTGAAAAAGGGACCTCACATGCAATCTTTTCTTTTTATTTATTTTTAATTATGTACATTAAATATGTAAAAGATATTTAAACAATCAAGTCATTTTAACGGTAATTAGCTAATCGTAGTTAATTCTATTTAATAAATATTTATTATTAGTGGCTTATAATAAATAGTAACATGTACTGGTTGGAGATATCAATTAACTGGTAAAACAGTCAAGATGCACACATGTTAGTCCGACTCCGAACACCCATAATTTAAAAAATAGTGTGCTACAACATGTTAAATTACACTAATGATTCATTACAAGACAATCTATGCATATAATTTTTTTTTTGGGGGGGGGGGGGGGGGGGGGTTTCAATTTAACATTCATTACATGGTCTCCAACTTGCTAGCTATATATATATATATATATATAGTGCAAGGTTGATGACGTAATATAAGGAGACGAGAAGATTGACGAAGATGTCGCACACTGTAATTGGAGCGGGACGGATGAAATAGAGGCTTGCCTCCGCGGTGCTTTGCGATAAGAATGTGTCGCCAATGCTATAAGGTAAGTTCTACAGAGTGGTGGTTAGACCAGCATTGTTGTATGAGCCAAAATGCTTCAAAAATTGAAGATCACGAAGATGAGGATGTTCAGATGGAAGTGTGATCATACTACGAGATATATGATTAAGAATGAAGTTATACGGGATAAGGTCGGAGTGACCTCCATAAAGGACAAGATGATGGAGGTGAGACTGAGATGATTCGCGAACGTGAAGAGGAGGTGTGAGGATGTGGCTGTTAGGAGGTGTGAAAGATTGGCGGTAGCAGGTTTTAGGAAAGGTAGAGATAGGCCGAAGAAGAACTGGGAGTTTAGGCTAGCCTTTTCATCTTCTGTTCTCCTTTTCTTAGTAGTATTATTTAGGCATCACATAGATCCTTACTCTTTAGGTGTGTATTAATATGTGTTGCTTTATTTGCTTGTATCTTGATTTTTTTGTTGTCTTATTTGCCTTGCAATCCTGCATCGTTTTGAGTCAGGGGTCTATCAGAAACAACTTCTCTATCCCATAAAGGTAGAGGTAAAGTTTGCGTACACCCTACCCTTCTTAGATCTCATTTTGTGGGATTACACTGAGTATGTTGTTGTTGTATACAAGGTTGATGACTCCGTAATGCTACACCAAGAGAGGACGCAATGTCAAGAGTGCTTTGTTAGAATAAAATCAATTGCTAGGCTTGTATTTTTTCAAGCTATATATACAAATGAAATACTTGTTGATTCATGAAAATTAAAGATCACTATACCAAGAATATAATATATGGCATCTCCAAGACTTGTCCTTTTGAGCTTATTGTTGTTACTACGTTTAAGCCTGAGCTCTCCTCGTAACAATGACCTCTTGGACCCTATCAAAGCCCGAAAACAAGAAAATACACACGATCCTAATGGAGTCACGAAACCATCCTCATGTAGCAGAGGGAGGCTTCAGTGGAGGAGGCGGAGGTGGTGGCGACAACGGTGGTGGTGGAGGCTTTGGTGGAGGTTGTGGTAGTAGAAATGGAAATTGTAACCAAGGGCCCGTCATAATTGAGGTGTTTGTAATTTTAAAAAATAACTACTACTAAGGATAAAATGAGAAAAAGTAATTATTTCTGTTTTGAACTTTTAAAATGACAAGTATTTCAAGATATTTTTAATAAAGATGACAAGTATGGTGAGACGGAAGAAATACAATAACAACAGTTGAAGTGTCTATTTAAGTATTTTAAGCATAGAGTTGGACAATTGGCATAGTATATTTCGGGTCAAAAGTTTATTTTCATTCCTTTTGTCCCAGTCAGCTAAAAAGAGAAGTAGGTGTCGTGAAATAACGTCTTTTTCATTTAATGTTCATGAAATTTTAGTGTCTTCAATTAATAATAATCAATTTAATTATAAAAACATATTTTGGTACTCACTTTGTGACTCAATTAATTTGGATCAGGAAGACTTACATACTTTAGGGGTATACGTTTTCTTGCCAGAGGTGATTCTATTCCTAGAATTCGAACTCAAGACATTTGGTTAAGGATGAAGGAGTAATTACTATCTCATTGTAATTTTTGGTGGTTGATAGGACGTGTAAAACACGATCGGAGCTAATCAAACAGGAGAACCCCTCTTCAACCTATGAGGCATTAACAACCGTTTTGAGATGTTGGATCCCCTTCGAAGGATGAATTTTTACGTGTTAGTGTTACTCAACCCTCCACCACAAAAGTCAAAGTGTGAATAGTTTAATGTACGTATTTAAATTCGTGAAAATTGCAAAAGTAATTAGGAAAAAAATAGTGTCAGACATTTTGAAAATATTTTTAAATAAAAAATGGCATGTAAGCTGAAAAGAATAAGAGTAATTTTAGAGGCATGCAACAGCCATTCCATATAAAAAATATTTAAGTGCCTAATAACACTAAAATTATCGCAATTTGTTAAGTGTCTAATAAAATATGGAGTAATTAAGTGTCTAATAACACTAAAGTTGCTTTTCACAAATTGCTTATACGCCATATGGGCATGCAACAGCCATATCACATTTTTTGTGTGGCATGCAACCAGCCACATTATTTATTTATTTATTTATTTATTTATTTATTTATTTATTTATTTTGTTATTTATTTATTTATTTATTTATTTATTTATACTGATTTATTTTTAAAACACATGCTTGAGTTATTTAAAATGCTTAATGTATACGCTACCTAACACTCCATATCAATTTGGCACAAATGTTGATGCATATATTTATTTTCTCAACGACATTAACGTGGTTCAATTGAATTTTTTATTTATGAAAAATGGCCTAAAATGTCTCTGAGCTATTGAATTTGTTGCCCTCCATTTATTTATCGGGCTAAAAATATCCTCGTCGTCAATCTTTTGGTTTATAAATGCCCTTATTTCTAATGGTCCTTTTATAATAAAATAATAACATAATTATTTGTGTTGAAAATATAATCAACTATTAAAAGTGTGTTCTATCTAACAGCTTAAATTTTTAGATCAGATGGTCACACACTTCAATATGGTATCAGAGCAGGCCAAAGGTCCTGGGATCGAACATCACCGCCACTCATTCTCAAAAAGAATTTCCACGTGCTTGTACCATGAAAAAAAAATCAGGCCATCACGTGAGGGGGCGTGTTGAAAATATAATCAAATATTAAAAGTGTGTTCTATCTAACAGCTTAAGCTTTTAGATCAGATGGTCACACACTTCAATAATTTGTGACGTAGCCTAATTTGATTGGCTCAAATCTAAACCCTTCCCAATTTTTATTTTTTTTACCTATTACCCGTATTTTGACCCGATCCGTTTGAAAAAATATCTACCACCACTATATCAAAGTTCCAATCCCTCTTCTTTTAAAATAACATCATATCTTCTTCTAACTTGAAGCTTCAAGCTTCATTAACGGCTTTAGTAGAGTTTTTCACTTTTTTTTTCCAGGTTCTAAGCTCTAATTTTATAGTTATTCATGCTACAAGCTTAAGAAATAATATCACCCAATTAATTTTAACATCCAAATTCACAAATCTGAAAATTTTCAATCAAACGTTCAAAAGCTTCTTCAATGACGGCTTAAGTTCACTTTTTCAATGGAGATCTTTTTCCAAGTATGTTCAATCACACTTGAGCTTAAGAACCAAAATCCAACAAATCAGGTTCAAATCGCTAATAAATCTCGAAATCAAAATTTTAAATAGAGCTCTATATTCATCAATGGATGTCTGAATTTTATGGAGGTTTCATGAGTTTAAACAATGAGTACTTTATTTATGTATGTTATTTCTTCTTCTTTAAATTTGCTTAAGTTGTTGACATTTGATGGAGAATTCAAAGGGTAGAGATTTTGCTGCTATAGCACTGATGATTTTGCGATGCATAAGTGAAGTGAACTTTTCAATATATTGACACCATTGTTCTAGCCTTGTTCTGCTTTTTTCGGTTATAGATTTCTGAAATAAATAATTCCTTAATTATTCTCATTAATGAAAGAGTATATATATACAATTTATAATTTTCCATAATAGAAATCATATTCCTATTCTACTCCCAAAACCCTATTATAGTATTACAAGAATCCTACAATTATGATAAGTGTACAATACTAATTAATACCATATTTACACTAGAATATTACAACAAATCTTGCACTAAACCGTGACCAAAATATCACCGTGTATATCATGGGTTGTATCTCCAAAATACCGTGACCAACATGTGATATACACTACTTATGGTAAGTGTATATCACGTGTATATTTAACACACCCTCGCAGTCATAGCGGACGATCTTCGTACGCTGAGAATGTCCCTGAAATCTTCAAAAAGGACCGAGGGAAGACCATTTGTAAAGATGTCTGCAATTTGATACCTGGAAGGGACATGACAGACGCGTACTTGTCCACGGGCTACCTTTTCACGAACAAAGTGAATGTCCTGCTCAATGTGTTTAGTGCGCTGGTGTTGAACTGGATTACCAGAAAGGTAGATGACACTAACATTATCACAATACACCAATGTAGCTTTCTGAATAGGACAATGAAGCCCTAAAAGAAGATTACGTAACCAACACGATTCCGAAACCACATTGGCCACCTCTCGATACTCGGCCTCTGCACTAGAGCGTGACAATGTCGACTGACGCTTCGCAGACCATGAGACCAAGTTATTACCAAAAAATATGCAATAACCGGACGTGGAATGTCTGGTATCCGGACAACCACCCTAATTAGCATTTGTATACGAGACAAGTGTAGATGTTGAAGACAGATATAAATGTAAGACATAGTCAAGTGTTCCCTAGATGTATCGAATAATGTGTTTGAGTGCATTCATGTGCTCAACCCTGGGATCATGCAAAAACAATCACACCTGTTGTACGGCACACGTAATATCTGGTCTCGTGAACGTAAGATACTGAAGAGCCCTTGCAAGACTGCGATAGCATGTCAGATCCTCGTAAGGTGAGCCAGCCGCAGCACCCAACTTGAGTTTAGTATCAACTGGAGTGGAAGTAGACTTGCATAAGGACATACCCGCTCGCTCAATGATCTCAACGGCATACTTACGTTGTGATAAGAATAACCCACCTGCATGACGAGTGACAATAATCCCCAAAAAGTAACTCAAGGGCCCCAAGTCTTTCATAGCAAATTCAGAAGTGAGATTGTCATGACAGACTACCGTAATGCATCAGAAGAGGTAGTTAAGATAATATCATCCACATATAAAAGTATATAAGCCAATGAATAACCACGACGATATATAAACAATAAATTATCAGATCTGCTGTGAGAAAACCCAATAGTCGAAACATAGTCTGCAAACCTCTTATACCAAGCCCGTGGGGACTGCTTGAGCCCATACAAGGACTTCTTCAATAAACAGACATGAGGAGGATATTCGGGATCCCTAAACCCTAAGGGCTGATGCATATAGACTGTCTCCTTAAGATCACCATGTAAGAAAGCATTATTCACATCTAATTGATGAATGAGCCATGCTTTCGAAAGAGGTAAGCTGAGCATAGTGCGAATAGTAGCCGGCTTGACCACCGGACTAAATGTCTCACCACAATCCACACCAACCTGCTGAGTCTGACCATCACCTACAAGACGAGCTTTATGCCTTGCAAAAGAACCATCATAATTTTCCTTATGAGCAAAAATCCACATAGACCGAATAATATTAACACCAGATGGACAGGACACCAACTCCTACGTCTTATTTAACACAGGTTTCTCCGTCATCCGCCATTATTTAGGGTTTTTGTGTTCTTTCAACGTGACTGATACCATATTAAATTTAAAAGGCAACGGAAATTTAGAGAGAAGAAAAATATTGGGAGAATTCTTTCTTACTTTCATTTATTATACTGCCTTTTTATATAGAGGCAAAAGTCCTCTTTTTCCTAGTCTAACAAGGAAATACTATTATAATAAACTACTATAATTATAATCTACCAAATATATTTAGAATATAATTTTATCATAAACTATTAGAGTTAAACTAGAAAACAAATCAGGTCCGTGGTCAGTGACTTGATATCGGTCTCACAAATTGTATAGCAAAATACCAACGTGTAACACACTTTGTTTAGTGAATCCATGCAAGGTAGATGACACCTTAATACCAGACGAAATAATGCGCAATGCATATGGTGCTTAATTCCTATAACTAATTTTATATTTTCGAGGCTATAAATACAGATTAAGTAAAACACTTCATCACCTCTTTAATAATTAGTTCATTAATTGCAATTGCAATATCATAGTGGCTTCTCAAACATTTCTCCTCTTGGGCTCATTGCTTTTACTCTTTTTAGCCCTCGGCTCTACTAGTAATGGGCCGATACTGGACCCAATGAAAGTCCAAAAAACAAGAAAATGTGAATCCACGGGCCGTTGTAGCACCGGTGTTTCCGGTATGGGAACCACCGGATTGTTTTTGCCAGAGGCACAGATCATCATATCCTTTGGGTCATTCGCACAAATCACAAATGCTCCTATTTTGGGGTGCTTTTTATTTTTTTCCGGGTGTATCATACACAACCCACCGATTATATTCTATAATGCATAATTTTCAACCCTCAATATAATTTTAAAAATTATTATAAAATTATGCCGCATAATTTAATTTCTACGTAATTTATGCCACGCGAGACAAAAATTTAATTTTTGAAAGAAAAATTATTATAGAGACTATGCCTTACAAAGTAAATTTGAATATTTTCATAAAATAAATAACAAAGTAAAAAATTAAGGACCACAAATATGAAAGACAAAAATTAAAGATCAGTGCGTTTGAGGGATAATCGGCACTTAATACATAACCAACTCCTTAAACTTGTCAAGATATTTCATTTAAACACTCGCACTAAGCCTTATTCCAATTGAACATCTCAAATACTAATACAATGTTTCAATTAGATACTTTTGATTCAAATTTTGATTTTTTTTTAATGTGTTCTCACTGATCTATTAATTAGTTAAGTATATCATATAAAATATGTCTATCTCTTTTAGTTATACACGTTCACCTCAATAAGCCATAAAACTTCAGACATTTTGATGCGTATAATTAAAAAAATAATATATTTTATTTGATTAATTTAACTGACTAATAAATAAGTTAAAACATACTCAAATTTTTTTTCTAATATTTGAACCACTTAAGTTGAGGTGTTTAATTGAAACATCCTTAATCGCTTAGTTCCAGTGTCACGATAGAATATCTTTACAGCTTACACTTTACCAATCGAGCGCAAGAGAGATCGTGTTAGCTACTTGAGAGAACATATCAGTAATGAAAAATTCATATCTGTCCTCACAAATCTGAAAAACAATCATCTCCATATGGATAGAGTGCTTAAAGCTGCCAGAACTTCCGGTTCTCTCAATCTATCAAATCGCTCTCTCAGGCAACTCCTTAATTCTCCTATTCTTCTCGCAATTTTTTTTAGTTGATTTATTTATTTCTTATTTTTTCGGCACTGAAGGATCGGTTTTCATTAGCAATGTGCCTGAAACGGTGAAATTAGAACATTTAAAACTGCAAAATCGATTTTTTAGTAATAGGATATGAAGATCTTTTAATGATTCTGGACTTATTTGTAGTTTGATGATAAATTTTATCAGAAATTATTAATAAAGTTTATGAAGGCAATATTAGATTTAGAGTTTCACACGAATTGATATTGAACTTTGTTCTCGTGGAAATTATAGTTGCGAGAACTTTGTTTTTATTGAATTGATTTATTCATTTCTAATTTTTCTTCACTGAAGGATCAGTTTGCTGTTAGCATTGTGCATAAAGAGCTGCAAAATCGATTTTTTAAGTAATTATGTTGAGTTAGGACCGATGATGGATGTGTAGTTGGATAATAGTATCTAGGATATGAAGATCCTATACGATTCTGAATCTCTGATCTTAGTTGTACTGATTCTCACATTCATTTATTTATTTTTTTCGTCACTGAAGGATCAGTTTGCTGTTAGCATTATGCCTAAAACGGGCTGAAAATTTGATTTTTTCTTAGTTATAATGCTGTGTGAGGATTGAGGATGGATGTCTAGTTGGATAATATTTTCTAGGATATGGAGATCCCTCACGATTCTGGACTTAGTTGTACTCTGATTATCACACCTTTTGTTTTCATTGAGTTCATTTGTTCATTTTTTTTCGTCACTGAAGGTTCAGTTTGCTGTTGAAATTGTGCCTAAAACGGTGAAATCAGAACATTCTTCATCAGTGAAGATTCAATATGCTGTTGGCATTGTGCGTTAAATGGTGAATTTAGAACATTCTAGAGCTGCAGTATCGGGTTTTTTGGTTATAATGTTGAGTGAGGACTGTGGATGGATGTGGATCTGGACAATAGTATATAGGATACGAAGATCCGTGACGATTCTGGACTTAGTTGTACTGATTCTCGCATTCATTTATTTTTTTCGTCACTGAAGGATCAGTTTGCTGTTAGCATTATGCCTAAAACAGTGAAAGCTGAAAAATCAATTTTTTCTTAGTTATAATTCTGTGTGAGGATCGAGGATGGATGTCTAGTTGGATAATATTTTCTAGGATATGGAGTTCCCTCACGATTCTGGACTTAGTTGTACTCTGATTATCACACCTTTTGTTTTCATTGAGTTGATTTGTTCATTTTTTTCGTCACTGAAGATTCAGTTTGCTGTTGAAATTGTGCCTAAAACAGTGAAATCAGAACATTCTTCATCAGTGAAGATTCAATATGCTGTTGGCATTGTGCGTTAAAAGGTGAATTTAGAACATTCTAGAGCTGCAGTATTGGCTTTTTTGGTTATAATGTTGAGTGAGGACCGTGGATGGATGTGGATCTGGACAATAGTATATAGGATACGAAGATCCGTGACGATTCTGGACTTAGTTGTACTGATTCTCATATTCATTTCTTTTTCTCCGTCACTGAAGGATCAGTTTGTTAGCATTATGCCTAAAGTGGTGAAAGCTGAAAGATCGGTTTTTCCTTTGTTATAATGTTGTGTAAGACCGAAAATGGATGTGTAGTTGGATAATAGTATGCAGGATATGAAGATCCTCGATGATTCTGGACTTGGCTGTACTCTAATGTAATTATGAATACATTTTATGAATTCAATATAGAGTTAAAGTTTCACGCAAATTCTATCGACCTATCGGATCACTCTCTCAGGCTAGTCGCTAATTCTCCTATTCTCCCGACCCTGCATCTTTTCCTTATAAAATATATTCAGTCCGTTAGAATAGAAGTTAAAGAGGGTATTTATGCTGGAAGGAAATGAAGCTACTAGGTATATATAGTGGTAGCTGGATATAATCTATCTATTGGTACAAAGTTCTTTAATTTTGAAGAGAATATGAGGATCAAGTGAAGAAAATAAAGGCAGTGGCTGGATTTCAACAAATTTTCAGTCATGGTTGAATACAAGCAAGAATGATGATAATCTTTTTGGATCCGAGATGTAAAATTTTCCTTGATATTCCATTGTGCTGAATTAGATTTTATGTCTAATGACTCTGATCCTACTTCTTCTCTGCATTACTAATACGAAAAACAATAGCTGGTGCGAGAATCAATTGAATAATGTGCCTTTGGATAGAGGAAAGGACATTACCATTCTGCTGAAAAGCATTTTATTAGCAATATCTTGTACATCTGACTGTTTAAGTGTTGGTATATAGATATTCATATTGTGCCATATCATTTAATATTCTTTTCTTCATTTATATTTTAGGCGTCTGTGAGGAGATTGAATGACTACTTTACTTGTGTAGATAATAAGTTCAAGATGTAATATCTTAATGTTTTTAAAGAATAAACATAGTAAATGGTTGATTTGTATCAGTAAGAGAAAAGTAGGAAAAATGACTTGCTTCTTTATGTACAGTGAGGTGCCCAATGATGTATACAAAAGTTTGGATGCAGCCAGTGAAGATGAGAAGTGGTGGGAGGTATATGGATCTCTCCTTGGTTATACTTTTTAGTTCATGAGGCACCTGGTTTATTTCCTTGAGAATTGCTAATGCAACTTGACGCCTTTTTACTATGTTTAGGCCGTGGAGCTACAGAAGCTGATTTTGGCTCATAACAATATAGAGACACTGAAGGAAGACCTTCGAAATTTACCTCTACTGTCAGTGCTGAATGTTAGTCACAACAAGCTAACCAATCTTCCAGCTGCTATTGGAGAGTACACCTTTTTAACCTCTGCAATCTTGAAATACTTTGGACTGGTTCTTTTTAGCATCTTACTTGAAAGCTGATCCAGAGATTTTAATGACTTCTTTTTTTGTTCTGCTAGGCTTCATGTGCTAAAGTCCTTAGATGTATCTTTTAACTTGATAGTGAACATTCCAGAAGAGATCGGAACAGCAGCTTCTCTAGTCAAGTAGGTTTGAGAATTTCAGCACTGTATTAAATACTCCCTCCGTCCCATTTTATATGGTCTTTGACTTGGCACGGAGTTTAAGAAATAAAGGAAGACTTTTGAATCTTGTGGTTTAAAACAAGCCAAATATATTTGTGTGGTTATAAATCATCCTGTTAAGCGTAAAAGATAAAGTTTAAAGTTAAGTTGTTACCAAATAAGGAAAGTTGTCATTGTTTTGGGGACTGACTAAAAAGGAAAGTGTGTCATATAAATTGGGACAGAGGGAGTAACATTTGAAATACTACCATCTTATTAACTCATTCCTTTCCTTATCAATCTTATTAAATATCTACTGACTCCAGGTTTGATTGTTCAAACAACCAACTAAATGATCTCCCTAGCTCCCTTGGAAATTGCGTGGAGTTAGCAGACCTCAAGGTAGCACCTCATCCTTCTGATGATATGTTAGTGTTACTACGTTAAGAAAAGATGGTTCTGATAAAAATGCTGAACTGTTTATCTTGGTCTTTAGAAGCTAGCCAGCAGTCACTTGGCAGAAGTTAGTGAATTATTCGCCGCCTTAAATTTATGTCTACTTCTAGAAGGTCATCTGTGAGTGGCTATCTGATGTCATATCTATAAGGAGATACTTTTCTAGTGTTCACATGATCAACATGAGAATTGCCACAGGAAAAAGTTACATTTTGACCTTTTAACCCCGTAAGTGAGTATTGATCTTAGAATATTAAAAACGTTTAATCAATGTGGTATACATAACTATTGCATCTCCTATAAGCTTAATTTTGTTAATAACTAATAAGGTAATTAATTTTATTAGTGTTAGGTAAATCCGCATATACAAGTAATATACCAAAAAGTAGAGACACTTAGAGCAATCATCTATACAAACGATAACCTCATGGATGCACCAAAAAGAAATTAGAGACAAGGCTACTCCTTACATGTAGAAAATCTTTTGCAACCCTTCGAATGCTCTCCTATTTTTCTCATTCCATATACAAGGACATTTCTTTTTTATCCTTGGTAAGGAGGACACATTTTATTGCGATCATAAGAGATCATCATATCCTGCATTTATTGCCCAAATCATTTCTTCATGTAATAGCCAGATGTTTGAGTATTTTCCAGATGATGTTTGATAAAGAGTGCAAGACATTGGATTTCTTCGCATCTATCCTAGCCTTGGGAGACAGAGTTATCTGGTACCTGTTGGTGGTGGGAGGTGACAGGTATCCCGTGAAATTAGTTGAGGTGCGCGCAAGCTGGCCCCGACACCACATTTATCAGTAAAAAAAGAGTGCAAGACATTGAAGATTCCCTTACTTCATGACCGAATGTCACATGCACTATAAGTTTGAAATTTAAAAGACCCTTGTTATGAATTTTTTTTTTTTTTTATTGTTAAAGGTAACACAGACCCTTATTATGAATCTTTGAGCTTGTTTCTTAATGTTGTGATCATAAGGTGAAAAGTAATTACCCATATCCAGTTGTGCTTCACCTGTTCGTCCAAAATGGCCTATAAGTTGAATAACATTTTGTCCAAAATCAATCAATCAACTAACTCTTAATCCTAAATTAGTGGGGTCAGCCAGATGAATCATCTGTATCCATTTTGTTCTATTCAAGTTCATTTTAGATGAATACTCATATTTAGGCTAACTTCGCACTAGCTGTTCTCCTATTGCAACTGCATTCCTTTTTCTGGACTTGAAATCGACTAAGCTCTATGAACCTCACTTAGGTGGACTTCAAAATATTACTTATTCTCATTAGCGAGGAGGATTCATTGAGGAAGTTCGGTATATTTAACAGTCTTATTAGCATGAAGACTTGCTGAGACTCGAAGAAGCAATCTTTTGTTATGTTGATCAAAACATAAACTATCAACCATTCTCCAATTCTCTCCTTTGTTCATACCAGTTTGTTTTTTCCTTCTGGCTGTTTCTTCAATCAGGCATCAAACAATAGCATTTCCAGTTTGCCAGCAGATCTAGCGAAGTGTTCAAAATTAACAAAGCTGGATGTCGAGGTACTAAAACCTGATTGACTTACTACTAGTTGATGATTTCTTATAGTCTTGCACTCAGAAAGTCATGCTTGACAATTCACATTTTGTTATCTTCATGCCAGGGAAACAAGTTAACTATGCTATCTGAGAGTTTGATTGCATCTTGCAGAATGCTCACTGAACTCGATGCATGTAAAACTCTGGATATTCTATTTTCTCTGTACTGTCAAATGACTCTTAATAAAGAATTGGATTTACCTTACATCTAACTTTTACAGCAAAAAACTTGCTCAACAGCATTCCAGAAAATATAGGAAGCCTTTCACGCTTGATTCGCCTTGACCTTCATCAGAACAGTGAGTACATCAAGCTTCTTTCGTGGTTGTGGCAACATTCGAATTAGTGCTGAATTTTGCATTCTCTATCTTTTATTAGTTAACATGACCTGGTTTGCTCGCTTTATTTGAACTTTGTAGGAATATCATCAATCCCATCCTCAATAAAGGATTGCTCATCTCTTTTGGAGTTTTATATCGGGTATTTCATGGCATTGATGCTTGTGTTTCCATTGGTTTTGAGAGGTGTAAAATTATGCTATTTTATTATATTCACATTTGCCTTTCCACCGCCCATTCTTTTGTGTTATCTACTTTGACAGGAATAATCTACTTGCTTCATTACCTGTGGAGATAGGCGCACTTAATAGGTTGGGGATATTTGATCTCCACTCAAACCAGGTGATTACTTATTCATCTCCAATTCGCTAGGAGTCTTCTCTTGGTATTTAAGTGGAGAAGGGTACATAGGCAGGTCCATTATCAACTGACTTTCAAACCGTGCCCCATTGGCCTCGAAGATTTCTGGTTATCAAAAGAAACCACTAGGAGATTCTCATAATTATGTCGAAGTGTTCCATTGATAAAAAAATCTTATGAAGATATAGCAGTGCCCTGAAAATCAGATGTTGTATTTTGGTCTTTAGTGTTAACCAGTTTCCTATTGGTGAAATCATTTTTTCAACTGGCTCTCCAGTTGGAATAAGTTGTTTATTCTCGTGTGCAGTTAAAGGAGTACCCAGCGGAGGCATGTAAATTGCAACTCTCAATGCTGGACTTGTCTAACAATTCATTGTCTGGATTGCCTCCGGAGATTGGTAGGCTGTAATAGAGGCTCACTTCCTGAGTTTTATGAAAATTCATTAATTATAGTGTATTTGGTGTAGCTATGTTGTTTGACATTGTGTCATTGGTATTCTGGTTCTTACTGTCATTTTTGCTGTCTATTTTTTTGGCAAGTGTAACTTTTATTTTAGTACCAGCATAAAGGATTTTTTTTGCTTTCTGTCCTTTTCTTTCTTGGTATTTTTTTCTAGGAGTGCAAGAGCATATAATGTTATTTTGTTATTATATTATGTCGATATGAGCTAATCTTGGTCACAACTTCATAATTTAGGTTTAATGACAACTTTGCGGAAGCTTCTGCTAGTTGGCAACCCAATTAGAACGCTTCGGAGGTTGAAATTAGATCTTGGCGCTTTTATTGTTGTTTTTAGTTGTTTCTTCGGAACTTGAACTTACTCAAAATTTCTCCAGCTCTTTGGTAAACGGACCTACACCTGCTCTATTGAGATTTCTTCGAAGTAGACTTCCAACTGATGAAGGTAAGATGGTGTTAGTTGCTCAATAAGGGCGTTCTTTCTATTTTTTGTTTTCTTGATGCAACTACTCTATATGTAGAGTCTGCAGCTTCTACGCCCGGAAAGGAGGTCGTTGCCAAGGCAGCTAGGCTGTCCCTGTCTTCAAAGGTTATTCACTAACTTTGTAGTTCTAAAATCCCCAGCGCTCACGTCAGTAATAATATATTTATTCTGGTGGATGTTAGGCCACCAATGGAGATGAATAAAGTTAAATCTTACCATAAAATTAGCTTCCAGAAATGTCATCAATTGGTGACTCGTGTAGTCTACATAGCCAAGTTGACGAGTTTGAAAGTACAGATGGGGAAAAGTACCAGTCGATTCGTTTCTAACATTCTTTAATGGACTTGAGGCAGTGGAAGTGCAATATAGGCATGAATATGATATCAAAATCAGTTTAGTTACTATTGCAACCTTCTTTTCATTTGAAGCTTCAAAATATTTGTGCAAAGGGGCAGTTCAAATTTGTAATAACTTACATTTCTCATAAATTCCATGTTATGACCTCTACTGTCTAGCTTCGTAACAGAAATCACAAATCCTCTGTTAATTCAAGGGTCAACTGACAAGAAATTTTGTTTTCAGAGAGCTGCTAGAAACAAATGTGTGCAAAAAGCATGTGTTGTACCCTGAAGCCAGAACTTGATAGTCGAAGATGTTTAGTATTTCCCTACAGTCTAAATATGATTTAATTTGGTCACTGCAATGAATGCTAAGTGAAATTTCATGTAGTGCTACATTCTATAGGAGAATCCAGTCATTTCTTCTTCCTGTCTGGTGATAGTATCATCATGAGTAGTTGTATTTGCAGGAGCTTTCTTTAGGAGGACTTGGTTTGACTGCTGTCCCTTCAGATGTCTGGAAGTCGCGTGACATCACAAAATGTGATCTTTCAGGGAACTCAATTGAAGAACTTCCTCTTGAACTTTGCTCTTGTATTACCTTGGAGGTAAAACAATGTATTTTCCTTCCCTATGTTTTCATGAAAAAGATTATTAAGCTTGATTGACAAAGAAAAGAAAAAAAGGAAGGGCAATCATTACTGTTACGAGAGATATCGCTGAAAGCAGGATCTTTTCATATATCTGTGATTTTCTTTAGTAGAGTGATAGTTGTCATTATGCAGTAGTTGAATTGTAACGCAATCGCCTCTGCGTGCGGTCAACTTACATTTGTTGGGTATCTGATTCTTTCCAATCCTCTTTAACCACATATCTTCTGGATTTCTACATTGTTGATTCTCCCACATCGGTTGTGGGATGGGAATTTGGTCTCCTTATATGGACTTGGGCAATCCTCCCCTCATGAGCTAGTTTTTGGGGTGTGAGTTAGGCCCAAGATCCATTCTTTACATGGTATCAGAGCCAGACCCATCCCAATTCATTGTTTACCATATATTGTCCACGCTCCAGATGTCCAGTCCTGGGCGTGCGCGGGGTGCTAATTCTCCGACATCGGTTGTGAGATGGGAATTTGGTCTCCTTATATGGACTTGGGCAATCCTCCCCTCATGAGCTAGCTTTTGGGGTGTGAGTTAGGTCCAAGATCCATTCTTTACATACATCATTTATTCTTGTTTTTGGCAATTTATAATCCTTTGATGCATGAAAAGATAAAAAGAACGAATCAAACTTTTGGGAGCTCTCACTTTCTAGGACATGTTTACTTAGTTTGTCATACAAACAACAACAACATACCTAGTGAAATCCCACAACGTGGTTACTTAGTTTGTCATAATATCATGAAAATTGTGAATGAAGAATTTAGGGTTGGTTGGTATTGACTTGTCTGCGGCTAATCACTTAATCTGTTTAAATGTGCAGGCTCTCATTTTATCCAAAAACAAGATAAAAGATTGGCCTGGTTCAGTTTTAACATCTCTTCCTGCAGTTACATGTTTGAAGCTAGACAATAATCCCCTCAGACAGGTAAATGACTTTAGGTCGGTCAAGCACTATTAATAGAAGATTTTTTTATGTTCCTGAGTTAGTTATAGAGGAAGACTTACAAATTAGTCACTTACTTACGATACGGAGTAAAGAGGGATGATGAGATAATGGAATCAAGCTGGCAGCTCTTTAATACAGCTTCCCATCTTTTTGTCTTATAAAATTCTTCAATGCTTTATGGGGGAATTCAACCTTGTAAATATTATTGGAACAGAAAAAGAAAAACTTGGCTTGAAGATATATTTTGCGCGACAGAAAGAGCAGTTTCGAGGGAATGCTAAATGTGGTAGTGCAACCTTGAAAGTTCTTCAATGTACTTGAGTATTGATGGCCTTCTCAGAGAGAGCAGCCCTATGAGAGAGGGATTAGGAACTTTATTCCTCTTTCATTTTTTGGGTGGCGGCGTGGTGGCGGGGGAATAAGTTGTCTTGTCTTCTTATTTGCATTACTTGTTGGTGCCTAGAGAATGGATCAATATACCATGGCAACTTTATGGTTAATACTATGACTAGCAGATTAGTGTATAATATTTTATCCATGTGTTGTGGTGGTTAACTATATGAGAAAAGGGGAAGTAAGAAACAACTTATAAGGTGCAAATTAGAGGGATTAGTTCTGGATATCTTGAATGTTTAAATGTACTAATTGTTCAAAGCTTAATGATCTCACACAGCCCCTGAAGAATGGTGGTAGGATGATTTATCACATCCTATTTATGGGAAAGAATTCGTTAATTGCATATGAGGATTAATCAGTTTGTTTGATTGTTCTGGTAGAGAAAAACACTGAATTGATTGGTGAAAGCTGGGTTTCTAGTTGATTTGTGAGGGATGAATATACTCCTAGTCTAAGTTATAAGCTATCAGTGAACTTGATTTCATGCATTTATCAATGATATATTGGCTAATGGTATTGGTATTTGAGAAGTGGGTAAATATCTTAAGATGTCTCATAGTGGAAAGTGTCATATTAAATAGGAAAGAAGTAGCCTGTTGATTGGGCATAGAACACTCTAGGCGCAAGTCAACAAAAATCGCTGTCATATGTTAAGGGACAAAGGAATAAAATTCACAGATGACCAGTGGAGAAAACTAACATTAAATTTGTCAGCAAATAAGTACATGGAGAAAGTTCTGGTGTTTTTTTTTTTTTTTTTTTGTACTTTTTATAATTCTTTCATCTTATTTTCTATGCCAAATTGTTTTAAATACTACTTTTTTCCTAATTGTAGATACCATCCTCTGCCTTTCAAGCTGTATCCAAACTTCAGGTTCTGGATCTGAGTGGCAATAAAGGTTCTTTACCAGAGCATCCCGCATTTTCTTGCCTACCAGAGTTGCAGGAGCTTTATCTGAGGTCTGTTAAGAATACTAATAATTGATAGAACTTTTTAAAGTTTAGACTTGACGTATGTTATGTTTGGTACTTGGTTGAACAGAAGGATGCAAATATCTATTTTCCCAAGTGACATACTTAACATAAAGCAGCTGCGAATTCTTGATTTGAGCCAGAACTCCCTTCAATCAATTCCACAGGTAATGTTATATGTTTATTAGCAAACAGAGTTCTGTATCCTACTGAAACCTTGGTTTAATATGGTATCATTTGTTTACAGGGTATAGCAAACTTGGGTTCTCTCACTGAACTTGACGTGTCAGACAATAACATTTCTTCTCTTCCACCAGAATTGGTAAGTCTAAGATTTATATCTCAAGAAGTTATACTTTGAGTCAATAGACAAAGTAAGCTTTTTGAAGTATCTTGCTATATGCATCATAACCAAGGGTTCACCTGAAGATACATTATCAACTTCCTGATTTGCAAGTATTTTATCAATCAAATTCGTGAAGTTATAGTACATTTAGCACCAAAGAGAAAAGGTGTGGGCTAACGGACAATGAAGCTGTAATGAACCATCAGAGATTGGGGTTCAAATCCTAGCAGTGGCAATAACAGTTTTGATTCCTTTTTTACCCAACAATATGTCATATATTGAATATTTACCTTCTGCATTGAAAAATATTTGGTTTTGATCAAAATCTTGAAATAATAGTGTTTTTTTCTTAATAACCGTGGTGTCCGGACCAACTTGCTGGCACATCGAGTAATTCCACGGGGTACCATGGTGATAAAAAAAAAGGACATCCTAGTATTTTTCCATGGTCAGAATGCTACTGTTGGTAACTAGTGAAGAAAGCAATGGTGTTACTGAGAAACTCTTGATAACGCACAGAGCATCATGCATGTCCCAAACAGATCTTGTCTGCAGTTTTTACATTCGATGATGTTATATTCACTAATTGCTTTCTCAAAAACATGGTCTTGTAGGGTTTGCTTGAACCTAGTCTGCAGGTGTTAAAACTGGATGGTAACCCGCTCCGAAGGTGAATTGAATTCCTTTCTTTAGTATTTTTTGTTATCTCTCTTCTGTGATTTTATCTGCTAAAATAAATGAAATTGGTGCAAAAGGCTGAAAACAAGAATAGGAAACACTTCCCCAAAAACATGAATATAAAGTAAGCCGGCCTAGTGTGACAGTTAATACAGAAACAAGAAAGCAAGCAATCAGAAATACTCGGTTCTACAGAGATTTCTTCCCATCCGCCTAAGTTTTGTTGGACAGAGTTACCCGATGCTGTGCTGGTGGAGATAACAAGTATTTGGTGGAATAGTCTAGGTGCGCACTAGTTGACCCGAACACCACCATTTTAAGAAAAAAAGAATCTTTTCTCCAAATTCTTGTCAACTCTTTCAGTGGAGCCTGAATATCCGTATGGAAGTATCTTCCTTTCAATGTTAGCTTCATTCCTTGTAGAACTTCCTTCCTATGTTAGCTTTCTTCTCTGTTTTTCATCTTCCTCTGTGCCCATTCATTTATCCACTCGTTATTCATTACTGAATTTGTCAATATGCCAGTTAGTCCAGTATTACTCGAAAAACTAATAAAATAGTTGCTGTTGGATTGCTTCCACTTTCTGCTTGTAGCATCTAATCACCAACTCCTCAGAGTTGCTCCAACTTTTTTTGCAAAGTACCACAAGGTTCCTTAACTGTTTCTTGCAGTAAATTCTTTGAGTTATGTTTTCTTCAAGTTTTGACCATATTCCTTTTTTCTTCCTTCCTTTTAAACCCTCCCAGCATCCGAAGGGCCGTTTTGGATCGAGGAACAAAAGGCGTTTTGAAGTACTTGAAGGAGAGAATTGTTGAGCATTAGCCTAATTGAATCCTGATTCCTGAAGCCTGTGGCTGTGAGTATTTAATCAGAGCACTTGTCTCTGGTCCAGTATGTGAAATTTGTACTTCTACCACTTATTTGAGACATATCATTCCATGTTTAAGGTGTACTTGGATGTACAATTGTTGTATCCGATATTTTATTGTTGTAATGCTGAGAATTACCAAATGGACAAACTGAACAGTGACCATCTTGGTTTTGTATGAATGCTAAACATCTCTATTGTTTCATATAGTAAAGCACTCAAGGGTGTGATCTATTGGTTAATAAAGTGGGTGTAAATCTTGGAGATTGGAGTTTTTTTTCTTTCTATTTTATAATTTTTTAAAGATTATATTAGAGGAGGAGGAGGGGGAAAGTGGAAGGGATGCTATGATATTGATGGGGTTTGAACCCTCCACCTTAATTGTGGAAGATAGGAAGCTCACCGAGTGAGCTAGCCTTCACCTCCGGAGATTAGAGTTCAAATTCTAGCAGAGACAATACTGGTTGATTTTTATATTTCTACCTAAATTTTGGTGGGTAGAATTAAATGGTACTTGTTTGGATATGAAGTTATTGACCGATGGTCCTCGATGAGGGAAGGAACTACTAACATAGAAGAAGACCTATAGGAAGTTAAAATCAATTTTTATTCTTCTTTCTCGAAAACCTTGATGTGAGGGGGTCATTGGGATGCCTATAGTTAGAAGCATTTTTCTTCATCGATTGTGGATTTTTTAGTAGATGTCAGATGTCTTTGATGCTTTGTGTTGATGAGAGATAGTATCTGATGAAATAGTCGAGGTGTGAATAAAATAACGGATCAGACACCACTATCATTAAAAAAAGAATAACTTCATAAAGCAAATCTAGATGAATGATGTCCAGATTTGTGTTAATTACGATTTACGTAAGTGTTCCTCAACGTCTTGGAAAGTTGAAATATGTTTTCCATCTTCGTGCTCTGATTTCGAAGCCTAGAAAGTCGTCTTTGTGATTAATGTTACTGAAAAAACAAAATGAATAAATAAGTTTAAGTCATTAAATTTAATATTATATGAATTTACTATGTCATTAAATTTATATACCTAAATAATTTTACTATATGAATTTACTATGTCATTAAATTTAATTAGTTAAAGTTAAAATATACTTAAATAAATTGGTTAGTTTTAGGGAAATATTTCAGGAAAGAGAATCAACTTGGTTACGTTTAGAAGGTTGGACCAATTGTTACAAACCTCTTGATTTCTAGAAACAATCTAATCCAACTATTTGTAAATCCTCATACAAAATTTAAATCCAAAAGTGAGTCATAACAATCAGATCCCAAAGAATTTAGTGCCAATAGCTTACCCATATGCACGATCCCAAGAGAGATGTTACCCTCATTTGAATACTGCTAAAATATAAATAATAAATAGTTAAATCTTATCTAATCTCTGAAACACTTTTTTTGTTTCCCCTGGTTGTCGAGTACTTGCTATGGATTCCGATTAATTTGAATTTTCGTTTGAAAAGTTTCATTTTGAAGGATAAAATACTCTATACCAAAAGCGATTACATCCTCAGGAATTTGAATCGTGATCTCTGGTTAAAAATGAATGAGCATTTATCACTGCATCACAATCTTTAGTGGTATCTTTTAGACGCTTATCTTGTCTCATCTGATGTCTTGCACTCGCTTTGAGAGCCAACTAATTCACACTCGCGACGAAGAGTCCCACTTTGGAGGATAAAATGTTCCCTACCAAAAAACTATATCACAACCTTTGATAGTTATTTTAGTTATTTACATGGTGTTCGATATCCATTTTGAAGCTTGAGTAATTATAATTCATGCTGAAAAGTCTCTGATCAATTCGATCAGGTACTCGCCATCTATTTTCATTGTTAAAATGCGCCAGGCTCTTCTCCTTAATAGACAAGAACATGTGGTTCATTGCAAGTTCTACTGCACCCTTCGGTCAAGTAAATCAAGCTTCAACTTGTCTTCAAGAAAGTGACAACCGTTGGAAAACCAAACCCATTCAAATGGAAAAAAAGATAGCAAAGCCATGCCTTGCTTAAGGCGTATTGCCAATTCGAGGGATTGGCGACTTACCCATTCAGTGACTTTGGCACTGGACGAGGGATTAGGGGTCGCCCTCGTCCAAGAGAATATCGATTGCTCGCCCGACATCGGCCTCTTCACCCACCGGGATGGAACGACTCAACATTCCGGAAAGAAATTTGGAATGTTTCAAATTTGGCATTACTTCTTTCTAATTCTATAGTGTAACTTGCTTCATACCAAAGATTTTATATCAAGGGCTCAATTCAAAACTTCTAATTTAGAATTAAGAAGCACTTGCCATTGCACTGCAATTTTTGGTGCCAACTTTATTGGAAGACCATTTTTAATTTTACATCTTTTGGTGCCAACTTTACATCTTGTGCCAACTTACCATTGCACGATCCCAGATTCTTGATTTGATTCAAAGCATTATTATAATACTACTACTTAATTATTAGTAGTATATAATGTTGAAATATATAAAGCAACAACGGGAATAGTAAATAACTATTATAGTGATCGAAAGGATAAACAACAATTAGGACAACAACAAGTTATTGATATCTTGATCTTGAATGGAACTTCAAATATAGAACTTGTATTCGGAAATACAAGAACATAAACTGCTACACTTGTGGCTTGTAGATCCGCTGAGAATACGAACGGTTAGAGTCTTTCGTCTGTTAAGTTAACACCTGAAACACTTAGCAACCAATTAAATAAATACAACACCACCGCCTAAGTCGAGAGATGACTCTCTGTCTTTAAGACAAGATTGCCCTCGTATATAGGCTTTACGGAAGTGTGGACAATAGTCTCCCAAGATGAAACAACAAACTATCAAGTGTGCAAAGCCTACACAAATGATCTCTACGAAGAACACGAATAATGAAGATTTCTAAAAGAAGGATTGTTTATCAGGAAAATCTGATCTCTTTGTGGTGTTGTGAACTTATTTTTCAGTTCATATGTTCATATGTCATCATCTATAGAATTGAGCCAAAGCCTCAATTTATAGGTGTGCAAGATGTCCTCTTCAAATGCCCCACAATGGCTATCAATTGCCATGTAATGGATGACATTTAACCCCCAACAAATGCAACCAAATAATGGTCCAAGTAATGGCCATTATTGGGTGGATTCAATGCCATTGAAACCCCCTAAACAACCAAACCTTTTGGGATTCCGTCGAGCAGTCACTGCCCATGAAGCGCCGCGACTCTGCCACCTTAGCGCCGCCGCGCTAATTCATCACTGAACTACTGCCACTCCGGCGCCGTGGCGCTGCAAGGGGGGCGCCGCGGCCCAGTCCGGAAGGTGCCGTGGCCCTTTTCCGACCCGTTCCATCTTACACCTCGCACAATCCTTCCTTCGTTTACCAACGTGGAACACTTGTCATTTAGCAAATAACCATCCATCATTCTATGTCTCAAACATTTCACTTACGTACCAATATCTCTTTCATTAACGAAATTTACGATACTTGGCCCTAAGATTGCAAGTGTGTGAAAATGATATTTCCGATGTGCGGGGCCCAATCGTTCGAGTCATAAATAACGGGATAAACTTAATTCCACATTAGTAAATTTCCAACATATAATGCAGACACTAATCCCTGTACCAAGTTTCTCTAACACCCACTAACATTAGTGGGTTTTTTCTGTTCAAGTCATGTTCCTAAGTCCTAACTGTGTGCTATAATGTGAAAGCCATCATGCTCCTTTTCCTTTCTTTAGTTATTATAACTAGAGAAGCTAGAATTTTAATTTAATTTTCTCAATTTAGAAAAAATATTTTATTGAATTCTGAATAAACTATTAATATTAAGTAACTTTTTTGATACAAATATAAAGTTTAAACAAAAATTATTAGATGCCCTGGTTGCGGAGGTTCTGGGGCGATATTAACATTGTTATCTGATGACAAGGCGTAATGTCACGACCCCAAATTCGTAATGTCACGACCCTAAATTTTCAATTGTGCCGTGAGGACACCTACCCTAACCCGTAGGCTAACCCAACCAACAATCATATGAATAATCGGAATTAAATGCGGAAAATAAAGAAATACAAGAGAAATAATCAACAAGTCTTAGAATATAAAATACATATTCTGAAGAAAACCTTCAACTAGATCCGTTAGTCATGAGTACAAAGCTCTAATACTGAATACAAGTCTGAATAATGAAGTAACAATACTATCTGAAAGTAGTAATGACAGAATCACAAATAAAGAGAAGAGTTCCAGTGCCGAGAATGTATCAGCGGCTCATCCTTGACTCTCTGAGCGATCTCAAACAAGGCTAGACTCCACCTGCTCCTACGTCTAGCTCGGTACCTACACATAGAGTGCAACAACTGTAGAGTGAGTATGGGAAACAATGGTGGCGAGGGCTGGTACTTTCCGATACCTCTCTGTACTAGTTAGTTAGTTAAGTATAAGAATAATTCAATTAACCAACCTACAGTAAAACTACAATTCAATTAAGCATAAGTACTCTTGAGTCACACATCGCGCAAGTCCAACCTAAATCCCGTTCAGGACGTCTAGATCCATCAAGCTTCTCTACTCAAGTCTCACAACAAGGTTAAGCATAAGCTAACAATATTCCTTCTAGAAGTCGAAAGATCACAAGTACAATAGAGTTCAATCCAGACACATACGACATCAACCACATATCATAATATAAATGAATGCAATGCAATGCATGATGATATGAATGAATGCAAATGACCATATGTACCTGGTATACACACGGTGATGCAGTAGCTGTCACGTGATCCACGGGGGACTCATGAGCTCCATATACCCATTCGATCCCATCGGATACCAGCACGAGGGCTGAAGTGACATATCAGTCATCACTCTCATAACTATATACCATATCCTTTAATCCGACTTCCCAAGTCATTCTTAGCGATTTATCAGTAATTCAATGCCAAGTATATATAATGTATGAATGAGATGGATATGAGTACACTATGCAATCAACTTATCAGTATTTATCAGTTTATATTTAAGTGTTCAGACGAGAAGTAGAGTGATGAATACATGACAGTCAATCAGAATATCACATCAAATAGCTACAGGCCCAAGTAAACAACAATCATACCAAGCTAAGCGGACTTTTGCATCGCGCTCTGTGACTCGAAGGCTAAACACATAAACTCCTTCACTTGATCTATATTAGTTCATTAGTTACCCATTTAAGTTCACCCGGTACCCGTATTAGTGCTCATCACCTCACTAATACGGGACCCCTAAATTCCCATTACTCCCCTTAGTTCATTACAAGCATACCAACGCAAATACGTTATAATAGAGTCTAGAAAGTCTCAATTGCTTGATTATAGCCGAAGACTCACGCAACCATTTTTCCTTTCCGTCGAGCCTCCTCACAAGTCCACTATGATCAATTACATCGAGTACATGAGATTACGGTCTATCATTACCCATAATCCCCCAAGCTAGGTTATAAACGAACCCTGGGCCCAAACCATCAAAATATTAACTTTTCTACTCAATTAGCACCAATACATGCTACATAGTCATAATTCCAAGTTAATTAAACAACAAAGCCCAAAAAGATCATCAATTTCAAGAATTAGTGAAAAGCCTAAATTCTAACCCTAGAATTTCTCCCAATTTCCAAAAGGATTTATACATGAAATTGATCGATTAATCATCAACTACTAGTTAAATACAACACTAGTTTACAATATAAGCATCAAAGAATCAATACACAATTCTCAATCCCCCATTACAACTCTCTTATTCTCAACAAGACATTTCTACCATTTCCCCCTCTTAAGAAACGTATATAGAATGTAATATTACTAATACACATTAATGGAGGGAAGAATGATTACCTTAAAGATAGAATCCTCTTGATTTCTTCAATACCCTTCTGCCTAAGCTCTAGTCCCAAGGAGGAATAATTTTGGGGAATAAAATGAATTATAGGTCTTAACTCACATTAAATCTGCACATTATTTCTGCTCCGACAAAGTCAATTCAAATGGGGCGAACTCGCTCCGACGGAAAGCCCATCTGCTGGGGTGAAACTCACTTAACTTCTTAATCTTTGCTGGGGCGGAGCAAACTCCGTTGCGGTGCATGAGACCCAGCGAGAAACTCATCTGCTAAAGCGAACTTACACCCCCCCCCCCCAAATCCAACCCCCGCTTTGGCGAGCCTGACCCCGTTGAAGCGGAATCGCCGAGTCGAACGTCTGGTCGCCGGTGCGGACACCAGCAACCATAAGCCAGCAGCAGTCCAAAGTTTCCCAAACCTCCATCAACCACCCGAAACACTCCCGGGACCTCCAGGACACAAACCAAACATGCAACCATATCAAAACACACATTCCAGACTTACTCGCGCACTCGAATTTCCCTGCAAAGGTCTCCAACTCTCGGGTTTGACTAAAGTCAACTCTTCAGTTCTAGTTCCACAATTTCACAAACTAAACCCCGAAACACACTAGGCTGCCTCGGAACCCGAATCAAAGGCTCGACTAAGTCATAAACGTTATTTCAGAGCTAATGGAACCGATGAAACTACGAACGAAACATGTTTACCCAAAAGTCAACTACGGGTCAAACTCTTCTATTCTCTTTACTTGGAATTTCTCAAACTTAACCAACTGGGTCCGAGACCTACCCGATCACCTTGGGAACCATGCCACCCATACCCGCAAGTCACAAGCAAGCAAATAAAGACTCGGGAAGGATAATTTAGGGATTTCTAGGCAAACAAGCAAAATGACTTTTTGAGTCGTTACACGTAAGATTGACACCAACTCTCAATTTCAGAGCGAAGCTTTAGTTGACCCAATCCTCTTTAAAACCAAACCTTCTTCATATTGTGAGGATGGACTGACATCTCCGTTTCGATCCTCGTCCATTCTTCTTTTTTCAAAGAGGGCAAGTTTTTTTCATCTTGAGGTTCGTGCAGTTGGTGAAAGGACTTGACCAACACAGAATGACCTAGATTGGGGCTTTCACAGCAATCCCATTCTGTGAAGTCGTAAGGAGAATTGTAGATCTACCCCTAATTATTGGCTGAGGCAAATCTCAAAATTTAAATTTAATAGATTCAATTTTTAAAGTTCTTTATACTGAATTTATTATACTTTAAAAATTTTAAATTAAAAAATATTAAGTTTAATGTACCCGCAGTTGAAAATTCGTATCCCACCACTTGCTTGCTGGTCATTAGCATTGTCGTAACCTCATAAATTGAAGGATGGTCAGTTAAACGCCTTTCATCAAAATTACTTCTACACCTATATAATAAACTTTTGAAAGTTTAATGAAATTCTTGACTTCACCAATAATTTAATTGGAAATAGGTTGACAACTTTGGGGAACATGGAAATTGCTCAAGGTTAAGCTAATCATATGCCCATGCTAAAAGCAAAGACATGATTGCAAAGCATGTAAGGCGTGAGGAGAACTGAAAAATTCCCCCCTTTTTTTCTCAAAAAAGGAGTTTCAAGTGTTAGGGAAAATGATAATCATGACCCCTAAAAAGTATTTTTAGATGCATGCTTTGGAATTATTATTATTATTATATGTCATAAAAATATTTGTCTAGAAGAGAAATGACTAAAGTACTCCCTCCCTCAACTTTTCTCGAAATTTCAATTACACTCTTATTGCACGATTCCTATTAATCCCTAGACTTTTTCGAAGTGAAAATAAATACTATATTCTTGAAACGTCATAATAAGACCATGTTAAGTGGTGAAATACAGTTTAATGAATGTCTTTTACCTATTTTCTCCGAACCCACGAGCCATAATTCTTCTAAAGCTCTAATATGTCATGGACAAAATTGTTTTAATGAAATTGTTGCAAATAAATCAATTTTTTTTAGCAAAAGAATCCAATTTTAATTTTGTGAGAAGAAAAATACTTCAAGACTAACTAAAGCAATAAAATCACACTTTTGATACTCAATTAAACACTTTCTTTGATCTGATTTTGATTGCTGATACTCAATTAAACACTTCCTTCTAAAAGATTAAATATTTATAAAAAAGGACTAATATTTAAAATAGAAAAGTATAAATTACAGAACATGATATCTTGGATCTGTTGGTCCACATAAAGATACACCAAAAACCTACAAAAAAAGTGCAAATATTTCAAATCTTAACTCTGGTGGAACTAGACTTAAATATTTTGCAACTTTGGCACATAAAATAATTATATAGGGATTTTACTTGCAAACTTGCTACCCCACAATTGGTTATAGAATTAAAACTCCATAGTATTTTTAAGGGATTTTCCGCACAAATACCCCTATTTCGGGGTGGTCTTTAATTTTTATCCTTCAAGACATTTGACGCGATGTAACTTCAGATTTCGGCCAACATAGTTAGTGTTTAACTTCAGCATATGTATCATAACATTCCAAACATTTCACAAGTTATGCCGGACAAGACATAACTTTCAACATTCAACATAATCCAAAAAAAAATATAATTTCAGATTTTGACCGGCACAATTAGCGTTTAGCTTCGATATATGTATCATCACATCCTCACAAATTATGTCAAAAAGACAACTTTCAGCACTTAACATAATCTGAAAAATGTTACATAACTTATGCCGTGTAACTTAAATCCTACCGAACTTGTGTCGAGCGAGGTAAAAGTTTAATTTTTGAAGGAAGAAAATTTACAGAACATGTGCTCAGCAAAATATATTTAAATATTTTTATTAAATAAACAGTAGAGACAAGGTACAACAATTAAAGACCATTGTGTTTGATCCGCTCAAAAGATTGTATTTTTAAAGAGACAATCTCAAGTTAATCAAGAAAGTTGCTTTCTTTCTTAATGTAATAAACCAATAACTGACAGTGATATTAATGACATTGACAGATAACAAAAAAGATCATGCACTTTTCACCTTTTAGATCTCTTTTTTAAGAATTGAATAAAGCAACACTTCCTTTTCAAAGCAGAAAAATGCTCCATTAAGAAATGCCTATTTACACTATATAATTGATTAAGCCCTTGGAGATGTGTTTTAGCTATTACTTAATTCTGGTTCATAATTGAAAAATGTGGTGTGATGAATGAAATTACTTTACACTTAATTAGAATCTTATTGAAAAATTTTAGGTTCAAGCGCTGAAAATAAGGAAAAGATCTCACACAAAACAGTCATCCGAGTTCACTTTTCACTTTTTACTTTTCCTAATCGGTAACTTTTTACTTTTCCTAATCGGTATGCATAGATTGCACACTAATTATACACATATTATACATAAATTACATATATATTATATATCTGTCAGTTATTTTCAATTTAAATGATTAAGTAAACGATTATTTAGATTAATTCTTCAATACGGAAGATTCCTCAGTGAGAAACGCTTCCTCTTTGATGGGCCTACACGACGTAAACCTGGCCTAATCGGACCAGTAAGTTATGTTGTAAATGATAGAAACCCTCCAACCTTAACAAAAAATCCTTAACCGAAAATCTCAAATTACAGTCGTAAATAAGAAATTCCTAATAAGGTATGCTTCTTCTTTAACGAGTCTCATGTCACGTACATCTTAATTAATCGAACCCGTAAGTTCCAAATAGCACATGATGATTAATAAAAAAAAAATACTTGTCCTTAAAAGAGACAGACATTAAGATGACCCCCTGTATATGCTGATGTGGGGTTCATTTGGAGTGACCTTTTTTTATTGCTACCTGTCTACTTCTCTTGCTCTTTCTATACCTAAATAGAGCAATACTTTTATATTCCTAAAAACAGAAGATTGATAGTATTAAGATAGTGAAATCTAAGGGTGGTCAGTGGACCGGGACGGCCCGACCCCGACCCAACTCCGACCCGACCTCGTCCCGGTCCCGCCCCGACTCCGCTAAAAAAAAAATGGTGGCGGGCCTCGAACTCGGGACGGGACAATGTCTCGTCCCGTCAGACCCGAGCCCGCCCCAGGCCCGCCCGACCCCGCCTCGACCCCGACCCCGCCCTTTGTCCCCCCTTTGCAAATATGACCGTTGCACCAACGGCCATTTTAGATTTTGGCCGTTGGCCAACGGCCATTTTAGGCCTCCCCCCCTCCCCCAACCCCCCTACCCCTTAATATTTATTTTTAACCCATAAGTTATTATATTTACACTTTAACCCAATTTTCCAACTATAAATAACTCATTTTCTCTTCATCTTTCCCACAAATCTTCCTACAATCTCTCTAATCTCTCAATATCTCTCTCTACAAGTCTACATTGTTTACTAAATATTCAATTTTATTTATTCATTTGGGAATTGGGAGTGAAGTTGGCAATTAGCTTGAGGATCTTCCATCGAGCAAAGTTTCAATTTTCAACCTCTCGATTACACGTCGAAGTTACGTCGGCGTTTGGTACATTTGTTCCTTCATTAAATTATTATTGTCTGTTTATTTTATTTAGCGCACTTAATTTTATTGTCTTTAATTATTTATTATCATAATTAAAATGGAAGGATTAAAATATATGTTTAAGGGTAAGGGTAAGGGTGCTTCTTCTAGTAGGGGCAACCAGGGCAAGGGTACTTTTTCTAGTCATCTTATTCCTACACAGGATGATTTTGTTGATACTCAACATTTTCCTACAATACCATTAGATTTAGACCAAGAGCTATTTTCTGGAACTCAAGAAGACTTTAATTTATACGATGATCTAGATGATACACCCACTAATGTTAATGACAACACACCCACTAGTGCACCTTCAACTGAAATACCTCCTATTCCCCCTAGTATGAGACGAGGTCCAGCAAAACGACCATTAAAATCAGATGCATGGACATTTTTTGATAGGGACGTAGAGAATCAAGTAGCTATATGTAAAATTTGTAAAAATGTTTTAAAATTTAAAACTGAAAAGGTCACGGTGGGACGGGGGGTTTAATTAGACACGTAGTAAGTGCTCATCCAGCTAGGTATGCCCAATACCAGGCTTTAAAACCGGGTGCGCAAACGCCCGCTCCATCGGAACAAGGTTCACATACTGATACTGTCCCGGACCAAGTACATGGTCAAATTAACCCTATGACGGGGGGAATTGTAGGCTCTAAATACAATAAACATAGAGATAGGGAAGCAATATCAAAATTAGTTGATGTGGAGGGTTAGCCCTTTTCATTTCCTTCATCTCCCGATTTTATTCATTACATTAGAGATATATATAATCATGCTTTTAAAGGTTTTTCTAGATCAACTGTTAAGAGAGATGTATTTAAATTCGCGCATGAATATCAACAATATTTACGTTTTTCATTATATCATTTTAATGGCAAAGTATCTATCACGTCTGATGTAGGTCGTAGTACTAACGGCCATGATTATTTAACTGTAACTTGTCATTGGATAGATTATAAATGGTCTATGCAAAAACGTATTTTAGCGTATAGATATATAGATGATAGGCACACTGGTACTTTTATTGCAGATAATATTTATCAAATGTGCCATTATTACGGAATAACCGATAAAATTATGACTATTATATTAGATAACGCTTCTTCTAACAATTACGCAATTACAATTTTAAAAAATAGTTTAACTCCATCTTTTCCAGATCATTTTCATATAAAATGCGCGTGCCATATATATAACTTAATTGTAAAGGATGGTCTATCACTTTTTGAAACAAAGTCTTAGTAAAATACAATTTGCTATAAACTTTATTTTTAAAAGTAATAAAGTACAACGTAGAAAAGAATATAAAAAAACTTGTCACGATTGTGGACTACCTTATAGAAAAATTCCACAAGAAGTATCCACTAGGTGAAATTCTTTATACGAGCAACTACTTGTTGCTTATGACTATAGAATACCTATAACTTTATTTTTTAACTCTCATAATAAAAATCCAGCTGATATGATTTTAGATAGTGATTGGGTAAAAATTTCCGAACTTATTGTATTTTTAGAGATTTTTTCAAGCAACAAAAGAATTTTCCGGTATATATTATCCTACTATTTCAACTATGTTGTTTTATATAACTCTAATATTTTTATTACTTAGTGAATATATGAAAAAACCAGTTTATAAGGCAGCTATTATAAAAATATTTGTCAAAATAAAAAAATATTTTATTCCTATTCCCACTATTTATATTATTGGTTCTGTATTAAATCCTACTATTAAAATAGACGGTACTAAATCACTAATTGAAACTATTTACGATTGTATAGAAGTACTACCACCTCTAAGTCCCAAAAATCTAAATCACCCACCACCTATTGAACAAAGTCAAACTAAAGAAAAAGTGTTGTTTAGCGTAGAACACCAATGCAAAAAAATATATAGATTTTATCAACAAGAAAATGCTAGTAACTTACCGGCTTCCATACCATCTTCTTCATCTTTAACACAACCTCACAAAAGACATGTTGTTTCTGCGGCTAGTATTGAAAGCCTCAGAAATAGAATGTGCGGCCGTACCTCTACTACTAACCAAATTAGCGAGTTGTATATTTTTATTTTGCAGGGTTCTGTACCGTATCAAGAAGTTATCAATGAAGATGAACATGAAGACTTGCTTTGAAATCTTGGAGGGGAATGAGAAGACATTTCCGACACTTTCATTGATGGCCCGAGATGTTTTGAACATTCAAGCGTCATCAACTGCATCTGAAAGCGCTTTTTCTGCCGGCAGATATCAAATAGGAGACCACATACACTCATTAGCCGGAGACAGCTTGGAAATTGCAGTATTATTCAGAGATTGGATACGAGCGGAGCGAAGAAGGTGCGGTCAACCGGAGATCAACGAAGAAGAAGATGAAAACTACAACGAAATCTTAACCGAAGGTAGTGGAAGTGACGTGGATCAATTTGACCAACAAATACCAATTCCAACCGAAGAACCACGGGAAATCATCAAGCAATTAGAACAGGTTTCTTTGAGAATGTAATTTTTTTAATTGCAATTTTATTATGTAATTTGCAACTTTTGGACAACACCACAAAGTTGCAATTTAGATTTTAGACAATTTTATTTGTATTACAAGAAAATCATATGTCTATTAAATAATATAAGAGGCATAAAAACAGCCTTGAGATGTTTTTATTTCACTATCTTGTTTTGTTTATTGAGTTTTTTTATACATATGTTATTAAAAAAAAAAAAGGAAAACCCGCCGGACCCCGCCCCGAGCCCGCCCCGCCCCCGCCCCGATACCGACGGGATCGGGATCGGGATCGGGATCGGGATCGGGCTGGAGCAAGTCCCGCCAGACCCTCCAGACCCGACCCCGACCCCTTCTCCCGTCCCGTCCCGCCCCGACCCCGACCCCGCCAGACCCAAGCCCGGCCCACTGGCCACCCTGAAATCAAACAAAAAAGTACCATTCACTTTACAAAGTCACAGTGAACACAGCTCAAAAAGAAGTGGTAAAAAAAAAGTAAAAGAGAAGAACATTCTCATATTCACAAGATCATACTGCCTCATCATCATCTTCATCTCTCAAAGTAAGTACTACTATTAATCAAAGTGTCCTAACATCATTGACTCCAATTGATCTCTAAAAACTTCTAACATGTTAGCAAATGTCACAATGCCCAAAACCCTGCAATCCTCTTCAATCACCCACACATAGTTGACGCGGTGCGCAATTGCTTGAACCATAACCGCCACAAGAGAACTCCCCGGATAACACACGATTGCCTCTGCCCTCCTCACCATCCTCGCGGAATAGCTACTAGACTTATGGTACCTTCCCCCCGATGACGACCTCGAGGAGGTGGGGTAAGGGAACTCTTCATCAGATAACGATGAGTTGGAGATATCCGAGGGATCAATCTCGAATTCTTCCAACATTCCTTCAAGATTCCTTTCCTTCAACCTCTCCTTCACGACCCTCACGATGTCCTCCGGTGGGCCCCCACAATCAATATAGGCCAGGAGCTCACCGGCTGTGAGGGTCGTGATGGCTGCAGCCAGAGTCTCACCGCAATAAGCAAGCGTGAAAGGCGAGATCTCTCCTATTAGGAGGCCATCGTCATCCACAATCGCCACGGATGTCTGATCCACGAGGGATCGGGAAATGGACTCAGTAGCCGATGATGCACTCGAGTGATACCCGATCGACAAAAACTCTGTGCTAATGATACCAAGGGCGTCGATTGAAGCTGTTGGAAGGGGTGAAAAGAACCCAATCGAGCTCAGGAAATATTGAATGACATCTTCTTGAGTTAGCCAACAGAATTCGTGGCCATTGTGGAGAGTACAACTCCTTGTTGATGAAGATTTCTGCAGCAATTTCCTTCTTGAGCTACCACTAAATCTGGTCTCTATAGGAACCACGAGGTTTTGAGCTCCTTGTAGAATGAGATCAATGGCTTCTAGTAAGCTGCAAAAGGAGAAAAACAAATACAGAAATCAATTTCAAACATAGATAATCTAATGGAATGTGAAGAAAGTACAAGTCTTTCACTAGTTGGTATTCTGCAATGCCGAATTGAGATCAGTATTTAACTATTTATCAATGATTTTGAAAGCTAATCTCCCTAAAATCAACAGTCAAACAAGAAATTTGGAAATGTGAAACATATTTAAGAAAGGTAAGAGTTCATAGACCAATTTAAAAAAAAATCAAGAAAAGAAAATATATGGGAAATCTTGATGTAAAATTCTAATATTTACAAATTCTTGGATCTTTGAAGTCCTCTACAAAATGGACATTTGATGTGGAGAAATTCAACAGAGTAAATGAAGCTCAGAGTCAAACAAGAACAATACAAAGAACCCCACATAAGAAATTCAAGAATTTGACACAATGAAAGACACTTCCATTACTTACAAATGCTTGGATCTTTGATTCCTCTACACCCAGAATCTTCAAAATTGATATCTGAGGTGGAGAAATTCAAGAGAGTAAATGAAGCTAAGATCCAAACAAGAACAATACAGAGAACCCCACATAAGAGGAAAAAAAACCAAGTTCAAGAATTTGACACAATGGAAGAACCCCACATAAATTTATGTAACAAATATTGCACAGCAACACAAAAAGACTCAATACTTTTACCTTGTAGAGGGCTGCACATGCCTAACAAGATCAATTGAAAGAACCCCACATAAGAAAATTCAAGAATTTGACACAATGGATCAACCCCACATAAAGAGGGCTGCTCATGCCTAACAAGATCAATTGAAACAACCCCACATAAGAAAAATAAGTAAAATTCAAGAATTTGACACAATGGAACAACCCCACATAACAAAATTGCACAACAACACAAAAAGACTCAATCTTTTTACCTTGTAGATGGTTGCACATGCCTAACAAGAACAGAATCTTTAGGTATCAGAACAGTAACAGGTGACTTCAAAGCCAAAGAAGGAGAATTAACATTCTCATTTCTACAAAGAAAACAGATTATATCAACCATGCAAATTTTCCCAACACAGATACACTCATCAACATTCTTGAAATGATCACAATCCCAAACACTTATGCAATTTTCTTCACAAGATTTGAGTGAAGCTAAAGTTTCACCAATTGTTGAAGATACAGAGAGAGACCTAAGCGGTGGCTTGCCAAGGCATAGGTCAGCTACCTCATGAGCTAAAAGATGAGCTGCCATGCAAGAAAGACACACAATTTTTTTCTTGAAAAATGAATCAAATGCCAAGAGAGAGACGTTTTGGAGATTGTTGAGTTTTTTTTGAGAATTTGGGAAGTGAAAGTGGCATTTGCGAGAGTGGAAGTGTGCTGATTTATAAAGGAGGGGATGACACGTTAACCCCCTAGGGGTTGGTGGGTGGGGTACTGTAGGAGTAGAGTAAGCACGTTTGAGGGGGTCCTCTTCTTTTTTGTTGTTTGTTGGGGGAAGTGGGAAGGACAAAACATACTATAAAAGATACTTCCTCTATATTAATTTATACGATATAATTTAAATTTCGAGAATAAAGAAAACATTATCGTGATTTATTTATTATGTCATGTTTAAAAGGCAGTTCGGTGTACTAAGTTTTCGCTATGTGCGGGGTTCGGAGAAAGGCCGGATCACAAGAATCTATTGTACGTAGTCTTACCTCGCATTTCTGCAAGAGGTTGTTCCCACACATTATGTCATGTTTGAGAGTAAAAAAAAAATTGACCGCAATTTATTCATATGTCATATAAATATATTAAATTATTAATTATTATAATTTATAATACTTTTTTTATAGTTTCTAAATATGTAAATTACTTTTCAGAAAACATAAAGACTTAATGTTCAAATTCACGGTTAAAATAAAAAGTTTAACTCCCAAAATTTAAAATATGTCATATAAATCAAACGGAGGGCATATAATCTTAACAACTCTTATGTATAATAACCTCAAAATTATTATTATTATTATTGCAACTTCTAAAAAGTTGATTTTGAATATGAAAAATGAATTTAAAGTAAGTGGTGTTGTTGCATTTTTAAGATTGATAATGTAAAATTAAAAAAAATACTCTAAATTTCAAAAAAATATATGACCCTTTATACATTTGATAGTTCAAACTTCAGATCTACATTTTTTTAAATTTGAGACTTTCAAATTTAACTTCAGATGTGTATGTCAGAAGTTTGATTTCGGCAAGTTAAACTTCAGAGGTATGTTTCAAAAGTTTGGCCTTCACAAATCAAATTTTTAACCCCTATGTCAAAAATTTGATTCCATATGAGTTTTCGTATGTGAAGGCCTTAAAAATTTCTAAATCAAATGGACCCAAGTATAAGAAGTATTCAGATGAATCTGGTCCAATTAACATATTTGTCTATACATAAGTTGGACTAAAAGTTGTCTCAATAGTGTCTATTGATCATCTTCTTTTTTTCAACAGATTGTCTATTAATTTTAAGACTTTTTATAAATTGGACAAAAAATTTGATCAACTTTTCATCATCATCTTTTTCTTTTCAAACAACCTTTTATTCGATTGCCACATGCAATTTTTTCACTTTAATTTGTACTTACATAGCATGATTCATTTTTGAAAATAAAAAAAATGTAATATTTTTCCTTTTATAATTCTTACTAAAGATAATCGATCGGTTGATACTTAAAATAAATGATCAATACATTCTTGGTGTAATTTAATCGAATCCACCATGTTATTCATCCTTCTCTTTTCTGATTACCAAACCATTCTTAGTATATATAATAATTGGAGGAGGATTACTAAGACCGAAGTATGAAGAAATTATATCACAAAAGATTATGATGGAATATATAGGATTTTTTTATTTTTAACTAGAGTTTTCATGTTCGAAACATAAAATAGAAAAAGTTCTCATAAAGAATGTTTTCTTCTTTAATGAATTTTACGCGATGCGAATGTAAATTAATCAGTATCCGAAAGCGGATACCGAATCCTGAATGGGGTGAAGCTAATTTCCTTCTTTAATGAACGTTTCCTTCTTTATAGGAGTGATTGAGTCCCCATTTCCACAAGGGACTTCATCACTATCAATAATGGTTTATGAATAATGGTTGTGGCGGAAAGATATGCTTTCTCCCTCCTTAATTAATTTTTTTGAGTTTGAATCTTAAAAATAAAAAGAATAACATTTTTCCTTTTAATTAGTCTTCTTCAATGCCAATTTAAATTAATCGAGTACTCAAAATAAATATCGAACACCAGAGAAAAAGAAAAAAAAGAAAAGAGTAGCATAAGGGACTTTCATAGTGCCCTTCATTGTGTACCATAAATTCACATCTAATAATACTGTTATCACGTTTTCAATACTAATGTACAATTTACATAATGTACCATTATGTTACTGTTCACATCTGAATGAATCCTCCTTTCCACGGAGGTAAATCTTTGCCCGCAAGACTTTTTGCATTTACTTTATGTGATAGGGAATAAGGAAAGAAGTTCCGCTGGGGCCTCTCTTGGGAGAGTCCTTCAAAGTCAGAGAAGTGGACAAATGCTGCTAGTCTTTTCGACGAATCACTTGTTGGAGTCGAAATGCGGCAAAAGAATAGGAAGGAAAATCCATGGACCGATCCCATCATCTCCACCCCGTAGGAACTATGAGATCACCCCAAGGACGCCTTCGGCATCCAGGGGTCACGGACCGACCATAGAACCCGGTTCAATAAGGTAGAAATGTAAGATAAAGCTGTATATAATAGACTCTTATGATTTGGTCCTTCTCCGAATCTCGCACATAACGAGAATTTAGTGCATCGGACTGACTTTTTTAATGTCACGTTTTGTAGTAATCCTTTTATCACGTACGTTCTCAACACATGTACAATTTACGTACGAATGTAGCACCATGCTGGTGGAGGCCATCTTTAATAGTAATAGATATTATCCTTTACTACTCCGTACTTCGCAATTTTTATACATACATATGTAAAAAATATGTTTTTTTAAAAGAACATATCTATAAATGTTGGAACGATAATGTTTGAAAAAAAAACCAAGTGTTTACTCGTAAAATGGTACATTTGAATTTATATACGTGGTCAAGGACATGTTAGATATGAATTCTAGATGAATAATATTGAAAACAAGTAATAACGAGATAAAGTAAAGTAATAATTAGCCTAAGCCTCGTGACAACTTCTGAGCAAAGCTATGATAACTTGTATGAAAGCACAGAAATTGAGAGAATATGAGCAAGTATCTTGTAATAGCTAGAATGTGATGATTTACAATGGATAATGTGTTCTATTTATAAATGAGCTACACGGGTACACAACCCACAAAATATGTCATCATTAATACAAGAGAATGAATGTTGTAATAATTGGATAATCAATATCTCAATAAATGTCATTAAAGCTTCATTGGAAGATGTATGACCGGTTCGATAATGGCCGCTCGTTACAATTCAAACGGCTCTCAGCCTTCTGTATTACCGGTACCAGTCATGCTTGTGTCGCTCCCAATACCTCACGTACCTAGTTGGTAGTGCCTTAGGCTGACGTGATCCACGTGCCATACTATAATTCGTACAACTGTCTCATATGAATTTCCCCTATACAAATAGTCCCCGCACTTTTTGAGTGTGACTCTTGTGCAATCGGAAAGTGGATTTGAACTCCCAATCGAATAAACCTAGTACTTCAGCGGGAAATTTGAATCGTAATGGTTATAAAATTTGACAAACGTCACATTCATTCAATGCTTCTGAAATCTATGTGAACTGCAGCAATGATGGTGCACGTCTTTTCACCTTCAAAACGTTATATTTTTACCATAAATAGGAGGTCAAATCTTTCACAAAAGGCAACCATAAACTTTGCAAGATTTCTTGAAAACTTTGCCTTCTTTCTTTCTTACAAAACTTCTTCAACAATGTCTTCTACCAAATATTCTCTTTCTCACTCCTCTGAGGGTAATGACAACCCTCCAAGCCATCACCATGCGAAGGAACTCATTCTCCTACAACTCAGAAAATCGACTTCCATTCTACTATTGCCGAAATTCTTCTTTCGAGCTTTGACTTCTCAAGAGATCTCCGTGTTCAAAACAACTACGAACATGTCAAGAATTTTGAATCTAAAATAACAACCAAAGTTCTTCCTGACATCATAAAGAATTGTGGTTTTTCCTCTGACATAGTTGTCAGAACAGTCGATCCCGTCGACCGAGTGCATACTAATTGCACTTCACGCTCTAAATTTTTGATGACTTAATTTATCTTTCTTGGGCGAAACGGGGGATATCTCGATCGGGGAGAGAATGTGTCACATTGAAGGGTTTTCCATGACGTATACTTATCCATTCGCCATTGATTTCAAACTCCCCATTCCAAAGACTTATTCCTGAAACACATATTCAAGGACGACTTTGCTCTCTGAACCATCATTTCCAAATCTGTCTTGATCATTACCGGTCTCTCCATTTGCATTTGATGGAGGCACTGATTCCCATGTTGGAGTACTGTCGGCATTTTTGGACATGAACTCCTTTTGAAAACGCTTCAGACGCTCCAACTCTTCACTCATTGCGACATTCTGCGCCTGAAGATTGTGTATAGCTTCTTCAGGTGTTTTGTCAGTGGAAACATCCTCATGCCGAGTTTGTCCGTCTCCGGATGTGACTCCGTCTGTAAACATCGAGTCTTCGAGTCTCGTGGTTCATGTCGGAAAACCATCCAACCCAAGATTGTTTGTGTTATCCCCGACGCTGTGAGAACTTTCTCCTATTTCTGTCATTTGTCTGATTTGAACAAAGAATAAGACTTAAAGAAAAAATTAGATTAGTAGAGGGGTCACTTGTGACACCATAATTGTCCAGGCCCCACGGTGGGTATCAAACTGTTTACTCGTAAAATGGTGCAATTGAATTTGTATACGTGGTCAAGGACATGTTAGATAGAAATTCTAGATGAATAATATTGAAAACAAGTAATAACGAGATAAAGTAAATTAATGATTAGTCTGAGCCTCGGGACAGTTTCTGAGCAAAGCTATGATAACTTGTATGAAAGCACATAAATCGAGAGAATATGAGCAAGTATCTTGTAATAACTAGAATGTGATGATTTACAATGGGACAACGTGTCCTATTTATACATGAGCTACACGGGTACACAATCCACGAAATATACCCTCATTAATACAGGAGAATGAATGTTGTAATAATTGGATAATCAATATCTCAATAAATGCCATTAAAACTTCATTGGAAGACGTATGACCGGTTTGGTAACGGTCGCCCGTTATAATTCAAACGACTCTCAGCCTCCTATATTACCAGTATCAACCATGCATGTGTTGCTCCCAGTCGCGTATCTAATCGGTAGTGTCTTAGTTTGACGTGGTCCTGATTCAGCACCATGTTCCACGTATCATACTATAATTCGTACGGCTATCTTATACGAATTTTGGGCATGAAGTAAATCATTGAAACCAACACATTTTTACTAAAGGTGGATCAGTAAAGAAAGTTTAGTTTAGAGCCTTGTCTTAGAAGAAGGGTCCATGTAAAATATTCCCCAAAACCTCATACATATTTTTGGCTTAAATACATTTTGCGCACGTTCATGTGAGCTTTGAGTTATATGTATTGACGTTAAACATAGTTACACAACTAAGTTGATTATAAGGTAATTAATTATAAGTAAACATCTTGATAAGTTTTATTAATTTGTAATCAGATAAATATGATAAATTTACATGTTATCATACATTAGAATTTAATTAAATCTCTTGATAAGCGCCATTAATTTACATATAATATTTCTTTTAGAATTTGTGTATATACCTTAATTCCTTTGAATTATACTTCTCTTTGATCACGTTATTTGGGTCATTTTCTTTTGCGTATTATGAAAGCTTAGTTACGGTAGTAAAATATATATTATTATTGCACTTAATCTCACAAGGCTGTGATTCTATTGGAGGAAAATATATTATTACAAAAAGATTGTAGATTATGTCATTTTCCTATTGTTTAGTAAAAGATTTTTTACTAGGTCAATTCTCCTGCAACTTGAATATAAAATTGAAATCCTAAAAAGTAAATGATTTATATAGAATCATTTTATTATATTTTAGTGTAACAAACATTAATTTCTGGAGGGTAAGCATATATGAAAAAATTATATTTTTGGTTGAATTCAGTGCATGTACCAAACTAATAAGTACATTTCATATATCTTTCACATGTGATTTATCTCAATTTATCGCTTAATTATAATAAATTAACACCGCTTGATGCATACACATTGTAATTTTTAAAATCGCTTGGTTAATAAAAGAGATCTAATCCATTAAATGTTAAAGGTAACAAATATAGGAAAAAATGGTACTAGTACGTGAAAGGAGCTGACTCCGTCTTTTACGTATGCTCAATTTATCAAATATTATCATCCCAAAAGATCAAACTATGCCTTAGATAAAGTTGCCATGAGAAAAAATAATTTCTGAATTTGGAATCACCGTTTATATATTTAATATTGGCCATACTTCACAAGATTATTTTGTAGTCATAGTAAGAAGAAGAAGGATTGGATTTACTCTGTGTGAGATAACATTCGAGAATTCTAGATATTATCAAAGTAGGAATCGTCAACAAGGAAGTTCTAGTGCATTATAAATTTTTATTCAAGATTTGTATTATTTGATGATGCTATATGAATTTATATTATTTGAAGGGGAAAAGATATGATATGAAATATAACAAAAAGTAAAATTGCTGAATTTCATATAGTACAAAGACAATTTTAACATTGTGAGTGAATCGCTTATTTGCCTCACAGCTGCCTCTCGTCCCATAATAGAGATTTTTGTCAACATTGGCTAATTAACTAACTGAATAATCTTGATTTTAAAGAATAATTAATATGCTCTTTACGTTTAGGCCCCAGATTCAGCCTCTGATTTCAACTGCAAGTTTCATGCTATATTTCACTGTTGACTGCTAATAATGTTGAGAATATAATCAAATATTAAAAGTGTGTTCTATCTAACAACTTAAGCTTTTAGATCAGATGATCACACACTTCAATATGGTATCAAAGCAGGCCAAAGGTCCTGGTTCGAACCTCATCGCCACCCACTATCAAAAAGAATTTACATGTGCTTGGACCATGAAAAAAAATCAGGTCAGCACGTGAGGGGGCGTGTTGAGAATATAATCAAATATGAAAAGTGCTTTTAGAATCAGATGGTCACACACTTCAATAAATAATAACACATGATTTTATTTTTGGCTTTAAACATATTTAGCCGTTCAGCCAAAATAATTATAATAGCTAGCAAAATATATATTATTTATTTATAAAATATATGCATATATATATATATATAAGAGATATATAATACTTGGTTTACCTGATGTTATTAGAATTCTATGTTATACTGTTCGCGCTTCAAACAATGGCATAGTAAAAAATTGGAACATGAAATTCTTTAAGAAAAAATCTTATGTCAATGAATTTCAACAACTTATATTATATATGCCAAAAAATATTTTTATTTATAATTAAATATTTTCTTAATATAGGAGGTTCGCTCTGACTCCAGATATCCATTCTTGAACATGTGGAGGGGAGAAGATGTCAGTGTCCAATCGGTATTGTATGGAGTAATGTGTTTCATTTTATGGTTTTGAATAATACTTATCTCGTGAGCTAGCTTATGAGGTTGACCAGTTAACCCAAAGTTCATTTTTAAAACATTTTTTAGGTTTTAGATCTTGCTTCATTTTAGGACGATCAATAGATTTAAGATTATTTTAATCTGTGCATGTGTGTGTCTTGAGATCAGATTAAAGCACGAAATAAAGAATTTGAGTGAGTTCATGAAATTAATTGAGCTAGGCAATATGGGGCACCTTATTCTAATTATGCATATATATCGGAATCATCTAAAACATATAACATGTCAATTAATTAATACTGCGTTCAATTATGGAGATCGAGCTAATTAAATCACAAGTATTCAACCAGAAGGATATTCAAGGCATCTCCTAATTGGTGTTGCATTGCATGCATTATTTTCTTCGTTAGTGCCTTACTTACCTACTTTATTTTGTTATTAGAATATCCCTCTTTTAGGTCTCTTTCACCCAGTAATATAATGCATTTTTTCCCTTCATATTTGTACAATTATATACTACTCGTAATAATGCATGAAACACTATCGTTGAATATATAGTATAATATATATTAATTGTTAAATCTCATTAATTAACACAAGAATATTAAGCCTCAGACAAGATTGGTTTATTGGTAAGGTCACTTATTTAGCCCCCCAAAGATTGTGAAGGCCCTAAAACTACAAGGCAGATTGTATAATTATCATTAATATAAAGTTTTTAAATTTTATGCTTTGGTTATTGAGATAGTTCGAATAAGCGAGTAAATTACTATAAATTTCCTTCTATTATTAATTAAGTAGAATAATTAATCTCCCTCTTCAATTTTGATATTTCCTCCACTCCATATACTTATTTCTTGTTTATGTTTCTAATTAATTTAACTTTTTTTTCATCCGGTTTTCTTAAACTAGTTAATTTTATCTCGTTAAATTGGTCCATACATCAAGAAAGTCCTTTTTTCTCATTATAAGTATATGAATTTTATAAAATAAATAAACTTCTTATAATTTGGCTTTGAAACACTACTTTCATTAAATCACCCTGACTTTCAGTACAGTGATAAAGTTCAAAAATTATTTTAAGTCAAACATCACATTAAAGAGCAGTGCTAGATATCAATTTAAAAACAAATATGAGGGATCTGTCAACAACATGCTTTTGCCCCAGAAAACATAAGCATATATAGTATATACTATATACTAATATTGGAAGCTTCATACATTCCACTCTTTCTTTTTATTTTTTTATTCAGAGAGTAGGTGAAGGGTTAGTCAGCAATCTGTTGAGCTTTCTATTTTTTTTTAATATAATTTTTGGTTCCCTTACTTTTTGAGCTTAATAAACATTACTTTAGCTGTACTTTATGCCCCACATGCTATCGCTTGCTTCTCTTTCGTCAATATTTTATTTTTAGATGATTTAATTTATATATACTCAGTCTAAAGAGTTTTTACATAATATAAGTATAATACTTTCTCCTATAACAAGTCTTTTTTAATTTATTTTTCAAGTAATTAATTTCACTTGATATGAATAATTATTTATAGTTTTTTCTATCCCTATTTTATAGGATTACATTGTGTATATTGATATTGTAGTTTTTTTTAGGTGATTTGATATTATAAAAAAGAAATTCACTTTCAATATAATGGTGTGCAAACGGGGGTGAACGTGAGATCCTAGTTACATACTTTTTGTCTTTTGAGTGTCATTCCGATCTAAGCATAATATTGACTGGCCAAAGAACGTACTTTTTAATCTTCTAAAAGTTGCAACTTGTGTTATCTTTCAATATTAGACAAATAACCTTGCAACTTGTAAAGAGTAAACCTTAGAAGAGGTCAAACTTAATTTATTATACTCCCTCCGTTCCGTAATAAATGGTGTTTTTAAATTATGCATATCTCTTAAGAAATTGCTCACTCCTAAAAAATTATGATTATTTTTACTAACTTACCCCTAATTAATGCCTAGAAAAGAAAATTACTTAATGATTCTTGATTATATAAATAAGGGTAATTTTAGAAGAATAAGGTAGAGGACAATGTGCATTATTCGGATTAAACCGAAAAAAACAAATCGAACCAAACCGAATTTTAGTTCGAATTGGTTTTTCGGTTTGGTTTCGGATTGGAAAATTAAAAAATTTGGATATTTGGTTTGATTTCGGATTTAGAAAAATAAAATTGAAAAACCGAAAAAATTGAATTATATATTAGAATATTTTATGACTTATTCTGAATCTTTAGGTTATGGACATGTATTAATATACTTTTAAATACTATATTCTTAAAATTTTACCTTATAATTTATATTAGAAAATATATTTAAGGGATCTGACATGATTACTTCTCATTTTCTATAATATTTCTTCTTTTTCGCCATCTTGATTATGTTAATTATCTTATATGATGCAACCGAATAACCAAACCGAAAAAAGATCGAACCGAAGAGAAAAACTGAACCAAACCAAACTTATTTTGGTTCGGATTGGATTGTAGTTTTTAGAAATCGAACACCGAAAATCCAAATCGAATAATGTAAAACCAAACCGAAAAACCGAATGCACACCCCTAAAATAAGGTCAATTTCTTCTTAAAATCCTTAAACACAACTTATTTTGAAATAAAATAAAAAACCTAAAACACCACTTATTATGAAACGGAGAGAGTACTATATAATTTTTACAAATAATTAAACTAGAGGTTTTGAAAATATAAAAAGAAGGGTGATCCTCTTCATTTTTAATGTTTTTGTAAATTTTTATGTCTAATATCGATAAAAAAAATGGTATTGCTCGACCTATTAGAGAACACATAACTTTTATTTATTCAACTGTGTGTCTAAGACGCCCCTAACGTGGGAGCTTATTTCTTTTTTATGAGCTAAACACGTAGAATTTTTATTGATAACGGGTTGCTGCAAGACTCGATCACAAGACTTTATTGCTTGATTTGATACAATGTTAATGTGTGATCATCTCATTTAAAAATTATAATTAAATAATTAGAGAGAATATATTTTTATTTGCTTAATTATGTATTTAAGTAGGTATAAAGGACAAGAAAAAAAATTAGAGCTTATATATGAATTGCAGTTTTCTTTTTCTTTTTTTCCTTTGAATTTGGATGGTGCCCTTTAGATTCTTCTTTAGTAAGTCAAAATAAAAAAACTACTTCCTCCGTCCCGAATAAAAAAACTACTCTCTCCGTCGTAACTTGTTATGTAAGATGTTTGAATTGTTAACTTACTAAATTTAAAAAGAGACACTGTTTTGGGGGAACAGACCAAAAAAGAAAGTAAGACACTTAAATTCGGACGGAGAAAGTATAATAAATGAAATTGTCGATAGCGTATCAATTTTATACTCCATAAAAGAGAACAAAAACTATATATAAGTTGATCAATCTACCAATTAAACACAGAAAAGATTCCATTGCTAATTAAGCCTATTTGTAACAGCTCAAGGTGAAGGTACTATTCTTAAAAACTGTATTAGTATAATTTATTTAAGAAGGATAACTGAAATTAGACGGCTCTTAATTAATCTTGGCTCATTTCCTTAATTTGTCTTGATGTGGATCAAGTGGGCAAGGTCACGCATAATGTACAGTTCAAAGTGTTATTATTAGTAAGTATGGAAAGCCATGTCTTTGTCCTTTCTAGTATAGCAATGGTATACAAGTTTTCAAGATTGGTACTCCTAATCAGATGGTTTGAGTTTAAATTCTGAGCATAGAATTTATCTGGTAAGGAGTGCTTTGTTTAGCAATGAAATGCGTGATCGAGCGGCAGTGAAACGGGAGCGTGAATACGAGATGCCTGCGAAATAATCGGCTAAATATGTAGTCTGTCCCACACAGAATGATACATTTCTATATTTAGAAACAATTTAATTTGAAATTTTCTCTTTTACGTTAATGAAATTATTTATAGCCACACAAATATCTATAACTTATTTTAGACCACAATTTTTTTAAAAAAAATATTTCTTTCTTAAATTCTATGTCTAGTGAAACTATATCATATAATTTAGGACAAAAAAATAATATTTTATATATATATATATATTTAATATAAATACCGAATATAAGTAAATTTATCGGTAGATATAGCGGCACATATTAAAGAGAAAAAAGCTGCTTGCACTAAGACTGTCTCTGAGTATGTCCAAGAGAAAATGCCCGTACTTCTCACATGTGATCAGCTGATTAGTCTGTGAGATAAGCAGGCTAAAGTTTCAGAGAGTATGGGATCGATGCCAATGGATATGAGTGGCATAATTTTGGTAATCGAAGTTTTCGAATTTTTGGTTTCGCTTTTGAATTACAAATTAGATTTCGACTTTCATTTCAAAATTTTGGATTGAATTCGACTTTGGGACTTTGAGATATAGTTTTTTTTACCTTATATTCTTTCCATTTCAATTTATGTGACATTATTTATCCGGACACAAAATTTAAGAAATAAGGAAAGACTTTGTTATATTTATCAAATTGTCCTTACTTTAGAGGTTGTTTGGATTGACTTAGTTTAAGTATTTTTTTTTGTTTGTTTGTTTTTTTTACTTTTTGAGGTGTTTGAGTGAGATAAAAAGTGTTTTTAAACACTTAATTTTTAAGCTAAAAATATAAAAATAAGCCAAAAGTCAAATGTTTGGTAGGACCAATTTATGACTTTTAACTTTTAAATTATAAGTCACTTTTAAAAAGTCAATCCAAACACCATCTTAGTGTCTACTTTTATTAACTTTTTTTCACAATAAATATATTTTTAAAATTAAGTGGACCCAACAAGAGTAAAATAGAGATAATATTATAAATAGTTGACAGATAAGAAAAAGTGACATTCAGTTTTTGAAGCGGACTAAAAAAGAAATAATATCAAATAAACTGAAACGGAGTATATACCAATTAGACATACGCTCATATACCCAATAATAAGTCTCATACCTTACTAATTCACTCAATAGACAATGTATGGTCCAGAGTGAGATGCATTCACAATGATCGTGTTCTTCGTTGTCACGATTTAAGGAGTTATGACCACCGTATCCTTAAGGCAACTTATTAATTGTAGTTTAAGTTGCAGAGTCTATAAAAATTCAGTAGTGATTGCCTTCAATATGAACTATTAGTAGTATGATTTATTTGGACATAGTTTTACTATATTTGGCCTTGTTAACATCCAATAATAACATTTTCAAAGAGAAAACTTTTCTTTTGCAACGCATAGTTTGCAGTAAACAGGGGTGGATCTAGAGTACCGGGTGCGGATTCCCAGGAATCAGTATTTTTTATGCAAATTCTGTATTTATATTTTGAGTCTATTAAATATATAAGAAATATTTGTTGGAAACTCATTAACAAAGTAGTCTCTCTTCTGTGGCTGTAATTAGGGGTGTTAATGATATGGTTCGGTCGGTTATTTTTAAAAAAATATACCTTATCAATTTTTCGGTTAATCTAAAAGTATAACCAAAATTAGACTTTTTGAAACCGTCCCAATCCTCTCGGTTTTTCTTCGGTATGATGCGGTTCAGCTAATTTTCGGTTATTTATTTGACGTCACCTAATATAAAATAATAATAAATTTTAAAATAACATATAAAGTATACAATTCTTTATTTGAATGCCTGATATAAAGCTCCCTCAAAATTTTGATCTTACGTGGTATGTGGTAGATCTAATGCCTCTTCTTTTGAGTATAAACTCGCCTGATTATTTGATATTTGTTGATTCATATACAATAGAAATAACTTTTGGCCTCAGAATATCAATCCTTAACTTTTTAAACATCTGCACATGATTGACTACTTCTATTAATTTTTTGAATTAACAAAATTTAAAGGGGTAGAAAAAGAAGAAGACAGTCTCAAAATATACTTTCACGCAGTTGTTTTTGTTGAATAAGTATCATTGAGAATCAATACTGAATCTTAGACTTTAAGCAGTAAGCAGTAAACAGTAAACCCCTGTAAATCTTTTATTTAATGTAGGTTTTGATATTACGTGTAATTTCCCGAAAGCTCATGTCCTAAGGTTAAGTTTTTAATGTTTTATAAATTTTAAATTGACATAATAAATTTTATAAATTTTGACCTGGTTCGATATTTTTTATGAAATAAAAAATCTATCTAATTATTCGGTACGGTTTTAGTTTATATTAGAACCCTTCGGTTTTACTAAAAAAAACCCTAAAAATTGGTTTGGTCGGTTCGGTCGGTTTTTGGAATAGTTTTGATACCCATAGTTGTAATGAAATTTGCTTAAGCTTAACTGGCCTTCTATATGAGGGTTTGATACCCCTTGGCTACATCTAAAAAAGTTCTTTTTGTTAGGTGGACTGATTTGGGGGACCCTTTTACTTGTTCCGATTTGTCACGATGGTTGTACTCCATGGGTTTCATTTAAACCCCTAAACCTGCTCAAAACGGGTATTTTAAACCTGTATTCCTGCCAAGCCATTTAAGATTATTGGGGATCATAAGCTTTAAATCCTCGATTGGTGGTAAATTGATTTTTTCAGGTTGATTCTAATGTCAAACTCCAGCAACTTTCGTGATAATCAAAGCTTATCAAACCTAAAGCATATTTAAGGCATCTTCTTAGCACATTATTTCCTTCTTTGTGCCATACATATTTTGTGATGTTTTTAGGCTCTTTTCGACCTAAGTTTCTATTTTATGTGTATGATAGATGCTAATTATAAAAATGGATTATTACATTAATCAGTACATGAATTTAACTATTAGATCTGCTTATAATTAATAAGCTATTAGTATTACATTCGTAGATCAGAAACACTACCTATAATTAATTTAATTACTTAATTCAGATTAATTAACGAGGAATTCTCAACGAAAAAGTGCTCTATGAACCGAACGTGAAAGTAGTTTAAATCGTGGCTCAATCATAAGACTATTAATGATTAATGTTTTAATCAATCTTGTTCATGCATGGAAGTTTTGGAATAACTCTATTAAATTGAAAAAAATGCACAAAGCATTCTACACATAAAAAAGTGTTAGAGAATATAATCAAATATTAAAAGTGTGTTTTTTCTAACAGCTTAAGCTTTTAAATGAAATGGTTACACACTTCTGAATGTGAGTGCACTAATTAATTTCATTTTTTCACTGTTTCCAAGAACAAATTAAGTTTGTTTAATATTTGAACACTAAAATTGCTCATTTTGAACAAGCTAAAACTGCTTAGGATTATATTTAAGGGACTACTTCAAATGTACCTTCAAACACAAGCGATAATTTTTGTTATTTTCTTCAATTTAATTAACCCATCGTTTTTTATATAAAACAATATTTTCTTCATTTCAAAATGTTGTCTTACTTTATTTTTTAGTCTATTTCAAAATGAATACCTCTTTTTTTTTTTGCAATTCTTTAATTTCAACTTTCCACATGACATGTTTAAGATCACAAGATTTATGGACATTTTGGTATATTCTACACATATTTAATTTAACACCACAAGATTCAAAAATCTTCTTTACTTTCTTGAACTTTATTCCAAAATAAAACCGGACAAATATTTTGAAATGAGGCAGTATTAGTTTAGAAACAAATATGAGGCATATGTGAACAGAAGCCTCATAAAAAGTAGTTCATTCATCTCAATTTATATATCATCATTTGATTAGACATGTCGTTTAAGGAAGATAGAAAGACTTTTCAAATTTGTGATTCAAAATAAATTTTAAAAATTTGTGTGCCTGTAAATTATTTCATAAAATTAAATTATTTTTAAATATAGAAATGTAACATTATTTTAGGGATAAATTAAAAAGAAAATTATGGCAAATAAATTGAGACAGATAGAGATTAACTTTATATACTAGTACTATTCTTGGAAGCTTCATATTCCCTTTTTTAATGATTATTATCTTTGGTTCCCTTGATTTTTTAGCTTTAAACATTATTTTGGTTGTACTTTATTGCATCCAAGGATATAGGCCACGCCAATCTCATGATATCACTTGTTTTCTTTCATCTATGTATTGTTTTTTAAATATTTTCGTTCTACAAAATGTTTTTGTGGAGGGGAGGGTGGGGGGTCAGAGGTGTTTCACTTTTGACTTTTGAGTGTCATCGTGATCTAAGCGTAACAATGACAGATCAAAGAAAGTAATTAACGTTTTAATGCTCTTAATTAAATATTGCAACTTGTTTAAGTTTGTCCTTTCAATATTAAACAACTAAGCAACTTCTAATTTGTCAAACTCAGTTTTGCTACCTTATTTTTCAAAGTAATTAAACTAAAGGTTGTTGCAGGTTCCATAATTTAAAATCCCGAATTCATAAGCTTCAAATTCGAACTTCGAACTTTGGATGTGCATGTTAGTAGCTCGGCATTGCAGCCAAAAAGCATACCATATTGCACATGAAAAATTATTTACCTCTTAATTTTCCGATTTTGAATAGAGCTTCTGCGTCTGAACGTTTTGCATGTATTGTTGGAAACAAAAATAGAACTGAAACGGAATCAAAAGGCTTTAAAACGTGAAATCGACTTTTTTAAAGAGATCGTCGGCCCTTTACACATTAGAAAAAACACAAAATGATTCTCTTTAGAATACAATAAAGCGAACACCTGCATGTTTGCCTCTCCATAAAAAAAGGAAAAAGTTGCTACTATCAAGGGATGTGGTGAATGAATAACATCTCTTCACTCTTAATCAGATGCTTTGGTTCGACTTGTGGAATATTTTTTTTTTTATAGAGAGTTGTTCTCCCTCAATGAGCATTACGTGGTATGAATTTGGAATAGTGGATTAGTGAGTTTCTAATATCAAATGACAGACGAAAATAAGCTGTACCTTGGCTAATCTAGAATATGATATTCCCCTGTTTCAATTTATGTGATATTTTTTTACTTTCAGATATTCAAACTGCATGTACTTTGACCAACATCTTAAGATGTATTTTTTCACTAAATTGATATGAAAAAAGTTGTAACTTATAGTACTTTTAATATAATTTTCACATATAAGTTTTAATATTAAAATATAGAGTTAATCTAATCCAATTTAGCTTTAAAATTTAGTTAAATTGACTCTCAAAAAATGTAAAGTATCACATAAATTGAGATAGAGTGAGTATAAGCATTTACGAGAATTCAATTGCTTTTGTCTAGGCCATATATATATGTATTTATTAAAAAAATCACTAAAAATTTATAAATATATAGTTATGAACTCAGTTATTATTATATATTAATTTAAAGTAATTTATAAATTCATAAAATTTAAATTTTGGATCCTCTTCTAAAACTCCTGCACTAATTATTAAGACTGCTAATCATGTGGTTAATTACCTTTCAATAATTTGGTGAATGTGGGTAAGCTGTCACTTGTCAGTGTGTCAGTGTTGTGTCCAAAAAAATGCCGTACTTTTCACATGTGAGAGATAAGCAGTTCAATGTTTCGGGCAGTATTATGAGAGTAATGAGATGCCAATATTAATTAATGAATGTTAGCAGAAGATAAAGGTAAGTACTACTCTTGTGTACTTCCATGTTGTAGCTCTTACTTTGATCTAGAGCCAACAGCACATAGAAATGCGCACCAACTTATCTATTTTTTTTATTCTCATATGATGATATTAGCTATGAAATCCGATTAATCTGAATTTTCTCCTAGTAAGGTCCATTAAAGAGAAAGATGTTTTATATTTTATTAATTTTAAAATTCAAATTCGAGACATTTAGTTAAGAATGGAGAATCATATACATCTCATAGCAATTTCTAGTTCCTTTACTGTTTTCAATCTTACATAAAACCAAACTAGCAAGCAACACTATAAGGTAGATCAAGAATTTTCAGAATATTACTCCCTCATATATAATTGTAAGAATAATGTTTTCCTTGATATTCATCTTTCATAAATGCGGTAAATATATAACTATTACAAGCTTAATGAAAGGAGAGTATCATGCTAATCTAATCTCCCAAGTCAATGATAGGGGATCTGATGAAGAGGGTATCATGCTAATCTAATCTCCTAAGTCAATGCTAGAGGATATGATGGAGAGAGTATCATGTTAATCTAATCTCCTAAGTTAATGCTAGAGTATCGTCTACCATATACAGTAATTATTAATTATTCTATCACACCCCCGCAGTCGAAGCGGGAGGCAACCATATGCTGAAGTTATCCCGAAAATCTTCAAATAACACTAGCGGAAGACCTTTAGTGAAGATATCGACAATTTGATGGCGCTACGGGACATGTAGCACCCGCACTTGACTACGTGATACTTTTTCATGGACAAAGTGAATATCCAGCTCAATATGTTTTGTTCGTTGATGATTGACTGGATTGCCGGACAAGTAGATAACACTAATATTATCACAATATACTAAAGTGGATTTCGGAATCGGGCAGTGTAGCTCAAGAAGCAGATTTCGAAGCCAACATGATTTAGACACTACATTGGCAACCCCTCCGTACTCTACTTCTGCACTGGATCTTGATAATGTGGCATGTCTTTTTTAGGACCAAGAAACCAAGTTATCACCCAGAAATATACCATAACCTGAGGTTGAGCGTCGTGTGTCTGGTAGCCTCCCCAGTCTGCATCTGTGTAGGAGACAAGTGTGGACGTGGATGATGGATTTAAGTGCAAGCCATATTCAAGGGTACCCTGTATATATCGCACAATGCGTTTCAGAGCATGCATATGATCATCCATCGGATTATGCATGAAAAGGCACAATTGTTGTACAACATAAGATATATCTGATCTGGTGAAGATTAGACACTGCAGGGCTCCTGCCAGGCTGCGGTAGAGTGTCGAGTCGACAAAAGGCTTGCTGGAAGATGCACTCAATTTGGATTTCGTGTCCACCGGAGTTGCTGAAGGTTTACATGAGGACATATCAGCTCGTTCCATAATCTCTGCTGCATACTTATTTTGGGAGAGAAATAAATCACCTGTATGTCGTGTCACTACAATGCCCAAAATATAGTGAAGTGGGCCCAGGTCCTTCATTGCAAATTCAGAGCCAAGCTGTGATATGATGGACTTTCGAAAAGCATCTAATGAGGTAGTTAATATAACATCATCCACATATAAGAGAATATAAGCAATATTATTACCCTGACGATAAATAAATAGAGAGTGATCGGAACGGCTGTTAGAAAACCCAATATGTGAAACAAAGTATGCAAACCGCTTATACCATGCCCTGGGAGCTTGTTTTAGCCCATATAATGATTTTTTGAGAAGACACACATGATTTGGGTATTTGGAGTCCCTGTACCCCAAAGGTTGGTACATGTATACCGTTTCATTTAGAAGTCCATGGAGAAATGCATTTTTGACATCCAATTGATGAAGCGGCCAACCCTTTGAAAGAGCCAAGCTAAGTATTGTTCGGATACTCACTGGTTTGACTACCAGACTGAATGTCTCACCGCAATCCACTCCAACACGTTGTGTTTTTCCATCACCTACAAGACGAGCTTTGTGCCGCTCAAAAGAACCATCAGAGTTTTCTTTGTGACTAAATATCCACATAGATCGAATTATATTAGCATGAGGTGGACGAGGTACTAATTCCCACGTCCTATTTTTAATAAGAGTATTAAATTCATCGTCCATAGCCATTTTCCAATTTGGGTCATGAAGAGCAGTCATAGGATTACGGAGTAATGGTAATTTTGAGAGTTAAGTGTGTAGGCTATATTTGGTGTTGGGTTGACAATACCGTGTTGTCTTCGGGTAATGGGTCGGCTGACTGAATTTTGGGCCGAGGAGATAGTACTGTTTGGCATGACAGAGGGTGCTGGCCTTGGCCCAAGTCACTGCCCGAAGGTTGGTCCGTGACATTGGGCTGGGAAATCACTAGGGGCCTGGCAGTAGGCAGTGTCGGAGCACTGGGCCTTAGGACTGGAGACCCAGTCTGCTGAAATGAATTATCATGCGGCTGGGCCACTATTTTGGGGCCCAGTTGGCCCACATCGGCATGGTTACCTGAAACAGTGGGTTTGGGATCCGTAAAAAATTGGGTTAAGTACGGGAGTCGACTATCATCAAGAAAATCATAGGTGTGGGGTCTAGACGTGTGTATTTTGGAACATGGGAAATTCATTTCATAAAAAATGACATGACGACTTATAATTATTTTATTTGAAGATAAGTCGTAACATTTGTAACCTCGATGATTTGACGGATATCCCAAGAAAACACACGGAGTAGACCGGGGTTGAAGTTTGGTGATTGTAGTTGATGGAAAAAGAGGATAGCATAAACACTCGAATACCCGTAAATGAGAGTAAAAAGGATCTCGTAGGTAAAGGATTTTAATAGAGCTTGGTAAGAAAAGTTCTTTTGAGGGAGTATGTTTAATAAGTATGTGGCCATTTATAGTGCATGGTGCCAAAACGAGGGGGTAGGGTGGCATGGACAAGGGATGTTCGAACAATATTGTTGATGGTTCGTATTTTGCGTTCCGCCTTCCCATTCTGGGAAGATGTGTGTGGACATGAAAGACGGAAATTCAAACCATTAGTATTGCAAAAATTCCAAAATTGTTTATTATCAAACTCCCTACCATTATCACACTGAATATCTTGAATTCCCGTTGAAATTGGTTTTTGATGAAAGCTCTAAATTTTAGAAAAGTGGAAAACACTTGTGATTTTTGAGATAAGAGATATGTCCACAAAAAATTAGAGTAGTCATCTAACAGTAGCAAATAATATCTATGGCCCGAAGATCTCAAAACAGGGGAAGTCCAGATATCACAGTGAATAATATCAAATGACATAAATGTGCATGAATTAGAGGAAACAAATGACAATTTAACTTGTTTACCAAGCGGACATGAAAGACATTTATTTAACTGTTGAGTACAGGAAATACATTTATTTTGCTTTAGGGAGCTAAAACAGGTGCCCCGGATGACTCAACCTTTCATGCCAAAAAGAAGAGGTTAATCCTGCAAAAGCACATGGTAACTTGGACTGTTGGATAGGTGATGTTATTGGATAGAGCTCGCCTTGGCTATCACATCTCATGATAAGCTTCCCCGTCTGAATATTCTTCACGAAAAATCCAAAAGGGTAAAAAACAACAGACACCCAATTGTCAGTGGTAAACTTTCTAACATATACCAAGTTTTTAATTAATTGTGGAGCATGAAGGACATTTTTTAAGGATAGTGGGGGGGGGGTTGGTGGTGACAAATTAGTAGAACCATAACCCCGAATTGGAATAGAATGACCATTTCCGACAATTATACCATTATTTTTGTCTCAAATTAAAATAGGACGAGAGATTACCTTGGGAGGACGTTATGTGAGACGTCGCTCCGGTGTCCATATACCAATTTGCATCGGGTGGATTAAGTCCAAGAGTGTACATGGCAGACTCAATGTCAGTTGGGTTTGTCATAGTGGAATGGGCCTCATGCCATTGGTTTGTCACTGGCCCAACACCGATTGGGTCGTTATTGTTGCTGCATGAAGCCTGCATAGGCCCAAAACTGCCAGACCCAACATTGTTTGGACCGGCAGTGGCCATTCCAGTGGGGCGGTAATTGGGCCTGGCCCAGTTCCCCATTGGGTAGGGGCATGGTGGCACAACCCATGGCCACTGCCAAGGCCACTGAGCTGGTCCGCCACGGGTCTGTCACTGCTGCTGTCCGTCGGTGGTGTTTCTGCCGGAGTTTCCGCCGCCGCCACCGGAATTCCGGTGGCCTCCATTTTTATTATTTCCGTGATTTCCACCCCGATTTTTAATACCATTCTTTCCTTTTTTGTCCCCGATTTTATTGTGTGGGTTCAAAATTGATAATACCGTCATTCGAAGGGGTAGCCATCATGGTGGAATTAGAGACAGTGGCATCCTTGTTGGCAAATCCTGCCTCTTCAAGTATAAGCATTGAACGTGCTTGATAAAACAAAGGAAGAGGATTGTTTTGTCGGATGAGTGTCCCCACACCGCTATAGGCGTCGGTAAGACCGGCAACCATTTGTAAAACCAAGCGATTGTTGGTAACCGGTGAACCAACATTTTAAAGTTGATCTGACAAGACTTTAACGCGTTGACAATATGCCGACGCATTTGGAAAATCCGCCATATCAATGGTGGAGAATTCTTGTTCTAAAGTAACGACGCGGGAGTTTTTATTGTCTTGAAAAATGTCCCGCAACCAATTCCAAGCCTCATGGCTGTAGAATTAGGTTCCATTATTGTGTGTAACAAATCCGAAGAGATTGTTGCATAAATCCAAGAGAGAACTCTGGCATCAAGAGTTTCCCAAAGGTCTTTGTCATCATCGGTCGTTAACTCCTTTCCTTTCCCATTTTCCGGCGGGATTATATGATTAATAACCCGGTGGGAACGACAATAAATCTTAAAAAGTTCTGCCCAAGTTGCATAGTGGACATTTTCATCTCAAGAGTGATGGAAACATGTGTTTTAATGTTTGAAACGGTAAGGGCTGGATGGAAATTATTCTTGGAGTCAGACATTGTTGATAAACTTGGACCAAAAAAATATGAAGAACAATAATGGAAGTGAAACAAAGACGAACAAGAAAGAACAAAAACACAAAAAAAATCGGCAGGGTGGGGTGGTGTTTGGCCGATTAGAGGGTGTATTTTTAGGGTAGGATCTTTTAGTCTCTTGATACCATGTAAGAATAATATTTTCCTCAATATTCATCTTCCACAAATGTGGTAAATATACAACTATTATAAGCTTAATGAAAGGAGAGTATCATGCTAATCTAATCTCCTAAGTCAATGCTAGGGGATATGATGAAGAGGGTATCATGCTAATCTAATCTCCTAAGTCAATGCTAGAGGATATGATGGAGAGAGTATCATGCTAATCTAATCTCCTAAGTTAATGCTAGAGTATCATCTACCATATACATGAGATGCTACAATCAATAATTAATAATTACAATAATAATTAATAATTATTCTATCAATAATTTATGTCGAGGTGTTTGATTAGTCACGAAATTCAAGAAAATAAAATGAGAACTTTTGGAACGTCGTATTTTAAATACATCATGAGATTTCTATAACTATAAAAGAATGTCACTTAAGGGTAAACTGAATGTTAATAATTAACAGTTATATTATTTTCGATTATAGAAATGTATGTTCTTCTTTAAACAAACTAATACTAATCCTAACAGAGTGATTCAACTGTTAGGACTTGGGCCCATACATATAATATCCACTTTTTCCATCTCCCTCTTACAATTGGGCCTGTGAGGCTGCATTTGAAGCTTTATATGGCCTTTGGTTAGAGAATGACTATGGTTTTGGTGTGATTTTAGGAGAATTGGTTTGGATTTTTTGAAGAAAAAAAATGAGCATGTTTAGATTTAGTTTTGGAAGAATTGAGTATATTAAGAATGTAAAGCTTGAAAAAAAACTCTAGGTCCCTTCTCATTGTTTTAAGCATAGAAAATTGTTCATCCGGATATAATCAACAATAGGGTATAGACTATAATGAACCACTTAATCCGGTTATCAGGATACAGGGGCGAATGTAGTGTAAAGTTATGGGTTCTTCCGAATTCAGTAGCTTTAGCCCATGCCCTGAATGTGCATTTAAAATCTACTGAACAAATATAAGGCAATAATAGATTTCGAACCAATAAATCAAATGGATTGTGGTAAAATTTAGAACTTGAATCCATAAAGCTCAAATGTTGAATCGGCCTCTGTCAAGATTGGCACTAAGATCCATGAAGATGATTTCCAACATTCACCATCAGACTCACCATTTGGTGATTTCAATTGATGATAGAGATATGAGCAAAGCTCCAGTCCCTTCATCGGAAAATTATATCCAGTCCCTTTATCGGAAAATTATAGTGTATATAAAGTCAAATATTACTTCGCCACTCATTGAGGCTTAAGTTGATTGATTCCTAATCAAGTCATGCTGTTTAATATAAGTGAGGAGACTTAACAAGAAAAGTTTAATACTATCTCCATGCTCTTGCTGAATCAAACAATACTGATGAACTATCACTTCATTTAACATCAAACCAAATTAGTGACATTTTCCATCAGAAAGTAAAAAACAAGGTGAGCGATATTTATTTTTCAAAACCTAACTAAACTGACAGTTCTCTTTACAACAGCCTATAATTCCGACTCAAATTCTTACTTGTGAAGTCATTTTCCTGTTTGCTTAGGTGATGGCTAAGGTTAGTCCCAAAATTTAAGCCAAACCGACGAGCTTCTCACTGACTTCCCATACTTTACGCGCTTTCTCTGCATCGCTTGCTTCTTCTGATAACTGGTTCTCGAAAGAAGCCGAATCTTTGTTCCAGCTCCAGTAGACACCTGACTTTGTCAAGCTTGGATCACTCACAACCTGCCATAAGATAAATAAAACAACAGCTTAAGTTAAAATACAAACCAAGAGTTAGATATCGATCGATCAACTATGTCTCAATCCCATGCTAGTCAGCCTTAGCTACAGTTACGAAGTCAAGAATTTCGGGACAGGGCCCGCCATGTCATTTATGGCACTCTTAGAGGGTTGTAGACCTATGTCTTATGGATAGATGTTTTGTATGGCCTTGTCGGCCCATGTTTGTTGTACACTCTTCCATGGTGGCCTTGTCGGCCCTTATATATATATATATATATGCATGTCTTGTTGGAATCGTTAGCAGTATCTAGTTCCTTGATTTCATTCAGATTATGGTTTCAGATGTGATAAGCTCGGGCCAGTAAGGCACCAGCGCTAAAGGTGTTCAAGATTTAATCATCTACTGTTTGAGTCCGTATATAGCCCTATAAAAATGAAAAAATGAATTTTTTTTTGTATAATCTTCATTTCTTCATTGTTATTTCTTGCTTGTAATTAACTAGCCGAAGAAATCTCATACTAGCTACTTCCACTACTGTCACCCCTAAGTATTGCATCGTGAGAGTTCGGCCATTTGAAGAAAAGACATCGGATTATACAAAGTGTCAAGTATCTCGTTCAACAAAAAGACAAAGGAGTATGATTCTTTTATTCCTAATATTCTTCGACTTCTTATTATAAGATAGTGTCGATAAATCTCATAAAAATTACCTAAAGATTCATAGCGAACTTCGACGGGAGTATATGCACAAAAAGTAGTATTTGACCTATATACACAGTACAATTTTCTGATGAATGGTGTTTAACTGAGTACCATTTTGCAGTTGTAGCTCTGCCCTTGCTTAGCTATACGAATCATCTATATTCTTTCAGTTCTATTTAGGCCTAAAACCTATGTTGCTCAGACACTCCAAAAATGTTGCCACTCCCGTGTCGGATCCTCCAAAAATTTACTACTTTTGGAGGATAGCACAAGCACCCGGACGACATTTTTGAAGAGTCCAAGCAACACAGTTGCCAAAACTAAGAGTTAGATAAATGCATCTTTTATCTTTCTAATCAGTACTAGTAACTTGTTATTACCTGAGCAAGTCTTTTTCCAGCTTCAGTCTCAGAGACATATCCCTTTGTAATATACTTCTGGAATGGTGGGAAAAGGATCCTAAACAAGGGGATAAGTTCTCTGAATAGCCCTGTTGTTGCAACGCAGCCAGGGTAAAGAGAAGCAAATGTGATGCCGGTTTCCTCGTGGTATCGATGATGGAATTCTTGCATCGTGAGCATGTTGCAGACCTTGCTGTCTTTGTACGCTTTTGCACCGTCAAATTCCCCACCATCGATCATCGCTGAACTGTTGATACCGTTTAAACCCCCTGCCATACCCCTCAAGTCGCCGAGATTGGCCTTTGGAGGTACATTTCCGGCCAGAGTATTCATGTTCCCTGTCATGCAATTTTAGTCGAGAAAATGTTAAGTCTCCCACAAAAGTCTACGTACAAGAAAGATCCTTAAATATCCATTTGAGGAATACATAATAAAAACCAACTAAAGGCTATGTTGCTCGGACTCTCCAAAACGGATGTTGCGCTCTTGCCAGATCTTCCAAAAATGCACTATTTTCGAAGGATCCAACACACACCCATCGCCATTTTTCAAGAGTCCGAGCAATATAGGTTAAAGGTAGATCGTGTTAGCATCCCTTATTGCATTAAAGCAAGAAGGGAGAAGTTTGCTTTGAGAAAGAAGGGCTTCTATTTAGCTGTGTTGCTCGGACTCTCTAAACATATTGTCGCACCATTGTCAGATCCTCCAAAAATGCACTACTTTTGGAGGATCCGGTGGCATTTTTGAAAAGTCCGAGCAACATAGCTATTTAGATTAGTTCCTTAATAAAGGATAAGGGAAGAAGCAAAGGGCGTAGTAGCTGCGCAAAAGCTGTTTAGCGTAGGAAAGCTTTTGTAATTTCAATTCAATTAGTTTTTATGCATTACCTGTAATTGAACCAACAATAATGAGTCTCTTTGAAGGATAATCAGATTGCTTCAAGTCACCAAGCAACAATCTTGAAAGTAGAAAATGTCCAAGGTGGTTAGTTCCAACACTAAGCTCAAAGCCCTCAGCTGTAAATGAAGGCTCTTTAGCAGTTGGCTGAGACACAGAAGCATTAGCAACCAACACGTCGAGGGCCCGGCCCGATCTCCGAAAGTTATCGACGAATTGTCGGACGCTGTCTAGCGATGCTAAGTCCAAATGCATGATGGTGTAATTCTCCTTAGGCATCCTAACTGATTTTGCTGCTTTTTCAGCTTTTAAAAAGACCCTACATGCCATTTTCCTGTTTCTGATAGTGCGCTGTTGCTAGGCCTAATCCTGATGAGGCTCCAGTGACTATTACACAACCTTTTCTTAGTGTTTTTTTCCCTGATGGAGAGTTGGTGGTTACACCTGGTGAAGCAACCATTGTAGCCCTTATAGCTCCATTGGACAGTCTTCTTTGGCTCTGTAAGAAATCAAATCTCAGTTTAATTCAACTTTTAACATGGAAAATAGTAATACAAAGTCAGACGTCTCTAAATAGTCATCATCTATAACAACATTTCAATATAACATCCAAGTTTTTCTGGAACTGATTTTCATGTTATGTATATTATGTTCTCTATAATAATTTTTAGCTATAGCAACCAAAAAATTTTAATGACAACAACACCGTTATAGAGAGGTTTGACTGCACTCTCTTAATTCCAATATTTATGACACTTTTTTTCCTATGTTGCTCGGATTCTGAGAGAGAAGCTCCAAAGATACTAGAACTCTTCAAAGTTGCACTAGCTTTGCCCTGCAATGTTAACAAAATGAGCAAAAAGAAAGAATCAATATTTGCTTCACATTTCAATTGCAGACTAAAAATACTACTCCTTCTGTTCCGGTTTATATGACCCTATTTCCTTTTTAATCTATTTAACAAAGAACGACACTTTCAAAATTAGAAAAGAATTTAACTTTAAGAAGATTTTACAGTCACACAAATGTTACGACATGTATAAGACAACAAGTTTCAAAAATCTTTCTTTATTTCTTTCTTAAGTTTTATGCTCAGTCAAACAGTTAACATATAATGAAACTAGAAAATAGTAATAGTGCACGCATCTACTTGAAATTCTGGATCCGCTGTACACGCAAAATAATGAAATGGGAAGGAAAGAATCACCTCTTTGGAAATGGAGAAAGTAGAAGGAAGCAGAGCAGCAGCCTGAAGAGCCATGAAGATTGCTGAAGAAAGAAATTGAGGTTGGCCTGAAGTCAGCTGAAGATATTAAAAATAAAGGAGAGTTTGAACTACTGGTACTGGCAAGGTTTGGTCACTTATATATACAAGTGGGAATGATGGCTGTAAAGATTGTGTATTTGTTTTTTTACTGATTGGAGTATCTGGTATCCGGAATTTACTAGTCTGACTAATCCAACTTTGAGTGGGATAAGTCCACTAAGGGAGAAGGCTCCATGCAACAAAGTTTCACTACGAAGACTTAAACACGAGACCTTTAGTTAAAGAACGAGGGATACCAACTGTTCCAACACACCCTTTAGTTGTGACAAAATAATGAGTGTTATTTTGGATATTTTTTGTTTATTCATCTGCCGGAAATCACTGGCCGATTAATTTGGGTTCGAGCTAAGAAGGCCTGCAATGGTGGTAAATGACTAAAGGCTCCCTGGTTAAGTTTTTTACTACCATAACTCGAATCCCAGACCTACAATTAAGAACTAAGAATATGTCATCACAGTGTTGGTTGAGACAAAATAATAAGTGTGATTTTGGATATGAAAGCAAGGGGTAGGATAAGATAGTTTTTGGTGGAAGTATCTGCCACATCAATTCTTAGCCACCAATGAGAATTCAAGGTTTAGATTTCCTCTCATATTTTTGGAACTTTTTGCATAAATGACCAACCATTGGATGGATACAGAAAAAGGATATTTGGCTCCCTGCCCGATGCAATCCACTTCCCATAGGTATGGGTTTTAATGTGAAATATCCATCAAAGACCGAGCACAGCCCAACTCCTATAACTTTGGATAAATTCTTAGGAATTTTTGTTTTAAATCGAGAAATTTTCGAGGGTCACTAACTCACAGTCAAGGGCGGAGCAAGTAAGGCCCGAGGGGTTCATCCGAACCTTTTTCGGCGAAAAATTACACTATATATACAAGATTTAATTTATTTTTTTATATATATATAGTAGAAGTTGAACCCCCTTGGCGTCTTCGTGTGTTACTTATTTATATTTTTTAACCCCTTAATAAAAGTCCTAGCTCTGCCACTACTCACAGTTCAAAACTATTTTATTTGAAGAAGCGTTCGAACCCGTAATATACGCATAACTCACACATCACGTGTTGCACTCTTATCACTGAATTAAAACCTTTGAGCTAATCCCTTATTATTTTTTAGCATTAAGCTCAGGTTGTTTGTCAATATGATGGTCGATCATATAGTTCATTAAGTTTTAAGTACTACTAAATGTTATGTTGAAATAGTTAGTACTTTTTCATCCTTAATCTGAGATTTTGAATTTAAGCTCTTGGAATAGAGTCACCTTTTGTAGAAAGGGCTTTACCTTTCAAAGTGAAACTTTCCCGTGCGAATTCATATTAGACGAACCTAAGTAGATATAGGACACCGGATGGAGAGAAAAAACTTCAATTTAAGTCCCTTTCTTAGAAAAAAACTGTAATGTTTCTTTCCTTTTTTTTCAGGAGTGCTTTTGGAGACAATTTTTCTTGAATTGGATTTTTCAAGATAAAAAGCTAAATGTGTAACCTATACTTCATAAAATTTTCAGTCGATCTTCCATATTATCAAATCCACATCCATTATTTAATGCACTTCAACGATATCCTCTAAATGCTTTAGCCTTAAACAATGAATCCGTTACTATATTTATCAAAGTGAAGTCAATTACAATGTTATACATTCAATTAAATCACTCAAGATGAAATGAATTAGAGAGAAAATTGAATGAAATATGGAAGAATCTCGATCATCCCATCATACCCCTTGATGAAGGAACCGGAAACTATGACATATCAATGTTGAAGAAACCATTATACAGATACATTTTCCGTATCTACTAACAGATTAACTTCAAATACTACAAAATCCATCCACTCTTTAGCTCTACTGGACCTTATAATGCATACAAAGCCTGCTTGAAATTTGAATGAATTATCAAAAACTTTTGTTTCAATTGCAATGAAATTACAAGATTTTCAACTCTACAATTGCTGATTACAGAAAAAACTATTTCTAACAAAGGGTGTACCTTCTTTTTCTCCTTTTCATCATCATACTATCCTCAGATCGTTATAGATCTTTTTCTTCTTTTTTCCCCTACTTTTCCCTTCACAATGCCTAGTCAGGCAAGGTCCTTATCCGAGTCTTTGATACAAAAGAAAGAAAAAATCACTTATATTACAAATCTATCTGTACAAACTTTGACAACACTCCGGAGACTTTCTTTTCCGCCCTCTAAATCCGGATTGGCAAGCCGAAATTTTGGAAAGTTCTGATTTCCCCTCGGTGGCTTGCCGTTACAATGACCAAACCCCAGCAGAACTTTGTTTGAGTTAAGCCACTGGAGAAGTCAATACTAGCATCTGTACTCACTCGAGGACTACAATATTTAGTAGCTAAGAGAAGTTCTTCCTCGGGCCATGTTGCTGAGATTCTATCAAAAAAGTAGTTGGCTGTGGCACTAGATATGGTTCCATGAAGAGGACTGTTACCACAACCAGAAGTCAATGGAGAGCTCTCGTTGCCAATCTCTTCAACAGGTGAAGGTGGATGGTTAGCAGTGGAGACCTCGTCGAGACCAACATGACCACTTTGTTCATCGGAAGATGAAGTTTGATATCTCCAAGTATCCGACATGCCAGGCCAAGGAATGGCCACTGAAACATCTTGAGAATGAAAATGCTCGTAAGACTGTGTAACGGTAACACCTTTATTTCTGCTTGGTCGAGAGTCATTTTCGTGTTTCCAGATGTAGACATGTGAATCCTCACTGGCACAGACTACGTATCTACCATCAGCGGTCATAGAGGCTGAGATTTGCCTACTTGTATTGCGGAAACCTATCATAGTTGATGCTAACTATGAATAGGAAGAATACATGAAAATAAAACTGAAAATTGTGCACAATAGTATAACATGCCTACCATTTCTAAATATCTAATAGTTCCAGGCATACAACCAGTCTATGCAGTGAACAGAGGAAAAAACTATTTAGCAACACAAAGAAAGGAGAAATAGCAAAAAGATCAGACCTCAGGAAAGATAAGTCACACAGTAGAGCAAAAGAGAAAAATGACAGTTTCTTTCCTTCTAACTTCACAATAGCAACTCAAAAACTAATTTTTTTCTTTTGACAAAAAAGAACAATGAAATGACTTTTAAAGACCCCATACCAAATAACTGACTAGACTTACAAAATACCCATATTCTAAGTTGTAAGATAGGCCCAAAAGCTAGCTCATGAGGGGACGATTAGTCCAATTCTCTAACCAATGTGCGACTCTTCCCACTTTAACACCCACCCACACAGCCAAAACCTCAACTGGAGTGAGGACCGGGAGCTCAAAGAGGGACGGACCTGGCTCTGATACCATGTAACATATGACCCTTGACTTGACCCAACCCCAAAAGCTAGCTCATGAGGAGAGGATTGCGCAAGTCCTTACAAGGAGACCACTAGTCCATTACCCAATGAATGTGGAACTCTCCCACTCTAAGATAAGTCGAAAAGGATGCTAACGTTCCCCAACCTTAAAGACAACAAAATAACACTCCAATATATTAATACAACTATTAATACTACTATTATACCCAAGGGTTCCAGACCCCACTTGTGGGATTACACCGGGTATATTGCATTATACCCAACGGTGTGACCTAATGGCCAATGAAGTTAAGCAGAACCATGAGGTCTCAGGTTCGTCTCCCATCGGAGGCAAAAAACCCTAGGTGACTCTTCCCATACACCTGAGCTTTGGTGGCAAAGTTATCACAAGTAGTGGAAATAGCAGGTACAGGTTGGCCCGGATACCACCGTCATAAAGGAGGCCACAACTTATTCCCTTAACCAAGGTGGGAGTTAGCGCCCCCATACGCCCAAGACTGGACAACTGGAGCGTGGATAACACAACTTGGGGTCAACACTGAGAAATTCAAAATTAGGGATTGGTGGGTCTAGCTCTTATACCATGTTAAGCAAATGGACACAGAGTAGAGGCACTTCTTGGTCAGTAGTTGCTACAAGTTCCTAAAGATCTCCACTACATCGTAACAGAATCACAGCTTGTGGCCTTGGAGGCAGATATGGAGGTCCAGGGCACCATACCAAGGTGGCATGTTTTTGTTGGACTGTCACATATGAAGCAGTTCTTACACAACAGTCCTTACAGAGAAGCTATTTGCAGTAGATGTCTACTGTGCAAAAAGAATGAGGAGGATGTGAATCATCTATATTTGCATTGTAGCTTCACAACTCAAATGTGGAATCTGTTTAGCAACATTTTAGAGCTATCAAACAATTACTGCACTGTTAGACTGGTAAGGGTATTGGGAAGGAGAAAAGAAGAGTCTGGGAGACCACTCCTTCTTGCATATGGTGGGTGTTGGAAGAAAAGGAATCAACAACGTTTTGAAAGCAAATATGAAAGTAAACATACATTCAAATATAGATGTATAGCTTTTTTGGCTTATCAATGTAGACTAGAAGATGTTAATACAGCAGATAGGATGTTAGATTTCCTCAGCTTCCTACTGTGATGTAAAGGATCTGAATTGCGTGTAACTTGGCACAAACGTTGTGCTTCAGTTTATAAAATCTTAAAAATAAAGGGACAGCCCGGTGCACTAAGCTCCCGCTATGCGCGGGTCCGAGGAAGGGCTGGACCACAAGGGTCTATTGTACGCAGCCTTACCTTGCATTTCTGCAAGAGGCTGTTTCCACGGCTTGAACTCATGACCTCCTGGTCACATGGCAACAACTTTACCAGTTACTCCAAGGCTCCCCTTCAAAGTTTATAAAATCTTACTTTTCTCAAAAAAAAAATCTGTTGAGAGGCCAACAGCCTCTACAAACCAAAAGCTGGTCCCAGAGCAGACCAATAACATAAAGAAAGGAACTCATTTTGAGTAGCTCACGTGATAAAAATTGAGTCCACCTTTATCATGAAAAAAAAAGGTATTTGTGAAATTAAATGCTAGAAAAGGACAAATAGCCTCCAGCTTAGGTCTATCATATACTAGTGGTCAAGTCGACCAAATTTGAAGCTTTAATTAGTTTTAACAAAGCAATATCAATGCAACCTACAAAGCTTCATATGTTTATATAGAAGTTAATGTACCTTTGAACTTGTGAACAAGATCAGTATCATTAACAACCCAAATTCTCGAGTCTGCAGATGTTATAAGCACTTGTGACATACTCCCTGGCACAAACTGTTCATTAAGAAATATCAGTTACTAATTAATTCACAAGGTGAGACACAAATTTACTTGGATTGCTTTGCTTCATCCATTACAAATGTTGCCCTACTTCCCATTTGGATTGTGCCATTATGTTCAATTTCCTAAAAGGAAAAGTTCATCCTATACTTTTCAATATTTTAGTATGCCACATGTATGTCAGACTCAACTCACTTCTATACTGAGGAAAAGTTCAAATTATTCGAAATTTAAATTCTATCTCAAATATGTTTACCAAATTCTATTTAAATATAATATACGACTTCAACTTTACATCAATAATTAAGCCAAGTAAAATTGGATTACTTATTAAATAGCAAGATCAAAAGCGTACATCTTTTTGCAATGAATGATTACTTTTTGCCGTCTCACTTTCCCTTCTCTCTCTGTGAATTTAGCTCTTAATCAACACCACTAGAAGGTGCATACATCTCTCTGTTTAATCCATTATTTAACATTTTATTTTATTTTATTTAGCTTGAAAAAAACCTTGACAAATTATTTACTTGACCTTCTAGAATATAAAACAGTAAACAATTAAAAGTTACTGTACCTGGAAACCAGTAATTTTCCTTTGGTGAGTCTTCTTCTTCTTATTCTGCAGATTGATTTGAGCTTTTTGCTGCAATTTATTATCTGAAAGCAAAGAAGCATATTAAGTATCAACATGTGAAGAACATAACTTTCCTCTACAGAAGAAAATGGGAATAAGAGAGACAGGAAAGGCACAATAAATCAAACCTGATATGTTGTACGAATGACAGCTCCCCTTGTATGACCCAACAAGTGCCCCCTTGAAAAAGAAGAAACAAAACCGCATTAGAAACTTAACTGTGAAATATGCAGATCCAGGATATTTGGTTTTCACCTCTCAATAGGATTGGCACAACATCAGAGCGAACCCTGTGTTTAGCACTCTCACCTGACCATCTGGTGTGTAGCAAGCAGCAGTGACCATCTCATGCAGATCATTCCAATCAACAACTATCCGCTCAGGAATGCTCCATATGCGAACCTTAGAATCTAGGGAGCCACTGATGAAGTATCTATCATCAACAGGGTTAAACTGGATGCAGGTTACTGAATCAAGGCAAGGAAATCAAGAAAACAGTGTGATAATCCAATTAGTGAAAAAGTTCCAATCCATGTATTCATCTATAATCTATCAACGCACCCAAATAGAAGTGGATTGATAACCATGAGGTCTCCGGTTCAAATCCCAGCGGAGGCAAAAATACTACTCCCTCCGTTTCCATTTGTTTGTCTTAGGTTGACTTGGCACAAAGTTTAAGAAAATAAAGAAGACTTTTGAATCTTGTGGTCTTAAATTAAAGATGTGGGAAATGTACCAAAATGCCCTTTGAATCTTGTGGTCTTATATATGCCATATAGGATGTTGTGTGTAAAGAGTTGATAAAAATAAAAAGTGGCATTCTTTTTTAAACAGACTAAAGAGGAAAGTAAGACAAACAAATAGAAAAGAAGGGAGTAGGTGATTTCTTCCAAGTGGGTGGATAGGTTATCTAGTACCTGTACTGGTGTTGAGGTAGCAGGTACCCATGGAATTAGTCAAGGTGTGGGCAAGCTGGCTCAGACACCACGGAATTCATCTATTAACAAACTAATTTCTATGTCATACACTATATCGTTCTTCCTGTCCACAGAATCTTACGACTGAAGCTAAGAAATATTGAACTCTAAAACTGGGTGAACAGATAAGATCAGGTACACAAACCATAATCACTGTGCGAGAAGATCTTCAAACAAGATTTGCTAGACAGTTCCCAAAGCCGCACTGTCTTGTCCATTGATGATGAGAGCAATTGCTGGTGAAGAAAAGTGGGAGGAAGACACAGATGTTAACGAGATTTTCCCAGGAAAATTTCTCAAAAAAACAGTGCTTGCGTATTTAATAGAGGAACTTATTGGGCATCTGGAACAAACTTCTGAAGAGCTATTAAAATAAAAAATTTTAGGGGTTACCACTAGTCAGTTTCTTGTTTTCCTCAAAATTTTATTAGAGAAAAGCACCCAGCGACTGCTATGGATGAGTAGTAGTACACTAACTGCATGTAAAAAGAAACTAGGGAAATTAACCATATCCTATCGACTTCCTGTACATTTTCATTTTTACATCAAAAGGCTCAAAGAGCTAAACATCTATGCTTTAAGGTACAATTTTTTTCCCTTTTGCCTTCAAGAAATCCATAATTTCTTTCCGTCTACACAATCCACCACATAGCCGCTAGTATAGTGCTCCACAACTTTTTGATGCCTTTTTGTAGTCCTCTTGTATTCCAACAATGTAGTAGGTCTTTCGGAGATTCTGGCATGCACCATTTAACTTCAAGCAAATTCAAAAACATGAACCACATCTATTTGGTGATTCTACAGTGGATGACTAAGTAATCGATTCACATCTTCATAATCTTTTTTACACATTACACGTCTGTTGCTAGAGACATATCTCTTCTTTGAATAGTGTGTTAGGTCAAGCAAGCCTCTCTGGCCACTAGCCATGAAAACACTCTACCTTGTAAAGTAGTTTGTTTCTCCATATTAATTTCCATGGCCATACTTGTTCTTATTGTCTACTTTTGAGACAATACTTTATACCCATACTACTTAGAAAATCTCATCCTTACTTTCCTTCCATACTATCCTATCTGGTATTGGCTGCTGCCTTCGGAAGCTATCTATTATCTGCATAAAGCTGTTCATCTCCTCCATTTCTTTTTCTTATATATATACCCGTGGTTTTCAAGTCAGCTTGCACGCACCTCAACTAATTCCACGGGATACCTGCCACCTCTAAACAACAAGTACCAAGTAACTATGTCCACCAAGGTTAGGACAGATGGGAAGAAATCACCTAGTGTTTTTGGTCTTTGCGATTTGAACTTGAGTCTTCATGGTTCTCAACCCACTTCATTGACCATTAGGCCACACCCTTGGGTACTCTTGGACCATAAAACTGCATCCGGAAAATACATTAGAAACCAAGAATGGCATAGAAGCTGGTGATTTTGTTGTAACAACTTAAATCTGCCAGATTATAATGAACAATCCAGCTAAAAGCTGCATCAGTCTTCTTTTTTCTAATTCTTCCTCTCCTACCAGCCTCGAACTTTTGACCTAAGGTGTGGAAAGGAATCCCCATTCGTGGGATTACATTGGGTATGTTGTTGTTGTTAAGTCTATAAGCTGCATCAGTCTTAGGCAACAGAAAAGAACAAGACTCCAGAAGCATGAAACAGCCATTTGAAATTAAGAATCCGCTATCATCATCAGACCCTATATTCTGGGACTTGTACTGCACCACTTGTTCCAGCAATAACACATAAAACACATTAACAGGGGGAAAACTGGCATAGTGTTAAGGACAACCAGACTGTAGGGTAATGCTAATCTCAATTCTTCTAGAATCTTTAGTACGGATTTTTTTTTATCTAGTATAAGCAATTTATTGGAAAAACTCCTGTGTACAAGCACTATAAAAAGGTCGAGAGCCTACACAAAATATGGTTCTCTACAAATGACGCACTCATGTAGAAACTTTAGTATCTATAAGGAACTGTGATATATCATTCATAATCCAACAAAACTAGGAGCACTTTTTTCCGAACCAGAAGGGCTCGATCGCACAGCCAACTTACTTGCCACCCAGCTTAGATGACAGCTCCAGAAAAATAGAGTGGTACAAATGTCAGGCTCGGCATCCTCTCATGTTACAAAAGATTATATATTTCATCAATTCATTTCCTTGCTGTATACTCGCTTAAAAAAGTAATTCTATGATATCGTGCTCCCATAAATCATAAAAGTACCAATCTTCACCTACCCTCAGCATTCTTTACAGAAACGCAAGGATTGATGCATAGCTACTGGGCTCACCATAACAATGAAATCTATTATTCCTCTATTCTAATTTATGTGAAGGTGTTTTACTGAGCATGGAGTTTAAGAATGAAAAACTTGTGGTCTAAAACAGCTTATCGGAAACAGCTTCGCTACCTTCACAAGATAGGGGTAAGGTTTGCGTACGCTCTACCATTTTCAGACTCCACTTGTGGGATTACACTGGGTTATTGACTTTTCCTTATTTTGACTTTTCTTCTTATTTAATAATCTTATTTATCCTTTACCCTACCTTTTTTATAATAACTCTATCTTGTATCCTACTTTTCTTTATAATATTGTAAGTTTATTCTTCTGATTGTTGATGTGTAGCATTATGTAACGACGAGAAATAATACAATCTATCCAAATGTTGCATCATCAAAACAATACAATATAATCGATACATTATGAAATTATGTGAAACAACCATCCAAACAAGCTTAAATTTAAGAAGGATAAAATTAGAATACCAGCTCAAGCAATTAGATATTAAGATAAAAATTAAGAATTCCAGCTAACCTGAGACTTGGACCACGAGAGGTCAAGCACATCATCCAAATGGCCCTCAAATGAACAAACGGGCTTCTCTGAAAGTGCAAAAACTGTATCTGGCACCAAAATATGGTCAAAGCCCGTTGATTTTTGACTTATAGATGACCTTCCTCTTCTTTTCTTCTCCAAGTGGTCATCAAAATTTGGTGACATAGTAGTAGCTGGCTCTGGAGAAGCATTTGCCGATAACAATAGATTCAAATTCCCATCTTCCGGTTTATCCAGCAATAGATCACCTTTTCTCTCCGATGACATAACCTCCCAAACATGTATTACACGGTCCTCACCGGCACTAGCAAGATATTTTCTGTCCAAACTAAATTGTATAGTCCAAATAGACCCATTGTGTGCCTGTATCTCTTGACTCTTGTAAAGCCCCGTAAGTTCTTTACTCGACTTTCCATATTGTCGAACCCGAACTCTTTCAGGTCCGTTAAGTGAAACATCCTGACTATCATCCGTAGCCGAGCTTGACCTTCTACCACCCTTCTTGGAAGACGTGTCCCTCTCATCACTACTCCGCCTCTCCTTATGACGACTAGCCACATTTCTAATGCTCTTCAACCAACTTCCCCTCTTCTTACTCTTAAGCCTGGCCCCATCATTCGTATTGTTACAATCCAAATTATTGTTATCATTCCCGTCTTCCACATCCTGTCTTCTCATTAATTCCTGAACTATTGGTGAAGTTCCAACACACATATCGAATTCTTCTATAGTCAACTGTTTTCCAGTACTAACTTCCTTAAGTTTGCTCCACATCTCGTCTTCCCTCACTTCATTAACCACAAACTCCTTCCCGTTATCAAGATTCTTTATCGTACACACGCTCTCTTCAATTTCAACATCTCTACTCGATTCCAACAAATCATCCTCTACCTCACCATTTTCCACCACCGGCAACAAATTACAACTCTCATTGTGTAATTGATCATCAATGAGACCTTGACTCGGGTTTTCGTTATTATTTACAACTATACAGTTACTAGCATTGGCTACATTGACGGATACTGATGATGACGGGGAAATAGAATTAACACAAAGAATTTGGTCACTTTCATGAACTGAAGAACAACAATAACAAGAAACACTACACATATTATCATTACAATTAGATAATAATAAACCCTCACCACCAGAAGGAGCTTGACACTTCAAATGAATCCGGGTCGGGTCACGGGTGAGACCCATTTGACGAAAGAGACGGAGCCGGCGTTCTTGAATAGAGGAAGGTTCAGAGATCCACAAATCATAGTTATTCGAAACTCCCATGGTGTCCCAAATGGCATAATTGCAAAGAGTAGGATCTCTACTATCCTTTTGGTCTTTTTCGTCTTCGTCTTCGGATGAGGATGAGGATGAGGAGGAGCAACAAGTGTTGTTTGAAGAGAGTAAACGATCGAGAGAATCGTGAAAATACACATTGTGATCGTCTTCTTGTTCTTCGATTGTTTTGCTCATTATTTTCCTTCACATGAAAATGCTACCAATCACCTCAACACTCTTCAAGAGTAGTGAGATCCAGCTCTTAAATGGTTGAATATTTAACACCCACTTCAGTGAAATTTGTGGGGTGTGAGAAGGAACAATATCAGTGGGGGAGAGGGGATAGCTTTGGGAACTCCGGTTTTAATGAGACAGTACTCTGTGTTGTGTTGAAGGAAGTGAAGAAGAAAACAAAAGATGTTCCATTGAAATGGGGGAGTTGAAAAATCTATGACTTTTAAGTCAATAAGTAATGTTATACTTATAACTACTAATTACTCCCTCCGGATAAAAAATAGTGTCTACTTAACTCTCTCTTTTTTTGGGTTAAAAGGAATATCTATTTATCAAGAAAGAATTAATTTTATTTTTTTAAATTTATTCCTATTAAATATTATGTGATCGAATTTCAATAACTATTTAATTAGGGACAATTTAGTTAAATTATCTATTTTTATCTAGGAGTTAGCAGTTTTTAAAGCTTAGCATTTTCTTAAAGGGTGTACAAATGACTAATATATATTTTTTTATCGAAAGAGAGTACTAAATTTGGAGTATTACTTTTTTTCATCTCTAGTTAAGCAAGAATCGTCGTATCATATCCTTTGATGATTTTTCAAGTAGCATTATTCTTTTAATTCAATATAATAAATTTTCAAAGTCCAAAGAGATATTAGTAAATATCTTTTTCCAAAGTGATACTTCTTTCAAATGATGACTTTTTCAAATTTCAACATTGAATTATTTCGACTTTTAAAAGAATATTTGGAGAAAGTGAAAGGATATATAATCAAATGATTAACTTTCTTAGGAAGTATGACGCACCTCAAAAACTTAAATGTATTTTGGACGGGAAAGGATACTATGTGTGTTTGGTCAAAATATTCTTAGATGATAATATTAGTTAATTTAATAGTACTATTTTGATTAAGCTTTTGAGTATTAAAAATTGATGATACATTAAAATACGAGTTGAAGTAGTGATATTAAGTTGAATACAATATTGACTTTAGAGATATAGTAGTTTGGAGGAGATAAAATTACTTCAAAGACAGAATCGAAATGAGGTGATTTAAAGGAAAATAACTTGCGTACAAAAGTGAGATAAATTATTTTCTCGCTTTTGATAGAAAATATTTTGGAACAACCAAATATAAGAACAATAAAAGTCCTCCATTCAAACACACTAAGGACATGTTTGGTATTGAGGAAAATGGTCTAAATACGTGTAACATTTTAAAAATATTTTTTCTAGAGAAATAAATTTTTTAAAGATCAGAAAAATGACTTCCTTGATGGGTTAGAGAAATCAAGTCTCATGAATGGCATTTTAAGCTCATTGTTGTGATGTAAGTCTATTATTCCTTGCATAATATTTGCGCTTATCCACTCACTGTAAACGATACTAAGGGTCTCCATCCTCCAACGCCCCCAATCGGCCCGTCACTCCAACCCTCAACCCCCGCTCTTCAACCCATAATATTTTCCTAGATTACATATAAATGTTTTTAGGACGATATATTTTTATGTACTTATCAAAAATATTTTCCTATATACCAAACACACCTAAATGTATACTTTAAAATGTATATACATCACAAGTTAAGAATACCAACCAAAATTATTTTATATTTAGGCTACCTAAGCTTTTAGTGAGCGAAATTATCCAATATATTTACTGATGGATCAGAAAGTAATAGATATTCGATGAAATAGTAAAGATGCTGACAATCTAACTCGATCAATACGCTATTCAAAAAAGTTAAAGACACCAACTAGCTTTGTATCCGTTACCAACATTTATGAAGTGTTGAATTTAATATTTTAAGTCACTAACTAATGGTGCATTCACTATTCGTAAAAGCCATTTGGTGATCTATAAGGGAAAGCAGACACTGTCGTGTTGTGAGTTGTGGCTGTTTTAGAAGAAATGCAAAAATAATAAATTAGTATTGGAGGAATAAGTGAAATTTAATAATGGAAATTAATTTTTCGAATAGCCAATGGACAACTTATTGCTTTTAATGGGTGTGGCACGGAGGAGTAACATTAAATTGATAAATTATCTAATAAAAAAATCATACTGCTATAATTTTGGACGACTAACACCCTTTAGTGAGTCATAGATGATAGAAGTATATTACTCCCTCCGTTTCAAAAAATGTTTCCATTTAATCTTTTTATTTTGGTTTTAAAAATGTGTTCAATTATCAAATATGACGGATCGGTGAATTATTGGGCTGAGCGGATATCTTTGTACCTAGACAACAAAAAACTAGGACATCCCCTTCTTTTCTTTTGATTTATGCTGCATCATTTTTTTCAAATTTACTATTAATAAGTGCTAAGTGATCAAATTTCAATACCTATTTAATGAGGGATAGTTTAGTCAAATTATCTATTTTTATCTAAGAATTAGCATTTTCTTAAGAGTGTACAAATGACTAAGTGAATATTCTTTTATAATCGAAGGAAATAGTAATTTTGAGTTGTGAGCATGGCATTGCTTTCATTATGGGGTGATTTACCCCCTAATATGAGACTTTCATCACGAATCCTATCAGGCCACAATAGTAAATATTTTCCCGGAAAGTATTATGATGGACAATGTTTCCTTTCTGATAACTAAACACCACAAAAATGACTTTCTCACGGAAAATATTTCACTGAAAAATAACGTCTGTCATATCAATCCACACTTAAATATATATGTGTGTGTTTAAATTCTATGAATTGATGATTTAAAAGATATTCACACAATTAGGTCATTAAAACGGTAATTACAAAACATGTACTCCTATAATCTATTTAATACCATTGATTGGTAACTTAACATAAATAGTAAATAACATGTTAAATATATAAAATTACACTGTCGATATATGTAATTTATATTTATATAGTAGTACTATTTTACATTCATTTAATTACTTGGGGTTTGAAGGTAGGAAACAGGATATGGGGAAAAGGCCTATATGTTAAACATGACTTTCAACTTTACCAAGAGTGGACAGATTGTATAGAACCCCAAATTTCAACCTTACCACATGGTGGCCCACAGCCCATCACTGTTAAAATTTGATTGTGACATAAGTTTCCCCTCTCAAGTCTCTTGCTTTTGGGGATCATCTAGCAACCCTTTTGGGTAAGAATTCAACTAAAGTAAATATTTTTTATATTAAGTATAAAAATATGTATAAAAATACACTAAAACACTACTTTCTTTGTTTCTAAAATATTTATCTGATTTTGACTTGACACGGAGTTTAAGAAAATAAAAAATAAATTGAATCTTGAGGTTGTTAACTAAATATATGTAGAATGTACTAAAATATCTTCTAATCTTGTGGTCCTAAATGTAGAATTGTATTAATCTCTCTTGAAAAACCATTCTCATTAATACAATATATATAGTGTGTACAATGTGGAATCCTAATACAAAAGGGATCCTATAATTACCATAATTTTACAACACTAATAATTATAAAATATATGGTGAATATTCTACTAATATTCACTAATACACCCCCTCAGTCGGAGCGGGAAGAGGCCAGACGCTTAGATTGGATCTGAAGTCGAGGAATAGCCGTCTAGATAGTCCTTTAGTGAATATATATATATATATATGTATACTGATATGAAGAGGGCACATGCAATACCTTGACATGCCGATAGCAACCTTCTCACGAACAAAATGTATATCCATCTCAATGTGTTTGGTTCGCTGTTGCCGAACCAGATTGTGAGATAAATAACAACATATATGTTATCACAATAGACTATAGACGTCTTACACAAAGGACACTGAAGCTCTAAAAGTAGATTTCGGTGCCAACATATCTCAGCAACAACATTGGCAACGCCTCTGTACTCTGCTTCTACACTCGAACGGTATAGTGTGTCATGTCTCCTGGCAGACCATGAAACTATATTATCCCCTAAGAATACACAATAGCCGGATGAGGAGCGTCGCGTGCCTGGACAACCTGCCCAATCTGCATCCATATATGATAGTAACCTGGTAGGTGCAGAGGGGTATATATGTAATCCATGATCAAGTGTGCCCTCAATGTATCGGATGATACGCTTAAGGGAAGTAAAATGAGGCTCCTTGGGGGCATGCATAAACATACACACCTGCTGAACAACATAAGTAATATCAGGTCTGGTGAAGGTGAGCAACTGTAGTGCACCTGCAAGACTCCAGTAAAGTGTGGGATCGGACACCGGATTACCATCAACATCACTAAGCTTTGATTTAGTGTCAACTAGAGTGGACATAATCTTGTAGTTTGTCATTTTAGCCATGTGTACTATCTCTTCTGCATACTTACGCTGACATAGAAACATAGAGTCTGCAGATCTAGTCATTGATATCCCCAAAAAATAACTCAGCTTTCCCAGGTCGGTCATGGCAAATTCGGTTTTAAGCAATGCAATTATCTCATTTTTCAACAAATCAGATGAGGCAGTAAGCACAATGTCATCCACATATAACAATAAATAAGTGATGTTGTTACCTCGATGAAAAATGAAGAGAGAATTATCACACTTGCTACATACAAACCAATATGCATAAGATACCGTGTAAAACGATCATACCATGCTCCAGGGACCTGTTTCAAACCATAAAGTGACTTACGGAGACGATATGCATACTGAAGGATTGTTGGATGAACAAAACCAGGCGGTTGGTGCATGTAAACAATTTCTTTTAAATCCCCATGTAAGAACGCGCTTTTCACATCAAGCTGATGAATGAGCCAATGCTTACCCATAGCAATACTCAGAACGGTGAGAATAGTAGCCGGTTTAACAACCGGACTGAATATCTCACCACAATCAATACCCTCTTACCGATTAGTGCCATTAGCCACAAGTCTCGCCTTATATCTCTCTAGGTCACCACTGTCTCTGAATTTGTGACGAAAAGCCATTTGCATCGGATCACATTCACCCCCTCCGGTCTAGGAACCAAATCCCAAGTATGTTGTTTCGTTAAAGCATTAAATTCATCACATATGACCGCATTCTAATTAGGGTCTTGTTTGGCTAATTTTGGGTTCTTATGAATTGGGGATATGGTTTAGGTAGATAGGTTGAAGGTTCTGTGATAGGGCGAGAAAGTTTTGGGGCCAGGAACTATGTTGGGTCGGGGTGGCATGTACATTGGTTGGGTGAGGGTGTCCGATTGGACTGCTAATGGCCGGTGGTGACGCTATTGGGTTTACCAGGGGAGAATGCCAGTGGGGAGGAGATGAGACATCGGGATGGGAAAGAGAGGCGGTGGCCAATCTTCATACTTGCTTCTTTTTCCCCATTTCCTCTAATCTGTTTTCTTTGGTGAGAGCAACATTTTAGCTGATATATGCATGGAGTTTTCACTTATTTCGTTTGCCTATGTTGACATAGTCTGACCGCCTTCTTTGAGCTAAAGGATTTGAGTTGAGCAATTCGACAGACAGAGCAAGAGTTTACTTGAAATGGAATATTTGGCCCCCAATGCATTGAGAGTGATGATGTAGATGAAGAAAACTGCAAGGGATTGGAAAATAACGACACTAAGACGACCCATAATAACATGTCAAAATTAGAGATTTTTTTAGGTGTCAAGTGCATGACTGACACATAGTGACATGTCAAAGCATTTTAAATCCCTTTTTATATTTTCTAACCCACAACCCATTTTATTTTTCCTCGCCCGAAACAATATCAATCCACCACAATAAATTCAGACCAACCCCTCACCCGAAATCAGCCCAAAATCGGCCAGCCCCAACCCACAAAGAATCAGGCCCAACCGGCCACCGTCGGCCCAAACCCATTTTAGCCCAATCCCTTTATTCCCCCTAAAACCCAAAATCTAAACAAAAATCCTAAAACTTTTTCCCTCTCTTTCACCTCATCAGCCGCGTCGCCCATACCCCACACCCCCGAAAACCCGCCGACCACCCACCTCACCTGACACCACCTACGCCGGTCACCAACCCCTGACACCACCCATATCCTATTCCCCCAAAATCCGCAACCTATCCCCTAAAATACGCTCCAAAAAATCAGTCTTTTACCCTCTATTTTGAATTCAAAACTCGAACGCTATGGGGGAGAATCGATCTGTAAAATCTCCATTTGTTCTTCATTTTAGGTGGAGTGGAAAAACAACAAATCGAGGTCGGTTTTTTTAGAGGTTCGAAGTCTGTTTTTGGGTTCGAAAAATAGGTCACGAAAATTAAAAAAATCAAAGAAAATAAGTCCGAAAATCAGAAAAGAAAAGGGTCACTTGTTCCTAATTTTTATTAGAAATACTCCTTTTCGATTCCTAAGAAAATACATTTTTTAGTTCTTAATTTCCAATCCGAAAATACTCACTTTTTAGTTCATAGGTTTCAAATTTGAAATTCCTTTCTTTTCTTCGCATTCCGGGTTGGGTCAAAACAACAAGCTGGGTCTATTTCGAGTCAGAATTCGAAATCCTAAATCCACTCTAAAAATCGCAAAATCAACATTCCAAAAAATCGCAAAATCAGCATTTTCAAATAACTTCTCCCAGAAGGGTTGACGATTCGAAACATGCCTCGGTTCGCTGCCCGGAGAAGGGTCGTCAGTTCGTTGGAAAGAAAGTAAATGACTTTCTTGAGGGATTGAAGATCAAGAAGATAGTATAGACCCCGTATAACCCGAGTGAAAATGGGCAAGTAGAGTCAACAAATAAAATAATCATTCAAAATTTAAGGAAGAGACTAAAAGAGTCGAAAGGCAAGTAGAGAGAAATTCTACCAGAGGTGTTGTGGGTATATAGAACGACGCCAAAGTCTAGCATCGGGAGACACCGTTCTCTTTGGTTTACGGTTCAAAAGCACTAATTCTGATTGAAGTTGGCGAGCGGAGCTTAAGATTCAGCGTTGCAACCGAAGAATCAAACAATAAAGCTATATCTATCAAACTTGATTTAACGGATGAACACCGTGAGTTAGCATTGATATAATTAGTGGCTCAAAAGTGAAAGATGAGAAGATATTACAATCGAAGGATAACCTTAGACACTTTCAAGTAGGGGACTTGGTTCTACGAAAAGTAACACTCAACACCAAAAATCCCAGCGAATAGAAATTGGGCCCGAATTGGGAAGGTCCCTACAAAGTGTCAGGAATAACCGGTAATGGCTCATATAAGTTGGAAGCCGAAGATGGTCAAAAGTTGCCAAACAACTGGTTGCACACTTGAAGCGGTATTACTGCTAAGGTATGTGATCGATTAATTTTTTAAACTTTATTTGTGTCGATATTGCTAACTTTTGCAGGAACAAAGACTGAATAATCATTCAGATACTGGAAAGTTAGAATTAGGTCTGAAAACACGTGTTGCACTCTTTTTCCCTTAGCATAGGTTTTATCCTGAAAAAGGTTTTTCTGGTAAGGTTTTTAATGAGGCAACAATGTAAAGCGTGTTACTAAGTAGTTGAAGACCGGAGTTGAAGATCGGACAAACACTAGGGACATATGACTACCCGGTAATGAAGAGCAAATAATGTTTGAATTCTCATGCTTTGAATACAAACACTAGGGACTTCCATACCCTAGGTAAATAAGTTTGGAATGAAGAAATTCGAAGTTATGAAGAAAGTCAAAGTTTTTTAAAGTTTTTTAGGATTATTGTAAGGGTTAAAAGATTGAATAAATCTTGCTCAAGTAGTGTTAATGTTATGACAAATCAGGTAAAGGCAAAAAAAAATGAATGAATTGTGCACAATTGTTTGACCGAAGCAAAGTCTGAATGAAACTGTAGTTTATCCAAAATTTGCCTCGAAAACTTATCTACATATGCTTGTCTCCGAACAATTGGTAAAATTATTAGGCTTACAAGCTTACAAATTTGTTAAAGTTCTTAACTGGGGACTGTCATCATAAAAGCATCCGGAGCAAAAAATAAGTAATGTTCCAAAAGCATGCTTCTAAGGCACCAGATCAAATGAATTTAGCCTATTCTTAAGACACTTGAATTGTCTGAAAGTTGGAATAAATGAAGCTCCAACATTCATGCCCGAAATGAATGAGAGACGTCTTATTCATAAGCATAAGAATAAGGTTCTTATATTTAGTCATTAAATGACATAAAACCGGAAGCAATTGCCCGGCAAGAAGCAAACCAAAGTGAAGGTTTGTAATTAAAAATTGTTTAAGTTATTTTTAAGACCGATTTTTTTTTCATCTGGCTCGACACAAACTAAGTGATGATTTATTTAAGTAAAACTCCGAAATCGGAGGCAACTAGCCTGAATTGGGTTAAAATTTTATTTAGCTAAGTTATTAAAAAACAAGAAAGAAATAACAGATGCTAAGAGTTAGAAAGAAATTATGATTAAGTCAAAAAAGATATTCATTTCATAAACAAGGCCAGAAAATGGCTAGAGCAAAATATGCGAAAAAATAAAATACAAAGGCATGTAAACCTGAAGTTTAGTCGGACTCAGATTCGGAGTCCTCAAGGTCATCTTCGGAACTATGGCCATTCAACTTGCGGTAGGCTTTGAGCTCGAGGTCCTTTGCCTCAGCATCTTGTCATCAATCTCCGAGATCCCATCTCGAGCCTATTCCAAAGTATACATCCGGACACTCCAAGTTATGTACTCAGTACTTAGCACTGTCCAGGATATCTCAGCCTCCACATCAGCTCGAGCTTGGTATCTTTCGGCCAAGGCTTGGTTAAGTTGGGCTAAAATCTCCACATTCCTTTGGTTAGAGGCCTCGAGCTCATTTCTCAACCCTTCGTTGGTTTGGTTTTGTTGGTTGCCTTGATCTTGAGCCGCCGTCAATGCAGCTTGTTCAATAGCTCTCCCCGTTTTTATCTCTACAAGCTCGATGTCGAGGCGATCGATCTCGGTATTGAGGAAGTCTTCATTTTTCATGAGATAGTGCTGGACCTCATCTTGATCCTCGAGCTTTTGGGTGAGGACCTGAACATCATTGTAAAGATCATCATTTTCTTTGTCTAATGTTTTGTTTTCCTCGTTGACAAGATCGAGGTTGTTTATTGCCAGAGATAGTCACCTTTAACCAGATCCAAGTTAGCTCGAATGATGGGCATGTCACCAGCCTACTACAATTGGGCATCTCTTTGCTGGAGGATTCCTTTGAGATGTCGAATCACTTTTTCTTGGGCGTCAAGTTTCCCCCTAAGGTCTTCATTCTCCCCCATACATCGAAAGAAGCCTTCACTGACTAGAACAAATGACTGGAAAAATATGAGCTGGACCGAAGTTAGAATATTAAAGAAGAAAGACAAATATATAGCTTGAAGTAAGCAAAAGAGATACATACCCGATTCGATACATGCATGCCTTCGTTAAAGAGGCATTGCCACGAGACATTTTTCATATTTTCCTTATCAGACTCTGAGATCAGAGGCCTAAAGTATCTCGCAACCCCGACTGGTCGAGACAGGAAGTTCGTCTCCTCGGGGAAGAAGAGAGTGACAGTTCTTACTCTCATCGGATCCTCACTCAGGGCCCGAAAGAAACTCACGAGTTTGGATTGGGAGCTAGCATGGTTCTTTGGAGTTCGGGATGATTTGGAGAATTTTCTAGGGAATGGTTAAATGAGCAAATCTGGAGGTGTTCGCCCGTGGCTCCGGGTTTGCAGAGGTTTTAGCTTCACTAAAGAGGTAGTCAAAATCTTCTTGCCCAAAATATTGGGTCGGTTGTGTTGATGGATGAGGAGTTAAAGTTCTTACTTTTTTAGCCAACGGCTCCTCATCCGTAGCTTCATTGTCATCCTCGATGATGACGGGAACTAGCTTGGTGGCCGGTGGCAGAAATTGATGCGGCATCGGATGATGGCACAACCGCTTCAACAGTACTATTTTCTTCAACTCTGGTAGAAATGTCTCCTACCATAATAGTGGTATTCTTTCTCACCCAAACATCTTTTGGAGAGATGCCGATGTCTTGAGCTCTGGAAGGGTCACCTGCTTCTGAAGCTCTTTTCTTTTTTGAAGCGACCGAGGGTGACTTCATAGGCTTTGAGAATTTAGATTTGATGGGTTTCTTTTTCTTTGGCACCTCAGCGATACGGAGGGCAGATGCAGGCAGATCAAGTACCAAATTGAGGACAGTAGGAGCAGCCGAATGGTTGGTACTTGGGGTCGAAGTACCCTTCGGTAAACCTGGATGTTTAAAAAGAAGAAGAACTGTAAATATGAACGAGAGGTAAGGTTCGGTATATACTAACCGTGGTTTTGGTCAACCCATCAATTTTTGGAGAGCACTTTCCATGTCCACTCTCTATGCGGATAAGTGCTAATAATTTTCTCGACCCATGTGTGGAGGTTGTCAACATGAGTCTAAATCCGACTGATGGCTAAAATCGGAGGCAGGTTACAACCCTCCAAACAGATGGACCATTTTGTGCAAGACATAAATTGTAGGTCCTGCACATCTCGAGGATCACGTTGTCGATTGGAGAGACAAGATTGAAGGTGAAGGGGTAGGTGTATACATAGTAGTATTCGGATGTGAAAGTGGTAATATCTTCGTCCGGGCCGAGTACAACAATCTCGGAGAGATCGGTCCAACACAGTCATTTTAGACTGTGTCGAGGTCGGAGGCACTGATAGAGGATAGCCAGTTTTTAGCCTCTTCTCATCGGTCAGATTTCTTATAGGCAATATGAATGGAGAATTTGTTGTCAAAATTAAAAGAGGATGGGAGCATGTCGAAGGCCCTGGGCTCAATGGCAGCCTGAGCCTCAGGAGATTCACCGACGTCGACGACATCATCGGTGGCCGCGGCAGAGGTGAAGGAGCCGGAGAAGAATTTCTTGAAGAAGAACGGGAAGTTTGGGACATCGTGATGAAGATATGAAGACATAAAGATAAGGAGAAATGAAGATTTGAAGGTTGAATGTTCGGTGGATTGAAGGAAATTTGGCAGAGAGTAAAAATTGTGAAAGAAAAAGAATTGGGGTTTATAGGGGCGACGGTTCAATCAGAGGTTGACACGTGTCCGAAGTTGCAGAGAATGAGGTGTAATTATTATTATTATTATTGTTGTTGTTATGTATGATCTAAAGCAAAATTATCGAGTTTGAACAAAATCCATAACATTAACCCCTGCGAAACATGCTCTTAATTGTCTTAATTTACCTATTACGTGCAAGGCAAATTTGGTGTAATGATTATGGTTCACGTGAACCTTATAGATCATATATTTGCATTTAAAATTTCTTTAAACGTATAAATATATTTAACTTGAAACTGAGACTGTTAATTCAATTATTATTATATATCAACTTGAAATTATATTAGAAATCTAAATTTAAAGTTCTGATTCTGCCACTAATAACGCATTGCACTTCTTTTTCCCTTCAGCAACTAGAATAAACTATAAAGAAGAAAAAGGTACGGATGGCTGTTAAGTATTATAGTACTCTTTTATTTCAATCTCACATTTTTTTAGTTTAATAATTGAAACATCCAACAAATTTAGCTAGGCAGCCAGCATATATGCAGAGATGAATGAAGGTTGAAATTAAAGTAGATATTAATGAGGAAACATAAGCATGTAGAAGATCCAATCAGCGTAACCAGCATTTTTGTAGCTTCAATAAGCCATGCATGTGTTTTGTACAATATAACTAAGTAATGTAATTCAACTCGTATACGGTAAAAATCGACATGACACGTGACATGGTTTAGATGTGGGAATTGAAGGAGGCGACGAAATTCTGCACCGGATGAAGGTTGCATCGGAATGAGTCCGAGTATTAAATCAAGACCGGGTAGCGACCGGACCAAGTAACACCGGATGGAGGACCGGAGAAGCTCAGCGCGTACCCGTTCCGAATATGGCACCAACCTTACTTTTTGCTCATTAAGTGACCATTATTCTCATTTGATTGCATTTAATTGGAGACTGATTATCGAGCATAAGTGCCTTGTATTCTTAACACTATAAAAGGAGTCCAACCTTCATGTTGGAATGACATCCCATTCTCATTTGACATTTGCATGATTTTGTTCATTGTAATCATAATCTTTAAGCTCTCATTGTTGGTTCGGAACCGAAGCAGTTAAGCTAAGACTCAGATCAATTTTGCTGAAGGAATTCATCTTGGTTCACGACAATTCAGGCTATATTTCTTACTTGTTATTTTCATTTACTTATTTACTGCTAATCGCTTATCACTTTATATAACAAATTCATCCACGTATCTATAAAACTACTTACAAATTCAACTGTACTTTTTTGGGTAAACACAACTTGTAATTAAGAAAAATAACAAACACACATGAAAAATAAAAGAATAAAGCAATTAATGAGAACATGATGTAGAAATGGTGCTACATTAAGCTACTTAATCACACATAATGCTACTTAATAATACTTTATTTTACTTTTCTTCTTGTACTTATTGTTAAATATACCGCTACTTAAATAATCCTACTTAACGCTAATTAAGGCAACTTAATGAATTTAATAATACTTCATCATATTTTTCTTCTTTTACTTATTAATACCACTTAATAATACTTAATGCGATTATCTTCTTACTTAACGTTACTTAACGTAACTTAATACTATATAACATATTTAGTGATACTTAACTAACGCTACTTAATGTTACTCTCCTCTTCTTTAATGCTATATAATAATATTTATTCCTATTTTTCTTCTTTTACTAAATGCTAATTAGCGCTACTTAATAATACCTAATCTTGTTAAATACATGGCTAAAGTTAAATACCGGTCTTTAAAAAGGACACATATATATATGAATATTCTTGGAGTAATTAGTTACTTTAGGGTGATTTACACAAATAGGATATTTTGGTTTCAATATTTAAGTTTTGATCCCGGCACGTTAAGAAAAAATGTGCAAGAATATATTCGTGGTCAGCATTACGTAGCAAAGTCCTGATGAATCATTAGAATTTGGCCACAAAAATATATCGCCAAAATTTGGCCACAAATCCTAAAGAATTTTAAATTGATAACTTGCCTTGTTATAAATCGTGATTGGTCACCAGGTTTTTACTTTTTTTTACCATGTTGTTTAAGAGATTTCAAAATGTTAATCATACAATATTGAAAATGAATGGATGAACAAAATCATTCTTGGATTGCTAAGTTGAAGTCATATCTACTAAATTCGTATTTTCTAGATTAGACTACTAAATCCTCATGTTGATGATGAAGTTGTGGAAACTAACACATCAAAAGACACAATAATATTCTTTTCTCAACAATTTCTGGCTTTTTGTCTAACTAGTGTTCATATCAATTCACATCTTCACTAGTAAGATCTTTTTATTTTTTTTTATTTTTTTCCAAATATCTCCTTTGATAACCAATTGAGCTGCCCAAGCGGACATCTTTTTTCATTTTTGACATTACTTCTTTGGGTAAAACAATTCGATAGTCTTTGCTATGCCTTTTTAAAGTCCTACAAGAGACCTGACTCTAGTCCATTTTGTCTAAATTAACTTTAATCTTATTGTTATTCTTCATGATCTACCCCATCGTAAAAGCAGTTTTGCGAAAGAGTTTAATTTCTACGCGTTAACTATGTCGTAAAAAACTATTGGTCGGGTCCAGTCATAAGGGTGCTAGTTAGCTCATTTGTCCATTAGAACACTATTAAACAATCTCTATTTTTTACTGAATTTCCTACTGAAAAAAGTTCAGTGGCTATTTCCTACTGAATATTGATTGGAAAAATCTAAATAGTAGTATTTTCACACGGAAAAATTAAGAAGTTTTTCAACGTTTCAATGAGAACTTGTTTCCCACCATTTATTTTCCCAGTGAGCTAGTTCGGTTGAAATGAGGTGAGAAAATCATATTTTATAGCACAAACTCCCTATTGAATATCGGTGGAAAAAACCTCTATTTTTAGTAGTGGAATGTCCTGCTCTTTAATCATATAGGCTAACGTATAAATACACCATTACGAGTGTTGGAGTAGAGACGGGGTTTCCACCATAATATGACGGCTAGAGTTTGCAAAGAGAAAAACGCTTCTTCTAGAGGATATCTAGGCTGTGGATAAAGAGAATTCATCCGCTTCGTGAGGAATCTCAATGACCTATGACTCAAGTCGTGGTCGCCACAAACCGCTTTCGCACATAAAAATGCATAAGTTTCCTAACTATAGTATTTTCGGTCTAACATTAATTGATAATCTGATAAAAATATTAATATGACTATCTATCACATGTTAAATTTCACTGATGATATAAAATTCTATACATTATCAATTTATATAACTTAAATCCTTTTCAAACTTATTACTAAAATCATTTTCATGAACAGAATATATGCCAAGTGATATGTATCTGTGAAGAGTCTATCCATTAGTTTTTCTCCAAATATAAGTGAATGGATATGAAAAAGAAGATGAGTTGTTTATTTTTGGCTAAATTTGGTTAAGCCGTGAGATCAATATGAAATTAAGGTGCTGAATTATCAGTTCATATTTAATGAAATGAAAGCTTATTAATATCGTTATTGTCCACTACTTGCTAGAATATGTGCACCAAAAGAAGAAGTTCTTAATAAAGTGGCACAAACTTATTTCTATAATCTTTCAAGTTTCAACTATAAATATACATAATACATATCGTAAGTATACCATAACGATAAATTTCACGTCAAGAAAATAATTAAGTCAAGAAATAGTGTAACAAGTTGTATTATTTAATTTTTCAAGTACAAGTAAAATCTCTAGAATTTCTCTATTTCTCTAGAAAGTATCATATGATCCTTGATCTCTTCAATAATTGGCTCAAGAACTTGATAGCTTGTTACTATACGTTCTTGAGTTGAAAACGATCAGAAAGAAATATATACAGATAAATGATCTTTTTGGATTGATTGTGCCAAGTCAAGAAGGAAAATACAACTTCATAAAAGAGGAGATAAAATAGTTGAAAGCTGTAACTTTCTTATTTCTGAAATCTAAATAGTATTCTCTTTAATTACACACAAATGAATAATATTAAGCTTATTATTGACTCTCAATTATATTTAATTAAAATTAGAACATTATAGCACCTAAATGACTATGCTACCATACATAACTCTATATGATATAATATATCTATTGTAAATTTAGCTGAACTTCTAAACTTGTAGAGATGAATAATGCATGAAACACATTTAAAAGACCAGGAAGTCAATCTTCTTTCTTCATATTTGTCAATTGTCATGTAGAATCCAGTTTCAAATACGTTGTAGTTGTTGTTATGCAATTCTGTGTTCATCTTCTTCTTATATAGAATTAAATATGAACGAACTGCAAGAAGACAAAAAATTAAAAAATATGTAACGTTAAATTTATCTTTTTCACTTTAATTTTAAAAGTTATTGTGTGTAAACACCTTAAATAGGGAAAGAGGACCTTCTGATCATTCATTTTCCTAAACGTCTTACTCATTTAATATTTTTAAACATAGCGCAATTAATCATAATTAAGAGAGTTAAGAAGTGACTTTTGAGTTTTTTTAATATAGCACATATATAAATGGGGGAAAATAAAAAAAATACCAAAAAAATAAAGAAAAAATAATTGTTCTTGGTCAGAGAGGGGAAAAGATCTACCACCATAGTTGTTTTTCGCAAATATTGAAAAAAGAAAGTTCATAAATCAGTAATATTCTAGCAATTTCTATATAAACTAAGGAGGATTATAAAGAGAATAAAGGAGAACAAAAATAGCAACATACCTTGTATCAAATGTCATTTTCAATGAAAAGCGGAGGCTTGGCGTAAGAGACAAACATGATTATTTTTTGTGGACCACCTAAATTAAGAATTTTGAAGGTAAAAGTGTAAAATCTAAGAAAAAAGAAAAATCAAAATCCTGATCAATAAATGATGACACATCATCTTCCCCAAAACATCACTTATTCTTATAAAAAAAATTAGGACGTTAATGCAACATTAAGATAAATAGAAAATATGAGAAAAAAATTTAAAAAGGAGAAAAAAGATAATTGTATTTTTTGACCAAAGAAAAGTGTAATGTCACTCTCTAAGGAAGGCAACAACAGTAAATTAGAAAACCCAATATCTTAACCGCTGCTATTATTCAACAAAATTACGGACTGACAATATATATATATATATATATATATATATATGTGTGTGTGTGTGTGTGGGTGGGGGTGGTGTGTGTGTGTGTGTGTGTGTGTGTGTGTGTGTGTGTGTGTGTGTGTGTGTGTGTGTGTGTGTGTGTAGATGGTAGTAGATTTTACTAGAATTATTTAGCTTGCCAATCAAAATTATCTAAGCAACAAAGTTTATATATTTAAATTTTCATATATTAAAGAGTATAGATATAATAAATTTAGACTAAACTAAAAGGTATGATTACCCTTCTCAACAATTTTGTGTCGTGAAAAAATTGAAAAAGAAGATCAACAATAGAAGTTTTATCACATAATAATTTAAAGGGTGAAAAAATTTAAACATTCTAAAAAATATTCATATAATAAAAGTACCAAGACACTCACTCACTTGCTAAAATAAATGTTTGAGTACCAGACATGGGAACAATTCCTTTTCTATCAACATTTTCTTCATTTTGTCCTTTTGATCTCCTCCTTAGTTCTACAATTTTGTGTTTTTGATCTCCTCATCTATTCTACAATACCCTCCATTTATTGAAATGTGAATACCATATTGGTGTGATTTTAATATGGTGTCATAAGTTGTACATTAGATTAGGAATTATGAATTAATTACTAATACTAATTAAGAATAGAAGTTATGAAGACGAAGGAGTATGAGTTATGAAGATGACTTTTAGATTAAAATAAAATAAATAAAAATGATATAAAAAGTAAAAAATCAGAGAAAAAAGTCAATCTCCTCATCTATTCTACATTACTCTCCATTTAGTGGAATGAGAATACCATGTACCCAAGTCAGTCCACATATAAATCCTCCCCATTCTCCTCAATGACCACAAGAGCCCAACATGGAATTTTTAGGCCCAGAAGACTTCTTAATCTTCACACTACTACTAAAAATTCCATTTCTCCATTGCCCACAAATCCCATTCATGCATTAGACGATCATAATTGGAAAATGGCCATGAAAGATGAATACGATGCTCTTATTAAAAATAAGACGTGGGACTTGGTGCCACGACCGTCTAATGCTAATATTATTCAAAGATTGTGAATTTTCAGGCATAAAAAAAAACCTGACGGTTCATTTGAGAGCATAAAGCTCACCTTGTAGGTAATGGTGCAGGACAACAACCTGGTGTAGATTGCGGTGAAACTTTTAGCCCGGTGGTCAAACCAACAACTATTTGGATGGTACTTAGCATTGCATTATCAAAATCTTGGTGTCCTACTCATCTTGATGTAAAAAAATGCTTTCTTACATGGAAACCTAAATGAAACTGTCTATATGTATCAACCACCGGGTTTTCGTGATCCTCAACACCCTGATTATGTGTGCTTGCTCAAGAAATTTCTATATGGGCTTAAGCAAGCCCCTCGTGCTTGGTACCAGCGTTTTGCGGATTATGTGGCTGCATTGGGTTTCTCTCACAACATTTCAAATCATTCTTTATTCATTAAGTGTGCTTATTTATGCACGATCCAAGAACCCAACACATGTCCTCATTGAAACGAATCATTCGCTATGTTCAGGGCACTCTCGAATTCGGCCTTCACATTTACCTCTCTTCGATTAGTAAGCTCACACTGATGCAGACTGCGGTGGATGTCCGGATACTAGACGATCAACGTCTGGTTATTGTGTTTATCTTGGAGATAACTTGATATCTTGGTCTGCGAAAATGCAGCCTACCTTATCTCGATCTAGCGCTGAGGCCGAATACCGTGGGGTGGCTAATGTCGTCTCTGAAACTTGTTGGATTCGGAACTTACTTTTGGAACTTCATTGTCCAGTTACAAAAGCCACGTGGGTCTATTGTGACCATGTTAGTGCGGTTTATCTTTCAGGCAACCCAATTCAACATCAACGCACTAAACATATTGAAATGGATATACACTTCGTACGTGAGAAAGTCGCTCGTGGTCAAGTACGAGTCCTACATGTACCTTCACGATATCAAATTGCCGATATTTTTACTCAAGGACTCCCGCTGCAACTCTTTGATGATTTTTGAGATAGTCTCAACGTACGTAAACCTCCCGTTTAGACTAAAGGGGTGTATTAGAATATGTAAAATATAATAGGTAAGAATCTGTTTATTTTTAGAAAATGTATATTTTTGTGATTTGATAGAGCACAATTTCAGTATAATTTCAGCCAAGATTATGGCTTGTAATCCTGTATATATTGTTAATCAAGTAATGAAGGCAACACCGATTTCTATCAGACTTGTCTGGAGTTTTTGCCCTAAAACAGTTTCTGGATGATGAATTTAAAATCAAGGATCTAGGGGAAATTCACTATTTTCTTGTACTGGAAATTACCAAACATTCTCGGGGGTTCTAATTGACCAACATAAATTCACTTTGGATTTGCTTTCTGAGTTCCATTGTGCTTCAGTTACTCCTGCGGTTTCTTCTTTGGACCTTTATCTCAAACTAGCTGCTGATATTGGTGATTTGCTTCCTGATCCTTTTGTCTACAGAAAATTGGTGGGTAAACTTAATGTCCTACAACATACTAGATGTTAAGGGGGGATGGACTGTGTATCAATTAGATTTTATCATCTAGACCGACGTAAGGTGCGTAGCGATGTAGAGTCCAACTAAGACTTCCATGAAAGGTCTCATTTATCTTGATTGAGGAGTTTCTTACTGACCGCTAAACCTTCTCTACTTTTGAAGATAGACTGGAAAGCAAGCTCAGAGAATAGCTAAGTGGAAGACAAAAAAGGTGAACGCCTAGCGCGAAAGGTTACTTTACTAAGTAAGATAAGGCAAGAAATCGAGAGAGATATTGGCTTTGTTGGTGAAAGTGTATATATATATCGCGCACACCCCTTATCAAACTCTAGAAGTGATCTAGATGTATGCAAGAGGTTAAATTGAGTTGAATAACAACTTCCCCCCCCCCCCCCCCCCCCCCCCCAAAAAAAAAGGTATAGTTTAAATTTATTCCCGGCTTGAAAAGAGTGTCAATGGACATGTGTTTGTGTTTGTTTAGTGCTTAAATCAATGGAAAAAAGCAAACCATTCGTTTTCATGTACAAAAATGGGAAATGGATGGAACCCTTTCAACATTGAGACATTGAGACATGATTAAGCACAGCTAATTAGTGAAAGCAACAACCAAACGAGGGATGTGGTGGAATTGTAAGTATTTCTTCATTCTTAACCAAGGTTATAGTGAAGTGTTGAAATCTCGGATTCGAGCCCTGGGTATAAAATCGTATTTATTAATCAGGAATCGTTTTACTCCTAGTTTGGGGCTTTTCAACGCGAAATCGAACTTAATCGGGTTCAGTGCGAATACCAAACATAGAGTGGAAAACCAGAAGAATTAGTAAAAACAACCAATGGACCATCACATTAGCTGAAAAATTATCTTCTCAAAGTATTATTTGGTTGGTGTATGACGTAATTGCTTTACTCAAACTCCACTTAGGCTTCAATAATTAGAGACTTAATAAGCTCATCTTTAGCTAATTTCCTCCATGAATATTGCACGATCCCTGCCCTTCCGCACAATTTTCGTACGAGGAGTATACGGAATTGGATTTAATATTTTTAATACGGAGTACACAAAAAATATATAAAAAATACTAAATTTAAACCAATATTAAAGTTTGAAATTATAATTTAAACGTATAAGGGGTTTAGTTTAAGAGTCTAAAGATTGAACCTTTCAAACATTGAACCATGAGTTCGCCTTTGTTTACATTATGCCACTTGCCATCTTTTATGGATTGCCAATCTATTCTTACTATAAAAGATTTAAAAGGGTATTTCAAATGCACGAAATAGCTCGTGTTCACGTAAGGTTTGGAAAAGAATCCCACTTTTATAAGAGGGTAAAATCAGAAGTGGAGTCAGGATTTAAATATTTTTGGTTCTGAATTCAAATATTTTTAAGTTATTGGTTCTAAATTAATAATATGTACAATATTCAAATAATTTTTTAAGACAAATACATGATTTGAATCAAAGTTACTATGTTCGATTGAACCTGTAGCTGACACTCTAGCTCCGCCTCTGGTGTAACATAGACAACCTACTTTGACGCAAGTATCAGTAACTAATTTTACGACTTCAACTCTTGACCTATATAATACACAGAGATAACTTTACTAGATGTTTCGTATATGTAATTAACTTGACCTGATAGCGTAAAAAATAAGGTACATTATAAGTATACATGCATTAGTTAAAGTCAATACAATTTGCTTTCCATTAAACCATGAGCAATATCTCGCTTTCTAATAATCGCGTGTTTAAGAAACAATAAGAAATTGTAGAAACGTACGGAACTTTTTCGAAAATATATGATCAGTTGATTATCTCGTAGGAATATCATTTTCAAACACTTAATCTGGCCACTCCTTAATTAGTCATATATCAGTTATATGCAGAGGCGGATAAGAATTTGAACATTATCTTGCGTACGAAATTCTATCATGATCCGTTTGATTTTATTAGGTTTGAAATATATTATTTGTACGTATTTAATTACTTTCTTAAATATATGTAATACACTACTAAGAAATTACTATTTTCTAACTTAAAAATGTTCAGTGGCTCACAAATATTTGAATGAATCATTGAGAACCTGTGTTCCTACCATGCGTTTTTCCAGTGAGTTGGTTTGGTCGAAATAAGGTGGGAAACTCATGTTATATAACACATATTTTCCGCTGATCGTCGGTGAGAAAAACCTCTGTTTCTAATAGTGATACGATTTGAATTTGATAGAATATAGCATGATACCGTGCTCAAATAAGATTAGGATTGTAATTAAACTAGTGTACAAACTTATCATAGTTGTAGAATTCTTGTACAAGTATGATTAGGATTTAGAAGTATAGTATGAATAGGATTTTCCATATTTGGAGATTGTAACTTGTATATATACCACATTCATTAATGAAAATAATCAAGGATTATTTCTTTCATGGTACCATAAGTCTAGGTCTAAAATACCTTCTCCCAAAAACACTTTCGCTCTTCTCGATTTCTGCTCGGTTTCCGTGAACCCTTCCTCGATTTCCGTGCACTTTTCCTCATCTATTCCCAAATTTTCTTCCTAGTCCCTAGTTCACTTATTGTTCTTTCGTTATGTCTACGTCAAAGAACATATTTCATCCTGCCCTTACAGTTTTCAACATCAAGAACCACATCCCTATTGTTCCTGAGATGGAAAACGTCCAATACGCGACGTGGGAGGAATTATTCAAAGTTCACGCACGTTCGCATCAAGTCATCCATCACATAATCCCCTCGGTAACTGGCGAGGAGAAGGTGCATACCCCCGAGGATGATTCTACGTCATGGACAACCCTTGATGCTACCGTTCTCTAGTGGATTTATTCCACAATCTCTATAGACCTCTTGGAGACGATTATTGAACCCGACGCTACGACGATGGTTACTTGGAATAGGGTGCGTGATATATTCCAAGATACAAAGTAATCCTCTGCCACCATTTTATCAGGCCCGTTCCATGCTCACGTTAGAAGAGGCCGGTTTGGCTAAAAAGGCGACTACCGGAGTACATTCCGTCATAATGATGACTACGTCAGATGACCCTCACTCATTCTCTGAAATTTTGGGCAAAAATCATAACCACGGTGGCGGCAAAAAGGATCAAAATTGTAAAAATAATGACAAAAACAGTGGTGGCAATCGCGGTGGTAACGACGGCGGAGGACGAAATAGTGGCAGTTACAACAGTGGACCTCGGAGCAGTGGGCCGCAGGACAACTGGACCCAGTTGTTGACACCCAATTTTGTCCCCTCTTTTCCGATTATTTGTTTGCGATATATATATATATATATATATAAGGCCTTTAATATCGTCGTCTATTCTTAATATTATTATTATTATTATTCATAATGCTACTATCATTTGCCTTTAATATTATAATAATAGTTTTACCCTAATATTATAATCATAGTTTTACCCTAATATTCGAAAAAATAAGAAGAAAATCAGAAAAGAAAACAGTCGTTTCGGGTCGGGTCAAAATCGAAACCGAGTCTCTTTCGGGTCAGGTCAGAAACCGGATCTGAACTCGGGAAAAAAATCAGAACTCCAAAATAACTTCCCCGAGTGGATTCGACGATTCGAGACGACGCCTCGGTTCGTTGTCCAGAGAATGTCCGTAAACTCAAACTCTTCTCATTTTTTTACTTTCTGTGTTTTGTGGGTTTTATTACTGATTTAGTGATAATGTTAGTCTATTTATGTTGTTATGCTTAGTGTTTAAGCATGTTGAGTTTATTAGTTTATTTATGAAATATTTTGATGGGTGATTACTGTTGTTTAGAGGAATTAGGATGTTTGATTAAATTAAATGATTGGTACTAGCTATTATATTAACGTATCTGATTTGACTATCAATGCTTAGATGTGATATGAGTACTATCTTAATACTTTTTTAATAGAGATTATAACTTAGAATTAGCTAAGTTTCATCATGTTTAAAAGGGACTATGATGTTGATTAGTTAAGTACCATTCGCTATTTTCTTGTTAATTGACTCTTTATACCTAAGTATGCTATGTTGAGTTTATATTTAGAGTTAAGTGACTATTGTCAGGCAAAGACCTACATCCACGTTCATTTCATTCTCCTGCCTCGGGACTTCTAAACAAATAGGGTGGGATGACATCGTCATCCGCCTCAGTCGCTGCTTTTAATTCTTTAATCCCGCCATATATTTTTTTTGTATTTTAATTACTCAATTTTGTGCGGTCATTAGAATACTTCGAATAATTAGGCCTTGAATGGATAATTTAAAAGAGTAGTTTAAAATTGGAAATCTGCCGCTAGTTTATTTATTTTAAGTTCGTCGTGCATTTTTTAAAACTTTCAAAACAATTTGGTCATCCTTTATTCGCGTTATTAATCATACAAATAAGGTTTTGTTTTTATCCAAGTTGCGATTAAAAAATGACTTCCATATAAATCACTTCTTTGCATTACAAACAATTTGCTTTTCTCCATACTATCAATTGCCAAAATAGGTATTTTATGGACAATGCCCTATAAATGCATGCTTTTATCCAAAAATCATTTTTACATGTAAACAATGCCCTACAAATGCATGCTTTTATCCCCAAAAAAATCAATTTTACACGTGTTATATAAACAATGCCATGCATACTTTTCGGATTTTATGCCGGGAATTTATTTTCTCCGAATCACAACCACTTTTGCAAGACTCCTAGAAAAGAAGAATAAGTGGTAAAAAATCTTTACGTTATAAAAAAATGCATCTTTTATTAACTACTTGCAACATCCATTTAATTAACTTTATACTTTTAAACATGCATTTTCTTAGCATAATAATCAACCTAAGTTTTACCGGATAACCGTAGTTAGCAGATCTTAAAGGATGCCTAACCCCTTCCCTTTAGGATAATAAAGAACCCTTACCTAGAATCTCATAGATTAGCAGACCATTAACCGAAGTTCATTTAGCAACATTTATGTTAACATTTAGGTGTCCTAATTCACCATAGAATAATTAGGTGGCGACTCCTTAAGCTTTAATTAATTTAGGAATCACCAATACATCAACACCATGTTGGATCCCTCTTCTTCGCGGTGGGGGGGGGGGGGGTTAAAACGGGTGCGACACCAGCCGTGGGCCCCCGCAGTGGGGCTGGGCTAGTGGCCATTGGCCCAACAACCCTTATTTTTCGCTTGCTCCTTATCCGGGAAATTGGGCTCAGTTCCAGCAAAATTCCAGGCCCAGTTTCTCGGTCCCAAATAGTTGAATGCGGTACAGTAATGGGTCAGGACAGCAGACTGGCCTGCTTGGGCTTCGACCCCTGCAGGCTTTCCATGCTGCGGACCCAAATCCGATCCCGACACCTACAGATATTGAAGCCGTAATTAATACACTTGGCTTAAATCCACCGGACGCAAATTGGTATATGGACACCAGAGCCACTTCTCATATGATGTCCTATCAAGGTTTTCTCTTGTCTTATTCAAATTTGAGCAAAAATTGTGGTATAATTGTTGGTAATGACAACTCAATTTCAATTCGCGGTTATGGACATACAACTGTGTCTCCCCCACACCCACCTCTAGTTTTGAAAAATACCCTTCATTCCCTAACTTAATTAAAAATTTGGTGTCTGTCCGAAAATTCACCACTGATAATTGGGTTTCTGTTAATTTTGATCCCTTTGGGTTTTCTGTGAAGGATTTCAAAACGGGAATACCTCTAATGACATGCAATAGTAGGGGAGAGATTTATCTATTCACAACTACCACCACTTCCATGAGTCAAGCCATGTCGTCTACTTTTGTCGCCCTTGCTCCTTCCTTGTGGCATGCACGTTTGGGTCATCCGGGATCGTCTATAATTTCGTGTTTGCATAAAAACAATTTTATTTCTTGTAAGGGTACGCATAGTACTTCACTTTGTTCTTCTTGTCCGTTAGGGAAACATGTTCGATTACCATTTGTAGCCTCTACTTCTCGTACTTTGATGCCTTTTGACGTTATCCATAGTGATTTATGGACATCTCCCATTTTTAAGTTCTTTGGGCCATCGTTATTATGTCTTATTTTTGGATGATTATTCTAATTTTTTGTGGGACTTTTCGCTATCCAAAAAGTCTCAAGTTTTTTTCACTTTCTTAAAATTTAGAGCATTCATCCATACCCAATTCGAACTGGAAATTAAAAATATTCAATGTGATAATGGCAAGGAATACGATAACGGGTTGTTTCGGGAATTTTGTGATGTTGATGGCATAGTTTTTCATTTTTCTTGTCCTCATACGTCCTCACAAAATGGGAAAGCCGAACGGAAAATTCATACCATTAATAATATTGTCCGAACTTTATTAGCCCATGCTTCCGTACCCCCCTTCCTTTTGACATCATGCACTACAAATGGCTACTTACCTCCTTAACGTACTTCCTACCAAAGGGTTAGTATATGAATCTCCCTTTAAAATTCTCTATAATAAGACTTATTCGTATTCACATCTTAGGGTCTTTGGGTGTTTATGCTATCCATTTTTTCTGTCAACTACAATTAACAAACTTCAAGCCCGTTCTACCGTTTGTGTGTTTTTGTATTATCCTTCTAATCATCGTGGTTGCAAATATTTTGATTTATCGTCTAATAAAATCATAAGTATTCGCCATGTTCTTTTTGATGAAACCTAAAGTGAGTAGTCCCGTGCCTAGTTCGTATAATTTTTTAGATGACGAAGTCTCACCATGTATTATTAACCATTTATTGGACTTGTCCCGTGACCAAAATACGCCAGCAGTCCCACTGCCTGCTGGCCCACACAGTCCTGTTACCATTGTTCCGCCGATTCTGCTCAGTGGGCCAGAAACACGGCCTAGTATCGATCTCGGTGTTGTTCCAGTGTTCCAGCCCACTCCAGTATCGACTTCCGTCCCTGCTGGCCAGTCCATCACCATCCCGTATATTGCCCCAAATCTACCCAACTCTACATCGAGTCAAGGGCCCGTTACTCGTAGTCAAATGGGTATTTTAAACCAAAACAACATTTTAGTCTCAATTCTAATGTCTCTAAATCTCCACTACCACGTAACCCTGTGTCTGCACTACATGACCCGAATTGGAAATTGGTTATGACTGACGAATATAATGCTCTTACTGAAAATAAGACGTGGGAGTTAGTACCCAGTCCATCTAGTGTTAATATTATTTGGTCTATGTGGATTTTTATGCATAAAAAAATTTTGACGGTTCTTTTGAGAGGCATAAAGCTCGTCTTGTAGGTGATGGTAAAACTCAACAGGTCGGTGTGGATTATGGTGGGACGTTTAGTCCGGTGGTCAAACCGGATACCATTCACACTGTTCTTAGTTTGGCTCTCTCAAAAGCATGGCATATTCATCAGTTGGATGTAAAGAATGCTTTCTTACACGGTGATCTTAAAGAGACAGTCTATATGCATCAGCCCTTGGGTTTTCGAGATCCTAATCATCCTCATCATGTCTGTTTGCTGAAGAATTCCTTGTATGGACTTAAGTAGGCCCCGTGGGCTTGGTATAAGAGGTTTGCAGATTATGTCTCTACTATTGGATTTTCTCACAGCCAGTCTGATCATTCTCTATTTATATATCGTCGTGGTACTTCTCTGGTATACATTTTATTGTACGTAGATGATATTATATTGACTGCTTCATATGATAATCTGCGCAAGTCTATCAAGTCACTTCTCAGTTCTGAATTTGCAATGAAAGACTTGGGACCCTTGAATTATTTCTTGGGCATTGTTGTCACGCCTCATTCAGGTGGTCTATTTTTATCTCAAATGATGTATGGTGCAGAGGTGATTGAGAGAGCTGGTATGTCATCTTGTAAGTCTACTTCCACTCCAGTTGATACCAAATCGAAGCTGAGTACTACGCCAGACACACCATACGAGGATCCCACCCATTATCGCAATCTTGTAGGGGTACTTCAGTATCTTACTTTCACAAGACCTGATATTACTTATGCAGTTCAGCAAGTGTGTTTATTCATGCATGACCCACAGATTGAGCACATGCATGCACTTAAATGCATTATACGGTACATCTAAGGCACTCTTGATAATGGATTGCATTTATCTCATTCTTCCGTCTCTACTCTTGTGTCATATACATATGCTGATTGGGGTGGCTGTCCTGATACCAGACGCTCGATATCTGGTTATTGTATGTTTCTTGGGGATAACTTGGTCTCGTGATTTGCGAAACGCCAGGCTACATTATCGCTATCCAGTGCATATGCTGAGTATCGAGGCGTGGCTAATGTGGTATCTGAATCATGTTGGCTGCGTAATCTTTTATTAGAATTACACTTTCCTATTCAGAATGATACATTGGTCTGTTGTGATAATCTAAGTGCAGTCTATATTTCTGGCAATCCGGTCCAACATCAACGCACTAAACATATCAAGATGGATATTCACTTTGTTCACCAAAAGGTAGCTCGTGGACAAGTACGTGTTTTACATGTGCCCTCCAGTTACCAAGTTGCTGACATCTTTACCAAGGGCCTTCCCTCAGTTCTATTTGAAGACTTTAGGAACAGTCTCAGCGTACAACAACCGTCCACTATGACTGCGGGGGTGTGGTAGAATATAGCACGGTACCATGCTCAAATAGGATTAGGATTATAATTACACTAGTGTACAAACTTACCATAGTTGTAGAATTCTTGTACAAGTATGATTAGGATTTAGAAGTATAGTATGAATAGGATTTTTCATATTTGAAGATTGTAACTTATATATATCACATTCATTAATGAAAATAATTAAGGGATTATTTCTTTCAAAATTCGAATGAATCGTATTAACCGGGAGAACCAACATAAGTTGAGTAGCCTAATCTAGCTATGAGTTATTTATGGTATATGTATTTAGATATAAAGTGTAAAAAAATATACTCTTATTATTTGTTAAATAGGGTAATTGAGAGGTCATGCAAATGTGATTTTTCTGACATCTGTTAATAAGGGAATATAATGAGTTGAAGTATGCTTTTGTTGTGGCGTAATATCTGCAAGAGAAAATGGCATTGTGTTTTGAAACTTCTGCCTAACTCCCTCCTTTCTCTCTAACAACTAATTAGAATTTAAGTTATATATATTAATCAAGTAAAAAAAATTATACCATGAGTATTTTAACTTATAGTAGTAGGTTCATTATTATTTCCATATGGGTACATGATAGTTATTAGTTGAGAATAAGTTTTTGAGTTTTATGGTACACACACTTTAGATTTGTATAAACTTATGATAGCGTGTCAAAATGTTATAAATTTATCCATACTTGACCTAAACAATTACCACTACAAACCAAGAATGTTATAGCAAAAAAACTTGCTCACACAAGAAAGTTACATTAAATCAATAAAAATATATGTTTAATTAGGGGAGAGAAAAGCTAACGATCTACGGAGAATGCCGATAGTCAAAGGAGGAGCTATGGTCGCCCTTTCGTCAGAAATTATACTATATGTAGAGATAAAAAATATTACTTTTATAAATATATGTTAAATCTTGACTAATTTTAAAAAACTTTTAATTCCGCCTCACCTAAAATAAACATAATATTTCACGTACAAACCACGCTAAAAATAAACACCCTTATAATTATACAATAAAATTTTAGTTTGCGTTGATATGTATGTGTGTGTGTTTTGTGTGTATTAGGGGGAGGGGGACGGAGGATATTATTTTCATCAGTTACGGAGGTAGGATTTTCACTAGAGGAGTTCATCCTATATATATGAATTCTGATTTTGTATAGATGTATAGTAAGATAAAATTTTCACGAACCAAATTCAGATGAACCCCGGCCCCTTCCTCCCTTCTAATTCCTTCATTGGTTACTAGGTGGGAAACAGACTCTTACTAACGAGATGGAAGGTTATCCATTTATAAAATAAAAATAGTTCATGTTGATATAACATGTACAAAAAGAACTTAAACAGAGAAACGACAACTATCTAGAGTTATTCATGTTTCTATCTTTTTTTCTTTTTCCCACTATTAATTAAAGGTTAAAAGTCACTGTAGGAATATTTTCATTGTCTTTCATTGATTATTGTGTACAATATATATAGCGTTACATAATTATTATATGGTAACTAAATCTTCCTAATTACAATTGGAATATAAATTTACCTAATATAAAAGATATACAAAATATGGTAATATTCTATCAATGGTAATATACAAGATATGATAATATTCTATCACACCCCCGCAGTTGAAGCGGGAGGTTCTCATACGCTGAGACTGGCTTAGAAATCATCAAAGATTATGCGTGGAAGTTCTTTAGTGAATATGTCAACAATCTGATATCGGGAAGGAACATGAAGAACACGAACTTGTCCACGAGCTACTTTCTCACGTACAAAGTGATATCCATTTCAATGTGCTTAGTGCGCTGATGTTGAATAAGATTTCCGGAAAGATATATCGCACTTACATTATCACAATAAATCATTGTAGACTTATGGATTGGGCAGTGAAGCTCAAGTAGAAGGTTGTGTATCCAACAAGACTCAAAAACAACATTCGCTACACCTCTGTACTCAGCTTCGACACTGGATCGAGACAGAGTAGGTTGTCTTTTAGAAGACCAAGAAAGAAAGTTATCTTCGAGGAACACAAAGTAACCCGACGTGGATCGATGAGTGTCAGGACATCCACCCAGCATCAGAATAAGATGTTAGACCAGAGAGTGAGGACTTGTATATGTGTAGGCCGAAATGAAAAGTACCTTGTACATATCACAAAATACATTTGAGGGCATTCATATGTTCATCCACCGGGTTGTGCATATGTAAGCATATTTGTTGCACGACATATGATATATCTGGTCTCGTAAAAGTGAGATACTGCAACGCTCCTGCTAAACTGCGATAGTGAGTCGGGTCGGTATACAGAGAACCCGAAGAGGCATTGAATTTGGAATTTGTGTTCACCGGTGTGTGGGCCGGTTTGCAAGACGTCATGTCTGCTCGGTCAAGGATCTATTCGGCGTACTTCCTTTGATAAAGAAATAAGCCACCTGCATGTCTTGTAACATCAATGCCCAAAAAATAGCTTAGGGGGCCCAAATCCTTCATAGCAAACTCAGAGGCAAGGAGTGACATAATAGATCGGCGAAGTGCATCAGAAGATGTGGTCAGGATAATATCATCAACATATAGTAGGATGTATGCTATGTCATTACCCTGGCTATATATGAATAGTGAATGATCATATTTGCTATGTGAAAACCCGATAGAGGAGAAAAAATTAGCAAATCGTTGGTACCATGCACGAGGAGCCTATTTCAGTCCATAGAGTGATTTCTTCAAAAGACACACATTATCTGGATGAATCGGATCCTTGAAACCTATAAGCTGATGCATATATACGGTTTCATGATGGTCTTCATGCAATAAATCATTTTTGACGTCTAGATGATGAATAGGCCAAGACTTGGACAAAGCAATACTGAGAACGATCTGAATAGTCGTTGATTTCACCACCGGGCTGAAAGTTTCATCACAATCCACTCCCACATGTTAAGACCTGCCATCACCTACAAGACGGGCCTTGTGCCTCTCAAAAGAACCATCAGATTTCTTTTTATGTTGAAAAATCCACATGAAACGAATAATATTAGTATTATGAGGACGAGGTACTAGATCCCACGTCTTATTTTTAATAAAAGCATTATATTTGTCAATAATTGCATTTTTTCAATTAGGATCGGATAAGGCATCTTTCAAATTACGAGAAACAGGGGAAGGGGAAACTGAAGTGGACAAGTTAAACAACTATTTGGGTTTGGAAATGCCATGCATAACACGTGTTTCCGTTGTCTGTGGGTGTTCTATGAGAGGTTGGACAGGATTGGGATGGGGTGGCCGAGAAGTGGAGGCGGGACTAGGTGGATTGTTGGGAGTAGGGGGTGGAGCCGAGAGGGGGCAGTGGCGTCGGGGAGAGGGGGCTGGCTGAGAGGCAGCAGAGACGGAAGACCGTGATGGGCTATTCTGAGGCTCCCATTGCGGGGCTAGGTAGACTGCCTGCCTCGGGACGACAGTGGTGGGGACGACTGCCGATGTCGGTGACGACTGATTTTGTAAGTGATGAATTAGAAGGGAATTTAGATCATCATTTAGGAATTTATAGGAATTTGGGGATGGAGAATTGAGTTTGTCAAAGGGAATTGGGACTCATCGAATATAACATGCCGAGAAATGATTATTTTTCGGCTTTACAAGTTGTAACAATTGTAACCTCGATTATTGAGGGGTAGCCAAGAAAGATGTACGGGGATGACCGAGGTTGCAGCTTGTTGATTTGTGTGGAGGGATGAATGGGGTAGCACAGACATCCGAAAGTTCATAAATGCTTATAGGAAGGATCCCGAAGATAGAGAACTTGAGTTGGAGACTTGTGCTTGAGAAACTTGTTTGGGAGAATGTTCAAGAGATAGGTTGTCATTGATAGAACATAATTCCAAAAATAGAGGGATAGAGGCGTGAGCAAGGAGGGCATGAACTAAGTTGTTTATGGTTCTAATTTTCCGTTTGGCTTTGCCATTTTGTGGAGATGTGTGGGGACATGAAAAATGAAAAACAAGGTCGTGTTTGACGCATAAAAGTTTGAATTGATTATTATCGAATTCCATCCCATTGGAAACATTTAATATTCTTTTCAAATTGTGTCTTAATGAAAGTGCTGAATGACAAAAAAAATAGAATAGACTTTATACTTATTACCAATGGGAAACGTCTATAGGAAGTTTGAATAATTGTCTAAAAATAACATATAGTATCGATGCCCGGCCTTGCTTAAGATAGGGAAGTCCATAAATCACTATGTATTACGTCAAAAGGTAAAGTACAAGTGGAAGAAGAATAAAATGGCAACTTGACATGTTTCTCAAAAACACAAGATTCACAAACAGAAGGAGAAGGGACATGTTTGTAATAAATAATTTATTTTTACTAAGGGAGTGTAAAACAGAGTCTCCCGGATGTCCTAATCTATTATGCCATAAAGGAGACGAAATTGTTGTAAAGGTTGATGGAGAGAAGGCTGGATGGCTGACGGAGGTGGTGATAGGATAAAGGTCCCCGGTGCTATCACATCTCAGTATTCACATCCCTGTCATAAGGTCATTCACAAAAAAACCAAAAGGATAAAATTCAAGGGAAACATTATTGTCAGTTGTGAAACGACGCATATAGATTAGATTTTTGATACGTTTCGGGGCATGGAGGACATTTTAAGGCTAACGGAGGGTGTGGTAGGGAAATAGATGATTGTCCATAACCTCGAATGGGAATGTCTTGTCCACTACCTACAATAATATTACGATTTAAATTGCTCATATTGAAATAAGATGAGAGAGTACCTTAGGATGCCGTCATATGAGATGTGGCGCCAGTGTTCATGTACCAAATGTTGTCAGAAACGTTGAATGACATCGTGTTCATAACTGCCTTAATATCCGTCGGTGCGTAGGTTGAAGGGGGAGAAACCTATGCATTGTATGCCTATTATAGACGTGCACCGAGGATGTCGGACTAGGCCTATTGGGATGAAGGTTGGTCCTAGGAGGACGTCGGGTATGGCGCAAGGTGGAGTATCCCATGGGGCCTATGCAGCCCATGACAGGTAGGCAGCCTACAATGGAGGTTGCTGCCACTGTTGTTGCCGTTGTTGGTTGCTGCCAGCCGATGGGGGATACTTTCTACCACTGCTGTCAATATTTTCGGCTCTGACGTTGTTGCCGCAGCTATTTCCGTTGCTCTTGCCGCGGCTGTTCCCGAAATTTATTCCTCTGTTGTTATTCCGGGAACGTGAGCCATGTGTTAGATCGTTGGCTTGCCTGTGGGATGGGGAGGGAGCCGAGCCTCTCGAGTCAGCATGATTGCCACCGGTGGTTATGAGAGCGGTGTCGGTTGTGTTGGCATTAGTTGTTGCCCACTTTATTTTTCGGGTTTCTTCAAGAATGAGTCTCGAACGAGCCTCATAGAACGGAGGCAATGTCGTACTTTGTTGGATGATGGTAGCGACGCCGTCATAATTTTTATTCAAACCCGCAATAAGTTGCATCACCAATATTTGATTAGTGACTGATGTACCGACATTGGAGAGTTGATCGGAAATCATCTTAAGTTCTTGACAATACGCGGACACATTAGGAAATCTTCCTACTGAATGGCCTAAAATTGATTTTCCAGATACACGGCACATTGTACCTTGTTGTCATGAAAAATACTTTCCAAGTGCTCTCACGTTTGTCGTGCAGTGACATTGGTTTCAATGATTGTATGCAATAGATCATTCGAGATCGTGCCGTAGATCCATAGTAGGACAACCACATTTAAGATGGATCAAAGTTCATCATCAGAATCATTAGGTCTTTCTAGGGGCTTTGATTTTGGAGGGATGATATGGTCAATGACTTTGTATACACGATAATGAATCTTAAATAATTCTGCCCAAGATGAATACTGAACCTTTTCCATTTCAAGAGTTATGCGAACGAAATTCTTGATGTTGTTAACTACAAGAGCATAATGTAATTTAGGTTGTTCAACCATTGAAAATTGGAGAGGAAGAGAGGAAAGTCGAAGAAAGAAGGAAGAGGGTTGCCGAGGGGGGAGGGGCGGATGCTTAGGGAGAAAAAGAAGTTAGGGTTTGGCTTCTGTGACCCGCCTTTATCAGCCCGGTCATGGGTGTCAAATCAAAAGTCACGAGGAAAATGTAGAAAGTAAAATACGGAGATGAGCACATGCATTTTTACACTTGTCTATTCCCATTGAGAACAAAAATAGCAAGTTATGTTTCCCTTTTAGTTAGAAATCGATTGATAACCATATAGTTTCATAAGGTAGTACTATATAAATGTTTGACTTAGAGCTAAGATACAACTCACATGGAATGCTTAACGAAACATGTTTCAAAGCTTACACTTTCTTTTTTTATGATATTGTTGCCTTTAACTTTATAAAAACTACGACGCATATATATCGATTCAGGATTTCACTTATGTACATCGATAACGTAGTTTTAATTTACACAATTAAACAAGTTGTAGGTTTTGGGTTAAATCTGATAGTGAATATATGAAAGAAATAATTTCATAATTATTTTCATTAATGAAGAGGTATATATACAATTTACAATCTCCAAATATGGAAAATCCTATTCCAACTATACTTCTAAAATCCAAATTATACTTGTATAAGAATTCTACAACTATGGTAAGTTTGTGTACAACTTTGATTACAATTTCGGTAACTTATTTGTTTTGGATTACGTGTATACAAATTGTTTATACACGGTATATTTGTCACACCCCCGCAGTCATAGCGGGCGGTTGTCGTACGCTGAGACTGTCCCTAAAATCTTTAAATAAAACCGAGGGAAGGCCCTTAGTAAAGATGTCTGCAATTTGGTACCTGAAAGGGACATGCAAGACGTGTACTTGTCCACGAGCTACCTTTTCGCGAACAAAATTAATATCCATCTCGATATGTTTAGTGCGCTGATGTTGGACCGGAATTCCATAAAGATAAACTGCACTAACATTATCACAGTAGACCAAGGTAGCTTTCAAAATAGGAAAATGAAGTTCTAATAGAAGATTACGCAGTCAACATGATTCAGATACCACATTGGCTACCCCTCGATACTCGGCCTCCGCACTGGATCACGATAATGTAGCCTGACGTTTTGCAGACCACGAGACCAAGTTATCACCAAGAAACATACAATAACCAGATGTCGAGCGTCTGGTATCAGGACAACCACCCCAATCAGCATCAGTATATGACACAAAATTAGAGACGGAGGATGGATATAAATGCAATCCATAATCAAGTGTGCCATGTATGTATCGTATAATGCGTTTGAGCGCATGCATGTGCTTAATCTGTGAGTCATGCATAAATAAACGCACCTGCTGAACTGCATAAGTAATATCAGGTCGTGTGAAAGTCAGTTACTGAAGTGTCTCTGCAAGACTACGGTAGTGGGTGGAATCCTCGTATGGTGTGCCAGACGTAGCACTCAGCTTCGATTTGGTATCAACTGGAGTGGAAGTAGACTTACAAGATGACATACCATCTCTCTCAATGATCTCAGCCGCATACTTCATCTGTGATAAAAATAGACCACATGCATGATGAGTGACAGCTATACTCAAGGGCCCCAAGTCTTTCATAGCAAACTCTGAACTAAGAAGTGACATGATAGACTTGCGCAGATTATCAGAAGAAGTAGTCAATATAATATTATTTACATACAATAAAATGTATGTTAGAGAAGTACCACGACGATATATGAACAGAGAATGATCAGACCTGCTGTGAGAAAACTCAATAATCGATACATAATCTGCAAACCTTTTATACCAAGCTCGTGGAGCCTGCTTAAGCCCAAACAAGGACTTCTTCAGCAAACAGACATGCTGAGGATAATCGGGGTCTCTAAAACCCAAGGGATGATGCATGTATACTGTCTCCTTAAGATCACTGTATAGAACATCATTATTCACATCTAACTGATGAATGGACCATGCTTTTGAGAGAGCCAAATTGAGAACAGTTCGAATGGTAGCCGGTTTGACCATCGAACTAAATGTCTCAACACAATCTACGCCAACCTGTTGAGTTTTACCATCACCTACAAGACAAGCCTTATGCCTCTCAAAAGAACCGTCAGAATTTTCTTTATGAGTAAAAATCCACATAGACAGAATAATATTAACACCAAACGGGCAGGGCACTAACTCCCATGTCTTAATTTCAATAAGAGCATTATATTCGTCATTCATAGCCAATTTCCAATTCGGATCTTGTAAGACAAACATATAGTTACGTGGTAGTAGGGATTTAAGGACATTAGAATTGAGATTAAAATGTTGTTTTAGTTTTAAAATACCCCTTTGGCTACGAGTAACGGGCCCTTAACTCGAGATAGAATCGGGTGGATTTTGGGAAATAAGCGAGTTAGTGACGGACTGGCCAGTAGGCATTGGGCCTGCTGGCCCAAAAACTGGACCTGAAAATAGTACCGACGCAGAAACAAAAGTGGTATGGGGCTAGGAAACAGTACCGAAATCGGTACTGGGCCGTGAAATAGACCCCATGTGTAGGCTGTTTGTGCATTGACGGACTGGACCAGTGGGGACGGGAATCTGTGGGACATCAGGCAGTGGGCCTGCTGGCGGATTTTGGTCACGGGACAATTCGGATAAATGGTGGATAATATATGGTGAGACCCCGTCATCCAAAAAATTATATGAACTAGGCACGGAACTACACACTTTAGCAAACAGAAATTGAGTTTCATCAAAAATAACAAGGCGACTAATTATGATTTTATTAGAGGATAAATCAAAACACTTGTAACCACGATGATTAGATGGATAACCCAAAAACACACAAGCGGTAGAACGGGCTTGAAGTTTGTTAATTGTAGTGGATAGAAAAAGATGATAGCATAAACACCCAAACACCCTAAGATAAGAATACGAAGGATCTTTATTGTAAAAAAGTTTAAGTGGGGAATAATATGCTAGGTTTTTGTTAGGAGGGATGTTAAGGAGATATGTAGCCATTTGTAATGCATGATGCCAAAATGAAGGGGGTAAGGAAGCATGGGCTAACAGGGTTTGGACAATATTATTAATGGTACGAATTTTTCTTTCGGCTTTTCCATTTTGTGAGGACGTATGAGGACAATAAAAGTGAAATGATATGCCATTAATGTCATAAAACTCTCGAAACGGCCCATTATCATATTCTCTGCCATTATCACATTGAATATTTTTAATTTCCAGTTCGAATTGGATACGGATGAATGCTCTAAATTTTAAGAAGGTGGAAAAAACTTGAGACTTCTTGGATAAAGGAAAGGTACACAAAAAGGTAGAATAATCATCCAAAAATAATACATAATAACGATGGCCCAAAGAACATAAAACGGGAGATGTCCATAAATCACTATGAATAATATCAAAAGACATCAAAGTACGAGAGGTAGAGGCTACAAACGGTAATTTAACATGTTTTCCTAATGGACAAAAAGGACAAAGTGTAGTACTTCGCGTACCCTTACAAGAAATAAAATTATTTTTATGCAAAGAAGAAAAAATATACGACCCCGGATGACTCAAATGTGCATGCCACAAGAAAGGAGCAAGAGCAGCAAAAGTAGACGGCATGGCTTGACTCATGGAAGTGGTGGTGGTTGTGATAGGATAAAGCTCTCTCATACTATTGCATCTCATTAGAGGTATCCCCGTCTTGAAATCCTTAATATAAAATCCAAAAGGATCAAAATTAACAGAAACATAATTATCAGTGGTGAATTTTCGGACATACACCAAAATTTTAATTCAGTTAGGGGCATGAAGAATATTTTTCAAAACTAGAGGTGGATGTGGGGGAGACAAAGTGGTATGTCCATAACCGCGAATTGGAGTTGAGTTGTCATTACCAACAATAATGCCATGATTTTTGCTCAAATTGAAATAAGACGAGAGAGTACCTTGGTCAGACATCATGTGAGAAGTGGCGCCGGTGTCCATGTACCAATTCGTGTTCGGAGGATTTAATCCAAGTGTATGCATGACGGCCTCAATATCTGTAGGAGTCGAGATTCGATTTGGGCCCGCAGCATGAAAGGCCTGGGAAGGCCGAGGCCCACACAGGTATGCCTGCTGCCCCGACCCAGAACTATATTTGTCGCCACTGTGTTAGACCGAGAAACTTGGCCTGGAATTTTGCTGGAATTGAGCCTAGTTTCCCGGATTCGGACAAGGTGGAAAATAGGGGATGTTGGGCCAATGGCCACTGGCCCAGCCCCACTGTTAGGGGGCCCACAGTAGGGGTCAGTTGGCCAGTGGCCCACTACTCCAAGGCCCACTGTTGCTACCTCCACTGTTTTGTCCTCCCCCATCGCCGCCGTTACCACCGTGATTGTCACCGTGGTTTTTGCCATTATCTTTACAAATTTGACCCTTTCTGCCGCCACCGTTGTTACTATTTTGGCACGAATTTTTGAAGAATGAGTGAGGGTCGTCAGACGTGGTCATCATCACGATGGAATTTGCTCTGGTAGCTGCCTTTTTAGCTAAACCGGCCTCTTCCAATGTGAGCATGGAACGAGCCTGATAAAATGGTGGTAAAGGATTACTTTGATGAAGTAGTGTTCCAATGCCATTATAAGCCTCAAATAGGCCTGCAACCATTCGAAGAACAACACGATCATTGGTAACGGGCGCACCAACGTTGCGGAGTTAGTCTACCAATTCTTTCATCCTTTTACAATAGGTCGGACGTTAGAAAAATCTTCCATGTTAACATCGGAAAATTCCTGCTCAAGAGTGACAGCACAGAAATTCTTGTTATCTTGGAATATATCACGCACCCTATTCCAAGTGTCCATCGTCGTAGCATCGGGTTAAATAATCGTCTATTAGAGGTCTGTAGAGATAGTGGAATAAATCCACTGGAGAACGGTTGCATCAAGGGTTGTCCATAACGTAGGATTATCCTTGGAGGTAGGCACCTTCTCTACGCTAGGTACCGAGGGGATTATGTGATGGAGGACTTGATGCAAGCGTGCGTGAACTTTGAATAATTCCGCCCACATCGCGTATTGGATATTTTCCATTTCAAGAACAATAGGGATGTGGTTCTTGATGTTGGAAACTGTAAGGGCATGATGAAACATGTTCTTTGACGTAGACATAACGAAAGAACAATAAGTGAATTAGGGATTTGGAAGAAAATTTAGGAATAGAGGATAAGAAGAAAAAAAATCACGGAATCCGAGAGTAGGTCCCGGAAATCGAGAAAAGAAGGGGGCAACGGAAGTGTTGGTGAGAAGGTATTTTAACCCTAGACTTCTGATACCATGAAACAAATAATTCCTTGATTATTTTCATTAATGAAGAGGTATATATACAATTTACAATCTCCAACTATGGAAAATCCTATTCCTACTATACTTCTAAAATCCTAATTATACTTGTACAAGAATTCTATAACTATGGTAAGTTTGTGTACAACTTTGATTACAATTTCGGTAACTTATTTTTTTCGGATTCCGTGTATACAAAAATTGTATACACGGTATATTTGTCAATATATTCCATATATATTCATAATATATTCTATAATTAATATTTAGTGTAATTAATGTAAAATAGAGATCCTAATTCTATTAGGACTACAATTGTATACTATATATATATTACATTAATAAGAGAACTCCGTCAAGGAGATTTACACTATTTTACATGATATCAAGAGCCTAAAAATCCTAACCCTATCCCCCCCTTTCTTCTTCTCTTCCGATGCCAATTATTACCAGAAACAGGCGATATACACATTGTATATGGTTGATATACAATGGTTTCCGCTCATATACTGCTCGTATACAGTGATATACAATATGTATACAGTGATTTACAACCACCCGTAAGTCATATACGGTTGATATACCCTTTCTGCCATCGTATACCAGCCCCATATACCTCTGGTATACTACCGAAATACATCAGTTCTACACACTTTTATTTCCTTATCTCTCCAGCAGGCCGTATACCCCTGGTATACAAGTGATATATAATACTTCTACACCCTTTTACTTCTCTACCAAATTTCGGATACCCTCATAGCGTCACCCGCAGCCCACATATCTTTTTCCGCTTCCTCTTCCTCAACACCTGACGTCACAAATATCATGGAAATTGGCCAACAATACATGCAGTCCACAACAGGCCCAGTAACCACAATAGTGGACCAGCCCACTGCCCTGGCCACTATCCGATAACTGGCCCTACCCTTCCAGCAGCGTTCCAGAGGCCCAAAAACATCAATTTCAGTAGGCTCAGCCGAGGCCCAATAACCTGGGAGCCCATCCAGCGGCTCTCCAGGCAGGCCCAAGCCATCAAGCCCATTGCACATCAGCCCAGCAGCCCAGCAGCCCAATGATGCATGGTATATGGATACGGGAGTCACGTCTCACCTCACCAACAATTGTTGTAATATTCTTCAACTACGTAATTTAAATTTTCATCAATCTATTATGGTCAGAAATGGTCATCGCATTCCAATTCAAGGGTTTGACCACACACTAACTCCACCACCGCAACCCCACTACTCCCTTAAACACGTCCTATATGCCCCTAACATTATCAAGAATATAATCTCTGTTAAAAAATTTGTCATTGATAATTCCATAACCATTGATTTCAACCCGTTTGGTTTTTCTGTAAAGGACCTACGTACGGGGAGACTTTTTACGAGATGCAATAGTGTGGGGGACCTCTATCATTTCCTATCCACGTCCGCTGCCCATGTCACTCCACCCACCGCTTTAGCTGTCATATCTCCATCAACGTGGCATAGTAGACTTCGTCATCCGGGAGCTCATGTTTTTTATTCTCTTGGAAACCACAATTTAATTCAAAATAATAAAGGGAAACTTTCCCATATATGCTCCTCTTGTCATCTAGGGAAACATGTTAGACTTCCGTTTACGTCTTCTTTAAGTATTACTTTCTCTCCCTTTGATATTATTCATGCGGATTTATGGACATCTCCTATAACTAGCAACTTGATCATAAATATTATTTGGTATTTTTGGATGACTTTTCTCACTTCCTTTGGGTCTATCCGCTTAAACTTAAGTCTCAAGTTTACTCCAAATTCATTGAATTTCGTACATTGGTTAAAACACAATTTAAAAAATACATTAAAACGTTTCAATGTGATAATGGTCGTGAGTTCAATAACTCCCTTTTTCATAATTTTTGTGCGGCTAATGTCATGGTTTTTCATTTCTCCTGCCCCCATACTTCCCCTCAAAATGGTAAAGCCAAAAGAATTCTCCGCACTATTAACAATATGATCCATACCTTTCTTTTTCATACGTCTCTCCCCCTATCTTTTGGGTATATGTATTAAAAATGGTAGAATGCATTCTTAACATCTTATCTACCCATACGATCCAAAATAGGGCACCTGCCGAAATTCTCTTCCGTCGGATCTCTTCCTATGATCACCTTCGAATTTTCGGTTGTCTTTGTTAGCAAAATCTTGCCTCAACGGTCCCTCACAAATTAGCACCTCGCTCCACTCCTTGTGTCTTTCTAAGTTTCCCGTCGAACCATAGGGGGTACTTGTGCTATGAGTTATCCACAAATAAAATCCTAGTCTCACGCCATGTCACGTTTGATGAGTACGTTTTCCCTTTTGCCAACATCCAAAAATTTCGAGTCACTGATTACGGTTTTCTTGATGACTCAGACACATACCCTCTACTTCAAAATCCACTATATTGGCCAAATACCAACCTGTCACCCACTGCTCTAGTTACGGACCCCACTGCCACGACACCCATCCCGTCGGCCCTACCCACTGCACCCGATCTGACCCGAACATCCCCGCAGCCCATCAATGCCATTGCCCTGCCCCATACACCTACTGCCCAACCCAATACCCAAACTGCCCAGCCCAGTGACGAAACTGCCCAACCCATTACCTCACGGCCCAGTCCTACCACCCAGCCCAGTGACGATACTGCTCAGCCTAATATATCATAGCCCAGTCCCGCCACTAACCAGCCCAACCAGATCCTTCCCCCAACCCACCGTATGGAAACCCGTGTACAACACGAGATTTTCAAACCAAAAGTCCACTTTAATTTGTTCACTCAAACCATCTCCCCGCTACCTAAAAACCCAACCTTAGCCAAGCTTGACCCGAATTGGAATGCGGCCATGTGTGAGGAGTTTAATGCGCTTACTTCACATCGTACTTCGGATCTTATTCCGCAGCCTGAGGGGGTGAATGTAATCCGTTGTATGTGACTATTTCATCATAAGTTCAGAGATAATGGTGCCCTTGAACGTCACAAGGCTAAACTTGTGGAAAATGGCACAAGGCAACATGAGGGTGTTGATTGTGATGAGACTTTTAGTCCAGTGGTTAATCCATCTACCATTCGCATAGTTTTGAGCATAGCTACGTGGAAGAATTGTCATATTAACCAGCTTGATGTGAAGAATGCTTTCTTACATGGGGATTTGAAAGAAACTATTTATATGCATCAACCGCCATGATTTGTGCATCTGGAGGCTCCTCAGCATGTTTGTCTTCTTCATAAGTCACTATATGGGTTGAAACAAGCACCTAGGGCCTGATATTAGCGGTTTGCCACTTACATCATACAGATCGGCTTAGTATGCAGCAATAGTGATAATTCATTATTCATTTTTCATCGATGTATTGACACAACTTACCTTCTGTTATATGCGGATGATATTGTTTAAACAGCTTCTTTAGAAGGCCTGAAGCACGGGATCATTGCTCTACTAAAGTATGAATTTGCAATGTTTGACTTTGGTAAGTTGAGTTATTTTTTGGGGATATCAGTGACCAGATCCGCCCATACCATATTCTTGTGTCAGCACAAGTATGCAGAGGAGATCGTCTACAGGGATAAAATGGCAAATTGCAAGATCATACCCAATCAAGTCGACTCAAAATCCAAACTCAGTGCAGATGACGGGGATCCGGTCAATGATCCCTCTCTTTATAGGAGTCTCGCAGGTGCTCTCTAGTATCTCACCTTCACTCGGCCTGATATTGCATATGCAGTTCAACAGATGTGCTTGTTCATGCACGCTCCTAGGGAGCCTCACTTTACAACTCTTAAGCGTATCATTCGGTACGTTAAGGGCACACTTAACTATGAACTTCATTTATATCCCTCTACACCGTCTATATTGCTATCTTACACAGACGCAGATTGGGCAGACTGTCCGGACACCCGTCGCTCTACGTCTGGCTATTGTGTATTTTTGGGGGATAATATTATATTGTGGTCTGCCAAGCGGCAAGCCACACTTTCCCGTTCGAGTGTAGAAGTAGAATATTGAGGCGTTGCGAACATTGTTGCCGAGCTTTGTTGGCTCCGAAATCTCCTTCTTGAGCTTCATTGCCCCATACATAAGGCATATTTAGTTTACTGTGATAACATATCTGTTGTCTACTTGTCTCATAACCCGGTTCAGCATTAACGAACCAAGCATATTGAGATGTATATTCACTTTGTTCGTGAGAAGGTTGCAATGAGTCACGTTAGGGTGTTGCATGTTCCTTCTTCGTATTAGTACGCAGATATCTTCACAAAGGGACTTTCTCGCAACTGTTCCTTGACTTCAGATTCAGTCTCAGCATCCGGCCTCCTCCGCTCCGACTGAGGGGGTGTGATAGTGAATATATTTCATATATATTCACAATATATTATGTAGTTAATATTAGTGTAATTAATCTAAAATAGATATCGTAATTTTATTAGGACTACAATGCTATACTCTATATATATTACATTAATAAGAGAACTCCATCAAAGAGATTTACACTATTCTACAAAATCAGCTAAAAAATATTCTTAATATGGTGTGATGTTAATTGTTTTGGATCAATCACGTATGATTTTTTTTAAAAGGCCTCACACAATATTAATAGTATCCTACACCTTATATGTAAAATCCTTTTCTTTTCAAGTACTAATGTGGGATTTAATTCGCACATCCAACGATATCTCCTTCGAGCAAAGTTTCACCGGATGTATCACCAAGATTTATATTTTTTTACGTATATTTTTCTTGGCTCCGTTTATATGACACATTTTTGCTTATAATCTGTTCTAAAAAATTCACACATTTGAAAATAATTTACCTTTAAAATAACTCTTTTTCCTTCGTACACTAAATCCCACTTCTCCAACCTGGGGAATCATAAAGCAAAAGTAACATATGAAATACTATAATTTGGAACTTATTCCAATGAAATTTAGATGTTTAATAAGCTTTTTATTCCTTTTTTCACTATGTATGTAGACTCAACTTTTCTTCCTTTCTTGCTTTGTTCTTTTGTGGAAACAACTTGATTATCACATGGACTGATTAGCCCAATTTAGGCCCCTCTTTGAATTTGCCATTCCCAAATCAATATGCCATCATGGTGTTCTAATCTTCTCATACATGGATTTGATATGTTTATATGAAGATGAACCCTTGTTAGCTGACGCACCTTTCATAGTCGTGCCTCGTGGCACGACAGCAACCGTACTATTGAAATGATTCGTCGATTGAGATGCTCTTGTAGGTGACTTTTTTTTTCAATGTATTCCTATCCTTTCTTTCCCTTTGCATCTCCAATGAATTTATAATCACTTCCTCGTAATTATATGCATCTTTTACCTTTGTTTTTCTTAAAATTAAAGTTTATACTTTATCAGCATAAATTATTTTACACTATCAGACGTACAACTAATTTTTTTAAAAGAAATATGAAATTTATAATATTAAAGATAGAGCAGGTAATCTGCTATAACAAATAAAAAGTTAATGCATATATACATTGTTCTTTCAATGGTGTACAAACTTTTCTAAACAATAGCTTTAAAAATTGTTTGGGGACAAGGATACGAGGTTGTAACATATATAATCAAAAGCAGACGAAAAGAATCGACAGGAAATGCAAGCCTGGTCGATGAAGAATCCAGCATTTAGACCCCACTTATACTAAAGTCAAGAAATTTCATACTTTTATTGAAGAAATGATCTATGTCAATTATATTATTCTTTTTATAATTATGATATTCGATCAGCTTATGCACACCTCAAACAATTTTAAGGGGGTACTTGTTACTTTCCGCCAACGTATTGCCGTGAAACTCTTTCCACTACAGTTACCTAGCAGTTTTTCAAACGGTTTTCTTAGTGGTTCTTCGAAAAATATTCTTTGCTCCTTGGTCATAGCAAAACATAGATACGTATATAGATACTAGAAGGCTAGAATTGCACATATACTTGGATATTTTAAATTATGTCTTAGGGGTGATGAGGAAATTATGGGAGTTTTAAAGCAACAGTAAAATTGTTTTTGTATGACCTATAAGTCATCAATTCGAGCCATGAAATTAATTACTGATGTCACTACTAAAAACATTTTTTTCCGACCTAGAAAATCGATCTCATGAGATCAGTTATTGGCAAAACCCGACCTCAAAATCGATCGCTCAAGCCCAGTTCGGTATGGGGTGGGTCAAAATTTTTAACCGACCTCATGAGGTCGCAAAAATCGAGTTCATGAGGTCGGTAGGCTTTTTAGACCGGATTCCAAAATATTAAATATACCGACCTCATGAGGTCAATATATTAATTTGTTATTTAAAAAAAATTACCGACCTCATGAAGTCGGTATATTAATTTTTATTTTATTTTCCGACCTCATGACATCACAATTTTTAAAATTAATTTTTCAATTATTTAAACTTACCGACCTCTTGAGACCGCAAAATTATTTGAATATAATTTTTTTTATGATTATCGACCTAATAAGGTCAATTTTTTTTAATTTCTAAAAAACATAATTTCTGAAACTAACCTCATGAGATTGGTGTTTTGCAATTTCTGGAAAAAATGAAATGCAAAAACCGACCTAATGAGGTACACAGCCTAGCTAGCTTGTGTCGAGATACACAACCTACATCGCACCCTCTTGAGATGCCGTCCTTTTCGACTGCGTATGCAAGATGCTTCGTGCATTTTTTTCTAGTGTTGAATGAGAAAGATAAAAAGAAATTGACCATAGCTAATCAATACACCTCTCTGCAGTTTATAAACATCTATACGGATAACTCAAAAGCAATGAGACGATCATTCAAAAATTGTCCAAGTTAGGGTTACGTACTCATTTTGAGGAAGATTCCATTTGCTTTTTCTTTAATTTGGTAAGTGCAACATCCAAATGGCTGTGTTTACCATAATCAAATCTTTAGTTGGAACAAACTAAGATTTTCTCCCGGATAATAGGCTCATTTGGATAAGAACAACTTTTAATTTAGATTGGTCATGTGAAGGAGATGTGATGTAACAAATTCCTAAATTTCTTATTCTTGTTAAGTTTAAAAATATAAATACTATCTCCATTAAAATACATTTAAAAACATAAATCAGTGCAAAGTACATTATATGTATTTCGAGGATTCATTATAAATTGAATATTATCCTCTTAATCTTTGTCATTATTTTTAAGATTAACAATACTATATTGAGTAAATTAATAGAGACATTGTTGTAAATTTTTCCAAATGTGACACTAGGCCAATTTGTGGAAAGATTAGTCTAGAATGGCTTCTTTATCTTATTATCTGCCTGACATTAGTTACTAACTTTTTCATTAATCCCTCGCTAAATTGTTCCAATTTTTTTTTATAATTCATTACATACTAAATATGATTAGCAACAGATTTTAGTGTTTAGCTACAAAATGTATCTGTTGCTATAATTCTTGTATTTTTAGTAGTGAATGTCAAGCTTCTGTTGTTTATCACTAAAGATATGGTGAGACTGGTGAGATACTTTCGCTCATAATTCGATTTTTTGAGGTCGAGTCTTATAAATTAAGAAACTTTTGGTAGAAAATACTTTTTCCTTAAGTGGATCCTATGCGCGACGAAATTTTGAATGAATATCAAATATCTGATGGTTAAAAGAAAAGAATAAGAACTTGTCTTGCTTTTTTATTTTTACTTTTACATTACATAACAACCAAACAAAACCCACAATAATTTTTATTCTTACAGCTTGTTTGGATGGTTGTTACCTATTGTATTGTGTTGTGTTGTTAGTTTAAATACAATGTTTGTTTTGATTGTTAATTTTAATGTATCGTATCGTTAAATTCATCATTATGTAACGATCAAAAGTCTCATTTTATGTAACGACCGATTTAGTGTTATCGTGTCGTTATCATATTTTTTTCTCATTTTTATTATCTACTAATTCTATTTTATCGTTTACCCTACCTTTTTATGGTAGCTCTACTCCTATCCTACTTTTCTTGTAGGTTTATCCTTCAAATTGTTGATGTATGAGATTATGTGACGATGGAAAATGATACAATCTATCCAAATGTTGTATCAATCAAAACAATACAATACAACACAATACATTATGAAACAATATGTAACAACCCTCCAAACAGAGTGTTAATACAAATTTTAGTCAGTATAATTATTGTACATTATGATTATACACTTTGATACCCTTATTATACATTAGAAGTATATTAAAAATGGCTTTTTTTAATTTTTTTGTTACATAGGGGTAGGGGTAGGGGAAAGGGGAGATAGAGAGGATTACAACGTGGGGATTCGAACCCTCACTAATAAGATGAAAGTTCGGATAGTCAACCAACTGAGCTAGAGATCCCTACATTATATTAAAATTGGCTGAATAAAAATGTTAAAAAGTTTTCTTTTTATGTGGTGGAAGGTGGTTCCACTTACCCCTTTCTCGACCTTCCACGTGTTGGTCCCAACTTGCATCCATGTCCATTAATTAAATTGCATTGCCTAATTTTCTGTTTTCAAGCTCTAATCACATCATTATCATGTATTAATCACCTCCTCTATTTATGCTAATGACCTCCACTTCTAATTAATACATGCACTACCTTTCTTTTCCTACTAAACGACTAATGAGCCATCCGTTCCTTGCATAGGTTCAGATTATTCGGATTGAAAGTGACAAGCCAATTGCATATATTTAAATTTTATTTATACAATATACAATTTATAAAAAAATTTACAATATTAATTTAGTTGTTTAAGTTCTACAAGTTGCCCTTCTTAGTTATCAACTCATCGTTGTTATAAATAGTTACTTTTCCCGTTTCATATAGGTAATTAGTTGTGTAAATATTGATACAAAATTTGAGAAAATAAGAAAAAGTTATAAATATTATCACTTTAAACATGAAATGTTCCTAAAATCATGTTATTAAAGGTAAAGTAAAAATTCTAAGATTAAATTATTTTAAAGAAGAGACAGATATCATTTTTTTTTGAAAAAAATTATAAAAAAAAATAGTATTGCATAAAATGAGATATAGTTCACACTAGTAATTGTGAGCTGTATTGATTGTTCAATAGATTAGTGCAAGTGCGAGTTAATCGATCTGAATATCACCAATATAAAAAATAGCACTCCCTTTATTCTACTTTATGTGATACCATACTCTTATTAATTTATTCTAAAAATAACACCGTTTAAATATTGAAATTAATTTAGTTTTAAAATTCTTTTTACCTTCAATTTATAATCACAAAAATCTCACGAATATTTAAATGATAAGTTTCAAGAACTTTTCATTATTTTTAAAACTTCAAGTCAAGTCAAATAACGCAATAATAAATTGAAACGAAGAGCGTAAAAATATAAATTTGGAGTAATTCACTAAAAAATCCCAAATGCAGTGGCATCACCGCAAATTCAGTAGTCCCTTATACCATATAAGAAAGAAGAAGGGAAGTGTGTGGGGCTAAATTAACCAAACTATTTCCCAACTGATTCTTCTTTGTTTAATTCTCTCCTCCATGCCATTTCTCTCTTCAAAAGAAAAAAACATCCCAAAATTCAATTCCAATAATCATCGTACTATTCAAATTAACCTAGTACAATTCGTACTATTGCTTGTTACATAAAGTACTGGATTAAAATAAACTCGAATATCAGTAATTATACTTATGGAGAGCACAAATTCATCTACGGGGACATATCATCATCATCAGCCTCAACCTCAGCTCCCGCCGGGATTTCGGTTTCACCCGACCGACGAAGAACTCATCGTCCACTACCTCAAGAGGAAAGTCGCGGCCGCTCCGATTGCGGTTGATATTATTGCTGAAGTTGATCTTTATAAGTTTGATCCATGGGAACTCCCTGGTACTACTTTACTACTACTACATTTTTCTTGTTCTTTAATTTCATTTCAATAACTTACATGTAAGGAAAAAGAATTGAAATTAGCGATAAACAACTTCTATTGTGAAATTACAAAAAGATCGTAATTAATCTTATATAACGATATAATTATAAAAAATCGTGTTAGCTATGAGAAATTTCATAGCTAATTCTTAATTTTTTATTGTAATAAATAATTTCTTTTTTTCTCATTTTCATCAATTTTCATGTCATAAAGTTTCTATGACCAACCTGCAGAGGCTTGAACTCAAAAAGTTTTAGCATATATGAGTCTAACTTATATACAATTAAAGTGTGAATAATTTCAGGTAACCTTGATAAAACGTAAATTTGTAAACAAAACACGTTACATGTTGCAACACGTAAAAGCGACGCGGTAGTGTATGAATTTTTTGTCATTTATTATAAATTATAGTTCTAAATATATATATATATGTGATTTTTTTTAAAAGTAGTACTCACAAGTCACAAATATTAAGTTTTGGACTCATATTTTTAAAAAAATCAGAATTTTAAATCCATTAAATTTAAATTCTGAATTCTCCTCTATCGATTTGATTTCATGCAGCTAAGGCAATTTTTGGAGAACAAGAATGGTACTTTTTTAGTCCAAGGGATAGGAAATACCCTAACGGGGCGAGGCCGAACCGAGCAGCCACATCGGGTTATTGGAAGGCCACCGGAACCGACAAGCCGGTGTGCACCTCCGGCGGAACTCAAAAAGTTGGGGTCAAAAAAGCCCTCGTGTTTTACGGTGGAAAACCTCCTAAAGGAGTGAAGACTAATTGGATCATGCATGAATATAGGCTTGCAGAAAATAAAACAAATAATAAACCCCCTGGTTGTGATATTGTTGCCAATGCCAGCAGAAAAGGATCTTTGAGGGTAAGTCCTTTTCTTTTCTTTCTTTTTATGTTGACTTAGTTCAAGGAAAAAAAAAATTGACGAAAGAGTTTAAGTTATATATACTGTTATTATGAAGAATTTTATATTATTTTATCCGTTTCAATTTATATGGCATCACTCAGATTTTAAAAGTCCAGCTTTTTATTTCATGTCTTTTAAATATTTTGTATTATCGATTATTGTGACTTACAATATCTTTTACGCAGTTTTCAAATATACAAATTTTATTTAAAACATCTTAAAGATTTTATATTTAAATTTATAATCAAAATTAAATAGTTTGACTCTCAAAATCCAAATGATGCCACCTAATTGAAGCAAAGGAAGTATCGGTGTAATTTAACTGGTTATTAGAATGAAAAAATGGGGACGAAAGAAATTTTGCTCGTCGCGAATCGATTTCGACGGAGTATGATGGATCCGTCCGTTGGAAATCTCGCCTATTCCTATAATATATTAGTACTATGAAAGAGTTTAAGTTGCATACGTAATTATTGTAAAGAATTTTATACTATTAGTGCAATTTTATTGGTTATAGTAAGTTATTACTTCTGAAAAAACAAGGGACGGAAATGTGCTCGTCGCATTTAGTTTCCGAATCCGTCGGAAATCTCACCTATCCTGGTAGTGTATAGGCATAAAGTTTTATCATATCAGTAAATAGAACATAAACTTGAATGAATTTAATGTTTCACTACTAGTTACTCTTTACTTTTTCAGAATGTTTTTCTTACACTACTAAAAAAAATTTCCTGCAGTTAGATGATTGGGTTTTATGTCGGATTTACAAGAAGAACAATACACAAAGGCCAATAGATGATATGAATGAGATGATGGGATCAATACCACCATTATTTTTTCAACAAAAACCACAAGGAATTAAAGCTTCAAATTATGGTGCATTGCTCGAAAATGAATCGAACATGTACGAAGGAATTATGAATAACACGAGTGATATGATCAACAATAATGGATCCATTTCACAGTTATCGTCAAAGAGGCCGATTTCTGGAGGTTTGTACTGGAATATCGACGAGGCAACAACAACTGAGGGGAACAATTCTCTGAATACAAAAAGGTTCTTAGTTGAGAACGAGGATGATGGACTTAACATGAATGCACGAATTACAGATCATGATCAGAACAGCTCCATCGCGAGTTTCTTGAGTCAGCTTCCTCAAAATCCTTCAATTCAACAACAACCACAAGTACTGGGATCTCTTAGTGATGGAGTCGTCTTTCGACAACCTTATAATAGTCAAGTTACCGGCATGAATTGGTACTCTTAAAGATGCAAAAACAAAATTTAGCTGGCCGTGAAATTATATAGAAATAATTATTCATTCTCAAATCACACAGAGCACCGTCTATTCAGACACCAGCAATGAGAGCAACAATAGCAGATAGTGGAACAAAACTAGTAACAGACATGTAAACAGGCATTCAGTTAGAAATCATATGCTTCCTCAACAATTATATCTAGTATGTCCTGTTTCAGCTCTCTTCTTTAAAACGAGCTATTACTGTAGAAGGCTTCTGGTAAAGCAGAAAAATGGGAGTTATAGTAGTTTCAGCTATTCGATTCAAATGATTTCAGCAATATTGAGATACGAAGATTATTTGTTAGATGATAATCTGCAACTTTTTTGGTGACTATGTGCTTGTGGAAGAAATTTAGGTAAGGCAAAATATGCATACTTGGCTTAATTTAACCTTTCATACAACTTTGGTTTGTCTGTTATTCTGTGAATAAAGATGCTAATTAAGAATGAATTATCAATATATTCACATGTGGCAGAAAATTATGGTATTTTGCCATGATAAAAGCAAGGAAATAATAGATGTATATGTTGTATATAGTCTTCAATTGTGTTTGTTAGGAAGATGTGTATGGGAGTTTGTCCCACATTGGAAGAATAAGAAAAGCTTGATGTGTTTATAAGTACTTTTGTACTTGGTATATTAAATTGAAAAGAGTTCATTTAGTTGGGCCAAACATGCATTGGGCTTGGATGTGCTTATAATTGGATTAATAATATGCTAATATATTATTAATCAAAGACTAGCACTTAGCCTCTCTGTATGATTTGCATATTCATCAAATGGATGTAAAAACTGCTTTTCTAAATGGTGATTTAGATGAAGAGGTGTACATGAGACAACCTGAAGGTTTTATCCTTCCGGGTTATGAACATAAAGTTTGTAAGTTAGTTAAATCATTGTATGGTTTAAAACAAGCTCCGAAGCAATGGCATGAGAAATTTGATTATCTTGTTTTGTCTAATGGTTTTATACATAACTCGTGACAGTGTATATATTCTAAGTTTACAAAAGATTATGGTGTAATCTTGTGCCTTTATGTAGATGATATGTTAATCTTTGGAACAAACATAAATGGCATAAATGAAGTCAAAGCCTATTTGAGTTCCTGTTTCAAAATGAAGGACTTAAATGAGGTTGATACCATACCCAAGTATCAAAGTTAGAAGAAATAGTGGGGGTTATTCCTTGAGTCAGTCTCATTATGTTGAGAAGATGCTTAAGAAATTTGAACATTTGAACTTCAAGGAAGCTAACACTCCATATGAAATATCATGCAAACTTAGTATGAACAGTGGAAGATCTGTGGCTCAGCTAGAGTATGCTAGTGCAATAGGTAGCTTGATGTATGCTACACATTGTACTAGGCCTGATATTGCATTTGCAGTTTGCAAACTTTCTAGATTTACTAGTAATCCGGTACTGAGAACATTGGCGAGCAATTGGAAGAATTTTTGGTTATTTGAAAAGAACCAAAAGTTATGCTTTGCATTATGGAAATTTTCCAGCTGTACTTGAGGGATATACAGATGCTAGTTGGATATCTAGTGATGGAGATAATAAATCCACAAGTGGTTGGATTTTTATGCTCGGTGGTGGTGCTGTTTCTTGGGCCTCAAAGAAACAGACATGTATCACACATTCTACCATGGAAGCTGAATTTTTAGCTTTGGGGGCGTGCAGAGCAAAGAAGCGAGTGGCCGAGAAATATGTTATTGGATATAAAGTTGTGGCCACAACCGATGCCAGCCACTTCTTTGCACTGTGATAGTGAGGCAACTCTGTCTAGGGCTTATAATAAGATTTATAATGGTAAGTCTAGACACATCAGTTTGAGACATGCGTATGTGAGACAGTTAATATCCGACGGAATTGTAACTGTGATTTATGTAAGGTCTTGTAACAATTTGGCAGATCCTTTTACTAAAGGACTTCCAAGAGAAATGATTTATGGAACAAGTCAAGAAATGGGCTTGCGACCAGTTTGAATTAATCAGCAACAATGGAAACCCAACCTTTTTCTATGAATACCCATGGTTAAAAGGTTCAATGTGGTAATAACAAGTTGTTGATGACTGATTAGGTCACACTAGTGTAACTATTGTTCTAGTGTATGTTTTATAGGGTGAGTAATATACTCTTAATGAAATTCAGGTAATGGAAGAATTTCACCTATATAGACATAAGAAGTGGTGCCGCTTCTAACAAGAGTTTTGGGTCGAACTTTTGTAAATGTCTATGAAACCAGGTAGAGCACATGGCCATAATGGTGCTACCTCGATATGAACATGGAAAAGAATAATTGTGTGTTCAGTCTTCCGATTCTAGCATAAGGAATTTTGGCTCAAACGATTTAAGCCGCCATTAATTTCGTTAGGATTTTGAAGAACTGTAACTAAGTGAAAGTTCAAATCGCAAGATACTTTCATCTAAGCACTTTTGTTAAATTGAAGACTAAGTGAGGGATTGTTGTATATAGTCTTCAATTGTGTTTGTTAGGAAGATGTGTATGGGAGTTTGTCCCACATTGGAAGAATAAGAAAAGCTTGATGTGTTTATAAGTACTTTTGTACTTGGTATATTAAATTGAAAAGAGTTCATTTAGTTGGGCCAAACATGCATTGGGCTTGGATGTGCTTATAATTGGATTAATAATATGCTAATATATTATTAATCAAAGACTAGCACTTAGCACTTTGCACGAACACGAGCTTAAATATCATTTAATCTTTTGCTGTTTTTTTTTTTAAAAAAAAACGTTGATTTCATGAAAAGTCACAATTCTTCATGAAAGATTACATTGTTTCATGAAAGATTACAATTGTTCATGAAAGGGTACTTGATTCCTTTAAATATGGAATGGCACATGATTAAAAGATCACTTGCAATTAATATCTTCCAACCAAGAAAACCTTCTTTCTTTCAAGCAATTCATGTTCATGAAGAACGAATAAGTTGCTGTAAAATTCGTTCTTAAGATTAGGAAATCCTGGGGGTAATTAGCAAGTTAATCCCATCAGCAATATAGTGGGGGCTAATATTATCCTAAGGACAGAGAATCATCTCGTCCTAATCTAGTTTCTACAATTCATTTCTTATCATACAGATCTCTTTTTCTAACAGTATATTTAAACAATATTGCTTTCAGCCTCTCACTATTCCGTTTTCTGATCATTCTTTCTACTTATGATTACAAGAATAAACCATTGTCTAAACGCTTACATATATTTCAGTTTCGTTCTTTTTTTCTTTTGGAGTTTCGGTTACGTTCGCCGACAATTTATGAGTTTTTATACTATGAGTATACATATGTCAAGGTTATTCAAGATGGATTTGGGATTTGAACTTTATGCATGGGTACGTAATTCTAGGACAGCGACCTCAAATTCTATAATAATTGGGTTTGAAATTTAATATTGTTATATTTTGTGAACCATAGCTTACAAGATTTTCACCAAAAAGGATTCATCTTCTATTATATATATATAAAAATAATATTTTAACTTTGTGTATATAGTGTGATATTTTAACGAAGGAATTTAAGATAACCCCTTCTGCCTCTCTACTTCGTCTGTGAAGTTGACCTACAGCTTCATAAGAGTTATAACTATAATCAGTTAAATTACTGATTGCTTAATGATTCTTTTATGTGTATATAGTCAAACTTTTCGATAACGAAATCGTATATAATATAACATAATATGATCGTCGGTTCCAGAAAAAAACTTGATTTTATAGTGAAATATTGTTATACAAAATAATTGTTATAGAGAGATAACTTAAATACTTACCAACACACTAGATGATAAAGCTGATAAACCAAAGAACTGGCTCTCCATTATTTGGCAACACAACGAAATTAGCATAATTTAAAAGAAGATGGGAACTTACTAATTTAGGTAAAAAAGATAAGAAGCTTTAGTTGTGGGAAACTGCACGGATAGTGGCATATATATTAGAGAGGGATATATACATTACATCATTGTTGATGGAGTATCATCATTTATTGGAGGAAATTACGTAGTGGATAACGTACATGACTCCTTAGTAGTTGTCTTCCACTTATAATTACCTCAAGACTCATTTCATAGCTTGACTTGACACAGTTTAATAACGAAAAAATTCACTATTAAAAAAATAGAAATGTGGGATGAACAAATTTTATAATTAAACAACATTAATCCTATTTAACGACGAATTAATGAATGACAATTCCAACAATCAAAAACTTATGTTAGCTACGAGCAATTGCGACAGATTGGCGATGAAATTCGTAACTCATTCCAATTTTGTTGTAGTGATTTTTGTTGAAAGCTGTGGTATTCTTTCAAAAGTTTTTATTTCTTTTTTTATACTTTTTGTATGAATCTATATGCGGATCATGTGAATCAAATTTCGTATTGATGATTCATACAGTTTTTCGTAATTCAATTTCATTGTTTTTACTTAACATTAAAAGTTAAGAGGCCGAAGACCGGGGAAAGTCTAAAAGAAATAGAGAAACCTAGCAGACGCCGTCCCCCCCCCCCCCCCCCCCCAAAAAAAAGAACAATGACCATGTCATTGTTCGAGAATGACTTTAAAAACAAACCGAAACATTTGTCAGATTATGGTACTCCTTCGAAGTTATGGAATTAGACATTAATTTCTCTACGAGATCAATTTATTTGATTGTATGATAAACTCTCTTGAAAAATATTAATGCACATCTAATCGAGGTGCTCTACCAACTGAACTATAAAATGAAACATGGGAGTGTTAAGACTTTATTTGGGAGTTAATTAAGCATAAATGGAGTGTGTGTCTTTTTCTTGGATTGGGTTGAATAGACATTGGCATGCAGGGGCGGAGCTATCCTTGTTCAAGAGGAGTCAATTGACATTTTTTGTCGAAAAATTTCACTTTGTATATAAGTTGAATCTCGTTGACGCAAAATAGGAGAATCAAAATTTTCACTAATGAGAGTCAAGATATGTGTGTATATAGATCTCACATATTTATTTGGGATTAATTAAGCACAAATGGAGTGTGAATGTCATTTTCTGGGATTGGGTTGAATAGACATTGACATGCAGGGAATGGAGTTACCCTTGTCGGAGTAAATTGACATTCCTTCATTCACTTTGTATATATGTTGAATCTCGTTGACACAAAATAGGAAATCAGAATTTTCACTAATGAGAGTTAAGATATGTGTGTATATATATAGAGATAGATCTCACATAATAAAGTTGGCAACAAGAGTGCTACTGACCTCACAACTTGGCTTTTTTAAATTTATTTGCTGACTACAGGGACCGTATATATATATATATATATATATATATATATATATATATATATATATATATATATATATAATGCTGTCAACAAAGGGAATCACTTTCTTAAAACACCAATTTTTCTGAATTGTTGTTTAATTGCATTAGCTTTCCAAGGAAACATTACGAAACTAGTTCATAATAATTTCATTTCAGTGCTGCTTGTTTTAGGAACACATAATGTGTCCACATCGTTACAAAATTGATTAACTACTACACATGGCATATGTGTAAGATGATATTAATCTCTCTTGAGGAGTCTTTCATTAATATCAAGGTATATATAAAGTACAATATTCATCCCTTATACAATAGGAATCCTAAGCCTATACAAAAGAGGAATCTTAAGCCTATACATAAGAGGAATCCTAAGCCTATACAAAGGAGGAATCCTAGTCTTACCATAATTATATTTACACAACATATGAAAATATTCTAATTATGGGTAGGGAATATATTTACACGTTTACACACCCCCTCAGTCGGAGCGGGAAGAGGCCGGACGCTGAGACTGGCTCTGAAGTTAAGAAATAACTGTCTGGGAAGTCCTTTGGTAAATATGTCTGCATACTGATAGGATGATGGAACATGTACCACTCTGACATGGCCTAACGCAACTTTCTCACGAACAAAGTGTAGGTCTATCTCAATATGCTTGGTTCGCTGATGTTGAACCGGATTATGAGAAAGATAGATGGCAGAGATGTTATCACAATACACAATAGATGCCTGACGCAAAGGACACTGAAGTTCTAACAAGTAAATTTCGAGCCAACAAATCTCGCCTACTACATTTGCAACGCCTCTCGTACTCGGCCTCGGACTTTGGAGCGAGATAGGGTAGCATGTCGCTTGGCAGACCAAGAAATCAGATTATCCCCTAAGAAAACACAAAAGCCGGAGGTGGAGCGTCACGTGTCCGGACACCCTGCCCAATCTGCATCCGTATATGAAAGCAACATGTCCGGTGCGAGAGGGGTATAGGTGCAAACCATAATCAAGAGTGCCCTTAATGTATCGAATGATACGCTTAAGAGCAGTGAAATGAGACTCCCTGGGGGCATGCATGAATAAGCACACCTGCTGAACAGCATAAGCTATGTCTGGCCTGGTAAATGTGAGATACTGAAGTGCACCTGCAAGGCTCCTATACATAGTAGGATCAGAGACTGGAGCACCATCCATAGCACTGAGCTTAGATTTGGAATCAACTGGAGTAGGCACCTCTTTGCAGTTCGCCATCTTAGCCCTGTACACAATCTCTTCTACATACTTACGCTGACACAAGAACATATGATTGGCAGACCTGGTCACTGATATCCCCAAAAAGTAACGCAGCTTTCCCAAATCAGTCATTGCAAATTCGAACTTGAGCAAGGCAATAATCTCATTTTTCAATCCGTCGGATGAGGCAGTAAGAACAATATCATCCACGTAAAGTAATAAGTAAGTCGTGCTACTACCTCGATGAAAAATGAAAAGTGATGTATCACTCTTGCCGCATACAAACCCAATCGCAAGATATACCGGCAAAGCGATCATACCACGCACGGGGCCCGCTTCGGTGCCATATAGTGACTTACGGAGACGGCACACATAGTGAGGAACTCGCTGGATGGGTGAACCCCGGTGGTTTGATGCATGTAGACCGTCTCTCTCGGATCCCCATGTAAGAATGCATTCTTCACATCAAGTCGATGGATCGGCCGTGTTTGCCCATGGCTATGCTCAAAAGCGTGCGGATGGTAGCCGGTTTGACAACCGGGTGAAGGTCTTACCACGATCAATGCCCTCCCGCCGATTTGTGCCATTAGCCACAAGACGGGCCTTATACCTCTCAAGATCCCCATTGTCTCCCGAACTTGTGATAAAATAGCCACATACAACGAATGATATTCACCCCCTCAGGTCTAGGTACTAGATCCCACGTGTGCTGTTTAGTTAAAGCATTGAATTCCTCATACATAGCCGCATTCCAATTAGGGTCTTGTTTGGCCAATTTTGGGTTCTTTGGAAGTGGAGAGATGGTTTGGGCAGACAAGTTGAAATGGACTTTGGGTTTGAAGAGTCCATGCTTTGAACGAGTTTCCATTGGATGGGTAGGGACAGTGGGTGGCGGAGTGGTGTCTGAGACGGGGGGTAAAGTCGGATAAGGAGAGGGTGGGGGCGAAGCCGTCGGAGGTGCCGCGGCTCCTGGATCGAGAGTCGCGGTGCTAGAAGGTTGACAGGCTTCTCTGAAGTTTGGGCGCCACGGCTCTGACGACGGAACAGAGGATGTGAGTTGTTCGATTATGAGGGGAGAGATGGCAGACTCGTCAAGAAATTAGTAGTCCTGTTTTTGGAATTTTGGAAGATTCGAAAACGGGAATGTGGTCTCGTCGAATGTGACATGACGAGATATGTGGATCTGACGAGTCGACAAGTCATAGCATAGATAGCCCCTATGGATCGGCGGGAATCCTAGAAAGACACATGGAGTGGACCTATGAGCGAGCTTGTGAGGGGCGGTGGAGCTAAGGTTGGGATAGCACAGACAACCAAAAATTCGTAGATGATCATAAGAGGGGATTCTATGGTAGAGGATTTCGGTAGGGGTCATATTGTGAAGAGTGCTAGTAGGGAGAATATTTAGAGTGTATTCTGACATTTTTTAGCGACATAGACCCGAAAGGGGGAGGGAGGGAGGCATGAATCAATAGGGTGCGAATCATATTGTTAATGGTGCGGATGATTCTTTCAGCTTTACCGTTTTGTGGTGAGGTGTGAGGGCAGGAGAAGCGAAAGACCATGCCATTATTGGTACAAAAACAGTGAAACATAGAGTTATTGAATTCACGACCATTATCGCACTGAAATAATTTTATGCCTTTTCCAAATTGTGTTTGAATGAACTTGCGAAACTCAAGAAATTTGACAAACACTTCCGATTTAAATTTAAGAGGGTATAACCAAACGTAGTGTGAAAAATCATCAAGCAACACAAGATAGTATTTATGACCGAGAGAACTAGTGATAGGAGATGTCCATAAATCGGCATGTATAATATCAAAAGGAGCAAATGTAACACTAGTAGATGATTTGAACGGAAGACGAATATGTTTGCCTAAAGAGCAAGAAACACAATTTTGGGCAAGTTTTCCATTACAAGCAATGAAATTGTTGCCTCTAAGAAAATTAAAAAGTGGGACTCCTGAATGACCAAGCCTATTATTCCAGGTTGAAGAAGAAACAGCCGCTAGAGTGACGGGAGAGCAAGATCTGGCAGCGGAGGTGTAAGTGAATGGATAGAGATCCCCCGTGCTATTGCATCTCGTAAGAGGTGTCCCCGTATGAAGATCTTTTACAGTAAAACCAAAAGGGTCAAAATCCACAGAGACATAATTATTATGAGTAAATTGGCGGACAGATATGAGGTTCTTAATCATGTGTGGGGCATTTAGGGTGTTTTTGAGGGAGAAGGGTGGATGAGGAGGTTGTGTGTATGAGGTACCATAACCCATAGCTGGAATGCGTTGTCCACTACCAACTGTAACATATTGAGGATGCTTTACATGAAACAGTTTAGGAATAGTACCTGCAGACTGGGTGACGTGAGATGTGGCGCCTGAGTCCATGTACCAAGTATTGTCAGGTTGTTGCATAGAGAGGGTGCTGAACGCCTAACCCAACTCAGTGGGTGTCATGCCGGAGGAGGGCTGCGGGACCTGACCTTGCATGAAGTGGGCCTGTTGTGGGGCTGGAGCGGGGCCTAGCAAACCGGGGTAAGAATACGGATTATATGGGCTGCCGGTACGGAATGGACTTGGCGTCGCGGCTCGAATCGGGGGCGCGCGCGCGCTGTAGACGAAGCCGTCGAAGAGCGCGCAGCCCCGGTTGTTCTGCGATCTCTCGCTTCGTTTCGCTGTTGGTTCGTTGACCGCGACCCTTGCCACGACCACGGCCTCCTCTACCGCCGCGGCCTTTTCCACCCTTGCCGCCGCGGCCCCGCCGCTTGTTGGGAGTTGTCCGGTGGCGTCTCGATCTTGAGGTTGCGTGTCGACAGCTAACACCTGCTGGGCGTGCTCATCCTGCTTAGCATGACGGGTTTCTTCGAGCAACAATTGTGAGCGAGCTTTGTTAAAACTCGGTAGCGGATCTGCCTGTTGAATAATGGTGGCCAAAGTATCATATTCGCCCTTAGTAAGGCCAGAAAGCATTTGTAGCACCATTTAATCGTTAGTGACAGGCGTGCCGATGTTGGAGAGTTGATCCGCTAGAAGTTTAAGCTGCTTGCAGTACTCAGAGACATTGGAGAAGTTTTCAAGACGTGTTTTGTTGAATTGTTCTTCCAAATACACGGCACGAGTGTGCTTGTTGTCCTGAAAAATTTCCTCCAAACGATTCCACAAGTCAAGGGCTGTGGAGTCATATTTCATGATAGTAAAGAGCAAATCTTGAGAAATACTACCATATATCCATTGTTTGACGCCGGCGTCGAGACGATGCCAGATAGAATCATCAACCTCCGTAGGGCGCGGAATAGTGTCATCAATATGGTCAAGCACGCTATAGAGACATGCATGATTGCGAAAAGTTCAACCCTGGGAGAATCTTGGTTGTTTTCTTGATCAAGAATAATGGGAATATGATTCTTGATGTTGGAAACAGTAAGGGCGGGATGAAACGGGGGTGATGACTTTGTGGTGGGATTTGTGGAGGTAGAGGCGTCAGAAAGTGTGGAAGAATCAGGGATAGCCATTTAGAGAAGAGAAGAAAGGAAGAACAAAACCCGAAAAACAAGAAGAAAATCCGGGAGGGCCGCGGCGTAGGAGAGGCAGCCGACGGCTGTGGAAGAGAAAGGTTTTTAGGGTTTTGTTTATTTGGCTCTTGATACCATGTAAGATGATATTAATCTCCCTTGAGGAGTCTTTCATTAATATCAATGTATATATAGAGTACAATATTCATCCCTTATACAATTGGAATCCTAAGCCTATACAAAAGAGGAATCCTAAGCCTATACAAAGGAGGAATCCTAAGCCTATACAAAGGAGGAATCCTAGTCTTACCATAATTATATTTACACAATATATGAAAATATTCTAATTATGGGTAGGGAATATATTTACACGTTTATAATATGAATTGATTTTTTCTTTTTGGTTTCTCATCCGATATCTGATATTCATTTTGAGGCTCTAACTAATCCAAATTCACGCTGCATAATGTTAGGGCCATAAAACTAAATAGAAGACAAGACAGTCCAAGGCCCAAATAATTGTAAATCTCATAATGGACTAAGAGCATTTTGGATTGTGTATCATTCGACCCAATTCCGTTCGGGGTGGGTGCTGACCTACTCATTCAATTTAGCCATATAATTTTAGGGGTAAGGGACACAATTAGCCATCATGTGAAACTATTGACACCGAATGACTCAAGTTTCTTCAAAACTCATTTTGTAGCCCTAAACTAATTCCAACCCATTTCCTAGTCTTCTTTTTAAATTTTTTGACAACTATTTATCACTTGTTTTCCATCAATATCCTATTTATCTCTATTTTTGTTATTTTGTTTGTTTCCTCTTGATTTTAATTTCCTTTTTTGTTTAGTTTATCTTCTTCATTTTCTATTCTTTCTTTATTTTTGTCTTTCTCTTCCTTTTGTAAAGATAAAAATAAAGTACAAAAATGGAAATATTAAATAAATATCTTAAATTAATAAAATATAAAAAAATAATTATATAATTGGATTCCAAGAAGAAATAATATAAGAAACATACTAAAGTCACTAGCTTATTTATTAAATTTAAATTAATAGAAAATATATTTTTATAACTTTTATCTTTTGCAAATGAAAACAAAAGTTATATGTATCTAAAATATGACTCAATTTTTTTGTAATTATTTATATAATTTGCTAAATATGATATAAAAGAAAATATCAAAATTAAGCTTAAGTTCTATTTGTTGATTTCTTTAATAATTTGTTTATTGCTTATTAAATAGAAGCGTGCTAAAATTGTAAATATACTAAACATTTCAAAAATTTGAACCTTCTCTATAATGTAATAGTTTAATAGCATGTTTGGTTAAGCTTCTTATATCAGCTTATTTTAAATAAAAAAAATCAAAAATGCTTTTCCAAAAAGTATTTTAGGGGAAAAATAATTTGTGTTTGGCCAATTAATCTAAAAAATACTTTTGAGCAACAATTAGTGTTTGACTAAGCTTTTAAAAAGTGCTTCTATTTGTATTTTCTCAAAAGTACTTTTCAAAAAAAATATTTTTGGGCAAAAACTATTTTTTTAGCTTATGAAAAACTACTTCTGCTACTCTCCAAAAGCACTTATTTTCTCCCATAAGCTTGGCCAAACACCTCACTTTTAAAAAATAAGCACTTATTGAAAAAAAATAAGTACTTTTAGGGGAAAATAAGCTTGGTCAAACAGGCTATAACAATGCTACTCTTTTTGTACAACTCAAACCTCCAAAATCCTAATATCTCTTCTTGCAACCCTTACATCACTTTACCACACATTCTCTCTATCCCTTTTTTCCAGCATATGTATAAAAATTGTATCGTTGTAGTATAGAATATGTATCACTATTGTATATGTATGAAAAGATGTATCATTGATGTATAGAATATGTATCCCTACAGTATGTGTATAGAAATTATATCATTGTTGTATATATATATATATATATATATATATATATATATATATATATATATATATCCCTATAGTATCGGTACGAAATTGTATCATTAAAAACAAAAAGGCAGCCCGATGCACTAAGCTCCCGCTACGTGTGGGATCCGGGAAGGGCCGGACCACAAGAGTCTATTGTACGCGGCCTTACCTCACATTTTCGCAAGCGACTGTTTCCACAGCTTGAACCCATGACCTCCTAGTCACATGGCAGCAACTTTACCAGTTACTCCATTGTATATATATATATATATATATATATCGGTACAGAAATTGTATCATTAAAAACAAAAAGGCAGCCCGATGCACTAAGCTCCCGCTACGTGTGGGATCCGGGGAAGGGCCGGACCACAAGAGTCTATTGTACGCGGCCTTACCTCACATTTCTGCAAGCGACTGTTTCCACAGCTTGAACCCATGACCTCCTAGTCACATGGCAGCAACTTTACCAGTTACTCCAAGGCTCCCCTTCAGAAATTGTATCATTTATGTATATAATATGTATCCCTACAGTATGTGTATAGAAATTGTATCATTTTTGTATAGAGTATGTATCAATATTGTATATGTATAGAAAATGTATCATTGATGAATAGAATAGGTATCCCTATAGTATGTGTATAGAAAATTATATCATTGTTGTATAGAAACCGTATCATTGATGTATATAATATGTATTCCTACAGTATATTTAGGAAAAAGTATCATTGTTATATAATTTGTGTATAATAATGTATAATAAATATATAACCAATATATAATCAGTGTATCATGTGTACACACTAATGATACAGTGAGAGGGAAAAGAAAGAGGAGAAAGTTAGAAAATAAGATTTGGCTAAATTTATCTTTATTTTGAGCCTAAGAGTTATTTCGGTCATTTACTTGAACTTTTTTGGGCCTTTTCTTTTTGCTGGTGATCACACCATGTCATTTTCCTATTTTTATAATTATCTTCAAGTCTTTGTCACACCCAATCAAGTTTTATTTGATACATTTTTATATTTTTTTAATAAGATGAAATAGATAAATTTATGCGTAAATTTTCACTTTTGCTTGTTTCTATTTAGGTAAAGTCGCGAGATATATTGAAAAGTAAATGGAGAGGTTTTGGTTGAAAATAACTCAAAGATCAAATACTCAAATACTCTAAAAAGCTAAAATAGCACCGAAATATATTTAACCATACGATTTTGCACCATGTTGCACAATTGTGCGCTCCAAAATACTGAAATTATGCAAGATCAATAGGTAGTGCATAATGGCGCGCTAAGGAGCGATAATTAGGAAAATTTAAAATTTCATCAAATTTTCCCTAACCTATAAATGTACCTAGTCCCAAGTTAGGTATCTCTTTGAAATTACATTTTAGCCTAATTATGCAATGATATTTCTCGCTGAGTTGTAACGATTCCACATTGATGAACAAGCCACCTTAACAAATAAGTGCACATATTTCTCGCTCTTATAATACTCTTAAATTATGCAATGATATTAAATTTTATATTTTTGTTGATATTTCTCTTAGTATCTGGTGCTTCATCGCGACTCGGTTAATTTGAGTAGCATTGTGTAAGGCCCATTTAAAAGAGAAATGCTTCTTATCATGATTTTTTATATATATTTAAGACTCGAACCTCTACTTAAAGATTTAAAGATGGAGGAATTATATTTATTCAGCCACAACCTCGGAGATAATTAATGATAATCGAATTATTATAAAGTAACTTACTCTTGTTTCCATTTACATGCAAAAATATCTAATACAGTCAGATGATTAGAATCCAGCGGCTAATGAATAAATGAGAGTCCCAATAAATGCATTAGGCACGTTGCTTAGACTAATAATCTTTTAAAACTCCTCTTGGCTACTAAAATAGCCAACTCTACCAAATCAAATTATAAATGCTAGCTTTAATTATCATTCTTAGATAGAAGCTTATAGTAGTTATTAGTTAGAACTTCATTAAGAGTATTTCATTTTCCTTTCTCCTATTTATGTACTCCCCCACCCCCACCCAAAAATAATGTTTTACTTTTTTCTGTCTCATTTATGTAAAATTATTTGACTCCAACATGAAGTTTAAGAAAGAAAAAAAATGGAACTTGTTATGTTGTTTATATTTTTATTTTGATTTCTATTATTATGCATAATGTTAGTCTGAAGTGAATTTAAATGGACAAATATTGGGATTGATTATATGATAATACAAACCTTTATTTACTATATATATATATATATATATATATATATATATATATATATATATATATATATATATTATGCATAATATTAGTCCGAAATGAATTTAATGGACAAATATTGGGATTGATTATATGAAAATACAAACCTTCATTTACTATATATATATATATAGTAAATGAAGGTTTGTATTTTCATATAATCAATCCCAACTTGTTTAGCATTGCGGATTAGAAAGAAAGTGATGTAAACTTGAATTTAGAAGTTTAGTATATTGACTAGGGACATGTTAGGCATGTACATTAATTAGGGTTAGCGACTAGCTACAAATCTGTCTATTTTGTGGGGAGGACTGGAACTAGAGGTTGATAAGGTACGTTTAGTTGAATCTTTTTCGTTGAAAATTTATTTATGTAAATAGGGGCAAAAATAACTTTTTTGGTTATATAAAATTTATTGAATTTACTTGAAATAAGGGGAAATCATAATATAGTGACAAAGAACGTTCAAAATTTATATAAAGACATAGATTCAAATTCTAAGCGTGATATTCTAATAGATTTCTTGAATCCTTTTGTATATGTTTTTGGCTCCACTAATGCGCATTATATTGCACAAATAGGATAAAAATAACTTTTGTGCACATGTAAAATTTTAAATTCCCTTAAAATAAAAGGAATACATGTTCAAATTTCAAGTATGATATTTTTATATGTTTTTTAAATCCTTTAATCAAAATTCCTGATTTCACCCTAGAGCAGCAAAAAAGAAAAGAGTAGAAATGAAATGAGAAACAAATGGTAATTAAGAATCACTAACACCACAAAACCACAAGCCTCAATTAGTCGTATTAACGTGTTTAAGCTTTATCTTCTGTTGAGGTTAAATGAATATTATGATATATTTAAAATTAGAAGTTTTTAAAATTAGTCGTATTAACGTGTTTAAGCTTTTTTAATTAAATTATGTCACATAAATTGAGACGGATATGATATAATTTTTATAATAATAGTGTTTCTAAGGTTTTGGGCACTGAATCGGAAATTAAAAAAATATATTATATCGTTAAAAAATAAAAGAAGAAAAACGCTTGATGCAGCAGAACTAGAAATTTAATAGCACAGCAAAGCACGTCAAAAATTAAACACAAAATCTCCCAACTGTAAAATGGACAAATGGCATAGTCAGCACCTTTAATTAGTTAATGAAAGTCGAGCTATATTCTTTGTGAAGGGGAAACTCCCGAAGGCGAAACCCCCTACCTGTACCAGAGGTCACTTGGCCAGGTGGGATGTAAATCGAGGGATATGCGCGAGTGGCAGCCCTGCAAGGGAGAGGACCAACGGGACACGAACCCAGCAACAACCCTTGCAATATTTCAGCAAAGACTGTCACCACACGGATTCGAACCCGCGACGTCGGAATAGTTGTACCCCAATCAACTCGCCACTTACCAACTCGCATGTGCCCCGGGGCAAAGTCGAGCTATATTCTTCAAAGGTCTAAACTTACTTCTAGAGTTTCCCTTTACGTGGCAATCAACACTTAGTCGAGACTTTTATGTTCTATCACATAAAACAAATCCCTTCTATTATATCCCCTCGGTCTCAAATTTTCTACCGTATTTTTCTTTTACACACTCTTTAAAAAAATATTGATTAAGAGGAGTTTCTGACTATGTTATCCTCATATATGTCTTACAATGTATTTTCTCTTCATTAAATATTTACTCTATTAAGATGTTTGTAGTATTCGAATTAAAACAATTACTACTAAGGATAAGATGAGAAAAAAATAATTAAATATGGCTTAAACTTCTAGAATGACAACTATTTTTAATAATCATAACATTTAATTTGAGACTGTAACGACCCGTTCGGTCGTTATGAACTATCCATCTAATTTCCTCCCTATGCTAGTTCTTTTTCTCTCTCCCCCAGATATGTCAAACCCTCGTCCGGGCAATCGATGATGACTATTACCCGAGAATTTGTGAGTAAAGTAATTTTTACGGTCCGGAAAGAAGATTAATTGAAGTGTAGGAGTGATGAGGGAACAGTGTCCGCTCCAGTGAGATTGTGTCCGCGCTGGTGGACGGATCTAATCTGCTCCTACGAAGTATTTTTCCGCCTCTGCGCTGAGGCGAGGTGTCAAGTGCATGCGCCTCAGCGGTCAGCTTTTACATCGAAGCGAATCCGCGCTTGCAGGGTCAGATCCGCAGGGGCGGAAACGTTGTCTGTCCAAATTGATTTAATGCCCTAAAATATTTCACTTTTCAAAATGTGGTATCTCAAAATTGGGGTTGGTATAGAGATCAGTCTTGAAGTTGGTGCTTAAAATCCTTCATGGGAGGTAAATTCTTCATCCTTCTTGACTATGTTTCATATTTTAAGGTCTCTAATCCTGATCTACGCTTTATTTGGGGAAGATATGTTCTACACTTTATGGTAGAATAAGAGGGGATGAATCCTTGATTAAAGGATGTAATATGGATCAGTTTATCTTGATTTTGTGAACAAGTATTGAATTTTGATAGATGACCATATTGTAAAGTTTAATTTGAATATGAAAAGCTCTTTCAATTTGGGAGATAACCTAGGGTTTGTAAATTGGGGATTTTCTAAATCATGCAATTGAAGGTCCAATTGAGCTTAGATTTCTAATTAACTTAAGAATACGATTTCCTAGTATGTGTTTATGCTTTTTGGGTAATAAAGTTTGGATTTTGATACCGTGGGCCCGAGATCGGTTATGGAAGTCTTGTTATATTTAAGGACTATGTTCTTGTATTATGTGTTAGCCTTATTTTAACATATAGAACATGTGTGTTAGACTACGATTACTATGATGTGTCCGAAAAATAAAGAAACGCGTAGAGGATCGACCGGCCGTAGCTCCTGCTCAGCATTGAGGTAGGCTACGATTTACTTTCACTAGACTTCGATAGAAATGCATAATTAGTTATACATATTTAGGAATATTGAGCGTATTTGGGGGTTCCACTCAACCGATTGTGATAAACGTTTGAGTAGGTACTGGTGTTGAACTGTGTTGACGTGTGATTTGGGGAATCAACCTTATGTTGGTTCTAACTGCTGATTGAATGGTCTTGTTGCCATATTTGTTTTTGTTTGTTTATTCATCACACTTGCTTCCGATATGATATCCTGATTTGTACTTGAATTGTTATATTATTAAATTCTTGGAAGCATGTGATAGTCATCTCTATACTTGGTTGCATCTCAGTATATCATGATTATTTTCCTTACACTGTCATTTGCATTCACACACTCATGGTTCTGAGATATTGATATGAGAGTGGTATGGAATGTTGTGGGTCCAAGAGATCAGAAAAGTTAGATTACTTATGAGATTATGGAAACAGTGAGATGATGATGATATTCGAGGGGACGGATTACACACCTGTAACATGATATTATTCAGCCAAGAGCTAGGCTCCCATGGGAAATTTAGGAGGAGTATATGGACTTCGCGAGTCCCCCATGAGTGGCGTTTCATAATAAAAACTTGAGCGCATGTATACTAGAAGATCAAGGTACCTGACATATGCATTGCATTCATACCATACATACATTTATTTCGTGTTGTGCAATAACGTGACATGAAAGGGTTAATGAAACTTTGGTGAATTCCTGACTAAATGGAATTACATGACTGAATTGATTACATTAGACAAAATTGGTTGTTATGATTGACTTGTCTCTTTGGATTGGATTGTGCGGTTATGCCCCATGAATCATGAACACTCACGGTCGGACCTTATTGTAGTGGACAAATTTCATTTGGTTTGCATAGCTTGAAGAGTGACAGAGTTATATGATATGTGTTGACACCCAATTTTGTCCAGTATTTTCCAATTTATTCGCAATTTTAAATATTTTTGGACACCTCAAAAACAATTTTAATATAGGCATATATATATATTTTTTATTATTATTATTCACATGTTTTACTATCATTTGCCTTTTTAAAAGTCGTAATCATAATTTTCCCATAATATTCTATGTTATGTTATTTTCGCAAAAGTGCATCGCATTCCACTTTTTATCAAGCATTAAACATCTCGCAAATATTATATTTTATTATTATCACATCGTTATATCTTATTTTTAATAATTTACATTTTTTCTTCAAAGCATTTTTGATATTAAACCCCTCATTTTATTTTTTAACCAATAACCCATTTCATTTCCCAACCCAAAACAATTTCCACCCAAACTAATTTCATTCCCAAAGAAAAAGCCCATTCTATCAACCCCAAAAATCCATCTACAAATTAACCCCTATTTTCGGCCTAACTTACCAAGCCTAAATCAAAACAAAATCACAAGCCCAACCGGCCACCCACTAGACCAACCTAAACCCGTCGGCCCACTCTCCTAGCCCAACCCCCCTTTTCTAAACCGGCCCAAACCCATCCCCCTTACCCCATAAAAAACCAAACAAAAAACCCTAAACCCATTCCACCCCAAATCGCCGCACGCCCCTACACCCCTACCCCTACGTCGCCGCACCCTACGCCTGACACCACCAGTCGCCGACACCGCCTCCTGACACCACCAACCTACCCCATCACCTCACACCGACCCATGCCTCAAGAAATCGCCCACAAAACCAAAAACCAGACGACCCAAAACCAGCAGCCTTTCACGCCGGCGCACCCCTTTACCCGCCGGACAAACACCCTCACCATACCACTGCCACCATGTCCCCTCGACCGTCGAGCCCGCACACCGCACAGTTCCCTTTTCCCGATTTTTGCAAAAAACCAGAGCTTCGAATAGCTCGCTCGAGTCGGATCAGCCTGCATGCTACAGTGGGCCTCTAGAACACCTTCAAGAAATCGGTGGGTAAAAGCATGAACCCGTACCCCTTTGTTATTGTCCCGGTTTTCGAAATGAGAAAACCGTCACTTTTTTCTTTTTTTTTTCTTTGAATTCAAATTTCGAATTCTAGCTGTTTGGGGTCTCAATTGAGACTATAAATAGAACCCGTTGTGGGTTGTTGAAGGGGGTCGGAGCTTCGGATTGGAGACAACAAAGAAAACCCTATGTTTTAAGGCTATTGCAAAGAATCGATCCATCAGGGTTTTTCACAAAAACAACTTTCCATTCTCGAAATCTCTCTTTTTATTCTCGTTTCCGCAAAGCCAAAAAAACACTCACGCCCATTTTCTGTTCAATCGCATAAACACACTTCTCCGAGCGGACTCAACGATTCGAAACACGCCTCGGTTCGCTACCCGAAGGAGGTCAGTAAATTCGAATTCCTCTCTTTTATTTTTATTTGATGTGTTTAGTTGAAGATTTAGATTTTTTAGTATGATTGGTTATGGTATGTCATTGTGTGCTTAATATGTATGATTAAATCATGTTAGATTGGATGTTGTTCAGTTGATCATGATTAAGTTAAGCTATTTAGTTATTAAGGCCATGTATTAAAATGAGATTATAACTTACTAAGGTTATATGACTTTGATTTAGGCTATATCTGAGCCTATTGGTAAGCTTGTACTTAAATAAGTATCTGATATTTGCACTGATTAAGTGAAAATCCTGATTTGGCTTGAGTTCTGGACTTGTTTGTCTTCTAGGAGGATTATAATAGGGATAGTTCGAATGCATTGTGACAGTTTATGTCTGTTTAGTAGTTTATGTATTATCAATGTGTTATTATTAAGACTCAAATTCAATCTTATATGATGTATGTATTTGTTTAAGTATGTTTCATAACATGAATGGTTAGCAGATCATGTCTAGCCTAGATCAGTCCTGAATATATTATCGTGCATGATTTTTTTGAGTCATCTAAGCCTCATATTAAGTTATGGCAAGGCTATAATGATCGACTAGTTGTGTGAGGATGATTTTGTATGTCCAGATTGTCACTATTGACCCTGTGTACTTAGAATTTTGTTTTTAAATGGTCATTCTATACACCCTACTTGTCCTCTATGACTATTCTATTTGCTTACGAACCATACTATATCATGTTATGTGCTAAATGATAATTTTTTATATGAGTCTCATGTTAAGCTGAAATAGGTGCTTTAGGCAAAATTATATGAAATTTGTCTACCCATACTAGGATCTTGTATCTGATTTATCATGTATCGGATTTGTTTGGTATGAAATGATAAGTTTAAGTTTATATTAGCCATGCCATGTCTATTCCAAGTGATTAGTATATCGAGCTAGGTTTGAATTGAAAGTATGTATGTTTCTTTGAAGTTTACAACCTAGAACCCCTTAGAGTGTAATCTCCAAATCACTACTTTTGATGCACCCATGTTCGACCTGATCTGTGTATGTGTCTGCTCCCATTTATTTTGGTTTTAGTTTAACCCCAATGTATGTGTTAGCTTTGACTCATGATATACTCTGGTTTATTTGTCTAAGTGTCATTATGCTTAGTACACAACATAACTAGGGCTCTGCATATTTAGCCTATGTCTAAGGGATTACACAACATAACTAGGGCTCTGCATACCTGACTATTTTCCAAATTAACTATGTATTTGTCTTGTTTGGGTTAAATGTCAAGATGTACTTATGCCAGAATAGAGTGTCTTTTAAAACCATGTTTGATGTCCTGCATGCCTGTTTTCATGGTCCACATGATGTTTGGACCAATGCACTGTACTTGCTAAGTCTACCTTATTTCTATGCCATTTTGATTACAATTTTAGTCTGCATAAGGGTTTGCCTATCCAGTTTGTTCTGTTGAGAGTAGGTGTGTCTTCTTAAGATTAATGAGTTAGTTCCATATGTGTGCCCTGTTTGCAATTGATCAAAACTATATAATTTTGTGTCATGATCCTTGCATTGATTAGAAAGTTTATGGCCTAGAATAATGTGTGACTGTGACTCTTTTGATTTTATGAATCAGACCTTCACCAAAGTGTTTGGTTTAGGCTCACTCTTTCAAAATCATGCAATTATACCGTCAGCATTTCTCCCTTTCTTTTTTGCCTCTTTGTATGACCTGTTTGCCTATTCTAGTGATATATGAGGTCTGAAACCTGAACTTGATCATCTACTTAGCTTCATTGTTTGTATTAAAAATGTTGGGTATCCTCTCGTGTGTTGGCATCTTATTATTTCATCATGGCTCATTTTCTCATCATATGTTTTAGAATACATAGAAATGATCTATGTCTTCACTCTATGATCTAAAGTTCCATCTTGTTGTATGCTGCATATGTGTGGACCTACCCTTCCAAGGAATATTGCTATAGATTAATTGACTTTTAAGACATGTTAAGTTGACTTTACATATGTGATTTTGCATGCATCCTATCTATTGCCTCTTATTCAGTCTCGCCATATGTTCATGCTTACATATAATTTAGGTTTTCCCTCCTAGGAAATATGTGAATTGATGTATATCGGGATGTATTTCAAGGTATACAAGGTATAAAATCTTAGGTATACATGAGGTGTATATCAAGGCAGTATACTCTTGTATAACTCCGAGTATATCACATATATCTGGAATGCTTTGTGTATATCATCATTGAGTGTTAATTGGATATTTGAAAATGGGTCTGGTGTATTCCTGGAATTAATCTTTTGCGTCTGGGCCTCCCTGCTTGTCTCATTTTCTATTAAAGATGAGGCCCACAATCTCAATAGTATAGACAGTGTTCGATTGGACCTTTGTTGGGTTTTGTTTATTTATTTATATAAACTGTTGATTGGATATTTGTATATATTTTCATGTTCTGCTACTAATCCTTTTCTTTTTTTTCTTACTTACATGAAATGCATCGAGAGTTATGAAGAGTCTCGTTATGAGACTCATCATGATCATTGCCGAATGAAGACCCGCATTCACACTCCTTGCATTCTCCAACCTCGGAATTTCAAAACAAATAGGGCTAGATGACATCGTCATCCGCCTTAGTTCCTCATTTATTATTACTCTTTAATTCCGTTATTTCTATTTTTGGGCATGTAATGATTATTTTAATGTTTGTGTGATTGTTAGGATATTTAGAATAATTAGGCCATGAATGGATAAGTAATGAGGTAGTAGCAAAATTAGAAATCCCCCGCTAGTTTATTTATTTTTTAGGCTCGTCGTGCATATTTTAATTTTTCAAAACAAACTTTGATCATCTTCTATTCATTTTATTAATTGTACAACTCAAAATGATTTCCAAAAATGTATTTTTCTTTAAAAACCATACAAATGCATACTTGTACAAAATGCATCATTTTACTAAATACTTGCAACATCATTTTAAGTTTATATTTTTAAGCATGCATTTTTTCTTAAATGCATAATTAACCTGAGTTTGATCGGATAACCGCAAGTTAGTGGATCTTAAAGGATGCCTAACCCCTTCCCTTTAGGAGAATAAAGAACCCTTACCTAGAATCTCATTAGTTTCGCAGACCTTAAAATTGGAGTTACATTGCAGCATTTATTTAATATGTAGGTGTCCTAATTTACTGTAGAATAATTAGGTGGCGACTCCTTAATCATACCCATGAATTACCGAATACGTTGTGCTTCGCTTTGACCGAGCTGGTCAAAAACGGGCGAGATAATATGGTGTAGCATTGAATGAGGGTATAGTATTTGAATCGTTATCTTGTGGTCTTGATTGTATATGGTAATTGTATGGAACTACTGTGATGGTGAATAAAGGTGAAGAAATGGAAAGTACTTAGAACTTATATAAAGAGTCTAATGAACCAAGAGGTGTCTTGCTTGAAATCGGATAAGGCTATACATAGGGTCGAAACTAGGGATAATAAGCGTCAACAAAGGTGTACTCTATTCCTAAGGTTTATATTGTGGATAATAAGCGTCAACAAAGGTGTACTCTATTCCTAAGGTTTATATTGTGGAAAGTCTAAGGTAGTGGTGTAATGAACTGTGTGTCTAATGAACGTGTGTTGTTGATCGAATATGTAAGGTCAAATATGATATTTGGCATTAGTAAACCAACGCGTGAGTTTAGATGACTTCTGTGATTAATGAGTTTCTATGTGTTTGAGTGGATTCATGAGTAAATTGGGAATTGAGTAATTATGTGAATAATGAACCTAGGTGTGATTTTGTGATTATGTGATCGGTCAAGTCATATGTGATTGTGAGTCCTACATGGTTTATTGAATTCTTATATGATCAAGGTAACTTGTTTATTTTATGAACTACTACGTGAGCAACATGACTTATTGGATAATTGACTTGTTAGTGTTAGGATTATGTGGTGTCAAGTTGGCATTTATCTCTGTTTGCATTTCTTCCGTTGTTTTTTGCCTATGATGTCTACGGAGGTATGTTGTGTATTCATGCTATGCTTGCTGCATCTTTTACATGGATGCAAGTACTCGGTCTATCAGATTGTAGTTTGGAGCACGGAAAGTTGAGGCAGACTACTCTTTTCAGTGGCCTTAGTTTCTATCTTATGTAGATTGTCTTCTTCATTTAGACAGTATTATTGTATTTCTCATTTAGACGTTGCATCGTAGAGTCCTTGTATAAGTCAGACCAGAGTTTGGGAAAAGAAGGTTGTTGTATGAATCCGGTTAATTATATGATTTAATGTGTTTGATATTTATATTGAAATTCTTCTCTTCCACGTTGATTATACCTTCTTAAAGTTATTTTGAGAATTGGTTCGCCTACCGAAATGATTGTGTAGGTGCCCACCACGACATCCGTGATTTGGGTCGTGACAAAGTTGGTATCAGAGCTCTAGGTTCACCAGTCTCGCGGATTGGTATGATGACGTTCGTATCCATCCCCGAGAGGCTATGATGCATTTTAGAAACTCTTCCCTTCTTTCACTCCTATCGTGCTTCCTTATGTTAATTTCTAAATATGGTCGATTTAAATTGGTATCTAGTCGATTTCAATTTGTATCTGATTCTGGCACTCTTTTGGGAGTGAATCATTCTGAGGAGAGTTGAATAATTGCTTAAGTTTGGTATTTTGTTCTGATTCAGGTATTCCACCCTAGTGGAACTATTCTGCGCATGCGGAGCCGCGCCAGTGAATGGTGGGCCGCAGGAGCGGGTATCCGGTTGCTTTACTGAGTTCGCCTTGGCAAATATTGTTCGCCTTGGCGAGATTGCATCTGCGGAATATCTTCCGCCGCAGCAGATATTTGTGCTTTGTCTACAGTCCGCCCATGCGAGATTTTCTTGTAGAGGCGAGCCTGCTTCAGAGGATATTTCTCCCGCGCCAGTGGAATCATTGGCCAGAAACTAGTGAGTTCTGCCCATGTTTCTCATTCTTCAACTTGTGCATTGACAAACTTATACCATGACAATCAAAAATCAAAGAAAACTAGCAAGACAATTCAGATATCCAAATGATCAAACATCCTACAATCACAACCAAGACAGAAGCGAAAAGCTAGCTACAAATATCCCAAATTGTCTGAAACATTCACCAACCAAGCAAAACATAAAAGAAAAGCAAGCAACCCGAACTAAATTATCTGAATATCAAACAAGCACCAGAAATTAAATTTTTTGAAATAAAACCCGACATAGGATAGAAACCAATACTAAACATGAGCTTAATCTTGCCTCTTCGAACTTGACACCTCGCCACCTCCCTCAGTGTTGCTACTGTTATCTCCATCCTCAGCATTGCACAGGAAAGAGTAGTCCACATCATCATGTTCATCCTCTTCCAGAAGGTGGTTCTTGTAATCCAAATGCTTGAACAAGCCCTTGATGCCTCTCCACATCTTAACGAGAAGCTTGCCCCTAAACTTGTTCTTTTCTTTCTCCTTCTTGAAGTTTGCGCGGAGCTTACCATGATCCTTGGCCAAATCCTTGTATGTGATCCCTAGAGTACCCACGAAAGTCTTGAGCCCTTTTTGCACCTCAAGATACTGCTTCATCTCCTCTCGGGTGAAGTAGTTGGCAGGGACACCCAAAGTACCAGCCTCGGTGGAAGGCCTATAAAGTCCGGTGACCAAATCTCGAATCTCCTACAATTGAGAACCCATGGCACTAAATGGCTCATGTGGCTGCGATTGCAACTGATACCGGGACCCATCATCAGCATCATTATCACCACTCATATTCAAGTCCACCTTCCTCTTATTGCTTTTCACCAAAGTACCCACTCCTGACACTTTCAGATGGTGAAAGACCCCTCAGGATCTATCCAATCATCGGCAGGCCCATCTGTCACTCCCGCCCTCTAGCATAACTCAATAATCAGATAAGGGAACATCAGATTTAGTCCATCCCTGATAAGATAGTCCCTCCACTCTAGGATAACATGGTGGCCCATATTCACTAGGACATCATCTAGTATGTCCGCTATCATCAGAGGGCGAATGTACGCGCAATCACATTTGTTACTTGAGGGACGCACCCTTCTAGCGATGATGCTCTACCACCTCTTGGCCTCAGTAGTAAAATATTTGTTTGAGATTCCTAACTTCTTATTGGTCTATGTGATCTTATTCCTGTTATACTCAGCCACCAGTTGTGACACTAACCATGTTTCATTCCCACAAACATCATTGGCATCCATGGCCTTCATAGGATGGTTTGACACCCCCTGATAGCATTAATCACCTCAGCCCCGATTGGTACTATTTTACCCCAAAAATTTATCTCAAGATTAGGCTCCATTAACCTCACACGTTTCAAATTGGCATAGAAATCTCTCACCCAATCTTCATTGGTTTTGCATGGAGCTAGAATAAAGCAATTATAGCCTATTCGCATCAACCGTCTATAAAATTCTGGTAGATGCTACTTCATGCCAGTCATATCTATGCCTCTCTTTCAGAAATTTCTTATCACTCAAATTGGCATAGTAGCGGTTCACACAATCTTTTGACATAAACCGGACAGTATCATAGTTAGCTATAGGCTCATCATCAACGAGTCTATAAGTCCGAGCAAGATTGTTCATCGGATTTTGGTCTATTTCAGCAAATTGTACCTACATTATTTATATTTAAGTCAGTTCATTGATAGAGACATGTGTATTATGTTATTAAGTGCCTAACGAACCAAGGACACCAATAAAAATCGACCTGAGTTAGCCTATGCGAAGCTACTATTTTAGTGTTGTTACTACTCTGTTTCCGCTTCTGCAAACAAGTGTCACCGGAGTGAATCCGCTTCAGCGAGGAAATTGTATGCTTTTGCGTAAGTATTTTTTATCCAGTTACTCGCTTCGGTGAAGTAACCTTGCGCCTCAGTGGACTCGGTTCAGCAAAAGTTGTTTGTTGAAGCGAGGTCGTCATCCCAAACTAACCCAACCGGAAAATTAAGTGATTTCACCCCTATTGTGACCGAAAAATCCCCTCCCTTATGTCTTATGTGAATGTGCATGATGAATATACTCTTATTCCACTATCACCCGATCTGTGGATCTACCCTCATACCCATCACCACCCAAAAGTTTTGAAAGATTTCATGAAATTCTCAACCCACTATTATGTCCTATCCTATTTTTATGATGCAATTGTGTGTAGTACGAAGGTATTATAACTTACTGAGTGGAGAAGCATGAGTTTTTAGTGTTGTGTAGGATCTTTTGAGTGCTTCGGTGTGCGCACCTCATTCGGGCTCGACTCTAGTGTGTTGAGGGTGAGGAGCAGTGGGCATAAGGGAAAGAGTTGCTTGTGAGAAAGAGAGAGTAAAATCGTAGGGGTAGGACTCAGAAGGAGCTTTGGAAGGTGTGAAGTTGGGGAAAGATGTTGGGAAGCAGTTTTAGAAGTTTGAGGATTGAGGGAAATGTGAGAAGGGTGGGGGACCGATCTGTTTTGTGACTTTTAAACTCTGTGTATTCCGCTTCAGTGAACTCCATCCACTCTAGTGCGTCCACAGGAGCGAGTAATTAAACCGCCCCTGCGGGGTCTGCCCTTTTCCTAGTTTACCATTTCGGCAACATATGTTACATGTGCGTGCCTACGCATAATTCTCCATCGTAGTGTGGTCCCCTGATTTCTAATTTGCCGCGTGTTTGATGTTTTCAAAACTAAGACGTCTCTTGTCGATTATCTTGTCCTACTTGTTTGTATGGCAGCCTACCTTTTGGATCTTAAATAACTCTTGCGAAGTGTTAGGCCCCCGTCATTCCATTATGCTATGTGTTCCATGCCGGAGACTAAGTTGATGAGCTTGAACGGATAGACGAGGTTTTAAATTCAGGAGTAGTGATATTAAATAATGTGGTGTGATGTGCGATGGTGTGACCGATGACAAGGAGTTATACCGTGAATCTTTAAAGCTGAAATTCTCTAAACGAATAATTCATTTCCTAACATTGATTATAGTAAATTATTTTCATCGATGAGTCCGAGTTGTTCGTAACGAAAATTTATACTAAACCAGAGTTGGTGACATGGAATCCTAGTTATATTGTGTGATGTTATTTCCAATCTTTGTTGTGTGTGATTGATAATCTCGGGGCCTTCATGTTCTATAAACTACTTCACGCTTATCCCCGTTCGAGGATGAACGTTTGTTTTATTGATATTTGATATAACGATCCATTCGGTCGTTATGAACTCTCCATCTAATTTCCTGTCAAATCCCCTCGTCCAGACAATCGCTAATGACTACTACCCGAGAATTTATGAGTAAAGTAATTCTTACGGTTCAGAAAGAAGATAAATTGAAGTGTAAGAGTGCTGAGGGAACAGTGTTCGCTGCAGCGAGATCGTATCCGGGCCGACGGACGGATATAATCTACTCCTATGAAGTATTTTTCCGTCTTGTCAAGTGTCTGTGCCTCAGCGGTCAGCTTTTACGCTGAAGCAAATCCGTTCCTGCGGGGTTGGGTCCGCATGAGCGAAAATGCTATCAGTCCAGATTGATTTAATGCCTTAAAATATTTCACTTTCCAAAATGTAGTATCTCGAAATTGGGGCTGGTCTAGAGAGCACTCTTGAAGTTTGTGCTTAAAATCCTTCATGGGAGGTAAATTATTCACCCTTCTTGACTATGTTTCATATTTTAAGGTATTTAATCCTAATCTTGGCTTTATTTGGGGAAGAATAAGAGGGGATGAATCCTTGATTAAAAGGTGTAATGTGGATTAGTATATCTTGATTTTGTGAACAAGTATTGAATTTGGATAAATGACCATGTTGTAAAGTTTAATTTGAATATGGAAATTCCTTTCAATTTGGAGAAAATCTAGGATTTGTAAATTGGAGTTTTCCTAAATCATGCAATTGAAGCTCCAATTGAGCTTATATTTCTAATTAACTTAAGGATATGATTACCTAGTACATATCTTTTTGGATAATAAAGTTTGGATTTTGATACTGTAGGCCCGGGATCAGTTTTGGAAGTCTTGTTATGTTTAAGGAATACATCCTTGTCTTATGTGTTAACCTTATTTTAACATATAGAACATGTTTGTTAGACTACGAAGTGTCCAAATAATCAAGACGCGCATAGAGGGTCGACCGTTCGTGGCTCCTACTTAGCATTGAGGTAGGCTACATTTTACTTTCACTAGACTTCGATAGAAATGCGTAATTAGTTATAAATATTAAGGGGTATTATGCGTGTTTGGGGGTCCCACTCAGCCGGTTGAGATGAACATTTGAGTGGGTACTGGTGTTGAACTGTGTTGATGAGTGATTTGGAAATCATCCATATGCTGGTTCTGATCGCTGATTGATTGGGCTTGGCGCCATTTTTGTTTTTGTTTGTTTATTCATCACACCTGTTTTTGATATGATATCCTGATTTGTACTTGGATTGTTATGTTGTTAAATTTTTGGAAGCATGTGATATTCATCTCTATACTTTGTTACATCTCAGTACATCATGATTTCTTGCCTTACATTGTTATTTGCATTCATACAGTCAAGGTTATGAGATATTGATATAAGAGTGGTATGGAATGTTGTGGGTCCAAGAGACCGAAAATGTGAGATTACTTATGAGATTATGGCAACAGTGAGATGATGATGATGATATTCGAGGGACGGGTTGCACGCCTGCAACATGATATTATTCAGCCAAGAGCTGAGTTCCGATAGAAAATTTTGGAGGAGTATATGGGCTTCGCGGGTCCTCCATGGGTGGCGTTTCATTAAAAAAACTTGAACGCATGTATACTGGAAGATCAAAGTACCTGGCATATGCATTGCATTCATTCGTACATTGATTTTGTGTTGTGCGATAATGTGCCATAAAATGGTTAATGGAACTTGGGTGAATTCCTGACTAAATGGAATTACATGACTGAATTAATTACATTAGACAAAATTGGTTGTTATGATTGACTTGTCTTTTTGGATTGGATTGTGTGGTTATGCCCCATGAGTCATGAACACTCACAGTCGGACCTTATTATGGTGGACATATTTCATTTGGTTTGCATAGCTTGGAGAGTGACAAAGTTATATGATATGGTCTAGTATTGAACTGGGGTATAGTTATTGAGTCGTTATCTTGTGGTCTTGCTTGTATATGGTAATTGTATGGAACTACGGTGATGGTGAATAAAGGTGAAGAAATGGAAAGTACTTAGAACTTATGTAAAGAGTCTAATGAACTAAGAGGTGTCTTGCTTGAAATCGTATAAGGCTATACCTAGGGTCAAAACTAGGGATAATAAGTGTCAACAAAGGTGTCCTCTATTTCTAAGGTTTATATTGTGGAAAGTCTAAGGTAGTGGTGTAATGAATTGCGTGTCTAATGAACGTGTGTTGTTGATCGAATATGTAAGGTCAAATATGACATTTGGCATTAGTAAACCAACGCGTGAGTTTAGATAACTTTTATGATTAATGAGTTTCTACGTGTTTGAGTGGATTCATGAGTAAATTGGGAATTGAGTAATTATGTGAATAATGAACCTAGGGGTGATTTGGTGACTATATGATCGGTCAAGTCATTTGTGATTGTGAGTCCTACATGGTTTATCGAATCCTTATATGATTAAGGTAACTTGTTGATTTTATGAACTACTATATGATCAACATGACTTATTGGATTATTGACTTGTTAGTATTAGGATTATGTGATGTCAACTTGGTATTTATCTCTACTTGCGTATCTTCCATCTTTGTCGGCATATGATGTCTACGGGGTACATTGTGTACTCATGCTACATTTGCTGCATCTTTTACATGGATGCAGGTACTCGGTCTATCAAGTTGCAGTTTGGAGCATAGGAAGCTGAGGCAAACCACTCTTTTCAGTGGTCTTAGTTGTAGACTGTCTCCTTCATTCGTACAATATTATTGTATTTCTCAGTCAGATGTTGCATCGTAGAGTCTTTATATAAGTCAGGTCATATTTTGGGAAAAGAAGATTGTTGTACGAATCCGATTAATTATATGATTTAATGGATCTGATATTTTATATTAAAATTCTTCTCTTACACATTGATTAGACCTTCTTAAAATTATTTTCGGAATTGATTCACCTATCGGGGGATTGTGTAGGTGCCACCATGACGTCCGTGATTTGGATCGTGATAGAAACAGAGGGAGTATTTATCACTTGTCACGCCTTACTTCTACTCGATCTGGTTCATGATAATTATAAAATTAATTATATACATTAACAATGTAAAAACCTCCCTATAATGGAATATGTTCATAAATAGTCACTTTTAGATTTTATAATTAAAAATTAAATATTTTCAAAATTTTATTATAGTGACTATTTTTTAAAGACATGGAGGGTTGAAAAGGGACTAGTGACCTCTATTTCACCGATAAGGGTTGTGGTGGGATGAATATGGTCTTTTCATTCTTAACCAGAGGTCTTTGGTTCAAGCTCTGAGTATGAAAAAAATTATGTTAGAGAGCATTTCCCTCTTAAATGGGTCATATGCGGTGCAAATTTGAATTACTCGGGCTCCAATACTGATATCGGACATTAATGAGAAAACAAAACAAAGTGACCTTTATTTCCACCTACTCCCTTCGTCCCAATTTATATGATGTAGTTTGACTCGGCACAGATTTTAAGAAATAAAGAAAAACTTTTCAATCTTGTGGTCTAAAACAAGCCAAAGATATTTGTGTGGTTATAGATTATCTCATTATGCATAAAATGTAAAGTTTAAAGTTAAATTATTGTCAAATAAAGAAATGTGTCATTCTTTTTTGAACGGATTAAAAAATATTATTTCATATAAATTGAGATAGAGGGGTATATAATATCATAATTAGAGACCACTTGTTTGGAATACCTCAGGAGACTCCAACAAACTCCTTTACTAAAGTCTAAATACAACTACACAAGGAAGAAAAATAGGCCAAAAGGAAAAACTAACAAGCTTTCTGAATATTTCTTCTCTTCCATTTGGTTCTTTAATTTTTAGCCAAAACTCTGTCGATCGATGGTATGTTTTTGCATTCTGGTGGATCAAAAGAGGACAATGCGGTGGAGTAAGCCGGTGGCTGGCTCGTGTTTGTAGTTTTTGTGGTGCCATCCTCAAATCCTACACATAACTAATAACAATCGACGAAGGCGATCAACTATATTCCTTCTTTTTTTCGGGGCGAAGATACAATCATCGAAGAGTGATCGGGTATATTTTCTTTTTATCGGGTCGGAATTACCATTGGCGAAGAGTGATCAGTTATATTATATTCTCTTTTTCTCGGAGCAGAGATACAACTGCCGGAGAATGATTAATTGAACAACTTTCGTTAGAAAATTATATATGTATATAGATAAAATATTATTTACCGATATAGAGTTTGTGAGTTATTTAATAGGATAGCTAAGTTGAATATAACACGAAGTTCTATCAATTCTATCATTGTGAAATGTGTTTTTTCTCTTTTTTTGTACTTTTGAAATCATCACGATTTCGGTATTCTTTGTGAGTAATCTATCTAACAAGACAATTAGATTGAACTTATAGCATGGGGTCATACCTATACTTTCATGTCATAGTTATCTGTGTGACTTTACTATCTTTGTCACTCAATTAAGGATATTTTAGTCCGAAAATTGTTCATTAACTTAAAAGGTCATTTTCACACATTTCGAAAATGAAGGAAATATTTAAACAGCGGTGCAAAAGTATTTCTTTTGTGTATCACCCACTAATTTTTGGAGTTAGGACTAGATACATTCAATGGTATGGTCTTGCTTTCTAGTGGACCAAAAGAGGATGATGAGGCGGAGTAAATCGGTGGCTGGCTCGTGTTCGAGCTAGATGCGGCCACGGTGCAAAAGTGGCTGATATTTGTACTTCAACTAGATTTTGTTATATTCCCTTTTACACTGTGTTGGAAGGCTATTATATGGTTGTAGTTTTTGTGGTGCTATTTTCAAATCCTATCATTCCTTAATTAGCTCTCTCTTTCTTGTACATATGGGGGGAGAAACATTCGGCGGAGGTAGGGCTGGTAATGGATCGGAGGTGAATCGGATGGAGCTCAATCCGCCTTCACCCGTCAACCATCCATCCATCACCCGACTCATCCATCATCCTATTTTTTCTTCATCCACATCCGATCCACCCATCATCCACGGGTGGATCGGGTGCTTCGCGGATGAAAATTATAGTACAATCAGTCAATCACTTAAAATCCTTGGTAAAACGAAAAAAAAAGTACATCAAATAAATATCATAAAAAAATAATGTAATGTGCGTCAACAAGTTACCAGTTATTTTTTTTAAAAAAAAGTAATGTGTGTCACAATTCTAAAACTCTTAAATGTGTACTTTTGATATCCAAACAAATATTATATTCATGCTTCCTCCCCATGATTATAACCAGCCAATTACAATGATCATTTTATTTTATTTAGTATTTCAGAAATATATTATAAAATATTTTTACATGAAACTTTCTAGAAACTATGCAAACTTTCTAGAAACTATGCTTGAAATGGCAATTTAATAAAGAACAAGTGAGCTCAGGAAAATCAAGCAATCAGATTACATAATATAAGTTGTTATGTTGAGATATCCAGTTGTGTCATTGCAGTCATTTGTCCACTAAATTTCTCATAATATTTGATAGCCTATATTCTATTTCAGAACTCATATGCAGGTATAAATTCTTGATGTAACTTTGAAAGTAGCTATGTCCTATTTATTAATTGTAGCCAAAATGGAAGAGAATGATGATCCTCTAACTGTTGATTTTCATGTGACTAGAAATAATGATTCAAAGAAAGATATACTTTCTTTGCTTATACATTTATGTTTTCTAGAATTTAATTATGTTGTTTTAATTAATTTATAAATGGGTAGATGGATGGGTCGGGTGATGGGTCGGTGGTATGTCCACCCGAATCCGACCCGATCCGTCACCCGATTAAAATCCGTGTTTTATCAGATTTTTGTCCATATAATCGGGTTGGGTGGATCGGATATCCATCGGATCAGGGTGAAATTGTCAGCCCTAGGCGGAGGATGATCAGTTAAACAATCAAAATATTTTTTTTTGGTAATGACCAGAAAAATATATTATATATATTTTATATAGATAAAATATTACTCACTGATAGAGAATTTGTGAGATATTTAATAGAATAGTTAGGTTGGATATAGCATGAAGTTCTATCACTTTGTCATGACTTGCATGTCATCATTATAAATTTTTTATCCTTTTTTTTGTTTAATTTGTAGTTCTGAAAACACGAGGATCAGAAAACATCACTTTATCGTCTATGTCGCTCAACTTAAGGGTGTTTTAGTCCTAAATTTGTTCGTTAACCTAAAAAGGTCATATCCACACAAATGTAGAAACTGGAGATAATATTTAAATAGCGGCCTAAAGTATCTCTTTTGTGCACAACACTCGCTAGTTTTTTGAGTTGAGTTTGGATCAAATAAATTCAAATTCTTGATTTACTCGATTTTAAGCCCCTATATTATGTTGTCCACATTTCAGTTGGTAGACTTGAACTTTCCGGGGTATTGAGTTGAAACTCTAAAACAATAACAATTTTTTAAAAATATGATTAAAAAGTGACTAGGTGTACAGTATGTTGGATATTACAAAGATTGCAGGAAACGGAAATTACAAACAACTGCTAATGTAAGAATTGAAATTACAATTCAACTAGAAAACTGGAAATTACAAAGATGAAAATGAAAAACTATTTTTCTCGTTTTTTTTGAGTCGAGTGTGGCACTCTGTCCTTAAGACAATATTGCCCCGTATGTATCCTTTATACGTCCTGGACAATTTGTCTCCCAAGATAAAACAGCAATGGAACACTTGAGCAAAGGAAACTCAAATGCTACCTTGAAGAATATTGAGCAAGAAATGATGCAAGGAAGGTGTAGGAAGAAACCGATTTGCTTGTGTATTTTCGTGTATATAGCTAGTATATTTTCTCGTGTTTTTCAACAATGGTGAAGGGGTGTTTATATAGGTGAGGGAGGGCTGTTTAGCTGCCTCCATAACAGCCATTATTGGCCAAATAATGGCCATTATGGAGGTAGTAAAGCCACCAAAATAAATGGTGAAAAGACCAACGGAATTGGCCATTATTGGAGGAGTAATTCAGCCAAAATAAATGGTGAATTGAGTGCTTTGGCGTTTCGTTTTGACCGTCGAATTTTTGATTTTCGAAAAACTTCGGGGACCAAAGCGTACATCGTGAAACTTCGGGGACTAAGCGTACATCTTGAAACTTCGGGACCAAACTCGTACATCCGAAAGAATTCTAGTCCAAACTGTACATCCGAAACTTCGGGATCAAACCGCACTTCTGGCAAAGTTCTCTGGCCCAAAAAGATAATATCAGAAGGCCCACAGCCCACGACCCGTGAACCCGTGAACCCGTGAACCCGTGAACCCGTGAACCCGTGAACCCGAGAACCCGAGAACCCGAGAACCCGGAACCCGGAACCGGACCGGACGGGCGGGCGGCGGCGGCGCGCGTGTGGTCTTTCCTTGAACCGAAGCACATCTAGGTCCTCCCTCCTTTAAACACATGGGATACCCCTTGGGGTCCCAAACCCCAAACCAATTTCGAGTATTATATACACAACAATTCTTTCTTCCTCTACCGATGTGGGAGAATTGAACTCAATACCACACTTTCCATGCTTCAAACACCTCACTTCGTGGACCAATATCTCTTTCATTTCTTAATGAAATTTGACGATTCTTGGCCCTACGGTTATCTACGTACTTAGTAGATCATGCATGTGTGAAGAACCGAATTCTCCAACATACGTAACACTAGTGTTTAAGCCGTTAAAGTTGGTCGGTCGCAACTCCCGCCAAAGGCAAATTTCCAACAACCCCTCTTGAAAGAGATTTTGGCGCACTCACATGGTGCCTTTTCCATTTCCAAAGCAATATTTCAATGGACCGATGTTGCATAAGGAGAGGTAGCTTCACTTTGAACCTTCCATAGCCGAATACCATCGGACTTACTTACATCGCGCGGTGAACGTGATGTCTTGAACCGTCAGTGTTTAGTGTAAGCCAAGTCAATGGTACCAACACAACAAATTCCCTTACTCTCTTCTTCGTAATGTTTTGTCCGTTTTGGCCATGGACAACGTCTTGGATTCTTAAGTGCGTTCATTTTGAGGCGGCCCGTCCTCGCACTTAAATAGGTGGTCTCCTACAAGGTATCCTGCTATACCCCACTTCACAAGTGTTAGGAACCATTAAAAGTTTCCCAAACCTAACCTCAATTGTTGAGGAGCATTACAGGTTTTAAAAACTTAACCTTTACCCACACTGCAGATAGCACTTAAAGTCTATCGCGGAACGGCTTTGGATTTGGTGTTTCTTTTCAGAAATCACTATCCGAAGTGCTCATACTTCCACTGAAGCGATCAACTGAACCTTTACAACTTAGTTTTCCCATTGAACCAAATTACTGGGATCTCCAGTTAGTAAGGTTGGGTTACCGCTGTATCAGTCCTTATATTTTGGGTTTTAAGCCCATTCCCCTAGACAGTGCAAGTCATCCGATCTTTGGGTAAGCCCTTTGTCAATGGGTTCGCTATATTATCCTTTGATTTAATGTAATCAATGGATATTATACCCGTGGTGATCGTTGCCTAACGGTCTTATGCCTCCGTCGAATATGACGAGACTTGCCGTTGTACATAGCATTCCGTGCCCTTCCTAGAGCCGACCGATCGTCGCAAGTGGATCATTACCGAAGGTACGGGTTTGTTCCAACACGGAACATCCTCTAAGAAGTCATGAAGCCACTCGGCCTTCTTCTCCCGCTTTGTCTAAAGCGATAAACTCCGATTCCATTGTGGATCGGGCGATGCAAGTTTGCTTAGAGGATTTCCAAGACACGGCCCCCACCACCAATTGTAAATACATACCCATTGGTGGACTTGGTGTTCTCTATATCGGATATCCGTTTGCATCTTTGTACCCCTCTAGTACATTTTGGATATCTCGAATAGTGTAACCCGTAATTTAACGTGTATTTCAAGTATTGTAATACCCGATTCAACGCCTTCCGGTGATTATCACTTGGATTACGGGTGAACCTAGCCAACTTATTGATCGCGTAAGCAATATCGTGTCGGGTGCGGTTTGTTATATACATCAAACTACCGATCACCGTGCATATCGCTCTGGTATACTGGTGCACCAAGATTTTTATCAAGCTTTTGATTTGAATCCATTGGTGACTTTATCGGTGAACTGTCTAACATCTCGAACTTTCTCAAAACATCCTCGATGTAGTGAGACCGAGATAAGACTAGCCGTCGACGTCTTAGAGATTTTAATCCCTAAGATGACATCGCGATACCCATATCCTTCATGTCGAAGCATTGTTTCAACATGTTCTTAGTCTCTAGGATGACCCTAGGATCGCTTCTCGTGATTAACATGTCGTCTACATACGGGCATATCATAACAAACGAGTCGAGTTACCTTTCATGTAGACACATTTATCACACTCATTAATGGCGAAACCCCTCGATAGTAGAGTACTATCAAATTTTTCGTGCCATTGCTTCGGGGCTTGTTTCAGCCCGTACAGAGATTTGACAAGTCGACAGACTTTCTTCTCTTGTCCTTGAACCACGTACCCCTCGGGTTGGTCCATATATATTTCTTCTTCCAAATCACCATTTAGGAAGGCTGTCTTGACGTCCATTTGGTGTATTTCAAGGTCACGCAAAGCTGCGATCGCAATGAATACCCGTATGGATGTCATCCGGGATACCGGGGAGTAGGTATCAAAGTAGTCAAAGCCTTCTGTTTGCCGATAGCCCTTGACTACCAACCTGGCTTTGTACTTGTCTATAGACCCATCTGCTTTGTATTTCCGTTTGAGTATCCATTTACACCCCAACGGTTTATTTCCCGGAGGAAGATCAACCAACTCCCACGTATGGTTATGCAGAATCGAGCCTATTTCACTTTCAATAGCTTCTTTCCAGAGCGGTGCTTCTGGAGTTGACAACGCCTGAGCAATTGTCCTAGGTTCATCATTAACCATATAAGCTACAAAGTCAGGACCAAAGGATTTATCCTTCCTGGCCCTTTTACTTCGCCTTAGATCCATATCTGGAGTCTCCAAGTTCTGAGAATCTGGAACACTAGATTCCGGATGTTCAGCCACCTCGAGATTCGCTAGATCGAACCATTCGATCCGGCGTCAAGGACTCCCGGTTCTTGAGAGCTTTGTGCATAACTTCGTTTGAGAGAGGTTATGTCTTTTTCCTTTCTAGGAAAGGTACTTTCAAAGAATAGAGCATTCCTTGATTCCATTATTGTACCCTGGTGGATATCTGGAATATCTGACTTATGCACTAAGAAGCGATAAGCACTATCGTTATTTGCATATCCGATGAATATGCAATCTACAGTCTTAGGCCCAATCTTGACTCGCTTTGGCTTGGGTACTTCAACCTTTGCCGGACAACCCCACACCTTAAAATATTTGTAGGTGGGTTTCTTTCCCTTCCATGATTCATATGGAGTTTTATCCTTACTCTTATGTGGGACTCGTTAAGAATCGTATTAGCAAGAAGGAGGACGACTTCTCCCCACATGTTTTGGGGAAGATCGGAATTGATAAGCAAGGCATTCATCATTTCCTTTAATGTGCGGTTCTTTCGTTCCGCACACCGTTTGATTGAGGTGAGTATGGAGCCGTCGTTTGATGAATAATGCCTCTTGGGCACAATATTCCTCAAATGGCGCTACATATTCTCCCCTCTATCGCTACGAATGGATTTAATCCGTAGGCTAAGTTGATTCTCAACTTCGCTTTGTAACGTCGAAACGCTTCAAAGGCTTCATCCTTACTTTTCAACAAGTAAAGGTAACAATACCTTGTGCTATCATCTATAAATGTCACAAAGTACTTGTTCCCCCTCTAGTTTGTACAAACTTCAAATCACATATATCCGTGTGAATAAGTTCTAGAGGAGCGGTATTCCTTTCGACGGATCGAAAAGGAAGCTTAGTAAGTTTTGCCTCTACGCACACCTCACACTTATGTTGAGGGTTTACGTCGATAGAAGGCAACAACTCCATCTTTACCACCTTTGAATAGACTTGTAGTTTACGTGTCCTAATCTATGATGCCATAAATTAGAAGACTCAAGCAAATAAGAAGAAGACTCAACTTTATTTCCTTGACGCAATACGACATGGCATTCACTTTGAAGAGGCCTTCACAGACGAAGCCTCTTCCTACAAATGTGCCATTTTTAGTGAGTACAAATTTATTTGATTCAAATACTAGCCTAAAACCAAACATTAACCAATAAGGTTCCGTAAATTAAATTTCTTCTAATATCCGGGACGTGCATCACTTCCTTCGAGTAAGTTCCTTGCCGGAAGTCATCTTCAGACCACCTTTCCAACCCCCATCACGTCGGAAGAAGCGTTGTTGCCCATGAACAGCCTTCTTGTCGGCGACGATCGGTGTGTACGTGGAGAAGGCATCTTTGTTGGAACAGATGTGCCTTGTAGCACCGTGTCCAACCACCACCGCATCGGGTTCTCAACCAAGTTGGCTTCTAGCACCACCTGCAGCGAATTCCTCGATCATGTCATCCAGAGCGTGTCCTTGACGACGTTTGCTTGAGCCTTGCCTTTAGACTTGGCTTTCTGTTGTTGCTCGTCTTGAGCTTGCGGCATTCCTTGATCCTATGACCAGGTTTACCACGGTGATGACAATTACCTCTCGAACATCTCTCGCTGCAGGGGCTTTGCCGTCTTTCCGGAACTTCCGCTTTTTGCTTGAGTTCCCTTTGGCCTCGGCCGCGATTCGCCTTCGCCTCAAAGCAGGTTGTCTACCCTTTGGCAAGGTCTTCTTATTATCTTCCGGATTTGCGGTTTGATAACAAGCTCTTCAAAGGTCATCTCCTTTGTCTTGAGTTCAAGTAACTCATAAACTCATTCCATGAAGGAGGTAACTTCTCAATCGCCGATGCAACCAAAATCGCTCGTTTGGTTTAGTCCTTCCAAATCCAGGTGATGTAGAATCATCCGAAATTCCCGGACTTGGGACATCATCGTCTTGCTGTCCACCATTTGGAATTTTAGAAATTTCCCAACGATGAACTTCTTAGTACCCGCATCTTGTGCGTTGTACTTCTTTTGCGCTTTTTCCCACAACTCTTTGGCGGTGCCAACGGTGCAATAGACCGTGTAGAGAGGGTCCGCAGCAAGTTTAGTATATAGTTCTTGCACATGAAATCGCTATGATTCCATGCATCACGAACCATCTTCATGCCGTTAACGACATGGATACCAAGGCCCCCTTCACCCGTTTCAACAGGCGAAGAGTCCATTTCATCTCCAAACTTGTGGAGGATCTTCCGTAAGGAATCGGGCCATGCCCATAATCGTTAGATAAAACAAGATCTTTTTCGCCATCTTTTGAATTCGATCCCATGAATTTTTCGGGCGATCATGGTGGTGTGACGAAGAGGGTGGAGCTCCGAGTCGGGAAGGGCGGTGTTACTGCCTTGAGCAGTGGCAGCAGCAGCAGCAGCAAAGGCGGCGGTGTTACTGCCTTGAGCAGTGGCAGCATTGGTAGCAACATTGCCTCGAGAGGCAGCAGCAGTAGCAGCAACATCGGACATATTTCCAGCCATGTTATAGCAGTTACCGTAAGCAAAATATTGTCTTAAGTTGTTGGATATTACAAAGATTGCAGGAAACGGAAATTACAAACAACTGCTAATGTAAGAATTGAAATTACAATTCAACTAGAAAACTGGAAATTACAAAGATGAAAATGAAAAACTATTTTTCTGTTTTTGCTGAGTCGAGTGTGGCACTCTGTCCTTAAGACAATATTGCCCCGTATGTATCCTTTATACGTCCTGGACAATTTGTCTCCCAAGATAAAACAGCAATGGAACACTTGAGCAAAGGAAACTCAAATGCTACCTTGAAGAATATTGAGCAAGAAATGATGCAAGGAAGGTGTAGGAAGAAACCGATTTGCTTGTGTATTTTCGTGTATATAGCTAGTATATTTTCTCGTGTTTTTCAACAATGGTGAAGGGGTGTTTATATAGGTGAGGGAGGGCTCTTTTAGCTGCCTCCATAACAGCCATTATTGGCCAAATAATGGCCATTATGGAGGTAGTAAAGCCACCAAAATAAATGGTGAAAAGACCAACGGAATTGGCCATTATTGGAGGAGTAATTCAGCCAAAATAAATGGTCGAATTGAGTGCTTTGGCGTTTCTGTTTTGACCGTCGAATTTTTGATTTTCGAAAAACTTCGGGGACCAAACTCGTACATCGTGAAACTTCGGGGACTAAACCGTACATCTTGAAACTTCGGGACCAAACTCGTACATCCGAAAGAATTCGGTCCAAACCGTACATCCGAAACTTCGGGATCAAACCGCACTTCCGGCAAAGTTCTCTCGGCCCAAAAAGATAATATCCCAAGGCCCACGACCCACGACCCACGACCCACGACCCACGACCCGTGACCCGTGACCCGTGAACCCGAGAACCCGAGAACCCGAGAACCGAGAACCGGAACCCGGACCGGACCGACGGCGGGCGGGGCGGCGCGCGCGTGTGGTCTTTCCTTGAACCGAAGCACATCTAGGTCCTCCCTCCTTTAAACACATGGGATACCCCTTGGGGTCCCAAACCCCAAACCAATTTCGAGTATTATATACACAACAATTCTTTCTTCCTCTACCGATGTGGGAGAATTGAACTCAATACCACACTTTCCATGCTTCAAACACCTCACTTCGTGGACCAATATCTCTTTCATTTCTTAATGAAATTTGACGATTCTTGGCCCTACGGTTATCTACGTACTTAGTAGATCATGCATGTGTGAAGAACCGAATTCTCCAACATACGTAACACTAGTGTTTAAGCCGTTAAAGTTGGTCGGTCGCAACTCCCGCCAAAGGCAAATTTCCAACAACCCCTCTTGAAAGAGATTTTGGCGCACTCACATGGTGCCTTTTCCATTTCCAAAGCAATATTTCGGCGGACCGATGTTGCATAAGGAGAGGTAGCTTCACTTTGAACCTTCCATAGCCGAATACCATCGGACTTACTTACCGCGCGGTGAACGTGATGTCTTGAACCGTCGTTGTTTAGTGTAAGCCAAGTCAATGGTACCAACACAACAAATTCCCTTACTCTCTTCTTCGTAATGTTTTGTCCGTTTTGGCCATGGACAACGTCTTGGATTCTTAAGTGCGTTCATTTTGAGGCGGCCCGTCCTCGCACTTAAATAGGTGGTCTCCTACAAGGTATCCTGCTATACCCCACTTCACAAGTGTTAGGAACCATTAAAAGTTTCCCAAACCTAACCTCAACTCGTTGAGGAGCATTACAGTTTTAAAAACTTAACCTTTACCCACACTGCAGATAGCACTTAAAGTCTATCGCGGAACGGCTTTGGATTTGGTGTTTCTTTTCGTAAATCACTATCCGAAGTGCTCATACTTCCACCGAAGCGATCAACCGAACCTTTACAACTTAGTTTTCCCATTGAACCAAATTACTGGGATCTCCAGTTAGTAAGGTTGGGTTACCGCTGTATCGATCCTTATATTTTGGGTTTTAAGCCCATTCCCCTAGACAGGCAAGTCATCTGATCTTTGGGTAAGCCCTTTGTCAATGGGTCTGCTATATTATCCTTTGATTTAATGTAATCAATGGATATTATACCCGTGGTGATCGTTGCCTAACGGTCTTATGCCTCCGTCGAATATGACGAGACTTGCCGTTGTACATAGCATTCCGTGCCCTTCCTAGAGCCGACCGATCGTCGCAGTGGATCATTACCGAAGGTACGGGTTTGTTCCAACACGGAACATCCTCTAAGAAGTCATGAAGCCACTCGGCCTTCTTCTCCCGCTTTGTCTAAAGCGATAAACTCCGATTCCTGTGGATCGGGCGATGCAAGTTTGCTTAGAGGATTTCCAAGACACGCCCCCACCACCAATTGTAAATACATACCCACCGGTGGACTTGGTGTTCTCTATATCGATATCCAGTTTGCATCACCGTACCCCTCTAGTACAAATTTTGGATATCTCGAATAGTGTAACCCGTAATTTAACGTGTATTTCAAGTATTGTAATACCCGATTCAACGCCTTCCAAAGTGATTATCACTTGGATTACGGGTGAACCTAGCCAACTTATTGATCGCGTAAGCAATATCGGTCGGGTGCGCTTTGTTATATACATCAAACTACCGATCACCGTGCATATCGCTCCTGGTATACTGGTGCACCAAGATTTTTATCAAGCTTTTGATTTGAATCCATTGGTGACTTTATCGGTGAACCTGTCTAACATCTCGAACTTTCTCAAAACATCCTCGATGTAGTGAGACCGAGATAAGACTAGCCGTCGACGTCTTAGAGATTTTAATCCCTAAGATGACATCTCGCGATACCCATATCCTTCATGTCGAAGCATTGTTTCAACATGTTCTTAGTCTCTAGGATGACCCTAGGATCGCTTCCTCGTGATTAACATGTCGTCTACATACGTGCATATCATAACAAACGAGTCGAGTTACCTTTCATGTAGACACATTTATCACACTCATTAATGGCGAAACCCCTCGATAGTAGAGTACTATCAAATTTTTCGTGCCATTGCTTCGGGGCTTGTTTCAGCCCGTACAGAGATTTGACAAGTCGACAGACTTTCTTCTCTTGTCCTTGAACCACGTACCCCTCGGGTTGGTCCATATATATTTCTTCTTCCAAATCACCATTTAGGAAGGTGTCTTGACGTCCATTTGGTGTATTTCAAGGTCACGCAAAGTGCGATCGCAATGAATACCCGTATGGATGTCATCCGGGATACCGGGGAGTAGGTATCAAAGTAGTCAAAGCCTTCTGTTTGCCGATAGCCCTTGACTACCAACCTGGCTTTGTACTTGTCTATAGACCCATCTGCTTTGTATTTCCGTTTGAGTATCCATTTACACCCCAACGGTTTATTTCCCGGAGGAAGATCAACCAACTCCCACGTATGGTTATGCAGAATCGAGCCTATTTCACTTTCAATAGCTTCTTTCCAGAGCGGTGCTTCTGGAGTTGACAACGCCTGAGCAATTGTCCTAGGTTCATCATTAACCATATAAGCTACAAAGTCGGGACCAAAGGATTTATCCTTCCCGGCCCTTTTACTTCGCCTTAGATCCATATCCGGAGTCTCCAAGTTCGAGAATCGGAACACTAGATTCCGGATGTTTCACCACCTCGAGATTCGCTAGATCGAACCATTCGGATCCGGGCATCAAGGACTCCCGATTCTTGAGAGCTTTGTGCATAACTTCGTTTGAGAGAGGTTATGTCTTTTTCCTTTCTAGGAAAGGTACTTTCAAAGAATAGAGCATTCCTTGATTCCATTATTGTACCCTGGTGGATATCGGAATATCCGACTTATGCACTAAGAAGCGATAAGCACTATCGTTATTTGCATATCCGATGAATATGCAATCTACGATCTTAGGCCCAATCTTGACCTCGCTTTGGCTTGGGTACTTCAACCTTTGCCGACAACCCCACACCTTAAAATATTTGTAGGTGGGTTTCTTTCCCTTCCATGATTCATATGGAGTTTTATCCTTACTCTTATGTGGGACTCGTTAAGAATCGTATTAGCGAGAAGGACAGCCTTCTCCCCACATGTTTTGGGGAAGACGGAATTGATAAGCAAGGCATTCATCATTTCCTTTAATGTGCGGTTCTTTCGTTCCGCTACACCGTTTGATTGAGGTGAGTATGGAGCCGTCGTTTGATGAATAATGCCCTCTTGGGCACAATATTCCTCAAATGGCGCTACATATTCTCCCCTCTATCGCTACGAATGGATTTAATCCGTAGGCTAAGTTGATTCTCAACTTCGCTTTGTAACGTCGAAACGCTTCAAAGGCTTCATCCTTACTTTTCAACAAGTAAAGGTAACAATACCTTGTGCTATCATCTATAAATGTCACAAAGTACTTGTTCCCCCTCTAGTTTGTACAAACTTCAAATCACATATATCCGTGTGAATAAGTTCTAGAGGAGCGGTATTCCTTTCGACGGATCGAAAAGGAAGCTTAGTAAGTTTTGCCTCTACGCACACCTCACACTTATGTTGAGGGTTTACGTCGATAGAAGGCAACAACTCCATCTTTACGACCTTTGAATAGACTTGTAGTTTACGTGTCCTAATCTATGATGCCATAAATTAGAAGACTCAAGCAAATAAGAAGAAGACTCAACTTTATTTCCTTGACGCAATACGACATGGCATTCACTTTGAAGAGGCCTTCACAGACGAAGCCTCTTCCTACAAATGTGCCATTTTTAGTGAGTACAAATTTATTTGATTCAAATACTAGCTTAAAACCAAAGCATTAACCAATAAGGTTCCGAAATTAAATTTCTTCTAATATCTCGGGACGTGCATCACTTCCTTCGAGTAAGTTCCTTGCTTAGGAAGTCATCTTCAGGACCACCTTTCCAACCCCCATCACGTCGGAAGAAGCGTTGTTGCCCATGAACAGCTTCTTGTCAGCGACTGGTGTGTACGTGGAGAAGGCATCTTTGTTGGAACAGATGTGCCTTGTAGCACCTGTGTCCAACCACCACCGCATCGGTTCTCAACCAAGTTGGCTTCTAGCACCACCGCGAATTCCTCGATCATGTCATCCGGAGCGTGTCCTTGACGACGTTTGCTTGAGCCTTGCCTTTAGACTTGGCTTTCTGCTGTTGCTCAGTCTTGAGCTTGCGGCATTCCTTGATCCTATGACCAGGTTTACCACAGTGATGACAATTACCTCTGAACATCTCTCGCTGCGGGGGCTTTGCCGTCTTTCCGGAACTTCCGCTTTTTGCTTGAGTTCCCTTTGGCCTCGGCCCGATTCGCCTTCGCCTCGGCGGGTTGTCTACCCTTTGGCAAGGTCTTCTTATTATCTTCCGGATTTGCGGTTTGATAACAAGCTCTTCAAAGGTCATCTCCTTTGTCTTGAGTTTCAAGTAACTCATAAACTCATTCCATGAAGGAGGTAACTTCTCAATCGCGATGCAACCAAAAAGCTGCTCGTTTGGTTTTAGTCCTTCCAAATCCAGGTGATGTAGAATCATCTCGAAATTCCCTGGACTTGGGACATCATGTCTTGCTGTCCACCATTTGGAATTTTAGAAATTTCCCAACGATGAACTTCTTAGTACCCGCATCTTGTGCGTTGTACTTCTTTTGCGCTTTTTCCCACAACTCTTTGGCGGTGCCAACGGTGCAATAGACCGTGTAGAGAGGGTGCGCAAGCGAGTTTAGTATATAGTTCTTGCACATGAAATCGCTATGATTCCATGCATCACGAACCATCTTCATGCCGTTAACGACATGGATACCAAGGCCCCCTTCACCCGTTTCAAGAAGGCGAAGAGTCCATTTCATCTCCGGCTTGTGGAGGATCTTCCGTAAGGAATCGGGCCATGCCCATAATCGTTAGATAAAACAAGCATCTTTTGTCGCCATCTTTTGAATTTCGATCCCATGAATTTTTCGGGGCGATCATGGTGGTGTGACGAAGAGGGTGGAGCTCCGATAGCGGGAAGGCGGCGGTGTTATTCATCGCTTGAGCAATGGCGGCAAGAAGAAGAAGCAAGCAAAGGCGGCGGTGTTACTACCTTGAGCGATGGCAAGCATTGGTAGCAACATTGCCTCGAGAGGCAGCAGCAGTAGCAGCAACATCGGACATATTTCCAGCCATGTTATAGCAGTTACCGTAAGCAAAATATTGTCTTAAGTTGTTGGATATTACAAAGATTGCAGGAAACGGAAATTACAAACAACTGCTAATGTAAGAATTGAAATTACAATTCAACTAGAAAACTGGAAATTACAAAGATGAAAATGAAAAACTATTTTTTCTGTTTTTCTTTGAGTCGAGTGTGGCACTCTGTCCTTAAGACAATATTGCCCCGTATGTATCCTTTATACGTCCTGGACAATTTGTCTCCCAAGATAAAACAGCAATGGAACACTTGAGCAAAGGAAACTCAAATGCTACCTTGAAGAATATTGAGCAAGAAATGATGCAAGGAAGGTGTAGGAAGAAAGCGATTTGCTTGTGTATTTTCGTGTATATAGCTAGTATATTTTGTGTTTTTCAACAATGGTGAAGGGGTGTTTATATAGGTGAGGGAGGGCTGTTTAGTCGCCTCCATAACGACCATTATTGGCCAAATAATGGCCATTATGGAGGTAGTAAAGCCACCAAAATAAATGGTGAAAAGACCAACGGAATTGGCCATTATTGGAGGAGTAATTCAGCCAAAATAAATGGCCGAATTGAGTGCTTTGGCGTTTCGTTTTGACCGTCGAATTTTTGATTTTTCGAAAAACTTCGGGGACCAAAGCGTACATCGTGAAACTTCGGGGACTAAAGCGTACATCTTGAAACTTCGGGACCAAGCGTACATCCGAAAGAATTCTCGGTCCAAAGCGTACATCCGAAACTTCGGGATCAAAGCGCACTTCGGCAAAGTTCTCTCGGCCCAAAAAGATAATATCGAAGGCCCGCGACCCACGCCCCCACGCCCACGACCCACGACCCACGACCCACGACCCACGACCCGTGACCCCCGTGAACCCACGACCCGTGAACCCGAGAACCCGAGAACCCCGGAACCGGAACCCCGGACCGGACGGGGCGGGCGGCGGCGGCGCGCGTGTGGTCTTTCCTCGAACCGAAGCACATCTAGGTCCTCCCTCCTTTAAACACATGGGATACCCCTTGGGGTCCCAAACCCCAAACCAATTTCGAGTATTATATACACAACAATTCTTTCTTCCTCTACCGATGTGGGAGAATTGAACTCAATACCACACTTTCCATGCTTCAAACACCTCACTTCGTGGACCAATATCTCTTTCATTTCTTAATGAAATTTGACGATTCTTGGCCCTACGGTTATCTACGTACTTAGTAGATCATGCATGTGTGAAGAACCGAATTCTCCAACATACGTAACACTAGTGTTTAAGCCGTTAAAGTTGGTCGGTCGCAACTCCCGCCAAAGGCAAATTTCCAACAACCCCTCTTGAAAGAGATTTTGGCGCACTCACATGGTGCCTTTTCCATTTCAAAGCAATATTTCAGCGGACCGATGTTGCATAAGGAGAGGTAGCTTCGACTTTGAACCTTCCATAGTTTGAATACCATCGGACTTACTTACTTTGCGCGGTGAACGTGATGTCTTGAACCGTCGGTGTTTAGTGTAAGCCAAGTCAATGGTACCAACACAACAAATTCCCTTACTCTCTTCTTCGTAATGTTTTGTCCGTTTTGGCCATGGACAACGTCTTGGATTCTTAAGTGCGTTCATTTTGAGGCGGCCCGTCCTCGCACTTAAATAGGTGGTCTCCTACAAGGTATCTGCTATACCCCACTTCACAAGTGTTAGGAACCATTAAAAGTTTCCCAAACCTAACCTCAACTTGTTGAGGAGCATTACAGTTTTAAAAACTTAACCTTTACCCACACTGCAGAGATAGCACTTAAAGTCTATCGCGGGAACGGCTTTGGATTTGGTGTTTCTTTTCGTAAATCACTATCCGAAGTGCTCATACTTCCACCGAAGCGATCAATCGAACCTTTACAACTTAGTTTTCCCATTGAACCAAATTACCGGGATCTCCGGTTAGTAAGGTTGGGTTACCGCTGTATCGTCCTTATATTTTGGGTTTTAAGCCCATTCCCCTAGACAGCAAGTCATCGATCTTTGGGTAAGCCCTTTGTCAATGGGTCTGCTATATTATCCTTTGATTTAATGTAATCAATGGATATTATACCCGTGGTGATCGGTTGCCTAACGGTCTTATGCCTCCGTCGAATATGACGAGACTTGCCGTTGTACATAGCATTCCGTGCCCTTCCTAGAGCCGACCGACCGTCGCAGTGGATCATTACCGAAGGTACGGGTTTGTTCCAACACGGAACATCCTCTAAGAAGTCATGAAGCCACTCGGCTTCTTCTCCCGCTTTGTCTAAAGCGATAAACTCCGATTCCATTGTGGATCGGGCGATGCAAGTTTGCTTAGAGGATTTCCAAGACACGGCCCCCACCACCAATTGTAAATACATACCCATTTGGTGGACTTGGTGTTCTCTATATCGGATATCCGGTTTGCATCATTGTACCCCTCTAGTACAATTGGATATCTCGAATAGTGTAACCCGTAATTTAACGTGTATTTCAAGTATTGTAATACCCGATTCAACGCCTTCCGTGATTATCACTTGGATTACGGGTGAACCTAGCCAACTTATTGATTGCGTAAGCAATATCGGTCGGGTGCGGTTTGTTATATACATCAAACTACCGATCACCGTGCATATCGCTCCTGGTATACGGGTGCACCAAGATTTTTATCAAGCTTTTGATTTGAATCCATTGGTGACTTTATCGGTGAAGCTGTCTAACATCTCGAACTTTCTCAAAACATCCTCGATGTAGTGAGACCGAGATAAGACTAGCCGTCGGACGTCTTAGAGATTTTAATCCCTAAGATGACATCTCGCGATACCCATATCCTTCATGTCGAAGCATTGTTTCAACATGTTCTTAGTCTCTAGGATGACCCTAGGATCGCTTCCCTGTGATTAACATGTCGTCTACATACGGGCATATCATAACAAACGAGTCGAGTTACCTTTCATGTAGACACATTTATCACACTCATTAATGGCGAAACCCCTCGATAGTAGAGTACTATCAAATTTTTCGTGCCATTGCTTCGGGGCTTGTTTCGGCCGTACGAGAGATTTGACAAGTCGACGGACTTTCTTCTCTTGTCCTTGAACCACGTACCCCTCGGGTTGGTCCATATATATTTCTTCTTCCAAATCACCATTTAGGAAGGTGTCTTGACGTCCATTTGGTGTATTTCAAGGTCACGCAAAGCTGCGATCGCAATGAATACCCGTATGGATGTCATCGGGATACCGGGGAGTAGGTATCAAAGTAGTCAAAGCCTTCGTTTGCCGATAGCCCTTGACTACCAACCTGGCTTTGTACTTGTCTATAGACCCATCTCGCTTTGTATTTCCGTTTGAGTATCCATTTACACCCCAACGGTTTATTTCCGGAGGAAGATCAACCAACTCCCACGTATGGTTATGCGAGAATCGAGCCTATTTCACTTTCAATAGCTTCTTTCCGAGCGGTGCTTCCGGAGTTGACAACGCCGAGCAATTGTCCTAGGTTCATCATTAACCATATAAGCTACAAAGTCGGGACCAAAGGATTTATCCTTCCGGCCCTTTTACTTCGCCTTAGATCCATATCCGGAGTCTCCAAGTTCGAGAATGCGGAACACTAGATTCGGATGTTCGACCACCTCGAGATTCGCTAGATCGAACCATTCGCATCCGGCGATCAAGGACTCCCGGTTCTTGAGAGCTTTGTGCATAACTTCGTTTGAGAGAGGTTATGTCTTTTTCCTTTCTAGGAAAGGTACTTTCAAAGAATAGAGCATTCCTTGATTCCATTATTGTACCCTGGTGGATATCTACGGAATATCGACTTATGCACTAAGAAGCGATAAGCACTATCGTTATTTGCATATCCGATGAATATGCAATCTACGATCTTAGGCCCAATCTTGACTCGCTTTGGCTTGGGTACTTCAACCTTTGCCGGACAACCCCACACCTTAAAATATTTGTAGGTGGGTTTCTTTCCCTTCCATGATTCATATGGAGTTTTATCCTTACTCTTATGTGGGACTCGTTAAGAATCGTATTAGCGATGAGACGACTTCTCCCCACATGTTTTGGGGAAGACCGGAATTGATAAGCAAGGCATTCATCATTTCCTTTAATGTGCGGTTCTTTCGTTCCGCCACACCGTTTGATTGAGGTGAGTATGGAGCCGTCGTTTGATGAATAATGCCTCTTGGGCACAATATTCCTCAAATGGCGCTACATATTCTCCCCTCTATCGCTACGAATGGATTTAATCCGTAGGCTAAGTTGATTCTCAACTTCACGCTTTGTAACGTCGAAACGCTTCAAAGGCTTCATCCTTACTTTTCAACAAGTAAAGGTAACAATACCTTGTGCTATCATCTATAAATGTCACAAAGTACTTGTTCCCCCTCTAGTTTGTACAAACTTCAAATCACATATATCTGTGTGAATAAGTTCTAGAGGAGCGGTATTCCTTTCGACGGATCGAAAAGGAAGCTTAGTAAGTTTTGCCTCTACGCACACCTCACACTTATGTTGAGGGTTTACGTCGATAGAAGGCAACAACTCCATCTTTACCACCTTTGAATAGACTTGTAGTTTACGTGTCCTAATCTATGATGCCATAAATTAGAAGACTCAAGCAAATAAGAAGAAGACTCAACTTTATTTCCTTGACGCAATACGGACATGGCATTCACTTTGAAGAGGCCTTCACGAGACGAAGCCTCTTCCTACAAATGTGCCATTTTTAGTGAGTACAAATTTATTTGATTCAAATACTAGCCTAAAACCAAAGCATTAACCAATAAGGTTCCGAAATTAAATTTCTTCTAATATCTGGGACGTGCATTACTTCCTTCAGAGTAAGTTCCTTGCCGGAAGTCATCTTCAGGACCACCTTTCCAACCCCCATCACGTCGGAAGAAGCGTTGTTGCCCATGAACAGCTTCTTGTCAGCGACTGGTGTGTACGTGGAGAAGGCATCTTTGTTGGAACAGATGTGCCTTGTAGCACCTGTGTCCAACCACCACTGCATCGGGTTCTCAACCAAGTTGGCTTCTAGCACCACTGCAGCGAATTCCTCGATCATGTCATCCAGGAGCGTGTCCTTGACGACGTTTGCTTGAGCCTTGCCTTTAGACTTGGCTTTCTGCTGTTGCTCAGTCTTGAGCTTGCGGCATTCCTTGATCCTATGACCAGGTTTACCACAGTGATGACAATTACCTCTGAACATCTCTGCTGCAGGGGCTTTGCCGTCTTTCTGGAACTTCCGCTTTTTGCTTGAGTTCCCTTTGGCCTCGGCCAGCGATTCGCCTTCGCCTCGGCGAGGTTGTCTACCCTTTGGCAAGGTCTTCTTATTATCTTCCGGATTTGCGGTTTGATAACAAGCTCTTCAAAGGTCATCTCCTTTGTCTTGAGTTTCAAGTAACTCATAAACTCATTCCATGAAGGAGGTAACTTCTCAATCGATGCAACCAAAAGCTGCTCGTTTGGTTTAGTCCTTCCAAATCCAGGTGATGTAGAATCATCGAAATTCCTGGACTTGGGACATCACTGTCTTCTGTCCACCATTTGGAATTTTAGAAATTTCCCAACGATGAACTTCTTAGTACCCGCATCTTGTGCGTTGTACTTCTTTTGCGCTTTTTCCCACAACTCTTTGGCGGTGCCAACGGTGCAATAGACCGTGTAGAGAGGGTCACGCAAGCGAGTTTAGTATATAGTTCTTGCACATGAAATCGTTATGATTCCATGCATCACGAACCATCTTCATGCCGTTAACGACATGGATACCAAGGCCCCCTTCACCCGTTTCAGCGAGGCGAAGAGTCCATTTCATCTCCGGCTTGTGGAGGATCTTCCGTAAGGAATCGGGCCATGCCCATAATCGTTAGATAAAACAAAGCATCTTTTGTCGCCATCTTTTGAATTCCGATCCCATGAATTTTTCGGGGCGATCATGGTGGTGTGACGAAGAGGGTGGAGCTCCGAGTCGGGAAGGCGGCGGTGTTCTTGCCTTGAGCATGGCGGCGCAGCAGCAGCGAGCAAAGGCGGCGGTGTTACGCCTTGAGCAAGTGGCAAAGCATTGGTAGCAACATTGCCTCGAGAGCGCGAGCGATAGCAGACAACATCGGACATATTTCCGGCCATGTTTATAGCGATTTTCGTAAGCAAAATATTGTCTTAAGTTGTTGGATATTACAAAGATTGCAGGAAACGGAAATTACAAACAACTGCTAATGTAAGAATTGAAATTACAATTCAACTAGAAAACTGGAAATTACAAAGATGAAAATGAAAAACTATTTTTCTGTTTTTGCCGAGTCGAGTGTGGCACTCTGTCCTTAAGACAATATTGCCCCGTATGTATCCTTTATACGTCTGGACAATTTGTCTCCCAAGATAAAACAAAGCAATGGAACACTTGAGCAAAGGAAACTCAAATGCTACCTTGAAGAATATTGAGCAAGAAATGATGCAAGGAAGGTGTAGGAAGAAACTGATTTGCTTGTGTATTTTCGTGTATATAGCTAGTATATTTTCTGTGTTTTTCAACAATGGTGAAGGGGTGTTTATATAGGTGAGGGAGGGCTGTTTAGCTGCTCCATCCATAACAGCCATTATTGGCCAAATAATGGCCATTATGGAGGTAGTAAAGCCACCAAAATAAATGGTGAAAAGACCAACGGAATTGGCCATTATTGGAGGAGTAATTCAGCCAAAATAAATGGTGAATTGAGTGCTTTGGCGTTTGTTTTGACCGTCGAATTTTTGATTTTTCGAAAAACTTCGGGGACCAAAGCGTACATCGTGAAACTTCGGGGACTAAAGCGTACATCTTGAAACTTCGGGACCAAACTCGTACATCCGAAAGAATTCTAGTCCAAATCGTACATCCGAAACTTCGGGATCAAAGCGCACTTCGGCAAAGTTCTCTGGCCCAAAAAGATAATATCAGAAGGCCCACAGCCCACGACCCGTGAACCCGTGAACCCGTGAACCCGTGAACCCGTGAACCCGTGAACCCGTGAACCCGTGAACCCGAGAACCCGAGAACCCGAGAACCCGGAACCCGGAACCGGACCGGACGGGCGGGCGGCGGCGGCGCGCGTGTGGTCTTTCCTTGAACCGAAGCACATCTAGGTCCTCCCTCCTTTAAACACATGGGATACCCCTTGGGGTCCCAAACCCCAAACCAATTTCGAGTATTATATACACAACAATTCTTTCTTCCTCTACCGATGTGGGAGAATTGAACTCAATACCACACTTTCCATGCTTCAAACACCTCACTTCGTGGACCAATATCTCTTTCATTTCTTAATGAAATTTGACGATTCTTGGCCCTACGGTTATCTACGTACTTAGTAGATCATGCATGTGTGAAGAACCGAATTCTCCAACATACGTAACACTAGTGTTTAAGCCGTTAAAGTTGGTCGGTCGCAACTCCCGCCAAAGGCAAATTTCCAACAACCCCTCTTGAAAGAGATTTTGGCGCACTCACATGGTGCCTTTTCCATTTCCAGCAATATTTCAGCGGACCGATGTTGCATAAGGAGAGGTAGCTTCAGCTTTGAACCTTCCATAGCTGAATACCATCGGACTTACTTACTTCGCGCGGTGAACGTGATGTCTTGAACCGTCGTGTTTAGTGTAAGCCAAGTCAATGGTACCAACACAACAAATTCCCTTACTCTCTTCTTCGTAATGTTTTGTCCGTTTTGGCCATGGACAACGTCTTGGATTCTTAAGTGCGTTCATTTTGAGGCGGCCCGTCCTCGCACTTAAATAGGTGGTCTCCTACAAGGTATCCCTGCTATACCCCACTTCACAAGTGTTAGGAACCATTAAAAGTTTCCCAAACCTAACCTCAACCGTTGAGGAGCATTACGAGAGTTTTAAAAACTTAACCTTTACCCACTGCGAGATAGCACTTAAAGTCTATCGCGGGAACGGCTTTGGATTTGGTGTTTCTTTTCGAAATCACTATCCGAAGTGCTCATACTTCCACCGAAGCGATCAACCGAACCTTTACAACTTAGTTTTCCCATTGAACCAAATTACCGGGATCTCCAGTTAGTAAGGTTGGGTTACCGCCGTATCGGTCCTTATATTTTGGGTTTTAAGCCCATTCCCCCAAACAGAGCAAGTCATCGATCTTTGGGTAAGCCCTTTGTCAATGGGTCGCTATATTATCCTTTGATTTAATGTAATCAATGGATATTATACCCGTGGTGATCGTTGCCTAACGGTCTTATGCCTCCGTCGAATATGACGAGACTTGCCGTTGTACATAGCATTCCGTGCCCTTCCTAGAGCCGACCGACCGTCGCGGTGGATCATTACCGAAGGTACGGGTTTGTTCCAACACGGAACATCCTCTAAGAAGTCATGAAGCCACTCACCTTCTTCTCCCGCTTTGTCTAAAGCGATAAACTCCGATTCCATTGTGGATCGGGCGATGCAAGTTTGCTTAGAGGATTTCCAAGACACACCCCCACCACCAATTGTAAATACATACCCATTTGGTGGACTTGGTGTTCTCTATATCGGATATCCATTTGCATCACCGTACCCCTCTAAATACATTTGGATATCTCGAATAGTGTAACCCGTAATTTAACGTGTATTTCAAGTATTGTAATACCCGATTCAACGCCTTCCAGTGATTATCACTTGGATTACGGGTGAACCTAGCCAACTTATTGATTGCGTAAGCAATATCGGGTCGGGTGCGTTTGTTATATACATCAAACTACCGATCACCGTGCATATCGCTCCTGGTATACGGGTGCACCAAGATTTTTATCAAGCTTTTGATTTGAATCCATTGGTGACTTTATCGGTGAACTGTCTAACATCTCGAACTTTCTCAAAACATCCTCGATGTAGTGAGACTGAGATAAGACTAGCCCGTCAGACGTCTTAGAGATTTTAATCCCTAAGATGACATCTGCGATACCCATATCCTTCATGTCGAAGCATTGTTTCAACATGTTCTTAGTCTCTAGGATGACCCTAGGACTGCTTCCTGTGATTAACATGTCGTCTACATACGGGCATATCATAACAAACGAGTCAGAGTTACCTTTCATGTAGACACATTTATCACACTCATTAATGGCGAAACCCCTCGATAGTAGAGTACTATCAAATTTTTCGTGCCATTGCTTCGGGGCTTGTTTCAGCCCGTACAGAGATTTGACAAGTCGACAGACTTTCTTCTCTTGTCCTTGAACCACGTACCCCTCGGGTTGGTCCATATATATTTCTTCTTCCAAATCACCATTTAGGAAGGTGTCTTGACGTCCATTTGGTGTATTTCAAGGTCACGCAAAGTCGCGATCGCAATGAATACCCGTATGGATGTCATCCGGGATACCGGGGAGTAGGTATCAAAGTAGTCAAAGCCTTCTGTTTGCCGATAGCCCTTGACTACCAACCTGGCTTTGTACTTGTCTATAGACCCATCTGCTTTGTATTTCCGTTTGAGTATCCATTTACACCCCAACGGTTTATTTCCGGAGGAAGATCAACCAACTCCCACGTATGGTTATGCGAGAATCGAGCCTATTTCACTTTCAATAGCTTCTTTCCAGAGCGGTGCTTCTGGAGTTGACAACGCCTGAGCAATTGTCCTAGGTTCATCATTAACCATATAAGCTACAAAGTCAGGACCAAAGGATTTATCCTTCCCGGCCCTTTTACTTCGCCTTAGATCCATATCCGGAGTCTCCAAGTTCGAGAATGCGGAACACTAGATTCGGATGTTCACCACCTCGAGATTCGCTAGATCTCGAACCATTCGATCCGGGCGATCAAGGACTCCCGTTCTTGAGAGCTTTGTGCATAACTTCGTTTGAGAGAGGTTATGTCTTTTTCCTTTCTAGGAAAGGTACTTTCAAAGAATAGAGCATTCCTTGATTCCATTATTGTACCCTGGTGGATATCCGGAATATCCGACTTATGCACTAAGAAGCGATAAGCACTATCGTTATTTGCATATCCGATGAATATGCAATCTACGTCTTAGGCCCAATCTTGACTCGCTTTGGCTTGGGTACTTCAACCTTTGCCGACAACCCCACACCTTAAAATATTTGTAGGTGGGTTTCTTTCCCTTCCATGATTCATATGGAGTTTTATCCTTACTCTTATGTGGGACTCGTTAAGAATCGTATTAGCGAAGAAGACAAACTTCTCCCCACATGTTTTGGGGAAGACCGAATTGATAAGCAAGGCATTCATCATTTCCTTTAATGTGCGGTTCTTTCGTTCCGCTACACCGTTTGATTGAGGTGAGTATGGAGCCGTCGTTTGATGAATAATGCCCTCTTGGGCACAATATTCCTCAAATGGCGCTACATATTCTCCCCTCTATCGCTACGAATGGATTTAATCCGTAGGCTAAGTTGATTCTCAACTTCGCTTTGTAACGTCGAAACGCTTCAAAGGCTTCATCCTTACTTTTCAACAAGTAAAGGTAACAATACCTTGTGCTATCATCTATAAATGTCACAAAGTACTTGTTCCCCCTCTAGTTTGTACAAACTTCAAATCACATATATCGTGTGAATAAGTTCTAGAGGAGCGGTATTCCTTTCGACGGATCGAAAAGGAAGCTTAGTAAGTTTTGCCTCTACGCACACCTCACACTTATGTTGAGGGTTTACGTCGATAGAAGGCAACAACTCCATCTTTACCCGACCTTTGAATAGACTTGTAGTTTACGTGTCCTAATCTATGATGCCATAAATTAGAAGACTCAAGCAAATAAGAAGAAGACTCAACTTTATTTCCTTGACGCAATACGAGACATGGCATTCACTTTGAAGAGGCCTTCACAGACGAAGCCTCTTCCTACAAATGTGCCATTTTTAGTGAGTACAAATTTATTTGATTCAAATACTAGCCTAAAACCAAAGCATTAACCAATAAGGTTCCGAAATTAAATTTCTTCTAATATCTCGGGACGTGCATCACTTCCTTCGAGTAAGTTCCTTGCCGGAAGTCATCTTCAGACCACCTTTCCAACCCCCATCACGTCGGAAGAAGCGTTGTTGCCCATGAACGACTTCTTGTCGCGATCGGTGTGTACGTGGAGAAGGCATCTTTGTTGGAACAGATGTGCCTTGTAGCACTGTGTCCAACCACCACCGCATCGGGTTCTCAACCAAGTTGGCTTCTAGCACCACCGCAGCGAATTCCTCGATCATGTCATCCCGGAGCGTGTCCTTGACGACGTTTGCTTGAGCCTTGCCTTTAGACTTGGCTTTCTCGTTGTTGCTCGGTCTTGAGCTTGCGGCATTCCTTGATCCTATGACCAGGTTTACCCACGGTGATGACAATTACCTCTGAACATCTCTGCTGCAGGGGCTTTGCCGTCTTTCTGGAACTTCCGCTTTTTGCTTGAGTTCCCTTTGGCCTCAGCCAGATTCGCCTTCGCCTCAGCAGGTTGTCTACCCTTTGGCAAGGTCTTCTTATTATCTTCCGGATTTGCGGTTTGATAACAAGCTCTTCAAAGGTCATCTCCTTTGTCTTGAGTTTCAAGTAACTCATAAACTCATTCCATGAAGGAGGTAACTTCTCAATCGGCGATGCAACCAAAAACTCGCTCGTTTGGTTTCGGTCCTTCCAAATCCAGGTGATGTAGAATCATCCGAAATTCCTGGACTTGGGACATCATCGTCTTGTTGTCCACCATTTGGAATTTTAGAAATTTCCCAACGATGAACTTCTTAGTACCCGCATCTTGTGCGTTGTACTTCTTTTGCGCTTTTTCCCACAACTCTTTGGCGGTGCCAACGGTGCAATAGACCGTGTAGAGAGGGTCTCTGCGCAAGCGAGTTTAGTATATAGTTCTTGCACATGAAATCGCTATGATTCCATGCATCACGAACCATCTTCATGCCGTTAACGACATGGATACCAAGGCCCCCTTCACCCGTTTCGGCAGGCGAAGAGTCCATTTCATCTCCACTTGTGGAGGATCTTCCGTAAGGAATCGGGCCATGCCCATAATCGTTAGATAAAACAAAGCATCTTTTGTCGCCATCTTTTGAATTCCGATCCCATGAATTTTTCAGGCGATCATGGTGGTGTGACGAAGAGGGTGGAGCTCCGTGGCCGGGAAGGCAGCGGTGTTCTTGCGCTTGAGCGATGGCGCGAAGCAGAAGCAAAGGCGGGCGGTGTGTTACGCCTTGAGCGATGGCGCATTGGTAGCAACATTGCCTCGAGAGGCAAGCGAGTAAAGCAACATCGGACATATTTCCACCATGTTATAGCGATTCATCGTAAGCAAAATATTGTCTTAAGTTGTTGGATATTACAAAGATTGCAGGAAACGGAAATTACAAACAATCGCTAATGTAAGAATTGAAATTACAATTCAACTAGAAAACCGGAAATTACAAAGATGAAAATGAAAAACTATTTTTCTGTTTTTTGCCGAGTCGAGTGTGGCACTCGTCCTTAAGACAATATTGCCCCGTATGTATCCTTTATACGTCCCTGGACAATTTGTCTCCCAAGATAAAACAAACAATGGAACACTTGAGCAAAGGAAACTCAAATGCTACCTTGAAGAATATTGAGCAAGAAATGATGCAAGGAAGGTGTAGGAAGAAACCGATTTGCTTGTGTATTTTCGTGTATATAGCTAGTATATTTTTTCGTGTTTTTCAACAATGGTGAAGGGGTGTTTATATAGGTGAGGGAGGGCTGTTTAGTCGCCTCCATAACACCATTATTGGCCAAATAATGGCCATTATGGAGGTAGTAAAGCCACCAAAATAAATGGTGAAAAGACCAACGGAATTGGCCATTATTGGAGGAGTAATTCAGCCAAAATAAATGGCCGAATTGAGTGCTTTGGCGTTTTTGTTTTGACCGTCGAATTTTTGATTTTTCGAAAAACTTCGGGGACCAAAGCGTACATCGTGAAACTTCGGGGACTAAAGCGTACATCTTGAAACTTCGGGACCAACCGTACATCCGAAAGAATTCTCGGTCCAAAGCGTACATCGAACAGCCCACACCCACGCCCACGCCCCACGACCCGTGAACCCGTGAACCCGTGAACCCGTGAACCCGTGAACCCGTGAACCCGTGAACCGTGAACCCGTGAACCCGTGAACCCGTGAACCCGTGAACCCGTGAACCCGTGAACCCGTGAACCCGTGAACCCCGAACCGTGAACCCGTGAACCCGTGAACCCGTGAACCCGAACCCGAACCGGAACCGAACCGGACCGGACGGGGCGGCGGCGCGCGTGTGGTCTTTCCTTGAACCGAAGCACATCTAGGTCCTCCCTCCTTTAAACACATGGGATACCCCTTGGGGTCCCAAACCCCAAACCAATTTCGAGTATTATATACACAACAATTCTTTCTTCCTCTACCGATGTGGGAGAATTGAACTCAATACCACACTTTCCATGCTTCAAACACCTCACTTCGTGGACCAATATCTCTTTCATTTCTTAATGAAATTTGACGATTCTTGGCCCTACGGTTATCTACGTACTTAGTAGATCATGCATGTGTGAAGAACCGAATTCTCCAACATACGTAACACTAGTGTTTAAGCCGTTAAAGTTGGTCGGTCGCAACTCCCGCCAAAGGCAAATTTCCAACACAGTACACTATTTCTCCATAGATAATATCCTAATTAAAGACCACATATTTGGATATCCAAGCAGACTCCAACAATTATTACTCTAAATTTAAAGGTAAGAAAATATACAAAGAGGAAGCATATGGGGACCCGTCATTGTTGGTGTCCATGTGCATTTGTGCGGAGCATAGTAGTAAAAGGTTTAGGCTCAAATTGGAAAAAGAAAGGGACAAATTAAAGGACTCATGAAGTCCACAAATTCCTAACGGCTCCTTTCAACAAATATAGAGTTCATTTAAGTTAGCTGGTAAAAAATAACCGATAAATATCATATAAGGGAAAGTATTTTTAAATATTTGATACTAATTTTACCATGTGCATATGTAAAGAATATAATAGAAAAAGATTGAATCTAGACTAAATTGAAAAAGAAATGGAAAAACCTAACGGCTCCTTTTAATGAAAATAGAGCTCGCTTGAGTTAGCAAATTACAAGTAACCGATAAATATCATATGATAAAAAGTATTTTTAAATATATGATACTAATTTTATCATGTGTAGTTGTGCGGCAGATAGGAAAAGGTTGAATTCTAGACTCAAACTGAAAAAAGAAATGGTCAAAACGAACTCATTAAGTCGCCAAGTTCCTAACGGCTTCTTTGGGCGACCCAAAACTCATTTAAATTAGCTGATTAAAAATAGTTGATAAATATTAAACTTTAAATAAAATTGAGCAGAAAATTAATTTTATATTTGAATAAAAATATTGAAAAGAGTTGGTGTATTTAATTAAAAAAATATTGATAATTTTTTTGTTGTTAAACTAATTGAACTGCACTTGAATATATTTGAGTTCGAGTTTCAAAAATGAAGAAATATAAAAAGTATTTTTAATAGATTTTATGCGAGGTGAATTTAAATTAACCGGAGTTAATAATTCTCGATGTCAATTGCTTACGTTACAAACAAACATATGCCACGGTTACAGTGTAAGATAACCGCCGCAGTACACCCGCCAAATTAAGCAACGCCGTTAACACTCTTGTCTCTTCTGCATCTTCAAAACCGCGTAGAATCGAGTCCCAAAGGCAACAAGGCAGTAATGCCAAGTAAAACTACAAATTAGTCCTCCCAAATCTTAATGATACAAATACTACTTTTTTGTACATGTTTCTCCAAATTCAAACTGTATGGTATTTTTTTTACTAAATTAATATAATAAAAGTTGTAATTTTTATTAATATTTTTCATGAAAAGTGCCTTATAAATTGAAACCAAGGAATGCTCGTAAATTCTCATGCAAAGCCTAAATATGCAATACATACATTAGTTTAAATGATCACTTGCAGAACTTTAATGGCACAATCTGCTAATACTATTACTGATGAATATCACAATCAAACAGAAAATGTGCCTTGAAAACAGCTGTTACAGATTGGGCATGGAAGTGGGGCTCTGAAATTCGTTCTTGTGGGACCCTTCTTTCCATTTTTGCTATCCCAGCCTAATCCACACAGCTTGCTAAGAGCTAGCTGTTGAGTATTGCCCACTAAAAATCTCTTCTTGATTATGTTTGAATTGAGTCTTCTTAATTTCTTCCTTTTGGTTCACACCCATCTCAAAAGATTCAATTTTTCATGGTAGAATAGCACAAAATAGCTCAAAAGATACATCTTTTTCATGGGGAAGTTGCACTAAATAGCTCTTCTAGATTGTGTTTTGTTGGTGGCATTGAGGTAACCCGAATTGGGTGTTCTTCTTTCTTCCTTTTGGTTCACACCCACTTCAAAAGATTCAATTTTTCATAGTGGGGTTGCACTGAAAAGCTCTCTTGACTGTATTTTCGTGGTGGAGTTGCACTAAATAGCTCTTCTTGATTGTGTTTCTATGGTGGCATTGAGATAACCTGAATTGGGTCAGCTTTCTTTTCTTCCTTCTGGTTCATACCCATTTCAAAAGATTCAATTTTTCATAGTGGAGTTGCACTAAAAAGCTAATCTTGACTGTGTTTTCATGGTCGCGTTGAGGTAATCTCAATTGGGTCTTTGTTCTTTCTTCCTTCTGGTTCACACCCATTTCAAAAGATTCAATTTTTCATGGGGAAGTTGCAACTAGAAAGCTCTATTTGACTGTATCTTTTTTTTTTTGTGGCATTGAGGTAATCTTTCTTCTGGTGCATACCCTTTTTCAAGCTGCAATCCTTTTGTCCATAATCAAGTTGCACGGTTTGATACTCGGTGGATAATTGGCATGCCCCTTTACCCTTCTCCGCTTAAATACTAGGCTTTTTATCTGCATCAGGGGTTGAACCTGTTACGTCTGCCTAACTCATACATGAATGCCCAAGGGGAAAGTTGTTAGCTTTAGTGGAAAAGCTCAGATCTTGTCTAACACTAGTTGTTCTGCTTTTGGTAGTTTCTGGTCTATATAGATGAATAAGATCTATAATGCTACAGTATAGGTTCTCAATATCATCTGGGAAATTGATACTTTGCTTATTCAGCTATTTTGAGATTGAGATTGGGACACAGTTGTTGTCGTTATAACTAACGTGCCTTTGAAAGAAGAATTTCAAACCCTGGTGCTTAGGAAGTACCTTTGAAGTTATAATTTTCTTGGAGTTTGGCATTTAGCAATTGGATCTTTAGGATGGTGAATTTGAGAACAATGTCATGGATGCCTTTGGTTCTAGCATTTTTTTTTACTCGGGACTCGAATGCTGCGTTCGCTCCTGCTGATAACTACTTGCTCGCGTGTGGATCATCACAAAATGTGACCTATATCGGCCAAACATATGTTCCTGATTCACTCCATTCTTTAGAAAGTAAGGAAATTTCTATTGCTGCCACGGCCAATTCTAGTGCTCCGTTTTCAATCTATCAGTCCGCCAGGATTTTCCACAGTATGGCGTTTTACAAGTTTGATATTAAGCAAGAAGGCTACCATTGGATTCGTCTCTACTTTTACCCTCTCCCGGGACACAACTTAACATCCGCCTCAATGACAGTGGTCACAGAAAATTTTGTTCTGTTGAACAATTTCAGTTTCAAGAGCTATAACAGTTCATACCTCTTTAAGGAATACGTGATCAATGTCAATTCGGATAGCTTGATTCTTGCTTTAATCCCTTCAAACAACTCGGTCGCATTTATCAATGCCATCGAAGTTGTATCAGTTCCCGATGAGTTGATTCCTGATCAAGCAGTGGCTTTATCTCCCATAGCACCTTTCAACGGCCTCTCAGGACTAGCCCTTGAAACTGTTTATCGTCTAAATATGGGCGGCCCCCACCTCACTGCTCTGAACGACACGTTAGGAAGAACGTGGGAGAATGACGTGAAGTACTTGCACGTCAATAGCTCTGTGGCGAATGTTTCCGTTAGCCCATCAAGCATAAAGTATCCAGCTATTATGACTCCTGAAATAGCACCAAATTGGGTTTATGCTACTGCTGAAACCATGGGAGATGCTAATACTATCAATGGGAATTTCAATATCACTTGGGTGTTCCCCGTTGATCCGAGCTTCATTTACTTCATCCGGGTACATTTCTGTGACATCGTGAGTGAATCTTTGAATAGTCTTCTGTTCAACGTATACATTAACGATGACGCTGCTCTGTTGGACCTAGACTTGTCAAACTTAGCTGGAAATTTGGATGTACCATTATACAAGGATTTCGTCTCCAATATTTCCTCGGGGAACTCAAGTGTTCTTACAGTCAGTGTGGGTCCAGACACAAGTGCGGATTGGATAAATGCAATTATGAATGGATTGGAAATCATGAAGCTTAGCAACGACGCCAGAAGTTTGAGCGGGGTTCAACCTGTTGAGACTCTTCTTGTGTTGCCTCACAAAAAGAACAAGATAGGTATAATTCTTGGTTTTGCCTTAGGAGCATCTGCTGTGTTGGTGCTTATTGTGTTAGGTTGTTGTTGCTTTATAGCCCGAAGATCGAAGACTTCTAACCAAGGGCACTCGTGGATACCTGCTTTGTATGGAAACTCTTTAACTTTGACAAAAACAACACTTTCTCGAAAGAGTGGAACAGCCAGCTGCATCTCCTTGGCTTCACCAAATGTTGGACGATTCTTTAGTTTCCAAGAAATAATGGATGCTACTAACAAATTTGACGAAAGCTTGCTTCTTGGTATTGGTGGTTTTGGTAGGGTTTATAAAGGAACAATGGAAGATGGGACTAAACTTGCTGTTAAAAGAGGAAACAATGGATCTGAACAAGGTCTAGCTGAATTTCAAACTGAGATTGAAATGTTGTCCAAACTTCGCCATCGTCACCTCGTGTCTTTGATTGGTTATTGCGATGAACGGTCAGAAATGATTCTTGTTTATGAATACATGGCAAATGGCCCTCTCAGAAACCACCTTTACGGAACGGATCTCCCGCCTCTCTCGTGGAAGCAGCGTCTCGAGATTTGTATCGGTTCTGCCAGGGGGCTGCATTACCTCCACACAGGTACGGGTGCCAAATGGGCGGATTGGGCTGGATTTGGCAGGTTAAAATGGGCTAAAAAGCGGGTCATAACCCAACCCCCAACTCTTACTAAGTTTTAATTTCTTTGTTTGTTCTTTTATAATCTTTTAACTTAAGTACCTAATAATACTATTTTTTATCTTTATTACGGCTATATATAACATGTCAAATTAAAAAAAATGTCTTTTCGAAAATATTTTGGCAGCGTTTCTATGGGTCAATTTCGACTACATATCAACCCAATATTTAGATGGGCTGAAATGGGTTGGGCTAAAATGGATTGAGCTAATAATTGGGCAGGTCATATTTTCGTGGGCTAATTTTGTCTGCTTCTGCACACAGGTGCAGCTCAGAGCATCATTCACCGCGATGTCAAAACCACCAACATACTCTTGGACGAGAACTTTGTTGCGAAAGTTGCTGACTTTGGTCTTTCTAAAGCCGGACCGGCTCTTGATCAGACACACGTAAGTACCGCCGTCAAGGGCAGCTTTGGATACCTTGATCCCGAATACTTCAGGAGGCAGCAGCTTACAGAGAAATCGGATGTCTATTCATTTGGTGTTGTCCTAATGGAAGTTCTTTGCACTAGACCTGCATTGAATCCGGTCCTTCCACGTGAGCAAGTTAATATAGCCGAATGGGCCATGATTTGGCAAAAGAAAGGCATGTTAGATCGGATAATGGACCCGAACCTCGAGGGGCAAGTGAATGTAGCCTCTCTGAAAAAGTTCGGGGAAACAGCTGAAAAATGTTTGGCTGAGTATGGAGTTGATAGACCTTCAATGGGGGACGTGTTGTGGAATCTAGAATATGCTCTTCAGCTCGAGGAAGCCTCATCAGCGCTGACAGAGCCCGATGATAACAGTACAAACCATATCCCTGGCATACCATTAACACCAGTTGAGCCTTTCGACAACAGTGTTAGCAATATCGAAGGGATAGTTAACTCCGGAACAGATGATGATGCAGGGGATGCTGCTACTAGTTCGGTTTTCTCTCAGCTGGTGAATCCACGAGGAAGATGAGAAGAAATACTCCCTCATCTGCATGCTCTCAGGTGGATCCCAGCTTGTTTGGATTGAGGCGCAGTTGTTGTTGTATACATGCTCTCGGGTCCCAGCCACTTGACATCCCAACTTTTCTTATTTCATGGTTTTAATAGTACTGAATCAATTTTTCTCTACTAAAACGCTTGAGTGTGTAATGTATATGATTGGTGTACCTAGCATATACGAAGAAATTTGTCGTTCAAATACTGCAAGTTCGTAGTATTGTTTCCATTGTTAAATAGGAGATATATTGCCCTCTTTATCTCATAGATAGTCATGAACATGTATTTGTAAAAGAATTATGATTGTAGACATTCATAGATATTCATAGATAAAAATATTAAGCATATGTTGCCATTGGAGTAACCGGTAAAGTTGTTGCCATGTGACCAGGAGGTCACGGGTTCAAGCCGTGGAAACAACATCTTGCAGAAATGCAAGGTAAGGCTGCGTACAATAGACCCTTATGGTCCGGCCCTTCCCCGAAACCCGCGCATAGCGGGAGCTTAGTGCACCGGGCTGCCCTTTTTATGTTGCCATTTTTTCAGTGGAATTATCTTCTGTTTGTTATTTTCATTCTTTATGTTTCCAGTAATGCAATGATTATGCTGTGCTAAATTCATCATTGGTATCACACAAATTTATATTGGAAATTTTGTTTCTACTTCCTCTTGATTGAGTTCTATGAAAATGTTCATGAAAGTGTTAAGATTGTCATTACATATCTTTCTGTTTCAATAACTTGAGGTCGCTATTCTAGAAAATCCTTAATTCAGCTCTGGTTGAAGCCATCAAATTTAAATCATGAATCTGCTTCTGTAGTTTTAGAGTGATGAGAAAATCGGCACACCTATTAAAGTAGCTCCACTGACGACAATGAAAACATTGCGCGATACATATTCTGAAGAAGCATGGATTAAGTACCTCAGGAGTGATGTTAAAGTTGGATCTGTCGTTCCAATAGTTCTCAGAGGAGCGGTTCTAGAAATAACACCATGGAACCATTCCTGTCGAATAATGCTCTCTGTCATCTCGGATTTGAAAATTCCTGGTGCTATTGAGTTTACTCTTATCTTGTCTACTCCCAATTCAAGGGCCGTCATTTGCCATTATTCGAATACAGTCGGATTTCTCTATAACAACATCACTATAGCATTCAAGTTTCCTTTGAAACCGATTTTCATATTATGTTATACTATATATTCTCTATAATTGCATTTCGTTATAACATCTAAAACCAGACAACTAATTGCATTTCGCCTTTAAAGAAAATTCAATTGTATAACTAATTCAAGTATATACAGACAATTCTATTCAATGCCCTTGCAGGTTTTACAAAACTAGCTAGCTGGCGCGTACCTTAGTGAGCCCGTCAAGAGCCATCTTTGAAGAAGCGTAAGCAAGACCTCCGGGTACTAGTACCCGATTCAAACCAGCATTGAAGATATATTAATAACAGATCCTCTTCCTTGTTTAGCATCACGCGTGCGTCTACAAACATATTTGGACACCAACTATGCCCTTCTGAGATTCGTCGTAAAAGTACAAAAATAAGCTAGCTTATAAGCTATTTTTAAAAAGTCAATCCAAAGACCTTCTTAGAGTCCGTTTGGATTGGCTTATTTTAAGTGCTTATAAACCAAAATAGCTTTTTAGCACTTTGTAGTGTTTGGAAAAATAAAAAAATGTTTTTAAGCCAAAATAAATCAAAATACATATGCTTATAAGCCATAACTTATAAGCTCCTCCATACAGGCTCTTGAAAATGTGTTTCAGCACTTAAAGCTTATTATCTACAGTATTTACAATCAGCTAACCCAAACGGGCTCTGGTCACATCTTCAAGTGCTTCAAACAGTTTATGTTAGAACACATACTAATACTGTATAATGAAGACATCAGACCTTAGTGAAGAGGGTAAGTGTTTAAAAATTGTCATAAATAGCTTGACTTGAAGATGGTCAGAGGCTGGAAGCTAATGGATTAGGATTAGGATTAGGATTTTAGGCAATTTTTTTTACTGCCAACAGAATGCAGGTGCAACTAATATTCAGTGGCAATGAGTGTGAGTTTGGTATTCACAAACACAAAAGCATTATTTGATTGATCAATCCATAAGTCAAGAAACATGGAATACATATTGTATTCAACATTTATTTATGTACGATTATACAAGTAGATGAAAGTATATTTATGTCCTAGAGACAATCTATATTAGGACATTTGCAATTATTGAATTAATATTTTGGCATTTGCAATTATTGAATTATTAATTGATTGTTTATAATATCCTATAATATGCATCCCTGGATGTTACGCTATTATTAATAATGTGAGATATTATTATTATAACGTAACTCTTAAAATAGCCTCGACTAATGATCATCGAGAATGGGATATCGATGATATGTGATAAGTCAACATGTGGTCTGCATCACATCCTTAGAGGATGTAGTATGTCTCACCTGCTACGAGTAATGGATACTCGTGATGGACACATGGATACTTTGGAAGTATTGGTATACCCTGCTGATATCTTGTTTGTTATACTTGTCTAAAGTATGATCAGCGTGTGGAGATAGAATTCCTTAGACTTGATGTCAATACACACCTTGTCTACAAAGTAATATACTTTGATCCTGTCCTAAGCTCAAATGCCTTATAAGTTGAGATACGGCTTGTATTGGGTACATTACGATGTGGATTAAAGGTGGTAGTTGAGACAAGATTAGGATTCATTCCTCGAATGTATATTCGAGAGAACACTCAGATTCTCAGTGATATTAGGTTGACTAAGTCGTTGGCCAACGCAATAGACATATTTAGAATATGGTCTAGTTGTCAACTAATATAGATGAGATACAATGATTAAGCCATTTGGATAGACACTTGACAAATCCTAAGCTTGATCGGTGTGTCGTGAATGAAAGGATTTTATCTTACCACATAGAGGTTAAGTTTACTGGATTCGTGTAAACGTACTTCACATATTGAGTTTGTCTTGCGGCGCCGTCTAGGAGTTCCGCGTAGACCTTAATGTCGATATGTGAAGGTCTATAGGGTCACACTATGTCGATTGTCTTTTCGATCTAAGGATGTATTGAGAGGGTATTAAATATTCGATTTAGAATCGAGATATTTAAATGAATAATGATTGTTTTAATTATGTCAAAATTGGATTTTGGATTTAATTAAGAATGTGCGGAAAATAAATCGAGACTGTGTAGGGCCACGTCGAGCGCCGCGGCGCTATTGACCTAATCTTTCTCGATTTATGGACCAGGCACAAGGTCAAACCCTAATCCGGTTTGACCTAATTTTCACATATAAATACAGACATTCATTTCATTATGTATATAAGTTTCCACTACTTATATACATATTCACTCCATAGGCAGTACCAAAGCTAAAATATACTAATAGTCTAATACCACAGCTACCATGGAACAATAGCTTGTATGGAGTACGACCCTTCTGTTCTAATTTGTGTGATAATTTGAATTGAGGAAGAGTTTAAGAAAGAAATGAATGACTTTTGAAACCTGTGTTCTTAAACATGTTATCGTATTGTACGGCTATAAAACTTTTAATACCTTCCCACGAATTAGTGAATTAGACAGGATTCGTTTGTCCAGAATAAGAATTGGTGGGTCAGTTTCTACCGAATCCCTCAAGCTTACGGTCAATTACGGGAGAACCGGAAACTATTGCATCTTTTCTACAGCGTCATTCTTCCTTCTATCTATCTCTAATTTGTAGTTTTAAACATGCCATAACATTTGTGTAGCTATAAAAGCTTCTCACTAAAGGCACTCAAGGGTGTAGCCTAGTGGTCAATGAAGTGGGTTCAGAACCATGAGGTCTCAGGTCCGATTCGTATTGAGGCAAAAACACTATGATTTATTCTCATTTGTCCAAGCCTCGGTGAATGGAGTTACCGGTACTTATGCTAGTGGGAGGTCGTGTCGTGGCCGTGGAATTAGTCGAGGTGCGGCACAAGTTGGCATGAACACCACGGTTATCAAAAGAAGAAAAACTCCTCATTAAATATAAATATAAAAAGTGTCAAGTTAATTGTTCCCAAATTTAGAAGTGTGTCATTGTGATCGGAACAAACTAAAAAGGAAAGTGCGAAAGGTGTCTCACATAACTGGAACACTGGGAGTAGCATCAAGGTGAAGCAGTTAAATGCTTAGGAGCAAAATTCAATGCTAACGATTCAGAAACACAGCTAATTCCTCATAAAGTACAGCTTAACCTCATCAATATACTATTACACTCAACAAAAACACAGTAATTCCAACATCAAAATTCCTAAATAAATCGAACAAACAATCAACTTTAGCTCTTATCTGAAATAAACAACGTAGATTCATAGAATTCGTAACTCCTAATACTCTGCGCGAGCGCGCGCGAGAGAGAAGACATACTGACCGGCAATATACTGAAAGAAAACACAGTAATTCCAACATCAAAATTCAGAAATAAATCAAACAAAAACAACGTAGAATTCATATCTCCTAATACTGCGATACTGCACATAACATGATCTCTTAACGACTGTTACTGGGTCTGCTCAAACTAAAAGCACCATATAATATGGATCATGGAGTATTATTTTTTTGTTGACGAAGGAACTCGCAGCCGCTACATATTGTTACGCCTCCCATTCTTATTAACATATGAAAATTGTACACTATATAACTATTACATGAAAAAATGACCGACATAGATATAATATATGTATTTATATATTATAGTTATGTATAATTTATGTACATTAGCTAGAGATTATAAATATTTTTGATCTGGTGATTAAGTGTGTAGAATCCCATTCAATTTGTCGATATTAACTATTTATCTAAATTCTAAACTAACATTATTCGTGGATGACAATTGACACAAATTACCATTTAATACAAACGTCAATAAAAAACGTTAGTGCGATTTCTCATTTCTCAATTCTCAATTCTCATCCAGCATCGACGGGACGAGAAATAAGTTTTTGGCTCTTTACAATATTTTTTAAATTTTGTGATACTATTACAAGAGATCTGAGAAAATACACAAAAAAAAAATTCTCTATTTAAATCGGTAACAGGATAAGAGATCTCATTTTATAATTGGAATTGAGAGAGAGAAGAATTAGATGGGCGATTATTTTCTGATAACTCGGACGAGCAGCAATGTGAATGAGAAATCCAACGTTACAAAGGAACTCAATGCTAAACATAGAAAGGTTAAAATCGTCTCAAATTTCTCATTTTAATTATTGCTTTTATTCTTATTTCGATTTTAATTGCGAAATTGTTAACTTTCGGTTATTTAACGGTTGCGGTCGTAGTTATGATATTTAACGGTTGCGATCGTAGTTATGGTGATTGCGTTTATTCGTATTTCGATTTTGATTGCGGAAATGTTTAACGTTCGGTTATTGTATGATTTGTTGTTATTATGATCCTTTTTATCGATTATTTAACAGTTGCGATTGTAGGTATGATAATTAACTGTTGTGATCGTAGTTATGGTCATTGCGTTTGTTCTTATTTCGATTTTGAGTGCGGAAATGTTTAATTTACGGTTATTATATAATTCGTTGTTCTTATGTTCCTTTTTAACGATTTTAACAGTTGCATATTGATAATTAATAGCTGAAGTTCGTAGTTATGATAATCAGGTTAGAAAGGTTAAAATCGACTCAAATTTCTCATTTTTTTATTACATTTATTCTTATTTCGATTTAATTGTGAATGTTTAATTTCCGGTTATTGTATGATTCGTTGTTGTTATGATCCTTTTTATCGATTATTTAACGGTTACGATATTGATAATTATTAGCTGAACCTCGTAGTTATGATAATCTGGTTAGAAAGGTTAAAATTGACTCAAATTTCTCATTTTTTGAATTTCGTTTATTCTTATTTCGATTTTGATTGCGGAAATGATTGATTTTCAGTTAGTATATGATTTGTTGTTGTTATGTTCCTTTTTATTAATTATTTAACGGTTGCGATATTGATAATTAATAGTTGAACCTCGTAATTATGATAATCAGGTTTGAAAGGTTAAAATCGACTCAAATTACTCATTTTTTTATCGCGTTCGTTCTTATTTCGATTTTGATTGCGGAAATGTTTAAATTTCGGTTATTATATGATTCGTGTTGTTATATTCATTTTTATCGATTATTTAACAGTTGCGATATTAATAATTAATATTTGAACCTCGTAGTTATGATAATCAGGTTAGAAATGTCAAAATCGACTCAAATTTCTCATTTTAAATATTATGTTTGTTATTATTTCGATTTTTATTGCGAATGTTTAATTTTCGGTTATTGTATGATTCGTTGTTGTTATGTTCCTTTTAATCGATTATTTAACGGTTGCGATATAGATAATTAATAGTTGAACCTTGTGTTTATGATATTTTGAGTACTGAAGTTATGATCAGGTTAGAAAGGTTAAAATCGACTCAAATTTCGCATTTTGTATTTTTGCGTTTGTTCTTATTTCAGATTTTTATTAAATAATTGTTGTTATATTGATAATTAATAACTGCACCTTGTGGTTATGATATTTTGAGTACTGAAGCAATGATCTGGTGGTTAATTTGTTGTCCTACGGAATCAGAGTGCTATATATTTAAAGGATTGATTTTGGATGCGATAAAATGAATAAATTTTCAGGGAAAAAAAAAATTAGAGGTTTTGAACAGGCATGGGTGAAATTGGCTTCTCTTTAGCTTGATTAAAGAATTTTGAAATAGTTGGTGATAGTATAGGTAGGAAACGCAAACAGCTGATAGTTCAGGTAGTAAACTCGCGAAAAAATAATATTGCATGTGTGTTTTTGACCATTATCTCAATGAAGATTGAAATGGTCTGATTAACGTTGCTCTATTGATAATTAATAGCTGAACCTTGTGGTTATGATATTTTACTGAAGTGATGATAAATCAGGTGGTTAATCTCTTGTCATAATGGGAACGGAGTGCTATTTATTTAAAGAATCAATTTTGGATGCGAGAAAATGGATAAATTTTAGGTAAAAGAACTATTATAGGTTTTGAATATGCAGGGGTGAAATTGGTTTCTTTTTAGCCTGATTAATGAAATTTCAGATTAAGTTTGATATGAAGTTCGATTTACGTTGCTCTATTGATAATTAATAACTGAACCTTGTGGTTATGGTGCTATATATTTAAAGGATCAATTTTGGATGTGAGAAAATGGATAATTTTCTTAGGAAAAGAAGAAATATTAGAGGTTTTGAACAGACGGGTGAAATTGGCTTCTGTTTAGCCTGATTAATGAAGTTTTTTTAAAATATTGTGGTGTTCGTGCCAGCTTGCGCACACTTCGATTAATTTCATGGGATACCTGTGACCTCCTATCAGCACAGGTATCGGATAACTCTATTGACCAAGACTTGGACATATGAGAAAAAATCACCTAGTTTTTTTTCTGATGGAGTTTTTTGTTTAATAGTGGGATAGATCAGTAAGAACAACCAGCTTGATTTATTTGAGCTGTTAATTGATATGTCTAAATGATAGTTTTTCAGGTTCTAGCTAACATTTTTAACTGTTTAAAATAATTGAAGGATATCAGTGAAATCATTTTATATTATCAGGCACTGTCAACATATGGTCCATTTCACGTCTTCTTTTTAAACTGATTCCGGTGGACATGTGGATGGTGTTTAGAACCTGGAAGTTAACAATTTCAGTGTTAGTGCTATGTGCTTCCCACTTTTACTGAGTGGAAGTTAAAAAAGCCTTTTAACTTTCGATGTAATTATCCTTATAAGTCATTCCAATGATAAGTTTGTCACATAATGGCAACTACGCCTCAGTCCCAATCTAGTTGTAATCAACTTTATGAGTCCTGATTATCCATTTCGCTCCATTAGAACCTGTTCCGTTGCAATATTCAATAATTTAGGTTCTCCATCTTTAGAAGTTCTCTATATAGAATTGACCATTCAAAAGAAAAGAAGGCCGCTACATAGAATTGCTCCCATGGGGTGGTGAAGGATGAGAGACAACGTCTAGACAACTACGAGTAGTTAAGCCAATAACTTACTGAAAGCACTCTTTCAGTATTTCTTAAATTTAAATTGCAACAGTTATACTGGCATCCTTAGTTTGAGACATTAAATTATAAGTAGTACCATGGAAGTATTATGTATGGATAAAGACGTAATCTTTCATATTGATGTACTTTCACTTGCCTCTGAAAGGGAAAATGCAACCTTTTTCACAAATCAAAGCAAATAGCATGGCTTAACATGCAGGATACCGAAGGAAATTGAAGATTATCACATATGCAGTGGTCTGGTTTATATTTTTCACTCACTATTGCTTTTGGCCTACACGATCTGTTTCCTAATTGGTTTCATTTTCCTTTTACAAGTGCTTTTTGTTTCTATAATGCTGGACTGTGTTTGTTGGCAGATTCTGGAAGGACTCCTTAAGTTGCCAGAGAACAAGGAGTGTGCAGATTGCAAAGCTAAGTATGTACATATATTTGAATTTTATAGTGTGGCGTTCATAACTTATGCTGCTGAGAGGATTGTTGACATTAAACAGAAATTGTCTTTAATGTATAGACTTATTTGAAAATCTTGAAGTGACTATATTTTTCTTCTCAATTCATGCAGAGGTCCTCGATGGGCAAGCGTGAATCTGGGGATCTTCATATGCATGCAATGCTCCGGGATCCACAGAAGTCTAGGAGTGCACATATCAAAGGTAATTTATTGATTATTCTATCCTCATCATATCTGAGATTTTCTAGATATATCTGAACTATGAAATACATTGATCCTTAGATCACCAAGATGGAGATAACTCTACGTCTATTAATTCACCTTAGTTATGACGTTAGGGTTGGCATTGAAAACGATCTGCACCATACATATTATTCTCTTCCCACCTCAAATTTCTCTCAAGTGGAGGGATTGAAAGTTTTCAATGTATTGTGCTTGAACATCACTCTACTTTTACTTGCCTCTATGGCTTCTTGACTACTAGATGAAGTTAATGGCTCAATGAGGGTAGTAAATCAACTCGTGAGCTACTCGTTATCCACTGTTTGTTGAACTTGCCTCATAATAATTGGGTCTCGAGTAAAGAAACAAGCCGGGCTTGGTCTCTGATCCTCAGGCCCTGATGATTGTTATTTATTAATTTATTTCTGGTTATAAACCTTAGGCATAAATACCACATCATAATACGCATTTCATCTTCCTCCTCCTTAGTGGCTTACTGGAGTAGGGGTTTCACCACTGGCTACCAAGTCTGGCCTCTCCTCTTCGCTCAACTGCCCATTTCTCCATCTTTTTTTGTGGGCATCCGTCCTCTCTTGCCTGTCAGTGAAAGTCTCATCTCAGCATGCCTTCATGTTTGTCTCCAACACATTTCGGCCTAGCATGAAAACTCGGAAAGTGCTTGCTTGTGATAGATGAATTATGAGAAATATACAATACATGCCCAGCATCATTTTTTAATGATTATTGTTGGATATGTGAAAGATGCTTATTATTTAAAAAATTTGTTCTGTTTTCTGTTGTTTGTATATTTTTGCAGGTTCGATCAGCTACACTAGATACATGGCTTCCTGACCAAATTGCTTTCATTCAATGTAATTTTTTTTTTGAAACTCTTACAGTTTTGATGTTGATGTGATACAGAAATAGCCTAAAACTGTTGATCTGATACATAAATAGGCTAATTGTATGTATTCCCTTTTCTGATGCTCGTATAGCAATGGGAAACGAGAAGGCAAATGGTTATTGGGAAGCTGAGCTTCCTCCAAATTATGATAGAGTTGGTATTGAGAATTTCATCCGTGCAAAGTATGTCCTTACTAATCCCTGGCTTAAGCAATCCTTGATCCTTCAATCTAGTATTTTGCAACTCATCCAGGGAAGTACCTGTCTTTTGTTTAGGTACGAAGATAAGAGGTGGATACCTAAGGATGGGAAGGAAAAATCAGCTTTCAGGATTCAAGACGAGAGGGCCACAGTGCAACAGCAGCAACATTATGACAGAAGTGGGCATGCTAGGAGCTACAGTGGTTCATCTGATGAGAGGATAAGCACACAATGCCCTAGCACAAAGCAAGATATACCTGCTGCTAGATTCAGTATACCTCTGCCTCCAAGAGGGCCAGAACAAGTAAGTCAAACTTATATTCACCAAGCCGGTAGTTCTTTTAGATTTGTTCCAAACTTTGAATCTTATAGTTCAACTCATGAAAAGGTATCTTCGGGTGCACTTCCTCACCAGACAAGTCAGGGGACACAACCAATTGCAGTCACTGAATCTGCAAAGCAGGTCGCAGAAGTTGCCCATCCCCCTAAAGTTGATATTGCTACTGATCTTTTCGACATGCTTTCTATGGATTCTCCAAATAACAATGGCGCAAATGCTGCTTCTGTAGATGATAACTCGTGGGCAGATTTTCAATGTATGTTAAGTCACGGTTTTGCTAGAACTGTCATTTCTTTATCTTTACTTTTATCTTTACCTTTGAGGGAGAGCCTGGTCAATCCCAACAGAGACAAAAAATTTAGTTTATCTCCTCCCATCTATCTAGGTCTTGGTGGACAAGTTACGCAACCTTGACTTATCTCTACTTTCCTCTTTAGCTTGTCGGAGAGCATGGGTTCAAACCCCAATAGAGGTAAAAGAAAAAACGTTAGACAATCTTCTCCCATTTGCTTAAGCCTTAGTAGGCAGAGTTACCCAATAATAATTGTACTGGTGGAAGAATCCTTGCTGCAGTTGGATTAGTAGAGGTGCATGCAGGTTAGCCCAACCACCAGCATTATAACCAAAAGAAGAAAAAAAGGAGCATGGGCATTCATTTGGCCATCTCTTTCTCTTTTTAGTATGATCCATAGTTTTCAGTTCATGCTTCTACTTTTGGAAAGAGGGAAGAGAGAATGATAGTTTGAGAAAAGCAACAGCTTGAAAATACTCAGTAACCTGTATGCAGTTGCTATGTCCTTTCTTTAGCTCTTTTGATTCTAATCAAACCTTGTAAACTTCTCAGCTGCTCAAGAAGTGATAGCAACAGCTAAAACTGGTTCTGCAAAATCTGATCATCGGAAATGTCAATCCGCTTCAGCAATTGAAGATTTATTCAAGGATTCATCAACAATGTCATCATCAGTTTCAACTTCTTCCTTGTCCGAGAAGCTTCCGAAAGATGTCAAAAATGATATCATGAACCTTTTTGACAAGGTATGCTATTTAAAACTGGAGCTTAGCTTTAGGTTGTTCTTGGTCGTTTTTTCTTTAGAAGGTGCTAGTAGCACACATTGAGGATACAATGAGATAGATCGCTTAAGATGGTTTGGTCATGTCCAACATCGATCTCCAGATACAATGGTCTATAGGTGCGAAATATGGTGAATGAAGGTGCTAAAGAGGGACGAGGTAGACCTAAAATTACGTGGAAGGAAGTTGTTTCGAAAGACCTACAATCTCTTGGAATCCACGCATAGCTAGCGAAAAATAAGGCGCAATGGCAGAAAGAGACTAACCTATTAATTGGGGGACGATATTTTAGTCATGTTAGTATATTCACTTCAGGTTTTCTAGGAATCTTTTAGTCCTATTTGAGATTTATAAATGGATAGAAAATATATAGGAATTTTACTATTTCCGTTATATTTTCATCTTCATGATGATTATTATTATTGTTATTTATTGTTGTTGTTGAACTTAATTTGGGCAACATGGTTAGTGAGGATTCATATAGCCTACCCCAACTTGTTCGGGATTGAGGCTAGTTTTATATAGTCAAATCATTTCACCTAAAAATGATGTTGAATTTTCTGCAGTCCAATGTAGTATCACCATTTGCTATGCATCAGCAACAGCTTGCCCAGCTAGCTCAACAACAGGCTCTTCTAATTGCTGCTGCCGCTGCTAGTGGCACTTTGAAAATTCCGGGGGATGTTCAACAAGGCCCAAATGGCTCCAACATAGTAAATCAAAGTTGGCCACATGTAGGCTACCAGTTCCCTGGAATGATGATGCCAGCCAGTGGAAAGACTGATCTGGAGAAATATTTGCAGGTAAAATGCATGAATGTTGAGTTTTTATTAATGTTGCCTATAGACTGCTAAAAACTGTTTTTATTTGCTTGTAAACTAGGTGGGCACTGTGGGAGCAACACATTTAGCTGGAAACTCTGTGCCACTTTCAACATCCAGGTATTTCTTCTATGTCATTTGTGGACTGAGATTGGTAACCTAACTGCTAATATTAGATGCAACAATTTTTTTGGAAGGCGTAATCTGAGGTGAAAAACCTGAAGATAGGTTCTGTCATAAAAATAAGTTTCTTAGACATAGCTATCCTCAGGTTTTTCACCTCAGATTACGTCTTTTATTCCATTCCTAGTAGCCTGAAGCGTAAAATAGAGGACTGTAGCATAATAAACTAGTTAAATAAATAAAATTATCATCAACTGAAACAAGGACATCTTGTAGGTTATATGGTCATATATGATGTCTCTTTTCTCTCAAGTTCATAAATCTGAAAAATCAGAGCATTTAGTGATGTATCTTTACTCTTGCTTTGTTTTGATTGACTTGCTTGTGATTATGTTTTGTCTTGAGCCGAGGGTCTCCCAGAAACAGCCACTCTACCTACCAAGGTGGAGGTAAGGTCTGTGTACACTCTACCCTCCCCAGACCCCACGATATGAAATTTCACTGGGTATGTTGTTGTTGTTTGCGTAACATAAAAGCTTCCTTGAAAAAGAATTGCATGCATCAACTACAAATCTATGACAATTGGTGTGATGATTAATTACGATGCAAAGAGGAGGGTGGGTGGGGGTGGGTGGGTTAGACATCATGTGATCAACTTTTAACACAAGACACATGTATTGAATTTCGAAACGTAGTGACTTGCTTTCTTTCTGAAAATGATAAAGATCTCATAGATCTAAGTTGAATAACTTTCAAATAGTTCAAAATTGATTTCTAAACTTGAATGTCTACTTGTTGCTAAATCGTTTGGGATAAGGCACTATTACCCCTTAAACTATACCCGAAGTTGCAATGACACACCTTGCCTTTGCGGGGGTCACCCTAAGTGCTGATGTGGCATAAAGAACCAAACATTTGGTATGCGGCATGTAATTTCATATTTTTTTTAAAAAAAATCTATTTAATTATCTTCCTTTTTCTTTTCTTCTTAATTCCGAAATGTAATGAAAATATTATTTTGTATTTAGAAAAATGAAAAGGACAATTATTTTTGTATGAACTTGAAAAATTATTAGAAGTGTTGAGCGTATTCGAAGGTTGTTGAAGTTTTAAAGTTGAGTTTCAAGTGCTAAATTCATTTTAAATTCTTAGTTGTTGATGAGATTCGAAAATGAAAAAAGAATTTCGTATCCACCATTATTGAACTTTGAAAAAGCTTGAAGAACGAAAAAATGAGTTTATCAAAATTCTTGGTTGTTGGCCAAATTGATTACTGGGTATGGTGATGATGTTGTTGTGAAGTATTAGTTAAAATTTGAGCTTGATTGATGCACATTTAGCTGAGTTTTTGTTGAATTTTGACACCAAAAATTAGATTTGGAGCTCTTGAAAATGGGTGATAAAATGGGAATGAAGAGCTCTTGAAAATCAGCTTCGGAACTGACACGTGGCCATTTCGTATAGGTTAGAGCTCTTTTTTTAAGTTCACACGCGCTTGAAGTAGGTGTTCTCACGCAGTGCTCCACGTCAGCAATAAAGGTGCAAAGAATTAAGAAAAAAGAGTTTAGGGGGTAATAGGACCCCCGCAAAGATAAGGTGTGTCGTAACAACTTCAGGTATAGTTCAGGGGGTAATAGTGTCTTATCCCAAATGGTTTTAGAAACCTGAGATATTTTAATTGTTAATAAAATTATTTATCTTATGAAAAAAGTTTTGTAAACTCAAGTTGTTGTAGCCACAATTATACTGCTTTACAATCCTTATTTGGTAGCAATATGTCATTGGCATGCTACCAGATTTTGATTGTGAAGTTTATACAATAGCATCTTGTAACCATCATTTCCGTTGTTGGAGGACTAGCAATGTCGTATAGCTAATATAAATTTGGGCTCCATTTTAATTTTTCCTCTTGTATATTGCAGCATTTACCCTCGGGGGCAGAATTCTTCCGGCAATTCTGTGCCGAGCGGAGATGCTGCAACCACACTTTCATCAAGTTCTACACAATCAACAAAAGAGGAAGACTTTTCATCTTTGATTCAAGGCATGTTCCCGAAACGCTGAAAAGTTTTGAGCAAGTATACTACTTTTTGGATCATAGTATACATACAGAGGGATATGTGTTACTAGGAGATTGTAAACACATAAAGTTCAGTTTCCTTCATATGGGTTGATTAATATTTGTAGGTAGAATAATAAGATGTTTGCTGAAATATTGCAAGGGATGTTGCTGGGTTCGTGTTCCGTTGGTCCTCTCCTTTGCAGGGCTGTCACTCGCGCATATCCCTCGATTTACATTCCACTTGGCCAAGGGACCTCTGGTACAGGTGGGGGGTTTTCGCCTTCGGGACTTTCCCCTTCACAAAAAAATAATAATAATAAGATGTTGAAATTGCATGCAATTTGGTCCTTTCCCTTCTGACAGGAATCTCGACATCCCGCTCCTTTTTCAAGAACAGAAACAGCTAAACTTGAAGTTCAACTTTTAAAATTTGATTTATTATTTAACATGATTCTTAGAGTATCATCTATTTGACTAAACGCACGAATTAGCTTAACCGTGTTTAGCAATTTTATTTACGCATGTCAGTACTTAAAAATAAAAAAGATAATCTAATTTGCCATAATTTTGGGTGTCGAGATAAAAAGCCAGTCCGTTGCACTAAGCTCTTCCCGGACCACAAGGGTCTATTGTACGCAGACTTATCTTACATTTCTGCAAGAGGCTGTTTCCACGGCTTGAACCCGTGATCTCATGATCACATGGCAGCAACTTTACCATTTACCTCGAGATAGTGTTATTTTAAGTTGAGGTCATGATTATGTGTAATAGGTAGATTACAACAATATACCCACAGTGTAATCCCATAAATGGGGTAAATGGGTACAGGTAGATTATGTCAAAAAAAAAAGTGAAATGGATAAGTAGAAGTTACAACTTAAAGTGTACCAAGCTACTGTGAAAATTTAAATATACGAGAAAATGACAAAAATGATCTTACGCGTGGGGTAAATTCAAAGTAGTTCCTTAAATACTCCTGAGCTGTTTTGATTGTTTAAATTAGTCAAAATTGTGCATTTTTTGGTTTCTGTCAAATATAATAAAAAGTTGTCTGCTAGATTTAAGGAAAACTATGGGAAAAAATAATGAACTTGACCTGCTTGCCGTAAATGATAAATCTACCACTAAGGATATGGTAGATGGTAAGAATTCCTCCGCTCTTAATTAAAAATTTCGAGTTTCATCCCTTGGAGTGAAGAATTTGGTAGAAAACACTTATCCTTGTACCTATCCAATGCAAATCTAACTTAGTTAGAATCAGTAAATTTTGAATATCCAACGATGAAACTAAAAAGACTTGCTAATATATCTCGTGTGATATGCTTGCAGCTTGAAATTGTGAGATTACAAATGCCCCAGCATGACAAGTTAAGACAATTTGAACTTAAAAGTATAAACATACGTGAAGCTTTGATCCTAAAATACCCTTGAATTATGGGATTTAGTATAAAAACGTTATTCGTTTACTCTTTCACTCTAAAATGCCCCTGCCGTCAACTTATTGAGCCTAAATTGACCTTATTTTTAACGGTCATTTGATGGCGGGGCATTTTAGAGCGCAAAAATAAACATAGGGCATTTTTGTACCAAATCTCATAGTTCGGGGGCATTTTAGGCTTTTTTTCCGTTTAAAAAAAACACGCTCTCTCTCTACATTCACTAGCCCATCCAACCCCCTTTGACCCATTCTCTCCTCTCTTCCATTTTAGTCTCTTTCCTCCCATCAACCCCTCCCTTCTCCAATTACTTTTCATTTTTTAAAAGTAAACTGTGTAACTATGCAAAATTATTTTGATTATGACCAAAATAATTAAATTAGTTTGAGTTTGAATCTGTTCCTCAGTTTTTATCATTTACTTAATTATTTAAGTTTCTTGATTTAACGGAGTAAAATATTATTTATTAATTATAAGTTAACTTATACAATTAATTAAATAATTACTTTCACTATTTAATCTTTAAAAATTCTGATAAATATCTTTAAAATCATAATAATTAGCAAATATATACATTGTATATTGTCAGGTATATACAATTCACACGATATATAACCTTTGAGTTATATAATTCACATATTATAAACAACAATGTGTTAATGTCACGACTCAAATTATGGATTGTGACGGCACCCACGCTACCCCCATGGTGTGCGAACCCTTCCCTTAAACCGAAACATTTAAAGAAAATGTGAAAGTATAATTTAATTAAAGTTAAACCATTAACATAATTTAGAAGTCAACGTAAATGCGGAATACTAAGTTCTACACCCAAGAGTTAGGTCATAATTATTATGATTTTAAAGGCATTTATCATAATTTTTATACCAAATCCAATAGTTCGAGGTATTTTAGGCCCTTTTCCGCTCAATTATTTGCTGCGACATTGTGCATAGACTTTATAAAACTTTCACAAATCGATTTTGATAAATTTGACTATTACAATATGACTAGCTCTTTATTCAATTAGTAACCAAAAGACCAATGCAACTATAAATCTATAAATTTAGGACATGTTTAAATATTTAGTGCTTCAACTCTAGTCCATAAAATGGATTATATGTAAATAGTATCAGGATAGAGAGAAGGAATTAAAACAGTAAAGAGACTCTTTTGCAGGAGTCTATCTACAGATCTTCATGTTAGATGTTACTATACGAAATAGGTTCAAAATAAATTATGACTTTTCACATCAATAACTTGTAGAAGCAGATAGAGAAAACTATACATAATAAAAACAGGTATAGGTTTAGAGACGCAATAAAGCTATGTTGCTCGAACTCTCAGAAAAATACTACCGACGCCATTTCTAGAGAATCAGTCACACACCTAACGATATTTTTGAAGAGTTCGAACATCAGAGCAATCAAGGGATGACTGACTACACATTGAACTGTCAAGATCCAAAACACACTAACAAGCATCCCTGTTGTTAAATAAGGTAATATACCTGTGATATACACTGAATATACAGCAGTGTATATCACAGGTATACAGAAGCAGTAAAGCAGTGGACAGTGGCAGTGGGCAGTGCAGGCCCAACACGCTAAGGCCCATCACGGATGGCTGTCCAGCCCAGCACGGGCAGTGGCTGAATTGGTATATTAGGAAAGTATAACTTGTGTACATTGTAGTGTATTTGTTACCTTAGTTAGGATATACACTTACCATAATTAGAATATACACTTACCATAATTGTATAGTTAGAATTATGGTAGAATAAGGTTTTAGGAATAGGATTCTCCTATTTTGTAACTTGTATATATATCTATTCAATCAATGAAAATAATCAAGGGAATTATTTCTTTCACCTGTATATAGCAAACTGCATGGGAGTCGAATGCAGATTCAGGATTTGAAGTTTATGGATTCCTACGACCCTCAATTTACAACAATAGATACGCCTTAGTCTCAAACAAGTTGGATCAACTATATGAATCCATACTATTTCGACAGCAAACTCAAGTTAATATACAATAATAATTGAATTTATAATTTTGTTAATATACAATAATAATTGGGTTTACAATCAAATATTTGTAGATATTTAATGGATTCTTAATACGTATTCAGGATCTAGGTAAAAGCTACTGAATTCCCGTGAACCTCATAAATTACATATAGATCCGCCTCAATGGAAGTGTAACCAGTCATGTTCCAGGACATCGAGCTGAGATCTGCAGAACATCATAATCTTTAGCTTAGTAGATTATCAGACGAGATTGTTGGGGTTTCACATAAAACTTCATATAAATATGTGATCCTCATTATGTAAAGTAATAGAAATCAAATAGAAATATCACAGTACAAATAGTTCCCACGCACAATAATTTATAACCTGAAATTGTTAATGTACTTCAATGTGCCCCTATTCGACATATAGATTCAAACTTTTTTGTGATGACTAATGGAAACTTAATATTTTTAAAAAAAAATAACTACCTGAACAGTTTGAAACTTCATAGATAACAATTATCAAGGTTTCTTTGTATTCAGTCACAAAGTTTCAATTTTTAATTCTTTTTTTGGTCAAGAAACATCACAAAGTTCAATCTTAAAAACTTAAATATACCAGTATTCCTTAGGATGGTAAAAGCTTGTTACAGAGACCAGAAGGGGGGAATTGCATGCAACTCAAATCAAATTTAAAAACTAGCATTAGGCACTTGCAATGGTATCTTTCATACCATTTCAGCACATTGTCAGCCATTTTATCTAATTAAGTACAGCTCACCAGGGGCGGATGTACAAAAGGTAAGGTACGAGTTCAGCTGAACACAAAGCTTTGGCCGAAACCCTGTATTTGTGTTAAGAAATCTACTAAATACGCACAACTACTAAACTCCGAACCCACTAACTGAAATGGTTAGTGAGTTCAGTGATATCCCAGACCCATAAAGTTCAAATCTTGAATCCACCTCTTCCATCATAATAGAACCATATGAGTAGAGTAGCTCTAATCAGCTAAAAGTTCTCTTAAACGATGCGAAGTTTTACGCGGGTACTAAAACAAATCAGAAGAGTATGTCTTGCATACCTAAGAAGTGGTAGAACCAGCAGAAGTATTCCTTAATCCCATGACCAATTTCTGTCCCGGTTCAATTCTATAAAAAGTAACTGCAAACCAAACAACTCCAAGTCAGGGTCTGATAAAATAATGTTTTGTGCATGAGTAGAAGGAGCATTACGCTTCAAATGGCTTCTTGTAACTTAAACATTACTCTAATGCACTGGAACATGTCACTCAGCTCCGTTAGCTTGAAAACTACGTATACTACTCTCATCAACTAATTCACTAATGGTCATCATAGATCAAAAGGATATTCTATCACATATCTCAGTTAAGAACTGCAATCTACATTTGACTAGCATGTTGGTTTTATTTGAAGTGTGAAGTCTTTTTCAACTTCGCAGGTCCAATGACCAGACAAAGAATACAAAACATTAATAGGGCGGGATTCCTTCAATTACCTACATCACCTGCTTGCCACTTATTCGAGACCATGTAATCTCTAAGTCCTTCCAGCACATACATTTTACTCCTAGAATTAGGCCAAAAACGGAAGTGAAAATCCCATCCCTTGCCTTCTGTGTCCAGTATATTGACGGGGATCCTGTGCGGCCCAGAAAGGCGAGGAAAGAAAGCCTGCAAACAGGGAACGTTTTGGGGGTCAGAATTGGCAAGAGAAACTTTACTGCGATGAAAGATGTCGCTGGAATAAAAAATATAAAAAGCAGTGGATATTTATATTTACCCCATAACCCACTTTTCTTGGAAGAGGCACAAATTTTCGAAAAAACACAAACTCACCTCAGCACACTTTTTGGGAATCACAAGACGTGATAGTGTGAGATCGGCATCAGTGGCAGACAACAATTTTTGAAACAACGGGATGACAACGCGCCTACAGCTAAGGTATGTCAAGGAGCACAAGAATATCAATCATTAAATTTGAAGTGCAACATGGAGAGAGTTCTTGTTTCCAACCAGGTTTATTCATCTTCGTGAACTGAAAATAAGAGCAGACTTTATTTGTTTACATACCACTTATTTTATTTGCTAAACAAATGGCATGAGAGTTCTCCTTTCGTAGTCTTCACAGACAAAGACAACTGAGTATATAGTAAAGGATATTTTATGGAGATCTTCTGCAACTCTGATTCTGTGACACGAGGCCTATACTGAGGTTCTACCATGGTCTGTGTGACATCCGATCGAGATTCTCCAGTTGATACTGGAGTTTCATGGGACAAGCAACGATTTCGTGCCTGCATTAAATAAAATTAGAACTTCATAGCATTGATCTCCTCATCCTAAAAAGGAATGGCAACAGAATAAAGAACATTTTGAAGCATCCCTAGATAGTTCTAACCTAAAACATTTGAGCGCTGCAAAGTTGACAAGTTCCGAAAGTAGGGAGAAGCTTAGGATCATGATTGTGACAAACTAGCTTAAAGTAGTGTAGAAGTTACTATAACTGTCTGAGAGAGAGATGGCCAACAAATATTGACCAATCATCTGGAGATAGTAAAAGAGAGTAAACAACGAATTAAAAAATGCCTTAAATATCTTACAAGAATAATATTCTTCTTTGAGCACTCCATGCACATAATTCCACCAAAATCCAACAGCAGACATGTGTTGGAAGACGCAATACATCCACAATGGACCAACTGCAACAAAAAAACGTTACTGCTAAGAAATGTTTCTCACAGAGCTTACGAGTATACACATGAACAAAGACCTTTATTCATAGACATAGCTATGTTTGTATAAACAATTATGAGTGATACCTTTTCCACTAACCTTGCCACAAGACTCGCAATCTCTCCAGCCATCATCATTTGAATGGAAAGTCTCACAGAACCTCCCGTACTCATAAACAGAACTAGAGGAAAATAAGAACAAATCAGGCCAATGGAAGTCTGTGTATCAGAAGATAAATTACATTCATTAGTACCCTTGCAAGCCTCAACATGTTACATCATATTAAGCCAGGAGGGGCTGGAATTTATTCATCCAACTCAGCACAATTATGACACACACAGTTTTCCTGATTCGGAGCTCTACTCATGTCATTTGCATTCTCCTTTAACCGCAGAGAGCGGTTAACATTCAATTCACCAAAAAAGCAAATTGTTAATATTTAGCAGTTAAGAGATAGATATGAGATTATATTCTGACTTCATCCTTGGAAAAATAAAGTCAGAGAGAAGTTCTTACTTAGAGGAACTTTAGTATCGGAAGTCAAAAAATTTAATAGTGTTATTCACTATGACTTATCACATGATGTAACAAGACTACTGTCATTCCAGCCAGCTGGTCAATATGCATCGTAGCACCTTGAGTAGCTTATGTCAGATGATCGACCTTTAAACTTCAGTATCATAAGTCAAATCACTTAGCAGTGTTATTCACGTGGTGGGAATTTTGAGATGGTTTAGACTTGAGTGGGTGATGCCAGGCACCGTGAAAGAAACAATGTTTAGTTGGGCTTTTAGAAGAAGGAAGAGAAGATGCAAGGCATGGGATGTTGCTCCGCTAGCACGAATGGGATCATATGAAGAGAGAAGAATAGGAGAGCTTTTGAGGGAATAGAGAAAGACTTTGTACACTTGAGGAATAGTCTTTTTTCCCTTATTTCATTTTGGTGCACCCACAAGATTCCTACATGTAAAGATGATTGGGTGTAATTTGTAGAAAACCATGTCTTCTAGTAAGGTTTTCTACTTTTTTGTTATACTTCTTGTATACGGGCAAACTTTTGCCCTTTCCTTAATGAAATTCATTACTATATCAAAAAGAAGTGTTACTCATGATGACCTACCACATTAAGTGATTAAGGCTGCTGTAATTCCAGACAGCTAGTCAGTATGATTCATGGCACCTTGAGTAGCTTATGGTCAGAGGATTGACCTTTTCTTTTATAAGTAATGATATTCTATAAATGCTAAAACAGCACTGAGATGGTGCGTCAAAAATTACAAAGTGTGCAAAGCCCCAATCATATCTAGCATTGAATCTACATCATTTACAATGGCCATGTTGCACCAAAAAGCTAGCCAAAAAAATACAATTTTGTTTAAGGCTATGTATGTTGCTATGTTTTCCTTCAAAAATTATATCGACCTTTAAACTGTAGGTTCTGAGTTCCTATATGACCTAGAGCAGTGGTGTTTTATGGTGATTGATAAGCATATAGCTCCCTTCTACAGAACAGGATGAACACACTTAGTCCTCTTACTTTAAGATGTGTATCAACCACATGTTGAAAGAAACAGTTCAAAATTTGAGCTAAATTGATTGGAATAAGATTTTGCATTACCACGTTACTGTCAAGTTACAAAACTTCAGCTTGCCGCCTTGTCAAGAATGGATTAAGAAGCCTTTTAAAGTAAATTGGCAGATTAAATCTTATGAGGTGTCCGGAAATTTCGGGCCACGGATTTTGAACATCGATTGAAGATCAGATTCTATTCTCGATAAGCAGTCCAGAGAATGTGCAACTTCTGGTCCACCTGATATCTTTTTGGGCGTGCAAATTGCAATTAACAAAAATAAATCCTCGTTCATCAAGACCAATATACTATCTGTACAAATCGCTTATTCATGCACAAAGCTCCCAGGCTAGTGCTTGGGTAGGGGAAGAGTGTATATCAAATATATAAGAGAATTAATTGAGCAGATAGAGCGATAGATAGCAGTGGTCATGAAAAAGGCGCACCACCAAAAAGAAAAGGGAAAATACATTCTTCATGAGATTGCTTGACAAGAAAGAATACTTGAAACAGAGAAGCTAAACAAGAAAATGCCAATGGAAAATTTTAAGCAATACCCGCATGAAAATCTTCTCTTTTACATGCATTAATCCTAAATCTCCTGTCCCAGAGGCTCGATACAAAAATTCACATTTTAATAAACTAGTCGCTTAAAGGGTTCCGTTGTTCTTGCCACCACACAAGTTATCATCACCAATAAAGCATTTCGGACAAGTTATCTACCGGAAACAGCCTCTCTGGGAGATAGGGGTAAGGTCTACATACATTCTACCCTCCTCAGACCCCACTTTGAGGGATTTCACTAGGTATGTTGTTGTTGTTGGACAGCTATGTTGTTGCACCCAGGTGTTTAATGTGAATGCTATCTTATAAGAGATTGCTTGAGAAGCAAAAATAATGAATAGAAGAAACTAGCAATACAGGAAATACTAATGAATCATCCACATATCCAAGAATTAACCAACACGCATATGAAAGAAAACCCACTCTTTTACACCCAATAATCGAAAATCTCTACACAGACACGCTCAATAACAAAATTCATGAACTTCAATAAACTAACACTTAAAAGGCTTCCCCCGTTCTGGCAACAGACAAGTTATCATCAGAAACTAGTAATACAGTAAATGCCAATGAAATATCCACACATCCAAGAATTAAGCAACATCCATATGAAAGAAAAGCCTATCTTTACACCCATCAATTGCAAAATCTCTACACAGACAAGCTCAATAACACAATTCGCGAATTTTAATAAACCAATCACGTTAAAGGGTTCCCCTGTTCTGGTACCATTAGCACTAATTATCATCAGTAAGAAATCTTTTCTGAACAGCTATGTTTTGCATCTCAGTGTTTTATGTGAGCACTATTCTTTAAGAGATTGCTTGGGAAGCAAGAGAACTTGAACAAAGAAACTATTTAAGAAAATGCCAATGAAATATCATATACAAGAATTAAGCAACACCCAGATTTTGAAGAAAAAAAAACTACTACTTTCCACCCACTGATGCAAAATCTCTAGCCAAGGCATGTTCAATAACAAAAGTGACAAACTCTAATAGTTTAATTAAACCAATAACTTAAAAGGGTTCCCCTGTTCTGGAACCATTGACACAAATTATCATTAAGAAAAGCATTTTTTCCCGAATCTCCGTGTACTATGTGAGTGTTTTACTACAGAGGCAATGGCGGAGCGAGGATTTTCATTAAGTGAATTCAAAATATGTTCTTTGTATATTTACTTCATCATATTTTGGATATGTTGTTGCTGATGTTGTTGATTCAAAATATGAAGAAGTAAATATACAAAGAATACAAGAGGATTCAACATCTACTATATATACAACAACATACCCAGTGTAATCCCACAAGTGGGGTCTGGGGAGGGTAGGTTGTACGCAGACCTTACCTCTACCTTGAGAGGTAGAAACATTATTTCCGATAGACCTTCGGCTAAGAATAACACAATACAACAATAAAAATAACACAGTAGAACAATAGCAAAGCAAGTCAGATAAGAGAGGAACAGTAGCTACAACAAAATAATATGCTACGCATGAACGAGAGACAGTAAATAATAGCAGAAATCAAAGGACAAGAAACTACAACGGAAGAACTACACCTACTAGTATGGAACTCTCTACTCCTACTACTCTACTACCCTAATTTGTGTCCTCCGCAACCTCCTATCTAAGGTCATGTCCTCCACAACATCTACTATATATACAGGCAGGGCATCCTGGTGCACTAAGCTCCCGCTATGCGCGGGGTCCAGGAAAGAGCCGGACCACAAGGGTCTAATGCACGCAGTCTTACCTTACATTTCTGCAAGAGACTATTTACACAGCTTGAACCCGTGACCTCCAAGGCTCCCCTTCCACAACATCTACTATATATATATTAAATATAATTTTGACCTTGTATATAGAGTGTAATTTTTTGATGAGGGTGGTTCATCTACCCTAGCTCCCGCATGTACAAAGGTGGGAGTTAGGATTTAAACTTTATGAGTTCTGACTTGTAGGATAGCCACATCAAAATAGTAATTGTGTTCTGAATTTAATTCTTTATACATATTCAGTAAATTTCTTAATACAAAAACAGGGTTTGAACTAAAGTTATTGGGTTTTAAATTCTAGGATAGCCACATCAGGCATTAGTAATTGTATTCTGAATTTAATTCTTTATACATATTTAGTAAGTTCCTTAATACAAATATATGGTTTGAACTAAAGTTATTGGGTTCTAAATTCTAGGATAGCCACATCATGCGTTAGTAATTAAAAAAAGGGCAGCCCGGTGCACTAACCTCCCGCTATGCACGGGGTACGGGGAAGGGCCGGACCACAAGGCGTTAGTAATTGTATTCTGAATTTAATTCTTTATACATATTTAGTAAGTTCCTTAATACAAATATATGGTTTGAACTAAAGCTATTGGGTTCTAAATTCTAGGATAGCCACATCAGGCATTAGTAACTGTATTCTGAATTTATTTCTTTATACATGTTTAGTAAGTTCCTTAATACAAATATATCGTTTGAACTAAAGCTATTGGGTTCTAAATTCTAGGATAGTCACATCAGGTGTTAGTAACTATGTTCTGAATTAGATTCTTTATACATATTTAGAAAGTTTCTTAATACAGATACATGGTTTGAACTAAAGTTATTGGTTTCTAAATTCTAGGATAGCCACATGAGGTGTTAGTAACTTTGTTTTGAATTTAATAAATCATACATATTTAGTAAATTGTTTTATACAAATATAGGATTTGAACTAAAGCTATCGGGTTCTAAATTATATGATAGCCTCATCCGCCGTTAGTAACTGTGTTCTTAATTTAATTTTTATACATATTTAGTACATTTTTGCGTATGATAGACTCTTGTGGTCCGGCCCTGCTCCGGACCACTCGCATAACGGGAGCTTAGTGCACCGGTTTGCCCTTTTTTTAGTAAATTTATTTATACAAATACAGGATTTGAACTAAAGTTATTGGGTTCGACCAAATCTTTATACATATTTAGTAAATTTTTTACTCCCTCCGTCTCAATTTATGTGATGTAGTTTGACTGGGCACGAAGTTTAAGAAATAAAGGAAGACTTCTGAATCTTGTGTTCTAAAAAAAGTCAAAGATATTTATGTGGTTATAAATCTCAAAAGTTAAAGTTTAAAGTTTAATTATTGTCAAATAAGGAAATGTGTGTCGTTCTTTTTGGGACTGACCAAAAAGGAAAGTATAAAAAAAATACTAGATTTGAACTAAAACCATTGGGTTCGACCAATAATTTATACATATTCCGTAAATTTCCTAATACAATATGGAGTTTGAACTAAACCAATAAGGTTCTTAATTTTAGGATAGCTCTATACATATTCAGTAAATTTCCTAATACAAATACAGAATTTGAACTAAAGTTATTGAGTTAGACCGAATTTTTATACATATTTAGTAAATTTCCTATACAAATACAGGATTTGAACTAAAGCTATTGAGTTAGACCGAATCTTTATACATATTTAGTAAATTTCCTAATACAAATACAGGATTTGAACTAAACCGAACCCGTGACAGCTGTAAACAAAAGGGGTAAAAGAAAATGCTTACGCGCAACGATGACAGAGCTGAGCGAATTTACCACTACGAAGGCGCCAACCATTTCTGAAATTAGCTGAGTTTGTTGAATCTTCGCATTGAAAGCAAAATGTTATTGAAAAAGAAGCCATTGAAAAGAAACCCTAAAACAGAGCACGACAAAATTTTCAGCTTTGCTGCTTGTGGAGACAGAGTTGCTATCAATGGTGATTAGTATTATTCAAAGAGGTGATTAACATAAACAGAGATTATTATTATTATTTGATTACTTTCCTAAATGATGGAATTATCAGTTAAGCAAGATCAAATTTTTACCCCCAATTGAAATTGATAGGCCGAAGTGCACACACAATTGAGTTATGGACCATCATTTCAGATTTTAAGTCATACTCGCACTGCGTAAAAAGTAATTTCAAACATATGATGTCTTAAGTTTCATACGATAATGTCAATTTTAAGTGTTGGAAGGTATGGATAGGTAATTGAGAGAGTTTAATTATTTTGTCTGAATTTCAATTATAGGTGATTATATTTAGTCATTTTTATCTTAGTTTTAGCTTAAATTTAATTATTTATTCCTACACTTTAATTATATGTGTTGAATTTAGTTATTTTTGTATTTTTAGACAGAAATGATTGAACTGTCTAAAGTTTAGACATATGAAACTTCCTGTTAAACAACCCATCACAGCCCATCACGGGCAGAAGCCCATCTCGGCAGTGTGCAACAGCCCATCACGGACAGAAGTATATATGGTATATTAGGAATGTATATTGTAGTATATTGTAATGAAAATGATACCTTAATTAGTGTTACACTTACCATAATTGTATAGTTAGAATTATGGTAGAATAAGGATTTAGAAGTAGAATAGGAAAAGGATTTTCCTATTATGGAAATATGTAACTTGTATATATATCTATTCAATCAATGAAAATAATCAAGGGATTATTTCTTTCATGGTATCAAGAGACTAGGTCTACACAAAAGTTTTCTCTCAACTTTTGCCTTGTGGCCGAGACCCCCCCCCCCCCCCCCCTCGGGTTTTCTCTCCAAAATTTTGTCTTCCGCTCTCAAAAACCTCTCTTAAATTTCCCCTCCTTCTTTGTTCTTTCAATATGTCTAAGAACAATTTTCACCCTGCCCTCACGGTTTCTAATATCAAGCTAAGTGTCCCTATTGTCCTTGAGATGGAAAACGTTCAATATGCAACGTGGGCGGAGTTGTTTAAAATTCACGCTATATCTTATCAAGTTCTTCATCACATCATTCCTCCCGCTAGACCCCTTCCTGCGGAGGATCCTGAGTTATGGATTACACTTGATGCTACCGTTCTTCGATGGATATACACCACTATTTCAGTGGACCTTCTACAGACGATTATGGAGCCAGATACCACGGCTATGGCTGCATGGAATAGATTGCGTGACATATTCCAAGACAACCAACATTCCCGTGTCGTCACACTCGAGCAGAATTCTCTCTCGTTCGAATGGATGAATTTCCGAACGTTTTCGCATATTGCAAGAAACTAAAGGAGTTGGCGGATCAACTCCGTAATGTTGGCGCACCAAGAACAAATAATCGTCTAGTTCTACGGTTGGTTGCGGTCTTTCGGAGGCCTATAATGGTGTTGGAACTCTCCTTCGCCAAAGCAACCCTCTTCCCGACTTCCATCAAGCCCGCTCCATGCCGACGTTGGAAGAAGCGGCTTGGCTAAAAAGGCGGCTACGGAGCAAGCCCGATTGTCATGGTGGCGTCCTCCCTAGTCCTTCGGGTTTTTGTAATAATTCGGGCCAAAACCATAATAATGGTGGCAGCAAGAATAACCGCAAGAATAAAAATCGGGGGGGCAAACGCGGCGGTTCTGGTGGCGGTTCTGGTGGTCAACAAACAGGCGGTGGGTCCCAGCCAGGGTACAGTGGCCCACCACCGCCATGGGCCCAGCAGTGGGGCCAATGGCAGTGGAACCCGTACCCTCCAAAGAACGGTTTCCGGCGGCCGGTGGGGCGACCAAGCGATCCCGCCCAATACCCGCATTGGCGGCCCACGTGCCGCGTGGCCCAAAGAACGGCAACGAGAGCGATTACGGCCCAATCCCAGCACGGCCATGAGTTCTTGGGCCCCGACCTCCGCAAGCCCATCATGCAGCAGGTCCCACTCAGATCGATATCGAGGCCGCGATGCACACGTTGAGATTGACTCAACCGGACCCAAATTGGTACATGGACATCGGGGCCACTACTCACATGACTTCCGAATCAGGTACTCTCTCCTCTTATTCCAATTTGAGCACCCCTCGGGGGATAATTGTTGGTAATGGCAGTTCTATTCCAATTCGAGGGTATGGTCAGAAAACGTTGTCCCCCCCCCCCCCAATCCACCACTCCTCTTGAAAAATACTTTACATGCTCCTAAATTGATTAAAAATTTAGTGTCTGTCCGAAAGTTCACAAATGACAATTCTGTTTCTGTTGAATTTGATCCTTTCGGTTTCTCGCGTGAAGGATTTCAAGACGGGGAGTCATCTCTCATGAGGTGTGATAGTAGGGGGGATCGTATCCTATCATGCCGGTTTCGGTCCATCGAGTCCAGCCTTTCCGTCAGCTTTTGCAGCCATCTCTCCTTCCATGTGGCATGCTCGTCTGGGGTCATCCGGGATCTTCTATTTTATCAGCTTTAGATAAAAATAGCCTTGTAAGGGTACGAGTCGTACTCCAATTTGTTAGTCTTGTTCATTAGGAAAAATTGTTAAGTTGCCATTTGTAGACTCCAATTCTCATACTTCTATGCCATTTGACATTATTCATAGTGACTTATGGACATCTTCTGTTCTAAGTTCAGTGGGTCATCGATATTATGTTCTCTTTTTAAATGATTATACTAGATTTTTGTGGACGTTTCCAATTGCAAATAAATCACAAGTATTTTCCATCTTCATCAAATTTAGAGCGTTCATCCGTACTCAATTCGAAAGAGACATAAAAAATATTCAATGTGATAATGGGAAATAATATGACAATAGGGAGTTTCGGGATTTCTGTGCTAATAATGGGATCAATTTTAGGTTTTCGTGTCTGTCGCGCCCGATTTTTACCCGACCCCCCGCGAGAGGTCGGAGCGGAGCACGGACTTATTCCGGTGATTCCTGGGTAAAGAATTGAGGAGTCGCCACCTAATTATTTTTTATGGTGAATTAGGACACCTAAATATTTAAACTAAATGCTGCAATGTAACTCCAATTTTAAGGTCTGCGAAACTAGCGAGATTCTAGGTAAGGGTTCTTTATTATCCTAAAGGGAAGGGGTTAGGCATCCTTTAAGATCCGCTAACTTGCGGTTATCCGGTTAAACTCAGGTTAATTATTACTAGAAAAATATATGTTTTTACAAGTATAACAAATTTAAAGATGTTTGCAAATAATTAGTAAATGATGCATTTTAAAAAGAAAGATACATGTAGAGATTTTTTAAATATGCATTTGTATGGTATTTAAAGAGAAATACATGTAGAGTTGAAAAAATATGTATTTGACAATTGATAGTAAAACAAATTATTTATAATGCCAAAGAAGTAAAATTTGGGGAATCAATGAATTGTAAATTGACAAAAGATAAACTTATTCGGTATGATTTAATAAAGCAAATAAAAGATGACAAAAGTTGTTTTGAAAATCTTGAATACGCGTGACGAGCCTAAAATAAATAAACTAGCGAAGGATTTCTAAGTTTGAATTTAACCGAGCCTACAAATAAATAAGCTAGCGACGGGTTTCAAATCTTAAACTACCCTATGAATTAATCCTAAGTTTGCCTATTCTAAGCATTTCAATAGTTACATAAGTGCGATAAATAATATTACAATACAAAGCGGGATAAAAGCTGAATTAAAGAAAGAAATAAAATAAATAAACACCGAGGAATAATCTGCCTTTATTTACTTTAATCCCTGCAAGCTGTCAAGAACAAACGGTTAGAAATAGTTAAATACAAATAACTTCATATTCGTATTCAAAACAGTGAATGTTTTGATCACGGAGGGCTCAGACTTAAATTTTGAAAAGAACATTCCAATCACGTCGTGGCTGCAAACATATGACTAATGTGGTTTATTTTGATTGCCTCGCCTACTAAACGTGTTGGTCTCTCGGGTGAAATAGAAAAGATCACTATAATCACATCGTGGCTGCGAATATATAATTCACCTCGCCTACTAAACATGTTGATCTCGGATGAAATAAAAGGTTTAAGTCTTCATCATTGCCCAGAAGTTATATTTTCCGTCTTTACGACTGTGGAGGCCTCAAAATCGACGGATATTTTTCATCGGCCGTGTAGTATCGTGTTCAAATCAAAGCAAAATTAAATCGGAACAAAGCAGATAGCGATAGCGATAGCGAGCGCAGCGATAAGAGAGGCAATTTCCGAAAAGACACGATGCTTAGTTAAAAAATAGTAAAACAAAAACGGATATTTGAATGTCGAAACGAAATGGACCGAAACAGAAAGCAATGTCCGAAAGGTGCGGTGTTTAATTTAAAATGGTAAAAAAGTAATTTGAAACCGAGCAAGTGAACCGAAATGGAAAGCAAGACCCGAAAAGACGCGATATTTATTCAAAACAAGTAAAAACAAGTAAAAAAAGTGAGATATCCGTTGCCCGGATAATTAAAACAAGTGCTAAAAAAAACAGAGAAACAAAACGAAAGAAAAGCGTGGCTTCGAGGTTAATTTCATCGGCCTTCATGCAATATTAATAAAACAATAAGACAAGAAAAGAAACGAGCAAAGTGAGCAATTAAAGTATCCGACCCAAATTTCGAAATGTTGGAACCGGAACGGATTAAGAAGTAATTATGGAAAAATCCGACCCGGATCATGAACAACGACGACCGAATGAAATCGAAATTCAGATTTTTTATATAACCAAAGAATGAGATATGAAAAAATGCCATAATCGGAAATATGCCAAAACCGGGTCAACCCGACCCGGGTCAGTGACCCGACCCGAATCAGATGCCAACCCGAAACAGATTTTTTTTTATTTTTTTCAGATGACCAATGTACAAGACATGAAATGCAAGAGATTTGAAAAAAATCCAAATCGGGGTCGACCCGACCGGATCAAATGACCCGACCCTAATTGGAGATTCAACCCGACATCGAATAATTCTATCAATTCCAGATAACCAATAACAACAGCAACAATGCAAGAAAGTTTGGAAATATTCAAATCGGGTCGACCCGACCCGAATCAGTGATCCAAACCCGAATCAAATTTTAACCATTTTCAGATAACCAATAACAAGAATATGAAATGCACTAATTCTGAAAATATTACCCGAACCGGGTCGACCCGACCCGAAATCAGTGAAGAACAACAAAAATGCAAACCGATTTTCGGACTCGGTTTAAAAAAACGAATAGAAGTATTTAAAAACCCAAGTTCAAGAACGAAACTCACCTCCTTTCTTTCGAATCTTGGACCTATTTCGGACTTGTATCTTGAACAGGAAAGAAGGCAAATGCTTTAAAATCACGAACACAACAAATATTTTATGTATATATGGAATAGTCTTCCGAAAAATCCTTTGAAAATCTGTTTTCTCTCCCCGAAAAATCCCCCCCTCAAAATGAAGAACAACATGGGGTATTTATAGGTGGATTTTCCCCCCAAGAACGAGTTTGAAATTCGAATTAAAGGTAAAGATTTCTGAATTTTGGAAGCGAATTTTAGGGGTATGGGCGTGGGCGAAGTGACGGGAGGGGTGTGGTGGTGTCAGGGTTGGTGGCAGGGAGTGGGTGTGGTGGTGTCAGGGTTGGTGGCAGGGAGTGGGTGGTGGCAGTGGGCGAGGTGACCGGTCGGATGGGGGGTGCGGGGTGTGCGGCGATTTGAAGGGTTAGGGGTTAGGGTTTTATTTTTTTTATTTTTGGGGTTATGTTTGGTTTGGGGAAATAAAAGGGTTTGGGTTATTGGGCTGGCCGGTTCGCCGGTGTTGGGCCACCGAATTGTTGGGTTGGGGTTATAAGGGAATGGGAATTGGTTTAAGGGAAATGGGTATTTAATTGGGGAGTTTGGCTTTGGGCGTTGGGCCAATAAGAAAAGGGGAGTTGGGCTTCGGTTTTGGTTGGGTTAAAATGAGAGAAGGGGTTTTGGGAGTTGGGCCGAATGGGTTAGTGAGTATTGGGCTGGTGGGAATTTAATTTGGGGATTGGGCTTGGACGAAAAAATGGGTTTTAGTTTAGGTTGGGTAGAAATTGTATTGGGTTGGAAAAATGAAAATGGGTTATGGATAAAATATAAAAGGGGTTTAATATATATATATATATATATATATATATATATATTTTGTAAAAGATGTGAATTATTTAAAATAACATAACGATGTGATAATAAAATAATATAATATTTGTGAAATGCTTAATGCTTAATAAAAAATGGAAATGCGATGCAATTCTTGCGAAAAATAAAATAACATAGAATATTATGGATAAAACTATGATTATGATAAAGATGCAAATGATAGTAAAATGTGAATAATGATAATAATAAGATATATACACATATATGCCTATATTTAAAAAATTGTTTTAAAAGTGTCAAAAATATTAAAAATTACGAATAAAATCATAAAAGATGGGACAAAATTGGGTGTCAACAGATGCCCCTCTTTGGCCGGAAACGATGAAAGAATTTTCGGACAAAGAAGATGACCGAGTAGCCAATTTTGTCACGATCGTCGGGACTGCATGGTAAGAAATAGAATCCCGAGGGGTATAGAAGTTGCAAAAAGATGGTGTGCATTCAAGAAACAATGCCCCAGTGTCGACTTAGGATGACACTGGTCGCAGATGCGAGAAACTAATGGGAAAGAGCGGATCGACGTTCGAAGTAGGTTGTTGACCAAATTGCCTTGGTTCCCCGTAAGATATAGCTCCACGTTGTGCTGAAAGCTCCCGCCGATTCAAATTCCTGTGGACCAGAGCTAAGATAAAAGTTAGTGTATAACAGTTGCATAAGATATGTAAGTGAGAATATGACTTTGTAAGTTGAAATGATGTCGTTGCTTAATGTTGTGCAGATGATGGCGTTGGCGGGCGCCTGTTTACACTTTAAAATAAGTACCCGCATTAGAAGGTGGGCGCCTGATTTAAAATAAAATACCCGCATTAGAAGGTGGGCGCCTGATTTAAAATAAAATACCCGCATTAGAAGGTGGGCGCCTGATTTAAAATAAAATACCCGCATTAGGAGGTGGGCGCCTGACTGAAATTTAAATATCCGCATTAGGAGGTGGGCGCCTGACTGAAATTTAAATACCCGCATTAGGAGGTGGGCGCCTGACTGAAATTTAAATACTCGCATTAGGAGGTGGGCGCCTGATTTAAAACATACCCGCATTAGAAGGTGGGCGCCTGATTTAAAACATACCCGCATTAGAAGGTGGGCGCCTGATTTAAACATACCCGCATTAGAAGGTGGGCGCATGATTTAAAACATACCCGCATTAGAAGGTGGGCGCCTGATTTAAAACATACCCGCATTAGAAGGTGGGCGCCTGATTTAAAACATACCCGCATTAGAAGGTGGGCGCCTGATTTAAAACATACCCGCATTAGAAGGTGGGCGCACGATTTAAAACATACCCGCATTAGGAGGTGGGCGCCTGATTTAAAACATACCCGCATTAGGAGGTGGGCGCCTGATTTAAAACATACCCGCATTAGGAGGTGGGCGCACGATTTAAAACATACCCGCATTAGAAGGTGGGCGCCGATTTAAAACATACCCGCATTAGGAGGGGCGCCCGATTTAAAACATACCCGCATTAGGAGGTGGGCGCCGATTTAAAATAAAATACCCGCATTAGGAGGTGGGCGCCGACCGAAATTTAAATACCCGCATTAGGAGGTGGGCGCCTGATTTAAAACATACCCGCATTAGGAGGTGGACGCCTGATTTAAAACATACCCGCATTAGGAGGTGAGCGCCTGATTTAAAACATACCCGCATTAGGAGGTGGGCGCACGATTTAAAACATACCCGCATTAGGAGGTGGGCGCCGATTTAAAACATACCCGCATTAGGAGGTGGGCGCCGATTTAAAACATACCCGCATTAGGAGGTGGACGCCGATTTAAAACATACCCGCATTAGAAGGTGGGCGCCTGATTTAAAACATACCCGCATTAGAAGGTGGGCGCCTGATTTAAAACATACCCGCATTAGAAGGTGGGCGCCTGATTTAAAACATACCCGCATTAGGAGGTGGGCGCCTGATTTAAAACATACCCGCATTAGGAGGTGGGCGCCTGATTTAAAACATACCCGCATTAGGAGGTGGGCGCCTGATTTAAAACATACCCGCATTAGGAGGTGGGCGCCGATTTAAAACATACCCGCATTAGGGGAGGTGGGCGCCGATTTAAAACATACCCGCATTAGGAGGTGGGCGCCTGATTTAAAACATACCCGCATTAGGAGGTGGGCGCCTGATTTAAAATAAAATACCCGCATTAGGAGGTGGGCGCCTGACTGAAATTTAAATACCCGCATTAGGAGGTGGGCGCCTGATTTAAAACATACCCGCATTAGGAGGTGGGCGCCTGATTTAAAACATACCCGCATTAGGAGGTGAGCGCCTGATTTAAAACATACCCGCATTAGGAGGTGGGCGCCTGATTTAAAACATACCCACATTAGGAGGTGGGCGCCTGATTTAAAACATACCCGCATTAGGAGGTGGGCGCCTGATTTAAAACATACCCGCATTATGAGGTGGGCGCCTGATTTAAAACATACCCGCATTAGGAGGTGGGCGCCTGATTTAAAACATACCCGCATTAGGAGGTGGGCGCCTGATTTAAAACATACCCGCATTAGGAGGTGGGCGCCTGATTTAAAATATACCCGCATTAGAAGGTGGGCGCCTGGTTTAAAACATACCCGCATTAGAAGGTGGGCGCCTGGTTTAAAACATATCCGCATTAGAAGGTGGGCGCCTGATTTAAAACATACCCGCATTAGAAGTTGGGCGCCTGATTTAAAACATACCCGCATTAGAAGGTGGGCGCCTGATTTAAAACATACCCGCATTAGAAGGTGGGCGCCTGATTTAAAATATACCCGCATTAGAAGGTGGGCGCCTGATTTAAAATATACCCGCATTAGAAGGTGGGCGCCTGATTTAAAATATACCCGCATTAGAAGGTGGGCGCCTGATTTAAAATATACCCGCATTAGAAGGTGGGCGCCTGATTTAAAATATACCCGCATTAGAAGGTGGGCGCCTGATTTAAAATATACCCGCATTAGAAGGTGGGCGCCTGATTTAAAACATCGTGTTGACGTAATGTAAAGTGTGGCCCTATTGCCATGCCATGATAGTTAATGTGTGGACATAAGCGATGCAAAAGTTGAGTAGATGAGAATGCGACCCTGTAAGTCGAAATACCGTTCTTTGCGTGGATACAATACGGTTGGGAACATGTAGTTTAGCATGACGTCTTTGTACAATCTCCAAACAGGAAAGTGATCTGTGATGCGGAGATCCCTTGCGAATTTGCTCATAAATGTTGCAGCTTCCCTGCTGCTTTCCACCTGGAAGAACCTGTACTCAAATAAATTTATGAGTTTGGGGAGGGGAGTTGATTCGCGTTGACTTTGTAGCTTTGGCCTTGATAGTGTATGTCCTGCTGATTCGGACCTGTAGCCCCTCTCTGGTCCCCCGTATTGGATAGTCATTAATGAAAACATTTGTTGAAAACAATTTGTTTGTAACAAGTATGTTCTGTTGAACTCTAATGAAAATGTTTGTTGAAAATAATTTACTTATAAGAAAATATGCATATCAGTAAAAGTTCTTGTCGAACTTTAATGAAGATATTTGTTGGAAATAATCCGCTTATGAGAAAGTATGCATTTATGTAAAATGTCTGTCGAGCAGTGACATGCGGTGAAACAAAGCAAACGTCTTATCCAAAATTCTTCTGGCTGAAGACTTATTTTGCCGATGCTTTTCCATGTTTATCGGCGTCGTCTGGCAGTGATCCTTTAAAAAATGCCCCAGTTTCCGATATGTGAGGATGACGAACTTCCGAACGGACAACCGAGTCTTGTCTGGGTTGCTTGCCTGTCCTATCGAGGCGATCAGATGGGTGCATTTTGTCATATGTGATATAAAGGAAAAAATATTTCCTAATGGTGGGACCGAGGCCGATTTAGGCCGCCTACGTATCCCGCCGAGGGAATCAGGTCATGACGTAGTTCATTACAAGCAAAGGAGATTGTAAGGGTTTTTCTAAAAATGGGACCGAAGCCGATGTGGCCGCCTACGTATCCCGCCGAGGGAATCAGGTCATAACGTAGTTCAGGTAAGCAAAGGGGATTGTAAGGGTTTTTCTAAAAAATGGGACCGAAGCCGATGTGGCCGCCTACGTATCCCGCCGAGGGAATCAGGTCATAACGTAGTTCGTGTTACAAGTAAACAAATGCGATTTTTCGGGAAATTTCAGTCTTAAAGAGGCGAAACCCTATATGGGTTCTATGCGTATCCCGCCGAGGGAGCGCAACTTTTACAACATAGAAAAAGTATTACATAGAGAATAACTAATCTTAGATATGGTATCTCTTCACTGCATCTGCATTGATGATTTTCGGCCATTCTATCCTGATAAGGTTGCCCCGGACGATTGCGTCCATCTGCTTTCATCAATTAGTCTCTTCGTACATGATTTGGCTTCGAACGATAGGGAAATGCCCCAGTAGAAGTCCTGGTCGTAGCGTGGCAGCCCAAGAGTACAAATGGCAAACGTCTGTGCCAATACTTATAATTATCAACCATCTTGATGTTTCATCCAAAAGTGGCTTTGGCTTATTCCAAAAATGCCCAAGTTCTTCCGGTTGTGAGTCTTCCTCATATCCGTCGAAGTCTTGCTTGTTGTTTGGGACCTTGTTTGCTTGTTTCATTACATGTCACATATTACCGACAAATTAGTTTGCATGATGAAAAAGAAGAAAATTATTAAACAAAACAGATTTTAAACTAGCAAAAAGCAATGCAGATGTGTCATTTCGAGCTTTCAAAAGGTGGAGGTAAAACATATTAAATGCATATATGTGATTCAGGCCTCAATCTGAATCGCATTGTTTCATTTAAATATTAATACAATTTGGGTAGACATGATTGAGAAATAAAAGATGGGGTGCTCCGCCAGTTTTAGTCAATACGAATCAACCTTTGGGGGGAAATAAATTAGACAAAATAAACCTCCTGAAAATGAAGATAACCAAGTTAGTATAAGGCGAGTAATTATTATTTCAAATAATATGCACAGAGTGGGAAGTAGCATGAAATAACAAGCAGATTGTATGGAAATTATATGCGCATCCTAATATACATGGGGCCTCTCTTATGCCGGAGGTGGGCCTAAACGCCAGATATGCGGGATTAGAATAGATTGATCCGAGCTGCTAAACTGCAATGCTTTTGTCGGAAATGAGACAAAATGAATGTACATTTCCCAATTTCGCCATGTCATGATTAGGCTTGGAATAGTCTATCATTATCACGCTACACATAATATGCTGATTGGTCGTTGGGTTGTGAGCCCCGTGGACACTTTTGGCGGATTTCTTAATTGTGGAGTCGATGCCAAGGATCGATCCACCTAAGGTGTATGCATGCATGACTTAAAATAAAGGGTGGTATAGCTCTATCTTAAATTTTCTAAGATTTGGCTGACTAGACTCAAGGTTCCCGAGCGGACTGCTCGAGTGAGAAGGCTACGCGGCCACCGGATGGTCCGGACACTCCGCGCATATGCCAACTCTCCTAAATTTTGGTAATTTGAAAGAAATTTGCGGGTGCGCAAAACACACCTCGCGTGTAGTGTGTGATAGTGTCAATTTTCCAGAGTGGAAGAAATATGAGCGAAATGTCAATTTAAGGAAAGCAGTAAAACAATATAGCAATTAAAGCAATTATGCAAAATTTTCACAAATGAAACATATCAAAGCATTAAAACAAATAATGAGCAAAAAGTAAAGCACAATAATAATTAACCTGATTTGGCTATGGTCAAGAACCTGAAATATTCCCCAGCGGAGTCGCCATTCTGTCGCGCCCGATTTTTACCCGACCCCCCGCGAGAGGTCGGAGCGGAGCACGGACTTATTCCGGTGATTCCTGGGTAAAGAATTGAGGAGTCGCCACCTAATTATTTTTTATGGTGAATTAGGACACCTAAATATTTAAACTAAATGCTGCAATGTAACTCCAATTTTAAGGTCTGCGAAACTAGCGAGATTCTAGGTAAGGGTTCTTTATTATCCTAAAGGGAAGGGGTTAGGCATCCTTTAAGATCCGCTAACTTGCGGTTATCCGGTTAAACTCAGGTTAATTATTACTAGAAAAATATATGTTTTTACAAGTATAACAAATTTAAAGATGTTTGCAAATAATTAGTAAATGATGCATTTTAAAAAGAAAGATACATGTAGAGATTTTTTAAATATGCATTTGTATGGTATTTAAAGAGAAATACATGTAGAGTTGAAAAAATATGTATTTGACAATTGATAGTAAAACAAATTATTTATAATGCCAAAGAAGTAAAATTTGGGGAATCAATGAATTGTAAATTGACAAAAGATAAACTTATTCGGTATGATTTAATAAAGCAAATAAAAGATGACAAAAGTTGTTTTGAAAATCTTGAATACGCGTGACGAGCCTAAAATAAATAAACTAGCGAAGGATTTCTAAGTTTGAATTTAACCGAGCCTACAAATAAATAAGCTAGCGACGGGTTTCAAATCTTAAACTACCCTATGAATTAATCCTAAGTTTGCCTATTCTAAGCATTTCAATAGTTACATAAGTGCGATAAATAATATTACAATACAAAGCGGGATAAAAGCTGAATTAAAGAAAGAAATAAAATAAATAAACACCGAGGAATAATCTGCCTTTATTTACTTTAATCCCTGTAAGCTGTCAAGAACAAACGGTTAGAAATAGTTAAATACAAATAACTTCATATTCGTATTCAAAACAGTGAATGTTTTGATCACGGAGGGCTCAGACTTAAATTTTGAAAAGAACATTCCAATCACGTCGTGGCTGCAAACATATGACTAATGTGGTTTATTTTGATTGCCTCGCCTACTAAACGTGTTGGTCTCTCGGGTGAAATAGAAAAGATCACTATAATCACATCGTGGTGCGAATATATAATTCACATCGCCTACTAAACATGTTGATCTCGGATGAAATAAAAGGTTTAAGTCTTCATCATTGCCCAGAAGTTATATTTTCCGTCTTTACGACTGTGGAGGCCTCAAAATCGACGGATATTTTTCATCGGCCGTTGTAGTATCGTGTTCAAATCAAGCAAAATTAAATCGGAAACAAAGCAGAGTAGCGATAGTAGCGAAGAGAGATGTAGCGTAAGAGAGGCAATTTCCGAAAAGACACGATGCTTAGTTAAAAAATAGTAAAACAAAAACGGATATTTGAATGCCGAAACAAAGGACCGAAACAGAAAGCAATGTCCGAAAGGTGCGGTGTTTAATTTAAAACGGTAAAACAAGTAATTTGAAACCGAGCGATGAACCGAAATGGAAAAAAGACCCGAAAAGACGCGATATTTATTCAAAACAAGTAAAAACAAGAAAAAGCAGTGAGATATCCGTTGTCCGGATAATTAAAACAAGTGCTAAAAAAAACAGAGAAACAAAACGAAAGAAAAGCGTGGCTTCGAGGTTAATTTCATCGGCCTTCATGCAATATTAATAAAACAATAAGACAGTAAAAGAAACGAGCAGTGAGCAATTAAAGTATCCGACCCAAATTCTGAAATGTTGGAACCGGAACGGATTAAGAAGTAATTATGGAAAAATCCGACCCGGATCATGAACAGCGACCCGAATGAAATCAGAAATTCAGATTTTTTATATAACCAGCAACAGATATGAAAAAATGCCATAATCTGGAAATATGCCAAAACCGGGTCAACCCGACCCGGGTCAGTGACCCGACCCGAATCAGATGCCAACCCGAAACAGATTTTTTTTTATTTTTTTCAGATGACCAATGTACAAGACATGAAATGCAAGAGATTTGAAAAAAATCCAAATCGGGGTCGACCCGACCCGGATCAGTGACCCGACCCTAATTGGAGATTCAACCCGACATCGAATAATTCTATCAATTCCAGATAACCAATAACAACAGCAACAATGCAAGAAAGTTTGGAAATATTCAAATCGGATCGACCCGACCCGAATCAGTGACCCGACCCGAATCAGTGATCCAAACCCGAATCAAATTTTAACCATTTTCAGATAACCAATAACAAGAATATGAAATGCACTAATTCTGAAAATATTACTCGAACCGGGTCGACCCGACCCGAAATCAGTGAAGAACAACAAAAATGCAAACCGATTTTCGGACTCGGTTTAAAAAAACGAATAGAAGTATTTAAAAACCCAAGTTCAAGAACGAAACTCACCTCCTTTCTTTCGAATCTTGGACCTATTTCGGACTTGTATCTTGAACAACAAAGAAGGCAAATGCTTTAAAATCACGAACACAACAAATATTTTATGTATATATGGAATAGTCTTCCGAAAAATCCTTTGAAAATCTGTTTTCTCTCCCCGAAACATCCCCCCCTCAAAATGAAGAACAACATGGGGTATTTATAGGTGGATTTTCCCCCCAAGAACGAGTTTGAAATTCGAATTAAAGGTAAAGATTTCTGAATTTTGGAAGCGGATTTTAGGGGTATGGGCGTGGGCGAAGTGACGGGAGGGGTGTGGTGGTGTCAGGGTTGGTGGCAGGGAGTGGGTGGTGGCAGTGGGCGAGGTGACCGGTCGGATGGGGGGTGCGGGGTGTGCGGCGATTTGAAGGGTTAGGGGTTAGGGTTTTATTTTTTTTATTTTTGGGGTTATGTTTGGTTTGGGGAAATAAAAGGGTTTGGGTTATTGGGCTGGCCGGTTCGCCGGTGTTGGGCCACCGAATTGTTGGGTTGGGGTTATAAGGGAATGGGAATTGGTTTAAGGGAAATGGGTATTTAATTGGGGAGTTTGACTTTGGGCGTTGGGCCAATAAGAAAAGGGGAGTTGGGCTTCGGTTTTGGTTGGGTTAAAATGAGAGAAGGGGTTTTGGGAGTTGGGCCGAATGGGTTAGTGAGTATTGGGCTGGTGGGAATTTAATTTGGGGATTGGGCTTGGACGAAAAAATGGGTTTTAGTTTAGGTTGGGTAGAAATTGTATTGGGTTGGAAAAATGAAAATGGGTTATGGATAAAATATAAAAGGGGTTTAATATATATATATTTTGTAAAAGATGTGAATTATTTAAAATAACATAACGATGTGATAATAAAATAATATAATATTTGTGAAATGCTTAATGCTTAATAAAAAATGGAAATGCGATGCAATTCTTGCGAAAAATAAAATAACATAGAATATTATGGATAAAACTATGATTATGATAAAGATGCAAATGATAGTAAAATGTGAATAATGATAATAATAAGATATATACACATATATGCCTATATTTAAAAAATTGTTTTAAAAGTGTCAAAAATATTAAAAATTACGAATAAAATCATAAAAGATGGGACAAAATTGGGTGTCAACAGTGTCCTCATATATCTCCACAAAATGGTAAGGCCGAACGCAAAATTCGTTCCATCAATAACATTGTCCGAACTCTCTTAATTCATGCCTCCATACCTCCATATTTTTGGCACCATGCTCTACAAATGGCCACATATCTTCTTAACATACTTCCTTCTAAAGGACTGATATATTCCACCCCCCTCAAAATCCTATATAATAAGGACCCTTCGTATTCTCATCTTCGGATTTTTGGGTGCTTGTGTTATCCGTTATTCCCATCCACCACAATTAACAAACTTCAGGCTCGGTCTACCCCGTGTGTGTTTTTGGGATATCCGTCAAATCATCGTGGTTATAAGTGTTTTGATTTATCCTCCAAGAAAATCATAATCAATCGCCATGTCATTTTTGATGAAACTCAATTCCCGTTTACGAAAGTTCATACTCTCGAACCTAAGTCATATAATTTTTTGGATGACCAAATATCCCCATATATTATTCTGAATTTTTCGGACAACTCCCGTACCCGAAATCCCCCAGCGGGCCCACTGCCCGCTGGCCCCACAAGCATCGTCACGCCCTATCGGTCCGGCCCACCGGAACAGTTCCAGCCTATTGGGCCGGTCCAGCCCCATTTCTCGGGAACCGGTCCGTAAATCGAGCCCAGCTTTTTACCGATTTGGGCAAGATGCCCACCGCCTCGCCGCGTCCGCCCCGAGCCCAGAAAATTCCCAAAATTCCCTCAATTCTTCCTCGAGTCATAGACCGGTCACTCGTAGTCAGCGGGGTATTTTTATACCTAAAAGACATTTTAATTTACATTCGGATGTCTCTAGATCCCCCTTGCCCCGCAATCCTGTGTCCGCATTAAATGACCCTAATTGGAAACTTGCTATGACTGATGAATATAATGCTCTTATTGCTAATAAGACGTGGGAGTTGGTGCCCCGTCCATATGGTATTAATATTATCAGGTCTATGTGGATTTTTGCTCACAAGGAGAATTCCGATGGGTCCTTTGCTCGACATAAGGCGCGACTTATTGGTGATGGTAAGACTCAGCAGGTTGGAATTGATTGTGGTGAGACATTTAGTCCGGTGGTCAAACCGGCTACCATTCGCACTCTGCTTAGCTTGGCTCTTTCAAAGACTTGGCCAATTCATCAGTTGGATGTCAAGAATGCTTTTCTACATGGTGACCTCAAGGGAACAGTCTATATGCATCAGCCGTTGGGTTTCAGGGATCCCAACCGCCCTCATCATGTCCGTTTGTTGAAGAAATCATTATATGGGCTTAAGCAGTCTCCACGGGCCTGGTATACACGATTTGCTGACTTTGTTTCAACTATTGGGTTCACTCATAGCAGGTCAGATAATTCCTTGTTCATCTACCGACGTGGTTCGTCATTGGCCTATATTCTGTTGTATGTGGATGATATCATCTTGATCGCTTCCTCCGATGCTTTGCGCCAGTCTATCATGGCCATGCTCAGTTCTGAATTTGCTATGAAATACTTAGGGCCTTTGAGTTATTTTTTGGGAATTGCCGTCAAACGTCATTCAGATGGGTTGTTTCTGTTTCAACGGAAGTATGCTGTTGAGATTATCGAGAGGGCTGGGATGTCATCCTGTAAGTCCACTTCCACGCCAGTTGATGCAAACCCAAAGCTAAGTGCCACAAAAGGTGCACCATACGAGGACCCGACCCGCTATCGCAGATCTTGCGGGGGCCCTCCAAGATCTTACCTTTACCAGACCGGATATTACATATGCGGTTCAGCAGGTGTGTTTATTCATGCATGATCCCAGAGTTGAGCACATGAATGCAATCAAACGCATCATTCGGTATATTCAGGGGACACTGGATTATGGTTTGCACTTGTATCCCTCATCTACATCCGCACTTGTCTCCTACACGGATGCTGATTGGGGTGGTTGTCCCGACACCAGAAGGTCGACTTCTGGCTACTGTATGTTCCTTGGCAACAACTTGGTCTCTTGGTTGGCAAAGCGTCAGGCAACTCTATCACGCTCAAGTGCAGAGGCAGAATATCGAGGGGTGGCGAATGTGGTCTCTGAATCATGTTGGCTACGTAATTTGCTTTTGGAGCTTCATTGTCCCATTCAGAAGGCAACCTTGGTATATTGCGATAACATTAGTGTCATCTACCTTTCAGGTAACCCGGTTCAACACCAACGCACCAAGCATATCGAAATGGACATTCACTTTATCCGTGAAAAGGTTGCTAAAGGTCAAGTTCGCGTATGCCATGTCCCGTCTCGTTATCAAATTGCATACATTTTTACCAAGGGTCTACCCGCGGTACTTTTTGAAGATTTTAGGGACAGTGTCAGCGTTCGAAGACCGCCCGCTATGACTGCGGGGGTGTGTTAAACAACCAATCACAGCCCATCACGGGCAGAAGCCCATCTCGGCAGTGTACAAAACAGCCCATCACGGGCAGAAGTATATATGGTATATTAGGAATGTATATTGTAGTATATTGTAATGAAAAGGATACCTTAATTAGTGTTATACACTTACCATAATTGTATAGTTAGAATTATGGTAGAATAAGGATTTAGAAGTAGAATAGGAAAATGATTTTCCTATTATAAAAATATGTAACTTGTATATATATCTATTCAATCAATGAAAATAATCAAGGGGATTATTTCTTTCACTTCCCGCATTGTGTGAAGTAGATAGACAAAGCAAAAAAAAAAGTATAGATTAAATAGTGGTATCCGAATAAAGTATCCCATAAAATATTTATAAGATAGTTGATAAGTGGTAAAACTATTATTTTATTCATTCACTTATTTATATAATCATCTAATATTCAAAACTCACCTACACGACTAATTCCGATTAATGGTTTGAATATCCATTTTACTTTAGTGGTAAAACTATTATTTTATCTTTACATATAATTATCTAAATCAAACGTTCTCTTCCTTCTACCTCTTAGTAATATACATGATTTTTTAAAAAAAATTTACACTCCTCTTCGGTCTCTCTACTTAACTTTGTATTTGTTTGAAACTTTGGCTACACAACTGCTAGTTAATAAAATACGTGACGTAATTTATTAATTTATGATTTATTTCGAGCATGTATAGGTTTGCACTGATTTTATTGAGCATGATGCCTAAGACGTATAAGTCATCGCCATGAGGCCGCATTGGGGTGCGGCAACAACGTAAGACCTAGCAACTTACGCAACATGTGATATGGAAAGTGTGGGTATCTCCTCCAACACGATACTGAGAGTGTAAGAAGTAGGGTATGGCGATGAGGCGTCATTTTGTGTCAACAACGCAAGACGTAGTGACTCGCGCTCTTACCTGAAGAATGACATATATGAATGGCATCATTCGCATTGTGCATCTTATACTATTGTATATTTATACAATCTACATATTGAGAATGTATCATGGATACTATGTGTCATTGTGCGAGCATGCATAACATCTTTATTTATTTATGGTTTAATTTTTGTTGCATTAGTATTTTAAAGGACACATCAAGAATTTACTGAGTCGTTTGTAACTCACAGATTACTGCTTTCCTTGCATAACTTTAGTTGACATTGTAGATGGTCAGGTTATCCATCGCCAATTCCCATACTAGTTGAGGTGAGCCATCCACCATATCAGTGGAGGCTATCCAATGACTTTTACTTTTCAATTATGCTTGAATTGCTTGGACCCAACATATTGTTGTCAAATAAAAAAAATGATACTCCATGTGACTAGACTTGTGGGATTTACGATTTCGTTGCATGGATATTTTGGTATTTTGCCTTTCACTTTGTCGTTGAGGATGATTGCGGATATTACTTGTGATAGTTGGATGTTGATTTATTGATTACATGAACTATTGAGATCTGATCTTGTTATAAGAGAAATTATGCCAATCTCTTTTTGTATTCTAACATAATTGAGTTAACTAGTGTCTGAATAAGTGTTGTATTATGTTCAACTAAATTGAGTTATGGTTCGCTTGGTGGGTAAAGTTGGCTAAGTGTCGTCACCACCTTTGAAAGGTAATGACAAATTTAAGTGCTCGAGTCATGAAACATGTAATATGGACACGATACTTATAAAATAGGCTACAAATATATTTTGATTCATATATGGTGTGATAAAGATTGTAACTTCATATATTACCTCTCTCATATGATGAGAACACGTTCATTCATTTCAATATTAATCGTGATATGACACTTGAGATTCAAGCTATTCCATGTGGTAGGAGATAGGCTTGCACTAGTCGTCCAGTCTAGGTTACAACAAGGCATACAAAGATAAAACATGAATTGTATACTTCATAGGTATAGTGCACAAGTCATTCATCCTATGTTAAAACTTAAAACTAGACATACAAAGATAAAGCGCGAATTATATACCTCGAAGGTATACAACGTAAATAAATATCATAGTGTCGCTTTTTAAGAGACTAATTTTATTAATGAATATAAACGAATACATATTTTATTCCATCTGTATAATCCAAAGTGTTTGGCCCAGTGGCCAATACATTATATTAGGGTATTGCTGTCTGAGGTTCCGTGTTCGAGTCCTCTGATCAGCGAGAGTGGAACTGTATTCTCCAAAAAAATCCCTTCATACGCGTAGGGCCAAGCGGTGTATACTAATCCGTAGGGCCAGGCCGGAGGTGGGGTTTTCTGGGGTATGGAGCCGTAATGCGGTGGGACCAGTCACTTTAAAAAGCCCTACCACAGTTTACCTTTGAAATCAATTGAGTCACCATGATTTACCTCCTTCACAGACCTGTCGGACCGGGGTGTAGGGGCTCTTGGGTGGGAGATTCCACCTTTTGGAGCAAAGAAGAAATGTAAGGTGGACTGAAAGTTAATGGGATTGTGATTGGCCCTGTCAGAAGAATGTCGAGTACATGATCCATGTCTGTTTTGAGGATGTGATGTTACAAATTACAATGGTGCATCAAGTTCCAATACTGATGGAGGATTAGGCACTAGTTTTCTTTTTAAAGAATTTGTTAAAAGTTCTCTCTATAGTTTTGACACTTCTATTTGTGTTTTGTGCATGTCTTTTTACTAAAGGCCCCCACAATTTTTGCTATTTTTATGAGACATTTCGTATCTAAATACTAATGTAATATCTACCTTTCTTTAAATCACACTCACACGTCATTTTTATTTATACCTTCCACTCAAGAGGTTTAATTAATTCTCTTTCATTTAAAAATTATATCATATATATAAATTGTTGAATTCTCTCGACATAAATAATATTTTAATGTTAGTAGCAAATGAACTTTTTTCTATAATTTTTTATTTCATTTTATTAGGAGTAAATGTTTAGATTTTTTTTATGGAGACGAAAATTTAAGAACTAAAAGGCATATTTTTCCAATGTGGGTGAAAAAAGTAACCTATTTCTCAATGTAAGTTTCATCACCGTAAACAACAATAATATACTCAATGTAATTTCACAAGTGGATCTGAGAGAAAAGAATGAATATAGACTATATCTCTATCTTTGTGGGGTTGAGAGATTGTTTCTGATAGACCCTTGACTCAAAAAAAAATAAATAGTCAATACATATTCCTAAACTTCATCACAACCAAAAAAAATAAGAAGGAATACATGATACCTTGGGGGTCCGTCAACGGGATATGCACATAATTTGACCAGTCTGCTGTAAGCAAGGGATTTTTGTCCCTTTTTTGATAATTCAAGTATATTTTGGATCAAAAACTAATATACCCCTTTTCGCTTTATAAATTCCCCTATATAAATGAATGGCTTTGCCGTCATCACCCTAACCAAACCAATACGTTCTTAGCGAACTAGAGTAACAATATAATGTTGATGCTGATTCTCAGTGGGGGAGCTAGTAAGGCCCGAGGAAGTTTGGCGAAAAATTACACTAAATATATAATGTTAAATATATTTTTATGTATATTTAGTAGACGTTGAACCACCTTAGCTTCTTCATATGTTTACTTATTTATATTTTTGAACCCCTTAGGTAAAAATTCTGGCTCCGCCATTGTTGATATGTTCACTATTAATTAGTTTGAAGCTAATTAAATTAAACATTTCTAGTATGGCTCAATCTTTTTTTTCGATTTTTCATCCGGTGTCCGATATCCGCATTGGGCCCCGACTAATCCGGATTCGTGCCGGGTAATCCCACATGGGGGGCAAACCACTCCCTAACAATGGTGACTCCGTATCCAAGAGGGCTCGAACTCGAGACCTCTTGTTTAAGGATGGAGTAGTACCAACCACTAACTATACTACAATCATTGTTGGGCTAGTATGACTCAATCACAGATGTATATGCTCTATATATTTTCAAATTAAATACTCAAACTTTTTATAATGGAAAACTTACTCAAAACATTAACATTTATTATCATTTTATGGAAATTACTAGTAATTTTAAAGCTTTAACAAGTACATTAAAGGGATCATAAGAGGTGAATATTATATTATATTATATATAGTGAGAGTAATCAGTAGTTGTAGATGAAAACATACACTACTATACTCTAGCGCAAGCGATATTGAAAGTTGTAATGATTAGGTATAATGGTAGGATATTTTTTAAGCAGAAAAATGTTTCAATTAGTACTATATTATAATTAGTTATACAAAGCATATAACATGGTTAATGTCAGTGTTCTCCTGATCGAGAACACGTTAGTTGAACAATATGTTTTTATTGATTTTTCACCGGACTGGTGTTAGGTATTAGCTTTAAGCCCGATTAATTTGAATCTGCGTTAGATAATCTCACTTTGAAGATAAATCGATCTCTATCAAAGGTGACTGTGTTTTCAAAGTTCAAATCCGAGGTCTCTAACTAATGAAAAAAGGTAATTATCGATACAACCGATATAATAGCATCGATTAGAGCAGAGAATATGTTGTTCTGGGCTCAGATCAGGCTATCTTAAAAAAAATGATGTTCCGCCTTAAAGAAGAATAAGGTAATATGTTCGTTAATTATTTTATAAGGCTATTTACTATTATATTTTTTATTTATAATTACCCCTCAACAATAATCATTGATGGTAATAGAAGATATTACTACTAATATTAGTTACACAAAGATTCTCGTCAATAACGAAAATTAATTTTGAAAGAAATAATCCCTTGATTATTTTCATTAATTGAATGAGTATATATACAATTTACATATTTCCATAATAGGAGAATCATATTCCTATTCTATTCCTAAAACCTTATTCTACTTTGACACTAACTATACAATGATGATAATACAAATATTATGATAAGTGTATATGACTAATTATTACACTAAAACACTAAACATAAACTATGGTAATACACGGATTGATTGTGGATCAAAACCGTGATATACCTTAAGTGTAGATCACAATATATGACGTATATTTAACAAATTTGGCAGCAATGCAGGTATATTTATTATATTTTGACTTGAACTTATTATATACTTCAATAAAGTTAAATGCACTCAGAGACTGTAATTCTCTACCACAAAATAGTAGTGGTTTGAAGTTACTCCACCTACTCTTTTTTTTTTTTAGATTTTCCTTTGGTCGTGGTGCTAAGCACAATATATAAATCACTATTGACTTTACCAATAATTCAACATTGAATTTTACTAACTCGAAATAAAGAAAGTTGGGGTACAATAAATATAATTCTTCCTTTTTAAACTCTATTTAGAGTTGATCAATTACATTTAGAATATGTATTATTAAGATTATGCAGAGTCTTGATTATGTCACAGTTTTTTTTTTTTTACAATAAATAATGTTGAGACTAAATTTGCATTTCGAAATTTCACAATTTTATACTTTTACGTGCTTCAAAATTTTAAAATATTTCCTTACATGGCTCCAACAAACAACATGAGAAAGTCAAGGACAACCACGTTATCGTCTTGTATTTTATTTTGTCCAAATTATTGTCAAGCAATACATATTACAAAAAATTTACAATCATAAGATAGGTCAACTTCTTCTCTAGATCACTGGATGTTCGAAGCCTATCCATTCAAAGTAAACAAAAACACATCATAACAAATGCACAATTTTGCTTTCATCTAATACGAAAGTGGCAAATTATTCTTTTCTAAAAAATTACATGCAATCGATGTTAATTAATAAATATTTATAAAACTTTATATATATATATATATATATTAATTATTTCATTAAGTATTTGCTTTTTTTTATATACTAGATATTTGTGCTAGTGAACTGTGAGAGGGAGCAAATACTCAATAGAATTGTCGAGGTGTGCTCAAAGCTAAGGTCGGTCTAAATTTTAAACGTTACGAGTTTAACAATTAATGTTCTTAACATTATTGTAAAGATTGGATCTTGGGCCTAACTCAACCCCAGAGCTAGCTTGTAGGGTAAGTATTGTCCAAATTCATATTCCCATTTCATTTCTGATGTGAAACTCTTAATACTCCCCCGCACGCCCAGACCTCGTTAACAGGAGCGTGTACAATATAATTTGGGGGTCAAACATCGGTGAACAAAGAATTGGAATGTGTCTGACTCTGATACCATGTAAAGAATGGATCTTGGGCCTAACTCAACCCCAAAAGCTAATTTGTAGGTGAATATTGTCCAAGTTCATGTTCTCATTCCATTTTCGTTGTGAAACTCTTAATAATTATATACATTATACTTTTAAAGTTATAAGCTTATATCAATTTTTACACTTTTCATGAAAATTTATATATAATTTTACTCAATATGCTTAAAATAATAAGCTAAGATAAATATGTCATTTGTACTCTGCATCCGTTTATTCTGAATGCACTAAGCTGGCTCGGACACCATTATCATCAAGTTACTATCATCACCAATACTTATGCCTCTGTTCAAATAAATTTTTAAAAAAGAAATTGACTAGTTTATCGAACTTAAAATCGACATCTCACACAATCCGAACTTTTTTTATTTGATAAATAAAGGACAACGTGACAACAAAGAAGGACCAAATTTAGAACAGGGCCCCCATTTCCCCCATTTTGGCCGTTCCCTTTTCTTAAAGTTTCCTCAAAGTTTAGCACCCACGTCTGTCTACCACATCACATTATAGTAGTATTAATTTGACGATTCAAAGTTGTCTCCCACAACACCTTCCAGTCTTAAAATATTAAATTGCATAAAAGTAAAGAAATTATAGTTACTGTACTAAGCTTTCACTATGCACAGAATTCAAAAAAAAAGTCGGTTGTTCTCACGGTCCAATTTTTGCTATATGTTTTCTACTTATTTGAGCTATTTTGAGGTTAAATTTGATTTTTTTATTAAAAATAAAAGTATACTTGTCACGAAACATAAATTTGATGGTATCGAAAAAGAAATAATAATATATTTGTTCTTGATGAATTCTAATTTTAGTGCTCATGAATATTTCCAAAGCACATACAACTTTTAATTATTTTAAAAAATATTTTTATTCTTTTATATAAGAAGTATCTTATTTATACTTTTTAAAAATAAATAATTCTAAAAATATGAGTAACAATACTAATTTAATATAACAAATGAGTAATCACATAATTTGACAATTAATAATTCATTAAATTTGTAGATAATTAGATATTCACAAACATAAATAGCAAAACTGCAAGTCATAATTAATTGGAAGTTATATCTTCTTAATCATACATCAACAATAACAGCATACCGATCATAATCTAATAAATGGAATCGGAAGAAGATAGAATGTACTTATCATTAACTTAGAAGATAGACGCTTAATTATATATAAGAAAAATCAAATTTATAATTTTTACTAACCAATGAGAGACCAAAAATACTTATGAATTATCTCGTCAAAAAATATAATTCAAAAAGGCAGTTGTAGTGTTTGTGTTTTTTTGTTGTCGTAACTAAAAACTAAAAACTAAAAACAATAACCAACGCATAACAGGCGAACCCATGTTTTCTTCTTCATTTCTCCAAAGGGTTTGTTCCTTAAATCCTCCTATCTTTAACATATGTCAACCCCGTAATATGTGAAAAATTCTATATTAAACCATTGTTATTTTGTTCTTGATTTTAGCTTAAGAAGAAGAAGAAGCTTCATTTTCCACAATTTTTTGTTTCATTTAGGGAAGAAATACAAGCTTTATTAGCTCATAATCCCATTATCCTTTCTGGGTTTATTGATCTTTGGCTTTGTGGGTTGAAATATATTGCCTTTTTCTTGATTTTTGGCATTGTGGGTTGAAAAATGTTGCTTTTTTCTTGATTTTAGCTTAATACAAAGCTTTATTAGCTCAAATCCTATTATCCCTTTTGGGTTTATTGCATTTTGTATTGGAGATTTCAAGATTGAATTTTGATGCTGTATTGGCTCAGAATCACATTGGTCTTTCATGTGTTTAATTTTTTCTTAGCATTAATCGAAGATAATTTCGAGAAATTCAAGTTTTATTGCATGTTTTTATTGATTGGAGATTTTCAAGGTTGAAATTTGATGTTCATGTTCAAGAACCCCTTTTCATTTCTTTAACTTTTAAGAACTTCCGAAAAAAAATCAACTGCCTCGGGAACTGCGCCACCCTCCCCGCGAGTCAAAAGCACCATTTTTTTTTGAAGCTACGGGAAGGGTCTTTTTAGGAAAAAGAGTCTTAGTGCCCACGTAGAAATCTCGAACATGTGTTGATTTGTGAATCTAAATCAGGGGTTTTGGGATTGTGGGGTTCTTCAGATTTGAATGACATTACATTTTACATTTGAAAATTCCTAAAAGAAAAGATTTTTATTTGGATACCAAGAAATGTTGTCTGTTTCAGCACCTTCAAGAACTCTTAGTTCTTTAGAAGAAATGCTAGAAACCCTCAAGCAAAGGGATGAAAATGAGAAGCCCAAAGATTGCCCGCCGGCATTACCGGCCCGGCCCAAGCTAGCTTCAAGAACTAGACCTCCTTCTCCAAAAAGAACATTACCCAATACCCCCGAAAAACGGGACGTTGAATTCGAAGAGGTTAAAGGGAATCGAGGAAATGTGTTTGGAGCTAAAAAGGATAAAGAGATTGATTGTAGTAGTGAGTCACCATATGTTAATTCAGCATTTCAAAAGGGATATAGACAGAGATTTTGGGAAAAAGATGGTGTGAAGATTGATAACAAGTTTCCCTATTCTCTCCCGAAGTTTCGCGAGGATGAGTGGGACGACAACATCAGTTATTTTATTGAGAAGGTAAAAGGAAATTTACTGTAGAAATTGTTATACTTAGTCTGTTTCTATTGTTGCTTTGATAGAATGGTGGATATCTACAGTAAAATGTTATGGTAGTGGCCTAGTGGGACTTTAGATACTAGACAATCCTTAGGGGTCGTTTGGTAAGGTGTATAAGAATAGTATTGAATAGGGTGTATTAGTAATGCTAAATTAGTTATGCCGACATTATTTTTTTATCGATTGTTTGGTTTGTTGTATTAAATAACATGCGTTGCATAATTTCTAAATAGTACTGAATAGGGTGTATCAGAATAGGAATAGTACTGGTATTGTTAATGGCATGGTTTACTATGTATAAGAATAGTACTGAATAGGGTGTATAAGTGATACTAGTATTAGTTGTACTAGACTTAAATTTGCAACCAAACATTGTACTAAGATTTAGTACCAACATTCTACCTAATACACCCTACCAAACGACTCCTTAGAGTTTGAAAAGATCTTTTGGCTTGGGAAGTTGCTAATGTTGTTTATTGACTAGTTTTATCTAGTTAATATAGATGATTCATATAGCTTATCCCAACTATGTTGGGCGTCTAGGATTAGGAGAACTCGAAATGTAAGGTTGAGGTAGAGTAATGTCTTGTTTGGTTTTATAATGCACAGTAAATCTGCTCGAGTTCGTGAATGCCTTCTGAAATATCTTTGTGCTCTTGTGTTTCTTGAGCTTACTGCAGTTTACCTGTAAGTCTTTGAGTACGTTTGGAAAATTAATGTTTTTAACTAAATGGCAAGTTGGTAAGCAAACATTGTGCATCTACTTTGAACTCTCATTGTTTGTCAAATTGTGTTTGGTTGGCTTTCGGCTGGAAGAAAATGATGCATTTATGATGCATTTTACCTGTTGTGATATAGCTTTTGAGACAATTTCTTAGTGTAATTAGTGAGTAGTTATATTAATGTATTACAGAAGCTTCGTGTATGGTGCCGTCTGAAAAATAGACAATGGGAACCAGGACAAGTGCAATCAACTTCTGGAGACAAAGCTTCACTATTGCTTTCTGATGGCAGTGTGAGTTTACATGTTCTGGCTATTCACATGATGAATACTGAAACATAAAAGAATTAAATTAAAAGGGTGCATGTGTACTTAGACTTTGTCAACCTATAGGTTGTGGCAGTGCCCGTTGGAGAGCTTTTACCTGCAAATCCAGATATTCTCCAGGACGTGGATGATCTCATACAACTTTGTTATCTTAGTGAGCCATCAGTTCTTCACAACCTCCAATGCAGATATGGTCAGGATAGAATATATGTACGTACTCTTGAGAAAGCTCATTTTTTCATCATATGTAAAACTTCAGAGAAAATGACGAAGTATCATTTGAGCAGTTTTGGTCCTCTAAGTTTTCCAAAAGTGAGCACTTTTGGTCTCCGTCAGATATTACCGAACTCCAAACTCCGATTGTTAAATTCAATCGGAATTGTGAAAATAGAAATATTTTACGGGAACTCAAATTGGAAGTACAGATTTTGTAGTTTATGTTAGTTTTGGGATACTTCAAGAGTCTGGAGCAACTTTTGAGGTGCAATTTCTGTTATTTTTGGTCTATCTTTTTTGTATGGTGTAGTTTTTTATGTTGCGAGTTCTGAAATTCTGGCTGAAATATCTAGTGTTTCTGGATTTTTATTTTCACAGTTCCGGTTAAATTTGAAAATTGAAGTTTGGTCAACATTTAACGGAGACTTAAAAGTGCTCACTTTTGGCAAATTTAAAGGAACAAAACTGCTCATTTGATACTTAAATTTGGACCTACTACCAAGGATAAGAGACCATTTTTGTCATTTTCTCTAAAACCTCATGCCTTCATTTTAATGATTAATGTCCCCTATGCTTACAGACTAAGGCAGGGCCTGTTCTAATAGCAGTCAATCCCTTCAAAGAGATCCAATTGTATGGGAACGAGCTTGTTACGGCTTACAGGCAGAAACTCTTGGATAATCCTCACATTTTTTCTATTGCTGAAACTGCTTACAGTCAAATGATGGAAGGTCTTTATAATACTAAAGTTCATTCTCTAGAAATTTTTAGATGGAGCCAATCAGTACTTATTTTGTTGCTTTTCCTGTGTATCTTGCAGATGAAATAAATCAATCCATCATCATAAGGTCAGTTGAGTGACTCATTGTTAGTAGGCGTTTCACCGTGGATTCCAAATATTTCACTTCATTTGGAATTAGGAAGTTGGAGTTGTGTTTGGTTATACTTTTTGCAAAGGAGAGAAGAGAGCATCTTATTTGGAATTTATGGAGTCGGAAAACAGGTTCCAAATTTGGAATCCAACTCCAAGCTGGATTTGGAAATTTTATAACCGAACACTGATTTTGAAATAAAGTTAAAAATTATTCCGGAAAAAAAGTGAATAATTCTCATGGCTAAATGGGTCCTTAGGTAAGCCTAATGCTTGTATTTGCAAACAACTAACTTCTCTTTATATCATGTAGCGGCAAAAGTGGATCTGGGAAGACGGAAACAGCAAAATTCGCGATTGAATACTTGACTATGATTAGTGGAGGCAACGATCAGATAGAAAGTGAGCTGCTGCAGACAAGTTGCATATTGGAGGCTTTTGGGAATGCCAAAACCCTCAGGAATAACAACTCTAGTCGATTTGTCAGTCTCTACATCTGCTTCTGTTTCTTTTCTTTTCCCTATTTTTGAGAGGGAGTGTAAATAGAGTAGCTTTTTTTTTTGCACTTGGACTAACAAATGCTGTGATGGATTGCAGGGAAAGTTGATTGAAATTTATTTTAATGCAGAGGGAGGAATATGCGGTGCTAATGTACAAACATGTAAGGATGTTTATTGAGATGAATTTTCTTAGAAAATGCATGTCTTGTTAGCATTGTTTTGGTATCAACTTGTTGAAATTGTCTTGTAATATTGTTTTGGTCCCATTACTTACTTTTACAAATCTTTTTGCATGTCTGATATGTCGATGCTGAAATAATGGGTAGTTCTTCTTGAAAAGGTGGGCATTTTTCTTATGTATTCTTCTTTTAAATTTGTATCTGTTCATCAGAGCTAAATCTTTTGAAACACGTCTTATTTGGCAGTCAAGAGTGGTTCAACTGGCTCGTGGAGAGAGGTCTTACCATATCTTTTACCAGCTATGTGCTGGGGCTCCTTCTGCTTTGAAAGGTTTGGATTCGGATATTGAACCTTTCATTGTAATCTCTTTTTGTTACTTATTTTAGTTGTTCGGGCTTTACCTCTGTCATGGGCTCCACATTTTTGTTGTCTCAGTAGGATAGGATTTTCTTACTTTATAAACATTTTCAAGCCATGAACCAGCTTCTATCCTTAGTGTTGCGTTTTACAACTTGTGAGATGTTTCTCTGAATATCTTTTTTAGAGCAGAAATTACTATGATTCTAAAGGTAACATTGGAGCTATAATGTTTTCTTTATGTTGCCTACTAAATCGAATTTTTCCCCTTTTATCAAAGAACATTAGTTGAAGAACTTTTGTTGATGATGGTTATCTTTATGTCGTTTACTATATGGATTTTTTTTGGTTAAAAAAACACTATCTAGAGATAAGATGTTAGACATTCAACTTCTTGGCTTTCGACTATTACGGGACCACTGTTTCTTGACGATGTGTGTTCGAATACTTTACAGCTCTGGATAATTTTTGTTCTCGTGTCTCTTTTTAAGAGGGAATGTCGGTGTTAAATGAAGAAGTCCTTGGACGATTTTGTACCTTCACATTGAGAACATTTATGTGATTCTTTTGTCAGATAAACTCAAGCTGAAAGGTGCTTCAGAGTACAACTTTCTCAACCAGAGTGATTCCGTGGTGATCCATGATGTTGATGATGCAAAGAAGTTCCGTATGCTTGTGGTGAGCTTAAGGGATCACATTTATGGTTAATTTAGACTATTTTTCTTTTGCATGTTGGATCTGTTTGTTAATTCCTTTCATGCTCTCCCTTTTCAGAAAGCCCTAAACACTGTGGGGATTCCTGAAAGAGATCAAGAGCATGCTTTTCAGATGGTAGCTGCAGTTCTATGGCTGGGAAACATAACGTTCCAAGCTATTGGCAATGGAAGCAATGTTGAAGTTGTGCAAAGTGAAGGTGGACTATTTTTTGTGAAGTGCAATTTTTGCTCTTGTATTCTTCTCTTTTTGAAATAAATAATACTCACTCTGTCCCAATTTATGTGACACTCTTTGCTTTTTAGTCAGTACCAAAAAGAATGACACCTTTCTAAATTTAGTAACAAATTAAGTTTAAACTTCCTATTTTACGCTTAATAAGATGATTTACGGCCACACAAATATGGCTTGTTTTAGACCACAAATTTCAAAATTCTTCCTTTCATTCTGAATTTCCTTGCCCAGTCAAACACCTTCACATAAATTGAGACGGAGGGAGTAGCATATTTGACATCTATGCGTAGTTGTGTCATTATTGATCTCTGATCCTATTCATAGTAGTCTATTGCAGCCTAGACTTCTTAATTTATAAAAATTGAACTTATTTTATTAACTGCAAACTTAATCTATCGTAATCATCTTTCTCTGAACCTTTGAGGTTCTATCTTAGGTTTCCCCCCACTCTTTTAGGCCCTGAGCTGGTTATAACGTCATAAAACTTCTTTTTTTAGGCTTTATGGGAAAATCTTCTACTTTCTCAAGATAATTCTTTTCCTTCCCCTTTTCTTTGTGTTCTTCTCATTATGACTATTTAGATTCTTGCTTCTCTTTGCGTGCAAGGATTTTGAGTTATGCCCAGTTGTGCTAGTTTCCTGATACGGTTTTATATGTTCGTAATAACTATACTTATCTGGAGGCACTAAAGCTAACCTGTTTTAGTAATTCACCATCTCTGGTATTGCAGCTGTTATAAATGCTGCTAACTTGATGGGCTGTAGTGCCAATGACCTCATGTTAGCTTTATCAACCAGGAGAATGCCAGTTGGCAAGGATAAGGTTGTCAAGAGTTTAACCATGCAACATGTAAGTTACTTAATTATATAGGTTCTCCTACAGATTCTCTCCTTGACATTTTCATCTTTGCCGTAATCTGCATCAAGTTGAGAAAATGACAAAAATGATCCCTTATGTTTGAGGGTAGGTTTAAAATGGTCCTTTAAGTATGCATTTAACAGTTTTGGTCCTTTAAATTTGCCAAAAGCTAACACTAATAGTCTCCGTAAAATATTTACCGAACTCCGACAGGTTTGATGGGAGTGGGAAAAAAAGATTTAACTATAAACACCAAGAAAGTCTTATCAAATCCTAAAATATGCAACACAAAAAACTACACTAGACACTTACAGATATTTAAAAAATAGCAGAAAGTACACCTCAAAAAGCTGCACCAGACTCTAGAAATAAATTAAAAATAACAGAAACTACAAAAATTGTACCTCTAAATGTGAGTTTCTGCTAGTTTCCTTCTTTTCGTAGTCAAATCTAAACAACAAAGTTCGGTGAATATTTGACGGAGTCAAAAAGTGGTAACTTTTGGCAGTCTTGAAGGACCAAAACTGTTAAAGTGCATACTTAAGGGACTATTTTGTACCTACCCTCAAACATAAGGACTATTTTTGTCATTTTCTCCATCAAGTTCGTTAGTGTTTGGGCATTATGGATTCGGCGCTCTTACCTTTTCTCTTAAGAACCATAATGAGATGGTTTTAACTCTGATGCAGGCAATTCATACAAGAGATGCATTGGCCAAGTTCATCTATGCAAACCTCTTTGACTGGATAGTGGATAAAATTAACAAATCTCTTGCAATGGGTAAAGAGAAGACTGGTAGAACTATAAATATCTTAGATATTTATGGTTTTGAATCATTTGAGGTAAATTGAATTTCAAGATGATGTTGTCACTATTGCAAAACATAAAAATATATCTGTTGTCCCACTTGCCATTTTTCCTTTTCAGAAAAATAGCTTTGAACAATTTTGCATAAACTATGCAAATGAGAGGCTCCAGCAGCATTTTAACCGACATCTGTTCAAACTTGAGCAAGAAGTAAGCACATATGCTTTGTAGTTACTGACTTCTTGTTTCTTCATGCATTTTCTTTTGGTATAATGTTCTTATTTTTTCATTCCTTTCAGCTACTTACATCTTTAAGCATAAATAGGAAAACAAAGAAAATTACTTTTTGGACTTTGCATCAGCTGGTTATAATAAGAGTGGAGTTTTTTCCTTGTCTAAAAAAGAGTGAAATTTTTCGAGAGAACTGGAGTGAGAAAGTCTGAGCACAGATTTTAGGACCTCGGTTGCTGTCTGCAAATGTTGTTATGTTATGAAGACGATATAAGGATCATTGTCAGACACTTTTCCCTCTGTATTCGTGGCATATCTGAGCTTATGTTGGATAGAGACGCCAAAATTGATATGTTTTGTAATTCAGGAATATGAGTTGGATGGAATTGATTGGACAAAAGTAGATTTTCAAGATAACCAAGAGTGCTTGGATCTTTTTGAGAAGGTATTTCTGCCTTTTGATTCTTTTCTTCCACTCATTTTCCATTAAAGAATGTTCATTATCTGTGCTAAATTTCTCCACTTCAGATTACAGTTTACGTACTTTAGCATAACACAGTCATGATCTTGTTTTGTTTTCTCTTGTAGTATTCTTACTCTTTCTCATATTCAATTGTTGATTTGGATAAGAAGAGACACTTGCTTCCTTGTGAGAAAGAAGAGACACTTGTTCATTCTGATTATCACAATTTAGATGGACATCATTTAAACACACACGCACACACACAGTATTCTCATATTGTAGAACTACTTCTCGGCAGTGAAGTTGTGAAAATACTAACATATACAGTAGACGATCTAATGATATATCATCTCTTTATCTATGGAATCTAATGATGCCTTTTGCAGAAACCCGCTGGGCTAATATCTTTACTGGATGAAGAATCAAATTTTCATAAAGCGACTGACTTGACCTTTGCCAATAAGCTTAAGCAGCACCTGAAAGCTAACCCTTGCTATAGAGGATATAGAGAAGAATTTGGCATTCGCCATTATGCTGGAGAGGTCAGTTTCTTTTAGAAATGTATCCTTTTTGGTGTCAGAACTTGGGCCCTATGATATCTCTGTAGTCATGAAGTGGTAATTTCCTTGCTTGACTGAGACTCTCGTGAGACAATTATTAAGGTTTGGGATCTGATATATTAGTAATTGCGCAAGGACAATAATTGATGTTTCAACAAATAAAGATCAACAAGCTTCTTTCAGATATATCTAATATTGTTACTCGCTCTAATTTTTCTGTTTTGACCATCATAAACATTATTTATCTTTTTAGGTAATCTATTACACAAGTGGCTTCTTGGAGAAGAACAGAGATACGGTGCATTCTGAAATTATTCAGCTACTCTCATCAAGCAGTGAAGACTTACCCAAGTTGTTTGCCTCCTCTTTTGCTAACCAGTCCAAGAAAACAGCAAGTCCATCAATCGATATTGAGATATCAGACTTTCAGAAGCAAACAGTTGCGACTAAATTTAAGGTAGTTAAGTCATTTTCTTAGTTTCTTATAAAACTAAACATGCTGGTAAAAGTTTTTCATACTAAGGGTGTGTTCGGTACAAAGGAAAATGTTTTTCAGGAAAATAACTGGGTTTCCTACTTATTTTCTAGTGTTCGGTACATAAGCAAAAATATTGTCCTAAAAAGCATTTGTATAATCTAGACAAATACTATGGAAGGTGGATGTGGGGGAATAGGAAGGGGATGGGTGGGGTAAAGATGAAGTGTGGTGGAGGAAGAGGGGGGGGGGGGGGGGGGGGTTGGGACACAATCAATGTGGAATGCCACTTGTGGAACTTCTTTTTCCTACTTCTACTCTTGAAAATATCCTCATTTTTAAGGAACTTGTTTTCCAAAAATTGACCAACCGAGCATGGGAAAATTGAAAATTTCCTGGAAATTGTTTTCCTCCAGACCTACACACCCTAAATATTTGAGAAAATAGCCATATGTTTATGATGCTACAAGAAATAGTCAATGTTGCCTTTATCAAAATCTTGCAGGATATATTGTTCAAATTGATGCAGCAGTTGGAGAGTACTGCGCCACACTTTATTTGTTGCATAAAACCGAACAATAAGCAGGTTCCTGGCATGTACAACAATGATCTCGTCTTTGAGCAGCTCAGAAGCTACGGTCTTTTTGAGGTTGTTAGGATCTCTAGATCCGGGTATCCTACAAGGATGACACATCAAGAATTCTGTAAAAGGTGAATTATGTGCTCCTCACTTTGCTGCTAAGTTTCCCTTTTGGATGCTTTGTGACTTATACAAAATGTGGTTATTTAGGTATGGTGTCCTTCTTCCAGAAGACCATGAACGCAAAGATCCCTTAAGCATGTCAGTTTCCATTCTGCGGCAGTTTGATATCCTTTCCGAAATGTATCAAGTTGGGTATACAAAGTTATATTTCCGGGCAGGACAAGTAAGTCTGTTGGGTTTTCTTAGTTTACCTATGTTTTCTTTCTTGACGAATAATAATTTTGATTGCCATATATCATTTACGCAGAAGCACCTTGTAGCTTATTTAATCATAAATATTACTCCCTCCAGTCCAAAATAATTCATGTTTTAGGCTTGGGCACATTGATTAAGGAATTCATTACTCCTAAAAATTAGGAGTTTTGACTAAAATACCCTCCAAAACGTGTTGTATACATCATAAAATTTGTATATTGAATTAGGATGTGTCAAGGGCAAATTTGGGGAGAAAATTTAAATACCTTCTTAGTTTGTTGAAACATCAATTTTTTTGGACCAACTTTTAGAGGCTAAAACATCAATTATTTTGGACTAGAGGGAGTACAACAACAACAACAACATACCTAGTGAAATCCCACATCGTGGGGTCTGGGAGGGTAGAGTGTACACAGACCTTACCTCCACCTTGGTAGGTAGAGCGGCTGTTTCCGGGAGACCCTCGGCTCAAGAGAAAGCATAATCACAGGCAAAGCAAGCAAAGCAAGAGAGACTTGTAGATTTTCTGAACTAGAGGGAGTACAGGATTAAGCAAATAAAAATTGTAATGTCTCTTAAAGTTTAGTTACATCATGAAGAGAATTTCAGATTTAAAAATCACATTTGACCTCAAATATTTTTGAAATTAGTCCCATGATATTAGTATAACTAGGAATGAAGAAAAATCTGCTAATAATTTTCCTATGACAACTCGACAAGTATGGCTAATTTGGACTTCTAGTGAGGCGCATGTTACTAAAGAATAAATTTCCCGGTGTATCGATTTTCTGAACTTCTATCATGTCAACTTGTAGATTGCTGCGCTGGAGGATGTGAGGAAAAAAGTTCTTCAAGGCACTCTTGATGTACAGAAGTGCTACAGTGGTCATCATGTTCGTCGTCACTTCCATGAGCTCGAAGGAGGAGTGATCATACTCCAATCATGTAAATCGGTCAATTTTTTTCAGTCGATTTTTGCCGTGTCTTTTTGGTAGTCAGCGTTAGTTTTTAAGTCCATTATGTTAGTTGGACCAAAGGTGCTCCACTTTATCAAACTTAAGGGGCTAAAGATGCTCAAGGTTATATTTGAAGGACCAAAATAGATCTACCCCCATAGATAAGGGACACTTTTGGCTAAAACCTCTTAGAATGTTGTTCAACTTCGAAGAGGCTATTAATGAACAAAATTTTTCATGGCCATTTTTCTTTTTATATGATTTTGTTGGTTTTAAAATTATTTAGTCGATGACTTGAAGTTCTTGAGAAACCACTGATTCCATATCCAAGCTCTTTTCTCTCATTTCTTCCTTCCTTTCCTTTTTAGTGGAAATATGTTTGGACTGCTGAAAGTTCCTCAAGTAACTGACGACATGGAATTTTCTAGAACTTTTAATTCAAGGTAATTGTTTATTGTTCTTGGTGATATGATGTCAAAATAATTTTTTGTAGTTGTTCGTGGTGAAATTGCTAGAAGGCAGTATGAGGTTTCTCTGGAGTCAAAACGAAAAGTTGCTAACAAAGAAAATGATGAGCAGCTGGTGGCTGCTGTGCAGATACAATCAGGTAAAGTTTTTTCTATGGCATCTACAATTAAGAAATTCAAATATGGATTAATATGCTTAGCTTTTCTTTTCTTGCAGCTATTCGTTGCTGGTTGGCTCAGAGGCATCTTAATCAACTGCAGAGTTTGAAAAAGTTAAATCAAGACAGAGTAAAACCAGCCAGAAAGACTTCGGAGGTGAGGGTAATCTGTTTGGTAGAGGATCATCAATATCTTTATGTGCAAGCTCTCTTGCGTCAACTTAATGGTCCCTAGCATGAAATAATTTTCTTTATACTAAAAGTTTTTCCATAAGTTCTATTGTAACTTGTCTTCTTTCTTCATTCAGAATTGTAGTATCTGCTTCAGGATTAATATCTTTAAGAATTTGGTGGCCTGTTGCGTGAAGCCAGTTTTAGGTATCTTTTTCCCCCTTTTTTAGATGAGCAAATCCGATTTTAGGTGTTCTGCTTCTTTTCCTATATGAAAAATAAAAAAAAATGTTTCTTAATGTTTTATCCTTCCTCAAGAAGATGAAATACTTAGTCTTGAAATTTCTGAGTGTTTAATTCTTTAAATTAGAAGGTAAAAAAAAAGAGAGAAAAATACGAGTCTTTTTCAATAGATAGGAAGGCCCTTTTTTGGTTTAGACCTTAATCCTATAGCCCAATCTGCAGCACCCCCAAAATTATTAATTAGTAGCCAAAAGGAAAGAAAAATGACACTAGGTGAAGAGTAAATGATGGATCCCAAACCCCTTTTCTAACTGCCTGTGGCTGTCACTGAAAGTGAAGTCTAACAAGATTGATTCTGTAGTAAGCTCAATTTTTTTTAATTATCTCAGCAGGACTTGCCTGCAGAAATTTTACCTTCTGTTGTAGAAGACCTCGAAAGGCGGGTTATGGTGGCTGAGGCAAACCTTGAAGAGAAGGAAAAGGAAAATGCTGCCCTAAAGGAGCAAGTAAATCAATTGGAGTCTCGATGGTCAGATTATGAGGTCAGGATGAGGTCGATGGAGGAGATGTGGCAAAAGCAAATGGCATCATTGCAGGTTAGTAATATCTCCAAATCCATGTGATCATAGAGAAGAGAGTGTAACTCTTCTGTTATATGGTATCCGTACTTTTAGTAATCAAGTGCTCTATTCATGTAGCAGAATTGTTTGTTGTTGCATGTTCTTGACCATTAGAAAAAATAGTTTGGGAAATGAAACTGCACTGTTGAGGTGATAAAATCCGTTTGCTTTAACATGTCTTGACAGATATCTATTATAAAGATTAATGATAGCTTTCCATTAATTCTTCTTATAAAATTTAACTTTAACATCAGCTATATTGTATCTTAGAAGTTACTTGAACCGTATTGATGGCAATATCCGAGGAAGTGACTCTTAGAGGTATTAGGTCCATTGATTTTCTATGCAAAATCAGTCATATGAAGCTCTCCATATAGTTGCGAACCATCTTTCCTGTTTAGTAAAAATGCCTTGAAAAATATTTTGATGTAACGAACGTGCATCTAGTTATTTTGCTTCCTTGGCATTGAGCAAACATATATTCTTGCCCAGCGGAAGAAGCAGTTGTGGGAGCAAAAAAATAAATCTGAGCAGAGATATGTAGAAATAATTTTTATTCAGAAGTTGATATTTAGGCGGTTGATGTTATTTTAATTTGCTTTGGGGAAGTGGAATTTATGCATATATTCTCAATATTCCATATATCGGAACGATAAAATTACTAACGTCTTACACATGAAATGCTTTGCTAAAACAGGCAAGTTTAGCTGCAGCCAAGAAGAGTCTCAGTGTTGGCAATCCTGCTGGAAAACTTGAAGGTTCCCCATCTCCTTGCGGTTATGAATCTGAAGACACAATAACATCTATGGGGACCCGCACTCCTGGGGGCAGCACTCCTATAGAATTTCCTAGCAATGGTAATAGAGAGATTAATGGTGGTTTATGTGTAGTCAATTACCTTAACAGGGAGTTTGAGCTACAGAAACAAAACTTTGATGAAGAAGCCATGGCAATTGCTCAATTGAAGTCAGAACAGTTACGTTCTACTAATCCTGCAGAAGATTTTCGAAGACTCAGACACAGGTTTGAGGAATGGAAGAAAGACTACAAGGCTCGGTTAAAAGAGACAAAGGCGAAGGTACACAAGCTTGGTTATTCAGAATCCGAGAAAACTCGTAGAACTTGGTGGGGAAAGAAGAGCAAACGATAACAACTTAAAATAATTCTTCTTCGTCGTCTTTTGTGTGTGAAAATGTATAGCTTAGTGTAGCGGAATTAGTGGAGACTTGGGAATGTAGTGTGCTCCGAAAAGGATCCACCTCCTTAGATTGTTTTGGTCCTGTTTGTGAATAGCCTGTTGTCGACTATGTTAGTTTCCGAACATTATACATATATGTTGGACTTAGTTTCGACGAAAAGGGACTAGGCAGAGAATGTTTGCAGCAGTTGTGATAGATCAGTTGCAACTGCAGGAAGAATGATTATATAATTTTTTTTTTTACAACTCAATGAGTGTCAAAACATGATTGAACCAATTGTTTCTTCTGTTTAGCTTCATTAAGAGCAGATGTGAGGCTACTACTCGAGCTAAGCGTTGTCATCATGCCAAGGTCCTTGCCTAGGCCAATGAGTTTCAAAAGGCTTCAATTTTTTAAAATTCTGTGTCAATTGTGAAAGAAATAATCCCCTTGATTATTTTCATTAATTGAAAGGCTATATATACAAGTTACATATTTCCATAATAGGAAAATCCTTTTCCTATTCTACTTCTAAATCCTTCTTCTACCATAATTATAACTATACAATATGGTAAGTGTATATTCTAATCTAGGTAACAAATAAACTACAATATATATTCCTTAATATACAAGATTTGTTCCATCGATTTTCGGAATCGTTCCGTGATGGGCTGGCCACCGATTTTCGGAATCTGTTCCGTGATGGGCCGGGCCGTGACTTGTGACTTCTGCACCCCACCGCTTTAGTCCATTGATCTGTTTAACACACCCCCCGGTCATCATAGCGGGCGGTTTTCGAACGCCGAGATCGTCCCTAAAATCTTCAAAGAGAACCGCATTTGGTAGACCCTTTGTAAAGATGTCGCAATTTGATAACGAGACGGGACATGGCATACGCGAACTTGACCCTTTGCAACCTTTTCACGGACAAAGTGAATGTCCATTTCGATATGCTTGGTGCGTTGGTGTTGAACGGGGTTACCCGAAAGGTAGATGGCACTAATGTTATCGCAATATACCAAGGTTGCCTTCGAATGGGACAATGAAGCTCCAAAAGCAAATTACGTAGCCAACATGATTCGGAGACCACATTCGCTACCCCTCGATATTCTCGCCTCGGCACTTGAGCGTGATAGAGTTGCCCGACGTTTTTGCCGACCGGAGACCAAGTTGTTGCCAAGGAACATACAAGAGCCGAAGTCGACCGTGCGGTGTCGGGACAACCACCCCAATCGCATCCGTGTAGGAGACCGGTGTGGATGTAGATGACGGATACAAGTGCAACCCATAGTCTAGTGTCCCCCGAATATACCGAATGATGCGTTTGATTGCATTCATGTGCTCCACTCGGGATCATGCATGAATAAACACACTCGCCGCACCGCATATGTAATATCAGGTCCGGTAAAGGTAAGATATCGGGAGGCCCCCCGCAAGCTGCGATAGCGGGTCGGGTCCTCGTATGGTGCACCCGTCGTGGCACTTAGCTTTGGGTTTGCATCAATCGGCGTGGAAGTGGACTTACAGGATGACATCCCGGCCCTCTCTATGATCTCGGCGAAGATACTTCCGTTGAGACAGAAACAAGCCACACGAATGACGTTTGACGGCAACCCCCAAAAAATAACTCAACGGCCCTAAGTCCTTCATAGCAAATTCGGGCGAGCATGGCCATGATAGCGACGCAAAGCATCGGAGGAGGCGGTCAAGATGATATCATCCACATATAACGAGAATATAGGCCAATGACGAACCACGGCGGTAGATGAATAAAGAATTATCTCGACTGCGTGAGTGAACCCAATAGTCGAAACAAAATCAAAGCAAATCGTGTATACCAGGCACGTGGAGACCGCTTAAGCCCATATAATGACTTCTTCAACAAACAGACATGATGAGGACGGTTAGGATCCCTGAAACCCAACGGCTGATGCATATAGACTGTTTCCCTGAGATCTCCATGTAGGAAAGCATTCTTGACATCCAACTGATGAATCGGCCAAGTCTTTGAAAGAGCCAAGCTAAGTACCGTGCGAATGGTAGCCGGTTTGACCACCGGACTAAACGTCTCACCACAATCAATACCAACCTGGCTGAGTCTTACCATCACCAACAAGTCGCGCCTTATGCCGAGCAAAGGACCCATCTGAATTCTCCTTATGAGCAAAAATCCACATAGACCGATAATATTAATACCATATGGACGGGGCACCAACTCCCACGTCTTATTATCAATAAGAGCATTATATTCATCAGTCATAGCAATTTTCCAATTAGGGTCATTTAAGGCGGACACAGGATTGCGGGGCAAGGGGGATTTAGAGACATCAGAATGTAAATTAAAATGTCTTTTAGGTGTAAAAATACCCCGCTGACTACGAGTGACCGGTCTATGACTCGAGGAAGAATTACCGGAATTTTGGGAATTTTCTGGGCTCGGGACGGATCGGCCGGAAGCAAGCGGTGGGGCTCCGCCGGCCCAAATCGGAAATGGCCGGACTCGGCACGGACCGGTTCCGGGCGGGCTGGACCGGCCCGATTCTTTGGAACATTCCGGTGGTGGAAGAGCTGGGTGTGGCGGTAATGTTGGGCCGGCGGGCGGTGGGCCCGCCGGAGGATTTTGGGTACGGAGATGTCCGAAAAATTCCGAATAATATACGGGGATATTTGGTCATCCAAAAAATTATACGACTTAGGTTCGGGAGTATGAACTTTCGTAAATGGGAATTGAGTTTCATCAAAAATGACATGGCGATTGATTATGATTTTCTTGGAGGATAAATCAAAACACTTATAACCACGATGATTCGACGGATAACCCAAAAACACACACGGGGTAGACCGAGCACGAAGTTTGTTAATTGTGGTGGATGGAAATAACGGATAACACAAGCACCCAAAAATCCGAAGGTGAGAATAAGAAGGGTTCTTATTATATAGGATTTTGAGGGGGGAAGAATATGTCAGACCTTTAGACGGAATTATGTTAAGAAGGTATGTGGCCATTTGTAGAGCATGATGCCAAAAATATGGAGGTATGGAGGCATGTATAAGGAGAGTTCGGACAATGTTATTTATGGAACGAATTTTGCGTTCGGCTTTCCCATTTTGTGAAGATGTATGAGGACATGAAAAACGAAAATTTATCCCATGAGTAGCACAAAACTCTCGAAACTCCCTATTGTCATATTCTTTCCCATTATCACATTGAATATTTTTTATTTCTCTTTCGAATTGAGTACGAATGAACGCTCTAAATTTTATGAAGACGGAAAACACTTGTGATTTATTCGCAATTGGAAACGTCCACAAAAATCTAGAATAATCATCTAAAAAGAGAACATAATAACGATGGCCCATTGAACTCAGAACAGGAGATGTCCATAAGTCGCTATGAATAATGTCAAATGGCATAGAAGTATGAGAATTGGAGTCTACAAATGGTAGCTTAATAATTTTTCCTAATGAACAAGATCGACAAATTGGAGTACGATTTGTACCCTTACAAGAAATAAAGCTATTTTTATCTAAAGTGATAAAATAGAAGATCCGGATGACCCGAGACGAGCATGCCACATGGAAGGAGAGATGGTACTGCAAAAGGCGATGGCAAGGTGGACTCGATGGACTGAAACCGGGCATGATAGGATACAGATCCCCCTACTATCACACCTCATGAGATGACTCCCCGTCTTGAAATCCTTCACAGAGAAACCGAAAGGATCAAATTCAACGAGAAACGAGTAATTGTCATTTGTGAATTTTTTCGGACGGACACTAAATTTTTAATCAATTTAGGAGCATGTAAAGTATTTTTCAAGAGGAGTGGTGGATTAGGAGGAGACAATGTTTTTCGACCATACCCAAGAATTGGAATAGAAGCGCCATTACCAACAATTATCCCCGAGGGGTGCTCAAATTGGAATAAGATGAGAGAGTACCGATTCGGAAGTCATGTGAGTAGTGGCCGGTGTCCATGTACCAATTTGGGTCCGGTTGAGTCAACCCCAACGTGTGCATCGCGGCCTCGATATCGGTCCCGAGTGGGGCCTGCCGCATGATGGGCTTGTGGAGGACGGGGCCCAAGGACTCTCGGCCGTGCCGGAACCGGGTTGTTACCGCCGTGGGGGCCGTTCTTTGGGCCACCGGCCGATGGCCGCCAATGTTGGGTATTGGGCTCCGCCGGACCGCCGCGACCACCGGCCGCCGGCGCAACCGCTTTTGGAGGGTGCGGGTGCCACCGCCACCGGCCCCACCGCCGGGCCCACGGTGGTGGTGGCCCACCGTACCCCGAATGGGACCCACCGCCTGTTTGTTGCTCACCGGAACCGCCACCGAACCACCTCGTTTGCCCCCGCGGTTTTTGTTATTTTTGCGATTATTCTTGCCGCCACCATTATTATGGTTTTGGCCCGAATTATTAACAAAACCCGAAGAACTAGGAGAGGATGCCACCATGACAACTGGGCTTGCTCCGGTAGCCGCCTTTTTAGCCAAACCGGCTTCTTCCAACGTCAGCATGGAGCGAGCTTGATGAAAGTCGGGAAGAGGGTTGCTTTGGCGAAGGAGAGTTCCAACACCATTATAGGCCTCCGAAAGCCCGGCAACCAACTGTAGAACTAGACGATTATTTGTCACTGGTGCGCCAACATTACGGAGAGGGGGGGGGGGGGGGTTCTCGGCCAAAGAGGCAAAAGTTTGAGAGAAGAAAACTTTTGGTTAGACCTAGTCTCTTGATACCATGAAAGAAATAATCCCCTTGATTATTTTCATTAATTGAAAGGCTATATATACAAGTTACATATTTCCATAATAGGAAAATCCTTTTCCTATTCTACTTCTAAATCCTTCTTCTACCATAATTATAACTATACAATATGGTAAGTGTATATCCTAATCTAGGTAACAAATAAACTACAATATATATTCCTTAATATACAAGATTTGTTCCACTGATTTTCGGAACTGTTCCCGTGATGGGCTGGCCACTGATTTTCGGAACTGTTCCCGTGATGGGCTGGGCTGTGACTTGCTGCTCAGCCCACTGCTTTAGTCCATTGATCTGTTTAACAAATTGAAATAATGCCACATAGAAAAGTAACTCTTACAATAGTCTACAAACATCTTTATCATTAGGAACAGAAGAAAAAAAACTGTTTCATTGCAAAATCACCACTAAAAAACGAACTACATTTTATTACAAGACAGATTGTTCAAAATATTTATGATTCCTCTTGTTTACATTCAACTTCCAGGAAGGAGAAATATATATATTATAATTTATAACCAAAGAAATATCGACACGTACATATAATGTATAATTAAAACATTTTTTTGTGCGTGTGAATGTATATAGTTGAATTCATTTGACATAAGGGAAATTTCTACTGTAACGGTAAAAGGCAGTTCAAGATTTATTTTAGGTAGCAAGTTCGAATTTCAGGTGTGTCAGTCTTGCATTATTATAAGGTAACATACCTTGTGTTATTTTGACTTCCCTTGTCAGAATATTAGACCCTTTTCAAATCTCATTATGTGATATTCTTGCATTATTTTGACTTTGACTTGTCGGAATTTCACTCTCAAATTTTAGGCGACATTCTTGCGTTATTTTAACTTCCCTTGTCAGAATTTTCTGTTAGAATTTAAGGTGTGAATGAGAAACGAGAAAAGGTTCATTTTGAAATGCACCCAAAAGATACCTTTTGGATTACACCTCTCCATCTCACCCTTTCATTCTCTATAAATTTAGAGGCCTTGCCTCAAATTTTACATACTGAAAATACTGAAATTTCTCCCCTCTTATCTACATTTATTTTCAAGACAAAAATATAGTAGAGTTGTGTGAATTGCTCTGTTTGTTGAGTTCGCCGAAATTTTGTAATTTGAATTGACGCTATTGCAGAATAGTTATCCTGTTCTATCCTGAGAGGAATTAATTCGTAACCAGTTTGGGCAACAGTGAGAGGATTAAATTCCTTAAGGACAAATGAAACTTGTGGACTCGGAATTAAATTTGTTTGTTTATATTTATTTATCTAACGTTTCTGTTTTTTGAATTTTTTGTTTATGATCACAAGACAACAACATTTCCAATGCGCTTATAAAATCTCAAGTGTGACATTCTCGCGTTATTTTAACTTCCCTTATCAGAATTAATTCCTAACTCCGTCAGGTGTGAGATTCTTACATTATTTTAAACTTCTCTTGTCTGAATTTCCAACTCTCCTTAAATCTCAGGTGTGACGTTCTTGCATTATTTCAACTTTCTTGTCGGAACTCCTAACTCCGCCATTGACCTCGATAATTACAAGCCCTCTCATGCATGTAGTGGCGGATCCAGGATTTTCATTGAGGGGGTCAAAAAAAATAACAAAAGCTAAACATAAAAAATATTGTTGTCCTTAAGGGTCAAACCTAGGATGTCAGAGATAAATTTGAACACCCTGGACCACTTGAGCTAATATTTTGCATTGGTTCAGGGTGTTCAGAAGTTAATATATTTACATAAACACATAAAATATACCCTAAATATATAGTGTAATTTTTTACCGAGGGTGTTCGTCACCAACACCTAAATCCTCCCCTGCATGCATGGGCAACTTTTCATGATGAGGACCCTTTTAGTTTTGAGGATTACTTTCCTTTAATGATTGAGACATTAGGGGTTGAAAGGTTCATGGATGAACAATGCCATGGGTTTTGGTTGCTAATGGATGTAAGTATAGGGCTCATTACATTTGAAAGCTTGAAGAGGAACACAATCTTGATGGGATTGCATGAATTGAGAGATGATGAACTTGTTTGCATGTTGGCTGAAGGAGATTTAGATGGAAATGAAGCTCTTAACCAGATGGAGTTTTGTACACTCATGTTTAAATTGATTCCTGGATTATATTTGGATTGAATACGAGTTATCTTGCTTTTCCTTTTATTTCAGGTGGTGTATATTAAATAAAAAAGTCTATTGGAATTGAATCATTTATCATAATAATGATATAAGAAATTCAACTAAAAATTCAAGAATTCTATCTCTATCTGCTTTGATATCATGTTTAAGTGTGTAATTATCTTATCTAAGTTTAAGTTATTATAAAGAACACATTTTATTTATTTAATTATGTTTGAAATATGCCTCCTTATGTGTGATAACTTGATACTTTTCATAGACTAAACATATGAAAACTCTTTTACTTAATAATGAGTAAAACACGAACCTCAATTCATGACATAGTAAAATAATATCTTCAGAATGCAATGGGAGTCGTCTATATGACAGACATCTAGGATCCACCAATAGTGTTGTGAAAAAAGTCAAAAACAAAACAAAAAAACTGTGCGGTGAACGTGGATCGAAAACGTGACCTTAAGGTCTTCAGTCTGACGAAATACCAACTGAGCAATCCCCACGATATGTGCAAGGTATTTATTACTTCTAATTAAGTCTTTATAATAATTAACCTCAAAGTGAAAATCAGCACTAAGTTGTACTTGCCATGTTTGGGTTTGAAGAGATTAAGGATAGAATTATTCACTTTTTTTAAAAAAAATTACTCTTCGGGGTGGAGTAGAAGAAGGGATTCTCAAACGCGGAAAAGTATCTAATGAATTGAACGAGTGTTTGGTCATAAAAATTTCAAATATAACTTGAATTTGAAAAACAATCAAAACCTTCTTTTTTTTACAACCAAAACATTGATGAAATAGTAAATTTCAATAACAAAATATTATTTGCAAAAAACTATAGCCAAATACTTGACTCCAATTTTTTTTTTCTTTTTAAAAAGTGATTTTTTTTTTTATTTCTATGGCCAAACACCTACTAAATCTCCATACTAATTTGGTGAAAAGTAGCTCTTAAAATGTTAGATCAAATTTGTGTTAGTTTGAATCTCGTGAAACGAAAAGTATAGCATAAATTTTGATCAAAGGATTAGTTTAATATTTTTCAATTTAAGAAAATAATAAGACGAGGATTATATTGTACTCTGAGGGACCTCGTGCACAAATGGGCCTCCCCGTTGCAGATCGTGGAACCAATGTGGTTGAAAATTTGTCCAAGAAATGCAACGAACAGTTCGATCACCGGGCTTTTCTGGTAATAATAATATCTTAACTGTTTATCTTTAATATATATATATATATATATACACCCTAAGTAGTTTCGGATTGAGACCTCGTTATAATTGAGGCCCATTTTACGTAGTTGAATTAGAAAAATAGAATGTAAAGTTTTCTCTCGCATTTGTAATTGAGACCCATAGTCATTGTCATACTACTTTAAATTTCTTGTCTACGATTGTCAGCTTTTGTTACCATCCTGCCTTAAATTTCTTGTACCGGTGTGACGGCTTTGCTTGTGTAGTAGGGTCTTTCGAAAACAACGTCAATCAAGATAGAGGTAAGGTGGTCGTACACTCTATCCTCCCACGTTGTTGATTTTACTGGGTATGTTGTTGTTGTAATTGAGACCCATCTTAATCGAACCTTGTTTTGGGTTTCTTTTTTTGTGTGATAGAAATCATAATTTTCGTTCCTCGTCTAGCATCTTACACATCACTGTAGTTTTGCTTATCAACTTTATCTTAAATCCTGTTGTGTTTGTAGAGATTTGTATGTTTATTGAAATGCAACAGTTCAAATGGAGTAGAATGGATACAAGGGATTTATATAGTCACCCCAAGTAGTTTAGGATTGAGACCCAGTTTACGTAGTTGAAAATTGAAGTGGGTTTGTATTGAAAAAGAAAATGGAATTTTCGATCGCATTTTTCACTGGTATTCTTTTAGTTGAAAGCTGTTTTGGCCTAATTTTGATTTCTTTGTTTGTATTAGCAATCATGAGTTTTATACCTCATCTACAGTAGCTTACAGATCACTGGTTTTTGTCGAGATTTTTATGTTTATTGAAATGTGATGGTTCAAATTGAGCAGAATGGATACAGAGGATATATATAGTCGTAGTTTCAGATTAAGACCTATTTTACCTAGTTGATATGGGTTTGTATAGAAAAAGAAAATTGAGGCTTCTATCGTATTTCTCATTGGTACTTGCTTTAATCGAACTCTGTTTTGGCCTAATTTGGGTTTGTATGTTTGTATTAGTAATCATAATTTTTATACCTCATCTACAGTAGCTTATGAATCTCTGTGGTTTTGGGATTGAGACCTTGTTCTAATTGTTGCCGCAAATATATCTTTAATACTCTGGTGTTTGTCAATATTTGTATGTTTATTGAAACACGATAGTCCAAACGGAGTAGAATGGATACAGGGGATTTATATAGTCACCCCAAGTAGTTTCGGATTGAGACCCATTTTGCGTAGTTGAAATGAGTTTGTATAGAAAAAGAGAATGGAAATGTTCTCTCGCATTTCTCATTGGTACTCGCTGTAATCGAGTGGATGTTTTGGCCTAATTTGGGGGGTTTTGTGTGTGTGTTAGCAATCCTGATTTTGCATCCCTCATCTGTAGTAGCTTAGGAACTACTGGTGGTTTTGGGATTGAGACCTTGTGGTAATTGTTGTTGAGATGTATCTTTGTAGTGGTGGATGTTATGGGTTTCATCTGTTTGAAATGGGTTTGTATAGAAAAAGAGAACGGAAATTTATCTTGCATTTCTCATTGGCACTTGTTTTAACCAGGGCTGTTTTGGCCTAATTTGAGTTTCTTTGTTTGTGTTAGAATCATGATTTTGCATCCCTTAGCTTACGAATCACTGTGGTTTTGGGATTGAGACCCATTTTACGTAGTTGAAATATGTTTGTATAGAAAAAGAAAATGGAATTTTCTATTGCATTTCTCATGGGTACTCGTTTTAATTGAAATCTGTTTTGGCCTAATTTGTTTTTTTGTTGTTAATTTGGGTTTCTTTGTTTGTGTTAGCAATCATGATTTTGCATACCTCATCTATAGTAGCTTATGAATTACTGTGGTTTTGGGATTGAGACCTTGTTGTAATTGTTGTTGAAATGTATCTTTGTAATGGTGGATGTTATGGTTTTAACTTGGTTGAAATGAGTTTGTATAGACCATAGAATAAGAGAATGGAAATGCTCTCTCACATTTCTCATTGGTATTTGCTTTAATCTAAGGCATTTTGGCCTTTTGGGTTTCTTTATTTGTGTTAGCAATGATTATTTTGCTTTCCTCCTTTATCAGTAGCTTAGGAGTCACTATGGTTTTGGGATTGAGACGTTGTTGTAATTGTTGTTGAGATGTATCTTTAATGGTGTATGTTATGGGTTTCATGAAGTTGAAATAGGTTTGGATAGAAAAAGTGAGTGGAAACGTTCTCTCGCATTTCTCATTGGTACTCGTTTTAGTCAAGCACTGGACTGGCCCAATTCTCTGTTTGTCTTAGCAATCATGATTTTGCATCCCTCATCTGTTAGTAGCTTACGAGTCACTGTGGTTTTGGTTATCAGCTTTTTGGTCCGGGGAAGAGTCATGAGGTTTATGTTCGGACCACCTTCTCTTATTTGATTTTCACCAATGGTACTCACTGCTCATTCTTAATATTCTTACAATTGTTCCTTCGCCATAAATATGAAGACAAGAAAATTTATTTAGCATTGACGTGAAATAGGCTTGAATAGAATGAAATGAGTATATAAGATTTATATAGTTAATGCAAAACTAGTTTGGGATTAGTGCATAGTTGTTTGATTGATTTGTATGTTTATTGAAATGCGACAGTTCAAATAGAGCGGCATGGATACATAAACTATGTACAGTCAACCCAAGTAGTTGGGGATTGAGACCTTGTTGTAATTGTTGTGGCAAACGCATCTTTAATGGTGGGTGTTATGGGTTTCACGTGGTTGAAATGGGTTCGTATAGAATAAGAGAAAGAAAATGTAGACCACCTTCTGTATTGTTTTTTCTCCATAAATAAAGAAAAGAAAAATTGTTTAGTATTGGAGTGAAATAAGCTTGAATAAAACGGAATGAGTATATAAGATTTGTAATGTTACAAAACTAGTTTGGGATTGGTGTGTAATTGTTTTATTGATTTGTTCTTTTGCATTACTTCTCTTTTTCTGTTACCTTGTAACTTAATGTGACCATAGAAATTGAAACTGCTAGAATGGTCTGTAAGGGCTTTTGACATTTTAATTATGTGGTTATGGTTGTTATGTTTACCTGATGTTGATATTTTCAGGATCAAATTGAGGCCCCTATGTGGGTGGACCTTACCTCAGAATGTAAGTCTGCCTATAAAGACATGTGAGTGTGTCTGTATGGATTGTTTGGGTTTCTCAACTTTATGCTGGTTTCTTGAGAAATTAGTTTATCAATCCAGCATTTTCATCTTTTTGTTGCAGGGACGATGAATGGTTCCACATATGCCATCCGTAAGCATCTTGTTTTTTTTTTTTCTGCTGACTTGTGTAGAATCACTATATTAATGTGCTAGAGAAAATGACAAAAATAGTCCCTTATGTTTGAGGGTAGGTTCAAAATAGTCCCTCAAGTATGCAGTTTGCCTTTTTGGTCCTTTAAGTTATCCAAAAGTTACTAATTTCAGTCTACGTCAAATATTTACCAAACGTTGTATGTTAGATTTGAAGGGAACTATGAAAAAATGGAAATTAGCGGGAATTCACATTTAGAAGTACAATTTTTGTTTCTCTATTTTAAATTTATTTCTAGAGTCGGGTGGAACTTTTATGTTATCTTTTTTAATATATGTTTAGTGTCTAGTGTATTTTTTTGTGTTGCATATTTTTGGATTTGATGAAACTTTTTTGGTGTTTATAATTAAATATTTTTATCCATTGTTTCCGTCAAATCTAATAGACAGAGTTTAATAAATATTTGATGGAGACTAAAGTGTTAACTTTTAGCAAACTAAAATGACCAAAATAGTTAAGTGCATACTTAAGAGACTATTTTGAACCTACCCTCAAACATAAGGGACCATTTTTGTCGTTTTCTTTAATGTGGTATTTCTCCTTATCAGAAAAAAAATCAGGTTTCACCAGGCTTCTTCTCGAGAGTTGAAGTCTGCATTTTCTCGCTCTGGAGAGAGTTCCATAAACCTGGAGCATGCCATGCAGGGATCGTGTTCTCCTAAGCTTCCGCATTCAGTTTCAAGATCAAGAGGCAAAGATTTCCGAAGCAGACAATGGAGTCAAGGAGATCAGAGGCTTACCTTGGATAAGAAACATCCAGTTAAGCACTTAAATAAGTTATACTAGGATACTTCTTGTCAAAGGCCAGCTGTCATTTCTGGGGATAAAAATATTAGCTTGAAGTCTTTGGCTGTCTATAGTGACAAAACCCGTTCAATAAGCAGCAGCATTACATCAGAGAATGGTGAAAGGTGTTACAAGCAAGAGTTGTGCGTTAGCGATTCTTCAAGTACCGTTACATCTGAAGGTTGCGTACAGAAGTCTTTTGAAGTGTCTGGTCCAGTACTTGGTCAAACTACTACTGGGCTATTGTCAACTCTAAGAGTAAGTCTGAGGAAAAGCTGTGTTACAAGACAAGCATCAAGGATAGAGGTAAATGTTTGTAGGCAATCAGAAGGTCGGAAATCTTCCTCAAGTAAATCGAGTGTAGGGTCATCTTCAATCCCGACTGAGAGAGAAAATAAAGAGAAAACCCCAGACAGCAGAAATGTAACTCCAATCGTAGAAGCGAAACAAGCAAATATGTCCAAGGTTCCTGTTCAAGCTCGTAATAGAACTTCTATCCCTAAAATGGTTACCGGAAGATCTATTTCTTTATCTGTTCCCAATGGAAGTAATAAAGCAAATGTGAGATTCCTCCTTTTTCCTTTTCGTCATTTGGCAAGTTTAAGATTTTAGAAGATTATGTTTTGGCCAGGCATAGAACTGATTTAATATGTCTTTTGCCTTCTATATTTACTACAAAGTTTGGAGATTGAGAAGGGTTTCTGTAATTCTTGACTATTTCTAAGTAATTAAGCATTGTAGCCGAAGAAGAATGTTTAAAAATTGACTTCCTTCTGTTTGGTGGGAGGGGTGCATTCCTAATGTTTCTTGCCGCATTTAACCATTGATAAACTGATTGGTTTATCCAAATTGTGTGTGATGTTATAGGTCCATCCGAATAATGTACAAAGAAAAGCTTTGGTTCGTCAAAGAGCAAATCAACGTGTATCCTCAAGCCTAGTGAAAGAATTGGAAGTAGCCAGTGTAAAAGGGTTGTGAGCAGCGGTAAGGAGAATGCTGTTGTGAGAATGGGTATGAGCCAGAAGTCAATTGTCAAAGGCAACCAGGGGTGCAGTATGAGAATAAAAAAAGCTGCCAGAGCACAAAGTCGAATGGTCTTACGGTAACCTTTGTACTCTTAGCCACTTATATTTGCTCAATAGTTTTCCTTTTTGGCTGGTATAAAAGAAAAAAACAAAAATCTCAATAGTTCAAATTAGTAATTGCAAATTGTGTGGTGGAGCTAAGTCTGAATCTATATTGCAGAATTTAGCTATTGTATTCATCATACTTAAGTAGCTTCTGGCCTAATTTGATGTTAGAGTGCAAGAGTCCTAAATAACTTATAAGCATATAGTCCCTCAATCCTAATTTATATGAAGGTGTTTGACTAGACTCAAAGTTTAACAAAGAAAGATATTTGGAACTTGTGGTCTAAAACATGCCATATACATTTTTATGGCTATACAATCATGTTATTAAGGATAAAATGGAAGTTTAAAGTTAAATTGTTTCTAAATATAGAAAGATGTCATTCTTTTCGGGAGAGACTTTAAAGGAAAGTGTTTCACATAAAATGAGACAAGAGGGAGTATCACTTTTTACCTTTTTAGGGGCTTTTGACTAGAAAGCTGAAAGGTAGTCCGAGAAAATGTTAGATTAAGAGCCTGTTTGGATTAGCTGAACAAAATCAGCTTTTAAGCATCAAGTGTTTAAAAGCAATTTTTAAGTATTGGAACTGGTTTTATGAATTAATACTTGTGTGATTGGATAGAAGTGCTGAAACTGAAAATAAGCAATGATGTGTTTGGTAAGAAAGTGTTGATAAGCACCTTTTTCTGTTAAAATTACTCGAATATCCTTTAATCTATAATCTATTAACATTGAATATGCTGTTTTGGATAATTTCTACAAACGTTAGACAATTTGTGTGTTTATACAATTATTTTTAAATTGCTCTATTTAGTGCTAAATATTAGTTTGAATTTCTCAAAATATTGTGTTTGTTTCTTTACTGGACAAACAAGTTTGATGTTTGTTTGTTAAAAGAAAAGACTCTAAAATTGAAACAGAAAAGATGACCAGAAAAATAACAAGAAAATTATTTGTGACTGTCAGATAAAAAGATTAATTGCTAGAGAGGACCAAATTATTTGTGACTCACAGAAAAGATGACCATCGAAATTCTTTTGGTGTCTTTGCCTGCTCATGTTTTGCCATGGACATAAGGTACATCCTTTTCGTTATTCACTATGTTTTTCCTCCTGGCTTTTTAATCATCTGCCTTATTGGACATGCTAATATATTCTGGATATGTTTCATTCCTTTATCAATCATTCCCACTAACTCTTTTTAATTACTTTCTTTTTGTGATTTAACACTCTTTCTTGAACTAATTTAACCATAATGTATATTTAATGTCTTTCTTTTTTAGTCCTCTCTAGCAATTTGCGACTGTCAGATAATCGTTACATCTATAGTCATCTAAAGAAGCAAGTTTAGTGAAAGGAATAACTTCCTTTACATTTTTTAATGAATGCAGGTGAACCTAGATAACAGAAGGAAAGTCACGAATCGTGCAAATGTAAAGAAGAAGGCCTTCTACTGATAAAAGAGTGAACCCGTATGTAAATAGTACACGCTCTACCTCTTCCATTCTCTGCTAACTGCAATGAAAATGGGTAAATGATATGTAGATGGTCTAATACTGTCAAATTGATTTTCATTGTGAGGTTCATCTTTTTGCTATGCTGCAATATTTCAAGTGCTCGGGGACACATTTTACTGTCCGGTACGTAGCAATATTGAGAGAGGCATAAATTGGCCTGATATTACCGAGTTTTGAAGCTGAAAACAACAGATATTGGTTATCACAAAAACATATAGGCTAAATATCAATGATTTACTGATTATATCTCGATTTGCCACGTGATAAGAAGAAAATGAAACAATGAAGTAGATAGAAGAAAAGTTCTTGGAATTGAAGGAGATCGAATAATAAACTTGAGCTTCTATAGCAACTTCTCCCTTCTGTTCTTCCTGTACTTGTATAGGTTACATTCTTGTGAGATATAAAAGTGACCTATTATTTTCTTTTGCGGAAATATACGAAGGTGTTCTATATTTATGGGTTCTTCAGAATTTAGCAACTATGATGTTTAGCATGGTCTTAGGGGCCTTTTTTCTTCTTCCAGTCATATCCATGGCTATATATTAATGAACAAGGTTAAATGGAGAAGGCTATGCACGAACACATGTCATACATCTATTGATTCGGTGTACACACCCGATGCGAGTAAGTTCCGTTACCTTTTCACTTGGTATTATGGTATGAGTGCGGGGTCTTGGTTCTGTTAGAGGTCAAAGTTTCAATCAACATTAATGAAGTTGACATCAGGGTTCAAATTCTAGCAGAGACAATAATAGGTGGTTTCTTTCCATTAATGTAACTCTTGATGGGAGGAAAGAGTTAAGATAGTTAAGTTGAGTGTAAGCTTGATCTGAGACTACCGTTAAATAGAGTAGAATAAGACACCCTTGCTTTAAAGGGTTTACTACTATACAAGGAGTACAATACACAATCAATCAACAAATGACTTAACATTCATTTCAAACCAAACTAGTCGAGTCGGCTATATGAATTCTCTATGTTCAGTTTGTTACATTAGGAATAGAGGAGAAAAAGAATGTCTAGAATAGAACTCGGAAAGTTATTCCTATGTTCAACTTTTTTCTGCACTTAGAAACTAAAAAATCACAAGGTTCATTCCGCGTTGTGTTTGGATATTCCTCATTCTACACTTGCATATAATGAATCGGGACAATAAACTTCAAATAACCTTACTTGGTAACCATATACCGTGAAAGCCCTCTCTTGTAGCGAAACCATATCTAAGATTTTAAATCAGTGGATGCAAGAATACAATGGCATGAACTACATATATTAATTATGTATCACAAAGGAGTAGAGGAGCGGACTCATTATCCCCGGGGAGGTAAAGAGGTGAATTCATTAGCCATCGAATTACTGAGACATGTACCATTGGTCCTTGGGGATTGAGCCAAAATCAGTGGTGCGCCCCCCACCATTGGCGGGTAGTAGGAATAGGAAGGATGGACCATATCAATGTGTCAACAATATACAGAAAACAAAAAAATTGCTTCAGTATAAAATAAATATTGGACGAGACAAAGGAAAAAAGTTAAAGAAAGTGTTCTAATTCTGTTATAACAGAAATTATCAATGTCCTTTAGTTTTTCTCTGTAACTACAAACAACAAAATTTACAATTCCAGGCCAAAGAATATTATTTATCATCAACTCATCTAAGTTTCTGAAGAAGCAGACTGCTCCACAATAAATTCACGAGCTCCTTACACTCAGACTCTCACTCCACACACTTGCTGACTTAGGAGTGCAAGGGGTTCTTCCGAACCACGATCAGCGAAAAATTACATTCTACTATGAAAAAGGGTAAAAGAGATGTCCCTAACGTATTGAAAATGATTTACATAATAGGTATCTTTACATTTTAGTCTCCATTTATTTTTCAATTTCTAAACAACTATCGTTTGTGAATGTAGGTTGTGTCGGGGATATACTGTGGCTAGTAAGTCATAGTAGAACATCTTTCACAATCCCTGGAGAGATGGTTCACCGAGGCCCTAGACGAGGGAGATATTGGCTTTGTTGGCGAAAGTTAAGCTTAACGGTTGGATCGAGTAGCAGGTCTCAGTTAATTGAGAAGACGGAAACTACAGCTTGACTACAAGGAAGGAAAGAGGCAAATAATTGTCCTCCTTCCGCTTATTGATCCCAATTGCCCTTGACGTTAATTTTTGGAGTTAAAAATGCCCCTTCAGAACTTCCAACATTAACTTCAGACAGAAAGTTTGGGATTCAAAGTGTGCCTTCATGAGGCAGGAAATTTTTCAAAATGTGTCTTTTATGTTACTTGGTAGCCAAGTGATCAATCCTGCACCCCAATCATTGATGAGTTATCTCTGTAAATATTAAATACTTATACAAATAAAAATGTGGAAGAGATTAAAAAAAATAGACAGGATCGTTTGTCTGCTTAGCTAGTCAAGCATGGGTTAATTCATAGATGTTTGGGCATCAACGTGTAATGTTACCCCTGAAACTTGTTTTTCTTACTCCTACCTAGAAGTTATTTTCTTAATTTTTAAAGAGCATGTTTTCCTAAAAAAAAATATTTTCTAAAACATTTTGATCAGCGTTAACGTCTGAACATGAAAAAGTTGGACTAAACACACCCTATACCATTTGTCTAAGTTATCAAATCAGATTCACTATACCTATTACTAATTGTTATAGGTCGTGTTACTCTAATGTAGGGGTGGAGTTAACGCTTCGATTACAGGTTCAGTCGAACTCACTTGCTTTGATTCAACTTTGTATTTATAATAAAAAGTTCATTGAATATGTACGAAGTATTAATTTAGAACTCAACAATTTTAAAAGATTAGAATCTTGAGTTCATAAGCTTCAAATTCTGATTTCGCCTCTGCTGTGAATTCTGATGATTGTAAAATGTAAACAATTATATACTAACAGTATGCATAAGTTAAAATTGGTTGGAAAGTCTTTAGGTGATGTGTTCAAGTACCTAACGGCTCTATTTCTGAAGAGCTTGAAATATTAAATATGTTTTTTTGAAAGTGATATATATATTTTGATGTAATATTAATCTTGTACTATCTAGTAACGTAGATAGCTTTTCATATTAATTGATTTGCAAACCAACAAAAAAAAGGAAACTGCTTCGAACTTGTGTTTTTCAAACTTATTCGTGAATATGACCCAACCTCTGCACCTTCCTTCAAATCCTTTCACCCTCTTTTTCCAATTTTACCCCTTTTAACTTTTATTTTCCTCATTTTATTTTAAATTTAATTATTTTTTATGTACTAACTAAATAATTAATAAAAGTACATAAAATCAGCTATAAAGCTCTTGGAAATAAACCTGGATAGATAATCGAGAAAACAAATTAGTAAGTACGTACAGAATAAGCATTTCTGGAACAAAGGTGATTAGCAAAAATGTGTTTGAATGCTTTTGAGCTTCTACTTCCTCGATAAATGTCTTGGTAGAAGATATGATTTCTTGGAACTGAAAATATAAAGGTCTTTAACTATCTCAAAAAAAATTCTTATCGTCCATCCAAATAATGTGTCTTAGTTGCGGCTAATTACTCTTCCACCTATGTCTCTTTCCCTATAGAAAAACAACACTAATAATTATCTCGTTCTACAAACTAACCAAATGAATTACTAATAAAAATAATCGGAAAAAAAGATCATTCATTACTAAAAGCACGAATTTTCAATAGAAATCCATTGAGAATTGACTCGTCAGAAATCTTATATTTCCTATAGAAACATCCGTAAAAAATTCACGTTTTTAAGTAATGACTACCATGTTTCAACCCGTTAAACTATACAGTTAACTCCTTTATATAGTTGTACATATAACTTAAAACCAATGTGCTTTTCTATTTTTTCAGATCCATTAATAGATAATATAGTGGAGTACTACAAACTACTAAGGGTCATTTTAGGAAATTCATTCAATTTGTCTTCTTACCCATACATCTCTAACAAATAATACTCCAAAAAACTACAATTATTTGTATCTTTTTCTTGACACATTGTTACATACCCCACTCCTTCCAAAAACTCTGCATATATTCTCTTCTCTTCTCCAATTCTTTCACCCTTCTCTTCAAATCCGCGAATTTCCCACGGACGTTCCTGAAATCTCCAAAGAAAATAATTTTCTACGAGCACGTTTCTGAGGTATATCATAAAAAATTCGTGAAAATACACGTGTTTTAAGTAGTGACACCCTCTAGACACAACATAATAATACGCGGCCTTTTCCACCAAGGTTGCTATATTCCCGTTTGCCTTTTCGGCAACTTTATGAAGCAGTGTTTTTAGTAGTGACACCCTCCAGACACGATAAAAATGGCCAATCATCACGAACGTACATACAGTGTCAGTACTGATGACGATGAAGAAGAAGAAGATGATGAAGAAATCGAAGAAGAATTAGAAGACGAAAACGAGTACTCCCATGAATGTAACAAAATTCATGAACCATGTAGTGGTGGTCATGGAAGAAATGATAAAGTTGGATTATCAAATATCATAGGATTATTTTTCTCAAGAAATAAATTCATAGACCCTAAAGCCCAATGGGTTCAAGAATGGAATAGAGTTTTCTTGCTAGTATGTGCAATAGGGCTTTTTGTGGATCCACTTTTTTTCTATGCAATTTCTATAAGTGAGAGTTGCATGTGCCTCTTCGTCGACGGGTGGTTCGCCGTCACCGTGACGGTTCTCCGGTGCATGGCCGATGGGTTACATGTGTGGAACATGTGGTTGCAATTCAAGATGATGATAAATAGAAGAAGAAGTATGCCATACTTGAAGGCTAACAAGGGTTTCTTCTTTGATCTCTTTGTCATACTACCTTTACCCCAGGTGAGTTCTCTTACTAATTTATGGTGACGGATTCAGAATTTAAAATCAGTGAGTTTAGAACAAGTTTTATTTTATCTTATATATATATGTGTGTTTTGTAATTCTGCTTTGGTATATATTTCATCCGTCGACATCCTAATTTACGTGACCTTATTTCCTTTTTGATGTTTTAAAAAAGAATGACACATTTGAAAATAACTTAATTATAATTTTTCATTTTTATCCTTGCCAACACGATAAGCTTTTCTTGTATATGTACATGATCATATTTCCTTTTTAGTATGTTTGGTTCCAAAAAGAGTGCACCGATCGTTTATGAATTTGGAAACAGTTTAGCTTAAGTTTTTCACTTTACACTTCCAGATAAGCTTATATTTTGTGTGTATATGTTTGTAGTTTAAGTAGAAAATAATAAGTTTAGCTGAAGTGACATAATCCACCTGGCCTAGATCCGTCTCTATATACGACTCTTTTACTTCCAAAGAATCATATGTTATGTCATGTTTAATATTATAAATTATAAAAGTCTTTTATTCTTTTTTAAATATCGTATCTAGTTAAATAGATTCATATAAATTAGGTTCATATAAATTGACTCGAGTAAAAAATAATAAGTTCAGTTAAACTGCCAGAATCCGCCTTAGGTCGTCTCTGTATAAGACTCATGCACTCCCAAATTAAGAATCAATAAACAAAACCTAGATGATTCAAAATTTGTTTATTTTTCTTTTTAATCAAAATGATATATATATCTTATAGTTGCAATTATCAGTACTCAATAGCGGGTGATGTAAAATATAATGGAAATGCATATTTTGGTTTTTAGCATGAAAGTATACTAAAAGATGACAAAAGGCATGCATGTCATCCATTGCTTCTGTTGCATGCTGCGACAACTTCAGTAGCAGTAGACGTGATGTAATCAATTCTTCTTTAAGCAATATTTACAACAAACCAACACATTTAACTCTATAACATATAATATTATATGGCATGTTTATCTTGGCAAATTGCATTCATTTTTAAAAGTGATACTTAATGTTACTCATGTTCTTCAAAATTCGTTGACGGATGCATGTTGAATTCGTCAAAAGTTATATATCTTTAGAGGATTTCTCGAGTCTCATCACCGTCCATTATCAAAAAGAATTTTTACATGTTTGACCTGTGAAAAAATGTGTATCTCTAACAGCTAGGGGCGAATCCACCACCGTCATGATTATAGGTTTGACAGAATCCAGTAGCTTTATCTCAAACCCTGTATTTAATTTGTATCCAATAAATCATTTAATATTTACAAATAATATATCTAGAACTCAATAAGCAAAAAGGGTTATAGTCCAGAACATATTAACTAAAAATTCTGAATCAACCTCTGCTAACAGGTTAAACTTTTGGATGAGATAGTCACGCGTTTCAACATGTTTGTATCTTATTTTTGCGCAGTTATAGTTTTCGAGCAAAAATATCAATTAAATCCCCTTAGCTCTACATATAGATCCGTTCCTAGTAATGTGCTATCACACATGATAAAATTCACTGATACAAAAATAGTATATATAATTTAAATTCATACTTTAATTGATTCTCTTAAAACTTTTTTTTTTTGCAGCTAGTGATGTGGGTAGGAATCCCAACTCTATTGCAAAAAGGACTGACAACAACAGTGATGACAGTGCTATTAATTATGTTTTTATTTCAATATCTTCCTAAAATCTATCACTCCGTTTGCCTGTTGAGACGCATGCAGAATCTCTCTGGCTACATTTTTGGCACTGTTTGGTGGGGAATTGCTCTTAACACCATCGCTTATTTTGTCGCCTCGCATGTAAGTTCTATGCAGACAATATAATTTTTTTCTCGTTTTAATTGAAGTATCTCTTTTGATTAGATGTGAAGTTAAGAAAACAAGGATTTTTTTTAAATTTTATGATTTTAAACTAAAGATATATATGTCTTAAACTTTAGGTTCTAAAGCAAACAAATAAAACTTACTCCCTTTGTTTCATTCTATATATGACGTTATTTCTATTTTAGTTCTAATTTTTTTTAGAGGTTCTTAAACGTTATATTTTCTATTTTATCCCTTGACGAAATGCTCTCATAGCTATAGAAATATCACGATGTACATGTTTAAGATAAGAAATTCTAAGAATGCTTGATATGTAGCAAAGGTTTTTCTTTCTTAGTTAATTAAATAAACTTCATGTCCCATCAAGCAGTAGCGAAACCAAAATTTCTAAAAAAGGGATATTAAAAACAAAATCCAAAAATACTACACCTCGGATTTGAACCTTTATTTCTCTTATGTTAAAGGTAGGAATTCAAAATTTTATATACATGCATATAAAAAAAAACTTTAATACCTATTGTCTAACTAAAATCAAAATATTCGTCAAGGGCTCAAGCGTGAATTTTTTTGGTCCTATTTACCCAGTATAACTTTCCGACAATTGAATCCCCTTTCATTGAGCAGGCTGTGGGAGCATGTTGGTACTTACTAGGCATTCAAAGGGCAGCAAAATGTCTTAAAGAACAATGCATAAGGACAAAAGGTTGTGGCCTAAAAATGTTGGCATGTGAAGAGTCAATATATTATGGAACAAGTAGTTTGGTGAGGGAGAAAAGTAGATTGATGTGGGGAGAGACAAGTAATGCAAGATTTACATGCTTAAACAATGGGGATCATTTTGATTATGGAGCTTATAAATGGACTGTTCAACTTGTCTCAAATGAAAATCGTATTGAGAAAATACTCCTTCCCATCTTTTGGGGCCTAATGACTCTAAGGTACGTAGTTTTATCCCGTGTCATTGTTCGGCTGCTTCAAAAATATTATCGGAATGTGTGTCGGATCTTTCAAAAGTAGGAGGATCCGACATGGATGATGCAACATTTTTTAAGAGTCCGAACAACATAGTTTTTTATCGTATAAGATTTTGTGATTTTTTTCACTACTAGAAACACACGTTTTTCCGGTAGATATTTGTCTGAAATCCGTCACAAATGTGCTTGTCGAAACTACTTTCGACACTGAATGTAAAAAAAATCCTAGATTTCCTACGAAACGTCCATCACAAAAATGTATATATTTAGTACGTAATATTTGTTTTGTCATGTTTACATAGAGCTAATAACAAATCAAAGTGCACTAATTACTATGCATATTAATTGAGCAGTACATTTGGGAACTTGGAGAGCACAACAGATTGGCTAGAAGTGGTTTTCATAATCATTGTTCTTACCTCTGGGCTAATTTTGGTCACCATGTTTATTGGCAACATCAAGGTAAATTTAATTTCCTTGGATTATCTTTATTTGTTATAGCAGATAGTAATTTATTTTATTTTTAAGATTACAAATCGCACATTTTAAGAAAATTACATGTAAATATCATTTGAGTGATCTGATGGTATAGAATTGTTTTTTCACAAATAATATATATAACTTAATTAAACTCTTGTAAGAATAGTAAGTATTGATTAATATTATATTATTATTACAGATTAAACTATACAATCATTCATTTCTATAATAACCACTCTCCATAAGAACAATATTTCACTAATACAAACCATGTTTTCGTGGAAATCTTTCATGTAATGTTATTATATGTTCTCTATAAAATCTTTCATTTTATGTTCTATAACATTCAAAAAATTATCGGAACAAACGATGTTATAGAGAGGTTTGAGTGTAGTACTAATATATTTAACACGAAGTGTAGGTGTTCTTGCATGCAACAACATCAAAGAAACAAGCAATGCAACTAAAGATGAGGAACATAGAATGGTGGATGAGGAGAAGAAGGTTGCCTAGAGAGTTAAAGCAAAGGACTAGAAATTTTGAGAGGCAAAGATGGGCAGCAATGCGTGGTGTTGATGAATGTGAGATGATTCGAAATCTTCCTGACGGCCTTAGGAGGGACATCAAGTACCATCTCTGCTTGGACTTGGTAAGACAGGTAAAAATTCGGTCTCGATAAAATTAGCTGTGATCATTCATGTTTGAACGGTTTTAACCCATCTATTTATTAATTCGGTTCATCTTTATCTGCCTAAATTTAATCCATCTAAAAGTTAAGCTAATTTAGTCCCATATAAGCTATGACGACCCAATTTTTAGTCCATCGTGATTCATGACCTTGCTCATCTTAGCCCAAGTAACTTTTGAGCAGGATTGAGCAATGATCGACTTATTGTTTCAATCAATTTTGATCCGTCCAAATTCAGCTCAAATTGCTCATTTTTCACCTCTAGGTCTCGGGTTCGAGCCTGAAATAGTCATCTTTGGTAGAGAGCGCTTTACCCTAAAAGTGGGACTTCCAACACGAGTTCAGATTAATTGAGACCTAAACGGATACATTTTCATGATGCAAACTTGAAACTTTTATTCGGAATGGATGAGTACTTACTACTCTATTACAAACCTTTGATGATACCCATTCTAGTATAACTAGCTAGCGTATTATACAGCCTAAAATATTGCACTTAATCATTCAGGTGCCTTTGTTTCAACATATGGATAATTTGGTGCTGGAGAACATATGTGAACGTGTGAAGTCCCTGATTTTTACAAAGGGGGAAACAGTAAGTTCATTAAATTAAAGTATCTGTATTTGGGTGACCTAATTGTGTAAAATTTCGTTATGCTATATTCTAATATCTCCTTTTTTATAGATAACAAGAGAGGGTGATCCAGTTCAAAGAATGTTGTTTATAGTAAGAGGCCACCTCCAAAGTAGCCAATATTTACGAGATGGTGTCAAAAGTTGTTGCATGTTAGGCCCCGGCAATTTCAGTGGAGACGAACTATTGTCGTGGTGCCTCCGGCGGCCTTTTGTCGAGCGGTTGCCGCCATCCTCCTCCACGCTAGTGACTCTCGAGACCACCGAGGCCTTCGGCCTCGAGGCCGAAGACGTCAAGTATGTGACACAACATTTCAGGTTAGTACGGCGTTTTAGCTACGCGTTCAGTAGTGCAAGAAAAAGAAAATACTTGAGGAAGAATTCGTTATAAAATTTGTGACAGGATAAAAAACTGTCACAAATTTTGTCCACATTGATAAATTTAACATAAAATTCATCATAAATCGTATCATAATTTTGTGACGGATCAATCGTAAATATTCCATCACGAATCTATACAAGTTACGAATCTATATTTTACTTGTAATGTATGTAAAAATTGTGTTTAGCTTAACTCAATATCTTGTACACAAAACATAAGATATATAATATGAAACATAAAATATATAATTTTCACCTATAGTCCCGTCTCCAAAATGTATACTAGACATCGGGAGGGAAACAATAAAAAATGAAAATCACGCAATTTTAACAAATAGTAAAACAATTTTTTCTTTTGACTACAATCTTCTCAATTTTTTTTGTAAAATATACTACATTGACTTATGGTACTTGTCAAGTAGTTTTTAAATAGGTAATTTATGTCCAAGGTATACACCAAAAATTAGGTGTCCTGACCTTTGAATCGCAAACCCCTTCATATAAATTGTGACATAAGGAGTATCAGATTCTAAACTCATAATTTTAAAAGTATTTTATCAATTATATTTGGCGCAAAAGATTTTTAAAAGTTCATTCATCGAATTTAAATTCTGAATCCGTCCTTGTCTTAGGTATACATTTGTGAACGAGAAAGTGAAAAGAAGTGCAAGGTATTATTCCCCAGGGTGGAGAACTTGGGCTGCTGTTGCTATTCAATTAGCTTGGAGAAGATACAAACATCGTTTGACACTAACTTCTTTGTCTTTTATTAGACCAAGAAGGCCATTGTCTCGTTGTTCTTCGCTCGGGGAAGATCGGCTAAGACTATATACTGCTTTGTTGACTTCACCAAAGCCTAATCTAGATGATTTTGATTTCTAAAATCATAAAAAGAAATTCTTGTAAGCCATATTTTGTTGATGTATAATATAGTTTCTTTAATTCTATTAAAGGTTTCATTTGTCAAATTTCTTTTAAACACCGTTGTTTGTTCGAATGTTTTTTAGCTGTTATAGCGAGATGTAGAAAACATATAATATAACATAATATGGAAGTCGAGGTCCAAAGAAAACTTGATTGTTATAGTGAAATGTAGTACTATTAAAATGTTATATAGAAAGGTCTAACGGTATATTATAATTGATAAATTGGTTTAATTTGTGTACCCACCTCCGTGGAGCTATGCATGTAGTGTCAAGGTTTTAACGATCAAAATCTATATTTAACTCGTGACAAACACTTTTTTTTTAGCTAAACCATCCACCACCTCCGGTGGTGATGAGAGGTTTGGCATGGAGCCCTACCTCGTTATATAGCACAAAAGAGGTAAATACGCGAAAAAGGAGAGGGACATAAACCAAAACCTCGGAAAGACAAAATGAAACAACACAAAAAATCGGGTTCATGAAGAGAACCTATGGAAGCCAAGATTCTATCCTAGTTCCCAGATCCCAATCTACACTCCTGTGTTCCCCAAAATGCAAAATGAAGATTCAGCCCAAGGGGTGCAATCAGCAAAAAGGTCATTTTAAGTCTAATCTTTATACAAGAATTTACAATTAGATCGAATGTTGTAACGAGTCATTACCTGCATTTCAGTTTATATGAAGGTGTTTGTAATAGAAAAGATTTAACTACACACCATAAAAGTTCAAATGACATAAATTGTAATATTAAAAACTGCATCGGACACAAAACATATACAAAAAAATAACAGAATTTGCAATTCAAAATACCAGACGCCAGAACTAGGGGTAGGTATAAAAACTGGTGAACCGAAAAAACCGAATCGAATCGTCGGTTCGGTTTAAATTCGGTTTAAAAAATTTTAAAAGTCGGTTCTTTAAAAAAACGAATCTATCAGGATTAAATGATTCGGTTCGGTTCGGGTCATTAGTATTGGTGATGAACCGAACAGAAAAACAGGGGGTAAATTTGTAATTAATCATAGCCAGTATAAATTAAAATTGAAAGCTTGCCCTAAATTATTTTGGTTGTGCTACTGTTGACTGCCTACTGGGCTACTGCTATCAGAGCTCAAAGAGGAAAACCAAATCTTATTTTTGATTTTCGGCTATTGTTATGTCTTGAATCATTGCCATTGAAGCCAATTTATGAAGATTTATAAAAGTCGAATGCGACATGAACTTAATTAACATATCAGAGAAGTATTGACATAAAATGTAAGAAGAGAAAGTAGTTGTAAATTGGTGCAACTTTAAATGGTCATAACTCTGTGCTCGGATGTCCGTTTTATTGTGCGTATTTTTTCGAGACGTGGCCGGTCTGAGCCGCCAAATTTTAGGAAAACGTCCGTTTTCCCAATCAATTTGTGTTTTCCCCCAAATCGGTTTCTAATTTTCCTTTTTCTTTAATAAAGATCTCACGATATACAATAGATTTCAACGTCAAATTTTCATGGTAATATAGGTGTGATGTCAATTTCAGTGTTGAAATTCAATTTTTTTTAAAAATAAAATCCCCCGACCTGTTTATTTTATTTCAATGTTGGACTTTTATTTTATGGGGATGTAAACTTTAATTTGAAGTTTTTTTTTTTTACCTGTTGTAAGAATATATGTGATGCATACTTTATATTTTTTGACTTTAAATTATTTTTTTAGACTTTATATTTGCTGATTATGATACACTTGAATTGAAAAACCAATATAAACCGATACGTCATTTTTTTTTTTTAAAAAGTTTGATTCGATTTTTTAAATAAAAACCTAATTTTATTCGGTTCATATTTTTTTTGATACAAAATCGAACCGATCCGATATACGTCCACTCCCAACCAGAACTAGATCAAAAATAACAAAAAAGGCGAAAAATGCACCTTCAATCTTTTTTCTTCTTTTAGCAGATTTTTATATTTTTGCGTTCAAATTGATCCGAACATCATATATTTTATATATATATATATATATTCAAAAGTAGACTGATACTAAAATCTGACAGTATTAGGACCCCCAACAGCTCAAATTCATAACTCTATACAAATTCTCCTCTCTTTTCTCCTCTCTCCCCTCATCATCATCTTGCTTGAAATCTCCGATGCCGGCGCTGAAGCTGATTGGAATATTCTCGCCGGAGTACTACCGGAATAGGAAGCTTCTAGTAAATTGGACTTAGCATGTTGGTGTAGTAACCTCAAAGTATAAGTCCATCTTGCAAATCCTTGATCTTTTAATGCCTCAATTGCTCCTATTGTTGCTGCAACAATATATTTTGATTTATTTGCAGCTGCTGCACTCATATTTTTTTTCCTCTAAATTTGTAATCTTCTTTCAGATGAAAATATTTAAAAAATGATATTTTTTTGGAAATTGGGTTGATTTGAGAATTTGGAAATCTTGATTGTGTGTGTATATATAGTTTGGAGGAGGAGAAGAAGAAAGAAAGAAAATATTGACAAATGGTCCCTTACATTTGGAATATGCTTAAAGTGGTCTCTTAAATATATTTTTGAGTTGTTCTGATTTTTTATGTTGTTTTAAAAGTAAATATTTTTTGGTCTCCATTAATATTTAACAAATATCTGTTGTTAGATTTAAGAGGAATGGTAGAAAAAAAGATGTAATCAGAAACACTAGGAAGTTCCCTAAGGGGTATGGTTTACGGATTTGACTGAACCTAATAGTTTTAGTTTAAATTCTGTATTTATCTTATATGATAAATATATACAAATTATTAGTTTAAATCTAATAACTTAAAAGGACTAGAAATCCAAACACATAAACTTTAAATTCTGCATCCATCCCGTGAGTTCCTTTGAATCTCAGAAGCTACAACGCCAAAACCTACACTAGATATCAAAAACAAACCAATAATTGCAGAAACTACAACAAATGTCATAAATATGCAGAAAATAGTAGAAACTGCCAGAAATGCACTTTCAAATGTGTATTACTGTAAAATTTCTTCTTCTTGTTTTACAGTTTCGGTTAAATCTAAAACATGAGTTGGTTAAAGATTTGTCGGAGATTAAACATTATTAGCGAATATTCTTTGTATATTTTGTAATTATGATAAATGTATATTTAAGGTAACTTAGGATTTTAATTGTATTAGGAATCAACCTTTGTAAGGTAAGTTAGGATTCGTACCATATTAGGAATCAACTTTTGTATAGCTATATATATTGTGAATAATAAAAGGAATCTCCAAGGGAAATTATTACATCTTTCATGGTATCAAGAGCCTAAAACCTAAATTTCTTCTCTTCCTCATTCTCGGCCGAAATTAGCATTTTTTTTCCTGATTTCAGAGAAACAAAAAAAAAAATTTCTGCTTTCCTCCCTTTTTCGGCCAAACCAGAAAATTCCCTTCCCTCGGCAGGCGACAACCATGTCTTCCCCCACAAATTTCGGTTCATCCACTGGCACACTTGACAACCCCTCTCAACGTTCAGTATCTTCTTTTCATCCGGCATTCGCCGTTAACAACATCAAGAATTTTATCCCTATAATTCTTGACCAAGAAGACTGTCACTATTCCATGTGTATGGAACTATTCTACATTCATGCATGTGCATACAACGTGCTCGATCATATTGACGAATCTGTTCCTCGTCCCACCGATGTTACAGACTTAATCTGGCGTCGTCTTGACGCCATCGTCAAACAATGGATCTACGGCACCATCTCCAAAGACCTGTTGTGCACTATCATGAAAACAGGTGCTACGGCATGTGAACTTTGGGTCCGGCTAGAAGAAATCTTTCAGGACATTAAAAATACTCGGGTCGTATATTTGGAAGAGCAATTCAATAATACCCGCCTCAAGAATTTTAACAACATGTCCGAATATTGTAAGCAACTGAAACTCATAACCGATCAACTATCCAACGTCGGAACTTCTGTTTCAGAAACCAAGATGGTGCTTCAACTTGTTGCGGGTTTACCAAAAGGTGATTATGACACACTCGCAACAATGATTCAACAAGCCGACCCTCTCCCAAGTTTCTACAAGGCACGTTCACAACTATTGTTGGAAGAAACTAGACGTGCTAAACAAGAGGAACATAATCAAAAGGCGTTAGCCGTTGACGGGATGGCAACACTGCGCGGCCGGAACAACCGGCCATCACAAAGATGTCCAAGAAGCGAAGCACCACTGGTTGCAAAGAATAAAGAACAGAAGAAGAAGCAGCCCGGCCCGGCTTTGTCCCCGACCGATTTGGGCCAGGCCTACACCTTGTGAACCTTCAACGGCCCGACGACAATTGGTACATGGACACCGGAGCCACATCTCACCTCACCCGGTCGTCGGGTAACCTATCTCAACTACATCGGTTAAAGTGTCCTCAATTTATTACTGTTGGCAATGGTCATCGCATTCCAATTGAAGGTTACGGTAACACACACACCAAACATCCACACACACCTTTCTCCCTAAACCACGTCCTATACACACCTAACATCATTAAAAACTTAATCTCTGTTAGAAAATTCACTAGCAATAATTCTGTGTCTGTCGAATTTGACCCTTTTGGTTTTTCTGTGAAAGAACTCAATACGGGGAAAATTCTTACACGCCACAATAGTGTGGGAGACCTCTACCCATTTACTCAATCTTTCGCTGTCAGACCGCAATCACCTCTATCCCTTGCGGCAATCTCTCCCTCCACTTGGCACAACAGACTCGGACACCCCGGAGACCCAGTTTTTACTTTTCTTAGGACTTCTAAGCGTATTCAATGTAATAATGGAAAAATTACCCAACACTGTTTTTCTTGTCCACTAGACAAACATACTCGTCTTCCATTTATGTCATCAAACAGTGTTACTTTTTCTCCCTTTGATATTGTTCATGCTGATTTGTGGACATCTCCGATTCTTGGATGATTTTTCACATTTTGTCTGGATTTACCCACTAAAATTTAAATATTAAGTTTTTACAAAATTCCTCGAGTTTCACAAATTCATTAAAACACAATTTGAAAAATCTATCAAATAATTCCAATGTGATAATGGACGTGAATTTAATAACTCGACATTTCACAATTTCTGTTCTAAACAAGGCATGATTTTCCGTTTTTCTTGTCCCTATACTTCTTCGCAAAACGGAAAGGCTGAAAGAATTATACGTACCATCAATAACATGGTTCGCACACTTCTGTTTCATGCCTGCCTACCACCACCTTTTTGGGTCTATGCTGTCAAAATGGTAGAATCCCTTCTTAATATTTTACCAACTAGCACACTCCAAAACAAGACCCCTACCGAAATCTTATACCGTAGGCTACCATCATATGATCACCTACGTATTTTTGGATGCTTATGCTACCCCAACATGGCCTCCATTGCACCTCACAAACTTGCCCCTCGCACTCTGCCATGTGTCTTCCTTGGTCTATCTCCTAATCATCGGGGATACTTGTGCTATGACATTGCTACTCGTAAAATCATCGTCTCCCGTCACGTCACCTTTGACGAGACAACCTTTCCTTTTTCAAATCTCCAAAAATTTCAGACCACCGATTACATCTTTCTCGATGAACCAAGTCTGTCCCCGATCATCCAAAATCTATACCAAACGAGCCCCTTTGTTCGACAAGTATCGCCATTGTCCGGCACCATCCCAACAGCTCCCTGCTCACCCCTACAGCCCCCAGTCGAGTCACCAGAAACCAGTCCAGCTGAACTGCTACCCATTGGTCCAGAACCAGTGGACCAGCAATCTCCCAGTCCCGACCCACCGCCACTGCCGTCTCATCGTATGGAGACTCGTGCACAACACGGGATCTTCAAACCCAAGGTTCACTTCAATCTCTCCACACAAACCTTATCACCCATTCCAAAAAATCCAAAACTAGCAAAACTGGACCCAAATTGGAATGCGGCCATGTGCGAGGAATTTAACGCTTTAACCAAGCAGAACACTTGGGATTTGGTACCTAGACCCGAAGGTGTGAATGTTATCCGATGTATGTGGCTATTTCGGCACAAGTTCAGAGACAGTGGTGACTTAGAGAGGTATAAGGCAAGACTAGTCGCCAATGGCACTAATCAGTAGGAGGGTATTGATTGTGGTGAGACATTCGATCCGGTTGTTAAACCGGCCACTATTCGGATCGTTCTCGTATTGCTATGGGCATGCATTGGCCGATTCATCGACTTGATGTCAAGAATGCATTCCTTCATGGGGATTTGAAAGAGGCGTGTACATGCATCGACCTCTCCGGCTTTGTTCATCCGGCGACTCCGCGGTTGTGTGTCGTCTCGGGAAGTCATTGTATGGATTGAAACGGGCACCCCGCGCTTGGTATGATCGTTTTGCCGGTGTATCTTCTGCAGATTGGTTTTGTATGTAGCAGTGTGATAACTCTCTCTTCACTTTTCACCGAGGTAGCAAGACCGCATATTTACTATTATATGTCGATGACATTGTTCTTCCGCCTCATCGACGGTTTGAAGAATGAAATCATTGCTCTACTCAAAACCGAATTTGCTATGACCGACTTGGGCAAGCTAAGTTATTTTTTGGGTATATCGGTAACCAGATCGCAACCACTATGTTCCTATGTCGGCGTAAGTATGCAGAAGAGATAGTGTACAGGGCCAAGATGGCAAATTGTAAAATTATGCCAACTCCGGTGGACTCCAAATCCAAGCTTAGTGCCAATGACGGTGCGCCAGTTTCTGATCCCACTGTATATCGGAGTCTAGCAGATGCTCTTCAGTATCTTACATTCACTAGGCCTGATATTACATATGCCGTTCAACAGGTGTGTCTGTTCATGCACGACCCTCGAGAGTCCCATTTTTCCGCCCTCAAACGTATTATCAGATACGTTAAGGGCACACTAGACTTTGGATTACACTTATACCCTCTGCCCCAACCAAGTTACTTGCCTACACGGATGCAGATTGGGCCGGATGCCCAGATACACGTCGCTCCACCTCAGGGTACTATGTATTTCTTGGGGATAATCTTATCTCATGGTCCGCCAAGAGGCAGGCCACACTATCCCGTTCGAGTGCTGAAGCAGAATATCGCGGTGTTGCTAATGTAGTTGTTGAGATCTCGTTGGCTCCGAAATCTTCTTTTAGAGCTCCAAAGTGTCCACTCGCAAGGCGTCTATAGTCTATTGTGACAACATATCTGCCATCTATATGTCTCATAATCCGGTCCAACATCAGCGGACTAAGCATATTGAGATGGATATTCACTTTGTGCGAGAGAAGGTTGCCCGTGGTCAGGTCAAAATATTACACGTGCCTTCCTCTTATCGCATGCGTACATCTTCACAAAGGGACTACCGCGACGCTCTTCACCGACTTCTGATCCAGCCTTAGCGTTCGGCCTCCTCCCGCTCCGTCTGAGGGGGAGTATTAGCGAATATTCTCCGAATATTCTCTGTATATTTTGTAATTATGATAAATGTATATTTAATGTAACTTAGGATTCTAATTGTATTAGGAATCAACCTTTGTAAGGTAAGTTAGGATTCGTACCATATTAGGAATCAACCTTTGTACAACTATATATATTGTGAATAATGAAAGGAATCCCCAAGGAAAATTATTACATCTTTCAAACATGTCCATTTCTGACAAACTTAAATGATCAAAATGTTCAAAAATATATGAGGGATTATTTAGACCTTATCTTAAACAAATAAGGGACCATTTTTGTCATTCACTATGGGTCAACACGTGTAGTTTTGTTGGAATAAACTATAAACTAACGGCAGAATTGCCTATAGCTTAGGAAACACCATGGTTTTTTAAAAAAAAACCAATCCGGTGCATTAAAATCCCGCTATACACTTAGTCCGAAAAAGAGCCGGACCACAAGGGTCTTTTGTACACCGTCTTTCCTTGCATGGTTTTAGAAATAATAAAAACAAATATAGCTAACTGAAAAGTTTGAAAAAACCAGTGGCTATGCAGACACAAATTATGTTGTGAAGTCAATTCTTATTGTTGGACTGTCCCACAGATTTTGGATCTCGTTGGGTAGTTTTTGCTTCAGATGTACACTGTATGCAGACACTGGAAAGTGAAAACGTGTGGAAAAAGGCGACAGTGCAAAGGTATAATATTAAATGAAATATACCAACATAAAACCGAGGTTTTGAAGAAGGAAAAATCAAATCTAGGTGACAACAATCGACCATAGAAAATGGAGAACTACGTCCTTAGTAATACTGATAATCAGTAGGAGTAACAAGCTATAGTAAGTGGCGTATTCAGAATTTTGTGCAAGTGGCATCGGTTTATTATCTCAATGCAACTTATATGTGTTTTAGAATCTATTATCTACTATCTTGTATTGTTCATAAGTCATGCATGCATGTCGTGTTAGTATGACTTGATACTATCTTTATTTTATTTATTTGATATTGTAAACATCAAATTTAGGTAGTTGTGTCTTTGTTAAATTTATAAATTATTACTTGGTACTATCTTTATTATATCTATTTTATGATTCACATGACTTGATACTATTTTCATTCTACCTATTTTATTCAATTATACACAAGTCATGTCGAATTAATATGACTTGATATGATCTTTCATTCTAATTTAAATCTATTGTTCATAAGTAATGATGAATTGACATGACTTGACACGAGCTTCTTCTTGATTGATTCATCACTTTGACTGATGCATATTCATTGTGAATATGTTTTTATTGATGAACACTTTATTAAAAGCTAATTTTCAGGTTCGGAAATAATTTATTTTAACTCATTGTCTATTTGATCAATTTAATTTCCTGCAAAAAAAATTTCCTTCTTATTCCGTCTAGTCCTGTCGTCTGCTTCATTAACCAATTTGCAATGTGTATATATAAAAAGGAGCCAATTTTTGCAAGATCTTCTAAAACATCAACAATAATAACTATACCCCAGTCCCAAACAAATTAGGGGAACATATATTAAATAGGAGGCTCCTGCGAGGCACCGCGCCAAATTCTTGCTATAACAAATGACTAATGAGAAGGAATTTTGCATATTTCCCATATCTGCAGGTACATGAGTGATGCTTAAACAGATCAGAGAGCCAAAATTGCCAGGGCCATTATCTTAGGACCTGTTGAACTAACAAGTTGAATTACAACAACACATTCCAGTAACTCGCATGGAGAACTGTCGATGGACCGGACCAGTAACTAACTCACACAAAAACAGTAAAAGAAAAAAAAAGTGGGGTTGGAAGGGGAAGGGCCACTCTATACAAATATCCCAGAATTGGTTGCTTACTAGCACATTGCACTGACAAGCTGGCTTTTCCAGACGCCTATGCAGGGGCGGATCTAGTGAAGAAGCTACTAGGTTCATCCCTATGTGTGTTAAAAATATCCACGAAGTACAAATAATGGATTCCGAACCCAATGAATTAGACGGGATGTGGTACAATACCGAACCTGAACCATGAAGTTCAAATCCTCAATCCGCTTCTGCGCCTATGCAAGCTAGTCCTTGTAAGTTTGTACACTTAATAATCGGTGAGATGAAGCGAGCCTCTGAACAGTTAACTAAGTTGCATTATATCAAAACTATCTGGCAACCGGAAAGTGTCAGCTGCACCCAATTTTCTTCTCTCTGCTGATTCCTCTTCAGAATCTTGTCCACTGCTGTCATACAACTCGTCCTCCTGGAAGTGCGGTGAAGCAGGCGCATTAACACTTGCAGATCGGCAATCTGGACCTGTAAGCATGCTCACTTGACCAAAGTGCGAAATTTCTATAACAACGGTATCATCATCCATTGGAAGGGGTTGTTTCCAGGGCTCTCCATCAATCCTCATGAAGGTATGCTCCGCCGCTCCTTTGTAAAACTCGAATCGTATTCTGTTTGCCTATCAATATAGAATGAAGACGAGAAACATAAATCTATATATGATCTAAACTTCAACGGCAGCTGATCAAACACTATAGATTTCTCCTATGAGAAGAGAAAGTAAGGCCTCCCCAAATAGGCTATGTTGCTCGAACTTTGAAAATGTTGTCAGGTGCATGTCAGATCCAAAAGAAGTGCATTTTTGGAGGATCCGACACGGGTAAGACAACAGTTTTGCAGAGTCTAAACAACATAGCAAATAGGTACATTTTACTTGGCAAAACAGGAATATTTAGCTTCTTTGTACTACAAATCCTTTTTAACTGAAGGAATTTAGCAAATTAAAATACCAGAGCAGCATATGTCTAAACCAAGGATCTTTCATAATCAAATAACCTGTGCAAGGCGTGTCCCATGCCCTCCTGGAGCAAGCAAAGCAAGTCCATGCCAAGCATTTCGAAAACCAACAACCTCAAGAAGACAATCATCAACATATGGAGGTGTGAGGTCCCTCTGCTAAATTGAAAACAAAAAAGAATCCAAACAAAGCTTTGATCAACGGATCCATCCAACATATCTTTTTAAGATAGCAATTCGTAAATTGGAATCGGACAGAAGATACTGAAGAAAGTAGAACTGACCTCATGAAGCTTCTTCTTGTTAGGACTTCCCCAAGGACTGAATCCTCCAGAAAAGCTGGGCAAGTTGAGGCAGACAATAGACCTGATGCTGCACATCCAATCAAGTGTTATAGTAGTCAGTAATTTACGATGTAGATAAACCATCTAAGGGACGGTTGCAGTACAATTTATTCCTCATTTGACGAAATCAGAAAACTTCACTTTCGATAGAATTCACTCTCAACTTCTGAAAAAAATCAAATGCCTAGAATCACTGCTAAGAATATGATGAAATCCCTATGACATGCAAATCAGCTTAAATCACAAGGGATAACATGAGAAGACAAAGTTTAATATACAGGTCACGTTTGACCAATAACATAAGATCTATTTGTGTAAGTTTTCCAAAATGGTACATTGTATCAGCTAATAGAGATTAAAAAAAATTAAAAAAAAGAAGCAAAAGATAAAAGAGCACCATGTGTAGCTACCTTCTAGGTATGTTGAGGTCTATCCATTCACCTGGCATTTTCATTATTTTCACATTTACTAGCTGCGCAATGTTTCTGCAGAATGGATCAATAAGTGTCAATGCGGAACTATAATGATAAAGAAAAACATTTTTATAATTTATAACATTTTCATCATCACATACTAATAATGCAGAGGACACAGCTATTATAGAATCTTTTGGCACAATAGGTGGTAAACGTTAAAGATGACAAGATCATAAATGTCCTGGTATGCAACTAAGTGACAACATAATCAGATACAAAGGTGTGAGAACGACATTTAAAAGCACCTCCATTTTCTTGCAGAATGAGAATAAAGATGCTGATGGTATACACAAACTCCGTAAAAAAATTGACCATGAGATTTCTTCAATTTCTTGGCATAACAAGTCACCGACCATGTAACTCTCTAAACTTCTAGTAATGCTTGTAGTTGACCAGGTCCTACATATATTAGCTTCTGTTCCCTAGCATATGAAAAGAAAAATCTCTTGGAACTACAGTTGTGAGTTTTTCCAAGACCAAACTAATGGTCACACTGGCATTTGAAAAGGCAATGGTATGTGTTTATACAATGAAGGGAACTCATGAAATGACCAGTGAAATAGACATATCTGTGAAGATGCCATTTGCTTTAATGCCTTAGATAGGATTAGAAGAGCTAACCGCCTTAAAACAGATTGTATAAGAGACAAGATTAAGCTAGTTAAGAATTTGAAAGAAGCTCGCTTGAAGCTTGCATACTATAAGGCTGTTAGACCTTCTGACGATTTAAGTCCAGAGAGAAGAACCATATTTAGACAGATAGTGGTTCAAAAAATGATTTCTCTGTATGAAATAATTGGCCGAATAGGTAATCTCCTAAGATTACAAGAAAACATTTTGGAAAATGCCGAGTGGTTACTTAACCACTATTCTGCTCAATATTAAGATGAGTAGTTCTGAACATCACAGTATTATTAACAGTGAAATTTTGGCTAAAAGAGAAACTCTTCACAATCCTAGGAGAACCCTCCAGCGAATCCTCTGACTCAGAAGATTATAGCGATGAAGATCTCCTAGATATCGATTACAGCTCCGATAGTTCCGACTCTAGCAATGAATGCTATTGTACGGGAACTTTCTGCACTTGTGACTCTAGAACTGTCAATGTCATTTCAAAAGACAGTCAAGAGTTCTTCTTCGACATGATCGAACAAATTAATGACGAAGACCTTAGGAAACGATATCTAACAGAATTAAAAAAGCTTATTATTAATCATAAAGATAGTAAAGCCTCGGTAGAACCGTTTAATATAAAACGCGCTTTAAATAAGTTTAAAACCATTAAAACTGATACCACTATCCCTGATTTGCAAATGGAAGTTTCCGATCTCAAGCAAGAGATTAAAGGTATTAAAGAACGACTCAGTTCTGTAGAATTAGAGTCCTTTGCCAATAAAATAGTTAGAGACGCTAACAATGAAATGTTTGGACCCTCGACCTCCAGAGGAATTGCTGAAATAAACTCTGAGGAAGACGAAGATTCCATGAGTTTAGATCAGTCAGGTCTAAAACTAATTTCCAAAGTTAAAGCTCTAAGCTATCATATCCCAATTAAATTAGTCATTAATAAAAACGTAATCCTTAACAAGATTGCCCTTTTCGATACTGGTGCAGATCAAAACTGCATCGCCGAAGGATTAATCCCTACCAAGTACTTAGAAAAAAGTACTTCAAAGCTTTATTCCGCCATTGGCGAAAGATTAAAAATAAATTATAAATTAGCTAAAGCTCATGTCTGTAATAATGGAGTATGTTATATTAACGACTTTGTAATTACTAGAAATATTACAGAAGAGATTATTTTAGGTATTCCCTTTGCCGCCCAGATAAAACCATATACGGCTAATTTGGATGGTATTTATACCAATTCCTTAGGAAAAGAAATTATCTTTCCTTACTTAAATCTGCTTTCAAAAGATGAAAGCAATTATGTTAAACAAAAAACAGTTTTTCGTATACAGTTATTATCTAATCAAATTAATTTTCTTAAAAATGATATACAAGTTAAACGGATAGAATCCGCCTTAAAAACCCCGGAGGTAGTTAACAAAGTTAGCAATCTCCTCAAAATTATTGTGAAAGATTTTTGCTCAGAATTGCCTAGTGCCTTTTGGGAAAGGAAAAGACACGTGGTATCTTTACCATATGTCGACGACTTTAACGAAAGCGTCATTCCCACTAAAGCAAGGCCAATACAGATGAGCCACGAGCTCATGGAATATTGCAAAAAGGAAACCAATGATTTGCTTCAAAAGAAAATCATTCGGCCCTCGAAATCCCAATGGAGTTCAGCATTCTATGTGAACAACAGCTCCGAAAGGGAAAGAGGAGCCCCCAGACTAGTTATAAACTATAAAGCCCTTAACCAAGTTTTAAAATGGATTAGGTACCCAATACCTAATAAAAGAGACTTCTTAAAAAGAACTTATAAGGCTAACGTCTATAGTAAGTTTGATATGAAATCTGGATTCTGGCAGATTCAGATTGAGGAAAAAGATAAGTATAAAACTGCGTTCAATGTCCCCTTCGGACAATATGAATGGAACGTTATGCCTTTCAGGCTCAAGAATGCCCATTCAGAGTTTCAAAATATTATGAATAAAATATTCAACCCTTTAAGTCTGTTCTCTATAGTCTATATAGATGATGTGTTAATATTTTCAGAAAATATAGACCAGCATTTTAAACACCTTAATACTTTTATTAAAACAGTTAAGAAAAACGGTTTAGCAATAAGTGCGAAAAAGATAAAACTTTTCCAGACTTCTATTAGATTCTTAGGCCATGACCTTTACCAAGGAACGTATAAGCCAATATGTAGAGCCATAGAGTTCTCAACCAAGTTTCCTGATGAATTAACTGATAAAACTCAGCTGCAAAGATTCTTAGGAAGTCTCAATTATGTTGCAGATTTTATCCCTAAGGTTAGACAAATTTGCGAACCTCTATATAGAAGGCTTAAGAAAAATCCAGTCCCTTGGTCTGAAGAACAAACCAAAGCTGTTAAACAGGTTAAGGGAATTGTCCAGAAGCTTCCCTGTCTAGGAATTCCTAACCCAGAAGCTTTTATGATAGTTGAGACTGATGCTTCGGATATAGGTTACGGAGGCATTCTTAAACAAAGAATTTCTCCCGAAGCCCCCGAGCAACTAGTAAGATTCACTTCCGGAGTCTAGAACTCTGCTCAGAAAAATTACAGTACAGTTAAAAAATAAATTTTATCTATAGTACTATGTATTACTAAATTTCAAGATGATCTTGTCAACAAAGAGTTTTTACTAAGAGTCGACTGCAAAGCAGCCAAAGACGTTTTACAAAAGGATGTAAAAAACCTTGTGTCAAAACAGATTTTTGCTAGATGGCAAGCACTGTTATCTAGCTTTGATTTTAAAATCGATTTTCTAAAGGGTGAAGAAAATTCTTTACCAGATTTTTTAACAAGAGAATTCTTGCAGGGCAGCCATGAGGCCAACCTTTCTAGGCTCTAGCCCGATGAAACCCCCCTTTCAGCTAAGACCCGAACAGAAAATGAAACAGCCTTTCACCCCAGAAAAAACTACCAGACCCCCTCTAACCCCAGGTTATGAAGGAAGATTTTCAGTTTTGTAAGCATGAGTAGCTAAACTCATACTACTGTCTGGGGCATGATCGTCTAGAGGTCCTGACTATTGATTCTTGGTTACTGTTCATCTTTATCTTAACCTTGTTATTATCTTCAGTTCAGTATCTATGTTCTTGAGTTAATAGTATAAGGTTGTTATGCTCTTTCACTTAGTTGAGGTATCCGAATAATACCCGGATCAGACGTTGGCAAGCCGAATGATACCGTTGGATTAGCTCCAGGTGTGAGCCGGACCCGGTTTGGTGTTCCCGTCGCCAAGATACTTACCGAAAGAGATAATCTCTAAACTACTATACACTAAAGAATTATGGATTAGAACTAAAGACAGTTGCTAAGATCAAGATAAAGTTCGTAACAGTGCAAGGAATCGATAGTCTCCCGACCAATAGAATGATAGCTCCGAAAGACAGTAGCCTTCTCCATTAAGAACAACTAATCTTTTAGCAAAACCTTTTATAGTATGCTTAGACATCCTTCCTTCGATAGGATTAGAAGAGCTAACCGCCTTAAAACAGATTGTATAAGAGACAAAATTAAGCTAGTTAAGAATTTGAAAGAAGCTCGCTTGAAGCTAGCATACTATAAGGCTGTTAGACCTTCTGACGATTTAAGTCCAGAAAGAAGAACCATATTTAGACAGATAGTGGTTCAAAAAATGATTTCTCTGTATGAAATAATTGGCCGAATAGGTAATCTCATAAGATTACAAGAAAACATTTTGGAAAATGCCGAGTGGTTACTTAACCACTATTCTGCTCAATATTAAGATGAGTAGTTCTGAACATCACAGTATTATTAACAGTGAAAACCTCTCTACATCGACTATGAAAATAGCCAAGGTAGAAAGAGATTTACAAAACTGGGATATTCCCAAAGAACCTTTTAAAACTATTTACGAAATCGGAAGGTTTGATTTCGTAAAATATTATAATATCAAAACCTGCGAGTCTACAGTAGCTATAAATAACTCGAAAGAGATTGTTAAGCTGTTGGCAGCTCGAGATATAAAAAAGATTTTAATTTCCTTCACATAGGACTTGTTCAGATAGCTGTCAAACCTCTCTATCGTTCAGGTTTAGACACCCCAATCTGTCTTCTGTTAAGAGACGCCAGAATGTTGAACTTTGAAGATTCCTTACTAGGAGTCTTACAGAGTAACTTGGCCAGAGGTCCGGTATATTTGAATTGTTATCCCAACTTCTCAGTAGATATCCATGATCAAAATATAATGGATACTTTGACGTTGAATATTAAAACAAAGAATATGAATAGTAAAATTAATACTAAAGAAAGTGCTATCATTTACAGAATCTATTACAGATTAATGAAAACTACCCTAGCTCCAAAAGCTAAGTTAATGAGTAACAGATGTGTTACTATGCTCATGGAAGCAAACCAGGAGTATAGCAAAATTTTTGTTCCCAGAATGCTTCGATGGGATGAAATTTTGGCTAAAGATGAATGGCACTTTGATGCAATCACCCAGCCAGAAATCGAACCAGAGAATTCAAAAATTAAGAATGTCGTTCAGTACCCTGACGGGTCAATTAATTTAAAGTTTCTTAAATCCAGTCCTGAAACTTCTTCAAGAAGATTTTCTACCAGTAGACCATCTTCCTCAAAAATCCGGGAGGATGACTACGACGAAGAAGCTTTAATCCAAGAATTAGAGAAAAAAATTAAAGGAGTAGATTTTTCCAAAAGCATTCCTAAAGTCCACTACGAGTCAGTAGCAAGGCCAGGAAGCCCTACCCCTAGCGACATGCAAAGTCCTGCTGAAGGATCACTAGGAATGATCACAAGAGATAATAAATTCAAGATAGATTTTAAGCTCCTTAATAATTATTGGGTAAGCCCCGAGAACGCCATTAAAAGAAATTGGTACGTCGACACTTATACTGAGGAACAGAGATTATCCTTCAGGAAATCTTGGATCACAGATATGAAAAGACTTAGATGTAATATCGAGTTTTTTAGATGGTTCCAGGTTACGGGCCAGTTAGGCAGCGAGCCTGAGTCACTAAATACTCTAGTATCCAAATGGTATACAAGTACCAAAACAGTTGTCTCAGTTACCCCTCCATTAGAGAAAATTAGTATTCCTGTAGAAGGAGAGGTAATAGTAGCTGCTCCCTTCAAAAGGGACATAAAGGACCCTACAAGTAACCCCACCAACAATGATGTAAACAAGCTTATCCAGCAGAATAATTACACCAACCAATTGCTACACGTGATCTCAACTCAGTTAAACCAGACCAGTAGTAAAGCAGTCTTTAGCAGTAGGCCGGGCCCCTCCAAAGAAATTAGGACGTCTAATCCTATATTTAAGATTCCCCAATTTACGGCCAGCAATTACCCTAGCCTAGTCGACCCCATCGACATAAGTGATAAGGTTTTAGAAAAAATAAACCTCAGGCTTCAGCAAAGTCTTACGGACAAAAGACAAGCTACTAAAACAATTACTGACCAAGGGTTTGATTTAAACAAGCTATCCATGTATACCACTAGAAAGAACTATTATCCCAGAGCTTTCTTCCCCGACATGCAGTTCGAGGAAAATGAGTTTTTATCTCATACTTCTCACTCAGGATCAGAAATCTCAGAGTGGAATATCGATGGCCTAGCTGAAGGTCAGATTTACAGTAAGTTACATGAGATGGGCATAGCCATAACGGCCCTTAAGATAAAAAAGAATGATGATAAGCAGTGTGCTACCATGATAGTTGCAGGATTTACAGGTATGCTGAAAAACTGGTGGGATAATTATCTCATAGAAGAGCAAAGACAGGGCATCTTGACTGCCACCTCCATCATCCAAGTAGTCCAAATAGAAGAAACAGTAAAACAAGAAACAATAGCCGATTCTACCGTTACCCTCATCTACAGTATTGCCAAACACTTTATAGGAGAGCCTAAATTATTCCAAGAGAAGAGTTTAGAAGTCCTTAGTAATTTAACTTGCCCTAAGCTTCATGATTTTAGATAGTATAAAGACATCTTCCTAAACAAGGTTATGATCAAAGAAGATTGTAACCATGATTACTGGAAGGAAAAGTTTATAAGCGGTTTGCCCCCTCTTTTTGCAGAAAAGGTTAGAACAACCATTCGAAATAAATTCGAGGGAGACATACCCTATATAAATAGTTTACCATTGTCAAAAAAGAATATATATGATTGAACAACTATGAAATGGAGCCAATATTAAATCTCTTGCAAAGAAGAAATTAGTAAAAGCAAGAAAGTAACACCTGAACAAATGGATAGCTTTGCAAATATTCTATTGTATAATTGTGAGAAGCAGGAAAGTGAGGCCCACAAAAAAAGAACACGGGTAACGTGACTGCTACTATTATCACCCATTTTCTGAACCTTTGGGGATGCATTTGCACCTAAATGAATAAGAAAATGCAACTATAGACATCAGTCTATACCCTTGGTACATCTGAGAGTGAGTATTATACACATTGTTGAGAAAACACATTATCATCTTGGCTGCATGTTGTAAGAATCTCCCTATCCAAGAACTGAATGGGACATGCGCAAAGAGGAGAGGATAAAAATCGCCTCAAAGCATGTTTGCTCACAGAGCAAAGACTGAGATCAAAGCATAAAATTCACAGCCATAGCCTCAATCTGTGTATTCCACAAAAAAAAAGGGCAGCCCGGTGCACTAAGTTCCGCTATGCGCGGGGTCCGGAGAAGGACCGGACCACAAGGGTTTATTGTACGCAGCCTTACGCTGCATTTCTGCAAGAGGTTGTTTCTACGGCTTGAACTCGTGACCAGACTCAATTGTGTTCTTTGTTTGCGAGGTTAATATTTAATCTCTCTCATCATTTTCTCAATGTTATGGCATTTGCATTGATACATCGTGGTCTATATGGATATGTAGTAGCCAACATAGTAATTGCAGTAAAACTAGTGTCCCAATTAATTGTAGTACCATCTTCCATCACAAGTTTAAAGGTAAGAGAAGAATGTACAATGACTAAACAAAGAGTAATCAAGAAAAGAGGGGCCTTTAGTACATTTGAAAATTAGACAGTGAGCCATGAATAAATCCTTTTATCTGCATTCTGTCTTTGTAAGAAAATGGCACTCTTTAAACATCTCCAAGAACTACACACTCCCTTCCCTTCCCAACCAAAAATGAAAGCTTAATAGGCGTTTGGCCATATTTTTCACTACATCTGGAATTTATGAAGATAAGTTGTGTTTGGCTATACTTTTTGCAAAGATGGAGTTGGAAAACAGGTTTGGAATCCAATTCCAAGTAGGACTTGAAAATTTTATAATCGGGGCAGCCGGATGCACAAAGCATCCCACGTTAGCAGGATCCGGGAAGGGCCGCTCTTGTAGACAGTTAACCCTAATGCAAGCATTAATGGCTGCTTTCACGGCTCGAACGCGTGACCTATAGGTTATACGGAAACAACTTTACCGTCGCTACAAGCTTTGCCTTCAAATTTTTTTATAACCAAACACTGACTCCTAAATCATTTTCATGGCCAAACGGCTCCTTAATCAATTAAAACCAGGTGGACCTACGGTAAAGGTACATGGTACAACCAAACATATGAGCACTAACCATTTGAACAGAAAATAAAAAAGAAGATTGTATATTTTAGAGTAGGTGTGGCATCAAATATTGTGGTTTAGACTTGCCAAAACTTATTACTTCCTCCTCTTCAAAGAGATTATTCAATTTTAACTTGGTATAAAATTTAAGAAAATAGAAAAAAAAATTAATTTTGTGATCTTAAATTAAAAGATATATTGAATATATAAAAATAACATTTAATCTTATGATGTTAAACACTCGATGACTTAAACTCACAATCTTCGAATTGAAATTGAGAGTGGAAGACACTTACTATTTGAGCAACCCTCAACGTTGAGAAAGAGAAGTAAACAAACAAAAAAAAAAAGTAATAGTAAATACAAGGATACCAGGTGACGGTACTTCTGGCTTCATGGTTGGTACATCCTTCTTCATTTTAGGACCAAAAATAATTGGAGAATTTGACGATCTCGCTATTGAATATGTGATACATGCCTATCAACCAGTAAGTCTTATTTCATCTTAGTTTTTCTTGATTTATTTTAGTTATAGACATTACTTCTTATATTCTTCCTCTAAAATGAATGTAAAGGTAAAAGTAAAGACATGAAATAATACTTTATTATTATATAATAAACAGTAGGTTGTGGGAAAATGAATGAATGTAAAGGTAAATTGGCAGATGCAATGTTCGAGAGTCAAGCTTGAAGATTCAGATTATAAAGATGACATTTTATTTGACAGAAATATTGATCCTTCTGTTGAAATCTTTTTTTGTCAATGTCAACGGAAATACAACAACAAATAATGATAATGGAGAGTTTATACGCAAAGAGTTTGTCACACCCCAAACAGGAGGGGCGTAACTAGCACCAGGAGCTTACTTGTCGGACTAGCACCAGGAGCTTACTTGTTGAGCACCCAACTTACATGACTTAACAACATAACTCAACAATGAAACGGACAGTCAAGGCCACCATGATAAAATGAATGAAATCAAAAAGCTATAAATGGCTGACGATACCAACATAATATGCATACATGCATATATAAGGGCCGACAAGACCACCATGAAAGTCTATACATCAAAATATATGCCAACAAGGCCAAACATGATGTTTACATACATGACATATGTCTACAAACCACTAAGTGTAACATGAACATCATAAGCGAAACAAATATTTACCTCAATACTTTATCATACCATTCAATATGCACTCGCTAATGGTTCTCACGTCTCTTTTCAACCTCTCTTTAATTATCCTGAAAGTTCTCACCGTCACTTGCCTCCCAATAAACTACTTTATCCGGGAAGATCTATTGAAACTATAACATGTCGCATAATGAGTCCAAATGTCCTATGAGCACAATACCTATAGCATGATTTATCTTACTAGCACCAATACTTGTAACTTTCCACGATAAGTGGTGGTACGACCTCTTTAATGCGAAATAGACATATCTGTGAATAAGCTGAATATAAACAGGTAAGAAACGTATATCAGATAAGTGATTTGTAACATTTTCATTGATCATATACTCCTGAGTCAAAGCATTATGTGCATATCTATTTTCCTGCAAAACCGTGTAAACAATATAGACTCAAATCAAGCTTCTATCAAGCAAGTAAGCAACTGCTTCCCGTGATATTTATTATTTATGTGCTGAGGCAATGTCAAACGTCACGATCAAGCTTCCGAAATTGACTTTTGTATTTACCTGTCCAGACTGTAGAACTTGCTTCTTCATTAGTTGCGGGGATCCTCTTACTAGTAGATTTTGGATCACACATCATGGTCAAAATCTCATGATCAGTTAATTAGATAGAGACTGGGAAGTGTAGGTAGTTAATTTGCTTACCTTCATAATTCGCGTAAAAAAGTTGTCAAGGAATTTGATGTTTACTCGAATTTCATTGAATTCATACTTCTGGGAGTGGAACAACTGCTTCGAAAGCTTCCACAAGCATCGCCACTCTTGTTATCCGTGCAGGAGTTAGCTTCGTGACCATGTGCTGCATTGCATTATCGAGCATCCATTGTTCGGCTCTTTTCCTCTCATCTGTCATTTGGTGCCTCACATCCACTTTTTCTTGTTCTTGATCATGTGTAGGAGGAAAAAGCTGAGGGGGCTGTGGATTGAGTTTCCTAGCTCTTTCCAGTGCCTTTATTGATCTCTTAATGAGGATCAATTTCTTCAGCTTGCTCCAGTTCTTGGACTTTGGTGACTCAAGTTTACTCTTGGCATGTGGGATCATTTTCTCTTCGCAAAATGAATTTGTACTACTTTGCTCTCCGCCTACTGAATGATAATCTTGAATCGGTGTTGTTATGATCTGGCTAATTGCTTCTTTTATGAGATTGACAGCATCATTTCTGCTGAAACTTCTTCCATAGTGGCTTATATCCCGAGGAGAGTTGTCCGTAATTATTTCAGCTAGTTTTTTGTTGTCGTTTACCTCATCATCAGTTCCTTCAAGTAGTTGATCACTCCCTACTTTTGATACAACATCTGATAATACATGCTGTGGTATCATGTGCCACATGCTGATGTGGTTCTGTTTGTTCACCTGTTTTCTGTGTGTTCCATCTTCGTCTTCTGCTTCTGTTATCTTTTTGTTCTCATCACATTCAGAAGCAGAAGGCACAATCATGTTATTTTCTTGTGTTTCATCACAATCATTGCATAATTTTGAGGCAGTAAAAGATATTCCTTTCTCTTTTTCATGACTTGCTTTGGAGACATTAATCTGAGTTTCAGGTTCTAACTTCAAATTTTCTTCTTCCTTAACTTCTGGTTCACCTTCTCCATCCACCGATGCCTTATCACTCGAAGTGGTTGTTACTTCATCCAACTTCTGTCAAAGTACAATGGTCTTTTGAGTATCTTCATTTTTTAACATTGACCAGTCATCTTCTGCATTCCTTTTGTCTACGTGTGTGGAATACTTTTCAAGAACATTATCTTCCATCTGCAAATTGTCTTCATTTCTAGTTTTCATTTTAGGAAACTTAACCTGTATATTACTTCTTTGGGGAGGAACAACAGTTTCAAAAGCTGTTACAAGCAATCCCACTTTTCTTTTCTGAGTCGGAGCAAGCTGACTCATTGCTTGCTGTCGTGCATAGTCAAGCATCCATTCTTCTGTCCTTTTCCGCTCATCCTCTATTTGATGTTTCAGATTAACCTTTTCTGCTTCAGGATCAGTCTCCTGCTCCAGGTACCGCGCTTCCTTGGGTTGAATTTTCTCAGCTTTTCCAATTCCTTGATGAATCTTTGTAGAAGAATCCATCTTTTAAGATTGCTCCAGTATTTTGGTGCTTCGTTCGTGACTTGTCCTTCGGTTTTCTGTTTCTCAGGGCTGCCAATATTTTCTCTGGTAATACTTCCTTCATCTGACTCATTCTTGGTGTTAGACTCCTTGAAATTTTCTTCGGTACATACTGTTGTGTAATAAACATTTATGTCAAATTCACAGCAAATTCTGAAGATAATCTTAAGTAGTGGAGTCGGCCCTTAGCCGAGATAGGATACTGTCAGCTAATCATAATATTGTAAAGTCGGAAAAGGAAGAAGAATGCCATCATAGAGGGATCAGCGTAGAACTTATAAAAGTGAAGGACAAGAAACAATCACACGTTGGCAAAAAACTAATCAGTACTAAAGAAACATATGTAAGTACTAATATTTCACCTTCACTTGTTACTGATTGATTATCTGATGACTGATCTTGAACTTCAGGGAGCAGAATTCTCTCAATTGCTTCTCGGACTAGCTTAATGGCTAAAAACTTGCGCGCTTCAACCCCTTGGTTATCTGCATCCTGATTTGTAGTCATTGACTCTCTTTCAGAAAATTTCAAAAGTGAATAAGAACTTTCTGCTGCACAGAACTTGAGATCTCCGCAGGTAACTTTGCTATCCGATTCTGTATATTCATCTGAAATCATATGTCTATGAATCAGGGTCCACATGCTCCTATGCTTCCCTTTTGGCAACCGGGCTACGTGCAAGTTCTTGGCTGAGGCGTTTGGTTCAGCATTTTCAGTTGGAGTATAATTCCTGGATTCAGAATCTCCAATTGAACATGATGGTCTATCAAGGTCCTCATTTGAAGTAGCTTTGTCATCCTTCTCTTGCAAATTCTCTTCGAGTTCCATTGCACCGTTGCAAGCTGAAGCAGAAGAAAACTTAGTGCTACATGTGGCTTCAATAAAATCATCTGATACTGAACTTTGCTTTATGGCAAATGGTTCATTCTTAGACAGTTCTCTATTGATAATTTCATCCTCCTCAGCTGTGGTAACGTCGTCAACCGGCTTTATCGGAAGAGGCAGTGAAATCGTATGGTAGAAATCGGGATCTCTGTCCTCCTCATTGCAAGAAACTGATGTTGTTACACACTGATCATTTGATTCTAAATCATCACTAACATAAGTGGATTCATCCCATTCTCTTTCCATATTATTACAACACTTTGAAGTAGTAACTAATAGAATATTTCCCGAATATTCTTTCATTAATTGTATATCTCTTATTTTGGAGAGAATTGTATCCCTATTTTAATTAGGTTGATTAGTTAACTAGTTTAAATATTCTTGTACTACTATATATATTGTACATTATTGATGAATACAATCATGGAACATATTCCTTTATGGTATCGTAGCCCAAAAATACCTCCACCGCCGCCGACCATAGCTCTCGGCCGCCACCCCACCCCCACGGTCCCACAATGTATTTTTTCAGCCATGCTCTCTCCCTTCTCCTCCTAAATTTCATCTTGGTGTCTTGTTATGTTTGTTTATTCTTTGGTAATTCTCTTATCCAGGTATATTATTAATCTCAAGAACCAAATCTGTGATAATGTATGTGACTAATCATTATATATATACCATGCATGATCTGAAAATTGAAACTACTTCTTTTGATTTTAATTTGTCAATAATAGTGATGGAAATAACGGATGGAAGAATCAAATATATATTCACAAGATTGAAGTTGTGCTCAAGTCCTTGAATGAAACGGCCACGTTGATCTTACCATCTATAGCGACTCCAACAAACTTCATTTAGGATTCCATCTCCAACTTCAAACCTAAATTGGTAAAGTTTAAACTGCACAAGCAATATATACCATTCAAACATACATGTCTAAAATTTGTGACTTCAAATTCAAATTTTCAGCTCCATTTCCGTAAGTTAGAAGTTAATTCTGAAGCGGATAAACACTAAATATTTTGTAATTTCAAGCTATGTCTTAAATATCGATCCTCCAAATTACTCCATTTGTGCATCTTCCCCCAAACTAAAAACAAGTACTAACAAAAAACAAAGAGAAGCTTAGTCCTATAGAATTAAAAGCAAGTGAACATTTGGATGGGCAGAAGTGGATCACTAAATCTCTTCGAGGCTCAAGTATCTCTCATTGAACAGAATACGCATTGTTTTCTTATATAATTTTGAGCAATTTTCACATCATAAGTATTTTTTACGATTGAGTTATTAACAAAGGTCGTTAAAAGTATCTCTCAAATAATCAAATAGAACATGATACATGATATTAACAAAAAGCACCTACCTAACTGCCTTCTTTCCGTTTAAATAATGTCAGTTACATCACTCCTATTGAAAAATTATATAGCCTTGTGTATACTTTATTGTTATACAACCATAATAATATATCAAGTGTAGTGGAGTGTGAGATGGTAATGTATACACAGACTTTACATCTACCTTGTGCAGGTCGTTTTTCCCGATAGACCCTCTATAAACACAACATTTATGAAAAAATCCGCAGTAACAACAAGAAAATAATAAGGAAACACAAGAGACAAGTAGTAATAAAAAACTAAGAATAATAAAATATGAAAATAATAAAAAGACGCAAATAATACTAATAAAATTGGCCGGTAAGAAAAAGCAACTCATGTCTACTAAACTAGCCTTTTACCGTATTCCTCCCCTCCTAATACTTTATTGTTTTGATAATAGTTTGGTTCAAAGAGAAGTATATGAAATACTGCTCTTAAGAAATCAGACCAAAGAAAGAAAAACTGAAATGGCCAAAAGATAGACCAAAAAGGTGATGGTTTAATTAAGGCAGCCCATCGAGTTTTTAGTGCACTCAATGCACATCAGCCTGCTTTGCTTTGCTTATGCAGCTCCATACAGCGGAAGCACAGTAGGCTGATGCGCATTGAGTCCGGACATTATAAACCCATCAAGAACAGCCCAACATACCATCCCATTGTTGCCCCCACTTGGGTTACAAGCCCACGTTACTGGGCTCGGCGATTTCAATTGTCCCGTTTGTTTAATATAAAACTGTTATATTCTCTGTTCAAAATCGATGTGGGAAGACAATACCTTTATGTTTTGACCATTTCAAGAATTTTCTTAATATCTCAAGTTCAATATCCGTCAAAATTTTCACTGTTAAACAGAATGAGTTGGGCCTCTCGGCCAGAAATATTTGTAGTATATATGGTATATATATTTGTAGTATATTGTAATAAAAAGGATACCTTAATTAGTGTTATACACCTACCATAATTGTATAGTTAGAATTATGGTAGAATAAGGATTTAGAAGTAGAATAGGAAAAGGATTTGTAGTATTATGGAAAGATGTAACTTGTATATATACCTATTCAATCAATGAAAATAATCAAGGGGATTATTTCTTTCATGGTATCAAGAGACTAGGTCTAAACAAAAGTTTTCTTCTCTCAAACTTTTGTATCCTTGGCCGAGAACCCCCCCCCCCCCTTCCCTCGGGTTTTTCTCTCCAAATATCTCGTCTTCCGCTCTCAAAAACCTCTCTTAAATTTATCCTCCTTCTTTGTTCTTTCAAATATGTCTAAGAACAATTTTCACCCTGCCCTCACGGTTTCCAATATCAAGCTCGGTGTCCCTATTGTCCTTGAGATGGAAAACGTTCAATATGCAACGTGGGCGGAGTTGTTTAAAATTCACGCTATCTCTTATCAAGTTCTTCATCACATAATTCCTCCCGCTAGACCCCTTCCCGCGGAGGATCCCGAGGTGTGGATTACACTTGATGCTACCGTTCTTCGGTGGATATACGCCACTATTTCGGTGGACCTTCTACGACGATTATGGAGCCCGATACCACGGCTATGGCTGCATGGAATAGATTGCGTGACATATTCCAAGACAACCAACATTCCCGTATCGTCACACTCGAGCAGAATTCTCTCTCGTTCGAATGGACGTATTTCCGAACGTTTCTGCATATTGCAAGAAACTAAAGGAATTGGCGGATCAACTCCGTAATGTTGGCGCACCAGTGACAAATAATCGTCTAGTTCTACAGTTGGTTGCCGGGCTTTCGGAGGCCTATAATGGTGTTGGAACTCTCCTTCGCCAAAGCAACCCTCTTCCCGACTTTCATCAAGCCCGCTCCATGCTGACGTTGGAAGAAGCCGGTTTGGCTAAAAGGCGGCTACGGAGCAAGCCCAGTTGTCATGGTGGCATCCTCTCCTAGTTCTTCGGGTTTTGTTAATAATTCGGGCCAAAACTATAATAATGGTGGCGGCAAGAATAATCGCAAAAATAACAAAAACCGCGGGGGCAAACGAGGTGGTTCTGGTGGCAGTTTCGGTGAGCAACAAGCAGGCGGTGGGTCCCATTCGGGGTACAGTGGGCCACCACCACCGTGGGCCCGAAGAAGTGGGGCCGGTGGCGTGGCACCCGCACCCTCCAAAGGTTTAGCCGCGCCGGCCGGTGGGGCGGCCGACCAAAGCAGCCCAATACCCAAGCATTGGCGGCCCATCGCGGCCGGTGGCCCAAAGAACGGCCCCCCGGCGGCGGTAACAGCCCAGTTCCAGCACGGCCAGGAGTCCTTGGGCCCCGTCCTCCGCAAGCCCATCATGCAGCAGGCCCCACTCAGACCGATATCGAGGCCGCGATGCACACGTTGGGTTTAACTCAACCGGACCCAAATTGGTACATGGACACCGGGGCCACTACTCACATGACTTCCGAATCAGGTACTCTCTCATCTTATTACAATTTGAGCACCCCTCGGGGAATAATTGTTGGTAATGGCAGTTCAATTCCAATTCTAGGGTATGGTCAGAAAACGTTGTCTCCTCCCAATCCACCACTTCTCTTGAAAAATACTTTACATGCTCCTAAATTGATTAAAAATTTAGTGTCTGTCCGAAAGTTCACAACTGACAATTCTGTTTCTGTTGAATTTGATCCTTTCGGTTTCTCTGTGAAGGATTTCAAAACGGGGAGTCGTCTCATGAGGTGTGATAGTAGGGGGATCTATATCCTATCATGCCCGGTTTTCGTCCATCGAGTCCAGCCTTGCCATCAGCTTTTGCAGTCATCTCTCCTTCCATGTGGCATGCTCGTCTGGGTCATCCGGGATCTTCTATTTTATCAGTTTTAGATAAAAATAGTTTTATTTCTTGTAAGGGTACGAGTCGTACTCCAATTTGTCAGTCTTGTTCATTAGGAAAAATTGTTAAGTTGCCATTTGTAGACTCCAATTCTCATACTTCTATGCCATTTGACATTATTCATAGCGACTTATGGACATCTCCTGTTCTTAGTTCAATGGGTCATCGATATTATGTTCTCTTTTTAGATGATTATTCTAGATTTTTGTGGACGTTTCCAATTGCGAATAAATCACAAGTGTTTTCCGTCTTCATAAAATTTAGAGCGTTCATTCGTACTCAATTCGAAAGAGAAATAAAAAATATTCAATGTGATAATGGGAAAGAGTATGACAATAGGGAGTTTCGAGAATTTTGTGCTACTCATGGGATAAATTTTCGGTTTTCATGTCCTCATACATCTTCACAAAATGGGAAAGCCGAACGCAAAATTCGTTCCATAAATAACATTGTCCGCACTCTCCTAATCCATGCCTCCATACCTCCGTATTTTTGGCATCATGCTCTACAAATGGCCACTTACCTTCTTAACATAATTCCGTCTAAAGGTCTGACATATTCTTCCCCCCTCAAAATCCTATATAATAAGAACCCTTCTTATTCTCACCTTCGGATTTTTGGGTGCTTGTGTTATCCGTTATTTCCATCCACCACAATTAACAAACTTCGAGTGCTCGGTCTACCCCGTGTGTGTTTTTGGGTTATCCGTCGAATCATCGTGGTTATAAGTGTTTTGATTTATCCTCCAAGAAAATCATAATCAATCGCCATGTCATTTTTGATGAAACTCAATTCCCATTTACGAAAGTTCATACTCCCGAACCTAAGTCATATAATTTTTTGGATGACCAAATATCCCCGTATATTATTCAGAATTTTTCGGACATCTCCCGTACCCAAAATCCTCCAGCGGGCCCACTGCCCGCTGGCCCAACAAGATCGCCACACCCGCCTCTTCCGGCCCACCGGAACAGTTCCAAAGAATCGGGCCGGTCAGGCCGGTGGGTTCCGGAACTCGGTCCGAAGCCGAGTCCAGCCATTTCCGATTTGGGCCAGCAGGCCCACTGCTTGCTGGCCAGTCCGTCCCGAGCCCAGAAAATTCCCAAAATTCCATTAATTCTTCCTCGAGTCATAGACCGGTCACTCGTAGTCAGCGGGGTATTTTTACGCCTAAAAGACATTTTAATTTACATTCTGATGTCTCTAAATCCCCCTTACCCCGCAATCCTGTATCCGCATTAAATGACCCTAATTGGAAAATTGCTATGACTGATGAATATAATGCTCTTATTGATAATAAGACGTGGGAGTTGGTGCCCCGTCCATATGGTATTAATATTATCAGGTCTATGTGGATTTTTGCTCACAAGGAGAATTCAGATGGGTCCTTTGCTCGGCATAAGGCGCGACTTGTTGGTGATGGTAAGACTCAGCAGGTTGGTATTGATTGTGGTGATACATTTAGTCCGGTGGTCAAACCGGCTACCATTCGCACGATACTTAGCTTGGCCCTTTCAAAGACTTGGCCAATTCATCAGTTAGATGTCAAGAATGCTTTTCTACATGGAGATCTCAAGGAAACAGTCTATATGCATCAGCCGTTGGGTTTCAGGGATCCCAACCGCCCTCATCATGTCTGTTTGTTGAAGAAGTCATTATATGGGCTTAAGCAATCCCCACGTGCCCGGTATACACGATTTGCTGATTTTGTTTCGACTATTGGGTTCACACACAAGCAGTCGACAATTCTTTGTTCATCTACCGCCGTGGTTCGTCATTGGCCTATATTCTGTTATAATGTGGATGATATCATCTTGACTGCCTCCTCCGATGCTTTGCGTCAGTCTATCATGGCCATGCTCAGTTCTGAATTTGCTATGAAGGACTTAGGGCCGTTGAGTTATTTTTTGGGGATTGCCGTCAAACGTCATTCAGGTGGCTTGTTTCTGTCTCAACGGAAGTATGCTGCTGAGATCATAGAGAGGGCTGGGATGTCATCCTGTAAGTCCACTTCCACACCGGTTGATGCAAACCCAAAGCTGAGTGCCGCAGCAGGTGCACCATACGAGGACCCGACTCGCTATCGCAGTCTTGCAGGGGCCCTCCAGTATCTTACCTTTACCAGACCGGATATTACATATGCGGTTCAGCAGGTGTGTTTATTCATGCATGATCCCAGGGTTGAGCACATGAATGCAATCAAACGCATCATTCGGTATATTCAGGGGACACTGGACTATGGGTTGCACTTGTATCCTTCGTCTACATCCACACTTGTCTCTTACACGGATGCTGATTGGGGTGGTTGTCCCGACACCAGACGGTCGACTTCTGGCTACTGTATGTTCCTTGGCAACAACTTGGTCTCATGGTCGGCAAAACGTCAAGCAACTCTGTCACGCTCCAGTGCAGAGGCAGAATATCGAGGGGTAGCGAATGTGGTCTCCGAGTCATGTTGGCTACGTAATTTGCTTTTGGAGCTTCATTGTCCCATTCAGAAGGCAACCTTGGTATATTGCGATAACATTAGTGCCATCTACCTTTCAGCAACCCCAGTTCAACACCAGCGCACCAAGCATATCGAAATGGACATTCACTTTGTCCGTGAAAAGGTTGCAAAGGGTCAAGTTCGCGTATGCCATGTCCCGTCTCGTTATCAAATTGCAGACATCTTTACAAAGGGTCTACCAGCGGTTCTCTTTGAAGATTTTAGGGACAGTCTCAGCGTTCGAAAACCGCCCGCTATGACTGCGGGGGTGTGTTAAACAGAATGAGTTGGGCCTCTCGGCCAGAAATATTTGTAGTATATATGGTATATATATTTGTAGTATATTGTAATAAAAAGGATACCTTAATTAGTGTTATACACCTACCATAATTGTATAGTTAGAATTATGGTAGAATAAGGATTTAGAAGTAGAATAGGAAAAGGATTTGTAGTATTATGGAAAGATGTAACTTGTATATATACCTATTCAATCAATGAAAATAATCAAGGGGATTATTTCTTTCATTCACCATATGTCATCAATGTTCTTGCAAAGGTAGATTCTTCATACACCACTTGTAAAATTATACTGGGTATGTTGTTGTTGTTGTCATCAATGTTCTTGCTTTACCTATTTTCCCATTTAATATTTGTTATTGCTTTATACTTCAATGAATTAAAGATTACATTTGTTAGCATCCAATATTGGTAAAATAAAGAGGAAGTACGACGTAACTTGAGCATCAGTATCCTTCTCTATTTTGTTAAGAAAAAAAAAGTTTAAAACACTATATTATGGGCATTTGTCTTACAAACTAATGCTAGTTAACCAATTTATCATATGATCTTACCCGTTATGAAACACTTTGCCAGTGACGTTCTTTTTGAGACAGATATTTAATAGTGAACGTTCATGTAGTGTAACTAGTGATTTTATCTCGAATACTCATTTGACACAGTGAAAAAAAATGAACTAGAATAAGCAAAAGCAAGGCCAAGTTCTACAAATTTTGGAACCTTAGCATTCACTGTCATATAGTATTTCAACATTAACTTTCTCTGTAACAATCCAAAATTTAGTTAGTATGACCATTTTACATTTAGCTTGTTTTATTAGATAAGGAATAGGATGAATAAGCTGAATATAAACAGGTAAGAAACGTATATCGGATAAGTGATTTGTAACATTTTCATTGATCATATACTCCTGAGTCAAAGCATTATGTGCATATCTATTTTCCTGCAAAACCGTGTAAACAATATAGACTCAAATCAAGCTTCTATCAAGCAAGTAAGCAACTGCTTCCCGTGATATTTATTATTTATGTGCTGAGGCAATGTCAAACGTCACGATCAAGCTTCCGAAATTGACTTTTGTATTTACCTGTCCAGACTGTAGAACTTGCTTCTTCATTAGTTGCGGGGATCCTCTTACTAGTAGATTTTGGATCACACATCATGGTCAAAATCTCATGATCAGTTAATTAGATAGAGACTGGGAAGTGTAGGTAGTTAATTTGCTTACCTTCATAATTCGCGTAAAAAAGTTGTCAAGGAATTTGATGTTTACTCGAATTTCATTGAATTCATACTTCTGGGAGTGGAACAACTGCTTCGAAAGCTTCCACAAGCATCGCCACTCTTGTTATCCGTGCAGGAGTTAGCTTCGTGACCATGTGCTGCATTGCATTATCGAGCATCCATTGTTCGGCTCTTTTCCTCTCATCTGTCATTTGGTGCCTCACATCCACTTTTTCTTGTTCTTGATCATGTGTAGGAGGAAAAAGCTGAGGGGGCTGTGGATTGAGTTTCCTAGCTCTTTCCAGTGCCTTTATTGATCTCTTAATGAGGATCAATTTCTTCAGCTTGCTCCAGTTCTTGGACTTTGGTGACTCAAGTTTACTCTTGGCATGTGGGATCATTTTCTCTTCGCAAAATGAATTTGTACTACTTTGCTCTCCGCCTACTGAATGATAATCTTGAATCGGTGTTGTTATGATCTGGCTAATTGCTTCTTTTATGAGATTGACAGCATCATTTCTGCTGAAACTTCTTCCATAGTGGCTTATATCCCGAGGAGAGTTGTCCGTAATTATTTCAGCTAGTTTTTTGTTGTCGTTTACCTCATCATCAGTTCCTTCAAGTAGTTGATCACTCCCTACTTTTGATACAACATCTGATAATACATGCTGTGGTATCATGTGCCACATGCTGATGTGGTTCTGTTTGTTCACCTGTTTTCTGTGTGTTCCATCTTCGTCTTCTGCTTCTGTTATCTTTTTGTTCTCATCACATTCAGAAGCAGAAGGCACAATCATGTTATTTTCTTGTGTTTCATCACAATCATTGCATAATTTTGAGGCAGTAAAAGATATTCCTTTCTCTTTTTCATGACTTGCTTTGGAGACATTAATCTGAGTTTCAGGTTCTAACTTCAAATTTTCTTCTTCCTTAACTTCTGGTTCACCTTCTCCATCCACCGATGCCTTATCACTCGAAGTGGTTGTTACTTCATCCAACTTCTGTCAAAGTACAATGGTCTTTTGAGTATCTTCATTTTTTAACATTGACCAGTCATCTTCTGCATTCCTTTTGTCTACGTGTGTGGAATACTTTTCAAGAACATTATCTTCCATCTGCAAATTGTCTTCATTTCTAGTTTTCATTTTAGGAAACTTAACCTGTATATTACTTCTTTGGGGAGGAACAACAGTTTCAAAAGCTGTTACAAGCAATCCCACTTTTCTTTTCTGAGTCGGAGCAAGCTGACTCATTGCTTGCTGTCGTGCATAGTCAAGCATCCATTCTTCTGTCCTTTTCCGCTCATCCTCTATTTGATGTTTCAGATTAACCTTTTCTGCTTCAGGATCAGTCTCCTGCTCCAGGTACCGCGCTTCCTTGGGTTGAATTTTCTCAGCTTTTCCAATTCCTTGATGAATCTTTGTAGAAGAATCCATCTTTTAAGATTGCTCCAGTATTTTGGTGCTTCGTTCGTGACTTGTCCTTCGGTTTTCTGTTTCTCAGGGCTGCCAATATTTTCTCTGGTAATACTTCCTTCATCTGACTCATTCTTGGTGTTAGACTCCTTGAAATTTTCTTCGGTACATACTGTTGTGTAATAAACATTTATGTCAAATTCACAGCAAATTCTGAAGATAATCTTAAGTAGTGGAGTCGGCCCTTAGCCGAGATAGGATACTGTCAGCTAATCATAATATTGTAAAGTCGGAAAAGGAAGAAGAATGCCATCATAGAGGGATCAGCGTAGAACTTATAAAAGTGAAGGACAAGAAACAATCACACGTTGGCAAAAAACTAATCAGTACTAAAGAAACATATGTAAGTACTAATATTTCACCTTCACTTGTTACTGATTGATTATCTGATGACTGATCTTGAACTTCAGGGAGCAGAATTCTCTCAATTGCTTCTCGGACTAGCTTAATGGCTAAAAACTTGCGCGCTTCAACCCCTTGGTTATCTGCATCCTGATTTGTAGTCATTGACTCTCTTTCAGAAAATTTCAAAAGTGAATAAGAACTTTCTGCTGCACAGAACTTGAGATCTCCGCAGGTAACTTTGCTATCCGATTCTGTATATTCATCTGAAATCATATGTCTATGAATCAGGGTCCACATGCTCCTATGCTTCCCTTTTGGCAACCGGGCTACGTGCAAGTTCTTGGCTGAGGCGTTTGGTTCAGCATTTTCAGTTGGAGTATAATTCCTGGATTCAGAATCTCCAATTGAACATGATGGTCTATCAAGGTCCTCATTTGAAGTAGCTTTGTCATCCTTCTCTTGCAAATTCTCTTCGAGTTCCATTGCACCGTTGCAAGCTGAAGCAGAAGAAAACTTAGTGCTACATGTGGCTTCAATAAAATCATCTGATACTGAACTTTGCTTTATGGCAAATGGTTCATTCTTAGACAGTTCTCTATTGATAATTTCATCCTCCTCAGCTGTGGTAACGTCGTCAACCGGCTTTATCGGAAGAGGCAGTGAAATCGTATGGTAGAAATCGGGATCTCTGTCCTCCTCATTGCAAGAAACTGATGTTGTTACACACTGATCATTTGATTCTAAATCATCACTAACATAAGTGGATTCATCCCATTCTCTTTCCATATTATTACAACACTTTGAAGTAGTAACTAATAGAATATTTCCGAATATTCTTTCATTAATTGTATATCTCTTATTTTGGAGAGAATTGTATCCCTATTTTAATTAGGTTGATTAGTTAACTAGTTTAAATATTCTTGTACTACTATATATATTGTACATTATTGATGAATACAATCATGGAACATATTCCTTTATGGTATCAGTAGCCCAAAAATACCTCCACCGCCGCCGACCATAGCTCTCGGCCGCCACCCCACCCCCACGGTCCCACAATGTATTTTTTCAGCCATGCTCTCTCCCTTCTCCTCCTAAATTTCATCTTGGTGTCTTGTTATGTTTGTTTATTCTTTGGTAATTCTCTTATCCAGGTATATTATTAATCTCAAGAACCAAATCTGTGATAATGTATGTGACTAATCATTATATATATACCATGCATGATCTGAAAATTGAAACTACTTCTTTTGATTTTAATTTGTCAATAATAGTGATGGAAATAACGGATGGAAGAATCAAATATATATTCACAAGATTGAAGTTGTGCTCAAGTCCTTGAATGAAACTGGCCACGTTGATCTTACCATCTATAGCGACTCCAACAGCTTCATTTAGGATTCCATCTCCAACTTCAAACCTAAATTGGTAAAGTTTAAACTGCACAAGCAATATATACCATTCAAACATACATGTCTAAAATTTGTGACTTCAAATTCAAATTTTCAGCTCCATTTCCGTAAGTTAGAAGTTAATTCGAAGCGGATAAACACTAAATATTTTGTAATTTCAAGCTATGTCTTAAATATCGATCCTCCAAATTACTCCATTTGTGCATCTTCCCCCAAACTAAAAACAAGTACTAACAAAAAACAAAGAGAAGCTTAGTCCTATAGAATTAAAAGCAAGTGAACATTTGGATGGGCAGAAGTGGATCACTAAATCTCTTCGAGGCTCAAGTATCTCTCATTGAACAGAATACGCATTGTTTTCTTATATAATTTTGAGCAATTTTCACATCATAAGTATTTTTTACGATTGAGTTATTAACAAAGGTCGTTAAAAGTATCTCTCAAATAATCAAATAGAACATGATACATGATATTAACAAAAAGCACCTACCTAATCGCCTTCTTTCCGTTTAAATAATGTCAGTTACATCACTCCTATTGAAAAATTATATAGCCTTGTGTATACTTTATTGTTATACAACCATAATAATATATCAAGTGTAGTGGAGTGTGAGATGGTAATGTATACACAGACTTTACATCTACCTTGTGCGAGTCGTTTTTCCCGATAGACCCTCTATAAACACAACATTTATGAAAAAATCCGCAGTAACAACAAGAAAATAATAAGGAAACACAAGAGACAAGTAGTAATAAAAAACTAAGAATAATAAAATATGAAAATAATAAAAAGACGCAAATAATACTAATAAAATTGGCCGGTAAGAAAAAGCAACTCATGTCTACTAAACTAGCCTTTTACCGTATTCCTCCCCTCCTAATACTTTATTGTTTTGATAATAGTTTGGTTCAAAGAGAAGTATATGAAATACTGCTCTTAAGAAATCAGACCAAAGAAAGAAAAACTGAAATGGCCAAAAGATAGACCAAAAAGGTGATGGTTTAATTAAGGCAGCCCATCGAGTTTTTAGTGCACTCAATGCACATCAGCCTGCTTTGCTTTGCTTATGCAGCTCCATACAGCGGAAGCACAGTAGGCTGATGCGCATTGAGTCCGGACATTATAAACCCATCAAGAACAGCCCAACATACCATCCCATTGTTGCCCCCACTTGGGTTACAAGCCCACGTTACTGGGCTCGGCGATTTCAATTGTCCCGTTTGTTTAATATAAAACTGTTATATTCTCTGTTCAAAATCGATGTGGGAAGACAATACCTTTATGTTTTGACCATTTCAAGAATTTTCTTAATATCTCAAGTTCAATATCCGTCAAAATTTTCACCATATGTCATCAATGTTCTTGCAAAGGTAGATTCTTCATACACCACTTGTAAAATTATACTGGGTATGTTGTTGTTGTTGTCATCAATGTTCTTGCTTTACCTATTTTCCCATTTAATATTTGTTATTGCTTTATACTTCAATGAATTAAAGATTACATTTGTTAGCATCCAATATTGGTAAAATAAAGAGGAAGTACGACGTAACTTGAGCATCAGTATCCTTCTCTATTTTGTTAAGAAAAAAAAGTTTAAAACACTATATTATGGGCATTTGTCTTACAAACTAATGCTAGTTAACCAATTTATCATATGATCTTACCCGTTATGAAACACTTTGCCAGTGACGTTCTTTTTGAGACAGATATTTAATAGTGAACGTTCATGTAGTGTAACTAGTGATTTTATCTCGAATACTCATTTGACACAGTGAAAAAAAATGAACTAGAATAAGCAAAAGCAAGGCCAAGTTCTACAAATTTTGGAACCTTAGCATTCACTGTCATATAGTATTTCAACATTAACTTTCTCTGTAACAATCCAAAATTTAGTTAGTATGACCATTTTACATTTAGCTTGTTTTATTAGATAAGGAATAGGATGAATAAGCTGAATATAAACAGGTAAGAAACGTATATCAGATAAGTGATTTGTAACATTTTCATTGATCATATACTCCTGAGTCAAAGCATTATGTGCATATCTATTTTCCTGCAAAACCGTGTAAACAATATAGACTCAAATCAAGCTTCTATCAAGCAAGTAAGCAACTGCTTCCCGTGATATTTATTATTTATGTGCTGAGGCAATGTCAAACGTCACGATCAAGCTTCCGAAATTGACTTTTGTATTTACCTGTCCAGACTGTAGAACTTGCTTCTTCATTAGTTGCGGGGATCCTCTTACTAGTAGATTTTGGATCACACATCATGGTCAAAATCTCATGATCAGTTAATTAGATAGAGACTGGGAAGTGTAGGTAGTTAATTTGCTTACCTTCATAATTCGCGTAAAAAAGTTGTCAAGGAATTTGATGTTTACTCGAATTTCATTGAATTCATACTTCTGGGAGTGGAACAACTGCTTCGAAAGCTTCCACAAGCATCGCCACTCTTGTTATCCGTGCAGGAGTTAGCTTCGTGACCATGTGCTGCATTGCATTATCGAGCATCCATTGTTCGGCTCTTTTCCTCTCATCTGTCATTTGGTGCCTCACATCCACTTTTTCTTGTTCTTGATCATGTGTAGGAGGAAAAAGCTGAGGGGGCTGTGGATTGAGTTTCCTAGCTCTTTCCAGTGCCTTTATTGATCTCTTAATGAGGATCAATTTCTTCAGCTTGCTCCAGTTCTTGGACTTTGGTGACTCAAGTTTACTCTTGGCATGTGGGATCATTTTCTCTTCGCAAAATGAATTTGTACTACTTTGCTCTCCGCCTACTGAATGATAATCTTGAATCGGTGTTGTTATGATCTGGCTAATTGCTTCTTTTATGAGATTGACAGCATCATTTCTGCTGAAACTTCTTCCATAGTGGCTTATATCCCGAGGAGAGTTGTCCGTAATTATTTCAGCTAGTTTTTTGTTGTCGTTTACCTCATCATCAGTTCCTTCAAGTAGTTGATCACTCCCTACTTTTGATACAACATCTGATAATACATGCTGTGGTATCATGTGCCACATGCTGATGTGGTTCTGTTTGTTCACCTGTTTTCTGTGTGTTCCATCTTCGTCTTCTGCTTCTGTTATCTTTTTGTTCTCATCACATTCAGAAGCAGAAGGCACAATCATGTTATTTTCTTGTGTTTCATCACAATCATTGCATAATTTTGAGGCAGTAAAAGATATTCCTTTCTCTTTTTCATGACTTGCTTTGGAGACATTAATCTGAGTTTCAGGTTCTAACTTCAAATTTTCTTCTTCCTTAACTTCTGGTTCACCTTCTCCATCCACCGATGCCTTATCACTCGAAGTGGTTGTTACTTCATCCAACTTCTGTCAAAGTACAATGGTCTTTTGAGTATCTTCATTTTTTAACATTGACCAGTCATCTTCTGCATTCCTTTTGTCTACGTGTGTGGAATACTTTTCAAGAACATTATCTTCCATCTGCAAATTGTCTTCATTTCTAGTTTTCATTTTAGGAAACTTAACCTGTATATTACTTCTTTGGGGAGGAACAACAGTTTCAAAAGCTGTTACAAGCAATCCCACTTTTCTTTTCTGAGTCGGAGCAAGCTGACTCATTGCTTGCTGTCGTGCATAGTCAAGCATCCATTCTTCTGTCCTTTTCCGCTCATCCTCTATTTGATGTTTCAGATTAACCTTTTCTGCTTCAGGATCAGTCTCCTGCTCCAGGTACCGCGCTTCCTTGGGTTGAATTTTCTCAGCTTTTCCAATTCCTTGATGAATCTTTGTAGAAGAATCCATCTTTTAAGATTGCTCCAGTATTTTGGTGCTTCGTTCGTGACTTGTCCTTCGGTTTTCTGTTTCTCAGGGCTGCCAATATTTTCTCTGGTAATACTTCCTTCATCTGACTCATTCTTGGTGTTAGACTCCTTGAAATTTTCTTCGGTACATACTGTTGTGTAATAAACATTTATGTCAAATTCACAGCAAATTCTGAAGATAATCTTAAGTAGTGGAGTCGGCCCTTAGCCGAGATAGGATACTGTCAGCTAATCATAATATTGTAAAGTCGGAAAAGGAAGAAGAATGCCATCATAGAGGGATCAGCGTAGAACTTATAAAAGTGAAGGACAAGAAACAATCACACGTTGGCAAAAAACTAATCAGTACTAAAGAAACATATGTAAGTACTAATATTTCACCTTCACTTGTTACTGATTGATTATCTGATGACTGATCTTGAACTTCAGGGAGCAGAATTCTCTCAATTGCTTCTCGGACTAGCTTAATGGCTAAAAACTTGCGCGCTTCAACCCCTTGGTTATCTGCATCCTGATTTGTAGTCATTGACTCTCTTTCAGAAAATTTCAAAAGTGAATAAGAACTTTCTGCTGCACAGAACTTGAGATCTCCGCAGGTAACTTTGCTATCCGATTCTGTATATTCATCTGAAATCATATGTCTATGAATCAGGGTCCACATGCTCCTATGCTTCCCTTTTGGCAACCGGGCTACGTGCAAGTTCTTGGCTGAGGCGTTTGGTTCAGCATTTTCAGTTGGAGTATAATTCCTGGATTCAGAATCTCCAATTGAACATGATGGTCTATCAAGGTCCTCATTTGAAGTAGCTTTGTCATCCTTCTCTTGCAAATTCTCTTCGAGTTCCATTGCACCGTTGCAAGCTGAAGCAGAAGAAAACTTAGTGCTACATGTGGCTTCAATAAAATCATCTGATACTGAACTTTGCTTTATGGCAAATGGTTCATTCTTAGACAGTTCTCTATTGATAATTTCATCCTCCTCAGCTGTGGTAACGTCGTCAACCGGCTTTATCGGAAGAGGCAGTGAAATCGTATGGTAGAAATCGGGATCTCTGTCCTCCTCATTGCAAGAAACTGATGTTGTTACACACTGATCATTTGATTCTAAATCATCACTAACATAAGTGGATTCATCCCATTCTCTTTCCATATTATTACAACACTTTGAAGTAGTAACTAATAGAATATTTCCCGAATATTCTTTCATTAATTGTATATCTCTTATTTTGGAGAGAATTGTATCCCTATTTTAATTAGGTTGATTAGTTAACTAGTTTAAATATTCTTGTACTACTATATATATTGTACATTATTGATGAATACAATCATGGAACATATTCCTTTATGGTATCGTAGCCCAAAAATACCTCCACCGCCGCCGACCATAGCTCTCGGCCGCCACCCCACCCCCACGGTCCCACAATGTATTTTTTCAGCCATGCTCTCTCCCTTCTCCTCCTAAATTTCATCTTGGTGTCTTGTTATGTTTGTTTATTCTTTGGTAATTCTCTTATCCAGGTATATTATTAATCTCAAGAACCAAATCTGTGATAATGTATGTGACTAATCATTATATATATACCATGCATGATCTGAAAATTGAAACTACTTCTTTTGATTTTAATTTGTCAATAATAGTGATGGAAATAACGGATGGAAGAATCAAATATATATTCACAAGATTGAAGTTGTGCTCAAGTCCTTGAATGAAAGCGGCCACGTTGATCTTACCATCTATAGCGACTCCAACAACTTCATTTAGGATTCCATCTCCAACTTCAAACCTAAATTGGTAAAGTTTAAACTGCACAAGCAATATATACCATTCAAACATACATGTCTAAAATTTGTGACTTCAAATTCAAATTTTCAGCTCCATTTCCGTAAGTTAGAAGTTAATTGAAGCGGATAAACACTAAATATTTTGTAATTTCAAGCTATGTCTTAAATATCGATCCTCCAAATTACTCCATTTGTGCATCTTCCCCCAAACTAAAAACAAGTACTAACAAAAAACAAAGAGAAGCTTAGTCCTATAGAATTAAAAGCAAGTGAACATTTGGATGGGCGAGAAGTGGATCACTAAATCTCTTCGAGGCTCAAGTATCTCTCATTGAACGAGAATACGCATTGTTTTCTTATATAATTTTGAGCAATTTTCACATCATAAGTATTTTTTACGATTGAGTTATTAACAAAGGTCGTTAAAAGTATCTCTCAAATAATCAAATAGAACATGATACATGATATTAACAAAAAGCACCTACCTAATTTGCCTTCTTTCCGTTTAAATAATGTCGGTTACATCACTCCTATTGAAAAATTATATAGCCTTGTGTATACTTTATTGTTATACAACCATAATAATATATCAAGTGTAGTGGAGTGTGAGATGGTAATGTATACACAGACTTTACATCTACCTTGTGCGAGTCGTTTTTCCCGATAGACCCTCTATAAACACAACATTTATGAAAAAATCCGCAGATAACAACAAGAAAATAATAAGGAAACACAAGAGACAAGTAGTAATAAAAAACTAAGAATAATAAAATATGAAAATAATAAAAAGACGCAAATAATACTAATAAAATTGGCCGGTAAGAAAAAGCAACTCATGTCTACTAAACTAGCCTTTTACCGTATTCCTCCCCTCCTAATACTTTATTGTTTTGATAATAGTTTGGTTCAAAGAGAAGTATATGAAATACTGCTCTTAAGAAATCAGACCAAAGAAAGAAAAACTGAAATGGCCAAAAGATAGACCAAAAAGGTGATGGTTTAATTAAGGCAGCCCATCGAGTTTTTAGTGCACTCAATGCACATCAAGCCTGCTTTGCTTTGCTTATGCAGCTCCATACAGCGGAAGCACAGTAGGCTGATGCGCATTGAGTCCGGACATTATAAACCCATCAAGAACAGCCCAACATACCATCCCATTGTTGCCCCCACTTGGGTTACAAGCCCACGTTACTGGGCTCGGCGATTTCAATTGTCCCGTTTGTTTAATATAAAACTGTTATATTCTCTGTTCAAAATCGATGTGGGAAGACAATACCTTTATGTTTTGACCATTTCAAGAATTTTCTTAATATCTCAAGTTCAATATCCGTCAAAATTTTCACCATATGTCATCAATGTTCTTGCAAAGGTAGATTCTTCATACACCACTTGTAAAATTATACTGGGTATGTTGTTGTTGTTGTCATCAATGTTCTTGCTTTACCTATTTTCCCATTTAATATTTGTTATTGCTTTATACTTCAATGAATTAAAGATTACATTTGTTAGCATCCAATATTGGTAAAATAAAGAGGAAGTACGACGTAACTTGAGCATCAGTATCCTTCTCTATTTTGTTAAGAAAAAAAAAGTTTAAAACACTATATTATGGGCATTTGTCTTACAAACTAATGCTAGTTAACCAATTTATCATATGATCTTACCCGTTATGAAACACTTTGCCAGTGACGTTCTTTTTGAGACAGATATTTAATAGTGAACGTTCATGTAGTGTAACTAGTGATTTTATCTCGAATACTCATTTGACACAGTGAAAAAAAATGAACTAGAATAAGCAAAAGCAAGGCCAAGTTCTACAAATTTTGGAACCTTAGCATTCACTGTCATATAGTATTTCAACATTAACTTTCTCTGTAACAATCCAAAATTTAGTTAGTATGACCATTTTACATTTAGCTTGTTTTATTAGATAAGGAATAGGATGAATAAGCTGAATATAAACAGGTAAGAAACGTATATCAGATAAGTGATTTGTAACATTTTCATTGATCATATACTCCTGAGTCAAAGCATTATGTGCATATCTATTTTCCTGCAAAACCGTGTAAACAATATAGACTCAAATCAAGCTTCTATCAAGCAAGTAAGCAACTGCTTCCCGTGATATTTATTATTTATGTGCTGAGGCAATGTCAAACGTCACGATCAAGCTTCCGAAATTGACTTTTGTATTTACCTGTCCAGACTGTAGAACTTGCTTCTTCATTAGTTGCGGGGATCCTCTTACTAGTAGATTTTGGATCACACATCATGGTCAAAATCTCATGATCAGTTAATTAGATAGAGACTGGGAAGTGTAGGTAGTTAATTTGCTTACCTTCATAATTCGCGTAAAAAAGTTGTCAAGGAATTTGATGTTTACTCGAATTTCATTGAATTCATACTTCTGGGAGTGGAACAACTGCTTCGAAAGCTTCCACAAGCATCGCCACTCTTGTTATCCGTGCAGGAGTTAGCTTCGTGACCATGTGCTGCATTGCATTATCGAGCATCCATTGTTCGGCTCTTTTCCTCTCATCTGTCATTTGGTGCCTCACATCCACTTTTTCTTGTTCTTGATCATGTGTAGGAGGAAAAAGCTGAGGGGGCTGTGGATTGAGTTTCCTAGCTCTTTCCAGTGCCTTTATTGATCTCTTAATGAGGATCAATTTCTTCAGCTTGCTCCAGTTCTTGGACTTTGGTGACTCAAGTTTACTCTTGGCATGTGGGATCATTTTCTCTTCGCAAAATGAATTTGTACTACTTTGCTCTCCGCCTACTGAATGATAATCTTGAATCGGTGTTGTTATGATCTGGCTAATTGCTTCTTTTATGAGATTGACAGCATCATTTCTGCTGAAACTTCTTCCATAGTGGCTTATATCCCGAGGAGAGTTGTCCGTAATTATTTCAGCTAGTTTTTTGTTGTCGTTTACCTCATCATCAGTTCCTTCAAGTAGTTGATCACTCCCTACTTTTGATACAACATCTGATAATACATGCTGTGGTATCATGTGCCACATGCTGATGTGGTTCTGTTTGTTCACCTGTTTTCTGTGTGTTCCATCTTCGTCTTCTGCTTCTGTTATCTTTTTGTTCTCATCACATTCAGAAGCAGAAGGCACAATCATGTTATTTTCTTGTGTTTCATCACAATCATTGCATAATTTTGAGGCAGTAAAAGATATTCCTTTCTCTTTTTCATGACTTGCTTTGGAGACATTAATCTGAGTTTCAGGTTCTAACTTCAAATTTTCTTCTTCCTTAACTTCTGGTTCACCTTCTCCATCCACCGATGCCTTATCACTCGAAGTGGTTGTTACTTCATCCAACTTCTGTCAAAGTACAATGGTCTTTTGAGTATCTTCATTTTTTAACATTGACCAGTCATCTTCTGCATTCCTTTTGTCTACGTGTGTGGAATACTTTTCAAGAACATTATCTTCCATCTGCAAATTGTCTTCATTTCTAGTTTTCATTTTAGGAAACTTAACCTGTATATTACTTCTTTGGGGAGGAACAACAGTTTCAAAAGCTGTTACAAGCAATCCCACTTTTCTTTTCTGAGTCGGAGCAAGCTGACTCATTGCTTGCTGTCGTGCATAGTCAAGCATCCATTCTTCTGTCCTTTTCCGCTCATCCTCTATTTGATGTTTCAGATTAACCTTTTCTGCTTCAGGATCAGTCTCCTGCTCCAGGTACCGCGCTTCCTTGGGTTGAATTTTCTCAGCTTTTCCAATTCCTTGATGAATCTTTGTAGAAGAATCCATCTTTTAAGATTGCTCCAGTATTTTGGTGCTTCGTTCGTGACTTGTCCTTCGGTTTTCTGTTTCTCAGGGCTGCCAATATTTTCTCTGGTAATACTTCCTTCATCTGACTCATTCTTGGTGTTAGACTCCTTGAAATTTTCTTCGGTACATACTGTTGTGTAATAAACATTTATGTCAAATTCACAGCAAATTCTGAAGATAATCTTAAGTAGTGGAGTCGGCCCTTAGCCGAGATAGGATACTGTCAGCTAATCATAATATTGTAAAGTCGGAAAAGGAAGAAGAATGCCATCATAGAGGGATCAGCGTAGAACTTATAAAAGTGAAGGACAAGAAACAATCACACGTTGGCAAAAAACTAATCAGTACTAAAGAAACATATGTAAGTACTAATATTTCACCTTCACTTGTTACTGATTGATTATCTGATGACTGATCTTGAACTTCAGGGAGCAGAATTCTCTCAATTGCTTCTCGGACTAGCTTAATGGCTAAAAACTTGCGCGCTTCAACCCCTTGGTTATCTGCATCCTGATTTGTAGTCATTGACTCTCTTTCAGAAAATTTCAAAAGTGAATAAGAACTTTCTGCTGCACAGAACTTGAGATCTCCGCAGGTAACTTTGCTATCCGATTCTGTATATTCATCTGAAATCATATGTCTATGAATCAGGGTCCACATGCTCCTATGCTTCCCTTTTGGCAACCGGGCTACGTGCAAGTTCTTGGCTGAGGCGTTTGGTTCAGCATTTTCAGTTGGAGTATAATTCCTGGATTCAGAATCTCCAATTGAACATGATGGTCTATCAAGGTCCTCATTTGAAGTAGCTTTGTCATCCTTCTCTTGCAAATTCTCTTCGAGTTCCATTGCACCGTTGCAAGCTGAAGCAGAAGAAAACTTAGTGCTACATGTGGCTTCAATAAAATCATCTGATACTGAACTTTGCTTTATGGCAAATGGTTCATTCTTAGACAGTTCTCTATTGATAATTTCATCCTCCTCAGCTGTGGTAACGTCGTCAACCGGCTTTATCGGAAGAGGCAGTGAAATCGTATGGTAGAAATCGGGATCTCTGTCCTCCTCATTGCAAGAAACTGATGTTGTTACACACTGATCATTTGATTCTAAATCATCACTAACATAAGTGGATTCATCCCATTCTCTTTCCATATTATTACAACACTTTGAAGTAGTAACTAATAGAATATTTCCCGAATATTCTTTCATTAATTGTATATCTCTTATTTTGGAGAGAATTGTATCCCTATTTTAATTAGGTTGATTAGTTAACTAGTTTAAATATTCTTGTACTACTATATATATTGTACATTATTGATGAATACAATCATGGAACATATTCCTTTATGGTATCAGTAGCCCAAAAATACCTCCACCGCCGCCGACCATAGCTCTCGGCCGCCACCCCACCCCCACGGTCCCACAATGTATTTTTTCAGCCATGCTCTCTCCCTTCTCCTCCTAAATTTCATCTTGGTGTCTTGTTATGTTTGTTTATTCTTTGGTAATTCTCTTATCCGGGTATATTATTAATCTCAAGAACCAAATCTGTGATAATGTATGTGACTAATCATTATATATATACCATGCATGATCTGAAAATTGAAACTACTTCTTTTGATTTTAATTTGTCAATAATAGTGATGGAAATAACGGATGGAAGAATCAAATATATATTCACAAGATTGAAGTTGTGCTCAAGTCCTTGAATGAAAGCTGGCCACGTTGATCTTACCATCTATAGCGACTCCAACGACTTCATTTAGGATTCCATCTCCAACTTCAAACCTAAATTGGTAAAGTTTAAAGCGCACAAGCAATATATACCATTCAAACATACATGTCTAAAATTTGTGACTTCAAATTCAAATTTTCAGCTCCATTTCCGTAAGTTAGAAGTTAATTCTGAAGCGGATAAACACTAAATATTTTGTAATTTCAAGCTATGTCTTAAATATCGATCCTCCAAATTACTCCATTTGTGCATCTTCCCCCAAACTAAAAACAAGTACTAACAAAAAACAAAGAGAAGCTTAGTCCTATAGAATTAAAAGCAAGTGAACATTTGGATGGGCGAGAAGTGGATCACTAAATCTCTTCGAGGCTCAAGTATCTCTCATTGAACAGAATACGCATTGTTTTCTTATATAATTTTGAGCAATTTTCACATCATAAGTATTTTTTACGATTGAGTTATTAACAAAGGTCGTTAAAAGTATCTCTCAAATAATCAAATAGAACATGATACATGATATTAACAAAAAGCACCTACCTAACTGCCTTCTTTCCGTTTAAATAATGTCAGTTACATCACTCCTATTGAAAAATTATATAGCCTTGTGTATACTTTATTGTTATACAACCATAATAATATATCAAGTGTAGTGGAGTGTGAGATGGTAATGTATACACGGACTTTACATCTACCTTGTGCGGGTCGTTTTTCCCGATAGACCCTCTATAAACACAACATTTATGAAAAAATCCGCGATGTAACAACAAGAAAATAATAAGGAAACACAAGAGACAAGTAGTAATAAAAAACTAAGAATAATAAAATATGAAAATAATAAAAAGACGCAAATAATACTAATAAAATTGGCCGGTAAGAAAAAGCAACTCATGTCTACTAAACTAGCCTTTTACCGTATTCCTCCCCTCCTAATACTTTATTGTTTTGATAATAGTTTGGTTCAAAGAGAAGTATATGAAATACTGCTCTTAAGAAATCAGACCAAAGAAAGAAAAACTGAAATGGCCAAAAGATAGACCAAAAAGGTGATGGTTTAATTAAGGCAGCCCATCGAGTTTTTAGTGCACTCAATGCACATCAAGCCTGCTTTGCTTTGCTTATGCAGCTCCATACAGCGGAAGCACAGTAGGCTGATGCGCATTGAGTCCGGACATTATAAACCCATCAAGAACAGCCCAACATACCATCCCATTGTTGCCCCCACTTGGGTTACAAGCCCACGTTACTGGGCTCGGCGATTTCAATTGTCCCGTTTGTTTAATATAAAACTGTTATATTCTCTGTTCAAAATCGATGTGGGAAGACAATACCTTTATGTTTTGACCATTTCAAGAATTTTCTTAATATCTCAAGTTCAATATCCGTCAAAATTTTCACCATATGTCATCAATGTTCTTGCAAAGGTAGATTCTTCATACACCACTTGTAAAATTATACTGGGTATGTTGTTGTTGTTGTCATCAATGTTCTTGCTTTACCTATTTTCCCATTTAATATTTGTTATTGCTTTATACTTCAATGAATTAAAGATTACATTTGTTAGCATCCAATATTGGTAAAATAAAGAGGAAGTACGACGTAACTTGAGCATCAGTATCCTTCTCTATTTTGTTAAGAAAAAAAAAGTTTAAAACACTATATTATGGGCATTTGTCTTACAAACTAATGCTAGTTAACCAATTTATCATATGATCTTACCCGTTATGAAACACTTTGCCAGTGACGTTCTTTTTGAGACAGATATTTAATAGTGAACGTTCATGTAGTGTAACTAGTGATTTTATCTCGAATACTCATTTGACACAGTGAAAAAAAATGAACTAGAATAAGCAAAAGCAAGGCCAAGTTCTACAAATTTTGGAACCTTAGCATTCACTGTCATATAGTATTTCAACATTAACTTTCTCTGTAACAATCCAAAATTTAGTTAGTATGACCATTTTACATTTAGCTTGTTTTATTAGATAAGGAATAGGATGAATAAGCTGAATATAAACAGGTAAGAAACGTATATCGGATAAGTGATTTGTAACATTTTCATTGATCATATACTCCTGAGTCAAAGCATTATGTGCATATCTATTTTCCTGCAAAACCGTGTAAACAATATAGACTCAAATCAAGCTTCTATCAAGCAAGTAAGCAACTGCTTCCCGTGATATTTATTATTTATGTGCTGAGGCAATGTCAAACGTCACGATCAAGCTTCCGAAATTGACTTTTGTATTTACCTGTCCAGACTGTAGAACTTGCTTCTTCATTAGTTGCGGGGATCCTCTTACTAGTAGATTTTGGATCACACATCATGGTCAAAATCTCATGATCAGTTAATTAGATAGAGACTGGGAAGTGTAGGTAGTTAATTTGCTTACCTTCATAATTCGCGTAAAAAAGTTGTCAAGGAATTTGATGTTTACTCGAATTTCATTGAATTCATACTTCTGGGAGTGGAACAACTGCTTCGAAAGCTTCCACAAGCATCGCCACTCTTGTTATCCGTGCAGGAGTTAGCTTCGTGACCATGTGCTGCATTGCATTATCGAGCATCCATTGTTCGGCTCTTTTCCTCTCATCTGTCATTTGGTGCCTCACATCCACTTTTTCTTGTTCTTGATCATGTGTAGGAGGAAAAAGCTGAGGGGGCTGTGGATTGAGTTTCCTAGCTCTTTCCAGTGCCTTTATTGATCTCTTAATGAGGATCAATTTCTTCAGCTTGCTCCAGTTCTTGGACTTTGGTGACTCAAGTTTACTCTTGGCATGTGGGATCATTTTCTCTTCGCAAAATGAATTTGTACTACTTTGCTCTCCGCCTACTGAATGATAATCTTGAATCGGTGTTGTTATGATCTGGCTAATTGCTTCTTTTATGAGATTGACAGCATCATTTCTGCTGAAACTTCTTCCATAGTGGCTTATATCCCGAGGAGAGTTGTCCGTAATTATTTCAGCTAGTTTTTTGTTGTCGTTTACCTCATCATCAGTTCCTTCAAGTAGTTGATCACTCCCTACTTTTGATACAACATCTGATAATACATGCTGTGGTATCATGTGCCACATGCTGATGTGGTTCTGTTTGTTCACCTGTTTTCTGTGTGTTCCATCTTCGTCTTCTGCTTCTGTTATCTTTTTGTTCTCATCACATTCAGAAGCAGAAGGCACAATCATGTTATTTTCTTGTGTTTCATCACAATCATTGCATAATTTTGAGACAGTAAAAGATATTCCTTTCTCTTTTTCATGACTTGCTTTGGAGACATTAATCTGAGTTTCAGGTTCTAACTTCAAATTTTCTTCTTCCTTAACTTCTGGTTCACCTTCTCCATCCACCGATGCCTTATCACTCGAAGTGGTTGTTACTTCATCCAACTTCTGTCAAAGTACAATGGTCTTTTGAGTATCTTCATTTTTTAACATTGACCAGTCATCTTCTGCATTCCTTTTGTCTACGTGTGTGGAATACTTTTCAAGAACATTATCTTCCATCTGCAAATTGTCTTCATTTCTAGTTTTCATTTTAGGAAACTTAACCTGTATATTACTTCTTTGGGGAGGAACAACAGTTTCAAAAGCTGTTACAAGCAATCCCACTTTTCTTTTCTGAGTCGGAGCAAGCTGACTCATTGCTTGCTGTCGTGCATAGTCAAGCATCCATTCTTCTGTCCTTTTCCGCTCATCCTCTATTTGATGTTTCAGATTAACCTTTTCTGCTTCAGGATCAGTCTCCTGCTCCAGGTACCGCGCTTCCTTGGGTTGAATTTTCTCAGCTTTTCCAATTCCTTGATGAATCTTTGTAGAAGAATCCATCTTTTAAGATTGCTCCAGTATTTTGGTGCTTCGTTCGTGACTTGTCCTTCGGTTTTCTGTTTCTCAGGGCTGCCAATATTTTCTCTGGTAATACTTCCTTCATCTGACTCATTCTTGGTGTTAGACTCCTTGAAATTTTCTTCGGTACATACTGTTGTGTAATAAACATTTATGTCAAATTCACAGCAAATTCTGAAGATAATCTTAAGTAGTGGAGTCGGCCCTTAGCCGAGATAGGATACTGTCAGCTAATCATAATATTGTAAAGTCGGAAAAGGAAGAAGAATGCCATCATAGAGGGATCAGCGTAGAACTTATAAAAGTGAAGGACAAGAAACAATCACACGTTGGCAAAAAACTAATCAGTACTAAAGAAACATATGTAAGTACTAATATTTCACCTTCACTTGTTACTGATTGATTATCTGATGACTGATCTTGAACTTCAGGGAGCAGAATTCTCTCAATTGCTTCTCGGACTAGCTTAATGGCTAAAAACTTGCGCGCTTCAACCCCTTGGTTATCTGCATCCTGATTTGTAGTCATTGACTCTCTTTCAGAAAATTTCAAAAGTGAATAAGAACTTTCTGCTGCACAGAACTTGAGATCTCCGCAGGTAACTTTGCTATCCGATTCTGTATATTCATCTGAAATCATATGTCTATGAATCAGGGTCCACATGCTCCTATGCTTCCCTTTTGGCAACCGGGCTACGTGCAAGTTCTTGGCTGAGGCGTTTGGTTCAGCATTTTCAGTTGGAGTATAATTCCTGGATTCAGAATCTCCAATTGAACATGATGGTCTATCAAGGTCCTCATTTGAAGTAGCTTTGTCATCCTTCTCTTGCAAATTCTCTTCGAGTTCCATTGCACCGTTGCAAGCTGAAGCAGAAGAAAACTTAGTGCTACATGTGGCTTCAATAAAATCATCTGATACTGAACTTTGCTTTATGGCAAATGGTTCATTCTTAGACAGTTCTCTATTGATAATTTCATCCTCCTCAGCTGTGGTAACGTCGTCAACCGGCTTTATCGGAAGAGGCAGTGAAATCGTATGGTAGAAATCGGGATCTCTGTCCTCCTCATTGCAAGAAACTGATGTTGTTACACACTGATCATTTGATTCTAAATCATCACTAACATAAGTGGATTCATCCCATTCTCTTTCCATATTATTACAACACTTTGAAGTAGTAACTAATAGAATATTTCCCGAATATTCTTTCATTAATTGTATATCTCTTATTTTGGAGAGAATTGTATCCCTATTTTAATTAGGTTGATTAGTTAACTAGTTTAAATATTCTTGTACTACTATATATATTGTACATTATTGATGAATACAATCATGGAACATATTCCTTTATGGTATCAGTAGCCCAAAAATACCTCCACCGCCGCCGACCATAGCTCTCGGCCGCCACCCCACCCCCACGGTCCCACAATGTATTTTTTCAGCCATGCTCTCTCCCTTCTCCTCCTAAATTTCATCTTGGTGTCTTGTTATGTTTGTTTATTCTTTGGTAATTCTCTTATCCGGGTATATTATTAATCTCAAGAACCAAATCTGTGATAATGTATGTGACTAATCATTATATATATACCATGCATGATCTGAAAATTGAAACTACTTCTTTTGATTTTAATTTGTCAATAATAGTGATGGAAATAACGGATGGAAGAATCAAATATATATTCACAAGATTGAAGTTGTGCTCAAGTCCTTGAATGAAAGCGGCCACGTTGATCTTACCATCTATAGCGACTCCAATGACTTCATTTAGGATTCCATCTCCAACTTCAAACCTAAATTGGTAAAGTTTAAACTGCACAAGCAATATATACCATTCAAACATACATGTCTAAAATTTGTGACTTCAAATTCAAATTTTCAGCTCCATTTCCGTAAGTTAGAAGTTAATTTCGAAGCGGATAAACACTAAATATTTTGTAATTTCAAGCTATGTCTTAAATATCGATCCTCCAAATTACTCCATTTGTGCATCTTCCCCCAAACTAAAAACAAGTACTAACAAAAAACAAAGAGAAGCTTAGTCCTATAGAATTAAAAGCAAGTGAACATTTGGATGGGCGAGAAGTGGATCACTAAATCTCTTCGAGGCTCAAGTATCTCTCATTGAACGAGAATACGCATTGTTTTCTTATATAATTTTGAGCAATTTTCACATCATAAGTATTTTTTACGATTGAGTTATTAACAAAGGTCGTTAAAAGTATCTCTCAAATAATCAAATAGAACATGATACATGATATTAACAAAAAGCACCTACCTAACTGCCTTCTTTCCGTTTAAATAATGTCAGTTACATCACTCCTATTGAAAAATTATATAGCCTTGTGTATACTTTATTGTTATACAACCATAATAATATATCAAGTGTAGTGGAGTGTGAGATGGTAATGTATACACGAGACTTTACATCTACCTTGTGCGGTCGTTTTTCCCGATAGACCCTCTATAAACACAACATTTATGAAAAAATCCGCAGTAACAACAAGAAAATAATAAGGAAACACAAGAGACAAGTAGTAATAAAAAACTAAGAATAATAAAATATGAAAATAATAAAAAGACGCAAATAATACTAATAAAATTGGCCGGTAAGAAAAAGCAACTCATGTCTACTAAACTAGCCTTTTACCGTATTCCTCCCCTCCTAATACTTTATTGTTTTGATAATAGTTTGGTTCAAAGAGAAGTATATGAAATACTGCTCTTAAGAAATCAGACCAAAGAAAGAAAAACTGAAATGGCCAAAAGATAGACCAAAAAGGTGATGGTTTAATTAAGGCAGCCCATCGAGTTTTTAGTGCACTCAATGCACATCAGCCTGCTTTGCTTTGCTTATGCAGCTCCATACAGCGGAAGCACAGTAGGCTGATGCGCATTGAGTCCGGACATTATAAACCCATCAAGAACAGCCCAACATACCATCCCATTGTTGCCCCCACTTGGGTTACAAGCCCACGTTACTGGGCTCGGCGATTTCAATTGTCCCGTTTGTTTAATATAAAACTGTTATATTCTCTGTTCAAAATCGATGTGGGAAGACAATACCTTTATGTTTTGACCATTTCAAGAATTTTCTTAATATCTCAAGTTCAATATCCGTCAAAATTTTCACCATATGTCATCAATGTTCTTGCAAAGGTAGATTCTTCATACACCACTTGTAAAATTATACTGGGTATGTTGTTGTTGTTGTCATCAATGTTCTTGCTTTACCTATTTTCCCATTTAATATTTGTTATTGCTTTATACTTCAATGAATTAAAGATTACATTTGTTAGCATCCAATATTGGTAAAATAAAGAGGAAGTACGACGTAACTTGAGCATCAGTATCCTTCTCTATTTTGTTAAGAAAAAAAAAGTTTAAAACACTATATTATGGGCATTTGTCTTACAAACTAATGCTAGTTAACCAATTTATCATATGATCTTACCCGTTATGAAACACTTTGCCAGTGACGTTCTTTTTGAGACAGATATTTAATAGTGAACGTTCATGTAGTGTAACTAGTGATTTTATCTCGAATACTCATTTGACACAGTGAAAAAAAATGAACTAGAATAAGCAAAAGCAAGGCCAAGTTCTACAAATTTTGGAACCTTAGCATTCACTGTCATATAGTATTTCAACATTAACTTTCTCTGTAACAATCCAAAATTTAGTTAGTATGACCATTTTACATTTAGCTTGTTTTATTAGATAAGGAATAGGATGAATAAGCTGAATATAAACAGGTAAGAAACGTATATCGGATAAGTGATTTGTAACATTTTCATTGATCATATACTCCTGAGTCAAAGCATTATGTGCATATCTATTTTCCTGCAAAACCGTGTAAACAATATAGACTCAAATCAAGCTTCTATCAAGCAAGTAAGCAACTGCTTCCCGTGATATTTATTATTTATGTGCTGAGGCAATGTCAAACGTCACGATCAAGCTTCCGAAATTGACTTTTGTATTTACCTGTCCAGACTGTAGAACTTGCTTCTTCATTAGTTGCGGGGATCCTCTTACTAGTAGATTTTGGATCACACATCATGGTCAAAATCTCATGATCAGTTAATTAGATAGAGACTGGGAAGTGTAGGTAGTTAATTTGCTTACCTTCATAATTCGCGTAAAAAAGTTGTCAAGGAATTTGATGTTTACTCGAATTTCATTGAATTCATACTTCTGGGAGTGGAACAACTGCTTCGAAAGCTTCCACAAGCATCGCCACTCTTGTTATCCGTGCAGGAGTTAGCTTCGTGACCATGTGCTGCATTGCATTATCGAGCATCCATTGTTCGGCTCTTTTCCTCTCATCTGTCATTTGGTGCCTCACATCCACTTTTTCTTGTTCTTGATCATGTGTAGGAGGAAAAAGCTGAGGGGGCTGTGGATTGAGTTTCCTAGCTCTTTCCAGTGCCTTTATTGATCTCTTAATGAGGATCAATTTCTTCAGCTTGCTCCAGTTCTTGGACTTTGGTGACTCAAGTTTACTCTTGGCATGTGGGATCATTTTCTCTTCGCAAAATGAATTTGTACTACTTTGCTCTCCGCCTACTGAATGATAATCTTGAATCGGTGTTGTTATGATCTGGCTAATTGCTTCTTTTATGAGATTGACAGCATCATTTCTGCTGAAACTTCTTCCATAGTGGCTTATATCCCGAGGAGAGTTGTCCGTAATTATTTCAGCTAGTTTTTTGTTGTCGTTTACCTCATCATCAGTTCCTTCAAGTAGTTGATCACTCCCTACTTTTGATACAACATCTGATAATACATGCTGTGGTATCATGTGCCACATGCTGATGTGGTTCTGTTTGTTCACCTGTTTTCTGTGTGTTCCATCTTCGTCTTCTGCTTCTGTTATCTTTTTGTTCTCATCACATTCAGAAGCAGAAGGCACAATCATGTTATTTTCTTGTGTTTCATCACAATCATTGCATAATTTTGAGGCAGTAAAAGATATTCCTTTCTCTTTTTCATGACTTGCTTTGGAGACATTAATCTGAGTTTCAGGTTCTAACTTCAAATTTTCTTCTTCCTTAACTTCTGGTTCACCTTCTCCATCCACCGATGCCTTATCACTCGAAGTGGTTGTTACTTCATCCAACTTCTGTCAAAGTACAATGGTCTTTTGAGTATCTTCATTTTTTAACATTGACCAGTCATCTTCTGCATTCCTTTTGTCTACGTGTGTGGAATACTTTTCAAGAACATTATCTTCCATCTGCAAATTGTCTTCATTTCTAGTTTTCATTTTAGGAAACTTAACCTGTATATTACTTCTTTGGGGAGGAACAACAGTTTCAAAAGCTGTTACAAGCAATCCCACTTTTCTTTTCTGAGTCGGAGCAAGCTGACTCATTGCTTGCTGTCGTGCATAGTCAAGCATCCATTCTTCTGTCCTTTTCCGCTCATCCTCTATTTGATGTTTCAGATTAACCTTTTCTGCTTCAGGATCAGTCTCCTGCTCCAGGTACCGCGCTTCCTTGGGTTGAATTTTCTCAGCTTTTCCAATTCCTTGATGAATCTTTGTAGAAGAATCCATCTTTTAAGATTGCTCCAGTATTTTGGTGCTTCGTTCGTGACTTGTCCTTCGGTTTTCTGTTTCTCAGGGCTGCCAATATTTTCTCTGGTAATACTTCCTTCATCTGACTCATTCTTGGTGTTAGACTCCTTGAAATTTTCTTCGGTACATACTGTTGTGTAATAAACATTTATGTCAAATTCACAGCAAATTCTGAAGATAATCTTAAGTAGTGGAGTCGGCCCTTAGCCGAGATAGGATACTGTCAGCTAATCATAATATTGTAAAGTCGGAAAAGGAAGAAGAATGCCATCATAGAGGGATCAGCGTAGAACTTATAAAAGTGAAGGACAAGAAACAATCACACGTTGGCAAAAAACTAATCAGTACTAAAGAAACATATGTAAGTACTAATATTTCACCTTCACTTGTTACTGATTGATTATCTGATGACTGATCTTGAACTTCAGGGAGCAGAATTCTCTCAATTGCTTCTCGGACTAGCTTAATGGCTAAAAACTTGCGCGCTTCAACCCCTTGGTTATCTGCATCCTGATTTGTAGTCATTGACTCTCTTTCAGAAAATTTCAAAAGTGAATAAGAACTTTCTGCTGCACAGAACTTGAGATCTCCGCAGGTAACTTTGCTATCCGATTCTGTATATTCATCTGAAATCATATGTCTATGAATCAGGGTCCACATGCTCCTATGCTTCCCTTTTGGCAACCGGGCTACGTGCAAGTTCTTGGCTGAGGCGTTTGGTTCAGCATTTTCAGTTGGAGTATAATTCCTGGATTCAGAATCTCCAATTGAACATGATGGTCTATCAAGGTCCTCATTTGAAGTAGCTTTGTCATCCTTCTCTTGCAAATTCTCTTCGAGTTCCATTGCACCGTTGCAAGCTGAAGCAGAAGAAAACTTAGTGCTACATGTGGCTTCAATAAAATCATCTGATACTGAACTTTGCTTTATGGCAAATGGTTCATTCTTAGACAGTTCTCTATTGATAATTTCATCCTCCTCAGCTGTGGTAACGTCGTCAACCGGCTTTATCGGAAGAGGCAGTGAAATCGTATGGTAGAAATCGGGATCTCTGTCCTCCTCATTGCAAGAAACTGATGTTGTTACACACTGATCATTTGATTCTAAATCATCACTAACATAAGTGGATTCATCCCATTCTCTTTCCATATTATTACAACACTTTGAAGTAGTAACTAATAGAATATTTCCCGAATATTCTTTCATTAATTGTATATCTCTTATTTTGGAGAGAATTGTATCCCTATTTTAATTAGGTTGATTAGTTAACTAGTTTAAATATTCTTGTACTACTATATATATTGTACATTATTGATGAATACAATCATGGAACATATTCCTTTATGGTATCGTAGCCCAAAAATACCTCCACCGCCGCCGACCATAGCTCTCGGCCGCCACCCCACCCCCACGGTCCCACAATGTATTTTTTCAGCCATGCTCTCTCCCTTCTCCTCCTAAATTTCATCTTGGTGTCTTGTTATGTTTGTTTATTCTTTGGTAATTCTCTTATCCAGGTATATTATTAATCTCAAGAACCAAATCTGTGATAATGTATGTGACTAATCATTATATATATACCATGCATGATCTGAAAATTGAAACTACTTCTTTTGATTTTAATTTGTCAATAATAGTGATGGAAATAACGGATGGAAGAATCAAATATATATTCACAAGATTGAAGTTGTGCTCAAGTCCTTGAATGAAACTGGCCACGTTGATCTTACCATCTATAGCGACTCCAACAAATGACTTCATTTAGGATTCCATCTCCAACTTCAAACCTAAATTGGTAAAGTTTAAACTGCACAAGCAATATATACCATTCAAACATACATGTCTAAAATTTGTGACTTCAAATTCAAATTTTCAGCTCCATTTCCGTAAGTTAGAAGTTAATTCGAAGCGGATAAACACTAAATATTTTGTAATTTCAAGCTATGTCTTAAATATCGATCCTCCAAATTACTCCATTTGTGCATCTTCCCCCAAACTAAAAACAAGTACTAACAAAAAACAAAGAGAAGCTTAGTCCTATAGAATTAAAAGCAAGTGAACATTTGGATGGGCGAAGTGGATCACTAAATCTCTTCGAGGCTCAAGTATCTCTCATTGAACAGAATACGCATTGTTTTCTTATATAATTTTGAGCAATTTTCACATCATAAGTATTTTTTACGATTGAGTTATTAACAAAGGTCGTTAAAAGTATCTCTCAAATAATCAAATAGAACATGATACATGATATTAACAAAAAGCACCTACCTAACGCCTTCTTTCCGTTTAAATAATGTCGGTTACATCACTCCTATTGAAAAATTATATAGCCTTGTGTATACTTTATTGTTATACAACCATAATAATATATCAAGTGTAGTGGAGTGTGAGATGGTAATGTATACACAGACTTTACATCTACCTTGTGCAGGTCGTTTTTCCCGATAGACCCTCTATAAACACAACATTTATGAAAAAATCCGCAGTAACAACAAGAAAATAATAAGGAAACACAAGAGACAAGTAGTAATAAAAAACTAAGAATAATAAAATATGAAAATAATAAAAAGACGCAAATAATACTAATAAAATTGGCCGGTAAGAAAAAGCAACTCATGTCTACTAAACTAGCCTTTTACCGTATTCCTCCCCTCCTAATACTTTATTGTTTTGATAATAGTTTGGTTCAAAGAGAAGTATATGAAATACTGCTCTTAAGAAATCAGACCAAAGAAAGAAAAACTGAAATGGCCAAAAGATAGACCAAAAAGGTGATGGTTTAATTAAGGCAGCCCATCGAGTTTTTAGTGCACTCAATGCACATCAAGCCTGCTTTGCTTTGCTTATGCAGCTCCATACAGCGGAAGCACAGTAGGCTGATGCGCATTGAGTCCGGACATTATAAACCCATCAAGAACAGCCCAACATACCATCCCATTGTTGCCCCCACTTGGGTTACAAGCCCACGTTACTGGGCTCGGCGATTTCAATTGTCCCGTTTGTTTAATATAAAACTGTTATATTCTCTGTTCAAAATCGATGTGGGAAGACAATACCTTTATGTTTTGACCATTTCAAGAATTTTCTTAATATCTCAAGTTCAATATCCGTCAAAATTTTCACCATATGTCATCAATGTTCTTGCAAAGGTAGATTCTTCATACACCACTTGTAAAATTATACTGGGTATGTTGTTGTTGTTGTCATCAATGTTCTTGCTTTACCTATTTTCCCATTTAATATTTGTTATTGCTTTATACTTCAATGAATTAAAGATTACATTTGTTAGCATCCAATATTGGTAAAATAAAGAGGAAGTACGACGTAACTTGAGCATCAGTATCCTTCTCTATTTTGTTAAGAAAAAAAAGTTTAAAACACTATATTATGGGCATTTGTCTTACAAACTAATGCTAGTTAACCAATTTATCATATGATCTTACCCGTTATGAAACACTTTGCCAGTGACGTTCTTTTTGAGACAGATATTTAATAGTGAACGTTCATGTAGTGTAACTAGTGATTTTATCTCGAATACTCATTTGACACAGTGAAAAAAAATGAACTAGAATAAGCAAAAGCAAGGCCAAGTTCTACAAATTTTGGAACCTTAGCATTCACTGTCATATAGTATTTCAACATTAACTTTCTCTGTAACAATCCAAAATTTAGTTAGTATGACCATTTTACATTTAGCTTGTTTTATTAGATAAGGAATAGGATGAATAAGCTGAATATAAACAGGTAAGAAACGTATATCAGATAAGTGATTTGTAACATTTTCATTGATCATATACTCCTGAGTCAAAGCATTATGTGCATATCTATTTTCCTGCAAAACCGTGTAAACAATATAGACTCAAATCAAGCTTCTATCAAGCAAGTAAGCAACTGCTTCCCGTGATATTTATTATTTATGTGCTGAGGCAATGTCAAACGTCACGATCAAGCTTCCGAAATTGACTTTTGTATTTACCTGTCCAGACTGTAGAACTTGCTTCTTCATTAGTTGCGGGGATCCTCTTACTAGTAGATTTTGGATCACACATCATGGTCAAAATCTCATGATCAGTTAATTAGATAGAGACTGGGAAGTGTAGGTAGTTAATTTGCTTACCTTCATAATTCGCGTAAAAAAGTTGTCAAGGAATTTGATGTTTACTCGAATTTCATTGAATTCATACTTCTGGGAGTGGAACAACTGCTTCGAAAGCTTCCACAAGCATCGCCACTCTTGTTATCCGTGCAGGAGTTAGCTTCGTGACCATGTGCTGCATTGCATTATCGAGCATCCATTGTTCGGCTCTTTTCCTCTCATCTGTCATTTGGTGCCTCACATCCACTTTTTCTTGTTCTTGATCATGTGTAGGAGGAAAAAGCTGAGGGGGCTGTGGATTGAGTTTCCTAGCTCTTTCCAGTGCCTTTATTGATCTCTTAATGAGGATCAATTTCTTCAGCTTGCTCCAGTTCTTGGACTTTGGTGACTCAAGTTTACTCTTGGCATGTGGGATCATTTTCTCTTCGCAAAATGAATTTGTACTACTTTGCTCTCCGCCTACTGAATGATAATCTTGAATCGGTGTTGTTATGATCTGGCTAATTGCTTCTTTTATGAGATTGACAGCATCATTTCTGCTGAAACTTCTTCCATAGTGGCTTATATCCCGAGGAGAGTTGTCCGTAATTATTTCAGCTAGTTTTTTGTTGTCGTTTACCTCATCATCAGTTCCTTCAAGTAGTTGATCACTCCCTACTTTTGATACAACATCTGATAATACATGCTGTGGTATCATGTGCCACATGCTGATGTGGTTCTGTTTGTTCACCTGTTTTCTGTGTGTTCCATCTTCGTCTTCTGCTTCTGTTATCTTTTTGTTCTCATCACATTCAGAAGCAGAAGGCACAATCATGTTATTTTCTTGTGTTTCATCACAATCATTGCATAATTTTGAGGCAGTAAAAGATATTCCTTTCTCTTTTTCATGACTTGCTTTGGAGACATTAATCTGAGTTTCAGGTTCTAACTTCAAATTTTCTTCTTCCTTAACTTCTGGTTCACCTTCTCCATCCACCGATGCCTTATCACTCGAAGTGGTTGTTACTTCATCCAACTTCTGTCAAAGTACAATGGTCTTTTGAGTATCTTCATTTTTTAACATTGACCAGTCATCTTCTGCATTCCTTTTGTCTACGTGTGTGGAATACTTTTCAAGAACATTATCTTCCATCTGCAAATTGTCTTCATTTCTAGTTTTCATTTTAGGAAACTTAACCTGTATATTACTTCTTTGGGGAGGAACAACAGTTTCAAAAGCTGTTACAAGCAATCCCACTTTTCTTTTCTGAGTCGGAGCAAGCTGACTCATTGCTTGCTGTCGTGCATAGTCAAGCATCCATTCTTCTGTCCTTTTCCGCTCATCCTCTATTTGATGTTTCAGATTAACCTTTTCTGCTTCAGGATCAGTCTCCTGCTCCAGGTACCGCGCTTCCTTGGGTTGAATTTTCTCAGCTTTTCCAATTCCTTGATGAATCTTTGTAGAAGAATCCATCTTTTAAGATTGCTCCAGTATTTTGGTGCTTCGTTCGTGACTTGTCCTTCGGTTTTCTGTTTCTCAGGGCTGCCAATATTTTCTCTGGTAATACTTCCTTCATCTGACTCATTCTTGGTGTTAGACTCCTTGAAATTTTCTTCGGTACATACTGTTGTGTAATAAACATTTATGTCAAATTCACAGCAAATTCTGAAGATAATCTTAAGTAGTGGAGTCGGCCCTTAGCCGAGATAGGATACTGTCAGCTAATCATAATATTGTAAAGTCGGAAAAGGAAGAAGAATGCCATCATAGAGGGATCAGCGTAGAACTTATAAAAGTGAAGGACAAGAAACAATCACACGTTGGCAAAAAACTAATCAGTACTAAAGAAACATATGTAAGTACTAATATTTCACCTTCACTTGTTACTGATTGATTATCTGATGACTGATCTTGAACTTCAGGGAGCAGAATTCTCTCAATTGCTTCTCGGACTAGCTTAATGGCTAAAAACTTGCGCGCTTCAACCCCTTGGTTATCTGCATCCTGATTTGTAGTCATTGACTCTCTTTCAGAAAATTTCAAAAGTGAATAAGAACTTTCTGCTGCACAGAACTTGAGATCTCCGCAGGTAACTTTGCTATCCGATTCTGTATATTCATCTGAAATCATATGTCTATGAATCAGGGTCCACATGCTCCTATGCTTCCCTTTTGGCAACCGGGCTACGTGCAAGTTCTTGGCTGAGGCGTTTGGTTCAGCATTTTCAGTTGGAGTATAATTCCTGGATTCAGAATCTCCAATTGAACATGATGGTCTATCAAGGTCCTCATTTGAAGTAGCTTTGTCATCCTTCTCTTGCAAATTCTCTTCGAGTTCCATTGCACCGTTGCAAGCTGAAGCAGAAGAAAACTTAGTGCTACATGTGGCTTCAATAAAATCATCTGATACTGAACTTTGCTTTATGGCAAATGGTTCATTCTTAGACAGTTCTCTATTGATAATTTCATCCTCCTCAGCTGTGGTAACGTCGTCAACCGGCTTTATCGGAAGAGGCAGTGAAATCGTATGGTAGAAATCGGGATCTCTGTCCTCCTCATTGCAAGAAACTGATGTTGTTACACACTGATCATTTGATTCTAAATCATCACTAACATAAGTGGATTCATCCCATTCTCTTTCCATATTATTACAACACTTTGAAGTAGTAACTAATAGAATATTTCCCGAATATTCTTTCATTAATTGTATATCTCTTATTTTGGAGAGAATTGTATCCCTATTTTAATTAGGTTGATTAGTTAACTAGTTTAAATATTCTTGTACTACTATATATATTGTACATTATTGATGAATACAATCATGGAACATATTCCTTTATGGTATCGTAGCCCAAAAATACCTCCACCGCCGCCGACCATAGCTCTCGGCCGCCACCCCACCCCCACGGTCCCACAATGTATTTTTTCAGCCATGCTCTCTCCCTTCTCCTCCTAAATTTCATCTTGGTGTCTTGTTATGTTTGTTTATTCTTTGGTAATTCTCTTATCCAGGTATATTATTAATCTCAAGAACCAAATCTGTGATAATGTATGTGACTAATCATTATATATATACCATGCATGATCTGAAAATTGAAACTACTTCTTTTGATTTTAATTTGTCAATAATAGTGATGGAAATAACGGATGGAAGAATCAAATATATATTCACAAGATTGAAGTTGTGCTCAAGTCCTTGAATGAAACTGGCCACGTTGATCTTACCATCTATAGCGACTCCAACAGCTTCATTTAGGATTCCATCTCCAACTTCAAACCTAAATTGGTAAAGTTTAAACTGCACAAGCAATATATACCATTCAAACATACATGTCTAAAATTTGTGACTTCAAATTCAAATTTTCAGCTCCATTTCCGTAAGTTAGAAGTTAATTCTGAAGCGGATAAACACTAAATATTTTGTAATTTCAAGCTATGTCTTAAATATCGATCCTCCAAATTACTCCATTTGTGCATCTTCCCCCAAACTAAAAACAAGTACTAACAAAAAACAAAGAGAAGCTTAGTCCTATAGAATTAAAAGCAAGTGAACATTTGGATGGGCAGAAGTGGATCACTAAATCTCTTCGAGGCTCAAGTATCTCTCATTGAACGTAATACGCATTGTTTTCTTATATAATTTTGAGCAATTTTCACATCATAAGTATTTTTTACGATTGAGTTATTAACAAAGGTCGTTAAAAGTATCTCTCAAATAATCAAATAGAACATGATACATGATATTAACAAAAAGCACCTACCTAACTGCCTTCTTTCCGTTTAAATAATGTCGTTACATCACTCCTATTGAAAAATTATATAGCCTTGTGTATACTTTATTGTTATACAACCATAATAATATATCAAGTGTAGTGGAGTGTGAGATGGTAATGTATACACGTACTTTACATCTACCTTGTGTGTGTCGTTTTTCCCGATAGACCCTCTATAAACACAACATTTATGAAAAAATCCGCAGAACAACAAGAAAATAATAAGGAAACACAAGAGACAAGTAGTAATAAAAAACTAAGAATAATAAAATATGAAAATAATAAAAAGACGCAAATAATACTAATAAAATTGGCCGGTAAGAAAAAGCAACTCATGTCTACTAAACTAGCCTTTTACCGTATTCCTCCCCTCCTAATACTTTATTGTTTTGATAATAGTTTGGTTCAAAGAGAAGTATATGAAATACTGCTCTTAAGAAATCAGACCAAAGAAAGAAAAACTGAAATGGCCAAAAGATAGACCAAAAAGGTGATGGTTTAATTAAGGCAGCCCATCGAGTTTTTAGTGCACTCAATGCACATCAAGCCTGCTTTGCTTTGCTTATGCAGCTCCATACAGCGGAAGCACAGTAGGCTGATGCGCATTGAGTCCGGACATTATAAACCCATCAAGAACAGCCCAACATACCATCCCATTGTTGCCCCCACTTGGGTTACAAGCCCACGTTACTGGGCTCGGCGATTTCAATTGTCCCGTTTGTTTAATATAAAACTGTTATATTCTCTGTTCAAAATCGATGTGGGAAGACAATACCTTTATGTTTTGACCATTTCAAGAATTTTCTTAATATCTCAAGTTCAATATCCGTCAAAATTTTCACCATATGTCATCAATGTTCTTGCAAAGGTAGATTCTTCATACACCACTTGTAAAATTATACTGGGTATGTTGTTGTTGTTGTCATCAATGTTCTTGCTTTACCTATTTTCCCATTTAATATTTGTTATTGCTTTATACTTCAATGAATTAAAGATTACATTTGTTAGCATCCAATATTGGTAAAATAAAGAGGAAGTACGACGTAACTTGAGCATCAGTATCCTTCTCTATTTTGTTAAGAAAAAAAAAAGTTTAAAACACTATATTATGGGCATTTGTCTTACAAACTAATGCTAGTTAACCAATTTATCATATGATCTTACCCGTTATGAAACACTTTGCCAGTGACGTTCTTTTTGAGACAGATATTTAATAGTGAACGTTCATGTAGTGTAACTAGTGATTTTATCTCGAATACTCATTTGACACAGTGAAAAAAAATGAACTAGAATAAGCAAAAGCAAGGCCAAGTTCTACAAATTTTGGAACCTTAGCATTCACTGTCATATAGTATTTCAACATTAACTTTCTCTGTAACAATCCAAAATTTAGTTAGTATGACCATTTTACATTTAGCTTGTTTTATTAGATAAGGAATAGGATGAATAAGCTGAATATAAACAGGTAAGAAACGTATATCGATAAGTGATTTGTAACATTTTCATTGATCATATACTCCTGAGTCAAAGCATTATGTGCATATCTATTTTCCTGCAAAACCGTGTAAACAATATAGACTCAAATCAAGCTTCTATCAAGCAAGTAAGCAACTGCTTCCCGTGATATTTATTATTTATGTGCTGAGGCAATGTCAAACGTCACGATCAAGCTTCCGAAATTGACTTTTGTATTTACCTGTCCAGACTGTAGAACTTGCTTCTTCATTAGTTGCGGGGATCCTCTTACTAGTAGATTTTGGATCACACATCATGGTCAAAATCTCATGATCAGTTAATTAGATAGAGACTGGGAAGTGTAGGTAGTTAATTTGCTTACCTTCATAATTCGCGTAAAAAAGTTGTCAAGGAATTTGATGTTTACTCGAATTTCATTGAATTCATACTTCTGGGAGTGGAACAACTGCTTCGAAAGCTTCCACAAGCATCGCCACTCTTGTTATCCGTGCAGGAGTTAGCTTCGTGACCATGTGCTGCATTGCATTATCGAGCATCCATTGTTCGGCTCTTTTCCTCTCATCTGTCATTTGGTGCCTCACATCCACTTTTTCTTGTTCTTGATCATGTGTAGGAGGAAAAAGCTGAGGGGGCTGTGGATTGAGTTTCCTAGCTCTTTCCAGTGCCTTTATTGATCTCTTAATGAGGATCAATTTCTTCAGCTTGCTCCAGTTCTTGGACTTTGGTGACTCAAGTTTACTCTTGGCATGTGGGATCATTTTCTCTTCGCAAAATGAATTTGTACTACTTTGCTCTCCGCCTACTGAATGATAATCTTGAATCGGTGTTGTTATGATCTGGCTAATTGCTTCTTTTATGAGATTGACAGCATCATTTCTGCTGAAACTTCTTCCATAGTGGCTTATATCCCGAGGAGAGTTGTCCGTAATTATTTCAGCTAGTTTTTTGTTGTCGTTTACCTCATCATCAGTTCCTTCAAGTAGTTGATCACTCCCTACTTTTGATACAACATCTGATAATACATGCTGTGGTATCATGTGCCACATGCTGATGTGGTTCTGTTTGTTCACCTGTTTTCTGTGTGTTCCATCTTCGTCTTCTGCTTCTGTTATCTTTTTGTTCTCATCACATTCAGAAGCAGAAGGCACAATCATGTTATTTTCTTGTGTTTCATCACAATCATTGCATAATTTTGAGGCAGTAAAAGATATTCCTTTCTCTTTTTCATGACTTGCTTTGGAGACATTAATCTGAGTTTCAGGTTCTAACTTCAAATTTTCTTCTTCCTTAACTTCTGGTTCACCTTCTCCATCCACCGATGCCTTATCACTCGAAGTGGTTGTTACTTCATCCAACTTCTGTCAAAGTACAATGGTCTTTTGAGTATCTTCATTTTTTAACATTGACCAGTCATCTTCTGCATTCCTTTTGTCTACGTGTGTGGAATACTTTTCAAGAACATTATCTTCCATCTGCAAATTGTCTTCATTTCTAGTTTTCATTTTAGGAAACTTAACCTGTATATTACTTCTTTGGGGAGGAACAACAGTTTCAAAAGCTGTTACAAGCAATCCCACTTTTCTTTTCTGAGTCGGAGCAAGCTGACTCATTGCTTGCTGTCGTGCATAGTCAAGCATCCATTCTTCTGTCCTTTTCCGCTCATCCTCTATTTGATGTTTCAGATTAACCTTTTCTGCTTCAGGATCAGTCTCCTGCTCCAGGTACCGCGCTTCCTTGGGTTGAATTTTCTCAGCTTTTCCAATTCCTTGATGAATCTTTGTAGAAGAATCCATCTTTTAAGATTGCTCCAGTATTTTGGTGCTTCGTTCGTGACTTGTCCTTCGGTTTTCTGTTTCTCAGGGCTGCCAATATTTTCTCTGGTAATACTTCCTTCATCTGACTCATTCTTGGTGTTAGACTCCTTGAAATTTTCTTCGGTACATACTGTTGTGTAATAAACATTTATGTCAAATTCACAGCAAATTCTGAAGATAATCTTAAGTAGTGGAGTCGGCCCTTAGCCGAGATAGGATACTGTCAGCTAATCATAATATTGTAAAGTCGGAAAAGGAAGAAGAATGCCATCATAGAGGGATCAGCGTAGAACTTATAAAAGTGAAGGACAAGAAACAATCACACGTTGGCAAAAAACTAATCAGTACTAAAGAAACATATGTAAGTACTAATATTTCACCTTCACTTGTTACTGATTGATTATCTGATGACTGATCTTGAACTTCAGGGAGCAGAATTCTCTCAATTGCTTCTCGGACTAGCTTAATGGCTAAAAACTTGCGCGCTTCAACCCCTTGGTTATCTGCATCCTGATTTGTAGTCATTGACTCTCTTTCAGAAAATTTCAAAAGTGAATAAGAACTTTCTGCTGCACAGAACTTGAGATCTCCGCAGGTAACTTTGCTATCCGATTCTGTATATTCATCTGAAATCATATGTCTATGAATCAGGGTCCACATGCTCCTATGCTTCCCTTTTGGCAACCGGGCTACGTGCAAGTTCTTGGCTGAGGCGTTTGGTTCAGCATTTTCAGTTGGAGTATAATTCCTGGATTCAGAATCTCCAATTGAACATGATGGTCTATCAAGGTCCTCATTTGAAGTAGCTTTGTCATCCTTCTCTTGCAAATTCTCTTCGAGTTCCATTGCACCGTTGCAAGCTGAAGCAGAAGAAAACTTAGTGCTACATGTGGCTTCAATAAAATCATCTGATACTGAACTTTGCTTTATGGCAAATGGTTCATTCTTAGACAGTTCTCTATTGATAATTTCATCCTCCTCAGCTGTGGTAACGTCGTCAACCGGCTTTATCGGAAGAGGCAGTGAAATCGTATGGTAGAAATCGGGATCTCTGTCCTCCTCATTGCAAGAAACTGATGTTGTTACACACTGATCATTTGATTCTAAATCATCACTAACATAAGTGGATTCATCCCATTCTCTTTCCATATTATTACAACACTTTGAAGTAGTAACTAATAGAATATTTCCCGAATATTCTTTCATTAATTGTATATCTCTTATTTTGGAGAGAATTGTATCCCTATTTTAATTAGGTTGATTAGTTAACTAGTTTAAATATTCTTGTACTACTATATATATTGTACATTATTGATGAATACAATCATGGAACATATTCCTTTATGGTATCGTAGCCCAAAAATACCTCCACCGCCGCCGACCATAGCTCTCGGCCGCCACCCCACCCCCACGGTCCCACAATGTATTTTTTCAGCCATGCTCTCTCCCTTCTCCTCCTAAATTTCATCTTGGTGTCTTGTTATGTTTGTTTATTCTTTGGTAATTCTCTTATCCAGGTATATTATTAATCTCAAGAACCAAATCGTGATAATGTATGTGACTAATCATTATATATATACCATGCATGATCTGAAAATTGAAACTACTTCTTTTGATTTTAATTTGTCAATAATAGTGATGGAAATAACGGATGGAAGAATCAAATATATATTCACAAGATTGAAGTTGTGCTCAAGTCCTTGAATGAAACCGGCCACGTTGATCTTACCATCTATAGCGACTCCAATGACTTCATTTAGGATTCCATCTCCAACTTCAAACCTAAATTGGTAAAGTTTAAACTGCACAAGCAATATATACCATTCAAACATACATGTCTAAAATTTGTGACTTCAAATTCAAATTTTCAGCTCCATTTCCGTAAGTTAGAAGTTAATTCTGAAGCGGATAAACACTAAATATTTTGTAATTTCAAGCTATGTCTTAAATATCGATCCTCCAAATTACTCCATTTGTGCATCTTCCCCCAAACTAAAAACAAGTACTAACAAAAAACAAAGAGAAGCTTAGTCCTATAGAATTAAAAGCAAGTGAACATTTGGATGGGCGAAGTGGATCACTAAATCTCTTCGAGGCTCAAGTATCTCTCATTGAACAGAATACGCATTGTTTTCTTATATAATTTTGAGCAATTTTCACATCATAAGTATTTTTTACGATTGAGTTATTAACAAAGGTCGTTAAAAGTATCTCTCAAATAATCAAATAGAACATGATACATGATATTAACAAAAAGCACCTACCTAACTGCCTTCTTTCCGTTTAAATAATGTCAGTTACATCACTCCTATTGAAAAATTATATAGCCTTGTGTATACTTTATTGTTATACAACCATAATAATATATCAAGTGTAGTGGAGTGTGAGATGGTAATGTATACACAGACTTTACATCTACCTTGTGCAGGTCGTTTTTCCCGATAGACCCTCTATAAACACAACATTTATGAAAAAATCCGCAGTAACAACAAGAAAATAATAAGGAAACACAAGAGACAAGTAGTAATAAAAAACTAAGAATAATAAAATATGAAAATAATAAAAAGACGCAAATAATACTAATAAAATTGGCCGGTAAGAAAAAGCAACTCATGTCTACTAAACTAGCCTTTTACCGTATTCCTCCCCTCCTAATACTTTATTGTTTTGATAATAGTTTGGTTCAAAGAGAAGTATATGAAATACTGCTCTTAAGAAATCAGACCAAAGAAAGAAAAACTGAAATGGCCAAAAGATAGACCAAAAAGGTGATGGTTTAATTAAGGCAGCCCATCGAGTTTTTAGTGCACTCAATGCACATCAAGCCTGCTTTGCTTTGCTTATGCAGCTCCATACAGCGGAAGCACAGTAGGCTGATGCGCATTGAGTCCGGACATTATAAACCCATCAAGAACAGCCCAACATACCATCCCATTGTTGCCCCCACTTGGGTTACAAGCCCACGTTACTGGGCTCGGCGATTTCAATTGTCCCGTTTGTTTAATATAAAACTGTTATATTCTCTGTTCAAAATCGATGTGGGAAGACAATACCTTTATGTTTTGACCATTTCAAGAATTTTCTTAATATCTCAAGTTCAATATCCGTCAAAATTTTCACCATATGTCATCAATGTTCTTGCAAAGGTAGATTCTTCATACACCACTTGTAAAATTATACTGGGTATGTTGTTGTTGTTGTCATCAATGTTCTTGCTTTACCTATTTTCCCATTTAATATTTGTTATTGCTTTATACTTCAATGAATTAAAGATTACATTTGTTAGCATCCAATATTGGTAAAATAAAGAGGAAGTACGACGTAACTTGAGCATCAGTATCCTTCTCTATTTTGTTAAGAAAAAAAAAGTTTAAAACACTATATTATGGGCATTTGTCTTACAAACTAATGCTAGTTAACCAATTTATCATATGATCTTACCCGTTATGAAACACTTTGCCAGTGACGTTCTTTTTGAGACAGATATTTAATAGTGAACGTTCATGTAGTGTAACTAGTGATTTTATCTCGAATACTCATTTGACACAGTGAAAAAAAATGAACTAGAATAAGCAAAAGCAAGGCCAAGTTCTACAAATTTTGGAACCTTAGCATTCACTGTCATATAGTATTTCAACATTAACTTTCTCTGTAACAATCCAAAATTTAGTTAGTATGACCATTTTACATTTAGCTTGTTTTATTAGATAAGGAATAGGATGAATAAGCTGAATATAAACAGGTAAGAAACGTATATCGATAAGTGATTTGTAACATTTTCATTGATCATATACTCCTGAGTCAAAGCATTATGTGCATATCTATTTTCCTGCAAAACCGTGTAAACAATATAGACTCAAATCAAGCTTCTATCAAGCAAGTAAGCAACTGCTTCCCGTGATATTTATTATTTATGTGCTGAGGCAATGTCAAACGTCACGATCAAGCTTCCGAAATTGACTTTTGTATTTACCTGTCCAGACTGTAGAACTTGCTTCTTCATTAGTTGCGGGGATCCTCTTACTAGTAGATTTTGGATCACACATCATGGTCAAAATCTCATGATCAGTTAATTAGATAGAGACTGGGAAGTGTAGGTAGTTAATTTGCTTACCTTCATAATTCGCGTAAAAAAGTTGTCAAGGAATTTGATGTTTACTCGAATTTCATTGAATTCATACTTCTGGGAGTGGAACAACTGCTTCGAAAGCTTCCACAAGCATCGCCACTCTTGTTATCCGTGCAGGAGTTAGCTTCGTGACCATGTGCTGCATTGCATTATCGAGCATCCATTGTTCGGCTCTTTTCCTCTCATCTGTCATTTGGTGCCTCACATCCACTTTTTCTTGTTCTTGATCATGTGTAGGAGGAAAAAGCTGAGGGGGCTGTGGATTGAGTTTCCTAGCTCTTTCCAGTGCCTTTATTGATCTCTTAATGAGGATCAATTTCTTCAGCTTGCTCCAGTTCTTGGACTTTGGTGACTCAAGTTTACTCTTGGCATGTGGGATCATTTTCTCTTCGCAAAATGAATTTGTACTACTTTGCTCTCCGCCTACTGAATGATAATCTTGAATCGGTGTTGTTATGATCTGGCTAATTGCTTCTTTTATGAGATTGACAGCATCATTTCTGCTGAAACTTCTTCCATAGTGGCTTATATCCCGAGGAGAGTTGTCCGTAATTATTTCAGCTAGTTTTTTGTTGTCGTTTACCTCATCATCAGTTCCTTCAAGTAGTTGATCACTCCCTACTTTTGATACAACATCTGATAATACATGCTGTGGTATCATGTGCCACATGCTGATGTGGTTCTGTTTGTTCACCTGTTTTCTGTGTGTTCCATCTTCGTCTTCTGCTTCTGTTATCTTTTTGTTCTCATCACATTCAGAAGCAGAAGGCACAATCATGTTATTTTCTTGTGTTTCATCACAATCATTGCATAATTTTGAGGCAGTAAAAGATATTCCTTTCTCTTTTTCATGACTTGCTTTGGAGACATTAATCTGAGTTTCAGGTTCTAACTTCAAATTTTCTTCTTCCTTAACTTCTGGTTCACCTTCTCCATCCACCGATGCCTTATCACTCGAAGTGGTTGTTACTTCATCCAACTTCTGTCAAAGTACAATGGTCTTTTGAGTATCTTCATTTTTTAACATTGACCAGTCATCTTCTGCATTCCTTTTGTCTACGTGTGTGGAATACTTTTCAAGAACATTATCTTCCATCTGCAAATTGTCTTCATTTCTAGTTTTCATTTTAGGAAACTTAACCTGTATATTACTTCTTTGGGGAGGAACAACAGTTTCAAAAGCTGTTACAAGCAATCCCACTTTTCTTTTCTGAGTCGGAGCAAGCTGACTCATTGCTTGCTGTCGTGCATAGTCAAGCATCCATTCTTCTGTCCTTTTCCGCTCATCCTCTATTTGATGTTTCAGATTAACCTTTTCTGCTTCAGGATCAGTCTCCTGCTCCAGGTACCGCGCTTCCTTGGGTTGAATTTTCTCAGCTTTTCCAATTCCTTGATGAATCTTTGTAGAAGAATCCATCTTTTAAGATTGCTCCAGTATTTTGGTGCTTCGTTCGTGACTTGTCCTTCGGTTTTCTGTTTCTCAGGGCTGCCAATATTTTCTCTGGTAATACTTCCTTCATCTGACTCATTCTTGGTGTTAGACTCCTTGAAATTTTCTTCGGTACATACTGTTGTGTAATAAACATTTATGTCAAATTCACAGCAAATTCTGAAGATAATCTTAAGTAGTGGAGTCGGCCCTTAGCCGAGATAGGATACTGTCAGCTAATCATAATATTGTAAAGTCGGAAAAGGAAGAAGAATGCCATCATAGAGGGATCAGCGTAGAACTTATAAAAGTGAAGGACAAGAAACAATCACACGTTGGCAAAAAACTAATCAGTACTAAAGAAACATATGTAAGTACTAATATTTCACCTTCACTTGTTACTGATTGATTATCTGATGACTGATCTTGAACTTCAGGGAGCAGAATTCTCTCAATTGCTTCTCGGACTAGCTTAATGGCTAAAAACTTGCGCGCTTCAACCCCTTGGTTATCTGCATCCTGATTTGTAGTCATTGACTCTCTTTCAGAAAATTTCAAAAGTGAATAAGAACTTTCTGCTGCACAGAACTTGAGATCTCCGCAGGTAACTTTGCTATCCGATTCTGTATATTCATCTGAAATCATATGTCTATGAATCAGGGTCCACATGCTCCTATGCTTCCCTTTTGGCAACCGGGCTACGTGCAAGTTCTTGGCTGAGGCGTTTGGTTCAGCATTTTCAGTTGGAGTATAATTCCTGGATTCAGAATCTCCAATTGAACATGATGGTCTATCAAGGTCCTCATTTGAAGTAGCTTTGTCATCCTTCTCTTGCAAATTCTCTTCGAGTTCCATTGCACCGTTGCAAGCTGAAGCAGAAGAAAACTTAGTGCTACATGTGGCTTCAATAAAATCATCTGATACTGAACTTTGCTTTATGGCAAATGGTTCATTCTTAGACAGTTCTCTATTGATAATTTCATCCTCCTCAGCTGTGGTAACGTCGTCAACCGGCTTTATCGGAAGAGGCAGTGAAATCGTATGGTAGAAATCGGGATCTCTGTCCTCCTCATTGCAAGAAACTGATGTTGTTACACACTGATCATTTGATTCTAAATCATCACTAACATAAGTGGATTCATCCCATTCTCTTTCCATATTATTACAACACTTTGAAGTAGTAACTAATAGAATATTTCCCGAATATTCTTTCATTAATTGTATATCTCTTATTTTGGAGAGAATTGTATCCCTATTTTAATTAGGTTGATTAGTTAACTAGTTTAAATATTCTTGTACTACTATATATATTGTACATTATTGATGAATACAATCATGGAACATATTCCTTTATGGTATCGTAGCCCAAAAATACCTCCACCGCCGCCGACCATAGCTCTCGGCCGCCACCCCACCCCCACGGTCCCACAATGTATTTTTTCAGCCATGCTCTCTCCCTTCTCCTCCTAAATTTCATCTTGGTGTCTTGTTATGTTTGTTTATTCTTTGGTAATTCTCTTATCCAGGTATATTATTAATCTCAAGAACCAAATCTGTGATAATGTATGTGACTAATCATTATATATATACCATGCATGATCTGAAAATTGAAACTACTTCTTTTGATTTTAATTTGTCAATAATAGTGATGGAAATAACGGATGGAAGAATCAAATATATATTCACAAGATTGAAGTTGTGCTCAAGTCCTTGAATGAAACTCGGCCACGTTGATCTTACCATCTATAGCGACTCCAACAAAGCTTCATTTAGGATTCCATCTCCAACTTCAAACCTAAATTGGTAAAGTTTAAACCGCACAAGCAATATATACCATTCAAACATACATGTCTAAAATTTGTGACTTCAAATTCAAATTTTCAGCTCCATTTCCGTAAGTTAGAAGTTAATTCGAAGCGGATAAACACTAAATATTTTGTAATTTCAAGCTATGTCTTAAATATCGATCCTCCAAATTACTCCATTTGTGCATCTTCCCCCAAACTAAAAACAAGTACTAACAAAAAACAAAGAGAAGCTTAGTCCTATAGAATTAAAAGCAAGTGAACATTTGGATGTGGGCGAAGTGGATCACTAAATCTCTTCGAGGCTCAAGTATCTCTCATTGAACGAATACGCATTGTTTTCTTATATAATTTTGAGCAATTTTCACATCATAAGTATTTTTTACGATTGAGTTATTAACAAAGGTCGTTAAAAGTATCTCTCAAATAATCAAATAGAACATGATACATGATATTAACAAAAAGCACCTACCTAACCGCCTTCTTTCCGTTTAAATAATGTCGTTACATCACTCCTATTGAAAAATTATATAGCCTTGTGTATACTTTATTGTTATACAACCATAATAATATATCAAGTGTAGTGGAGTGTGAGATGGTAATGTATACACAGACTTTACATCTACCTTGTGCAGGTCGTTTTTCCCGATAGACCCTCTATAAACACAACATTTATGAAAAAATCCGCAAGAATAACAAGAAAATAATAAGGAAACACAAGAGACAAGTAGTAATAAAAAACTAAGAATAATAAAATATGAAAATAATAAAAAGACGCAAATAATACTAATAAAATTGGCCGGTAAGAAAAAGCAACTCATGTCTACTAAACTAGCCTTTTACCGTATTCCTCCCCTCCTAATACTTTATTGTTTTGATAATAGTTTGGTTCAAAGAGAAGTATATGAAATACTGCTCTTAAGAAATCAGACCAAAGAAAGAAAAACTGAAATGGCCAAAAGATAGACCAAAAAGGTGATGGTTTAATTAAGGCAGCCCATCGAGTTTTTAGTGCACTCAATGCACATCAAGCCTGCTTTGCTTTGCTTATGCAGCTCCATACAGCGGAAGCACAGTAGGCTGATGCGCATTGAGTCCGGACATTATAAACCCATCAAGAACAGCCCAACATACCATCCCATTGTTGCCCCCACTTGGGTTACAAGCCCACGTTACTGGGCTCGGCGATTTCAATTGTCCCGTTTGTTTAATATAAAACTGTTATATTCTCTGTTCAAAATCGATGTGGGAAGACAATACCTTTATGTTTTGACCATTTCAAGAATTTTCTTAATATCTCAAGTTCAATATCCGTCAAAATTTTCACCATATGTCATCAATGTTCTTGCAAAGGTAGATTCTTCATACACCACTTGTAAAATTATACTGGGTATGTTGTTGTTGTTGTCATCAATGTTCTTGCTTTACCTATTTTCCCATTTAATATTTGTTATTGCTTTATACTTCAATGAATTAAAGATTACATTTGTTAGCATCCAATATTGGTAAAATAAAGAGGAAGTACGACGTAACTTGAGCATCAGTATCCTTCTCTATTTTGTTAAGAAAAAAAAAGTTTAAAACACTATATTATGGGCATTTGTCTTACAAACTAATGCTAGTTAACCAATTTATCATATGATCTTACCCGTTATGAAACACTTTGCCAGTGACGTTCTTTTTGAGACAGATATTTAATAGTGAACGTTCATGTAGTGTAACTAGTGATTTTATCTCGAATACTCATTTGACACAGTGAAAAAAAATGAACTAGAATAAGCAAAAGCAAGGCCAAGTTCTACAAATTTTGGAACCTTAGCATTCACTGTCATATAGTATTTCAACATTAACTTTCTCTGTAACAATCCAAAATTTAGTTAGTATGACCATTTTACATTTAGCTTGTTTTATTAGATAAGGAATAGGATGAATAAGCTGAATATAAACAGGTAAGAAACGTATATCGATAAGTGATTTGTAACATTTTCATTGATCATATACTCCCGAGTCAAAGCATTATGTGCATATCTATTTTCCTGCAAAACCGTGTAAACAATATAGACTCAAATCAAGCTTCTATCAAGCAAGTAAGCAACTGCTTCCCGTGATATTTATTATTTATGTGCTGAGGCAATGTCAAACGTCACGATCAAGCTTCCGAAATTGACTTTTGTATTTACCTGTCCAGACTGTAGAACTTGCTTCTTCATTAGTTGCGGGGATCCTCTTACTAGTAGATTTTGGATCACACATCATGGTCAAAATCTCATGATCAGTTAATTAGATAGAGACTGGGAAGTGTAGGTAGTTAATTTGCTTACCTTCATAATTCGCGTAAAAAAGTTGTCAAGGAATTTGATGTTTACTCGAATTTCATTGAATTCATACTTCTGGGAGTGGAACAACTGCTTCGAAAGCTTCCACAAGCATCGCCACTCTTGTTATCCGTGCAGGAGTTAGCTTCGTGACCATGTGCTGCATTGCATTATCGAGCATCCATTGTTCGGCTCTTTTCCTCTCATCTGTCATTTGGTGCCTCACATCCACTTTTTCTTGTTCTTGATCATGTGTAGGAGGAAAAAGCTGAGGGGGCTGTGGATTGAGTTTCCTAGCTCTTTCCAGTGCCTTTATTGATCTCTTAATGAGGATCAATTTCTTCAGCTTGCTCCAGTTCTTGGACTTTGGTGACTCAAGTTTACTCTTGGCATGTGGGATCATTTTCTCTTCGCAAAATGAATTTGTACTACTTTGCTCTCCGCCTACTGAATGATAATCTTGAATCGGTGTTGTTATGATCTGGCTAATTGCTTCTTTTATGAGATTGACAGCATCATTTCTGCTGAAACTTCTTCCATAGTGGCTTATATCCCGAGGAGAGTTGTCCGTAATTATTTCAGCTAGTTTTTTGTTGTCGTTTACCTCATCATCAGTTCCTTCAAGTAGTTGATCACTCCCTACTTTTGATACAACATCTGATAATACATGCTGTGGTATCATGTGCCACATGCTGATGTGGTTCTGTTTGTTCACCTGTTTTCTGTGTGTTCCATCTTCGTCTTCTGCTTCTGTTATCTTTTTGTTCTCATCACATTCAGAAGCAGAAGGCACAATCATGTTATTTTCTTGTGTTTCATCACAATCATTGCATAATTTTGAGGCAGTAAAAGATATTCCTTTCTCTTTTTCATGACTTGCTTTGGAGACATTAATCTGAGTTTCAGGTTCTAACTTCAAATTTTCTTCTTCCTTAACTTCTGGTTCACCTTCTCCATCCACCGATGCCTTATCACTCGAAGTGGTTGTTACTTCATCCAACTTCTGTCAAAGTACAATGGTCTTTTGAGTATCTTCATTTTTTAACATTGACCAGTCATCTTCTGCATTCCTTTTGTCTACGTGTGTGGAATACTTTTCAAGAACATTATCTTCCATCTGCAAATTGTCTTCATTTCTAGTTTTCATTTTAGGAAACTTAACCTGTATATTACTTCTTTGGGGAGGAACAACAGTTTCAAAAGCTGTTACAAGCAATCCCACTTTTCTTTTCTGAGTCGGAGCAAGCTGACTCATTGCTTGCTGTCGTGCATAGTCAAGCATCCATTCTTCTGTCCTTTTCCGCTCATCCTCTATTTGATGTTTCAGATTAACCTTTTCTGCTTCAGGATCAGTCTCCTGCTCCAGGTACCGCGCTTCCTTGGGTTGAATTTTCTCAGCTTTTCCAATTCCTTGATGAATCTTTGTAGAAGAATCCATCTTTTAAGATTGCTCCAGTATTTTGGTGCTTCGTTCGTGACTTGTCCTTCGGTTTTCTGTTTCTCAGGGCTGCCAATATTTTCTCTGGTAATACTTCCTTCATCTGACTCATTCTTGGTGTTAGACTCCTTGAAATTTTCTTCGGTACATACTGTTGTGTAATAAACATTTATGTCAAATTCACAGCAAATTCTGAAGATAATCTTAAGTAGTGGAGTCGGCCCTTAGCCGAGATAGGATACTGTCAGCTAATCATAATATTGTAAAGTCGGAAAAGGAAGAAGAATGCCATCATAGAGGGATCAGCGTAGAACTTATAAAAGTGAAGGACAAGAAACAATCACACGTTGGCAAAAAACTAATCAGTACTAAAGAAACATATGTAAGTACTAATATTTCACCTTCACTTGTTACTGATTGATTATCTGATGACTGATCTTGAACTTCAGGGAGCAGAATTCTCTCAATTGCTTCTCGGACTAGCTTAATGGCTAAAAACTTGCGCGCTTCAACCCCTTGGTTATCTGCATCCTGATTTGTAGTCATTGACTCTCTTTCAGAAAATTTCAAAAGTGAATAAGAACTTTCTGCTGCACAGAACTTGAGATCTCCGCAGGTAACTTTGCTATCCGATTCTGTATATTCATCTGAAATCATATGTCTATGAATCAGGGTCCACATGCTCCTATGCTTCCCTTTTGGCAACCGGGCTACGTGCAAGTTCTTGGCTGAGGCGTTTGGTTCAGCATTTTCAGTTGGAGTATAATTCCTGGATTCAGAATCTCCAATTGAACATGATGGTCTATCAAGGTCCTCATTTGAAGTAGCTTTGTCATCCTTCTCTTGCAAATTCTCTTCGAGTTCCATTGCACCGTTGCAAGCTGAAGCAGAAGAAAACTTAGTGCTACATGTGGCTTCAATAAAATCATCTGATACTGAACTTTGCTTTATGGCAAATGGTTCATTCTTAGACAGTTCTCTATTGATAATTTCATCCTCCTCAGCTGTGGTAACGTCGTCAACCGGCTTTATCGGAAGAGGCAGTGAAATCGTATGGTAGAAATCGGGATCTCTGTCCTCCTCATTGCAAGAAACTGATGTTGTTACACACTGATCATTTGATTCTAAATCATCACTAACATAAGTGGATTCATCCCATTCTCTTTCCATATTATTACAACACTTTGAAGTAGTAACTAATAGAATATTTCCCGAATATTCTTTCATTAATTGTATATCTCTTATTTTGGAGAGAATTGTATCCCTATTTTAATTAGGTTGATTAGTTAACTAGTTTAAATATTCTTGTACTACTATATATATTGTACATTATTGATGAATACAATCATGGAACATATTCCTTTATGGTATCAGTAGCCCAAAAATACCTCCACCGCCGCCGACCATAGCTCTCGGCCGCCACCCCACCCCCACGGTCCCACAATGTATTTTTTCAGCCATGCTCTCTCCCTTCTCCTCCTAAATTTCATCTTGGTGTCTTGTTATGTTTGTTTATTCTTTGGTAATTCTCTTATCCAGGTATATTATTAATCTCAAGAACCAAATCGTGATAATGTATGTGACTAATCATTATATATATACCATGCATGATCTGAAAATTGAAACTACTTCTTTTGATTTTAATTTGTCAATAATAGTGATGGAAATAACGGATGGAAGAATCAAATATATATTCACAAGATTGAAGTTGTGCTCAAGTCCTTGAATGAAACTGGCCACGTTGATCTTACCATCTATAGCGACTCCAACAGCTTCATTTAGGATTCCATCTCCAACTTCAAACCTAAATTGGTAAAGTTTAAACGCACAAGCAATATATACCATTCAAACATACATGTCTAAAATTTGTGACTTCAAATTCAAATTTTCAGCTCCATTTCCGTAAGTTAGAAGTTAATTCGAAGCGGATAAACACTAAATATTTTGTAATTTCAAGCTATGTCTTAAATATCGATCCTCCAAATTACTCCATTTGTGCATCTTCCCCCAAACTAAAAACAAGTACTAACAAAAAACAAAGAGAAGCTTAGTCCTATAGAATTAAAAGCAAGTGAACATTTGGATGGGCGAGAAGTGGATCACTAAATCTCTTCGAGGCTCAAGTATCTCTCATTGAACAGAATACGCATTGTTTTCTTATATAATTTTGAGCAATTTTCACATCATAAGTATTTTTTACGATTGAGTTATTAACAAAGGTCGTTAAAAGTATCTCTCAAATAATCAAATAGAACATGATACATGATATTAACAAAAAGCACCTACCTAATCGCCTTCTTTCCGTTTAAATAATGTCGGTTACATCACTCCTATTGAAAAATTATATAGCCTTGTGTATACTTTATTGTTATACAACCATAATAATATATCAAGTGTAGTGGAGTGTGAGATGGTAATGTATACACAGACTTTACATCTACCTTGTGCGGGTCGTTTTTCCCGATAGACCCTCTATAAACACAACATTTATGAAAAAATCCGCAGATAACAACAAGAAAATAATAAGGAAACACAAGAGACAAGTAGTAATAAAAAACTAAGAATAATAAAATATGAAAATAATAAAAAGACGCAAATAATACTAATAAAATTGGCCGGTAAGAAAAAGCAACTCATGTCTACTAAACTAGCCTTTTACCGTATTCCTCCCCTCCTAATACTTTATTGTTTTGATAATAGTTTGGTTCAAAGAGAAGTATATGAAATACTGCTCTTAAGAAATCAGACCAAAGAAAGAAAAACTGAAATGGCCAAAAGATAGACCAAAAAGGTGATGGTTTAATTAAGGCAGCCCATCGAGTTTTTAGTGCACTCAATGCACATCAAGCCTGCTTTGCTTTGCTTATGCAGCTCCATACAGCGGAAGCACAGTAGGCTGATGCGCATTGAGTCCGGACATTATAAACCCATCAAGAACAGCCCAACATACCATCCCATTGTTGCCCCCACTTGGGTTACAAGCCCACGTTACTGGGCTCGGCGATTTCAATTGTCCCGTTTGTTTAATATAAAACTGTTATATTCTCTGTTCAAAATCGATGTGGGAAGACAATACCTTTATGTTTTGACCATTTCAAGAATTTTCTTAATATCTCAAGTTCAATATCCGTCAAAATTTTCACCATATGTCATCAATGTTCTTGCAAAGGTAGATTCTTCATACACCACTTGTAAAATTATACTGGGTATGTTGTTGTTGTTGTCATCAATGTTCTTGCTTTACCTATTTTCCCATTTAATATTTGTTATTGCTTTATACTTCAATGAATTAAAGATTACATTTGTTAGCATCCAATATTGGTAAAATAAAGAGGAAGTACGACGTAACTTGAGCATCAGTATCCTTCTCTATTTTGTTAAGAAAAAAAGTTTAAAACACTATATTATGGGCATTTGTCTTACAAACTAATGCTAGTTAACCAATTTATCATATGATCTTACCCGTTATGAAACACTTTGCCAAAGTGACGTTCTTTTTGAGACAGATATTTAATAGTGAACGTTCATGTAGTGTAACTAGTGATTTTATCTCGAATACTCATTTGACACAGTGAAAAAAAATGAACTAGAATAAGCAAAAGCAAGGCCAAGTTCTACAAATTTTGGAACCTTAGCATTCACTGTCATATAGTATTTCAACATTAACTTTCTCTGTAACAATCCAAAATTTAGTTAGTATGACCATTTTACATTTAGCTTGTTTTATTAGATAAGGAATAGGATGAATAAGCTGAATATAAACAGGTAAGAAACGTATATCGATAAGTGATTTGTAACATTTTCATTGATCATATACTCCCGAGTCAAAGCATTATGTGCATATCTATTTTCCTGCAAAACCGTGTAAACAATATAGACTCAAATCAAGCTTCTATCAAGCAAGTAAGCAACTGCTTCCCGTGATATTTATTATTTATGTGCTGAGGCAATGTCAAACGTCACGATCAAGCTTCCGAAATTGACTTTTGTATTTACCTGTCCAGACTGTAGAACTTGCTTCTTCATTAGTTGCGGGGATCCTCTTACTAGTAGATTTTGGATCACACATCATGGTCAAAATCTCATGATCAGTTAATTAGATAGAGACTGGGAAGTGTAGGTAGTTAATTTGCTTACCTTCATAATTCGCGTAAAAAAGTTGTCAAGGAATTTGATGTTTACTCGAATTTCATTGAATTCATACTTCTGGGAGTGGAACAACTGCTTCGAAAGCTTCCACAAGCATCGCCACTCTTGTTATCCGTGCAGGAGTTAGCTTCGTGACCATGTGCTGCATTGCATTATCGAGCATCCATTGTTCGGCTCTTTTCCTCTCATCTGTCATTTGGTGCCTCACATCCACTTTTTCTTGTTCTTGATCATGTGTAGGAGGAAAAAGCTGAGGGGGCTGTGGATTGAGTTTCCTAGCTCTTTCCAGTGCCTTTATTGATCTCTTAATGAGGATCAATTTCTTCAGCTTGCTCCAGTTCTTGGACTTTGGTGACTCAAGTTTACTCTTGGCATGTGGGATCATTTTCTCTTCGCAAAATGAATTTGTACTACTTTGCTCTCCGCCTACTGAATGATAATCTTGAATCGGTGTTGTTATGATCTGGCTAATTGCTTCTTTTATGAGATTGACAGCATCATTTCTGCTGAAACTTCTTCCATAGTGGCTTATATCCCGAGGAGAGTTGTCCGTAATTATTTCAGCTAGTTTTTTGTTGTCGTTTACCTCATCATCAGTTCCTTCAAGTAGTTGATCACTCCCTACTTTTGATACAACATCTGATAATACATGCTGTGGTATCATGTGCCACATGCTGATGTGGTTCTGTTTGTTCACCTGTTTTCTGTGTGTTCCATCTTCGTCTTCTGCTTCTGTTATCTTTTTGTTCTCATCACATTCAGAAGCAGAAGGCACAATCATGTTATTTTCTTGTGTTTCATCACAATCATTGCATAATTTTGAGGCAGTAAAAGATATTCCTTTCTCTTTTTCATGACTTGCTTTGGAGACATTAATCTGAGTTTCAGGTTCTAACTTCAAATTTTCTTCTTCCTTAACTTCTGGTTCACCTTCTCCATCCACCGATGCCTTATCACTCGAAGTGGTTGTTACTTCATCCAACTTCTGTCAAAGTACAATGGTCTTTTGAGTATCTTCATTTTTTAACATTGACCAGTCATCTTCTGCATTCCTTTTGTCTACGTGTGTGGAATACTTTTCAAGAACATTATCTTCCATCTGCAAATTGTCTTCATTTCTAGTTTTCATTTTAGGAAACTTAACCTGTATATTACTTCTTTGGGGAGGAACAACAGTTTCAAAAGCTGTTACAAGCAATCCCACTTTTCTTTTCTGAGTCGGAGCAAGCTGACTCATTGCTTGCTGTCGTGCATAGTCAAGCATCCATTCTTCTGTCCTTTTCCGCTCATCCTCTATTTGATGTTTCAGATTAACCTTTTCTGCTTCAGGATCAGTCTCCTGCTCCAGGTACCGCGCTTCCTTGGGTTGAATTTTCTCAGCTTTTCCAATTCCTTGATGAATCTTTGTAGAAGAATCCATCTTTTAAGATTGCTCCAGTATTTTGGTGCTTCGTTCGTGACTTGTCCTTCGGTTTTCTGTTTCTCAGGGCTGCCAATATTTTCTCTGGTAATACTTCCTTCATCTGACTCATTCTTGGTGTTAGACTCCTTGAAATTTTCTTCGGTACATACTGTTGTGTAATAAACATTTATGTCAAATTCACAGCAAATTCTGAAGATAATCTTAAGTAGTGGAGTCGGCCCTTAGCCGAGATAGGATACTGTCAGCTAATCATAATATTGTAAAGTCGGAAAAGGAAGAAGAATGCCATCATAGAGGGATCAGCGTAGAACTTATAAAAGTGAAGGACAAGAAACAATCACACGTTGGCAAAAAAACTAATCAGTACTAAAGAAACATATGTAAGTACTAATATTTCACCTTCACTTGTTACTGATTGATTATCTGATGACTGATCTTGAACTTCAGGGAGCAGAATTCTCTCAATTGCTTCTCGGACTAGCTTAATGGCTAAAAACTTGCGCGCTTCAACCCCTTGGTTATCTGCATCCTGATTTGTAGTCATTGACTCTCTTTCAGAAAATTTCAAAAGTGAATAAGAACTTTCTGCTGCACAGAACTTGAGATCTCCGCAGGTAACTTTGCTATCCGATTCTGTATATTCATCTGAAATCATATGTCTATGAATCAGGGTCCACATGCTCCTATGCTTCCCTTTTGGCAACCGGGCTACGTGCAAGTTCTTGGCTGAGGCGTTTGGTTCAGCATTTTCAGTTGGAGTATAATTCCTGGATTCAGAATCTCCAATTGAACATGATGGTCTATCAAGGTCCTCATTTGAAGTAGCTTTGTCATCCTTCTCTTGCAAATTCTCTTCGAGTTCCATTGCACCGTTGCAAGCTGAAGCAGAAGAAAACTTAGTGCTACATGTGGCTTCAATAAAATCATCTGATACTGAACTTTGCTTTATGGCAAATGGTTCATTCTTAGACAGTTCTCTATTGATAATTTCATCCTCCTCAGCTGTGGTAACGTCGTCAACCGGCTTTATCGGAAGAGGCAGTGAAATCGTATGGTAGAAATCGGGATCTCTGTCCTCCTCATTGCAAGAAACTGATGTTGTTACACACTGATCATTTGATTCTAAATCATCACTAACATAAGTGGATTCATCCCATTCTCTTTCCATATTATTACAACACTTTGAAGTAGTAACTAATAGAATATTTCCCGAATATTCTTTCATTAATTGTATATCTCTTATTTTGGAGAGAATTGTATCCCTATTTTAATTAGGTTGATTAGTTAACTAGTTTAAATATTCTTGTACTACTATATATATTGTACATTATTGATGAATACAATCATGGAACATATTCCTTTATGGTATCGTAGCCCAAAAATACCTCCACCGCCGCCGACCATAGCTCTCGGCCGCCACCCCACCCCCACGGTCCCACAATGTATTTTTTCAGCCATGCTCTCTCCCTTCTCCTCCTAAATTTCATCTTGGTGTCTTGTTATGTTTGTTTATTCTTTGGTAATTCTCTTATCCAGGTATATTATTAATCTCAAGAACCAAATCGTGATAATGTATGTGACTAATCATTATATATATACCATGCATGATCTGAAAATTGAAACTACTTCTTTTGATTTTAATTTGTCAATAATAGTGATGGAAATAACGGATGGAAGAATCAAATATATATTCACAAGATTGAAGTTGTGCTCAAGTCCTTGAATGAAACTGGCTACGTTGATCTTACCATCTATAGCGACTCCAACAGCTTCATTTAGGATTCCATCTCCAACTTCAAACCTAAATTGGTAAAGTTTAAACTGCACAAGCAATATATACCATTCAAACATACATGTCTAAAATTTGTGACTTCAAATTCAAATTTTCAGCTCCATTTCCGTAAGTTAGAAGTTAATTCTGAAGCGGATAAACACTAAATATTTTGTAATTTCAAGCTATGTCTTAAATATCGATCCTCCAAATTACTCCATTTGTGCATCTTCCCCCAAACTAAAAACAAGTACTAACAAAAAACAAAGAGAAGCTTAGTCCTATAGAATTAAAAGCAAGTGAACATTTGGATGGGCAGAAGTGGATCACTAAATCTCTTCGAGGCTCAAGTATCTCTCATTGAACAGAATACGCATTGTTTTCTTATATAATTTTGAGCAATTTTCACATCATAAGTATTTTTTACGATTGAGTTATTAACAAAGGTCGTTAAAAGTATCTCTCAAATAATCAAATAGAACATGATACATGATATTAACAAAAAGCACCTACCTAATCGCCTTCTTTCCGTTTAAATAATGTCAGTTACATCACTCCTATTGAAAAATTATATAGCCTTGTGTATACTTTATTGTTATACAACCATAATAATATATCAAGTGTAGTGGAGTGTGAGATGGTAATGTATACACAGACTTTACATCTACCTTGTGCAGGTCGTTTTTCCCGATAGACCCTCTATAAACACAACATTTATGAAAAAATCCGCAGTAACAACAAGAAAATAATAAGGAAACACAAGAGACAAGTAGTAATAAAAAACTAAGAATAATAAAATATGAAAATAATAAAAAGACGCAAATAATACTAATAAAATTGGCCGGTAAGAAAAAGCAACTCATGTCTACTAAACTAGCCTTTTACCGTATTCCTCCCCTCCTAATACTTTATTGTTTTGATAATAGTTTGGTTCAAAGAGAAGTATATGAAATACTGCTCTTAAGAAATCAGACCAAAGAAAGAAAAACTGAAATGGCCAAAAGATAGACCAAAAAGGTGATGGTTTAATTAAGGCAGCCCATCGAGTTTTTAGTGCACTCAATGCACATCAAGCCTGCTTTGCTTTGCTTATGCAGCTCCATACAGCGGAAGCACAGTAGGCTGATGCGCATTGAGTCCGGACATTATAAACCCATCAAGAACAGCCCAACATACCATCCCATTGTTGCCCCCACTTGGGTTACAAGCCCACGTTACTGGGCTCGGCGATTTCAATTGTCCCGTTTGTTTAATATAAAACTGTTATATTCTCTGTTCAAAATCGATGTGGGAAGACAATACCTTTATGTTTTGACCATTTCAAGAATTTTCTTAATATCTCAAGTTCAATATCCGTCAAAATTTTCACCATATGTCATCAATGTTCTTGCAAAGGTAGATTCTTCATACACCACTTGTAAAATTATACTGGGTATGTTGTTGTTGTTGTCATCAATGTTCTTGCTTTACCTATTTTCCCATTTAATATTTGTTATTGCTTTATACTTCAATGAATTAAAGATTACATTTGTTAGCATCCAATATTGGTAAAATAAAGAGGAAGTACGACGTAACTTGAGCATCAGTATCCTTCTCTATTTTGTTAAGAAAAAAAAAGTTTAAAACACTATATTATGGGCATTTGTCTTACAAACTAATGCTAGTTAACCAATTTATCATATGATCTTACCCGTTATGAAACACTTTGCCAAAGTTGACGTTCTTTTTTTGAGACAGATATTTAATAGTGAACGTTCATGTAGTGTAACTAGTGATTTTATCTCGAATACTCATTTGACACAGTGAAAAAAAATGAACTAGAATAAGCAAAAGCAAGGCCAAGTTCTACAAATTTTGGAACCTTAGCATTCACTGTCATATAGTATTTCAACATTAACTTTCTCTGTAACAATCCAAAATTTAGTTAGTATGACCATTTTACATTTAGCTTGTTTTATTAGATAAGGAATAGGATGAATAAGCTGAATATAAACAGGTAAGAAACGTATATCGATAAGTGATTTGTAACATTTTCATTGATCATATACTCCTGAGTCAAAGCATTATGTGCATATCTATTTTCCTGCAAAACCGTGTAAACAATATAGACTCAAATCAAGCTTCTATCAAGCAAGTAAGCAACTGCTTCCCGTGATATTTATTATTTATGTGCTGAGGCAATGTCAAACGTCACGATCAAGCTTCCGAAATTGACTTTTGTATTTACCTGTCCAGACTGTAGAACTTGCTTCTTCATTAGTTGCGGGGATCCTCTTACTAGTAGATTTTGGATCACACATCATGGTCAAAATCTCATGATCAGTTAATTAGATAGAGACTGGGAAGTGTAGGTAGTTAATTTGCTTACCTTCATAATTCGCGTAAAAAAGTTGTCAAGGAATTTGATGTTTACTCGAATTTCATTGAATTCATACTTCTGGGAGTGGAACAACTGCTTCGAAAGCTTCCACAAGCATCGCCACTCTTGTTATCCGTGCAGGAGTTAGCTTCGTGACCATGTGCTGCATTGCATTATCGAGCATCCATTGTTCGGCTCTTTTCCTCTCATCTGTCATTTGGTGCCTCACATCCACTTTTTCTTGTTCTTGATCATGTGTAGGAGGAAAAAGCTGAGGGGGCTGTGGATTGAGTTTCCTAGCTCTTTCCAGTGCCTTTATTGATCTCTTAATGAGGATCAATTTCTTCAGCTTGCTCCAGTTCTTGGACTTTGGTGACTCAAGTTTACTCTTGGCATGTGGGATCATTTTCTCTTCGCAAAATGAATTTGTACTACTTTGCTCTCCGCCTACTGAATGATAATCTTGAATCGGTGTTGTTATGATCTGGCTAATTGCTTCTTTTATGAGATTGACAGCATCATTTCTGCTGAAACTTCTTCCATAGTGGCTTATATCCCGAGGAGAGTTGTCCGTAATTATTTCAGCTAGTTTTTTGTTGTCGTTTACCTCATCATCAGTTCCTTCAAGTAGTTGATCACTCCCTACTTTTGATACAACATCTGATAATACATGCTGTGGTATCATGTGCCACATGCTGATGTGGTTCTGTTTGTTCACCTGTTTTCTGTGTGTTCCATCTTCGTCTTCTGCTTCTGTTATCTTTTTGTTCTCATCACATTCAGAAGCAGAAGGCACAATCATGTTATTTTCTTGTGTTTCATCACAATCATTGCATAATTTTGAGGCAGTAAAAGATATTCCTTTCTCTTTTTCATGACTTGCTTTGGAGACATTAATCTGAGTTTCAGGTTCTAACTTCAAATTTTCTTCTTCCTTAACTTCTGGTTCACCTTCTCCATCCACCGATGCCTTATCACTCGAAGTGGTTGTTACTTCATCCAACTTCTGTCAAAGTACAATGGTCTTTTGAGTATCTTCATTTTTTAACATTGACCAGTCATCTTCTGCATTCCTTTTGTCTACGTGTGTGGAATACTTTTCAAGAACATTATCTTCCATCTGCAAATTGTCTTCATTTCTAGTTTTCATTTTAGGAAACTTAACCTGTATATTACTTCTTTGGGGAGGAACAACAGTTTCAAAAGCTGTTACAAGCAATCCCACTTTTCTTTTCTGAGTCGGAGCAAGCTGACTCATTGCTTGCTGTCGTGCATAGTCAAGCATCCATTCTTCTGTCCTTTTCCGCTCATCCTCTATTTGATGTTTCAGATTAACCTTTTCTGCTTCAGGATCAGTCTCCTGCTCCAGGTACCGCGCTTCCTTGGGTTGAATTTTCTCAGCTTTTCCAATTCCTTGATGAATCTTTGTAGAAGAATCCATCTTTTAAGATTGCTCCAGTATTTTGGTGCTTCGTTCGTGACTTGTCCTTCGGTTTTCTGTTTCTCAGGGCTGCCAATATTTTCTCTGGTAATACTTCCTTCATCTGACTCATTCTTGGTGTTAGACTCCTTGAAATTTTCTTCGGTACATACTGTTGTGTAATAAACATTTATGTCAAATTCACAGCAAATTCTGAAGATAATCTTAAGTAGTGGAGTCGGCCCTTAGCCGAGATAGGATACTGTCAGCTAATCATAATATTGTAAAGTCGGAAAAGGAAGAAGAATGCCATCATAGAGGGATCAGCGTAGAACTTATAAAAGTGAAGGACAAGAAACAATCACACGTTGGCAAAAAACTAATCAGTACTAAAGAAACATATGTAAGTACTAATATTTCACCTTCACTTGTTACTGATTGATTATCTGATGACTGATCTTGAACTTCAGGGAGCAGAATTCTCTCAATTGCTTCTCGGACTAGCTTAATGGCTAAAAACTTGCGCGCTTCAACCCCTTGGTTATCTGCATCCTGATTTGTAGTCATTGACTCTCTTTCAGAAAATTTCAAAAGTGAATAAGAACTTTCTGCTGCACAGAACTTGAGATCTCCGCAGGTAACTTTGCTATCCGATTCTGTATATTCATCTGAAATCATATGTCTATGAATCAGGGTCCACATGCTCCTATGCTTCCCTTTTGGCAACCGGGCTACGTGCAAGTTCTTGGCTGAGGCGTTTGGTTCAGCATTTTCAGTTGGAGTATAATTCCTGGATTCAGAATCTCCAATTGAACATGATGGTCTATCAAGGTCCTCATTTGAAGTAGCTTTGTCATCCTTCTCTTGCAAATTCTCTTCGAGTTCCATTGCACCGTTGCAAGCTGAAGCAGAAGAAAACTTAGTGCTACATGTGGCTTCAATAAAATCATCTGATACTGAACTTTGCTTTATGGCAAATGGTTCATTCTTAGACAGTTCTCTATTGATAATTTCATCCTCCTCAGCTGTGGTAACGTCGTCAACCGGCTTTATCGGAAGAGGCAGTGAAATCGTATGGTAGAAATCGGGATCTCTGTCCTCCTCATTGCAAGAAACTGATGTTGTTACACACTGATCATTTGATTCTAAATCATCACTAACATAAGTGGATTCATCCCATTCTCTTTCCATATTATTACAACACTTTGAAGTAGTAACTAATAGAATATTTCCCGAATATTCTTTCATTAATTGTATATCTCTTATTTTGGAGAGAATTGTATCCCTATTTTAATTAGGTTGATTAGTTAACTAGTTTAAATATTCTTGTACTACTATATATATTGTACATTATTGATGAATACAATCATGGAACATATTCCTTTATGGTATCAGTAGCCCAAAAATACCTCCACCGCCGCCGACCATAGCTCTCGGCCGCCACCCCACCCCCACGGTCCCACAATGTATTTTTTCAGCCATGCTCTCTCCCTTCTCCTCCTAAATTTCATCTTGGTGTCTTGTTATGTTTGTTTATTCTTTGGTAATTCTCTTATCCAGGTATATTATTAATCTCAAGAACCAAATCTGTGATAATGTATGTGACTAATCATTATATATATACCATGCATGATCTGAAAATTGAAACTACTTCTTTTGATTTTAATTTGTCAATAATAGTGATGGAAATAACGGATGGAAGAATCAAATATATATTCACAAGATTGAAGTTGTGCTCAAGTCCTTGAATGAAAGCGGCCACGTTGATCTTACCATCTATAGCGACTCCAACGACTTCATTTAGGATTCCATCTCCAACTTCAAACCTAAATTGGTAAAGTTTAAACTGCACAAGCAATATATACCATTCAAACATACATGTCTAAAATTTGTGACTTCAAATTCAAATTTTCAGCTCCATTTCCGTAAGTTAGAAGTTAATTAAGAAGCGGATAAACACTAAATATTTTGTAATTTCAAGCTATGTCTTAAATATCGATCCTCCAAATTACTCCATTTGTGCATCTTCCCCCAAACTAAAAACAAGTACTAACAAAAAACAAAGAGAAGCTTAGTCCTATAGAATTAAAAGCAAGTGAACATTTGGATGGGCGAAGTGGATCACTAAATCTCTTCGAGGCTCAAGTATCTCTCATTGAACAGAATACGCATTGTTTTCTTATATAATTTTGAGCAATTTTCACATCATAAGTATTTTTTACGATTGAGTTATTAACAAAGGTCGTTAAAAGTATCTCTCAAATAATCAAATAGAACATGATACATGATATTAACAAAAAGCACCTACCTAACTGCCTTCTTTCCGTTTAAATAATGTCAGTTACATCACTCCTATTGAAAAATTATATAGCCTTGTGTATACTTTATTGTTATACAACCATAATAATATATCAAGTGTAGTGGAGTGTGAGATGGTAATGTATACACAGACTTTACATCTACCTTGTGCGGTCGTTTTTCCCGATAGACCCTCTATAAACACAACATTTATGAAAAAATCCGCGATAACAACAAGAAAATAATAAGGAAACACAAGAGACAAGTAGTAATAAAAAACTAAGAATAATAAAATATGAAAATAATAAAAAGACGCAAATAATACTAATAAAATTGGCCGGTAAGAAAAAGCAACTCATGTCTACTAAACTAGCCTTTTACCGTATTCCTCCCCTCCTAATACTTTATTGTTTTGATAATAGTTTGGTTCAAAGAGAAGTATATGAAATACTGCTCTTAAGAAATCAGACCAAAGAAAGAAAAACTGAAATGGCCAAAAGATAGACCAAAAAGGTGATGGTTTAATTAAGGCAGCCCATCGAGTTTTTAGTGCACTCAATGCACATCAGCCTGCTTTGCTTTGCTTATGCAGCTCCATACAGCGGAAGCACAGTAGGCTGATGCGCATTGAGTCCGGACATTATAAACCCATCAAGAACAGCCCAACATACCATCCCATTGTTGCCCCCACTTGGGTTACAAGCCCACGTTACTGGGCTCGGCGATTTCAATTGTCCCGTTTGTTTAATATAAAACTGTTATATTCTCTGTTCAAAATCGATGTGGGAAGACAATACCTTTATGTTTTGACCATTTCAAGAATTTTCTTAATATCTCAAGTTCAATATCCGTCAAAATTTTCACCATATGTCATCAATGTTCTTGCAAAGGTAGATTCTTCATACACCACTTGTAAAATTATACTGGGTATGTTGTTGTTGTTGTCATCAATGTTCTTGCTTTACCTATTTTCCCATTTAATATTTGTTATTGCTTTATACTTCAATGAATTAAAGATTACATTTGTTAGCATCCAATATTGGTAAAATAAAGAGGAAGTACGACGTAACTTGAGCATCAGTATCCTTCTCTATTTTGTTAAGAAAAAAAAAGTTTAAAACACTATATTATGGGCATTTGTCTTACAAACTAATGCTAGTTAACCAATTTATCATATGATCTTACCGTTATGAAACACTTTGCCGGTGACGTTCTTTTTGAGACAGATATTTAATAGTGAACGTTCATGTAGTGTAACTAGTGATTTTATCTCGAATACTCATTTGACACAGTGAAAAAAAATGAACTAGAATAAGCAAAAGCAAGGCCAAGTTCTACAAATTTTGGAACCTTAGCATTCACTGTCATATAGTATTTCAACATTAACTTTCTCTGTAACAATCCAAAATTTAGTTAGTATGACCATTTTACATTTAGCTTGTTTTATTAGATAAGGAATAGGATGAATAAGCTGAATATAAACAGGTAAGAAACGTATATCGATAAGTGATTTGTAACATTTTCATTGATCATATACTCCTGAGTCAAAGCATTATGTGCATATCTATTTTCCTGCAAAACCGTGTAAACAATATAGACTCAAATCAAGCTTCTATCAAGCAAGTAAGCAACTGCTTCCCGTGATATTTATTATTTATGTGCTGAGGCAATGTCAAACGTCACGATCAAGCTTCCGAAATTGACTTTTGTATTTACCTGTCCAGACTGTAGAACTTGCTTCTTCATTAGTTGCGGGGATCCTCTTACTAGTAGATTTTGGATCACACATCATGGTCAAAATCTCATGATCAGTTAATTAGATAGAGACTGGGAAGTGTAGGTAGTTAATTTGCTTACCTTCATAATTCGCGTAAAAAAGTTGTCAAGGAATTTGATGTTTACTCGAATTTCATTGAATTCATACTTCTGGGAGTGGAACAACTGCTTCGAAAGCTTCCACAAGCATCGCCACTCTTGTTATCCGTGCAGGAGTTAGCTTCGTGACCATGTGCTGCATTGCATTATCGAGCATCCATTGTTCGGCTCTTTTCCTCTCATCTGTCATTTGGTGCCTCACATCCACTTTTTCTTGTTCTTGATCATGTGTAGGAGGAAAAAGCTGAGGGGGCTGTGGATTGAGTTTCCTAGCTCTTTCCAGTGCCTTTATTGATCTCTTAATGAGGATCAATTTCTTCAGCTTGCTCCAGTTCTTGGACTTTGGTGACTCAAGTTTACTCTTGGCATGTGGGATCATTTTCTCTTCGCAAAATGAATTTGTACTACTTTGCTCTCCGCCTACTGAATGATAATCTTGAATCGGTGTTGTTATGATCTGGCTAATTGCTTCTTTTATGAGATTGACAGCATCATTTCTGCTGAAACTTCTTCCATAGTGGCTTATATCCCGAGGAGAGTTGTCCGTAATTATTTCAGCTAGTTTTTTGTTGTCGTTTACCTCATCATCAGTTCCTTCAAGTAGTTGATCACTCCCTACTTTTGATACAACATCTGATAATACATGCTGTGGTATCATGTGCCACATGCTGATGTGGTTCTGTTTGTTCACCTGTTTTCTGTGTGTTCCATCTTCGTCTTCTGCTTCTGTTATCTTTTTGTTCTCATCACATTCAGAAGCAGAAGGCACAATCATGTTATTTTCTTGTGTTTCATCACAATCATTGCATAATTTTGAGGCAGTAAAAGATATTCCTTTCTCTTTTTCATGACTTGCTTTGGAGACATTAATCTGAGTTTCAGGTTCTAACTTCAAATTTTCTTCTTCCTTAACTTCTGGTTCACCTTCTCCATCCACCGATGCCTTATCACTCGAAGTGGTTGTTACTTCATCCAACTTCTGTCAAAGTACAATGGTCTTTTGAGTATCTTCATTTTTTAACATTGACCAGTCATCTTCTGCATTCCTTTTGTCTACGTGTGTGGAATACTTTTCAAGAACATTATCTTCCATCTGCAAATTGTCTTCATTTCTAGTTTTCATTTTAGGAAACTTAACCTGTATATTACTTCTTTGGGGAGGAACAACAGTTTCAAAAGCTGTTACAAGCAATCCCACTTTTCTTTTCTGAGTCGGAGCAAGCTGACTCATTGCTTGCTGTCGTGCATAGTCAAGCATCCATTCTTCTGTCCTTTTCCGCTCATCCTCTATTTGATGTTTCAGATTAACCTTTTCTGCTTCAGGATCAGTCTCCTGCTCCAGGTACCGCGCTTCCTTGGGTTGAATTTTCTCAGCTTTTCCAATTCCTTGATGAATCTTTGTAGAAGAATCCATCTTTTAAGATTGCTCCAGTATTTTGGTGCTTCGTTCGTGACTTGTCCTTCGGTTTTCTGTTTCTCAGGGCTGCCAATATTTTCTCTGGTAATACTTCCTTCATCTGACTCATTCTTGGTGTTAGACTCCTTGAAATTTTCTTCGGTACATACTGTTGTGTAATAAACATTTATGTCAAATTCACAGCAAATTCTGAAGATAATCTTAAGTAGTGGAGTCGGCCCTTAGCCGAGATAGGATACTGTCAGCTAATCATAATATTGTAAAGTCGGAAAAGGAAGAAGAATGCCATCATAGAGGGATCAGCGTAGAACTTATAAAAGTGAAGGACAAGAAACAATCACACGTTGGCAAAAAACTAATCAGTACTAAAGAAACATATGTAAGTACTAATATTTCACCTTCACTTGTTACTGATTGATTATCTGATGACTGATCTTGAACTTCAGGGAGCAGAATTCTCTCAATTGCTTCTCGGACTAGCTTAATGGCTAAAAACTTGCGCGCTTCAACCCCTTGGTTATCTGCATCCTGATTTGTAGTCATTGACTCTCTTTCAGAAAATTTCAAAAGTGAATAAGAACTTTCTGCTGCACAGAACTTGAGATCTCCGCAGGTAACTTTGCTATCCGATTCTGTATATTCATCTGAAATCATATGTCTATGAATCAGGGTCCACATGCTCCTATGCTTCCCTTTTGGCAACCGGGCTACGTGCAAGTTCTTGGCTGAGGCGTTTGGTTCAGCATTTTCAGTTGGAGTATAATTCCTGGATTCAGAATCTCCAATTGAACATGATGGTCTATCAAGGTCCTCATTTGAAGTAGCTTTGTCATCCTTCTCTTGCAAATTCTCTTCGAGTTCCATTGCACCGTTGCAAGCTGAAGCAGAAGAAAACTTAGTGCTACATGTGGCTTCAATAAAATCATCTGATACTGAACTTTGCTTTATGGCAAATGGTTCATTCTTAGACAGTTCTCTATTGATAATTTCATCCTCCTCAGCTGTGGTAACGTCGTCAACCGGCTTTATCGGAAGAGGCAGTGAAATCGTATGGTAGAAATCGGGATCTCTGTCCTCCTCATTGCAAGAAACTGATGTTGTTACACACTGATCATTTGATTCTAAATCATCACTAACATAAGTGGATTCATCCCATTCTCTTTCCATATTATTACAACACTTTGAAGTAGTAACTAATAGAATATTTCCCGAATATTCTTTCATTAATTGTATATCTCTTATTTTGGAGAGAATTGTATCCCTATTTTAATTAGGTTGATTAGTTAACTAGTTTAAATATTCTTGTACTACTATATATATTGTACATTATTGATGAATACAATCATGGAACATATTCCTTTATGGTATCGTAGCCCAAAAATACCTCCACCGCCGCCGACCATAGCTCTCGGCCGCCACCCCACCCCCACGGTCCCACAATGTATTTTTTCAGCCATGCTCTCTCCCTTCTCCTCCTAAATTTCATCTTGGTGTCTTGTTATGTTTGTTTATTCTTTGGTAATTCTCTTATCCAGGTATATTATTAATCTCAAGAACCAAATCGTGATAATGTATGTGACTAATCATTATATATATACCATGCATGATCTGAAAATTGAAACTACTTCTTTTGATTTTAATTTGTCAATAATAGTGATGGAAATAACGGATGGAAGAATCAAATATATATTCACAAGATTGAAGTTGTGCTCAAGTCCTTGAATGAAAGCGGCCACGTTGATCTTACCATCTATAGCGACTCCAACGACTTCATTTAGGATTCCATCTCCAACTTCAAACCTAAATTGGTAAAGTTTAAACTGCACAAGCAATATATACCATTCAAACATACATGTCTAAAATTTGTGACTTCAAATTCAAATTTTCAGCTCCATTTCCGTAAGTTAGAAGTTAATTACGAAGCGGATAAACACTAAATATTTTGTAATTTCAAGCTATGTCTTAAATATCGATCCTCCAAATTACTCCATTTGTGCATCTTCCCCCAAACTAAAAACAAGTACTAACAAAAAACAAAGAGAAGCTTAGTCCTATAGAATTAAAAGCAAGTGAACATTTGGATGGGCGAAGTGGATCACTAAATCTCTTCGAGGCTCAAGTATCTCTCATTGAACAGAATACGCATTGTTTTCTTATATAATTTTGAGCAATTTTCACATCATAAGTATTTTTTACGATTGAGTTATTAACAAAGGTCGTTAAAAGTATCTCTCAAATAATCAAATAGAACATGATACATGATATTAACAAAAAGCACCTACCTAACTCGCCTTCTTTCCGTTTAAATAATGTCGGTTACATCACTCCTATTGAAAAATTATATAGCCTTGTGTATACTTTATTGTTATACAACCATAATAATATATCAAGTGTAGTGGAGTGTGAGATGGTAATGTATACACGGACTTTACATCTACCTTGTGCGAGTCGTTTTTCCCGATAGACCCTCTATAAACACAACATTTATGAAAAAATCCGCGATAACAACAAGAAAATAATAAGGAAACACAAGAGACAAGTAGTAATAAAAAACTAAGAATAATAAAATATGAAAATAATAAAAAGACGCAAATAATACTAATAAAATTGGCCGGTAAGAAAAAGCAACTCATGTCTACTAAACTAGCCTTTTACCGTATTCCTCCCCTCCTAATACTTTATTGTTTTGATAATAGTTTGGTTCAAAGAGAAGTATATGAAATACTGCTCTTAAGAAATCAGACCAAAGAAAGAAAAACTGAAATGGCCAAAAGATAGACCAAAAAGGTGATGGTTTAATTAAGGCAGCCCATCGAGTTTTTAGTGCACTCAATGCACATCAGCCTGCTTTGCTTTGCTTATGCAGCTCCATACAGCGGAAGCACAGTAGGCTGATGCGCATTGAGTCCGGACATTATAAACCCATCAAGAACAGCCCAACATACCATCCCATTGTTGCCCCCACTTGGGTTACAAGCCCACGTTACTGGGCTCGGCGATTTCAATTGTCCCGTTTGTTTAATATAAAACTGTTATATTCTCTGTTCAAAATCGATGTGGGAAGACAATACCTTTATGTTTTGACCATTTCAAGAATTTTCTTAATATCTCAAGTTCAATATCCGTCAAAATTTTCACCATATGTCATCAATGTTCTTGCAAAGGTAGATTCTTCATACACCACTTGTAAAATTATACTGGGTATGTTGTTGTTGTTGTCATCAATGTTCTTGCTTTACCTATTTTCCCATTTAATATTTGTTATTGCTTTATACTTCAATGAATTAAAGATTACATTTGTTAGCATCCAATATTGGTAAAATAAAGAGGAAGTACGACGTAACTTGAGCATCAGTATCCTTCTCTATTTTGTTAAGAAAAAAAAAGTTTAAAACACTATATTATGGGCATTTGTCTTACAAACTAATGCTAGTTAACCAATTTATCATATGATCTTACCCGTTATGAAACACTTTGCCAGTGACGTTCTTTTTGAGACAGATATTTAATAGTGAACGTTCATGTAGTGTAACTAGTGATTTTATCTCGAATACTCATTTGACACAGTGAAAAAAAATGAACTAGAATAAGCAAAAGCAAGGCCAAGTTCTACAAATTTTGGAACCTTAGCATTCACTGTCATATAGTATTTCAACATTAACTTTCTCTGTAACAATCCAAAATTTAGTTAGTATGACCATTTTACATTTAGCTTGTTTTATTAGATAAGGAATAGGATGAATAAGCTGAATATAAACAGGTAAGAAACGTATATCGATAAGTGATTTGTAACATTTTCATTGATCATATACTCCTGAGTCAAAGCATTATGTGCATATCTATTTTCCTGCAAAACCGTGTAAACAATATAGACTCAAATCAAGCTTCTATCAAGCAAGTAAGCAACTGCTTCCCGTGATATTTATTATTTATGTGCTGAGGCAATGTCAAACGTCACGATCAAGCTTCCGAAATTGACTTTTGTATTTACCTGTCCAGACTGTAGAACTTGCTTCTTCATTAGTTGCGGGGATCCTCTTACTAGTAGATTTTGGATCACACATCATGGTCAAAATCTCATGATCAGTTAATTAGATAGAGACTGGGAAGTGTAGGTAGTTAATTTGCTTACCTTCATAATTCGCGTAAAAAAGTTGTCAAGGAATTTGATGTTTACTCGAATTTCATTGAATTCATACTTCTGGGAGTGGAACAACTGCTTCGAAAGCTTCCACAAGCATCGCCACTCTTGTTATCCGTGCAGGAGTTAGCTTCGTGACCATGTGCTGCATTGCATTATCGAGCATCCATTGTTCGGCTCTTTTCCTCTCATCTGTCATTTGGTGCCTCACATCCACTTTTTCTTGTTCTTGATCATGTGTAGGAGGAAAAAGCTGAGGGGGCTGTGGATTGAGTTTCCTAGCTCTTTCCAGTGCCTTTATTGATCTCTTAATGAGGATCAATTTCTTCAGCTTGCTCCAGTTCTTGGACTTTGGTGACTCAAGTTTACTCTTGGCATGTGGGATCATTTTCTCTTCGCAAAATGAATTTGTACTACTTTGCTCTCCGCCTACTGAATGATAATCTTGAATCGGTGTTGTTATGATCTGGCTAATTGCTTCTTTTATGAGATTGACAGCATCATTTCTGCTGAAACTTCTTCCATAGTGGCTTATATCCCGAGGAGAGTTGTCCGTAATTATTTCAGCTAGTTTTTTGTTGTCGTTTACCTCATCATCAGTTCCTTCAAGTAGTTGATCACTCCCTACTTTTGATACAACATCTGATAATACATGCTGTGGTATCATGTGCCACATGCTGATGTGGTTCTGTTTGTTCACCTGTTTTCTGTGTGTTCCATCTTCGTCTTCTGCTTCTGTTATCTTTTTGTTCTCATCACATTCAGAAGCAGAAGGCACAATCATGTTATTTTCTTGTGTTTCATCACAATCATTGCATAATTTTGAGGCAGTAAAAGATATTCCTTTCTCTTTTTCATGACTTGCTTTGGAGACATTAATCTGAGTTTCAGGTTCTAACTTCAAATTTTCTTCTTCCTTAACTTCTGGTTCACCTTCTCCATCCACCGATGCCTTATCACTCGAAGTGGTTGTTACTTCATCCAACTTCTGTCAAAGTACAATGGTCTTTTGAGTATCTTCATTTTTTAACATTGACCAGTCATCTTCTGCATTCCTTTTGTCTACGTGTGTGGAATACTTTTCAAGAACATTATCTTCCATCTGCAAATTGTCTTCATTTCTAGTTTTCATTTTAGGAAACTTAACCTGTATATTACTTCTTTGGGGAGGAACAACAGTTTCAAAAGCTGTTACAAGCAATCCCACTTTTCTTTTCTGAGTCGGAGCAAGCTGACTCATTGCTTGCTGTCGTGCATAGTCAAGCATCCATTCTTCTGTCCTTTTCCGCTCATCCTCTATTTGATGTTTCAGATTAACCTTTTCTGCTTCAGGATCAGTCTCCTGCTCCAGGTACCGCGCTTCCTTGGGTTGAATTTTCTCAGCTTTTCCAATTCCTTGATGAATCTTTGTAGAAGAATCCATCTTTTAAGATTGCTCCAGTATTTTGGTGCTTCGTTCGTGACTTGTCCTTCGGTTTTCTGTTTCTCAGGGCTGCCAATATTTTCTCTGGTAATACTTCCTTCATCTGACTCATTCTTGGTGTTAGACTCCTTGAAATTTTCTTCGGTACATACTGTTGTGTAATAAACATTTATGTCAAATTCACAGCAAATTCTGAAGATAATCTTAAGTAGTGGAGTCGGCCCTTAGCCGAGATAGGATACTGTCAGCTAATCATAATATTGTAAAGTCGGAAAAGGAAGAAGAATGCCATCATAGAGGGATCAGCGTAGAACTTATAAAAGTGAAGGACAAGAAACAATCACACGTTGGCAAAAAACTAATCAGTACTAAAGAAACATATGTAAGTACTAATATTTCACCTTCACTTGTTACTGATTGATTATCTGATGACTGATCTTGAACTTCAGGGAGCAGAATTCTCTCAATTGCTTCTCGGACTAGCTTAATGGCTAAAAACTTGCGCGCTTCAACCCCTTGGTTATCTGCATCCTGATTTGTAGTCATTGACTCTCTTTCAGAAAATTTCAAAAGTGAATAAGAACTTTCTGCTGCACAGAACTTGAGATCTCCGCAGGTAACTTTGCTATCCGATTCTGTATATTCATCTGAAATCATATGTCTATGAATCAGGGTCCACATGCTCCTATGCTTCCCTTTTGGCAACCGGGCTACGTGCAAGTTCTTGGCTGAGGCGTTTGGTTCAGCATTTTCAGTTGGAGTATAATTCCTGGATTCAGAATCTCCAATTGAACATGATGGTCTATCAAGGTCCTCATTTGAAGTAGCTTTGTCATCCTTCTCTTGCAAATTCTCTTCGAGTTCCATTGCACCGTTGCAAGCTGAAGCAGAAGAAAACTTAGTGCTACATGTGGCTTCAATAAAATCATCTGATACTGAACTTTGCTTTATGGCAAATGGTTCATTCTTAGACAGTTCTCTATTGATAATTTCATCCTCCTCAGCTGTGGTAACGTCGTCAACCGGCTTTATCGGAAGAGGCAGTGAAATCGTATGGTAGAAATCGGGATCTCTGTCCTCCTCATTGCAAGAAACTGATGTTGTTACACACTGATCATTTGATTCTAAATCATCACTAACATAAGTGGATTCATCCCATTCTCTTTCCATATTATTACAACACTTTGAAGTAGTAACTAATAGAATATTTCCCGAATATTCTTTCATTAATTGTATATCTCTTATTTTGGAGAGAATTGTATTCCTATTTTAATTAGGTTGATTAGTTAACTAGTTTAAATATTCTTGTACTACTATATATATTGTACATTATTGATGAATACAATCATGATACTATTTTCATTATACCTATCTTATTCAATTATACACAAGTCATGTCGAATTAATATGACTTGATATGATCTTTCATTCTAATTTAAATCTATTGTTCATAAGTAATGATGAATTGACATGACTTGACACGAGCTTCTTCTTGATTGATTCATCACTTTGACTGATCCATATTCATTGTGAATATGTTTTTATTGATGAACACTTTATTAAAAGCTAATTTTCAGGTTTGGAAATAATTTATTTTAACTCATTGCCTATTTGATCAATTTAATTTCCTGCAAAATTTTAGACCCAGTTTTTTTCCTTCTTATTCGGTCTAGTCCTGTCGTCTGCAGATTGTCGATAGAAGACCGAATGATCACATTTGCTCTTTTTCAGCCTGAACAACTTCACTGAATTTCCCAAACCAAGCTCGGGGACTCTACTTCAAGCCATATACTGATTTCTTCAAATGACAGACCTTCCATACTCCCCCTGAGTAACAAAACCAGGTCGTTGCTCCATATACACCTCTTCGTGGAGATCATCGTGAAGGAATGCATTCTTAATATCCAACTGATGCAAAGGCCAATCCTCAGAAGCAGCTAGAGAAATGAACGAGCGAACAGAAGTGAGTTTGGCAACCAGGGAAAAAGTGTCTGAATAATCCAGTCCATAAGTCTAAGCATACCCTTTAGCCACAAGTCTGGCCTTTAGTCTCGCCACCTAACCATCTGGATTAACTTTGACCGCGAAGACCCACTTGCATCCCACTGCTTTCTTTCCACTAGGAAAATCCACTAAATCCCAAGTGTGATTTTCCTCTAAGGCATATATTTCTCAAGCATTGCTTCAGACCATCCAGGATGATTCAAAGCTTATTTCACTGTTTTGGGTACATAAACGGAATCTAGAGATGCAATCAAAGATCTAGACACATGAGATAAATAGTCGTATGAAAAAAATTAGCAATGGAATATGTGGACTTGCAAGTACGTGTACCTTTCCGAAGAGCAATAGGAAGGTCAAGATCTTCTAGTGGATTAAGTGGAGGAGGATCCGATGAAGGAATGGATGTAGCACATGTATCTGTGGTCATTCGCCTCCTCGAATAAACTTTAACAATTGGCGGTTTTGCTGGAGCAGGTACTAAAGGCATAGTATGTGATTGGTGCTCAATAGAAGGACTAGAAGATGAAAGAACAACATCAACTGATTGTTCTTCCACATCACGAGTAACCTAATAGACTAACCACTCATCTTCCTCCCTCTGACTTGTAGAAATGGGAGGTACATAGAAGAATGGTGTAGTCTTTGAAAATACCACATCAGTTGGTACCAGATATTTGCCAAGCTCAGTAGAATAACGCCGATACCCCTTCTGAAGGCGAGAATAACCCAAGAAAACACACTTCAACGCTTTGGGGTCCAACTTGGTAACAGTTGGTCGAACATCTCTAACATAACATGTGCTTCCAAATACCTTAGGTTCCACCAAAAATAGTGACTTGTTAGGAAAAAGAACATTGTAAGGCATATTACCAGCAAGCACAGTAGATGGCATGCGATTAATTAGAAAACAAGCGGTAGAAACCGCATCGGCCCAAGAACTATTTAGGAACCTTCATTTGGAATAAAAGTGCATGAGTTGTCTCAAGTAGATGCCTGTTCTTCCTCTCAGTAACTCCATTTTGAGAGGGCATATCAACACATGGAGACTGGTGGAGAATACCGTGTTGTGTCATGTAGGATTGAAATAATTCTGACATATATTCTTTAGCCTTATCGCTTCTCAGAGAACGCACTGAAGCATTGAATTGAGTTCTGACTTCAGCACAAAAGCCATAAAAATGAGTAAACACTTCAGAGCGGCACTTCATAAAATATATCCAAGTCATTCGAGAGAAATCATCCACAAAAGTAACAAAATACTTATGCCCAGTTTTAGAAACAACAGGACATGGCCCCCAAACATCAGAATGAACTAACTCAAAAGATGACTCAACTCGGTTATTAATCCTTGGACCTAATGAGTTGCGATGGTGTTTTGCAAATCGACATGACTCACAATCCAATGAAGAAATATTCTGAAATTGAGGACAAAGCTTCTTCAATAGAGGTAGAGAAGGGTGTCCCAAATGATAATGTGCTTCAAATGGAGACACGACACTGGAGCAGGCAACAGACCGGGGCTCCCATTCACCAAGGATGTAGAGATCATCAGATACATGTCCCTTGCCAATAACCTGATTCGTCGTAAGATCACGAAATAGACAATGATCCGGATAGAATGAGATATAACAATTAAGGTCTCTGGTAATTTACTGACAGAAATCAAACTAAAGGCCAACTTTGGTAGATAGAGGAAGTTGGTTTAACCGTCCCAAATCCAACACTATTACCAGTTGATCCATCAGCTACAGTAACTGGGAAGCTGTTTTGTGTGATCAAAAGCTAGAAAAAACATTAGTGTTAGAGAATATTCCGCATATATTCTAGAGTATAATTACCATTTAATAAAATATATCATAATTGATTATATTACCATATATGTATCCTAGTCTTTATTATTTTTTCATTCTATGTATTGTAATTGTACTATAAATATAGGATACCGACTGTATTGGGTTAACACACCAAAATATATTCAATTTGGTATCAAGAGCATAAAAGATCCTTCTTCTCTTCTGTCTTTACTATGGCACCTTCTTCACCCACTGTTTCTTCTCCAGAAAACACCACACACGCAACAGATAGTCATACACATTGAAGTACCAATTTATTTATTTTTCAATTTAGAAGACCAATCATAAAAAATAGTGATGAAGTAGAGCAATTCTGCTCTTTGAATTGCTAACTCATGGTTATGAATAAGTAGCATTAACAAGCAAAAAATTGCTCAAATCACCAATTATAAGCCATGATATATTTTAAAAACAAAAAAAACTGAAAAATCGATCATCAAAACAGAGATGCAGAACAGCCAATGCCAAATTCAAGTATAGCGGACAATTATGCTCTTTTACCTTTCTTCCTCCATCACGTTAGCAGAATCCTGCACATCCTCTCTGTGAAAAATACTGCAAAAAAAGAAAAAACATACAAGCTACTTAGCTGCTTGTAGAGACTAAGCAGTAATCTGCTGTGCTTGTAATTACTCTTTTTTGTTGATTAATGGAAGTTGTTTAATTGCCAAAAAAATTAGGTGTAATACATCGACAATCCTTAAACTTACCGGTTAATTTCATTTAGACACTTAGATCTACGACTTGTTATAATTAAACACTTAAATACACGATAAAGTGTTCCTATTAGACACTTTTAGTTCAAATTTTGGAAAAGAGTTTTGCATGTGTTCTAGAGCGTCAATGAGGTAGTTAAATCAATCATATTTAATTATAAACATATCAACTTAATGGACATGCGCAAAACTTTTTTCAAAAACCAAAAGTGTCTATAATAGGAATACGTATTCAGATGTTCAATTGAAACAAGTCGTAATTGAGTATCTAAATGAAATTTACTAACAAATTTAAAAATTAATGACGAAAATGCCGAAGCATATGCATTATGGTCGAGAAAATTGAAGGAAAAAAAGAGAGAGAGAAAGAGCACCTTTTCTGAATGAAATTGTGAACCGATGATTTTGAATCCATAACCATGATTTTAACAATTCAAATTTTTGCTTCCGTTTATAGAGAAGAGAAATCTTGAAATTTCTTTCTTTAATTAGAAACATTTAAGTTGGTGGACAAATAACTACTAGGAAAGTTTGTTTTGACAAGGCCAAACTTTAGAAACATGAGTTAGAATTTTGGTATCCAAGACCAAAACTTTTAACATTTATGTTTGAAATTCATAAATTCGTAACTTAAGTTAAGATGTTTATGCCTCAAGTTTATATATTTAATACATAAAAAGTGGAGGTTTCAAAAATTACGCCTTCGACCTTCTCAAATTAACGTGTAGCAATAATTTTTAGATCAAACAAACATAAATCAACCAATGCTCAGCCTCCGATGAATAATATTATAAGTTAATTTTTTTTCCAATACCAATAACAATATATCTAGTGTAATTTTATAAATGGAGTCAGAGGGTAGAATATACGCATACCTTACCCCTAACTTTGTGAGGTAGAGATGTTGTTTTTAATAGATCATCAGCTCAAAAAAAAAAATAAGACAATAAAATAGCAACATACAAAATAAATGCAAGCAATAGATAGTAATAAACATTGAAAAATAAGAAACTATGCAATAACTAAATAGTACTACCAAAAATTAGAAACTGTGGGATAACTAAATAATACTACTAAAAAAAGAGGAGAGAAGAGGAGTAGGCTTCCCCCATCCTCTCACACAAAGTGTGACAACATTCAGCTACCTACTAACTTTTTACTCTAGTGCTCGACCTCTATACTTCCTATTTAAGGTCATTTCTGCAGTCAGCTGAAGTTATGTTATGTCATGTCTTATCACATTATTAGTTAATTTTCTCCTTTGGTAAAAATAGCTTAAGTTTTATCAAAATAATATAGAGTAATAAATAAAGAATTGTACAACAATTAAGAAGGAGAAGAGGAGACTCGCAAAGGTGCTCAATTGGTTGAGTATGAAGCTTTCATAATAAAGGTTTCAGGTTCGAGATCTCTTACCTACGACAACATGAAATTTGCCTTTTAGATCGTGTCGCACGGGGAGCGGATTTACCCGTGCGCACCTGAACGGTAGCGGCGGCGGGTTCGTTGTGGTTAGGAAGAAATGGGAAGGAGCATTAATTTTTGTCAGATATTTGCCATACTGACAATACCTTAAATAAAAAATTGAATATAAATTAAATAACAGGTGTAAATTGAGTACTGGCTGAAATGTTGTAAAAATAATTGGAACAGAAGCGGGTCATTTGGCAACATTCTTACAACCCGGTAGATTTTTTCAGTCACATTCCTTCAACGGCAGCGCCACTGAACGAACCCCGAAACGCAGCTGATTTTTCTATCAATACGTTGTCGTTTTATTCACTCGCCATCGACCTACGGTCTCGAAAATTCATAGATGATTCCCTTTTCGTGGAAGTGAAAATGCCGGCTAATGTATTGTATCAGCCTTGCATCGTAGACACATCAGCACCAATTTTCAATGGCCGCATCAAGGTCATTGCTTCATCTCTCAACTTTTGTTTTTTGAATCTCTTTTCTTAATTTAGATCCTCTTATATGCTTATAATTCATATTATCCTCGAGTACAATTCGGTGTTTCTAATTAGGCTTAGGACTGGACTTAATACAGACCTTAATCTGCCACACGAAGGATGATTAATTGTTTGATGGTGTTTCATTATGATGATGGTATAAGGTTTACATTGTGGTTGGTATGAGAAAAATGTTGTGTATAATGGTTTGCCTCCAAAAATCATTTTTTTGATCAATTTGCAATGCTTAGATAAAATTAACTTTTTTAATAGATGTGGTGTCTGGGCCAGCATGTGCGCACCTTGATTAATTCCACGGGGTACTTGCTACCTCTCACCAACACAGAGGTACCACATAACACTGCCCACCAAGGATTGGACAGATGGAGCTGAGAGCTCAAGGTTTCCAACCTACATCATTAACTATTAGGCCACACCGGATGTTGATAAATTAAAAGTAGATGACATGGAGTAGAGTGCTGGCCAGATAAAAATGCCCACGTCCAAAAGATGAATGTAGCAAAGATGAGGATGCTCAGATGGATGTGTGGACATACTAGGAGAGATATGATTAGGAACGAAGTTATTCGGGGCAAGGTGGGAGTGGCCTCTGTTGCATACAAAATGAGGGAAGCGAGACTGAGATGGTTCAGGCATGTGAAGAGGAGGTGTGAGGATGCGCTAATAAGGAGGTGTGAGAAGTTGGTTATTGCAGGAGTTAGGAGAGGTCGAGGTAGGCCGAAGAAGAACTTGGAGGAGGTGATTAGAGAGGACATGACACAATTTCAGCTTACTGAGGACATGACACAATTTCAGCTTACTGAGGACATGACCCTAGATAGGAAGATGTGGAGGTTGATGATTAGTGTAGAAGGATAGTAGTAGTTGAGTGGTGTCGCATTGTAGGTGGGAGAGGTAGGCGCTAGCACCCTCTCCGCATATCCTTATTAGTAGTATTAATTAGTAATCGCGTAGCTGTCTATTCCTCGATGTGTATCACTATCTATTGCGCATTTGCTTTGTATCTTGCTGTCATATTTTTTGTGTTTGGTCGAATTCCTTTTTCATTATTTTCCTTTTCTTTTTATTGTCCTTTTCGTTTATTTCCTTTTGAGCCGACAATCTTTTAGAAACTACCTCTCTGCCCCACAAAGGTAGAGATAAGGCATGCGTACATCCTACCCTCCCCGTAATCTTGTGAGGTAAAGGATAGGGAATATCTATAGTGTTTCATGATAAATTTGACAATTATAATGTTCACAACAATATCGAAGTCTTGGATGAAACAAGTCATGTGGAGTAAGAATCCGATATTTATAAAAGTAAAACAACTACTGCCCATAAATGACATAGTTATTCTCCCGCTTTTGGTAGAAAATATTTTCTTGGAGAAAAAAGTTTCAACAATTTAAGGTAACTTTACAGTGAAAAATGATTTCAACAAGGTTGAAATTCAGTGAGCTCCCTGTCCTCCTTTTTGCTCTGCTAAGTGTGACTGTTGTAATATGTGTTTTGTTTTGTCAGGTGCAGAATTTTGGTGAAGAGCAGTGTTGAAAGGGTTGCCCTTTCCCTTCTTGCCAGCCCTAAGGCCAGGAGCTCAGAGGTTTGGACGACGCCTGCCGGACTTTCTTACATCTTTTCCAGATTACATTCACAATGTAGAGTTTGTCATAGAGGATTTACCTCCAGCATTTTATATGAGGCAAAAGGAACCTTATGGAAGACGTACAATTCTAAAACGAGCTGTTTGTTTCTTACAAACGAGAGAGTCTCACACCATGCTCGAATTGCCTGGAAACGGCTACTTCAGATTCATTCAAGCTGTGGAGCAGTTCTGCCACCAATAAGTAGGATTACATGTGTGATGAGCCTTGCATTGTCTCGTTCACATCTGGTATCTCCTGGCATTTTGGCGTTCCTTATCGGACAACTAGCATGGAAGAAAAGTGTGGTTGCAGAAGCCGAAGGCTTCACATCCCCGAAATTGCTCTACATGCATGCAAAGGATGGACATATCTACCTGACTTCATTTGTCTTCTTGCTTTTAGAGGGCTTGATATTGCTCTCAAGAGCAGTATACTTAGCGTTGTTGTTCTCCCCTTGTATACTAATGGCTCCTTTTGCAGACTCCTTTGGTATTGAGTTTAGGAAGAAGTGGCTTCGTGCTGTGCGAAAAACTCTAGAGAAGGCAGGTCCAGCATTCATTAAGTGGGGTCAATGGGCGGCAGCAAGGCCAGATCTGTTCCCAGATGATATGTGTAATGAACTTGCAGAACTCCACTCTAAGGCACCAGCACATAGCTATGCGTACACAAAAAGAAGCATTGAAAAGGCATTTGGACGCAATCTGCCTGAAGTATTCGAAAATTTTGAGGAGGAGCCTGTCGCATCTGGTAGTATTGCTCAAATTCATCGGGCCACTTTGAAATTCCGATATCCTAGACAACGGGTTAAACCCATTCGTGTTGCTGTCAAAGTTAGGCACCCAGGCGTTGGTGAATCTATCAGGAGGGATTTCATATTAATTAATTTGTTTGCAAAAATCTCAAAGGTTTTCCCAACTTTGAAGTGGTTGAGACTGGACGAAAGCATACAGCAGTTTGCGGTCTTTATGATGTCTCAAGTTGATCTTTCTAGGGAAGCAGCTAACTTGAGTCGTTTTATATACAACTTCCGCAGATGGAAGGATGTATCATTTCCCAGACCTGTGTATCCTTTGGTGCATCCTGCAGTTTTAGTGGAAACCTATGAAGACGGTGAAAATATCTTGCGTTACATTGAAGAGCTTGAAGAACGTATTACAGAGTTTGAAGGACGTGAGAGCATCCGAAGTGCCCTTGCGCACATTGGGACTCATGCACTACTGAAGATGATGTTGGTATGTCTGTGTAATTTAGCCATTACTTGGTTATCTTTTTTCTGAAACTGGTAACATATAACATATGTGTGTGTATATATATATATATATATATATATATATATATATATATATGTGGTTTTGAAACTTGAGGTTTTTGTACCCAGCATAGGGAAGTAGGGAATGATATTCCACTGGGATCTTACAGTTCCTCATTTTTGCAACATAGTCATCAAATTTATTTCTGCTTTATTTTTGATACTATACTATTTAATTCCAGGTGGACAATTTCATCCATGCAGACATGCATCCTGGGAACATTCTTGTTAGACCACCGCAAGACAGAGCTTCAGTTAAAGGACTTTTCAAATCGAAGCCTCATGTGGTCTTCCTAGATGTGGGTATGACTGCTGAGCTATCTAATAAGGATCGACTCCTTCTGCTGGAGTTCTTTAAGGCTGTGGCACTTCGAAATGGCCGTTCTGCCGCAGAATGTACTCTTGGACTATCTAAACAACAGAGCTGTCCGAACCCAGAGGAATTCATCAAGGTGCTTTCAAGCTTTCTAGTATTTATTATCAAAGAATGATGAAGCTCATAATGGTACAATTTGGGCTGACTGTTGATCACTATATTCTCAGAAGTCAATTAAATGTCCAAGCAGGAAAAGCTAAATAGGCATATTACTTTGCATCTAACATTTTCGTTTATCTTGAGTTCAAGCACAGTGCATATAGTACATTACACCTCTTTCATGGATAATAAAGGGAAGCATAAAAAAAGCACCATCTTTCATCTTGTCTTAGGTCATTCATGAGTATGTTATACTTACAAAGTGATTCATGTTTCTAAAAGTTTGTCTTCCTAATACAGGATGGTGCTACCACACCACCATCTGTCTATGGACAAATTTTTTGATGCAGCATATGCATATGCGACAAAATAATAGGAAGTATAAAAACAAAAAAAGACAGGAGATGCATAGGATATAGGCAAAAGACATCCCATGTGAAACTGTTTTTTGATGTTTGCTTGTGTGAACTGTGAAGATGAGAATCAATTGTAAAAAGCTTTTGTCCCACTTATTTCTGTCTGATGAATGCAAATACTCAATTTTGTAGTTTTTTTAGTGAATTATGTCAAAAACCCCAATTTGTGTTTAGATTCATGTCTTTGTTGAATAACAAAAGGTAAACTTTGGTAATAGGACGTGGAGGGAACTTTTGACTTTTGGAGGACACCTGAGGGAGGTGGAATTCATCCGGCGGTTTGCATGCAACAATTGCTTGAGCAAGTTAGACGTCATCGGGTGAATATTGATGGCAACATTTGCACTGTGATTGTGACTACTTTGGTGTTGGAGGTACCTTGTGGCCTTATTAGATATTTTACAGTCTGATAACTATGCACAGCATGGACTTCTCTGTTATATCCTTATGTTAGCTTATCCTATTTTAATGGTTCTCTTGATCTACTATGTGTGCTGGGAATGTCTGTGTCTATGTTTCTCAAGTATGATCTGGTAAAAAATCTGCCGAATGCGATTTTTGAAATTCAGTTATCTGGAAAGCTAGCCAAAAGTAATTGTTCCATACTACATTTTTATTTGTTATCTTTTTTTATAAGGGGTCGTTTGGTTGTTGGGTTAGAGTTATGCAGGTATTAGTAATACAAGGATTAGTTATGCAGAATTTAGTTTTCCATATCCATGTAGTATTAGTTATTCCACCTTTTACCCCGCATAAAATTAAATATAAATTGACGCATAACTTATGCCTATTTTAGTTATGTGGGATTGTGAAATGATAACCAAACACCGTATTTGATGTGCTGAATTTTATACAAAGCAACTAAAAAGTTGCCAAACATGATATTAGTTATTCTAGTTTTAATACATGATTAACTCCTTTCTTAACCAATAACCAACCGACCCCTAAGGGTTTCTGTCTGTTATCTCTGATCTCTTCTTCTTTAACTTCATCTGCTTTGCTTCTTCTTCCTAGATTTTTCTTTCCATGCCGTATGCCACATGATTTCATTCCCCCCCTTCCTATTTTTCTTCCAAATGCCAATAGAAGGAAAAGCTTAGGGTAATTTGTCTATTACTTGTTTGAATATTTACCATTATGTTTTTCTGTCTTCCTACAGGGATGGCAGCGGAAACTGGACCCGGAATACGATGTGCTGCAGACATTGCAAAAGTTGCTTTTCAGAGAAGACTGGGCGGAGTCTCTCTTTCACACAATCGGAGGGTTGATGGCGCCATAAAAAGGTCTCATTTGCGCGCTTCCCCTCCCAACCCGAACCTTGGGAAAACGATTCCACAATTAATATATAGTAAAGGGAAGAGAAAAGAATATACACACAGCATCTGGCATTATAGAATAAGGATGTATGCCCTTCTTCTTTTTGTTAGATTTTAAAATTAGATTAGCTCTAACCTTGAATGCTATCATTGTTTCTTATTTATTTTTCATAACAGTGTGAGATGGTTATAAATACTTATCAAGAATGTATTGATGAGAGTGTTTAGGATTGAGACATAATTGACCAATTGATTAAAATTGATGAGAATTGAGAGCAACTAGCAGGATTCTTCATTTTTGTAATTAATTCAACATTTAGATATTCAAATGATTGGACTTGTGGGTTTAGCCTAGTGGTCAATGAAGTGGGAGGAGAACCATAATGTTTCATTGTTCAAATGCGATCAGAGGCAAAGAAACACTCAATGATTTCTTCCCACCTGCTTAAATTTTGGTGGATAGAGTTATTTGGTTATTGTTCTAGCAGGTACTCGATAAAATAGTCGAGATGCGTGTGGTCATGAATCTAGGAATCTGATGAACTTTTTTATGGGCCAATTTGGGGAATGTGCATAGCTCAAATTGGCCTAAGCTTTAGATGAGCTAACCTGATATACTCAAAATTGACCCGCCAATGAATATATGCACAGTCCAACCCAGCGGGGTGAATTGGACAGGATATATTTTCATGGGGGTTAAATTGACACCCCAACTCAAGGTTTGAGCTTAAACTGATTCTTCAGAGCACTCTAAAAACATGATTGAGTGCAGTGTAGATGAAAATGCTCTATGAAATGAAAGAATGATGCAGCTAGCACCATTAATAACTTGGTACAATTTTGACATTTTTCATCAACGCTGCACTCAATTATATTTCTAAGCATTCTGCATATATCTCTACTCCTAGTCTCCTGTCGGACTTATTCCGTTAGTCCTTTAATATAGGAATTGATAGTACGTAAGAGCTTTGAAAAATTGTGTACTTCATGCAACTTCACATGCACCACATCTTGAATTTGAAAAAAATCAGTTTTGTTGGTACATTTGCATTAATGAGGTTTGGTATTTTGTTTCTGAGTTTTTCAAGTAGACGCTTAACATAAAGGGAAAATACATAAAATCTCTCTTAAACTTGTCCACAAAATTTATTTTAGCACTTTAATTTTTTGGGCGTTTAAATACCCCTATTTTTATCGATATTGTATTAAATATCCCTTAAGAGGTGACACGACAAAGCAAGTGCACTCACCTTTTTAGAAGTTAGTGAGAAGAAAAAAAAGTTTTAAAAGTTGATAAAATCATACCCATGTCATTTTCTTAATAACCAATATATATATATATATATATATATATATATATATATATATATATATATATGGGTTTCACTTTTATTTTAACTTTTTAATTTTCTTCTCTTTATTTTATTGTCTTCTCCAACTACATTCTTCTCCGTTACCACAACCTCATCTCCATTTACATTTCATTGTAATTTTTGAGTTATGCTACAAGTATTTCTTGGTCTTTGTGCTTAACCCCTTTGTAAATGAGTTACATTTTATGTGGCTGATCTATAGTTTCAGCTCTCATACGTGGGGAAATCGAGTTCCAGTAAAGGTATAAAAATAAACATTAATGTTGTGCAAAGAAGCTCAAATCTCATAAATGGGAAATCGTTAAAGTCAAAGAACTAAAGAAAAAGAATAAAAAAATAGAGCAATAAATATCTAGACAAAGAAGGTCAGATTTCATATAATGGAGAGAAAGCTTGGAAATGGCAGAAGTGGATTTGCTAAGAATGTAGGAGATGAAAGGTTGAAAAAAAATTGAATTGTGGCTTATAAAAAAAAAAGAACAAACAAGATGAATGAAAATACAAAAAATAGAAAAAATTTAAAATTTAATCGATTGTTGTCGTGACGTGTGTCACATAGTGCTCTACACAACTCGTTATAAGATTGGTTTGGAAAAAGTAAGGTTGAGTTTAATTCACGTATAAGTTATTTAGAGAATAAATAATTACATGTAAAATTTAATTACTAAAGTGAGTTTACGATACAAGTTTAGATGTGAAAATATGTATTTTCTCTAATATAAATAATGTGATATTTGAAAAAGAAGTTGAAAAAAGAATATATGAAAGTTGAAGTTGTGTTTAAACATGTGTTTAACTTAAAAAATATTCATTAGTTTTACGAGTAAAAATATTTCACTTGAAAAATTGGCAAAATTACTTTTTTCAAACTTGACAATAATCTTCAAATTTTTTTCAAAAGATCAGTTCAATGTATAACCAAGCGCTGTTTGGAATTATTTTTTATGTCCAACTGGGTTCAAATTTTCGTTTTAATTCCTCAATGATTTGTAAGTCAGTGTTGATAATTGAATATCTTAACAAAACAAATCTTTGACTTGCTTGAGACTAAGACTTATAATTCTGATTTCTGAATCAATCAAAGATTCCAAACACGTTGACCAAGTCATCTGTGCTCTTCATTCCCTGGCCCATTCTTCTCTTCCCTCTCGACTCCCATTCCCTCGCAGGTGTAAATAAACTTATGGTTAATATAATGTCTCATTTTGTTTCTAACTACAGTAAAATCTCTCTATAACGACGTCGTTTGTCTGGATAATTTTTGGTTGCTATAGCTAAATGTTGTTATAGAGAAGATATAATATAACATAATAATAAACTCAGTTCCAAAGAAACTAGGCAGTTATAGTGAAATGTTTGTATAGAGGATAGATTGTTATAGAGAGGCCTGATCGCAGTAACAAATTTAAAAGGTTTTTGTTTGGTGCAAACACAATTGTTTTTGCTGCTACTCAACTTCTCTGTTCTCTAGGAATCCCATTTTCCCTCGTGTTGAAAATAATTAATGTTTTTCTGATTTTGGTCAATTTATAGGTAGTGTTAACGAGCAGTACAAGGAACAGGTACATAGCTATATTTTCTTGGACTATACTTGTTATTTAACTGGATTTTATTTAACAAGTGCGAGACTCCCGGCTGGTGGCAGATTTTCTACAAAGGCCCTGCATTTGCAACATTTGCCAGGATTTTGTTATATGGTTAGTTTGATAATCCTAGTCACTTAGTCAAATGACAAGATCCCTTTATTTTTAATTTTTTTAATTGTCATGATAAGATCCCTTTATTTTTAATACGATTTTAAAATAAACTGTGCCATACTTCTTTGCACAGTACAATAGACCCTTGTGGTCCGGCTCTTCCCGGACCCCGCGCATAACGAGAGCTTAGTGCACCGGGCTGCCCTTTTATACTTCTTTGCACGGTAGTTATAGCTTAATTCTTTAGTCTTTATGGTTTTTTATGCATGGGATAAAAAAAAAATCAAAACCCCAGAGGGAGCTTTTCAAACTTTTTATTTTTGGTATTTCTTTGATTCATATAGCTCGTTATCTTTAGTTTACAACAACAACATACCCAGTGTAATCTCACAAAGTGGGGTCTGGAGAGGGTAGGATATATGCAGACCTTACATCTACCTTTGTGGGATAGAGATGTTGTTTCAGATAGACCCTCGGCACTCATTATCTTTAGTTTAAAAAAGAAAATTAAGTCTCCATAGGGAACTTTCGAGAAATTTTTGTACTTGTGGAATTGGTTTTAGGAAGTAATGAATGCAACTTTTACTTTCTCTGATGCGTATTGCTAATTGTGTGTGCTGTATCCGGTTCGCTCTTTGCACAGTTGATTTGTCTTTACATAGACACATTTTTAGAATAATTACTGTTGTAATGATTCTTTTGCGTAAATTGATATGCTTCCTTAGACAGAGAACGAGTCTGACATTATCATCTTGATGTCTTTGGTTGATTTCTTATAATGACGAGACTGATCTTTTTTTTCCTTCCAGATGTGGCTTATGATTGGCTGGCATGTCTCCCCATTTCTGTGAGGATGCACGTCTATGATGTGTTCTTTTTGAGAGGCCAAGTCATTGAGGTTGTTAAAAAATTAGCTCCTTGTCTACAGTGGAGAGGTAGTAGTGCTGATGACACCCGTTCTGTTCACTCAAATGCTGAAAGGTAGCAAAGCATCTTCCACTTTGTGTATATGTAGTTCATAGAGTTCCTATTTAGTACATGTTATCTCTCTTTGTGTGGCGAGTTCAGGCAAAGCGAGAATGCAGTCTCAATGATTTTATGCTGCCATATACACGTGCATAAAATAGTTTTGTCAGTGGCTCTATTTTGTTGCATTATATTTCACTAAATCAGACTTTGAAGAATAAACCATGTTTAGAAATGTGCTGGTGCAAGAATGTTAAAATATTTAAGCAGTTATCACTTCAGAACTAGTCCGGTTAAAAAATTAACATGTTTATTTAATGATAGTGCCAAGATGAAATTGGTGGGCAGCTATACTATACAAGATATATGTGAGTGCTTTTATTGATGGTTGTTAGCACATTGCTTTGTTCTGCCTAGCATAGTTTTCTGTTCATTTTGTTGGAGTGCTATTCTGGCGCATTGTGGTGCAATGTTTGAGTATTATCTTGATCACTGATGTCTAATTCATACAAGACTATGCACACTTGTTTGAATGGTGCGTAACACTCCCTTCTGAGATATGCTCACAAAGTAATGGCTTACCTTACTTCTCATCTTTTGAGCTCCGAATGCAGATTGCTTGTGCTTTGTTTGCTTGAAAATATGGGAGTCACCCAGATTGCTCAAGAATTGTTTACTTACTGTCAAGAAGATCTTGCCCATAGAGAGCTCAAGCAGATTATATCCGGGGTGGTCCAACTCCTTACGTCAATACCTGATAAAGCACAAGCAGGATCCCCTAAAGCATTATCATCACAGTATCCTTTTTTCCCCTTATTTTTTGGGGTAAAGTTCCTTCTGACTAGATTGTCTGCTTCCATGCAGTAAGTACTTGTTGAATCTATCGTGATGTTAAGTTGAGCTCCACAATTTCAATCGTCTTTGTGTTATGGGCAGAGAAAACTTAACGACAGCTCTCTCTCTCTCTCTCTCTCCTCCTCCTCCTCCCTGCAGTTGTGGGTTGTAAGGGGTTGTTCACTTAACAATTGACTTTCGTTTGCAATTCCTTTTCCCTCTGGTCCGGCAGGGGACGCTACTTGTGCCAATTATGGTTTTCTTTGAAGCTTCATGACTGAATACATACTGTAGTTTCATTCTCTTTGTTCTTTATTGCTTTTTGCCTCCGTGGTCTTGTTCCACTCTTTACTAGTGAATTTCAGCATGTTCTTCAAGCATATCACCACTCAACTTCTTGCTGGAGCACATGAATGGAACAAGCTTTCAGATGGAGGAGAGCACGTTGATAAAAACAAATTAGGTGGTGCTCTCCTGTCAATGGGTGAAGCATTTGCTCGCATTAGTCGGCGAGGATCAGCAGGTACATTTGATCAACACAAGCAAATTGTTCAAAGAATCTTACTACCTCCGTTCCAATTTATGTGATGCACTTTCCTTTTTAGTTTGTCCCAAGAGGAATGTGATACCTTTCGGTATATAGAAACAATTCAATTTTAAACTTCCCATTTGCGCCTTAATGAGATGATTTATAGCCACAAAAGTATCTCTGACTTGTTTTAGACCATAGGTTTCAAAAGTCTCTGTTTCTTAAACTTCGTGCCTTGTCTAATTAGTTTTTTATTTGTACAAATAATTTGATATATCAGTTTATAAAGTGGAATCGATTTCTGCAATTGTAGATGTGCTGTTAAGTGTAGTGGTTCCTGAAATACATAAACACGTACAGATCTTCTTACCAGCAAATTGGGATATCCCTATTGGTGAAGCATTTAAATTGACACCTGGTTTGCGATTTTGGTTGAAGATGATGGAGTCAATCAAAGAACCTTACTCCTTAGAAAGAATGGCTGAACAGCTACTCAAAATATTAGCAGCTCAAACTACAGGAGATATTGAAGCTCACTGGATTTTGTGGATATTGTTTCATCAGGTTTACCAGCAACGAACCTCAATTAGGTTGTCAATATTTACTATGCATTACTATGATAGAACTTGGATTCCTTTTTGATTGTCTTGAAATTGTTAATCTGGAATATGACATCAGGTTTTATATTTTGGTGCGTCTTTTCTTCAATTTTCTATTTCAGGTCCATGTTTCTTGAGAAATTTTTACTGTGGAAAGTATTCCCTAGTAATTGCTTGAGATGGATTCTTCACTTTGCTGTTTTTCAATGTTCCCCTGAAAATTCCTCATCAGTAAAAGCTTGTAACCTCCGTACTCTCAGAGACTGTTCAGCGGCTTGGTCCAAACGGGAGTTTGTGCAATCAACTTCAATTGAGCAGCAAGCCTGTATTCTTTTTCTTTTCTCGTAGCTGTAAATTTTGCATCTATTTTTTTTTTTTGGTTGAGAAAAGTTGTAGGATCTGTACTTTCTTTAGGTTCTACTCAACGTTTTTATGGTTCCTTAACTTAAGATCCAGATATAACTGCTGCTTTAGGCCTTTGCTTAGAGAAGATGTCTAAAGAAGATTTAGATGCAACCAAGGATGCATTGCACTGTATTCTTGAAGGAGTTAGCTGTAAACTTTCGCTCTTACAGTTGTTCAACATAATTTTTCTGGATGACTATTAACTAGTTGATTTAATTCTTCTCATATCTTTTGTGGTTGCTAACAGGCAGGTTGGAAAGTGCTGACCATTTGATCCGAAAAATGGCTAGCAGTGTTGCATTAGCATTTTCCAAAGTAATTGACCCCCAAAATCCTCTATACCTTGATGATAGTTGCCGTGATGAAGCTATTGACTGGGACTTTGGTTTATTAACCCCAGAAAAAAGATTATTGGTTAGGTCCACAAACATAGATGGAGATGCTAAGGGCTGTTCAACCACAGTAGATGGCAAGGTATTAAATACTATAGCTGCTGCCAGCACACATGACAAGACGATGAGTAAAAAGAAGAAATTATTTGTATTTGAATCTCTCGATCCAGATGAGATCATTGATCCAGCATCCCTAAATAATGAGGTTGACGATGATGAGGATAATGCAAGTGAAACTTTTGAGTCCTTGAATGACTCGTCTTTGCAGCCATACGACTTGTCAGATGATGATGCAGATCTGAAAAGAAATTTCTCACAGTTAGTGGATGTGATCGGAGCACTAAGGAAATCTGATGATGCGGATGGTGTGAGTTCAAATTTCTATATCCATAGATAGTACAATCTGCGGAGTGTTACTTTTATCATCCTTCTAAGAAATGAACAAGCTTTGATACCTTTTTTGTTGCTATGAATGACCTGTACCAGCTTGTATGATAGAACGAGAATTGGTCAGCTGACGATTAGTTTATAGTTATCAAGATTACTACAAAATAGTTTGGTAATTAGTAATACATATGCTCCGAGGCTATCACTGAAGTAGATGAAAAAAATTCTCTCCGTCCATTTTTGACGTGTTTCCTTTTAGCAGGTTGATAAGGCTATTGATGTTGCTGAGAAGCTTGTACGAGCGTCACGTGATGAGCTCAAATTTCTAGCTTCTGATCTAACCAGAAGTCTTAAACAAGTTCGCTGCTCCGATTCAACTATTGATGGGGAGGAAGAGTCTGCTGAAGAGAAGAGACAAAAAGCGCTTGTTGCTTTGATTGTCACATGTCCTCATGAATGTCTGAGTGCACTAAATAAATTACTTTATTCACCAAATTAAGATGTCAGCCAGAGGTTAATGATACTTGATGTAATGACAGAGGCTGCAAAGGAGCTTGCAAATACAAGGATTTCAAGACTTAAACAACGGTCTAACGCTCTTGTATCATCCATGTCTGATCAAGCATGGTTCATGGCAAAACCTATTGGTCCTCCAGGAGCCGGCCCTTGGAAGGAGATCTCAACACCAGGGACTCCTTTCAATTGGTCTCATTCTTATGAGAGAGAACTTCTCCCTAAACCAAGTCAGATCAAGAGAGGAAAGACACGCCGTTGGAGCCTTCATTCAGCTTTACCGGTAAACCAGCTTGAATGGTCCCAGAATAAGTTTCCCCAGTATGCAGCGGCTTTTATGCTTCCAGCCATGGAAGGATTTTATAAGAAAAGGCATGGTGTAGATTTGCTTGGCAGAGACTTTATTGTTTTGAGGAAGCTTATCTACATGCTTGGTGTTTGTATGAAGTGTTCAGCCATGCATCCAGAAGCATCTAGTTTGGCATCTCCTCTTTTGGAATTCTTAAGATCAAGGTAGTAACTCTTATAAATACTTTCTTACACAGCTATCCATCTAACCTTGCAAATGTTTTGAAATAGAAGATGAGTTGTTACCGGAGAAAAAATGTTTTATCTTCTTTAACTTCTAAAATAAAATGTGTCCTTTATCCCCCAAAAAAATGAAAAAGAAAAAATGTCATCTTTCCTTAACTGAATGGTAGAACTGACCTGTCTCCATTAATTGTTACTTGGAATTGGACAATGCACTAGTTTGTCAGTTGGAATTCCAGTCTTGTTTCACTTTTTCTGTTTACATTTAGATGCTCACTTAAGATTTCCCTCTGTATACTGACAGGGAGATATCTCATCACCTGGAAGCTTATGTTAGGAGATCTGTCCTGTTTACTGCTTCATGCATATTGATTTCTCTTCATCCCTCCTCCGTGGCGGCTGCCTTGGTTGAGGGGAATTCTGAAATTTCAAAAGGACTTGAGTGGGTTCGCAGCTGGGCACTTCATATTGCTGAGTCTGATACTGATAGGGAGTGCTACACAGTAAGTCAAACGAGCTAAATTCCCTCTAACTTCACCCTATCCTGTTCTGTTTGTTTTATGCACACTATTACTCTGTAGATTGTTAGCTGACTATGTCATAGACACCACTAGTACCTTCCTCCCGTTTTCTGGTATATGCATAATTCAAGTCCAGATAGACTTAAGTGTCCAAAGGCAAGTTTCTGTAATTTGTTTTCTCCGAAGGTGCTAATAAATGGACAGAATTTGACTGGATGCTTTTTTAAAAAAGCAAACAAAAAAAAGGTGTGTGAAGCATCCCTCTTTCACACAGGGTCTGATTCCATGGCTCGAACTTTACCATTGCTCCAGGGCTCCCCCTTTAAAAATAAACAAGCAGAAGGAGAAGTAAGACCAAAATCCTGAAGTGTTAAAGAGTCATGTACATGAATACCTTTGCAGGGAGTTGTTAGGAATTTAATTATAAAACTCAAAATTTGTTTGTTCTAACTTCATGAGTTGTTGGCGAAGGAATCAAGCTATTTTCTTTGCTTTGGGTCTTATTGTGTGTCATGCACGAGAAATTATCTAGTATTATTTTCAGGTCACTTGTTAATGGTTACACTTTGCTTTAGGATAAATCTTTTTTGTTTAATGTCATTGCACTTGTTACCATCAATTACTCATTTTGAACAGTCTTCTAAGCTCTGTTTGGTTTTGTTTTCTAGTCTTTTAATCTTGGTTTTCAGTTTTCAGATTCTTGTATAGTACCATGTTTGAGTTTTCTTCTCTGCTTTATGTAGCCAGCCTAATTACTTTTAACTTTGCAGCTAGCTATGACTTGCCTCCAACTCCATGCTGAGATGGCTCTACAGACTTCTCGAGCACTTGAATCACCAGAAAGCTTACACGGATCGAATAAGAGCAGTCTACCGTCAAATATATTGAGGGGAGTTATCAAAATTCCCAATTCAAGTGGTGTCATTCTTAGTGCCCCTTAGATATTATTGACATGCCTATTCTCCAGTACTATCTGTAAATATCGAACCTCACCTTCATATTTGACATCCCTCAGCGCAAACAATAAAATGATTCTGCCTTTGTTCTTGCCTATATCTTTTTATTGCTGTATGCCATGCAAGTGCTTTTATTTAATGAATTTTCAGAATCTCGCTCAAGCCATCTGATGCATCTTGGATAGTTTGGTTCAAGAAGGTAAATTTCTTGGAATCAAAAGGATGACACATGTTTTCTTTTCTTTTTAAATTAACTTGTAATTTCTTATACCAAATGCAGCATAAAGCTTAGCAATGCTTACTACAAGAATTGATGTGAGATGCTAAAATTTGACAAAAGGCGTCTTTTAAGGAGAGAATATTGGCATGTTAGCTTATGTGATGGGGTTTTTCATCCCAAATATTTCAGTTCAGCCTTGAGTTTAAATGCGTTTCGAGAGTATGCCTTTTTCCCCATACATGCATCCTCCAATTTCCATCATGTACACACAAATTATATGCTTTCAAATGGAATGCAAATCCTTGGGCATGGAAACGGATTTGGAGATCCACAGCTCCATTCAAGGTAGCTTGCTGATACGATCCTGGATAGCCCGGCTAACACAAAGATCATTGCTGAAGAATTAAAGCATCTCAATGTTGTTTCTTGTTTTCCTCTTAAAATATGACTTCTTGTGTTCTGTTTCCTTTTCCATATTGGTTTAGTATTCTTTCCTAGAATGGACATCTTGCTTCCTTTTCTTATAACGTAATGGCCCAATGGCCAAGAATATCTTTTCTTTGGCTTCTTTCCTAGAATGGGCATCTTGTTTCCTTTTCTTATAACGTAATGGCACATTGGCCAAGAATTACTTTTCTTTGGCTTCTTTCAATCCAATCTGTTAACTGTATTTTCAGTTTTCTGCTTTTTATCTGCATTAGGAAGAGGAGCCTTGGAGCAACGGTAAAGTTGTCCCGTGTCACCTATAGGTCACGGGTTCGAGCCGTAGAAGCAGCCACTAATGCTTGCATTAGGGTAGACTGTCTACCTTACCCCTTGGGGTGTGGCCCTTCGCCGGACCCTGCTGACGCTGGATGCTTTGTGCACATGGTTGCCCTTCTCTGCATTAATGTTGTTTATTTTCCCCTATTCTTATAACTGTTAAATTACATCAAGTTATACTCCCATGGGCAGAACAGATGGCAAGAACTGGGATGAAGAATTAACATGGGCAGACCATATGGCAAGGAGGAAATCTCCAAAGGCAGAAGTATATAGGATGATGTTAGCAGCAGCAGTATATCATATCTGGTAGGAAAGAAACCTGAGAATTTTCCAACATAAGAAGCAGCATATTAGGTCCATAGTAAAGCTGGCAACAGGCTACACATTGCAAAGTGGCTGGAGAGCTACAATTTCTATCCAGCTTAGGTCATTTACATGTTAATAGGTGTTCTATGAATGTTAGTTTGAGCTAGAACTGACTATTGGGTCCAATAGCATGTTCATTTTCTTGTACTTAACATTTTCACTTTTCTTAAACTAATTCAGTCTTTATAAAGACTGAATTCTAGCTATACTTACAAAATGGAGCTATAGTTTGCGTATCTATGAAACATAGCTATAGTTGTTGTATTAGGAGGAAGAGTTATATTAGCACATACCGTATCAGCTGAAATCGCGTGAAAGAGTTGTATCAGCGTTGATAGCTACGTTTGGTAAATACAGCAGCTACATTTCGTAATTTTTTAACACTATAGCTACATTTTGTAAATACAACTTAAATATTTGCCACAACACAATTTTTCCTTTAAAATTACGGGAAAAGACCAAAATTATACTTAAATGATCGTCACGGGAAAAGGCCGAAAAGGATAACAAGTAAGCTTTTGAGCCCGCAAATGTTGGGCTCAAATATTAGGCCCATAATGAAAACGGACTTTGTTATCGGGTCGGGTATCAAAGAGGGACACTATGCACAAAACAGTCAACGAACAATCAAATCAGCAAACAAGTCAACTCAATTGTGATTTTAAAACCCTAACCCTAGCTCCGACGCAACAAAATGCAGAAGCAGCCACCGCACACGGCGGATTCCGACATCCCAAACCTCGCGAACATCAAAGTCAAATGCTCATCACCACGATTTCCACCACCGACCACTCCTTCCGCAACCGAAACTCCTACCGCCGGTGCGAAGCGCAAAATCGGAATCGCCGTTGATCTCAGTGACGAATCTGCCTTCGCCGTCAAGTGGTCCGTCCACCACTACCTCCGTCCAGGTGACGCCGTTATCCTCCTCCTCGTCAGACCTAAATATTCCTGTTGTAGATTATCATTTAAATTTTGGCCTTATTTTAAAGTTTTGCAAATATAACTTTTGTAGATTATCATTTAAATTTTTGTAGCTTTTGTAGGAATAATAATCACTTAAATACTCCTAACCCTAGCTCCTATTGTAGATTATCATTTAGATTTTGGCCTTATTTTAAAGTTTTGCAAATGTAACTTTTGTAGATTATCAGTGAAATTTTGTAGCTTTTGTAGGAATATGAGCCGAGGGGTAAGGTGTGCGTCCCCTCCTCAGACCCCACCTTCTGGGATTACACTGGGTACGGTGGTGTTGTAGCTTTTGTAGGAATAATAATCACTTAAATATTCCTATTGTAGATTATCATTTAAATTTTGGACATATTTTAAAGTTTTGCAAATATAACTTTTGTAGATTATCATTTAAATTTTGTAGCTTTTGTGAAACAACCTCTCTACCCTAAGGTCTGTGTACACTCTACCCTCCCCCGACTCCACGAGTGGGATTACACTGGGTATGTTGGTGCATTTAAATTTTGTAGCTTTTGTAGGAACAATAATTCACTTAAATATTCCTATTGTGGATTATCATTTAATTTTTGGCCTTAACTTAAAGTTTGCAAATATAACTTTTGTAAATAATCATTTAAACTTTGTAGCTTTTGACGAATAATAATTCACTTAAATATTCCTTTTGTAGAATATCATTTAAATTTTGTTCATATTTTAAAGTTTTGCAAATATAACTTTTGAAAAATTACTCATAACGTTAAATTTGGGTTCTAATATTTGTGCATATATCGCTCAACCTTACAAACAAAATATTAGACTGTCCGTCTAATTGTTTTAATAACTTACAAAAAAAATTACCGTAATCTAACATTTTCAATTTGCTCCAGGTGACGCCGGTATCCTTCTCCACATCCGACCTATTGTAGATTATCATTTAAATTTTAGCCTTATTTTAAAGTTTTGCAAATATAGCTTTTGAAAAATTACTCATAAAGTTAAATTTGAGTTCTAGTATTTGCGCATATATTGCTCTTCAACCTTACAAAAAAATACTATATTGTCGTATCTAATGTTTTCAATAACTTACACTTTGTTTGGATGGTTGTTACATGTTGTTTCATAATGTATTGTATTATGTTGTATCATATTGTACTGTATTGTTTTGATGAATATAACGTTTAGATAGATCGTATCGTTTTCCGTTGTTACTTAATGCTACACGTCAGCATTTGAAGCATAAACCTACAAGAAAAGTAGGGTATGTGGTAGAACTATTATAAAAAGGTAGAACAAAAGATAAAATAGGATTATTAGATAACAAATAAAGATAAAATGGGAAGAAAAAAATAAGGTAACGGCGCGATAACACCAAATCATGTCGTTACATAAAATGGGGCTTTTCGTCATTACGTAATGATGGATTTAACGATACGATAAAATAGAATTTAAATAATAATAAAAACAAACATTGTATCTAACATTTTCTCATACGATTTTTAATTTGCTCCAGGTGACGCCGTTATCCTTCTTCATGTCCGCCCTACCTCCGTCCTCTACGGTGCCGATTGGGGTTCCGTTGATATCTCCATCGTAGATACAGCTAACGAAGAATCTCAGCGAAAACTCGAAGATGATTTTGATGCGTTTACTACTGCTAAGTCTTCTGATTTGGCTCAACCACTGGTTGAAGCACAAATTCCATACAAAATCCATATTGTGAAGGATCATGATATGAAAGAGAGGTTATGTCTTGAGGTTGAGAGGCTAGGGTTGAGCGCGGTTATTATGGGGAGTCGAGGATTCGGGGCGACGAAAAGAGGAAATGATGGAAGGCTTGGAAGTGTTAGTGATTACTGTGTTAGGCATTGTGTTTGCCCTGTTGTGGTTGTGAGGTATCCTTATGAGAAGGATGGTGGAAATACTGCTCATAAGCAGGTAGTTTCCGTGGCAGAAAATGAGGAGGAAGGCGAGTACCATGATGCTTGTGATGGTCGTCAAGGTATGTGCGGAAAAACGTACTCCCTCCATTTCAATTTGTTTTTCTTAATTTGACTTGGCACGGAGTTTAAGAAATTAAAAACGACTTTTGAATCTTGTGTTATTAAACTAAAGATGTGCATAATGTACCAAAATGCCCTTTAATCTTGTGGTCTTAAACATGTTGAAATTAGAGAGTTGCCAAATTAGGAAACAAGCATTCTTTCTGGAACAAACTAAAAAGGAAAGTAAAACAAGCAAATTGAAACAGAAGGGGTATGTGATTATTGGTTCCTAACTCCTTATCCTAATGTTTGCTTAGTTAGTTTCGGATCATTTTATGTAAATGTATGCAACTTTTGCTGGGTTCCTCATTGAAATGGCAGATTCTTTCATGTTTTATAATGTAACATGCAGTTTGGTAGACTGCTGCAGACTCTGTAATTTATTGGTGTTTAATAGCAAAGAAATGATATAGGAAAACTAGGTGGATTACTCCCCAGAATAGTTATGTTCAAGAAATGCAATGCTTTCTATAGTTTATGCATATGATTTTGACACGCATAGAGTGCAGGAAATCTGTGATGTTTATACAATTAGGATATGTTTGGTAATAATGTTGTTAGAATGTATTGGCTTAAAAAGTATCAAAATATGAAAGCATTGTTTTGGGAAATGAAACAATTGCCTAATGTTGAAATGAGAACTTGGACAAAAGCACCCTCAAGAAAACTTAGTAGGCGCTTGGACATGAATTAGTTGATATTTGAAAAAAAAAGTAGTATCTGAAGTTGAGCTCTTTAAATTCCATATTTCAAGTTTGAGGTTGAAATATTGGGCCCGTTTTACATTTGAAAAGATCTCCAAATATTATTTTAAAATTTTGAAATAAGATCTATGGACAAATGGATCTTAGTATTACAATGCTCAAACATGTGTGCTGAATCCTTTGGCCACTTTGTTTTATATTGTTACTCCATGAAGCAGGATTACAACCAGCACTAGATAAAGGCTCGAAAACTGACAATTGACTTAAGAGTTGCTTAAGAAGTCCTTTGAAGAGACAATAAGCGAAAGGTACACTGCTTGTTACTTATTTTCAATAAATACTTCTCTACAGTCATTTTGAATTTCATTACTTTTGTCTTTAGATTATGAACATTGTACTTTTGTTGCTCGCGCCGCTTGCAAATGATAGTTGTATTGCTTATGAGTTGAATTTAGGCATGATATATTTGTGCGAGCTATCTCTTGTTGTATGAGAGCAGTAGGGTTCTTGTCAAGTTACTTTCGACTCTTTAACGAAAGTTTGTAAGGGGACATATTTTCCTCTTTGTTTTTAGATTATTGTTTCTCCCTTGTTAAAAGAAAAGCTTCCTTCTTATATATAATTTAATTTGGCACCCCGGTGGCTGCTTTTGGCCTTAACATTAATGGAAAAACTTTGTTCTGTGCTCCACACTTTGTTACCTGTGATAAGCCTAATTCTTCCTTGGTTAATGGATGAGACTTATCATACATGATTTCCATGACAGACCCCACCTTGTGGGATTAGACCGGGTATCTTGTTGTTGTTGTTGTATCTTTGGGAAAAAATAAAACAGGTGTAATGTTGATATAACAACTTTGACAAAGGAAACTACAGCTTAACCTAGAGCCAATTTGATATGAGTTTCCAATATTTGAACTTTAGGTCTTATTAAATTTTTGTAGTGTTTTCCTAAGCTTGATTTGCCTTATCGATTCGTGGTTCGATGTTTATGAAGAGTAGTCTAGCCATTATAATTTGATTTTTCAGATCTGTGGGTGAGAAGTCAAATCTACTTTGTCATGTCACTAAAGATTACATAGATGAATCATTTCTCTCCACCAAGTTCAAGGCACATTACGAAAGATGTTGGGAGGAAAATACAAGTGGAATGCAACATAGTATTTATATCTCTTTTTGTCATGTATCTTCAGCGATTGGTCCTTACTCATATGATTCTTTGCAAGATTGAGGTAAGACTTGATGAAAGATCTAGTCTTAACCTCTCTTTTTTCCTGAAGGAAGATCACCTTTGCCATTTTCCCTGTCATTGTTCCTCTATACATGCACTTGCAAGTTTAGTAAGCAAAAGAAGAGTGGATGTGAGGTGAACTTAAACAGGATTGTGGTGCCTAAATGCAAACAATTCAAAATCTAGGCTGGATGTTCCTGGAATGAAATGATAGATGAAGATGTTATACAGAGAATCTAAATCGGATGATAGGTATGATAAATGAAGATGTTACACAGAATCAAAATTGGATGGTTGAAATGAAGAAGTGCTATCGGGGTGTTATGTGATAGGAGGATGCTTGCTAAAGTGTAAGGTATGTTCTAATAGAGCAGTTATAAGACCAATGATGTCATATGGGTGCTAAAGTCCGACACATCCACAAGATAGTGTTGCAAAGATGATGTGTGGTCATGCATGATCAGGCAAGATTAAAAAAAACCACATTTGTAGAAGGTGCAAGTAGCACATATTAAGATAAAATGAGAGGTCTCTTGAGATGGTTCAGTCATTCCTGCGTCAACCTCCTGATGTATTGTTCGGTAAGTGTGAAACCATGGTGAGTGAAAGTATAAAACGGAGACAAGGTAGACCTAAAATCACGTGAAAGCAATTTGTCCTGAAAAGACCTACAATCTCTTGGATCAATGCAGACTTGGGAAAAGATTTTTCTGGTTAGTGTAACATCCTGCTTAGGTGCGACTAGGTGCAGATTGCCATGAGAGTTGCAAACCAGTCAGACGAAGTAGTTGTATGCCTTGGTATCTTATGCAATTAATATTTGCGCTTTGGTGTGCAGTATAATTTTGAATCTTTTTTATCAACTCTCTACTCCCATTTCTATTGACTATGATTATTGATAGTTTTCTTTGTTTATGGGACTTTGACATACTAGCTTCTTTGGTGACAGATTCCTGGCGGAAGTTGGGTTAAGCAGTCCTTTTGCTGCACAAAATTTGAGCTGACTTGTGTGAGAACCACTAGGTGTTTCGCTTAATCTGCGAGTTTCATCTTCTGTAACTAATTGTGGTTGCTCCTCTCTCGGACCTTGTCGTAGTTTGCTAGATGATGCTGTACCTCTTGAGGTTTTCGTTTATGTAGTGTCTCACTTAATGTGTCTTTATCGTTTGTGATCTTTCCGGTGCAATCTAAACTTTTTCAAGACGTAATTCCTATGCTCCTGTTCTTAGGTCGTCGTCAAGTTCAATTTGATATGCATTAGAAATTTCTCACTAGTATGGATGTTGTCTAATGGCAATTCCACTTTTACTACCTTTTTTCTTATCCTAAATCACAGCTTCAATTAATTGGTCTGCCCTACCCTTCTCACAAAAATGAAATCGTTACCGTTGAGATTGTATGTATGAATTTGCCTTGTTCCGACTATCATCTTAATCATATATATGAATGTGGCTTTAGAACAGATTAAACATTCAAAAATAGATATCTACTGCTAGCTCGTCTCAGATTATACGGTTTAATTCAACTTACGAGCTGGATTGAAAAATAACTATCAAAGTAAAGAGAGATGTCATTAACTCTTTACACAAGAACTGTCAGATAAAACGTGCAAGTAGTATTACATAATCTCCACCCCCCTCACTTCGACGCAGCGTGTGGTTTTCGATATCTCATAGCATTTGTGTGACTGTAAAATTTTGTATTAAGAAAATATTAAAATGAACCATTATTTCTTAACAGCTAATAACAATATAATGCCTAACAAAGTACAATCGTGACTCGTGAGTACATTTTTCTATAAAGGCGAAAATAAACAAAATAGTGGCTGAGAAGTGCATGAATGCAGGGCAAAGGGGCTGTACTTTCCCCAGTTAATAATAACCACAACTTTGAACTGTTGAATCATCCCCCTTGCACTTGGGAGGAAAAAAGTGGTCCTATTACTCCCTGTCTCATACAACCCCATCAAACTGCTGCTACCCATAGACTTAGGAGGGGTGGAGTAGGTAAGGGTTGTGGGGAGTTGGAGAGATTTCCATGAACTTAGAATTTTTTTCTTTTATACTTTCTTTGTTTCGATTTATATGAAATTGTTTGACTGTGCAAAACATTTAAGAAAGAAAATAAATCTTTTTGAAAGATGTCATTTTTCGGGGTACAAACTCCCCCTAGAGTAGCTTACACGAATAAGAGAAATTCTATTAGTCATTTCTATATATTCAATGTACTTCACGAATAGAGGTATACACAGAGTTGAACATTATAAATAAGATATTGAAAGATTTCATTGAAATTGTTCGTTTGAAAATTTCTCAAAAAAATCTAATTCTAAGTTCTTCTCTTCATCAAAATAAAAAGGAACATGTGCTACATAAAATGATACAAAAAAGTGTATGCCAGTAAAAACAAGAATAACTTTTTGAACGTTTATCGTATAATATTGACTTGAGATAAATTTACATGCAAATACATCATAATTAGTGAAATTTTATACCTTCGACCCGTTTTAATTTATTTGGAACGGAAACATAATCTTGTAGCGCTGTAGACTGTATTAAGTTACACACCATCTAACTTAGTACCACATACATGATTTAGACTTTGATAGTGGTTCTGATCAGACTCACTATTTTAGTCGATGTGTGCATGTATATGGTAGATTTTCATTTTTATGTTTCGATCGCATAAAAATATAAATTTTGAGGTTCCATAGCTAAACACATGATAATTGAATCATAATAGCTATTCCGTAGAGGTAAGGTCTGCATATCCTATCTTCTTCGGATCCCATTTGTGAGATTACACTGAATAATGGATTCAAAATCATAGAATCTCGAATAGCAGCCGTACTAGTCTCAAGACATTAAATAACACGTGGCAGAAACCTAAACTAACTTATTCCCAGTTTTGTTGTCTGCATAATATGAGGTGAGCGCTGTCCCTTTCCTTGAAACAATTACCTATGGCTCACAATAAATTCCATTCAATAAGCATAGTTAAAGCATATGATGGGTTCCTAAGGGACAAAATAGAAGTGGAAATTGCAAATTTAGGAAAGAAAATTTTCTACGATTTTCAATTGCAATTTTTATTCGAAATCAAAGACTTCAAATTTTATAGAAAACTTAGACTATTTCGAACAAGCCTAAATAACATTCACTCCTAAATTTCTCATAAAAATTAAATTTGAAATTCAAACTTACTTCTTCAAGATTGTTCGCCAATGATGGATTACTTTTTTAATATAATTTTCACCACATAAATCTTACAAAATTAGCACTCTATAACCAAGATTTGGGTTCCTAACATAATTGTAAAGAATAGATCTTAGGCCTAACTCAACCCCAAAAGCTAGCTTGTAGGATGATGATTGTTCAAGTTCATATAAGAAGTTCATGTTCTCATTCCATATCCAATGTGTGACTCTTAACACTCCCCCGCACGCCCAGACCTTGTTAACTGGAGCGTGGATAATATAATTTGGGACCCAACATCGACGAACAAAGAATTGGAATGAGTCTCGCTCTGATGCCATGTAAGAATTATGAAATATTTTCCTCCATTATTCTCTTCCAAAAGAGTGGGTAATATACCCCTATTACAACCATAATTTATGCTAGACGTAGGCTAATTAATCTACCTACAATATACAATTGATTCTTACTATCAATCACACTAATTACTATACAATCACACTAATTACTAAATAATTATAATAAATACAATTATTTAATATAATTATTCTATCACTCCCCCGCAGTCGAAGCGGGAGGCAGACGTATGCTGAGACTCTCCTGAAAATCTTCAAATAAAATCAACGAAAACACCTTTAGTGAAGATATCCACAATCTAATAGCAGGACGGGACATATAACACATGTACTTGTCCGCGGGAGACCTTTTCACGGACAAAGTGGATATCCAGCTCAATATGTTTAGTGCGTTGGTGATTGACCGGATTCCCAGAGAGGTAAATAGCACTAACATTATTACATTAGACTAATGTGGCCTTCGGAATGGGACAGTGGAGTTCCAGGAGAAGATTCTGAAGGCAACATACATGTAACACACATACTTGTCCGCGCGAGACCTTTTCACAGAAAGTGGATATCCAGCTCAATATGTTTAGTGCGTTGGTGATTGACCGGATTCCCAGAGAGGTAGATAGCACTAACATTATCACATTATACTAATGTGGCCTTCAGGATGGGACAGTAGAGTTCCAGGAGAAGATTCCGAAGGCAACATGATTCGGACACAATATTGGCAACACCTCGGTATTCTGCTTCGGCACTGGATCTTGATAAAGCTGTTTGCCGTTTCGAGGACCAATATACCAAGTTATCACCAAGAAATACACAATAACCAGATGTGAAGCGTCTGGTGTCCGGATACCCCCCCAATCGACATTTGTATAAGCTACAAGTGAGGATGTCGACAATGGATATAGATGGAGGCCATACTAGAGAGTGTCCTGAATGTATCACACAATGCGTTTAAGTGCATGCATATGATCATCCATTGGATTATGCATGAAAAGGCATACCTGTTGCACAACATAAGAAATATCCGGTCTTGTAAATGTCAAATATTGCAGGGCCCTGCCAAGCTGCGGTAGAGTGTCGGATCGGCAAATGGTTTGCCGGATGCTGCACTCAATTTGGATTTAGTGTCCACTGGAGTTGCCGAAGGTTTGTAGGAGGACATGCCAGCATGTTCCACAATCTCAGCCGCATACTTCTTTTGAGATAGAAATAAACCACCTGTATGACGTGTCACTGCCATACCTAGAAAGTAGTATAGTGGTCTGAGATCTTTCATTGCAAATTCCGAACCAAGTTGTGACATGATGGACTTTCGAAGAGCATCTGATGAGGCGGTTAGTATAATATCTTTCACATATAAAAGAAGATATGCAATATTATGATCCTGGCGGTATATAAACAGAGAATGATTGGAACGACTGTTAGAAAAGCCAATATGGGAGACAAAATCGACAAACCTCGTGTACCATGCCCTGGGGCTTGCTTGAGCCCATATAATGATTTCTTGAGCAGGCAGACATGATTAGTATATTTAGAGTCCCTGTAACCCAAAGGCTAGTACATGTAAACAGTTTCGTTGAGTTGTCCATGAAGAAAAAATATATTTTTGACATCCAACTGATGAAGTGGACATGCTTTTGACAGAGTCAGACTAAGAATTGTTCTGATAGTAGTTGGTTTAACCACCGAACTGAACGTCTCACCGCAATCTACACCAACATGTTGTGTTTTTCCATCACTTACAAGACGGGCTTTATGTCGCTCAAAAAGCACCATCAGATTTTTCTTTGTGACTGGAAATCCACATAGACCGAATTATATTAGCATTAGGGGGACGTGGTACCAAATACCACGTCCTATTTTTAATAAGAGCATTAAATTCACCATCCATAGCCAATTTTCAATTCGGGTCATTAAGGGCTACCACGGGATTACGAGGTAATGGTGATTTGAGACTTGGGTGTGTAGGCTATATTTGGTGTTGGGTTGACAATTTCGTGTTGACTACGGATGATGGGCCGAAGGGTTGGAGATTGGGCCAGAATTGGAGCAGTGGTAGATGGGCGGAACCGCCCAGCAAGAATCGGGCCGGTGGCGGTAAAACCGGCGAGTTCAACGGGCGACAACGAATCCGAGAATTAGCCACTGTTTCGGAGCCCAAATTATTTGGGTGATTTAGGGCGTTCGAAATAGTGGCAGTGGGGCCTGAGAAATACTGAGTCAAATACGGGGATGTGCTACCATCTAGAAAATCATATGTAGGAGGTCCGGACACATGCAATTTTGTAAATGGGAAAGTGGTTTCATCGAAGAGGACGTGACGACTCACAATAATTTTATTGGAGGAGATGTCGTAACATTTGTAACCTCGATGATGGGAAGGATAACCCAAAAAAATGCATGGAGTAGACCGGAGTTGTAGTTTGTGGATGGTGGATGGTGGTGGATGGAAAAAGAGGATAGCACAAACACCCAAATACCCGTATGTGAGAGTAAGAAGGGTCCCGCAAATATAACAATTTTACCGGGGCTTGATATGAAAATTTTTTGTGGGGTTGCATGTTCAATAAATACGTAGTCATTTGTAGTGCATGATGCCAAAAGGAGGGGGTAGTGTGGCATGGGGAAGGGATGTTAGAATAATGTTATTGATGGTTCGAATTTTTCGTTCCGCCTTCCCATTTTGTGAGGATGTGTGTGGGCATAAAAAACAGAAATTTAAACCATTCGAATTGCAAAAATTCCAAAATTGCCTATTATCAAACTCTCTACCATTATCACATTGAATATTTTTAACATCACGTTCAAACTGTTTCTGGATGAATGCTCTAAACATAAGAAATGTGGAAAAACTTGTGATTTTTTTGACAAGGGAAATGTCCACAAAAAATTAGAGTAGTCATCTAGCAATAACAAATAATATCTATGGCTCGAATAGCTCAAAACGGGTGATGTCCAAAGATCACAATGAATGATATCAAATGGCATAAGTGTGCACGAATTAGATGAAACAAAGGGCAATTGAACATGTTCCCAAGTGGACATGAACAACACATATTAGAACTATGTGTTTGAGTACATTTAATATAATTATTCTGTTTGAGAGAGACTAAAACAGGTGTCTCGGATGACCCAAACGTTCATGCCACAATGAGGGTGCAAAAACAACAAAAGTGGAAGGTAACTTGGTTCTGTAGTTGGGTGATGTAATTGGATAGAGCTCCCCCTGACTATCACATCTCATGAGAAGCGTCCCCGTCTGAAAATCCTTCACGGAAAATCCAAAAGGGTAAAAAACAACAGACACCCAATTATCAGTAGTAAATTTTCTAACACACACCAAATTTTTTATTAATTGTGGAGCATGAAGGACATTCTGTATAATTGATAGTGGGTTTGGTGGTGACAATTTAGTATAACCATAACCTCGAATTGGAATAGAATGGTCATTTCCGACAATTATACCATTATTTTTGCTCAAATTAAAATAGGACGAGAGATTACCTTGGGAGGACGTCATGTGTGACGTCGCTCCGGTGTCCATATACCAATTAGCATCGGGTGGATTAAGTCCAAGGGTGTGCATGGCAGACTCAATATCCGTTGGGCTTGCCATTGCCGAATGGGCCTCTTGCCACTGGTTCGGCAGTGGCCCATAGCTGTTGGAACTGCTTCTGGGCCCAAAATTGGGCGGCCCAACGCTGGATTGTTGTTGCTGCTGGTAACCCATCCCGTGGCTAGTGGGCCTTGGAATGGGCCTGCCCAGTTACCCAATGGGTAAGGGCAAGGTGGCACAGCCCAAAGCCACTGCCAGGCCCACTGGTTTGGGCTGCCACCCCACTGTGGTCGGGGCTGCCACTGCTGGCCGTCGGTGCCACCGTTCCTGCGGCCATTTCCGCCGCCGCCGCCGCCACCAAAATTCTAATTGCCGCCATTTTTTCCATTTCGGTTATTTCCACTGCTATTCTTACCACTGTTTCGTTCTTTTTGTCCCCGATTTTGTTGTGGTGTTTCAAAGTTGGTGGTAGTGTCATTGGCTATCATAGCGGAATTTGAAACGATTGCGACCTTTTTGGCGAAACCCGCCTTTTCAAGAATAAGCATTGAACGAGCTTGATAAAAAATGGTAGAGGATTGCTTTGTCGGATAAGTGTTCCCACTCCACTATACGCATCGGTAAGACCTCTTATATTGTTCTCACGCTTATGACGATTCCTTCATATGTGTCACTTATGACATCGTCGATATTTTTTTCCAAACATCAAAAAATAAAAAAACAACTTTTTTTTTGTACACTTTCATACACACCCAACTTGACTCTTTTCTTTGTTCAAGTAGGTGTTAGGATAACACCTAGAAGTATACTAGCCATGTAAATATATATACAAGAAAAAAAGACATAGGGAAACACATATCTTTAATTCAATTTCCATTACTTATAAATATCACCAGTTTCCAACTTTTCATTCAAAACCTCCAAATTCCCTTCCAATTTTTTTCCAAAAAAACCCAAATCATTAAAATCACAAATTTCTCCAAATTCCAAATTTCTCAAATGATGATGATGAATATGATAGTAATGAGAGTGAGATCGATGAGTATGATTATGAAGATGATGAGAATCAAGTTGTACCTTTGTCGAGTACTTCCTTGCCGCTGTTGCCGGAGCGGTCGGTGAGTTCTTCCGGTAGTTATGAAGGTTTATCAACTGTCGGAGACGGCGGCGGCGTGGAGGCGGTTTGTTCTCCTTGGGAGTGAGTAAGGGAAAGTGATTGCCTCCCTTCTGAGGTAATTACCTACTTTTTTCATTAAAAATGTATTTTTATTGATTTTTCGATAAATTATTTATACTCCCCCTATTTTAATTTGTTTGATTTGATTCGATTTCGAAGTTCAAATTAATTAATATTCGGTGACAAACGGACCTGAAATCTTAATTCTTTTTTTAAAAGTAAAATTCATATTTTAAAAATTAGGTAAAAAGTACTATTTGTAATTACAATAGGTAATAATTTAGAATATTTAGAAAGTAATTAAAAAAATTATTTGACTATCCAAGTAGTAATTAAAATAAAAATTGAAATGGAGGAGTACATATTAAATGGATTTTATACAAATACAAAGTTCAGACATAAACTACTGATTTTATCGAACACGTAGAGAGATCTGTTGCTCTGTCTTGTACAGAAATTTAGCCAAAATACAATAGCGTTTATTTTCTTTCAAAAATACAAAATAGAAAAGGAATATGACCGGTTACTTGATCCATCTAGAATGAACTTATTTTGATCCAAGCAAATTATGGGTGAATCAAATCATGAATCATACTCCCCCGTCCTAAAAAGATTGTCCTACTTTTTCTTATTAGTTTGTCCCAAAAAGATTAACACATTTCTATATTTAGAAACAATTTAATTTTATGAGATCATTTATAATCACACAAATATATGAGGCTTGTTTTGGACTACACATTTTAATAACTCCGTACCAAGTCAAGTTAGGTCAATCTTTTTAGGACTGAGAGAGTAATATAGTTGACTCATTTTAACTTGCTCAAATTTGACTTCCGTTAGTCCATTTGCCACCCCTAATCATCAGTGGTCATTAACGATTAGTATTCAAATGTAGTGTGTCATAATAGGGAAGTACTCCCTGCAAGAAAATTCTTTATTCCAAATCTTGAATCGAGAATAAATTGTTCGAGAAATTTTATTCATCCCATCATATCCCTCGATGATAGGGACTCATTCAAATTTACTGTGACACGATAGTGAAGTGCTAAATTTAAATTTATCACAAAGCGTTGTGCCAACTTGCGTACAAGATTTATATGTGGATTTGATACTATAGTCAAATCCTCTTCATAAGTCCTTTCTTACCGACAAGGGGGAAGCCATTACTCAGAACATCACCCCCCTACTCAAAATTATCATACAAAGTCATATATATTTTTTTATTTGTAACATAATAGTCATTTAACTATGGCCTCCTAGCTCATTTTTATTTGTTTTGGTGATGGATGGATTGACGCGACAAATTCAAATTCAAGGTGAGGTTCCATGGTGTATGTCATTCGCGGATGACATAGTCCTAATTGACGAGACTCGCAACGGGATTAACGCTAAGGTAGAGGGTTGGAGACAAACTCTGGAGTCTGAAGGGTTCAAGTTGAATATAACCAAAACAGAATACTTGGAGTGTGAGTTCAATGATGTACCGCATGAGGCTGACGTGGTAGTGAGGCTTGGTACCCAGGTTATCCAGAAGAAGGACAGTTTCAAGTATCTTGGGTCTATTATTCAAGGAAATGGGGATATTGACTATAATATCGCACATCATATTTATGCAGCGTGGATGAAATGGAGGCTCGCTTACAGAGTGTTGTGTGATAAGAAGGTGCCACCTCAACTTAAAGCCAAGTTCTATAAAGTGGTTGTTAGACCGACCTTGCTATATGAGGCGGAGTGTTGGCTAGTTAAGAACTCTCATGTTCAGAAGATGAAAGTTGCGGAAATGAGAATGTTGTGATGGATGTGTGGGCATACTAGAAGAGATAGAATTAGGAATGAAGACATCCGGGACATGGTGGGAGTGACCTCAGTGGAGGACAAGATGCGGGAAGCGATACTGATATGGTTTGGGCATGTGAAGAGGAGAGATGCAGATGCCCCAGTACGGACACTTAGTCCTTCATTCATGATACTTTTCTAGGATCTGCAGTGCTTCAGTAGGCCCTAGACACTGATGTGAGGTTCATGTTTTCACCAATGCAACATATTATCTTTTCTTGTGCGTTCAGGAATAAATAGAAGGCGTGAGAGGCTGGTTATGAACGGTTTCATGAGATGTAGAGGTAGACCGAAGAAGTATTGGAGAGAGGTGATTAGACAGGACATGACGCAGGTCCAGCTTACCGAAGACATGAACTTATATAGGAGGTTATGGAGGACTCAAATTAGGGTAGAAGGCATGTTTATCCTTTCATAATAGTAGTCGCAGTATTGCCTCATAGTTTATTCTATTTTGAGTATTTTATCTCTCTATAGTAACTACTATTCCTAGTTTTTTCTGACTGCTTTACATTGGCTTATTCTCGTTCGTTATTTTCATTTTCATATTGCTTTGAACTGTTTATCATTATCTGGCTTTTCTTATGTTTTCTCTTTTCTCTTTTATCTTGAATCAAGGCTCTTTCAGAAACAACATATCTATCTTCCTAAGTAGAGGTAAGGTTTGTGAAAGAAATAATCCCCTTGATTATTTTCATTAATTGAAAGGCTATATATACAAGTTACATATTTTCATAATAGGAGAATCCTATTTCTATTCTATTTCTAAATCCTTATTCTACCATAATTCTAACTATACAATTAAGGTAACCTTTACACTATAATATTACATCAATATACACTCCTAATATACTACAACCAAATCTGGCCGTGATGGGCTTCGACCCTCGCCGAGGCCCCGCCGCTTGATCCATCGCTTTGCTCGTGATATACACTGTTGTATATTGGGTGTATATCACAGGTATATTACTCTGTTTAACACACCCCCGCAATCATAGCGGGCGGTTTTCGAACGTTGAGACTGTCCCTAAAATCTTCAAAGAGAACCGCTGGCAGACCCTTTGTAAAGATGTCTGCAATTTGATAACGAGACGGGACATGGCATACGCGAACGTAACCCTTTGCAACCTTTTCACGGACAAAGTGAATGTCCATTTCGATATGTTTAGTGCGTTGGTGTTGAACTGGGTTACCTGAAAGGTAGATGGCACTAATGTTATCGCAATATACCAAGGTTGCCTTCTGAATGAGACAATGAAGCTCCAACAGCAAATTACGTAGCCAACATGATTCGGAGACCACATTCGCTACCCCTTGATATTCTACATCTGCACTTGAGCGTGATAGAGTTGTCTGACGCTTTGCCGACCAGGAGACCAAGTTTTTGCCAAGGAACATACAGTAGCTAGAAGTCGACCGTCTGGTGTCGGGACAACCGCGCCAATCAACATCCGTGTAAGAGACAAGTGTGGATGTAGATGAAGGATACAAGTGCAACCCATAGTCCAGTGTCCTCTAAATATACCGAATGATGCGTTGGATTGCATTCATGTACTCAACTCTGGGATCATGCATGAATAAACACACCTGCTGAACCGCATACGTAATATCCGATCTGGTAAAGGTAAGATACTGGAGGGCCCCTGCAAGACTGCGATAGCGGGTCGGGTCCTCGTATGGTGCACCTGCTGCGGCACTCAGCTTGGGGTTTGCATCAACTGGCGTGGAAGTGGACTTACAGGATGACATTCCAGCCCTCTCTATGATCTCAGCAGCATACTTTCGTTGAGACAAAAACAAGCCACATGAATGACGCTTAACGACAATCCCCAAAAAATAACTCAAAGGCCCTAAGTCTTTCATAGCAAACTCAGAACTGAGCATGGTCATGATAGACTGGCGCAAGGCATCTGAAGAGGCAGTCAAGATGATATCATCCACATACAACAGAATGTAGGCCAAGGACGAACCACGGCGGTAGATGAACAAAGAATTATCTGACCTGTTGTGAGTGAACCCAATAGTTGAAACAAAGTCAGCAAACCTCGTGTACCAGGCCCTTGGAGACTGCTTAAGCCCATATAAGGACTTCTTCAACAAACATACATGATGTGGACGGTTTGGATCCCTGAAACCCAACGGCTGATGCATATAGACTGTTTCCTTAAGATCACCATGTAGGAAAGCATTCTTAACATCCAACTGATGAATTGGCCAAGTCTTTGAAAGAGCCAAGCTAAGCACAGTGCGAATGGTAGCCGGTTTGACCACCGGGCTAAACGTCTCACCACAATCTATCCCAACCTGCTGAGTCTTACCATCACCAATAAGTCGCGCCTTATGTCGAGCAAATAACCCATCTGAATTCTCCTTATGAGCAAAAATCCACATAGACCTGATAACATTAATACCATATGGACGGGGAACCAACTCTCACGTCTCATTATCAATAAGAGCAATATATTCATCAGTCATAGCAATTTTCCAATTAGGGTCATTTAATGCGGACACAGGATTGCGGGGTAAGGGGGATTTAGAGACATCAGAATGTAAATTAAAATGTCTTTTAGGTGTAAAAATACCCCGCTGACTACGAGTGACCGGTCTATGACTCAAGGAAGAATCGAGGGAATTTTGGGAATTTTTTCGGGCTCGGGACGGATCGGCCGGCGGGCGGTGGGCTCCGCCGGCCCAAATCGGTAATCGGAAGCGATATCCGGATCGGTTCCGAGTGGTGGACCGGCCCAATTGCGGGACCGATCCAAGAATGCGGAGCTGTTGCTGCGGCGTATCGTGGGTCCAGCGGGCAGTGGGCCCGCTGGCGGATTTTGGGAGCGGGAGATGTCCAAAAAATTCCGAATAATATACGGGGATATTTGTTCATCCAAAAAATTATACGACCGAGGCTCGGAAGTCTGAACTTTCGCAAAAGGAAATTGGGTTTCATCAAAAAGGACGTGGCGATTAATTATGATTTTATTTGAGGATAAATCAAAGCATTTATAACCACGATGATTAGACGGATAACCCAAAAATACACACGGGGTAGACTGAGCCTGAAGTTTGTTAATTGTGGTGGATGGGAATAACGGAAAACACAAGCACCCAAACACCCGAAGATGAGAATAAGGAGGGTTCTTATTATACAGTATTTGGAGGGGGGAAGAATATGTCAGTCCTTTAGAAGGAATTATGTTAAGAAGATATGTGGCCATTTGTAGAGCATGGTGCCAAAAATATGGAGGTACGGAGGCATGAATTAAGAGAGTTCGGACAATGTTATTGATGGAACGAATTTTGCGTTCGGCCTTCCCATTTTGTGAAGATGTATGAGGACACGAAAACCGGAAATTGATCCCATTATTAGCACAGAATTCCCGAAACTCCCTATTGTCATACTCTTTCTCATTATCACATTGAATATTTTTTATTTCTCTCTCGAATTGAGTACGAATGAACGCTCTAAATTTGATGAAGACGGAAAACACTTGTGATTTATTCGCAATTGGAAACGTCCACAAAAATCTAGAATAATCATCTAAAAAAAGAATATAATATCGATGACCCAATGAACTAAGAACAGGAGACGTCCATAGGTCGCTATGAATAATATCAAATGGCATTGACGTATGAGAATTGGAGTCTACAAAAGGTAACTTAACAATTTTTCCTAATGAACAAGACTGACAAAGTGGAGTACGACTCGTACCCTTATAAGAAATAAAGCTATTTTTATCTAAAACTGATAAAATAGAAGATCCCGGATGACCCAGGCGAGCATGCCACGCGGAAGGAGAGATGGCTGCAAAAACTGACGGCAAGGCTGGACTCGATAGACTGAAACCGGGCATGATAGGATACAGATCCCCCTACTATCACACCTCATGAGATGGCTCCCCGTCTTGAAATCCTTCACCAGAGAAACCAAAATGATCAAATTCAACGGAAACCGAATTGTCAGTTGTGAACTTTCGGACAGACACTAAATTTTTAATCAATTTAGGAGCATGTAAAGTATTTTTCAAGAGAATGGGTGGATTGGGGGAAGACAATGTTTTCTGACCATACCCTAGGATTGGAATAGAACTGCCATTACCAACAATTATCCCCCGAGGGGTGCTCAAATTGGAATAAGATAAGAGAGTACCTGATTCGGAAGTCATGTGAGTTGTGGCACCGGTGTCCATATACCAATTTGGGTCCGGCTGAGTTAACCCCAATGTGTGCATTGCGGCCTCGATATCGGTATGAGTGGGGCCTGTTGCATGATAGGCTTGTGGAGGTCGGGGCCCAAGAATTCTTGTCCGTGATGGAGCTGGGCCATAGCTGCTACTGCCGCTGCTGCTGGGCCACTGGCCAGTGGGCCGCCACTGCTGGGCGTTGTGCCTGAACTGTTGGCCAGCCCACTGGCCGCTGGAATTTCCTGCTGACTGATAAGGGCTACTGGCCCACGGCCCACTGCCCCAGCCCCACTGCCATGGGTCCCACTGTTGGAACCAGGGGGTGGTGGGCCGTTATTCCCTGGATGGGGCCCACCGCCTGCTTGCTGACCACCGGAACCGCCCCCAGAACCGCCGCGTTTGCCCCCGCGGTTTTTGTTATTATTCTTACGATTATTCTTGCCGCCACCATGATTATGTTTTTGGCCCGAATTATTAACAAAACCCGAAGAACTAGGAGAGGACGCCACCATGACGACGGGGCTTGCTCCGATAGCCGCCTTTTTAGCCAAACCGGCTTCTTCCAAAGTAAGCATGGAGCGGGCTTGATAGAAGTCGGGAAGAGTGTTGCTTTTGCGAAGGAGAGTTCCAACACCATTATAGGCCTCCGAAAGACTGGCAACCAACTGTAGAACGAGATGATTATTAGTTATCAGTGCGCCAACATTTTGGAGTTGATCTGGCAACTCCTTTAGTTTCTTGCAATATACAGAAACGTTCGAAAATTCGTCCATTCGAACTAGAGAGAATTCCTGCTCGAGTGTGACGACACGTGAATGTTGGTTGTCTTGGAATATGTCACGCAATCTATTCCATGCAGTCATAGCCGTGGTATCCGGTTCAATAATCGTCTATAGAAGGTCCATCGAAATAGTGGCGTAGATCCACCGGAGAACGGTAGCATCAAGAGTAATCCATAACTCAGGATCCTCCGCAGGAAGGGGTCTAGCGGGAGGAATGATGTGATGAAGAGCTTGATAAGAGATAGCGTGAATTTTAAACAACTTCACACACGTCGCATATTGGACGTTTTCCATCTCAAGGACAATAGGGATACAACTCTTGATATTGGAAACCATGAGGGCAGGGTGATAATTGTTCTTAGACATATTGAAAGAACAAAGAAGGAAGGAAAATTTAAGAGAGGTGTTTTTGAGAGCGGAAGACGAATTTTGGAAGAGAAACCCGAGGGGGGTGGGGTGTCTCGGCCGAAATCAAAGAGAGGACAAAAGTTGAGAGAAAAACTTTTGTTTAGACCTAGTCTCTTGATACCATGAAAGAAATAATCCCCTTAATTATTTTTTCATTAATTGAAAGACTATATATACAAGTTACATATTTCCATAATAGGAGAATCTTATTCCTATTCTATTTCTAAATTCTTATTCTACCATAATTCTAACTATACAATTATGGTAAGTGTATAACACTAACTAAGGTAACCTTTATACTACAATATTACATCAATATACACTCCTAATATATTACAACCAAATCTGCCCGTGATGGGCTTCAGCCAATGCCGAGGCCCACTGCCGAGGCCCTGCTGCCCAGTCCACTGCTTTGCCTGTGATATACACTGCTGTATATTGGGTGTATATCATAAGTATATTACTCTGTTTAACAGTTTGCATACACTCTACCCTCTCCACTCACCTGTAGAATTTCACTAGGTATATTGTTGTTGTATTTTTTTTTCATTTCAATGTCAAGCATGCCAATTGATTTCAATTTCTGATAAGTAACCCCTCACGTCAAGGGAGTAAAACTTACTCTTTTTTGTTGGCCAATACGAAAAAGAAATTGAATTTAAATAAAAATACAAGATGATTAGATATTATTATGAAATGAAGGATAATTAAATATTACTATGTGAAGGATATTATAATGTTGGAATGAGCAAAAGACTAGTGAACACATACAATATTGGGCAATGTTATTGAATTTTGTTGAGCTTTTCTTTAAAGAAGACAAAGTGAGTTTTTTTTTTTTTTGAAGCTTTCCGTTGAATGTAATTGAAAATATTGGAATTTTGTGGCCAATTCTACGATTTTTTCAGGATTTGTGGTCGTAATTCTGAGGATCCGTTAAAATTTCACCACATAATCTGATTAGCGGCAACACAAGTGTTGCCATCAATTTGAAATTCATCAGGATTTGTGATCGAGTATCAAGATTTGGCTAGAGATTCTGACAATTATTGTGATAAAGCATGTTTTTTACCGTCAATTTGATCCGTCAGATGATACTACCCCCTTCCAAATTTGAAGAGAGAAATTTGAAGCTTGCACTTTAATAATACTACCCCCTTCCAAATGATGAGTCATTTTTCGCTTTTCGATATTTAAACTACATAAACTTTTATCAGTATTTTAATTTTTTTCATATATTAACATGAAAAGAATTACAACTGATCGCACATTCAGTATCATTTTTTAGTATCTAAATTTTAATTTTAAAATATTGAGCTTTTACAATCCAATTTAACTTCGAATATAAATCAGATTAACTCTCAAAAGGAGAAAAGCTACACTTATTTTGGAATGGATGGAGTATGTACGATAATGTAAGAACAATTAAACTGAAACTTGATATTCCATATGTTTCATTTTATGCATTCTAATTTGATCGGACTCAAGTTTTAGTAAATATAAGGAAGACTTTTAAATCTGAGGAAGGGGAAAAAATGAAAAATTGGACATTAAAAACTTACTAAATGTGGTAAGGTGATAATCTTTTTTAAAAAAAACAGACTAAAACTGAAGACAGACATGTACAATGAAATGGAGGGAGTACTTGATAATATCTTGCTCAAACCATATTGCTCAATTCAGAATGCGATTGGAATCCTGAGGCCTAACACACACACATATTATAAAAATTACCAAAGAATTACCTTAATATTTTATTCTGTCTAATTAATAACAACATTACATTAATTAAAGAAGAAAAAAGAGAGCTATTCATGATGCAAGGCTAAAAAGTATGGAGTAATAAATAAATGGTACCTCTATATCTAGGGGAGATGACATTTGATACCCCTTCGTAATTTTTTCTTTACATAGTGTGTGTGATCAATGGAGTATTTAAAAAAAGAATATACACTATAATACAGAGTACATATTAATTCGGAAGGAAATAAAAGTTGAACTGTAATAATAGGCCAATATTGCTTGCGCAAGATTCTGCATACACTACTGTCTATATCATGTAAAGTAAATATTAGGAGCGAGGAAGTAAAAGTTGAACCGTGACAATAGGCTGATGCTACTTGCGCAAAATCCTACTTACGGTCTATATTGGGTAAAGTGAACATTAGGAGTAATTCAGAAGGAAGTAAAAGTCGAACTGTGACAATAGGCCGATACTGCTTGTGTAAAATTCTGTGTACGCTACCGTCTCTATCGAGCGTCCAACAAAGTGATGGTTAGATCATTGATAGACAGGGTGTATGGCTACTCCAAGAATATCCAGAATCAGATACATTACATTAATGAAGAACAAAAAGAGAACTATACAAGACTCAAAAATATTAATGAATAAATGTCATTCAGGGGCAGTGACACTCTTCATAACAAATGTCATCCGACACAGCTTCGTGAAAAAATTCTGTATATAATGTGCGTAAACTATGTTTTCTTAAAAATAATATGCATATACACTATAATACAATGTACATATTAAATCGGGAGGAGGTGAAAGCTGAACTGTGACAATAGGCCGATACTGCTTGCGCAAAATCCTTCATATGCTATTGTGTAAAGCAAATGTTGGAGTAACTCAGAAGGAAGTAGAATCCGAACTGTAGCAATAGACCAATACTGCTCGGGCAAAATTATGTGTACGCCACTGTCTCTACCGAGCGTCCAACAAAGTGATGGTTACATCATTGACAGAACAAGGTGTATGGCTGCTCCAAGAATATCCAGTGGCATCATCTATGTTTCTTTCTGTAAAAAACCCTGGTGGTTTTGGTTGTGGCAAAATGCCTTCATTTGTTAGCATCAGAACCACAGAAGACATTTTTGGCCTGTCCTCTGGACTTTGTTGAACACATAACAATCCCACATGTATTGATCGTTGCAATTCAGATATATGACATGATTCAACCAGGTCAGGATTGACTATTTCCGATGATCTTCCTTCTCTATGAAGCATCCATGCCTGAAAATTTCACATCCTTTCAAATCGAGTCTTTTATGTGGCGTGTGCAAATTGTAATTGTAGGACTATGTTTTCTACTTATCCTAATTTGGGCTGCCACATTGTGTTTAATAAATATGAGGGCTAGTGTATTGCGGGATTATTTTATGATGAAACGGTTAATTAACTTTCCACTTTGACGAGAAGTGGCAAAAAGAGGGACTATCAAGAAACTAGTCCTCTCTGAACTGAGATATTCATGTATATTCCATTATGTACGTGCGTGATATTTAGTGAAAGGGAAAGAAAGCAGCTTCTCCTAGTTATTCAAAGATCAAGTAATTCCGCTCAATCTCAGTCAAGAAAATATCATGGACTCCTGCATACTTTCGTGGCTATGAGTTAAATAATGTATTTAGTTCATAATGTTGAGAATGAAATTTACAATGTTTTATAAGAGGTCTTTAAGAAGTATATATGGTACTTACATGTCCAATGAGGTTGAGATTGTGGTCCGGATGAATAAATCTTCTGTTCTTCTTTCCGCTAACAATTTCCAATATCAATACGCCAAAGCTAAAAACATCTGATTTTACTGAGAAAACTCCATCGACTGCATACTCCGGGGACATGTAACCACTGCATAAAATCATTCACAGGATTACATAAAAGGTGTCAAAGATATGTTATAACCAAAACATTTTAATACTTACTATGTTCCAACCACTCGACTTGTATTGGCTCCCGTTTCATTCCCTCCAAAACTTCTAGCCATCCCGAAATCAGATATCTTCGGGTTCATTTCAATATCAAGCAAGACATTGCTAGCTTTCAGATCTCTGTGGATGATTCTTAGCCTAGAATCTTCATGAAGGTACATAAGTCCTCGAGCAATCCCGTTGATAATGTTGAAACGCTTAGGCCAATCAAGTAATGTGCCCCTTCTTTGATCTGCCAGAAGATTTACACTGTCAGTGCATGTAAGTTAAAGGGAAAAGGTCCGAATATGCCTCTGGATTATATGATTTAGAGCAAATTTACCCTCCGTTAAAAAAGCGTCTCGTTTTACCCTAGTCGTTACCGAAATGAGGGCAACAGCATAAAGGGTAAACTTAGACCATTTGTAAGTTCAATTTGTTAAAATAAGAGGTCTCTTATATTAAGTTAGTTAATGCATTGAAATAAGTGGCTGCATTGCATGTGCAAAACTAACCAAATATAAATAAATCCAGGCTTTTGTTAGGCATGTATTCATACACCAACATCTTCTCTTCTTCTTGAATGCAGCATCCAAGAAGCTTCACAAGATTTCGATGCTGAAGTTCCGTGATGCAGATGACTTCATTCTTGAACTCGTCGTTGCCTTGTCTGGAAGTTACTGAGAGCCGCTTGACAGCTACTTCTTGTCCCCCGTCTAGCACGCCCTACAAACGTGCACTTAACTGTTAGAAGTTCCGAAGCAACAATGGAATACTTTAATCTATCAAAGAGTAAAAGGGGAGGTAGTTTTCTTTATCACTCGTGTTCCATTCGCCACTTCTCAACCTATGTTTTTACAACATTTTGTTCTCCAATCGACATCAGTATATTAACAAAGGTGGAGCCAGGTTTTGAAGTTTATGAGTTCTAAACTTGCCACCGAAACTATAACTCGTTTTTGTTAGTGGGTTCATAATAAAATATTTATACATATTTAATGAATTTTCTAATACAAATATAGAGTCTAAGCAAAAGTTGTTGGGTTCGTCCTAACCGGTACCTAATATTGTAGCTCTGCTCCTGCAGCAGAATAAGTCTCATGATTTCTTAATCGTTCTATTATGGCATACATATTGATATTTGTTACTGATCAAAGTGACATGGATTTTCAAAATTTCAATCTCCTATATGCATTCTCAATGAGTATCATTACTTAAAAAAGGTTGCTTTTGTGGCAAATTTTACCTTGTAAACTTTCCCAAAGCCGCCTGCTCCAATCTTGTTCTCAAGTGAAAAATTATTGGTAGCCTTCTTTATTGTGGACAAGTCAAAGAGTGGTAGCTCAAAATCTTCATGGTGACTTTGAATGTTATTATCTTTGTTAATGTTGTCATCCAATCTCCCTGCAACATATTCATACAAGTAGACAGTTCAGACTATAACAGTGAATACAAGAACTAATCATTGCGAGAATAACATCATTTACTTCCGATTTAGTAAGTTTTTGCTTACCCTTTTCTATGAGCATTGTTTCCGCTATCTTTTTCTGTCTATGAAAAATCAGGCATACTCCTACGACTAACAGAACCATAGCAACTAATGGCAAAGCTATTGCAAGTATAACACTTTTCTTTCGGCTTGATCCATCATTAGAACCTGCAAAATTTCCCATCCGGTAAGATTAGATAGTCATTTAGTTCCCGTCACAATAGCTTTAAATTCAAACATTGATCAATCAGTTCAATGGTACCAACTTCTTACTTATCTCAGAAGCAGCAATCCTAATATAGATATCCTGTCCTGATTCCGATAGCTGTCTGATGTCAACGAGCTCCCCGGTCCATAGCAAGCACCCACTTCCCCCGTTCCTGATGTCAAGATTAGTATATCCCATACACGAACAATTTCTCCAGCAAACTGCCTTGCATTCATCGAGTGTCATAGTCTCATCAAACCAAGAATTCCGAGTATCTGGCAGTTTAACACCAGAGTACTTGACGAATCCGTCTAATGTGCAATTCAGTGGACGATTTCTGACACAACCACTAGACCAGTCGGCCCTGTTCCAATCATCCGGATGCTTCGGAACAAATTTATCCAAACAACGACACACAGGATCGGTAAAGATCGTGCAAGTGCCATACGCACCACATAATTTGTAAGTTTCACAATGATCTGCATCAGCTGAATGGTAGTTAATCCAACCCTCTTTCTTTTCCACCCAAATCATACGCATCGCGTTACCATTAGACCTTAGCCTAAAAGTTGAAACAATGGATTTATTTACTAGTTCGTATTTGTAGTAAATTTCCTGATTGTTCATGACTAGTCCGAAAGAGGTGATCGAGTTGTTCTCCATGTTTGGTGCTCCACTCCATCTAAGACCATTCCATGGCCCCGCTCTATAAACTACATTAGGCCCTTTTCTCATTAGGTCCTGCGGATAACCTGTAGGGTCACAGTGATATGTATAATCCCCAGGAGCAGGATCATCGTCGCTTTTCCATGAACTAAGATACCTGTTGAAGACATAATTAAATGAAGTAAATAAAAGTGTGTGCTTTCAAACAACTTAACCTTTTAAATGAGACGGTCACATGATTCAATTTGATACCACAATAGGCAAAGGTCTTTGGTTCTAAAAGTCTCATGTAACAAACTTGTATCGGACAAATCTCACATCGAAATAGGAGAGATAGTGGTCATATATAAGAGCGAGATCAGGATTCAACTGTTCAAGACACATTTTCGGTTAAAGACCAAGGGCAAAAATTCATGACGCCCAAAACATCCTGAAGCGGCCTAGAAGGGTCGGGCCAAAGCGGACAATACCTTGACATTTGGGGTTGGATTGTTACATCTCACCAGTAACCACCCCCATCCACCACACACCCCAACCCCACCACTCCACCCCACCCCCAAAAAACTTATCCCCAACTTCTATCTCATAGTGTTTGCCTATATTATATATAAATGTTGTTGATACAATAATTTCTGCTTACTTACCAAACACCAGAAAATAAGTAAGAAAATCACTAATTGTCGAGAAAAAATATTTTCTTTCATACCAAACACAACCTAAGGGGTCGCTTGGTTGCTGATTAAATAGTGAATTATTCATATATCAAAATCAGTATAACCAGTAACATGCTTGGTAGCATTTTAGCTGCTATGTATAAAATTCAGCACATCAAGTGCGGTGTTTGATTATCAGTTTACAATCCCGCATAACTAAAACATGTCTAAGTTATGAGTCAATCATATATTACTTCATGCGGGGTAGAAGATGAATAACTAATACATGAATAATTAAACTCTACATATCTAATCTCCGCATTACTAATATTTGCATAACTCTAGCCAACAACCAAACGACACCAAGTAAATAAAAGTGTGATCGGTCTAACAACTTAATCTTTTAGACGAGACGATCACACAAAATTCAAACTTACCTTTCCAAGCCAGTCACCAAATTTATTCCAAGCTTCATACTTGCTAACAAAGTATCACTAGGATAATCAAAGCTCTGCCACAAGAAATTATCAGGATCATGATCATTTACATCTCTCACAACCAAATTCCCAGTGTCCAACAACTGTGCAACTGGATTTTTCACAGTTCTTGAAGAATTAGTAGACCAAATAGTGTCATTAGTAACATTAATCAGAAAAAGATAACCTGGTTGGACAATTTTCAAGATTCCAGAAATACCCTTTACAGGAATTTGTCTGTTAGCAACCCAAACTGGTGTAAAAGCTGAGATTTTTTTGTACCATATACCAACATATCTATTTGCTGATGTATTTTTGCCTGGAGAAAAAAATCCTAATTCAAATGTTCCATCTGATGAAACAATTGTTTGACCATCCTTGAGAAATTGTGAAGCTGTTATTATGTCACCTTGAGAGTTAAGTTTTTGGACTAAGGAGAAAATTGTTAAGAGAAAAAAGAAGCAAATTTTGTTCATGGTTTTTTTTCTCTGTTTCGTATATTTGGTGAAATGCAAGATTTGAACTTTTGTTGTAGAAGTGGTGATTTGTATACTCCCTCCCAAAACAGAATGACTCATTTTTTCCTTTTTAGTTTGTCAAAAAAGTAAATTAAATTTTTATTTGATAATAATTTAATTTTAAATTTTACTTTTTTATGTAAAATGAGATGATTTATAACCACACAAATATTTTTGACTTATTTTAAACTATAACATTAAAAATCTTTTTTTATTTCTTAAAATACGTGTCAAATGAAAATACATCACATAAATTGGGACTGAGTAAATATTATTTTTGGCCTTGCTGTGGGATCAATTGACAAGTACTATTATGGTTAGGACTAGTTAAGCACTTCACACATAGTGGTCAATACATTAACTTTAGAGGCGCAACCCAAATTTGAAGTTTATGAGTGCTGAAATTTAATTTTTTTAAGTTATTGAATTTTAAATTAATAATTTATATATATTCAATGAACTTTTAAGATAAATACAAAATTTAAACTTTAGTTACTGAGTTCAAAATTGAGCCCGTAGTCGATACTCTAGCTCCGCTTTTGATATACTCAATAATCTTAGCAAACATTGTTATCACTAAATAATAAAAAAATTAGACACATTCTAATCTTTATTAATCACTTAGCAATGAATGGTAAAATAATTAATTTAGTGTAAATATATCGAGTGCCGGTAGGTTTTTATCGTTCACACAGTGATCTATATGTATAGGGGTCGTGCAGTGATTTTTCTTTCGGTATCCGGTATCAAGTTGGGGTCCGATTAATTTGAATCGCATCGAAAATTTTGATTTTTGTAGGAAAGTCTGCCCTACCAAACGTGAATCCATTTCAACGATTTGAACCAACAACCTCTAATTAAAGACAAAAGAATACACAAAGGCGTACCCCTTAGACAAGTTTTTTTTCCGGAGGAAGGAGAAAATAACTATAAAGAAAAAGAAGAAAAATGTTTTCATGATTTTTTCTGGTAAAAATTTATTCGCACTCGATATTTTTATTAAGTCAATAGATATATAGGACATAAATATGTACATAATCCTTTAGCACTTAACTACGATTAATTAACATACATCTTCATCTTATTAAATCACTTAACTATAATATATTTACACGGTTTAATGCAAACCCCAAACGCCAATAAGTATTTGGTGAAAAGCAAGAAGATTGGGTCTTTGTTGTGGGTCCTTTTGACTAAATGTTTAGGACTAATTAGACAGTTCACACACAGTAGTCCATGACATTTATTATTTTAATTATATAATATTTTTCGGAAGCAAATGATAAAAAATAACACAAAAATCTTTGTAGAGATATTTGTTTCTCTTCAATTTGAAAGAGAATATCGAATATCATTCTTTGATACAAAGTCTTTCAAAATATAAATAAATAAATATATTAAGTGATCAAGTTTTTTTATATACATAATTTTAATTTTAATTTTATATATATAATATAATTTTTCGACGAAAGAAATTTAAACAAATCTTTTTGCAATCCTTAGCTCCACCTCATGCTCGCAAGTGAAATTGTAGTTCCGCCTCTAAGGTAACGATGTGTTGACTTAGCCTATGCCTTGCTCGATTCGTTGGTCAACATATATTGCAAAAAATATTATTTTGTTGCTATCTAATTAATTCACATCCCACTCAATACTCATGATAGCAACTTGCACGACCAATATGAATATTAGTAATATCATTACGTTGTGAACTATACAATAATGTCAAACAAATACGAGCAATATCTATGGAAAAATATGACGAACGTGATTACGGGGAATTAAAAAAAACAAATTAAAAGGTGCCAAAAGATTTTTTTGTTGAAAATTGTCCACTAAGTATCCTTGACTTTGATTTGGTCAGTACTCAGTACACACACTTGGAATTAAATGCTTGTCATTCGTATATATGTGGAAGACAGTTGATGCAACAGAAAGTAAAAGCTTTATTTGTATATATTTGTGGAAGACAGTTTATTCAACAGAAAGTAAAAGCTTGCCCACATTATTAATAAAGAATTTAACTTTCTAATGCAAAATTTTAAGACGAATGGTGAATTGGCTCAGGATTTACCACTAAAAGGATGTGGTGCAGCGGATGAGTTGCTCCTCCCTTAATCAGATGTCTCGGGTTCAAGTCGTGGCCGTGGGTGTGGAAAAATTGTTGATAGGGATCGTTACCCCTGAATGGGCTCTACGCGACGCGAATCTGAATATAGTCGGACTCCAATGCGGATACCGGACACCGATTGAAAAAAAAAAAGAATTAACTCAGGATTTTTCTTTTGAGAACTCTTATACAACTGATAAGTGGTATTACTCTCTACACGTGAGTTCTGATTCTTGAATTTACGTATGTATTAAAAACGGGTAAAAAATACTCCGAACATATTGACAATAAAGATTCAATAGGTGGAAGGAGGGACATTTTTAACGTAAAATTAATGTTAAAGGCAATTGGGGTCCAATAGGATAAAGAGGAAAAATTTAAGCATAGAGGACGCACAGCAGGAGTGAACCTAAAGTAGAGTGTTATATATTAGACTAAAGTAATATTATGATTGGTTATGAAACGTCTTTCATCTCCGAGTGGATATGTATGTTGAAGCACGTTATGTTGATCTACTGAAACTTGTGCTTTTTGAAGAGATAAGTCAAGAATTTTGCTAGTGATCCATGGGGTTTTTATTTTTGGTTACAAGAAGTGTTTTCTTGCTAGCTTATAGCACCTCGGGTTTCCGTTGTAAGATTGAATGTCAAGATTGCTTGTTATGCTCCATAAATATTCGTAGGATTCTTATAGATTTTGGATGTGTTTATATGATTGTATATTAAATCTAATCCCATAATTTAAAAGTAAAATAAGTCAAATATTAAGAATGTTAAAAGTTGAATACGCTAAGTATAAATCTTCATAAGCCTTTATTCGTAAGCTTAATTTTTATAAGATTTTAAAGAAACACCACCTTAGTTGAGTTTTTCTAAAGGTGTTCCTTACGTGTCGAAGTGAACAGAGGCGATAACAACTATGACTAGAAAGTGATAACTCCAATCAATGATTCATAGTTGTCTATGTTAGAAACATAGTCATAACGACTTATTCATTAGTCCCAGTGAAGACAAATTTTCTTTTCTGAATTAGCTTGTCAAGTATGTTTCGCATACCAAATACAATCAAACATTTCTATAGTAATAGCGTTTGTCCGAAAATTTCATGGTTGCTATAAACAAAAATATGCAAATAATTATTTTTTATTTTTCTTATGTTATAAACGAAAATAATATACTTGTTAATTTTAAAACTTCAATTGATTTTTATATCTCATTTATTAAAAATTAAAAAGAATAATAAATTTATAACTAGTTGTACCATACTGATATAAGGCATCCCGGTACACTAAGCATCTGCTATGCGCAGAGTCCGACGAAGGGCCGGATTTGTCTACAAGAGGTTGTTTCCACTGTTGTACCATACGATAAAAAAAAATCTAAGGAACATATGCATTTAAAATTAATTTAGAATTTAATTTTTTCAAACTTGACATAAGAATTCTACAATTGTAGGTTGTTTCATAAATTTCAGTCTCTTCGTGATAATATAACGCTTGAATTGACGAAAATTTTTATTTAAATTTTCATTAAAAGAGAATTCAATAGCTTTTCCTTGAAAGTTGTTTAAGAGCTTAACACGAATATTTTAATATTTTATTTTTATGCAAAAGGGAATTCTTAGAAAGTATTATTCCACAATATTTGAGTATAACTGTTATAGAGAGGTCATTTTACAAAGAGCATACCGCTATAATAATTGTCAGTGCTATTGTAGATAGAATGCTATTAAAGAGAAGTAAAATATAACATGAAAAATAGATTCATGAGAAAAATAGATCGTTATAGTGAAATATTGTTATAATAGTAATAATTATAGAGAGCTTTGCCGTTAAATAAAAAAAAATCCTTTTTATTTTTCTGTTTTTACAAACCCTTCCAAATATCAAGAAATTGGGAGGCAATTTCATCAACCACAAGGCTAAGCAAAGGCAACTTCGCGTTAGACTCATCACTGTATCTTAGTTGTATTCCTATGGCTTTTCCCTATATTCCCTTCTTCGAAACACCTCTACACCGTCCAAATCTCTCCTATATATTATTCTCCACCACACCCTTTATCTCAAACACAACAAATTCTTCATTCATCTCTCCAATGGATACTACTACTTCAAGAAAATCCAATTTCAATGATTTCTTGCCTCTAATGGCTGAAAAGCTAGGTGGGGATGGTTTAATTGGCGAGTTATGTAAAGGGTTTCAATTATTAATGGATAGGGACAAAAGGATCATTACATTTGAGAGCCTCAAGAAGAATTCTGCTTTGTTAGGGTTGCAAGATTTGAGTGATGATGATCTTATGAGTATGCTTAATGAAGGTGATGGAGCTCTTAATCAGATGGAATTTTGTGTGTTGATGTTTAGGTTGAGTCCTGAGTTGATGGAGCAGTCTCAGTTTTTGTTAGATGAAGCTCTTCATCAACAGTTCAAAGAAGATTCTGACTTTTCATTCTAAAGATTACGACTTTTTCATTGTAATTTTTGTGTTTTATACTTACCTCTAATGTAAACATGTAACACATTGCAATAACATATACTGAAAGTTTTATCAATGGAAAACCAGCTTGTTCTGTTCATGGTCTCTACCAATGAGTGGGTTTGAAAGTCGGTCGGTTTTTGCTTATTCAGTAATCAATAATGTTTACTGCAACTATTGTATTCTTGTAGAGTTGTAGTATGTCTTTGTTACTAACATTTCAGTATTTAGGTTTAAAGATTGTGACTTTTTATTGTAACTTTTTTGTCTTTTATACTTGCCTCTAATATATAGATGTAATACATCGCAAAAACATATATAGAAACTTGCATCTATGGAGAAACAACTTGTTTAATCAGTTCTATTCATTGTCTCTATCAATGAGTCCTTTTTCCGTTTTTCAGTTGGTAGGTTTTTGCCGTGTTTTTTGTAGTCTTTCTTACCAATCAATCAAGTAGTACAAAATTGTATCTTATTTTATAGCTTATGTTAATTGAACCAAAGGTGCTCCGCCTTAGCAAACTTAAGAACTGAAGATGCTCAAGATTATATTTGAAGGACCAAAATAGACCTACTCCCACAGACGAGGGACAATTTTAGCTAAACACTCATAAATTCTAAGCTGAAACTTTTCTTAGAATTGTGCCTCTTATGGCTGAATTGCTAGGTGGTGGTGGTTTAGTAGGCGAGTTAAGTAAAAAGTTTCAGTTATTAATGGATAAGGATAAAAGGGTCATTACATTTGAGAGCCTCAAGATGAATTCTGCTTTGTAGGGTTGCAAGATTTGAGTGATGATGATCTTATGAGTATGCTTAATGAAGGTGATGCAGCTCTTAATCAGATGGAATTTTGTGTGTTGATGTTTAGGTTGAGTCCTGAGTTAATGAAGCAGTGTCAGTTTTTGTTCGATGAAGCTCTTCATCAAGAGTTCAAAGAAGATTCTGACTTTGCCTATGAGTTTTCTTTGGTTGATAACTTTCAGGGAACACTAGTAGATGGACGGGAAATCACTGTTAAGAGGCTTTCCAAGAGTTCTGGACAAGGATTGAATGACTTAAAAAATGAAGTAAAGCTGATAGCGAAACTTCAGCACCGAAATCTTGTAAAGCTCGTTGGAAGTTGTATTGATGGTGAAGAGAAGATGTTGATCTATGAATACATGGCTAATGAGAGCTTGGACTCTTTTGTTTTTGGTCTGTATCTCTTTAGCACTGAATGGGAGTTTCTGTTGGAGAATTGGACTAACTTAACTTTGAACTGCCAGATCAAACAAGGCGGAAACAATTGGGCTGGTCAAAGTTCTTCCAGATCATCGGTGGAATTGCACGTGGTCTTCTCTACCTTCACCAGGATTCAAGATTGCAAATTATCCACAGAGATCTGAAAGCAAGTAATGTGTTGCTTGACACAGAGCTGAATCCGAAGATTTCAGACTTTGGTTTGGCGAGAACCTTTCAAGGGGATCAGTGCAGAGACAACATAGAAAGAGTTGTTGATGGAAGTATGTATGTTCCAGATGAAAGTATGTATGTTCCAGAGACAATCTATATTAGGGACAAAACGTACTTGAACACATTCGTATTATTAATGAGATTAATATTTATGGCATTTGCAATTATTGAATTATTGTTTGATTGTTTGCAACTATTCATATATGTGCATCCCTTGAACTTACGTTGTTATTAATAGAGTGAGTTATTAATGATAGAACGTAACTCTCAAAATAGCCTCGACTAGTGATCATCGAGAATGGAATATCAATAATATGTTATAAGTCGACATGTGGTCTGCATCACATTCTTGGAGAATGTAGTATGTTTCACAGCTACGAGTAATGGTTACTCGTGATGGACACATGGATACTTTGGAGAAGTATTGGTATACCCTGCCAATAAACTATTTGATATACATGTCTATAGTGTTATCAGCGTGTGGAATATAAAGGTCCTTTGACTTGAGATCAATACACACATTGTTTACAGAATTATGTACTTTGATCAAGTTCTAAGCTTAAACTCGTTCTGGATAAGATACGGCTTGTGTTGGGTGCATCAGGATGTAAATCAAGGTGGTAGTTGAACTAAGAATAAGATTCATTCCTTGATTGGAAATTCGAGAGAGCACTCAGTTTCTCAATGTTATTAGGTTGACTAAAGTCACTGGTCAGTGCAAGAGACATTTAGAATATGGTCTAGTTGTCAACTAATAAGTGTGAGATAAAGTGATTAAGCCATTTGGATAGATACTTGTCAAATCTTAAGCTTAATCGAGTGTGTCGCGAATGAAAGGGATTTATAGTTCCGCATAAAGGTTAAGTTTGTTGGATTCATGTAAACGTACTTCACATATTGAGTTTGTCATACGACACAATCTAAGAGTTTCGTATTGACCTTAATTAGATTAATGTCGATATGTGAAGGTCTATAGGGTCACACTATATGCGATTGTTTCTTCGATCTAAGAGTGTATTGAGAAAGTATTAAATATTCGATTTAGAATCGAGATATTTAATTTATAATAATTATGGAATATTTCGATTTGATAGAAATTATTTAATTAAGTCGAATTGGATTTCAGATTTAATTAAATGTGTTGGAAATATTATATGGATACTCGTACAAATACAGGGAGAATTTGGGCCAGAAATTACTGGCCCAAAATGAAGCCTTGACCGTCCACTTGGACGTGTGAGGTGGACCAACTGGGTTGGTCCACTGAACATTAACATGAGTCAGGTTTTCCTGTTTCAAATCTGCTTAGGTTTTGTCTTGAACTCCTATATAAACGACACATACCCCATAATTATTAGTTTACAGAAAATAACTTCTCAATTCCTCTGCAAGATTTTCTAGCTTTCTTACAAAGGAGATACATTGGAGTTGGACTCTGCACTCGAGGAGACTAATCGCGTAGATAACTTAGTTGTGAATCCGGCAATCGAAAACCTGTAAGTTTTCCTTATCGTGTTTTGAACACTTTGTATGATTATCGTATAAGTCATGCCAGGATCATTGTTGAGTAAGTAAAATTTTAAACTTTTCGTTGTGCTTACGAACCCAACAAATTTCTACAGTGGTATTAGAGTACAGGCTGGTTTAAACGATTATACGATAATCATTACATGGGAAAATTAATTATTTCAATTTATTAAATTAATTTTCAGATTTTTTTAAAAAAAAAATCGGTACCGTGAACAGTAACCGAACACTGTTCCGGCGTGAAGAGTGCGACAGTCACTGATCCGACGAGGCAGTGGCGGTTTCCGGCAGTTTTTCAGTGATTCGACGTGTTCTAACACCGTCTCCACTATTATCGAGAAATCCACTTTTTAAGATGGTCGATAAAGGTGTTGAGAGGTGACGGGACGCGGCGTAGACGCCGGAAGGCCGCCGTCGCCAGGACTGTTTTCAGCAGCCTCGGGCGTCGAAATTGTGAAGTAATACCACCACCGTGATCGTCTCGACGAGAAGAATAAAACGGTGGTGGTGTTACACGGCGAAAGTGATCGGAAAATAAGCACCACCGACTGTTCAAATTTCGGCCGCCGTGGGCCACCACTCTGAGTATTGAAACCACTGGTGTGTTCGGCCCGACGTGGGCCATCGATCGGTGGTGTTCAATTTTGTCCCAAAATTTGAATCCCAAATTTGATTTGGGGTTGGAATTGATTTTGAAAATTTGAAATAGTCTAGGACCTGATTGAAATTAAATTAGGGTTTCCGAAATTAAAATTCAGCCCTTAGTTAAATCTGAAAATTTTAGAAGTTTCTGGAATTACAATTTAGTCCCTAAAAATGTTTCTGGAAATTTAAAAGGTTTTAAAATCATCAGATTTGGTCCTTGGGGCAAATCGATATTTCGAGAAAAAGCGATTCAGTCCCTGGATAAATCTGCAAATTTTAGAGAAGCAGATTTGTCCCTCGGGCAAATCTGTAAATTTCTGAAAAGCAGATTTGGTCTCTAGGAAAATCTGTAATTATTTTAAGGTTCTGAATATTGCAGAAAACTCTTGAAAATTAAATTTTAATTTCTGAATTATTAAGGGACTGTTTGGATGAGCAAAAAATTCCGAAATTGAAAATTGAGTTTTAAATTTGGAATTTAAAATATTTTCTAAGTTGAAATAAATTAATTAGCCCACGATTATTTGTTATTTAGCATGTTATTTGATAATGTACGTTTGAATTAATTGTGTTCCCTAATTATTTAATTGATTGTCATTTAAATAATTAGTATGGTGTTCGCATTATATATGTCTGGGTTGGCGGCACCCAATATTTGTAAGACCGCATTTTGCATGTCTGGGTAGGCGACACCCAGTATTTGTCGGACCGCATTAAATCATGTTTGGGCAGGTGGCGCCCAATATGTGCTCTATTTGATCTAGCACGCGTAATAAGGATCTTGATAAAACCCCGATTAAAATATTCCCCAATTTAATGTAAGTCTGATTTAGAATCCACCCGTCGTCCGTTATAATTGAATGAGTGCAAAATCCTTTTCGGCTATAAGAGTATTTACACCCTAGTGTTTGCTCTAAGTCTACGAGGCCTCAGACTCTTCATAGATACATGTGTTGGCAGTAGCGAGTAAGAAACCTTTGTGAGTATTTACACCCTAGCGTTTGCTCTACAAGGCCAAACTTGATTAGATGCACGATTGCAGTCGCGTAACGGGGTTGACTTACTTAGTTATGTCTTGACGCCCTAGCGTCGGAATAATCTAAGGGCGCAGATCGATTTTTTAGAACAGTCGATCAAACCAAGAGTTGCAAATTGTTTGTAATTGGTTTGGAGACCTACCAAGATGTACTGTTAAAGTTATCAGCCCTAGAAAATGCGGAGACAGTATGAACTTGGATCTTGGCCCATTATGATCATATTTGATATGAGTCTGTATTCTTCCATGGGGTCGTAGAATCTGTTAAAATAATGGGAGTTAATTAAACTAAAGACCATGTTAATTAGTTAACGAATGTGTTCATAGAAATTATATTTAAATCTCAGTCTATCTATTTCTTAAGATTATTTAAAATGTCGAATCTGTCATTGAAATGCTTGGTTGAGACTAATAAGTTGACTGAATCTAATTATCCGAACTGGTTGCGAAATTTGTGTTTGGTACTGAGATAAGAGAAAATTGAGTATGTGTTGGACAGAGTTGTTCCAAAAGTTCCTGATGAAGAGTTTGTTGAGTATGCTTTGTTTGACAAGGCTGCTTATCAGAAGCATTTGAATGATGCTACCTCGGCACAGTGTGTCATGTTGTCCTCCATGACTGCAGAGTTACATAGGCAGCATGAGAACATGGCCCCCTATGAGATGCTAGAACATTTGAGGAGTCTTTATGATTCACAGTCTCAGGCTATGGAGTATGAGTTGTTGAGAGACCTCTTCAAATGTAAGCTGAATGATGGGGGCCAAGTGTCTGGTCATGTTCTGAAGATGATTGGGTAGATAGAAAGGTTGGCTTCGATTGGAACGAAGCTGCTCCGGAATGTATATGTTAACCTAATTTTGAATTCGCTTCCTGGTTCGTTTGAGAATTTCATTGTGAACTTCAACATGAATGGAACCAAGGTGAATCTTCCGGAACTTCATAATATGTTGAAGACTTATGAATCATCTATTTCAAAGGGGAAAACTGTGCTCATGGTGGGCTCATCTACTAAGTTCAAACCTAAAGGTAAGAACAAGAAGAATAATGGTAAAGCTGGTGCCAAACCCACACTCTTAAAACCTAAAGGAGGTGTTCAAAAGAAGCCTAAGTTGGCCAGGGACGTATGTCTCAACTGCAAGCAGAAGGGGCATTGGAAGAAAGATTGCACCGCTCCAGGAGGAGACAATGCACTAGGTGCTTATGGACCTGCTGGAAAATGTATGTTTGTCATTAAGATTAATATGTCTATAAGTAACTCTCACTGCTGGGTATTAGATACAGCATGTGGCTCACACATTTGTAATAATGTGCAAGGCCTAATGGACAGCAGAAAAGTTAGACCATGGGAGGTGGACCTATGCGTTGGAAATGGAGCATGAGTTGATGTTGAGCGTGTGAGAACTTATAGATTAGATTTACCTTCGGGTTTTACATTAGAACTTAATAATTGTTATTTTGTTCCCTCGATTACGAGGAATATTATTTTCATTCCAATGTTAGACATTGAGGGGTTTTCCTTGAATATTGCTAATGGTAGTTATATACTATCTTTTAATGGTATTGTTTCTAAAAATGCTCCGCTTGTGAATGATTTATATATTCTCAATTTTAATCGTGAAATTCTCAATGTGCAAAACAAACGAGCTAAATAAGTAATACAAGAAATTCCACCTACTTATGGCACTGTAGACTTGGTCATATCAATTAATCAAGGATAGCAAGATTAAGAAAGTTAGACTACCTGGAACCATTTGACTTGGAGTCCTATGTTGACTGTGAATCTTGCTTGAGAGGAAAGATGACCAACAAACCACTTTCTGGGAAAGGTGTGCGAGCCAAAGAGACACTTGAGTTGGTCCATACAGATGTATGTGGGCCATTTTCCACTCAAGCTAAGGGAGGTTTTCCTTACTTCATAACTTTTACAAACGATTTCACAAGGTTTGGATATGTGTATCTTATGAAGCACAAGTCCGAAGCCTTTGAGAAATTCAAAGAGTATAAGTTAGAAGTAGAAAAACAACTTGAAAAGAGTATCAAGACTCTTCGATCAGATCAAGGAGGTGAATACTTGAGTAGATAATTTCTAGATTACTTGAAACTTCATGGAGTCCAATCAGAATGGACACCTCATGGAACACCACAAATGAATAGCGTTGCTGAAAGGAAAATTCGAACCTTATTGGATATGGTTAGATCCATGATGAGTTTTCAGCTCTTCCAACATACTTTTGGGGCTATGCTTTACAAAACTCAATCTTTATTCTGAATAGAGTTCCTTCAAAGTCAGTAGAGAAAATGCCATATGAGATATGGCATGGCAAGAAGCCTGCTCTTACACATATGCGAGCCTGGGCCTGCCCTGCATATGTAAAGAAGATATTTACTGACAAGTTGGAATCTAAAAGTGAGAAATGTTACTTTGTGGGATATCCTAAGGAAACGAGAGGATACTATTTCTATCTTCCTGGAGAACATAAGGTCATTGTTTCCAGAAATGCAACTTTCCTTGAAGAAGACTATGTCTACAAGGAACAGAGTTACAATAAGATAGAACTTGAATAAATTCAAGAACTACAAAGCAACATAGAGGTTGAATCCTTGTCGAATGACCTAGACAAGAATTCAGTATGAGTATCTGGTGAAGGTGTGTTACTTAGAGTACAACCTTCAGCCAGTGGGAGTGATGTGAGAATTGATGCAGAAATGCAAGATTCTCATACACAACCAATGGAAGATGATACAATGGTTGTACATCCTTCCATTCAGGAAACACATGTTGATGATATTCCTGAAAACTCTCATAGTGGTGGAAACACACAAGAACATTCTCATGATCAGAATACAAGAACCCCAGAAACGCAAAATAACCAACTCCGTATGTCCACTAGGACTCATCGTCAACATGAAAGACTTAATCTCCTTGTTGAAAGTCAAAATGAGATAGATATTCCTGATGATGATGAACCTACAACCTACAACGAGGCTATGTTAGACATTGACTCGCAGAAATGACAAGAAGTCATGAAATCTGAAATGGACTCAATGTATGTCAATCAAGTTTGGAACTTGGTTGATTTGTCAATAGGGGTTAGACCCATAGGATGCAAATGGGTCTTCAAAAAGAAGATTGATGCATTTGGCAACGTTGAAACCTACAAGGCTAGGTTGGTAGCAAAAGGTTACAATCAGAGGCCTGGGGTCGATTATGATGAAACTTTTTCGCCAGTTGCAAAGATTAAGTCCATTCGGATTTTGCTTTCAATAGTTGCATACTATGATTATGAGATTTGGCAGATGGATGTTAAGACCGCTTTCCTCAATGGAAATCTAATTGAGGAAATGTATATGATACAACCTGAAGGTTTTACATCCAAGTCAAAACCCAAAGTAGTATGCAAACTACAAAAGTCAATTTATGGACTTAAGCAAGCCTTAAGGAGTTGGAATATTTGCTTTGACAAAGCCATCAAATCATTTGACTTTGTCAGAAGCAAGGAGGATCTATGCGTTTATAGTAAACGCAAGGAAGGGAGTATTATTTTCATTATCATTTATGTAGATGACATATTAATAATGGAAAACGATAAGTCTCGTATACAATCAGTGAAGGAATGATTGTCCAACACCTTCATGATGAAGGACTTAGGTGAAACCTGCTACATTCTTGGAATTAGGATCTACAGAGATAGACCTAATAGATTGTTAGGGCTGTCACAATCTACATACATAGACAAAGTGCTAAGACGTTTCTCAATGGGAAAAACTCCAAGAGAGAAGGTATTCCTATAGGTCAAGGCATCAAGTTATCTAAGAAGGATAGTCCTTCTACCGTTATAGAACTTGAACGCATGAAGAGGATCTCGTATGCTTCAGCTATATGATCGATCATGTATGCCATGACCTGCACTAAGCCAGATGTGGCCTTTGCACTTAGCATGACTTGCAAATTCCAGCAGAATCCTGGGGAGGAACACTGAAAGCAATCAAGAATATTCTTAAGTATCTTAGACGAACTAAAGAATATTTCTTAGTTTATGGTAGGCAAGAGAAGCTAGTCGTTGTTGTGTATACTGATGCTAGCTTCCAAACAGATCTTGATGACTTCAAGTCACAATCTGGATATGCCATCATTTTCAATGGTAGAGCAGTGAGTTGGAAAGTTCCAAGCAAGAAACCACTACTGATTCGACGACTGAAGCCTAGTACATTGCTGGATCGGAAGCTTGTAAAGAATCTATCTCGATATCTGAGTTCTTAAAAGAACTAGGGGTTGTTCCAAGTGCCAATCATCCAATAACGATATATTGTGATAACACTGGTGCGATTCCGCAAGCTAAGGAACCAAGATCAACAAATAGAAATAAACATGTACAGAGGAAATACCACATACTCATAGAGATGGTGGAATCTAAAGAAATAGATCTAGACTATATTCCCACATATGATAATCTAGCTGACCCATTTACTAAACCATTAAGCTTAGCTAAGCATAAGGGTCATTTTGAAAATATGGGTATTAGATACATTGGAGATTGGAGATTGGAGATTGGAGATTGGCCAAGTGGGAGATTGAAAGTATGTATGTCCTAGAGACAATTTATATTAGGGACAAAACATACTTGAACACATTCGTATTATTAATGAGATTAATATTTATGGCATTTGCAATTATTGAATTATTGTTTGATTGTTTGCAATCATTCATATATGTGCATCCCTTGAGCTTACGTTGTCATTAATAGAGAGAGATATTAATGATAAAACGTAACTCTCAAAATAGCCTCGACTAATGATCATCAAGAATGGGATATCAATGATATGCTATAAGTCGACATTTGGTATGCATCACATTCTTGAAGAATATAGTATGTCTCACAGCTACGAGTAATGGTTACTCGTGATGGACACATGGATACTTTAGAGAAGTATTGGTATACCCTGCCAATAAACTATTTGTTATACATGTCTATAGTGTTATCGGCGTGTGGAATATAAAAGTCCTTTGACTTGAGGTTAATACGTACCTTGTTTACAGAATTATGTATTTTGACCAAGTTCTAAGCTTAAACTCCTTCTGGATAAGATACGTCTTGTGTTGGGTGCATCAGGATGTAAATCAATGTGGTAGTTGAGCCAAGAATAGGATTCATTCCTCGATTGGAAATCCTAGAGAGCACTCAACTTCTCAATGTTTTTAGGTTGACTAAAGTCACTGGTCAGTGCAAGAGACATTTAGAATATGGTCTAGTTGTCAACTAATAAATGTGAGATAAAGTGATTAAGCCATTTGGATAGACACTGGTCAAATCTTAAGCTTAATCGAGTGTGTCGCGAATGAAAGTGATTTATAGTTCCGCATAAAGGTTAAGTTTGTTGGATTCATGTAAACGTATTTCACATATTGAGTTCGTCATACGACGCAATCTAGGAGTTTCGTATGGACCTTAATTAGATTAATGCCGATATGTGAAGGTTTATAGGGTCACACTATATGCGATTGTTTCTTCGATCTAAGAGTGTATTGAGAAAATATTAAATATTCGATTTAGAATCGAGATATTTAATTTATAATAATTATGGAATATTTCTATTTGATAGAAATTATTTAATTAAGTCGAATTGGATTTCAGATTTAATTAAATGTGTTGGAAATATTATATGGATACTCGTACAAATACAGGGAGAATTTGGGCCAGAAATTACTGGCCCAAAATGAAGCCTTGACCGTCCACTTGGACTTGTTCAGTACATTAACATGAGTCAGGTTTTCCTGTTTCAAAACTGCTTAAGTTTTGTCCTGAACTCCTATATAAACAACACATACCCCATAATTATTTGTTTACAGAAAATAACTTCTCAATTCATCTGCAAGATTTCCTGGCTTTCTTGCAAATGAGATACATTGGAGTTGGACTTTGGACTCGAGGAGACTAATCGTGTGGATACCTTAGTTGTGAATTCGGCAATCGAAAATCTGTAATTTTTCCTTATCGTGTTTTGAACACTTTATATGATTATCGTATAAGTCATGCCAGAATCATTGTTGGGTAAGTAAAATTTTAAACTTCCATTGTGCTTACGAACCCAACAAATTCCTACAGTTGGAACTTTGTAAGTTTTAACAAGCGATAAATTACATCAGTACGCATCCATATTTGCTATGTAATTTTACATGCCGGATCATTTGCAGTGGCTATATGGCTCCGGAATATGCGCTCTATGGTCTATTTTCAGTAAAATCTGATGTCTTCAGTTTCGGTTTGCTGTTGTTGGAGATTGTAACCGGAAAGAATAATCGATTCTTCCCTCATCAGTATCATCATCACGGTCTTATAGGATATGTAAGATTTGAAGAAGTTGGGGAACTTAGATACATATGGATTTTTCTTTATTACGTTTTAAGGCATGGAGAATGTGGACGGAAGGGACACCCCTCGAGTTAGTTGATTCCTCGATAGAGGACGAATCGAGATCTGTCTCGGAGATATTGAGGTGCATTCATGTAAGTTTGTTATTTGTCCAACAGAGTCCAGACGATAGACCAAATATGTCAGCCGTGGTTCTGATGTTGAATGGAGAGAGTACACTACCACAACCGAACAAACTTTGTTTTTTGTATTGTATAATACAAACATTAGTGGACCCATCCCTTGTTTGCTTTAATTTATGCGCTTTTATTTTCATTTTTTTTTTCACGTCAGCATTTGAGGTGGTATTTAATTCACTTCAAATAAGAATAGGGGAGTAAATAAATGTCTGTAAAGTTATATTGTGAAACTGAGTTTTTCGGACAAGTTTAGGGGGAACTTATGTATTTTCTCTTTTGTATTTTTTATGTTATAAACGAAAATAATATACTTGCTAATTTTAAAACCTCAAATGATTTTCATAGCTCATTAATTAAAAAGTAAAAAGACTAATAAATTCATAACTAGTTGTACTATACCGATAAAGAACTAAAATTAAGAAACATATGCATTTAAAATTAATTGAGAATTTAAATATTTCAAGTTTGACGTAAGAATTCTACAATTGTAGCTTATTTTAAATTCCGTCTCTTACCGATAAAATATAACGCTTGAATTGACGAATTTTTTTTCAAACTTTCAGCAAAATGGAATTCAATAGATTTCCCTTAAAGGTTGTCTAAGAGCTTAACGTAAATATTTTAATATTTTATTTTTATACATAATAAATTTCTTACAAAATATAATTACACAATATTTTAGTATGACGTTATAGAGAGGTAATTTTACTAAGAATGTACCGCTATAACGAATGGTTGATATAGGTAAAATTGCTATTATAGAGAAGTAAAATATAACATGAAAAATCGATTCCGCGGAAAATTAGGACGTTATAGTGAAATAATGTTATAACGATAACAATTATAGAGATGTTTGATTGTATGTATACATAAAAATAATTGACCTTGTATGTGCAATATAATTTTCTAGCAAAGGTTTGAGATTAACCTCGTTGCGGGCCCTAACTCTGTCCATGCTTACAAACACGTCGGCGAATCATGTAGTCACGGGTTTGGCAAAACTCACGATTTCTGACTCGAAATAATATGTACACGTGTGTGTTGTGTGAAAAATAAAGTCAAATTGTACTAAAAACTCATAATGCCTACTTGCCTAGATCTTAGATTTGCCACTCTAGAGCAAGGATATAAAATCCCATGTACATAACTTGTTACTCTTTTAGCTCTAGTAGGACGAGACCACCTCGGAATATGGTGGGATATATGATTTTTCTGGTTTCGATTTCTAATTTTATGGGCAACTCGATGCGCAAAGCATTCTGCATTAGCAGGGTCCGGAAGGGCCACACCTCAAGGGGTGTGATGTAGACAATTTAGCCTAAAGCAAACATTAGTAGCTGCTTTCACGGCTCGAACCTATGACCTATAGGTAATACGGAGATAACTTTACCATTTCTAATTCTAGGAATGGACAAAATCCTAATAGGTGCTCCTGTTGCAATGCACGTGAATGAATTCAACACGATTGTCAATCAATTGTCATCTGTTGCAATCGAGTTTGACGATGAAGTGCAAGCCCTAAATTTTGTTGGCGTCTCTACCGAACAATTGGGAGCCGATGAGAGCAGCGGTTAGTAATTCTGTCAACAGTGATAAATTGAAATCCAACAATGTTAGAGATCGTATCCTTGATGAGGAGGTTCGCAGGATAGATTTTCTCTTTTTTAATTACGGTTTATTTTAGCAAATAAAGAAATATTTCATATTATCTTTCATATTGTCCTACTCACACTTCCCAAGTTTATTAGAGTTACAACTTTAATAACCATTAACAAGGTAATTTAGTATAACAAACTTCTTAAATAATTTCTTAATGGTCGTGTTTAGTCAATAGAGAATTAGTAAAAAGAGCAATAAAAAAAACAGTACTATAATTTTTCATAATTATCAGAGCCAGGTTTCGATCCTGGGACCTGTGGGTTATGGGCCCACCACGCTTCCGCTGCGCCACTCTGATATTGTTGACTCTCTTTCACATTTCAAGTTATTGAATTATAGATACGGCGCTATCCAAACAGCTACAACCATAGTGATAAGGTAGTTGATTTTCGAGGCAACTTGATTCAGAAATCTCTCTATCAATGGCTTCAATTCCATGTACTCTCCACTTAACTTTCTCCTCTTCAAGACCAAATCTTTCTTCTTCTTCAAGTAGAGTAAAGTTGAATTCTTGCTTTGTGGGTGTTTCAAAATTGAAAAATATAGGATGGTGCAAAAGACCAAGTGGATTGGGACCAAGTTGTGGTGGTTCAAGAACAACTTGTTGGTTTAATTTTCGTCAAAATGCTGAAACTGCTGGAGTTTATGGTAGTCAATCTCGTGATGATTTTGATAGAGATGATGTTGAGCAGGTGGGTTTTTCTTAGTTCTCTCTAAATGCTAGTAATAAGTTCGCATTGATGAATTTAAACTTGTTGTGTTCGACCAGTAAAATCTTAGATGGGTTTATGGGTTCGGAATTTTAATATTTGTTAGACAGTTTAGCAATTTATATATAGACTCTGTGTCTGAAATGATGTTTGCCTCTTTAGTCTGTATGTAGGAGCTTAGTAGTTAGTTGAGTTCCAAGATTTAAACTTGATGTGTTAGACCATTAAAACTTTAGTATTTTTTACATAGATGATATGCATATACTCCGTGTCGGAAATGTCGGGTCAGTTGGACCTTAAGCAAACATGCTATGTCTGCTTCTGATGGTAGGAGCACCGTCGAGTTCAATTTAGCCTTGATGTGTTCAACCATTAACACTTTAGCATTGAACTTATTGCACTTTTTGTCTTTTGGATGATATATATACTTTGTGTCAGCAATGTTGGGTCAGTTGAACCTGTAGCAAACATGCTACATTTGCTTCTTGATTGTAGGAGCATAGTCGAGTTCAAGATTTTAGCTTCAAAACGTGTTCAACCATTAATAATTTAGCAGTGAACTTATTACACTTTTTGTCTTATGGAATTATGGGTTTGGAGTTTAGTATTTTGTTGAGAATTTTAGTGATTTCTGCATATATGATATACCGTGTCTCTGAAATGATGGGTAGTTGATCCCGTAGCAAATATGCTATATCTGCCTCTGTATGTAGGAGGATAATCGATTTCAAGTTTTAACTTGATGTGTTGGATCATTAAAAGTTTAGCATTGAAGTTATTGTGCTTTTGTCTTTTGGACTTCTGGCTTTGGAATTTAAGTATTTGTTGAAGATTTTAGTAATTTTTACATAGATGATGTATAGACTATGTGCGGGAAATGTTGGGTCTGTTGAAGTTTGTCTCTGTACGTAGGAGCATAGTCGAGTTCAAGATTTAAACTTGATGTGTTCGGTCATTAAAATTCTGGCATTGCACTTATTGCAGGTTTTGTCTTTTGTGATTATAGGTTCGGAATTTACGTATTTGTTTAAAAGTTTTGTAATTTTTACAATGATGATATATATACTCTGTGCCGGAAATGCTGGGTAACCTGTAAGTCTGTAACAGACGTGCTAGGTCTGCCTCTGTACATAGTAGCATAGTCGAGTCTTAGATTTAAGCTTGATGGGTTTGGCCATTAAAACTTTAGCATTGAGTTGATTACATTTTTTGTCTTTTGGAATTATGGGTTCGAAATTTAGTGTTTGTTGGAAAATTTAGTAATTTCTACATAGATGATATATGTACTCTGTGTCGGAAATGCTGGGTCAGTTGAACCCATAGCAAACAACATGCTTATATCTGACTCTATATGTAGGAGCATAGTCGAATTCAAGATTTAGAGTCAGTGATTCAAGTGTTAGGCTATGGTGGTTTATTCTATATGTTTCTGATTTTGTTTTTTGTCTAACTCACTGGCAGTTTTAGCAATAGCTTAGATTTTCATATGTTAAGAGGACAAATTACAGAGAAAATGTAGATTAACAAATAAGATAGGACTTCTGTTCGTGCATGATGTAAATGTCGTGCAAGAATTGAACTTATGGACATTGATATTGTATCATATGGTTGAAAGTAAATAAGAATTTGTATGGATAAGTGTATTTGAGTACTGTTGACACTTAGCTATGGTTGCTTTGTTTTAAAGACTCCAATTATCTTTACTTGACTGAATGATTTGATTTAGTTTAATTAACTGGGCAGCTGAAGGGGAGTCTTGGAGCGACGGTAGAGTTGTCTCCGCGTGACCTATAGTTGAGGGGTTTGAGCCGTGTGGAATTAGTCATTGATACTTGCGTGTTAGGATAAGACCCCCTACATTACACCCTATCGGGGTGCGGCCCTTCCTCGGACCCTGCGTGAAAGCAAATATTTCGTGCACTAGGCTGACATCCCGGCATGACATTATTGATTATTCCTTCCTTAGTTAACATAGACTTCTTAGATTGTTTCCTTCCTGAATCTTCGACAAATTCCAATTGACAATACCATCTTGTGATAACTTCTTATTCGTACTACAAATTATTCAGAACAGTATGTGTATCAATGTATTACCAAATCTAATGAGTTAAACATAAATTAAGGTAAAAAAGAAAATGATCAACACTATCTAAGATTTTAATTTTGAGTGCCTGGGACTTTGCATTACTTCAACATATAGAAGGAAATTTTCTAGTTTTTACTCTTTCTGGTACCTTCTTGGTACTCTTTAATGAAATCTACTACTTTTTTTTCATAAAAATTTTTGAGTGTCTGGGATCTTTGGTAGATGAGTCCTTGAACTCTTTGATCGGTGTGAATGGTTTATAGTTTGGTTTGAAGATATGGATTCATGAGAGACTGTTTCTTAGATATTACAGATAGTTCTGTCTATCCTCATTTTTTAGTAAAAAGAAAATGATGATGAAATCATAACTTGTGAAAATTTGTGGTGGCAAGCTACTTTATCGTGGGCCAAATACACGGATAGCACCACAACTTTAATAGTGACCATTTGAATGACGTTACTTGACGCAGGTGTATCTCGTGAACCCGTGTGTATGACATGGCAAAAACACCTAAATTTTGACGTGTATGACAGTTTGAGCCCATGTACAACATGTAAAACTATTTATCATGTAAAACTATTTATCATGTGATACAATGAGATTTTTCTGTGCTTGGAGGTATTTCTCTGAAGTAGTATTTGCTGCTTATTACAGCTGATGCAAAAAATTTAGCTATGTTGCTCGGACTCTCCAAAAATATTGTCGCACCCGTGTCGGATTCTCCAAAAATGCACTACTTTTGGGGTATCCGAACGTAGACGTTTTTGAAGAGTCCGAGCAACATAGATTTTCAGCATAGTTTTGTGGAGAACTCTATATTCATAAATAAAATCTGTTTATCATGGAAACGACTCACTGAATTTCATGTTACTTCTTGCAGTACTTCAACTACATGGGCATGCTTGCAGTTGAAGGAACATATGACAAAATGGAGGCTCTTTTGAGCCAAAACATACACCCGGTCGATATTTTACTGCTGATGGCTTCCACTGAAGGCGACTTGCCAAAAATCGAAGAGCTACTGAGAGCCGGAGCAAATTACACTGTCAAAGATGCAGACGGACGTACTGCCCTTGACAGAGCTGCTACCGATGAAATCAAAGACTTTATCGTTAACTATAAAGCCCAAAAGGCGTAAGGGTATCAAGTTATGTTGTTAGCATTAGTTTTCATCATCTTGTCGATTTCGCCATAATTTAGATCAACACCCTTTTACCATATGTGAGTTCTGCTATTTATCTGTTTTTGTGAGCATTACATTCTTCAGATTTGTACTTGGTGTAATCGTTCGTCCGAGTACTTATAAAGTTTGCTTTGCAGGTCAAGTATTAGTTTTTTTTGTTTCTTATGTTCTTTCATGCATTGTTGCTAACAAAATGGTATGTTGTCATAGTTGAAGATGCAATAGCTCGATCATCACTACTAAAGAAGTCGCTAATTTTCAATGGATGCCTCGTCAGAAATTGGCTTGTCGATAAGGGGTTTCCGACGGAAATTAGCGATTTTCTGGTAGTGCATGAGTACACCTCGTTTATCAAGTTAATGAATGTTAAATATTAATGCAGAAGCATAACCATTCACCATGTACTGGAAAATTGAGCATCTCTACTGCTGATTCTTGACATTTTCTATTTGTAGATAGGTTAAAGTATGGCAAACTCAACCAGGAGCTAACCAGGAAACTATTTTAAAATGATTAAGGAATAAAGATGATAATCTCGAAATAAAATGTGACAAACTCAATCGGGAGCTAATCAATCGGCTGATATGAAAAGAAAAAAAAAGTAGCATCTAAAGTTTAGTTGAAAAAGAATATTAGTAACTTGAAATTGTGTTTGGACATGAAAAGCAGTTAGTAATATTTTGTGAGTGAAGATTTGGAAAAAACTCTTAAAATCCGTTTTCAAACTTTAAAATTCATATTTTAAGTTTGAAGTTGAAAATCAAAACTCTAAATATTATTTCAATTTTTGAAACAAGATTTAAAGACAAACTGCACCGTAGCACATGATTAGCAGGTTAGAGAGGTAATTCTTTTATACGATGACGGGGTGTAATTGGACGACCTACCGCGTAAGGGATAATCTCAGGTAGACAATTTCTATGTGGCTTAGGTCTCCCAAAAGGTAACAGAGGCGTGCAAAGATTCCTCGGACCGGACGTAGATTGTCCATCCCTTTATTGGATAATTACACTAACCTTTCTGGCTCACTGTTACCCTTAAATTTGCGTTCTTATATATAATACGACTTTATCTTCTTTTATTTCTTGCGTCATTAATCTTAGCCATAACCAACTGAAATTAGATAATCGCATAGTCGTGAAAAGAAAAATATCTTTCCACTTAAGTTTTCGAATGATTTTATAAGATTGAAGCATTTTAATTCTTGTTAATCACCACATCTTGAACTTGGATTTTTTTTCTAATCGTTACATACATGTGTTAACAAATAACAATATTTATGTTATTTTTAAGAAATTATACTGATTGACATGAAATACACATACAACGCACGTGTTAAGAGAATAGTAAATAAACATAACTTTCATGTGCCAGTGAAATATTAAAACAAACCTTACTTGGTTAGCAAAATAATATGTGTTCACTTTTTTTCGTTATATCACAATCCAAACATCAAATTCTAGCACCAACACTGTTTGTTGATATAAAATTGTCTTTTAAATATACTATTGAACTGAATATGTTATGCTCGTCTTCACAAGGACTTGAAGTAAGCACCAAAACCAAATATTCTTCTTCCTTGCTTTGCTCAGTAGGTCTGACCAAACTCCCCATCACTTCGGATCAGAAGTAATTTTATTATAATTAACTAAACTTACTAAAGTTAGTAGCAACAATCTAAGCACGAATCCAAAAAATCAAGAATTAGTGAAATCATGTTTAATAAATCCTCCTAAATTGGAACAGAATTGGAGTTTTCTACTTTCAAAATAAATTATATGCTTGAAACATAGCATTAAATCAGTAACGATTGTGGATAGATGAATATGTTGTCTCGATTCTTAATTAGAATTCTTAAATTTGACCCTTGAAAATGGAAAAGTTTCTGATATGACGTGATTTTTCTTTTAACAGATCTTATGCGACAAGAATTTGAATTACTCTAATCCCAAAGGGGTAGCAAACACCAAATGAAAATTAAAACAGCGTTTTCTCTATATCTCTTTCTTGTTACAAAGTGATAACTTCGTGACACCAATATTTTCATACATAATTCAAATTGTAGGTAGAGTGAATTGACCTAAATACCCCAGCTACGTCAAAACCAAGAAAGCCGGCTAGTAGGAATTTTTCGTCATTAGACAATTTTAAATGAAACGGTAGATTTATGGCTGCCTAGTATTTGCCATCCATTCCTAGGCAAACTAAAACGGATGATTTGGTTGCAACTGGTGTGCGTCCAAAACAGGTTGGTGAATCAAGTCATTTGTATACCTCATGTCAACCTACTAATGGAAATCAACCTTTGAAGATGAAAAAGAAAATCTCATGTATGATGAATCTGATCAACAACATGAAGTCTTGGTTAATCATAGGTTGAAGGTACCCGAAAAGCCATCAATTGATACAGAAAATAAATGTGACTGGAATACACGTGCAACAGAAAATAAATGTGACTGGAATACACGTGCAACGCAGGTGTGCTCATAGACTAGTAAATAACATAATTTTGCTTAATCTTAAATTAGAAGAAATAGTGAATAGTTTAATCTTTAATAAGCCATTTCAAAATTTTACTTGGGGAGATTCTTCCCTTTTTATTCTTCATTGCTAGTTGTGCATACATATTTGTGGAGTTGAAAAGTTGGAGGTAATATCCTAGGATAACACAAAGAAAAGTTTAATGAAACTCAAACATGTTCTTGCACAAATTGTTTATCGCAAGATAACTCAGATAGCACCACTAAAAAAAACGTGACATATTTTCGCAATGAGAAGTTGATCAACAATTACATAATCCCATTTCTAGGGTGAACTAAGAGCTTGTAAACAAACTGGAGCAACCATCCAGAATCATGGAGACATTAAACCAAAATTTTCATTAGCAGTGAAAAAGCTTTGCACGTAATGGCCAGATCTCAAGCATATTACACGATTTCAGCTGACCGCTCACAATGGCTATCCTGCTGGTAAACTTGCACGACAAATATTTTATCATCGTCTGAATAAAAGCGTCAAACACCAAGCCAATCGATGCAAATGGCACGTCTGTCGAGCATTTTAGCGACTTTCATCATGCTGAATTCTCGTGAAGCAGCACATACTCTCGGCTGCAAATATTTGTGAGAAAAATTAATGCAAAACGTGCAGGACAGCATTTAGAAAAAGTCCACTTAAAATCACCATTAGACTTTAAGATACACAGTTAATACAGAAGTATGAAGCGCAAACTCCTTTAGGGAAAGCGAGTGTAAATGAAAGAATAACAAAAAACAAGCTAATTCAAACTGATATAATCAACTCCAAGATCATGTTAAGTTGTGTGAGAAATTGCGTTTATGATAAAATGAGCAATTGGAGTATATGATGATAGGAATTGAAGACATGAAATAAAGCAAGCAATAAAAAGAGTTTACATCAAAACCACAAAAATAGGAAAACATAGAAGTATATCTCATGGAATAGAGACTTATTTAAAGTATCATAATTATTGCAACACGTGTAAATTCAAGCAATTGGTACAGTAAATGAAAGCAACTTACCTACTATTACCAAACTTAAGGGTATCCTTTTCAAATAGCTCATAGTATCTCTCGGACTCAATTCGAGTTTCCTGCACACAAGAAAGTGAGGGTCATCAAACCATAGGGAAACCAATCATAGCCTCTACACAACCTTATACACGAAGAGACTAAAAAAGTGAATCATCACTCACATTAATGAAAGTACCATTAGTGCTTCCAAGATCCATTACATATGGCCTGTAGACGCATTAAACAGGCAATTGTCAGTAAGGTATATATAGAGATATATGTCACAAACTTGTACCAAACAACTGAGCACCACAGAGTACCAGTTTCAAAAAATAACTGAGCACCACAGTCGCACCTTACTTGCTTCGATGAAGTACCATCAAGATTGTCCTTCTCAACTTGCCTATAATCCAAATAACGAAAAATAATTAAAATCAAATAAACTATCAAATATTGAAGATGAATGAATTAGTACTTGAGAATTGAGATTATAATGTACCTGTACTGGAGGACAGCATGTTGCTTGCTGCAAGATGGGTGATCCGTAGGAATGTCTGCAACCCTCCTTTCTCTCCCAAAAAGATAACAACTTTGGCGATGAACATACAGAGGCTCTATAACATAAAGGAAAATACATCAGATATATTACTTTCCATTACCATAAAATATCCAGGAGGAAAGTGAGATGAGAGTAAAGGACGGTAACCTAACAGAGAGGAACTCTGCAATGCCACGGTCACACTATTCATATAGAAGTCAATATCTTTTTTATTTTGTATTTTTGGGGGGAGGGGGTGAGGGTTGAAGCCAATGAATATGCAGACAGATTGAAGGAACATAAATTTCTCGAATAACTGAGAACAGCACCAAATAAATGATATAACATATAGTCCCTCCATTTGAAATGTCATAGATTCCATCTTGATCCAGCCAAATCCACTTTAACGATTTAAATTAAAAGTTCAAAGACACCCTTACAATAACACCCATATATCACAAGATTTATGTTTTTCCAGCTCAATGAAACATGCTCAGCCAACATATAGTTTAAGAAATGAAAGACTACCCACCCTTCTATTTTTACATGTGGCTTGAGTTCAGCAAAGCTTTTTATGGTACAACAACAAAAACCCAGTGTAATCCCACAAGAGGGGGTCTGGGGAAGCAAAGCCTTTTATGGTATGATAATTTTATTCTTTTTTTGAGAAGGTAACATAGTATGAAAATCTTTATTTCTCCTAAAAGATTTCTATGGTATGATAATAAGGACTAAAGCATTGGCATCTCCTGGGTTTTTTCTCTACTCTTGTTTCTCAAAAAACGGAAAATTGCAAGATCTTGGAAAGCACAACCTTAGACATCTTATAGAGTTGGATAAAATGCATGAAAGATGCAAAAATACAAGAAAACCCCTAAAAAGAAAGTCAACAGAGTAATTGGGTTGAATTATTCTCAAAATGCATACCGTCCTACGCGATTCTTAGCAAATACAGGTTTCTGCAAATTTAGAAAACTTAGTGGAGGATCATTTAGTTCTGTTAAACAGCTGGGAATCTGACGTAGTTCTGCCATATTTCATCTTTAAAGGCAACCAAAAGTCAGATAGGACATTAAGCTTGAAACGACTTTACCACTTTCAGGTGTAATGAATGTCATCCACGGTTATGATTTCTACTGACCATATTACAATGAACAAAGACATAACAGTAGGCAGTCCCCCAAAAAAGGGAATGCATGTGTATTTGGGTAGGTGCAAGTGATACATGCATCTCAATAAGCAGGTTTACCAACACCATATTAGATAAATAAAAGGAAGCATATGTTGTCAAAGTTGCATGAGTATAATGTGATAGTCATTGGCAGAATACACTACAATTTGTGAAGGCACATAAAAGACAGTGTTAAATTTGAATATTACAAGCCATACAAAAAAAATGGAGCCACCGGCCACGTATGGAGCAATTCAAAAGAAACATACATTATGACAAAAGAATGAATAAATAGAAGGATCTAGCAAATGTACCATTAAGGACCTCACCGCCCTTAAAAACATACAAGCGCCATCTTATGTCGGGTTTTCTAGCATCTGGTGGCTCGTTGAAGAGAAGTGTTATACCTGGCATGAAAACATACAATGAGGAAAGGCAGATATAATACAGAGGTGTATTCTATTTGTTAATTGACAAACACAAAACCAAGATATGCTCTCTGTCCTCTCATACTAGAACATATGGCAAAATCTCCTATTGAGATCAAGTTCTTCATTTTCTTCCCAACCATTTTTCTTTAAAGATATACATGGTATATGTTAACAGTTAAGATCATATTACCAGTAATATGGACAATCATTAAACCTTATTACGTTTGTGAGGGGATCAAGCTTGCAAAGTTACAAGCTGATGAGGCCTAGAGCAACCCATGCTTGAAAGCCTCACTTGATCCAGTTTCATCAGTACCTCAAAATCTAGCTTTGGGTTTCAATAATTTGTTGGCAGCAAGACGTATACATCAAGGTTATGCAGTTTAGTTCAAAATCTCACCAATGCTCAAAACTAAAGTTAAGATACTTGGGATTATGGGTGGATTTTCTGTCAAAATCAGTTTGTATGGTCTCTCCGCTCCATGCGGCAAATAATGACTTTGTGGAATATAAATGAACTTTACTTATGAAAAATGAACAGATCAAATAATTTCCCTCCAGTCCAGAACATATTCTCCAAAGCCATGTAGCCTGTTAAGGTGGAATGGTTTTACCGGCGGCAATAGTAGAATCATGAACTTGAAGATCTTTTTTATAAGATTCCAGAAATAAGCTCCATGGGCAGATTACCCAAAAATCGACTGAAAGTTTGTATGTGTACTAACACTTGGGAGAGAAAGACAATATAACTTGCAGAAGAAGTGATTGCAAATAAGAATGTAAACCTCATTCATCAAGTTAAAGCCTTAAGCAACATTAGTTACTAGTCATTACCTCTTACTCGATTAGTTTCTGCTGCAAGCTTTCCAGAGAGCTCAAACGAAGGCTTATCCTGTAAATCATAGCACCAATAAATAATGTTACTACAGTCATCTAATAAAGCTACTAATCAGATGGCAGTAAGATCCACATATCTCAGATCATCCTCACCCCAACATCAGGAATGACACACCCTTTTTCTTATGTAATTTAAAACAAAAATAAAGGAAACTGCGGGTCAAAATTAGTGGAATGAAACTCAAGGTAATTTGGGAAGACAATATACTTTATTTTTAGCTTCCAAGGCCTTCTCAGCTTCCTCCATTTTAGACAAGGAGTCATCTTCACCATTCCTGCCCAAGCAAAGGAATATTTATTAGCAATTCAAGCTTATTCAAGTCTATATGCAAGCACAACAGGACTCAGGAGAACAAACCAGATGTTTAAGAATTAGAAATCTTTGCACCAAGTAAAAGAGAGATTTGAAAACTCAGCAGTAAGCAGCAGCATCCATACGATAAAATCACGTGTCCCGCTAAGCACAGTAGTTTAAGTCTTTAAGAAAATTTAGTATCAATAACCGTATTGGTACATAAAGTAATAATTGAAAAGTCAAATGACTAATGCACTTATACAGCTAAGTGCCTAATATATGGTAACATAGCCCGTTACTACGGTCCATCAGTAGTACAACAGGAAAACACAGGACCCTGAGATTTACTGCCCAAATTCCCATTGTTTAACAGCCTAGTACAAATGTTAATACTCCTTTTAACCAAGATTCATGTTAAGCTTTCTACAAAAGAAACAATCCAGCATGTTTGGAATATCTGTACCGACGATGCTAATCAATGCACCATTTACCAGGATTCAAAAGTTAAATTCGTTAGATAATGCAAATTTAATACATGTAATTGTGATGCTTTCTCCTCCAGATTAACCTTGCAGACACACTAACAATTAATTTAACCTTTTCTCTATAGAAACAAATGTAATTGAGTCAAGCTAACTCCTTGATCTCCAAGTACAATTTAGACTATTCATAAAAGGGACTGGAGGGAGCAAGTGTAAACCATCTTGCTCAAACAAGCATGACAAAGTAGCAATTTACTCCAGAATGTTCAAAATTCATCAAAGCATGTGTTTGTACCTTCCTATGACCTCATCACAGCAAGAAAAAGAAGTATGATCAGCTAAATCTACTAAATAAATACTCTGATGGAAAGATAAGGCAGCAACTCACCTGTGTTCACCTCTCCTTGAGTTTGTCGCCTGCAAAACAGAAGCACCTAATAAGAGCTCAACTTTAAAACTAAAGTAAGTGTAAGCTATTCAATTACACGGATGCAGCAATCAAATGATAAATCTCTCCTGAAGTTGCATAGGGGATCTTTTGTGTGTAAGACCTCGATAAAATTGTACAGAAATTAGACATGCTGTGTTATTGCAATTCAAATATACAAATGTTCTCTGCTGTTTTGTTCAGATGGATATATACAGCAATATTAGTTTTTTAAGCATTTCATCCAATTTGAATGAACTTGCCTGACCATCAAATTATTAGGTTAAAATTATTTTAACTAATGTTGTTCTGCAAATTGTAATAAAAGGATCTTATGCAAGGATCTCCATAAAAATCAAAGGGAGAAATAAGCAAAATCACTATTTACTCAAGTACTCAAGGAATTTTTTTTAAAAAAGGGACCTAAGTCATTGGTCAGGAGTGAAACACTCTGCTGAAACCTCAAGAAGATCAAGTACAAGAGGAGATAAGATGGACATCAACCATATTTTCTTGTTTTAGGTCTTCATTATTACCCTGCTTCCCCAGTCTAAAACGGGAGATAAATAAAAATCAAGGGAAACACAGTGGTGAATTTGTCAAAGGAGCATTATAAGTTTTAAGGTTTGTCTTAGGCAAGTGAAATGCAGACATCATTTGCTTCATATAATGGTAAAAGTTAATGTGATCGAATATCACCAGACACCTCAGTATGTGCTCTACTATCCGCTGCTGCAGGTGATCTCGATCTGTGTCGACTCTTATACTGACGTTCTGAAGGTGAATCTGATCGACCATTTCTTGACTTATGAGATCCATTATCTATTGCATCCTTTCCCGGTTTTTTCTCTCTCCTTTCTCTTTCCACCATTCTGTCAGAATCCTTTTCCCTCTGTGTAGCCCTATCACTAGCTCTCCCGTGATTCTTCTCAGGCTCCCGCGACTTTTCTTCAGCGTCTCGTTCTGCTCTCCTTAGTCTTTTTGTTTGTGGCGAGGGTGAGCGAGATTCAGGCACCATTTTTCCAGAATCCTTTTCCCTATGTGTAGCTCTATCACTAGCTCTTCCTTGATTTTTCTCAGGCTTCCGCTCCCTCGACTTTTCTTCAGCTTCTCGTTCTGCTCTCCTTAGTCTTTTTGTTCGTGGTGAGGGTGAGCGAGATTCAGGCACCATTCTGTCAGAATTCTTCTCCCTATGTATAGCCCTATCACTAGCTCGCCCATGATTTTTCTCAGGCCCCCGCTCCCTTGGCTTTTCTTCTGCCTCTCGTTCTGCTCTCTGTAGTCTTTTTGTTCGTGGTGAGGGTGACCTGGCTCGGCCTGAAGAGTTTTCTCCCTGTAACAACTTCGAATATGGAGACCTTGACTTAGCTCGTTTGGGAGACTTCGTGCGACTTGAGGGTTTCTCTCTGATTGGGGAGTGAGATGTAGGGGAGATTGATTTTCTGCGTTTTGGGGATTTATTGCGACTAGAAGGCCTCTCTCGAGCAGGTGAAAGAGGAACAGGAGATCTCGACCTTGCACGTCTAGGGGACTTATTACGGCTTGAAGGCTTCTCTTCTATAGCTGAACTTGCAGCATGTGAACTCCTTTCCCGAGCTGGTGATCTTTCCCTGCGCAAAGGGCTCCTCTTACAAGGAGATCCACGACCCCTGGCAGGTGATCTAGAGTCACTGCGCCCCATTATAGAAGTCGAATTGACCTATGAATCTTCTGAGGCAAAAACCAAAAAACACAATATTAATCCCCCATAAACACTCATAAGCAAAATCGAATCAAAATTATGTGACGACAAGTACAAAATCCACCACTCTTTTAGACAACCAGACTACTTCTTTATCGATCCTTAAGTTTTTGAAAGATCTAATACACATACACAAATTACATTTTTCACAATATGCTTTCATATGCTGAGAAATATAATACTCTCTTTTTTCCAATTTACATGATACTCTTCAGACTATGTAACTTTCACTACTTTCAAGCTTCAAATTTTATGTTCTGATGATATTTTCCCTAACAAACTACATTGCACTATTATTCTGATAAGTTCTTCCAACAAACTACATTGCACCATTATTCTAATAAGTTGTTCTACAACCACTTGATAAAGCAGATAAGCCAAATTAACATTAATTTAGAGGTATCTTCGCACATTAACCTTGTTCTCTGGTTGACAAATTAGAACGTCACAGCTTCACAATGAGTGAATAGAAAATAAACAATGTTACAGTGCACCATTGCTCAACAAACACATTGCAATTCGATCAACAAAATTAGCCTTAAAATATTTTATAAATAACTTGAAAACGTAACCTTTAATACCAAAAAGAAACAATAAGCATACATCAATAGCAAATTTTCAAAAGAATAAGCAAATTGCATCGAATATAAGAAACATCACAGCACTTAATTGCACAAAAAAATCAATGTTGATAAAATAAATCTCCAAATATCATTCGTTTAGTGCGAAGAAGTGGAGTTATTACCCAAAGCTGAGGTGGATTAGGGTTTGCCGCGCATTGGAAGTTGGAAAACTCTGAAACCAACGATAGTGATGAAAGTCTCGGATCTTCGGGTTTTATGGGCTAGCTTGCAATGGGCTTATGGGCCACTTTCTTCAGAAAACATGTTGGGCTTCTTACAGTTTGGTTATTACTTAGGGGTTGTTCGTGTATAAAAATAATGATGAATATAATGTATTAGTAATGCTCACACTATTTTTTATCCACTATTGGTTCGGACATGTGCAACGGAGAGACATAAATGACTCAGTGCGGAGGTGTGAAAGGTTCGCTATGGACGGGTACAGGAGGGGTATAGGTAGACCGAGTAAGTATTGGGGAGAAGTGATTACACGGGATATGACGCAGGTGCAACTCACTGAGTACATGACCTTAGATAGGGAGTTATGGAGGACACATATTAGGGTAGAAGGATAGTAGGTAGTCCAGCGTAGTCCTACCTACGCGTACAAACTAGTAGTTGTAGTATTATTATTGTACGCTCGCTTAGCCTATCATATTGAGTTATAGTCCCTTGCAGTTTGATTTATGCTGCTATGTATATTTTGTTTGCCTTATTTACTTGCACTAGCTATTGCTTCTTTTTGCTTCTTTCTTTTCCAGAATGCGATATCAAGACTTACGCACTTTGTGTGTCTTACTTTGCTTGGACTTGTACTTTGTCTTGAGCGTCTCTCGGAAACAATCGCTCCACCTACTAAAAGTAAGGTATGTGTACACTCTACCCTCACCAGACACCACATTGTGGGATTTCACTGGGTATATTGTTGTTGTATTTGGTTTGGTGCAATAAAATATTGCATAATTTTTATAAGAATTATTTATTTACAAAAATATCCTTCAGCTTTATACACTATTTTAATTTGTTGCAGCAATTTTACTATTTCTTCAACAACTATTTTGATTGCAACAATTTTATTGCAACATCCGTTCACTCTATAAAATTGAGTTACTGTAATATATTATATTCCCTGATGTTAAGCAACACTCAATTAAAAGAAAAGGGGAAAATAATAATTAAGGGGGGAAAACACTCAATTACTGAACCATGCATATTATTATACAAAAAGAATTAAGATGGCAGTGCAAAACTCCTCTGAACTATGCATATTGGCAGTGAGTATCAATCTAAAATTCTCATGAATAATTTATATGGCAGTGAATCCACCCCAAAGGACGCAAAGTGGTGTTTGCTTAGTTTATCAATTTTAATTATTGGGTAATTAAAGTTATAGCAGTAGAGGATGCTAGGATTTCAATTATACTTTAAAAGGTTTTTGAGGATTTTAGGGACAATTGTGCCTTTAGTCATGTTAATGTAAGTATTAAAACCCTTATGTTAGTAATAGGCATCGGTTATACATATCATAATATAAAATAAGACGTATAACTAATACAAGGAATAGCTAATGCACGAAGCTAATGCATACATTGTTTTTTCTAATACCTTCTACCAAACGACCTCTTAGGGATTAAATACACAGTAGGTCAAGATTTATTGTTTACACAAATATTCAATTACAACTTATTCATGAAAATTTTATAATCAGTTTATCTGTCTGAAATAATATTTGATTCAAATATATACAGATAATTCGAACCGTATAATATTCTCATTCAAATTTACGTGAGTCAAATAAATTATTAAGAGTGGTATATGATCTAATAAGTGCATGTTTCTGGAAATAAACATGAGGAAGTTGAAGCATAATATAATAAGTAAATAGATACGTGCACTTGCACATGATTTTGTTATAGGTTCCTTAGTTTTGCGAATTCTCATCCAAACACTTTAAAAGGTTTAAAATTAATTTTTATTTTTTATAATTAAAAAGTTATTTATTTAGAAAATATTGTGAATGTGATTGATTATTTAATTAATATAGCTATTAAACGTTCTCATTATGAGACCAATTGAAAGAAACTTGTCATTCGCGAGTGGCATTATCAATACATGAGTATGTTCAAAATGTCAACTTAAAATCTCGATGAATAGAAAATGCTTCATATCTTTCTTGCTAAGGAATGAAAAATCTTTTTTGTTCAAGTGAGATAATGAATTTGTAATTAATTGATGTGTATATAACCATCACAAGCATCTCATGCACAATCACCACCGCAAACATCTTAAGCACAACGATCACCATCAACCAACTTTATATCATCTACTACTAAATAATTATCATTTCTAGTTATATTCACGACCGATTATAATTATCAATTACCTTTCACACAACCACCATATCCGCAACTAATTACCTTCATGACAACAACTTGCCACCTCTACCGCTAACTATAACACTACTAATACCATGAATCACTTCCACAGTCATCGGGATACTCATTATCCATCTCCATCACCAGCTGTTATTATATCACTAATTGTTACAATTGTCAATAACCTTTACCACCACCATCAATCATTTTTACAACCGCCCAACATCACCGACTACCATCATCACATCATATACCACCGCTAGAGTATATATTCATTTCATCACTATAAAGATCACATTTATCATTGTACGATCATTACGACCATCCACCTCAATCTACTATAACGACAACTAACTTTTAGAGCATGTTTAATAAAAAGAAAAAAATTATACAATATCGTATAAGTTAAAAATTTGTCTAATATTTTCCTAATATCTTATTCCTTCCGTCCAAAAAGATTGTCCAACATTTTTTATTAATTTATCTAAAAAAGATTGACATATTTTTATATTTAAAAATAATTTAATTTTATGAGATGATTTAAAGTCACACAAATTTAAAACTTACTTTGAACTACACATTTTAAAAGTCTTTCTTTATTTTTTAAACTCCGTACCAAGTTAAACTAAGAAAATATTTTTGGGATGGATAGACTATTTGATTATTATTTATTTTAGAATCTATATTTTTTGCAATTTTTAAATAATGCTCATTGCTCATATTAAAATTTCAAGATCCTTGTACCAAAAAACAAATAAATTTCAAGGTATCGTACTAATCAGATTTAGCTATCTTATCTTAATTAACTTTAATAAAAACAAATCTAAAAGTCTAACTAGCATTTATATTGTGTTGTTGGAACGGATTTAAATCAGCCACGTTTCACAAAATTCCACCGTGTCACTACCCACTACCCTATTTAAACTTTCGCCCATTCTTACCTCTCTTCAAAAGAATAATTCAGCATTTTTTTACAACTCTTCATCCAAACATGGCCTTCTCCTCCACCGTATCTCCCAAACATTGCCGCCTCTCTTCTGCTTCCTCCTCCAACTTTCCTAAATCCAGAATACCCCTCAAACTTAACAAAATTACAGTTTGCCCCTCCTCCTCCTCGAAGCTTCTTCCTTCCATTGCTTGTGTCCTTGCAGAAGAACAATCAATGGCGTCTGCTGAACCGTCGGTTCTCCAGCGGCCCGATTCGTTCGGCCGGTTCGGAAAATTTGGCGGGAAATACGTGCCTGAAACCCTAATGCATGCGCTTGATGAGCTCGAGTCCGCTTTCAAATCGCTCGCCACCGATGAAGCTTTTCAGGTTCTCGTAAATGAACTATTAGTTTTTTTTTTTCTTGTTGTTGATGTTTTGATTTCATTTGATTTAATAGATATTTTTTAGTAGTATTGAAATGTGAATTTTCAGGTTCATTCATGCGGATGGTTTTTATTGTTTGTTTTAATTCGCCAGTTGCATAAGTTTCCAAATTGGTGATTTGATTTTATTTGCTATAATATACAATTTGTTTAGTAGTATTGAAATGTGGATTTTCAGGTTCTCACGGATGTTTTCAAATTGGTGATTTGATTCAATTTGCTTTTGAAAGACAAATTGTTTAGTAGTATTGAAATGAAATGGTTCCGAATTGAGTGGAAATGTGGAATGGATAAGTGTAGTTTAATATTGATTGGTGATATTTGATTTCATTTCTTTGATTATACTATTGTAAATTTTATTATACTTTGACCCTGCATTCTATCAGAGGATATGCTTGATGAATTGAGATATAACTGGCAACAATTTTCAGGAATTAGTGCTGTGTAGTGAGATCTTCTACCTTTTTTCGTAGATAGAATCTCCTTAACTAGATAAAGTTAGGGGGAGAGTGGGTGAAAACCACAAGCAGCCTTTTCCTTGCATTTTTGCAACGAGTCTGCTTTCACCCCCCTTGAACACAGACCTACAAGTCGCGAAAGGAGGAACTTTACCATTGCTCCAAGGCTTGCCTCACTATCAGGAGCGGTAACTGGGGCAATGGGTGCCTTATATTCCTCTTAAACTATTAGTTCATTGGTCATCAATCTTGATTAACGAAGTAAATTGGTAATGTAAAATACGTGTCGTTCTACCTCTTGAATATATGGACCCAAGTAAGGCCGATTACTCAACTAGCAGATGCAATCTTTTTTCTTTAATAGTTTTTGATTGCTCGGTGAGCTCGAAACATAAGTTATTCTGCTGTTGCAAGAAAAGCTTCTCAAGCATACTGTTTATCAAGTTACAAGAGTGAAACCTTTGGTGGACTTTAGCATAGTTCAAGTCTTCTGAAAAAGCAATTTTAGCTATGACCTTTCTTTTTGTTAACAACTCTCTTGTTTTTTTCCCAATCCTATTCGTAGTGAAGACTTTTGATGTCCCATTTAAAGCGTCTAATCTTTTAACTGATTTATTCTGTCTGCAGAAAGAGCTAGATGGAATACTGAAAGATTATGTAGGCAGGGAGAGCCCTCTTTATTTCGCAGAGCGGCTTACTGAGCACTACAAGCGTCCAGATGGCGAAGGGCCACTGATCTACCTGAAAAGGGAAGATCTTAACCACACTGGAGCCCACAAAATCAATAATGCAGTTGCCCAGGCTTTACTTGCCAAGCGCTTGGGCAAGAAACGCATCATTGCTGAGACAGGGGCAGGTCAGCATGGTGTTGCCACCGCTACTGTTTGTGCTCGCTTTGGTTTGGAATGTATTATCTATATGGGTGCTCAAGATATGGAGAGACAAGCACTAAATGTCTTCAGAATGAAGCTTCTTGGAGCTGAGGTTTGTTTCCTACATTATGAGTCGTGATTGTTCTTAGCTTACTTAATAAAGATTATTTTGCAAAGAATTTATTGACTGACTTTGTTGTTCCATGGAATTCACCAGTGTGCCTTCATTAATTTTCCATTTAAGTTGTGTGATAACTTCTCTATGCACACTTGGTTTTCTATTTTTTAGTGTACTCCTTGTATATGGGTATTTTCTTGTCCATTGTATATGCGCACTTAGATGCATTTTCATTATAGATTACATACATACATTTATGTGTGTGTCTCATATTGAATGGCAACCTTTCGTATTTAGTCTGCCCCACAACAATGTTTATTTTTCTCATAAAAGTATTTCTCAAACATATTATACTAGAAAGAAAGCTAAAAGGGATGTTCTTTTTTTCTATTTTCTCAAGGAAAGAAAGAGTCTGACATCTTCTTCCAATGAATATATAATATTCAATTTTACAGCTCTTCTAATTAATAACCGTGTAAGCTGAACTAGGAAATTCATTTTGTATGAGGGAAGTTTTTTGTTGCATCTGGTGCTTATTTGGAGCTTTCTGATGATTGTAACATTCTGATGCTTATTAGAGTTCTGATGTGGTAAATGCAGTCCATAGTTTCAGTGACGAAAAGTTCAAGTCCCTAATACTGTTAGTGGCAGAATTAGTAATTCTGAGTTTGATCTAGAGCTATCACGAGGGTATATCTAAATAGATAAGGAGATGGAGTTATTTTAAAAATCCATGAATGAGTCTAATGGAGGCAAATGGAAGGAAAAGGTTTACCTGGAAATTACGTTCTGTAACACCTGTGGAAGCTACCACAATTTTCGTGATTTGACCGTCTAAAAGACCAAATCCGAAGTGCGTTAATTGTGACTCATCTAAAGGGCATACATTTACATAGTATTAAGAGTTATGAAAAGAAGTATTCTATTAGATGGTTACTTTTGGCTTCATTTTCCTCCTCTTTGCCACACATCAAATTGCTTACTATGGATTCTCTATTTAATAAGGACCAGTTTTATAATTTGATCAAAAGAGTTTGAACCAGTTTCTTTTCGAGTTGCTAGCATTTCTTGACTTCATTTTCCATAATTTGCATGCAGGTTAGAGGAGTCCACTCGGGGACTGCTACACTCAAGGATGCCACTTCAGAGGCTATAAGGGATTGGGTTACAAATGTCGAAACAACTCATTACATACTTGGATCTGTTGCAGGACCACATCCGTACCCCATGATGGTAAGAGAGTTCCACGCGGTGATTGGTAAAGAAACAAGGAAGCAAGCATTGGAAAAATGGGGTGGGAAACCAGACGTGCTTGTTGCATGTGTTGGTGGAGGCTCAAATGCTATGGGACTGTTTCATGAGTTTGTTGATGATAAAGATGTTAGGTTGATTGGGGTAGAGGCTGCCGGTTTTGGTGTAGATAGTGGAAAACATGCTGCAACTCTGACAAAGGGAGAGGTTGGAGTGCTACACGGAGCTATGAGCTATCTGCTGCAAGATGAAGACGGGCAGATCGTTGAGCCCCATTCTATCAGTGCTGGGTAATAACTTCTTTTTCTGGTCATGGAAGTGCATATTTTGTTAGAATGAAAGTTTGAGCAGGACATTCTATAGCAGATCTTTACATCTACTGACCACTTCGTTTTCATTTTTCTTGTCTTCTCCTCTTATGGCTTACTAGATTGGATTATCCTGGAGTTGGGCCAGAGCACAGCTTTTTGAAAGATTTAGGACGAGCAGAGTATTATAGCATTACTGATGAGGAGGCTTTAGAAGGTGATTGTTGACTTCTCTACTAGTTCCTGATTCTAATCTTGGTTTCTGCCTCGGTTCCATTTGAACTCAGCCTTTTTTAGTATTCATCTGAGAATTAAGTCAGAAGAATACAGAATGGCTTGCACTTGGTTTTAGCCTATGTTGTTTGGACCCTCCTAAGTGTTGCAGCACTCATGTTGGATCTTCCTAAAAGTTTCTTCCAAAAACAAAAACTTTTGGAGGATCCGACACACACACGACAATGTTTTTTGAAGAGTCCATCAACATAGGTATTAGCTTTGATCATTGCATCTAATTTTTGTCTCTGCTTCAGTTCCATTTGAACTCACTCTTTTTTAGTGCTTACCTGAGAATTAAGTCAAAAGAATACAAAATGGCTCACTAGGTTTTATCCTATGTTGCTCGGGCCCTCCAAAATGTTGCAGCCCCCGTGTATCCTCCAAATAAGCCTAGCTTTTGGAGGATCCGACACATACCTGAGGGTATTTTTGAAGAGTCCAAACAACATAGGTTTTAGCTTTCATCGTTGATTCTTCCTGTAACATTTTAAGTTTCACTAATGTTCTCTTCGTGTGCCGATGTTCGTTTGCAGCCTTCAAGCGATTATCTCGGTTAGAGGGAATTATTCCTGCACTAGAAACATCTCATGCACTGGCTTACTTGGAGAAGTTGTGTCCAACTTTACCCAATGGAACTAAGGTGGTACTTAACTGCAGTGGCAGAGGAGATAAAGATGTTCAGACAGCTATTAAGTATTTGAAGGTTTAATTTGAATCCCTCCCTTATGGATTCATTGTACTTTAGGAAACTGAGTATTTGAAGGTTTAATTTGAATCTCTTATGGATTCATTGTACTTTAGGAAAATGAGTGAAGTTTGTTGTATTGGTAAAATGCCATTTTGATGAATAAAGATTTTTCTTGTAAGTTTTTGTTGGAACTGTTGGTTCAAAACCCCTGGTGCCATTTGTTTTTATCACATTAGAAAAACTCAATAGCCGGGAATTTCCGCCGCAGGTGGAGTTTTATAATATCTGCTTATTGGTTTTCTGACTCATTTGTAAAATTCTGTTTTGCTGTACACAAATTGAAGAAACTCTTTTTGGTACTACAGTTGTGCAAATTGAGGAGTCGAAAATTTCACCCTGAAACTGTGTGAGAATCAGCAAGGATCATGTTGCAAGGTAATACGGTGGGTGAAAAGAAACTCGCCCGGTGAAATAGAACATGAAAATGTAAGCTTCCAAGTTGGAATGTTAGGGGTCGTTTCTTAGAGTGTATAAGAATAATGTTGAATAGAGTGTATTACTAATGCTGAAATAGTTATGTAGGGATTATTTTTTATTCACCGTTTGGTTTGGTGTATTAGATACAACATGTATTGTATAATTTTTAAAAATAATTAGTTATTTACAAAAATACCCTTCATACTATATTATGTGAGGGATTTCATGGACAATTGTGTATTTAACCATGCTAATGCATGCATTAAAATTTATTGCATTGCTAATACCATGATTTATTAGGTATTAATTATGCATAACATAATACCAAATAAGGTATATTATAGGATGAAAATATGTATCAAACAAGGCATTATTAATATACAAAGCTAATGCATGCATTATTTTCTTTAATACACTCTACCAAACGTACGTACCTTAAAGTAACAAAATCGAACGGGTTCAATCAAGAATGTGTAAGCTCCCAAGCTGGAATGCTAAAGTACCAAAATATAGAATTGGTTCAACGAAAGCCAACCATTTTTTACTTGAAACGCTAAAGTACCAAAATAGTATGGGTTCAATGGAAACCAACATTTTTTACTCAAAATACAAATGTATAGTTAACAATAACTAAAATTTCTATACATACAAAATTCTTAACTCTGCAATTTTAAAAGTATAATAAATTTAACCTTAAAAAATCGAATCTATCAAATTTATATTCCGAACCCTTTAATCAATTTAATACAATACTAATTTTACAAGAAATTACTTTTAACAAAAATGTTTTCATCATGTCATTTTTACTTCCATAAATTTTCATTTTTCTGAACACACACACACACACGCTTGTACACATTGTTCAATAGATACATATGATATATCTAGCCAGCATTAACTAATTTGAAATGGAGGTGTAGCAGTTTGATTATTGGTTGTGTTTGTCATTTTCAGGTCAAAAGTCTTATGTAGAAGTGAGAAATTAGAAGATTGTTGATATAGATGATTTAGGTAGCAAATATTAGCTCCTTTGGAATTGAGGTGTAGCAGTTGAATTGTTGATTGTGTTTGTCATTTTCAGGTAAAAAGTGTTTGTGATTTATGTAGAAGTGAGAAATTGGAAGATTGTTGATATAGCCAATATATACTCATTTGGAATTAAGTTTGTGATTTATGTACAAGTTAAAGATAAGAAGTTTGTTGATATAGATGATATTGTAAATCCGATAATAACTTACTTCGAGTTGAGTTGTAGCAGTTGATTGTTGATTGTGTTGTCATTTTCAGGTTAAAAGTCTTTGTGATTTATGTAGAAGCGAATAACAGAAGATTGATTTATATAGCCAATATTAACTCAGTTGGAATTTGAGGTGTATAGCAGTTTGATTGTTGATTGTGTTGTTCATTTTCAGGTCAAAAGTAGAAGCGAGAAATCAGAAGATTTGATTGCTACGGTTTATCCTCATCTGAATAGGATATTTCAGCGATGTGTTTCTTCAATTACGCAGTCTCAAACCTCCAATGGCCTTCTTCTATTGGTACTCTTTCCCCGTGCCTTCACGTTTATTCTGTGTGTTATTTGAACTGAACTTCTAGCTGCATTTTGCATATTAATAAGTTCAACTTGTTAGAACTTAGAATTCTGTGAATATATCGATTATCATATACTTGTTTCGGTAGGAAAAATGTATAATTTCTCCTCTTTTTACTGGTTGTTTAAATCAAATAATTTAGTTTACCAGATTGAGAAAGTTAACTATGCATAATTTGGTGGAGCGTATAATAGCAAGACAATGAGAGAGATCTAAAAAGGACTAGTGCTACTATTATCTAATGGGGATAACTGTGTTACGAGCAACCTTGGGGGTAAAAAAGCCGTCTTTTCGTAAATTAGGGGAGCTTACAATAGAAAGACAATGAGAGAGATTAAAAAGGACTAGTGCTGCGGGATAACTGTGTCATGAGCAACCTTGCCTTGGAGGTAAAAAAACAGTCTTTTTCAGGCAGTTCTGAAAAGTTCTGGAATCTGAGTCTTGGCTGGTGGAATTCTTTCAGTTATATTTTCACTTGTTGGGCACTATACTTTATCTGTGGTGAAGGAGACCTTTGGTTGGACATAAAGGGTGCATTAATATGTGAAAGAGAATTTATGAACTGTCTATAGAAAAAAGGGCAACCCGGTGCCTGCAGTGAACTTTTTATTTTATTTTATGTTGAAGTGCTTCTTCTATAGAATTTACGGACTTTTTTTAAGTCATGCTTGAGCCGGTAGGGAGAATATAATTCCTTTTCTTTGTTAAAAGTTTGATGATATTCATTTGATTCGAACCTTTCATAAATGTGGTAATATGTTATAAGTATGCAATTAGAAGTTCCTATTTTGATGTAGTAGATTGATATATTTTTATTTTACCAGACATAAAGTAATTAAATCACTCTACTTCGTGGATTTGTTAAGCAATTCCTAATGCTTACTGCAGTGAGTTTGCAGACCCTATTGTTGCAGAAGCAACCCTTGACTTTCTGAATGCAAACAAGAAAAAGTCTTCATGTTCGTTCCCTACTTTGCTTCCCCAGGTACATATTCAAGTTAAGTTGCTGATAATTAATTCTAATTTATGGGAGTATAATGCTCAAGACATCAATTGTAACAAAGAGTAGAAACTGCATCTTTTAAAGAGTGTGAATTTGATACCTTCATATTGTACTGTAATTTCTTTTGTCTTGACAAAGTGCAGGTGAAGTAAATCGTCTCTCCACCCTCCTTTATTTCTGTAGTTAGTACCGATAAAAAAGAATATGTAATTCGTTATAGATGCAACACTTCTACACATTTGTAGCTTTAACACATTTCTTTACCCTGATTGTATGAGTCATATTGCTGTAACCTGATGATGGATTGAGTCTGCTAACACTATTGAATAATCTAACAAATATGATATATGATGCTCATCTAAAGAATAAAAGATATATGCTACTATAATTTTGCTAAACATGCAAATTCGTAAGAGTCCTGCATATCATGCTGGTCTTTACTGTACACCTTTATCTGTTTAATATGCACATCTTAGCCTTCTGTTTCATCTTAAGTTAACCTAGTTTTGATTCTTCTCTTAGAAGGGCTTTAAATTGCACCAATGTAGTGAAGCTGGTTCTGCTTTCCTTATGTAATCTCAAGGCAGTGTGACAGTTACAATTCCTCAGACATAGTACGAGAAAATAAAACCTCGTGTTTTTTGTCATTTTCTCAACATACTGCTATAGTTGAAACGATTTTGGATTTAGATCTCTATAATCATTTGAATGAATTATGACCTAAGTAGAGCGCCATGGATACAAAGATACATATAGCTGGCTCCAACTAATTTGGGATTAAGATGTAACTGATTGAACTCTATTATCATTTGAAATCAAGCATAATATGCACCTTTTAAGCATCTACTCAGATTCCTGTAAGAATGGAATATACTGGTCATTTTGTCTATATATTTGTTTGGGTGTTTGTATGCACTTAGAAGGATGCAAATGCTGTCATCTGATCTCTCATGACATTGCAATTTTCCCCATTATTGCTCAAGCTATTTGCATGGAATGGGGAAAAGTAAGTCTGATTGTCATCTCATTTACTATATAAAAGATGTGGAATTCTTTAGAGTTGTGCCAATGAATGGATAGATTTATGTTACTTATTTGTTTCTTTAATTTCATTGCTCTTGTATCTTATAATGGAGAATCAAACCTTGGCTTTGAAATGGAGAGAATAATTTGGTCCAATATCCTTATTTTTTCAGCTTCTTTTTGTCTTTTTTTTTTTTTTTTAAAATTGTGCTGCAATAGATTTCCTTTATTGCACTATATGAAACTAAGATTTGTTATTTAAATGATATAGAACAGATTGGTTGCTGCTCTCTTGTTTGGCAGCTGCATAAAGTAGAACCTGTTGCTTGTTCTTGCACATGCATGTATAAGGCACTTTATTTATAACTGTGATGGCAATGCCCATGAAGGGACTGAAAAGTTCCCTTTCACTTCCTAAATTTTCGCCCCAAGGGCTCAGTTCAAGTGTCAAAGGTTGAGGGACTTGTGACTTAAGGTCACAGGTTCTAACTTTGCGCCATGCACGAATTAAGTCTGGTATTTAAGGAGAAGGTAGAGGGGCGGGCTCATTATCCCCGAGTTTCGAAGGCTGCGGTTGGTCCTAAGAGTTGGCCCCAGCCGGATTTCTCGGTTATAAAAAACTGTTGTAGTATTATCCTTCAAGAGTTGGTGTTGCAGCTACAAGACCAAAGACTTCTTAGCTTCTTGAGTTTCTTAAATTTGGAACACTGCATCACTTGCCTCTTGGCCTATTTTGGAGGAGGATCAGATACTAACACGATCAAGAACACTATCTTTGTTTTGGATGCAGAAACGAAGACAGAAAAACTCAGAAAAGAAGGGGGACGTGGCAAGAATAACATATGGGCTAATTCATGAATTTAATCCATCAAAGAACATTAATTACTGTCAGCTCAACATATGAAGGAGAACTCCATCAACTCATAGGTTCTAACATCACAAACAAACAAAGTATAGGAAGTGTCTAATGCTATGGAAACATTATAAGACGACTAGATGTCTAAATCTAATGCAGAAGTCTTCTCCTCTTCTTTTCTGATATGCAACTTGGTCCTATAAAGGTAATTGAAATAATTGTAAACCCTAAGAAGTATCAAATTTTCTTTTTTCATAGATCCAACTTGTCTCCTAAAGAAAGAAAAAATAGTTCAGAATAGTGCTCGGATTCTTCAAAAATGTCGACAGGTGCACGTAGGATCCTCACAAAAGTAGTGTATTTTGGAGGATCTGACACGGGTGCGGCAATATTTTTGGAGGGTCAGAGCAACATAGCTTATGCTGGGATAAATAATATGGTAGTTAATCAACTGTCAAAGAGGCAGGCTGGAAGTGAGAGGATAATGTATAGCGCCTTTTCTCATCCAGTTTCTCCTCAATTATTTCATTTTGTTGTTTAGTACAGTGGCTAACAGAATTTGCTGTATGGAGTACTTAATCTTGTACAGTATGATATATTTTATTCTCCTAATGTTTAGAAACTGCACTTAACAAATACTTTTGATCATCAATGCAGATTGGAAAAAGCATTTCATAGAATATGTCCGAGTTTGATTTCCCAGGGGTCATTTCTTCCACAACTTCCATCAAGTGTAGACTTGCCTAGTGAGTGTTGCTTTATGACTTTCTTGCTCATCCTCACTTCAAAGGAGAAAAAAGTAAAACAATAAGATCAGGGTTGTACATGACATTTATGAACCGAACAACAATCACCATTGTACACTTCTACTTACCTTAATAATTGGCCCCACTCCCTCCCCAGGAAGCATCAACCTTGGCTCATTGGCAATGGCTTCCGAGGTTACTCTTTGAATTTTTCCAAAAAAAACTTATGCTTGATCTTGCAAAATGATGTTTGACCAAAAAACAGGAAGACGTTGGTACTTTATGCTGTTGCTCTATCAAGTTTCCACAAAGATCCATTGCTGGTGCATTCTAGCTGGTCCTCTTTTTATGCGAGTATAATGCATTTTCATCATCTTTCCAGTTTTGGGTGTGGCACTGGAAAGGGTGGAGAAGAGTTCAGGATCACTGGTTGGCAGTAGAATAGCTTCAATACAGAAGAGTACAGCTCCAGAGGTTATTATTTACCTTTTTGAATTATAGATTACTGAATTTTCCTTATTTTGGATATTATTGAGGAGATTCCTCTTGGTAACAGATGTTGCTAGCACTCATGGATGAAGCATACGCTGGATCAACCATAGGAGATTGAGGGGCGGACTCTGAATCTGAGGATAGCTCTACAATTGCAGTAGCTGATCCATTCTTTCTTGAGCTTCTCAAGGATGAGAATGATGGTCTAGCTATATGATCTTTTCTATGTCGTAAACTCTAGAATGCTGCAGGTCTAGTATTTATTTAGCTAGAAAAGTGCAAATAACTATGTCTCACTTCTAAAATGTCAACCCATGCTCCTTTTGATGCTCTCTTTGATGATATTATCAACTAGATCATCCTATAGTTAGTTCTCTTACCAAGTTTTTCTGATTTGAATCTTTCATGGTTCTCTTGATCGTTAGGAACGGCATTGGGCTTCTCCTGCAGTGAATGCGGCTCTACAAGCAGCAGTTACCACGCCTATGTCTGATAGGCTGAAACAAGCACTGAGAATGACACCTCGACTGCTTGATATATATACTGCTATAGCGATCCGTGAAGTTGATGACTGTAAGTTCATCCATTTTATGCGGGGGAGCTTTTTCTCTTCATAAACGAGGACACATCTTTGTGAAGTATTTGATTCATTACGTTTCTGTTGCAGCTCTTCTTTGTGCTCTGGTTCCCCTATATTCCAATCTATTTCCAGAAAAGTTATTCTTGTATGAGGTATCTAAGTTCATGTAGATAAATTGAAGATTGGCTTCTCAAATGCATTTTGACATTGATGAGGCAATATTCTATTGGAGAAATCCGCTATGCTAGCTCTATAAATTAGCATTATTATTTTTGTTTAATGCTATATAGTTTTAAAGGTACTTGGATTTTAGTGTTCCTTTCTGTAGAAGGACTAGGAGCGAAAGCCACTCGACTATAAGGAGAGGAGGCAGAGGTACTAGTGGCTCCTTTCAGTGGAGCAGATTGCCTTCTCATGATTTTTAAAATTGAAGTTTGCTTTCCCTTAAGTCTAAGAATTATTCCAAGACATTGAAGTTTATAGTCAAAACTGAATGATATCCATGCAACAAACCATGGTGTCTAGTTATGGAAATATAATCCGACCTGTTTGTAGAGTTTTAGAAAGATGAGAATTTCACTGATACGACCAAAAAAAAACAAGAGGAAAGAAAGACAGGAAAAGAGGAGCATTTTTGAAGGGGATAGTTACGTTTCATCTCTTATAGAAGGGTCTTTCTCCTAATGCTTGGGCCCAAAGTGGATGCCACTTTTGCACAGTATCATATTAGTGGCTTTTACTGTTTGAGTGTACTTGATTTTTAGTTAGTGATATATTCCTACACATATTTTTAGGCTCAAAAGAGGATCTTAGAGCTCATGCTTGCTGCCTTTAGTCAAGCTCCCAGTTTCATTGCACTTCTGAAGGTATTGTCTTAATTACACCTAGTGAATCCTCATCTATAAATTATAATCTTTCATGGTAACTCAAAATTGAGACTGGTTAGAATGGTAACAAAGTGTATTCCTGCATGAGCAGAGCATCTCCTGTGTCTTTAATTTTGCCCATATCTCATCTCATAACTTCTATATTTAATTTCTTCTCGATTAATCATAAAACCCGCGATCCCCTCGCTTTCATTTTTACTTTCCGTTTTTCCTCGATTTCATGTACTTATAGCCAACCTTATGTTTGTGCAGAAGCCTATAGTCGACAGACTTGGTGAAGCTTATGATAGTCCGACAAAGGTGAATGGCCCTTCTTTCCCAAGTCACAGTAAGGCGTATATTCTCTATCCCATTTAACCCGAAGAATTGACTAAAGGCAAATTTTTCTCCAGACTGAATTGGCATTACAATTATGCTGGGCAATTGGGGAGTGTGGAGGTGGTGGTGAAGCCCACAAAGATGCTGCTCGTGAACTCTTAGAGAGCTTGGAATTACTTCTGTATGAAAACCTTTCATCAAGGAAGACTGATTGACTGCTTTGCAAAACATCAGTGATTCATTTTGAGATGCCACTATATACTATCGTGTTTTCCTTTTGCTGATAAGCCGTCTGGGTCTGCGTGAATCAGCTCTTGGGTCTGATGCTACAAAATTCAGAAAATCGTCACAATCAAGGCTGTTATGTTTTATTGTGACTGCCATTGCAAAGCTTGCCACATATCACCCTGACCTGTTTCCCCGTGCCCGTGTATCCTTGACAAAGGTTAGTGTAAGCTATTTCCTTCAAAAGAAAAATAGGCTTTCATGGCAGCGGTTTGATCATGATGGTAAAATGTCTCCGAGATTTTGGGTTTATTAAGCTTAATTTGGTCAATCTGGTTGACAGGTTGCACGTTCTCGGATCTCAGATGCAAGGGTCTCGAAGCGTGCACATGATTATTTGGGTCTGATGAATGAACCTACTATATGTTTGTCTGTCTTTGGCCCATGTGAATCACCAAGTAAAGGGATGCAGAAACCTGTCACTGTGAATTGGAGTGAAGGAGGAACTAAAATGGTTTCTCACCTTCCATTTTACCTTTTAGGTGAACAAGAAGGTAATTTTGTTTTCATTTTGTTTTGGATGACCAAGAAATCTGTATGGAGCCAACTTTTTGGGCCAACCGTAGCCTTCGAAACTCGGGGATGATGGGACCACCCCTTTACCCTTCTCCACTTAACTAATGGACTTCTCCACTTAACTACTGGACTTAGTTCGCTTGACGTAGTGCTCAGACTTGTGACCTAAGATACAAGTTCCTCAATCTTTGCCAATTAAGCTAACTTAACGTTATCTAAATTTGATTTGATTTCTCAATGAAGAGAACTTGAATCATTATTAATGAGGTATAAAACATGATACGCAGGTCCGCCCCCTGATTTCTCATTTAGGGATGTTCTTCCGGGAAGATAGTTTATTGTCAGGAATTGCTTGTGATTCATCACACCTATTCTGGGTTGAGTACAGAAAAAAGAGAACACTATGTCTGAGCGAAGAAGATTTGTTAATCTGGAAGTGCCGCTCAAAGAAATGGAGTTTCTCTCATTGTTATGAGAGATTTCAAGTAATTTAATTTAGTCTTCACGACGTACCAAAATAAAAAGATGTAAAGTAGTCCATTTGTATCCACACTATTGAGGGATGGTTTTGCTTTATGCTGGAGCATTAGACTAGGAAACTGTACATAAACTCTATCTTTGCATGTATAGTTTTGGTTTTTGAATTCCTTAATTACAGGTTGGCTTTACTTAATTACAGGTAGACTGTCAGATAGCTGCCTTAACATCAAAACAACAAAAAATTCTTTTCTGGGTGCAGTAGGATTTTCACTCCTACTCATTTGAAGATGTTTGGTTGTTGACGAAGTTTAAGAAAGAACGATTTGAACTTGTGGTCTAAAACATATCATAAACATTTATGTGGCTGTAAAATGAAAGTTCAATTTTTTTTTTTTAAATATAGAAAGTTGTGTCGTGTAAGACATTTATGTATGAAGTTGGATTAGTGGTCGTGAAGTTCGAACTTCATACATTTAGATTTGAAGTTAGGCTTGATGATCCCCAACTTGAAATGCCAAGTATAACTTTAAATCTGAATGTCTGAGGTTGACATTAGCCCTGTTGTACTGTAAACAACACTTAAATCTACTATTCCCTCTTTTTCTTTCATTTATTTATTTAGTATTTCCTCATCTACTATTCTTCTTTTTTTTCCAAGTTAAGTTTGTTTTTCCCTCTAGTTATTCTTTTTCTTCAAATTTTCCAAGTTTGTCATTCCCTTCTGACAAGGATTTAGCTAATGTACTTTTACCTGTTGTGACTACTTATATACATGCATAAGCTTATCGAAAAGATTTTGTACTTTATCATAATTCCATTATTTTTCCTTAATTCGTTCGGTATTTTTCGCACTCTTTTCCGCTCTTAATTTTTGTCCTATCATTTAACATGAAATAATATATAACAAGTCACAACCAAGCTGGGAACATGGCTCTCTACTAGTAAAATTCACATTATACAAGCTTTGGAAGAGTATCTTACGTTTGTATACATCAACCCTCAAGGCACATTTACTACTTGGAAAAAAAAATTACATGTACATGATGGTAGTTCCAATATGGAACCAGAAAGAATGGCAATTTACATATTTCTCTTACTAGATCAATAGCACATTATACAAAAAGCCACTGTCTGGCCGAAAAATCCGAATCTCAAACTTGTCAGAGCCTTCTTGGCCTGCAGCAAAATGGTCAAGTTCACTCAGCAAGCAGGGATAGATCAGAGGCGAATCCAGAACTTAGAGTCAGTGAGATCGGAATCAATTTGATCTTATTATATGTATACGTTTTGTATTTTTTTTTACATATGTATACATAGCTCGAGCTGAAACCAATATGTTCAGTTGAACCCATAAAACTCGTCCTAGATCTGAAAAGATAGCCACACGGCCAAAGGAGGAGGGTAACAAAGGTTACTTACATGAGTTCCATAATTTATGAATCACCTAGCATCTCTTTTGGTTCAACTACCTGTTGGTGTTCGCCGCCTGTTTTAACAAGCGTCAGTATTTGTAATGGTAATAGCTTCTTGCAGAATAGTGTTACATAAAAAAAGGGCAGCCTGGTGCACTAAGCTCCCGCTATGCGCGGGGTCCAGGGCGGGCCGGACCACAAGGGGTCTATTATACGCAGTCTTACCCTGCATTTCTGCAAGAGGTTATTTCCACGGCCCGATTTGCTAAAATATTGTATGAGGCTAATACTAATTTTTTTGTCGGATTGACATTTGCATGTAGCCATCAACAGGAATAAGATATTACCTTTTTAAGATACTTCTTGTGAAGTTTCATGGCACCAGTGCAAGCCTTTTTAGCGTCCAGGTTTCCGTTAACGTCATTCAGTATCTGTAAATAATAAACGGATGATTAATGTATGAATCTATAAGGGGCAAGCAATGAACCTTCCAAGAAATGAGTAATAAATACAAGTATGTATTACTCCGTGTGGATAACTAATTTGAAATCTGTTGTTTCTAATTAAGATGACTATGGTTAAAAAGTTTTGCATTCTTATTGTTTCACTAGGATCAATTGAAATTCCCGCTATACTAGTCCTACAAGCAAAAATGCAGGTCTTTTACGCATATAAGAACACATTAGAAAAAGGTGTTTAACTAACACGGACTAATGGTGTAAGGCAATTTCACTATATCAAGTCACCTTTATCTGTTGTAGCAGGCAACCCGCCTTATTCTCAAAATTATGAATTCCACGATTTATGGAGGGTTACCTGTAAGCCTGTATCTATCCTTTCGGTGACTTAACACTGAAAATTTTCTTCAAATAGTCTGTGTATATAAGTTTTCAAAATTGCACTTAATATTTATGTAGTTGAAAACCTTAACAACGTCGTCCAGTCCTCTTGCTTCTGTCAGCAATTTATCACTCTTGTCTTTCAGGACGCTGGCTACTAGGAATACGGAAATAGGGAGGGGGGCTTCTACAGCTTTGCCAGCATTTTTCATGTTTTCTCGCTCATATTTCCCACACTGGCGAGACTTTGCTTTTGTTTTTGATTCTTCAGATTTTTCCGCAACTAATTCGGGGTCTTCATACGTAAGAAACAAGTCTGGATCATATTCCAGGGCCCACATCATCTGTTCGAAAAAGGTCAAGACAAAGCAAAGAAAATTTAGGAACAATAAGAACATGATTAGTAGCCTGTTTGGCCAAGCTTTTGAGAAGCTAAAAGTGTGTGTTTGGTCAAGCTTCTAGGAAAAACTTAAGTGCTTTTGAGTAGTAGCAGAAGTTGTTTTCAGAAGCGAAAAAAATATTTTTTCCCAGAAGCACTTTTGGAACATTGAATGATCTAATATTGGCAAAAGAGCTTCTCAAATTGATTAACCAAACACAAACTACTACTTTTCAAAAGTATTTTTTCGAAAAGCATTTCTGACAAAAAACGTTTTTCAAAACAAGCAGATTTTGGAAGCTTGGTCAAACATGCTATTATTAGTACTTAGCATGAAGCCAAATGGAAAAGCTTTCTGAATAACAGGTCCGAACCAGGAAGAGGTTTTTCAGTAAAGAAATGTTACCTCCCAAAGATATAATGAATCACAAAAAGAAAACTCTCGACGGAACAAAACCATGAGCATCCGGACAGCAAACAGGTAATCACCTCCACCTAATTTATCTGCAGGCCAAGATCAGAGGAAACTACTATGTTACTTTTTTCATAAGGAGATATGAGGAAGTACTTAAAACAAGAAAGGAAATAGAGTTGATACTGAGAATGTATATAACCCTATTCTAGCCTGGTCCGTGTTAGAATTTGAGTCTCAAATCCGACCTAATCAGAAAACAGTAAATAAGCGAAGAACGAATGACACACAGATTTATAGTGGTTCACTCTCAATGCGAGAGCTATGTCCACTTTGCCGCTGCAGATTTCACTATAATCAAAATAGAGAGTTTGTGTTTACAATTCTCTCTTGCTCACCACAAAGAAAAACGGCGCCCCAGAATATATAACGAAAACTAGGGCGAACATAATAAAAGGTCGATCAGCGTTCCACACTCTGCGTAGGGTCTTCATAGTGTCGGCGATGAATTAAGCTCCACAACTCAACAATCCGGTATGGAATGAACTTATAATCATGGAATCAACATAAAGGAAGTTAAATTGTTTGCTTAGTTACCTAAGTGTTGGTGAAGTTTGGGATCAATAACTTGAGTTACTGAAGCTAGATTATTGAGCTGCGATTCTACTCCAACAGAATTCTCGGTGTACCTGAAATTTCCTCTCTTTAAAAGACACAATAGTTAGTATCAGTCACAATAATTGCAAAAGTATGTTGCATACAGTCAAAACATAATACTTGGAAATAACATAATTGATGTAAAGAGTGCTGTTCAAGTACCAGTCTTCTCATTAAATGTTCGAAGCACCAAAATGCATCTGCTTCATCGTCGAGAAGAATAATCATTGGAGAACAAAGATCGCTCATCCCTGTTCAGCAATGCCAATATCTTTATAGTTTTAGAACAAACAAGATGAAAGAAGTAATAGATAATTCATTGAGTCTCAGTGATTTTAGAATCAAAGAGAAACCAAGATAGTGAAAAAAATAAATTTCAAGAAGATATTGTAGTAACTCACCTTGACAATAATTAACATCTTTGTCAAACCAAGCATACACAGAAAGGATATCCCAAAGCTTTGATAGATTCTCTTGTTTCTCATAAAAGACAAGTGACCTGTCAGTGCGGGCCACGTCCAGTCCTACCATAAGTACAAATCCAAGAATGAAAGGTTATAAAACATGAACAAAGAAATCATCAGTGTGAAGAGAAAGGAAACCGACAAGTGTTCTCATATTGATAAGATAATCTGTATGAATCTCTCAAATCCATACTAGATTTGCCTAACTGAAAAATGTGTGGAGATGAACACTTTTGCAGATTGACAAGGAAGATAGATCAATAGCCTGTTTGGCCAAGCTTCTCCACGGTCAAAAGGGCTTTTTCCCCCCTCAAAGTTGAGGTGTTTGGCCAAGTTTTAGGAGGAAAAAAGTGCTTTTGAGTAGAAGTAGACGCTGTTTTTGAGAAGCTAACCTCGAAAGTACGTTTTTGAAAAGCACCTCTGAGAAAATACATTTAGAAGACTTTTTAAAAGCTTAGCCAAACACTAGTTGTTGCTCAAAAGTGCTTTTCAAATTGATTAGCCAAACACAAACTGTTTCCCACCAAAAACACTTTTCAAAATAAGCCGATTTCAGAAGCTTGGCCAAACAGGCTACAAGTAAAGTAAAATTTACATTGATAACCAACCTATCTGGTGTAACGAGAGTTTCCACTCAATCACTCTTTTGTCATGCTCCTTTACCATTTCATAACCATCGGAAGCACCTGTTATTGCATGGTAAATAGATGATTAAATCTCAACAGCGTAAAGGATCCAACAAGCCTACAAAAATATAGAAGAAAAACAGAGAGAGAGACACACACAAGTTGAGAACTCTACATCTTCAGGATTACCATTTTGTTGACCAGCTGAAGTCGCTTCTTTTGCTTCTTTTGCTGCTTTTGCCTCTTTTGCCTCTTGAAGTACTAAAGGATCTAGAATAGGATCACCGTCTTCTGTTATTACAGGTGCAGTAATAAATCTACCACTTCCAATCACCGGAAACATTGTGCGACATTCTTCTTTTAGTATAGCATATTGTGTCCTGAATGTACACGAGAAATGCATGTCCAGATTATCATTTAGAACATGGATCAGTTTCATTTTGACAGCGCAATGTCAATTTCTCATCAGATTTGCATATGAAGATAATTTGAGGGTAGTAAAGCATGCTGAGATCTATCGGACTTGCATCTTCTAAAACCGATGAGCTTCAGAATCCCACGCAAGATAGAGTTAAATGTCTCCCCGAAATGCAACAAGGGAAATACTTTACATCCACTAGCAATTTATACTTTGTTGAAAAAGAAAGTAACCTACCTCCGTTGTTGTCGTATATCCTCTCGTTCCGCATATGTGCTCTTTGGATCATAGCAACCAAGTAAGAATTCCCAAACTTCACCTCTAATTGATGGATGAATTCCCTAAAAAGTCACAGATACTGATGGTTTATAAAAAGAGCAATAGACAAAAGGCAAGATGACAAAAAATTTGACTAGAGATATTTCCGAATCATATGCCACATAAACCTTTAGAAACTTTAAGTCATGAAGTCAAGCTTACCCCTCGATGAATTCGGCCGAGTGTTTTGCCTATATCAAGATAACCTTCTGGGGAAAATGCAGCACGCCATTTTCTTACACTTAGTGTTTTCCCATTCTGAATAAGTAGATTGTTAGATAGTAAACACGAGTAGAACATAAGCAGTAAGGCAGTTAACTTATAGCCAGAAAAATATCATCACAATTTCTGACCAATCTTATAAGATTAATACTCTATCAGATCCTGAGTTGTAGCGGAAAACAGACAATATCACGTGTAAATCTAGACATAAAAAGAAGAAAAAACAAGGAAAGAAATGTTATACTATTTCCTTACTAGTTCGTTCCACAAAGAATAACACGTTTCCGTATTTGGAAACAACTTCACTTTAAAATTCTCATTTTATCTAATCAGAAGCTTTTAGAGAAATGTTATGACAAGTTTCAAAAGTAAAATAGGCACACGAATGTTATGTCAAAGACTACAAATTTCAAAGTTATCTTTCTTCCTTAGGCCCCGTTTGTCCATAGATTTGGTTTTAAAACATTGAAATAATATTTGGAGATTATTCAATTAAGTGTTTGTTCATCAAATTAACCATTATTTCAACTTCAAACTTGAAATATGAAATTTGGAGTTTGAAACAGGTTTTTATATAAAAAATTATAAAATATTCACTCGCAAATCAAACACAACAACTTCCGAATAACGTTTTTCAGCTTAATTTCAAATACTACTTTTTATTCAGATATCAACAATTCACGTCCAAACGCCTACTTAAACTCTGTCTCGAATCAAAAACTGTATCACATAAATTAGACAACTATAACAACATTGGGCCCAATGTAATCCCACAAGTGGGGTTTGGGAGGGTAGAGTGTACGCAGACCTTATCCCTGCCTTAGAGGGTAGGGAGGTTGTTTCCGAAAGACCCTCACCTCAAAAATATATTGTTTTGAGTCGGGTTCGAACTCAGCTCCTCCATGGCTTAGCCTAAAGTCTACCGCCTTTTAACCAAAGCACCAGGATCTAAATGTTAAGAGTCCACATCGGAAATGGAATGAGAACATGGATTTCTTATATTGACTTGGACAATCCTCATCCTACAAGCTAGCTTTTGGGGTTGAATTAGGCCCAAGATCCATTCTTTACATGGTATCAGTCAGGCCCATTCCAATTCTATGTTCACCGATGTTGGGTTCCCAAATTATGAAATCCACGCTCCAATTAACGAGGTCTGGGTGTGCGGGGGAGTCTTAAGAGTACCACATCGGAAATAAAATGGGAACATGGACTCCTCATATGGACTTGGACAATCCTCATCCTACAAGCTAGCTTTTGGGGTTGAGTTAGGTTCAAGATCCATTCTTTACACTAAATATGCGGTGAACGTGGATCGAATACATGACCTTCAAATCTTCAGTCTGACGCTCTCCCAACTAAGCTATCCACGCTATTAGAGCGGAGAGATAATAAAGGGCAGCCCGGTGCACTAAGCTCCCGCTAAGCGTGGAGTCCGGGAAGGACCAGACCACAAGGGTCTAATAATAATAACAATAATAATAATGGTGTCAATAAAAATACCAACCTTGATTCTAAATTTGGACTTGGGAACATCCTTACATTCAGGTCGAACCTGATAGAATGAATCAGCTGGAGCACCAGGATCCCTCCACATTTTTGAAATATCTAAAGTTGCCATCTTGATATATAAATTCTACTCAAATCAAATCCAAAATTCAATCTCAAAAGACCAGCACCCACTAGCTGCAGCTCCTCAAAATTTCAACAAGAAATAAATGTGACCCGGATAACCCTTTGCTCTGCTGGTGGCTTCAAAACAACAAAAACCATAAAAAAAATCAATCCAAAATTCAACCTCAACAACAACAACATACCCAGTGTAGTCGATGCAGAAATGAAAAATAAGACAACAAAATATCAAGATACAAAACAAATGAAGCAACATATTGTAATACACACAGAAAGAGTAATGATCTACGCGATACCTAAATAATACTACTAAGAAAAGGAGAAGAAGAGATGAAGAGGCTAGCCCCCTACCTCCCCACACAGTGCGACAAAACTTAACTACCCACTAACCTTCTACCTTAATTCTCGACCTCCAAATCTTCCTATATAAGGTCATGTCATCAGTCAGCTGAAGTTGTATCATTTTCTGTCTAATCACCTCCCCCAGTTCTTCTTCGGCCTACATCTACCTCTTCTAACTCCTCCTACTGCCAATCTGTCACACCTCCTAACTGGCGCATCCTCACACCTCCTCTTTTAACAAAAATATAAATGTGACCAGACAATCTTTTGCTCTGCTGGTGGCTTCAAAACAACAAAAACCATAAAAACAAACAATTTTTTTCTATGCCATATCCGGTCTAATCACCTCTCCCCAGTTCTCTTCGGCCTACATGTACCTCTCTTAACTCCTGCTACCGTCAATCTCTCATACCTCCTAATTGGCGCATCCTCACACCTTTTTTAACAAAAAAATAAATATGACCCAGACAATCTTTTGCTCCGCTGGTTTCTTCAAAACAACAAAACCATAAAAAATAATTTTTTTATATATGAAGAATTAAAAATCAAGAAAAATCACGCACCCATATACTATGTGTATAAATACCCAATTTAGCTCATATTTATGTATAAACATCTTTTATACACTTTATACAAGGTGGAATACATTATGTATAACGCTCTTACCCTCCCGGTATAATATTGTATAATGGGCTACGTGTCGTAAATATTTTCAAAAGCTGTATATTTTTTAAAATTTCCAGTAAATCAATCCAAAATTCAATCTAAAAAAAAACAGTTGCAGCTCCTTACCAAGATCAAACTTGTAACAAGACCCAGATAATCTTTTGCTCAGTTGGTGTCTCCAAAACAACAAAAACCACAAAAAAAAAACAAAATTTAAGAGGAAACAAATTTGTTTTTGATGTTCTTGCTGGTGGTGGAGTTGTGCGTGTGTGTGTGTGTGTGGGGGGGGGGTGAATGGCTTTATTTTCCTTCAAAAAGATTTGTTTTTTCTTGTTGTTGTTGTGAAATTTCAAACTATTTGATTTTGTTGTTATTTCTCTCTCTCTAATGGCAACAACCCCCAACACATCCACACACAAACATTTGGGCGTTTAATGCATTGAAAACTTATAAATTTGTGTTGTTTTTTGGGTCTTTGTTTTCTACCACCATTGTTGTTATTTTGCATTTGTGCGAGAATTACGCGGGATCGAATGACTTGGTAACCGAAATTTCCCTCCGTACGTGGGTACTACTGAATTGTGGCAATGAAGAAGACTATTGAATGGTCGTTGAAAAAGTTTATTGACTTTGAAGGAAATTGAAATGGTCAATTTCACCATTTTTTTCATTGTCCGGATTAGTTTTTGTCCAGATTAGTTTGGGTGCATCTTAATTATTTTATATGATCGGATATATGTTATTTTTCATCCAATATGGTGTTTATTCGGATCACTTTGTACCCCCTAACAATTTTATAGGTACTTTATTATCTTTTACCGGCATAAGTACTGTTTCACCTTATTTTTTAAGATTTACATGCAGTTTGCACGCATCTTACCTATTTCATCGGTAGCCACCCACAAAAGTACCATTTCACTCTATTTATTATTATGGTGTGTACTCAGGTTAGCCACCAACAGAAGTACCATTTCACTCTATTTTTTATTATGGTGTGTACTCAGGTTAGCTTATGTGTTTATCGAGCTTATGTGCTTGCCGTGTCTTTCACCATCTACTTTTCCTCAATAATGTGAGACTGCTCACTCTCATTAATCGTATTAGCTTACAGGTATCTTGATAAATTTACTGGGTACCTGCTAAATTCACCTAAACAGGTTACCGTTTCACCATTTTTCTATGACGATGTGTTTTTGGATCCGCTATTTGCGCATACCATGACTATTTCATAGGATATGTGCTAGCTATCTTGTGTTTCTATCATCACATGTGTCGTTTCACTATTTTTCTTTATGGCGATATTTGTCCGGATCAGCTTGTAAGGACCTTAACTATTCTACCAATGCATACTATATATATATTTCTTTATGGTGATGTGTGTTTGAATCAGCTTGTAAGGACCTCAACTATTCTATCAATACATACTAGGTACTACCACCCACCCTCACAAATTCACAATCATGCTACCCAGAGCCGTCCCTAGGGCGGTTGAAGCTGTGCCGCCGTACAGGGCCCCGGCGGGGGCCTCCGTCCCAGAATTTTTCTTTTTCTTTTATTGGATACAAATATTAAGATATGTATTAAAAATGTCTTCAATCTTATCAGTGAGAGTTGTAGCCTAGTGGTTGAGGGCTCTCTTCAAAGTTTTTTCCCTAGTGAGAGGTCATATGTTCAAATCCAATGAGTAGGGAAATGCTTTCTTTTAAACACAAAATCAGATTTGGCTCCAAGGGCCTCTTTTTGTTTCTCGCATCGGGCCCTTAAAAGTATAGGAACGACCTTGATGCCAACATATTTTGGTCTGGAATCACACGCGCGCGCGCGCGCGCGCACACACACACACACACACACATATATATATAACGTCGTTCTAGATCAGATTCTGTCAAATTAGCCATTGAACCTAACTAATACCCCAAAAATTATCTCAAAGGAAGGAGGATTGTTCAAACCTTATAAGGAGTCTAGAGATCTCATCCCTCATTGATGTGTTATATTTCTCTACCCCTCCCCCCTCCCCTCACGCCCATATCCAAACATTCTTTATTCGGGGTTTCACTGTTCGATTTGAAGTGTGCACAATCATGGACCCATGGTATTTCCACCTCTTTCAATTAGTTTGGCGGTCATTCCACCCCCTCATCTGGGGCCTTTATCAAATGGGTCAAAACTATGGTTGTCCAACGGGGCGGGGCGGGGCGGGGCGGGTCCCGACGGGATGGGGGAGGGTCGGGACTCGGGTTCCGGCGGGCTGGGATAGGAGGGACGGGAAGAGGTCCCGTCCCATCCCACATCCCGCTGGAACGGAGTTGGGGCGAGGCGGGGCGGGATCGAGATTTTTTTTTGCCACTTAATTTTAAAAAATAATATATAAAACACTTCAATAATTGAACAAGATAGTGTAATAAAAACATCCAAGTCTGTTTTTGTGCCTCTTAAATTATTTAATAGAAATATGATTATTTTTGTAATACAATTTCAAAATTACAACTTTGTGGTGTTGGTCAAAAGTTGCAAATGACATAGTAAAATTGCAATTAAAAAAATTACATATTCAACCATACTTTTTCGAATTTCTTCACAATATTTTGAGGATCTTCTGTTGGAATTGGAATTTGTTTGTCAAATTCTTCAACGTCGCTTCATGTTCCCTCGGACAAGATTTCGTTGTAGTTGTAGTCTTCTTCGTTGGTCTCCGGTTGACCGCACCTTCTACGTTCCTCTTCGTTGCAAAGGGGGAGGGGGGCGGGTCGGGACGGGGTCGGGATCGGGACGGGCGGGACGATCCTAAGCCCCGTCCCGAGTTCGAACCCCGACACCGACAATTTTTTTTATGGGGGATCGGGATGGGCCGGGTAGTGGGACGGATCGGGTTGGGATCGGGCCGACCTGGCCCACTGGACAGCCCTAGTCTAAACTCTGATACCATGTTTAAATCGAAAGGGATGTGAAATCAGTAAAGAGACAATAATATTTTTGGGAGAATTTTTCTCTACTATGTATTCATAATATGGTCTTCTTATATACAAGTAAGTCACTGACTAAAGTAATCCTATTCTAATAGTACTACAATTCTTACATTACCATTATTACAATTGAACTATAATTACCATATATATGTATTTCCACCGTCTAAACTATTGCTGGTCACAATAGGGAGTGTTGAATTCCCCATATTTGGTCGTGATGAATATTTTGGTTTCTTTATATGATTTTGTGCAATTATCCCTTCATGAAATTAATTTTTGTGGTTTGTGTTAGGCCATAGGTCCATTTTCCTATTAGAATCATTTTTGTATTTAGATATAAAAAGATAGACAAACTAATTAAGAGAGTGCCAGGAAGCATTATAACTATCATAAGGTTTGGAATCCTCAATTCATATGACTTAAAAAGCAAAAGTGAATAAGATAGATCTACTACTCTATTAATTAACATGAACATGAACATGAAGTAGATTCTTTTCGTCGCCTTTACTTTTAAGAGAATCCACAATCTCACTTTAATAGTAGGTAAGAAGAAAGTACTTCATTCAGAAGTTCATTATTGGAGCTCGAATCTATAGTACGATGGAAGTTTGTGTGTCTGGATAGGAAAGAATCACTGGAATATAACATAAGATCGCCTTTTCTCATTGTCATTGGGACAACATGTATAAAAGGAAACTAAACCCAATGAGAATTTAACAAAAAAGAGGAGATACCATATTGAGTTCCCTCCCCAGGTTATAATTTGCAGTTTTTTTAATGGCATCTTTCTAGGTAAAGAGGGAGCTTCAAAGTCTTTTTTCTTTTTTTAATAATCTTCCATCGTGTTCACGGTTTGAAATTTGGTAGATAATGAACTCGCTCCTTACCCATTCTCCTCTTGATATAAGACTTTGAGTTAAGGCGAGTTTGGATTCGTGACGTACGCTTAACCCCATATATATATATATATATATATATATATATATATATATATATATATTTTTCAAATATATATTTCTCACCTTGAGCAGACTATCAGATCCGTATCACCGTATTATATATGAAAAAATTTATTCACACTCGATATTTATATTAAATTAACAAAACTATTATCACTTTTCCAACTATATACTCTACAGAATGAACCTTGTATCAGCCTAACAAAGGTGGATCTAGAACAAGTTTTGTGCATTCGTTCAATTCTATTGCTTTCGGTTCAAATTATATATACATATGAGAAAGTCGAACAAGATTCTCATGGCACGTCGTATTTTTCAAGGAGGAGTAGAATCATTTAATCACCCAAGTACTTCGGGATAGAAATAAAAGTCTAAGAGAATGTTCAAAATAATATATACTAAGTAGGTATTATTTTTGGAAGGTCTGAAATTGATCACGATTCATGCGACTCAAGGAGAAAGAGATCTGAGGAAAGATGGGAGAGGGTGGAGTCCTGGAGCGAACTACTCATTGTTGTGTTGCTCCAGAAGGGCATCTGGTGAGGAGCGTTGTTTTAGAATTCAGTCTAATATGTTAACATGAGCATGAATTAGATTCTATTCGTCTTCTTTATTTCAAGAGAATTGATTCTCTTCCACATGACTTTCATAATACGAGCAAGGAAAGTGATTGATCCATAAAATTCTTATTGGACCTAGAATTTATAGCTAGCGGGTTCGTATATACGTATGTATATATGTGATAAAAAAATTTCTTTTCAATATTTTTTGCAACTAAAGGGCAGGTTAGGTAATTTGCTTGAATGATATGTTCCAACTAAAAGACGACGACTTTATGAAAACAAATCAATTATTTATGAAAGGACTAACTTTAATATATAATTTATAGGGTACGGATTATTGTGGACTTGTGTAGGTCAGCTGCTAATTTATATACATAATTTCTGATTTTCTTTATACTTAACAAGATCTTAGGAGAATGTCAACTCTGCCCTTTAATATTAGAAGTCAAATTTTTATTCCATCATATGTCAGCTGTATAAAGTTCTACGTTTTAGAGAACTAATTAATGATATTTCCAACAATAGTCATGGGTTAATTTTATTTTTGGTTTTCCACCCGATATCCGGTATTTTATTGGAGCCGATTATATTTGGATTCGCGCCGCGTAGGGCCCATTCGGAGAAATCGCTCCCACCAAGGATTTCTCCATACCCAGGGTTCAAATTCGAAATTTCTGATTAAAGGAGAAGCAACCCCATCCGTTGCACTACATTATTTGGTGGTGAGTCATGAGTTAATTAATTAAACATATATATTTATTTATCAATGAGAACTTTGTTGCTTATAAGGAACAGAGTAGTTATCCAACAATCCCTCAAGTTATCAACAAATACCTTAATAACTTTTCTAAACTATAGATATTTTAAAACAATACAGTTTGACAAAAAGATAAATAACACATATATCAAATGTCAACTTATTCCCTTGCAGCTAATGAGAGTAGACCTTAATTACCATCATGATGCAAGAAATTGATAGAGGAGATACATATATGGTACATAAGTTTATGTCCTTGCATTCGAGTCTATCTCGGGTATGACATTGTCTTTGGTATGGAGCGCTTTATTTCAAATATGAAACTTTTCAGCCTGCGCGAATTCAGATTCAATCGTCCCGAATACACGTCCCGTGAGAAACCGAAAAAAAAAGTTTAATGTCCATGTGCATAAAATTAAATAGAGAAATATATATATACATTTTATGTAGGAGTACCAAATTTAATTATCCATGCATCACTTTGTGAACATAGATATAGGTACTAAGCATAATCCCTTTTTCTTCAGTTCTGTATAGTTATTTTCCTCTGTAGAAACATTCAATCCACTAGTCATCATTTGGCCAGAGCTATTTCCCTTTCCCTGTTGAAAAAAAAATCCAAAAAGAAATTCATTGAGTATTAATGACAGAGAATAAATCGTTTTCTGGTGTTTGGTTGTCAGAAAATATTTTTCAGGAGAAAATTAGTACTTTCCACCAAATAGAGGAAAAGTCAATTTTCCTTCATAATTATCTAAATTGTTAAATTCATTTCATCATTTTTATAACACGTAGTTATTATCAACAATCTTTAATAGTACTAAAAAATTATCAAGATACTATTATGCTTGATAATATTATATTATTATTATTATCAATTTTTGCTAAATGTCGTTTTGAAAAAATATTTGTCACTATCTAATCAAACACCGAAAAATATTTTGTTTCCACAAAATAACCCCCGTCATATCAAACACACCGGAAACAATTTATTCTTTTGTTTTTTCTTACCTCTAAAATACTTGCAGCACTCTTCCCTTTCTGACTTTTAATGCAGAACTCATTCATATAAGACACCTGCAAAAAAAAAAAGAAACCCTAAAGAGGGTGAATAAAAAGATAATAAAACCAGCTAACTAGTTAAATACACTTTTAATATATATATTTTTTATTTTGTAGAAACTAAGCTGCAATATATTCTATTGTCACCGACAAGGTCGTGGTGGAGTGCTAAGTATTTCTTTATTGTTAATCAAAGGTCTCAGGTTAATTCGAGCCCTACTGGATAAGGAATCGCCTTTGTTAGAGAACGCTTTACAGTGGCAGAGCCAGAATTTTTGTCAAGGGTGTTTGAATTTTGAAGAAGTAATAACTAATAATCCTATATATGTTAAGGGTATTTAATATGTAATATATATCTGTAATGCGTAATAATTGATATGTCTACGCAATATAATTTTTCAACGAAGGGAAGAGTGTTCACTTAAACCCCCTTGTTGGTTTAATGTGAAACTTTCCACCGCGAATTCAAATTTAATCAGGTTTCAATATAGATATCAGACACTGAATGGGAAACTATATAAAATAATTAAAGTAATAAATAATATATGCTATTTTCTGACCTTGGGGCTATTGACAGGTGAACTTGCTGTATCTTCAAAATCATCATCAACTGCTGCTCCTTTCATCTTTCTCTTCTTGAAAACAAAATTCTTGTTATTATTTTCATTATCATTAATGTTTAAAACGCCATTTTTATTGGTGAATTCATCAGAACACAAAGAAGTTTGTTCATTGTAATTATTGTTGTTGGACATGAAATCTTGGAAATAAAATGTCCAACTACTCTCCTCTAGGGAATCATCTGATTTTGCACTATAAGATAAACCATTACATATAGAAGAATTATCCATTTGCATAAACAAAGAGGAAAATACGAGAGAAGAGAATATAAGTTTAGGTTTCTGGTCACTCTCACAGAAATCAAGAAAGATGGTTGAATTATATATAGTGGAGATAAATGACTAGAATAAGAATGCAAGAGAAAATGATAAAAATGATCCTTTATTTTATGGGATAAGTTTAAAATAGTCTCTTAACTATATTCTTGAACAGTTGGTCAACTAAATTTGCCAAAAGTAAGCACTTTAGGTCTTCATCGATCAAGTGTTTAACGAACTCTAGATGTCACATTTGAAGGGAACTGTGAAAAAAGAAAAGATTTAACGAGAACTCACATTTAGAGGTGTGGTTTCTTCAGTTTCTATTATTTTTGGTACATTTCTGGTGTCTAATGCAGTTTTCAGTGTTGTAGTTGTTGGAAATTTACTAATGTGGAATTAAGTTTATCCCGTTATTTATGACTCGAAAAATTGGGGCCCCGCACGTCGGAAATGTCGTTTCCACACACGTACACTTGTAGTGCCAAGTATCGTAAATTTCGTTAGTGAAAGAGATATTGGTATGTAAGTAAATGTTTGAGACATATAATAATGGACGGTTATTGGCTAAATAACAAGTATTCCACGTCGGTTAACGAAGGAAGGATTGTGCGAAGTGTAAGATGGAACGAGTCGGAAAGGGCCGCGGAGCCGCGAAGGGCCACAGTGCCAACCCGTCAGAGCCACGGCTCCGGAGAGCCGCGGCGCCTCTAGGACTGGGCCGCGGTGCTAATTGGCCCGATGGCCACTGGAGCCGCGGCGCTTCCTTGGCAGTGACTGTGTGACGGAAGGCCAAAGGTTTTGGCTGTTGGGGTGGCATCAATGGCATTGATTCCACCACTAAATGGCCATTACTTGGCTGGTCATCATGGGATTCAATGGCCATTACTTTGCTATTGAATGTTCATTACTTGGCTATTGAAGGGCCATTACATAGGCATATGAAGAGTCATCTTGCACACCTATAAATTGAGGCATTTGGCTCAATTCTATAGACATATACACAAGTTAACAACACCACAAAGAGATTAGATTTTCCTTATAGCAATCATTCTCTTAGCAATCTTCTTTATTCGTGTTCTTCTCTGGGATCATTTGTGTAGGCTTTGCACATTTGATGGTTTGTTGTTTTATCTTGGGAGACTATTGTCCACACTTCCGTAAAAGCATATATATACGGGGGCAATCTTGTCTTAAAGACAGAGAGCTATCTCTCGACTCAGCCGTGGTGTTGTGATTATCTAATTGGTTGCTAAGTGTTTCAGGTGTGAAATTGAATCTCAAAAGACTCTAACCATTCGGATTCTCAGCGATTTGACAAGCCACAAGTGTAGCAGTTCATGTATTTCTGAATACAAGATCCAGATTTGAAGCCTTAGTTCAAAGATTAAAAGATTGACAACTTGTTGTTGTAATCTTTGTTGTTTACCCTTTCGAAGAACTTCTAATAGTTATTTACTATTCCCGTACTGCTTTAGTTTCCAACAGTTTTAAGACAAGATTGTCTTAGTGTTCGAAAGATGTCGGTCAACAGTTGGGTGACCAAATCTGGCTATGGTTGTGGTTTTCTGGTTGAAGACAGTTTCATTAACAGTTCTGTTGACAGTAACACTGTTTCTGCCAACAAACTAGACAATAGTTCTGATAATGAGATTCAGAGGGCTTATGCTGATCATGTTGTTGACGATCAAGGTGTTAATGGTGTCACCGCTCCCGAGAGTGGTAGAAACAAACGCCCACGAGAGGCTGAGGATGTAAACTGGGACAAGAGGAGAAGGCTGAAGATGATGTCTATCTTGTAGCAGAAGGCCAATATCTGTCCCAGACAAATGATCCGAATTATGGTAAGGAGGAAATGGACACTCAGTCTGACTGAAGTAGACCATAATCCAAAAGATCTAAGTTAATTATCCTTCCTTGTCTATAATGTGTTGAGATAATATCTGAATAAAAGTGTGTAAAGAAAGGCTAGAAATATGAAAGTGTTTTCATTAAAAACTTATATTTCCTACACTCTAAAATCAGAAATTGAATCTCCATCTTTTCCGGTTAAAGATTGGTATTGGAAAACAAAACTTAAAAGATCTGTTCTTTTGGGTATAATTATTAAAAGTGTGTAAAGTATGTTCGCATATACAAATGAGAGATATCCAATGACTGTGCAAAAATTGTTACCACTCTTAAGCGAGCGCCAGGATTTGTCTGGGCACCAATCTCAAGGGAAGAATACTAAAAGATAATGGCTTATCTTAAGACGTTGAACCTGTCACACTATCTGACAGAATATCCTTCATTTGATAGGATGGTATTGGACACTCAGTCGTACAAAGCCTAAGGGCGACTAGAGTGGGCTAGAGTTTCCAGGTCTTAAATGATATGAAGGCCAAGTATCGTAAATTTCGTTAGTGAAAGAGATATTAGTACGTAAGTAAATGTTTGAGACATAAAATAATGGACGGTTATTGGCTAAATAACAAGTATTCCACGTCGGTAAACGAAGGAAGGATTGTGCGAAGTGTAAGATGGAACGAGTCAGAAAGGGCCACGACGCCAACCCGTCAGAGCCGCTGCGCCAGTGTGGCAGAGCCGTGGCGCTTCCTTGGCAGTGACTGTGCGATGGAAGGCCAAAAGTTTTGGCTGTTGGGGTGGCTTCAATGGCATTGATTCCACCACTAATTGGCCATTACTTGGCTGGTCATCATGGGGATTCAATGGCCATTACTTGGCTGGTCATCATGGGGATTCAATGGCCATTACTTGGCTATTAAATGGACATTACTTGGCTATTGAAGGGCCATTACATGGGCATATGAAGAACCATCTTGCACACTTATAAATTGAGGCATTTGGCTCAATTCCATAGACAGATACACAAGTTAACAACACCACAAAGATATTAGATTTTCCTGATAGCAATCCTTCTCTTAGCAATCTTCTTTATTCATGTTCTTCTCTGGGATCATTTGTGTAGGCTTTGCACATTTGATGGTTTGCTGTTTTATCTTGGGAGACTATTGCCCACACTTCCGTAAAAGCATATATATACGGGGGCAATCTTGTCTTAAAGACAGAGAGCTATCTCTCGACTCAGCCGGTGGTGTTGTGATTATCTAATTGGTTGATAAGTGTTTCAGGTGTGAAATTGAATCTCAAAGGACTCTAACCATTCGGATTCTCAGCGGTTTGACAAGCCACAAGTGTAGCAGTTCATGTTCTTGTATTTCTGAATACAAGATCCACATTTGAAGCCCTAGTTCAAAGATTAAAAGATTGACAACTTGTTGTTGTAATCTTTGTTGTTTACCCTTTCGAAGCACTTGTAATAGTTATTTACTATTCCCGTACTGCTTTACTTTCCAATAGTAGTTTCTGAGATTTGATGAGACTTACCTGGTGATTCTGGTACGATATTTTTTTAGCTCCAGTTAAATCTAATGATAAAAGTTTGTTAAATATTCGATGAAAATGAATAGTGTTTACTTTTAGAAAACTTAAAGGACCAGTATTGTTCAATTATATATTTAAAGGACTATCTTAAATAACCTATCCCCAAACATAAGAGTTCATTGTTGTTAGTTAAATCAAGAATGCCACAAAAAGAGTTTAAAAGACTTGCAGGCTTGGGGGTGAAGGGAGTGTGGGGTGGGATGGAGTAGGATGGGGTTGTGGAATCTTGATTGTGGGCCATAGGAGACTTGAGATATAAAGAAGTTTAGAAGATACAACAGAAAAAAGTTAGATGATAGAGAGAGAAGTTAGAAGGATTTGACCTTTTATGATTTTAGGATTAGATTAGTGGAACAAAGATTTGCCAAATCTTATTTTCTATGGTGCCTTTCCTCTCAATTAGTATATTGAAATGGTCATTAGGTCATCTAGTGACTTAGCCTTTTTCATTAGTCATTTTCTCCTCTTTTTTTGAGCTTTCTTTTTAATTTGTACAAACTTCTCAGAAACTCATTGCATTTATTATTTTGTATGCATGTGTGAAAGGGTTCGAAGTAAGATTATACAAAATACTTAGTTTTCAACGTGAAATCAAGCATAATTTAAAAAAATATATGTGTGCGCGCGCGCGTGTGAGACTTATATAGTTAATAATTTAAAATATTAAAAAATAGTGTGACACCAAATAATAACATCTTCACATAAAATAGTACATAGGAAATTGCGGACATTTGGACAATCAATAGTTGGTTGAACTTGAAACAAGAATGAGCATATGAACTTAGAGTTCAAAAAGATTATTTGGAAATTAGCTGGGTCTGAAAAAAAGTTGAATATGTGTGAGTGAAAATGATTATTTCACTTAAAGTTCTTCTCAAACCATTTCTTTTACAGTATTTCAAATAATTAAGTGCATTATTTACAAATAACCCAATTTCATCACTGAAAGAAATAATCACCTTGATTATTTTCATTACTTGAATATGTATATATACAAGATACAAAATATTCCTATTCTATTCTTAAAATCGTATTCTACCATAATTCTAACTCTACAATTATGATAGTGTATATTCCTAATTTAGGTAACAAATACATTACAATATACTACACATATATTTTCCTAATATACAATATTCTTACATTGTCTATTTACCATATAAGAGCCAAACCGAGAGCCACCATTTATGGCTGAATCCGAGAGGCCTTATAAGGCAATATACACATGTATATTGTGTGTATATTGCCTTATTTAACACACCCCCGCAATCATAGCGGGCGGTCTTCGAACGCTGAGACTGTCCCTAAAATCTTCAAAGAGTACCGAGGGAAGACCCTTTGTAAAGATGTCTGCAACTTGATATCTTGACGGGATATGACATATGCGTACCTGCCCCCGAACAACCTTTTCACGGACAAAATGAATGTCCATTTCGATATGCTTAGTGCGTTGGTGCTGAACCGGATTACCTGAGAGGTAGATGACACTAACATTATCACAATATACTAAGGTTGCCTTCTGAATGGGGCAATGAAGCTCTAAAAGCAAATTACGTAACCAACATGATTCTGAGACCACATTAGCTACCCCTCGATATTCTGCCTCTGCACTTGAGCGGGATAGAGTCGCCTGATGCTTTGCAGACCAGGAGACTAAGTTGTTGCCAAGGAACATACAATATCCTGACGTAGACCGTCTGGTGTCCGGATAACCACCCCAATCCGCATCTGTGTACGAGACAAGTGTGGATGTAGATGAAGGATACAAGTGCAACCCATAGTCCAGTGTCCCATGAATATACCGAATGATGCGTTTGATTGCATTCATGTGCTCAACTCTGGGATCATGCATGAATAAACACACATGTTGAACAGCATACGTAATATCCGGTCTGATAAATGTAAGATCGGAGGGCCCCCGCAAGGCTCGCGATAGCGGGTCGGGTCCTCGTATGGTGCACCGCCGCGACACTAAGCTTGGGTTTTGCATCAAGCTGGAGTAGAAGTGGACTTACGGGATGACATCCCGCCTCTCTATGATCTCAAAGATACTTCCGTTGAGACAAAAACAAACCACACGAATGACGTTTGACAAAGAATCCCCAAAAAGTAACTCAAGGGCCCTAAGTCTTTCATAGCAAACTCAGAACTGAGCATGGCCATGATAGACTGGCGCAAGGCATCGGAAGAGGCAGTCAAGATGATATCATCCACATACAACAAAATGTAGGCCAATGACGAACCACGGCGGTAGATGAAAAAGGAGTTATCTGACATGATGTGAGTGAACCCAATAGTCGAAACAAGGTCAGCAAATCTCATATACCAGGCCCGTGGAGACTACTTAAGCCCATATAATGACTTCTTCAACAAACAGACATGATGAGGACTGTTGGGATCCCTGAAACCCAACGGCTGATGCATATAGACTGTTTTATTGAGATCACCATGTAGGAAAGCATTCTTGACATCCAACTGATGAATACCCCAAGTCTTTGAAAGAGCTAAGCTAAGAACAGTGCAAATAGTAGCCGGCTTGACTACCGGGCTAAACGTCTCCCCACAATCTATCTCAACCTGCTGAGTCTTACCATCACCCACAAGTCGCGCCTTGTGTCGAGTAAATGAACCATCTGAATTCTCCTTATGAGCAAAAATCCACATAGACCTGATAACATTAATACCATATGGACGGGGCACCAACTCCTACGTCTTATTATCAATAAGAGCATTATATTCATCAGTCATAGCAATTTTCCAATTAGGGTCATTTAAGGCGGACACAGGATTACGGGGTAAGGGGGACTTAGAGACATCACAATGTAAATTAAAATGTCTTTTAGGTGTAAAATACCCCGTTGACTACGAGTGATTGGTCTATGACTCGAGGAAGAATTGAGTGAATTTTGGGAATTTGCTGGGCTCGGGATGGACGGGCCTGCTGGCCCAAATCGGTAAACTGGGGCATCTTCTGGACTGACCCAATTGCTGGGACTGATCCAGAAACTGGAATAGGGGACGACACAGTGGGTCCAGCGGGCAGTGGGCCCGCTGGAGGATTTTGGGTGCGGGAGATGTCTGAAAAATGCCTAATAATATACAGGGATATTTGTTCATCCAAAAAATTATACGACCGAGGCTCGGGAGTATGAACTTTCGCAAAAGGAAATTGGGTTTCATCAAAAATGACGTGGCGATTAATTATGATTTTATTAGAGGATAAATCAAAGCATTTATAACCACGATGATTAGACGGATAACCCAAAAATATACACGGGGTAGACTGAGCGTGAAGTTTGTTAATTGTGGTGGATGGGAATAACGGAAAACACAAGCACCCAAAAACCCGAAGATGAGAATAAGGAGGGTTCTTATTATACAGTATTTCGAGGGGGGGAAGAATATGTCAGACCTTTAGAAGGAATTATGTTAAGAAGATATGTGGCCATTTGTAAAGCATGATGCCAAAAATATGGAGGTATGAAGACATGAATTAAGAGAGTTCGGACAATGTTATTTATGGAACGAATTTTGCTTTCGGCTTTCCCATTTTGTGAAGATGTATGAGGACACGAAAAATGAAAATTTATCCCATTATTAGCACAAAATTCCCGAAACTCCCTATTGTCATACTCTTTCCCATTATCACATTGAATATTTTTTATTTCTCTTTCGAATTGAGTACGAATGAACGCTCTAAATTTGATGAAGACGGAAAACACTTGTGATTTATTTGTAATTGGAAACGTCCACAAAAATCTAGAATAATCATCTAAAAAGAGAACATAATATCGATGACCCAATGAACTAAGAACATGAGACGTCCATAGGTCGCTATGAATAATATCAAATGGCATTGAAGTATGAGAATTGGAGTCTACAAATGGCAACTTAACAATTTTTCCTAATGAACAAGACTGACAAAGTGGAGTACGACTCGTACCCTTACAAGAAATAAAGCTATTTTTATCTAAAACTGATAAAATAGAAGATCCCGGATGACCCAGACGAGCATGCCACACGGAAGGAGAGATGGCTGCAAAAACTGACGGCAAGGCTTGATTCGATGGACTGAACCGGGCATGATAGGATATAGCCTCATGAGATGACTCCCCGTCTTGAAATCCTTCACAGAGAAACCAAAAGGATCAAATTCAACGGAAACGGAATTGTCAGTTGTGAACTTTCAGACAAACACTAAATTTTTAATCAATTTGGGAGCATGTAAAGTATTTTTCAAGAGAAGGGGTGGATTGGGGGGAGACAACGTTTTCTGACCATACCCTAGAATTAGAATAGAACTGTCATTACCAACAATTATCCCCCGAGGGGTGCTCAAATTGGAATAAGATGAGAGAGTACCTGATTCGGAAGTCATGTGAGTAGTGGCACCGGTGTCCATATACCAATTTGGGTCCGGTTGAGTTAACCCCAATGTATGCATCGCGGCCTCGATATCAGTTTGAGTGGGGCCTGCTGCATAATGGGCTTGCGGAGGTCGGGGCCCAAGAATTTCTGTTCGTGACGGAGCTGGGCCGTAGCTGCTAGGCCACTGCCAGTGGGCCGCCACTGCTGGTTGTTGGGCCTGAACTGTTGGCCAGCCCACTGGCCTCTGAAATTTCTTGCTGGATTATAAGGGTTGGTGGGCCACTGTTCCCTGGATGGGGCCCACCGCCTGCTTGCTGACCACCGGAACCGCCACCAGAACCGTCGCGTTTGCTCCCGCGGTTTTTGTTATTATTCTTACGATTATTTTTGCCGCCACCATGATTATGATTTTGGCCCGAATTATTAACAAAACCCGAAGAACTTGGAGAGGACGCCACCATGACGACGGGGCTTGCTCCGGTAGCCGCCTTTTTAGCCAAACCGGCTTCTTCCAAAGTAAGCATGGAGCGGGCTTGATAGAAGTCAAGAAGAGGGTTTCTTTGGCGAAGGAGAGTTCCAACACCATTATAGGCCTCCGAAAGACCGGCAACCAACTGTAGAACCAGACGATTATTTGTTATCGGTGCGCCAACATTACGGAGTTGATCCGCCAACTCCTTGAGTTTCTTGCAATATGCAGAAACGTTTGGAAATTCGTCCATTCGAACTAGAGAGAATTCCTGCTCGAGTGTGACGACACGTGAATGTTGGTTATCTTGGAATATGTCACGCAATCTATTCCAGGCAGCCATAGCCGTGGTATTCGGCTCAATAATCGTCTGTAGAAGGTCAACCGAAATAGTGGCGTAGATCCACCGGAGAACGGTAGCATCAAGAGTAATCCATAACTGAGGATCCTCCACGGGAAGAGGTGTAGCAGGAGGAATGATGTGATGAAGAACTTGATGGGAGATAGCGTGAATTTTAAACAACTCCGCCCACGTCACATATTGGACGTTTTCCATCTCAAGGACAATAGGGATACTGTTCTTGACGTTAGAAACCATGAGGGCAGGATGATAATTGTTCTTAGACATATTGAAAGAACAAAGTAGGAGGGGAAATTTGGGAAAAATAATAGAGATTTTGAGAGCGGAAGACGACTTTCGGAAGAGAAATCCGAGAGGGGGGAGGGTACTCGGCCGAGAGGTGCAAAATTTTAGGGAGAGAATTTTTTTGTAAAACGTAGTCTTTTGATACCATGAAAGAATTAATTCCCTTGATTATTTTCATTACTTGAATAGGTATATATACAAGATACAAAATACTTCTATTCTATTCCTAAAATCTTATTCTACCATAATTCTAACTCTACAATTATGGTAGTGTATATTCCTAATTTAGGTAACAAATACATTACAATATACTACACATATATTTTCCTAATATACAATATTCTTACATTGTCTATTTACCATATAAGAGCCAAACCGAGAGCCACCATTTATGGATGAATCCGAGAGGCCCTATAAGGCAATATACACATGTATATTGTGTGTATATTGCCTTATTTAACAATCACCTCCTTTTTTGCATCTTTTTGTGCAATCATTGCCCCCCATGCACGTCTTTAGGTTATCTGAACCAGCTATTGAACACTCTAAGGGTGTGTTCGATAGTAGGAAAAATTTATCATGAAAAATATTTTTTTAAATGTTTTTAAAAGTTTTTAAAAGAATAAGTGGATTTATTATTTATTTTCTTGTGTTCAATACATAAGCAAAAAATAACAACAACAACAACAACATAACTAATGTAACCGCACAAGTGGGGTCTAGGGAGAGTCGATTGTACACATATCTTATCCTACTTTGAGAAGTAGAGAGATTATTTTCGATAGACCCCCCGATTTAGAATAAAATAATTAATAACAAAGTAGGTCAAATATGAAAAGGTACAGTAATTAACTAGCTACAACGGAATAATACGTAAGCAAAAATATTATCCTAAAAGTATTCGTATATAATCTAGACAAATACTATGAGGGATGGGGATGAGTATGTGGGTGGTGCGGGATAGGGAGTGGGGGTGAAGATAAGGTGCGTTTGAGGGTGGGGAGGAGACAATCATTGTGGAACTTGTTTCCCTATTTTTATTAAGGAAGTCATTTTCCTCATTTATAAGAAATTTATTTTCATAGAGAAATTTTTTTTAAAACTTTTAACCAATTTTTAACATGAGAAAATTGGAAAATATTTTGGATGAAAATATTTTGAAAGTTCAGACACCATAAGCTCTTCGACATATAATTATTAAATTTAAACTTTTCTCTCTCTCAAAAATGCAAAAGTATTCTTCATACAGACCTTCCATTTTTTTTCATTCTTGTGGGATAGACAAATTGTTATCATGTTATTGGTTAGAGGGAACTAAAATAGTGCACTTGTATATTAATTTTTTATTGTATATTAAAAATTAGTGTCACAAGAAAAAATGTGGGTGGGGGATGGTGACTCTCCTTAATCTTGTACCAACCCTTCATGATCCCCATTTATTTCGACATTATTTAATATTTTTATTACTCATATAGTAAATTAAATAAACATAAAAAATGTGAGACACAAGAGAAAGGGATGCATATCCACTTGTTACGCCAAAAATGTGGGTGACTCCTCCTTTCTCGTGTTTAGACGGCACTATTTTTCTAATTTGAAATAAACAAAGTAGATTTAAAAAATGAGTTCTATATACTTTATGCTTTTTAAAAAAAATTCTTTAGGGATTAAAGGAACTCATTTTCAACTAAGCCCTCAACTTATCACTAAGTCTACGGCGGGATGGATGAGATTCCTTTACATTTAATCAAAGATTTCAATAACATACTCAATATAATCTCACAAGTGAGGTTTGAAGATGATAGAATGTACACATATTTTACCCCACTTTAAAAAGTATAGAGATTATTTCTGATAGACTTTCGGCTCAAGAGAAAGCATGACAAAAAAGGTCAGATAAGAGATTTCAAATTCCCAAGAATTTTTTCTTTTCTTATGAAGTATAAATTTGGATTAATCGAGCCAGTGACTTTCGTATATCATATGGATAAAACAAAGCAAAAGACCAAATCTCTTTACCCTAAATCAGTATTTTTGATTTCGAGCTCCGAGAGTAGAAAAGTCAGTTATAGTAAATGCTTCGCCGCCTTAAATGGATCCTGCGAGGTCTGAATCTAAATTAATCGGGATAGTAAATTCGGAAAATAATTACATAAAACAATTTGTGAACTTAATGTAGTTCCAAAATTAAGGTCTAATTTAGTACACGAATCCTCTATTTATGTGGTTTCTCTTTCTAATAATGCCAATTTTAAGCTTATATAGTTAGAAAAATGGCGTGTTCAATCATTAACTAATTGAGTAATGATTAATCATTCTCATGATCACTCACTCACGTGCGTCATCATTGCTCTTCACATAAAATCCCCTTTCAAGAAAAAAAAATTCTCTTGAAAAATATAGTTGGTATTATAAATTGTTAAAGTAATTACAGACCCCACTAGACAAAAAAGTAAATCATTTTTTCAACAAGAAAAAAACAAATATATCAGGATAAGAAAAATATATAATATGATTTTGTAGCTTTTCCACACGGTGATATATACTATCACTTTCTCCCCACAAAAAAAAATTCACGCTCAGAGCTTGAATAAATATGTTGTGCCGGGTGATAGGAATCCTCCTACGTGCCTATGACTTTGTTGGTATATAATATGATTCAATTACAGGTACCCCCTAATTTTTAAATCAAAACTTACACCCCCTTATGCCGAAAGTCTATCGGAAACAGTCTCCCTACCATAGTAGAGATAATGTCTGCGTATATTTTAACCTCCCCACCTTGTGGGATCTCACTGTGTCTGTGATTGTTGTTACACCCTCTATTATAATGAAAATCTAAAATATAATGATTTTATCCATATTCTAAAATAATATATTTAAATTATATAATTAAATCCTACACAAATTGTAATTTTTTTTAAAGATATTATAGTTTAATATACCTAAATAGATATCCCTCATGTTTTCAAAACTAGATTCTTAACACCCTAGTAAAATAAAAAAAATTCAAGCTAATTCTTGTATAGGATTTCCATAATAGAAGGGGAATAAGTGTTCGATTTTAAATTACAGGGGACGCATCTTCAATAGAGTCATACTAGAAGAGTATTTAGTGTAATTAATCCTAATTTAAGTTACAATAATTTTTAAAGGCTTAATTACATCTTAATTGACTTGATAATGAAAGCAAAAGCATCTTTAATGAAGAAGTCGCAGGATATTTAATTAGTGCTACCAAGCAGCATTTTGAAGAAATAGTCCAAAATTAAATTAGTGATTTTGTTTTTTTGGTTGAATATTCATTTTATTTAATGATACTATTATTACTAATTCTAACACTTGTGGAAGTCCTAATTATCATGATGCATGTGTTAGCATAGTATATTTTGTAGAACTAACATAATAAATTAAAATGGAAATATTCCCAAGTAAACGTTTAACTAGAATATTCGCAATTATCTTGTTGTCGAAATAGGCTCTAGCTAGAGGCGAATTCACAATTTATAAGTTCGATCTTTAAATTTTTTAGCATTAAACTCATTGCACTTATAAAATTATTAGGGATTTAGATTTGATATTTATTGAATTTTTTGTATATATATATATATATGTGTAGAGGTTTATTGTTGAAGAGTTGTATTCGCCATTGTTCTGTCGGCATTTCAATATATTTAGGGACGAAACTAGAATAAGAGTTACGAGTTTGGTCGAACTGAGTAACTTTGGTCCAAATTTTATATTTGTGTTAAGAAATGTATTAAATATGTGTAAATTATTAATTCAGAACCAGTAACTCAAAAGGACTAAAATCTCAAACCTATAAGCTTAAAATCCTGGCTCCGCCACTAAATATATTATCTTTCGGAATTAGCATGAAGTATATATAATAAGTCACTAACAACGTGACGAAAGATCCTGAAATTATTTAACTCATTTACAAATAAGGAAAATGACATTATCCATGCCTGCTCCAAAGGCCTCTTATATGCCTCCTAAATTATCTGCTATTTTAAAACATTCTTGATCGACATTATATTTTCTATTAGACAAATGATATTTTGGTATTGTAAACTTACATGAAAAAATAAAATAAAAATCTGTCCATGATTTCTAGAAGTTACACTATAAAAGTTAAACTCCTGTAATTACCTTTTAAAATAACTTTATAATCGCAATTAAATTCATTATCGGAATGTTGAGAAACTATCATCAACCCCTTGAGCCATGATGAAAAACTTATTTGCGTCGGATGTTTACAACCAATAAATGCGAGACAATTTCATACACATAGTTACTATCAAATCATGGTTAATCGATATGTATAATCACTTTAATCTTTTATTGTTAAGGTTAATTTGAGGTAAAATTCATAAATAGCGATTTTTCAGCTTTGTAATTGAAAAATAACTATTGTTATGAAATTTCAAGTTTCACATGTGAAATTCCACGACGTTATCATGAATTCACCTATGAAATTCAAAATTTCTTGACATTTTTGGGAATTGACAAGATGATACAACTCCTATATATTATTGATGTTTTTTAACCTAAAAGGTTTTAGCAAATTGTATGCCTAAAAAATTGTAACAACTTAGCCAACTAAGCAAAGAGACGGCTAAATAATAGGGATGAATAGGTTTTCTATTTCTTTTTTTAGGTAACTAAGCAAGGAAATGGCTATAAAATACGGATGAATATTTTTATCCCTTATTTTGACGAACATTATATGAACACCCCTTATTTAAGGTAACTAAGCAAAGAGGTGGCTATATATATAATAGGGATGAATATTTTTTATCCCTTATTTAACGTAATATATATTATATGATACAATAGATGTATAAAAAGGATCAACAAACATTTTTTATAACCCGATATTATTATTATTATTATTATTATTATTATTATTATTATTTTTATAAAAATGTACATGTGATTCGAGTGAATCTATTGTGAAAGATTCACGTTTGTAATGGAGAAATTTTAGGGGAAGAAGTTAGAGAGAGTGCCCCAGGGGCACAAGCGAGTTGGTAAGTGACAAGGTGATTGGGGTACAACCACTCCGACGTCGCGGGTTCGAATCTGTGTGGTGACAGTCTTTGCTGAAATATTGCAAGGGTTGTTGTTGGGTTCGTGTCCCGTTGGTCCTCTCTCTTATAGGGCTGCCACTCGCGTATATCCCTCGATTTACATCTCAGCTGGCCAAGAAGCCTCTGGTACAGGTGGGGGATTTCGCCTTCGGGATTTTCCCCTTCACAAAGTTAGAGAGAGTGAAACCTTCTAGGAGAGAGAACAGAGAAAGTACCCTATAAAGAGCTATTTTTACTTTAGAATTTATGAGTCATGTTGTGCTAATTGTTTTGACCAAAAGCGTGTAAAATGACCACTTTATGCCAATTCTTTAAACTTGGCAATATCTGCCAATTATATGTATAAGTTAGCACACCGTGCCAAATCTCCATTTTTGCAATTACAGTGCTGAAAAGTGGCTAGCCCGCACTATTACTACTTAAGTTATATGACTTGGTATAAACATCAAGTTCGGATAAGTATTTACGAGAGCCGCGGTAGGCATATTGGCTACGGCAAAGACGTATACTGCACTAGCGCTTTGCCTTGTCGTTACAAAAGTGCCGATTAATGATTTTTTAGATTTTTAGATATCCTCTAATCAATATTTAGAATTTTAGATAGTGGAAAGTTTAATGATTTTTTTTCTTAAAAAAAAAAAAAAGAACCCCAGAGCAAGAGAAGAAAATAGAGTCATAACGGCAGCACTATCGAGTAAAATTCTTTTTTCTCTTGATTATAATTTGTTTCACATAAACTACAATTGTATATGCATGTGTATGCATGTGTATGCATGGCATATTTACTTTTCATCTTTCCATTTTTATTTTTAATCACATTCCTACCTCATTATAGTTTGATCATCATTTTCTCGTAGGTTTTATTATTCTTTATTAGGTTATCACTACTAGAAACATGCCTATTTCCATGGAATCCGTGGGAAATGTGCTCGTTTGAGGCTATTTTCGACGGGTTTTTCGAATTAGTAACTGAAAGAAATAATTCCCTTGATTATTTTCATTGATGGAAATGCTATATATACAAGTTACATATTTCCATAATAGGAGAATCTTATTCCTATTCTACTAATAAAACCTTATTCTACTTGGATACTAAATATACATTTATGGTAATACAAATATTATGGTAAGTATACAATACTAATTACATTATAACATTACCTAAACTTGGATACTAAATATTACCTAAACTACACGGTACAAAGGGGAAGAATCCGAGAGCCACGAGAGCCCAATATACTCACAATATACATGTATATTGTGTATATTTAACACACCCCCCGCAGTCATAGCGGGCGGTCTTCGAACGCTGAAACTGTCCCTAAAATCTTCAAAAAGGACCGAGAGAAGACCCTTTGTAAAGATGTCGGCAACTTGATAAATTGACGGAACATGGCAGATGCGTACCTGACCCCGAACAACCTTTTCGCGGACAACGTGAATGTCCATCTCGATATGCTTAGTGCGCTGGTGCTGAACCGGATTACCAGAAAGGTAGATGGCACAAATATTATCGCAATAAACCAAGGTTGCTTTCTGAATGGACAATGAAGCTCCAAAAGCAAATTACGTAACCAACATGATTCCGAGACCACACTAGCTACCCCTCGATACTTGGCCTCAGCACTGAATCGAGACAATGTCGACTGACGTTTGGCAGACCATGAGACCAGGTTATTGCCAAGAAACATACAATAGCCAGACGTAAACCGTCTGGTGTCTGGACAACCACCCCAATCAGCATCCGTATACGAGACAAGTGTGGACGTTGGTGAAGGATATAAATACAATCCATAGTCAAGTGTACCCTGAATATACCGAATGATGCGTTTGAGTGCATTCATGTGCTCAACTCTGGGATCATGCATGAACAAACATACCTGCTGAACATCATATGTAATATCTGGTCTCGTAAATGTAAGATATTGAAGGGCCCCTGCAAGACTGCGATAGCGGGTGAGATCCTCGTATGGTACGCCGGCCGCGGCACTAAGCTTGGGCTTAGTATCAACTGGATTGGAAATGGACTTACAGGATGACATCCCAGCGCTCTCAATGATTTCAGCTGCATACATCCTTTGAGATAAGAACAACCCATCTGAATAACGAGTGACAGCAATCCCCAAAAAGTAACTCAAGGGCCCCAAGTCTTTCATAGTAAACTCAGAGCTGAGCATGGTTATGATAGACTGGCGTAAGGCATCGGAAGAAGCAATCAAAATAATAGCATCCACATATAACATAATATAGGCCAAGGACGAACCACGACGGTGGATGAACAAAGAATTATCCGACCTGCTGTGAGTGAACCCAATAGTCGAAACATAGTCTGCAAACCTCGTAATACCAGGACCGGGGAGACTGCTTAAGCTCATATAAGGACTTCTTCAACAAACAGACATGATGAGGATGTTTGGGATCCCTGAATCCCAAAGGCTGATGCATATAGACTATTTTCTTGAGATCCCCATGTAGGAAAACATTCTTTACATCTAACTGATGAATAGGTCATGCCTTCGAAAGAGCCAAGCTAAGCACAGTGCGAATGGTAGCTGGCTTAACCACCGGACTAAACGTCTCACCACAATCTACACCAACATGCTGAGTCTTATCATCACCCACAAGCCGCGCCTTATGTTGAGCAAATGAACCATCTGAATTCTCATTATGAGCAAAAATCCACAAAGACATGATAATATTAATACCAGATGGACGGGGCACCAACTCCCACGTCTTATTATCAATAAGAACATTATATTCATTGGTCATAACAATTTTCCAAGTCGGGTCATTTAAGGCAGACACAGGATTATGGGGTAAGGGAATTTAGGGACATTAGAATGTAAATTAAAATGTCTTTTTGGTTTAAAAATACCTCGTTGACTACGAGTGACCGGTCTATGACTCGAGGAAAAATTGAGCGGATTTGGGGAATTTGCTGGGCTCGGGACGGACTGGCTAGCAGGCAGTGGGCCTGCTGGCCCAACTCGGTAAACATGAGCAGGAACTGGACCAGTTCCAGAATTGGGCTGGACTGGCCCAATCGCTGGAACTGGCCTAGTGGCGGTACTGGGACTGGCAGTGGGTGACGGACTAGTGGGCTTGCTGGAGAATTTTGGGTGCGGGATACGTTCGAAAAATGGTGAACAATATACGGGAATATACTATCATCCAAAAAATTATATGAACTAGGCACGGGAGTATTAACTTTAGCAAATGGAAATTGGGATTCATAAAAAAGTACATGGCGATTAATTATGATTTTATTAGAGGATAAATCAAAGCATTTGTAACCACGATGACTAGACGGAAAACCCAAAAACACACACGGAGTAGACCGGGCCTGAAGTTTGTTAATTATGGTGGACGGGAATAACGGATAACACAAACACCCAAAAACCCGAAGATGTGAATATGAAGGAATTTTATTATATAAAATTTGAAGGGGGGAAGAATATGTCAAACCTTTGGAAGGAATTATGTTAAGGAGATATGTAGCCATTTGTAGAGTTTGATGCCAAAAAGACGAGGGTACGGAAGCATGAATCAATAAAATTCAAACAATGTTATTTATGGTACGAATTTTGCGTTCTGCTTTCCCATTTTGTAAAGACGTATGAGGACAAGAAAATGAAAATTGATCCCATTATTAGCACAGAATTTCCGAAACACCCCATTGTCGTATTCTATGCCATACCCCATTTTAGGAAGACGGAGAAAACTTGAGATTTCTTCGCTATCGGAAAAGTCCATAAAAACTTAGAATAATCATCCAAAAAGAGAACATAATATCGATGACCCATTGAACTAAGAATGTGAGACATCCATAAGTCTCTATGAATAATATCAAATGGCATTAAATTATGAGAATTTGAGTCTACAAATGGAAACCTAACAATTTTTCCTAAAGAACAAGACTGACAATTTGGAGTACTACGCGTACCCTTACACGAAATAAAATTATTTTTATCTAATGACGACAAAATAGAAGACCCCGGATGACCAAGACGAGCATGCCACAAGGAAGGAGCAAGGGCTACAAACGCTGACGGCAAGGCTTGACTCGATGGACTGAAATCGGGTGTGATAGGATAAAGATCTCCCCTACTATCACACTTCATGAGAGGACTCCCCATCTTGAAATCCTTCACAGAGAAACCAAAAGGATTAAATTCAACAGAAACGGAATTGTCAGTGGTGAATTTACGAACATACACTAAGTTTTTAATCAATTTGGGGGCATGTAAGGTATTTTTCAAGATAAGGGGTGGATTAGAGGGAGACAAAGTTTTATGACCATAACCCTGAATTGGAATAGAGTTACCATTACCAACAATTATACCACGAGGGTTGCTCAAATTGGAATAAGACGATAGACTACCTTGATCGGATGTCATGTGTGTAGTCGCGCCGGTGTCCATGTACCAATTCGGATCCGGTTGCGTCAACCCAAGCGTGTTCATTGCGGCCTCAATATCGGTGTGAGTAGGTGTGGGGCACACTGTCGAGAATGCTTGTGTGGGCCGAGGCCCAAGCAGTCCACCATGCTGCCCCAGCCCAGTGCTGAAACGAGAAGAAGGGGCCTGACTGTTGGGCCTGAATTGGGGCTGTCTAGCCCACTGCCCTTTGGAAGAACTTGGAAAATAGGGGTTGTTGGGCCACGGCCCACTGTCCCAGCCCCACTACCATGGGTCCCAAAGCTGGGACCAGTAGGGAGGTGGCCCACTGTTGACTGGATGGGGCCCACTGCTAGAATGTTGTCCACCGGAACCGTCGCGTTTGCCCCTGCGGTTTTTGCCGCCACCATGAGCACGGTTTTGGCCCGAATTATCAACAAAACCCAAAGAATTTGTAAAGGACGTCATCATGACTACAAGGCTTGCACCGGTAGTCCCTTTTTTAGCCAAACAGGCTTCTTTCAAAGTAAGCATGGAGTGGTCTTGATAAAAAGCGGGAAATGGATTGCTTTGACGAAGGAGAGTCCCAACGCCATTATAGGCCTCAGAAAGGCCGGCAACCAATTGTAGGACCAGACGATTATTTGTCACAGGTGCGCCAACGTTACGGAGTTGATCTGCTAACTCCTTGAGTTTCTTGCAATATGCAGACACGTTCGGAAATTCTTCCATGCGAACTTAAGAGAATTCCTGCTCGAGTGTGACAACACGTGAATGTTGGTTATCTTGGAATATGTCACGCAATCTATACCATGTAGCCATAGCCGTAGTGTCCGGCTCAATGATCGTCTGTAAGAGGTCAACCGAAATAGTGGAATAAATCCACTGGAGAACGGTAGCATCAAGAGTAATCCATAACTGAGGATCCTCCGCGGGAATAGATGTAGCGGAAGGAATTATGTGATGGATGACCTGATGGGAGATAGCGTGAATTTTAAACAATTCTGCCCACGTCGCATATTAGACGTTTTCCATCTCAAGAACAATAGGGATGTTGTTCTTGATGTTAGAAACTGTGAGGGTAGGATGAAAAGTGTTCTTAGACATAACGAAAGAACAAAGGGAGATGAGGAGAAATTTGGGAAGAGTGGAGGTAAAAAATATCACGAATTCCAGTGAAGGGGGACGAAAATCGAGGCAATTGTGGCCGAGAAGTGGCACAAAAATCGAGAGCAAGGCGGAAGCAAGTTTAGACCTAGTCTCTTGATACCAAGAAAGAAATAATCCCCTTGATTATTTTCATTGATTGAAAGGCTATATATACAAGTTACATATTTCCATAATAGGAGAATCCTATTCCTATTCTACTCCTAAAACCTTATTTTACTTGAATACTAAATATACATTTACGGTAATACAAATATTATGTAAGTATACAATACTAATTACATTACAACATTACCTAAACTAGGATACTAAATATTACCTAAACTACACGGTACAAAGGGGAAGAATCCAAGAGCCACGAGAGCCCAATATTGTGTATATTTAACAGTAACTTGTACTAGTAAGTACTAGTTGGACATTTTGATTTTAGAATTATTTTTTTTCTTTTCTTATAACGGTTGTGCCCAGGCCAACTCGCGTCCATTGCGACTATTCCATCGGATACCTGTTAACTCAAAGGCAGATAAGTTTATTGGTTCCTATAAAGACCGAACCCTGTTGTTCATACATAACAACTTGATTCATAGTCAAATGATTTGAACAAAAACGCTACTGGGTTCACGTGAACCATACCTTATAGGTTAGGTCCACTCCTGACTGTTGTTTCCCACCAACACAGATACTAGGTAATTCTGCCCTATCAACATGGCTTGAGCTAGCTCTTCGGTTTCCGAGTCGGTCGAACCTAGTAGCTTTGGTCCAAATCCTACATTTATTTTTAAAAAATCCAGTGAATAAGTACAAGTTATTAATTTAGAACCAGTAAAGGATTAGAATCCCGAACTCATAAGTTTCAAATTTTGGCTCCGCCTCTGACCATCAAGATTTAGACAACTAGGAAGAGATCACCTAAATTCTGTTTATTTGAAGTTTTATGAGGAATGACGCGAAGTTTCTAATGGTTTCCTTGATTAATACCTGCCAATGGAAGAGCAGACAAGTCAGAAATGTTTTACCTGCAAGAGAGTTTCACAGATTCAACAGGAATGTACATAATTTATGCACCAGTCGACGCCTCGGCCGTGCATTACATTATGGAAGGCAAAAACTCAGATGGTGTAGCCATGTTGGCTTCAGGATTTTTCTGTTCTCCCTTGTACTCCCGAGGGAAGTGTTCTAACAATGGGATTTCAGTTAATGGATGAAGAGGTATCGTTCCCGGAGTATCTTCCCCCGTACTCGGTGTTTACAGCAAACAAACTCGTATCGGAAACTATCTCCCTCATCAAGGCTTCATTGCTGCTAAAAAACTATTCATGTTGAAATATATTATTTTGTTCCTTTTCCACTGTTGTTTTCCCTAGTTTTTCTTCTCTCTAACTTAGTTAATAGAGAGTAGAGAAGGTAAATTTTCGCTCAACAATCATGAGTTTAGTAGCCGATTTTATATGTGCTATTGAAGTTATGTTCAGTTTTTACGGAGTATTTAACTTGTAGCTAATGTTGGCAAACTTTAGACCTACATTGTTGCTGCTCCTCTACTCTTTCTTCTTCTTGTTTGTTCTTAATGATAAGAAATCACGCACTTATCGGATGAGAAATTTACCCTAAGTTTTTTTTGGGGTTACAAATTAAATAGAGGACAGTGAACTTTTCTATACTTCTTTACTGCTCGTACAGGAAAAATGGAACAAATTAAGTCTCTCCTTTTTTAGGGGAGGGGATGAATTTTGACCTCATAAGCAGGACCAAGCATGTAGCCTCCCGCTTGACCTCGTTCCTATCGATGAAATAGACCGATAATTGTGGGAAGTTCTACCCTCCTTTGGATATCAGGAAGGAAGGCTTGTTCTAATTTAACTGCTTAAAGAATGATTATAAGTTACAAAACATTGACAATCCATATATAACTTTTATAATGAAATTCACTCATGCATGAAGTTACTCTATATCAGTTAGTACTTTGGTTCACCATCAAATGTTATGGTGGAACTGTAAGTACTTCTTCATTCTTAACAGGTAAGTTAAAGCCCTAGGTGTGAAGTTGTCTTTGGTAAGGAGCGGTTTCCCCCAAAAGTGGGATTTTATGGCGCGAATTCCAAAAAAATTTACCGGACACCAGATGAAAACCAAAAAGAATTTATACTTTGGGAATCAATCACTTGAAGAAGAGTATATACTTAAGCAGAAATTAAAAAGATATTAAATAGTACTCGTCTTTGATACCGCTGAATAACTAGAATATATAGTATATCAAAACGTCTATAATTTTATGTACTTCCTATTGAAGAACATAGAAAGTTTCAACAGTATCCAATTACTCTCACCACCAAACTCCAGTACACAAGAAAAAAGTTCCATGTGTTCATTTGTGTGTATTTTTTTTTTAATTTAGATACATCAATCAAACAAGTATACATTCATTTTTCCGTCTTAAAAACTTTGTTACAAAGTTTTCTAATTTCCAAATCATGTCTTGGGATCTTCTTTTCTTGATCAAGTTTCTCTTACTATTAGACTCCCAACTTCATGTCCATTTACCCCTATAGAAAAATCTTGAAACAGAAACCCTGTAATAAATAAGCACCGATCATTAGAAGCGGGCTCAAGATTTAAAGTTCACAGGTTCCTACAACTATCACAAGTTAATGAACAATAAAACCTGAGTTCACAGTCAAATATGTATAGATATTTGAAATATTTACCGAATTCCTTAATGTGTATACAGAGCCTAGACAAAAGTTACTGCATTCCCATGAACCCATACTGTAGATCCGCCATTTTCTGACCATCCATGCTAATTAATGGAAAAACAACATGGTAAATGTTTGAGGAAAAAACAACAACATTGTGGTGTGTTTGGTATGATAAAAAATGTTTTCCCAAAATATAAGTCATTTTCTAGTGTTTGGACGCCAGAAAACTTTTCACGGGAAAACATTTAAGCCAACACTAAGGGTGTGTTTGACACGGAGGAAAACATTTTTTGTGGAAAACATTTTCCCTTATACCAAACACACCCTTAGACATTACTATCAATCTTTCAACTCGAAAATTTCATCTAAGCACTATCTGGTTAATTTGCTAATATTATCATCAATCTTTTAACTTGAATAATTGTTTTTCAAGAAAATACTATCCACAATCCGACCAAACCCCATAGAACATTTTATCAAGAAAATATTTTCGAGAAAATGACTTCTATTATACCAAACACATCCTGGACGAGTTTACTTTTTTTACAGAAGAGAATGTGACTATACCAGTTGATAAGATGAGAAGTCAGTGTAAGTGATCTGTCAACAGAAAGAAAGTGAGGAGAGCAAGCAAAACTGCAGGCAACAAACCAACTTGGCCTTTGAATGCTGCATTCTTTTTGGGAAAATCCGTTGGAAGAGCGCATTCTTCGCCGTTGAAGATCACCTTAGAAGGGAATCCATCACCAGCTTCAATGTCAACATTTGGTGTGTTTTTCTTCAAGAATGAGATCACTGATTGTTGTTTTCCAGGTACTCTTGGATCTTTATCAGGATTAGTCCCATTGACTTCACCAACCAAATAATTCAATCCTTTCAAACCTTGCATGAAAATCGTGTTGTTTCGTTGAGGTAACTTAGTCCCGTTAAAGGAGTAAACATTCTCGTACCCATCCGCTATATTTTTCTTCATCTGAACCGCTGTGAACCAGTCCTCAAACGCGTCGTCTCCCCAGTTAAAGAGGGTAACCCGAGCCGTCCATCCGGTCTTGTAGTTGCTATTCAAGTGCCAATTAACACTTACCCCACAATTATCAGGACAAGGGGGTTTCTTTGGCATAGCGCCTAAATGCTTGAGTTTGTTCCATTCTTTCGCCATTTTGTCCCTGTCTTTGAAAGGGACGAGTAGGGCTTGAGGGGGGAGAAGCAACGGCTTTATATTCGCATCACATTTAGACGTTTTCTCACATCCGCACGCGCAAGTGTTGCATGGGATAACAGAGTCAGCATAGAAAGCTGAGAAAGAAACACAACATTTGTTCTGTTTTGGTTTCGGGCGGGTAATGTTGCAAGTAATTTGCCAGCTGGCGACAGCAGTAGAAGTCATTCCGGTTCCGCTAGGATCGGGGAACCCTGACGGATCAACTCTAATAGGCGGGCCACATTTATAGTCCGGATTAATTGTACCTGTTAGAATTATGCTTTAGAACCTGCTGCAGTAACTTTGTTTTATTAACTAAAAGGAATTTGTTAGTCAGTTTTAGATCTTTCATGGATTAGGATAGTGACGGCTTTAATTTAGCAGGATAGATCGGTGCACTAAGCTCCCGCTATGCGCGGGGTCGGGGGAAGGGCGGACCACAAGGGTCTCTTGTACGCAGTCTTACCCTGCATTTCTGCAAGAGGTTGTTTCCATGGTGCTTTAATTTAGCAGATTTTTCTTATTTCAGTTTTAAACCTACTGATCAAATAAAGTAATTCCCTTCGACTGCATTGCCAATATATTTCTCTTAGTATTTCTCAGTTATTTCCCTAAGTTTCTTTGTTAAAAATCAAACACAGTACCTTCGATTTTCCAGTTCTGAGGCGGATACAGGGCAGTTCTGTTCAAATCAGGTGGAAGTTTGAAGACTTCCATCTGGAAAATAGACCGAGCCTTAGTCTCGTTCATAGTAGAAGGAAAAAGCGATCCGTTTCTGCAACAATAAGGTAACTTGCCAAGTTTGTCGTCGTTTTCCATTTCGGGTGGCAAGTCGGATATGAGTGGCTTCTTTTGGCAATTCAGGACGGAAGTGAAGTCGAAATCCTGGTAGTATTGTCCCTGAGCACCGTAAATGCATTCAGACGGGTCTTTTTTACGAGTATAAGCGCCTTTCATGCTGTAAATGAACTCGTTCCTCATCCATTCCCACGTTAAGTTCCAATGATCAAGTCGGCCTAATGGGCTGAGGTTGTCAATGGTGACCTGAGCTTGGTACTTGTTCTCAAACGCGGATAGAACGTCGTATGTGAAGGAGAGGTCTCCGTATTGACGAGGCATGAACTTGATGGTGGTATTTTTTGTCTTGAACTTAGGGTCCCTCTTGCAGCACATCTGCATATAAGTTTCTGCAAATTTTGCAACAGATAAAATTAGTACTACAAATATTCAGTACACATCATTTTGTGTAGTCAAAACCATTAGTAAATTTTCTGATTCATTATAGTTTTTCAAAAGTTCCTAATATAAGAATCAATCAAGAATGTCATTTTAAAGTTTGGTGCAAATAATTCAAATGGAAGTAAACATAAGTCTTCAATTGATTGAGTACAACCAAGAATATAATTTATGACAGACTCTGAACATGAAATACAAAAATTTAATGTGGATAGACTTCAAACATAGAAAACAATCAATTATTCATCATTAAGTCCTTTTTCTTATGTCGGTGGTGTTTGGCCAATTTGTCCGCACCCCGACTAACTTTACTAGATATTTGCTACCTCTCATCAGCATAGGTACCTGATAATTCTGCCATCAAAATTTGGTCAGATGAGAATGAATTACCTATTAAGTCCTAGTCCATTAGAGTCGGCTATATGCATATGCTTATCCATGTAATTATGAAGAGAAATCATCATGACTAACTTCCTTTTAGGTTGTTCCGAGAAAAAATGACACCTTTAATATTTTGAAAGCTCGTTAACTTTAAGCTTCTCAATTTACCCAAAAATTACACGCTCTTATAGCATGCATGCATGTTTAACTTCACAAGTTCTAAGACACTTTCGCTGCGTGCAATAATTATTTCTTTTCTTCATCAGATTCCGTGCCAAATCAAATACTGTCATGGGCGGATTCGGCTTATGTCAAGCTTATCCAGTGACAACACTTGGTTCGAAAGTTTTACTATATATAGTTAAAATGTACTCCCTTTGTCTCAATTTATATGACACACTTTCCTTTTTAGTCAGTCCCAAAAAAATGACACATTTCCTTATTTGACAACAATTTAACTTTAAGCTTTACATTTTACGCTTAACGAGATAATCTATAACCACATAAATATCTTTGACTTGTTTTAGACCACGAAATTCAAAAATCTTCATTTATTTCTTAAATTTCGTGCCAAGTCAAATTATATCATATAAATTGGGACGGATGGAATAAGAATAAAATGCTTTTTCATCTCTTCCCGAGGAAATGATTCACTTGGAATTATATTTCTAATAATGGTATCGTGAATACATTTTCAGAAATGCAAACTCGTTATTATTTTTCCGCCTCTTCAAATGTCGACACCACTTGCACAAAATTTTCCGCATGCATACATGCAAATAAATGAAACAGAGAAAATATAATATACGTACTATATCGCTTAGGAGAAGGGCATTTATATCCATCATTAAGCAGCTTAATTGTCTTTGGCATTGGAGTTGCTTTCGGCGAAACCCCAAATTGCGTCCCTTTTATCTTCACTTGCGCCGCCATTTGTGTAAAATCTCCGGCGGTATCAATCGCCGTTTTCAAATCCGATTGCGGAAACCCAGCCAAAACGGTACCGTTTTTCCCAACTTTAATCGGAAATCCATCGCCTTCCACCACCACAGCACCGTCCGTCGCCACTAATAGCTCATTATGCTGAAACCCTACGTGAACTTTCCACGATTTCAGCTCGAATAGCCCTGTATTTAGAGGTGGCAAAATTAACCTATGAAATCATAAGAGAAAATTTCATAAATAACTATAGTTTAAAGCGTAATTAAGAAATATAGCTACAATTTGCATATTTATGAAATGTAGCTACAGTTGTTGTATACAACATAGATACAATATGTGCATACTATATCAACTCAAATCACGCGAAAGAGTTGTATCAACGCATATTGTATCAGCACTGCAGCTACAGTTTGTAACCCGAGTGAAATAACTTTTGGGTGGGTCCCATTTATTAACATAGCTCACTTTGACCTACTTAAATTTAGCCCAACTCATCCATTTGCATACCTGTATTTATCACCGTCAACAACGAATTAAATGCCCATGCTTGGGCCGATACATTTTTCACGAACGGATATTCTCGTTCGCGGCTGTCGAAGGCGTAAGACACGAATATGCCGTTGCAGTTGTCCTGATACGGCGGCGGTGCTGCCGGAACCGTCGACTCGCCGCCGTAATCCTGACCGTTACATATCTCAATGCTATAACATAACAAAACTAGCACAATGCAATTGATCACATTCATCCATGTTATTTTCATTCCTTCACTTCTTAAGATCATTTGAAGGAAAAAAATGGAGGAAGTTGCTTGTTTATTTTATTTTGTTTTTGCTTGTTTGTATCTTTGTTAAAAAAAAAAAAAATTGCAGGCGGAGGCGGAGGAGGAAGAGAAAGATTAGTTGATGCCGCGTGAAAAAACACACGGCGATCATCAATCAACTACGTCTCAATTCCAAATTAATTAATTAATGTCGAATACGGAGAAAAAAAAATGAACGATAGAGGAATAAGAGAAATCATGAATCAGACAGTTAAAACGAAAAATCTGAGATTTGTTCAACTTCAACGCTCTTCCTCTAGTTTACTCCGATTCTTAAGGAGGACACACAAAATGGTATAATTTTCTAAATAGGTATATATGTGTTAAATGAATTATTTTAATTGATGGTTAGATATGAAGATATGTTAATGTTCTAGAGTAAGGCAACCATATGATATCATGATATTATCCATTGCAAATTTTCTTTTTTTTCTTTTTTTCTTTTTCTTTACCAATTTTAGGATGGTAGGAAAAAGGGAAAAAGGGAAAATGAACAAACGTGTCATGGATTAATATAGTATAGTCAAGACTTCTATAAAAATCATCTATAACAACATTTCACTATAATAATTAAGTTTTCTTTGGAATCAATATCCATGTAATGTTATATCATATGTTTTGTATAACAACAATTTCATTATATCAATCAAAGAATATCTAGACAAACGACGTTTTTATAAAGAGATTTAACTGTATAATTAAAGTCATGTTGACATGGAGGAGTTAGATTGCAAATTCTAGCTTATTTGACATGAAAAATATTGTCAATGAGGGTGTTTGCATGGGGAATAATGTTAATTTGGAAACTATATTGGAAGAGAAAAAGAAGTCTATTTTAATCCCTCTTTGCTTCCATAAAACATGCAGAAAACTTGTTGCTAAAATATTGTGCATGAACTAAAGGATGTGTTGTCCACAGTCCATATTCATGTTTGGTTAAAGAGTGGAAGACTCGCAGTTTTTTTGTTTTTGTTTTTGGAACCACTGTGAAACTTAGTGGGATATTTATTTAATATTAACGAGTAGCAAATACTGTACAAAATAAAGCGCAGAATAAAAGACAAAGTAGCCCAAAAATCGGGCCAAAGAAAAAACTTGCAGGTTATATGAGGTTTCCGACTAAACATTAAGAGGTTGTTCAGTTCACATATTAGCTATAGTGCAGGAATTATTCATATTAGTTATATGGGTTCATAATATAATACGTAGTCTACTGTTTTTGTTTAAGGGTATCTATTAGTCCCAGTCAAAGAACTTGTTTGTGTGATCTCCTTAGTATTAAACATGATTTGTTACCCTCTATTTTATTTGTTGAATAGCTACAAATATATTACTTACTGCTACTACGTAACATTTGGCTCCTGATAATGTTGTTACAAGTTTTTTCCTTTTTCAAGCAAAGGATGAGACTTGTTTTAGAATGGAACATCATTACCGTTCCAGTTTAATCTGTTCTCAAAAGGCTTGATTTATTTTATTCATCAAATTTGAAAAATCAGTTTCATGAATCACAATGAGATGTTTTAGTTGTCTATTCAAAAGTTTGGTTGATAGAACATAACTTTAAAGAGTAATACCGGAATCAGAGGTTAACCAGAACCAAAAAGTGAAAATGCGAACCATATCCAATTAATTTCGATAGAAAATCGAAAGCTTTCAAAATCGTATCACACTGACGGATAAACACCCCTACCAGGGAAGGAGAAGCAATTAGATAAGGTAAGATATGTCTATTAAACATTTGATTTTCCATAGAGTTATACATACAAGTTCATGAAGACGTACTCGGCATTAAGCTCAAACAACTATGGTCTCCTCGATGCTACCTATATCCTCAACCAACTCTACTTTTGGCTCCAAGTCTATGAATTGATTAGACTTGCTAGCTAAGTGTGAGATACTGACCCTACCTTCACGTCTAATATAGTCAGCCACAGCTCTCATTTCTTCTAGTGAGATGTATATGTATTTCCCTCTATCATCCATGATACCAGAAAGTCTCCCTGATGAAATCACATCGAAATATTTGATTGTGGTCAACATAGGAGGAACAAGAATTCATGGCTCTTCAAAAGGACAATAAAATCCTGAGTTTAAGTTATATACACAAGAATTTTTTTATATCTACCAAGTAAGCCTTCTAATAATGTGGGATTTGTAACCGAAAAAATGAGCCAGGTAACCTACTACAATAGGTAAATGTGATTTGATGGTGTAAAAATTCCTTATACTGACGGTGTATATATAACTTAAAACACATAAAATCCAATAAAATTAAGAGAGGAAAGGAGAATACCCATTTCTTCAAGTGAGTTGATACGATTGATACACTCCTGCATAAAGAAATACACGGTAATCGGCAATAAGAGGGTGATTCAAGAATAGTGCATTGCCTATAGAGAGAGCCATGAGGTCTCGAGTTCAAATCTCAGCGGAAGCAAAAACACTAAGTGATTTCTTCCTATCTGTCCAAGTCTTGGTGGACACAGTTATCCGGTACCTGTGTTAGTGGAAGGTAGTAGGTACCCCGTGGAATTAGTCGAGGTGCGCGGAAGCTGGCCCGTACACCACAATTATCAAAAAGAATTATATGTCCCTATTTATGTGTAGAAGATAAGCAACTTTACTCAACAACTCACTACAGCAAAAGAAGATGAACTAGCTTCCTAGGATAAAACTGACACACACTATTCTATACATAGAAAAAAAAGGGGTGATACGGTGACCAACATCCAGAAATGGGTAACAGGACAAAGGTGCTTACCTGAGTCCTTAACTTGAATTCTGCCGCAAGATCCTCCAACGGCACACATTTGTGTTTCTGCAACAGTATATGAAAAGATTTGACCTACTCAAGTCGGTAATTTTCACCAATTTGCTAATTATGTTTTCTTAAAATTATAATACAAGCTAAGTAGATTCTGACTTCTAGTGCAAATTAGAGAGAGAAAATGTACTTATCATGAAAGAGAAGATCTCACCACATCCATAAGGCAAAAGAAAAAGAGGAAAAATGCAGATATAGTATATGAATCATTGTTCTGTCATTAGTCAACTGCGGCATGAATTAAATATACCTTAATGTATTCCACAAAATCAAAAAGCAGACCCTGGCTTCCATCTTGTACTTCATTTTCAGTTGTTCCTTCAGCATCAACGGAAATTTCACCTTTCCATTTTTCGAACTCTAATGCAGCAGCTTCTTCCTCTTTGGCCTGTCGAGCCTTGGCTTCTTCTTCCTATACAGATTATCCCAGTTCTCTCAAAAGGATCCTGCAACACATCAAGTGAATTCCACACAGACAGATATGATACTTACCAGTGCACGCTCTTTAGCTTCACGCTCCTCCTCCTTCCTCCTCCTGACTTCATCATAGTGACTTTGCTTTGTCTGTTTTGATTCCCGAGCAGCTTCTTCAGCCTATATAGTCAATGAGAAGAATCAGTATTCAGTTCCAACTTCCAACAGCCTTACTTCTTCTTTTTTTTTTTTTTGATAAAGACCCAACAGCCTTACTTATTCAGTTCTCAATCTAAAAGACAAGCCATGTGCTACATAACTTAAGGTCGTGGAGATGGCATTCATGACTCTTGGAGGGAGTCTAAATTCTAAGGTGAACCATCATTAACTGATTAACACACTGCAAAATGCATTAAACCATGCCATTCTTTAGCTTTTCCTCTGCAAGATATGAGATAAATTACCCCAACCATAAAACGAACTGAAAGCAACAAGGTGAGAATTGAACATTTAACCATCACTTAATTTATTTATTTTTTGAAATGGTTAACCATCACATATTGAATCAACACTAAACAGATTCAGTTCCATAATATTAATTTTCTTCAATCCATTTCCATCTTGTTTAACCATTTAGAATTTCTACCTAATCTTCATAGTTGCGTCAAGGACCTGCCAAACTTGAGTGCACAAAATGCTTTATGTTATGTTGGAAAACCTTGCACTCTTTCTATTTCTATGATTTGCAAGGAAGGGTTTTTTTAAAACTCTTTTACTTATTCATTCAGGGTAAATCCTGAAGGTTAGAAAGCAACAACCAATCAAGATGCTATTATTGACTAAAGAGGTTCAACATATAAAGTTGTAAAGGGCAGCCCGGTGCACTAAGCTCCCGCTATGCGCGGGGTCCGGGAAATGGCCGGACCACAAGGATCTATTGTACGCAGTCTTACCTTGCATTTGTAGCTGGCAATATTTTCAAGGAAAAAAGACACAAAGAACTCAACACAAGCTAGGATTCCTAGTTCTTATTAATCAAGAAATGACTTAAAATGGAAGAGAATTCAACCATCAATTTTGAATTATCGTTAAAAAAAAAGGCCCTTGCATAATTAGGGAAGAAACACCTAAAGATCAACAAACAATTTAGGAAACAAGAATAAGAAACTAAATCCTAATATAACTACATTACTTTACAGATGTACTATAGCATAATACAGTGCTACATGAACATTACTCTTTCACTCCCTCTATTCCTACGTGAACTCTACTTGGGTCAGTTTTGGCTTTCCGTGATTAATAGGTGTCTAAAGATTTGATGAGCACAGCAACGTCTTCAAACACTTGTATGCTCATACTACACATTGCTAACATATTTCTCATAATAGCTAATCCCATCCCTTGGACATTTTTCTGTCCCATGCGCAATGATTACATTCAACACACCCCCTCAAAGAAGAGAATACAAATCATAAGCATCAAACTTGGTACAAACAAATCGTACTCATTAAGATTATAAATGTTTTTCTATATAGTAAGGTTCAGAACAATTAACTTTTGCAAAAAGGTAAATGCTTAAAAGTTTGAAATACCTGTCTTTGTGCTTCCCGCTCTTGATGCTTCTGTTCCTTTTTCTTTGATGACTTTGCAGTATAATATCCATCTCCAGGTTCTTCATCATCACTGCCATCAGCCAGTTCTGCACGTATTTGAAAAATTATATAAACATGAATCAGTTACCATGAAGCATCAACTCAATCTAGTGCACCTAAAGCAGGGGAAGCAGTTTCTGGACAATAACCAAGAAGAGCTAGGCCACCTAATAAAGTCACTCAAAAAATTACATCTTCATACCAAGAAAAGTAACAACAAACATGTCTTTGTGCATAATGGTAACCCTTTACTTCTAGTTTGATGCAATAACTTTACAAAAGAAGCTTTAATGAGGATGAAAATAGAGCAACAAAGTTGTAGCCAATTCAATAAGCAATAGCTAATTAGGCTCATTTTGAATGAATGGAAGGAGACTTCTCCTGTAGTTTTATCTTGCATATTCTACTTTGAAGCAGGGGCCCAAAGGTGAGAAACAGTGGCCTATTTCTTTCTACCCTCCAACTTGAAAGTTGAAACCAGATGCGCAAAGCTAATTACCAAAAATCATGGTAAAAGTAATACCGTATTTTCATATTTTAAAAATAAAACAAGCTAAGCAGATACGGAAAGAAAAATATAATTAGACATTACCAGAAGAAAATTAATCAAACAGTTCCTAGAGATCAAGATATGGAGGAGGGACTACCATCTATAGTGTCTGCAGCCGAAGATGTGCTAGCAGCTGAAGAAGCCGGTCTTCGACGCATTCGACGTGTTCCAGTGGCTCTTACTACAGTTTCCCTCTGCTCAACCTGATATTTAGACAATATAGTTTCAGTTCTTGCTAAATTTGAATGATGTGTTAATTTCTTATTTCTCCAAATACAATGACGATTGGACAGCATCGAGGCACCTTTTTTAGAAGTCCCTCCATTAATGCCACCATAGCGAGTATATTAATGCTGACGTCTAGTACTCTCCCTCCATCCCGATTTATACAATACTCTTCCCCCATTTCAGGACATCTCAAGATGTTCAGCATAATTACAATTCTTTACAACTTTCACACCTTTAAGAAGTCAAATTCATTAAACTATTCAACCTTAAACATGACGTGATCTTTTCATTATCAAACAACTTTCAACCATTCTATAATATTTCTTCCACTGTCATTAATACAAAATTAAGTTTAAATCAACATATTAAACTATGTTCAGTTAGATATCATTATATAAAATGGGAAAAGGACTATTAATTAATATGGTTATACCAAAACTTTAATCCCATCAACTCATAATCTTCTCAAACCCAACGATGTTGTGATACCCACTAGCAGATCACACATTAGTTAGGAGAGGTCAAAAATCAATCCCATATCCGTATAACGTATCACCTTGTACCAGAGAACTTTCAAGAATAATCCTCTTACACCAACTTTGTAACAGAAAACAAGCTGCAAGAAACCATCAAGAAAAAGGAAAGCAATTCAACCTGAGTTTCATCTTCATGTTCTCTGGAAGACTCATAATTTTGGCGGCGCTTCCACAGATAAAGTGGAACTAATGCCAAAACCAGAAGCATCGAGAGAATCGCTACCAACATGTCCTCCATTTTCAATACTTTAGTGCAGTATCCTGTCTGAAAGTGCAATACAAAAGGCAACTACACCTCAGTCCCAAACAAGTTGGGGTCGGCATGACAAGTGAGCTATGAGAAAACCTTCAAGAAAAATTAAGCAAGTTCCTTAACATAGACCAGGAAACTTCGACATTATACAATTAGGATAGAGTAATTTGGATATATATTCCGGTTTTCAGATCAATTGACTTCGCATGATTAAATTTTTAAATGATTAGAAACTGAACTCCACCAAAGTGAGTCTCACAAAGCATTATCTAGTATGACGCCAGATAAAGGAAGAGGGTTCCATTTCAGAAAAAAAGGTTGATGGCTATTTGAAATAGGGATCATATAGGCTTGAGAGAGCGGAATGTAAACATATGATTCATATTGCCAAAACCTACTAGTTCAGAATGAGGCATAGTTGAGCAAATTAACTTGTCAAAATCACAAGGAAATTCAGAAACTTAAATTTTAGTTTCTATACGCAGACAGAAAGCACTTAACCGAATTGCAACTTCCTTAACATAGACCAGAAAACTTCAACATTAAACAATTAGGATAGAGTGATTTGGATATATGGCGGTTTTCAGATACGTTGACTTCACAAGATTGAATTTTTAAATGATTAGAAATTGAACTCCACCAAAGTGAGTTACACAAGGCATATCCAGTCCGAGGCCGGATAAAGGAAGAGAGTTTGCATAGGTTGATGGTTATTTGTAATTGGGATCATATAGGCTTGAAATACACAAGGTATGATAAGTACAACAACCACGCCTTACTCCCAAATAAGTTGGGGTCGGCATGATAAGTGAGCTACAAAAAAGCCTTCAAAATAAGTTAAGCAAATTCCTTAAAGTGGACCAGAAAACTTCGACATTATACAATTAGGACAGAGTGATTTGGATATATGGTGGTTTTTCAGATCAGTTGACTTCATATGATTGAACTTTTTTTTTTTTGAATAACCGTGATGTTCCAGCAAGCTTGCGCCAGTGTTGTCAAAGGCGCACTTTAAGCGCGCTTAAGCCCTGAAGCGAGGCTCAAAACATGTTGAGCGCTTCGCCTCGCTTTATGTGCGCTTCAGTGTCATCATCAAGGCTCTAAGACATACTTTTCCTTGCCAATGAGCCTCTCTAGAAGAGGTGACACTAGATAATTGATATTTCACTTTATTGTAATTACAATTTCTTTGTCCATATATTTGTTATTCATGCTTATTATTATTAGTCTTGGACTAAACATATAAATATTTGTATTTTTGCACCATTGCACCTTTTTTCATTAAAGCCCACGATTATTTGTGCTTTTCGCTTTTCGCTTTTGATAATACTGGGTAGCTTTGTATATCTAGGCTTGGACAGATGGGAAGAAATCGCATAGTGCTTTTGCCTCGACTGGACTTCACATATAAATTTTAAACGAATAGAATTGAAATCCCGTAAAGTGAGTTTCACAAGGCATATCCAGTCCGAGGCCGGAAAAGGAAGAGCGTTACCATAGGTTAATGGCGTTAAATTAATCTATTCAAAATTAGGATCATATGAGCTTGAATTGAGCTATTATAAGCAGATGATTCATATAGCAAAACTCCAATTACTTAGAGTTGAGGCATAATTGAGCAAATTAACTTGTTAAAATCACAACGAAGCTTAACAACCCGTATTCTACTCGTTATACAGGATTAAAATTAGGATCATATGAGCTTGAATAGAGCGGAATACAAGCAGATGATTCATATAGCAAAACTCACACTAGTTAGAATTGAGGCATAATTGCGCAAATTAACTTGTCAAAATCACAACGAAGCTTAACAATCTATATTCTATTCGCTTAAATTAGGATCATATGAGCTTGAATAGAGCGGAATATAAGCAGATGATTCGACTCGTCAAATTCAACTAGTTATGGTTGAGGTATAATTGAGTAAACTAATTTGTTAAAATCACATCGAAGCTTCGAACCCATCACCGCTTGTCCAACAAGCATTCTGTCAGACTGTTACTTTTCTGGCGATGGCAGGAGCACAAACTGCCACCACCGACAGTCTGGTCGTCAGCTCCCCATCCCCTCCAGTACGATCTGCCACCACCACTGCTCTGTCAAACCCCAGTCATGGCACTGCCACCTCCGGCAGTCTGCCAGTACACCACTCTACATCACAACTATCTCCGGTTGCCACCACCACCGGCAACCGGATCATCCCCATTGTTTCCCCGCCGTCACCGTCACTGTCTTGGTAACAACCCGTATTCTACTTGTTATACAGGATTAAAATTAGGATCATACAAGCATGAATAGAGCGGAATATAAGCAGATATATTCATATAGCGAAACTCAAACTAGTTAGAATTGAGGCATAATTGCGCAAATTAACTTGTCAAAATCACAACGAAGCTTAACATTCTGTATTCTACTCGTTATACAGGATTAAAATTAGGATCATATGAACTTGAATAGAGCGGAATATAAGCAGATGATTCATATAGCAAAACTCAAACTAGTTAGAATGAGGCATATTTTGAGTAAATTAACTTGTCAAAATCACAACGAAGCTTAACAAATCCTTATTCTACTTGTCATACAGGATTAGAAATAGGATCATATGAGCTTGAATAGAGCAGAATATTAGCAGATGATTCATATAGCAAAACTCAAACTAGTTAGAATTGAGGCATAATTGCGCAAATTAACTTGTCAAAATCACAACGAAGCTTAACATTCTGTATTCTACTCGTTATACAGGATTAAGATTAGGATCATATGAGCTTGAATAGAGCGGAATATAAGCAGATGATTCATATAGCAAAACTCAAACTAGTTAGAATTGAGCAAATTAACTTGTTAAAATCATAACGAAGCTTAAAAATCCTTATTCTACTCGTTATACAGGATAAAAATTAGGATCATATGAGCTTGAATAGAGAGGAATAATAAAACTCAAACTAGTTAGAATTGAGCAAATTAACTTGTTAAAATCACAACGCAGCTTAATAATACGTATTCGACTCGCTAAACATGATTAAAAATTGGATTAGGGTTTATGTATAATGAAAAATAATATATATATGGATATCGGAGTGGAGAGGGGAGGAGAACTTACGTGAAAAAAGATCGCCGGTGGTCACCGGAGAAAGAGACGGAGAGAAGCAATTTCCGAGATCGATTGATCGATTCAATGGACGTGGTTGGAAGAGAAATTGGCGGGTCGAAAAGAATAAAAATGCGGGCCCAATTTGAAATCATGTTTGTTTAGGAAAAAGCCCGAATGGTGAGATAGAATTTGGGCTTATGATCCTCCAAAGATATTTGGGCTTACGATCCTCCATGAGATAAAATTGGTAAAAAAAATCTTGGAGAACCTGTTTTGACACCGTCCTTTAATTTGTATTTCACTTTTTAAATTATTTGCATGTATAACCACTTTAAATATATGTTGTTTGAAGTCAGATTTGACAGAATAAAACTTCAGACGTATATGTGAGTGAAGTTCTAGCAAATAATGATTAAATTTTAGTGATTTTGACATGAACTTTAGTCATATATGATTGAAACTGTTATAAAAATCTAGCCATGGTGGAGGACCTATGTCGGAATATGTCAAATTACATTTGAGATGCTTGAAAGATGCATATACATAAAAGAGAAATAATCTATTAGGACTTATCTCAGTGCACTGACCATAGTAAACTCCTTCTCGATGTACCGGAATAGATGACATCGGGAAGGGATAGGGATAGCGCATTTATTTGGTTGGCAACTCGACTGTAAAGAGAGGCGCGTTTAAGCAACTGCTGCTCGAACGAATGTGAGAGGAGCAAAAGCTTTCACTATTCTCATTAATGAGAGCTTCTAGAATGTCATTCATTTCGCAATAAGAAACGCTATGAAGTTGCCTCTCTCTTATTTTTGCTTTTATTTTTATAATGAATTCCTATTTCAATGTGTGATTATAGTTTTCTTTATTCCACACAATGTCTTAAGTTTCATATAGTGGAAGTTTAATCATTTTTATTTGATTTCAGCCATCTTATTTTAATTTCAATCCTATATGCATTAATTTCAGACAAAATGGATTGAAGTCAAATAAAAATGATTAAACTTCAATCATATGAAATTGCAGACATTGTATCTGAATACTCTTCACACATTGTATGTTTGAAGTTGACCCAACGTGGTACACGAGCCAAATGAATTTTTAAAGTAGTCATAAGTTAAATAACAACGCCAAAATTAGTATTTGTGCACTTACCATTTACTGTTCATTGATTAATTTTCAACCTAATATTTGAATATTTACTATTATAAATTTTTAAATTTCACATGTATAAACATTGGCCTTGTCTTTAAAAATAATTCTGAAATTTAAAACCCAAGAAAATAACTACGTATCTTTTTAATTGCATGCATTGTTTGTTCAAGCATCTACAGACATGGAATATCAAATGGATTTTTCCTTTTATTTCTTGGGTGAAAGGCATTTTTTAAGTTTAGTCAAGAAGTACGCAAAAAATGAAAATGTGAGAAGAGGTTGAGTGGTCACTGTTCCACGCGCAAAACATAACTCTGCAGTTAAACTTAAGAGTCACGCGCCCCAACCAACCTCTGGGCTACACGAGCCCCTAGTAGTTTACTGGATAAATTAGTAAGTCGGGCATTCCCGGTACGCCCCCACCAACCTCAAAACACTCTAGCCACCCCAAGTGAAAAACCTACCACGAGAACAACTTCGCTGCCATGCACAAAACAGAAATACAAGAATAACAAATGCTAAGTAACAACTGAAAGATGATTAAGTCCATAATTCTATTAACACGCACAACGATTGTTCTAGAAATAATGTAACATCATCCATAACTACTATGCAGAGTTTCAACAGGTAACAAAGTACTTTATATCAAACAAGCAGAAAACTAACACTAAGGGAGTCCTTTTTTATAGCACTAGTAAACTTTATTATAACTGAACTTAAATAGCATTTTCCCCACTGACACGACAAATATAAGAACTGCGCGATGATTGATGATGGCAATCAGAAACCATGAATTTTGATGTGCTCTTTCTTCACGATTCCAGCCTCGACAAGAAACGTCGAAACGTTCTTCCTCTGATCACCCTGGAGTTGAATAACCTGACCTAGTTCTGGATCCTGGACAACAGTACCATTGCAGCAAAACTCTTTCTTTAGGTCCTTCAGTATTTTATTGTAGCTGAACTCTTTCTTCAATCCTTGCACAGTTGTCAGGCTTTTCCGACCATTCCTTTGTTGTATGCGGATGTGCACATAATCTTTTGTCCCAGCTCCAGAATTGTCAGCATTTGCCTCAGCAAAGGGATCTAAGGAGACACAAAACAAAGAATATGGGTCAGTTATGAATCCAACTAGCAAAATAAACTTTTTCATGCGCCATTTGCATCTTATCCAACCACCACTATCCCAAAACAAGTTGGGACGGCTAATACGGATTCACACTGGTCATGTTGCTCGGTTTAAGCTAAAATTTGTCACTTACAAGTTTTTAAAGTAAACTGGAAGAGAATTAAAAGTATGATATAAACAACTAAATACCAAATTCAACTGAGGTATAATAAAGTTGCATACCAAAAGCAGCGGGAACTTGGAGGTCGAGATCAGACATGAAACTTTGCTGAGAATAAAAGACAACCACCTTGCTCAAATCACCAAACTTGGATGCTTGGACCTGGGTGGAACAAAAGGCTTCACCAATTATACAACAAGAACTCATAAGCAAACTGCCAACATTGAAATCAAAACCATCTACCTTAATAAAGTTGCAGCACATGAATAGATTATCTAATCTGATGTATTACAATCACAAGCGGCACAGGACTTGCAAAAAAAGGACTCAAAAAACAACCCAAACAAAAGATTTGCTAAGCTACAGAAAACAAATAACTATGAAGTCAAATTCCCGACACTTCAAAGCAAAAAATCAATTTTTCAAAAGTTCATGATACAAAACAATTGAAGGCATTAAAAAAGCAAAATTAGGCAAACAAATAAAGAATATTAGCAACAAGATACTAGTTTTTCGGAAAAAACTTGATTTTTATAAGGTTTCAACATGAAAGAAGCAATCAAAAGCATGAAACCACATCAGTAACAAAATAACCCAAAACAATAAATTAGCTAGATGATATACTTATTGACTAACTGTAAAGCTAAACTAGATAACAGTTCTTCAAAAGAAATGATCTGATTCTTATAAGGTATCATCAGACGAGTGAGTCAGTTTTTCCTAGTGTTGATTCAGTTACCTTATATTGAGTGGTATGTACCAACTAAAATTTGACAATTTAGGGTTTCAATTTGTTCTTCCACAGCAATCTAAGGTATTCTGCCATTTGAAAGTATTGGTAAAGCATCCATGAGTTCTCAGCAGCCTAATTCAATTGAAGACATTTTCGATTCATCACTGAATTTAGAGGAAACTCACTACAACAAAGGCTATTCCAGCGGCCTAGCCTCTGGTAGAGATGAAGGGCGCGAGGTGGGGCTAAAAACGGGGTTCGAAGTGGGTGAGGAATTAGGTTGTTACAGAGGTTGCATTGATGTATGGAATGCTGCAATATTAGTACAACCAAACTGTTTCTCGTGTTCTGAAAAGCATCAAACATATGGATGAATTGCTGCAAAAGTATCCGGTTTCTGAACCAGAAAACGAGTCTGCAACTGATATTGTGGACTCATTGAGGTTGAAATTTAGAGCTATATGTGCAACATTGAATGTTAAGCTGGAGTACACTGGATACCCCAGATCTTCCAATGTCGAGAATTCAGGATTCTGATTTGGTTCAATGTCAAATGAAGGAACATGCAGATTTCTTTTCCTTTTTTTGTGGATTTTGACCAAAGTAGAAGGTATCTAATTTTTTTTACTATATTGTTCTTGCCTTTATCACAAGATGTGACTCTGTTTCAACTGATCCCTAATATCCCAGTATTGTAAGGTTTTAAAAAGTATTTGGTCGAGCTTAACTTTCTTTTGTATAAAAAGAGATAATTTTGAAATAAAAATGAGAAGAAAGTGAGCACTTCATTGGGGCCATTATGTAATTTGAGTATTGAGAAAGCTCAAATTGAAACCCTTTTCCCCCTCTCTCTCTCACACACACACACACATATATATAGACACAATGTGTATATACTAAAAATCTCGTATGTAAATAATATTTGATTTGACTCGATTATTTGGGTGTTAGCTTAGTTGAGTCCGAGCTTTGATCGAACTTAATTTGGAAATTTTTGACTCAACTTGTTTTGAATTAAGTTGGGTTGAGTTAAGCTCAAGTTTCAACATAGATGGACGGATCCGAAAAAGGAAATATTAGTGAATCTTCCCTGTTTTTGTCCTCCCCTCCCCCCTTTTGCTTTATACTTCGGATGGATCATTTCCTATCCCCCTATCTGGAATAGCAGGATATTTTCCAATATCCTTTATGGATTATTGGAAAATATGCAAAGCCACGTTGCTTCAAAAATATCAACATGAGCAACATCAATTGTCATTATCGTGCCAACAAGAGGGCATGGATGACTAGTCTGCTTTTTGATGAATATGTTCGCTGGTTTGATCACAATAAGAATGGCAGAAGAATCTTGTTGATGGTTGACAATTGTCCAGCCCATCCAAAAAATATTGAAGGGTTACGGAATGTTGAGTTATTTTTTTTGCCACCTAGCATGACATCAAAGATTCAACCATGTGATGCAGGAATAATTAGAGCTTTCAAGATGCACTATCGTAGGAGATTCTACAAAAATCTACTAGAAGGTCATGAGTTGGGGCTACCTAATCCTGAAAAGATTAATGTTTTAGATGCCATCAATTTTGCAGTCTCCGCTTGGACAACCAATGTTTCTCAAGTGTCAATAGCAAATTGCTTTCGGCACTGCAAAATCCGTTCAAATATCTCAAGTGAGACAAACTTTGAAGAAAGCCTACATGAGCTTGAGAATATGATCAAGGATGTTGGTTATCGCAATGAAATGGACGTCAACAAATTGGTGGACTATCCGGGTGAAAATGATGAATGTTCAATGGTTCAAAGTTTAGAGGAAATTGTTGCTGATATTATTGAAGATCCTACTAATGATGAAGCTGAAGATAAGAATAATATCAAGATCACAAACACTAGGCTAACGAACAAAACCAAAAACATATATATTCCCTAAGATATATAAATCAAGTTACTCACAAATAAAATTCCTAAAAAGATGCCAATTTTTATAAAAAATCAGATTTTTATCACATGTAAAAGTTAGCAGATCCATGGATCATCAAGAACACAAACACTAGGTTAACAAACAAAACCAACAACTCGTACATTTACTACGCTATAGACATCGAATCACTGTAAAACAAAGGATACCAATTTTCAAATAAATACAAATTTTATCACATTTAAATGCTAGCAGATCCGAGGATATCAAGATTACAAACACCAGCCTAACAATCAAAACCCAAAACATATATATCTGCTAAGCTATAGACATGAATCATTGTTAAATAAAATTCCCAAAAAAGAAACAAATTTTTATCACGTGTAAAAGCTAGAGACAGGTTAATTTAGTGGATCAAAGATTGTTAAGATTACAAAAGAAAAGGGGGAAATTAGAGATTACCTGATCTGAAAAATAGGGTTTTGGAGAGATTACCCACACGTTCGGATTAAGTCGTAGAAGAGAATTCTTTGGTTTCAATTTGGGAAAATTTACATATATAGGCCTTTCGGGTTTTGGGCTATGTCGGTCCAGGACCATAAATACTTGGGCCTCATGTATATTCATTATAAATATAAATAAGAAATAATAAGGAAACTCCAAATTTTTAATACATCAGATACCTTATGATTATTCGAGAAAAAAATTCGGAAAAGGGTCAAAAATGCCATTAAACTATGTGATATTGAATAAAAATATATTTTATTAATAGTTTGGTTTAAAATGCCCTTATAGTTACTTAATTGGGTCAAAAATACTCTTTTTCATGTTAGGTGGCAAAAAAAATAACTCAACATTCCGTAACCCTTCAATATTTTTTGGATGGGCTGGACAATTGTCAACCATCAACAAGATTCTTCTGCCATTCATTTTGTGATCAAACCAGCGAACATATTCATCAAAAAGCAGACTAGTCATCCATGCCCTCTTGTTGGCACGATAATGACAATTGATGTTGCTCATGTTGATATTTTTGAAGCAACGTGGCTTTGCATATTTTCCAATAATCCATAAAGGATATTGGAAAATATCCTGCTATTCCAGATAGGGGGATAGGAAATGATCCATCCGAAGTATAAAGCAAAAGGGGGGAGGGGAGGACAAAAACAGGGAAGATTCACTAATATTTCCTTTTTCGAATCCGTCCATCTATGTTGAAACTTGAGCTTAACTCAACCCAACTTAATTCAAAACAAGTTGAGTCAAAAATTTCCAAATTAGGTTCGATCAAAGCTCGGACTCAACTAAGCTAACACCCAAATAATCGAGTCAAATCAAATATTATTTACATACGAGATTTTTAGTATATACACATTGTGTCTATATATATGTGTGTGTATGTGTGTGAGAGAGAGGGGGAAAGGGGTTTCAATTTGAGCTTTCTCAATACTCAAATTACATAATGGCCCCAATGAAGTGCTCACTTTCTTCTCATTTTTATTTCAAAATTATCTCTTTTTATACAAAAGAAAGTTAAGCTCGACCAAATACTTTTTAAAACCTTACAATACTGGGATATTAGGGATCAGTTGAAACAGAGTCACATCTTGTGATAAAGTCAAGAACAATATAGTAAAAAAAAAATTAGATACCTTCTACTTTGGTCAAAATCCACAAAAAAAGGAAAAGAAATCTGCATGTTCCTTCATTTGACATTGAACCAAATCAGAATCCTGAATTCTCGACATTGGAAGATCTGGGGTATCCAGTGTACTCCAGCTTAACATTCAATGTTGCACATATAGCTCTAAATTTCAACCTCAATGAGTCCACAATATCAGTTGCAGACTCGTTTTCTGGTTCAGAAACCGGATAATTTTGCAGCAATTCATCCATCTGTTTGATGCTTTTCAGAACACGAGACGAGAAACAGTTTGGTTGTACTTTTATTGCAGCATTCCATACATCAATGCAACCTCTGTAAAAACCTAATTCCTCACCCACTTCGAACCCCGTTTTTAGCCCCACCTCGCGCCCTTCATCTCTACCAGAGGCTAGGCCGCTGGAATAGCCTTCGGAGTAGCCTTTGTTGTAGTGAGTTTCCTCTAAATTCAGTGATGAATCAAAAACGTCTTCAATTGAATTAGGCTGCTGAGAACTCATGGATGCTTTACCAATACTTTCAAATGGCAAAATACCTTAGATTGCTGTGGAAGAACAAACTGAAACCCTAAATTGTCAAATTTTAGTTGTTACATACCACTCAATATAAGGTAACTGAATCAACACTAGGAAAAACTGACTCACTTAATCCAAAAATTCAACTTGGTGCAGACACAGAGCAATAAACCCAAATCAAGATTGATTTTTTAAAACAGAATTAAAAGGTTTTTCAGATCCTATAGATCCAACAAAACACATAGCACAAAATACAGAGAAATTCAACTTGATGCATATACAAAACATAAAAACACAATCAAGGTTGAGCTCTTAAAACAGAATTAAAAGGCATTTCAGATCCTAAATATAGACCCAATAAAACAGATAGGACAAAATACAGCAAATTCAACTTAGTGCAGATCCAAAACATTGAAGCAAAATCAAACTTTCAGTTTTTAAACAAAATTCAAAGATTTTTTCAGATAATAAAACACAGGCTATAAAACCAAATCAAAATTAAGATTTTAAGATAGAATTTGAAGGCCTTTCTGATCCTAAACACATACCCAATAAACAGATCACAAATTACAGAAAATTAAACGAAGAAAATCTATAGTTTCTCAGATCGACCCAATAATCATACAACCAAAACATAATAAAGATTGAATTTTTAAAACATTATTAAAAGGCATTTCTGATTTTAAACACATACCCAACAAAACAATTAGCATAAAATTAAACAAAGAAGAAGACTATAATACCTTGAGAGGTTTTTCAAGAATCGAAGAGAATAATTTGAGGAGATTAGAAATCAATGGGATATAATACCTACAACACACTATAAACATACAAAAATCTGGAAATTTAACCGAACCGGGTCGACCCGACCCTGGTCAGTGACCCGACCCGAATCGGATGTTTTTCAACCCGAATCGATTTCTCCAAATTTCAGGTAACCAACAACACACACAAAACATAAAAATCTGGAAATTCATTCAAATCGGATCGACCCGAACCGGAACAGATTTTTTTTCCAAATCTTCAAATAATCAACAAGAAGATATAAAAGCATAAAAAAAATATGGAAAACTTACCTAAATCGGGTTGACCCGACCTGACAGTGAGCAAAAAAATGAGAAAAATCCGACCAAAAACTCCCTCTTTTCGGATAAAAATCCACAAAACCGACCCCCCTAAAACAGTGAACAAAGGGGGTATTTTATGGATGGGTTTCGGATTTTGGGGGTATGGGGTTGACGGGTTGGTTGGTGGTGTCGGCGACGGGGGTTAGGGGTATGGGGGTGTGTGGCGGCAACCGGCGAGGTGTGAGGTCGCGTCGGGGTTAGGGGGTATGGGGGTGTGCGGCGGCTGATCTGAAAAAGGGGAGAGTGAGAGTTGTTTGTTTTTGTTGTGTTTGTGGAGTGTGTTAGGGTTAGGGGGATAAAAGGGGGGAAATAAAGGGAAATGGGATTGGTTGGGCCGATGGGTTGGGCCGGTTCGGGTGTGGGCGAGATGGGCTTCGGGTTGGGGGTTTGGAATTGTTTTGGGTTGGGGAAATAAATGGGTGATGGGTTGGGCTTGGACGAAAAATGGGTTTTAGTTTGGGTTGGGTAGAAATTGGTTTGGGTTGAGTAGAAGTTGTTTTGGGGGAAATGAAATGGGTTATGGGTTTAGAATATAAAATAGTTTTATTATATATAAACAAATAAAAAGCTTTGCAAAAATTATAAATTGTAGAAATGATAATATGATAAAATATAATATTTGTGAAATGTTTGATGCTTAAAATAAAAATAAAAAAATGCGATGTTGTTTTGTCAAAATAAAATAACATATAATATTAGGATAAAAGTATGATTATGATATAAAAAATACAAATGACAATAAAAATGCAAATAATAATAATAATGATGATATATATACAATATATGCCTATATTTTAAAATCGTTTAAAGGTGTCAAAAATATTTAAAATTGCAAACAAAATCAGAAAAGATGGGACAAAATTGGGTGTCAACACCTTGAGAGGTTTTTCAAGAATCGAAGAGAATAATTTGAGGAGATTAGAAATCAATGGGATGAAGATTGAAGGCAATGGATACAGAGAGTCTCCTTTTAAAGGTGCTATGGCCGACTTTACACCAAATTGCCTAGTAAAGTATCCTATGATAGGATGACACGTGTCCGGATGAACCTACACGCTAAGACTACCTCTTTTTTGTCCTTTCCTTAGATCGGCGGAGAAAATTTAGGTACCCTTGGATTGCAACTTCCTACATTATTCAATATTCATCATTCCAATGCAACTACGAGGATTTTATTTTTATTTTTATTTTTATTTTTGTTTTAATCATTCAACTTGTGAAATTCACTAATATAGGTCTCGTAACTAGCTTGTGCGCATCTCAATTAATTTTACAATATATTTGTCACTTTTCGCTAGTAACATATAGCACGTAACTATATCTATCAAGGTTACCTATTTACTTTTATTTTGGCTGCAATCTCATCATTCGGTACATTAAGATTCTGTACGATAAATCAAACTTCTGTGTATCGAATGAAATGATATTTGACAAAGATATGTTAATAAATTGACCAATACTTAACATGTTGACCTTTAGACTCTCAAATCCTAACATTGTGAATTTAGCCTCACAAGTCAATATCCAAATCACTCGTTAATGTTACCCGTATATATGTTAAATAATGGGTGAGAGTTGAGTCATCGGTTCGATTTCGATAATTCAATAATTGGTAATTAAAAGTAGATACTAAATACCGATAATTTTAAGTTCGCTTCGGTGCGATAAATCAAACTTCATTTTTTGTGTGGATTTCCTTCAAAGGCACTGTTCTTTAATTTTTGTCAAATTATTGGTCTTTAATTATTTTTTTTGCTTAATAACATGACTGAAAATATCCAAGGTCATGAGTTCGAATTTGCGCTTAGTCAAAAACTAAAAAAAGTTCGCAAGACAGAGCTTGTCTTCGGGCATAAGTCAAACTCTATCTTAAGGTAGAGTTTGTATTATGTCTGAAGACAAACTATGCCTTATGAAATTCAAAATTTTTTCTTGCGTTTTTTAAACTTTTAATTGAGTTGGAGTTCGAGGCAAAAGAGAAAAATTAAAGATTTCTAATTTGAAGTGCAAAAATTAAAGGTCATCTCGAAGGAGAAGAGTTGTGCGAATTCGGTACGATAGTATTATGAATTTAAGCCAATATCAAAATTGAGTTTGAAGTTACTAAACTTGCAAGGATTTATAAACTTAAGCCATGACTTAAATAGGGTCCCAAAATCGGCTATCTGTGCAACTTTTATCGAAAACCAGCATCTCCGAACTCCATAGTAAATCGATCGGAAAAAATCAGCAAATTTTCAGTTCTCTCTCATCATGGCTCCTGTTGCTCCCAGATCCGGCGATGCCATTTTCGCTAACGTTGAACGAGTGGTAATTTTTCCTTCAATCGTTCGTTCGTCTAAAAAATCTCAGATTTATATCTCCTTTCTGTTGAATTCAGTAATAATTGTTGCACTAATTTTATGTTTTTTTTCAGTAGAATGCTTAACTTTTTACCCTAACGTATGGTGCGATCTGGCTGCGCCAACTGCTTTATTTTTTTTTCTAGAAGATCTCAAATTCATATGGATTTTTTGTTGTTAAATTCAGTAATAATCGTTGCACTAATTTTGTGTGTTTTCGATAGAATGCTGAACTTTTCACCTTAACGTACGGTGCGATCGTGCGCCAACTGCTTACCGATCTGGAGGAGGTTGAAGAGGTCAACAAGCAGCTTGATCAAATGTAAATCCTTTAGTTAACATGTACTAATTTGATTTCTAAGTAGTTGTTTTGTTAGTGTTATTGAACTCCATCTATGTGATCTGAAGTCTAGATAAAGATAAGAGGTCAACAAGCAGCTTGATCAAATGCAAATCCTTTAACTAGATTTTTTCTGTCAAAATCTGTAGTTAACATGTACTAATTTGTTTTCTAGGTTGTGAATTGGTTTTAGTTGTTCTGTTAGTGTTATTAACTTCCAATTGAACTCCATCTATGTGATCCGAAGTCTAAATAAAGAGAAGAGGTCAACAAGCAGCTTGATCAAATGTGAATTATTTACCTAGTATTTTCTCTCAAAAAATGTAGGTAATATCAGAGACAAAAACACTAGGTGATTTGTTTTCATCTGTCCCTTGGTTGACAGAGTTACCCGGTAATTGTGTTGGTAGAAGGTAGCAAGTGCCTGTTGAATTAGTCGAGGTGTGTACAAGCTGGTCAGGACATCACGGTTATTAAAAAGAAAAAACTATATTGTAGACTAATTTGTTTTCTAGGTTTTGGATGGGTAACAGTAGTTGTTAGTGTTACAGAGCTTTCAATTGAACTTGCTCTATGTGATTCGAAGTCCAGATTTTCAACAAAAAGCTTGATCAAATGTAAATACTTTACCTAGGTTTTACAGTACCACTTTCTCAACAAAAACAAATCTTTACCTAGTTTTCGTTCCTAAGAAATTGTAATTAACATGTACTAATTTGTTGTCTAGGTTGTGGGTTGGTTGTAGTTGTTTTATTAGTGTTATAAAACTTTCAGTTGAACTTCGTCTATGTGATTCGTAATCCAGATTTTCAACAAACAGCTTGATCAAATGTGAATCCTTTACCTAGTTTTTGCCTTCTAGGTTGTGGTTGGTTTTAGTTGTTTTGTTAGTGTTATCGAACTTCCAATTGAACTACGTCTATGTGATTCGAACTCCAGGTTTTCAACAAACACCTTGATCAAATGCAAATCCTTTGCCTAGTTTTTTTTAACCTCAAAAGTTGTAGTTAACATGTACTAATCTGTTTTCTAGGTTGTGGGTTGGTTTTAGTTGTTTGTTAAAACTTTCAATTGAACTCTGTCTATGTGATTCGGAGTCCAGATTTTCAACAAATAGCTTGATCAAATGTAAATTCTTTACCTAGTTTTTTTTCACCTCATAAACTGTAGTTAACATGTACTAATTTGTTTTCTTGGTTTTTGGTTGGTTTTAAATGTTTTATTGGTGTTATAGAACTCTCAATTGAACTTCGTCTGTCTATGTGATTCGAAGTCCAGATTTCCAACAAACAGCTTGATCAAATGTAAATCCTTTACCTAGTTTTTTTTCCCCGTCAAAACTGTAGTTAACATGAAGTTATTTGTTTTCTAGGTTGTGAGTTGGTTTTAGTTGTTTTATTAGTGTTATAGAACTTTCAATTGAACTCTGACTAGACGATTCGAAGTTCAGATTTTCAACAAACAGCTTGATCAAATGTAAATCCTTACCGAGTTTACTTCCCTAAAAAATTGTATTAACATGTACTAATTTGTTTTATAGGTTGTGAGTTGGTTTAGTTGTTTTGTTAGTGATATTGAACTTTCAATTGAACTCCGTCTATGTGAATCGAAGACTGGATTTTCAACAAACAGCTTGATCAAATGGAAATCCTTTACGTAGTTTTTCCCTCTAAAATTTTAGTTAACATGTACTAATTTGATTTCTAGGTTGTGAGCTGGTAGTACAGTAGTTGTTTTGTTAATGATATTGAACTTCCTCTATGTGATTTGAAATCCAGATTTTCAACCAACAGCTTGATCAATAGCCTGTTTTGCGAAGCTTCTAGGAAGCCAAAAGTGCTTATTTTTGAAACAGTTTTTCCCTAGAAACACTTTTGGAACCTTGGTCCAGCACAAATTACTGCAAAATATGGACAAAAGTGCTTTTCAAATTGATCCAAAGCCCAGATAAAGGTGGGGAGTTATCAAATGTAAATAATTTACCTAGTTTTCTGCCCTCAAAGTTTTAGTTAACATTTACGAATTTGTTTTCTAGGTCGTAGGTTGGTAGTGAAGTAGTTGTTTTGTTAGTGTTATAGAACTTTTAATTGAACTCCGTCTATGTGATCCAAACCCAGGGGAGTTATCAAATGTAAATCCTTATACGTAGTTTTCTTCCCAAAAAAACTGTAGTTAACATGTACTCCCTCTGTCCCAAAAAGATTGGCTCCTTTCTATAATTAGAAACTATTTAACTTTATGAGACCATTTACAACCACACAAATATCTAAGATTTGTTTTGGACCACACATTTCAAAAGTCTTCCTTTATTTCTTAAACTTTGTGCCAAGTCAAACTAGACCATTCTTTTTGGGACGGAAGGAGTACTAATTTGAATTTTGGGTTGTGGGTCGGTAGTAGTTGTTTTGTTGGTGGTATAGAACTTTCAATTGAATTTCGTCTATGTGATCTGAAGCACAGATAAAGGAGGGGAGTTATCAAATGTAAATCTTTTACCTAGTATTCTCTCCCTCAAAAACTATAGTTAATACAACTGAGACAAAAACATTAGGTGATTTCTTCTCGTCTGTCCAAGAATTGGTGGATAGTTACCCGATATCCGTGCAGTTGGGAATAGCAAGTAACATGTGGAATTAGTCGAGGTGCGCACAAGCTGGTTTAGACACCACAGTTATAAAAAAGAATTGTAGTTAACATGTACTAATTTATTTTCTAGGTTGTGGGTTGGTAATAGTTGTTTTATTAGTGTTGTAGAACTTCCAATTGAACTTGGTCTGTGTGATCCAAAGTCTAGACAAAGGAGGTTGAAGAGGTCAACAAACAACTTGATCGAATGTAAATCCTTTACCTAGTTTTCTTCCCTAAAAACTGTAGTTAACATGTACTAATTTGTCTCCTGGGTTGTGAGTTGGCAATCATTGTTTATTAGCGTTATAGAACTTTCAATTAAACTCTGCCTATGTAATCTCAAGTCCGGCAAAAGGAGGGGAGTTGAGGTTTGAGTGAAAAGAGTCCAATAGTGATGAATCCTCTGAATGGATCTCGAAGATACCTATAGCTGAGTCTAGCTAGGATTGAGGCATAGGTGATTGATATTGAATGGAATTGTCAGCTGTGATTTAATTTTATTGTATTGGCCAAGAAGTATAAACTATACTTGAGGTGTTTAACTGAATTGCAGGGGTTATAACATTGGAATTCGGCTCATTGATGAGTTTCTGGCAAAATCTAATGTTTCTAGGTGTATTGATTTCAAGGAAACAGCTGAAGTCATTGCCAAGGTCTCTCTTCCCCTCCTGGTTTTCATTTCATTTTATTGTGTTTGCGAAGTTCCATTTTTGTTTTGAATGTTAGTTCCGAAATCACACGCATGCCAATAGCCAATATAAAACAGAGTTGTTCAACAAAATCAGAAGAAATACTATGGAAGTAAATTTTATTTACGTGATGAAGGTTAGTCACCGAGATGTGATTAAATGGAGTGACGTGGACAGTGAGGATTCATATAGCCAACCCCAACTTGCTTTGGATTTTCGCGTTGTTCTTGTTGTAATGTAGGTTAATGTGGCAGTAGACTTGAATTGAAATAAGAATTGAGACAAAAGTTTGAAAACAAGTATCTTATTTTGGAAGCTATACTATGATGCTTCCTGCTAAAATCACCTTATACTCCCGTAGTCTTTTAGCAGTCAAACCTGAACAAGAAAGTATAGAGAAGATGTGGTCATGTTAGTTGCAATCCTCTTGGTGTCTCTGTACAGCTGTAACCCCTTCTTATCAAAGGGGGTTCATGTACATAGTACTTAAAGTGAAAAGAGAATGCATAACAGATCATCTAAATTTTACAGTATGCTAATCTTTAACATACCGTACAAGTAACAAGGCTGGATAACTTTTCTGGACCTTAATTCATGTTCCAGATCTCTTACTAAGAGCGTGACCAACAGCATTCCTTTTACACTATGCTCTGCAATGGAGGATTGATGGTGTGAATGTTTACAAACACACATACATACAAAGATATGAAGCAGGAGGTAGCAAAACCTTCTATCTCTAGCTAATGTTCCCTTCATTCTGTGAGGAATTTTGTCTTTCAGATGTTCAGTAATAAAAGTTGGGAACAAATCTCTTAAGTAGTTGATTTTCTGGGTTGAGCAGGATATATTGTTGTTTAAGGCTGCGTATAATAGACCCTTGTGGTCCGGCCCTTCCCCGGACCCCGCGCATGATTGGAGCTTAGTGCACCGGCTGCCCCTATATGCCAGTATTCATTGGCAGAGAGCATATTATAATGTGTTTCCATGTCATATGTTTGAGCTGAGCGCCTCAGCTTATAACTACCCATCATATTCTCAAGTCCATTATCTTTATAATATGCACTAGTTAATCATCCTTTTGAAGATAAATTCTTGCTTGAAGTAACATGATTGCTTGCTGCTCATAATTGAACAGGTTGGCCTCAAAATGTTCCTAGGTGTCACAGCAACTGTGGGCAATTGGGATGCTGAGGGAACAACGTGCAGACTAATTTTGGAGGATAACCCCTTGGTAGACTTTGTTGAGCTTCCTGATACTTGTCAAAGTCTATATTATTGTAACATCTTAAGTGGAGTAATCAGAGGGGCATTAGAGATGGTGAGCTTCTCCCTTCAACAGTATCTGCTAATTGCCAATGGCCCCGTGCACAAAAATTAACTAACATTAATTTTAGTTGATTGTTGGAGTACCAAATTTATCTGTCTTTGCTCTGTGTTCAGGTGTCGATGAAAACCGAAGTCACATGGGTCCGTGATATGCTTAGAGGAGATGATGCATTCGAGCTGCAGCTGAAACTTTTGAAGCAAGTTCCTGAGGAGTATCCTTACAAAGACGACGAGTAACAGCTGAAACTTATGAATATTGTACCGCTTCTTTTATTTGATCTTATTTCTTTGTGTTCTGAAAATCTTAAGCTCTCTAAAACCCTGTTGTGATCAAACATTTCGTTCTAGTTTTGCTTGTGATTAGTGATTAGCTAATCCAGAATTTCGGTTGTCATCCTCTTGCGCACATTCTAAGTTCTTTATTTCTTCTTCTGCTTTTTTCTTTTCATGAGATGTCTTTGAACCTGATTTTCGCTAAAAGTGGCAAGCTAATAAAAGCTACATCTCTTGGACTCTGGCAAAAATGTTGTAGTACCCGTGTAGGATCCTCCAAAAATGCATGCACCTGTTGATATTTCTGAAGTGTCCGAGCAACATAGAATAAAAGTATTCAACTTACTTCCAAAGTGGTAGATTTTTTGAGGAAAAAATACTGCCGATTAGAGTGTAAATCTATGGTCATTAGTCACTTCTGGTGAAATTTAAATCTAAAAGCATTTAGGATTTATAACTAGTATACTACTTTATGAACTCATTCACTTTGAATAATTCAAAATCGAGTCTTCGTTGTCAAATACCAGTTTCCTAATTCAGTTCATAATTAGTCATGTCATCCTATTTGTGAATATGCAAAATCTACTTCGATTCATTAGTATCTTATAACATATCCGTTGTATTACACACTCATTTAAAGGTGGCAAAACCGATAACTGAAATAAATGTACGTTCAACTTTAGGGAAGCATTAGCCACAACCAACAGTGAGCTAGATTTGTATTCTATTTTTTGTTTCTTGATTATGAAGCGTTGTTATGAATTCCAGCTAAGTTTTTAACAAATTTGACCCGAAAAAAAAACATAGTTACAACCAATAATCATGACATCTAAAAAAGAAATTAGAAAGAACACAAATTTGGGGTAAAATATGTATTGTATAGTAAGATGAAGCAAAACAAAATACATGAACAAATAAACTACTGTATATGATTATGTAATAATTAACGGATGAAAAACTCCTACATGAAAGTTGATTTTTCGATTTTTGGCATTCTCATGCGCCTAAAACCACACTCTTTGTCACGTCATCATCTAAGGATAAAGGTTATCAATAGCTAAGTCTGAGGGAGAAATTAAGACTATAAATAATTTAATCCCTGCCAAATTTAGGGTGTTTCAAGTATTCTGCCAAAACAACTACTAGTCACCAGTCATTTACCATTAGTTAAGATGCACTTACTGTCAATGTATATAACGTAAATCTTAATTAAAATAATTTATTAGTGTCCAAAATAATATTTTCTCCAACAGCCAACAACCTAAGGCCCAATCACACCATGATTTGCTGTCAGTCATCCTCGTATTAAGACCGTCCAAGAAAGTAAGGAAGACAGTAGGTCGTTGTCCATTTAGAAACTCTGTTCAAATCAACAAAGCCCAAAATTCGCGCATGTTTTCATCAAGCTGACTATACTTTATAACTTCATGTGAAGGCAAAGTGAAACAACACCAAACTTTCCTCTATTTTCCTCTAACTTGTACACTTGTTGTTTTTATATATATAAAAAAAGAATTCTTTTACAACGTCCCTTCTTCAAAACCAAGCCAAACAAATTCTATACTATATTTTAACTGTTTTAGGAGGTAATCTATTCTAAATTCCAAGTGACTTATCTCACATTTTATGGACGGATACCTATAATTATCATTAGGTGACCTGAAGTATGTGGGACTATGTTTGGTTAAGATTTGTGTTAAAACAAAGGATCGGGGACCGGCCCAACGTGGATCGGATCGGGACCGCCCAACAGTGGCGGCCCGGCGGTGGGCTCTCGGCAATGGCCAAGCGGTGGGCTCTCAGCAATGGCCCATTCTCGGCCAGATTAAGGACAAGACAATATTGTATATATATATTTGTAGTATATTGTAGTGTAAAGGTTACCTTAATTAGTGTTATACACTTACCATAATTGTATAGTTAGAATTATGGTAGAATAAGGTTTTAGAAATAGAATAGGAATAGGATTCTCCTATTATGGTAATATGTAACTTGTATATATAGCCTTTCAATTAATGAAAATAATCAAGGGGATTATTTCTTTCATGGTATCAAGAGACTAGGTTTTACAAAAAAATTTCTCTCCCAAAATTTTTTTGGACCCCTCAGTCGAGACACCCCCCCTCCCCCCCTCGGGTTTCTCTTCCAAAATTCATCTTCCGCTCTCAAAAACCTCTCTTAAATTTCCCCTCATTCTTTGTTCTTATCAATATGTCTAAGAACAATTTTCACCCTGCCCTCACGGTTTCCAATATCAAGCTAATTGTCCTTGAAATGGAAAACGTGCAATATGCAACGTGGGCGGAGTTGTTTAAAATTCACGCTATATATTATCAAGTTCTTCACCATATCATTCCTCCCGCTAGACCCCTTCGTGTGGAGGATTCTGAGTTATGGATTACACTTGATGCTACCGTTCTTCGGTGGATATACGCCACTATTTTGGTGGACTTTCTACAGACGATTATTGAGCCAGATACCACGGCTATGGCTGCATGGAATAGATTGCGTGACATATTCCAAGACAACCAACATTCCCGTGTCGTCACACTCGAGCAAGGAATTCTCTCTCGTTCGAATGGACGAATTTCCGAACGTTTCGCATATTGCAAGAAACTAAAGGAGTTGGCGGATCAACTCCGTAATATTGGCGCACCAGTAACGAATAATCGTCTAGTTCTACAGTTGGTTGTCGGTCTTTCGGAGGCCTATAATAGTGTTGGAACTCTCATTCGCCAAAGCAACCCTCTTCCCGACTTTCATCAAGCCCGCTCCATGCTTACATTGGAAGAAGCCGGTTTGGCTAAAAAGGCGGCTACCGGAGCAAGCCCAGTTGTCATGATGGCGTCCTCTCCTAATCCTTCAAGTTTTGTTAATAATTTGGGCCAAAACCATAACAATGGTGGCGGCAAGAATAATCGAAAGAATAATAACAAAAACCGCGGGGGCAAACGCGGTGGTTCTAGTGGTGGTTCCGGTGGTAAGCAAGGAGGCGGTGGGTCCCATCCAGTGAACAGTGGCCCACCACCCCCCTGGGCCCAGCAGTGGGGCCCATGGCAGTGGGCTGTGGCCAACAGCCCTCAAAACGCAGGAATTTCCAGCGGCCAGTAGGCTGGCCAACAGTCCAGGCCCAATACCCAGCAGTGGCGGCCCGGCGGCCGGTGGCCAAAGCAACGCGCAACAACAAGCAGTTACGGCCCAGTTCCAGAATGGCCAGGAGTTCTTGGGCCCCGACCTCCGCAAGTCCATCATGCAGCAGGCCCCACTCAAACCGATATCGAGGACGCGATGCACACGTTGGGATTGACTCAACCGGACCCGAATTGGTACATGGACACCGGGGCCACTACTCACATGACTTTCGAATCAGGTACTCTCTCATCTTATTCCAATTTGAGCACCCCTCGGGGGATAATTGTTGGTAATGGCAGTTCTATTCCAATTCTAGGGTATGGTCGAGAAAACGTTGTCTCCCCCAATCCACCACTCCTCTTGAAAAATACTTTACATGCTCCTAAATTGATTAAAAATTTAGTGTCTGTCCGAAAGTTCACAAATGACAATTCTGTTTCTGTTGAATTTGATCCTTTCGGTTTCTCTGTGAAGGATTTCAAGACGGGGAGTCATCTCATGAGGTGTGATAGTAGGGGGATACGTATTCTATCATGCCGGTTTCGATCCATCGAGTCCGGCCTTGCCGTCGGCTTTTGCGGCCATCTCTCCTTCCATGTGGCATGCTCGTACGGGTCATCGGGATCTTCTATTTTATCAGCCTTAGATAAAAATAACTTTATTTCTTGTAAGGGTACGAGTCGTACTCCAATTTGTCAGTCTTGTTCATTAGGAAAAATTGTTAAGTTGCCATTTGTAGACTCCAATTTTCATACTTCTATGCCATTTGACATTATTCATAGCGACTTATGGACATCTCCTGTTCTTAGTTTAATGGGTCACCGATATTATGTTCTCTTTTTAGATGATTATTCTAGATTTCTGTGGACGTTTCCAATTGCGAATAAATCACAAGTGTTTTCCGTCTTCATCAAATTTAGAGCGTTCATTCGTACTCAATTCGAAAGAGAAATAAAAAAATATTCAGTGTGATAATGGGAAAGAGTATGACAATAGGGAGTTTCGGAAATTTTGTGCTACTAATGGGATAAATTTTCGTTTTTCATGTCCTCATACATCTTCACAAAATGGGAAAGCCGAACGCAAAATTCGTTCCATAAATAACATTGTCCGAACTCTCCTAATACAAGCCTCCATACCTCCATATTTTTGGCATCATGCTCTACAAATGGCCATATATCTTCTTAACATAATTCCTTCTAAAGGTCTGACATATTCTTTCCCCCTAAAAATCCTGTATAATAAGAACCCGTCTTATTCTCATCTTCGGATTTTTGGGTGCTTGTGTTATCCGTTATTCCCATCCACCACAATTAACAAACTTCAGGCTCGGTCTACCCCGTGTGTATTTTTGGGTTATCCGTCAAATCATCGTGGTTATAAGTATTTTGATTTATCCTCCAAGAAAATCATAATCAATCGCCATGTCATTTTTGATGAAACTCAATTCCCATTTACGAAAGTTCATACTCCCGAACCTAAGTCATATGATTTTTTGGATGACCAAATATCCCCTTATATTATTCGGAATTTTTCGGACATCTCCCGTACCCAAAATCCTCCAGCGGGCCCACTGCCCACTGGACCTACAGTACCGCCACACCCACAAATTCCAGCCACTGGAACAATTCCAGCAATTGGGCCGCGTCCGGCCCCCAATCGGGAGCTTGCTCCGAAAACGATTCCAGTCTTTACCGATTTGGGCCAGCAGGCCCACTGCCTGCTGGCCAGTCCGTCCCGAGCCCAGAAGATTCCCTCAATTCTTCCTCGAGTCATAGACCGGTCACTCGTAGTCATCGGGGTATTTTTACACCTAAAAGACATTTTAATTTACATTCGCATGTCTCTAAATCCCCCTTGCCCCGCAATCCTGTGTCCGCATTAAATGACCCTAATTGGAAAATTGCTATGACTGATGAATATAATGCTCTTATTGATAATAAGACGTGGGAGTTGGTGCCCCGTCCATATGGTATTAATGTTATCAGGTCTATGTGGATTTTTGCTCATAAAAAAAATTCGGATGGGTCCTTTGCTCGACATAAGGCGCGACTTGTTGGTGATGGTAAGACTCAGCAGGTTGGAATTGATTGTGGTGAGACGTTTAGTTCGGTGGTCAAACCGGCTACCATTCACATTGTGCTTAGCTTGGCTCTTTCAAAGACTTGGCCAATTCATCAGTTGGATGTCAAGAATGTTTTTCTACATGGTGATCTCAAGGAAACAGTCTATATGCATCAGCCGTTGGGTTTCAGGGATCCCAACCGCCCTCATCATGTCTGTTTGTTGAAGAAATCATTAAATGGGCTTAAGCAGTCTCCACGGGCCTGGTATACACGATTTGCTGATTTTGTTTCGACTATTGGGTTCACTCACAGCAAGTCAGATAATTCCTTGTTCATCTACCGCCGTGGTTCTTCTTTGGCCTACATTCTGTTGTATGTGGATGATATCATCTTGACCGCCTCTTCCGATGCCTTGCGCCGGTCTATCATGACCATGCTCGGTTCGAGTTTGCTATGAAAGACTTAGGGCCTTTGAGTTATTTTTTGGGGATTGCCGTCAAGCGTCATTCAGGTGGGTTGTTTCTGTCTCAACGGAAGTATGCTGCTGAGATCATCGAGAGGGCGGGGATGTCATCCTGTAAGTCCACTTCCACGCCAGTTGATGCAAACCCAAAGCTAAGTACCGCAGCAGGTGCACCATACGAGGACCCGACCCGCTATCGCAGTTTTGTAGGGGCCCTCCAGAGTATCTTAACTTTACCAGACCGGATATTACATATGCGGTTCGGCAGTGTGTTTATTCATGCATGATCCCAGAGTTGAGCACATGAATGCAATCAAACGCATCATTCGGTATATTCAGGGGAGACTAGACTATGGGTTGCACTTGTATCTGTCATCGACATCCACACTTGTCTCCTACACGGATGCTGATTAGGGTGGTTGTCCCAACACCAGACGGTCGACTTCTGGCTACTGTATGTTCCTTGGCAACAACTTGGTCTCCTGGTCGGCAAAGCGTCAGGCAACTCTATCACGCTCAAGTGCAGAGGCAGAATATCGAGGGGTAGCGAATGTGGTCTCTGAATCATGTTGGCTACGTAATTTGCTTTTGGAGCTTCATTGTCCCATTCAAAAGGCAACCTTGGTATATTGCGATAACATTAGTGCCATCTACCTTTCAGGTAACCCGGTTCAACACCAACGCACCAAGCATATCGAAATGGACATTCACTTTGTCCGTGAAAAGGTTGCAAAGGGTCACGTTCGCGTATGCCATGTCCCGTCTCGTTATCAAATTGCAGACATCTTTACAAAGGGTCTACCAGCGGTTCTCTTTGAGGATTTTAGGGACAGTCTCAGCGTTCGAAAACCGCCCGCTATGTTGCGGGGGTGTGTTAAACGATGGGGACCGGCCCAAAGAAGCTCTCGGCAATGGCCGGCGGTGGGCTCTCAGCAATGACCCATTCTCGGCCAGATTAAGGACAAGACAATATTGTATATATGGTATATATATTTGTAGTATATTATAGTGTAAAGGTTACCTTAATTAGTGTTATACACTTACCATAATTGTATAGTTAGAATTATGGTAGAATAAGGTTTTAGAAATAGAATAGGAATAGGATTCTCCTATTATGGTAATATGTAACTTGTATATATAGCCTTTCAATTAATGAAAATAATCAAAGGGATTATTTCTTTCAATTTGATTCCGACATAAGTAATTCCGAAATTATTTATGTCACAATTTTGGTATTATTTTTAAACCACATTCAACATGGGATAACAATTCAGGAATTAGCTATCCTAGGATAAAACAATCAAGTGATATGACTGCCTTTTTCGAAAGCTCTTTTTCCAAAGTCCTTTAAAAAAGATAAGGTTAAAATTGAAAATAAAAATATAATCCACAGTTTATCTAACATAAAACCAAACACCGTAAGATGATTTTGGACTAATATTCTCAAGCTAAACTACTACTATAATTAACATAGTCTTCTTCTCTGTCAAAAATTGATACAATTATGAAAACCTGCATTTTGTAACCTTCATGCTAAGCAAGGTTAGGTGAAGGACAGCAACTTTGAACAATCAACAACCTTTGCATACTCCTTCCTTTTCCAATTCAACTCATCAACTTATTATAGTATGAGTAATTGCCAATTGAATAACTAGAACTAGAACACAAATAGTACCAACAGTTTGGTTCTTTTTCTCATTTTTCTTTGTTGTTTGAATGAAACACACAATGCAGCTACTCATATCGCCGAGTCTGAGGCATGTTACTGTCCTTCCAGCTAAAGGTTTCAAGGAGTTCGTCAAAGTAAAAGTTGGTTCGAGACGATTATCGTACCTCATGGTCTTCTATTCACTCCTGCTTTTTACGTTTCTTTTCCGGTTTGTCTTCGGCTGTAGACACCATCGATGGAGAACGAAAATGTTCAAAGCTAGGTGCGTTTCTCTTCCTCTCTCTGAAATGAAGTGTATTAAGCAGCATTAGAAAAAAAAAGAATTAGCCTAGTGCTAATACATGATCTTTATACTATAGTAAGACTTGTTGCAGATATAAGTATAAAATATATAGAAACATTAATTAATGAGGATGTCTTTGAACATAGAAGGGGGTGAATATTTCAGCATGGTATGATAGCCAGGGGTGGAGCTAGGGAAGCTCAAGGGGGGTCACCTGAATCCCATTCGCCGGAAAATTATATTGTCTGGCTCTGGCACTGAAAGCAATTTGCAGAAGGTAAAAACATAAGTAAAAGGTTATTCATTCCAGGTTTTGAGGATTATAGTTCATTGAACACTGCTGCTCCAGTTAGTTGTAAATTAAGCAAATAAAGAAACAGAATCTATTCAGAGTAAATTTACCTTATAATAAATGATGATGATCATTTAGAAGAATAGAGAACTCTTTAAAGTATGTACATGAACCAAAAAAATCTAAATATCCATTAAACTTCCCTTATTGAATGTGATTTAGAATGTTAAAACTAACAAACAACATACTATAGGTCATGGGTGAAGTTGTCTGTGTACGGGTTCAAGCCGTGGAATCATCCATTAATGCTTGGGAGAACTCTTAAAGTATGTATGTGAACCAATAAAATCTACACATCCATTAAACTTCCCTTATTAAAAGTGATTCAGAATGTTGGTTAAAATTAATAAAGAGCATACTAAGACAGCTTGCTCATAGAAGAAAGTTACTAGTTTTAATTCTGCAGATAAATATATAACATAGCAGCATTTAAAGTTCATTTTAATGCAGGTTGCTTGGGGAGAAAAATTGGACCAAGGATTTTGGGAAGACCGCTCGAATCAACTGTACGCTTCTAAGACGTGTATTTTCATCCTTTCATGCATAGTACTGTTGCTCTGCCCCTACCTAGTAACTTTAAAATCGCATTTGAGCTGTGCTCGTATGGGAGACTCGTTTTATGACACATCACAAATGTTCTTCTAGTTATAGCCCTTTTCACATAGAGATCAGTAAGAAATAACACAGGAAATCAGTTCTTCTATTCAAATTGTAACTGGTCGTAAGAGATCATTTTATCCTTTTGAAATCGCTTGCTCAAAATCTCTATTCCCTTGTATTCTGTTAGGTCCCTGAGGTGATATATCAAGTGTTGGAGGAACCTTCAGACCAGATTGAAATCAAAGAAGGGCCTGAAACTCCTCAATCTTTGGAAGAGTTTATGGAAGAAATGAAGGACACAAAGCCAGATGCAGAAACCTTTGCTGTCAAGCTTAAAGCTATGGTATTTACTTACCATGCCTTCTCCGTTATTTATAGAAATACAGTAATTTTCAGCAATGTTGCTCGGACTCCCTAAAAATGACGCCGCACCTGTGTGGGTCTTCCAAAAATACACTACTTTTATAGAATCCCACATGCACCCGTCGGCATTTCTGAAAAGTCCGAGCAACATAGATTTTAAGGTACCATACTGTGTCATAGACAGCAAATTGCATGCGGACAGAGAATTTTCCTTGGTTTTACTTTCTTTAACGGGTGTCAAGAGGTCACTGGTTCAAGTCGTGCACACAGCCTCTTGCAGAAATGTAAGATGAGGCTGTGTACATAGATTCAACGTCGTCCTAACCTTCTTGGACCCTGTGCATAGCGAGAGCTTAGGACACCGAGCTGCCCTTTTTTAAAAAAAAATCCTGAGTGCTAATCAATTAACTATTAATAGTCTGTTTGGCCAAGCTTCAAAAATATACTTATTTTGAAAAGTGTTTTTTGTCAAAAGTGCTTTTCGGAAAATTACTTTTTTGAAGAATAAAAGTTTGTGTTTGGCTTATCAATTTGAAGATCACTTTTGCAAATATTATAGCCGTACCTTGTGCTTAGTCAATGTGTTACAAAAGTGCTTCTGTGGAAAAGCTACTTTTTTAGCTTCTGGATAACAACTTCTACCACTACTCAGAAGCACTTATTAGTCCCTTAAAGCTTTGGCCACACACCTCGACTTTCTAAAGTAAGCACTTGTTGAAAGAGAAAAAAAACTTTGGCTTCCCATTAACTTGGTCAAACGGGCTATAACCACTCAAGGCCCGACTAGTGTTGAATTGTATAAGTTATGACCATCTCATCGGAAGGCTTAAGCTATTAGAGAGATCACATTTTTATTTACTTAATTATATCTTCAACAATTAGTGCCTCTTTCTTGCAGGTAACTCTCCTTGAACAAAGAACAAGAACTGCCAAGATTCAAGAATACCTTTATCGGCATGTAGCATCTAGTGGCATTCCGAAGCAGCTGCACTGCCTTGATCTCAAGCTAGCATACGAGCATTCCATCAACGCCAATGCTCGTCTCCAATTACCATCAGCAGAACTCGTTCCCGCTCTCGTTGATAATACATACTTCCATTTTGTCCTCGCCTCCGACAATATTCTTGCTGCTTCTGTTGTTGCATCATCGCTTGTCAAGAATTCTTTCCGCCCTGAGAAAGTTGTCCTTCACATAATCACGGATAGCAAAACCTTCTCGCCAATGCAAGCTTGGTTTTCGTTACATCCTTTGACACCCGCAATCATCGAGGTTAAAGGGTTGAACCATTTCGATTGGTTAACAAGGGGAAAGGTCCCGGTTCTGGAAGCGATGGAGAAAGACCAAAAAGCAAGGTCACAATTCAGGGGAGGGTCATCAGCAATCGTAGCAAATACAACCGAAAAGCCTCATGTCATTGCAGCAAAGTTGCAATCCCTCAGTCCCAAATACAATTCTCTCATGAACCACATAAAGGATATATTTGTCAGAGGTAAGGAAAGTTGTAAGCTCACTTAAGTTGCACGTAATGTCCATCTATCCTTTACTTTTTTGATAACCGTGGTGTCCGGACCGGCTTGCATGCACCTCGACTAACCATGGGATACCTGCCACCTCCCACCAGCAACAGGTACCAGGTAACTTTGTCCACAAGGCTTGGACAAATGGAAAGCAATCACCTAATGTTTTTTGTCTCCGTTGGGATTTGAACCTGAGCGGCTGAGACCTCATGGTTCTAAACCCACTTCGTTGACCATGTCCATTTGTCCTTCTCCGAAGCACTTTAACTTTTAATACTGATAAGTACAAATATCTTTGCAGTTATTTCCCAGTCTTGATAAGGTAGTTTTCCTGGACGATGATATCGTGGTTCAAACCGATCTTTCATCTCTATGGGACATTGACATGAATGGGAAGGTGAATGGAGCAGTGGAGACGTGCAGGGGAGAGGACAAGTTTGTGATGGCAAAGCGCTTCAAAAGCTATTTGAATTTTTCTCATCCTCTCATATCGAAGAACTTTGATCCTAATGAATGTGCATGGGCCTATGGCATGAACATTTTTGATCTACAAGCATGGAGGGAAACAAATATAAGTGAAGCATACCACTACTGGCTTGAACAGGTAAACTACAAGTGATGTCAACTGTTGCTTCAATTAAATGCATCCCAAACACTACCCAACATTCAATCATTTTGTTTTAACTACAGTCAGACCTCTCTATAACAACCATGTTTTCTGTGGAGCCGATCTTTCATGTTATGTTATATTATTTGTTCTCTATAACAGCATTTCGCTATAGCAGCCAAAAAATATTGGAACAAATGACGATGTTATACAGAGGTTTGATTGTAGTAGTAAATCTTTTGCAATTGCTCGAAAGTACTTCTGAAAAACTCAGTGATATAGTCTTCATTTTCTTGTGCAGAACTTGATGTCAGATCTAAGTTTGTGGCAGCTAGGAACATTACCTCCAGGACTAATTGCATTTCATGGTCATGTCCATGCTATTGATCCCTTTTGGCACATGCTAGGACTAGGGTACCAAGATAACACGAGCATCGCGGATGCTCAGAGTGCTGGTGTGATCCACTTCAACGGTCGAGCAAAACCTTGGCTTGATATAGCGTTCCCTCAACTTCGGCCCCTGTGGACAAAGTACGTTAACTTCTCCGATAAATTTATCAGAACCTGTCATATTAGAGAAACTTAAAGTGAGGCAAGGGATTTGTTAACCATGTTGCTGGTAAACAAGAAACAAATTTTGAGAGAGGTGAACCATGTATAGAAGGTCTCCACTCTCTGACGCGAGATTGGCAACAGCCCCGAGCCTGACATTCTGGAACTCCTCATCAAGGCTACTATACTTTCTGGTTCCCAAATGTATTTTATACTATAGTTAGACATTATATGTACAATGTATGGATTTTTTCACCAAATAATGCTTACAGAGATAGTAAAAACGATATCGTCTTCGGTACCAATGCTAAATGTATTTTTGAGGTATATCATGCAAATTGAGGATGTAAGGATCCAAGGTAATAAAAGAGAGAAATTTTACTATACAGACAAAAGGAGAGAACAAGTGTAGAATGTAGCTTCTACCTTCTTGCAATAGGTCTAGTTCCATAAATGCAAGTAGATTTATATCTTGTTATATATGCTTTTTTTCTCCATTCTGTTTTTGGGAGAAATGGGCTCGTGGTGAGGACGTCTCAGCCAGCCTACGTGCATCTCGACTATTCCACCAAGACCCTGCTATCTTGCACCAGCACAAGTACAACAAGTACTGAGTAACTTGATCACGCCCAAAACTAGTGGATAAGCAGTCATTGCAAATATAATCCGGTCTTAAAGTCCGGAGTCGAATCCCACATAGAACCAACACTAATTATAATTGTTCGATATTACTAAGAAAATAAGTTCGAACAATATTCTGAATTATAACAATTAAGATTTCTATTTAAACTACTTAACTAATAAATAAGAAACAGTAAAAATTATCAACTAAATAGAGAACAAGATGAATCCAAGATTAAGGAGGCCTAGGGTTATGATTTCCTCAATTATCGGAAACCTTCTCGCTACATTATCTATAATCTTGCCGATTTATTTTCTACGGATCATGAGCACTTAACTTACTGCTCGATCAATTGTAGTACTCCCTCTGATCCAATTTATGTGATGTACTTTCATTTGACACGCACTTTAAGAAATAAATGAATACTTTTGAATCTTATGGTCTAAAATAAACCAAAGGTATTTGTATGGTTATAGATCATCTCGCTTTGCGTAAAAGGTAAAGTTTAAAGTTAAATTATTGTCAAATAAGAAAATATGTCATTCGTTTTTGGACGGACTAAAAAAAAAAGTGAGTCATTCTTTTTGGGACAGAGTGAGTAATTTTCTAGAGTTATTCTCTCGAACCAACCCTAGCTAGCAATTTCTCACCGCTCACAATGACCACGTCAAAGCTTCATTATCTCTAACCCTGCTTTTAAACCTACAATATTGATCTCTCATATATCTTAGGAGTGACGTTGTCCAACAACTACCCAAAAATGTATTTTTTCTCAAGCAACACATAATAAATAGGCACAGACAACCGATGGCCATTCAATTAACTGAAATAAGCACGCAGTTGAACAAGTAGAAGAAATCTAATGACTCAATTATATAAAAACGTAACAAGAATGTTCCATCAAAACCCTAGATAGAGAATTAGCTACTCATAAAAGTATGTGAAAACACGATACTAAAATCATAACCAACAATGGAAAATAGGAAGAAGAAAAGAAAAACTCGTTGCCGAATCTTTCCCTTTGCTCCACGATGGCTCCTTACTCTTCCTAGGTCGAATCCCCCAAAATAATGCATCTAAGGGTGTATTTATATGACTTAGAATGTGTAGGGAGTGAAATAAATTAATCCAAATTCGTTGGAAAAACTTTTTTTGGCTCGTCTGAACTCTTGCTTTGCAAGGATCACATGCGAGCCCAACCAGTTGTAAATTTTCTCTTGTTTCTTGGCTCGTCTATGGCTCGCCTGGCGAGGATATTGACGAGCCCTCTCAGACATGTTTTGGCCTGGCTCGTCAATTTCTTGCCAATTCCTTTGCTTCGCTGCTTTGCACATGACTGATTCTCCTAGCTCGTCTAGGATGTTCGCTAGGCGAGCATGGAAAACGAGATCTACTTCTTCGATTTTTTATTTTCTTGACTCGACTTGCACTAAATCATTCCTTATCAGTCTGTTTTCGTCCACACACTTCCTACACACATAAAATAAGTAATGAGCTCGAAACAACCAAGAATCAATGTAAACCATACAAATATGATCAAGATATTTGGCGATAATGTACTAGAAATATAGACTTTTAGCCGAATATCATAACTCTACCCATGAGGGCTTAGGCAGATCGGAGGAAATCACATAGTGCTTTTTGCCTCCGCTGGAATTTGAACTTGAGACTTCGTAGTTCTCCTCTCACTTCATTGACCGCTAGGCAATACCCTTTGGTGCACTTAGCATATGTTGTTATTGACAAAAGCTAGGCTATCAAGTTATATAAGACATTCTTGACTTTGATAATTATGGTCTTGTTTCAACTATTGAAACTTACCTTCAACTATCACATTCTATTTCGCAACTAAAAACACCATATCCTATGTTGCTCAGACTCTCCAAAATGTTACCGCACCCATGTCAAATCCTCCAAAAATCCACAACTTTTGAAAGATCCTATACACACCTTTCGACATTTTTGAAGAGTCCGAACAAAGTTAGGTAAAGATCACACCTTTTCTTTTGCTCACATCTTACCCCCCCCCCCCCCCGCTCCAATCATGCGGGAAAAAAAGGAAGAAATAACAGAGATTTAACCAGGAGGGAAAAGAATGTACATGTAAATGCCAGGTTGAACCAGCTAAGATTTACAGTTGATAAAAACAGCATTAACTCATATAAAGTTCAAAAGTTACAAGAAAACTTCTATCATCCACCAAATACACCAAGAGGACTCGACGAAAAACTAACATAGCCAAAGAGCATTTGACTAGAACAACATAATCAGAGTAAAGTTAACTATCATGGATTTAGCTGCCAAGTTAAGCAACTGGAGGACGGAGCACGTGGTCCTGCGAGGTATCTACTGCAGCAGGAGGCATGAATTGCCACATGGCGACCCCAGGGTAGCTTATGATGGGAACCAGCTTGTTTCCTGCAACTTGACCTAGAGCAGCAAAAGCACCGGGCATGGCAGGAGGCAAGAAGCCAGGTTGTGCATTCATAGTCTTTAGTTGTTGCTCTAGCTTCTCCTTCTCGGACTTCAGCCTCTGCTTTTCATCTCGAAGCTCATTTTTCTCAACCTACACAAGTTAAACTTACTTGAAGTCAGGAAGAAGTATAGTTAAGCGATTTTTAGCTTTTCTTTAGTTTCTTGTATGTTGTTCACAAAACTTGCCAACAACCTAGTGGCCAATTGAATGAAAGTACTCCCTCCGTCTCAATTTATGTGAAGGTGTTTCACTGGGCACGAAGTTTAAAAAATAAAGGAAAACTTTTGAAACTTGTGGTCTAATATAATATAGAGCCACTCTACCTAACAAGGTAGAGGTAAGGTCTGTGTACACGTGGGGTCTACACTGGGTATGTTGTTGTTGTTGTTGTATTTCTATTTGTGTGGCTAGAAATCATTTCATTTTTTCTGGGACTTCTTGAGCCGAGGGTCTTTCGGAAACCACCTCTCTACTTACCAAGGTAGAGGTAAGGTCTGCGTGCACTCAACCCTCCCTAAACCCCATATTGTGGGATTTCACTGGGTATGTTGTTGTTGTTGTCATTTTTCTGGGACTGACTAAAAAGGAAAAAGTCACATAAATTGGGACCGAGGGAGTAACAAATACTTGCCTTCAACTCCTTTATCTTTTCTTGTAGATCCAAATTTGAGTCTTTCAATTTTTGAGCCTCACCACGTAACTGTGTCACCGCGCTAACAGCATCAACAAGGATCACGCTCTTGTCTGTTTTTGGAGGCCTGCCAGGCTCAAGAAGCGCCACCAATTCCATGAACCTGAGACCATATTCATTTAGCTATATATATAAAATGAAATAAAGGGCGAAATGGTTCTAAAAATAATGCATAGTGAGCCCACTTGTCATTCAGCTTCTCTCTCCTTAATTTCTCCCTACAAGCTTTGGAACTTGACGAGGTGCATGATTCAGTTCTTGCCCTGTAACAGTTGTCAAAAATATGAGTAAACAATGTTGTGTAGGTAGGCATTAAGGGTGTGTTTGTTATGGAGGAAAACATTTTCTGCAAAATATTTTCAATTTTATTATGTTTGGTTGGTTGAAATATTTGGAAAATATTTTCTCTAGGAAAATAAGTTCCTTCAAAATGAGAAAAATAACTTCCCTGGTGGAAATAGGGAAAACAAGTTACATGAGTAGTATTCCACACTAACTGCTCCCTTCCCGCTCTCCAACACCTCCCTCCCCCCAATATTTTTGGGATAATATTTTCTATTTACTTACCAAACATCAGAAAATAAGTTGTTAATAAACTTTTTCCAAGAAAACATTTTCCTTAGTACCAAACACACCCTAAGAGTGCACCTGCCTTTCCTTCCAAAATCAATACTATGAGGACACAAAGCTCAAAGAGTACACCTCTACAAACAAATTACATCATCTTTGGGTTTCAACCTAATAGTAGAATTACGAAACTAGATGTAACATTAGGAGGGTTTTGTGTACCATGGAATATTACATCACAAGAATTTGACTCTAAACTAAATTTGTGGAATTGCTGTGGCATAGTAACTTCTTTCAAATAGAGCGAAGAGAACTATATCTCTATGAAACCTTCAGAAGGCCGTTTATGGAATATAAGTCCTCCACATAGGCCGTTAAAACAAGAAGACAAAACAAATCAAAATCTTCAGAACTTTCCTAATTAAAAGCATAATGTGATTGATATTTTTTTTAACCATGAGCCTTCGAGATAATAAAAGAAACTCGGGAAATAAAACAAAGGGAGCGGAGAATTTGTTACTTTTCTTTAACAACAGTAGGCGCCAAGTAGCTAATCAAATTAAACCTGACTAGATAATGGTGATGAGTTGGTGCAACATCGCATCTCTATGCTTACGTGAACATTTAATACACAAAAATGTTCCTAAAACGGCAAAAGATTTTACCTTTTCTTTGAACCGCTTTCCTTCAGGCAATCTGATTCACCGATTGAGCCATCAAAATCAACACTAAGATAGACACGGAAAGCAAAGAGGTCAGAATAAATACCAGAAACAAAAGCAGCCAGCTTATGGATGTATGAAAATGCTGTTAAGAGAAAATCCTGATCTGACATCAGAAGCAAAGTAGATTAGACATAATATCCCCCTCCTTATACTGTAATCTTGCTTTTCTTTCTTTATATGAACAAGTAGGGGTCAAAACCTGAGCCCCTATTTCTCGCTGAGTTAAAGGACATTTACATTTCATTCTTGCCTATTAGGAAGCAACAAAACTCATCAATCAGCTAAAACATCACAACTTTTAATTGGAGTCAGCTATATGAATCTTGTATCTGAAATTCCAACTTTATTCAAAGAAACAAGACTCATCAATCAGCTAAAAGAACTCAACGTCTAGTGAGGTTATATGTATATTCAGTATCCCTTCTGATCTATTACGAAGCAACAAAACTCATCATTCAGCTAAAAGATCCAACTTATAGTCGGAGTCAACTATCAGAATCCTCTATATTTATTCCGCTCTATTGAGAAGTAACAAATAATCATTAATCAGCTAAAAGATCCTAACTTTTAGTTGGGGTCAGCTATATGAATCCTTTATCCGACGATCCATCTTTATTCAAAGAAATAATACTCATCAATCAGCTAAAAGAGCCAACTTTCAGTAGCGGTTATATGAAGCAAAAAGTCTCATCAATCAGCTAAAAGATCACAACTTTTAGTTAGAGTCAACTATATGAATCCTCTATATATATTCCACTCTATTGAGAAGTAGCAAGACCCATTGCAACAACAATAACAATATACCCAGCATAATCCCACAAGTGGGATCTCGGGAGGGTAAAGTGTACTCAGACCTTATCCCTACCTTGGGCAGGTAGATAAGCTGTTTTCGATAGACCGTCTGCTCAAGTAAAGCAGAAACACAGCAATTATGAAAACAAACGAAACCCACTGATCAGCTAAAAGATCAGAACTTTTAGTTGGCGTCAGCTATGTGAATCCTCTATATAAATTCCAACTTTTTTTATTCAAACAAACAAGATTCATCAATCAGCTAAAAGAACCCAACTTTTAGTAATGGTTATATGAATCTTCTTCTTTTTTTTTTTTTTTTTTTTTTTTGAGATAAGGTAAGGTTTATGGTTATATGAATCTTCTATATCCCTTCTGCTCTATTAGGAAACAACAAGACTCATCAATCAGTTAAGAAATCCCAACTTTTAGTTGGAGTCAACTATAAGAATCCTCTATATCTATTCCGCTCTACTGAGAAGTAACAAGATTCATCAATCAGCTAAAAGATCAGAACTTTTAGTTGGGGTCAGCATACGAATCATCTATAGACATTCCAACTTTATTCAAAGAAACAAGACTCATCAACAGCTAAAAGAACCCAACACTTAGGAAATGGTTATATGAATCTTCTATATCCGTTCTGCTTAATTCGGAAGCAATAAAACTCATCAATCAGCTAAAAGATCCCAGCTTTTAGTATGAGTAAACTATATGAACCCTCTCTATCTATTCCACTAACTTTTAGTTGGGGTCAGTTATCTGAATCTTTTATCAATTGTGTCTCAATCCAAACAAGCTAGGGTCGATTATATGAATCTTCTATATCCCTTCTGCTCTATTAGGAAACAACAAGACTCATCAATCAGCTAAAAGATCCCAACTTTTAGTTAGAGTCAACCATATGAACCCTCTATATCTATTGCGCTGTATCGAGAAGTAACAAAGACCCATTAATCAGCTAAAAGATCACTACTTTTAGTTGGGGTCAGCTTTATCAATCCTCTATAGACATTCCAACTCTATTCATTTAAACAAGAACCCAACTTTTAGTAACAGTTATATGAATCTTCTGTATCCATTCTGCTTAATTCAGAAACAAAAAGACTCATCAATCAGCTAAAAGATACCAAATTTAGCAAATACTACACAAAATAAATAAGTCAAATTTGATATAAAAAAAAGTTACCTGGCGTTAGTTGAACCATTGAAGCCCTGCATAGACCAAGAAAACCCATTTGCTGAAACTGAGAAATTGGCATCAGGGACAGATATATCTTCAAAATTACAGTCGTACAACCAATTGGTATTTTCCGGTGACACCATCTCCGATCACTCGCCGGAATTTCAAGAAAATATATATTTCCGGCGACTAGAAAAAAAATGAATTTACACAAATGGGTTTTCAATTACGAAGCTTAAAGAATGAAATTTGGAATGATTGGTGCTTTGGTTTTGAGATGAAATTATATACTGGGAATCTGACGACTACACCAAATTGAGGGGCTATTTTTTAATTTGTTACAAATTGGTTATTTATTTTTTGTTTTTATTTGTAAAATATTGTGTTCTCTCAATTATAGATTCCTCCACAATCATGCCATATTGAGAATTTGGAACTTGAATATTTGAAGAGCTTGAGTCTATCTAAAATTGTTTAACTTTGTCCTCCATTATATTTTTTGTTTGCAAATTATAGTATTCATTTATTTTTAGATCTCTAATAATATTTAATGGTTTCTTTTCGTTTATCTTATTATTTTGTTATTGTTACTGTTTGTTATTATTGCTTCTTTTTCATTTCTCCTTGAGTCAAATTCTATCTGAAACAATCCCCCTATTCTCGCAAGATAGGATAAGGTCTGCGTACATAACATACTTCTCAGACTCCACTTGTGAGATTATATAAACTGAGTTTATTTTTGTTGTTGTTATTAGTAAGTTATCATATATTATCTTGTCATTTGCGAAGCCTCAATACGAAAGGAGTGCAGAGGTTAATTTAGAATTTTAAGTTTATGAGCTCTAAATTAAAAACATTAACTTAGGTTGGAGTTTCGTTAATGGTCAAAGATAAAAAGTAAAAAAAAAATCAATATTAGATTAAAAACTTAATGAGGAATTAAAATTACTCAATTTTAATAAGCATATGAGCAAACTTAACCCTTTTCCTCTCATATAAGACAATTTTACAGCTCCTAACTCCTAAGGTTTCTCTTTTCTTTTCTTTTTTGTCTTTATTGCACATAGTTAAACCCCTCTCACCATGTTCATCTTTTCTAGTGTTTGATATTACCATGTGTATATTCACATCTTCAAAGGAGTTGTCATTTTTTAAAGTACCATAATAATAAGAGAACATAACATTAGTTGCATAAACTCTTATATTATGACTCCTTATCAAGTAAAAGAAAAAAGGTTATTGTAAGTTAGGTAACAATGCTTCTTTTTTTTTAGTTTTTTATTCGGTATTCGATATTCGATATTTATGTATTAATTTGAAGTCGAGTTGCGTAAGGTTCATTAAAAGACGAAACACTTTCTATTGAAACTGTTTTGCATATTTATGGATTCGAATCCTAGATTAAGTCACATAGTCCCTTTAAGAAATTTCTAAAATTAGAAAGATTGGCCAACATACATCAAGCTATGTGACTATGGAGAGAGAGTTGGTCAGAGCTTCAATAGAGTAATGATGACAGATACTATTGAGAGCCTGTGATATTAAATCATAAAGGTGATCATATGTAATTTTGGGGTTGGTCTAAGCTAATTTAAAGACACGTTTACAGAGTTTTTCGAACTGATCATATGTAATTTTGACTCGTCTCATTATGAACTTTTGCCCTACTTGACATTGGATCAAGTCCTTCTCTTGATTTACTTCGTTTATAATTCTAGTATCATCTTGTCATTTAAAAGATAATTGCGAATAAATATATTAAATGAATTTAAGTTATATGTACCATTTGATTTTTATACCATTTGTGCATCTAATTTAACATGGTGTAACATATTATTTATCATTTATTGTAGGTTACTAATCAATGGTTTGTCAAATAGATTCATTTGTAATTATCTTTTAAGTGTTTTGATGGTATAAAAATTATTACATTGTAATTGCATATAACTTAAACTTCTATTTAATAGGCAATGATTGATAACTTAGAATAAATGATAAGTAATCTGCTATATCATATTAAATTAGTGTAAATTCATATATCACTTAAACTCAAATTGTTATATTATTTATCTTTGTCTACAACAACAATAACATAATTAGTGTAATTCACATTGTGTCTAGTAATAGAAAAAATTTATTATAAGTTAGGTAATTATGTCTTTGCATCTAATATTAAATCTTATCTTATGACAGTTGTAGATTCACAAAGGCAGTTGGTAATACCATTTAATATATTGCCTGTTTAAAAATGCTTTCTTTAATTTTTTATTATATTATTTTAAAAAGCTTTCTTTAAATTTTATTATATACATAGTATAAACTTTGATTCAGATCAGTTTGTGCATTAATATATACTGTATATGCTGGAGAAAAGGGATTGAATACAGTGAACCAAGTACAAAATTAAACAAAAAGTACACTTTGGTATATAAAATTTAAAAATAAAAATAAAGAAGTACACTATGTATATAGCACCATTCTGAGTGGTCCAAAGATCCAGGAGAAGAAGTTGACTACAACCAGCTGTGTGATTTAGTAGTAGATTAAGAGGATTAAAATTTATTTGTATCAAGTGTTTATATTAAGTTATAATTTATCATAGTTGAGTTATAAATTAAGATAAGAATATGTTAGTGATAATAGTGTATTTCAAGACAATATTGAGCCACACTTGTCCAGAGGAGTGTCAACTTTGTAGATAGGTAAAAGAAAATGCATATATACTCTATGTTTTTCTTGACGTTTTTGTCTGTTTAAATTTTTATATTTTGACTCCTCTTAGTGAACTTGTCAAAGGGGTGTCAATTGACAAATGATACTGTGTAAATAGATAAATCTTGTTTTTATGTATATGTATATGCTAAATCTCCTTAGTTGTGTCGTAGCGAACTTGTCGGCGGGGTGTCAATTAACAAATGACACATGTAGATAGATGTAATCTTTATATATATATATATATATATATATATATATATATATATATACTATATATTGAGTCTTCTTAGCTTCTTCATGTCTTTACTTTATATTTTAATTCCCCTTAGTGAAATTCTTGCTCCACTATTATTTCAAGACATGTGTCATGTATTTATTTGATTTGTATAAATACCGGGTACCAATAAGTTTTTATGTTAGAAGATGGGATTTACAATTGTTTGAAAATCGTTTCTTAATTAATAAATTGGAGAGAGTTGGTTAAAGCTTCAAACTCTATAACAAAGTAGTGATGACAGTTAGATTATTCTAAGTCTAGTTGTACAAGTTAGAGGTAAGCCACTTAATTAAAACAAGGATTAATTTACTCATCATTTCCTAATTAAGTAATAGTAACTAATATTGTCAGCTTTGATAAGTTAATTGTTCATTGAACATGTCCTAATTAATATTGTGCTTACATGTGATTACTTCCTTTGTTTGTCCTTAATTTGTTAAGCATAATCTTCTTGAGATTTGTTAGCATTTAGCAATGGAAGCTAATAACAAAATTACAGTCTAATCTGTCAGGAACTTGGACTTTTCACAAGTAGTCAGAGTTTTTGTTAGATTAACGCCACTAAGATGGTGAAAATTAACTTGCACTATTTTTAAAAAAAAAATGGGATGGACTCTATGTTATAACTAATTCTAAAAAGGTTATATGGAACTCGTGGCATTCACCATTCATAGTTATGGTGAGATGAAGAAGATCCCTTCACCCTTAACCAGAGATTTTGGGTTTGAGCCTCGAAAATGGAAAAAATTAATTAGGAGCATTTTTCCTTTTAAATGGACCTTATGTAGCGCAAATTTGGATAATTCGAACCTCCGGTGCGAATACTGGCAAGAACTGAAAGAAAAACTATGAATTCCATTAACTCGAATTTCTTTCGTTTCATCAATTTATTCAGATCCTACCTTTTCTTCCTAAAAGGGGGAAGGAAATTGAGATATTCTAGGGCTACAAAGATAGATATTGAATAGTTGGCACCCTATAAAAATATTCCCCCTAAATTATTAGTTGTTAATACGAATAAGAAAAACTATGTTATAGTTCTTTTTGTACGGTCAATATACTTTATGATAGCCTAGGGACCTATGTCTCAGTGGGCGGACGTTCGTCAAGCAAGCCGCGCAGATTGGTTAGGTTTTTTTCCGGCTAATGAGACCTCGATCTCGAACCTTTTGAGGTATAATTTTTGGTAAGTATTGCTATTAGTATGGAAACTTCGAAAAATAATAAAATAAGGGAAGATGTCCAAACTTGATGACAAAATGTGCATTGTTGCTAAATAATGGAAGTTAGGATGCCATGTGCTCTTGTTTTTAAAATTTAAAGTCATGGAATATAGTAGATTATTTTTAAAAAAAAACAGTGCTTATAATTGGCTTGGAAGAAAAAGTTTGCTAAGTGCAAAGAATTAAAACAAGTTTGGACCTAATATTGGCATGTTGGAGCCATTGAATATAAAATGTTAAGTGCTATCTGCTTATTTTCCAATTCACGGAAACTTCCTTCCCTGCTTTTCGTGTTAGGTCGCTGTTTTTTTTTTTTGTTTTTTATTTCTGATTCGATGTTGGGTTTCTGCTTAATTTAGGGTATTATTAATTCAAATTTGCACTAAAAATTTTCACTTTGGGGTAAAAGGTGATTTTGCATTAGGCTCTTCTGTCACAAGTAGGACAGGTTATTATCTTAGTGGTAGAGTGCGGCTGTGATAATTGCGTCGTTATGCTTAGAGGCGCAGCAGTTGACTGGACATCTAGAGATAAAGCACTGTTTCGGTGCGGGCTATAATTTATTAGGATTGTTAGCCACGTGAATAATTCAATGTACTCATCCGCGCTTGATCCTAATATGTGGTCCTTGTAGAATTGTGGATCATCCAAGACAAGTTAGAATGACGCACTCCTCATGATCGACCGGGGGTTTGGAACCAAATTCCTCTAGAGAGTAGACGGAGCAATTCGAGTGAGATCCAATTTTCAATTCACTCATTGGATTCAAGGCAATCTGAGGGACCATCACAACTCCTTTTTTCACGAGAATCCATACATTACTAACGGTTTATGTAGTACTATCTCTTGAGTACAACAAGAATTGCAAATGCTTAATCATGAGATATTATTATTATTGCTAGTCATTGTTAAAAAAATATTTTTTTGTCGCAGCCTGGAAATTACTTGCACATGGCATTGTATATATAAAATGCCAGCATCAACTAGTAGTTTAATTTTTATAATATACCTTTTTTACATTTTTTGTTGTATTACATGTTTGTTAAGTAAAATGCAATGCCACTAATGCAACAAATAATATATTTACTCTGCCACTCCTGTGCACATGAAAGTACTGTAACTGGTTAATGCTCTAAAGTGCTAAAAGGATTTATTTATGTTAGAATTTGTGAGATGATCTCTATCTCTATATACTTTTTAGCAAAAATAATTATCGAATAATAACTCTTATCTTCTAAAGTCTATTATGATCAAGAAATCAACAAGGATTTGGCGAACAAAGTACCTTATGATCTTGGACCTGATAACGACTACATTACTCGTTCCGTCTTGTCACTCTCTACAACTACAAGCTCTTACATGCAATTTACTGCGACAAGCCAACAATCTCGTCTGCTGTTGTATCAACCAAAGACAACGCTATTTTCGTTCTGGACGTTTCATTTTGAGGAGATGAGAAACACCGGCCACAACATGCAGTCGGCTACTTGGAACACCCGTCTTTGCAAGTGCCCTCCCGAATTTGTCCAGTAGAACGAAGCAAGGAACATACTTTATGTCATAATGGAGAAGCTGAATTTATAAATAGAAAGATATCAATCAGCTAAAAACCAAAAAGTGAAAAGTCCAACATGAAGTAATTGATTATTCCAAAAGCAATACACAAAGTCACCAGACCAATCAAATAGCAGAAAGAATTTTTCGTTGTTTTAATTACTTCATTTCGACTTCCCCTACTTTCAAACGTATACTTTAACTTAGCTATCACCACAGAGTAACTTTAAATTATACAGTCAAGACCTCTTTATAACGACATTTCACAAGAACAACCAGGTTTTCTTTGGCGTCGACTTTCATATTAACATATTATATGTTCTCTATAACGACATCTCGCACTAGCAACCAAAAATAATCCGGACAAACGCCATTGTTATAGAGAAGTTTCATTGTATTAGTCAACATGGCAGTCGCCACAGAGTAACGAATCTCGACACAACATAAGGTTCAAAAGATTGTGCAGTGCTTCTAGGCTCCGCGGGAAAGAATGCTACAGAAGTTACATTGAAAGAACTTCAAAGACAAACAGATCTAGCAAATTTAAAGTATAAAGAAACTTCGCTAATCTGTAAAAAGACTTAGCAAGTAATATTTAACTTCAGTACATTGCTGACATTATTTTGCAGTTTTACATAACATATTGAAAAGATATAGAATAATTTAACAGTCAATTGATTCATGAAGGTAATTTAACATGGTAATGATATCTAGATACTTGTTAGAAGAATCTAGGGGTGGCAAAATTAGCCCATGAAAACATGACCCGCCCAACCCGCCAAGTTTGGGTGGGTCAATAACCCACCCATTTCTTAGCTCAATTCATATTAGCCCAATCGCGGATATGTAGCCCAATTGACCCATAAGAAACCCTATCAAAATATTTTCAAAAAACATTTTTTACATGATATGACCCTCTTTTAGCCCATTTCAGCCCAAGCAACGGCCCACGCATTTATTAACTAAACCTACTTTGACCCGCCCAAATTAGGCCAACCCGCCCATTTGACACCCCTAGAAGAGTCCAATACTCAGTACTAAGTGCCTTTAACAGGAGTCTAGATTTGAATTAATAACACCATATCCTAGATTATCAAGTATTGACATAAAATTAACATTTCAATACAGAAACAAGATAAGAACTATATCAACAATCAAACAACAAAAGTATGAGGCCCTTCTAAGTTCTTGGAGTATGCAAAATCTACACGCATCCGCCCAACAACTGAATATCAATTAAAACAGACTTTCGGAAAACTTGAGAATACAATGTATAGAGTATTAAGAGTACCTCAGGCAACCATTGGTCATTCTCTGCATCAGCCATAACAATGTTGAGCCAGTCAGAGTTCCTGTTCTCAACTTCAGTAACGAAATTAACCAAAGAATTGCAGAGCCGGCACTTTGGGGAGTAAAATTCAATTACAGTACCCTCTTTTCCACTGGCCAAGACAGACGCTAACGCACTCTGCTCGACCTCCGCTTGCTTTGCAGGAGTCAATTTCTTCACTAACTTCAAGGTATTATTTTGGTTGACTCCATCATTCGACTTGAAATGAAAATCGGGTGATAAAGTTTGGGGTTTTGATATATTTTGGACGAAATTAAATACTCCAGATCCAAGAATCATGAATGGTTTAAATAGCCAAGGAGTTTCAAAGGTACAAGGCGAAGGGTTCTTTGGGTTTTGGTTATGGACATCCCAAGGCCATTTTAAGCAAAAGGGAGAGTGCTTGGAAGTAGAATCCATCTTTTCCAAGAATTATGTGCGTTTACATCAGAATAACAAGCTGATTTTCTTTAGCTACTCATTCGCACGACATTATAACAGGAACAAGCACCTAATCTTGTGCTGCACCAACGGACAAGCAACATGCACACAACTAATCTGGAAAAAAAATTAAGACATGCTATAATTACTAACTTGACAAATGACATATTAATCGTTATACCCTTTATTGTTCCAAGCAGGGGCGGAGATACAATCAAACCTCTCAATAACAACATTGTTTGACCCATACAATTTTAATAGTTGTAATAGCGAAATGGTGTTATATAGGACATATGATATAACAACAACAACAACAACAATATCAACATACCCAGTGTGATCCCACAAGTGGGAGAGTATACGCATGTGTGGAGCCAGGTGAAGGCAAGGATCCGAACCCCCTTCGGAAAAAAGTTATTTTATACAGATAAGGTTAAAATTATTTTTTATGTTTATATAGTAGATGTTGACCCCATTATGAGATTACACCGGGTATGTTATTGTTGTTGTATAGTAGATATTGAATCCCCTTGTCTTTTTCGTGTGTTTACTTTTTTATATTTTTTAACCTTCTGGCTGCCACTTAGGGCTGGCAATGGATCGGAGGTGGAGCTCAATCCGCCTCCACCCGCCAACCATCCATCCACCCCCCAACCCATCCATCACCCTATTTTTTCTTCATCCACATCCGATCACCCATCATCCATGGGTGAATCGGGTGGATCGGGTGCTTCGCGGATGAAAATTATAGCACAATCAGTTTAGTACTTTTGGTTTATTTTTCAGTTTTTATGATCCTTTATTCTTTTTATATCGGCAGAATTGCCCCTCCCGAAACTCTTTCTGTAATGAATGAAATACAGAACATAAATCTAGGAAAAATATTTCAGAATAATTCTTTTTTTTTTGTTTTCCACCCGGTGCATAGTATTCGTATTGAAGCCGGACTATATACGAATTCGCGTCGGGTAATGCTCATTTCTCGGGGGAGCCATAGAAGTAAAACTATTTGTATGAAAACTTGTCTCTATAGAGAATGAATTGTGTTGTTATTTACTGAACTACACAAAAAATAATTAATTTATAAACGGGTGGATGGATGGGTCGAGTGGTGGGTTGGATGTATGTCCACCCGAATCCGACCAGATCCGTCACCCGATTAAAATCCGTGTTTTGTCGGATTTTTGTCCATATAATCGGGTCGGGTGGATCGGATATCCATCGGGTTAGGGTGAAATTGACAGTCCTACTGCCACTAGGTATATGCAGACCTTATTCCTACCCTAGTGAGGTAAAGAGACTTTTTTCGATGGATCTTCAATTCAAGAAAAGTGTTTTTCAAAATCATGTTTGAAAGGACATATAATATAACATAACATGAAAATCAATTCCAAAGAAAATTTGGTTGTTATATAGAGGTCTGACTATAGTATATAACAATTAACATGTGGATTTGGTAAAACCTAGTAGTTTTGGTCCAAACCCATTATATGCGTTAAAAATTACTTCCTCCGTCCCAAAAAGATTGTCCTACTTTCCTTATTAGTTTGTCCCAAAAAGATTGGCACGTTTCTATATTTAGAAATAATTTAACTTTATGAAATGATTTACTACCACATAAATATCTAAGGCTTGTTTTGGATCACACATTTCAAAAGTCTTCCATTATTTCTTAAATTCCGTGTCAAATCAAACTAAGGCAATCTTTTTGGGACGGAGGGAATACTAAATATGTACAAAAATTTAACTCATAACCCAATTAGAAGCACTTGAGGCCACCATAAATATCTAAGGCTTGTTTTGGACCACACATTTCAAAAGTCTTCAATTATTTCTTAAATTCCGTGTCAAGTCAAACTAAGGCAGTCTTTTTGGGAAGGAGGGAATACTAAATATGTACAAAAATTTAACTCATAACCCAATTAGAAGCACTTGAGGCCACCATCGAAATGATTATAATGTACTCAAGTCTTTTTCAGCAAAGATTAATCATTCACAAAATTTCCACTGTATTTTGCTGCAAAGCTTAATCATTCACAAAATTTCCACCCTAATTCATTGTCATTTGCTACAAAGCTTAATCAACAACAACATACCTAGTAAAATTTCACAACGTGGGGTCTGGAGAATGTAGAGTGTACACAGACATTACCTCTACCTTGGTAGGTAGAGCGACTGTTTCCGAGAGACCCTCAGCTCAAAACAAAGCATAAGCACAAGCAAATCAACAGCAAAAGCAAAGCAAGAGAAACGGTCAGACCCGGTCAGAAAAAATTTAAAGCAGTATGAAAATGCTGGTATCAAAAGCGAATAAATCATGATAGCGTATTCCGAAAAAATAAGCAGTAACTAGCGCAGGTAAATAAGCTAAACAAAGTACACTAAATGACACATAGCAGCAGAAATCAAACTAAGCGCAGGTAAATAAACTAAACAAAGTACACTAAAGGACACATAACAACAGAAATCAAACTACAGGGACTATAAAGCAATAATGTTTCTATTAGTATGATAGGCTAAGTGGGCCTACAATAATAACACCACAACTACCAATTTGCAAGTGTAAGAGGACTATGCTCAACTACCTACTGCCTTCTACAATAATCCATATCCTACACAACCCCCTAGTTGCACCTGCGTCATATCCCATTTAATCATTTGATAATATTTCTATCCTAATCTCAATAAGTGTACACAATTTCATCATTTGACATCATTTCTACCTAATTTAAACAACTAATTGTGAAACATTAACTCTTTAAATTGAGTCAATTTTATGTCTGAAATCGAATTTAACTTTCCTGTATATGTAACAAAGCATTGGAAGAAGGGAAACTTACAGCTGTGAAATCGCCGGAAAGGATTCGACGAGGGGAGCTTGTCGGGAGAAGGACTTGACCGGAGGAACTCGTCCGAGAAGGATTTTGCCGGAGGAGCAAGCCGGAGAAGGTATAATTTGCGCTTGGGTCCCAAATGGGGTTTTCGCACGATTGACTGGTTAGGGTGGACTTTAATTTTTGACTCAGATTTCATTACAAATTATACATTTTCGATCAAAATTAAATAAAATATATGTCTTAATATAAATTTTTTATATAATTATGTGTCTTAATACAAATTATGCATTTTCGATCAAATTATGCATACCGAATAAACTAGGCCCTTAAATTATAATCTGTAATTTTGATGAATATATATAATTTTTATGAAAATTTTATCTTGCGAATATTTGTTTTTATTCTGATTTCGCAGATCAGTAAATAAATAATATTTTAATTCATAAATTTTCATTAAATATGAATGATGGAGAAAATTTAAAGACCAATGATTTGAGGGGCCAAAAAATTAAAGATCAGCTCAAAGGAAGGAAATTCGCACAAAAAAGGTCCTAAATGTGTGAAATTTTGGGTCCGCATATGGTCCGTGTAGAAGAATTTTGGGCCTGTATGTGAAACCCATTGGGCTAAGTCCATATATATAATTTGGATTTTCCTTTTTCCCAGCTTCATGATAACTTTTTTTAAAAAAAATTCCATGTGTTGTTTGTTATCCGCATTGGAGCCTGAATGTATCTCGATCGCGTATTGCAGGGATCATTTTGAAGGCTGTTCTCCCAACATGATTTTTTCCATTTCGAAAACTCGAACCCGAAAGCTTTATGATAACTAACATGTAATCACAATTTTTAATTTATAGATAGTATTAAAAAAAAATTATTGTATCACGGGGTAAATCTTTTGATTTGCATAATCATGTCAGTTATGCCATAATTATAAGTAAACATCTTGAAAACCATTAATTGGTAATCTAGTAAAAATTGTATTCAACATACTACCACAACTTAAAATTCACATATAGTGTTAACATATTCTAATAATGTCAGTGTATATAATTTAAATTCCACATATTTCGTCTTAGTTCATTTGTTACTCTTTCCTTTTTATTCTTTCTCAACAAACTAGAAAGGAGGTGGGGGTAGAAGTAAAGTCAAAATTTGAAACTTATTGATTTAGGATTCTAGCCCTTTTATGTTACTGAGTATTAAATTAATAATTTATACATACCAAATAAAATTCTTAAAGTGTTTGAATCAAGGTTATTGTGTCCGGCCAAACCCGTACCTTGGTCTCTAGCTCCGCCCTGAATGTAGGAAATAAATAATTTAGGAAAAAAGGTAGAATTACAAACTTGGCCTCAATTGAGATATCCTTCTAGTGGCCAATAGTCATCAACACTCATCAAATGGAATAACTGAAAAAAAAAACCTGCAAAAATGTCCTCTCAGTTTTCTTCTTAGTTCAACACCAAATTATGGCTAACACAACAAATTTGAACTGTATATTTGAAGCTCTTTCACTTATTCCCAAGATTCACGGTGTTGAAAAATTTCAGAAAAAGGCAAAAACAGTAAACCGAAAAACAGAAGAAAATTTACCAGCAAAGACTACAAGAAGACTAGCATTAGGCCTTGCTACAATTTCATTATTTGCAAATTTAGGCATTGAAAATTCTCTTGCTGAAGATAATAATGGATTTTTTATCACTGGTCCATTACCAGTCCCTTCAGTATCCACCGGTAAGCCTTCTTTACACCTTTCGAACACGATTTTTCTGGTCCATTACACTTTTGGTTAGTTCATACTCTTGCTGTTAGCAAATCGTTCGTATATGTCTTTGTCGCTAATGGATTTTTAATCATTAATATAGACTTTTTCCTAACAGCCAAAAGTTCGACGGAGTTTAAAGTTGCTCAATTTGCAAAGTTAACCATTTTTTCCTTCTTGTACTATATTCATAAGTTGATCCTTAACTCTTTGCATATAATAAGATGTCAAGAATCGAGTCGTCTGCTCATAATTTCGCTCTACTTTGCATATATTTTGAAAAAGTTGTAATCTTTGATGTAGACATTATAAACAAGGAGACAGGTACAAGATCATTTCTCAAGAAAGGGATGTACATTGCAAATATTGGAATCAAAGGGAGAATTCATAGGCTGAAAAGATATGCATTTGATCTATTGGCATTAGGGGATTTGATTGGATCAGATGCCTGGAGTTATGTGAGGAAATATTTGAGGATTAAGTCTACTTTCATGTACTATGATTTTGATGAAGTAATCACAGCTGCACAAGTGAATGATAAGCAACCTCTCACTGATCTTGCTAATCGGTTATTCGACAATGTTGAGAAGGTGGATTTGATTCGACTGTTGATTTCATTCGTCTGATGTTAGGTTGCTCGTACCCTCCAAAAATGCTGTCACGGGCGCTTGTGTTGGATCCTCCAAAAATGCTTAGGTTTCGGAGGATTCGACGCATGCCAGGCAGCCGACAGTATTATTGTAAAAGTCCGAGCTACATAGGTAAGATGTTATGTTGCTCGGACCCTTCAAAATGTTTTCGTACTGGTGTTATGCATTTTTGGAGGATCCAACACATTGTGCGACCGGCAGTATTTTGGAAGAGATCGAGCAACATAGGCATGATGTCATGTTGGTTGAACCCTTCAAAAATGTTGCAGCACCTGAATGGGGTCCTCAAAAAATGCATAGCTTTTGGAGGATTCCATACATGCCCGGCGGTCAACAATATTTCTGAAGAGTCCGAGCAATATAGGCTTGATGTTATGTTGGTCGGACCCTCCGAAAACGTTGGTGTAGTCGTGTCGAATCCTCCAAAATGCATTGTTGGAGGATTCGACACACGCCCATTTGACTGTTGATAGTATTTTTGAAGAGTCCAAGCAACATAGGCGACGTGATGTATGTAGCAATAGCAGCTTTTTCTTTTATAACCCCTTGTGTTTTTGCTCCATTTTTTAATGCAGCTTGAAGATGCTGTGAGGCAAAAGAACTTGCCTCAAACACAGACATGTTATCAAGAAACAACTACCATTCTCCAAGAAGTCATGGACAGAATGGCATAAACAAAACATATGTTTATAGTCGTTCTGAGATATACCCAAATCAATTGAAGCATATGAAAGTTGTACTAATTTTCTTACAGCAAGACAAATGTTGCTAGTAAATTTTTGAATTGTCAAATTGATTTCCTTTTTATTGCAGAACATGTCAAAGATAGCATCACTGAAGATCTAACTTACAAAAGTGGGAATATTGAGCACACCTTGTATTACTTGTTGCTCTAAACTCTACACATGAAGATGGTATCTATAGACATAAAAATTAGGATGCTTATAAAAGAGGCAATTAAAATGGCAATGCCACAATGCAGCAGCTGTCAAGTGAATGTCTTCACCTCATTAAAACACAACTTTTAGAAAGAAAGACAGCTCGGAGCATGAAGTATCCTGTATCTACGCAAGATCTGGAATGGGGGAAGGGCCACACCCCAAAGCTGATTCCTGGGCTCGAACATGTCACTTATAAGTTATAGGTCACACGGAAACAATTTTATTGTTGTTCCAAGTTTCTCCTTCACACAAAACTCTTAAAGCGAATAAAAAATGGCTCTCGATGAGGTTTCGTTCATCTGTATTGCCAATAGATCAACACAGAAAATCTATTCAGTAAAACACAGATCTAACAAATCCGAATGACTTTTAAGTCCAAAATGCAGGAAAAGTGAATGGAGATGCAGGGTATCAATCCCCGTACCTCTCGCATGCTAAAGCTCTCTACCATCTAAGTTACATCCCCATATGTTGTAATATTGCACATACACATAATCAATTAAAAAAGACTAATTTTTCTGATACATCCTAATAGGCATGTCTTTCACCATGTGGCACGTCATGTTTTATTTCCTTCTAAAGTGGTAGAGCAATGAGTTTTAGGCGGATATAAAGTCCTATCTTGTAGTTACAAATGAAATCTATTTAAGGCGGATTCTATCCGAAGTCGTTTACGCCATTCAGTCAACACTAAATCTGCACTCAATGATTGTGAATATTATGTAAAATGAGTTGCATAAGTGGCATCCAGACTTTATTTCCAGGACAATATTTAGGCGTTTTTATTTTTGGTCGCATACATGCACAATTGAGTTGTTTTTTGTTACAATAATTAATTTCATGATTTTTGCAGAATAAAAAAAATAAACGACTCTATTTGAAAATGACCCAATATTAAACTCATATTGGGACCAACTTGTTTCTTTGGTTTTCTTTTAAAAAGTCTCATCACTAGTGGAATATTAAATTATAAGTTCGAACTTTGAACTCAATGATAGTGTTAAGAGTCTCACATCAGATATGGCATGAGAACATGGACTTCTTATATGGACTTGGACAATCATCACTCTATAAGCTAGCTTTTGAAGTTTAGTTAGGCCTAAGATTCATTCTTTACATGGTATCAGAGACAGACTTATTCCAATTATTTGTTCACAGATGTTGGGACCCCAAATTATATTATCCACGCTCCAGTTAACAAGGTATGCGTGTGTGGTGGAGTGTTAAGAGTCCACGTCTGATATGCAAGCTAACTTTTGTGTTTAGTTAGACCCAAGATACATTCTTTACATAATGTTATGGTTGTGGCCTGTTGGAATCCATTCTTTTTTAATACAAAAAAAAACTCTTTCAAAGAAGTAGGTACAATGCATTAAGAAAAATATTGTTAATGCACTTGATAATTTTGGAAACTAGTTTGAATTTTTTTTTATTCATCGTGTTTGGTATCCGCATTAAAGTCCAACTATATCAGGTGAAAGTATATGTATGTCCTAGAGACAATCCGTATTAGGACAAATGTACTTTATACACGTTCGTATTATTATTAATGAAAATTAATATTTTGGCATATGCAATTATTGCATTATTAGTTGATTGTTTATAATATTCTATAATATGCATCCCTAGATGTTATGTTGTTATTAATAATGTGAGATATTAATATTATAACGTAACTCTTAAAATAGCCTCGACTAATGATCATCGAGAATGAGATATCGATGATATGTGATAAGTCGACATATGGTCTGCATCACATCCTTAGAGGATGTAGTATGTCTCACCTGCTACGAGTAATGGCTACTCGTGATGGACACATGGATACTTTGAAAGTATTGGTATACCCTGCTGATATACTGTTTGTTATACATGTCTAAAGTATGATCAACATGTGGAGATAGAAGTCCTTAGACTTGAGGTCAATGCCCACCTTGTCTACAGAGTAATATACTTTGATCATGTCCTAAGCTCAAATGCCTTATAAGTAGAGATACAGTTTGTGTTGGGTACATTACGATGTGGATTAAAGTGGTAGTTGAGCCAAGATTAGGATTCATTCCTCGAATGTATATTCGAGAGAACACTCAGATTTTCAGTGATATTAGGTTGACTAAGTCGTTGGCCAATGCAATAGACATATTTAGAATATGGTCTAGTTCAAACCAAACCAAATCAAACCAGTACATTATAAATTTTATTGGTTTCGATTTTGTCGATTTTATCGGTTTGGTTCGATTTCTGCGGGTTAAGAATGTATTTTATAATGCAAAAATGAATCAAAGGATAACTAAATACACTTTGATCACGATCCATTCAAATATAAAAATCTTCTTAATTAATTCATTAGCTTTTATTCAGATATAGGCCTATGGCTATGAGAATAGGAATTGCATAAACATAACATCTACTTTTCATCATTCCAGTAAACTCCCTACATATAGCCTTTTGATATTATGCAGCCCCTTCGAAGTTTTGTTATCTAGACTCATCGTGTTTATGAATCACTAAGAAGAAAGCATAAAAATTAAAGCTGAAAATAATACGAACAGCAGATAGGAGCTAGTGATGATGTGAAAATTTGCGGAATTTTTTTTGTAATAACAAACACTTAAATAAGGCGGATAAGTAAGTCTTTTTTACCTTCAACAATGAGGGTAAATCGGTAAAGGGTTTGGAAAAAACAAGGGAATTGTAAAACTAAATAGGGGGAGGTGGAGGGGAGGAAATTCTATTTTACCTTTAGCATTTTTTTTTATTTACTCCTAAATTTAAATGGGCTTAGGGAAATGAGTCAGACATTTCATTCTAATTATTTAAATATATATGTGTATATAAAATATTTTAAATATGTATGTATTTATTGATTTGGTTCAGCTTGATTTTTTTTATGTTTAACACCAAATCAAATCAAATGCTTTCGTTTTTTCAAAATTTAAAATCAAACCGAGTCAAATCGAAATTGATTTTCAGTTTATTAAGTTGGTTCGATTCGGTCTAACGGTTCGGATCAGTTTTTCGGTCTCATTTGAACACCCCTATTTTATGTAAATATTAATTATGCAGGGTTTAGTACTTTAGTTATTCATATTAGTTATTCCACCTTTTGTCATGCATAAAATAATAAATAGATTTTCCTCGTAACTTATAGATATATTAATTATGAGGGTTTTAAAATTACAAACCAAATACCGTACTGATTTTATACATAAATAACCCACCTCGTAACTAACTACCAAACACGGTACTCCTCAGTTCCAAAAAGACTGAAACTTTTCGCTTTTCGAGAGTCAAATGAATTGTTCTTTGATCGTATTTTTTAAGATATTTTTTAAAAATATTTTAAACTATTAACTTGTTGGGATCGAAATGGCAAAACGTCATGCAGAAACTAATAATTGCAAACTTTAAACGACGATAAATCAGACAACAAAGAAATATACTAAAAAGACATAACATTATAATATGATTTGGTCAAGTGACATACATATTTAAAAAATTAATATTTAAAAGCATAAACGCTATTAAGAAAATAAGCTTCCTCTAAACAAAACTCTTTAATGACTACATTATGTTCTTTTTGTGTGTGTGAGACACGGATCTTCAATTTATAGAAGTCCGAAAACATTTTCTTCAAGAAAGGATTCAAATACAGAAAAATCTTTTCCACTAAGAAAACCTTTCTCATCAAGAAATCTTTTGCAATAAAATACAATTATAATAAAATCTAAATAAAATAATAAATTCAGGGTAAAATTCCTAATATAATTATAGTGACTTATAGTACTATTTATATTAATTTTTAAATATGTAAATTTTATTTTTAAAATTTTTAAAATTTTATATTCTAATACACCATTAATATCTAAGAAATTTGTTTTCGGAAAATAAAAAAGTATCAATCTTTTTAGCAACATCTACCAAACGAGCCCCTGGATTAATGTAAAACCATTGTCGGCGTTCAAACACACGGCGCCTCATCAGAGAAGAAAAAAAAAATTAACTTTCCACCAAAGAAATTTCTCTGGTCAACTCACGCGCCTTACAATTCTTTGTATTTAGTATTTACTATTTTAGCTTCTTTTGCTCGATCTGATAATAAACCCAACTAGAAGAATATATATCTTCTTTGATGACCAATTCATTGGAGTTATTACTATTCTTGTTTGTTATTTTTTGGAAAGCTGCCTTCTTGAATTGACTACTTCTTGATTCGGTTAGTTGGTTTTTAGTGTTAAAGTTGAGTTCTTTTTTGCTATTTTAATGAACTTGATGCCACTGTTTTGAGTTCTTGCATGAGAATTAGAAGTGGGTCAGTGAGATTTTTGTTGAAATTTTGTGATTTTAGATATTTGAGGTGGTAAATGCAGCAAAGACTTGACCTTTTGTATGAGTTTCAGCTCTTTTGCTCTATTGGGTTTTGGAGGTGTTTGATACAAGTGTTTCTTGATTTTTTTGCTTGAAATTTTGAGGTGGGTCAGTGAGATTTTTGTTGGGTAGTTTGTGATTTAGATATTTAAGAGGTGGTAAATGCAGCAAAGACTTGACCCTTAGTGGGATTTTCAGTGCTTTTGCTCCTATTCGGTTTTACAGGTATTTGATACAAGCGATTCTTGAGTTTTTTGCTTGAAAATAGGAAGTGGGTCAGTTAGATTCTTGTTGAAAATTTCGTGATTTAGATACCTGAACGGGCGTTCATCGAAAAAGCTGAATTAGGTTAGTGGTAAATGCAGCAAAGACTTGATCTTTTTGGGATTGTGTGTAAGGGGTGAACACTCTTTTGCTCTATTGGGTTTTACAGGTGTTTGATGCCACTGTTTTTTGAGTTTTTTGCTTGAAAATTTTGAAGTGGGTCAGTAAGATTCTTATTGGAGATTCCGTGATTTAGATACCCGAAAGGTGTTCTTCGGAAAAACTGAATTGGATTGGTGGTAAGTGCAGCAAAGACTTGACCATTTGTGGGATTTTCAGGAGGGGAGTGAATTCTCTTTTGCTTTATTGGTAATTGAGCTTTTGCTTGAAAATTAGAAGTGGGTCAGTGAGATTCTTTGTGATCTAGATACCGGAAAGGTGTTCTTCGTAAAAGCTGAATTTGGTTGGTGGTAAATGCAGTAAAGACTTGATCTTTTGTGAGATTGTGTGAAAGGGGTTATCACTCTTTTGGTTAACTGGTGTTCTTAGGAGGTTTGAGGTATGTTGAGTTATTCATGATAAGCATTGTCTGCTTTGTTGGTGCTGTTTCAAGAGAAAATGGGTGTGAGAGGAGTAGCCCAATTGTTTGTTTTCATCGTTACACTTTTTACTATAGTAGCAGGAAATCCTGAAAGCAAAAACTCAGAGGAGCGTTTACTGGCCAATCAAATCAGTTCTGTGGGGATCAACCAGGAATTGGTACTCCTAAATTTCCTTTTTAGCGGACTTTCTTTTACACATTGCTTGAATATTGTTTGTTTTTGAAGTTTTTAAAGGTTAATTTTTTCTGTTTACTTAATTTATACTTTAAAAAGGATAGAGATGAACATCATGGATTGCTTCTATGGAGCAGATTGATGAAGAATTAGCATATACTTGGTCCCGGCACTTTTAAGAAATATGTAGTAGTAGTTTGTCGTAATGAGCATATGTTTTTATCTTCATGTTCACAATTTTTATGTAGTGTAATAATTTTCGTGCTTTTTAGCATGACCTCTTAGTTTGTGAAGCATTTGATATGCCATTTTGTGAAAGAGTTGTGAACAACCTATGCATGACTTGCAAAAACACTGTAATTTCTTCCCATCTATCTAAGCCTTGATGGACAAAGTTAGCCGGTATCTGTGCTGGTGGGAGGTTGCAGGTACCTGTGGTAGGTATTAGTCGAGCAGTACGTAAGTTGGCCCAGACGCCAAAATTATCAACAACAAAAAAAAAGATCTATGCTGGACTTCATTTTTGATGGAATCTTGAGTTCAATCCTGGGATCGACTAGGTGATTGTTGTGTTGTTCTCTTGACCAGCCAGCTCTTCTTAATTGATAAATGAAGAGGTCCTGTCTTTTTTGTTATCTGTCTTCCGTCCTTGTTGCATTTTTCTGCTTCTATACAGACAAGAAAATTGGTAATAATTCATGCGTGTGCATTTCTTCATTTCCTTTTTCTCCCTCTGAGATTAAAAGTTCATGAATTTTGCATTGATAGGGTGTATTGAATGTGCTATTTACCCACTCAAATGCAAAAAATCGTCTCCGCTCGACCTACCTTATGACCTAGAGTTGAAGAAGAGAATCCACATATGAGACGTTAAAAACAACAACAACATACCCACAAGTGAGATCTGGGGAGGGTGGGGTGTACGCAGACCTTACCCCTACCTTGTGAGAGGTTTAGTGGCTGTTTCTAGTAGATGCTCGGCTCAGTCCTATAAGAATTTAAAAAGGAAAACTAAAATCAAACGTAATGCACTATCCCCTCATTGCTGCGTAAACTCTTTGACTTCACATTTCGTCATAGTTCTACATCACTCTAGCATTGTCAATGGCGATAGTTCTTGCCGTCTTTCAACCTATGTTGTTAAAGGCTCGCTTAAGCCCTAGAGCTAGGTGAAGCTTTGGTAGGGCACTTCGTTTAGGTGGCGCTTTAGTGTAGGCATCAAGATATTAAGGCATGTGTCTCATTGACCGTTGACTCAATTTTTGAGAGGCGAACTAGACAACAATTACAGTTTGCAAAGTGACATATTACTAATTGTTAATATAAAACACCATTAATGATTTTTTTTTCCAGTTAGGTGTATAAGAAATTAGAAATTTAGTCGCCCAAGTTGGCACGGATACTATTGTTATTAAAAAATAGAAATAGTGTAAGAAAACTAGTCTCTAAAATTTTAAGAACTGCGTTGTTACATCTATAAAAAAAAAAGGGCAGCCCGGTGCACTAAGCTCCCGCTATGTGTGGGGTCCGGGGAAGGGCCGGACCACAAGGATCTATTGTACGCTGCCTTACCTTGCATTTCTGCAAGAGGTTGTTTCCACGGCTTGAACTCGTGACCTCCTAGTCACATGGCATCAACTTTACCAGTTACTCCAAGGATCCCCTTCCGTTGTTGCATCTATATCAAAAAATTTAAATGGAATTTGAAGTAGAGTGATACTAAAATTGTATTTGAACTAGACTTATATGATTTTTATTAATGTTTCATGTAGTTATGGTTTTTTATATTCTTTTGCATTCACATTTTACAATTATTCTATCTTGCATGACATACGTAATACAGTATAAATAATATACTATATATGTGTGTGTCATAAGCACCTTTGTTCGCCAAAACTCATGCTCAGTTCCGACTGTAATCTTTGCTGCAGGCTGAAGAGTTATGGTTGAACTGTAGGCTAGAGTTGGTACATTCTAATGAAGCTGTTGAAGATTTTGAGTTTAGTGGGAGCCAGGGAATCATTTCTAACAGAAGATCGTTAACTAAAACTAAAGAGAATCATGTCAATATGGAAGCCCTTATGGGTTGTTTAGTGAAGAAAAATCTACTGTTTCTTATTTCTGGAGAGGAGAAGCATACACCTACATGGTATACCAGGTGCATGGATTTCCTCTTTTCCTGGTACGGTGCACCTAAACGGCGTGAATTGCTTCAGGTTGGAGATGCTCCCGCTCCTGCTCCTGCTCCAGCTACAGCAACTTCCAGTTCTGAAACTCCCGATTCTCCGCCACCTGCCCGTCCTCCTTTGAAACCATTTTTTCCTCGAGACTACAATGATTCAAGCAAAAACTCTGCTCCTTCTTCTACTAGTCAAAACTCTACTTCGGATGGTCAATCAAATAAGAGAAAAAGCAACACTAAGACAGTTTTGGTTGCAGTTCTTGTGACTGCTGCAGTCACATTTATTGTTGTTGCACTCTTTTTTATATGCTATTGCAAGGTTTGTGGAGCTGGATATAGAAAGGGAAAAAATGACGAGAGGCCTCTTCTTAGCCTAAGCATAAGCGACTATTCTGTTGGTACATTCTCTATTCCCTGTTTCTCTCTATATATAATATCTCTCCGTCCCAGTTTATGTGAGAAGGTGCTTGACTGAGTATAGAGTTTAGAAGATTTTTGAAACTTGTGGTCCAAAATAAGTCCTAGGCTATAAATCACCTCATTAAGGGTAAATGGGAAGTTTAAAGTTAAATTGAAAATAGAAAGGTGTCATTCTCTTTGGGACTGACTAAAAAAGAAAGAGTTTTCACATAAATTGGGACAGAGGAAGTATATATATATATATATAGATTTTGGCTTTTGGTATACTGATGTTTCTGAGACTTTATTCTTTCAGCTTCATTACACGGTAATGCTGTTAATCATTCAGTCAGTGATGTTTCTGACAATAAAATGGGTAAAAATTACTACATGGAGTCGAACATACTTAATGGTTCTAAAAGTGAGATTCCTTTGGGAACTGTTACTGGCATTGCTGTGGCTGCAGCAGGGAATTCTGCACAAGTACCTCCTGGACGAATGGGAATGCATGGACAGCCTCCGCTTAAGCCTCCCCCTGGCAGGGTGAATCCTTTTGAAGATCCTGCTAGTCCAGCCAATCTCGGTCCTCCATCTGGAAGTCCATGTTCTCCTGCACCGGGGCTTCCTCCTGGTAGGGTGAATCCTTTTGAAGATCCTGCTAGTCCAGCCAAGGCAGCCAATTTCGGTCCGCCATCTGGCGGTCCACGTCCTGCACCGGGGCTTCCTCCTGCTAGGGTGAATCCTTTTGAAGATCCTGCTAGTCCAGCCCCTCCGCCATCACCTCCGCCTTCATCTGGAGGTCCTCGTCCTCCTGCACCAGGGCCTCCGCCTCCACCGCCCATACCAATTCGTGCAAAGGCTGGTCCTCGTCCACCACCGCCTCCGGGCCCCGGTCTTACTCCGCCTCGTCCTTCTCCTACAGGGTTGAAGCCACCTCGACCTTCACCTCTTGGATCAAATGCATCCTCTAGTGCGCCAACTGAGGGATCAGGGACTAATGCTTCTAAAACTAAGCTAAAGCCTTTCTTCTGGGATAAGGTTCTAGCGAACCCTGACCAGTCAATGGTTTGGCATCAAATCAAGTCAGGATCCTTCCAGTAAGTGTACTTTTTCTTGCTTGATGTTGCTCTATGGAGAAAATGACAAAAATGGTCCCTTATGTTTGAGAGTAGGTTCAAAATAGTCCGTTAAGTATGCACTTAACAGTTTGGTCCTTTAAGTTTGTCAAAAGGTTTACTTTGTCTCCATCAAATATTACCAAACTCAGTCTATTAGATTTGATGCAGAATATGAAAAAAAAGGATATTAGTGGGAACTCACATACAGAGGTACAATTTTTTGTAGTTTTTGCTACTTTTGATTTATTTCTGGAGTCTGGTGCAGCTTTTTGAGATGTAATTTATGCTATTTTTGATATCTTTGTAGTGTAACCATAAACACAAGAAAGTCTCATTAAAACCTAAAATATGTAACTTTTGGCAAACTTAAAGGACCAAAACTGTTAAGCAAAACTGTTAAGTACATACTTAAGGGACTATGTTGAACCTACCCTCAAACATAAGGGACCATTTTTGTCATTTTCTCTTGCTATGTGATTTTTTTGATTAAGGTGATTAATGGACAGTGAATATTGTTTGACAGATTTGATGAAGATATGATAGAGAGTCTCTTTGGATATGCTCATGCTGATAAAGACAAGAATGGTCCAAAAAAGGACTCTGCATACCAAGATGCTTCCAAACAATATGTTCAAATTATCGATCAAAAGAAAGCACAGAATTTGTCGATTCTTCTTAAAGCCTTAAATGTCACAACTGAAGAAGTTTGTGATGCCCTTAAAGAAGGTGATCTCCTATTCCTTTCTTTCTCTCCTTTATTATATCAGAGTACTATAGGCTTTAATTATCATGTGCAATCAATTGAACTGTAGAAAATTTTAAGTTCATTACTTAAATAGGCTGTTTAGTAGAAGGAAAGCATTTAAAGATGTTCCTGCAAATTTTCTTTTGATTTTCATTGTTCACCTCGTTATTCTCTTACTTGGCTACTCGATGAAAGCATCATGCTTAACTACTTTTAATCGTCTATCCCCCTCTGATAAAGAAAAAAAAATTCAATGGAAGTCCTGTAAAATTTAGTTGTATTAGTAGATCACGATTCTCTAGTGATCCCCAGCAGAGACAAAAATCCTAGGTGATTGCTTCCCATCTGCCTAAGCCTTGGTTGGCATAGTCTTTAGGTACATGTGCTAGTAGGAGGTAGCAGGTACCCGGTGGAATAGTTGAGGTGCACACAAGCTGGCCCAGACACCACCGTTATAATTTTTTTTAAAAAGGAGAGAGATTCTCTAGTGGTTCTACTTGCATTCTTCCTCCTCCTCAAAAGGATTAATTCTTTTTTCTACTATTTTGTCAGTTGTCAAAATGTTCGAGAAAAAAGTATTTGATGCTTACCCACTACATGATTTTGCTTCTATGTTTTAACCCATTTGTCTCAAAAGAAATGATAGTTACCACTGTAGGATTGGAGAAGAGAGTTTAAATGGATCATGGTCCGGCCCTTCCCCGGACTCTGCGCATAGTGGGAGCTTAGTGCACGGGGCTGCCCTTTATCATACTAGAAATAGATGTTTAAGTATTCAAAATCTCTGGTCACTATAATCTTGATCAGAACGATTATACTCTTGTAAGAAGAATCTCAACTTCCTTTACTGTCAAGTGGCAAAGCATTAGTATACTTGTATCTTGATTGGATGCTATTTTCTTTGAAATGGAAATACTGGTTTTTGTACATTTGCATCCACAAAAGGAGTGACTAATGTTTGATACTGACTTAGGAAATGAGCTTCCTCCTGAATTCCTTCAAACTTTACTTAAGATGGCACCAACTACCGACGAAGAATTGAAGTTGAGGCTCTACAATGGGGATCTCTCACGGCTTGGACCTGCGGAGCGGTTCCTGAAAGTCTTGGTTGACATTCCATTTGCCTTCAAGAGGCTAGAATCCTTGCTTTTTATGTGCAGTCTTCAGGAGGAAGAATCAATGGTTAAAGAATCGTTTGCTACTTTGGAGGTCAGATAAATGTTCTTGATTTAGAAAATAATAGTAATAATAATATTTTTTTAAAATTAGAAAAAGATACAACAAATAAAAAAAGTTAATCATTCCTAACTTATACCCCCTCAATCCCAATTTATGTGTCATACTTTCCATTTTAATCTATTCCAAAAAGAAAGAATGTCATACTTATTTTGAAATAAACTTTAAAATTTTTATTTTACCATTAATGTGATGATTTATAGCCAAACAAATGTCTCGGTCTTATTTCAGACCACAAGTTTCAAAAGTATTGCCGCTACATAAATTGGGCGAGTAGTGGTTCTCATATTGGTTGAAGTACACTAATATACTTTGAATTTGGTTGAGCGATGCTTGAAATTTTAATCTAGGTCGATTTGTCAGATGAACCAGTGAATGGATGTCATTTCTTCCCATTTGTTGCTACATGGTGTTCTTCCTCTATGAGGTGTATAGTTGCTGAAGTTTGATTAACATCATTTACTTGCATGACATATATTACAATTTCCACCTATAACAAAGATCCCAACCAACTAACGGGTAGATTTTAGAAGCAGATAGATAGAACGAAAGACTTACTTCCCTGCATTTGGTCTATAATATGTTTCCATAAAGGGCATTAAAGAAAGTCATTGCATGATGCACCATGTGTGTACCTATTATTAGCAATATAGAATGCTAAAACTAGTCAAAAGTTTGGGTTTTGGCATCTATAAATCCCTGCTGCATTATAGGTGGTGTGTCTGCATAACTAGCTCTTGCTTCATTGCAAGGCTAGGAACATGAAATTATTCGACTTCAGTGATGGAAGAATCATAGTAAGGGACCTGTTTAGCTAGCCAACAAATCCAACCTGAACTTCTAATCAACCTTTTTTTTAGAAGGTTAGCATTGTTTGCTAAAAGCGACGCATTCAAGTTAATATAAAAGGGCATGCTTCACTTCTAGCTACGGATATATATATATATATTGATGCTTATTGTTGTTGTAAGCTATGTTGCTCGGCCTCTTAAAAATGCTTCCGGGTGCGTGTTGGATCCTCCAAAGTAGTGCATTTTGAGGATCCGACACGGGTGCGGCAACATTCTTTGGAGAGTCCGAGCAACATAGGTTGAAAGATTCAGTATCGTATTTCATACTGTTGTCAGACATAGCGAAATATGCCAAAATTTAACATATGTTTTGATGTCTTTCTTGCAACAAATGTCTTCCCCGCATTTGATAAGAAGACGCTATGTCTTACTTAATATATGTGCATATATGAAGGGTTTAGAAAGCACATATATGACCACACGGATTCAAGTAGAATACATAAACTTCTATCTCTGCGGCATCTCTCTTGCACCTTACATTTGTAACCTCAACATTCCGTTGTGTTTTTCTACAAATATCCTGACATTGGTGTTTGGTGCATCTTCTTTTATACTTCAGGCTGCTTGCACGGAACTCCGGAAGAGCAGGCTGTTTCACAAGCTCCTTGAGGCTGTTTTAAAAACTGGCAATCGTATGAATGATGGAACATTTCGTGGTGGTGCTCAAGCATTTAAGCTCGACACACTTCTAAAACTATCAGATGTAAAAGGAATAGACGGGAAAACTACGTTGTTGCATTTCGTTGTTCAAGAGATCATCCGTTCAGAAGGTATACGAGCTGCTCGTGCCAGGGATCGAGGGAGCATATCTAGTGTCAAGTCTGATGATTTACCTGAGGATCAGTCGCAGGAAGCCGAGGATTATTATCGGAGTACTGGTCTACAGGTTGTTTCGGGTTTGAGTAGCGAACTTGAAAATGTGAAAAAAGCCGCGATTTTAGATGCGGACAACTTAACGGGCACGGTTTCCAAGCTTGGTCAAGCACTAAAAAATTCACGGGATTTCCTATATTCAGAAATGAAGAACGTAGATGACGAAAACGGGTTTCACCAGACCCTAAAGAGTTTTGTGCAGAATGCTGAGGTTGATGTTATGTGGTCATTCAAAGAAGAAAAAAGAATTATGGCCCTAGTTAAAAGCACAGGTGATTATTTCCACGGAAATGCAGGGAAAGATGAAGGTTTGCGATTGTTTGTTGTCGTTCGAGATTTTCTGATAATTTTAGATAAGGTATGCATAGAGGTGAAAAATGCTCAGAAAAAGCTAAATGGCACGCCAAAGAAGGAGAATTTGGCAAGTAAAACTTCGGAGTCCACCAATACACCGTCCGCCGATCTCCGACAGAAGCTTTTTCCAGCTATCACAGACAGGAGAATTGATGATTCTAGTTCAGATGATGATGCTCCTTAAGGTAAAAACTTCACGTAGGGACTTGGCTTTATGTTTTCCCCTATTTGCTTCTTCAATTTTGACTGTTTTAGTTTGTTTTTTTTCCAGTTTTTTGTTCATGATGCATCATTAATCTACAGATTATTATTTAGTATATATAAAGTGATAGTTTAAAGGTGATGTATTTACCAAACTATTCATAAAATAGGGTAGTTCTACCTAATTAAAACATAAAATATTAAAAGCATAAATAAGTGATCATAATATAATATGAAAATTGGGAAGTTGAATTGGTGAAAACATCATAATCATAGCAAGCAAAGTCTAAATGCATCCAAGGTATGGTGAGTGATCAATGAAATGTGTGTTAAACTGTGGAGACAAGAGTCGTGCTAGTGGGAAGTAGCAGGTGCCTTGAATAATCGAGGTATACACAAGTTGACTCGAACACAATCGTTATTTTGAAAAGGAAAAAAAGCATGTTAGGTCAGAATGATGCTTTGATTATTGTATACTTTTGAGAGGACGACCTGAAGGGTAGCCTTGGCGTAATTGGTAAAGTTGCTGCCATGTGACCTTCTTGACCAGGAGGTCACGATTTCAAGCCGTGGAAACAACCCCTTGCATAAATGCAAGGCAAGGCTGCATACAATAGACCTTTGTGGTCTGGCCGTTTCCTGGACCCCGCATATAGCGGGAGCTTAGTGCACCGGGCGGTCCTTTTCCTTTTCTTTTCTTTGAGAAGACGATCTCTAGGAATCAATATCAAGACTTTTTATGAATCATTAGTTATTCGTTAAATTGGTTAAAAACACAAACTAAACCACAATGCATATGTTGTATGGGGAGGTATATGTTAAGCCAATGTTATATTTATGCCTGCTAAATTTGATCTACTCATCATTGGCGCAGGGATCTGATGGAACCAGGGTAGTTGGTCTAGATGCTCAAAGCATGTTAAATAGGGAAGTGAGATGCAGTTTGTTCAATATTTTTCTTTTTTGAAGCTCTCCACTTGTACTTAGTAGTTAGGATTCTCATTCATTTTTCTCCAAAGTAGTAGCTCTGTTAATTATTATCTTTGCTGTGTTCCCAAAAAGAAATTTTAGCTTTGTCAATCATTCATATCATAATGAGGTGTTCCTAATGTTCTTCCCTTTTGTCACCTTTATTGTAAAAAATGCATCCAACTCCTAATTCAATTGAACAATACTATCCAATATGGTAAGGTAAGATTGACGAAACAAAAAAATATGACCACCTAGCTAGTAGTTTTTCAAAAGACCAGTGATCTACGATTAAAAATACAATAAATAGTGGATTTCACTTCAATATTTTGAATTTATGATATGTACTTAATTCACACATCCAAAGTTACACACTTGAACTCAAACTGGAAATGATAATTCAAGTAGTTGGCTGTTATCTTAAACACCGTTTTTTAGCACAAGTACAAAGCAAGTCAAGAAGCTTGATATGACCAAAGTTCAAGTCAAACGGAGCAATTGTTGAACATATGTTATAATAAAAAGAAATGCAATTTTAGTAAAGTCCAATGACAAATACCTCGCTTTGGGTATTTAGGAAGAGGGATAGCTACACATAGCAATCATTAAAAAACATATTCTTTTTTTTTATCTTAATAAACATTAAAAACATATTCAAGTGTTCATAGCCAGTGTAACGGCAAGGAGAAGTCGAGTTCATTGCTCCATTTATATTCACAAACATAAACCCTACCTACTATGATACAATTCTACTTGAATTAAATGCGGAATTATACTAATAGAAGAAAGAAAAAAATGAAATTAAGTAATTAATCACAAACCAAAGAAAAAATGACTTGAACTCATGCTTGAATTACCAACTTGAATACATTAAAAAAAGGTCCAATTGAAGAGATCAAAGACTAATTCTTACACTAACATAACACTAAACTAACATTACAATCTAGATACTAATAGAACCACTCTCAATCGATATTCATCAAAAGCTCCATAATGAAATAATAAAAATAATATTTATATTAGATAGGCTAAGAATATTAATGACTATTACAAAAGTACACTTAATGAAGTAAGGACTTTATTTGGTAGTCTTCTTAGGGATTATGGATGGAAGCATATTGCGAAAATGATATCTTTGCATAAATAACGTCTTCCACCAAGTTATCTTTCATATTTTGATTGTGGTTATATTGGAGTCTACTTTCCAAGCGACCATCCAAATGTCATATAACCTCTTATGTGAATCTTCAAAGGCCTCCAAAGCGACATGTGGCATGACAATACCCGCTTAAGCTCCATCACCAATGTTAGCTCTCATAATTACCCATGAGCTTCATACTACGAGAAAATTGAATTAAACAAACTTAGAAGCACTAACAAAACTTGAATTCTATTCTAAAAAGAACAACACAGCTACTACAAAAACCAAGTTTAATCCCAACATTAAAGGACCATGGTTTTGATTTTTTTCATCTAATCTTCATCAGCAGAGGGCTTTGATGAACCGCCAGCTTTCTTTGGCAGCAAAAGGTTGTGGATGTTGGGCATCACACCACCATTGGCAATAGTCACATCTCCAAGAAGTTTGCTCAGTTCTTCGTCATTCCTCACTGCCAATTGAATATGCCTTGGTACAATCCTCGTCTTCTTGTTGTCCCTTGCTGCATTTCCAGCCAATTCAAGAACCTGGAAGAAGAAAAAAAAAAAAAAACTCCCAAAATCAGAAACATTGTAGTAGATAATTTAGTTGCCCATATTTTGAAACACAAAAAATAAAAAAATAAAAAAGCATTAGCTTATCAAAATATTTAACAAAAATCAGGAAAACATTAGTAGATAAATGTAATTACCCATATTCTAAAACACAGAAAAAAATCATTGAAATATCAAATTATCTACTGAGCAGGGAAGAAGATTCAACAACAAATATTGATAAATCCTACAATTCACTTGTATAACAACTTTACTATTTGAAAAAGCAATACATTTTAAGATAAAGTACACGATTAAGTATCAGAATTAACCAAAATTAGATAATTTGAACCCACAAGCACTTAATTTAAGCTCCTCAAACCATATCGACAGATTTTTTCAAACACTTCTGAAATGTTATTAATGCTTATAATTCAATTTATCTCCATAGTTTCTAAATTTTACTTCAAAAAACAAGTACTGGTTCTAACCAAAAGTTAAATGATTCGACCTCAAATTCTAATTAAATAACCAAATATATTTGAATTTAATATAGACGAACCAAACATTATAGCTAATTCGAGCTCAAATTCCAAAAAAAAGAAGCTATAATCTAACTAATAACAAAGGAATTTAGATCTGCGTACATTCTACCCTCACGACCCAACGTTGTGTGATTTCACTAGGTATGTTGTTGTTGTATTAAAAATGTTAGCTACTTTGCTATTTTCATTACGTTCACACTATAAAAAAAATTAATAAAATTTGAATTAAATACACTTATGATCTCATTCCTAACAATATAATTCATTTACCTAATAAATAAATTTTAGGCTAAACAACATTGTCGCTACTTTTGTCAATTAACATAATTATTGTCAGCAAATAACATACATCGAGAGATCTCATCTTGTATTGATTAACTCATTCATAATTAGAGAAACAAGTAAGAGTTTTGATTTGAATCCTTGGTGTAGATTTATTGTTATAGAAATTCATTGTATCTCCAACCTTTGTTCTCATGTTAGTGTGGACATACTTGTCATTTATGGCAAATATATATAATATAATTCATTTCCTCTCTATCACCCACCAAAAAATCCTTAGTGATACTCTTTCGTATATTTTCTTTACAATGAACATCATGTGCATATCTTTATTCTTTTCTCGATAAATTCTCATCAATTTTCTTAGTAAGAATATAACCTCCTCTGTAGATTTATAAGGCATAAGTTCAAACTGGTTCTCTGTTACTTTTGTTGTCTTTTTAAGTCTACACTCTAATAGTCTTTCACAGAGTCCCATCATACTCATATTTACGATAGTTCGTATAATTTTGAATATCTCTTTTATCTAATAAATTGGAAGGAAAGTATTATTTCTTCACTCATCGGATATCCTACAACTTCTTAGTGTATCATTGAATAGCTTGATGAGTCTGTTCTACTCTAACCTCTCCAAACAAGTTCAGAACTTTCTCTCGCAATCACAATAGCCGTACAATCAAATAGTTGAGTTAGATGGGGATAACAATCAAACTATCAAAGAATTAGGAGTTATAACATTCATAAAAGAAAGAAAAAACCAATATAGAAACTTCAATTAAGAAAGAAGAAGAATTGCTTAACGTAGTCGCTTCTTCTTTTTTCAGTATACCGCTCTGGTCGCTCGCAATTTTACAACAATAGACAAATGAATCACTACAAGTCTACAACTATTAACTTTTGGGACATTATGTCCAAATTTGGTATTATATTCTTGAACATTCTTTTTTATTATATATGTCACTTGTCTTTCACATGTAGACTATGTTTTTCGTTCCAAGTTTCTTCCAACTCAAAGTGAGCAATGTTCACCAATAAGAAAAAACTAAAACAGTATAATAAGTGGTGAAGAGTGGTCAAGAATCATGTATGCAACCCAGTTCCTATCAAGTTTCCCTTTTCCTTTAATTCCCCTTACAATTCATATAATCATATCTCAACTTAGAGAAACCAATATAGTGAACCTAATTACCATAGTTCTTCAAATTATATCTAAATATGCAACATTCATCTTGATCTTGCATTAAGTTGGAGCCAAATACACCAGTTTTGGTATGGAACTTGTACAATAGATACAAATACAAAATTGTTAAATGTTCCTTTACCCTTCTGTCTTGAACAACTCTTTTTGTGGGGAGGGTTAAGGGGGTGGCTAAAATACAGACAGATATAAAATTAATAGAGAGTTCATGAAAATAGAACTAGAATTCACAAACTAGCCTTCTAAGGAGTAGTAGCCACTGCTTCTGTTGTTTTCTCCTTCTCTTTGACAGCTCTCTTCCAGTACTCCGCACTATCGATAATTTCTCCGGTTTTTATGAGGTACCTGACCCTCTTACCATTGTCGAGTGTTTTATTACCCACACGACTCGCTACTTTCTGCTCTTTCGAGTACAACATCACGTTCGAGCTGTGAATAGGAGCTTCAATCTGAAAGCACAACACTCGAACAGTTACTTCCACACAAGGACTGATTAATTTACTTTATCCATAACCTATATTGCTCGAACTCTCCAAAAATATTATTACACCTGTGTCAGATCTAAGCCTGTCAACGGGGCCAGTGCACTGGTGGGCCAAGACTCGGGCTTGCACATGGGCTGGTCCACCGGGCCTAGGACCTCATCCGGCCCAGCTCCCCTCGGGCCACACCGGGCAGTTCTGGGTCGTACAGGGCCGACCCAACCCACTTGACAAGCTTAGTCGGATCCTCAAAAAAAAATACTTTTGGAGGATCTGCGACTGAGAGGCACCCGTCAGCATTTTTTAAGAGTTCGAACAACATAGTCCATAACAAAAGAGAGATTAAAGATTAACTTTCGGGCAATTTGGAAAAAGTGAGAAGGAAAGAAGTCGAAAACCTTGATTATTTGGCCTGGTTCGTCCTCACTCCTACTCTTCACATGCTTGGTTTTCAAGTTTATCTCACTTACGACGACTTTGCTGTTGTGCATGATAATCTCGGTGATCTCTCCAATCTTACCTTTGTCGTGGCCAGATATCACTTTTACTGTATCTCCCAATTTCACATGCATTTTGTGTAGCACAGGAAGGCTGTTTGGCTTACATTTTTTCCGTTCCCATCGCTTAAGCTGCAGAATAAATGAAAATGAAGACCGGTTAAGCGCAGTATATTCCTTGTCATGGAAAATGGTATTTCAACCACAAAAATACTACTCGTGTTTGCCTTGCAAGTGACATACTCCCTCTGTCCCAATTTATGTGAAGGGGTTCGGAGTATGAGGGTCAAAACACTTAATATTGACTATGAATCCGGGTGTATATTCTTCAAAATTTCTAAAACAAAACTAACTTCCTTGAAAACTACACGAAAAGTACTACAACATCCAAAATATTTTTAAAAGAATTTGAGAAAATTTTAGTCAAAGAAAAAATGGGACGTAGCATTTTCCTAACAGATAGTCACATTAACATATTTTAGTTCATAGGTCACCAGCAGATAACATTTGCTACTGTAAATCTTCTCTTTGGGTCATAGTAATATTTGATCACCGGACGGCAGTAAAAAGACCAGAAATGGATCTAAAAGATACCAACCTTGGCAACAATGGAACCTGGACTTTGTGTTGATTTGACCTGCAAATTAAGTATCACTTGAAGACTGTCAAATTAAGCAAAACATAATCTTGTTTCAGTTTGATGCGTGAAAAAGAAAGTCATGTAAACAGGAGAACAAAAGAGGGCTAGTAAACAACCGCGATAAGGAACATTAACCTAATAACAGCAAGTCCTTATTCCGGAGTAGATATTTTTTTTTTTGAGAATGGTAATGTATTCCGGAGAAGATATTTAGAAGTCTATATCTTGCTTCGATTGCTAATGATGTTTAGTAGCTTCATTTAAGAACTTACTATGATGTACATTCTGGAGTATTGATTTCCACGTAGAAATTGTTCTCTTCAACTCCCATTCAGATTTACTTTCCCGCACCGGGTGTACCAAACTAATAGATGCATGACATGTGTTTCTATGTAGACCTCTCTCACTTAAACCATGATTATTTAATTCATATTTTCACTTTATTAATTCACTTAACCATGGTAAGTTGAACTTGTTTGGTGTAAACACCCAGTGCGCGGGTATTTACTGGACACATGCCTAATAGATCACTATTTGAAGATGAAAGAGGAGGATTTATCACAGGGAAGTTAGATATCTTTCCATGCTAAACCACAAATGCAGCTTTTTTGCTATCAACAAACTACTTGTCCAGCATGTGGAGAGGAGATCCACGGAGGCCAGTGCGGAGGTGTGAGAGGCTGGCTATGGATGGTTTCAAGAGAGGTAGAGAGAGGCCAAAGAAATATTGGGGAGAAGTGATAGACAGGACATGGTGCAGTTACAACTTACCGAGGACATGACTTTAGATAAGAGGTTGTGGCAGAAACGGATTAGAGTAGAAGGCTAGTAGGTGTAATGGTACCCTTTCAGTTTTGTACTTTTATCTCTGTTATTATCTGCTCTCTTTTACTTGATTACGGTATTAGTTTGCTGCAGTTACTATTACTTTTCTTCATCATGTTTATTCTATAGTATTATGTCTTGATTTCTTTACTTTGTTGATTTTGCCTAACATCCTTTATTGTGCTTTTTCTTGAGCCGAGGGTCTCTCCGAAAAAGCCTCTCTACCTCCCAACGTGGAGTTAAGGTCTGCGTATACTCTACCCTCCCCAGATCCCACTTATTCCTTTAAGAGTAGTTTTGTATATACAGGTAGAGGTCAATTTTTCAACAGCACATATTCCTTTAAATTAAGTCGATGCAAGTAAGATCGAAACAAAGACAGTTCATTCTGAAACTCTCAAACAATAGCGTCAAAACATATAGAACGAACTACATTTAACCCCAGGGAAAATATTTCTACAATGAAAATATTTTCAAGTGTTTCATTGCCCTGAAATCACATAGGAGTAATATTTTACTCAAGTAAAATCTTTTCCAGTGAAATGAGGAAAAGGACTTATATCACACATGAGGGGAAGGCATATTCTTTTACACATATACACGTATTAGCTAACGAAGAAATTCTTTTTTTTCAGCTTCGAAACCAGTGGATAATATGTCCACCTCTATGCCCTTCTCCACTTATTTACGAAATTTCCACTAGTTAGGATCGAAAATCCATGAGGGGTGCCTATTATGCATCGCGTCGAACTAACTTTATAGTTGAACCAAAGCCCAGGGGATCATTTTCCATTTATAAAATTTCCGAACTAACATTTTTGAAGAGTATGAATAACATAGATTCTAGCAAAAAAAAACTTTCCCAAGTCTTCAATCCAGCTGGCAGGAACCTCCACTAATTCTACGGCCTACCTGCTAACTCTCACTCACCTCGACTAATTATATGGGATACCTGCTAACTCCCACTAGCACTGCTATCTGATGACTTTGTCCACCAAGGCTTGGACAAGGATCTAGTGGTTTTGCCTATGCTAGAGTTTGAACCGATGTTCATTTCATTGACCACACGGCCACACCCTTGGAGTCCCAAGTCTTATCAGAATTAAGCAACCATTAACCCAAATGTACACATCAAATGATTTGACGAACCTTATTAGAATCTAACAATTAAATGAAAGGGAACATAGTACCAGAGGTGGGCAGAGAGGAAGAGGAGAAAAAGGTTGGCCCAATAATGAGTTGGAAGAAATGGAAAGAGAAGTAAATGAGCTCTGCAGAGCTGCCATTGCCGCCATTTGCTTCAAATATTTGAACTGAAGCTATTCACGATAGGCGATGAAGAAGGGAATTTGGATAGAGTTGGAAGCAGCAATTTTATTTGTCTAGAATCTGCTAATCCAATTTTATTGGACCATAGACGGGTTGACCCGGCCCAGTTCTAGCTTACCTATTACATAAATGGCTTGCGGGATGCAATGTTCACTTCTTTTTTTCTAAGTTCGAGTCGAGTAAGCGATCACTAATATTTGCATTAGGATAGATTGTTTACATTATATTTTGTGGGGCCCTTTTCTGAACTCTGCTAATGCAGAATGCTTTGTGCATCGAGTTGTTCTGTTATTAATATAATAGATTCAATCCAACCCGTATAACGCTGAGACTATATAGCGTTAGCATCAGCATCACGGAACTTGTGACAATTAATAGCGTACTTATTAAATAAATCTTCTCAATAAGGTTTATATATATACATATACTTATAACTTAATATAGCTTTGGAGTATTTCTTTTTTTCAAATATTACAATCATTATATTAATACAGATAGAGAAAGAAGATAATGGAAATTGAAAAGAAATGAAAGAAAAATAATTACACGATATATACAATGTTTTAATTTGTTTACAACAAAAGAGCCGGAGGGTAATTGGAAACAGGAAGGAGGTTCGATTAGTCCAATATCAAATCAAGAAAGGTGCTGGAACCATTTGAGCAAGGGAAGCTCTCCTGTAGAACAAAAAAATATATTCAGTATTCGAAATTTACTAATCCAATCAATTTTCATTCATCTTTATTAAATCTAAAAAATGAACAATTCTTAATGGAATAGGCAACAAAGCCATCTTGCCACCCATTACTACTACCACCCCACCTCCACCCCACACCCCAAGTTAAACAGGTGCTTCCTATTTCACCAGGTGCTAAAGCATGGGTATTTTAAAATCCACGGAACAAAAATGGACTGTAATTGTACAACAGGCGACCAATAGTCTCCGGAAGCGAAGTTCTGCAACAGTGAACAAGTTCTATCCACCTGGAGTTGATACTTGAGTTTTCGGGCAACTTTCAGTGGCGAGCAGTAAATTCCGGCAGTGAACAGTAACTGCCGGCGTTGAACAATGACTTTCGACGGCAAACATGTTCGGTTCAACTAGAGTTGGTACCTCCGGTTGCTCGTATCTATTCTTTGTCCTTATCCCTGTATTTAAATTTGAACGCTTCACTGTATTGCTTCTTGCCTTTACGTTCTTGCATTTACTCTTCTTGCCTTTAGTTATATCATTCTTGGCGTTCCTATTTTAGGTGTAAACCTTTGATTAGTCTATTAGTTTATATCCGCTTTAGTGGCTTTGGTGACTAATGGTAGACTAGGGTCGTGTTCTCGATCAGGGGCGGGGGTAAAGGAGATGCTAGGCTGAAAATAGGGTCTTGGAACATTGGGACTTTAATGGGGAAGTCCATAGAGCTAGTTAAGATTCTCTTCTATGTCCAGGAGACCAAATGGGTAGACCTAAGGCTAAGGATGTGGACGGGTAAAAGTTATGGTTCTCGGGTAGGTCGAGGTATTTTGGTAGGCATTTTGGTAGACAGCGAGCTAAGGGATCAGGTGATAGATGTTAGGAGGGTCAATGATAGGATGATGACGATTAAGTTGGTAGTTAGAGGGTTCACTGTAAACATTATTAGTGATTTCGCGTCGCATGCGGGCTTGGACGAGGAGGAGAAGAGATGCTTGGTGGGAGGTATACCACCCACTGAGAAGTTATTTGTAGGAGGGGATTTCAATGGACATATCAGGTCACTTCTGGGGGTTATGACGACGTTCCTCGGGGACATGAATATGAGAGGCGTCTCACTTTTGGAGTTCGCTAAAGCTTTTAGGATGGTGATAGCCAATTCGAGGTTCATGAAGAAGGAATAACACTTGGTGACTTCCCGTAGTTCGGTGGCTAAGACTAAGATAGACTTTTTTGCTCTTTAGAAAGGTTGACAACGGTCTTTGTAGAGACTGCAAGGTTATTTCGAGTGAGTATCTTACAACCCAACATAAGCTTTTGGTGATGGATTTGGAGATCAAGATGGAGAAGAAGATGAGAGTTGTGGATGACATGCTAAGAATCAAATGGGGAGTTTGAACATGACTAAGATATTAATCATTTCACGTGGGGCCTACTTGCACAACCATTTTATAACTAGGTTGGGTGGTATGGATTTACAGTAGTAGCTTAGGTCTTTGCTACTCCCTTCTTATTGTAGCAGTAATTTTTTTTGCTTTTAAATGTCCTCTAAAATAAATAGTTATCGTTTTGTGAATTTTTAAGAGATGAGCCCAAACTAAAAACATATAATATGGACGGGAGGGAATATTAATATGATTTATGTAGAGTTTCAACTTTCAATTGTTATTTTTGTGGGGGTCTCTTATGATTAAGCCATTTAATACTGTCAATTAATATTATATATTAAGATTTAAGAAAATGACATTTGTTTACTGACTACTATAATAGTAATTAATTTTCGTGACCAGGAGGTCATGGTTTCAAGCCGTGGAAACAACCTCTTGCAGAAATGTGAGGCTACGTACAATAGACCCTAGTGGTCCGGCCCTTTCCCAAACCCCGCGCATAACGGGAGTTTAGTGCACCGGGCTGCTTTTTTTTTTATACTGATCACATTCCATTTAAGCTTTCATATCATATCTATGCATTAGAAGTACCAAAGATCATTAATAAAACGGAACAAGGAAAATATTCTTAAATCAAATACCACATAGTTGCTAAAGAAAAAGTTAAAGATACAGATTAATATTACACTTAGAAAATATTGTAAATGTAACAGGTACACCTAAACTGTTGCGCCACCAGCATCTAGTGCTAAAATAAGTAGAAACACAGCTAACAAGGATTAAATGATGGTATGATGAGATTCTCGATCTACCAAGTCTGACGAGAAGATGGACTTGAAAGTCTTGGGCTGTGTAGCAAGGGAAAAATTTGAAATGTTGCCACTCAATTCTCCCAGGTCTGACCAGCATCTCCTCATCAGACATATCGTTTCAAATTTCTTCCTTCACAGTCCAAGACGCAGTAGTCCATCTCCTCGTCAGACTTGGGAGAAATTGAGTGAGAGAACTTCCAATTTTTCCCTTGTGTCACGGTCCAAGAATCAACACACGGTGAAAAACAATACTAGTAAAATGCACCACACAAGGATCAAGAAAACAAAACTTACTAAACATCCCAACAAAATTTAGCATGTTATAACTTTACTACCAACCAAATGGTTAACTGAATACTCAAAATTTGATGAGGACACAATAACAAGATAAAAGTAACAAGCGAATGGTTTAAGCCTTGTCGGCCTTGGCAGCAGTAGCAGCGGCTTGACCACGAAGACGACCAGTCCTCCTTGCAGCAATAAGACCGACCTTTTGTCCAGGAGGTGCGTCACGACGGACTGTACTGGCATGACCAATATGTTGATGGTTACCACCACCATGAGGATGCTCCACAGGATTCATAGCAACACCACGAACCTTAGGCCAGCAGTTCCTCTTCACACGGTACTTGTGGTAAGCATTACCAGCTTTAAGCATAGGTTTCTCAGTACGTCCTCCTCCAGCAACCTGACCAATCATGGCATGGCATCCCCTGGGCACAATCTTTTTTGCTCCTGATGGAAGCTTGACCCTGTCAAGAGTTGAAATTTAATCAGACAGATTTCAATAACCAGTCAAATACTTGCAACCAGAATGCACAAAACCAACAAATTCTGATAGAAATAATGGACAGACATCGGACATTACAAGGCATAACAATGTAAACTGCTATTGCAACAATCACAACAATCTAAGCTAAATTAAGTGTTCTTGAACCAATTTATCGCAGAAAACAAGAACTAACGGAACGTAAAGCGGAAATTCCAATAATGTGGATGTAACATGTAATAAGGTAAGTTCATCAAACAACTTACAAGTTCATTATTTCCCCAAATAGAGCATACACATCCAAAATCAGGTTTCACAAGACACTAAGGACTCTTTCTTCAACACCATTACAATGAACCTCAATGACAAACTTACTAACACCGGTAAAATATCACAAACTAGTTCCAACTGTTTAACCCAATGGATATGAATTTGATATTAAAGGTCCTCTCATACCCAAGCTTCATTGCAAAGACAACATAAATGACATAGTTAAGCACAAACTTCACATTAAGCTAGTCTATCCATGTATTGAATAATATGCAGCATGGTATAAGATAACTTATGATAGCAACCCGACTGCAAAGGACCATAACTTCACGTAGTTACACTATTCTTACACACATTTTATAGGTGACATTACAGTAGAACTAGTGAAAACAGAATCATCTTTCCCACAAAGTTTGACCATTATCTTGACTAAGCTACTTTATTCAGAAACGAACCATCAACTAATCATATTTACAAATTCATGTCTTTGCAAGTCAATCAAATGAACTACCCCACATCAATCCTAAACCAGTTGGGTCAGCTCAAAGAATCAATTTTTTTAACATATTACGAAAAGCGTTCATAAGGCTCCAAAATAGTTATCAAAACTGAACCATCTTTCCCACAAGTTCAACCATTATCTTGACTGAGCTACTTTGTTCAGAGATTAAACTATGAATTAATCATCTATTAAAAAAAGCATTTTTCAAGACAATCAACCAATCCAAAACTAGTTGGGTCTACATAAAAAGCTTCTTTTTCAATCATATTAGAATATCATTCATAAGGCTCCAATATTGAAACGCAAAAGCAAAGGAGAAGTTAACAATAGTCAACAAAACTCTAATTACTTTCAAGGAACTACTAGTAACACATCCTTGGGTGCTCTTAAACAGATATATTACAGTAAAGCTGGTCAAACCGAACCACCTTCCCCACAAGTTTAACCATTATCTTCACTAAGCTACTAAATTAAGGAATAAAGTCAACTAATCATATTTATAAAAGCATTTTTATCAAGTCAATCAATTAATCAACTACTCTGTCTCAATCCCAAAACTAGTCTGGTCAGCTTAAAAAGCGCATTTTCCGATCATATTAACAAAAACATTCATAATGCTCCAATATTTAAACATAAATCACAAGAACTGTTCCCAAAATCGAACAAAACAGTTAATAAAATTACCTAGTGGTACCATTATCAGGGTTGTGACTGATAACAATAGCATAATCACCAGAACTCCTAGCAAAAACACCACGATCCCCAACCTTATGCTCAACATTAAAAACAACAGCTCCTTCCGGGATAGATCTAAGCGGCAACACATTACCAACCATCAAAGTAGCTTTTTTCCCACAATAAACAAATTGTCCAGTGTACATCCCTTCAGCGGCAACGAACAACTCCTTCTGATGTTTGTACCTGAATGGATGATGAAATGTCACGCCCGCGAGTGGGTCAGCTAAAAAAAGTAACAGCATTCATATGACTTCGATATTTAATCGACCAACTACACCGTTAAAAGCATTTTTTCAATCATATTACGAAAAGCATCCATATGGCTCCAATATTTAAACGCAAACCATCAATATTGAAACAAAACTATTGTTTAATAAAACAATTAATTAATAGGGAAAATTACGCTGTATGACAATTGGGAGAAAATATTTACGCCACGCAGCCCATATTTTGAGTTTGTTACCCAGTTTAGCCCAAATTTGTGTATGATACCTACTATACACTAAGGCAGCCCGACGCACTAAGTTCCCGCTATATTCGGGGTCCAGGGAAGGGCCGAACCACAATACACTATTATACCTACTATACACTGTATGTTCATAATGCTTTAATTTATCGTCTGAGCTTGATCGTTTCTCTTGCTTTGCTTTGCCTACTTTCCGAGTGTCTCCAGGAAACAACCGCTCTACCTATCAAGGTGGAAGTAAGGTCTGTGTACACTCTATCCTCCCAAACCCCACATTGTGAAATTTCACTGGGTATGTTGTTGTTGTTGTATACCTATTATATATTATTATACACTTTTATACAAGGTTGATATATTATGTATAATGTTTTCCTAGGTATAATATTGTACAATACTGTATATTGGGCTACATGGAATAATATTGTGTTTCGCTGTATATTTTTTGAAAATTTACCAATTTTTGAGAAAATTTCATAAATAGCTATAGTTTAGAGCGTAATTACGAACGCGTATTTACGAAACATACCTAAAAACAAACAATTAAAAAAGTAACAATTCAAGTCAATCAATTATTCAACTATCCAGCAAACAATTAAAAAAGGTAACAAAAGAATGCTCCAATATTTAAACATGTGTCACAACAACAGTTAACAATAATCAATCAAACTTATAATCTATACCTGAATGGGTGACGGAAAATCACCCGTGCGAGTGATGCACCTCTAACGGATCATGAATTACTTTAGTGATTACTCCCTTTAGGCACCCACCCCGGCGCTATCCACCCATAACTACGTGCCTACCCCGCCCACCATCACCCTAAACATAGAATATTGATTGTGTAAGCAAAATTATGACGTTTTTAATTTGATATTTAGCATGACAAATCAAATCTTTCGACATTTTTGTCCAATCTTGTCAACACTAGCTAATTTGAAAATACTGGATATAATTTAAATGACAAGGTGAATGTACACTTCTTTCCTTTAATAGTTCTTACCTTTTCAATTGTTCTAGTTGAAATGTTTGGAAAAAGTACACTTTATTTCGAAAGAAAATGGGTCAACTCTGCCTCTGTATTATTTATTCGAAGTTGAGTAACTTTACACTGTGTTATACATTGGGTCAATTTTATCACACTATATTATTGACAAATACATATACTTATGTTTTAGGTGATTTATTAGTGTAACTTCTTTTATATTATTAATGGTTTAAGTTCGAGGAAGCATCTTATTCTAATAAGGAGATATAATGTAGATAGTTGGCCTTGTTACAAGTAATAGCCATCTATTCTACTGTTCGAACTCGTGATCTATCAATTATACACGGATAACTTTGGTGTTGCTAGAAGATTATTTTTTCAAGAAGGGTTTCAATCATAAAATTGGAGTTTCCCTAATTGAGGGAAAGATTAAAAACAGTACAAGGTGAGAGGGTCCATCCACCAATAAGAGATGAATGTAATCATCAACTACAGCCACATATATGAATGTAGGTCCATATGGTCCCATATATAACTCTCCCATATAGTAGTACAAGCAGCATCCAATGAAATTTGTTGAACAAATGACACTCGAGTTGTCCCAGTACAACTACTACTTGCACTGTTTACATAATTGTGTTTTCACATAATACACTTTCAAAGTATTTATGTATTTTTATCTGGTTTAATTATCCACCATTAATTCAAAGTTTACTGGCTTGACTAATATGCACTTGTGCTGAGTAGTTCCACTAAAGAGATAACGTGTTCCTTATCGAAAGATTTCCAAGGTTCGACTCCAAAATCTTTGACTAAAAGTGAACAGATCCCAATCATTTCGACACACTCGTGGATAGTAGTGCCTTAGGTTTAATAATCCCTAAGTAACAATTTAGTAATTGCAACCGAGGGGCGTGTGAAATGGTTAGAATTTATTCATTCTTAATTACAAATTTCGTGTTTAAGTCTTGAGAAAAAGACACAACACTTTACTCCCTTAGTCAATTAATCTATCCGATGTGAGTTAGGATTAATTGTTGGAAATTTGTCTTTGATGGGGTTGCGTCTACCCATCTTTAATGACTTAAACACTCGGGTTCCGCATGTTGGAGTCTTTGGTTCTTCACACGTGCATAATCTACTAAGTGAGTAGATGACCGTAGGACCAAGGATCGTCAAATTTCGTTAAGAAATGAAAGAGATATTGGTCCACTAAGTAAGGTGTTTGAGGCATGAAAATATGGTGTGGGACAAATCTACTACATCAGTGGGAAAATGAAGAATTGTTCTTTTTATAAGCCTAAAAATGGATAAGGGTTTGGGACTCCAAGGGGTAACCCATGTGTTTGAATGAGGGATGACCTAGGTGTGCTTGGGTTCGAGGCTAGCGCCGCCATCGCCTGTTAGATCCGGGCTCAGACTACTTTTGATATTATCTTTTGGACCCCAAACTGTTTAGTATTTACAGTTTGATCCCTGGAGTTTCAAAAATGCTGCCAGTAGCCAGAAATCCAACAGTTTTATGGCATTAACCATCTGACTACACCTCTTAAACAACCTCTTAACACTTCTGACTACACCTCTTAAACAACCTCTTAACAGTTCTCCTTCTCATAAACACTATATATTGAGACGTGAAACAATTTTGAGTAGAGACGGAAAAGACAACAAAAAAAGAGAGGAGAAAAGAACACAGAAAAAGAGAATAAGAACAATCCAGAAAAGTTCTTCCTTTTCCTCTAAATTTTCACTCTTCAGCAAGTCGCTTAATGTTTGTTTTCTTCGTCAGAATCTACCTATTTGCTTTGTAGTATTGATTAGTTGATGTTTTATCTTGGAAGACTATTGCCCGCTAGCGTAAAAAAATATATATGGGGCAATCTTGTCTCTTAAAGACAGATAGTCATCTCTCGACTCAGCCGGTGGTGTTTTGATTATCTAATTGGTTGCTAAGTGTTTCAGGTGTGAACTTGAAACTCAAAGGACTCTAACCGTTCGGATTCTCAGCGATTCTACAAGTCACAAGTGTAGCAGTTCATGTTCTTGTATTACTGAATACAAGATTCAGATTTGAAGTTCTAGTACAAGATTAAAAGATTGACAACTTCTTGTTGTAATCTTTGTTAGTTTATCCTTTCGAACACTTGTAATTTTTATTTACTTTCCGTACTGCTTTGATTCCAACAATTATATCCAACATTAATCATATCGATAAGTTTCAGATGAACTATACATGGAAACAGTTGTTAATGAGTTAAGATTATAGGAGATCCTTTGCTTTGGAGTTAGCTAATCTATCTACAAAGATCCAAACAAAACAAAAAATATACAAAGTTAAACTTAGAAGATTGGCATATCTAATATCTAATCAGCAAGAGATCTTATTCCCCAAATCTCTACAGCCCTCCATCTAAATAGAGACTAGCTTTTTTTGATTTCTATCTAGTATTCATATTGGAGCCCGATATATTCGGATTCGCGTCAAGAAGTTTCACTTTGAAAAGCAAAACACTTCTTATATCAAACAATTTCATTGACAAGATGAAAATCCAAGATCTCTAATTAAGAAAATTGAGAACTTTAATCTACAAGAAAGTATGCTACTGAAATGTACTACACTACTGCTAATATATTACTATCATTATATATATCTAAGTCACAAGAAAATATTCAAAGGGCATCTCTTCTATCTTTGTGCTTCAAATTTTTGTCCCTTCCAGTGTTCTTTTTCAGAATGCCTGCACATTCAACAATGCAGTGTAATGTTCAGTCTATAGCACCCAAAAGTCATAAATTGACTAACCAATTGAACTAGAAATTGCTTTTGTAACTCGAAAAAAGTGTCATATTATTTTCACGTGAATGACCAACAGTTCACACATGAGATAAAATCAGTATGTACTTGTCAAATACAGAACAAATGTTGAAAAAGGACTGCTAAAATGGACTTCCAAGAGTCAAAATATTAAAAATAAATAAATAGATACTAACAAATATGGAATGATTCTAACAACATAAGGAAGATTTTTACACTATTGTGAATCCAGATTTAAATTTAATGTGTTCAATATAAATTTTACAACATTAAATTCATTATACTTATAGAAATAGTAGAAATAGTGCCACTGACTATTTCTGGACCTGTAACTGAAAAACAACCTTTGTTATGAAATTTCAAATTCCAGTGGAATTTAATGACAACATCCCGGAGACACCCGTGGAATTTATAAATCCATAACAATAAATATTTTTTAATTACATGGGCTAAAAGTGGTTGTTCGTGAATTTTACCATATAAAGTTGAGTTCAAATATCTGGCTTAACCATGACTCAAACTACATGAAAAGTTCAGACCCGTAAGGGAGAAGGGCAGTAGGGATACTCGGGAAAGTCGGGTCAGTCGGGTGTCTTCATTCCAACATTTTCCAAAATTTAGTGAACTTGATATATAATATATCTACCTTCTAAGGTAGGGGTAAGGTATGCGTATACTTCACTTCACGTTGTGGGGTTTACTGAGTATACTGTTGTTGACATACAATATATATTAATATTTGTGTTGAAAATACTAGGTTCAATCAAACTCATAAAATGTAAGTTACATCGGTTTTTAACTACTCAATACAATTTAACTTATTATACAAAATATTTATCTTATTTTTCAAGTAGAATATATAAATAACAATAATAATAACTATATTTCAGTCCTAAACAAGTTGGAATCAGTTAAATTCAAATAAAATAGATAAAGGGGCAGAGACAACTCGGTGCACTAAGCTCCCACTATGCGCAGGGAGCCGGAAAGAGCCGAACAAAAACAAAGCAAAGGTAGGAGAGCCAAGAATATTACCATCTGGATTACAATGTGGTGGATCTTCAAAAAGGGAAAGAGAAAGTTGTTTATGAGCCAATCCAATATCAAAAAGTATAATCCCAGAATTTGGATTATCAACAATAATTCCTTTAACTGGTAGCCACACAAAAAGCTCTTCTTGTGAAAGGCCATGAACACCATTAAGGCTACCATAAGTAAGATTAGCTTTCAAATAACTCTCATAAAAGGCCATTGTATCAAACTTTGTCAAGCAAGGGCCATCTAAATAAACTTCAAGAAGCCCATTATTTGATGAGTAATTGTAAGATTTTACTTCTTTTGGGAGGAGACCAGATGGTAAGCCTTTGGATTTGAGGAGATCATGAATGGACATAGGTGAAGAGAGTTGTAAAGAAATGAAGATGAAGAGTAAAAGAAGTGTAAATTGATGATGATATTGAAGGAAAGCCATGAATGAAGGAAATTATGAAAGAGAGAGACAGAGAAAGAGAGGTTTTTTTGGTTTTGATATTCTTTATGGAGTTAGGTGTGTAGGAGGGGTTTAAGGGGTAAGAATTTACCCGCATCAGCTGTTTATATCAGATAAATTGAATGAATATATAAGATATATGTCTTGTATATACACTTTTTACATTTTCTTGCATGAATTGTTTTTTTTTTAGTTGAGTGTATCATAAATAACTTCTCTGGCCCAGAAAGGTAGGGTCGTAGGGGTAAAATCTACGTATTTTCTACTTTTTGTAGAGTCCATTTATAAAATTACAGTGGATACGTTGTTGTTGTTGTTGTTATTGTTGTATATACACTTGTTAATATTTAGATATGATTAAGCAACGTTAAATTCGACAGAACTTAGTAACTTTAGTTAAATTCTATATTTATGTTAATAAATGTATTTAATAGATGAAAATAATCTAATCCAGAACTCAATAAGCAAAATGAATTATGATCCAAAATCCATAAATAAAAAGTTTTATTTACACCTCAGAATTAAATGATATGTATTTTTACTTGATTTATTGATTTTTTGATTTTCAAGATTAATCATTTATTAAATATAAATACTAAATACAAATAAACATTTATATGATTTGAGGGAATGAAGCGAGTTTTGGGGACATGGAAATACTGTTTTTAATAGGTTGGCTTTAGTGGTAGGGACAAAGGACATATGATTGATTGACTTCATTTCTCATTCTTTTGTCTTTCTTTCACGTTTCCATTACTAATTTTTTTTATATTATATATTCAGCTTCTCAGCTTACGCCAGATTATTCCTGGAAATAGTAATTTCGATCCCTCAACACTATTATCAGTAAATCGCGAGATGTGTCTGAATGACTAAGGTTTTGAGAACAGAGCAACTGATATCACCTATACGGTCCTACCCCAAAAGAGAGTAAATTGCTCCCACCAGGGTTCGAACTCATGCTTCAGGCCTCCAGCTGGATTTTAAGTTCACCTCTTTTGCTATCCAGCTATGCCTCGGGTGACTACTAATATTTCTTCTTTCACGCGATACTTGTTTCCTTTTCTACATTTCAAAATATTTGATCTTTCTTTTTAAGCAAAATACCAAGATAACCCCTTTAAATTGATACGATCTTTCAGTTAGACGCTTTAACTTAATTAGTAGACGTTTAGATATGAGTTGGTCGATATTAGAAAAAAATAGTATCTAATATTTAGTTAAAATAGAGTAATTGAAAATTGAAATAGTATTTGGATACAAAAATAAATTTTAAAATTTTGTGAGTGAAAATTTTAAAAACTCTTAAAACACTTGTCAATGACATGTCAAACGAACAAATCAAAAAATGATACATGTAGTTCTTTAAAATAGTTCTCGGCTCCACACCCAACCTCGTTGTTCTTATTTCCCTAGAACAATCAGATCCCCCACCTAATTTTACAGCACCTTCTACTCTCAAGTCTCAACACTCAACTCGTATCAAATTTGGGTCGCAATATAGTGGAGTTTCACTAGCAAATTTGAAACTTTATAATAATAATTATTTTTTAATTATAGGAGCTGAAAAATTGTTGGATTACAAAGGATGCAGGAAACAGAAATTACAAGTAACTGCTAATGTAATATTGAAATTACAATTCAGCTAGAAAACTGAAAATTATAAAGATGTTAAACAAGAAAACTGGAAACTGTTTTTGTTTGCTGAGTCAAGTGTGGCACTCTGTCCTTAAGACAATATTGCCCCGTATGTATCCTTTATACGTCCTGGACAATTCGTCTCCCAAGATAAAACAACAATGGAACAATTGAGCAAAGGAAACTCAAGAGCTACCGTGAAGAATATTGAGTAATGAAATGATGCTTGGAAGTTGTAGGAAGAAGTGTTTTTCAGCTTGTGTATTTTCGAGTAGTGTAAGTGTGTTCAACAATGGTGTAAGGGGGTGTTTATATAGGTGAGGGAGGGGCTGTTTAACTGCCTCCATAACATCCATTATTGGCCAAATAACTGCCTCTACATAATTTATTAGTTCAGCCCACATAAAAGCAAGAGTTAGTGATGCATTTTCATGTAGTCGCATATGTTATTTGTCATCAATTGCGGTAAATTATTTTTCACCCTTCCTTTCTCTTACTTTGCTTTAGTGAAAGTTAATTTTGTTGACTATCATACTTCAACAAGGTTAAAAGTGGTACTTTGAAAGATTCAAACTTAGTTCTTTTGTAGTCTTCATAAATTATGGATGTCTAGCATGTGTATATATTGTGGTAGTGCAGATTTTAGTTTTTTTTTTTGTTTGGAGAATGCGCTGTTTTTCTATTTGTTATTTTTGTGTTTTTCGATTTTAGTTGCAAAGAGTTTTAAAAATCTTTTTTTTTATTATTATTTTTGTGTTTCAGTTTTTACTGAAAGATGGAATAATTTCCCTTGGGAATTTCTTTCATTATTCACAATATATATAGATGTACAAGGTTGATTCCTAATATGGTACGAATCCTAACTTACCTTACAAAGGTTGATTCCTAATACAATTAGAATCCTAAGTTACCTTAAATATACATTTATCATAATTACAAAATATACGACGAATATTCTGAGAATATTCGCTAATACTCCCCTCGACGGAGCGGGAGGAGGCCGAATGCTAAATTTGGATCGAAAGTCGGTGAAGAGTCGTCGCGGTAGTCCCTTTGTGAAAATATCTGCATACTGATACGAGGAAGGCACGTGTAAAATTTTGACCTGACCACGAGCAACCTTCTCTCGCACAAAGTGGATATCCATCTCAATATGCTTAGTTCGCTGATGTTGGACTGGATTATGAGACATATAGATAGCAGATATGTTGTCACAATAAACTATAGACGCCTTGCGTAATGGACACTGGAGCTCCAAAAGAAGATTTCGGAGCCAACGGATCTCAGCGACGACATTAGCAACTCCGCGATATTCTGCTTCAGCACTCGAACGGGACAGCGTGGCCTGCCGCTTGGCGGACCATGAGATAAGATTATCCCCAAGAAATACACAAGATGCCGGAGGTGGAGCGACGTGTGTCGGGGCATCCGGCCCAATCGCATCCGTGTAGGCTAGCAATTTGGTTCAGAGAGGGGTATAGATGTAAGCCAAAGTCAAGTGTGCCCTTAACATATCCGATAATACGTTTGAGGGCGGCAAAATGGGACTCTCGGGGATCGTGCATGAACAGGCACACTGTGAACGGCATATGCAATATCGGGCCTAGTGAATGTAAGATGCGAAGAGCACCTGCTAGACTCCGATATAGAGTGGGATCGAAAGCGGCGCACCGTCATTGACACTAAGCTTGGATTTTGAGTCCACGGAGTTGGCATAATTTTACAATTTGCCATCTTGGCCCTGTACACTATCTCTTCTTCGCATACTTTCGCCGACACGGGAACATATTGGCGGCGAGATCTAGTCACCGATATACCCAAAAAATAACTTAGCTTCCCCAAGTCGGTCATAGCAAATTCGGTTTTGAGTAGAGCAATGATTTCATTCTTCAACCCGTCGATGAGGCAAGTAAGAACAATATCGTCGACATATAATAGCAAATATGCGATGTCTTGCTACCTCGGTGAAAAGTGAAGAGAGAGGTATCACACCTGCTACATACAAAACCAATTTGCGAGAAGATACGGCGAACCGATCATACCAAGCGCGGGGGCTGTTTCAATCCATACAATGACTTTACGAGACGACACACAACCGTGGAGCTGCCGGATGAACAAAACCGGAGGTCGATGCATGTACACAGTCTCTTTCAAATCCCCATGAAGAAACGCATTTTTGACATCAAGTGATGAATCGGCCAATGCAAGCCCATAGCAATACCGAGAACGTCCGAATAGTGACCGGTTTAACAACCGGATGAATGTCTCACCACAATCAATACCCTCCTGCGATTAGTGTCATTTGCAACTAGTCTTGCCTTATACCTCTCTAAGTCACCATTGTCTCGAACTTGTGACGAAATAGCCACATACACCGGATAACATTCACACCAGTGGTCTAGGTACCAAATCCCAAGTGTTCTCGCTTGGTTAAAGCGTTAAACTCTTCGCACATGGCCGCATTCCAATTGAGGTCCGGTTTAGCTAGTTTTGGATTCTTTGGAATGGGTGATAAGGTTTGTGTGGAGAGATTGAAGTGAACCTTGGGTTTGAAGATCCCGTGTTGTGCGCGAGTCTCCATGCGGTGAGGGGGCTGCGGTGGGGAGGGGGGGAGTTCGGTTGCCGGATCGGTAGGGGCACCGGGCTGCGGGACCGGATGGGTGGCGCGAGTTGCTTGCGAAGCGAGGAGACTCGACGGGGTGTTGGATTTCTTTGGACCGGAGGCGGTGTTGGTGGTGCATTAGACTCAACATGGTGCGCATGGGTGGTGTGGGAGCCGGACTGGGTGGGTGGTAGCATTCTTTGCGGGAGGGTCGATGACACCGCTTTGGAGGCGACGATGGCGTCGGAACATGTGAGTTGCTTCTTTGTACAGATTTTGGATGACCGGAGACAAACTCGGTTCATCGAGAAAGATGTAATCGGTGGTCGAAATTTCCGGAGATTTGAAAAAGGAAAGATTGTCTCGTTAAAGGTAACGTGACGGGAGACGATGATTTTGCGAGTAGCAATGTCATAGCACAAGTAGCCCCGATAATTAGGAGATAGACCAAGGAAGACACATGGAAGAGTGCGAGGGGCAAGTTTGTGGGGTGCGATGGAGGCTATGTTGGGGTAGCATAAGCATCCAAAAATACGTAGGTGATCATATGATGGTTGCCTACGGTATAAGATTTCGTAGGGGTTTTGTTTTGGAGTGTGCTAGTTGGTAAAATATTTAGAAGGGATTCTACCATTTTGAAGACATAGACCCAAAAAGGCGGTGGTAGGCGGGCATGAAACGAAGTGTGCGGACCATGTTATTGATGGTACGTATAATTCTTTCGACCTTTCCGTTTTGGGAAGAAGTATAGGGACAAGAAAAACGGAAAACCATGCCTTGTTTAGAACAGAAATTGTGAAATGCCGAGTTATTAAATTCACGTCCATTATCACATTGGAATGATTTAATAGGTTTTTCAAATTGTGTCTTAATGAATTTTTGAAACTCGAGGAATTTTGCGAAAACTTGATTTGAATTTCGGTGGATAAATCCGGACAAAATGTGAAAAATCATCCAAGAATACTAGATAGAATTTATGACCCAAAGAGCTAGCAATCGGAGATGTCCATAAATCAAGCATGAACAATATCAAAAGGAGAAAAAGTAACACCTTTGTTTGATGACATAAAGGGAAGACGAGTATGTTTGCCTGGTGGACAAGAATAAAGTGTTGGGCAATTTTCCCATTATTACATTGAATACGCTTAGAAGTCCTAAGAAAAGTAAAAGCGGGTCTCGGGGTGTCCGAGTCGGTTGTGCCAAGTTGAGGGAGAGATCGCCGCAAGGGATAGAGGTGCTTGCGGTCCGACGGCGGAAGATTGAGTGAATGGGTAGAGGTCTCCCACACTATTGCGGCGTGTAAGAATTTTCCCCGTATTGAGTTCCTTCACGAGAAAAACCAAAAGGGTCAAATTCGACGGACACGTAATTATTGCTAGTGAATTTTCTAACAGAGATTAAGTTTTTAATGATGTTAGGTGTGTATAGGACGTGGTTTAGGGAGAAAGGTGGATGTGGATGTTTGGTGTGTGTGTTACCGTAACCTTCAATTGGAATGCGATTACCATTGCCGACAAGTAATAAATTGAGGACACTTTAACCGACGTAGTTGAGATAGGTTACCCGACGACCGGGTGAGGTGAGATGTGGCTCCGGTGTCCATGTACCAATTGTCATCGGTGTTGAAGGTTCACGGTGGTGTATGCCGGCCCAATCGGTCGGGGGCCAGGTGGCCTTTGGGGCTGCTTGCAGTGCTGCTTCTTCTTTGGGATCGCAATGGGCTGCTTGCGATTCTTCTTCGCCGCCGGACCGCAATCAGTGGGCTGCTCGCCGGCTCTTTGGTGGGCTGCACAGTCGGTGGCCGGGGCAGGCCCAACAGCCGATCGACCAAGGCCGCAGGAACCGGGCCCTGCGGTCGGGCACGGGCATGCAGCGAGGCCCGATTCTCTTTGGTTGGGCCACCGCCGCTCTTCTTTGGTTGGACCACCTGCCGCTCTTGTCCGGTGGATGGCGTTGTCCGATCCACCGGTTGCGTTGGCCCTTTCCGCGGCCCTTGCCTTTGTTGTTGCGACCTCTCGCTTTGCCACGACCTCCGCCGCTCGTTGCCGCTGCCGCCGCGCCGCTTCTTCTTCTTCTTCTTTGGAACCGCTATTTGAGTTCTTGTTGGCCGCAGTGTTGCCATCCGTCAACGGCTAACGCCTTTTGATTATGTTCCTCTTGTTTAGCACGTCTAGTTTCTTCCAACAATAGTTGTGAACGTGCCTTGTTGAAACTTGGGAGAGGGTCGGCTTGTTGAATCATTGTTGCGAGTGTGTCATATTCACCTTTCGGTAAACCCGCAACAAGTTGAAGCATCATCTTGGTTTCTGAAACAGGAGTCCCGACGTTGGATAGTTGATCGTTATGAGTTTCGATTGCTTACAATATTCGGACATGTTGTTAAAATTCTCGAGGCGGGTATTGTTGAATTGCTCTTCCAAATACACGGCCGAGTATTTTTATGTCCGAAAGATTTCTTCTAGCCGGACCCAAAGTTCACGTGCCGTAGCTTTTGTTTTCATAATAGTGCATAACAGATCTTTGGAGATGGTGCCGTAGATCCATTGTTTGACGATGGCGTCAAGACGACGCCGATTGAGTCCGTAACATCGGTGGGACGAGGAACGCATTCGTCAATGTGATCGAGCACGTTGTATGCACATGCATGAATGTAGAATAGTTCCATCCACATGGAATATTGACGATCTTCTTGGTCAAGAATTATAGGGATAAAATTCTTGATGTTGTTAACGGCGAATGCGGATGAAAAGAAGTTACCGAACGTTGAGAGGGGTTTTCAAGTGTGCCGTGGATAAAACGGAATTTGTGGGGGAAGACATGGTTGCCGCTTTGTCGAGGAAGGGAATTTTACGGTTTGGCCGAAATATGGAGGAAGAAACCAGAATTTTTTTTTTTTTTTTTTTTGTGAAAGCAGAAAAAAATCTGATTTCGGCCGGGAATGAGGATTTAGGTTTTAGGCTCTTGATACCATGAAAGATGGAATAATTTCCCTTGGGAATTTCTTTCATTATTCACAATATATATAGATGTACAAGGTTGATTCCTAATATGGTACGAATCCTAACTTACCTTACAAAGCTTGATTCCTAATACAATTAGAATCCTAAGTTACCTTAAATATACATTTATCATAATTACAAAATATACGACGAATATTATGAGAATATTCGCTAATATTTACAATTTCTATAAGAAGACAAGACATATTTCTTATTCTCCTACCCGTTGTAAGTTTGTACTAATGTCAAGAAAACACTACTCTGTAAAATTGTACAAACATGTTATTTTCTAAAGTTGTTGTGTAAACTGTAAAGTATTTTCGTTGTGTAATATGTAATCCCTTGATTTTACTCTATATGAACCTATTTCAGCATATTTTCTAAAGTTGTTATGTAAACTGTAAAGTATTTTCATTGTGTAATATGTAATCCCTTGATTTTACTCTATATGAACCTATTTCAGCATAGAGTTTACGAATAAAACTTTTAAAGTTGTTATGAACATATTCGTTGTAAAATATGTACTCTCGATTTTATTATATAAATATGTTTAGTTGCTCGCAGAGTCTAGGAACAAAAAATATGTGGTCTTAAATATATAATGAGATCTTTGAAAAAATCTAACACAATATAGATCTTGATTAATTTGAATTTTGTATATTAGATGACTATACGAAAAACAATTGAGTTTTCTATGGTTGGAAAAGGGTAAAATAAAAAATTAAAGTAAAATATTTTAAATATGAATAAAGTGTAAAGTGTTATTTTCGTCATAGATTAAAAGAAAAGAATTCACATCAAATAGAATATATTGTTGGATATTGTAAAGCAGTACGGGAAGTAAATAAATATTACAAGTGTTCGAAAGGATAAACAAATAGTCAATCTTCAGAACTGCCGCAAAGTTGTTGAATCTTGAATCTTGATAACCTGAAATCAGGAAACACTAAATCTGGATGGTTACAACTGTGTGCTGAGTCGAGTGATTGCACTGTTGGAAATTTGCCTTTGGCGGGAGTTGCGACCGACCAACTTTAACGGCTTATACACTAGTGTTACGTATGTTGGAGAATTTGGTTCTTCACACATGCATGATCTACTAAGTACGTAGATAACCGTAGGGTCAAGAATCGTCAAATTTCATTGAGAAATGAAAGAGATATTGGTCTACGAAGTGAGGTGTTTGAAGCATGGAAAGTGTGGTGTTGTGTTCAATTCTCCCTCATCGGTAGAGGAAGAAAGAATTATTGTGTATATAAGACTCGAAATTGGTTTGGGGTTTGGGACCCCAAGGGGTATCCCATGTGTTTAAAGGAGGGAGGACCTAGATGTGCTTCGGTTCGAGGAAAGACCACACGCGCGCCGCCGCCGCCCGCCCGTCCGGTCCGATTCCGGTTCCAGTTCCGGGTTCACAGGTTCACGGGCTGTGGGCTGTGGGCCTTCTGATATTATCTTTTTAGGCCAGAGAACTTTGCCAGAAGTACAGTTTGATCCCAGAAGTTTTAGATGTACAGTTTGGACCAGAATTTTTTCAGATGTACAGTTTAGTCCCTGAAGTTTTCAAGAAAGTCGAATTTCGACGGTCAAAGCAGAAACGCCCAAGCACTCAATTCAGCCATTTATTTTGGCTGAATTACTCCTCCTATAATGGCCAAATCCGTTGGTCTTTCACCATTTATTTTGGTGGCTTTACTACCTCCATAATGGCCATTATTTGGCCAATAATGGCTGTTATGGGGGCAGTTAAACAACCCCTCCCTCCCTCACCTATATAAACACCCCTTACACCATTGTTGAGGACACCTAAAACAAACACAGAAAATATACTTGCAATATACACGAAAATACACAAGCAAAACAGTTTCTTCCTACACCTTCCTTGCATCATTTCTTGCTCAATATTCTTCAAGGTAGCTCTTGAGTTTCCTTTGCTCAAGTGTTCCATTGCTGTTTTATCTTGGGAGACAAATTGTCCAGGACGTATAAATGATACATACGGGGCAATATTGTCTTAAGGATGAGAGTGCCACACTCGACTCAAAAAAACAGCTTTTTCAGTTTTTATTGTTCTTCTTTGTAATTTTCAGATTTCTAGTTGAATTGTAATTTCAATTCTTACATTAGCAGTTACTTGTAATTCCCGTTTCCTGCAACCTTTGTAATAACCAACATGCACTCTGTCCTTAAGACAAGATTGCCACGTATATATGCTTTTACGTTAACGGGCAATAGTCTCCCAAGATATAACAACACTTTAATCTCAACGCTACAAAACAAATAGGTTGAGTCTGACGAAGAAAACAAATACGAATCGACTTGCTGAAGAAATGAAAAAGGAAGGAAGAGTTTCTGTTTTCGTCCAACGTTTTTGGACTGACTTTGTCTTCTCTTTTGTCTCTGTTGTGTATAGTGTGTCTCTGTTTTTGATGTGTATATTTTGTGTATGTGTGTGTCTTTCGTCTTTATTCTGTTTGTGTGTTTTTCGTCCAACACAATTGAGCAAAACAACTCCAATATATAGCATAAGGGAGGCTGCTCAACTGCCCAAGACATGGCTGTTTAAGGCCATTGAAGGAGGGAGTAAACTGTCAAGTAATGGTTGTTTATGGTCATTGGAGGAGGGTGTAATTCAACCAAGTAATGAATTAATCAGCCAAGTAATGGTTGGTTAATGCAATGCACACTGACGCCCCCAAAAATCAACTCCAACGGTAGGCAGAAACTTTCTGCCTTCCGTCGTTCCCAAATTCAACTTTCCAGAAACTTTAGGGACCAAACTGTAAATATTAAGCAATTTGGGGGTCCAAATAGATAATATCAGAAAGTCCCGTGACCCGTGACCCGACGGGACGGGCGGACGGCAACGGCGCGCGTGTGGGTTTAGCCTTGAACCCAAGCACATCTAGGTCCTCCCTTCTTTAAACAAATGGGTAAACAAATGACCAACATAACCTTTTGAATCATAATTAAGATGGAGATTTCGTTTCTTTTAGATGAAGCTAGAAGTATTAAGATGGATATTTCGTTTCTGTCACTGCTAATATATGTTTATCAATTATAATAAGATTGTTTATATTGCACCAACTCATGGTAAAACCATTGAGTAATATTTGATTAGTAAATACTAATTATATCATTTATCAAACCTCTATACTCCCAAAAATAAAGATAAAATCTGCATACGTCTTACTCTACTTAAATCCTCGTGGAATTACATTAGATATTTTGTTATTGTTGTTGTTGACCGGGGGCGAGTGAATTCACTAGTGATGTAATAAGCCTAAATATTTTTGTGAAATTTGAAAATCACATGGGCTCCAACTGATTTAAGGAGTGGGCCCAAGTTAGGTTGGATGGGTACACCAAATTCGGACCCGAAAATACAAATTGATTTCATTCTGCCGTCTTCGCCGGCGAAAAACGTGATCTTTCCTTTTTCCGTCTCATTCTCCGGCAAACCAATCGCCGTTCATTTCTCCGGCAAAATCCACTTTATAAGTTAATATTCTCTGTATCTATCCCTTTTTTCCAATTATTTTTACTGGAAAATACGAATTATGAATTTTGTTTCAGCTCTATCGAATCCAATCTATATGATTAATTTATGATTTTAACAAGTTAACATGCATCATTATTGGCTTATCATACCCGAGCCCGGCGTTACAGCGAAAATCAAATTCCGACAGTGCGGCATCAAAACGATCCATGCGCCTCCATTCAACTTCTGTGACCAACTTCACTCGGTCCAACCAACCCGAATAATGAGCGACCTTAGTCGGCCAAGTACGAAGGTTAGCCGAACAACAGTCGCCGGTGAACCAATCACAAGTGGAAAGAAAATCATGGTTTATCGGGCTGAGGTACTGAAACAAGAGAGAATCACCTTGTTCCGGTCCATCGTACGGAGTCAGAACCAACTGTTCATCAACGAAGGCTAAAGCAGGGGTCAGGTCATTATCGGCTAGAATAATTTTTCCTGATCTTCGAGTTAAAAAATATGGAGCCATGGTTTCCGACTAAGAAAATGGCCAAAGGTTAGGTGAGAAACCTATGGGGGGACACCTTTCTTTAAATAGCCTTCAGAGGCGCGACTGAGAATAATTTATTATTTTCAAAAGCACGGCCTAAAATCATCAGAGCCAATTCGTGGTAATGGAGACGCCTCGGTTAAAGGGAAAACACGTTTCAAGAAGTGATCATCATTGCATGCACCGGAGACGAGACGATTCAAGTGACATGCGCGACTGTCAGACTGAAACGACGGCTACTTTCGGATACATTAACTCAACAGTCACACTCGAGTTAATGTAGGGGGCAATTGTTAACACTCAAAAGTAATTTTAGTGTTTAGCCGAATTTAGTGACAGCCGAACTGTTCCAGAGCCGAATTTACTACTAGCCCTTGACTACAATAACGTCATCGGCTACTAAGGCATCTTAGCCGAGTTGTTAGTTAGAGGTACGACTGGACCCACTCAGATGCAAACGCCTCAACGACCAAGTCAAAAGGGTTTTCGGACCCCTAAAAGCGATAACAACCAACAACAACTAAAAGAAAGGGCCATTATCCGAGCAAGAGGAGTAGATGGCGAGAAAATCGGCACCACCTCCCCCATAGTCGGCCATTGAACTTAGTGAGTTACTTGATGGCTGACATTGGGGGGGGGGGGGCACGTTGTACATTTTTTTCTTTTCTCTTTTTTATACTATAAATAGGATCATTCTTTGTATACATGACACACAATCAATCAAACAACTCAATTTCTATCTATCTTTATCCTTTACTTTTATCTTTGTCCTTTACTTTACTGTACTCAGATGAATTCAGTTTCTTACCTCTTAGTTTACTCACCCACCATACTAATGCTTTCTGGAGTAGTTGGGGAACCCATTGCTGGAAATTAGAGTTCCGTTTTCAGCTCAAATCGCTTAGCCAAGCAATCAAATTGTCATCCAATTTCGTCAGCCGATAAAACGGCAAACACTTCGGACGGTAACAATTTCTTTTTTCATTTGTTATGGATGGTGTGATAAAAAAAAAATTCCTCTTGCGTGTAATGTCTGACTTCGAAGGAAAAGCTATTGTACTTATGGGTGTCAGCGGAGCTGGAAAATCGTAAGGTTTCAAGTTACTTATTTAACTAGTTTATTGTTTCTTCCTGTCATTGCATATCCCTTAGTTAACCAAAAGAATTGTCTAGGTCATCGATCAGTTAACAAAGAACTTTAGATTGTAGAAGCAGAATATCTCTTACCTTAACATATATCTGGTTTTTCAGTCTCTCAGATCAATTGAAAGGAAAAATTGAATTGGATCAGTTTAATATACATGATATTCAATGGTTTACTCTTCATAGGAGACCTTTTCTCAAAGAACTTGAAGCTTATTTAAACATATTATTCCAATTTGATAGATATTGCTGCGGTTTAAATTTCATGTTTCAGGCGCCAGGGTGTGTCCTAGTAGTCAATGAAGTGAGGAGATAACCATGAGGTCTCAGGTTCAAATCCATCGGAGACAAAAACACTAGGTGATTTCTTCCCACGTGGAATTTGTCGAGGTGCGCACAAGCTAGCCCGGACACTACGGTTATTTTTTTTCATATTTCAGTTATTCATTTTTTTGTAACTGTGTTATCCGGGCCAACTTGCGTGCACCTCGGCTAATTACACAGGATACATGTAACTTTATCTACCAAGACTATGTCCGATGGATGAAATCACCTAGTGTTTTTGTCTCGATTTGAACCTGAGAACCTCTTCATTAACTACTAGGCCAGGTGCTTTCAATTATTCGGTTTTCAGTTTTGCTTTACCTAATTCTTATGCTTGTCGGCTCAGAACAATTGGTCATATGCTTGGAAGAGCTGTTCATGGCCGCTTTCTTGATGCCGATGATTATCACTCAAGAGTCTAACAAAGGTAAGGATTATGATCTTTTGTTCATAAATATAATCATGAGCTGATTAATATGAGAGCATATTCCCCAAGAGTGCTTTGAGTGATGATTTGCATGACCAAAACAGAGAATATGCGGAATGGGCTCCCTCTTTCCAACGAAGTTCGTGTTCCATGGCTTGAAACACTATGTAGTGTGCTGAGAAGAGGCTTAGTTGACAACGAAACACTGATTCTTGCTTGCTCAGCTCTGCAAAAGCGGTACAGGGAAATCCTTAGATCTGCAGACTCGAATTATGAACCAGGTTCTTATGCAAGTGTTGTTAAATTCGTGTTGTTGGATGTTGGGGCTGAAGTGCTTGTCGCTCGGCTAGTCAAGCAAGTAGCTGAGGGAAAGCATTTCATGCCTGCAAAGCTCTTGCAGACCCAACTGGATTTGCTTCAGATTGATGAAGCAGAAGGAATATTTAAGGTTGATGCTACATTGGATCCTGACGACATAGTGAAAACCATACAAACTTTTGTCATCTGATAGACTCAATTAGCGATGAGTTGTATTAAAGAAAAATTTGTGACAAATAGAATTGTTATAGTAATACAACAACAACAACTATGCCTCTGTCCCAAACAAGTTGGGGTTGGCTATATGAATCCTCATTTCTTCATTTAAGCACATATCATATCATCATCATACTAAAGAAAATAAAAGTGAAAAATACGTTGCTGGTCCCAACCCGGATAAAGGAGGAGGGTTGTGGTAGGTTGACAACCAACATAAAACTTACCAATTCGTGATGAATCCTTAGAATTTTGTGATAGCAACCATTAATACTTCGGAATGATGCTAAGCCAAATTAGATGAAACATCTTTCATGTCTAGGAGAGGTGTGACTATAGCCAAAACAAAGAGACGATGCCACTTAAGTTCTGTTATTATTTATTTCATGGGACAAGGACAAAGCTAAGAAATATTTTTCGACTTGTCTCTTTTGCTTGATTTCATTCTTCTTTTGCAAATTATAGGAGCCAATAAGAATTCAGGCTGTTGTATCTTCATATAGTTGAAGAACCAAAACTTGGCTCTGCATAGAGAATGAAGCTACAAGCAGAAGGGATCAAAGTTAGCCATTCAATTCAGGTTGTTCCATTGCTTGTGGCCTGGAACCCAATTTGGATATGTGGGACTGAAGTGGCTGACATGACCCTCGAATTCAATAGCTCAACAAGGGGCGCAAATTTCATGCACCTGGGTGTCTTGTATTGGTCTATGGAAGCATCTAAGCTAACACAGTAGTCCATGAGCTTGTCAAAAGTCCCAATTTCTACTATCTTGATTTCTAGGGGCCCGATGGATTTGTCAGAGACACGTCCCTGGCGATAGATGTTGTTTAGAGATTCTTCAATGGTAAGGTAACAATTTTTAAATACTGAAGGAGGAATTGGGGCAGAGCCTTTTACGCTCAGCTCCCAGAATAGAACATAATGGCCTGGAATGGTGGCAGTATCGACATAGCTGGTGTACTCAGTTAAATTTGCATCAAATGGCATCAGATTGTGCACTGCATTTTCACTGCTTTTATAGCTCAGCTTTATCAGTCTTGTCAGAATCTATGCTCAAGATTACATTTTCCGGACACACGAAGTTGAATTGAGGTACGTTGTTCTTGTATCCTGCAACTCGAAGCACATCACCCACCCTGTATCTATAGAGTCCTGAAATGGAAAAAGTCCAAGCAAAGCTAAGCATTAGCTGACATGTTGGACAGCCAAATGTTTTGTTTGGCATTTGAAAGTACCTGAATATGTGGTAACAACAAGCTCGTACCCCTGGCCGATCTTGACATCAATCAAATCAACCAATTGATTTAGTTCTTTCTCATTAAGCAACTTGAACATGGAGATAGAGTTGATGACTCCATTGTTTCGGTGAATTGGTGAGAACTCAAAATAGCATATGGTGGGAATAAGGGTGTAAGAGACTTCGCTGGGCTTACAAAAGGGGTTCAAGTTGATTCCAAAGGGGCACTCCGAGGAAGAATACATGGTAGAGACAAGAGAGAGGCCATTGCTATAATAATCAAGGGCAAAAACATCCACATACATGGTGTTAGGCCACAACCTAGTGATGATCCCTTGCCATGAATCTTTATTGCATTCAGCCTTGGCGAAATCAGCTAACTCTGGGTCAGGTTTGAGGAGTTTCATTACAGGCTCTCTCACTGAAGGATCAGTAATTTGTGCGTTAACAGTTCCTGTTCGGACATCGTTACAAAGTAGAGACTGGTGCTTTTATAGGATCCGGATGGCACGAATGAAGCTGGATGCAAAGAATGAGCCAACGCTGAGGACTTCGTTGTCTTGGCAGAGGCCACAAAGCATTGGGGAGTACATGCTTTGGTAAGAGTCTGGGCAGAGAATTGTTTCAGTTGGACTTGTGTAGTTTGCGTAGGGGCTAAGACGCCTGTTGTTGAAATACAGACTCTTGTAAATACTCGTTAAAGCAGGGAGAGCTGGTAATCCTCCCTGGGTCTTGGCTTCAGACTTTATGGACAAGAAATACATTCCTTTGCCCTTTTCCAAATCTGGAACAAATTGACTTATCACAGCCAGCACAAGGTCATTCAAAAGAGAGAAAATTTCAAGTATCTGGGGTCTATTATTCAAGAAAATGGGGAGATTGATGAAGATGTCACAGATCGTATTGGTGCCGGGTGGATGAAATGGAGGCTTGCATCCGGAGTCTTGTGTGATAAGAAGGTGCCACCGAAACTTAAAGGTAAATTCTACAGATTGGTGGTTAGACCGACTATGTTGTATGGACGGAGTGTTGGCCAGTAAAGAACTCCCACGTTCAGAAGATGAAGGTGGCAGAAATGAGGATGTTGCGGTGGATGTGTGGGTACACGAGGAGAGATAGAATTAGAAATGAGGATATTCGGGAGAAGGTGGGAGTAGCCTCGGTGGAGGACAAGACGAGGGAAGTGAGGTTGAGATGGTTCAGACATGTGCAGAGGAGAAGCGCGGATGCCCCAGTGTGGAGGTGTGAGAGGTTAGCTATGGATGGTTTCATGAGGGGTAGAGGTAGGCCGAAGAAGTATTGGGGAGAAGTGATTAGACAGGACATGACGCAGTTCCAGCTCACCGAGGACATGGCCTTATATAGGAGGTTATGGAGGACACAGATCAAGGTAGAAGATTAGTAGGTAGTTGTGCGTGTCACGCTTCGTATTACCCTTGTAGTTTCTTATCCTTTGATTCATGTTATTATTTATTGTGTCTTGTACTTCGATTGACATATGATTTTGTTGTAGTTCATTGTTGTTCTCTTTTCTAGACTGCTTTGTCATTCTTTATTTAGCATTTCATGACTTCGTTCCTGCTGATTATTTCCTTTACTCTTTGCTATGGCTTGCTTTTCTTTGAGCCGATGGTCTATCAGAAACAACCTCTTTACATTCCTGGTAGAGGTAAGGTCTGCGTACACTCTACCCTCCCCAGACTCCACTTTGTGAGATTACACTGGGTATGTTGTTGTTGTACAACCATCACAAGGCTGCGAAGCTGAAATCTCTTCCCAAGCTCTTCTTGAGTTGTTAGCATCAATTTTCTCTCCCTTCCCGACGTCCCAGAACTGCACATAAAAATTGCCCTTTACCAGAAAGTAAAGACAAAGGATTCACATGGAAGAACCTCCTCTTTTCCCCTTTTGTCAGTTCCTTGTCAGTCAGTCCCCTCCCCTCCCTCAAAAGATTGTCGAACTTCACGGTTATTCACCCATAGTTAGAATTATGCTTTTGGGCTGGCAGTAACTTTATTTTACTGTTTTAGTTTTTTGAATATATCCTGGTTAGTAGGATAATGATCATCTTTTTGCTGTTTTTTGTTACTGCCAGTTTCCTATAAATGTAAAGCTCAACAAAGCTAAATAAAATAGTTCCCTTTGATTGCATAGCCAATATTTTTCTCTTAACCTTCCTCTATTATTCCCCAAGTTTCTTTTGTTAAAAACCAAAAATCCATAGATGGGTAATCTCCGGCAGTTAGAGAAGAAAGGATCTCCAGGAAAACGGAGAATCCCTTTATTTTAACATGTATATTGAGGTCCCAAAGCAGATATTGCTATTAGTTCCAGCTCATTGATAAAGTTCTTTCGTGTCACCAGAAATCCTTTTTCGTTTATTGGGAGACTGAATGAAAAAGGCTTTGTGAAGCAAGCATGATTGTCATCAGTAGCAGAATAAGATGAACAAGTGACGGTAGAAGAATTTTGAGAAAATCTCAACGTGATACTGATAATACGAATTGTTTACTTTATAATAGTAAACTTGTGATGGAGATGCACATTTCCTATTTGAAAGGAAAAAAGAAAAGCCAAACCTTGTCAATAATTCAGAGATGGGTTGGGAGCAGAAGATTGGAGATTTATCATCATCGGAGATACGGTTAATATCAGGCTGAATATCTTCGTAGGTGATGACAGGCACGACTTTCTTGAATGTCTCTCTATCTGTGTGACCGTTGAGATTATGGCGCTGCAAGTACTCAACGTTGGAATTTCGATAGAGGATTTCAGCAAGAACTCTCCCTTGGACCTCATCATGTTGGTCATGACCTCTTCAATGAACTGAAGACACTTCTTGTTTTCTTCCGCGTTACTACAATCACTGGCCTTCTTGGGGCTCTTTGGTGGCTCAGGTATGGTCCTTTCCATATTAATAAAGGCTGAGTCAAGATTGTTACAAGATGAACAAAATTTATATTAGAAGTGGTTTATATAGAGGAAATTTTGGGCAATGTTAATAGCAGAGATGTTGGAATGTATTGACTATGGTTCAACTAAATCCAGTATTTACTCGTGAATATATCACGCATGTCCTTTTGTCAATTTGTCTCTGACAGTTCAAAAACGTAGTTGTCCTTGACATTATGCTGTTACTTTCGATCCAGATCGAAATATGGATCATTGAGCTACCATATTTAATCAATTACAGGTGGATTCTGAAATATGAGTTTAAGTTAATCAATAAAACATGAACTTATTTAGCAGGGTTCAAATCCGTCTAACTCATATATCACGTGCCGCGCTAGAAGTAAACAGTAGAGTTTCTGTTTTTGGTTTTGAAATGCTTTTGAGCTATGGTAACCCTCCCCCGAGTGGAAAAAGATAGAGAGGTGAATCTATTATCCACTGAGTTTCAAATCGTACAATATTGACCTTATTCCTCGATTATCGAAAGAAAAAAGACATGCACAAATCAACAGAGAATAGAAAATAACAACGTGGCCAGATCATCACACAATTGCTGAAAGTTGCAATTATAATATTTCTCATCTGCCTAGCAAGTGTATCTTTTTTTATAGGCCACATATGTTAGCTTATGACAAAAAAGATGATCATCAACATGTGTTTCATGTGTTTAACTTTTTTTTCCTCTTCAAATTTTATTCAAATTTTATGTTTAACTTATTTTCCTCTCATAGTGTCCTTTTGTGGAAGAGAAGGTTGTATTTGAAATTCAAATAAGGGTTTATATTCAATTCACTATGAAGAAACATAATATTTAAATTTGAGTACATGTTAATTATGAATTTTTTTGACTAATTAGTCCGATTATATACTCCCTTTGTTTCAATCTAGGTGGCAACAATTTTCTTTTAATCCGTTTTAAAAAGAATGACAACTTTCTAAATTTGAAAATAATTTTATTTAAAAAATGACAACTTTCTAAATTTGAAAATAATCTTAACGATAAGTTCTTATAGCTGCACAAATTTTAAAATCGAACGTGATACATAGATAGAAAATATAAATTATAGATTTAGTTCTTATTTATTTAGAAGATAATCCAAAAAAATACAAAGTTTTCTTCAAAGAAGAAATTGGCAAAAAAATACAAACAAAAAGAAAACAATAATAAAGCAAAGCTTCTTTCCCCACAGTTTAAAGCACTCCATTGCAAAGCCTCATCAATTCCTAGTAATTAGCAAAGGAAAATTAGGAAAATAAAAGTTGTTAATTGCAAAGCCATCAGAGAGTTTCCTGGTAAATCTTTATTTATTTCTTAGTTAAAAATTACTACTTAATTCTCAATTTAATTATGTTAACTTGAAATCTGCAGCATTGAAGGCCAGTGTTTGAACTCTGTGCTCAGATACATTATTTTCCATTCAAATTTACTTTAATCTGCCTGATGAAATCTAAGCTTGTTTTTTAACTTAGTTCTTTTATTTATTATAATCGTGTTGTCCCGGCCAGTTTGGACCTACTAACTCTGTCCGCCAAGGCTTGGATGGATAGAAAGAATTCTTGAACTTAGCTTTTGCTTTTCTTGGTTATTTTTTTCTTTCTTTCTTGTTAATGGTACATAGAGGATTGAAAATGAGAGTTAATCCCTGTTAGGGGGCGGATGTAGAGTGTCATTTACGGGTTTATCTGAACTTAGTAGTTTTAGCTCGAACCTTGTATGTGTGTTAAAAGTTTCACTAAGTAAGCACAAGTAATTGGTTTGAAACACAGTAAATCAAATGAGTTATGATAGAATCTTGAACTCGAACTCATAAAGTTCAAATCTTAGATTCACCTCTATTGTTTTGTTAAAGAATCTATCTTAGTCAAGTCGCTAATTAGCGGACCATATGGATATTAAATGCCGAACCTAATTACTAGCACTTGAGACCGCTGCCTTGATGCAAAAAAATGTATACATCATACTATCAGTTGAATCTCTTTCTGTGCACAAAATCTTATTTTCTTAGTTTCCGACCAAGTGTCTGTACTAGCATTGGCCCCCGACAAAATCCACATCCACTCTGAGAAGTCCCACATTGCAGGGGCGGAGCCAAGTGGATGGAAGGGGGTTAAGATGAACCTCCTTCGACGAAAAATTACACTATATATAATGATTGTCATTGCTATTGTAGGTAGAATGCTATTAAATATAACATGAAAAATCGATTCAGGAAAAAAATAGATCGTTATAGTGAAATATTGTTATAACAAATGACAAGGTTTGACTGTAGTTATATAAAAAAAAAATCCTTTCATTTTCTATTTTGAAAAAACATTCAAAATGACAAAAGTACCCCTAGTAGGAAAACTTCCAAATATCAAGAAATTGGGAGGCAATTTCATCAACCACAAGGCTAAGCAAAGGCAACTTCGCGTTAGACTCATCACTGTATCTTAGTTGTATTCCTATGGCTTTTCCCTATATTCCCTTCTTCGAAACACCTCTACACCGTCCAAATCTCTCCTATATATTATTCTCCACCACACCCTTTATCTCAAACACAACAAATTCTTCATTCATCTCTCCAATGGATACTACTACTTCAAGAAAATCCAATTTCAATGATTTCTTGCCTCTAATGGCTGAAAAGCTAGGTGGGGATGGTTTAATTGACGAGTTATGTAAAGGGTTTCAATTATTAATGGATAGGGACAAAAGGATCATTACATTTGAGAGCCTCAAGAAGAATTCTGCTTTGTTAGGGTTGCAAGATTTGAGTGATGATGATCTTATGAGTATGCTTAATGAAGGTGATGGATCTCTTAATCAGATGGAATTTTGTGTGTTGATGTTTAGGTTGAGTCCTGAGTTGATGGAGCAGTCTCAGTTTTTGTTAAATGAAGCTCTTCATCGAGAGTTCAAAGAAGATTCTGACTTTTCATTCTAAAGATTACGACTTTTACATTGTAATTTTTGTGTTTTATACTTACCTCTAATGTAAACATGTAACACATTGCAATAACATATACTGAAAGTTTTATCAATGGAAAACCAGCTTGTTCTGTTCATGGTCTCTACCAATGAGTGGGTTTGAAAGTCGGTCGGTTTTTGCTTATTCAGTATATACTGAAAGTTTTATCAATATACTTCCATTCGTTATTATGGATTTTCATACAGGTACTATAGAAAAATTCAAAATATAAAAAGTAAACATACGAAAGAGTTAAGGAAATTCTACTATATTTTAACCTCTCTATAATAACAAATATTATGACTGCTGTTATTATGTATACTTTACATTTGATATGTAGATGTCATTTAACTGTTATAAATAAAGTACGCAAGTAATTATATTTTTGTATTGAGAAAATACATAAGTTTCCCTTAAACTTGTCCGGAAAGCTCAATTTCATACTATAACTTTATGAGCGTTTATTTACCCCTTATTTTTATTTGAAGTGAAATATATATCACCCTAAAATTCAAAAAAATGATTACAGTACTTGCTCAAGAAAAATTGAGGTCACTTGCTAACAAGTTTTGGGGAATTTAGATATAGAAAAGTTGCTGTTTTTTGCTCACTTCAATTTATCTAAAAAAAGAAAGGAAAAAAATTAGAAAAGGAAGATGGAAATTGAGGAGCAAAAAATGGCGATCTTGACAGAATGGGGAAGATGGAGAGGGGGGGGGGGGGGGGGGGGGGAAGGCGTCAGGCCCATCTTTGTTTTTTACTTAGTATTTTGTGGACCCATCCCTTTTTTTTTTTTTTAATTTACGCGCTTTTATTTTTTTGCCACGTGAGCATTTGAGGTGTTATTTAATTCACTTCAAATAAGAATAGAGAGTAAATAAATGTTTGTAAAGTTATATTGTGAAACTGATTTTTTGGACAAGTTTAGGGGGAACTTATGTATTTTCTCTTTTGTATTTTTTATGTTATAAACAAAAACAATATACTTGCTAATTTTAAAACCTCAATTGATTTTCATATCTCATTAATTAAAAAGTAAAAAAGACTAATAAATTCATAACTAGTTGTACTATACCGATAAAGAATTAAAATTAAGAAACATATGCATTTAAAGTTAATTGAGAATTTAAATATTTCAAAATTGACGTAAGAATTCTACAATTGTAGCTTGTTTTAAATTCCGTCTCTTAGCGATAAAATATAACGTTTGAGTTGACGAAATTTTTTTTCAAACTTTCAGCAAAACAGAATTCAATAGCTTTCCCTTAAAGGTTGTCTAAGAGCTTAACATAAATATTTTAATATTTTATTTTGATACATAATAAATTTCTTGCAAAATATAATTACACAATATTTGAGTATGGCGTTATAGAGAGTTAATTTTACTAAGAGTGTACCGCTATAACGAATGACTGTTGTAGGTAGAATTGCTATTATAGAGAAGTAAAATATAATATGGAAAATTGGTTCCGGAGAAAATTAGGATGTTATAGTGAAATAATGCTTTGACTGTATGTATATATAAAAAATAATTGACCTTGTATGTGCAATATAATTTTCTAGCAAAGGTTTGAGATTAACCCCGTTGCGGCCCCTAGCTCTGTCCTTGCTTACAAACACGTCGGCGGATCGTGTAGTCACGGGTTTGGCAAAACTCACGATTTCTGACTCGAAATAATATGTACACGTGTGTTTTTGTGAAAAATAAAGTTAAATTGTACTAAAAAACTCATAATGCCTACTTGCCTAGATCTTAGATTTGCCATTCTAGAGCAAGGATAGAAAATCTCATGTACATAACTTGTTACTCTTTTAGCTCTAGTAGTACGAGACCACCTCGGAATATGATGGGATAGATGAGATTTCTGGTTTCGGTTTCTAATTTTAGGGGCAGCTCGATGCGCAAAGCATTCCGCGTTAGCAAGGTCCGGAAGGGCCACACCTCAAGGGGTGTGATGTAGACAATTTAGCCTAAAGCAAACATTAGTAGCTGCTTCCACGGCTCAAACCTGTGACCTATAGGTAACACGAAGACAACTTTACCATTTCTAATTCTAGGAATGGAGAAATTCCTATTAGGAATTTGCCTATGCAGAACGAATCCGAATTAATCAGGTTAATGAATATCGAATAGTAGGGAGTGAACAAGAATCTTTGCGACTGATTAAAGATTATTTTGTATATTTTAAAACAAAAATTTTCCAACTTTTCCTGTTATGAAATCAAATCAAATAAAAAAGCAAGGAATTCGTGGTGTACCTCAGGTAGAATATAATATAATTAAGCAGACTTTTCCAAGAAGACACTGATAATGATGATTGCATTGATGCTATATATATGTATACTATCTTTTTGGATTTATTTATGATTCTAAGCAAAGCTAATGACTTGCTTTTGGAAATTCAAAATATAGATATTCCAATGTACTTGATGGCACATGGCAGTGCTAAAAGCTTCCTAAGAACAGCTATATACATATTGGCTTTGTGAAAATCACAAGAAAAAACCTAGATAATTTAGCATTTCTTGAATTCTCACTACAGGACATGGAACTTTTTATGGCGATTAAAATCGTTACAAAACCCATATAGTCGCCACTAAATATTTCTAGTAGAGGAAGGCCTCCAGATGGGAGGATGATTCCAACCTGTCAATGAGTTTGTTAATTTGAAATGTGAGGGGCCTTAATAAGTCCTACAAGCAGAGGGACATGGGGGAGTATTTGAGGAAACACAAGATTTGTTTAGCAGGTTTAGTAGAACTATTCTCATGCAGTTAATGGTAGAGTTTGGTTGATATGGAAAGCATCTGAGGTGGGAGTCAGTGTTCAAGAGGTACATGATCAGTATATCCATTGCTTGTTGACTGACAGAAGAACAAACTTCTCCTGTGTTGTTACTGTTGTCTATGATAGTAATAGTCAGGAGGAGAGAAGGGAATTATGGGCTGATTTCAATTCACCTTGGTGTGTTTGTGGGGATTTCAATTTCCCTTTTATCATTAGAAGACAGAACGGGAGGCCAACCAGTCAGTGAAGCTGAGACAAGAGATTTCCAACAAGTCATTGATGATCTGGTGCTGGCTGATATGAAATCAACTAGGAGGGTCCTTACTTGGACAAATGGGCATGTGTGAGAGTAAAATAGATAGAGAACTTTGTTGGAAATTTGCCTTTGGTGGGGAGGTGCGTCCACCCATATTTAATGAATTAAACACTAGGGTTCCGCATGTTGGAGGCTTTGTCTCTTCACACGTGCATAATCTACTAAGTGAGTAGATGACCGTAGGGCCAAGAATCGTCAAATTTCATTGAGAAATGAAAGAGATATTGGTCCACGAAGTAAGGTGTTTGAGGCATGAAAATATGGTGTGGGACAAATCTACCACATCGGTGGGAAAAGGAAGAATTGCTCTCTTTATAAGTCTCAAAAGTGGCTAAGGGTTTGGGACCCCAAAGGGTAACCCATGTGTTTAAAGGAGGGGGGACCTTGATGTGCTTGGGTTCAAGGCTAAGCCCACACGCGCGCCGCCGCCGCTCGTCCGGCTCGGGCTTGGGATACTTCTGATAGACCCCCAAATTATTTAATATTTACAGTTTGGTCAGTGGAGTTTCTGGAATGTTGAATTTGGGAACGACGGAGCAATTGAGAAGCCTCCCTTATGCTATTTATTGGAGCCTTTTGGCTCAATTGTGTGAAAAAAAAGAATACGAGACAGAAAAACGAGACACACTATATACACAGAGACAAAACAGAAAGTCCAAAACGTGAGCAGAAACGTTGGGACGAAAACATAAACTCTTCCTTCCTTTTCTATTCTTCAGCAAGTCGTTTCGTGTTTGTTTTCTTCGTCAGAATCAACCTATTTTCTTTGTAGTGTTGATTAGTTGTTGTTTTATCTTGGGAGACTATTGCCCGTTAATGTAAAAGCATATATACGGGGCAATCTTGTCTTAAAGACAGAGAGCCATCTCTCGACTCAGCCACAGTTGTAACAATCCAGATTTAGTGTTTCTTGATTTCAGGTTATCAAGATTCAAGACTCAACAACTTTGCGGCAGTTCTGAATATTAGATTGTTTGTTTATCCTTTTGAACACTTGTAATATTTATATACTCCCCGTACTGCTTTACAATATCAAACAAACTTTGCAATGAGGCATGGATTGGACAATATGGTCGTATTACTGCACAATTCCGGGAGAATCATTTTTCTGATCATGCACCAATCCATATGGAGATTACTCAAACAGTAGTAACAACAACAACAACAAACCCAGTGTAGTCCCACAACGTGAGGTCTGGGGAGGGTAGAGTGTACACAGACCTTACCTCTACCTTGGTAGGTAGAGCGACTGTTTCCGAGAGACCTTCGGCTCAGGACAAGCATATCAGGAAAAAAAGTCAGACCCAGTAAAAAATTTAAAGCAGTAAGAAAATGTTGCTAGCAAAAAGCAAACACGAATACGTCGAGATAGCGCATCCTGAAAAGAAGCAGTAACTACGCAGATAAATGAGGTAAATAAATTACATTCAAGAATGCATAGCAGAAGAAATAAAACTACAGAAGACTATAGAGCAATACTACGTCTATTTGTATGAAATGCTAAGCATGCCTACAGTAATAACACTACACCTACCAGTTTGTAAGCGGAAGTGGGACTACGCTCGACTACCTACTACCCTTCTACCCTAATTTGTGACCTCCACCCCCCCTATCTAAGGTCATGTCCTCAGTAAGTCTCGCCTGCTCCATATCTCGTCTAATCACCTCGCCCCAATATTTCTTCGGCCTACCTCTGCCCCTCCTGAACCCGTCCATAGCCAACCTCTCACACCTCCGCACTGGGGCATTTGTGTCTCTCCTCCGCACATGTCCAAACCATCTCAACATCGCTTCACGCATCTTATCCTCCACCGAGGCCACTCCCACTCTGCTTCGGATATCTTCATTTCTAATCCTATCCTTCCTTGTATACCCACACATCCATCTTAGCATCCTCATCTCCGCTACTCTCATCCTTTGGGTGTGCGACGCCTTGACTGGCCAACACTCCGCCCCATACAACATAGTCGGTCTAACCACTACCCTATAAAACTTGCCTTTTAGCATTGGTGGCACCTTTTTGTCACACAAGACTCCAGATGCAAGCCTCCATTTCATCCACCCTGCCCCAATACGATGTGTGACATCGTCATCAATCTCTCCATTCCCTTGGATAATAGATTCGAGGTACTTGAAGCTTACTTGCTTCGAGCCTCACCTCCATGCCTGTCTCACGGTCGCTCTCGTTGCTGAACTTGCACTCCAAGTATTCTGTCTTGGTCCTACTCAGCCTGAACCCTTTATATTCCTGGATCTGTCTCCAAACCTCCAGCTTAGCGTTCACCCCGCTGTGAGTCTCATCAATCAGGACTAATCTTCTTGCTAAGGCTGAGGAGTTCATGCAGGTGGTGGCTACTATTTGGGAAACACCAGTACAGGGGACAGCAATGTACAAGTTATGGAGCAAACTTAGGCTATGTAAAGAGCCTTTAAAGCAGCTAAAAACTAATGGTTGTGTAGTCTGGATACACGAATAGATGAAGCAAAACACAAACTCCAGTTGATTCAGGAGCAGATTACTCATGGCCCAACCCTGTGTTGATAGATATGGAGAAAGAGCTATGGTTGATATGACTAAATAGCTGAATATCTAAGAAAGAGTCTTAAGACAGAAATCTAAGGCACACTGGATTATGGAAGGAGATGGAAATAACAGGTACTTCTTTAATTGTATGAAGGCTAGAGCAAGTACAAACTGTATGTCCATGCTGAAGAATTCAACAGGTAGAATATTTCATAAACATGCTGAAATAGAGGAGGAGATTCTGAATTTTTATAGGGGTTTGCTGGGATCAGCTGCTACTATGGTTTCTACTATTGATCTGCCTACTATCAGAAATGGTCCAGGGCTTACTATACAGCAACAACAGGCTATGTGTGGTGAAATCACAGAAGAGGAGATTAAGTGTGCATTGTTTGAAATTGATGACAACAAAGCACCTGGTATAGATGGCTTCAGTGCTTATTTTTTCAAGAAGGTAAAAAATAAAGACCACCCCAAAAGAGGGACATTTATGTGAATTGCCCTACGCTGTTGCGATAGACAGACAACTAGCAAAATAGGCTGGTCTTTAGTTGCACTGTTTTCCCTTCAAATGGGGTGGTCTTTGATTTTTATCTTTTAAAATCGAACTGCATGCCTAATCGGGCATAATTTTTTTAAGGGTGCGGGCTATAATTTATAAAATATTATAATAAAAAAATATAAATTTATGTTCGGCGAAAAAATTATTTATGTTGAGCAAAAATATAAGATCAGCAAAAAATAGGGACAAAAGTGCAAATGAGATGAGCCAATTCACAATTTAATCTTTTAATACTCTCCAACTTATTTATATATACCTCAGTCCTGAATAAGTTAGAGAGTATTAAATTGTAAATTCGCTCGTCTCATTTGCACTTTTCTCCCATTTTTGTGCTGGTCTTTAACTTTTATCCCTCAATGCAAATAACTTTTCCACACACAACACACTATATATATATATATATATATATGTGTGTGTGTGAGATATATTGGTCTGATACAAGAATATATACATTCAATGTCCCTAATATTGGCCAAAAGCTGCATCATTTTGCCTGTCATTTAAAGTGTCACACCTTTTCTTTAATTCTCTTACACCATTTCCTTTAATCCCTTTTCATCAGCATTTTTCATCCCTTTTTTAATTTAATTTGATGCCCCACTTGTCCACTGAGGGTTCAATTGAACATAGCATTTTCGATAATAAGTATTGATACACACACATAATAAGTTATATATCATTAGTGTAACTATCACATTATCAAAAGGATATTTATAAGAGTAAGTTTTTTTTTTCCGGTAAACAAGAGTAAGTTTCCTTACAATGTAGTATCTGTAATCTTGAAAATAATAAAAATTGCCCGCGATAATAGGTAAACTTTATCCGTGGTATTAAAAAATCCTAACTCTAATGATGTATATAAGTTAAACTAAAGAAAATCATTAAATTTTACCAGATATTAACTTTTGAACTCATAATTTCAGTAGTATTGCACTATGTAAAGAACCTTCGATCGAGTCCATCAAATTTAAATTCTGAATCTGTGTAGGTCGATTGTGATTGACTTCCTCACGGCTAGAAACCAATCAACCTCCCTCAAATATTTTCTCCAAAAATTCATCAAGAATTCGGTATTTCCAACGAAGTGTCCATCAGAAAAGTAGTTGCGATTTGCGACGAGTACATTTTAGCTGAAAAGTCCGTCGGAAATTCTGATTTTTTTTTCTAGTAGTGCTTGTAAATAATTATCTGAAAGTTGCTCCAAAAGTGGGTGTCCAGAAATCAACAGTGGTCTCATGAGTCACTGGAAAAGTGCTTGAAATTGGTATCAAACATAATCCTCTACCTCTAAGATCTTTGTTTCCTCCTCCTGCTGCATCCTCGGATTTATTACCACTCTGCAAGACAGCAAGAATGTCAGCGTTGTTTAGTATCCATTTTGAGTTTCGACTAATCGAAATTTATCTCATATAAGACTCATTAAAGAGGGAAGCGTGCCCTGCAGATTTTTTTCAATTCTCAAAGTGGCGGAGTCAGAATTTTTTATTAAGGGATCCAAAATATGAAGAAGTAAACATAGGAAGAAATCAAGGAGATTCAACATTTACTATATATATATATAAATTAAAAATAATTTTAACCTTAAATATATATTATAATTTTTTACAAAAAGGGATTCAGATGAACATTCGCTCCCACTTGGCTCTGCCCCTGGGCGGAACCACAACCCATGGTGGTAAGAATTTAAGTAACGACAGTATAAATATTTTTACATTACTAATGTAGTTTAATTTGTATAAAAGCAGGTTAGTAATAAATTTATTTGCATTTAATTATCTAATAAATGATCTTAAAGTAGGTTTCAAATAAATTAATGCAAATTTTCCTTAGACTATTTTCTCAAAGGCTAACTCAAAGTTAAACACAACTTTTCTCAACTATAATAATATTTTGAAATTTTTTTTACCAAAATTCAGGCGTGTTTCGAATATTAAGCCAAAGAAAAATCCAAACATCAGTAATTGTTTTTAAATTTAGAAATGTATTATTCTTTTTTAATACATATAAAGAAAAAAGTGTGTCACATAAATTGAAACGGCGGAAGTACCCGTTGATGTTGCATGGGTGCACCACTTTTCATGTATGGGGCGCTTAATGCCTGTAATTAATTTACATAGAAAAAAGTAAACATATTAGAAACTTATTGACTATATAACATGCAATAATCTGGTTATTTGAACCTCTTTTTTTAAATTTTCTTCAAAATGGATTAATAAACTTAAACCAATTAAGATTACAAATGAAAAAAGGGCTTACACCAATTTGATCATGGAGGAACTTTATGTACTCAATTGCTTCCGATAATACAGAAGCTGTATCTGTCTGGAGAAGAAGAAAAAAGAAAAGAAAATATTTACTAAAATGAATGAAAATATCTTCTTTTTTTTTTTTTTTGTAAATTCAGACAACTAGTGCTAAAGTAAAAAACAATGAAGAAAATTTTAAGTCTCAGTGCTTACCTTTCCAAAAGGTGAGACTAACTGTTGAAGTGCAGTGATTCTGTCTCCCATTTTCTCTTTTCTTACCTGAAAAATGAATTAACAAAGTTACATATATATTCTAATACTAATAACATAAGACAACTACAAAATAAATAAAAGTTTTAGTTCTATGCACTATAAAATATTAATACAATTAAGTAAATCTCTTTACAAGAATTAATAAATTAATCTATCATCACATGTTAAAATTCACAAATAATATAAAAAATAATTCATGCGCATACCTTAAATGCTGGCGAAGGAGATGGAGTTTCAGTCCTTGGTCTTTTATTTAATGTGTCAGTACTGCTATTTTTCTTTGGTATTCTATTTATATCTCTAACCTCTCCCATAGTCTGTTGCAATGAGTGAAAGAATTAAATCATCTCATGTATTAATGGAATCAACCAAAAGTAATAACAATTCAAACCCTAGATATACCATGCAAATTTTATCAATAAGAGTGAGTTAAACACATGTGTCTAGTCTTCATTGAATTGATATAAATATTGGTGTGCGGGTAAATTTTTACAAGACATAGTATAATTAAGTGATAATTACAAGTGTGCGCAATCTCTAACAATTTCAACTTTTAAATAAGATGGATACACAAATTCAATATGCTATCAGAGCAGATAAGAAGACATGATTGGTTCAAATCTCACCGCACCCAAAAATCTAAAAATTAATTTTACGTGTTTCGTCCATAAAAAAGACTAAGGCATACACCATGAGTGGATGTGTTGAGATATATTATTATTAAGTAATTCCAGTTACCATCAAGGATTGTGATGATAGATAAGATCCTTTTATGTTTAACTAGAATTCTCGGGTTCTAGTTTTGAGAATGAAAAAATTCTAGTAGTGAACGTATTTCTCTTTAATGATCCTTACGCAATACAAATTTAAATTAATCGGGACATCAAAACAGATACCGCACGCCAAACGGAAAACAAAAAACTGTAGTTACAATTACCTTTGCTTTCTCATCAACTGTTAGGTTGGGAAGTTGTGGATGCAGATTAGAAGGAAATAGAGTTGAGGGTACATCATTCATGGCAGCTGCACTTACATTCCAAAAAGGAGTATTATTTGAGAAATGCAGCTGGCTGTGAGGCGGCGGCAACTGTGGTGGCAGTGGCGGATGTTCTGGCCCCGGCGATGTTCGGAGAAATTGAGGAAATTTAGACCAATCAGTTGCTTCTTGGCTTAAACCATAATTTGATGGACTAATATTATTATAGAGTCCTCCTCCTTGTGACATAGTACTTGTTGATGAATGACTAAATATTGGATTATTTTGATCTAATGAAAACCCCCTAATATTATTCATTTGTGATGAAGAATCCTCAGAATTCCCAGAATATAATATTTTTTGTCTAGTACTCCAATGTTGATCTTGATTAGAATTTGGTTCTACTTGATAGTTATTATTTGTATTTGAACTTATATCTTCTTGTTGAAGTATTGAAGAAAATCCACTCTCAGCTTTTTCACCCCTCCTACATCAAAAATAAAAGAAAAAACATTGTTGAGACGTAATATAATTAAATAATTAAAATATATTTTTTTATAATAATTTAATATACTTTTAAATTAAACGATCACACAATTTAACCGTACTTACAATAAAGATGGGTGGTTCCATTCATGTGGTTGAGAAGTAAGGCCTAAGCCCATAATTTGGAAATTGGGATCATGAGAAGATAAAATGCCGCCTCCTCCTCCGCCTCCACCAGAAGATTCCGACACCGACACCGACACCGACCCGGATTCCAAGAAAGTCCTAGGTTTGATGTCCACATGCCAATTACTACTATAGTTGCTTGACATAGTAGTATTGGCCAATGTGGAAGTCGTAGGAGTATTGGATGAACCACTATCGAACCTATTCCTTGACGTTGGCGTATTATTATCCAACCAATTTCCACTACCTAGTTGAAATTCCTCCGCCATGCCAATCTTTCAAGTAAGTGGCAAAAGAAAAATGTAGGATTGAGTTAGAAAAGAAGAGAAAAAAATTCTTTCTTTGGTCTATAAAATGAGATGATGACTCCTTATTTTGCCTTTTGTTTTCTTTGTGGTATTGAATCAATATTCTTATTCTGGAACTCTCTTTTTGTTTTACACTTGGGTTTGGTTTGTTGTTTTTTTGCTATGTTTATAATAAAAATGTTGAAATGAATTTTGTTTCTCTTTTCAATTCATCTCCCTATTTATAGTATGGAAAGTATTTGAATTTTGTGAGACTTTGAGAAATGACCAAATTTTTGATTGACTTTTCATGAGTAGTGTTATACTACTATTGAATTCCATCCTTAGCCAAACATCCATTAATTACTTCTTGTTTTCCTTTTCCCCTTTTTGATGGTATTATCTTTTGAGAAGTTATATGCACGGTCTGCAGTAGCGAAATTAAAACATTTACTAAGAGAATTTAAAATGTAAAAAGGAAAATATACGAAGAAACTAAGGGAATTCAACATTTACAATATATATAATGAATTTGACTTTGTATATACAGTATAATTTTCTGACAAAGGAATTCGGATGATCCATCTCGTACCTCCTATCTTTGCCCCTAACTGTCGGTACTGCAATTATTTTTTACACTATCAGGTCACTCAAAGAATATCTACAGGTATGCTTCCTTAAAATATAGAATTTGTAATGTTAAAAATAAGATGAACTACATATTATAACATATAAAGATGACCTGATGATGGTAGAAATTCATATACGAGTCCGCCAAATCCGTAACTTTTAACAATATATTTATGTTAAGAAAATTCATAAGTATATGCACATATTAAATTTAAAACTCATTCGTTAGTGTTTGAAGTTGTTATATAGACTAAACTCTTATCTTTTATATTCAGTAAAAGTCTTGGCTTTTCCCCCACTTTGACTTTTGTGATATTTTCTCCAACAACAAGAATATATTTCAGTGTTGTTATTTGTGGCATATATAGTTCAAAAGATAACAATTCCAAGTAGACTTTCCTACAGACCGTTGAGTCAATATACCATTGATATTTGAAGACAAGAGCTTACACGTCATATCCACCATAACCTAAAATATTACATAGTTTATAAGAATTTAACTAAAATTCACACACAATTTAATTTATTTTTACTTTAGCTGGTTAATTTTAAATAATGTAGAGATACTGTCTTATTTTGAATTTTTTTCAGGTGACCTGTTAATGTAAATTTCTTTTTTACTCTGGTGTTGTGTATAAACTATACTCAGTTTACGAGTTCAAGTTTTATAAATTGACAGTACATTAATGCTTACATAATGAAGTCACTTATTAGGTAATTACAAATAAATTTCTTAAATAATACTAATTACTAATTCGTTAAAAATAATATCTAATATGCTATCACATGTTAAAAATATCTAATTTTATAATCATTTATTAGAGAAAGAATAGATTTGGAAAAAATAATTAATGCTTAGTTTCCTATAGCAACACTTATTTTAGATTAAATTTAATTGGCTAAAATAACATTAAAAAGGATCAAAGAGAATAAATAACAGCAAGATGTTTATAATTTGTCAAAGGATCAATTTAAAACTCACCGCTATCGCCAATTAAATTCTCACCGCAAGATGTCAATTTTGAGGATAGTGGTAGAAGTCAATGTAAAATATCTTTTGCCACTAAATTTGAGTTCACATAAGATATAAGATATCATCTAATTCTTGTACTAGCATCAGTTCCATTAGTAGTCCTTAGGTGGTTGACGATGAATTATCAGCGACAGAGGCAGAATTTTTATTTAGATAAATTATATATATATATTGTAAATTTTTGACGAAGAAATATTAATTAACTCTCTTTCACGAAAGGTAGCTTCGTCACCAAACGATGTCGTCCAAGGAGTGTCCGTTTTGTCATTTCTCAAGCAAATTTGAAGGTTAATTTCAAATATAGTCATTATTTCGTACTATTTCATTATTGATATTGTTCTTTTTTAAAAATATTTTGTATTAGTTCTCATATTTTCTTCAGTATCGTGTTTTCTTTTTATAACTACTTGAATTTGATGCACTTGAGCCCGAAGATCTTCGAAAACAATTTATACATCCACAAGGTATGAATAAAATCTGTATACACTCAGATTCTGTCCTGATTTCACTTATAAATTACAATGAGTATGTGTGGTTGACTATAGGATTCAACATTTTGATAGTCAAAGGGTGGACCTCACACGGTAGCACGCTTATTGCTATAATGGGCCTCATCTTGTCACCTAAGAGTCAGAGCCTGATAGCGACTCCAACATTCATTTTATAATCAAATTTGTTTGAGGTCTTTTTTTGTCAGAAAAGAGTTTTGTAGTTAGTTTTCTTAAAAAATAATTTAAAGTAGAGTTGTACTTGCACATGAGTTCCATCTAAAAGAAAGAAAAAAAACCAAAATGATTGAAGATAATTATTTCATTTAAAATACTCTTCAATAAAATTTAGACTAATATTTTAAATTATAGAAGTTTAGTATTTTCAAATACTTATGATCAAATCAATATATTTGTAAGTAGTGAAATTCTTTATTTATGGCCAAACATGAAATATCTTAGCTAAAACTCTTTCGCTTTTTTAGAGATAAGTATATCACATGTAAATGTCTTAGTCGAGTTTAAAAACAAACCCCACAAGTTTTTAATCACCTACCAAATCTGCTATATATATCAAATAGGGAAAAAGACACCACATTACATATTAGGAATAAAAAAAGATAAATTGTAGCACAAATACATAAAGTAAAGACATAATTAATTGACCGAATCTGTAAACACTTTATATAATTTCTTTGAGCTGAAAAACCTAAACACACAAGGACACAGACCATTAAAACCTTCAACTTTCCATTGATCTGAATCAAATCTCTTACAAAATCAATATAGTTTTAATTCGTCTCTTTCCCACACGTGCACAATTATTGAATCAAGAATATTTGACAAAAAAAAAAAAATACTCCCATGGATAACATTCAATCAAACATTTAAAATGTCTTTTCAAAATTTACCTAATAATTTCGAATGGGGATAACCCTTAAATCAAGAAACTTCAATATCTGCTATGAATAAACTATAAAGATGAAACTTTTCAATTTTTAGCTGATTCGATGGTCTATGACTCGGTTCAAGACTAATCCAAAGTGGATTTACAAGACCTAACTGTACGTTTTTTTGACAAAATCATTAATCTCTTTTATTTTCTTATGATAGAGTTAGTGTTTAGTCTATGATCTTCCTAAATGAAAAATTACATGTTTCACGGTGAAGTGGGAATTTTCAGTTCAATATTTCTTAAATCCGGTCTCCGGTTGTTCCCTTTGAAAAATAGCTCAAAGACATGTATAATATGTGTATAATTAGTAAGTATATGATGATTATATATTTATTATACATAAATTATATAATAATGATATATTTTTATGCACATATTGTAGGGATGATACATATTATATAATAATGATACAGTTTCTGTATGTATGATACATTTTTATACATATATAATAGTGATACATATACAACAGTAATATAGTTTCTATACTTATGATGGATTTAGTTCAAAATGGCTAGAAAATGAAATCATTTTGAAAATGCTAAAAAATATATTTTAAGATTCTTGGGCCACTGGGTGTCAATAGTTTCACCCGGATGGTCATTTATGTCCTTTTCCCTATCAATACGGTGCCGGCTAAGTTATTTAAAAGATATTCTCAACACGATGTGATATTATAGTTATTTAATTTTCTTAATTATCAATACAAATTTTGTTCATATATCCAACAATCTCAATCTTCAAGCTAAGTGCATGTGGATAACACCATGATCCACACATCTCCTCCTCAAACTAAGTTCTGTGACGCTCATTACCACGATTCATGGGTCAATTTTTGAGATTCATTGTATATCATGTTAGGATTTTTGCCCTGATTTTGTTATCATATTTGAGTTTTACTTTTCTCTTAAAGGAAAGTCAAAGTATTACCATAATTTCTTTTACTTTTTATGAAAGAAAAATATAATTCTCTTTCATATCTGGCCATTCTTTTTCTTAGAGGAAAAGTTGTTGAACATCTATAAATTGAAGACCTCATTCACACAACTAGAAACCACGGAACAACATCCACAATGTAGTCGTTTAGAGAGTTTTGTATATGAGAGAGATTTTACTCTCAAAATATTTTTTTACTAGGTTTCTCATATGTAGGTCAATTGGTCAAAATATATTAAAATATTATATATTTTTAGTATAGTTCTGTTACACCCCGCTATTCTACGCGCAATCAAGAGTATAGTTAGCCGATTTTTGTTCCGGCAAACCAAGATCCTTCTCAAGGATCCCCGGTGACTTAAATGGATGTTAAGAAGGTTTACGAGAAGTTAGAAGTTAATGGGATCAAAGAAAACATATATCGACAAAGTTTGATGATGATAGGACGATACGCTAAGCATTTCGCGTCGCGAAACCCATTTCGCTTCGCAGATTTGGCCGCGGATCCAAGCCTTTATTTTGCCACATTTCTGCCACCATCTGCGGTGGGAAATGTGGCCGCATATGGTGATCTGCGGTGCATATCCCTCCACAGAATGGAGGTGGTGGGTTGACTATTTATGACTCAATCTCGAAGCTTTTCTCATTTTATTTCAATTTCGACCCCTTGAGCTTCAAACCACCCCTAAAAACTCTCTAAATCTCTTTCCACCATTGTAGAACATTCTTCCGTGTATCTAAGGTGATTCCTTCTCCTAAGAATCAATAACACTTTGAAATCCTCGTTACTTAGTTGGGCAAAGTCGTAGACTTCCTTGAGATTGAATTGAAAATTGTTGTGGAAGACTTCTTAGTTGGTTAAGGTAAGGTCTCACCCTTTTTATGTGCTTTTAGCTTCTCTTAACTTGGCTTGATGGATTGAAGAAGGAAACTTGGAAATTATGGGAGTTTGGTAAATATGACCTTAGAGAAACACTTCGTGTTGTATGAAGTTATGGTAACTTGTTGTTTGGAATTGTTGATTGAGATTGAGAGTAAATAGGAGTGTTGAATCATTTTAGGGAGGTTTTGAAGTTAACAAAATGAGTTATGGAATATGATGGTGTTAAGTTGAGTAATAACTCATGGTAGAAGAACTCTAGAACCTCATGTACGCAAGTTGTTCAACGAGTTGCCTAAGTAAAATCTCTTATTGGATATAAGCTTGATATTGATACAAATCCATTATTTAATATAGATAATCATACATAGCACGTGCGAGGCTCCGCTAAATGAACTAGCTTCAATGACAAGGTATGTTAAGGCACTTTCTTTCATTCTTTTGGCATGATTCTAACGAAATATAAACGAACGAACGATATTCAAGATGACTCTATTCTTAGTGAAAGTAGGAAGCTCATGTCATTGATCCTGAAAGGGTATTTACTGATTTCATGATACTAATTCTTGGTCTTGTTGAAACATATGTTGATGATGTAAGTTCCATAATGATAATCGGAGGTGTAACGACCTTACGTCACTCCGACGAGCTCAAAAGGTTAATACATGATCTTTAAATGGTCTTTATGTATATGTATTACATATTTATATTGCCCACATAGGCTTATGGCGTTATATATGCAGCGTATATAGATATGATATTTATTATATTGCCCACAAAGGCCTATAGCGTTATGTACGCAGCTATACAAATATGATATTGATTATATTTCCCACATAGGCCTATGGCGCTATACACACAGCTTATATATATATATATATATATATATATATGATATTAATGATATTTCCCTCAGAGGCCTACGACGTTATATATACGCGATTATATTCCATTTATGTACAATATGGTCCTCGGTGACACTTCTGAGTTACATGTTGTTGCTTTCAGTTTCCTTTACTCATTGATGCTCTTACTTACATTTACTTATGCCTTACATATTCAGTATATTATTTCGTACTGACGTCCCCTCTTGGGGCGTTGCATCTCATGCCCACATGTACATATAGAGATACAAACGATCGCTCGCAGTAGGTGTCTCGACTCAACTAAAGAGTCTCGCTCCTTTCTTTCAGAGTTGTGTATTGGGCTGATAAGTATGACATTTGCATATATGTACATAGTTGGGTATGGCGGAGCGCTGTCCCGAATAGATATTGTTGGCGTACTCCTTAGAGGCTTTTAGATACTCATTTTATATATTTCGTAGCTCACAAAAAAATGTTCTATCGAGAAATCATTAGAAAAACAATTTTCTCTTGTAGTCTTGTGTGACCTTGTCGGCCTTGTTATATATATATATATATATGTTGGGCTTTTTCTGCGTGCAGGTGGTCATGTCATTTGATCAGGTAATCATTCGTCATAGGCCTTGTTGGCCCATGTACTATTGAGTATGCTATAGGTATCATGAGTGGTACACTAGGGACTTAGGGCACCGGGTGCCGGCCATCATTTCAAGGTTGGGATGTGACAAATTCGATATTAGAGCAGGTCAGTCCTAGGGATGTCTACAAGTTGTGTCTAGTAGAGTTTTATTTATGGGTGCGTAGCGCGCCACACTTATAAACATGAGGCTATTGGACATTTAGGGTGGTTATCTTCTTTTCATAATCTAGATCGTGCAATAGAGCTGAGCCGTAGAAAATCAAGTCTAATGTATGTATTAACATAGGTGGTACAGAAACGTATGTATACAAAAGGACTCTAGCTGGTCAAAATGTTAAGAAAAGGTTATGCGGAGGTTGGAGAATATGCACCCTTTATCAAAGATTGACCCATCTAAGGCCGCAATCAGTACTAGAAGAACTGAGAAAAGCTATATCATCGACAAAATCACTAAATCTACTAACTTTAGCTGATTCGGAATATTAGCAAATGTCGTAAGTGTTGACGCAATTAGTTTCTTTACAGGCTTGGTATTATCAAAGACTCCAGATACATCATAAAATTTTTTGGAGGGTTAAGAAATTTGTAGCTTAAGGAGTCTAAGGGACTACATCCATTTACATGTGTGGGAATGTTGTAGGTGAAGTTATGAGGGGGACTAAGAAGGCTAGAACAGTTAAGGATTACGGAATACTGATGGGTGGTAGTAGGCTACAACATACTAGGTTGGTGTAGTGACTTGAGCGTGATCAGGAGTTTCCAGGTAAGACTCAGGCTAAACTGCCAGCGTAATGTATGTTAAAGTAGTGCTAGTGTGGAAAAGTGAAGATCCCCAGCATGACGACATCAATGCGGTTAGGTGTATGCCGATAAATATTGTGTGAGAATGGAAATTTGTAATTGGTATAAAGAGGAGGCCCCCAAGATGCGGGTGTGTCTGATACTTAGTCATAAAGATCAATATAGTAAAGAGGGATAAAGTATCGAGCCTTGGTGTAATGTGAACTTTCTTCTAAACAAAGATGTCGTGGTCCAAGAATTTAAATATTGGGTCATATTGATGAGAATTTAAAGTATTTTTATGTAATTAATACACAAGTATAAAGTAAGAAATCAAGGTGAAGCTTGTATATCCGGAGAATGATCAAGGTTACAATATTATCTCGTTGGATCGATGCAATATGGATATGTACTAACATTGTAATGGATATATGGCCTAGCTTTTCTACTATGATGCTTATGGTAGCTAATAAACTATCAGTCGAAGGTGCAAAAAGGGTTTAAGTGGACAGTCCCCGATTCTTTTAAGTAGGTTGCAGCACATTCTCAGGTATGAAAGGTAAGTAATGAGGTCAGAATGTGAAAGATATCATCCAGAAAGGTTACGATTGTGGGATTAGTGTGCAGAAGAATCTAAAAAATGTTTGAGGATTAAGACTAATTATAGTAAGGGGAGTTTAGAAGATAGAAAGTATTCTGCAGAGACACTCCGAGCAAGGCAAGGGGAGAAGAAAAGTTAGGGGTGGGTATACAATTCAACACGACTATGAATATAAATTGGAGAAGTCACTAGAAGATACAAGTTAACATATCAAGGTATGATAAAATTCGTCAAGGAGGGAGGAGCGATCTTTAAAAGTTGTGTGAATAAAATGGTCATATTTTGGCAAAGGTAAATTAATAGCAGTGAATGAGCATTGTTGAGAGGTCAATTTATCTACGTAATTGAGAAAGAAAGATACGGGAGATACACTGGAATGGACCGGAGTCAAGATACTGATTGGAGGGCCACAAAATTATCATGTTAGTAGTGTTATAACAAATAAGTAAACGAGTAAGTGTGAAGAAGAGAAAGGGTTGATGAAAGCAAGTAATAGAAAACTTCTTAACGAGTCGAGTAGATCAAGATGAAGTTGGATGTGAGAAAACACGATGGCAAAATTGTATGAGGCTCTATGTGTAAGTGTCCTAAAATCCTCTTGAGGAGGTACTTACTGACCAACCATGAGTTGTTAGGTTATGGACAAGAAGGGATAGAAGGAGAGACGAATAAAGTTTAATCATAAAGAACTGAGTTGGTTTCCTAAGGGGGGAAGATGGGGGTAAATAACTCAGTCAGCCACTTCAAACTTGCACTGCCTGCGCTCTTCCAAAATTCAACAGGGATATCATTAGGCCCGGTCGCTCGTCCCCTGCGCATCCTGCGAATAGCACCCTTAACCTCCTCAACCTTAATGTTTCTACAATACTCAAAATCCCAGTACCTACCAGAATGCTCCAGATCTCCCGACACAATGTCTCTATCTCCTTTTCAGTTCAAGAGTTTATGAAAGTAAGACTGCCACCTCTACCTAATATGCACTTCTTCTACCAGTACTTTGCCGTCCTCGTCCTTGATGCACCTCACGTGATCCAAGTCACGGACCCTTCTTTCATTTGCCTTGGCTAGTCTGTACAACTTCTTATCCCCGCCTTTCTTCTCTAATTCCACATACATGCGTTCAAAAGCCGCCGTTCTCGCCGCCGTAACCGCTTGTTTTGCCTCATTCCTCGCTATCTTATACAGTTCCCTATTCGTCCACTTCTCCACTTCTCCACTTCTCCACTTCATCCTTGCTTTCTACCAATCTCACATACGCCAATTTCTTCGCTTCCACCTTCTCTTGGACTTTACCATTCCACCACCAGTCCCCTCGATGCCCACCATTGTTACCCCGCGAGACCCCTATCACTTCTTTAGCTACCTCCCGAATGCAACTGGCCGTCTTGTCCCACATACTGGTAGCATCTCCACTACTCTCCCAAGCCCCACTGGCTATCAACCTCTCCCCATCTCATTTGCACTAGCCATGATCAAACTCCCCCATTTAATTCTTAACTTGTCATCCATCACCCTCCTCTTCTTCTCCAACTTGATCTCCAAATCCATCACCAAAAGCTTATGTCGAGTAGTAATAGATGCATGATATGTGTTTATAAAATAAATATTATCACAAAATTATTATTATTTAAATTAATATATAATCTCAGTCTATTAAATTATTTAATCATGATAAATTGCTATTAATGTAAACATTCATGTGGATAAATATTTTATTTCAAAAAATGTTTTCAACATTCCTTATTATTATCATCATATTCACGCAGCTCATGATTTCAAAGTACGCCTTATACGACCATATATCCCCGTTGAATTTATGTTCTTTCTTTTTCTTTAATTTAAAGTCAGACCTTTTTATTCTAATTTTTTTCTTTTTTATTTGATGTTCGGTATTTATTTTACGGTTAGATAAATTAGAGTCGTGTCAAAAAATCTTACTTTAAAGAGCAAAATTCTTTCTATCTAGTGCGATTTTTTACTTAAAACTCAATACTAAAATCACTAATTAAAAATGAAAGAATATTTATCATTTCACACCATTTTGAGAGGACCTTAGTTGTCTTTGTGATCTAAAAAGAAGGTAAAAAATCTTCCAACCATTAAATACGTCAAAAATTGATTGGACAGTATTAATTAAAATTCTAGTGGAAAGCTGTCTCTTTTTTTTTTTTTAATTTCTTTTTGTTGGGACTTGGGAGATGCTCACGATGGGTGTTTAGCTTCACATATGATAAGACAACTATTAAGAAATGGTTCGGTAGTTTAAAATTTGCGAGAATATAGTTGGTGTAAATTCCAAAATAAAATCTTTAAAATTTATTTAGATTAACTTTACATATTTAAAAATATATGAAAAGTAGTACTATGAGTGAATTAGTAGTTTAAAATATTTAAATAATACAAAAATATACTCAGTGTAATTTCTAAAGTGAGGTCTGAAAAGAATAGATTATACGCAGACCTTATCTCTATCTTGGGGAGGTAGAGTCATATAAAAACGAACACAAAAAATGTTAATTTTTTTTATCATGAAGATCACCTCATTTTGACATCATCATAACATATATATATGTTCCTCTTATAAAAAATTTATATGCAATTTGAAGTTGTAGGTCTTCTCTTTAATGATTAATCTAGGGTTTTACTTTGATATTAGTAAAGGGGCATTATCATCAATTCATCATGATGAGAGTTCATTGTATATACGTAGAGAAGAAAAAAGCTAAGTTGGACCTACTGTTTTCCACAAAACGCCCCTTTCTATAATCTTCATGATTGATTTTGAAGGATTTTCTTCACAAATGTTCATAACTCGCTCGGTGGATTCACGATTTAAAATTTATGAATTCTTATCACGATCTCAAATTAAGGGTGTATATATTTTGGCAAGGAGAGAATATTTTAGAAAAAATATTTTTCGATTTTCTCATATTTTGTTAATAAAATTTTTAAAAATATCTTTTCTTGAAAAAATAAATTTCTTAAAAATTAGAAAAATAACTTTCCTAGTACTAGAAATAGCTAAAACAAGTACCGTAAATGGCGTTCCATTCATACCGTTAACACACCCCATCTCACCGCCACGCCCCCTACCACCCACACCATATTCCACATAGTATTTGCCTAGCTAGATTATATATAATTATTTTTTAGATAATATTTTCCACTTATTTATTAAATAATAGAAAATAAGAAAAATGTTTTCACATACCAAATGCACCCTAATACTATACAATAAAAATAACTTATTTTTGTCAAATATTTAGTAATTTTTTTTATGTATACAAAATTTTAGCATTCCCTTATCCTTCCATTCCCTCCCCTCCGCCAGAAATTAGAACAAGAAAAACTCAGTGGCTAAAAGAAAAAAATGAGTAAAATGGAGACGAGAAAAGGAAAAGGCGAAGAGTAAAATGATTTTTTATTCTAACTTTTATATTTTAAATAAATGAAATTGAAAAGCTAAATTATGTCCTATAATAGTAAATATTTCAAATCAGTTATTTATTCAAATAATGCTAATTGTAACTGAATTTTTGCACATTTTTTTGGTAGTTAGATACTCAAAAGTAATTTTGAAAAAGTTTATCAAACACAAGCTAGGATAAAGTCTCCATACACTCTACCCTCACAGACCTCACTTTTGAAATTACACTGGGTATGTTGTTATTGTTGTTTGTATTGGTCAAACGCAAATGCTACTAGTCTTCAAAGTACTTTTTAGAAACTTATTTCACAAAAAAGAATATTTTTTTATAAAATAAGCTGATTTTTAAGAGAATGGCTAAATAGGCTATAAATCGGCATAAATCTATAAGCCTAGTGGTATTGCTGGGCCTAGTTGGGCCCAATGAACAGAGAACTGCAGTACCAATTGGGCTGGGCTTCCCCGAGGGATGGATCGTATCCCTCGTAATGAAATGCATAGATATAAACATCCGATGTGGTAAAAGCCAAGTATTTACCCAGCTTACATGCCCAATAATTTTTCAAAAACCGACACTAAACTCCTCCTGGGCATTCAATTTTAAGAGGTAAGGAAATAGATAAACTTAAAACCAAATAAAAAGTTACCAATAGTCAAATCCAAACTGATTTGTCCAAGACTTTACATTCAACCAAACAATCACTATAAACAATATTCAAAATGTGTTGTATTTGTAACCATCTTTAAACATATTATGATACTTTCGACAAACAATTACAGTGAATCAGATAAATACAGATTCCATACCCAAATAAAAAAGTGGACTTTGACAATCACAGAGATAAATTATAGAATTTTTTTAGAAGAAATGTGTGAATGAGAAGAATATTTTTGCATGAGAAATTAGGCTACACCCTTGAGTTTCTTGGTGATGGCGGCGATGTATTTACCCTGGTGAAATGCCTGCTGCAATTCAAGCTCAGATGGCTGTCTGGAGCCGTCACCAGCGAATGTTCCAGCACCATACGGACTTCCTCCTTTCACTTGCTCCATTTCAAACATGCCAGCACCGAATGTGTATCCAATAGGTACAAAGATCATCCCGTGGTGAACAAGCTGAGTTATAGCAGTCAACCTACCGTATAACAGAATGTTATCTAGTTACTGCATAGATTTCAAGACTCTAAAATATGTTTAGTCATATAGTTTATGTGAAATAAAATCGTACGGTGTTGTTTCTTGACCACCGCCTTGGGATCCAGTGCTATAGAATATGCCTGCAGGCTTGCCAGCTAGTTGTTGTGTTCTCCATAGACCTCCAGTTGCATCAAGGAATGCTTTAAACTGAGCAGCCATCATTCCGAACCTTGTAGGGAATCCAAAAACGAAACCATCAGCTTCAGCAAGTTCTTGAGGTGTTATAAGAGGAATGTCACTCTTTGGAGGTGCACTCATTTTAGCTAGCACCTCTTCCGACAGTGTTTCAGGTACCTGTACCACAAAATGGTACGTTTCGTTAATAGAAGCATATGATTAAGAAATGTGCAAAAATGGGGACTCCAACATGTCCAATTAAGACATTGAAAATGATAAGAGTTGCACTATTCACATGAAAGAGCGTAATCTCCGAAAATTAAGAAGCAAGCAGTTTCTAAGCTTGACGACTGACTTCATATTTGCACAAACACTTGGTAAAGATTGGCACAGGCCAGTTCACTGTAATTCAGCTTAGTCTTAATGCTGGCACTGGCCTTTTCTAACCTTTTCCCTAATTTTTTGGTTTTATATTCAGACTAACCCCAAAGAACTATCACTAGACAAAGCAGCCCCCTTTCTGCCTTTCTTGCTTTATTCGTCTTTCATCTGTGTCTTATCCTCCAGACTCCCCTTGTGGGATTACACTGCGTATGTTGTAGTTGCATCTCAGTGTCTTATCAGGATTGAATGTATACTATCCCCCTATTGGACTAAAGGTTTTGATCAAATATTCGTCTCTCTACCTGAATTCAATCAGTAAGCAAAGAAATATGGAATAAAGAGTGAAATTCCGTAAAACATGTTCCGCATGCGTAAGGATCTAGGTTGTTAGGATGGATAAGTGAAAGAGAGAAAATCACACAATAAAGATCAGATTCATGGTTCCGCAAAATTGCCTGTCCACAGCCAGGAAGTACAAAAATGTAAATTTTCCATTCCAAACCAAAAGATACGAAAAGACAAAGCAGCACCTACTTGCCACAACTTAGCTTCAACTCCTTCAACAGATGCTGCCCCTTTCTTTATCTCTTCTGCTAGTTTCTCCACATGCCCATACATTGAATAATATCTGTTGATAAAATAAAATGTCAGCTAACAGACGTACCCGCTGCTTCTGCTTTCTGCCATATGGGTTCAGTTTCATAATGTTATTACCGGACTCCGATTGCGCCTTCTGTATCTGTAACTGTAAGTGCATATGTATACACTAATTTAGACGTGGGTTCCGCTTCGGGGAAGACGAGTTGACTCCACAAAGCAGAAAATGCCTCGGATATTCCATTAACGGTTACCTAGCCCAGGAAAGGAAAAGAAAGGGCAATCTGCTAGAGGCACCTCTATTTAATGGATGAATAATACAAAGCTTGCACTAACTCATATTACTCTAAATTTTAACAAAATAGCGATCTGTCCCTCCTCCAATCAGATTAACCTTTTTAGTTCCTGATCCTTTTACTCCAAATGCTATTCATTTCTATTTTCTTAGTCCCCCACCCCACCACCCAGCAAGTGGCAACTCTAGCTAAGACTACAATGTTAGGCTCTACACTTAATTACATATTAACTTTATTGCTGTACCACGCGGCAGTCGCATTTTACTATAGACAGATCCTCCTTCATACAAGGCATATTTCAGGGAGTACATGAATAAACATCCGAAGAAACTATTATAAATATGACTCCATCGGCACAAGAATTGGGCACATAGTCGGAAGATATCTTAAATGTGGACACAATAGCACCAACTCTCGTCAAATCGATGACCCACAAATAGAAAACCAGTAACTCCCACACGAAACATGAGAATTGCTGTCTCAAATGTGTGAATTATAGGATAGACACATTTCATTAAGTTTATGCAGTCACTTGAAACACTCAGGAAAGGTGAGTGAAACGACGAACAAAAATGTAAAAAGGTTTTTTTTTTTTTGATAAGGTAAGGTTTTATTAAAAAACAATATCAAGATGATACTATGAAAGTACAGAAAGGAATTAGATTCAAGATGCTTTTAAATCTCGGATCAACACCTACCGTGGTGGCTATCTGACAAATCTAACTTCACACTGAAATACCATCAATGCCAAACAAAATTAAACCTAATATCCCTCACACATGACTTTGTTTATAACTTTAACTTCTACTGTCTTCTTCTATTTTCTAGATTTTCGTCTATTAATTTCTTGGATGGATAATCTATATATATTAATAGTACATTGAACTGGTTGAATATCTCCCTGCCGTATATTCACTCTCTTCTGCTAGCTGGAGGTAATCCCAGGCAAGGAAGCAGCAGTTGCTGGGGTAGCCAACCCCATACTGATCTGAACAACTCGACATACCAAAAAGTACTCCAGAGAAAAGGACAACCAGACTTCCTCAGGTTGATAATTAGATCACTAATGTCAAACAAAGATGAATGCTACTACACTCACTATTACATTGTGGCAGTGAGCAAGCTTATATACTGTATTATTTCAACTATGCATACACTTTGATTAATCCAGAAAGATTATACAGGTTCGGTAGAGCCTATGCCTTTGGAACCCTATATGCATATGCGGAAAACAAGTCTAGAGAGAGGTAACAGAGGCGGATCTAGAATTTGAAGTTTATGATATTCCAAAAGTGATCTCAAGTTAATATACAATAATATTTGGGTTCACGTCCAAATATTTATAGATAATTAGTGGATTCCTTAATACGTATATAGAGTTTTTGAGCAAAAGGTAGTGGGTTCACATGAACCCCTATCTTCCATGCTAGCTCCGCCTCTAAGAGCTAAATATATATTCCAGTACCCACACCCTCTACTCATAAGTCAGAACCCCGATGTTTAAATCCTGGATCTCCACAACCCACACTCTAAACTCATAAGCCACTAAGTGTCGTTTGACCATGAATATTTTTTTACTTTTTTCCCGAGTTGAATTCCAAAAATCATGTTTGGCCATAAAATTCCGGAATTCAACTTCTTTTTTCACTCATAAAAATTGAAAAACAACTTCAATTTGTATTCATGGCCAAACACAACTCCAATTTCCAAATACCATTTTTCACTTTGAAAACAAAAACTACTTTTTCCAAATTTCACAATTTTCATGGTCAAACGGGCCCTAATTCTAAGTAGGTGTTTGGCCATGAAAGCCAAATATTTTTCACTTTATTTGGAATTTTGAAGTTGGGAATTGAAATGGAGTTGTGTTTGGTTGTAGTTTTTGTAAAGAATAGCTGGATCTTTGAATGTACTGAAAGTGAAACCAACATTTTAGGTGTTTATCAAATTACAAATACAACTTGTATTTGGAATTTTCATGATCAAATATTGATTTTCAAATAAAGTGAAAAAAATTTCGAAAAAAAATTTGAAAAATTCTCATGGCCAAATGGGTTATAAATCTTGGATCCTTCAGAACCTACACTCTGAACTCAGAACCTACTACGTCTAAATCCCGGATCCACCATTTTATATATAGTTTCAAATTAGAAATTAAAAAACTAAATCAATTCAATGCACAATTTTATCATCAAAATTGTGATCTAACATTTCAACCAAGTGACCAACACATCCTGATGAACTAGTACAAGTTACACGAAGTTAGCAGCAAGCAAGCTAAAAATCTGATCCATCGGTTAATTATACTAAACACTAAATTAGACAACGATGAGTTGCATGTAATTAACATCATTAAAGCTAAAAATCAATAATAAATTAAGCAGAATTCAGAGAAAAAAAACTAAAAAACGGATTGAGGAAACTAATACGATAACAACACTGAAATTCATCAAAATTATATCAATTTATTTAAATAAACAGATGCAAAATACTTACACGATGTAAACTTTAGTAGCCATTTTTTTCGATTTGGTTTGATTTACTCCTTTTTGTTATCTCGAGAGAAAAAATAATGGGGTTTAAGTGAATACAGAGAGAAAAATTGGGGTGATGAAAAAAATGGGAGGGGATATTAGGGAGTTGTTGAACCACAAAAGTCTCTGTTTTTATAGTTGACAGAGAGGGGGTGCGGCGTGGGGGTGGGGGTTGGGGGTGGATGGAATTGTAGCCTCGGGTTAAATTTGCTCATGTACTATTTGAAATTTAATAATTTTGTTCTTTATCGACTTTTTTATTTAATATTTTTTGTTTTTTAAGAAAAAAAGTTTATTTTTGCTTGACTTGTAACGAAGTTCAATTTGAGAGTAATTTTAAACCATATCATTTAGAGCCTATGGAATCGGAGAAAAAAAGGCATGAGCAACGAGCTACCAAGTGGCACTTTTGTTGAGGCAAATCGAAGAAAGGAAGGAGTTAGGTACTAGCGGGGAGGAGGGGATTTTGGTTTTTTATTTTCAAGTAAAAGTGAAAGCGATAAGTGAAGATTACCTTAACGATAAGGGAGATGAGTGTTCGGGCGATAGAAAATGGGTCGACAAGCACAATGAGAGGGTGAGACCTCATAATATGACTAATTATCCGAAAAGACCAGCTAAACATCTTGACTTGATCAATCTTTACTTGATCAATTGTCTAATATGACCCATAAAACAAAAATATAACGAATAATAAAATTAATAATTTTGAATCATAGGAATTGGACATTTGTTCATCGTTATTCACCTATATTTCCTTTTTTTCGTTTTCTCAATTATAGTACATTATAGCTCAAAGTAAATGTTAATTTAGTCATAATTTAAATTAAATTTTCCTTATTCATTTCTGTAAATGTTCGATTGTTGGGTCAAAGTGAACAATATATGCCCTGGACTTAGAACGTGACACTTATAATTATTTAAATAAATATAAATTAATATCAACATTTAATTTTTTTTCTTCTGTATATCATACTTATCAACAACTTTTAATCAAGGTAGTTTATATCTTAGTCTAAAAGAAATGTGGACAAATTGAAAGTTGGAAATTCAAGGGGAGGCATGATGAGTGGATAAGTTTGACTTGCTCTACTACCTGTCTAAAAAGATAAAAGGAAGAAAAAAAGGCAATAATTGATTTTTTTTCCCATGCTTTAGGTATGGATATATGACATACCCCATGATTCCTTGCCTTGCGCATCACCAAACTTCTCAATTATCACTCATTCCTTACCTTTTTCTTGATTGGACTTCTTTAACTTGAAAAATACTTCAAATATTATTAAATAAAGTAATTCATCCGTCTTATTTTATGTGATGGTATAATTTGTTTTTCTTGCCGAATGTCTATCAGAAATAGTCTCTTTACCTCACAAGTTATCAATAAGGTCTTCGTACGCTCTAACCTTGTCATACCCCACCTTATGGTATTTAATTAGGTATGTTGTTATATAATATGTTTTTCTTCTTCACAGCTATAAATTGACGAGTCCAAGTTATGAAAGCTCCGGATGAAATGAGAATAAAGATGAGTCCAAGTCTACAACAACTTTGGTAGTAGAGTTGAGGGACTGATACTACTATCTCCAGTAATAGTCTGACGTAAACTAGGAAGCTGGATATCAAAAAAAGGATCATTCTTTTTAAAACACACTAAAAATAAAAAAAGCATCACATAAATGAGACATAGGAGTAATATTTTGTGCTTTAACCTGTGAATTGATAGGAGGGTCCAAAAATGCACTGTCTTCCTTTGTTTCACATTACCAAATTTCATAAAACACATTCAAAATGAAAAAGCGTCACATAAATGAGACACAGGAGTAATATTTTATGCTTTAACTTGTGAATTGATAGGAGAGTCCAAAAATGTACTGTGTCTTCCTTTGTTTCACATTACCAAATTTCAGAATGATACCTTCAATATAAAGATAAGATAATCTAGTACAGCTTTTACATCTGAAACTGGAATTGCATATAACTTCTTCATCATCATCAATCATATTCTTGGAATAGATATTTCCTAGTAATTACCTACTTACCAGAGAATTTCACCTAGTCGCTACTTCTTCAGAAATTTTTCTATAAGGTAATCCACAATCGTGACAAGTTTTTTTATACTCTTTGCGTCTTTGTATTTTATTACCTTTAAAATAAAGTTTATAGCAAATTGTTTTTTATCAAGAATGTTTTCAAAAAGTTTTAGGTCATCCTTTACAACTAAGTTATAAATATGACACGCATATCTTATATGAAAATGACCAGGAATAAATGGAGTTAATCGAACTTTTAAAAGTCTTATAGCATAATCATTAGAAGTAGCATTATCTAATGTAATAGTCATAATTTTATCAATTATTCCATAATAATCACAAATTTCATGAATATTTTGTGCAATAAAAGTTCGAGTGTGCCTATCATCAATATATCTATATGCTAAAATACGTTTTGCATAGACCAAGTCTGATCTATCCAATGACATGTAACGGTTAAATAATCATTACCATTAGTACTACGACTTATATCAGAAGTGAGAGCCACTTTGCCATTAAAATGATATAATGCATAACGTAAATACTGTTGATATTCACGTGCAAATTTAAAAACGTCTCTTCTAATAGTTGATCTAGAAAAACCGTTAAAAGAAGGATTATACGTTTCTCTAATGTAATGAATAAAACCAGGAGATGAAGGAAATGCAAAAGGCAAACCATCCACCACAACTAATTTTGCTATATTTTCCCTATATTTGTGTTTATCATATTTAGGAACTATAATTCCCTCCGTCGTCGGGTTAATTCGATCTTGTACTTGGTCGGAGACACTATGTGAACTTTGTCCCGACTCAGAGGGCATTGGCACACCTGATGTTTCAGCATGGTATTGATTCCATCTAGTTATGTGCTCGCCTTGTACATGTCTCAATAAACCTCCCGTCCCACTTCGACCTTTTCCGATTTTAAATTTATAAACATTTTGACAAATTTTACATCTAACTACTTGATTCTCTTTGTCCCTATCAAAAAAATACCATACATGTGATTTTTTTCATTGTTTGAGGCCTCGACTCATACTAGGGGGAATAAGAGGCATTCCAGTTTCAGTTTGAGGCTGAGACTCAGTCTGAGCCTGAGGTTGAGGTGCACTAGTGGGTGTGTCATCTATATTATTGTCAAAATCAAAGTCTGATTCAGATGCAGAATATACCTCATCATCTAATGATATATCATTAAAAAAATAATTTCATCTATATGAGTGCAATCAATCAAATTTTCGGGACTAGAAATAGGATTACTAGAAGAAGTACCCTTACTCTTGTTACCCCTACTTGAAGAAGCACACTTACCCTTACCCTTACCCTTAATCATGCGTTCAAGGTGTTCAATTTTAATTATGCAAATAAATAATTAAAGTAAATGAAATTAAGTGCGATAATTAAAATTAACAATAATAATTTAAAGAAGGAACGAAGGTACCAAACGTCGACGTAACGTCGACGTTTAATCGAGGTTGAAAATTAAAACTTTGCTCGATGGATGATCCTCAAGCTAGTTGCCAAGTTCACTCCCAATTTTTAAACTTTGATATAAATTAGCAAATAAAATATAAAATTTAGTAGGCAATATAGAGTTGTAGAGAGAGATATAGAGAGATTGTAGGAAGATTTGTGATAAAAATGAAGAGGAAAATAAAGTATTTATAGTTGAGAAATAGGGTTAAAGTGTAAAAATACTAACTTAAGGGTTAAAAATAAATATTAAGGGGTAGGGGGTTTATGGGGTGGGTGGGGGGCATTTTAGCCGTTGTGCAACGGTTATTTTGCAAGGGGGCGGGCGGTTCGGGGGGCGGGGCGGGGGCGGGATGGGTGCGGGTCGGATCGGGACAGGCGGGACGAGCCCTGGTCCCTCGTCCCGAGTTCAAACCCCGACAACGTTTATTATTATTTTTAAGGGGGGCGAGGTGGGTATCAGAACGGGCCGAGATCGGCCCTGCCCACTGACCAACCTTACTTTGTACTGACCAAATGAAAGGAAACTTAGTGGACAATTTTCAACAAAAAAATCTTTTGGCACCTTTTAATTTGTTTTTTTTAATTCCCCGTAATCACGTTCGTCATATTTTTCCATAGATATTGCTCGTATTTGTTTGACATTATTGTATAGTTCACAACGTAATGATATTACTAATATTCATATTGGTCGTGCAAGTTGCTATCATGAGTATTGAGTGGGAATATGAATTAATTAGATAGCAAAAAAATAATAATTTTTGCAATATATGTTGACCAACGAATCAAGCAAGGCATAGACTAAGTCTAACACATCGTTACCTTAGAGGCTGAACTACAATTCACCTACGAGCATGCGGTGGAGCCAAGGAGTGCAAAAAGATTTGTTTAAATTTCTTCCGTCGAACTGTATATATATATAAAATCTTGATCACTTCATTTATTTATTTATTTATATTTTGAAAGACTTTGTACCAAAGAATGATATTCGATATTCTCTTTCAAATTGAAGAGAAACAAATATCTCTACAAAGATTTTTGTGTTATTTTTTATCGTTTGCTTCCGAAAAATATTATATAATTAAAATAACAAATCTCATGGACTAGGTAAAACATAAAGTAACGATTGAATTAGGATTTTTTTCTTCAGGCAAAAATACATCAACAAATAGATATGTTGGTATATGGTACAAAAAAATCTCAGTTTTTACACCAGTTTGGGTTGCTAACAGACAAATTCCTGTAAAGGGTATTTCTGGAATCTTGAAAATTGTCCAACCAGGTTATCTTTTTCTGATTAATGTTACTAATGACACTATTTGGTCTACTAATTCTTCAAGAACTGTGAAAAATCCAGTTGCACAGTTGTTGGACACTGGGAATTTGGTTGTGAGAGATGTAAATGATCATGATCCTGATAATTTCTTGTGGCAGAGCTTTGATTATCCTGTGATACTTTGTTAGCAATATGAAGCTTGGAATAAATTTGGTGCCTGGCTTGGAAAGGTAAGTTTGAATTTTGTGTGATCGTCTCGTCTAAAAGATTAAGCTGTTAGACCGATCACACTTTTATTTACTTGGTGTCGTTTGGTTGTTGTTTGGTGTTATGTAAGTATTAGTAATGCGGATATTAGATATGTAGAGTTTAATTATTCATGTATTAGTTATTCATCTTCTACCCCGCATGAAGTAATATATGATTGACTCATAACTTATACATGTTTTAGTTATGCGGGATTGTAAACTGATAATCAAACACCATACTTGATGTGCTAAATTTTATGCTTAGCAGCTAAAATGCTACCAAGCATGTTACTGGTTCTGCTGATTTTGATACATGAATAATTCGGGAAATGTTCTTTCTGGTATACCCCTTCACTAGCTCATGGCTCAGAATCATATTGTCTGATATGAGTCCCCCTGGAATGAATGCAGATTGACTTTGCCCTACTACTCCATCAATAACATCTTTAATTTTGTTTGAGATGACTTTGGAGATAATCTTGTACACTATAGAACAGCAAGCAATGGGTCGATAATCTCTAATAGTCTCTGGATGTGATGTCTTTGGAATTAGTGTAACCAAAGTGTTATTTATAGCTCTGAGCAACTTGCTATGTTGAAAAAATTCCATAATAGCAGCATAAATGTCATCCTGAATAATCCTCCATGCCTTCTTGAAAAAATAAGCACTGAAGCCATCTATACCAGGTGCTTTGTTGTCATCAATTTCAAACAATGCACACTTAATTTCCTCTTCTGTGATTTCACCACACATAGCCTGTTGTTGCTGTTAAGTAAGCCCTTGAGGTCTGACCCTTCCGGACTCTGCTAACACAGAATGCTTTGCGCAACGAGCTGCCCCTAAAATTAGAAACCGAAACCAGAAATCTCATTTATCCCATCATATTCCGTGGTGGTCTCAGTCCTACTAGAGCTAAAAGAGTAGCAAGTTATGTACATGGGATTTTCTATCCTTGCTCTAGAGTGGCAAATCTAAGATCTAGGCAAGTAGGCATTATGAGTTTTTGAGTACAATTTAACTTTATTTTTCACACAACACACACGTGTACATATTATTTCGAGTCAGAAATCGTGAGTTTTGCGAAACCCGTGAGTGACTACATGATCCCCCAACGTGTTTGTAAGCAAGGACAGAGCTAGGGGCCGCAACAGGGTTAATCTCAAACCTTTGCTAGAAAATTATATTACACATACAAGTTCAATTATTTTTTATGTATACATACAATCAAACCTCTCTATAATTGTTATTCGTTATAACATTATTTTACTATAACATCCTAATTTTCTACGGAACCGATTGTTCGTTTATATTTTACTTCTCTATAATAACAATTCTACCTATAACAATCATTCGTTATAGTGGTACACTCTTAGTAAAATTATCTTTCTATAACGGCATACCCAAATATTGTGTAATTATATTTTGTAAGAAATTTTGTATGTATAAAAATAAAATATTAAAATATTTATGTTAAGCTCTTAGACAACCTTTAAGGAAAGTTATTGAATTCCGTTTTGCTGAAAGATTGGAAAATTAATTCGTCAATTCAAGCGTTATATTTTATCGCTAAGAGACGAAATTTAAAACAAGCTACAATTGTAAAATTCTTACGTCAAACTTGAAATATTTAAATTCTCAATTAATTTTAAATGCATATGTTTCTTAATTTTAATTCTTTATCGGTATAATACAACTAGTTATGAATTTATTAATAATTTATTGGTCTTTTTACTTTTTAATTAATGAGATATGAAAATCAATTGAAGTTTTAAAATTAGCAAGTATATTGTTTTTGTTTATAACATAAGAAATACAAAAGAGAAAATACATAAGTTCCCCCTAAACTTGTCTGGAAAACTCAGTTTCACAATACAACTTTACAGACATTTATTTACTCTCCTATTCTTGTTTGAAGTAAAATAAATACCACATCAAATGATGACGTGACAAAAAATAAAAATAAAAGCGCGTAAATTAAAGAAAAAAAAGGGACGGGTCCACTAATGTATGTATTATAAAATACAAAATACTAATTAAAACTCAAATTCTGGTCATTCAGGCATATCGCGCGATTTAATGGTAGTAGTGCTGAGGACCGAGACTACTATCTCCGGAATCTAGATATAAAAAAAAATGGGCATGACGCTTTCTCCTCCTTCTAACACCCCCTCCCCCTCTCCCCTCTCCCCTCTCCCCTCTCCTTCTTCCCCATTCTATCAAGATAGCCATTTTTTGCTCCTCAATTTCCATCTTCTTTTTCTAATTTTTTTCCCTTCTTTTTTTAGATAAATTGAAGTGAGCAAAAAACCAGCAACTTTTCTATATCTAAATTCCTCAAAACTTGTTAGCAAGTGACCTCAATTTTTCTTGAGCAAGTACTGTAATCATTTTTTTGAATTTTAGAGTGATAAATATTTCACTTCAAACAAAAATAGGGGGTAAATAACGGCTCATAAAGTTATAGTGTGAAATTGAGTTTTCCAGACAAGTTTAGAGAACTTATGTATTTTCTCAATACAAAAATATAATTACTTGCGTACTTTGTTTATAACAGCTAAATGAAATCTACATATCAAATGTCAAGTATACATACATAACAGTAACTCACTATAGCAGTCATAATTTTTTTTTAACAAACACTGTCATTATAGAGAGGGTTGACTATAGTAGATATAGAATCCCCTTAACTCTTTCGTATGTTTACTTCTTTATATTTTGAATTTTTCTATAGTAAAAATTCTGATTCCGCTGTATGAAAACCCATAATAACGAATGGAAGTATATTTATGAGAGGATAAAAAGAAGTTATGTGCTGAGATTCATAGGGGTTCTTATTGCACCAAATGAAGATAATGTGTTGCAATTATGTAAACAAGGACACATTTAAGGAAATGAACAAAAGTTTTAATTATGTAGGGTACACAAAATTTTCGTTTGGAATAAAAACAGAATGTTCATTATTGATTTGATCGTACATTGAGTAATTAATTAAAAGAAGTAGATATGATTATAGTTATAGATGAAAAATGGTTGGCAGAGTTTTCTGATTTCAAGATAAACATTCTTATGTATGCTTGTTTGAGTTCATCTTTACTTTAACTGTATGTATTACTACTGAATTTAACAAGCACAACTCTCTGTAACTATCCACAGATAGAACACATTCAATTTGATGTTGTTCCATTGCTTGATTCGAGGCAGGGGCGGACGTACAGTTCGAGGTACGATTTCGACAGAACGCAGTAACTCTAATTTGAACCCTATATATTGTTTCAACTTTTAAAATATTCTGTACTAATTTAGAACCTGGTAACTCAAATCCTGAATGCATAAACTTCAAATTTTGGATAACCCATTTTGGGCACACGGGACTAAAGTAGCTCGACATGACCCTCAAATTCTTCAAGTGGTGCGAATTTCACGGACCGGGGTGTCTTGTAATTGTTTATGGAAGCACCTAAGCTAATGCAACAATAGTCCATAGTGGCCTGGATTTTCCAGATAGGAAATGTGCATCCCACACTATTATAAAGTACAAATACCAATTCTCTGTATCTAAAATCTTGGATTTTTTTGTTCAATACAAATGTTATTGTAGTTATATATAACCTCTCTTAGGAGATAATTAAAAAATTACACCGGAGATCTTTAAACAAAACACATAAGATCTTTGTATAGTCATTTTCTTCCGTTCAAATTATAAGTGGGCATAAGAAACCATTTCCTCGTTCTCCTATCCATCAATAGTTGAAACCCTTTACATAATTCACCGATCAAACCATCCCCACCAAATTTTCAGCCATAAGAGGCAAAAACAAATGTTGAAATTGGATTTTCTTGATGTAGCCATTGAAGAAAGTATAATTGAAGAGAAAAAACAGAAATGATCTATTGTTCAAAGTTGGAGGGGAGAGTTTGATTTTTAAGGCAAAAGTCGAGGAGGAAAATGATTTTCACCCGAAGATAAGTGTGTTTTCCCCTTTCTTGAATTTTGTTCACTGATTCTTGTAACATAGTTGGACAATGCACAATGAAAACCAAGAACAATAGTGGTAAATAAATGGAAGATGTATTTAGAATTGGAATACACTTGGGATTTTTTTAATCAGTGGACAGCTTAACGAGCCCCAACAACAACTACTACTGTGTATCAGTGCCAAACAAGTTGGGATCAACTATATGAATCTTTATCGCTTCATTTAATCTCAACTCATGTCATCTTTATTACCAATAAAACAAAAGCGATAAAAAAAATAAGTTTTGATAACGCTAGAAGTTCTCTAACGAGCCCCAAACGAGGAAAATGTAATTTCATTTGCAGTGCAAGAGTCATAATCAGACCTGATAAAACTAACTTCAGTTGGTATCACATCTCTCAGAAAACCGGGTTCTTTCGGCTGTGGTAGTGTACTCTCTCCATTCAACATCAGAACCACGGCTGACATATTTGGTCTGTCGTCTGGACTCTGTTGGACACATAACAGACTTACATGAATGCACCTCAATATGTCTGAGATAGAACTCGATTCGTCCTCTATCGAGGAATCAACTAACTCGAGGGGTGTCCCTTCAGTCCACATTCTCCATGCCTGAAAACGTAATAAAGAAAAATCCATATGTATCTAAGTTCCCCACTCATGAATTATTCAAACAAAGAAGAAACTTGAACTTCTTCAAATCTTACATATCCTATGACACCGTGATGATGAAGCTGATGAGGGAAGCATCGATTCTTCTTTCCGGTTACGATCTCCAACAACAGCAAACCGAAACTGAAGACATCAGATTTTACTGAAAAAAGACCATAGAGCGCATATTCCGGAGCCATATAGCCACTGCAAATGATCAGGCAAGTAAAATTACATAACAAATATGGATGCGTACTGATGTAATTTATCGCCTGTTAAAACTTACAAAGTTCCAACAACCCTTTCTGTGTTGTCTCCGCACTGATCCCCTTGAAAGGTTCTTGCCAAACCAAAGTCTGAAATCTTCGGATTCAGCTCTGTGTCAAGCAACACATTACTTGCTTTCAGATCTCTGTGGATAATTCGCAATCTTGAATCCTGGTGAAGGTAGAGAAGACCACGTGCAATTCCACCGATGATCTGGAAGAACTTTGACCAGCCCAATTGTTTCCGCCTTGTTTGATCTGGCAGTTCAAAGTTAAGTTAGTCCAATTCTCTAACAGAAACTCCCATTCAGTGCTAAAGGGATACAGACCAAAAACAAAAGAGTCCAAGCTCCCATTAGCCATGTATTCATAGATCAACATCTTCTCTTCACCAACAATACAACTTCCAACGAGCTTTACAAGATTTCGGTGCTGAAGTTTCGCTATCAGCTTTACTTCATTTTTGAATTCATTCAATCCTTGTCCAGAACTCTTGGAAAGCCTCTTAACAGCGATTTCTCGTCCATCTACTAGTGTTCCCTGAAAGTTATCAACCAAAGAAAACTCATAGGCAAAGTCCAAAATTAGGTTACATTATGTCCTATCCCTTGGAAAACACAAAGTAAATGTCCTATAAGGTAGGAAGAAAGTCAAATGCAACATATATATTGGAAATGAAAGAAAGAAGAACTATCGGAAACAACCTCTCTACACCCACCAAAGTTTAGTGGTAAAGTCTGCGTACACCCCACCCTCCCCACACCCCACTTGTGGGATCGTGGAATCACACTGGTTATGTTGTTGAAAGAAAGAACTATCCACAGACACCAGAGCTCCAAAAATTAAACGAGTGAACTAACTAGCCCAATTCAAGTTTCTACTAGGAAAACCCCACTAATTTATCAATCCAATGTCTCACACATACCGACTCCCAAGCCCTTCGGAGAGAGAACAAGAAACCTATATAGCTAGGACTCTCCTAAAATGTTGGCACACTGTGTCAGATCCTCCATAAATTCACTATTTTTGGAGGATCGGATCCTTCATAAGTTAACTATTTTGGAGGATCGGATCCTCCACGCACCTGATGATATTTTTGAAGAGTCCAAGCAACATAGCAAGAAACTGCGTCTAAGCAACCTCCAAATCAGAAGAAGTTCAGGCCCTAATGCTACCAACCAGAACTTTCAACATGGAAGTTTACCTTGTAAACAGGTCCAAACCCTCCTTCACCAAGCTTGTTGTTAAATGAAAAGTTATCAGTAGCATTAACAATTGTTGCCAAGTCAAAAAATGGTAGCTCCGTGTCTTCTTTTGGGCCTTCAGTGGTCCAGTTATCTTGTCCGAGTACTATCCCTGATACCAAGAAGGTGGATGTTGGTAAAATATCATTCAAATTCTTTTGAATAGGATCTTGATTTTAGAAATATTAAGAAATAAGCATGTATATTCCATCACTAATGTTCTAGTATAAACCAGTTCGTTATAAAAAACACAGTGCTGAATTAGCTCTACTGCACATACCTCTAACTTTCACCATCCTACGAGAAAGATAGTAGCAGAAGAGAACCAAACCAAAAACCACCGCCCCAGTGATTAGACTAATTAAGACTGCATTAACCACACGCCTTCCAGCTGTTAAAAAGAAAAATAAGTTAGTATAATAACAGATTGACACAATAAGTTACGGGTCGTTTGGTTGCTGATTAAGAAGTAAGTTGTTCATGTACCAAAATCAGCATAACTAATACCACGTTTGGCAGCATTTTAGTTACTGTGTATAAACTTGAGTTACAATCCCGCATAATTAATACATGTACAAGTTATGAGGAAATCTATGTATTATTTTATGCAGAGTAAAAGATGGAATAACTAATACATGAATAACTAAACCCTGCATAACTAATCCTTACATTACTATTACCTGCATAACTCTAACCAGCAACTAAACTACCCCTTAGTATAATAACAGATTGACACAAGATCTACAAAAGAAAAAGGAAAAAAAACTTCCTTTAACAACACACACCTTGTTTTGAAGCCTCAATCCGTATATAGAGGTCCTGGCCACCATTTGGAACCTGCCGAATATCAATCAGATCACCGAACCAAAGGGCGCATCCACTTCCTTGTCCTCTAATATCTAAATTTGAGTAAGCCATACACGAACAATTTTTCAAGCATGCTTCCCTGCACTCTTGAAGATTCATAGTACCACTTACCCAAGATTTGGTAGTATCTGGTAGTTTCAGCTCAGAGAATTTGACAAAAACATCCTTACTCTGACAGCTAAATGGCTTGCTAAGAACACATCCCTCCGACCAGTCCATCGAGTTCCAGCTATTCAGTGATTTCGGTTTAAAACCTTCCAAGCATTGACACATAGGTGAATCAGTGATTACGCAAACAGAATTCGCACCACAAAGACCGTAAGTATCACAGTAATCATGTGGCACTGATGAATAGAGCCTCCAAGTTTGATCAGCTTCTGCCCACACATACCGTTGCCGAGAAGAGGTTGAATCATTCAAGATCAACCTTGGAAAGAAAAAAAGTAGTTTTTAAAAAAAGATTTTAATTTAAAAAATATTACAACAACAACATACCCAGTATATTTCCACAAGTGAGGTCTGGGAGGGTGTAGTGTACGCAGACCTTATCCCTACCTTTGTAGGTTAGAGAGGCTATTTTAGATAGACCCTCGGCTAAAGAAAATCGTATTTCAGAAAATGGTTTGAAAGTAATGCAAGAGTCAAAAGCTATAGGAAAATATTGAAGAAAGAAAGCCAAGATCAACCTTGAAAAGACGGACTTGTTCTTGAGTTGGTAGGTGTAGTACACTTCGTCTTTGTTAGATATAAAGCTGTAATCGTATACCAGATTCACTTTTAATTCAGGGGCCCCACTAAACCGCTCTCCGTTCCATGGACCACCGCGGAAGTACTTTTTGGAGCCTTTCCACATAACTGCCTCACGAAATTCATGAAGCTCTATCCCGTTACTTAGTTCTCCAGGGAAGGGGTCATCTGAGTTCCTCCACGAAGATAGCTGCCTATTAACACCAGTTCGTAAATCCCATCCAAGTTTCATTCCAGGTAACAATGTATCAGACGGGGAATCAAAGCTCTGCCACAGAAGGTTATTCTCGTCTCTTACGACAAGATTCCCAGAATCTAAAATCTGTAAAGTAGGTGCTTTAGCAGCCTTGAATGAATTTGTTGACCAAATAATACCACTAGTCCTACTGGTAACCACGATACTACCTGTACTATTTATGGTGAATGCTCCAGTACGATCTTTAATTGGGGTTTTCCTGTTTGCCACCCAAACGACAGTTTTAACGGGAATATTCTTATACCAAATGCCCAAGTACCGGTGTGTTGAACTGCCTGGACTAAAGAAACCCAGTTCAAAAGTCCCCCCTTCAGAAACTAAACTCTCACCATCAGTTAGAGATTGAGATTGACTGATGCTATCGGACACTGCACATATTCTCCCCATTAAACAGAGTAAACAAACACAATAGGATATAAACCAAAGAACTTCCATAAGATGATGCATTTTTAGCTAGATAATAGAGTCTATTTCCAATCAAAATACACAGATTCGAATAAGTCTAATAGTAACAGAATTGTTAATGATTACTCAATGAACGTAAATGATGCATTCTTGTAATAAAACTATTCGAAGGCTGAGAAAACTTCTAGGAACTTTCAGTTTATGAACGAACTTATGATATTACTGGAGAATTTTATTATAAAATGTATGGTCCTGCTATCATCTTGGTGAGAGAATAGCCACAAGATTTTTTTGTCACTTAAGGTGTAGAACTGTAGCAAAATTGAAGTGTGAACTGATGACAGCTATCAATTTATTCAACCATCAGTTTTATTCTGGACCGGCATGTCTATTAGTTCGTCGACGCAATGACTTTGAAATAGAATCTTCTCACATTTCCAAAACTTTAAGCTTCTGTCTTTACTTTCATGGATAGTGGCTAGTGAGATATCGACTCATTGACTCTAAACTCCAATTCTCCAAAAGCTGACAAATCAATGACATTGACTCGCGAGACTTATAATTACTCATAAGAAGAAGCATCGAAAGAAAAGAGAGATTTTGGGTTGTGCATTGCCAAAATCAACGGCTCAATCCCAAACAAGTTGGGTTCGGCTATATGAATTCCCAGTTCTTCATCTAAGCTCATTTCATATCCTCGTCGTGTGCATTGGCAGAAAATTCTAAGAAAAGTTTCAGCTTACAATTTATGAGTTTTTAGCCAAAATTGTCCCTTATTTTATGGGATTAGGTCTATTTTGGTCCTTCAAATATAACCTCGAGCATCTTTAGTCCCTTAAGTTTGCTAAAGTGGGAGCACCTTTGGTTCAACTAACAGAATGAAGTTAAAACTAACAACGACTACCAAAAGACACGGCAAAAGCCGACCGACTCTCGAACCGACTGAAAAACGGAAAAAGGACTCATTGATAGAGACAATGAATAGAACTGATTAAACAAGTTGTTTCTCCATAGATACAACTTTCTATATATGTATTTGCAATGTATTACATGTATACATTAGAGGTAAGTATAAGAGACAAAAAGTTACAATAAAAAGTCACAATCTTTAAACCTAAATACTGAAATGTTAGTAACAAAGACATACTACAACTCTACAAGAATACAATAGTTGCAGTAAACATTATTGATTACTGAATAAGCAAAAACCGACCGACTTTCAAACCCACTCATTGGTAGAGACCATGAACAGAACAAGCTGGTTTTCCATTGATAAAACTTTCAGTATATGTTATTGCAATGTGTTACATGTTTACATTAGAGGTAAGTATAAAACACAAAAATTACAATGTAAAAGTCGTAATCTTTAGAATGAAAAGTCAGAATCTTCTTTGAACTCTCGATGAAGAGCTTCATTTAACAAAAACTGAGACTGCTCCATCAACTCAGGACTCAACCTAAACATCAACACACAAAATTCCATCTGATTAAGAGCTCCATCACCTTCATTAAGCATACTCATAAGATCATCATCACTCAAATCTTGCAACCCTAACAAAGCAGAATTCTTCTTGAGGCTCTCAAATGTAATGATCCTTTTGTCCCTATCCATTAATAATTGAAACCCTTTACATAACTCGTCAATTAAACCATCCCCACCTAGCTTTTCAGCCATTAGAGGCAAGAAATCATTGAAATTGGATTTTCTTGAAGTAGTAGTATCCATTGGAGAGATGAATGAAGAATTTGTTGTGTTTGAGATAAAGGGTGTGGTTGAGAATAATATATAGGAGAGATTTGGACGGTGTAGAGGTGTTTCGAAGAAGGGAATATAGGGAAAAGCCATAGGAATACAACTAAGATACAGTGATGAGTCTAACGCGAAGTTGCCTTTGCTTAGCCTTGTGGTTGATGAAATTGCCTCCCAATTTCTTGATATTTGGAAAGGTTTTTCAAAATAGAAAAATAAAAAGTGTATGTTGTTGATAAAAAAAAATTATTTATATATAAAAATTTGATCACTTCATATATTTATTTATTTATATTTTGAAAGACTTTGTATCAAAGAATGATATTCGATACTCTTTCAAATTGAAGAGAAACAAATATCTCTACAAAGATTTTTGTGTTATTTTTTAGCGTTTCCTTCCGAAAATATTATATAATTAAATAACAAATCTCATGGACTACTGTGTGTGAACTGTCTAATTAATCCTAAACATTTAGTCAAAAGGAGCCGCAACAAAGACCCAATCTTCTTGCTTTTCACCAAAGACCTACCAGCACTCGATATATATTTATGCTAAATTAATTATTTTACCATTCATTGCTAAGTGATTAATAAAGATTATAATGTGTGTAATTTTTTATTATTTATCAAAAATAATATTTTCTCAATCTCAATTTATATGATATACTTTTATTTGACACGCACTTTAAAAAATAAAGAAAGACTTTTAAATTTTATGATTTAAAATAAGTCAAAGATATTTGTGTAATTATAAATCATCTTATTTTGAATAAAAAAAAATTTGGGACGAATTAAAAAGTCATTCTGTTTTTTGGGGAGAGGGAATATCCAAATCACCACTCTTCTACTCCTCAAACAAAAGTTCAAACCTTGCATTTCACCAAAGATATGAAGAAAAAAAAAACATGAACAAAATTTTCATCTTCTTTCTCTTAACAATTTTCTCCTTAGTCCAAAAACTTAACTCTCAAGGTGACCAAATAACAGCTTCACAATTTCTCAAGGATGGTCAAACAATTGTTTTATGAGATGGAACATTTGAATTAGGATTTTTTTCTCCAGGCAAAAATACATCAACAAATAGATATGTTGGTATATGGTACAAAAAAATCTCAGCTTTTACACCAGTTTGGGTTGCTAACAGACAAATTCCTGTAAAGGGTATAGTTACTTTAAAGATGTTGGTTTCATGTAGCTAATATGGATATTATGATTTGTCCGACTCATTTTAGCTACATGAAGCCAACATTTTAAAAGTAACTTTAGATAATATGGATAAATATGGATATTCATATTATCCGTCGGGTTAATTCATTTTTTATGTGTTAAATATGGATGGGTCGGGTAATTGATCCATTTTTGTTTAACTCATTTTGACCCGCACATATCCGACCCGACCCGCTCGTTTGTCACCCATAAGTGTAATGGTCAGAACCAAAGGCCCAACACATTTAGATGATTAAGTAGATTAGTGATTGAAAAGTACTTTTAGGAGTTAAGATTGATTTTATAAATAAGCAGTTATTTATTTGGAAAAATTGTTTCAAAGAATAAACGATCTTTCCTTGCATGCGGATCTTAAAGTCGATGTCCGCTAGCTGCTTTCCGTTATCCTTATTAGTGACAACTCCGTTAAGTAGTTAGTGTGTTTCGTAAAAAAGGTGTTGACAAGTATTTTTGTGTTAAAATGGCTGAAATGTCTCTAAAGCTAATTTACAAAAAATATAATTATTAAAATATATTTATATAGATATGAATAAATGATAAAAATAGGATAGAGAGATAATTTTAAAAATTATGTTTTATTTTTCTCTCAATAAAGGATAGGAGTTGTGCAGTTCTCAATTACTCGTGATCCCAGTAAAGAACTCTATTCATATTTCACATGGCCACCGCAATAAAAACAAGAAACTACAAGTATTTCAAGATTAAATCTCCTAATAAATATGATCTTATTATATACAGTTTTTGTGTATATGTGGTAAAGAATAGATATTTGACCTAACTTAATCCCAAAAGCTAGCCTATACGGTGAGTATTGTCCAAGTCAATGTAATGAGTCCATGTTCCCATTCCATATCGGATGTGGGACTTTTAACACTCCCCGCACGTCCAGACCTTGTTAATTGGAGCATGAATAATATAATTTGGGGGCCCAACATCGGTGAACAAGGAATTGGAATGAGCATGACTCTGATACCATATAAAAATGGATTTTGGGTCTAACTCAACCCCAAAAGCTAGCTTGTAGGGTGAGTATTGTTCAAATACATATAATGAGTTCATGTTCCTATTCCATCTATGATGTGGGACTCTTAACATATGTAATGTATATATAAGTCGACTGGAAAGTAATGAGATAAACTGAACTCATAGAATTTGTTTTAGATACACATGATTATGGCCCGAAGAACACAGCTCATTTGCCAGTATTGATAATTACATCAAGCTGTACTATTACCGGGCTAAACTTATAGGCAGTTGAATGCCTACGCATATGCCTAAGGCAAATTGTATTAATTACGCTGTATAGATTGATATATACATAGGTTAAATCTTCTTTGACTTATCAGTGTTTACTTCTTTATATTTTGACTCTACTTAAGGAAAATTCTGACTCCGCTATTGGCTATAGGATGTTAGGTTCAACTTTCAACATAAAAACACAATTTTTCAAATAAAAGGTAACCTTAGTAAGTTTTTCTTCGTGTGTTTACTTCTTTATATTTTGACTCTCCTTAGTGAAAATTCTGCAGGCTCCGCTATTTGCTATAGAATGTTAGATTTAACAGAAAAAACACAAACTTTCCAAACAAAAGGTAACCTTATCTTCTTCGGGTGTTTACTTTTTAATATTTTGACTCGTCTTAGTAAAAATCTTGGCTCGGCTACTGGCTATAGATTGTTGGGTTCAACAGCAAAAACACAACTTTTCAAACAAAAGATAATCTTAGCTTTTTCATGTGTTTACTTATTTATTTTTTAACTTCCCTCGGTGAAAATTCAGCCTCCGTCAATGGCCATGAGATGTTAGCTTTAACAGAAAAAACACAACTTGTCAAACAAAAGGTTAAAAGGACAAACTTCAGCTCCATCCTATTCTATGTTGAAATAAAATATAATGAATGCACAAGTAGTTAGAAGTTGAGCAAATTTAAAGTTTTTTAACTGCAAGCACATGAATATGGTGATCAGAGGGCCTATCTTCATTCAAGCCAATAAATTTCACATTACTAGATAATGATATAATGTAAAGAAATCATGTGAAATAGCACAAGAAATTGGGCCAAACTAAAATGACCAATTCTCATATCAAAACAAACACTTCTTTTCAACCTATCATGCAAAGATCTGAGTATATAGCTAATGGGTTAGGCTTTACAGTTGCTGAGAAGATTGCTGCAAATAATCCTCTTGTTGAGATAGGCAGCAGAGGAACCGTCGGATCCCTCGTGTTACGAGAAATCGAGTACTTCAATAAGCTGCAACTAAACCATCACAACTGCACTCACAAGGTATGTTGCTCGAACATTCCAAAAATGCTGCCACATATCTGACACGCAGCCGTTGACATTAACATAGCTCACAAGCCACGTCAAGTTATGGATGTGGCTTCTACTACTGGCAGCTACTCTACACCGAAGCTCGGATTGTTGGTCACGAATTCCAAAAAGAAAAGGAGCAGTAAGCTGATGATGCCTAGCATGTGTTCTATGGTAGAAGTTGCAGAATGTAATCCACCAACTGCTATTTCAAGACTCACTTACAGGAATCTAAAGGCTGATGTTTGAAGCTTGCGTGTACAATCAGACCTCTCTATAACAACAATCTTCTATAACAACATTTCATTATAACAACCATGTTATTTTTGTGGAACCAATCCTTCATGTTATGTTATGTTATGTTATATTATATGTTCTCTATAACAACATTTTGCTATAGCAGCCAAAAAACACCCTAACAAACGATGTTGTTATAGAGAGGTTTGATTGTACTTAGACCGAGCTCTCGGATAGCTTTGTGAAACCGAGCTTCTTTAGGCTATTTTTTATCGGGTTAGCCCAAGTTCTGTCCATACTTCTGCATTTTACGTCTACAATTTCCACCATGTGAGGTCCCTTCCTGTCAGGTTTCAGACTAACCGGAGTTCCATCTACTGAAATGTTTTCTGATTCTAGTATTGGAATTTGATGTGTTTTTCCACTGTTGTGCTTCATCTTCCTGAGCGATTCAGGTCTTCTATTGTTATGTTTAGATGTTCCGCTGCTGCTTGCTTCGTCACTTGATGTTCTCGGTTTCATTCTCTTTGGACTCGTGGCGCTACCAGCAATGAAACCACAAACAGTAGGAGATTTATTCTTTTGAGGAGACGATTTCTTGGAATCTACTAATTCTTTTGACATCAAGGCACTGACTGTACCGATAGTTCCCACTTTAATCGAACCTCCACCGACCTTGATGGCTTCTAATGTTTGAGCCATGATTTTTCAGATCGATCTTAGCAGATATGTATTTAGACCCTGTGAAGAAGTAGCAATAATAAATAAGTATTGTATGATGGAATGAGCTACAGAGCTAAGATTGACATGAAATCATGGTTGACATAAATTTCGTTGCTTCTTCGAATTTATGTATTCCATCAAGACACTATTCCCTCCCGTCCAAAATAATTGACGTTTTAGGTTTCGACACATGGATTAAGGAATTTACTTACTCCTTAAATTATTAAGAGGGTTTTGACTAAAATACTCTTATGATTTTCTTTTCTTTTAGGTTGACATAATTATCATGGGGATCAGGAATGTGCCAAGGGAAAATTTGGGGAAAACGTACCTTTTTTGTTTTGTGAAACATCAATTATTTTGGATCAATTTTTAGAGGCTAAAACATCAATTATTTTGGATGAGAGGGAGTATTCTGATAGCATTTCAAAAGAGCCAAGGGGAGATTAAGAACACAACTCGTCTCGATAAATGCGTATATCTTAAGTTTATCTAGATCAGACACACACACCAAAAAGGCAAGCAGTAATCACATATAGTCATTGGAGGACAGAACAAATACAAGACACAACTTCAACATAATAGCGATTTGAAAACATGTGTTGCCCAGACTTTACAAAAATGTCGTTTGGTGTGTGTTGGATCCTCCAAAAGCTACGCATTTTTTAGAGGACCTGACACGGATATGACATCATTTTTGGAAGGCCCGGGCAACATAGTCAGGAAACCATAAATACAGGAGCATAACTTTCACTACCCTGCAAGTTCTACTAAAATGTCAGACAAGTTCATCGCAATTTCTGAAAACGACAATACAAAGGGCGGCAAATGGATTCTTTACTAGGCAAGTACACAGCTGGGAGAAACATTTATCTCAACCAGCTTTTATCTGCTTGGACAAAAAAGGCAGTTATCTTTACTTATATTTACAGCTCACATATATGACATACATTCAACGGAAAAAAAATCCAGCTCACGAGTAGCCAATTACACTTTACAACCATCATCATAAAGAGAAATTAGGCGAAATATAGAAATAATATAACTATATTGAAATCTAACTCTCAAAGCTGTTGGGAGATTTGCTCTATGGTACTTTATAAAGCAGGACGGGAAGTATTTAACTATTACAAGTATTCGAAAGGATATACAAAGATTTCAATAATATTTTCGACTAGAAATCTGAAAATTACAATATAACAACAAAACTGAAATTACGATTTTGTTGAAGACTGAAAAATGGAAACTGGTTTATGCTGAGTCGAGTGTGGCACTCTGTCCTTAAGACAATATTGCCCCGTATGTATCCTTTATACGTCCTGGACAATTTGTCTCCCAAGATAAAACAGCAATGGAACCCTTGAGCAAAGGAAACTCAAGAGCTACCGTGAAGAATATTGAGTAACGAAATGATGCTTGGAAGTTGTAGGAAGAAAACTGTTTTTGTTGTGTATTTTCGTGAGCTTTATGAACTGTTATTTTTCTGCTCTTTGTTGTGCTCAACAATGGTGTAAGGGTGTGTTTATATAGGTGAGGGAGGGGCTGAAAACTGCCTCCATAATAGCCAAATAATGGCCATTATGGAGGTAGTAAAGTCACCAACATAAATGGTGAAAGACCAACTGTTTTGGCCATTATAGGAGGAGTAATTCAGCCAAAATAAATGGTGAATTGAGAGCTTGGACGTTTCTGCTTTGACTGTCGAAATTCCAACTTTCGAAAACTTCGGGGACCAAACTGTACATCTTGAAACTTTAGGGACCAAACTGTACATCGAAAGAATTCGATCCAAAGCGCACATCGAAACTTCGGGATCAAACCGTACTTCCGGCAAAGTTTTCGGCCCAAAAAGATAATATCGACGGCCGGAACCGGAACCGGAACCGGAACCGGAACCGGAACCGGAACCGGAACCGGAACCGGAACCGGAACCGGAACCGGAACCGGAACCGGAACCGGAACCGGAACCGGAACCGGAACCGGAACCGGAACCGGAACCGGAACCGGAACCGGGAGCCGGAACCGGAACCGAAACCCGAACCCGACCGGACGGGCGGGGGCGCGCGCGCGTGTGGTCTTTACTTGAACCGAAGCACATCTAGGTCCTCCCTCCTTTAAACACATGGGATACCCCTTGGGGTCCCAAACCCCAAACCAATTTCGAATCTTATATACACACCAATTCTTTCTTCCTCTACCGATGAGGGAGAATTACACACAATACCACACTTTCCATGCTTCAAACACCTTACTTCGTGAACCAATATCTCTTTCATTTCTCAATGAAATTTGACGATTCTTGGCCCTACGGTTATCTACGTACTTAGTAGATCATGCATGTGTGAAGAACCGGATTCTCCAACATACGTTACACTAGTGTTTAAGCCGTTAAAGTTGGTCGGTCGCAACTCCCGCCAAAGGCAAATTTCCAACAAAAGCTACATCATTTGGGCAGTAGGCTTTAAAAATGGTGGAATTATCAGGGACAAAGGGGCAGATATAAATTGAAAATTTTCGTCCCGTACCCGTTCGGGGACCAACTAATCCGGATTATCATGGGAAAGTTCCACTTTGGGAGTAAAGCTTTACCTACCAAAGGTGACTTGATACCCAAGTCCGAATCTGAGACCTCTGATTCGGGATGGAGGAACACTTACCACTCTACCACAATCTTTGGCGGTAGGTTATTAACTATAGTAATGCCAAGACGCATATCCCAGATCGTATTCAAGATTATAAAAGGAACCCAAAATTGGAAAAAACACAAAAAGATTGAAACTTTATAAAGTCAAATGAACAGACAGATCTAGACTGAGTGACCACAATGCACCGAACTATGAAAAAAGATTGGTGATAAACAAAGTACTTGATAAGATTATGAGTCGAAATTTACCAGGAGAAGCAGCAAATTGAGCTCTTAAAAGTGTTGTGAAAAATGGGTCACAAAGAAAGATTGACAAAACAAACCCCACAAGAACATAGGTTCGAGCCACTGGTATGAAGTCCTTTGTTAGGGAGATTTTACACTAATGTAAGACTTTTCAATACGAATTCAAATTTACTCGGGCTCCAATGATCATTGAGGGCACTCCAACAAGAAACTATGAAAAAGATAGGTGATTATAAGTTCTTAATAAGATAAAGATTCGAAATTTACCAGGAGAAGTAGCAAATGGAGCTTGGGTCACAAAGAAAAATTGTAAAACAAACCCAACAAGAACAGAGAATTGAATATGAAAGTAGAAAGATACAACACCGAGCATGACATCAGCAAATGTAAAGTATAATACTAATGTTAATAGATTCGCAGATGATATCAATTGTTCTGTTCTTAAACTCTGCTCATTTGGTACATTTTGCAATTTACTTAGAGTAGTGCTGAGAAACGGAATTATCTCCAAAAATAGTCTGGCGTAAGGTATAATACTAATTACTAAGTCTTCACGGGAGCTGAATTGACTGAAATTTTCAATTTTTGTGTCAGTTTCAAGGTATCTTGTGCTAGATGACGCATCAATCTCTATGTTCTAATGGGGCCTATGCACATTGCATTTTGGACAATATTTATAAATTGTCAACAAAAGAAGATTTCAGTGGAGGCATGTCACATCTGACAGGTTAACAGATTAAGCTACCCTTTGATCCTCTTTTTTTTTTTTTTTGCTTATTTTATTCATTTCCTAGTTCTTGTGATTTTTATTTTTTTTTATATCCAGTTTTCCGGCTTACGTCAGATTATTCCTGGAGATAGTAGTATCGGTCCCTCAGCATTACTATCAATAAATTGCGGGATGTGACTGAATGACCGGAATTTGAGAACATAGCAACTGATATAACCTACAAAATCATATCCCAGAAGATAGCAAATTGCTCCCACCAGGGTTCGAACACACGTTGCAGGCCTCCAATTTTTATTTTTATTTTGCATTTTTGAATTGACAATTTAAGGTATTCATAACTGGAAACATTTAATTGCACGATTTGACCTTCAAATGAGATGGTCTTTAATTCTTTTCCCTTCAAATTGACTGGTCTGTAATTTTTACCCTTCAAAATTAAACTTATATCTATAGGGGTATGATAGTTATGCATAATTTGTATGATATTATGATGCAGAAATATGATAGTTATGCCTTGCGGAGTCCTAAGGCAAAAAAGACCAGCACAAAATAGGAGCAAAAGTGCAAATGACCCAATTGGAAACTAAGTGATTTTGGCTTGAAAATATGATGGTCCTACTCCTTTGGAGTTTGGATCCAATCTTTTACCCATATATTTTTGGCAGAATATGCGATAGCATCTCATATTCATCAATAAATTTCATTTAAACACTCAAATTATGACATATTTTGATTAGGCATCTGAATACATGATAAAATTTTGTAGATATTTTTGGATTAATTTTGAAAAAAAAATCTACACGTATTCTTTAGGGTCAATTTTGTAGATAAATTATTGCATTGATCCTTTCGAGGTGAGGAGAAACGCTGGTAAACTAATGTCAAAGAGAAGTCACGAGCTTGGCTTCTACAATAGGTATTCGTTTTGACAAGATCCTTCATAGAAGGAAACTATATTTTTATTGAACTCAGACTTGAAGGTCTTAACTCTCAAGTTTCTAATGATTTTAATTTCAAATCTTTTTGCACGGTTTACCTTTCAAACGCACTGGTATTTAATTTTTATTCAAGTCATGGGTTCAAGCCGTGTAAACAGCCTCTGACAGAAATGCAAGGCAAGGCTGCGTACAACATACCCTTGTGGTCCGGCCCTTCTCCGGACCCCGCCCGCGCATAGCGGGAGCTTAGTGCACCGAACTGTCATTTTATATATGTGGTATTTAATTTTTACCTCTGCTGCTTATTTAATAAAAATATTCAGATATGTCTCGTTCGGCATTAATTCTATAACATTTTTTCGGAGGCTGAACTTTTGCGAGGCAAAATTCTTTAAATATTAAGTTATTCAACATAAGTTGTGTAGTATTTTTCATATTATGCTGAGTGTTGAAAGTTTTGCCTTTTCCGGCATAACTTGTGTTGATGTGATGATAAATATGCCAAAATTAAACGTTAACTATGTTGGCCAAAATTTGAAGTTATGCTTTTTTCGGATTATGTTGAATGTCGAAATTTTGCCTTTTCCGGCATAAACTTGTGTGGATGTGATGATAAATATGACGAAACTAAATACTAACTATGTCGGCCGAAATCTGAAGTTATGCCTTTTTCGAATTATGTTGAATGTTGAAAGTTTTGTCTTGTTTGGCATAACATGTGAGATGTTATGATACATATGCCGAAGTTAAACGCTAATAATGTCGGTCGAAATCTGAAATTATGCCGCACTAAAAGTGTTGAATAGCAAAAAAAACCACCCTAAAATAGGGACATTTGGGTGAAAACCCCATTTCAGATCCAGGTCTATGGAGTTGATTCCGAAGAGATTAATTTTTTAATATAAGATAGGCTATCATTTAAAGTAAAAAGTTGCAGATAAACCCCTCAACTTTACGATATAAAGCAGATATATCACTCATTAAAAAGTGGTGTAAATATACCTCTGATGTTACATAAATGGTGCAAATATATCCTTTTGTTGACGGAATATTTTTTAGAAATCATTTAGCTTATTTTTTCATTAAAATAATATCACGTGGCTTTAAAAAAAAGGTCTACCCAATTTTTTCGAGTAGACTTATTTTCTTAAAGCCACGTGGTAATTTTTATTTCTGGTGGATTGGGTCTGATTCGTTTAAGAAAATGGGTAGACTTATTTTTTTAGTGCCACGGAGATAATATTGTTAAACGAACCAGACCCGATCCATCAGAAAAAAATTATCATGTAGCTTTAAAAAAAATAAGCCTACTAAAAAAATTAGGTAGACTTATTTTTTCAAAGCCTCGGGGACATTTTTAAATTTAAAAATAAGCTAAATAATTTTTTTTTTAAATCTGTCAGCTAAAATGGTATTTTTTGCACCATTTGTGTAATGATGGTGGTATATTTGCACCATTTGTGTAACGACAGAGGTATACATTCACCATTATTTAAATGATGAGTGTATCTGCTCTATATCGCAAAGTTAAGTGGTATATTTGCACATTTATCCTTATTTAAATATTAGTCATAACTAGGGGCGGCAAAATTGGTAAAAAAATATGAATATCCGTCCGACCCAATCCATTTAAAATGTGTTGGATATATAATCCATTTAAAATAGGTTCAATATGGGTCAACCCATATTATTTACTTAAAATATGGGTAACTTAATGGATAAAACCCATAACTTTAGTAAAACAAGTTCCTTAAAAATAAGAAAAAATGACTTCCATACTAACATTAGAGAAACAAGTCCCACAAGTGGCTTTTCATCAATCACCCCACCACCACCAAACACACCCCCAACCACACTACCCCACACCTCCACCACCACCCAACTCCACCACCCCCAACTCACCACCACCCATCTCCTCCAAAAAAAGTTGTTTTTTAATTTGTTTTTATTTTCTACACCGCTCACCCCCACCCACACCCACACTCCACCACCCTCCAAAAAAATATTTTTACTTTAAAGTGGGTGGTGTGGGTGGTGGAGGGTGGGTGCAATGGGGTGGGGTGGGGCTTGTATGAGTATTTTTCGAGAAATGCTTTCTTGGAGGTTGTGTTATGAAAAACTTCGAAGTTCTATTCTTCCTGTAAATTTTGAGGTGCAACTATGTACTAGGGATTGGATTTGTGGACAAGAAGGTATAACTTTTTCTCCATATTAGCTACATGAAGCTAACATCTTTAAAGTAACTTCAGATAATATGGATAAATATGGATATTCATATTATCCGCCGGGTTAACCCATTTTTTTATCCGTGTTAAATATGGACGGATCGGATAATTGATCCATTTTTATTTAACCAATTTTGACCCGCTCATATCCTACCCGACCGGCCCATTTGCCATCCCTAGTCATAACAATGACTATTTATGCACTCCCGCCACAATAAATAGTTGCCTCAAAGGACTCAACTTTGGGCTTAGAGATGGGATGTGGCGTAGGTCGTTAATTAGCTCATAGACAACAATATTTAAACTTAAGAATTGGGTCATTTGCACTTCTGTCCCTATTTTTTGCTGGTCTTTAATTTTTGTCGCTTACGACAAATAACTTTTTTGCGGGCATAAATTTATCTTTTCGCATCATAATATTCACAAGTTATGCCCCTCATTCTTAAAAAACTTATGCTCTGCTAGGCATAAGTTGAATTTTAAAAGGGAAAAATTAAAGACCAGTTCATTGGAAGGAAAACCGCACAATTTCTTCCTTAAAATTTGATAGGCTCGTGCGAACGCAAATTCCACTATCACAGATTATGATGTAAGTTCTACTACTTAAGTTCTGTTGGAAATTTGTCTTTGGTGGGGAGATGCGTCCACCCATCTTTAATAAATACACACTAGTGTTCCGCATATTGGAGGCTTTGTCTCTTCACACATGCATAATCTACTAAGTGAGTAGATGACCGTAGGGCCAAGAATCGTCAAATTTCGTTGAGAAATGAAAGAGATATTGGTCCACGAAGTAAGGTGTTTGAGGCATGGAAATATGGTGTGGGACAAATCTACCACATCAGTGGGAAAAGGAAGAATTGTTCTCTTTATAAGTCTCTAAAGTGGTAAAGGGTTTGGGATCCCAAGGGGTATCCCATGTGTTTAAAGGATGGAGGACCTAGATGTGCTTGGATTCAAGGCTAAGCCCACACGCGCGCCGCCGCCGCCCGTCTGCCCGTCCCGTCCGGTCCAGGCTGTGGGTTGTGGGGACTTTATGATATTATCTTTTTGGACCCCAAATTGCTTAATATTTACAGTTTGGTCCCTAGAGTTTCTGGAAAGTTGAATTTGGAACGACGGAAGGCAGAAACTTTCTGCCTACCGTTGGAGTTGATTTTTGGGGCATTAATCAGCCATTACTTGGCTGATTAACTCCTCCATAATCAGTCCTCCTTCAATGGCCATGAACAACCTCACTAATGGCCTTAAACCTGCCACACTAATGGCCTTAAACCTGCCATTAACAACCCTCACTAATGGCTATTAACAGCCTTGTTTGTGGCAGTTGAGGAGTCCCTCCTCCATGCTATATATTGATGCCTTTTGGCTCAATTGTGTTGTACAGAAAGTGACGAAATACAGTGCACATACAGTGACGAAAAACAGTGAACAAAAACACACGAAAATACCCAAAAACAGTGACAAAATACAGTGTGATATACACGAGATATACACAACAGAGACACTATATACACAGAGACAAAACAAAAGAGAAAGTCAGTCCAAAAACGTTGGACAAAAACAGGAACTCTTCCTTCCTTTTCCATATCTTCAGCAAGTCGATTCATATTTGTTTTCTTCGTCATACTCAACCTATTTGCTTTGTAGTGTTGAGATTAAAGTGTTGTTTTATCTTGAGAGGCTATTGCCCATTAACGTAAAAGCATATATACAGGGCAATCTTGTCTTAAGGACAGAGTACAATCACTTAACTCAACACACAGTTGTAACCATCCAGATTTAGTGTTTCTTGATTTCAGGTTATCAAGATTCAAGACTCAACAACTTTGCGGCAGTTCTGAAGATTGGCTATTTGTTTATCCTTTCGAACATTTATAATATTTATTTACTTTCCGTACTGCTTTACAATAGTACCCAAACAAGTTCTACTACTTAGTCTGATCTTAGCGGGCGCCTAGTCTAAGTGTTGTGGAGGTTATCTACCTAATCAATGAATCTTTTGGATCGCTCATAGACCTCGTCTAGGTAAGTATCCTTAACTTCCCAGCCCATTTTTCATAGGAAAAAGGTTCCAAATTGTCACAATCATTTTCCATTTGTCTCAGTATACTCTTAATTAACCCATAAGATGCACCAACAAACTCGGCGTGATCCCATAAGTGGGGTCTAGGAGGTTAGGATGTATGCAGACCTTACCTCTATCTTTGTGTAAAGAGGTTGTTTTCGGTAGACCCTCGGCTCAGAGGATGACCTATGAGATGCCCTCACCATTAAGCAAAATGATTCATTTATGTTTTTACTATATTCAGACCTCTCTATAACGGTAGGAAATGATTCCTTGAGTATTTCATTTCATCAATAGAATATATATACAATCATGGTATGTAGTAATAATATAGGTTACCTAAAATATAAGATGCTAATTACTAACTAATTGATCACAATATTACTAATTGATTATAATTACATGATTTATGGTGAGAGATGATAATATGGGATTTCTCCCATAATTATCGTGTGCTAACAGTCCCCAAAAGTCTTAGCGGAAGGTTCACGGATGCTGAGATTGTCCCTGAAATCATCAAAAAGTACGAGCGGAAGCCCTTTGGTGAAAATATCAGCAATCTGATAGTGGGACGGGACATGGAGAACTCGGACTTGTCCACATGCAATTTTTTCGCGGACAAATAAGATATCTATTTCAATGTGTTTTGTGCGTTGATGCTGAACAAGATTGTCGGATAAGTATATCGCACTCACATTATCACAATAAACCATTGTTGCCTTGTCAATCGGACAATGTAGCTCCAATAGTAGATTACGGAGCCAACATGATTCAGCAACCACATTGGCTACACCTCTGTATTTTGCCTTAGCACTAGACCGAGACAGTGTGGATTGTCCTTTGGATGACCATGAAACAAGATTGTCCCCCAAGAACACACAATAACCGGAAGTGGAACATTGTGTATCCGGGCAGCCACCCCAATCTGCATCTGTGTAGGCTGAAAGATGTTTGATGGAGGACTTATACAGATGGAGGCCGAAATGGAGAGTACCCATCACATACCACATAATCCTTTTTATAGCCCCTATATGCTCATCCTTCGGATCATGCATGTGTAAACAAACTTGTTGAACCGCATAGAAAATATCGGGTCTCGTAAAAGTCAGATACTGCAAGGCTCCTGCAAGGCTTCAGTAAAGTGTCTGATCACTATATGGAGTACCGGCTGTGTTACTTAATTTCACATTTGTGTCAACTGGAGTATGTGATGGTTTGTATGAAGACATCCTTGCTTTTTCAATTATTTCTTCGGCATATTTCTTTTGACTCAGAAAAGACCACCTGCATATTGGATGATTGCAATGCCAAGAAAATAATTCAACGTACCTAAGTCCTTCATTGCAAATTCTGTTGTAAGAAGAGACACGATAGACTGGCGAAGTGAAGTGGATAAGAGAAGTGGGTTGTATTTTTTATGATAGTGGATGGAAGAACCTTAATTTTTAATTAGGGTTTTTAGATAGGGAAGTAAGTGGTTTAGCCGAGAGGGGGGGGGGGGGGTGAAGGGGTTTAGGTGTTGGCTATATTAGTTTAGTAGTAGGTTTTAGGAATTTGGTTTAGGCGTAGGTATTAGGGACTTAACCTAAAGTTGGCCGAAAACAAAATTGAGTAGAAAAGGAAGAGAGGAAGTCGTGTAAGGGAGGAAAAGAAAAGGGGTTAGGGCAAAGGATAGGAAATGATTCCTTGAGTATTTCATTTCATCCATAGAATATACATACAATCATGGTATGTAGTAATAATCTAGGTTACCTAAAATATAAGATGCTAATTACTAACTAATTAATTATAATATTCCTAAATGATTATAATTACATGATTTATGATGGAGGATGATAATATAGGATTTCTCTCATAATTATCGTGTGCTAACAATAACAACTCTTCCCTTTAACAACATTTCACTATAACAAGTTAATAACCATATTTTTCGTGGAACCATCTTTTATGTTATGTTATGTTATGTTATGTTATGTTATGTTATGTTATGTTATGTTATGTTATGTTATGTTATGTTATGTTATGTTATATTATATGTTCTCTATAATAACGTTTCGCTATAATATGAAAAATTTATCGGAACAAACGATGCTATTATCGAGAGATTTGAGGATCAATTAACTAACACTTGTGTGACTAAGAAAAAAGTTTTTGCACAGATTTCCTTCAAATGCAATGATCTTTAATTTTATCCTCATATATGCGGTTTTTAATTTCTGCCCCTGCTGCTCGTTTAATGAAAATATCCAGTCCTGCTTCGCTTGACATAAGTTCTGTAACATTTATATTTTCGAAAATTAAACCTTTGCATCGCTCGGCACAAGTTATGTAGGAATTAAGTTATGCGGCATATGTTATGTAGTATATTTCAGATTATATCGAGTGTTGAAAGTTTTATCTTTTTCAGCTTAACTTGTGTGGGTGTTATGATACATATTCCGAGCGGAATATAAACTATGCCGAGCGAAATCTAAACTTATGTCATTTTTCAGATTATGTTCAGTGTAAGTTTTGTCTTGTTCGGCATAACTTGTGAGATATTATGATACATATGCCCGAGCTAAATGCAAACCTTGCCGAGCAAAATCTAAACTATGCCGCGAGAAAAGTGCTGAAGTGCAAAAATTAAAAATCACAAAATTAAAAACCACCCCAAAATATGGACGTTTGTGAGAATGACCCACAAAGAAACATTGTTTACCTTGGTAATAATTGAACCAAATTATAAACTATGGAGTAAAAGAGTTTGTAGTGAAATGAGCCCCAAAAAATTTGGCTCCGCAGCCCCACCGTTCAGTGTTCATTCATAGCAGATCTCCTTTTCCTTTCAAAATTTTCTTGTTGCTTCCTTTTGGAGTAACCCAACTTTCTGCCTTCACTTTCATTCGCACAATTTCAAAAATCTTCACTTCACTTCTCATTTTCTTCTTCCACTATGCTTCAGTGACCTCCAAAATCAACCCACATTGTATAAAAATCCATAATGTTCTTCAAATTTTTGCAAGATTCACAATAAAATGGCTTCTCAAATACCCAAATCTTCAAAACCCACAAACCAATCATCATCACCAGCCCCTTCAATTTCATTATTGTCATCTTCATCTTCATCAGTTTAAAAAAACATTGTTTTCAAATGACATAAATGGTTCCTTATATTTGAAAGTATGTTTAAAATAGTCTCCTAAGTATGCACTTAATCGTTTTGTTCATTTAAATTTGTTAAAAGTTACACTTTCAGTCTCTGTAAAATCTTTAACGAACTATGTTTGTTAGATTTGATGGACGCAATATAATTTTTTTAACTATAAACATCATGAAAGTGTCATCAAATCCTAAAATATGCAAAATAAAAAATATACTAGACACTAAAAAGATATGTAAAAAATAGCAAAAACTACACCTCAAAAAGCTTCATCAGATACAACAATAACAACATATCCAGTGTAATCCCTCAAAGTGAGGTATGAAAGGATATAATATACGCAGATCTTACATCTACCTTTGTGGGGCAGAGAGGTTGTCGCCGATATACATTCGGCTCAAAACACTTGGTCAATGCAAGATTGCAAAAGAATAAGACAACAGAAAATATGTGATATAGAACAAATGAAGTAATAACCACATATGAATAATGATCTACGCGATACCTAAATACTACTATAAGAAAAGGAGAAGAGGAGATGGAAAGGCTAGCCCCCACCTCCCTTACACACATCACGATAAAACTCAACTACCCACTAACCTTCTATCATAATCCTCGACCTCCATATCTTCCTATCTACAATCATGTACTCAGTCAGCTGGAGTTGTGACATATCCTGTCTAATCACCTCCCCCAATTCTTCTTCGACCTACCTCTAGAAATAAATTAAAAGTAACAGAAATGATAAATATATCGTGTGTCCGTGATATACAAATCTGGTCTGTGATATACATGGAAAGTATATCACGGTTTGGAGACTATATTGTACCATATTCTTTGTAATTAATTAGCACTGTATTCTTACCATAATTGTAGAAATCTTGTACAAATAGAATAGGATTTTGAGAGTAGAATATGAATAAATTATGGAAATTATAAATTGTATATATACTCATTCATTAATGAAAATAATGAAGGGATTATTTCTTTCATGATATCAGAAGACTAGGTTTTTCATACCTCTCCTAATTTCTTCCGCAACCTCCTCGGTTTCCGAGCTTCTTCTCGATTTTCCGTAACCCTCTTCTCTTTCTAAATTATCCCAAATCCCTACTCCACCTCTTGTTCTTTCGTTATGTCTAAGAACGTGTTTCATCCTACCGTTACCGTTTCCAACATCAAGAACCACATCCCTATTGTTCTTGAGATGGAAAACGTCAAGTATGCGATGTGGGCAGAGTTGTTCAAAATTTACGCTAGCTCCCATCAAGTCCTCCATCACATAATTCCTCCTGCTACCCCTATTCCCGCGGAGGACCCTCGGTTATGGATTACTCTTGATGCTACCGTCCTTCAGTGGATTTATTCCACTATTTCTACCGACCTTTTACAGACGATCATTGAGCCGGACACTACGTCTATGACTACATGGAATAGATTGCGTGATATATTCCAAGATAACCAACATTCCCGAGTCATCTCCCTTAAGCAAGAATTCTCTCAAGTCCGCATGAAAGATTTTCTGAACGTTTATGCGTATTATAAACGGCTCAAGGAGTTGCCGGACCAACTCCGTAACGTTGGAGCGCCTAGCCTATGACCAATAATCGTTTTGTTCTACAAATGGTTGCCGGTCTTTCTGAGGCCTATAATGGCGTTGGGACTCTACTTCGTCAAAGCAATATGTTTCCTCCCTTTTATCAAGCCCGCTTGATATTATTCATAGCGATTTATGGACATCTCCCGTTTTAAGTTATGTGGGTCATCGGTATTATGTTGTATTTTTGGATGATTATTCTAATTTTCTATGGACCTTTCCGTTAGCGAAAAAATCACAAGTTTTTCCACATTCTTAAAATTTAGAGCATTCATCCACACCCACTTCGAATGGAAAATCAAAAATATTCAATGTGATAATGACAAATAATATGATAATGGGTTGTTTCGGGAATTTTGTGATACTAATGACATAGTTTTTCATTTCTCTTGTCCTCATACTTCCTCACAAAATGGGAAAGCCGAGCGAAAAATTCGTACCATTAATAATATTATCCGAACTTTATTGGTCCATGCTTTCGTACCCCCTTCCTTTTGGCATCATGCTCTACAAATGGTTACTTATCTTCTTAACATTCTTCCTACCAAAGGGTTGGCGTATGCGTCTCCTCTTAAAGTCCTCTTTAATAAAGATCATTCGTATTCACATCTTAGGGTCTTTAGATGTTTATGCTATCCATTTTTCCCGTCAACTACAATTAACAAACTTCAAGTCCGGTCTACCGCTTGTGTGTTTTTGGGTTATCCATCTAATCATCGTGCTTACAAATGTTTTGATTTATCCTCTAATAAAATCATCATTAGTTGCCATGTTATTTTTATGAAACTCAATTTCCGTTTTCTAAAGTAAGTAATCTTATGCCTAGTTCGTATAATTTTTTAGATGATGAGGTCTCCCCGTATCTTATCAATCATTTATCGGACTTGTCCCGCACCCAAACTCTGCCAGCGGGCCCGCTGGACCTACTATTCCGCTACATCCCACTATTTCTAGTATTGTTTTTGCCTCAGTTTCGGCTATTGTGCCAGTTGCCCAGCCTAATACCGACAATGTTCCAGCTTCGGTTCCTGCTTCTGCCTCGGCTACTGTTTCCCGTATTGGGTTAGTAGGCCCACTATCTGCTGGCCAACTCGTCTCCCATCCGAGTTCCTCCTAAAATCCACCCAATTCTCCACCAAGTCATAGACCGATCATTCGTAGTCAACGGAATATTTTTAAACCAAAAAGACATTTTAATCTAAATTCTAATGTACTTAAATCCCCCTACCCCGTAACCCAGTGTCCGCATTGGAAATTGGCTATGCACGACGAATATGATGCTCTTATTGAAAATAAGACGTGGGAGTTGGTACCCCGTCCTTATGGTGTTAATATTATTCGGTCTATGTGTATTTTTACTCATAAGGATAATTCTGATGGTTCTTTTGCGAGGCATAAGGCTCGTCTTGTAGGTGATGGTAAGACTCAGCAGGTTGGCGTGGATTGTGGTGAGACGTTTAGTCCGGTGGTCAAGCCGGCTACCATTCGCATTGTTCTCAGTCTGGCTCTTTCGAAAGCTTGGCTCATTCATCAGTTAGATGTGAAAAATACTTTCTTACATGGTAATCTTAAAGAGACTGTTTACATGCATCAGCCCTTGGATTTTTGAGACCCCAAGTATCCTCATCATGTCTGTTTATTGAAGAAGTCCTTGTATGGGCTTAAGTAGGTCCCACGGGCTTGGTATAAGAGATTTGCAGACTATATTTCATCTATTGGGTTTTCACACAGTAGGTCTGATAATTCATTGTTCATATATCGTCGTGGTATTTCCATGACATATACTATTATATGTGGATGATATTATCTTGACTGCCTCTTCTGATGCTTTGCGCAAGTCTATCATGACAATGCTCAGTTTTGAATTTGCTATGAAAGACTTGGGGCCATTGAGTTACTTTTTGGGGATTACTGTCACTCGTCATGCAGGTGGGTTATTCCTATCACAACGGAAGTATGCAACTGAGATCATTGAGCTAGTTGGTATGTCCTCGTGCAAGTCTACTTCCACTCCCGTTGATACTAAACCCAAGCTGGGTGCTACGACTGGCTCACCTTACGAGGATCCGACCTACCATCGCAGTCTTGCAGGAGTTCTTCAGTATCTTACTTTCACGAGATCAAATATTATGTATGTCGTACATCAGATGTGTTTGTTTATGCATGATCCCAGGGTTGAGCACATGAATGCGCTCAAACGCATTATTCGATACATCCAGGAGACACTTGACTATGGCTTACATTTATATCATTCATCAGCGTCTACACTTGTCTCGTATACAAATGTTGATTAGGGTGGCTGTCCAGATACCAGACGATCCACGTTTGGCTATTGTATGTTACTTGGTAATAACTTGGTCTCATGGTCTGCGAAGCGTTGATCTACATTATCACGCTCTAGTACAGAGGCCGTGTATCTAGGGGTAGCCAATGTGGTCTCTGAATCATGTTGGTTACGTAATCTTCTCTTAGAACTTCATTCTCCCATTCAGAAACTACCTTGGTTTATTGTGATAATATTAGTGCTGTATATCTTTCTGGCAATTCGGTTCAACATCAGCGCACTAAACACATCGAGATGTATATCCACTTTGTTCGCGAAAAGGTAGCTCATGGACAAGTACACGTCTGCCATGTCCCTTCCAGGTATCAAATTGCAGACATCTTTACAAAGGGTCTTCTCTCGGTTCTGTTTGAAGATTTTAGGGACAGTGTCAGTGTACGAAAAGCGCCCGCTATGACTGCGGGGGTGTGATAAATATACCGTGTGTCCGTGATATACAAATCTGGTTCGTGATATACATGGAAAGTATATCACGGTTTGAAGACTATATTGTACCATATTCTTTGTAATTAATTAGCATTGTATTCTTACCATAATTGTAGAAGTCTTGTACAAATCGAATAGGATTTTGGGAGTAAAATAGGAATAGAATTTTCAATATTATGAAAATTGTAAATTGTATATATACTCATTCATTAATGAAAATAATGAAGGAATTATTTCTTTCAAGAAACTACAAAATTGTACCTATAAATATGAGTTTTCGCTTATTTTTTCCTTTATTTCTGTTAAATATAAGAGACAAAGTTCGCTAAATATTTGACGGAGACTAAGGAATCGTTTGGTATGAGGGATATGATGTGATTGGATTATTAGTCTCATAGGATTGGAATTAATCCATATTTGATTGGTAGGATAACTCCTTTGGTATCCTACCCAATTCCATCTATATTTAATAAAAAGTAAGATAAGTTATTCCACATAAAGGATGGAATTATCCCATCCTATCTCACTCAATCCCATATGCATGTGATAACTTATCCCTCTCCTCCCAAACTACTCCTAAAAGTGTTATCTTTTGACTAAAACTGTTAAGAACACAATTAAGAGACTATTTGAACTTACTCTTAAACATAAAGGACCATTTTTGTCATTTTCTCTTAATAATTGAGCCAAACTAAGGAAATAAAAGAGTTGTACTGAAATGAGCCCAAAAAAATTGGCTCCACACCACCGTTCAGTGTTCACTCAAGAACAGATTTCCTTTTTGTAATGACTTTTTTTTTTGGTTTATTTGATAACTTAAATAAAAGAAGGAATCTTTTAAAAAATAAGAATAAAGAGAATATAATTGGGCCAAGCCCAAAAGGGGGAAACAAAAGAAAGGTAAAATCTGATGGCTTTGAAAAGTCAGCAAGAAAAGAAATAGAACGCAGAAACAGAGAAAAGAAAAATGCAGTGCAAGAAAATAGAAGAAAGGGAGAAAAAGAGAGGGGGAAATAGGGATTTTCATCCCAAATCATCAAGTAATGATTCTAGTTTTTTATTTAAGTTCATTACATGATTATGGATAAATTTTTATAGTAAAAACATAGAGAAATTATCAGGAATTGAGAGAATTTAACCCTAAAATTCTTCAACATAAATTATTGATTTGAAAGTACAAACGATGTCATATTTTAATTGTTGGAAATTTGCCTTTGGCGGGAGTTGCGACCGACCAACTTTAACGGCTTAAACACTAGTGTAACGTATGGTGAAGAACCGGATTCTCCAACATACGTTACACTAGTGTTTAAGCCAGAAGTTTAATCTTATCTTCTTTCCCGTTTAAAGATTGGATTGTAAATGACTTAAAAAGATCCGTTCTTTTAAGTGTAATTGTTAAAGTGTGTAAAGTATGTTCGCACATACGATGGAGAAAGATCCACTAACTGTGCGAAAACTGTTACCACTCTTAAGTAAGCGCCAAGAAATTATCTGGGCACCAATCATAACGGAAGAAGTCTAAAAGTTAATGACGTTGAGCCTGTCATATTATTTGGCGAAGATCCTTCATAGGATGATATTGGACACTCGGTCATACAAAGCTCTCGGCGACCGGAGTGGGCCAAAATTCCTTTGATAGGATGATATTGGACACTCAGTCATACAAAGCCTCCGGGCGACTGGAGTGGGCCAAAATTCCTTTGATATGATTATATTGGACACTCAGTCATACAAAGCCTCCGGGCGACTGGAGTAGGGCCAAAATTCATTTCATAGGAAAAATAATGGACACCTAGTAAGGTGGGCCACAGTTTCAGTGTCTTAAATGATCCGAAGGCCTAAAGAAAAGAAAAGAAATTGGACACTCGGTCCGCCAAAGCAACAAGCGGAGTGGGCAGAATATCCGGATCACATATGATCCGGTTACGCCCTAACCACGGGTAAGAGGTTGTTCATGTGAAGCAACACCACCTCTAAAGTAGAAGGGGTTGGAGAGGTTGTCCTCAATAGGACTTCATGGATTGGGATCACTCAAAGATGAGGTGATACATATTCCTAACTTGGTTTAAGGGACGCTGTTGGTCAAATTTGGTTTGAGATTAGTCCAACAGTCCGTGATAACTAAGAATGGTACAAAGTATGTCTGTAGCCAAATGATTGATATATTTGTAATCCGTGCGTCTATGCCATCATAGATTAAGACACGTTAAATAGCAAGTCATTCAAAAGCTAACGATGTTGAGATTGTTGCCTTCTTCGACATAAACCCTCAAAATAAATGTGAGGTAGATGAAGAGGCAAAATCACCTTTCCAAATTCCGTCAAGGGAATAGCGAAAAAGAAGCATCGCTCCTCTAGAACTTAGTCACACCTACTTGGGTGATTTGAAGTTTATACAAAATAGAGGGGGGAGACAAGTACGTTATGATCTTCATTGATGATGGTACAACGTATGGAATCCTTTGTTTGTTAAAAAGCAAAGATGAAGTTGTGAAGCGGATAAGCGCTACAAAGCAGAAGTTGAATATCAACTAAGCCTACGGATTGAGAAATTCGTAGTGATAGAGGGGGAGAATGTGAAGCATCGTTCATTAAACGACTGCTCATTACTCACCTCGCCCTAACGGTGTTAGCCAAGCGCAAACCCGTACGCCTAAATTATGTAGGGCAAGGCGATCCTTACCGCTAATGCGATTCTCAACAGAACTCCGCATAAGGATAAGGATAACTCTCCGTGTGAGACATGGAAATGATCTCACATACAAAAGTTGTGATGTGGGATGGCTTGGTAGAAGTTGGACTACCGAGACAGTCAAGTTCGACCTAAGACTCGTAGATTGCATATCCACCGGATCCGTAAATAACGATAGTGCTTGATCGCCTCTTGGCATCAAAGAATGCTGAATTCTTTTAAGATAGCTTTCCTTGAAAAAAGGAAAAAGGAGTAATTGCTCAAGGTTAACAAGAACCCGCGAGGGCCTGACTGTCCGGAACTAGACGTTCCGTATCTTCATGACTCAAAAGTTCTTTGTCTATCCGGAACTTAATATTCAGATCTGAGAACTCGGGGATTCTAGATGTTGAACCAAGACGGAGCAAAGAGGGGACAAAGACTTGTTCCAGTCCTTCTAGCTTGTATGGTTGAGAACGAACCATGGACAATTAACAAATAATTGTTATCTCCAAAAGCGCTGCTTTGGAAAGAAGCTAAAGGGAGAAATAGAACCATACGTGTGTAATAGTTAATCTTCCTCAGGAAAAGAACCTTTGGGTTGTAAAAAGTGCTCCCCCTGTGAGTAGCTTCACATCCAGGGCCATTGTAATCTTACATGGCATGGGTGTTGAAACGACCTTCCAAACCGGAGAGTTGGAAGAAGAGGATCGAATTGGTTTCCGAGTGTTGGGCTTCTTCCCGAACTTTCATTTTGGTCCCCGAAATGTTTACATTTTAGTCCCGAAAGTCTCGATAAAACAGAAACAATGAATCGACCACGAAACATTGGCTCGAAGTTAGAAAGCCAACAGTTGGAAAACCAACGGTCTTAGAGTGAAAATCATATTGAAACAAAGTCTCGATATGAAAGATATGAGTATCACAGATGACATCTTAGGAATTGGATTTCTAAGACATCTAACGGATCGGTCGATAGTTGACGATCTCGTTGAAGCCACCAATGGATATGAATCATAGAAGCGATTGGAATCATGGTGCACCCATAGACAAGGAGCGATATGCTCGGGTCACGTGTAGTTCAATGTATTGTACACACTACAACCGACACCGGTATCGTCCAACAAACAGATCGGTTGAACTAAGGTTCACCGATGATCTTAATACATGATCAATAGAAGGCGTTAAGTCGGATATGACGATATCCGAATTATTCGCTTATCTACGGATTATAGTATTACGGATGTCCAGCGGTTCCGAGAGAACACAAGTGATGCAAACCGGACATCGATATCGAAGAACACCAAAGTCACAAGTAAATGTGTATGGTGGGTGTTGGAAAATCCTCTAAGCAAACTTGCATCGACCGATTCATGATGGTATCGGAGTTTATCGCTTTATACAAAGCATGAAAGAAGTTGAGTAACTTCACGACTCATTAGAGGACGTCCCTTATTGGGAGAAACCCGTGCCTTCAGCAGTTCTACACGTGGCTAGCCGGTCGGCTTTAGGAAGGACACGGATGACGGCGTCGGACATATCCGTCGGGATCCGTCGGAGACATAAGACCGTATGGCGGTTGATCATCACGGTGTCACTTCCTTATTTACTAACTAAGGGACTACCGGAGATCAAGTGTTCGCGCCTGTCTAGGGGAATGGGCTTAAAACCCAAAATATACGAACCAATACGGTGGAAACCCAACCTTACGAACCGGAGATCCCGTAATTTGGTTCAATGGGAAAACTAAGTTGTAAAGGTTCGGTTGATCGCTTCGGTCGAAGCATGAGCACTTCGGATAGTGATTTCGAAAAGAAACACCAAATCCAAAGCCGTTCCCGCGATAGACGTTAAGTGCTATCTGCAGTATGGGTAAAGGTTAAGTTTTCAAAACTCGTAATGATCCTCAATAGTTGAGGTTAGGTCTTTGGGAAACTTTTAATGGTTCCTAACACTTGTGAAGTGGGGTATAGCAGATACCTTGTAGGAGACCACCTATTTAAGTGCGAGGACGGGCCGCCTCAAATTGAACGCACTTAAGAATCCAAGACGTTGTCCATGGCCAAAACGGACAAAACATTACGAAGAAGAGAGTAAGGAAATTTGTTGTGTTGGTACCGTTGTCTTGGCTTACACTAAACACCGACGGTTCAAGACATCACGTTCACCGCGCAAGTAAGTAAGTCCGATGGTATTCAACTATGGAAGGTTCAAAGCCGAGGCTACCTCTCCTTATGCAACATCGGTCTTCGAAATATTCTTTCGGAAATGAAAAGACACCATGTGAGTGCGCCAAAATCTCTTTCAAGAGGGGATTGTTGGAAATTTGCCTTTGGCGGGAGTTGCGACCGACCAACTTTAACGGCTTAAACACTAGTGTAACGTATGTTGGAGAATCCGGTTCTAAACACATGCATGATCTACTAAGTACGTAGATAACCGTAGGGCCAAGAATCGTCAAATTTCATTGAGAAATGAAAGAGATATTGGTTCACGAAGTAAGGTGTTTGAAGCATGGAAAGTGTGGTATTGTGTGTAATTCTCCCTCATCGGTAGAGGAAGAAAGACCTAGATGTACTTCGGTTCGAGGAAAGACCACACGCGCGCCGCCGCCGCCCGCCCGTCCCGTCCGGTCCGGTTCCGGGTTCCGGGTTCTCGGGTTCACGGGTTCACGGTCACGGGTCACGGTCACGGCCACGGCCACGGCCACGGCCACGGCCACGGCCACGGCCACGGCCACGGGCCACGGCCACGGCCACGGGCCACGGGCCACGGGGCCGTGAGCCGCGTGGGTCTTCCGATATTATCTTTTTGGGCCGAAAACTTTGCCGAAGTACAGTTTGATCCCGAAGTTTCGGATGTACAGTTTGAACGAGAATTCTTTCGGATGTACTTGTTTGGTCCCGAAGTTTCAAGATGTACGAGTTTGGTCCCCGAAGTTTCAAGATGTACGAGTTTGGTCCCCGAAGTTCGAATTTTGATGGTCAAAACGAAACGTCAAGCACTCAATTCGGCCATTTATTTTGGTGAATTACTCCTCCTATAATGGCCAAATCCGTTGGTTCTTTCACCATTTATGTTGGTGACTTTACTACCTCCATAATGGCCATTATTTGGCTATTATGGAGGCGCTTTTCAGCCCCTCCCTCACCTATATAAACACACCCTTACACCATTGTTGAGCACCACAAAAGCGAGAAAAATAACGAGTTCATAAAGCTCACGAAAATACACAACCGAAATAGTTTTCTTCCTACAACTTCCAAGCATCATTTCGTTACTCAATATTCTTCACGGTAGCTCTTGAGTTTCCTTTGCTCAAGGGTTCCATTGCTGTTTTATCTTGGGAGACAAATTGTCCAGGGCGTATAAAGGATACATACGGGGCAATATTGTCTTAAGGACAGAGTGTCACACTCGACTCAGCATAAACCAGTTTCCATTTTTCAGTCTTCAACAAAATCGTAATTTCAGTTTTGTTGTTATATTGTAATTTTCAGATTTCTAGTCGAAAATATTGTATTCTTTGTTTATCCTTTCGAATACTTGTAATAGTTAAATACTTCCCGTACTGCTTTATAAAGTACCATAGAGCAAATCTCCCAACATTAATTGTTTGTGGAAGCTACCAAAAGAGTTTTAAATTTGACATGTATGCTACTAAAAGAGTCTTTATTAATTATTTGTTACTGTTTTTCCTTTCGAAATTTACACATTTAAATCTTTTGAAATTCTCTTAGATGTTTCATGGTTTAGTGTGAGATTTGGACAAGAGATGTATATAAATATTATAATATATCAATTATCAGGAATTAATTATTATATTATTTGAATTCTTATTTAATTTATTAAATGTTGCGAAGTAATGGTTAAGATATTGAAATTTGGTTTGCCTGGCCGGCCGGCGGTGATTGCTGGGTGCCTATCACGTCAAAGAATAATTTGGGACGTGACACTTTTCCTTTCAAATTTTCTTGCTTCCTTTTGGAGTAACCCAACTTTCTCTCGTCACTTTCACAATTCAAAATTCTTCAAAATCAACCAACATTGTAAAATAAATCCATAATCTTCCTCACAAAATTCACAAAAAAAAAAAAATGGTTTCTCAAAATACCCAAATCTTCAGAACCCACAAACCAATCATTTGAAAACAGGTTAAAAATAGTCCCTTAAGTATGAATTGAACAATTTTGATCTTTTAAATTTATCAAAAGTTAATACTTTTAACACAAAAAACTATATTTGACACTAAAATATATGTTACACTTTAAAATTCAACATCATCTAGAAATAAATAAAAAAATAGCATAAATTATAAAAATTATACCTTTCCCATCAAATCTGATAGAAAAAGTTTGATAAAAATATTAACTTTAATGGACCATTAGGATTAGATGGAGGAGGACTGCGAACGTTCGTCCCATGAAGCGCCAGGGAACCATGCATTCCTCTCGGGCTGGGCTTTCGCGTGTCCGGGACCCGATTAGATCTACCAGCGACCGGTTTACGGAACAAAGAGTTAAGCAAGGGCCATGAGATTGATAAAAGAATCTAACCGAAGTCAGTCTTGTGTTCAATTCCGCGATTAGAAGGATTTCTTTCGAAAACCCCAACGAGAAACCTTTCACCGCGCCACACGATTCTTTCGTGAAGCGCTCTTTCCACTCTGCCCCCTCAAGCAAAGAGGTTTCAAGATAGCAGGCGACCAAGTGAAAAAAAAAGCTCCGAGCAAATCTTCCCTAGAGCGTACCAAAATTACATAATGGACCATTATTGTCATTTTATCTTAATAATTGATCTTCCTTCACTTTCACAATTCAAAAATCTACATTTGTTCTTCTTCCGGTGACCTTACCTCCAAAAAAATCAACCCACAATGTAGCAAGATTTACAAAAAATGGCTTCTCAAATACCCAAATCATCAAAACACACAAATGAATCATCAGAAAAATTAGGCCCTTCAAGGTCATTATCGTCATCTTCCTCAATTTCGACTCATTTAGCAATGATTGAACTAAAACAAAGAATTCTCACATCTCTTTCTAAACTCTCCGATAGAGATACTCATCAGATCGCTGTTGAAGATCTCGAAAAAATAATCCAAATCCTATCAAACGACGGCGTTTCAATGCTCCTTAATTGTCTTTACGATGCCACTAACGACGTTAAACCCACGTTTAAAAAAGAAACCTTACGCCTTCTCCCTACCGTTTGCGCTTCACATATCGATTCTGCATCGACACATTTGACGAAAATCATCGCTAACATTGTTAAAAGGTTTTTATTTTTATTTTATTATTATTATTACTCCATTCGTTTCAATTTATGTGACATTTTTTGTTTTTCGAGTGTCAATTTGACTAAAGTTGAAACTGAATTGATTAGATTAACTTAATATTTTAAGATTAAAATTTATATATTTAAAAATTATATGAAAATTACTATAAGTTACAACCTCTCGTATCAATTTGGTGTAAAAATACATCTTAAAATATTAGTGTGAGTTCATACCGTTTGAATACATAAATTGGGATAGAGTGGAACATAGGGAGTATTTTTTTTTTTTTAAATTGAGCTCATAGAGGAATTCACTCATGGCACATCTGATTTGTTTTTCATTCTTGTTAAAAGGTTGAAAGATTCGGATTCGGGTGTTAGGGATGCCTGTCGCGATGCGATTGGCTCGTTGTCGGGGCTTTACTTGAAGGGAGAAGGTGAAAGTAGTGGAGGGGTTGCGTTATTTGTGAAGCCATTGTTCGAGGCAATGAATGAGAACAGTAAAACGGTTCAGAGTGGTGCGGCATTGTGTATGGCGAAAATGGTGGAGTGTGCTTCAGACCCGAAGCCGATATTGGCTTTTCAAAAGCTTTGTCCAAGGATCTGCAAGTACCTTAACAATCCAAATTTCATGGCAAAGGCTTCATTGTTACCTGTTGTTTCAAGCTTATCACAGGTTCTTCAATGCAGCTAATTTGTTTACCTTAACATTAGTGTACATGTTTATTTATTCTTGAAATGTAGTGCGTATACTCTTGATATTAAGTTGAAGCCAAATGAACTAATGTGCTGGTGTTGTAGGCCTAACATAGAGTAATAAATAAATAAAAGTGTCCCTTCTCTAATAGCTTAAAATTTATATGAGACAGCTCACACAGTTCAATATATTAAATCTCAATGCCTCTCTGCACCCAAGGGTGTGAAGTGGGTTGAGAACCATGAGGCCTCAGGTTCAATTCCCAATACTAGGTGATTTCTTTCCATCTGTCCAAGCCTTGGTGGATAGAGTTACACGGTACCTGTGCTGGTGGGAGGTAGCAGGTACCTCGTGGAATTAGTTGAGGTGCGTGCAAGCTGACCCGCATATTTGGTCCAAAAACATGAGTGGGCACGTGATGCCGTGTGTTGCAGACTTGAAACAAACAAATAATACTGTCATTTTCCCAACAATTTAACACAATTAGGCTAGGGGGTTCACAGAGTTCAAAACTCGCTTGCTTTAAGATTTATCTATGCTTTAATCTGTTCAGTTGGAGTAACTTGACTACTGTAAATAGCACTGATCAACTTTTTGATTTTTTTAGCTCCCTAATCTTAGAATAGTCTTTTGTCTGTATAGGAGCTAACTAACCTATTTTGTAATCTTTAGCATCTGCTTGATTGCTTTTTTTTTTTTAATGAAACTTTTGACTTCATCAACAGATGTATCTGTTTGTTGTATCTAATTTTTCTTAGTGATGTTTAGCCACAAAATGAGAAATCAAATACCATTACCTAATCCTTCCCTTCAGTACAATATTGAGAGATTGACTATAGGCTTTTTGGGAGGAAATAATGAAAGCCAAAATGCAGTCTTGTGAAGGGCTATATGACATTTCCAATGTACTATTCATGTAGTGCCCATGAGGAAATGATGATTGCAATCGCCAATGTGTCTGCTTGAATATTCTATGTTTCTGGAACCGTTTCCTGTCATTATCTTTTGATATCAAATGCCTCTGTTTTTGAGGGAGCAGGCACTAGGCAGTTACTCCCTCCATCTCAATTTACGTGATGGTAAGAAATGAAGGAAGACCTTTGGAACTTGTGGTCTAAAGTAAAGCATAGAGTTCCTAAAGTTCTCTACTTCGGAACTCTAGGCTATTCCTAAGCTCTTGACTCATGAGCTTTAGGGCCATTCTAGAATACTTGAGTCTCTGAAGTAAGAGAGATACTGTTTAGTTACCTTAGAAAGTGAAGAGAATGTTAAGGTGTCAACTCTCAAGATCCGTGAACAGCAAGGATTCGATGTTCTGTGTATTTAAAAGAAGTAGAGTAGCCCAGTCCTAATCTTGCAGAATAATAGCAGAAACTAAATCATCATTGTACATTATCCACATACGGTAAGTTCAAACAGCTTTTGAGGAATGAAGAATGCTATGTATTTGTAAACAAGCTATAAAATCAAAATCGAGTTGTAGTATTATACCACAGTTTGAGCATGTTTAAGAGGGCCATGAATTTTCCAAGTATACTGACTGGATAAAGAATAGGGACATGTTTGTTACTAGAGATATTTTGTTAAGCGTACTTATAAAAAATAGAAAAAACATATATTTCGTTAAGAGTCTGGCCTGGTTATACCTTTTCTTTACAGGAATGAGGTCTGGTTTTACCTGATATGTCTATACTTCTGTTAATTTTCATGCATGTTTGGCTGCTTGTAACTTATTCTTCGGTAATGATTTTTGCTTGCTTATGGTAGAAGAGGCCGATGACTAGATTTATTGTCCTCTGTGATGTTGGCAAAACCATATAAGTATATGAACTGCACTTTGAGATAATGCACAACTTTGAATTTTTCTTTCTTCTCGTGCATAGTATTTAGCATCACATATAATGTAAACTTATATGTCATCTTTAAATCAGTTGTGGCGATATTTAAAGCCTTCAGATAACATATTATTGCAGGTAGGGGCCATAGCACCGCAAAATTTGGAACCCTTATTGCAGAATATTCATGAATGCCTCGGCAATACAGATTGGGCAACTCGTAAGGCCGCAGCTGATGCATTAAGCGCCTTGGCGTTGAATTCAAGCAACTTGGTAGCAGGGGGAGCCACTTCCACTTTAACCGTGCTTGAAGCTTCTCGTTTTGACAAGGTACCTTCCTGTAGTAATTATGTAATGTAATGTTAGGGTAACTTCCTAGATTAGTTTGAGGGGTAACTATAATACTAGTTTGGTAAAAGCTTGGTCAACAATAACGAGATCATGTCTAGCCAATGTTGCCCTAGTTTGGTTAAGTTTGGTGCTGAAGGCCAAAGTAGAAGGTGCTAAAGTTGGTGGATGATTTATGTATGTCATGTAATGCAATAATAACACCTCTGTTGATACGAATATCATGGAGCATCTCCATATAAAATATAAGCTGAATTCCGACGAAAAATGAAAACTTGAACGAGATTAGATTTATCTATATTCTTGAACTTGAAGTTCGAAAACAGATGGCAACGATCTGCTAAATTTTAATTTTGTGGCTACATTCAACTCATCAAATAAGTATATGTTATTTGTTTGTCATTAGAGGTAATTTTGTTCTTGCAAATCTAAAAGGTATTTGGGTTTTCCAGATAAAACCTGTGAGAGATAGTATGTTGGAGGCTTTGCAGCACTGGAAGAAAATTGTAGGGAAAGAAGATGGAGCCACAGATGATCAGAAAGCTTCATGTCTTGGTAAGCAGGGAAGCATGAACTTTTATATGCTGCTATAAATCTAAAAAAATTGTTTCCTGCTTTAATGAGAGTATCCTTTCAGATGGTGAATCTTCTGAATCTGCCGGATCATCAGAAAAGAAGGACCTTCGATATGCCGGTGAGTGAAATAAGACTTTGGTATATGATTCATCTAAATCTTTCTCAAATGATTTTATTTCCAAAACTAAGGATAACAACTTTTCTGATATAACAGTGGGCATATTAAAGAAGAGAGCTCCGCCTTTGTCTGACAGAAAATTGAACCCAGAATTCTTTCAGAAACTTGAAGAACGGAAATCAAGCGATTTGCCTGTGGAAGTGATTGTCCCTCGTCAATGTCTTAATGCATCAAATGCAGCAACAGAAGTAGTGTCTGAGGCAGACAAAGCAGAAACAGGACAGAGAATAATGAGGAAAAGCCAGCTTGATGCTAGGTACAGTAACACGGAGAGTCAAACTTATGGGGTAAGTGGCAGAGAACATGATACTGTTGATGAGGGAAATTTGAATCAGAGGGAACAATCCAGTTACCGTGCTGGTTTTGCAAAAAATGCTGGTCCACCTGAGGGGTTTATGGCTAACAAAGGAAACTGGCTTGCTATTCAAAGACAGTTGTTACTTCTGGAGAGACAACAGGCTCATCTGACGAATATGTTGCAGGTTTGCCTAATTAGTTAGTTTTTTCAAAAAATGGTTTCAGTAGCCACTTGTTTTTTTTATCCTGAGCCGAGGGTCTATCGGAAACAGCCTCTCTACCTCCGAAGGTAGGTGTAAGGTCTGCGTACACTCTACCATCCCTAGACCCCACTTGTGGGATTACACTGGGTATGTTGTTGTTGTTGTTGGTTTCAATAGCCACCTTTTTACCAACAGTTCTTCCAAAATTGCAGGGTTTTATGGGTGGATCTCATGGTAGCATGCTAGCTCTTGAGAACAGAGTACGTGGCCTTGAAAGAGTCGTTGACGACATGGCACGTGATTTATCCCTTTCAGCAGGTCGAAGAGGTACTACTTTTATGGCGAGATTCGATGAATCTCTTAATAGGCCGCCTCTTGGGAAGTATAATGGCTTCCATGATTACTATAGTAGTTCCAAGCTAGGTAGAGGTAGTGAAGGGAGCATCCCATTTGGAGAGAGGTTTGTACCACCTGAAGGTAATTCATTGGGTATGAGGGGAAGGAGCCCGCCACGTAGATCTGATAATCCTGATGCTTGGGACTTTCATTCATATGGTAAGAATGGGCAATCAAGCTCTAGGAGAGGATGGGCCAAAGGAGCGGGACTCCTTAGGTTTGGTGAGGGACCTTCTGCAAGAAGTATCTGGCAAGCTTCAAAGGATGAAGCAACCTTGGAGGCAATTCGTGTGGCAGGTGACGACAATGGAACTTCTGCTCGAGGTTCTAGAGTAGCTATTCCAGAATTAGATTCTGAAGCACTAACAGATGACAATAATATGCAAGAGCGTGATCCGGTTTGGACTTCCTGGACCAATGCAATGGATGCGTTTTCTGTGGGTGATATGGATTCAGCTTTTTCTGAAGTTTTGTCGACTGGGGACGATTTCTTGCTTGTGAAGCTGATGGATAGATCAGGCCCAGTGATCGATCAACTGTCTAATGAGGTGGCAAGTGAGGCTTTGCATGCTGTTGCCCAGTTTCTTCTGGAGCCAAACTTGACAGACATCTGTTTATCTTGGGTCCAACAGGTACAAATTTCTCTAATGCCCTGGTAGCAGCTTTCTTGATTTTATGTTAATATATAGCTTGTTTGGCCAAGCTTCTTGGAGGGCAAGTGCTTTTTTTCTCCTTCAAAAAAAGTGCTTATTTTAAAATTGAGGTGTTTGACCAAGTTTTTAGAGAAAAAATTAAGTGCCTTTGAGTAGTAGCAGAAGGTGTTTTTCAGAAACTAAAATAAGTAGCTTTTCCCCGGAAACACTTTTTGAACATTGGCCAAACACAAAGTACTAATCTAATATTGACAAAAGTGCTTTTCAAATAGATCAACCAAACACAAACTGCTACTCTCGAAAAGCATTTCTAACAAAAGCACTTTTCAAAATAAGCAAATTTTAGAATGTCACTTGTTTAAAAAAAAAAGTAAATTTTAGAAGCTTGGCCAAACAGGCTAATAAGTTTCTTCTCCCAAAGTAGTGAAAGTAGAGAATCTGTGCAGATGATTGCTAAAAAAATTCGTGTAGTTTTAGTTCTTTTAGGTAGGAGAATAGATGTCATAGAGTTCTTCTGAGAAACACATAGTATGATTTAATGTGCCTAATAACCTATACTGATTGGTATCTTTTGTTGGTTTGAGGTAAAACATTTGTAGATGTATTGTTCAGCACTGCCTTTCTAATTCTTCTCAGAGACTATTAAGGTAAAAGTTCTACAGTGGTGGTTAGACCAACGTTGTTGTATGGCGCAGAATGTTGGCTAGTCAAGAACGTCCACGTTCAGAAGATGAAGGTAGCAGAGATGAGGATGCTCAGATGGATGTGTGGTCATACTAGAAGAGACATGATTGGAAATGAAGTTATACGGGACAAGGTCGGAGTGGCCTCCATGGCGGACAAGATGAGAGAAGCGAGACTGAGGTGGTTCGGGCATGTGAAGAGGTGTGAGGAGCGCCAGTTAGGAGGTGTGAGAGACTGGCAATAGCAGGAGTTAGGAGAGGTAGAGGTAGGCCGAAGAAGAACTGGGGAGAGGTGATTAGACAAGACATGACACAGCTCGAGCTGACTGAGGACATGACCCTAGATAGGAAGATTTGGAGGTCAAAAACTAGGATAGAAGGTTAGTAGGTAATTGTGTTTTGGCGCAATGTGTGAGAGGGATAGGGGGTTAGCCTCTCCTTCTCCTCTTCTCCCTTTTTTTGTAGTATTATTTAGGTTTCGCGTAGATCCTTACTCTTATGAGTATTCCTATGTGTTGCTTTATTTGTTTTTTTATTTTATCTTGCTATCTTATTTTCCTTGAATTTCTGCATTGCCTATGTTCTTTTGAGCCGAGGGTCTATCGGAAACAACCTCTCTACCCCACAAAGGTAGAGATAAGGTCTGCGTACATTTTACCCTCCCCAGACCCCATTGTGTGGGATTACACTGGGCATGTTGTTGTTGTTGTTGTAGACTATTAATGTCTTTTTGCTTTCTTGCTCTCATTGAGAAAATAATCATGCCATCAAGAGAACTTAATCTAACTTTTCATTCCCTTTTGGATATAAGCCCTCTATATTTACTAATTTAGCATTTCCTTCAGATTGAGCTCAAGTAAATCTTGACTTTTCTCTAACATGCTGATAAGTAGGATACAATCTGTCTGTTTCCTTTTAGTTTGCCGCTGGATTTTTTCTATTTTCGCTAGTGGAAAATTGTTCCTTGAACTGTTCATTTCTTTTCAATATTATGCAACCGGAAGATAACATGAACCACATCTTTACTGTAAACCAGAAATGATTTATATTTCACATTAGTATCTAGGAAGGGAGACTCAAATTACGTAATACTTCATGTATTACCATCCGGTGCTTAACCACTTAAATCTAAATCTAAACCTTCTATCATCCACTTTGGCTTTAAAATTCCGTTACTCTGGTGAATCATTCAATTAGGAAGGTCGCGTCTACACTGCCAAATCGTTCTGTTTTTTAGTTTGTTTTTGGTTTATTTTTTGGAAAAAATGTGTTTGGACAGGGTATGAAAGAATTTTTTTTTTGTGCTGGAAGAATTGTTCTTGGAAGAGCCTTTTGGTTGCATTTCATTTTCCGAAACATAATCGTCTGATTATATGTTTCTTCCAGAAAATTAGACTATTTTCCAGGAAACTACGGTCTGTTTTATAGCTCCGTTAAGTTTGATTATTTCCTACATTATTTCTTCTCTCTCACACACACACTCACGCACCTCATAATCTGTGCTGAAATCATCCTCTATTGCATCTATGAAGGCTTACCACTTAAGCTGAAGTTTGATATAATGGATTTAAGTTTTTTATACTGACATCATGTCATTTTTTCCCATTGTATTTTCAGTTGCTAGATATTGTCATTGAAGATGGACCTGAGGTAGTGGACCTTCCTATGGAAGTGAAGAAAGAGCTGCTGTTAAATTTGAACGAACTTTCATCATCAGTAGACATGCCCGAGGACTGGGAAGGTGCCACACCAGAGCAACTTTTGTTGCAGTTGGCATCTGCTTGGGATATCGATCTTCAAGAGCTGGAGAAGTAGCTGCCTGCTAGCTAATTCGCCCATTGCATGAAGTTATTGTCTCATGAATTTTCTCCCAATCTCTCCCGCATTTTTATTTGTACAAGTATTCACATTTATGATGAAATTTATGAAAATTGACCCCACTTCTTATTGTGGACAAAGTAATCCTAGGCAAGCTCAATTTACTTGGAAGCAACTCTTTTCCCAGTTATACGCCCGTTGCATGATTAGTATCTCGTGAATTTTCCTGGCGGCAAGCTCAATTTACTTGGAAGCACAACTCTTTTACCAGTTTAGTAGTTCAGTTTGGAAACATTTCTACATTGATTGATATTTCGAGATTTGATGTAAATTGCAATGCTTTGTTCTTCGATTCGTGTACTTGGGCGTTCTGTTTCGCTTGCAAATCACAATTTTGCTGTTATTGTACTCCTAATTACGAATTGTTCGCGCAGCTCAATAGTGAAGTGGTCCATGAGAGTTAAATAAGACTTATATTTTTCATATATAGATAAGTTGTCCATTTAACATTGATAGGTTGAACTTTGGTCATCTATATGCATTGTAGCCTTCTAAATTTTTTAACACAATGTTAGAAGGCTTAGAAGAAACTTCACAAGAAAAAGTGTTGATTTTGCTTCGAAGACTATAGTTTTTTTATGTATCAACATTAGCTTCATTAGTTTCAATGTTATCTGTATTAATTTTTTATGGGGTTTTGCAAGTGTCTTCTGCAGCTTCCTCCTCGTCCTCCTTTTTCTTGTTCCCCGATAGAAACGCCAAAGCAGTCACTACATCGCTGATCAATGGACGAACACTGGCTTCCTGTTGCAAGCACATTGCAGCAATTGCTAGTGCTTGATACAGTCCCTTCCTTGGATAGTTCCCTTCCAGCAATGGATCCACCATTAAGTGAAACTTTTTCTTGTTTCTGAACAATGGTTGTGCCTGCCAAGCAATTTGTACCACAGTTTTACTTTCACACACTGTTATTAAAATTCGTTTTCACACTATCAAGTCACCTAAAAGATAAATACAGGTAAACTATCCACAAAAAGTCAGGGAAGTTGCCTACTACAATAGGTTAGCATGTATTGACAGTCAGTGTATATAAGTTTAGCGAGGTAAGCTAGGGTGGGCCTATGGTTCCAGCTGTAGGTTCGGCCGTACCTAGTACAAATTATTACTAATTTAAAACGCCATAAGTAACTCAAAAGGGCTAGATTCATAAACTTGTTAACTTTAAATCTAGGATGGTTGTAAGGTAAGATTGTAAGGTAAACTCAATGTGGTTCAGTCCTTTTCCGGACCCGCACACAGAACGGTTCTGTGAGCAGAGCTACTCTTTTTAGTGTATATAGGTTTGTCATGGTTCACAATTTTACAACAAAGTTTTTAAGTGGAAAAGAAGTGGAAAACCATTGCTTAGTAAGCATTTCTTAGTGACATTGAATTCTTGGAACTTACCCACAGAACAAGATTCTGTTCTTCACTTGGTTTTGAGGTGTCAATGACTCTTCTTCCTGTGATCATCTCCAAAAATACAACTCCAAAGCTATAAACGTCGGATTTCGCGGTCAATTGACCTGTTGAAGCATACTCAGGAGCACAATAACCATATGTTCCCATGACCCTGGTGGACACATGACTCATATCACCAGTTGGACCTAGCTTGGCAAGTCCAAAATCAGAGAGCTTTGGATTGAAATTCTCATCTAGAAGTATGTTAGATGCTTTAAAATCGCGGTAAATCACCGGAGGATTAGCTTTTTCATGCAAGTATTCAAGCCCTTTTGCTGCTCCTTCTGCAATTTTCATCCTTGTACCCCAACCAAGTGGTTTTTTACCCGGACCAAGTTCTGCCAAACAAGGTGGTTATAATTGGTCATTAATCAAAACGTCTAACTTCTATACGCTGACAGTGTAAAGTTCAAGCTCATATTAGTGGCATTGTTATTATCAATGCTCAAATATGTTCTTTGAGACAACGATTAACAATGTAAATCTTTGTTGCTTGGACTTCTCCAAAAATGACGCCACAACAGTGTCGAATCCTCCAAAAATAATGCACTACTTTTGGAGGATCCAACACGCATCGAGCAACATAGTTGTCAATTACTTGATGGACATGCATATTTTACGTTTTGAAAGGAAAGTAAGAAGTGGTATATCTATACATTACCAAGAAGGTGATCTTCAAGTGAACCATTTGCCATGTATTCATATACTAGTATTCTCTGGTCACCATCTGAACAATATCCAACCAAATTGACAAGGTTAGGATGATGAAGAAGACTCAATATCAGAACCTCCACAAGAAACTCTCTAGTTCCTTGGAAACCATTCCTATCAAGTTGCTTCACGGCTACATCCTAAAATAAAAACATAATTAATCAGAAAAATCATTTAGACTCTCTAAGAAATATCTTGTTTTTGTGGAGTTTGAAATAACAAAAACAACTACGCCTCAGTCCCAAACAAGTTGGTGTTTGAAACAAGTAGTACAAACAGACTTCTATATAACAACATTTCACTATAATGGTCAAATTTTCTTTTGGGACCGATTTTTCATATTATGTTATATTATATGTTCTTTATAACAACGTTTCATTATAGTATCCAAAAATATCCAAACAAACAATGCCGTTATGGAGAGGTTTGATTGTATATATAATATTGAAGAGAGGGAGAAAGAGAAAAGAGATGAGAGGGAAGTACTAGATTCTTGCTTCCAATGTGGCCCTTGTAGACTCTTCCAAAGCCACCTTCACCAAGCAAACGATCATTGTCGAAGTTTTGAGTGGCAAGCTTCAACTCTAGGTATGTGAAAATTTCAGCAGAAATGTTTCCTTTTCCAAGTTTTGCTATTTCTTCTGCTATGTATTTCCTTCTGCTGCTGTCTGCACCAGTTTTACAGTCTTGATTTGTAAAATGCAAAGTTCAAAAATGTTTATCTTGTGAAAGTTGGAGAACACTTAGTCCCTTGGGAAATTAAGTGGTTTTTAGTTATGAAGAAAAGTTATTCAATGAACTTCCTACAGAAGCATTTCATTATGGTAGTTCAACTATTTTTATGCTGGTTGCCAACCTATTGCAACCCTTTCCAATAAATTTCCAACACAAGCATTTGATACGGTGGTTCGACTATTTGTATACTAGCTGTCAACCTATCGCAACCCTTTTCAATGAACTTCCGACACAAGTTCGACTATTTCTGTGCTCGTTGTTAACCTATCGCAACCCTTTTCAATGAACTTCTGACACAAGTTCGACTATTTTTGTGCTGGTTGTTAACCTACCGGAACCTGTTTCAATGAACTTCAGCACAAGCATTTCATATGGTGGTTAGACTATTTTTATGCTGGCTGCTAATCTATCGCTATCCTTTTCAATGAACACCCAACACAAGCATGGTGGTTCGACTATTTTATGTTGGCTGCCAGCCCATCGCAACCCTTTTCAATGAACTTCCAACACAAGCATTTCATATGGTGGTTTGACTATCTTTTTGTTGGTTATCAAACCTATCACAAACCTTTACCATTATCTGGACTTGGCACCGGCTAAATAGAGAATCACACATAAGCCTAGTTTTTCAAACACATTCATTAATGTGAGTAATTTATGTTTAATGTCATTACTTTTTGCTGCACTTGAGCTGAGGGTCTTCCGGAAACAGCCTCTACCTCACGAGGTTTGCGTGCACTCTTTCCTCCCCTGAGCCCACTTTTGGGATTACACTAGGTATGTTGTTGTTGTCATCCAAATCAAAGGCATTTGATTCTTTTATAAGGTCTCAGACCTTTGAATTTTATTCAGCAACCAAGTTTATTAGGATGGTTATTCAAGTCTGTTTTCCTCTTAGCATCCAAATATATATAAAGGCAAAATCCTTTTCTTGATAAAATGAAAGCATGCAAAATTGTAAAAATTTCAAAAGACAATGCAAATGAAACAAAAAGAGCCGAGAAATTACCAGTTCTAAAAGAAAGATTGTCAAAGGAAGATTGAGATTTATTGTTTTTCTTTTCTTGATTGCTCTTTTTCAAAGTCTTTTTATGATGAACATTTTCCTCCTTTGAGACACAACATGTAAAATAATTCATCTTCATTTTCTTCTTCTTACCCAATGTCATACCTAATATTTACAACAAACATCAAGAATGAATCTCCCCTTTTTTTTTTTGGGTTAGCGGATTCCGCTCATCAAGTTCTTGTTTGATTGGCCGTTGTCAAAACACCACAATATTCGTCTTTCTGGGGTTAATGTTCTCCGGGATTGATCCAAATATGTTCTTATCGTTGCCGAATTTAATAATGAAAATTCCAAGACAGGAACACATTAACAAATTTGATAATCCACATGAAGATTTAAAATAAAAAATGAAACCCCTTTGGTCCCAGAAAGAACCAGTTTTCTTTCTGGCCTTCCAGGGAATCAATATTTTTTTTTTGTGTTTTTTTCTTTTTCTGTTGGCAAAAATGTTTGTTTTGTTTCCTTGCCCTTGAGACACAACAATTTGTTTGGTTTGAAAGGAATAGACTATATGCATTTCGTTCATTCATTGGAGATTATTACACTTGTCAGAGAAACATTTCTCTGAAAAACAGGTAAATACATTATTATTATTGTTATTTAGCCATTTCAAATCTTGGAAACAACCTCTTGCAAAAAAGTAGGGTAAGACTGCGTACAATAGACCCTTGTAGTCCAGCCCTTCCCCGGTTCCCACGCATAGTGAGAGCTTAGTGCATCGGGCTGCCTTTAGCCATCTGGTATTCGGCACCCACTAGCATGACTAATTTGGATTCGTGTCGTGCAGGAAGGAGGCAACTTTCCCTACTAAGAATTTTTTTATTTCCAAGATTCGAACCCGAAACTTTTCGGCTAAGCATGATCACTCCCTTTAAAATGGATTCCTTTGTCATTAGAGCATGTTGTGTAATTAGACATTTACATATGCATTTCACAAACAATTGATGCGCACTTCCTCAATTGATCAGTATTTGTTTCACTCAAAATATATTGCAACTATCAACTAATAATTTACACAAGAATCAAAAGATCATTTCTAAGGTAATCACATGTAATTTTTTTATGACAAATATTAGCTACTCCCTCTGTCATGTTTTATGTGCTCACTTTCCTTTTTAGTTTGTCCAAAAAGAATGACACATTTTAATATTGTTTGTAATTTAAATTCTGACCATACTGCTTTACCGATAACGATTAATAGAAAGAAGAGTTACGTTTAAGTTATCTACACTGTTAGTATAAGGACTTTTTTATGCTATCAGGTCACTCAAAGGATATTTTTGTTGTTTAAAGCACCGGATCCTGCTGTACTTTCTCCTTTCAAACATTTCTCTGTATTGATCGAGTTTTACTGTTTTTTATTTTTCGCCTTTCTATAAAGCTGGAGGTTCATTTGGAGCAGCCCATCAGGCGTTACTGGACTTGATAAGCACCAACCCGTTATCCTTCCATTGCATAGAGCAGGAACTATTGGTTGCTCCATGAAACCAGCCTCACACATTTTTACTGTGTATATTTAAGTTGTCGTCTATGAGCTCACCTTTTGTAGATGTGTATATTTATGTTGCCCTGTCAAAAGTAGTTGTTTGTCTTCCTTCCTATCACTGTTACTGTTATCCTTCATCACTAAATGACTATTCAAAGTACCAAAAAATCAACCACAAATGTCAAATTATAAATTGACATCGTCATTATCATTACTCGTAGAAAGACACAATTAATCTCATTTACAATAGTGAAAAAAATGCAAACAATGATGCCGTGCACACGCCCTTTGCATAGCACGGGCACTCTCCCGTCTAGTTACTAAAGAAAACCTGATACAACACTTCAATATTTTCCTACTAGAAATGAAATAGATCTACACACCATGAACAAATGCAAACATTATACAGTTTTCCTCTTTTTGTTGCTTATTTCTTTCGAATATGGAAAGAATGACGAGAAACGATATACATCCCTTGTTGTCGTCTACATGATGAACTTGATATCGGGATTTCTTATCGACTTGAGCCACATACCCGCCATTACACGCGACGATATGCTCCATAACAAATCTTGGCCTTTTAGTGGTGAACTTTTCTTTACTTTCTTTCCCATTTTACCAAGTCCATAAGCTACTAGCCATTGCATTGCTGTCAATTTCTGTTTTTCCGTATCCCACGCGTTCTTCCTCTCTCCGCTCTTAACTTTCAATCCGCCAATCGCCAAACACGCTATCTTAAACTTCTTTTCCTCCTCATCATCATCAAAGTCGTTCGTTTCCTCATCGATATGAACTGCTTGAACTAATGCTATCATAGGTCCTCCAACTGCCTCGAACTGCCTCAACGGGTCCCTCAATTGAACCACAACCGAGATCATTATACTATCGCTTTCTTTATCGTCTTTTGTCCAGTCTTCAAGTGGAACTGCAGAGTCAAGCGGGTGACCATCATCGTCTTTCTTAGGGGAAACGTCAAAAGGCGCCACTTCTTCTGGGATATCTGCCTGAATTTTCAGTGCTTCGACCGTCATTGCCTCCATTTTCTGCAGTGTGAATGCCAGAATCTCGTCCACTGTCAACGGTTTGTAACTGATGTTCCAAATCCCCGTAGATATCCTCTCGTTTCTTCTCATGTTCATCGCTGTTGCCATCGATTTCACAGCTGCAACTGTCTGAGCAGCACTCGAGCTGGCCCCGCCATCTTTGTTCCTCCCTTGAATAATCGCTGAACGAATCCCTTCAAAAGCTATCTGCTCCGCAGTTTTGCCTACGAGTTCTTCCATCGACATCATCGATAAGATCTTAGACGTAAATTCTTCCATCTCGACAGTTGCCATCTTTTGGAATAACTCGAATCCATTCACAGACGACGGAATTGATGGAAGAACAAATGGTTTTGACATCTGCATTGCAAGTTTTGGTGTGTCTTCTCTTAATACAACCGTATTAAGAGGATTCATAGCTGCTAGAAAACCTCCATTTCTTGTTTGAACAACACAACCTAACCCCTTTGCAAGGTCCGGTGTGAATATGCCCGATTCTCTCTTTTCATTGTCTTCATCTCCTCCTGTACAAAGTTATAGGAAATCAAATTGTAGTCAAAGTTATATAAGAATAGGTTTTTCAGCTTCTAGTCAAAGTAGGTTTCGTACTACTGTCGAGAGTCAGATTTCTTTATTTTGTTTGTGAATTCGCACATACAATCTTTATGTTTGACTATCGAAAAGTTATATAGGAATATATTTTCAGTTTCTAGTCAAAGTAGGTTACATACTATTATAAATATGGTGTTACTAGATATTTTCATGGAGCGGAGAAGGAGAGAAGAATTGTAGAGAGCATTAAAATATTTATGAGATTCTGAATAAGTTTTTTTTTTTTTACCTCCTCCTCCTTGCAGCTTTAACCCGGGGATTTCTTGATGATTATCCGTCTTGAACTGGTTAATGCCTGAATCTTCGAGCATTTGTAGGAATTTCTTTGTCACGGTTTCCTCATCCGCATCCAACCTTTGCGATTCTGAGTCATCCTCCTCCTCCTCCGTCTTGACTCTTTCGTCTTTAAACATTGATTCAAGTGCTTTGATTTGCTGTGCAATGGAATCAAGTGCTGATAATCTTGTCAAATGCATCTGATCGTGCATGACTTCCTTGACAACCTCGTGGCTTGATACCGATCTATAATCAGAATTTCCTTCTGATCGCTCTTCTTCTTCTCCTTCCTCTTCCTCTACTTCTTTTGTTACTTCATCTTTATCTTGAATTTCAACTCCTTTATCCACAACATCGAAGTCCGGGAGATCAAGATCCTCTGCTTTCGACTCTGGTTGTTCCTTTACTACAGGCTCGTCGTCTAGATTCAATTCATCAATCCCTTGAAGATTTGCTGGTGTTGTTCCTGTTTGTGAAGGAGTCCAATTAGATGAACTTAAACTAGACATTCTTGGACTCGGAACACTAAAAGACGACTTCGATTGCTTTCTAGCAAATGAAGACGAAGATGAAGACGAATAACTCTTCGCGTTTTTCTTTCCTCCCTCAGCTTGGCTGTAAATCCCAACCCCACCATCTTTCTCCATGATTTGAAATCCCAATTTGAGTACTAACTCTCCGCCTTTCGCCTTCCCTAAAAGAGTAAAACTCGTGTCCCATTGGCGAACACGGTTCCCTTCAAAGCTCTTTTCAATTGACTCCTCAATCATTTCACTTAAATCAACCATGTTTTTCCCGAAATCAAGTTCCTCAGCATCCACTGCAAAGACATATATCGAAAATGGACGGGGCTCGAATTTGAATCGGGCCCCACCACCAGTACTACCAGTAGTAGCAGGGGAATAATAAACATGACACCTTATAAAAAGTGTCTCTTCAAAATCTGCAGCTCCTTGTGAAACTCTAGATGGCATAGTTTGTACTGCTCCATCTTTAGTCTCTTTTTTTCTCACACAAACCGATAGTCGAAGACCGTTCATGGACGCGGGTAGTCCCTGAACGGTAACGACTTCAACGGAGAATAAACAGCTTAACTTTTGCTTACCAATGTGAGCCAAAACCCGAATTGGTTTCCAATTCCATAGGCCTTTTTTCTCTGCATCCTTGCTGTCCAATTTCCTATTTAATAATTTCGTGCTGCTGGTGCTTCCGCTGCTTTGTTGTTGTATATTGTCCTCGCTCTCGATGTCCAGTTTTGGGCGGGAACGCCAGGGCGACAACGACATGCGCCTGGACCTCGGCTTAGGATTGACGACGACAGGGTCAATGTCGTCGTCATTTTTAAGGGATTCGACCGGAGGGATGGAATTTCGGGGGAGGGCAAGGGAGGCGGTTCGACGAGTTGTTGTAGTGTGTGGTGGGGGTTGATAGAGTGTTTCGCTAAGTGCTTCGAGTTCTTGTAATAACTGTGTATTGGAATTCCGTCTACTAGTTGTGTAATCCGCCATTTAAAATGAAATAGAATGCAAGAAGTGTATGATACAACAGATAACGAAGAAAATAGTAATATTTTTTGTTCTTTTTTGCAAATAGTAAGATGATTGGTTGGTAATGGTGGATGAGATATGAGGGGAACGTAGGTGAGAAGATTGATGTGAGCATTTGAGGAGTGGAAAATTTGTGTAGGGTGGATTACTTGGTGCTTTTTGAACCAGGTATTTGCATGGGTTTTGTATGTGAAGGATAAGGCAAGAACGTTTGTCTTTTTGTCTACCCCCAACCCCCGCCACAAGCAAGGGTCAGCCTAATCACTAGTTATGAGTTTGGCAAAATTAAATAGCTTTGGCAATGTATATTTGTATTAAAAAATTCATCGGATCAGTTATTTAATAAGTTGTCTCTTATTATTTCTCTTGTAATTTATGGTTAGATCACCGTTTAAAGATCTCTTTTGATCAAACTGATAATCTTATAAGGAAACATTAGAGTATGTTCTAAAATTTTATATGTTAAGAATATAGTCTAATATTTTCTCAATTATTTGCCAAACTTTTAAAAGTAGAAACAAAATTCAAATGATGGCTTAAAATAAAGGACATTGCATAATCAATATATATATATATATATTCTATCCAGCACCCAGTAAAGTGACATGTCCTCCGGGGTGGAATTCATAATATAGTCTACAAGTTCGACACAACCTAGTATATATGACACACACCAATTATATATTTGTGTTAAAAATTCACTTATGCATAAATAATATATCATGAACATAGTAAATTGTCTTGTCCTAGAGTTTAGAATTCATTAGCTTAAAATTTTGAATCTGCCTATGTCTGTCCTAAGATCTAAAATTCATAAATTTAAAATTTCGAATTCGCCCCACAGTACAGGTTAGGCATCAATTTTATATGATTATTACTCTTTCCGAATCAATTTATGTGATACTATTTGATTAAGCATGAAATGTAGGGGAAAAGAAGACTTCATGAATATACGATTTAAAATAAAAGCCCGTTTGGATGGGTTTATTATGACTTTAATTTATATGTCAAAAACTATAAGTTAGAAATTCTAGTTGCTTATGATTGACTTAAAAATAAGTGCTTCAAACACTTATTTCATTTTATCCAAACACTACAAGTGCTTAAAAGTTATTTTGGTTTAAAAACATTTAAAATAAGCCACAGACCAAAACATGCTCTAAGCTATAAATATTCATGTGTTATATATAGAGTTGGCCAGTGGGCCGGGCTCGGGTCTAGCGGGCTGGGTTTGGCGGGGTCGGGTCGGGGCGGGATGGGTGAAGGGGCGGGATCGGGGCGGGCGGGGTCAGGCAGGATCGGGTTTGGCGGGATTTGTCGAAGTCCCGTCCCGATCCCGTCGGAATCGGGTCGGGGCGGGATCGGTTTAGGGTTCCGGCGGTTTTTCCTTTTTTTTTTTTAATAACATATGTATAAAAAAAAGTCAATAATTAAACAAGACGAGATAGTGTAATAAAAACATCCCAAGATTGTTTTTGTGCCTCTTATATTATTTAATAGACATAATTTTTTTGTAATACAAATACAATTGTCGAAATTGCAACTTTGTGGTGTTGTCCAAAAGTTGCAAATTACATAATAAAATTGCAATTTAAAAAATTACATTCTGAAAAAAACATGTTCTAATTTCTTGATAATTTCCTATGGTTCTTCGGTTGGAATTGGTATTTGTTGGTCAAATTGATCCACGTCGCTTCCACCACCTTTGGATAAGATTTCGTTGTAGTTTTCGTCTTCTTCTTCGTTGATCTCCGGTTGACCGCACCTTCTCCGCTCCGCTCGTATCCAATTTCTGAATAATACTGCAATTTTCAAGTTGTCTCCGGCTAATGAGTGTCTGTGGTCTCATATTTGATATCTGCCGACGTAAAAGCGCTTTCGACGACGCATTGATGACGCTTGAATGTTCAAAACATCTCGGCCATCATTGAAAGTGTCGGAAAGGTCTTCTCATTCCCCTCCAAAGTATTTCGAAAGCAAGTCTTCACGTCCTTCTTCATTGAGAACTTCTTGGTACAAAGACAGTAACCCCGCAAAACAAAAATATCAAACTCGCTAATTTGGTTAGTAGCGGTACGGCCGCACATTCTATTTCTGAGGCTTTCAATACTAGCCGCAGAAACAGCATGTCTTTTGTGAGGTTGTGTTGAAGATGAAGAAGATGGTATGGAAGCCGATAGGTTACTAGCACTTTCTTGTTGGTAAAACCTATATTTTTTTTTTTGCATTGGTGTTCTACGCTAGACAACACTTCTTCTTTAGTTTGTTCAATAGGTGGTGGTGATTTGGATTTTTTGGACTTGGAGGTGGTAGTACTTCTATACAATCGTAAATAGTTTCAATAAGTGATTTAGTACCGTCTATTTTAATAGTCGGATTTAATACAACACCAATAATATAAATAGTGGGAGTAGGAATAAAATATTTTTTTAATTTGATAAACATTTTTTTAATAGCTGCAATATAAGCTGGCTTTTTCATATATTCACTAAGTAATAAAAATATTAGAGTTATATAAAACAACATAGTTGAAATAGTAGGATAATATATACCGGAAAATTCTTTTGTTGCTTGAAAAAATTTCTCTAAAAATACAATAAGTTCGGAAATTTTTACCCAATCACTATCTACAACCATATCAGTTGGATTTTGATTATGAGAGTTAAAAAATAAAGTTATAGATTTTCTATAGTCATAAGCAACAAGTAGTTGCTCGTATAAAGAATTTCACCTAGTGGATACTTCTTCTGGAATTTTTCTATAAGGTAGTTGGCAATCGTGACAAGTTTTTTTATATTCTTTTTTTCGTTGTATTCTATTACTTTTAAAAATAAAGTTTATAGCAAATTGTATTTTACTAAGAATGTCTTCAAAAAGTGATAGACCATCCTTTACAATTAAGTTATATATATGGCACGCGTATTTTATATGAAAATGATCTGGAAAAGATGGAGTTAAACTATTTTTTAAAATTGTAATAGCGTAATTGTTAGAAGAAGCGTTATCTAATGTAATAGTCATAATTTTATCGGTTATTCCATAATAATGGCACACTTGATAAATATTTTCTGCAATAAAAGTACTAGTGTGCCTATCATCTATATATCTATACGCTAAGATACGTTTTTGCATAGACCATTTATAATCTATCCAATGACAAGTTACCGTTAAATAATCATGGTCGTTAGTACTACGACCTATATCAGACGTGATAGATACTTTGCCATTAAAATGATATAATGAATAACGTAAATATTGTTGATATTCATGTGCGAATTTAAATACATCTCTCTTAACAGTTGATCTAAGAAAATCGTTAAAAGCAGGATTATATATATCTCTAATGTAATGAATAAAACCTGGAGATGAAGGAAATGAAAAAGGCAAACCCTCCACAGCAACTAATTTTGATATTGCTTCCCTATCTCTATGTTTATTATATTTAGGGCCTACAATTCCCCCTGTCATAGGGTTAATTTGACCTTGTACTTGGTCCGGAACAATATCAGTATGTGAACCTTGTTCCGATGGAGCGGGCGTTTGCGCACCCGATTTTGAAGCCTGGTATTGGGCATACCTAGCTGGATGAGCCATTACTACGTGTCTCATTAAACCCCCCGTCCCACCGTGACCTTTTCCAATTTTAAATTTTAAAACATCTTTACAAATTTTACATCTAGCTACTTGATTCTCTACGTCTCTATCAAAAAATATCGATGCATCTGATTTTAATGGTCGTTTTGCCAGACCTCGTCTCATACTAGGGGGAATAGGAGGCATTTCAGTTGAAGGTGCACTAGTGGGTGTGTTGTCATCAACATTAGTGGGTGTATCATCTAAATCATCGTCTAAATTAAAGTCTTCTTGAGTTTCAGAAAATAGCTCCTCGTCTAAATCTAATGGTATTGTAGAAAAATGTTCAGTATCAACAAAATCATCGTGTGTAGGAATAGGATGACTAGAAGAAGTACATTTGCCCTTGTTGCCCCTACTAGAAGAAGCATCCTTACCCTTAAACATACCTCTTAATCATTTCATTTTAATTATGATAATAAATAATTAAAGATAATAAAATTAAGTGTGCTAAATAAAACAAACAGACAAGAATAATTTAATGAATGAACAAATGTACTAAACGTCGACGTAACGTCGATGTGTAATCGAGAGGTTGAAAATTGAAACTTTGCTCGATGGAAGATCCTCAAGCTAGTTGCCAACTTCACTCCCAATTCCCAAATGAATAAATAAAATTGAATATTTAGTAAACAATGTAGACTTGTAGAGAGATAGATTGAGAGATTAGAGAGATTGTAGGAAGATTTGTGAGAAAGATGAAGAAAAAATGAGTTATTTATAGCTGGAAAATTGGATTAAAGTGTAAATATAATAACTTATGGGTTAAAAATAAATATTAAGGGGTAGGGGGATTGGAGGAGGGGGGAGGCAAAAAATGGTCATTGCATAACGGCCAAAATGTAAAATGGTCGTTGGAGGAGGTTACGGGCGGGATCGGGGCGGGCCGGGACGAGACATTGTCCCGTCCCTGTTCAAGTCCCGATACCGATTATTTTTTTTTACTACTCGTGTTCGGGGCGGTGTCGGGGCGGGATCGGGCCGTCCCGGCCCACTGGCCAGCTCTAGTTATATATCAGGTTCTAAGCTATAAATTTTTGTGTGTTTATATAACTTTTTTTAAAAAATAAAATGAAAAGTTTTAAATCTAAACGTATCTGACCAGGATTTTACCATTTTAAAGAATGTAACATAACGAATTCCATGTTAGTACATTTTAGGACAACTTATTTTTAACTCAAATAAAACTTGAGCATACGTTGTCATGTCTTCAATACTTGTTTGTCTTTTTGTCTTAGAGCAGAATAATCCGAAGGATAGTAACCAATCTGTTATAATTTATTCTTTTATATTAAAAACATAGATTCATACAAATAAAATGTTATTTGACACAACAGTGCTACCTCACAGCCCTGCTAATCTTCCTACAAGTAATATTCCTTAAAAAAACTTTTGGGACTTAATGAAATATGATGAAACGGGTACTAGAACTGATAACACTCAAACATACGTTCAATTGTTTAATCTATGCTCTCGGGGTGTCCAACAGGGCGGGTTCGGAGAGGGGTTTTCGATTTATTTTTTTTTGCACTTAATTTTTAAAAATAACATATATAAACACTTCAATAATTGAACAAAATAGTATAATAAAAATATCGCAAGACTGTTTTTGTGTCTCTTATATTATTTAATAGAAATATAATTTTTTTGTAATACAATTTCAAAATTGCAACTTTGTGGTGTTGAAAGTTGCAAATAACATAGTAAAATTGCAATTAAAAAAATCACATATTTATAAACATTTTTTCTAGTTTCTTCACAATGTCTTGTGGTTCTTCGGTTGAAATTAAAATTTGGTGTCTTTATGTCTTGTTACCCTTAATAGAAGAAGCACCCTTACTCTTACCCTTACCCTTAAACATACTTCTTAATCCTTTCATTTTAATTATACAAATATATAATTAAAGATAATGAAATTAAGTGTGATAATTAAAATAAAGTAACAATAATAATTTAAAGAAGGAACGAATGTATCAAACGCCGACGTAACATCGACGTGTAATCGATGTTGAATTAAAACTTTGCTTAATGGATGATTCTCAAACTAGTTGTCAATTTCACTCTCAATTTTTGAACTTTAATACAGTTATACAAATGACCAAATAAAATATAATATTTAGTACGCAATTTAGACTTGTAGAGACATAGATTGAGAGATTAGAAAGATTGTAGGAAGATTTGTGAGAAAGATGAAGAGAAAATGAGGTATTTATAGTTGAAAAATTGGGTTAAAGTATAAATATATGAACTTGGAGATTAAAAATAAATATTAAGAGAATATGAGGATTTGGGGGGACCAAAAATGATCGTTGAACAACGGCCAAAATATAAAATGACCGTTGTGCAACGGCTAAAATATAAAATGACCGTTGTGCAACGGTCATTTTTTGCAAAGGGGAGGGGGCGGGATCGCCCAGGTGGGACGAGCCCAGATCCCGTCCTGGTTTAGAGTCCCATGCCGATATTTTTTAGGGGGACCGGGCCGACCCGGCCCACTGGCCATCCATAGATGTCCCTAGTGTAAAGTCATCAGGTGGACGAACGCTGAATGCAAGAAAAAGGGTTCACCTCTGAGAAACATCAAATGCACCACCAAAGTTTATTTGTTGATTTGCAGAGAGATTTTAACATATGTAACAAGAGATCCAACGAGATGACGATCTTTTCTTTTCCTTATTCAAATGTTAATGGACAGCTAACAGCCTAACACAATGACTCCCTATAAACCAAAATTCAGTTACGGAAAGTATTATACTGCACTTGGTGGCATAACAGATGACAGTTTGATTCATGTCTTCAGACTTCAACCTTTAAGGACAATGCTTGAAAGACCACTCATCCATACACCGGTTAATGACACAAATGACATAAAGAACTGTAATGGCCAAAGACGCAGGATCTTCTTTGCAATTCTAAACAGTGGATTACCATACATGTCCAATGAAACACTTGACCCGCGTTGAAAACTCAAAGTACACAACTATAGAATCTGAACCTCCAAAATGTGTGTTGCCACCCTAAATCATCTACACCGTCATAATTCTTTTTTAAGATGTATGTGCCAGCTTGCATAGACTATTCCCCCGAGTATTTACAGCCTCCCATCAGCACAACACGAGTAACAAATAACTCTATTTAAGCCTAAGACAGATGAGAAGAACTCAACTAGTGTTTTTTTTATCTCCGCTCTGATTTGAACTGAAATCTCATTGTTCTCCTCTCACTTCATTAACCTTCATTAACCACTGGGCCAAATCAGGGGTTAAAACTATCATGATTCTTACCAAAGCAAGTAACTCCTTTTTGTTCTAACTAAATTGGAGGAGAAAAAGGTACACTAATGAAAAAAAAAAATCAGAGCTTTGGATGTATCAGCGGATCAATCTTCTAATTTTGTACACAGCTAGTTCTAGGTTTTTGTTCTCGTATTTGTCCCTTCATATATTTTTGGCGATGTTCCTTGGACCCTAATGTGGACAACAACTACAAATAATGCAGTACAATCTTTACAAATTCTCCACCATGTTTTATTCCTCCACACAAAGGGAGGACAAGTATATCAAAACAAATATCTGAATAAATACCTTTGACAGTATCTATTGTCCATATCAGACTCATAAAACTAGAATATGGTACTACCCAATGGGCAGTGAAAGTTTTGAGTTAAGTTTCATAATAAATCTCAGTTATCTACTCAACAAAATAGGCATCTAATGTATAAATGCCAGAAAATATTTTAAGATGAGATGAATTACCATAGTACTGACTAACAAAAACAATTTTGATGCCCAACAAGAAAAAAGACAACATTTTTAAGCAAAAAAACTGTTCAAGTGGTAATATGAGTGTCATTGTATATGCAAATCAACACTAAAGATGTGGTTAATTTAACGCAAAAACTAGTTTTTACCATACCAAGTGCCTCTTGTTAAGAGGAAGAGACTGAATAAATAAACAAGGAATCCCTCAGAATAAAGCTTTTCATCAATGGATATCAGGCCACTACTTTTAAATTACTCAGCTAGTTCATCACAGGGATTGAAATACTTTTGAGAAAAGAAGACATACTATAACACATCGCAGCAATAAATAATTTTTCAAATTACCTGTCACAATGTAAATCATTAATTGGCTTCAGTCGACTACCTTAAATTTTATATTGGCTAAGAAAACAATAGTACTCCAGAAGGATGAGCCGAGGGTCTATCGGAAACAGCCTCTCTACCCCGCAAAAGGTAGAGGTAAGGTCTACGTACATACTACTCTCCCCAAACCCCACTTGTGTGATTACATTGGGTATGTTCTTGTTGTTGTAAGGATGATGCCTAAAAAGAAAAAGACACCATTTATAAGCAAAGAATTGTTTAAACAAGTCATTGTACATGTAAATCAATACCTACAGTTGTAGTAAAATTACAGCAAAACTAGTTATTTTACCATATCAAGTCCCTTTGCGAGTAGAAGAAACAAAATAAAGAAAAAAAGAAATCCCTCAGAATAAAGCTTTTCATCAATGGTCATCAGGCCACTACTTTTAAATTATTCATCGAGTTCATCACAGGGATTGAGATACTTCTGAAAAAACTATACACATTATAACATATCACAGCAATAAATATTTTTTAAAATCACCTCACAATCTAAATCATTATATGGCTTCAGTCCACTACCTTAAATTTCAGATGAAGATTGTAAATTACTGACTAAGAAAACCAAAAGTACACCAAAATGATGATGCTTAACAAGAAAAAAGACACCATTTTTAAGCAAAAAAAATACTTTAAACATTAAATCGAGTGTCATTGTAAATGCAAATCTGACACTACATATTTGGAGAATTGAGGAAAAACTAGTTTTTTATCATATGAAGACTTAATAAATAACAAAAACGAATCCCTCAGGAAAAAGTTTTTCATCAATGGACATCAGGCCACTACTTATAAATTATTCAGCTAGCTCATCACAGGGATTCAAATACTTTTGAAAAACTACACACATTATAACACATCACAGCAATAAATAAAATTTTAAATCACCTGTCACAATGTCTATAAAGGGGATCACTTGTTAGCTATTAAACATTAATTGGAACGAATTAAGTAGCAGATAAGAATCTTAAATTGTCAATCAACTAGTTGAGGTGAAAAAATAACCCTCAAATTGTTCCTCTGAATTTATTAAAATCCCAATTTATATAAACACTAAAATAAGAAAATAATTCATCCCTCAGAATTGATATTTGTCTTCCTTACAAGGTCAGTCTACTTTTAACGTTAAATATAGAAAGCAATCATCACAGGGATGCAGTATCAACGAAAAGAATTAAAAAAAAATAACATATAAAGATCCTTAAATAATCATCGCTCGGAATTAATTTGTTCATAAAGGAATATATTCCCTTACTTTCATTGATTATTGTGTACAATATATATAGTGTTACATAATTATTTACATGGCTACAAACTAGGTAACTAATCTTCCTAATTACAATCAGAATATAAATTTAACTAATATAAAAGATATACAAAGGTACGGAAATATTCTGGAAATATTCTATCAGTTCATCAATGGATTTTTCAGTCCACTACTTTTATATCTTTACTCGTCCTAGCGATTGAATTTGAAGTAGTTGAAAGAATTATACTGTACTATTTTACACCATAAACAAAATGCAAGTATCTCAAAACAAATCGATAAATACTTACTGGCATGTTTACATCTAACAATTAAGTGAAAATGTATGCGAATAATTTTTCACCAAACAGAACAAGTAAGATCTCAGTATGCAAATAGATATCGGAAATGAAAAGAAGGGCGGCGACGGCGGTTATGGAGTAGAGGGTTTCCTTATATAGAATTAAGAGAATGGGGCCGTAAGCCCAAATCTCGATTGAGGCCCACCATATTATTTGGGCTTCACGAATTCTATTAAGAGATCTTTATACTAATATAGCCAGTACACTCAATGACCATAAAATTGGCGATCTTGAATTTTGAACCCCGTTTGCCTCACGGAAAAATGTTTAAAAGTTAAAAGTGTTGCTCATTGGATAAACTTATTAATCTTGATGTTTTGCTCATAAGGTAAATAAGGTCAAATATTCAAAATCACTCATTATCATAGCTATCTTTGTAAACCACAAATGGCTAGTTGGATTCACTATTTAGTTTTCCTAATTAATATATGTAAATTATATATTGATTATAACTGATTAATGGAATATCAGCCGGCTATTTTGAATTTAAATAATTGAATAAACGACTATTAAAGAGTGAATGGCCTAATAAAGCTCTATAAACCAGAAATTTGCACAAAATGGATATTTTGGATTGGTATTTTGAATTTTGTCATAGCTCTTTGAATTTTGTCATAGCTCTTTGAATTTGAGTAAAATTATCATAAGAAAATTGTAGATAACAATATTTTTGTTGGAAATTTGCCTTTGGCGGGGAGGTGCGTCCACCCATATTTAATGAATTAAACACTAGTGTTCCGCATGTTGGAGGCTTTGTCTCTTCTCACATGCATGATCTACGAAGTGAGTAGATGACAGTAGGGCCAAGAATCGTCAAATTTCGTTGAGAAATGAAAGAGATAATGGTCCACGAAGTAAGGTGTTTGAGGCATGGAAATATGGTGTGGGACAAATCTACCACATCGGTGGAAAAATGAAGAATTGCTCTCTTTATAAGTCTCTAAAGTGGTAAAGGGTTTGGGACCCCAAGGGGTATCCCATGTGTTTAAAGGAGGGAGGACCTAGATGTGCTTGGGTTCAAGGCTAAGCCCACACACGCGCCACCCGCCCATCCGGTCTCGGGTTGTGGGCTGTGGGGACTTTCTGATATTATTTTTTTAGACCCCAAATTGCTTAATATTTACAGTTTGGTCCCTAGAGTTTTTGGAAAGTTGATTTTGGGAAAGACGGAAGGCATAAACTTTCTGCCTACCGTTGGACTATTTTTTGGAGCATTAACCAGTCATTACTTGGCTGATTAACTCCTCCATAATCACAATCTTTCAATGACCATGAACGGCCACACTAATGGCCTTAAACCTGCCATTAACAACCCTTCTAATGGCCATTAACAGCTATGTTTTGGGCAGTTGAACAACCTTCCTCCATGCTATATATTGATGCCTCCTCTGGCTCAATAACGGGACAAAAAAAAAGACAGAGAAAATATCACAAACAGACCACGAAACAGTGAGCAAAACAGTGTGGAAAAACATTGACGAAAAACACACATATACACAAGATATACACAACAGAGACACACTATATACACAGAGACAAAACAGAAGAGAAACACATAAACTCTTCCTTCCTTTTCCATATCTTCAGCAAGTCGATTCATATTTGTTTTCTTCGGCAGACTCAACATATTGGCTTTGTAGTGTTGAGATTAAAGTGTTGTTTTATCTTGGGAGACTATTGTCCGCTAACGTAAAAGCATGTATACGGGGCAATCTTGTCTTAAGGAAGAGTGCAATCACTCGACTCAACACACAACGTTATAACTATCCAGATTTAGTTGTTTCTTGATTTCAGGTTATCAAGATTCAAGACACAACAAGCTTGCGGCAATTTTGAAGATTGACCATTTATTTATCCTTTCGAACACTTGTAATAGTTATTTACTTTCCGTACTACTTTATAAAGTACAATAGAGTACCAATAATTTTAAAGTTGAACTGACGAAATGGTAAAGAAAGAGCGGAAAGCAAAATCAAAATCAATGAATTTGTAGCGCGCAAGTCATGATTATCTGATATGATTTCATGCAATATTTAGTTTAGTTGCATTGTAATGTTGGATTACTCATGAATCATATTGGATCGTCGTGATTTCAAAACTCTAAATAATGAAGAGAAAGATTATATTTCAAAATTATGATATACAAGTCGTGACAAACTAGCATAACCTTATATTATATTACATCTTGATGTATTACTTAAAAGTTATATTGAATTATCATAATTTCAAGGCTATAAACATAAATATATAAAATTATATTTCCAAATCGTTGCATACAAGACATAACATACCGAAAAAAATGCATTTAAGAATTAAAATACAAAGTTACGATAAATCTATGACTTGATGTTTTACTCAACCTAACAATTCTATTAAATTAATCAATTTTAATTAATGTTAAGTAAGCTTTTTGTCCATTTTTACAAACGAAGAAACAACTAAAAGGAGAGAGTAAAGACGACCGACGAATACTTAACGGATGAACGATGAGGCGGAGACCGGGAATCGGAGGTTTGCAGAACGCCGCCGCGGCCAGGGTTTGTCACCTAAGTTTATTTATTTTCACTTTTTCACAATTTTAAGTATTTTTTTGTTGTTTAATAATCTATTTTTGGTTTTGTGATCTTCATTGAAGGATCAATATCGATTATTAGGTGAAAATGTAGCGAAATTGAGAACAGATCTTATGAAAGAGCAGCTCGCTACTTTTCGATCTCAGCTTGAAGACTTCGCTCGCAAACACAAGGTTTTTTGCATTATTTTGTTCTTTTAGTGATTAATTGGGAGTTTTTTTTTCTTCTTCAGTCGTTTAAGGTAATTTTTATTTTCAACCTAATTAGTTATTCCCTTCGTCCTTAGTGAATGAATGGTTAGGACTTAGGAGTGCAATGATAGAGTACCTAATTTCGTGAAATTGGACATCTATTCCTCAATTTTCTAAAATAAAAACTTTTGTATTGAGAGACTCCATAAAGGTACTATGAATTATACTGTAAAGTTTTTTTATAGCTAAAAGTATTTATGTAATATTCGGAAAAGATCTAGTTTTTTATTAGGTAAATGATATTTTGTTCCAACAAGCATCCAGAGATGCAGCTGAGTACAAAAAAAGAAGAGAGGTACTGTATACATCATTAAACTCCGGTCTAAAAATTGAAGGAGGTGACAAAATCCAAAAGCAAAAGGGAACAATTTTGTCGCAAATTACACTTTTAGCCTTGCGGACAGAGGTACCGGGTACCTGTTGTTGGTGGGAGATAGCAGGTATCCCGTGGAATTAGTCGAGGTGCGCTCAAGCGGGCCAGACATCATGGTTATCAACAACAACAACAACCCGTGGGATTGGGTGAAGTGTACCCAAACCTTAGCCCTAGTACACCACGGTTATCAATCAAAAACCTCTGGTTTCGTTCCTTCCAAACACTCCAAATGATACACTATGGGATCATCCTTCAGATGTTTCTGATGGATTTCTCAACTCTGAAACTGTCCCAGATAACAAAGGCTTCTTCAAACTCCTTGGCATCACGCAGCTCATTCCGAAAAGGTTGCAGGACATATCCCAGATACTTTTAGTTACTAAAATGCAAAGACAGATGATCTGTGCTCTCACTTTCTTCCATACATAGGTAAGATCTGTTACACAGTGTTATTCCTCTCCTTTTTTCAGTTTTTCTTGTGTTAAACAAGCTCCCAAGACCCTTGTCAAAAAAAAAAAGTTCCCAAGACTGCCAGCCAACTAAAGCAAGCCACTCTTGTGGGCGTTTTAGTTTTCCATGACTAATCTTCAATTATGTTACTGTCGCTTACCAGTTTCTTGCAACACTCCTTCACTGTGGGACTTCCCTTGACACTGCTTCCCCACAATCATCTGTCCTGCTGCTGTTCTTGAAACTGGAAATTTTGAACTTTGGACATAAGTTTTAGCATGCTTTCTACTTCCCAGTCATGATAGGGCGTCCTGAAACTGAGATTCCATGTATCACCTTCCTTGTTTTGCTTCAGAGTTCGGAAAAGATCATAGTTAATGAAGGAACTACTTAATTCCCGAATAGTAATTGTCTCATTTAAAATAAGACAGGGACTTTATAAAAAAGATGAGACAGAGGAATCACACACATATCTTCTTAGAAACAAGTACTGAGAAAGCATGTATGTCTCTAAGATACGTTTAATTTGACCTTTCTGAGTATGAACATAAAAGGACACGAAGAAGATGCATTTTCATTTATCTATGGGTAACTGAATTTGCTGTGTAATTATCTCAGTTTGCAATTGCATTTTCTCAAGAGCATTGTATTGGAACAGTATTAATAGGTAAGACGGAGTTGCATTGTCAAGCCTCAAGTGCATGATGTTCCTAAAGATTGAGCAGCGATCAGACCTGTTGAGCTTTATGTATATTTTCTCAATCTTCACTGTCCAACTCGAGTGTCATAAAAGAGGGGTCTTTTGTACGTTGTGTTTCTTTGGTGCTTCCTAATTGAAATTCATCTACATGCTTTTACTTGTTGAACAAAACATTTTCTTGAAAGAGAGTTTGTTGTCACTCCTTGTTTGTTTTGCAGAATGACATACGCAAGAACCCTGCGTTCAGAGCACAGTTCCACGAGATGTGTGCTAAAGTCGGGGTAGATCCACTAGCATCAAACAAGGGTTTCTGGGCAGAGTTATTGGGGATTGGTGACTTCTATTATGAACTTGGTTGGTATTAACCTCCTATGACAGTTCTACTTCCCGTTGCTATATGATTGGTGGATGTCAAGAGTATTCTATATATTTAGCTTGTATTTAATGTGGTATTTCGTGTAGATTATGCTTAATTCTTGTTTTTTTTCTAATTCAATAACTATAATAGCTAAATACTACTCCCTCTGTCCCAAAAAGAATGACTCACTTTCCTTTTTAGTCCGTCCCAAAAAGAATGACATATTTCCTTATTTGGCAATAATTTAACTTTAAACTTTACCTTTTACGCAAAATGAGATGATCTATAACCACACAAATATCTTTGGCTTATTTTAGACCATAAGATTTAAAAGTCTTCCTTTATTTTTTAAGGTGCATGCCAAATGAAAGTACATCACATAAATTGGGACGGAGTGAGTATATAATATCTACAATAACTGGACTTAATGAGCTGCCTGTCTAGGCAGGGGTACAGATTATTGAAATTTGCTTGGCTACTAGACCCCATAATGGAGGTTTGATAGGCCTGGATGATCTTTGTAAATTGCTTGGTCAAAGACGGAAAGCTGTTCGCGAAGCAATATCTGAAGATGACTGCTTGCGTGCTATAAGCAAGCTGAAGGTACTGTTATTTTTCATTTTGGCAGTAGCTAAGTAATACATTGGCAGCAGGTACGAAGTATACAGAATCCGCTTTTCCATTTTATTTGATGAGAATATTTCCCGTTTTACTGTGTTGCACATTTAGGATATGAAAATTCATGGTTCAACCTTGGATACTAGGATGTATGATTTTGCTCATTTCTCCATTTAGCATAATAAAGTAGAAAATCTGTACTACAAAGAACCCTTATCAGAAATAAATGGTAAACTGAAGGATTCAAAGTTTTGTCGTGAACAATTATTCTTCTGCTTTTGTAGGATTTTATATGCCCTTAGACCTTAGCAGGAAAAGAACCCGTGATAATCTGAATATATATGTTGCAGTTCATTATTGCTCATGCAATGCACCTCCCCCCTCCATTTAGATAGAGGGTGGGACAAATGCAAAGCTCTGTAAAACGTTTTTTTGGTTTGTCATTTCTCATAAATTTGTAGTAACTAAGCATTCCTTTTTTGGCTGGTATCTTTTACTGCTGTTGCAACAAACTATAAACTAACATCTAATTGCATCTTCCAGGTATTAGGTAGTGGTTTTGAGGTGATTACAGTTGGAAAGAGAAAGCTTGTTAGATCTGTCCCTACTGAACTGAATAAGGATCACAATGAAATTTTAGAACTGGCCCAGGTACATCCGATATTCCTTATGTTTCCACCAGATTCATGCAGTTATGCAACTTATTTCTCTCGATAGTTTTGTGGTGAGGTATTTTCCACAGCTTAAATTGTCATTTTCAGTTGATGGAGTAAAGTTATCAGAAGTTTGGTTTCTTCAAGCAGTCATCAAATCTATTTTTGCCACTTGAAGAAAATATGTCATTTCAGCATTATTGCTTACTGCTTCGTATCACTTTGTCGCCCATAGCTTTTTATATGCTCGCGTTCCTCTTTTGGATCCATGAATCTTAACAGGTCTCCTTTTTGCTCGAGATTTTTCCAGATTGTTAGTGTTCCTGATTTGGAAAACTTGCCTCTTATGTGCTACTAAGCTTGCTGAATCATTTAATGTATTGTAAGATGAAACCTCATGTGATTGTTTTGTGGTGCCTTTGCCACAGGCTCAAGGCTTTGTGACAGTTGATGAGGTACAAAGACGCCTAAACTGGTCTTCAGGTCGCGCAACTGATGCGCTTGAAACACTGTTAGAGGTTAGTTGTTGATGTCATTCCTTCTACTTCTTTCTTCCCTTCTCCTCAAGGCTCTAAATAATTTCCTTCTAGATTTTTGTGATTGGAGCTAACAAAAATGACTCTCGTGCATCCTACAGGAAGGACTTGCCATGATCGATGATGGACATAGAGATGGTAAACGTCGATACTGGTTCCCTTGTGTGTCCTCTGTCTCCACCTATGTAGGGGCAGACACTCTTTAGTGTTTTCCTTGTTCAGATATGAGAATATCTCGCTTTGCACCATGGACGTGGAGGATTGATTTCAAATAGAGATGCTACTTTTTTATCCGTTTCCGTGGTCCAACAAGCTTTGATTTGCAGCTTATTGCATATGTTAGTGTGTTACTCTATTCATGTAATCCGTAGTGTTGAATCATTCGTTGTTGTATGAATCTTGTTTCATGTCTGATACTGCTTGCCCGCTGACTGAACTTCATCCAAGTTTGAACTTCAAAGCATATTGTTATGGTGTTCCCTGCAGGCCAAGTTGGTATATAAAAGTTGTAAAAGTTGTGAAGGGTTGATAGTATTGAAGAAACAAATTTCTATACTCGATCAGAGTATTAACATGAGTAGATTATTTCTATACTGGTTTTCAACCTATAGTGACTTTCTGTTTTATCTGATTTTATCCAATTTGCCGTGAAAAATTCACACGGGTGAAGTTTAAATGTGATCTTATCAGTCTCTTAATTGTCAAATTGCAATATCTAACCTTTCATACTGCGAATTTGCAAATCAATATGTAAAGGGATCTAAAATCCTAAGTTAAATATACCATAACTCGTTCAACCAGCCATTAGTTTCTTTCCTTACTAGGAGTAGTCTAGCATTTCTCATGTAGTTTAAATGTGATCTTATCAGTCTCTTAATTGTCAAATTGCAATATCTAACCTTTCATACTGCGAATTTGCAAATCAATATGTAAAGGGATCTAAAATCCTAAGTTAAATATACCATAACTCGTTCAACCAGCCATTAGTTTCTTTCCTTACTAGGAGTAGTCTAGCATTTTTCATGTAGTTTAAATGTGATCTTATCAGTCTCTTAATTGTCAAATTGCAATATCTAACCTTTCATACTGCGAATTTGCAAATCAATATATAAAGGGATTTCTAAAATCCTAAGTTAAATATACCATAACTCGTTCAACCAGCCATTAGTTTCTTTCCTTACTAGTAGTAGTCGTAGCATTTCTCATGTAATTTCTTATCCTTTGATTTTTGTTACTATCTACTATCTTTTGTTAGTTACTTATTTTGTTATAGTTACTGTTCTTTTTTCCTTTTTGACCTGCTTTATTTTTGCTTTATCCTAAGCCGAGGGTCGAGCGAAAACAACCTCTCTACCTTTCAAGGTAAGGATAAAATTTGCGTACGCTCTACTCTCCTCAGACCCACTTATAGAATTATACGGAGTATGTTGTTATTGTAGGCACATAACTGCAGCCTTATGTTCATCTAGTAATTTTATCTATTTTTTTTTTATGTGATTGAGACCCCTTGAGGCCAACCTTTAGGTCCAACCACAACCTTCAAAATTCAAGGACAATGAGCCTGCCTCTCTCTGCCCGTCCACTTAAATACCGGCTTAGTTTTGCATAGAACATGATTCAAACCAGTTACCTGTAAGTCAAAGTTTTTTTTCTTTTCTATTTCTTTCCAATTGGTTTTTGGAGATTCACTAATAGGATCATCCCATTCACTTGCTCCTGTGCATGCTTTAATTCAAGATCAGTAAGTAGGTTGTGTGATATGCCAAGTTCATTGGACTACAGGTGCCAGTTGTTGGTTATGATTGATTTAACAGCCAAAAATTACACCTTAACTGCAAATTCAAATGCTGAATCAAGACGAAATGCCATGGAGAGTAACACAAACTAAAATTTTACTCATAAAGACATTGTTGTTAAGTTCCCAAACAAAATAAAATAAAAAAGTGCAAGTGTAACCGTATACAGTAATTCGCGACAAGAATCCAGCTCTTCTCAGTACACACACAGTCTGGAACTAGAACAGCAGTTATAATGAAATGCCATTACTCGGCTTTAGACGGGAAATGGTTTCCACCCGTCGCGATCTTATAAAGGTAAAATCCAGTCATTACCACACTGCAAAAGAAGATACCAGATCAGCATTTTTCCTGACAATATTTTTCGCAAGATTATTACTGTCCAACTTCCATAGTCCGCAATCAATTTTTTAAAATATACGCATATTTGGATAACAAAGGTGTCTGAGTCAGCTTGCGCGCACGGCGCACCTCAACTGTTCCACCGAGTACCTGCTACCTCCCGCCAACACAAGTACCGAATAACCTTGTCCACCAGGACTTAGGTAGATAGGAAGAAATCACCTAGTGTTTTTTTATTTCTGTTGGAATTTAAACCCTTATCCCTAAGGCTTGCACGCACTCGTTGACCACTAGGTCAAACTATTAGGTTGCAGTCCACAATCAATTATATTATTACCATCCTTGCGGTTTCGTTGGGATATCACACAAATTGGCACCACCCCTTCCCCGATTTGGTGTATTTCATATTTGATTATCTAATGGCAATATTCCTCCCTAGACAGAGTGAACTTATGGTCCCCTTTACTTGCAGACACATAGCAACCCAAGGTCAAGGTCAATATTTTAAGGGTCATGTCTGGCCTTGATCCAGAAGGAGATTGGTTGGGACACGGAGCTTGGGCCCTTGAGAATCCACGTAACGCCACGGGAGAGCATAAAGGGCAAGGTGATGGTTCAAGCTACTATAAAATCTGTACTAATGCGAACACATGTTCAGAAATATGTGATTAGTACATATTCTGCATGATTACCTGAAGCAAACTTCAGCAGTAATGTCTAATTCGTCTTTCTTATATTATAGCAAGAGTCTTCTAACACTTCTAGAAAAAAGTAGAGTTAGATAAGCTACTTACTCAGCCTACAAATAAAACAGTTGGATGATCCTTAGAATATCTAAAGAACCGCTGAACTTAAGCTGTTCAGCGTTCCTCATGCTAACCGTATGTAGTTAGAAAATTGGAAAGTTTCTTTCTGACTATCCAACATAGACAAAATCAGAGAATTCTATTTGTATTGAAAAGGTTAAGTGGATCAAGAGGTCAATGACAAACATTAATTTACTAATTGGACAGTTTAACTACCAATTGAAACTTAGATTGTGACTCCTCATAAAATGAAGAAAGAAATACAAAAGGAAAGGTAACATATGACGCTCTAGGAAAGTTGCCATCACTCGTATAGCAACCTAATGTTCAGTTGGCGCCTAAGGTAGTACCATAGACATAGAGACTACGATAAAGTAACTTGTATGGCATGCTTTCTATTTGAAGTTACCTGATACCAGCAACAATGCCAGCTGGCATTATCTTTGAAGTTTGCATGTACCGCTGTCCCATAACCCATGTTAACACGGCAGCACAAACTGTTCCAAACCAAATAAAAGTGAGTGGAGATACATTTTCCAGCCAAAATAAACAAAGGAAATTCAATGTGATTGCACAAAAATGAATGAAGATTTCATCTGCACCTTTCTGAATTAGAATATGATTATGCTGACATGAAACAAACAACTTAATGCATTTTCCCACATCTTCCGTTTTTATTAGGGAAAATGCCTAAAATACACCCCAACCTTTGTTCGGATTTGCTACAACACACCTAACCTTTACGGTGGTCCTATTACCCCCTGAATATATTTTAAAGCATTTCTTTGACATTTATCTGGAAAAATCGAACCCAAATCCAACGCGTCACAAGCCAAGACTCGATTATTAAAGAATATAGTGATTCACAAGAACAAATTTCAATAGAATCAAATGCTTTCTCCATGAAAAAAATTAAGAGTGTAGGAGAGAATTTTATTTTTTTGTTTTGTTCGAAGAGTGAAATGACCCGACTCCTTAGTTAGGTGACCTTTTGTTCTGCACGTGCTTGAATTGTTATCTAGCTCACTCGATAAATGGCAAAGAAATGCTTTAAAATATAATCAAGGGGTAACAGAACCACCGTAAAAGTTAGGTGTGTTACACAAATCCGGGCAAAGGTTGGGGTGTATTTTAAGCAATTTCCCATTTTATAAAATAGAACTACGATGAAACAGCATGATAAGCTACAACAGTAGTAGGAAAATATCAGAAATCTGGACATGGCAAATGAGTTTTCTTTTCAAACCTCAGAAATTTGAGTTGTTTAAATTCTTTTTAGTCGCATGTGGAAACAGTTGATTGAAGTCTTAAACCTAGCGCATGTAAGCTTCAAGCTTCATGAATCAAATTGATTTTGGACAGTTATTGCTCAATCTTAGCTAGGAACTAGTAATGCTAAGTGCTAAAATTAACTTTGGTTGTAAAATTAAGATTAAACTTGATACTTCCAACTGCTGGACATCCAAGACTATCTGAGGGGAGCACACAAAGGATGTTGCGACTCTTTGTGGCTTTGAGCAATGCTTCCTGTTCATACTAGTCATCTAAAGTGAACTCCTACCTGACCTACAAGGCTACAACAACAACAACATACCCAGTGTAATCCCACTAGTGGGGTCTGGGGCGGGTGGATGTACGCAGACCTTACCTCTACCTTTACGGGATAGAGAGGTTGTTTCCGATAGACCCTCGGCTCAAAAGAAATGTACCTGATGCAGGAATGTAGGAAAGAAAAAAAGACAATAAAATAACAAATGTACAAAACAAATATAGTAACATATATCAATACACATTAGCGAAAAAGAAACTATGTGACTACCTAACTCATACGACTACAAGTACGATAACACTTTGTTACCTACTAACATCTACCCTAATCCTCGATCTCCATACCTTCCTATCTAAGGTCATGTCCGGCCTGACCTAGTTGGGTGATAATATACTTAATGCAGAACAAAATTGAAACAACAAACTAGGGATGTAAAGAGAACTGCTTAGAGCAGTGACCAGTGAGTTTTAGGATGTCCCAAATACAAGATTAGCAGAAACCAATCCGGAAAGAGAATGTCACATTAGGCTCGGAGACAGGAATATGAACCATTCTCGAAGGAGATGCTAAAGAAATTGATGCGTTGTCTTTCCTTTAGAAGATGTAACCTTTCTTTTTTGCATCCTTTATAGTTGTATTAAGAGTTAATGATAAATTGGTAAAGGAAAGACTTCCTTTTATCTCCATATGGTTGTCACATTTTGCATGTTACCTTTCTGGCTCACGGGTAAAACAGAAAATGGAATATGTGACTATTTGTACTTTTACCATTGTCACGAGCAGCATTGCACGATACCTAAAAGCTGTTCTTTGGAGGAAGAACAAATATGACCAAAAGGAACATGGAAGCAAGGGACAGAGAGATGCACAATCATTTCCTTTCTATTTGGTCTAGTTAGTTCAGAACTAGAATTGGGAATGGTAGCGCGATCATTACCTATTCCGATGAACCATCAGTTGTATCGTATGTTTAGCTTCAATGTTCACTTCCCCTAAACTAACAACCAAGAATTTCTCATCTCGTAGGAAGGACCAACTTTAATGTTATCGCCTATCAAAAAAAACAGACAGAAACTAGCTACTAGGACAAGTGACTAACCAATTAGACCATCCTATAAAAGTATCAGAAGAGGAATGAAAACAATCCAATCCCAATTGTCTTATCTGCTGCAAACCATACAACTCACATAAACTTCATAAAACACACACAAACAATCAAGGATAGAAAACTTTCTCCCCTTTAGATCTAAATCAGATCAGCAAAAATCATACCTTTATACAGTAAATAGAATCAGGCCCCACTACTATTTCAACATATCATGGAAACAAAATCCATAGGCACATCTAAATTTAGGCTATTGAAAGTGGCGGAGTCATGATTTTCACTAAGAGTATTCAGAATATAAAGTACACACCATAGAGAAGCTAAGGGGATTCATCAGGTAACAAATACTATATACAACAACAACTACGCCTCGGTCCCAAACAAGTTTAGTGTCGTCAGCATGAATCCCCATTTTCCTTTAAGCTCATTTCATATCATCATCATACGAAATAAAATAAAACTGAAAAATAATTTTAAAAAATTGATCTTATTCAACCTATATGGATCTTTTCCTTCTATTGTGCCCTATCTTTAGCTAAGTTTGTACTGATACCAAACAACTACTATATACATGAAAAATAATATTGACCTTATATATACACTAATTTTTCAGCGACGGGGATATATACACTAATTTTTCAGCGACGGGGGTTTGGATGAACACCTAGCGGAGCTGCAGGTTCTATAAACCCACTGCCTTCAATTCCAGTAATTATTTACTCCATTTGATTGCAAATTTGCATATAATATACTCCCTCAATTTATATGACACTCTTTCTTTTTCATTAGTCCCAAAACGAATGACACCTTTCAATATTTAGTACTAATAATTTAAGTTTAAACTTCCCATTTTATCCTTAATGAGATGATTTATAGACACACAAGTATCTATGACTTATTTTAGACCACAAGTTTCAAAAATCTTCCTTTCGTTCTTAAACTCCGGGCCTAATAAAATACCTTCGCATAAATTGGGATAGATGTAGTAATAATTTGCACTTACAAAAGAGTAACGGGTACAATATTTCAGCTTAAATTTCTCAATTCTTTTATATATGCAATTATTATTAAGGGAATGAAAGAGCTATACATGTTTCAACAATCAAAGCAAAGTAAGAATTTCTACGCTTGTGAAATGCTTGGAGACTCAAATAACCAGCTAAAATAAGCAAAAAACCAGTACCCAAACCTCCACCTAGTGAAGCTATGCTTCCTTTCTTGACATATCCAATAATTCCACCACATATAAGAACTAAACCATATGGGATTGTAAAGCAAAAATCATGCATTTTTTCCCAAATGGGGTTGCAAGAAAGATTGATATCTCGACGAATTTAGCAGAAATTTGAGAGATCAAGAAGAAAAGACTCAATTTTTAGACGATCTTGGTTACTAAAACTTGAAAAGTTTCAATTTTTCTTTGAAAATGAGGAAAATGACTTCCCTATAGGAAATACAATAAATAGCATTCCACACTAAGTGAAACACACCCTCAACAACATACCTAGTGAAATCTCAAAAGGTGGGGTCTGGGGAGGGTAGAGTGTACGCAAATCTTACCCCTACCTTGAGAGATAGAGAGGTTGTTTCCAGTGACTCGGCACATGAACACGCAATTCAACAACAACATACCAAGTGAAATCCAAACCTTACCCCTACCTTGGAAGTTAGAGAGGTTGTTTCCAGTAGACCCTCGGCACAAGAACAAGCAATTCAACTGGTAATATTTATATGATTGATAACTTTCATATAATAGTACATCCTTTTATGGTTCAAAATTTCAACTTTAACATTTTGAATTTGTCTATTCATGCAAATAATATTCAAGGAAATGAAAGGGCTATGCCTGTTTCAAGAATCAAAGCAAATGTAAAAAAATTTACGCTTGTGAAATGCCTGAAGACTCAAATAACCAGCTAAAACAAGCAAAAAACCAGTACCCAAACTTCCACCAAATGAAGCTATGCTTCCTTTCTTGAAATATCCAATAATTCCACCATACATAAGAACTAATCCATATGGGATTGTGAAGCAAAAATCATGCATTTTTACCAAATGGGGTTGTAAGAAAGATTGATATCTTGATGAATTTAGCTAAAATTTGAAAGATCAAGAAGAAAAGACTCAATTTTTAGACGATCTTGGTTACTAAAACTTGAAAAGTTTCAATTTTTCTTTAAAAATGAAGAAAATGACTTCCCTAATGGAAGTAGGAAAAACGAGTTCCATAAATAGCATTCCACACTAATTATCTCCTCCCCATCCTCCAATACACCCCCATCCCCACCACCCCCACACCCCTACCCCCATCCTCATCCCCACCCCTATAGTGTTTTCTTAGATTATCTACAAATTCTTTTGAGACAATAACTTTTTCTTACTTACCAAACACCAGAAAATAAGTAATAAAACCACTTACTTTCCTCACAAACGAGGAAAATGACTTCCCCAATGGAAATAGGGAAAACAAGTTCTATAAGTGGCATTCTATGCTAATTGTCTCCTCCCCATAATCTAATACACCCTACCCCATACCCCATCCCCCATAGTGTTTATGTAGATTATATACATATGTTTTTGGGACGATATTTTCTGCGTACTTACCAAACACCAGAAAATAAGTACGAAACCGCTTATTTTCCACCAAACACACCCTCAATTTCTGTAATACTTATGTGATTGATAATTTTCATATAATGGTATTTCTTTTATGGTACAAAATTTCAACTTTAAAATTTTGAATTCATCTCTACAAGCAAATATATGTAAGGGAATGAAAACGCTATACCTGTTTCAAGAATCAAAGAAAAGTAAGAATTTTTACGCTTGTGAAATGCCTGGAGACTCAAATAACCAGCTAAAATAAGCAAAAAACCAGTACCCAAACCTCCACCTAGTGAAGCTATGCTGCCTTTCTTGAAATATCCAATAATTCCACCACACACAAGAACTAATCCATATGGAATTGTGAAACAAAAATCATGCATTTTTACCAAATTGGGTTGTAATAAAGATTGATATCTTGATGAATTTAGCAGAAATTTGAGAGATCAAGAATGAAAAGACTCAATTTTTTAATGATCTTGCTGGCTAAAACTTGAAAAAGTTTCAAATTTTGGAGGTGGGTGATGATGATCAATTTGGTCAAAAGGCCAAAAGTCTTATGTTATTACCTAACCTCCATGTTCTTTGTGTCATTGGTCTAAGTTGTCCTCTGGGTTGTTGATAAATTACATTAATGTCTGGTTATTTTGTAGCTGAAAAGAAGAAGTATGTGAGGGTAATATTGTCAGGAAATGGAGTTGGTGGCCATTTGACCCAGTTTACTTGTGAGTTGTGACCTTGTGGGCGGTGACCACACGCCATTTGAACAATTTTTGTCTTTTTGTGTATTTTTTTGAAGAAATTTTGTAGAAAAACTTTCTTAAAATAATGGTTTTGTTGTTTATTATAAAGAGTTGTTTATGTTAGGTAACGCCCTTGAAGATCTGGTAGAAAAAGAAAGTGTTTGGGTCACACCCTAATCTTGGTGGGTGTGATCGGCATCGGCACCCCATCAAGGTTGAGGTGAAAAGTTTGGTCAGAGCAGGTCTATTTTAGGGAGGTTGTAAGTCGTGTCTAATAGAGTTTTGTTTATGAGTGTGTTGTGCACTATACTTATAAGCAGGAGGCTACAGGGCATTTAGGGATGATTTATATTCTTTCGTCTCATAGATCGTGCAGTAGAGCTGAGTTTTAAGAATTCAAGTCTAACTCGTGTTTTATATTGTTTCAGTAATGCCAATTACCAGAAAGACTTCGGTTGGTTCACATTCATAGCCAGTAAATGAATAACTCCTATCAAACTATTGATATGCTACAGGTGCGAGTATTATATTAAAGTTTCAGAGTGTGAGCATTTGTCTCACTCATATACATAAGAGACAATGAAAGCCTAGAAAGGTCAAGTGTTTTTCAACCTCTATGTGATGGATTTTCCAGACTGTGAGAAAAAAATATTTCAAGAATCATCAAAAAGGCTAAAGTTGAGGTTTTAACAATTAAGCGATTATCGAAAGGATTGACTCGTCGTACTCATTCGAAGGATTGAATTAAGGTGCATGATCTTGTTTTAGATCAAAAGTGAAACGAAATATCGTCGAATGATTCGATTCTTGGTAGCTTGGTTCTCTTGTGTTTTCCTTCCGTTATTGCTTACGATTCTAGTATGTTCCTTGTCAAAACTCTCGTTCACATCTTATGATATTCCTTGAAATATGATTGATTCTACGAACTATGGTTGTATTGTAACGTTCGTTGTATATGATTCCATAACGATAGTTGGAGGATAACGACTTTAGATCACTCCGACTATGTTCATAGTGTCCCTTGGGATCTATCTATATATATATATTTTTTTTTTTTCTTACAGCGTCGCGCTATAGTCGGTCAGGCATGAACTTATATGTGCATACTACTGATTAGTTGGGCAGATATTACCGCTTCATATATGGCCGGGCAGTTTATGATGAGATTTCCCCACAGAGAGGCTTGATATTATATTATATGGCCCCATAGAGTGGCCCGATTTTATGTACATGCATATATTTATGATTATGGCAGTCGTATGTCCTCAGCGGTCTTTCTGAGTTTCAGGTTGATTTCTATATCCTTTTCTGATAATATATCTATTATTTACATTATTTACCTGCCTTACATATTCAGTACATCTTTCGTATTGATGTCCCTTTCTGGGGCGCTGTGTTTCATACCCGCATGTACAAATAGACAGACAGACTTACCTCCACAGTAAGGTATCTGCTTCCAGCTATTGTTAGTCGCACTCCACTTCTCCGGAGTTGTTGTACAGAGTCGGTAGGCGCTATTGCATATGTATATGATTATTTTGGGTATGTCAAAGCTCTGCCCCGACTTGATGACACATGGTAGTACTCCTAGAGGCATGCAGACTAGAGATTGTTGTACATATGTTTCGTGTGGCCTTGTCGGCCCTAGTCAGATATTGATATACTTGTGACGGCCTTGTTGACCTCAGTTTATATATATATATATTATGTTGGGTCTTTTCTGCGTGCAAGTTATTGTTGCTTTCTATCTTATTACTGTCATTTGGAGGCCTTGTCAGCCCGGGTTTCGTATCATGTGGCTCAGGTATTAAAATTGGTACGATCGGGCCTTAGGGTGCCAAGTGCCAGCCACACCCCGCCAAGGTTGGGGTGTCACATTTTTCGTGCATTAAGATACTTATTATCTTTCATTACTCTATACATATATACTTTACACAAAAAGAAAGTGTTAGGTAACTCTATACTTGTTATCTTTATTAATTTGTTCCAAAAATTATAATATTTTTTTAATTTTAAAAATAATTTAACTTTGAACCTTTTATTTTACTTTAAATATGATTTTTCAGTCACACAATGTTATTACATATTTAAGACTACAAATTCTAGAATTTCTTGTAACCAGACCTAACTTTGTGGGATTACACTGCGTATGTTGTTGTATTTTATGTTCAATCAAACTATATTATATAAATTAAGAAAATGGGGAGTACTAATCTTCAAGTTGGTTCTGTCAGTTTTGGATGAAAGGAGTAGAAGCTCATGTGAGACCAATTGTAGCATTTTAACTATTAAAAATGCAACCTGGTATGATTATGATAAATACTACGCCTTAATCTAGCACTGGTTATGGATCTTTCAATGAGTTTTAAGTTTTATGCAGTGTTCGACTGAGCTTGTATAAGGATAACTCGTGGCAGTAGAGTAGTAAAAGAAAATAGAGTTGGCATCAATGTATTCAACTGCTTTCTCCATGAAAACTAGTATACTAATTAGGTGATTCTTCAAATAACATACATATACAAAAACTAATGCTACTTGAAATTTAGAACAATCTTCATTATGTATAAATGAAACTTCCCCATCTTGATGCAGGTATTGCCCTTTTCCCCAGGATTCAAAATATAAAGAAATAAAACTAACAAAGTCAAAAGGGATTTAACATCTACTAGATATACATAGAAAATAATTTTAACATTGTATATATCGTGTAATTTTCCGGCGAAAGAAGTCCGAATGAACCCCTCCCCTAGCTTCGGCCCTGTACATGCCTATAGAATTCAGTCGAGAGCATGGGCTAAGAGGCCATAAGAATCCTTCTCATTTCATGGCTACCTCCAGTATTGCACCCTGAACCAATCAATGAGGTTATCCAAACCTGATCGGACCTCACTGGTTCATCGTCCTCATTCCTATGCCAACTCCAAAAGGCATGAGTTGAATTAACCATCTTAAGTTCGCCATGACCAAAGCTTGCTTCACGAAAGACCGACCATTCTGGTGGGGGTTGTTTGTACCTGTTGAAGGTGCCAAGACAAGTAAACTTCATTTCATATTTTAATGAACGCTTCTATTTAACTATAGATATCAACACAAAGAACAGCAAAAGCGAGTGTTATAGCTAGGACTAGTAGCCTGTTAAAACTTCTGTAACTCAAAATGAAGGGGGAGGCAGGAAACTTCTCTTTCCTATGGGGTAGTACTTGATTAAGTTTCCAGAACAGTTTAACGTGAGCTTTCTGCTTCACAAAGCCGGGAATAAGGGTGTGTTTGGTATGAAGGAAACTATTTTCCCTCAAAACGTACAACAACAACAACATACCTAGTGTAATCCCACAAGCGGGGTCTGGAGAGGGTGGTGTAAACGTATTCTTGCAAAATAAGTGATTTTCTTACTTATTTTATGGTGTTTGGAAAGCTAAAAAAATAGTCACAAGAGCATGTATATGCAATCTAGGAGAACACTATGGGGGCGGGGGCGGGGGTGGGGTAGGGAGTGGGAGGGTCATGGGTGACAGGGGTGGGGTTGTCAAGGGGTGGTCGGCGTTGCTATTGGGGCCGTTAGGGGTGAGGAGGAGACAATGAGCTTGTAATGTCACTTATGAAACTTGTTTTTCCTACTCCCACTAGGGAAGTCATTTTCGTGATTTTTAAGGAACTTATTTTTTAAATAAAATGTATTCCAAAACATTTTGACCAACCAAATATAGGAAAATTAAAAAATATTTTCCTTCATACCAAACACACCCTAAGTGCTTGCCTTTTCACATTTTTACTTTCTCATTTGTTGTCAAAGTCACTCAACTACACTGAAAAACTCTTGAGCTAAATCCAGGAACAAAAGGATTCCCCTTGCGCACAAAATACACAGACCATTAAAGAATTCAACTAGTTGGTGCTACACAGCCCTTCTCGTTATATGGTTAATGTGCTCCAGATGACAGGAGAAATTACTACAAGAACATTTACCTGTGAGCTAAACCTTCTCTATTTCCTCCATCTCCAATTGTAATGTGGACGGCACCACAAGGATCAGATTTACCCTCGTAAACTCGTTTCTGTTGTCAAAGAAACACACGACTAGGTAAAAAGAATCAAGGAGAAACAGGCACCCAAGGATGTGACCTAGTGGTCAATCAAATTCCAACAGAAACAAAAACATTAGGTGATTCTTCCATCTGTCCTAGCCTTGGTGGACAGAGTTACCTAGTACTTGTTGCTGGTGGGAGGTTCAGGTATCCCGAAAAAAGAAAAAAAAAGGAATCAAGGAGAAACAGTATAAGCAATGCAGGCCTACCGTGCGCTCATAAGCATGAACATGCCCAGTGAACACTATATCTGCACCAGCAGCATACAACAAAGGCTCCATAGCTGCCATCATGTCATCACCTTCACATTGATGGGCTATGTTACTATTATACCATGGCACATGGAATAGCACAACTAACCAAGGTGTTCTTTTACGAACTACTTTTAGAAGATCAGCCTGCAGCGATCAAGGTCCATAATTGAACTAAATTAGCAAGTAGGTCACAATGATGTTCAAAGAGGTAAAGAGGTATGGAATGTGAAGATATTCGTACTTTTCTCCTTAAATAATACTCCCTCTGTCCCAATTTATGTGACACTCGTTCCTTTTTAGTCAGTCCCAAATAAAATGACGTATTTCCATATTTAATAAAAATTTAACTTCAAACTTCTCATTTTACGCTTAATGAACTGATTTATAACCACAGAAATTTGTATGACTTATTTTAGACCACAAATTTCAAAAGTCTTCCATTTGTTTTTAATTTATGTGCCCAGTCACATACCTTCACATGATTGGGACAGAGGGAGTAATGTACTGATAAAGCGATAGCTAAATTGGGAGGAAAACTTCTAATGGTAATATGAAATACAAATAGAAGTAGGTCTTTCTGTATCTAAAGCTGTAGGTTTACGAGATTACATAAGGAAGCTACTTTGGATCTCAGCCCACTCCCCAACCACCAGCACTGGATTCATGCGACCTCCCAAGAGTAGGAAAATCACCACCTTAGCATAATCAACATCTATGTTGCTCGGATTGTCCAAAAATGTTTCCGCACCCATGTCGGATCCTCCAAACACTACTTCTGGAGGACCAGACACAGACAAGTGGAATTTTGAAGAGTCCAAGCAACATAGATCAACCTGTTGGACTCTAATAATCCAGAAAGTGTAGATTCTTAGTTGGCATTTAGACATAAAAGATGTGATATTTGAAAAAAAATAGTAAAAAGAGTATTTTGGAAGTTGAAGTTCTTTTTTGGCATGCATTTTTTAAAAAAAGTATTTGGCATGCATTTAACTTGGAAAAAATAAAGTATTGTGAGTGGGAAAAAATTCACTTGAAAAATAGGTTAAAACCACTTTTTCAAACTTGAAACTCATCTCCAAATTATTTTTCAAAAAATTTGTCCAATGTATAACTAAACACGTTTGAGATTATTTTTTTAAAAAAAAAGGACGGAAAAAGAATTCATGTCCAAAGGGGCCCTTCATCTAACTGCTAAAAAAGCTATATGCCTCAGGTCATTCACTGTTCACTACATATACTAGACTCTTTTTACGTGTAAGCTCCAAAGTTTCTTAATATAACAACGGACAAAAACATCTACAGATCTAAAAGTATAAACAACAAAAATATCTTCTGTTTCATATTGGCACTTCCTAAGGATTGGAAATTTCCTCAAATGTCACAAGTGACACTGTAAGACAAAAGCAAATTAATCCCTTTCCTGGTGACTTCTATTCTACGTGATAAAGAATTTCTTCAAATATAGAGAGTTTTCAATTTTAGGAATAAATGAGAGCTCATCTAACCTTCAGCCACCTATATTGATCAGAGTACTCATCATAAGCAGTATATGAACCGAGCATAATGATATGAACTCCAGCAACATCAAATGAATAGTAGAGATTTGAAGTGGATCCACTCTCCTCAAATGGCATCTTCCACCTCGAGTTATAAGAGACGAACCCGTCCTCTAGAAATGGTATGCTTTCTTTTTCATGATTCCCTTGTGTCACCATCCATGGCCTAGAACTAGCGAGCGGCTGAACGAGTTGACCAAATGTGTCCCACCTATGTTGTAAATAATCAGCATAAGAAAGGTCACCGGGGAGTAAATGAACGTCGTATTTGCATTGGTCTATGTGTTCCAAAGTTGACTTCGTCCATCCAGTCTGACCCAAATCACCGGCCACAGCAAAAGTAACTGGAAACTTAGAGGGTGGAGTTTTCAGCTGGAATTCAGGCCCTTCGCCTCCACATCTATAAAAGTATGTAGTATTTCCTTGCAATGGTCCAATGACAGTGTGATGTATCTTCCCCGAACTATATAATAGATAACTATATTTGGTACTTTCTCCTTGAGCTATAGCACTATATTTTCCGGGGGATGTCCCATATTCAACAATAGAAGGAGAAGATCCATCATTGGTGACCCATGTGACCCGCATGTGTTTGTCCCCAGCAAATGAGATGTGAACCTGCAAGGGGAAAATCAATTCCCTTGATGAAATCCACAAACTTAAATTGTGAACCCATGCAAAATATATCACTTTACACATTTAAGTCAACATGTCTTTGACGACTTAAATAACATTAATAACATATTTGAACAAACAAAAGAAATAACACAAAAAATATATAGGTTTAGGCAGCTTACAAGCTTTAGTGATGTTATCAAATGGACCTAAGGCATGCTAGAGGCTAATAAGTTATAATTGTCGTACAAATACGCACATAAAATCCAAACTAGTAACTGGTAATGTACCTTTCTGTGAAGAAAGAAAAATTGACTCAAGATCAGTATTGATTATCTTAAGGAACCCAAAGATGGTGGAAATTATATAAGCAGACTTAAACTGATCGTAAGGGCATAACTGTCGTTAAGGCTTCCATAGAATGCTCAGTCTTTGCATTCTGTGGAAGTCGAAACAAAATAAAAAATGATGATTAAAAGTCAACTTTCTTTCCCTCATGATAGTGTCCAGGTTAGCTTGTGCACACACTTGCTACCTCCCGACTCCCACCAATACACCACCAAGACTTGGAGGAATGATAAAACTACCTAGCTTTTCTTGCTCTACTCAGGATTTAAACCCTGATCTCCCTCCAGATAGGTGCTAAAAGCAAACTTATTCTAACAAGGGAAAAGGTCTAAATTTGCCCATGTACTATTCGATATTGCTTAATTTTACTCCTCTGTTAAGACTTTTCGTCCATTCATAATTTTACTTTTTGCAAATTATCTCGTATTTGTATTTACACTAATGAAGCTCTAGCGTGAAATAGGCAAACTCCATGTGTCCAAAATCCTTCAAAAAACAGATCTAGATTTACCCCTCAACTTTTGTCTATATTTTAGAATTACTCTCAGGTTGGAGTGTCGTAGTTCTGTGGTGGCCGAGAGCAAAAATGAGACTCTTCCCTAAGGACAGGTAAGATTAGACAAAAAGTCTAACGAAGGTCAAAGTTGCTCAATTTCAGGGAGTACAAAAACAAATTAGAACATTTACCCTCCTAAAAAAGACAAATTTCACAACAGACAACATGATATTCGAATTGCTCAATTTTGCTCTTTTGTAAAGACTTTTGGTACATTCACACCCTTGCCACTAGCAAATTATCTCGTTTTTGTCTTTATATTAATGAAGCTCTAGCATGAAATAGGTGGACTCCACGTATCCAAAATCCTTCAAAGAAAAGGTCTAAATTTACCCCTCAACTTTTAACTATGGTTTAGAATTACTCTCAAGTCGGAGTGTCGGAGTCCTGTGAGGGGTCGAGGTCAAAATCAAGACCCTTTCCTAAGGGCCGGTAAAAGTCCAACAAAGGTCAAAGTTGCTAATTTCAAAGAGTATAGACACAAATTCAATCATTTTCCCTCTAAACAACAACATACCCAGTGTAATCCCACAAGTGCGGTCTGGGAAGGGTGGTGTGTACGCAACCTTACTCCTACCTTGTGAAGGTAGAGAGTTTGTTTCCAATGGAATCTCGACACAAGTAAAGCATATCAAATCAAGTATGAAAAAGACCATTTTCCCTCCAAACAAAGATAAATTTCACAACAGACAATATGATGTTTCCTTTTTGTTTTTCGCCACAGCAAGATGGACCAACTCCACCTATATGACCTACGTAAAGCATAGCTGGTTCCAATTCCAGATAACAAAGAAGTGTAATCCCACAGCAAAATGGATTCAATTACTGATCCAAATAGTAAACTTCCGGGTTTAACCCAATTCATTTTCCACAAAATTCGACCCAAAATCAGAGTAAAAACAGCAGAAATGAACTTTAAGGGTCATTTGGTAGCTGGTTTGGAGGTGAGTTATATAGGTATTAAATCCTGCATAAGTGATACTACTATGTTTGGTAGCTGGTTTGGAGGTGAGTTGTATAGGTATTAAATCCTGCATAAGTGATACTACTCTGTTTGGTAGCTGGTTAGAAGGTAAGTCTGTATAAAGTTAATACGGTGTTTGTTTTGTAATTTAGAAACCCGCATAACTAATTAATGTATAAGTTATGAGGGAATGTATGTATTATCATATGCAGTTAAAAGATGGACTAACTAAACCCTACATAATCAATCCCTATATAAAACAATACATAAATTTCCTCATAACTAATCCCTACATTACTAATACATGCATAATTCTAACCAGCTACCTAATGACCCCTAAACTTCCGGGTTTAACCCGATTCATTTTCCACATAATTCGAGTGAAAATCAGAGAACTTTAAGCGTCGTTTGGTAGTTGGTTTGGAGTTGAGCTATATAGGTATTAAATCATGCATAACTAATAACCATGTTTGATAACTGGTTAGGAGGTAAGCTATTGATGTATAAAATCAATACTGGTATTTGATTTGCAATTTAGAAACCCGTATAAGTAATACATGTACAGCTGATGAGGAGATTTACGTATTATTTTATACAGTTAAAAGATAGAATTACTAATACATGTACAAGTAAACCTTACATAACTAATTCCGGTATAAAACAATACATAAATTTCCTTATAACTAATACATGCATAACTCTAACCAGACGAACCCAAACTTCCCGGTTTGACCCGATTCATTTTCTACAAAAATTTAAGCGAAAATCAGAGTAAATACAGAAGAAATGAACTTTTAAGTCAACATAATTAACGATGTAAAAGAGAGAATGATTTAACTTTGTGTACTATAACTTTTTACCTGCTGAGGTTGCGAAGAAGACTTTGAATTCCATGGCAAATTGAACGTTTTTCGAGGCGGTGGCCGGACATAATCGCCGGCGAATACAGTTCCGGCGCCGGCTATGAACAAAATAGCCGTCAAAAACAGTAGAAATTTTTTCATCGTTGAATAGTGAATGCCAATTGACTGATTCGGTACTGCGAAGTGTGTGTATATACCAAACTTTGGAATCTCTCTTTTGCTTCCTTTGAATAATTAACAATCTCTACGCCTTTATATCCTTTTCTTTTTTAAATTAATATGGGTCAAAGATTTCAATTATACTCTTTCATATATGATCACCTAGTTTGACCAAACATAAAATTTTAAAAAAATATCTATAGTTTTTATATGCTATAATACTCATATGATTATAACAAGAAATTAAAAAGTTTATTTTATATATTCATAACATTTGTATGTGATATCGAGGTGGGATCACACTGGATATATTGACTGATTGTTGATGAGAAATTTCATAAATAATTACAGTTTAGTGTGTAATTACGAAGTGTAGCTACAGTTTACGGAACGTAGTTATAACTATTATATCAGACATAAGAGTTTTATTAGACGGGTATAAGCTCATTTATACCAGACGGTAGTACCCTGTGAAAATATGTGAACAAGTTGTATCAGCGTTGATGGATATATTTTATAGATACAATACAGTAGATATGTTTCATAATTTTTTAAAATTATAGCTATATTTCGTAATACAATCTAAATATTTAACACGTCACGTAGTTTTTTTTATTATTGATTGATTTGTATGAATATCACCACACGTAAGATTTTGTCACTGAATTTAGAAATGTATTTATTTTTTTTTAGCAAACTAATAATAAAAGAATATCATTCTTTTTGAAACATAAACAATAAATAAGGGTCAATTAGTATTGTGTTTGATAAGTTTGCTTTTAGTTTTGTCTTTCTTATAATTTAAGAATATTACACGAAATCTTTATAGAATGATTTTTTTATATTCAAATTATAACGGACTATATTCACTCATTTTCTCAAACAATAATACGTTTGAACCAGAAGAGCTGAAATTTAGGCCAATGTTTATCAAATTTAATTTCATCAACAAATAGATGTCCATACACAAGTCTAATTCATATAACAGAACACATGCATTTCGTCACTTCAAAACAATACCAAAAAGGACAGAGGAACTTTTTTCTGTTAAAAAATTAGGCAGGCAAGTTTGTTGGAACATGAAAGTCACACTACCTAGCTTGCAACATGAGCTCTTTCATTAGAGGCGGCTCCACGGAATGATTTATTCGCTAAATATCTATAAATATTGAATTATAAATTTAATAATTCTTATAGTATTAATTTGAGATCATTGTAAGCTCATAAATTTTAATTCGCCTCTATTATTCATTTGTGATTAACTTTGTTAATCTAAAAGACAAAAACAATCTATATTTTTGGATTCGAGTTTTGAAAATAGAGAATTTTTCAGTAAAGAGCGCTCCTCCCTTAAATATATCCTACACAGTGTGATTAATCGAATCAAAAAAATTCGGATACCAACAAAGGGTAAATGATGAACTAGTGCAAAACAAATTAAGTAGAAGACAAGCTCCCTTAAATTTCTGTCTGGATTTATCCACTAGTTAGATAAATGGTTGACCAACAAAGGGTTCACAAGCTTGTTGATTCCTAGCTTAATTCCTTATCACAACCAAATCATATCAACACCGTGACTAAGTGATTTCATAAAGTGAGAAAATATATTAACTAATCATGATTATGCAAGAAAAATCTATATGCAAAAGAGATGTCATGCATCAATTGATTTGGGATAAACACCCAATGTGAATAAATTTTTACCGATTGTTTATATATCTCATGTTTGTGCGACACCCTACATGTTTTGCTTCCCTAAACCAGGATTTGAAGACTAGGGAGTAGTAGAACTTGTTAGTGACCCCAGTTTTGACCCAAATCATAAGAGCCTCCATCAATGTTGCACATCTTTTTCTCTATTATGAGTTCTGTGCCTCATTTTTTTGTTTTCCTTCTTTAACACTCCTTAATGTATAAAGGCTATCTGCAAAGACTAAACAGGATACAGTAGGGCCAAAATATCACTAAGTTTCTTCTTCACAATAGTTTAGCACAATCACATGTAATATTCATGGCCGCTGAGTTACAGCACGTTCTAAAATAGCGTTTATTTTCAGCTCCGGGAATTTGGAACAAACTTATTAAATCAAACAAATCTAGCTAGGAAGTCAAATGACTTTTCCCTTTCGAGGTCTAATCAGAAGTTGAATGGAATAGTTAAGGGGGGATCATAATGCTGCTATGCACTCGACTTCAATCCTTGCATTCATTGGCAGTGCTGCCACCTGATAAGTTGCCCGAGCTGGTGCAGGAGATGGAAAATCTGCGAGATAGCTAAGTTAGATTTACATCATCACAAATCGCATTGAGAACATAAAGCAACATAAGTAGACATTCTATATAAAGTGGCTTGTCCTAGTATTAAAGTAGACAAAGATTTAACACTGAATTTCTCTCTTACATGCAAAACAAACTTTGAGTATTTTCTGCTCTTTCTTGCTTGTATAGTTTTTCTCTCAGAAATTAGCAATTCCAACTATCACTGACGACAGAAGTGACCATCCTCCCGAGAGTTAAGAACATTATATGAACAGTAGACCTTCAATTGTTTTAGGCACAATTTCTCTTATATCCCTAACAGCATTACCAAAAGGAAACTAGGAAGGACGAAGAATGAGCCATCATGAAACCAACTAAGAAGTATGTGATGCAATAGATCCACTTTTATTGTTCTTTTGTTTTTAATTCTGCGTTCAAGTCTTCAAGATGATCTTGCTAGTGAGAAACAAAGGGAAGGATCTCGTCCCTAGTGGAATGTCTGCAAAGTAAAACAGTATACAAAAATTGAAACTAATTTTCCCAGTATCATGACTCACATTTACCATAAATCTCATTCACTTTCTTGAAGTCGTTGAGATCAGCTAACCTGCAGAGAGAGATATTATTCAAAATACATAATCAAGACTATAATGAGATCAAAAACCTAATGGGTAGGAGAATAATTAACAGAAGATCATACAAGATAGTTGTCTTAACAACTGAGGAATAGCTAACGCCACTTGCTTTAAGTATCTCCCCCATATTCTTGAGAACCTGGATATCAATATTAAGCTCAAATTCAGCATTTTGAACTAAACAGACGGAGTCTTGACAACCTAAATATAAAGCTAAAATGACGAGCTGTTACTTGTTGGCTATCCACTCTTCTTCTTCTTCTTTTGTGGAGAAATTTGAGATATTACAAGCAGATACAGAGGACAATATGTGAAGTCGGGTCTGCACCTGCCCGGCTATCTACTCTTCTTTTCCGTTAAACTTTTTAAAACAAGCTCTCATTTTGTCTTATCCCGAGAAATGCAAAGGTCAACTTATTCAACATGATGATGGCTTTAAGCCTTTAACTACCTCTCACATAAATTCAGAACCAGACATGGTAATGCATGACTACTCATATTTATGAGGGTTCAGGACCGGCTCTTGGGTAAGGCAGCCGAAGCGCTTGCTTTAGGCCCCAAAATTTTTGGGGCCCCATTTTGAAAATTTATGAACTATTTTTTAAAATAAAAAGGAAAAGAGAATTTTATAATAAATTTAAACAATTCAAAGCGAATGAAACTATTTTTAATTTAGTGATAATAATTTGGACAATTCGAATTAAAAATAGATCGCTTTAGCCTCACAAGAACCTTAAAACGTAATAGCCACTCAGATATTGATAATTTAGACTTATTTTTTTAAGTAAAAATGTTACGGAAAATAGTATAAGTAGAAGATAATATTTTAATTGATACACTCAATGATATAAGAAGACTTGATACTTCTCCAAATGCCGTTATCGCTAATAGAATAACGTTAACAATTCCTGCAAAAGTGACATTTACGAAAAGAAGTTTTCAAGCTAATTTGATAAAGAATTATAAAAAATAATTGATTATAAAAATAAAATTAATAACTTTGCATTTTAAAAAGTTTATAAAATATATTTCAATTTTTTTTTATAAAAGGCCTCTTATCCAGGTTTGGCTTTAGGCCACAAACTTGATTGAGCCGCCCCTGTGAGGGTTGAGATTGATATAATAGAGTAAAAAAAGAAAGCACTGACAACTGCCATGAGAATGATATCTTCAGATACATTGTTAAGCCGGAGAAAGAGTTCCATTTTTAAAAATTTTGAACTATCACTATTTAGGATTAAGCAAAGAAGTCTACTTTTGGGTGGCACATTTATTCACTAGCATTGCAGTTGTAGGCAACGTATACCCTATAGCCCAAGAGAAAAGAGCCATACTGTATGGGCTTCCTAGATAAGTTTACATCAGAATATTTATCCAATAATGACTAATACCGACATGAGCATTCTAATCACGACTGAGTACAAAAGTACCTGCTCAGTTTGATCCTCCACACTTTCTGAGACAAATTTCCCGGTCTGCATTCAATCATAAGTTAGCTAAAGATGGCATAAAGCAAAGGAACCTGATAAGCATTTGCAATAACTGATGCGATAATAGCACAAACCTCTGGAATAAGACCCAGACATCCAGAGACGAAAACAAAATTATTAGCCTTGATGGCTTGGGAGTATGGCCCCAATGCTGCCGGTGCCTTATCAGTGTGAACAGCCTCCTTTATGCCTAGTGACATACAACAAATGTTCATTAATAAGGTGAAAGAACTATTTGAGACATCAGTTAGGAAACCGGAAATTTGATAGTGTGTGTGAGAGCTATTTCTCTAAACCCTTGTATATTTATAGATATAAGGATAAACGAAAACAACAACATACCCAGTGTAATCCTACAAGTGGGGTCTAGGGAGGGTAGTGTGTACGCAGACCGTACCCCTACCTTGGGAGGTAGACCCTCGGCATTTATAGATATAATGATGCCTTATTAATAAAAACTCTGAATCTCATGGACTTAGTTTGCAGCAGACAAATTAAGTGGTTAATGGGTAAAGTTTTATTCACTGAAATGTCATCAAAAGCTAATTACAGATAATTGTCTATGATATAGTGGATTGGTAATATAAAAATTAGTGGCAATCAACCTGCTATTAAATTGATAGAGAAAACATTCTTTACACCCTGAGCTTATACAACTTGAGACCATTATCTAATTAACTTGTTACTTTATCAGTTGCCTAATCCCATTCATCTCCCAAAAAGCAATTAAGCATCAATTTTTCGCGCATTCCAGCATCAAACCTCATGTCATTGATGATATCACTTTTTTTGGATAAGGTAAGGTAAGTGTTTTCTTATTATAAATTCTAAAACATGCAAAGTAAAGAAAAAGAACATATTGCTTTCCTAACTTAGGATTATGGTCTACAACCAAATTTTAAACTAAACGCTAAGCTCAAACACAAGTAAGAAACACATCGCATGTTCCATATAACTAAATCCATAAAAATGAAAAGAAAAAAAAAAAAAAATCAGAAATCACAAAAAGTTCTGTAGCACATCTAAACAATGCCCTCAAATCCCAAAACAAATCCGAGTTTAATATATGAATCCTCTACATCCATTCAGAAGCAACAACACTCATCAATCATCTAAAAAAATCCCAAATTTTATTAATATATACATCAATCAACTTAGCCTCAATCCAAACTAGTTGGGTCAGCTATATGAAACTTCTATATCCATTCCCCTCTATTTGGAAAATAACAGAAGCAATTTTTTTTAAAAAAAAAAATCAAGAAAATTGGGTAATAAGACCAACCAACGACATACCCAGCACACAACGTGTTGTCTGGAGAGTGTAGAGTGTACGCAGACCTTAACTCTAACTTAGTAGGAGGTAGAGAGGTTGTTCGGCTCAAGAGTAATCAGACCAAACAAAGGACAGAAAATATTACATTTTTTTTATTTTCCCCCTCCTTGTTTTCTCCAAAAATGGAACTTAAACTCTAATCCTAAATCAAGTAACCTCATACTCCCTCTGTTTGGTATTGTTCAAATTTTGAGAGACAAACGAGTTTTTTATACCAACATTTTTTTCGTATAGTTTTCAAATATTTTTAAAAAAAAAAGTTCTGTATATGAATTCACGGACAAAATTAAGAAGTTTGACACTTCAAAAATCCGAACTGTGAGACATAAATTGGGACAAAGGGAGTATTTATTATCTTTTTTCTGCCACATTTTTCTAGATTAGGGCATGGTGATTGGGGGGGGGGGGGGGGGGGGGGGGGGGGACACTCACTGGCATCAGTGGAAATGCTTAAGCAAGCGAAGGGTTTTGATTGAGCTGGTGAAGAGCCACGAAACTTTGCTCCGGCGATTGAGACACAGCCCACTCCGAACGCTACCGGAGCTCGGCTGCGTAGTGCGGCGATGTCCATTGCCGGAATTTGGAAGTGACTAGCTGCGGCGGCCCACGTCATTTTCCGACTCTGCTTGCTATGTTTTTCTGTTACCTTATTGGCTTATTCCCTTCCTTTTTGTCATTATTGCGGCATAATTTTGGAATGTTAGGCATGGGCTACTGGACCTATGGCCCATCTAGGCCCAACGGTTTTGCAGGACAATGTCTAGGCCCATTTATTATCAAGTGCGGCTCTCGTCATTTTTTCAGTCCTGTAATTTAAAACTAGCGACTATCATAGAATTACAAATTTTTCATGTAAACTTTATAATAATATAATAGAATTTCACATGTAAGATTTATTATTTCATAATAATAGTTATTGCTTTTTGTACGATATTTAATAATTTCTATATTATTTGTTATGTCTGTTTTAGTTCTGTATTTTATTATTTATGTCAGACAATTTGATTCAAGTAGCTAGCCATACGTTTTTCTATAACTAATTTTGAATTACAAATTTTAAACTCCGTGTTAGTCAAACAAAAATACATAAATTAATACCATATTAATTGAGAGAAATCCGTATATATTATCCGAAAAGAAAGTGCAATCATAGGTCATAAAGAACCCCACGATAACATCCTACACAACAAAAGACACACCTGACACAATAAACACCAAACTCTCAAAATTGCATATTACTACCGCTACTAAAAAGGGCAAAAAAAAAAGTCTGGTGCACTAAGCTCCCGGCTCCCGCTATGCGCGAGGGTATTGCACACAGTTGTAGCTCACATTTCTGCAAGAGATTGTTTCCATTACTACTACTACAATATTGTTTCCATTACTACCGCTACTACTACTACAATATTATGCCTCTAAACTTAGAAACCATGAATCTTGATTTGTTCCTTCTTAACAATATCAGCATTCCAAAGGAACTGTGAAACATTCTTGCGCTGATCACCCTGTAATTGTATCACCTTCCCGAGTTCCTTGGAGCCCGGGAGCCCGAGTCCTCCTTGGACTCGGCGAATAGATCAAAAGAAGTTGGGAACTGAACGTTTATATCAACCATGTACATTGTTTGTATGAGAACTTTTTTCAAATCCGATGTGAAATTGAAGTAGTTGGTTGGACAACTAGAGAACTGAAAATAAAATAGATTCAAATTTCAAAGTTAGTTCAGTAAATTTTGTGATGATACACACATCCAAAATCCAATTGCAAACTGTTAAACAGAGCAATATACATGTGATATACACTGAATATACAGCAGTGTATATCACATATATATCACTGGATTAAAGTAGTGGGGTGGCGAGCGACAAGCGACGGTGAATTGTGGGAAGCATTGGGCCTCTCGGCAGTGGGCTTTCGGCCAGTTCAAAGGATTTGTTCCAAGAGTCTTGGGCCTAGGCAGTAGGCCTCTCGGCCAGATCTGCAAATCCAAGTAACAATAGGATATTGTATATATGGTATATATATTTGTAGTATATTGTAATGAAAAGGATACCTTAATTAGTGTTATACACCTACCATAATTGTATAGTTAGAATTATGGTAGAATAAGGATTTAGAAGTAGAATAGGAAAAGGATTTTCCTATTATGGAAATATGTAACTTGTATATATATCTATTCAATCAATGAAAATAATCAAGGGGATTATTTCTTTCATGGTATCAGAGCAGCCCAATTGCTGGAACTGCTCAAGAAAACGAATCAAGTCTTTACCGATTTGGGCCAGCAGGCCCACTGCCTGCTGGTCAGTCCGTCCCGAGCCCAGAAAATTTCCAAAATTCTCTCAATTCTTCCTCGAGTCATAGACCGGTCACTCGTAGTCAACGGGGTATTTTTACACCTAAAAGACATTTTAATTTACATTCGGATCTCTCTAAATCCCCCTTGCCCCGCAATCTTGTGTCCGCATTAAATGACCCTAATTGGAAAAAATTGCTATGACTGATGAATATAATGCTCTTATTGATAATAAGACGTGAGAGTTGGTGCCCCGTCCATATGGTATTAATGTTATCAGGTCTATGTGGATTTTTGCTCATAAGAAAAATTCAGATGGGTCATTTGCTCAACATAAGGCGCGACTTGTTGGTGATGGTAAGACTCAGCAGGTTGGAATTGATTGTGGTGAGGAGTTTAGTCCGGTGGTCAAACCGGCTACCATTCGCACTGTGCTTAGCTTGGCCCTTTCAAAGACTTGGCCAATTCATCAGTTGGATGTCAAGAATGCTTTTCTACATGGTGATCTCAAGGAAACAGTCTATATGCATCAGCTGTTGGGTTTTAGGGATCCCAACCGCCCTCATCATGTTTGTTTGTTGAAGAAATCATTATATGGGCTTAAGCAGTCTCCACGGGCCTGGTATACACGATTTGCTGACTTTGTTTCGACTATTGGGTTCACTCACAGCAGGTCGATAATTCCTTGTTCATCTACCGCCGTGGTTCGTCATTGGCCTATATTCTGTTGTATGTGGATGATATCATCTTGACCGCCTCTTCCGATGCCTTGCGCCAGTCTATCATGACCATGCTCAGTTCTGAGTTTGCTATGAAAGACTTAGGGCCTTTGAGTTATTTTTTGGGGATTGCCGTCAAGCGTCATTCATGTGGGTTGTTTCTATCTCAACGGAAGTATGATGCTGAGATCACCGAGAGGGCTGGGATGTCATCCTGTAAGTCCACTTCCACGCCAGTGGATGCAAACCCAAAGCTAAGTGCCACAGCAGGTGCACCATACGAGGACCCGACCCGCTATCGCAATCTTGCAAGGGCCCTCCAAGTATCTTACATTTACCGGACCGGATATTACATATGCGGTTCGGCAGGTGTGTTTATTCATGCATGATCCCAGAGTTGAGCACATGAATGCAATCAAACGCATCATTCGGTATATTCAGGGGACACTAGACTATGGGTTGCACTTGTATCCGTCGTCTACATCTACGCTTGTCTCCTACACGGATGCTGATTGGGGTGGTTGTCCCGACACCAGACGGTCGACTTCTGGCTACTGTATGTTCCTTGGCAACAACTTGGTCTCCTGGTCAGCAAAACGTCAGGCAACTTTATAACGCTCAAGTGCCGATGCAGAATATCGAGGGGTAGCGAATGTGGTCTCCGAATCATGTTGGCTACATAATTTGCTTTTGGAGCTTCATTGTCCCATTCAGAAGGCAACCTTGATATATTGCGATAACATTAGTGCCATCTACCTTTCAGGTAACCCCGTTCAACACCAACACACCAAGCTTATCGAAATGGACATTCACTTTGTCCGTGAAAAGGTTGCAAAGGGTCAAGTTCGCGTATGCCATGTCCCGTCTCGTTATCAAATTGCAGACTTCTTTACAAAGGGTCTACCAGCGGTTCTCTTTGAAGATTTTAGGGACAGTCTCAGCGTTCGAAAACCGCCCGCTATGATTGCGGGGGTGTGTTAAACAGAGCAATATACATGTGATATACACTGAATATACAGCAATGTATATCACATATATATCACTGGATTAAAGCAGTGGGCTGAGCAGCAAGCAACAGTGAATTGTGGGAAGCAGTGGGCCTCTCGGCAGTGGGCTTTCGGCAAGTCCAAAGGATTTGTTCCAGCAGTCTTGGGCCTAGGCAGTGGGCCTCTCGGCCAGATCTGCAAATCCAAGTAACAATAGGATATTGTATATATGGTATATATATTTGTAGTATATTGTAATGAAAAGGATACCTTAATTAGTGTTATACACCTACCATAATTGTATAGTTAGAATTATGGTAGAATAAGGATTTAGAAGTAGAATAGGAAAAGGATTTTCCTATTATGGAATATGTAACTTGTATATATATCTATTCAATCAATGAAAATAATCAAGGGGATAATTTCTTTCACAAACAAAAACATACAATCTAATTATAGTCAATAGCAAAACTAAGATTTTCACTAAGAGAATTTAAAATATAAAGACACAAACGCACGAAGAAGCAAAGGGAATTTAACCATGTATATTAACTTTTATCCGAAATCAAAATTGCTAATCGAACCACTAGATAAAAAAATCAAATTTTAAAGTCAAGTCACTCAATTCTGCAATAAGATTGTGAAACATCAAGAATCCAATTGCTACCAACAAAAAGATTCAATTTTTATAAATAATTTATTCAGTATCAAATAAATTGTTTTAATTAATTTAAAATTCTGCCATAGACCAAGTTTGCCAAAGTCGTCACAGAATAATTTACAAACAACTTACAAAATTAGAAAGCAATACAATATACTGCAAAAACTTTCAATTCCAATCGAAAAAAGAAACAAGAACTCACCTTGAAACACCAATAAAAGAAAATAGGACTTTGATGGAGGTATCTCTAATATTTATAGAAAGAGATGGCGGTGTTTTTTTTTTCTCATAGTCACATATGGATTTAACTTTTTTGTTCTAATAAAACTTATCGGATTCCGGTTAAAAATAAAAGTTTTCCCATTCGAACTAGGAATGCTTTTTTATATGATATTTTTAGGTCTTATATGAAGTGAATTTTCATTATTCAAATCAGTAATTTGAATATCAAATAATTATATAATAAAAAAGTAGATTGTTTCCTCTCGTATGTTCATCTGGGTGTGTTCACTAGAAACTGAAAAATCAAATCAATTCGAAATTGAAACTGAAACAAAATTGATCTTTTTTGTTTGATTTAGCATTAATTTTAAAAATCAATAAATAATAATTTAATTTTGTTTTTAACAAAATGTAACTGAAAAACTCCGGACCAAATCAACTTTATAAATACCTATTTAAAATTATATATATATATATATATATATATACGAGGAATTCTCAATGAAAAAAGTGCTCTCTGAACCGAATGTGAAAGTCGTTTTCCATCAGACGATTTTTCCTGTAACTCTACTCTCGACTTGGATTATATATCCAAAAAGGTCCGCTCTCGGCCATTCCACACGCTGCCTAGCAGAGACGTGATTATCTGAAGTGGATTATCTCTTTTGTAGTAGATGCCGAACCTGCTGTGCCCCATTGACTAAGAAGGGGGCGGACACAACAACTACATGGACCCCTTCCTTTCGGTTGTTGCGGCGCTTTCCGGGCCGAGCCGAAATTTTGGATTAGAAAGGGCAGGCAAAGCCCGAAGGCTGCTATCCCAATAGGAAGGGCGGAACGAGGAGAGGGTCGCCTTTGGAGAAGCGTTTGCCGGTATATATATATATATATATATATATTATAAAGTACACAATAAACCTCTTTTTTTCTCTGTTTTCTCTTTCTTTTTCTGTTCGTTTTAACTACTAAAGATTAACTCACAAAGAGCAAGCCAATCCCAAAAGTTTCTAAACGGTGAATCCTTCACTTAACTAGTCCCATTTTACGAGACCGATAACATTTGTATACCAATTACATTTTTTTTTAAAAAACAAAAAAAAGTAGCATTAGAAATGTAAATAAAGGAGCCCCATGGTACAGGCGAGTTGGTAAGTGACAAAGTGATTGGGGTACAACCACTCCGACGTCGCGGGTTCGGATCTGTGTGGGGACAGTCTTTGCTGAAATATTGCAAGGGTTGTTGCTGGGTTCGTGTCCCGTTGGTCCTCTCGCTTGCAGGGCTGCCACTCGCGCATATCCCTCGATTTACATCCCACCTGGCCAAGGGATCTCTGGTACAGGTGGGGGGTTTCGCCTTCGGGACTTTCCCCTTCACAAAAAAATGTAAATAAAGGAACTGTAATTTCATGACCACCCTGCCAGCTTGCACGAGTCTTGATTATTTCATTGATACATGTAATCTTTCAAACACGAAAGTTTATACACATATAGGAAAGGAAAATGAAAAAAAAAATGAAAATTTCCCTTGGGAGTATGCAATCGAACAATTGTTGGAATTTTCAGCAGTGATAACTGAACTAATGAGATGGACTGCCTCAAACCTGGAGTTGACATTCAAATTGGGAATCAACATCGCGTCCCTCTATCTGAGAAATGCAAAATGATACGAAAAGTCACAAAATGCAACGCAACAAGGGACGAATCAAGCGTTTACGTGAAGGATGAAGCTAATCAATCAGAATCGAGATCGGAAGAGAGGAAATAAATCACTTGATTCTTTACTTCTATGACCACCAAGGCTCTAGATGGCACGGCCTGGATTATTACATGGAGTACTTATTATCTTTCATCAGCACATGTATCAACTAACTTCCAAAATTCAAGTATAAATGGAAGCACAAATATTTACGAACTTTAAACTCAGTTACAGATGAAAGGAAATCACATACTTTTTTTTTTGCCTAAAAAACAAAATTTCCAAGACCACCACCATGATTCATATGGTACTAATTCAACTTTTTTTCAAACACCCTCCAATAATCATTGATGATAATTGAGAATTTATTCAAGAAATCCAGTTTTTGTTAAAACAGCATTTCTTACCCTGCTTAAATCTCTCCCTTTTAATGTTCTTCCAACACCTTCACACACTGAAAAAGAAGAAATTTGCCTTCTCCCTAGCCTTTTAGCAAGCCATTCATGTGGAGGCATCACATTTCCTTCATCAGTTTCTTCAATTTCTTCATCATCATCACTTCCAAAATTACTATTATTTGTCACGAAATTACAAATATCTTTTTTTAAACTTGTACCATAAATCATTGACCAATCGGGTATTTTTACTGGGACGGAGTGCTGAACAATCTTGAATTCTTGTATTGAATTCTTGTTTGACTTTGGGATCATCTTGGCTGCTGTTGGTATTAGCCTTCTTGGATTCAAAGTAGTACTTGTGATGATGAACTTGGAATTAGTTTGGTTTTTTTCACTAAGAATATTGTTATTATTAGTACCCCAAATGTCTTCTTCTTGAAACTCTTCATTGTTGATAGATGTCATTATTCCACTGGTTTTTTTGCTATATAAATTATATTTCCCTTCATTTGATGAAGCCATCTTCTGAAAAACACAAACTTCAATCAAATCAACCAAGTAAAATTGGAATCTTTTTTTTTTCTTTCAAAACATTGTCAATACTAAGAAGAGGTTAGCTAATTAAAAGTAGTTGATAAGCATCAAATATCGGAAAATATTATTAGGTGCTAAAGCTGATTTTATAAATATATTATTACGTGGTTAAATAAAAATGTTGACACAAATAATAAACGGTATCAAAATCAATCCAAGATAGGAAGAAGAATGTTCTTTAGATGATGCATAATTATAGCAAGACTACTTACCAGAATGTACCTTTTTTTTTTCAATTGAAACTTGCAACAAAGAGCTTGTAACTTGAGTTTTGATATCTGCATATGTATGGTAAATAATTATACTCATAGAAAGTAGAAACAGATGAAAAATGCATATGTATGATAAATAATTATACTCATATAGAAAGTAGAAGCAAATGAAAAAATTAAGGAGATGCAGATTATTTTAGTCTATAAATTAGAACTTGCGAAATCATGAAAAGAATTTATCTCTTACTTTAAAATCCTCTCAGCAGAGAGACAAATGAGAGAAAAATGTGTAAGCAATTACGGGGGAGAGAAAGACCTATTTTTGTCGTAGAGATTCTCTTAAATAATAGGCTTCATTTGTATTTTATTCTCTTTCTTTTTCTGTCTTAAATAAAAGCTTGATGATGCGATAGGGGAAGGTTAATTAGCATAAAATAATGGATGATTTTGAAAGGAGGACTTCACCCTTTTAATGGATTTATTTTAGGTGATTCGGATGAGTAAATTTTGAATATCGAATGAATATTATATTAATATTTATTTAAAATTGATTCAAATTTTAAACATACTTTTCAACATGCATCAATAATGTATATTACTTAAACTCATCTTGAAAAGATATGTTTATCTCACTATGCAAAAAATCTACACTTGAAAACTTCATAGGTTCACTCGTCATCTTGTTACTCTCTTGATAAGTCCTTTCATTTATTCTGATGAAAATAATTCAGAAATTTAAGAGTGCAAAGATTGACTCATCATCAACAGATCTGGCCATGAATGTAAAGATTGACTCATATTTAGAAGGTTCATTATAGATGGCCATCATTGATGTGTCACCCTGGTCATCATCATCTTCATATTCACTTGAAGAGTCTCCCCAAGCAGCAAGATCTTGCTTCACCGGGTCATCAGCTGCATCTATCCTCTTGAACTTCTTATTAGGGACCTGGTTCCTCTTAACAGTCTTGTCTTTCTAATTGTCCTACTTGTGAAGAGGACATTCTTTAATGAATTGATCAGGTTTCCCACACTTGTGACAACAATTGTCATTTCCTTTGAAGTTCCTGCTGGAGCTTTCTATTGTTGGGACCCCACCATTTTTTTAATCATCTTTTGAAATCTGCGAGTAAGGTATGTCATATTATCTTCTTCATTGCTTGAGTCACTTTTGGCAGCCTTGATAACCAGGTTATTCTCCTTCTTTGCATCACTCTTTTCTAGTTTCTTTATTGCTCTCTTTATCTCATAGGTCTTGAGATTTCCAATCAGCTCATCAATAGTTAGCGTCTTTAAGTTCTTTGCTTCGTATATAGCATTCACCTTGCTATCCCATGAGCATGGCAGGATACCAAGTAATTTTCTGACTAGTTTGTTGGTCGTAATAACTTCTTCAAGAGAGTTAAACTCATTGATGATAGAGATGAACCTGGTATGCATGTCTTGTATTGACGTCTCTCATTCTAAACAACTCATACTCTATTGTGAGCATATCTATATTGGACTCCTTTACTTGAGTGGTTCCTTCATGAGCTGTTTGGAGATTTTCCCAGATCTCCTTAGCAGATACACAAGATGAGACACGATTGTACTCATCCGGTCCAATACCACAAACAAGGATATTCTTAGCCTCGAAGTTTTTCTCCACATCTTTTCTGTCCACATCATGTACTCCTTCCTTTCTTTTGGAGTAGTTGTAAAACGAGCTAGATCTGTGTTCATGAGAACATGAGGACCATCACAGATGATATCCCACAACTCAGAATCTTCAGTCATGATGAAATCGTGCATCCCGGTCTTCCACCACCCATAGTACTTTCCATTGAACCTTGATGGTCCTGTGGTAGATTATCCTTCCTCTAAGTTTGGTGGAGCAGTCACGTGAGAGATTCTTTCTAGGTGTTAACCTTTTAGAAAACACTTGCTTTGATACCAATTGATAAAAACTAAGAGTCCACCAAACATTACAGAGAACCAGGTTTTCTATATGTTCCCTCAAGCAAAACAGAAAGTAAATAACACACGATATTTGTGTGGAAAACTTCTTGCTCAAGGGATTAAAAATCACGACCTACCAAGTAAGATTTCCAACTTCACTAACTAAACAACTTCATATTACAACCTAGGAATTAATCTATTAATCTCTCACCCCTTATAATACCTCTATTGTAAGCCTTTTACAATAACTTTATTGCAAAGCTACAAACCTTGACTAACTCTAGTCAAGAACACAAACCAATAAAGGTTGAAATCTATCCTACTATGACACTTCTTAAAAGTAGTGTGGGATTACAATAAAGAACAAAATGATAAACACTCAAAACAAAATGAAGGACTTAGACATCTTTAATGTCGGGATCTGGTCCTTCAGTTTGCAAACAACTTTATTCTTGGAAGTACTTGGAGAAACTTGTGGCGGCTGCACTGTGAAGTAATTTTAGGTTTTCAAGTGTTACCTTAAACCTCGTAACATGTTGTATATAATTGGGGAGCATGTGTGAAGAGATAGGGACAATTCAACACTTGGTTTTGGGCCACTAGCACACTTCAGCAGTGTCTCAAACAAGTTTTTCACATCCAAAACTCTCTTTTTTCATCGTTAACTATTGTGCATGACGTGTTTGTTGATTAGATGTTCTTCTCAGTGTTTCCATCTCTAATATTTTCCAACATATTAAACAAACAAAAAGGCATAAAATCGAAATACTATGCTTTTTACACTAAGAATCAGATGATTGTCAAACTAAGATGCATCGAACATATTGTATAATTATATTAGAAAAAAGTTGTTGAGTTGACAAATAAACAAAACAAAATTCCCAAGGCGACTTCGATGAAGCTCTGATAATAACGACTTTAATTAATTTGCTTGGCCAAAATAATCTAGTCACCGTAATTAACTCTATCAATATAGACAAACTTTCTAATTTAAAAATAAAAATGGTGTTTAATAATTTGTATTTCTCCAGACCATGACCAGGAGATTCTGCTAAAAGACGTGATAGCACGTTCTATAGGCTTTCTGCAAATGGCATAATTCTATTTATTTGACTTGTAATTAATCTTAATTAAGAATTTAAGATGTTATTAAGTATATAAGCTATAATATACATTTTTTGCTGATCGTCAAAAAGGCAATGCAATAGTAAGCTATTTACTTCAATTTCAATTACGCCTTCCTCTAGCTTTTTCAAGGAAAACAAAAACTTTGATAAAAATAAATAAATAGAAGACTAAAAATGAAAGTGTTTTTTCTCAAATCTATTCTTCATCACACGTTTTAACATCTTCTATCATTTGATGATAATTAAATTTAGCTAATACTTTATGAAAACATCATCATATAATTTCTTAGATACTTCCTAATCTCCACCAATAACCTCGTTTAGGGCTGCTTATTGGTATCGAGCGAATAATTACACTTATCGGTTTGGATTATCAATTATCGGCTTTTAAATATACTAATCCGCTTCGGTATAGAATTAGCATTTATCGGACGATTATCGAATGGTGTATCGGCTTAATGTAAAAAAATAATGAAAATTATATGGACAAAAAATTATCTATTAAAAATGTGATGTAGCAATAGTACAACTACAACTACAAGTAAGTAAGTAGAAGCCGAAGAAGGATAGATCATCAGTCACAGAAAAGGCGAAACAAAGAATGAACTAAAAATCCATCGAAAAACAAATGCCTAACGATCCATTTGGTTGTGCTGCACGCTGCAAACTTACACTCCAACAAGTACGTATACAGAGTTTTGGCTCTCATCTAAAATCTAAATATAAAACAGCAAGAATTTGGAGAAAACATGAGCTAGCTTTGGAAGCAGGTGCTCTACTCTCCTTTTTCATCTTAGCTTATTAGCTTATTGACCGCTCTCCACGTGTGTTTTAATAGGTACTTTATATACTTAGAGGTAAAAATATAAATATAATAATTTTAATGGGTTAAGGATTTATCCGATAAGGAAATTAAGTAATCCGCCCTCACACCGATAAATAATTAATTATAAAATTTCAATTCGTTCACCAATCATTAATTCGATAACTCAATATCAATAAGTCAATTTTGCGATTGAGTTATCAGTTACAGTTCGGTTTTGAACAACCCTAATTGCTTTAAAATTTTCCTAAAAGTTGCTCTTGCTTGCTTTACTCTTGCTTTGCTTGTGCTTATGCTCTATCTTGAGCCGAGAGTCTCTCGGAAATAGCTGCTTTACCTACCAAGGTAGAGGTAAGGTCTGCGTATACTCTACCCTCCCCAGACCCCACGTTGTGTGATTTCACTAGGTATGTTGTTGTTGTTGTATTATTACTTCCTCCGTTTCAAAAAGATTATCTTACTTTTCTTTTTAGTCCGTTTCAAAATAATGCATCTTTTTTTTTTGGCAACTCTTTCATTCAAACTTTTCACATGACATGTTTAAGACCACACGATTAAAAGTCATTTTTGTACATTCAACACATCTTTAATTTAAGACCGCAAGCTTGAAAAATCTTTTCTACTTTCTTAAATTTTGTGACAAGTTAAAATCAGACAATCTTTTTGAAACGGCGGGAGTATTTGACATTATAATTTTATTTTATTTGGTCTTCTATCTGGTGTTTATATTGAGGCTCCGACTAAATTGAATTCACGCCTCGTAAGGCCTATTCAAAGGAGAAGTACTCCCTAACAACCTCTGATTAATTGTGGAGGGACCTTATCTATTCAATGGCGATCCTTATTAGTTCTACTATTATAATTTCACTATAACTCGTTCTTTAACCAAAACAACTTGTTAATAGAGTAGGTACCCTACTACAAACATGTTGAGATAACAAAAAAGAAACCAACCTGGGTTGTAGTGAGATGGTTTTTGGGATTCCTCTGTCCTTAATAAGAGGTTTTGGGTTCGAGCTTCCGAAAATAGAAAAAAATTATTGGAAGCACTAGGTGGATGTTCAGTAAGTCCTACCCTAAGAGAAAGGATAAATTGCTTGCGCGCTACGTCAAGTAAGAAAGAGGATCTTAGGCCGAACAGATCACCGGCTCCAAAGGCCTACAATCGTGACTTTAGTTCAGGTGGTTCGCTTTGATGCCGGGATGCAATATTTATGAGACTTCGAATGAAATGGTTCGTACGTCCAAAACCAAAACAAAAAGGGTGATAGAAAAGGAAATTAGATGAGTAATGGGAATACTAGATCAAAACGGCACAGTGGCAGTAAAGTGATAAAATTGGGTTTTTATGGGAAAATGGTCAAAAATATTCTTCTACTTTGAGAAAAGGGTTAAAAATATTTTTCGTTATGAATTATGATAAAAAAAATACCCATCTACTTTTTTAAAAAAAGGCTAAAAGTATCCATCTCTTAACGGAAATTTTAAAATCACCCAAAATAACCCAATTTTATTTTTTAAACCCACTCTAAAATATGTAATTTTTTTAAAAATTAAATCTAAAAAAAAAAATTATTCAAAAATTTTCAAATCAGAAAAAATTGTTTGTTTTTTAAAATGTGTACAAAAAAAAAAGTTTCCAGATTTTTTAATAAAAAATACTTTTCCAGATTTAATTTTAGAAAATAGAATTTTTTTTAAAATCATTTTTTCATATTTTAGAGCGGATTTAAAAAATAAAATCGAGTTATTTGGGGTGATTCGGAAATTTCCGTTAAGAGGGGGATATTTTTATCCCTTTTCCCCAATAGAGGGTTATTTTTAACCCTTTCACATAGTAGAGAGATATTTTTAACCCAAATTCATAATGAAGATATTTTTGACTCAAATTAAATAATGAGATATTTTTAGCTCTTTTCCTAAGGTGATTGACATATTTTGGACCTTTTTTCCTTTTTTATTTCAGTTACCCAATCGATATAGAATTTTGTTTTGTTCCCTCACCAGTCCTCGCAATTTACGATTCTACAAAAGATTTCCTCGGTAAGATCCTTTTACTTTTCTCTTCTTTCAAACTTACTTGTTTTTTTCTTTCAGATTTCCCCTTTTGTTGCAAAACCCTAATTTTAGTTTGATCTGTCTCTAATTGTAGCTAATACATCACCATGGCCAAAAGCTCCTTCAAATTGGAACACCCTCTTGGTAATAAAATTCTCCTATATATCTGTCTTTTTCTCTTATTATTGTATTTTTGACTCAAAGATCTGATCTTTAGCTTTTTTGGCTCTAGAATTTGCTTGATCCACTAACAATTCTTTTCCTTTTTTTTTGTGTGTGTGTGTGTGTGTGGGGGGGGGGGGGGGTGTCTGTCAAACCCTTTTTCCATATGCTTTATTCTTGCTTGTAAAGTTGATATCATGTGACTGGGAGTTCATGTGTTCGAGATGTGGAAACAGGCTCTTGCAGAAATACAAGAGTATAGATCCTTGTGGTTCAGTCCTTCCTCGTATCCGTGCATAGTGTGAGCTTAGTGCACCAAACTACCCTTGATTTTTGCTTCCTTGATAAAAATTATTTTTTAAGTTATTGTGCTTTTCTTTTGGATTTGTTATGTGCGCTTGTGAATTTGATAGTTTATTTTGTGCAATTGTGGAGTTTGAATATAGATGTGTGTTAATTACATGTATGTATTGTTATAAGTTTGTATCTTCTATAAATTGCTGTTGGGCTGCTTCTGTTTGTGTGTGTCTATTGTGTGGAAGCATGGCTATTGTTGCACTTTTGTGAAAATTTTGGTGCCAACTGCAAAGTGGTACTTACCAACAACAACGTACCTAGTGTAATCCCACAAGTGGGGTCTGAGAAGGTAGGTTGTACGCAAACCTTACCCCTAACTTAGGAGGTAGCAAAGTGGTACTTAACCGAAGGAATTAAATCGTGCAAAGTGGTGTGCAAATTAACCGGAAAACATAGTTTTGCTAATGAGCAAGTGTCTTTAATGTAGTAGAAATTCTTGGCTTTTAATGCAAGGCATAAGTCACCTGATAATATGCTAAATTGGTGTTCATCATATAGTGGTTAGCATTGGACTTGCTGCGCGGGTACCTATCTGTATTTTCTCTTAGAAACTTTTTGGCTTCTTTTTCTAATTTTTTTATAGCCATGGCCTACCCGATAAAAAGTTGTAGCCATCACCTATATAAACATTTGTCTATCCTCGTGCCTAACATGATGTTCCTGTATTGTTAATTCGGTGTTGCATTGTTGCAGAAAGGCGACAGGCTGAAGCTGCTCGTATCAGGGAGAAGTACCCTGATAGAATACCGGTACTAATGCAATTTAGTCCGTTATCTTGCAATGCCTTTTCTTTTTCATGCTAATACATTTTATGTGCCTTTTCTCAAGCTATTTTTCATTGTTCTCTTTCTGCCAATTAGGTTATTGTGGAAAAGGCTGAAAGAAGTGACATTCCTGATATTGACAAGAAAAAGTTAGTCTTCTTGATATTTTTCTATTCTTCGTCCTTTATTATGTTACACGTTGGTTATCCTTAATTTTGCTAGAGTTGATTTTGTTCGATATTGAGTTTTTTCTTTCTTGAGTGTTGAGTTGGCTACTGTACTTTTTGAGCTATGGTGTTCTGACGTTAGTTTCGTATACATCTTTGTAAAGAATAACGGAATATCAAAAGTATTTTCTTGTGTATCAGATCATTTGTTTAAGATTGTAAGATGTAGCGGTTATCATTCGAGTTGAAAGAGGACTAATTTATACTAGAAAGGAGATATATTGGAGAATAAGAGTAGGTATAGTTGTCTGTTCCAAAGCGTATAGGTGTTATTATCTGTTCTAAAGTGTATAGATGAAGTGCAAGGATATTTTTTTTTCTTCTTAATTTGAAAGTGATTTGTCGAAGACATTGCTTCAAACTTCCATAAACATGGGACATGTCTCTTTCTGTTTTACTTCCCATCTCTATTCTCTTGTGAACGGTGTTGAGTTTTCTTTCAGCTCTTTTACATTTTACATTTATCTTTATAATGCAACAGCCTTATTTGACACTTTGAATGGAGTGGTTAGTGGTCTATAAGCCCCTCGCCAAGTATTTCTGTTCTAAAACGTCTGTTAATCACAATTATTGCAGGTACTTGGTTCCTGCTGATCTAACTGTGGGGCAATTTGTTTACGTTGTTCGTAAGAGAATAAAGCTTAGTGCTGAGAAGGCTATTTTTATCTTTGTGAAAAATATCCTTCCTTCCACAGGTGAGCAGAGTCTTAGCACAACTGTCATTATGCTTTTTCTTTTCTTTTCGGATAACCAAAAATCCCTGAGGTCCGTGGCGCATGATTCGGTACTCTGTGGATAATGAGCCCGCCCCTACACCCTCTCCACTTATATACTCCTTTTGTCTCAAACTATTTGTCGTGATTTCTAAAAATAGTTATCTCAAGTTATGTCCTTTTAGAAGTTCAAGACTTAATTTTTCCCCATTTTATCCTTAGTAGTAACTGTTCTTGAAGGCTACAAACAACTCAGTAGAGTAAAATATTCAATGAAGAGAATATATCTTAAGACATAAACAATGGTAAAATAGTCAAAAACTTCTCCTAATTAATGTTTTCTTATTGAGCGTGTAAAAGAAAAACACGATAAATAATTTGGTAGTGTTCGAACCCTTGACACCAAACTCACACATCACATGCTGCTTTCTTACCACTAGGTCAAGGCCCGTGGGGCACAATTGTCATTATGCTTTGACCAACTTTTTTTTCTGTTATGAAAGTCTTTTTTCCGTCCTTTTTGCAGCTGCCCTGATGTCCGCCATTTATGAGGATAACAAAGACGAGGATGGCTTCCTGTACATGACCTACAGTGGAGAGAATACATTTGGATCCTTCTAAAAATTCAGCCGAACTGGCTGCTCTATGTAAATAAGTCTTAGAATAAACTTGTAAATTCGTTCTATCTTGAAAGACGGTCTTCTGTCTGTTGCCTACTTGTTTAACTTCGGTTAACATCGACTGGATTCAAGTATATAGCTATCTACTCAATGAAGATACTAATTTTCCTCTGCTGCTTTGTGACCTTGTTGGTTTCTTTTCATTTTTCTCCCACTTATGATCACAAATGTTTTGATGGTTTACTTTCCCCTTTTTGCAAATCTTGGTATGTTAAAAACAATTTCGATTTCGTTTATACCTGTTTAGGAGTTTACATAGCTGAGCTTAAATGTGTAATAATTGTTGGTTGATCTCAATTTGTTTGGGACTTATGTGTATAATTGTTGTCAAGGAGTCATGTTGTTGTGGCTGATCTCAGCAATTTGGCCTTTGTGCCACAATTTGCAGATTATATCTCACCACACTCTCTTTTTATTTACACTAGATGTTTACACTGACCTAATATAATGTCCTGTGTCACTATATTTTTTTAAAGGTTTGAGTTGGATGCTGAAATTCTTCAAGCAGGCAAAAGGTCTTGAGTTTAGTGTTTGCTACTTCCCATCATTAAAAAGAACTTTCATATGCCTGATCCATGAAAAATGAGGCTTGCACATGAGGGTGTATGTTGAACGTATAATGAAGTAGACAACTTCTAACTACTAAACATAATTTCAAAAAATAAAGGGTGTGTTTGGTATGAAAACATTTTATAATTTTTCCATGTTTGGTTGTTCAAAATGCTTTGGAAAATATCAAGTTTCTTGAAAATCAGGAAATTGACTTACCTAATGGAAGTAAGGAAAATTGACATTGCACGCTCATTGTCTCCTCCGCACCATCCGACCCTCGACCTGCTGCGTGCCCCCACTCTTCCATGATTCCTTCCTATATTATTTGTTTAAATTATATATAAATATTTTTGAAATAATACTTTATGTCTATTTATAAAAAAAAAAAAGAAAACCACACAAAATATTTGCATCCTGCCAAACACACCCAAAATTCTAAAAGAATAAAGTACAGTAACATTTTCAAAGATCTACTGGAACTATATAAAATCTGGAACAATCGTCACGTACGGACAGCAGGCAAGAAGGAAAAGAAGAACAAATAAAAATGGTGAAAAGTCAAAATTCCTGACGCAAATCACGTACAGATATTGGACATTCCCACTAGTTATTCTAATTTTTGTCATATTTGTATTCATCTTATCCATGCATCTGTCGTCCGTAATACATTGGATTATTTTTTTTAATTCAATGAGACGACCCTATTTCAAGTTTCAACACACGTTTTGTAGTTGCAACTACTGATTTTAATAAATATATTCGATGAATGTCTTCTAGTTTCAACCAAAAAAAAGAAAAAACTTAAATCATATAGTAATAGATTATCAGTGTAATTTAACCGTGTAGCATATCAATTATCCTCTTTTACAAAATAACATTACGAAAAATCCAAATTTGCTCATGTACTATTCGAAATTGCTCAATATTGTCATCAATTACGCTTTTAGTCCATTCATATATACTCATATCGTTAGCAAATCTCCTCGTATTTCTCATTTCAATTAATATAGCTCCAACATGAAATGAGTGGACTCTATGTATTCAAAAAAATTCAGAAAAGATGTTCAACTTATCCCTAGATAATTACCCTCAAATTGGGCTATGTTAGACGACAGGGGCATGAACGAGATTGTTATTCCTAAAATTATTCTCATATTATTTTATTGTAATAAAGTGATATATTGCATTCATTTATTTTGTGTAAATATTTGATGCGAGTAAATTTTTACCCGAAAAATCTTCCAATAGTACTAAAGAATGACCATACTTATTTGGTAGGTCATGGCACCTATTAATTGACTCTAATTTGCATTTTGCCATTTTCACATGGAACTATCCTGTGCCTTTCCATTTTGGTATTGTTGCATCTATCCATATATACTGCTTAATTTATCATTCACCAGGACCAATTTTTTTCATCAGAAAGATATACATAGGTCAATTTTATCTGTTCTTATGACTTTGTTCAATTTATGTAGCTGCTTCTCCAAGTCCTCGTCAAACTCTAGCAAATTCGTCTGCAGTGGCGATGTTTGCGTTTTACACCAGCCCAGTAAGGACAAGAATAAGCCAAAACGAAGCTTTAAGATCCCATTTCCTCAGTTTTTTCTATGCAAGACATGATTATCAATACGATGGTGTTGTTCTGGTTAACTTATGCGTAAGGACAGATGCAGCTTGTCGGATTTGGCAGAACCGGTAATTTTGGCTCTAAGTTACACCTTGTATTTATGTTAAGAAATTCATTGAATATGTGTTAACACTCAAAATACTTTTAAGTTTGTAGCTGAATCAAGTGACAGCCGAAGGTGGAAACCTCAAAATGAGCAAGCAACAGAATGCTAAGTCGATGACCGAACTGACTCGTAGCCGAATCTACTAGTCCTAGCCTTCGGTTCGAAAGGCTTCATCGGCTGTTACAGTAGCCTAGCCGAGTCATAATTCCGAGGAACGACTAAGACCCACACATATTTGGACGCCTCGAAGACCAAGTCAAAGAACATCCCAGACCCCAAGAAGCGGTACCAACCAGCAACAACTAGAGGGAAATGTCATTGATCGTGCAAGAGGAAATCAAGGAGCAAAAATCGGCACCACTTCCTCATAGTTGGCTAGTGGATTTCGTGGATAATTTAGTGGCTAACATAGGTGGATCATGTCTTATTTCTTGTAGTATAAATGTAGGATCATTTGTACAGAATAAACACAATCCAATCAATCAAAAAATTGATTTTTACATATCTTTATTCTATCTTTATCGTCTTTAGAGATGGCAGTGGATCTTGAATCCGGTCCGGATTCTGTGGATTCAGATCCGTTTTATAGGATATGGATCTTCAAAATTTGGACCTGACGGATTCAGATCGGATCTGGATCTGGACCTTGTATTTGAGATCCGTATCCAGTCCAGATCCGATCCGTGGATCCGTTTGTTATTAAATATATCCATAACCTATAATGTATTTTGATCTTCCTTTTGTTTTCTCGGCCATGCCCAAGTCCATAAAGGACCCAAGATCATGTTCTGTTTAGAATTAGGATGAGTTCATCATACATTAAATTCATATTATGATCTTAACTATGTTAGTTGGTTAATGGATTAGATTAGAATGTGTTCATCTTGCTTGAACTTAAGCTATGTAACATTTATTTATTCACATAGATACAAAATGTTGTAAGGAGTAATAATGATCATTATTTGTGGTTAAGACTAAATAGCATGTTTGAGCCCTGTTTGTAGTCAATCAAATCTACTATAAATTATTTGCATAACTTATCTTAGACATACAGTTCATCTAAGTCGTGTGCACATCCTGTTTAGACTAAATAAGCTCAATAAATCAAGTTTGATTTGATACTACCTTTGTCTCAGAGTTAAATATTTCTGTGACTGAATTTCGCTTTGATCAAGTCAAGTAGGATGATTTGAGGTTAATAAGTTAGTTTATGCTACACCTCTTAGGTCAATGGTTGTTAGTCTTAAAATAGCTAATTCAAAGTTGCTTCATGTGATGGATATAAATTCTGGTTCTAAGTAAAATAGATTAAGGTGTTGACATGATTTGTTTTTACATGTGGATCCAGATCCGATCCGTGGACCCGGTGGATCCGATGGATCTGGATCTAGTAGGATCCGGTCCAGATCCGATCCGTTGTCATCCCTAATCGTCTTTATTGCACTCTAGCTGTATTTATGTTTCTTACCACTTAGTTTACTCAATCACCATCCTAACGCTTTCGGAGTAGTTGGGGAGCCCATTCGCTGGAAGTTAGAGTTCCGCTTCCAGCCCAAATCGCTTAGTTAAGGAATCAATTTGTCATCCGATTTCGTCAGCCGATAAAACGGCAAACATTTCGGACGGAAACAATATGTACAAATATTAAATTTAAAACTTAGTTAATAGTCATTTGAGGTAGTTGTTCTTGAATTTTGAACCATATATACAATCCAAATCTTGGATTCATCCTGTAGTTGTGTGCACCTCGATTAATTCATTGATTCCCGTTACGTTTCACCGGCAGAAGTACCAGGTGATTATGTCTACTGAAATTTAGACAAATGAGAAAAATCACTATTTTTGTCTCGGCCTTTTTTTTGCACTTATACGAATATATACTTTTATGTAAAATATGGCTCAGATCTCGGAGAAGGCAATTTTTTTTTTTTGCGATTGTAAAATACATAAATTTTGTTGAGGGTGTTCAAAGATAAATCTATATGCACATTATAACTTTTTGATGATTGATGTTCAACCTATCACTCACTACTAGAAAATCACTATTTTCCCATTGAATTTTCCATTGAAAAATGTTCAGTGACTATTCACACTGAATGTCGGTGGGAAAAACTTAAATAGTAGTGTGAACACACGAAAAAATTAGAAAATTTCCCATTATTTCAATAACTTGTTTTCCACCATGCATTTTCCCAGTAATTTTTCATTGCGCTCGTTCGGTGGAATAAGGTGAGAAAATCATATTTTATAGCATAAATTTTTCACTAAATATCGGTGGGAAAACCCGTTATTTCTAGTAGTGACCTTTTGCTAGCTGCTGGGACAATAAAACCTATCTTGCTGATCTCCAAATATCTCCTTCCAAATGCAAATTAACTCTCTTTCAACTCGAACCATCAGGTTTATATCCCCGATTATATGAAATTATGAAAACTATATTATTTTTTCATCATTAGACTATACTTTTTAATAAATGGTGATAGTTCAGGTAGAAAATTCATACACCTAATAGTTCCGGTAGAAAACTCATGAAAATATGATATTCCACTTAGATGTGTTTTTTACCATTAACTCTTTCCGAAATTCATATAAGTAGCAGAGATTCAAGAAATACTAGTATTTACAAATTCAAGAAAACGTACACGTATTGCAACTCAGTAACATTATAATTATAAATCATGCACGTAACAAGTCTGTATTGGGAACAAAGTACTTTAGCTTAAAGAAGACAAGAATTAAAGAACGTGGGACAAACAAAGAGGAAATATGGACTACAACACTGCCAGCTTATTCTGGGCAAAAAATTGTTTTTCACTAAAAGTTGAAAATTAAAAAAATTGCGGTGAACGTGGATCGAACACAGATCTTCAGTCTGACGCTCTCCCAACTGAGCTATCCCCGCTATATACTTAGATTGAGTATCTTTTTGGTTGAATTGTGATTTGTGAGCACTTATACTTAGGATGTACAATACATGAATAAAATAATACTCTTTCCGTCTCAAATTATTTTTCGTTTTTTTTATTTTACATGTCCCTTAAGAAAATATTAATTAAGAGTGATGTTTGACTACTTTATCCTTATTTATGTTTAAGTTATAATCTCTCTCCGTTAAATTTTTACTATATTTATGTGTTATCTCTATTAATTACAAAATTCTACTAGGGGTAAAATGGGGAAGGACTAATTAATTTTGCCTTCAACTTCTAAAACGACAAATATTTTGAGACAACTATTTTTAATGAAAGAAATAATCCCTTCATTATTTTGATTAATGAAAGATATATATATATATATATACATATTTCCATAATAGGAAAATCATATTCCTATTCTACTCCTAAAATATTATTCTAATTGGACACTAACTATACAATTATGGTAAATGTACAATAATAATCACAATCAAACTTTACCTAAAACTAGGACACTAATCCGTGATATACACCATGTATATCACGGGCCATCAGTCCGTTTAACCGAAGGCAGCCCATGATATACATGGTGTATATCAGCCGTGTATATCACGGGTATACTTAATATATTTAACACACCCCCGCAGTCATAGCGGGCGATCTTCGTATGTTGAGACTGTCCCTAAAATATTCAAAAAGGACTGAGGGAAGACCCTTTGTAAAGATGTCTGCAATTTGATACGTGGAAGGGACATGACAGACGCGTACTTGTCCATGAGCTACCTTTTCGCGAACAAAGTGAATGTCCATGTCAACATGTTTGGTGCTCTAGTGCTTAACCGGATTACCAGAAAGATAGATGACACTAACATTATCACAATAAATCAAGTTAGCTTTCTGAATAGGACAATAAAGCTCTAAAAGGAAATTACGTAACCAATAGGATTCAGAGACCACATTAGCTACCCCTCGATACTCGGCCTCTGCACTAGAGCGTGATAAAGTCGATTGACCCTTGGCAGACCAAGAGACAAAGTTGTTACCAAGAAACATACAATAGCCAGACGTAGACCGTTTGGTGTCTGGACAGCCACCCCAATCAGCATCTGTATACGAGACAAGTGTAGACGTCGACGAATGATATAAATGTAAGTCATAGTCAAATGTCCCTTGGATATACCGAATAATGCGTTTGAGCGCATTCATATGTTCAACCCTGGATCATGCATAAACAAGCACACCTGTTGTACGACATACGTAATATCTGGTCTCGTGAACGTAAGATACTGAAGGGCCCTACAAGACTGCGATATCGGGTCAGATCCTCATAAGGTGAGCCAGCTGCAGCACCCAACTTGGATTTAGTATCAACCGGAGTGGACATGGACTTACAGGATGACATTCTAGCCCGCTCAATGATCTCAGCTGCATATTTCCTCTGTGATAAGAACATCCCACCTGCATGACGAGTGTCAGCAATCCCCAAAAAGTAACTCAAGGGCCCCTAGTCTTTCATAGCAAACTCAGAAGTGAGCATTGTCATGATAGGCTGGCGTAACGCATCAGAAGAGGCAGTCAAGATAATATCATCCACATACAATAGTATATAAGCTAAGGAAGAACCACAACGATTTATGAATAATGAATTATCAGACCTGCTGTGAGAGAACCCAATAGTCGACATATAGTCTGCAAACCTCTTATACCAAGCCCGTGGGGACTGCTTAAGCCCATATAATGACTTTTTCAACAAACAGACATGCTGAGAATATTTGAGATCCCTAAACCCCAAGGGCTGATGCATATAGATTGTCCCCTTGAGATCATCATGTAAGAAAGCATTCTTCACATCTAACTGATGAATGGGCCATGATTTCGATAGAGCCAAGCTGAGCACAGTGTGAACGGTAGCCGACTTGACTACCGAACTAAATGTCTCACCACAATCCACACCAACCTGCTGAGTCTTACCATAACCCACCAAACGATTTATGTCTTGCAAAAGAACCGTCAGAATTATCTGTGTGAGCAAAAATTCACATAGATTGAATAATATTAACACCAGATGGATGTGATACCAACTCCCACATCTTATTATCAATAAGAGCATTATATTCGTCGGTCATAGCAATTTTTCAATTCGGGTCATTTAAAGCAGACACAGGGTTACGGGGTAGAGGGAATTTAAGAATATTAGAATATAAATTAAAATGTCTTTTGGTTTAAAAATACCCCGTTGACTACGAGTGACCGGTCTATGACTCGAGGGAGAATTGGGTGGATTTTGGGAATTATCGGGACTTGTCACGGACGGGCCAGCAGGCAGTGGGCTTGCTGGCCCAACTCGGTAACGGGAACTGGAAATAGAGACTGGAACAATGGCGGTAATGGGATGGGTAACTGGCCCAATAACTGGACTAGACACAGTGACGGGAACTGTAGCTGGTGACAGAACAGTGGGGCCAGCGGGCAGTGGGTATTTGGCGGATTTGAGGTGCGGGACACGTCCAAAAAATGGTGGATAATATATGGGGAGATACCGTTATCCAAAAAATTATACGAACTAAGTATGGGACTACACACTCTAGCAAACGGAATTTGGGACTCATAAAAAATAATATGGCGACTAATGATGATTTTATTAGACGATAAATCAAAATATTTGTAACCACGATTATTAGATGGGGTAACCCAAAAACACACAAGGTGTAGAATGGGCATGAAGTTTGTTAATTGTGGTGGACGGAAACAATGGATAACATAAGCACCCGAAGACCCTAAGATGGGTGTACGAATGAGTCTTATTAAATAAAATTTGAAGAGGGGACGAATATGTCAAACCTTTGAGAGGAAGAATGTTAAGAAGATAGGTAGCCATTTGTAGAGCATGATGCCAAAACAAAGGAGGTACGGAAGCATGAATCAATAAAGTTCGGACAATGTTATTAATTGTACGAATTTTGCGTTCGGTTTTCCATTTTGTGAAGACGTATGAGGATAAGAAAACCAAAAATTGATCCCATTATTAGTGCAAAATTCCTGAAATACATCATTATCATATTCTTTGCCATTATCACATTGAATATTTTTGATTTTCCGTTTCAAATTGGGTTCTAATGAATGTTCTAAATTTTAGGAAAGTGGAAAACACTTGAGATTTTTTCGCTATCGGAAAAGTCCATAAAATTAGAATAGTCATCCAAAAATAGAACATAGTAACGATGACCCAAAGAACTGAGAACATGAGATGTCCACAAATTGCTATGAATAATATAGAATGACATTAAAGTATGAGAATTAGAGTCTACAAAAGTCAATCTAATATTTTTTCCTAAAGAACAAGATTGACAATTCGGAGTACTATGCGTACCCTTACAAGAAATAAAATTATTGTTATCTAAAGAAGACAAAATAGACGACCCCGGATGACCTAGACGAGCATGCCACAAGGAGGGAGCAAGGGCTGCAAAAGTTGATGACAAGACTTGACTCGAGAAACCGTAACTTGACGTGATAGGATAAAGAACTTCCCTACTATCACACCTCATGAGATGACTCCCCGTCTTGAAATCCTTCACAGAAAATCCAAACGGATCAAATTGTTACTTCCTATTTATCTCACCACTTATTTTGATTATATGAAAATTGCTATTTTTATAAAATTTGAATTTATAACTATGAGGGTGTTTGGATTGATTTTTTAAAAGTGACTTATAAGCTAAAAATCATAAATTGATTCTACTCAACTTTTAACTTTTGACTTATTTTTAACCTAAAAATAAGTATTTTAAAATATTTTTTATCTCACCCAAACATATCAAAAAATAGAAAAAGAACTTAAAAATAAAAAATTTGTTACAATAAGTCAATCCAAACACGCTCTATATTATGTGGCTTGTATTACTTGACGTAAAACAATCACCCCCTTTCTTTTGGTGTTCGTTAAAAGGGACTCGACAATGATACAGCGTGTAAACATCAGGTACCAAACAAACAGCCCGGAACAGCGATGGCTGTGACGGCGCTCCGATCAGTGTTTCACCGTGTCCGGCAGGCTGCGGAAAGGTCCGGCCGCCGTGCTAATGATGTGAGAGTGGTGGCCGTGAGTAAGACCAAGCCTATTTCTCTTATTACCCAAGTTTATGAAGCTGGTCACCGATATTTCGGTGAAAATTATGTCCAAGAGATTATCCAAAAGGCTCCTGAGGTACTCATATGTTTTGCCTTAGCATTTGTAACGCTTATTGAGCTTTAGGTTGTGACAAATTGTTCCCAAAAGAGAAAAAAGTGATATAAATGATTCATATAGCTGAATGATATAAATGATTCATATAGCTGAATGATATAAATGATTCCTATAGCCGAATTAGTTTGGGATTGAGACAAATGATATTCCATCCGTCCCAATTTATGTGCCACTTTTAGCTTTACGAGTCAATTTGATTAATATTAGATCAACATTTTGCAATTAAAATTTAAAAATACAATAAGTACTATAATTAGCATTTTTTCTCATGTCAACATGTTGAAAATATACACTATATAATGTTGTCAAAGTTCACAATAGTTTGAATCTCGAGAAGCGAAAAAGAGACACATAAATTTGGACAGACTACGGAGGGAGTAGTTGATAGTTACAGAGATTTTTCTTATTGTGTAATATTGATTATATCTTGTTGATGTGCAGCTTCCTGAAGACATTGAATGGCATTATATTGGGCATTTACAGAGCAATAAAGTGAAGCAACTCCTGAGTACGAGCTCATCCACATATATGCGCGATTTTTAGTTTCGTTATTATCGGACTTCCCTAAGTTATCTGTCAATTGACAATCATTTTTCTCTCTCTACTTTGTGGTTTTCCGACAAGAGGCCGGATCTAGGATTCGAATTTTATGGGTTCCTACAATGATTTCAAGTTAATATACAATAATAACAGAGTTCACACTTAAATATTTATAGATGTTTAGTAATTTTCTTAATTCAAATACGGAGCTTGGGAAAAAGCTATTGGGTTCACGTGAACCCATAGCTTTAAGGCTAGATTCGCATCTCTTTCCAACTGGAGGTTGGGTTTTTTGTGTATGTATTGATACAATTGCACGATTAGTGGTTCAATGGTATTCAACAAAGACTTCAACATTTTGGATTCGGCTCTTGTTGCTGGCATATGTTTCCTCAATGATTCATAGGATCTTATATTTGGTTAATTTGATTCTTCTCCAGTTATGATCTTGCTAAAATAGAAGTGTGCATATTTTCCCTCAGTTTCCAACTAAAAAATTGTTATTTTGTGCTAAGGACCTGTATGATATAAGATTGAAGTATCTAACTAGAGTGCAGAAGCCTTTCTTTTTGGGATCCCAACAGAGCCAAAATCGCCAATCAATGCTTAACGTGGTGAACGGCAATCCTACATATTTCCTCTTAGATGAATTATCTTCTAATTTGCTTTTACCATTTACTAAGGATTTGTTATTTAGTGCTAAGGACCTGAAAGGTGGGAGTTGAAGTGTCTAACTAGAGTACAAAAACCTTTTTTTTTTGTACCCTGACAAGAGCAACCCTCCCAACCACTCTCAGAAAGCATTTCTGCTTGTATGTATAAATAGGATATGTATATCAATCTTAAAGTTGTCTACAATTTACCTTCATCATTGCAGCTGCTGTTCCCAATCTAGCCATGGTTCATGGTGTTGATAACCAGAAGGTAAAAACTTTACATGTTTCTTAACGCTTGATGAATTTGAAGAGTAGTCTCTCTGTTTGATCTTGAAAATGTCATATCCTGCTTCTATTTCCACTAAGCTGTATGATTTTTAATTTACTTTCAGAGTTCAGCAGGATAACAAGAATTGAGATCAATATAACTTAGCTCCACATGGTTATCATAACATTAATGGCTATATCAAAGTGAAACCACTGTCGGCTTAAAACCCAATTCATTCTTTGGTACTCAAGTCATTCCAAAGAAAGGAAGCTTCAAGTACGTCGGGTCTATTATCCAAGGGGGTGGAGAGAGATTGATGACGATGTCACACATCATATTGAGGCAGGGTGGATGAAATGGAGGCTCACATCTGGAGTCTTATGCGACAAAAAGGTGCCACAAAAACTTAAAGGCAAGTTCTATAGAGCAGTGGTTAGACCGACTATGTTGTATGAGGCGGAGTGTTGGCCAGTCAAGACTTCGCACAACCAAAAGATGAAAGTTGCGAAGATGAGGATGTTGAGATGGATGTGCGGGCATACAAGGAGGGACAAGATTAGAAATGAGGATATCCGGGACAGAGTGGGAGTGGCATCGGTGGAGTATAAGATGCGGGAAACGAGGTTGAGATGATTTGGGCATGTGCAGAGGAGAGACACAAATGCCCTAATGCGGAGGTGTGAGAGGTTGGCTATGGACGGGTTCAGGAGGCGTAGAGGTAGGCAGAAGAAGTATTGGGGAGAGGTGATTAGACGGGATATGACACATGTGCAACTTACTGAGGACATGACCTTAGATAGGGGGTTGTGGAGGACACGGATCAGGGTAGAAGGGTAGTAGTTAGTCGAGCGTAGTTCTACTTACGCTTGCAAACTGGTAGTGGTAGTGTTAGTATTGTAGGCCCGCTTAGCCTATCATACTAATAGGCGCAACATTGCTTTATAGTCCCCTGTAGTTTGATTTTTGTTGCTATGTGTCCTTTAGTGTACTATGTTTAGCTTATTTACCTGCACTAGTTACTGCTTACTTTTTCGGAATGCGCTATCATGGCTTAGTCGCTTTTGATACCAGCATTTTCATACTGCTTTAAATTTTTTATGACCGGGTCTGGCCGTTTCTCTTGCTTTGCTTTTGCTTTTGCTGGTGCTGGTTCTTATGCTCTGTCTTGAGCCGAGGGTCTCTCAGAAACAGCCGCTCTACCTACCAAGGTAGAGGTAAGGTCTGCGTACACTCTATCCTCCCAAACCCCACGTTGTGGGATTTCACCGGGAATGTTGTTGTTTGTTTGTTTGTTTGTTTGTTTGTTTGTTTTCCTTCTGTGTTTGGTTATTGTCAAACACAACTTGAAGCTTTAATAAATTCATTTTGTTAGATTGTAGTCTCTTTGAATGCTTATTGATGTTTGAATTGAAAAAAGATGATCAATCATACAACACCTTTTCTAATCTACAGCTTGCAAATCATCTTGACCGTGCAGTTTCAAGCATTGGAAGGCAGCCCTTGAAGGTTTTGGTTCAAGTTAATACCAGTGGAGAAGAGTGTGAGTATATTTTCTCCTCATTCTTGCTTGCAGATCCTGAGAGAGACGAGTTGGGCTTGACAACAACTCTAGCTATCAGTTTCTGCAAGCTATTAGGTTTTTGGTATTTTCGGAGCAGTATGGTTTAGGTTATGAAAGGTTTCTAACGCATTGCTTGAAGTCCTCAGATGACTGGTAAATCTCACCAATTTTGAAAGCTGAGTTACTCACTCCATTTCAATTTTTAGGTCTTAGTTTGACTCAGCACGGAGTTTAACAAAATCAAGAAGACTTTTGAATCTTGCGGTCTTAAATTAAATATGTATGTAATGTACTAAAATGCCCTTTGAATCTTGTGGTCTTAAATATGCCGTGTAGGATATTGGGTGTAAAGAGTTTCTAAATATAGAAAGTGACATTATTTATGAAATAGACAAAAGGAAAGTAAGACAAACAAACTGAAACGGAGGGAGTATTAGATTGTTTCTTTTTCTCACTACTACCAATACATGTTTGATTGAATTGTATTGTTTTTATGACGTCAAGGCCAAAGAAGGAAGGCCTCCAATCTTCCTACTCCAGAAGGAACTGACGTTTTAGTTAATTTAACTTTATGCAGCAAAATCTGGTATTGATCCATCAAACTGCATAGAGCTTGCAAAATACGTCAAGCTGGATTGCCCAAACCTTGAGTTCTCTGGCCTAATGACAATAGGAAGGCCCGACTACACTTCAAACCCAGAGAACTTTAAGGTGATATTTCTGTAATGAATCCAGATTTTAGTACGTCACATGTAAGAATTCCTAATTCTCTCAGCTATTTGAAGATGTCCCAGCCCTTACTAAAAGATGCAAAGGAAGAACAGTTGTAAACTACTGAAAGCATACACTTTTTATGTGATGACCGTGGTGTCCGGGCAAGCTTGTGCTCACCTCGACTAATTCCCACGGGTACCTGCTACCTTCCACCAGTGCAGGTATCGGGTAACTCTGTCCACCAAGGATGGGAAGAAATCACTTAGCGTTGAAAGCAAACCTTTTTTGTCAATGGTAATAGTCACCATAACAATTCTTCATAGTTATGGGAAGTTCTCTTTCCTTATTTTAGACCTTTTATGTATATAATAATTAAGGGATGCTTTTCTTGTGCTAAGTAATTTCTGCAAATGTAATTCTTAAGCAGTTTGTTATTGAGTGAATAGGTTCGAGTCATGCATGATGGGAGCTTCATGACAAAAATGTTCGTATTAACTCCATCAAATTTCCCCATTTCTCCAAATTGCTGATGACCATTTTTCTTGTTGTAATGCAATAGACGCTACTGAACTGTAGAACTGAAGTTTGCAAGGTGCTTGGTATGGCGGAGTCTCTATGTGAGTTATCGATGGGCATGTCTAGTGACTTTGAGCTAGCGGTAAGCTGTTTTTTCTTAACTTGTTCAGAAAAATCTGATCTCTTTCATCCAAAAAAGTGATTTCTTATCGAAAGCATCACTTTTTCTGATTAATTTCCTTTTGCTAATTTCATCTTACTGCTGCTTTTATCATGTGAAAACACAGTCCGTCAATCTCTTGATTGCCCTTAAGTTTAATTTAAGGCCTCTAGCGTGCTAATGGAAAAATATATTTTCCTCGTTATGTGAAACAAATAAGTTTGTGAATCAGCTGCAATTGTTCAAGATGGCTATGTATTTCATTTTTCTCTTTTCTGCCGATGGATTTCCTAATATGTTTGGTTGACTATTTGTATAGTCTGTGTTGTTCCCGAAGCATGGATTATGAAAAATATGAGCTGGTTCTATTTTTGCTCATTTAAAGAAGATATAAGCTTCATTAGCAAACTGGTTGTTAAGAGAATGTAGACGTGTGTAATGTGTTGATTGTCTGTCATAATGTTGCAGATAGAAATGGGCAGCACCAATGTGAGAATTGGATCCACCATATTTGGACCGAGGGAGTACCCGAAGAAACAATGAAATCTGGTATGAACTTCATGACATTGCATGTGATGTTGAAAGCAATAGGGAGTGAGTAAGTGAGGCCTGAATTGACGCACAATGGGGGAGAAAGATGAAGCAGTGACGACAAGAAAAGGATGATGTTGCTTCAAATCCGAAGCCCGTCCTACTAGAAAGTTATGTCGAAATTGTTCTACTGTTGAATTGTTTTGTACTTTTAGAACAATATTAAGTGCCCCTTACTCTTATAACTTACCTTGATTCACTGGTCTTTTGTTTTGAAGTCTTGTATGTGTTACATAATACATCAATACCACCCTTGATTGAGAGAATGAAGAGGGATAAAATTGAAGGTGTTACAGTTCTTACTTCATTTTTTGTCCTTTTAGGGTGTGTTTGGTAAGTAACATTTTTCAGAAAATGTTTTCCAATTTTTCTGTGTTTGATTTGATTGGTCAAAATGTAAGTTCCTTAAAAATGAGGAAGATGACTCCTCTAATGAAAGTAGGGGAAACAAGTTCCATAAGTGACATTCCAAGTTCATTGTCTTCTCTCCACCTATTCAACGTCCCCAACCCCCACCCCTTGATCATTCCACCCCGCCACCCCATCTCACCCCATAGTGTTTTGCTAGTTTACATATAAATGCTTTTGGGATAATAGTATTTTGCTTACTTACCAAACACTAATAACTAGGAAATCCGCTTGTTTCCCAATAAAATATTTTCCTTTCATACCAAACAACGCTCTTATTTTGTACTTAAGTTGCCACACGTACACACAATCACATTATTAGAATTTTTTACAAGATTTGTTATATCCAATAACTTATTAATCATGCTCTTGAAGATCGATTCTATTTTGCTTAACATCTTGGTCGAAGTTGAAATAAAGAAATAAAAATAAAAGAAGAGTTGAATTTTATTTCGAGGATACTCAAAATAGAAGAAAGAGTTGAAACATTATTAGATATTGGATTTCAAATAATGTTATGACATGGATCGGGATTAAAAGAGTTTCTACGTTTATCTATTAAATAATATGTAAATTTAATCTATAGAAATGCATTCAATCATCAAAAAGGAGAATTTAATTGGATACCGAGGAATCAAGATATTTTAAAAAATATATAAATTACACCTGAAATTAAATATTAACGTAATTTAGGGCCAGTTCAGTTGACGAGCACCTTCGTTGGCCTCACGCTTCACCTTGTAAATGGAGGATACAATTATCATAGTATTTCTTTTCTCTTTTTCCCTCTCCCTTCTGTGTAATAAAATAAAAAAAATATAAGTGAAAAAGTTCAAACATTTATACTTTGATTGCATCATACAATTCAATGCCAAAACACAATGTGACACTTCTTTTTACCATTGAGGGTTAGTGTCCATCTAGAGCCTATCATCTAGTGTTAATCTTTGGAAAGTATATGAAAATTAGGTAGCAAATACGAATGGTTCATCTTTTTGGGTAAGTTGAGGTTCAAAGGCAGAATAATCAAAGAATATTTGCACTTTCTATCTCTTCGTTATGATATATATATATATATATATATATATATATATATATATATATATATATCATCTTTTTTAGATATGATTAAGCATATTTAACTTTCAATCGTATTTACGTTATATATATATAGAAGAATGCCCGATTAGAAAAGAAATTTAAATGATCTCGTTTTACATTTTGATAATCTAATCTAAGATTAATAGAATGTAATATTTTTAAAAATGTCATATTAAATTTTATCCCAAAAGAACTGAATACCAAGTTAATCTTGAAAAAAAAGAAAAAGACGTCATTTAGCAAAGTCTAACAAAATCTTTGGTCTTTGCCTTCAATTACATGAAAAAACAATTTGTGAATTTTATTATGATTGCCCCTTGTTGATTGTCTACAAGTTCCATTATCAAAAGGTTTAGTTTCTTCTAGATTGAAGATCAAATCTAATTTCGACTTGTATAAAAATAATACGAAAAGTACCATTTTAAATTTTATTCCAAATAAAATGAACATTAAATCAATCTCGAAAATAATAGTAATTAATCACTACTATGAAATGCTCATGGATGGCGTCAGAAAACATGAAATGATATATATTAAATGTATCTAACCTTTAATTTGACATTATTCATATTATACGAAAAAATATGTAAGATTAGAAAAAATTAAAAGATATCATTTTACATTTCTGTAATCAAACCTAGATTAATAGAATATAACACTAAAAACGCATTTTAGGTTTTATCAGGAAAGAATTGAACGCCAAGTCAATCTAAAAAAAAAAACATTTCGCCTAGTTTCACAAAATCTTCCCTGGTTACTTTCAATTACATCAGAAAATGATTATAATCGTCATTATTAATTATCCATGGATTTTATTATCAAGAAGTTCAGTTTATTCATAAGAAATTAAAGATAAATTCAATCTTAATTAGCTGAAAATAACATGAGAACTATCATTTTAATTAAAATTTATTCCAAATAAATTGAATATCAAGTCAATCTCGATTAAATATTTTTTGTTATTATGAAATGCTTATAGATGTTGTGAGAAAACACGAAATGACAATATTAAGTAGGAATATTATTTAGATTATAAATATAAATATTGTTAACGAAATCTAATTTCGCCACCTAAGAACACGTGAATGGCACGTTCTCATCATTGATGGTGCCACGGTTTTAAATCGACGGTGGAATTTCGTCTTTGTTCAGTTCAGAAAATAATATAAAAGGAGAAAAACAGTACGGAAAGCGAAAGCGAAAAAAAAAAAGAAGAGATAAAAGAAATTCAATTTAGGCACTGATATGGCAAATTTACCTCAGTCTCTCTCAGTCGGCGCCGGCGGTTTCGTCGGAGGTGCGTCGTCGTCGTCGACGAATTCCGGTGCCGGAGCTCCGGCGAATAAGGATCGCAAAATGCAATCCGCCGAGCAGCTTGTGCTTGATCTTAGCAACCCTGATCTTCGTGAAAATGCTCTTCTAGAACTTTCTAAGGTTTAATTCTTCTCACTTCAAAGTTTTACTTTCATGTTTCGTTGTACTGTCAATCGTATCATTCATGATTTTGTGTAATTACGGTAAAATTCTATCTGATTAAGAGTTTAACCCTGATTTTCGCGAAAATGCTCTTCTAGAACTTTCCAAGGTTAATTCTTCTCACTTCAGAGGTTTACTTTCATGTTCGTTAACTCGCTGTGCTGTCTATCGTGTAATTCATCGACTCCTTGGCATGATTTTTGTGTAATTCAATTCTGGATTACGGCAAAGTTCTGTATAATTAAGACTTTAGGCGTTAGGGTTTCTTATATGTCTTAGCGCTAAAGTTTGAGAATAGTAGGAGGATTGAGATACTAGGTCTTGATGACTGCTGATGCTTGTCACTTCAGATAGTTGAATTATTATTGGAATCACGGAAAATTGAGATGGATAAAGGAATTCCTTGGTTTTATTCATCAATAAATATATATATATATATATATATATATATATATATATATATAGTACAACAATAATTAGGTAACTAATCAACCTAATTACAATAAGAAATATAATCTACCTTAGGAGACCTAATTACAATAGTAATACAATTCTACCTAAAATAAGAGATATACCATTAATGTAAAAATATTTGGTTAATATTCTATTACACCTCGCAGTCGAAGCGGGAGGCTCACGAACACTGAGACTGGCTCGAAAATCATCAAACAGTATGTGCGGAAGTCCTTTGGTGAAGATGTCGGCGATATATGTCGTGAGGCTGACTGAATCCAATCCATAAACCCGGAAAGAAGGAACATGAAGGACACGAACTTGACCACGAGCCACTTTGTCGCGAACAAAATGAATGGTCATCTCAATGTGTTTGGTGTTTGGTGCGCTGATGTTGGACGGATTGCCGGAAAGATATATCGCACCAATATTGTCGCAGTAGACCAGTGTTGCCTTTTGAATCGGGCTAGACAACGACGGCGGCTACACCTCCGTACTCTACTTCGGCACTGGATCGGGATAGTGTAGGTGCCTTTTGGAAGACCAAGACAACAGAATTATCTATTATATGCTACTTTTTTCGCGATGGTTTTGAGCAATTCCTTTTGTTGTATTTACAGTTTGATTTTTTGAATACCCTTCTTCCTTGGATGCATATATCAAAAGCTCAGTGTGAATTTGAATGAGATATATCTTTCGTTTTTCATAATCAAAACTTTAGTAATTGAGATTACACAAAATTGGAGTCGGAAAAGGAAAAAGTTGAATCTAGAAAATATTCTCTAAGGATAATGTGATTGAGTGAAATTCATTATGTGTCGTACAAGAAAAAAATTCCATTTGTGTATGTGCTCCCGATAAAAGAGATAAAGTACTCAATTCCATTACTTACCCAAAATGATTTTGAGCAATCCCTTTTGTTATATTTACAGTTTAAGTGACAAGCTGGCTATTAGTTAGCGATATAGTGGTCATCCATTTTATAATCTGAATGGTTCAAGTTATCTCATCTGGGATCTATCTGTTTCATTATGGAGAAGCTTCAATTCTGGGAGAGAAAAAAACAAAATTAGAGCTTCATGATTAGTAAGTAGGAAATTTGCTGACTGCCGTATATTAAATAAACTTGGAATGCCATCTTACTTCTACCATCACACTTCTAGTGAAATAGTGACGCACACGTGCTTACAAAGACAAGATTCTTTCTACCTTTGCGACTGCTACGTGTTGATGAATCCTAGTAAACAGCATTAGTTCCTGGTTTTCAACTTCAGTCTTCTACCTCAGGCTGCATAACTGATTTAGTGGATCAGCAGTGGTATTCTACTTCATAAAACCGGACTAATGGGACTTTTAACTCCGTCGTCTCCCTCAGGCTGCATCATTATAATTTCTTCTTTTGGAGCAATGGTTTAACAGTTGGTGTCTGCCCCAATACTCCTATTTTGCTGCTCACCCCTCTTCAGCAATGTGCTCATATTTGTGTTTATGTGAAACACCAAATAATTTGACATTTTGGATTGGGTACCATTTTGTTGTTATGCTAAATAGTATTAAGATTTACCTAAAAAGACTTATTGCCTTTGTTTTCCTTTTCCAGAAGAGGGAACTTTTCCAGGATTTGGCCCCCTTGTTGTGGAACTCATTTGGTACTATCGCTGCACTCTTACAGGTACTCTGAGAAATGTTTCATTACAATTCTAGAGTTTATCTCATCTCTCAGATGCACATGAATGCTAAAGTACCACTCCACATTGTAATTCCAGCATTTCTTCTGTCTGTTTGTACACACTTCAGTAATTACAGATGATTTACACTGCACCATTAAAAGCGAGGAATCGAAGGAAGCATCTGAATGACCTTTTACAGCAAAACTGTCAAGGAAACATCTTAATGACCTTTTGATTGGGGTAACTGAGGAATTCAAATGGTCAAAATTGAAAATGTCTTGTAGAGTCCTTCTAAAAAAACATTTTCTAGAGTTTTAGGGTGCTAAAGGAGGTTTGTGAAATTTCTGGCTGGGGAGGGACTGGAGCTGTTCCCACATTGGCCCATTGGGTGTGTCCCTTGTTGTAATTTGTACTCAGCTCATAGCACCAGTAACGGAAACTAGACAGTGTATGTCATTATCATTGTATATGTCGGATTGCTTTATCATTGGCTGGAACAAAAATTGAAGAAAATGACGTGGGGTAAAAATTGGAAATAAATATACAGGGAAAGTATCAAAATAGAATCACGATGTGCTTTTCCTTATTTGTTGGATGTAGATGGAACAGACAGAGCCAAAACCCCACTTCGAGGAGACATTAACCCCCCCCCCCCCCCCACCCCCCACCCCCAGAAAAATAAATAAATAAATAGCACCACTAGGAGAAGAAACTATTCTGTCATTTAAATCTACTATCAATTTTACTGTTTTTTTTCCTTGGCCCAACGTAGATGGCAAACAAAAGCTACTATTATGCAGGTGGTTGTATGCTTTGCTTTATCAGAACCAATATTATTGGTTCAGTTAAAATAACTCTTTCTATCATGATGAGAGCTGGACTTTTATTTTCTCAACCATTTCATTCGTATTTCTTGAACTTCTGTTGTAGGCATTTTCTGTCCAACTATTTGACTCTTATTTCAAATTTATACTGTGGAAGTTACTAGGTGTTTCTATAAGTTTGTAAACGTTAATCTGCATGTTTGTAGGAGATAGTTTCCATCTACCCTGTTTTGTCGCCGCCAAACCTGACTCCTGCACAATCCAATAGAGTTTGTAATGCACTAGCACTTCTTCAGGTATATAAACTTCTTTTCCTTGTGGACTTTTTCTCAGTGATTCTTGATACTGTTTCTGTTATTCATTCTTGTTGGTGATCTTTAAAGTAACGAGTTATTGTCATTATGTGCTTTCTTTATAATGATTAAATGTTCAGCAGTAGGTGTAGAAAATTGGATATGTTTGGGGTTGTGATATATGTATCAAGAGAGGTGGAGGGGGAATGCGACAGACTGGAAGGTGCTCAAATTTTTACTTTTTTTTCCTTGTAAAAAATACCTGTTAGTAGTGAATTAGTTTTGAGTTTTCTTTCTTTCTTGGAGCATGGCGAGCATCACTTCCAAATATCTATTGTTATCATAGTATGAGTGCTTTTAAGGTGAATTTGACAACGGAAAATCTTAGAAAGTGCAAGACTGGCTGCGTCAGCTGGTGTTACATGTGTAAGGAGGTGGACGAGGACGTGGATTATCTTCTTCTACATTGCGGGCCGACTATGAGGTTATCTGGGATATGTTTACGTAGTTTGGCAGAGGACAAATCTCAAACACTATATTTCTTGATTTTAAAAAAAGAGCGGGAGAAGGAGGAGAAGACAAGGGGCTTGGAACATGGTTCACTTCCGTTAATGTGGGTTGTTTGGAGAGAGAGAAATAGGAGAGCTTTTGAAGGAGTAGAGTCGAGCTCCTCTCAGTTGAGGAGTAGTCTCCTTTCCCTTATTTTCTTTTGGTGCACACAGAAAGTTCTTTGTTGTATAGACGATTGAGTGGACTTGTAGATTCTTTACCTTTTGGAATACACCTTGCACACGGCTGTTTATGGCCATGTTTATGAATGAAAGTACATTTACTTGATTAAAAAAAGGTGTAATTGTATTCCCATCATGCCTCTATTATTTAGGTTTTTGCTGGTCAAAGTCAAATCTTTTATCCTTCCTATTGAAGTAGTTTTTCATTGCTTTCTATTTTGCAGTGCGTAGCCTCCCATCCTGACACCAGAATGTTGTTCCTCAATGGTAAAGATTCTCTTCTTTTTTTTGTTTTAAAGTTCTCTCATCTATTTGGCAATGGCAATAAGTTTGGCCTTTTTGATATAAAAAAAAGCCTCTTCTGACTGTACTTTTAGGTGGAATGTCATTAGAAAGCTAGAAAATTGTTGCCTATGTTGATATGCAGTTGCTTGTGGATGCAAATTGTTCTCCATAACAAATGACACGGGCACAAATCTCAACACCCCTCATAGTTACATCTCTTTTACCACTAAAGCACTTGCTTAGTGTTTTAACTTAATTAAACTATTATACTTGTCATAAAGAAGTCCGCAGACACAAGTCAAAGAATAAAATCCTAATAGTATCAAATTAATGTCACTTTGCATTCGTTTGATAAATGTTTAGAGGAGAACTGGAATTTGATTTACATATGACGACATTATACTTGGATTTTCTTTTTCTCGGAATTCACAACTGTCAAGTAATAGAGACCATCCTTCCTGGGCAGTCACTGATGTCCATAAAGAGGAAAGAAGATTGCATGTTTCGGCCTTAGGTTCATTGAAGTGCTGGCTGGTGCAACACAAGCATGTAACCTTAGAAATTCTACCCCACCCCATATTATTCATCCTTGTAAAATGCGTTTTAGCCTTCAATAACTTATACATCTGGAAAAAAAAGAATCAAATAAATGGACTTTATAATCTTGATGTTTTCCCATGACTTGGATGGACTTTGGTGTGATGATAATTGTAATTGTGATATTTGGTTTCCCCTTGATAAATCCTTTTGACAGTTTTCTACTTTGCAGCTCATATTCCTTTGTATTTATACCCTTTTCTTAATACAACAAGCAAGTCAAGACCTTTTGAATATTTGAGGCTGACTAGCTTAGGTGTCATTGGTGCCCTCGTGAAGGTAATATGTCTATTGTATTTCATGCATCTCTTTTTCTCTTTCATTGTTAGTAGGGTAAGGTCTGCCAATACCCTCCCCTCCCCAGACCCCACTTGTGGGATTACACTGGGTATGTTGTTGTTGTTAGTATAAAGGTTTCATATCTACTGGGAATGACTTACTATGAGAAGGAAACCATGATTAGTTATAATTTCAGAAGCTAAAGATGCTATTTATGGTATCCTTATCTACGTTAATTAGTTATTATTCTAATGCTTAAAGTACATGTTTCTTTTGATTTTCTCTTTGCAGGTAGATGACACTGAAGTTATCAGTTTTCTTCTTTCAACAGAGATAATTCCCCTGTGCTTGCGCACGATGGAGATGGGGAGTGAACTATCAAAAACAGTTAGTGTTTCCTCAAAGCCCGTTTCCAACCACATCCTCCCTTTGACTTGATCAGATTTTCATGCATCTAATTTATTCATGCTGACAGGTTGCAACTTTCATTGTGCAAAAAATCCTTCTTGATGATGTGGGTCTGGATTACATCTGTACCACAGCGGAGAGGTTTTATGCTGTAGCCCGAGTTTTAGGGAATATGGTTGGTGCACTTGCTGAACAGCCTTCATCAAGATTGCTGAAACACATAATTAGGTGCTATCTTCGTTTGTCAGAAAATATAAGGTTAGTTTTCTGCCCATCACCATCTCGGTTTTCCTTTCAGCTTTTTGCTTATGTGCAATGTATCACATCTTGGTTCTTCCATCTTTTACTTGACTATGGTCTAAAATCGACATGCATGGCTTATGGCAGGGCATGTGATGCGCTTCGAAGTTGTCTTCCTGATATGCTTAGAGATACCACCTTCAGCAGTTGTCTTCGCGTATGTACTTGCAATCTTACCCCCCCCCCCCCCCCCCCGGCTTCTCCATTAGGGATCATCAAGCATTCCTTTTCTGGCATTTATTTTTTCTGACCTTGAGTGGTTTTTTCGCATTATGCTTATCAGGAGGATCCAACGACGAGGAGATGGCTGCAACAATTGATTCATAACGTTAGTGGGAATCGGGTTGGTCTACAGGCAGGAGGATTTGATCATATGCTGGTGAACTGAATTCATACAACTAGGACTTAAATTAAGGCTTCCCTAGGATCTTTTACTATGGGTCCTACATAGGAGATGTTTTTTTGTTGGAGTATTTAAGGTGCATAAACAGGAATGCATTTCTGTACTCATATTTATTCCTGCAGTATATAATGTGAATTATGGAGATTAATAAGATATTATTGGACCCTTTAGCAAACTTTTTTTGAGGCAGATATGAATACAATCATCATTGATGGCATATCAATGAGAGAAAGATGAGTCAACTTCCCTGATTAATGAACGCCTGCATGTTATTATGCCTCGTTGTTGGTTTGTATTAAAAATAATCTACTTTCAAAATCCACTTTATAATGCGATATAATTATGATTTTAAACCTTCATTCGAACTTGGTGAGCATTTCGTTTTTTTGTCATAAATAAGACACACATAATTTATGTTATCACTTTATTTTATGAGCCGCCTCTATCTATACTTAAATTGGTGAAAGATGATAGGTTTACATAATCCTTCTATCCTAAGTCTTATCTTTATTATATCTAAAAAAAAAATTGATGAATAAAATTATTCAATATCTATAATAATTGGAGGTAGCACTATTCCATAAATTGTCAAGATACCATTGGCTCAATAACCATTGTTAGAGAAAAAGGAAGAAAAACGAGATATAAAAAAGATTCAAGCAGAAAAGAAGGAAAAAACAGAAATTTATTTAAGCTTTTACCAAATATAGTACTCTTTCAGTCTCGATTTATACTACACAGTTATTTCAAGAGTGAAATAGTTTAATTTTAATCGTAAATTCAAATATGAAATCTTAAAAATTCTTAAAATAAAATTTACATATTTAAATATTACATAAAAAGTACTATAAATCACACGGATTGACAATTCAAAATATTTTAAAAATATATTAAAAAATTATAATAAAATAAAAACGTGTTTGAATCTCAGCCTCCAAAAATGTCACATAAATTGGACAGCCTAATTGCTGTCCAATGAAATAAATAAAAGAAAAATAGTAATACTGCATAACAGAATGTTATGCCTATATATTTTGGAACATAACAATTCGATCAGGTATTTGCACTCTCTAAATACAGCTCACCTATTTTCCCCGGGAAAGCACGTCTTCGTGCGCGCGCTCCACCGTGTTTTCACTTTCAAAACAATCTTCAAATACATGCAATCGCCGGAAAATTGCGAAATGGTGACGGACGCAAATAGGTTGCCGCCGCCGGAGGAAGAAATTACAAACACGGTGACATCAGTAAGAGCAGTGGATGAGCTATTGAAGTATCGATTTAAGAATACGAAGCTTCTAGAAGAAGCTCTTACTCACTCTTCCTGTTCTTTCAACCGTCGGCGACGCCACTTTCGGCTTAGTAATTTCCAGTTATTTCTTCTCGACTTAATATTGATCACACTGTTTGGCACAATTTATTTCTCGCTATTTCAATTTATTTGACATTTTTTGTTTGTTTAAATTCAAACTGCATCAACTTTTAACATTTGAAGATATATATTTTTATTAAAATGATATGAGAAAAATTATAAATTATACATTTTTTATCCTAAAAAAATTATTTTAGTTTGATTCAACACGAAGTTTAAAAAATAAATAAAGATTTTTGAAATGTGTGAGTAAAAAAAAAAATATTTGTGTAGATGTAATTTATTTTATAAATTAAAATTATTTTTAAATATAAAAAGTTGTCAATCTTTTTGGCACAAAATAATAAGTAAAGTAGGATAATATTTTTGGAAAAGAGGGAATAATACTTTTCATGTAGTTCAAATAAATAAATTTAATATTATAATATTAAATTAATTTAATCTAATTTAAATTTAAAATTAACCACGGATTAAATATTTAATAGTAGTTATATTTTTAGCTAAACATAGAGAGTATTGTTTAAGAATTTTTGTATTCCGAATTTTTCGAATTCTCTTCGTCTTGACAAGAGGCTCCTTATATAGATAACCTCGACTATTCACTATTCATCACTTTTTAAAAGTAAACAGTATTACTTTTTCAAAAGTCGTAAAGTAAACAGTAATCAAATAGTAATTAGACAAAATACTTTTACAAAAGTCCTAAAGGCTACAGTTTCTACAGTGCCTTGTTTGCTCCTTTTCGTAAAGTTGTTTTGTCGTGTAGTCTTCTGCTTTCCAAAAAGTCATAAAGGCTACAGTGCCTTGTTCGGTACTTTCCGTAAAGCTTTTGGCTGTTATTTGGCTAATCTGTCAGCTGTCCATTTTGTTATGGCTGCTGTCATATTCTTGTCGAAATTTCTTGTCTGTTTAATACTTTCCAATTTGTCCGGTTGATCTTTGTTAATCGATTGTGACTCAATAATCGTTTTGGGCCGTGAGGCCATAATCATTTTTGGGCACTAAGGCCTCTTTTGTTTGGGCTTTACGTAGTTTAAACTACATTGGGCCATATTCTTTTAGTGCGTTATGACCTCTTTTCTGCGTTAACAGTAGTTAATCAGTTTTTGGGTCGTGAGACCATAATCTTTGGGCCATAAGGCCATAATTTTTTCGGGCTTTACCGTAGTATGAAACACTACGTTGGGCCATAATCTGTTGGGTCGTTGTGGACCTCTTTTCCTGGGTTACCAGTGTGATAATCATTTGGGTGTGAAGCCATAATCTTTTCCAGGCCATAAGGCCTTTCTTCAGGGATTACATTGTTCCTGCAAAAATAATCAAAATTCCCTCCTTATTCAAAAGGATCAGGACTCTGTTCTTTTTTCATACTTACAGTAGACGTTGATGCCGTCGCTGTTGTAATCACTGGTCTTTTCTTTTGTTCGGACATAATCTTGTAATGACGGATAGTCTCTTCGGCATGTGTATGCTTCAGATTGGTAATCTTGTCTAACAACAATGTTAGCTCAATAGTCTCTTTAACCTCTATATCATTGTCATAATATAAGGTCATTATTTCTTCTACATCTCCGCCTTTGGAAGTCCCAATTACGGATGCCTTCCGATTTCTTAGCATGTCCTCTATTCTTGACTTTAACGTTAATAGTCCAAATACTCTTTTTTCACTAATCCAGTTTTGGAACTTTTCCAATGTACAGGGAATTTTCATATTCAAATTTTTGTCATCCCCGTTGATGGTGTTATTCCTTCCTGTTTTAAATATTTGACATATGACGATTGGCTTACCCTTTAAATCTGTTGAAGCATCTAGGATTTGTATCCCATAGATTCCTCTTCCGAAGGATTCCATCATTAGCTTCGTTGATTGGCTGATAATCTGTGGTAATTTTGTAAGGTTAAGCATCTTATCATCAGTGATAATCTTGTCAATGAATCCATATGTGAATAATCGCTCCACGATAGTAGGATTCGCCTTTTCACTGCAAATAAACCTCGGATATTTACTCAGCTTGGCACTGCGTACAATATCAGCGTTAGTCTTATAATCATAAAATTTATTAATTTTTTTGTAAGCACTAATCACTTCTGGTCTGTATTTCAGTGTGTCTGCCATGGATACCGCTGCCGATGTTGAGGGTATTGTTGATGGCATGGTTGTTAATCTTGACAAGAATGGTTGAAAGGTTTTTTGCTGTGGTGGTGGTATAGTAGTTGGCTTCTTTTGCTTTTCTTCACTCTGTAGGATTTTTAGTTTTGAGAAGTCTTTTATGGCTTCCGTCAGCTGTTTGATACTCTGGGTATTTTCCTGTAATCTTGTAATCATTGTTTCATTGGTATGAATAATCTGTTCCATAGCCTTGGCTATGTAGTCTTCAAAGTCTTCGATGTTAATTGACATTATATCTGCTAAGAAAATCAGCTAAAACATTTTTAGTTCCAGATATATTCTTAACAATAAAATTATAACAACAAAAGAATGATTGCCATTTCCTCCTTTTATTCAGTTCTGGTAATGGATCTATTCTGTTTGTGATAAACGCCTTCACCTGAGTATTATCAGTTCTAACGATAAACTTCACTGGTAGTAAATGGTAATGAAATCTTTTAATTCCAAATTTTACTGCCAATAATTCTTTTTCATTTATGTGATAATTCTTTTCATTTGGTTTCCGTGTTCCTCCTCCGTATCCACAAATTAACATTTTTTCTTTATCAACATCTTCTTTATCATATGCTATTAGGATGCGCCCCATCCTATGTCACTAGCATCGTAAAGAGTTCTAATTGGTCTTGATCAGTTGGTACTCTGTGTTTTGGTAATGATTTTACCTTGTCCTTAATCTTGTTGATCGCCTGGGTATGTTCTTCTTTCCATTCAAAGGTTACATCTTTTTTAATCAAATCTTGCAATGGTTTCCTTAGGTATGGTAGATCTTTTATATGATCTCTTTCGCATAGTTAATTACCCCAAGAAACTGCTTTGCACTTCTTTTTTGTTTTCTAACCTTTCCTTAAAATTTTTAATCTTTGTTACCACATGTTCCTGTAATTGTATTCCCTCGCTATCCACAATGTAGCCTAGGAATTCAATAGTATTCTTGAATATTTCGATTTCTTTTTTCGATAGAAGTATTCCATGTTGGTTAATCGTTTCAATGAATTGCTCTATATGTTTAATATGATCTTCTAAGTTGCTTCTTTGTAAACTAATATATCATCGCATATATGATACAAAAAGTCGCAAGCTTTCTAAACACTTGATCCATTCTTCTTTGAAAGATCTGCGGTGCATTTTTTAATCCCATTGGTAGTACATTCCATTCATAGTGTCCTTGAGGGGCACTTTGAATCTTTGTCAAAGGTTTAGATTCATTAGTCAATTTAATCGCCAAAATCCACTTTTACGATCGAATTTTTGAACCATTTTTTATTTCCTAATCTGTTAATGAGATTTCTTTTATAGGGTAGAAAGTATCCATCAAAAATAGTCTTTTTATTCAATTCTCGATAATCAATTACTAATCTGGCTTTTCCTCGCTTTAGCTCATTATGTTTCCTTACTAAAAAGGCTGGGCTACTATGAGGACTCTTACTCTCTCTTATTACCTTCATTTCTAATAGTTCTTTAATCTGGATTTCAAATTCTTTTTGATCCGTTGGGCTATATCTTATGGGCTTTGTTCTGACTAAATCACTTGAGTCTATTAATTTTATTTCTCCATATATCTTTTCCTTTTCCCAAAGTTGCATTGGATTTTCTCCAAAGTTGCTTTTTAACATTCCTAAATACTTCTCTTTTAAAAGCTCTAAATTATTATGGCGTTCCATTTTAATCGTACATAATCTAATGGTATTGACTGGTAATATTCTTTTTAGTACAATCCATTTATTACAGGGGGATTGTAGACAAAATGTATTCTTATTAATCACTTGAGTTTTGAAATAATCTAGGAAGTTGTTTCCTAATAAAACTTGTTGTTTCATATTGTCTAGTTGGTATACGATTGGTATTTTGAAAATAGTTTTTCCTAATACAATTCTCATATTTTTCTGCAATTATATCTAATTCTTTAGATTGCTCATTAAATCCTGATACCTTAGCTCTATGGATTCTAGATCTTTTCCATCTATGTGATTCTAATACATCTTTTCTAGCTAAGCATATGTCTGCTCCACTATCAATGAATATCTTTTGCTTAAGCATTTTATTCGGTTTATATTCTATATGAGCTTCTATATGTATTGCTACCATTTAGTCAGGTTCATCTAATCTTCTGTTGAGTTCTTCATCTTGTTCGTATTCCTGCACTTCCTGTCTAATCTCTTCATTTCTCATAGCTTCTTCGATTAATCTAGCTATTTCTATTTGTTTCCAATGTATTTTATTCATTTCTTCTCTTATCTTTGCTAATCTCTGGGTAATCTTTCTGTACCTATCATTATAGTACATACTTCCAGTCTCATTAATCGTAGAAGTTATAATTAGTTTGTGTCTAGTATACTCTTCGCATCGTATCCAGTATTCTCTTTCTCTTATCAGCTCTTTTTTTTGTCTTTCTAATGTATTCATCTTACTCAGAGCTATCTTCACTTTCTGATTGTTGATTAATATAACTTACTCTTTCTGCTCCTGATTCTTCATCTGTTTCACTAACATAAAAGTCTTCATAATCATACCATTTATTATTATCTTCTTTAATCTGTTGTAAACTCATTATAAATTGTTCTGTATTTATGTATTTTACTCCTGCTTTCTTTAGCTTTGGGCACTTATTTGCATAGTGTCCTTTCTCATTACAATTCCAACATTTACATTCTTTAACCTTTTCTTCTTTAGTCTTGGTTTTATCTGCCTCTATAGGGTTTACATTTCTTCTTCTTCTAAACTTTCTTTTATATCTGAATCTATTCCTTGTATCTTGGTTATTTCTATATCTTTTAAACCTCTTTTTCTTATACGGTTTATAATAAGATCTTTTCTTATACTTCTTATATTTATATTTCTTGTCTCTATGGTCTCCATCATACTTATCCCTGTATTTTCTATGCTTTTTATGTTTTCTATACTTCTTTTCTTTCCTTTTATCATCGCATCCGAATATTAATCTTCTTTCTGTAAATCCACATATCTCTCTTAATCCTATTTTCTTATCTTTTTTAATCTTTTGCTGTAATCTATATTCTTCGCATTTTCTCATTAGATATGCTCTCAAGACGCGTATTCTTTCTCCTAGGGTGTTTTCCTTAGGTTCTAACTGTACGTATTCTTTTGATATCTCGACATTATATGGTATAGGTAAATGATCATAATATATTTGTTGATAAATTATTCCTTCTTCGGTAAAAATCTAGCTTCATAAAAGAATTTACTAAAGCTAATCGTGTATTCGGCAATTTGTTAATCTTACAACATCTCATATTATTCGAGTTCATAATAATCTCTGTTTTTCTTTCGCTAATACATTTTCTCGGGCTACTAACCATTTTTCGCCTAAGAATTCTCTTTTTAACAAGTAAATCAAAAATCATTAACATTGATTTCCAATCCGTTGCATGGCTTAAAACTTCTCCTCTTAGCCGATATGCTATTGATTCTATCCAATATCTTTGCTTTTCCGATTAATGTCTTAGATATTAAATCATACATGTAATCTAGGTTTTTCGTCCGAGTGCTATTCATTAATGCTATATACATTCCTAAATTCCAGGTCTGTAATTCTTCTTCCTATTTCTTGTTCATCATACACATTGTCTAATTCTAGAAAATATCCGTTATAATTTACTCCTTGGGTCATTGATCCTACAAACTCTTTAAATTCTCGCTTGTCGTCCTATAGGTATATGATCCGGTAATCTTGTAGTCCTTCTATTTATGACTTCTAGATTAGGGTCTATTAAGTCTTCTTCGGGATAATCATCTGCATCTTCATTAATTATATTTTCCGATTCAATCTCCGTTTCTATTTGTCCATTGTAATCATCTTCTACATCACTATCTGGTTCTTCTTCTATTATTGCATTTACTCTTTTTCTGTGGTGTAGAGCTTCTAATATTTGGTTATTTTCTTTTATTATTTCTGTGTCTTCGGAGTTTTCTTCTATGAATTCTACTACTTGTAATTCTTGGCTAGGTTGTTCATTATTATCTGTACTACTGCTACTCGAGTCAGTCTCATCACTTAATCTTATCTTTCGTACTTTTTTCTTTTTATTTTTTAATTCCGCTAATTGTTCTCTCATGATTTGTATTTCTTCTCTGAGTTCTAGTACTTCTTGTTTTACTTCTTTTAATTCTTCCTTTGTTTCTCTTAATTCTACTTTTGTTTCTTTTAGAAGAGTATTCGTATTCTTATGCTTTCTTTTATACTTTTTGTATTTGTCATACCATTCTGCATTATCGCTTGATTTTAAATTTAAATTTTCTAGTTTTAATTCATTAATATGTCGTTCTTGTTTATCCAATCTTAGATTTAGGTATTCATAAGTCGTTTTTTCTGTTTCCTTCACGGGTATCTTTACTTCTTTAAGCTTTTCTTCCTTTATAGGTTTTGATCTTATAGGCTCGTATTTGTGTCTTTCCTTTTCTATGATCTCTTTACCGTGAGTTTTTAAAAACGTAATCGCACTTGGCTCCATTAGAATTTTCCTTCCTTATTCAGTTTTGCTATTCCGTCTAAGGTTTCTATTACTTCTTTTGATAATCTAGGCTTTATTTTACTGATATCTACCATTATCGGTATTTTACTTCTTCTCCAAGCATCTATTGGTACTATCTCTGGTTTATGCGTAGTTGTTTTTGCTATAGTTGTTTCCTTGCTCGTACTTGCTTCTTCACTAGGTTCTTTTTGTTTACCTTTGTTTTTTTCTTCTAATAACATATTCAATTTTTCTAATATTAATTTAAACGTTGGTATTTCTGATACATTCCATAAGTTAGTTAATTCTTCTCTAATCATTTGTTGAGTTTTATTCTGATTATCTTTTACTTCATCCATTAGTAATAATATACTTTTCATTTTTTCTTTTAATATAATCTCTTCCCATAACGCATTTATTTTTTCGTTATTACTCATAATCAGGGTTGTTTATTCGTTTCTTCCATCCGTTACCTACGTCTATCCATATCTTACTAAACTTTTCGCATTGTTTTTCCAAATTTGCTCTATGTCTTTTTCTAATCTCATTTCTTTGGCGCCGTACTCTATGTATTTTTAGCCGGTTGAATATTTCTCCTGACAAGGCCGTCTTTATAGTCTTTAATTTCTGTTTCTTCTTTATTATTTTTAACTGTATGTTCATATTTTATTGATAAATCTGGTTTTACCTTGATCATTAATTTCTATTCCGTTATTGTTTATCTTATAACTAATCATAGATAAAAAATCACTTCCTAATAATAATTCATTTAAGCTATCATATTCTATTACTCCAATATTAATCTTATATTCTAAGTCTTGGATCTTAAATCTTAAATTTACACTTTTAGTGATTATTATTTCTCTTTCATTTTCTCGGGTAATTATAAGTCCGTGGTTCTATTATCCGCACTCGTTTTCATTAATCTTGTTTATATGTATAAAACTTTTAATTGCTCCGGTATTTATTTCGCTATTCCATCCATAGTAATCATATTTTTGAATATTATAACTTTGATTTTTAATCTATTACTATCTACGTTTATTAAGTCGATAGTTCTAGGTTCTATTCGGGTAACTATGTAATGATTCTCTAGTTATGCTTAATCTTGATCCATCTATTCTTGGAATTAGTCTTTTTGACGGTGTCATTGTTCTGGTTTTAAAATCCATGAATATTTCTTCTGGTATAGTAATCTTAGAGTTTTCCTTATGCTCTATCTGCTCAAGTATTTCTTTATACATTCTTGGTACTATTATATTCATTTCATGTTGTTTTCTTATATGATGGTTTCCTGTTAAGGCGTATATCATTTTAGTCTCTATACTCATTACTTTGCTTCCTGGTGGCATTTCTATTCCATCTAATTTGTAATATAACGTTAAAGCTAAATCTTTATGTTCGTCTTTTAGCGATACACTAAAGTCTGGTTGTATAGTAAATTTTAACTTCTGATATATTAAATTTCCTTTAATTACTGATATTAATGCATCTTGCAAATTTCCTAGTATTCTGTCATCTAATACATATATCTGTATGGGTGTATCAATGTTCTTTTGAAAGTATGCTTTTATCGTAAACTCTACTCCTCCAAAGTAAATATTTCTATATTTCTTCGCTTCTTTAGTCGATAGTTTGGCTAATTCTCTTTTTATTACTTCATCACTTATCAAATTAATCTTAGTTTTTCCATTTGTACTCGTTGTATCAATTATATTTTCATGTTTCTGGGCGATATATCTTATTTCCTTATTTCCTTATTTCTCTCAAACCATTTTGTTTTAAATATTTTCTTTACCGATACTTCATCTCTTTCTTCTTGAATCTTTTGATAAATATCAGGTCTAAAACTTAATGTCATTTGGTTCCTCCTTCATAAGTATTCATTTGATAGTAAAGGTCTTTAGGCTCTAATTTATTTTCCTTTTCTTTATCCATATTTTAGCAAATTAATATAGCGATATTGTTCCTTTATAATCTCTTTTAATTCTCTAATTTCATTTTCATTTTTTATCTGATCTTCTAATTTCTGTTTTTTAATCTTTTCGATTTCATCTTCCTTTTGCCTAATTCTCTCTTCTCTTAGGACTGATAAATTTCGTAAAAATACAATTTTTTCCTCTAATTTGTTTATCGTTATATGATTGTCTAATAGTTGCTGATCTTTTTCTTCAATTATTTTTACTCCTATTCTACAACTTATAATATGCTGGTTTATATCTCTATTATATGTAAGTGGTTTCTCTGCTATTCTCTCTAACTATACCTTCTGTTCTTGTTGTTGTGTTAATCTACTTTCATCCATAGTGCTCTATTTCCATTCTTAAATCTGATTTTATATTTTCTATAAATTCATTTATTTCATAAATCTGAGTATTTATTCCTACTAATATTCTATATGCTCGTATCTTTTCATCAAGTATTTCTAAATTTTTATTATCGTTTTATGTTATTAACATATCTATCTCAGCTACTCCATTTTCTATTATCCTTAACATATCTATTTCGGCTATTCTGTTATTTATTATCATTTTATCTTGGGCTTCAATTATTATTATATTCTCGCTTCTTATCTTGGGCTTCAATAAATCTGAGTATTTATTCCTACTAATATTCTATATGCTCGAGGACGAATGTTGTTTAAGGAGGGGAGAATGTAAAGTCCAAAAAAAAAAAAAATTTAAAAAAAAAAACAAAACAACCCACTCCCTCACGTTCCCCCTAAACCAACCCCTCTCTCCCTCAACTCCTCCTTCCACTCCCTCACATCACAAAAATCTGTGCACACATACACTTTTATATTCAACACGCACATACACTTTTATATACAACACACACACACACTTTTATATAAAACACAACCAAAAAGGGAAATACAAAAGGAAAACAGCAAATCAGAAACAAAACAAAGAGAGGAAGAAAAAAAAAGGTTAAAGAGAGCAATTAAGGAGTTCCAAAAAGGTTTGGTTGAAGTTGAGGTTTTGTTCGTGGTTACGAAGCAACAAAGGTGAGTCTTCTCACTCAAAGTTCTTAGTAAAATCCTTTATTTTTAAGTTACAATACATGTTAGAATATAATCCGGTTGTTGAAAGAATGAGCATGAAATTTATGATTGTTTAATGACTAGTTTGGATTGTGCAATTGTAATCTGTTATACTGGGTTGTACTTCTTATAATTGGATGAAATTTTTACAGAGTTGTACATCTTTATGTTACCGTCAGTTTGAGACTTTACGGGGATAAATCCGACTTACGGTTTGAGAGTTATCGCTGTTTGAACATTCTGCCTCGGATCAACCGAAGTCCGGAAGTAAGAGTATAACGTAAAAACTGTACAAATCGGTAATGAATATGAAAGTTTTGTGCTGAATAAAAGTTATAGATTATTGTGTCCTTGACAGTTTGAGACTTTATGGGGATAAATCTGACTTACGGTTTGAGAGTTATCGCTGTTTGAACATTCTGCCTCGGATCAACCGAAGTCTGGAAGGGCAGAATGTATAACGTAAAAACTGTACAAATGGGTAATGAATATGAAAGTTTTGTGCTGAATAAAAGTTATAGATTATTTTGTCCTTGACAGTTTGAGACTTTACGGGGATAAATCGACTTACGGTTTGAGAGTTATCATTCGTTTGAACATTCGCCTCGGATCAACCGAAGTCCGGAAGGGCAGAATGTATAACGTAAAAACTGTACAAATCGGTAATGAATATGAAATATTGTGATGAATAAAAGTTATAGATTACTCTGTCCTCGACAGTTTGAGACTTTACGGGGATAAATCCGACTTACGGTTTGAGAGTTGTAACTCTTACCAGTGGGAAGGGCGAAATATTGAAGGAAGGAAATATTACTTGAGCCTTTTGAACATATGACATATTTAAACAACAAATAAGTGCATTGGATCGGGTTGCACGTACCGCAACAAATAAGTGCATTGGATCGGGTTGCACGTACCGCAACAAATAAGTGCATTGGATCGGGTTGCACGTACCGCAACAAATAAGTGCACTGGATCGGGTTGCACGTACCGCAACAAATATATAAATGCACTGGATCGGGTTGCACGTACCGCAACAAATATATAAATGCACCTTTGGATCGGGTTGCACGTACCGCAACAAATATATAAATGCATCGGATCGGGTTGCACGTACCGCAACAAATATATAAATGCATGGATCGGGTTGCACGTACCGCAACAAATATATAAATGCACTGGATCGGGTTGCACGTACCGCAACAAATGTATAATATGTTATATGGGAAAAAGCAGGAATACTGATTAAACTAAGTTGTTTTTTTTTTTTAATGACGAATGGGGAGAAAATTTTGCACGTGAATATTTATTGATTTATTTAATAAAAGGGTTGAAATCTGTTTATTTCAACATGCTTATTATTTTCTTATAATGTGATTGTAATTAAAGATATTGTGAGGTTACTTTGGACTGTAAGGTGAGATTCCCACTCAACCCCGGATGGTAGGGCTGACTCTTTTATTTAACATATTTCAGGAAGGCGCGATAGAGGAAAAGCTCCGCAAGAGGGCTAGCGATCGTCCCGCAGCCTCATCGTACCACCAATCTATTATTTCGGATTTGGTGAAAATTACTCTAGACTAAGTTTGTTTAAAGAATTAAGTTTTATTATCTCGGGGAATGCCCCACATGAGATTGTTCTTCGTAAACTTCAAATTGATTTTTATATATATTATTTTCGCAAATACCTGTCTAATTTAGGAAGAAAATGAAGTAAATGGTTCGCCTGGAAAGGGATAGTTGTCCAGGTGCCATCACGTCCTAAAGAAAGACGTGAGAAAAGTCGGGGCGTGACAATAGTACACCCATCCTCTTGAAATACTAGATTCGCCTCTAGTCATGTACTCTAGAATCCGCCACTATTACTAAGCTCTAATCGAGAGTATATAGAAGTTAAACATTTAAAAAAATTAAAGAGAAATCCACCTAGTGATGGCAGGGTCAGGCATTGACCTCTACCTTGTAAAGTTAAGGTTTTAATAGGCTTTTCGGGACAAGTTTAGGAGGGTAATTTGTGTATTTTCCCATCAAACATTAAATACATGAAGGAAGAGAACATGGCAACTTACCTCCTGATATCCTAAAAAGGGGTAAACATGCCTTCTATTTTACACTTTAGGGTCTTTACCTATGTATATATATCTAGATGAGTGCTCAAAGTACAGTTTGGCTATCTAGCTTTGGAGGACTCCTCCACTTTACAGAGTAACTAGTTTTACAAAAGTAAACAAACTAGAAAACTATGAACTTGGGGAGAACTCTTCCAGTTACCATATGGATTGATAAAATCAAGTTCCCAATAACTACGAAATGAATTAAATCAAATGTCCTTTGGTTTGGCTTGTCTAGTTCTGAAATTGGACAGTTGCATCTTGTCCAAAATATATGGCCCTTTTGCTTCCTTCCGTAAGTCTTCAAACTTTTAAGCCCGTACTTGATTCAGATAGTAAAGATTCTAGTTAGCTATTGCATATAGGACTTTTTTTTGCCTTTGGTAACAGTGGTCATTGCTCATTTCCTTGGCACAAGAACCGTCAAACATGGTTCCTTTAAGGAATTGTAATAGAGGGGCTCTCATTTGGGCGTAGGTGAAGGAATTCGTGATAACAGTGCAACAGGAGGAGAAGATGGAGTTCTATGGAGGAGTGCTAAAAGCGCCAAAGGTTCTTGCAGACATTGTGGAGTCAGTAATGGACGCTGTATATTTGGATTGTGGCTTTGATGTGAATGCTCTCTGGGTGGTGAGTTTCTTTCTTACTATTTAAGTTTTTTCTGCTCATGGATCTTGTAAATACTCTCTTTTGTTTTTCCTTTCTGGATTTAGAGTATCAATCAGCTCCGCCGCAATTCCAAATAGTTAAGTTGGCTATATGAATTCTCTATGTTTATTCCTCCGGATTTCTAGTATAATTTCTGAAAATGTAATTATGTGAATTAAAGAGTTAGTCTTGTAGGCTTCTTGGCTATTAGTAACTTCTTACAGTTTACAGCCTCGGTGTTAGCATACAAGGGCCTTTTGGCTGTTATTGTTGAACCCATTTTCATGCAAATCTAGTTATCACTTATCATTGTAAACCAAACTGACTCAAGTCATACTCCTGTTTCATGTTTTGGTGTTTTTTGCTGCAGGCAGGAGTGATGTATCAGTAGTCATTATGCTTGTTAGTTTCCTGAGGCAAAACTTTTTTTCTCTAGAAATGCTTTATAAAAGTTATTCTCCAATGTTGAAATAAACGATTAAGATGTATTCCTAAAACAACAATTTCAATTGTAATTCTTCTTGGTATTTTACTAAAACTCTTATTCGTGCAATTAAATTTTGTGATGGTCTTTAGGTTAATGTTATTTTAAATACAGATGTATCTTTTGCTAGCTTTTTGGTGCAACCTGATCTATGTAAATGCTGTAAATTCCATGTTTGACTTGATTGGGGATTTGCACAATTTCTTAATTTTGACACACTAGCTTAGGTCCACAATCCTTTTATAAAGTTTACCCTTAAAAAAAGGTGTGTGTGTTTGGGGTTTGGGGGGAGGGGAAAGAAGGTTACAAGTTAGAAATAAAAAGTGAGTTTACATGAAGAAGAAGGGCTTCTCATATTTTTTGGTCTGTATCATTTGAAATTAAATTGAGAAGGGAAGAAATGATGAGGTACTGCATTGTAGAAAATTGGCAATTGATTCAATTAGAAAGCCCATGACAGCCATTTTGAATTTTGGGTGGTTCGTTTGAGCTTCCCCCTGCCCACATCCCAGTAGACAGATGTAGCATTTCTTTCTTGGCTCCACTGATTGATTTATTTCAGAGATTTTATCAAGGTCTTATAAATACAGTTATTGTCTTGACCTATAAATAGGCCATTCTTGTCTTACAAATAGAAATGATTTCCTGATGTTTAGTTTATTTAGTTTCCTTTCTGTGTTAGATCTTTAGAGGCCTACTAGAGCCTATCATCATACTGAATGTGTTGGAAGAACAACCACAGCCTGTAACAATGCTGCTTGGACTTAGCAAAAAGGATGGGAAACAAGTTGATGTAGAACATCGGAAAGAAGGAGATAAAAACATAGCTAGCGTCTATCTTGATGGACAATTTATTGCTTCAGCTTCTTCTGAGCACAAAGAAAATGCAAATCTTCAAGTGGCAAAGACTGCTCTTAAAGAGTTGTTCTATAACCCTTATGATAAGATGGACGTTGAATTTGTTCCATTTCAGAAAAACAAGAGGGATGTTCAATCTGTTACATTTCAGAACAAAAGGATGGATGTTGAATTTGACACGACAAAAGAGAGTGAAGGAGCAAAGCAGAAGCTGAACAAGCTTTGCGGGAGAAAGAAATGGCCCAAACCAACTTACAGGTTAACCTTTCTCTTTTGAGTGTAGTTGTTCTCATGATTGAACTTGATGCAATTTTTGTCAGATAAATGTCCAGTGGAGAAAGTTATTGTTTATTTCACTTATACTGAATCTGTAGCTGCAAGCACAAATTAGATTCTCAAGTTTAACATGCTTAACGTGTGGTACCAGTGAATCCTTGTATTATATTCTTAATCTTGCCTGTATATCTCCTTACCAATCCAGTATAGGAAAGTAGGGCAAGAAGTTGTTGCCATATGAGCAAACTTTGACTCAATGTTAAGCAGTGATACTACCAATTTTCTCTACCAGAAGTAGCTTTAAGGTTTGATTGCACGAAATGGGTTCAAAGAATTATATAGGAGCACAAGACAGATTTAGAATTATGTCAGCGATCGACATACTAACATACATTGCTGACTTATATTTTTTGGACAGACAGCAACAAGTATTATTTTCTTAAAATATTTATAAATGTCTGAAGCTCTGAGGTTTAATATTTTAAGATTTTTTTCCTCTTGAGAGCACTCCATATAAAATGGATTTTCTGGACTATCAACATGGCGAGTACATGTGTTTCGTATGGGAAAGATATTCATTTGGTAATTCTTTCCTAGTTTGTTTGTCTCAATATCCAGATGCTGCCAAGTTTTTTCTGTTTCTGTTGCAGTCACATAAATTTATTAATTTGGTTTCATTATTGTTTGCTTTCTGATTGTTGCAGATAGAAAAAGAGATAGGTCCTGCTCATGATAGGAGGTTTATATGCTCTGTGCAAATTGCAATTGCTGAAGGCATGCTTTTTGTGACGGGAGACGAGAAGTCACGAGTAAAAGACGCAGAGAACTCAGCAGCATTAGCAATGATTCGCGGTTTGCAGGAATCCAAGTTCAGTTGATTTATACATAGTTCCACGTTTCAATTCCAGGACGAAGCAGACAGCAGGGGACGGTGCAACTTGTAAGTAAAGCTTACTCAGGTCCTCTCTCGATGGTGCAATAATCAATCTTTGGTTGCTGCAAAGTGAATATAGGAAAATAGAACAGAAGGGAGTTCACCAGTTACTACGTGATAATGTAAAAAGACACCATGATCTATATCATAGCAGACGAAGTTCTGGCTAATTCAGATTATAATTTTACCATGAAGCTTTATATACAAATTAATACGAGATGTAAGCATCAGATCTAGAAAATTGAACTCCAACCCCGGTATTGCTGGCTAGTCCATGAGGTAAGAATTGTCCAATACCATATAATGATAGTGATTTCCCATTTCACAACCGATGTGTGACCCTAAGTCTCTAAAACCGCCCACATAAGACATCTGGAGTGTGGATAATATAACATGAACTCAACATTGGGTAAACAAAGAATTGAAATAGGTCTGGCTATGATACAATGTAAAGAAAATGAACCTTGGGCGTAACGCAATTCCAAAAACTAGCTCATGAGGTGATGATTTGTCCAATATCATATAAGGAGACTAATTTTCCATCCCACAACTAATGTGTGACTCTAACACTATATGGGTAGCATTCAGAACGAGGAAGACATGATTGTTTCATATTTTCTGATTTAGTTAATTAATACCTATATATCTATGTTCCGCGTGTGTAAGTGCATTGGTCCAAAAAAGCGAGAAAAAGGGTTTCAGCTTTTACGTTGAAAAGAACATTCATAAACATGTTAGGCGATACTCTTAGAACAATATGACAAGAAAATTCCAAGCAAATCATCTTAATGCATTAGTCCAATGACAGGTGGGGCTATCTTTTGATATGATATGTACAAATTACTACCAAAAGTTGACAATGTTCTGTTTCTATCCGTGTTTAGATCATTATCATTTTACAAGTTGCAATAGGTACCTTATCTTATCATACTAATATAGAATTGTAGATTGTTGTCAACTTATAAAGAATCAGATTTAATCCCTTAAAAGTAGCCTGATAATATAAGAGCAGCCCGGTGCACTAAGCTCCCGCATGCTCGGGTCCGGGAAAGGGTCATACCGCAAGGGTCTATTGTACGCAGTTTTACCTTGCATTTCTGCCCGAGGCTGTTTCAAAATGAAGCATGAGTACAAGATGCAAAAGTTTGATAAGCAACTTGTCAAGAATGATTTGTCCTCATGGTCAGAAGTGGATCTAGAATTTTAGGTCAGTGGATGCAAAGTACTATCGCACCCTTTGATGTTGTTTTCTGTTTCTTCTTTACCAAAAACATGTAAAGAAAATCATGTATTTTCTTTTTATTTTTTAATATGGTACTCCCTCCTTCTCAAATTATTTGTTGTGGTTACTAAAACTAGTTATCTCAAATTATTTATCGTTTTAGAAGTTCAATGCACAATTAATTATTTTTTCTCCATTTTACCTTTTGTCATTAATGAAGATGATACATAAATAGAGTAAATATTTAATAGAGAGGGATTATAACTTAGACATAAATAGGGATGATACATAAATAGAGTAAATATTTAATGAAGAGATTATAACTTAGATATAAATAGGGGTAAAGTAGGTTAATTAACCCTCCTAATTAATATTTCTCAAGGGCTTGTAAACAAAAAAAGTGAAATAATTTGAGACGGAGGGAGTAGTAATTTTTAACAAATACGGAAGAATATCATCAGTAACTTTTACGACATAAACACACATTCTGGAAATATTCAAGGTAGTTGGGAGCACAAGCACCTCTACAGCTGTATGAAGAAGGGCTTGAATTTGAACATTATGAGCTCGAGCTCAAGATTTTATCATATCCTGTCAAAATCTATTATTTGTACTTAATGAATTTTTAAATACATACACATGCTTCATTGTACTATTGTATTATTGTATTATTTGTACAATAGATCCTTGTGGTCCAGTCCTTCTCCGGACCAGCGGGAACTTAGGACATCGGGGTGCCCTTTTTTTTTACATGCTTCAAGCTAAAGCTACTAAATTTCAATCAACCTATTATAAGTAATACGCTAGATCCGCCCCTGCTTCCAAAATGGATAAAGGCCGGATCATCACTTCTATTTTTTACTGCAAACATGTAATAAACTTGTACTAAATTGGTCACCCATTATTATAAAAGAGTAATGGGTAAGAATTACCAATTGAATTTGGCATATTAATAAAGAACAAGGATTGCTAAAAAGCTGCTTTGTGATAGAAATCATGAAGATTCTTCCATGAGTCTTCTCTCTGCATCTTCAATTGCTTGTAGAAGTTACCAATGAATGTCTCAGCTTTATAAAATAGCTCCTGCTTACTTAGCACCACAACTTCCTCATCATATTTTTCTTCCTTTAAGATCTCTTCCACTTCATTAATCTCCTCTCCAGTAGTACTCCCTATGAAAAACAAGCTTGGCATTGGAGGGTACTTCTTCACTTAGTGCTACTTGCTCATGTACTTCTGCAACACCAAAAAATTTCCCTGAAGCACATTTTTCAACCACTTTACCAGTACTATTCTTGGTGGTGATCAGAAGCGGGCTTTCTGAGGTCGCTATATGATCATATTTAGCTTTAGAGGCAGTTTCTTGATGCTCACTAGTTCCAGGAGAAGGGGAAAAAACTATCATTGGAGTAGTCATGTTATGTTGTTTTGTGGGGATTATGATGTTGGTTGATGGTAATTTCTTGTCATTTGGAGATTTTGAGGAGGAAATGAGGCCAGCTTCAGCTCCTAGTGAAATGATGAGAAGGTGAACAATGAAATAGAGATAAGTTGTTCTTAGTGATGTGGATAATAGAGGGGTGACGATAAGAAGGGAAGCTATGAGTAAAAGTTTTAGAACTTGGGAGATTTTGATCATTTCCATGGATTCTTTTCCTCTGATTGATGAATGCAAAGATGTTGCTGCTAGGAATATAAGTGTGGTTTTTCAGCTAGATTAGGTGGTGGTGGAGTTTAAAAAAAAAATGTAGGGGACTTCATATTTATAAAGAGGATATTGAAGAGAGAAAATTGTAATTAAGTTGGTTGTCTCGTCCTTAAATGAATCTTGAATCTAACTCAACTTTAAAAGCTATCTCATGAGGTGAGTGTCAGGCTTTGAAAATAGTTAATTATCCTATGTCGAGCAAGAATTTGTTTTCTTTTTCTAATAGGGATTGTCCAAAACCATATAAAAAAACAGTAACTCATCCCCAACCAATATGGACACTTAACTCCCTACTCCTTCCCCCTCCCCGCACGCATGCCGAGGCCTAACTGAAGTTTGAACAAGACAACATGAGGTTCAATATTTCTTTTTTCTTTTCTAAATCAGATGGTAATGCATGTATTTGAATTCATCATTGTAGAGAATAGGTGGATAGACATCATCACACCTGAGGTTCAATATTGGGACTTATAATAACAGGAATCTGGCTATATGATACATGTAAAGGTGTGAACATTGAGTCTAACTCAACCTAGAAGCTAGCTTATGAGGTGAGGATTGACTCAAAATCATATAAAGAAATCAATAATATACCCCTCAAGTTACTAATGCAGGCACTTGACAAAATATAAGACTCCTACTCTGCAATATTTATCTTATGGTGTTTGATTCGTGACGACATTTAAGATATTAGTTTGACTTATATTATAGTAGTGTATTAGTGATGATGGAAGAATATTATAGTGGTTAAGAAGAAAGCAAATGTCACATCAACTGGCTCGATATATCCAGATTCATATCAGATAGAGACCAATTAAAAGGGAAACGCTCCGAACAAATGATTTCTCCCCTTCCAAATTTGGAACTGGAAACCTTTAGTTAAAGACGAAGAGATATCATCATATCTAGAAGTAATATACAATTTCATGCAGAAAATTGCTATGTTTTAATTGTATATTCTCTACCTCATATTATAGAAGATCTTTTCACGTTAGAAAATTTCAGACATAAAAATTCTGAAGCATGACAATTTAGTCATAAGTTACAAGTAGAGTATAGCTAAAAAGATTTTGGATTATAAGATAAACAAAAAGAAAAGGAAATTAGATAAATTTTAATTGGACGAGTAGTGATAAGGTCGGTGGAGAAGACAATGTATTCAATCTTTTTCCTTTCATTTTCTCCTTTAGGAGAAGTAGCTGTGGGCCTGTGGATGATTACTTTTAGGAATGTCACCGGTACTGGAAATATAGGCCTTCCCAAGTCGGCCCTTTTGTCTGTATAACAGTGGGCCCATTGCATCTTTGTCTCGGACTCTTGGGTCCTTGGCCCAAATTGGTGGTGTGGTGGGGCTGGCTATAAAGCAGCTTAAGAATTCCAGTATATTGGTGCTTTTGTGGCCCCCCCCATCTACGTCACAAATACAATCGGCCGACCTGCACAAATATCTGATTTTGGAATCACCATTTAAGTCACATACAGTGCCTAAAAATTTCTAAGTCTATACGCTTCGAAATAACTTCATAGATATATGATTTCTGAAGTTTTATATGGCTAAAATTCATGTATATAGTTGAAGTTCAGTTATTTTTGCCTGAATTTCAATTACATATAGCTAAAATTCATTCATTTTTGCTTGGATTCCAGTCATATAAAACTGAAGTTCAATCTTTTTTGCTTGAACTTCTACTATATGTGATTTCAGCTATTTGTCTGAAGTTGGGTTTGATAGGTTAAATAGCGGTGTCCAAATAGGATATCCCGTAGAATTTTTATAATACAGTCGCATCTCCAAAATCATTATGTATTGAAGAGAAAGCTTAAGCCTTGAGATTTGAGAATGTGTTTCCGCATGTGAAATTAAATTAGCACAAAACGATATTAAAATCAAACCAGTTAGTTGCTGGTGTTTGTCCTTAATTTTTCCCGATGAAAAACCGTTGGAATGAATAATCTGCTACTTCCACTTACATAATATCTCGTGAAAATAGTCCTGTCATAACTAAAGATGTATCTCTCGTGAAAATAACCATGTCATAACTAAAGTACTATGGAATCGTTTGGTTTGTCGGATAAGGTGGAATATCCTACACCAAACAAAGTATAAATTTAATTTTAAATTTAATTTTGAATATTCTAACTTATTTCCATCAACCTAGGTGTTATTTTGTTTCACCTCTCCGGTGAGATAAATTAGTTCAAAAATTATAATCATGAAATAACTTAATCCACAAACCAAACATCTTGTTTACAAAATCAAATCTCCAGCCAACTGCTAAAAGAAATCTTGGTTGTGATGACATATTTAACGTCACGCTTGAGAATATCGTTTCTTCTTTTCTGCGTTACAGCTAATTCCCTCCTTTCACTTTTATCTGCATGTTAGCTTTCATCAGAAAACAATGGTCATCTCTGTTTGACTGATTTGGTACTGGTCTGTACAACTACTACTTGTAGCATTCTTTGGCTCTGTTTTCTAGTTTGTCATCTTGTGGTCACACCTGATTCTCAATTCTTATCAAGTTCAAGATTTACCCGACTCACTTGATCATGGGTTTAGTTTAACACTTCTGTTTCAAAAGTCGAGTAACTATGTTCATTACCACCATTTGGAGGCGTGGTGGGATGGTTTGTAGGCGTTGGCAGTAGATTGCAAATATTTTTCACGTTATTTAAAATTTATGAAGTTACGGTAGAAGATGGAGTTGTGTTTGATTATACTTTTTGCAAAAAATATTTGAAATAGTATTCATACTTGAATATGCTTAAATATAACTTTAAAAGTGAAAAGTGAGTTGAAAAATAGGTTATAAGTTTTCCAAATTTGAAATACTTCAAGTTAAATTTGAATTTTTTTTGGCCAAATACTTATTTTCAAATAAATCGAAAACATGTCCGGGGAAAAAGTGAATACTTTTTATGGCCACATGGCAAAAAGTGAATAATTTTGAAGAATCTCATCACTCTTAATTAGAAATTTTGGATTTACACCCTAAGTTGTAGGTCGAAGAAGTATTGAGGAGAGGTAATTAGACAAGACATGGTATAAGTTTAGTTTATCGAGAACATGACATTAGATATGAGGTTATGGAGGACACGAATTAACGTAGAAGGTTAGTTAGTAGTCGAGTGCTATCCGTTGATACTAGTAGTCGTAGTATTATTCCTATAGTTCCTCGTTCTTAGATTACTATTACTTGTACTATATGTTGTTCTTATACTTTGATTATCGTATTATCTTATGGTAATTATGACTTCTTTTTTAGTCAGTTTTATCATGTTTTTCATAGTATTATGTCCTGATTTTCTTTTATCTATATTGCTTTAAAGTGTTTGTTCTTGTGCCGAGGACTACCTCATAAGGTAGGAGTAAAGTTTGTGTACACTCTATCCTCCTCAAATCCTATTATATGTAATTTCAGTTTTTGTTAGATTCGTAACCTAAGAATGAGATTGTCTTTAGTAGGTCAACCCATCACAGCGGAAATCTAGATTAATTAGACTAGTAGATTCCAGATACTATATGATTAAAAAAACATGTTGACTCGCTTTACCTTACCTCGTATATTCCTAGCTTTACTTTATACATTACTAAAAAATAAATGAAAAAATTTTCAACTCTTTCAGCTTCTTCTGATTTATGGCAAATTTCAAGTTGACTTGCTTTACATTACTCACGAAAACGAATTTCATATTTGTCCTTCCTGATTGAGATCTGATTACGAAATATCAACACGGGGAAAAATAAAAGTTGCGACATCTATCAACACTACAATCGTTTTCATCCTAGATCCTCATTCATTTTGAAAAGATTGATGCATAAGTAACCAAGCTAGTATTCAACAATTAGAAGAAAAAAATGGCCTGCAAGTTGAATATAAAACATACAAGTACAGGTGATTAACTGAGTCGCAGTCGTGAACAGTACAGATCATTTGCGACCCCCACCCCCCCTGTTTTTTCCTTTTCACCAACAAGGATAAATTTACATGAAACTCTCCCTGGTTATCTGTGTGGCTTGGTAGTGATGTTGATTCCAGCTTTAATAGCTTGGAACCTTCAGATATTTACCGAGTATTTGAAGGGAGATGATAAAGTTAAAACTCTAGATTGAGCTTTTCAGCAGAAATGGCACTACACATCCCAGCAATGCACCGGCAAGAACCTGCATTCATCTCAATGATGTTAACTTCTGGTAAAGGAAAATATAACTTTTTTTTTAAACTGGAAAACATAGATTACTTTGTTATCACCCTAGTTCCTTCTTTTAATATGTTTATCATATTAGTTATCGGGGTGTTATATGATAGAATGATGCCTATCAAAGTGAAAGGTAAGTTCTATAGAACATTTATAAGACCGCCAATGTTATATGATAGTGAATGTTGGGCCACTAAAGTCCAACATATCCACAAAATGAGTGTTGAAGAGATGCGGATCCTGAGATGGATAGTCATGCAAGATTAGATAAGATTAAAAATGACCACATTCACCAAAAAGTGTTTGTAGCATGGATTTAGAATAAAATGGGAAAAGGTCGCTTGAGATGGTTTGGTCATGTCTGTCTTACGTCTACAGATGCTCCGGTCCGTAGGTGTGAAACAATTAATTAAGAAGTGCTACTGCTATCTTTTCTAAGATTATTGTTGTCACCAAAAGGAAATGAAGAATGGTAAAGAAAATTGCATAAACTACAAACTCATTGCAACCATACCTGAAGGGGAGTGTGACCAAGTGAATCTCGCAGAGGTCTAACATTGGCCACAGGATGCTCAGGAGGCAATTCACACACTATCTGATTCAACAACTGCATCAAACAACCAATTTTTACCACTTATTGTACATACTTAGAAACTGCCACTATCAACCACAACAACTATATTACAACATCGGGGCAAATAGATCGACCCCAACTTGTTTGGAAATGAGGCATAGTTACTGTTGTATAGAATGAAGAATAATTTTATACTGATAAAGTTGTTGGTAAAGTTGCTTGGAGTAACTGGTAGAGTTGATGTCATGTGATCAGGAGGTCACGAGTTCAAGCCGTGGAAACAGCCTCTTGCAGAAATACAAGGATGCGTACAATAGACCCTTGTGGTCCGGCCCTTCCCCAGACCCCGCGCATAGCGGGAGCTTACGGCACCGGGCTGCCCTTTTTTGTGGTTTAAACGCAATGTTCTTTCTAATCGCATAAATCATCCATCAGTAACATTATAGAAACGAGATAAAGAAGGGTGGGAAAGAAAAATTACTTCAGCTTGGCGACCAGCATGAAGCCTAACACCAGTAGCATCATACATTACCTGTAATAAAGGAAATTCATTAGGTTAATGACAGGAAGTTAAAAGTTTTTTATGCAAATAAGAAAGTTGATAAAGGAAGCTGCATTTGGATAGAAATTGTAGACATCAAAGGGCGGTATTTATAAATCCCTCCCCGAAGTCCCCCCACCCCACCCCCAGATAACACATATATACGGGCTAGCCACTCTCTTCCAAAGAAGCATATATGTTAATACATATACGTATGAATGTCTGTGCATATGTATTCCCAAGGCTAGATGGACTCTTCCAAAGAAGCAAGTAATCAAGATGTATGACATTGCATCTTCTTTCTTCTATTCAAACATCAAAACATTTAAGCAACATTCAGATGCAAAGATCTTCCACTTGGATAAACAAAAAATTGTACCAAAAAATCATGTAGTTCATCATGATCAGGACAAAGTGTCAGCAAATAAAAAGCAAGTGAAAACTGGCTGTCTTTTTTCTTTTTCTCCTTTATCGTTCTCATGTTGGGATTACATTGATTTATATCTCTCTAAGCCAAACATCACCGGAGGAAATTAGGGGGGGGGGGACAAAAACTGGTTAAGAAATTACTCACAACACATGCCAAAACCACGGCAATGGCGAAGGCAGATCCTCCAGCTCCTTCTTGTAAATAAATTGCCATTATCAATGCAGTAACAGTTGCTGAATGTGATGATGGCATTCCACCTGAGCTAAGCATCCTTTTTGAATCCCATCTCTTCTCCTTATACCTGCAAAATCTAACAGGGAATATTCAAAAATTAACCAAGGAAGTATAAAGAAAAGGTAAGAGAAAACTTGGTGATCCTGAAAAACTAAGCTCTTGAAACTCAAAGCTCAATTCACGTGAAGTACATATTTCTCCACTTTTTTTGTCAATAACAACCTCTTGAATGAAAATCTATCATAATATCCACATACATGCTCATTGAATCTATGTTGTCACGGAAAATAAAACGATTTCCTCCACCCTACTTTAACATTATGTTTGTTTTGATGAAAGGGAAGCAAGAGGGACTTGCTGATCTAATTCCCCAACTAGTTAAACTCTCACTCTTGTTGTGTGGTGAAGCTGTAAGAAAAGTAAAAGACAGCAATTCCTCCTTTGCAGAAGTTATGGAAAGCGTATGTGCTCTAAAGTGCCTATCCACCTTTACTTCACCTTCTTTGTCACTGTTTAAAACCAATCTACGGAAAATAGTCCTTACCACTATCTTTTACATCTCTCTCGCTCTATTTTGAAAAGTACCACTCTGTTTTACAATTGTTTTTGGTAATAATGGTGTATGGGTAAGCTTGCACGCAAGTTGACTATTCCACCAGGTAGCACTTCCCACCAGCGCAGCCATCAAGGCTTAGGCAAATGAGAAAAAATCATGTAACGTTTTTTGTCTCAGTTGAGATTGACCCTGGTCTCCATGGTTTCTACACTCTCTTTGACATCTCTTCCAGGAACCCTCCTCCCACTTCGAGCAAAGATAGATAGCTATGATAATTTTCACATTAATGACTTTTACATAATCTCAGATTCTTCTCAAGAATCTGCATTCTTAGAAACACAATCATTGATAAACAGAACTTAAGTATCCCAGTTCAATAAGAAACAAATAAAAAATGAGATTTAGAATTCAGAAATATCCTCTTTGAAGTTCTACTATGTTGATTCAGATTAAAAAATTCTCTTTCACAAATCTACTAGTCAAAGAAAAAGTTAAATTGCATACTTTGTGCAGCTATGCTCAGTTGTAATTTGTGCAGTAAATCTCCACCCTCCCAATACCCATTTAAGTTCAGCTATGATCATGTGGGTCTGTCATTGGCCCAAACTCAACTACCCTTACATTGAAGATGACATTCATCCCAAGCGAGCCAATTTTCCCCCTATTGATATTCATATGAACAACAAACACAGAAACAGATTGTTCACATACTTCTGCAGCAATGCCGTAAATCTTCATTCTTGTATTTTGCACTGCAATATCATCTGAATGAGTTCATTTATCTAAAGATGGTATGTGCTTTTTGAAGTTCAAATGACACCTCCCTATTTTATTAAATAGGCTAAAAGCCCTCCTTAGATACTTGAACTTAAAAAAGGACAGTCCGGTGCACTAAGCTCCCGCTATGCGCGGGGTCTTGGGAAGGGCCGGACCACAAGGGTCTGTTGTACGCAGCCTTACCTTGCATTTTTGCAAGAAGCTGTTTTCACGGCTTGAACTCATGACCTCCTGATCACATGACAACAACTTTACCAGTTACTCCAAGGCTCCCCTTCTAATACTTGAACTTCTATCTTTTATTTTAACCAAACTTTTAACCATTAAAAATGTGAAACAAATGCACCTACAATATCTTACTAAGATAGTAGATGGCACAATTAACCTCACAAAGCGTACATAGCAGTTCATTTGTTCATGTAACATACATAGTGGAGTGTTTTTATTTTGGTTAGGTAATGCTATATCTTTTGTCCTGGGCCATATGGTCTATTGGCCTTATCTACCCCTCACCCTCCTAAATATGACTTGTATATTTGTCATTACACTACTTTTACAATACCGAAGAAACTCAATTGCATTGGTATTGGCATATTAGAGCTACAGAACAATACCTAAAATATCTGAAAGTTGATGGTAAAAGCAAATGTGTTAGGATTATGTAGATCATGATGAGAGTAGGGGATTTTAGTACACGTTGAGGGAAATTGCATAAAATAAGCCACAATCGCATAAAGGACCTGAATACAGAATCATGTACCTTTTCCAGCAAAGGGGAAAAACTCAAGTTTTGAAAAGAAAAAAAAGGACTCTCAACCTATTTCAATACTCTACGGAGGCAATAAAATTCATCACCAAAATAAAGGTAAAAGTAAGAATAGATATTTCTAAAGAACATTCTAAGAAAAGATATTAATAGATATCGGTAGTTGTCCGGTCGTACCCAAACAATAATATTCCAGAAGGGAAATGCACCTAAGTTCAAATATTTCGAGCCGGCTTCCATAGAAAATTTAGACTTTCTTTTTGATGTTGCGATCACATAAACTCATTGTTTCTTTATTTACATATTGGATTGAGGAAGCAGCATAGCGGGAGCTTAGTGCACCGGGCTGCCCTTTTTATTGAGAAAGCAGCAAAAGAGGAAGGGCCCGTTTGAGTCTAAGGAGAAGTTACCCAACAAAGCTAAAATCTTTACTCAAGTTTAACAACAGTGACATAACTGCATATAAGATATAGGGGATTCATTATCACCAAAGGGATGGCTAGTGATTGAGTGATAGGATAAAAATCTAGAGATCCCAACTCCCCGCTACAATACTCAATGTAAGCTCATCTGCCTCACTATATGTGGGCAAGGTTACCGACATCTATGCTTGTACACTAGCACATTGTGCATTGTATTAGTTGAGGTACATAAGTTGATTGGACACCTACGTCATCGGAAAAAGATATGGAGGATCATTATCCTTTTATCTACCATTCTTCCCAGTCTGAACTTGTGATTATGTTAGAAAGTTTCAAAACCTTCCTATATATTTTACTTCAATCTGATTGATCAATCAAATATCTCTGAACTTTTTCAAGGATCAGCATTTTCACTTTGGTATTTGCTATATGCTACTTTCTATAGAAACTCAACAATCTAAACCTCGAAGTAGGCGCGAAACTTGCAGCAACATCCAGCTCCAAAAGCAGTTTACGCATTATAATGACAGCTGTAATATCAACAACAAAAACTTTCACATACTCACAGACAGCAATAAGAAAGCCATGTTCTTTTTTCAATGCATTGTATTATTTGAGGTCCGTAAGTTGATCAGACACTGACATCATTGGAAAAGGATATGGAGAGATCATTATCCTTTTATCTACCTTTTAGGTGACGACAAAACCTCTAACTTCCCAGTCTAAACTGGTGATTATGTTAGACGGTTTCAAGACCTTCCTAATGGAGTATGTTACTTCAATCCATCAATCAAATATCTTTAAACTTTCCCTGAGGATCAGCAATTTCACTGTACGCTACTTTCTCTAGAAACTCAACAACTATTTCTCCCCAAGTCCGCGTAAAATTAGCAGCAACATCCAATTCCTAAAGTGGTTTAAACATTATATAGTGACTGTTGTAATATCAACAACAACAAAATTTCACACACAACAATCAAAAGCAACTATCTTTCCTTTTCCAATCAATGAAACTTCTACTAACAATTCAACTATATAGATACCAGTCATTATAAAAAACGAAAAGGCCAAATCAAAAAAGGCTTATAAGCAGCTATAGTCTAAAAAGACTAACACTTGACCCTTCAATACAAAGTGCTAGAACTATATCGTTAGAAGCAAAATAGAAACAAGCGTTTACCAGGTGGTGAATATCTTGAGGAACTGAGCAATAGCACAGGCAAGAAATGCGGAAATGAGGGGAACATTAGCAGGTGCAATTGAGGATGTATACGACCGCGCACTTGAAGATGCATCGGAAGCTGTAAGCACTTCGTTCATTTGATTAAACAATCAAGAGAAAAAAACGGACAGAAGATCGATAATTTACAGGAACCTTCTAGAATCTAAACTCGAAGATTGATAATATTGAGGAACCTTCTAGAATCTACACTCGGAGATTGATAAGTCTCGAGATTGATAATTTGCAGGAATTTCTAGAATCTAGGCTCGGAGATTTTGAAAATTGGTGCCGGAGGAGGTTTTGATTGTGGATCTATAGGGAGAAGGTACGGCTTCGACGTCGCCGGTCGCCGGCGTCATCGTCGATCGGAGATTTGTGAGTTTTGTTATGTAGCTCTGTGATTGGGTGATTGTGGACGGCGAGGGCGTCGGCGGTGGACCCACACGGGATGTTAAAGATGACAACTTTGTGTACAAATTGGGTATTCTCAAACAAAAAATTGGCGTACGGGGATATACATTGGTGGGACCCAGTTGGCTTATGGCCTTGGGCTATCTCCAGCTTGCAGGTTTTTTCTTTTATTTTTTGGGTTTTTCATCATTCTGTCCTTGAGGTGTAGAATTTTGCGAATTCTGCACCGTATCCATCCTAGTTGGGACGGGTATGGGTATAACTTTAACGGATAGTAGGAGGGTATGGGTATAACTTTGGCGGGTATGGGTAGATAGTGTATTTGCAGTTATACCCGCCTGCCTCACCCCGCATCCAACCGTCAGCCCCAAATCCACCCGCCTGCCTTATACCCGTCAAAGTTATACTCATACCCGCTTACTAACCGTCAAAGTTATACCCATACCTATCCCAAATGGGTAGTAGGAGGGTATTGGCGGCTGGCGGATATCCACTTGGGTGGTGGAGCGAGTGTGGATTTAAGAATATATTCGCTTAGGCGTATATAGATGTTGAAAATGTACCCGCCACGGATAGCGGGTAGGTGGCGGACATAAAATTTTCTGACGGATACGGATGTGGGGGAGGGGGTACCGCACCCACCCGCCCAATTGTCATCCATATTTGTCATTAAAGTTTGGGTTGGTTAAAAAATTTATACGAGTATACTCTATTTAAAAGAGGAATAAGTACACATAAATTCACAATGAAAGAAATTGTCTACAATAACATACCCAGTAAGATTTTTGATAGAATAGGAAAATATAATTAGTCATAATTATATATATTATGTATATGGTAGATATATATTTTAGTCATTACTTCCGTAATTGTAGCCTATGATTATTCTTGTACTTTAATATATTTACTACCACTTTGGAATGAAAGAATCAAGGAAAAATATTTCTTACATGGTATCAGATTCTAGGAAAAGATCCTAAACCCTAATACATTTTCCCTTTTTCCTTCAACCGTCGGCCGCCAACCCCCCCCCCCCCTCTCATTGTGCCGCCGACCCCCTCCCACTACCGTCAGTCATGTCTAACTCAAAATCAAATTTCCATCCAGCCCTCGCAGTGTCAAACATTAAATCTCATATCTCCATCACTCTTGAGATGGAAAAAGTTCGACATGGCCGGAACTTTTCAAAATTCATTGTTGTTCACATCGGGTTATCCATCACATCTAGTTTTCTATTATAAATAGAAAGAAAGTCAAATTTGTCTAAATACTAGACACAAGGAAACGGGATAAATGCGAGGAACAAAAAATTCTAGGTGAGATTATTTATCTTCCTAGTCTTCGACACAAGAAAGGGGTGTAGAAAAATATTTTTTTCTTGTGTCGAGAAGAAATCAATTATAGGCACTAATACTATTAGATCCGCTCTTCATAGACAAACTTGGGATTTGCGATCCCAGGTAAGATCGGTTCAAGATCATGGAATCCTTTTCTATCATATAGGAAGGGCTCTAGCACAAAACGTACTTCTAAGTAACTGTCTTGATCAAGAAAGGTCTTTTGTTCTTTTTATTTATAAGATTGTGATTGGATCCGCATATGTTTGGTAAAGAGAATAATCTTATCCTTTGAGAATAATAAAAAATGGACAGTGTTCAATTGGAACATGAAAACATGACTAAATTGGTCCTACTTACCCTTCGGGGCGGAGTGAAAGAAGGGGGGATTCTCAAACGCAAAAAAGGATCCAATGAATTCGAAAGAATTGAACGAGGAGTCGTATGAGGTGAAAATCTCATGTAGGGTTTTGTAGAGTGGCAGTAAGGGTGACTTATCTGTCAACGTTTCCATTATCACCCAAAAAAAAACAATGGGCAGCTAGAAAATGAGAGGGGCGATGTGTATAAGGCCCTGGAAGGAATTCACCGCCCTATGGCTGACCGGCGATTACTAGCGATTAAGGCTTCATGCAAGCGAGTTGCAGTATGAAATTCGAACTGTGGACGAGTTTTTTTGAGTTAGCTTACCCTAGCAGCGGAATTGAATCCCCTAGCTTCTAGCTCGCTTAGCTTACTGTAGGTTGCTTGCAAGACTTTCGATAGCTGGCTCGACGACTCCAGACTTGAGTCCCGGAACCACAACCATTCAACGGGATTCGAAATGCCAAGGCTCGAAGACATGTATACAAATGCAACTTTTGTCGAACAAAGGAATTGGGGTAATCAAGATATGATAAGATATGGTCGTTAAAACCACTAAAATCATAACATAAAAATGCATTGTGGAATACTCGAAAGCTTCTTTTTTTAGTCCAGCAAGCAAGATGGTAAACATAAAATAAAAAAGTTGAATTTTCTATTTCATATATTTTATTTTACTTTTATAAAAAAATTATAAAAAATGGAAATTTTTTCTTGTTGCTTGAATATTAACTATTCGATTAAAATGAAATATTATAACTATAACAAGCATTTTGGTTTTCAAATTAAATGGAACAAACCCTAACCAACGTTTTGGATTTTGGAGTTTTCGCCCCAACCTAGGTTAGGGGTTCGTTAGCTAATTAATCAAAAGCTTGCTGCTGAAAAACATTGCTAGGCTAGCGCGGCTCGCTTCGCTCTTCAAGCTCCACCCCCCTTACTCAACCTCAACATCTATAAAAGAAAACCTTTCTCCTTTTCTATCCCATTGGAAAAAGGCAAGGAGAAAGTGTCGAAAACTGATGATGAAATGGAACTATGGTTGTGATGCGACGGTTCTCCAGTGGATTTATGCCACAATTTCAAGTGAATTGCTCCATAGTATTCTTGAGCCTGACTCCACGGTGATGGAGGCTTGGGAACACATATGTGACATATTCCAAGACAATAAGAATTTTCGGGCCGTCACACTTGAGCAAGAATTCTCTACCACTGACATGACGGATTTTCCCAATGCGTCTGCATATTGTCAACGACTCAAGGTTATGTCAGACCAACTCAAGAACGTCAGGGCGCCGGTAACTAACAATTGTCTCGTGTTGCAAATGATTGACGTCCTCACCGACGCATATAGTGGAGTAGGTATGCTAATCTGCCAAAGCAACCCTCTTCCGTCATTTTATCAAGCATGTTTTATGCTCATCCTAGAAAAAGCGAGTTTTTCCAAATAGACAGTCACCATGGAGAATTCCGCCATAGTTGGTGCTTCATTCGATGATAACTCGTCACAATTTGAAATTTTGCCCCAAAAATGTGGCAAGAACAGACGAAATAACAACAATGGATGTAAAAACCGCGGTGGTGGCAAGGGTGTCGGCCACCGATGTGGTGGAGGTGGTAGCCACCGACGTGGCGGCAGGGGCGATGGACATCAGCAACAGCCCGGACAGCGGCAGCCGCAGGCCCAGTGGGGCAGTGGTCCAGCACCGTGGGCCTGGCAGTGGCCTTGGGTTGTGTCGCCCTGTACTTATCCTTCAGGGAATTGGGCCAGGTCCAGTCCAAGGCACAATGGCCAGCCTTCGACCAACAGCCCACAACTTTTGGGCCCAATGTTCTTGGGCCTCGTCCGCAACATACCCAGTGGCAGTGACAGGCCCTTGCGACAGTAGCCCATCCAACCGACATCGAGGCCGCGATACACACTATTGGCCTCAATCCGCCCGATGCAAATTGGTACATTTACACCGGAGCAACGTCTCATATGACGTCCTCACAAGGTAATCGCTCGTCCTATTTTAATTTGAGCAATAATCGAGGTATAATTATCAGAAATGGTCATTCAATTCCAATTCGTGGTTATGGTACTACAAACTTGTCTCCCCCAAATCCACTGTTAACTTTAAAAATATCCTTTATGCTCCTCAATTAATTAAAAATTTGATTTCAATTAGAAAATTTACTACTGACAATTGGGTTTGTGTTTAATTTGATCATTTTAGATTTTTCGTGAAGGATTTTCAGACGCGGATGCATCTAATGAGATGTAATAGTCGGGGCGAGTTTTATCTAATCACCACCACCACACATCAAGCCACACAGTCCACCTTTGCTGCCTTAGCTCTGTCTCTATGACATGAACGTTTGGGTCATCCGGGAGCACCTGTTTTTGCATCCCTTAGACAAAATAAATTTATTTCATGTACTAGACCTCGTAATTCTCGTGTTTGTCGTTCATGTCCTCTTGGGAAACATGTTAAATTGCCTTTTGTTGCTTCTAATTCTTGCACTATTATGCCTTCTATAGTGATATTTGGACATCTTCCGTTTTGAGCTCTTCGGGCCATAGATATTATCTTATGTTGTTGGATGATTAATCTAATTTTTTGTGGACGTTTCCTTTGTCTAAAAAGTCACAAGTTTTTTCCACATTTCTCTCATTTAGAGCATTCATCTGCACTCAATTTGAACGGGACATTAAAAATATTCAATGTGATAATGGTAGAGAATTTAATAATGGGCCATTTTGGGAATTTTGCAAAAATAATGGTTTGTCTTTTCGTCTCTCGTGTCCACATACCTCATCTCAAAATGGAAAAACATAAAGAAAAATCTGAACCATTAACAACATTGTTCGCACCCTACTTGCACATGTCTCTCTACCACCATCATTTTGGCATCATGCTTACGAATGGAAACCTATCTTCTAAACATATTTCCGAGCAAACAGTTAGCCTACCAATCCCCTCTCAAAATTTTATACCTAATGGACTCATTCTACTCCCATTTATGGGTTTTTGGGTGCTTATGCTATCCTATTTTCTCTTTCACCAACATTAATAAACTTCAACCACAATCTACTCCATGTATTTTTTAGGATATCCATCAAATCATCGTGGTTACAAATGTTATGACTTATACTCTAATAAAATAATCGTGGGTCAGCACGTCATTTTTTCTGAAACAAATTTTCCCTTTGCCAAAATGCATTGCTCTGTGCCTCCTACCTACGAATTCCTTGACGATAGCATACCCCCGTATTTGATCCACCGGTTGGCTTCATAATTGGGCCCAACCTTTTTGACCAGTCTAATCGATTCGGGCAACACGACCCAACTAATTTTCCCCTTGTCTAACCAATTGGGCCTGCTTGCCAGCCCAGTTGGGCCTCTCGCTGGCAGCCCACTGCCTGGCAGTCCATTGGGCAATGGCGGCCCAGCGATCTCAGGCCCAATCTTGGTCAGTCCGTCAACCACCAAACCCAGTGTCACGTCATCCATCCAACCACATCTGATTCCTGCCCAACAGTCAGTCACTCGTAGTCAACATGGAATTTTGAAACCAAACAAAAAATATAATTTTCACGCCCATATTACAAAATCATCGTTGCCTCGTAATCCTGTGTCTGCCCTTAATGGCCCGAATTGGAAAATGGATATGGGTGATGAATATAATGCTCTTATTAATAATAGGACGTGGGATTTGGTACCCCGTCCTCCTGATGTTAATGTGATTCGGTCTATGTGGATTTTTAGTCGTAAAGAAAAATATGACGGTATATTTGAGAGGCATAAAGCCCGCCTTGTAGGTGATGAAAAAACTCAACATGTTGGTGTGGAATGCGGTGAAACTTTCAGTCCGGTGGTCAAATCAACTACTATCTGCACGGTACTAAGTCTGGCTCTCTTGAAGGTCTGTCTGCTTCATCAACTTGACGTAAAAAATGCATTCTTGCATGAAGAACTCAATGAAACAATGTACATGTATCAGCCAATAGGGTACATAGACCTCACTTATCCTAATCATGTGTGCCTGGTGAAGAAATCATTGTACAGGCTCAAACAAGCACCTCGGGCCTAGTATAAAAGGTTTGCGGATTATGTTTCTCATATTGGGTTTTCTAACAACATGTCTGATCATTCTCTATTCATATACCGTCATGGTAGTGTTATAACTTACATTCTTCTGTGTGTGGATGATATTATATTAACTGCCTCATCTGATGCTATGCGCAAGTCTATCATGTCACTTCTTGGCTCAGAATTTGTTATGAAAGATCTAGGGCCACTAAGTTACTTCTTGGGGATAGATGTAACGCGTCATGCATGTGGTTTATTTTTGTCACAAAAGAAGTATGCAAAAGAGATCGTTGAACGAGCTGGTATGTCATCGTGTAAGCCGTCTTCCACTCCGGTTGATACTAAACCAAAGTTGAGTGCTTCTTCCAGCAAGCCGTATGCCGATCCATCACATTACTACAGCCTTGCATGTGCCATGCAATAGCTTACTTTCACGAGGCCCAACATATCTTATGTTGTGCAACAAATTTGTCTATTCATACATAACCCGATGGAGGATCACATGCATACTCTTAAACACATTGTGCGCTACATTCACGACACTCTCAATCATGGAAATCATTTATATCCATTTTCGACATCCACTTATTTCTTACACATATGTTGATTGGGGTGGATGTTCGGATACCGGACGGTCCACGTCTGGTTATTGTGTATTTTTCGGTGACAATTTGATATCTTGGTCCTCCAAACGGCAAGCTACCTTGTCCAGATCCAGTTCCAAAGTAGAATATCGAGGAGTTGCCAATGTGGTGTCTAAATCTTGTTGGCTACAGAACCTTCTTTTGGAGCTCCACTATCCGGTTCCGAAGGCGACATTGGTTTATTGTGATAATGTTAGTGCGATTTATCTCTCAGGGAATCCGGTTCAACATCAACGCACTGAACATATTGAGCTAGATATTCACTTTGTTCGCGAAAAGGTTGCTCGTGGACAAGTACGTGTCTTACATGTCCCGTCACGATATCAGATTGCCGATATTTTTTACAAAAGGTCTTCCGCTGGTTTTATTTGAAGACTTTCGGGACAGTCTCAGCATACGCCGACCTCCCGCTTCGACTGCAAGGGTGTGATAGAATAGGAAAATATAATTAGTCATAATTATATATATTCTGTATATGGTAGATGTATATTTTAGTCATTACTTACCGTAATTGTAGCATATGATTATGCTTGTACTTTAGTATATTTACTACCACTTTGGAATGAAAGAATCAAGGAAAATATTTCTTACAATTTTATAAGTGAGATATGGGAAGGATAATTTAAGCCTGGATGAAAACAGAATTTTGTGGATTCGCCCCTCAAACTGGAAGACCATTTCGAGATCTTCGAACATATTCATGGGTCTACGCAGATCTTACCTTATCTTGTGTGAGGTGGAGAGGTTGTTTTCGATAGGCCTTCGGCTCAAGAAAACGTTTTCAAAAATAGGTTTAACAAAATACAAGAGTAAAAGCTATGACAAAAATATTATAGAAAAGAAAAATACTAACAACAAAACAGTATAAATAACCCAAGTAAAAGAAATAAATAGCATCGGAGTATAATAAAGAGAATATACAACATCGGTGACAGACGAAAACTCTGGGCTTCTTATAAGGCTTGAATAATCCTTCTCACTTTAAGCTAGCTTTTGGGGTGTGAGTTAAGCCCTATGCCTAATTTGACATAGTATCAGAGTCAGGCCTAAGTCCGATCCGATGTGGGCCCCCGAAAAAAAAGAGGGGGGAATGCTCCCCGGACCAATTGACCAGTCCCAGACCGATGGGAGGGGGGGGGGGGGGGTGAACTGCCCCCGGTCCATGAAATTGCACGCTCCAGACTAGATAGTGAACCATGGATAAAATAGTGTTCGGATCTGGGCGTGAGGGGGTGAAGAGAATGTACCACATTTGTGAGGGACGAGAACCCTGAGCTCCTTATAAGACTAGCTAGCTTTTGGGGTGTGAGTTAGACCCAATGCCTAATTTGACAGATAAGATAATAATAGACTAACAATAATATGAAAGAAATTATCTAAAAAATTAAAATATATCAAATGTAGGCCTATTTAACAAAACATAGAAAATTATGAAAGTTGAAAGTTTGTATAGAGAATACCAATTAGAAGAGAATATTTTTAATATATAATAGAAATATAATTGTTGATGTATATTAAAGATTTTTTAGTGTCAGATAATTCTTAAGTATGAAGTATTGAAAATGTATGCACTCGAACAAAATATAATAATAAGAACTGAATTTCCACTGCCAATTTCAATTAACTTGAGATTGAGACGTTATTGTTATCATTCTTGATATTATCACTCTGATTCTTAGACAAGAACTATTTTCGTTGTAATTTGATATTTTATATTCATCTTCTTTCTTCAAAGTTGTGCTTAGAACTCTTTATCTTACTTGTGGTTTGTGTTATTAACATTAAATCATTTACGCTTATCTTCTAAATTACGCTTGTCCATTAAAATTTAGGCGGAATGAAAAAAGAGTTATGGAGTATTTTTACTTTTGTTAGCATCTAAACCTAAGACATCTCTTTTCCTACTTCATTAACCCCTAGGGGCCGCAGTTGGATAATCAAAATGGTCTAAACTTAAGGGCTCGTTTGGAAAGTCCCTGTAATTGAATTTGAGTATAATTGGGTGTAATTACACATATTTGACATGTTTGTCTGACCAGTTAATTATTTGGTCAGCATGTAATTGAGTGTAATTTGAGGACTGTAATTACACTCTTCAATTTTCAAAGGGGACTGAGAATTGCAGGTGATTACATAATGTAATTACAAGGTTATTTATTGAATCTCTTTTTTTTAATTTATTTTTTATTTCTATTCTTTTTTTCTTTTTAATTAATTTTTTATTTTAAATTTTATTTTTTTTCAAATATTTTTCTTTTTATATTATTATCTTTTATTTCTTTATTTTTCATTTCTCAACCTTTACTTCACGTTCTTCTACATAATTTCTCATATTGTGCTTCTTTATTATTTAATTTTTTAAAATTTTTATTTCACTTAGCTATGTTAACTTTCTTATTTGTTTTTCTTTATTTTTTTTTATCTCAGCTAGCTATGTTATTATTCTATTTTTTTTAAAAAAAATTACACCTCATAATCTTAGAAAGGATAAGTCATCCACAAACATGACTTATACGAGCTAGTGATGTCATTGAAGTTGAATTTCGTTGTTGGATGAGGTTATATGCAAACTTAGCTTATATTGAGTGATGTTAGCATTGATATATTATTTTTTAACATTTACATAATATTATGAAATTATGGTTGTAAATATAATTTTTTTTGTCAAACATGTTGTTCGTGATGTTATTGCAAAATATATGCTTCGTAAAAAGTTTTTATTAATTGATTCAATTAAGTATTATTTATTTATATATATCAACTTTTTTACAATACTAGTTACAAATTTATAATTATTTAGTTCTATATATTCGAAATAACATGTATCTTGAATACACAATGATAGAAAAATTAAGTAACATTTCTGATATGAACATATATTTGTCAAACATTAACGTTTAGTTTTGATAATTGGCTTTATTTTTAAAATATAAAATATTTAATTGTGTAATTACACTTATGCAACCAAACAACACGCTTGTAATTACAGTGTAATTATCTTATAACAAATAAACATATCATCGTAATTACTCTATTGTGTAATTACTAGGCTGCAATTACCATATGGCTTTCCAAATAGACCCTAGGGGACTCTCTCATGATCCATGGTGGCATAAATCACCGAAAGATAAATTACTAAATCGATTCGGGATTACAGTATCGAGGTGTGATTTATCGTACTGAATCAAAAATTTAAAGTTCAATATTTGATATACTTTCAATTATCAATATCAACAACGAGAACAACATACCTAGTGTAATCACACATATCAAAATAGGACGGAACATAAATGCCGATGTGAAGACGCAATGAAAAAAAAGTTAACATGACAATGTATGTTGAGAAAAGTACTACAACAAAATAATAATACAATCAAAGTACAAGAAACAACTGATAGTCACATAAATCGAAGAACAATAAACTACAAGGATAATACCATGATAACTAGCCTTCTATCCTAATTTGTGTCATTCATAGCCTCCTATCTAATATCATGTCCTCGGTGAGCTAAAATTACATCATATCCTACCTAATCACATCTACTGAAATCGAACTTTAAAAATATTAAACCGACTAACGAATGTCCACCGGACAACAATACTAGGTAGTGAAGGAGAAATCTAACAAGAAGCACCAATAGTCTAGTGGTAAAGTAGTAACCTGCCACGGTGCAGACCTGGGTTCAATTGCCGGCTGGTGCAATCCCTTGGAGAGTTTGCTGTGATGAAAATCTGCGCTCAATGCGGTGATTTGGGTCTCCGCACTTGTCCGATATACAGGACCAAGTGTTGCGCATCTGAGCTTCTCTCCCTTATTCTTTTTTCTTAATAAATTTCTTTTGGGAATCCTATGTTAGTTTGCTTTGTATTATTTAGTCGATGTTTGGGTTTTGCATATAAACAATCTTGAGGTACCTTAAATTTTTTTGAAGATAAGATGAACCTCTTAGAAACAATTAAGAAGTTATGCGTAAAAAAAAAAGTACTCGCTGATAAAAAGTTCGTTTCTTTTGGATGGCAAAGTGACTCAAAAATAGTCTCTCTTTGCTCACAGAACACTCTCAACCGTAAAAAGAGGAAACTGCAATTACTCATAGAATATTTTTGTTTTGCATTAACTTCTCTTCAAAGAGTGTTTTCTGAACTTTGTTAGCAATATATTGTAACTTTGTAATAAGTTACTTTTCTTATTTTTCATGTTACAAATATTGTTTATTATGAACAATGACGTGTATTGATTTTTAAAAATGACATGATGTAATAACATTTTACTGTCAGTAATAGAAATTAAACTCATATAAAATGTGTTTATTGCTATCAAATATCACCAATTTCAACAGTTGTCCCATCGAATTTTTTATCGGAAATTACTTAACGACAAGGAATTTCGACAAAATGCTTATTGGAAATTGGCACTGGTAATGTATATTTCCCCAACGAGCAACAACAATTACATTAAAGTCTCGAACGCCTTGTGATGCAAACAACAACAACAAACCAGTGTAGTTCCATAAGTGAGATCTGAATAGGATAAAGTGTACATATATCTTGCCCCTATCTCAAAAAGGTATAGAGGTTGTTTCTAATAAACCTTAGCCTCAACCGTAAGTTTACTGTAATTTTTTTGAGACCTTGGATCGGCAATATAAGTAAGCTAACACAAGCCAAATGTTTTTGAAGTCTTAACATCTTTAGTCAGCCCGATAAAAAGATTCACCCGCGTAATGTAATAGTTTGTAGCTGCTCCAGTATATATATATATACTCAGTGTGCACACTAATTATACATTAAGAAGTCGTTTGATAGTTGGTTTAGATATGAGTTATGTCAATATTAAATTCTGTATAAATAATATCATGTTTGATTGTTGGTTAGGAGGTAATTTACTCATATATAAAGTTAATACGGTATTTAATTTACTTTTTTAAAACCCGCATATCTAATACATGTACTCATATAAGTTATGAGAAAATTTATATAATATTTTTATACAATATAAAAGATGAAATAATTATTATATAAATAACTAAATTCTGCATGACTAAATTCTTACATAAAATAATATATAAAAAATTCATAATTAATCTCTATATTAATAATATCTTAATAACTCTAAGCAACTACTATATGACCCCTAATACAATACTCCATACCCCAAATACTAGCTAAATTTTTTGTATTAAGAAAAGAACTCGAGCGTGTTGTTTACAGAGGTGTCTGAAGACTTTGGCAAAATGGGACCCACTCCATGTTTGTTGAGAGGCTGAAGATTAACTAAAGCTAAAGGCATTAATTAAGCACGTGACTCGTGATGTAGGGGCAGCTCTGACCGATTGCATTGACTCTCTGGCCGCTCGAGTCTATGTGGGTCCCATTCACACATTTGTTATGACCTTTTTGCCCTTAATCAGTCTTGCCAATTTTCTAAACTAAGTCAAATATACAGCGCTATAACAAATTGACTAATCCACTTTCAAACTATAGGAAGGTTCCGTCAAGGAAAGGTCAAATTGCTTATTACTCTCAAATTTAAATAAGGAAACAATTCTTAGCATATGTATTACATGTCTTAAAGACCAAAGGTCAATTTCTTTTATTCTATTTTTTATACTCTTGCCATAAACTCTATTTGTGTGAGCTTGTTCACATTGTTAATCGCGCACCCAAATAAAATAAGATTATGGTAAGTTGACAATTAATGTATATGGTCTATCGTAAACATCATCTCTATCCCATAAAAGTATGAGTAAGATTTGCGTACATCTTAACCATCCCAACCTCAATTGTGGGATTACTCTGAGTATATTGTTATTTGTTGTTGACAATCAGTGAAAAACTTGTCAATTTATAATGAATCCTCATAATATAACTTAACTAAAGTGTAGAGATTCATATAGCCGATCCTAACTTGTTTGAGATTGAGAAGTGATAACTATTTTTGTCGTGTATAATAATTTGTACTCGAATTTTACTCATCTAACTAGTCTAAATTTGTGCAGCTCAAAATTCATTAAAAAAAAAAAACTTTTTCCGCCATGATTTTTTTTTAATTTGAAAAACTCAAACTCTAGATAATTGATTAAGTGTGAAGGAATTCATTCATTTGGCCATGCCAATTGATAGTGAAGGTCACATTGTTGAGTTTATATTTATTGTATGTGTTTAATACAACTTTTATTAGAGCAAAGAAGTGACCTGGCAAAATATATTTACATTTTTAACCCCTCCAAATTTTATTTTACATTTTTTTTCTAATATATATATTTTCTTATATCCATGAAAATTACGTGCAACTGATTTGTTTGCTTGGACTTTGTTTTCATATTTCAATGGACTTTGCAGTCTTTGTTTAACACGGGAACCGTGGAGTCCAAAATGTTTAGAGTATCAACGATTTTATGAAACAACTTGATTAGCAATCAACAGCTTTTAAACATAATCTCATTTTCATAAACCCCCTTCCTTCCATTAAAAATAACGGAAAGGAACAACGAATAAAGTTGAGACTACTTAAAAGGACTCGTCTAGCTTAACGGATTAAAAATAGCTAATAAGAATTAAGTGTTGAAAAACACCAAATGTTGAAGTGTTCTATAAATGAACATTACGTATTTATATAAAAGTGTTGAAATTGATAATAAATATTAAATTACTGATAAAGAATTTCTATTTGAATAACTAAAATGTCGTTAAAGATATTTATCAAAATATAAACTAAGAAAATAATTATCTTTATCGTATAAGGACGAACGACAAATTAAACAATGAGAACATTAGGAATAAGTATGTTTTAAGAATGGTACTTTGAAAATTACAAAAGATATTAGAAAATTAGTCAAACCACAAATGCCTATAAATTGAGAATGGTACTATATGTAGGAGGTGGCACTCCTTTAATTTGAAATTTTAAGCACTTTATATGCACGTTCGTGCTTGCCAAACACATAATAAATAAATGCATATAAACAAGTAATTTCATCAACTTATAAACTCGTCCAAGTACCATTTAAGTTGATTTTTTTTGTTAACCCGTGTTTCTTTTTTCTTTGTTCGCATTATTATCGATGACTAATCAACAGGCTGGTTGGCATTAGACAGCAATTAAGCTTTTTTAATCTGTCCTTTTAATTTCTTTTCAGTAATAAAGTTGTTTGTTGATTATTATAAGACTCCGAAAACATAAGTGGTTTTGTCGAATATTGGAATCGAACGGTTGTTGTGTGTGGTCATTATGATGGCCGGCACCAGCGTGCCATAAAAAGTAGGGCAATCTAAAAGACTAAAACCAAAGGTCTTATACAACGCTTGTGAATGGACATCAATAGGACATATTCATTGTTTGGTTCACATTATAATTTGAAAAGACACCCCCTAATTAAATATATAATTTATCCATATTTATATACTATGCCTTTTTAGGAGATCGTTCGTGTACAACAACCTTATTTGTTTCGTATTATAGTTATTTGATCAGTTTGGATGCGATTATATCAACATGAATATAATGAATTCTATTAGAACTCCGAAATTAAGTATGTCTAGGCGAGAGTAGTATTAGGATGAGTTGCATCCCTCCTTTTCCTTTTCAAACCTGTTTTGATATGTTTTACCTAAGCCGATGATCTATCAGAAATAGCCTCTCTACCTTCACGAGGTAGGGGTTACGGTTTACGTACATTCCATCATATCCAGACCTCACTTGTGTGATTGAACTTGATATGTTGTTGTTGGAATTTGTTATAATCAAGAGGAGCAATTACACTTTATAATTGTGACAATTAACCCCTTATTTTAGCACTTTCACACCGTTTGAGATTCCGAAAAATGGACAAATTCCTTTAACTTATATTTTAAAACTGTGTACAAGTCAATATTAGTACTTACAACTTGTTGATATATATGATTGAAGTTGGGACTCTAAAAGTTTGGGTGGATTTCAGCATCATCTAAATGCACGTGAATGAAAATTAAATAGAAAATACACTAATGCGAAGCAAATAATAGCTACAAGGTGGTTTCTTTACACTTACACAAAATCCATGGCCAAACCTATAAATTTCGCTAAGAATATTTAAGAATGTTCAAATTTTAATATACATACATATGTATTTTTGGATATTAATATAGATAGTTGGGATAAAAAAATGGAACAACTGTTGAGATGTGAAATTCACAAAAAAGTGATAATTCAAGTGATTTTTGACCATTAACTTTATAGTATTTCAGGCATTCATCTTGCCAACTTTAATGTATTAGGCCTTGCTAAAACAAATTACGTTGTGCGTACAAAAAGCATTTAAGAAAGTGTTAGAAAGAACATAGATTATCTTGTAGTTTTAAAATGAATATTATTTTGTTGAAAATATAATCAAATATTAAAAGTGTGTTCTATCTAACAGCTTAAGCTTTTAGATCAGATGGTCACACACTTCAATATGGTATCAGAGCAGGTCAAAGATCCTGAGATCGAACCTCACCGCCACCCATTCTCAAAAAGAATTTCCACGTGCTTGGACCATGAAAAAAAATCAGGCCAGCACGTGAGGGGGCGTGTTGAAAATATAATCAAATATTAAAAGTGTGTTCTATCTAACAACTTAAGCTTTTAGATCAGATGGTCACACACTTCAATATATTTAATATCATAAACCAAACGTTACTTTAGTTATGCGCTTCAATATTTTTTTCTTATCCAACCAATCAAACACTATATTTTTTTCTTATTATAACAAAACATAAACATTTATTACAAAGAGTATCATTCTGGTAGAAAACTAGTACGATGAGATATTGCCAAAATTATGCCTCTATCCAACTCTTAAGTTCGACAAATCTAACTAGCTTTTTCTTTAGGAGTGTGTATAGTAGTTTGTACAATTGTTCTGTTGCAGAGATCCACTTGGTTTTCCATTGCCGTAGCAAGTCGGTAACGGTTAAGAGTCTCACATCACATCGAAAATAGAATGGGTGGTCTCCTTATATGCATTTGAAAAATTCTCACCTACAAGCTAGTTTTTGGGGTTGAATTAGGTTCAAGATCAATTTTTTACGGTAACTTAGTAGAGCTCCACTTTTACAAGTGGATACGATTTTTGTAAATTCTTTTAATAATTTTTCTTTTGATTTCTCATTTTATATTCGATACCTATTTTAGGGCTCAACTAATTTGTGCTCGCATAAGAAAAGCTCATTTTGAAAGTAAAGTCCTCTTAATTAGAGATGATTTTATATCATAAATTCAAATTTAAAATCTCTAATTAAAAATAAACATATAATTAACTTCTTATACGATAGAAGTATTAAACGGTAAGGCAATTGCTAGAGCATAAAAAGAAAAAAGAGCTCCCTCCATTTATATCTCCAACTACACACATCCCATCTTATAGTTCTTCTCTTTCACGTGAATTGGTATAATTTCTCACATAGTCAACTGGCAAAAACATTTGGACAAAGGGAACATAATTAATACTACTAATTGCAGTTATGATTCTAATTGTTACTTTTATGGTTAACCTTAATACCATTTAACGTGGGATTATTATTCACTAAACATCATTTTTCTTTTCATCTTCTATTCAGATTATTTTTCTCCTAATTCTATTTCCCTAAAAAAATAAACCAAAAAGAAGCAAAACTTTACCTTTCTTGCCGAATAACCTAATAGACACTTGTAATTGTTCCGTTTTGCTATTCTGACTCACCACTTCACGGGTTTCATTCAGACACGTGACTATGCGTGTTGCTCACTCGCCCTTACATATAGGGAAAATTAGTTTACCACAAATAAATTAATGCCTTACCGTCATTAGGCTATTCAGAACAAGCACAATTATCTGTCACACATTGCTTGCCAAGTGTGGTTAATCGACTGACGTGGTTTGCAGGCTATTGCGTCAGTCCGGGGTTTACTCTGTGCGCACTCGAGAGAGTAGCGGCTGCGGGTTCCTTCGTCAACAAAAAAAAGAAGAAAAAAGAACAAACACAAGTATCTATTAGGTTATTCGATCTTAATATTTTATTTAAATATAAAATATCTGAAATTTATTGATTTGAATAATTTGAATTCTACCGCGTAGGATCTATTAAGGGAGGAATTATGTAATAATAAATATTTTTTAAGACTCTCGTCCATTTTTATGACAATACTCTATGGTAATAAATATATACTACACCAACAATGATTGTGGTATAGTGGTTGATACTACTTCATTCTTAATCAATGTCTCGAGTTCGAGCCCCTTAGATATGGAGCCACCATTGCTAGGGATTGCTTTGCCCATTAATGTGGGATTACCCGACATAAATTCGAATTAGTCGGGCCCCAATGTGGATATCAGACACCGGATGAAAAACCAATAAATAAATAATATATACTACTACCTCCACTAGTTGTATTAGTTGGAATTTGGAAATGATAAAGAATATATTAGCGACAATTTTGTCATTCCAAGTAAACAAAGAGAGTAATTAGCGTGGGAAAAGGAAGAAGGAAGAGAAGCAATTAAGCTTTGTTTGGTTTATTGGAATTGTGGGGTTCAAATTCAAAATAGAGAAAGTCGAGAAATCAAGCAATTTCCGAGGGGAAAGAAACCCTCCTTTTTTCCCCGCGTTATTTTCCTACTTTCCTCACCAATTCCTCCCTCCCAAAACAAAATTTATAAAATAGCGTCTTTCTATAAGTTAAAAAATTCAAATAAACAAAAGAAGAAAGAACACCTCTCTCTCTCTCCCTCTCTCTCCCCATTCTCATCCAAACACACCACACACAGTAGAGAGAGAAAGAAGAAGAAGCTGGATTCTAGAGAGATAAAATCGAAGTTTTCGAGAGGAAGTGCGTGCTTTCGGAGACGAAGAGAAGCTAAAATCCTCTGTTGTTGCTCGATATACAGAGAGAATCGAAATTTGAGAGAGAAAAGATCGAAGTTTTAGAGCGAGAAAATTGAAGTTTTAGAGCGAGAAAATTGAAGTTTTAGAGAGAGAAACTGAGTTCTCTCGTAGACGAAGGAAAGCTAAAATCCTATGTTGTTGGTCGATCGAATTTCTAGAGAGAGAAAATCAAGTTTCTAGAGAGAGAAACTGAGTCCTTTCCTTTCGGAGACGAAGGGAAGCTAAACTCCTCTGTTGTTATTCACACACTGTAGAGAGAAAATTGAAGTTCTAGAGAGAGAAATTTGAAGTTTCGGAGAGAAAATCGAAGTTTTAGAGAGAGAAAGTAAGTGTTTACGAAGACGAAGAGAAGCTAAAATCCTCCGTTGCTGCTCGATATTTCATCAACTCCGATCGGTCCCAAATATTTTGGACCATGAGGAGAGGTAGAGCAATTCCGGCGGCGGAAGCTCCGGTGGCGGCGCCTGCGAAGCCTAATGGATCTGGAGGATTGAAAGAGATTAGGTTTCGTGGAGTTCGAAAACGGCCATGGGGGAGATTCGCAGCAGAAATTAGAGATCCATGGAAGAAAACTAGGGTTTGGTTAGGTACTTTTGATTCAGCTGAAGATGCTGCTAAAGCTTATGATGCTGCAGCTCGTACTCTTCGTGGACACAAAGCCAAAACTAATTTCCCTTTACCTCCTTATTCTCACCATAATCAGCAATTTAGTCAAACATTAAACCCAAACCCTAACCATCCGTTTATTGACCCGAGATTGTACCCCCAACCAATTGTTTGTCAAAGACCTACATCTAGTAGTATGAGTAGTACGGTGGAATCCTTCAGTGGTCCTCATCCGCTGCCACGTCAGCAAACGGCGGCGAGGAAACAACCTCGATCACCGCCGGTTGTGCCGGAGGATTGCCGGAGCGGTTGTGATTCATCGTCTTCTGTTGTTGAAGATGGTGATTGTGATAATGACAATCAGAACATTGTTTCATCGTCTTTCAGAAAACTGTTGCCATTCGATCTAAACTTTCCTCCTCCGACGGATGATGTTTATGCTAATTCCGATGATCTTTACTGCACAGCACTATGCCTTTGATGGAAAATGGTTTCAAAGTTTCGATCTTTCTATCATTCGAAACCCCATTTAATTGTTGATCTTCTCAATTATGGCTGAGAAAAAAAAGGAGGAAGAAAAAGTCACAGCTTAAAAGCTATTGCTATGAGTCTGTTGCTGGAAGAGATTTTAACTCTTCAATTTACTTATCCTATTTAATTGATGGATCAGTGTGTCTGATAATTGATCTGATTATGTGTCCTACAACTATATATGGGTTCTGGGATAATGTAGTCCTTTATTGTCAGTTGAGGCCAGATTATATACATTGACATGTAAAATTAGAGGGAACTCTCAGTTCCGTGTTGTCCTATTATGATGATATGTACTCTCTCATCACTTTATGTAAGAATCAAGACTTCATCTAATCAAATATTACTTGACATGTGTTCATTGTCATATATGCTTGTTTATAGTGTTTTGATTGTGGTGTTGATCAGCTATAATTTTATTTTCCAGTATGAGTGTGTTTTTACAAGTTATGCATAGGTTGAGTTCTTGTATGTTGGTCGAAGGTTTAATTTTTCTTTTGTTGTTGATGTGGTAGAAGTTGAGGATATTAAATGTTTCATGGAATTCCATAATTTGCTGGAATATAGTAGTTTGACATGGCTTATAGTTATTGGTGTTCATTCTCGATGGCGCAAGTGCATCGGAAAGGCTTTTGCTTGAGCTAGAACTCTTCGTTTTGTGAAGTTTGTTTTTCTTTTATGCAGGGAACTTTGTGATTTGGTGATTGTTTGACAGGAAGCTAGAAATATCTGCTGTCTGCCAAGTATATACTTCTTATATAAATCAAGTTGTGGAGTAAAAGTAATCAGCATTCAATTATTTGATGACAACGGTCATTCAATGTTTTGGAATATAAGGAATGCTAGATGTTTCGAAGGGAAGATGAATAACATACAACAGCTTAAATACAAATGTTTTATGGATTTTGGCCTTTTGGTGTAATCGATGAAGAAAGTATGATAGATTTCATTGAATCCTTCACAGTAGGAATCTTTCTTTTTGTTTTTGTACAGAGGGGTTCCTGATATTTGTTCTGTCTTAGCACCATCTTACTGCAAAATTGTTCCCTTTTCTAATATATATCTTATCTTTTAAAAAAAATTTAAAGCACTTTGACATGGCTTAGTGGTGTTCATTCTCTAGGTGATAAGCCTAGGTTGGTCTCAAAGGTTTTCCATGAGATGCTAAAAGGAAATTAGTTGCCCTGTGATGTTTGTGGAATTGTGGTTGTTTTGATAGTGAGGAAGGAAGTTTATGAAGTAGTGATTGTTTGATGATAAGGAGTGCTGTCTCTCTTCTGCCAAGTATATTTTTCTTATTTTTGTCGACCAAATGTTGTGTGAAGTAAAGAAACAACATTCAATCATTTGATAGCCAAACTCATCCTTTCACAAATAATCAGCATGAATTAGTTTTCAACCTAGTGCTTCTTTGTGAATGTTTCCTATCAGCTACGATTTGATACTAGAGTTTATGATCTAACATTTGGGTATTTTCTCTTTTAAGATATAGATGTTTGGACTTGAACTGCTGTTGATCTAACTGTTTGGATGTTTTCTCTTTTCAGATATAGATGTTTGAACTTGAACTGCTGCTTTCACTTAAATGTGTAGAGCCATTTTATCTAAGCATTAGTAGCTGTTAATACTCTGGTTCTGACTTGGATGATGTTTTCCTTTACTTTGTATCACTTTCTTGCAATCTGAATGAGTGTAAAATTTTTGCATGAGATATTGATGGTGCAAGATTTCTTTCACTGCATGCTTTTACGTGTTTGTTAGATTTATCAAGTCTGGTTGGACTCTTCAAATCGAGTCTTTATTTTACACAGATACCTTTTCAAAGTCGCCTTAATATCGTTGCATTTTCTGCAGTGCGAATTAATGTGTGTTCGTACTTAACCAATATTCATGTTTCTATTTGCGAGTGTTGTATGCATTCACATGCAAAAGCTATTCTCATATGATCAAATCTCTGAATTGTTAACTATTCTCTTTTATTCTTATAGAACATTAGTTTAGTAATTCTGTACCTATTTTATAAGATTGAATTTTCTGTGCTTGCCTTTTTATTGTCTAATGTTTCCTCAATCTGTCATTTGTGTGCCTGCAGCATTCGCTCCAGTGTTACTCTGATTTTGTTCTTGTTTGTACTGTGAACTTTGAGGAGTTGAAGTTTCTATGCTGAAGGTGCAGAATCGTCAAAGGCTTGCTTGAGGTATGTTTAAGCTCTGAAGCAGGGTGTAGGTTATACTCTTCGCCTTGCTTAGCTAGTGCTTTAGGATCAAATCATACTAATATACCCTGATTAAATGTTAAATTAAGGTGAGAATGTGCATTAACTAATTATGGTTCAGTGATAATAGTGTATGTGAAGACGTGTTACGTATTTAGTGGGTTGGTGTAAGCACCATTTACAAGTAAGATTTTACCTCGACACACTTAGCATGCATCCGAGGAAACAACAGTCAACCGGCTTAGTCTTTTTCAAATTAGATTAATTATAAGGTCTATGAGCTATGTCTTGAAAAAATGAGGGCACTAAACAATATCAGAATAAAAAAAAAAAACAACTCGGTGTACTAAGCTTATGCTATACGCGGGGTTCGTGGAAGGGCTGAACCACAAGAGTATATTGTACGCAGCCTTACCCTGCATTTAGCATTTATGCAAGAGGCTGTTTTCACGGCCCGAACCCGTGACCTCATGATCACATGACAACAACTTTACCAGTTATGCCAAGGTTTCCCTTCTAATAGCAGAATGAGATATTAATTGTTAACATTATCAATGGAAATGCTAAGCTGTTTGTGTTGCAATTCAATTAATCTCTCAAAGATTTACTGCTAATCATCTTCAGAGAATGGCGGAGGGAGTCCTCTCCCATAGAGTTCCATTATACACATTGTGAATTTCTATATTCTATTTCTATGGGTGTCAACTTTAGCTCATAAAGGTATGATCTGCCCAATTCGTACCGGAAGAAGTTGCACGAATTTCTCTTAGGCCGGTCTTTAATTTTGCCCTTCAAATGGCTAACCTTTAATTTTAATCGAATTTATGCCTAATGGGGCATAAGCTCTTTAAGGGCATAACTTGCGGGATATTATGATGTGAAAATATAAATTTATGCTCCGCGAAAGAGTTGTTTGTTACGTGGGGCAAATAATAAAGACCAGCACAAAATAGGGGCGCAAGTGCCAATGACCCACTTCGTAAAGACATGGGAGAGTTGGGCTAGGCATATGTCTTTGGTAGGTCATTTTGAGCGAAGCCTATGTTAGCCCATCTAAAAGCTTGTCCAATATGGACTACTACATCTCTCTCTATATATATATTTCCAAATTGGCCCATGAGGTATAAAAACATAGCAGACTAAGGATTTTGAGCTTAGTTTGTTTGAAATAGTCATGATTAATTGAATATTTCTCAATATTCTTTCATTAATTGTATATCTCCTATTTTAGGTAGAATTATAATCCTTTTGTAATTAGGTTAATTAGTTACCTAAATTGTATCAAAGTAAATATTCTTGTAACCTTATATATATTGTAATCATTCATTAATAAAATCAAGGAACATGTTCATTTATGTTATTAGTAGCTTAAAACTACAAACCCTACCCTAGCCGTCGATACACCTTTTCGGCCGCCACATTTTTTCCACATCGGAACCCTAATCGCCGACCTCTCTCGGCTCCCCCCTCTTTTCCCCACGACGGAACCCTAGTTTTTCCGGCCATCTCCCTCCATCTTCCTCCTAAATTTCCTATTCCATGGATGACAAAACCAAATTCCATTTGTTACTTGCCGTAAACAACATTAAAAACTTCATCCATGTGACTCTTGAGATGGAAAAAGGTTAATACTCCTCGTGGGCGGAGCTTTTTAAGATCCATTGTCGTGTTTACGAAGTTATCGACCACATCATCCCTCTCACGCCGAAGTCCACAGACGTACCATCAGTTTCGACTTCTGATGATGCACTTTGGTCTCGTTTGAACGCAGCCGTCCTTCAGTGGATATATGTCACGATATCTAATGATTTGTTGCACACTATCATTGAGATCGATGCCACTGCCCGCCAAACGTGGGAATGTTTGGACAGTAATTTCCACGACAACAAAACTCAACGAGCGTTATGCCTTGAAAATCAGTTCAAGGACGTTCATCAGGACGATTTCCCAAACGTGTTTGCCTATTGTCAAGAACTCAAGATGCTTGCCGACCAACTCTTCAACGTCGGCGCACCAGTAACTAATCAACGATTGGTCATGCAACTTATTGCAAGTTTGAACGAATCCTATGATGGCGTTTCCACCATTCTTCAGCAATGCACGCTGTTACCTCCGTTTTATGAGGCCCGTTCGAAGCTCATCCTCGAGGAACCCGGAAAATCAAGCGCAGCCCCACTCGGCCCAGCATTGCCAACGTCGTCCTCACCACCACCGTCGGGCCCTCCGCCGACGGTAGGGCCTCCCGGTCCGCCAACCAGAATCGTCGGCCAGAGGACCCGCAACAGTCCGCTTCCTCCCGTAACAACCACCGAAGCAGGCAGTCCGGCAAGAGGCAATCCCCGCTGGTCGGAAAGCAAGCAGCGACCGCGGCAGTGGCAACAGCCTCCGTCGTGGGCTGCCTACCCGTCGTGGGCTGCGTGAGCCCCACCGTCATGGGCCTCACCTCCTTGCTCATATACGACATCCTCGTGGACTCCACCTCATAACCGACAGGCCCAACCTGGCATACGTGGCCCACGTCCACAACAGGCCTACACAGCACAAGCCCCCCCCGCCCCCGCCATGGACTTATGCACCGATTGACATTGAGGCAGCTATGAGCACAATGTCACTCAACACCCCAAACGAAAATTGGTATATGGACACATGCGCCACATCTCACATGACGGCATCACAAGGTACTCTTTCGTCTTATTCCAATTTGAGTAATTTAAATTGGAATATTATTGTTGGTAGTGGACAAGGCATTCCCATCCGTGGTTATGGTCATTCTTCCCTATCCTTACCACATCCACCACTAATCTTAAAAAATGTCCTCCATGCCCCTAAACTCATTAAGAATTTAATCTTCGTGCGACGTTTCACAACTGACAATTGGGTTTCCCTTGACTTTGATCCTTTTGGTTTTACTGTAAAGGATTTTACTACAGGGAGACGAATAATGTGATGTGACAGTACCGGAGATCTCTACCCTATTTCAAACGCCGTCAACAATCCAAGCCTCAGTTCCCTCAACCTTTGCTGCTCTTTCGTCTTCCTGATGACATTCTAGATTAGGACATTCGGAAGACTCAGTTTTACGCTCCCATAGAAAAAATAATTTTATTAATTGCAATCGTCTTTCTAGGACTCCTATATGTAAATCTTGTGTTTTTGGAAAACATGTCAAATTATCATTTTCTGCATTCACAAATTGTACTTTAATGTCTTTCGATATCATACATAGTGATTTGTGGACATCTCCTATTATGAGTATGACTGACCATCGATATTATGTGTTGTTTTTGGACGATTATTCCAACTTTCTATGGACCTTTCCAGTTGGAAATAATTTTTTATATTTTACATTTTCTTAGTGATTGAAATTTTGGCTGCCACTGTCATCGTCCACCGGGTATCTGTTATCTCTCACAAGCATAAACATTGGGTAACTCTACCATCAAGGTCTAGATAAATGAAGAAGATTGTTTTGTCTTTATTGTTGAAAATTTATCTCGAATCTTAAAAATTTTCATCATTTCTGAAGGAAATGTTTTCCATACCTTTCTCATTAATCAATACAATCATATATGGGATCCTAAGAATATACTAAATTTATTTACATCCTAATTACATGATTATGATATGATATGATTTGATTATGGAATCCTAATTACATGATTATGATATGATATGATTTGATTATGGAATCCTAATTACATGATTATGATATGATATGATTGGATTATGGAAATAATAGTGATTATTTCCATAATTAACTATTATTTCCATAATTATCTAACAGTCTCCCGCAGTCTTAGCGGGAGATTCTCGTATGCTGAGACTATCCCTGAAATCATCAAAAAGTACGCACGGAAGACCTTTTGTGAAAATATCTGCAATCTGATAACGAGACGGTACATGGAGAACACAGACTTGTCCACGAGCAGCCTTTTCACGGACAAACAATATATCCATTTTTATGTGTTTTGTGCTTTGATGCTGGACATGGTTACCTGATAAATATATCGCACTCACATTATCAAAATAAACCACGGTTGCTTTTTCGATCGGACAATGAAGTTCCAAAAGAAGATTACGGAGCCAACATGATACGGAGACCACATTAGCTACCCCTCGATATTCTGCTTCAGCACTTGATCGAGATAGTGTCGGTTGGCGTTTCGACGACCATGAAATGAGGTTGTCTCCTAGAAACACACAATAATCAGAAGTGGAATGCCGTGTATCCGGGTAGCCACCCCAATCAGCATCTGTATAAGATGTGAGGCCAGAAATGATGGACTTATACAGATGCAACCCAAAATCGAGAGTACCCTTAACATCCCGTAGAATTCGTTTGAGAGCCCTCATATGCTCTTCCTTCGAGTCATGCATATGTAAATAGACCTGTTGAACTGCATAGGAGATATCAGGTCTTGTGAAGGTGAGATACTGCAATTCCCCTGCTAAGTTGTGGTAATGTGTTTGATCATTATAGGGAGTACATGTGTAGTTACTCAATTTTGCCATTGTATCAACCGGTGTGTGTGACGGTTTGCATGAGGAAATACCAGCTTTGTCAATGATCTCCTCGGCATATTTCTTTTGACAGAGAAACAGATCACCTACATATTGAGTTACAACAATGCCCAAAAAATAGTTTAAAGAGCCCAAATCCTTCATAGCAAATTCCGAAGCAAGAAATAACATAATAGACTGGCGAAGTGACTCAGATGACCTTGTGAGGATGATGTCATCTACATAGAGAAGAATATATGCCATGTCATTTCCCTTCTTATAAATGAACAAAGACTGATCGGACCTGCTGTGTGAGAACCCCATTGTGGAGACAAACACTGCAAACCTATTATACCACGCCCTGGGCCTGTTTCAAACCATATAAAGATTTTGTCAACAAGCAAACATAATCCGGATGAGTAGGATCTCGAAAACCCAAAGGATGGTACATTTAAACTGTTTCCTATAGGTGACCATGTAGAAAAGCATTCTTGACGTCCAACTAATGAATGCACCATGATTTGGATAGAGCCAGACCGAGAATAGTCCTGATAGTTGCTGGTTTAACTACCGGGCTGAATGTTTCACCGCAATCCACGCCAACCTGCCGTCACCAATAAGACGAGCTTTGTGTCTCGCAAAAGAGCCATCATAATTTTTTATGACAGAAAACCCACATAGAACGTATTATGTTCAAATTAGATGGGCGAGACACTAACTCCCACGTTTTATTTTTAATAAGAGCATCAATTTCATCTAACATGACAAGTTTTCAATTCTGGTATGATAGAGCCGCTTTGGGATTTTTCGATATTGGTGATGGTTGTACCGAAGATGTTAGGTTAAAATGATGCTTGGGCCAAAAAATTCCGTGCATGGCACGGGTTTAAACGGTTCGAGGTGGGACCGAGACAGATGGTGGGGGTTGTTGGCTCTCGATAATTTGGACTGGTCCGAGAGGGACTCATGTTGTGGGCCGGTGGATATGGGCCTGTTTGGCGGTTTGTTGAATTGGATAAGGGAGCAGTGGGCTACCTCATTTGGGCCACCCGGTTCCGAGAAATGGACTGGGCTGAGAACAAGGAGGAGGGAGCAGTGGGCTCCCTGACTCAGACTGGCCCAGTTCCATTTTGTTGTTGGGCCGTAGCATTTTGTGTTCCATTTTGGGCTGGTCCAGTCGGGAAAATAGTGGGTTGGGCTTGTTGAGATGGACCATTTAGATGGTAATTGAAAAATAGATGTAGCCCTACGTTCAAAAATTCGTATGAAGGCAGGGACGCCACGTGAGATTTAGCAAAGGGAAATGTGGACTCATCGATAACAACGTGACGAGATGATAATTTTTCCATTAGACATATCATAACACTTATAGCCCCTATGATTTTGTGGGTATCCCAAAAAAAATACAAGGAGTTGATTAAGCTTGAAATTTATTTATGGTTGTGGAAGGAAACAAGGAATAGCACAAACACCCGAAAATCCTCAAATGTGTATAAGAAGGGATATGATGGTACAAAAATTTGTGTGGGTGATAGGTTTGATAGTTGCTTTCTGGGAAGAATGTTTAAAGGATATGTGGCCATTTGAAGAGCATGATGCCAAAAAGATGGTGGTGTGGACGAATGCGCAAGAAGTGTGCGAATTAGATTGTTGATTGTTCGAATTTTTCTTTCGGCTTTCCCATTTTAAGGAGAAGTATGTGGACACGAAAGATGCAATGACATTCCACTTTGGTGAAAAATTCCTTAAATTGGTCATTTATGAATTCCCTCCCATTGTCACATTGAAAACATTTAATAAACTTCTCAAATTGGGTTTGGATGAAAACACTAAATTGTTTAAAAATAGTGGAGACCTGTTATTTTTACCAATGGGAAATGTCCACAGAAAATTAGAATAATCATCCAAAATAAGCATATAATACTTGTGACATATCGAACTTAAAATCGGGGGTCCACAAATCACTATGCATGAGATCAAATGGCATAACAATATTTGAAGCAGATAAAGAAAAGGGAAATTTAACATGCTTCCCAAAAAAACACAAGCCTGACAAACATGAGAGTCCACAAGTTTGTTAGAGTCAACAAATTTATTTTTTCTAAGAAAATTGAACATCGGTGCTCCCGGGTGTCCCAACCGGTTATGCCATAAAATAGGAGAAATAATAGCAAAAGTTGATGGATTGGTGACTTGGTTGTTGGTGGTGGCGGTGATGAGATACAAATCTCCAGTGCTATTACATCTCATTAGTGGCATCCTCGTCTGAAAATCCTTCACATAAAATCCAAACGGATCAAAATTAACAGAAACATTGTTGTCAGTTGTGAAACGATGTACATATATCAAGTTTTTAATCAGTTTGGGTGCATGTAGGACATTTTTCAAATGTAACGGTGTGGGGGGGAAGGTTTAATTGACCAATACCACAAATCGGAATTTCCTGTCCACTGCCAACGACAATATTTTTATTACTGCTCATATTAAAATAAGACGAGAGAGTACCTTGAGATGCCGTTATGTGTGATGTTGCTCCCGTGTCCATATACTACGAATCATCGGGAACACTGAGATTCATATTGTTCATGGCTTGCTCAATATTCGTGGGAGCATAACTTACGGAAGATGGTCCATGGGCTGCAAAAGCTTTCTGCGAATAAGAACCGATAACCCCGAGCTACCTAGAAGCTGGAGGAGGTCGGGCCCACTGAGCCGTAGGGTACGGGCAGGGAGGAGCAACACACTGTTGCGGCTGCCAACCCCACGGTGGGTACTGCCTCTACTACCCGTCGGCTGGCAGGTTGGGCTGCTGCCAGTGGGGTTTGTTTTGGCCCTGCTAGCCGCAACTGTTTCTGGCACCGACTGCTTGTCCACCACCCCGACCTCGTCCCTTTCCACCATTATTTTTGCTTTGTTATTGTTACGATTTTAATCCCTTTTGGCCCATTAGTTTGTCACTTAATAATGTTTTTAACAATGGTAGAACAGATGAAGTTGGATCGTCCCCTTAAAAGATGAAAAATAGAGTTTGGGGACTGTAACGAAGAAGAAAGAAGAACAAACAACTTGGCTTCGGTGAAGAATGGAGTTTGATACTCGCCCCATCAATCGCTGCTCCAAAAGGAACGAGAAGATTTATCAAGACTGGTTTAGTTTTGCTGATTCGGGTTTGTTCTCTCTCTCTCTCTCTCTCTCTCTCTCTCTCATCATTAGTAATTAAATATGTGCATGCAGAGACGAATCCAGAGTTTACATTTGCATGGTTCAACCTTCCAAGATTTTTTAGAACTGAACACATTGTAATTTTGAAATCATACGTTCAAAATACTTCAAATTTAACATTTGTTGAACTTAATGGTATAATAGATGGAGATGGACGTCTCATTGGAAAGGATGTCACCAACTTCCTTGCTATGTCAAACTTGCCTCGTGAAGATCTCAAGCAGGTTCTTTTTTCTGTGCTTAATTCTTTTCAAATAACTCCTTCACTTCTTTGGCGTTTCTTTGTAATGTTTTTAGTACTTTAAATCGTTGCACTTCTATAAGTCTGAATTAATGTGGTTCATCTCATATCTATTTCAATGTCGAGCTATATGTATGAAAGTATATGTGTGTGTGTGTGCGCGCTCACGCGTTTCCTTCAAGGTAGGGGCGGAGCCATCAGTAACTTATACTGCACGAACAGGGCAAAAAGAATTGTTTTTGTTTTTATACAAGTTGTTGAATCCCTTCACATAATGGAAGATCAATTCTAGTGGAAAAGGGGTCCAAATTTTGCTTTAGGTCATAGGTAGGTGTGGCATTCTTGTACTTTTTTTTTCCATAATCTACTTGTTCAAAATTCTAGCTCCGCCGCTGCCTCAAGACAGTTAGGTTGTTTGTCAAATCCCCTTGTATTTGGACTTCTATATGGTCTTCTTTTATGCATTTAATAGCTATTTTTATAAGGCACTTAATAGCTATGTTTCATCAGTTAACACCTATATTCTATGTGTTGTACGATTCTTCACAATTTTTATGAATTGGTTTTACTGTATGTCATCAACAAATTGTTTTACTTCTCTGTTTTTCCTAAGGTGTGGGCAATTGCAGATTCCAAACGTCAAGGATTTCTCGGTTTTAAAGAGTTTATAACTGCAATGCAGGTATTAGCTCTCTGTGTGGACTCTCATTTCACCTTTTATAGTTAATTTTATTTCCCTCTAAAATGCAGATTCTTTGCATTTCACTGTGTAGTTGGTCTCTTTGGCTCAAGTTGGTCATGCATTGACAAGTGATTCCTTAAATGCTGAAGGTAAGTAGTATAGCTTCAACTATACTTGAAGAGTATGCTAGCAGAGGCGGAGCCAGGATTTGAACTTCATGGGTTCTAAAGTCTAGGATAGCGACATCAGGTGTTAGTAACTGTGTTCTAAATTTAATTTTTGCATATATTTAGTGAATTTCTTTATACAAATACAAGGTTTGAACTACAGTCATTGGATCCGACCGAACCCATATCCAAGCTTCTAGATCCGCCCCTGTATGCTAGTAATGTCAGTTGTCACATGACTCAAGGGTGGATATAGCGTTGCGGCACCAGTTCATCTGAACCTAGTACTTTCGACTTTCGGCATAGAATAAATTGTGTGAAAATCCACTAAAATTACAACAAATAGTAGGTCTGAACCCATAGTTTTAAAAATATAATGGTTCAATCTGAAGAACCTTAAGGGGTTGTTTGGTGTAGGATACTAATCCCGATATAAAATTTGGGATTACATTTATCACGTGTTTGGTTATTGGTATTAACTAAAATTGGTATAAATTTACACCAAAATCTTCGTATTATCCATCCCATATAGGATTCAGGATTATAATCCCGGGATATCCTTGTTCCGAACCAAACGACCCTAAAGGTTAAACCCATAGAGCATAAATCCTGAATCCACCTCTTACATGTCTTACATGATTTCTATTCTAGAAAATTAGTTGATTCTTTGTCATGCCTTGTATTGGCTTTCTTAAGCAAGCATAATTTGTTCTCTAATACTGATCTTACAGTTAGAACATTTCAATCCAATGCAGTTGACTTTGAAAATTTGCAGCTACCTAAAATGGAAGGTCTAGATGGACTTCTCTCTGTACGTAGGCCTGCTAAATTCACTTTTCTTCTTCTTTTTTTTCCCATTAATTGGTTATCCGTTAATTTAAAATGTTATACAGAAGAAGAAGCGTGTCGCTAAATGGACACCTGACCATAATGGTAATGTTACTTCAGTACATACAAGAAGATCTTCCTTTTATTTGTTTATGTTCTTGGGAAGGGGGAGTGAATGGAGCCTCAGCATCTAACTAATTGAATTGAGAAACAGGCAGTCTTTCGCTGTCTTCACGAGCGAATTGGTTTTCATCGTCAAAATCTGCAAAGAAGGTGTGTGTGGTTATTGTCTTTTCTTTTATATACAACAACTATTACTATGCCTCAATATCAAGGTACATAGTGGGGTCAGCTATATGAATCCTCATTGACCATATTTCTCCATTTAGACCTGTATCGATTCAATAGGTTCTCTAACACTAGAAATTCTCGACATTTCTTCTAGCTTACAAGTCCCTAACAAAACCAGAATACTCCTAATGAATGTTGGGCTTAATGTAACAGTATCAATATGCCTTTGTGCAAAGTTTGCACTAAGTCTATGGATTCAAGATAAAACTTTCTTCCACGTGATTTTAGGTTTATTCGTCCTCTTTTATAACATTCAATCACCATGGTGTCAAACCTATGGACGGATGCATCTGGTGTGACCAAACCTTCTCAAGCACCTTCTTTCATTTTATCCTGCGTGTGCTATAAACTTGCAAATCTTGTGCTTTCTTTTGCTTTAACTGATGCACTTTTCAGATGCTTGCCTGTTGTAAATTCCTATTATTAACTTTATTCCAATGGTTCCGTCTGTTTTGCATCACGTGCCATGCGTTCATATTTTTACCTGTCTATATGGTATCCTTTCCTAGAAGGAGTACCTTTCCACACTATCTTCAGACTTCTGTTATGCGATGTCTTGAGATGATTGACAAACTTCTAAACTATTATATTCTGTATAACTTTTACAATTTACAAGTCGGACTTCATCTGATAATTAAAATTTGAACATGATGGCGTGTAGTCCCTATGAACTGGTGAATAACTATCACTGTCCTTGTCTGTCAATGATATTATTGCACGGAAATATCAACAACAACAACATACCCAGTGAAGTCCCACAACGTGGGGTCTGGGGAGGATAGTGTGTACGCAGACCTTACCTCTACCTTGGTAGGTAGCGGCTGTTTCTGGGAGTCACTCGGCTCAAGACAGTATTCTATTGTCCCAAACATATATCCTATAGTATTCTATTGGTATGTTCTGTGCTAATTTATGAGTTTGCTTCTGGAATGATGCTCGATCATTTTCATTTTCATTTTCATTTTCATTTTCCCTTCAGGTCCCTTCAGACTATGTCACATCAATAATCGATGGACTGAAGAAGTTGTACGTCAAGAAACTAAAGCCATTGGAAGTTACATATCACTTTAATGATTTTGTCTCTCCTTTGTTGGTAGGTGTAGTATTTCAGTTTAGCTATGCTTATTAAACAAATAGGAAAAGAACTTACTTTCATTTTTTCTTCTTCAACTATGTTATCCTTCTTATAGGTATCATGATGACGGTGATACATATAGCTGAATTAAACTATTCTATGTTGGTAGGCAAATAGTGATTTTGATGCCAAACCGATGGTGATGCTTTTGGGTCAATACTCCACTGGCAAAACAACCTTCATTAAGCATTTACTCAGAACCAGTTATCCTGGTTAGCAAAAAAGAACATTTTTTTTGCTCGTGTATGTGCTTTTGTCTGCACATTTGACGACTCTTCATTCACAACTTATGGTTCTTTTATGTCTATAGGTGCTCATATTGGACCAGAGCCTACAACGGACAGATTTGTTGTCGTCATGGTACTTTCACCTATCTGTTATTTACCGACTGTGGTTGAATCCTTTTTGTTAAAAGTTGTCCCAGAAATAGTAAACGCTTGCTTTAGACGACGTGTTATGGTTCTATAACAGTTTACTTTTCAATTTATATATACTGCTATATTTAACTATCCGGTCTGCCACATATTCCTATTTATCACATTAAGGTGTTAACAGTTGAATGCATTATTGTTAGTTTTGCTCGTTAACAAGTAAGGCATATTACATTTTCGTTCATTCATGTTCACGACCTCTGTATAGACTATGCTAAAATTATTTCCCATTGTTTGGACTGAGGCGTTGTTGTTGTTGGTCCCTATTGCAGCTTATGAGGGTGTATGGAGCATTGATGTGGTCTTTGGGGAAAGTTCTGAATACCCCTGAAGTTTCACGTGTCTACATAGGGTATGATCTCTATATTTTCAATTAGTTCTTGATTTGGAAGGCAGTATTATAGCAAACTAAATGTGATTAAGCTGCACAAACGGATACTATGAGAATAGAAATATCAATGTTGTACTATGATGGCTTGGAAATATAGTGAAATGACGCTTCATGGATCTAGCGCGTTTCTTACTACCTTGAGTTTAAGACGCTCTGGCTTCAGAGCAGAGATAATGATTGCGAATATCTAAATATACATGTACATTTAAAATAAAAATTCTTTTCTTTTCGGAGTTCCTAGCTTTGCATAAACACTTTGGATGTTTTGGCTTTTACAGATCATTCAATGACATACCTATAAATGAGGATCTCACCTGGCCTTTGGGGAAAGAACTTTTTGAAAAGGAACAAGATGATCTCCTTACCGACCTGAAGAACATACCGAAAAAGGCTTGTGATCGCCGTGTAAGTTCAGAATCTCTGAATGGGATCCTAATTTTTTTTTGGTTCATAAACTATGCTTAAGGAAATATGGTCGCTGGGGATTTATACAACCGACTCCAACTTGTTTGGGATTGAGGCATAGTTGTTGCAAACTATGCTTCTGATTTACTTAAAACAAGGATGAAAAGCAGGTTTTGTTGTTGTGTACAGATAAATGAATTCGTAAAACGTGCTAGAGCGGCCAAGATACATGCTTATATCATAAGTCACCTGAAAAAGGAGATGCCTGCGATGATGGGCAAAGCGAAGACTCAGAAAAGACTTATGGATAACTTGGAAAATGAATTCGTAAAGGTATCTGTCACCCCTTATTCACTAACTCTGTATCGACTTATTACTATGTTGCTCGGACTCTTCAAAAATGTTGATGCATGTTGCATGTCGAATCCTCCAAAGTAATGCTTTTTGGAGGATCCGACATGGGTGAGGCAACAATTTTGGAGAGTCCGAGCAACATAAAAATGTTGTAGTATATGTTAATGTTTTATTCTTCCAAACAGATTAAAAAAGAACACCCATCTGCCAGCTGGGGATTTTCCAAATGTTGAACATTTTAGAGAAGTTCTGAATGGTTATAACATTGACAAGTTTGAGAAATTGAAACCCAAGTTGATACAAGCTGTTGATGATATGCTTGGTTATGACATCCCTGAACTTCTCAAAAATTTCAAGAATCCATACGACTAACTAGGTAAATAGAGTACTGAGTCATATCTGCAGTAACGGAACCATAAATTCATACAAGGGGTTTCAGGAAAACTAGTCACCTAGGATCTGAACCCCCTCAATTCCTATATAACCAAAAAAAGTTTTCCGGTGAAAGATTTGTTTTTTACCCTATTTGTGCAGTATAACTTTCAGGTAAAGATGATTTAATTGAACCCCTTTCACTCCCTTTAGTTCCGCTATTGCATATCTGCCTTTGAAAAAAAATAATAAGGAATGTGGTTGTATTCTTGTTCCTATATTTTAGTCTAAACATTGAGACTTTCCTTTAGCATTTTGGTTGATGACTGATTATTAAATTAATAGCATTGATTAATTGGAGATTGTGGTTATGCAAATAGAGTAAGAACAATTTCTTTTGTTTATATACAAACAGTTGAATTCCTTCGACAGAAAGGAGATTTTAGCATAATAGTGAATGTTGTTCAAAAATTGCTTTAGGTTGTAAAAACTCAGGTGCGACTTCTTCTAGATCTTTGTTTCGGCTTATGCTGATGTCATTGAGACTACCATAAATAGCCTCTTTTTAACTTCTATGCTAATAAATTGAATCTTTTTATAAGAAATCGGAGGTATGTGAGACGACATTTCCCCGGAAATCCCCAAGAAAAATACAAAACTATTCCTTCCTTTCTTATCAAATCGATCATGTCCGTTCCTGTTTCATTTTTTCTCGATTGCGGCAAAACTGGAAAGAATTAATTAAATTTGGACAAGATAATGGGGCACCCTATAAGGCTACAACCCATGGTGTATATGCTGAATTTACTTTTTGAGGAATTTTAGAACCCCTAATAAAACTTAGTGAACTAACTATGATTTATGAATGATATTTCCAAACAATAATTGGAAAGAAAAAACATCTTAGTGAACTAATTGGGAATGTTTAAGTCCAAACAATAATTTGAAAAACAAAAAAAAAACATTTGGGAGAAGCTCAGATGCGCAACACTTCGTCAGTTTGTCGGACAAGTGCGGAGACCCAAATCACCGCTTTGAGCGCACATTTTCATCACAGCCATCCCACAAATGCATGCACCAAGCAGGGAATGGAACCCGGGTCTGTACTGTGGCAAGGTACTATTCTACCACCAGACCACTGGTGCTTGTTCTTTCATGTATTTCTCTGTTTTTTTCTCATCGAAAACAAAATCTTAAATAGCTCAATTCCGATCTTCACAAGTTCGAGAAAGCCACCTGCTCAAGTGCCCCTACAGTCAAGTACAAAGAGCTTTGATTTCATTCGTGTTCTATATTTTTAAAGGACTATCGTGGATCTTTGAACAGAAGCTCTCTCGAAAATAGTTTTTCTACCTCCCAAAATAGAGGTAAGGTCTACGTATTCTTTACTCTTTCCATACCGCACTTGTGGAGTACACTAGGTATGATTGTTCCTTCTGGTCGTGGAAAAGATTAGACCATTCCCTATCGAAACAATAAATACATTGTATTGGAGATTAGAGACGGAGTAGGGGAAAGAGGATATGTATAGGGAAAACCGGAAAAGAGGATACATATTGTGTGAGAGACTTTAATTAAATACCTTGGTATGACTAATCAAACTAGAAAAAGTAACACCGGATGTTAATCCTAGATATCAAAGACATCTCTTTCCATTTGCCTTAATCATGGCAGGTAGCTTAGTCAATTTTTGTGTTGCCGAACAGTAACAAGTATCCAATAAAATAATTGAAGTGCTCGCAAATGGAAAAACCTCCTTACGATGCTATTAATGTATGTCCGAAGTGCAAGTGATAAACTCAAATAAGATATGTTTTTGAATGTTGGTAGCTACAAGTCCCATATTTTTGCGAGTTTACCACATTTAGGTCATCGCATATAGGGGTGTCCATTCGGTATTCGGTTAGGTATTTTCAAAGTTCGGGTTCGATAATTCAGTAATCGATAGTTGAAAGTAGACTTTCAAATTTCGATTCGATAATTCGGTAATCGGTAAATCAAACTTCGATTCGATATAATATTCAGTCGAACATTTTATTGCAAAACCACTATAGACAAACGGAAGCAGAAAATTTCTCAAATTAGAGGAAATATACGAGGATCAAGTGACTTGTCCCGTAAAATAAAGATGCGCACTTTAGAACCTCCATTCAAACATATTGGAGCATATAGTCATATACTGAAGTGTAAATAGAGCATTGACAATGACATGATTAACCCAAGTAAAATCTGCAACTATTTAATCTTTCTGTCACATGATTACTCAAGTGTAAAGACGTATTGAATCTTTCATACATTTTAAGTTCAGCCAAGTCAAAAACTGAGAAATGCTCAACTTATAAAACTACTCCCACTACTAATAAAGGACCATAATTACACCAACTCAAAAAATAAGTCCCTGGCAGTGTTAGATATATGGGCCAGTTATAATTAGGATGGATGGTCTTTATTCAATAAATAATTCAGTATTCGGGAAATCGAAGTTATTAATATCTCATATCGAACCTAACCCGTTAATTCAAAGGCAAATAAAAAAAAGTGAACCGATGTCGTTTAACGAGAGAACATCGTCAACCTTACGGAAAAGTCAAAATTTGAGCTAAATATTTTTCAACCAAAATTCTGATCTTCGCCAAATATCGAAAACATCTCTGCAATTGGAGCTGAAATGTCGAAGGAAAACGAACCAGCAAAGATATTATTACCTTACCTTCAACGCGCTGATGAGTTGCAGAAGCATGAACCCCTTGTTGCCTATTACTGTATGTCCCCCCCCCCCCCCCCCCCTCAATTTTGACATCTTTAAACCCTAATTTCGTTTAAATCATCACAACTATCCTTTTTCTCTCATGTATTATATATGTTATATGTGAGTGCGTATAATCGAGCAGAATGATTATAGAGAAAAGTTAGAGCATGTACTAGGTGGAATAGTTGAGGTGCGAGCAAACTGACCAAGACGTTTATAAAAAGTAATTATATAGAAATTTATATAGTTGAGAGAACTAAGAGCTTGTTTGGATGGTTGTTACATATCGTTTCAAAGCGTATCGTATTGTATTGTATTATATTGCACTGTATTGTTTTGATGATTATAACATTTGGATGGATGTTATTGTTTCTCGTCGTCTTGTAATGCCGCACACTAACAATATAAGCTTACAATATTACGAAGAAAAAGAGGGTATGAGGTAGAATTATTATAAAAAAAATATGTAGGGTAAAGGATATATAAGTGTGATTATGTTAGGACTATCTACTCAAATATTTTTCAGGTCTATTGTACGCGATTGATAGAGAAAAATTATAGTAGGTGCTAGGTGGAATAGTTGAGGTGTTGGCTAGCTGGCCAAGACGGTTATAGCAAAAATAATAACATAGATTTTCTATAGTTATAAAAAAAATTGTTACAGAGAATTATATAGTTGAACCAACTAATTTGTGATTCATTGATTATATAAAGATTATCTACTCAATATTGCTGGTCGATTGTATGCAATTGGTAGAGAAAAGTTATAGTAGGTACTAGGTGGAATAGTTGAGGTGCTGGCAAGCTGGACGAGACAGTTATAATAAAATCATAATTACAGAGAATTTATATAGTTGAACCAACTAGTTTGTGATTATTGATTTATTATGTAAGTGTGATTATATAAGGACTATCTCTCAAATATATGCAGGTACAGTGTATGCGATTGATAGAGAAAAGTTATAGCAGGTACTAGGTGGAATAGTTGAGGTGCTGCCAACTTGGCCAAGATGGTTATAAAAAACGTAGTTACAGAGAAATTTATATTGTTGAGCCAACTAGTTTGTGATTTATTGATTATATAAGTGTGATTACATAAGGACTATCTACTCAAATATTGTGCAGGTCGATTGTATGCGGTTGATAGAGAAAAGTTATAGCAGGTACTATGTGGAATAGTTGACGTGCTCGCAAGATGGCCAAGATAGTTATAACAGATTTTATAAATTTGAGCCAACTAGTTTGTGATTGATTGACTATATAAGTGTGATTATCTAAGGACTATCTACTCAAATATTGTTCAGGTCAATTCTATGCGATTGATAGAGAAAAGTTAGAGCAGGTACTAGGTGGAATAGTTGAGATGCTGGCTAGCTGGCCGAGACAGTTACAAAAAGCAATTAAAGAGAATTTATATAGCTGAGTCAACTAGTTTGTGATTGACTGATTTGTTCATAGCTGTATGCTAAGGGCTCTATGCATATGTAATTATGTATGTTATATGAGTGATCATAGGGAAATTATAGCAGGTACTAGGTGAAATAGTTGAGGTACTGAAAAATTGGTAGACACAGCTATACAAAGAAAATTTACTGAGAATTTATATAGTTAAGCAAACTAGTTTGTGATTGATTGATTGGTTAAAAGCTGTATGCTAAGGACTATTTATGCATATGTATGTTTTATGAGAAATTATAGCAGGCACTAGGTGGAATAGTTGAGGTGCTGGGAAGTTGGTGGAGATGGTTAAAATATAAAATAATAACACAGAATTTATATAGTTGAGCCAACAAGTTTGTGATTGATTAATTGGTTCAAAGCTGTATGCTAAGGACTATCTATGCATATGTATGTTATATGAGTGATTATAGAGAAATCATAGCAGGAACTAGGTGGAATAGTTGAGGTGCTGGGAAGTTGGTCGAGATGGTTATAAAAATAAAATAATAACCGGGAATTTATATAGTTGAGCCAACTAGTTTGTGATTGATTGATTGGTTCAAAGCTGTATGCTAAGGACTATCTATGCATATGCATGTTATGTGAGTGAATATAGATAAATTATACCAGGTACTAGGTGGAATAGTTGTTTGGTCGAGACGGTTAGAAAAAAATAATTACGGAGAAATTATATAGTTGAGCAAACTAGTTTAGGGGATTGATCCAAAGCTGTATGCTAAGGATTATCTTATGCAAATATATTGCAGGTCGATTGTACGCGATGGAACGAGGGTTGAAGATTCCTCAAAGTGATCGTACAAAGACCACTAGTTCCCTCCTTGTTTCCCTTATGAAACAACTTGAAAAGGTTCCTTCTTTTTCTTATTATCATTTTTTGCTTGCATTATTTTGGGGCCATAATAAACATAGCATTTACCAGTGTTGGAATGAAATAGTTTTTGAATAAGGCATGGGGGGATATAAAGAATTCATGCATCTCATCCGAACTTGTTTGGGATTGAGTTGTAGTTGATTGATTGATTTTTCTCTCTTTTACTGAGATATCACTTGGGTGTAAGATTATATGATAGAAATTTTTGGTGTGCGAGCTGTAAAAGAAACATTGAGAAAGAATTCTATGACAGTTTGAAGAATATCTAACCATTTTTGCAAGTAGTAGAAATTGAGGAATGTTTCCATGGACGGCCATCTGCATTTCTTGTTTTAAATTAAATGTAGAGATATTTTCCTTGACTGCCATATGATAAACAATTTGTTTCTCAGGGAGTAGACACCAGAAAACGTTTAGGTAGGATATATTTAATAGTGACGCAATAGAGTCTATATAAACTTACATATTATGTTTTACTTCAACATGTTTTGGCTCAAGGTTGGGGTCGGCCAAATGTTCCCTTTTAGCGACCAATGTATTGATCAGGCTATGTTAAAGTAGATATTTGTAACGGTTGTACTTATCAAAAAAATATCTTTCACAATGATTATCACGAGCTCGTAGCTGGGGATTTACCTATGTGTTAATGTTATATGTATATTCTTTCTGTTCTCTTGATTTTTTTTTACCTCTATAGGATAAGGTGTCAGTGAAGTTAGGGTCTGATGATCATTTGCATTTGGAGGGATTTGCCTTGAATGTTTTTGCTAAGGCAGACAAACAAGATCGAGCTGGACGAGCAGACTTGTAAGAGTCACTTAAACTACACATTGTTGCTTTTTGTTTATAATTTCACCTTAATCGAAATTGATGGTCATAGGCTTATCTTTTGTAAAAGCTAGCACTTGTCTGCTCTATCTGGTTTAGGTGTGCTATCCTCGCGCCACATAACGTATATAATGGAATGCGGAGTACTAACTCTTTCGTGGCTTCTATATTGAACTCAGCAATTTTACTCTTAGATAGCCCAAATTTATTTGCTGAAATTTTGGGACTCCTCCACTTGCATATTATCCGTGGCTATCTTCTGACTTTAGTCATATTCATTTCTTCAATAGTACATATCGAATAGGTCATACTAATTGTAAAAAACATTGATCCATCACTTGCACACTGCGAGTTGACTTGTTATCAAAGCTCTTTTCTTTGCTGATGATTAGGAATTTCTTCATATTAACTGTCTGGCTTTTACAGGAATACTGCAAAGACATTTTACGCTGCAAGTATCTTTTTTGAGATCCTTAATCAGTTTGGTGAACTCCAGCCTGATGTGAGTTTCTTTTATACCGCAACAATAATTGAGGATTCTCTTTTACTTGGCTGTCTTCCTTCCTTTCTTTTTCTTCTATGGGTTTTTTCTGGGGTGGGTGGGGGTGGGGGTGGTGGGGTGGGGTGATCTTACTATGCAATTACAGTTTTTTCCAGCATCCTTGTTGGTCTTGTAAGTTTGGAAAAGCCTGTCTTTTTGTCCATGTAGCTCTGTTTACCCTGTTTGTTTTCTTCCATCTGTTTACCCTGTTTGTTGACTTCTTTATTTGTCACCAGCTTGAGCAGAAACAGAAGTATGCAGCTTGGAAGGCAGCAGACATAAGGAAAGCTATAAAAGAAGGTCGGAAGCCTGTTCCAGGCCCTCCTGGTGGTGAAAGTGATATTTCAGAGCTCTCCTCTGCACAAAGTGGTGAATATGTATGGTTCATTCTCAGCATAATTTACACTATTTATAGAGCCTAAACCCTAAAGGACTCCCCTATAAGTCTAAACCTAAAACTTATTGTGTTCATGCCATGGTTAATTCACTTGGTATCACTACTACTTCCTTTTCGTCGAATTTTTTATCTTTCTTGGATTTTTTTTATCCCTCTTTCAGTTTTGGCAACTTATAGTTAAGTGAAAAATAAACTCACTTAAATATGCAACTCACGAGCATGCACAATTTATATTTAGTTGATTAAGCACATTCGCGTCACTTAAAATCGTGGGAGGTGCATCAGATGATCATCCAGTTGCTCCTCGTAACTTTTCTATTTACGAGGACTATGCTTCGAGATAAATATTAAAAATGATCAGTCTCAAGTTTGTTTGTATGTTAGGAATTTTGACATTGTTTTTGGTTTGTATTTTTTCTGTTGGCAATTTAAAGCAAATTTTATAATTGAAAATTTTCCTTTTATGAGCGCATAAAATGCTAACTTCTTACATGCGGGCTAAGATAGAAGCTTGAAACACTAATAATCAGTTCCTTTCTTACAGCATCAGGGGATTTTAATAGTTGCTGGCTATCATAGTAAATCTGACTATAGAAATTTATGCAGGACGTTGAACCTAGTGGAGCTGATCCATCCATCAAACAGGCGCCAGAATCAGATTCTTCTCCTCGATTATATGACAATGTACAGTATACTGCAAATAGACAGTCCCATTCGGCACCCATCCCACCAGCACCTCCTTCACATGTCCTTCCATCTCGACCATACTCTACTGATGATTATCCTTCTAATGAAGATCATTCTTCTCATAATTTCCCACAACCTCCATCAGCTAGCAGACACGAAAGTTCTTCTTACTCTCACTTCCATCAGCATCAACCTTACCCGCAAGAACCCCAATCACACTTGCCAAACCACTACCCTTCTCAAGACATTCCCTCATATCCCAATTTCCAGTCGTATCCGAGCTTTACAATGAGCAGTCTACCTGCTGCACCATCACATAACCCTTCGTACTATCAAGGGTCTGATGCTTCTTATTCCACCTTGCCACCATCAAGCGCACCGGATTATCCATCAAACAGTCAATACAACTTAAGTGATAGAAATGGGAGTGCAGCGGAAGCTGCAGTGCCTCCTGCCAAAACATACCAATACGACAGCAATTACCAACCTCCACCAGATAAAATTGCTGAAGCACACAAGGCCGCGAGGTTTGCTGTCGGGGCTCTGGCATTTGATGATGTTTCTATTGCTGTAGACTACCTCAAAAAATCACTTGAATTGTTGACAAACCCCTCAGCTGGTCAATGACGTGCATCCTACCACAGCTGGATTGTTTTGAGCTCCGTGCTTCTCTTTTGGGTTTGTTCACTCTTATGATTTTGTTTGTGGAGATTTGATTAATTATTGTACCATTCTTGTTGTAACTGAATTATGATGTTCATAGATGTGTCCCCTGAGTCCCCATCATCTTGTAAGTGCCCAAACTTCTTGGTGGACATTGTTCATAAGCTGTTTTATTTGTTTTAATGTGCAGAGATATGAAATTCTTCTCTTTGTATCTCATTCTCATACAGGAGCCCGACACCTTGCTTTGAGATTGAGGATGTTGGCCCTTTACCTATTGCAAATTTGCAGCCATTTTTCTTATTTGGTGGTCCTTATGGTTCGGGCCCAGTATATAGCCGACCCATACTTGTTTGGAACTGAGGCATAGTTGTTGGATTGTGGAAAAGGGATCACTAGACGATGGACTACTAAAATAAAGGGTATGCCTATAATTTCCTGTCACATGGGATGACATGACTCAGAAAATCTCCATCTTTAATCCTCTTTGCATAAATGGCTTGTGCAATGATACATTTGTTGGTTGTGACCATTCAATGTGTTTTAAAGGGATGTTTATTACATTCTCCACTTGGTGGTGTGTTTTCTTAATCATTAAAGAGTTGGATTTTTTTTTTTGAAAAAAGGGCAGCCCGGTGCTCCAAGGTCCCGCTTGTGCAGGGTCCGAGGAAGGGTCGGACACGCACCCTTCCCGCTTGTGCAGGGTCCGAGGAAGGACCGGACACGCACCCTTACCTACGTTTCTGCAAAAGGTTGTTTCCAAGCAATTCTGCTTGTTTTCTTGTTGTCGATTGCGGTTAAAGAAGAAGAGATGTGATGACTCTATGTGGGTATGGAGAGTCTTGTATTAAGACTCCATGTTACTCCAAATGTGTACATGCCAAGACAACAAAGGAAAGAGAACATTAGTGTAAGTGGCTGAAAGTGGAGTAAATATCATTTTAAGGGTTGATATATTTTGATGTCTAAAGTGGGGGGAAAAATACAGGAAACTTCACTGGTATGGCCAGTTTTTATGCCACCTCTTATATCTTGGCCCTTGCAAAAATACATTAAACAGAGGTGAAGTTGAGATTTTGAGTTATGGGTCTTAAGTTTTAGAAAAGATGGCTTATCAGGTTTTTGATACAATTTTTTTTATATTTAATATTAAGTGAATTTTTAAGCATAAATATATAATTTGAACCAAAGCTATTAGGTTTTGTCGAACTCGCATACGGATTTGTAACTCCACCCTGCAACTTCACAAATGGAAGATAAACTCACGAAATTGCTATACTAGAAATACAAGAATTTTTTGTCAAAATTTATAACTCGGGACACAAAAAATTACACAAGACTCAAAAGATGGTTCAAAAATAATAAAAATTCCACATTAAAAATTGCACCAGACTCTTAAAACAGACAAAAATAACATAAAGTATAAAATATGTACTTTCAATTGTAAGCTCCTATTAAATATTTTCTATTCTCATAAGTTGTGATTGAGTTTAGCCATTAGAAATTTGGTAAATATCTGATGTAGTAATTTACTCAATCTTGACAAACTTAAAGGAACCAAACTGATCTAGTGATACTTAAGACTCAGTCGTTTGATAGCAGATTGCAGTACAATGATTAGTTAGGAAAGAATATATGTATTATTTATACAGAAATTAATTATTTATATATTAGTTATTTCATCTTCTATACTACATAGAATAATACTCTTATATAAATTTCTCATAACTTAAGTCCGTTTGGATGGACTTATGACTTATAAGTCAAAATTTTATAACTTTTAGCTAATTTTTGTTATTTTGATTTAAAAATAAGTGCTTAAAAGTAATTTTTTAAATTTTATTCAAACATTATAAAAGTGTTCAAAAGTTATTTGGATTTAAAAATACCTAAAGTAAGTCAATCTAAACATACTCTTATACATATATTGGTTATGTTAATTTCTAAATTGTAAATATTAAATGCTTTAAGTTTTTATATCAAACATGATATTATTTGTGTAAAATTTAATGTAGTAACGACCCCTTTTTTGTCATTTTCTCTTTTGAATTCTGTCCCGTTCCATTTACTTAGCTTTTAATATTGACACATATGCCACTGCCATTGCAAAGATAGCTCTTCAACTACGAAGAAATGAAGACGAAAGAGCAAAACCAATGAAATCAAAGTGAAATTATCAGTAAAGGTTTCAAATCTCTCTATCTCAAACTGATTCTCCGTTTAGTCGACCTGACTTCGCTAACAGGTGTATTTAAGTTACGCTTTTACTTTTTTTTATCTGTTTTTTTTTGTGCGATTTGTAGAAATATGCTTTACGTATAATTTTTTAAATGACTTCCGCAGTGGTGGAGCCACCACACCCCTTAGCCCGGAAATTATACTGTTTGGCTATGTCAAAATTTAATTTCATGTATATATTACTATATGTTGATTTTCGTTAGTCTATTTTTTATATATTGTGACACTCCTTAGTAAAGTTCGATAACAGGTGCATTAAGGTTCGGTTTTACTTTTTTTATTTGTATTTTTGTCCGATCTGTAGACATATACTTTACGTATTATTTTAAGAAATGATTATATTGACACCCTTCATCCGAATATACTGTTTAGCTAGGTCAAAATGTTAATTTTATGTATATATGTTGACTCTCCTTAATTTTTTTACGTGTGTCTATTTTTTGTATTGTAACACTCCTTAGTAACCAGTTTGGATTTCGACCACATAAGTCATTTATCTTATTAGGAGGTTGGTGGAGCAGTATAGAGAGAGGAAGAGAGACTTACATATGGTTTTCATCGGCCTCGAGAAGACATACGACAAAGTTGCTAGGGAGGTTCTATGGAGATGTTTGGAGGTTAGAGATGTACCTGTGTCGTACACGAGAGCGATCAAGGATATGTATGATGGAGCTAAGACCAGAGTACGGACAGTAGGAGACTCGGAGCACTTTTCAGTGATGATGAGGCTGCATCAGGGATCAGATCTTAGCTCATTCTTATTTGTCTTGATGATAGATGGACTGACGCGACAAATCCAAGAGGAGGTGTCATGGTGTATGTTATTCGCAGACGACACAGTCCTGATTGATGAGACTCGTAGCGGAGTGAACGCTAAGATGGAGGTTTGAAGACAGACTCTGAAATCTAAAGGGTTCATGCCGAGTAGGATCAAGACAGAATACTTGCAAGTTCAGTAACGGGAGCGACCTTGAGACAGGCGTGGAGGTGCGGGCTTGGTACTCAGCATTCCAAAGAAAGGAAGCTTCAAGTACCTCAGGTCTATTATCCAAGGGGATGGAGAGATTGATGACGATGTCACACATCGTATTGAGGCAGAGTGGATGAAATGGAGGCTTGCATCTGGAGTCTTATGCGATAAAAAGGTGTCACCAAAACTTAAAGACAAGTTCTATAGGGCGGTGGTTATATCGACTATGTTATATGGGGAGGAATGTTGGCCAGTCAAGACTTCACGCATCCAAAAGATGAAAGTTACGGAGATGAGAATATTGAGATGGATGTGCGGGCATACAAGGAGTGATAGGATTAGAAATGATGATATCCGGGACAGAGTGGGAGTGGCCTCGGTGGATGATAAGATGCGGAAAGCGAGGTTGAGATGGTTTGAGCATGTGCAGAGGAGAGACACAAATGCCCCAGTGCGGAGGTGTGAGAGGTTGGCTATAGACGAGTTCATCAGGGGTAGAGGTAGACTGAAGAAGTATTGGGGAGAGTTGATTAGACAGGATATGACGCAGGTGCAATTTACTGAGGACATGACCTTAGATAAGGGGTTGTGGAGGACATGGATTATGGTAAAAGAGTAATAGTTAGTCGAGCGTAGTTCTACTTACGCTTGCAAACTGATAGTTGTAGTGTTATTATTGTAGGCCCGCTTAGTCTATCATACTAATAGACGCAATATTGCTTTATAATCCCCTGTAGTTTGATTTCTGCTGCTATGTGTCCATTAGTGTACTTTGTTTAGCTTATTTACTTGCGCTAGTTACTGCTTACTTTTTCAGAATATGCTATCATGGCTTATTTGCTTTTGATACCAGCATTTTTCATACTGCTTTAAATTTTTTGACAGGTCTGATCGTTTCTCTTGCTTTGCTTGTGCTTATGCTTTGTCTTGAGCCGAGTGTCTCTCGGAAACAACCGCTCTACCTACCAAGGTAGAGGTAAGGTATGCGTACACTCTACTCTCCCCAGACCCCACGGTGTGGGATTTCACTGGGTATGTTATTGTTGTTGTTAACACTCCTTAGTAAATTTCCTAGTTCCGCCAGTTCGCTAACAGGTGTATTTAAGGTTCTCTTTTACTTTTTTTATTTGTAGTTTTTGTCGGATTTGTAGAAATATGCTTTATGTGTAATTTTTGAAATGACTTCCGCAGTGGTGGAGTCACCTTATGCTAAGGGGTGTTAATTCACCCGAAAATTTTACTGTTTAGCTATGTCAAAAATTTAATTATATGTATATATAACTATATGTTGACTCCCTTATTTTTACGGGTGTCTATTTTTTTATATTATGACACTCCTTAGTTCGCTAACAAGCAGTGGTTGATCCAGTATTTTCACTAAGAAGGTTCAAAAAATAAAAATGTAGTGCCTAGGATTTGAACTTGGAACTTCAAGGTGAATTTTAAACCCCTAAACCATTGAACCAACCTCTTCTCTTGTGTTCAGATATTCAAAATCTATATATGTACATAAAAATAAAAAAATACCTTATATATACAGTATAATTTTTTACCGAGCGGGTGAACACCCTTGGCGGGCCCTAGATCTGCCCCTGCTAACAGGTGTATTTAAGGTTCGGATTTACTCTTTTTATTTGTTTTTTTCCCTGATTTGTAGAAATATGTTTTACGTATAATTTTTGAAATGGCTTTGAGTTGAGAAGGATGTTCTTTTATGTTGGGAAGAGAGCAAAGAATCAGCTGATTTGGAGGATTGAGTGGGTGGGAGGAGGATGAAATTCAGAGAAGAAAGAAAATGAGGAGATGGACTTTGTGTGTGTGTGGTGGTGGGGTGGGGGTGGGAAGGTGGGGTTGATCAACTCTAGCTCCTTGTGTCTACACTCAGTTTACTTTTCAAATGTTAAAGAAACTGCAGGATTTCTCCTTCTGATGGGACGTGAATTTAAAACCGTTTTTGAGTGATTTATTTTTCTTCTCATATATTAAAAGCTCATGTCGTTTCACCACTTGTTTCATGGACTTGGGTATTGATCATCAGTCACAGGTATTTGCCCATTCAACTTTTCTAAACTTTTGTTGAGAAACCAAAACACTACAGTGTTGGTAAACATCAGCTAGCTATTAAATAGTAAAGCTAGTCATGAATGGAACAACAACAACCCATTGTAATCCCACAAGTGGAGTCCAGAGAGGGTGGTGTGTACGCAGGAGGTTGTTTCCGATAGACCCTTGGCTCAAGTAAAGTATATTAAAATCAAGTAAGGAAAGGAAATACAACAGTGAAGAAGCCATGCAAAAAATAAAGGAAAAGAGAACAGTAGCAACAACAAATAATACGGTAGCCAAAGCAAAGGAAACAACAATTAATAATACAACCGAAGAATAAGATAGTAGGAGAGTAAAACTGAAGCAAAGGAAGTAACAGGTAAAAAGCTGGCAAAGCTAGTCATGCATGGAATGAAAAGAGGAAATAAAAAGTAGTTTCTTTTTTAGTCCTCACTCCTCACGAGTCATATATGTTCTCTCGGTCAAATAACCATCATCTATTAATGAATTATAGCATATACAGTGGTGGTCCTAGACTAATTTTCTTTCTGTGGGATTAATGAACTATCCAGTATATGCTAGATCCTACTCATATTTGGCCAAATGCTAAATGATGGATGGTGTTTGATCCTCCTATATTTTTCTAATCAAGCTATACTTTATCCAAATCATTTAGTTTTATCTTCCTCAATGTCAAATTTCACTGCTTGTTCAAGTGTTAGGTGTTAGGAAATGCAGAAGGAAACTTGGGTTCGTGAACCTCCGCATAACTCTACTAGTTATTTGCTTGTATTCCTGAGCAGATTCCCGTTGAATATGGCTTTTGAAAAGCCTTTTTTTATCATTGGATTTTTTTTCTTAAGCGGGTATCCCCTTGGATCTCACCTATCACAAAGAAGGAGAAATAAAAATAAAAAACAAAAACAAAAATGGTTACTCTAGAAAGGCTGTAATGTGCTTTCTGATGCTGTCATTACTGAAGCTTCTAGCTTGCTCATATTTATACAAAACTTGGAGTCTAGTGCATTATGGGGAAGTAGCTCCTTTATGCTAATTTTGTTTAGTATTTATTGTGATGTCTTACTTCCCCGATGTTTGCTCTTGTTCTGCATTGTTTTTTTTTAATAGTGAAAGAATTGATTATGTTCTGCTCTAGTTTCATGCTATCATGGGCTGTTAGTTGAGACTAATTCTCTAATTTTGATTAGGTTGATTGTGGTGCATGATCTAGCACTAGTTCGAACTTCGAGTGTTGATATGGAAGGTGCGATCAGTAAGCAAGTGGGCCCTCTATTTGAAAATATTAGCAGCTTTGTTCGTCAATGTATATTTTCTGTGCTTTCTGTGGGTCCTGTGCCTAGTCATATTGCTTTCGTTATGGATGGAAACCGTAGATATTCTAAGAAAGAGAACGTACTTGATGGGGATGGACATAGAGCTGGATTTTTAGCTCTTATCAACATGCTAAAATATTGTTACGAGCTTGGTGTAAAATACATAACTGTTTATGCCTTCAGCATTGATAACTTCAAACGAAGGCCTGAAGAAGTTGAATCCCTAATGAAACTGATGCAGGAGAAGATTGATGAATTAATTAAAGAGGAGAGCATTGTAAACCGCCTTGGGATTAGGATTTACTTTCAAGGAAACCTAAAACTTCTGAGAGACGCTGTCAGGTCAGCTGCCGAGAGGGCTATGGTAAAGACAGCAAGTAATTCAAAAGCTGTATTATCTGTTTGTGTTGCTTACACTTCAACAGATGAGATAGTGCATGCTGTTCAAGAATCTTGTGAAGAAAAATGGGATGAGATTAGAAAACGAGATGCAAATAATGCTGTAGGCAATTTAATCGGACTCAAAGGAAATGGGAAGGACAAGGATGAGCATCTTATTGGTGTAACAGATGTTGACAGACATATGTACATGGGAGTTGTTCCTGATCCAGACATTATTATACGGACTTCTGGAGAATCACGGTTAAGCAACTTTCTTTTGTGGCAGAGTGCTCATTGTCTTCTTTATTCTCCCACTGCACTATGGCCTGAAATAGGTTTGAGGCATTTGATTTGGGTAGTTTTAGATTTCCAGAGAAACTACTTGTATTTGAAGGAGAAAAAGAAGCAGGCTTGAATTAAAACTTAAAGCTCTTTAACAACTTTTAGTTATGCTGTGATTTTATGTTGCAGCTCCATTTGTTTGATGCAGTTCTTGTCTACCAAATATGTAAGCATGGACGATGATTGGTCATTAGTGTTTTTTCCCTTTAGATATAGTCAGTAAATTGTCATTTGGTCGTACAAAAATGAAACAGGTAGTGAAAAGCTGATAGCTATATTGGATACACCTTGATAGCAACCAGTGAATGTAGTGAAAAGCTGATAGTTATATTTGAAGAGTCCGAGCAACATAGGTCCTATCAAATCTATACATAATTCATTACCCAAAGCACTTGTGAGTCTCAGCTCCTATCATCCGGAAGTGTTTCTTAATGACATTGCTGAATCTGTATCCTCTAGGAAGAACCACTGAGAATGATTGAACCTGAAGGAGATATGAAAATTAATGGTGAATCTTGCTTCCACCTCAAGCAAGTTGTTCAAATAATCCCTAGAGAGATGATTGTTCAGTTACATTACTTATTATAATTAAATTGATGGGATACCTTGGTTTTCTATTTTTCTTTTATATGTTATTGTTCTCCCTGTTTTATCGGTGGAATTGTTTCTTTCATTTGTCAACTTATATATAGGCTTCTAAATCTGTTGGTTACTACTAAATGGTTGGTGAAGTTTTCAAAGATGATCACTTATGGCATTTACAGACAGTATCTTGCCTCGATCTTGTAAGTTGATCTCTTAGTTAGCAAAAGATCAAGTATCAAATGAGAAAAAAGCCTTTACATTTTGATCAAGCCGTTTTTCAGTGTGTTATCATTTGACTTCAAGTCAGAAGGACAACAAAGTTAGCTTACTTGGTCGTAACTCGTAAGCATATTGCTTTTCACGGACATATCCAGTAGCATAGCCACAAAGAGTGAAGTGTGGTTGGTTGAACATTCTTCGATTATACCGAGTATATATATATATATATATATATATATTAATCCCTGAAAACAACAACAACATTCCCACAAGTTGGGTCTGGATGTTAATCCCTGACCTTTAGCAAAATTCCTGACTTCGCCAATGGTCTATCTATGTGTTTTTCTGGTAGACTTTTTTGATTTTTTTGTTAGATATCGGGTCTTGGCACTACCTCCTACAGTTTTGAGACAACAATTTTGCATCCTTTCTAGTTGATATGCAATTGCCAGCTGTAGTAAGTAAGAGATGACTTACATAATGTAGTATATCTGCTTCTGAATTGCTCTTTTGCTCTGTCTGTATTACTCAAGAAAGTTGTTGCCCTGTTTCTGTTACCAATTTCTTATTGTTCGTGGCGATAGCTGGATAAACTGTTCTACCATTAATCCGAGGTCTCGGGTTTGAGCTCTGGAAATGGAGAAACCTTTTGGTAGAGAGTGAGGCCCTCTTTAATGCGTCTTATGTGGTGTATTAGTCGGGACAATAGATACCGGATGGTAATACTGAAAAAGAAAGAAATGTTCTACCATTCATGTTGCTACGGAATTGCAGTGTTCATAGACGAGCCCTTAGTCCGATCATGTTGTAAGTGCCAAAACTTCTTGGTAGACATTGTTCAGTAGATTTTTTTTATTGTGCAGTCATACAAAATTTTCTTTCCCTTTATATCTCGTTTCACCTATTGTAGTTTTGCAGCCCTTTCCTATTTGGACTGCTGTAAACTGTAGAGAAGATTACGTAACTAGGCAGTGTTAAATTATACACTGCAGATTTTAGCATAAAAATGATTATAACAATTATAGCCAAATAATGATTACCATATTAGAAAAATCATACTATATGCTTAATAAATGATGTACCTAGTATAAAAATGACTCCCTATTCTATGCCTAAAAAATCGCCCAACACTAACTAATGATTTGCTCCAAATTCGTCACCTAAAATCTAGTCTAGCGCTAACTAATGATCTATACCAAATATATGCCTAAAAATAACTTTTTCCGGTTTATGATTTTCAAAGTTTGAAAAAATAATTTTTAATAATAGTATATGTAAAATATATATTACTATAACTAAGTTTATACCATACATATTCACAAATACATGGTATCTACTGCAAAAATATTTTTAAAAGCTTTGTCTAATTATGATATATTTTTGGTATAAATATTTGTAATATCAACATACAAGAATTTGAATTCAATAATAGATGTAATTTAACACTACATATATTATATTAAAATTTTATAATTCATTTGTTGTTTACTTACTGAATAAATGATGGATAATATATATATAGTATAGTATAGTATAGTATAGTATAGTATAGTATAGTATAGTACTTGTGTATTACTAATATATACATCAAATATAATCAGGATACATAAATATATTATTATTTGGACAAGCATATTATGAAGTATGTAAATAATATTAAGTTATATATATGTAAGTAGTGCATGATATTGTATTACTTAATATAAATGATGTATATCGGTTAATGAGAAAAAGGAAAAAAGAATTACTTGAAAAAAACTAGCTAGAATCATGGGATAGTTATCAATTATAGGAGAGAGAAAAGTTGGAACAGAGAATTAAGGTATAAATATGAATCCTAATTTTGTGAGGCCTCCTTTAATTATTACTAACATATTAATAGAATTTTATATAAATGCTAAAATTGAAATAAATTATGCTATTAATGAAAGGATGTAAAAGTTATGTCACTTTTGTTACAAAACTCTATTAATATGTTCCATAACGTAAAAATCTCTAAACTGTAAGGAATTACTAATATTTCATTTCATACTATCAAGGGTCGTGAGATAGATAGAATCTTTTGTCCTTAACCAGAGGTCTCAGGTCTGAGTCCTGTGAATAAAAAAAATTATGGTAGGCGGCCTTATATAGCACGAATTCAAATTAGTCGGAGCTCCAATACAGATACTGAACATGGGGTGTGAAACCCCAAAAGAACATTTTTTATTACATTACACGAGTGATTTTTGCTATGATAATTGACTACTTCTTAACCAAATGTATGCCTATAGTTTTCCTCACGTTACTAGAAAATCACCCTCGTTCATTGATTGTGCAATGCTACATTCGACGTGTTTTGGAGGGATTTTTAATTCATTTTCCACTTGGCGTGTTTCCTTGTGGCCGAAAATGGCATCAATTTCTATTCCTCATTCTAGAGAGTAAATGGTAACATGCTAAATAACAATAGCAATAAAGTAGCTAAAACTCTTGGAAAAAGAGGCTGTTATACACTTCTTTGGGCTGGTGCGGTTCGAGCCCAATCAGGTCAGCCCATTGTTAGTACGATTGCAAGATAAGATTTGCGTCAGGTAGCCAGTTTTACATGAGCAATTTAAGTTCAATTCACTTTTCTCAAAGTATTTCACTTTTAGCTATTTTCCACTTCCTTTTCTTCTTCTCCTCCTCCTCCTCTTCGAATGGAGTTTGGAGTAACATGTAAAGTTGTTGCCATGTGACCAGGAGGTCATGAGTTCAAACAGTGAAAACAGTCTCTTGCAGAAATGTGACGTAATGCTGCGTAAAATAAACCCTTGTGGTCCGACCCTTTCTCGAACCCCGCGCATAGCGGAAGTTTAGTGCACCGGGCTGCCCTTTTTTTACATAACAATTTTGTGGTTTCTGGTCATGGAACCAATTGTTTCTTCTTCTTCTTCTTATTATTATTATTATTAATATTATCAAGCATTACATAACAGTTTTATGGTTTCTGGTCATGGCACCAATTGATAGTACAACAACGTATGAGAAGAGACAATTGGTTTCTTGGCGAGATCAATTATTTGTGGTTCAACAAAATTTGGGATCACCTTCAGTCATGGAAGTTTGGAAGGTGGATTTTGAAACAAAACAATTCAAGAAAATATTTAATATGGAGATTTAATCTTGTGTCTATCTCACTGAAGAAAATGATGATTCACTTTGTATGCCTTCCATATTGGTGATCATAGTTTATATACCACAAAGTAGTTTGAACAATTTGCACGATGGGCGGTCTTTAATTTTTACTTCTCAAATTGATGGTCTTTAATTTTTAATCTACGTTTAAAAAAATGATCGAAAATATTTATGAGATTGTCGGTTTAAATTCCAACAAAGTTAAAAAGATAAAAAAAACGCAAGGCAAGATTTTCATAAAAATTATATCTATTCGGTCAAAGTTGTATAAACACTATGCCTTAAGGGGCATAGTTTCTATGTAATTATGCATGAATTGTAAAGTTTAATTAAAAATTAAGATTATGCCTTGTCCGGTAATTACGTAAAGACTACCAAACTATACCCCTTAAGGCATAGTCTTTATGCAATTTTGGTCAAATAGGCATAATTTCTATGAAAATATTATCTTGCGATTTTTTTTCTTTTTTCCTCTATTGGAATTTGAACCAAGAATCTCTGATTTAGTAGACCCGCGAATAAATAATACTTTGTCCTATAAATTTTTATTAAATGAAAAGTATGGACAAAATTAAAAATCAATGATTTAAGGGAAAAAAATTAAAGACCAGTCCATAGGAAGGAAATCTGCGGGAAAAAAAAAGAAACAGTTTGATTTCTCAACTAGGCTGAAGTTATGTCAATTTTTAACCTAGACTAATACCAACTTTAGACATCCAATAACTCTGAGGTGCAAAGCTCACACATTTAAAGTTAGGCTTTGATAAGTTATACTCCAAATCTGTATTTCTGAAGTTTCGACTTTAATCTTATAGATCTGAAGTGATTCAACGTTAAATAGTTTGGAATATTTATCTAGATTTTAAATAGTGCCATTTGAAGCAACTATGTTAGCCCATGACCCGACTGCAACGACCCGTCGGGTCACTGTCCACTGCGAGACTGAGCAGTGAGCGCACTCTAGTTTTCACGGATTTTACAATTTTCTCTCTCTACCCTCCGCTTCGCTTTTCGTCTCTCCTTTCCACCTCTGCTCCGCCGTCCGCCTCCGTAGTCCGCTGTATCAAAGTTCCTCCTCTGTAGATGTATTAGCAGTTACCAGTTTTGGCCTAAAAAAACTTATCGAAATCGCCGAATCGCTGAGTTCGTAGCTGGATTTAACCTAAAGTAAAGCAAGTAAAAGATGAGTATAGTGCCGAAAGAGACAATAGAAGTGATATCACAAAGCATGGGTGTAGGCAATTTATCACCAGATGTCTTGCCTGCTCTCGCCGCCGATGTCGAATATCGTATTCGAGAGATCATGCAGGTACCTCATTTTACACACACACACACACACACACTCAAAAACAGCTAAATTGTGCGTAATTTTCTCTTCTAGATTACTTTTGGAACATAAGCGTGTGAAGTTTTGACTTTGTTTTTTTAGGTTTTCGCGAATGTAATTTGCATAAATTTTGTTTGTATACTATAGGAAGCTATTAAATGTATGCGTCATTCGAAGAGAACTATGTTATCTACTGATGATGTGGATGCTGCACTCAGCTTGAGAGGTGTAGAGGTACCGCTTCTGTTCTACACCATCCAGTTTGTGCATTAGTGTATATATGCTATTGCCTGTGTTGCTCGGAATCTTCAAAAATGTCCAATGATTGCGTGTCGGATCGTCCAGAAGTAGTGCATTTTTGGAGGACTCTGACTCGGGGTGGGAACATTTTCGGGGAGTTCGAGCAATGTAGGCTATAGCTGATCGATCTAAGTTTGAAATTGTGGTGTAATTGATTGTTCTTTTATGTCTGCGTTGCCTTGGGTAGCCAATATATGGTTTTGCTTCAGGATATCCGTTAAGGTTCATGAGAGCGGCTGGACATAAGGATTTGTTCTACATTGAAGAGAAGGATGTAGAATTCAAAGATGTAAAGAACTTCGATATCTTGAGGTTTAGATACTAGATTTAGTTAGTGAATTTATTGAAGTGAAGCTCATAGTAAGTTGCCGTGTTTTGTGGTTTAGGTGATTGAGGCTCCTTTGCCTAAAGCACCGTTAGACACTGCTGTTGTTGCCCATTGGTTAGCTGTAGAAGGAGTACAGCCTGCTATTCCTGAAAACCCTCCGCCCGAAGGTCTGTATTTTGTTACTATCTTAGCTGCAATTAGCTTGGTCGGATGTTTTAGCATTTGATTTTACTCTCGTCATCTGAAAAAAAGTTTGTCATCTAGTGTTCTTTTTGTACTGATTCCGTTGTCTTAGTTTGCTTCCTGGTTTGAATAATTTTCTTTTCCCCATGACTACTAAGAAATGGAAAATTTTCTTGTAGTATAAGTACTAGTTAGTATTCCAGACTAACATATTAGTTTATTGCAGCCTTAGCTATGCCGTCTGATAATAGAAAGACCGAGTATAAGCAGGATGGAGTTCCTGTTGATATTAAAGTACCTGTTAAGCATGTCCTATCCCGTGAGCTCCAGGTATAACTTTACCAAAATGTTTGTGTCTTTTTTGCCCATCCAAAATGAGTTTATCCTTGTGCATCAGTGGTTTTTTTGCAGCTCTATTATGACAAAATTACAGAGCTTACTGTGAATAGATCTAATCCCCTTCTCTTTAAAGAAGCTTTACGAAGCTTAGCAACAGACTCAGGGATTCATCCTTTAGTTCCTTACTTCACATATTTTGTTTCTGACGAGGTAATTGTAAGCCAATTTAAGCCCAATTCATGTAACATTAGTGGGTGATGGACAAATAATCTAATGATAGTCTGTTGCATGTCAGGTTGCTCGGAATTTGAATAATTTTCCTCTCCTTTTTGCTTTGATGCGGCTAGTCTGGAGCCTTCTCCAGAATACACAAATACATATTGAACCATATGTGAGTCTATTGCTGATATCTTGGTGTCACATACTTTTTACTTTTGAAAGCAGGTTTGGGATAATGGTGTAAAAATTCCTGCTGATGATTGGACTCGTTAAACTTCAATGTTTATGAAAATGACTTAATAGTGACAGTGGAAAAGGGAAGTATGTTGAGGAAATACATAGCGTTTAATTGCATTAATTAATTTATTTAATTTGAATAAGCTTTGTTACTTTACTTTGTTGATAACAGTAGTGTTATATAAATAATGGAAAACTAGCATTTGGCTTCAACCATGCAACTTCGATTCGTGGGGGTGTCTAATTTCCCGTATGACTTAAAAGGACAGTGGAAACGGGAAGTATCTGTTGGGGAAAGAGATAGTGTTTAATTGTATTAATTAATTTATTTAAATTGAATAAGCTTTGTTACTTTACTTTGTTCATTATAGTAGTGTTATATACATAATGGAGAACTAGCCTTTGGCTTCAACAATGCAACTTTAATTCTTTGGGGTGTCTAATTTCCCGTATGACTTAAAAGTGACAATGGAAAAGGGAACTTTCTGTTGAGAAAGAGATAGCATTATTAATTAATTTATTTAATTTGAATAAGCTTTGTTACTTTACTTTGTTCATTACAGTAGTGTTATATACATAATGGAAAACTAGCCTTTGGCTTCAACCATGCAACTTTGATTCTTGGGGGTGTCTAATTTTCCCGTGGTTGATCTGATGATTTTCTCCGCTGTATCACTTTTATTCTCTTTTTTACTTATTTATTTTTCCGAGTTCATCTCCAGCTGCACCAGTTGATGCCATCTATAATGACGTGCCTTGTTGCAAAAAGGTTGGGAAACAGATTATCTGACAATCATTGGGAACTTAGGGATTTCTCAGCAAAGTTGGTTGCTTTAATATGCAAGAGGTAAGGATCACTCAATTCTCACATTTGGAAGCTACAGCAAGAATGCATCTGCTTCACAAGCTGTTACTTCTATGTTGATCAAGCTATTATCTCTAACTGGATTCTCCCGTCACATGTTAGGCTGTTTTTTCCCTTTTCCTTTTGCTGCCCCAAGGAGAAGGGGGTTGTTAATGACTGCTCTCATGTATCTGTATAGTTGTTGGCAATTCCAACACATATATTTCTACTTTGGTGCTTTATAGACTGTATCAAGCTTGTTTTTCAGTTTCATGATATTGGTAATATTTCCATGTTTATCAACTGGTGCTGTCTTGTTCACAAGTGAAAGTTGTGCAGACATGGTCAAGTGTACCACAATCTCCAGCCACGTGTTACCAGGACTTTGCTGCATGCTTTTCTGGATCCAACTAAGGTGCTGCCACAACATTATGGAGCAATTCAAGGGCTAGCAGCTCTTGGACCTGGTGTGGTATCTCCTAGTTCTCTCTGTACTTCCTTTCCATCTTCTTTGCTACTTCTGAATTTTGAAGTGTAAACAGCAATTAGTGATATATTGTAATGTTGTATAGGTTCGCCTACTTGTGCTGCCAAATCTTGAGGCTTATTTGCAATTGCTGGAGCCCGAAATGCAGCTTGAGAAGCAAAAAAATGAAATGAAGAGGCTTGAAGCTTGGCGTGTATATGGAGCCTTGATGGTTAGTTGTGTTGAATGGTTAATGAGTCTTACCTCATTATTTTGTCCAATTATTTCAATATGATAATGAACGTAGCGAAATGTGGCTTCTCTAACTTCTATTTTTAGATTTATTGGCACTACAATTACTCTTCTAATTATGTAATGGGTTTGCAGTGTGCTGCTGGTTTATGCATCTATGAGCGCTTCAAGTTGCTTCCTGCTTCACTATCTCCATCTACTCACACATTTCTGAAGAGTAAATGGAAAGTCTCAACTACATTGTCGAGTACGTCCTGGTCTTCGTTTTACCTATTCCATTCTTTCCAGAAGAGGGATTTATAACTATTAATGAATAACTACATATCTTAGTTCTTCCTCGTGAACTTTTTTGTACTGTTGTCTGTCAAATATGTTCTGTCATGGTGAGTATTTGTCATGGCGAACATGGTGAGTATTGCTCATCTGGACGTTTATGATAGACCCACCATATTTCAAGCCAATCGGAGTCCTTCACCAAAATTTGGAAAATCATCATGTACTAATACCCCTGAAAAACAACCGAATTCATGAATTCGAGTTTCATGACCTCAAAACGCCAAAAGAAATGACATTTTTCTTGGCGAACATGGTCAGTATTGCTCACTAGGTCATTTCCGATGGACCCACCAAATTTTAGGCCAATCAGAGTCTGTCAACCAAAATTAGGAAAATCCACGTACTACACATGAAAAACAACTTAAATTCATGAATTCAGGTTTCATGACCCCGAAACGCAAAAAATAAACGACGTTTGTCATGGCGAATATGGTCAATATTGTTCCCCATGCCATTTCCGATGGACCCACCAAATTTCAGGCCAATCGGGGTCCGCCAACCATATTCAGAAAAATCCATTCACATGAAAAATTACCAAATTCATGAATTCGGCTTGCATGATCTCGAAACGAAAAACAAAACACGTTTGTCGTGGTGACATGATGAGTATTGCTCACTAGGCCGTTTCGATAGACCCAACCAAAATTCAGGCCAATCGGACCCCGTCAATTAAATTCGGGAAAATCCATGTACACACGAAAACAACCAAATTCATGAATTCGGATTTTGTGACCCCGAAATGCAAAAATAAACGACGTTTGTGGTGGCGAATATGGTCAACCATTTTTGATGGACCCACAAAATTCCCAGCCAATCAGAATTCGTCAACCTAATTAAGGAATATTCATATACAACACATGAAAAACAATCAAAATTCATGAATTCGAGTTTCATGACCTTGAAACGCCAAAATAACGATGTTTGTCATGGCAAACATGGTGAGTATTGCTGACTAGGCCGTTTCCGAGTCCCACCAAATTTATAGTCAATCAGACTTGGTCAACTAAATTCAGGAAAATCCATTTACTAATACACACGTAAAACAACCAAATTCACGCATCAGGTTTCATAACCCAAAACATAAAAATAAACGACGTTTGGCGTGGCGACATGATCAGTATTGCTCGCCATTCCGTTTCTGATAAACCAACCAAATTTTAGGCCAATCGGACTCCGTCAACTAAATTTAGGAAAATTCAAGTACGAATGCACATAAAAACAACCAAATTCATAAATTAAGCTTTCCTGACCCTAAAATGCAAAAATAAATGACGTTTGTCATGGTAAACATGGTCAGTATTGCTAACCAGGCCATTTCCGATGGACCCACCAAATATCAGGCCAATCATAGTCCTTCAACAAAATTCATATTCGAGTTTCATGACCTCGAAGCGCCAACGAAAATGATGAGTATTGCTCACTAGGCCATTTCCGATAGGTCCACCAAAATAACCAAATTCATGAATTCAGCTTTCGTGACCTCGTAATGCAAAAATAAACAACGTTTGTCATGACGAATATTGTCAGTATTGCTCAACATGCCATTTTCGATTGACCCACCAAATTTCAGGCCAATCGGAGTCCGTCAACCAAATTTAGGAAAATCCATATGTACTTAATATACATGAAAAACAACCAAATTCATATTCGAGTTTTATGACCTCGGAACGCCAAAATAAACGACGTTTGTCGTGGTGAGTGTTGCTCACTAGGTCGTTTTTTATTGTCCATCAAATTTCAGGCCAATCAAACTCCGTCAATCAAATTCAGAAAAATTCATGTACACATGTAAAGCAACCAAATTCATGAATTAGTGTTTCATGACCTCGAAACGCCAAAATAGACGATGTTTGTCATGGGAATATGGTCAATATTGCTCCTCGGACCATTTCCGATGGAACCACCAAATTCCAGGTCAATCGGAGTCCGCCAACCAAATTCAAGAAAATCCATGTGTACTAATACTAGAAATGGCAACGGATCGGATCTGGACCGGATCCTACTAGATCCAGATCCGTTTTTCATACCTGAATCCAGATCCGGATCCATTGGATCCACAGGGTCCACGGATCGGATCTGGATCCACATGTAAAAAAAATTACCTTGTTAAGATTGTAACCTTGCTAAGAATTTTTTTTTGAACTGACAAACGATTTTTACTTAGCTAACAGTTTACTGTGTTTCAATTTTGAAATGTTCATATGAGATATTTTGTTCGTTGTCTCGTTTTGATTGTGAGCTATTAATTGAAAATGTTGGACAATGACAATAGTTGTGGAAAATGCTGACTAGTATTTCCACAATGCAAAACTTGCATGTGATTGGAATCTTCAGAAATGAAGTGATATATAATTTTAACTACTTGTCTATGGAGATGTTAGTCATTCACTGATATAACATTAATTTTATTATCGAAGTTACCTCTTTATTTTTTGGTTTTTTGAGTTGACGCGGGGATAAATTAAACTTGTTTTGAGAATTAAACTTGCAGGGATGTGCTTAGTAATTTTAAGAAAATACTTATAAAATTACATTCTAGGTTATGAATATATTTAATAAAAAATAGATCCATGGGTCGGATCTGGACCGGATACGGATCTCAAATACAAGATCCAGATCCAGATCCGATCCGCTAGAAACGGATCCGAATCCGATCCGGATCCGCCGGGTCCAAATTTTGAAAATCCATATCCTATAAAACGGATCTGGATCCACCGGATCTGGATCCACCGGATCCGGACCGGGTCCAGGATCCACTGCCATCTCTAACTAATACACATGAAAAGTAACCAAATTCATAATCGGCTTTCATGAGCCAAAACGCAAGAATAAACGATGTTTGTCGTGGCGATATGATGTGTATTGCTTACTAGACCATTTCCAATAGACCCACTAAATTTCAGGCTAATCGAAGTCTATCAACTCATTTTTTGTGAAAATTCATGTACTAATGCACACGAAAACAACCAAATTCATGAATTTAGCTTTCCTAACCCTGAAACACAAAAATAAATGACGTTTGTCATAGCGATCATGGCAAGTATTGCTCACTAGGACATTTCCAATGGACCCACCAAATCTCAGGCCAATAAGAGTTCGTCAACCAAATTAAGGAAAATGCATGTACTAATAATACACATGAAAAACAACAAAATTCATGAGGTAGACTTTCATGAGCCCGAAACGCAAGAATAAACGACGTTGGTCATAGCGACAGGATGATTATTTCTCCCAGGGCCGTTTCCGATAGATCCACCAAATTTCAGATCAATCGGAGTCTGTCAACTAAATTTATGAAAATCCATGTACATACACACAAAAACAACCAAATTCATGAATTCAGATGTCCTTACCTTGAAATACAAAAACAAATTATGTTTGTCATGGTGAACATGGTCAGTATTGCTCACCAGGCCATTCCAATGGACCCACCAAATTTCAGGCCAATCAGAGTCTATCAACCAAATTCAGCAAAATCCATGTACTACACATGAAAACAACTTAAATTCATGAATTCGGGTTTCATGACCCCGAAATGCCAAAATTGTCATGGCGAATATGTTCAATGTTGCTCACCCGACCATTCGATGGACCCACCAAATTTCAAGCCAATCAGAGTCCATCAACCAAATTATGGAAAATTTATATATTACTACACATGAAAAACAACCAAAATTCATGAATTCGAGTTTCATGACCTTGAACCGCCAAAATAACGATGTTTGTCTTGGCGAACATGGTGAGCATTGCTAACTAGGCCTATTCCGATAGTCCCACAAAATTTATAGTCAATCGGACTCGGTCAACCAAATTCAGGAAAAAATCCATGTGTACTAATACACATGAAAAACAAGAAAATTCATATTCAAATTTTATGACCTCAAAACGCCAAAATAAACGACGTTTCTCGTGGCAAACATACTGAGTATTGCTCACTAGGCCATTTTTGATAGTCCCACCAAATTTCAGGCCAATTGAACTTTGTTAACCAAATTTAGGATAATCTATGTACTAATACACATGAAAACTACCAAATTCATAAATTCAGCTTTTGTGATCCCGAAATGCAAAAATAAACGATGTTCGTCATGGCAAATATGGTCAGTATTGCTCACCAGGCCAATCGGAGTCCATCAAAATTCATGACCTTGAAATGCCAAAATAAATGACGTTTGTCATGGCGAATATGGTCAATGTTGCAGGCCATTTATGATGGACCCACCAAACTTTAGGCCAATCGGAATTCGTCAACCAAAGTTAGGAAAATACATTTACTAATACACATAAAAAACAACCAAATTCATGAATTTGGCTTTTATGTGCCCAAAACGCAAGAATAAACTATGTTTGTTGTGGCGACATGATAAGTATTCCTCACCAGGTTGTTTCTGATAGACCCACCAATTTTCAGGCCAATCGAAGTCCGTCAACTAAATTTATGGAAATTCATGTACTAATGCACACGAAAACAATCAAATTCATGAATTCATCTTTCCTGACCTTGAAACACAAAAATAAATTACTTTTGTCGTTGTGAACATGGTCAGTATTGCTCACCACGCCATTTCCAATGGAGCCACCAAAATTCCAGGCCAATCGGTGTATGTCAACCTAATTTAGGAAAATTCATGTGTCAATATACATGAAAAATAACAAAATTGATATTTGAGTTCCATGACCTCAAAACGCCAAAGTAAAAGACGTTTATCATGGCGAATATGGTCAATATTGCTCCGCTGGACATTTACAATGGACCCACCAAACATTAGGCCAATCAGAATCCGTCAAACAAATTCAAGAAAATCCATGTGAACACACGAAAACAACCAAATTCATGAATTCGGATTTTGTGACCCCGTCATGCAAAAATAAACGACGTTCGTCATGGCGAATATGATTAGTATTGCTCACCAAGCGACTAAATTTCAGGCTAATCGGAGTCCGTCAACTAATTTCAACAAATCCACGTGTACTAATACACATGAAACACAACCAAATTTATATTCGAGTTTCATGACCTTGAAATGCCAAAGTAAACGACGTTTGTTGTGGCGAACGTGGTATTGCTCACTAGGCCATTTCTGATTGTCCCACCAAATTTCAGGCCAATCAGACTCCGTCAATCAAATTCAGGAAAATTCATGTACTAATACACATATAAAGCATCCAAATTCATGAATCGGGTTTAATGACCCCGAAATGCCAAAATTAACGATGTTTGTCATATTGATCACCAAACCATTTTCGATGGACCCACCAAATTTCAGTCCAATCGGAGTCCGCCAACCAAATTTAGGAAATCCATATACTAATACACGTAAAACAAACAAATTCATGAATTCGGGTTTCATGACCCCGAAACGCCAAAATAAACGACGTTTGTCAGGGTGAATATGGTCAATATTGCTCCGCAGGCCATTTACAATGGACCCACCAAATTTCAGGCCAATCGAATTCCGTCAACTAAATTCTGAAAAATCATCATGTACTAATAATACACACTAAAGACAACCAAAGTTGCAGTATAATGTGGAGAAATTTCATGGTTTTAGATAAATATGATCTGTATGACTGAATTCTTCAATTATTCTCATTTTGTTTCTGGATTATATATTGAGCCATCTCCTTGCAGTAATAATGTGGAGAATTCTATGCAAACGTTTGAGGCCTTTGCTCTTTCATTATCAATGGACTATATATTAGGGACTCAAGCCGTGTGACCAGGAGGTCATGGTAAAGTTGTTGTCATGTGATCAGGAGGTCATGGGTTTAAGCCGTGGAAACAGTCTCTTGCAGAAATGTGAGGTAAGGTTGCGTACAATAGACCCTTGTGGTCCGGCTCTTCCCCGGACGCGGAGCGGGAGCTTAGTGCACCGGGCTGCCCTTTATATATTAAGGGACTCATAAATCCGTAATATATGTTTGTCCCGCATGTCTCCTGCAACGTTTTATCATTTCATATTTGAATGTATAATGCACTTCTACCATTGCTTCTTCTTGATTTTGTCTCGACAAACACTTACCAAAAAGAATTGTCTAGGAAAACGCAAAGCAAGCTTGGATAACATGATGACACAGCCTCCAGCCAAGAGATTAATGACAGATGGTCCAACACGTTCACTGCCGGCAAACTCTCTGCCAGGAAGCACACAAGGACCAGCTGTTGGATACGAAACTGGTGTATCATCTGCACCCCATGGTTTGCAGCACAACGAGAATATGCTGAGAACCAGCGGTAAAAGGGAGATGGCTGGTGGGCAAGGTAAAAGAACGTTGGTCGCTCTTGATCAGGCTTGGAAGGAAGATTTGGATGCCGCGTGTTTGTTGCCATCTCTGTTTGAATGTTTTGGTGAAAGGATGTTCTCCTTTACCCCTTCACCTGAGTTGTCTTTCTTTTTATGATCCTTAGGAACGGGACAGTGGGGGTGCATTGGTGAATATCAACTGCAATTGTTCACCTTTTTGAGTAGTTCATTACTATTGATGTAATATATGCTGCATCTTCTCCTTGGATGCATCAAGTGTGATATCGAAAATAGCTTTGGCTAGGCTGTAGAATTATGAAATCTGCCAGTACAATGTTGTCTAACATTTATACGACTCTTTTAGACCATTTGCATCTTTGACATATTCTGGCACTCAGGAATAGCGTTAGCACATGAACTGGTTGGTCTTAAAAAAAATTATATTTGAAGTCAAGTTGAAAATGTTATTTGGAGGTTGATGTTACGTGTGGACACGAAAACACAGTTGAAATACTACTGTTTCCTTTCAACAGCTGCCGTTTAACTTATACTAGAAAAAGAAAACTTTGTTTATACTTTCATTTGGTTGCACTCTTTCTTATCGGTATGATTAAAACTAGTACTCTCTCAATTCATTTTTTCTTGTCCACTTTTAATTTTGCACGCCCATAAGAAATAATAAATGAAGATATTTTACCAAAATATCTATATTAATTGGGTAGTCTTAATGGAACTTAAAAAATATTTGAAATGAATAACTAATATTATGGGTAAAACAGAAAATGTAAATTATTTTTCTCTTGCTAAATGTGACAAGTAAAAATAAAAATCTATTTATATAATAATGGACAAGTAAAAGTGAAGGGAGTGAGTATAAATTTATACAGGAACTCTGGTAGTATAGTTTTCTACCACATTTAATGTGGAATAGCAATCCAAGGATAGCTACACCTGGATAGAACGAAAATATGACGCATCTGTCATTTTCCAAAAATTATTAAGATATTAAGATTAAAATTGAAAACAAGAGTTTAACCAAGTTTATCCACCTCGAAATCGAACACATGTTCAAATTGCACGTCGAATGTACCATCTTTAACGCAATGACCCAAAACAAGTCCACAAACTTGTTACTTTCATAAAGTAAGACCACAAAAACACCAGTTAAAGAGGTGGTCAAGTAGAGGAGCAGCAAGGAACAAATCAAGTTACATAACATAAACCCCTAGAGAAGATTTCAAGGAGCGTAGTTTCCTGTGCATTTCTAGCTTTTACTTTATACATATAATGCCTATGTTTTCACTACCGAAGGATTTATACATATAATGCCTATGTTTTCACAACCGAAGGAAAACAAATAAGTAAACACAAGAAGTTTGATAGGATGGAACAAGCGGAAACTACGAACCGAACCGTGAGCCTATATAAACAAGGCATATTCAACACTGCAAACCAACCAGCCCACTGCTTACTCATTAAGCCACCCTGACGAATTATGCTGTGAATACGGGTAGAAAGGCCTTGGAGCAAAGCCCACTGAGCTACCTTGAAACCCGGGTTGAGCAACTCCACCACCGTAGATGTCACTTCTGCCTTCAGATCCCATGTTATTCATCCTACCGGGATATAACTCATGTGGAGAGTAATGTGGCATCACAGGTGGATTGATCCTTCCATAGGTTGGATCAGTTGGTGGACTCAACCGCCCATAGGGGGGATGGGGATATCCAGTGTTGGTACCCACTACGTAGTTGCTACTTGGAGTTAAAAACTCATCACCCTGCTGCCCATAAAGGTTACCCTGAACCCGTACATCTGAGTCCCTTGCATATAGACCCCCATTCGGGTGACTGGTGTACCCATGACCGGGTATATCTGGATGCTCTCTTTGGTAACCCATAAATCGTTCAGCTGAGGCCCTGAATGCATAATCAGGACCAGGACTAGCAGACTGAGAATATTGGTGATTTAAACTCGAATAAGGTTCCTGCATTGGCAAGTTGTTCCTCCTTGCCATGTCACCGCCCTGATGTGCCCTGTGCCCCATATACTCAGGACCAGGACTAGCAGACCGAGGATATTGGTGAGTTAAACTAGCATAAGGCTCCTCCGTTTGCAAGATGTGCCTTCTTTCCTTGTTGCTGTCCTGATGTACCCCATACCCTGTCTCTTGCTCCATCTGTAATGCAGAAGCGCTCTGGCCTGCAAAACGTTGATATCCTTCGTTCTCTTCTGCCGTAGAAAACGAAATTGTGTGCCGATCAACCGACTTACGATTGGTCATGCTGGGGGAGGAATGTCGAGACAGAGATCTTTTCCTTACAGACCTGTCCTCTGTTGCTTTTTCATCCAAATCTCTCTGATGTTTCGCTGTGGACTTGTCCCATCTTGATTGAGATTTTTCATCCAAATCTCGGAGAGATTTGCTTCTATCCTGACTCCCTTTCATAGATTCATCAGATTTACTCTTGCTTTTATCCTGACCCCCTTTCATCGACTTTCCGTCAGATTTTTTCTTCCCACGACCCCAGTTATTACCACCTTCTTTGTCACTGTTATTCTGTGATCTCTCCTTGCATTCTTGGGGCTGATGTCGCTTCTTATCCTCGAAACCAATGTCATTATTGATCTTTATCGACATAGCATCTTCACCATGTTCCAGTGGATGAGGGACAGTTGCCTGGGAGCAGCTTTTTTCTAATTTTATCTTGGACGGGTGGCCATGCTGTTGAGCAATTGCTTTATGGTTGGCTGTCCAATCAGGGCGACTCCAAAGATAAAGTGGTGGTGCACTCACATTCCAATCCTCCATTTGTTTGTTATTTGAATCAACAGATCCAGGCAAATAAAATGACTGGAAAAAGAATAAGGATGAGCCACCAGACAGTAAACTATTTATATTCTTAATAATTCATATTCAGTCTTATACCAACTCACAAGAACGGGGAGAAACAGTTTACCTTCCCACCAAGCAGCATGCCATCCTCCCAAATTAGATCATATGGAGACCCCTTTAAATCTAACCTGGTTCCAATAGAAAAGTTTTATCAAAACCAGAGAGAAAAGAAATAAGAGAAGTTCACACAAATAAAAGAGATACAAAATACCGTTCTGTCTCTTTCGGAACAATGAGGATAAGAAGCTTTGGCTTAAACTCAAGTGCTTTGTTAATAAATTTGTTAGCAAGACCAGCATTGACCCCAAAAGGAGGGTTCAGCCCCATGATCTACACCAAGCGGTAAAAAATGTAAGTCCAAGCAAATGTATGGAGAAAGCCAATGAATTTTGGAGCTGGTATATTTCTGGGAATATTGTACTCTTTGTTTCTTACCAACTTGGATCCTCCTACTGGCAAGTCATCTGGGCGGACAGTCATCCAGTCCTTCTTCTCAAAATTAAAATCATTCTGCACGAAGGACAAAGAATGGCAATAAGTAATGCACCAACCACCTAAGCATATAGACTTTCATTCGTCAAAGCTTGGACGTCTATCATCATTTCTTAGGGACTTTAACAACCAAGGAAAATCATTCACCTTTGCTTGGAATATGTCATAATTTCTATATAAGCAACCCTTCCCAATTTCATCCAGCTTCTTTTTCATGAGGCAACTGAAATCGTTGGAACCGCAACAGAAATCCACAATCTGCTCAACAAACAACAAAAACTTTAAATTCGCTGCCCGCTAAACAAAGAAGCTTGCCTGATCTTAGAAACTTCACAAATTATAAATAACATGATCCTGGCAGATTTACAAGTCACAAGTAACTAGACATCAACTAATAATTTTCCAAAGTACAATAGGGACGATTGTGTTTCCCCTATAAAAATGCTAGTATAGCAGAATACTGATGAATAAAGTTAAAGGATTATAGCCACTCAAAACAGTGAGAAAATTATTGTACTCAAAGGTGGTAACAAGATTTCCACTCATAAAGCGTAAGGCCAGTATAGATTCCTACCATATCACCCTCTCGAACATACCAATGAAGCATATCGACAATCTGCACAATAGAATCACACACTCAGTCCAGTAAAATATGGCAGGTAAAGATACTATAGAGTAGTAACCAGAGGAGCTTCCCTACCCCCACCCCCAAACCCAAATTTAAAAGCCCTTAAACTTCAAGGTACCTAATCTTCTCACCTTCGGATGTCACCAGGCAGAGAGGTGAAATCACACTCGTTAAGACACATATATCTTTTGATGACAAATAAGTTTTAAAGTTTTAGCTCACCTCTCTCAGCTTCTCCACTTTAGTAAAGTGGCGACCATAGGACGTGTATCGCATGCCGTGTAGAAAGGGAGCAAGATACACTCTCAACTTGCTCTACAAAATAAGAAAAATTCATACAATTAGGAAAGAGCCCAAAAGGCATTCAACATAAATTTCAGAATTTATACGAAATTTTGGGACAGAATAACAAAGGGAAGAATAATGTAGCAAAGAGAGGTAAAACATTTAGTAATCAGTGCCATCTAGTTCTGTTGAAAATGCAATATACAACACCTTGAACTCACTTGAACAGCTAATATAAAATGCTTATACCTAGTTGTGCAGAATTGATTAATGCTTCAGCACTACAAACCACCAAACAGCCATCTAAATATGCTGAAAGAAAGCCAGCTATTTGATTCAATCTGATTTAAGTTATTGACATTGCCTAGTTAACTGAGACCTGAGACCTGCTACTCGATCCAACCGTTAAGCTTAACAAGTGTTACTGAAATTTATTTTTTGAAATGTTATTGAAATTTATATGCCAGAATGGCAGAAATAACTTGGGAAATGGTTGGTAAACTAAAGATAATTTCAAAATGATATCAAATCAATCAACAACCTTCATAGAAGAAATGATTGGCCATTAGTCTGAGAAGTGATTTTCATGAGATAACCAAATACTGAATTATTTGGATAAGGCAACCAAACACAAATTACAATTAACAATACTACTTTAAGCAAATGCTGATTTAATCACGGATATGTTTACACTGATAGTAGAACAGAGATACAAGATCGTTAGGACATATATGTATCCTTTTCCATCTTTATCTCTACCTTCACCCGTTTCCCCACCAGGGGACACCGCGACTTGTGACCATATATTTACTTTAGGATATAGTACTCTTTGCTCCACTAGGTGGAGGGGAACGAGGATTGGATTGAGTTCAAGGTTTGCAGTTGGACACTTAGAAGACTGACCCCATCTGGGATGTAAAAATATTATACACTACAAAATTCAAGAAATACACATCCCTCAAGAATATCACTTTCTTTTTTTTGTTTGAAGAGGGGGAAGGCATTGTTCATCATATCATTTTGCTATTGTTCAGGGTCGAAAGACGCCTTACTTAAGTTAGCATGGACAGCTAAGGCCTCATTTATTTTCACTAAGATTAAGACGTCTGAATCGGGATGCACAGTTGTCTCTAGATCTAAGCATTGAATGATTAAGACTATTGGTTTTTCATCATCTGAATTTGCATAATTTATTTATTTTTAACATAATAAATATACAATTCAAATAAAAAATAATTAAATATTAGAAAAGGTATAAATTTAATAAAATAAAATCATTATTTGTAAACTATTTATTTTCGCTAGTGACGGTGGAGGTGGTTTGTAGTGGTAGTGGTGGTGATGGTTGTGTTTGTGGCTAGTAATGGTGGTGATAATAGTTGTGATGGTGGAGGTGGTTGGTGTTGTAGTGACCGGTACGATGGTGGCAGTTGGTAGTGGTATGGTGCTTGTGATGATGGAGTTGACTGATGTTAGTAGATGGCAATGTTGTTGGTGGTGGTAGTTGAAGAATGTGTAGTGGTTGACGATGTGTTTGGTGGTAGTTGGCGGTGGTGCTAGTTGTGATGGTGGCGGAAGAATGTGTGGTGGTTGACGAGTGTTTGGTGGTAGTTGGCGGCGGTGCTAGTTGTGATGGTGGAGGTGGTTGGTAGTAGGGATCGGCCACAGCAGTGGCAGCGGCAGGGCCGGTGACGGCGAAGACGGTGGCGGCGACAGCGCCGGTGACGGCAAAGACGGTGGCGGCGGCAGTGGATATAATTATAATTATGGAGGTGGTAGGTGTGGTAGCGACTGACAATAGTAGTTGGTAACGCTGGTGGTAGGTGTGGTAGCGACTGACAATAGTGGTTGCCAGTGGTGGTTGATGGTTGTGGCTGGTGGTTGGTGACGGTAGTGGTGGTTGTGATGACAGAGGCGGTTAGTGGTGGTAGTTGGTGATTGTGTACCGAGTGGTGGTGAAAATTATTCACACAAAAATACCTCTTAATAATATTAAGACTTTGTTTAAGATCCTAGTGATTAAGACCTATTCAGACCAAATAAACGCTTAAATCTTAATGTAAACAAATTAACTTAATGACCTAAGGTCTAAATTCAAGTTCAGACATCCATTAAATGCAAACAAATGAGGCCTAATGTTCAGACCTCAAAGCAAAACTAGAATAAGCAAATTAAAAAAGAAGAATGAAACAAGTACCCTCCACTTCATTATCTGAGCAAGAAGCCCAGGCTCACAGACAGCTTTTGCATCTTCGACTTTGCCGCCTTCATCTAATATTTGTAAAGCCGCACGAATAGCCTGCAAGACATAAAAATAGGTTGTTTTTGCTGACATGTCTCTTCAGGACATCTGATAAAATAGGTGAAATTAAAGACAGGTTCAACAAGAAACAACATGAAATATTATTTCTGAAGTACCTCAACAGAACCCTCAACTTTCCCCAAGGTTATAGATTTGTCAAATTTTGATGAGTATGCATGTGTTGTAGGTACTTTGTTCTTCACTATTTTGTCCATGGTTATGGAGGATTTAACGTCTTTCATCATAGACAATATTCTGCATGACAGACATATATAAAAGAAAACAGAACGGTGTCTTATCAGTCACAGACAACAGAAAGGAATCCATGGGCCACATCTTGAGAAAAAGCACAAAGACAGCATCCTACTCTAGGGCAGGGCAGTGTGGAAGTAGAATAAAGAAAGAGCAGGAGAACTAAAAACAGCAAGGGACATACCATATTGATTCAGTTCATCCAACATACAAGTTTTTTTCTTCTTTTTTTTTTTTTTTTTTTTTGGAGGTGATTGGGGCAGGGGGATATTCATCCAGAAACTAGTAGACTCAACTACAGCATTTTCAATCCAAAGTTCATGATCCCACACCACTACTCTCGTTTGACAGAAAATGATAAACAATCCATTAAAATTGTTTACTAGTAGAAGTATCATTAATGCTGTACAACGCAAATTTAAAATTTGTTTAGTCTAAGACCCAGAAGATCTTGCCAGACTCCTACAACTAATGTATACAACAACTAACAAAGCCTGACCTCAATAGAGTACCTCTCCTGGAGTTTGAACCCGAAACTGCAACACTAACTTAACATCCCTAGGGCTAAATCTTTAATGCCTTGGTCTTTCGATATCAAAACTACACTTCACTACTCTATTTTCATCTCCTTTTATTTTCCTTGAGAAAAAGAACCTTTAAAATATTATTCCACTTTGATTTAAACGTGCATTTGAGTAATTTTCGAAAACCATTTTAAGATAAGCACACATGTCCACTGAGCCAAAATTTGTAGCTATGAATTAAAAACCCCATCCTAAGCCAAGGAAAAGGAAAAGTTGAGATATTTCTGGAACCTCAAGTGAAAATAGTTATTGACAGAGCTAAAGTGATTCACCTGCTTTTTGATGCAGCATCTAAAGTCTGTGAACTGCTTGTCTCCTTTTTGTCAGACTTCACAATCTGGGTTTTCTCCTCTTCACCAGACTCATCAATTTGTGATTCCCTAGTAATGAGTGCATATAACTTATCACCCAAAGAGGTTTTACCTTCACTTTTGATAGCTTTGTTGAGTTTTGCGGACGAAGTCTTGTTCACACTCTTTCTAGTAGCATCGATAACTTTTTGTCTTTTCGAAGAATCAGGTAGAGACAGTCTCTCTCTCTTTCTGGAAAAATCAACCTTCACTGCCTTGGACAATTTATCAACAGTTTCTGATTTTTTTGCAATCACTCTCTTGCCATTAGTCACTTCTGCAGATATTCCTTTTAGTTTTCCCAATTGTTCCGATGTTTGTTTCTCCCTCCTACGATCTCCCGGAAATTTGATGTGATATCTTAAAGGTGTAGCAAGTTCTTCATCAATCTCGTGTTTTCTGATGAATTTGTTAGTATAAGTCACTTGAAATACCAGCTCACATGCAACAACAACTCAGTGAAATCCCACAAAGTGGGGCTTGGGGAAATAACAGCTCAGATGGATAGAGTAAAAGTACAAATTGTGGATGTAAAGAACTCACAAACAATAAATCAAAATGCGATTTTTAATAAGACCATCCCATGCCCTTGGCATAACATCCTCCTCCTCATCCTCATCATTTTCTTCTTCATCCTTGCTCTTGTCGAAAACAATTTCCCTGGCAATTTACATAAAACTCGTTACATTTGTACAAAGTACTGTCCACGGAAACATCAAGAAAAAAATAAGCAAGTACTTAGGCAAGCATTTCCGATGATATGATGTTGGACACCGTCTACACATAGCAAACTGTAGCTCACGTTTGTCTTTATCTTCTCTTTGTTTACAGACGCAGCACTGATGCAGAGGACAAGCAAATGATTCACCAGCGGCAATCTTCTTTTTAAGTTCATCAACCTTTGACTGAGCATCAGGATGAAGCAGTCTGGCAACACAATGTGGGTGGTAAAAATGGCCGCAAGTCGCATTAACGCAACGGAAGACCTGAAAACATAGCGGAATTTGACTTAACCATATCCATAAAAAAAAAGACAATTCGTAGTACCAACTCAAGAATAATATCAAGCTAAGATAAATTTAACACAGGAATTTTTTGGAAAATTTATAAAAAAAATTTGGGAAAATAACACAGGGATGCACACTTATAATTTTGTTCTTTAAATAAAAATTGCATCATACACACAATTAAATGCACTAGGTGCTTTTGCTAGCCTTTGTGCAAAATTTCTTTGCTTTTACTTCCACAGGGAATAGGAGCTAATAGCTCCTACCAGAAAGGACAAATGACCACAGCGTATGAAAAAAGGAGGAATTAGATGGTAAAAAGAATAATAAAATACTAAAGAAAAAACGGAGGTGGCGAAGCTACGGCTTAAAAGGAAAAAATAGGTAGAAGAAGAGGAAACAGCATCCAGACCTATGTTGCTCGGGTTTAGTGAGCAAAACCTTGAACATGGGATTATTTGAGATTTCATTCAATCTATTAGTAGTATCTATTTCTTTCCTTTTTTGAGATAAAGGTAACCATTTTTTGTATTAATAGACAACTCAGCTTCCAAAAAGAAGCTGAGTTGTCAAACTTTACAAACACCAAAAAAGTATAAGGGGTCTCCCTGTCCCAAAAACCAGGGAGACAGAGTATGTTTACATCAAAAAAAGAACAAACTAAGACAATTCATCCTGATTTTCTGGATGGGATTGCTAGAGTCTCCAAAGTATCTTGAGATCCTCTCGTTTCAAACTATCCACCATATACAAGCAGGAATGACCAGCCACCAGTCCTCACTACTTCTCCCCACATTCTTCAGTTGCTCAGAAGCTCCAAAATGGAGCTAGGCATAAATATACAAAAGAATATGTGCCATAGATTTATAGTAATTTCTATTTCTTGTTTGCAAGTATTAAAAGAGTGAACACGGTCATATTCATAGAGAATATTTTCAGTGACATTGCAGGAATACATACACAGAACTCAGCGGGCACAACAACATCAGGGAATATGATATATGCTACAATCATGTGCTACTTCTATATGCAGTAATCCTTGCTATATTGATTTAACAGTCAACGTTCATACAGATGGCTAGAACATCTTCAAACAATTGTACTATTCCACAGCAGGTCTCACAGGTTTGTTAGTACCTCCGCATGAGATGATTGATCAGAAGAACCCAACTGCCCACAAGCATAGCACTGGTGCTGCTGATATTCACAATTCTTACAATAGAAATCTTGATATTTCATTGCCTGGAAGGGGAAACTTGTATTAGTAGGAAGCAATATGCTAACCAGAGATAAGAATGAAAATACTAGAAGGAATGAACTTCAGGCAAATTTTGACATACCTTAACTTGAACATTTGAAAAACCAAGAGATTCACACTGAGATGGAGCACCATCTTCCACAGTAGCATGAAATGACCTCAAGCACTTCCCATCGCAACTGGTTGGGATCACAAGAGGCATATTATTTGGAGAAGCAGAAAAAAGCCACCAGATAATAATAAGCAATTCAGAACCAAGACTAACCACCTCTGAAAAGGGAAGCAGGATTTAACTACATGCTACTATCAGGTAGATACTGACCATGAAATTACAGAAGTTCTTAGGAGAAGTAGGTGCAATCAAAAATGCCAATTTACACCAGTAGAACAAAATAAGAAATACTCAACAAAGGAGGCGGGCAAGTCACTATGAATTCAGTTAGACACTGGCTGCCGAGCTTATCGTTCCTTTCTTTAGAGTTTATTTAATTAAGATGACTGAACAAGCTGAATCAATGCTCTAGCCTATGTAAAAGTCTGTATCGGAGTGCAAACACAACATCAACAGTGGAACATATAACATAGAAGACAGAACATTTGGCAAACTGATAATTCAAATATGTGAGTACAGATTCAAGGGAAGATGCAACACAAGCTGGACATTGGAGTTGTCTTTGTGGAAGGGTAAAGACCGTCCATACCAAAGAAGTTCACCACCATCGTCACATATTGCACAGAGAGATTCAAAGTGATTGTAATCATCATCGTCATCTTCTTCTTCATTGTCATCTATGATCTCATCGACTATAAACTCAGATATTGATCCAACCTGCCAAAAGAAACAAGCACAAGCTCAAAAAGAATGCCAGATGTTCTGTTCCTCAATTCCTGCTTTCATGTCTTAGAAAAGCGAGGGAAAGAATATTTACAACCTCGTCAAAGATTTTCTTCTTCTTAGGCTTCTCCTCCAAAAATGCAAGTAAAACCTGCATAAAATAAGATCAGTTTGAACTTTTGCTATAAAGATGCAAAATATTTGACAAGAGAAAAATAAAAATAAAACATACTCTAAGGACGGCAAACTCAGTCTTAAAAAAAACAACCTGATCGGATTCCATCTCACTTCAGACATTGGTTACTTCATTTTTTGGCAAAAAAGAATTATGTATATTTATGGGATATATCAGAAGTACTTCCAATTACGGACATGAGAATTACATAAAAATAAATGGGCTCTGTAATCATAAAAGAATACTCCCCCCGGCCCATTTTATATGACTCACTTTCGATTTTGAGATATCTCAAAAAGTTTGACCACATACTATCCCCTATGTAAAATTCTTCAAGAACTCAAATTCACCAGCCTGTAAATTTGATATGATGTCTTCTCTATCAAACAAACTATTCAACCACCACTTAAATATTTTTTTTGATCATCACTAATATAATATATATATAAAGTCTTAAAGGTCACTAAAAGAAAGTTAAATCAACTCTAAAACTTTGTGTACACTCAAATAGAAGCCATGTAAAAATGGAATGGATGGGGTCCAATCTAGGAAGTATGTGAGAGGTACTACTAAAGCCATATATGAAAATTCACAAATATGTAACTAAGGGTGGGCGTATATCGGTTTCGTATCCGAAAAATATGAACCGAATAAAAATTAAAAAAAAAAACGATATGTTCGATTTATATCGCCGAACGTATCTGATTATATCATATATATATTTTTCTAGTGGGCCGGGTCGGGTCGGATCAGGGAATTTTTTGCTTTTTTTTTTAAAATTGAATTTCCAACACTGAAATTGGCATTTACACCTACATTACCACGAAATTTCGACGTTGGAATGTATTGTATATCGTGAGATGTTTACTAAAGAAAAGGGAAAATTATAAACTGATTTGGGAGAAAATACAAATTGATTGGGAAAACGGATGTTTTCATAAAAATTGACTGCACCTCAACTATTCTACATGGTACTTGCTACCTCCCACCAGCAGAGTTACTTGGTAACTCTGTCCATCTAGGATTTGACAGATAGAAAGATATCACCTAGTGTTTTTATCTCCGCGAGGATTTGAACCTGAGACCTCATGGTTCTCTTCCTAGTTCAACGACACCACTAGACCACACCCTTGGGTGTCATCCAAAGAAACTTTTCGTCTCTCAACAATGAGCATGACTCTTATTTCTTTTTCCCATTTTTTGTGTGTTGTGTGGGGGGGGGATCCAAATTCTCTATGTTAATGATCCAACATTATTGTTGGATACCACAAAGGCTATTGACTCGTTCAATCTCCAATTGACTGAATACAGAAGTTTCAAGGTTTAATAAATAATTCTTTTAAATTATGGTGTATTCTAGACATCGACTCTAATTAGTACAACTTCTTGTAACTCACCTCTAATGCAAAAAGTACTTTAGACCTCCCCTTTAGTTGAAAGAGTCTTTTCTTATAAAAAGCCTTGCCTGCTTTTCCTTGAATGGCAAATCTTTCTTCGGCTAACAATTCAAGCACTAAATAAACTATTGTTATGTGATCTCTCTTAACTAACAGTACTACTTCCATATTTTAAATATTTCTCTTTTTATTTTAAATAAGGATTCTAAGTACCTCCCAGTAACCTCACCCCATAATTAATTCGAAGTGTAGGTCAAAGTGGAAAATTTAATAGCGATATCAGCCAAAAACATGCCAACTTAATTTCAATTTTACCCCCTTATTGTATTTCCTTAAATAATGTAAGGCTTTTTCTTTGAAAAAAGATGAGAGAAAAACCAACACAGAACAAAAGTGAATTTAGAACCATTAGAATTGGAGATCTTTCCACGCTAACTGTCTGATCACAGCAAGGAATCATACAAACCTTGGATTGAGCCAATCTTCCGTCACGCTTAACAATTTCATTGATAAATTTCATGTGATCCACTAGATCATTCTCCGAAGGCCTGGGCTCATACACACTACAAAAACATGGGTAAGATTCCAGATTTCTCTCGAGGAAAAAAAACAAGATATGCTAATACACAAGATATCAATATGTGAACCTGAAAACTTTAGATAAGTGATCCCACAAAGCTCTGCCAGAAGATTCTGGATTTTTTTTCAGGAAGTGCAAGGAATGCACAGTGATCAAAATTGACCTAATTGTATCCTGGAAAGCCTTCCTTGGTTTTTCAAGTTTGATCCAATCGTTCTCTTTAGATAAAACTGAAATTGATGGCTCTATACGTGAAAAATCAAACTTCCATGTTGTGACCTGCTTATAAATCTTCTGAAGGCCATTATCAGCAGTCCCACACAAGAAAGCATGTCTTTTATTCCCATCCAAACTCTCAGTATCATTCCACTGAAATGTTAACTCTGCAAATGACACAGGCTCATCCTTATCATCCACAAATTCATAGTTAGAGACTGTACTCGGGACTGCTTCAGCTTCATCATCAGAAGATGCCATTCCCACTTTCCCCAAATGCGCCGGGGAAATAACTGACTACCTGCCAATGAAATTCACTTAGTATAAAAAGATTAAGACGAATGAAGTTAAGACTTGGCTCCATATAGTAGAAAACTTTTTTATAAGGTAAAGGTCATACAGTAGAAAACTTTTTATAGATGAAAACAATGCCTTCATCGTTGTAGGGATCTAGTAGCTTAGTTGGTTGGCTACCTGAACTTTCACCACCTCTCCATTTCCACTTCCTCTACCCCCTATGTAATAAAGAAAAAAAAATTTAAAAAATGTCTTTATCGCTGTAAAATTTTATGATTGATAGGCATGGTATATTTTCTAAAATTGGAGTTATGCACCACTTTTAAATCCAATCCTGTTATGCAAAGTATATAGAAGTTAGTTAAAATTAGTTAAGAGTATTGAAGGCTGATTAAGAGTAACAAGGGGAGACTCGTGGACAGCTGAGGATTTCTTTCATTAAAAGTGGATCGACTGTTGTCTTTACTCCCAGGCTTATAAATTTGACAAGCGAAGAGAGATTCAGAGTTCTGAACTCAAATTTTCTGCTGTTCGTGTTCTTCTCACCCTTCTCTCTCTAATTTCCCTCTCAAAATTCTGATACTGATTCACGTCGACATCCCTTTCACTCTTTTTTTCTCAATAAAGTTATAAGATCTCGTTAAAAGAAGGGACCAAAACACGCCCGTGTACAAGTACACCAAAAAGTAGAAAAACCTACAAAAACATATGATATCCCTTTCACTCCTAATTCACATGTTCTTCAATTACATAGTTGAATATGGAATTGCCACTTAAGCAGCTGATTTGATTTCTAGTTGTAATCGAACGTGTGTACTGATTTTTGGCAATAATATTAGCTTAAATCAGAGTTACTTTTGTTGCAAGTGATAATTACTCGTTGGGGTATAATAATAGTTACCAGAGCACTTTTCTGGTCTTTGTGGGTGAACAACTATTGTAGAAGGTGCTTGATTAAAGCTCTTGATGAAAGGATGAGTAAACAAGAAAATTGTTGGAGGAGATAAATCAAAGGCTGATTGAATTTGCAAATATCAGATTAAACTGAACAATATTCAAGCAAGCATCCATGGCCACGTTGAAGTTTGAGCAGATATCGGATCAACTGGTGGCCTCTAAAAGGTGGTAGGCAGCAGAGAGAAATTGAAGCTGATGACCGACCAGGGGATGGGTTGCTACCTGGTTCTGTCAATGATGGACCGATGATCAGAGGTAATGGATGGCATTTTTTTTGAACAGGTAACATATTGGTATATTATAGACAAGAACTGCACCAAATAGTGTAGTACTCTATGAGCAAAACCTACCACCTAGAATCTCATAAGTAATCTAATACTACAGGAATAACCTCTGCTTCTTGAGGGTATTCATGTATACACCAAAAGTAGAAAAGTATTAAACAATTCATTGTCATCTTCTGGATAGAACTACTATTGTCCTCGAAAGATCTCTTATTTCTCTCCTTCCAAATTGGCCACCAGATGCAAGTAGGGACGATCTTCCACCTCTCTCTGTGTCCTACTCCTGACAGGTTTCCCATCTCTGTTCGATCAAGCTAACACTTCCTGCACACTCCTCGGCATGGACCACCTGACCCCCTTAAGCTGATGAAAATCTTCCATGGTTGATCTGTCACTTTACATTGTAAAAAAAGATGATAGATTGTCTCTGCCTCAACCTAACAAAGAAAACACCTGGAGCATAATTGAAGCCAGGCAATGGATGGCATTTTCACTTACCTAAATTAGATATTCCATCATTTCAGGGTAATGATCCTAAGGTACGGGTGAGAAAGTGAGACAAATTTACCGGGTACATAAGATGCAAAAATTAGAACGAGTTATCCTTTACTTGAATGGGAGCGCTACGTCATGGTACCAATATTTTTGTTGGGTAGTGTGTGGTAACAGTAAAAAATGGATCTTGAGCCTAACTCAACCCCAAAAGCTAGCTTGTACGATGAGGATTGTCCAAATCCATATAAGGAGTTCATGTTCTCATTCCTTAACACTCCCCGCACGCCCAGACCTCATTAACGGGAGCATGAATAATATAAATTGGGGGGCCCAACATCGGTGAACAAATAATTGAAATAGGTCTGACTCTGATACCATGTAAATAATGAATCTTGGGCCTAACTCAACCCCAAAAGTTAACTTGCGCAGTGAGGATTGTCCAAGTTCATATAAAGAGCCTATGTTCCCATTTCATATTCGATGTGGACTCTTAAGAGTAACCTAAGCTGGATTTAGAGATGAGATCTGCAGAAGGTTTGGGGAGTCACTAATGACAGATGTAGTAGAAGAATTTAACAAAATGGTACATAGGGGAACAATTTTTATAAGTAGGAACAGTGAAGAATACTTGGAACAATTAAAGGAGCTTAAGGCTCATTTGCTTATCCAGAATCCAACTTCGAGTGATGCGTACTTCCCATCTAATTTTGTGGGAGGAATGAAAGAAGAAGTCAAACTTCAATGTCCTCAGACTTGTGAACCTAAAAAAAGCTATTGGACAAGCAATAGGTTGCAAGAGAGGGTCATAGAGGCTATGATATGGTAGCACCACACTGGGACTGATTGCTAATTAAGGAGTTCAATTAGTAACGCCGCTAAAGTGTGCTGAAGTGTTCAATGCTAAGAACATCCATCATGGACATGCAGGAAGGCCCATAATCTGTCTACAAGTGAGCAGATAAGTACTCCATGGGTCATCAATGCAAGCCTAAACAATTGAACTGTATGCAAGCTGAGCACCTACTCCTATCAAAAAACGAAACTTTACTAAACAAGCAAGAAAGACTCTTTCTATATTATTAGTCAAGCGTTAACGAGCAAGAAAGCGGATGAGCTAGAGCTTAGAAGAAAATCATACTGAGGTGCAGGTAGAAGAATATGAGGAGGTGGAAGAGCAAGAAACAGAGTACTCACCGTGTTGTAGACTCCCATAATTATAGAGGAGATAGTGATGGAGCCTAGCTACTGCATGCACATAAGAGTAACTGTAGTTGATGGTAACTACATGGTTAGTGAAGCTGAGTACAAGGGCCTTCACTTGGACAATGCAAGAAGTCAATTTTTAAATTGACTCGAGGGTATTCAGCATGGGGAATGTGATATTCTAATAGGAGTGGATCCTAGTAGATTGGATTAAAGGGAATAACCCTGTGACTTCTAATGTTGAGAAGTTGAGAGTCACATTGTATCAGGAAGGGGAAAAGGTAGTAATGCAGTGCATCACCAAGACGGCCACCTGAATATGATCAGTATCCGTGTAAAAGATTCTAAAGAAAGGACAGACAATCATTGCTCACTTGTTCGTGATGAGAGCTATTTCAGATCATAATTCAGAAGTAGTTAAACCTAGCCTCACAGCATTGCTACGGACATATGAAGATAATTTTGACGACCATAATATATAATAGCTCCTGCTAGAGCCTATTATCATAAGATACCCCTCAACCCTGGATATCTAGATCTTGAATTTATTTAAAAATTATAAATATAATTTTGTAGGTTTCTCCTTTTTTGGTATACCGCTTGTATGCAGGCAAGTTGGCCTTGTTATTATTAACGAAATTTTTAACATGATCAAAAAAAGATTATAAATTAATCTAATAAAACATCAACAAAAATATTATAAATGAATTATATGGTGGTGGGTGGTGGTGATGCCTAAAGGTGGTGGTAGAGCGAGCCTACGGAAGGCAGTGGTAGGTATGGTGGTTCTGTGTAGTTGTGTAGTAGCTAATAGTGATGGTAGTTGATAGTAGTTGTTAACAGTAGTGTTTGATGGTGGTGGCGACTAGAAATTGTAGTGGATGATAATGTAGCTAATGGTGGTTGTGGTTGATAACGGTGACTGGCAAATATAGAGTAGTGTGATTGTCGGTAGTGATGGGCGGTTGTTGGTAATAGCATTTACGAGAGATAATTGTAAAATGGTAGCTAGGGGTAATGACGATTGAATGTGATAATTGGCAGAGGATGGCGGGTGAAGGGGTAGATGGTGGTAGTTGATAACGGTGGACAACAATAATGGTGTGGTGATTGGATGGTGGTGTAGGGGTGGATGGTGGTAGTGGAAGGTGACGGCGGTAAAAGTGAATGAAATAATGGTGAAATGTCATAATCATTGAACATATAGCATCTTAATGATATTAGAACTCTGTTATAGGTCTTTATAATTGAGATCTATTCAAACCCATCAAGCAGTTGTAAAATAAAAACAAAAAACCCACTCGATAATTCATATATGAAAGATTAAGATTTGAAACTAAAAAAAAACAAACGCACTTAATAACTGAGATCTGAATGATTTAGATTCAAACCTTTATTAAGCAAAACAAATGAGGCCTAAGTGTTCTTTTGGACAACATAAGGTGAAGTGTTTAAGTCCCATAATTACAGCAAAAGTAGTTACCACTCATCCCAGCAAGTTACATACTATGATCCTATGATTGAGTGGAATTTTTTTTGATGAAGTAAGAATATTATTACAAAAGGGCATTAACTAGTATGTATACAAGAAGTATAACAAAAAGTAAAAAACCTTACACAAATACATGATTTTCTACACATGTCACCCAATCATCTATATAAAAAGTAAGCTCATGGGTGCACCAAAAAGAAATAAGGGAAAAGAGGCTTTTTCTCAAGTGTACAAAATCTTTCTCTAATCCATCAAAAGCTCTCCTATTCCCCTCTCTCCATACGGTCCACATCAATTCCAAAGGAGCAACTTCACATGCCCTGCATCTTCTTCGTCTTCTACGAGCCTGGCTAAACATTATTTCTTTCACAGTTCTCGGCATTACCCACTCAATATCAAACCATCTCAACAACTCCCCCATAACGAAGATGGCCCGATAGTGTAAGAGTAGATGATCCACGTCTTCCCTTGATTCTTTGCGCACGAAGCACTAACTAACACAAGTAATCTTCCTCTTCACTATGATTGGGTGGATTATCCTTAAGAACACAAAAGTACTAAAAAGGATACAAAAATAATAGGGGATTATTTGGTCTATAATATTGGCTATGGGAAGATAAGCAAAGCCCTCACCAATAGGTTAAAGATAAAAATGTATTTCAAAGGGATGAAGAAGCTAAAAACACTTTTGAGACTTTAAATGAGGCCATGGCTGCAACCCCAGAATTGGCTCTCGCCCGACTTTAATTAGGAGTTTATTATTAAGGCAAATGTTTTCCATAGTCGGATGGGACCAATCACGAGAACAACAACCAATTTACTTCCCAAGCAGGGCGCTAACTCACTCTCTTGTAGCACCTTTCACTCGCTTGTTTGAGCTGGACTCAAAATCATAGTAGAGAAGAGAGAGAATAAAAATGTTGGTTCCACATTCCGTCCTTGACCTATGATATGATCAATGTCTTAACTCATCCATTGCACCACCTAAAATTCTTAAATAAACCTTTACCCGAAAAGAAAATTGATTTTCTTATTTAATCTTCTTTTCTTAAATTAAGCACTAGCTCCCTAGGATCGAGATAAATCCATCTATCGAAGGAGCTCCATGTCATGCACCTAATGGTATAGTCTAGTAGTCAATGAGGTGGGAGGAAACCTAGGAGGCCGCAGGTTCAAATCCAAGCAGAGACAAAAAGACACAAAGTGCGCGCAAGTTGGCTCAAATACCACTATCATTAAAAAGGAGTACATCTATACATCTATATATATATATATATATATATATGACAGATCACTACAATCTTGAGTACGCACTAGAGCAAAGAGTGAGTAAAGCTATTCAAAGGTGGTTAACTAAGCTATTGAGGTTAGACTGTGAAATCCAACATAGAAAGGAAGTGGGATCTGTGTTATAACTTAGTCGTTACGTGTGTCACCGCTTCTTCACTTTCATTATTTCTTTTCCGAACTGCTTTCATATGTGTGCCTTAAGCCGAGGGTATATCGGAAACAACCTTACGACCTCCAATGGTAGGGATAGGACCTTCATACATTCTACCCTCCCGAGACCCCACTTGTGAGATTACACTGGGGTATGTTGTTAAAACCGGTGCTCTCATTGGGGTATATAACACCATCTGACTTCTAAAATGTATCAAAATAATCTATGAAAGCCTCGATGGTAGTCAAATATTATTCTAAATTGGTACAAAAAATAATTTATATACACTTAAACAGAATTGAGCGCATAAAACATGTACAACATAGACCGCTAAAGACCAAAAAGATTATAAAAGCATTAAAACACGTGTTAATGATTCCAACTACTTCCATACACTGCCGAATAAAGGCAAAAAAACAAGGAAATAAATACTCCCTCCGTCCATATTTATGTGGCACTTTTTGCTTTTCTAGAGTCAATTTGACTAAATTTTGAAGCTAAATTGGATTAGATCAACTCAATATTTTAATATTAAAATTTATATATTTGAAAACTAATGAAAAGTAATATAAGTTGCAACTTTTCTCACGGTGAAAAAATACATTGGTCAAAGTTCATGCAGTTTTCATACCACCGAAAAGCGTTGCCGAACACCGTGATTCACTTTCTAATTAGACAACTCGAAGCAGAAATCAGAAAAGAGGGAAAACAGAAATGCGTTCATAAACATCGTTCTCGTTCCGATAATTAGCAAAACATTAGGGCTATGTATATATATTCGAAAAAACTACATAGAGTAACATATAACAACCGTACCTGTTCGCTGGAGAAGTGCGGTAACGTGCAACGGAGAAACCCTAACTCGGAATAACTGTTGGTGATGGTGAGTGAAATGTAGAAACACAGAAATCGCTTTCGCTGTTTAAACGAGGCGGTTAATGTTGTCTCGCCTATCGATTCTGATGGCTAATTTATATACGTAGCTGGGCTTCGGCTAATTTCTGCCCTTTTCCATAACACTGTTTGGATGGTAGTTACATACTGTAAATACTTATCCACACGGGTGTTGTTTATAACAAATCAATATAAATATATATATATATATTAATTATAGTTAGTAATAGTTGTATATATTCAAATATATGTCACACATACATTGAGTTGGTGTAAATATCGGTGTGGGTAAGTTTTTACCTAGTTAGATATTGGTTCATAATATATACTCCCTCCATCTCAAATTAATTGTCGTAGTTATTAAAAATAATTATCTCAAATTATTCTATCATTTTAGAAGTTTAAGACACAATTGATTATTGTTTCTCCATTTTACTCTTAACAAAATTCTGTCACTAATGAAAATGACACATAAATGGATTAAATATTTAATAGAAAAAAATTATAAATAAGATAAAATAGTCAAACACAATAATACAATAGGTAAATACCATCCAAATAAGATGTAAGAACATAAATATAAAGGGAGTAAATTTGAACTTTTTCTCTTTTGTGGAGTCCACTGATTTTATGTTGAAATGTTAATAACATAAGCTACTACGAGATGATTTTCTAACACCAGTAATAATGGTAAAAATTTATCCAACACTAATAATATAGGTAAAAATTTATCTGCATTGAATATCAACATCAAATCAATAAATACATGATATGTGTTCGAACAAACACAATTATCACTTAATTATAGTTAGTTAGTGTACGTTGAACTACTATGAGCGATCTAAATTTTACTTCATTAAATCACTTAATCATAATAAATTATAATGATTTGATAGTAACAAGTTGATTAATTAGAAGTCAAATGGATAACAAAACTGCTCAATTTCAAACAAATACAATGTCAAATTTAGGTCAAATGGATAACAAAACTGCTCAATTTCAAACAAATACAATGCCAAATTTTGGCCTTTTCCCTCCGCTGGAGCTAAAGCATACTCGAAAACCTTCTTTTTCACTTGTTTGTTATTTTACAATTTGTTTATCACTAAGAGCCTGTTTGGATTGACTTATTTGAAGTGTTTTTAAGCCAAGAAGAGAAAATGTGTGACATTACAAAGAGAAAATTATATGCAACATACCAAATAAAGACGAATTTCGTCGAAGTTTTCTTATAAGTCAATCTGCCAAAGCTATTAGATAGATCAACCATTGTTTTATTTACTAGCTAAGCACACCATCATTAGTTCATTACCAATAGTTCCAACAGAAACTTGTACCGTACCAAGAGCCCTCCATGTTATACAAGTTTGTCTAATTAGTTACTGGCAAACATTAAGTTATGAATCACCAGTTCCATGTTGATAGCATTACAAAAACAAGTTTAAAGACATTTTCAACAAAGAGCGAATCCTCCTATTTATATAAACTAGAATTTCCTACAAAACAGACCGAATCTTCAACTCGTTCTTATATGCAATTTGATTTCTTTTCTCCACTTCAAGAAAAGAGTTGAGGGAACAAGACAGGCGAGAATTCCAGCAAGATTGCTTCGTCAGAACTAGCATGGAAGCTGCAACGTCAAAATTGAGATGCCCAATAAGAATCATCCCTCACGGATGATTTTCAGTATGGTCACCATCTGTAGTAGTAAGTCTCGGCTTTTATCCTGGGGACTCGCTTCTAGCCGGCCCACCAAATATTGGCCTCATGTAAGTGTCATCGAACCTCCTCCAGTAGGAATGGATTGTATATACAGGTCTTTCAAAGAGCATGGACAAACTGTCATTTGCACGTAGAAGGTTGGTTGTGGCAGATTCATCAAACAAAAGCAAAGGCAATGTATCTTTTGAGATAGTTGGTTCCCTATCTATAATTCTCCTTGTATTGTCATTATGTGGAAGCAAATAGTTAATAAGTGGCTTTGTCAAGAAGCCAAACACCTGTAATGAGACCATTGAATTTCTGGAGTTACCAAAAACAAATAAAGAGAGTACTAGATTGGACCACTAAAGGTGGCAAATTGACGAGTTGGGTCGAATTGGACAGGTCAAAACTCAACAGTCCCAAAGTTTGCTTGGGGTAACATAATTTGGGTCAATGAGGGTCAAATATTTGATCATAACCCAAACCATCCCACCCAATATGACCCGACCTCCTTTCTTTTTTGGAAAAAAATGCGAAAACTAATGAGTATATATTTTTCCTAAATTATTAGCTAAAGTTCTTCCAAATATACACAATTTGAAATCTCCAAATTCGATTGTGTATGTTGGTCTGTGTTCCATTTTGACTTGCCTTATTTCGGGTTCAACCCCTTGGATCAGGTAAAAAAAGGCGTAATGACCCAAACCCATTTAAGCTTGGGCAGGTTGGGCGGAATAATGAATTGCCACCTCTAAGAACCACAAATATCAAACTCTCAGCAGTTCTAATAGATTTTTCTATATCAGAAATCAAGGCTTTTTATCTTATCCAATTTGCTATTAACTTACTAGTGTACTGAAGAGCACAACAATTACTGTAGTAGTAACCATTACGGCATGCACTGGATCAACTGTTACACCAGAAGACGTGAACTGCACCAAAAGTTCATAGGTTCAAAATTAATCTCACACATTTGAAGTTATTGGTTCCACTACTTTTGAAACTAAGATCGATATTCTTGGTAAATGCTAAGTACCTGCTTGAATGCCAAGGCAATAGAGACAGCTCCTCTCATAAGACCAGCCCACCAAATTACTATCTGATAAATAACACACAACATAAGGTGAATATTCACGACACGAGTATTTCAAGAAATAACTAGAATGTGACCTGATGTTTGAACGTTATTGAGGGCGCTCTTGTAGCACGCCGGTTCATGAAATTGGAAAAAGCAGAGAGAGGGAACACAAAAGCAGCACGCCCAACAGATATCAACAGGAGCACGGTACCATATATTCCCATTGAAGTCCAAACACTGGCAACAACAATGAGTAGTACTTAAACATTCAGTGAAAACTCAAGTCTACTTTGACATGATTGCATACCACAAATACAATTGAGATGAAAAAGGCAAACAGTATGCTATCCAATGTCACTATTTAAGTCACCAAGTTGATAATATACTCGTTTTTTAGATACATTTTTATGCCTCTGTTGGTTATCCCAATAAATTGAAGGTGACTAGAAGTTATGTGTTAGCCAAATAGCTACTAGATGCAAACATCGTAAACGAGTTGATAAAAAGAGGAACCTTCCAACCTCATGGTAACCACCAAATTTTCACAGGCCTTGGTGGCAAAGCACAGGAAAGTTCCTCTAAGTGGCAACATCATTCTATCAAACGAGATCATAAACTAGGACTTGGAGTGGCTCTAAGTGGAGTTGAAGGTAAGAACGGTTGAACTTTCACTAAGCTTTGAAGGGAAGATGCTAAATGGTTGCATCATTTGATCATGAAATCGGAAACCGAGGCTAGGGAGTTATGAGTGGCCCCATTAAGTGTTAAATGGGAAACGAGGTATAAAAAAGGTCAGCTGTGTACCGCTGATTCCACATTTACATGGAGTCTTATGGTGAGAACAGTTCCCACAAGGACATTGTTCACCAACTCATTAAGTTAAAAAGGCAGTAAACATACAAATGAATTCTTTAATCAAAAGCCCAAAGAGAAGTCATCTGTAGTTCCTTATTTCAATATAATGTTACTACTATCTTATGTTTTTCCGGAGAGACGGTGCAACCCAAGTCCTAAGATAAATAGATTAACCAAATATAAATCAATAATAGCTGAATTGACTTAACATTGAGTGGAGATCTCACCTATGTTTGCTCATTTTCCACTTCTCAATGTCCAGTGCGTCCATCCCGACGTACAAAAATATGAATGTTTCAGCAATGAAAGACATAGCTTCAAATGCATGCCTGTAGTCCAAAATGTCAGACCATCTCAATACATAATTGTACTTCTACAACTGCATTTCAAGATAGGTCGGAATTGCAGAAAATATTATGAATGACACTTTCATGCATACCTCGTACTGATTCTTGAACTATCAGTCACATTATGCCATGCATAGTGAGACATCAAGATTCCGGCAAAGAAGACGGTCAAAATCCCACTAAGGCTGAAAAGCTTTAAACAACATAATCACTTCGTAATTACCACGAGAACACTTAAAAGATATGAATTTGGTATGGGAACTGAGTATATATATGAAAATAAACATGCAAAGGGACAGATCAGCAGATCCTAGAAGCCTTATTAACCCACAAAGAGTGAACAAGATAGCATGACCAAATGATCACCAAGAAAGGTTGTGGGGTGGGGGGGGGGGGGGGGAGAGAAAATTGACAAAAAGGAAAAGAGAAACTTATCACCAAGTGAATTAAATAAAACTGCTCGATTGAATACTTAAAGATTATGGCATGGCCATGTATATCCGGCATAGTTAACCAAATGCCAAACAACAAAACCAGTTTTTACTCTCACCCAACTGCAGAAAGATGAAATAATCTGTGTTTCATCCTTCAAAAAGTAAATTTTAGTAACCAGTGCACGAAATTTGTTAAAGGGTGATGCAATATGTCCTAAATGTACGATTAAGACCCTACCCCACGGAGAGCTGTTAGATTTGCAAATACATTTGCTCCTTGATGAATAAAATACAGAGACAGATCTAGGATTTGAACTATATGGCGTTTGAGTTCGGGATTCTACCACGTCCCATTTGATTTATTGGGTTTGAGATCAATTATTTGTACTAATTTAGTAATATTTTAACACATAGAGGGTTCGAGTCAAAGTTACTGAAATTGATTTACGAAGTTACCCAATATACCACAACTTTCAGGTGACAATAATGAATTGGATTTTGTGGAACAAACTACTGCAGACTGAAAATTGAGCACAAGAAATTGCTATACCTCAGCCAACATGTAGGGCAGATAAGCCATCAGAAGCATGAGGGATATTTCACGAACGGAAGAATGTCTGCAGAGATATGAACAGCTAAGTCCCGAGACTTGTATAACCACTAGCACTCATTTTACATTAGAATATATAGGATAATGTAGATTCCAAGCTCCCATATATGCCTACAGAAACACCAAACACAAATTTTACCTCCCAAAGTATAAGCCCCTCAGAATGTATGATGTTAGAAGTCCAGCCTGCAAGCAGAACTGGGACACACTCAGCAAGGCTGTTTGCTCGTATAACTCGTGCTCTAAGGAGCGGAACACATGTTAAGATTAATAACTATGCACTTGAGTGGATAAACTAACTAAAGACTTCACCAAGCTTAAAGTAACGATATATGGGAAAGACATTAATTATCAACAAAATAACATGGTATTTGGTTTTTTTTCCTCCCCAGAGAAACACGAATAGTTGTTACTATCCTTGTAGAAGCCAAATCAATGGCAAGGATAATCTTGAAACTAAGCTCAACCTCATGCTCCATAAAATGGGCATCTTAATAGTTAATGCCTAGTATATTTTCTTAGAAGACAATAATTCATCAATTACACCATCCTGTATCCTCGAACGCAACATAAACAGTTTCATTTATTTTAAAGCTTGTCTTGGAAAGGTATAGCTCTCCTCAATAGATGCATGAGCAACAGTGAGATGCAATCGAATCATACTTTGGAGTGTCCTACGTGCATATGTGAGGGTGTATTTCTTTCGTCATTTCCATTTTCATACTGCTTTGAATTTCTTGTCCTCATCTGACCTTTTTTTATGTTTTCTCTTGAGCCGAGGGTCTTTCGGAAACAGCCTCCCTACCTTGGTAGGGGTAAGGTCTGCGTACACTCTACCCTCCCCAGACCCCACATTGTGGGATTTCATTGGGTATGATGTTGTTGTTGTGTATGTTTGACAAAGTCGTGCCATACGTTATATTTTAAAGGGTTCTTCTGTTAGGTGCATCTCAAACTGGGGGTGGACCTACAACTCTACCTACGGGTTCGGCAGAACCCGGTAGTTTTGGTTCAGACCCTATATTTATGTTTAAAAATTCATTAATTATGTATAAAAAATTTATCCAGAACCAATAAGCTGCCCTCTCTAAAATCCAAAACCCATATAGCTCTGGCGCTGCAGTCAAGACTCCCGCAAAACATTAGACAATATCTCCAAGTGTTGGATGAAGTTCATGCCCAATATTTACATGCATCCTCACCTTCATTCTCTAAGAGGTAACCCTCTTCAACACTCTTAGTAACACGGTCAAATGTTTAGGGTGATTATCAAGTCCTACACAAATTACCTCAGAGGGTATACAAATGAATAGTTATGTTGTAGATAGAACGGGCAAGAGTATGTTTCGAGTACTGAATGCTTATTCAATAGGAAATATCTACACCCTATCTCAACCACATAATACGGAATTAAGAGAGTCCAAGACTCACAGCAACTCCAAGAGCAGTGCTTGTGGAGAACAGGTACAGAAAATCTAGAAAGATATGGAGAGCCGACCAGCCGTTGAATCTATCGACATCAATCTTCTGTACTGCATTGAAGAGTACAACTGATGTAGCATCATTCACTACTCCTTCCCCAAAGATGAGGCTGTATAGCAACGGAGTCTCGTCTTGATGAAGAACCTACACATGAATTTTGCAGCAATGCAGATGTAAATAGTTCACGTTAATGAAACAGGACATATGACCTCACATGTCATTGTAACTAACCTGCAATGTGCAAACAGTATCTGTTGATGAAAATATTGCTCCAATACCTTTATATGAACAGTTATACATGTTAAAATGTTGGTGAATTAGCTGATATCAATAATGAAAAAGCAAGCAAGGAAAGTCAAATAGAAAAAGGGCCAGACCAAGGTAGTCGCGAACACTCAGTCCGTTGAAATTAAACTTGGGAAACAGCCAAAAGCTACCTATATAAATAGAAGACGAATGTTAACCAAAGAATTGGATAAATGACAAAACGAGAAGCTCAGGAATGACATATTACCAGCTGTGATAATACTTGATGATATAAAAACCCCAATAACTCCAAAAGACATAATAGTTAAGAAGTTATGGAAGAACTGCTTCTTCTTCACCTGGAATCTGGATAAGATATGTATACACAACATGTCATTTAAAATGTAAAATGTTCGAGATTAATGGAATTATAATTTAACAGAGCTTCTTACCCTGCATTAAATATTATTGGTGGAAGTACATAAATGAAGAACACCTCTTCATTAAATCTAAGTATGTGGGAACTTTTGCCCTTGTTTATCAGAAGTATTATTGTCCCTGATATGAGACCCTATGCACCAGAGGAGTAGATTATTACACTCAGAGCCAGTGAAAAACTAAACAGATAATTATGTAAACTTACCTAAAAATGAAATAAGAAATTAGAGACAAAATAATTCAGGGAAACTATGAAAAGGAGTATTAGAGTTTTACGACGTCTGATTATGTTTCCCTCAAAACTTCTCATGTTATTTTGCTTGGCTAGCTGGTTAAAAAAAAACTTGTTGGACCAACAAAAGCTATATTTCTGCGTCTTTGGTCATATATCCAGCTTGATATGAAATAGACTGAAAAATATTATAAGCAATTAGTTCGACTGGTATTCCGCAGAATTAGTCATGTGCGCACAAACTGCCTTAGACACCACAATTATAAAAAAATTGACTAAGAAGTCCCTCCATGACAATAACACTAGTTAGCTAACACTATAACTAACTTTTAATATCTTTTTACACCACAATTATAAAAAAAAAATTGACTAAGAAGTCCCTCCATGACAATAACACTAGTTAGCTAACACTATAACTAACTTTTAATATCTTTTTCAACTAATCAGCTTCCGTGTACCTCAACTGTGTACCTCAACTATTCCCTATCAGCACATGAATTGGGTAATTTTGTACATATCATCTCCCAATAAAATCAACACAGAATAAAAACTTACGATTTTACACCAACCATATCAATTACTATAGTTAAGTGATTTAATGATACGAATATATAAATTAATTAATCATAATTAAGTGAAAAAAATGTATGCACAAACCCGTGTTATTTATATATTAGTTCGATTTAAACACAGGAAGAAATCACCCAATAGTTTTAGAGTGTGCTAGGATTTGGCTCCCGACTACACCCTTTCAGCTTAATTTTTCATACTTTTGCATATTGAATACCCGTTTTTCCTTCCTTACTAATAGTCGTAGTATTTCTTTATTTTTACTTTATCCTGAATCGATGATCTATCGTAGGAGGTAAGATTTATTTGTGTTCACAAGTGAAAGTTTAAAATATTATATTGTTGTTTTGATATCCAATATCATTTGACTATTCAGATCCTAATATAATATTTTAAACTCTCACTTGTGAACACAAATAAATCAAATTAACACCTCAAATTCAGTCTAAAAAAAAGTACTTACTTTATCAATTTATGTAGCACCATTACCTTTTTAATTTACTTCAGAAAAGAATGTCATTTTTTTATATTTAGAAATAATTTAACTGATAGAAATATCTAAGACTTATTTTGGACAACAAATTTCAAAAGTCTTTTTTTTTCTTTTAAATTCCGTAATTCGACCCTCACGGATAAAAGTAAAAGTTAAGTTAGTCAACCAACTGAACTAATCCGTGTCAAGTCAAATGATGACACATAAATTGGAATGAAAGGAGTAATACAAAACGGAAAAAGGGGAGAAAATGTATGTATGTACGAACGATGATAATGGCGGTGATGGACTCGTTAACCCAACGATTTTCTTCGAGTAAGTGACCAATCACTAAACAAAGACACAAAATCACCACGAAAACAGTCATCGGAACCACCATCTTATGGCTACTGCTATTCCCAAAATCATTCACATAATCGAACAGTGCCATTTTTTTCCGAATCAGATAACAACTTTTGGGTTTTCCCTACAGTAATATTTGTTGCATGATATATAGATATGAATGTTATTAGGAAACTAAGAGCTGAAAAACAAAATTTGCGGTGCTCGCTGGACTGTTTGACACGTTCGGAATAGGACGAATTTATCATGCAAAAATACCAAGTGTCGAAGTGTTATTCTCCTTTGTTGTACTGTAACTACGTCATCTCATTATTGTGAGCCTATTCTTCTGAAATTAAAATACTAGTCACCCTTTTTTTAAGTTTTGATGGGTAGTATTACGTGATACGCGAATTCAAAATTTTAAAAGAATGAGTGTATTAGGGATAAATTTAAGAGGGCGGAAGGGTGTTCACTTGATCCCCTTATGATATATAAATAATATTTTTGTTCTTTATATATATATATAAATTTTAATTTTTTTAAATATAAGATTAGAAGTTAGCTCAAACGCAGCAACAAAGATTTGATCCCTCGACCTTTATGCCTTCAGCCCGGCGCCTGACTAGTGCTTCACTCCCTCTGGTTTGTCCATGATTCCTTCAGTTAATATTAGATATATTTATAAAAATTATAGATATAATATATCAAATTTAATCGAATAATCATTAATTCACGTGATTCATTTTTTACATATAAATTTGTCCCCTGTGCAAGTATTATAATTTTGCTGCATAGAATTGCTCATGGAATCGCCGCAAAAATATGATTGGAATATTATTTTATATGCACGATTTTCATAATATCTGAAGTATAAATATTAATTTTAAAATATAAGAGATGTATTCAAAATAGGGTCAATACAAATTGCGTACAATTTAGCCCAAACACCACCTAAAATACCATTGGATATACTCCTATGTCTTAGATTATTTATCATAATTTCTTAAAAAGGGTTTGACACAAATTATTTGTTGACGAATTAATTATTTTCTTCATTTTAACTTTAAAGTAATTATTTTTGAAAACTACAAATCTCATTAGCGTAAATATTTAATGGAGTGAAATTATATTGTAAGATATAAATAAAAATAAATAATTAATAATCCCTTTTTAATTAAGTTATTTTTTTAATAGGCGTATAAAACAGAAACAGATCGATAATTAGAGACAGAGAGAGCATTATTTTATGTGCGTTAGGCTTTTGAGTGAAGTCAAAATATTAACGTGGTTGTTTCACGCCTCCCAAAAATGCCACTTAATGTGCTGATGACGCTCTCGCTTCCAGAAGCACCAAAAGCACGAGTTTACATCAGCTTGCAATCCAAATTCTTTTTGAGTTTATAATTTTAAAAAAGTTACACAATTAAGGAATTATCTAAGATAAATTTCCAAGTAATCTTTATAACAGAGATTACTTAGTAACCAGCTTGGCAAACACGATAACTAACCTGCTATAACGAAGCTAAACTACATACAAAATAAGTGTATATAACTTAAAACCATTCTCTTTTGGAACACTGTTAGTTGCCCAATTTACTTTGATGCACATACACTTTGCCTCACTCGTGAAGACAGTGTGAAACCCAAATTTCTGATGGTTTTCTAATACAAGCAATCATAGTAATGCAAAATTCTCAACAATGTAAAACCTGAAAGTTGAATCACACAAGACTATCTTAATGATATAGTCAGAAGAAAACATTAGCGATGTAAGATGAATTTGTCCTCAAAATTCTGTCACATCACATTACAAAGGATTGGTCGATCTAAACTCTAATAATAGCTAAAGAGGTTCTTAATTCCCATTCTATGAAGAGTAATAACAGAGGCAATCTGATATAAAGCTTATGATGATGTAACAGAGATGAGTTATAACCCTTAAGCAGTAGCACCACTTGCACCCTTCCCTTTCTTTTTCTGTAACTTCTTCATGTAAAACTCCAGCTCCTTACCCTCCAAGATGTAACTGTCAAAAGTTAAATGATAAAAGTAAGAATGACAGCTGCAAGAATCAAGAATGACAATCATGTCCCATTGGGGGAAAAATGTTATTCCCTCCGTTCAGTTCCAATTTATGTGGCAAAGTTTGAATAGGCATGGAATTTTAAAAAAGGAAGACTAGGGAAAATTGTGGTCATAAACATGTCATGACATTTGTTTACTTGTAAGCTTTCGAAACTTGCGGTCTTAAACCTTTCATAATATTTGTGTGGTGAAATAGAAAGTTAAATCATTTTCTAATTTAAAAAGCTGCCATTATTTTTGGAACGGACTAGAAAGAAAATGTTGCCAAATAAACTAGAACGGAGGGAGTACCATATATCCTCCAAGTTCAAAGTTCATAACTAATAGATTCCAAAAGAAACATAACGGGAAGATATTCAAGACCATAACATGCTCTTCTTAAACTAAAGGAGAAAACTAAGTTGATTAAATTCTAGTTTAATCATTTTTATGGTTAAGGTAAAAAGCTTTTCTTTTTTTCAGTTTAATCATTTATTATGAGAGTTTATTAGGATCAGAATATACAGACAGTTAAATGACTTAAATCCATATCAACAAGGAAAAGATCATTAATTCCATCACATTGAACTTAGTTTAGCCATAAAAAATCAGCAACGATGCAAATTTAACTCTCATAGACAAAAAAAATTACTAAGATAATACCATACCTCCAATTCAAAGACTGGAAATTTTAAGTTAGCATGGCTGCAAATTTTCATAGTTAAAAAGAACGTCTACAAATTCCAGGAGAATTTAGAAACAATTTTGGACTTCTATGTCATTATATGCATAACATCAAGGTAAAATGTTATTTTTAGCAGGTAGGTAAAGGGAAATGAAGAGACTGCAGATTTGAGCTTGATAGTTTTCGACAGAAGATCAAATACAGAAGAAAACTCATACCCATCGGCACGGCCACATTGGCCAGGTCGCGACGAGATCGCAGCCAATAGACGACCACTAGCAAATTGCTCTTCAACATGTGGGTCGATCTTACGATCCTGTTGACGCTTTTCCAGCTTTCTTTGGACATGGTTACTTTTCTTCTCCTCTGTAACAACCTCGGGAGCCTCCTGTGAACCAATCAAAAGAAACAATCACATAATGCATACTAAGACTAAATCCACCAGAAGTGACATTTAAAAAAGATAATTTTTTCTTCACAGAAGAATAGGAAGTCTTAAAAAATTTCTTTAACACAAACAATTATGTATTTCCATTTGCATGAGAAGCACCACATACAGCACAAGTAACACTTAAAGCTTCGCAGATGCTCAAGCAAAACCTCTTACAATTAAGTGTGTCAATATTGCATTTCAAGTCAATAAATTGTACCATAAATTGAGTATCAAATCAAAAGTGGATCATCATGAACAAAAGAGCCCACATAAGATAAGAAAAGTATTCATGCAAATACCTCTCCTTCCTTCTTGGCAGCACTCTTCTTCTTGCGACCAATTTCAACACCATAATGCTGGAGATACCACTGCTTAAATGGAGCTGCATCAACTTGAACAATTGCACTCTTCACTAGAGTTTGTGTCCTAACCAACTCATTGTTTGAGGCGTTGTACACCACATCCAATAAACGGGTCTTCCTTGTAACAGCTTCACTGCCCCAGGAGTAGTTTCCAGTGTCCAACCTCAAAGCACGCCACTTCACATTGCCTCCTCGGACCCTTATCCTCCTAACAGTCTTAGCATTAGGCGCCAGCTTTGTATTTGCAGGCTGTCTTCCCATCTCATACCTTCACAGAGTCAAAATCAAAAGTGAATCTCATAACAGACCAACTGAAATCATATCTATGGACAGCCCAAAATAAGAATTAGAAGATCTAGTCTAAAGAGAGACTAGGACTAAATCATTTCAATTATATAACAAAAGCCACCAATCTCTCGACCCTAATGAATCTACATTGCTTCTTTTATAATTTTATAGAAGGTCCAACTTCACATTTGTAAATCAACTTTACTCAACCCAAATCACTTAGGTCGACTGTATCAATTTATGTACACATTTCACTACATTCAGGTCAAAATAGTTAGACAGTCAACAAATCAACATTGCTCAATCCCGAGCTAGGTTTAGTAAACGGTATAAATCCTTTGCATCTATTCCATTGTATTCAGCTCCAAAATAGTTCAAATATTCATTATACAACTACGCTCATCCCAAATTAGTTTGGATCGACTATTTGAATCTTCTGTATTCATTGAAACTTTCAGCTCAAAAAAACTTGCAAATATTCAATATTTCAACTATAAACATCCCAAAATAGTTCAGATCGACTATTTAAATCCTCTGCATCCGTTGAAACTACAATCAGGTTCAAATTTAGTAACATCACGCTGAAATAAAACAATAAATTTCACTTACTTTCGCTTCTTCCTCCATGCCTTCTTCTTGCCTCCTGTGGCACGTCTCTTGTGCATCGAATCACGAGAGATACCTATCACATACCATATCACATTGCTCTTTTAAGCTTATTTTCTCGCAATTTCAATCGAACAGAGAACAAACACATGATATCAACGAAGATATAATGAAACATTGCTCTTTTAAGCTTATTTTCTCGCAATTTCATTAGAAACTAATATACGATATTAACGAAGATTAAATGAGACATTACTCTTTTAATCTTATTTTCTAGCAATTTCATTAGTACATAAAACAAACATACGATATTAATAACGAAGATAAAGTGAAAGCTAAACGGATCAATTTCGTTACCCATTGTTGCCGGCGATGAAGGATTCTAGGGTTCCGGTGATTGTGCACTGCGACGGAGATGGCTAAATGAGATTCGCTGGCTTTTTATACCATTTTCAAAACCCTAGCTGTAACAAAATGCCAGTTTTGTCCTCTCTTTACATTTTAGTCCTTGTTGTTTACCCTCTAAGTCGAGTCAGTCCCTTATTTTCTTATTTGATACAAATATTTGTTTTAAATGAATGGTAGAAGTCAGAACTCCTTTGACTGAACAATTAGCCCAAATTTGGATTTAGTTAGTGAATTAAGTTCGAAATAATTTAATTAAAAGTTTGGTTTTTGAGAAGTAGTAATGAATGGAAAATTATTTTATTTGGATTATAAATTTTGGAAAAGTATCACTAAAATCATAGATCAGAGTAAACTATTATATAATTCAAATTCATAGTGATTATTTTTAAAAGAATAACTTTAGAAATGTATAATGTTAAATTTATGGGTTCATCAGAAGTAAATAGCTTTGGGTCGGACATGTATGTATGTTAAAAATTTACTAAACATGTACATATGGTAGTTTTTTAACATTGAAATCAAATGAGTTGTAGTATAATTCAAACTTGAACACATAATGTTCAAATCTTAGATCCACCTTTGCTTTGGTTATCAAATGACTAAACAACGGGAAGCAATTTAATTATGAAGTACAAAAAATAGTCTAGCAATTTTATCCTTTTATTGAGGTTTCTAAATCAAGAGTTAGAGACATCGAACAAGTCATCGTATTTTGTTTGTATGAAGGCGATCTGACAAGACTACTATTTTCATTCTTATGTTAAAATTTTACTAACAAAAAAGAATAACTATAGTAGCACCAACTAGCGTTATTAGAAGTCATTGCTTCGGCGTTTAAAGTGATAATTATGTCGAAGCCAAAAGTTTTCACGTCATGGCCAAAGATATGCACTTCAAAAAGATGTGTGCTTCAAATAATGACGTGCAAAGAAATCTCGGTGAGAAACAATCAATTCTTTGTATCTTATTTCAAGTAGTTAGATTAATACAACAATAACATATTCAGTGAAATTTCATATACGCAGTCTTTATTTCTATCTTGACTGGTAGAAACATTATTTCCGATAGACCATCGGCATAAGGACAAGTAGTTAGATTAATATCGACAATATTGCAAATTGAATATTGAAATTAGTTACTCTAATGGAGAAAATTGAGATCTTACTAGGAACAAGATCATATTTATATTGGGTAAGAAGCTCTAGTGAATTCCTTGTTCACCCCACATTATAAAAGCAGAAAATATTCAAGAAAATAGACTTGCTCTTATCCGGATTGGAAAAAGCATCAAACTCTAGAAGCTAGAGCTTTATTTATTTTTGGACACGAACACTATTATGTTCTCCCCGAAAACTCACCTTTAGAGATTGAACAACAATAAAATAATTCAACGTTTAATAAGTTGTAAAGGTTGGAACGTTGCAACTATGATAGCCTAGAGGGAGATCAAGAAAATTTGACAAGACAGTTAAATTGCAACTGAATCTCTTCCTTTGTTGATCTTTATGTATATTTTAATAAAACAGTAAGGGGAAAATATTTTAATTTATCGGTAGATTTTCATTATTCTTCTATAATTGAAAAGAACCAAAATTTAGCAGTATGTTTATTCAACCAAACTGCTGAGCAAAGAGTCTATTTTGCTCAAATTCTTCAAAAAATGTCATTGGATCCTCTAAAAGTAGTGCTTGAAAGATTTGACACGGATACGGCATCATTTTTAAATCATCCATGCTGAGGTTTATTTTGACGTGTATGGTTCTTTGTTTTGCAGGTTGATATGTTTTTTGTTATGTGGCTGGGATTCTTCAAAAATGTTGTCGGATGTGTGTCAGAACCTCCAAAAAATAGTGCATTTTTAAAGAATCCGACACCGATGCGGCAACATTTTTTAAGAGTCTGAACAACATGCAAAAAAAAAAACACAAACCTAAAAAATAAAGAACAATACAAGTCAAAACAAACTTCAACATGGATGATTTGAGTGAAGCACTTACAGAAAAGCCATGCAAGTAAACAGCAGGGAAAGTCTATTTCATGGTGCAGTATAGTCCCATACATACACAAACATAAAGCTTCAAATATATTGTTTACAAAATCTGCAAGTGTCAAATGAATCAAAATATTCAGTACTTATTTGATAGGATCCTAAGTTGGTATCCCAATTGTTTCACACTAGTAAATCAAACATGATCTGACATACAATCTGAAAGAAATGTAAATCCCAGAAAAAGAGGGGAACTATAAGAACAAACACCGGCAACTTCGCCGGTCACTACAGTGAAAAAAACGTTAAAAAGGAGAAAAAAAGAACATAAAAAATGACACCTCTAACTCTCAACATAGCACCAGAGGTACTACTGGTCTTATCGTGGGTGCACAAACACATCAACTACAATAGACGGTATCATGTATACCTTGCAAACTGATATACATCTCGATCGAGTGCTGAAAAACGAGCCTATATTGCTTTTACTATATTGATACTTTCAGACAAGCGCCTTGCTAGCTCTATAGATCAGTTTTCTTAAATTCGAAATATATATTATTAGTATATATATTTGTGAGGGGTACTATAAACATCGACTTCAACTTCTTTCTCTCAAGTCTGTTCTCCTAAGTATCTTCAGATATCCAAATAACGAAATCTCCTATGCTGCAATTCCTGGAAACAGTCAAAAAAGAAAAGATGAGTTGTCTCAATTTCTGAACAAGAAATAGCATTTTTTCAAGGAGAAAGATAATATATGTACATTGCTTTCTTTTATGCATCTAACCGCAAGTTTAACAGAAATGATGGCAAACCGCTATTCATATATCTCTAATGGAAGACAATCTTTTTATTTGTATATACTTGATCATAGTATCCATGAGATAAAAAGAGTTATGTCGACAATCTCCATATACGAGTAAGGCTGCTTTTATTGTCAGTTGAAAATAGTGACTCCATGGCCCATACCATGCAGGATCCAGTATTGCCCTATTAATCACTAGTGTTTATTGGCTAGTCTGGGTAACCCGTGACCACATATAAGTCTCATGGCCAGGGATGGCAATGGGATCTGGAAAGGGGAGGAAAAACGTATCATGTCTCCCCCCCCCTACCAGTGGCGGAGGCAGGATTTTCGCCAAGGGATTCAAAAAATAATTAAAAACCGCCTAAAGCTAAAAAGATTAGAAACTGCGGGTTAGCAGGAATTCAACCTGTGTCCTCTAATAGAATTTGGACCCCCTTTACCCGTAGAATTTTTGTACACTACTGTGCCTATATTCTAATGTCTTTCAAGCTAGGATCCTGCCAAAGAAAAGGACTGATTTACTTGTTGTTTTTCTTTGTTTTTTTACATCCGTGGTTTTCGGGAGCGCGCACTCGACTAATTCCATCGAATACCTGCTACCTCCCACCAGCAACAAGTATCAGGTAACTCAGTTCACCGAGGCTTAGACATATCGTAAGAAATCACCTAGTGTTTTTGCCTCTGTTGAGATATGAACCTGAGACCTCATGATTTCCCTGTTGCATAGTTTCTTATAAAATGATAAGATTAAATCTAGAGGACTGCAGATTACATATTTGTATAACCAATATCTGGAAATATAACAAGATATATCTCAAATTTCAAAGCAAGGAAGGTGAACTTTGCAAAAGTGCTTATTTGGTTGGGAAGAATAGGACTTCTGACTCCAAGCCTACTAGATGACGTTTTTCTTCCTGGGCTGCAGTAAGTAGATCGAGAGGTCGTTGCCTCGAGCTCTCGCTTTCAGGGTGGATACGCAAGAAATTCACTATGAAAGAATCAACCTCTTCCCGGTGAGGTTTTGATGTATCGCATAATCCGAAAAGCAGCTTCTAAGTGAGATGATCTCAACCCTAGTAAGTCGATAAAGCGATTTACGCAGCTGTGTCACCAGAAAGAGAATCAGCAAGATCATTGGTAGCGGGACCAGGAGACAACACTGCATCTTATGCCCCTGTGAAGTCGGAGCTTTAACTGAATAGCCACCGCGTAATCAGACTCATACTCCAAAAGACAGGCTACTAAGCAATGATGGTTTCAAATTAATACCAAGGGAGAGCGTATAATGTTACCTCTATTCGATTGTCTATTTGCAACACCATAATTCCTGAGATAATCCTCAGAATCTTTAGCGGAAACATCTGCTGGATTTCCAAGACCATATTCAAACGAACCAGAAACGTCTGCATCAGAAGACACACCTTGCCAAGTTCGATCACCATACACTGAAGCAGCACCACCTCGGAATTGATCTCCGTAAGACCCCTCGTAAGTAGCACCAGTAGATGCTGTAAATGATGAAGTTGTAGCAGGGCCCGCTGCATTGTTTCTTCCAAGTCCTCCAGATCCCAGCCCATAATTATTCCCACCACCATATCCAGAAGAATTACCGCCCGGAGCAGAAATAAGAGAGCCCCAATTAGCACTGTTATTCCCGAAGACTCCATAATTTCCACTTCCGGACCCCACAAATGAATCTGGTCCACCAGAATTTGCTGAAGTGTTGAAGCCAAGGCCAATATTTCCCCATAAAGTCCTGGTTGGCGAGCTTAGAAAAGAATCCCCTCTATTTCCGCTTGTGCTATATCCAATAGGAGTAGTACTGTATCTGCTTGAATTTCCACCAAAATACGGGTTTAGTATTCGCCCATAACCAAGATTATTGCTAAAGTTGGACGCTCCTGCAAAGGTAGGGCTCAAAGCCGGGTCCAAATTTACACCCATTCCATAAGCAGGAGAAGCAAACTGAGAGAAACCAGTATGAGCACCGGCAACTGGACCAAACCTTCCATCCATGCGGACCCCGTATCCTCCGACCGATGCTAGATTATACCCCTGAGCAGCATAGTTGTTGAGGAAATTGTTGGCTCTATTAAGTCCGTAGTTGTATCCTACGAGCGGGCTGCGGGGACCCGGTGCAGGAGATAGCTCCTTTGGCACGGCCCTCTTTACTTCAACCATTTTACCATTTAGTTCATGAAAAGTCTTATACAATGCCCGATCAACTGCTTCCTCCAAATCATAAGTTATAAATCCAAATCCTCTTGGCCTCTGAGTATTATGGTCATACATCACTACGACATCTGTAATTGTACCAAACTGATCGAAATATGTCTTGAAATCACTCTCCGTGACAGTAGATGCTAAGCCTCCTACGAATATCTTTTTTGTGCGTCCAGGACCTGGAGATCCTTGAATGCTGCTATTGTTTCTATTTATTATTTGTTGATCATCCCTAGGAACAGCCTTCTTTGCCTCAACCTGAAAATAGGAAGCCACTTATTACTTGTAGAGATAGAGATGATTATCCATTTGATAAATAGTCTTTGAAGTGTATATAGTGAGACCTCTCTATAACAATAATCCACTATAACAACCAAGTTTTCTTCGGAACCGATTTTCATGTTATATTACATTATATGTTCTATATAACATCATTTCGCTATAACAACCAAAAAATGTAAGGACAAATGATGTTGTTATAAAGAGGTTTGACAGTATAAGTTCTATGTAAACAAGAGGTCTCTATCAATTAGCTGTTGCAGAAGTACAACCAATCATTTAGCATAAACCTTCCGTTACAGGAGGTCATTGGTTCAATCCGTGGAAACAACCTCTTGCAGAAATGTGAGGTAAGGATGTATACAATAGACCCTTGTGGTCCGGCCCTTTTCCGGACCCCGCACATAGCGGGAGCTTAGTACACTGGGCTGCCCTTTTTCATCTTCCATTACAGCTTTCCGGCAGAGGTGGATACAGAGTGTCGGTACCGGTTCATCTGAACCGAGTATTTTTTAAGCTAAACAATTTTTTGTGTAAAAATTCACTAATATTGCCTTAAATAATGGTTATGAACCCATAACCTTAAAATATAATGGTTCAATGATAATAACTTTAAAACTTGAACCCATAAGCTTAAATATTGGATCCGTCTCTGCTCCCCGGTCAAGTTCACATTTAGGTAAACTATGACTATTAAACTTGAAGAGTTGAGTACACTACTCTAATCTCCCAGATGAAATACTACAATAACTATTATGGCTCCATATCAAACTAGTTGGGTCGGCTTTATGAATCCTCTAAGTCCATTTCACTTCAGGAGGTCATGGGTTCAAGCCGTGGAAACAACATCTTGCAGAAATGTGAGGTAAGGCTGCATACAATAGACCCTTGTGGTCTGACCCTTCCTTGGACCCCGCGCATAGCTGGAACTTAGTGCACCAAGCTGCCCTTTTATGTCCATTTCACTCAAATATCTAAGATAAACAACAACAACAACTATGCCTAAACTCCAAACAAGTTGAGCTCAACTATAACAATCCTCATTGACCATGTTTCTCTATTTAAATTCATCTAACCCAAATTAGAAAGACTTAAAAATGAAGAGGGGGAAAACAACTACCGTTCGCCCATCAATCATATGTTTCTCCTTAACTACTCTTTCAGCAACAACAGGATCAGCAAAGACAACAAAACCAAAACCACGAGCACGACCAGTATTACGATCCCTCATGATCACAGCTTCCACCACTTCTCCATATGACCTGAAATATTCTTTAAGACGATCCTCATCCGTGTCCCAAGAAATTCCACCTATGAATAGCTTACCAAGATCTGACTCCATCATTTCTGCAATCATAAGTTCAATATCCACAGAAATAAGTTCCACCCACATAACAAAATCACATCTTGCACAAGCTAATGCAAAAATTTAAACTACTAGACAATCAACTAAGAATTTGAGCAAAATTTTCCACTCAACACAAAAAACAGTTACTCCCGCGTTTCCAATTTCTTTGTCTTACTTTTCTTTTTAATATGTTTAAAAAAAATGTCTCTTCCTAATTTGGCAACTCTTTAATTCCAACATCCCTCCTGACATATTTAAGATCACAAGACTAAAGGGCATTTTGGTACATTATACATATATTTAATTTAAGACCACAAGATTCAAAAGTCTTCTTTACTTTTTTAAACTCTGTGCTCAGTCAAACTAAGATAAACAAATTGAAACGGAGGGAGTATATTTCTGCAATCATAAGTTCAATATCCACAAAAATAAGTTTCACCCACATAACAAAATCACATCTTGCACAAGCTAATGCAAAATAAATACTACTAGACAATCACTAAGAATTTGAGTAACATTCTTCCACTCAACATAAGGAGATAGTTTATTCTGCAATCATAGGTTCAATATCCACACAAAAAAGTTTCACCCACATATCAAAATCACATCGTGCACAAGCTAATGCAAAAATCAATACTACTAGACAATCACTAAGAATTTGATCAAAATTCTTGCACCCAACATTAAATATTTCTGCAATCATAAGTTCAATATCCACAAAAGTAAGTTTCACCCACTTAACAAAATCACATCTTGCATAAGCTAATGCAAAAATGAATACTACTAGACAATTCTTTGAGCTGATGGTCTGTCAGAAACAGCGAGGTAAGGTCTGTGTACATTCTACCCTCCCCAGACCCCACTTATGTGATTACACTGAGTGTGTTGCTGTTGTTGAATACTACTCCCTTGTAGGGATGGCAGGTGGGTATAATTTAGCGGATTCCGCACCGCACCCGCCCCAATTGGGACGGGTATGGGTATAACTTTGGCGGGTAGTAGGCGGGTATGGGTATTGAAAATGTACCCGTCACGGGTAGGCGGGTAGGTGGTGGATTTGCAGTCATATCCGCCTACCCGCCCGCCTACCCACCTACCCGCCCGTCTACCCGCCCGCCCGCCCGCCTACCTACCCGTCCGCCTACCCGCCTAGCTTATATAGCTAAAATAATATCTGAGTTTTGTCTACATTTGTAATATATAGTTATTTGGGTGGATAATTTTTTGGGTTTCTTGGAAATTTTATTTTCTTGATTCTTTGTTGTGCAATGGGGAAGAGGTGAAAAAAATGGGGAATTCTGATGGTGAAAAAATCTGGAATTCTCCTCCCTCTCTCCCAAAGAAAATGAGATCGTGACAGTATTGATTCTTGACTCAAATTTTTGGGATAATTTTTGGAATTTGAATTTTTGGGATCATGTGTGATCACTAATTGATCAAAAATGAATTGATTACAAAATATGGCAGGCGGGTACAGGCGGGTATTGGCGGGTGACGGATATCCACTTGGGTGGTGGAGCGGGTGTGAATTTAGGAATATACCCGCCTAGGCGGGTGTGGATTTAGTAATATACCCGCCTAGGCGGGTATGGATGTTGAAAATTGGCGGGTAGGTGGCGGGTATAATTTTTTTGGCGGGTACGGGTGCGGGGGAGGGGTTACCCGCACCCGCCCCGCCCAATTGCCATCCCTACTCCCTTGTCTCAAATAATTAGTGGTTTTTTTGTTTTACACGCTCCTTAAGGTTAAAATGAAAAAAATTAATAAATTATGCCTTGAACTTTTAAAAAAGAAAAAAAAGACTAAAAAGTAAGACAGAAGAAATTGGAACGGTGGGAGTAACTACTAGACAATCACCAAAATTCTTCTGCTCAACATACAAAAAAAGGTCCATTTCTGCAATCATAAGTTCAATCTCCACAAAATAAGTTCCGCCCACATAACAAAATCACATCTTGCACAAGCTAATGCAAACATTAATACTACCCTAAAGAAGATACCCTTGCTCACACGAATCAAGGGCTGAGGAGCAAAATATGAAGGGGGGCTAAGGGCGTAGCAAACCAAACAAAAGTTCAGAGGATTCGTTTGTGACTTCCACTTTTTAGACATCCAAAAAGGAAAAGCAGCGCACGTGAGGCAAGATGAAGTTGGAATGCCAAATGCAAGATCTGGACCTGGTTCACGCAGTCAAGCAACAAAGACCTCTTTCTCTTCGGGAGCTTTCGTAACGCGACGATATCGTCATCGGAGATGAGCGGGTGGCTGAGCGTTATCGCGAGCTAATTTCGTTCGGAGACCTGGGACCTTGGCTTAGTAATGAATGAAGGGAAGCTCTTCGAGCTTTCTCCGCCAGCGGCTTATGTAGTGGTCGGCCTTATAATGAAATTCTAGTTAGACCCCGGCCGCTTTCTTGGAACTAATTGATAGGCACGCGCTCTGACTTTGATCGACTTGCCCGCACAGCGTCTTTTTTGAGAGAAGAGGATAGTTTGAGCAAAATTCTTCCACTCAACATTAAAAAAAAAAAAACAATTTTTCCTCTGCAATCAAAAGTTCAATATCCACTAAAAAAAATCACCCACATAACAAAATCACATCTTGCACAAGCTAATGCAAAAAATTAATACTACTAAGACAAATTCAATCACTAAGAATCTATATTAGCAAAATTTGTCTTCATCTTAATCAAATTCAACACAAGCAGGTAAATTACCAACTTGATATAAACAAAATCTTAGGAATTCAAAACACCCAGACATCAAAAAAACAAACACAAAAAGATCCAAAAATGTGGATAAACAAAAGTAATTAACACAAAAAAAAGATATACCTTATCTAGCAAATCAGGGATCAGACAGCAAGTGGGAAGTGTTGGATTCAATCCAAGAACATGGATCCTCGTACCATCAATCAAAAAACAATCCAATGTATCTAAAATAAATCAAAATTCCAACAGATCAGAAGCTCAAATACAAAAACAAAAAAATCAAAAAAATAGGAAATTATAGAGAAATAGATTAACATACCATTTGTAAAGATTGAACATTTTTTTAAAAAAAAAAAACAAATTGGGAAATGGTTAGAAACTATAAACAGAGATCTAAAAAGATGGCTATATAGTTATTAATACTCCATTAATATTGTAGGAATAAGGTGAAAACAGAGGATGTGAGTGCTCATCCTCTACCTCTCTTCCTTTCTCTCTCTCTCTCCCAAAATGTCCCTCTCTTCTTTGGTTATTTCACTTTTTATAAATATAAAAGTTGGATAAATATTGAAGGGAATGGAAATTCATGAATAGATTACGAGCTCGTTTGCCCAAGCTTATAAGCTGGTTAAATTAATTTATAATTTATTTATTTTAGTTTATTTATGTGTTTGATACATATTAAAAGTGCTAACAAGCAATGGTGGATCTAGCATATATAGTGAGGTTTCTCGAGACCGGAAATTTATTTATGGATAATATATATGTTCTATAAATGTTAATAAGAGGGTGATCGGCTAAGTTTATAATATGATTAAATTAGTTTATAAGTAATATATATATATATATATATATATATATATATATATATATATATATATATATATATATTAACCGAGTTCTATAAACGTTAATAAGAGGGTGATAGGCTAAGTTTATAATATGATTAAATTAGTTTATAAGTAAAAAAAATTCAATTTATTCGTGCATTTGAGAAATATACTTACGAGCAATGACGGATCTAGCACATATGGTGCGGGTTTATGGGAATCAATAACTTTTTTTATGGATCATGTATATACATTAAGAAATTAATAAGTTCTATAAATAATTAATTCAAGAATTTCGTTATTATTGTGTATTAACTTGAGATTGTTGTAAAAATTCATAAACTTCAAATATTAAATTCACTTCTGCTTATAAGTCAAGTGTTTATAAGTCGAAATGAGTCATAAGTTATAAGTTGGTCACGGCTAACTTATAAGCACTTTTGATCTGATCATAAATTTTATAAATTTATCCCTAATATCTTTTGTAATCTTCAAAATATTCTTTTGAAAACATAACTTTTAATTTTTATCGATTTCTATTTTCTTCGTTCTTTTTCTAATTAATGTGAATGTATTTAACTAGACCCGAATTTTAAGAAAAAAAGAAAGACTTTTAAAATTTGTGGTCTAAAACAATAGAGAAATTTTTGTGGCTATATAAATCATTTCATTAAGGAAAAAATGAGAAGTTTAAAATTAGATTATTACTAAATATAGAAAATATTAGTTTTATAGACTAATTAAAAAAAGAATGAGTGTTACATAAATTAGAATAGAAGTATACTAATTTAACACTTTTATCTAAAGATGTAACTATTTATTTATTAGATCAACTTCTTACACTTAAAAATACTACAGTATTTTCTAACACTTGATATCACAAAAAAAAAAAAAAATTGATATTTATTAATCAGCTAAATGAGCTCTATAAGAAGAAGAAAAAAAACAGAGATAAAAAAATATGGGAGAAAATAGATAAGACAAGTAGATGAAGGGAGCGGCCCGTGAATGAGACTACGTGCGTATATCTGTTGTGTACATTTGGTTGTGGCAAATCGTCCGGTAAAAGAATACTAGTGGTGGCGCCTACCTTACATAAGATATGGCTAATTTTTTTTTGTTGAGGAAGGAGGCTACTCGCTACTCTCTCGAAAGTACGACATGATAAACCCGGATCGACGCAATAGCCTGCAAATCACGTCAGTCGATTAACCACATTTGACAAGCCATGTGTGACAGAGATATATGGCTAACTTGTCTATATTAATACTGTAGAATGATACTTTACAAGTACAAAGACAAATAATTTTGACCACCATGGTGGGGTGATTTAAGTAGAGGCGAAGTTAGGAATTAAATTTCATGAGTTCTAAATTTTAACGTAGCGATATCAAGGGTTAATGATTGAGTTTTGAATTAAAATTTTGTACATAGTAGTAAATTTTTTAATATAAATATTAAGCTCAAACTAAAGCTATTGATTTCGGCAGAACCGGTACGTTAGCTTCTAGCTTCGTTCACTGCTCGTAAGGGATTTACCCGAATTTCTTTCATTGAAATATTATACTATATAAGGTCATTTTATGTCAATAATAGATGTTGAATACTCATTACGTATGAGTGTATTTACTTCTTATATTTTGAATCATCTTACAAAAAAATTTGATTCCCCTACTAATCCTCGTAATGAAGAATTTCTTTGTTCGAAGGTTTTACCTCCTTAGTGAGCCAATTGATTGCGAATCCTAAATAAGTTGAATCAGTTTTCTCCTAGAAATGTTTTACGTCCTCAATGAACCTATCTAGTGCTAATCCTAATTAAGTTCGATCAATAAATTTCAAAATCAGATGGTTAAAAAGCAGAAATTTTAGCTGTTTTTTTCTTTTTGAGTCAATTGTTTAGTAAATAACTCTATTTTTATTTCTCTTGCAACTTAAACCTTTTAGATTCGATCTAAATATTATTTTTGAGCAAATTGAATATCTTATAAAAAAACGTTAGACCACGATCGTCCAAAAAAAATTCATATTAGAGGACAATCTAAAGTTTGTCAATCACATGAGCTATTTCCACAATTTTTAAAATAGAGATAAAACCTAGATGGTGGCTTAAAATGGAACATTTGCGTAAATCAGCCTTCAAGAAGAAAGACAAATTAAGCAATATCTTTTAGTAGTTTTGAAATAAAGTAACTAATTTAAAACTATTCGGCTCTCTAACAAAGAATAATTTAAACTTTTATGTCAATGGTTAAGAAATAACATTCATATATTACCACTTGTTTGGTGATAACACGTTCAGAATTAGTATAAATACATGTTTAAAGAGATTTTATGTTCATATAATTACGTATTTTTACTGGCATTTGGGGAGGGTTTTACATTTTAAATTTGCACCTTTACTGTTTGTATATTATTATGTTCACAAGCAATATCTTTTATGAGATTTGACAATTTCTTTTTTCTGCTCATATCTTTGGGAAAATAGCGAATCTTTCCTACCACGAAAAAAGACAAACAAATTTGTTAATATATTTGATTAAGCAAAGGTAATAAAAGTTTATGTATAGATTTTTAATGGTTTTTTACCAATAAATAAAAGTAGTACATATGTGGACCACATACAGTAAAGTGGGCGAATATTTTTTTAAAACGGAGTGGGAGAATATATTTGTTAAGCATTCATTTTTCACATTTGCAATATGCTTATTCTCACTAAGTTTTTGGTAATTATATCGGGCCCGACTAATTGAATTCGCGTCGGAAAGTCCCATAATAGAAGTAAGCGATTTCTATAAAAGGTAACTCCATATTTACTAAGACTCGAACCCAATATATTTGATTCTTAATGGAGATGTACTCACCATTCAACTACATCCCTCAGTGATTAACGTAACTGAATTTTCACACTTCTTTCTTCTTCCATGCATGTTTGTTGCTTGTTCAAATAAAAAAATATTAAAAGTTAATTAAATAATAATGTCAACCACAACAATAATAATATTAGTAGTACTAGACAATGTTATTGCATAACTAAGTACTATATTTCTCCAATTTTAAATTCTGAATGAGTTATTTAAAGAATATAGGAAGTTTTATTTCTATTTTTGTTTAGAAGACTTGGTAATCTGCAGCCACGTTCAAAGCTACTGCAAAAAGGACTTCAACCTTTCATTTTAGCAAGGTTTTTGACTTTTTAAATATAATTGTTTACAACACCAACTATGTGACATATACCACCTCATTTTTCATGTTGGACGTTAATTTCAAATCACTTCATTAGGTGAGATTTATTTTTATTAAAATTAAGACGCTTGAATCTGATCAATATATCTAAATATTAAGATGTTATTTCTAAATTTGAAGATTGAATAATTAAGATTATTTATTTTTTAACATCTGAATGTGTATAATTTTCATATATTTATGCTTTTATTGCTCTAAACTATTGCAAAAGGGACTTCTTATGCTTTTATTTTTCATTTGGTCATTGAGAGACTTTACTTTCTTGATGTCATATGGACCACCTTTAAATCATTAACTGAAAAAAGAAAGCCTTAGATAATGTCTATGTTTTTAAGTGCTATGACTTGTGACTTTAGTTAACCAAATTTATATAGGAGTTATTGTCTTTTATAATAAGCATACACCTAGAAAGCAATGCCTACCTTGAAAACATGATAAAAAATAGAGTTATAGGTATCCCAACAATAATTGTGATAATCTATCAGCTTGCACACACTTCAATTGTTTCATCGAATACCTGCTACATATTATTGCATGATACTTATAGATAATGTTTTAAATTCAGATCAAAATGACAAACGGAAGCGCATGCCTATAAAAACAAGAGATACTGCTTTGTATCAATTGAGCAAATACATATCGTAATTATATGTCAATATTTTCTAAACATATATTGAGAGCATCCTAAATTACTCATGATATCATCATGAATATACAAATTTGGAGAAGGGCAATGATTCCTTCTCAAAACTAGCTTTTTAAAAAATGACACTGTACTCAGAGACAATCTTGAGGGTAGGTTACGGCTTCACATGAATCCAGTAGTTTATACATAGATCTTGTATATATATATTAAAGAATTGACAAATATTTACAGAAATTTGATTGTGAACTCAATCACTATTTTATTAATAATTTAAAATCGTTGTAAAAATAAATAAACTTTAAATTTTAAATTCATCTATCCGCAGATACTACTTCAACCCTACTTGCATACATGCAGGTGAAAGCATTGACTAAATGTGAAATTTGCACAAGCATTAGGCAGACATCCCCTGCATTGTCTCCCCATGCTTGCCAAAAAACCAAAACTAGAGGCAGCAGCTGGCAAACAAATCTTTACTAGGCAGCTATAATTCCTATTGTCTGGCATTTTTTTTAATTTTTGTTGAAACAATGAGTGGAGTCTTTGTTCAAATTTTGATGATAACTAAGTAGATTGTACATTAGATATGTCACAACATTGAAGTAAAAGGGGATACAAAGCTCATCTACAGCTGTGTTGCATCTACTGCACTTTTTCTCATTTACTAAACACTGTCGGATAGCAAAAATATTACTCCTATCAAAGAAATACTAAAAACTAATTTCATTGTGTCAAGGTTTTTTTAGCAATTTCTTTTATATGTAAACATTAAAAAAGATCTTGGCACTTATTTATAGAAAAAAAATTCGACTAGCTAGGACCAATTTGAAAAAAGAAAAATCATGTTTTAATGGTACATTATCTATTACTCCTATTTAGTGTTTACTCAAAATTAGTAGATACATGTCATATATTTTTATGTGAATTTCTATTACTCAATTATGATTAGTTAATATTATCGCTTCATTAAATTACTAATAATAAATTTATATGATTTGGTATAAAAAATGTCAAATAAATATAAGTCGATCAAATAGGTGTTCAATCAATGCTTAGTTGACGAAGATTTGACTCGCGACATATATATGTATAACATATTGAATTTTTTTATTAATGAAGCTCATCAAGTATTATTATTATTATGAACTAACTAAAAGAATAAAAAGTTGGATTCAGTCTCTCTACCTCCTCCTAAGTTAGATATAAGATTTACGTACACTCTACTCTACCCTCCCCAGATACACTGAATCTGTTGTTGTAATGAAAAAGACGAAGGTGGTGAGGTGATAAAGACAATAGAAATCTTCACCGGATACTTTTTGATACAATGCGCCTACTTGTTCTGGAATTTTAAAGTGTACAGTTATATTTAATCTTTGAATTGTGACTGTAAAGATACTTCGTAGATAACCAAAGATCATAGATTTTCCTAACTTTCTCAACTTCAGCATTAATATACACCACATTGTAAGAAATCATTTTTATTTGTCGTGCTATTAGGTAAATTATTTTATTTTAAATTTAAATTATAAATTCAATATTCAAAGAAGGCTTACCCTGTAATTATTCTTTTAGTGATCTAATAGATTGATAGTATAATTTTTGTACATTAGCGGCATATAGAACTTAAATCACAATGCAGATCTTAATAGCTCAGTTGGTTGACTACCTGAACTTTCACCTTATTGGTGAGGGTTCGATTCTCCGCCTTGTAATCCCCTCCCATTTCCCATTCTCCTACCCCTATGTAATAAAAACATTTAAAAAAAAACTAAATCACACATTTCGATTACTATCGATAGTAGTAATTTAATTAATTACTTTCAGATCTCACTTAAGGTACAATGGGTATGTTATGGTTGTACTTGGAAACTCTTAACACTTTTAAGTTTAACAAAAAAAAGAAGAAGTAAAAAAGGGTCAAAATAACTGATTCTTTGTTCACATATTAGATATGTTACACTACATATGGGTAAGTAAGTTGGTTATTGATTAATCACAACTAGATCGTTTTCCCAAATCAGTAAATATAAACGGTATGAATCTTACAATATATCAAGGTACCATATACGTATATAAAATGCTAATTATTGTTTATTTAGTTAGTCTTAGGCTGTATCTTAGTTTTCAAAAATCAAAATTCAGAGGGGTATGTAGGTAACCAAACAAATCTGTGCTTACTATAAAACAATAGTGACAAGTAATACAATCTTTGCTATAAGATGATGATAGTTTGAAAAATAATTTTTTGGTAACTGTTAGTGTTTGATTGGAGAGTGGAATTCGAAAAAAACATTTATCCAAATTGATAATAATGTTAGCAAATCGATTATATTTTGATGGTTTATTTTTCACTTAAAAACTGATAATAGTATCTAAGCATTAGTTGGACAAAACTATAATGCTAAGAGATCAGATAATTGCAAAACAACATACTTTTGTCCAAAAGTGAAGGAAATCACAGAGTTAGCCCGAGCTTCTTTCTCGCGCACTTGACAAAAGAGCTTTGCAAGTGGCATTGCCCTTTTTCACTCACACGATGTTACTGGATCGGGTTCACCCATTAACCAAGATTCCCCATTGCTGACCGCAACAAAAACAAAAACAAAAAAAAGACTTTTTGAGAAATATTTTTCAAAATATATCTTCTTTTTACCTTAAATAAATGCACATGATCTAATTTTATAAGTTGTTTCTTTATTGTCATACTGTACTTTATGTTGTTGTCCCCTTTTATGAATTTGAGGCGGCCCAAATACATGATAAAGCAATCTTAAGAATGAAAATTCAGTTGCTGGTGCTATAGAACTCTAATACCTGAGTTGAAACCAAAAAAGAAAAAATATGTTTACATTTGAAATATTTCATTTTGATACACATAATTATGCTAATTTATATCTCTTGTCCTCTGTCAAAGATTGCTCTATAGTTTAGTGTGGTATGATTCTAATGTTATCTGTTATTTCTTATACTTCGATTATCCTATTTTATTTGTGGTAGGTATTGTTCCTTTTTCAAATTACTTTATCATGACTTAATCGCTTTCGTTAATTACATTTTGTTAATTCATTTTTTTACTGCTTTGAACTTCTTGTTATTAGCCGACCTCTTTTTATGCTTTCTCTTGAGCTAAAAGTCTTTCGAAAATAACGTCTTGTCCTTATCTGACCTCTTTTTATGCTTTTTCTTGAACCGAGAGTCTTTCAAAAATAACCTCTTATTTAATTTGTGGTAGCTATTATCCTTTTTCAAACTAATTTATCATGACTTAATCGCTTTCGTTAATTACATTTACATTTTCTTACTGCTTTGAACTTTTTGTACTTATCTAACCTCTTTTTATGTTTTCTCTAAAATCGAGAGTCTTTCGAAAATAACCTCTCTACCTTAAGTAGGGGGTCAGCATACACTAACGTGGAATTTCAATGGATTTGACTATGCTCTGTTATTTGTTACTTATAATTCCAATTTAAGCAGGAGTCAGGAATCAGACTGACGTGCAAAATATTTAGTCTGTGTTTCATACAGTTGAGATAAGTTGTGCAAAATTTACTTTTGTTTCACAAAAATCCGTTTGAATAGAGAGATCACAAAACTTCAATTTAACTACTCGCAGTTAAAAATATTAAATTAATGAAACAAAAGCTTTAGAAGTAATTGGGATCAGACTGACGTGCAAAAATTTATTCAGCAGAAAACAGATGACTGAGCCTCTGATATAGTCGATATAATCTCATCATTTCCCAACTACAACAGTTAACAAAAATCAATATATATATGAAAAAAAGAAAATAAATTTTTTTGTTAGTATAAAGGAAGTTATAGAGAAAGAATAACTTTTTCTACCGACACAAATCTAAATTAGTTGAGTCAACGAATTCCGCATAGCAAATGATATTAGTAGAATGTCATGGACCTACGTAATTAAAGTCTTTCGAGTGAGTCAAAATAAAAACTCCAATTGCATCTACGCTCTTCTCTAGTTTTGCCTATGCAACTCTTTGGCCTTCTCCAATGAATTGTCTTTCAGATTCTTAAAACGTGTAGATAAATAAAACTTGTATCATAACCTAGCCAAAGCAAATGAAACATTCAATGATGATGATAACACACAAGAATAAATTAGAAATAACCTTTATTTTAAAAAGTTCTCCGACTCCACGTTGGGGACTTCACCGGATATTTTGTTGTTATAAACTCTATTTAAAAAAGTCACCTTTATAATGGATTGAATCGTGACATGAAATTTAAATTAGTCCGACCAATGAGTTTCAAATATAAGATTATAATACGAAGAGATGAATGAAATTCTTTAGAGGATTCAGGTTTATCAATAAACTTGTAAGAAACATTAATAAACTCTACACGATACGAATTTGAATTAATCCAATCAATATTTTTGATAAATTGGGATCAGACTGACGTGCAAAATTTATTCAGCAAAGCACAGATAACTGAGCCTCTGATATATCGATATATTCTCATCATTTCCCAACTACAAAATAGAATCTCAGTTTCCAAAAACCAAAATCTATATATACATATATATAGAAAAAGTTGAATAAAATAGTTTTAGACACGACACGAATCTAAATTAGTTCAGCCAATGAATTTCCAGTAAATTCCAAATATTGAAAACTATATAAAAAAAACCCCGTACATTTCACCTTGTTGAGAGAAACTTAAAAATCTTAGAACCTTTTATAGAGAGAAAGAGCTATTGAGGTTGAAGGGGTAGCAAAGTTGCAGCTTTATTTATCATAAAATTTGAAACCCTAAACCTAGTTCTAACTTGATGGGAAGTGGGCCGACGGTATAAACAGGCCCTTTATTTCATTTGGGCTTTTGTGGGTAGGACTAGACCAAATACGAGTCTGGACCTCTTCTTCAAATGCATTAAAAATGTATTCTTGAATATTTGGAGTTAGCTTGTTTTGAATTATCATAAGCAACACGTTAATTAGTACTACCTTCCAAGATGAAGAAGCAATTTCAAGTACTTCAAAGAACAAAGTTAACTTTTGATAATAACCTGCACTATGCAAAAAAAAATGACTTGCTATATCTTGTATCACCCGTTTAATTTCTATGAGAAATTCCGCAATAATAATTTGTAGCTCTAGTAAAAAGAATATAGAAGCTCAATCTTATATCAGATAGCACTTTATCATGAACATTTGCAAATAGTATGCAATCTCCTTTTGTTTTCTTATATGTAAAACAGTTTCATAAGGTCTTGTTTAACATCTCAACTGATACAACATGAATTCTCCCTGCTAGTTACTAATCTACTACATGCAACACACCAAGAGAATATGGGGGGGGGGGGGGGGGGGGGGGGGGGGGGGACTTGAACTTCTCGGGGAAAACCTACCACAAACCGACCGAAAATCGTTGGTTTAGAGCTGGTTCGTACAAAAAACCAACCGACCTCTGACCGACCAAAAATAGACTTCCAATCTTAGCACCATCTTCAATTCTAACATTTCCAAGAACACAAGTGGTTTAGAGCTGGTTCGTACAAAAAACCGACCGACCTCTGACAGACCAAAAATACTCTCATCTCTTGTTTCAGAGAAATAAGTATTTCACCAGAAATGGAAAAAACATACTAAAGGGCAACCCGGTGCACTAAGCTCCTGCTATGCGCGGGATCCGGGAAAGGACCGGACCACAAGGATTATCAAACTGATTGCAATCTTTTTCTGTCCGTGAAGATCCCACCAGAGCGCCTTCTACTTCTAATAGGCCATGAACTAGATCAGAATCATTCTCAACGAGTCCATAAGAAGTGATCCCATTTTTTCATCGGGTTCGGATAAAGACCAAAGATCTTGAGCGACCGATCCGGTCTATTGTACGCAGCCTTACCTCACATTTATACAAGAGACTGTTTCCACGGCTTGAACCCATGACCTCCTGGTCAAATGGAAAAAAGCATACTATTATATTATATTTGATCTCTAAGTCCATACACATCGATTCTATGTCTAAATTACATAGTCAGACCGCTATGAAGTATGGTCCATTTCTCGAAGAAATAAATGGCTCATGAGAAATGAAAAAAAAACATACTACTGTATTATATTTGATCTCTAAGTCCGTAAGCAACGATCCTACACATCTAGATTACCTAATCAAACCACTCAGACATGTGAAGTATGATCCATGGTCAAACTAGGAATTTTATCAAGTTTAACTAGATTTGCTTTCCCACCAATCAACCTAGTTGTATTACCCACAACAGTAGTTCTTGCAGGCACTTCCATTAGCACAACAGAACCAGCACCAATCTTAGCACCATCTTCAATTCAAACATTTCCAAGAACACAAGTGCCAACACCAATCAACACACCATCACCAATCTTTGGATGCCTATCACCACACGCTTTACCAGTGCCACCCAATGTTACATTATGCAAAATTGACACATTGTTACCAATCATTCCCCTCTCTCCAATGACAACTCCAGCTTGCTCGTAGTGCAGGTCCCACTTGTATATCGTGTTTGGCGAAAGAAACATTGGACAAGTTAGAGAACTTACTTTCTTGGGACTTCACGAACCAAGATTTACTTTTTTTATATGGTCAATACTACTAGATCACATGGATATAGAAAAAACGGAACCAACTGGTTTCACACTGGAAGGACAAGATTGGAGCGACTCCCACTACTAAAAAAAGGGTAAAATCGACCATCAAAATTGATCACAGTCAATCGGTTTTTAGGAAAACGGACTGAAAATCGTAGGTTTAGAGCTGATTGGTACAAAAAACCGACCGACCTCTGACAAATCAAAAATAGACTTTCATTTCTTATTTCAAAGAAATAAGTGTTTCATGAGAAATGGAAAAAGCATCCTATTGTATTATATTTGATCTCTAAGTCCGTACACAACGATCATGTGTCTACATAGTCAGCACTCAAGATATATGTGAAGTATGGTCCATTGTCTCGAAGAAATAAATGGCTCACGAGAAATGGAAAAGAACATACTATTGTATCATATTTGATCTCTATGTCCGTACACAACGATCCTACACATCTAGATTACATAATCAGACCACTCAGACATATGTGAAGTATGATCCATAGTCAAACTAAGAATTTTATCAAGTTTCATTGGATTTGCTTTCCCACCAATCAACCTAGCTGGATTCCCAACAGCAGTAGTCCTAGCAGGCACTTCCATTAGCACAACAGAACCAGCACCAATCTTAGCACCATCTTCAATTCTAACATTTCCAAGAACACAAGTGCCAGCACCAATCAACACACCATCACCAATCTTTGGATGCCTATCACCACACACTTTACCAGTGCCACCCAATGTTACATTATGCAAAATTGACACATTGTTACCTATCATTCCCCTCTCTCCAATGACAACACTTCCTAGCAGAAATCCGAATAATTGAGATATCGAATATCAAGCCAGAAAAAGGAAAAAAGCAAGTGACTTTGATGGTTTAAAGGCCACCTACCATCATGAAAGGCTAGTTCACTTTCTATGGTGTTGCTGCTTCTGATAAATTTGAACATATGGAGAAGATGAAAAGGTAGGACAACTCTGCTAATTTCTAAATGAAAATGACTCCAATTTCATATCGAATGAAATGAGTGGACTAATATTGGAGGTATTCTAATACATAAATAGTCAGAAGCGAGACTAGATTTTGAAATTTATGAGTTTCAAACTTGTCACTAAATTCATAGGTCATTTTAATTAACGGATTGACTGGATTTCCTAACACAAAACAAGGTCTAAGCAAAAATTGAAGTGTTCGTCTGAACCGTATTTAATATTACAGTCCAAACAATTTGACATGATACCAGGACAATATTTTTTATTTGAATTCGATTCTCACTCTTATCAGTCAATAAAGTTAATAAAGAATATCAAAAGCACGAATGTAGACGAAATATAAATACCTTTTCAGCTTCTTTAAAGGCCACTTTTGGTCTTTTGGGATTTTTCTACTATATACTGATGTATTAGTGTTTTGTTTACATCATCTTTTGGATTCTAGTTTACAAATATCAGTCATATGCATATGCATCTACTTTTCTGAAGCACTTGGTTCTTACTCCATTATCTCATTGCAGAATCAACGAGTAAGAAACTTGATTTAACTTCAAAGCCATATTGATCTTAAGCACCATATATTTTATAATCGTGGTTCCAGGCCAGCTTTTCCGCACTTCGATTAATTTCACGAGATACCTGGTATGCATTATCGGGTAACTCTGCCCGTCAAGACTTGAATGAGTGGAAAGAAATTACCTGATATTTTTGCCTCCGTTGGGATCCATACTTCACTTATATTCCATAATATTAAGTATAAATTAATAAAATGAACCATGAATTCTCAAGCAATATGTAACTTATCATCAAAGAGATAGTTGTTACCATGTTATACAGAATGATATGAGATTGAAAAGATGCTAACTATCCCAGCAAATAGTTACACAAAAAAAGATATGCATCTACAATACTTTCCCCAACAAATGATTGTGCGTAAGTCTCTACTAGTACAAAATCCAAAACCAGAAACGAACTAGTACGAGAATCAAAGGTTACAATGTTAAACGAGGAGAAGCGATTTTCTCAGAGCTTGACCTCAACATCAACGCCAGCAGGAAGGTCAAGTAGCATTAACTTGTCGATGGTTTGCGCAGTCGGGTACATAATATCAATAAGGCGCTGATGAGTTCTAATTTCGAAATGGAACCTGGCATCTTTGTGAACATGTGGAGACTTGAGGACACAATAAATTCTCTTTTTGGTTGGCAGTGGTACGGGACCCACGGTCTTTGCGTTTGTTGTTCGTGCAGCGTCCATAATTTGCTTACAAGAGTCTTCTATTAAGGGTACCCAGTATGACCTCAATTTGATCCTAATCTTCTGCTTTGGCGCTGCCTGAAAATATGTTTAGATTGTTAGATGATGCCAACAATAATTAGAGAGAAATATCCATGTTTTTAGGCTAATTAGAACCGGTAAATTTGATACTGCAGAGCCACGACCAGCTTAATGTTGAACTAGAACAACCCTGGAGCGCTTCTCAGCGTAGTCGTAGGCTTAACTCATAGTGACTACTTATCTGACGATGATCTTTCCAAGTCCATCCAAACTATAAAAAAGGGAAGCCCGGTGCACGAAGCATCTCACATTCACACAGGGTGCGGGGAACCATCCAAGCTATAAGTTATATTTTTTGAGCTTCCAAGGAATCCACAACTGACGCTTCAAAGTCAAGGGAAGTCTGTCCTCAGAGATCTTAAACTAACTGAGAGTTAAAGGGGATCCCACAATGACCTTCCCCATTCCATCATAGTTCTAATATCTTTTCAACATTGTAAGGACAGAATTACCACCAGGACAAACAAGTGAACCAACAATTAGTTTAATCAAACAATTACACAGGTAGTCTTGATAGAAGTGAACATTTCAAACAATTAATATTTTCTGAATAGCACGAGTGAAACAGTGAAAGATCAATAGGACATTATTAGCCAGAAAGGAAAACAACTCAGAATAACCTTGAAAAGGTTAGTACACTACTACTCACTCGGTCTATTTTACTTGTCAGGTTAGAATAGGAATGGCAATAGGATTTGTATATAATACCCTACATGGAAAAGGATTGAGATGTAGTGTTTATTAATAGGGCTCAATGTAATAATACACAATTTAATAATATATTTTTCTCCCATAATTTCTCACATGATATCAGAGCATTGGTGAGAATCATCCAAATACAGTCACACAGTCCCGTGCAATCAATTCCGGCGACGGTACAATTGTTGTTTGCGTCATTTCTGATTTTTCTTCAGTGTTTGCGAAAACCAACACTGCAATCACACTCCGAAAGTCCGGCGAGCAAAGCCCAGCCAGGTACTCCGGCATGTGACAAGTCACGCGCACTCACGCGCCTCAAACAATACCAAATCTTCGGCGTCACACGCTCCACGCGCCGGTGCGTGCGGAGGTTTCTGACAACTTTTTAAGTTCGATCGTCTCTCCATTCCGAGACTACCCATCCAATTTGTTCCAGATTCCGATCACCTTTAGTTTTTCCGGCAAGTTTTCCGGTGACTGTTTGCTGCAACTTCTGGATCACAGTTTCTAAGCATCATCAACCTTTTTTGGTCAGATTTTTTAAAGTTTTAAACCATGTCTCTCGGATTTGATGTTTTTTAATTCCAAAAACACGGGCATCGGAACCTCAAGCCTAATGATTACTTCAGAACCATTAATGGGAAGTTCAAACTATTTAGCTTGGGCTTCCTTGGTTGAGTTGTGGTACAAATGTCAAGGTGTTCAAGATCACTTAACGCAAAAGGCTATTATGGTTGCTAAAAAAGCAGAGTCTAGTGAGACAGACGAAAAGGCCAAAGCACAGGGGGAGAAGGTCAACGCTCCATTATGTAGTCTTATGTGACGACCTATTGATCCCAAGTTGATGCCCTTGTTTCGTTGCTTCCAGACATGTTATTCAGTTTGGGAAAAGGCTCGCGCTTTATACACTAATGACATATCTTGATTTTATGATGTGATATCTCGGGTGACCAATTTAAAGAAACATGAATCAGATATGTCTACTTACTTGGGACAGGTACAGGCAGTCATGGGAGAATTTGAGCAGTTCATGCCAGTCACTACGAACGTTGAAAAACAACAGGAGCAAAGACAAATGTTGTTTCTAGTTCTTACACTTACTGGACTTCCTACTGACCTTGATTCGGTGCGTGATCAGATTTTGGCTAGTCCTACAGTTCCTACAATTGATGAACTATTCTCTCGTTTGCTCGTCTTGTTGCGCCTCCTAATCACACAATGATTTTATCACCAACTGTTGACTCATCTGTTCTCATATCTCAAACCATAGAGAATTGAACATCCCACTCTATGGATAATCGACGAGGATGATGTTGTTTTGGAAAATCTCGAACTAAGTGTACTTACTGTCATAAGTTTGGACACACTCGCGACGTATGTCATGCTGTACATGGTCCACTATCCAATGATGTTCAGTGTAGCTATTGTCATAAGTTTGGACACACTCGTGACGTATGTCGTGTTCTGCATGAATGCTCATGTTGCTCAAATGGACATTACTGAAAATTCGAGGCTTTTATATGATGGGGAACATAATGAGTACCTTCAATATCGAGCTAGTAAGCAGACATCTTCACAAGTAGCCACGGATTCTCAGCCTAATAATTCTGTTGCTGGTAATTCTTTCGCTTGTGTTTCACAGTCTAGTATCCCTCCATCGTGGGTTGACTCGGGCGCTTTTGATCATATTTCTAGTAACAAATCACTTTTGTCGAATATTATTTATTCACAGTCTCTTACTCCAGTTACTTTAGCCAATGTAGATCCAAACAAAACCAAAAAAGGTTGGACAAGCTAATCCTCTATCCTCTATTACTCTAGACTCTGTTCTTTATGTCCCTGGTTGTCCTTTTAATCTTGCATCTGTCAGTCGTTTGACATGTGCTCTAAATTGTGTCATAATATTTCTTGATGATTCTTTTGTTATGCGGGACCGTAGTACGGGACAGGTGATTGGTGCATGATATGAATCACAAGGCCTCTACTATCTTACCTCTCCTAATTCTTCCACATCATGCGTCGTTACAGATCCTCCAGACCTAATACACAAATATTTGGGACATTAGAATTTATTCAAACTCCAGAAGATGGTGTCTAGTTTGTCTAGTCTATCCACGTTAGATTGTGAGTCATGTCAACTTGGGAAACACACCCGCACTACCTTTCCGCGTAGTGCTGAGAGTCGTGCAGACTCTATTTTTTCATTAGTTCATTCTGATATTTGGGGTCCTAATAGAGTCAGTTCACCTTTAGGATTTCGTTATTTAGTTAGTTTCATTGACGATTTTTCCAGATGTACTTGTCTATTCTTAATGAAAGATCGTTCTGAGTTATTCTCTATATTTAAGAGTTTTTGCGCTGAAATACAAAATCAATTTGGTGTTTATATTCATATTTTTGTAGTGACAATGCCTTAGAATACAAATCCTCTCATTTTTGGCAGTTTATGACTCACCAAGGAATTATTCATCAAACATCTTGTCCCTACACCCCTCAGTAGAACAGGGTAGCAGAAAGGAAGAATAGGCAATCCATTGAGACTTCTCGTACTCTTCTCATTGAATCCCATGTTCCATTTTGGGGCGATGTAGTCCTCACGTCTTGCTATTTAATTAATCGAATGCCCTCACCTTCCATTCAGAATCAGATTCCACATTCCATAGTATATCCTTAATCATCTCTATACTCTATTCCTCCTCGTGTTTTTGGGAGCACATGTCTTGTGCATAACCTAGCTCCGGGGACAGATAAACTAGCCCTTCGCTCTCTTAAATGTGTCTTTCTTGGTTATTCTCGGATTCAAAAGGGGTATCGTTGCTTCTCACTTGATCTCCATCGATATTTTATGTCTGATGATGTCACATTTTTTTAGTCTCAACCTTACTTTAGGTCTTCTTCTGATCATCCTGATATCTTTGAGGTCTTACCTATACCTTAGGTTTTACCTACATCGACCTTTGAGGAGTCTACAGTTACTTCTACATCACCCGTCCAAGTACCACCACTTAACCGCGTCCAGCATCAGACCCAACATCAAGTCTAGATAATTCATGTCATGCGTCGGACCCTACACCTACTGCGGACTTGCCTCCTCCTGATCAGCCGATTGTACTTCAGAAAGATAAATGGTCCACTCGTAATACTAACCCACATTATACCATTTTAAGTTACCATCGTCTATCATCATCCCATTATGCCTTTGTATCATCATTGTCCTCTGTCTCCATTCCTAAGTCTACAGGTGAAGTCCTTTCTCATCTCGAATGGCGACAGGCTATGATTGATGAGATGTCTGCTTTACACACGAGTGGTACTTGAGAGTTTGTTCCTCAACCTTCAGGTAAATCTACCGTTGGTTGTCGTTGGGTTTATGTAGCCAAAGTTGGTCCGGACGATCAAGTTGATCGACTTAAGGCTCGCCTTATTACGAAGGGGTATACACAAATATTTGGGCTTGATTACAGTAATACTTTCTCTCCCGTGGCTAAAATAGCATTTTTCGTCTTTTTCTATCCATGGCTGATGTCCGCCATTGGCCTCTTTATCAGTTGGACATTAAGAATGTTTTTTTCCATGGTGACCTTGAAGAGTAAGTTTATATTGAGCAACCACCTGATTTTATTGCTCAGGGGAGTCTAATCTGGTCTGTCGATTGCGTCGGTCACTTTATGGTCTGAAAAAATCTCCTCGAGCCTGATTTGGTAAATTCAGCACAGTAGTTCAGGAGTTTGGTATGACTCGCAGTAAAGCAGATTATTCTGTGTTTTATCAACATTCTGCTCCAAATATGAGTATTTATTTGGTGGTTTAAGTTGACGATATTGTTATAACCGGTAATGATCAAGATGGTATCATTAATTTAAAGCAACATCTCTTTCAGCATTTCCAGACTAAAGATCTCGGCAGAGTGAAGTATTTCTAGGTACTGAAGTTGCCCAATCCACGTCAGGTATTGTTATCTCGCAACGCAAGTATGCCTTAGACATTCTTGAGGAGACAGGAATGATGGGATGTAAACCCATTGACACTCCTATAAATCCGAATGCTAAACTCCTACCAGGACAGGGGGAGCCACTTAGTGATCCTGGAAGATATAGGCGGTTGATTGGTAAGTTGAATTATCTCATAGTGACTAGACTTGACATTTCATTTCTTGTGTGTTGTAAGTCAGTTTATGAATTCTCCTTGTGATAATCATTGGGATGCAGTTATCCGCATTCTGCGATATATTAAGTCAGGTCTAGGTAAAGGACTGTTTTTCGAAGATCGAGGTCATGAGTAGATCGTTGGATATACAAACAGTGATTATGCAGATCACCCTCTGATAGACGTTCTACATCCGGATATTATGTATTAATAGGTGTAATTTGGTATCCTGGTAAGAAACAGTGTGTCGTTGCTCGATCTAGTGCTGAATCAGAATATCGAATAATGATTTTAGCAACTTGTGAGCTAGTTTGGATTAAGTAGTTGTTCAGAGAACTAAAATTTGGAGAAATCAGTCAAATGGAACTTGTGTGTGATAACAAAGCGGCCCTTCATATCGCATAAAAAAGAGCAGTCTGGTGCACTAAGCTCCCGCTATGCGCGGGGTCCGGGGAAGGACTGGACCACAAGCGGCCCTTCATATCGCATCAAATCCGGTATTTCATGAGAGGACTAAGCACATTAAGATTGACTGTCACTTTGTCAGGGAAAATGTACTCTCCGGAGATATCGTTACTAAATTTGTGAAGTCGAGTGATCAGCTTGAAGATATTTTCACCAAGTCACTCAATCATCCTCGTATTAGATACATCTGTAACAAACTCGGTAGTCGGTACATATGACTTGTATACACCAACTTGAGGGGGAGTGTTAGAGTAGGAATAGGAATAGGATTTGTATATAGTATCTTACATGGAAAAGGATTGAGATGTAGTGTCTATAAATATGGCTCAATGTAATAATGTACATACACAATTCAATAATATATTTTTCTCCCGTAATTTCTCAGTCTTTTGCACCCCCCTTAAGAAAACTTTAACTAAAAGGTTAATTTGAGTAAATTACTCTTATTTATTTTTTGATCTCATTTAATACTACTCTTCCTTTCACCAAATTAATGTCTATCCACATTTATTAGAGTAAGGGTAAAGATGGAAAAAATAATTAACTTTATCTTGATTTTCTAGACAACCGAGGGTCTATTGGAAACAGTCTCTACCTTCTCAAGGTAGGGGTAAGGTCTGCGTACACACCACCCTCCCCAAACCTAACTTGTGGTATTACACTGGGTATGTTGTTGTTGACAAGTATTTGGGACCAATTATTTTTAGTAACTATGACAAGTAAATGGACCCGAGGGAGTAATATTAATTACCCTGGTTTCTATAATAATGAAGCAAAACAACACAATAGTGAAAGGTCCTAATAGCATTAGGTGTAGCTTCCTTTCTGACAATTAGTACAAGCTTATCAATTAGACGAATTTCTGTCCTTTTGCTTCTTGATGCATCAACTAAAGTTCATCGCAGAAAAATAGTCAATACATACAATTACTCAGAGGAAACATCTAAGAAATAATCAAATCACTACTAAAGCTCCAGGTTATTTCAATAACGGAGGAAGACCCATTGTTTCCACAATCACCAACTTGGGGAATCTAACAGCAGAACACTTTGTACTCTCATTTATCAAAAGTTGCTTGGCTATTGAGCAAGTTATTATATCACTGAAAATTTCCCTATAAGAAACTTCCAATTCAATGAAAGTGAATCTTACCCTTACTTCACAGGCAATGACGAGTTTCCATTGCTCAGCAGACTGACAAGCAAAGAAGGATAGAATGGAGTTTGTGCTGGGGGCAGGAGATATTTGCAATGTTGCTCAGACTCTCCAAAAATGATGCCGCACCCGAGTCAGATCCTCTAAAAATGTAATACTTTTGGAGGTTCCAACATGCACCCGTCGGCATTTTTGAAAAGTCCGAACAACGTATGATTTTCTACTGTCAACTGAAATTTAGAGATTTACAGGCAGCTGGATGTTTGGCAATGCTTTTTATAACAAAAACTTGCTTCACCTAACAAAATCTAGTTGTATTATACTAATCTCCTAAATGGTATAGTCATAATAGTTTTTGTATGCGATAATATGCATACTACAATTCTTTTTTATGTCCCCATGGTCTTCTCATCCATGAGGCTTAGCTTCTGTCAGCACTGACCAAAGGATATTATCATTTCCGATCCATTTTAAAATGACTGGCCAAAAGTAGAACACAATCAACAAATATTCCATTTAGACTACTAGACAAACATACAACTCTATCTTATTCTATAATTTTTACCAACTAAAAAGGAGTATCCATCTCCACAAAGACTGCAGCATAAAATTTTAAAAAGAAAAAAACAACATACACACACACCACAGAATGTACAAACAAAAATAAGCTTGAGTGATCAGTTACAGACACCAATACTGTACAAACTGCAAAGGGTTGATAGCTAACACTTGTCTAGTCTGTAAACTTCTACGTGAGACATAAACGGTTAGAAAGGACAACTTCTTAGTCATGATACATTAGCAGAATCGTGAATACATTATTTTAGACATAAACAAAATGTAGATAACATAAAACAGCAATGCAAAAAGCTCCGAATGAACCATGAGTTATCAGGCATCACTCTAAGGACTAGAGAGGGAACTTTGCTTATGTGAACTTAGCAAAGCACAGCAGTGTTGCAAGTTCGATTAAGTTTAAGGACTGCTGTAGGTTGACTAAAAATAGTCTATCTACAATCAATCCTCTCAATACAATGGAATGGATACAAAGGATTCACATAGCTGATCCCAACTAAGAGTGGAGGAGCTAAAGGTAAGGAAGGGAGTTCAATTGAATCACATTCCTCCAGAAATTACAATATGCAAGTAGCATAAGAATTTCTTTTTGTATATATACACCATTGAATCCCCTACACAAAGGAAGCTTCTAGATATAACATTTTTGCATTTCTTTTATCCCCTAGTTAGGATTCCTGGCTCCTCGATAAGACTTATCAAGGGCAGAGCCATAGTGCAAATTATAAGTTCGGCAAAACACAGTAACTTTGGCCAAGACCATGTATTTATATTAAAAGATTCATTTAATATGAATTAATTAATCTATTCAAAACCTAGTAAATAAAATGAATTGTGGTTCAGAACTCTAGAACTAAAAATCCTGAATCTGCCTTAAAGGGTCGTTTGATAGGATATATTAGAGAATATAATACATGTATTAGCTTTGGTATTATTAATTCCTTGTTTGGTAGTATTTTTCGACCTATTTATAACTAGCACATGTATTAGTAATACACCCTATTCAATATTATTTTTATACATAGCAAACCATGCTATTAGCAATAAGGACTCATTTGGTACGAGCGATAAGGGATATTTAGTCCCAGAATTAAATTTAAGATGAGTTTATCTCATGCTTTGTTGGGATAAAATCGTGATATAACTGTAGTGTTATTTTTATCCTGTGAAAGGGTGGAATAACTAATCCCGGGATAACTTATTTCCAACCGTGGGATTACACTGGGTTTGTTGATATTGTTGTATAACTTGTTCCCAACCAAACGACCCCTAAGGGTTATTAATACATGGATAATGTGGAATGAGAAATGGGTCGACTTCCCAAGCAATGCCCTCTTCATCTTGCCTCACGTGCGTTGCTTTTCCTTTTTGGATGTCTAAAAAGTGGAAGTCACAAACGAATCCTCTGAATTAGCGGCTGATGAAGAGTTCCCTAGCTGGACAGTTTTGCACCGAGAATGAATGAATGAAATAGTGGAGTCTTAATAAGAGTAAGGACCGAACACCCGATTCCTATAACAAACGTAATGCTCATAACTTCCCTCTAGACCTGAGCATTGTTAAAGACATAACTGTCCTTAATACATCAAACCAAACAGTGGATAAAAAGTAATCACAGCATTACTAATTCCAACATTACTAATACACCTTATTCAGTACAAGAGAGGAAAAACAAGAAGAGAAAAAGGTTACCTTATCAGAGTCACCACCAACACTCAGGGTCGAAACAGCTGGAATATCCTAAAATAAAGTAAAATAACGAATACCCAACATCAACTCAGTTTAAGGAAACCACCTATCTTTGTTAATACAGTTTGGTATATTGAAAATTTAGCTAAACAATTACAAACCTCAACATCAGCAGAGACATTCTGAGCATCCAACACTTCAAGAGCAGCAAAAACCTTAGTTGTTGACACTCGAGATTGGTTGAAAATATGTAACTGAGTGGAATTTGAATGCAAAGAAACAAGAGAGAACTTTGGTTGTACTGAAATGGAAGATGATTTACACACTGGGAAAATAGTTACTGAGAGTGAAGATGATGAAATTGCCATTTGGGTTTTCAATGAAATTTTTCGATTTTGGGTGATTTTGATAAGATTTTTTGCAATTTTCTCTCTAGGCTTATCCGAAATACTGGAAGAGATGTTTTATTTTTCTTTTTTTTATTTCTTTTTTGTTCATACTTATTTTGAAGAGATGTTCACCGTAAGTTGTTGTCACGTGACACATCATGGTTCAAGCCTAAATAAACTCGGACATAAATGTAAAATAAGTCTGTCTACAATAGATATTTATGATTCGATACTTTTCAAAATCTTGAACATAACGGGAGTTTAGTGCATCGGACTGTCTTATTTTGAAGTGATGTTGAAAAAGAATTGAAAAGACAAAAAAGGAGAGATTGGGTCGGATCAGTTTGAATCTTTATTCCTCATTATGGTTTTGATTGCTCGGCCCAAATTTATTTAGGGTCTGAAGGTCATCGAAAATAACATTTCTACCTCTTAACTACCTACACTACCCTCTCCATATCTCACTTGTGAGATTATACTTATATGTTGTTGTTGGTGTTATTATTGTTGTTGTTTGGATATAAAATTGTTACCGTTTTTAGGAATTCAACTTGAAGTTGAAATTATAAATATTTCGGAATTCGAAAAACTCCAGATATCTAATTTCAATTTTTTCACTGCCAATGACTCGCAAGAATTATAATTTTTTCAAGTTTTATTCATGTTGAAACACAACTCTAATTTTCAAATACTAAATTTTCAACTTTTTTTCAAATACTATTTGTTTTTAAATTTCACATTTTATGTCCAAACGCCCGCTTAGAATTTAAATTCACCTTGCTAGTTAACTTATATCCAATTTTTCAATTTTTTGGTTGTACTGAAATAGGAGATGAATTACACACTGGGAAAAGAGTTGCTGAGAGTGAAGATGATGAAATTGCCATTTGTGTTTTCAAATGAAATTTTCGATTTTGTGTGATTTTGGTAAGATTTTATGCAGTTTTCTCTGTAGGCTTATCCGAATAAGAGAAATACTGGAGGAGATGTTCTTTTGCTTTAATTTTGTCTCTTTGGTTCTACTTATTTCGCAGCAGTGAAGTAAGAGTTGACAAAAATGGTCTCTTATATTTGTTAGTAAGTTCAAAATAGTCCTTGAAGTATCATTTCATCAGTTTTTGGTCTTTTAAGTTTGTCAATAATGAGCACTTTTGATCTTCGTAAGATATTTATCAATTTTGAAATATTTTGACAAGATTTCTAATGAGTCAATTTGGCTACATATCAGCCCGATTTTTTATGGGCTAAAATGGGTTGGGCTGAGTTAATAAATGAATAGGTCAATAACTTACCCAAACTTGGGTGGATTATATTTTTAATGGGCTCATTTTGCCACTTCTACTACGGCGCCAACATAGCATTCGATGATGATGATAACACACAAGAATTGTAATACTCCATAAATTCGGGTTAGGTGTGAATGTGTTAAATGGTATTAATATGACTTTTTAGGTAAATGAAGTACTAACAAGATGAGTTTGGGTGGAAATAGTTGAGTTAAGACCAAAGCGAATAGTGAAGTGCGTAAGATTCGATAGAATCGACTAAGTTTAAGGTAGGTCTGACTTCCATCCTATTTACCTATAAATCCTTTGAGAATTAGAGAAACCTTAAAGAATGAAAATTGTATCCCATTGAAATACATTTACAATGATATAAGGTGGAGATCAAACAGAGTTGTGAGTAAAACGTTATGACTGATTTACTGAAAGGATGCAAAGCAGTCCGTTGGACCGATATGCCTCGCATATGGCATATGCGACGCATTTCTGGATGCTTTTCGACCCAAATTTTTCATGCATTTTGTTTACATATGCGATGGAAAATGCTCCAGCATATGGGGATATGCGACGCAAATCCTAAGGCGTAACAGACCCACATATAAAAAAAACATAATGTAATTTTTTTCTTAAGTCTTTCATCCCACTTCGTTTTGGACGATTTTTTGAGAGCAAATAACCCTAAAGCTTCCCCAAAACATCTAAGGTAAGTTCTTAATCAATTCTCATCATTACTACATCAATCTAACATCAAAATCATTACTCTTTAACACTAGTTCATCTTTCCAAACCCTAGATTCTTGAGAATTAAAGGAAAGAAGAAGAAAGGGTGCTTGTGGGATTTCATCAAAAGGTAAGACTACTGATTTTATGAAATTATTATTGAAGTCTGGACTAGTATAGAGTAATCTAAAAGGTTAGAATCCACCAATGATTCCCATAAGATTCAAGAACAAGGTTTAAGGTTTAGAAAAAACCCTACTTCTAAAATTTCAAGAAAACTTAAAGAAACGAATGAAGTTTTCATCTTTCCCATCTAAAACCATTGTAGTGTGATTGTTGAACTTGGAGGAATACGTTTGAGCGGAAATTGTGGTATGTCTAGATTACAAAATTCCTCTTTGATTGTTTGTATACGTGAACCCTAGTTTGGTGGTTGTTTTTCGTTGAACTTATTTTAGACAAGGGCATGCGTGTGTAGGGTCAAGCCCGCATCGACCCTTTTACGACATACTACTTCTATTGAACTTGTTTTGCCCAATTTTGAGATGGTTGAACTTATTTTCTTAATATTGAAGTTTTAAATGTGTTCTGCATTTGAATGGGTTTTCTTGGACTTTAAACTGAATAAGTGATTTGAATAAGGTTCCTAAATTGATTATGACTTGAAATGCCTTTATTGTGAGAAGATGCTTGAGAAGTGAATTCGGCTATAAGTGATGATTGATGATTCTGTTAATATGCCATGACTTGTACTTGTTTGTGTTTGGACTTGTATGGGCAAGATGTGCTAGTCCAGAGGACGATTAGCTGTTATAGATCCTAACGTATCATTTGTGAGTATTGATATGTCAGCCCAGAGGATGATTGATCTCCAAGGCATGTAGCCCGATGTATCAAATGGTTGTTCGCTCGTGAGTTGGCACGTGTTAATTCTTTGGTTGCCCATAAATTGGCTTGTTGATAATTTCGTGTTCGTCAGTGAAAGACCTAATATGGTAAACGTCTTATGAGTTTAACTTGATGTATTCTTCGTTATTGATTACTTTTGTTGAATTTTACCAAGCTTGATATCATACTCTAACTTTGGATTTCGAATGATTTTCATTAATATTGTTTTACTGATTCTACTATTTTATTTTGGCTTTGTTAACTATTGCCCCTTGGACACTTACTGTGTACCTAGTACTCAGGCATACCATTATTATTTTTTACGGTGTGTCAAATAACGTAGAAGAGCATGTTCATGATACGCATACCGGATAGGATAACTTGCTTCTTTCTGGATCACTTGGTGAGCCCACATGCTTGTTCGTGGGACACCGCTCTATCTTTATTTGTCTATTTATTTCAATTTCACGCTGCGTCCTGAAGTTAGATACTCATTTATTTATCTTAGAAGTTTCATGGATAGTTGTCAGATTTTGGGTAGATGTTTAAAGTCTCGCAAGACTTGTTGAGGCTTTGCTACGTTTCATGATTTAATATATGTATTAGACTTCCGCTGATTTTATTAAGTTGAGCATGTTAATGTTTTAATCTTTATATGACTTGTTATAAATAGATAATTAATTAGAATGACTATCCAAATAAGGTGTTTTCGATGTTGTTTATAGTATCAGATGTCTGTTACGTCCAAGGTCGGATTTGGGGAGTGACAAGAATGTAAAACAAAAGTTCAGATCTTTGAATTAAACTACTTTTTAACATTATATACAGATCTTTATTTACAAAGGAAAAGATCTTTATTTACAAAGGAAAAGAAAGAAAGATTTAATACTACTTTTTAACATTATAAATATTCAGATCTTTGAATTAAACTACTTAATCTTCAAATTAATAAATTAAGTTTTTTTACAATGATATCCAAGGTAATGTATTGCAATCACGTGGCTAACATAAGTTAAACATTGAGTAATCATTAGCGACTCAAGCTCACTAAACTCCCAACATCACTTTGACAGATTAATCTACAAGGATGATCTTCAAGGCTACTATTAGTTAATCAAATAATATTTTATTTAACAATGTCTATCTTCCATTCCCTAGCTGCTCTCTTCAGGTTTTGATATTGTTGTCACATAAATGTTCAAGTTTTTAGGCATTAAACCCTTAGAGAGACATTATTGCTCTCACAAGCTTCAATGTAGAGGAGCTGGGTAAAGCATAACAAACGGAATATAAAATATGTATGGCCGGAGATGGAACTATTTCAATGAATATATATATGAAAATAATTATTAAAATCAGAGCTTTGTACTTTTTAACATCTCTTTATAGGTCCAGGATGCATGTTTTCTTTTCAAACCCTCAATGAAATGTTTGGCATAAAGAAAAGGCATGTTCAGCATCCCAAAACAAAGATAAACTTTTAGTATCAAATTATACTCATGAACATAAATGACTTCCAATTGACTGTTAATAGCTGCAATGCAGAGATAAAATTTCTTTAACAAATTGTGTAAGAAAGAAAAGGCTTAGAGTATAGACTCACCGAGCACCCCTGAACCATCCTTATCAGAGTAATATAGAAATATTAAGTCTTTCAATTTACTGTTGACAACCTTTCCATTTCCACCTTTCATAACACTCATATAAACAAACACGACATACAAGTTCGCAACAGCTACACGATCACTGGTGTAGTCCTATCATAATCATCTTGTCAAATGTGAGATTACGGCTTGCTAAAGTAAGTGAGAAATATACCCCTTAAAATCAATCAATTCCACAATATGAATACTGTAAAAGTAAAAAGAACCAAGCTTCACTTTTTTTTCTTAGAGAGTTCTCGGCCTATTTTCAATATTTCAATCCTCTCCTATTACCAAGATACAGGTTGTAGTCAAATCAACCTTTGATCAAGAAACTAAGATCACATAGGTCCGCTTTGGCAGCTCAATTGGTTTCAAGGGGATATTTAGAGTAAGGACTAAGGATCGAATCCCGTCAGCGGCAGTGTGGGGTTTCTTCTTGAAATAAAGGAGGACCCCTTGTGCGCAGCGTGGTACTGGTCTAACCTTTGAAATCAATTGAGTCACCATGATTTACCTCCTTCACAGACTTGTCGGACCGGGGTGTGGGGGCTCCTGGGGTGGGAGATTCCACCTTTATTGGAGTAAGAAACTAAGATCACATATGAGCATATCCAAACAATTCAAGTTGGTAAAAGTCTAAATTATGTAGCTTTGCCTATAAGATGGGTATCGATTGAAGAATCATTTTCTGATGGCAGATTGTTTTTGCAAAGTCATCCTCCCAAAAGGTTTCATGCCATTTTCAAGTCTAGGTTATTTATTGCAGTTGCCTCATTAGCAGTTGACAGACTTTGCATCTCCTAATGGAGCTATATTTTTACTGGACCAAGGTTTCAAAAATGTTTAAGAAAAAAGTTATTTTTTTGAGTTCAAAAAAAAAAAAAACTTTTGCTACTACTCAAAAGTATATATATATTCTACTCTCTAAAATAAACACTTCTAAAAAAATCATGATAATATCTTAAAATTCTCATTTATTTTAAGTTCAAAATTCATGATTTCCACATATTTTAACGATTTTCAAACACTAGATATTTTTCAAAAAAACTCGAACCCTAAAACTGTATAACCCGCACAACTTCACTTTGTTTTTCTACTGGTTTTGCAAAGAGCAGCGAAGCAATGTTGAAAATAGTAAAGAGATGTTTATATGTAGTTGGCATTTGGACAATATTTGAATTGAAGTTGAAAGAAAGGTACTTAAAATTGAAGTTAAAACAGGTTAGGAGAAAAGGTTAGATCTGTTCATGTACTACTGAGATCGAGCAACTTTAATAGGTAAATTTGTACCTTTTTATTGACGACAAAAGTATGAATGAACCAAAAAAAATGTTCGTGAACGGAAACCAATATTTTGATGCGAACTACACGTTCAAACTCATATTCCAAAGTATAACTTTAAATTCAAATGATAAATTCGATATTACAAATGTTGAAATAATCATTAATGGTCAACCATGCGACCATCACAGTGCCGCACAATTGGAAACTCGATGAGTCCACCCCTTTACCTTTCTCCACTTAAATACCAAACTTTTGTTTGGGGTAGGTTCAAACCCGTAGTGTGGGCGTAACCCACACATCACACAATGTGCTCGCACCACCAGAACAATGATCACACAATGCGTCAATAGAATTCAATTGAATCATATGATGAAACCTTACCGTCCTAGAATTCAGAGAAAAATAGATACTGAATCACCCAGCTGCTAACAAAACATTGACATACTCGATTATTACCTAGGATGAGACAATGACGAAGCCTTTTGCTGGAGGGAAAAAAGAATACATGCATGTTGTTAGAGGAGCTACTATTCTCAACTGGGACAAATCTTTTTCTCTTAGCTACACAAAAATGGGACCTGTAGTTTTACTTCTATCTATCCGACTGTTCTAATCTTACAAAGGAATACTTTTTTATTTTTTTTGTTTTCTGCCTCTCAAAACCAACTCACATCAAGTTTTATCTCTAGCGCCGCCATAATCGACCATGCTGCTTTTGCTCTTGCATGCGCCTGCACCATCAGACCAACTATGTTAAAACCATCAAACAAAAAGATAAATAATTTATTTCGAATATAAATGGTAACCAACTCAAGAACAATTTCCCCCCAAAAATAACAGTACAGGGTGAAAAACAACATAAAGTGCATAAAGAGAGCTCAGGGTTGAAGAATATGAAAGAAAAGGTACAACAGCAGAGTGCAGAGAGTGTAGGAGTAATGTTTCCAGTGTTCAAGGCGAAGTAAGATTACACCTGTAACCCAACACCACCACCACCACCACCCCCAAAAAATGCATATACTAATAAAGAAGAAACCTGTATTATTCCTAACATTTGTATCGCAAGAGGGGAAAGGGAAAGGAGAACATATTAATAGCGGTCAAAATCTGCTTATTTTGAAAAGTATTTTTTGCCAAAAGTGCTTTTGGAAAATAACAGTTTGTGTTTGGGTAATCAATTTGAAAAGAACTTTTATCAATATTAGAGTAACAATTTGTGCTTGAACTAAGTTACAAAAGTGCTTCAAGGAGAAGTACTTTTTTAGCTTTTACAAAATAACTTCTGCAACTACTAAAAAACACTTATCTTTTCCTAAAAGCTTGGCGAAACACCTCAACCCTTTAAAATAAACATTTTTTTCAGAGGCTTGGCCAAGCAGGCTATAAGAGGAGGATTTGTAATGCAATTGAATAGCCAGTGACAACTAATAAATAAAACAGTGGGAAAAGTGACCTTTGGTGCTCTTTGGATCGCTCAATGAACTCCTTAGGGATATCACGTCCTTGGTATGAAGCTAATACAGTTCGGATATCAGCTGGCCTGTGTTTAGCAACATCTGCACTCAAAAAGTAATTAACACCTTCCGATACTTCCAAAAGTGAAGACATGATTAGGCTACGTCATTACTTATGAATGTGCTTACATTCAAGAAATGGAATGAGATCCAAAAGCACAGTATCATCTGCCTCTCCTTTCCATGGTTTAATTTCTACGCAGTTTTCTGGCTGTAGGCTACTTTCTAGTGCATGTCCACTCAAATATATAATCCTTGATGGATCCCGATTCAGCTTGTAAAGATCCTGCCAAAGAAGCATATCCACCAGAAAGGGATTCACAATTATTATTATTTGCGAGTTAAAAAAGTAGGAAAAGAGGTAAAATGAAAATTTAAGAAAAAGAGAAGAGAAAAGGACTAGAAAGAAAGAGTCTTGTAGATTTTCAGGTAGAAGCTAAAGCAGAGAATGTATAGAGACTAATGCAATAACGTGATAGAAACATCCACATATACATGATGAGAATAGTCAAGTATTCAATGCTGGTCATACTCCGACCAAGTTATAGCTAGGTGTTTGTGTATTCCCAGTGGGCTAAGTTAAAGGGTCAAACAACCTTTTGAAGCTCAAGCCTTTCGGCTATGCATGGTTCAAGAACTCTACAAGTGGGTAGATTCTTACTAAGTTTCTACCACCAGTCTATATTTGACAGTTATTCACTCTTTGAAATGTTAATATATCATGTGACAATCTGCCAAAAGGCATAGTAGAATTGGTCCTTGCTCAGCGGGGGATTTTTAGCAATAAACTCAGCAGGTTCTAAAACATAAATCTATCATACTTCACAATGCGAAACAGACATAGGAGAATTTACTTCCTCAATCCTGTATCTCGATTTGTCTCTTCAGCTTTCTTAAAATGTCAACTAGTTGTGACCTTTTTAATTTGCATGCCTCTTGATTCAGCATTAGAAGGAAAAAGGAGATAATAACCACATAATTGTCCACTTGAGATGATCTAAGAAGCAAATACATAAAATCAATACACACTTGTCATGAAAATAAGTTAGTTTACTCATATATAGATCTAAGACATCTTTTGCTCTTCATTATTCTGTGCCCTTGGTTTTAATCAAATACTTACCAATACGACAACATCTATATTATGCTTCAATGAGACTGCCTCTCTTTTTCTCAAATCAAGTAAAGGTATTTTCTATTAAACTTCCATACTAAAACAACGTTGACTTAGATCAAGGATCAGCTATTAACTGAACAGAGTATGGACAAGTTCTTCTTCCTCTATTTTGCCTCCTCGATAGTATAATTTTCTAGTCTCCTCATTAACACATATTACTCTATTCGAACAAACTGATTTTTGATGAGTCAAATAACTTCAGAGAGCTGCAAATAATTTCACTTTAGTCAATCAACTCATTTTTTCCCATCAGGTAATTTATTCCATTTCCCTTGCCACATTCTCGAGTTCTAGTCTATAAATGGGGCGCCCTATCTCCATAGTAAAGCCCATATATGGACATGCAAACCGCATTTCCCATACCATGCAACTTGAAATAAGCTCTCAACTCCTAGGTGGTGGCAAGGAGGCTGTGAACACAAAGCGTAAGCTTTTTGCCGGAGGGCACCATTACAACTAAAGAACCTTCAAGAAATAGTGTTCTCTAGTAGCTCATTGTTTGGAGCTAAGACTTTCAAGAAGAAAATAGAAAAAGTATATGAATATGGGGGCATGAGAATTCTTGGCAGTAAAAAAATCCATTCCTACAAGAATGACATAAAGCCCACAATGGCATTATTGCTTGGTCCAATTCAAATACAGTGGCAGAAAAATGACAAGAAAAAGATATTTGGAATCACTAAGGACATTGAGCAGCTACAGGACAAATATAAATAATTAAAGAGAGAAAATTTTCAATAAATAATTAGAGGATGAGGCCAAAAAAACCTACTCTGTAATGCTTGCCATCTTCATATCTAGTTTCACCTCTTGATAGCCTATACCGGATGCAGTGCTTCGGATCCAATCTTTCAATAACAGGATCAACGTACTGCAAAAACCATAAGCAGAAGTTTTAAGTGCAGAACCTTAAACAATATTTATAAGACATTATGAGAGAAGTAAAAGGTACCATGCTCAGTTGGTCAGAGTATACAACGATCTCAAAATATTGAGCCAAATGTTCCAAAAAAGCATCAACCCCGGGTCTTTTGAATGTTCTCCAGCCTCTGTCACGCTTTTAAAGGGCTACAGGAGTCAGTAGTCATGCAGGAAATATTAAAAGATGGAAAGATCTGAATGCTTTGAGGACACAAAGCTATATCAGAAGGAAAACACATAAGGAAACTTTAGCATTGAATTGTCAATGTATCGTACTAATAATGGTCCATAAAATAAATTAAAGCAAGTTCAGGCGACTAATTGACTATGAAATCAACATGCTTATGACTTAAAATTTTTACCTTCCAATCAGAGTATATCAATGTCTCACTAAGATCAAGAACAAGGGTAAAGACATGCTGCTCAAGTGGGTGCAAATCTGGCAGGAGCTTGTCTGATGTTGGTTCACTGAAACCCTAAAACATAGCAAAAATATCTTAAGTGAATTTCGTGAAGGGTGAAGCTTAAGAAGAGAGGGATTAAAAACTGAAACTGCCTGTAAAAGACTCAACTCGAACTTGATCTTCTGTTAATCGCCTTAGCTCAATGTAAAACTCAACTAACTTGGCAGGCACTGGAATATCAAAAGAAAAGAACCAATATCAGCACAAAAAGAGACTTTGAGGCTTAAAATGAACAATTAATATTTAGTAGGGAATGCATGTAAAATAACATTATACGTGAGCATTAAGAAAACGTATTATAGCATGTGAATGTTCACTTAAACCTAGCATATTACTAAGCATACAAGCAGTGGGATGTGCGATATAAGTAAACTCGTGGACTACCCCAACTGCCTGTGTATTTAAATCGTAAACCTCAATAAGTCATTGCATGGACAGAACCATAAATCACTCACACTCTACACTACAAAGTGCAGGACAGACATCCACCTGCGGCAGAAACTTTCAAGTGCCAAAGTGATAAGAGTGCATAATCTGAATCCATTACAGGCTTTTGCTGTTTTGCATGCCACAATGCACTGACCAGGTAACAGAAAAGCCATGCGATGTAAAAATCAACAAACTAATGCTTGAATTGTATCATTAAAATGGAAAAGCATGGTTGAAAACAAGAGTATGTCTATAAGAATAGTACACAATACATACCACATAGACAACGGTTTTTTTCCTGAGAAATGGTAAGTGTAATACAACAGAGACAAAGGTTTGGGATAGCATAACTTATTGTTGACATGCACGTGAACAAGGAGCCACACAAATAAGAAAATTCAACCCCTTCTTGACTAAATATAAGAGATATGTATAAAGACAAGTTGGAATCATCACCAACCTGTCATTGCCGATGAGTATAGTAAAGCTTGAAATTTCTGCACAAGAAGGAAAACACACAATTAACCTCTTATTCTACTTTTACTCTGATACATACAACTGCCAAAAGTTTTTTAAGAGATGAAGTAATGCATATAAGATCGAGCCATATACTCTATAAGCTGTTTATTTGTGTAGTATGTGATTTAGGCTTCATTACCAAATCCTATCATCTCACTTATGTGTGTGTGTGTGTGTGTGTGTATTGATGTGTGTGCGTGTGCGTGTGCGTGTCAAAAGCTTAACTTCAAACAAGGCCAGCTTCACCAAAAGCTCACAATAAGCAAACATGTATTACTAAATATAGTGCAAGGCAAGACTCACATCCAAAGCAGATGCATCATCTCCAACAGTATATTTCGCAGATTCACGCAAACTCTTGGTCTTATCCTCAATTTCATCTGACGTGTATGCTGCAGATAAAGGATATGTCAAAGATTGCGGAACTATATGCACAAGAACGAATATATATTTGATGAGCCAACCAGACCAACTAGGCTTTTCCAAGAATCATTGTCTTACCTCTGTGTTCCACACAGACAATCTATATAAACATATAAGTCCATTTCAAACATTTGACCAATATCCACCTTGGGCGACGAACAAGCATACTACAAATGATCTGGTAAAAGAGCTTTGCTTCCCCCAACAAACATGTTAACTTATACACATGGAAATTTAGCTAGAACCTATGCAGTAATACTTGCGTCATAGCTGAAATTTCACATGAAGAGAACTAATTGGAGAGTTATAAAAGCATGACTAACTCACTATGCAGATAATAAACCAAAAACAGACAAAAATCCATTTCACTACATTTCAAAACCCAAATCAAGCTCAAATGCATGTGCGAATTCAAATAGACGCATTATAATGTCCTATGCTCCTAAGTCAATCGAACAGACTACAGATAATCAACCAAAAAATATTTAAAAATAACAAAAGAAGGAATCGATTCTGCCAATTTCACTACATTTCAAAATCCAAATCATGCTCAAATGCATATGCGAATTCAAACAGCAGCATTAAAGTATCCTACGCTCCTAAGTCAATCAAAGAGAAATACAGATAATCAACCAAAAACTGGGGGAAAAAAACATTTCACTACATTTCAAAATCCAAATCATGCTCAAATGCATATGCGAATTCAAACAGCAGCATTAAAGTATCCTACGCTCCTAAGTCAATCAAAGAGAAATACAGATAATCAACCAAAAACTGGGGAAAAAAACATTTCACTACATTTCAAAATCCAAATCATGCTCAAAATGCATATGCAAATTCAAACAGTAGCATTAAAGTATCCTACCGCTCCTAACTCAGTCAAAGAGAAAAACAGATAATCAACCAAAAAAAAAATAAAATGAACCGTCGGTAGCGTAACCGGTTGTGGCAACACCACCAGTGACGGCCGCAATAACACTACTCACTTCATTTCAAAATCCAAATCATGCTCAAATGCATGTGCGAATTCAAATAGCAGCATTATAATGTCCTAAAAGCCTAATCCAATCAAAGCGTACTACTAATAAACCAAAAAATTTAAAATATAACCAAAAAAACTAACTCTATGTAGTGTAACCAGCTGTCGCAACATTTCACTTCATTTCAAAATCCAAATCATGCTCAAATGCATATACGAATTCAAGTAGCAGCATTATAATGTCCTAAAAGCCTAATCCAATCAAACAGTATCAATACTAAATCAAAATAATTAAAATATAACCAAAAACTAAAGTATGTAGCGTAACCAGCTGTCGCTTCACTTCATTTCAAAATCCAATTCATGCTCAAATGCATATACGAATTCAAATAGCAGCATTATAATCTCCTACAAGCCTAATCCAATCAAAGAGTACTAATAATAAACCAAAAATACTAACCGTATGTAGCGTAACCAGCTGTCGCAACACCACCCGTAACAGCAGCAATAACACTATACTTGAGAAAACTCCATGAATTCTTCTGAGTTCCAGAAGGTTCTGGAGGATTCTGAGATGGCTGAGGTTGATCTTTGAGAAGTGAAGATGATGAAATTATCGGTTCCTTTAGAGGTTCTGTAGAATAAAATCGCCGATTACTTCTCGAAATTATCGAGAAAATGCGCGATTTCGATCGAGCTATAGCAGACATTTTTTGTGAATTTTGCTAGGGTTTAAGCGAAGAAGATGAAGATTTTATAAACGTAGGGTTTTTGAATTTGATTTTTTTTATTTGTAAGTTTATGGCAGAAGTAAAGTTATAACAGTGACAAAATAGAGCATTTGATTTTTTTTCAATTTTTTCTTGTAATATGATTAATAATAAAATTTCAGAATGATTTTACTAGTTGCATTTATTGTTGGGCAAAAATGGCTTTGGATTAAGCCTGCACCGTTTTACACTTACACTTACTCGTATGATATTGTCCACTTTGAATCAAGTAGTACATAATTTTTCAATGTGAAACTTTGTTCGCACCCCAAATATTATTGGCAATTGAAAAGCAATTTATATAATTTACAAGTTTTTCACATAATACAAGTAGATTTTCAAAAATATAATTTACAAGTATATCATGTATTTTAAAATGTGATTTATATGTCATTACGTGTTTCAAATTGTGATAAGTCGGGTTTTAAAATTGTGATGTACAAGTCGCATTTAAGAAACACGATTATATTAGAATTACATTTTAAATTGTAAATTTATAAGTTCAAAAAATTGCTGATTATCGGTTCCTTTAAAGGTTCTATAATAACGCTTGAAGAAATTCATCGACTATTGTACGCGCCCGTTTTAACCGCCCCGTTCCCGAAGGAAAGGGGGAATCCGACACTGTCGCGACATATGGGTGTTTTCTGAATTAATTAAGGATTAATGAGTCGCCACCTAATTATTCTACGGTGAATTAGGGCACCTAGATGTTAACTTAAATGCTGTAAATGAACTTTAATTTATGGTCTACTAAACTATGAGATTCTGGATAGAGTTCTTTATTTATCCTAAAGGAAAGGGGTTAGGCATCCTTTAAAATCCGCTAACTTGCGGTTATCCGGTCAAACTCAGGTTAATTATTATGCTAATGAAAATGCATGTTTAAAATATAAGGTTAAAAGGATGTTGCGAATAATAAAAGGATGCATTTTTTATGTAAATATTTATATGCAGGGCATTGTTTATAACATACTATGTAAAATTGAGTTTTGGATAAAAACATGCATTTGTATGGCCTTGTTTATAAAATACATGTAAAGTTGATTTTTGGATAAAAGACATGCATTTGTATGGCCTTGTTTATAAAAGACATTTAAAGTTGAGTTTTGGATAAAAGACATGCATTTGTATGACATTGTTTATAAAATACATATTTTGCAATTTGATAGTTAGGGAAGAAAGTAAATTATTTATAATGCAAATAAAAGAATTTATATGGCAGTTATTTCAAATCGCAAATCGGATGAAAAAAATAAAACCTTGTTTGTATATTTAATAATGCGAGTAAATGGTGACCAAATTATTTTGAAAGTTTTAAATATGTAATGACGAGCCTAAAATAAATAACTAGCAGCGTATTTTCAATTTTTAAAATTACCCGAGCCTAAAATGAATAACTAGCGGTGGGTTTCCAATTTTAAACTACCCTATTAATTTATCCATTCAAGGCCCAATTATTCTAAGCATTCCTATGATCGCACAAAATTAAATAATTAAATTACAACCCGAAAAAATAAAATGAGCGGTATTTAAAGAGTTAAAAGCATCGACTAGGGCGGATGACGATATCATCCCGCCCTATTTGTTTTGAAGTTCCGAGGCCGGAGAATGTAAGGAACGTGGATGCGGGTCTTCGTTTTGACAATAGCTATGATGAATCTCATAACGATGCTCTTTGTTGATTCCGATACATTTCATATAAATAAAAGAAAAAAAATTAATAGACGAAACATGAAAATATATATATAGAAAAATGTAAATAAATGATTCCTGAAAAAGTAACATAATGTTGGGCTACACAAAAAATGAACTCAACAACAATGACATTGTTTGACTTATAATGCTTATCAGCTTTTAGGTGCAGCAATCAATCACTCAACCAATTATTCAAACAAAGGTCCATTGGTCAACTCAGAATCCCAACTCTTTATGAGTTTAGACTAATCACTATGTGGTATTTTAAAAGAAAACAGTTACACTAAATAGTTAAACATGCATTCAAAGCTTGTAAAAATTAAACGGTTAGTCGAGGTGAGCTCAAGCTGGCCCAGACACCACAATTATAAAATAAAAAGAGCTTTATTGTTTTAGTCATCCGTTCTTCAAGTACTCCAAACTTTGAACTTGATTTTTGGGGTTAACTCTTTTGCATATAAATGGTCTAGGTTGACATGACAGTTTAAAATAGTGAATAATGTTAGGATTTGAGTCACAAATCCTACTTAATCAGAAAAACAGTAAATAAGCGAAGGACAAATAACACACATAGATTTATAGTGGTTCACCCTCTGTCTCCATCTGCAGCGGCGACTCCGATCCTCATCCAAGAAGTCCAAACTGAAGTTGCACAAACTTCAGTTTATCATTCGGCACGGCCTTCGTTAGCAGCTGGATTCTGACTTCATGGGATCTTCTCAAGCACTAATATTCCATCTTCCAAAGCTGCTCTGATGAAATGGTACCAGAGTTGTATGTGCTTCGTGCGAGTATAGTAAAATGGGGTATTTGCCAAATGTATGGCACTCTGGCTATCACAGTATAGCACACTCCCCTCGTGGTCCTGATCCAATTCCCGCAGGAAAGATTGTAGCCACATCATCTCCTTGTGGCCTCCGTTACGACAACGTACTCAGCCTCACAGCTAGAGAGAGCTACTATTTTCTACAACTTTGAAACCCAGCAAATCGCAGTACCTCCGAAGGTGTAAACATACCCAGATGTGCTATTTCTACTATCAACATCACCACCATTGTCAGCATCAACATATCCCTGCAATCCTGACTCTGACTTTCGGAAACACAAAGCTGGACTTGAGATGCCCTTCAGATACCTGAAAATCCACTTCACAACCTCCCAGTGTTGCTTTCACGGATTGCTCATAAACGTGATAACAACTCCCACTACATGTGCAATGTCTGGCCTCGTACATACCATCGCGTACATAAGACTGCCAATAGCAGAGGCATAAGGTACCTTGTCCATATGATCCTTCTCGTCCTCGATCACAGACGACTGATCCTTTGACAAGCGAAAGTGTCCAACCAAGGGAGTCACTCCCTGGCTTGGCATCATCCATGTTGAACCTCTTAAGAACCTTCTTCACGTAGTCTTTTTGTGAGAGCTTGAAGCCCTCCTTACTTCTGATGATTCTCATCTCGAGGATTTGGTTTGCGGCTCCCAGATCCTTCATTGCAAATTCTTCTGACAACTTTTTCTTAAGCCTATCAATCTCATGTAGGTCTGCTCCTACGATCAACATATCGTCAACATAAAAGAGCATTATCATGTAGGAGTTTTCAAATCTCTTGAAGTAACAACTGTGACCTGTTTCGCATCTTAGAAATTCGGCTTTCTTCATAAAGCTGTCAAACTTCTTATACCACTGTCTTGGAGCCTGTTTCAGTCCGTACACGCTCTTTGAAGCTTGCACACCAGCTTCTCTTTCCCTTTGATCTCAAATCCCTCCGGTTGCTTCATGTAGATTTCCTCTTCTAAGTCCCCGTGAAGAACAACAGTTTTCACGTCCATCTGTTGAAGATGCAGATCTTCCTTTGCTACCGGCCCAGGAAATAGTTCTGATTGTCACCAACTTGACTACGTGAGAGAAGATCTCCGTGTAGTCAATGCCTTCTTTCTATTGAAATCCATTCACAACTAGCCTTACTTTATAGCGCTTACTTCCATCGTGGTCTTCCTTTATCCGGTAGACCCATTTATTCTACAATGTCTTCTTCTCCTCTGGTAACTTACCTAACTCCCATGTATGATTTGACAACAGTGAGTCCATCTCATCTTTCATTGTCAGCTCCCACTTGATCGATTCATCAACTTGCGTCGCTTTTTCGTAACATTTCGGCCCCCTGAGAGAACATGTGAACCGACTTACTGATCCTGGATGATCTGCGTAATTCTGTGATCGACATCCGCTTATTTATTTCAGAATCATCATTTTCATCAACCTCGCCATCACTAGCTTGCCGGCCTTCTTCTAGTGTTGCTTGTTCCTCTACCGCAATAGTACCTTATTGTAGCTCGGGTGTCGAGAAGTTTTTCAAATCAACATTTTCCGATTCCTTGTTCTTAGATTCTGAACTCTCCCGCAACTTATCCTTGTACAACACCTCTTCATTAAAGGACGACGTCCCTGCTTCAGATGATCTTCCGATTTTGGTCATCCCAGAATCGATAACCAAACTCGGTGTCACCATAGCCAATAAAATAATACTTCTTAGATTTCGGATCAAGTTTACTTCTAGCAGTAGCATCAATATGAACATATGAGAAGCAACCAGACACTTTCAGAAAAGAAAGATTTACCATTTTCCCACTCCAAGCCTTTTCTGGAATTCTGAAACCCAAAGGAACAGACGGTCCCCTCTTAATCAAGAAGTTGCGATATTGATTGCATCTGCCCAGAATGTCTTGGGCAGTCCAGCGTGTATTCTCATGCTCCGTGCACGGTCGTTCAATGTTTGATTTCTCCTTTCCGCTATTCCATTTTGTTGGGGCGTTCCAGGAATAGTCTTCACCATCTTGATCCCATTATCAGACAATACCGTTTGAAGTCACCATCAATGTATTCTCCACCGTTGTCGGACCTCAGGCTCCTCAACTTGAGGTTTGTCTCATTCTCGACCATGACTTTCCACCTTTTGAAGACAGTGAAGACGTCAGATTTTTCCCCCATAAAATAGACCCTTAACTTCCTGGTTGAATCATCAATGAAGGTCACGTAGTAATGTGATCCTCCGAGTGAGGGGACAGTCACGTCAGTGTGCACCAATTCAAACTTCTCAGCTTTCAATACCTGCACTTGAAAAACTTACTCGCTTCTGTTTTCTGAGAATGCAACTCTCACACATATGATGATCCACCGACTTCAGCTCCGGAATCATATCGTTAGTCACCAGAAGCTTTATCCCTTTCTCGCTCATGTACCCAGCCTGCAATGCCACAACTCTGTCTTCTTGGTGTTGTCAACAACAATAATTGTATCACGACAACTCGTCGTCATATAAAGAGTACCAATTTTCTTACCTCGAGCAATCACCATAGCACCCTTCGTCAAGCTGACTCACTGAGATCAGATTACGCTTCAAATACGGCACATGTCTGACCTTTGTGATCTTCCATACATTTCCATTTGACATCTTCAAATTAATATCTCCAATACCAACAACGTCTAAAGGCTTACTATCTGCCAAATAGACTTTCCCGAGATATCCAGCAACGTAATTCATCATTATATCACGATGTGGGGTGGTGTGGAAAGACACTCCTGAATCGAGCACCCAAAAGTCGATCGGGCTGTCAACAAACAACAACAACGCATCACCGATGTCTTCAGTGGCAGCATTGATTCCACCCTTCTTGTTGTCCTCATTTGGTGCTCTGCAATTCCTCTTGATGTGACATGTTTTCCCATAGTTCCAATACTCAAGTGTTCGCTCGGATTTGGATTGAATCCTGCCATTCCTTGACTTCGACTTGCCCTTATTTCGGTGGTAAATTCTGTCTTAATTTCTGCCTCTGTTCTCAACATTCAAAGCAGAACTCGTCGATGCCTCACCAGAATCTATCCTGCGAACCTCCTCAGCAAGGATACGATCTCTAACATCGTTGAATTTCAGTTTATCACTGCCAACAGAATTACTAACCGCTGCTCTCATCGACTCCCAACTGTTCGGTAGAGACGCCAACAAAATTAGGGCTTGCACTTCATCGTCAAACTCGATTGCAACAGATGACAATTGATTGACAATCGTGTTGAATTCATTCACGTGCGTTGCAACAGGAGCACCTTACTCCATCTTTAGATGAAAGAGTTTCTTCCTGAGAAATACCTTATTGTTTGCCGAAGGTTTCTCATACATGTCGGATAGAACCTTCATCATGCCAGCGGTGGTATTCTCCTTTGCCACGTTGTGAGCAACGTTCTTCGACAGCGTCAATCGAATGACTCCCAGAACCTGTCTGTCAAGGAGATTCCACTCTGCATCAGTCATCTCCTCTGGCTTCGGACTCAGCGGTTGATGTATCTTTATGCCGTATAAATAATCTTCAATCTGCATTCTCCAAAATGCATAATCTGTACCATCGAATTTCCTGATGCCTTGTGCCGAACCATCTTCGCCTTCCATCGTTTTCTGAATCGCAACACAACTTGTCATTTTTTGAATCGCAACACCCCCTTCCAACCCCACGTCGACCTGTCCGCTCAGGTCGATCAACATTTCACACTCTGCGTAGGGTCTTCATAGTGTCGGCGGTGAATTAGGCTCCACAACTCAACAAATAATGTAGAGGATGTTGGAAATTTGCCTTTGGCGGGAGTTGCGACCGACCAACTTTAACGGCTTAAACACTAGTGTAACGTATGTTGGAGAATCCGGTTCTTCACACATGCATGATCTACTAAGTACGTAGATAACCGTAGGGCCAAGAATCGTCAAATTTCATTGAGAAATGAAAGAGATATTGGTTCACGAAGTAAGGTGTTTGAAGCATGGAAAGTGTGGTATTGTGTGTAATTCTCCCTCATCGGTAGAGGAAGAAAGAATTGTTGTGTATATAATACTTGAAATTGGTTTGGGGTTTGGGACCCCAAGGGGTATCCCATGTGTTTAAAGGAGGAGGACCTAGATGTGCTTCGGTTCAAGTAAAGACCACACGCGCGCGCCGCCGCCGCCCGCCCGTCCGGTCGGTTCCGGTTCGGGTTCGGGTTCGGGTTCTCGGGTTCACGGGTTCACGGGTCACGGGTCGTGGGTCGTGGGTCGTGGGCGTGGGGCGTGGGCCTTCGATATTACCTTTTTGGGCCGAAAACTTTGCCGGAAGTACAGTTTGATCCCGAAGTTTCGGATGTGCGGTTTGGACCGAATTCTTTCAGATGTACAGTTTGGTCCCTAAAGTTTCAAGATGTACAGTTTGGTCCCCGAAGTTTTCAGAAAGTTGGAATTTCGACAGTCAAAGCAGAAACGTCCAAGCTCTCAATTCAGCCATTTATTTTGGCTGAATTACTCCTCCTATAATGGCCAAAACGGTTGGTCTTTCACCATTTATGTTGGTGACTTTACTACCTCCATAATGGCCATTATTTGGCTATTATGGAGGCAGTTTTCAGCCCCTCCCTCACCTATATAAACACACCCTTACACCATTGTTGAGCACCACAAAGAACAGAAAAATAACAGTTCATAAAGCTCACGAAAATACACAACAAAAACAGTTTTCTTCCTACAACTTCCAAGCATCATTTCGTTACTCAATATTCTTCACGGTAGCTCTTGAGTTTCCTTTGCTCAAGGGTTCCATTGCTGTTTTATCTTGGGAGACAAATTGTCCAGGACGTATAAAGGATACATACGGGGCAATATTGTCTTAAGGACAGAGTGCCACACTCGACTCAGCATAAACCAGTTTCCATTTTTCCGTCTTCCATAAAAAGCGGAATTTCAGTTTTTACTTGTATAACTATTGTAATTTTCAGATTTCATGTTGAATTATTGAAATCTTTATTTATCCTTTCGAATACTTGTAATAGTTAAATACTTCCCGTCATCGCTTTATAAAGTACCATAGAGCAAAATCTCCCAACAACTTAAGACAATATTTGTATTGTATTACTATTAGTATTCGAAAGATGTCGGTCAAAAATTGTGTGACCAAATCTGGATATGGAAATGGTTTTTTGGTAGAAGAGAGTGATGATGGTGAACGTGTTCATGGTGTCACCGCTACCAAGACTGGTGGGAATAAGCGCTCACGAGAGCCTGAGGATGTCAACTGGGACAAGAGGAGAAGAGTGAAGATGTTATTCTATCTTGTAGCAGAAGGCCTATATCCGTCCCGGACAAAGGATCCGAATAATGGTGAGAAGGAAATGGACACTCGGTCGATGAAGTGGTGAAGTGAGCCAGAATCCGAAATTGGAATAAGTATTTTTCTTACTTATCAAGAATAAGGATTAAATGATAAGTATTTTTCTTACTTGTCAAGAATAAAGATTAAATTATGTCTGATTAAAAATGGATTAAAGTAAGGAGGAATATGAAAATAATTTATATTCCTTATGCTTTAACAAATCAGAAGTTTAATCTCATCTTCTTTTCCGTTTAAAGATTGGATTTTGTAAACGACTTAAGAAGATCCGTTCTTTTAAGTGTAATTACAAAAGTGTGTAAAGTATGGTCGCACATACAATGGAGAAAGATCCACTAACTGTGCGAAAACTCTTACCACTCTTAAGTAAGCGCCAAGAATTATCTGGGCACCAATCATAACGGAAGAAGTCTAAAAGTTAATGACGTTGAGCCTGTCATATTATTTGACAGAAGATCCTTCATAGGATGATATTGGACACTCAATCATACAAAGCCTCCGGGCGACTAGAGTGGGCCAAAATTCCTATGATAGGATGATATTGGACACTCAGTCATACAAAGCCTCCGGGTGACTGGAGTGGGCCAAAATTCCTTTGATATGATGATATTGGACACTTAGTCATATAAAGCCTCTGGGCGACTGGAGTGGGGCCAGAATTCATTTCATAGGAAAAGTAATGGACACCTAGTAAGGTGGGCCAGAGTTTCCAGGTCCTAAATGATCTGAAGGCCTAAATAAAGGCGATAAAGAAATTGGACACTCGATGCCGCCAAAGCAACTAGAGTGGACCGAGTATCGAGATCACATATGATCCGGTTACGCCCTAACCACGGGCAAAAGGTTGTTCATGTGAAGCAACGCCACCTCTAAAATCAAAGGAAATTTGGAGAGGTTGTCCTCAATAGGACTTCAAGGAATGAGATCACTCTAGATGAGGTGATACATATTCCTAACTTGGTTTAAGGGACGCCGTTGGTCAAGTTTGGTTTGCGATTAGTCCAACAGGTCTGTGATAACTAAGAATGGTACAGTATGTCTATAGCCAAATGAATGATATATTTGTAATCCGTGCGTCTATGCCATCATAGATTAAGACACGTTAAATAGCAAGTCATTCAAAAGCTAACGATGTTGAGATTGTTGCCTTCTTCGACATAAACCCTCAAAATAAATGTGAGGTAGATGAAGAGGCAAAATCACCTTTCCAAATTCCGTCAAGGGAATAGCGAAAGAAGCACCGCTCCTCTAGAACTTAGTCACACCTAATTGGGTGATTTGAAGTTTATACAAAATAGAGGGGGGAGACAAGTACGTTGTGATCGTCATTTGATGATAGTACAACGTATGAAATCCTTTGTTTGTTGAAAAGCAAAGATGAAGTTGTTGAAGCGGATAAGCGCTACAAAGCAGAAGTTGAAAATCAACTAAGCCTACGGATTGAAAAATTCATAGTGATAGAGGGGGAGAATGTGAAGCATCGTTCATTAAACGAATGTTCATTTCTCACCTCAGTCTAACGGTGTTAGCCAAGCGCAAAGCCGTACTCCCAAATTATGTGGGGCAAGGCGATCCTTACCGCTAATGTGATTCTCAACAGAACTCCGCATAAGGATAAGGATAACCCTCCGTGTGAGACATGGAAAGGATATCACATACAAATGTTGTGATGTGGGGTGGTTTCATACCTAAGACTGTAGATTGCATATCCACTGGATCTGCAAATAACAGTAGTTTTTATCGCCTCTTGGCGTCAAAGAATGCTGAATTCTTTGGAGATAACTTTCCTTGGAAAAGGAAAAGGGAGTAATTGCTCAAGGTTAACAAGAACCCGCGAGGGCTCGATTGTCCGGAACTAGACGTTCCGTATCTTCATGACTCGAAAGTTCTTTGTCTATCCAGGAACTTAATATTCCGGATCTGCAGAACTCAGGGATTCTAGATGTTGAACCAAGACGGAGCAAAGAGGGGACAAAGACTTGTTCCAGTCCTTCTAGCTTGTATGGTTGAGAACGAACCATGAACAATTAACAAATAATTGTTATCTCCAAAACGCCGCTTTGGAAAGAAGCTAAAGGGAGAAATAGATTCTATATATAGAACCATACTTGTGTAATGGTTAATCTTCCTCCGGAAAAGAACCTTTGGGTTGTAAAAAGTGCTCCCCTGTGAGTAGCTTCACATCCGGGGCCATTGTAAGCTTACATGGCATGGGTGTTGAAACGACCTTCTAAACCGGAGAGTTGGAAGAAGAGGATCGAGAATTGGTTTTTGAACTGTTGGGCTTCTTCCGAACTTTCATTTTGGTCCCTGAAATGTTAACATTTTGGTCCCGAAAGTCTCGGATAAAACGAAACAATGAATACGATCACGAAACATTGACTCGAAGTTAGAAAGCCAACAGTTGGAAAACCAACGGTCTTAGAGTGAAAATCATATTGAAACAAAGTCTCGATATGAAAGATATGAGTATCACGAGATGATATCTTAGGAATTGGATTTCTAAGACATCTAACGGATCGGTCGATAGTTGACGAGTCTCGTTGAAGCCACCAATGGATATGAATCATAGAACCGATTGGAATCATGGTGCACCCATAGACAAGGAGCGATATGCTCGGGTCACGTGTAGTTCAATGTATTGTACACACTACAACCGACACCCGGTATCGTCCAACAAACAGATCGGTTGAACTAAGGTTCACCGATGATCTTAATACATGATCAATAGAAGGCGTTAAGTCGGATATGACGATATACGAATTATTCGCTTATCTACGGATTATAGTATTCGGATGTCCAGCGGTTACGAGAGAACACGGTGATGCAAACCGGACATCGGATCCGAAGAACACCAAAGTCACAAGTAAATGTGTATGGTGGGTCTTGGAAAATCCTCTAAGCAAACTTGCATCGACCGATTCATGATGGTATCGGAGTTTATCGCTTTATACAAAGCATGAAAGAAGTTGAGTAACTTCACGGATCCTTAGAGGACGTCCCTTATTGGGAGAAACCCGTGCCTTCAGCAGTTATACACTGTGGCTAGCCGGTCGGCTTTAGGAAGGACACGGATGACGGCGTCTGGACATATCTGTCAGGATCTGTCTGAGACATAAGACCGTATGGCAGTTGATCATCACGGGTGTCACTTCCTTATTTACTAACTAAGGGACTACCCGGAGATCAAGTTTTCTGTCTGTCTAGGGGAATGGGCTTAAAACCCAAAATATACGGACCAATATAGTGGAAACCCAACCTTACGAACTGGAGATCCCAGTAATTTGGTTCAATGGGAAAACTAAGTTGTAAAGGTTCGGTTGATCGCTTCGGTGGAAGCATGAGCACTTCGGATAGTGATTTACGAAAAGAAACACCAAATCCAAAGCCGTTCCCGCGATAGACGTTAAGTGCTATACGCGGTATGGGTAAAGGTTAAGTTTTCAAAAACTCGTAATGATCCTCAACGGTTGAGGTTAGGTCTTTGGGAAACTTTTAATGGTTCCTAACACTTGTGAAGTGGGGTATAGCGAGGATACCTTGTAGGAGACCACCTATTTAAGTGCGAGGACGGGCCGCCTCAAATTGAACGCACTTAAGAATCCAAGACGTTGTCCATGGCCAAAACGGACAAAACATTACGAAGAAGAGAGTAAGGGAATTTGTTGTGTTGGTACCGTTGTCTTGGCTTACACTAAACACCGACGGTTCAAGACATCACGTTCACCGCGCAAGTAAGTAAGTCCGATGGTATTCAACTATGGAAGGTTCAAAGCCGAGGCTACCTCTCCTTATGCAACATCGGTCCATTTGAAATATTCTTTGAAATGAAAAGACACCATGTGAGTGCGCCAAAATCTCTTTCAAGAGGGGATTGTTGGAAATTTGCCTTTGGCGGGAGTTTCGACCGACCAACTTTAACGGCTTAAACACTAGTGTAACGTATGTTGGAGAATCCGGTTCTTCACACATGCATGATCTACTAAGTACGTAGATAACCGTAGGGCCAAGAATCGTCAAATTTCATTGAGAAATGAAAGAGATATTGGTTCACGAAGTAAGGTGTTTGAAGCATGGAAAGTGTGGTATTGTGTGTAATTCTCCCTCATCGGTAGAGGAAGAAAGAATTGTTGTGTATATAATACTTGAAATTGGTTTGGGGTTTGGGACCCCAAGGGGTATCCCATGTGTTTAAAGGAGGGAGGACCTAGATGTGCTTCGGTTCAAGTAAAGACCACACGCGCGCCGCCGCCGCCCGCCCGTCCGGTCCGGTTCCGGTTCCGGGTTCCGGGTTCCGGGTTCTCGGGTTCACGGGTTCACGGGTCACGGGTCACGGGTCGTGGGTCGTGGGTCGTGGGTCGTGGGGCGTGGGCATGTGGTCGTGGGCGTGGGCCTTCGATATTATCTTTTTGGGCCGAGAAAACTTTGCCGGAAGTACGGTTTGATCCCGAAGTTTCGGATGTGCGGTTTGGACCGAATTCTTTCGGATGTACAGTTTGGTCCCTAAAGTTTCAAGATGTACAGTTTGGTCCCCGAAGTTTTCGAAAGTTGGAATTTCGACAGTCAAAGCAGAAACGTCCAAGCTCTCAATTCGGCCATTTATTTTGGTGAATTACTCCTCCTATAATGGCCAAAACAGTTGGTCTTTCACCATTTATGTTGGTGACTTTACTACCTCCATAATGGCCATTATTTGGCTATTATGGAGGCAGTTTTCAGCCCCTCCCTCACCTATATAAACACACCCTTACACCATTGTTGAGCACCACAAAGAACAGAAAAATAACAGTTCATAAAGCTCACGAAAATACACAACAAAAACAGTTTTCTTCCTACAACTTCCAAGCATCATTTCGTTACTCAATATTCTTCACGGTAGCTCTTGAGTTTCCTTTGCTCAAGGGTTCCATTGCTGTTTTATCTTGGGAGACAAATTGTCCAGGACGTATAAAGGATACATACGGGGCAATATTGTCTTAAGGACAGAGTGCCACACTCGACTCAGCATAAACCAGTTTCCATTTTTCCGTCTTCCATAAAACTGGAATTTCCAGTTTTTACTTGTATAACTATTGTAATTTTCAGATTTCATGTTGAATTATTGAAATCTTTATTTATCCTTTCGAATACTTGTAATAGTTAAATACTTCCCGTACTGCTTTATAAAGTACCATAGAGCAAAATCTCCCAACAACTTAAGACAATATTTGTATTGTATTACTATTAGTATTCGAAAGATGTCGGTCAAAAATTGTGTGACCAAATCTGGATATGGAAATGGTTTTTTGGTAGAAGAGAGTGATGATGGTGAACGTGTTCATGGTGTCACCGCTACCAAGACTGGTGGGAATAAGCGCTCACGAGAGCCTGAGGATGTCAACTGGGACAAGAGGAGAAGAGTGAAGATGTTATTCTATCTTGTAGCAGAAGGCCTATATCTGTCCCAGACAAAGGATCCGAATAATGGTGAGAAGGAAATGGACACTCAGTCTGATGAAGTGACTGAAGTGAGCCAGAATCCGAAATTGGAATAAGTATTTTTCTTACTTATCAAGAATAAGGATTAAATGATAAGTATTTTTCTTACTTGTCAAGAATAAAGATTAAATTATGTCTGATTAAAAATGGATTAAAGTAAGGAGGAATATGAAAATAATTTATATTCCTTATGCTTTAACAAATCAGAAGTTTAATCTCATCTTCTTTTCCGTTTAAAGATTGGATTTTGTAAACGACTTAAGAAGATCCGTTCTTTTAAGTGTAATTACAAAAGTGTGTAAAGTATGGTCGCACATACAATGGAGAAAGATCCACTAACTGTGCGAAAACTCTTACCACTCTTAAGTAAGCGCCAAGAATTATATCGGGCACCAATCATAACGGAAGAAGTCTAAAAGTTAATGACGTTGAGCCTGTCATATTATTTGACAGAAGATCCTTCATAGGATGATATTGGACACTCAATCATACAAAGCCTCCGGGCGACTAGAGTGGGCCAAAATTCCTATGATAGGATGATATTGGACACTCAGTCATACAAAGCCTCCGGGTGACTGGAGTGGGCCAAAATTCCTTTGATATGATGATATTGGACACTTAGTCATATAAAGCCTCTGGGCGACTGGAGTGGGGCCAGAATTCATTTCATAGGAAAAGTAATGGACACCTAGTAAGGTGGGCCAGAGTTTCCAGGTCCTAAATGATCTGAAGGCCTAAATAAAGGCAGTAAAGAAATTGGACACTCGGTGCCGCCAAAGCAACTAGAGTGGACCGAGTATCGAGATCACATATGATCCGGTTACGCCCTAACCACGGGCAAAAGGTTGTTCATGTGAAGCAACGCCACCTCTAAAATCAAAGGGGCTGGAGAGGTTGTCCTCAATAGGACTTCAAGGAATGAGATCACTCTAGATGAGGTGATACATATTCCTAACTTGGTTTAAGGGACGCTGTTGGTCAAGCTGGTTTGCGATTAGTCCAACAGGTCTGTGATAACTAAGAATGGTACAGTATGTCTATAGCCAAATGAATGATATATTTGTAATCCGTGCGTCTATGCCATCATAGATTAAGACACGTTAAATAGCAAGTCATTCAAAAGCTAACGATGTTGAGATTGTTGCCTTCTTCGACATAAACCCTCAAAATAAATGTGAGGTAGATGAAGAGGCAAAATCACCTTTCCAAATTCCGTCAAGGGAATAGCGAAAGAAGCACCGCTCCTCTAGAACTTAGTCACACCTAATTGGGTGATTTGAAGTTTATACAAAATAGAGGGGGGAGACAAGTACGTTGTGATCGTCATTTGATGATAGTACAACGTATGAAATCCTTTGTTTGTTGAAAAGCAAAGATGAAGTTGTTGAAGCGGATAAGCGCTACAAAGCAGAAGTTGAAAATCAACTAAGCCTACGGATTGAAAAATTCATAGTGATAGAGGGGGAGAATGTGAAGCATCGTTCATTAAACGAATGTTCATTTCTCACCTCAGTCTAACGGTGTTAGCCAAGCGCAAAGCCGTACTCCCAAATTATGTGGGGCAAGGCGATCCTTACCGCTAATGTGATTCTCAACAGAACTCCGCATAAGGATAAGGATAACCCTCCGTGTGAGACATGGAAAGGATATCACATACAAATGTTGTGATGTGGGGTGGTTTCATACCTAAGACTGTAGATTGCATATCCACTGGATACGCAAATAACAGTAGTTTTTATCGCCTCTTGGCGTCAAAGAATGCTGAATTCTTTGGAGATAACTTTCCTTGGAAAAGGAAAAGGGAGTAATTGCTCAAGGTTAACAAGAACCCGCGAGGGCCTGACTGTCCGGAACTAGACGTTCCGTATCTTCATGACTCGAAAGTTCTTTGTCTATCCGGAACTTAATATTCCGGATCTGCAGAACTCGGGGATTCTAGATGTTGAACCAAGACGGAGCAAAGAGGGGACAAAGACTTGTTCGGTCCTTCTAGCTTGTATGGTTGAGAACGAACCATGAACAATTAACAAATAATTGTTATCTCCAAAAACGCTGCTTTGGAAAGAAGCTAAAGGGAGAAATAGATTCTATATATAGAACCATACTTGTGTAATGGTTAATCTTCCTCCGGGAAAAGAACCTTTGGGTTGTAAAAAGTGCTCCCCTGTGAGTAGCTTCACATCCAGGGCCATTGTAAGCTTACATGGCATGGGTGTTGAAACAGCCTTCTAAACCGGAGAGTTGGAAGAAGAGGATCGAGAATTGGTTTCTTTGAACTGTTGGGCTTCTTCCGAACTTTCATTTTGGTCCACGAAATGTTAACATTTTGGTCTGAAAGTCTCGGATAAAACAGAAACAATGAATCGATCACGAAACATTGACTCGAAGTTAGAAAGCCAACGGTTGGAAAACCAACGGTCTTAGAGTGAAAATCATATTGAAACAAAGTCTCGATATGAAAGATATGAGTATCACGAGATGATATCTTAGGAATTGGATTTCTAAGACATCTAACGGATGGTCGATAGTTGACGGTCTCGTTGAAGCCACCAATGGATATGAATCATAGAAGCCGATTGGAATCATGGTGCACCCATAGACAAGGAGCGATATGCTCGGGTCACGTGTAGTTCAATGTATTGTACACACTACAACCGACACGGTATCGTCCAACAAAAGATCGGTTGAACTAAGGTTCACGCGATGATCTTAATACATGATCAATAGAAGGCGTTAAGTCGGATATGACGATATACGAATTATTCGCTTATCTACGGATTATAGTATTACGGATGTCCGGCGGTTACGAGAGAACACGGTGATGCAAACCGGACATCGGATCGAAGAACACCAAAGTCACAAGTAAATGTGTATGGTGGGTCTTGGAAAATCCTCTAAGCAAACTTGCATCGACCGATTCATGATGGTATCGGAGTTTATCGCTTTATACAAAGCATGAAAGAAGTTGAGTAACTTCACGGATCCTTAGAGGACGTCCCTTATTGGGAGAAACCCGTGCCTTCGGCGGTTATACACACGTGGCTAGCCGGTCGGCTTTAGGAAGGACACGGATGACGGCGTCGGACATATCTGTCGGGATGCGTCCGAGACATAAGACCGTATGGCGAGTTGATCATCACGGGTGTCACTTCCTTATTTACTAACTAAGGGACTACCGGAGATCAAGTTTTACGTCTGTCAGGGGAATGGGCTTAAAACCCAAAATATACGGACCAATATAGTGGAAACCCAACCTTACGGCTGGAGATCCCGGTAATTTGGTTCAATGGGAAAACTAAGTTGTAAAGGTTCGGTTGATCGCTTCGGTGGAAGCATGAGCACTTCGGATAGTGATTTACGAAAAGAAACACCAAATCCAAAGCCGTTCCCGCGATAGACGTTAAGTGCTATCTGCGGTATGGGTAAAGGTTAAGTTTTCAAAACTGTAATGATCCTCAACGGTTGAGGTTAGGTCTTTGGGAAACTTTTAATGGTTCCTAACACTTGTGAAGTGGGGTATAGCGGGATACCTTGTAGGAGACCACCTATTTAAGTGCGAGGACGGGCCGCCTCAAATTGAACGCACTTAAGAATCCAAGACGTTGTCCATGGCCAAAACGGACAAAACATTACGAAGAAGAGAGTAAGGGAATTTGTTGTGTTGGTACCGTTGTCTTGGCTTACACTAAACAACGACGGTTCAAGACATCACGTTCACCGCGCGCGGTAAGTAAGTCCGATGGTATTCAACTATGGAAGGTTCAAAGGCGAGGCTACCTCTCCTTATGCAACATCGGTCCGCCATTTGAAATATTCTTTGGAAATGAAAAGACACCATGTGAGTGCGCCAAAATCTCTTTCAAGAGGGGATTGTTGGAAATTTGCCTTTGGCGGGAGTTGCGACCGACCAACTTTAACGGCTTAAACACTAGTGTAACGTATGTTGGAGAATCCGGTTCTTCACACATGCATGATCTACTAAGTACGTAGATAACCGTAGGGCCAAGAATCGTCAAATTTCATTGAGAAATGAAAGAGATATTGGTTCACGAAGTAAGGTGTTTGAAGCATGGAAAGTGTGGTATTGTGTGTAATTCTCCCTCATCGGTAGAGGAAGAAAGAATTGTTGTGTATATAATACTTGAAATTGGTTTGGGGTTTGGGACCCCAAGGGGTATCCCATGTGTTTAAAGGAGGGAGGACCTAGATGTGCTTCGGTTCAAGTAAAGACCACACGCGCGCGCCGCCGCCGCCCGTCCGGTCCGGTTCGGTTCGGTTCGGGTTCCGGGTTCCGGGTTCTCGGGTTCACGGGTTCACGGGTCACGGGTCACGGGTCGTGGGTCGTGGGTCGTGGGTCGTGGGGGCTGTGGGCTGTGGGCTGTGGGCCTTCTGATATTATCTTTTTGGGCCAGAAAACTTTGCCAGAAGTACAGTTTGATCCCGAAGTTTCGGATGTGCGGTTTGGACCGAGAATTCTTTCGGATGTACGAGTTTGGTCCCTAAAGTTTCAAGATGTACAGTTTGGTCCCGAAGTTTTCGAGAAAGTTGGAATTTCGACGAGTCAAAGCGAGAAACGTCCAAGCTCTCAATTCGGCCATTTATTTTGGTGAATTACTCCTCCTATAATGGCCAAAACGGTTGGTCTTTCACCATTTATGTTGGTGACTTTACTACCTCCATAATGGCCATTATTTGGCTATTATGGAGGCGATTTTCAGCCCCTCCCTCACCTATATAAACACACCCTTACACCATTGTTGAGCACCACAAAGAACAGAAAAATAACGAGTTCATAAAGCTCACGAAAATACACAACAAAAACAGTTTTCTTCCTACAACTTCCAAGCATCATTTCGTTACTCAATATTCTTCACGGTAGCTCTTGAGTTTCCTTTGCTCAAGGGTTCCATTGCTGTTTTATCTTGGGAGACAAATTGTCCAGGACGTATAAAGGATACATACGGGGCAATATTGTCTTAAGGACAGAGTGCCACACTCGACTCAGCATAAACCAGTTTCCATTTTTCCGTCTTCCATAAAACTGGAATTTCCAGTTTTTACTTGTATAACTATTGTAATTTTCAGATTTCATGTTGAATTATTGAAATCTTTATTTATCCTTTCGAATACTTGTAATAGTTAAATACTTCCCGTACTGCTTTATAAAGTACCATAGAGCAAAATCTCCCAACAGAGGATTCATCTAGCTGACCTGACCTCAACTTGTTCAGGATTGAGGCTTGGTAAAACATATTTTAGAGAAATATTGATTTCTGTTTTTCGCTTTTAGCATCATTTAGTCTTCCCAATTGCTATGAACCTTTGCTGTCTACTGTTTAGTCATTTACTCTCTGGATTCTTCAAGCTCACGACTTGACATCATTATATGCAGATTATCTTCTGCTACGTGCTTAATGGTTTTGTATACCTATTAGAGTTGAACATTAGTTGTGGGAGAGGGGAACACAGTCACTGAATTTGCTGAGGTAGCTGCTAACAAAAATGTGGCAGCGGAAAATAAGAGTGAAGCCTTTACAGAGAAGAAGAACGCCGAAAAAGATGAAATAAAGGAAGTAGAAGAAGAGAGCAAAGAATCTGATAAAAAGGACATTGAAAATATGGATATAGACAAAGAAGAGGTGAAAGCAAGCAAGGAAGAGAACATAAAGCTGATCAGGAAAGCAAAGGAGCGAAAGAGAAGCAAGAAACGAAGATTGAGGCAATGGAAGAAACTGCTGAAAAACCAGATAAAGACAATGTGCAGAAAGAGGAAAAATCTGAGAGTGGTGCTCCCAACAAAGAAGAGGAAAAGGCAAGTGGAGGATAAGAAGGAACTGGAGCCTAAGACACCTCTGGCCTCAACAATTGAACGCGCCGTATGCCAACACAAATCCGTTGAAAGGCTGGTTGCATCTATTGAAGGAGAACTCACCAAGGAAATCCATATTAAAAAGGTCCGTGATAGCAGTGCTGATTTTGTTGTCTTTTATCCTCCTTTTTTGTTTTGGGTCCGGACTGCAAATTTATGATCCATATTTTGCAGGGTCGTGGAACTGCATTGAAACAGCCGCTCTATATTTATGATTCATATTTCTCTTGCTTTGCTTTGCTTGCTTGCTTGTGATTATACTTTGTCTTGAGCCGAGGGTCTCCCGGAAACAGCCGCTCTACCTACCAAGGTAGAGGTAAGGTCTGCGTACACTCTACACTACTCAGACCCCACGTTGTGGGATTTCACTGGATACGTTGTTGTTGTTGTTGTGGAACTGCACTGAAAGATATCCAAAATGGTATATTACTTACTAGTCCATTGATTATATTTGTTCAGATTGCTATAACTTTGATTATGACTAAATACAATTGGTATAGGAAGTATCTTACTCGCGATATGTGTTTTAAGTTTGGCTCCATGAGATGTTTGCTCTTGTCGGGGTAAAGCTTCATTTCCCATCAAATAAAGGAGGAAAGGGGGGAAATGAGTCAAATAGTAGTTCAATCTGTTAAAATGTGGCAAAAGATAGACCATTACCTACATTGCTTTTATCTTGTTCTCGTTTCAGTTGTATGGAGGTTTATGTATAAACAATTAGTGGTACATTCTGATCTACACGAGTCCTGATTGGCCTTGTGACTTTTTATTCTATCAGACCTGTTTTTTCATGTCTATGTTCTCCAGCTATAGGCATTTAATTTAATCTATTTTTTTTTTTTAATAAGGTAAGATTTTATTAAAAAACAGTATCAAGATGATACTGTGAAAGTACAAAGAAAATGCAGGCTAGATTACATTAGAAACTTAAGTAGTCTAGCATGTGCACCATGTTATCTAAATTCATAACAACATTTCCATCTTTCCAATAGTAGGCATTTAATTTAATCTCTGCTTTATTACTCCTCTCACTCAATTATCTTTTCATTTACGACCAGTTTCATTTGTCCCTTTGTGTATGAGAATGTGGTTATTGGAGGGCCCTAATCACCAAGACTTTGTTTCCTAAGTTCTTTGGTGTCTCTCTCATCTAGTGTTGCTATTGATGTTCAGAGCGTCTATTCTTTTTCCTATGATGTGTTGATGCAAATAAATTTCGTGTTTGAGTGGCATACAAGTTATCCGAAAGGAAGACTGATGACACTCTCAAGTTGCTACACACAATTCTCTTTGGACGGCGAGGAAAGGTGGCATTATGATTTATAGCTTATTTCTTTTGATTGGTTTTTCTTTATTATATGGTTTTCTTTGTAGTTTGTGTTTGTTACAAAGATGCAGGAAACGGAAATTACAAGTAATTGCTAAGTATTATAAGAACTGAAATTACAATTCAACAACAAACTGAAATTACACAGAACTAAACTGGAACTGTTTGTGGTATGCTAAGTCGAGTGTTTGCACTATGTCTTTAAGACAATATTGCCCCGTATGTATCTTTTCTACATCCTGGACAATTGTCTCCCAAGATAAAAAAGCAAGTGAACAAATGAGCAAAGGAAACTCAAGTGTTACCGTGAAGAATTTTGAGTAATGAAATGATGCTGGAAGGTAATAGGAAGACTGATTTATGTTTCTGTTTATGTGTGTCTGCTTGTGTGTTTTTCGTGTACCTCAACAATGGTGACAAATGGTCCTTTATATAGTTGAAGGAGAGGCTTACCAACTGCCCACATAAGTGACATTACTGGCCAAGTAATGGCAATTATGGAGGTAGTAATTCCACCAAAATAAATGGTGAATTGATGTGCAACGGATTGACATTTAGGAAGATTAATTCAGCCAAAATAAATGGCTGAATTGAGTGCTGGTTGACGTTCCAGAAATCTGCCCAATTTGACTTTCTTGAAACTTCAGGAAACAAACTGTACATATGAAAGAATTCTGGTCCAAAAAGATAATATTAGAAGAAGCACAACCCGGACCGGACTGGCGCGCGTGTGGGCTTTCCTCGAACCGAAGCACATCTAGGTCCTCCCTCCTTTAAACACATGGGATACCCCTTGGGGTCCCAAACCCCAAGCCAACTTTGAGACTTATAAACAAAACAATTCTTTCTTCCTCCACCGATGAGGGAGAATTGATCTCAATACCACACTTTTTCATGCTTCAAACACCTCACTTCGTGGACCAATATCTTTTTCATTTCTCAACGAAATTTGACGATCCTTGGCCCTACGGTCATCTACTTACTTAGTAGATTATGCATGTGTGAAGAACCGGATTCTCCAACATGCGGAACACTAGTGTTTAAGCCGTTAAAGTTGGTCGGACGCAACTCCCGCCAAAGGTAAATTTCCAACAGTTTGTACCTGGTTGTGTATTGATTGACATGCTAAATTATATGCCTGACATTTTTAATTCCCTCTCCTGACAAATGAAAGGTGTCTTTGCAGGCAGCTCAATTCAAGAGTAATATTTCACGATTTTCTGGCTTTGTGTGGCATGAAAATGAGGTAATCAATGACTTATAGAAAGTTATTAAGAGAGATCACTATTCCTTTTTTTGTTTGTGCCAGGAGTGCATATGGCTGGTTGGGATAGGGAAGATTTGAATATAAAGTTTCGCATTACTTGCCCACGTGAGGCTGTTTATAGATCTTGTTCATTGCCTCATTGTTTGGCTCTTAATTTGATTTCAGTAATGTTCGTTCTAACGATCCGGAAATATGCTTGAGGTCAATGTCTTAGACTACTCACCAATTTGCAGGAAAAGCAAAAGATGAAAGTAAAAGAAAATCTTGACAAGTGTGTAAAAGAGAAGCTGTTGGAATTATGTGATGTACTAGATATACCTGTTGCCAAGGCTACATCAAGGAAGGTCTGTTCATATAAATACTAATGCATGTTAAGCTTTGTATGTCGGTAGTTATTTCTTCTTACTTCTGTGTGTTTGAGGATATATCAATGGCAGGTTAAATATTTCTTCTTCTTGAGAATTTTGGCTTGAAAATTGTTGTCAATATTTTTCCTTTTTAAAATTTGACAGTCCTAAACTTGTCACTTAAGTCCCTATGAAGCAGCTCTCAACAGATGCTGCTGCTAAGCATTTGTCTGCAATCTTCCTTCAAGATTCTTAGCTAAGTCTGTGTTTCATGTATCAGGAAGAATTAGTACCACAGTGATGGATTTTTGGGAAGCTCCTCATTCTACGACTTCCGAGTTGCTTGCTGAAAAGGATCAGGTTAGTTGCACAAAATTTTTGTTTGCAATAAAGTATTTGTGACTTCTTCTGGTCTCTGGTGCATTGAACAGACAAGTAAAGGAAAGAAGCGTAAACAGTTTAGCCAAAAAAGTCCTTCGCTAGCAACTGGTAGTTTGGAAGGTTCAACCAAGGTATAACACTCTTATTAACATTTAAACTGGACTTAATTGCAACACTTCACCTAGTGAATGATCCTTCGACTAGTGATGGCCTTACTAAATTTGCGACACTATTTGCTTGTAGTCTCACGCGTTATCACCTTCCATTTAGTGCATTTAAGTTTCTGCATCAGCACCCTTGAGATTTCAGACGGTAAATCATGTCATCTGGCTTACTGGGCTATTCTGCTGATTCAAGTGGCTTTTCCACTGAAGATACTTAGTTCTGATCTAGGGAGGAGAGTGCAAAATCCTTTTAACTTCATGTGAAGAGAGAGACAGGTCATCAAACAAAAAGCTAAAATTTTCATGCGAGGATACATGCTATATGTGTCCAACATTATTCTGTTTGTCTGTTATGGTAATTGTTTCTGTATTGGGGTTCTGTGAACCCTTAAATGGTGTTCATCCTTTCAAATTTTAAACAGAAACCAGAGGAAACCTATAAGAAAAAGGAGATTCGTGCATCCATGTGTTTGTGCTTGTCGGGACTTCTCCTATCATGATCTTTCTGTCTCGTATGATCTGCAGAGTAGCAAGGCTGAGAAGAAGAAGAAGAAAATACATGAAGCAAAAGATGAATCAGAGAAAGATGACCAGGAGGAGGGACCTGAAACAGTCAAGGCTAATGGTGTTCATGAGAGATCAGATGATGAGTTGTCCAATCAAGCTGAAAGTGAGGGGAAAGACGGTGAATATGAAGAAGAATCCGAGAAGGACAAGAAGAAGCATAAGCGACGTTCAAATATGGCTGTCAAATAAGGAACCTGCTGTAAAAGTTAAAACCATCTGGAATCATTTTCTTTTATTATATGCATATTTTCTTGCTTAGATTCTTTCTTTATTAGTTAATCTGATTGTGCAGGGAAAAAAGTTCTGAATGGAAAGGGCCATAATAAAGTAGATAAACTGAGGCCAAGTGACGATGAACTGAGAAGTGCAATTTGTGAAGTTCTAAAAGAAGTTAACTTTAACACGGTGAGGAATAAACTTTTATTAAGATATGAGTCCCTAAGTTCTATAATTTTATCGCCTCTCTGTTTCTTTCCTTTTTAGGAGATCTCAATTGTCAACTTCCCGTTTTAGATGTTCCGTGCTAATTTAAAAAAGGAGTTCGTTTTTTCCATCTGCTTAACCTTTGGTGGGTAGAGTTACTCAATATCAAATGGTGGGAGGTGGTAGGTAGCTTGTGGCTAGTCGAGGTGCATGCTAGTTGGCTAGAACACCATTATAGAGAGCAGAAGTAGAAAAAATAAACGGAAAAGGAATTATCTTCTTTAGACCATTTCCAGATTTTGCCTTGCGTCTTCGCATTTTGGTGATCATAGTTCCCAGAATGCGAATTGTTATTCCAAAATTTATTTTCCCATATGGCTGACATCATTTGTTTATCTTGCAGGCCACCTTTTCTGACATTGTGAACATGCTCGGTAAGTGTCCTGTAAAAAAAGGTGTTTCTGTTCTTTGGTTATACAACCTTTGTAGTATGATAAAAAAAATGGTGATCTTGTTGATAAATGGAAAGTACGTGTTGTTGACTAAGAGTTTGAAAAATCACATTCGCTACGAGGCCATAAGTATTACAATTTAAGAATCCAACTGATAACAACAACATACCCAGTGAAATCCTACAACGTGGGGTCTGGGAGAGTAGATTGTACGCAGACCTTACCTCTACTTTGGTAGGTAGAGCGGCTGTTTCCTAGAGACCCTCGGGTCAAGACAAAACATAATCACAAGCAAGCAAGAAAAACGGTCAGACCCGGACAAGAAATTTAAAGTAACATGACAATGATGGTAATAAAAACGGATAAGCCATGATAAAGCATTCTAAAAAAAAAAGCAATAACTAACGCAGGTAGATAAGATAAACAAAGTACACGAAAGAACACACAGCAACAGGAATCAAACGACATGGGACTATAAAGCAATAATGTGCCTACTAGTAGATAGGCTAAGCAGGTCTACAATAATACCACTACAACTACTTGTAGGTAAGCGTAAGTAGGACTAAGCTCAACTACCTACTACCCTTCCATCCTAATACGTGTCCTCCACAATCCCCTATCTAAGGTCATGTTCTCAGTAAGTTGCACATGCGCCATATCCCGTCTAATCACATCTCCCCAATACTTCTTCGGCCTACATCTACCCCTCATGTACCCGTCCATAGCCAATCTCTGACACCTCCGCACTGGGACATTTGTGTCTCTCCTCTGCACATGCCCGAACCATCTCAACCTCGCTTCCTGCATCTTATCGTCCATCGAGACCACTCCCACTACCACTACCACTTTGTCCCATATATCATCATTTTTAATCTTATCTCTTCTTGTATGCCCACACATCCATCTCAACATCCTCATCTCCGCAATTTTCATCTTTTGGATGTGCGAAGTCTTGACTGGCCAACACTCCGCCTCATACAACATAGTCGGTCTAACCACCACCCTCTAGAACTTGCCTTTAAGATTTTGTCTTTTTCAGCCAAGCGGTATGATACAAATCTTACACCCAGAAAGTCATCTGTGAAGAATATGATCCAGGATGAGCTCACTAGATTAGTCGACGAGGCTGATGAAGAGGATGAGGAAGAAACTGCTGAAGAGGATGAAAAACAGCCTTCTATCCGAGGTGTAGAGGCTTGAAAGCATAGAACATATCAAGGAAAGGTAGCTTATATCGTCTATCTCGAGATCCAACCCTTTCGTCCTCGGTTGATGTCTGAACTGTGTTCCGTAATAAGTTCGACCGGGTGTAATTTATTGATAATGTTTCACTTTGTGGTTAATGTTGGAAATTTGCCTTTGGCAGGGAGGTGCGTCCACCCATATTTAATGAATTAAACACTAATGTTCTGCATGTTGGAGGCTTTGTCTCTTCGCACATGCATGATCTACGAAGTGAGTAGATGACCGTAGGGCCAAGAATCGTCAAATTTCGTTGAGAAATGAAAGAGATATTGGTCCACGAAGTAAGGTGTTTGAGGCATGGAAATATGGTGTGGGACAAATCTACCACATCGGTGGGAAAATGAATAATTGCTCTCTATATAAGTCTCTAATGTGGTAAAGGGTTTGGGACCCCAAGGGGTATCCCATGTGTTTATAGGAGGGAGGACCTAGATGTGCTTACGTTCAAGGCTAAGCCCACACGCGCGCCGCCGCCCGCCCGGTCCGGTCTCGGGTCACGGGCTGTGGGGACTTTCTGATATTATCTTTTTGGATCCCAAATTGCTTAATATTTACAGTTTGGTCCCTAGAGTTTCTAGAAAGTTGATTTTGGGAGTGACTGAAGGCAGAAACTTTCTGCCTACCGTTTGGACTGTTTTTGGAGCATTAACCAGCCATTACTTGGTTGTTAACTACTCCATTAACAGCCCTCCTTCAAGGCCATGAACAACCTCTTTCATGGCATTAAACCTGCCATTACAGCCCTCCCTTAATGGCCATTACAACCTTGTTTGTGGCTGTTGGGCTGCCCTACTCCATGCTATATATTGAGCTGTTTTTGGCTCAATTCGTGACAGAGAAAAACAACAATATAGACAGCATATACATCACAAAACAGTCACGAAATACAGCACATACGGTAATAAATATAGCACAAAACAGTGACGAAAATCACTCAAAAATGGTGAAGAAAACAGACTGCAAAACAGTGAACAAACACACACATATACACAAGATATACACAACAGAGATACACTATATACACAGAGACAAAACAAAAGGGAAAACATAAACTCTTTCTTCCTTTTCCATATCTTCAGCAAGTCGATTCATATTAGTTTTCTTCGTCAGGCTCAACCTATTGGCTTTGTAGCGTTGAGATTAAAGTGTTGTTTTTATCTTGGGAGACTATTGCCCGCTAACGTAAAAACATATATACGGGGCAATCTTGTCTTAAGGACAGAGGGTAATCACTCGACTCAACACACAATGTTGTAACCATCCAGATTTAGTTGTTTCTTGATTTCAGGTTATCAAGATTCAAGACACAACAAACTTGCGGCAGTTTTGAAGATTGGCCTATTTGTTCAACAAGATTCAATTTATGAATATTGAATATTTATTTATCCTTTCGAATACTTGTAATAGTTATTTACTTCCCGTACTGCTTTATAAAGTACAATAGAGAACTAACAGTTAACTCACTGGCGAGTAAGTCATAGAACTAGAAAAGTCAGGTTTTAGTGCAAGATTGCAGCTAGTATACTGTGTAAACAACATTTGTAGTATTTTTCATGGAAGCACTGATCTTTTCATGTACTATAAATGCTAGTGTTGTAATTAACACTCATTTGAGACTATCTTAGATCCATTGTTTCAGTGTTAGATTTCACTGCATGTGAACAACTACTACGCCTAACAAGTTGGAATCGGCTATAATTTGTAAGCCAATGTTTCAATATACAAGTGATGCAGATTCACCAGTTTGAGATATGAGCATTCCTTAATCTGCAGAAAGGAATGTATGTAACTACTCGTCTCTGGATTAGATTTCTGAAGTTATATGTTAATCTTACTCTTAAATGAAGAAGTGGAGATTTATATAGCCAACATAGTTGTTGTTACATGTGGTTGTGTTGTGCAATGTAATCAGTGACAGATGCAGCTTTTCAACAGGGGTTCATTCAGACCCAATTATCTTTACACGAAGTGTGTGTATATAATAATATAAGAAATTTAAAATTAAAATAATTTTTAGGTATATAAAGTAGTTTTTTTGTGAAACAAAGTAAGAAGAGTGTCGCCAATGTACCGAGTAGGAGCACAGAAGGTTTACATGTCCAAAACTATTTCTTCCATCTTAATTTATGTAATGATATTTAATAGGATACAAATTTAAGAAAAAAAATGTTGGAAGAATAATTTAAAGTTGGAGTAGAAAATCAAATTTATTTAGAATTTGGTATAATAATTCATGTCTAAATAGAATTTTAGTCTGAATAACATAGAAATAAGTTTTCTAGTTCTTAGCTAATTTAACTTTTAAATTATTATAAATAGGGATATAAAATGTTTTCCTTCAAAAGATAACATTTTATAGTAATATTTGGTTTAAAATAAGTCACACATTTGTATATCACCATCACTTGGGCGGCAAATCGATCACAACCCGACCCGTTAGGCTCGGCCCTGTTTTAAAACCCGGAACTAAAGTCCGCAAGCATAGCCCTAATTTCACTTTGACAATTCTAAAAGCAGCAACCAGCAAGCTTCGCTACCGGAGATCGGCGATTGGATACCGGAGATCAGCGATTCTCATCGTCGCTTCTATATCAAGTTCAATCAACAACATGGATGATAATCAGGAGATGGAAAGGTTTGGAATGGAGAACGATTTCGAAGACGGACAGTATATCAATGGCGAGTTCTACTATCGAAAGCGCAAAGAAAAAAACAAAGTTCAAACGAAAGATGATGTACTCTACGGTGTTTTTGCTTCTGGCGATAGTGATTCTGATTACGAAGGATCATCCTCGAAGAAGCGAAAAAAAGGCGGCTTTTCGACTAAACCTGACCTAACCAAACCTGTTAATTTCGTCTCAACTGGAATTGTTATGCCTAATGAAGAAATTGATCAGAATTCGAATGAGGAGAACGAGGAAAAGCTGATCTCAGAAGAGAGCAATAAAGGTTTGAGATTAGGTTTTGGTACTAATAGTAGTTCTATTAATAATAATGTTGATGAAGGTGAAAACTTTTTGCCTAGTGCTTTTGGTAGGAAGATCAAAGAAGGTGCCTTAAAACGCGAGAAGGAAAGGGAAAAGGAAAAGGAGAAGGTGAAGAAGTTTTCTTCTGAATTAGGGAGAAAGGAATCTGGTGGTGGTGATGTTGGTGGATTTGAAAAGCATACAAAGGGGATTGGGATGAAATTGCTTGAGAAAATGGGTTATAAAGGAGGTGGGTTGGGTAGAAATCAGCAAGGAATTACGGCTCCCATCGAGGGGAAGCTAAGGCCGAAAAATATGGGAATGGGATTCAATGACTATAAGGAGACTACTAGTGCACCAGCTCCTCTTCAAGAATCAGATGAAAAAATGACCGTTGCTCGTCCTGTTCAACCTGTCTCAAAAGAGAAGCTTTGGTCAAAGCAAGCTAAAAAAGCGAAGAAGGTTTACATTACAGCTGAAGAGTTGTTAGCCAAAAAGCAAGAACAGGGTTTGGAAGAACAAGTTGTTCAGAAGGTGTTTGATATGAGGGGTCCACAAGTTCGAGTCTTGACGAATTTGGAGAACTTGAATGCTGAAGAAAAAGCAAGGGAAAATGATGTTCCAATGCCTGAACTTCAGCATAATATCAGTTTGATTGTGGATTTAGCAGAACTCGACATACAAAAAATTGATAGTGATTTGAGAAATGAGAGGGAGACAGTTGTTGCTTTGCAGATGGAGAAAGAGAAGCTCCAATCCGATGCAGCTCGACAAAAAAGGCAGTTTGATATTATGGAAGAGATTGTTGGCCTATTGGACAGGATAGGGGAAGAAAGCACATCCGGTACCTTAACGCTAGACTCCCTTGCAAAAACATTTGTAGACTTGCAGGAGCATTATGGTGAGGAATACAAACTCTGTAACTTGTCGAGCATAGCGTGTTCATACGCTCTGCCTTTATTTATTCGAGTTTTTCAGGGATGGGATCCACTTCAAAATCCAACACATGGATTGGATGTGGTTTCCCTGTGGAAGAATCTTTTGGAAGGGGATAGTAAAAATGACATTTTTACCATCTCTGATGCTGCATCTCCTTATACTCAACTATTTATGGAAGTTGTATTCCCTGCTATTAGAATATCCGGCACCAATACTTGGCAGGCAAGGGACCCTGAACCAATGCTTCGATTTTTGGAGTCTTGGGAGAAGCTGTTGCCTGATGCAGTCTTTCATTCTATACTGGAAAACGTTGTTTTGCCCAAGTTATCAGCTGCTGTGGACTCATGGGATCCACGTCGAGAAACAATTCCGATCCATTCGTGGGTTCATCCATGGTTGCCCTTATTAGGTCGAAGATTGGAAAGTTGCTACCACACTATACGTAACAGATTGGAAAGTGTACTGCATGCTTGGCACCCAAGTGATATGTCTGCATACTACATATTGTCACCTTGGAAGACGGTGTTTGATGGAATTAACTGGGAAAAACTGATGGTCAAGTTTATTGTTCCGAAGTTGTTAGCAGTGATGCATGAATTCCAAATTAATCCAGCAAATCAGAACCTTGATCAGTTTTATTGGGTCCGTACTTGGGCTACTGCTATTCCCATCCATCACATGCTTCCAATACTGGATATATTCTTCAACAAGTGGCAAGAAATTCTGTACCACTGGTTATGCTCAAACCCGAACTTTGAAGAAGTGACAAAATGGTATTTGGGTTGGAAGGAACTTATTCCACCTGAACTTCTGGCAAATGAACACGTTCGCTATCGACTTAATCTTGCTCTAGACATGATGAACAAGGCTGTTGAAGGCTTGGAGGTGGTTCAGCCTGGTTTGAGGGAGAACATAAGTTATCTTAGGGTTCTTGAACAAAGGCAGTTTGAGACTCAGAAAAAAGCAGCAGCACAAGCTCAATCCCGTCCTTCTGTCCAAATGGATGGTACAGGTGGTGGGGTTGACATGAGCATGAAAGAAATTATTGAAGTTCATGCTCAAGAGAATGGTTTGCTGTTTAAGCCTAAGCCGGGCAGGATGCAAGATGGTCATCAGATATACGGTTTTGGTAACATCAGTATTGTTATAGATTCTCTAAACCAGAAGGTATTTGCGCAAGTTGAGGAGAGGTGGTCTTTTGTGTCACTTGAGCAGCTGTTGGACCTGCATAATCGATCTATGTCAAAGCGCCGATAAATGTCTTGGGTTCTTGAATTTTTAGGCTTCATAGATATTTCTGCACTGGATCTCTCTTATGCTGCAGTATGTCATGAGAAGATGAAATACATTTTCCCCCCTTAGTGGCATTTATCTGCTCCTTTAATGGCACTATTTAACTTGTAAGTTCTCATCATCCTACTTTGGCATCTGGCAATCTATCTAGCTCAGATAACAGTCCTTCAAAAAAATTTACATAGATTTTGTATTGTAATTGTTTGTGATTTTCTTTATACAGAAGTACTAGATGTTCAATAAACTATCTAAATTAGGTTTTCTTATCAGCACTTACTGTTCAGCCGTATTATAAGTTTATAACTGTTTCATAGATTTGTTATGATTGACCTTAAGATTTAGGAGACTAATCTGTTTTATTCTTTTGAGGCATTCGGAAGTTGCTTCAAGGCAGGTTAATTTAGAAACAATGATGAATGAATGCAAAGGAGTTGCCATTAAGTTTATCTGATGCACACCATAGAACAAGGATGCTTATTATCTGTCGACAGTCGATGCATGGACTGATGACACCGTCCTAAGAAATTCGCCCTAACATCCTCAGAGGCTGTCAAAACATATTCCCTTCTTCGATTAGGACATGTGCTCCTTAGAGAAAAATTAATGGATTGAACTGAAAAATGAAGCCTTTGGTCTAAGAGTTGACCTCTATTTGTAGTTTCCTTTATAGGGGAAGATCAAAGACAAATTATTAAGGTATAGTCACATGAGATCCGCGAAATCTTGGAGTTCAACCTCCTTACTGTCACCCCACCCCCCCCCTCTTGTTGTCTTCTTTCTCCTCTTTGTTGTTAGGAGCTCTTACCCGAGCTAACTTTCACCAGTTGATGGTATATAATCAAAATAGAAGAAATAGACTTCCTGCTCAGTATGGTATGACTATTAAAGTGCTGCAGCAGCACCATTGCCATTCGATTCAACCCCTGCTTCAGTATCTGCAGGTCTAATCTCTTTCATTAACTTATTATGTGATGGAGTATTGGAGTTATTAGGGTTCAGTTATGTTAGAAATCTGCACATATTGAACCTTCTTCTCGTTCTCGCCGTCCCGGCATGTTACCTTCCATGAGCACGAGTTCTTCTTCTTCTGTTCTTTCATTCTTCTCTTACCTTTTTCTTATTGTTCTGGATTTTGAATATGTTCCCAAAAAATTTTAGTTTGAATTTATGTATAGTATCTAAAGCTCCTATGGATTAAGGTCGCAGTTTTGGTCCCTCAATTATTGCAAATGTAGTTTTTTCAATTATTAAATCATGAGATTATTACTCATTTTTTATGCTGCGAGAAAAAAAAAACTTGTCTGAACAATTAGTACATTACCCTGTATTGTTTGATCTTAATGAATTCCTTTGATCCTACGTGGATTTTCTGGCATATTGTAGTGTGGTCATACGAGTAGCTACAAGTCTTAAGTTTTTGTAGTCACGTGAAACATTCTTTTGATTCAACAACTTGTTTAGGACTAAGATGTAGTAGTAGTAGTCGTTGTGCACATTCTTTTGCTTAATCCTCATATATTATGAATTTATGATAACTAGAATGTAGTGGACGCCTTGTTGTCCAAGTGTGTCCTACCACTAGCACTTAAAGAAACCTGTGGAACCATTGACCTTAGGGAACTTGAGACACAAGCTGGCCCCCATATTCTTTCAATTCAGGCTCAAGAATCTCGTAAGAAGACCTTTCTTTTGATTTTAGGATTTACTCCTTGCTACCATAATGGTGTTTTTTATTTTCTTATGAGGCAGAAGACTCGTGTCACTTGTACTTGGATAAATTGATGCAAGTAGCTTGGATATGGTCTTCACCAAGGAGTTAAATCTTTTACTATGCAAGGAGTTAAACTGCTATCCTGTTACCCTTATGTGTTTTACTTGCATAAGTCTCTGGAAGCCTGGAAGGTCTAAAGGCTGAGCATGGAGACTGGAAAACTGTTGAATGTCTCATCATGTTGAGTATTTTCAATTAATGTTGAGGAGAACAAACGTAGTTCTAGTAAAATCTTACCCCTCTTTTTACTGGTGTCTCATATTGTACTGACCCTTGATTGTTCTCTGCTTGAATAGAACAGAAGACAGGTGTGATCCTGCCGATATCAAAATTGAGTGGCAGCTGTCGTTAGTTTCAATTTTGAGCTCATAAAAACAATAGAACATGTGTGAAGTTTGAAATTTGGAGCTCATATAGTCATAAGCTCATAATGTAGCAGCCTACTGTCCAAGGTGTAGAGGCCTAAAAGCATAGAACATTCCAAGGAAAAGGTAGCCTATACTGTCTATCTTGAGATCTGACCCTTTCGTCTTCCATTGATGTCTGAATTGTGTTCCATAATGAGTTAACTCACTGGCTAGTAAGTCAGAGAACTAGAAATGTCAGGTTTTAGTGCCAGGACTGCAGCTTAATGTGTAGACAGCATTTCTAGTTTTTTTCTCCCTTGGCAGCACTGATCCTTTCATGTTCTATAAATCCTAGTGTTATACTAATACATATTTGAGACTATTTAGGACTATTTAGGTCCATTTTTGTATAGACAGACTTTCCATCTATTGGCTAATGTGCTGCATAATCTTGGTTTCATTTGTTAGATTTCTCTGCCTGTGAAAAAGCCTCAAAACGCTATTCAACTTATGTCTGATTAAGCTGTTCTAGATTATCGTATCTATTGTGGCCAATGGCATTTCTGCAGTTGAATATTCAGGCTATAGCAGCCGCAGCTTCAATCTAGTAACCGGAAAGGCAAGCATGCCCAGTGCTTTGTTCAACTAGCAAAGGTTGAGGAACTTGTGCCTTAGGTCAAAGGTTCAAGCTTAGGAGAAGGGTAGCGGAGCGGGTTCATTGTCCCCGATGTCGAAGGTTACGGTTGGTCCTGAGGGTTGGGACGGATTTCTCAATCATAGAAATAAAAAAAAAACGGAAAGTATGAGACAGTATGACGATTTAATAATGGGAAATGCTAGGCATTAGATGGAATAAACCAAATATAAGTTTGGTAATTAAAATTTACGTACTTCTTACTTTGTTCTTGTGATTGCATATATAAGTTTACATATAAACTTGAATTAGTATTGTATGATCGCTAAAAAGAACAAAATTTATATAAAAGCCTCTACAGAAAGAATGTGATATTTTAACAAAGACATTGTTTTGAAATCCCAAAAAAGATTCACATTTTTATCATCACCTTATAAATGCGTATTAATTGCCTTGCACATTGACCATGAAGAGATTATACAGTTAAAATTTCACTATAAAATGACAGCACTTTAGTTTCATAGTTTGAATTTTTTGTACACTTTACAGGAATACATAATGCTGAACATCATGAGCCCACCAAAATTCTGGTTCAAAGAATATAACAAGGATAAAACACATGATTAAACAAAATTGAGACCAATGTTTTAAAAGGCGTGGCGTGGAGTTTTACTTAGCATGGGGCGAGCCGTAAGCCTCGAGACATGGGGCTTATGTCCCATGAATCTTTAAAATTTTAACTTATAATATAGTAAAATAATATTGATAGCCTATTTTGGAATAATATTGTGACAAGATTCCTACTTTATGCAATACTATATATATTGACCGGCTAATTTAGATCCCTCTCGAGTAAATACATAATGAAAGTAAAACACTTACAATGAAAATGTTTTCTACTTTTAGATAATTGATAGTACAAGGCTCCCAAAATTATTACTTGTGTTTTAGAATGATGATAAAAGGGCTATTTTAATTAGTCTTAAATTTACTGACCTGTTTAATTCAGATTCATATTGAATCGGTCTATATTGAGTTTCTAGAATAATTGATATCACTCGATACACTCCTGACCTTCCAAAGAATCCTAGTGGACGGGCCAATTAATCCAAATTCATTTTGAAAAGGTCCATCGTTACGAGAGTAAAACACTTTCTAGCAAAATGTTTTCTATTTTCAAATCAGATATCTACATGAAAGCTAAATAAATTCCAACTATTCCACCACTCTCAATAGTTTTATTGCAGTTATTGTATCTTATGGTGCATGGACTTACTTGTGAGTTAGTAACTAGTAGATTCTTAGTATGACTATAAGTGATGCTTTGATTATAGGGAAAATGGTCAAATTTGCCCTCCAATATGAAATAATATTGCCCCCCGTCAATATTAACTAACATAAGAAATTAATTTGTGGGTTGAGTCTTTTGATTAGAGGATGCCACGTGTTAGTGCCGTTAAAATAGGGATAAAAAATAAAAATTAACCACGGACATGTAGTCTACGTGAATCTGACGTGGCGTCCAACTCACATATCCATCCATCCGAGGGCAAATTTAACAAGTTTGCTAACGGGAATGTATATTTGATCTCAAAGTTTGACGGAGGGTAATGTTATTCAATAAAGCAAAGTTGGAGGCAAATTTGACACTTTTCCCTTGATTATATAACTACAAATACAAAAAGATATATCAGCAAGAATTGTTCTTAAGTTTTCTGAAAGATAATTCTTGCATTTGAAAAAAATATTCGCCCCAAAAACTGCTATAGAACCGTTTTTTTCTTTTGAAAATATATTACTTTTAATCTTTTAAAAATAGTTTTCTAAAACTAAACATTGCAACGTTTAGTATTTTCTTTCCGACAAAATTGCAACGTTTAAGTTTCACATCAGTATATTAATCATCGAAAATCAAATTAACTAACATAAGAAATTAATCATTCTATTTGATTTTCCGGGCACCGGAATATTCTCCATTATATATCAATTTATTGAACTAAACAAAATGTACAGAGTATTTGCAATTACCTGTTTACTGCTTCATGTGATAAACTCCGATGGGGCAGCGCCGCCGGCGAAATCTCATGCCCCTGTTTTTTCTCCGGTCTTTGCTCCGGCGAGTCCTCATGTATCGCCTGACAAGTCTCCGGCCCCTTCGGAAACTTCTCCGGCAATTACGGCGTCTCCTAAAACTAGTCCGTTTGCTTCGCCGGTTCAATCTCCGGCGAGAACTCCGCCTAAGACTTCCATTTCACCGGTGATAACTCCGTCGTCCAATGGTGGTGCTCCGGTACCACCTACGACTACTCCTGAAATGCCGGTGAGTAATTTTGATCATTTTTTCAAGTGAATTTTGACTATCTAAATTTAACTATAAAATCTAACTAGACATAAATTAAAATAGAAAAATTACACTCCATTTGGAAAATATTTATGCCACGTAACCTTTACTTTGTGTATAAATACCCCATTTTCCAATAATTTTGTGTATAAATATTTTTTATACACTATTTTACACTTTATACAAGGTTGATATATCATATATAATAATTTCTTCCCTAGGTATAATGGGGTATGATATTGTGTATTGAGCTACATGATGCAAATATTTTCAAAAACTGTATATCTTGAAAATATTCTAATTAAAATGTCAATTCCTAACCAATTTTGATTTACTGCAATTTTGAATTATTTTTTCTAACAGATAAATTCTCCGGCCAAGACTCCGTCATCCACTGTGACTGCTCCGGTTCCATATGCAGTTACTCCTCGATCGGCAATAGAAACTCCGGAGATGACACCGGCACCAAAGTCTCCTAAAATGAGACCGTCTACTTCGCCGGCGTACTCTCCGGCGACACCACCACCGACAATAACCACTTCGCCGGCACTCACTCCATCATCCAATATATCTGCTCCGTTTCCACCTGTGATTGAAAATACAGTAAGTGCTCCTGCGCCGTCCCCTCAGGCATCATCGCCGGCAGCTTCACCGGTAATAGCAGAAATTCCGGCAAGTTCTGTGACTCCATCACCATCGTCAAGTGTTCCTTCATCTTCAATTACACCATCAGAGGCACCTGAGATGTTGCCTTCAAGCAGTAGCCCGCCGATTCCAGCACCGGCAAGTATTTCGCCGGAGAGATCACGGAGCACTGTGGCTGATACTTTTGCGGCAACTTCAAAAGTTGAAGCGCCATTTTTTCTAAGCGGGCTTGCTATTTGGGCTGCTCTTGTTGTTTGAATATTTGATAAGGCCCAGTTTTTATGTATATGTAATTAGTTCCATTTTTGGTGGATTTAGGAGATATTCAAGTTTGTATTTTTGTTAAAAAAAAAAAAGAACTACTAAAAGAATTCCATTTGTCGTTGTAATTTGTTTTCTATAAAATGTAGAATGTTCCCTCTTAGCAAGAGAAAAATAATATCGAGATATGTTCTGAAAATAGTAATATTATAATATTTATTTGAATCTTCGGTATGTATTTGTAATTACACCATTGCATGAAAAGAAGTCTTCACCTAGCTAGTGTATTCCTCAACTCAACTATAAATGCTACACTTTGGTAGCTATCGAACTAAAACACTACAAAAGAAAAGTTACATTTGTTACTTACATTCACCTTTACAAGCTAATTCGAGTTTAACACCTTATATTAAACAAGTGACCAAAAATAATTTTTGAATTTCCATTATTGATATACTAAAATTTTCTCTATATATCAAAGGGATTAAGTGAATTATATATTACCAAAAATTCCTATCTGCCCTTATTAAAAAAAAATCATTTTGAACTTCGTTGCTAACATCTAGCTACGTCCTGCTTGTATGGTAATTAGTTGAACTTTTAACAAGTAATATCCACCTTAGGCAGTGTTGGTATTACAAAGGATTGCAGGAACGGAAATTACAAGTAACTGCTTATGTAAGAATTGAAATTACAATTCAACTAGAAAACTGAAAATTACAAAGATGAACAAGAAAAAGCGAAAAAGCTGTTTTTCTTTGAGTCGAGTGTGGCACTCTGTCCTTAAGACAATATTGCCCCGTATGTATCCTTTATACGTCCTGGACAATTTGTCTCCCAAGATAAAACAGCAATGAAACACTTGAGCAAAGGAAACTCAAATGCTACCATGAAGAATATTGAGTAACGAAATGATGCTTGGAAGATATAGGAAGAAACTGTTTTTGCTTGTGTATTTTCGTGTATATTGTAAATGTGCCTCAACAATGGTGTAAGGGGTGTTTATATAGGTGAGGGAGGAGCAGCAAAACTGCCTCCATAAGTGCCATTACTGGCCAAGTAATGGCCATTATGGAGGTAGTAATGTCACCAAAATAAAAGGTGAAGGACACCAACGGATTGGCCATTATAGGAGGAGTAATTCAGCCAAAATAAATGGCTGAATTGAGTGTTGTGGCGTTTCTGCTTTGACCGTTCAAATTCTGACTTTTTGGGAACTTCAGGGACCAAACTGTACATCTTGAAACTTCAGGGATCAAACTGTACATCTGAAAGAATTCTGATCCAAACTGTACATCTAAAACTTCTGGGATCAAACTGTACTTTTGGCAAAGTTCTTTGGCCCAAAAAGATAATATCACAGCCCACGACCCGTGGACCCGTGGACCCAGAATCGGACCAGGCGGGCGGCGGCGGCGCGCGTGTGGTCTTTCCTCGAACCGAAGCACATCTAGGTCCTCCCTCCTTTAAACACATGGGATACCCCTTGGGGTCCCAAACCCCAAACCAATTTCGAGTCTTATATACACAACAATTCTTTCTTCCTCTACCGATGAGGGAGAATTGATCACACACCACACTTTTCCATGCTTCAAACACCTTACTTCGTGAACCAATATCTCTTTCATTTCTCAATGAAATTTGACGATTCTTGGTCCTACGGTTATCTACGTACTTAGTAGATCATGCATGTGTGAAGAACCGGATTCTCCAACATACGTAACACTAGTGTTTAAGCCGTTAAAGTTGGTCGGTCGCAACTCCCGTCAAAGGCTAATTTCCAACAATCCCCTCTTGAAAGAGATTTTGGCGCACTCACATGGTGTCTTTTCATTTCCAGCAATATTTCAGCGGACCGATGTTGCATAAGGAGAGATAACTTCAGCTTTGAACCTTCCATAGTTGAATACCATCGGACTTACTTACTGCGCGGTGAACGTGATGTCTTGAACCGTCAGTGTTTAGTGTAAGCCAAGTCAATGGTACCAACACAACAAATTCCCTTACTCTCTTCTTCGTAATGTTTTGTCCGTTTTGGCCATGGACAACGTCTTGGATTCTTAAGTGCGTTCATTTGAGGCGGCCCGTCCTCGCACTTAAATAGGTAGTCTCCTACAAGGTATCCTGTTATACCCCATTTCACAAGTGTTAGGAACCATTAAAAGTTTTCCAAAAACCTAACCTCAACTGCCGAGGATCATTACAGGTTTTGAAAACTTAACCTTTACCCATACTGCAGATATCACTTAACGTCTATCACGGGAACGGCTTTGGATTTGGTGTTTACGTTCAGAAATCACTATCAGAAGTGCTCATGCTTCCACCGAAGCGATCAACTGAACCTTTACAACTTAGTTTTCCCATTGAACCAAATTACTGGGATCTCCAGTTAGTAAGGTTGGGTTCGTTGTATTAATCCTTATATTTTGGGTTTTAAGCCCATTCCCAAACAGAGCAAGTCATCGATCTTTGGGTAAGCCCTTTGTCAATGGGTCCGCTATATTATCCTTTGACTTAATGTAATCAATGGATATTATACTCGTGGTGATCGTTGCCTAACGGTCTTATGCCTCCGTCGAATATGACGAGACTTGCCGTTGTACATAGCATTCCGTGCCCTTCCTAGAGCCGACCGGCGTCGCGGTGGATCATTACCGAAGGTACGGGTTTGTTCCAACACGGAACATCCTCTAAGAAGTCATGAAGTCACTCAGCTTCTTCTTCTGCTTTGTCTAAAGCGATAAACTCCGATTCCATCGTGGATCGGGCGATGCAAGTTTGCTTAGAGGATTTCCAAGACACGCCCCCACCACCGATTGTAAATATATACCCCATTTGGTGGACTTGGTGTTCTCTATATCGGATATCCGTTTGCATCATTGTACCCCTCTAGTACAGCTGGATATCTCGAATAGTGTAACCCAAAATTTAACGTGTATTTCAGGTATTGTAATACCCGTGAACCCGTGAATCCGAGAACCCGAGAATCGGACCGGACGGGCGGGCGGCGGCGGAGCGCGTGTGGTCTTTCCTCGAACCGAAGCACATCTTGGTCCTCCCTCCTTTAAACACATGGGATACCCCTTGGGGTCCCAAACCCCAAACCAATTTCGAGTCTTATATACACAACAATTCTTTCTTCCTCTACCGATGAGGGAGAATTGATCACACACCACACTTTTTCATGCTTCAAACACCTTACTTCGTGAACCAATATCTCTTTCATTTCTCAATGAAATTTGACGATTCTTGGCCCTACGGTTATCTACGTACTTAGTAGATCATGCATGTGTGAAGAACCGGATTCTCCAACATACGTAACACTAGTGTTTAAGCCGTTAAAGTTGGTCGGTCGCAACTTCCGCCAAAGGCTAATTTCCAACAGGCAGGTGCATTGATGCTACAATTTCTTTAGGTTGGATTTGCTTGTTTGACAAAGTTCTGGATCTCTCTTTGATATTGAGTCTAAATTTGGGCCTCAAAACTCTTTTAGATGGTAATGATCAAAGTATAAAACTTACTTTGCGAGTTTTTTGCTCCTTTATCGAACCTAGGTCACCATCTTCAAATTTCATTTCCGCCAACATTTCTATAGGTACTTGAACAATATTTGATTGAAGTTGAATTTTGATAATCTAAAATTTCTTAACACGATGATGTATAAATTTAAACTTTTATAGAAAACTATAAAATGTTGTGAGATGAATAAGATCTCTCCATCTTTAATCAAAAGTTTTGAATTAAAATTTTGGGTATGGAAAAAAGCCTAGGCACTTAAATAAGTCTCACGCGATTAATCAAAAATTTGGAATCCTAACGTGAATACATGCGCATACATATATATGTTGGATACATGTTTGAATTTGCTCACTAGTAAGAGTTGTACATTCATGATAACCACATCTCATTACGATTTCAAAGTGTGACATTAAGCAAACAGCTAATGATGCGTTGTTCAATAGGAAAAACGCCAAAAAGTCGTCAATCATAAGCTCAAATAGGAACAAAAGAGATTTTCCTTTTAGGTGGTTGTCATTTTATGTCATGACAGAGCACAGAACAATTTCCAATTCTAAAAACTTCACGTATTCTTCTTTTAAAATATATTTTTCTTATAATTTTTCGATTACATTAAAGGATCGAGAAAGGAAAAGAAAATAGAGAATAATAGAACCATCCCCTATTGTATTTTGGAAATATTCGATAATATCACACCAGATTTGAGGATAAACTTGCTAAATTAACTAATCATAAGACCAGATGAGTTTTCAAGATAAAATCCATCATGTCCGCGCAAATAATACATATCAAGGATCAATCGACAAATATGCTATCAAATACGTTTGAACTATTTAAAATTTTCTCGCATTTTAAATGCTCAAAATAAAATTTGAGCAGCAAGTTTATTCACAACTAAGTTTTTAGTCGTTAATATTCGAAACTTATTAATCAAACTAATTTAAATCCGTATCGAATAAGTTTATTAGACAACCTTGTTGAAGCCTATGGTGCCGTCGGTGTACGCATCAGTGGCTTCATATCTGGCATCACATGCCAGCTAGATTTGTTGGGACCCACATTTACCCTATAGAGTCATTCCATTGATTCTCTGCTTTCAATTTACATGTGATTAATTTAGCAAATGGCCCTCGTATTTTTCTGATATGTTTACATCAGCCTCTTTTTATTTCACACCAAAACTGGAAAGGTCCATTGGCCTTTCTCTAAAGTACCACGTTCAATATGCCGACATCACCATTAAGAAAAGCTATTCGGGTAAAAAATTATTGTTGTTGACTCCTAGTTGCTGTATTTATTTACTCTATACGTACTAAACTTTTTTCTAGTCCATTAAAACTAATGTTTTGCCATACATTGAAAAACACCTTAAATAATTAAAGCTTAAATTTATAGTACATTTGCGCAAGATCTTAATTCGTGCATTTGAAGTCAAAGCGAGGGGCGCAAGAAATTTATGTTTGACTAATCAACTTGAAAAATATTTTTGCCATGTTTGAGCAATAATTTACGTTTCATCAAGGTTTTAATTTTTTTTTGGATGAAAAATTAATTTTTTGATCTTCTGAAAAATAAATTCTGCTATTATTCATAATAACTTAATTTTCTTAAAATTTAACTAAATATTTCAACTCTTTAAGATTATATAATTTTTTAAAATAAAACTTCTATCACTTTTCTAAAAAATTCACTAAACAGGCTACGGGTGTAAAGGTGGTTGCAAAACAAAAATCAAATGTGAAACACGAATTTTTGAAATGGACCAAAATCAAACCAGAACAAAAACACAAGAATCAGAATGTAAGAGTTATCCCATTTCTATACTCATTTATTTTAAATAATGCAAAGTTAAAGATTTCATTTTTATTCTCTCTTTCTTGACTTTTGTGAAATGCACTTTATATCACATTGGTGGTGAAAAGTTTCACCTTCCACTTTATATTGAAATGTGCTTTATTGTGCTTATAAAGAGTAGGGATGAGCATAAAAATCGATGAACCGAAAAAACTGAATCGAACCGGTTCGGTTCGGTTTATATTCGGTTAAAAGAACTAAAAAATCAGGTGTTTAAAAAATCGAATGTATCTGGGTTAAATAATTCAATTCAATTCGATTCGATTCTTTAGAATTGAGGATGAACCGAACCGAACCGAATCGAAAAATTGGGGGTAAATATGTAATTAATCATAGCCAATAAATAAATTAAAATTAGCAGTCCATTAACTCCAATTTTCGGACCAGGCTCAGGTCCACAACGCAACCAACGAAGGTAGAAGAAGGAGCAAATGCCCCTTCAACTCTCATTTCATTCATTCTTCTTATAGGGTTGATACCCTAAGGGTTCATTCATTCTTCTTATAGGGTTGATACCCTAAGGGTCGCCGCACCCTTCACACTCTCCCTAGCCCTTTACGCTCTTGAAAACTTTGATTATGAAACCCTAAATCATTTTGGATGTGCTATCTCTCTTTCTCTACCCCGGGTCGCCACAAATAATTATTTTGGACGAGGCTGATAGGTTAGAAATGTTATTCTGTAAATTTTAGATATTATTTTTGTGCTCAGAAGTTGAAGTCAAATGAAAAAAATTGTTTACTTTTCTATCTCTTCTGCTGCCCTGCACCATCGCTATCAATATTGATTCTTGATTCTCAGGGGTAGTAGACAATATGTCGCTATGGTGTTGATCTACATTTTCTGCAGTGAGCTCAATCATTTTACTAGCGTTTTTGAGCTGTAAGTGACAGCGTCGATCTTTTGCTTTAATTCTTATCATAGTAATTTTTATCTGTCTGATAACCTTAAAAGTTAGGTTCTTGGTAGACTTTAATTTGGAGTTTGTTTTTTTTACATGTTTTAAGAATATATATAATGTAGACTTTATATTTTTGGAGTTTAAATTATTTTTTTGAACTTTATATTTATTGATTATGATACACTTGAATTGAAAAAAATGATATAAACCGATACGTTCTGCGATATTGTTTAATATATAGAAAGTTTGAAAAATAAGTCAAATCTCCAGATCAAGAGGTTGAGGTCTGAACTCCGGCGGAGAATACGTGTCAAGGGTGTTTGATTTCATGCTCATGAAGATAGGAATCAAACGTGAGTTGTCGTGTGTTCATACTCGGCTGCAGAATGGGGGTGTCCGAAAGAAAACACCGACATATAATATAAATCGATATGTTCATTTTTTTTAAAAAAAAGTTTGATTCGGTTTTTTAAAATAAAAAACAAATTTTATTCGGTTCATACATTTTTGATACAAAATCGAACCGAACCGAACCAATATACGCTCACTCCTAGTAAAGAGTTGAAAAAATGGAGTAGCCTCGCGCACATGAGAGTTAGGCTTCGTAGGCAAAACGGGTCGATTTACCCCTCCTGCGCGCGAGATATATGTGAGGTCTAATTCAATTATGGTTTTGTAAAATACTATTTTGCTATTTTTGAGCTTACCCAAAATTATCTAAATTCATACTTTCATATCAAAGTCCGAGCGTAGCTCTCGTATCCGGACGTAGGTTTTCTACCTTCAGAGTCAATTGTTACAGATCAAGACTTATTCTTCCGAAATCGCAATTACCCCGATACCGATCAAAGCTCATTACTTTAGAATTAATTGTTGCAACGATCATTATCAATAAATACTCTAACTTAATGGTAATTTTTATTTCTCTGAACGTTGTGAGACGTTTCAGATTCATTCTTTATTCTTTGAACGTTAGAGACGTTTTAGATTTCAGCCATTGCTATCGAGACCTTGACTTCTACCTATATATATATACCGGTAGAGACTTCAGTTGTTGACACATAAAATTATATCTTGTTCTTCAGAGTTCTTTTTTCTTCTTCTGTTTCTGGGCAAAATACTTTGTGCAAACTTCAAACTTCCAGCCACTAGTGTAAGTGTCCGGAAGTGCTGTGAAACCTTGGGGAGCGACCGTGCTAAACGATTTGTACCAGAGTTGATCCAAACTCGCTTTCAAAACAGTGGCTTGCCACGACACAACTGTGATTCGATAAGTTGATCTTATTATTGTATTTATTCTTAATCAATATTATCCCTTATTTTACCTACACAGACAACAATTCCCCGCTTTAACGTTCACCCTGTAAATTAAAACTACTTCATCATTTTCAACTTTATACTCACTTGCCATTAAAATTTATCCGTATGGAATATTTATATCATATATTCTCTCCATCTCAATTTATATAATATGATTTGACAAGACACATAATTTAAAAAATAAAGAAAGATTTTTAAATCTTGTGATTTAAAATAAGCCAAAAATATTTGTGTGGTTATAAATTATCTCGTTAAGCATATAATCAGTACTATTTTACTGTTAGTACTTCTCTTTCTTCAACATTTCATAGGTTTTACTCGAGCATTTATTTTTCCAACTTGCCAACTCTATTTTTTACTTGAGCCGAGGTCTATCAAAGGTAAAAATAAGATTTACATATATTTTACCTTCATCAAATTCACCTATTAAACTAGAATGAATATATTATTGTTGTTGTCATTAGTTATAACTCACTAATACATATCATTACTAACACTAAATTATTTAGCTATAATAAAATAAGTTGGTTTAGTATAAATACTCATAAAGTATTTATCACTTCACAGTTCAGATCTACTTTATAGTTTATCCCCAAGTCCATCCCCCTTTATTTCACTACACGCCACTCCCCTCACAAACACACAGTATTCTCGCTCTTTCTTCTCTCTAGCAATAATGCAGCTCCGGTCAGTGGCCGCCGTGGCCACGGTGGTTCTCTCACTATCTCTCTTCCTTTCATCAACTTCAGCTCACAACATTACACGTATTTTAGCAAAATACCCTCAATTCTCAACCTTCAACCATTACTTAACAGAAACACATCTCGCCGCCGAAATCAACAGCCGTGAAACCATCACCGTTTGCGCCGTCGACAACGCCGGAATGTCCGATCTCCTCGCAAAACACCTCTCAATTCACACTATCAAAAACGTAATTTCACTTCACGTACTATTAGATTACTTCGGTAGTAAGAAGCTTCATCAAATCACTAATGGAACTGCGTTAGCTGCAACTATGTTTCAAGCTACCGGTTCAGCTCCAGGTTCGACCGGGTTCGTTAACATTACAGATCTGAAAGGTGGAAAAGTCGCGTTTGGACCGGCGGAAAATCACGGTAACTTACCGGCGACGTTTGTTAAACCTGTTGAAGAGATACCGTATAATATATCTGTTATTCAGATTAGTACGATGTTGTCGTCGGCGGTAGCTGAAGCTCCGACGCCGGAACCGAGTCAGATGAATCTCACTTCTCTAATGTCCGCTCATGGATGCAAGGTATTGCTAGGATTTTTCCTGAATTTTATATATCTTTTTTGAATTTTGAGGTTTTTTAGTGATAATTATGAAATGTAGCCATAGTTTGTGTATTTATGAAATGTAACTAAAGTTGTTATATCCGGGGAAGAGCTGTATTAGGGAAGTATCAGCTTTATCAGTGAGTTATATTAGTTGAAATCGCGTGAAAGAGCTGTATATCTGCTAATAACTATATTTCCTAATTTTTATTATAGCTATCCGTGTTTGCGTATTTATGAAATATAACTATAATTATTGTAAGAGCTATATTAGGTAGTTATCAATTGTATCATGCTAATATAAGCTCAGGCGTATATCAATTCTATCAGTTCGAAATGCGTGAAAGAGATGTATCAGCGCTACATTTCTTAATATTTTGAAATTATAGCTACTTTTGAAATTATCATCTAAATGTTTGCTTGGTAATTTTTTTTTAAATATTTTTTATTTTTAGTATAATTCTATTTCGTTGGTTTATATTGCTTAAGTTTTGCAATGGTTAATTTCCACATGACGCGTTTTATTTCGAATCCAACAGGTATTTGCTGAAACTTTGTTGAAATCTCCTGCTGAGAAGACATTTGAGGACAATAGTGATAGTGGATTGACAGTATTTTGTCCCGGAGATGATGCAATGAAGAATTTTATGCCGAAATATAAGAATTTAACCGCCGACGGGAAGCAATCGTTGCTCGAATATCATGGAGTTCCGGTGTACCAATCTATGGCGAGCTTGAAATTGAACAACGGTGTGATGAACACTTTAGCTACTGATGGAGCTAAGAAGTACGATTTCGTTGTGCAAAATGACGGCAATGTGGTAACGAACGAAACCTAACAGGAAAGTTTAGAAACCGTTTGGAGTTGGCTTATAACTTTAGATATGTCAAAATAAGTTATGGTTTTTGATTTATTTTTGTTATTTTAACTTTAAAATATTTTTTATTTTATTCAAACATTATAAAAGTTCTTAAAAAATATTTAAAATAAGCCAATTCAAACAGGCTCTTATTACTAAAGTAATATTTTGGTTTCTACGACTTTGAGTTATTTTTTCCAAACAGGTGACGTTGAAGACGAAGATTGTGACGGCAAAGATCACCGGAACCCTAATTGATGAACATCCGGTGGCTATTTACACTGTTAATAAGGTTTTGATGCCTAAGGAGTTGTTCAAGGGTGTAGTTGCTGATACTCCGGCGCCGTCTCCGGCACCGGAGGCTGATGCTGAGTCTCCTAAGTCATCTAAATAGAAGAAACATAAGGCGCCGACGGCGGATGATACTCCGGCGGATTCGCTGGCCGATGGTCCAAGTGACGATTTTGCAGATTCGACGGCGGCGGATGATAACGGCGCGTTAAGTTACAGTGCTGGACCAGTGGTTGTTGGAGTTTTGAGTATGTGGTTTTTCAATTTATTGCTTTAAGTTATTTTTTTGTTTATTTTATTTTATTTTATTTTAAGATTAAAAGGCTTTTATTATGAAGTAATTATTGTCTATTATATTATCAAAATGTAATTTGTACTTGTATTAGAATAGCTAGGAGTTTTCTGAGTGTCTTCTTTTGTTCTTTTTAAAACTCTTTGACTTATATTGTTCTTTGTTATTTGTTTGCTTATATTTATTAGTATTAATTTATGAGTGATCTTTTTGGATAATTGAGCTGTGAATTGTTATACATAATTCATGTCAGACTTGTTACATGTTTCAACACCCACCCCTATCATCCATTTTTGTTTTACCTTTTTATTTTCCTTTCGTCCAATCAGTTTTCAAATTTTACATTAATTTATATTCATACACCAGCAAGGTGTGGCGGCATAACATGTATGCCTTTATCTTTAATTAAAAGTTATAGGTTCAAGCTTAGGGAATAAACTATAAAGTCATCCTAAATAGGAATTGTTTCAGGGCAGATTTAGGCGTCGATGGATGAACCTAATAGTTTTTATTTAGATCATGCGTATGTATTAAAAAAATTATTAAATATTTAATGATGAATTCAGTTATTATTATATATTATCTTGATATTGCTATAAAAACTTATAAGTTTCAAATTTTGAATCTATCTCTATGCTTTCTTTTTAAAGTGATATTTTTTATATAAATTTAAATTAATTGAGGAATGAGTATAAAGAGTATTGAGTGAATTAAAAACTCAATAATTTAAATTTGTGCCGGTAGACTCATTATGAGGTAAAACACTTCTTGCTGGAAGTCGAGATCTAGTTCTATCTCAACTAATACACTGGATTATTTATTTTTCCATTTCTAGTTCACCTTGATCCATTAAAATCCAAAAAGTTTTAAAACTTCGTGTTCCGGGTGTGTGTAGTGGACCACTTAGGCACCGTTGGGAAGCCAGTGAGTATGTGACAAATGACAACGTTTTCAGTGGTCCACTTCTGAAAATTGTGGTGATTGTTCGCCTCAAAGTAGTTGTCTACCTCACTTGTCTCTATCTCTAGTGTGACTTCTTTTATGACGGTTGTGTTCGAGTTAATTGTATACTTTGATTAATTTTATCGGTTGTACTCCTATTAATATAGATATTGATTAACTTAGTACATCTTGATGTGACAGCTATAAAAAATGATTTAATATTTTTTTATAAAATTAAATTGATTACTGGACTACATCCTTACACGCACATAATGTTACGGCTTATTAATCACCACAGACGTTAAGAGACAACTTACATTCATCCAATTAAAGAGCCATAGTAGTAGGGTTCGGGTTTTTTGAGTGGAATACAGGGCAGGTGTGGGTGAGGTTAGGGGGAGGGCACGAATATAAGCAAAATATAATGGTAAGAGCATCATTGGGACAACATTTAAAATGGGACGAATACACTCAATTTTGTATAGGCTAGGTGCATATCTGGCCCTTTTTCGTAGAATCAATTAAATTTTAAGACAATACATGCAGTTGTATTGTCATCTGACCAGGAAATCACGAGTTCAAGCCATGAAAACAATCTCTTGCAGAAATGCAAGGTAAGACTGCATATAATAAACCCTTGTGGTCCGGTTTTTTTTCGGATAGCTTAGTTCACCGGACTGTCCTTTTTTTTTTTTAATATACAATCGGACACTAGAGAGGTTTGCTTAAACTAATCATTTGGTCCTAAATAAGTTGGATTTTAACCCCTAGGCCATAACAGGAGGAAAATGGTATTAAGCTCCTTCAAGTTCGAGCCATGCGTCAAGCAAATTAATTTTGATATTTAAGTGAAGAAGGGTAGAGGAGTGAACCCACCATCCTCGAGTTTTAAAGGCTGCGATTAGCCTAAAGAATTAGCTCCAGACAAGTTTCTCGATCACAAAAAAATAGCTAAGTTGCTTTTGGTCTTTGTCTAGCATTATATAGTCGACAACAAGTGCAAAAGTTTCATCCTTTGATTCTTTTCCCCTATTTAGCTTTCCTGCTACATGAGCTAAAATTGACTGTGTCGCTTCTTTATATCTTTGCCTTCGCAAACAGGCAATGGATGCCACCAGCTTTTTCCTTCCACCAAGCTATGCCTTATTCCACATCGTACAACTCCACCAGCAAGTGAATTGTAGCGTATGAAAAACCTCTTTTTTTATGAAAATGGTTTCAGAGCCAAGGTCTGCGTACACCCTACTCTACCCAGACCCCACCTGTGAGATTATACTAGGTATGTTGTTGGAGGTGGTGGTGTCAGAGCCAACTTGCACACTTTTGACTATTCAAACTTTTTTATGGTCGGGAGGATCCCCAATGCTTCATTGATCCACAAGACCTAGATTCCATAATGAGGGTGCACCTTGAACCCTTCGAATTTAATACCTACCACCTTCCACCAAATATAGATACCAGATAATTTTAGTGGGTGTAGCTTTTTGGTTATGGGTTCATATGCTAAAATCTCGATAAATATTACTCCATATCTAAACCCATAATTTTAATGGTTCAATGAATTTAGTGCTAGAAATTCAAAAGTTAAACTCAGTAAGTTCAAATTCTAAATCCGCATCTGCCATACATTAAGAAATCTCTCTCTATCTATAGATGTGCATCTTTGTATTATCCTCGCAGAGAACAATTTATCGAGCCAAACTTTCACGTTATCACCTTTTGGATAAAACACAAGGAATCAGATGATCAGTGAAAAAACAGAAGCTAGACTTCATAAATTAGTCCTCATTGTGATTTTTCTTCGTTCAACACAATCACCACAATCCCCTAAAACAACTATGTTCCTTAAGATTCATATGAGGTGCGACCACCACAAGGGGTGTGACCATGTGGTGAAATGCAACTTCCTCTACCCCTAACCGAAAGTATCCAGTTCGAGTCCTATGGAATTCCCTTTGATAGGGTGTGCAAAATCTCCCCCACATCCCATTGCGAGATTAGAAAGTGCGAATCCGAATTTTGGTCAGGCTAGTAGGTTCTGGACAATAAGAGGCCGGCAATGTGTAGATAAGATAATATGACACAAAGAGAAATTGGAAATAAACATTGTTATTTCAGCATATAGGACTGAAACAATTACTATAAAAATTAGATCAAAATAGTTATACACGTTTCAAGCTCCAAACCTCCTTCAGAGATGAATTGCAGAACTTTCCTGGTCCAGACCATCCTTATTCAGATAAAGGAAACTCGTACTAGCATCAAAAAATGATGTTATCGGGACAGGAGTAAACCCCGGGTAACTCTTTTCAGCCTTTGTGAGACATAAATCTTTGATGTACTTGAAAAGAACATGTTTCTGAACAAAAGGTTGAGCTGCATACTCTTCAATGGGCATCCACTGAAAATGCAGTAACACTACGTTAAAATTTGTTGTAGGACTCGAGCAGTGGCATAGCTAAGTGTATTGAAGAGGTTCAATTGAATCCTTTTGTTGGAAAATTACATTGTGCAAATAGGGTACCAATTTTTGTTTTTGTTTTTGAATACACAAATTGTTGAATCCCCTTGATACGAGGGAAGGTCTCAAGTGCCATTTTTGCACTTTTTAGAATGTTCTTGTTAGAATTATTAGCTCCGCCACTGGACTTTGAATACTTTTACAAATCTATAGAGTGAAGTAAGACATACCTGGGCTGCCTCAATTTCTAAATCTTGTTTTTGAATGTCAAATGATAAAGGACGCATCATGCAAATGAAGAACAAGTCTGACTTTCCAAAGAATGCCTTGTGTGTTTGCCTGTTGATTAAGAAATGTTATTGCTGCATAAATCCTGACATTGGGCCACATTTTTTATGTCTCGAATATGAAGAGAAAATTTACGCTACAATCCTCTGGTCATTAAAAATGCTACTTTCCATTTAAATAATTGTCCTCTTTGACAATTGTTCCATTTAATCAGCAAAAGAATTTAAAAGGCGTGTCGCGTGAAACTAATCTTTTCTCCAACATAAGGAAAATGTCTACTTCATTTCGAATTTAATGTCCTCCTTCACATAGTGATGATCAAGCTTCAATATCTTTGATCATAAAGTTTTTGACATTTTTAAAAAATGTCAAAATGTTGAATCTTATAATGCTTTCTAAGGTTCGGAACACACAAATGTATTCTCCATAAGTTAAGTTGAAGTCACTACAGAAAATGATCAATTTGGAAGAAAGGAAGTATCATCTTTTTCAGAATTTGTTTGCATTTTTACTGGTTTTCCTTTTCTTTAGCGATAATGTATCACAGTAACTAGAGCCACGAGATGGTGGGGCAAACAACCTAAGTATATATAGTTAGGCATAGAGAAAGAGCAGTCCTCAACTCGAACTAGAACCATTCTTTTTCAATGGAATGTAAGGAGACAAAACAAAAATTTTAATCAAGAAAAAAAGAGAGGTAAAAAGAGACTACTGGATTACTATAGAGCAGAAGATGCATTTTTCTCCCAACTAAAAGCCTTTAACTCACAGCTTATTATATAATTATTCCACACATAAATTAACATGGCACGAGTACCATACCTGAATGCAAGAACTTCCCGAAATTCAGTATCAATCTGCAATAAATGGAACCCGAAAAATCTTAGAGAAGCAATAACGGTCACAGGTACAGCAGGAAAATTCAGTATTCAATAAACTTACTCCTGTTTCTTCTTTTACTTCCCTTATCGCACCTTCAAATATATCCTCACCCTGCAGAATAAAAGCTTTACATACAAGTTTAGAGGGCATGTGACTAGTATTTGCTGCTGACTTTGGCTCAACGGAGCATCTACATACCTCCTCAACTACGCCAGTAGGGATCTTCCATACAGCAGTTCCCTTTAATCTGCCGCTATTTTCTTGGACTACGAGCAACTAAAAGCAAAAGATTTCTCAAACTTAGACTGGAAAATGATGAATCCTGTAAATAATCACCACCAAGATGCTCAAGCATAGTGGTCCGAGACATGAAATATTTTTAGTCATCAAAATATGCTTCCTCCATCACAAAATTAATGTGCAATCAAACTATTTAGGCACAGAGGTCTGTACGTAGCAAGTGACAAGTGAAAGAGAATCCAGATTTTAGTAGAATGAGTTCAAGTATACAGTAGCCTTTTTCATAGGCATGAAATGAACATAAGCTCTGGGCTCTATCATGACAGACAGACGTTAGTTGATTGGTTGAAAGCAACCATTAATCATCTTGAAAAGCCATTTGAAACACTGAGCGCATGTCATTTTTGTTGCTTGGACTCTCCAAAAATGTGGCCGCACCCGTGTCGGATCCTCCAAAAATGCAATACTGTTGAAAGATCCGACACACATCCGCTGACATTTTTGAAAAGTCAGAGCAACATAACTTTTAAGTAACAGAAGTGATCATTCAATCAGGGAATAAGGTACTGAGAACTGAAAAAACCAGAACAATCACAGACTGACCACACTAGTATACCCTTTACGTGGATGCAAAACCAGAACAGAAGCAAACAGTTTCATATAATGAAAGTAGCTCTGAGTTACCTCTCTTTTCTCATTCAAGACTATAGCGCCAATACCCACTCGATGCGAGGCATTTGCCGGGATGGTATTCTCAGTTTCAGGAATCCAATGCACAAGCATCAGATAATGAGGTTCCGCGTGGTGGTACCAAAAACCTTCCTGTAGTCAATGCCATACATTTGGGTTAATTTCAGCACAAAGCTAGTGATATATTTTTCTCAACCTAAAGTATGATATGAGGCAATTAAGTACCCGAGTTTGCAAAACAATGTTGTTAAGTAGTTTCTGTAAGATTGGAATAATTTCCCTTAGGGATTTCTTTCATTATTCACAATATATATAATTGTACAGAGGTTGATTCCTAATACAATAAGAATCCTAAGTTACCTTAAATGGTTGATTCCTAATACAATAAGAATCATAAGTTACCTTAAATATACATCTATCATAATTACAAAATATACTGTGAATATTCGGAGAATATTTGCTAATAGTTTCTCCTAGTAGATTCCAATGAAAAACTTACGTTCAGATTCAAGGGCGATTCTCTAAGTTTAACCTCCAACATCTTAAACAACAGCTTGATATACTTTGATTTTTTTAACAGGTTAGTTTTGTCTGATAAAAAAATTGCATATGGTGTACCATATGATTTTTTTTTGACAAGTTAGTTTTGAATCCCCTAGTAAAGTTAGCAAGTCTAAGACACATGTAAGTGTACAAACTGGAATCCCGTGAGCCTCCTTATGTCAACGTAAACACTCGCCTATCAAGTTCCAAAAAAGTATAGAGAAATTACCTTAACTGCAGTTTCAACCAAATTTACAAGTTCAATTGGCACTTTAATCCAGATACCCTTCTTCCCCTGCAAAATATATAATATCATAAACACTGTATTAGACAGTTATTCTGGCCACGCATCTCATTTTGACAATAGAATGATCACGTGACACTGTACGAAGTCACAACATCATCAACGTTGAAGACTGTTGGACAGCCATAAATAAGCCAGGAACCTAGTTCTCATGAAAACTGCTAGTCTTGTCAGCCAAATAGGAAAAATGTTGAGTCAAATTATCAAATCTAATCAAGTTTGCACCACCATTGCTGTAAAAGAAGCTTCTCATTTTATACTACATCAACCATGACCACAATGGTAAGAGCACTTCCTGTTTTAAAAGAAGATTCACTTATTTCTCCATATTCTGCTATTCATTTGAACGATATGAAATGCCGGTAAAAAGAGGAAACATGTGGCGTACTACATACAACAATAAATAATGGATAAAGAAATAAAGAAATTTTGGATAATTTGGTGTCCGGTGGTTCTATCAGCCATGATTCAGTGGGAAACTACAAACAAGTGGACAGTCAACATCAAGATAATGCTCATGTTTACTCAAAATTAAGAAAAAAGGCGGCATACCTGCAACCTCCACTTGGATAATGAAGCTTTAAGCATGTTATGGAAGACATTGGGGTCCATAGGATCCTTCAGTTCCACTATAACTCCACCATGATCATCATTTACTGCAGGAAGCAACCGATCCTTCTTGAAACCATTTTGAAACACTAGTTTCTCCATAGGATCTCAACTTAGTCCGAATTTGTGCAGTAGAATTTTCTACTTACTCACCTGACAAACACAATTGATGTTTTACATAGACACATAAGGATTTGAAGTTTATGAGTTCTGAACTTGCCAACGAATCCATAGCTCGTTTTAGTTACTAGATTTGCAGTTAACTATTTATACATATTTAATAGATTTCCTAACACAAAATATAGGATCTGAGCAAAAACGCTATAGGGCTCGTCCAAACCTGTACCTAATACTATAGCTCCATCCCTAACACCTTTAATCTAACAAAAATGGCGATCATACCTTCAACTATCCCTCGGCTCCAAATAAGTTTGGGATATGCCGGATATGCCGGTAGAATAATTCTCAAAACAGAATAAGGAATTCAGAGAAGTGAAAAAAACAGACTCTCACACGAACTAACTGTTTGACAAAATTGTTCACCAAATTACTTATGCAGGAAAACCACTTTATCCATCACAGAAATACATCTGCACAACAAACTAAACGACTAGTTTTCCAAGGTCAAAAGCGAGAAGAACAAAGTGTCCGGCCATGTAAGACAATGAAGCAAATATAATCAAGTATAATTTATAAAGCAAATTCAATACAGATACTAATTTACATAGTTCACTCGAACTAAATTTGAGATTAAGACACAGTTTAGTTGAGGAAACACAAAACGCGAGATTTGTAAATTCAGTAGAGTGGTTTCCAAGGCAAAAGCGAGAAAAAGAACAAAGTGTCCATGTGAGAAGATTGAAGCAAAAATAATCAATTCGGAAGCCAAAAATAATCATGTTCAGTTAAATTACATGTATAAATTAAGACAGAGAAAGTATGTAATTTTCAAAATATGAAAATTTTATTATAAAATACTCAAAAAATTTATATTTAAAATTAAATCAAAAGTTATTGGACTCCCTAAACTTACACAGTTTACTCCAACTAATCTGAGATTAAGATGCAGTTTAGTTGAGGAAAAACAAAACGCTGAGATTTTAAATTTAGTAAAGTAATGTTAATACTCACTGATAAGGTTGAGAAAGTACACAATTGCCTTGAAAATGGAGTTTTCAGTTCGCTCTTTGTATTGCTCAGGAAAAATAGAGAATCATTGCGCCAAATTTGAAGTTTTGCTGCTGCAACGATGCATTGAATCGGAAGGGAATAAATAGGCGGGGCTGGAGTCCACTGAGTGGCAAATACAGAATTTAATTTTGATGGGTTACTACTGCCTGTATAAATGTTGCGAAAAGGAATAAATATATCCACATATCCTTGTTATAAGAATGGTGTATATATATTAATTCACAAATTGTGAAAATATATCTTTTTTGTGAATGAAATATTTAATTTAGTCGATAGATGGGTCTGGTTATAATTTTACATGGATGGTCACTTGACAATTCTTTTACACGTGGCGGGCCAAGTAAGCAAATCTATCAAGCCGTTAAAAGGAAGGGTACATGAGGTCCTTTGATTGACGGCGAGGGGCATTTGATATAAAAAATAAATAGAGAGTATATGCGATCTATTTCGAATAGTTCAGGAGTAATTATGACCTTTTTCCATTTATTTTAATTCAAAATAAGTGTTCAGTTACGTAATCAAGAAGAAATTAACTTTATTTTTTCATATTTACCCTTATTAAGTGCTAAGTGATCACATTTCAATGTGTTAAGTTAATTTGCAAGTTTTAACTAAAAGTAATTTAGTCAAAATACCTACTTTTTAAAGAGTTAATAAGTGCTAAAGGTTAAGTGAAACTTATTTTGAATCGGAGATTATTGTACTTGTAGAATTATATGTTTAACATTTAATATTCCTTAAAATTTACTTCTCCGTCCCAATTTATATGGAGGACAAATAAAATAAAAGACTTCGATTTTTTAGAACTAAAACAATAAGAAACTAGTTCGAAACTAAGCAAGGGAATGAGACTCCAATAACATCTTCTGCCGCACGAGAACTAGAAGTAACGTGTGAATGACACATCAACTACCGAATTAGTATCGCTATAAATATGGGCAATAGAGACCACCAAATTCTTAGCCAAGAGTTCATAAATGCAGTTGACAATATCACCATACCGATGAGACACATTTCTTTCAACCCCCAACACATCAAATACACTAGTATTGTCATTTGCAAGGCGACACGATGCCACCCCTATCCCAGACTTCCTGAAGGCCCGTGAGAACTCCCTATAGCTTTGCTCTAAATTGTGTACAAACTCCAATCATGACTAGAAAACCTCCAAGCCATCTGCAATAAGGTACCAAATCAATGCGGAAAATCAACACCTTCGCACGCTTAGAATTGGACATCTGAAACGTGAACAACATAACATGGAGGTTAAATTTGGGTAAACAAATAATTGGGAAACGAATAATTTTGGATCATATTAAGAAATTAGATCTTGAGCTTAATAACTTTATTTCAAAAGCTAATTCGTGAGCTGAGAATTATCTAAAACTATATATAAAGGAAATAACTCCATATCCAATAATCGATAAAGTATAATCTAAAACAACTACGGTCATTTGTCTAGCTATATAGTATCTTATTGAAAAAATGAGAAGTTTAAAATTAAATTATTTTCAAATATTAAAAATATTACTCCTTTCTTTTCAATTTTATGTGCCAGTTTTTTCTTTTTAGGCAATCTAAAAAAGAATAATATATTTCTATATATAGTAAATAATAATTTAATTTTAAACTTATCATTTTATTCTTAATGAGATAGAAATAATATATAATTTTTCTTTCATCCTTAAATTTTGTGCCTAGACAAATATCATCACATAAATCAAGATTTTAAAAATAGAGTATTATTTTTTCAACATATATGTTATGTACTTCCTCATCAACTTTAACTTGTCCACTGTAATAAAAAATAATGTTCATTATTACTTAGTTTGGTTCAAAATTTATCATTTAGTTTTCAATTTACCCATATTATTAACTACAATTATTTTTAATGCATTTCTCAAAATATTAAATTTATTATATTCCAAAAAGTGATACACTAAACTTATTAATTATTACTTTTTGTAAAGGGTGTGCCAAGTCAAACATGATAAAACAAAATTAAAGAATGAGTAAAATGAAGGGTAAATGACACAAATAACCATCTCGGCCAAACTATTAGCAATCGGATGATCCAAGAAGCTTAAAAGACATGTTTTAGCCTTTTTACAATTATTTAATTTCATAGCCTTTTTTCAACTAATTTCATCATATGTATAGAAACTGTAACATTGTTGTATAGAAAATGTATTCTAGATATAAAATATATATCATTATTGTATAAAATCTGTATCCCTATAGTATGTGATTAAAAAATGTATCATTATTATATAATTTATATTTAATAAATGTATAAATATTATATACGATAACTTTTAGGGGCAATCGCCACATAAAAGTCTGATCTCTTGTGAAGAATTAGACTATTTTCTTTAGCGCTTGTCATGAGCTAAAAATGCTATTTTGTGGCGTTAAATCCAAATATGGGTTATTAAAATTTAAAGAGGATATACAGTGTCCTTTTCCCTAAAATGAAGTGCCTTTCCCCTAAAATGAAACAGGCACAATAATTTTTAATATGAATTATACATACTTTGTGTCAATTATAATAGGCCATTATAATATTAGAATATCATAGCAAATTGAGTGGGGGGAAATGATGCGTAATGATGGACCTCCCACTTACACGAATAAGACAACCAATTCCCCCATTACTTTTTTGGTGGGAAATCTATTTTAGTTTCACCAAAATTGTGAAGCTCTAACTTATTCATGAGAGTGGTAATATGGATAGAATTCTTTTAATTAATCTAAAAAATTGAGTTTGATATACAATGTGGTTATACTAAGTAGGTGTTAGTATTAAAGGCTAATACAAGATTTAAAATTTAACGGGTTCACATTTTTTAAATTTTCAATATTAAATATAGTTAATATTATGGGTTTGGATATTAATATTCATTACGATTTAGCAGATTCTTATATATATATAGTTCAGATCGAGAGTTCTGAGTTTAGATGAACCGGTAATTGAGAGGCTACATCCATCCTCGGTTTGGATATGAATTAGATGATATATACATGGGAAAAAGTATTTGGAGTTAAACCGAAAATATATATTTGAAAGCTGAAGTTATTTTTGGAAGTTTTCTGCAAACTTTGAATTTCATATTTCAAAGTTGAAATAATGAACCTGTTTAATATATAAACACTTATTTGAAATAACATTAAAATAATCTCCAAGTTTAAAATGGTCTCTAAATGGTCGAGTCAGAATTATTGATTGATAAATAAGGTAAAGGCCAAAGTTTAATTCCACCCAAAAGACTTGAAGCCATCACATATTGACATTCACACCATGGCGCTAGAGAGCAATTATTATAAGCTCCAAAAAAGTCTCAGGGTTCACACTCAACTGATTCGTTGTAGATATTACTCAAAAAGTGGATATTGGAAGGACTTTGATTTTCTAATTTTCTTTTTAAATTAATCATTTATGTTCAAAATTTATTCACTTGATTAATTTGGTAGGCCTTTGAATATAGATTTGATAGAAATTTGAACGTAAAAAAGAGATTTAAGAGTTGAAGTTAAAAAATAGTAAAAATACATCAGTGCTCGTGTTTATAACAAATTAATACATATATATGATGTGTGTTTACACGTAGACTTTTAAAATTTTATATATAGCTTGATATAAATACATGTTGTGTGAAAGTATTTACAATTAAAAAATAATATATAAAAGATGAAGTTATGTTTAGGCATACGTTCCACTTGATAAAAAGTTAAAGTTTTATGTGATAAAAGATTAACTGAAAAATTGTCAAAACTAGATTTTCAAACTTGCAAAACTTCAAAAACTAATAAAAGATTTTCCATTGTATAATCAAATAATGTTTTGAAAATGCCTTGGGAAAAAAAAGTCTATGTTCAAATGATTCCTTAGATTTTCGTTGCATAAACCTATTTGAGGAAAATTTATTAAAAAAATTCTAAATTCACTCATAATCTTTTAATTAAGGATAATCAAATCCAATCCAATCCATTTCATCAGTTTCCTTGTCAAAGTTCTAATTACGCAAACAATCTGTCGACGATATTGTTTGAATTCAAAGTCAAGGACAATTTTTGTTTGAATTCAAAGTCAAGGACAATTTTTGTTTGAATACAAAGTACGATAGAAGACTGATGAATGTAAGAGATATTTGAATGATCATGATGTTTTTTTTAGATTTAATGGGTTAATTCGATTTTCTGGATTTTGAATATATTACTTGTATCTATCTAATTTATTTTAACACACACCAATTCCAATAGTATATAAATTGAAACTATTGAATTTGAATGAACTCCCTTTCAGACTTCAGTATAGTTTTTCTTTTTTACTTCACCATAATAGTGATAGACGAATAGTATAATGAGCGAAGATTTACCCCAGGTCATCCCATACGTCATGCTTAAACATTCTTAATTTAGTTCAGTTTACATATTAGTTATCTCGCTGTAATATATAATACATGAATTATTTATGTGATAAACAATAATAATAAAGAAATCATTATGCGATTAATAATAATGTAAGAATTTTTATACAATGAAAACTGATACAAACATTATGTAGGGATTACTTACTATTAACACAATTATATCTTTAAATATTATTTGTATATTATTACTTTTTCTTTTAATATTTTATCATGGCATAAAATATTATATTGATTTTCATATGCAAAGCTCAAATACATGTCCATTTAGTATCGTCAACCCAATGAATGAGTTTTGCCTATATTTTTTTTGTTTTTTTCACCTCTAAAAATGTTCTTTCTTTTTATGATTTGGCATCCAATTCCGTTAAAATTTTGACTCCGTCACTACATTTTTTTCCTATTTTTATTTTTTTGCTCTCCGCCACTATGTTGAATGCATTATTAACGACTTTATGGAGAGAAGTTTTTGCCTGCAAAATAGCATGTATAATATAACCTCTAAACGAACTTGAGTACTTTCTCATTAATTAATTATCCATCTGATCTATTCTTAGTTTTGAATTTTGATACATGATTTAGCCTTAGGTGCCAATTTTTATTTTTTTCCCAACAGTATTAGGCGCCAATAAGTCACGTAGTGTTAAGCTTTCAAACTGACTAAACCCACTAATTCCCACTTCTCCCATTCACTAATTAACTGCCATAATCTCAATTCCCACTATATATACACATATAACACTCGAGCAGAGGCCTGTAGCACTTAATTAATTTCTATTACCCATAAATTAAGCGCAGTTATTGCCTCTAAATCTAAATTATTCTCTCTAGTTATGGCTTATTTTGAGGTTTCTACTAGCCGTGTTCTCTACCGATTTAATGCATTTGTTGTCACGTTCATGTTTGTTGCGACCATCTTCGTGTCATCTTTTCAGTTTCGAGTTGGGGATGAAATTGGTTGGACTAAACCAATTGGTAACGAGTCTGAGACTTATAATGAATGGGCTGCAAGAAATCGATTTCATATTGGAGATACCCTTTGTAAGATTTATTTATTTATCTTTTATTTCATAATTAATTAACATGCATGAATATTCTTGTTTTATTTCTCCTGGTTTTTGCTCTTTCGTTTTTTACTTGCATTTACGAGGACTAGTTTTACAAACATAATTGTGTTAGACGAATGTACTAAAACTGAAAATATTATTCATGCATATTCAATTGCGTATACAGAATTTTGCAAAAAATTATTACTACATTTGACTTTGAAGTGATTTTGATATGAAAAAATGTAGATTTTAAGGCCATACTTCCGTTCAAATTAATATATATCTTGTATTAGTTTAAGGTGATGTTGATGTAGTATAGTGCATATATACACATTTTTTAGAAATATATATATATTTTTTATATATATACATTACTTACACCAATAAACTAAGATTTTCGGAGTTTCTCCCTCATTCATATAATTCTTTATATGAAATACACCAATGTGTAATATTAGTATCCACTCGTCAAAAGAAAATTGTGATAATAGACTTACCTTGTACAAAATTTCACGTACGCCACTGAATGTAATCGTAGCTTTCTACTTTCTAACAATGCATAAACATCATAATTTTTTTATTTTTTTATTTTTGTGATTTCACATTTTTAATTTTTGTTACATTTTTGCAGATTTTAAGTACAAAAGTGACTCAGTACTTGAAGTAACTCCAGCTGATTACCTCAACTGCAACACATCAAGCCCAATTTCCAAATTTGAAAATGGAAACACAGTTTTCAAATTTAACCATTCTGGCTTCTTCTATTTCATCAGTGGTCACACAAGTAATTGTAAATCTGGCCAGAGAATCATTATTCGTGTAATGCATCCTTCTGAAATTTCTTCGCCGGTGCCTGCACCGGATATTTCACCAGCACCAGCCATTGGCGGTGGTGATGACGGCGGAGATGGGTGGATTTCGGACTTCTTGGGCCCACCCGCAATTAATTCTACGACAACGCTTTCTGTTTTATCGTATTTTGTTACTGCTCTTGGGGGTGTTATGGTCTTTCTCTATTTGCTTATGTAGAAAGAATTAACTATTGCTTCTTCATATCTTAGATATATTTTCATGTTTTTTTTTATATAGTTTGCTTTTGTTGTAATTTCTTTCTCTATTTAATTGGAATTTTATTGACATTGTAGTAGTTTGAATTCGTTATATATTATGTTGTGAGTTAAACTTCTATGCAGGGTTGGTGTATAATTTTGTTTTACCATCCTATCTAGGTAATTTAGAAAGAGTTTTAAGTTGTCTTATTTTAAAGAATTCAAATCCTACGTCTTAAGGAGGCTAGATACCCTTTGCGTAAAAAAATCTTTACATTGATGATATATATAATTTAATTGTAATTAGTAAATTAAATTAATGGTAACCTAAAAAGTAGATTAAATAATTTTCTTATGTTTCACGAACTTGCTTGTGCCGCACGCATTTATGTACAGACTTCGCGTAAATGTTTTTTTGTTGCTATTTTCTTCTTGTGTTTTGCTCTTAATAATAGTTAATAGAGCTGTTAATTTTTATGTCTTCCAATCATACATTAAAAGGGCAATGAAAAGAAGTTATGAAGAAGGAAAATGACAAAATGAAGACATTATTAACAAAATGATCACATTCTATAACATGTTAAATATACTTAATTGTGTTCCACAAATTTGCTTGTGCCGCATATTTGCACTGTCTTCGCGTAAATGGTTGTTTTGCTATTTTCTTGTTGTGTTGTGCTCTTATTAGAGCTGTTAATTTTTATGTTTTCTGAAAGATTGAATAATTTCCCTTGGGATTCCTTTCATTATTTACAATATATATAGCTGTACAAAGTTGATTTCTAATATGGTACGAATCCTAACTTACCTTACAAAGGTTGATTCCTAATACAATTAGAATCCTAAGTTACCTTAAATATACATCTATCATAATTATAAAATATACGGAGAATATTCTGAGAATATTTAAGGTAACTTAGGATTCTAATTGTATAGGAATCAACATTTGTAAGGTAAGTTAGGATTCGTACCATATTAGGAATCAACCTTATACAGCTATATATATTACAAAATATACGGAGAATATTCTTTGAATATTCGCTTTGATACCATGGCTCCGAAATCTTCTTATGGAGCTCTAGTGTCCATTACGCAAGTCGTCTATAGTCTATTGTGACAACATATCTGCTATCTATATGTCTCATAATCCAGTCCAACACCAGCGGACCAAGCATATTGAGATGGATATCCACTTTGTGCGAGAGAAGGTTGCCCGTGGTCAGGTCAAAATTTTACACGTGCCTTCCTCTTATCAGTATGCAGACATTTTCACAAAGGGACTACCGCGACTGCTCTTCACTGACTTTCGATACAGCCTTAGCATTCGGCCTCCTCTCGCTCCGTCTGAGGGGGAGTATTAGCGAATATTCTCCGTATATTTTGTAATTATCATAGATGTATATTTAAGGTAAATATTTAAAGGCAATGAAAAAAGATTTACGAAAAAGGAAAATAACAAAATGAAAACATTAACAAAATGGTCACATTATATGTTTCCAGCAGTGACAGTCCACTGATTAAGAATACATTTACAAAATGAAGATCATAACCATCTTTCAGACAGTAACTAAATAAAATCAGTTTTACAAATGTTTAACTTCATATTTTTGTGCTATACTACACTACCGTACATGTTTGGGGTACGTAGGGTATGCTACATGAGCCATGTCCGCGAGAAGTAGTTGATGTATGGAATGTGGCGGATGATGTAGTATTACTAGGTCTTCTTGTTGCATTCAACCCAGTTTTGCCAGATGATCCGCATAGTTATTTCCTTTGTCTCAGAGTATGCATTATGGAGATCCCAAGTTCGGACAGGAGACTTCGGCACTCCTCTATCACGGCGCGATCGGGATGACCGTCTACGACGTCTCCCACACTCAACAGCATCAAGGCGTCACTTGAGTAGGTCAAGATGATGACCTTCTTCCGGTCGTAGTTGAAAGCTAGGGTCAAACCTCCGTGTACGGCCCATAGTTCTTACGTAAGGCTCGACGTTGCTACCCTACTAAGTCGACCAAAGAATCCACCTATTCACCTCCCCTTATCATCCCTTGCAACACCTCCTAACGCCGCTAACTCTGAGTTCGGCATGAAACTGTTATTAATCTGTATTCCAAAAAATCAGTAAACAATAAACACTGAAAATAAACAGAATCAGTGTTGAAAAAAATAAGAATAATTTTTCAGAATATAATCGAGCCCACTTAGTTCAAAGTGTGTCCTTAAGGAAATTATTCCCCTCACAGTACTCGAGGTTGATGGAATATCCCCTCCAAGGATAGAACGATTATCTTACCAGAATAGTAGTACTCCAAACTCTGGTAGCGGCGAACCACTCAACAGTAGTATATCACACAGAATTTATTCGTGCAGAAGAAGAAGAAAATTTTGTAGTTCAGAAAATTAGTAAGTAAAATTCTGAGGAATCAAACGAATTTATAGCCTTGGAAGTACTGTTTCTGAAAGTTTGCAACCTTTCTGAACAGCCACTGAAAATTGGTGGGAAATTTAAATGTGGGAAAGAACCGGGTCGCGGGTCAGGGTCACTAACGGGTAGGATTGGATTTAATTAATTTAATTAAATAATAATTAATTAAATAATTAAAAATTAACGAAAATTTGGTCCAAAAAGATTATCAATCAATCAGATCATTTGACCAAATCCAAATCCAAATCCAAATCCAAATCCGAATCCGAATCCGAATCCGAATCCGAATCCGAATCCGAATCCGAATCCGAAGCCGAATCCGAAGCCGAAGCCGAGCCGAAGCCGAAGCCAAGCCGAGCGAGCGACGACGACGGCGCGAGGGGTCCTTGCCCCCTCAACCCTTTTACTGACAAGAAAGAGTAATTCTACTTATAAGTAGAAGAACTTTTCTTTCCACTACCGATGTGGGACAACTCCCACTTTTCTTTCCACTACCGATGTGGGATAACTCCCACTTTTCTTTCCAATCATTTCCCATTCACAAATATCAATACCCAACAATCCCCCACATGAATGGGGAATGGCTATAATATAAAAGCGCGGACAAGTGTGTTATACAAGCGAGAATTGACTGCATCTGGATAAGTAGGTTTTCCTTTGAACTTTCCGTAGTGAACTTATATCGGATATACTCGATCAATCGGTAGATTTGATATCTTTGAACCGTCGAACTTTGTTGTATACCTAGACAACATAAGTCACACAATCAACCCTCAACCGTTTATGGTTCTCACGGTTGTGTTCGTTTCGACCATGAACACCTCCGGTTTCATGAGTGTGTAGAGAATGGGCCTTTACCGTCATTCCCCTTTAAAGCGGCTTACACTTAACACTCACATAGGTGATTTCTAAACATGTGGTCCTCTAGCCACATTATCTGGTCATACACCGCAAGATTTAGATAATCATTAAAGAACCTTAATGCTTTATTAACAAGCCATAAGGTTTTATCCTTATTTCTGAACATTGTCTTCATCCGAGAATGGGTTGAGTTATTTGACAATGTTGAACCGTCAGTCACAACTTTGTTTGATATCCTTGAACCTAGCTCTTGGGATCTCCAGTCTGCTAGGTAGAGTTACCGCCATGATGACTTGTCCTCGGCCTTAACCCCATTCCCATTGATGATCTACTAACTCCTTCTCTAGATAAGCCTTTTGTAAGCGGATCCGCCACGTTATCTCTTGACTTTACATAGTCAATCGTGATAACGCCACTAGAGAGGAGTTGTTTAACGGTATTGTGTCTTCGTCGTATGTGACGAGATTTTCCGTTGTACATTACGCTCCCTGCCCTACCTATTACTGCTTGACTGTCACAATGATACATATAGGAGCCAAAGGTTTGGGCCAGAATGGAATATCTTCTAAGAAATTCCGGAGCCATTCAGCTTCTTCACCGGCCTTGTCTAAAGCTATAAATTCAGATTCCATTGTAGAGCGGGCGATGCATGTCTGTTTTGATGATTTCCAAGACACTGATCCACCCCCAATTGTGAAAATATAACCACTCGTGGATTTAACTTCAAATGATCCGGTGATCCAATTTGCATCACTATATCCTTCGATCACGGCGGGATATTTGTTATAATGCAAAGCATAGTCTTGGGTGTGTTTTAAATACCCCAAGACTCGTTTCATTGCCATCCAATGAGTTTGATTGAGATTACTCGTGAATCGACTCAGCTTGCTTATAGCACATGCTATATCTGGTCGTGTACAATTCATAATATACATCAAGCTTCCCAAAACTCGTGCATAGTCCAATTGTGAGTCACTTTCACCTTTATTCTTTTGAAGTGCAAAACTTACATCAATTGGAGTCTTTACAACATTGAAATTTAAATACTTAAACTTGTCAAGTACTCTTTCAATATAATGAGACTGCGATAATGCTAGACCTTGTGGAGTTTTATGAATTTTGATGCCTAAGATCAAATCAGCAACTCCTAAGTCTTTCATATCAAATTTGCTAGCCAGCATACGCTTCGTAGCATTTATATCGGTAATATCTCTACTCATTATCAACATGTCATCAACATATAAACAAACAATGACTTCATGATTTGGAGTATTTTTAATGTAAACACATTTGTCACACTCATTAATCTTAAATCCATTTGCCAACATTGTTTGGTCAAATTTTGCATGTCATTGTTTGGGTGCTTGTTTAAGTCCATAAAGTGACTTAACAAGTTTGCACACTTTCCTTTCTTTACCAGGAACCACAAAGCCCTCAGGTTGTTCCATGTAAATTTCTTCCTCCAATTCTCCATTTAAGAAAGTCTGTCTTGACATCCATTTGATGGATTTCAAGACCATGTACGGCCGCCAGTGCTACTAACACTCGAATAGATGTTATTCTTGTTACCGGCGAGTATGTGTCAAAGTAATCAAGGCCTTCTTTTTGTCTATAACCTTTGACCACAAGTCTTGCCTTATATTTGTCAATAGTGCCATCAACTTTCATTTTCCTTTTAAAAATCCATTTTGATCCTAAAGGTTTATTTCCAGGAGGAAGATCAACCAATTCTCATGTATGATTGTTCAAAATTGATTCAATCTCACTATTGACTGCCTCTTTCCAAAATGCTGAATCAGAAGAAGACATCGCTGCTTTAAATGTTTGAGGCTCATTTTCAAGCAAGAATGTCACAAAATCTGGTCCAAAGGAAGTAGATATCCTTTGACGTTTGCTACGCCTTACATCCTTTTTACTTGGTGTATTTTCCTTTGGTTCTTCCCGCGGTCGCTTAGATCTTTCACTTGACGACTCACATTCAGTTTTATACGGATAAATGTTTTCAAAGAATTCAGCATTATCGATTCAATTACCGTATTAACATGTATTTCGGGATTGTCCGATTTGTGAACCAAAAACCGACAAGCTTTGCTGTTTGTAGCATAGCCAATAAAAACACAATCCACAGTTTTTGGTCCGATTTTTACCCTTTTGGGCAAAGGAACTTGGACCTTTGCTAAACACCCCCACGCTTTGAAATATTTCAAGTTGGGTTTTCTTCCTTTCCATAGTTCATATGGAACAGATTGTGTTTCTTTGTGGGGCACCCCTGTTGAGTATTCGGTTAGTTTGTAAGGATAGCTTCCCCCACAAGCTTTGCGGTAAACCAGAACTTATTAGTAAGGCATTCATCATTTCCTTTAATGTTCGATTTTTCCTTTCCGCAATTCCATTTGATTGTGGTGTGTAAGGGGCAGTAGTTTGATGAATAATTTCATATTCTAAACATATCTCTGCAAAAGGAGATTCGTACTCTCCTCCCCTATCACTTCTAATCATTTTTATTCAATTGATTTTCCACTTCGTTTTTGTATTGCTTAAATGCATCAATTGCTTCATCCTTACTATTAAGCAAATACACATAACAATATCGAGAGCAATCGTCAATAAAAGTTATAAAATACTTTTTCTCACCGCGAGATGGTATTGACTTCATATCACATATATATGTGTGAATTAAGTCTAAAGGATTTGAATTCCTATCAATAGACTTATATGGATATTTAACAAACTTAGATTCGACACAGATTTCACATTTAGATTTATTACACTCGAATTTAGGCAATACTTCTAAATTAATCAATTTTCGCAAGGTTTTGTAGTTGACATGTCCTAAACGAACATGCCATAAATTATTTGACTCCAATAAGTAAGACGAAGCTGAATTCTTATTAATACTGTCAACAACCATTACATTGAGTTTGAAAAGGCCCTCGGTGAGGTAGCCCTTTCTTATGAACAAATCATTCTTACTTATTACAATTTTCTCACTAACCAACACACATTTAAACCTGTTTTTGACGAGTAGTCCGGCTGAAACTAAATTCTTCCGAATTGTTGGAACGTGCATAACATTGTTGAGAGTCAGGACCTTGCCGGAAGTCATCTTCAGAAGTATCTTCCCATATCCTTCAACCTTGGCTGTTGCAGTATTTTCCATAAACAGTACCTCTTCGGGTCCAGTGGGAGCATAGGTTGCAAATGCTTCTTTTGTAGCGCAAACAGGTCGAGTGGCACCAGAATCAAGCCACCACTCCTTTGGGTTACCAACTAAATTGCACTCCGATAGCATTGCACACAGATCATCCATATCATCATTCTTTTCCACCATATTGGCTTGTCCTTTTCCCTTGTTCTTTTTCGGGAGACGACAAACGGGGCTTTGTGGCCGCCTTTCCCACAATTAAAGCAGTTGCCCTTGAACTTTTTCTTGTTGGAATCCTTCTCCTTTCCGAGAAGGCCTCTTCCTTTTCTTGTTCTTTTTCGAGCAAGATCTTCAACGATGTTTGCCTCTTCAATTGGTGAAGTCTTACGGTACCTCTTCTCGGCGGTTTTGTTATCTTCCTCGATCTTGAGACGAATCACAAGATCTTCCAACTTCATTTCCTTTCTTTTGTGCTTAAGATAATTCTTGAAATCTTTCCATGAGGGCGGCAACTTCTCAATCATTGCAGCCACTTGGAACGCTTCATTTACTACCATACCTTCAAAGCAATAAGGTCATGGAAGATAAGTTGAAGCTCTTGAACTTGGGTTCCAACGGTTTTTCCATCCACCATTTTGTAGTCTAGGAATTTGGCAACCACAAACTTCTTCAAGCAAGCATCTTCGTTTTGTACTTCTTTTCAAGTGCACTCCATAGTTCTTTGGAAGTCTCTACTGCACTGTAGACGTTGTACAAGTCATCTTCTAAGGCACTCAAAATGTAGCCTTTGCACAAAAAGTCAGCCTGTTTCCAAGCCTCAGTAACCATGAACTTTTGGTTGTCAGGCATGTCGGCGGCGGTACGGGAGGGTCCTCAACTGGTGAACTTTTGCATACCAAGGGTGGTAAGCCAAAAGAATATTCTTTGCTGCCATCCTTTAAAGTTGGCACCGGTGAACTTCGCAGTTTCTCGGCGGTGGCACAGCGGTACGGGTTGTAGGAGTAACCGTTGGTGCAGTAACTGCAGAGGTAGTTCCAGTCTCAATTGCCATTATCGTTTGTCACTGTCAAATCGACAAACTGTTTTAGTTAATAAAACCAGAATAGCAATTCAATCACAGACTTAAACGATGAAGATTTTTTATTTCTTCAAATTGCAGTATAATTATGAAACTTTTAGTATTCCAACGAAGTTTTTATATCTTCGAGTCAGAATACTAATATTCATATGGAGTAGAAAACTGCACAAGTTATAATCTCCAAACCAGAATACAACAACGATGAAGTTTTTATGTTCTTCAAATCGTTGTACAAGTATGAACTTTAATATTCCAACGAAGTTTGTATGTCTTCAAGTCAGAATATGAAATTTCACACGGAATAGAAAACCACACAGGTTTTAGTCTCCAAAACAAAATACAGATTAATCTAAAAATATAATTTCCTTAAGATTGTTATTAATCTGTATTCCAAAAAATCAGTAAACAATAAACACTGAAAATAAATAGAATCAGTGTTGAAAAAAATAAGAATAATTTTTCGAATATAATCGAGCCCACTTAGTTCAAAGTGTGTCCTTAAGGAAAATTATTCCCCTCACAGTACTCGAGGTTGATGGAATATCCCCTCCCAGGATAGAACGATTATCTTACCAGAATAGTAGTACTCCAAACTCTGGTAGCGGCGAACCACTCAACAGTAGTATATCACACAGAATTTATTCGTGCGGGAGAAGAAGAAAATTTTGTAGTTCAGAAAATTAGTAAGTAAAATTCTGAGGAATCATACGAATTTATAGCCATGGAAGTATTGTTTCTGAAAGTTTGCAACCTTTCTGAACAGCCACTGAAAATTGGTGGGAAATTTAAATGTGGGAAAGAACCGGGTCGCGGGTCAGACACGCGGATCCAGCCGGGTCGCGGGTCAGGGTCACTAACGGGTAGGATTTGATTTAATTAATTTAATTAAATAATAATTAATTAAATAATTAAAAATTAAAGAAAATTTGGTCCAAAAAGATTATCAATCAAATCATTTGACCGAAGCCGAAGCCGAAGCCGAGCCGAGCGAGCGACGACGACGGCGCGAGGGGTCCTTGCCCCCTCAACCCTTTTACTGACAAGAAAGAGTAATTCTACTTATAAGTAGAAGAACTTTTTTTTCCACTACCGATGTGGGACAACTCCTACTTTTCTTTCCATTACCGATGTGGGACAACTCCACTTTTCTTTCCACTACCGATGTGGGATAACTCCCACTTTTCTTTCCAATAATTTTCCATTCACCAATATCAATACCCAACAGAAACTCCCGTCCGTGTTTATCTTAATGAATCTCGACGGAGGAAAAGACCAGCTTACGTAGACGGGGGGCATCACTCTATCGGGGTGATGATCGAACGCGATAAAGATCAGTCGCATTCCCAATAATGGGAAAATTAGCATTCTGCCAATGATTACTAGAAGGGACGTGATATACTGCCATTTTCTATTTTTCCTAATAGGAAGACTAATATGAGAAAGGAAGAATTGATAACAAGTAGAACCTACTAAGATGTATATTTGCAAGCTCTGCCAATAAACTTATTTATAGGCTATATTTCCTTAGCATAAACCTAGTTGAACTAGGATTTAATATCCTTTCCCAAAAAAGTAGTAGGTTTCTAATGTAAAAAATTCCTTAAATAAACCTATTTGAATTAGGAGTAATAACAGTAGTACGTTTCTAAAATGTGAAAAGAAAAAAGAAGTTTCTAAAATGGAATAATTATAGTGAGACCCTAATTTGAAAACGTGTAAAAGAAAGTACATGTTAAACTATTTCTTTCTACCAAAACGTATATTCGTTGTTGTCTTAAAAGCTGTGATAATAAATGATAATTCACTTATTGCGGACCGTTTGATTACATTGATAAGAAATAAAGTAATAATTATTGAATAAAATGTGGATTGTTTTATTATCCATTTGATTAGATTTCTGAGTTCAATAAGCAATCTCATGATTATTTATATCATGATTGTGATAAGTATTATTTCAATATCACACTCTATATGGCATAAATATTTCGGGAATCACTAATTCCCGTATAAATAATATAATGACACATTTGACCCTCTCCAAAATTATTCTCCCGAAGTTATTAAGGAAGTCAATATTAAACTTGGAAATAAAAGTTTGTCTAGTCTAAAACAAACTCAATAGTATTGGTTCAAATTCTATTTTTATTTTAAATTATCTACTAATATGTATAGATTATTAATTTAGAATCAATTAATTAACTCCAAAAAAACTAGAATCCTGAATGATAAACTTGAAATACTGGCTCCGTCTCGGGTTCCATATTATAGCCGATATATTCATTTTTAGTTCGATAAATCAAACATATATAAATAGAAACACATCCACTAAATAATCCCGTTGTTATTTAATTCGTGTACTGTAAATTCCACATTATAAATTATAGTATAAGTTGTTCGCAAATATATAAGACAGACTATTACAAGATAGATATGTAGCGGGGATAGCTCAGTTGGGAGAGCGTCAGACTGAATATCTGAAGGTCACGTGTTCGATCCACGTTCACCGCATTGTGTTTTATATTTTCTTACTTTCTCTTCTATATAATTGATTTTTTGTTTCTCATGTTGCAAATATGTTGATTTGAGTTTACATATTTAACATAACAGTTTTCTGAGAAACCAAGTATTTTTTACGCCAAAATAATAGTATAAACTCTAACGTTAAGCATAATGTAAGAGAGGAAAATGGTACAAGTGTTCTGTTGTAACAATATTTTGCTTTTATACCTCTACACAAATGATACACATCACGAGTTTGAATTCGGCTATCGCAAATAAATGGTTAGTTTTAAAATGACGAAAGATAGCAAGACGAGTCTGTTATTCATCGAGTTTCGAACCGCGAGTCATTGACCCCGAGCATCTCATTTATAAATTAAAAAAGATAATGGCCTATAGACTATAAATATGTCTTTGATAGCCTTTTTCTTTCAAACATAATACTTTTACACAAGTAAAATTACTTTATGTCCTGTAAATTTAACACAATTGGTAGAATTTAGAATTATCAAATGACACACTAACTGTTATTTTCTTTCTTATTGTGTTGTGCTCTTAATAGACTTATTCATTTTGTATGTCTTCCAAACATATGTTTAAGAGATATTTTATCTTTTAGATTTTCATTTTAGAAAGTGATTTATGTTTTTGATCACACCGTCTATTGAAAAGCACTTTTTGAAAAGGAAAATGATAAAAGGGTTATACAAACAGTTAGACTTAAGAAAATAAAGCACCAAAATTGTCCCATTCTATGTTTAGTCCACTGATTAATTAAGACATTAACAAAATTGAAGATCATACCATCATCTTATACAGACATTAAAAATGTCTTAGTATTATCATAATCATTTCAATATTACTAATGTTCACTGCTTCACATTGTTTTGTGTCTTTTTATTTTACCTTAGATGTTTTGGGTATTGATGCATAGAGTGGTGGACAATATAATAGTAGTATTATCATATCTTGTTGCTGCATTTTTTCTCAATTTTGACACGTAATTCCTGCCGTTATTACCTTGCTTCAAAGCATGAATTTTGAAGATTACAAGCTTGTATAGGTAGAGACGGATCTAAAATTTGAAGTTTACGGATTTTCAAAAATATCAAGTTAAGGAAAAAATATTGTGCCAAGGTGAATTGAACCCTCCAAAAAGAGGCAAACAAAGCTTAAGCAGTTTCCACTTCTGCCGTTAGACCAAGAAAGTATTTCTTTACTACATGTCCAATAAATACTTCTTATATGTTTAGTAAATTTTTCAACATAAATACGGAATCTGCCCAAAAATTACTTGGTTACTGAGAACCCGCACGTGATACACTAAATCCGCCCTTGCGAACAAAAAATGCCTACGCTCTTCTATCACGGCGGTAATTGTTGATGACGGATCCCACACAATGGCTACTCAAGGAAGATGCCAGTAGAATCTTTGCTTTAGACCTAAAAAAATTTAATTGCGGATTTATAATTTTTTTTTGTTTAAAAAATATTGAAGTTTGCTGAAAAAGGACAAACTACAAAAAAAAAAAAAAGGAGGAAAAAAAGAGAATCTTCTTTTTTAACATTAGAAATATTTTAGACTTCGAATTAAACTACTTAAATATATTAAAAAATAAAATTTCTTACAACAAAATTCGATGTAATATATCGCAAACAAGTGATTAATATCTTATTAACTTGAATAAACCCTTAACACTACTTTTATTGTGAACTTAAAGGCTTTATGTGTTATTAAATATCGGCTTTAGATTACTAACTTTCTTGAACCACCATTGCTCCCACCATCAACAACATCAAGTCATCGCTCAAATCGGTTTCGATGATAACCTTCTTCGGGCAGTAGTCTGTTGCAAGGCTTGATGTTGGTCTCATACCAAGTCACCCGAAGAATCCTCCTACCCATCTCCCAGTATCATCCCGTGCAACACCTTCAAATATTGAATTTGGCATGTGGCAAGTCCGCGATAAGCAGTTGGTGCAGGGAATGTGGCGGACGATGTAGCATTACTAGGTCTAGTTGCTACATTCTTCTCATTTTTTACAGATGGTCCGCACAATTATTTTCTTATCTCAGAGTATGCATTATGGAGATCTCAGGCTCGGATAAGAGACATCGACACTCCTCTATCACGACATGATCAGGGTGACTATTGACGACGTCTCCCACGCTCAGCAGCATCAAGGCGTCAGTAGAATTGGTCTCGATGATGACCTTCTTCAAACTGTAGTTATACACTAGGGTCAAAACTTCGTGTATGGCCCACAGTAAGGCTAAATGTCGTTCTCACAGCGAGCCGCCCAAAGAATCCGCCAACCCACCTCCCCTTATTGTCCCGCGCAACACTTCCAAAACCCGCTAACCCTGAGTTCCACATGAAACTTCCGTCCGTATTTATCTTAATGAACCCCGATGGAGGAAACGATCAGCTGATGTAGATAGGTGCATCACTCTGTCGAGGTGTTGATGGAACACGACATATTTCAACAACATCTCCAATAACGGGAAAATGATGCCTGTTAGTAATCGCCAGAACGTAGACTGCCATTGTCTTAGTTACCAAAATGAGATGGTAATGGAAAAATTAAAAACTCAATAACCAGATAGTTAAAATCCATGTAAGAAGTCACAAGAGTAACTTATTTATAGTGTTTTCTCTCAAGTATAATCCTTGTAGAATTAGGACTAAACTTTGCATAATTTTAAAAATGCTGGTTTGTAGAAATCTTCCAGAGTCTGGCGCCTAAATGGCATGTTTTGGTAGCCTAAATATCAAAATGATATGTGAAATATTTAACATACCGAAATGGGTTGTTCGTTCATTAATCAACGAATTGCAACTTCGTTTGACGACAATGGTTAACTTCATCGTAACCATAAGATTGTATTAATCTCCCTTGGAGAGGCTTTCTCATTAATACAAATATATATATATATATATATATAGTGTATAATATGGAACCCTAATACAATAAGAATCCTAGATTTATCATAATTATACATCACTAAATAATTACACAATATATGGGATATATTCTAATTATGGTGTCAGGATTCGTACACGTTAATACACCGCCTCAGTCGGAGCGGGAGGAGGCCGGACGCGGAGACTGGATCTAAAGTCAATGAATATCTGTCTCGGAAGGCCATTCGTGAAGATATCCGTGTACTGATACGAAGAGGGCACATGAAACACATTAACATGACCCAGAGCAACTTTCTCACGAACAAAGTGGATGTCCATCTCAATATGTTTGGTTCGCTGATGCTGAACCGGATTGTTAGATAAGTATATAACATATATGTTATCACAGTACACCAGAGACGTTTTACGTATTGGACATTGAAGCTCAAAAAAAGGTTTCATAGCCAACAGAGTTTAGCAACAACATTAGCAACTCCTTTATACTCTGCTTCTGCACTCGAACGAGATAATGTGGCTTGCCGTTTGGCGGGCCACGAGATGAGATTATCCCCCCAAGACACACAGTAGCCGGATGTGGAGCGTCGTGTGTTCGGACAGCCTGCTCAATCAGCATCCGTATATGATAATAATTTATTCGGTGCGGAGGGGTATAGGTGTAATACATAGTCAAGAGTACCCTTAACATATCGAATGATACGTTTAAGAGCAGTAAAATGAGGCTCCATAGGGGCATGCATAAACAAGCATATATGATGAACATCATTAGAAATATCTGGCCTGGTGAAAGTGAGATAATGAAGTGCACCTGCTAGGCTCCTATATAGAGTAGGATCTGTCACTGGGATATCATCCACTGCATTGAGTTTAGATTTAGAGTCAACCGGAGTGGATCTGATTTTGTAATTTTCCATCTTAGCCCTGTACACGATCTCCTATGCATACTTACGTTGGCAAAGAAATATAGCGTCTGCAGATCTAGTCACTGAGATCCCCAAAGAATAACTCAACTTCCCCAAGTCAGTCATATCGAATTCGGTTTTAAGCAGTGTAATTATCTCATTTTTCAACACATCGGTAGAAACAGTAAGAACAATGCCATCCACATATAATAACAAATAGGCAACGTTACTGCCTCTACAGAAAATAAATAGAGAATTATCACATTTGTTGTATGTAAACCTAATGTGCATAATGTACTGTGCAAAGCGATCATATCACGCTCTAGGGGCCTGTTTCAAATGATAAAGTAACTTACGGAGATGGCATACATACTGAGGGGCTGCTGGATGGACAAACCCGGGTGGCTGGTGCATGTAAAAAAATTCTTTTAAATCCCCATGGAGGAATGCATTTTTCACATCAAGCTGATGAATCGGACAATGCTTACCCATAGCAATGCTCACAACTGTATGAATGATGGCCGATTTAACAACTGGACTGAATGTCTCACCACAATCAATGCCCTCTTGCTGATTAGTACCATTTGCCACAAGCCTAGCCTTATATCTTTCTAAGTCACCAATATCCGTGTACTTGTGACGAAAAATCCATATGCAATAGATCACATTCACCCCCTCCGGTCGAGGAACCAAATCCCAAGTACGCTATTTTGTTAAAGCATTAAACTCTTCACACATGGCCGCATTCCATTTTGGGTCCAGTTTGGCTAATTTTGGGCTTTTGGGAATAGGGGAAATGGTTTGGATGGACAGGTTAAACTGGACTTTGGGTTTGAAAATCCCGTATTGGACACGAGTATCCACATAGTGTGAGGGTACTGGCTGGATAAGGGTGTCGGGTCGGGTGCACTGTAGTTGTTCAAATTCATGGTTGGTTAAGGTCTAGGGTTTGAAATATGATGTCGGGTGAGAGAGGCGGTCTGGTTAATCGGTATAGTGACGATTGGTGGTGTGGTTATCAATCTGGGTGGGTCGAGGTCGGGAGAAGTTTATGGGTTTTGGGTTTGGTTTGCGATCTCGGTATATCGAGACTGGCTGGGGATGATAAAGTGGGGTACGGTGTCAGAGGTAGGAGTGGCCCGGTAATGGGGTTAGGTGGCTGGTTGTAGGTAGTTGGAGTGACTGCGGCTTTGTGGTGATACTGCGGAGATGACATGTGTACGGGAATGGTGACCGGTGTGGTTTTTGAGATGGGGGGCCGACTGTCGGTACTGGTGGCAGTCGACGGTGACAGTGACAGAGGTGGGGCAGGTGGACTGAGAGTGACTGGCAGTAGCACCGGTGCTGGCAGTGGTGGTATGCAGAGATAGAGATGTTTGGTCAGTGGTAGCAGTACGATTGAGTTTTGTGAGTATGACGGGTGAGATATCGGACCCGTCTAGAAATGTATAGTCCGTGTTTTGGAATTTATGGATGTTTGCAAACCGTAATATTGTCTCGTTGAACGTAACGTGAATTTTACGAGTGGATAAGTCATAGCACAGATAGCACCTATGATTAGAAGGAATACCTACGAAGACACACGAGGTGGTACGAGGTGCTAATTTATGAGGAGCAGTGGAGGCAAGATTCGGGTAGCACAAGCAATCGAAAATTCTAAGGTGGCCATATGAGGGAATCCGACGGTAGATAATTTCGGTGGGGTTTTTGTTGTGAAGAGTACTAGTAGGTAAAATATTAAGGATATATTTTACCATTTTGACTGCATAGACCCAGAATGATAGGGGGAGAGAGACATGGAAAAGAGAGTTACGAACCATGTTGTTGATAGTACGGAAGATTCGTTCGGCTTTTTCGTTTTGGGGTGAGGTGTGGGACAGGGGAAACGAAAGACCATGCCATTATTGGTGCAAAAATTATGAAATGCGGAATTATTAAACTCACAATCGGAATGTTTGATGGATTTTTCAAATTGTGTTTTGATAAAGTTATGAAACTCAAGAAACTTGGTATAGAATTCAGACTTGAACTTTAGAGGGCAAATTCATATAAAGTGAGAAAAGTCATCCAACAACACAAGATAAAATTTATGACCCAGTGAACTAATAACATGAGATGTCCATCAATCTGCATGAACAATATCAAACGGAGAAAACATAACACATAAAGAAGACTGAAAAGGAAGGTGAACGTGTTTGACTAGAGGGCAAGACAAACATTGTTGGGAAGGTTTCCCACTAGAACAACGAATTAAATTACTGTTCTGAAAAACATTAAAAAACAGGGGCTCCGGGATGTCCAATCCTATTGTGCCAAGTAGACGGAGAGATTATTGTTAAGGCTGTGGGAGGAGTGACTTGGGCAGTTAGAGATGTGTGAGGGGTGACACTGGCAGCGGACGTGGATAGGAAAGGATAGAGGTCCCTTTCACTATTGCATCGCGTAAGGAGTTTTCCGGTACGTAGGCCCGTTACAAAAAACCCAAATGGGTCAAAATTAATTGAGACAGAATTATCTATAGATAATTTTCTAATGGAAATTAGGTAATGGAGAAGTGGGGATGCGGTGGTGGGGTTAGAGTGTGGCCAAAACCTTGAATTGGAACGCAGTGACCGTTTCCAACCAGAATGGATTGTGGAGTATTTAAATTACACAATTGAGGAAGATTACCAGAATTGTTGGTGAGGTGAGATGTGGCGTCCATATCCATATACCACGCATTATTGGGCTTTCGATGAGTCAATGTGCCGAAAGCCTGGTCCAAAATAGATTGGGGAAGGCCTGGAGTGGACTGCTGGGCTCCAGGATAGTGGGCCGAAAGGTTGTGACCTGTTGTTGGTGCGCCTAGACTATTGGGTCGCTGATGGGCTGCGGGCATTAGGGCTTGATGGCTGAGGCCCAGCGGTGTTGTGCCCAGGATGCTGGACCGATGAAGCAGCCAATTTGACATATGGGTTGTAGGCTCTGAGTAGCTGCTAGAGGCCCGGGCCCCCTATATGTGCCCACTGCTGCCAAAAAATCCACCAAGGGTGGTGTCCGCCATAGGTTCTGCCGGAAAAAAATGGGGGGGGGGGGGAGGTGTTCGTGGCATAGCCAACGTGGATGAGAGGCAGAATTGGTCGTATACGAGGTGTATATCGGCTTTAGGGAGGTTGTATACGGGCAGTTTCAGCCGTATACGAGGTGTATATCGGCTTGTATACTAGTAGAATACGGCATGTTGGGGATTTATTAGAGGGAAGATGATCATATATTAGAGGTATACTAGGCCGTGGAGGTCTAGGTTGTTGTATACGAGGTGTATATCAGCGTATATTGGCAGTATACCGGTGGTAGATGGCAGGTTTGGCGCCGAAAAAAGAGAAGGGGAAGGGCGGCCGATTCAGGGGTTTATGGTAGGAATAGAATTTTGGCTCTTGATACCATGTAAGAGTATTAATCTCCCTTGGGGAGGCTTTCTCATTAATACAAATATATACAGTGTACATTGTGGAACCCTAATACAATAAGAATCTTAGGTTTATCATAATTATACATCACTAAATATTTACACAATATATGAGATATATTCTAATTATGGTGTCGGGATTGTACAAGGATTCATACACGTTAATAGTAACCATTTAAAAAAATAATTGTAGTTCGGTAATTAATTCACGAACTGCAATTTATCATATATTTTTTTAAAAAAATCTACAGTTGATGCCTTAGTTGACGACCTGTAATTAATGTTCTTTTTTTTTATACTTAGTTTACTAACAACCCTGATTTATTCTTCAAGTATAAGCTGGGTAGCTTTTTTGAGTGAGTAGCTTTTAATGTATATTTAAATAATCACTATTTAGCCCGTCAGACATGGTTTTGTAATTGTTTTAGATTAAATTTTGATGTGGTAACTTTGCCTTTTTAGAATCTTGTTGTTTCACTGTAATATGCCATACTTGTATATTGTTTGGGACACCAACTCGTGGGTCGTTAATTATTGACAAGCGAAAACTAAGCATTGTTTAATTCCTTTTCCTTGTTCTAAACTCTACATTAATCTCTACGAATTTTGATACTTGAAGAATTTAGGGTTGTTGGTAAACGAAGTGTAAGAAAAAACATTAATTGCAGTTCGGCAAATAACGCACGAACCATAGAAACAACTAAAGAAGATATAAATTGTGTTAAATTTGTCCAAGATTTTATGTGAACATTAAAAGCCATTTTTATAGCATGAAATCGGTAAATGCATTTTTCATGTATTTACATTGCATGATCACATTTTAAGTGATGTCATGCATGACATTAGTGAGACAATTTCCGTTCTATAAATAAGAAGGGTTTTGTTCATTTCAAATTATCCTTCACTTGTCTTCTCATCTTCTAAGACATTTGAATTTTCTTTCTCTCTGATAGTATTTCACTTGTATTTGGAGTGGAATAAAATTTGGGTTGGTTGTGTCCGAAGACTAAGCAAAAATACAATTTTGTCGAACCTCGTAATTTTTTTGTGTTCTTTTTTTATTGTTGTCTCTATTATTATTATTATTATTATTATTATTATTATTATTATTATTATTATTATTATTATTATTATTATTATTATTATTATTATTATTATTATTATTATTATTTATTAGTTGTCTTTAGATACAATAGTTGTGATTTAATCACTCTCTATATATTCGACTTCCGCAACAATTGGTATCAGAACCAAGGTTCTGTCTGAGTATGCTCTGTGGTTGCAGCACAGTATGAACTTTCACATCGGAAAAGAATTACTTTGGTCTTATGTATTGTCAGCTAATAAATAGTATTTGTAGTATAACTGGAAGACAAGAAAAATGAAGAATCTACATCGGGTGTCAGTAATACGTCATTGGCATCTTCGCTTATGACAAGAATTGTGTTAAATGCGAAATTTGCAGTTGAAATTTTTTACGGGCAGGACATTTCGGGATATGGCAAGGCGAGGTTCTTGATGTTCTTTTTCAATAAGGGCTAGATATTTCCGTAGAAAAAAAGAAACCAGACAGTATATGAGAAGAAGATTGAAAGATTATCAACCATCTTGCTTGTGGTACCATTCGATCTTACCTTGCAAGAGAACAAAAGTATCCATACACGAAGGAAATTTCTGCAAGTAAATTGTGGAATGCATTGGAGGATAAATTCTTGAAGAAAACAGTCAAAATAAACTCTACATGAAAAAAAGGTTGTTATGCTCCACATATGTTTTTGGTACCACAATGAATGATCATATCACCAGCTTTAATAAGTTGGCGACAGATTTGCAAGATATGGACGTGACTTTTAGTGATGGAGATATGGCCTTAATGTTGTTAAGTTCACTTCATGGGAATGATGAAGTATCTCTCAAAGAAGTTTGTTCTGTCTTGTACAGTTGTGAACAACGAAAGAGAGAAAAACAAAAAGGTGGATAAATAGAAATACTGATCGTGAGAGTTCGTTCTCAAAACCAAATGAGAACGAAGAAAGGAAAATTCAAGTCAAGATCTAGACTCAACAATGCTAAATGCGCTTTTTGCCGAGAAAAAGGGCACTGGAAGAAAGACTGTCCAAAGTTGAAAAACAAAGTCAACCCTAACAATGGGAAGACTGTCATGGATTTAAATATAGCTTATTGTGACGATTCTAATTTCTCATTAGTTACAATGGAGCCATACAAATCATCTGACGTATGAGTGATAGACTCAGCTTGTAGCTATCATATGTGTCCCAACCGGGACTGGTTAGTTGATTTTCAAGAAGGAGAATGTGGAGTTATTCACACCGAAAATAACAATCATCTTACCGCATACGGTATTGGTTCAATCCGATTAAGGAACGATAATGGATCAATCAGAACATTAACAGATGTTTGATATGTATCGGATTTGAAGAAAAATCTAATTTCTGTGGGAGCCCTAGAGTCAAAGGGGTTCAAAGTCGTTGCAGAAAATGGGATAATGAGAATATGCTCCGGTACACTGATGGTAATGAAGGGAATTCAAAAAAATAACATGTACCACTATCATGATAGTACAATTATTGGGACAACGACAGTGACATCCAGTGATGACAAAGAGGCAACAAGGACCAATCTATGGCACATGCACTTGGAATATGCTGGAGGGAAATTCTTGAAGTTTTTATCAGATCAAGGATTGTTAAAATGAGTGCTTGTAATTTGGAGTTTTGTGAGCATCGTGTCAAGAAAAAAACAAACAAGGGTTAAATTTGGAGTAACTATTCATAATACTAAAGATATTTTGGATTATGTTCAGCCTAACGTTTGGGGTGCTTCCAAAACACCTTCATTAGGTGGGAAACACTATTTTATAACCTTTGTTGACGATTTTTCCTAGAGAGCGGGTGTATATGATGAAAACTAAAGATGAAGTGTTGAGAATTTTTCTCAAATGGAAGGCGATGATGGAGACTCAAACAAGCAGAAAGATCAAGTGTCTTTGTACAGATAATGGTGGAGAATACAAAAATAATCTTTTCAATAAGATTTGTGAAGATGATGGTATCGTCAGGTATTTCACCGTCATAAATACACCACAACAGAATGGAGCGGCAAAACGCATGAATTGGACTTTGCTTGAGAAGGTTCGATGTATGTTGTCTAATGCTGGCATGGGCATAATTTTGGGCTGAGGCAACAACATATGCATGCCATCTCATTAATCCTTTACCATATGATTCTATTGATGGCAAGACACTGTTTGAAAAATGGTATGGAAAACCTGCTGAAGATTATGGTTCTTTGCATGTATTTGGCTCAATTGCATATTATCATGTAAAAGAGTCAAAATTGGATCTGAGAGCAAATAAAGCTATATTTATGGGGATTACTTTTGGAGTCAAGGGATACCGCTTATGGTGTCCAGAGATAAGAAAAATTATATTCAGTAGGAATGTTACCTTTGATGAATCTGCCATAATAAATAAGGTAACAGTTGAAGACGTCAAACAAACTGATGGTGTTTCAAAGCATGAGGAGTTTGAGGGAAAATTAATTTTCCCAACACAAAGAGAAAATGAGGAAACAATAGAAGATTTTTCTCTGAAAGAAGAGCCAGTTGAGAGGGAGATTCCAGCAAATAAAAAAGAACAATAAAAAAATTTGCTCGTCTTATTGATATGGTGGCTTGTGCAACCTCAATTATAGCCGATGGTATCCCAATCACTTATAAAGATGCAGTCCAAAGTTCAGAAGAAGATAAGTTGGGGATTTCCATTAACGAAGAAATGCAGTCCATTCATCAGAATTACACATTAAAATTGGCCAATCCCCCGAAGGGTAAGAAATCAATTGGTGCAAATGAGTATATGCAAAGAAAGAAGGATTTCCTAACTAAGAAGATGTTCGCTACAAAGCAAGATTAGTGGCCAAAGGATACGCTCAAAAGGAGGAAATTGATTATAATGAGGTATTTTCTCCAGTCGTGAAACACTCATCCATTAGAGTTTTGTTGGCTTTGATAGCACAATTAAATTTGGAACTAGTTCAGTTGGATGTAAAAACTATATTTTTACATGGACATTTGGAAGAGAAAATCTATATGACTCAACCAGAAGGATTCAAAGTTGCTAGAAAGAAAAATATGCAGAGGTACAAAAGAAACAATTACGATTATTGTGTGTATTTGCGTAAGCTTGAAGATGGATCCTTCATATATATTCTCTTATATGTTAATGCTATGTTACTAGCTTTCAAAAGTCAAGAGGAAATTGAAAATTTGAAGATTCAACTAAGAAAGGAGTTTGAGATGAAGGATTTGGATGAGGCGAAGAAAATTCTTGGCATGAAGATAAAAGGAGATAGACATTCAAAGAAACTCTATTTATCTCAGAAAGAATACTTAAAGAGGGTGCTAGATCGTTTTGGCATGAATGAGAAAACGGAGTCGGTTAGCACTCTACTTGATCCTCATTCTAAGCTTAGTGTCGCTATGTCGTCGAAGAATGAAGATGAACGAGAATAGATGTCAAGAGTGCCATACATGAATGATGTTGGTAGCTTGATGTATGCAATGGTTTGCACTAGACCAGACATTTCGCATGTTGTTGAAGTTGTAATGCATGATCCTGGAAAGGAGCATTGACAAGCTGTGAAATTGATTGTACGGTATATTTGTAATACTATAGAGGTTGGTTTGATTTTTTAGCAGAAAGAAAGTCAGTTTCTAGTCAGATATTGTGACTCAAATTATGTGGGTGACTTGGACAAATGAAGATCAACTACTAGTTATGTTTTTACTCTTGCAAGTGCACCAGATAGTTGGAAGTCTACTTTGTAGTCAACGGTTTCTTTGTCTACAACTGAGGTAGAGTACATGGTAATTTCGGAGGCTGTGAATGAGGCAATTTGGCTTCAAGGATTGCTTAGAGTGCTTGGTATTGAACAAGAAAGCATCACAATATTCTGTGATAGTTAAAATGCTATCCAATTAGCAAAGAACCAAGTTTATCATGTAAGGACGAAGCATATTGATGTTCAGTATCATTTTATACGAGACATTATAGAAAAAAGGTGGAGTCAAAAAGTTCGGACTACAGATAATCTTGTTGATATGCTGACGAAAGAAGTGATTGCGGTCAAGTTTCAACATTGTTTGAACTTGATCAACATTATTGAACATTGAAGATTGAAGTTGAAGACACAACCAAAATTTGTCATTGTGAGAAAATTGAAAATGCAAAATCTTGCCAAGGTGGAGATTTGTTAAATTTGTTAAGATTCAATGTGAACAAATGTGAACATTAAAAGCCACTTTTGTAGCATGAAATTGGTAAATGCATATTGCATGATTACATTCTAAGTGATGTCATGCATGACATTAGTAAGGCAATTTTCCTTCTATAAATAGCAAGATTTTGTTCATTTGAAATCATCTCTCAATTGCCTTCTCATCTTCTAAAGCATTTGAATCTCCTTTTTCTCTTGTAGTATTTCACTTGTAATTTTTAAGTGGAATAAAATTTTGGTTGATTGTGCCCGAGGACTAGGCAAAAATACAATTTTGCTGAACCTCGTAAATTCTTGGTGTTCTTTTTTATTATTGTCGCTATTACTATTTATTAGTTGTATTTAGATATAGTAATTGTGATTTAATCATTCTATATATATTCGGCTTCCGCAACAAATGTCAGTTCAACCATTAATTCACGAAATGTAGAAAATATTTAGTTTGTAGTTCATTCATTAATTACCGAACTACAATTATTTTTTCTTTTTTTAATGATTATGACGACGTTAACAGTTCTCGTCAAACGTAATTGTAGTTCGTTGATTAATGAACGAACAATCCATTTCAGTAATATTTCACATACTATTTTGGTCTTTAAACTTACAAAACATGTCATTTAGGCGCCTAACTCGAAATCTTCTCCTACACAAATTCGGATTAAGGTTTCTATTATTTCCTTTTCTACATTGGTTTAATTTGGTGGATTAGTTTCAAGTTACAACTCATGAATTCTTCATTATTATTTTCACTAAAATAATTACTGTGTTAGATAAATGCATCTTGAATATATATTTCTTAATCTTATGTACAAAAACTGAAAAATACCCATGTATATCCATATTAGACACGTACTCATAAATGACCACATGTAATTAATTAGTGCTGGAGACACCCTTTAATTATTAAATAGGAGCTTAGCGAATTTTCTTCATATATGCATGTAAATTATTTTTTTTCTATAAACGAATGTATAAATAATAGGGTGAAGATCCATTTCTTTTTAGGCAAAAATAAGAGTATAAACTGTAAAGTTTTATTAAAAAGGAGAAGCATAATGTAAGAAAGAGAAATTGTACAAGTGGTTCTCACATTGCATATTGGTTAATAATAATAGTATCAGGACTAGCCAGTAGCCATATTTGAATAAAATTATCAAAATGACAGTATTTTACCCCCATAAAACCATATTCATTGTAATTACTGAAATATACAAAAAAAAAAAAACTATTCAAATTTATCCAATTTCAAGCCATTTTACATGTTTTGAGTGATATAAAATATATCTCATTTTTAATTTGATGAATCAAAATAAAGCATGATACTGAATAACTAAAAGATTATTAATCTCAATATTACAATCCATGCATAACTTCATCAGTAAACTAAACGGCCCCTTGAAGTTTAAGAAGAGTAATATAAGCAATACCTAGGTTTTGGGTAGGAAGAGATATGGCCTTCCTGGATCTCCTCTTCCCCTTTCTTTGTAGTATTGTTTAGGTTTTGCATAGATCTATACTCTTATATGTGTATTTCTATGTGTTGGTTTATTTGTTTTGTATTTTGATATCTTGCTGTTTTATTTTCCTTGAATCTACATTCACTACATTCTTTTGAGTTTAGGGTCTATCGGAAATAGTCTCTCTATCCCACAAAGGTAGAAGTAAGTTCTGCGTATATCTTAAACTCCCTAGACCCCATTGTATGATATTACACTGGGTATGTTGTTGCTATAAAGAGTTATAAAAGTATTTATTTTCCTGAGAATCCATTATTTTACCCCAAAATAAGAGTTTAGACTGTAAAGTTAAGCCGTTATGTAAGAAAGAGAAACGGTACAATTATTCTCCTCTAACACTAGTATTTTGCTTTTATACCTTTACACAAAAAGGATAAAATATTAGCATAGTGGGATAAGAGCCTACCTGTGATGTGTGAGTTGTACTCGCGTCTCAACTTCAAACCTTGTTGTAAATGAAAAACTACAGTAGTATAAGAAAGAGCCCCCGGGGCACAGGCGAGTTGGTAAGTGACAAGGTGATTGGGTACAATCACTCCGACGTCGCGGGTTCGAATCAGTGTGGTGACAGTCTTTGCTGAAATATTGCAAGGGATGTTGCTGGATTCGTGTCTGATTGGTCCTCTCCCTTGCAGGGCATCCTCGATTTACATACCACCAGGTCAAGGGTACAGGTGGGGGATTTCGCCTTCGGGACTTCCCCTTCACAAAGTATAAGAAAGATAGAAAGACTAGTCCATTATTCGTCGAGTTTTGACCAGTGAACCTCTCTCGATTATCAAGAAAAAGGGTATTGTATAGGCTTATAGGTTTTTGGTATTTGATTCCGAGAAAATATTCTCCAACGAAAACATTTCATCACCAGGTAGAAAATGGCTTCCCTCACTTATGGGCGCAGTCATTTCCCATCAATTATCTTGACGTATAACTTCATATAACTTGCTCCAACTAACACGACACATTTGTCTTGGAGACAATATATGAACTTGTATACTTTTGATAGTTCATGAATTACATTAAAAACAAATTGGGAAATCAAACAAGAGAAATGTAGCATTGCTTAAACATGTATACAAGAACTGCTTAAAACTGCCAAATTCACATTATCAATTGGTAGCATCAACACTTCCAACATTTTCCATAAAACAAACTGTGTAACTGTTTAATAAGTTACAACAAACAATATATGATCATCAAACTACCAAACGGAAAAAAGACCCCGATTTGGCATCTTCACAATGTTGTACAACTTCGTATCTTTGACCAACGGAAAAAAGAAATGAAAAAAAAAGATTAAAAGAAATCAAACTCGAGATAGTTATCGGAATTTTGCTGGTATCAGACAGGTACAGCCACAGGCTTCTCACTAGTCGATGTTGGCTGCTGCGCTGAGATTCTCTCGAATTCAACTGGCCCGGGGATCTCGGGCTCTTTTATATGCCAATCGATTTTGTGGCTCCTTCATGAGCAACCCTCGTATAAGATCTCTAGCTGAAAAACTTACCACCGGAGATTCTGGAAACCGGAGGGGCTGACCTACAACATTGAAAAGCGTAGCTCAATTACCTGATCCCTTGAATGGCGTCTTACCGAACAATAACTCGTATAGAAAGATCCCAAAAGTCCACCAGTCCACTGCGCTTCCGTGCCCATCACCTTCGATTATTTCAGGTGCCAAATACTCGTGGGTCCCAACAAGAGACATCGATCGTGCTCTAGTAGGCTCAGCCATAAGTTCTGGTAATGGGGTAACTTGGTTCCCCGTATCATTTTTAGATTTCTTTTCTTTCTTTGACTTACTAGAAAAGAAGCGGGGCCCGAAACATGATGTAGGAACAGCACACGCTGGCTGGATACAGGAAGGCAGCTCAATGCATGCTGGCTGCACACAGTAACCGGAATTGTTCTTCCGGAGTGGGTCCGCATCAAGAGATAACAACTTCACAAGTGTCGGACTCACAGAACAGCGAAGGGAGAGATCGAAATCGGATAGCATTATACGTCCATCTTCTCTAACAAGCACATTTTCTGGCTTGAGGTTGCGATAGACAATGCCAAGCATGAGGAGGTATTCCAGTGCAAGGAGGATTTCTACTACATAGAACCTGCAAATTTGAGATAAAATTAACACTTCATAAAATAATACCAACAGAATTTTTTTTGTTTGTGTTGATAAGGTAATACCAACAGAATCTAAAACAAGCTCTTTTCTTCCGTTAACTAGTAAATCAAGCTAGGCAAATTAGCATTGGCATAAATAATAACAGGAAAGAACACTCTGTGAAACGAAAGCTTTGGCATCAAGGGTCCTGAGGAAACAAAAATTATTGGATAGAAGAAAAGAAACATTAAAAAACTAACTAAAACGGCCACCGCTATACATATTGGTTTTAAGAACCCAAGATATAGAGGAACTTTTGAACTCGCAAAGATAAGAAGGAATTTCCACTAATAAGTGAATAAAGCTAACCATAAAGGAAGAGAGAAATGCAAATGCTCGAGAAAAAAAAGAAGATGAACCAGTTTATGTAACATACAGAATTTTTAAATCCTTGTGAAATTTGGCAGAAGTTGGTTTTCTGTCATTTTCTTGAGCTATGCAGTTCTGAATCTAATAAAGAAAATCTATAGAATTCAAAATTTTACATCCTGTAATAGCAATTATACTGCAGAGGTAGCCCATAAAACTTACACCCGTGGTGATCCTTGTAAACACTAAGGGTCTGTTTGGTATGAATGAAAATGTTTTCCATGAAAAATATTATGCTAGAAAATGTTTTTTGTGGAAAATAAGTGAGTTTCTTACTTATTTTCTAGTGTTTCGTATGTAAGCAAAAAAATTACTATCCCAAAAGCATTTATATGTAATCTAATAAAACACTATGGGGCAGAATAGGGTGGGGAGTGGTAGTTTGAAGGTGGGATGGTGTGGTCAAGGGGCGCAGGTGGGGGCTGTAGGGTGGGAGTGTGTGGAGAAGAGATAATGAGCTAGCAAGGCCATTTTATGGAATTTGTTTTCCTAGAGAAATGTTTTTCAAAATATTTTGACCAACCAAACAAGGGAAAATTGAAAAACATTTTCTTCCTCCATACAAAACGACCCCTAAAGCAATTAACACTTCAAACCACGAAACACCAAAACCAGGCAAAAATGCTTCCAGAAAAAGAAACGAACCATGTTAAGACTATGAGGTTTGAGATCAACTACTTATCAAAAAAATTAATCAATAAAGAGATTTCGGATCAAGTAATCATACTTCACAGCTTGTTCAGAAAAATGCTTTCCTGGTTGCCTCTGACGAAGTGTGTGCAAGTCACCTCCCGGGCAAAACTCCATTACTAAACATGAAAACTTTTCCGTCTCAAAATGGGTATATAAACTCGGCAGAAAAGGATGGTCCAAGGACTGCAACCAAATCTCTCCGTTTGAGCACGCAGCAATTTTTTACGGCCAGCTAATGATGCTTTATCCATAACTTTCATGGCGAAGTAACACTTCTTTCCACGTAACTCCGATAAATAGACACTTCCAATATCACCACTTCCCAATTTCTTTAGCAGCCGAAAATGTCTCAAATCCAACGCTGTCTTTAGCTCGAATAGCTTGAATGGCTTCCCATCTTCAGTCATTAGCTTTGTGAGGTTTATTAACACTGCTGCTAAAGCTGCTGCAACTACTTTCATCACTTACATCGGTGCTTGTGCTTCCCCTACAGATGCTGCTCTGTTGGAAGAATAATTCAAAGTTAGGAAACCAAATTGGATTTTTAGTCAGAATAATATAGAAATAGGTTTTCTAGTTCCTAGCTACACTAGGTTTTACACTATTATAAATAGGGTTGTTGCTGGATATTTTCATATAGCTGAGAGTAGTGGAGAATTGTAGAGATCATCCAGAAGTTTATGAGATTCTGAATAAATTATTTTCCCTCTTTCCACTCAATAAAATCAGCTCGATCACTAACTTTGGCTGAGGTTGAGCTATCCTTGACGGTTCCATTTTTGATGCCCTCTTTCCTGATCAACAGCGCATTGCGAGCCCTGCTTCACCATTTGGAGCATGTTTCAGATTTCCCAAATATAAGCTTGAATCGAACTTATCAACCAATAAGTCGGCGGATCCTACTTGCTGATTACTATTTGACTTCTTTTTGGTTGTTGCTTCCGCCATAAGTTGTTTAGATGCAACTTCTCGATCATTGCTTCGTAGCTCTTTGGAAGAAGTTGTGCTCTCGGAATTGCTACTCTTTGAAACTTGGGAAGCTGCTGCTGATTTCCGAGAATTACGTTCTACTGCTTGACTTCCGGCTGACTTGTTCACCTTTTCCAGTGAACTCTTGACAGAAGGTGTCGACACCATTAAAAAGAACAATGATTCCTCAATACAGTCAGCTCGACCAAACCCATTACTCAGCCTCCAAGTTCACTTCATAAACACCCTTATCATCAGCAAGACAGATCATGATCACAAGCTCCATAAACAGCATAAAAGTTCCCAGATCACTACCAAAAAAAAAAAGAAGGAATTAGCGACGGACAAATTTTATTCCTAAGCAGCAATATTCATTGCTAATACTATTTATCAAAAAAAAATGTTAGCTACAAGCAATTAAGCGCCGAAGTTCATAGCTAATTCCAGTTTTTTTGATAGTGCATTGGAAGTATGAAACTATAAACACACAATCAAGAAACATAAAATGAACTTCGAGGCCAGGTTATCGGTAGGATCAAGTAAAGAACAATAAATCAAGATAACTTCAAAACTGTTATACAATGGAAAACGTAGAAAAGAAACTACAGCAATAAACAACAAAAATGCATTTCTGAGCAAAAAATTAGATCTAAATTAAGTAACAAGGCAAGAACACAGGGATATCTATTATGACTTCAAAATCCACAATATCATAATCCACATTCAATAAGAAAATTGTTACACAGACCCAAATCATAATTAGTGCAAGAAAATGCCTACGAATGTCTAAAAGCTCAGGGATTTACCCCCAAAAGAGCAAATCTTTACTTAAATCATGAAGTGAAAGATACCAAATAAAAAATGTAGACATTCAACAGCATATAAAAGCCATTAAACACCACATAGCATAATACAAGAACAACCCCACATAGAAAAACAAAGTCCACAATATCCACATTCAATAAATTAACAGGATATAATTAGCGCAAGAAAATGCCTAATCCACATTCAATAAGCAACTTACTTAGCAGACCCAAATCATAATTAAGGCAAGAAAATGCCTAAGAAAACTAAAATATCAGTGATTTACCTCAAAAGACCAAATCTTTTGTTAACACCATGAAGTGAAACATAACAAACAACAGCAACAACAAACTCAGTATGATCACACAAGGTGGGGTCTGGGGAGGTTGTTTCCGATAGACCCTCGGCTCAGAAGAAAAGTACATGTCGTAGAAATATATGAAAGATGACAGCAAATAACAAGATTTAAAATAAATGTGGAAATATATAGTAATGCCCAACAAGAAAATAAAAACAATGTGATATTTGACAACTACTACTAAAAGGAAAAGCGGAGAGGAGGAAAAATCGCCCCCTCCCTCCCCTCACTTAGCTACCTACTACTGGCCTTCTACCCTAATCCTAGAATTCATATCTTTCTATCTAAGGTCATGTACTCAGGAAGCTGAACACCAAATCAAAAAAATGCAGCCATTAAACACCACATAACATAATATAAGAACCCCACATAGAAAAACAAAGTCCACGATATACTAATCCACATTCAATAAATTAACAGGAGATAATTAGTGCAAGAAAATTGCCTAATCAACATGCAATAAGCAACTTATTTAGCAGACCCAAATCATAATTAGTGCAAGAAAATGCCTAATCCACATTCAATAAGCAACTTACTTAGCAACTTACATAACCAGTGAAATCCCACAAAGTGGGGTCTGGGGAGGGTAGAGTGTACGCACACCTTACCCCTACCTTGGGAGGTAAGAGGTTGTTTCCAGTAGATCATCAGCACAAATACAGGCAACTCAAATCAGTGCAACCAAATCATAAGTAGTGCAAAAAAATGCCTAATCCACATTCAATAAGCAACTTACTTAGCAGACATAAATAATGTCTACAACACCAACAACATACCCAGTGAAATCCCACAAAGTGGGATCCGGGGAGGGTAGATTGTATGCAGACCTTAACACTACCTTGGAAGGTAGAGTGGTTGAATCCGATAGACCCTCGGCTCAAGGACAGGCAACTCAAATCAGTGCAACCAAATCATAAGTAGTACAAGAAAATGCCTACTACAGCTAAAATCTCAATGATTTACCTGAAAAGGCCAATCTTTAGTTAAAATCATGAAGTGATAAAGCATATCAAATAAAATAAAATGCATACATTCAAGTATTCAACAGCATCCAAAAGCCATATAAGAACAATTCCACATAGAAAAACAAAGTCCACAATATCCTAATCCACATTCAATAAATTAAGTAACAGGACATAATTAGTGCAAGAAAATGGCATAATCCACATTCACTAAGCAACTTTTTTTTAGCAGACCCAAATCATAATTAGTGAAAAAAATGCCTAATCTACATTCAATAAGCAACTTACTTAGCAGACCCAAATCATGTCTACAACAACATATCCGGTGAAATCCACGAAGTGGGGTCCAGAGAGAAAAAAGAGAGCAAATTGCTGTTGACAGATATAAAGAGAGAGAGAGGACCTCCAAAGAAAACTGTGCGGAGAGAGAGAGAAAAAAAAAAAAGAGGTGCTTTTGAGAGTGCATAAAGAAACTTTGGAGGCTTTACCAAACAAAATACACTTAATGATTTTTTTTTATATCCAGTTTCTCGACTTACGCCAAACTATTTCTAAAGATAGTAGTCTCAGTTCCTCAGCACTACTATCAGTAAATCACGGGATGTGTGTAAATGAACAGTGTTTGAGAACATAACAACTAATATCACCTACAAGATCCTATCCCATAAAAGAACAAATTGCTCTCACCATGGTTCGAACTCACACCTCCAGTTGGATTTTAAGTTCTCCTCCTTTGCCTTCTAGAAAATCTACTTAACAATTGTATTGGAAGTAGGGTGGTCGGGTGGGCATAATTTGGGCCAATTCAAAATCTAATCTGAAATCCGAATGGACAATTCGCAGGAATGACTTTATTTTGGGTGTCTTTAATATTTGCCTCTTAAATTTTTTATTTTAAAAAAAATTATCCTCCGCCTAAAATTCTTAAATTTCAGGTTCGAACCTCCACTCAGGTAAAAACTAAAATAAAATTCACAAGACAAAGTTTGCCTGCAAACTAAGAGTGTCCAGTGGGCCGGGTCGGCTCGATCCTAACCCGTCCCGATCGCCCAAAGTTAAAAAAAAAATTGTCAGGGTCGGGGCTCGAACTCGGGACGGGGCTTGCGTTCGTCTCGCCCGTCCCGATCCCGACCCGCCCCCTCCCCCTTTGCAAAAATAATTGTTACAACAACGACCAAATTTTAATTTAGGCCGTTGTGCAACAGCTATAACGACCATTTTTCCCCTACCCCACCCCACCCCATAAACCCCCTACCCCTTAATATTTATTTTTAACCTCTAAGTTAATATATTTACACTTAACCCTATTTTTCAACTATAAATAACTCATTTTCCTCTTCATTTTTTTCACAAATCTTCATACAATCTCTCTAATCTCTCAATTTATCTCTCTACAATTCTTTAAATCTTCTTACTATTAAATATTATATCAAAGTTAAAAAATTGAGAATGAAGTTGGCAACTAGCTTGAGGATCATCCATCGAGCAAAGTTTCAATTTTCGACCTCGATTACACGTCGACATTACGTCGGCATTTGGTACCTTCGTTCCATCTTTAAATTGTTATTGTTATTTAATTTTAATTATTGCACTTAATTTTATTTATTTAATTATTTATTTGTATAATTAAAATGGAAGGATTGAAACGTATGATTACAGTTAATAGTAAGGCTTCTTCTAGTAGGGGTAATAATGGTAAGGGTACTTATTGTAGTAATCATATTCCTAGTCCCAATGATTTGATTGATTTCAGTAATATTGATGAAAATGCTTTTTTTAATAATATACCAGTAGATGAATCAGAATTTAATTTAGGCGATAATATAAATGACACACCCACTAGTGATGCATATCAACCTCAAGCTCAGACTGAGTCTCAGCCTGAAATTACAACTGGAATGCCTCCTATTCCCCCTAGTATGAATCGAGACCCGGCAAAACGAAAGTTAAAATCACCTGCATAGCATTTTTTTGATAGGAACCAAGAGAATCAATTAGTTAGATGTAAAAATGTTTATAGATTTAAAATCGAAAAAGGTCAAGATGGGACGGGAGGATTATTGAGACATATACAAGGCGAGCACACAGCTAGGTGGAATCAATACCAGGCTAATAAATCGGATGTGTCAATGCCATCTGAGTTGGGAAAAGGTTCTCATAGTGTCCCCGACTTAGTACAAGGTCAAATTAACTTGACGACGGGGAATTTTTTTATCCTAAATATGATAAAAACAAAGATATAGAAAATATAAAAAAATTAATAGCGGTGGAAGGTTTGCCTTTTTCATTTTCTTCCTCTCTTGGTTTTATTCATTATATTCAGAAAACATATAATTCTGCTTTTAATAATTTTCCTAGATCAACTGTTAGAAGGGATGTTTTTAAATTTGCAAGTGAATATCAACAGTGTTTACGTTATGCACTGTATCATTTTAATGGCAAAGTGGCTATCACTTCTGACATAGGTCGTAGTACTAACGGTAATGATTATTTAACGGCAACATGTCATTGGATAGATCAAAATTGGTTTATGCAAAAACGTATTTTAACATATAGATATATAGATGATAGGCACACTAGAAGTTTTATTGCAGATAATATTAATGAAATTTGTGATTACTATGGAATAACATATAAAATTATGACTATTACATTAGAGAATGCTTCTTCTAATGATTATGCTATAAGACTTTAAAAACTTAGATTAACTCCATATTTTTTGATCATTTTCATATAAGATGTGCGTGTTATATTTATAATTTAGTTGTAAAGGATGGCCTAAAACTTTTTGAAAGCATTCTTTAAAATATAATTTGTCATAAACTTTATTTTTAAAGGTAAAAAAATACAAAGACGCAAAGAGTATAAAAAAATATGTCATGATTGTGGATTATCATATAGAAAAATTCCATAAGAAGTTTCGACTAGGTGGAATTCTCTGTATGAGCAACTACTTGTTGCTTACGATTATAGACAACCTATTACTTTATTATTTAACGCACATAATAAAAACCCAAGGGATATGCTTGTAGATAGTGATTGAGATAAAAATTTAGAACTTAATGGATTTTTGGAAAAATTTATCAAGCTACTAAAGAATTTTTCGGTATTTATTATCCTACTATTTCAAATATGTTATTTTATATAGCTCTAATATTTTTGTTACTTAATGAATATATGCAAAAACCAACTTATAAGGCACCTATTGAAAAAATATTTAAAAAATTTAAAAAATACTTTTTTTCTATCCTTACTATCTATATAATCGGTGATGTATTAAATCCAACTATTAAAGTAGACGATTGTAAAATACTTGTAGAAACGATTTATGATTGTGTAGAAGTACTTCTAACAGACCTAACTGAAGAACCAACTGACACACCAACTAAAGAAGCAGTTACGTCTAGCATACACACCGAATGCAAAAAAAATTATACATATTACCAACAACAAAGTGCAAATAATCAACCGGCTTCTGTACCATCTTCTACTACTTCGCTGCAACCTTATAAAAAACATGCGGTTTCTGCTGGTAGTATTCAATGCCTTAGAAATAAAATGTGTAGTGGTTCAACTTCTTCACAAGTTAGCGAATTTAATGTTTATGTTTTGCATGGTGCTTTACCGTACGAATTAATTGCCAATGATGAAGGACAAGAAGATTTGCTCAAATACTAGTGAGAAGACATTTCCGATGCTAACAAAGATGGTCCGAGATGTGTTAAACATTCAAGCGTCATCAACAACGTTTGAAAGCGCCTTTTCCGCTGGAAGATTTCAAATTGGAGAGCACAGACATTCATTGGCGGGAGACACATTGGAGATTGCAGTTCTATTCAGAGACTGGATTCGTGCGGAGCGTAGGAGGTGCGGCCAACCAGAGACCAACGAAGAAGAAGACTACAACTACAACAAAATCTTATCCGAGGGAGCAGAAAGCGACGTTGAAGAATTTGACAAACAAATTCCAATAGAAGATCCTCAAGACATTGTGAAGAAACTCGAAAGAGTATGGTTGAATATGTAAATTTTTTTTAATTACAATTTTAGAATTTTACTATGTCATTTGCAACTTTTGAACAACACCACAAAGTTGTAATTTTGAAATTGTATTACTATGTCATATTTCTATTAAATAATATAAGATGCACAAAAACAGCCTTGAGATGTTTTTATTACACTATGTTGTTCAATTATTGAAGTGTCTGTATATAACTATATATTATTTTTTAAAATTAAGTGGGAAAAAAAACGAGGCACGACCCGACCTGCCCCAACCCGACCCCGTTCCGACGGGATGTAGGACGGGATGGGACATCCCACTGTCCCGCCTATCCCGGCTCGCCAGGCCCGCCGGAATCCGAGTCTCGACCCTCCCCCGTCCCACCGGGACCCGCCCCGGCCCGGTCCTCCCCGTTGGACACCCTTACTGCAAACTATGTGTGAAGGCAGAATTTCAAACTCTACCGGCATAGTTTGAAAACTCTATCTTAAGGTAGAGTTTGCCTACAAACTATGTCTTATCTGACAGAGTTTGCCTTAAGATATCAAACTCTACCTTAAGGCAGGCAGAACTTGTCTTCAGGCATAAGGCAATCTCTACCTTGCGAATCCAAACTCAACCTTGCGATTTTTTTTTAAATTTTTTCAATTGAACAGGGGTTCGAACCCGGAACCTCGGGATATATTTGAGCGGAGAGTAAAAATTAAAGATCAGTGCCTTGGGAAATCCGCGCAAAAAAAAAGAATCTGAATTCTTTGGATATTTAGTTTGGATTTTTGGATTATGGACTAGACTTCAGATTTTATTTATAATTTTTTTAGATTTTGGATTGGATATTAGATTCAGTGCTTTGGCTTTAAGGATATCAGAAAATTCAAAAATTTTATACTTTATATTTAGCCCTACCCATAATATATGTGCCTAATACTAATTAATCTAGAGGTCCAATATTAGATTAGTATCCTACGACCCTACCCATTATAATTTTAAGTCCAATATAAAAAAACTTATCAAATTAAATATAATATAACTTGCAAAGCTGGAATTTACTTCACTACTTTAAGAAGAAGACAACTTCCATTGAAACAGAAGAAATCATGTAAAACTAAATTATGTGACTTGATACCTTTTAATTTAATGGTAACAACTCTTTCTTGAATCCACATATTTTGTTTCACATTATGATAAGACATGTAACTTCGTAACTTGGGCGCATGGATTTTGTTCCTAATAAGCGTGCCTTAAAGGCTCAAAAGTCAAAACCGATAATCCAAAATATCTTAACCGATTAATCCGAAACCGAACTTAAAACATGCAATCCGATCCGAGCTTATTTGGATTGTAATTTCTTCAATCTGAAAACCAAAAATCCAAACTAAAATTTTCATATCCAATCTGACGACCCGAACGGCTACCCTTAATTGGGAGGAGAGAGGGGGGGTGTTGAACTTTTTTTATATTTTATATTTTGGTGTTTGGTATCTGTATTTTTGCTTGTGCTGAGGTCTACCAAAAATATTATTTCTACCTCCCAACGTAGGGGTAAGCTTTGCGTACACTATATTGTTGTTGGTGTATGCATTGAACTGATTATATTTGAATTCACGCTAGAATCCTACATTAGGATGTAAAGCCTTTCCTAATAAAGGGGACTCTATATCTAGCGGTGAAATCTGATACCTCTAATTAAAAATTAAAAAAAAATGTTATCACTCCATCACAATTCTAGTTGGTATGTTGGTCCTTTTTTTCTTTTCTTTTTTAAAGTTTTTTACTCGATGTCCAATATTTATATCAAGGTTCGGTGAATTTGAATTCACGCTAAAAAATCTCATGTTAAAATATAACACACTTCTTAATAAAACGACTCCATATTCAGGATCAAACTAGATAATTGGTATGTTGAAGCTTTTGATGTTCAATTGCTTTCATTGGTTTTTTATTCCAAACGCAAGTCTACATATGGCCCCTGCCGTCTCCAACCTGTCTCTCATGCTTTCATTTTCAGATTATATATTACTTCATTCGTCCCAATTTAAGTATTTTACTTTTCTTTTTTGTTTGCCCGAAAAATAGTGTTTCTTTCTATATTTAGTAAGTTAATGTTGGAAATTTGCCTTTGGCGGGAGTTGCGACCGACCAACTTTAACGGCTTAAACACTAGTGTAACGTATGTTGGAGAATCCGGTTCTTCACACATGCATGATCTACTAAGTACGTAGATAACCGTAGGGCCAAGAATCGTCAAATTTCATTGAGAAATGAAAGAGATATTGGTTCACGAAGTAAGGTGTTTGAAGCATGAAAAGTGTGGTATTGTGTGTAATTCTCCCACATCGGTAGAGGAAGAAAGAATTGTTGTGTATATAAGACTCGAAATTGGTTTGGGGTTTGGGACCCCAAGGGGTATCCCATGTGTTTAAAGGAGGGAGGACCTAGATGTGCTTCGGTTCGAGGAAAGACCACACGCGCGCCGCCACCGCCCGCCCGTCCGGTTCCGAGTTCCGGGTTCACGGGTCACGGGTCACGGGTCACGGGTCACGGGTCACGGGCCGTGGGCTGTGGGCCTTCTGATATTATCTTTTTGGGCCAGAAAACTTTGCCAGAAGTACAGTTTGATCCCAGAAGTTTCAGACGTACGTTTGAACCGAATTCTTTCGGATGTCTTGTTTGGTCCCGAAGTTTCAAGATGTACAGTTTGGTCCCCGAGGTTTCAAGATGTACGAGTTTGGTCCCCGAAGTTCGAATTTCGATGGTCAAAACAGAAACGTCAAGCACTCAATTCGGCCATTTATTTTGGCTGAATTACTCCTCCTATAATGGCCAAATCCGTTGGTTCTTTCACCATTTATGTTGGTGACTTTACTACCTCCATAATGGCCATTATTTGGCTATTATGGAGGCGTTTTCAGCCCCTCCCTCACCTATATAAACACACCCTTACACCATTGTTGAGCATTACAAAGACGAGAAAAAAATAACGAGTTCATAAAGCTCACGAAAATACACAACAAAAACAGTTTTCTTCCTACAACTTCCAAGCATCATTTCGTTACTCAATATTCTTCACGGTAGCTCTTGAGTTTCCTTTGCTCAAGGGTTCCATTGCTTTGTTTTATCTTGGGAGACAAATTGTCCGGGACGTATAAAGGATACATACGGGGCAATATTGTCTTAAGGACAGAGTGCCACACTCGACTCAAAGCATAAACCGTTTCCATTTTTCGGTCTTCAACAAAATCGTAATTTCAGTTTTGTTGTTATATTGTAATTTTCATATTTCTAGTCGAAAATATTGTATTCTTTCTTTATCCTTTCGAATACTTGTAATAGTTAAATACTTCCCGTCTTCGCTTTATAAAGTACCAAAGAGAAAAATCTTCCAACAACTTAAGACAATATTTGTATTGTATTACTATTAGTATTCGAAAGATGTCGGTCAAAAATTGTGTGACCAAATCTGGATATGGAAATGGTTTTCTGGTAGAAGAGAGTGATGATGATGAACGTGTTCATGGTGTCACCGCCACCAAGACTCGGTGGAAACAAACGCTCTCGAGAGCACGAGGATGTCAAGCTGGGACAAGAGGAGAAGGCGAAGATGTTATTCTATCTTGTAGCGAGAAGGCCTATATCCGTCCCGGACAAAGGATCCGAATAATGGTGAGAAGGAAATGGACACTCGGTCGATGAAGTGACTGAAGTGAGCCAGAATCCAAAAATTGGGATAAGTATTTTTCTTACTTGTCAAGAATAAAGAGTAAATGATAAGTATTTTTCTTACTTGTCAAGAATAAAGATTAAATGATGTACGATTAAAAATGGATTAAAGTAAGGAGGAATATGAAAATAATTTATATTCCTTATGCTTTAACAAATCAGAAGTTTAATCTCATCTTCTTTTCCGTTTAAAGATTGGATTTTGTAAATGACTTAAAAAGATCCGTTCTTTTAAGTGTAATTGTTAAAGTGTGTAAAGTATGTTCGCACATACGATGGAGAAAGATCCACTAACTGTGCGAAAACTGTTACCACATTTAAGTAAGCGCCAAGAATTATCTGGGCACCAATCATAACGGAAGAAGTCTAAAAGTTAATGACGTTGAGCCTGTCATACTATTTGGCAGAAGATCCTTCATAGGATGATATTGGACACTCAGTCACATAAAGCCTCCGGCGATCGGGAGGGCCAAAATTCCTTTGATAGGATGATATTGGACACTCGGTCATACAAAGCCTCCGGGCGACTGGAGTGGGCCAAAATTCCTTTGATATGATGATATTGGACACTCAGTCATAGAAAGCCTCCGGGCGACTGGAGTGGGCCAAAATTCATTTCATTGGAAAAGTAATGGACACCTAGTAAGGTGGGCCAGAGTTTCCAGGTCCTAAATGATCTGAAGGCCTAAATAAAGGCAGTAAAGAAATTGGACACTCGACCGCCAAAGAAACTAGAGTGGGCGGAGTATCTAGATCACATATGATCCGGTTATGCCCTAACCACGGGCAAGAGGTTGTTCATGTGAAGCAACGCCACCTCTAAAGTAGAAGGGGTTGGAGAGGTTGTCCTCAATAGGACTTCATGGATTGTGATCACTCTAAGATGAGGTGATACATATTCCTAACTTGGTTTAAGGGACGCTGTTGGTCAAGCTAGTTTGAGACTAGTCCAATAGGTCTGTAATAACTAAGAATGGTACAGTATGTCTATAGCCAAATGAATGATATATTGTAATCCGTGCATCTATGACATCATAGATTAAGACACGTTAAATAGCAAGTCATTCAAAAGCTAACGATGATGAGATTGTTGCCTACTGTCGACATAAACCCTCAAAATGAATGTGAGGTAGACGAAGAGGCAAAATCACCTTTCCAAATTCCGTCAAGGGAATAGCGAAAGAAGCACCGCTCCTCTAGAACTTAGTCACACCTACTTGGGTGATTTGAAGTTTATACAAAATAGAGGGGGAGAGACAAGTACGTTATGACCTTTATTGATAATGGTACAACGTATTGTATCCTTTGGTTATTGAAAAACGAAGATGAAGTTGTTGAAGCGGATAAGCGCTACAAAACAGAAGTTGAAAATCAACTAAGCCTACGGATTGAGAAATTCGTAGTGATAGAGGGGGAGAAAGTGAAGCATCGTTTGGTAAACGACTGCTCATTACTCACCTCAGTCTAACGGTGTTAGCCAAGCGCTAAGCCGTACGTCCAAATAATGAGGGGTAGCTTGGTAAAAGATGGGCTACCGAAACAGGTCAAGTTCGACCTAAGACTGTAGATTGCATATCCACTGGATCTGCAAATAACAATAGTGTTGATCGCCTCTTGGCGTCAAAGAATCTTTGAATTCTTTGGAGATAACTTTCCTTGGAAAAGGAAAAAGGAGTAATTGCTCAAGGTTAACAAGAACCCGCGAGGGCACGTTGTCCGGAACTAGACGTTCCGTATCTTCATGACTCGAAAGTTCTTTGTCTATCAGGAACTTAATATTCCGGATCCGCAGAACTCGGGGATTCTAGATGTTGAACCAAGACGGAGCAAAGAGGGGACAAAGACTTGTTCCGGTCCTTCTAGCTTGTATGGTTGAGAACGAACCATGGACAATTAACAAATAATTGTTATCTCCAAAAGCGTTGCTTTGGAAAGAAGCTAAAGAGAGAAATAGATTCCATATATAGAACCATACTTGTGTAATAGTTGATCTTCCTCCAGGAAAAGAACCTTTGGGTTGTAAAAAGTGCTCCCCTGTGAGTAGCTTCACATCCGGGGCCATTGTAATCTTACATGGCATGGGTGTTGAAACGACCTTCCCATAGGAGAGTTGGAAGAAGAGGATCGAAATTGGTTTTTTGAACTGTTGGGCTTCTTCACGAACTTTCATTTTGGTCCACGAAATGTTTACATTTTAGTCCGAAAGTCTCGGATAAAACGAAACAATGAATCGACCACGAAACATTGGCTCGAAGTTAGAAAGCCAACAGTTGGAAAACCAACGGTCCGAGAGTGAAAATCATATTGAAACAAAGTCTCAATATGAAAGATATGTGTATCACGAGATGACTTCTTAGGAATTGAATTTCTAAGACATCTAACGGACTGGTCAATAGTTGACGGTCTCGTTGAAGCCACCAATAGATATGAATCATAGAACCGATTGGAATCATGGTGCACCCATAGACAAGGAGTGATATGCACGAGTCACGTGTAGTTCAATGTATTGTACACACTACAACCGACCTGGTATCGTCCTACAAACATATTAGTTGAACTAAGGTTCGCGATGATCTTAATACATGATCAATAGAAGGCGTTAAGTCGGATATGACGATATACGAATTATTCGCTTATCTACGGATTATTGTATTCGGATGTCCGGCGGTTACGGGAGAACACGGTGATGCAAGCTGGACATCGGATCGAAGAACACCAAAGCCACAAGTAAATGTGTATGGTGGTTCTTGGAAAATCCTCTAAGCAAACTTGCATCGACCGATTCATGATGGTATCGGAGTTTATCGCTTTATACAAAGCATGAAAGAAGTTGAGTAACTTCACGACTCATTAGAGGACGTCCCTTATTGGGAGAAACCCGTGCCTTCAGCAGTTATACTCTGTGGCTAGCCGATCGGCTTTAGGAAGGACACGGATAACGGCGTACGGACATATCGTCGGGATCGTCGGAGACATAAGATCGTATGGCAGTTGATCATCACGGGTGTCACTTCCTTGTTTACAAACTAAGGGACTACCCAGAGATCAAGCGTTCTGCCTGTCTAGGGGAATGGGCTTAAAACCCAAAATATACGGACCAATACAGTGGAAACCCAACCTTACGAACTGGAGATCCCAGTAATTTGGTTCAATGGAAAAACTAAGTTGTAAACGTTCGGTTGATCGCTTCGGTGGAAGCATGAGCACTTCGGATAGTGATTTCGAAAAGAAACACCAAATCCAAAGCCGTTCCGCGATAGATGTTAAGTGCTATCTGCGGTATGGGTAAAGGTTAAGTTTTCAAAACACCTGTAATGATCCTCAACGGTTGAGGTTAGGTCTTTGGGAAACTTTTAATGGTTCCTAACACTTGTGAAGTGGGGTATAGCGGGATACCCTGTAGGAGATCACCTATTTAAGTGCGAGGACGGGCCGCCTCAAATTGAACGCACTTAAGAATCCAAGACGTTGTCCATGGCCAAAACGGACAAAACATTACGAAGAAGAGAGTAAGGGAATTTGTTGTGTTGGTACCGTTGTCTTGGCTTACACTAAACAACGACGGTTCAAGACATCACGTTCACGCGCGTAAGTAAGTCCGATGGTATTCAACTATGGAAGGTTCAAAGCCGAGGCTACCTCTCCTTATGCAACATCGGTCCGCCGAAATATTCTTTGGAAATGAAAAGACACCATGTGAGTGCGCCAAAATCTCTTTCAAGAGGGGATTGTTGGAAATTTGCCTTTGGCGGGAGTTGCGACCGACCAACTTTAACGGCTTAAACACTAGTGTAACGTATGTTGGAGAATCCGGTTCTTCACACATGCATGATCTACTAAGTACGTAGATAACCGTAGGGCCAAGAATCGTCAAATTTCATTGAGAAATGAAAGAGATATTGGTTCACGAAGTAAGGTGTTTGAAGCATGAAAAGTGTGGTATTGTGTGTAATTCTCCCACATCGGTAGAGGAAGAAAGAATTGTTGTGTATATAAGACTCGAAATTGGTTTGGGGTTTGGGACCCCAAGGGGTATCCCATGTGTTTAAAGGAGGGAGGACCTAGATGTGCTTCGGTTCGAGGAAAGACCACACGCGCGCGCCGCCACCGCCCGCCCGTCCGGTTCCGAGTTCGGGTTCACGGGTCACGGGTCACGGGTCACGGGTCACGGGTCACGGGTCACGGGCCGTGGGCGTGGGCCTTCGATATTATCTTTTTGGGCCGAGAAAACTTTGCCGAAGTACGGTTTGATCCCGAAGTTTCGACGTACGGTTTGAACCGAGAATTCTTTCGGATGTCTTGTTTGGTCCCGAAGTTTCAAGATGTACGAGTTTGGTCCCCGAGGTTTCAAGATGTACGGTTTGGTCCCCGAAGTTCGAGAATTTCGATGGTCAAAACGAAACGTCAAGCACTCAATTCGGCCATTTATTTTGGTGAATTACTCCTCTATAATGGCCAAATCCGTTGGTTCTTTCACCATTTATGTTGGTGACTTTACTACCTCCATAATGGCCATTATTTGGCTATTATGGAGGCAGTTTTCAGCCCCTCCCTCACCTATATAAACACACCCTTACACCATTGTTGAGCATTACAAAGAACAGAAAAAAATAACAGTTCATAAAGCTCACGAAAATACACAACAAAAACAGTTTTCTTCCTACAACTTCCAAGCATCATTTCGTTACTCAATATTCTTCACGGTAGCTCTTGAGTTTCCTTTGCTCAAGGGTTCCATTCTTTGTTTTATCTTGGGAGACAAATTGTCCGGGACGTATAAAGGATACATACGGGGCAATATTGTCTTAAGGACGAGTGCCACACTCGACTCAGCATAAACCAGTTTCCATTTTTCAGTCTTCAACAAAATCGTAATTTCAGTTTTGTTGTTATATTGTAATTTTCATATTTCTAGTCGAAAATATTGTATTCTTTCTTTATCCTTTCGAATACTTGTAATAGTTAAATACTTCCCGTACTGCTTTATAAAGTACCAAAGAGAAAAATCTTCCAACAACTTAAGACAATATTTGTATTGTATTACTATTAGTATTCGAAAGATGTCGGTCAAAAATTGTGTGACCAAATCGGATATGGAAATGGTTTTACGGTAGAAGAGAGTGATGATGATGAACGTGTTCATGGTGTCACCGCCACCAAGCTGGTGGAAACAAACGCTCTCGAGAGCACGAGGATGTCAAGCTGGGACAAGAGGAGAAGTGAAGATGTTATTCTATCTTGTAGCGAGAAGGCCTATATCTGTCCCGGACAAAGGATCCGAATAATGGTGAGAAGGAAATGGACACTCGGTCGATGAAGTGGACCGAAGTGAGCCGAGAATCCAAAAATTGGGATAAGTATTTTTCTTACTTGTCAAGAATAAAGAGTAAATGATAAGTATTTTTCTTACTTGTCAAGAATAAAGATTAAATGATGTCGATTAAAAATGGATTAAAGTAAGGAGGAATATGAAAATAATTTATATTCCTTATGCTTTAACAAATCAGAAGTTTAATCTCATCTTCTTTTCCGTTTAAAGATTGGATTTTGTAAATGACTTAAAAAGATCCGTTCTTTTAAGTGTAATTGTTAAAGTGTGTAAAGTATGTTCGCACATACGATGGAGAAAGATCCACTAGCGTGCGAAAACTTGTTACCACATTTAAGTAAGCGCCAAGAATTATCTGGGCACCAATCATAACGGAAGAAGTCTAAAAGTTAATGACGTTGAGCCTGTCATACTATTTGGCAGAAGATCCTTCATAGGATGATATTGGACACTCAGTCACATAAAGCCTCCGGGCGACTGGAGTGGGCCAAAATTCCTTTGATAGGATGATATTGGACACTCAGTCATACAAAGCCTCCGGGCGACTGGAGTGGGCCAAAATTCCTTTGATATGATGATATTGGACACTCAGTCATAGAAAGCCTCCGGGCGACTGGAGTGGTGCCAGAATTCATTTCATTGGAAAAGTAATGGACACCTAGTAAGGTGGGCCAGAGTTTCCAGGTCCTAAATGATCTGAAGGCCTAAATAAAGGCAGTAAAGAAATTGGACACTCAGTCTGGCAAAGAAACTAGAGTGGGCCAGAGTATCTAGATCACATATGATCCGGTTATGCCCTAACCACGGGCAAGAGGTTGTTCATGTGAAGCAACGCCACCTCTAAAGTAGAAGGGGTTGGAGAGGTTGTCCTCAATAGGACTTCATGGATTGTGATCACTCTAAGATGAGGTGATACATATTCCTAACTTGGTTTAAGGACGTTGTTGGTCAAGCTAGTTTGAGACTAGTCCAATAGGTCTGTAATAACTAAGAATGGTACAGTATGTCTATAGCCAAATGAATGATATATTGTAATCCGTGCATCTATGACATCATAGATTAAGACACGTTAAATAGCAAGTCATTCAAAAGCTAACGATGATGAGATTGTTGCCTACTGTCGACATAAACCCTCAAAATGAATGTGAGGTAGACGAAGAGGCAAAATCACCTTTCCAAATTCCGTCAAGGGAATAGCGAAAGAAGCACCGCTCCTCTAGAACTTAGTCACACCTACTTGGGTGATTTGAAGTTTATACAAAATAGAGGGGAGAGACAAGTACGTTATGACCTTTATTGATAATGGTACAACGTATTGTATCCTTTGGTTATTGAAAAACGAAGATGAAGTTGTTGAAGCGGATAAGCGCTACAAACGAGAAGTTGAAAATCAACTAAGCCTACGGATTGAGAAATTCGTAGTGATAGAGGGGAGAAAGTGAAGCATCGTTTGGTAAACGACTGCTCATTACTCACCTCAGTCTAACGGTGTTAGCCAAGCGCTAAGCCGTACGTCCAAATAATGAGGGGTAGCTTGGTAAAAGATGGGCTACCGAAACAGGTCAAGTTCGACCTAAGATCGTAGCCAGATTGCATATCTTTGGATGCGCAAATAACGATAGTGTTGATCGCCTCTTGGCGTCAAAGAATGCTGAATTCTTTGGAGATAACTTTCCTTGGAAAAGGAAAAAGGAGTAATTGCTCAAGGTTAACAAGAACCGCGCGAGGGCTCGATTGTCCGGAACTAGACGTTCCGTATCTTCATGACTCGAAAGTTCTTTGTCTATCCGGAACTTAATATTCCAGATCTGAGAACTCGGGGATTCTAGATGTTGAACCAAGACGGAGCAAAGAGGGGACAAAGACTTGTTCCAGTCCTTCTAGCTTGTATGGTTGAGAACGAACCATGGACAATTAACAAATAATTGTTATCTCCAAAAGCGTTGCTTTGGAAAGAAGCTAAAGAGAGAAATAGATTCCATATATAGAACCATACTTGTGTAATAGTTGATCTTCCTCCGGAAAAGAACCTTTGGGTTGTAAAAAGTGCTCCCCTGTGAGTAGCTTCACATCCGGGGCCATTGTAATCTTACATGGCATGGGTGTTGAAACGACCTTCCCAACCGGAGAGTTGGAAGAAGAGGATCGAATTGGTTTTTGAACTGTTGGGCTTCTTCCGAACTTTCATTTTGGTCCCACGAAATGTTTACATTTTAGTCACGAAAGTCTCGGATAAAACAGAAACAATGAATCGACCACGAAACATTGGCTCGAAGTTAGAAAGCCAACAGTTGGAAAACCAACGGTCTCGAGAGTGAAAATCATATTGAAACAAAGTCTCGATATGAAAGATATGTGTATCACGAGATGACTTCTTAGGAATTGAATTTCTAAGACATCTAACGGATCGGTCAATAGTTGACGGTCTCGTTGAAGCCACCAATAGATATGAATCATAGAGCTGATTGGAATCATGGTGCACCCATAGACAAGGAGTGATATGCACGGGTCACGTGTAGTTCAATGTATTGTACACACTACAACCGACACTGGTATCGTCCTACAAACATATTAGTTGAACTAAGGTTCAGCGATGATCTTAATACATGATCAATAGAAGGCGTTAAGTCGGATATGACGATATCTGAATTATTCGCTTATCTACGGATTATTGTATTCGGGATGTCCAGCGGTTCTGGGAGAACACAGTGATGCAAACTAGACATCAGATCTGAAGAACCCCAAAGCCACAAGTAAATGTGTATGGTGGTTCTTGGAAAATCCTCTAAGCAAACTTGCATCGACCGATTCATGATGGTATCGGAGTTTATCGCTTTATACAAAGCATGAAAGAAGTTGAGTAACTTCACGACTCATTAGAGGACGTCCCTTATTGGGAGAAACCCGTGCCTTCGGCGGTTATACTGCTGTGGCTAGCCGATCGGCTTTAGGAAGGACACGGATGACGGCGTACGGACATATCTGTCGGGATCTGTCGGAGACATAAGATCGTATGGCGAGTTGATCATCACGGGTGTCACTTCCTTGTTTACAAACTAAGGGACTACCCGGAGATCAAGCGTTACTGCTGTCTAGGGGAATGGGCTTAAAACCCAAAATATACGGACCAATACGGTGGAAACCCAACCTTACGAGCGGAGATCCCGGTAATTTGGTTCAATGGGAAAACTAAGTTGTAAACGTTCGGTTGATCGCTTCGGTGGAAGCATGAGCACTTCGGATAGTGATTTACGAAAAGAAACACCAAATCCAAAGCCGTTCCGCGATAGACGTTAAGTGCTATCTGCGGTATGGGTAAAGGTTAAGTTTTCAAAAACTGTAATGATCCTCAACGAGTTGAGGTTAGGTCTTTGGGAAACTTTTAATGGTTCCTAACACTTGTGAAGTGGGGTATAGCAGGATACCTTGTAGGAGACCACCTATTTAAGTGCGAGGACGGGCCGCCTCAAATTGAACGCACTTAAGAATCCAAGACGTTGTCCATGGCCAAAACGGACAAAACATTACGAAGAAGAGAGTAAGGGAATTTGTTGTGTTGGTACCGTTGTCTTGGCTTACACTAAACACGACGGTTCAAGACATCACGTTCACCGCGCGGTAAGTAAGTCCGATGGTATTCAACTATGGAAGGTTCAAAGCGAGGCTACCTCTCCTTATGCAACATCGGTCCCATTTGAAATATTCTTTGGAAATGAAAAGACACCATGTGAGTGCGCCAAAATCTCTTTCAAGAGGGGATTGTTGGAAATTTGCCTTTGGCGGGAGTTGCGACCGACCAACTTTAACGGCTTAAACACTAGTGTAACGTATGTTGGAGAATCCGGTTCTTCACACATGCATGATCTACTAAGTACGTAGATAACCGTAGGGCCAAGAATCGTCAAATTTCATTGAGAAATGAAAGAGATATTGGTTCACGAAGTAAGGTGTTTGAAGCATGGAAAGTGTGGTATTGTGTGTAATTCTCCCACATCGGTAGAGGAAGAAAGAATTGTTGTGTATATAAGACTCGAAATTGGTTTGGGGTTTGGGACCCCAAGGGGTATCCCATGTGTTTAAAGGAGGGAGGACCTAGATGTGCTTCGGTTCGAGGAAAGACCACACGCGCGCCGCCACCGCCCGCCCGGACGGTTCCGGTTCCGGGTTCCGGGTTCTCGGGTTCACGGGTTCACGGGTTCACGGGTCACGGGTCACGGGCCGTGGGCTGTGGGCTGTGGGCTGTGGGCCTTCTGATATTATCTTTTTGGGCCAGAAAACTTTGCCAGAAGTACAGTTTGATCCCAGAAGTTTCAGACGTACAGTTTGAACCAGAATTCTTTCAGATGTACTGTTTGGTCCCAGAAGTTTGGTCCCTGAAGTTCAGAATTTCGATGGTCAAAACAGAAACGTCAAGCACTCAATTCAGCCATTTATTTTGGCTGAATTACTCCTCCTATAATGGCCAAATCCGTTGGTTCTTTCACCATTTATGTTGGTGACTTTACTACCTCCATAATGGCCATTATTTGGCTATTATGGAGGCAGTTTTCAGCCCCTCCCTCACCTATATAAACACACCCTTACACCATTGTTGAGCATTACAAAGAACAGAAAAAAATAACAGTTCATAAAGCTCACGAAAATACACAACAAAAACAGTTTTCTTCCTACAACTTCCAAGCATCATTTCGTTACTCAATATTCTTCACGGTAGCTCTTGAGTTTCCTTTGCTCAAGGGTTCCATTGCTGTTTTATCTTGGGAGACAAATTGTCCAGGACGTATAAAGGATACATACGGGGCAATATTGTCTTAAGGACAGAGTGCCACACTCGACTCAGCATAAACCAGTTTCCATTTTTCAGTCTTCAACAAAATCGTAATTTCAGTTTTGTTGTTATATTGTAATTTTCATATTTCTAGTCGAAAATATTGTATTCTTTCTTTATCCTTTCGAATACTTGTAATAGTTAAATACTTCCCGTACTGCTTTATAAAGTACCAAAGAGAAAAATCTTCCAACAACTTAAGACAATATTTGTATTGTATTACTATTAGTATTCGAAAGATGTCGGTCAAAAATTGTGTGACCAAATCTGGATATGGAAATGGTTTTCTGGTAGAAGAGAGTGATGATGATGAACGTGTTCATGGTGTCACCGCCACCAGGCTGGTGGAAACAAACGCTCTCGAGAGCACGAGGATGTCAAGCTGGGACAAGAGGAGAAGATGAAGATGTTATTCTATCTTGTAGCGAGAAGGCCTATATCTGTCCCGGACAAAGGATCCGAATAATGGTGAGAAGGAAATGGACACTCAGTCTGATGAAGTGACTGAAGTGAGCCAGAATCCAAAAATTGGGATAAGTATTTTTCTTACTTGTCAAGAATAAAGAGTAAATGATAAGTATTTTTCTTACTTGTCAAGAATAAAGATTAAATGATGTCGATTAAAAATGGATTAAAGTAAGGAGGAATATGAAAATAATTTATATTCCTTATGCTTTAACAAATCAGAAGTTTAATCTCATCTTCTTTTCCGTTTAAAGATTGGATTTTGTAAATGACTTAAAAAGATCCGTTCTTTTAAGTGTAATTGTTAAAGTGTGTAAAGTATGTTCGCACATACGATGGAGAAAGATCCACTAAGCGTGCGAAAACCGTTACCACATTTAAGTAAGCGCCAAGAATTATCGGGCACCAATCATAACGGAAGAAGTCTAAAAGTTAATGACGTTGAGCTGTCATACTATTTGGCAGAAGATCCCTTCATAGGATGATATTGGACACTCGGTCACATAAAGCCTCCGGGCGACTGGAGTGGGCCAAAATTCCTTTGATAGGATGATATTGGACACTCAGTCATACAAAGCCTCCGGGCGACTGGAGTGGGCCAAAATTCCTTTGATATGATGATATTGGACACTCGGTCATAGAAAGCCTCGGGCGGCGGAGTGGTGCCGAATTCATTTCATTGGAAAAGTAATGGACACCTAGTAAGGTGGGCCAGAGTTTCCAGGTCCTAAATGATCTGAAGGCCTAAATAAAGGCAGTAAAGAAATTGGACACTCAGTCTGCCAAAGAAACTAGAGTGGGCCAGAGTATCTAGATCACATATGATCCGGTTATGCCCTAACCACGGGCAAGAGGTTGTTCATGTGAAGCAACGCCACCTCTAAAGTAGAAGGGGTTGGAGAGGTTGTCCTCAATAGGACTTCATGGATTGTGATCACTCTAAGATGAGGTGATACATATTCCTAACTTGGTTTAAGGGACGCTGTTGGTCAAGCTAGTTTGAGACTAGTCCAATAGGTCTGTAATAACTAAGAATGGTACAGTATGTCTATAGCCAAATGAATGATATATTGTAATCCGTGCATCTATGACATCATAGATTAAGACACGTTAAATAGCAAGTCATTCAAAAGCTAACGATGATGAGATTGTTGCCTACTGTCGACATAAACCCTCAAAATGAATGTGAGGTAGACGAAGAGGCAAAATCACCTTTCCAAATTCCGTCAAGGGAATAGCGAAAGAAGCACCGCTCCTCTAGAACTTAGTCACACCTACTTGGGTGATTTGAAGTTTATACAAAATAGAGGGGGAGAGACAAGTACGTTATGACCTTTATTGATAATGGTACAACGTATTGTATCCTTTGGTTATTGAAAAACGAAGATGAAGTTGTTGAAGCGGATAAGCGCTACAAAACAGAAGTTGAAAATCAACTAAGCCTACGGATTGAGAAATTCGTAGTGATAGAGGGGGAGAAAGTGAAGCATCGTTTGGTAAACGACTGCTCATTACTCACCTCAGTCTAACGGTGTTAGCCAAGCGCTAAGCCGTACGTCCAAATAATGAGGGGTAGCTTGGTAAAAGATGGGCTACCGAAACAGGTCAAGTTCGACCTAAGGCGTAGATTGCATATCCTTTGGATCCGCAAATAACGATAGTGTTGATCGCCTCTTGGCGTCAAAGAATGCTTTGAATTCTTTGGAGATAACTTTCCTTGGAAAAGGAAAAAGGAGTAATTGCTCAAGGTTAACAAGAACCCGCGAGGGCTGACTGTCCGGAACTAGACGTTCCGTATCTTCATGACTCGAAAGTTTTGTCTATCCAGGAACTTAATATTCCGGATCTGCAGAACTCAGGGATTCTAGATGTTGAACCAAGACGGAGCAAAGAGGGGACAAAGACTTGTTCCAGTCCTTCTAGCTTGTATGGTTGAGAACGAACCATGGACAATTAACAAATAATTGTTATCTCCAAAAGCGTTGCTTTGGAAAGAAGCTAAAGAGAGAAATAGATTCCATATATAGAACCATACTTGTGTAATAGTTGATCTTCCTCCGGGAAAAGAACCTTTGGGTTGTAAAAAGTGCTCCCCTGTGAGTAGCTTCACATCCGGGGCCATTGTAATCTTACATGGCATGGGTGTTGAAACATCCTTCCCAACCGGAGAGTTGGAAGAAGAGGATCGAATTGGTTTCTTTGAACTGTTGGGCTTCTTCCCGAACTTTCATTTTGGTCCCTGAAATGTTTACATTTTAGTCCGAAAGTCTCGAGATAAAACGAAACAATGAATCGACCACGAAACATTGGCTCGAAGTTAGAAAGCCAACGGTTGGAAAACCAACGGTCGAGAGTGAAAATCATATTGAAACAAAGTCTCGATATGAAATATATGTGTATCACGAGATGACTTCTTAGGAATTGAATTTCTAAGACATCTAACGGATCGGTCAATAGTTGACGAGTCTCGTTGAAGCCACCAATAGATATGAATTATAGAAGCGATTGGAATCATGGTGCACCCATAGACAAGGAGTGATATGCACGGGTCACGTGTTTCAATGTATTGTACACACTACAACCGACACTGGTATCGTCCTACAAACATATTAGTTGAACTAAGGTTCAGCGATGATCTTAATACATGATCAATAGAAGGCGTTAAGTCGGATATGACGATATCGAATTATTCGCTTATCTATGGATTATTGTATTCGGATGTCCGGCGGTTCGGGAGAACACGGTGATGCAAAGCTGGACATCGGATCGAAGAACACCAAAGCCACAAGTAAATGTGTATGGTGGTTCTTGGAAAATCCTCTAAGCAAACTTGCATCGACCGATTCATGATGGTATCGGAGTTTATCGCTTTATACAAAGCATGAAAGAAGTTGAGTAACTTCACGACTCATTAGAGGACGTCCCTTATTGGGAGAAACCCGTGCCTTCGGCAGTTATACTCGTGGCTAGCCGATCGGCTTTAGGAAGGACACGGATGACGGCGTCGGACATATCTGTCGGGATCGTCGGAGACATAAGATCGTATGGCGGTTGATCATCACGGGTGTCACTTCCTTGTTTACAAACTAAGGGACTACCCGGAGATCAAGCGTTGCTGTCTGTCTAGGGGAATGGGCTTAAAACCCAAAATATACGGACCAATACGGTGGAAACCCAACCTTACGAAGCTGGAGATCCCGGTAATTTGGTTCAATGGGAAAACTAAGTTGTAAACGTTCGGTTGATCGCTTCGGTGGAAGCATGAGCACTTCGGATAGTGATTTCGAAAAGAAACACCAAATCCAAAGCCGTTCCCGCGATAGACGTTAAGTGCTATCTGCGGTATGGGTAAAGGTTAAGTTTTCAAAACTGTAATGATCCTCAACGAGTTGAGGTTAGGTCTTTGGGAAACTTTTAATGGTTCCTAACACTTGTGAAGTGGGGTATAGCGGGATACCTTGTAGGAGACCACCTATTTAAGTGCGAGGACGGGCCGCCTCAAATTGAACGCACTTAAGAATCCAAGACGTTGTCCATGGCCAAAACGGACAAAACATTACGAAGAAGAGAGTAAGGGAATTTGTTGTGTTGGTACCGTTGTCTTGGCTTACACTAAACAACGACGGTTCAAGACATCACGTTCACGCGCAAGTAAGTAAGTCCGATGGTATTCAACTATGGAAGGTTCAAAGCCGAGGCTACCTCTCCTTATGCAACATCGGTCCGCCGAAATATTCTTGGAAATGAAAAGACACCATGTGAGTGCGCCAAAATCTCTTTCAAGAGGGGATTGTTGGAAATTTGCCTTTGGCGGGAGTTGCGACCGACCAACTTTAACGGCTTAAACACTAGTGTAACGTATGTTGGAGAATCCGGTTCTTCACACATGCATGATCTACTAAGTACGTAGATAACCGTAGGGCCAAGAATCGTCAAATTTCATTGAGAAATGAAAGAGATATTGGTTCACGAAGTAAGGTGTTTGAAGCATGGAAAGTGTGGTATTGTGTGTAATTCTCCCACATCGGTAGAGGAAGAAAGAATTGTTGTGTATATAAGACTCGAAATTGGTTTGGGGTTTGGGACCCCAAGGGGTATCCCATGTGTTTAAAGGAGGGAGGACCTAGATGTGCTTTGGTTCGAGGAAAGACCACACGCGCGCCGCCGCCGCCCGCCCGGACGGTTCCGGTTCCGAGTTCCGAGTTCCGGGTTCCGGGTTCTCGGGTTCACGGGTTCACGGGTTCACGGGTCACGGGTCACGGGTCACGGGTCACGGGTCACGGGCCGTGGGCTGTGGGCTGTGGGCCTTCTGATATTATCTTTTTGGGCCAGAAAACTTTGCCAGAAGTACAGTTTGATCCCAGAAGTTTCAGACGTACAGTTTGAACCAGAATTCTTTCAGATGTACTCTTTGGTCCCAGAAGTTTCAAGATGTACAGTTTGGTCCCTGAAGTTTCAAGATGTACAGTTTGGTCCCTGAAGTTCAGAATTTCGATGGTCAAAACAGAAACGTCAAATACTCAATTCAGCCATTTATTTTGGCTGAATTACTCCTCCTATAATGTCCAAATCCGTTGGTTCTTTCACCATTTATGTTGGTGACTTTACTACCTCCATAATGGCCATTATTTGGCTATTATGGAGGTAGTTTTCAGCCCCTCCCTCACCTATATAAACACACCCTTACACCATTGTTGAGCATTACAAAGAACAGAAAAAAATAACAGTTCATAAAGCTCACGAAAATACACAACAAAAACAGTTTTCTTCCTACAACTTCCAAGCATCATTTCGTTACTCAATATTCTTCACGGTAGCTCTTGAGTTTCCTTTGCTCAAGGGTTCCATTCTTTGTTTTATCTTGGGAGACAAATTGTCCGGGACGTATAAAGGATACATACGGGGCAATATTGTCTTAAGGACGAGTGCCACACTCGACTCCAAGCATAAACCAGTTTCCATTTTTCAGTCTTCAACAAAATCGTAATTTCAGTTTTGTTGTTATATTGTAATTTTCAGATTTCTAGTCGAAAATATTGTATTCTTTCTTTATCCTTTCGAATACTTGTAATAGTTAAATACTTCCCGTACTGCTTTATAAAGTACCAAAGAGAAAAATCTTCCAACAGTTAACAATTCAAACATCTTACATGACAAGTTTAAAATCACAAGATTCAAAGTATATTTTAGTACATTACACATATTTAATTTAGGACCACAAGATTCTAAAGTCTCATTTTATTTTTTAAATTTTGTGTCAAGTCAAATTAAGACCCTTAAAATAAGATGGAGAAAATATATAAAATTAAATAAATAAGGGAATATTCACATCTTCTCCCCTGTCCACTTCATCCAGAGACTATTCCTTAACCTATTATTTTGATGATAATTGATAATGATCTGCCAAATATTAAGAAAGCCTGTTGACTGTTGGATTAAAGCGAAGTGAAAAGAGTCAAAGAAATTGAGTAACTTTGATTGATCCCTTCGTTCCATAATAGAGCTTGCTTTTCATGATTACTATGAAATAGATAGCGGACTCAATTCATCAGGAACTGGAAGAACGATATCTCTCTCAAAAAGAAAAATAAAAGACGAGAGAATCCTACCTTTATTTTGACTACAGTAGGCTAGAGGACTTGACGGACCACCTCAGAGTAGTCTTGATATTTGTTGGTTTGAGATTTCGTTAAAATAAAAGGAAGGCTGGAAAAAAGAGAGAGCTCCTTTCTTTTCTAGCTTTGGCGGGAGGAATGAAAATCCTATCCTATACGAAGGAATTTAATTATTCCTATTAGATATGAGACAGCTCTTTATAGCCTCTACGGTAACTTCTCTTAAAAGCCTCGGTTGTCACCCCCCCTAATCAAAAGATTTTTTTAAGATTTCGATAGCAATAGCTACTTAATAATTATTTATTACGTAAATAAGGGTAATTTTGGAAGAATAAGGTCAATTTCTTCTTGAAATCCTAAAACACCACTTATTTTGAAACAAAATGAAAAGCTTAAAACATCACTTATTATGGAACGGAGAGAGTAATACATTATCCATTCATCTATAGAAAAAAGTCTCAATTTGTCTGTTAACTATTTAATGAAGCTTTAACCTAAAAGTAATTTCAAATCGTAATAAAAAATTAAAGAGTAAATTAAAGCATTTTTCTCAAAGAATTTGAACAGATGAAGTCCATCAAGTTTACTTCGGAATTCCATTAATGAAAAAGGTAAATACAAGAAGATTTGCTAACCGTAAGTTATGGATGGACCAAAGATATAATGCTTTTGAAAGTTTAAATACGCGGAGTCTATCAAATTTATGCTGAAATTCTATTAATGATAAGCGTAAATACGAGATGATTTGCTAATGATAAAATATGACCGGGCAAAAAATGTAACGCACGGCAAAATGAAATTTTCCATATAGTCTTGGACGAATTTGGATTTTTTTTCCCAAAAAAAGGAGAGTGATTTTGATCAAATATTTTTGTAATAAGATATAAACCGAAAAAAGAAAAGAGAAAAGAACCTAAACTAGTGATTATGGTCCAGATTAGGCGCAATGTTTTTGGGGTTGGGTATCCATTTTGTATGATAATAATGATTTGCAGAATTGCAGTGTGGATGCAGACGTATTCACTAGGTCATTAGACTAAACCAAACACATAGACCAGTCACTTAGTTGACTGATGGGAGGTTAAGTTAAACATAAAGGTCTATTTAGTTTACTAACAAGAATTTGCACAAACAGAAAGAGACTGTTTTCTCTTTCATTCATACTTATGAATAGTCAAAATAAAAAGAGAAACAGAGAGGACTAGCTAAGTTTCTAGATTTCACAAGAGGGGTTTTATTCGATACGAATTTGAATTAGTTGGATCAGTGAATTTCAGATATTAAAGAATAGAAATTGAAACCATGGGCTTTGGAGCTTTCATCTCACTTTTCCTTATCTTTTTTTCAGAGCATCATGGGCGTTTGACCCGTTTTCCAATTAGATGTTTGGATATGGACTATATGCCGCAAAGACAAATGAGGGAATGATCTTCCTTACCATCTGACATCTTTTCTCGGGTGACTAGGAGTGTTTAGTGATAACCTCTCAATTGTCACCGTCCGACCTCTTCTGCTACCATGGTAGCACCAAGAGTGATTTGTACCAATCGTATTCGACAACAAAAGCTTATACTCATTCACATAGAAACGGAATTTTTTTGAAGAAATCGGCAACCACAGGACGGACATGCCAATATGCCATGATATCGTTTGACCTCTTGCCTCTCCAATCTAATTAATGGATTACTATGATCACCAATAGGCATAATTGAATCATGACTATGATGGTAATAATAACAATATTGATAATTTTGTAAAGACACCAAGGTTTTAAAAAACGTAACAATGAAGTTCTTTATTGTTGTCATAGGCTTCTAAAAGTCCTTTTGCTTGCGTTAGTTTTCCGTTTCAATACTTCTCCAAATTTTCTAAATGAAAAACACTTAAATCTAGTTAAGCTCAATTGCATTTGATAACGGGTAAAATTCCACATTCATTCAATCAAAATATCGAAGCTTCTATCTTGAAGAGTCATGTAACTTTATCACGTCATGATATTGCCTCTTTTTAATTATGTTTTTAAAAAAGACCTCGTTTTGGAATAATCTCTCAGTATCACTAACAAGCATAATCCAAACCCTACAATTATGAGGAGCATAACGTGAAGAAGTCTAAGAGCTAAGCACTTTTGAATCATCTTGAAGGCTATGCCAACTAAATGGAATTAGAGAAACACAAACATAATTCAGTGTTAGAACGTGAATTTCATCCCATAATCATGTTTTCAAATGGATCAAAAGTTACATAAGTTCCACAATCACGCTAGAGTTAATTTGAAGCATCTCTCTTTTACACTTGGAGCTTGCTAAACTTCGAGAATTTGCTATTTTCCTCGTTACACCAAAATAGTAAAACGACAACTAAATTGAAATAATTTCTGGTTATGACAGGAAGTGAATTCAGTAAAACCTCATCATTGATCGGTCATCACAGAGGTCAAATGATATGTAGTTTCATGCATAAGCCCACTTTGACAAATGTGTCGCTTTTGGGGAGAATATAATCCCAGGCTACGGCTACCTTCTATTGGATCACAAAGCCATAACTGAAACGGTAAATCCTTCGCGTGTTTGCAAACTTTAAAGTGATGAATCCTTTCCTTCAGAAACGGCAACAACAGGGTGATTGCCAGTTCCACATAGGAACTTCAATTGAAGAGCTCCGTGTTCACCCAGTCCCTACCAATAGATGCGCAAAAACAGAAAACACATGGGACTATTAGAAAGAATGCAGATATTGGCGAGTTCAATCAATCTACAGTGTTGAGCTCTTACTTGCTAATGTCATCAAGGTGGTCATCGAAATCTATAGTATCCTTCCATTTCCCCGATGAAATGTAATCTAGAAGGACTACATTTGCTGATGGCTCTTTAATTTTCAAACGGCTGCTTCCATCTGATCCCACTAGCTTCCAACTCCTAGATGCATCCTTGGTGTAAAGCTGAACAAGAAGCAAAAGACACATTAATGGAACTGCTTTAGAGGCACGAACTTTTTGAGGACATAATTACAACATTAGCAAAGAGAATCATAGTGTACTAGCTAGACAAGTAAATGATCAAAACACAAAGAACTACCAAGAAAAACGTGAAAGTTATGAACAATCGGATTTTTTTACCAACATATAAGGGTGACCAAACTAAACATGGAGCAAAATCTAAGACCCCTCTGCATTTACTCATATTTATGTGAAATTGGAGAAGTAGGAAAAACATATAATATTGAGATGGCAAAGGCACAGAGCAATATCAATAAGTTGGAGGTTATATCGACGCCATATTTTTTCATTGATAAGCGTCTGTTTCCCAAGGAGACGTAGACTAATACTTTGATTTTGAGAGGACGGGCAAAATAGAGGTGCCAGCATTTCATGGAAGATAAAATGCAATGGTTACTTGAACTAGAACTAGCATGGGTGCCTTTTTCAATAGGTGTATCATATAAAGCAGAGAATTGTCAAAATGTTCAAAACAAATTGGGTTAACGTCCAATTATTGTTAAGCATGTTATCAAATGAGCCAGGGACAGTAAAATGTTCCTGAAGATTATGTCTGACAGCTCACAGTTTAATATTGTCAAATTCAACTAGCTGGCAACACACATATGTGAATGGTAGTAGCTTTCTCAAATTGTCAACCAGACATAGATGATAGAACAGACTTCAGTTTTCAATTGAAGTTGATATAGAGCCACAACTTTTCTCAATCTAATGCATAGCCTATGCAAAATGCAAAACAAAAACCACAAAGAGAAAGGTCATGTAATTAAAAAATGCCTAATAGAACCGTCTTCTGAAAGGCCAGAACAAAGTGCATGAACAGTCAAATCTGGGAAAGCAACTCAAGAAATCCAGAGGAAACCATGGTTCTACTTCAGAGGATTTAGAAAACCAGCAACTTTCAAAATCCAGCATGTTAGCCATTTAGTCAGTGACTTCCAAAGCAAAAAACTAGCCTTCACCGAAAGGTCACGGAATCGAACTACAGTAAAACTGAAATAGATGCACCACCATCTGTAGAAGAATACAGATAAAACGTTGCAACTTTCATGGTACTTAAAGCTCGGGCACCTCTAGCAAAATGTTCCTTAGATCACTAACTATGGTTTAGTCACAACTACAAAGTTGAAAGGGTACCCATTCTACTTCCATTATACATGCCAAGTATAGGTCAGCGCCATCTCTTGGTTTTCCATTTCTACTCAAAACCTAAGTGCTAAGAAGAAGATTACAATTTCAGCTTTGAAGGAGATAATAAGTAATATATCGAGCTAAACCAAAATACTGATCCCTGAACGGACAAATAAAGGGTATACCTTATGTGCAAGAACATAGAATAAACCCAAGACATACATTCTAGGGAGACCTCGACACTTTCATACAAAATAGAACCTTTTCGATAATGAACCTTGATGCAAACTAGAAATCTCACCAGAAACCACATGATAGATGGCAGAATGGTTACTTGTCATCATCCATAAAAACAATTTAAGGGGAACGATTAGGAAATGATCAAAAGTAATACTAGCACAAGGAAATGAGTAATTACCATCTGCAACCAAATAGAAACAAATAAGCATAACTCAATGAGACTACACCTACTACAGAGCAGCAGCTAATTCTATCATGAGGCTACATATTAGTTTTAGTTGTTAAATAAAAAAAAACATGCAGCAGCTGGATTTATCTATATAAACAGAAGACTGGCTCTGATATTCCTGTAGCCAATCCCATAAAAATCGCAGTTTGAGTTGCATGCACTTTGTCACTAATCTGACAAACATTCCACTTCCAACCAAGAGATTGGGAGTTCAAGTCACCAAATATCAATTGTCAGTGGAGGAGGAAAAACGCGAAAATCATGCAGTTAAGCTTCAATTACAAAACCCAACAGCTCCATAAAATTATGTCTACTGACCTGCATTACTGGACTCCTGTCTTTCCCCTCTTTTGATAAAGTTTCGAACTTCTTGTTATCCAACTGAAATGGTAAAACTCTCAGCTTAAGCATTTTGCTAACAACAATTCAAAGATCCAAACTTCTCAATTAACATACGAAAGTCAAACAATGTTCAGTCAACAAAAAGGTACCAGGAGCACAGCAGCTTGAGGGAAATATCTGTAGATGTGATCTGCAATATTCTTAGCAACAGTTCCGAGCTCAGAATCATCGAATCTCTCATTGGCATGAAAGTAACCAACAATACTTAAACTTTTATCACAATAATACTCCTCTATCTGTCCAAATAAAACAGGATCAGAATCCTCTATTAAACACAAGACTTAGAGACAAATCGGCGATTATCAATCAGCAAGCGCGAGTATCGCCATATCCACTACTCCTTTGTGACAATTGGTTCGAGTTTCATTTAAACAAAAAAATTATATACAGTTCCAGTTGAATGATTTTCAGCTATATCCACCACTTCCTTGTGACAATTGGTTAGAGTTTCACTTATACACTATTCATACAAATTTACATATCAACACAAACACACACATATTTTGCAGATCCAGGATTTTAAGTCAGCTCAGAGTATGCATTTCTCTCTCTCTCTCTCTCTCTCTCTCTCTCTCTCTCTCTCTCTCTCTCTCTCTCTCTCTCTCTCTCTCTCTCTCTCTCTCTCTCTCTCTCTCTATCTATCTATCTATCTCTATCTCTCTCTCTCTCTCTCTCTCTCTCTCTCTATCTATCTATATATATATATATATTTATACACACGTAATATATTCAAAAAAATCTATACAGTTCCATTTGAATGATTTTCAGCAATATCCACCACTTCCTAGTGACATTTGGTTCGAGTTTCACTTATACAATATTTATACAGATTTACATGTAAACACAAACACACACATATTCTCAGAGGCAGATCTGAGATTCTAAGTCAGCTCATAGTATGTAAATATACACATAATATATTCAAACAAAAAAATTACATACAGTTCTAGTTGAATGATTTTCAGCCATATCCGCCACTTCCTTCTGACAATTGGTTAGAGTTTCACTTAAACAATATTTATGCAAATTTACATATAAACACAAACACACACACATTCTCAGAGGCAGATCCGAGATTTTAAGTTAGCAACATAGTATGTGTATATGCATATATATACACGTAATATATTCAAACAAAAAATTTATATACAGTTCCAGTTGAATGCAGTGAATGCGTAATATTTATACAAATTTGTATAAAAACAAACTCACACATAATTCAGACAGATCCAGATTTAAGTAAGCTCAAAGTATGTCTATATACACGCGTAATACATTCAAGCACAAATTTTATATGCAGTTGCAGTTGAACGCAGTGAATGTGCAATATGAAGTTAAGTGACGGACCATAATTAGGGCAATTTCTAGGGCAGATCAGAGATTTTACGTCAGCTCAGAGTATGCATATGCGGATCCAGTAGCCTTTACACAGACACTATATATGCATTAACAAATTCATTAAATACCTATAAATATTTGATTGTGAACTCAGTTATTATTGTATACTAACTTGAGGTCATCCTAAGTACTCATAAACTTCAAATCCTAGATCTACCTCTCCATATATAGATGAATACAGTGAATGTGCAATAACAGATCCAGTAAATATATATATAAACGTTTGACTATGAACTCAGTAATTTTTCTATATTAACTTGAGGTCGTTATAGAAACTCATAAACTTCAAACACTGGATCCGCCTCTATATATACACAATTGAACGTGCAATAACAAATCCACTAAATATATACTACAAATAGTTGACAGTGAACTCAGTAATTTTTCTATATTAACTTGAGATGTTGTAGAAACTCATAAACTTCAAATCAAACAAAAATGTTATATACAGTTGCAGTGGAACGAAGTGAATGTTGCAATATGAAGTTAAGTATACGGACCATAATTAGGGCAATTTCAAGTGGAGGAAGGACGCCGATTTGTGAGTGGAATAACGGAACGGACTCTACAATTTCGACGGCGTTATCGTCGCCGGAGACACGGCCGATGAGGACGCCGTTGACGGCGGTAGTTTTGTGCTTTGACGCATGAAGGATCAGCTTGATGTATGCGTTTTGGTGAATTTCGTACGTTAATTCGATCCCCATTGCAACTGAAGCTAGAAATTTTTCTGTAAATTGTCAGAAGTGTTTTACAAGGGGCAGTTGCACTTTTCTCCCTATTTTATGCTAGTCTTTAGTTGCCCAAAAAGCAAATAATTTTTTAGCATGTCATAAGTTTATATTTTCTTTCATACTCATTCCGTATTAATTTATATGATGTAGTTTGACCTAGGGGTGGCCAGTGGGCCGGGACGGCCTGACCCGACCCCGGCCCGGTCCCGCCCCGATCCCTGCTAAAAAAAAAAAAAACGTTGGCGGGCCTCGAACTCGGGACGGGACAATGTCTCGTCCCGAGAGACCCGAGCCCGCCCCAGGCCCGCCCGACAAGACCCCGCCCCGACCCCGTCCCGAACCCGACCCCGACCCCGCCCTTTGTCCCCCCTTTGCAAATATGGTTGTTGCACCAACGACCATTTTAGATTTTGGCCAACGGCCATTTTAGGCCTCCCCCTCCCCCAACCCCCCTACCCCTTAATATTTATTTTTAACCCATAAGTTATTATATTTACACTTTAACCCAATTTTCCAACTATAAATAACTTATTTTCTCTTCATCTTTCTCACAAATCTTCCTACAATCTCTCTAATCTCTCAATATATCTCTCTACAAGTCTACATTGTTTACTAAATATTCAATTTTATTTATTCATTTGGGAATTGGGAGTGAAGTTGGCAACTAGCTTGAGGATCTTCCATCGAGCAAAGTTTCAATTTTCAACCTCTCGATTACACGTCGACGTTACGTCGGCGTTTGGTACATTCGTTCCTTCATTAAATTATTATTGTTTGTTTATTTTATTTAGCCCACTTAATTTTATTGTCTTTAATTATTTATTATCATAATTAAAATGGTTGGATTAAAAGATATGTTTAAGGGTAAGGGTGCTTCTTCTAGTAGGGGCAACCAGGGCAAGGGTACTTCTTCTAGTCATCTTATTCCTACACATGATGATTTTGTTGATACTCAACATTTTCCTACAATACCATTAGATTTAGACCAGGAGCTATTTTCTGGAACTCAAGAAGACTTTAATTTAGACGATGATCTAGATGATACACCCACTAATGTTGATGACAACACACCCACTAGTGCACCTTCAACCGAAATACCTCCTATTCCCCCTAGTATGAGACGAGGTCCGGCAAAAAACGACCATTAAAATCGGATGCATGGACATTTTTTGATAGGGACGTAGAGAATCAAGTAGCTATATGTAAAATTTGTAAAAATGTTTTAAAATTTAAAACTGGAAAAGGTCACGGTGGGACGGGGGGTTTAATTAGACACGTAGTAAGTGCTCATTCAGCTAGGTATGCCCAATACCATGCTTTAAAACCGGGTGCGTAAACGCCCGCTCCATCGGGACAAGGTTCACATACTTATACTGTCCCGGACCAAGTACAGGGTCAAATTAACCCTATGACGGGAGGAATTGTAGGCTCTAAATACAATAAACATAGAGATAGGGAAGCAATATCAAAATTAGTTGTTGTGGAGGGTTTGCCTTTTTCATTTCCTTAATCTCCCGATTTTATTCATTACATTAGACTATTAGAGATATATATAATCCTGCTTTTAACGGTTTTCCTAGATCAACTGTTAAGAGAGATGTATTTAAATTCGCGCATGAATATCAACAATATTTACGTTTTTCATTATATCATTTTAATGGCAAAGTATCTATCACGTCTGATATAGGTCGTAGTACTAACGGACATGATTATTTAACTGTAACTTGTCATTGGATAGATTATAAATGGTCTATGCAAAAACGTATTTTAGCGTATAGATATATAGATGATAGGCACACTTTGGTACTTTTATTGCGAGATAATATTTATCAAGTGTGCCATTATTACGGAATAACCGATAAAATTATGACTATTACATTAGATAACGCTTCTTCTAACAATTACGCAATTACAATTTTAAAAAATAGTTTAACTCCATCTTTTTCAGATCATTTTCATATAAAATGCGCGTGCCATATATATAACTTAATTGTAAAGGATGGTCTATCACTTTTTGAAGACATTCTTAGTAAAATACAATTTGCTATAAACTTTATTTTTAAAAGTAATAAAGTACAATGTAGAAAAGAATATAAAAAAACTTGTCACGATTGTGGACTACCTTATAGAAAAATTCCACAAGAAGTATCCACTAGGTGGAATTCTTTATACGAGCAACTACTTGTTGCTTATGACTATAGAATACCTATAACTTTATTTTTTAACTCTCATAATAAAAATCCAGCTGATATGATTTTAGATAGTGATTAGGTAAAAATTTCCGAACTTATTGTATTTTTAGAGAAAAAATTTCAAGCAACAAAAGAATTTTCCGGTATATATTATCCTACTATTTCAACTATGTTGTTTTATATAACTCTAATATTTTTATTACTTAGTGAATATATGGAAAACCCAGCTTATAAGGCAGCTATTAAAAAAATGTTTGCCAAAATAAAAAAATATTTTATTCCTATTCCACTATTTATATTATTGGTTCTGTATTAAATCCTACTATTAAAATAGACGGTACTAAATCACTAATTGAAACTATTTACGATTGTATAGAAGTACTACCACCTCCAAGTCCCAAAAATCTAAATCACCCACCACCTATTGAACAAAGTCAAACTAAAGAAGAAGTGTTGTCTAGCGTAGAACACTAATGCAAAAAAATATATAGATTTTATCAACAAGAAAATGCTAGTAACTTACCGACTTCCATACCATCTTCTTCATCTTCAACACAACCTCACAAAAGACATGTTGTTTCTGCGGCTAGTATTGAAAGCCTCAGAAATAGAATGTGCGGCCGTACCTCTACTACTAACTAAATTAGCGAGTTGGATATTTTTATTTTTTGGGTTCGTACCGTATCAAGAAGTTATCAATGAAGATGGACACGAAGACTTGCTTCGAAATCTTTGGAGGGGAATGAGAAGACCTTTCCGACACTTTCATTGATGGCCCGAGATGTTTTGAACATTCAAGCGTCATCAAGCTGCGTCGAAAGCGCTTTTTCTCACGCCTAAGAGATATCAAATAGGAGACCACAGACACTCATTAGCCGGAGATATCTTGGAAATTGCAGTATTATTCAGAGATTGAATACAAGCGGAGCGGAGAAGGTGCGGTCAACCGGAGATCAACGAAAAAGAAGATGAAAACTACAACGAAATCTTAACCGAAGGTAGTGGAAGCGACGTGGATCAATTTGACCAACAAATACCAATTCCAACCGAAGAACCACAGGAAATCATCAAGCAATTAGAACAGGTTTTTTTGAGAATGAAATTTTTTTAATTGCAATTTTATTATGTAATTTGCAACTTTTGGACAACACCACAAAGTTGCAATTTAGATTTTAGACAATTGTATTTGTATTACAAAAAAATCATATGTCTATTAAATAATATAAGAGACACAAAAACAGCCTTGGGATGTTTTAAATTTTTTATTACACTATCTTGTTTTGTTTATTGAGTTTTTTTTTATACATATGTTATTAAAAAAAAAAAAAAAACCTCCGGAACCCGCCCCGATACCGACGGGATCGGGATCGGGACGGGACTGGAGCAAGTCCCGCCAGACCCGACCCCGACCCCTTCTCCCGTCCCGCCCCGACCCCGCCAGACCCGGCCCGCCAGACTCGAGCCCGGCCCACTGGCCACCCCTAGTTTGATCTGACACAAAATTTAAGAAATAAAAGATTTTATGATTTAAAACAAGTAAAAGATATTTATGTGGTTATAGATCATCTCGATAAATGTAAAAAGTACAAAAAGTGTTAAATTATTGCCAAATAAGAAAATATGTCATTTTTTGAACTGATTTAAAAGAAAAGTGTATCGTACAAATTGAGACAGAGAAAGTAATATCCTAGGTATGCCCCGCGCAATTAAAGAACTTATGTCTCGCTAGATATAATTTCGATTTTGAAGGATAAAAATTGAATAGCAACCCATTTGAAGGTCAAATCGTGCAATTTCTTCCATTTATAAATTACCTAAAATTACTAATTGCTTTAAAACTATCTTCAAACTCGTCAGATTGAAGTTGGAATGCTCACTTCAAACTTACATGTTTGAAAATAGAAATTGGCAAACTAAACGTTCGACTCAAAAGTCTGAAGTTGGCATAATTGTGGAGTATTTAAACTTCGCAGTTGAGGAATACCGGAATTGTTTGTGAGGTGAGACGTGACGCCCGTATCCATATACCTAGCGATGGCAACAGATCGGATCTGGACCGGATCCTACTAGATCCAGATCCGTTTTTCATACCTGAATCAGATCCATCAGGTCCATAAAATCAGATCCAGATCCGGGTCCACAGATCGAAACTGGATCCACCTGTTGAAACTTTTTTGACAAAATAAAACCCAATCTGATTGAAAAAAATGCTTGAGTTCATTCAATCAACCTACACAAATATGCCACCGTTCTTCCAAAATACTGAACGAAGTTTTAGCATCACAAGAAAATAAAGACGATGAAGCAAAGTAAGTAAATAACATCATGATTCATGGGAAACGGTGCAATTACAAAGGTCTTTAAATTAAATTCTACAATAATATTCTTTAAAATGCCATCAACATCTTCTATAACTTTCTGTCAAACTTGATAAAATTATCTTTGAAGTCACTAGTTTCAACGTCATCAACATCCAAAAATAACAAAGAAACAATCATATTAAAAATAAATAACTAAAAAAATTCATCTCAATAAATATTTATGATTAAACATATTATTTACCATATCAATACAGTCAACTACTTCCCCTTCTCCGGAATCTTCAGTAACTGTCGAACAAGCATGTCTGCCCTCCAAAGTACCTTTATTTGAAAGAAATTGAAAAATAAATAGAAGGTTCACGTTAGAAAAAAATTTGATATTAAAGTATAATGAGAATAATCAATACATAAATAATAGATATTTTTAATGTCTTCGATCATCCAATTTTGCAAGCACATTAATGCCTCCATCATTTTAGAGTGAAGCCTAGAACGATGAGAACTAATCACCCTTCCACCCATGCTAAATGCACTTTCTGAAGCCACAGAAGAGACGGGAATTGCAAGGATGTCCTTAGCAATTTTCTGTAAAGTAAGACACATTTGATCCCTTTTCCATCAATTAAGTACATCAAAATCATCATTCTCGGGTATATGATCATCCTTCAAGCAATTTTTTTATATATTTTAAAAAAATAGATCCACGGGTCGGATCTGGACTAGATATGGATCTCAAATACATGATCCAGATCCAGATCCAATCTGTCAGAAATGGATTCGGGTCCGATCCGGATCCGTTGGGTCCAAATTTTAAAGATCCATATCTTATAAAACGATTCTGGATCTATCGGGTCCATGATCCACTGCAATCTCTACATATACCACGCATTATCGGGCTGCCAATGAGTCAATGTGATGAAAGTCTGACCCAAATTGAATTGGGAGAGGCTTGGAGCAGACTGCTAGGCTCTAGGAAATATGGTCGAATTATTGTGGCCCATTGACTGACCTGGGGCGAACTGGTAAGCTGCCTGAAATTGGGCCCAAAATTGATTTCCAGAACTTGGGTTGTTCGACTGCCAGAGGTTGGGCCGCGGATGTAGCCCCAATTGCCAATGGGCCGCGGCTATTGACTGCATGTCCCTGAAAGCTGAGCAGTGTTGTGTCGACGCTGCCATGAAAAAATATATATAGACCAAGGGGGGCAATTGGCTGAAAACAGAAAGGATTTGCCGAAAATAGAAAAAAGAAAGGAAGGGGCCATTGGCCGAAAACACTCTTCTGAAAAGAAGAGAAACAATTTGCAGGGTTGTCTAGAAAGAAGAGAAAAGAAAATTTTGTTGCTTGGCCGCCACTGGTCGGACCAAAATTCGAGAAAAGAAAAGCGGGGGGGGGGGGGGGGGGGGGGGGGGGGGGCTATCATCCGGAGTAGGAAAAAAGAATAGCGTTTAGGCTTCTGAATTCTTTCTCATTAATACAAATATATATATCGAAGATAAGGATGCTCAGATGGATGTGTGGGCATACGATGATGGACATGATTAGAAATGATGATATCCAGGGCAGAGTGGGAGTGGCCTCGGTGAAAGACAAGATGCGCGAAGCGAAGTTGAGATGGTTTGGACATGTGCGGAGAAGAGACACAAATGCCCCAGTGTGGAGGTGTGTGAGGTTGGCTATGGACGGGTTTAGGAGGGGTAGAGGTAGGCCGAAAAAATATTGGGGGGAGATGATTAGACGGGATATGGAGCATGCGCAACTTACTGAGGACATGACCTTAGATAGAGGGTTGTGGAGGACACTTATTAGGGTAGAAGGATAGTAGGTAGTCGAGCGTAGTCCTACTTACACTTACAAACTGGTAGTTGTGGTGTTATTATTGTAGGCATGCTTATCATATCATACGAATAGGCGTAGTATTGTTTTATAGTCTTCTCTAGTTTTATTTCTTCTGTTATGCGTTCTTTAATGTACTTGGTTTATCTCATTTATTTGCGTTAGTTACTGCTTCTCTTTCAGGATGTGATATCATGGCGTATTTGCGTTTGCTATCGCATTTTCTTCTTCGCTTCGCTTTAAGTTTTTGACCGGGTCTGACTGTTTTTTGCTTTGCTTGTCCTGAGCCGAGGGTCTCTCGGAAACAGTCGCTCTACCTACCAAGGTAGAGGTAAGGTATGTGTACATTCTACCCTCTCCAGACCCACGTTGTGGAATTTCACTGGGTATGTTGTTGTTGTTGTTGTTGTTGTTGTTGTTGTTGTTGTTGTTGTTGTTGTTGTTGTTGTTGTTGTACAATGTGGAATCCAAATACAATAAGGATCTTATATCTATCATAATTATACAACACTAAATATTACAAAATATATGGAGCATATTTCATAATATAATATACTTTAATAAAAACCTTGGAGGCTAGTATTCAAATCTGGAGAAAAAAATGCTAGATGAGTAGTTTTCCCGTCTCCTATGCCTTGGTGGGGAGAGTTATTTGGTACTTGCGTTGGCCAAAGTAGGAGGTACCCAGTGGAATCGTCGAAGTGTCCACCATTATCCAGAAAAAAAATCTCTGTGTAGTGGTACTTACACCTTTGTTATTTTGTCAAGCAAGAAAAGATAAGTGGATGATCAGCTAGCTAAAGAAATGCATGTGATTTTCCTAAAAGCATTAGAAAGAATGAGTTATTTTTTTTCATTTTAAAGGTGGCGTTGCTTGATATTAATTGTTCTTGTTATGTTATGCAGGGAGTGATAATGGGTCCACTAATAACTACTGTTGTGATTGGATTGAAATATTTGTATGTTAAGTTTGTATTGGAAGCACGGTAGAACAAAATCCGTGTTTCCAACACCTGTTGAAAACATTTCGTAGCCATGAGAAGAAACATTGGAAGAAATGTTGCAACTTAGCTTGATCGCGAAGTGTTACAATAGCACTGAATCTTTTTCACGGATCAATGGTTGGCTTTATTTCACCCTGTGATGGACTGTCTGTGTTCTTGTGCGAATTGGCTCGACGTTTGTGTATGTCTCCACAATCTGTCCATTCGTCTTTCTCTGAAAATTGGCACAAGGTTTATGTATGTCTTCAAAATCTGTCAATTCGTCTTTCCCTGCAAATCGACTCTAGGTCTTATGTATGTTCCAAATGATCTGTCATTGTGTATGTAAGTTGCCAGCTCCTTGTTTACTGTATATTCATGTGTATTTTTACTTAATGTTGGTTTGATTGTGTGTCGAATACATTTCTTTTGAGCCGAGAGTCTATCGGAGACATGCTCTCTACCACACAAAGGTATGTATAAGGTATGTGTATATCCTATTATCTCCATACCCCATTTGTGGACTACACTGGATATGTTGTATATTGTACATATTTGTTTGATTATGTAAAGAGAGTTAGTTACCACAATTTGCACAGCTTCTTATGTCTTATTTCCCTTTTACTTGGTAATATTAGTGGGCATGCATGTACTTCTTAGTTCTTGCTGGAAAAGAAATCCTCGTACGTTATTAGCAGCTTGGCATTGAAGAATTTTAGCCAATTCTTTCTATCAAACATCTTCTTCTTTAAATCTTTTTATCTTTTTTGTCTTTTTGAAAGGCAAGTTTTATAGGGTAGTGGTTAGACCAACTATGTTGTGTAGGGCGGAGTGTTGGCCAGTCAAGGCGTCGCACACCCAAAGGATGAGAGTGGCGGAGATGAGGATGTTGAGATGAATCTGTGGGCATACAAGGAAGGATATGATTAGAAATGAAGATATCCGGAGCAGAGTGGGAATAACCTCGGTGGAGGATAAGATGCGGAAAGCGAGGTTGAGATGGTTTGGACATGTGCAGAGGAGAGACACAAATGCTTCAGTGCGAAGGTGTGAGAGGTTGGCTATGGATGGGTAGAGGTAGGCCGAAGAAATATTGGGGCGAGGTGATTAGACGAGATATGGAGCATGCGAGACTTACTGAGGACATGACCTTAGATAGAGGGTTGTGGAGGTCATAGATTATGGTAGAAGGGTAGTAGGTAGTCGAGTGTAGTCCTACCTACGCTTACAAACTAGTAGTTGTAGTGTTATTACTAGGGGTGGCCAGTGGGCCGGGTTCGGGGGGGGGCTGGGCGGGTCCCGACGGGACTGGGGGAGGGCAGGACGGGGAAAGCGGGACTGACGGGATCCGCCGATGCCCCGTCCCGTTCCCGATCCCGTCGGAAAAGGGGACCGGTCTTATCGGGGCGGGATCGGGTTTTCCGATTTAATATATTTTTTTGCATTTAATTTTTTAAAAATAACATATATAATAAACACCTCAATAATTGAACAAGATAGTGTAATAAAAATATCCCAAAGCTGTTTTTGTGCCTCTTATATTATTTAATAGAAATATATTTTTTTGTAATACAATTTCAAAATTGCAACTTTATTGTGTTGAAAGTTGCAAATAACATAGTAAAATTGCAATTAAAAAAATCACATATTTATAAACACATTTTCTAGTTTCTTCACAATGTCTTGTGGTTCTTCGGTTGGAATTGAAATTTGTTGGTCGAATTGCTCGACGTCGCTTCCACCTCCATCGGATAAGATTTCGTTGTAGTTTTCATCGTCTTCTTCGTTGATCTCCGATTGACCGCACCTTCTACGCTCTGCTCATATCCAATCTCTGAATAAAAATGCAATCTCCAAGTTGTCTCCCGCTAATGAGTGTCTGTGCTCTCCTATTTGAAATCTTCCGGCAAAAAAAGTGCTTTAAAACGCTATTGATGACGCTTGAATGTTCAACCCATCTCAAGCCATCTTTGATAGTGTCGGAAATATCTTCTCATTCTCCCTCCAGTATTTCAACAAGTCGTCACGTCCTTCTTCATTGAAAACTGCTTGGTACGGTACAACATCCTGCAAAACAAAAACCTCAAGCTCGCTAACTTGATTAGTAGTGGTACCACTAAACATTCTACTTCTAAGGCTTTCAATACTAGCCGCAGAAACAACATGTATTTTATAAGGTTGTACTGGAGGAGGAGGAGGAGGAGGAGGAGGAGAAGAAGAAGAAGAAGAAGAAGAAGAAGAGAATGGAAGCTGGTTGGTTGCTAGCACTTTCTTATTGGTAATGCGTATATACTTTTTTGCATTCATCGTGTATGCTAAACAAAACTTCTTCTTTAGTTGGTTCCTTAGGTGGTTGTTCATTTGGATTTTTGGAGTTGGAGTTGGAAGTACTGGTATACAATCATATATAGTTTCAATAAGTGATTTACAACTGTCTATTTTAATAGTCGGATTTAATACAACACCAATAATATAAATAGTGGGAATAGGAAAAAAAAAATTTATTTGATAAATATTTTTTTAATAGGTGCCTTATAAGATCGTTTTTCCATATATTCACTAAATAACAAAAATATTAGAGCTATATAAAATAACATAGTTGAAATAGTAGGATAATATATACCACAAAATTCTTTAGTTGTTTGAAAAAATTTCTCTAAAAATACAATAAGTTCTGAATTTTTTTCTCAATTGTTATCTACAACCATATCAGTTGGATTTCGATTATGGGCGTTAAAAATAAAGTTATAGGTCTTCTATAATCATAAGCAACAAGTAGTTGTTCATATAAAGAATTTCACCTAGTTGCTACTTTTCGAAATTTTTTCTATAAGGTAGTCCACAATCGTGACAAGTTTTTTTATATTCTTTTTTTCTTTGTATTCTATTACTTCTAAAATAAAGTTAATAGAAAATTATACTTTATTAAGAATGTCTTCAAAAAGTGATAGACCATCATTTACAACTAAGTTATAATTATGGCACACACATTTATATGAAAATGATTAGGAAAAGATGGAGTCAAAAGATCTTTTAAAAGTCTAATAGCATAATTATTAGAAGAAACATTATCTAACGTAATAGTCATTATTTTATCAGTTATTCCATAATAATTGCAAACTTGATGAATATTTTCTGCAATAAAATTTTCGGTGTGCCAATCATCAATATATCTATATGCTAAAATACGTTTTTGCATAGACCATTTATAATATATCCAATGACATGTTACAGTTAAATAATCATGGTCGTTAGTACTATGACCTATATCAGACGTGATAGATACTTTGCCAGGAAAATGATATAATGAATAACGTAAATATTGTTGATATTCATGTGTAAATTTAAAAATGCATCTCCTAACAGTTGATCTAAGAAAATCGTTAAAAGCAGGATTATACATATCTCTAATGTAATGAATAAAACCAGGAAAAGAAGGAAATGAAAAAGGCAAACCCTCCACCGCAACTAATTTTGATATTGCTTTCCTATCTCTATGTTAATCGTATTTAGGGCCTACAATTCTCCCCGTCATCAGGTTAACTTGACCTTGTACTTGGTCCGGGACACTATGTGAACCTTGTCTCGACTGAGAGCGCATTGGCGCACCCGACTTTGTAGCCTCGTATTCATCCCACATAGCTTTGTGAAAGTTTTGTACATGTCTCAATAAACCTCATGTCCCACCCTGAGCTTTTTTCCATTTTAAATTTATAAACATTTTTTACAAACTCTGCATCTAACTACTTGATTCTCTTGGTCCCTATCAAAAAAATCTCATGCAACTGATTTTAATTTTCGTTGTGTGGAGCCTCGTCTCATGGTAGGGGGAATATGAAGCGTTCCAATTTCAGTTTGAGGTGCACTAGTCGGCGTGTCATCTAGATTAGTGGGTGTGTCATCTAGATTATCTTCTAAATTAAAGTCTGGTTGAGTTGGAGAATATATCTCATCGTCTAATGATATATCATTAAAAAATTCAGTTTCATCTATATGAGTATAATCAATCAAATCATCCTGTCTAGAAATAGGATGACTAGAAGAAGTACTCCTACCCTTGTTACCCTACTAGAAGAAGCACCCTTACCCTTACCCTTATTCTTAAACATACCTCTTAATCCTTCTATTTTAATTATGCAAATATATAATTAAAGATAATGAAATTAAGTACGATAATTAAAATAAAGTAACAATAATAATTTAAAGAAGGAACGAAGGTACCAAACGCCGACGTGTAATCGAGGTTGAAAATTGAAATTTTCTCAATGGATGATCATCAAGCTAGTTGCCAACTTCACTCCCAATTTTTGAACTTCGATACAGTTATACAAATGAACAAATAAAATATAATATTTAGTAGGCTTGTAGAGAGATAGATTGAGAGATTAGAGAGATTGTATGAAGATTTGTGAGAAAGATGAAGAGAAAATGAGGTATTTATAGTTGGGAAATTGAGTTAAAAGGTAAATATATTAACTTAGGAGTTAAAAATAAATATTAAGGGGGTAGGGGGGCTGGGGGAGGCCAAAAATGGTCATTGCACAACGGTCAAAATATAAAATAGTCGTTGTGCAACTGCCATTTTTTTGTAAAGGGACGCGATCGTGCGTGGGGCGGGACGGGCCCGGCCGGGACGAGCCCATGTCTCGTCCCGGGTTCGAGTCCCGTGCCCGTTTTTAGGGGGGATCGGGGCGGGTCGGATCGGGACCGGGCCAACCCGGCCCGCTGGCCAGCCCTAGTTTTTACTATAGGCATGCTTAGCATATCAGACGAATAGGCGTAGTATCGCTCTATAGTCTTTTGTAGTATTATTTCTTCTATTATGCGTTCTTGAATGTACTTGATTTATCTCATTTATCGGCGTAGTTACTGCTTCTTTTCAGGATGCACTATCACAACGTATTCGTGTTTGCTAGTAACATTTTCTTACTGCTTTAAATTTTTTACCGGGTTTGACTTTTTTTCTGTTGTGCTTGTCCTGAGCCGAGGGTCTCTCGGAAACAACCGCTCTACCTACCAAGGTAGATGTAAGGTTTGTGTACACTCTACACTCCTCAGACCCCCACATTATGGGACTACACTAAGTATGTTGTTGTTTTGCCTTTTTGAAATTTAACTAATTCCACCTGATACTTGCTATTTCCGACCAGCACATTTACGATATGCCCACTAATGCATAGGTGAATGTAAAGAAATCATCTAGTATTATTTTGCCATTGGGATTTGAAGCTTAGATAAATGACAGTCCGGTGTACTAAGCTCCGGGGAAGGGCATGACCACAAGGGTCTATTGTACGCAACATTATCTTGCATTGCTGAGGATTTGAAGCTTAGATCTCCACTATGAAGTTACGCCTCTGGGTGCTTTCTACTATCAAAGAATTTTCAGTCATAGACTGTCATTCGTTATGTCGGTTCGCTTCAGTTGCGGATGCAAGAAACGGATAAAATTGATAAGTTACATACACTAATCGCGTGTTAAATCTTTTTACACCATCAGTTGCAGGTTAGTTACTATCTTTACCAAATTACCAATTAATGTTTATCAAAAAATTTGCCTATAATTACCTAATAAATGACCAGATTGTGCAAATAAATATCATAACATATAACATAAACTCGATCGATAATATTGTACATGGGACTGGTTGTACCTTTCAAATAACCAGTGCTATGACAACTTATTAAACCAGGCATTTCACATTTGCACAATTTTTCCCTTAATCAATTTAAATCAGAAGGAAAATGCATGGTGCAATCAACTCTTGATATTTAAGAGGAAGAACGATTTGAAACATGAAACCAGAAATCCTTGAGAGTAAGCATAGGCAAATTCGGGACTTTTGGTCCTTCTAATAGAAAGATATAAAGGAGTCACTTAGTTTAATCACAGCAAATGCATATTAGTCAATATGGCAACATCACGGTACTTGTCGTGACATAAAACTGAAGGATCGTTTGATGTTTGTTAACATGATAATACATACACATTGAAGAACGACAAACTATGATGAGTAGAACAGAACAAAACAGTCCAACTGGCTTTGATTAAATTGATGGGTACACTGCATGAATGGACACAACATTTGCTAAGCATTTTTCACTTCATGTATTTGTGAAGAAATTTCCGATGAAAGTCATTTCGGATAGTGTCATTGATGAAGCGCTTGGCTGCCTTCATTTCACCACGAGCTTGGTTCTTAAAAATCACATCATCATCCCACCTAACAATAGAGAAGCATATTCGATAAGACAAAAGAAAAAAGAAAAAATAAACTAGAGAATCTTGTAAATGCCAGATCTTAAAGACGAACCTTCGCTTTACACTGAACGAAGCTGGCTGGTTGCTGTTTAACAGAGGGTTTCCTCTCAATAATTCTGCCTCCTTTGCTTTAAGCTCTTCTTCTTGCTCTTTCTTTTCCTGCCAAAATCACACAAAGTTAACAAGTCAGACTACCTTACATGACTGGTTGGCTTTTCACATGAATGTGACATTGGTATCTCCCCTTTTAGATTAATATTAACCTCAATAAATTTAGTCTATAGAACGACGAAATTGATAGCAAAAATTACAAGTAAATAAACTATGAGCATCTAGCTATACTTACTTTCCGAAGTTTCTCCTCTGCTTTTTCTTTCTTTATCTGTTCAAGTTCTGCCAAGAGAGCTTCTGTATCATCTACGTCGTCGTCATCATCGTCATCACTAATCTCAGGAGAAACAGATTAACAACTTATAAGTTCCTGAACTCACAATTATTATAAAGTTTAACAGCATATTCCACAAAAAAAAATCACATCAAAAAAGAAATGGTGATATTTACCGAGTACATGACATCTTTTACGAGTTTAGTTATAGCATAAGAAAGATGATTATTCAAACAATGTGCCTTTTCTGGGAATATTAATCCTTAAGTTGTAAATTGAAAACAATCTATCCGTACAAATACAGGAGAAGTTACAAACCTCTCATCGTCACTCTTGACATCCAAATCAGCATCATCAGCATCAGCACTCCGTGGAACAATACGATCTTCAATCTCTCGTTTATACCCTGCAACCACAATATCGCCAATTAGAGGAGAAAGTTCATGAGAAACTTGTCTGAATGCCAAGACTAATCCAACAAATAACAGCAACTCACCTTCCAAAAAGAGTTGACTACCTTTCCTACGATCTCTGTCATCTACAATCAAATTACAATACAAAATCAGGCATTAAGCAAAGTCAGCTTACAATTAACAAATCTGCGGGCACGTGTGTGATCTCTCTCTCCTTTTTCTTCTTGGGGGGGGGGGGGGGGGGGGGGGGGGGTGGGGGTATGTCCAGACTTCAATTACCATTATAACCCTGATCTTTAGAGAAATGCCTCCGCTCACGGTCCTCCAACTCATCCCGGAGGCTCCTCTTCTGTAACTCATCCTGGGTGTCTTGTCCTTCCTTTCTGAGCCATACATGACAACAAGGAAAAGAGGTTAAAAACTTGGAATCATCTTATAGATTAGAAAACAACTAATTGAAAGTTATTCAGGTAATCTTAAATGAGAAAGCCTTGAATTTATAAATAAACATTTCAATTTCACATTCCAGAAGATTCATCAATCGATGTAGAAGTAATCTGGGCATTGGCCATTCAACCTAATTCCGAAACAGACATATCATGTTATCTTTTAGCTTATAAATCGTTATCAAAACAAAAATCTTTTACCTTTTAAATAAAATTGGAATGATTTTAAATTGCTCATGCTTTTCTTTGGGAAATTCATGATGCACTTGGGTCCTCATCATACTTATGACTCATAATGTTTCAACAGACTCAAATGAAGAATAATCTTACCATTTTTCTGAAAGAGGAAGCACATTAAGAACATTCATTGTAGTTTTGACATGTATATATAAATCTTTTTTTCTATTAATCTCAGAGGTGGTTGAGCAATTCTTTTTGTTTATGACCGAGAAATCAGTGTGGGGTCAAATACTTGGGATCAACTGCAGCCTTTGAAACTCTGAGATAATGGGCCCGCCCCTCCACCCTTCCCCACTTAACCAGGATGCAGGGCTCAACCTTTTCTACTTGAACTAAGCGCCCTGGGGCAAAGTTGGTTGAGCTATCTTACCAGTCTCCAAATAGGTAACCACCTCAACTTCAAAGTGACCAGTGTTGTTAAAGGCGCGCTTAAGCCTTGAAGCCCCGGCAGTGCGCTTCACCTTGCTTTAGTGACGCTTAAATATCAGAGTCAAGGTGCTAAAGCGAGTGCACCTTCACCAATAGGTTCTATCTTTAAGGGTACAATAACATATGTATAGCTTATTATAGTTTTTCTATTCTTTTGTACAAATAACTATTGTTTGTGCTTATAATTATATTTTCTCTCAATACGTTTCTATTTCTTATTTTTTCTTCATTGGCGCTTTTCTTCGCCAAGGCCACGCTTTAATTAATCTATGAGCTCAAATCCCGAGCAAACTTGGTGCTTTTCGCTTTTGACTGCTAGAATAGAAAGAGGAGTCAGTAGAAAAAATCCAGTGCAACTACCGACTACAAGAAATTCTACTTCTAGAAAAACACATAGATCAAAGTTGACGGCTATTATTTGGATCAATGACAACCTTTCTACAGTGATTAGTGCATTTTACTGTTAGCCATTTCACAATATTAAAATGCAATGCGGGTGCATGCGCGCGCACACACAAAAGCTCAGCAATGCAACTTAGATATCTATACTGAGATAGGTTGTCTGAGCCATGAAAATCCCATAGATTGCACTTGAGTTTTGGATACATCCGTCACCCCTACCACCTCCCCCCAAATAATAAATATATAAATAAATAAAAAATAAAAGGAGAAAAAACTCCAACCCACTTCGGTTCAGGTGGACATAACTAATTTATTTTGTTGGGGCTTGGAAAAAATATATGTAACAACAAAATACCCAGTGAAATCCCACAACGTGGGGTCTGGGGAGGGTAGAGTGTACGCAGACCTTACCTCTACCTTGGGAGGTAAGAGGTTGTTTCCAGTAGATCATCGGCACAAATACAGGCAACTCAAATCAGTGCAACCAAATCATAAGTTTATTTTTATCTGGGATTTAACAAATTTATTACACATTCTTTTGTTCTACCGTCCAACAGCTCCAAATCATACTCAATGAAATGACTTCCGAAAACTATATGACTAATTCAAGTAACTTCCAGAAGCCCATATCTCCTATACTCGGTAAGACATCGCCTACTATTAAAGTCTCTTCATATCCATTGGAAAAGATAGCATATAAAAGCTCCTTAAACGTCAAACAGACGTGAAAATAAAACAACAGGACAGGGCAAGATTACCAACCTGGGCTTTAATGTTGTGTGAGCTGCAATGTCCCTTGAAGAGTACTTCTGAGATGGACCAAAAATCCGAGTTCCACCTTGTTCGTTGCCACCTTTAGCAGGGGCCCAAGTAGGTCTAGCTGCCGTCGTCATATCTTCTAGCTCTCCAAGACAAAATCTATCCAAAACAATGTAGTTTTTACTCAAACCGAAATTGGAATGAAATGGGCCCAAATAGTGCCAAACGGATAGGGATGATTCAAAGTGTTGATCCAACTAGTGCGATACTAACCCTTTGTTGATAATAATAGTAGTAAAAGTCCTTTGCTATGAATAATAATAATAAATTCATCAACTGAAATTGGAACTACATGGGGTCGAATAGCACAGATTTATTACAGAGTATTCATGAGGTGATGAAGATGATGATGATGAAGAAACTCAAAACTCAAAACTCAAACTGGAATTAAAATGGGAAGAAGTAGAACAGTAGGATTCGTATTGTTGACCCTAAACAGTTTTTGGTTGAGGTAGAGTTGATGATCACCATCACAACAATAACAATAACAACAATAATACTAATTAATAATAATAAACTCGGGAACCTGATCTAAATCCTCTTTCTTTAGTGCCGGCAGCTCAATATAGGTGGTAAAAGCGAAAATAAACATGAAACAAAGGAATCCACCATAGGAATCTAAGAACTAAGCTAATACAATACGTTAAATGTTGAAACACACAAACATGTACTAAAACGATAGAAAAACAACATCGTTGCAGCAATCGAAACACTGATGAACCCTATAATAGTTCAAATAAACATGAAACAAAGGAATCCATCATAGGAATCTAAGAATTAAGCTAATACAATACATTGAAAGTTGAAACACACAAACACGTACTGAAACCCTAGAAAAACAACATTGTTGCAGCAATTTAAACACTGATGAACCCTTAAATAGTTCAAAATAGAAATTGAAGTAAAAATACAAAAGAGATAATCATCATCATCACAATAATAACAAAAACATTGGGATTCGTATCATCGATCCTAAACAGTTTCCGATTAAGGTATAATTGATGATGATCATCACAACAACAACAATACTAATAAAGTCAAAAACCTAAATCGAAATCTCTAACAAACGCACCATATAAATCTAAGAATTAAGTTAATAGAACACATAGAAACACACAAACATGTATTGAAACCCTAGAAAAACAACATAGTTACAGCAATCAAAACACTGATGAACCCTATAATAGTTCAAAATAAACATGAAACAAAGGAATCCACCACAGGAATATAAGAATTAAGCTAATACAATACGTTGATAGTTGAAACACACAAACATGCACTGAAACCCTACAAAACAACATCGTTGCAGCAATAGAAACATAAGGATTCGTATCATTGATCCTAAACAGTTTCCTATTAAGGTATAATTAATGATCATCATCACAATAACAACAAAAACAACAACAATAACAAAACTAATAAATTCAAATAATTACGCTAATACAATACGTAGAAACACATAAACATGTACTGAAACCCTGGAAAAACGACATTGTTGCAGCAATTTAAACACACCTTATAATAGTTTAAATGGAGAAATTGAAGTAAAAATACAAAAAATTAAATCAAAATTACCTAACGTTGGATGAAGAGCGATGGTAGAATGAGAGACTTTGGAGGTTCGACCCGAAATTGAGAGAGAAGAATGTATGGAGTTCGCTTTCAATGGGTATAAAGCATTTTTCTAAACTCTTAATTTACATATTTGCCATTGTCTTGTTGGGCTATGAATATGGGCTGGGCCCAGAACTATTTTTCAATATCTTGATTGGGCTTTCATGGACCAGATAATGCGGTCTCTACTACTTAACGGAAAGGAAATTGGGCAAATAGTCACTTTTACATAAAAAAAATTAGCAACAATTTTAAAAACTAATTACTATGTAGGCCAGGAAAGAATATCTAGATAAAAATACTCTTACTTAATATACGAAAAAAAAATCAACACGGTATAGTTAAGCTCCTTACATGAGTGCTGAAATTTTAGACATGATTAAGAGATTTAGTGGGGCGAAATGATTCACCATGATCTTAGTGAAAGAATGCAAGACATCTATTGATATAGCGTAGACACTCAAAAGTCATTTGGTTGATAGTTAGAGTTATGCATGTATTCGTATCTCATTATAAATTACAAGTACTCTTTGTTTTCTATATATGAACAACAACAAAATTGCATTTCAAGAACCCAACAAACACAACAATTTTCATCTTTTTGTTTGGAATTAACGAACACAATAATTATTATTATTGTGGAAATATGAGTGATCTGAAGTCAAAATTTTTGGAGGTTTATACAATATTAAAATCTGAGCTTTTTAATGATCCTGATTTCGAGTTTACTGATGATGCTCGTCAATGGATCGAACGGGTAATTTTATTTTTTTAATTTTTCCATTTTGATATTTGGTTTTTAAGATGACCCAGATAGAAAAATGGACAGAAAGAATTGAAATTGATATAGAGCTCTTTAGTTGCATATTGATGTGGTTTATTTCTTCTTTTCCAATTTTTTTAATAAAAAAAATGGGTCATAAAAGATTCATATAGTGGATTAGAATTTGATATTAGTGATTGAGGTGTAGTTGATTTATTGAGCTGTGTAGGTGCATTTTGACGTTCTTTATGCTTCTGATTTCTGAAATGAAATCCTAGTAATTATTTATCCTTCATTTTTATGGGAAAACCCCCTTTTTAGTGTGGATTTCTTTCATTAATATAAAGTTTTGATTTTTATCATATTGGCTTATGTTTTCTGTCACCCTCTTGCAGAAATGCATGTTAAGGCCGCCTATAATATCCGGCCCTTCCCCGGACCCTGCGCATAGCGGGAATTTAGTACACCGGACTGCTCTTTTTTTTCGTTTATGTTTCATGTCCTGTCATTCAATTGGCAAAGGTTGAGGGGCTTGTTTCAGGTCACAAGTTCGAGCCCGCGCCAAGCGAATGAAGTCTAGTATTTAAGTGGAGAAGGATAGAGGTGCGGGCCATCATCCCCGAGTTTCAAAGGATGCGATTGGCCTAAAGGATTGGCTCCAGATGAATTTTTTAGTCATAAAAAAGAATAATAATAAAGGATGATCAGCTGGTGATTCTTGATATGTTATCGTATCATGAGTGATATGCTAGTCTCACATACAAAGGGATAGTTTGTGATTGAACGAACTGATTAACATGAAGTAAAATAAAGGCTCATTCTTTTGTATGTTTGGTATTTATTGTTAATATATTATAGTGTAAAGGTTATCTTAATTAATCTTATACATTTATCATAATTGTATAGTTAGAATTATGGTTGAATAAGGTTTTAGGAATAGAATAGGAATAGGATTCTCCTATTATGGAAATATGTAGCTTGTATATATATCTTTCAATCAATGAAAATAATCAAGGGGATTATTCTTTCAGTTTCTAACGTGGAGTGTAGTAGATGATTGGACTTTTCATTATTTGACAGTGCTTGAACTAAGTCATATTTTCCACTAAAAAGAAGTGGCATGTGCTAGCTTGGGGGTGCAAAAAATGAACCTTATTTATGATCAACTGAACAAAGTAATGTGCACATAAGGATGCGTCCATAGCATCAGAAGGAAACTATTCTAAAGTATTGTAATGAGAGACAATTAACATTGGATTGATAATGGAATTTAAACTGAAAAGGGTTTAGTTTTACAACCATCTACAATATGCTCCAAACATCCACTTATAAAAGGATATCTAACTTATTTCAAACACACCAATTGGAATCCAACATCTCATTTATTGAGCGTGTATGTAGTTTCGGTTTATGTTTTTTTTTTTGGGGGGGGGGGGGGGGGGGAGGGGAATGCTTGCAAGTCCTTTCTTTGTTTCTACAAAGAGATAAATAGCGAATTAGGGTGTGTTTGGGGTGGAGGAAAACGTTTTCTTGGAAAATAAGTAATTTTCTTACTTATTTTCTAGTGTTTCACAAGTAAACAGAAAATATCTCAACAACATTTTTATAAAATATAGGCAAATACTATGGAGGTGGGGTTAGGAGTGTGGGGGCTATGAGGGGTTTGGGGTGGGATTGGGTGTGTTCGATGATGGGAGGAATAACATGTCACTTATGAAACTTGTTTTCCCTATTTCCGCTAGAAAAGTCATTTTCCTCATTTTTAAAGGACTTGATTTCTTATAGTAATGTTTTCCAATTTTTTTTACCAACTAAATATGAGAAAATTGGACATACGAAACACACCCTTAGTTAATATCTTTGTGACATGAGGATCTAAGATTTTACTTAGACTAAGCGAGTAATTAGTAATACCTTATGTTTCCGCCCATGCTTTGTGATTACTTTAGAAAGGGAGGTGGGGGACCTATTTGTTGGAATTTACTAAATATGTAATTAAGTATATCCCATTATTTATGACTCAAACAATTGGGGGCCTACACGTCGTAAACGTCGTTTCCACACACGTGCACACGTAGTGCCAAATATCGCAAATTTCATTAGTGAAAGAGATATTGGTACGTATGTAATACGTTTGAGACATAAAATGATGGACGGTTATTGGCCAAATAACAAAGTATTCCACGTTGGTAAACGAAGGAAGAAGTGTACGAAGTGTAAGATGAAACAAGTCGAAAATCGCCGCGGAGCCATGAAGGGTCGCGGCGCCACACCGTCGGAGCGTCGCGGAGCCTCCCAGGCAGCGCCGCGGCGCTAATTGGTTGGCCAGTCACTGGAGCCGCGGCGTTAATTCACAGAGCCGCGGCGCTTCGGAGGCAGAATGCTGCGATGGGAAGTTGGAAAGTTCTAACATTTGGGTTGGTTTTGGAGCATTGATTCTCCATTACTTGGCACATGAATTCAGCCATTATTTGGCTGAATGTAACCCATCTATTAAGTGCCATTACATATATATTGAAGGACATTAGTTGGCTAGTTGAGGGGTCTTCTCCTGCACTATAAATTGAGGCCTTTGGCTAAATTGAAGAACACTACACAACACTTAGAAAATACTCCAGAATTTTTTGAATTCATCTTCTTCCTCTCTAGCAAAGTTACTTTACTCAAAGTTCTTCAAGAGTAACACTTGAGTTTCCTTTGCTCAATTGTTAAGTTGTTGTTGTATCTTGGGAGACTATTACCCGACAACGTAGAAGGAGATATACGGGGCAATCTTGTCTTAAAGACAGAGTGTCATCACTCGACTCAGCAAATCACTCAAGCAATTTGTTAAGTTCTTGATTTCCAGTTTATTGTAATATTTAGTTTATCCTTTCTTACCATTGTAATAGTTACTTACTTCCCGTTCCCTGCAACAATTGTATCCCAACAATTTTAAGACAAGATATTGTTGTAAGTACATAGAAAGATGACTGGAAGAGAACAAATTGTTTCTGATTCTGTTGTTGCTGCTACTCAAGGCCTTTCCGATTGCTCAAGGCTCATCCAACGCATTTACTGCCGCTCAAGGGAACGTTGTCGTTCCTCCACCCGCTGGATTTCACCATGAACGCCCTAAAAATTTCATGGGCTCAAACTTCAAGAGATGACAATAGAAGATGTTATTCTATCTGACTATTATGGGAATGGCACGTTTCCTAACAGAAGATCCTCCACAAGCTGGAGATGAAATGGACCATTCGCCTTCTGAAATGGTTGAAGGGGGCCTAGGTATCCATGTCATTAATGGCATGAAGATGGTTCTTGATGCATGGAGTCATAATGATTTCATGTGTAAGAATTACATATTGAACTGCTTGTCAGACCCTCTCTACACGGTGTATTGCACCGTAGGCACTGCCAAAGAGTTATGGGAGAAACTACAAAAGAAGTACAACGCACAAGATGCAGGTACTAAGAAATTCATCATTTGAAAATTTCTGAAATTTCAAATGGTGGATAGTAAAACAGTGATGTCCCAAGTCCAGGAATTCCAAATAATTCTACATCACATGGATTTGGAAGGTATGAAACCAAATGAGCAGTTTTTGGTTGCATCACTGATTGAAAAGTTACCTCCCTCGTGGAATGAGTTTATGAGTTACTTAAAACTCAAAACAAAGGAAATGACCTTTAAAGAACTTATTATCAAACTCCAAATTCAGGAAGATAATAAGAAGGTCTTACTTAGGGGTAAACAACCTATTGAGGTAAAGCAAAATCTGGCTGAGGCCAAAGGGAACCCAAGCAAGAAGAGCAAGTTCCAGAAAGACGGCAAGACCCATGCGGCGTAGAATTTCAAAGGAAACTGTCACCACTGTGGAAAACCTGGTCACATGATCAAGGACTGCCGCAAACTCAAGACTGAGCAACAAGAGAAGGCCAAAGCTAAGGGCAAGGCACAAGTTAACGTCGTCAAAGATAAGTTTCTGGATGACATGATTGAGGAGTTCTCAGCGGTGGTGCTAGAAGCAAACCTTGTTGAGAATCCCATGAAATAGTGGATGGACACAGGTGCCACAAGACACGTCTGTTCCAATAGAGATGTCTTCTCCACTTATACACCGGTTACAAATAAGAAGTTGTTCATGGGCAACAACGTTTCCTTTGACGTGTTAGGGGTCGGAAAGGTAGTCCTGAAGATGACTTCTGGAAAGGAGCTCACTCTGAAGAAGGTGATGCATGTTCCTGAGATTAGGAGAAATTTAATTTCAGGTCATTTATTGGTTAATGCTGGTTTTAGGCTAGTGTTTGAGTCCAATAAATTTGTAATCATTAAGAATGGAACGTTTGTGGGAACAGGATTCGTCTGTTAAGGCCTCTTCAAAGTTAACGTCATGTCTGTATTACGTACAAGCAATAATATTGAAGCTTCTTCTTACTTGCTTGAGTCCTCTAATTTATGGCATCATAGATTAGGACATGTCAACTACAAGTCTTTCCAAAGGTTGGTAAAGTTGGAGTTGTTGCCGTCTATCGACGTAAACCCTCAACATAAGTGTGAGGTGTGCGTAGAGGCAAAACTCACAAAGCTTCCTTTTCGATGCATCGAAAGGAATACCGCTCCTCTAGAACTTATTCACATAAATATATGTGATTTGAAGTTTGCACAAACTAGAGGGGAGAACAAATACTTTGTGACATTCATTGATAATATCACAAGGTATTGTTACCTTTACTTGTTGAAAAGTAAGGATGAAGCCTTTGAAGTGTTTCGACGTTACAAAGCAGAAATTGAGAACCAACTAAGTATGCGGATTAAATCCATTCGTAGCGATATAGGGGGAGAATATGTAGGGCCATTTGAGGAATATTATGCCGAATCGGGCATTGTTCATCAAACGACGGCTCCATACTCACCTCAGTCGAACGGTGTGGCGGAACGTAAGAATCGCACATTGAAGAAAATGATAAATGCCTTGCTCATCAATTCTGGTCTTCCGCAAAACATGTGGGGAGAAGCCGTCCTTACCGCTAACATGATTCGTAACAGAGTCTCACATAAGAGTAAGGACAAAACTCCATATGAATCATAGAAGGGAAAGAAACAAACCTATAAATATTTAAAGGTGTGGGGTTGTTTGGCAAAGGTCGAAGTACCCAAGCCAAAGCAGGTCAAGATTGGGCCTAAGACTGTAGATTGCATTTTCATCGGATATGCAAATAACAGTAGTGCTTATCGCTTCTTAGTGCATAAGTCAGATATTCCAGTTATCCACGGGGGTACAATCATGGAATCAAGGAATACTCAATAATTTGAAGATACCTTTCCTAGAAAGGAAAAAGACATAACCTCTCGCAAACGAAGTTATGAACAAATCTCTCAGGAATCGGGAGTCGTTGACGGCCCGAATCTAGATGGTTCAGATCTAGTGGATCTCGAAGTGGATGAATATCCGGAATCTAGTGTTCCAGATTCTCAGAACTTGGAGACTCCAAAGATGGAACTAAGGATAAGTAAAAGGGTCAGGAAGGATAAATCCTTCGGTCCTGAATTTGTAGCTTATATGGTTGATGATGAACCAAAGACAATTGTTGAAGTATTGTCAACTCCAGAGGCACCGCTCTGGAAAGAAGCTATTGAGAGTGAAATAGACTTCATTCTGCATAACCATACTTGGGAGTTGGTTGATCTTCCTCCTGGAAATAAACTGTTGGGTTGTAAATAGATACACAAACGGAAGTATAAAGCATATGGGTCTATAGATAAGTACAAAGATAGGTAGGTAGTCAAGGGTTATCGGCAAAAGGAAGGTCTTAACTACTTTGACACATACTTCCTGGTGTCTAGGATGACGTCCATACGAGTATTCATTGTGATCGCAGTGTTGTGTGACCTTGAGATACATCAAATGGATGTCAAGATAACTTTCCTAAATGGTGATTTAGAAGAAGAAATCTATATGGAACAACCCGATGGGTATGTGGTTCCAGGGCAAGAGAAGAAATTATGTCGGCTTGTCAAATCTCTATACGGGCTGAAACAAGCCCCGAAGCAATGGCACGAAAAAATTGATAGTACTTTACTATCGAAGGGTTTCGCCATTAATGAGTGTGACAAATGTGTCTACATGAAAGATAACTCTGACTCGTTCGTCATGATATGCATGTACGTAGACGACATGTTGATCACAGGTAGCAGTCCTAGCTTGATTCTAGAGACTAAGAACATGTTGAAACAATGCTTCGACATGAAGGATATAGGTATCACAAATGTCATCTTAGGGATAAAGATCTCTAAGACATCTGACGGAATGGTCTTAGCTTAGTCTCACTACATCGAAGATGTGTTGAGAAAGTTTGGGATGTTTGACAGTTCGCTTATAAAGGCACCACTGGATAGAAATAAAAAACTTGATAAAAATCGTGGTGCACCCATATGCCAGGAGCAATATGCACAGATGATTGGTAGTTTGATGTACATAACAAACTGCACCCAACCTGATATTGCTTATGCAGTCAACAAGTTGGATAGGTTTACCCGTAATCTGAGTAATGATCACTGGAAGGCGTTGAATCGGGTACTACAATACCTGAAATACACACTAATTTACGGGTTGCATTATTCGAGATATCCAAGTGTACTAGAGAGGTACAGTGATACATACTGGATATCTGATATAGAGAACAACAAGTCCACCAGTGGGTATGTATTTACAATTGGTGGTGGAGTTGTGTCTTGAAAATCTTCTAAGCAAACTTGCATCGCCCGATCCACAATGGAATCAAAGTTTATCGCTTTAGACAAAGCAGGAGAAGAACTTGAGTGGCTTCACGACTTCTTAGAGGATGTTCCTTGTTGGAACAAACCCGTACCTTCTGTAATGATTCACTGCGACAGCCAGTCGGCTCTAGGAAGAGCACGAAATTCTTTGTACAACGGCAAGTCTCGTCATATTCGATTGAGACATAAGACCGTTAGGCAGCTGATCACCACGGGTATAATATCCATTGATTACATAAAATCAAAGGATAACATAGCTGACCCACTGACAAAGGGCTTACCCAAGGATCATATGTTCTATCTGTCTAGGGGAATGGGCTTAAAACCCAAGGTATAAGGACCAATACGGTGGTAACCCAACCTTACTGACTGGAGATCCCAGAAATTAGGTTCAATGGGAAAACTAAGTTGTAAAGGTTCAGTTGATCGCTTCGGTGGAAGCATGAGCACTTCGGATAGTGATTTTAGTGAAGAAACGCCAAATCCAAAGTCGTTCCCGCGATAGACAATAAGTGTTATCTGCAGTGTGGGTAAAGGTTAAGTTTCCAAAACCTTTAGTGATCCTCACCGGTTGAGGTTAGGGAAAACTTTTAATAGTTCCTAACACTTGTAAAGTGGGGTATAGCAGGATACCTTGTAGGAGACCACCTATTTAAGTGAGAGGACAGGCCGCCTCAAATGAATGCACTTAAGAATCCAAAAAGTGTCCACGGCCACAACGGATAAAACATTACGAAGAACTCAGTAAAAGAAGTTGTTGTGTTGGTACCGTTGACTTGGCTTACACTAAACACTGACGGTTTAAGACATCACGTTCATCCCGTAGTAAGTAAGTCCGATGGTATTCAACTATGGAAGGTTCAAAGCGTATGCTACCTATCCAGATGCAACATCGGTCCGCTGAAAGATTGCTGGAAAAGGCACCAAGTGTGTGCGCCAAAATCTCTTTCAAAAGGGGATTGTTGGAAATTTACTAAATGTGGAATTAAGTATATCTCATTATTTATGACTTAAACAATTGGGGCCCCGCACGTCGGAAACGTCGTTTCCACACACGTGCACACGTAGTGCCAAGTATCGCAAATTTCACTAGTGAAAGAGATATTGGTACGTATGTAATACGTTTAAGACATAGAATGATGGACGGTTATTGGCCAGATAACAAAGTATTCCACGTTGGTAAATGAATGAAGAAGTGTACGAAGTGTAAGATGAAACGAGTCGAAAATCGTCGCGGAGCCGTGAAGGGCCGCGGCGCCACACCATCGGAGCTGCGGCGCCTCCCAGGCAGCGTCGCGGCGCTAATTGGTTGGCCAGTCACTGGAGCCACGACGCTAATTCACAGAGTCGCGACGCTTCGGAGGCAAAATGCTGCGACGTGAAGTTGGAAAGTTCTGACCTTTGAGCTGGATTTGGAGCATTGATTCTCCATTACTTGGCACATGAAGTCAGCCATTATTTGGTTGAATGTAACCCTTTTATTAAATGTCATTACATGGCTATTGAAGGCCATTAGTTGGCTAGTTGAGGGGTCTTCTCTTGCACTATAAATTGAGGTCTTTGGCTCAATTGAAGAACACTACACAACACTTAGAAAATACTCCATAATTTTTTGAATTCATCTTCTTCTTCTCTAAAAAGGTTACTTTACTCAAAGTTCTTCAAGAGTAACACTTGAGTTTCCTTTGCTCAATTGTTAAGTTGTTGTTGTATCTTGGAAAACTATTGCCCGACAACGTAAAAGGAGATATACGGGGCAATCTTGTCTTAAAGATAAAGTGTCATCACTCGACTCAGCAAATTACTCAAGCAATTTGTTAAGTTCTTGATTTCCAGTTTATTGTAATATTTAGTTTATCCTTTCTTACCATTGTAATAGTTACTTACTTCCCGTTCCCGGCAACAATTGTATCCCAACACTATTACCACTTTTCTAAAAGTTATAGTTGAAAATGGTCTGTTTGGGTTAGCTCCTGATACTTCATGCAACATAACCTAACCGCTTTTCGAATGTCAGTTCATTACTTTTGATATGACAAATTTCTAACTTCATTGCATTTCAAGTAGTTTCGATATGACAAGTTTCTAACTTCATTATAGCCAGAGCCAGCTTCTGTTCATTTTTACTTTTTCCCAAGTTCTTGAATTTTCTTCACAGCCAGTGTCTCATTTTGTCCTTGTCTTATACATCTGATATATACTTTTCATGATAGTTTCAGATGTTGGACTACAATGTACCTGGAGGTTGGAATGAAGTTCTACTTCTAGCTATTCTAGAAGTTTCTACTGCTTCCATAGTTTTTCGTAGCTAGAAGGTTTTATTCCAAGTACTTTATACTTTGTTGAAAGAGGGGAGAAAACATTGTTACAGTTTGTTGAAAGAGGGGAGAAAACTAACCAGTGAGGAAATATTTCAAACATCTTCTCTTGGCTGGTGCATTGAATGGGTATGCAACATAAGCACCTGAGACTGATTTCTAATCCCTAGTAAACATTGTTACCCGTTTGTCCTAATTTATGTGACATTTTTCATTTTTCGAGATTCAAACTTCTTAATTTTGACCGTGTGTTTGAAGTTTGAACATAGAATTTTTAAATTTGAGTCAAAATAAAATTTATTTATTTCGAAACTACGTATAAAGTACTATAAGTCGCAATAATTAATAATTTAAAATATTTGAAAAGACATAAAAAAATTACGGTCAAAGAACAACTCATTTGAATCTCGAAATTTGAATCACAATAATTAATAATTTCTTTTATTTATTTTTAATGTGTTTTGCTGTTTTATTTCTCTAGATTCTAAATTATAAACATGACTTCAATAGTTCTAAGTGCATGCTTAGTTTGTGGTTGATCTTCTTGTTCCTCTTAATGAACTCTCTGTCCAGATTAATAGAAATTACCTCGAGATTGATGTGCATTTGATTAAAGGCATATATAAATTACTAAATCAATATTTCCAGGTGGCATGTGCACTTCTTATGGCAGGAGAGAATCTTGACAATCATGTTAATCAGTTAATGTGAAGAACATACTTATCGAAATGGGAATACATTTCCACGTTCAGGTGAGAATTATGATTAACCCTTAAGCATTCGTTCATCTTCTATCCTAATAGATTCCATGAGTTCTATATGATAGCATTTCCACATCTCACAAACCGATCCTTTTCATAACATATTGATAAATATAGAAGTTATACCGTGATATACATTTATTTGTGCATAATTGTGTCCGTGAGTTTTAGGTAAGGTTTTGTATATATTAAATCTTGTTGGTTACGTAATCTTCTATTAGAGCTGCATTGTCCTATTCAAAAAGTTATATTGGTTTATTGTGATAATGTGAGTGTCATCTACTTTTCTGGTAATTCTGTTTAACACCAACGGACTAAACACATCGAGATGGATATTCATTCTGTTCGCGAAAAGGTAGCTCGTGGACAAGTATGCGTCTGACATGTCCCTTCCAGATATCAAATTGCAGACATCTTTACAAAGGGTCTTCCCTCAGTCCTGTTTGAAAATCTTAGGGACAGTCTCAGCGTATGAAGATCGTCCGCTAATACTGCGGGGTGTGATAAATATAGAAGTTATACCATGATATACACTTAATGTACATCACGGTTTTGTGCATAATTGTGTTCGTGAGTTTTAGGTAATATTTTAATGCAAATATTACATTAATTAGTATTGTACACTTACCATAATTATAGGAGTCTTGTACTACTAGAATAGGATTTTGGGATTAGAATAAGAATAGATTTTCTATTATGGAGAATTGTAAATTGTATATATACTCTTTCATTAATAAAAATAATCAAAGGATTATTTTTTCACATATAAACTTGGAAGAATTAGTTCATAAATATGGTTGGAAGTAGGGGTGTCAGATGGGCCGTTTGGGCTGAAGTTGGGCGGGTCAAAATGGGGTGAATCAATAGATGGATCAATGCCCAACTCGTCCAAAACTTACATGTGCTAAGATGGGCGGGTCAAGATGGGCTAAATGATGGGTGATAACCCAACTTGTCCAACTTGATTCATTACTTTTACAAATTTCAAACTTATCTTGTATGATGTTATTTTATTTTGTATGATATTTGATTTTTTCATATCTTTATTTTTAAAATAAGAATAATATTTTAAAGATTTTTTTCATTTTTTATAAAAGCAAAATAAATATAAAAAATAATGGGTGAGAGGGCAGGGGTAATGGGGCGGGGGTGAGAGGTAGGGGCTGGATAGTGGGGTAAGAAAAGTTTTTTTTATTTTTTATAAATTTTTTGTATAAGTAAAATAAATATATAAATAAAACTTCGGGCGGGTAGGGGTGGGGATGTGGTAAGCAATTTTTTTATAAAAAGTTTATAAAAGTAAAATAAATATATAAAATAGAAAATTTGGTGGTGGGGTGGGATGGCGGGGGAGGGGGGTTGGGTGATGGGGTACGATTTTTTTTTAAAATAATTATTTATAAATAAAAATCTTAATCTGTTAAAATTGAACATTTTCGTGGGTCAAGTTTGGACATCATCAATTCATCATGATTTCATTTGGACTGTAGATTTATGATGGGTCAATTTGGACTGGTCCAAACCAACCATCATCAAAATCACTCTTACCCAAACTCATGAAATCTTGGACGGTTGTGCGGGTCATTTGGGTTTCGGCTAATTTTGACACTTCTAGTTGGAAGACATTTTTTGAAAAACACTTGCGTGTTTGGATTAGGCTTTGAATGTATTTGAGTTCGGTTGATTTCCACAAAGAAATGTTAGATTTGATCTGAATGAGTGCTCAATTTCATGCTTCTGAGTTCTGAAGATAGGAATGAGAGGTTAGTTGTTGTGTAGCCTTATCCACTTTATACTGGGTTGCCTAAAAGGAAACACCGAGCAGATAGATATGTGTGACTTAAGATAAATATAATGAAGTACTAAAACATCTGTTCATTGAATCATTTGCGTCTTTTGTAAACCAAAATAAATGATTTGGAAGACTGAGTTTGAGTTTGGTTCTGTTATTGAAAATCTAGAAAACTTTGTTTTGAGAGACCTGGTTTAGTTTTCTGAAATGAAAAGAAAAACAAAGTTGGGTTTTATGTGAGAAATATAAAACATTTGAAACCAAAACTGATCATTTATCTGCACATGATGTACACATAAACATTTATGAAAAGTGTTAAATATACACAATATACACATATACATGTGTATATTAAGTCTCGGCTATGCTCACGGATTGGCCCTCGGATGGGCTGATTATTATGTGTAATTTATGGTAATATTTAGTTATGATAATACAATACTAATTATATTACAACCTTACCTAAACTAGGATACTAAATATTTACCATAAATTACACATAATAATCAGCCCATCCAAGGGCCAATCCGTGAGCATAGTCGAGACCTAATATACACAATATACACATATATTGTGTATATTTAACAAAAAGAAATATAGTACAATCATCATTCTTATTGTTAGCATGTGTTTGTTAGAGTTAAAAGTTGATGTTTCCAAATGTTGCACATAACATCCTTGTACTTGTATAATATGCTAAGAACCTTCCTGTACTTGTAAAAAAGCTGCATATTACCCCCTAACCGGAGGTTTGAGATTCACTCTCCTTCAATGCAAACCTGTATGTTCTGAGACGCCTTGTTGACACGCTAAAGACTCGTGTGTCATTTGCTAAATAATGAGAGTATTTATTTTATGGATGTGGTCGAGAACCATGTGTCTTACGAGTGACATGATAACCTATCTGAAATGTCCATCTAATTTACGTAGTTCGTGTTGGATACGTAAAGCAGTACGGGAAGTAAATAAATATTACAAGTGTTCGAAACCTAGATTATGCACGTGTGAAGAGACAAAGCCTCCAACATACGGAACACTAGTGTTTAAGTCATTAAATACGGGTGGACGCACCTCTCCACCAAAGGCAAATTTTCAACATTTCGTTTCCCAAAATACCTAAGATTCTATCTGCAAATATGCTTTCATGTTACAAATTCTGACTGAAAGCTTTTTGGTACTTAATAGGATGATTACCTGGACTGCTTTGCTGATCCAGAGGTGCTGGGAAAGGTAGATTTCATGAGAAAGCTAACACTACAAAATCCTGAAGATCAATCACATATCTTTTTTATCTCGAAAACGTAGAGATCTTATAACGATCTATCTTGCTACAGAATGACATGGATATTCAAGATTTCAAGTGCTCTTGGTTGGTAGTGAGCCTTAGAACACTGCAATGAGGAGCAAAAGAAGTTATTGTTGGAAATTTGCCTTTGGCGGGAGTTGCGATCGACCAACTTTAACGGCTTAAACACTAGTGTTACGTATGTTGGAGAATCCGGTTCTTCACACATGCATGATCTACTAAGTACGTAGATAACCGTAGGGCCAAGAAACGTCAAATTTCATTGAGAAATGAAAGAGATATTGGTCCACGACGTGAGGTGTTTGAAGCATGGAAAGTGTGCTATTGTGTTCAATTCTCCCTCATCGGTAGAGGAAGAAAGAATTGTTGTGTATATAAGACTCGAAATTGGTTTGGGGTTGGTATCCCAAGTGTTTAAAGGAGGGAGGACCTAGATGTGCTTCGGTTCGAGGAAAGACCACACGCGCGCCGCCGCCGCCCTCCCGTCCGGTTCCGGTTCCGAGTTCCGAGTTCCGAGTTCCGAGTTCCGGGTTCTCGGGTTCTCGGGTCACGGGTCACGGGCCTTTTTGGGCCAGAGAACTTTGTCAGAAGTACAGTTTGATCCCAGAAGTTTCAGATGTACAGTTTGGTCCCTGAAGTTTTCAGAAAGTCAGAATTTCGACGGTCAAAGCAGAAACGCCCAAGCACTCAATTCAGCCATTTATTTTGGCTGAATTACTCCTCCTATAATGGTCAAATCCGTTGGTCTTTCACCATTTATATTGGTGACTTTACTACCTCCATAATGGCCATTATTTGGCTGTTATGGAGGCAGTTTTTCAGTCCCCTCCCTCACCTATATAAACACCCCCTTACACCATTGTTGAGACACATATATGATACACGAAAATACATAAGCTTACACAAGCAGAAAACAGTTCTTCCTACAACTTCCAAGCATCATTTCGTTACTCAATATTCTTCACGGTAGCTCTTGAGTTTCCTTTGCTCAAGTGTTCCATTGCTGTTTTATCTTGGGAGACAAATTGTCCAGGACGTATAAAGGATACATACGGGGCAATATTGTCTTAAGGACAAAGTGTCACACTCGACTCAGCAATAACAAAACAGTTTTGACTTTTTCTCGTTCAACAATTGTAATTTCAGATTTCTAGTTGAATCATCTAATCTTTGATTATCCTTTCGAATACTTGTAATAGTAATATACTTCCCGTACTGCTTTATAAAGTACAATAGTGACAAGAGACCCAACAGTTATTACATGTGAGCCTAAAAAACTTGCCATCCCTTGGTTACATTCTCTGCAATTATGTTGCGTCATCAAAAATACTGCGTGTCGGACCCTCCAAAAGCTATACATTTTGGGTGCGGCAATATTTTGGAGGGTCCGAGCAACTTAGCTCTGTAAACTACTAGTATGAAGGAAATGCTAAACATAAGAACTTTGTTTGCAGGAGAACTATGGAAAAGATGATCCTGCTTGTGTTGCTAAAGTTAAAGCACTTTACAATGATCTCAATCTTGAGGTTTTCTTTTTTCCTTTCTTTACTATTGTTGCTTTCTCTTCTCTTTGATAAATAGTCATAGTTGTGTCCTTTTCTTAGTAAAAAGTCATCTCAAATTTGGTACTTTGGGCAAAGGTGAATTCAAGATTTAAATTTTACACCTTTAAAGTTTTTAGCACTGAATCTATTATACTTTTGAAATTATGAATTCAGAATATTAAATTTGTTAAAAGTTAGGGGCTTATGACATATATATCCGTGTTCCGTATCAAAAATACTGGGTTCCGTTGAATTCGTAGCTAGTAAGCTAGATAAGCCACTGACGTTGGCCTATTCTTTTTTGGGGATTGTAGGATGTGTACTTGGAATATGAGAAGAAGACATGAAAAGCTGATCAACGATATTGAAGCTCAGCCAAGCAAAGCAGTGCAAGCAGTTCTAAAGTCATTCTTGGCAAAGATATGTAAGAGGCAGAAGTAGGAGATGAATTAGTACTTTCAATATTTAATGTTTTAGAGTTATTTGTGGTTCTTTTCTTTGGTTTCCGCTCCGCTTTGGGGCCTGATTAATTCACCTCGGGTAGCCCACTTTATGGGAAAGCTACTCCATACGCACAACTTGAACCCAAGACTTCTGGTTAAGGATGAAACCACTCTTCTTCTTTTTTTGTTGTTGACGAAGGAACCCGCAGCCGCTACTCTCTCGAGTGCGCACATGGTAAACCCCGGACTGACGCAATAGCCTGCAATCCACGTCAGCCGATTAACCACACTTGGCAAGCTATGTGTGACAGGCTCAACCAAGAAGGTTTATGCAGGGGATCGAACTCGTGAAGAGAACATGTCCGTATTTCATGTATTTTTTACTTTGCTGTATTAGCTTATTTTTACATGCTGATAATTAATTGTTATTTCCCAGACCTGGAAGCTATATTATGTGTCACTTAGTTATTTATTCAGTGTTAAATAAATAGTTGTTAATCAGTGTTACCAACTTTAGAACGCCCTCTTTGGTCTTGGCATGACAGGTTAATTTGTATGTTATTACCTTGGTCCATTTAAAATGTCAATTAAGGTTTTAGCACACCCCCATTGAGAAAATTATTTAATAACATAAATCATAAAGATTATTTGACTGATTATTCTCATCTCTCCTCAAAATGAGCAATAATAGTTGGGACTTAGAAATTTTAATAAGATCATCGGAAGAAAAGAGCTGGAAAACGTAACTATTGCCTTCTTTTTTTTCTTCTAAAACTGAAGTTATTTGGAACCAAATTTGTTTGGCTAGGAAGACATTTAAAATAGACCATATGTGTACATGACAGCACAATTCACTACTAGCATTTATGAATAGTTCCTTTTTTTGTCCTCTCACTAGCATTAATGATATTATGCAAGTATTGATTATTAGAGAGGCAGAATGCATTAGTATACAAATATTTCCAACATGTATGATGGGGCAAACGGAGAAGTGCAATAGTGGTTTGAAATTGATTTGTTAAGCGAACACAAGCTGGAACTTTTACTTTTAATTTGTCAACTACTAAGCTCAACTTAACATGGAATTTGGTTAACTCAACACAATAACTCGAGCTTCACTCGTGATCAGCCCAACAACAGATAGATCCCCAAGGACCAAAACACACGGTTTCAAACCACAGTAAATGATGGGATCACCCCTATGTTTCTCCACTAAAATACCATACTTGAGCTGGAACAAAACTTTAGAACTCATTAAGAAATCGAATAAAGCTTATGAAGCTACCAATTGATCACATCACTACACCCCTACATATATACAAGACAGTAACTGATGATATGGGAACCAAAATTAGAACTAGTGTTACAATGAATATGTAAAGTGGGAACTCCTATTGATCATCGTCAGTTAGTCGGTCTATTCCAGGACGTCTCTGATGTCATAGCATTTCCATAATAGACCTGCTTCGAGGAGTCATCCCAATAAGCCTGGAAAGAGAGCACCATTAAATAACACAAATGGCAGAAAATGTGCAAAGTCATGCGAGATGCAGCACCATCCAAATTATAGAAACAAACGGTTCATGTCAACCGATATGTTAGGTTATAGCCTGTTGGACGGGATACTAGGAGAAGAGTGGAAGTCACGGACACACAATCATCAGCATACAAGCTTAAATTGACATACTAGTAGACGGGATACTAGGAGAAGAGTGGAAGTCACAGACACACAATCATCAGCATACAAGCTTAAATTGACATACTAGTAAGCAGAAGTAGGATTTCGAGGCAGTTAACATCTAATTTGGATCATATTTCAAGTGGCGTAGCTAAGATATCAAAATTGATCTACTCTAATAATGTTTTGAACTAATAAATACAGGAATGAGTATATCAACCCTTTACTGCCTCTCTGGCTGTGTGCATTTTACCACCTTAATAGTTTTCGCAACCTTTTGAATGACCTCATTTTTAAACTAATAGCAATTATTCCCTTCTGCTAGATTGCCAGTTTTAAACCATGGCCGCAATGGGGGCTATTATACAAGTGGTGAGCACTCAATAGAAATGATGAATCACTCTCATAAGAACAAGCAAAATCAAAATGATAGCTCCAACTTATGTCAAAGAACATAGTTAAATATGTATTTGATGCTAACATTTGAAGTAATTTGATTGTTATGTTCCACCAAACTGTAGCATATCCAGGGAATGGAGCACTATTAAATGCTTTCTGCGATCTACCCTGATTCTGCATTTGCCAAGCCAATGGCTAATTGGAATTTAAGCAACAAACGGACAAACAAGGAGGATTTATTGACAGACAACCAAACAAGTTTAAGCTGCAAGCACAAGTAATTTTGGGTTTCCAACTTAAACAGTTAAAAGGTTGTTTTTGACATCAGAAGGTGATTCATGAGTTAAAACCCTCAACTAAGTCAACTGACGTTTTCTATCATGATTCGATTATGCTTTCTGACGTACTCAAAAATCTGATTTTTTTTGTGGGTACTCAAATATCTGAAATTAGGATGCTATTCATTTTAATAGCTCACAATTAGTCTCACCTTCTCGGGAGAGCAAGAGAAAGTGGGCATTGCGGTCATGTATCATACACACTGAAGTAAAATTTCATCTTCCATGCAAGGATAGAAAACACCTAACCAGAAGGATACCTGCCATCCAGATGGAAGACCGCTTGAAACAACATCCAGATCAGGCTGCTCATTTTCTTCAGACGGTTGCTTTTCAGCCTCCCTCATATTTTCTGCTCTTTTTCGTTTTACACGCTCTCGCCTGCATATCAACAATACAGTCACGACAAATGTAGAGGAACTATCATTTACTATGTTCAATGAATATGAAACTGTTTGCGCAATTGCAAGAGTTAGCCTCAGTTTTTTAAGCATGCATCCATATGATTCAAGCAATAAATACATGCTGAAATAATGCACACAGCAAGGGAAAGAGTTTTTTACTTTAAAGAAAAAAAATAATACCCAACTCCAGTAAGAACAGTAAGGCCAGGGAGAGGAGGGAGGATCTAAGACAAGTCCACTGTTTCAAGAAGCACAGCACATAGTATAACATATAGATGTCTTCTCAAGAAAACATATAACATACAGATGGTGCAGTGAAAACTAAATGATCAGAAGTAATACCAATCACCGCCAAGTGGCTGAAAATTAGCATTATCTTTGGCCTCCCCGCTTGCAATTTGCTGAGCACGCCATTCCTACAATTAAAACGAAGTTCAATATACAATCAAAAAAAAATTAGATATACCAGAGGCTATGTCTAATCAACACCAAACTGCATATAGCATTAGCAGACCTCTATTTCTCGTTGTCGTTTCTTCTCCAACCTCTCAAGAGCACTTTCGCGTTCTTCTTCCTCCTCTGCATGCAGCTCCTCTTTGGCAGCTTTCCACTAAGGAAATGAATAAGCATTATAAGAATCATTTAAGAGAAACTGTGGCCAAAACGTTCTAAACGATCTTCAAGGACCTGGGAAGGGAAGCACCAAGTGAAGACAATTACCTTGTCAACCAAGCTCGAGACTTTCTTATTAGACCTTAATGTGGACACCACACCCACGGTCCGCTTTTTACGCAAAACTGAAGAGAAAAAGAACGCAAAATCAGAATGCCCAGCTTCATATCCATTGGACAAGCTCCTTTATTAAGCATGGAAGAGTTTCACATGTTAAAAATGCAGCAGAAAATGCCTCCAGATATTAATGACATACTAAAAATGCAAGAATTGCAACTTACAACCAAGCACACGCAAATTTAAGATTGCCCAACTTACCCTTCAATTGAACCTTTGAGGGGGCAGTTGAAGCAGTGGCAACAGCGCCAGTGACAACAGATGTTGACGACACACCAACACCCTCTATTGCTGATGAGGTTCCTGTAGCTAGCAAAGAGGATTGTGTGGCAGGAACATCCAAAGATGTCTTGTCATTCTCCAACTTAACAGGTACATCAGCCTCAGATTTTGCTGATAAATCAGATTGTGACCCCCCGTTGACATCCAAAGATGGAATTGCATTAGGGGCAACATTTTCATGAACTGGTATAGCTGGAAGGCCAGAAGACTCTGTACCATTGACTACAGAGACAGGCTGCAGTACTCCATCCTGATGGCCATAGTATGCACTGGGGTCAACATGGTTGATCGCCACAGGAGCAGCACTAAATGTAGTTGGGATTTGATAATATAATGGGTGATGAGTAACAGGTATCTGGCAGTCAGAAGTTGCATATAAACTACTAGCAACTTCAGGATTAGTTTGCCCATAGTATTCAAATGTTGAACCTGGATAAGCTAAGTTGTAAGGAAAAGGTTGAACTGATTCCATATCTGAAGGAAGAGCATGTGTGTCATCTAGAGGTTCATCAGGTGGTGGTGGCGGAAAAGGTTCATTATCAGGAGGTGGTGGAGGAATCCAGTCTTCATCAGGTGGAGGAGGAAAGCTAGGTGTTTGTTCCAGGATCGAGGACTCCAATTTGGTCTGTTGCACTGACAGACTTGGTCCGTCCATTGGGGCATGATTTGGCGCATGCAGTGGCTCTCCCACAGTTAAGCTGCTTGAAGGTTCTGTATCTTCAACTTCCATATCCACATCCATGTCTACTTCTTCAGCCAGATGAAGCACTGTTTGAGGAGTTAAATCTTCATGGACGGTGACTCCAGTGGCTTCACCTACCTCACTTGCATCACTGAAAGAATGTGTAAGTAGGTTAGACAAGCAGCAGCAGCAGCATAAGAAGACAATATCGTACTCTTTACAGTTAAAATAACCAAGTTAAATCCAGCATACCTAGTGGCAGGACTACTTTGCCTCTCTCCATTTGCATCGTGTACATGATCACTGCCTCTGTGGGATTCATGACCAGCCTCAACATCATTCTGTTGTCCAGACAAGAATAGCCCACAAAGTTGATTTATTTCTGAATCTAGCAGTTTTATCTTCCTCTCAGAGTGCACCCAGAAGGGAAGCAATGACAGCCCATTACAGGCTAAGGACCTAATATCAGCTAGCCTAATCTCGAGTTCCAATGCATATTTTGAAATTCGATCATGCTGTACGTAAAATTCAGACCTGTTGAGCAGGAAATAAATCAGTAAAAACAAACAAGGGAATGAAAAGAAGAAAGGGAGAGGATGGAAAGATCCTCCTAGAAACTTTTCAGACATGCACAACAAAACAGAGAGGGTTTGGAATAAAGGTCCAAGGAAAGGTACATAAAGATCTCAGTAGCATACCCTTTCATGGTCTCCAATTGCTCTAGCAAGCGTTCACAATGTTTTACCAGGTCGGAGGAAAAGTCTACCTCAATTTCATCTTCTGGAATGTAATCTGCATCCCTATACTTTGTAGAATCTTCACCTGCCTCATTCAAATGACCTGCCGGAGCATGATCTGGTTTCCCTGAAGAAAGAGATCCACCAGGAGAAGATGTTTCATTGCGTTGTGAATCAATTTGTTCAGAGCCATTCATTGTACCACTCTGGTCCTCATCATTGTCTCCTTTTTTATCATGTAAGTTGTCACCTATTGGCTGCCTGTATTCATTGATGTCGCTATAGCTGACTCCAGTCTGTCTAATGTCCATATCCATCTTTGAGGATTCTAAGTTCTCAGAGGTGGCGTTGCCCATGCACTCAGTTTCAGCAGTAACTTTCTCTTCTAACCTCAGCTCAGCCGCATGACCCAATATCTGAGGCACTTCCCACGAGGTCTCTCCTGTTACTGTGTTCCAATAATAGTACTGATTACTCTCTTCGTGCAACACCATCTTCCATCCTGCACTTGCATCTCCGAGAACCTGTGCATCCAAAGTTGCAGGAGCAGTAATTTGCTCCAACACACTCAACTGTGCATGTAAATCAAGTGAATCAGAAGCATTGTTTTCTTTAAAACTATCTTCTGCGGGTCTATCTGAAGGACTTGGTAGATCAGAGCCATTATCAATAGCTTTCTCTTCAACTTCCATAACAGTAGAACCAATTTCCCCATGGACATTATTTTCCTCGTCGCCAGCTTGCTTTCCCTGAGCGAAATGGACACAAAAACAAAACTATTAGATCAACTGTATGGAAGTAACTTCTCCATCCATCTAGGAAAGTGAAGCTGAATAGAAATCACAAATGTACTGGAAGTGGAGGCAGTGTCAGGCTAACAAAGAATAGTAACCTAATCAATAACCCAAAAGAATATAGTCATTAGCATAACCAAAACAACAAACTTACAAAGAAAGCATCTAAAAAGAAAAGCATAATTTACGTTTCAATAGTGTCAATAATCGGAGCTTTGGAGGGAAGGTAATCACAAATGTATTGGAAGTGGTATTTGCAGAGTAGTAAGAGGAGCTAAGACCTGGATAGAAAAATAACCAGTTGAAGCACAGCGTAAATATGTGGGAGTCAAACTGAGAAAGTTCGCATTGAATGCACAAACAGAAAACCTTTCTTTTTAATTTCAGGTTATAATTCATCGTCGATCACTGTTGAATCAGAATGCAAGCAAAAAAATCCACCTTGCTAAAACAATTGGCTCATCCACCTACAAAATTATGTGGCCAACAGCAAGTGAATAAATTACCTACAGCTCACCTTGTCTTCATGATCTAGAGAAGAATCCTCTGAAGCAGCACGTTTATGTCCTCCAACTGATTCCTCATCCACTTCATCATCACTATATTGCCCAAGCAGCATAAGAGGATTCTCCGGTTGTTGACCTGAGGGCCAAAGAGGAAATGTCAGAAAAGTTCAAGCCAAGTGATAGGAACACCCAATATATATTATAACAACGCCAGTATACAATTTACGGAAACAAATATAACATTATTAGAAGAAGACTGCTGAATTTAGGATATATGTAGTTCACCACCACCTGTAAGCACATCATCAAATGTCAGAAAGTCATAAAAGCAAATAAAGACAGAAACATACGAACCGAGGAGAGGAAATACTCTTCTTGAATCAGAACGCCTTTGATGCCGCCAAAAAAGGGCATGATATGTAAGACGTAATTCAATAATTGACTGTGGCAGGGGCTGACGGTAACTGATGACCAATTGAAAGTTCCCAATACCACAGCAGGCTACAGTCTGAAAACATAAACTTTTGTGGTACAAACAAGATGTCTTGTACAAAGTAAATCAATAATTTCCACCAACATTATCGGTCACATCATGTCTTCGTTACAAAGATGAGTCCTTTTGAAGAAAACTGACGGAACCCACCTGAAGACGATGGTGAATTAGGTAACTCCGCAGGAGACTTGGATTCTTCTTCCCCTCCAACTTCATCTTGGACAGAGGAGCCACCTAAATCTCCTACAAAGTATATCAAAATGCTTAAATGTCAACATCCATTGTTAAGAAAAAGATTTTTCTATTTAAAAAAAAGAAGCACAAAGTGACCAATGGGTACTACAGTAGATGCAGCATAATTTTCCTTCAAACGTTTATCCATATCATGTAAGGAGCACAAAGTACATAAAAAGAAAACTCATCCTCAGGAAAACCCTTTAGAAATTTAACTTGACACGTGAAACAATTATCACACGGGAGTAGTTTACGCGGGAAAAAGTACACAACAGTTGAAACAGTACATAGAAACTTCTTTTTCGAACAATCAATTGAAAAAGTACGTCAACTTCCATTAATAATCTTCGACGAGTAATCAAGTTAATACAGCTAGGTTCAAATGCAATTAACTTATTAACAGAGAGACAACTTCAACAGTAAACAGAACATGTACAGACTCTTACTGACGCTCAAGAATTCTTGATTATAGTTTATTCAAGATTTACAAATTCGTCCACAAATACATCCAGAAGGGAAAAAAGGAAAGAAAAAAGTTTTGCCAGATCAGAAAAACAAAACCCACAGCACAAACTGGAACAACTCAAAACCTAAAGCTCGTGAGTTGACATCGTTCTCTTTATTAGCCAAAATAAAATCAGTCAATCAATCAACTATGCATCGATCTAAATGGATGGACTCAACTGTATGAATTACAAAAGACATCTTTGTTATGCATCCATAAAAAACACTATTTTTCTCCAGCTGTCAATATACGTAACTGTTCATTATTTGGATTTGGAACCGGCTATTCTTTGCATAGCTCACCAAATTCTTTTTTGTGCATAGCTCACCAAGTTTATTAGTCAAAGAAAAACAGAAACTGCAGAACAAACTAAAAAGCTCAAATCTTAGAGCTCATGAGTAAACATTGTTCTCTTTATTAGCCAAAATAAAATCAGTTAATCAATCAACTATGCATTGATCTAAATGGATGGACTCAACTGTATGAATTACAAAAGACATCTATGTTATGCATCCATAAAAAAACACTCTATTTTCCCCAGTTCTCAATCTACATAACTGCTCTTCATTTGGACTAGAACCTGACTATGCTTAGCTTAGCTTCCCAGGTTTATTTTTTGAGAAGTGCATAGTTCACCAAGTTTATTAGTCAAAAATAATAATAACAGAAAAACAAAACCTACAGTACAAACTGAAAAAGCTCAAATCTTAAAGCTCATGAATAATCATCGCTCTCTTTATTAGACAAATAAAAGCATTCAATCAATCAATCAATCAACTGTATGATTTATACAAAACTTCTCTATTATGCATCCATCAAAATTACTCTATTTTTCTCCAGCTTAAAACTACCTAACAGTTCTTCATTTGGATTTGGAACCGACTATGCTTCGCATAGCTCACCAAGTTTACTAGTTAGAAATATAATAACAGAAAAACAAAACCTGAAGCACAAACTGAAAAAGCTCATGAGCCAATATCGTTCTCTGTATTAGCCAAAACAAAATCAATCAACTACACATCAATCTAAATGGATGAGCTCAATTGTATGAATTATACAAAAACCTCTCTATTATACATCCACCAAAATCACTCTGGTTATCGATTTAACCGACTATGCTTCACATAGCTCATCAAGTTTAATTTTTAATAAGTGCATAGGTCACTAAGTTTATTATCCAAAATAAGATATTAAACAGAAATTTTATGACCTAGAAAAAACTAGCGAAGCATAAATTCAGAATGATTATTCAGAAATTTGAACCTGGAACAATATGTACATGATTAGTGCATAGCTCACCAAGTTAATTAGCCAAAAAATACTCTATTTTTATGTGGCTATCAATATATATAACTGTTCAATATTTGGATCTCGAACCGACTACGATTCGCATTGCTCACCAAATTTATCAAAATCAAACTCATTATGCTAGCCAAATAAGATATTAAACAGGTAATTTTATGCCCTAAAAAACCTAGCGAAGCATGAATTAAGAACGATAAGTCAGAAATTTGTATCTAAAACAACACTTAGATGAGAAAGAGATATTAATTGAATTACCAGAGGGATCCGCGAAGAGATCGAGCTTAACTCTACGACCGGCGGCACTCTTAGCTGCAAGTTTACGCTCTTTTCTCCTTCCCATTGTGATTGAAGATAAAACCCTATGGCGCTTCAATATATTCAGATGAAGAAGAGAATGTAGTTGGATTTGAATTTGAACAGATATGGTTGTTTTGGCCCAAAGTCCAATGTTTTCCTTGTGGATTGGGCCTGAATACTTCGTGCTTCGTCGCAGCAACAAGCCCAGAAAATAGGGGTAAACGTGCAGGAGTAGCCGGTTTTAGGACCTCTATTTAAACTATAGCCGATTTTTATGAACTTTTGAAGGTTTAGCATCTTTAAAATTTCACTTCAGACTTGCGAATTTGAAGTTTTAATAAACTTTAGACATGTAGGTGTGAAGTATAGCTTGTCAAGGCATAACTTCGAACACGTATAAAGTGATATCAATGCTAAGTTTGTATCCCTCCTTAGTCATTACAAAGAGGTATCAAAGAACCCGCAAGGGTAGCCAAGTTGGTGTAGCAGTAGAGCGCGAGACCGCAAGGTCACGAGTTCGATCTCCTGCATAAATCTTCTTGGTTGAGCCTGTCACACATGGCTTGCCAAGTGTGGTTAATCGGCTGACGTGGTTTGTAGGCTATTGCGTCAGTCCGAGGTTTACCCTGTGCGCACTCGAGAGAGTAGCGACTGCTGGTTCCTTCGTCAACAAAAAAAAAAAAAGGTATCAAAGAAACTAAAAATATCGAAAGTGTTTGTTATTTGTAAAGTCCTTCTAGTATCTCATATGATTTCACAAAGATTATAGAAAAGGTAAAGTTGACAAACAAATTCAAAACTCAGGTCGTGATGAAAACTAATAATGCACAACTAAGTTTGTACCAATAACACTTTTGTCTTAAGTTTCTCGATATTGCCTACTAGTTAAATAATATAAATAATATATATATAGCATAATGAAAACTGGCTACCGCAATTTCCATAGAATGTTGTAGGTTTCAACTTTTCTTTATCCGAGTTAGCAATTGCAGGTTTTCAATAAGTTGATGGATCGACTTTGTAAACGTGTGCAAGTTGCAGTGTCAAAATACCCATATATTTGTTATGAAAAAAGTAAAATAATATTTTTTATGAAATACAATATATTTTTTTGCAAAAAGATAGCATAAATACTTATTATCTTCATACGTGATCCTGACGTATAACTTTATTTTATTTTTTCAAAACGGCTTTCAATTTTGAGTTCATAAAATAAACTAAGTTAAAATCTAAACCTAATGTAACTTTAAATTCCATTAATTCATTATATGAGATTGTCATTTCCAATTTCAAATTTATTTTTTTCCAAGTTAATTAATCGCTTTCTCAACTACCCTCCTCTTAAGTTCTTTATTATATATAAGCGAGGGAGAAAAGAAGTAGAAAAAACTAATTGTAAGCTGAGGAATCAAACTTCTACATATACCATATAAGTTCAAATAACCAACTAACTGGGTTAATTGAGAAACTTATTTATCAGTGGCGGTGCCAAGATTTTTATCTGGGGTTTAAGAATGTAAATACACGAAAAAGCTAAGAATGTTCAACATCTACTATATATATATATAATAATTTTAATCTCATATATACACTATAATTTTTCATCGAGGAAGTTCGGATGAACCTTGATGCCTACCTAACTCTGCCCCGGTCACCTACTACAATTCATGTCATGAATCACCAAAAATCGTTAATTTGATAGAATATTACCATATCTTGTATATTACCATTGATAGACTATTACCATGTTTTGTATGTCTTTTATATTAGGTAAATTTACATTTCAAATGTAATTAGGAAGATTTAACTACCTAGTTTGTAGTCATGAAACGCTATATATATTGTACACAATAATCAATGAAAGGCAAAGAACATATTACTATATGATCATAAGCCAAACCCTAACTTCTTTTTCTCTCTACGATGTCGCCCCTCCCCCATCGGAAGCCCTCTTCCTCGGCAACCCACTCCCTTCTTTCTTCGACTTTCCTCTCTTCCTCTCCAATTTTCAATGGTTGAATCCATCATGCTATTGCAGTTAACAACATCAAAAAATTCATTCCCATGACTCTTGAGATGGAAAAGGTTCAGTATTCATCTTGGATGGAATTATTTAAGATTCATTGTAGTGTATACAAAGTCATCGACCATATCATCCCTCCAAAATTAAAGCCCCTAGAAATACCTGATGATTTTGATGATGAACTTTGGTCCCGCTTAGATGCAGTTGTCCTACAATGGATCTACGGCATGATCTTGAACGATCTATTGCATATAATCATTGAAACTGATGCCACTGCACGACAAGCATGTGAGCGCTTGGAAAGTATTTTTCATGACAACAAGACAAACGTGCCTTGTATCTGGAAAATCAATTTCAGGCCATTCAGCATGATGATTTTCCTAATGTGTCAGCCTATTATCAAGAACTTAAGATGATTGCCGATCAACTCCCCAACGGTCGGTGCACCGGTCGCTAATCAACGATTGGTGATACAACTTATTGCGGGTTTGAATGAAAATTATGATGGTGGCGCTACCATCCTCCAACAAAGCATGTCATTGCCTCCGTTCGATGAAGCTCGTTCGAGACTCATCCTTGAAGAAACCCAGAAAACAAAGTCGGGCAACGACTAATGCCAACACAGTTGACGCCGCTCTCGTAACCACCGGCGACAATCATGCTGACCCGAGAGGCTCAGGCCACCCCATCCCACATGTAAGCCAACAATCCAACACGTGGCTCACATTCCTAGAATAACAACAAAGGAAGAAAATCCATGAACAGCCGCGACAACATCGGCAACGCCCGAAACAGTGGCAGCGGTGGCAGAAGGCATCCACCAACATCGGCAGCAACTGTGGCAATAGCCTCCGCCGTGGATTGCCTGACTGTTATGGGATGCATAGGCCCCAGCGGCATAGGCTGTGTAGGCCCACCAGAATGGGTTGTGTGGGCTCCACCGGCATGGGCTGCTCCACCTTGCCCCTACCCGATGTCCTCTTGGGCTCAACCTCCGGCCCGACAGACCCAGTCAGGCATCTTCGGTGCACGTCCACAGCAGGCATACAATGCACAAGTTTCTCCTCTTTCAACCTACGCACCGACAGATATTGAGGCAGCTATGAACATGATGTCTCTCAAAGTTTATGACAACAGTTGGTACATGGACACTGGCACCACATCTCATATGACTGCATCTCAAGGCACTCTCTCGTCTTATTTCAATATGTGTAATTTAAATTATAATATTATTGTTGGTAGTGGACAAGGCATTCCTATTCGAGGTTATGGACAATCATCTCCTTCCCAACCACACCCCCATTAGCCTTTAAAATGTCCTACATTTCTCGAAACTTATCAAAAATCTAATATATGTGCGTCGTTTCACAATCGACAATAATGTTTCCCTTGAATTTAATCATTTTGGTTATTATGTGAATGACCTTATGACAGGGATATGAATACTAATATGTGATAGCATCGGGGACCTTTATCCTATCACCACATCCGTCAGCCATCCAGTCTCTTCTCCATCAACCTTTGCATCAATTTCGTCTCATTTATGACATAATAGATTAGAACATCTGGGAGACTCTATTTTACGCTCCCTTAGCAAAAATAAACTTATTGATTACAAACATGTCCCTTCTCCTCATGTTTGTGAATCTTGTGTTTTTGGAAAACATGTCAATTTGCCATTTTAATCTTCATCCACCTGTACTTTAATGCCTTTTGATAAAATACATAGTGATTTATGAACTTCTCTTATCTTAAGCACGGTCGGACATCTATACTATATGTTGTTTTTAGATGATTATTCAAACTTCCTACTGACGTTTCCCATTGGTAATAAGTCCCAAGTCTATTCTATTTTTCCGTTATTCATCACTTTCATTAAGACACAATTTGAAAAGAATATTAAACATTTTCAATGTGACAATAGGAGGGAATTCGATAATAATCAATTCAAACTTTTCTGCACCAAACACGACCTTCTTTTCCATTTTTCCTGTCCACACACCTATCCACAAAATGGCAAAGCCGAACGAAAAATTAGAACCATAAACAACTTAGTTCGTGCCCTCCTTGCTCACGCTTTTATCCCCTTATTTTTTGGCAATATGCTCTATCAATGGAAACATATCTCTTGAATATTCTCCCAAACAAGTCTCTTAAACACAAGTCTCTCATTCAAGTTCTCTATCTTCGGGATCCTTCCTATAATAATTTACGAACTTTCGGATATCTGTGCTACCCCTTTCATCCCTCCACACAAATCAACAAGTTGCAACCTCGGTCATCCTCATGCATCTTTCTTGGCTACCCCCAATCATCGAGGTTACAATTGTTACGACTTGTCAAGCCAAAAAATAATCATTTATCGGCATATCATATTCGATGAGTCACAATTCCCCTTTGCCAAACTCAATTCTCCATCTCCAAATTCCTACGAATTCTTAAATGATGGCCTAAATCCCCTTTTAATTCATCACTTGCAAAATCAGTCGTCACGACCTTCCGTCTCGGCTGCCTCTCGGCCCTACCCCATACTCCCGGTAGTCCACCCAGTCACACATCCACTTCTCATCCACCCCATCCCAATCCTGTCCAACCTCCCGCGGCATACCCACGGACAATGGAAACATGTACTATGCACGGTATTTCCAAACCCAAATAACTATTTAACTTGTCGACTTCAGTTACCCCTTCCCATGTTCCTCGTAATTCGAAAGATGCCTTATCCGATCCTAATTGAAAAAATGCAATGATTGACGAATATAATGCTCTTATTGAAAATAAGACGTGGGATCTAGTACCTCGTCCTCCTGATGCTAATATTATTTGTTCTATGTGAATTTTTCGACATAAAAAATAAATATGATGGTTCTTTTGAAAGGCACAAGGCCCGTCTTCTAGGTGATGGCAGGTCTCAACATGTGGGAGTAGATTGTGATGGAATTTTTAGCCGATGGTGAAACTAACGACTATTCAGACTGTTCTTAGTATTGCTTTGTCCAAGTCTTGGCCCATTCATCAGCTTGACGTAAAAAATGCTTTCTTGCATGGAGACCTTCATGAAACCGTATTTATGCATTAGCCTATGGGATTCAGGAAATTGATTCATCCAGATTAGGTGTGTTTTAAAGAAATCACTCTATGGACTGAAACAGGTTTCTCGTGCATGGTACCAATAGTTTGCTGATTTTATAATCTCTATCGGGTTTTTACATAACAAATCTGTTCATTCACTGTTCATCTTATAGCAAGGGTAATGACATGGCATACATCTTACTATATGTTGATGATATCATACTCACCACATCTTCTGATGCACTTCGCTGATCCATTATGTCACTCTTTGCCTTTGAGTTTGCTATGAAGGATTTGGGGCCCATAAGCTATTTTTTGGGCATTATTGTTATAAGAGATGTATGTGGCTTGTTTATTTATCAGAGGAAGTACGCCGAAGAGATCCTTGACCGAGCAGACATGACGTCTTGTAAATCGACACACATATCGGTGGACACCAATTCCAAACTTTGTGCCTCATCGGGTTCTCTGTATGTCGACCCGACTCACTATCGTGGTTTAGCAGGAGCGTTGCAGTATCTAACTTTTACGAGATTTTATATATCTTATGTCATGCAACAAATATGTTTACATATGCACAACCCGACGGATGAACATATGAATGTCCTCAAACGTATTTTGCTATATGTACAAAGTACTCTTCATTTCGACTTACACTTGTATAAGTCCTCACTTTCTGATCTCACATCTTATTCTGATGCTGATTGGGGTGGATGTCCTGACACTCATCGATTTACGTCGGGTTACTGTGTGTTCCTCGGAGATAACTTGCTTTCTTGGTCTTCTAAAAGACAACCTACTATGTCTCAATCCAGTGCCAAAGCTGAGTATAGAGGTGTAGCGAATGCTATTTCTAAGTCTTGTTGTGCAACCTTCTACGTGAGCTTCACTGCCCAATCCATAAAGTTACAGTGGTTTACTGTGATAATGTAAGCGCGATATATAATTTTGGCAATCCCGTTCAACATCAGCGCACTAAACACATTTAAATGAATATTCATTTTGTACGTGAGAAAGTTGCTCGTGGACAAGTTCATGTTCTTCATGTTCCTTCCCGATATCAGATTGCTCACATATTCACTAAAGGACTTCCGCGCATACTCTATGATGATTTCCGAGCCAATATCAGCGTACGAGAACATCCCGCTTCAACTGCAAGGGTGTGATAGAATATTACCATATTTTGTATATCTTTTATATTAGTTAAATTTAAATTTCAATTGTAATTAGGAAGATTTAGTTAACTAATTTGTAGTCATGTAACACTATATTTATTATACACATTAATCAATGAAAGACAAGAAACATATTCCTACACAATTATCAAAAGACACCAAATAAATTTTGAAAAAGGAGAGGAACAACGTCGTATAAAGTAGAATACAGATACGAGCACTACAGTAAAACCTCTATAAATGAATATCCTTGGGAACTATAAAATTATTATCTTATACGAGGTTATTAATTTATAGAATAATTTTCATTTTGTATATTATATTTCTCAAATTAAACAATTAATTTTATTCGGTAACTAAGAAAAGAAAATAAATAAAAAATTAATTAATGATGGTGCATTGTATCCACATTTATTAATCTTAGGTTGACGTGATTCAAAATAGAATGCATGTACATTAAAATATGAAGTGTTGTGAATTGTTTCAAGTATACAAAATATAATTTATAAATAGACACATGTACTTTAACTTCATATACCAAAATATAAAAATTAATATATTATAGCTTATCTTCCATGACTACTCATTTGAAAGGTGTAAAAAAGTCTACGCTAACTGATGAGATGAGAAAAGCATTATGTGAGTACAAAAATAAAAAATATCAAGTTATGTAATTTTAGGAAAACATAAAGTTTGAAATAAAAATTATTTAGGAAGTGCTTTATTTTATGAATTATATATGTAATTTTTATACATATTTAATGAATTATTATTTTATATTTTCAGTGGGCCTCAAGGATTTTTTTATAAATTATTATCTTATGCATTTATCGAGGTTATTATTTTATCCCATTAGCCCAAATCAAGATCAGAAAAATTTATTATTTAATTAAAATTATTAATTTATCGAATATTCATTTATCGAGTTTTTATAGCAATTAGACAACCGGCAAACATATGTCTTTATTAGGGATGAGCACGGGTACAAGGTACCCAGATACCCGACCGGAACCGACACTAACGGGTAGATTTCGGATAGATATATTATAATAACGGGTAAGGTCCAGGTAGTAAAATTAGGAACTGATCAATGTCGGGTCCGATTCTGGTTCCGGCAAATAGAGACAGGGTACCCAGACCCGGAACCGATACCCAGAACCTATAAAATATTAAATATCTTTACTTTCTTGAGAAACATTTGGACCACTTTTAACTTTCTCCAAAATTGTTTGATGCACGCTTGCACACTGATTTTCCCCACCCCAAGACGCAAATATTTCAATTTTTTCACCCCTTTATTCTAGAATGCTCTTTGTGCCCTAAGAGAAAACACCCAAAACTCTCTCAATAACAATGGCGTTTTAGCTACACCACCGAGCTTCATCGTCCTCGTTGTTGAAGCTTTCTCTCAGGTACTTTCATCGTTGTCGTCGTTGAAGCTTCACCTTTGCCTCTTTCTCTCCATTGGTTGTGTTCACGTCGTTCATAAAATGCAACTGTGTTCATATCTAACTCTTCAATTTCTTTTTAATATCGTATGCTTCTGTTCAATTTTAGGCGATATTCATCTTGAATATGTATTACTTTTTTTATTTGAAATGTAAATTTATTTTTAAAATTTGTGTATATTTTTTGTAGATGTGAAGATGAAATTTAGGGATTTACTAGTATAATAAAGCTTTTCTTTTGTATCGAAGAGCTTATGAACACGAAAATAAGTGTAATTCAGATATTTCCAAAATTATTTTGAATTCAACACGTTCAATTCATTGAGTGTCAAATTTGACTTGCAATTTTAGGTTTTTGTTACAGAATTAGCTTTTCTACCGTGAATAAGTTTTCTAAAACTTCTTATAAGGGTACTAAAAACACCGATTGCAGGTTAAAAAACTAATAGATGAAATTATTTTAGAACTCTTTTTGATTCTCATAGGCTAAAAAACTGTTGCTTAATTTGTATTTTTTTATTTACCGGGTACCTGAGAACTTATCCGGAACTGTAGGATTCGGGTAATTATTGCTATGGGTAGATTCGAGATAGTAAATTTAGGAATGATATTTTATCGGGTAGGGTATGGATAGTTCAAAACCGTTAGGTACCGGACCGCTCACCCTAGTCATTAATTATTACTCCCCTAATATTAACATAAAAAGAATCACAGGGCAACCAGAAATTTACATTTACAGTATAAAAGATAACGAAGAACAAATCAGCAGAAATTTTACTGTATATAAAGATAAAGAAGAAGCACCCCCTTTTTTTTTTTTGATAATCTAGTTTTTTCCAGTCTTGTGCCTGACTACTTCATTGGTATTATCCAGACGTCCTCGAGTTAATAGCATCGGTGCTTCAACACTATTACCAGGTAAATCGCGGGATGTGCTCCGGTGGCCAATTTTTCTGGGAGGGTACAACTGATCAATGTTTGTGGTGCCTTTCATCAGAAATTTAATCAATTTGTGTGTCTAAATTCAAAAGGGTAACTTTTGCTTTCTTCTTCTTTACATGTCAGCAAAATCCATGTTAATTTATAGTATTCTGATTCTTTTGTTCTATACTATTAACAGATCCATGTTGAATCAATGGGTGTGATAGTCTGTTGAGTTCTTGATTTAATCTAATGAAATACAAGTATAAAGATGAAGGGCAGCCTTGGAGACCAGGAGGTCACCTTTCAAGTCATGAAACAGCCTCTTGCGTAAATACAAGGTAATGTTGCTTACCACCAATAGTCTTTTGTGGTCCGGCCCTTCCCGGACCCCATATAGCGGGAGCTTAGTGCACTCTTTAAATACAAGTATAAAGATGGTGTCTTTAAATGTGACATTTTTCTGATTTTCCCTTTTAGCTAAGCTTTCAGTATCAGTTTATTTTTCTTGCAATCCTGTATTGACTACCTTCTTTTTGAGACAAGGTCTATCGAAAACAGCCTCTCTATCCCACAAAGGTAGATGTAAGGTTTGCTTACATCCTTGCCTCCCCAGACACCACTTGTGTGATTACACTTGGTATGTTGTTGTTGTTTCAGTATCAGTTTACTCAGTACCAAATTGACCTGAAATACAAGTATACAGATTGTCTGATATAAGAAAAAGGTATAAAATTGTGTCTTTAAATGTGCCCTTATCATGATTTTTCCCGTTTAGCTAAGCTCTTCAAGATAATTTCCAGTATCAGTGTATTTGGAACCAAATTGACCAGAAATACAAGTATAAAGATTGTGTCTTTAAATGTGCCCTTTTTCTGATTTTTCCCTTTTAGTTAAGCTCTCCAAGACAATTTCCAGTATTATTTTACTTGGAGCCCAATTGAGCTGAAATACAAGTATAAAGATTGATTTTTAAAAAAAGGATAAAGATTGTGTCTTTAAATTGCCATTTTTCTAATTTTCCCTTCTTAGCTAAGCTTTCAGTATCAGTTTATTCAGTAACAAATTGACCTGAAATAGAAAGTAAAAAGATTGGCTGATATTTAAAAAGTATAAAGATTGTGTCTTTAGATGTGCCCCTTTTCTGATTTTTCATGTTTAGCTAAGCTCTTCAAGATATGTTCTAGTATCAGTTTACTAAGAACCAAATTGACCTGAAATACAGACTATAAATATTGCCTCCTAAAAAAAGAGTACAAAGATTGTGTCTTTAAATGTGCTCTTTTTCTGATTTTTCCACTGTAGTTAAGCTCTCCAAGATATTTTACATTATATGCTTACTTGGTTTTACTTGTTACCCTTTGATGAATAGCTGACTAATCAATTGATTGATTGGGTTTACTTGTTACCCTTTGATGACTTTGTTGTTTATCAATTCTAAAATATTGTTTTGTAGTAGGTGAATGGGCATTGTTATAATTGATAAATTCGAGTTACAATTCACTTAAGCTGCATAAGTTCGGTTCTGATCAATCACGATTCATATCAATTCTAATGAACCTACCGTCAGTGAAAAGAATTTTCTAGTCACATACAAAATCAAGTTTAGCTTTTGCTAGTTATCACCAAATCATGAAGGTCTAAAATGTAATGTGTTCTCCTCTTCTTTATCGTGCAACAAATTGACATGTTGGCATAAACTATTGAGTATTCAAATCTTATATGATTTGCATTGGGTGACAGAATTAGAGGGCTTTTCCTCTTGATTTGTTTATTAGTGAGGGAGGTATTGAATGATTTTTAGTGTGTATTAATTATGGGTTCCTCTTTGTCAGGTTTTGAAAGTATACCATAATATACAAGGTATACACGGCATATACTATGCCTTGTGTATACCGTGTATATCACGGAATCCCAAGACAAATAGGAAACCGTGATAAACATATATTTGGTAATATATTAGTGGTAGTTAATTAACATTGTACACTTACCATAATTGTAAAATTCTTGTACAAATTGAATAAGGTTTTGTGATTAGAATAGGAATAGGATTTTCCATATTATGAAGATTGTAAATTGTATATATACTTTCCCGTCTTATTTCAATTTGAGCATAAAATCGTGGCATAATTGTGGGTAATGGCAACTCAATTTCAATTCGTGGTTACGGTCATACAACTTTGTCTCCCCTCATCCTTGTCTTGAAAAATACCCTTCATGCCCCTAACTTAATTAAAAATTTGGTGTATGTTCGAAAATTCACCACTGATAATTGAGTTTCTGTTAATTTTGATCCATTTGGGTTTTTTGTGAATGATTTCAAAACGGGGATACATCTCATAAGATGCAATAGTAGGTGAGATTTATCCAATCACGCCCGCCACCAGTTTCTCGAGTCAAGCCATGCCATCGACATTTGCAACTCTTGCTCCTTCCTTGTGACATGCACGTTTGGGTCACCCTGGGTCGTCCATTTTTTCTTCCTTGCATAAAAACAATTTTATTTCTTGTAAGGGTACGCGTAGTACTCCAATTTGTCATTCCTGTCCGTTAGGAAAACATGTTAAATTACCATTTGTAGCATCTACTTCTCGTACTTTGATGTCTTTTGACATTATTCATAGCGATTTATGGACATCTCCCGTTTTAAGTTCTTTGGGCCATCGTTATTACGTTCTATTTTTGGATGATTATTCTAATTTTTTATGGACCTTTCCGTTAGCGAAAAAATCTCAAGTTTTTTCCACCTTAAAATTTAGAGCATTCATCCGTACCCAATTCGACCGGAAAATAAAAAATATTCAATGTGATATTGGAAAAGAATATAATAAAAAATATTCAATGTGATTCGTTTCTCTTGTCCTCATACGTCCTCACAAAATGGGAAAGTCGAACGAAAAATTCGTACCATTAATAATATTGTCTGAACTTTATTGGTCCATGCTTCCGTACCCCTTCCTTTTGGCATCATGCTCTACAAATGACTACTTATCTCCTTAACATACTTCCTACCAAAGGGTTGACATATTCATCTCCTCTTAAAATCCTCTATAATAAGAATCCGTCGTATTCACATCTTCGGATTTTTGGGTGTTTATGCTATCCACTATTTCCGTCAACTGTAATTAACAAACTTCAAGCTCGTTCTACCGCTTGTGTGTTTTTGGGTTATCCGTTACAATGTTTTGATTTATCGTCTAATAAAATCATAATTAGTCGTCATGTTATTTTTGATGAAACCCAATTTTCATTTGTTAAATTGAGTAGTCCCGTGCCTAGTTCGTATAATTTTTTAGATGACGAAGTCTCACCGTACATTATGCGCCACTTAATGGGCCGATCCAGTGACCCCGAATCTCTAGCAGGCCCACTGCCTGCTGGCACGCCAACACCAACTGCTTCTGCCCCAGTTTTTGCTAGTGGGCCGATCGACCAGCCTACTACCGAGACTGCTTCTGCCCCAATTTCTGCTTCTGTCCCTCATATTGTTTCCAGTTTTGGGCTAGCAGGCCCACTGCATGATAGCCAGTCCATCACCCATCCGACCTTTCTCCAAAATTCACCCAATTCTCCCCCGACACACAGACCTATTACTTGTAGTCAACGGGGTATTTTTAAACCAAAAATATATTTTAATCTTAATTCTAATGTTCTTAAATCCCACTACTCCGTAACCCAATGTCCGCATTAAATGATCCGAATTGGAAATTGGCTATGAACGACGAATATGATGCTCTTATTGAGCGGGCTGGTATGTCCTCGTGTAAGTCTACCTACACTCCAGTTGATACTAAACCCAAGCTGGGTGCTGCGGCCGGCTCAACTTATGAGGATCCCACCCATCATCTCAGTCTTGCAGTTGCTCTTCAATATTTTACTTTCACGAGACCGGATATTACGTATACAAATGTGTTTGTTTATGCATGATCCTAGGGTTGAGCACACGACTGCGCTCAAACGCATTATACGATACATCCAGGGAACACTTGACTATGACTTGCATCTATATCCGTCGTCGACCTCTATGCTTGTCTCGTATACAAATTCTGATTGGGGTGGCTGTCCAGACACCAGACGCTCCACGTCTGGTTATTGTATGTTTCTTGGTAATAACTTGGTCTCATGGTCTGCAAAGTGACATTCTACATTATCACGCTCCAGTGCAGAGACCGAGTATCGAGGGGTAGCCAATGTTGTATTTGAATCATGTTGGTTACGTAATCTTCTCTTAGAACTTCATTGTCCCATTCAGAAAGCTACCTTTGTATATTGTGATAATATAAGTGCAGTCTATCTTTCTGGTAATTCGTTTCAACATCAGCGCACTAAACACATCGAGATGAATATCCACTTTGTTCGCGAAAAGATAACTCGTGGACAAGTACGCGTCTGTCATGTCCCTTCTAGGTACCAAATCGCCGACATCTTTACTAAGTGTCTTTCATCAGTTCTATTTGAAGATTTTAGGGACAATCTCAGCGTACGATGACCGCCCGCTATGACTGCGGGGTGTGAAAGTATACCATAATATACAAGGTATACACGGCATATACTATGGCTTGTGTATACCGTGTATATCACGAAATCCCAAGACAAATAGGAAACCATGATATACACGGTATACACAGCCGTGTATACCTATATTTGGTAATATATTAATTGTAGTTAATTAGCATTGTACACTTACCATAATTGTAGAATTCTTATACAAATAGAATAAGGTTTTGTGATTAGAATAGGAATAAGATTTTCCATATTATGGAGATTGTAAATTGTATATATACTCATTAATGAAAATAATCGAGAGATAACTCCAAAGTTGGTAAATTTCAAAAACTTTTGGCGTTCTGCATTCACATAGGCAAAATTACAAAGAATGGTCGTGAGGTTTGTTCAATTTTTTTGTTTGGCTGTCCAATAACTTCTCTTTTTTTCCTTATGCATAAATAACCCAAGTATTGGCTTCTTCACCACCTCGTAAAAACCTGCTTTTTTGGTTGAACAGCTATGGAGATTTTTGAAGTAGGGGAAATACCATGTCGAATTTCTTAGAGGGGATCAAGCATTTAGGTGCTTCCCTGACGAAGTGTTGTGATAGGCAATCAACGGGCCTTGAAGATCCTGAGATTCTTGCACGAGAGACAATTTGTATGCTATCTAGACACATCTGTTTATATATTTATCCGCTATTTGTAGAACGTAGAATGAAATCATGGAGGATGAAACAAAAGCAATGTTTATCTGGTTCTAGGTTTTTCTTATTCAATGATTGCCTTATTGGGGAAATATGATTTTCATTTGAAGATCATTATAGTTGTAACTTTCTCTATTTTCACGATTCATTATGTTTTGTTCTCTTTCAATGCTTGGCATTCAGTTTGTCAAAGGTGAAAAAGAAACATAGAAAAGCAGATAGTGAAAATTGTAAAATAGGGGGCGTTTCAATGAAGAAAGGATTAAATTAAATGAAATATATAAAACCACATAAATCAAATTATTTTAAATATTTGATTCAAATGGAAAGTTACAGTTTTCAGTTTAGAATTCAGATGAGTGACTAGTCTGTCATTATAATTTCAAAAAAAAAAAAAAAAACTGGTCATATTCATCCGTAATTCCCTTAATAGTTTGTATTATCACTTGACCAGATATATTTCTTGTTTAGTCCCGGCTTCTTCAAAACTATCTGTAGGCGTTGAACCGCGCACCTTAGCGCTTCGGTGTGTGCACTAAATTGCCGCCTAAGCAACGGAAGCGATCCACTTACGCTGAACCTAGCTTCAATGTTCAAGTGCGCTTCAATAGGCCTTCAATGACAGTGGCAACTATGTTGCTCGGACTCTTCAAAATGCCGACAGGTGCTTGTTGGATCCTCCAAAAGTAATTCACTAGTTTGAGGATCCGACACTGGTCCGACAACGTTTTTGAGAGTCCGAGCAACATAGCAGTGGTCAATACGTTAAAGATTTGGAACATAGATTCTTTGAAATATGTGTATGAGTTTTATGACTTCCTTGCTTGCATAAATACTGTAATTGGACCTGTATATTCCTTCTTGTTGCAGTTAGTGTCAGTGAGATTGAAGCTCTTTACGAGCTTTTTGAGAAGATTAGCAGCGCGGTGATTGATGATGGGCTGATCAACAAGGTTTGGTCTCACATTTTTTATATGATTGTAACTTTTGGAAGGTGGCGTGGCTAAGTTTGGGATACATGCTATGTTGCTTGGACTCTTCAAAAATTCCGACGGGTGCATGTCAAATCCTCCAAAAGTAGTGTATTTTTGGAAGATCCGACAAGATGCGGCACAATTTTTCGAGAATCTGAGCAACATAGGATACATGGGTGTTTATAGTAAAACTCTTTTAGATTCTTATCTAGTATAGATGTTTAATAAGTCTGTATCCAGCTTTTCTTTTGAATTTGAACTTCCCATTATGTTACAGGAGAAGTTTCAATTGGCAGTATTCAAGACAAGCAAAAAAGAGAGTTTGTTTGCTGATAGGGTTAGTTCTCCATACATACATCAGCCTTTTCATTTTTATCTATGTTTAATAGAACTGGATACCGTAAACATGCTGTTTCCTATAAATGAAATCAATTATGATAGTGTTGTTATTGCCACAGTTGAAGCCACAGTAAAATAAATGTTTTGAGATGGATCAGATATTGCAAGGATTTCGTTTAATATTCTGAGTATGAATTTTACTTGTTGCATCGTGGTTGAGAGTATGACACATGTTTGTTAGTTTATGCTGTTGACTGCATGTACAACAAATATTTATGGGTTAATAGCATTTTTGGTCCCTTTTAGTCCTTGTAAAATCTTATTAAACACATTTAATTACCCATGTTATGTTAAACTTGTACTATTACTCAATATTTGAGGTCAATATTTGGAGTAACCGGTAAAGTTGTTGTCATGTGACCAGGAGGTCATGGGTTCAAACCGTGGAAATAACCTCTTGCAGAAATGCAAGGTAAGACTGCGTACAATAGACCCTTGTGGTCCGGCCCTTCCCCAGACTCCGCGCATAGCGGGAGCTTAGTGCACCTGGCTGCCCTTTTTATAGTTCTAAGAATAGTCGAGATATAACATATTTCTTACATTTGGGGACTAAAAATACACATGTTAATTAATCGAAAGTTAAATATTACCAAAAAAGGGTTAAATATACAGAGTTATATATCACAAGGATCAAAATAAGAATTTATCAACAACTGAAGGAGCAAAAGTGCAATTATCCCAATTTTTATTGTCTTCGTTTCTTCTTACTCTGACATGTTTTATTGCAGGTGTTTGACTTGTTTGACACAAAGCACAATGGACTCTTGGGTTTTGAGGATTTTGCCCGTGCACTCTCTGTTTTCCATCCAAATTCCCCTATCGATGATAAGATTGAATGTATGTTACTTGCTTACATGAATAATGACAATCATCTTCACTTTGTGCATATCAGCTTCTAATCATTAGTTTACTGTTGTAGTTTCTTTTCAGCTATATGATCTCAAGCAACAAGGCTTCATCGAAAGGCAAGAGGTAAACTTTTCATAATAATGAAGTTGTTAATTGTACATGTGGACACGAGTCTATTTTAGGGTGTGTTTGGTATGATGGAAAATACAATAAGTGGGTTTCTTACTTATTTTCTGGTATTTGGTAAGTAAGCAGAAATATTGTCTCAAAAGCATTTTATATAATCTAGGCAAACACTGTAGGAGTGGGTAGGTGGAGGTAGGGTATCTTGGAGGGTGGGGAGGAGTCAATTAACGTGGAATGCCAGACACACCCTTAATGGAACTTGTTTTCCTAGAGAAAAAAAATTGCAAAAGTTTTGACCAATCATGGAAAATTGGAAACCGCCATACCAAACACACCGTTAATCTGTTTGACTTACTCCTATTTTTAAATGGCGCTGTTTCAGTTTCTCTATTTATGGAAAATGTTTACGTTTCTTTGCAATTTGTCTTATCCACCTTATGTTTATCCTTGGAGTGCATATGATATAAAAGACATGGCTTCTATTATGCAGGTGAAGCAAATGGTGATTGCTACCCTTGCTGAGACTGGTATGAACCTCTCAGATGAAATTATTGAGAGCATAATCGACAAGGTATTTCACCAACCTACAACTAGTTACTTTGGTCAATTTTTCATTTGAAGGAGATGTTCTCCTATTTATATCTACTTAATAAGCGACATAGGCAATACTACTTTCCTTCCGGTTATCTCGCTTGCTGTCCATCTCATTAGAGTTTTAGCCCATCTGGATTCTATCTTTTTCAAAGTTGGTGTCTCGGTTGCTTAGAACTGTAGGGAAAAGTAGCACCTCCAATGCAGTCACCGGAATGTGACATCATATTTTCTTAAGAGCTAATTCTTTTAACGTCAGGGTAATTGGTTGGTGAACAACGTATTCAATTGGTTAGGTGATGATACTTAAGTTTGATGCTCTCAGAACCACATCATATTCTTAGAGACCACTTAGTGATTTAAAGTGTGAGCGGGAATAAAGGACGGAACCATCTAAGTTTCACTAGATATGTATATATCTAAGCAAAAATATTGGGTATAAATATAAATGACACCGCTTGGCATCATATTGATTTATTCATTTGTGCACTTTACAAATATTGACTCCGCTTACGGAAAATTCTGCATATGCCACTTATTCCTCCGATAGACTAGATACTAATAGTGTCCGTAAGAAGGTGTTTGAGAACCTATTCAACTTCTGAGTTTGCAATCTCTTCTTTCAAGTCTCCCCTGCATTGTGCCACAAAATGAAATAATATAAATATTCTTTATTCAACTTTATAAAAATAAAAGTTCTGTATTGAGTATTTGCTTGTTTGTTTGACTACTGTTGAGTTTGTTTCTGATTGTTCGATGTTAATTGTATGTTTACAAAGACCTGGACATTCTCGTTTTTGTTACAGTCCATTCATATCAGAATATCTTTGTTCTCCGGGAGGAGGCTGGATGGACGTAGCAATTGCAGGATTTAGCTTTTTACTGCTTAACCATTCCTTTGGCAGACTTTTGAAGAAGCTGATACTAAACATGACGGAAAGATCGATAAGGAAGAATGGAGAAATTTAGTCTTGCGACATCCTTCACTTCTGAAGAATATGACCCTCCAGTATCTCGAGTAAGTTGGACATGGATAATGACATAACTTCATTTAGCATCTTGTTTTGCATATTGTGATTCTATCCGTGGCATATTCTTATTTTTAGTATGGGTTGACCTAAATGTCGTCACATAAACAGGGACATTACAACTACATTCCCGAGTTTTGTGTTTCACTCAAGAGTTCCGGATACCTAATATGGAATTGCGAAGCTGAATTGCCAGCAGAAAGTAGTCTTATTACATGAGAGTTGCAGTTCGAGGATGAAACTATAGTAGTATTATTTTTGCTCATCTATTTTAAGTTTAACATTTTCAAGATTTGTTATTCTTTTGAGAGCAGTGGGGTTGTGTATTCTTGTTACCACTGAACAGATGCTGAGTTTCCTTGTTGATACCGTGCATCATTGTAATTTAATTTGCTCATTATTTGGCGTCTTCTGGCCTGAGATGAGCTTAAATGGAGACTCCAACTTGTTTAGGCCGAGGTATAGTTGTTGTGTCATTGCGCGTTGTTGATCTGCTTGTTTATGTCTTCATGTACATCTACTACATGTATTAAAACCACTATAAATCCACAAGATGTAGCGCAGAGAGATCACTTGAACAGTTTCCTGTCAAGCTCAGCCAGACAAACATCCAATGATTTTATTCATGCGTTCTACCAGAAAACCTCCACTTTGGACTATTACAATAGGTTTGTTTACTTACTTGAAATTGGTCATTGTGAAAGACTGAAAATGAAGTGATAATCAAATTCTCATAGTATGGACCAGGTTAATGATTTTCAGCAACTCAAAGAAAAAGAACATAGAAAGCACCAGGTGACTTTCTTCCTATTTGTCTAAGTCTTGGTGGACAACGTATCCGTCTATTTATATTTTTGTACTAGTGAAAGGAAACAAATACCTAGTTGAATAACTGAGGAGCGATTGGTGCACAAGAGTTGACCCGTGCCTTACCGTCGTCAAGAAACGAAAAGAATAAACTACTTCCCCGTTCAATTTATGTGATGTACCTTCATTTGACACGCACTTTAAGAAATAAATGAACTTTTTTATCTTATGATCTATAATAAGCCAAAGATATTTGTGTGGTTATAAATTATTTCGTTTTGCATAAAAGGTAAAATTTAAAATTAAATTGAGGTTTGTTTGGAGGAAATACGAACTGAAACTTGTGATTCAAAACTATGAAATGCCTGTATAGCAATGTGAATTCAAGTGGGTAAACATACACTAAACTTTAAGCATTAGGAAAAACTCTTCGGACACATAAAGATACAGAATGCATTTTATAGATCTTCAAGAGACAGAATAATGTGATTGCAGTTATAATCAATCTTTAAAAGTCATAGGCACACAAACAGTTGGTTCAAGAAATTCCGCAAATGTAAGAAATCCAAATGCACTAGCGGAAACATAACGGTACCAAGTGAGGATAGTTTGATTCAAATTGAATAAACAAAACGATTCAAAGTCACCATATTATAGGTAATTTTGACAGTCACAAGCAGGAAAGGAAAATTGTAATAAAAGCTACAGTCTGCACTGATTTTCTTGGGACTTCATACGCAAACTTTCTCCCAAGGATAAATGGGCACAGCTATTTAGACATAGGGAAAAGAAGGTTCATTCACAAAAAATAACCAAGACTCAGAGGGCAAGAGAACTTCAGTAGCCAACAAACCAAGACCCAGTGCATTGGGACTACTCTCGTCAAAAACAGCACATTAAGCGTCATATTTTCTAGGTGGGGTAAAAGAAGATGAAAATTCTATAGACGGAACATCAAATGAACTGCTGCTACAGACTAGAGACTTAATCAACTTCTTCCATCTTGCTGCCCTCAGCATCAGCTTCAGGATCCTCAAGAGCTGGCATGTCAACATCAGCATCGCCACCGTCGTCCTCAATGCTGAGCCCAAGTTTCAGCATCCTGTGAATTCTGTTGCCAAAGGTATTGGGATCGTCGAGGCTGAAGCCTGAGGTGAGAAGAGCAGTCTCGAAAAGCAACATAACCAAGTCCTTGACAGACTTGTCATTCTTATCCGCATCAGCCCTCTTCCTGAGCTCATCCATGATGGCATTCTCCGGGTTTATCTCCATGGTCTTCTTGCTAGACATGTATCCAGCCATGCTAGAATCCCTGAGAGCTTGTGCTTTCATGATTCTCTCCATGTTGGCAGTCCAGCCGTACTCGCCAGTAACCAAACAGCAGGGAGAGTCTACGACACGGTCGGAAACGACGACCTTCTCAACATTGTCACCAAGCACATCCTTGATCACCTTGCACAGGCCCTCAAACTTCTCCTTCAATTCTTCCTTCTTTTTCTTCTCATCCTCGCTTTCATCGAGTTTGAGACCTTCCTTGGTGGCAGAAACAAGCTTTTTACCCTCAAATTCCTTCAGCTGACCAATGCAGTATTCATCAATAGCATCAACCATGTAGAGAACCTCATAGCCTTTCTTCTTCAACTTCTCGAGGAAGGGTGAGTTTTCAACAGCCTTCTTGCTTTCACCAGTAATGTAGAAAATGTCATTCTGGCCTTCCTTCATCCTGGTCACATAGTCCTTCAAGCTGGTCATTTCATCACCACTCTTCGTGGAATGGTACCTCAGCAACTCAGCGAGCTTAGTCCTGTTCTGTGAATCTTCATGGATACCAAGCTTGAGATTCTTTGAGAAGGCCTCATAAAACTTGTCGTAGTCTTCCTTGTTCTCGGCAATTTCAAAGAACATCTCAATGCACTTCTTCACCAAGTTCTTGCGAATAACCTTCAGGATCTTGTTCTGCTGCAACATCTCTCTAGAGATGTTAAGAGGAAGGTCCTCAGAATCGACAATACCCTTCACAAAACTCAGAAATTCAGGAATTAACTCTTCACAGTTATCCATGATGAACACACGGCGAACATACAACTTGATATTGTTGGGTTTCTTTTTTGTGTCAAAAAGGTCAAAGGGAGCCCTTTTTGGAACAAAAAGGACGGCTTTAAACTCCAACTGGCCCTCAACAGAAAAGTGCTTCACAGCCAAATGTTCCTCCCAGTCATTTGTCAGACTCTTGTAGAATGCAGCATATTCTTCCTTTGTGATCTCCTCGGGCTTCCTCATCCAAATAGGCTTCTGCTTGTTAACCAGAGACCACTCATTAGAAACTTCCTTGATCTTCTTCTTTTTCTTCTCTTCCTTCTCTTTTTCCTCATCAACCTCCTCTACCTTCCCTTCCTCGTCTTTCTTCTCCTCTTCATCCTCATCATCAGAGATCTCCTTTTCAATGGTCTTCTCAACCCAAAGAGAGATTGGGTAACTGATGAACTCCGAGTGCTTCTTAATCAGGTCCTTCAGTCTGCGCTCTTCAAGATATTCAAGCTGATCCTCCTTGAGATACAGGGTCATTTTTGTACCCCTACCGAGGGTCTCACCAGAGGTGTCCCTGGTGACCGTGAATGAACCACCAGCTTGAGACTCCCACACATACTGTTCATCATCATTGTGCTTTGTAGTCACAATAACCTTCTCAGCCACCAAGTAAGCTGAATAGAAACCAACACCAAATTGACCGATCATACTAACATCTGCACCAGCTGCTATAGCTTCCATAAATTCCTTGGTCCCTGACCTTGCAATTGTACCAAGGTTGTTCACAAGATCTGCAATAATACAAATGAGATGAGTACTGTTGTAATGCAATACAATTTAAGCACAAAATAATTGTACAAATAATCTAACTTACCAGCTTTTGTCATCCCAATACCACTGTCAATGATAGTCAAGGTATTGTTCGTCTTGTCAGGAATAATGTGGATAAAGAGCTCAGGTTGAGCTTCTAGCTTGCTCTTGTCAGTCAAGCTCTCAAAGCGAATCTTGTCCAAGGCCTTTAGAATATAACCAAACATAATCAGACATCTCATATATTGAAACATTATATGTGAATGATTAGCACATATCATACAACAACATATTACAGATAATAAAGTCTTCAACAAGTATTATATGTGTTTTATAAGACACTCCAAGGAACCCACGATACTAATTTTTCTCATTGAACAGAATCCTCTTCATCTCATTCAACCAGAACAAGCAAATACCAGCTACTGGGGTTCTAAAACTTCCCATGTAAACAAGAACATCTAGTAGTGTTTGGACTTGACACTTGAAAGTAAAAATAGTATTTCAAATTAAGTTGAAAAGGGATATTTAAAAGTTGGAAATTGTATTGGGACATAAAAACACAGTTAGAAGTTATGAGTGAAAACTTGAAAAGCTCCTAAAACATTTAACTTACACATTTCAAGTTTGAAGAATAATAGGCCGATTGATGAACACACGGTTATTTGAAATAGTCTCCAAAATCTTTTCAATTTTTTTTGAATATATATAGACAAACAGGTCCAGCACAATGGCAAACAAAGAGAGCACTTGCGATCAAACATCACCAAATCACAAATAGTCATGCTTACAGCATATGAGCAGAATCAACTATAGAGACCATCCCTGATTAAACAACTAACATTAATTCACAACCAATCATGCATAGAGCAGAATCAACTATACTATATAGAGCGTCCAAGATCAAACTACTAACATTAAATCATCTACAATCATGCATCTAAGATATGAGCAGAATCAACTACAGCGAGTGTCCCCGATCAAACAACAAACATTAAAGCACAAATAATCACGCATCTGACATATAATCATGCTAACATCAGATCACAAATAATCATGCTTCCAATATATGAGCAGAAACAAGCATATAGAGTGTCCGCAGTCAAACAACTAACATCAAATTACAGACAATGTGCATCTAACATATGAGAGGAATCACGAAAAAAACATGAGCAGAATCAACTATATTGATGAAATAACTAACATCAAATTACAAACAAATCATTCATCTAACATTCTAGTCTTGCACAATTCTCGAGGTAAGGGAAAACGACGTAACTGAGAATGCAGATCGAAAATAAATAACATGTCAAACAAATAACATTAATTCTCAATCAATCATGCAGCTAACATATGAGCAGAATCAACTAGATCGATCAAACAACTAACATCAAATCACAAACTAATCATTCATCTAACATTTGAGCAGAAACAACTATAAACAGCTTTCACGCACAACTATAAACTAATCATTCATCTAACATATGAGCAGAATCAACTATATCGATCAAATAAATAACATCAAACCGCAAACAATCATTAATCTAACCCATGAGCATAATCAACCATAAACAGAAATCGAACACAATTCCCAAGGAAATAAAAAAAAACTTGACAATTCGGATTACTACGCGTAAACTTACATAAAATAAATTTTTTTTATCTAATAACTACGAATGCAGATAACAAATAAAAACAGATCAACTATAGCGATCAAACAACTAATATCAAATCACACAGAATCGTTCATCTAACCTATGAGCAGAATAAACTATATACAGCTTTCGCGCACAACTCTCGAGATAATGAAAAACGACAAAACCGTGAATGCACATATCAAACCAAAATAGCGCACAGAGTCATTCATCTAATCTATGAGCTGAATCAACTAGTAAACAATTTCGCGCACAATTCCCGAGGTAACTATGAATGTATATAGATAAAAAATAACAGACCGACTTACATCAGAAGAATTGCTAATCAATTCACGAAGAAAGATCTCCTTGTTGCTGTAGAACGTGTTGATAATAAGACTCAAAAGCTGGTTAATCTCAGCCTGAAAAGCAAACGTCTCAGTATCCGCCATTGCCGATCTACGACGAATGTAGAGAAACGAGAGGAAAAATTAGGGTTAGGGAGTTGAGAGAGCAGAGAAGCAAAGAATATGGAGAGCTTGGTAAAGGCGTAGTGTGTTTATATTGGGGTTTGTTTGAAGTTTCTAGAATGTTCTTTTTTTTTTAATTATTAATTCAATTTTTTTTGGAGTTTAAAATTAATTAAGTGGGGGACCGGTTTTGCGTCACCATTGGAGGATTTATGATGAGATGGCTGATGCTGCTCTTTCGGTTCCGATCCTTCCGGAAGCTGCAAAGTCAATTAAAGCATGATTTTTATTAAATTTATTAAATTGATATTTAATTGAAAAATAGCTTTGGAAATAAATAATGACTTTTGATATATCTAATTATATAAAAAAAATTAAAACTTGTAATTTTAAAAATTTTTTATGTGACTCCACTCGTGTTAGTTTGCTCATTTTATCGGTTCTAAGTTAGAATAAAGGAGAACGGTTGTGATATTTAATAAATCCTCATGATAATACGAACAATTTAGATATTTGATTGTTGTTCCAAAATAATTGAATAATAGATGATGATAATAAAAATAATCAAAGCGGGTAGTCGAAACATATGAGTGTTAGCGAAGTGTTACATATAAAACAATCATAAGAGCATCAATGATATCATTGATGTGAGAGTTGATGAAGTGTGTGATCGTCTCATCTAAAAGCTTATGTTGTTAAAGATAGTACACTCTTTATATTTAAAATTATATCATTTTCATGGACCAAGCAAGTGTACATTTTTTTTAATAACGAGTGGTGGTGAGATTCAAATTCAAGACCTTTGTCTGCTTTGATACCATGTTAAATTGTGTTTGAGATGGTCACACACTTCAACAATAGTTAATGTTGGACTTTTAAACACCAACATGTTCACATGATGAGGATTACAGAGACACGAATATAAGGCGGATGTGCGATCATACATGATTATACAATATCAGTAGTGGAACTGTGATTTTTTTACGAAGTGATCAAAATATTAAAAAGTAAATATACGAACAAATCAAATGGATTAAATACATAGTATATATACACAAAAAGTTACTTATCTAGAAAATGATCACATTCATTAAAGTTAACATAGATTGAGGATAAAATCAGAGAATGTTGTTTGGGATGGTATAATCATGTCTTGTCGACCTTCATATGCATCTGTATAGTAACAATTTAATTCAAAATACATTTTAGCTGTATTGATATCCATGAGAGAAAAAACTCAACTTGGATTCATTTGAAGCCTTCAAATTTTTATTTATGATTCTCATATATGAAGTTCATGTTGGAAATTTGCCTTTGGCGGGAGTTGCGACCGACCAACTTTAACGGCTTAAACACTAGTGTAACGTATGTTGGAGAATCCGGTTCTTCACACATGCATGATCTACTAAGTACGTAGATAACCGTAGGGCCACGAATCGTCAAATTTCATTGAGAAATGAAAGAGATATTGGTTCACGAAGTAAGGTGTTTGAAGCATGGAAAGTGTGGTATTGTGTGTAATTCTCCCTCATCGGTAGAGGAAGAAAGAAGTGTTGTGTATATAAGATTCGAAATTGGTTTGGGGTTTGGGACCCCAAGGGGTATCCCATGTGTTTAAAGGAGGGAGGACCTAGATGTGCTTCGGTTCGAGGAAAGACCACACGCGCGCCGCCGCCGCCCGCCCGTCCGGTCCGGTTCCGAGTTCCGGGTCGTGGGCTGTGGGATATTATCTTTTTGGGCCAGAAAACTTTGCCAGAAGTACAGTTTGATCCCAGAAGTTTCCAGATGTACAGTTCGGACCAGAATTCTTTCGGATGTATAGTTTGGTCCCGAAGTTTCAAGATGTGCGTTTGGTCCCTCAAGTTTCGAGAATACGGACGAGTCAAAGCGAGTTGCCAAGCACTCAATTCAGCCATTTATTTTGACTGAATTACTCCTCCTATAATGGCCAAATCCGTTGGTCTTTCACCATTTATGTTGGTGGCTTTACTACCTCCATAATGGCCATTATTTGGCTATTATGGAGGCAGTTTTTTAGCCCATTCCTCACCTATATAAACACCCCCTTACACCATTGTTGAGCACACTTGATATGCACGAAAATACACAACCAGAAAAAAATCTTCTTCCTACAACTTCCAAGCATCATTTCGTTATTCAATATTCTTCACGGTAGCTCTTGAGTTTCCTTTGCCCAAGGGTTCCATTGTTGTTTTATCTTGGGAGACAAATTGTCCAGGACGTATAAAGGATACATACGGGGCAATATTGTCTTAAGGACAGAGTGCCACACTCGACTCAGCAAAAACAGTTTCTATCTTTCTGTCTTCTATAAAACTGGAATTTTCAGTTTTTCTTGTGTAACAATTGTAATTTTCAGATTTCATGTTGAATTATTGAATCTCTGTTTATCCTTTTGAATACTTGTAATAGTTATATACTTCCCGTACTGCTTTATAAAGTACCATAGAGCAAAAACTCCCAACAACTTAAGACAATATTCGTATAGTATTACTATTAGTGTTCGAAAGATGTCGGTCAAAAGTTGTGTGACCAAATCTGGATATGGAAATGGTTTTCTGGTAGAAGAGAGTGATGATGATGAACGTGTTCATGGTGTCACCGCTACCAAGGCTGGTGGAAACAAGCGCTCTCGAGAGCACGAGGATGTCAGCTGGGACAAGAGGAGAAGAGTGAAGATGTTATTCTATCTTGTAGCGAGAAGGCCTATATCTGTCCCAGACAAAGGATCCGAATAATGGTGAGAAGGAAATGGACACTCAGTCGATGAAGTGACCGAAGTGAGCCAGAATCCGAAATTGGGATAAGTATTTTTCTTACTTGTCAAGAATAAGGATTAAATGATAAGTATTTTTCTTACTTGTCAAGAATAAGGATTAAATGATGTCTGATTAAAAAATAGATTAAAGTAAGGAGGAATATGAAAATAATTTATATTCCTTACGCTTTAAAAAATCAGAAGTTTAATCTCATCTTCTTTCCCGTTTAAAGATTGGATTTGGTAAACGACTTAAAAAGATCCGTTCTTTTAAGTGTAATAATTAAAAGTGTGTAAAGTATGTCGCACACACAATGGAGAAAGATCCACTAACTGTGCGAAAACTCTTACCACTCTTAAGTAAGCGCCAAGAATTATCTGGGCACCAATCATAATGGAAGAAGACTAAAAGCTAAAGACGTTGAGCCTGTCATACTATTTGGCAGAAGATCCTTCATAGGATGATATTGGACACTCAGTCATAAAAAGCCTTCGGGTGACTGGAGTGGGCCAAAATTCCTTTGATATGATGATATTGGACACTCAGTCATATAAAGCCTCGGGCGGCCCGGAGTGGTGCAGAATTCATTTCATAGGAAAAGTAATGGACACCTAGTAAGGTGGGCCGAGTTTCCAGTCCTAAATGATCGAAGGCCTAAATAAAGGCGTAAAGAAATTGGACACTCGGTCGCCAAAGCAACTAGAGTGGACCCGAGTATCGAGATCACATATGATCGTTACGCCCTAACCACGGGCAAAAGGTTGTTCATGTGAAACAACGCCACCTCTAAAATCAAAGGGGCTGGAGAGGTTGTCCTCAATAGGACTTCAATGAATGAGATCACTCTAAAAGAGGTGATACATGTTCCTAACTTGGTTAAAGGACGTTGTTGGTCAAATCGATTTGAGACTAGTCCAACAGTCCGTAATAACTAAGAGTGGTACAATATGTCTATAGCCAAATGAATGATATATTGTAATCCGTGCATCTATGACATCATAGATTAAGACACGTTAAATAGCAAGTCATTCAAAAGCTAACGAAGTTGAGATTGTTGCCTACTGTCGACATAAACCCTCAAAATGAATGTGAGGTAGACGAAGAGGCAAAATCACCTTTCCAAATTCCGTCAAGGGAATAGCGAAAAACCTTGCTCCTCTAGAACTTAGTCACACCTACTTGGGTGATTTGAAGTTTATACAAAATAGAGGGGGGAGACAAGTACGTTGTGATCTTCATTGATGATGGTACAACGTATGGAATCCTTTGATTGTTAAAAAGCAAAGATGAAGTTGTTGAAGCGGATAAGCGCTACAAAGCAGAAGTTGAATATCAACTAAGCCTACGGATTGAGAAATTCGTAGTGATAGAGGGGAGAATGTGAAGCATCGTTCGTTAAACGGCGCTCACTACTCACCTCGTCTAACGGTGTTAGCCAAGCGCAAACCCGTACGCCTAAATTATGTAGGGCAAGGCGATCCTTACCGCTAATGCGATTCTCAACAGAACTCCGCATAAGGATAAGGATAAGGATAACTCTCCGTGTGAGACATGGAAATGATCTCACATACAAAAGTTGTGATGTGGGATGGCTTGGTAGAAGTTGGACTACCGAGACAGGTCAAGTTCGACCTAAGGCGTAGATTGCATATCCCTTTGGATGCGTAAATAACGAGTAGTGCGATCGCCTCTTGGCATCAAAGAATCTTTGAATTCTTTTAAGATAGCTTTCCTTGAAAAAAAGGAAAAAGGAGTAATTGGTCAAGGTTAACAAGAACCCACGAGGGCCTGACTGTCCGGAACTAGACGTTCCGTATCTACAGGACTCGAAAGTTGATGGCTATCCGGAACTTAATATTCCAGATCTGCAGAACTCAGGGATTCTAGATGTTGAACCGAGACAGAGCAAAGAAGGGGACAAAGACTTGTTCCAGTCCTTCTAGCTTGTATGGTTAATAATGAACCATGAACAATTAACAAATAATTGTTATATCCAAAAACGCTGCTTTGGAAAGAAGCTAAAGGGAGAAAGAGATTCTATATATAGAACCATACTTGTGTAATGGTTAATCTTCTTCAGGAAAAAGAACCTTTGGGTTGTAAAATGTGCTCCCCTGTGAGTAGCTTAACATCCAGGGCCATTGTAGTCTTGCGTGGCATGGATGTTGAACTAGCCTTCCCAACCGGAGAGTTGGAAGAAGAGAATCAGAGTTAGTTTGCTGAACTGTTGGGCTTCTTCCTGAACTTTCAGTTTGGTCCCTGAAATGTTTACATTTTAGTCTTGAAAGTTTCAAATAAAACAGAAACAATGAATCTGACCACAGAAACATTGGCTCTGAAGTTAGAAAGCCAACAGTTGGAAAACCAACGGTCTGAGAGTGAAAATCATATTGAAACAAAGTCTCGATATGAAAGATATGTGTATCACAGATGACTTCTTAGGAATTGGATTTCTAAGACATCTAACGGACTGGTCAATAGTTGACGGTCTCGTTGAAGCCACCAATGGATATGGATCATAGAAGCGATTGGAATCATGGTGCACCCATAGACAAGGAGCGATATGCTCGGGTCACGTGTAGTTCAATGTATTGTACACACTACAACCGACACAGTATCGTCCAACAAACGAGATCGGTTGAACTAAGGTTCGCGATGATCTTAATACATGATCAATAGAAGGCGTTAAGTCGGATATGACGATATACGAATTATTCGCTTATCTACGGATTATAGTATTCGGATGTCCCAGCGGTTACGAGAGAACACGGTGATGCAAACCGGACATCGGATCCGAAGAACACCAAAGCCACAAGTAAATGTGTATGGTGGTTCTTGGAAAATCCTCTAAGCAAACTTGCATCGACCGATTCATGATGGTATCGGAGTTTATCGCTTTATACAAAGCATGTAAGAAGTTGAGTAACTTCATGACTCATTAGAGGACGTCCCTTATTGGGAGAAACCCGTGCCTTCGAGCAGTTCTACATTGTGGCTAGCCGGTCGGCTTTAGGAAGGACACGGATGACGGCGTCGGACATATCTGTCGGATCTGTCGGAGACATAAGGCAGACCGTATGGCGGTTGATCATCACGGGTGTCACTTCCTTGTTTACTAACTAAGGGACTACCGGAGATCAAGTGTTCGCCTGTCTAGGGGAATGGGCTTAAAACCCAAAATATACGGACCAATACGGTGGAAACCCAACCTTACGAAGCGGAGATCCCGGTAATTTGGTTCAATGGGAAAAACTAAGTTGTAAAGGTTCGGTTGATCGCTTCGGTCGAAGCATGAGCACTTCGGATAGTGATTTCGAAAAGAAACACCAAATCCAAAGCCGTTCCCACGATAGACGTTAAGTGCTATCTGCGGTATGGGTAAAGGTTAAGTTTTCAAAACTGTAATGATCCTCAACGGTTGAGGTTAGGTCTTTGGGAAACTTTTAATGGTTCCTAACACTTGTGAAGTGGGGTATAGCAGGATACCTTGTAGGAGACCACCTATTTAAGTGCGAGGACGGGCCGCCTCAAATTGAACGCACTTAAGAATCTAAGACGTTGTCCATGGCCAAAACGGACAAAACATTACGAAGAAGAGAGTAAGGGAATTTGTTGTGTTGGTACCGTTGTCTTGGCTTACACAAAACAACGACGGTTCAAGACATCACGTTCACCGCGCGGTAAGTAAGTCCGATGGTATTCAACTATGGAAGGTTCAAAGCCGAGGCTACCTCTCCTTATGCAACATCGGTCCATTTGAAATATTCTTGGAAATGAAAAGACACCATGTGAGTGCACCAAAATCTCTTTCAAGAGGGGATTGTTGGAAATTTGCCTTTGGCGGGAGTTGCGGCCGACCAACTTTAACGGCTTAAATACTAGTGTAACGTATGTTGGAGAATCCGGTTCTTCACACATGCATGATCTACTAAGTACGTAGATAACTGTAGGGCCAAGAATCGTCAAATTTCATTGAGAAATGAAAGAGATATTGGTTCACGAAGTAAGGTGTTTGAAGCATGGAAAGTGTGGTATTGTGTGTAATTCTCCCTCATCGGTAGAGGAATAAAGAAGTGTTGTGTATATAAGATTCGAAATTGGTTTGGGGTTTGGGACCCCAAGGGGTATCCCATGTGTTTAAAGGATGGAGGACCTAGATGTGCTTCGGTTCGAGGAAAGACCACGCGCGCGCCGCCGCCCCGCCCGTCCGGTGGGTTCGAGTTTCGGTTCCGGGTTCTCGGGTCACGGGTCACGGGTCGTGGGTCGTGGGGGTCGTGGGTCGTGGGCCGTGGGTCTGTGGGTCTTCGATATTATCTTTTTGGGCCCGAGAAAACTTTGCCGAAGTACGGTTTGATCCCGAAGTTTCCGGATGTACAGTTCGGACCGAGAATTCTTTCGGATGTACGATTTGGTCCCCGAAGTTTCAAGATGTGCGGTTTGGTCCCTCAAGTTTCGAGAATACGGACGGTCAAAAGCGCTGTTGCCAAGCACTCAATTCGGCCATTTATTTTGGTGAATTACTCCTCCTATAATGGCCAAATCCGTTGGTATTTCACCATTTATGTTGGTGGCTTTACTACCTCCATAATGGCCATTATTTGGCTATTATTGAGGCAGTTTTCAGCCCATTCCTCACCTATATAAACACCCCCTTACACCATTATTGAGCACACTTGATATGCACGAAAATACACAACCAGAAAAAAATCTTCTTCCTACAACTTCCAAGCATCATTTCGTTATTTAATATTCTTCACGGTAGCTCTTGAGTTTCCTTTGCTCAAGGGTTCCATTGCTGTTTTATCTTGGGAGACAAATTGTCCAGGACGTATAAAGGATACATACGGGGCAATATTGTCTTAAGGACAGAGTGCCACACTCGACTCAGCAAAAACAGTTTCTATCTTTCCGTCTTCTACAAAACTGGAATTTTCAGTTTTTCTTGTGTAACAATTGTAATTTTCAGATTTCATGTTGAATTATTGAATCTCTGTTTATCCTTTTGAATACTTGTAATAGTTATATACTTCCCGTACTGCTTTATAAAGTACCATAGAGCAAAAACTCCCAACAGTTCAAACCAGAGTTTTAATGCAATTCAAATTGACAAACAATAGTGACAACATACAAAATCACTGATAGTCAATTTACTGTTATTTTTATAGGATATACTGTCCTTGTAGGAATTCTATTCAAAATCACATAAATTCCTTCTTGGTCAACGAGTCAAAGAAGGGAAGGTCTATTCATTTGTCAAAACTCAAAATTATGTTTCGGCTTATCTATCTGTAACACACCGTACTTTCGGGCGATGGTTTGAACATCTAGACGTATGCAAGTAAGGCCCGAGCCTTGGGGAATTTGTGTCATATTCACACATGTAAATTAAGAGTTTAGTATATAAAAGGATAAAACCCTGAAATAATTTTGGACGTAATAAGTGTGACGACGGGGATTGAAAATAAATTTCGTGCGTGCATAAAGAGGTGATGTACTAGTATTATATCGCATGATTATGCCATTGAGTATCTGAATGTTTTATAAGTCATTAAGATTTAAGTTAACTGGGATCAAGAATTAATTGTGTGTGTAATTGATTAATTATAGTGTGTAGGGAGGGGTATCTACGTGTAGCGTTCAAATGGATTACCTAAGTGACTAAGGTATATAGCAAATATGTGGCAGATTGTGAGACTTGGGGGTAATTATTATGGGGGGGGGGGGGGGGGGTCGAATCAATCGTGGTCCTATTATATAAAGGTTATATATAGACTGTTTGCATGTAACACCATTAATTTTAGAGTAAGAATACATAGGCAGTACACCTTGGTCAGTAAAGCTAGGCAATGAAATGTCAGCCGAACGAGAGCAGTTCGTGGAAGTTATAGGCAGCCACAACAAGCAAAACATGGTCCCTAAATCATATTGAATTCCCTTGTTCAAGCTGGTTCATTCGTGCTTAAGGTTAGGTGCCATACAGACTACTTGGGTTGTATTATCGAGCGTATCGACGAAGGTATGTTAAGGCAAATCATTTATTCTTTTGGCATATTCCATGTAACGAAACGTAACTGTAATATTGTTCCATAAATTATTCTACTCTTAGTAGTTAAGAATGTTCATGATATTGATTCATGCGTTGAAAGCATGTCTAAATATGTTCCTAAATCCTTATTGAGGTATATGGGAAAGATGTTGATATTCCCAATGTTAACCGAAGGTACATGTAAATATTTTCAATGTTAGCCAAAGGTACAAGGATATTATGTCATCCGATAAGTTCAGAATGTTTCATTGTCATTTATGCATTTTCATTCGCATTATATTCATGTATTACCCTGGATTCACATGTGTTATATACACTACTATATGGTATAAATATATATATATATGTAGGGGATGAGGAAAAGGGAAAGTCGTTATATACGTGTCACCACCTGCAGCTAGTACATATATCACGAAAAGGAAGATGCCCAATGAGGCCAATTTGATAATGATTATACCCACGAGGCCGAAATGAAATGATGCCCACAGATGCTGTTATGGGAAGGAAGATGCCCTTATGTGGCCAAATTTATATGTATACCACATTTGCATTGTGCATAAAATTTAGGCATATATATTAGGGCCCTCAGAGGCATTTGCTCCTGGTCAGCTATTTCTGTCGGCTGTTGCTATTGTCGGTTTTTTCTATCGGTTGTTCCTATCAGTTATCTTTGTCGACTGTTTCTGTTTCAGATTATTATGTATCTCTGTGATGATATTCATTATGCCTGACATACTCAGTACATTAGTCGTACTGACATCCCTTTTGTCGGGGGACGTTGCGTTTCATGCCCGTAGGTTCACGTAGACATGAAGACGATCCACATTAGTAGGTTGCTGACTCAGCAGATTTTGGAGCACCCCCTTTATTTCGGAGTGTCGGTTTAATCTCGGTACGGTATATTTTTGCATGTATATATAGGTATGGCAGGTCCATGTCCCGACCTTTTGATGTTACTACTCTTTAGAGGCTTGTAAACGATGTCCTGCATGTCTCTAGTCTTGTATGACGTCTTTTTTCGGCTTACTATTTTCATATGTTGATATATTGGGGAGCGACCCTTGTGGCCCATGTTTAGATATGATTGAGTGTTGATAGTATAACTAGTGGTACTCGGCAGGTAAGGTCCGGGTGCCCGTCGCGGCCTCCGATTTGGGTCATGACAAACTTGGTATCAGAGTATGTCTGTCCTAGGGAGTCTACAAGCCGTGTCTAGTAGAATTTTATTTATGGGTATGTTGTGCACCATACTTATAAGTAGGAGGCTACCTGACATCTAGGGATGATTTCCATGCTTTCATCTCATGGATCGTGCTATAGAATTGAGCTATAAGCATTCCACTCCTAATTAGTCTCGTGTTTATGATTCCAGCAATGCCTACAGTGAGGAAGAAGTTCAAGTGTATGAAGGCGTTGGATACGGCTGATGGCGAAGGTACTAGCCGATTGCCACCCACTAGCGAGGGCTAGAGTAGGACCCACAATGTAACTCCTTCTTATGATTCCCCCAGTTCACCACCTCTAGATGAGATTAGTGGGGCTGCAGTACCCCCATTCCTCCACTTGATACTCCAGATATGGATCTTGATATGCGAAGTGCTATACAATTATTGACACGATTGATGGACGCTCAGGCCCAACATCAGGTTCCCAGTTTTTCTGATAGAGCTGCTAGAGCGAGAGCGCGGGTTCATCAAAATAGACCCTCCGGTATTCATAGGATCAGACCTGAATGCAGACCCTCAGAATTTTTTGGATCAGATACAACGTACATTGTGGGTGATGGATGCTACCAATACTAAGTCGGTAAAGTTTTCTTTTTATAGACTGCAGGATGTCGCGGTGACCTGGTATGAGACATGGGAGCATTCTAGGGGACCTCGTGCTCCACCAGCAGGATGGAGAGAGTTTTCAGAGGCCTTCTTACAACATTTTCTGTCGGTCGAACTTCGACGGGCCAGATAAGATAGATTTCTACGTCTTGAGCAGGGTAATATGAGTGTTCGAGAATATAGCTTGCAATTTTCATTGGCCATATATGCCCCTACGATTATAGCTGAGGTGAGTGATCGGGTACATAGGTTTGTTACTGGCTTGGGGCCGCACTTGGTCAACGAGGGTACTACGACTTCTCTTAATCCAAATATGGATATTGCTCGCATTCAGGCTTATGCACAAAATTTTGAGGATAGTAAGAGGCAACAACGGGTGAACGTGATAAGGGCCAGCATAAGAGGGCTCGATCCATCAGTGACGTAAGAGTGTTGAAAGGTGGGCCCAGTCCACAACTTTATAGATGACCATATTACCCGACAACGAGCGCATCATTACCATTTTCAAGGTTGATGGATGATCGGTATGTTCAATTGGGACCAGGTCAGAGTTCACGAGTGTCAGAGTCTTATTATAGAGGGAATTCTATTTAGATGAGGCCACCATTGGCTCGGTGCGAGCAGTGTGGTAAGACCTATACAAGGATGTGCCGATAAGGAGCAATTGTGTGTTATTCTTGTGGTGAACCTGGTCATATTAGGCGAGAATGACCGATAGGAGGCGAAGGTGTTAGGGCACAGCCGATCGATTTTGCAGCAGCTTCATCACAGTCAGTACGCCCGCCAGGGCAAAATCAGCATACATTATCCAGTCGAGGCAGAGGTAGGGGTGGAGCAGCTAACTACGGTGGCAGCTCCTCAACTTCAAGCCAGTCTCCGATTCAGAACAAGCATTTTCTTCGATTTCGATTATATTTATTTAATTTGTGTTATTCCAGTATTTTTTAGTTTATCTAGATGTTAAAAACTAGAAAGCGTTAGTTTCACGAGACAAGAGTTATATTTATATTTATGTTAAAATCACATATGTTCTCGGTAATGAGTAGTGGTTAAACTACATATTATATGAACGGACTTCAAAAATCCTGAATCTGTCTCGGACTCTCGGGTTTGTGGTGGTCCTGTGCGAGGTGAATCTAGGATTTCTAGAACACGGTGTACCACAAAAAAAGAGAGGAGAAAATGTATTAAGTGAGAATTGATCTCTAGTTCGCCAACTAAATAACTAAACAATCAATCAAGTGCACCATCTAGCCTTCTTATAGCACGAGTGTCAACTGGTAATATTATACCAATTTTTAAAAATATATACATAAAATAACTAGTTTACGGAGAAACCATGGGTTCACGTGCCCAAAATTTATATATAAATTCGCCCCTGGTCCTATGTTCATATAAGGGTGTTACTTATTGCTTGAACAACTTGTTAATTATGCTTTGTGTGATAGTGGATCTTCTCAAAATTATGTTATTTATCAGTGGCTAGAGCCTAGATTTTCTTTTGATAAACGTGTTGTTTAGGCCAGCTTGCACACACCTCGACTAAATTTAAGGGGTACTTGCTACCTCCCACCAGCGTAGGCAAAAGAGGAGCCACAATTTGAAGCTTATGAGTTCAGGATTCTAGTTCTTTTAAGTTATTGATTTCTAAATTAATAACGTGTACATATTCCATGAATTTTGTAAGACAATTATAGGATTTAGATCAAGCTATTAGGTTCGACCGAACCCGTAATCTAGCTCCGCCCCTCATAGTTATTAGGTAACTTTATCCACAAAGGCTTGGATAAATAGGAAGAATTATTTTGCCCTTGAGATTTGAACTCGAGACCTCATAGTTCACAACCCACTTCATCGACTACTAGATACTAGATTTTATGAACTTGATGTAAGATGGAATGGTTTATGGATGAATGGAAAGTTTGATGTTGGAGATAAACGCAGAAAACAAAGAAAGAAGAAGAAGATTAGAAGTGTCATCTCCTTAATCAGCAATGAAAACAACTGCGCCTCAGTCCCAAAGTATCATTTGGTTAATCCTACTTTTAATTTGTAATTTGTTTATGCAAACAGCTTTAAAGATGCTGAACAATGTAAGATTGCTGTGCCTAAAAGCTCAGATGAAATGATGCCATCCCTAAATGTTCAAAAGTTGCTGAGAAGGTCAGTTCTGCAACTTGTTGGATTGAGTCCTATCTTCATAAGTATACGCCCTGTCTTATCTGCACCTGTGCAAGATATGAGAGAGCCTGATGTTATCCGGTAAAATATTGTTTCCATTCATTTAGTTGGTTACCTTCACAATTTAATTGTCTATCTGACCTAGATAAATGTTGTCATTATTTTAATGCTGTTGTTAATTTGGATTTGAAGCATTCAGGACCCTAAAGCTTGATAGTGGAGTGAGAATACAAGGTACAGCCCTTTTTAAGGTTATACAATAAATAAATTCAAGTTATTTTCCAACTCAAGATTTTTTATTAGTTATACTTAGTAGGCGTTTGGACATAAATTGGTTAATAGCTTAAAAAGTAGTATTTGACGTAAAGTTGAGAAAAGGTATTTGGAGGTTAAAGTTGTGTTTGAACATGAAAACACACTTGAAGTTTTGTAAGTGAAAACTTGAAAAAGTCATGGTACCTGTTTTTCAAACTTCAAATTCTGTATTTCAAGTTTGAAGTTGAAATGAAGAGCCAATTGATAAACACACTTATTTGAAATAAACTCCAAAATGAAAAAGTGACTTTCAAGGAAAAATAAATACTAAAAAATTAGAATGTGTAATCAGCGGGACACAATTTCTATAAATTTGATATATATAGGCTTTATGTTAGGTGAATAAATATACATATATTATTACATATGTGTTCAAGAATTCGTCAACCTTATATGAGTCAAGACAAGTTATTACACAAAAGAAAGAGAAACTTAGTAATAAGAAGAAGCTGTTGTCTTGCTGAGCAACATGTACTGTTTCAGATGCAAAATTTACCTTTCCGTCAACTGGTGAGTTATAGATGTACTGTGCTCAACAATTCTAACGCCTTCTGTTGGATACATCAATGAAAACTTACAACCAGTACCTGAAGAGGTATGTGTTTCCCGGATATTATTCATTTAACCTACTTTTGGTAGAGATTTCATATGCTTTTGACGGGCTTTGAATTTGGACAGATCTGGAGGGCCTTCTTGCATGGACTTGGGCCTTTTCTTCGCATAGGCCTTCCCTATAGTACTGGGTCGTGTACAACAACCTTAACCGCACAAGCATGGGCTGGCCTACCTCCATTCCTAGAGGAGCCGTATGAGGCGGAAGCTCCACGTACGGTTTTGAAGCCGAGCCTTTCCAGCAATGGGGCCTAGGGAATTATCCTACACTCCTGTCCCAATGAGCCGATTGTGTGAGTAATTCATTGGGTGTAATTTTGGCTGGTCGATTATAAAGTGGATTTTGCAAGGAATTCATGTTCCGCTTTGATGTTGGTTCATCGGCAGATATTTGTTTTCTTGCAGTTTGGACCAAGGCGTAGCCTTGTGTCTCACATGAAGGAGCCTGAAGTGCAGCTGTTGAAAGTTTTATGAGTACCATATTCATTATTAGTGCTTAACTATCTTATGTATGTATTTTAACCAATTATCTTCCATTACTATGATCTCTTGAAAAATGTACTGAGTTCCAAAGAAAGAAAATATTTCCTTGGTGCAACTGTTCGAGGATTTAGCTTCCGGAATTCTTGCCAATACCTTGTCACATAGATTTTCTCTCCCGTAACATGAATTCAATTTTCATTTCATCCGGGAAAAAACCTTCTTTTTCTCAATCATGCCAAGCGGGATTATTACAAAACTGGTTATCCTAGTTTTGTTTCCATTTTAGAGGAAGTTCTACTTAGACTCGGTTTCTACTTGGATATTGATATTGGTAACCTTGAAAGACTTACCGTAACTACATATTCATTAAATTTCTGTTATTTATAAAGACAAAGGATGTTTGAGAGTTTAATATGTATAAGAACGTATGAAAGTATATAATATTCTAAAGTGAGTGTACCTAGACATTTTCTTCAACGAGTGTTCCTTTTAGAGTCCGGAGCTTACATGACAATATTTTGAAGCCAAAAAACCAAAAGGGGTTGAGTTGAGATAAACCAAAAGTGATTTATCGCATACCCCTTCACGATTTGTTCCATTCCTAACGATACACCCTTAACATTGTTGGTCTGTAATTTCTTTTTAAAAAAATTAACTAACAAGTCGTTGAGCAATCCACGATTTACGGCCAATTTTTTTTCTTAAAAATTAAATACAAATCGTGGAGTTGGTACACGGTTTAAGGCCTCATTTATTTTAATTTTTTAAAATTCTGTTTACAACTTGTGGAGCAATTAGAGATGGCAATGGATCATGGATCCGGTCCGGATTCGGTGGATCCAGATCCGTTTTATAGGATATGGATTTTCAAAATTTGGACCCGACGGATCCGGATCGGACCCGGATCCGTTTCTGACGGATCGGATCTGGATCTGGATCTTGTGTTTGAGATCCGTATCCGGTCAAGATCCGACCAGTGGATCCGTTCTTTATTAAATATATGTATAACCTAGAATGTAATTTTATAGGCATTTTCTTAAAAAAATTCATAATTTCTGTATTTTACATTCAGGTTTGGAGTAATGGATATTGGAAATTTTAGTAAGAATTGGCTGGAACAACAATTTTATTACTCCACTAATCACTCTCAGCTTCCATTCTCAACCTCTTAGTTTCCTTGAATAAATAAATTAAAAGACCTCTTAATTTATTCTATAGATATAAATTAGTGTTGTAATATATTTACTTTCCATGTTTGCTTCAATATGACTTTAATGCCTTTCTATTCCAAAATGGTTAAATGAAACAACTTCTTTAAATACCATGCATTCTTTAACATACTCAAATTATCTCTTATTTATATATTTAATTTTCTATCTATCATACTGAAAAATGCATTTTGTTACAAGTATATGTACATGTTTCTCATATTTAATTAGGTCTTTATCATTTTATGAGACTTCATGATTTTTTTTTCTGTTATAGAATCAAGGAGACATTCATTTGTCTACAATAATATAGAGAGGTCAAAGATGTCATCGTCCAATTCTCCATGTGCAACACGCAAATTATTGCGTTGAAAATGCACTCAAGAATGTGGATCCAGATCCGATTCGTGGATCCGATGGATCCAATTTTGGATCTGATTTTTATGGACCCGATGGATCCGGTCCGGATCCGGATCTGAATCCAGATATAAAAAACGGATCTGGATCTAGTAGGATCCGATCCGTTGACATCACTAGGAGCAATCCACGATTTGCGGCCAAATTTCTTTTCTTTTTTACTACCTACGAGTTACAATGATCAGATATTAGTTTTCTTTTTTACTCAACTTTTAAATAACTATTTTACTAGAATTTGAACCAATGAGAAGGTAGAATTATCCCCTCTATGGTCCCACAATATTATAATTTATTCCTTTCTTATAAATTTGAAATAAGTCAAAATTAATTCAAGTACCAAAAAATAATCTCTTACAACATTTTGTTTGTCTTCTTTCTTCTTCTCTTTATTTATTTTTGGTGGGTGGGGTAGAAAAGAAAGGGAGTATGCTATATATAATGTTGAAACCTCATCATATTTCATGTTAGGATATAATATTTGAATTCCAAAATCTTTTAATGGATGACCAACAGGAAGGCAAAAAGAGACTTCTAGATTGTATAAAGCAAATTTAGGTGCAACTCGTATGCGAGTATACAGACTCCCAAGAAAACATATAACTGTTTGAATAAAAAATTCATTTCAACGACAAAATATTATTTGTAAAATTATGGCCAAACACAACCCAAACTCTAACTTCAACTTTAAAAATTTCAGAAAAAGTTAATTTTTTTTAAAATTTTTATAACCGAACACCTACTTACAATAATTTCTTAAAAACATGTTAAAAAATTATAATCAAAGGAAAAAAGCTTACTTCAAATAACTTTAACTGAAGTTAAAGAATCAACTTACATTCATTTGTTTAATAAACAAATTATACTGAAATTATATTATTGTAATCTACAAAAGAATAGGTAAAACTGCAACTTTCAACTTGAATGTGATTTTTTTGACTACTTAAATATGCAAATATTTTTAGCCGCATTTATACAAAATCACTAAATATATATTTTATACATAAACTTTTATCACTTAACTATTTGTAATCGCCTCAATTTGTGAGTGGTACTTAGAATTAAATTTTACCTCATCTACCACCAAAATGTGGGAGAAATAAACAACAACAACAACATACTCACTATATTCCCATAAATGTGATTTGGGAAGGATACTATGTAAACAGACCTTATTCCTATCTTTGTGCAGTAGAAAAATTATTTTTGATAGATCATCGACTAAAAAAAAACGCAACCAACGCATGATTATAAGAGGAATAATTTAACAAAATATCAAAATATAAAACAGATAATAAAAAATTCACCTTTAACTAAAGATCCGGTCGAGCTTTGATAACCGAGAAATATGCAATTGGAATTTAAATTAACCGCACCCAGAAACCCAATGTTTAAACCTATTCTTCTATCCTTACCCAAGATCTTGAGGTCTAATCCTAATAAATGAATTACATATAGTGGGAATCTAAATTAGTGGATGTAATTCCGGAAACTAAGATAATATTTCTTACCTTGTGTGGTGCAACCACATGGTATATCTAGTGTATACTGTATACCCTGGCCGTCACTGTAAATTCACAAAAATATCAACACAATAATACATGAAATTGCTCCTTCCAACTTTCCCCACTATAAATTCACAGCAAAATTGTTTTAAGACTCATAAAGATAATGTTTTCCTTCTTTTTCTCTCTCATTATTCCAGTGAAAAGATCCTTTTTTTAAGCTCAACTACTTGAATCCAGCTATAAAAGGTATATTCCAGAATCTTATTCATGAATCTATACATGCACATTAACTGTATCTATATATAACTTTGCATTCACATTAGTAGTTTATTTTATTTGTTCTGTTCAATTTGTGGTTGCAGATATGGATCCTGATTTAGTTTACTATTAGCTAGTAATATCTTTTACCTGTTGGACTGTATGTTAAAGATTTTGATTTGGGTTGTTTTCTTTATTGTTTATTTTGTGATAAAATTATTAGGTTTCTGATTTGGTAGAATCTTTATTAATTCTTCTGGTCCCCTCTCTCTCCTACTATAAGGGCCCTCACAAGGGGTTGATTTAGTGGTAGGAAAGGAGTGATTTTTTTTCATATTTTTTAGCTGCTGAGATGAACTGAATTAATTTTTCAGCATTGTTGGTGATCATTGATGTTTGAACTAGGATACAAGGAGTCGTGAATATGTAGTAGTTAGGATTAAGAGAGATTATTTTTATCAATTTACTAGGACATGTATGAATTTGTGAAATCTTGATTTTGTTGCAGCAAAGGAGCGATCTTTTTCATACTTTTTAGCTGTTGAGATGCACTGAGTTAATTTTCAATGTTCTGGGTGATCATTTGGACCTGAGGCGTAGTTGTTGTTGTTCTGGGTGATCATTTGTGCTCAATTGAGGATATTTGAACAAGGGTATAGCGGAGTCATGGAGACATAGTAGTTAGGAATAAGAGAGATTCTTTTATCTATTAACTAGACATGTATGAATTTGTGAAATCTTGATTTGGTTGCAGAAAAGGAGTGATCTTTTTCGTACTTTTTAGCAGCTGAGATGAACTGAATTAATTTTTGCAACGTTGTTGGTGATCATTTGTGCTAAATTTGAGGATGTTTGAACTAGGATATATCGGAGTCATGAATATGTAATAGTTAGGATTTAGATGGATTCTTTTATCAATTTACTAGGACATGTACAAATTTGTGAAATCTTGATTTGGTTGCAGCAAAGGAGTGATCTTTTTCATATTTTTTAGCTGCTGAGATGAACTGAATTAATTTTTCAACACTCTGGGTGATCATTTTGGGACTGAGGTGTAGTTGTTGTTCTGCGCGATCATTTGTACTCAATTGAGGATGTTTGAACTGAGATACAGAGGAGTCGTGAATATGTAGTAGTTAGGAATTAGAGAGATTATTTTATCGATTTGCTATGACATGTATGAATTAAGGTGCTGTTAACTTCTTTTTTTTAGGACTCTGGAGACCTAAGGTAATGAGTGAAAATGGGTATTTTGTGAGACGCTGTTGAGACCTGAATGCATTCAAGATTCGGACTGGTTACATATCATTCATATTGAGTAGCATTCTATAAAGTTGAAACCTTGTATTTGTGAAAGTAAAGGAAAAGAGAGGAGGAAGAGTATCTAATAACTTTTCTCCTTTATTAGTTGATACTTCAACTGGACTTTAAGAACCATAATAGAGTCATGAAGCTTCAATTACAAATTGCTTCCAACTGTTCTGTTTTGAGTTCATTTAGATCTGAATCTAGGTTATATGGAAGCAAATATCCGACATTGTTTTATACAAATACTTGATATTGCCAAGAGATAGAACAAAAGCTGAAGTAAGTCTTTAGGGAGAAAGAAAGAAGAGGACACAGAGATGACAGTTTACGAAATTTAGTTGTCCTGTTCAAATTGATGCTAACATGAGCTAAACTGCATCTGGTTCCGATGTATAATTCTTATATCCGGACAGACACTTTTGAGTTGTGACTTTCTCCAGCGGTCTACTACTAAATTTGATCAATTTTCACATACAAATTTTCTTGGATCTCTGTGATCGTTAATGCTTATGCATGATCATTATCTCAAGGAATCATGAACAGTTTTTAAAAATCAGTAAACTATGTTTTTTGTTCATCCAAGTGCACCATGAAAGTGCATGCAACTTAGTAGCCCTTTATAAATGTGGGAACCGAGGAATTCAAGTAAGGTGTTATTACAATAACAACAACATACTCCCACACGGTGTTAGTAACTAGACATTTACCATCTTACACCAAATTGCCAAAAAGTATAAAACATATGTATCTAAATTACGGAACCGTGAATTAAGAACCTTACTGTTTTGACCTTTCAAAGGGAAAAAATAAAGGAGTTATGTTGGGAAAGATCTCACAGAATGCCAACATGTCTGTTATTTTGAATTGCAGCTAATCAGATTTTGTGGGACTTGGCCGCATTAAACGACTCAGCAATTTCTTATCCTTCTCTTCAATTTCAGTTTAAAAAGAATATGGCATTTGTCTAGGCATCAAGGTTAGCTAACCCATATTGGTGCTCAATGCATATGGCAACTTATGTTTTCTCTGGTGATTAACAGTACAACATGTTAGTTACCCAAAAAAAAATGAATATGGCACTTTTTCTCTTTTGCTGAAACATATTAGCAGATATTCTCTCTGTATCATACAAGCAACAAGTACTAGTGATATTTAGTCTTGTCCGACCATATTATTGTGTTTTGAACTTTAAAGGAAAGTGAAAATTCTGGGAGTATATTTTTTTACCATCTGGATGACTATTTTATGTTGTCGGATGTCGGTACAATCTTTTTGTACACTTTTATTCCATCACCTGATTGTTACGTAAAATGCAGAGCCTACAATTAATCAATGGGTTCAAAACCAGTTGAAGATTTGATACAGGCATCATCAGGAGTTCATTATTCTGGATTCCATTTAGAAGAGCCACGTACTTCAGAGATTGAGAAGCCAACAACTTCTGTAGATGAAAGTGTTAAGCAACCCTTTGTCATAGGTATATCGAGCCAGTATTACATCTCTTGCTGTTGCTTGAGCTTTTTCTCCACTAAACTGTAGCTTCGAGCCTATCATGTTTTACTAATTGCAAAAGGAGATAAACACGGATGAATACTTTCTGTTGTTCACAAGAATCACTGAGTTGATCCTCATGCCCCCGTGTTTGATGACTTTCATGCATACAATAGTTTTATCTTATGAAACTAAGGACAGCTACTCCATCTTTTTATCACAAGTATACGCTGATTGATTTTCAGTTATCATTCAATCATTTTGGATGGATTCTAATGGCTCTTGCATCTGTAAAATTTAGTAAAGTTAAACATCTATATGCATGATGACATTGGATAAGAAAATTATCATGTTCAATTTGGTGATGGATAGGCAATATTGTGCTTGCTTAAAAAATTATTTAATTGGCTCTTTGACATACAAGTCCAGACCTAATTTTATCTGACTAACGTCTGTATTCATTTTTGTGATTGATCCTGCTTTTGCCTGCTTCAAAGAACATGTATATCGTCTTAGTGGAGTTGGTTCAGCACTTACTGGAAGCATATGCCGCGAGCTTTGCTTCTCTGAATTTGTTGTCTGATGTTTTGTCAAAAGAGCTGTTTGTTGCTTTGGTATGAGATCTCTTGGGATTATGGTGAAAGATGATAATGAATCATCGGGATTTTCAGTCAATTCATGTAACTTGGCAACAGTTCTGACACTTAATTTTTTAACTGATTGAATTTTCATTCTATTCAACGCTATAAATGTCAATTATGTTTGCAACTATCATGATTGTTATGTGTTTGAATCATTCCAGCTCTTTTAAGTGTGCTCTTAATCCATCTTCATGTAAAATGTTTTCCCCGCAGGAGTTGCTGGAGGTGCTGCGTCAGGCAAGGCTACAGTTTGTGATTTGATTATCGATCAGCTTCATGATCAGCGTGTTGTCCTAGTTAACCAGGTGGGCTTTCTTCAGAGTGGAAAATGAAGCTTTTGTTTTTATTTTTGATATAAGTCTAAAACTAACACCTTTCATCACTCTCAATTTGACTGACAGCATAATCTTTTTCTATGCGGTTCTTTTTATAATTTCTTTTTACACCAAGAAATCTGTCTGGAGTCGATCCTTAGGACCAACCGCAACCTTCGAAACTCGGGGTTAATAGACCCAACCCTTCTCCACTTATATACTAGGCTTCGTTCTCTTGGCGTAGGGCTCGAACCCGTGACCTTAGCCACAAAGTCCCTCAACCTTTGCCAAGTCAGCTAATCCATCGAGGCAGATATAATTGGTAAACATTCACTCTTTGCTTATTACAGCCACGGGGGAGGGGGAGGGGGAGGGGGAGGGGGAGGGGGAGAGTATCTTTAACTTTCTAGTTTTATAAAATTTGTAAATTAATCAAGCTAATTTTATACAATCTAACTATTCATAAGCTTGCTATCCAATTCATTTTGCTAACGATTTGGTGTTTATGGCTATTCCATGTACTAGTTCTATCACGTCCCTGTATTGTATGACAATATAGTACATTTTGAGGGAATTTAACTTGCATTTTAATTAAATCCGATCTGAAATTTCCTAGTCGTCTTCTAAGTTTTCTGGACAAAAAGAATTTCAAGATATCAGCCTTTGATGACATACGGATCTTAGCTTTACCTGTGAAGTTCAATAAGAAGAGTTCTTATATAGAGGACTAATGAGGCTTCATCTGAGATTTTTCATTGCTGAAGTTGTCGTCAGAAAACGCATAGGATTTAGAATATTGTCCGTGTTCCGCTACTTTTCAGTGTTCTCTTGCATTATATTTGTTTTAAGTTTGGGAAAAATTGATGCATAGCCTACCAAAACTCAAACACTTATTTGTCTGACTTGTGTTCTCGATTGGCAGGATTCTTTTTATCACAATTTGACACCAGAAGAACTCACAAAAGTTCATGAGTACAACTTTGACCATCCTGGTTAGTGTAGTTCGTTATACTCTGAGTTGAATACACAGGTAAAATTGTTTATTTCTTTATTCCTTAGAGAAACAAAGATATCATTTTGCTATGGTGAAACATTGGTAAACATCCATTTCATCATTCTGGCAGTTGCCTCTATAAAATTTCTTATAGGTTGCCATGAACTGCGAATATTTGTGACTTGAAACACGTGTTATTGTGGTTCATCCATTGAACCCTTAAAGTCCTTAATCTTCCTAGAGGTTCCTAAAAATAATTATTTATAGCTTCCACAGAAGTGTTAATTCCGTGAAATCACTTAATAAGGATTTGAACAATTAGTACTAGATTTCACATAAGTTTTAAAATCCTTGAAATCACTTGGTGATATTTGTTCTTAGTCTCAGAAATGTTAAAATTCAGTTTTATGTTCTAGAATAATGTTTGGGCTAAGTTTTGTGCTTCTTTCTAATTATTGTGTTTTATTCAGATGCATTTGACATGGAGCAACTGTTGTGTGTGATGGAGAAATTGAAGCATAGACAAGCTGTAGATATTCCAAAATATGATTATAAGAGTTACACAAATGATGTATTTCCCCTCCGAAGGGTAATTTCTTTGTAGCATGGCATTCTCCTCTTATTTTCATTTCATTTCAGCTTGTACTGTTACATAGACATCAACCTAGTTTCGTTTAAGAATACGTGAATTTATCTCATCCATCAGTATCGGGTCAAACTGTGAACTCTTTTACTTCCTTGTCTGTTTGAATAGTCTCGTATCTACGATCCATACCTACCTAAGGGAAAACACGGAATAAAAGGAGAAAGAAAACATTCCAGTGACATGGAACACATATACTCTTCCTGATAGATAGTAAGATAGACGAGCATAAACGCTATTGCCTGCAGCCCATTCTATTTTTGGGTGCTGAATTTTATCTAATAAGTATCATAACCACTTTGACTCAAAATACTTGGTAGGTCAATCCTTCGGATGTTATAATTTTGGAAGGCATTCTCATTTTTCATGATCCTCGTGTCCGAGATCTGATGAGTATGAAGATATTTGTAGATACAGGTTCTTTTTTCCCCTTTCTTTGATATATGTCTATCTTTCTTGTATTTGATTACTGCTTGTCGCCCTGGTGGCATGAGTTCTTCCTTTCACTGATTCTATCCATGATATCCAAAACGTAGGGTGCCATAGTCTCTGTCTCTTCCAGATCTTTTTCTTACGTGCATCTTGTTCTTTTCAGTTGTTTCACCTAAAAATGATAAAACCAAACTTCAAAAACAAATTGATTTTTCTTGTTCCAGTCCTTTATTTGTCTAGACCAAAATCGATTTCTCAAGAAGGAAAAAAAAGAATATAGTGATAGGAATACTACTATGCTACATGGATGTATGTGTAGAAGCACCAAATCAATTTTGAAGCAGAATTATTGGAGTTAGTTTACTTATTTTTTACAGCGTTTCTTTTTACAAGGAAAAAAAGAATATAGTAATAGGAATACTACCATGCTACATGGATGTATGTGTAGAAGCACCAAATCAATTTTGAAGCAGGATTATTGGAGTTATTTTACTTATTTTTTATAGCATTTCTTTTTACAATTTTTGTCAGCTCTTCCTATTGTTCGCTTTGACGAGGATATAGCTTCTGCTTGTTGTTCCATTCCATGTCTATGGACATCTATGGTGAATCTTCTGCTTTTGTGGTTTCATAATCTAAAATTTTCAGTGCAGATGCTGATGTACGCCTTGCAAGGAGAATAAGACGTGACACTGTTGAAAAGAATAGAGATATCACTACAGTACTAGATCAGGTTAGCTGACCTTTATTTTTAAAAGAATTTGTGAGCTAACTTTGCTGTTCACATGTACCTACTCTTTTTTCCTTTTTGCTGTTATTGGCAGATTTTTTGTCAAGGTATCAAATGTTTTTTTTTTGTTGAAAAAATGATAAAAATGGTCCCCTATATTTGGTAGTAGATTCAAAATAGTTTCTCAAGTATTATATGAGCGGTTTTGGTCGTTTAAGTTTGTCAAAAGTGAGCACTTTTTGTCTCTGTCAGAAATTTTACCACACTCTGATTGTTAAATTTAACAGGACCGTGAAATAAAAGATTTAACCAGAAGCACCAAAAAATTCTGCCAAAATCCAGAAACCGCAACATCCAGGCACAAAAGATAAAGCAAAAATAATATAAACTACAAAAACTGTACTTCCAAATGTGATTTCCCATTAAATGTTTTTTAATTTTCACAGTTAAATTTAATAACCAAAGTTTGATTAATATTTAACAGAGACCAAAAGTGCTCACTTTTGGCAAACTTAAAGGACCAAAATTGCTCAGGTTATACTTATGGGACTACTTTAAAGTTTAAACTTACCACCAAAAATAAGGGACCATTTTTGTCATTTTGTTTGTATTTCCCAACTTCCAACAAAATACCAATTGTTATTAGAAATATCAACAGATGGATGAATAGTTTTCTTTGTGCTGCTTCTTTTTCTTGCTTCATGTCTGTGCATGCACCTTGATGCAGTTCGCAAAGGAAGGTTCTAACATGATCTTTAAAACTGAGAGTTGCCCGTAATTTAGTATAATTCTTTTTGTAATTTATTTGCTTTTCAAGAATAACGTAATGTAATCTTCGTGCAGTATTCCAAGTTTGTCAAACCGGCTTTTGATGACTTCATTCTTCCAACAAAGAAGTATGCTGACATTATCATTCCCCGGGGTGGAGACAATCATGTTGCGATCGATTTGATTGTGCAACATATTAGGATGAAACTTGGTCAACATGATATTTGTAAAATATACCCTAACTTATACGTTATTCAATCGACTTTCCAGGTTCCATTTCCATCTTGCTGATTATCTGTGCCTTTTCATCTTGACGTTATTTTTCCTGTTCTTCAAGATCAAGCTTTTATTTTCTTTTAAAGATTGTTATTTTTTTCATTTAGATACGTGGCATGCATACACTTATCCGTGATGCGCAGACGGAGAAGCATGATTTTGTGTTTTATGCTGATAGATTGATTCGTTTGGTAAATTTTTCTTTCTTACACAGTAATCAAGTAAAGTTTTTGACTCGAGCAAGCAAAATCTTTGTTTCCTTTATCTATGAGGGTTCTTTCTCACTGTACCAGGTTGTTGAACATGGACTAGGACATTTGCCATTTACAGAAAAACAGGTGATCACTCCAACTGGTAAGTGCTATCCCCATGATGCAATACTCATGCCTTGTACGTGGAAATATTTTGATTTCTTCTATTGCTGTAGCCTGTAGCTAGGAGTGGCAAACTGGCTGGTCGGGTCGGAAATGGGTGGGTTGGAAACGGGTTAAACAAAAAAGGGATAAAATCTCTGACCCGTCCATATTTAACAAGGATAAAAAATGGGTTAACCAATTTCAGGAATAGTCAGGTCAGAACAAAAGCTAATAACCAAAATATGCTTAGACTCCCAGAAAGCAAGAACTCATGAAAAATAACAAGCAGAGAAATGGGTATTGATAATATGGATATCCATATTTGATTTTTTAATGTTCAGTTATCCAATGGATATTTAATGGTCGGATTGGATGGTTAATTGTTTTTTTTAGAGTTAATGGTCAAAAACACACATGAACTATCACTTTTTTATGAGTTTCCTACCTGAACTATCAGGTGTGTGAGTTTCCTTGAGGTGTGTTTTGATAAATAGATGGTGATAGTTCATGTAGGAAACTCACACACCTGATAGTTCAGGTAGGAAACTCATAAAAAAGTGATAGTTCAGGCGTGTTTTTGACCATTATCTCTTTTTCTTAACCATTTTCCCAGCCCTAGATATAGCCTATTCAGTAAGGTCTGCCTATATTAGGTGTATGGACCAGACTAAATGCTAGTGTTGTCTCAATACATACACCTAGAAATTTTTCCAGCTCTCCATATAGCATGTTGTTATCACTCATTACAAAGACTGATATGCCATGACTGACGTGGAACAAGACCCTAATGGACTATATCCAATGTTGTCATTTTGATTCATGATCTTTTTATTCTTAGACTTTGCTGTTCTTCATATCTCAAGTTAGTTGTTTACGAGCATGAAAAGATATACTTCAATAAACCCACATCTGTTGACTGCAGGATCTGTATACAGTGGTGTAGATTTTTGCAAGAGGTTATGTGGTGTCTCTGTAATTAGAAGGTAATTGTTGGTTTTCTCCCATGATTTTTCTTCATATATTACATATGTGGGGGCTACGGAGCATAGGAAGGACTTTCTATTCTTGTAGCAGTCTACATATCCTTAGGTTGATGCATATAATTTATGTGCTATAATTAGATGCATCTTTATCAAAAATAGATGCATTATATGTTTTATATGTAATTCCTGTACTTCTTTTTTTAACATGAATTTCATGTTTTAGGTAGATTTGGTTGAAGTCTTGAACAATTGTTAATGGAAGCTTAGAAGAGCAAAAGAGAAATTTCTATTGGTCACTACAATATCAGACAAGTAATTGCATGATTAAAGATGTGGGTCTAACCAAAATTTTGGCCTATTTTAATTCTCGAATTCTCAAGATGAATACATGTTACACTGAGAAGATTAAGATTTAAAATGGTTAGAGTAAATGCCAGCTTAAAAGGTTTATATCAATGGGGGTTCTATTTTCTTTTAGTGTTGGAAATAGATATGCAAAATACTTGCAAGTTCCGCAATCTAGTTGACATTTAAATCTGACGTGATAATCTCGAAATATAAGATTAAAATATGTATTGTTAATCAGTTGAATTATAATTTCAAGTAGTTGGTGACAGTTGTAATTCATTCCGAATGAGCTGGTTTAATGTTGTTGAATGTATGTTGAAGCATTTTGCTTTAATACCTTAGAAGTGACCATGCTTGCTTCTTTTCTGATTTTGTGATTGCTATGTACTCTTTACTAGCCATAAAAGTTTCTAATTGTGCGCAGTGGAGAGAGCATGGAGAATGCCTTGCGTGCATGTTGTAAAGGTATCAAAATAGGCAAGATTCTTATCCACAGAGAGGGTGACAATGGTCAGCAGGTTAGCAATCTGCTTTGTCCTCCCGAATCAAGTATATTGGTATTTGCTGTCTTTCATGTTTTTCTAATTTCTAATGTATTTTCTCATTAATGGTGCAGCTGATCTATGAAAAACTACCAGAAGATATTGCACAAAGGCATGTTCTTTTGTTGGATCCTATCCTTGGCACAGGTTAGTCTATTTTCAAGAACGCCCTCGACATCAACATAACTTTTTTGTACAGAAAATTTAGATGCACTACATCATCGAAAATGTTAAAATTTTCTTGACAAGTGATTGCATAACCAAGCCTATTACGTTACAATCTGCAGGGAATTCAGCAGTTCAAGCTATTTCTTTACTGTTAAAGAAGGGAGTCCCAGAGTCCAACATTTTATTCCTCAATCTTATTTCTGTAAGTGTACTGGTTCATCCATATAGGGACGTGATTCTCTTTACCGTATAAATACGTGGAGCTTCTGTTGCAACATAATTCTTGAAACCATAACTTGTGTTGTTAAACTAGGCACCCCAAGGAGTACATATGGTCTGTAAGCGTTTTCCAAGAATAAAGATTGTGACATCTGAGATAGAAAATGGTTTGAACGAAGAATTTCGTGTTATCCCTGGAATGGGGGAGTTTGGTGACAGGTATTTTGGCACAGATGATGACTAAACATAGACTGGTTGCCCATCTCTAGCTCTGAGTCACGGAGAGATGTACCTTCTAATATCAACCCAATCAATATTCTGAGGATCATCACCAAGAAATGGAGTCTGTTGAGCAAGATTAACCAATAATGTGATCAAGCTTTGGACATTATGGAATTGTATTTGACTACAGTTGCCTTAGAAATGCAATTTCCAACCTATTTTGTACATTTTAGTCCAGAGCTTTTCTTTTACAAGTCTCAGTTTTCTTACTAAATGGGAGAGACAGAAGATCTTAGAGAGGTTTGCAAATTTTTCTTATACTTGCAAGTCTTCTTAAGAAGCTCTTGCGGATATTGTCTTTTGTCTGAGAAAGACCAATGATAGTGAGTCAAAGCAAGCTATGGGTTAAGACTTATGATTTAAAGACCAAGTTAGAGACTACTAGACGTATATTAGGAGTCAACCTCTCACTCCTTTCCCTTCTTGGTCATTCTCATAATTAAAAAAAAATCTATTAAGTAGAAGAATGAATAAATATAAATATGTAATAATTGACGTAATTATTGCTTTTTTTGCTTATGGATGATAGAATGCAATATCAACCACATATAAATGACAGAATTCAAAACTCAAACATATATCCTCAAATTTCATGGATAGAATAGAGGAAGATTAATATGCAGCCAATTTTATACCAGCCTCAAAGGACAAAGGAGTAGAAACCCTCTTATCTATAAAAAAAAATTGGATTTGTTCATACCGATCAAATTCTTTTTGGTCTTGTTTCCACCTTTCCACTGAACAATCAGTTCAAATATTTACGACCAAGAAAGACACAATACACTATTATTTTAGTATCTTCAGCCTTAAAACCTGAAAGGTGCAATATTGATTACCGGACAACGAGAAGTGATAAGCTTAGTTGCATATTGAACTTCTGTATTGGTTTAGATTATACTTTCAGAGTCATAATTCAGATAATAACTTGAGAATTGGTCAACTCCTTGACAGTATAAAGGAGAGAAAAGAAAAACAATGAAAATCATTGGAAAAAAGAAGTGTATCTAATGAAAAGGTGTGTGCAATATGTGATAAATATTATATTCTTGGAAGTACAAAAATGAAAAATTGAAGAATAAATACAAATTACAGTGACTAATCACAAGTAAACTTGCAAATAAAGCTAATTTTCTTTCATGCATTACGTTTGACATAATATCCAACCAACCACAACCAAATAATTCACCTTTGCAAAGACAAATTTGAATGCAAAAGTAAGCAGCCATTGCTTAATCAGAATAAATGTTGTGAGTACACAATTTAAGCCATGGATCTTAATTGTATGACAGAAAAAGGATAATTAACCCCCAAATAGGTATCCGGCTGCTTGTTCTTCATTGCCGTCGAAAAACTTCAGAGCCTGTATTACTGCCTCCCTTCCAAAGCCTAACTCAACAAGCTTTGCAACTTTGGCTTCAAACTCAGGTCCCTGCAGATAAAATATTTCCAGGTTTGAAATGCATGAAAGACCATAAAAGATTTGTTCTACTTAACAATTATATTTACTTGAAGGAACAAAAATTATGCAGGCTGCCCAGGAACAAATTAGTGTATAATTTTACCTGTGTTAAGTTCCCACGGGCACTTCCTGTGGATCAAGACAAGGGTGAACAATAAGTAAATGAAATTCAGAAGAGAGAAAATAAAGATAGCTGTAGGAACAACCAATAGTAAAGAAGAAATAAAACTCATGTCATATTGATGATTCTTCCTATATCATGTTAGGCAAATTATTGTAAGGAATCTGAATCCTTGGGTGTGGCGGAACAGTTCACATCACAGACAAAAGTTGAAATGGGTATAGCTAGAATTTCACAAATATTATTTCAAAATTGAAGCTAACCAGAAGGACCTCCTTTTGAAGGATCAGTCTTCTCTGCTGCTCCCGATGTTGCCTGTACAGCAACAAAAAGAACCAAGTTCAGCACTGCTGCCTTGTCAAAAAACAAAAACTCAAGGAAACAGCACTGCTCGTAGAAGGTTAAAATTGCTGATTAAATACTTAGAGGAAAATGATGCTATAACATATCATGAACGGCTGCGCGACCTTAAAAATTTAGAAACTGAAGGATAACATATTACAATCTTAGAGAAACGGGCTCAAGCTACCCCAGAAAACAAGAAAATTTCACCAAGAATGTCATAATTGTAAAAAGAAAGGACAATCCCAATGATTTCATTAATTTCATAATCAACTTTTTCTTTTATGATGGATAGCGCATATTACCACAAGTGCACTCAAATTTGTACAACATTAGCTCTTGACCTATTTTGAAGCTGAAATAGGTTAAACTTTTTGTTCATTTATTGCTCACGTCAAACTAAACGCAGCAAAAAGCAAAGCCCTACTCTCATCCCCAGTACCTACTTCCAGCGAATGGAAAAGGAAAAACAATAATGTTGAGTCCAGAAAAAAAATCACTACATTAAAGAACAAAAAGAATGCCTTTACATGGGCTCCTGAGCTCGAAGCCTCCTTGGCGCGCCTCTCCTCATCAAGAAAATGACCAGGAATGTCCTTCTCTGAAATTTGAAGTACACAAAACTTGGTAAAAACTCAAAGGTAGTACTATCCGGTACCAAGGTAACCAGGAACATCACCAACCATGTAGAAAAGGTACAGCAACCTCCCCTCCACCAACTCTCAGAACATTCTCCTTCAGATCAATCATGCACTGCAAAAGCTCATTACCATCAGCTTATAAAGATGTATTGAAAAGAAAAGATAAAAACGGGAAAGAAAGCCAACCTGGTGTTTGCGAAGCATATCAAGTCCAAAGAGGAATTCCATATTGGGAGAATCCAGCACCACGAAAGAACAAGGGTAAAATATTTTCCCAATCTGCCATAATTAAGAGTAGCAAATTGAAGTGAAACATGCTAACAGAGCATCTCCTTGGAATTTATCATTAATTTGAAGACAGCATATCCACACAGCTTCTCATTAACTCGAAAGCTTTCATGTACTAAAACAAATGCATCTGTGCCTGCTTGTACCACTTAATCCTTATGTACTATGAGTAGAACAAATGACTATCACCGAGGAGAAGTCATCAGAAAGATTGATTTAAAGCAAATAGCCAAGACACAAGAATGCAAAGTAGCCCATAAGCTCCAAGGAAGCAACAAACCTTGATTGGAGCAACATGAATACGACCTAGTATCTCTGTTTGACCAACGCCACGGGCAATGCCCTTGTAGCGCGTATCTAATAACCTCAACAATCTGCAAGAGAAGAGGTCAGCAGTGATAGTTCACAAACCAGGGCTAGCTTATTCCTGGAAAGAATAAGCAACAACAAACACCTGTTACATTTATTATGACGTTATTTTACAGTACATAAAACCAAAACCCTGAATGTCAAACTGACTAATGTATAGCCCTATAAGATTTTACTGTTTTGATAACCGAGAAATGCCCGAGGGCCAGTGGCATATGGTTTGAACTCGGTGGGTAATGGGCACACCCATCTACCCTAAACTTTTACTTATTAGTTATTCACTCAACCCTGTCATCAAGCTAATGAACGTCTTATCGCTTATTAAGAAGTTTTAAAGATAGTTCTGAAATCTTATTATAAAAAGTAACACTATAATATGTGTGTGGTTCATACTATAAGAGAGATCAGATATGATCGTTCAGAACTAAAGTTTGGAATAGCCTTGAGGCACCATAGCATGTCGATGAAAAGCATACAATATTAGTGCCAAACAGTCTACAGCAGGAGTTGAGATTTCGCATGTTGTGCTTCTATACTTCACATTGAATTCTTAATCTGTCTATTTTTATTCTTATAATCATTCTAGAATATGAAGTTTTCAATAATATACCTTAATTAAAAAAATGAGAGGAGCTCTTCTTGTCTCTCTGACTTTTTCTTGTAAGGTAAAAATACATCTCCGACTAAAACTACTCATCATTATATGTGCTTGCAATTAATATTTTTTTATAAATGAAGGTACTATGTTTGCTATTTAATAGTCAATTGTGCTACTAAAATATTACAAGGATCAAACAAGTTACTATCAACAACTTAGCACAGCCTCATAAGTCATACCCACAACGTTCTGCACAGCTTTTAGATATAATTGTTGACTGAGCTCCACTATCCACAAAAGCCTAAACCAAAGAGAAACCAAATATCCCACTCAACTAAATGTAACAAGATGTACCAAGAAGATGGAACACATCAAATCAAAAGCAAAATCCTTACCTTTAGAGGATGACCATTTACTTCCATGTCAACATATAACATAACCTGAAAAAAGTTAACCCATCTTCATCAAAACCACAGAGAAAATCAATCTTTGAAAGGCATAAGGTAGTTTTACATACCACAGTTCCAAAAGCTTCAGGATTGTATTCCAGTGCAGCTGCCCAGTTTTCTTCAATTCCTTTCTGGAAAATAAGCAAAACATGGAAAAGCTCTAACACAATTAGACCCAACATTCATTGTATATTGGAAACTTTTGCACTTTCTGGTAAATACATGACACAAAAAAAAGAGAAAACTACAATAAGGTAGACGGAAAAATATTTGGCAAGATTTTATGATTATGTGATTTTACTGCAACAGAATCTGCAAAGAGAGTAAGAACGATCCAGGACAAGTTCCACAGACTCTAGCAATCAATCAATTAGGCCCAATCCCAATTTAGTTTGAATCGACCATGTGAATCTTGTCTATATGAATCTTCTATGTATGTCAGCCAATCACATCAACTACAAGTTCCAAAGACTATCAAAAATCAACAAGAAGGCTACTGATGATTTATAGGTTGGTTGAATGATGCTCACAACAATATATCAATATTCAGCATACTAGAGCTGTTAGAAGAGACACTGGTAGGAATGGATACAGTACTTATTTAACGTCATTAGTTAACAATTAGAATGCCTCAATGTAAAGCTACTTAACATAGTCAAATCAATATTTGATCAAATAATAATGCCCTAGTGAAGAAGTTTAACCTCTTTCAGAAAATACAAGAAAAGAGAACAAGAATGGTGTTTTATGGTCCATTCAAGCAAAAATAACCATATTGAAATTAAGGAATGTATAAAAGGGACTAACTGTGCTAATAACTTAAAACAAGTCTCAGAAACATTAACCAGTACAATTCAGTTTCAATAGCATTGTCCAGTACATTTCTGTCAATGTTGATGTCAACAAAGAATATAATGGAAAAGAAAAACATATATTTTTATTTGAAAACAATAAGGACGACATAAATGGATGTGCCAACTAACCTGGTGAATTGCCTCTTCGATTTTCTTTTGTGCCTCGACATCGAATGGATCAGCGTACAGCAGTGCCTATGATTCAACATAATGTATATTAATTAATGAAATATCAATCGATGAACTATGCCTCATTCACGAATTAGTTGGGTCAGCTATCTGAAACTCCTTATCTTTCTCGCTTAATGTGTACCTAGGTGGGCATGTCCCACCAGAGGAAACAAAAAAATTTACCAATCAGATACCTATAGAAAGTTATAACTAGAAAAATTTAGATCAAATGGTTGAGACATATTGAGCTACTCTGCATATTTCATATATGCTAGGAGCAAAGCTTCAGATGGAGAAAACATAGTGTAAAAGCTGGCCATATAGCTTTGCATAACACATTCAAAAGCCTCTGAAAATTCTGTAAAGTCACATTCTTAGTAGATATTGCATGATAACCATGACCTTGCCCATAAAAAGAAAGCACAAGAATGGAGCAAACAGAATAAATGCTTACAAATTGCGGCACAGGGGTATTTCAAAATTCTACTCTTCTTTACAACCGACCACTAGCTTTTAGTTCCTAGGCATCTTTTAGCAAGACATTATAAAGCAATAAATAATGGGACTCTCGAGATCGTGGATGACAAATACATTAAAATATTCAGAAGAAAAGATAACAACTTAGCAATAGAAGCTCCTGACCATCTCCTCGTCTTGACGACGCCGTAGCTCTGATTTATGCTGATGACGCAATTGTAGCAGCTCTTGCAGCCTATTTAGGTCATTCCCAAGGACAGCCTGTGCTAACTCAGGATCGTTCTGCAAGTTCAAACATCATATACAGGCTCATGGGACCTTTGTGTTATGAACTGATCACAAACCAACCACGAGGTGGAGCAGAGGAGAACAAAATTAATAGCAATCATGTTCCCATAGGATTGAACCAAAAATATACACAGTATAAGAGGAATCCACTTTTAAGCATATGAAACTTTCCTCTCAGAATCTAACTAATCCTTCATTGCGCATGTAAAATCACTATGAATTCATAAATAGCAATCATTTTAAAATCAGACTGATCCAACAAAATTACAAATTCTGAGAGGAATCCACCAAATAAGTATGCAACTTCCTTTCGAAGTACAACTAACCCTTTGTCGTAAGTATAAGATCGTGCTGAAGTCATATGTAGGGGCAATTTTTCTTATAATCATGCACCAAATTGGAAATGTACGGATGATAACTAGCTCAAAATCTCTGAGCAAGTACATGTGTTGAAAACAGCAGATCCAAAATGCTTTTGGAACTTCATTTCTTTCTTAAATTGTTTTAGCCATCTTCTCTTTGTTTTCCGTGCCTCTAGTGAGTTAGAGACTGAGTTTGAAAAGGTCAAAAAGCAAAAAGAAAGGAAATGGCTAACCTGAAAAAGTTGGGCCATCAAATTTGAATCATTGCGCAAGTGTTGTTGGAAAGCAGAAGGATTTACTGCAGATCCATCTTGTTTGAAGCTCAAGTCATTTGCAGGTGCACTGAAATGCATTTATGTAATTGTTAGCAGAAGACAAAGGACAAGATGTATTTGCAGGATGTGACAGCGCAAAGGGGAAAGGGTAACAACATGGGACAATAAACAGCCAATAGAATAACTAAACATTATAAAGTGACGAGAGCAGAAAACAAACCTAGACAAGGATGCTGCACTAGACACCATCATCACCAAATCTCCATCACCAACGCCTAGCGCACTCAGTTTGTCAGAATTCCTCATTTCCCTCCCATTGTACAGAAGCTGCTGTTGCTGCAAAGGCACTTGTGTCTGCTCGTCCAACACATAGACACAAACCCATTGTAAAAGTAAATTCTAACTGTGTCTCCGTCACAACTGATAGCACAATTAAAGTTTATATGTTTGAAGGGGGGAGCGCAACGGTAAAAGCAGTCACCAGTTCAAGCAATGAAAATAACCTCTTGCAGAAATGCAACATAAGGAGGTTGCATACATAAGACCTAATATGGTCCGGCTATACCCCGGACCACGCGAACTATTTAAACATGATACACTTAATTTTGAAAGTACACATATCTTGCTCTAAGTCCGCTGGGTTGGATTGAACTAGTTGGTTCGAGTCGATGAATCTTGCAATGAGATATGCCTTATAATAAACCAATAAACAAAGCAAACTAGGCGGTTCAATCAAAATTGGTTCTTGTTTTTAAATAGTTATGGATGACTTGACAATTCCAATTCGGGAGCTTAGTGCACCAGACTGTTTTCTTTTATAAGATTATATGTTCCAATATTCCAAATTGCTTGACACCATTCCATTAACTATATTATACCATACAAGTATACAACTGTCACAAGTTTGGAGAATTCAAATTCATTTGCTACTCAAATTTTGAACTTCGACATAATGTTCTCCCTATCGAGCTTTCAACTGTTTAATTAAGTTTATGTATATTACCACTAACTTATATACACCCATAATCGCCCATATGAAATGAAAAAACATGAAGAATTCCAACTAACCTCAACTTCCAGTAGAGCTTTCAGGTTCTCTACCTGTCGTACACATTGTAACAAACATCCTCATCACCACAAATGTTAAGATCCAAATGTATCCTCAACAAATACTAGGTTCCGTTTGGCCATGGATTTTGAAGTTGAAACTTGAAACTCAAAAAATTGAGTTTTTGAAGTTGTGATTTTTGGAACTTGAAGTTGTGTTTGGACATACATTTTACTTGGAAAAAATTTAAAATTTTGTGAGTCGAAGTGAAATTGAAAATATTTTGAAGATAAATTTTCAAAATCTGATCAAATTTCATGGCCAAACAGCTATTTTGAAGATACATTTTCAAAATCTGATCAAATTACATTGCCAACAGATAAATTGAAGATATATTTTCAAAATCTGATCATTTTTCATGGCCAAATAGCTAATTTGAACATAAATTTTCAAAATTTGATCCAAAATCTATAGCCAAACAGTAGCTTAAGTTCGTCATAGACAAATAGTTAAAACAGCAACAACATACGCAGTATAATCCCAACAGGTGTGCTCTGGGAAGGTTAGAGTGTAGGCATACATTACCCCTACCTTTTAACGGATAGGGAGACTGTTTTTGATAGTCCTCCGGCTAAACAAATAGTTAAAACGATTTTTTTTTAAAAAAGGAGAGAGTATAATGAGTGAATTACAGATTCGTCACGATCGACATCGAGAGTGACGATTTGTTCATCAGTTGTCATTACAGTGATCTTCATCCTTATCCACTGCTGATGAACAGTTAACTTGAAAAGACTTTCGATTTGAATTGAATTTCTTCCCGCCGGTTGGCGTTTCTTATTGCCGAAGAAATCCGAAAAATGAACTTGAGAACCTTCTAGAAGCTAAAATGACGATAAGAAAATTAACGAGGACTTAAAAACTTAAAAATGCTTCGTTTTGAAGTATTTTTTGTTCAATTAACAAATAGGACTAAAAAACTAACGAGGAGGACTACCAGAAACCACTATTAAAAATACGGTAAAAATGATCTATTTTTAGAAGACCAAAAAACTAACCAACTCAATCGATTTGATTCCAAATTTTGAAATATATTTTTAATAAACTGACCGAGCTCCATTCATTTTTTTTGCGTCAAAAACCAAAAAAAATAGAAAAGATCAACCGACCTCGATAGTTTAAATATTTCACTAAACTATAAAATAACTGACGTCTCAGTTGATTTTATTCAAAAATTTAAAAAATTATTTTGAGAAATCGGCCAAACTCAATTGATTTTTTGATCAAAACTCAAATCAAACCTTTTTAAATAAACCAATTGAAGAATTTATCAAGCTAAGTCGTCTTTTATTTTTTAATTTTTTGTGCAAAACAACTACACTTAGCCTATTCATTTTTAAAACAAAAATTAGGGATCAAACAGATTGAATTCATCAATTTCTTTTTATCAACTTTTATCACTTTTTTGATAGCCACCGTTAATTTTTTAGTCTATTATGTTAGTTGGATCAATAGTGTTTTATTTTATCAAACTTAAGGAACTAAAGATGTCAAAATTATATTTGAAGGAATGAAATAAACCTACTCCCATAAATAAGGGACAATTTTGACTAAAAATTATGTTAAATGACGTTTACAATTAAATTAACTTAAACGTCGCAACTGCTAAATGTGATTTATAGATTATTGTTGTCACATGACTTAGAGGTGGTTGCTAGACATGATTATGATTCACATTTATGAAAAGTGATTTATAGATCATTATTGCTATACGACTTATAAGTTGTTGCTAAATACAACTTATACTTATAGGTCGCGGTTGCTAGAAGCGATTTATAAGTTGCTCTTGTTAAACGTGATGGATCATTACTGTTGAATGCATTTATACTTATATGTCACATATTCAAAAGTTATTTTTATTTTTGTACGTGCGAGTTAAACTAAGACAAACAAATTAAATTGGATGGAGTAATTGTTAAATGCAACTAATATAAATGAACTTACAGACCATACTCCCGCGAGTATAAATAAAAGGGAAAATGGTCATATTTGCCATCTAACTTTCGAAAAATGGTCATATTTGCCCTCCGTTAAAGTATGGGGTCAAATATGTCATTTCCGTTAGCAAAGTTGTTATATTTGTCCTTTGTTAACGGAAAATCCCACGTAGATGCCACATGGCATCCACGTGGAGGGTGGGACTCACCTTCGTCTTCAACATCCACAACCACCACCACCACCACCTCCACCGCCGAAGCTTCGACCACTATGCTTCGGCGAACCCCTCTCCACATCCACATCCACCACCACGCCACTGCCTCACCGCCTTCTCATCCCTCCCTGTTCCCCCCCCCCCCCCCCACACACACACACACATTGCTCCGCGCGAGGAACTCCTGCTCACAAACAACACCAAACAACCGATGGCTCCGGCGAGCTCTAAAATATTATCTAAATTTTAATTTTTATTCTTCTTCATTTCTTTTTAATATTTCACCATTTTTTTCTTTTCCTTAATTATATCTTTTTACACTAATTAATCAGTAAAATCATTTCAATGATGTTAAGTGAGTAAAAATCTGAGAATTTTCTGGCAAGTAACAAGATTAGAGCAGCGGCATAGAGCAAAAAAAATTGGCGGCGGCGGGGCGGCAACTGCTTCAACGGTGGAAACCGGTGCAGTTGCCTGAGATCTGGAATTTTGCGGCGTGACAGATCTGAGAGTGGGAAGAAAAATTGGTCGGTGCTAATATCGAATTCGGGTCGGTTGATTGGATCATCGGATTTAAATGTAATTATGAAAGGACCTTGTGGAAGAGCAGGGAGATGAGACTGAAGGGTTATGGTGAGTTGAATTTGTGAATTTTTGTATTGAGTTGGTTAAAATTCCGACTGTTTATGTTGCTGGGTTGTTTAATTTATTTTACCAAGCAAAAGGTAGAGCCTTGTGGAGAAAAGAAAATTATGTTTCTTGAACTGTAGCTTCAAAACCTTTTTTCAATTCTCTCAGGCAAAAAATCAAACATATAGAGTGCAACAATATGCTGCCTAAAATCTACAAGGTTTTCGTTGTGGCCTTGTTTAATTTCTTTGTTATTGGTTAGTTGGTGATGATACAAAAGAGAGTACTCTGTGTTTACTCAATGGGAAGACATAGTGGTTTATTGGACGAGAAGAGGAAATTGACGGCGACGGGGCCAGAAGAGGAAATCAGCGGCGATTAAGAGCTCGCCGGAGCCATCGGCTTGAGGAAGAAGATGAGAGGAATCACATTGGGCCCACCTTTTTTATAATTTAAGCGCTTTAAAAAATCAGCGGAGCCATCGGTTGTTTGGTGGTGGGAGAACGGAGGGAGTAGAAGGGGAAGGCGGTGAGGCAGTGGCGTGGTGGTGGCTGTGGAGAGGGGTTCGCCGGAACCTGGTGGTCCAAGCTCCGGAGTGTCTGTTAAGACGAAGGTGGGTACCACCCTCCACGTGGATGTCCCATGTGGGATTTTCGTCAACAAATGTTAAATATAACAATTTTGCTAACTGAAAGAGCATTTGACCTCATACTTTAACGGAAGACAAATATGACTTGAATGACAAATATGACCCTTTTTCCTAAATAAAATGATGTTTTAAGTTTGAGCATACATATTCACTTACTTCTAAAAATTAAGAGGTATTTTAATTAAAATATCTTTAATTATAATTTTTTCTTTTTAACTTGACCTAATTTTCATTGGAATTCAATTAGGTGTGTGTTGACTGTTGAGGATAAATTTGAGAAAAAAATTAAATACCTTTTTAATTATGTGAGACATCAATTATTTTGGATCAATTTTTAAAAATTAAAATATTAATTATTTTAGACCGGATAAAATAGTTGCTAAGTAGGGACTTAAATTATTTGGACAAAAGAAAATTAAATACTTTTAAAAATTTGCGAGTATCAATTATTTTGGATTAACCTTTACAAACTAAAACATTAATTATTGAGATAATAGTGAAAACCATACTTGAACTACTGTTTTTTTGTGAGTTTTCTGCCTTAAATATCAATTGTTTGCGTTTCGTACTTGAACTATCACTAATTATTTATCAAAACACATCTCGACTAGTATATGATGCGTGGTGTATATTTTTTTTAAATTTAAAAATAGTACCAAATAACCCTCTATGTGGATAACTAAAGGAACTAATTGGATTTTAAAAAAAATATATTACGAGATAATGGTTAAAACAGACACGTGAAGTATCACTTTTTTACGAGTTTTCTGCCTAAACTATGAGGTATTTGTGCTTCATACTTGAATCATCACCAATTATTTTATCAAAATACACCTTGAATTTAATGAGTCATTTATCATGTCCACAAAATTTTATGGATAAATTAAGTTGTCATACGCCTTTTGGATATTATATTCAAATACTTAGTCTAATTAGCGTCAAGATATATTTTGATAAATAGTTGATAATTATTCAAGTAATAAATATAAACACTTGATAGTTAAAAACTCGGAAAAATGTAATACTTCATGTATTGTTGTTAAATAGGCCATATAAACTTAGTAGGCGTTTGACCATAGAAATAACAAAAAAAGAAAAATTAAATTTTTTGAAGTTGGAGTTGTAGTTGTGTTTAATATTTGGTAGTTAGAATGTACTTTTTTCTTAAAATATGAAATATGATTTATACCACTAATTTTTAAAAGCTAGCAAAATTACTCAAAACAATTAATAAACACAACCAATGCTAAACACCGACCATCAATCATTTTTCATTACATTAAGCATAATTTATATAGACTTCTACTACTACTACTGTTATCAAACTTAAACAAAAAAACACTGTATACGTAATATTCCTCTTAAACCAATTGTGAAAACATCGATTATTGGGTGAATTAAAACTACTATTATATATATCCAACTTAAACAACACAATCACCTCTTCAGCTAGTTGTGAAAACATCGATTGTTGGGTGAATTAAACGGAATTAAATTTATAAAAATAAAAAATGTAGGGTAAAATTTGGAAAATGTAAGGCAAATATAATGGTTAAAAATAAAAAGTGAAAATTAGGAAAATAAGATTTGAGGTATTTTTAAAATTTTAAATATAATTTCAAATTATATTTAAATTTTTTATGACCAAATGCTATTTTTCAAAAAAAAAAAAGAAGAAAAATTCTCGTGGCCACACGGGTGCACTTCAATTTAAATAGTTTTATTGAGGAATATCTTTCTCTATAAATACAAGCAACATACATCCATTCAGATGCTAATTAATCTATAACAGTTGGCGCCCTCTCCGTCGGAACACTAGATCTTTCCGGTCCATAAATCACTGTACATCAATCCAACTCCGACTATATATTTGCCCTATTTTTTTTTAAGGAAATAGTCATTTTCAAATTCAAATTCTTCGATTAGATCCCAATAGAATCCGTAATACCCAAATTGTATTCTTGTTTTCGATGTATTAGTGAAAAAAATAAGAATATTGTGGATTATTGAACGCGTATTATGGCCGATGGTAAGGTGGTTAAGCGTGCTAAGTACAAACCCACAGTTAAAGGTTATGGCATCCCTGGCGTTTTGAAATTGGTATTTATCCTTGCAATCTCCTTTGATTATCTTGTACGTTATGATTGAGCTGTTTGATTGTTTCATATGCCCAAATTTGAATAAAAACAGCAATAATAACAATAACATCAATTTCAAGTAGAACTGATATAGATGATTCATATGACTGATATAAACTGGTTTGAGATTGAGACATAGTTGATTGATTGAGCTGTATGATTAACAATAACAACATACCCATTGTAATCCCATAAGTGGTGTTCGAGGAGGTTACAGCGTACGCAGACCTTACCCCTACTCTTTGGGAGGTAGAGAGGCTTTTTCTGATAGACCCTCGGCTCGTACGTTATGATTAAGCTGTTTGATTGTTTCATACGCCCAAATTTGAATAAAAAAATGCAGAAATAATAATAACATTAATCCCTAGTAGAGTAGAACTGATATTAGAGGATTAATATGACTGCTATAAACTGGTTTGTGATTGAGACCCAGTTGATTGATTGGATAAATAAATAACAATAACAGTAATGCAACTGTAGTAGGAGATGGTAGAAAGAGGTGGTAAAAGGGAGATCAGTAAATGTTCTGGTAATTGACGGGTAACAACAACAACAACATATCCAGTGTAATCCCACAAGTGAGGTATGGGAGGGTAGGATGTACGCAAACCTTACCCCTACCATAGAGGTTGTTTCAGATATACCCTCGGCACAACAACAACAATATACTCAGTGTAATCCCGCAAGTGGGGTCTGGGGAGAGTAGAGTTACCCCTACCTTGACATGTAGAGATGTTGTTTTCGATAGACCCTCGACTCAAGTAAAGTAGAAACACAACAATTATGAAAACACATGCAATAACAACATTAGGATAGTAAGAAAATAGAAGCAGAAGAGATAACAAGTAATAATAGTAAACTAAGAATAAGAAATACGAGAATGCTGAAATAATAAAAAAGACGAAAGAAATACTAATACTACCCAAATAATGATAATAGTTATGCAACTGATATGATGCTTAGGTGGTAGAAAGAGGTGAAAAAACAGAGAACAGTAAAGCGTATGTTAATTGACTGGTAAACATGTGTTATAGCAATATGTGGGATAAGTGACTAAAAACTGCAAAAGGCATCTTTTCACCGAACTGATATAGAGGATTATTATGACTGACATCAACTGGTTTGGGATTGAGAGATAGTTGATTGATTGAACAAATAATAATAACAACAAATGCAACTGATACGCAGAGCTGGTAGAAACAGGTGGAAAAAGAGAGAATAATTAGTGGTCTAGTAATCGACTGGTGAACTTGATTATAGCAATGTGTGGGATAGGTGACTAAAATGGCAAAAGGTATCTATTTATTCTACCCAGCAACAGACTACTGCTTAGAGCAGTTGGTTTCACTCATTGCATATAGTCGACCCCGACTAGTGTGTGGCGAGGCATTATCGTTGTTTGTGTTTGCATTAAGAATGCAACTTCAATAAGAGAGGGATAGCCTAGTGGTATGGCATCATATGTCCGACATAATCTGGTAATCCCAAATAGAGCTGAACTGATATAGAGGATTCATATGACTAACATAAACTGGTTTGGGACTGAGACATAGTTTAATTGAACAAATGACAACAAGAGTAATGAAACTGATATGCTTAGCTGGCAGAAAAAGGTGGAAAAAGAGAGAACATTAAATGGTTTGTTAATTGACTAGTAAACATGTTTATAGCAATATGTGGGATGATAAGTGACTAAAAATTGCAAGGTATCTATTTATTCTACCCAGCAGCAGACTATTGCTTGGAACAGTTGGTCTTTCTCATTGTAAGAATTAACATATTCTCCTTTACTGGTTAAAAAAGGAGTTGAATGGATATTAAGCATTCATATAGTCGACCCCGACTAGTGTGTGGGTATGAGATCGATGGAGCAAAAGTGGGAAATGGCAATGTTCTTCCCCTGGTTAGGTGTTTTCAGGGCCGGCGGGATTTTAATCCGAAAAAAAGAAACAAAAACACAATTTCTAATGGGGTTATGGATTCAAGAATAATGAATTCCTGTTGATGCAACCTACTGTTCATTTTCTAGTTTGTCTTTTTTATTGTGTGTAGACCAAGGAACGGTTTATCTTTATGCCAAATGACCCAACATCAACGGCAAAGCTTAATGTGGAGTTCAAGTTGATTAAAGGTGTGATTAAAGGTGCTTTTGTCCGTCCTTTTTTTCCCTTCACGACACTTGACTTCTCTCTCCCGCCCCCTCTCTCTCCTCTCTCTTTTCAGGCCACAAGTTTTCCAAGGAGGGTTCAAGTAAGCAGGCTCTGCTTAATCTTACGCAAGATCAGGTTCGGATTATGATTGTCAAATAAGCATTCTATTTGTGAGCTCTTCTCATGAGAGTGTGACTGTTTTCTTTCTGTGTCTGGTGAAGTCTAGAAACAGTAGACTGATCCCAGTACTGGTGAAGTCTACAAACTGCTAACTGATCTGAGTAGTGCAACTAACCGTGTTCCATTTCTATCATTTTCAGGGTGGATATATTTTTGAGTTTGATAGCTTCCCTGACCGTGACCAGTGTCGGGACTTTGTTGGTTAGTCTTCATGACATTCATTGATTCATCCATCAGTTTCATCACCCAGCTACAAGTGGACAGCTTCAAATATGTGAAACATGAAATATACTGGACTTCATTACATTTAGGTGTCTTGTTTTGATTCCTTCTTGTGGTGTGTGATCAAATCCGTTTGCTGTGTATGGGGTTTGTTCTTGAATATTCTGATTAGGTTGTCAGTAATAACAACAATCAACCATGTTGACATTCGTGGAAGTAAGATTTTGAGTTTGTTTCTTTACCTTTTTGTTACTGATGGCTTTTCTTTTCGGCATAATGTTTCTTACACCTTAAAAAGATCCAGTGCTTTCCTTTCCAGCCCAAAATATTAGATTGGAACTCAACGAAGTCATTGGTCGTTTAGTATATTTTGGTTTAAAGGAGGAGGCAAGAAAATATATAAAATGGCAGGGAAAGGCTGAAACCAGCCTTCTCGTGGTGTTGAGCAACCCTTTCCTCCATGCTTCCCTTGCTCCTGCGTGCAAGTGCAGAATTCACTTGGTGCTGAACTTGAGCCTTCCATCAGAGGAGGGCAGAATACAATAAATTGCTCTCTAAATGCTCCATTCCACGTGTATATAATTGGAATTCGTTATTTTAAATCTAGTTGGATTTTTCAGAAATTTTACGAGTCAAGTCTTGGTTTTCTGTTTAGTGACTCTTTGTTGCATAACTTGCATTGGTGTCTATAGGTTAGCATAGCAAAATCAGAGAATGTTCTCTTAAAGATTTTTTTACTGTTTTGTATTACTAGTTCAACACCAACTAGTTTATTAAAGAGTACGCAGTTACTATATGATACCCTGCACTGGACGTTCCATGTTGGTATTTTTAACATTATGGGTTTTGTTCTTACAATCTATTGCCCTTGAACAGCCTCAGCAATAGCGGCTTATATGGAAGTTGGGAAAGCTGCTTCTGAAAAACCTGTTGTTCTGCATGATGAACAGCTCAATGCAACAGAAATGGGGCGTCGGATTAAGTTACTGCAGGAGAATAGGTGAACAGAATTTTTTTAGTTCAATTTCGCAGAAGACCGGGGCCTTTCTAAACCTCTTTCTGTGATGCTAGCTAATGTTGTAAAGGTGTCTTGTAACTGTTATGATTTTACTTGAAAGCTGCATTTATTGTTGCTCGTTTTCTTTCCAAAATTGGCTTTTCATCTTGACCTTTTTTATTTCTCGTCTTGTTGATATCACTAAAAAGTGTAAATGGCAGTGAGTTGCAGAAACTCCACATGCAATTGGTCATTGGAGGTATTCTATCAGAGGCTGAATTTTGGGCCGCTAGGAAGGTTAGTAGGTAGAAAGACCTTGTTAATCGATTATTTTTCATAAACCTAGGAAATCACTATGCTCGCTAAAAGTTTTGAGCCCTACCTGGAATTCTTCCTTACCGTCATTATAACAGTGTTTTATCTTGCAAATGGATTGCAGAAGCTGCTAGAACAGAGTGAAAACAAGAAGCCAAAACAGCTGGTAGCTTTAAAAAATGACATGTGGAGCGTAAAACCATTATCTGATGGCCAGGTAAGAGGGAAATCTTCTCTCCCTGGTCTGGTTGTCACCATACTTGCGCGAACACATGGCTTACCTTTTCTTCTGATAGGCTGCTGTGTTTACTTTTCCAAGATATATCTAAGAAAAGTGATTTTCTTCGAAATTTGATTAGATTCTCTTTCTCTTCATTTTGAAGGTGCTTAGTATTGCGATAAACTTCTGATTCCTTTTCATACCAAGTAATCGAATTACCTCTTTAAATTTAAAGATAAACTTGTGACTCCTTTTATAAATAAATTACTAGAAACAGATGAAAATGCCGAAAATTTTGGCTTTGAACCCTGTATTGGCAAAAGTGTGGTCTGCAGTCTCGTCTCTCCTTCTCCCCTTCCAATTGGTGACCTCTGTGCTCGTTAACCTTGGAGTTTGACAATCTGCCTTTTTTAATTGTTTTTTCAGACGAACAGAGTTACATTTAACTTGACACCAGAGGTTATTCATCAGGTAACATTATTTGTTTTATGAAGTGGTTAAATTGATTCTTATGGAACAGTATGAAGCTGAAATTTTGCTCAAACAAGGTCACTGTCAATGCATGTTGTTCTTGTTAACAATATAGATGACGTAGGTCTTGGATGGGATGCTTCCTCTTTTTAGTTCATTATGAAAAATGGCTACTAGGTCTTATTAGGAGGATAGTGAGAAATAAGGGAACTATCGGGTTAGATTCCTCAGACAGGAGCATCCAAATAGCAAGAAAAAGTTTTGTATGCTGAGCTGGGTGTGGCTAACTGTACATGACAACAGAGAGTGGAGGTAGGATGATGCTTCCCCATGTTTTGGTTTTGTTTTTGGTTTAATTTTGGGAAGAAATGATACTAGGAATGTGTTTGGGAAACAATTCCGCGTTAGGATTTTGTTTGGATTATGTCATTTTTAAACACAATTGGTTAAATTAGAATACTTTTTGGAAACGAAAATAATTTAGATTCAGAAATAATCAAGAAATGCTTCCAAGCTCATTTCCAAAACTAACACTTCAAAACTAAACACCATAGCCAAATCCAAATGCCACCGATGTTGAGTTGCTTTTTCGTTCTTGGGCGAAAACAAAGGTTTCACAAGGAAACTGTTATAGTTCTTTAACCAATAAAGTTTCATAAGCATTTGGAAATGTTTTCCAAAAGCACTTAGGAACCATTTACCATTTCAGATGCATTTGAATTGTGAATTTGAAGAGGTAAAGTCGCAAAATGAAAAAATGAAGAGGTAAAAAAAGAGAGCTTCCACGCATCACCTATTGGGGTTAGAATTGCATTGGACGATTCAGGCTTAATCACAATTACTAAAATTGCTCTATTGACGGAAATTTTCAAAGCATCACTGTAGTTAGAGTTTCCATAACTTGTTTTTCATTTAGAACAGGATTGCAAAACCATTGAGGAGCTAGCATTCTAGGCTGTTCCTTGACACTAACTATTGAAAGCCATAGCTTGACCACAAGAAGAAGGGAAAGAATCGGAGGTTCCAAAATTTGAGTACATGCTTTGAGCCAGGAAATTATAGGAAGAAACTTAATAATACAGTAAGTCAGTTTCCAGGGCTTGCATGTTGAAAGTTGAACAAGCTCCAAGAATTTGATCTGCCTTAAAAGAAATTCTTTTGAAATTTGGCATTTGGTCTAGTGGTAAGATCACATGCATGATGTGTTTATCGCGAGGTACACATCATGAGTTCGAACCCTGGTATTTAAGTGGAGAAGGTAGAGGGTCAGGCCCATTACCCACTGAGTTTCAAAACGTGCCACTGTTCTTTCAGTTATCAGGAAAACATATTTTCTGAAATTTACATCAGAAATGTTCTATGCGTTTACCTACAAAACTTAATTAACATTCTTTGGTTTCCTTAGCGCTAATTTTTTTTTAATCTCTTTTACCGGCTAGTACGACATGTGCAGCTGTTTCTGTTCTACAGAGCCCACTAGCCCCAGAACTTATTGGCTCTAGTATGTAGTCAGACTCTCTGTTCAGTAATCAAAATCTAACACACTAGAAAGTTGGACGAAAAAGAGAACTATTACTATTTGGGTCTCTTCATGCCTCATTCTCGTCTTTAAGTTGCTTGATTTCTAATTCTTCTAGTTCTGAGGTGCTTCCCTCTGTTCGCTAAAATTGTAATTCTAGGCTAGTTTATGAAATTTAATTGACAGAAGCTGACAACTGAGCTTTTTCAAGGTTCTGTATGATGAAGAAGTATTGGTAACTTTTATATGTAGCATTCCTATATTTGTAAATCTCTTCTAATCATATGGTGAATTCTGTTTCAGATTTTTGCGGAGAAACCGGCTGTCCGCCAAGCATATTTGAACTTTGTTCCTGGCAAGGTGAAAAGATAGTCAGCAAGCAGTATAGACAATTCTTTGGATTTCAAACTGTATATCTTGTGAGATTTTCATGCACACAAGCATGGGGAGATAGATATGCATGCTTAGCTTGTCACAAAAGTCGGGATAATTTAAGATCATTGAAGCTTCTTTTACTGAAGCTTTAAGTAAACCCTTTTCAATTACAATTGAATATAGGAGTGGGACAGGTCTTTTGCTTCTTTTTGTTAATTATCTTCCGGTTTCCATCTTAGCTGCTTTACGAAGTGGTAACATACTGACAAACTCCCAACGCCACCTATTATGGCAATGATGTTATGTGATAATTAATCATTCTGCACTTTTATCAGTCAAATCGAACGTTTGAATTCTGAATCTTGTTAGTTGCATGTTGCATCTTTTGCTTCTACTCTCTATCTCAGATGTCAGAAAAAGAATTTTGGACTAAATATTCAAGAGCTGAATACCTCCACAGTACAAAAAACATTGTTGCAGCTGCTGCCGAGGCTGCTGAAGATGAGGAGCTTGCAGTTTTCTTGAAACAAGATGATATGTTAGCATCTGAAGCTCGGAAGAAGGTGTTTGCACCAGATAATTACTCTTTTCATTGTTTTCTAACGACATCCATCCTAGAAGGACTTCCACCGAGTACTCTTGTTTCCCCGTTTGGTCTCTCTGTTCCCTTGTGAGTGGATGGATGGAGAAGTACTTCCAGAAGTCTTTACATCATTTTTATTCTTTTCAGATCAGAAGAGTGGATCCAACTCTGGACATGGAAGCAGATGAAGGTGATGATTACATGCATCTCCCGGTACATCAATAAAACTTTATTATGCAATGCAACTTAATGATGTCTGTCAGAAAAGATTTGCTGCCCATGTTTTTCCCCATACGTCGAATGAAGTAGCATAATTTATTTATTTTTTAAAATCCGAAAGTTCTCGAATGGAGAGGAAGTGGTGATCAATGTGTCCGTGGATAGAAAATCAGAGATAATTACATCTATAAAATGGTGGAAAGGACCTGCTGTTCTTGTACATGCTTTGATCTAACCCCTTAAAAGAGAATTGGAGGTAACCCATTTTTCATATGCCATGTTAAAAATAGGATCATGGGCTACCTCAGGGTGAAACTAAGGAGTTTCTAGAACCACAGTATGAACCATTCAAAAGGTCTTTCTCGCAATACCTCAATCAGCATACAGCAGTGGTTCTTCGAGGAAGAGTTATAGGTAAGCTTCTTTTAACAAGCTCTATCAATAACACCATTCCACTGTAACTGAGTAAGTTCCTTAAATCCCTTTTGCGTCTGAGACAAGCTATGAAGCAGACTGAAGTTGTTATGATGGCACTTTAATGCAAGATGATTAAGATTTTATATGTACACTACTGGTTCTTTGTTATGCATCATTGATGCGTCTTCCATGTGGACGTCCTTGATAGTTGCTGCTTAGTGTTGGGAGAGGGAGAGGGGTAGGAGAACCTTTCATAATGTATTAGTGGTTCTGGTTGGCTTGTTTTAAGTTGCTATTATTTCATATTTGACTTCTTATTGTCTCACCAATCTGGGAAGATGTTGAGCTGGGCGACACGAGATCTGTTGCTGAAGCATTCACCAGGGCAAATCAGGGTAAAATGCATTTACTACTCATACATTTGTCCATTTATCTCATTCTAGCTCCAAAACCACAAAAGGCCTATACAAGTCATTTCATTGGTGGAACAGCTGAACTAGCTACTGAAGTGTCTGATGAGAATGCATATAGAGAACGCATAAACAAAGTTTCTCGAGTGGCTGAGATTGAGGATCTTCAGGGACCTCGAGACCTACCAGTTGCATTGCTAAGTATCAAGGTTTGCCGTTCATCAGTTTTGTTTAGTTGTATTCCCATCAACCATGATTTCATTGGATTATCTTATTTATGATTGTTTCCTAAATCAGGATCCTCGAGACTACTTTGATTCTCAGCAAGCAAATGCAATAAAGGCTTTGGGAGATGTTGATACAGGAATAAGACAGCTGAAATTTAGTGTGACCAAAGAAGATGCCTTTTGTTCCTTGAAGGACTCCATCTCCGAGATAAATTCCCAAGGATTGATCGAACCTATAATTAATCCAGAAGTAGCTCTCAAGGTAGTTTTACCTTTTTGAAATTAGGGAATTGTCATCGAATGATATCATATTGTAATGGAGAAGTTGAACTATAAATCATTGTTAACAGGTTTTCAACGGGCTTAGTCAGAATATCTCAAGTACAAAGTATCATCTGGGAAAGAATCCCCATGAGAGTGTTTTAGATCAGTTGCCTAGTGCAACTAAAAATGAACTATTACTTGTGAGTTGTCGTACAGGGTGATTTAATTTACTCTGAATCTGAAATCTCTTGTCCAGATTTCACGATTTCAGCTCTTAAATTTTGTTAACCATCACAAATGATCATTTTCATGTTACTTCTAGCATTGGACATCAATTCAGGAATTATTGAAGCACTTCTGGTCATCTTATCCAATAACGACAAAATATTTATACACCAAGGTAATATATTGAATTTTCACATTTTAGATATCAACATTATATTAGTCTACTTTTGTTACCGGCAAAATTATGTCGTTATGTTCCAAAAGAAAGATTTAGTGTTTAGGTAGTTTTTCTTATGTCATTGTTTTTCCTTCTTATATCGAACCAATGTCAACGAACCCTCAAGCCTTTTTAATCCGCGTCATTTGATAGGTGACTAGGTTAAAGGATGCAATGTCTCAGATATATACCAAGTTGCAGGTAATGATCTATTATAAAGGATAAATATCACTTCTGGACCTTTTTCCCTTTTGCAGTTTTTCTTTATGTTTTTGTTTTTTCTTTTTCATATTTTTAAAAAAATCTCTTAAGCACCAAACAAAGCTTAGCCTGTGTTGAAAACATGTTGTGTGAGTTTATTCTATTTCATCTTTGGGTACAAATTATGTGAATAATGTGGAGCAGAAGAATAATCAATAGTGCTATCTAGACTAGCTTGGGTTTGGTATAGATTCAGTGTTTAGGTTAATTTGATAAACGAAATAGTTCATCATAGAACAATGTCATTTGTAACAATAAGAAAACGTCTACAGTTGTGAGATGGTTGTGGTTTTGAGATTAGTTAAATGCTCCATTAATTTTTTCAATATGGCTTTTTCTTTTGAAGTTCTCAAGAAATCATTTCATCTACATATAAATGATCCCATTGTCTATTTATTTTGAAAAAGTTTGATGTAGTAATAGTTTTCAATTTTTTTATTTTCAGGAGATCAAGGAATCTGTGCAGTCGGATATCAGACATCAAGTTTCCCTTCTTGTACAGCCAATGCTTCAGGTTAACTTCTGCCTTAAGGATACCAATAGTATAGTTCGAGAGTACTCTCATTGCAGAAAAAATACATGAATATTCTTTCTTAATTTTTAATTCTCAACTCATATTATGCCATACATTTTATGTTATCTAAGGCGCCCTGTTTTATTCTCCAGTTACCCTTTGAGATATTTGAGACGATAATGTTATTTTGTTGCGACTTCTAGCTTTTTGGCATATCCCCCATGGAAGATGCCTCAATATTCTTTTAATTAAATAAAGTGCTATCTATGGAGGAGTTCTATTTTGAATCATGTACTGCATAGCGATTTGCATGTCGGCTTATTAACTGGATCTCATGGAAAAATATGTTTTTGCGCAGGCTTTAGATGCTGCCTTTGCCCATTACGATGCAGATGTACAGAAGAGATCTGCCAAAAGTGGGGAGAGGCCAAATGGATTTGTTTAGGCAATTCTTCTCACCCAATCTTTAAGCCCTTTATTTTCTGGGGGTTACTATACACAAATGTACATCTAACAAATTTTGTTCGAGTGTGTTCTTAGCATATTCTATATCTTGACAGTTTCTATTGTGTGCCTGCGGAAATTGTACATCTAATGAATCTTTATTGAGTTATTCTAAAAAGCATCTTTGTTGGCTGATCCATGTAAGAACTTAATTTGTACCTTGTTTTGCTTAGATTTCCAATAGCTCATATAAAGTAACATCATTAAATGATTGAAGCACCTTGTACCTAGTTTGTCTGATCAAGAAAAGAAGCTATGTCAATGTCATATATCATCATAGCGAAAAGGGTCAAATTTTGCCCTTGCCATTCAAAATTGATCAACTTTGTAAATGTTACACTTTTGGTTTAATCGTTACTCTGGTAAAAAAATTAATTTTTGCCCTCGATCTTAACGAGCAACAATCTTAAGAGTACTTTTAAACTGCCATAGTTCGAAAATTGAGAGGTAAATTTTGACGTTTTCTCAAAGAATTTGGATGAGTGGAGTTTAGTTATTTCATGTTGAAACTTTGTTAATGGCAAGGGTAAGTATGAGCTGATTTGCTAACGGTAATAGTACAGATGACGAAAAGTTTAACGGAGAATAAAATTAAGTGATTGATCTCATACATGGATAAATGTGCACCTTCTCCCAATACAATAATGTATTAGCACGTGTAGATAGACACATATTTATCATATTTTGTGTTGTATAATTATGATAGAAATGAGATCCTTATTATAGAAGGATTCAATATTGTATATATATATATTTATATTAATAAGAAAGACTTTTAAAAAAAAGATTAATACAATCTTACATGGTATCAGAAATTTGTGTTGTCTCTGCATACATAGCCGCCCCCTCCCTGCTACCTGTCTTGTTGTTGCAGACAATAACCCCCCTCTCGCTTTTGTTTTTGAGACAACAACTTTTCATCAAGTCTACTTTCTCCTCTTTCCCGTGGACCATTCTCGGTCTGTTCCCTTTTCTTTATTTTTTTTGTTCTCTTTCCGAAAAATCCTTTTCCATATCCACTGTAATGACTCCCACGTCTCAGGCATCCTATCAGTCCTATTAAGGACTCTTCCAATTTAATTTGGGCCCGACTTTTGTCTTGATTTCTCGACACCACGATAACGCGTTGTATATGGATACGGACGCCACGTCTCACCTCACAAATAATTCTGATAATCTTACTCAACTGCGAAATTTAAATACTCCGTAGTCTATTATGGTCGGTAACAGTCATCGCATTCCAATTCAAGGATTTGGTCACACCCTTACCCCACAACCGCATCCCCACTTCTCTCTTAAAAATGTCTTTTATGCCCCACACATCATCAAAAATCTAATTTCTGTTCAAAATATTTCCATCGAAAATTTTGTCTCGATTAATTTTGACCCGTTTGGATTTTCTGTAACGGACCTCCATACCGAAAAACTCCTTTCGAGATGCAACAATGAGGGAGACCTATATCCTTTCCTACCTATAACCGTTGCTAGTGTCACTCCTGCCATCGTTCTAACAACCATATTTCCCTCGACGTGGCATAGTAAACTTGGTCATCCGGGGTCTCACGTTTTTTATTCTCTTAGAAATTGAAATTTAATCCAATGTAACAAAGGAAACTTTTCTCATAGTTACTCCTCCTTTCAATTAGGGAAACACGTTAGACTACCATTTACGACTTCTACGAGTACCACCTTCTCTCCCTTTGATATTATTCACGTTGATTTATGGACCTCTCATAACTAGCAACTTAGGCCATAAATATTATTTGTTATTTTTGGATGATTTTTCCCACTTTCTTTGGGTCTATCCACTAAAACTCAAATCACAAGTGTTCTCCAAATTTATTGAGTTTCGTACACTGGTTAAAACACAATTTCAAAAAGACATAAAATCGTTTCAATCTGATAATGGTCGTGAGTTTAATAATTTCTTCTTTCATAAATTATGTGCGGCTAATAACATGATTTTCATTTCTCATGTCCCCATACCTCCCTTCAAAATGGTAAAGCCGAAAGAATTATCCGAACCATTAATAATATGATTTGTATCCTCTTTTTTCATGTGTTTCTCCCCCTACTTTTTTGGTATATGCACTAAAAACGGTTGAACACATCATCAACATTTTACCTACCCGTGCGATTCAAAATAGGACACCCACCGAAATTCTCTACCGACATATCCATACCTATGACCATCTTCGAATTTTCGGTTGTCTGTGTTACCCAAATCTGACATCCACGGCCCCCCACAAATTGGCACCCAGATCTACTCTGTGCACCTTTCTAGGTTTTCCATCAAACCATAGGGGGCTTGTGCTATGAGCTCTCTACCAACAAAATCATAGTTTCTCACCAAGTCACCTTTGTTGAGTATGTTTTCCCGTTTTACAACATTAAAAATTCTGAATCACTGATTACCAATTCCTCGAAGATTCGGACCTATCACCGCTTGTCCAACACGCATTCTGTCAGGATGCCACTATCTCAGCGGCGACAGACACACCAACTACCGCCACCAGCAATTCAGTCACGGTCTCTCCTCCCCGTCCTCTCAGGTATGCCACCTCCGGCAGCCGTGCTGCCCCCTCCCCAAGGTATCTCGTCGGTTCTGCCATCACCGGCGGCCAAATGCAATAGTCCACCAATGTTCCACTGTCACAGCCACCTCCGGTTGCTACCACTGGCAGTCGGCCCAGCATCTCTGTATTACCGCATATGTCTCCGTCACAAACATCACCGATTGCCGCAACTACCACCAGCAATCGGTGAATCGTCTATGTCCCACCACCGATAACCACCTTGACCCCGTCGCTGCCATCCACTGCTGTCATATCTGACAGTGATTCTGGCCCCTATCCGCACCACAAACTGAATCACTATCACCACCGAATTCTACCGCCATCGGCAATCGGCGAATCGTCTCTATGTCGCCACATCCAGAAAACCCAATCCCGGATACACCGGTCACCCACCCACCATAAAATAAACTCCCATGTCGCCAGAACCTCGACAACAACGAACCACCAGTCATGTCCCCCTCCACCACCGTCACCGTACCCGACATCCCCTCTCCCACACCAAATCACTCCACCCACCTCTTTGTCATCCCCTGACATTCTTCACCCATCGCCAGTCCCAGTCGCCTCCACCCATCGGGTTCTCGGTAAGGGCAGTCCGATCGGTTACCCAACACCCCACACCCATCACACCAATAAACAGACCACTGCCCCCACACCCAATGGAAACCCGTGCTCAACACGGGATTTTCAAATACAAAGTTCAGTTTAACTTATCCACACAAACAATTTCCCCAATTCCTAAAAACCCAAAACTAGCCAAACTTGACCTTAATTGGAATGCGATCATGTGTGAGGAATTTAATACTTTAACTAAACAACACATGTGAGATTTGGTTCCTAAACCGGAAGGGGTGAATGTGATCCGTTGTATGTGGCTTTTTCACCATAAATACAGAGACAATGGTGATATTGAGAGATATAAGGCAAGACTGGTGGCTAATGGCACCAATCAGCAAGAAGGTATTGATTGTGGTGATACTTTTAGTCCGGTTGTTAAACCGACCACGATTCACACAGTTGTAATTATTGCTATGGGTAAGCACTGGCCGATTCATCAGCTTGGTGTAAAAAATGTCTTTCTACATGTGGATTTAAAAGAAATTGTTTACATGCACAAGCCACCTGGTTTTGTCCATCCTGCAGCCCCTCAGTATGTATGTCATCTCTGTAAGTCACTTTATGGCTTGAAACATGCCCCTCGAGCGTGGTATGATCGCTTTGCACAATATATTTTGTAGATTGGGTTTGTATGCAACAAGTGTGATAATTCTCTATTTATTTTTCATAGAGGTAGTAGCATTGCATAGTTGTTATTGTATGTGGATGATATTGTGCTCACTGCCTCATCTTAGTTGTTGAAAAATGAGATCATTGCACTGCTCAAAATAGAATTTGCTATGACTGACTTGGAGAAGTTGAGCTATTTTTTTGGGATTTCAGTGACTAGATCTACAGACAATATGTTTCTTTGTCAACGTAAGTATGCAGATGAGATTGTGTACAAGGCTAAAATGGCAAATTGCAAGATCATGTCTACCCCAATTGACTCTAAATCAAAGCTCAGTGCTTTGGATGGTGATCCAGTGTCAGATCTCACTCTCTACCGGAGTCTTGCAGGTGCCTACAGACCTGACTTTCACCAGACCTGATATTGCTTATGTTGTTCAGCAGGTATGGTTATTCATGTATGCCCCCAGAGAGTCTCATTTTACTGCCCTTGAACGTATCATTTGATACGTCTTGATTATGGATTACATCTCTACCCCTCAGCACCGACCAGGTTGTTGTCATATACGGATGTTGATTGGGCAGGTTGTCCGGACACGCGACGATCCACCTTAGGCTATTGTGTGTTCTTGGGGGATAATCTCATATGTTGGTCTACCAAGAGACAAGTCATATTATCCCGTTCGAGTGCAGAAGCAGAGTATAGAGGTGTTACTAATGTTGTTGTTGAGATCTGTTGGCTCCGAAACCTTCTTTTAGAGCTTCAGTGTCCGTTGCGTAAGGCGTCGTTGGTTTATTGTGATAACATATCCGCCATCTATCTATCTCATAATCCAGTTCAGCATCAACGAATAAGCATATTAAGATGGACATCCACTTTGTTCGTGAGAAGGTTGCTCTCGGTCATGTCAAAGTATTACATGTGTCTTCCTCTTATCAGTATGCGGATATATTCACAAAAGGCCTTCCTAGACAACTCTTCCTTGACTTCGGATCCAGTCTTAGCGTCCGACCTCCTCCCGCTAAGACTGAGGGAGTGTATTAGCACGTGTACATAGGCACATATTTACCATATTTTGTGTTGTATAATTATAGTAGAATTGGAATTCTTATTATAGAAGGATTCAACATTGTACACCTATATATATTTGTATTAATAAAAAAGACTCCCCAAAGGAGATTAATACAATCTTACCTTTTCAACCTAGATTTGGATAGGCTTTTTGAGGTAGGAATGGCATCAAGTAGCCGCTTGCGATGACACCATTCATATCATAGCCAATTTAGTCAGTGTTGGTAAATTTAAGATTGGGTTATCGTTTCTCCACAAACACTTACATGGTTTACATATATAAATTATTTGATGTGTTTTTGGATTATATCTGTATCAACTAAGATACTAAGATAAAATAATTAGCTTGAAAAGTTAACACTCTCCCTCTTTTAACGGTGCTTTGGGTAGTATCTCTAGCAAGCCCAAATTTATCAACCAAACCTACGAGGTACCCTCCTGGGAGTATGACATGGATTACTTCAGCGCCTAGTGCACTCACTCTTGATGAAGAGGTGATCAATACTTTATTTATCATGCTCCGAACAACATTCATTAAAATTATAAACCACATCACTTTCCAAAAGTATATAACACTTATTATATTATAGCAATTAACAACATAATTCTTACATTGAAGAAAACAATGGTAGGGCAATTAATCTTTGTTTAGAAACAAAGAAAAAAAATGTTGCTAATAATAGGATGGAGGAGGATGGTAACCCAAGAAGGGCCTGCCTTCATCAACATGAATTGTGTGTTTCAATTTGTGAAATCCATCTTTGTAAACTCCAAATCCAAACAATAAACCAATTGCAACAACCAATAGAATTAAGCATGTACACAACATGCAAACCTTACCGGGGCAAATCAGACACATATGGGTCCTCTTTTTTTTATATTGAAAACAGATTATACTATATGTTTTGGATAAAAAGAATTGATTTTTCTTTCTGTTATTTGATGGATCAAGATATGTTGCCTGGCTATTATGCCAAAGGCATTATTGGTTTGATTGTGGTAAAAAGGGTGGGGATATATATAGTTGAGAAATTAGAGGAGCAGTTATAAGTTTATGGACGTAGGCTAAGGTCAAAGAAAGGTAGAAGGATGAATCTATTATCCAATCGTTTCTAATTGTGTCAGTCCTCGGAGATTTCTTGATTATAAAAAGTTTTATGAGTTCTATGTATCAACAATGCCATTTATTACAGGCAAATTACTAATGAGCATTTACATGACTTAAATCCAACAAAAAAAAAAGCTTATCGATTTTCACAGACGGTGAAATTTTAAAATAATCAGATCATCTTTATTTGTTAATGTGGTAAAATATATGTCTTGTTTCTTGATCACAATCACATTTTATACAGCTATTTATAGATATCTTTTAAGTAAATTGATAGTACGAAATTTATTTACATTATTTGTATATATAAGTTAAACTTTAAAAAGAAAATATGTACGGTTGGGACTATTTTTCTCTTAAACTATTTTGACCAGTTTTCAAGCGGTTGCTACTCTATGCATTTGTTTTGCTCATTAATATAATTCATTGGGACTATATGAAATTATGAATGAATCATGTACACACAAAAGCAATTCAGATTGAAAAAGGGATTTTTTTTACTATAGAGCAAACAAAAAGGGACTCATATTGCACCATACTTTGTATTTGAACGTAGAATCGTGAACTAGACTAAAATCGCTAAAAATAGCAATGTATCAGGGGCTTAGCTTACCTTCCACTCAAGGAAGATTCAATAGATTGCTATATTCATAGACAAGATTCAGATTAAGTACGCAATAAAGTAAAAGGATCAAAAAATTCATACTAAGGAGGTGGGAAAAGGGCCCGAGAAAATCCATCTTTGTGGGTAAGCTATCCAACAATCTACTTACCATCCCTCTGACGGTTAGCCAAGTATAAGTCCCTTTGCACTACTAAAATATCTCTATTTTCCCACTATTTTTTTCACTGAAAATTGTTTAGTCGCTATTTCACATTGAGTGTCGGTGAAAAAAACCTAAATAGTAGTGTTTTCATATGAAAAAATTAAGAAGTTTCTCCGCATTTCAGTGAGAACTTGTTTCCTTCCAGTGAGCTGGTTCGGTGGGAATGAGGTGGGAAAATCATGTTTTAAAACATAAATTTTTCATTGAATGTCAATGAGGAAAACCTCTACTTCTAGTAGTGTTGACTCTAACTCCGCATATAATTTCATGCTTGAAATGAGTAATAACATGTTTGGAAAATCTTAAAAGTTCAAATATAGCAGAATTATAGCAATAACTGCCTCTGGCGCACTATTCTCTTGCATGATTTTCACAACTTTGACAAAACATCTAGTTATCCTCAAGATTTCTCCATTACATGCAACTCTTTCTTTGCCCAAGCTGGCCCTAGTTCATAAAATGTCAAGTTAGTGTATTTGCAGGCTTTGCCACCAAAGCACAAGAAATGCAAATGCCAACAGAATATTAGAAAAATATTTCTGACACCAATTCATATTACATGATATGTTGCCTATCAAATTATAGAAGTACAAGGCATGACATTAGAGCATATCCATAGTCTTGTATATTCCGCAGCTTAAAGAAGAAAGAACATGATGAAAGATGGTTAGTATAGCAACATGGCAAATAAATGAAAAACAGGTAGCAAGTTAGATTTGAATAGTCGTTCCATGAGCATGATGGCCATCAAAATATGCATATACATATCACAAGCTCAAAAGCAAGTTGCAGTCTAAACTTGTTTCAGAGCAAGTTGCAGTCTAAACTTGTTCCAGCTGCAACTCTTGATCCTCTACAAAAATCTGAGCTGTACAACAAATATGAAGCATCGCATCTACAAATAAAATGAGTCAAACATTGGTCATAAAATTGTGTCCTGAAAAATTGGAGGAAAACACAGGCAACTTGTCAAGGATTACATGGTGAAAGGAACGAACACCAAATCATTTTCTCAGTATTTGTCTCAGGAAACTAAAAAGTTACAAAAGAAACCCAAAAGGAAAATGAAATCAGATAACACAAAAAAAAATTAAGATTATGAACAAACCAGAAGATTAAATGCAAAAAATGAGCAAAATGGAATGAGGAAGAAGAAAGAACCCATCAGAGACTGGGCAGAGAAATCGGAGGAAGCAGTAACAATACTACTACAACAACATACCCAGTGAAGTCCCACAACGTGGGTCTGAGGAGGTTAGAGTGTACGCAGACCTTACCTCTACCTTGTTAAGTAGAGAGGTTGTTTCTGAAAGATCCTCGGCTCAAGAAAAAGCATAGGCACAAGAAAAGCACGAGAAACAGTCAGACCCGGACCAAAAATTTAAAGCAGTATGAAAATGAGTAACAAAAGTGAATAAGTCATGATAAAGCATTCTGAAAAAAGAAGCAGTAACTAACGCAAGTAAATAAGATAAACAAAGTACACGAAAGAACATACAGCAACAGAAATCAAAGGATAGGAGACTATAAAACAATAATGCGTCTACTAGTATGATAGGCTAAGCAGGACAACCATAATAACACTACAACCACCAGTATGAAAGCGTAAGTAGGACTACGCTCAACTACCTACTACCCTAATATGTGTCCTCCACAACCCCCTATCTAAGGTCATATCCTCAATAAGTTGCACCTGCGTCATATCCCGTCTAATCACCTCTCCCCAATACTTCTTCGGCCTATCTCTACCCTCCTGAACCCGTTCATAGCCAACCTCTCACACCTCCGCACTGGGGCACTTGTGTCTCTCCTCTGCACATGCCCGAACCATCTCAACCTCGCTTCCCGCATCTTATCCTCCACCGAGACCTCTCAATCTATCTCGGATATCATCATTCCTAATCATATCCCTCCTTATATGCCCACACATTCATCTCAGCATCCTCATCTCCGCAACTTTCGTCTTTTGGATGTGCGAAGTCTTGACTGGCCAACACTCCGCCCCATACAACATAGTTGGTCTAATCACCACTCTATAGAACTTGCCTTTAAGTTTTGGTGGCATATTTTATCGCACAGATGTGAGCCTCCATTTCATCCACCCTGCACCAATACGATGTGTGACATCATCATCAATCTCTCCGTTCCCTTGGATAATAGACGTAAGATACTTGAAGTTTTCTTTCTTTGGAATGACTTGAGTACCAAGCCTCACCTCCACGCATGTCTCATGGTCGCTCCCGTTACTGAACTTGCACTCCAAGTATTATATCTTGGTCCTACCTTCCCACCTTCTTTCACTCTGCAATAGCCCGATGACTCTTCTCTTCACAAGTAGGCTTGGCGCGACGTCGATATGAAAAGCTGGAAAGATGCAAGAAGACTGAGGAGGCGCTGGAGACCTCCTCAACTTTAATACTTCTACAATATTCAAAATCCCGATACCTTCCGGATTGTTCCAGATCTCCCAGCACAATGTCTTTATCTCCTTCGTTCAAGAGTTTATGAAAGTAAGACTGCCACCTCCGTCTAATACGCACGTCATCTACCAGTACTTTGTCGTCCTCGTCCTTGATGCACCTCACATGATTCAAGTCACGGGTCCTCCTTTCCCTCGCCTTGGTTAGTCTGTACAATTTTTTATCCCCGTTTTTTCCCTCTAAATCCACATACAGGCGTTCAAAAGCCACCGTTTTCGCCGCCATAACCGCTAGCTTTGCCTCCTTCCTCGCCATCTTATATAATTTCATATTCGTCCACTTCTCCACCTCATCCTTGCTTTCTACCAATTTCGCATACGCCACTTTCTTTGCTTCCATCTTCCATTGAACTTTACCATACCACCACCAGTCCCCTCGATGCCCACCACAGCTACCCCGCGAGACCCCTAGCACTTCTCTAGCTACCTCCCGAATGCAACTACCGTCTTGTCCCACATAACGATCGCATTCCCATTACTCCCCCAAGCCCCCTGGCCATCAACCTCTCCCCCCGTCTTCTTTGCACTAGCCATGGTCAAATTCATCCATTTGATTCTTAGTTTGTCATCCACAACCCTCTTCTTCTCCATCTTGATCTCCAAATCCATTACCAAAAGCTTATGTCGGGGTATAAGATACTCACTCGAAATAACCTTGCAGTCTTTGCAAAGACCGTTGTCAACCTTCCTAAGGAGCAAAAAGTATATCTGAGTCTTAGCCACTGAACTACGGAAAGCCACCAAGTACTCCTCCTTCTTCAGGAACCTCAAATTGGCTATCACCATCCCAAAAGCTTTAGCGAACTCCAAAAGTGAAACGCCTCCCCCGTTCCTGTCCCCGAGACCAAAGTCTCCATGCACATCGTCATAACCCCGGAAGTGACCCGATATGTCCATTGAAATCCCTCCTACAAATAACTTCTCAGTGGGTGGTATACCTCTCACCACCTCGTCCAAATCCTCCCAAAAGCGCCTCTTTTCCTCCTCGTCCAAGCCCGCCTACGGTGCGTAAGCACTAATAATGTTCATAGTGAACCCTCCAACTACCAACTTAATCGTCATCATCCTGGCATTGACCCTCCTAGCCTCTACCACTTGATCCCTTAGCTCGTTGTCTACTAAAATGCCTACCTATTCCTATACCTCGACCTATACGTTATGGTTCTCGGGTACTAAAATTTGCTTATAAAAGTACAATGAAAAAGACAAAAAATCAGATGTAAAGTGACATGGGTGTGTGTACAGGTTACACCTGATAAGTCAAATATATCAGCATAAGGTCAACTTTTATTTAGCAAAAATAGAAAATGACCAGTAGCTCTTCATGCACTAGCAGAGCTTAGCACACAATAGCTTAATAGTAGCAAATTCCTTATAGGTTCAAAAAAGAGAAGAACCTACTAGCAGCAAAATCCTTACCATTTTAGAAAAAGAAAAAAAAACATAAAGGGCAGTCCGGTGCAATTAACTCCCGCTATGCGCGGGGTCCGGGGAAGGGCCGGACCACAAAAGTCTATTGTACGCCGGCTTAACCTGCATTTCCGCAAGAGACTATTTCCACGGTTCAAGCCGTGACCTACTGGTCACATGGCAATAACTTTACCAGTTACTCTGAGGCTCCCCTTCAAATAAAAAAAAAAAGTATACTACAGCAGAATAAAGACTAGCAACAATAAGATGACCAATATCAGCACAAACGCACCAGAAAGGACCAACAATGCCAGAACTGTATCAGAATGCACTAGAACGCACCAGCAGACAGATTAACAAAACCTGCATTAGAAAACAAAAATTAATTTCCACAGAATCGCACCAGAATAATGGAGCACTAAAGCTTCAGCTAGAATAAATAAATACAACGTTCAAGAACTCATTGTGAAAAAAAAAAAAACAATAAACTTACTAATGAAGTTAGCCAGCATTTGTACTTGATGTTTTCATTCCACATGATCTACTAGTATGCCCAATTTGATGGCATATTCTGCAAGTGCAATGAATCGATCTCTTTTTTGCTGGTTGTTCATCTAATTCTCTTCTCCTTTTAATGGGTTTTCTACCTCTATTTCCTCGTTAGGGTGCACAATAGGGTGATCTACAACTGGCCATTTGCTCTCGTCCGATACTGGATTGATCTTTCTACAATAAGTGGTCACATAGAATTCTTTAGTGAGTAAAGGATGAACAAATTTGGTAGGATCCTCTCTCATATGAGTCATGCAGCATAGAGCATGTCGGCACGACACTCCACTTATTTGGCATTCGCTACATTGACATGACATTTTCTTCAAATCGACCACATTTTCTTTTTTGTTTTGAAACTGAAATCCACCCCATAATTCTTCAAGTCGTGCACTTCAAACAAGTATTCATTAGCCCTGAAACAAATCAACTTTCTTCCCTCCTCCTGATTATGATTAACTCATGACTCAGTCATGTTATTTGTAGCATGATCACCTTTTTACGTGTTCATCAAATTTATGCCTTGCCCAACTGCGAGTAATTCTTTGCAGTCATACAACAACCTTAGTTGTTATAGCCTTAGTTGCTGCCCAAAAGAGTTGTCTTAGTTCTGAACCAGGATGCTTAACCTTAAAGTTGTTATAGAAGTGTCTTGCACAAAATCTTCGGTTGGCCGTTGGAAAAAAAAATTCATATAAAAAAGGATAACTTCCTTGACATATTCACCTAAGCATAAAATAAAGACGATTATAGTCTAAGATAGGATACGATGGAGAAAAGAATTGAGAAAATGGCGGACGGAATTTACAAGGCAAGTCAAAAACTCAAAAGCCCTATCCCAGGCACCCAACCCAAAGTGGATACAAGCCTTCCCAAAGACCAAAAATACTCTTTATCTTTTTCTGAAATAAGTTATGACCACGTACGATAGGCTAAAGTTCGGATAATTCAAGTGGTGCTGCTGCTTCTTTTTTTTTTGGTAAGATAGATTAATTTTATTGAAAAATGTACCAAGAAGGTACAGAAAAGTACAAGCTAAGAAATTTGGGATAGCTGTTACAATCAACTCAGCATATCCAAAACCTCCAAATACTGAAATAAGTTCCCTACTATCTATTCTTTTCAACAGAAATATGACAACTTTTGCCTTCAAAGCATCTTGTATTCCTTTCCAACCAAATGGTCCACATAATGCAAAGAGGGATCCTTTACCAGATTTTCTTCTTTCTTTTGCCCACTTTCTGACTTTGCCAGCTTTCTAATAGATCTCTTATGCTATAAGGCATAACCCATTGCACTCCACATATGTTTAAAAGGAGACCCCAAATTTGTCCAGCTGGTCTCCTTCAAGGATTGTTCTTTTGTCAGAAACAGCCCTTTCGATCGTTTTATTAGTTGATTGCTTGTTCTTGCTGCTGGTTTTAGTTCTATCATTTCCTTCAACAGTTCGTTGCAAAATCCGGACTGGTATCCCACCCAAGTCAAAGTCTTCCTTCAAAGATCTAGTTAGGAACCTGAAATCTGTATCAGAGAGCTGAGTTTTTCCGCTCATAAATGCAATAAAAGTTGGTGGTCTAGCTTTCACCTGAGTGAAATACTTGATCTTGGGTTGAGCTGCCTGGTCTTTCCAAGAATGTCTGCTCATGACCTTGCGTAGCCAACGGTTAAGTCGAGCTGTTGGCAATCTCAAACACCACTTTTCATATGTTTCGACCACCTGATTCATGACAGCTATCTGACTCTTTCCTTCTAGAGCTGAAACAAATACAACAGGTATCCCTGTGACCTGGGGAATAACAGTCTGTATTTCTTGAGGCACAGCTTCAATTACGCTCTTGTAGAATTTCGAATTCTCTTTCCCTCTTAAAAGATCCATCTTATTTACAATCACGACCAGACCACGTCCTTCCTCTACCGCTCGCCTTGCTATAACTACTTCAACATGCTTCATACTTCGCCTATCTTTTGCAATCTCTTCTGCATCGAGGACCAAAACAATTACATGTGCTCTCATAAGGTGTTTCCTTGATTGCATAATACTTAAAGATGCAGGGCCCTTCTCCTGCTGTTTTGTCCTCTCCAACCAGCCTGCTGTGTCAACCAAATAAACGGTTCTTCCTTCGTACTGAAATTCAGCACGGATGGAATCTCTAGTCAAACCAGCCTCAGGGCCAACCAAAACACGATCTTCTTGCAAGATTGTGTTCAACAAGGTTGACTTTCCAACATTGGGCCGCCCAACAATTGCCAACTGCAATGGCAATTTACACTCCATATCCTCAGAGGAGTCATTCTCATCATTCTCCTGGATATCATCATCACATAAGTTGTTTTGGACCACATATTCTTCAAGTAATGGTCTAAGAGTTTCATGAAGTTCAGCCATGCCGAGTCCAGTCTCAGCAGATAAAGCAATGGGATCGCCAAATCCTAAATTATAAGCCTCGCCGGCAGCAGCTGCAAGAGTACCATCACAGTCATCGAGTGATTCAGCTTTATTCATCACCACAATAGTCTTCATCCCGGGTGCATTCTTCCTCAACCACTTTCCAACATCCAAATCCATAGGTAGCACTCCATCTCTAGACACAACACAAAAGGATAGTTAACTATTGTGTTCAGTGAGATTTTAGTAATTCAGTATGCAGAGTTTCATAAGCTACTAGTTTTGAGGCATGTGATTATGTGATTAAATATGCTTAATTTTGCAAATACTTTTTCAGTAAACTTTTCATCTTCTGCAGCCAACTCATGGACCTTTAGAACAGTGAATGAAGTTAAACTTCGTGTGAGATTTACATCTTTTTCTCATATGCTTCCAAAAAATTATCTTTTTTCTTCTTTATACGGAATTTATCCGAAAAAGAAAAAAGAATCCAAAATTGCTCATCTGATAATCAACTGAGAAGATATAGAAGAAACCATAATTTTGTATTTTACAACAACATACCCAGTGTAATAACACAAGTGAGGTCTGAAGAGGGTGGTGTGTACGCGGCCTTACCCCTATCTTGTGGAGGTAGAGAGGCTATTTCTGATAGAAACTCAGCTCAAGTACAGCATATAAGTCCGGAAAGGAAATACAGTGATGAAGAAGCCATGCTAAAGATAATTTTGTACTTTCATATGCTATTTTTTTTCCAAGACCAACCTTGCATCAACCAACAAAAGTGCAAGTTGAGTTCTTGATAGCACATTTCTAGTCATTTCCGCAGTTCTACGAAGAACAGAACCGGAAGAAGCCTCTGCTTCTATGCCAGCAGAATCCAACACCCTAAACCTCAAATTCCCCAATTTTGCAACACCTTCTCGTATGTCCCGAGTAACATGATCAGTAGGAGTGTTGTATACAAGTGCCTCCCTCCTTCGTATCAAACGGTTAAACAATGCTGATTTCCCTACATTAGGCCGTCCCATAATTAGAACCGTTGGCAGCTTGTTAATATGAATCTGTGTAAAATCAATCATCTGTCCATTGAGATGTTTAGCTTCTACTCCTCTATCACTATTAGTAGCAGCCTTAACATTATCCAACAGTTCATTTGCCCTCCTTTGACCTAACAAAGAGCTCCGATTATCAAACAGTTCATGTGCACTCTCTTGACCTAATAAAGTGCAATATTTGGCAATGTTTTTCTGAGAGAAAGGAGAATTTGGTAATTGGACATGTTTAAACTTTGTAGAATTACTTGATGAGAATCCAATAATGTCATTGCAGCTTGAAGTATAACTCGGCGGAGTTGCTCTATAGTGTTTTTTCCGGGTGAAGAAAGTTTGCTCCAAATTTCTTAGTAATATGATTGGTGCATTTTTCTTCAAAATCAACCTCTTTAGATGAATATTCATCCTTTGAATAAAAAACAGGGACGACGGCAGCAATGGCGGTGGAGAACGGTTCAAAATACAGTATGAAAATGACCTAAATACTGACGCTTCCAACCAAAATAACCCAATGACATAAGCCGTTTCTTTCTATAATTTCAAACATTTTTTTCTTTTTTTAAAATAATAACGTAGGCTCAATACATAAAAGATACTTAAACTTCGAATCGTCGTTTTAGAAATTATAAAGTACTCAAAGTAAGTTTTATTTGAAATTTGTTATCATTAGGTTTAAATATTTTTATTTTTTAGGATTTTAATTTAAGTGTTTTATCGTTTAGTCATAATATTACTTTATTTCGAATATGTCGAGATTTTTTTCATAATTAATTTAGGACGTCGCACGAGTTATTAATAAATGATAATAAATATTAAGATAACTAATTATCATTAAGAAAAAAATATAATATTAACTTAAACAGTACAACTCAATTACGTATACAACATCTCTAATGGGTCTCACATGTGTTAGGCTTTAGAATAACACTAGACCTAAGGCGATCCTCTTCACCCCACCATCCTCACCATCATCTACATCCCCTTTCTCCTCTTAATAATGGGATGTTATATGTCATGATCATCCTCTCTTCCCTTCCTTGTGTCCTTGAGCATAATGTGTTTTTTTTTTTGGAATTACGTGAACTATGTACGGTCAGAATCTCATCGGAGACGGATCCACAGGCGCAGAAAGATGAACCTGAAATAATATATAAATAATTAATAATAATTTTAATTTAGATTTAATACATTATCTTTTAGTAAAAAAAATCAAACATGTGTATCGACGGGCTCCTGAGAGGACTCCTGAGCGACTTCCTCAGTGGGCTCCTGAATGGCTTGAGCCGTAGTCGGAGCTGGAGATGGAGATGAACTCTAAGATATGAAAAATTATAAAATAATCACTATAAGTATTTTAATTTGTTAAAATAAGTATTTTAAACACTTACCTCTGAGATCTGGAAAATGTCGAAGTCCATGAATGAGAAGTCATACTCCAGCTCTTTCCCACCATGTAGATCATGAATTGACCGCTCACCCTGTGGATCACCAACTAGTCGCTGCGCAAACATTGATGCTTTATATGAATCCCAACTTATGTAATCTGAAAATAGTTGTGTCGGTGTATATAGAAGTGAAAACAGTCAGTAAAAAGTCGATGGGTGGTCTGAAGTTGACGAGACGTCTAAAATTGACGAATGTTGTTGGGCTGGAGCAGGAACGTGATCATGCTCGTCAAGCTCATCTACTAGACGGAAGCCTCTACCGTCACCACCTCAACCACGATCCCATCATCCACGATCCACTTGGCCACGATTCTCTCGGCCACCATCCCCTCTAGCCCCACCTCGTTCTGATACCACCACCTCCATGACTACGATCACGACCACGACCATATGCTGGCTGATAAGGGACCTCTGGAACACGCTCATGCATATGTCCGATCTCTTGTGATTGTTCGATACCCGATTCGTCTACATGAACAATCCGGGTAGCAAATTCTGCTATTGCGGGGATAACCATATGTTGTATGCCCAACCGGCGCATTGTCTATACGGACTACTACAATTATTTGCAAATATTAATAATTGAATTAATAACATAATAATCAAGACGATTAATTAAGTTTAAGTGTGGTAAACTTACCAACACCTTATATTGTCCCGCAAGTGTTGCATATCCTCGGCCATCTAGATCACGTCTCTCGAGGTTGCCAATCAAGTTGTGTGTGATCTGTCGATATCACTCCGTGTAAACATCGATCGAAGTCGTATGTTCGACCATCGCTATCATCTCCAGTTTCTGAACCCAACGATCGATCTGGGTGTTGTGCATAAAGGTCCGGTATGCAGGAGTGAAGGTCGAACACTCGTCCCACATATAGTGATTGTGCTCCCACACAACCGGCTCATGTGTATTTTGTAGATGCCCAAACTGTCGTAAGACGCGGTGGGCCGTGTGATTCTCAACGATCTCAATGTGCATCGACGGATATCGCGACATCTACACGGGCTCACCAGCCCTGTAATACGCCGTCAACTGACCCAAAAACTGAACACACGACCTCCATATAAAAAACTGTAAAAGATGACCCCCAACTTAGTAAACAATAAAGACAAAAATAGTAAGAAAAAAAAAATAATAATGTAAAATCAAACAAATTTACCCCGTCTTTCATCATATGATCAAGTTGATCCCTGAACGAAGAATTTTGTGGTGCGTATTCACATCTTGGGATATGCCTCTCGTCCATCTCCGCGCGTAGGGCATGTCACTAACAATAAAGTCAGGATAAGGGTGTGCAGCTATGGGCTGAAAAGGCATCATCATATTCTACACCCACAACTGAAAGGGTCATTGAAAGAAATGTTTTATTAGTCGTCGTTTCAAAAAACTACATTTAGAATAAAATTACACACTTAAATATATTCCTTAGAGGAGCGCGTGAAATCCACCGACATCACTCCTATCATTCATAGACGCTCTACATAGTGATCGATACAGGTAAGTCAGAACAACACCGCCCCAGCTGTAATCTCCCAGTCGATCCAGATTATTCAGAAATGGCAAATACTTTAAGCTCACATGGAACCCGATGTGTTCGGGAATATGATGAGTGAATATAGATAAGCACGACGATCAACATCCACCTAAGGTGTGTTGTCTGTAATAGGATTAGGGATGACAACGAATCGGATCTGGACCTGATCCTATTAGATCCAGATCCAGATCCATTTTTCATACCTGGATCTAGATCTATCGGGTCCATAAAATCAGAACCAAATTCGGATCCATCGGATCCACCGAGTCCATAGATCGGATCTGGATCCACATGTAAAAAAATTTATCTTGAGTAATATTCCCACCTGTTGAAACTTTTTTGACAAAATGAAACCCAATCTGATTGAAAAAAATGATTGAGTTCATTCAATCAACTTACACAAACATGACACCATTCTTCCAAAATACTGAACGAAGTTTTAGCATCACAAGAAAATAAAAACGATGAAGCAAATTAAGTAAATAACATCATGGAAAATGATGCAATTATAAAGGTCTTGAAATTAAATTCTAGAACAATATTCTTTAAAATGCCATCAATATCTTCTATAACCTTCTGCCCAACTTGATAAACTAGTCTTCGAAGTCACTAGTTTCAACGTCATCAACATTCTAAAATAACAAAGAAACAATCATATTAAAAAGAGATAACTAAAACAATTCATCTCAATAAATATTCATCTCAACCTAAATGTAATTATGGACCATTTAAAAAATAAAGTCCAAATCTGAATGTAAAATACATAAATTATGATTTTTTAAAGAAAATACTTATAAAATTCCATTATAGGTTATGAATATATTTAATAAAAACGGATCCACAGGTCGAATCTGGATCGGATACGGATCTCAAATACAAGATTCAGATCCAGATTTGATCCGTCAGAAATGTATTTGGGTCCGATCCGGATCCGTCGGGTCCAAATTTTGAAGATTCATATCCTATAAAACGGATCTGGATTCAGGATCCACTGCCATCTTTAAATAGGATGTTGCAAATCTATGAGGCGCAAGTGAGCACAAAGGAAAGACATTGACATCAGAATATGTCCATGGATATCACCCTGCTGAGGCACGTATCGAGTGAGCCTAGACAACTTTTGCCTTAATGTCGGCGCATGATAAGGATTAGTGTATAACGGGAGTCCATCTACTCGTATTTCATACACGACCTCCACATCCTGAAGCGTGATAGTGGCCTCATCAGTGCGGAGATGAAATGTGTGGGTCTCCGATCGCCATCACTCAATCATGACCGTCACAGGAGTCCGATCATGTTGTACCGGACCAGCAGCGATGCAATCGTAGATACCAACCCGATACAATATCTCTAAGATGCGGGGATGTGAGGGCCGATGTCACGCCCTGGATCTGAATGGGGCGAACCATGCTATATATACAACTACTAATATAAACCTATAGCAGACTACAAAACATAACAAAATTTGAAAAAATCTATAAAACCTAAACAATAAGATACTCTGAAGAACTCGGTCTGTATACTCAAAACATACATATGTACATAACTGAACATGACCACAGACATCTATGAAACCTCTAAAAAAATTAACATCGTACTTGTTAGGACAGGGCCCCGGCATACCCATATAATATATACATAACTATACCGACTCAACTCGGCTAACTCTGGGAAGAAGTGGAGCTCACCAATCAACCGTTGAAATCTGGAGACAGCCTAATGTGGATGACCGTCAACCTGTTTGCCTGAACCAACAGACATGAAACACAGTGCCCCGTCAAGGGACGTCAGTGCGAAAGAATGTACTGAATATGTAAGGCTGGTGAACATAAGTAAAGACAATAACAAGTGCGAGAGAGTGTAAAGAAACAACCTGAACCTTAGAAAACCATTGTGGACGTATTTTTTAGAATGTGGGACATCGAATTATGGTCTTTAATGGCGTTTTTTATTTTAAGAATGGGAGTGGGGGATTGGTGGGGAAGAAATATGGGGCCTTTCAAATACCCCTTTTGCGCAGGAAATTCCTATGCAAAAGGACTTAACACTGCTGTTACGATTAAGTCCTTTTGCGCAGTAATTTAGTGCGCAAAAGGTACTTTTGCACCATTTTTTGAGTTATTTTGGTTCAAAGCCTCACTTTTTGAGTCATTTAAGTTCCGGACTAGATACAATATACTATTACTCCCCGTCTCAATTTACGTGACACCATTTGAGTGGCGTGAAGTTTAAGAAACAAATAAGACTTTTGAAATGTGTGGTTCAAAACAAGTCTATATAAATGTGTGGATGTAAATCATCTCATAAAGTTAAATTGTTTCTAAATATAGAAATATGACTTTTTTTGGGATAAAAAAAATATAGTGACACATAAATTGGGACAGAGGGAATAGTTAAAATAATCAAAATAGTACTTAATGCACTAATCTCTAGTTCTCAGTCATAAGTAAAAAGTAATTACAAATTTTACTGTAAAAATAATTAGTGTTGCACTTGAAGTAGTATCAAATTATATATTTTTTTTTTATATCGTTCAATTCTATTTCAGAATCTAAAATCAAAATTCATAGCCTTAATTTAAAAAGAGCCCTGTGAAAATGACCGGAAGAAGATTACAATTTTAATATATATAATGGAGTATAAAAGAAAGATTGAAATATTTTTCGATTGGACTCTGTGTATGAAGGAAATGTTGATGACTCCACTTTAATTTGACAACAAAAATACGATTGTCTTTATTTAGAAGGCATAATATCAAATTGGTCACTTTTATAAATACATTTAAGTAACATTTGAATTGATTTGAAGTTTAAATTTTATTTAGACATACAATTGAAAATATTTAAATCCCACAATTAGTGAAAACTATAAGACCTTTCTCAATTCGTACAATCTCACCAAATGAGCGGACCATAATTCATAAAACAATGTAGTATAAGAATATTCCAAGGTGTCACGTTCACAAATCATATATTTTCATGTTTCTTTTATATAATGTTTGCAATTACAAATTTTCTAATACACATAATTTACAAAGATCTAATGATCCAATAAATTAGCAATAGTAACTAGTTATTTTTTAGTATTTTCCTTCCAAATGATACAAATAACCTCTTTACGTCGAACATGATTATTATTTTTTATATAAAATAAAATCACGATTCTTTTGGCATAAGCTCATGAGTCAATTTTTAAATTTAAAAAAATTAAAATCGCAAACTTGAAAATGAAGTCATGCATTTTAGATAAAGTTGGGATTCGAAATTAAAATCTCAAATTGAAATTATAATTTTGTTCAAACATCATAAATAAACACTAATTTCAAACTAAAATTTCAAATTTGAGGTCCAAATTACATGGTCAAATGGACCTTGAGGACTATGTCCACTTAAAGACCAAACGAAACTAAAGTCATCAAGGGGTTGTTTGGTCGATGGTTAGAAGGCAGAAGCTAAGTTATTCACCATCAACTCTAATTGAGAAGTTGAATCACCCTTTTCTCTCTCTCTCCAGAAATAGAATAAAATAAAAAATGAGATAGTTTATATCATATATCGATCATGGAATTATCCTATGAATATGTCAATTCTCTGTGACCTTCCACCGTTCACGACATCCCTTGCTTCTCACAAAGAACGACGTAAATCTTATATAAGTAAAATCATGTTTAGTATCATTTCCCTCCGCTATGTATAAAATTCAACACATCTAATAAGACATTTAATTTATAATTTAGAAATCCGCATAATTAAATCTTGCATAATTCTATGCGGGTATTAGTTATGCAATAACTAATTATTTATATATTAATTATTTCATCTTCCAGCCTCATACCCTCGTATACATGTCTTAATTATGTAAAAAAGATAAATATGATCCAAACATTATATTAGCAATTCTATATTTTATGTGAAAAGAGAACAAAATCAACCAAATATCATGTAACTTATGCTAGATTTATATGGGGATTACCTTTTCTCATTACAATATAAAAAGTTATGCAAGTTTTTATACGTGAATGATTATTTTCTCTAGTACTACTAGTATATATTAATTAACCAAAATCTATCTATTATAGCATATAGAGTCAAGTAGCATTATTATATATAAACATCTAAATACCACTAGATCCCCAATTTCTTATAAAATAATAATTTGTCACCCATCTTCTTCCCATAATAGCATTACTCCCCCCAAAACTCCCCCATCTATTCATCAACTTTATCACACTCTCAAACACAGTCACACTACTCAATCTTCCACTTAATCCGATCTCTGTCCCCCAAATCCCACATTCAATCCCTAATTTTCTCTTCATATTCATATACCCCCAAATTAATACCCCAATAATTGTATTATTTTTGGCATTATTGTTCAAATTCAAAGGTCTAATTAATGGCTTCCACCGGAAATCCAAATCAACCCGGTGGTGTTCCGTTTGATATGCATAAATTCTTCAATCCATCACAACCCATTTCAACAAACCCTAACCCGAATTTAATTTCTTCCCCATTTCCGCCGCCTTCAGCTTCTTATCCCCCACCCACCGGCGGCGGTACCGGCACCGACGGTACCGGAACCGGAACCGGAGGCGGACTCTACTACCCAACCCAAACAACCCCTTTTCACTATATCCCTCAATTCAATCACAATATACCACCTCAGCAAAGATCCATGTCATTCCCTGCCCCGCCACTCCAACCACCCAATTTGCAAAACCCTAACCCTAACCATAATTCGGGTGCTCAGCTAATGGCTTTGTTAAGTGGGCCACCACCTTCAACACCTTCAACTTTGCAAATTAGTGCACCTTTACAACCTACAACTTCGGGTTCCGAGCTTTCGGATTTTGCTCCATCACAAAATGTGGTGGGTATTATTGCAAATTCGGGTACTACTAGCCCCATGATGCTAATGGCGAGTAGTGCTAAGTTACCTAAAGGGAGGCATTTGAATGGAGATCATGTTGTTTATGACATAGATGCTAGGTTGCCTGGTGAAATGCAACCTCAGCTTGAGGTTACTCCGATTACGAAATATGGTTCGGATCCGGGCCTTGTTTTAGGAAGGCAGATTGCAGTTAATAAGAGTTATATATGTTATGGACTCAAATTGGGAGCTATTCGCGTGCTTAACATTAATACCGCCTTGAGATCATTGCTTAAAGGTCTTTCACAGGTTGGACTTAATCTATTGGATCTATTTTATTGATGTACCTAGCTACATTGTACGTGAATTTCATACTTTTGTTATGTGGACTGTTTATGAATATTATAAATACTTGTGCTGGTGGGTATGCATATAATGCTAGTGATAGTGGGGGAATAAGTTGCAAGGCACCAACCATATTACCATGATTAAGCCATGATTTGAGGTAAGAATATATATATATATCAATTAACCTTTTTTTTGTTAAGTCATTTTAATTATCCATCGTTAATAAGTGATAAATTTATATAAATGACACATTTTATGCACTTGCCGCTTTAGTGCATACACCAGGTGCTAGTAAGTATTTTCTCAACGGGGGTGAAAAATCATTAAGTTTTGTGGGTAAAATAGATTGGATTTTGGAGAAGCTCTAATTTTTGGAGTACTGTTTAGTGAAGTCATGATATTCACTTTTCCGCTAATAGCCTAGGTGCTTGTGAGATTGAAACATGCATGGTTGTTTCATGGGACATTGGAAAATATAGCTTATTTTTAATGTGTGGCATTTGATCTCAAACTTTGTCGTCATTCTCTGTTGTCACATATACTGCAGCAGTATGCACGTATGATTGGTGCTCTACACATGGCTCTGATATGAACTTCATTGTACTTTCAAGTAAAGACCATCTTCCTCATGTCATTGATTTAAGAAAAGGGACCATATGCTAACGTTTCAAGCTGCTATCACTCTTTGGCTTCCCGGCATTTGTTTATTTTGGGCTGTTGAACCGAGAACAATTTTACTGATCGAATAATGTATAAATCCATTACATATTAGGTTTATTCTGTAAAATAAAATTCAACATAAGTTGTCTTGTTTGGTTTAGTAAGAAGAACTGTATCTATAAGAACTATAGTAGTTGGAAGCTTATAATATGTTTTAATCATTCTTTTGGAGTACGGCATATTGTATTCATCTGAGTTATGAATTTTCTTTCAGAGGGTCACAGACATGGCTTTCTTTGCTGAGGATGTTCACCTTTTGGCTAGGTAGTGCTATTATTCTCTTCTATTCATATCAGGTATTCTGTAAGTGCTTTATCTATCTAACTTTTCTGATGTTTCAGTGCAAGTGTCGATGGACGTGTTTATATATGGAGAATTACTGAAGGACCAGATGAGGAAGATACGCCCCAAATAGCAGGGAAGATTGTAGCTGCTATTCAAATTGTTGGTGAAGGGGAATCTGTTCATCCTCGAGTTTGTTGGCATTGTCACAAACAAGTACCATAAACCCTTCTCTCCTTTTTCTTCTGTGGAACTCTTTTCTAGCATAGTTATTCTTCTAGATTTCTTCTTAACTATTATTATCCCCTCTTCAACAGGAAATTCTTGTGGTTGGGATCGGAAAATATGTTTTAAAAATTGATACCACAAAATTTGGAAAAGTTGAAGTTTTTTCACCAGATGAACCTCTCAGGTGTCGTGTTGACAGGTTGGTTGATGGGGTACAACTTGTTGGTACTCATGATGGAGAAGTGACTGATTTGTCAATGTGCCAGTGGATGACCACTCGATTGGTATCTGCGTCAGTGGATGGCACGGTTCGTGAGAGTTTTGCTTTTTGTCTGTTAAACTGTTTGCATTTATATTTGCTGTCTTTGCTCTATATATCAGCCATACCATTCAAATAATTTTCGTTTGTAAAATGATGATTCAGCAACAAGTCCGACCAAAACTTTTTATTCGCTGATTTTTCATGCTATAAGTCATTGCTTTTCATGAGATGGCACCACATGCATTTTAAAACAATCAACTAACAGTTGATGTGGGAACATTTAGTAAGAATATTATGTAAAACATAGAGCTAGCAATGCATGGGTTCAAGCCGTGGAAACAGCCTCTTGCAAAAATGTAAGGTAAGGCTGCGTACAACAGACACTTGTGGTCCGGCCCTTCCCCGGACCCCGCGCATAGCGGGAGCTTAGTGCACCGGGCTGCCCTTTTTATAGAGCTAGCAATGAAAATTTTATTGTGAAAAAACAATATCCAGTTTGTATAGATTCCAGTGTTCTCTTGAATCGACAGCAACTGTGCAGTCCTTTGCTAGTTAGTTGGCAATGTCATACTGTAACCAATGTTTTCTTCTTTAATACTTGCACAGTTTTATGTTTATGCATTCTTCACCCTTGAATTTTGTTAATATGTAAAGATCTGAAGACAAAACAAAACAAAAAAGTGAAAACTATGGATTTTTGATGATCTATTATTAAATAAAATTAACAACAAATGAAGTTATTTAATTATAGTACATAATTTATTCATGGCTAATTTCGATATCTTTAGTAATGAACTGACGGGGGATTGATAAACAAAGGGTGTAAATGAAATTAAATAGTCAAAGGTTGAATAAGGCAAGTGGGTATGCATATCACTACCACAAACAAGGAAGACCTCTTGATGTGGTCATGAGATGAGAGTACGTATTTGTTGGTCGCTCTAATGAATTCATGAATGGAGATAATGATGGGTCAAGCGTCAATTATTTTGAGTCTCCTGATTGACAGAGTCTAAATATATGATCGTCATGTGTGACGCTTCAGGTTACCTTTCTTTCTGAAACTTACTCCCTCCGTCTCATATTATTTGTTCATTTGTTTTCACGTCTCTTAAAAATTATAAATAAAATTTATTTTATTACATTATTCTTATCTATCCTGTGAAAGGGAAAAAGGTGATCTGATGATGGAACTATGGATTTATCTTCTGCTTTGATAACTAAGGTTGGTTGCTCATGACTCGTGCATGTGGTTTGTATCTTGTTTTACAGATAAAGATTTGGGAAGACCGGAAGCCACAACCACTTGCAATTCTCAGGCCTCATGATGGTAATCCTGTTAATTCAGTCACCTTCCTGGCTGCTCCAGACCGCCCAGACCACATCATACTCATCACTGGGGTATGTGCTAATATAGTTTGTAGCAAGCATCTTTTGATATAATCAAATGTCTGCTTTGAGGAATAAGCTGTGTTTTTCTAAAGAGATCATGCTTTAGGAGACTACGCATTCATAAGTTGATCATGATTTTATTTTACTCTTATCTGTAAGTCTGCATCTTGGTTGTTTCTAGCATTTAGTTCTTCATATGTAACCAGTCAAAGGTATACAGGGTTTACTTAATAGGGAAATGAAGATATGGGTATCAGCAAGTGAAGAAGGCTGGTTGCTTCCCAGTGACGCTGAATCATGGCACTGTACACATACATTGGAGTTGAAGAGTTCCGCTGAAGCTCGTGCGGAAGAGGCATTCTTTAACCAAGTTGTAGCCTTGTCTCAAGCAGGTCTTCTCTTACTAGCGAATGCAAAAAAGAATGCCATATATGCTGTTCATCTAGAGTATGGCCTGAACCCAGTGGCAACCCATATGGATTACATAGCTGAATTTACAGTTACAATGCCAATTTTGAGTTTCACTGGAATGAGTGATTTACTGCCTCATGGTGAACAGATTGTTCAGGTGTACTGTGTACAGACGCAGGCTATTCAGCAGTATGTTTTGGACTCATCCCAATGCTTGCCACCTCCCATGGAGAACGCCGTGGGCTTCGCAAGGACAGAATCTAGTGTTTCACGTGACGCTGCTAGTATTGAAGGATATGCTCCTGTTGATCCTCGTGGCAGCAAACAAATGGAGTTTCCTTTAACTAGTTCTGCACCCAAATCTTTAGTGAATGAGAGTGTCACAGAGATTGTAGCTACAGCTAGACCCCCTACGACTGATGCACGCGCTCCGTTGGCCACCTCTGTAGAATTTGCTTCTTCCATCGCAGAATCTAAATCAGCTAGTTTGCCAAGTATAACTACTGATACTGATATTGCTCCCTTTGCATCACCGCCGCCTTTGAGTCCTGAGTTGGCTAGGAAACTTTCTGGTTTCAGAAGCACGTCAAACAGCTCTGATCTTGGCCCTTCTATCAATGACCGTTTTGGGGATCCTAAAGCTGTTGAATATTCAGTTGACAGGAAAATGGATGCCATTCATCCAAACTTGACTGGCCCTACTTCGTCAGATGGTGATCCAACGAATACTGAAGATGAAGTGTCACGTGATAATGGTTCTCCGGGTATTAGTAATCCAATTAAATTTAAGCACCCTACTCATCTGGTGACTCCTTCAGAGATATTGATGGCTAACTCATCCTCTGAGGTAAACCATGTTAATGAGCAGAAAAGTGAAAGAGAATCGAGTATCCAGGATGTTGTAATCAACAAGGAAGCCCGCAATGTGGAGGTTGAGGTTAATGTTGTTGGTGAAACAAGATTCAGTCGAAAAACTGATATTGGCTCTCAAGAAGAACTTCATACTTTTGTGTCAGAAAACAAGGAGAAACCCTTTTGCTCTCAGGCATCTGATCTTGGAATAGAAATGGCTCAAGAATGTCGTGCCTTATCGCCTGAAACTTATATTATCGAGGAATCTAGGCAGTTTGATGGGGCTTGTGGAACTGAGCGGCTGACCCAACCGTCAACTGCCCCTGAAGAAGATCGTGACTCTGCTAAGGAGATCTCTGAAAACAATTTAGACTCAAATGTGCAAGTTTCTGCTCATCAACCTCCAGCTCCTAGTGTTAAAAGAAAAAAGAAAAAGGCAAAGAACACTCAAGGATTTGGACCGTCTTCACCCTCGCCTGGTGCTTTCAACTCATCTGATTCCAATGAGGGTGGTGTCAGCTCAAGTAATATGGAAGCTGCATTCTCACAAATTTTTTCCATGCAGGATATGCTAAATCAGGTACCTGCTTTGACTCATGGACTTGTGCATAAATATGTAAAGCTTTAATGGTCTTATTATTCTTGTTATTGTTTTAATTTATGATACTTTTAGTCATTCTTGTTAGTATTTCAAATTACAGGTTCATGTTACTATTTTAATCATATATTTAGATGGTTGCCATTACTTTGAAGTTTCACTACTACTTTTCTATTACAGACGGTGATCCATTTTCCCTTGACATTCCGCTTGCGGCTGCTTTTTTCTGCAGCCCATTTAGAATTTTTCTATCTGTTAATTGGTCCTTGCCCTGATCAATTTCCCTCCTGGAATTTGCCCCCAGGGCTTTTGGTTTAGTGGGTAAGAGCACAGTGTATGATGTGTTGCTTAGGCGTAATTCATGAGCTCAAACCCTGGTATTTAAGTGGAGAAGGGTAGAGGGGCGGGCATTATCCACCGAGTTTCAAGCCGCACCATTGGCCCCCGGGGATTTCTCGGTTATCAAAAAGAATCCCTCCTGAAATTCCCTGCACTATTTCAATCCTTCGTCTCGGTTTCTTTCACGTCTAATCGTTCGTGAACTACTTTAAGAGAATTCTCTGCTTGGAACATTCAAACTTCTCAAGTGATGGAAGTAGATTTTCTTATACATATATTTATTATATTGAAGGACTTTTTTATTATCCCAACCATTTTTTGTCTTGCATGGATGAAACATTAAAGCAAGCTGGAAATTTAGCTCTTGCTGCAGTTTTATCATGTTCGTTACATTATCATTTCATTTAGCTTATATACTATTCTTACTTGTTTCCATCTTCCCTCAATGCCGTGTCTTCTTAGCTTCTTAATATGCAAAAAGAAACACAAAAGCAGATGGGTATGATGGTTGCTGTTCCAGTTACCAAAGAAGGAAGAAGACTTGAGGCTGCCTTGGTACGGAGCATGGAGAAGGTTGTCAAGGCCAATTCCGATGCTTTATTGTCTCGTTTCCAAGAAGAGAGTGCAAAACAAGAGAAATTACTTCGTGATCGTACTCAACAAATAATCAATTTGATATCTAACTGCTTTAACAAGGACATGCCAGGACTAACTGAAAAAATAATGAAGAAAGAACTGGCAGCTGTTGGACAAGTCGTCACACGTAGTATTGCCCCTACAATTGAGAAAGCTGTATCAACTGCTATTTCAGAAGCCTTCCAGGTTTAATATTTTGAAAATCTACAACAACAGCAGCAACAATATTTTGAAAATCTGACCTTTTTTTAAAAAATGAATTTGTTTGTCAATGACGGAATGTGTATGGTGCAGAAAGGAGTTAGTGACAAGGCAGTGAACCAACTGGAAAAAACAGTTAGCTCTAAACTTGAAGCTTCCGTCGCTAGGCAAATCCAAGCACAATTCCAAACCTCTGGAAAACATGCTCTTCAGGTAAACATGAGCATACAATTCTCTATTTAGTTAATGTCACTCAATTTGGGTACACAGACATTTTCTCAACCTTATCTATTCACTTATTTTTTGTAGCTTGCCCTCGATGCTAGATTTCTAGAGTCCTTACAATCATAGTCGCTTTTAGAATTTACTTCCTGAATATCTCAACCTGCTTTCCCCCCCTTCCTGCCGTCTTCATTGTGCTCCTTTTGCTGGATGTTTCTGTTTTCAAATTAATGTTGGATGCTACGTACTCAATGACATTCTAACTGTCCTGCAGGAAACTTTGAAATCTACATTGGAAGGTTCGGTGATCCCTGCCTTTGAGATGTCATGCAAGGCAATGTTTGAGCAAGTAGATTTAACGTTTCAGAAAGGATTTGCTGAACACACTGCTTCTTCTCTACAGCAATTTGAGTCCATGCATTCCCCGTTAGCACATGCTTTAAGGGTATGACTTGTGAGCAATGATTTTAATATGACTTCCCTTCTGCTTTCTTGCTAATTTCGGATTGGGCAGTTCCTTTCCTTTTTTAATATATCTAACTTACATTATATTATGCTCTGGAATGGAAAGTTGGTGGCCAATGATGCACTCCCTCCACCACCTAGTTGAATTTCTTTCTACCCTGATTATCAATTATTTTGTTGTATTATCAACCTACTGTTCTTATTGCTTCCTAGCAGACCATCCGTTCTACTCCATCCTCTCCATTTTGTTTGGCACATTTTTCTTATTAGTCCGTTCCAAAAGAATGACACATTTCTATATTTCCTTAATTAGTGACAAACTTTTTTTAGTTACAGCTAGGAAAATTGGAAAATTGGAACATCCTGGACACTACACAAGCAGTGTGTTTCCTCCATACTAAACACACTCTAAATGGATAATTCGTTGCGTGTATGAAAAGATGTTGCGATGAGTATCAGATTTTAGTTTTTCTTGGATATACTTGTTATCATCAATAACGGCTGGGTTTATACTCTCTTTTGAATGACATATTCATACTTGAGTTAATTTTCAGGATGCCATTAATTCCGCATCATCGATGACTCAAACATTGAGTGGAGAGCTAGCTGATGGTCAAAAGAAGTTGCTCACTCTTGCAGTTTCTGGAGCAAATCCCAATTCATCAAATCCACTGGTTAGCCACATGGGTAATGGACCATTGCTGCATGAGAAGGTTCTTTCTATTCCTTTGAGTTACTTCTTACTAGATAGACATTTGTATTCTGCTTTCAGACTTTTGTCCTTTCTTCTCATTCTGATTCTAATTTTACCTTCTATAATAGCTTGAGGCTCCTGTTGATCCGACCAAAGAGTTGTCTAGATTGTTAGCGGAGCGCAAGTACGAGGAGGCATTCACTGCAGCCTTGCAAAGAAGCGACGTGTCTATTGTATCGTGGTTATGTTTGCAGGTATACTGTTTGCTCTCATCACTTGTTATGGATAGGGTAAAAATATCAGGTAGTTTAGGGACTGCTGTAGGGGACACTATTCCTTGGACTAGGCAAATGTTTCACCTCTTAGCCCTTGAGCTGGTAGAAGTATGGACTTCCAAATTATCCAAATGATGAAGTTAGAAAATGCAAATTGACTAGTAACTAACCTTATTCAATTAAAAGGTTCTTATATCCAAATGGATCATTTAAAATTTTGGTGAGTCTTTATTTCCTTGTTTATTATATTTGACATCTTAGCTATACAAGTTGGTAGCTGCTACCAAGCCATCCTTGAAGAAATCACCTAGTGTGTTTTGTGACTTATATTGCTCAGACTCTCCAACAATGTTGCCACACCCGTGTTGGATCCTAAAATATGCACTGCTTTTGGAGGATCCGACACACTTCCTACATCAATTTCAAAGTGTCCGAGCAACATAAGTTTTGTCACTGCCAGGATTTGATTGGCCTCCCAAGGCCTTTCCCGCTTCATTGGCCACTGGGCCACACCTTTTTTTGGGTGCATTCTTGAAGTTCATTTTGTCTTTGATACATCTTAATGGTTTCCCTGTGCCTTCTACCAGGTTGATCTACCTGGCATCTTATCGATGAATCCTCTCCCGTTGAGTCAAGGAGTACTCCTTTCACTTCTTCAGCAGGTGGCCTTTGATGTTACCAAGGAGACAGCCCGAAAATTATCCTGGGTGGGGGATGTGCTTTCGGCCATAAATCCAACTGACCCGCTGATTGCAGTGCATGTGCGGCCTATCTTTGAGCAAGTATATCAGATACTAAACCATCACCGGAATCTTCCTACCACAACCCCTGCTGAACTTTCAAGCATTCGGTTGATTATGCATGTTATCAACTCCATGCTAATGACCTGTAAATGATTTCAAGAGTAACACGTTTATGCTGAAGGAGTGTTGAAGTTTGTACAAATTATTCATGGATAGGCAGAAAGTACTATAGAGTTGAAGCCTTCACCTGCCTTTTTATACTGATCTGATTTTTTCTGTTATTTCTTTTTCTTTGAGGTAAAATCTGTAGTTGGATCGGTTGGATTTTCGGGTTAAATATTGTGTATACGAATTTTTGTACTTTGTTCATTGTTATCTTTCCTGCAATTTCAAGTGGGAGGTTAAGGGTTTCTCTCATGCTTTCTCTGGTGTTCTCGTCTTCTTTTCTATAATTCATGAATAATATTGTGATGCATCTGGTTGATGGTTTTAGTAATACCCGGATTACGTGATGCGGAAATATGTGCATTATTTTATACGAGATAGAGTGTATATTAATGAATGCACATATTAGCAATATAGAGAAATTTATTTAAAGACAAAAAAATGCCTAAGTGAGTAATATCATCAACATAGCATTCTCCATATCCCTATGTTATTAATCACAATAATTTTTACCTTGTCATTAAAAAAAATAGCATTTGAGGGGAAATATTGTCATTTTGATAATTTTTATTCAAGTATGGCTAGTCTTGTTATCATTATAATATTTATCCCGCGTCCCATATGAAATAAATAATATCAAAACTTTGATGTAAATATTGTAGTGATTACTATTAGACTATTAGTTAGCTAGAACCGACAATCCTAATCTTTTGAGCTTGACTACAATTTTATTTGGCCCAGAAAAAGACTGTTATATTACTCTTTGTAAAGATAATACATTACACTTCTATAAACTCAAGTGTAAATTATTTGCTACATAAAAAGCAGAGAAATTGAAAAAAGAGTAGAAATTGAAAAAAGAGTACACATAATAATGCGGTGAACGTGGATCGAACACGTGACCTTCAGATCTTCAGTCTGACGCTCTCCCAACTGAGCTATCCCCGCTATGTTTTATTTTGTAATAACTTCAGTTAAAGTCTGATTTGGTTTGAGAAAAAATAAATGGAAATTATAATGTGAGATTTATAATACGGGAATTAAATAATTATAATTTAGTGGATATACTTTTATTTTGTATATTTTTTATCGGACGAAAAATGATGTTGAGTATAGTGTAGAACCAGAGGCGGAGTCATGATTTCATACTTATGTGTTTCGGGATAGCTTGTTTGAATTAATGAGTTCAAAATGAGTAATTTATACATATTCGTTAGATTTTTTAGGACAAATACAAACTTGCACCAAAGCTACTAGATTCAATCGAACCCGTAAGCTATACTCTAGCTCTGCCCATGTATGGAACATATGTTTGTTTTACGCTACACAAATTTTTATTTGCAAATCATTACTACTTCTCAAAATATTTATCTCATATAGATGTAATATTAAAATAATATCACAATCGTGGTATAAATAGTCCTGAAATTGCTAAAACCGATACTAGAAATTCAATAAAATACAAGATAAAATAATCCTTTATTTCATTCTCAAACTATTAGTTTGTATCCTTGTAATCAAACTATTCGTAATAAGTAGTGAATTGTCATTTCTTATCATACCCTTTTATCTAGTAGACCGAATTAGTGGGATTTTTAATTTGTTATTATATTGTAGAAACTTTTTCTCTTTTTTAAAATTCGAGAAACCTATTACTTTTAGGATCCTAGTCCACTAGGTTTATGTTTAAAAACCATTCTCATTGCAGTTTAAGTATTAGTCAATCGATGGCACTACTATATGTACCTTTTGCTCATTTTCCGATTGTTGAAAATGCGGGTAATGTAAATCATGCTAGATCACGGGAGTTTCATGCCGAACTCAGGATTAGCGGGATTCGGATAAGGGTAGCGACATCGAGCCTTACGGCATAATTGTGGACCATACACGGTGGCTTGACCCTAGCTTTCAACTAGGACCTGAAGAAGGTCATCATCGAGACCGACTCTATTGATGCTGTTGAGCGTGGGAGACGCCAGCCGTTGACAGTCACCCCGATCGCAGCGTGATAGAGGAGTGTCCGAGTTTGGCATACTTTGAGGCAGGGAAATAGCAAAAAGACCTAGTAATACTACATCGTCCGACACAACCAACTCATTCTCGCGGACATGGCCCTAGGTACCCCAAACATGTACGGTAGCTTAGAATGACACAAAAAAGAAATAGTAAACATTAAGAAGAATATTGGGGAAAAACTGTTAGTTAATGTCGATGTTCATTTTGGTAATGTCTTAATCAGTGAACTATCATTGCGGGAACGCATACTGTGAACAATTTTGGTGCTTTATATTCTAAAGTCTACTTGTTTTTATTATGTTATTTTATTTCTAACAAATTAAATGTATACAGACATATATTATTTTGTTTTTAATTTTTAATTGTACGATTCCTGCAAAAGAGAGTGGCCCTTTATGACAAAGAAAATATCAACCAGACATTCTTGAGAAAAATATTCTAATGCAAATGAAAAGTGCACTTCTTAGTAAAGAATGCATGTAAAAAATATCATGAGATAGGAACCATGCACCCACTCGTGCAAAAACCTTATAACTTCCGAAAGAATAACCTAAATTCTTAAGACACAGTAATTTGTAAGCCACCCAAATTCTATGCATAAATATTGTCATCATTGAGGGAGCTAAGTTTAATGAACGAGGTCGTCTTCGTCCGAATATTATATCGTGCAAAATATAATATAAATATTTTTTAATATATATATTAACTTTTGAATCTCCGTGACGACATAGTAGAAGCTTTAAGTGCTCGCATCAAAGCTAGAAATTTATATAAAAGAACAACAACAACATATCCAATAAAATCTCACATAGTGGAGTCCGGGAAGGGTAGATTGTACGAAGACCTTACCTTAGGAGGTAGAGAGATTGTTTTCGTTAGACCCCGGCACAAGAACAAACACTTTAAAGCAGAAAATTATATAAAAGAATCCAAGAATAATAATACTATTGGAATATTACATTTGGGATATGAACTCATGACCGAAAAAAGATTTTTTCAACCCCGTAATCACTACACAAGAGTATTTGTTTTTATTCTGTTTGTACAATTAATATAATTTTTCAACAAATTAAAGTGGATTCAATTAAAGCCCTTCTCCCCGCCTAGTTCCGCTCCTGTTAAGTACAATGACAAAATTGGTTCAAGAATTACTTTAGATCATCTATATTTGAATCTTACGTATGGTGTTTTTACATTTTTTAAAATTTTCTTAATAGAATTTCTGATTCCGTCACTGATTGACCCGGTCGGTGATGAAGGCACCTTGTCCAACTAATACTCTCTTTCGCTCGAAAAATTACATTATGTATATTTACTATTTTTATATTTTGATTTTTCATAGTAAAAATTCTTGTTTCGTCGCTACAATCGGTCAACCCCATGCATGCACACAAAGACATAGTGAGAGAGAGAGAGTTGACCGGGCGTATTGTGGGTGAGCTACCGGCCAATGTCTCACACGCTCAACAGCGTTGAATTCTTTAATCATGTCATGCACCTTTGATGCCTTTATTGACATAACATTAACACACTATATATACATTTCCTCTATTATATTTTTAAAATCACTAAACAAAGTAAAAACAAACAAAATTTCAAACTATTCATCTTTTTACTCAACATAAGAAAATTTTTATTTGCAAATTTTTGAGAGATGGGGAGAATCCCATGTTGTGAAAAGGACAATGTGAAGAGGGGGCAATGGACTCCAGAGGAAGATCACAAGCTTTCATCTTACATTGCTCAACACGGAACTCGTAATTGGCGTCTCATTCCTAAGCATGCTGGTCTGTCTCATTAATCCTTTTTTTTTTGTTTGGTTTCAGCCCGGTGTTCAGTATTCATTATGGGGTTCGACTAATTAGCAACAGATTTTTTTTTCTGGAAAGTCACAATTTGAGGATAAAACGCTCCCTATTAAGGCGATTTCACTACCAGAGCTCGCAATATCGTTGCACCCGACACCTTTGGTTAAAGATGGAGGAGTACTTACTACACCACACCTCTATCGCAATCTTCATGGTCTCTTATTGGTCCTTTTTTCTTTTTCACCCGGTGTCTGGTATTAATTTTGAGACCGACTAATTCAGATTCGCACCGTGAAGTTTCAAGTTGTGGAGTAAAGTGCTCCCTACCAAAAACTACCCCATTCCTAGAGCTCCCACCCAATGGCAGAATCAAGAATTTCATGAAGGGTCTTCAAGATTAAATAAATATGTAAAAAAAAGTGCTTTTGACTTCCGTACGATGTAATTTTTTTATATACACGGTATAATTTAAATGTTGGTATGCCAAGGACACACATGAAACCTCTAGTACCTCTTGTTAAAGATGGGGAATACTTACGACTCTACGCTCCACAACCTTTTTTGGTCTATCATTAATCCTTCCAGTAATATGTATAGTTCAAATTGCACATATATACATGGTTCAAAATTTTGTTTATCTTCTTGTATACAGGTTTACAGAGATGCGGAAAGAGCTGTAGATTGAGATGGACAAATTACCTTAGGCCTGATCTCAAGCATGGCCAGTTTTCAGAGGCAGAAGAGCAGACCATTGTCACAGTTCACTCTGTTCTTGGCAATAGGTAATAACATTTAGCTTCTAGGAGGAAATTTCCCCCTTAATCTTTTTGACTCATATTAGATAGTACTATATAGCAATGACTGAATTAGAGGCAGGTCCAAAATTTAAATTTTAGAGGTCCAATCTTTAAGGTTTTTAGCATGAAAGTATGGAACTCACTTTACTTTTGAAACTAGGGATTCAATTGAATTCTTGTCTAAAAATCAGACTGTACAAATACGGTAAAAACAAAAGGTCGTGCATATATAACTTTTTTGAGTCCCCTTGACAAAAGGAATAATGTAATTGTAGTGGCACATTTGGTTCCAAAATTGCTCTAGGTCACATATGTAGTGGCACTATATACTTTTTAAAGACAAATTCTTGTCAAAATTTCTGTCTTCGCCACTAGTTATAATTGATTGATTAGATATCACGGACCTATTATCTTATTAGAATTCTACATATTTGTCAAAATTTATATTAATTGGTCACTCAATATGATTTGTTCGTAATCCAAAGGTGGTCTGTGATTGCTGATCAACTACCTGGCAGAACAGACAATGATGTCAAGAATCATTGGAACACAAAGCTGAAAAAGAAACTATCTGGTATGGGAATTGATCCAGTGACACACAAGCCATTTTCTCACTTAATTAGTGAAATAGCCACAACATTATCTCCACCACAAGTCCCTCATTTAGCAGAAGCAGCACTTGGTTGTTTCAAAGATGAAATGCTCCATCTTTTGACCAAAAAAAGAATTGGTTTTCAGTTTCATCAACAATTTGCAAATATGGCAAGTACTCCAAATAATGCACCAAGTGTAAGTCATGTCAAGCATGAGGAGAATAATAGTTACAAAGATGACACAATTGAGAAAATTAAGTATGGATTATCAAGGGCTATTAAGGAAAGTGACAAGAATTGGGACACAAGTGGAGGAGCAACATCTAGTCATTTTCATGATAATGGTGGATTTAATAACTATAATTTTGCTAATTTGCTTAATGATGAAGAGGGTTCACCATGGAACCAGAGTTTGTGTAGTGGAAGTACATGCACAGCAGGAGGAGAATTACAACATCAACAACAACAACAAGAAGAAAATTAGCAATGAGAATTGTGAGGATAGTGGAAAAGAAATAGTAGTAACGACAAGAAATGGGAGGAAGTAGCTACCTGATACATGTGTCAGTGGGAGGAAGTAGCTACCCCGTGAATTAATTGAGGTGCACGCAAGCCGCCTGGACACCACGGACATAAAAAAGATTATTGTAGTAGTGTTGCTGAATTAGTAGGCTAGGTAGAAGGCAAGAATGTTGTTATCCTCAAATGAACAAAAGAAATGAAGTAATAAAGAGAGAATCTAAATGAATCTCATTCTTGATAGTATGCAAAGAAAGTCATGATCTTTCCATATTTGGAAACTCTTTAACTTTTGACATCCCATTTTATCAGTAATATACAAAATGCATGAAACATCAGCATCAAGATCCGACGACTACATATTTAACAATTCAATGCACATAAACGTGCATCTTTGGTCTCTCCATTAACAAATTCGCCAACACTTGTTAATTGGAGAAACCAAAAGCGTACATTTCATTAATTGAAGGTTAGATGCACTTCATCAGAAATATAGGCATCAAAATTGGAATGTTTTATCACAAACAACAATCAAACGAGGAGTGACGAATACACAAATGCCTGAAAACACAACTCAAAATTCCTCCAAGCATTTTTTTCACCTTGTTGTAGTTCAATCAAAAAACTTAAAACTTAATGATACAAAATGGATAAAATGGAAGTTAAAGCTGCTTCACTGCAACGCATATCTAACACTATAGGCAAACTAGAGCTAGGGAGTAGAGACTTCATTTACACGAGTGATCATAAGAAGTATCAACACGCTCGGCTGCTACAACTTGTTTATTGCAAAAAGGCAAGGGAACTTTGGATTTGTGGTCATTGTGAAGCTTCGGTTCTTGCTCTTCCTATATATAAAGTTTTGTGGAAATTCTTACGCTTCTCCCTCTTCATCCTCGTTATCCTCGATTCCCACCCAATGAGTAAAGGCAAAAAGAAACTCTTTGAAGTTCACCATTCCATTTTTGTCCCAGTCCATTTCTTCTGCAAAACACAAACACGGGACTTTACAGACAGAAATATATAAGTAACACATAGAACAAAAAAGTAAGTATTGAACGAATAGTTAAATCTGTTAGTAAGGCCAAATATCGTATTTCTATGTTCATAGATTGAACGAATCAAATTGCAAGCAAGGCACAAGAAGAGATAGTTTGGTTCTGCAATTTGAGCAGCTCATTGTGACAGACTAGTATTGAACAAATTCTCTTTGATTGCAAGTTTAGTAGGCGTTTGGATATAAATTAACTGATATTTGACAAAAAGTAGTATATGAAGAAGTTGAAAAAATGGTATTTGAAAGTTGAAGTTGTATTTGGATATACATTTCACTTGAGAAAAAAAAAGTTGAAGCTTTGTGAGTGGAATGTTTCAAATGCATAACCAAATAATGTTATGACAAATGTTTTGATATCTTTTTCAAAAAGAACTCATGTCCAAATGGGCCCTTAGTCAGTCCACTGACAAGAAATATGTGGATTGCATCATACTTGTACTTTCTACCATAAAGATTGCTTCACTTATAATTTCAGAGCACTCAGTACATCTTCCTAGATTATGACATACTTTACATAAAATATAGCACAGGCTGCATTTTCTAGAATGAAGTTAAACAAGAAACGCATAGCGGCTAGAACGGCTAGAACTCTTTGAAAACTTAATCTTCAGCAGAAAATAAGTATCTAGTTTTTACAAAACATTAGCCTTTCATGTATCGATGACTTTACTTTCTTTAATCTTATCCAGGAAAGAAAATTACAGTAGCTACGTTTTTCGAAGCTGCATTTTCAAGCTTTTTTTATACCTCTTGTGATCAGATTACTATGCATGAGACCATCACATAACTAAAAGTGTGAGTCTCTACCTACGTAAATGCGGGAGAGAGAGAAAGAACTTACCAAATCTTCTCATTGCTATTCGACCAGAAGACCTTTCTCCTGATGTAGTTTCATTAATTGCTTGAACCATCTCGTTCCTGCTTACATAACCATCCTTGTTCTTGTCCAAAAACACAAAAGCATCAACAAGTGTTTCAAATGTTACCTCCAGATTTGGTAGTCCCATCCGCGATTTCTGTATCTGGTCAAGGAATAAACTACTTTGCTCGTGTGGGGGTGGGTGGGTGGGAGTCTGACAACAACATACCCAGTGTGGTCCCATAAGTGGGGTCGGGGGGTGGGGCATCTGACTGATACAGAAATGTAGTTTCTTATGAAGGGGTACAAAATGCTAAAAAGATGGTATTCCTCTCCAGGAGAATATGTAAGCAGATATTTAGTAGATGTTTGGACATAAATTGAGTGATATCTGGAAAAAAGTAGTATTTGGAGTTGAAATTGAGAAATGGTATTTGAAAGTTGAAGTTGTGTTTGGACATGCATTTTACTTGAAAAAATGTTTAAATTTGAGAAAACTACCAAATATAATCCAAATGCAAAGCCAAACAATGTTTTTTTTTTTGAAAAAAGAGAAAAAACCCATGTCCAAACGGGCCCTTAATCTTTGAAAAGCACCTTGTCACTTGAAAGTGATTATCCATCTGGGAAAAAAAGGAGGAAAAAATCTACCCCACCACACCAAAAGAACAAAAAATGAATTTTTCCTAACCTTTTTTTCCTTAAAAAGCATTAATTATGTTATGAACTTTCATGCCACTAGATAAAAGTAAGAGACATATAATCTTCTCATAATCTTTCTATATAAGTAAGACACAATTATAATCCTGAAAAGGGAGAAGAAAATAAATTAAAAAGAAAAACTGTGAGCTGGATACAGCATGCAGAGCAGAAGCATCGTCCTTCAAAAGATAGACAAGACAAAGAAGGACGATGAATTCGCTGAACTCTATTCCCATATCTTCATTAATATCACATGCTTCGAATAGATCGCTGATTTCTTCATCAGTAAAATTAATCTCCAGCTTATTGAAAGAGTGTTTCAACTCCTGTGCGTCTATTGCTCCATTACTGTCTTCATCTACAAACAAAACAGAATTCTTCTCAAGTTCTTAAGGTTATTCATTCTTTTTCCTTTAGACAAGAAAGGGAATTGTAAATATAAAAGCCCAATTATATCCTTCTGCAGTACATGTTACTCCTTCTGCTTCAATTTATGTGACATTCTTTCCTTTTTAGTCAGTCCAAAAAAGAACGATACCTTTCTATATTTAGTAAAATTTTAACTTTAAACTTCGCATTTTACCCTTAATGCGACAAAGTTTAAGAATGAAAGGAAGACTTTTGAAACGTGTAGTCTTAAACTAAAATGCGTCTAATGTACCAAAATGTTGGGTGTAAAGATTTACTAAATATAGAAAGTGGCGTTCTTTTTTAAACAGAAAAAAAAGCCAAGTAAGACAAACAAATTAAAAGGGAGGGAGTAAGAACAAAAATTGGAAAAAGGATATGCAGCCAACCTACCGAATTCCTGGAATATAACTTTGCATTTTCGCAGGTTCTCGTCGATTTTGGGAAATTTTAGGACTATGCTATCAAATGATTTTATCGAACTTCCTTCAGTTTCTCTCCGTTGCATTGCTTCAGATATTTTGGCTTCGAGTTTAGTCTCTGGAACAGAAGCCCTGGGACTTGGAGGAGATTCATTCTTACCCAATACACCTCCCATTATAAGTCGAAAGTGGGAGAGCTGAACTTCTGCTCCAATTAGCTCCAAATCTGTAAAGTGAGGTTTAAAGATGCTTTACTTGAAATAAGGCAAAAAGATTCGAGCAACAATTTGCCTATTACCATCAAATCATATAAACACTTTATTCATATATCTGATCCAAACTACTTTTGGTTGAGATATACTAATCTATATCTATACTATACTAAAGGTGGGAAACTCTAAAAGAAAAAATTGAATTACCAAAATACATATCAAACATTGAACAACTTTTTGCCCTTCATTAACACCTCTTCCGTAACATTTTTGTACGAAAAGTAAAAACATCTCATAAATAAATTGAGGCTTTCTACTACTCCCAACACCTCATAATAAATTGAGTCTTTTTTTTTTTTTTTGAGATTTTGTGTGTGTGTGTGTGTAATCAGCACTAAGCTAGTCATAATAAATTGAGTCTTCTCCACCACTCCTTATATGAAAGCATAAAATATGATGTATGATGCATGAAGTATTTTTTGGAACTTGCGAAATCTTTGTATCCCAACCAAACTCATCTAATGGTTCATTTGGTTAGAAAAATTGGTCACAATTTCTTGAACCAGTGTTCCACCAGGAAGAACAAGCTGATGAAGTTCCTCCTCCTTTTTTTACTTTTCTTCAATAAAGGTATGATCTCTGTTAACAAGATTGGGAATTTGACTTGTTCTTTTCGCTCATGGAGTAGTTCACATGTTTACACGAAAAATAATGTGCACTTATATAAAATTATCTTTGATTTTGAATGTTATACTTTCTATATACACACTAGAGTTGCATATACTAATCCTTTGAACTGTTTAGAGACTAGAGATACATAAATTTCAGCAAACATTTGGTATGCCAACTGTAATTGTTGAGCAAGCAAGTGACACAAATAACCACACACAATTTATGCAGAATCTTGATAAGTTAAACTAGGAGATTGCATATTAGTTTCAACTCTAACAAAAACATATACACCAATCAAAAATAATGATGGTTAATGACAGTAAAAGATATAGGAAAGCTATGTTGGAAATTATAAGCTCCAAGGTTCAATTAATATTATATTCCCCTTTTCATCTGATGAGGCTGAATAAAAATTGAATCTTGAAACACCCCCATATCAAGATTTCTCTTTTATCAGTTAATCATTGATGATTGCTTCTTTGAGCCGAGGGCTATTGGAAACAGTCTCTGTACCTCTCTACATTCTACCCCATCCAGACCCCACTTGTGTGATTACACTAGGAATGTTGTTGTTGTAGTTAATCATTGATGAGGAGTTAAAATTGGAGAATCAAAAGGAAAAATTACTCCTATTTCTGTTTCTTTAAAGGAAAAAGGTGACAGATTCCAAATTCATTCTCTTTTTTCTTCAATATCAACAATCACAACCAAAAAGCTAAAAATGAACATCAAGTCATACTAACAAAAAGTAAAAGGAACTTATAAATATCCAAGATTCAGCAAATAAGACATGATGTATATATATATCAAGAAAACCAAAAAAGAGATACTAACCTTAGATTCTGCTAACCAAAAAAGACAAAAGCTCCTGTCTTGTTCTTAAACAAGACAAACAAATCAAAAGTGACTAAGCACAAAATATTTGTGCTGATTATAATACAAATATTGAACCTTTTTTGGTTTTTTTAGCTTACTGAACTCAGATCACCAAAAAAATTTGATCTTTGAGGAAAATCTTGAAAAATTAATGGAAGTGGAGGGACAGGAAGGAACTTTTTCTTTTTTGTGGGGTGGGGGTGCGGGGGGACATGGGGCACAGGTAGAACTTTTTCAGCTGTTTTTTAAGTACAAAATTGTAGGTCTTGTGTGGGTGGGGTTTGAGTGGAAGATTCATATTTCCTAGGCTTGCGCATCACCCACCCACGTACCCTCTTTGTTTTTTTTTTTTTTTTTTTTTTTTTTTTTTTTTTTTGATAATCCAGGTCTCGGGGTGGCCTTAGTACCCCATATCGCTAGTACTGCACAATGCGGTACTAGGCTCCTGGAGGTGATGGGACCGGTCCTTCAAAGCACCCCACCACCAGGTAAATCGCGGGATATGCACACATGGTCAGTGTCTGCTTGCGTCCAACGGATCAATGCTACAAGGTTGACCCCCCCACAAGCCTCATCCCTAAAGCTTGGCGGAGACCGAACCCACACCGCAACATGCCGCGCGGCTTTTAGCGCCTGGCTTTACACACGTATGTGTGCCCGGAGGACGATATCCTTAGGGGGGAATCGAACTTGCGACCCTAAGGCCGCAAACTTGACTCCCTGCCAGCAAGCTGACCCCTTTGGATCCCTCTTTGCTTCTTTTATTTTATTAGTGTTCGAGTTCTGAAAATTAAAAAAAAAAATTAACAAGGAGCGTTTTCTTTATGAATTTTAAGTTGTGTAAATTTGAACTAGTGAATTCAGATTACATGATGGTACTAAACATTTGTGGTTAATGTAATTTGTCTTTGGCTGGGAGGTGCGTCCACCCATGTTTAATGAATTAAACACTAGTGTTCTGCATGTTGGAGGCTTTGTTTCTTCACACATGCATAATCTACTAAGTGAGTAGATGACCGTAGGGCCAAGAATCATCAAATTTCGTTGAGAAATGAGAGAGATATTGGTCCACGAAGTAAGGTGTTTGAGGCATGAAAATATGGTGTGGGACAAATCTACCACATCGGTGGAAAAAGGAAGAATTGCTCTATTTATAAGTCTCTAAAGTGTTAAAGGGTTTGGGACTCCAAGGGTATCCCATGTGTTTAAAGGAGGAAGGACCTAGATGTGCTTGGGTTCAAGGCTAAGCCCACACGCGCGTCGCCGCCCGTCCGGTCTCGGGTCGTGGGCTGTGGGCTGTGGGGACTTTCTGATATTATCTTTTTGGACTCCAAATTGCTTAATATTTACAGTTTGGTCTCTAGAGTTTCAGGAAAGTTGATTTTGGGAAAGACGGAAGGCAGAAACTTTCTGCCTACCGTTTGAACTATTTTTTGGAGCATTAACCAGCCATTACTTGGTTGTTAACTACTCCATAAACAACCCTCCTTCATGACCATAAATCAACCCTTCTTCAATAGCCATGAACAACCTTAAACCTGCCACACTAATGGCCTTAAACCTGCCATTAACTGCCCTCACTAATGGCTATTAACAACTTTGTTTGTGGCTGTTGGGCAGCCTCCTCCTTGCTATATATTGATGCCTCTTTGGCTCAATAACGTGACAGATATATACACGAAAATAGCAGCACATTTCAACAACAAAAACAGACAGAAAAATAGCATAAAACAGTGAACAAAACTGCAAAACAATCGCGAAAAACAATGCCAAACAGTGACGGAAAAACAGTGAGCATATACACAACAGAGACACACTATATACACAGAGACAAAGCAGAAGAGAAAACAAAAACTCTTCCTTTCTTTTCCATATCTTCAGCAAGTCGATTCATATTTGTTTTCTTCGTCAGACTCAACCTATTGGCTTTTGTAACGTTGAGATTAAAGTGTTATTTATCTTGGAAGACTATTGCCCGCTAACGTAAAAGCATATATACGGGGCAATCTTGTCTTAAGGACAGAGTGTAATCACTCGACTCAACACACAACGTTGTAACCATCCAGATTTAGTTGTTTCTTGATTTCAGATTATCAAGATTTTCAAGACACGGCAAGCTTACGGTAGTTTTGAAGATTGTCCTATTTGTTCAACAAGATTCAATTTCTGAATATTGAATGTTTGTTCATCCTTTCGAACACTTGTAATATTTATTTACTTCCCGTACTGTTTTACAATAGAGTAACTAACAGCTAATTCATATCATTAATGTTAGCAAATAGTTTTGTATTTTGTTCTTGAGTGTGACATGTATTATCTTTACGTGTTCAAATTCTTAAAAATAAAAGTTTAAATTCATCCCTCAACTTCTGAATATAATCTATAAGAACTTTAGGAATTAAAAATTGAGATCATCTCCCAATGACAGAGGTAATTTTAGATCAAAATTTAAATGAATAGCAAATTTGTTTAATTTCAAATAGTACGTACACAAATTCTATCATTGTTACTTGTTCCAATATCTTGCCTATAATCTATTGTAATCTTCTTATGTGATTTTGATACTTTTGATTCTAGAACCATTATTATTCTTGATTATTCAATAATGAATTTTCATGTTATTATCATTCATGTTCTAGAATTTAATTAGTTATCAAATATTTCATATTGAGCTAATATTCATCTATCGATCATATGTTATATATTTGGTCAACCTACACTTTATCGTTATAATGGAGGTGCATTCATTGAAACAAAAAGTCAAATACTCTAATTATGTTTCCTATATTTTATATGCAAAGTAATAATTCTTTTACTAAGCTATTATGATATAACTATGTTTTGCTTCCGCTAAATAATAGGGCTAATTAAAGTGGCTCCACCTAAATTTGTCATAATTATAAACCATGATTTTTTATAACTGTGATACCAACTTGTACGCACTTCAACTAATTTTATAAATACCTGCTAACTCTCATCAATAAATCTGTACCACAAGGCTTAGATAATTGAAAAGAATTCATCTAATTTTTTTTCCATTAAAATTTAAACCTAAGAACTTCATAATTCTTTGAAGTATCGTGTCTTTGTTGAGTTAAAAGTTTTTTTTTTGTTCCTATTAGAATATTATATATGTCAAATATTATGGAGAAGCGAAAAAGCTAAAGGATCTTGAGTAGGGTATCATTATATGGGTATATTCTTTGTCCATTGCTATGGACTCCCACTAACATAGTTGGGTGGACAACTTTTGTGAATACACAATTTTTTGGTACATGAAAACCGTGGACTTTGGTGTCTTTTCATATGTAAAATGATGATAGCACGTAAATTTCTAGAGTAGGAATTATTTGTGGGGTAAGATACTTGGAATGTTTATTTATGATTACGTTTCAATCTCAAACAAATTGGAATTAGCTATATGAATTCTAGATGTTTAAGCTTCTCCAATTAAATTCATCTCAAGTCGATATACAAATTCTAGATGCCTAAACTTCTCCAATTAAATTCATCTCAGGTCGATATACATAGTATGAAGATTCATCGAGAAACCCTACAGCAAGCCTACTCCTTTATTCGGGCTTGATATAAAAATTGTGAGCATACTTACACAAATGGAATTAATTCAATGTTTACCTAACTAATAATAATATGATATGCGGAATTTATATACACTTTTATTACTTAACCATACTAATAAATTGATGTAGGTTAATATTAACGGGTAAGAACTTACTCGTACCGAGTGATTAAACCAAATCAATAGTTGCATCATATGTGTCTGCACATAAACTTCTATCACTTAATCATGGTTAATTAATATAGATATTCTCACATTTCTAAATTACTTAACTACAGTACTATTAATATGGTTTAACATAAATATCCGATACGAGTAATATTTTATCATATTAACACCTGGTATGAATCTAGTGGAGTGAAATTATTAAAAACCAGACAAAAAGTGATCAATGGGCGTTATTCCTAACATTTAAGAGGCCCCAAATCCCACCAATCGAGTCATGTGGCCCAATCGAAAATATGGGCCGTTTTGCTCCTATAGTGGGATGGACAATACCTGGTCTCACGATCATATGTGGCTCGAGTTTTAGAAAAGTCATTTGCACTTTTTCCTATTTTGTGTTGGTATTTAATTTTGTCCCTCGAGATAAATAACCTTTTTATGGGACATAAATTTATATTTTCGTATCATAATATTCAATTTATGTCGAACCTCTTAAAGAACATATGCCCTACTAAGCATAAGTTCGATTTTGAATGACAAAATTTAAAGACCAACCCATTACAAGGAAAACCCTACAATTTCTTCTTTTAGAAAGTTATAAAATTAAGCCCATTAGATAGCCCGGACCACTCTCTTTTAGCCCACCCATCTTGAAAGTACTTTGGGCAATTCGCAGGAATGATCTTATTTTCGGGTGGTCTTTAATTTTTGACCACAAACTGATTTTTTTTTAATCTTTATCCTTCGCCTAAAAAAATCCTAGGTTCTGGGTTCGAACCCCCAACCCAGTTAAAAATTTAAAAAAATCGCAAGGCAGAATTTGTCTTCCGGCATAAGACTAACTCTATCTTAAAACAGAGTTTGTCTTATGTCTGAAGGCAAAGTCTGCCTTGAGATTTTTTTAAAATTTTTTGATTGAGCGTAAGTTCGAACTCGAAACATCGAGATATTTTCGATCACTTTTTAAAGCAAAGTACAAAAATAAAAGATCAACAATTTGAGGGGCAAAAATTAAATCCGCGCAAAAACTCAAAGTACTTTCCGCGGCGGAATGTTGATGATGGACCGAAGTGCAAAGATATCGGAGTTTGGGATCATCATTTAACCGTTGTGTGAGGTGAGTGAATCCAACTTTAAGGCTCACCAAATTCATTTGGTTCTTTCAAGTGTCTTTATCACTGTCCAACTCTTTCCTTTGTGTTTCTTTTGTAAAATGTAATATTGAAACCTTAGTCCTTATAGATCCAAGTTAATTTAGTTTTCCTTGTATAACCGTGAAGTACAAGTCAACTATCACATACTTCAATTATTTCATTATTTATCTGTTATCTCCCACTTAACACATAGAAAGTAATTTTGTTGTTCAAGACTTAAACAAATATAAAGACTACCTAGAACTTTTTGTCTTTGAATCCTGAGCGAATGAGGGGGAAAATTAGTAGCTTGTGGGTTGAACACCATTGCACACTAACTGGTCAGTGAGGGCAAAAGTAAAGTGAGTGTTCCGATGGTGTCAGTCTCAGTATGAGTAAGCTTTGCGTACATTCTATCCTCTTCATATCTCATTTTGTGGAATTACACCTGATATGTTGTTGTTGTAAATTTGATATGATATTTGAACAAAACTTCAATTTTAATTTGAAATTTTGATTTCAAATCTCAAAATCCTACTAAAAGGTTGAATCTCAATTCCAAGTTTGTGATTTTTTTATATTCAAAACTTGACCCATAAGTTTATATTTTGTAAAAAAAATATTCATAATTTTAAATTTTGCAAAAAAAAGGACTCATATTTGACATGAAGAGATTGTATCATAGAAAATTATATTAAAGAATATTAAATGATATGTATTTGAAAGTTTGTAATACTCCTAACATGTACTTCCTCCGTCCCGTTTTATATGAAGTTCTTTGACTTGACACATACTTTAAGAAATAAAAGAAGACTTTTGAATCTTATGATCTAATACAAACCAAATATATTTGTGTGGTTATAGATCATCTCGTTAAGCGTAAAATGTAAAATGTAAAGTTTAAAGTTAAATTATTGTCAAATAAGAAAATATGTCATTCTTTTTAGGACTGACTAAAAAGAAAAACGTGTCATATAAATTGACATCAATTACAGTAAAATCATAAAGGCGTTCTCATAGGCTCAACAGAAAACAACTATTACACTACCCCTCACTTTGGTTTCACAGAACAAGTAAAAAGATAGAAATTGGCAAAATGATCCCTTATGTTTGAAATAATTTAAAATAGTCCTAAAATATATTATCGAGTAGTTTTGATTAGGGGTGGGCATATATCGGTTTATATCAGTTTTGTATCCGAAAAATATGAACCGAATAATTTTTTTTTTTTTAAAAAAACCGAATACAACTTTTTTTTAAAAAAAATAATCGATATGTTCGGTTTATATCGCCGAACGTATCAGATTATATCGGTTTTTTCTAGTCGGGTCGGGTCGGATAATTATTTTTAAAAAAAAATGAATTTCCAAAACTGAAATTGACATTCACACCTACACTATCATGAAATTTCGATGTTGAAATTTATTGTGTATCGTGAGATGTTTACTAAATAAAAAGGAAAATTAGAAATTGATTTGGGGGGAAACATAAATTGATTGAAAAAACGAACGTATTTCTAAAAATTGACTGAGCCAAACCGCCTTGATCGGCCCCGTCTCGAAAAGATACGCAAAATAAAAAAAAAATCGGGTAAAACGGACATCCGAGCGCAGAGTTATGACCATTTAAAGTTTTACTAATTCACAACTACTTTCTCTCCCTACATTTTATGTCAATGCTTCCGTGATATGTTAATTAAGTTCATGCCGTATGCGACTTCCATAAAAGCTTCATAGATTGACTTCAATGGCTATGATTCAAGAGACAGTAGTAGCCTAAAATAAAAAATAAAAAAAATTATATATTTAATTCGGTTTTTCGGTTGGGTTCGTATCCAAAATTAAAAAACCAAACTGAATCACTAAATCCTGATTCGGTTCGGTTTTTTAAAAAATCGGTTTATTTTAAAAAAAAAAAAGAAGAAAAAACCGAACCGAATTCGGTTCGGTTCGGTTTTTTCGGTTCTCCGGATTTTTTGCCCACCCCTAGTTTTGATCCGTGAAATTTATCAGATTGAGCATTTGTCTTTTTCGTAAAATGTTTTAACAAACTTTGTGTTAACCACTAAATTCGTAACTTAGGACAACAGTTGAATTTGTATGCAATGGGTTAAAGATAAGTGAATTATAATCGATCAAACTCCTTTTTTCTTGTGCCTAAATTGAAAGTACGAGTAAGAACAAGACTGTAAATTACATAAACAAAGAAACAAGAACTCGAAAAAAATGTGTATCCTTTTCCTTCTAGGAGAAGGTATACTTATGGGCCAAAAACCAAGATTATTCAACAATGTGAAAGTAGTATCTAACAATGCAACAAAACTACTCAACAGTGTAAAAGTACTATTACACAGTGTCTTACTACTCGAGGTTGATTGACTTTGTACTGGAAGTCGTTCTGAGTGCACACCAGCCGGAAAGCGTATTGCAACTAAGGAGAAAAGATCAATCCCACGAAACAACACCGTTCCAAATCATACCGGTGATGGTGGTTCAAGGATGCCCCCGAGCCATGACCGAAAATGCCTTTGTAACTTTACAAATAAGAAGAGGGGAAATGAGAGCAGAGAAAGAAAGCTAACCTAAAGGTAATTATTTCTCTAAAAGGCGACGCAAACGTGAAGGTCATTTTCCTTAGTTGGCTGCCATCCTAGACACCGTCTTATTGGCCCATGGATTTGAATTTGACCGAGCCAAAACTTCCATGTGTTGAATTCCGATTAATCCATCTGTCATGCTCGAATTTAAGCCCATACACTTTATCGGTTAAATTTGAAGAAAACTAAAAAACAAATAAATGTTAGTATTAGCACGCGTGTATAATATAGTTCTAACATAATTACATAATACTAAATATGGTAAATATTAAGGACCACATCATACACACGTGCTAATAGTTAGGTAAACTGAAAAATAAGAGTAAATGCATGCCAATTTTATAACAACATAAGTATAATTGACCTAACTTTAAACAAATAATAGTAAATCATTTTGCAAACTATGAGTAAAATTTTGGACCATTTCCCAATTATTTATTTATCATATAGGAACTCATGTGAAAAAGGTTAGATACGCTCTTTTCAGGTCAGATGATGCAGTAAAAAAACAGCGGACATAACAAGCAAACGCAGAAAGTAAAAAAAATGGCGCCGCAACCTTCATATATTCTGTTGAGCGAAATAGGAAGTGTTAAAAAATCAAAAAAACTGAAAGAATGTTCTCGGCATTTATTATTTTGTGATATTTTCTCGGGAAAGTAAAATCAGTGAGCTCAATGGAATTATAGCTCATAGCTCCGTCAATTTGCCGATTTTGCTCGCCGTTTTTAGGTTTCCGGTGAGATTCCGTTAGCATTTCACTTTGGTGAATGTTGCCGTAACGCTTTTTTATTTGCTCTGTTACTCTTGATGTAATGTGAGATCTGAGTTTCAATTTACCGGCAATTGAATACTTGTTTGATTTTGAGTGCGATCAAAGTCAGCTGATTCTCAAAATTCGTAATATATTTTTTGCATTTTTTTTTTTTGGAAAAAATTATATGATGTTGATATATATGTTGTAGCTGCCCTGATATGGAGCCAAGTGTATATAGCTGATCCAAACTACTTCAATGTTGTTTAAGTATATATGTTGAGCTCTGCCTGTGTATATATGTTTAGTAAATGTTACCGTAACGCTTTTGTATTTGCTCTGTTGCTCTTGGTGTAATGTGAGATCCGAGTTTCGGTTTACCGGCAATTGAATACTTGTTTGATTTTGAGTGCGATCAAAGTTAGTTGATTCTAAAATTCGTAAAATATTTTTTGCCTTTTTCTGAAAATAAAAATAAAAATACATGATGCTGATATATCTGTTATAGCTGGCTTGAAATGGAGCCAAGTGTATATAATTGATCCAAACTAGCTGATTGTTGTTTAAGTATATATGTTGAGCTCTGCCTGTTTGTCCGGCTATTTTTCTAGCATTTTATGGAACTATTTATCAGTTTGAGGAATGTTGATGAAATTCAATACAATAATGAACTAGTTAGCTCATAGCTTTGTCAAATGCTGATTTTGCTCACCGTGTTTAGCATTCCGGTGAGACTCTGTTGGCCTTTCACTTTGCTGAATGTCACTGTAAGTCCGTAGCACTTTTGTACTCTAGGGCTCTTGTTTTTCATTTGCAGTACTTGATCTATTAACTTTTGGTGTAATGTGAGATCTGAGTTTCAGTTTATGGGCAATTGAATACTTGTTTGATTTTGCGAGTGATCAAGTTCGAGGACTCTTATAATTTGTATTTATTTTGCTTTTTTTGAAAAAATATATATTATGTTGATAATGTAGCTGGCTTCAATTGAAGCAATGTGAACATAGTTGATCCAAACTAGATCAGGGTTGTGGCTTAGTAGATGTTGTTTTAAGTATATATGTTTGAGATCTGCCTGTTTCTACGGCTATTTTTTTGCATTTTACCGGAACTATGTATCCGTTTGGGAAGTGTTACCGTAATGCTTGTTTATTCTGAGCTCTTGTTTTCATTTGCAGTATTTGGTAGTTGGTGTAATGTGAGATCTGAGTTTCAGTTTACAGGCAATTTAATGCTTGTTTGGTTTTGCGTGTGATCAAGTTCCAGGATTCTTATAATTCATAATCTTTTGCTTTTTTTTTTTGAAAAAAATGTTATGTTGATAATGTAGCTGGCTTCAATTGGAGCAATGTGAATATAGTTGATCCAGTTGGTTCGGGATTTGGTATAGTAGTCTTTGTTGATATGATGTTGATATTAGTATTATAGCTGGCTTGAAATGGAGCCAAGTGGATATAGTTGATCCAAACTAATTCAGGATTGTGGCTTAGTAGTTGTTGTTTAAGTATATCTTGTCGACTCTTTTGCTCAAAGGTTATTTGTCATATTTTTATAGTAAAGATTGAGATTCTGGTGGCATATTCGTCTTCGTTTAGTTAAGTGTAAGTGTAAGCTGAGCTTGGATGGTCTTGAGACAGAAAAGCCTTAATTGCATTGGACTCTAGAGGCACAAGTACTTCCTCATTCTTTCCTTCTCCTTGTCACATAGATGTCAGGTTTGTTACCTCATTTGATCGTTGAATCTGAAGATTTTGTCGGGATAATTTAATTAGAGCTTGTACTACAATGCTCAAGTATGAATTCTCTGAATAGTATCTTGTGTTCTAGAAGGGGGATCAGATGCTTATTATGATGACATTAGAGAAAGAAAATCAGACTGCGAGAATTCAGAGGATGAAACACGGAGATTCAGAATTGGTGCTTTCAGAAAAAAGGCAATCATTCCAACAAGTTCGCTCGCTCCCTCAGAAAAAGAGGAAAAAGGAAAGTTGATTACAGGTTTCCTTCAGTTTCGATAGAGGATGTTCATAATGCAAAGGAAGAGAATATTGTCTATGAATTGCATCAACAACTTCTTGACATGAATTTGTTGCCACCCATACATGACGACTACCATACCTTGTTGAGGTGAGTTGCCGTTTGAATTGTATAATTCTTTGGTTGACAGTATGCTCAGTTGCGCGAGTATTGGCAATTCTCAGTGATAACTTACACTAAAAGCAGTAGACGAAGATGTCTCTTCACGTTCTTTTGCCCCGATAGTAAGTGTTTCAATCTTGTGTTTGTATTCTATTGTTTCTAGATTCTTAAAGGCAAGAGATTTCAACATTGAGAAAACTATTCAGATGTGGGAAGAAATGCTTAACTGGAGGAAAGAGTATGAAGCAGACACAATATTGGAGGTAGTTGCATACGACAGGCATAAATCTGTTTTGTGATCACCACAACTCTAATTTTAGCATTGTGCTCTAAATTTGCTTATTGGACCTTGTGACTTATCAGACTTTTTACTTTGAAGAGTTGGAAGAAATCCTGCAGTATTATCCCCAAGGATATCATGGAGTTGACAGGGACGGAAGGCCTGTGTATATTGAAAGGCTTGGACAAGCTCATCCAAACAAACTAATGCAAATCACCACGATAGATCGCTACATGAAATATCATGTCCAAGAGTTTGAAAGGGTCCTACATGAGAAATTCTCTGCATGTTCTGTTGCAGCAAAGAAGAGGATCTGCTCAACAACTACAATTCTGGATGTGCAAGGCCTTGTATGTTGCTTCAATTGATGGATACTTTACCAAAATTGATGATTGTCTTCAAATCTCTGTTGCATTCTTTCACACAGTCTAAAACTTTTGAATATATATAGCTTTTATTGCGAAAATTAAGTATTTTTCCGTTAGTTGTCATATCTACATGCATTAAACACTTAGTTGTGGAGCTGTTGATCCTTCAATTTCTGTTTCCACATAGTTTGGATTTACCTTTACCAAAGCGAGTTATGAATTAAGATATGCGGATAACATGTATTCCCATTTGGACTTTGCCTGACAAAGTATGTTTACCCCTCTATAAGGTCTTTTCATAGTATGCTCCTTATCTAAAAAAGTCGTATAGAAGTGTTGCTGTCATCTTATTGATTATTGTTCAATTTCACCTACTAAGAAGTATGCCATTGACTGCAGGGAGTTAAAAACTTCACCAGGACAGCTGCTGCTCTTTTGGAGCCATGGAAAAAGTTGATAACAGCTATTATCCTGAGGTATTAGCTATCATCATGAATGAATAGTTACGTTAGATTTCAAGTAGTTATTCAGATTCTGTTGTTAATAATTTCTGACATCTCTATATAGACATTACACCGGATGTTCATCGACAATGCGAGCTCTGGCTTTAAAAAGATACTTTGGCCTGCAGCACAGAAATTTCTGGATGCAAAGACTATTGGCAAAATACAGGTGGAGGAAAGCAGGAGCTTTTTTTTTATTAGATCCGTACTTCAACTGACTGAATATCTGTGTTCTAATCTGCACTTTGCAGATGCTGGAACCTAAATCTTTGGATAAACTACTCGAAGTGATTGACCCAAGGTTTTTCTCTCCCTATTGTTTATATATACCTACCTCTTTTAAGAAAAAAGTTTCTCAATTTCTTTATCTGATTTTTTCTGTCCAGTCAGTTACCTGACTTTCTTGTACCTGTTCTGTTGAGGGCGGCTGCCTCAGGTCTAACAAGGGTCCATGGAGTGATCCTGAAATAATGAAGGTTGGTTTATTGGTGTTTTCACTGTTTCCTTCCTTCATGGCTCTTCTTGTTCTAGCTTAAGGTATTATTCTTAATGTGAAGTGACCAATAATTTTCTGCTGTACTTCTAGCTTGTACATAACTTTAGAGGCAAAAACTGGGAAGCAAATCTCTGGAATATGCAGTGACAAAAGGAGAATTAATTCCTGTAAACAGATACCGTCACTAAAGGTGAATTTTCACTTTGACTCCTGCTGTTTCCTTGTCTTTATTATACCTCCCTCTATATGACGTATTTTGCGGCCAGGGAAGAATTAATGACACAGCAACAGCTGAATCAGTATCAGATGTTCATGACCCATGTTCTCCAATCAGACACAGTAGCAGTTCAATTCCACAGCTGTCCTCACTTGACAGAGAAGTGAGTATTACTGTATTACGTATCATAGTAGTTTTATATGTCATTCCTGTCAAATGTATCAGGTGTTAGTAAGGTGAAATAATCACCATGATGTGTGGACCTTCTAATAAAATCATTAGATTAGTGATTTATCCACTGCACCAAAACCAAAAGGAGAGGAAAAGAAAGCCTTATTAACGGGAGGGGAAATAGTTATCATGCATTTATGGTATATACAATTATTTGACTTAAATGTTCGTGCAGGCAAGGGAATCAAAATTTAGCCCCTACTGTAGTTGTGATGATCAATTAAGCGAAGGTGATGCTAATGAGCATGTCTCAGTACGCTGCAAAGAGCCTCCAGAATGCAGTCTGGTGAATTTGTCCACTAACGCAGGACCTAATTCTGGAGGTATTTGTCTTCATTGTTTATATACCACCAGAAGAATGTATTCTGAAATGGTTGCCACCTGGACCTGTTTTTAATGAAGTGATATTATTTATGATGAAGACAAACTCAGCTGTAACTTCAATTATGATTTGAGCTCCATTTGGATTGTCTGAAATTTGGGTCTTTCGGAATCAGCCGCTCTACCTTGGTAGGTAGAGGTCTGCGTACACTCTACCCTCCCCAGACCCCACGTTGTGGGATTTCACTGGGTATGTTGTTGTTGTTGGATTGTCTGAAATTTCTCATGTACTTGAGACTCGCAACTTAACAATTATATTTTTCTAATATTTTGAACTAAACTTATTGAACTGTTACCTAACATGTTGAAATAATATTTTGACTAAATCGGTTATCAAAAATAATATTTTGACTAAATACTGGTTTTAGCCAGATTTCCATGAAAATTTGCTAAAATGATATTCATTCATAAGTCAATTCTCTGTTCGTCTTTTCATTCATTTCTGTGTGTCCACTAGACTGATGTCAATTGCTAAATCTGTATACCTTAAGCAAGTAAATCAGTTGATTTATGAGGTTATTAACTTCCAATTAAAAGATTATGCTATAGGATCATCAGACTACTGGGATTCATGTCCCACTTTTATGTGCTTTTGTAGGTACATTGGTGATTCATTGGTTTGAAACAATCCAGGAAAAGGTTCTGAGCAGATGTATCCAGTGCGTTGAAAGGAAACTGATTCCTTTCTTACTCAAACTCTCTGGATTAATTCGTAGTGTGTTTTTTGAGTATTGGAGGAAACAGGCAAACGTTTCCCGCACTAGTGCATTAGAAGAAAGACAAGAAAGCAGTTCATCTGTTCATAGTGAAGCTGTTCATAAGGCAGATGAGGCCCTTCCATGCATGGAGCGTCTTCATAGACTGGAAACGTTGTTTGAAGAAATAAAGAGAAAGCCTGCTGAGATCCCAGCAGAGAAGGACCAAATGATCCAGCGGTCAATGGAACGGATCAAGTCAGTGGAGGTAGACCTCGACAAGACAAAAAGGGTATGTGTTATACTTGACAGTCATATAGAACTTTGAACTTGGATTATTCAAGTGTCATGTTTTATATTTCTCAACAAGGTGTTGCATACAGCAGTGGTGAAGCAATTCGAAATTGCAGAATTGTTGTAGAACCTACAACAATCGAGATTTCATGTAAGATTACATTACAATATGAACTTTGTTGCTCATCATTTTGTCAGATAGACGATCAACCACCTTATATTTTCTTAGGCGGTTAATTACAATGGCATCTGGTAGTTTTCTCGTATACCTATTTCTTCTCTTTCTCTTTTTCATTTTCATGCTTAGGGGAGAGGGGGACGTGGTCGGGCTGAGCATTGTTGATTTGAAGGTGAAATTGGGAAAATCAACAGTCGAGGCATTTTGTCTGTTGGCTTCTTGCTTTTATGATTGCTTGTTATCATGCTTCAATAACAACAACAACAACATACCCAATGCTTCAATAAAGACCTCATAAGTAAATGGGCAATAGTACCTTAGTGTCAGCTGTCATTAGAATGGTCATCACCATGAAAGAATCAGGTAAACAGAAAAGAGGACCTTTGGGGGGGGGGGGGGGGTCTTAACATGAATGTTGAGATGTCAAGTATAAACTGTCACTGATCTTTCCACTGCCTATTGTTGATTGAAAGATGAAGAGGATATAAACTTCTCTTTTTATATGTTTCTAAAACTGGGATGATCTTTTCCTCCTATTCAACTACTTCGACCATTTCCGAGCACCTCATATCTTTTTCGGAGCGTCTGAAGATTCGATCATTTTTATATGATTTCTCTTGCACTGCCCTTTCCAATGGGTTTTGAAGATAAAAATCCTTTATTGATAAATAATAAGCTGACCTAGGTAAATCCATGAACTCCATTGGATTATTCCTTCTGACTAATATGAACCCTGAATTGTTTGTTGCAGGCGGAGGTTATTATGTTGAATATGAGAGGGTTGAGATCACTAATCAAAGGAATGCGACGTGAGTTTTGACTGCTAACCGTGCTGCGAGGGTAGATGTCAGAGCTTCTGCATTTTTTAGTACGTTTAATCTTTTTACTTAGAACTTGCAGAAATGTCTCTTTCAAGATGTTCATTATACTAAATATGTCATAAAGAAAAAGCTTAAAGGAAACTTTTTAAGGGAAATTAGAAAGTCTCAAATTTAATGTAGTATATATGCTTTTCACATATCGACAGTTTGAAGAATCGGCTACGTTCTGCTGTTTGCCAGGAGAACGTCTTGGCATGTGTTGATGTGAACCTTTTATCTTCCATGAGAGCAACCGAATGGCGTTTGTTTTGAAATTCAGTTTATGAGTGTTTGTCTGAGTAGTTCGTTTTGAAAGATTTCAAAAACTGAGTTTGGTAAACTTAATAAAGTGCCTTTTTTTTGGGTATGTTGTAATGATCTCAAAGAATTCAAAAGAATCATCCAATGTTTGCTGACCAATGGAAAATGAACTCAAAGAGCACAATTGGATGTGATTTGAAGCTATATACACCGTTAATGAGAATTTTTTATATTGTCATGTCACCTAAAGAATATTTACACTGACGTGTATAAAACTTAAATTCATTATATATTGTAACTGGCAAATCTCTTTTCTTCAGTAATGATCTTCAAGTGAACAAATGTATTTGCAGTAATCTCAAAGAATACAATTGATTATAACTACGATACAATTGATTCATCTTAGTTATAATCTTCAAGAGGACTATTGTATCAATTATTTGCAACTTGCAAGCAATGCTACCCATATAACATTAATAGACTTCATGTGGGTTTAAGAGATGAAATAACAACTGTCGAAACAAAGGGGGCAGGGGCTTTTACGTATTTTTCTGTTTGATTTTTGGTTTCATATCTGCTGGGAGGCCCAACTAATTTAGAATTACTTCGAAAAAACTTACTTTACTATCTTTTTTTCATTTCGAGATAAAGAAGCCAATTTAACATTCAAATATGAGCGGCCAGATAAAAAATTTATTCGCGCTCAAGGTTTATATTTAAACTAATAGACACATGATGTTTATTGTATATTTACCCATAAATCTCGATATGTCAATCATGATTAATTTTAATTATGACAAGTGATATAGTTTAATGTATTTACCCAATTGTTACAATTACTTGTCTTTTCAAAGTGGAGTTTATTTAAAAAAACTAAAGAGGTAAAATTTCCTATTTTGAACGAACAATCTGACATTGAATTGGATACAATTTGCGTCCTTTATATATTTGTCGCTCTAACTATCTATACTTAGCTACATGGACGAAGCCTCACATGCCCCACTAGAGGCTATAGACCCCAACAATTTTTTTTTTACTATTATTATATTAATAATTGTCAAAAAGGCTCATCTACAAAAAGTATTAGTCCCCAACCTTTTGCTACTCTTAAATTATCCAAGCCTAATAAATTTGCAAAATAAAATCAATAAGCCCAACAAAAGAAAAAAAAAGTACTAGTCTATGAATACACAACAAAGTCAGCATATGTGCTGATTAAAAAATTTCAAGAATAATGAAAATATAATCATAATTTTTCTCGACGAGATTTCATAGTCTGAAACCGTTGCATAACGGCTTCGTTACTGATGTCATACAAAATTTTGTTCTCAATATAAGGTACTAATAAATTATTAAGTCAATCGTCCGATATTCAATTTCATAGTACTAGCCCCCTCGGAAAAAATTGTTTGGTTTCGTCCCTGTATGTGGAAGTAAAATTTTAAATCATGTTGGAGTTTGATCACAAACTTTACGGACCAAACACTTGTCGGTATCTATAAATGTTATCATTTAATTAAAAATCTATAACACGTTGGTATCTTATTTATCGACAAGTCAACAGTAAACAGAAGAATGATTCGTCGAAAAAAAATTAGAAGATTGATTTAATAAATTTTGTACGTCAAAAGATCTATTAATTTTTTGTTGGATAAAAAGCATTTTAGTAAGAGATTTATTTTTAATCACGGGTTCGAGTAGTTAAAGCAATCACAAATGTCTGCTTTAGGGTGGACGGTCTATCTTGGTGTGCAACCTTTTCCAAACCTTATTAACCGGGATACTTTATGCACTGAGCTTCTTTTTTTTTGCTATTTTTTTATTAATTATATATCTTAATCTATAATGAATCGGTTATATGTATTTATGTGTTTATCAATTGTGGTTATTTTTTGGATTTTGCATTTCACTCAATATATGCGTGTGTTATATGGGCTTTTATATATAAAAAAATTATCCATATATAGTTGAAAATATTATAAAGTAGTTTATATTTCGGTTTATTGAATCTTTTATAATACTATCAAATTAAATCAAATATTGTGAGTTTGTTATAATATTTTTGAAGAGAGGCCTTGGAGTAATAGTAAGATTATTTTTATGTGACCTATAGGCCATAATAGAGGTTATTTTCATGTGATCTATAGGTCATAACAGAGATTGAATCAGGATTTGAAGTTTATGTGTTCGTAATTCTATTTTTTTAATTCACGGTGTTCTATTTTAATAATTTATATACATTCAATAAATTTTTGAAGACAGATATAATAAATCTATTGCTTTGCGTCTCTGGATCACACGTTGTATACTTGTATTAGTGACTCACCACCAGTCTCGACTCTTGACGCCCAAATTCATAAATTTTCTGAACTGGTTGTTTGTTGTTCAAGAATTCTTGTTTAGGCAGTTCATACCATTCATACATAGTGTTTTGATCTAAGATTTCACAGCTCCGAAAGCCCTAATGATTACCGAAACCAATTTGAAATGTCTCAAATTTGGCATTACATCACGAGATTCTCTCCATCTCAAAAGTGGATTCCCTTGGCCGCTTTCGAGTTTACTTGTGTTTATATTATGATTATAGAGAATAACTCGGTCCAGTCAAGTGGCCTTCAGCTACTCTGGTGCGCCCTAGCCAAGCGATCCTCACCTGCACAAGCAAGTAGATTAGCTTTGAGGTGCGACCCTCTCGAGTTCTCACGTGTGAACACGAAATGCTTCCTGCGTCAAACTACTTTTTCATGATAAGTTTGTATTAAATCTCAAAATCTAATTGAAGATTACATAATTCACATCTATTTATGAAAAATCAATTAGTCATTTTCAATTCCATCTAATATTTCATTTTTCCTTTTCATACGAAAAAAAGAAGAAAAATACCCCTAAAACCAATGACTATCTCTTTCATTTCCTATTTGGAGTAGAAAAAAATGTCGTTTGCAGTGGATAAACATAGAAATTATTAACCTTTTATCCCTTTCTCTCTTCGATTTCCAAATCTCGATCTACAATTTGTTTTTTTTTGTATTTAATCAATTAAACGAATTATCGATGTGTTAATTAATCTCTGATTAATCAAATCTCTAGATCGAGATCAAACGGAAGCTCGATCAATCTTCGCACTTTTGCGTTCAAGGTTAGAAAATTTTTAATCCTTTTTTTCTCGTTCTACGCTTTAATTTATATTAATTAGATGTGTTTATGCATAATTTTTTTTGTGGAAAATTAGGGTTCGTGGTTCGTTTTTGTATATTTTTTGATTCGGAAACCCAACTTTGATGTGTTAGTTATCTTTGATTGATGTTTGCGTATTGTGTTTGATGTATTAGAGTTTGACTTTTTGTGTTTTTTATTTAAATTGTGGAATTTATGGTGTTATTAACGATGCTGGACTTTGCTAGTTTATATTAAGGGTGGCCAGTGGGCCGGGCTCGGGTCTGGCGGGCCGGGTCTGGCGGGGTCGGGGTCGGGGCGGGACGATCCGGGGGGTCGGGATCGGGCCTAGCGGGCCTAGCGAGGTCGGGTCTGGGCGGGACCTGCTCCAGTCCCGTCCCGATCCCGATCCGTCGGTATCGGGGGGGGGGGGGTCGGGTCGGGCTCGGGTCGGGGCGGGGCGAGCTCGGGTTTTTTTTTTTTTTTTTTTTTTAAATAACATATGTATAAAAAAAAACTCAATAAATAAAACAAGATAGTGTAATAAAAACATCCCAAGGCTGTTTTTGTGCCTCTTATATTATTTAATAGACATATGATTTTTTTGTAATACAAATACAATTGTCTAAAATCTAAATTGCAACTTTATGGTGTTGTCCAAAAGTTGCAAATTACATAATAAAATTGCAATTAAAAAAATTACATTTTCAAAAAAATCGTTCTAATTGCTTGATGATTTCATGTGGTTCTTCGGTTGGAATAGGTATTTGTTGGTCAAATTGATCCACGTCGCTTCCACTACCTTCGGTTAAGATTTCGTTGTAGTTTTCATCATCTTATTCGTTGATCTCCGGTTGACCGCACCTTCTCCGCTCCGCTCGTATCCAATCTCTCGAATAATACCGCAATTTCCAAGTCGTCTCCGCCAATGAGTGTCGTGGTCTCCTATTTGATATCCGCCGCGAGAAAAAGCGCTTTCCGACGCGGTTGACGACGCTTGAATGTTCAAAACATCTCGAGCCATCATTGAAAGTGTCGGAAAGGTCTTCTCATTCCCCTCCAAGTATTTCAAAGCAAGTCTTCTTGTCCATCTTCATTGATAACTTCTTGATACGGTACGTAACCCCGCAAAACAAAAATATCCAACTCGCTAATTTGGTTAGTAGAGGTACGGCCGCACATTCTATTTCGAGGCTTTCAATACTAGCCGCGAAGAAAGATGTCTTTTGTGAGGTTGTGTTGAAGATGAAGAAGATGGTATGGTAGCCGTACGTTACTAGCATTTTCTTGTTGATAAAATCTATATATATTTTTGCGGTGGTGTTCTACGCTATTCAACACTTCTTCTTTAGTTTGTTCAATAGGTGGTGGGTGATTTAGATTTTTGGGACTTGGAGGTGGTAGTACTTCTATACAATCGTAAATAGTTTCAATTAGTGATTTAGTACCGTCTATTTTAATAGTAGGATTTAATACGTAACCAATAATATAAATAGAAGGAATAGGAATAAAATATTTTTTTATTTTGACAAACATTTTTTTAATAGCCGCCTTATAAGTTGGTTTTTCCATATATTCACTAAGTAATAAAAATATTAGAGTTATATAAAATAACATAGTTGAAATAGTAGGATAATATATACCGGAAAATTCTTTTGTTGCTTGAAAAATTTCTCTAAAAATACAATAAGTTCGGAAATTTTTTCCCAATCACTATCTAAAATCATATCAAATTTGGCTTTTTATTATGAGAGTTAAAAAATAAAGTTATAGGTAATTTATAGTCATAAGCAACAAGTAGTTGCTCGTATAAAGAATTCCACCTAGTGGATACTTCTTGTGGAATTCTTCTAAAAGGTAGTCCACAATCATGACAAATTTTTTTATATTCTTTTCTACGTTGTACTTTATTACTTTTAAAAATAAAGTTTATAGCAAATTGTATTTTACTAAGAATGTCTTCAAAAAGTGATAGACCATCCTTTACAATTAAGTTATATATATGGCACGCGCATTTTATATGAAAATGGTCCGGAAAAGATGGAGCTAAACTATTTTTTAACATTGTAATTGCGTAATTGTTATTAGAAGCGTTATCTAATGTAATAGTCATAATTTTATCGGTAATTCCGTAATAATCGCACACTTGATAAATATTTTCTCGCAATAAAAGTACCGGTGTGCCTATCATCTATATATCTATACGCTAAAATACGTTTTTGCATAGACCATTTATAATCTATCCAATGACAAGTTACGGTTAAATAATCATGGCCGTTAGTACTACGACCTATATCGACGTGATAGATACTTTGCCATTAAAATGATATAATGAAAAACGTAAATATTGTTGATATTCATGCGCAAATTTAAATACATCTCTCTTAACAGTTGACCTAGGAAAACCGTTAAAAGCAGGATTATATATATCTCTAATGTAATGAATAAACCAGGAGATGAAGGAAATGAAAAAGGCAAACCCTCCACAAAGAACTAATTTTGATATTGCTTCCCTATCTCTATGTTTGTTGTATTTAGAGCCTACAATTCCCCCCCCGTCATAGGGTTAATTTGACCCGTACTTGGTCCGGGACAATATCGTATGTGAACCTTGTCCCGATGGAGCGCCGTTTGCGCACCCGGTTTTGAAGCCTGGTATTGGGCATACCTAGTTGGATGAGCACTTACTACATGTCTAATTAAACCCCCGTCCCACCGTGACCTTTTCCAGTTTTAAATTTTAAAACATTTTTACAAATTTTACATATGGCTACTTGATTCTCTACGTCCCTATCAAAAAATGTCCATGCATCCGATTTTAATGGTCGTTTTTCTTGGACCTCGTCTCATACTAGGGGGAATAGGAGGTATTTCGGTTGAAGGTGCACTAGTGGGCGTGTTGTCATCAATATTAGTGGGTGTATCGTCTAGATCATCGTCTAAATTAAAGTCTTCTTGAGTTCCGAGAAAATAACTCCTCGTCTAAATCTAATGGTATTGTAGGAAAATGTTGAGTATCAACAAAATCATCCCGTGTAGGAATAAGATGACTAGAAGAAGTACCCTTGCCCCGATTGCCCCTACTAGAAGAAGTCTTACCCTTACCCTTAAACATACCTCTAATTCCTTCCATTTTAATTATATGCTAACAAATAATTAAAGTAAATGAAATTAAGTGCGCTAAATAAAATAAACGAGACAATAATAATTTAATGAAGGAACGAATGTACCAAACGCCGACGTAACGTCGACGTGTAATCGAGAGGTTGAAAATTGAAACTTTGCTCGATGGAAGATCCTCAAGCTAGTTGCCAACTTCACTCCCAATTCCCAAATGAATTAATAAAATTGAATATTTAGCAAACAATGTGAGAGATATATTGAGAAATTAGAGAGATTGTAGGAAGATTTGTGAGAAAGATGAAGAGAAAATGAGTTATTTATAGTTGAAAAATTGGGTTAAAGTGTAAATATAATAACTTATGGGTTAAAAATAAATATTAAGGGGTAGGGGGGGTTGGGGGAGGGGGGGGGCCTAAAATGGCGTTGTGCCAACGGCCATAATCTAAAATGGCCGTTGGTGCAACGGCTATTTTTGCAAAGGTAAGGTCGGGGGTCGGGGTCGGGGGTCGGGGTCGGGGTCGGGACGGGCTCGGGGCGGGCTCGGGTCCGGCGGGCACAGGGGGCGGGCTCGGGTCTGGCGGGACGAGACATCGTCCCGTCCCGAGTTCGAGTCCCGCCCCCGTTAATTTTTTTTTTTTTTTTTAGAGCGGGGTCGGGTCGGGACCGGGGCGGGGTCGGGTCGTCCCGGCCCACTGGCCAGCCCTAGTTTATATTGAGTTTATTTGCTGTTAATTTGTGGATGTTAAGTTTTGATATGCAGGCAGTAGGTTGGACCTAAATTTTGTTTTATTTTGGGCAGCTTTAAAATTTGGCACAATGCATAAACAAGCACTCAAACTTGGCATCAGCTGGCAAGTGTGCCCTCAACTTTGGATGGGCACAAGTAGTCACCTTAACTTGTATAAAGTTGAACACGTAAACACAAATGCTGACGTGGCACTGGCATGGCAGTGTCGTGGAACATAAATTTTGAGGTGTCTAGATGATCATTTTGTAAGTTGGAGTGTTCGACCGACAAAGTGGAGATAAGTTAAGGTGCCTACTTGTGCACACCCAAAGTTGGAGGACATACTTGCCAACTGATGTCAAGTTTGAGGGCCTATTTATGTATTACGCCTTAAAATTTTAAGTTGGAAAAGTTCCTCAATTTGGTCGTATAACCTAAATTGAATTTTACAATAACAACAATAACAACAATATACCCAGTGTAATCCCACAAGTGGGCTCTGGGGAGGGTAATGTGTATGCAGACCTTAGCCCTACTTTGGGAGGTAGAAGGCTATCTCCGATAGACCCTCGGCATAAGGACAAGTACCTAGATTGAATTTTGTGTTTGTTAAATACAACAACATACCCGGTGTAATCCAACAAAGTAGGGTTTAGGGAAGATAATATGTTCGTAGACCTTAACCCTACCTTAGAGGTAGAGAGGCTGTTTCCAATAGATATGTAATGGAATAGCTGGGGGTGGATGCGGAGCATAAGCACTAGGTTCTTCATCCGAACCCTTGCTATCATGTGACTTATGTGCTTTTCAATTGTGGAATTTATGGTGATATTATGGTTATTGTAACGTTATCCTTGATGCTGGACTTTGCTAGTTTATGTTGAGTTTATTTGCTGATAATTTGTGGAATTTGTTAAGTTTTGATATGAAGGCAGCAGGTTGAACCTAAATTTTGTTTTATTTGTTCAGCATTAAATTTTTAAGTTAGAAAAGTTCCTCGATTTGGTCGTATATCCTAGATTGAATTTTTGTACCGTCAAAGAGGATCGATTCCGAAAAAGATGAGATCGGTAAATGACAATTCACCGAAATTGCATCTTTGTGAGATCGTCAATATTGTACCGAGGGCGTCTTGAGAGTATACTGAATCAGTATAGCCATCCTTCTGACACAACAAGGCGATTTGTTTTGTGTTTGTTAAATACAACAACATACCCAGTGTAATCCAACAAAGTGGGGTCTGAGGAGGTAGTATGTACGCAGACCTTCACCCTACCTTGGAGGTAGAGAGTATGTTTCGAATAGATATGTAATGGAATAGCTAGGGGCGGATACAGAGCATAAGCACTAGGTTCTTCATCCGAACCCTTGCTATCATGTTCCATGTCTTAGAGTTTGACTTCTGTGCTTTTCAATTGTGAAATTTATGGTGTTTTGGTTATTGTTAACATGATCTTTGATGATGGACTCTGCTAGTTTATGTTTAGTTTATTAGCTAGCTATCGATCTGTAGAATTTGTAAAGTTTTGTTATGCAGGTTGAACCTAATTTTTTGTTTATTTTTGCTGGTATTATTCATTTAGTATGATGGTGATTTGAAATGAGTTTAAATGAGAAGTGAGATTCATATAGCGCAACTTGTTTGAGGCGTAGTTGTTTGCCAGCATTAAGTTTTTAAGTTAGAAAAGTTTCTCCGTTGTCATATATTGCAAAGGTAGTTATTTTCCATTTTTTATTGCACATGTATCGTGGATATGGTGTTGCATACACCATAGTTGTGAAGTTTCAGTCTTTTGTGATGTTGGATTAATGTTAAGTATGTAATGGTAATAGCTAGGGGTGGATGCAGATCATAAGCACTAGGTTCATCTGAACCTAGTATTTCAATGCGGAGCATAGATATATATGTAAAACTCACTAAAATATCATCAAATGTTGTACCCATAATTTTAGTACACCGAATTACTGGCTAAGAACCTTAAAGGTCAAACCCGTCAAGATTAAAATCTGTATCCACATCTGGGAATAACTATTCTTCTCTTTTCAGGCTGGCATTAAAACTAATGTTGAAAAATTTACTTCAGGGATTGTTAATGGGGCTCATTTGACATGATCTCTATGCAGATCCATGCTAGTATTCGTGTCTCCAATGCTTGCCTCTTTTGTCATCCATCCCTGTCCAATGGAATCTTTGATGTGGTAACGAGCTGGTCTTTGCAGAGGCCTGGATAGAGAATAAGAAGATGTTGTATGATGCATGTTTATGTGCCTCACTTCGTAATATGAATTATGTCTAGTCCTTTTTTTTTTGGGTCTGGATGCATTTGTGGATTGACGTAGAGGGTTAACTTAGTCTTTCTCTATATGCATGCTCTGATGCTTTAGTACTAAGGTGCTGTATGAGTATCTTGTCCCATAGTTGACTTGGAAGTTTGTATCAATGTACACTTTCTCAATTCTTGAATGTAGATTACTTTTTGTAGTTTGTAGGTCATTTTGTAAGGTAACATGGCCCATCAACAAGAAGATGATGTTGATTACATGGGAAACGAGTATGATATGGAAGCTATAGATGATGATATGGATGATGAGTTCCATGGCCGAGATATTGGTGGCTCTGATTCAGATGCAGATGAGTATGACTACATGGTTCGTGAACTCATCCATAAAAGCTTTGTTGCTGCATTTACAAGGGCATGTTAGATGTATTCATTTTGTTCCGATGATTATGCTTTCAGTATCTAATCCTATTGAATTTTTTCTTCTTGACTAGAATAATAAAATGCAAGATACCTCTGCCGCTGAGGCAAGGAGAGGTAGAGACATCCAAGGGATTCCCTGGGAAAGGCTTAGCATAACCAGGGAGAAATACAGGCAAACGAGATTAGAGCAGTATAAGAACTATGAAAATATTCCGCAATCTGGGGAGGCGTCAGAGAAGGTAAATCAGACGTGTATTTTCTTATTTTCTAATTGGTCCGAGTGACGACCTTTGTGTCTAATGAGGACATGGATGGCTGTATCCTTTTTATATTCAACAGGTCTGCATAGCCACAAATAAAGCTGTTTCATTCTATGACTTCAGACGTAATTCAAGATCTGTTAAATCAACAATTTTACACTTCCAGGTAATTTTACTACCCATCTTTACCTTTTTCTTTACTATTGGTTATTTGCATTGTATGAAAAGGACTAGGCTAAGAATATGTTTGAGGCTTATTCAAAGATGACGTTATTATGGACTGAATCTATTTGGCTGAATGTCAAACCAAGTGACTTGGATAAAACATAAATCCTGAAGCTTTTTTATTTTTGTTTGTTTCATGGTATAGCTGAGGAATTTGGTCTGGGCAACCTCCAAGCATGATGTGTACCTTATGTCACATTTTTCTGTCATTCATTGGTCATCCTTGACCTGCAGAAAAAATGAAATTCTGAATGTATCAGGCCATGTAGCACCGTGTGAGGTAGGTCTTCTGAACATGGAATCCACTGCTGGTTTTAAAGCATATTTGGTTTTGACCTTTTTCTTCTTAATTTCCCATTGTAGAAGCATCCTGGGAGCCTTTTGGAAGGATTTACACAGACCCAAGTCAGCACTCTTACAGTGAAAGACAATTTAATGGTTGCTGGAGGATTTCAAGGAGAACTAATTTGCAAGGTCTGTGAAATTCCCAATGATTGGTTAGGACCTTTTTATTTTATGTACTTATTTGTATCAACAAATGGAGCATGTACCTGCACTTTGGTTTTGTGCTGGTCACGTTTCGGTTATGGTGCTGAGTTTGCAGTTTTCTCTTCACCTTTAGGAAGTGAAACTATTTCCGGAGTCTCTAATCATTCTTGAAACTATATGCAGTATTTAGACAGGCCTGGAGTTTGTTTCTGTTCCCGGACAACATATGACGACAATGCAATTACTAATGCTGTTGAGATTTATAACACTGCCAGGTATTATGTTTATCTGCATACTTTAGAAACATGCTATTTCTTAGTGGGAAGGAAGCTAACTGACAAATCTTTCCTCCTCAGTGGTGCACTTCATTTTATAGCTTCTAATAACGATTCTGGAGTTAGAGATTTTGATATGGAGAAATTTCAACTGTCCAACCATTTCCGTTTTCTGTGGCCAGTGAATGTAAGTCTGTGCCCTCGCCTGCATGTGTTTATGGGTGCACACCTTCCCTAAATATATATGTTATAGTAGATGTATACCAAGTTTTTCTAATTATGGTGCTACTAGTGCATGCCATTAGTGATGCAACACTAGTACTGATAATTTGCTAGTTTTTACTGATTCTCAAAGTAGACCTATAATTTATGATTAGTTTTTGTTGTAATAAAGAACACCTTTCTCCTTCTCATACTTGAATAGTTTCAATCTAGGGGCTTCATATACAGATATTATTCTAATCCCCCACCTTTTGATTAACGTTAGTCTACTTGACACAACTCTCTGTTGGTGGTATTAAGTAGTACCTTTTTTTGGTTTGAATAATAAGGTGTTACTTACCTTGTTTTCCCATTTTCTGCTCGCAGCATGCATCACTGAGCCCTGATGGTAAGCTTATCACAATAGTTGGGGATAATCCTGAAGGTTTATTGGTCGATTCCAGAAATGCGAAGGTACTTGTGCATTTATCTCCTCCCATGATTCAAATTTTCATGCACCATTAACTAACCAAATATAATGCTTACAGGTTGTTTCACCTTTGAGCGGACATATCGACTACTCGTTTGCGTCAGCATGGCATCCTGATGGCCTAACTTTTGCAACTGGCAACCAGGATAAAACCTGCAGAGTATGGGATATACGGAACTTGTCAAAATCAGTTGTTGCTCTGAAGGGTAACCTTGGAGCTATTAGGTCAATCCGCTACACATCGGATGGAAGATTCATGGCGATGGCAGAACCTGCAGATTTCGTTCATGTTTTTGATGTAAAAAGTGGCTATGAGTCGGAGCAAGAAATTGATTTCTTTGGTGAAATATCAGGTCTGTCTTTTAGTCCTGATACAGAGTCCCTTTTCGTCGGAGTCTGGGATCGCACATATGGTAGCCTTCTTGAGTTTGGACGGCGGCACAACTACTCATACCTTGATACAATAATCTGAACACTCTTGCATGCTGCTTTGGGTATGTTTACTTTGGCTTGAAGTGGCACTGGCTTAACATTGTAAAACCAGTAGCATAGTCAGGAGTTAGTAGTGGATTTGGCTGTAAATTTTTTATGTTGTGCAATTTAAGTCTGTCGCATAAATTGTTGTGCACCATTTCTAAGTATCAGAGGATGTAGAATGGAGGGATGTATAAAAGGGAAGAGAGACTCCAGTGATGTGAACAAGAAAAACTATAGTGTTGTTTCCATAAGGCATAGGCCAAAAACTTGATCTTGTGTTATTGGGGCTGGGGGAGGGGAGGGTTGTTTGTCATGTATTGGGAACTTGAATTCATACTGAAAGTTGACTCATTGATTTGCAATTGTCCACAAGGCAATTGATTTATATTCCCTTCGTTAAGTTTGTGCACTAAAATGGAATAGTGAGGATTCATATAGTCAGCTCGGCTTGTTTGGGACTGAGGCATAGTTATTGTTGTGGCCTTTTGTGCTTACTACTTTCAGGTAATCAACACAAAAGTTGTAGCGGAAGTTCGTATTATTATTTATAAGGTGTGTTATATTGAAGTTGTTTTAAGTAACTACTATAAACTAAGGTTGGCCAGTGGGTCGGGTCGGCCCGGTCCCGCCCCGACATTTAAAAACAATTTTTTTTATGGTACCGGGACTCGAACCGGGACGGGACATGGTCTCGTCCCGACCCTTCCCGGCCCTCCCAGTCCCGCCAGGCCTGACTCGGTCTCGCCCGAAATCCCCCTTTGCACAAATAACTGTTGCACCAACAATCATTTTACATTTTGGCCGTTGTGCAACGGTCATTTTTAGCCTCCCCCTCCCCAACCCTCTACCCCCTTAATATTTATTCTTAACTCATAAGTTATTATTTTTACACTTTAATCCAATTTTTCAATTATAAATAACTCATTTTCTCTTCATCTTTCTCACAAATCTTCCTACAATCTCTCTAATCTCTCAATCTATCTCTCTACAAGTCTACATTGTCTATTAAATATTGAATTTTGTTTATTCATTTGGGAGTGAAGTTGACAACTAGCTTGAGGATCTTCCATCGAGCAAAGTTTCAATTTTCAATCTCGCGATTACACATCGACGTTACGTTGGCGTTTGGTATATTCGTTCCTTCATTAAATTATTATTGTTTGTTTATTTTATTTAGTGCACTTAATTTCATTTATTTTAATTATTTATTAGTATAATTATAATGGAAAGATTTAAACATATACTTACGGGTAAGGGTATGGGTCAGACTTCTTCTAGCAGGGGCAACAAGGGCAATGATACTTCTAGTCATCCTATTTCTAGACAGAATCTTATTCCTTGATGATTTTGTTGATACTGAACAGTTTCCTGCAATACCATTAGATTTAGATGAGGAGCTATTTTCTTGAACTCAAGAAGACTAATTTAAACGATGATCTGGATGATACACCCACTAATGTAGATGACAACACACTCACTAGTGCACCTTCAACTGAAATGCCTCATATTCCTTCTAGTATGAGACGAGGTCCAGCAAAACGACCATGCATGAACATTTTTTGATAGGGACGTAGAGAATCAAGTAGCTAGATGTAAAATTTGTAAAGATGTTTTAAAATTTAAAACTGGAAAAGGTCACGGTGGGACGGGGGGGGGGGGGGGGGTTTAATGAGACACGTAGCAAGGGTTCATCCAGCTAGGTATGCCTAATATGAGGCTTCAAAACTGGTGCACAAACGCCCGCTTTATCGTGACAAGGTTCACATATTGTCCCGGACCAAGTACAATGTCAAATTAACCCCACGACGGGGGGAATTGTAGGCCCTAATTACAATAAGCATAGAGATAGGGAAGCAATAACAAAATTAGTTGTCGTTGAGGGTTTGCCTTTTTCATTTCCTTCATCTCCTAGTTTTATTCATTACATTAGAGAAATGTATAATCCTGCTTTTAACGGTTTTTCTAGATCAACTGTTAAGAGAGATGTATTTAAATTTGCACATAAATATCAACAATATTTACGTTATTAATTATATTATTTTAATGACAAATTGGCTATCACTTCTGATATAGGCCGTAGTACTAACGGCCATGATTATTTAACGGTAACTTGTCATTGGATAGATTATAAATGGTCTATGCAAAACGTATTTTAGCATATAGATATATAGATGATAGACACACTGATATTTTTATTGCAGGAAATATTTATCAAGTGTGCGATTATTACGGAATAACTGATAAAATTATGACTATTACATTAGATAACGCTTCTTCTAACAATTATGCTATTACAATTTTAAAAAATTGTTTAACTCCATCTTTTCCAAATCATTTTCATATAAAATGTGCGTGACATATCTATAACTTAGTTGTAAAGGATGGTCTATCACATTTTGAAGAAATTCTTACTATAATACAATTTGCTATAAACTTTATTTTTAAAAATAATAGAATACAACGAAAAAAAGAATATAAAAAAACTTGTCACGATTGTCAACTACATTATAGAAAAATTCCAGAAGAAGTACCTACTAGGTGGAATTATTTATACGAGCAACTACTTGTTGCTTATGACTATTGAAAACCTATAACTTTATTTTTTAATTCTCATAATCAAAATTCAGCTGATATGGTTGTAGATAGCGATTGGGGAAAATTTCTGAACTTATTGTATTTCTAGAGAATTTTTTTCAAGCAACAAAAGAATTTTCCGGTATATATTATCCTACTATTTCAACTATGTTGTTTTAAATAGCTCTAATATTTTTATTGTTTAATGAATATATGGATAAACCAGCTATTAAAAAATGTTTATCAAAATAAAAAAATATTTTATTTCTATTCCTATTATTTATATTATTGGTGTTGCATTAAATCCGACTATTAAAATAGACGATACTAAATCACTTATTGAAACTATTTATGATTGTATAGTAGTACTACCACCTCCAAGTCTCAAAAATTCAAATAACCGACCACCTATTGAACAAACTAAAGAAGAAGTGTTATCTAGAGTAGAAGACGAATGCAAAAAGTATATAGGTTTTACCAACAAGAAAGTTGCTAGAAAGTGCTAGCAACCTACCGGCTTCCATACTATCTTCTTCTTCTTCAACACAACCTCACAAAAGACATGTTGTTTCTGTGGTTAATATTGAAAGCCTCAGAAATAGAATGTGCGGTGGTAATACTATTAACAAAATTAGCGAGTTATATTTTTGTTTTGCAGGGTTCTGTACCGTACCAAGCAGTTCTCAATGAAGAAGGACGTGAAGACTTGCTGAAATACTGGAGGGGGAATGAGAAGACCTTTCTGACACTTTCAATGATGACCCGAGATGTTTTGAACATTCAAGCGTCATCAACGGATTCTGATAACGCTTTTTCTGCTGGCAGATATCAAATAGGAGAGCACATGCACTCATTAGCCGGAGGCAACTTGGAGATTGCAGTATTATTCAGAGATTGGATACGAGCGGAGCGGAGAAGGTACGGTCAACCGGATATCAATGAAGAAGAAGACGAAAACTACAACGACATCTTATCCGAAGTTGGTGGAAGCGACGTGGAGAAATTTGACCAACAAATACCAATTTCAACCGAAGAACCACAAGAAATTATCAAGAAACTAGAACATGTTTTTTTCAAAATTTAATTTTTTCAATTGCAATTTTATTATGTCATTTGCAACTTTTGAACAACACCACAAAGTTACAATTTTGACAATTGTATTTGTATTACAAAAAAAATCATATGTATATTAAATAATATAAGAGGTACAAAAACAGCCTTGATATGTTTTTATTACACTATCTTGTTCAATTATTGAGTTGTTTATATATATGTTATTTTTAAAATTATGTGCAAAAAAAAATTGTGCTCCCGACCCAATCCCGTCCCGCCCCGATCCCTCCAAACCCGCCCCGACTCGTCTCGGCTCGGCCCGTTGGCCACCCCTACTATAAACTAGCTAGGTTCGTTTCACAAGTTTTCGACAGCATTACCTAAAATAAATGAAATCTAATTAAAATAGAGGATATATCATATATATGGCAATCAGAGTCACGAAAAACTACAAACTCATGAATTTGACTTTTATGACCTCGAAAAGTCAAAATAAATGATGTTTGTCATGACGAACATGACCACTATTGATCACTAGGCTGTTTTTTATGGACCCACCAAATTTCAGGCCAATCGCAGTCTGTAACTTAATTTAGATAATTCATGTGCTAATACACATGAAAACGATCGAATTTATGAATTCGGATTTCATAACCTGAAAACGCCAAAATAAACTACGTGTCTCATTGCGAACATGATCAGTTTTGCTCATCAGGTCATTTTTATGGACCCACCAAAATTCAGACCGATCAGAGTCCGTCGACCAAATTTAGGAAAATCATGATGTTTAATAACACAAGAAAAAGAATCAAATTCATAAATTCGGGTTTCATGACCCCGAAAAGCAAAACTAAACGACGTTTATCAAATTCATAAATTCGGGTTTCATGACCCCGAAAAGCAAAACTAAACGACGTTTATCATGACGAACATGGTCATTATTGCTCACCAAGATATTTCTGATGGGCATCCGATGTACTAAACTTCTACTATGCGCGGGGTCCGGAGAAGGGCTGAACCACAATGGTCTATTTTACGCAGTCTTCCCCTGCATTTATGCAGGAGATTGTTTACACAGCTTGAACCCGTGACCTCCTGGTCACATGACAACAACTTTACATGTTACTCCAAGGCTCCCCTTCAAGATGTTTCTGATGGACCCACCAAATTTCAGGTCAATCAAAGTCCGTAACTAAATTCAGGAAAATTTGTGCAATGAAAAATAACCAAATTCATGAATTCGGGTTTCGTGACCTAGAAACTCCAAAATAAATGACGTTTGTCATGGCAAACATGGTCAGTATGGATCACCAGGCCATTTCTGATTGATCCACCAAATTTTAAGCCAGTCAAAATCTAAATTCAGAAAAACTCATGTACATTAACACATGAAAAATAACCAAATTCGTGAATTCAGGATTTCACGATCCATAAATGTCAAAATAAACTATGTTTGTCATGAATAACATAGTTAGTATTGCTCATTACGCCGTTTATGATGGACCCACCAAATTTCAAATCAATTGGAGTTTGTCAACCAAATTCAGGAAAATCCACATACTAAATACACACAAAAAATAATCAAATTCATTAATTCAAATTTCATGACACCGAAACGCTAAAATAAACGACGTTTGTTATGGCGAATATGGTTAGTATTGCTCATTAAGCCGTCTCGATGAATTCACCAAAATTCAGGCCAATCAGAGTCCGTCATCCAAATTGAGGAAAATCATCATGTACTATAATACACACGAAAATAACTAAACTCATTAATTCGGATTTTATGACCTCAAAAAGTAAAAATAAGATAATCTTGTCATGCGAACATGGTCAATATTGATCACCAGACCGTTTCTCATGGACCCACCAAATTTCAGGCCAATCGAAGTCCGTAACTAAATTCAGATATAAACTACACATGAAACAGTCAAATTTATGAATTCGGATTTCCTGACCTAGAAATGCCAAAATACGTTCCTCATGGAGAACAAAGGTCAGTATCGCTCATTAGATCGTTTCTGGTAGACCCACTAGGTTAATTGAAGCCCGTCAATCAAATTCAGGAAAATTCATGTACTATTACACACAAAAAAAAAACTAAATTCATAAATTCGAATTTCATGACCCAGAAATGTCAAAAATAAACTGCGTTTGTCATGGCGAACATGGTCGATTTTGCTCATCATGCTGGTTCCGATGGACTCACCAAAATTCAGGCCAATCGGAGTGCGTCAGCCAAATTCAAAAAAATCATGTTGTACTAATACTCACAAAAAATAATCAAATTCATGATGTTTGTCATGGAGATCATAGTCATTATTGCTCACTAGACCGTTTCCGATGGACCTATTAAAATTTAGGCCAATTGGAGTCCATCAATCAAATTCAGAAAAATTATCAATGTTAATACACACAAAAAATGATCAAATTCATGAATTTGAGTTTCATGAACCCGAAAAGCAAAAATAAATGACGTTTGTTATGAGAAACTTGGTTAGTATTGCTCACCAAGTTGTGTCGATGGACCCACCTAGGTCAATCAGAGTCCGTAACTAAATTTAGAAAAATTCATATACTAATACACATGAAAAACAATCAAATTCATGAATTCGATTTCATGACTCCGAAACTTCAAATTAAATGATGTTTGTCATGACAAACATGGTCAATATTGATCCCTAGGCCGTTTCTGATGGACCCACCAAATTTCAGGTCAATTGAAGTCCGTAACTAAATTCAGAAAAATTCATATACTAATACACATGAAAATAATCAAATTCATGAATTTGAATTTCATGATCCAGAAACATCATAATAAACTACGTTTATCATGGAGAGCATGGTCAATGTTGCTCATTAGGTCATTTTCGATAAACCCACCAAAATATCAGGGCAATTGGAGTCCGTCAACCAAATTCAAAAAACTTCATATATTAATAAACATGAAAAATAATCAAATTCGTAATTTAATTTTCATGACCTTGAAACGCTAAAATAAACAACGTTTGTCATGGCGAACATGGTTAATATTGCTCATTGGGTCATTTCGATGAACCCACTAAAATTCAGGTCAATCGAAGTCTAACAACCAAATTAAAGAAAATCATCATATACTAATACACACGAAAAGTAACCAAATTCATGAATTCTGGTTTCATGACCTCGAAATTGATCACCAGGCCTTTTTTGATGGACCCACCAAATTTCAGGCCAATCGGAGTCAGTAATAAAATTCAGAAAAATTATGTACTGAACACATGAAAATGATAAAATCTATGAATCGAGTTTCATGACCCAGAAACACCAAAGTAAATTATTTTTGTCATGGAGAACATGGTCAGTATTACTCATTAGGTCGTTTCCGATGAACCCACCAAATTTCAGGCTAATTACAGTCTGTCAACCAAATTTAGGAATATCATGTACTAATACAAACGAAAAATAATTAAATTCATGAATTCAGATTTCATGACCCAAAAACTCCGAAAAAAAAAACTACGTTTTTCATGACGAACATGATCAATATTGATCACCATGTCGTTTCTGATGAACCCACCAAATTTCAGGTCAATCGGATTTCATAACTAAATTCATGAAAAATCATGTACTAATACATATGAAAAACAAATAAATTCACGAATTCGGGTTTAATGACCAAGAAACTCCAAAATAAATGACGTTTTTCCAAAGCGAACATGGTCAGTATTGATCACCAGGGCGTTTCTGATAAACCAATCAAATTTCAAGCTAATCGAAGTCCGTAACTAAATTAAGAAAAAACTCATGTACTAATACACATAAAAATAATCAAATTCATGAATTCAGATTTCATTATCCAGAAACGCCAAAATAAACTATGTTTATCATAGAGAACATAATCATTATAATTAGGTTGTTTTCCATGGACTAACCGAATTTTAGGCCAATTAAAGTCCATCAATCAAACTCAAGTAAATTCATGTACATTACACACAAAAAAACTACATTTATCAATGCTGATTTCATGACCCGAAACGGTAAAATAAACTACATTTGTCATGGAGAACATGGTTAGTTTTGCTCATCAGGTCATTTTTATGGACTCACCAAAATTTAGGTCGACCGAAGTCCGTCAATCAAATTTAGGAAAATCATGATGTACTAACACACATGAAAAAAAATTAAAATCATGAATTCATATTTCATTGTCACACCCCAGCCTTCGGAGGTATGACCGGCACCCGACGCTTGAACGACCTGGATATCATCATATAAACATACAACTGTCAGGGTCGACGAGGCCTCAGGATAATAATTGAGACATGAAATCCAACAAGCAGAAATCCCAACCTAGAAGATATATACATACCAGGGCTACAAGGTCATATCGAACAAATTGTACAACATAGAACTTGTCAACAAAGCCTCTAGAAGATTGTCAACACAAAACATAAGTCGGGACAGGGGTCCCCGTCATACACAAAGTACCGAAGAGATATAAACGAATCCCGACTCGGCAATACTCTAGCAGGAAATGGAGCTCACCAGCCAACGCTGATATCTTTACACGATCTATGAGGGCGGGTCCTTTCCTCACATACTTGAACTTGCGCGACATGAAACACAGTGACCTCAGGCAAATGGACAGCAGTACGAATAATGTACTGAATATGTAAGGCGAAAATAAAACATAATAGTGCATACTCATAAGAGAAAATAGAGATTCGAGTCAACTTGAGTCTATGAACTACCGCTGAGGCTACAACATATACCAAGATCTGGCTTATCATATATCCTTATCTATACCTTTACGTAAACACCGTAGATCCACTTGATCGACTGTCCGACTAATTTGTGGTAAATAACATGTCTGTCCAGCCAGTGATATTCAACGATACATAACTGTCCAACTGGTGGTAACTATATAACTGTCCATCCGGCCATGGTCTGGTGATGAATACATATCTGTCCAAACATGGTCAATATCATATCGTACCCAGCCCTAAAGTGGGATTCAGTTGTACCCAGCCCAAGCATGGGACTCGGTGTTATTATGTCCAATTGCAGTGGTAATATTTGTCTGCCCAACCGGTCGTAGCCTGATGGTGCATACATGTCTGCCCTTATAGGTGTTTCATAGCCCGCATATATATATATATATATATATATATAAAGCCATACTAGTCTTCCATGAACTTATCCTAATATGTAAGATCGTTACCTTATTAACTAGCGTTTGGAGCATGTTATCACAATCCTTACTTTATCTCAAGGCCAAGGGTAATCTAAGTACATGAATTTGCTCATCATAAGCACAAATTCCTAATCCATCAAGAGTCTTTATAATCTCACCTCTCGTTACAATGATAACTTTCATGACCCCGAAAAGAAAAAATAAACGATGTTTGTCATGGAGAACATGATCAATAACTCAATATTGCTCATTAGGCCGTTTCCAATGGACTCACCAAAATTCAGGTCAGTTGAAGTCCGTCAACTATATTCAGGAAAATCACGATGTACTAATACACAAAAAAAAATTCATGAATTCGAATTTTATGAGCTCGAAAAGCAAAAACAAACGACGTTTGTTATGGGCAGCATGGTCAGTGTTGCTCATCAAGCTGTTTTCGATTGACCCACAAAACTTCAGTCCAATTGAAGTCCCTAACTAAATTCATGAAAATTCATGTACTAATACGCACGAAAAACTATCAATTCATGAATTAAGATTTCATGATCCAGAAATTTCAAAATAAACAACATTTGTCATGGCGAACATGGTCATTATTGCTTACCAATTTGTTTCCGATGGACCCACCAAATTTTAGGTCAATCGGAGTTTGTCACTAAATTCAGAAAAATTCATGTACTAATGCACACGAAAAATAACCAAATTCATGAATTCGAGTTTCATGATCCAGAAATGTCAAAATAAATTATGTTTGTCATGAAGAACATTATCAATATTTCTCATTAGGTCGTTTCCGATAGACCCACCAAATATCAGGCCAATTGAAGTCTGTCAATCATATTCAGAAAAATAAATATACTAATACGCACTAAAAAATCAATTTCATGACCTCGAAACGTCAAAACAAACGATGTTTGACATGGCAAATATGGTCAGTATTGCTCACCAAACTGTTTTCGATGGACCCACTAAATTTCAGGTCAATCGGAGTCCATAACTAAATTCATGAAAATTCATGTAGTAATACACGAAAAATGATCAAATTCATGAATTCGAGTTTCATGACCCAGAAATTCCAAAATAAATGACGTTGTCATGGAGAACATGATCAGTATTTCTCACCAATTCGTTTCTGACGGACCTACCAAATTTCAAGCAAATCAAAGTCTATAACTAAATTCAGAAAAATTCACGGACTAGCTTCATGATCCAGAAACGTCAAAATAAATTACGTTTGTCATGAAGAACATGATCAGTATTGTTCATTAGGCCGGTTTTGATGGACCCACCAAATTTCAGGATAATTGGAGTACGTTAACCAAATTCAAGAAAATCCATGTACTACTACAAACGAAAAACAACCAAATTCATGAATTCAGATTTCATGACCCAGAAACTCCAAAATAAACTACATTTTTCATGAACAACATGGTCAATATTGCTTATCCAGGTCGTTTCCGATGGACCCACTAAAATTCAAGCAATCGAAGTCCGTCAGCCAATTTGATGAAATCGTGATGTACTAATACACATGAAAAACAACCAAACTCATGAATTCAGATTTCATGACCTCGAAACATCAAAATAAACTACGTTTGTCATGGTGAACATGGTCAGTATTGATTACCATGTCGTTTCTAATGGAATCACCAAATATCAGGCCAATTGGAGTCCGTCAACGGAATTCAAGAAATACTACAAACGAAAAACAATCAAATTCATGAATTCAAATTTCATGACTCATAAATTTCAAAATGAACTACTCTTGTCATGGCGAACATGATTAGTATTGATCACCATGTCGTTTCTGATGGACCCACCAAATTTCAGGCCAATCATAGTCCGTCATCCAAATTGAGAAAAATCATAATGTACTAATACACAGAAAAAACAATTAAGCTCATGAATTCAGGTTTTATTACCTCGAAATGTAAAAATACACGAAGTTTTCCATGGCGAACATGATTAGTATTGATCACCAGACCATTTGTGATGGACCCACCAAATTTCAGACCAATCGGAGTCCGTCAACCAAATTGAGAAAAATCATTATGTACTAATACATTCGAAAAACAAATGAACTCGTCAATTCGAGTTTTATGACCTCAAAACGTAAAAATAAACGAAGTTTGCCATAGCGAACATGGTCAGTATTTATCACCGGGCCGTTTATGATGGATCCACCAAATTTCATGCCATTCAAAGTTCGTAACTAGATTCAGGAAAATTCATGTAATAATGAACATGAAAACAATCAAATTTATGAATTCAGATTTCATGACGCAGAAACACCAAAATAAACTACGTTTGTCATAGAGAACATGATCAATATTGCTCATTAGGTTATTTCCAATGGACCCACCAAGTTTTAGGTCAACTGGAGTCCGTCAATCAAATTCAGGAAAATTCATAAATTAATACACACGAAAAATAATAAAATAAATTCGAATTTCATGACCCCAAAACGCCAAAATAAATGACGTTAGTCATGATGAACATGGTTAGTATTGCTAATCAGGTCCTTTCCAATGGACCCACTAAAATTCAGGCCAATCGAAATCTGTCAACCAAATTGAGAAAAATCATCATATACTCACGGAAAATAACTAAACTCGTGAATTCGGATTTTATGACACATTTGTCACGGTGAACATGTTCAATATTGATCATCATGTCGTTTCTGATAGACATATCAAATTTCAAGTCAATCGAAATTCGTAACTAAATTCAGGAAAATTCATGTACTGATACACATGAAAACGATCGAATTTATGAATTCGTGTTTCATGACCCAGAAACGCCAAAATAAACTATGTTTGTCATGGAGAACATGGTCCTAATTGCTCATCAGACCCTTTTCAATTGACCCACCAAATTTCAGGCCAATTGAAGTTCGTAAATCAAATTTAAGAAAATTCATATGCTAATACACTCGGAAACACAACCAAATTCATAAATTCGAATTTCATAATTTCGAAACGCCAAAATAAAAGACATTTGTCATGATGAACATGATCAGTATTGCTCATCAAATCGTTTCTGATGGATCCACTAAAATTCAGGACAATCGGAGTCCGTCAATCAAATTGAGAAAAATCATCATGTACTAACGAAAAAACAAGCACACTCGTGAATTCGAGTTTCATGACCTCAACACGTCCAAATAAACGACGTTTGTCATGAAGAACATGATTAATATTGATATCCAGGTTGTTTCTGATGGACCCACTAAATCAGGCCAATTAGAGTCGTAACTAAATACAGGAAAATTCATGTACATTATTAACACATGAAAACAACCAAATTCATAAATTCGGGTTTCATGACCCAGAAATGCCAAAATAAACTACGGTTGTCATGGAGAAATGATTCGCATTGCTCATTAGGCCGTTTCCGATGGACCCACCAAATTTCAGGCCAATTAGAGTCTGTCAACCAAATTCAGAAAACAATCAAATACTAATACACACGAAAAACAATCAAATTCATGAATTCAGGTTTTATGACATCGAAAAGAAAAAATAAACGACGTTTGTCATGATGAACATGGTCAGTATTACTCACCAGGTTGTTTTCTATGGACCCACCAAATTCAAGTAAAAAAAAAAATAAACGACGTTTGTCATGATGAACATGGTCAGTATTACTCACCAAGTTGTTTTCTATGGACCCACCAAATTCAAGTCAATTGGAGTCTATAACTAAATTCAGGAAAAATCATGTATTAATACATGAAAAACAACCAAATTATGAATTCAGTTTAATGACCCAAAAACTCCAAAATAAACTATGTTTGTCATGGCTAACATGGTCACTAATTGATCATCTGACCGTTTCTGATGGACCCACCAAATTCCAGGCCAATCGAAGTTTGTAACTACATTCAGGAATATTCATGTACTAATGAACATGAAAAACAACCAAATTCATGAATTCAGATTTCATGACCCAAAAACGCCAAAATAAACTACGTTTGTCATGGAGAACATGATTAGTATTGCTCATTAGGCCGTTTCTGATGGACCCACCAAATTTCAGGCTAATTGGAGTCTGTCAAACAAATTCAGGAAAATCCATATATACATTACACGAAAAACAACCAAATTCATAAATTTGAATTTCATGACCCCGAAACGCCAAAATAAATGACGGTTGTCATGGCGAACATGGTCAGTATTGCTCATCAGGTCATTTCCGATGGACCCACTAAAATACAGACCAATCGGATTCCATCAACATAATTAAGAAAGATCATGTACTAATACACACGAAAAATAACAAAATTCATGAATTTGGGTTTCATAACCTCGAAATGCAAAAATAAACAACGTTTGTCATGGCGAACATGGTCAATATTGCTCGCCATGCCGTATTGATGGACCCACTAAATTTCAGGTCGATCAGAGTCCATCAATCAAATTCATCCATGTACTTAATACATATAAAAAAACAACCAAATTCATGAATTCGGGTTCCGTGACCCCCGAAACGACAAAATAAGCTGGGTAGCTCTACTACTACTTGATGGTCAATATCATCAAATCTCAAAAATTATTAGCCACCAAATCATTCTTTATATTTATCATCGAAATCAATATCGACTCGACAAAATGGGAAGTAGGTGTTCCATCTATCTATGAACATATAAAACGTTCATCGTTGTTCTATGTTGAAAATACAAAAAAGGAAAAAAGACTCGCTTCTCAAATTATGTCGGTACAACTTCAACAGCATCAGGTGACATCTGCAACATATACAGTCCAAAGACGATAGCCAGCAATATCAACTGTATAAAAAAATAGGAACTATACTTGCAGACTCCCTTCTGCAGCTCGAGTGTTTTATCAGTGCTAGCCACATCATCACAGTAATTTTTATCCAAGTTATCAACCTGTGACTTCAGCGTTGCAGCCTTCGTTTCAGAATCACCGAATTTCTTCACCATCTGTGCTTGTTCTGTAGCTAATATTTTTTGTTCTTCCACAAGGGTAACTTGAACTGCTGCAGCTCTCAACTTTTGGACTGTTCTTGATACTGTCAAGTACTCAACTTCAGCTTCAATCTTCTGCCTAAAGAGGCACTCGAATTCTCTTTCAATGTCTGCAGTACTCTGGTGCAAAACATCTCGGGTATTCTTTTCTTCCTTCTTTGAGCTACTACGTAAGATGGCTTCCAAATCAGCAACTCTGGCTTCCTTTAACTTATTCAAGTCTGCTTCATCATTAAGCTTGTTTTGCAATAGTATAACATTCTGCTTTAGGCTAACCACTTCAGACTCCAATGGATCAAATGAATGCTGCACACCGTTCCTGGATTGTGACTGCTCAGATGTTTTTAGTCCAGTTAAATCTGTGTCACCTGAACTGAAATTTGAAGGTATACCAACATCCTGAAGAGAATGGTCAATGACAACATCTTCGATGCTGATTTCTTTCAATTTCTGAATTTCTGCAGAAAAAAACACGTAGACCAATTAATTTCAGATAAAAAGTATCTCAAGGAATAACTGATTTCTTTTTTATATTATGGGTTAAAGGGTAGATATATATTGACAAAGTAAAAGGCATAAAGATGGTCCAGAAGATACATGTAAAAGAAGTGGCTACAAATCACAGTTAAGAAGGAATAAACAGCTAAAGAAATCAAAACTAAAAGAGGTCTAATGAGCTCAAGAATGGTATGAGATTCTCATCCCAATCTGCATGCCTTCCTTGCACCAAAGGCAAGGAGAGCTCAAGGACCTATTGGCCAATAACGAAAGCAAGACATTGGTCCTTAAGCTTTACACTGCAGCCATTCATAGAAAAAGAGGCCAATGAGTCTTTCATCTTAATGACCTATTCAGCTTCCAATATCAGAATTTACCATAACAAATAGATTCTACTTTTCAAAGATTATAACCAATATTTCATTATATAAAAAAACGAGTATAACCAACACTTAATGTAGTAGCTATAAACGAAGTAAAAGGCAAATTGAAGAACTTAATCGCATATTAAAATTGCTTCAACAAACCCTTTTTTCTCTTTTGACATGATCTCGATTCTTGAAGCAATAAATGCATCATAGTGGATACCAAATAAAGAATGATAACAACTAAAAATCCTTGACGGGGAATGGACCTAGCCACACACAAATCCTTCTACTAGTTACATAGACATTAAGATTATCAGTACTATATCAGACAGGATTTCATGCCACTGTTGTCACCTCTTTCCTGCAACAATGCCAGTCCCTAAATTCTTGGACAATGAAACAAAATGAAGTTCAATGGAAACTGAAGATCTACCTCTTTCAAGATTTTCCTGAGCAGCTTGAAGGGTGAACATAGACTCCAGCAGAGGATCATGATCTGTGGACGACCCCGGATACTCACTCCTCTCTTCTTTAACCTCCCAGGTGAATTCAGAGCCTAGATCTTCTTGAGTTCCACAGCCCTTACCATTTCTTCTGTCTAGACCAGTCTGAGGTTCCTCGCTGAATGGTCTTTCTCTGGTGAGAGCTTCATCACTGAATTGTCCATCATTATTCACTGAGCTTACTCCTTTAGTACCATTACTTATTGCATGATTATTACTCTGCATAGGGAGAAAATTGGAGCTTTGTGAGTCAGACTCCATGCTGGAACGAGAATTTTCCTTCTCAATTTTGATCCTTTCTCCTCTATGCTTTTTACTAGTTTCAGCCCGGCCCTTTCTTGGATGAGATTGCTGAGCTGAGGTACCCATGCTATTCCCAGTCGGAGTCCTCTGCCCTTTCTTAAGAGGCACATAACCATGGACGACAGGTGCTTCGTACCTTGCCTTTGGAGCACTAGCTGCAGTTGAAGACCTACTACTCCGATCCTCACTATTCTCCGATTCCGTCCCACCAAAAAATATAGGCCGAATCGGCGACGCAGAATCACCAATTACACCAAAGCCATCAACAAGAACACCAGGGCTCCTCATTATTGCATTTGCTGAGGAAACAGATCCATCACTATTTTGGATAGTTCCAGCAGACAAATGAACAGATTTTGCTGGATTTGCAGCTGCGTTTGACAAACCACGCTTTAACAACTTAGCACTGTCTGTGTTACTATCTCCATCCTTGTGTGCTTCCCGCCTGATCCTTCTCCATTTCTTCAAGCCGAACCCTTTAGCTGTTGGTGAGGATTTCAGTGAGGGAGGTGAACCCACTGGGTCCGCAGTTCCAATTCCCTTACCCTTAGCTTCATCTAAATTAAGGGTATTCTGATCATCAACACTAGACCCATTGTTTTCAACCTTGTTTCGCTCAGGATCATCCAAATCTTGAAGTGTGGTGGTCATTGCTTCATCATCTTCCACAAACTAAAGCTCTGAACTTTGACCTTCCAAGTCCCATTACAGCAAAAAGCCCAGGGCTTTAGCCTATTAGAAAACATAAGGAAGAAGAAGTCAGATCAAGATCGGGAAAAAACAACCATCACTCCAGCACATGGCAACCAAAAATCAATCAAAATTCACTATAAATGATGCAATTCCAGCTAAAAATCAACATATTCATGAAATTAAAATTTGTTACAGTAACAACAAGCTAGTTTGATTCATCTAAAATGAACTCAATATCCAGTAAGCTCAATTTGGAACCAAAAATGAATTTGTTTATTGATGATGGACTGAGGAGACAAGCAAAAGGTGGGAAAGCGACAGAAGAAAACATAAATAAAAAGTCCGATATAAGCAGATTTAACTGTACTCATTGAATGAAGAAAAGGGAAGTGAAGAAGAAATCAGATCAAGATCAAGAACAAACAACCATTATTCCAGCTCGTGGCAACTGAAAATCTATCAAAGTTTACTATAAATGATGCAATTCTAGCTAAAAATCAACGTATTCACGAAATTAAACTCATTAGAATAACAACAACAAACTAGTTGGATTCAGCAAAATGAATCAGCAATATCCATTATGCTCAATTTGGAACCAAAAATGAGTTTGTTATATTGATGATGGACTGAGGAGCCAAGTAAAAGTTGTGAAAGCGACAGAACACAACAAAAATAGTAAATCCTATATAAGCAAATTTAATTATACTCACTAAATGAAGAAAGTCAGATCAAGACCGAGAGCGAAAAAAACATCAGTTCAGCTCTGGCAACTGAAAATCTATCAAAGTTTACTATAAATGGTGCAATTCCAGCTAAAAAACAACATATTCACGAAATTAAATTTGTTACAGTAACAACAACAAACTAGTTGGATTCAGCTAAAATTAATCCTCAATATCCATTAAGCTCAATTTGGAACCAAAAATGAATTCGTTATATCAAAAGAGTACGAAATCAGCGTACCTTTCTCTCCATGATCGAGGATTTGCAGATGGAATTAAGGAATATGGAAACCCTAGATTTGGTGTGGAATTAGGAATTTATAGCCACAAAATTGATAGAACTGATAATTTGGGGAAGACGACTTGAGGAGTGGGGTAGATCGGGTCGGGTTTGGGAATAGTCAATACTATCTAATAGGAGTAATTCTTTCTTTTTAAATGATTTAATTATTATATGAACAATGAAGGAGTCAGACTAGTGACAACATTTTTAAAAAAAAATAATTGGTGACATTCACATTAGAGTTGTGATTGTGAGATATTTCCGAGGGCAAGTGGCATAGTTTAAAACTCTCTGATTAATGAATTTTTCTCTTTATCCTTCGATCCGGCCCTTCCCCGAACCCCGCGCATAGCGAAAACTCAGTGCACCGGGTTGTCCTTTTTTATCCTTCTGAAAGTGCACGACCTAGAATTGTGATTTTTTTTCCTCATCAATGGTTCTTATTAATGGCGCACCGTTTGAAACAATCAGTATGTCTTTCCCTTATCACTGAAATATCAGACTTTTATTTGTTACAGTGTTCGAGAATTCATAACGTGAGTTAGACCCACATATTACAAGCTACGCTCTTATCCCAAGATCAAAAGTGCGGAGCACTAGAGTTATGATCTCTTGAACATTTATACCATTCTTTTCGTTTCAATTTATGTTGTATTTTCTTTATTTCAACATGCTCAATGCCGTTTCATCAATAATATTTGTTTGGTACAATGTGACATTTTCTATAACATGCTTATTTTCAACTACTATTGTTTTCGTTTCCTCTAACACAACGGGTAATCAAATTTAAAACCTTAGTTTAACTAACCTCTTATATCAGTTATACAAAAAGAAGATACTATTAGAAAATGATAATCAAAACGTACCAAAAAAAATATCACATCAAAGTTTAAAATTTGAATTCTTGAAAGTCTATAACTTGTGTAAAAGTAATGATATCATTAGTGGAAATGATATCAAATATCTTTGACCGGTCCAAAATGACATGAACAGTACAGGAATTGAAACGAATCAAGTATTATGTTGATAACTTTTTTTTTCCTAATAATATTTAAACCAAATCGACGTCTTAAGCTCGTGTGCATTCACGTAACATGAAACAAATTACAAATTCACAAGTGCGGATTCAGAATTTAATGGAGCAGCTCAATGCACAAAGCATTCCGCATTCATAGGGCGAGTGCAAATTCATAATTTAAACATTATTATTTCAAGCTCAAAAATTTAATACAAGTCATTTGATTTACTGGATTCAAAATCTATTCCTCATACTTATTTAATGAATTCTTTAACACAAATACAGAACTCAATCTAAAGCTATTGGGTCCTCATGAACTCATATCTTGCACAATGCATAGGCCCGCATATTTGAAACAAATAAATAGGTGGATTGGTTGTAGTATAATGATCAATGATAGTGAATTGAAAATCATGAGGTATCAAATTCAAATTTTAACGGGAATAAAAATATTAGGTAATTTATTTCCATTTGTTCAAGTCTTGATGAAAAAGTTACCCGAACTGTAGCAGATACCCAGAGGAATTAAACGAGAATTAGACAAGATACACGTAAGCTGATCTTAACACCACGATTATAAAAAAGGAAAAAATAGTCAGTTGGAAGAACAAAGGAATTGGATAGAACGTGGGAGAGCCAGAACTCAACAAGGAGATAAGAGACCGAAGTGGGGGCAAAGCAAGTGTGCTGGTTGCTGATCTGGAAACCCACATGACGGTGCAAAAATAATCCAAGTGGTAGTGTTCAATTATTGATGGAATCTTCTTCTCTGAGCAAATAATGAGGCACTGTGCCAGACTACTACATGACATACACAATTGTTGCATTAAATTGCTTATTCAAGAGCTTCTTCGAACCTAGCAAGTCAAATGGCACCACCAAAGATCGGGATGGAATGATAAATATCATTATTAATTAGAGGTTTCAAGTTTATTCTTCGCAAGTGTTTTACGGTTTTAGTCATAAGAGGGATTTTCTTGCACGAATCCAAATAAATCAAACCCAACCCAAGTAAAAAGTTCAAACTTCAATTAGAAAAGAAGATACAGATTACGGTGTTGGGGCCCTCCTGGGGAGTAAATTGATTGGCTATAGTAGACATCTACGAGGTTTAGACAAAATTCTTTTTTTCTTTCAATTTTCTGGGTCATACTTATTTGCGCAAATGAACTTTTTTGAGGCCACTATTTAAATTTTGTTCCCGTTAATCTAGTGAACTAAATTTGTCAGCAAAAAGTAATATCCATCAGCCTACTTCTAAAGGGGAAGATTAGTCCACTGAGCTAATGGGGACAGAATTTAAAGAGTGGCCTCGAACAAGGTCATAAGATGCAAATAATCCCAACTTTTGCTTCCATGCATCATTAAAAGACCAACTCGTCCAATGCAAAGACAGTTCCATCACTGGTTGTCAGCTTCTCTTGCATACCATGGTATCATTGTCTTGCTTTAAGTACTCTTCTACAAGCAGAAGTCACAACAGCTATGAAACTCTTTGGTAGTTAGTACTAACTCCTCTAAATTCATTAGCAACAATACAAAAAAACGTTGGTGAGTGTCACCACAGTATCTTCAGCATTTCACTTTAACTAGTAAGACCATAATTTTGCCACAAAAGAGGGCATTCAGCAGGGGACGGATGTAGGATACAAGCTGTAACTTATGGGTTCATCATAACAGAGTAACTATTACTCGAACCCTGTATATATGTCAAAAATCCACTAAATAAGTACAAATAATAAATTTAGAACACAAAAAATCAAATGGTTGTAGAATCCCCAAGTCGCACCCATAATGTACAAATCCTAGATTCGCCTGACATTCAATAATAACTCATGATACCTTTAGTACTTTAACCGAGTGATAATTTCGCCTTTTGACACACTGTCGCCAGCCATCCAAGTAAAGGTTTAGGTAGACTTTAGGAAAAGCAGAAGCTAATGACTACCTAAAGATTCATATCCGCATAAAGGCTTTTCCTAATTGGCTATGTTACTAACATAGACAACTATAAATGGTATTCATTGACAAGAGTGGATCTGATAATATCATAACATAATCAAAAGGTACAATGGCTCGAGCCCAAGACTTAACATAGATGTAGCCACTATTAAAAATAGAAGAATTGGTGTGAATATTCACTCCATAGTCGGCTAGATCTTTTGAAGAATTGATTAATTGAACGAGAATAAAAATAAGAGTCCAATTCTACATGTCAATACAAGCAACAATGAAATTTATAATAAGGAAAATCCATCGACTTTAAATGAGGGTTCAAGTCCCTCTATCGCAAAAAAGAGTATTTCACTCCCCAACTATTTATTTCCTTAGCGGTTCCAAATTCCTTATCTAATAAGTACTTGGCCTATTTTAATTGGTAAGACATGGGACAATAAGCACGCTTTCACAAATTCTCGTCTTTCTCGATTGAAATCCTTCTATTATTAAGTTCAGCTGATACCCTTTCAATGTGTTACGGGGATGAAGGCAAAACATTCCAACAATGGAACACCTTATTTCCCGAACTGGACCACTACCCTTTCTCATCTTTTCCTATATCTCATGCAGAAAACCATAAACCAGATCATGGCCTTGACTATAAAGCAAGCCATGAGAATTTCCATGCATGGAGGAGTACCCAGATGAATTAACAATCCCCTGAAGAATGATCAAGTTTTTAATGAATGAGATGCACCCTCTTTTCCTCTCCAGGAGCATCTCGAACTCTATCTGGAAGTGGCTTGACGGGTTATATGGAAAGAAAGAATTGCTAGAGAATTTGAAGACAAGAAGGATAACACAGTTCACCTTAAACACGAAGTGTATATTTTAGCTAGTCTTCAGTAAAACTTACCTTTGGCAAATGTATTAGACCTGGAGGCCATAGTTGACTTTCTATACACACTACAAAGTCTTTTTGGTATGTCCTATTCACCAGCATTTCCTTTTTGCTGGTTTACGTCAATAACACACTTACATTTCCCATAAAAGACAAGTTACCAAAAGATATTTGGTATTACTTGGCGGAATTGTTGCATTTGCCACATTTTCATTTCATACAAAAGAACGAACATTTCTTCTCGTCCAACCAAATCTTCCTTGATGCTCAAAATTAACCCCCCCCCCCCCCCCCTCCCTCCCTTTCCCCCCTCTCCCACTATAACCAATCTATCTTTGGCTTTCACCCTTTCTGAGCAAAGACCCAAGATATAATCACAAGGTAAATGTAAGTATGTAACCCTGCAAAAGAGGCACGTTTGTGCTTGTGAATCCATTACAACAACATACCCAGTGAAGTCCCACAACGTGGGGTCTGGGATGGATAGGGTGTACGCAGACCTTACCTCTACCTTGGTAAGTGGAGAGGTTGTTTCCGAAAGACCCTCGGCTCAAGACAAAGCATAAGTACAAGCAAAGCAAGAGAAACGGTCAGACCCGGATAAGAAATTTAAAGCAGTATGAAAATAATGGTAACAAAAGCGAATAAACCATTGATAAAGCATTCTAAAAAAAACAGTAACTAACGCAAGTAAATAAGATAAACAAAATACACGAAAGAACATACATCAGTAGAAATCAAATGACAAGGGACTACTATAAAATAATATTGCGCCTACTAGTATGATAGGCTAAGCAGGGCTACAATAATAACACTACAACTACCAATATGTAGGCGTAAGTAGGACTACGCTCAACTACATACTACCATAATCCGTGTCCTCCACAACTCACTATTTAAGGTCATGTCCTCAGTAAGTTGCACCTACGCCATATCCCGTCTAATCACCTCTCCCAATACTTTTTCGATCTACCTCTACCCCTCCTGAACCCGTCCATAGCCAACCTCTCACACCTCCGCACTGGGGCACTTGTGTCTCTCCTCTGCACATGCCCGAACCATCTCAACCTCATTTCCCGCATCTTATCCTCCACCGAGACCACTCCCAATCTATCCCGGATATCATCATTCCTAATCATATTCCTCATTGTATGCCCACACATTTATCTCAACATCCTTATCTCCGCAACTTTCGTCTTTTGGATATGCGAAGTCTTGACTGGCCAACACTCCGCCCCATACAACATAGTTGGTCTAATCACCACTCTATAGAACTTGCCTTTAAGTTTTAGTGGCACATTTTTATCGTACAAGACTCCAGATGTGAGCCTCCATCTCATCCACCCTGCACAAATACGATGTGTGACATCGTCATCAATCTCTCCATTCCCTCGGATAATAGACCCGAGATACTTGAAGCTTTCTTTCTTTGAAATGACCTGAGTACCAAGCCTCACCTCCACGCCTGTCTCATGGTCGCTCCCGTTACTGAACTTGCACTCCAAGTATTATGTCTTGGTCCTACTCAGCATGAACCTTTTAGACCCAGATTTTGTCTTCAAACCTCCAGCTTAGCGTTCACTCCGCTGCGAGTCTTATCAATCAGAACTATGTCATCTGCGAATAACATACACCATGGCACCTCCCCTTGAATTTGTCGCGTCAGTCCATCCATCACCAAGGCAAATAAGAATGGGCTAAGAGTTGATCCCTGGTGCAGCCCCATTATCACTAGAAAGTGCTCCGAGTCTCCTCCTATTGTCCTTACCCTGGTCTTAGCTACATCATACACATACCATTGATCGCCCTAGTGTACGCCACAAATACACCTCTAACCTCCAAACATCTCCATAGAACCTCCTTATGGACTTTGTCGTATGCCTTCTCGAGGTTGATAAAAATCATATGTAAGTCTCTTCATCTCCCTATACTGCTTCACTAACTTCCTAATAAGATGAATGGCTTCTGTAGTAGAATGCCCGCATGAATTCAAACTGATTCTCGGAAATAGACACGTGTCTTCTCACCCTCATCTCCACGATCCTTTACCAAACTTTTATAGTGTGGCTTAGCAGCTTAATACTCCTATAGTTGTTGCAACTCTGGATGTCACATTTGTTCTTGTGCAAATGAATCATTGTACTCCACCTCCATTCTTCATGCATTTTTGTCGTCTTAAAAATGACATTAAACAACTCAGTCAGCCACTCCAAACATGCCCTGCCTGCTCTCTTTAAAAATTTAAATGGGATCTCATCCGGCCAGGTCGCTCGTCCTCTGAGCATCCTGCGAACAACACCCGTAACCTCCTCAACCTTAATACTTCTACAATATCCAAAATCCCAATACCTTTCGAATTGCTCCAAATCTCCCAGCACAATATCTATCTATTTCTTCATTCAAGAGTTTATGGAAGTAAGACTGTCACCTCCGTCTAATACGAGCGTCCTCCACCAGTAATTTGTTATCCTCGTCCTTGATGCACCTCACGTGATCCATGTCACATGTCCTCATCTCCCTCACCTTGACTAGTCTGTACAACTTCTTATTCCCACATTTTTCCTCTAATTTCATATACATGCGTTCAAAAGCCATCGTTTTCGCCACTGTAACCGCTAGCTTTGCCTCCTTCCTCGCCATCTTATATAATTCTCTATTCGTCCACTTTTTCACCTCATCCTTGATTTTTACCAGTTTCACATACGCCACTTTCTTTGCTTTCACCTCCTCTTGAACTTTACCATTCCACCACCAGTCCCCTCGATGCCCACCACGGCTACCCCACGAGACCCCTAGCACTTCTCTAGCTACCTCCCGAATGCAACTGGTCGTCCTCCCCCACATACCGATCGCATCCCCACTACTCCCCCAAGCCCCGTGGCCATCAACCTCTCCTCATCTTCTTTGCACTAGCCATGGTCAAACTCCTCCATTTGATTCTTAATTTGTCATCCATAGGGATGGCAATTGGGCGGGGCCGGTGTGGATACCCCCTCCCCGCACCCGTACCCGCCAAAAAAATTTATACCCGCCACCCATGGCGGGTACAATTTCAACATTCATACCCACCTAGGCGGATATATTCCTAAATTCACACCCACTCGACCACCCAAGTGGATATCCGCCACCCGCCAATACCCGCCTGTACCGGCCAGCCATATTTTGTAATCAATTCATTTGTGATCAATACAAATAGTGAACAATACAAATAGTGATCAAACCCAAAATAAAATAGTCTTATAAATTAAATTAATACATTATATAAACACGACAAACTACATAAAGGGATGGATTTTTAGAAGGCTGTTGACACATCTTTAGTAGTGGACATTGCAGGTAAGCACGCTGGTTTTAACAAAATATGAACTTTTTTCCTTTGAAAATAACTACCAAAACATAATTGATTCTGTGTTCTTAAAAAAACCCAAAGGCATGTTCAGTTTGAAAATCAACCAGCTTAGAGTAGTTGATTTGTTTCACAGTTATAAAACCAGAACATATAGTTTGTAAACCAAAAATGCTTTTCTAAATTTTATCACAAATGAAAACAAAATCAAACATTTTGTTCTCAAAGTAGTAGGTCCTCTTAATCAATACATGTTGTCATGGTATCAGGGACATGGAGGTGTGAAGGCTGATGGCGGCGTGACGGAGAACGAGAAAGGGAGGAGAGACGGCAGTCGGCAAAGACTAAAGAGTGGACGAGAGAGGGAGGCGTGAAAAACGAAGAGTGAAGGCTGCTAAACTTGAGTAAGGACAAAGTGTAAGTGAGTAGGATTTTTCCTACTCACTTATTATTGCCATTGGGCTTATGGGCTTACGGACTGCTACAACTATTACTGGGCTTATGGGACGGGTAAGCCGGCGGTTAGATGCGGGGCGAGGGAGGCGGATATAACTGCAAATCCACCACCTACCCGTCACCCGTGGCGGGTACATTTTCAATACTCATACCCGTCTACTACCCGCCAAAGTTATACTCATACCCGCCCCAGTTGAGGCGGGTGCGGAATACGCAAAATTGTACCCACATGTCATCCCTAGTCATCCACAACCCTCATCTCCTTCTTCATCTTGATCTCCAAATCCATCACAAAAAGCTTATGTCGGGTTGTAAGATACTCGCGCAGAATAACCTTGCAGTCTTTACAAAGACCGTTGTCAACCTTCCTAAGGAGCAAAAAGTCTATCCGAGTCTTAGCCACCGAACTACGGAAAGTCACCAAGTGCTCCTCCTTCTTCAGGAACCTCGAATTGGGTATCACCATCCCAAAAGCTTTAGTGAACTCCAAAAGTGGGACGCCTCCTCCATTCCTATCCCCGAGGCCAAAGCCTCCATGCACGTCGTCATAACCCCTCGAAAGTGACCCGATTTGTCCATTGAAATCCCCCCTACAAATAACTTCTCAGTAGGTGGTATACCTCCCACCACCTCGTCCAAATCCTCCCAAAAGCGCCTTTTCTCCTCCTCGTCCAAGCCTGTCTGCGGCACGTAAGCACTAATAATGTTCATAGTGAACCCTCCAACTACCAACTTAATCTCCATCATCCTGTCATTGACCCTCCTAACCTCTACCACCTGATCCCTTAGCTCGATGTCTACCAACATGCCTACCCCATTCCTATACCTCGACCTACCCGAGAACCATAACTTATACCCGTCTACATCCTTAGCCTTAGGTCCTACCCATTTGATCTCTTGGACACATGCTATATTAATCCTTTCCTTAATAATTATTAGACAAACAAAACTTAGCGGAAACAACTTATTTGAGTCATCCAACATTGTTTTTCACATCTCAGACGGCCATCTCTATGATTTAAAAAATTATACAATTGCCTTCACAATGGCTCCTAATACTCACTAATTCTTCGCATAACATAGAAAACCAACAATCCATTCTTGAAGCTATCTCTGCCTGCTTTGGCACGTGCAATGATAAAGCTCTGCCTGACTAGAAAAGATGCTAATATGACCAGCTTCAAACTACCCCAATCTTACGTTGTGAGGATTTAGATTAACTCACCATAAGGACCCCAAATCATAAAAAATCTAATCATTACAATTTTAATTCATCAAAAATAAAAAAAATTGACAAGAAATCATATATTGGGTGATCATATGAGCTACTTATCATGAAATCATTACAAGTTTAACTTATCAAAAAAACAAAAAAAGGAACCCAATCATAAAAATCAAATAACAAGGTGCAAGAGATGAACTGTTTACATATAAGAAAAATACACATCTTTATTCTTCAGAAGATTGTATGAACTACTTGTGGAAAATCAAGACATACACAATCAACTTCATAGGAAGGCAATCCAATAAGAGGCTGCAACAGCGAAAAAGAAAAGAAACGAAAAAGAAGAGGGGGATTCAAAGATCTACGAGATTGACCAATCAAAATCCCAAAGATACGCTCATCCAAATTTGACTTAACAAACAAGCAAGTCTGCATTATCCACAGGAAAAAATGTTTTGAAAAGCATGTGATGATATTTGCATGTACATACACGAGTCCATGACTTAGTACTTACCGATTCTAGTTTAACCAAATTTCTGAGTGGAGGTTTGATTGTTCAAGAAGCATAAAGGACATAAGAGGTCAAAAGAAGAAAAGAAAGGTGCGGCACAGGTTACAATACAATGTACAGATTACAGACCCTCTTTGTCAACTCTATTTATACTTCAACAGCCAACAGGTTTCAGGGAGCAGAAAGATTGTTGTAGTTTTGGTTAAAACTAAAAACAAATAAACCACACAGTTGTTTCATTGTTACAAGTCTGTGTTTGTGAAAAGTTTCTATCAAATGAACCAAGTTAATTGTATGCCAAAACACTGCTATAAATCTTCCAGTATAGCTTTTGAATCGCGCTGATGAAATGTAGCTTTCGCAAGCAAATGTATAGACAGCAGAGCAATAGAGGAAGTAGTTGACCACCAAGCTTTCAACAAAGTAGAAATTTTTCCAATTCAACCAAGAGGTGAAACCGAAAATGAGTTACAAAAAACCACACTGTAGCCTAACTTCCAACAAGAGGGAAAGGGAAGGGGAAGGGGAAGGGAATACTTCATCCGGCTAGAAACAAGCAAGATTTTGTGTAAGGCATACAATGTTCAAAGTTGCACTACTAAAGAGCTAGTTTTGACAACTGATATTAGGCATAAAGAAAACATTGTGATAATACATCAGCCCCAGGGCTTTGATCTAGTGGTAAGAGCGCAGCACGTGGTGTGTGGGTTAGGCGCTTGTCATGGGTTCGAAACTTGCCACAGACAAGACTAGAATTTAAGTGGAGAAGGGTAGAGACTAAGCCCATTATCCACCGAGTTTCGAACCGTGCGCCACTGACCCTTGGGATTTCTTGGTTATCAAAATAAATACATCTCAAGAAAACCTGGATAGTAGCACCTCAAAATGGCTTTCCAAATTCTTGTGGCGGCTGCTCCCAGGGCGTCAGAAAGCCTACAGCAAATACATTGAGCATGCTTAGAGAAGAAAGAAGACCTCAAATACCTAGTATCTTAATTCTCATCCATCAAAAGAAAGGAGCAGAAGAGCAGACATTTTTGTACATGTTTATGGCCAAGTAGCAGAACATTAATCTGCTGGTAAGAAAAAGTGTAATAGCTTCTCAAAGAATGAAGCCCTGATAAGTACAGCAAGCCACTTGATCGACAAATGAAATTAATGTAATGGGCTATCTTTACCAAAGGAACATGGTTTTATAATATGCATAATCAGAATCAAATGAATGGTGAAAACATCAATAGCAGCATTAGTGCATGAACAGGTGTGCGCACACACAGAGGGCATTGCATCCAGAGACAAGTCAATAACTAAGTTCAGATCAGAAAGTTTTGCTAAGAAGATCTTTAACATACTTATCGGAATTTCTCCCAAGGACATATATATTGAATCATCGTCACCGAGCATGCCCTGAAGGAAAAAGAAAAATGATTAAAAAAATATACAAATAGGAGTTTTCAAAAGCATTCGACAGGAGGTTTGCATATTTAGTTGCAAGTGAAACAGAGAAAACCAATAGTAAAATGGACATATCTAATGACAAATATCACTGCAAGAAGTTTCCCATGAGAACTGTTGCGCTAGTACCTCTCCGTTATGGAGGCCCATATCATTGTGCAAAGAATTCATATCTGCTGGTAGGGGAGAACAGTTTGCTATATCATTCCCAAGTAATTCTGAAATCATAAGTCCATAACCATCCTGAGCGTGGGGTATATTGTTGGTACTATGTGCATAACCATCCTGAGTGTGGGGTATATTGTTGGTACTATGTGCATTATTAGAAAAACCATCTGTTGCAGTGAATACAACTTCAGACCTGTGTAAGACATTCAACAATTAGAAAAGGATCTATGCAAGCAAGGCAGATCAGGTACAATCCATATTGTGGGATTTTTTTTAAAAAAAAATTAAAATAAAGCAGTTAAATCAACAAGAAGATGGAATCAGTAACCAATTCATCAAAATGGAACTTCAGCAAAAGAAAAAGTGAAAAAACATGTAAAAGGACAAAATTAGAGGTGTAAACTTGCCTTCTCTCAGAGTTATGGAAAGCCTTCTCTTCTTGTTCAGAATCATTTTCCAAATCAATCACCTCAACATCTCGCCCATCAAAGCTAGATTTAGCATAGTTACTTGCTATATCAGAGGTACTACTCATGGTCAGATGAATATCAACTGGTGCTTCTTGTTTTACACCTTCAGTAATCACCGGGAAGATATGAACAGGATCAGCATCATGATTCTCATTCATATCAGCAGTTTCCATAAGATTGAGATCAAAAGCCTTAAAGGAACCGGGTAAAAGTTGCTTCTCCGTGAAGTCACCACCCAGCCTCACATCACCCTCGGGTATCATAGAAATGTCTAACAATCTCTTCTCAGATGGAAACATTAATGGTTCGCTATGTGATCTCCTTGGTTCCTGTGAAGTCTGCTGCTTTTCCATTGAATTAGAATGGTACAGAAAGACATCTGAGAAAGTACTTGTTAATGAAGCCAATTCTCTAGGTCTCTTAGTTCCTCCCTTACAATCATCATCATCGTCCAATTCTCGTTTCTCACCTCTTCCCATGGCTATAGAACTGCAACTTTCAATTTCAGTTAGCCCCTCTATTTTCTGTTCCTCCCTCAGCGTACTTCCAGGAAAGGATGAGGAACTTACCTCGTTTAACTGCTTAATGGCATAAGTAAGACATGATTCTTCCTCAGTGGGCGGCGATTTCAATTTATCAGAATCAACGCTTTTCACATCATGGCTTTGATCTGATAAAATGACACTAGGTGAAACATCCACGTGGATGTCTTGGGAATGCACTTCAGTTTCTTTAGGGAGCCCGCCCTCATGAGCATCCTCATCAACCTTCAAACCTTTGTTTGCCAATGCAGAACGTGTTCTTGTGGGAACATTTCCAAACCTGCATAAGCTAAGTAAATCATTACCAGTCATGCTGGTCTGATTATGTTCTTCACTGGAAAACTTGACTTCTATATCCTCGTTACCAGCTATTTTCTCCAACCCGTCACTACTGTTGGCAAGATTAACAGGATCAGCTTCTTTTTTTGACATTCCAATGTCTTCAGACTTCTCGGTTGGTTCAGGTTCACCATCTAATGGGAGATCATTTCCAGTGTTGATGGGACTTGTCTCTTTACCAGCATCTCCCAGGGCAGGTTTTGGATCACTGCCCATTGACCCCCCGGCACTCTCTATATCTGGATTTTGTTTACCAGGAAGGGAACTAGGTAACATCCCATTACTATCTTTAGTTACTCGCTGTTCATCTCTATCACGTGGTAAACCGTCATCTTGACCATTCATATCGGGGTAGGCCTTTGCTCTATCTGACGACACACTCCTTTGCAATTCTCGATTGAACTCAGAGCTATAACTTCGAAAGGACTCATTTCTTCTCCTTCCTCTCATATAATTTCTTGAACCCGCTGACTCATACTCATCAGAAAACCTTCTCCTACCAGGACCCACATCACTCTCCGCGCGTGAAAGAGTTGATGTCCGACCTTCATCAATATCTTGTGGCTTAAATCCCTGAAAATTCCCAACTGGGCTCTTTAAGCTACCATTTGGCAATTTCCCTGAAAGAGCATTTGGTCGCAGCACCCCTTTGGAAACAAGGTACTCAGCTGCTAACTTTCCAGCTTCCATGAAAATGTCATTTCCATGCGAAGGCTGCTGAAACACAAACTGCTTCCACTGGCCACGCCCAAATCCACCTCGGTTATAGTTTCTGTACTCCGGGTTGTGCAATCCACGACCTCTCACTGATCCATCGGGTGAAACCCTCGAGGCAGTAGCCACATCACCCACCCCCATTGCACTAGACTTATACCCACCTATCGGACTCCGATGCCTAGCATGCATATTAAAAATAATACAAACTCTAATTTCTCCAGAAATAGGTATCCAACTTTCCCAATTCCTCTGATGTTCAACGGAAATGAAGAAGTCCTCAAAAGGGTTCAGTTCTTCACCAATACAAGTGGTACTTAACACAGTTTGGTTCCTCAAATACTAATTTTTTCAAAAAGCACCTTCGCAATTGAAAATACAATTATTGGCACATCATTTTCAAGCTAAACACCAATTTTGCAGTATCTATAACCTTTTTTCCAGAAAGCTGATAATCACACTTCCTTGGCGCAAATTCACGGGTCATTAATAACACAATTTGGTTCCTGAAATACTGATTTATCCGAGAATCACCTTCCCAATTGAAAATCACTAATTAAATATCCGAATTATCAGCACATGATATTCAAGCTAAACACCAATTTTGCAGTAATCTAAAACCCTTTTTCACAAAACTAATAAGCAAAATTCCTTGCTCTAATCCAGAGGTCATTAATAAACCTAAAAGCAAACACTCAGTAATCAGTTTGGTTCCTGAAATATGATTTCTCCAAAAATTACTTCCCCAATTGATGAAAATCAGTAATTAAAAATCCGAATTATCGACACATAATGTTCAAGCTAAACATCAATTGCAGTATCTATAAAGCAAACTTCCTTGTTCCAAATTCAATGTTCATTAATAAACCCTAAAAGTAAACACTCAATTAATCTAAGATTCATTTCATCTCTACAGATCTGAGCAGCAATGTCTTTACCTTTAGAGAATGAAGCAAATGGTAATTCTCGAGTTTAGTGTTTTAGGGTTTCAGATCTATTTCAAATCATCGTCAATTGTACCTCTCCTCGTCCTCATATCCATCAATGAAGCTACTGTATACATAAATTTACATAGAAATTGATCGAATTTATCATCATTTATGCTTTTCAATTTTGAAAATTCTGATCTGGTAGAAAAAATCCAAACTGTGCAAGTCTTGTAGATTGGACTATGGGAAGCAATATTAGGGAAAATGAGCTAATGGGAGTCCAATTTATGCATTTCCGCTGATTTTTACGGGAGACATGATGGTTGATATAATTATAGTGTCAAAGATACGGACCACAAGATTTTTCTAACCCCTGTTTGGATGGTTGTTTCCGTGGTAACGTGAAATCATATTTGTTTCCATTGTTTTTAAAATTATGTCTCGTAATTAAATAATCATGAAAAAACTCAATTTTTATGATCATGAATTTTTTGATTTTGCATGTTATGTATTTTACTTTTTCATTATACCTCACCCACCCACCTCTATTACACCCAAATCCACCCACCCCACCCTTCTGCCACCCACCCCACCACCACGCTACCACCCTCCATCACACCAAACCCACCAACCCACACCCTCTACCTCTTATCCCCCCACACTACTACTCACCACCCCACCCCATCAATCCCTCACCACCACCCACCATATACTTTTTTTAAAAGTTCTCATTTTATCATTTACCTTAATTTTGTTAATATACAAAAACTAGTTTGTAATTAAGGGCTATCTCAGTCTTACAACATCGAGGATGTTTTGAGAAAGTTCGAGATATTTGACAGTTCTCCTATAAAGTCACCAATGGATAGAAATCAAAAGCTTGATAAAAATCGTGGTGCACCCATGTGTCAGGAGCAATATGCATAGGTGATTGGTAGTTTGATGTACATAACAAACTGCACCCGACCTAATATTGCTTATGGAGTCAACAAGTTGGCTAGGTTTACCCGTAATCTGAGTAATGATCACTGGAAGGTGTTGAATCGGGTACTTCAATACCTGAAATACACGCTAACTTACGGGTTGCATTATTCGAGATATCCAGCTGTACTAGAGAGGTACAGTGATGCAAACTAGATATCTGACATAGAGAACACTAAGTCCACCAGTGGGTATGTATTTACAATTAGTGGTGGGGCTGTGTCTTGGAAATCCTCTAAGCAAACTTGCATCACCCGATCTATGATGGAATAAGAATTTATCGCTTTAGACAAAGCAGAAGAAGAAGCTGAGTGGCTTCACGACTTCTTAGAGGATGTTCCGTGCTGGAACAAACCCGAACCTTCTGTAATGATCCACTGCGACAACCAGTCGGCTCTAGAAAGGACACAGAATGCGATGTACAATGGCAAGTCTCGTCATATTCGACGAAGGCATAAGATCGTTAGGCAGTTGATTACCACAGGTATAATATCCATTGATTACATAAAGTCAAATGATAACATAGCAGACCCGCTGACAAAGGGCTTACCCAAAGATCAGATGTTCTGCATGTATATGGGAATGGGCTTAAAACCCAAAGTATAAGGACCAATACGGTAGTAACCCAACCTTACTGACTAGAGATCCCAGGAATTAGGTTCAATAGAAAAACTAAGCTGTAAAGGTTTAGTTGATCATTTTGGTGGAAGCATGAGCACTTCGGATAGTGATTTCTGTAAAGAAACACCAAATCCAAAGCCGTTCTTGGGATAGACTATAAGTGCTATCTACAGTGTGGGTGAATGTTAAGTTTCCGAAACCTTTAATGATCCTCACCGGTTGAGGTTAGGTTTGGGGAAATTTTTAATGATTCCTAACACTTGTAAAGTGGGGTGTAGCAGGATACCTTGTAGGAGACCACCTATTTAAGTGTGAGGACATGCCGCTTCAAATGAATGCACTTAAGAATCCAAGAAGTGTCCACGGCCACAACGGACAAAACATTACGAAGAACTGAGTAAGGAAAGTTGTTGTATTGGTATCGTTGACTTGGCTTAACTAAACACTGATGGTTCAAGACATCACGTTCACCGCGCAGTAAGTAAGTCCGATGGTATTCAACTGTGGAAGGTTCAAAGCGTATGCTACCTATCCAGATGCAACATCGGTCCGCTGAAAGATTGCTGAAAAGGGCACCATGTGTGCGCGCCAAAATCTCTTTTAAGAGGGGATTGTTGGAATTTTACTAAATGTGGAATTAAGTACAATCCATTAATTTATGACTCGAACAATTGGGGGCCGTATGTCGGAAACTTCGTTTCCACACACGTGCACACGTAGTGCCAAGTATCACAAATTTCATTAATGAAAGAGATATTGGTACGTATGTAATACGTTTGAGACATAGAATTATGGACGGTTATTGGCCAAATGACAAAGTATTCCACGTTGGTAAAAGAATGAAAAGTGTACAAAGTGTAAAATGAAACGAGTTGGAAATCACCGCGGAGCCGTGAAGGGCCGCGGCGCCACACCGTCGGAGCCGCGGCGCAAATTGGCTGGCCAGGAGCTGCGACGCTAATTCACAGCGCCGCAGCGCTTCGGAGGCAGAATGCTACGACGGGAAGTTGGAAAAATCTGACGTTTGGGCTGGTTTTGGAGCATTGATTCTCCGTTACTTGGCACATGAATTCAGCCATTATTTGGCTGAATGTAACCCCTCAATCAAGTGCAATTACATGGCTATTGAAGGCCATTAGTTGGCTAGTTGAGGGGTCTTCCGCTTACACTATAAATTGAGGCCTTTGGCTCAATTGAAGAACACTACTCAACACTTAGAAAATACTCCAGAATTTTCAGAGTTCATATTCTTTTTCTCTAGCAAAGTTACTATACTCAAAGTTCTTCAAGAGTAACACTTGAGTTTCCTTTGCTCACTTGTTAAAGTTGTTGTTGTATCTTGGGAGACTATTGCTCAACACCGTAAAAGGATATATACGGGGCAATCTTGTCTTAAAGACAGAGTGTCATCACTCGACTCAGCAAATCACATAAGCAGTTTGTAAGGTTTTGATTTCCAGTTCTATTGTAATAGTTTGTTTATCCTTTTTACTATTGTAATAGTTACTTACTTCCCGTTCCCTACAACAATTGTATCCCAACATTTTATTTATCCTTTCGAACACTTGTAATATTTATTTACTTCCCGTACTGCAATTATATCCGACAAGAATTATCTGTAATGGACGACTTTTATTGCTCGATTTCAAAGTTGTTACAGTTTTCATGTTTGAAAGTTTTTTTATGGATGATTATTTCTTGCTTAATTGCAGAGCCTTAATGAATAGATGAGTATTGCAAAATTATCATGTTTGGAAGGTTTCGAGTCCATGTATAAAACTTGTGATTATGATTTCTGTCACATGTTCAAGGTACATTAGGAGGATCCGAAACATAATTTTTATGCTATCCATCTTCTTCTTCATTTTTAAAAGAGTTTTTTGCTCGGATTCCTCATAAAAAACAGCAGTTTCAAACATGGATTTTGTGATCCAATGTATATCTCATCCACATGCTTACACGTGTATATTCATCTTCAAAGATATACTTGTGAGTGTGTGCTTCATCATGGAGCGGATTTTAGCTTTACAAGTTTTAATGACATCCTTATCTTCTTTGATCCTCTCTGCATCTTTTGCAGGAGCCATCCTCAACTGTTGGATGAATATTCAAGATTTAAGTTCTTTTGTGTTGCAGGTTTCAATGCAGCAGTCGCTGGCCATTTTTTTTTACAATTGAAACAGTTTTAAGGCCACTTCGTGCAGAAAACTCACCTCCATTTACAACTGCAATGATCATATTGGCTTCTGTCATATCGTCTACTGTTTCAAATGCTGTACTAGGAGAAAAACAGGCTTTCATTGTGCCCACGTACGATATGAAATCTGCTGCTGGTATTTGATCTGATTCTAGTTAAATTTATTGTGGGAAAAACTAATGCTCATGGGTGTATGCTTGGACGCTGTTCACTTTCTTTTGTTACCTTTACCACTGTACGATTACCGATATTGCTGTGGATATGCACTCTTTCTATCAATTGATTTACTGCTCTTTCCTAGTGTTTCTGTTCATACTTTACTCCCTTGGATGAAAATATTTGTAATTAGTGAATTTTGACACGCGATACGTGGTTCCTGGTACTTCTTTTTCTGCTTTCTGCTCTTTACCTTTACAAGCCGAGGGTTTATTGGAAACAACCTCTTTATCTTCACAAGGTAGGGGTAAGGCTGCGTACACTATCAAGAACAGAGAAAAACAAGAGAGAAAATAAAGAAAGATTATTTCAATTTGTTCATCTAATATATCAAGAGGAGTAAGTGTCATGGATTTTGTGAACTGATGACGTTGCCGTACTAGAAACTGATGACGTTGACGTGTCATGGATTTTGTGAACACATCAGCTATCTGAAGATCACTAGACACATGTGGAAGAGTAATGACTCTCTTATCTACAACTTCCCGGATATAATGACAGTCCACCTCGATGTGTTTGGTGCTTTCATGATAAACCGGGTTTATGGCAATCTGAATGGCACTTGTGTTGTCAGCATGGAGAGGAGTAGGATTAGATTGAGGAAATCCAATCTCTGCAAGTAGACCCTGAAGCCAAACAATCTCGGAGCAAGTAACTGACATGGCTTGATATTCATACTCCGTTGAAGATTTCGAAACGCGAGCTTGCTTCTTGCTCTTCCAAGATACCAAGGAATCCCCAAGAAACATGCACTAACCTGTGACGGAACGACGAGTATCAGGACATCTAGCCCAATCAGAATCACTAAATGCATCAAGCAGAATTGGAGAACAGCTAGGAAAGAATAATCCACAAGTAGATGTGCCCAAGAGATATCGAATGATGCGACGAACTGCCACCAAATGTAGATGACGGGGAGCCTACATAAATTGACTCACTTGTTGAACTGCAAAAGAGATATCACACTAAGTAATAGTTGTTGACACCCAATTTTGTCACCTCTTTTCCGATATTTATTTACAATTTTAAATATTTTTCGATATTTATTTACAATTTTTAATATTTTCTGATAGTTATTTACAATTTTAAATATTTTAATATCTCATAACAATTTTATATATATATATATATATATATATATATATATATATATATACATATCGTCTATTCTCAAATATCATTATTTATTATTATTATTCGCATTTTCTACTATCATTTGCCTTTTAATACCATAATCATAGTTTTACCCTAATATTCTATGTCATTTTATTTTCGCAAAATGGCATCGCATTTTTTTTTTAAGCATTTCGCAAATATTATGTTTTGTCACATCGTTATTTTTATTTAAATAATTTTACATTTTTCTTCAAAAGCATTTTATATAATAATAAGCCCCTTTTTATTTAAACCAACCCCCCATCTTTTATTCACCCAACCAGCCCATAAAAACCGGCCCAACCGACCACCCATCCCACCAACTGCAATCGGCCTAACCCCGAAACCCGGCCCAGCACCAATCGCCCCAACCCTTTAAACGCCAAAACCCTAAACAAAACAAAGCAAAACCAAACGCACCCTCCCTCCCTCTGACCTTGCCGACACCCGCCACCCCTAGCCCCAAAAATCGTCGAACCATCACCTCACTACTACCACTCACCTGCCACCACGTCCCTGACACCGCTGCAACCCTACGCCATCACTTCACCCAGACTTGCACCCCTTAAAATCCGCCTCCAAAATCAAATGTTTTACCCCTTTAATTCGAATTTCAAACTCGAGTTTAGAGGGGGTAGGGGTGAACGTTATGAGGGAAAACCTCTCTATAAAAACCCCTCCTTGTTCTTCATGGAGGGGGGGGGGGTCTTTCAGAGGATTTCTTGAGTCCGAAAATAGATAAAAAAAAGTGGTCTTCTTTTTAGGGTTTTGAGTTCGGGAAAATGGAAAAATAAAAAAGGGGGTTCGAAATCTTTCGGGTCTGAAATTTTCTTGTGTCTAAAAGCAGAGAAAGAGTTCGAAAAATCAGAAAAGAATAATGTTTTGTGCCCAAAATTCTTGATTAAAAATACTCATTGTTTCATAATTTTACCTTTTCGGATATTAGTTTCAATCCTCAAAATTCCTTCTTTTGCTGTTTGTTTTGTTCTTCACATTTTTTCGGCATTTCGGGTCAAATTAGAATCAGTGTCGGGTCACCGTTCCGGGTCGGATCGTGTTAAATCCGGGTCGGGTCAGAACCGAAACCAGGTTCTGTTTCGGGTAAAAATTAGATTCCAAAAATCAGAAATCAACGATTCCAAAACATCTTCCCCGAGCATTCGACGATTCGAAATACGTCTCGGTTCGCTGCCCGGTGAAGGATCACTGGTAGAATCCTGAATCTATATGCATAAATCTGAAGGCAGTCAATATGGAGCTCTGTGTATGTTTGGGTATTCTGGATATTTGTTTAGATTAAGTTGCAGGTCAAATGTGAAAGATTTGTTTATTTAGGTATATTATCAATTGAGTCATAGCTATAGTTTGTGATTTAACCATTAAATATTGATTGTTTGGACCGTATATTCGAACCCTCCTAATTATGTTGTTTTCCATTTAATGTGATGTTAGCCCTATTGAATAACATGAACATGATTATGTATGCTTAGTTTAGCTAAAATGATTCTACATATCTAAAATGCCACGTATGTTTAGTTACTTGTTTATTTCTATGTCTGCATGTTTATCAAATTGACTATATACTTGCCTTACTTGCTTAAATGTAAAAGTGTCTCCATGTTAACATGAGAAGTCTTTCAGGTCATATGGTGTATTGCATTTTCATGAATTATTTATGTACATTTTCTTATGTATATATTTCATGTTTCGTCTATTAATTCTTTTCTTTTCTTTCTTTTTACATGAAATGCATCGGGAGCAACGAAAAGTCTCGTTATGAGACTCATCATGGCTATTGTCAAATACCGCTCAGTTTATTCCTTTCGGGTTGTAATTTAATTATTTAATTTTGTAAGGTCGTAGGAATGCTTAGAATAATTAGGCCTCGAATGGATAAATTAATAGGATAGTTTTAAAATTGGAAATCCGTCGCTATTTTATTTATTTTAGGCTCAAGTAGTTTTAAAGTTGGAAACCCACCACTAGCTTATTTATTTTAGGCGCGTCATGAATGTTTAAAACTTTCAAAATAATTTGGTCATCCTTATTCGTGTTATTAATCATACAAATGAAGTTTTGTTTTTATCTGATTCGCTATAAAATGACTTCCAAAAAATCACTTCCTCTGCATTATAAATTGCTTTCCTCCTTACTATCAATTACAAAAAATATGTATTTTTTATAAATCATACCGTGTAAGTGCATATTTTTGTCAAAAAAACAAATTTACATACATTCTATAAACCACGTACACTTTTTTTTTAATCAAAAACTCAATTTCACATTGCATTCTATAAGTCAGGCCCTGCAATACATACTTTTTCCAAAAAAATCAATTTTACATGTATTTTATATATAATGCCATGCAAATGCATACTTTATCCAAAAATCAACTTTCTAAGTATTTTATAAATAATGTCATGCAAATGCATACTTTTGTCCAAAAAATAACTTTGCATATAGTTTTATAAACAATGTCGTACAAATGCATACATTTATTCAAAAAAATCAGTTTTACATATATTTGCATAAAAATGTTATGTATACTCTTTTCGGATTTTATATCGGGAATTTATTCCTCGGAATCATAATCACTTTTGCAACAAACCTTTTATGTTGTCAAAATGCATTCTTTTAAATTACTTGCAACATCCTTTTCACCTTATACTTTTAAACATGCATTCTCCCTTAGCATAATAATTAACCTGAGTTTGACCGGACAGCCGCAAGTTAGCGGATCTTAAAGGTTGTCTAACCCCTTCCCTTTAGGATAATAGAGAACTCTTACCTGAAATCTCATAGTTTCGCAGACCATTAATCAGAGTTCATTTTGTAGCATTTTGTTAACATTTAGGTGCCATAATTCACCATCTAATAATTAGGTGGTGACTCCTCAACATTTTAATCACTCCAGGGAAAGCGCCTGTGCGTCACGACCGTTGGTAAAAAATGGGCGCGTACAATAGTAAGATAATTTAGGCTCCCAACTAATTGCCGAAATAAAGCTGGATCACGAAGAAGATCTCATTCCTCACGCCGATAGTTTACATTCAATTTCAATGGAGTATCTACTAAGAGTGGCCAGTGGGCCGGGCTCGGGTCTGGCGGGGTCGGGGTGGGACGAGCCAGGGGGTCGGGGTCGGGTCTAGCGGGGCCTGGCGGGGTCGGGTCTAGCGGGACCTGCTCCAGTCCCGTCCCGATCCCGATCCCGTCGGTATCGGGTCGGGGCGGGCTCGGGGCGGGGTACGGTCGTGTTTTCCTTTTTTTTTTTTTAAATAACATATGTATAAAAAAAAACTCAATAAACAAAACAAGATAGTGTAATAAAAACATCCCAAGGCTGTTTTTGTGCCTCTTATATTATTTAATAGACATATGATTTTTTTGTAATACAAATACAATTGTCTAAAATATAAATTGCAACTTTGTGGTGTTGTCCAAAATTTGCAAATTACATAATAAAATTGCAATTAAAAAAATTACATTCTCAAAAAAACCTGTTCTAATTGCTTGATGATTTCCTGTGGTTCTTCGGTTGTAATTGGTATTTGTTGGTCAAATTGATCCACGTCGCTTCCACTACCTTCGGTTAAGATTTCGTTGTAGTTTTCATCATCTTCTTCGTTGATCTCGGTTGACCGCACCTTCTCCGCTCCGCTCGTATCCAATCTCTCGAATAATACCGCAATTTCCAAGTCGTCTCCGCCAATGAGTGTCTGTGGTCTCCTATTTGATATCTCGCTGCGTAAAAGCGCTTTCGACGCAGTTGATGACGCTTGAATGTTCAAAACATCTCGAGCCATCAATGAAAGTGTCGGAAAGGTCTTCTCATTCCCCCTCCGTATTTCAAACAAGTCTTCATGTCCATCTTCATTGATAACTTCTTGATACGGTACGTAACCCCGCAAAACAAAAATATCCAACTCGCTAATTTGGTTAGTAGTAGAGGTACGGCCGCACATTCTATTTTTCGAGGCTTTCAATACTAGCCGCAAAAAGATGTCTTTTGTGAGGTTGTGTTGAAGATGAAAAATATGGTATGGAAGCCGGTAAGTTACTAGCATTTTCTTGTTGATAAAATATATATATATTTTTGCATTGGTGTTCTACGCTAGACACCGCTTCTTCTTTAGTTTGTTCAATAGGTGGTGGGTGATTTAGATTTTTGGGACTTGGAGGTGGTAGTACTTCTATACAATCGTAAATAGTTTCAATTAGTGATTTAGTACCGTATATTTTAATAGTAGGATTTAATACAGAACCAATAATATAAATAGAGGGAATAGGAATAAAATATTTTTTAATTTTGACAAACATTTTTTTAATAATTTGCCTTATAATTTGGTTTTTCCATATATTCACTAAGTAATAAAAATATTAGAGTTATATAAAATAACATAGTTGAAATAGTAGGATAATATATACCGGAAAATTCTTTTGTTGCTTGAAAAAATTTCTTTAAAAATACAATAAGTTCGGAAATTTTTACCCAATCACTATCTAAAATCATATCAGCTGGCTTTTTATTATGAGAGTTAAAAAATAAAGTTATAGGTAATTTATAGTCATAAGCAACAAGTAGTTGCTCGTATAAAGAATTCCACCTAGTGGATACTTCTTGTGGAATTCTTCTATAAGGTAGTCCACAATCGTGACAAGTTTTTTTATATTCTTTTCTACGTTGTACTTTATTACTTTTAAAAATAAAGTTTATAGCAAATTGTATTTTACTAATAATGTCTTCAAAAAGTGATAGACCATCCTTTACAATTAAGTTATATTTATGGCACGCGCATTTTATATGAAAATGGTCTGGAAAAGATGGAGTTAAATTATTTTTTAACATTGTAATTGCGTAATTGTTATTAGAAGAGTTATCTAATGTAATAGTCATAATTTTATCGGTAATTCCGTAATAATCGCACACTTGATAAATATTTTCTGCAATAAAAGTACCAGTGTGCCTATCATCTATATATCTATACGCTAAAATACGTTTTTGCATAGACCATTTATAATCTATCCAATGACAAGTTACAGTTAAATAATCATGGCCGTTAGTACTACGACCTATATCAGACGTGATAGATACTTTGCCATTAAAATGATATAATGAAAAACGTAAATATTGTTGATATTCATGCGCGAATTTAAATACATCTCTCTTAACAGTTGATCTAGGAAAACCGTTAAAAGCAGGATTATATATATCTCTAATGTAATGAATAAAACCGGGAGATGAAGGAAATGAAAAAGGCAAACCCTCCACAAGAACTAATTTTGATATTGCTTCCCTATCTCTATGTTTATTGTATTTAGAGCCTACAATTCCCCCCGTTATAGGGTTAATTTGACCTCGTACTTGGTCGGGACAAGTATCGTATGTGAACCTTGTCCCGATGGAGCGGCCGTTTGCGCACCCGGTTTTGAAGCCTGGTATTGGGCATACCTAGCCGGATGAGCACTTACTACATGTCTAATTAAACCCCCCGTCCCACCGTGACCTTTTCCAGTTTTAAATTTTAAAACATTTTTACAAATTTTACATATGGCTACTTGATTCTCTACGTCCCTATCAAAAATGTCCATGCATCTGATTTTAATGGTCGTTTTGTTGGACCTCGTCTCATACTAGGGGGAATAAGAGGTATTTCAGTTGAAGGTGCACTAGTGGGTGTGTTGTCATCAACATTAGTGGGTATATCATCTAGATCATCGTCTAAATTAAAGTCTTCTTGAGTTCCAGAAAATAGCTCCTCGTCTAAATCTAATGGTATTGTAGAAAAATGTTGAGTATCAACAAAATCATCCTGTGTAGGAATAAGATGACTAGAAGAAGTACCCTTGCCCTGGTTGCCCCTACTAGAAGAAGCACCCTTACCCTTACCCTTAAACATATCTTTTAATCCTTCCATTTTAATTATGATAATAAATAATTAAAGACAATAAAATTAAGTGCGCTAAATAAAATAAACATACAATAATAATTTAATGAAGGAACGAATGTACCAAACGCCGACGTAACGTCGACGTGTAATCGAGAGGTTGAAAATTGAAACTTTGCTGGATGGAAGATCCTCAAGCTAGTTGCCAACTTCACTCCCAATTCCCAAATGAATAAATAAAATTGAATATTTAGCAAACAATGTAGACTTGTAGAGAGATATATTGAGAAATTAGAGAGATTGTAGGAAGATTTGTGAGAAAGATGAAGAGAAAATGAGTTATTTATAGTTGGAAAATTGGGTTAAAGTGTAAATATAATAACTTATGGGTTAAAAATAAATATTAAGGGGTAGGGGGGGCTAAAATGGACGTTGGCCAATGGCCATAATCTAAAATGGCCGTTGGACCAACGGCCATATTTGCAAAGGGGGGAAAAGGGCGGGGTCGGGGTCGGGGCAGGGTCGGGCGGGCCTGGGGCGGGCTCGGGTCTGGCGGGACGAGACATCGTCCCATCCCGAGTTCGAGTCCCGCCCCCGTTTTTTTTTTTTTTTTTTTTTAGCGGGGTGGTGGCGGGACCGGGGCGGGCTCGGGACGGGGTCGGGTCGGGGTGGGGCCGTCCCGGCCCACTAGCCAGCCCTAGTATCTACAGAGGAAGATTTTTGAAGACCAGTCAAAACAATCAAATCCTGAGTATATTTGTGTTGGTTTAAGAATGCACCTAAAGAATCATAATTAACTTCCAACCCCAAAAAGTATGTAAGAGTACCAAGATCTTTCATATGAAAAGAATCCTTAAGTTGTTGCTGGAGGGTAGTGATTAATGAAGAATCAGTTGCTGTAATAACAATGTCATCTACATATACTAAAAGAAGAACATAGATGTTTTATGAAGAAACAAATATGAGTCATATTTGCTCTGCTCAAAAGAAATTTGAAGCAAAGTAGATCGAAACTTGTCATACCAAGCTCTGGGAGCTTGTTTTAATCCATACAAAGACCGCTGCAACTTGCCTACATCTGATGTAGGTGATGAGAACATATCAGGTGGAGGTTTCATATAAATATATTCTTTGAGATCACCATGGAGAAAAACATTTTTCACATCCATTTGATGAAGAGGCCAGTTTTGTGAAGCAACAATGACAATAATAGTTCGCACCGTAGTCATTTTTGCTACTGGTGCAAAAGTCTCCTCATAGTCCACACCATACTCCTGTCTGTTACCAAGGGCAACCAATTGAGCTTTATATCGATCAAGAGTTCCATCAGAATGAAGTTGAATGGAATAGACCCATTTACATCCAATTGGGCGGACATTTGAAGGACATGAAACAATGTCCAATGTATCATTTTCTTTAAAAGCCAAAAGTTCTTACTCCTTTGATTTCTATCAACATTCATGTTTGGAAGCTTGTGAGTAATGGGTTGGAACAGAAATGGTGGATAAAGTAGAAGAAAAACCATACCAATTAGGAGTACGAGATACGAAATCTCAGGTTTTGGTTGTGGAGCAGTCTCAGGTGGCGGATCAGTTTCGGGATGGGGTAAAGTTAGTCGACGTCGTTCATACACAAATCCAGGTTTGAACCTCTCAGAAGAAGATGACAAATCCTCAAAAGTAGGAAGAAGAGGAGAACAGAAGATGACTCAACACGAGTAGGAAATAAATACTGATTCTCAAAGAAAATGACATTTCGAGAAACACGAAATTTGTTACAACTTGGATCATAACAAATAAAACCTTTCTGCGAAGTACTATAACCCATAAAAGCACATTTAGTAGATTGAGTTGAAAGTTTATTGCGTTGAGAAGGAGACAGATGCACAAAACAAAGTTTCTACGCAGTATTTAGACGGGACAGAGGACTCATTCAATAAAGTACGAGTGACATCTAAAAGATGACGATTTTTACGCTCAGCAACTCCATTTTGTTGTGGCGTATATGGGCATGAGCGTTGCAAAACGATTCCTTTCTCCACCAGAATTAGATCTTAATATTTTGATACAAGTAGAAAATTGAGTCTCAATGTAAGCCAAAATGTCTTAATTATGGAAAATATTTTAGTTTTGGAATGGAGAAAATACACCCATGTAAACCGACTATAATCATCAAAGAATGTCACAAAGTACTTGAAATGAGCATGAGAAATAACTGGTGAAATACCCCAAACATCACTATGAATGACATCAAAATATTTTGCAACATGACTACCAATATTAGGAAAATGAAGAGTTTTACTTTTGCCTAATTTACAAGTAGAACAATCAAAGGAAGCAACTGAAAATTGATTTTTATTTCCTAACAAATCGAAATTCGATAAATGAGACAACACAATAGAATTTAGATGTACTAAACGCTTATGCCAAACCTCAGTCTTACTAGTTGTAGACGAACAAGCAAAATAAAGAACACATGGAATGGAAAAGTGTATTGGAAATAATCTTCCAACTTTAGGCCCCTTCGCGATTATCGTCCCCGGCACCTGATCCTACACAAGACAACCATTACGAGAAAAATTCATATCACAATTGTTATTCACCAATTGACCAACTGAAATAAGACTAGTGGAGAGCTTAGGTGATACAATAACATTTTTGAAAGTTTGAGTAATATCCCTAACATTGGTAATGGGTAAATTACTACCATTGGAAACCTGAATTTGTGAGGGACCTTGATACTCACAAACATTTTTTAGCATACTAGTTTAGTTGGTCATATGATTGGAAGTGCCAGAATCAAAAAGCCAAAAATTAGATGTAATATCATTACCTTGTAGCCCCAAAGTTGAAAAGGCTGACACGATAATTTGTTGTACAATTTCAGGAGTACGAACTTGTCGTGCTGAAGAAGAGTTATCAGTAGTGAAATCTTATATCCCAACTTGACAAGTATTGAACCTACGTTTTTAGGGCGCTTGGGACACTCTTTGATCATGTGTCCTTGTTGTTTACAATAATTACAGAACTTCTTGCCACAATTGCTAGCAATATGACCATATTCTTTGCAATTGTAGCATTGAGTTCTAGTCATATCTCTACCCTTTTCTTTTCCTTGAGCAGCAAATGCAACAGTGACAACATTTTCTTATTTGAAAGCATTTTGTGTGACAAGACACATCTCTTCACGAAGTAATTCCCTAAAACAAACATCCAAGGAGGGAGACGGGTCACGATTTATCAAGTTAGAGCGAACACTCTCAAACTCAGATCGTAATTTCATAAAAAAAATTGGTCTCGCTTGCTCTGCTTATGAACTGCCTGAATTACAGAGAGAGATTTGACATGTATTTTAGCAAAACTAATATCAGTAAATTCAACCCATAAGTTCTGAAATCCAGAAAATAATCCTAAACAGAAAATAATCCTGAACAGAGAGATCTCCTTGAGAGTAATTAGCAATTTCATGTTCTAAATGAAAGCGTCTTGCGGCATTGTCTTAGTTGTAAACCTTTTGTAAATAATCCCACATGGCCTTAGCAGTCTTGTACGACCTGAGATTAAGAACTATCAGAGGATCAATTGACCCTAAAATCCATGTCATCACCCGAGCACCTTTAACCTTCCATTTACCTAACTTTGTAGGATCAGTATGAGCAGGATCACTTCCATCAATATGACCCCATAATTCTTTTCTGGTGACAAATAGTTGAATTGAAATTCCCAGGCAGAATAATTTTTTCCAGTGAAACGAACATTGAAGGATTCAAACTGATGTGACGTCATGTTCTTAACTAGCTAAGAACACCAGAAACACAATGATCCAAGAAAATAACTAGAATGACCAAGACCAAAAGCCGTAGATGTGTAGGACCGACTCTTGATGAACAGTCAAGAGAACAAAGACTTTCAAAAAAAAAAAATCACAGATGAAAGAACTAAGACTCAACAGTGAAAAGATGGTTCTGAACTAAGTGAGTTCCTTAAGTATTAACTGAATTATGGCTTAAAAGTATAACATGAATTTACATTGTGTAGGACACCTTTGAAACATAATGGAGCTAGGCTCTGGAAGCAAAACAACAATTTATGGAATTATATCAGCTTTTGTGCAATGATGTATGCTATCTTTCTTAATTTATTACAGCCGTTTGCTTGTTTTGGTTTTGGATGAACTTGCTTGTTTTGCTTGGAAGAAGAAAAGTTGGTAATGAGCAGCGTAGCATTATTGAGATTGCGGATGAACTTTTTCTGACCGCTGCTCTAGTTGTCTATGTCCGAATCCTATGATACATCTACCTTTCCTTCTTGTATATGCGTGTCTTGCAATAATTGACTGAGAGAACACAAGATATACAACCCATCAAATAACTATAAAGAGTGACATCAAGCTAACATTAGAAGTGTGAATCTCCACTTGTTTAGAAGTTATTCATTTGTATTGTTGGGACATTTTCTGATCATCATAACTCCGACAGGGATGAAGTCAGTCTACCAGCAAAGGAAAGAAGACAATGACAAGTGGTCATTAATTGCACGAAGTGACCTAGTATGAAAAGCAAGCTTCAACAGTTAATTCTTGTTTGTTGATGAGTTGAGCATCAGCTGGTAATATGCAACTCCACTGCACAGTTGTTTCTGCTCATAATTTTGGTTGCCTACAGAAGTTTGAGTTCCCTTCAAGCTTTATGGACTTCATATCATAATAGAATATTTCCTGAATATTCTTTCATTAATTATATATCTCTTATTTTAGAAAAAATTGTATTCCTATTATAATTAGGTCTCCTATTTTAGGTAGAATTATATTTTCTATTGTAATTACGTTGTTAGTGGGCTTGTTAGCACCGGCCCGTTATTCTTCCACGGCACAAAGCGGGAGGTTTTCGCTGCTCTGTGAAACCAGCCTGACGCAGTGCCCTCCCTCCATGAAACAAGGCCCAACTCAATGCTTGGACACGGCGAGCCAACAATATGCCAAACAAAGTCCAAGCATCTGAATCAGCCCAATGTTCCATCACCTTATTGCCCCCACTTGGGTTTCATAGCTCTCGGCCGCCACCCCCACGGAACCCTAGTATTTTTTTCCAGCCATTCTCTCTCCCTTCTCCTCCTAAATTTCATCTTTCATGGCTAACAAAACCAAATTTCATCCTGCACTTGCAGTAAACAACATCAAAAATTTCATCCCTATCACCCTTGAGATTGAAAAAGAATAAATACACTTACACATCACAGGGCCCCCGCCCTCAACTTATGCACTGACTGACATTGAGGCAGCTATGAACACAATGTCACTCCAGACGAAAATTGGTATATGGACACAGGCACCACATCTCACATGACGGCATCACATGGTATCAGAGTCAGGCCCGTTCCAATTCATTATTTCTGATGTTGGGCCCCCATCTTGTATTGTCCACGCTCCAAATGTTCGGTCCTAGGCGTGCGGGGGTGTTGAGTTCTCCCACATTAGTAGGAGATGTGGTTCTTGGTCTCCTTATATGGCTTGGGCAATCCTCCTTCCTTTGAGTTAGCTTTTGGGGTTGAGTTTGAGCCAAGATTCAGATAGCATACTCTATTTATACCCAAATGCTATATTTGTTGAGTTTGATTTGTACTCTGGGTAGTTGTCGACAAGTATACCTCTGGAGTCCGATATATCACATTTGTACATGAAATTTTCTCTAATAGTTTTAGATGCAAGTCTAAGGCAAAGGATATTTAGATATATACAGATTATAAGGCAGAAGTTATTCACTATTAATGAATATACTCCCAATATTTTGCTCTTAAAACAAATGCTTACTGTTCACATTTACTTCGAATTTTGCCCTCTGGAAGTGAGAAATTCACGCTTTCTCCTCAGTCGCTTTGACAACATCTTTCGATGTGTTTTTGAGATGAGGTCACAATTCGAATCATAATATCGCTGAGTTCTAATGTTTCGCTAGATTCCCTAACCTTTATCATCCTCATTTCAGGACAACTTTATCAATATGTATGATACTTCTTGAAAGTCTTCTAAACTCAACTTGTAATATATTTTTGGTAGTCATCAAACTTATCCTTTTAATCATAAAAAAGTCTACCTTTACTTCATTTCATACAATATCATTCTTTCCATTTTCTAATCTACTTCATTGAAATTATAATCATTTCATTGTAAAAGTTTTAAAACCCAACCGCTGTCTACAGAGAAATAGTGTTAATTAAAATAATTTCACATTTTGTGTACCAAAACTTTCAATTTTTTTTTTTGTTTAAAGTCTTTATTAAAAGGAGAATTCACATATAAATCATTCGTCTACCATTTCCACAAAAAGTGCAAGTTTTCAGCTCCACTTGATCACTTGCCTAGAACATCCCAAAACCAAGTTTTTTTGGTAATAATTTCCCCTTGTACAACGCAAATTTAATCCAAAATATCAAGAAGCTGAAGCAAAAACCTGCGAAAAAATGAATGCTTGTATAGTATTTTCGGATTAACAAAAGTCAAATAATGTAGGATGCTATAAGGGGGAAATGCCCATAAATCAACGGAAACCAAATTTAGGAACTAGTTGATCTTTCGAAAGAACACAAAACTATTGGAACCAAATGGGTTCTCAAAGTTAGAGCACAAGGCTTGTGGCACAATTAAGAAATATAAGGCTTCACTTGTTGCTAAGGGTATAGGAAACATGAAGGGATTGACTACGACAAAATTTTCTCACTTGTAGTATACAGATTCATCTCTATTTGTCTAATTCTGGCTAATGTTGCTAGTTTACGTCTACAACTGCACCAAGAGGATGTAAAATGAACATTTCTTTCTTTCTTAGAATAAGGCAAACTTTAGAAAATTTACATCTGAGGCCCAAGAGGCAATTTACTCATGATTTGATGAACCATTGGAGTAGTTCAACTAGGATCTGACATTGATTCTCCTGTCGGTAACATGAAACCAGCATCATTCACAGGTCGAAAATGTCCTATATGGATGGACGGGAACCGGAAACTTGTGCTGATCAGCATTCAATCCGGCTAGGCCTTGCTGGTTAGTTCCAAAACTATTAAATCCTGAGGTAGGGCCGAATGAGCTAAGTGAGGGAGCCCTTCCATAACGTGCGGTGGTGCTCTGAAGTTGTGTAGGCTCAGGCCTATGTGCATGGCTTTGAGCATTAGTAGTTATCGGGTTGGAAAGAGAGTTTGAAACCTCCGAGTTAGCCTGGTAACTGTTGCGTGCCGGAGGAACATCATGGTTGTGCTTCCCTTCGTAAGTGGTGATAACCAACTTCAGATCATGTGAGGCCCTCTCGATGTGCTTCCTAACGTTGCAGCCAGGACTTGTGCACTTGTAGTAACTCCTGGCAAAGGGAATCATTCTATTAGTTCAAGCAAACAATTCGATAAGTCAAAGTAGGAAATCTCATGGTCCCTAGGGCTTTGGTCTAGTGGTAAGGACGCAGTGCCTGATGTGTGAGTTAGGCGCACGACACAGGTTCAAACTTATAGCAGATGAAATTTATTATTTAAGCGGATAAGGGTAGAGAGGCGGCCCCTTATATATCGAGTTCTGAACACACTGGCTGTCGGGATTTCTCGATTATATAAAAAAAAGTATATGAACTTTTACGGATGAAATATGTAAGTGAACATGACAAACCTAGGATTTGAATTGCCTTTAACCACCTTTTGCCCGTACTTTCGCCAGCGATATCCATCATCAAGGATGTCTACCTCACTGGTAGTTTGAACCACAACTCTTGGCTTCCTGGTTGCTTTGCTGGTGCCACTCATATCTGTTGCATAAGGCTCAATCTTCCTAGATTATCAAAGATTAAAGAGAGAAGAAAAGGACAATCAGTACCATATGATGTAAAATATGGGATATCAAACAACTTAATGCACAAGATGTAAAAACCTTCTTTTAGACTCGGACTCATCCCCTCCACCACTATCATAACCTAGCGATTCACTGCCATAAGTACCACGATCATATTTATCTTCATCATTTGAAAAAGTAGATGATATGTCAACTGCATCCGCTGATCCCGATTGAGCACCATTTGCATGTAAAGTGGCAGATCCATTGCCTTCAAGATCATCGTTTCTCCACTCGAGGCCTTGGGCAGTAGGTCCTTGTTGGATAGTTTCCAAAGCAAGCTCACCGTTAACACCCGTTCCACTTGGATCCACATTGTCTAGTTGCAAGTCACCAAATGAATTTGAAGATCCGAGGGCTGATCTCCAGTTTGGCAATGGTTTTGGGTGATTGTGAGCCCCGTCGTATATAATCTTCATGACATGACCTTCGTGAAATCGCTCTATTTTCTTCTTGACAGGACAATTTGGATGCGTGCACTTATAATAACTCCGAGGACACTCACTTCCTTTAACTTGTTTATGCTCATACTTTCTCCAATTATAACCATCTTCAGCTGTTGTGTCTTCATTTTGCTGCTCATCAAGAAATGGAGAATGGCCCGTACTATCACCAACTACCTTAAAGGTCCTTGCCTCTGGCTTGATATCACTAGCCGGGACATCCTTTTCAGTACACAACATAGGGAAATCAGATGTTTCATGACGTATCCATTCATTTTGAGCTGCTTCTATTCTCTGAGGTTGAAGAGAGTTATCTGGATGAACTGAAACCTCAACTTGTGGAAAGAATTGTTGAGAAAGACTGGATGGATTTACCTGCAACCGAGAATAACAACACATTAGAACTGGAGAAAGGCAGGAAATTAGCATGCAGTGTGTGTGCGCGTGAGAGGGAGAGAGAGAGAGAGAGTGGTTACTCTGCCAGTATCCATAATTGGAATGGAAGAGAAGGAGGATGAATTATTTCTCCCACAAGCAGTCTCTTTCCTCTTATCTGCAGCTTCAGTCATCAACGTAGAGTTTTTACTCTCGTCGCCTGCGGCAACTGGAAATATTCCAGTTGTAGGAGATGGTTGGAACTGCAGTAGATTAACTGAAGCTTTGACGTAGGGGAAAACTTACAAGAAGAATATTTAAAATTTAAGAAAAATGGCGGTCTATATAGATGTAGAAGCATCCAAGAAGAAGTAACGTTCAGTTAAGCCAAAGGAAAAAAATTCGGTATTCTGGCAAAAATGTGTACTTTAATCAAATATACATCAAAAGCAAGAACTCTTGGTGGCTGATAGCCAGTTGGTAGCGACTTTCCAGACACCTCGCGCTTCTGCTCAGGTCAAGAACATCGGAAAGGAACTTTTGGAACACCAATAGGCATTAAATGGAAGAAATAACTAAATACTATATTTCAGTAACTATACTGCTTCAACACTCTTTCGAAAGCTTCAACAAGAAAATTCAGTTTACTACACAAACCCAAAAATATGGTCCACCAAATGGACCAGGGACTCGTGTGTTATATCTTACCATTTGGTGTTGGCAAACATCTTAAACAGTTTAGACAAATTCCAGATTCACAACATAAAGCAGAGACTAGTCTATAATAAGCAAGACAATAACATAGACATCATCTATGTGCTGCTTGCATAATACAAGACAATCCAAACGACCCCTAGGGCATTGGTCTAGTCATAAAAGCATCAAACAATATGTAGATTAGGCGCACGTCATGGATTCACGCCGTGGATAAAAAGCCTGATATTTGAGGGTGTGTTCGGTATGAAGGAAAATATTTTCCATGAAAAATGTTTTCCAGGAAAATAAGTGGTTTCTTACTTATGGCGTATACTAGGGCAATCAAGGACATGTATGATGGTGCCAAGACCCATATAAGGACAATGGAAGGAGATTCGGAGCCTTTTCTAGTTGTGATGGGGTTGCATCAAGGATCAGCTATTAGCCCGTTTTTATTTGACATGGTGATGGATGAACTAACGCGGAAAATCCAGGGTGAGGTGCCATGGTGTATGCTATTTGCGGATGACATAGTATTGATTGAAGAGACCCGCGGCAGAGTTAATGCTAAGCTGGAGGTTTGGAGACAGGCCTTGGAGTCCAAAGGGTTCAAGTTGAGCAAGACCAAAACGGAATACTTGGAGTGCAAGTTCAGTGACGTAGCGCATGAGGAGGGCATAGAAGTGGAGCTTGAAGGGCAGGCCATCTTAAAGCGAGGAAGTTTTAAGTATCTTGGGTCCATTATCCAAGAAAATGTGGAGATTGATGAGGATGTCACACACATCGTATTGGAGCAGAGTGGATAAATGGAGGCTCGCCTCCGGAGGCTTATGTGACAAGAAGGTGCCACCAAAACTTAAAGTCAAGTTCTACAGAGTGGTAGTTAGACCTACTATGTTGTATGGGGCGGAGTGTTGGCCGGTCAAGAAATCCCATATCCAGAAGATGAAGGTTGCGGAAATGAGGATGTTGCGATGGATGTGTGGGCATACTAGGAATGATAGAATAAGAAATGAAGTTATTCAGGACAAGGTGAGAGTGGCCTCGGTAGAGGAAAAGATGCGGGAAGCAAGATTGAAATGGTTCGGGCATGTACAAAGGAGACGTACGGAGGCCTCGGTGCAGAGGTGTGAGAGGTTGGCTTTAGATGGTTTCAGAAGAGGTAGAGGTAGGCCGAAGAAGTATTGGGGAGAAGTGATTACATAGGACATGTCACAGTTGCATCTTACCGAGGACATGACCTTAGATAGGAAGTTGTGGAGGTCGCGGATTAGAGTAGAAGATTAGTAGGTAGTAGTGCGTCTTCTCGTGTATCTTTCCAGACTAATAGGTGTAGTAGTATCTTTGTAGTCTCTGACACTATCTACTATTTCTTGTACTTCTATTATTGTATTAGTTTGTTGCTATTATTGTTACTTACTCTCCTTCATAATGCTTATTTAGCGTTTCTTTGTCACAGCTTCTCTACTTTCATCAATTTGTGTATGACCTTTTCTTTGTCATGCTTTCTCTTGAGCGGGGGGTCTTTCAGAAACAACCTTTGTACCTAGTAGAGGTAAGGTTTGCGTACATTCTACCCTCCCATACCCCACTTGTGGGATTACACTGGATATGTTGTTGTTATAAGTGGTTTCTTACTTATTTTCTTATTTTCGATATGTAAACAAAAAATATTATCCTAAAAGCATTTGTATATAATCTAGACAAGTACTATGGGAGGTGGGGTGGGGATGGGGGGCTATAGGGGTGGGGGTGAAGATGAGGTGTTTGGAGGGTGGGGAAGACACAATCAATGTGGAATGCCACTTGTGGGACTTGTTTTCCCTACTTCCACTAGGGAAGTCATTTTCCTCATTTTAAGAAACTTATTTTCCTAGAGAAAATGTTTTCCAAAAATCTTGACCAATCGAGCATGGAAAAATTGAGAACATTTTCTAGAAAATGTTTTTCTCCATACGGAACACGCCCTAAGTGGAGAAGAAATAGAGGGATTAGCCCATTATTCACAAGTTCCAAACCGTGCACAACTGAACTCAGAGATTTCTCGGTTATTTAAAAGAAAACGAGAAAGACACTCAATCTAAAGAGGAGTGTGAGGTAGATACATACCAGTGGATTAAAGATCAAAACAGGAGAATCTAAGAGGATTGATGGACTGAGACCAGCAGGAATATGCAAATAAGGAGACCGAACTTGATTCTGCGACAGACCAGCAGGTCTAATGCCCTTGGTATTCAGCCTCGGGGCCTTAAATCCAGCTCTAGCTGCCATCCTTTCCACGAGCCCTCCACGAGACCTCATTTTCTGGTCGGATAGTACACTCAACTTCACTGTTTGATCGTCGGCTTCAACAGCTCGTGCCCCATCCTTTTCATCGGAGCTGCACAACACGGCATGCTCTTGAGGTTCGAAAACGAACTTTCTGCATTTACTTTCATAAGTATGCTCCATATGAACTGGCATTGCCCCAACATCATCACCTAGTAGTGAAGAGAAAAATGCTCTTGGGCTCGGGCTAAGTGGCACCCAATCTCCAATGAAAGCAGCATGGTCATCGAATCCGCCCATTAATCGTCAGCACTTCAGTACAAGCAACTCAGAGGAGATATTCTAGCCCTAAATGAACACAACCATTTCTTAAGTATACTTCTAAACAATGGTAAAATAAGAGAAAGAGCATGATACTTTAGGCCTAAAAGCTACTTCCACTCAGTGGCGGAGCTAGGAATTTCACAAGGGGATTCAATATATAAAAAAGTAAATACGTACAGAAGCCAAGGGGGATTCAACATCTAATATATAACTTTTTAACTGGAAAAACAGAAAAGCGTATCAAAATCAAACACTAACTTTAGCTACATATTTCTCCATTTATTTGAATTATCGCTACAGTATATTCTCTGTTGTTACACCAAGTACCTCTGAGACAGTTTACTCGTCCGTTTTTTTTTAAAAGAATTCCCAAATCCAAGAATTCATCAATTTTCTCATGTATGATTAATGGAGTATCATCTATGAAGGCAGCAAAGACAACACAACAACAACATACCCAGTGTAATCCCACAAATGGGGTCTGGGGAGGATAAGATGTACGCAGACCTTACCCCTACCTTTGTGGGGCAGAGAGGATGTTTCCAAAAGAGCCTTGGCTCAAAAGGCAAAAAGAAAAGTAAGGAAAATAAAATAAAAGGAATTCGACGCAGCAAAGACAACACATAGTAATATTTACAGACATTCCCTCCATATTATAATTGTCTAAAAAACATCCAAAAAAATGGAAAACAAGAAGAGAGTAATAATCTAATGCATTCCATATTCAGAATTTGGATCAAAGGCAACAGAAATGAATATGCAGTTCCTCCATGAAGCTTTCTCCTCTTAGTAAGTATCAAACTCAAAGACAAGCTATACATAACTGATTGTAGTAAATAAAGACTAAGCGGCAGTTTGGCCATGAATATTTTTTACTTTTTTTTCTGGAGTTGAATTCCGGATAATTATGTTTGGCCTTAAAAATCTGGAAAAAGTTGAATTCCGGTTTTTTTCGGAATTTGAAGAACACCAAAAAGTTGTTTTCACTTTTTTCACTCCAAATCACTCACAAAAAATCAAAAACAACTCTAATTTGTATTCATGGCCAAACACAACTCCAGTTTCCAAATAAGTACTCTCTTTGTCTCAATTTATATGACACACTTTCCTTTTTAGTCAATCCCAAAAAGAATGACACATTTCTTTATTTGGCAACAATTTAACTTTAAACTTTACCTTTTACGCTTAAGAATGATCTATAACCACACAAACATCTTTGACTTTTTTTTTACCACAAGATTAAAAAGTGTTTCGTTATTTCTTAACTTCGTGCCCAGTCAAACTACATCACATAAATTGGGACGGAGGGGTATTATTTTTCACTTTGAAAACAAAAACTAATTTTTTTCAAATACTCGCAATTTTCATGGTCAAGCGGGCCCTTAACTTTAACAAAGATTCAGTAAAACAAATTCAAAAAATGCAAATTGGTATTGAAGCATAAGAGGATCAAGAATTGTGGAAGAACAAAAAAGGTAAATAAAGCAACAACATTTTCTTGGTATAGGCATAAAACACAGAGAAAAACCTTGATCCATTGAACATGTAGCTCCATGTTCAAAGACAAACTATCTATAACTGATTGTAGTAAATAAAGACTAAAACTTTAACAAAGATTCAATAAAACAAATTCACAAAGGCAAATTGGTATTGAAGCATAAGAGGATCAAGAATTATGGGAAGAACAAAGAGGTAAATAAAGCAACAGCATTTTCCTGGCATAGGCATAGAACACAAACACAAAAAAGGCAGTCCGGTGCACTAAGCTCCCCCTATGTGCTGAGCGCGGGGAAGGGCCGGACCGCAAGAATCTATTATAAACAGCATTAACTTGCATTTCTGCAAGAGTCTGCTTCCACAGAACGCGTGCAACAACTTTACTAGTTACCCAAGGCTCCCCTTCATAAAACACAAACACACACACACAAAATTGATGCCACTGACATTAATTTCAACAGACAAAAAAAGAAAAAAGAGAAAGTAGAGCAAAGAAGATGACAAGACAAGTACCTGAAAACAACGTAGGAATTAGAAAATCTTTTTCTTTGACTATGTCAAAAGTCAAAATTAGTTTATACTTAATGGGATTTTCTTTTTTCTTTTCATTTAAGAAAGAAACAAAAAAAAAAAGATAAAAGAAGGAAAAATAGGCAACCCCGTCTTTCACACACTCTTAATTTTTCTATCTGTATAGTATATTTTTCTAACTCTTGAAATAACAACAACCAAAATGTACGCCGACCTTACTCTAAAGGTAGAGAGGTTGATTCCGATACCTCGGCACAAGAACAAGCAACTCTTGAAATACCTTATCACAAATGAAATTTGAAAAAAAAAATGGTTCTTATTTAGGTATTATATAATTATGGACCTCAACTATTTTGGAATATTTATAGAATGACTAAAGAAAGAATAAGGAGACTTCATAAACACACAATTATGAATGATGATGACTCTCTTTACTACTAATACTCTCTACTATCATTGATTAATTATTGTTTGGGCAAATAACACTTATGGTCATTGAGTTATTGATAAATTATGATTTCAGTCGTTGTGATATTTGGCTAAACATATTCGACTTTCAAATAATTGAAACGTGCACTTTTGATTCTTTGCTTGTGAATATTCACAAAGATATACTATAATACCAATTGTTTTATCACTTAATTACTCATGTATTATGTTAAGCTTGTACTATTACTTCATATTTGATAATAATAAAATCCTAAAAATGTTCAAGTATAGCATATTTCTTACATAAAGAGGTAAATAAAACACATTTTTAATTAATTAAGGGTTAAATATGCTTTCTGAATATCAAAAATACTAAAATAAGAATTTACCAATAACTGAGTGACAAAAAATATTAACAATTCTTCCCCCCCCCCCCCCCCCCCCCCCATTTTATAGATTTTAACTTGGCTTGCTATAGGTGATAAAGCCCAATTTTCAAATTTAGATAATAGCCCCAAGTTTGACCAGCCAATGAGAGACAGCCATGTTGAAATGAGGATTTGACCGGCAGTCAACTATTTTGTTAATTTCCCATTCTTTCAATCCCAAAATATGATTACAAGAATCGGTGTAATTAATTTTTATGTAAATTTGGATATTGACTTTTTCATTGGTCAACTATTTTGTTAATTTCCAATTCCTTCAATCCCAAAAATAATAACAAGAATCAGTGTATTCATTTTTTCTATATAAATTTGGATATTGACGTTTTCATTCTTTTACATTTGAGATGTAAATTTGAATAGCTTGTCTTTTAGTTTTGACAGTTACTAAGAGGAGAAAGTTTCATGCGGAGGAACTGCATGTTCATTTGTGTTGCCTTTGATCAAAATAGTTTATGGTACGTTAATAAATAATTCAATTAGGGTGTGTTTGGTAGAGGAAAATATTTCACTTTTTTATGTTTAGTTGATCAAAAATTTTTGAATAACATTATTTCCTTAAGAAAGTTGAGTTTCCTAAAGAATTAGTAAATGACTTAACATGAGTAGAAAAATCAAGTTTCATAAGTAACGTTCTGCATTGATTGTCTACTCCCGATCCCTAATCCCACACCCAATCTACCCCCTATTGTCATAGTCTTTGCCTAGATATTATACAAATATTTTGAAATAACATTTTTCGCTTATTTATCAAACACTAGAGAATAAGTAAGATAACCACTTATCACCAAGGGTTGGGGTTGAATGAATAGAATCCCAACAGTCTTAATCAAATATCTTAAGTTCGAATCTTGAGAATAAAAAATCTGCTAAGAATAAATTTTACATGATGTAAATATAAATTGATTGGGCCAATAAATTTAAATATCTCAAATCATTATACTGAAAAAATAAATAAGATAAACACTTTTTTTTGGAAAAATATTTCCCTGCCTTCCAATACACCCTTAATTTCCATCGAAAGCTAGGCCACTAGTATTCGTGGTTATACTAGCCTCTTATTTTATTTCTCTATATTTTTTTCAATTAAAAAATAACTGCTCTATCTATCAAGCCTCTCCAATCCCCACGTTGTGGGGCACGGGCTGATATGTTGTTGTTATAATTTTTTTCAAACTCTTTGCGGCTGCTGTTCTAAAAATTTTCTATTAAATAAAAGCAAATTGGAAAACAGACAACAAATAAAAATAAAGAAATAATCCAACTACTTGAGCGAGCTATTGAAAATGTTGATGAGTGGCACAAAGACCAATAAGATGATATGCTGTCGTCACTCTATAAATCAATGAACGGTGATCCATGTTGTGTGTGTATATATATATATATAGATTAGATCTCCTTCGAAATTTACAATTACGCCGTCAGAAGCTCCATTCTTGAATGCGATAAAACCTCATACTATACAAGTACTCCTACTGATCAAGGTAAACTTTTTCTTCTTCGTTAAATTTGTTGTTGAATTGATCTTCGGTTATGTGAAACCCAATTTGGGTTGAGGTTAGAATCTGAAATAGCAAGGTCGCGTAGTAATTACTACCACGTGTCACATCACACTCACAATTGTTTATAAAGGAAATATTCCATATTTGAGTCAGATTTTTTTTACCTCTGACTAATATCACGGGTTACTTTCTATCCGGGGAATTTGAATTTGAAGTTTATGCTACTTTTTTTAAGTTATTTGATTCTAAATTAATAATTTGTACATATCTAGTGTATTTCTGAAGACAAATATTGAGTTTTAGACCAAAAGCTATTGGGTTCGGCAAACTACACTCTAGTTGGGTGGCCAGTGGACCGGGTCGGGGTGGGTTTGGGGGGATGAGACGGGTCGGGGGATTTGGGGGGATGAGACGGGTCGGGGGATTTGGGGGGATTTTTTTTAGACAATTTTTTAAAAATATATATATTTAAACACTTAAATAATTGAACAAGATAGTGAATAAAAACATCCCAAGACTGTTTTTGTGCCTCTTATATTATTTAATAGAAATATGATTTATTTTGGCCTTTCGAGGGACTTTCGGGGGGGTATGGTGACGTGCATGGAGGCTTTGGCCTCGGGAATAGGAATGGGGAGGCGTCTCACTTTTGGAGTTCGCTAGAGCTTTTGGAATGGTGATAGCCAACTCGAGGTTCATGAAGAGTGAGGAGCACTTGATGACTTTCCGTAGTTCGGTGGCTAAGACTCAGATAGACTTTTTGCTCCTTAGGAAGGTTGACAAAGGTCTTTGTAAAGACTGCAAGGTTATTCCGAGGGTGGATCTTACACCCCGACATAAGCTTCTGGTGATGGATTTAGAGATCAAGATGGAGAAGAAGAAGAAGAAAGTTGTGGATGACAGGTTAAGAATCAAATGGGGAGTTTGACCATGGCTAGTGCAGAGGAGATGAGGGAGAGGTTGACGGCCAAGGGGGCTTGGGGGAGTAGTGGGGATGTGATCGGTATATGGGATAGGACGGTAAGTTGCATTCGAGAGGTAGCTAGAGAAGTGCTTGGGGTCTCGAGGGGTAGTCGTGGTGGGCGTTGAGGGGACTGGTGGTGGAGGTAAAGTTCAAGAGAAGGTGGAAGCGAAGAAAGCAACATATGCGAAATTGTTAGAAAGCAAGGATGAGGTGGAGAAGTGGACGAATATGGAACTGTATAAGATGGCGAGGAAGGAGGCAAAACTTGCGGTTACGACGGTGAAAACAACGGCTTTTGAACGTCTGTATGTGAAATTAGAGGAGAAAGGCGGGGATATGAAGTTGTACATACTAGCCAAGGCAAGGGAGAAGAAGACTCGTGACTTGGATAACGTGAGGTGCATCAAGGACGAGGATGACAAAGTACTGGTAGGGACGCACATATTAGGCGGAGGTGATAGTCTTACTTCCATAAATTCTTGAATGAAAAAGAAGATAGAGACATTGTGCGGGGGATCTGGAGCAATCTGGTAGGTACCGGGATTTTGGGTATTGTAGAAGCATTAAGGTTGATGAGGTGAATGGTGATGTTCACAGGATGCGCAGGGGACGAGAGATCGGACCTGATGAGATTCCAGTCGAATTTTGGAAGAGCGCAGGCATGGTAGGTTTAGAGTGGCTGACGAAATTGTTTAACGTCATTTTTAGGACGGCGAGAATGCCCGAAGAATGGAGGTGGAGTACAATGATTCCTTTGTACAATAACAAAGGTGATATCCAGAGTTGCAACAACTATAGGGGTATCAAGCTGCTGAGCCATACTATGAAAGTTTGAGAAAGGGTTGTGGAGATGAGGGTGAGAAGAGGCGTGTCCATCTCTGAGAACTAGTTTCGATTCATGTCGGGGGGTTCGACCACAGGAGTCATTCATCTTATTAGGAGGTTGGTGGAGCAGTATAGAGAGAGGAAGAGACTTACATATGGTTTTCATCGACCTCGAGAAGGCATACGACAAAGTACCTAGGGAGGTTTTATGGAGATGTTTGGAGGTTAGAGGTCTACTTGTGGCTTACACTAGGGCGATTAAGGATATGTATGATGGAGCCAAGACTAGGGTACGTACAGTAGGAGGAGACTCAGAGCACTTTTCAGTAATGATGGGGTTGCACCAGGGATCAACTCTTAGTCCATTCTTATTTGCCTTGGTGATAGATGGGCTTACGCGAAAAATCCAAGGGGAGGTGTCATGGTGTATGTTATTTGCAGACGACATAGTCCTGATTGATGAGACTCGCAGCGGAGTGAACGTTAAGCTGGAGGTTTGGAGACAAACTCTGGAGTCTAAAGGGTTTGGGTTGAGAAGGACCAAGACAGAATACTTGGAGTGCGAGTTCAGAAATAGGAGCGAGCTTGAGACAGGCGAGGAGGTGAGGCTTGGTACTTAGGTCATTCCAAAAAAAGAAAACTTCAAGTAACTCGGGTCTATTATCCAAGGGAATTGATAGATTGCACATCGTATTGGGGCAGAGTGGATGAAATAAAGGCTCGCATCTGGAGTCTTGTGCGACAAAAGGTGTCACCAAAACTTAAAGGCAAATTTTATAAGATACTGGTTAGACCGACTATGCTGTATGGGGCAGAGTGCCGGCCAGTCAAGACGTCGCACATCCAAAAGATGATAGTAGCGGAGATGAGGATATTGAGATGGATGTGTGGGCATACAAGGAGGGATAAGATTAGAAATGAGGATATTCGGGACAGAGTGGAAGTGGCCTCGGTTGAGGATAAGATGCGGGAAGCGAGGCTGAGATGGTTTGGTCATGTGCAGAGGAGAGACACAAATGCCCCAGTATGGAAGTGTGAGAGGTTGACTATGGACGACTTCATGAGGGGTAGAGGTAGGCCGAAGAAATATTGGGGAGAGGTGATTAGACGGGATATGACACAAGTGCAACTTACTGAGGACATGACCTTAGGTAGGGGGTCGTGGAGGACACGGATTAGGGTAGAAAGGTTGTAGGTAGTCGAGCGTAGTCCTACTTACGCTTATAGACATGTAGCTATAGTGTTATTACTGTAGGTCTGCTTAGCATATCGCACGAATAGGCGTAGTACCGTTTTATAGGCTCATGTAGTTTGATTTCTGCTGCTGTGTTAGTTACTGTTTTTTTTTCAGAATACGCTATCAGTGCGTATTCTCATATGATACCAGCATTTTCATATTGCTGTAAATTGCTTTAAATTTCTTGATCGGATATGACTGTTTTCTCTTATTTTTGCTTGTGCATATGACTGTCTTGAGCCGAGGGTCTCTTGTAAACAACCGCTCTACCTAATAAGGTAGAGGTAAGGTCTATGTACAATCTACCCTCCCCAGACCCCACAGTGTGGGATTTCACTGGGCATGTTATTGTTGTAGAAATATGATTTATTTTGTAACACAATTTCAAAATTGCAACTTTGTTTCGTAGTTCAAAAGTTGCAAATCACATAGTAAAATTGCCATTAAAAAAATTACATAGTCAACCATACTCTTTCTAATTTACTCACAATCTCTTGAGAATCTTCTGTTGGAATTGGAAGTTGTTGGTCAAATTGTGTTGGAAATTTGCTTTTGGTGGGGAGGTGCGTCCACCCATATTTAATGAATTAAACACTAGGGATCCGCATGTTGGAGGCTGTCTCTTCACACGTGCATAATCTACTAAGTGAGTAGATAACCGTAGGGTCAAAGATCGTCAAATTTCATTGAGAAATGAAAGAGATATTGGTCCACGAAGTAAGGTGTTTGAGGCATGGAAATATGGTGTGGGACAAATCTACCACATCGGTGGAAAAAGGAAGAATTGCTCTCTTTATAAGTCTCTAAATTGACTAAGGGTTTGGGACCCAAGAGGTAACCCATGTGTTTAAAGGAGGGAGGACCTAGATGTGCTTGGGTTCAAGGTTAAGTCCACACGCGCTGCCTCCCGCCCGTCTGGTCTGGTCCGGGCTCGGGTCACGGGTCTTGGGCTTGGGCTTCTTCCGCTATTATCTCTTTGGACCCCAAATTATTTAATATTTACAGTTTGATCTCTGGAGTTTCTGGAAAGATGAATTTGGCAACAACGGAAGGCAGAAAGTTTCTGCCTACCGTTTGGGCTGATTTTTGGAGCATTAACCAGCCATTACTTGGTTGTCAACTCCTCCATAAACAACCCTCCTTTATTGGCCATAAACCTGCCATTAACAGCCCTCCCTAATGGCCATAAACCTGCCATTAACAACCCTCACTAATGGCCATTAACTGCCATGTTTTGGCAGTTGAGGAGTCCCTCCCTTATGCTATATATTGGAGCTTTTTGGCTCAATTGCGAGACACACAAACACAAAATATACACAGCAAAAACGAGACAACATTTATATACACAGAGACAAACAGAAAGTCAGTCCAAAACGTGAACAGTAATGTTGGGACGAAAACAGAAAACTCTTCCTTCATTTTTCTATTCTTCAGCAAGTCGTTTCGTGTTTGTTTTCTTCGTCAGAATCAACCTATTTGCTTTGTAGTGTTGATTAGTTGCTGTTTTATTTTGGGAGACTATTGCCCGTTAACGTAAAAGCATATATACGGGGCAATCTTGTCTTAAAGACAGAGTATCATCACTCGACTCAGCACACAGTTGTAACAATCCAGATTTAGTGTATCCTGATTTCAGGTTATCAAGATTCAACAACTTTGCGGCAGTTCTGAATATTGGCTATTTGTTTATCCTTTCGAACACTTGTAATATTTATTTACTTCCCGTACTGCTTTACAATATCCAACAAATTGTTCGACGTCGCTTCCTACTCCCTCGGATAAGATTTCGTTGTAGTTGTAGTTGTAGTCGTCTTCTTCGTTGATCTCTGGTTGACCGCACCTTAACTGCAATCTCCAAGTTGTCTCCCGCCAATGAGTGTCTGTGCTCTCCTATTTGAAATCTTCAAGCAGAAAAAACGCTCTTAGAATATTTAACACATCTCGGGCCATCTTTGGTAGTGTTGGAAATGTCTTCTCATTCTCCCTCCAGTATTTCAACAAGTATTCACGTCCATCCTTAATGACAATTGATTCGTACGGTACAACACCCTGCAAAATATATACATCAAACTCGCTAATTTGTGAAGAACTTGAACCACTATACATTCTATTTCTAAGGCCTTGAATACTAGAAGCAGAAACATACCTTTTATTAGGTTGCAGTGAAGTAGAAGAAGATGATATGGAAGCCGGTTGATTATTTGCACTTTTCTCTTGGTAATATATATATATATATATATATATATATATTTGCATTCAGTGTGTATGCTAGACATAACTTCTTCTTTAGTTGGTTCTTCAGTTGAGCATATATATATATATATATTTGCATTCAGTGTGTATGCTAGACATAACTTCTTCTTTAGTTGGTTCGTTAGTTGGTTCTTCAGTTGAGTCTGTGGGAAGTATTTCTAAGCTTTCATAAATCGTTTCAACAAGTGCTTTACAACCGTCTACTTTAATAGTAAGATTTAATACAACACCAATAAAATAAATAGTGGGAATAGAAAAAAAATATTTTTTAAATTTTATAAACATTTTTTTAATAGCTGGCTTGTAAGTTAATTTTTGCATATATTAATTAAGTAACAAAAATATTAGAGCTATATAAAATAACATGTAGATGAAATAGCAGGATAATAAATCCCAGAAAATTCTTTAGTTGCTAGAAAAAAATTCACTAAAAATGTGATAAGTACCAAAATTTTATCCCAATCATCATCTACAAGCATATCTGTTGGATTTTGATTATGGGCGTTAAATAATAATTTTATAGGTCTTCTATACTCGTGAGCAACAAGTAGTTGCTCATACAAAGAATTCCACCTAGTCGAAACTTCATCTGAAATTTTTCTATAAGGTAATCCACAATCATGATAATTTTTTTTAATCTTTATGTCTTTGTATTTCATTACCTTTAAAAATAAAGTTTATAGCAAATTGTACTTTATCAAGGATGTTTTTAAAAAATTTTAGGTCATCCTTTACCCCACTAAGTTATAAATATGACATGCATATCTAACATGAAAAATATAGGGAAAATATGGAGTAAATCGAGTTTTTAAAATGTTTACAGCATAATCATTAGAAGAAGCATTATCTAATGTAATAGTCATAATTTTATTAGTAATTTCATAATATTTACAAATTTCATGAATATTTCTTGAAATAAAAGTTCCAGTGTGCCTTTCATCAATATATCTATATGCTAATATACGTTTTTGCATAGACCAATTCTGATCTATCCAATGTCATGTGACAGTTAAATAATCATTACAGTTAGTACTACGGCCTATATCAGAAGTGATAGCCACTTTGCCATTAAAATGATACAATGCATAACGTAAATACTGCTGATATTCATGGGCAAAATTAAAAACATCTCTTCTAACAGTTGATCTAGGAAAAACGTTAAAAACAAGATTATATGTTTCTTTAATGTAATGAATAAAATCAAGAGAAGAGGGAAATGAAAAAGGCAAACCCTCCACAACAACTAATTTTGCTAAATTTTTCCTATCTCTGTGTTTATCATATTTAGGACCTATAATTTCCTCCGTCATCGGGTTAATTCGACCCTGTACTTAGTCGGTGACACTATGTGAACCTTGTTCCGACTCAGAAGACATTTGCACACTCGATTTTTCAGCCAGTTATTAGTTATACCTTGCTTTGTGAGAGTTTTCTACATGTCTCATTAAACCTCTCGTCCCACCTTGACCTTTTCAGTTTTAAATTTATAAACTTCGCGATAAATTTTACATATAGCTAGTTGATTATCAATGTCCCTATCAAAAATACCTCATGATCTAATGGTATATTAATATTAACATTAAAAAAATCAGTTTCATCTATATGGGTGAAATCATCGTAATTAGGATTACTAGAAGGATGCACTCTTACTCCTGTTACCCCTTGTACCTCTACCAGAAAAACTTTCACTTCGTTCCATTATAATTATGCAAATAAATAATTAAAGATAATGAAATTAAGTACGATAATTAAAATTAAGTAACAATAATAATTTAAAGAAGAAACGAAGGTATCAAACGTCGACGTAACGTCGATGTGTAATCGAGGTTGCAAATTGGAACTTTGTTCGATGATCCTCAAGCTAGTGGCCAACTTCACTTTTTTGAACTTTGATAAAAAATAGCAAATAAAAGTAGACTTGTAGAGAGAGAGATTAGAGAGATTTGTGAGAAAAATGAAGAGGAAAATGAGGTATTTATAGTTGAGAAATAGGGTTAAAGTGTAAATATACTAACTTAGGGGTTAAAAATAAATATTAAGGGGGTAGGGGGGGATGACCGTTATAGCCGTTGCCAACGGTTAAAATTGAAATTGGGTCATTGTGCAACGGTTATTTTTGCAAAGGGGAGGGGGACGAGGCAGGGCGAGTCGTGGGGTGGGACGAGCCCTAGTCCCGTCCCGAGTTTGATCCCCCACACTGTCATTTTTCATCCCGTTTTTTTAAGGGGGGTCGGGGCGGGTAGCGGGATGGGATCGGGCCGACCCGGCCCACTGGACACCCTTAGTTCCACCCATGTCTACTACGTCCCACCATCATAGGTCAATCAAGACTTGGACAGATGATAAGAAATTAATTACTCCCTCCGTCTCAATTTATATGATGTAGTTTGACTGGGCACGAACTTTAAGAAATAAAGGAAGACTTTTGAATCTTGTGGTCTGAAATAAGCCAAAGATATTTGTGTGGTTATAGATATTTCGTTAAGCGTAAAAGGTAAAGTGTAAAGTTAAATTGTTGTCAAATAAGTAAATGTGTCATTCTTTTTGGGACTGACTAAAAAGAAAAACGTGTCATATAAATTGGGACAGAGGGAGTAGTATTTTGCCTCCATTGGAATTTGAACCTCAACTTACTTCATTGACCACTAGGCGACATCCTTGAAAGTTGTAATTGTTATTCTTATTTCTCGTGTTTTGTTGCTTCTGCGGAACAGTGCAGTAGTCTTGTTATCTGCTTGTCGGGGAAAAATGCTCTCTCTACAAGCAAATGCTGATTTTGCTTGTTTAATGCTAATGGAGTCTCTTTAATGGTACTTCTCTTGTATAGTAGCCAGTACCACATTTTAAACGAATGGGAAAAGAGTATATGGTATTGTAATGTTTCTTGCTCGTTGAATTTATATATACTGCTAGTATAGCAGTAAGATATACCATCCGATCCCTTATTTTGGCTCATCACAAATCTCTATTTTGAATACAGAGCATATATCTTGCAGAATGCCAGCAGAAATTAAATCTCTGATGTTATTTCCAGTTAGAATCTTGCATTGTACCAATCAACTATAGTTTTTTTCACCGAGAACCTATAGATTTTGTCAACCATTTCCTTACATCCAAGTTTCCTGCTAAATGTTTTTTGTTAACATGCAAGAGGTATTGCTCATATAGAAGGGTATAGGTTTGTGTTATATCATCCTGTGTGTATATACCGTGCAGTTTCAGAGGAATTGAGGGAATGGGAAGTGAGATTAGGAAGTTGATTTTATGGTTGATGTAGCAGATTCTCACGGTCCTTGATTCGAGATATAATTTCATTTTTTCGGAGTCACTTTTTACTAATTTTCACAAATTCCTAGTTGCACTAATCTTTTAACCATGTTCAACCTTTCCAATCATGTGCACTGCCTTCTTATGAGTCTTATCTAGCGGATTCACACATTTGTAATGAAGATACAACTTTAGTTCTAAGAATCATTTTCTTCTGATTCGTCCTTCTGACCTTTGAAATTCTTCAAGCTGACAACTAAGATATAATAACATCAATTGTATTGAAATTTCAATATGTAAATACTTGTGTAATTTGGTATAAAATGCCTCCATAGAAATGCAAGTATGCAACCATTGCATTTTGGTGTTTTTCAGGCCAGCCACATGAAACATGATAGATAAAAGATACAATAACTACCAAACAGTTGAGGCCAATTATATGAATCCTCATTGACCATGTTGCTCCATTTAGCTAATCTCATGTCAATATTATACATAAGTGAAGAATAAAATAGAAGTAATAGAAATTCTCTATATTTTCTACTGGCTTATGATAGATAAAGGTTCTTTGGAGAAAATGAATTCATTCAGTTTCTAACATTTTTAGTTTTATAACTGTCATACTTTCAGGAGAATACAATGGCGTCCTTGGCGACAGCAGAAGTGTGTGATGTGAATGCAGGGCTTCTATCAAATGGCGATCTACGAGTTTTGCCACCTATCTTCAAGATTTATGGTCAATGCCGAGCTTTCTCTGGGCCCATTACCACCCTTAAGGTATTCGAGGACAATGTGTTGGTTAGGGAGCTTCTTGAAACTAGAGGTGAAGGAAGAATTCTTGTTATAGATGGTGGAGGGAGTATGCGATGTGCTCTAGTAGGAGGGAACTTAGGACAATTAGCCCAAAATATGGGTTGGGCAGGTATTGTAGTAAATGGCTGTATCCGGGATGTAGACGAGATTAACGGCTGTGACATTGGGGTTCGTGCATTGGCATCGCACCCTCAGAAGTCGAGCAAGAAAGGCCATGGTGAAAAGCATATTCCTATTTACATTGGAGGGATGTTGATTCGTGAAGGAGAGTGGTTATATGCAGATAGTGATGGCATCCTCGTATCAAAAACTGAATTATCGGTTTAATTTTGAGAATCATGCGGTTGTCTGATCCAGCTGGTGTCTTTAGATTTATGATCAAAGCCATATAGCAAGAGAAATCCATGTTTTGTTGTGTTCTATAGATAATTTCATTCATGTAATCTAATAAGAGCACCAATTACTATTTTCATGACTGTGGGCTTCTGTACCAAACCCAGAATGAAGTACTCTTGGTATTTGATATGTAATCGAGGCAGCTTTTGATATTGACAGCTTGATATACGATGAACATGTACATTGTTCAGGGACATAGTTGGACCTTTCAATTGTACATGGACACATTGCGAAGGATATATATAAACCAATTAATAGTTTATCGCGGCTTCACCATATTTATATCAAATATTAAAAACCAGCTGGATAGCCGTTGGTATGCAGAGAATATGAAGGGAGACTTATAACGCATTTGGTTTATCAACAATGTAGTGAAAAATATATGCCAAAGGGCACTCCTAGAAAGCGTTAATATAGGCATTGTTTTCCCTTTTCAGATAAGTTAGCATCCTCTCTCTCATCAGGTACTATCACTGCCACAAATGTAATATCTAAGTAAAATAATTCCCATATCTAATACCAAGTCTTAACAAAAAATGGAGCTGATAAAGTAAATAAACACTATTTTAAGCAAAGAGCTTTGTGAATGTGCATGTCAATACCATCCCAATATATAGAAATTAGGAAACACCTTCTTATCTGCTCCAAAATTACTATCAATTATCTCAACAAAATAATTCAATGAAACTTATGGGAGGGGAAAATTTCTAACATCACTTCAAAATTCAGTTGACCATTTTTCAACTTGAAATATACAATGTTAGAGCTGTTTTCCGCCCATAAATTACTGTTCGATGTCAAACATGACCATTGAACGAGGAAAAATATAAAAATATGTTATCCAAGCACAAGTTCAAAGGAAAATTTAAGAGATAATGGTAAAAAATACACCTAAACTATTACTTTTTCGCAATTTTCTTACATGAACTATCACATCTATGTATTAAAACACGCCTAGTTGAGTAGAAAAGAGTAATTAGTGTTTTAATAGTGATAGTAGGTGAGGTATAGAATCATAATAACATTTAAGGAAAGAATAATAAAGTAACAGAGGTATAGAAGGATCATAAAGTAATCTCAACAGGGGGTTGAAATTCCTTTTAGTAAATGTGAATACTCATTTGGTAAGCTTCTTCTCTTTTGTAAATAAAATTATTGTTTTTCTTTGTTTGCTTAGTTTTCTGGTTCTTCTTTATCTCATTATGAATTTTACTTAAACTAGACAAGACCAGGCTCTAAAAATGTTCATTGAAGTAAAAGATAAAACATAGAAATAAGGAAAATTATAAAATTACACATGTGCCTATATCTGGCGGAAAAGGGCTTTAAATAGACAACTTTAGTACGTATAAGGATAATTCCCTGCCTTTACTTGGGAGTTGGGACACAGAAATAAACGTTATTCGGACGAATGTAACAGGTATCAGCTTGTATGTGTACTAGCTGCAACCATTAAGTGAACTACATAACAGAGTCTCCCAAATGAGGTTTGTTCAATTTTTCGTCTTCTATGACCAATCATTTGATAATAGGCAGGGTTGAGAATGCTTTATTTGGGTCAAATATTCTCCAAGGATAATATCTTTAACACGCCTCAAGCTTTTAATTTTTTTTATAATTTGTGAAATTAAATAATTTCCGTAAAATTTTCAACAGTAATTAGTGCACTCAATAATCATAAACTACCTGAAATTCATACATTTTGTGCTTGAGTTCAGACTCAGACAAGTCTCAGTTCATAATACAACTTACAAATCATAGTTCACATATACAAGTTGTAATTAACAAATGCCATTTACAAGTAACAGTTGATAAACAAGTTACAATTGATAAAGGCGGACGGTTTGTAATTATTAATACTAAATAATCTCCTCATCTCAATTTATGGGAAGATGTTTGATTAGACACATAAAAAATAAAAAAAACTTTTTAAAATTATGATCTAAATAAGTCATAAATTTATGTAGCTATAAATAACCTCATTAAGGATAAAATGAGAAATTGAAATTTTAATTATTAATAAATATAAAAGTTAGAAAGATGCAAGAAGACTGAAAAGTTGAAATTATCCACCCCCTCTTTTAACCCGACTGCGACCCCACTAAAAAATTGACCATGCCAAATTAAACCCTCCTCTAACAAATTGCCGCCCTCCTATCCACCACCAACGAACTGCCACCCTCCTCCTTTTCTCATATTTGCCCCGCCCCCTCCACTACTCCGACTAGAAAAACCATCAAAATCCCATCGCAGTCACCACCACACTCAACTAGACCGCCCAGCCATCACCACACAACCACCCCCTTTTCACTCACTTCTCTCCCTCGCCACTTGCATCACACCACTTCACTCCCTTTCCTTTTTCTCCCTGAGCTCCGCAGCACCACCACCACTCTTCCACCCAAATAACCTTTTTCTCTTGCTAACCACCGTCTCCACCAACCCATAATGCCAACAACAACAATCCTAGCCTCTTCATTCTTCCTCACCACTGCCAGAGCAACTAGAAATAACAACCAACCCCCACCGCCAAGCAGCAACAACGAAGTTCTTTCCTCCCTATGTTCTTGTGTTCTGATTTTCAGGTGAAAATGAAAGCTATTATTGTCAGGGTTTAATTTGGTATGGATCAATTTTGTTTAGTGGGTCACGGATCATGTTAAAAGAAGGGATGTGTAATTTCAATTGAAATCGGGTTATTTGGGTTGATTTGAGAGTTTCTGTTAAATTAGAGATACTTTTAGAAACTTTGCTAACGAGATGGTATTTTTGACCCCAACTTGTAACAAGAGGGGTAAATTTGACTCCAACTTATAACGGAGTGTAAGAATAATGAATTTATGAAAGTAAAAGGGTATATTTGATTTTTTCCCCCTAATTTAAATATAAATGATAATTTGGCTATAATTAGGGAGTTATTACGCCGTATCCCCCCAAAAAATTAATGTCACAAGAAGGCAATAGGAACCGCATTTCACGTAAATTACGAGCCGCATCAGGAAAAATAAATAGTAGTCCTATTTCCATCAGCATATGACACATTTCCCAATCCTTCAATTTTTGTATAATACTGGAAAAAATTAGAACAAAGTGATGGCAATGAGAGACTTGGTCACCGGTGCTCCCAGTTGCGGCGAAACTTCTTCTAATCCTCTTGGTGCTCTCGCTAACGCTCTCATCGGCTCTTCCTCTAAGACTCAGGTACTTCAGAATTCTCTCTTCTAAACCATAGTATAAGCAAACAGCTTATGAATACTGAATTCGGACCGAAATGGATGTATATTATTGGGATTAAGGTACTGTTTTACTTGATTGATTGATATACAATCTCATACACGAAGAAATTCGTTCACCGATATTTTTCTAGCTAGTTACCCATAAAAAAAAGGTTGTAGGTCCTAGTCCTCTCAGCCTATGGTTGGTACATTAAAAAAGGCAACCCGGTGCACTAAGCTCCCGCTATGCGCGGGTCCGGGGAAGGGCCTATTGTACGCAGTCTTACCTTGCATTTCTGCAAGAGTCTTTTTCCACGGCTTGAACACATGACCTTCTGTTCACATGACAACAACTTTACCAGTTACTCCGAGGCTCTCCTTCAATGGTTGATACATTAAGAAAAACTTATTTTGCTTCATGGGATGTTGAAGCCTATGGTTGATACTCTGGTCTTCATTCTTGTTGCTAATTTATCTTTGCTTGGTTGTCGAATTTGTTTCATAATATATTGATTCCTGCCCTTAGTATATTACGTTCTTGCCTTTAGTTATATCATTCTTGGCGTTCCTATTCTCTGATTAACCTATTAGTTTATATCCGCTTTAGTGGCTTTGGTGACTGATGGTAGACTATGGTCATGTTCTCGGTCGGGAACGGGGGTGAGGGTTAGGGGGTAAGTGGGGTAAGAGAGATGCTAAGCTAAGAATAGGGTCTTGGAACATTGGGACTTTAACGGAAAAGTCTATAGAGCTAGTTAAGATTCTTAAGAAGAGGAGGATTAATATAGCATGTGTCCAGGACACCAAATGGGTAGGACCTAAGGCTAAGGATGTGGACGGATATAAGTTATGGTTGTCGGGTAGGTCGAGGTATAGGAATGAGGTAGGCATTTTGGTAGATAGCGAGCTAAGGGATCAGGTGACAGAGGTTAGGAGGGTCAATGACAGGATGATGACGATTAAGTTGGTAGTTGAAGGGTCCACTATGAACACTATTAGTGCTTATGCGCCGCAGACGGCCTTGGACGGGGAGGAGAAGAGGCGCTTTTGGGAGGATTTGGACGAGGTGGTGGGAGGTATACCACCCACTAAGAAATTTGTAGGAGGGGATTTCAATGGACATGTCGGGTCACTTCCGGGGGTTATGACGACGTGCATGGAGGCTTTGGCCTCGGGGACAGGAATGAAGGAGGCGTCTCACTCTTGGAGTTCGCTAAAGTTTTTGGGATGGTGATAGTCAATTCGAGGTTCATGAGAAAGGAAGAGCACTTGGTGACTTTTCGTAGCTCGGTGGCTAAGACTCAGATAAATTTTTTGCTCCTTAAGAAGGTTGACAACGGTCTTTGTAAAGACTGCAAGGTTATTTCGAGTGAGTATCTTACAACCCAACATAAGCTTTTGGTGATGGATTTGAGAAGAAAAAGAGGGTTGTGGATGACAATGCTAAGAATCAAATGGGGGAGTTTGACCATGGCTAGTGCAAAGGAGATGGGGGAGATATTGATGGCCAAGGGGGCTTGGGGGAGTAGTGGGGATATGATCGGTAAATGGGACAGGACGATTAGTTGCATTCGGGAGGTAGCTAGATAAGTGCTACGGGTCATGCGGGGTAGCCGTGGTGGGCATCGAGGGACTGGGGGTGGAATGGTAAAGTTCAAGAGAAGGTGGAAGCAAAGAAAGCGGCATATGCGAAATTGATTGAAAGCAAGAATGAGGTGGAGAAGTGGACGAATAGGGAATTGTATAAGATAGCGAGGAAAGAGTCAAAACTAGCGGTCACGGCGGCTAAAACGACGACTTTTGAACGCATGTATGTGGAATTAAAGGAAAAAGGCAGGGATAAGAAGTTGTACAGACTAGCCAAGGCGAGGGAGAGGAGGACCCGTGACTTGGATCACGTGAGGTGTATCAAGGACGAGGACGACAAAGTACTGGTGGAGGACGCGCATATTAAACGGAGGTGGCAGTCGTACTTCCATAAACTCTTGAACGAAAAAGGACATAAAGATATTGTGCTGGGAGATCTGGAGCAATCCGGAAGGTACCGAGATTTTGAACATTGTAGAAGCATTAATGTTGAAGAGGTTATGGGTGTTGTTCGCATAAACTGATGGAATAGAGCGCCTCTAAACGCCTACGCTATACTAGTATTTTTCTTTCAGCATAGTTGTAAAGTCTATTGGTTACATAGGTATCTATATTGAACAATTTCGTGGACAGAAGTAGTCTGAGAAGGACACAAATTTAAGTTTGGATAGCTTAAATGGCATTTCAGAGTCAAGGTGTATTGTGTATAAATGTGTTATGGACTTACATTGACTTGATTAATGGTTCATCTCTCTTACAGGAAAGGCTAAAAGAGATCCCTACATCAATAAGTACATCGTCCAATGGCAACTTCCTTGGGGGTGTTGAAGAACCATTGGTCTCACTTCCAGGATCAGAGTTTGAACATCCACTTCAGCCTAATATTCAGGTTAATTTATATTGATCCTTGTGGGTTAAGGAGGGATCCACCTGTGAATGCATTACTCACTTGTAATACAACTTTCTCAGGGTTCCCAATTCCTTCAAGGGTTTCGTTCTGCAGATCAAAATAGGCTCGCTGATGCTTGGGATGAGATACAAAGGCCTCAACTTCCTTTCGCTCATGGAAGTCAGAACATGACAAACATCCCTTTGCAGCATGCCCGGCTTCAATCAGATTTGAATGGTAACACTAAACAGTCTCTTCAATCATTACTTTTGATGCATTTGGATATGAATAGTATGCAAACCGGTCGTTGTGTGTATTTGTGAATATGACGCTGAAAAGCTGTAGTGGGGTGTGTGTGTGTGTGTGTGTGTGGAGTAAGGTATGATACTGTGGATGGAGGAGGAGGTGCTAAGCTATACTCATATTCTCATACAGCGTATCTGATTGTGGATAAGCCTATACGAGTTCATTTATTGTCCTTCAACTTTTCAAAGGACATGATAGATATCCTTGCCTTAGAATAAACGATATCTTCTACCATCTAGGTAAAAGGCACATTTGAGAAAAGATTGAACCTGCACGTAGATCGCATTTGGCATTTCCAACTTGGTGCTGTCCTTTTAAAAAAAGATTGATAATTAGCAAGCATCAATAAGCTATGTGGACGGTGATTGAAAAAATGTGAAGGAAATAGTATAATATATGTTTGAAGAACTAATTTCACACACTTTGTTGTATGTTCATATGAGTTTGATTGCCTTTTCCCCAATCTAGGGCCTCCGCAACAAGTGTTGTCAAGCTTTCTGCACTCATTTGTCAACAGCAGTCATGGTGGCGTTCCGTTTCGTCCTGCTTCACTGCCATTATTAGGTTTATCAGAAAGTGACAAGCAATGCATACGGGACCGTAGCACTATCATGGCCCGGCATTTTTTTGCTGATAAAAGTGAGGACTTCATACATGGACAGGTTTGGTTTCTAGCCATGTAATGCTACTCAATTAATTACACTGAGGTACTATCATTCAGTCTTAGTTTCCGAACTATTTCTGATATCCATGAAACAAAAATTCACCAATCTCTTGTAACAAATTTACCTTTTTCTTAATTGGAAATCTAATCTGGTATTAATAAAGTGGACATTGGTTAATTGATGGAATATATAAATAATACTCCCTCCGGATCAAAAAGAGTGTCCACTTAGCCTTTATTTTTTGAGTCAAAAAGAGTGTCCACTTAGCCTTTATTTTTTGAGTCAAAAAGAGTGTCCACTTAGCCTTTATTTTTTGAGTCAAAAAGAGTGTCCACTTACCAAATCAAGAAAGAATTAACTATACTTTTCCAGATTTGCCCTTATTAATTGTTAGGTGATCAAATTCCAATACCTATTTAATTACGGGCATTTTAGTCAAATTAACTATTTTTGCCTAGAAGTTAGTATTTTCTTAAGGGGTGTGAAAATGGCTAAGTGGACACTTTTTATGATCCGGAGGGAGTAACTAACTCTTCTGTTTGGTTTTTCAAAATAAATATCAAAACAGGAAAAAAATAGCTTATGTTCTTTGGTGATGTGATATGTGAATAATGACGTTGGTGAACTGTATCTTCCATCTCATCAGTATTCATTATTATTTGTGAGATTTTGTATAGGTATTTACTAAGTGATAGACTTTCCAAACTCGTCGCGGTTATAAAAAGTATCATCTCTCTTTGACTATAAAAAGGAAATTGATAGACTTTCATAACTGTAACTAGGACATCCAAACAGATATGAGTGTTTATGAGCAAGAAATAAAAATAATTGTTGTTTCAACTCCACAGACAGAAGACTGTGGTTTGATGAGCGAGCGTAAAGAGTGTTGTTTCAATAGTAAATACTGTACTGGGTTGCTTAAGTCCTTCAGTTATTCAAATGTGGTGAAATACGTCTGTGCTCTCTGTTGTTTATCTATTTTGTCTTCCTATAACTATTCTATAACTTACCCAACTATCTTATTCATCAGGTTAATGCTCTATTGTCTTCTTTAGAAATTGATAATCATGTTAGGGCAAGGGGCCCTGTGCCTGGAAGATATCCCGAGCTTGAGGAGTATTGGAATGAGTCGTTAGCTATGAAACCTGCGCCTCAGGTTGCAGATGGATGGATTAATGAGTTTGCACAGAACCGAGTAGGACATGGTGACCCCAATGCTTGGGTCCAATCATTTGAACAACAACATGGTGCTAATGGCTGGGCATCTGAATTTGAGCATGTAAGAAAGTTTTGTTAAACTCTTGTATAAGGTGGGGTTGCATTTTGGTCAAGGGGGGAAATGAAAAAGAGGAGAAAAGTGACCCCAATGCTTGGGTCCAATCATTTGAACAACAACATGGTGCTAATGGCTGGGCATCTGAATTTGAGCATGTAAGAAAGTTTTGTTAAACTCTTGTATAAGGTGGGGTTGCATTTTGTTCAAGGGGGGAAATGAAAAAGAGGAGAAAAGTCTTACCTTTATGAATATTGTCATGCTCAGTGGAATTAGATTCATCATAGAATAATTTGAATCTTTACTGAAAACAGTGAAAAGATCCAAAAGAAAACGTATAATTTTGATGAGTTATATTAAGCTGTCAGATTAAACTTCTGAACAAAATGCACCCAGGTTGAGTAGAGAGAATAGTTACCTGTAGATGGACATATGAAGGGATGGGGTAGAGATATCATACTAATTATGTTTAGACCATTTGTATTCTTTAGCAGTTATGGACTCAAGCATCCTTTATAGAAGCAAGAGAGAAACATACATGCACACCTATGCGCACACACAATCATGGAGAGAGAGGTAGCGCAGACTAGCTTGTATTCAAATATCAGGAAGAATGCACAGAGAACACGTTAAGGATAATGTATTTCATCTTTTTAATTTGGTGTGGCTGATATAACATACATGTCAAAGAGGGCCTGATGATGTCTGCTACCCTCTCTCTATAATTTCCCTTTACCTCGCTCCCATCTTTCTTTGTTATCTGTTTTTGTTTATGGGTACAATTTCTAACTATTGCAGGAGCAATCCCAACTTGGAATGATTGGTCAAATGAGAGGTACAAATATTCCTAACCTAGCAGCCATGGAGCAAACACGAATGTTGGCTCACACATTAGCTCAAAACAATGACCCGAAATTTCAGGTTTGGTGCTAAGTCTTATTAATATTATTATTATTTGCTTAAATAAATGTTGTCATTTTTCTGGCCGTACTGTGGCTGGTTCTCAATGCATGTGGGGTAATCGGGACAACCCCCAAGTTAAGGGCATAGTACCAGAACTAATCAACTGTTAGGTTGATCATGATTATTCAACATATGTCACCTTCCATTTTCCTTTCCCTTAAACTTCATATATCGACACCTTCTTGTGCATGGAATAGGGAAGGGAAAGGTCTGAAGTGTTGTGACATTATAATCGAGTCATGACTTTGGCAAACTACTTTATGTATTCAAACCGAGGGTCTACCAGAAACAACCTCTCTACCTCCCAAGGTAGGGGTAAGGACTGTGTACACTCTACCCTCCCCAGACCCCATTTTGTGGGATTTCACTGGGTATGTTGTTGTTGTTACTTTATGTATTCAAATAACATCATACTTTTCATGAAAAAGAGGGCCTCATCATGTCTGCTACCCTCTAAAGCTACACTTTGCTTGCTACTTTTTAATGCAACTTGACATTTTCTTCTATAGGATGTCTGCATTCCCCTTTAAGTCCCATACTCCCATCTCCACTAGTTTTTATAGAAACACTAACTGGTTAACTCTCTTCAACACCCACCACCAAATTCTCGGTTGCTTGCAAGGTGTTTTCTCATTTTCCCGTTATGCTTTACATCGGTGGTCTTCGTGTCTCCTGGTTTACAATTCTTACATGTGGTTCTATCACGCCTTCCAACAAGGTCTATTTTACGATGACTCCCACGCTTAAAAGTTATTAGGTGGGAATTTCTATTTAAAATATTGTTAGCCACAACTAAGTCATAGGCTAAAATGAACTCTAGGATAGTCTTTCCTTCACCATGCCTATTGCCACAACCATATCCCTCGTGTACTGGGCCAAAACATTCATTATCTTTATCCATATGGCCGTTTAGGTTTCCCCCTATAAAGATATGTTGGTTGCCCATAATCCCTTGAACTAAGGCATCCTATTTCCCAAAGTTTAGTTTTAGATTCCACAAACTAATCCAATTTGTGGAGCATATGTACTTATAACGTTGATTGTCTCATTTTCCATACAAGAGTTAATGAGATAATCCTATCCCCAACTCGCTTTATTTTACAACCTTATACCTAAGTCTTGGTTCTTCAATAACTCCCACCCCATCCCTATTTTTATCGATCTCACAATACCATAATTTATGCCCTTTGTTGCCTCTCTCTGTAGCCTTTTTCCCCGTCCATTTAGTTTTCTCTTGGCATGTGATATCACGTCTCCTCATTTTATTAAAGTATCCACTATTTCCATCGACTTTCTCGTCAAAGAACCTATATTCCAGCTGCTTACCCGAATCCCTCTCTCTTGGACTAGTTCATTTATCCTCATCCATCCACGATGCGGAACTCTTTCTTATTTTGCACTACATCCGCGTGGATGAGGCGGTACTAGCTTATTTACCCACATCCGTCCATACTGTGGGGACCCTTACCGATTTTGCACCACACTTGGACGCTGATGTGGTGGAACTAACTTCTTTACCCATAGTCGTCGATGATGTGGGAACCCCTACTCATACTCCGTCACACCCAGGCGGCGATGTGATGGAACACCTTGCTTATTTTTCATCACACCCGGGTGCCGATGTAACGCGTGCCTAGGTGAGCACGTCCCAACAATATCTGCAATTGAGGATTCATTATAAAATTGACTAGTTTTGCGCTGGCGGGCTACCAGCCTACACAACCCCCCTCCTTTTCGGGCTTAGGACCGGCAATGAGCACTTCACACAGGCGGCGTTCTGCCTGTATCAGGAAATGACAACTACTTAGTAAAAAAAATCAATCAACTCTGATTGCTAACCTGAACCACCAAAATGACGTACTTGCTATCTAATGAGGGTTGTTTAACAAGTGAGTAGAACATATCGAGTGGAGGAGATGTTAGCAGATATATATTTGTGTTCTTTGGTTCATTTTTGAATGTTGCTTATCGCATTTGTACCTTCACTAGTATATGACTGCTTTAACATTTCATTCATGTAGAATTCCAAATTTCTCCAATTTGTATCCAAGATGAGTCGTGGTGAAATTACTATTGAAGAAAATCAATTCAAGCCTGCTGTTTCTTCTGGGGATTGGGGAACAGAATATCAACAGCAGCATAATGGAGGTCAAACATGGGCTGACCAGTTTGCACATGAGGAGGCAAGTTTGAGGCATCACATGTATTATTTTTTTGGGATGTGTGGATTAAGGCATTGTATGTGTTGATCTTATCCCAGAAGTTGTCGGTTATGTCTTGTCTATGATCTTTTTCTCTGATTTAGGTAATAAATTTCATTAACAAAGGGGATAAATACCCGTATACAAGAAGTATACCAAAAGGTAGAGGAACCTCACAAAAAAACATGGTTCTCTACGAAAGACACCCAGTTAGTCGTCTATGATCTTGTGAGTATGGGATGCGCTAAAAGCTGTTGAACCTGGAATTTTCTCACCTGAGATGCTTTTAGCTGATTTAAACTTGCTATTTCCTCTTGCTAATTGTGCTGTCTACTATTGTCATTATAACCGATATGGTGGGTTTTCCTTGTTAATTTGTTGACTAGTTTTGCGGCAGTTGTTATTACTCTATCTGGAGAACACCTAATAAATGCGCTTTGAAACATGATTGTGGTTGATGAATTTCCTTTAACATGTTATGAGGTCTAAGTCCTTTCACATAAATATTTGCACGTTTCATCTGTTGTTTTCAGCTTTCCCGTGGACCACAAGGGTGGGTGAATGAGTTTTCTGCTGAACATGAGCAGCATGGATCTGTAAATAACGAGTGGGTAAATGAATTTTCAAAATTGAATGTGAATGATGATTGGGCAGATGAATTTGGGCGTCAAGTTGCCGAAGGAGCGTTTGGTGAAACCTCTGCTGATGGCTGGGCAGAGGCTTATGATGAGTAAGTTTCCCCATGCTCGAGAAAATATGAATTATCTGGTAGTCCATTTGTGATAATATATAGACTTCTCCAAATACTAATTTCTGTAACTGTTATTTTGGCATATTATGACTTTCCAAACTGAGGCCCATGAATCACCTGTTTTGAAAAGTTTCTCTCCAATTATTTTGTTCGTCTTTCTCTTGGTGATATTATACTTTTCATCCGCCTTGTCTGTCTTTTCTTATTCTTCGCTCTTTTTTCAAGGGAAATATATTTTCAAAGGGGAAAGGCAATTTCTTTGCCATCCCTTTTTTATCCCCTAAAATCCCTGTTAGTTCCTCTCTCTTCCTGAGGCTTTTCCCCTATATTTTCTCATTTCCTATATTTTATTAGCCTTTTCATGGCAGAAATTGGCAACCCTATTCATATCCCAATATCCGTGCTTTTGTGTACCACTATGCAAGGCTTATGCATTTCCCTTACATGCTTGGTTTTACCATCTTCCAACAGGTATATGAACGAGCAAGCTGCTCTCAAGCAGCAATCAGATGCATCAAGGGGAGTTTATGTGTTCTCTGATCTGAACCCTTATGTTGGTCATCCTAACCCTCTAAAAGAAGGGCAAGAACTGTTCCGGAAGGGTCTCTTAAGTGAAGCAGTTCTTGCTTTGGAGGCTGAAGTCTTGAAGAACCCTGAAAATGCTGAGAGTTGGAGGTTACTTGGCATAGCACATGCTGAAAACGATGATGATCAACAGGTTAATATCGGTTTAACCATTCTTCATTTACTAATTTTTCTATATCTTTTTTGAATCATTTCCATATGTGTTTTATCTGTGAAAAGATCAATCTCCTGTGAGTGGTTGATGAACTGTAACTGCGTTTCTAATCTCTCAGTGTTCCAAATTAAAGGCTTTCTATGACAAGAAGAGGTTATAAAAAAATACATTTATCCTATGTTTATCAAAACAAGGAGAGGAGAGGTTATCAAATATTGACATGCTTGATTACAATACAAGGTCTTTTCTTTATTATTTATCTTTATCTTTGTCTCAGATTTTGCTTTAGTAATAATGTTACAACCCGGAAGCCTCTAGATATCTTGAGATGGTCAAAACCCTAAATTGCCTGCCGGGTCTTGTTGAATGATAGAAGCCCCATACATATGATTAGATAACATTGTAAGGAGGGTTCACCACCAAGTTTTTGATCCTTTTTTCTTGAGACAACTTTACAACAACAACAACATACCCAGTGAAATCACACAACGTGGGGTCTGGGGAGGGTAGAGTGTACACAGACCTAACCTTGGTAGGTAGAGCGGTTGTTTCCGAAAGACCATCGGCTCAAGACACAACATAAACACAAGCAAAGCAAGGGAAACGGTCAGACCCGGATAAGAAATTTAAAGCAGTATGACAATGATGGTAACAAAAGCGGATATATTTTTTTTGTGTTGCCAAATAGTATTTGGCATAAAAGACCCTTGAATCTGCTGGAAGTTTCACTGAATCAAGCTCAAACCATTATCCGTTCTAAAATTTTGATTCTTAATCTCTATTAGATCGTTTCACCAATTGAACTTGTGAGTTTAGTTGTTTCATTGTTATAATAGTCTGTGATGCCTGAAGAATTGTGTGAATTGAGTTCTCCCATCTTTTGCTGTTTGATCAGAAATCACCTAATACTGAAAATAATTGATTTCGTAAGTAGATTATCCATTTAATCTCTTGAAGCAAATGTGAGAAGTTGATGCTGAAACCAATGCAACAGTAATGCATGTTGATATGTTTAATGGTTCGGAGTCCTTATCTGTCTAGAGTTCTTTGAGTCACAAATGCTCAGCTCAAATTGTTCGTAAGGAATAACACCATAATCATCTTTTTCACAGGCTATAGCTGCTATGATGCGGGCACAGGAGGCTGAACCCGCAAATCTTGAAGTTCTTCTCTCCCTTGGAGTAAGTCATACAAATGGTAAGTAGTTAGTTCAATAGAGATTTCTTTTTAATTCAAGTGAGAAATTGTGGTAGATGAGCCTAAATTTGGTAGGTGGGGGAAGCATAGTAGAAAGGACCATCCACCTTCAACCAAGAGATTGTAGTATCAAGTCACACACGGGAGCAAAGAGGAAAAAAGGCCACCGTTGACTCTTCGACGGGAGGGTCTTGGGCTGGGGTTCGTATTTGGAAAAAAAAATAGATCAGCCGAAATTTTTATAGGATACTGATTTAATGGGGCTTGGAGCTTCTGCTTTATTCAAACTTTATTGCCACTTCTTATGTGGTATAGATTCCTAATAGTGATTGCTATATGTAATTTAGAAACTTCATAAATAGAACAGCAAGAGTATTATTGTTATTGTTAATATATTCATGTTATTGTGACATGAAGCATTGAGGTAGTTTTATTTTGTAGTGGCTTTAAAGTTTGATTACATTCGCATTATCATTTGGTCCTCTAGATCTATTGCTTTTTGTAACCTCGAACTGAGTTTTGAAATGTTTGCTCCATGATAAGCAAATAGCATAATTAGGCAATGAACATTCTCACGAGGAACACGACGGCATCAAGAGAGATATTTTTATTGGATTTTGTAGTTATCCTGATTTTACACGTAATAATTTTTATCTTTAAGGATTAATAATTTTCCATATTCAAAAAATATATTTATTTTTATTTTGTAATTGTCCAGAACTGGAGCAACAAGCTGCATTGAAGTATTTGTACAGTTGGTTGTGCCACCACCCAAAGTATGGGAGTATTGCCCCTCAGGACCAGCCCGTTTCTTTCTATCATGCTGATGTAAGACTCCTTATTTAGCTTCTTCTCCTACCTTTCCCCTCTTTTCCTACACATAGATACCTGAGGTGGATACGGAGCTGATACACCAATTGCTGAATGTTGTTAAGGGTTCATCTTAAACTTAGAGTCCTAAAATGTAACTCTAGTTTTTGCTATTGTGGCCAATCTACTCATTCTAGCTCTTTCTTGTCTTTGCCTTTCGCTTTCTCCTTCTCATCTTCCTCGTCCCCCTTTTCTTTTGTCAGGATTGGAGAATGGAAGGAGGCATAGCAATTGTAAATGAAGGGCAACTAACTGAGATGTTTATTTTTATGTGATACAGGTAGCTAGACTGTTTACGGATGCAGCTCAAATGGCACCTGATGATGCTGACGTACACATAGTACTTGGGGTGTTATACAATCTATCAAGAGAATATGACAAAGCTATTAAGTCTTTTAAGACAGCATTAAAGCTCAAACCTAGGGACTACTCACTCTGGAATAAGCTTGGTGCAACACAAGCTAACAGTATCCAGAGTGCTGATGCAATAGAGGCTTATCAGCAGGTATTCTTCATTTCACCTAATGAGTACTCATTTTCCTCTATTTTAGACATACGATGGTGGATCTGCTTGGATATGTTAACCTTGTTGCTGATTTACAACCTTACAAGAAGGCACCTATGATTTGCATATTGACCCTGCTAATATAAGTTCACTTCTATCAATACAGTTAGGGAGTGCGTGGATATTCTTAGCGCTAACTCTTTCAATTTTTACAATGTAATTGCCCAGGGATCGGTAGTAGTACGATAGTGTGTTGAACTGAACCATCAGATGAGCTTGTTGTGGCTATCTTAATCTTTAAAGACGTGTTTGAATGCTTCTTATTCACTTAGATGTGAACGTGAACTCCTTGTAGATGTGTTAGTCCTATAGAGTAAGTATAGAGTCTTAGGCATGAAGCTGTGGCTTTATTGTTTTGAGATAAGGGAAGTTTTTTGGTAGACCCCCACCATTAGTTTTTGTTACATATGCTCCCTTCTGCTTTTGTATCATCAAACATCTTTGCATGTGCATATTTATATCCATCTCTGTAGATTTATCTGAAGAACAATCAATTTATTGACATTTCAAGTTTACTTCTCAGGCGCTAGATATAAAACCTAACTATGTACGTGCATGGGCTAACATGGGCATCAGTTATGCCAACCAGGTGATTTTCTATGCCTTGGGAAGTTTTAAACCACACTTGTAGCACATTTTATGTAGTTCTTTTTATTTGTGTTCTCAGGTTACACTTTATTTCCAAGTAGTAGTAAGCTTGTTTTTTGAACTTTGGTTGTGACTCTGGTATTATCTGCGCGGTTGGTCAGATGATTTTGGTAGTTATCCGTCTGTTAATTGTTGTTCCAGATGAGTTCCTCATAATCCTGTGCTGAACAATACAGAAGTACCAATCATGAAATTGTTTCACCCATCCCAGATAGAAAATACTAATCATGAAGTTGTTCTATATCAATAGTTTCCCAGAGCCAAAGAAGGCAAAAAGACATCTAATTGCAACATTTTCTCTCCTGTTCCAGATTATCATTAGCAGTTCCATACTGTGACCTGTTTTCATCTAGAAAAATAATCTCAAGCCTAATTTGTGTCAATTGTTTATAGAAGTGCATGGAGTATAATTTCAAATATATTCCTTTTGCATACAGGGTATGTATGAGGATTCCATCCGTTATTATGTCCGAGCACTAGCAATGAATCCCAAAGCAGATAACGCCTGGCAATATTTGAGAATATCTCTGAGGTACACATGATGAAAATTCCATATGTTGCTCTATTGTATTGCGGATCATTAACTGAGTTTTCCTTTGATACTATTTTGTTGGGCAGCTATGCATCTCGAAATGATATGTTGGAAGCATGTGACTCGCGGAATCTTGATGTTCTCCAGAAGGAATTTCCCCTGTGATATACATTGGGCTTAATGCTGATACGGAAGTAGGAAAGTTGGATTTCCCTCTTCTTTAGAGCATATATACCAAGATTCACACCGTCTTAGCCTTGTGAACTTTGATTTGCATAATTATATTCACTGCTTTTGTAGCTCATTGGATTCCTCAACGCCTGCAAGCAAATGTTGTTTATCCCCTAGAGATTAGAAGATCAAGCATCACATTTCAGCGAAAAATTAAGCGGGCTTGACAATGGTCTGGAGGTAGCATATTGTCAAATCATACATCTAGAAGCATTCAATCATATTGTATTGTAGGAATGACTATGTAATGAATAATAAACTTTTGAGAAGGTGGGATGGGGTTTGGAAGATATAAAGACAAATGTAATAACAAGCGATGTGTAATTGTAAAGTTGTCATCTCTCATGAATGTCATTTCCTTGTGGTGTCTAAGCCAGGGCAATTCTCAATTCTTTCGTGTTGATTCGGGAGTTAAGGAGCCCTTCATTAAGCCCAAATAGTTATTCCATTTTGCTGTTCACAATTGATTTTCTAGGCCTTTTTAAAGAACTTAGCTAAAACCTAACATGGCCAAACAGGTAAGATGATTTAATGGAGACGTTTTTCCTTATACTTGGTTATCAATGCTCGTCAAGATGCTGGAGATGCTGCTTCTACAAAGAAGCTTAGATAAATGATTGATTTGCGTGGACATTAATTCTCATCACTGTTACATCAAGTCTATTATTCAAGTACCAAGCTCAAAACACATTAATCTGAAATGTTAAGATTCAAATCTTAAGATGTTCCCAAACTTGTTCAATATTTATAAACTGGGTATCCTAAATCCAAATTGCTAAAAGCACTACCAAAAGTGAATCAGAAGCCCCATAGCTGAACAAAGGAAATTAAGTAGATGAAACAAAAACAAAAACAAAAAGAAAGGTAACACTACACAAACAAATCGTCATTTCCTGCTGAGCCCTTTTCCATGGCATTGACACAAATTTAAGCAGCAAATACAACTTTTCCTACCAAAGAGAATTGCCAATTTGGACAGGCCACAACCACAACAACAATCTGTTACTTCAGGTATATATTGTTCCGACTCTTCAAAAATACTGCCCTGGTGTGTGTCGGATACTCCAAAAGAAATCTTGGAGGATCCGTTACAGGCATGCCAACCTTTTGGAGGGTCTGAGCAACAAGTTTCAGGCCATTTGGCAATTTAACTGAAAAGCTATACTATTACACCTATCAGTTTCATTTACAAAATCTTTGACAACAGCAGGGGAAACCAATGAGGATCATTTGATTAACCTCAAGATATCAACATGTTGATGTCTCATAACCATTTTCTTCTCCAGCTGTTAGACCTTTTTTCAGCAGACAAGAATCTAGGAATACTAAGAAGACTATCAACTCTGGTAATTCCCTCGAGGGCTGACCATTCATCATCTTGTGCAGTTGAGAGGAACTCAGCTATGCTTCTCTTAGACTGGCCAAGACCCTTATCCGTATGTTGTTCTTCCAATGACTCAACGACTGGAACTATTTCACTATCATCCTTGGGAGTACTGAGATCTTCACGACCGGTAGTATGAGAAGTTGAAATAGCTTCAGTATCTGATCTTCCAACATTTCCATCTATAGTATTTGTCTTAATTTCCGCTTCAGGGGAATTTGTCAGCTTATTTCCATCTATAGTATCTGTCTTAATTTCCACTTCAGGGGAATTTGTCAGCTTATTTTGGCCTTCTATCACCTTAACATCAGGTACAGGTGTGGTGTTTAGGTAAAGGCATACTACAGCACAGTCGTCATTCTTTGATGTTGGATATTTTAGCCTCCATGCTCTAGTAGCACAGTCAACAAGAGCTCGGTCAGCTGTTGCACGACTTGGAGCGGAGGACACAATATCCACAACTTCCTTATTAGAAAGGACATCCCAAACCTACATCGCAAAAGTCAAAATATTAAGAAACCAAAAATGTAAATGTGGTATCACAAAGAATAAGATGTTGTATGTTTTCTGTATAGTCCAGAGAGGATTAAACAACGTGAGATAAAAGAAAAATACCCCAGCAGTTGCAAGGAGGACAAACTCATCCCTTTCAGTAATGCGGTGGTAATACACATCCGGCACTGAAATTAACCCGAAATGCTTGAGACAAAAATCAGCAAATGCTCTGGCCATTGCCAAACCTGGAGAGTCACAGTTTGACAACCACACACATGCAACCTCTGGCTCATCTTGCAAGGCAAAAACCCTTCCTTTACATTTCTGGATTCTAGCAGCTACTCCTACAAGAGGAAGACAAAAACTACTCATTTCAAATAATTGAAATAAATTGAAATAAACTTTAGCTAATGTGCACTGCATGCGTTGGGTGGGTGGGGTGGGGTGGGTTGAAAAGACAGGAAGAGATAGACAAACAAACTTGTAAGATTAGGCTTCAAATCTACTGTCAACTGTACAGCCATTAAAGAGTTGTCTTTATCTCTTGTTGCCAAAACTGCTCTTGAGTCGCCAACATTACCAACAAATATATCCTGGCCCTGAGAACATCACAGAAAATTGGTTATTTCAAGATGCTAATCAATTAGTGGTGCACAAATAATCATGCTAAAGCAGAATCATGTGCAAACCTTCCCACTCAATAGTAATTATTTTCTGATAGTACAATGTTTCAACATCATATCCTGGTCAACAGAGGTATTCATCAATCCAAAAATCTGCATGACTTTACATACACACAAAGTAATGAGATAAACTAATTAAACATGCAATATGATGTACAAGGTAAAGAAAAGGCCCTGCATTTCTGACAGTAAGTGAGAAGCAATAAAATGCACTCTCCAGTTTACACAAATATTTTGAGTGGTCTGACGACATATTGGCATAGATATAGTGGTCATAAAACATGAATTCAGAACAGTAGCCAACTTATTCTGGTAGATTAACAATGATAACAAAAAAGCTCACGTCAGACATTGTTTGTGTATTCATCTTAAGGTGCAAGCCATCTATTGTTGATTCATAATACCAGTGTGTTAGGTCTTTAAATGTAAGGAAAAGAGAAGGGCATCAATAAACTACAGCTTCATGTTTGATCCAACCTATGCAGTATAGAATGGATATCAAATAGTATGTTTAAAAAAGAAAAAGACAAGTAAGAGCTATGAGCCAATTATAGGTGATTATAACATATTTATGTATGTTCTATAATTGATTGAAGTCCACAGATAAACAAGCAAACTATTTAAAAGGGCATGCAACAAACCCCCAATCGATCAAAATAATCAACTTACTTATTGCTACAACGCAAGATAAGACAATTCAACATTAATAATTCTGCATCAATTCCAGATGAAGAAGCTAAAGAAACCAAGATTATTGTAACTACCTGCATTACCAAAGTAACAGCAGTTGACCCGCTGCAGAAACAGTCAATTGAGGAATGTAACTTCAGTTCCTTATCCATTGATCTAAACCCCTTAATATTGACCTCTTAAGTGGCAGATGTATTTCTGGAAAATTTTCATTGTTCTCAGCTTCCACTGATTCGACCAAATCATCATCCACGATGTCGTCAAAATGTAAGCCTCCATTAGTATTTCCATTCTCGGATACAGCATTTTGATCACCACAGGACTTAGTTTCCCACTCTGATCACAGCAAAATTGGAAGATAATCTCGAACTTTCCTTGCAACCATATGACCATGAGGACCATGCCCATCATATACTCCACAAAGGATTGTATCGCTTCTCGAACAGTAATTCTATTGTAGAAACATTCCAACCAAGTCGACCCAATAGACAAGAACAAATTAATTTATCGTTTGTCAAATAACAGACTAAACGAAATACAAGAGATAATAACTATGCTTTCCTAATAACTAAGTTGCTCGGACTCTCCAAACTGGTTGTCGCACCCGTGTCGGATCCTCCAAAAATGCACTACTTTTGGAGGATCCGACACGTACCCGTCGACATTTTTGAAGAGTCCGAATAACATAGCAGCTAATACACAATATTTGACTCTCAACAATGATTGAACGAGATGAAGAACTCCAACTAAAATTCCGAAGATGGCCTGGGGATAAAGGTCTTCGAGTGAACTACCATTTGGTGTTTGGTTATCAGCAGTAAAGTTGTTTTGCTAAGACAGCTATCCCAGCTGATGAATTAAAGGAGCATAGGTAAAAAAAGAGCATGTGTAGACAGTTAAAAGATTCAAACTTTTAGATTCATGACATCCAACATGATGCAGTCAATGCATTGCTGCTACAACCCAGAAGCAAACAAAAAGATAGCAGTCTAGAAATTTGAACCGGAAAAACTAAAAAGAAATTCAAACACCAATGGATGCTACTTAAAGGAAGCTCGTGTCAAACGAAATAGAGAGGAAAAATATCCATCACAGAGAAGGAAAAAACTTCAAATTGATCCATTTTCAGATTTTTCATCTTTTTAATCACTCTTTGATGAGCTCCTACAAAGATTCTACTATTAATACTACGTGGGATTCCAACCAATTATGACAGAAATAGTTAAGCATAATCTTTTAAATAAACGCGGCACTATTCTTGTGCAGCTCAATTCAATTCAGCAAAGAATTAAGTCCAAAATGGAGCCCCATAGAGTTTAGTGAGTATTAAGTATCAATCCAAGTTCATACGTGACGCTGATTTAGGGCCCAATTGGACATACAATTTTTTGCTTTTTTCAACATTTTTTCCCCAAAAAACTGTTTTGTTATACATTGTAGTCAAGTTTTCAGTTCCAACTTGAAGTTAAAAAACTGGTTCTAACCACTTTCTCATGTAAAAAGAAAATTCCTCGAAAAAATTTACAACATTTTGTCAAATGTCAATTTTCAAATACCCTTTTTCAACTTAACCTCAAAGCAGCTCAAATACTATTTTTTTCAAAAATATCACCAAAGTCATGTCCAAACACCTACTTAGTTTCACATAAATTCAATTTTTACATACCTTTAGGTGTTTAGGAACTAATAGCTGATTTAAATTCTAAGACATTTATGCACATTTACACACTAGCCATCAATAAAGTTGGAATGAACCATGAGAGACCGCTTTTCTTTATTATTTTTTTAACCGTGGTGTTCGAGCAAGCTTGCAGACACCTCGACTAGTTCCACCGGATACGCGTCACCTCCTACCCAGCAACAGGTACTAGGTAACTCTGTCCATCAAGGCTACAACACAGGAAAAGAAATCACCAAGTGTTTTTATCTCTATTGGGATTAGAACCTAAGACCTCATGATTCTTATCCCACTTCATTAACTATATAGAGGAAAAACAATGTTCTAGTCATTTCAATTTATCTTCCTACTATATCGTACGGAGTCATTCCAAACTCGTACCGGTAGGAGGTAGCAAGTATCCAACGGATTAGATGCAAAACATAAACACAAAAAAAACATACATGCACTATTTTATCCTCCATAGAGTTAAGTAACAAACCTACCAAACAATCATAGCATCTTGGTTGATACCTTTATTTCCTTGCTGAGTATATAAACAAGCAACACTACTACCACCATTTCCAGTTAACCTTCCCGGTATCTGTTCAAGTCCTTTCTCCTCAGCTCCTTCTCTGATAACTCCGCCGCGGCGGCCGCCACCACTCAACTAACTGATAAATGTACTAAAATCACCATTAGAAGAACTACTCTTCCTCAACTTCAAATCAATTTTTTTACCATCACATTCCTTCTCACTACTCTTTCCTTTACTTGATGAATAGCAAATTCCCTTTTTTTTTTTGCAAAAAAAAATTGGAAAATTTCTCAATTTTACTACAAAATCTCAATTCACATTCTTCTTTTAGTACTGATTCTTATAAGATTAACATAATCTGATAATCAGATTGTTAGATAAACAACATTACAAGTTAAAACCCAAGAAATCAACGAGGATCAAATGAAAAAATTAAAGATAAAAACAGATGGAAAAAAATACTAATAATCAGGTGAAGGTGTAAAGTGTGAGTAGGTATAGATTTTATGAAGTGTTTATGTATATTTTAAATTTGCAACTATAGGTTATATAAATAAATTATGAGTTTGGTCGTGTGCTGTTGAAAAGTTATATTTGAAATTGAATGATCGGGTCCTCAGTCCGCCATTTATTTAAAGGTTTTTCAAATTACGAAGTCATCCCTATAGTTTATGAATTTAGGTAAACGTCCTTTTTATTTTTTAACTTGACACTTTGCCTCCTGACTTTTATAATTGGAGATGATAATAGAATAACTTTTGTTTCTCTTCTTCTTAAGTGGGGTTACGTGGATATTATGTAAGATAATTTGTTGACATGATTATAGTTACACAATAATTTTATGCATGTAACAGCCTACTTATATTTTTAGGGATAAAAGTAATATATATATATATATATATAATGTTGCAATCGCGAAATCTTGGAAAAAAGTCATAATATCAAATAAAGCAGCCAAAATAATAGAGAAGATTAGAGATGAATTTAGCGAGAAAATTAGCTCATACATGTCTTTGATAAAGAAATAGAGAACGAGCAGTACTGCAAATATCAATATTGCGTGATAGCTTACGACGGAAAGCGTTGATTATCTATAGAAATGCCAATTGACGAAAAAATCAAATCTATAATCTACCTAAATTCAAGTAAAAGCTGCATTCACAATCTATTTTGACCATCAAAGCCAAGGTATGACACATTATTTATTAGTCAAAGTCAAATGTTTTCAACTTTTAACAGGTTTTTTTTCATGCACTTCTCGTCAATTTCTAACGATTGGCCTTGTCGCATACCTTTTGCTAATATCCAATATATATGTGAGATATTTTGATTCGGTTTCAACAAAGAAATATTTCTTATCTAAAATAGTAAATTAATACTTCTTTCATTTCATTTACATGAACTTATTTGACCGAGTATAAAATTTAAATAATAATCTTTTAAAACTAATCTATATTATCTTGAAAGCATGAATATAAATGTTGGTTGACCAAAATATTCTTCAAATATTAAACGATTTTTATATCCTTAATAAGCTCTAATCCTATTTTTTTCTATAATATCAATGTACAAAAATATAAAATACTTCATTAGTTGTATAGTCCAAATCTAAATGTAAAATGGTGTATTCTTATCTATGAAATAACAAATTTGTAACATAAAATATTAATCCTATTCATAATCAAATTCTTGGAAACTGTAGTTTCCATGATCAAACTCCCAAGGTTAAAGATCGCATATAAATCTTTTAGTCTTTAATTAAAATTCAATCGTAGTTAAATATTAAAAAAAAAGTCATTAACAACTTTATCTCATTTAAAGTAATTAATTTCAAATAAAGAGATTTTTACACCCTATGTCAATGTGGTATAGCTTCAACTTTCAACATCATTTAACGCATATAATAATTTTTATCCATCTATATTTATTATAAAAGCACGAAATTAAAATAGTAAAATGTTTAGCGATGAAATATCTCCCAAAATGTTGATGCAATTTATTGTGAACCTGAAAAATTAGTGTTATTACAAAATTGGGAATGTTAAATTTTCTAATACTGTAACATCCTTACCTCACTATTGAATTTAATGTCTAATTAACATTTTTGTAATATAATTTAATTACAAGTAATATTACCTAGCATTTTTCTGTGTGATAAATTGATGGGGAATAATGTGTAATTGCATATTCGTAGAGACTAGTTGTTTGAAAAAAAAGTCATAGCATTTGTGTGTCGTATAAAAGTATTTCATTAAAGATAAAATAAAAAATTTAAAAATTAAATTATTTTCAAATATAGATATCATTCTCTTTTAAACGATCTAAAAAAGAAACTGCCACAAAATATTTGACCTAACCATTCCATTATATGTCGTTGTGACTCATCATCAGGGGGGCATGCGGAATAAAAGTTATGGATTCAATCGAATTCAGTAATTTTATCTCATGCTTTGTATATGTGTTAAGAAATCTACATTACTAAATCTCGAACCTAGTAACTCAAATGATGAGTTCAATGACAACTTAAATTTAAAATCCGTTTCTGCTAATGATAACATTTGAATATGACAACGTAAAAGAAAAACTTCATATGTAAGCCTCAAATCATGCCCCTATTAGACACCACATAACACATAATGAGTTGGCAATATAATTTTATAATTTCTACGTACTGTGTGATAAAGAAATAAAAGTATGCAGTGCATGACAACAAGAAATAGGTCATTCATAGTAGTATTATTATAAAAATGTGTCTGTGAGCCATGACCTTTTAACAAACAGCGAATCAAAGGACACTATTTCTTTGTTTTTTTTCTTTCTTTGGACACAAGCGGATTCGCGATTTAAAGTGTATATGTTTTTGAATTACTTAATTCTAAATTGATAATTTAAAAATATATATCTTTAACTAAATTTAGAATTTATACTAGTACTATTGATTCCGCAGAATCCGTAGTCGGAACGGAGGGCCTCGCCTTTGGATTTCTCAAGGGTTTGGAACAACGATTTAATTAAGAGAAATCAAAATATAAGAAAATAAACATATGAAGAAACTAAGGAGTAATATATATATACTTATACACACATTAAAGATATACTTATATAAAATGTAATTTCTCAATGAAGAGATATCACTACGCCACTAATTTTGAATAGGTAGAAGAAAAAAAAAACAGAAGGATATTGAATAGAATTAGCACAACAAACAAAGAAACGTTGAATTTAACTATAGCAGATATATGGAGGATTAGTTAAAAAAAAAGTCATGTTTAATGCATAAGGGCAGATTTTGTATTAGTTATAACCATAGGGGTTGTGAGCGTATCTACTACTCCTTTGAATCATAAAAAGGTCACTTCAGTACACTAAATTTCTACATTATGGAAGAGGTCCAAAGAGAATTACATTTCTTGAATTCAACACCTCAAATTTACAACATACACTATTTTTAACAACTACAATAAAGCATGTGAACGATTTACATATGTTGATCAACCCAAGACACAACAACAGAGTGTTCGCAGACCTTACCCCACCTCATGGAGATAGAAAGGTTGTTCCCGGAAGACCCTCGGCTCGGATCAACCCAAGATACAAGAAGAAGAAAAGGACAAGTCCCAAAAAAAAAAAAGAATAAAACAAAGTAAGTTGAAAGTAATATTCAACCAAATACAAACTATTTTCCTCCCTCCAACACTCCAAAACATTCCCTTCACACCTCTTGCAGAATATATTTAGCTCAAATGCTTTGATCATATGCAACAGTTGTGAACGTCGAGTTACCTTGAGAAGAACTCGTGGATGGCAAAGTTGTTGTATTGTCCTCTGAGGATAACACATAATCATATGCTGCGTTTATTTGTTCAGGGCGAGTTTTAGGGCCGTTTTTAATCTTGAGATCCATGAAATCAGAGATCAGCCCTGGTTTCGTTATCTTATTGTCATCGACAGCCATCTCGCCTGTTAGCATCTTGAGAATAGTCGACATGGATGGCCGAAGCTTTAAGCCATCTTGAGTGCAGAGGAGCCCGATTTTCAAGAACTTGCAGGCCTGTTCAGCATCAAAATCCCCATCTAGGAACGTGTCTACGAGCAATACCAGCTCCTTTCTTTCATAAAGTTGCCATGTCTGTAACACGCATGAAAATAATTAACCATAGCTTTTAGAAATATTCATTCAAAGATTGACGGTTCATGGACACAAAGGAAAACAGAGAAGTATTTTTCACTTTTTTACTTTATAAATAAGATTTGTTAGTTTTATAGCTAAGTCCATAATATAGATTAAAAAGAGAAAATAACATCATAATATTTAAAAAGTAAAAACGATAAAGGTTGATAATTTAGAGGGTAAAACAAGTGTTCGGCCGGTTGAATAATCTTCTGGGGAAAATAGACATAGTTAAGTGACTCTTCTGTTACAAACAAAAGAAATATGACTTTATTAGATAATTTCGAGAAGTTAAGTGACCATTTGAGTAATGGACTCAAAAAATGATTGTTCTCTTCTATGGTGAAGCACCAAATGTGTCCACTCAAACAACTAAAAAGCTAGCAGAGGATTAAGCCATATGGAATTTTCATAGTTCTTTGAGAATTTCATTTGCTTGATATCTCAAGTACTTGATTACTACCTAAAATTAGTTTTAAAGATTGTGCATCGAGAAATCAGCAACCATTGATTTCATTATGTGCCCGTGAACTTTGACACATGCAGCAATGACACAATAGTAACATGAATTTATTGAGGGAGAAGTTGTACCCTTTCAAGGAGATATTGTTCGTCAATAGGTAAATGTGAGTTTGTGTTGCATCTTCCGGTGACGATTTCAATCAGAAGAACGCCGTAACTGTAAACATCTGATTTACGTGTTGCCTGGCCTCTAATTGCATACTCTGGTGCCAAATAACCTCTGGAAAAAAGACGTGAATTTGAGTGCACGATACTAAATACTTAACTAGAAGCTATTATATCATAGAAAGCAACAGAATAGTAGCACATGATTATATTGAACAAGAAGTAATTTTATGACTTTTTTAATGGTCAGTTGTCCATAATGTTTTATGCAATCATAGTATTCCTTGGCAGATTTACATATATAGGAATTGAGTCAACTTTGAAGGGGAGCCTTGGAGTAACTGGTAAAGTTGTTGCCATGTGACCAGGAGGTCATGGGTTCAAGCCGTGGAAACAGCCTCTGGCAGAAATGCAAGATAAGGCTGCGTACAACAGACCCTTGTGGTCCAGCCCTTCCCCGGACCCCGCGCATAGCGGGAGCTTAGTGCACCGGGCTGCCCCCTTTAAGAATTGAGTCAACTATATAATGGTGAAACATATATGTACTTGCATAACTCGAATCGACAAGTCACATAGAATGTAGATTCAAGCAAGATGATTTACCAGTATTACCTAAAAAGTAACTTGCTATTCCATGAAGCAGCCAAGAACATATCAAAGGTCCAAGAATCAAGTTATAAGAGGTATATCGATTTCTATTAGGAGTTATCTGAGACATTAAAAAATGGGATAATAGCATTTTTGGTCCCAAAAATTATAATTATAGGTATATTCTGATTTTGGTCCTCGTGATATCTGACAAAGCACACTTAACCTTCAATTAATTGAAATGTGTGTGTTTAGTCCTTTTATGTAAGAAGTGTGTCGTATTTGAACTACTTTTAGAACTATATTGCCATCAAATATGGAGTAACAATACAAGCATAACATAACACATGGGTAATTAAGTGATGGGGCGACTAATAATTATGGTACATTTGTGAATATCACGTGAAAACGGATCAAAATGAATGTTTCAATTAATTGAAGATTAAATGTGCCAAGTCTAATATCACAAGGATCAAAATTAGAATTTACCATTAATTGAAGGACCAAAAATGCTATTAACCCTTAAAATACACTATTCAATTCCTCTATTTACATCAGCATCAATCTAAAAAAGATCTCTACTAGCATGCTTTTGAACACGAACTCAAGATGGAATTTGAGAACAGCATGGCAAGAAGAGACATGAGTAGAATTTGCAGATAGGATTCTTACATGGTTCCTGCCACGCGTGTACTAACATGAGTGGCGTTGGGGGGAATGAGCTTTGCGAGGCCAAAATCTGAAATCTTGGGTGTCAAATCTCTGTCAAGGAGAATATTACTCGCTTTGATATCACGGTGAATTATATGTGGCTTCACTTGCTCATGAAGATAAGCTAGCCCCTTTGCAACTCCAATGCAAATTTTAGTCCGTGTTCGCCAACTGAACTGCATGCTACTGTGTCCTCCACCTGTATGCAAAATATCCAGAAGAATAAAATTTGAGTGTTTGAAGATAGAACATGATTAGAGGATAATGTATGGTTATTACAATAACTTATCCAAATGATATAACTCAACCACTAGAAGAGTTGATCTACGCATACAAAGGAAGAATAGGTCTAAAAGTAGTGCTGAAAGATCCAGAAGAATAAAATTACCGAGAAGCGTTTGGGCAAGGCTGTTGTTTTCAAGATAGTTGTAGATCAATATCCTGTGATCGTCTTCTATACAACAGCCATAGAGTTTGACTAAATTTTCATGGTCAACGTCTGATATCACTTTAATTTCTGTCAAGAACTCCCTAACACCCTGCTTTGATTCACTTGAAAGAACCTTTATAGCAGCCATCTTTCCACTTTTTAGCCTTCCCTGCCCATAGTAAAAAGCCGTAAGACTTGTTAAAGACATAATATTTCAACCACCAATCCATAACAAGGTAGAAGGAAAACAGTTGTCACTTGTCATTATCTTAACTATAATCAGCTCAGTTTTTCCAGATTTTAAAAAATTAATTAATTAACCAGGCCGGTGCACTGTGGGCCGTGGCCCGGGCTGCAACCTGGGCCAGTGTACCGGGCTCAGCAGCTCGCCGGCCCAGAACAAAAAACGGCCGCTCTCGTTCCAATACAGGGTCGTCATGGGTGGTTTTTTACTGTTCCAGGCAAACTCGGGCCGAACCGGCCCAATTGACATGTTTAACATGAATCACCAACTCATAACAAGGTAGAAGGAAAACAGTTGTCATTACCTTATAAACAGAACCAAATCCACCCTCTCCAACTTTATTGACAGGACTAAAATCATCTGTGGCAATTCTCAACTGCTTATAGGAGAAAAGAGTGACATTCTTCACGCCAGAGAGCTCTGTTGTGAATTAATTTATTAGTATACAAAAAGATTAAAGACTGTTGAATGGCACAATAATTAAGAACATCCAAAAATTATATAAATGGCGGACCTTTAGTGCTTACCATCATCAAATTCGGATGTGTGCCTAGTTGATGACTGATTCTTTCTACAGAATAAAGGGAAGCAAGTCATAACTTTAGGATGCAACAATGACCTTCTGTATATGGTATCAATCGAACGCTGCTTCAGGTGAAACCAAAACCAAAATCAGAGCCTGCAAAACTAAAGAAAAATCTCACTTTAACTGCTCAGTAAGATGGCAAATCATAGTCTATCGGAAATGTACTATATAAAAAGGACAGCATAAAAAACCATGGTTAACGTGGGTATAAAACGGAACTCCATACCCAAAAACAGAAAAGTCAGGTAGGCCAAACCAACAAACACTTAGTTTTAGGGGGAACATCATTTAAAGGCAAACCTTCAGAAACAAGTTGCTCACTCGGGACACAGGAAAAAGGATTTCAACTCAGTTTATCAACCTAACGGGACATGGAAGCACACAAGGCTATAGCAATGTATCTATGGTTATGTTCCAATAAGATGGTAACTCAAAAGGGAAAGGGGGAAAAGTGAAGCAATTTTTCTCAACCAAATAGTATAAAGTAGGTCTAGCTCATTCTTAATTGAAGCCTATCATTGGCCATCACTCATGTCCAATAATTAGCTTGTCCAGTCAGGCTGTTCACAAGATTGACACTACAACGATGAGTAAAAACATAAAATGGAAGGTCTCCCAGCTGAGGAAAAAACACTAGATGTACTGTCCATATGTCCAAGTCTTGGTGGGAAGTTCATGTACTCGTGGAATTAGTCGAGGTATTTATCTGGCTCGGACGCCACAGTTATTAAAAAATACAAATACAGAAATTTAGTGCATATATGATCATGGTGCATCTAATTGAGTAGACCAACTAAATAGAATATCTGACTTTCAAGGCTCATTAAGGGTATTCTTAACTCAATAATTGCTGCAAAATCAACCCCAGAAGCAAGAGGACGAAGAAGTAATAATTCGCAACCCAGATTACAACTACAAGCCGGATAATTAAAGGGATTTTCAAAAGATTGAAACTTTGAGAAAAACAAACTTATTTAAGCTTGGGTTCTTCATCTCAAAGTGACATCAACTAGGCCATTTGTCGCAGGTTCTATATACAGATAATACTACAATACCAACAACTACTACGCTTCAGTACAAGGTGGGTTTGGCTATATCAAACCCACTTCTTCATTTAAGTTCATTTCGTATCATCATCATACTAAATAAGACCATGATGTAAAGAACATACACAAATACCTAAATTTAATAGATATAATCATGCTTTATCTAATTGAGTACAATCAATTTAGTATAGTCTCTCTACCCCATAAAGGTAGAGGTAAGGTATGCGTACATCATACCCTCCCCAGACCCCACTTTGTGGGACTACACCGGGTATGTTGTTGTTGTTGACTTTCAAGGCTCATTAAGGGTACTCTTAGCTCAATATTTACTTCAAAATCAACCCCAACAAAATCCAAGAAACAAAAACATGAAAAAGAAGAAGTAAAACATTAGCAGCCCATATTACAACTACAAGTCAAAAAATTAAAGTGGGTTTTCAAAAAGATTTGAACTTTGAGAAAAACAAACTTAATTAAGCTTGGATTCTTGATCTCAAAGTAGCATCAAGTAGGCCATTCATTGCAGGTTCTATATAAAACACTACAGTCTACAACAACAACAACTACTACTACGCCTCAGTCTCAAACAAGTTGGCGTCGGCTATATGAATTCTCACTTTTCTTTTAAGCTCATTTCATATCGATCATACTAAATAAGAGCATGTACAAATATAGAAATTTAGCACATATATAATCATGCTTCATCTAATTGAGTACAATCAATTTAGCATATCTGACTTTCAAGGCTCATTGAGAGTACTCTTAGCTCAATATTTGCTTCAAAATCAACCCCAACAAAATCCAAGAAACAAAAACATGAAAAAGAAGAAGTAAACATTAGCAGCCCTATTAACAACTACTAGTCCAAAAATTAAAAAGATATTCAAAAGATTGAAACTTTGAGCAAACCCAACTTATTTAAGCTTCAATTCTTGATCTCAGAGTGACATCAAGTAGGCCATAGACTACTACTATGTCAAGTAGGCCATAGACACTACTACAATAACTACTACTATGTCTCAGTCTCAAACAAGTTGAAGTCAGCTATATGAATCCACACTTCTTCATCTAAGTTCATTTTGTATCATCATCATACTAACTTGAAGTAAAAAAAAAAAAAAATACAGAATTTTAGCGCATATATAATCATGGTTTATCTAATTAAGTACAATCAATTTTGGTATATCTGACTTTCAAGACTCATTGAGCTGACAAATCAATCCCAACAAAAACAAGAAAAAGAAGAAGTAAAACTTAGCAACCAAGATTACAACTATGAAGTCAAATTAAAGGGATAAAGATTGAAACTTTGAAAAAACCCAACTTATTTAAGCTTGGATTCTTCATCTCAAAGTAATATCAAGTAGCTCAATTTGTTGTATCTTCTATATAAAGATGAGTAAAATCAAGAACAGAAAGACCCAAAACAGGAAGAAAAAAAACAGCAAAGAGAAAACAATAAAGAAGCTAAAAACAACAACAGCATACACGGTATAATCCACAAGTGGGCTCTGGTAAGGTGGAGGGGTTGTTTCTGTTAGACACAGAATCAAAATAAAGCAAAAAGCAAAGCGGGTCAGAAAGAAAAAAGGAACAATACTATAATAAAATAATTCGCTAAGAAAATAACAAAATATAATAGATTGTAACAGAAATGAAAGGATACGAAACTACAACAGAAATATTATGATTCTCAAAAATACAACTAAAAATCAAGAGTACCTCAAAAGTAGCATAAGCAGATGAAATTGCTGTATTGTGAGGGCAAATTGTTTTTTTTTATTTTTTGAGAGAGAGAGTTCTGAATTCCCAAAGAGTGTTGATAGTATGGAAGTCTCTTAAAGGGAAAAATTGAATGTTGACACACTAATAATTGATAATTGCAGAGACGCTGCAAACAATAGTACAATGTTGGCTACCACGAAAGTGAATTAAACGAGACGTAATCTTGGCGCTTTAAAGTCATAACTCAAAAGTAAAAGGAGTTGGTACCCGGGGTTATAATTTAATTTTAATAGTAAAAAATTAAATAAGAATTAAGCTCACTTAATTATAACTAAATGAAATTTTATATTGTATTTATTGGTTTGAGATGAAGGTCGGGTACGAGTAAATTTTTATCGCTAAGGATAAAGGTGAATGTAAGGACATTGTGAAGCTTTAATTTATCGAGGACATAATCTTAAATATAAGCTTTAGTTTAAAAAGAAAATTCCAATACTTGAAAAATTATCATTTTTTAAAAAAAAGTGGGGAAAAAATCGTTAAATTTTTTCAGCCAGTTGAAAAAAAAACAGTAATCATTTCAACATTGAACATAGAATCAACGAAAACAAAAGTTTCAATAATCACTGTTACAGATTATTCCTTTGATACGAAATCAAATATTTAGTCTATAGAGAAAAAAGGTATTCACACTCATATATATACTCAATCTTAATAATGTAACTTGACGAGGAATATTTGCGATTGAACTTAATGAGATTTTTGTTTCGTCAATTCCTTTTTTGAATAAAATGTTTCGGGATATATATTATATGATGAGTAAACATTAATAAAATTATCAATATGATAGAAGTATTTCACATTATTTTGCAAAAGACAAAGAATATTGATTATCCAGAATTACCTGATAATTAGGTTTATAAACAAGAAATTATAGGTTGTGTTTAGTCTAAAGAATATAGAGAAAGTCAAAAGCCTAACACAAACGAAATTATATGTCAGCTTAAGATTTTGGGCTTATTAATTTCAAAAGTAAGCAATGATTCAAAATATGGGGAGTTGACTAATACTATATATGGAGTATATAAATTGTTTTCTAAGCAACCTTTTCATTACTTTATTCTAAGGCTGGCCAGTGGGCCGGGTCGGCCCGATCCCACTCCACCCCCGCCCCGATCCCCTAAAAAAAATTAACGGTCTCGGGACTCAAAATCGGGACGGGGCCTAGGCTCGTCCCGCTTCGACCCACCTCAGACCCGCCCTGCCCCGATCTCGGTCCCCCCCCTTTGCAAAACTAATTGTTGCAACATCGGCAAATTACACGTCGACGTTACGTCGGTGTTTGATACCTTCGTTCCTTCTTTAAATTATTATTGTTACTTTATTTTAATTATCGCACTTAATTTTATTATCTTTAATTATTTATTTGCATAATTAAAATAGAAGGAATAAGACGTACGATTATGGATAAGGGTCCTTCTTCTAGTAGGGGTAACAAGTGCATGTGTACTTCTTCTAGTCATCCTATTTCTAGACATGATGATTTGATTGATTACACTCATATAGATGAAACTGAATTTTTTAATGATATACCATTAAATGATTAGATATATTCTGCAACTGAACGAGACTTTAATTTAGAAGATAATCTAGATGACACACTCACTAATGCACCTCAACAACCTCAACCTCAGACTGAGTCTCAGCCTCAAACTGAATTTGAAATTTCTCCTATTCCCCCCTAGTGTGAGATGAGGCCCCACACAACGAAAATTAAAATCAGTTGCATGAGATTTTTTTGATAGGGACCAAGAGAATCAAGTAGTTAGATGTAAATTTTGTAAAAATGTTTTTAAATTCAAAATGTGAAAAGGTCAGGGTGGGACGGGAGGTTTTATTGAGACATGTACAAGGCTTTCACAAAGCTAGGTGGGATGAATACGAGGCTACAAAGTCGGTGCGCCAATGCACTCTCCGTCGAGACAAGGGTCACATAGTGTCCCGGATCAAGTACATGATCAAATTAACCCAACAACAGGGGAATTGTAGGTCCTAAATACGATAAACACATAGATAAGGAAGTAATAGCAAAATTAGTTGCGGTTTAGGGTTTGCCTTTTTCATTTCCTCTCCTGATTTTATTCATTACATTAGAGAAATGTATAATCCTGCTTTTAACAGTTTTCCTAGATCAACTGTTAGGAGAGACGTTTTAAAATTTGTAAATAAATATCAACAATATTTACGTTATGCATTATATCATTTTCCTAACAAAGTATCTATCACTTCTGATATAGGCCGTAGTACTAACGATAATGATTATTTAATTATAACATGTCATTTGATAGATCAACATATAGATATATTAATGATAGGCACACTGTGAATTTTATTGTAGAAAATATTCATCAAATTTGCGATTATTATGATATAACTGATAAAATAATTACTGTTACATTAGATAATGTTTCTTCTAATTATTATGATGTGATACTTTTAAAAGATCTATTAACTCCATCTTTTTCTAATAATTTTTATATAAAATGTGTGTATCATATTTATAACTTAGTTGTAAAGGATGGTCTATCACTTTTTGAAGACATTCTTAATAAAGTTTAATTATTTAAGTGTTTATATTTACATTTTTTTTTAAAATTAAGTGTAAAAAAAAAAAACCGAACCCGCCCCTACCCAATCAATACCGATCCCCTTTTCCGGCGGGATGAGGGATGGGACGGGACGGGACATCGGATTGTCCCGCCAGTCCCGGCCCACCGGTCCCGACCCAATCCCCAGTCCCGCCGGTTCGCGTCCCGTCCCACTCCGAATCCGGCCCACTGACCACCCTTACTTTATTCTTTCTTAGACATTAGGTCAACAACTACAATTTCTTAAAAGACCAATTAATGGCAGCAATGTCCAAATGATATAAAAGTTTAATTTTAGCCGGTAGATGTACCAAAATGAGTTAATGTTATCCTGTTGGTAATTTGACATAATTGGTACGGTCAAATAAGGACGATGTTCCACAACGACATTTCATGTATGATCCATACAAATCAATGATGGTGTTTGAGGGAATTCAAAGTGAAATGTCATAATTGCATTCAAAACTAATATTATTTTTGAACGCTTGTCGTAAGCCAAGTGGCTCAAAAATGCTCTCTCCACAATCATTAATGGGGAGGAATTTTTTTAGCTACTTCACAAACAACAAGGCAGCTAAACATTAATGAGCCTACAGACTGTTTTTTAACCACTTGGCTAATAATGAAGACATTTTTGTGCATAGAGGACAAAATTGCCCTATTTAAAATAATGCCTTTTCTATTCTTGCATGGCAAGTAGCAACAAACCAACATATCTATATTCAAGTAACGAATAGCAAACCCTCCCATCAAATAGTAATAATTATTGTCTAGTGTCACCAAATAGTTTTGCCTCATATTGTAAACCAAGGATTTCATAAAACTGGAGAGAGTGAAGCCTTATACCATCTCTTAACTTATCTTATTCAGATTCTTCAAAAATAATAATATTTATGTGTTTGATCCTTAAAAACTTTACTATATATTTTTGAAAGCTTCAATATGAATGACCCAACATACCTTTTAAAGAATAGAAAATATATTCAAAATTCAAATTCTTCAAAAATATTGTTGATTGTGTTATCAAATCTTTCAAAAATTTATACATTTTTAAACAATCGGATACAAATAGAGAATCAAAACACACCCTCAATAACATTTTAGAAAAATACAAGCAACATAACTCCTACCTTAATAATGAAAAGTTGCAATATTTAATAAAAAGAGTTTGGTTCAAGTTATCTTAAAGACACTAATAAATAAAAAAATTGGGTAGCATTTAAAGCACTGATCTTTTATCTTTTTTTCCCAATATATGGATGTGGATAAATAACGAGTGCTACTTTTTTCAATCACTTCTTTAATTGCTACTACTATAACATCAATTTTTCCCCATTTCTTCCACAATTGCAAGAAAAATCATGACAAGTGTTGCTGCCAAAGTTGCCGTCATCGGTAGTGGAAGTAAGCCCCCCACCTCCCACTAACCCCCCACCCCCACCAAAAAAATTTGTGAATTTCTTATACTAAAAAATGATCAAAAGGGGTTGTTTATTTTCAGTTTCAGGAGCTGTTTGTGCATCAACTTTGGCCAAGAATGGAATTTCAGTAACCCTTTTAGAGTCTGCAAGAGGCCCAGTTGGCCGTATGTCACAAAGAAGGTACCTTTTTTCATTATATTTAATAAAAAAAATTCAATCTATTTAAGTAATGGGGTTTGTGAAAAATTGAATCTTTAATTCAGAGAAACAACAGAAGATGGGAAAGAGCTGCATTTCGATCATGGGCTCCATATTTTTCAGCTAGTAATCTTGATGTGCTGAGACTTATTTGTGAGTGGTAATCAAAGGGACTTGTTGCTGAGTGGAAAGAAAAATTTGCTACCTTTGATTGTGCTTCCAAGCAATTTCTTGATATTGAAGAGGTAGTTTTATTGTGTCTTCTTTGTATGTTCTCAAATGACTAAGTTTCTTTTGAGCCGAGGATACCGAAAATAGCCTCTCTACGCCACAAAGGTACACCACAAAGGTAGATGTAAGTTATGCGTACATTCTATACTCCCATACTCCACTTGTGGGATTACACTGAGTATGTTGTTGTTTGTTTTGTATGTTCTGGAATGTTTTTGAATGCTGACCATTTTCATTTTTTAAATATACATTTAGGACTATTTCTTTGTAGCTCGTGTTTTGCCTGCTTTGTTTTACTTTTTTAATATTAGTTTGATTTGGTAGGTGAGGTTGTGTTCACATTGTTAATATTTAAGGCTAAAAAGATAGAATATGTGTGCACGTTCTTTTTGACTATTCATGTGGATTGCTATACATTTATTCAATTTATTCACAAGAAGAGGCTTTCTGTTCAACAAAGGCTGATATTCCCTTACTTTTCAAGTTTTGATTTTATGAGCCCTTCGATTGTACTCTTATAATAAAATCTTGTTGATAAACATTTTGTAGATGATTCGATTTTAACATATTATTTAGACGTGTGTGATTGTCGCCTGGCTTCTTCGGCTAAGGCTGGCATATCCAACTATTTTTTGCTAAAAGATATCTCGGATCAAGGGTTATCGACTCGACAGTGCTCCGTTACTTTTATGCACACATCATAACTAAGGAATTAGTCAAGGTGTCAACGGTAAATCTTGGGACGTTCTAAATAAATGACCAAATATAAGATTAGTGAAATCCAGAACATTGTTATGCATGGAATCTAGCTTTTAATAGTTTCTTGTTCCATTGAGTTCTCACAACTCTTCCTATTATGTCTTTTTTTTTTTTGGAGCTATGTCCCAAAGGTTCTTATATAAGTTCACAAGGGTAGAGCTCGGGTCCGGACTTTAGCTTAGGCCCTGCATTTGTATTAGAAAACCCATTGAATAAGGATAAATATTGAATTGTGAACCCAATAACTAAGACGAGCTATGGATTCGGTGGCAGTCCAGACCCGTAAACTTCAAATTCTGACACTGCCTCTGCTTGCTCACTTGACATACAAAGGTCAGGCTTAAGTACAATATCGGAAAATGATGAAAGCAAACGTGTTTCCTCTTATGGGAAATTTGCATTTTACTTGCCATAGAAATTTAATAATAGCACATAGCCACAGGGTCACATGCATATAATAGGAGTAATAAGGTTTTACTGGCACTGCTTTCTCTTACTCTTATTTTTAATTCAGGAAGGTTTGGACAAGAAATATGTCGGTGTTCCAGGAATGAATTCAATCTGTAAATCCTTATGCCAGGAGCCTGGTACACGACTGATATCGCTGCATTTCATTCTTTGAAATGCTTTTCACTAAAATGAACTATTACTTACCATGTTTACTTTTTTGTTTCTTTTATGAACTATGTAGGAGTTCAGAGTAGGTTTGGGGTAGGCGTCGGGAGGTTGGAGTGGTTGGATAATGAAGATTCATGGTCATTGATGGGTTTAAATGGCGAAAGTCTTGATTACTTTAAGGGAGTGGTGACATCAGATAAAAGTACGTTCTCACAGAGGTTCACTAATGTAACGGGAAAACCTTACCTATTGGTAAGACGTATATCTATGTTTTTTTGTTGGTTAATAATTTTAGTGTGTTGACTTAATGGTTAGTTGATTACAGTTGCATTTTTTTAAGACCCGCATAATAAAATATGTGATTGCTTTGTGAGATATGTTACATACTTCTAGCCAGTTGCTACCAGTTGTTTACCCATGCTTTGGCAATCCGCTATGTGTGGACATTCCTTTTAACGGTTCAGTCCGAAAGTTGGTTTTTCGGTCGGTTCCAAAAGTCGGCTTTTTAGGTCTATTTTTGCCATGTATTTAGTACTCCCTCCGTCCCAATTTATGTGATATACGCTTGACTAGGCACGGAGTTTAAGAAAGAAAGGAAGACTTTTGAAACTTGTGGTCTAAAACAAGCCATAGATATTTGTGTGGCTGTAAATCATTTCATTAAGCTAAAAGGGGAAGTTTCAAGTTAAATTATATCTAAATATAGAAATGTATCACTCTTTTTGGGACAGACTAAAAAGGAAAGTGTATCACATAAATTGGGACAGAGGGAGTAGTGTTTTTTGGTAGTCACCGTTAGTTTTTAAGTCCATTCTGTTAGTTGGACCAAAGGCGCTCCACTTTAGCAAATTTAAGGGACTAAAGATGCTCAGGGTCATATTTAAAGGACTAAAATAGACCTACTCCCATAGATAAGGAACAATTTTGGCTAAAAACTCATCTTTATGATGATTATATTTAGCTGAGCCTGTTTATTCAAGCATCTCTTACTCCTTGCTTTTCTGTTGTCACTGGTACATAAACTTTGCCATGCAAAACCCGTCAGTATGCTATATTTTATTATACGTTAAGCTCATATTATTGACGTACATTTATGTTATATTGACTTTTTTTGTTTGTTGCTCATTATTTTACTTAACTAATGTTGGCATTCTTTGATAAGTTAACAAGATTTGCATTTGGGGGGACTATTATTGTATCATCTCTAGTTTCTTTTCGAGTAAAGATGTAACTTTCCTTAAGTCAAGATATGTTAGCTAGGTTATCTATTAGATCTTGCTCTTTTCATGTAGATATGGATAAATTTCCAGAAATACCGCTGAAGATGACAGAAATTCCTGTTAATCCATGCTTTGCTCTGATGTTGGCATTTGAAGAGCCTTTGACTGATGTAAGATGTGCTCTGCATCCATAGTTTTAATTTTGGTTAATGTCAAAAAATATTTTAGAAGACATATAGCATCAATACGCTTTCCCAATTTTCAGTGCTATCCCCCCCACCCCCACCCCAACATACACATACACACAACTAGTTTCTGTTTAGATTCGTCTATAACTTCCAAAATATGTCTGATAGCAAACTTCAGCGCGTTGGAGTATGTTAAAATGGTTCACTACTAAAAAAAACAGGAACAACGACGGACAAAATTTTATAGCTAAACAACAAAATTCATCGCTCATCCTATTTAGCGACCGATTATCATAAGATTCTGTTAGCTACAAGCAAATTAGCAATGAACTAGGGGCGAAGTTCGTAGCTAATTCCATTTTTTTTTTTTGGTAGTGGTTGTAGGACCAGGCATTCAATTGAGTGATCCCATGACTTGATAGAAATAAAAAGTGATAGTTTTCTACTTGCCTAATAGCTGATACTGTTGACAAGATTTTGTCTTCCTGGCTATCATACCTGAAATTTCCTGATGGATTATGTCTGTTTTCCTATCATGTTTGAGATACCAATAAGAGGCTTCTCATTCAAGAGCTCAAAAGTTCTACATCCGGCATTCTGAGACAGCAGCAAACCAGGGCGTTCACGCAATAGGTACTCCCTCCGTCTCAATTTATGACACTCTTTTCTTTTTAGTCAGTCTAAAAAAGAATGACGCCTTTCTATACTTGGTAACAATTTAACTTTAAAATGTCTACTTTATCCTTAATTATCTATAACCATACAAATATCTATGCTTATTTTAAACCACAAGTTTCAAAAGTCTTCATTTCTTTCTTAAACTCTATTCTCAGTCAAACACCTTCACATAAATTGGGACGGAGGGAGTATATGTTTATGTTGTTAATGAGCAGATCCAAATTGTGGCTGACAACAATAAAGAAAAAAAGAGATGCAGCAAATATTGCGAGGAAACTTGAACAACATATTTCCACCTATAATATTGTTGTATTTTAATGACGTTGTACTTTTCTTTTTGCCCAATGAAGTGAAAGCTGGGTGTTGCACTCTACGGCGGAGTATGCTCAGGATGTTATTGCCCAGACAGGACTTCAGAAGCCTTCCAGTGCAACATTAGCAAAAGTAGCTGAAGAACTATTTCAAGAATTTCAAAGCACAAAGCTCAGTATACCTCAGGCATTTTTTAAGAAGGCTCATTGATGGTTGGTATCTAAAATATAGAAATGTTCATTTAGTTTCAGGTTTCGTTAGCTGCATGCGTTATTTGAAACAGACAAAAGAACACTCTTAAAAATTTACCAGACACGAGATTTGTTTAGTGGAGATATGTCCAAAGACCTAAAAACAATGTCTAAAATACTTTAGGGACTATTTGAACCTTGTACCATACATAAGGGACCACTTTTGTCAAAATCAATAAATGTTTCTCGTGAAAGCAGTGGTATATGAAGTTGAATTTTGGTCTCTCCCCGTTTTTCTATCTCTAAAACCCCACCCAAACACGCCTTATCACTATTCCGCCCTCTCAAATTTGTCAGGGGCAGTGCATTCCCAGCGACAAGCATAGCAGGAGATGAGAAATGCCTTTGGGACGCGAAGAAAAGACTAGCAGTATGCAGAGATTTTTGTGTTAGTCCAAATGTTGAAGGGTTTATCATTAGTGGTTTGGCTGCTGCTGCAAAATGTTCTGAAGTGCTTTGTCGCTTATAATAGAATGACATACATTGTGTGTATCATCAAATAGTCATTTTACTGGTTTTGTCATACTTGACTGAGAATATAAAATTACAACAGAGACCAGAGTAAATTTTGTTATTCTACTAAATTTGTAGCAGTAGAGTCACATTGAACTAACAGTCCTAGCTTTTTGGGCCAATGTTAACTCATATATTCTACATCTCTGTTTTATCTTATCATATTTATTGGATGAACATTCTAGTTGTGACATTCTGTATTTTTTAGTCAAATTTGCAACTCGATTTGGATTAAACGCGTGATTCTCTTTATTAAGACTTTAATGAGTAAGTAGTTCTGTATGAAATTTGTACAATTTTGACACTTACAGAGGTTGATTTGAAGTGTTGGAAGCTATTGCTAAGGAATTCCTCCTACTTTAATAGTCCGGTTCACTATTGATATTGTCCGCTTTGGATATAGGTCTGCACAATTTTAAAAAGGTCTAATGCTTATTTTCTTATATACTCAGGATCACTGTTTTAATTGAATAATCGAAGCCATTGCTGAGCCTCAGCTCAGAACCAAAGTTAAGCAGATCAGCTTTGATTTGATACCAAGACATTTTTAAATACCCATTAAAAATTAGCAAATTCCATACATCAAATATCTTCTCCGTCCATCCTCTTGCTCCAATTAATAAATATAGGGAAAAATAATAAGTTGCGTGTAAATTATATGGATGTTTTTAATGGTGTGAGGTCTTTTAAAAATAAAAATAAAAAACAGAACTTGGCCACTTGACCTGGCCATATCATACCAGTATAGAGCTAATGATTCAACGAGATCAGTATGGAGATGGTGGAGTGATATCGTGGGGCTTGGGTTATTCTTTTGCCCGTATAGGGGTCGATTTACTACATTTACCCCTAGCTTTGGAGATGAAGGGGAGCATTGGAATAACTGGTAAAGTTGATGTCATGTGACCAGGAGGTCATGGATTCAAGTCGTGGAAATAGTCTTTTGCAGAAATGTGAGGTAAATCTGCATACAATAGACCCTTGTGGTCCGGCCCTTCCCCAGACTCCGCGCATACCGGGAGCTTTACTGCATCGGGCTGCCCTTTTTCTTTTTTTTTTTATCCATGATGAATACACAAAAAAAAAGTTAATAGGCTTTGGTGTTGGTGACACACAATTAGTCTTCGGATAAAATGGATGATACACTTGATGGTGTAATCCTTGACTCAAAACAGACAACATCACACTATGTTAAGAATATTTTTAGATCTATTTTAACCCAAAAAAAGATACACAAAACAGTACTAACATTTACCAAATTTCAACCACTTTAAATGAGAGTGTAAAACAACAATCGATCGGCATTTAAACTCCAAATATTTTCTTCCTTAACGATGCAATAAACATAGCACCCAGCCTACAAAAGAGGAAGTAGAGCAACTGTCTGCAAGGGCTCGTTGTAGGATTGAGGCCCAACGGAAGACGTGGATCAGAGGCTCAATATATGAAGCATTAGACTTAATGTGGCAAAAACAACCCACAAAATGGTGACCAGCCTAAACCTCTTAGGTTTGGACGGGTTAGTAACCCATTTAAAAATTGAGCTGATACGTTGATCCAAGAGAAATTTTGTCTCAATATTTATTTGATATGTTATATATAGTCATGATAAAAGACAAAAAAGCTTTATTAGGTACTTAAAACACATTTTAAGAGAACAAACAGAGAATTTAAAATTTAGTAAAAGTTGGGCGGATTGTGTTATGACCCGATTTTTATCCATTTCAGCTCAACCCCATAAATTCAGCATAACCCCCATTTGTCACCTCTAATTGGAGTATTAGTTACAATCAGTTAGGCTTTAGCTAGTGGTGCATGATATGCAGTACATTCAGCTCGCAATGAAATTGGCACATCATAACAGCTTATTCAGTTTTTACAAGAATTCTGAATTGTAGGAACAATAACATTCTCTCGTTGCTGCCCATGCATATCATAGTAAGAAAAAAAAAAAACAAGGTTGACAAAGATATTTAGTTCGATGATTCTATGTAAACAAACAACTGTACTTGACAAGAGCTGTCCAGTTTTTGATAAGATTTAATTAGGCCACTTCAAAAAACTACTCCAATTTCTGATAACTAAACTAAGTGCAAAAGGTCAATTTTTTACTAGTTGAAAAGAACCAATGTTCATATGCAACTTTTGGCAGTGATAGACGGTTTTATTCTTGAATAGCAGGTGTGTCCACATTCATTTCATTTCATTCAAAATTAAATATACATTTGTTGAAAGTACATATTATACTTCATTAACTTTGTATATGCATCAGTATTTTGTCCAGCATTATTTCGGACACATTAACTTAGAATCTTGGAATCATATCTCTAATTCTGGATAGTCTTGGATTTCCTTAACGTGTGTTGATAGTCCATAAAAAAATTGGTAGAGACGAATTCAAAATTTGAAATTCATGAATTTCTATGATAATTCAAATTAAAAGAATATAATAATAATAATTGAGTTTACAGTTTAATGATCAATTTCTTGATATATATATTTACGTGAACTCATAGATTATATGTTAAATTAGCATGTGAAGTGCATTTAAAAGAGAATCAGAGCAGAAAACCGACAGTTCCTTTAATATATAGATAAAAAAAAAAGCAAGATATGATAAGGAGCATATTGATATCGAGAGAGCCAAAGACAGTTCACTGTGTAGTCCTAATATAAAATTAATAGGAAAAAACAAAACAAGTCAGATTGATAAAATTAAGGCAGGCTGGAGCTGGGCTGGCTGTCTAGCTGAGACTTTAAACTTCACAAACTTTAATTTTTGCATGTGTCTGAACCCTTTTATATTCTGTATTTCTTGCTTTTGCAAATGTTAAATTGTACTTTGTTATTATACCAATTCATGGAATATTACCTTGCTTTCTAACTATGTGCATTGATGAAAATCCAATTGTTCTAATTCACCATCTTAGTCGAATCGCAACCCTCTAGTTTGTTTTAAACTGATGATTAATTAGCAGCAGAGCCAAAAAAATTATTAAGGGTGTTCGAATTTTGAAGAAGTAAAAAAACAACCGATGAAGAATGTTCAAAACATGATATATAGTTATGGTAAATAATATTTTATCTACCTAAAGAGTATAATTTTTCGGTGAAGGGTGTTCGCTAAGGTAGCTCCGCCACTGCGATCAACATATATCTTATAAAACTCGCTATAAGAAAGAGTCTGTTTTATTTCATTATCTCTTGGTTCTTTTCAATATCATCCACTAGTTCAAGATTAATTATGGCAATCTCATGCGACATATTTTGTTGGCTAAATTTGACCTTTGGAACACTACTCCCTCCAATCTTCATTTCGCGCCACGCTTTCGTTGTAAGCTTGTGAATTAGATTAAGGAGAATCTCTATAAAAATTCAAGATCAGGCAGGGCAACTCTTGTCCTAGAATTATTGGAAAAGATAATAGATTGATTACCCTTGTGTTTTAATATATCCTAATTAGCTTGAGAGAAATTCCAACTTTCTTTACATGCAACTTTATTTTGCTCTTATTTTCTCAAGTTTTTTTAATGTAAATGTGGAGATGATAGACGATTTTATAATAAAGTGACAATATTCATTCTTGAAACTACAGAGAAGGAGCTCTCCAAATAAAACCAGGGGCAGTGTGGTTCACATAAGAAAAAAGATAATTATACGCATAAACTAATCTAATATTTAATTGGCATATTAGATATTTTTCCTCATATTTTAATTTATTTATCTTACTTTCTTTTTTTTGTCTATGTAAAAAAGAATACTCCCTCGGTCCTAATTTATATGACGTACTTTCATTTTTAGTCAGTTCAAAAAAAAATGACACATTTCCTTATTTGTCAACAATTTAATTTTAAATTTTACTTTTTACGCTTAACGAAATGATCTATAACCATACAAATATTTTTGGCTTGTTTTAGACTACAAGATTTAAAAGTCTTTCTTTATTTCTTAAACTTTGTGCATAGTCAAACTATATCATATAATTTGGGACGGAAGAAATATCATTTTCTATATTTAGAGAGTAACTCTTTACACTCAACATTCACTTGACATATTTAACACTACAAGTTCAAGATCACAAGATTCAAATTTTTTTATTTTATTTTCTTAAACCCTGTGTCGAGATAAACTGAGTAAGCGTTTGGTCATGCGTTTTCATATCATAATTTCATAATTTGATTTCAAATCACCGTTTGTTTATGCAATGTGGACAAAATTTCAACTTCAACTTCAACTTCATATCATGATTTGAAATCCCAAATCATCCAAAAAGGTGTGATTTGGGATTCCAAATCATGATTTCAATTTTTTTTAAATGTAAAACTTCACCATAATTTTATATTTTATAAGAAAATTCATAAGTTGATAGATATATTTACTAATCATGTTTACCAACCATTTTATCAAATATTAAAAAATCTACAAGTTGGTAGTATATTAAGAAATTGTCCATACCATATGGGAGGATTATATTAAAGAATAGTTACACTACAACTCAAGTTCAATTTTCCTTTTTATTGAACTAAAGTTCCATCTATTGATGTTTTTTTAGAAAGCATTTCTAGTAACGTATTAATTTTGTTATGAACTATGATTTGCTCATTTGGTAAGATTGTATGAGAATTGAGAAAGTTTTGATGATTTCCATAACTTGTGAGTTTTTTTATGTCTATGAGAAAAAATACTACTTAAGAAACTCAAATTGCATGTTATAAATAAAACTTTAACTTTAAATTATCATGATTTTAAATCACTGATTTTTATATCATGATTTCAAATCACTCATTTTTATATCATGATTTCAAATCAAGATCAAAGAGCTCATGAAACAAACCAATGAAAGTATAAGTACCATAAGAAATTGTATGGGATTTTCCTTTCCTTTTTTGTGCCATAATGTAAAGAACTCCACTGGCATTTGGCATTTGGACTTGAAATAGACACGTGAGGAGGGGCTTGGTTGCAGCACAATTATTCATGAGACTGATGATCACCCTGTCTAAATGCACTGGGGAGGGTGGAGGGTGACAGAGTGAGTACTAGACAATTGGTCAAAGCCAAGCAACTACTTGTCTATTGAGAACTCACAAGTTGAGAGTTGGCACTTGAAATTTGTGTTGATTACATTCTCAATTTTAAGTAGGGGTGGGCGTATATCGGTTCGGTTTTGTATCCGAAAAATATGAATCGAATAAAAATTATTTTTAAAAAAAACTAATACATTTTTTTTAAAAAAAAAACCAATATGTTCGATTTATATGCCAAACGTATCGGATTATATCAGTTTTTTCTAGTGGGCCGGGCCGGGAATTTTTTATTTAAAAAAAATTGAATTTCCAAAACTGAAATTGACATTCACACCTACACTATCATGAAATTTCGACGTTGAAATCTATTGTGTATCGTGAGATGTTTACTAAAGAAAAAGGAAAATTAGAAATCAATTTGGGAGAAAACACAAATTGATTGTAAAACAGACGTTTTCCTAAAAATTGGCTGTGCCAAACCGCCTTTCGGGAGTTTGACTGGCCCCGTCTCGAAAAAAATACTCAAAATCAAAAAAATAATCGGGTAAAACGGACATCCGAGCGCAGAGTTATGACCATTTAAAGTTTTATCAATTTACAACTATTTTTTCTCCCTATATTTTATGTCAATGCTTCCGTGATATGTTAATCAAGTTCATGCCGCATGCGACTTTCATAAAAGCTTCATAGATTAGCTTCAAGGGCTATGATTCAAGAGATAGTAGTAGTTTAAAATAATAATAATAAATATATATATATATATATATATAATTCATTTTTTCGGTTCGATTCGTATCCAAAATTAAAAAACCGAACCGAATCACTAAATCCTGATTCGGTTCGATTTTTCAAAAAAAAAAATTGAAAAAAACCGAACCGAATTTAGGTTCTGTTCGATTTTTTCGATTCTCCGGGTTTTTTGCCCACCCCTAATTTTAGAAACAGCAAACTTAACTTGTTAATTAGATGTAGTGTAATATGAGTGTTGTCTTCTCGTATGATCTTGAACAATGAGTGTGTTGTCTTCTTGATCTAATTTTAAGTTGAGTTAGATAGAAGATCTGATTTGGAGCAAACATTGACACCTCATGACTATAGAACTTCGTTCCAAATTTAAACTTTATGAGTTTCTATTATAATTTTATAATGATTTTAAGTAAATATAAAATAATAATCGAATTCACAACTAAATATCTAATGAATTTCTTATTATATATATACAAAGTTTACGCAAAATTTACTGGACTCCTGTGAATCCGTACATTATACTCTAGCTCCGCCTCCACATAACTATATTGTTTACGCTCTAAAGTTCCACCCATGTTATGTATGTATTTCTTTTTTCGGCCATGTTCATGTTCTTTTCTCACTTTTCTTCTTTTTTTCAATTAGCAAATTTTTTCTAGTATTCAACACTTGTACGACGTAGCCAGAATTTGATATTTATGAGTTCGAGATTTTAATTTTTTAAAATTACTGAATTTTAAATTAATAATTTATACATATTTAAGTTTTTTAATACAAATATAAGATTTGAACTAAAGTTAATGGGTTCGGCCAAATACGCACCCGATGAGCTAGTTCCACCCCCGACTATATCGAGATCAGACTAAATTTGAATTCGCAGCAGATAGCTCTATAGTCTATACCGAACAGTCGAACTCAAAAGTTTTAATTAAACATAAAGGAGCAAGAATCACTCAATCACAACCCTTTATTTGAATCGGCAGTTAATTGTACAGAAACGACACGAGTTATTTCTCAGTTGAAAAAACAAATGCTACAACACACCATTTATTTCACACATGCAAGTACGTTCCAAGACATATATACAGTGATCATTCATCACAATGGACCGCATATACACCACATGAATAATGAAACATCAATCATGCAAATAAAGAAACTCTGATGTAATGAAACAGACTTTATTCAGTACCGCGGATCACGAAAATCTTCACACCAACCACAACAACATTATACTAATCTTTCTTTGACAGTTTCCCATCTTCCGCCATTAAAAGCAACCCAATAATTGAAAAAGCATAGTCAATTTAATTAAGCACTACTTCATTCGCCCTATCGGAGCATTCAAGCCTTTGATAGTTTTCTCCTTCCCCGATTAGAATTTTATTTCCTACGTCTTTACTGTATATCACAGTCGAATTGGATGACACAACTGGTATCTTTTCTCCGCGGGAAAAAACATTCATGGCCAACGGATACAACAAGACCAACTTATCACGAATCTCCTAATTTAAATTCCATGAGAATTATGACTATTTTCATCGATATATTTATTATCTTTCATTTACATTGTATAAAAGAACTATAATTTGAATATTGTGATATTAAGCATGCCCTATCATCTTTATATGCAAGTGTCATAAAAGATAAAAGTAAAACTGAGATTAAAAACTCGGTATCCTTTTCTAATCTAGCTTAAAAAGAAAAGTAAGATAGGTAAACTAATAACTTTGCATTGGAGAAGCAACAAAGAATGTAATGTATCGGTTAATAAATTGAGTTAGAACCATAGATTTTGTGTTCAAATTTCACCGGACTAACTATCCAGTTATTCGATACTTAGTGAAAGAGAGCAAGCATCCCGTAAACTTAATAAAAATACGTGCAAACTGAGTCGGATACCCAATTATAAAAGAGAATAACGTTGGCGTTTTAACTAAAAACTATATTTGACGCAAAGGGGCAGGCAGAGAAAGATGCCAAAACTAATGCATGGCCTATTACCTCTGCTCGACGCAGAAATGCTACACTTCTATCAGCTGCAGCAACACGTGCTTGCAAACAGAATCACACTCACAAGCCCAACATCATTATACAAAGAATTAAATCAAGAAAAAACAACTTTTCTAAAAGCTGAATCACAGAATCGATTCCATAGCTTTCAGGTAAAGCAAAACATATAATTATAAAGTAACTTTCAACCATTCAATACAAAACTCAAAAAGATCTACATCAATAGCTTTCATCATCATGGTTAGTTAGCTAAACAAAAAAAAATAAAAAATCATCCATGTAAACAAGAGTTAACTAGTTCCCTGCATATTTACATAAATCTTCCAAGCATTGCAGAATAACAAAAATGAAGCTCTAAATTTTTTAAAAATTGAAAGATGAGGATTACCATTCTCATTCTTTGTCTTTACGAGTCAGGGTCTATCGGAAACAACATCTGCATCCTGCCATCTCCAAACCTCACTTTATGTGATTACACGGGTATGTTGTTGTTGCTCATTCTTTGATTCGATCTGTTTTCGTCCTGCTGCTACTATGATTTCTCTTGTTTATAGCATTATAATTACCACCACCATCTTTTTTCTGCTGTGAAGAAGAAAACAAAGGAAATCCAAACACACCAGATTTCGAAGAACCTCTAAGAGAACTGCATACTGGAACATTCAAAACTGGAGTAACACGAACATTAGCTGAATATGACCTTTCTACCCCTCCTCCTCCATGTTTATACCTTGGTCCACCATTGAAGCTACTTGGACTACTTGCACTTCTTCCTAAGTTGTGAAAAACAATCTTCCCTGACGAATTCATTCGAGGACTATCGTCAATAGATAGTCCTCGAACAGTATTTGTAGTTGCAGATTCTGTTGGTTGCAGTCCCAATCTCGTTGGGATAGGATTTTCCGATGATAATACTCTATGTTTCACTAATCGAATTCTAGGAGGATTAGTGCTATGACTGTTTGGTTTATCAGAATCGAGAGAAAGCCTAGGAAGATCATCATGTTCGTGACCGGAAGAGGAAGATGATGAAAGTGATAATCGAGAACTAGAAATCGATATCGACTCAGTATTATCAGTGTCCTTATAGAGTAACGGAAGGTTAATAGACGAGTCATCAGCGGAGGATAATTTTGAGCTGCGATTGAGGAAATTTTTAAGTGATTTATGCGTGTTTGTACTATTTTTTTTACCTTCGACCACAAGTTTAAGAGCCTTGCAATCTACCAACTGAGCTAGAGGAGCTTGTTGCTGTGTGTTAGAGCAACTTTTTTTACCTTCGAGCTTGTCATTAGGCAATTTCTTCAAGCCTAGAAGCTCTCTCCACCGACTAGAACATCTCGGAGCCTTCGGAGAGAACTCCGTACGAGAAATCTCATTTCTCATACAAAACTTTGGTGTCTCCGGTGAACTGATACCGGCCGATGTAGACGCTGCCGTCGCCGGACGGACCATCGGGAGTTGCAGAGGCATGAGTTTTCCATCAGAGAAAAGCTCATCGGCCGGTAACATATTCACCGGATCTTCGAGTCGGAACTCAAAATCCACCATTTCGTTGACGGAAACTTCTGGATCTAATACTTCCGGCTTGTTTACAGTACTTGTTTTTTCATTGGAGCTGATTCGAGGACTTAACCAGCTGTAGTTGTACTTGGCCGGAGAACAATCGAGAAAATTCTCCGGCGACACACCGATGTTGTTTACGCAAGCTGAAGCCATGGATTCACGTTCCTACAAATCTAATTGCTTCAGTGAGTGAAAAATCACAAGAAAAAAGGGAACAAATACTGAAAAACAAACTTGGAATAAAATCAAATATGCAGTTGAAAGGAGAAATGTAAGGTACCGTTTATAAAATATGAAAGCTTCGAATCCCGTGAACCTTCATATATATGGAGTTGCAGAGAGAGAGAGAGAAAGATTGCTAGGGTTTGGAGAAGGGGTTGTGAATATGGTGGAGTTTAGTTGAAGCTAGGCATAGGATAGTATAGCAGGCGCAGTGTAGTGTAGTCAGTGTGGTGACGCCTAGTACTAGTAGTAGCAGTGTTGAAAATAATAGTGAAATTTTTATGTGTCGCCTTTTGCTTTTCAACTAAGTTTTGATCAATAATGTAAATAATTTTTTTTATCATATTAACCTGATAATGACAAGAATTATCTCTTATAATATCTTTCGTATAATTTTTATATATTAAAATTTTAATTTGAAAAATGTTGAATTAATTTTATTTAATTTAATTTTAAAAAATAATTAAATTGACTCTTAATAAGTGAAAAGAATCACATTAACTGAGAGAGTGGTTAAAAAAAGAAGTTAGTTTGATTAATTTGAATTTGTTTACAACCATATGTCATACCCGTTCGAGTAACTCATTATAAGCACTAGATGAGAGTGCCCGTGCTACTCACGGGTGCCCGATGCCACTATTTCTTTCACAATTAAATCAACTACTTTAAACAACCTTTAACTTCACCAACATTTTTTTCAAACATATAATAAGAAAGTGCAAATAAAGGCATTTAAAAGAACTTTGTAAATAACATTGAGCTTGTTTAGTAAACAAATTATAAGTGGCAACCCAGTGCATTAAATTTCCGCTATACGCAGTCTTACTTCCGAAAAAAGCATGGATCATGAGAGTTTATTATATGCAGTTTTACTTTACATTTTTTTAAGAAGTTATTTATACATGTGACCTCTCAGTTACATGACAACAATTTTATGAGCTCCCTTCAAACTTCAAATATATAAGATAATTCAAAATTTCGGAATTTTACATTAAGTTCATTCACTTGAGAAAACAACCAATAGAAAATAATTGGTATCACAAAAGATGACCAAACCAAAAAAGTGAAACTATGAAAAATTCAAATTTGGAAACAAAGGAGATCGATCATCTATTAAAAATGTTAACCTTGTGGTATATATTTCAGTCTTGAAACATGTTAACCACAGAAAAGTAAGCAAGTAAATCAAATTTCTTTGACCAACTAACTTCCTGGCCCCGATAACCATGTTGTTGTTTGTTCTTTTCAATGCCATTTTATTCCATCACAGAGGTAGCTCTGCTAACCCCCTTCTCCCTAAAGATGAACAAATTCAGTTCCTTATTAGCTGCCAATAGGACAAACAAGTATATTCATGAAATAAGAAAACACATTAACGTGTATATATTTTTTACACTAAGAGCTACTTCTAGAAATCCAATTATAATATGAAGAATCTAAATTTCTCCGGCAAGCTATTCTTTCTTGTAATGGAGTCTCCTTCCATTTTTGAGGATTACATTTCAACATTTGCAGCTACAACATAGACACACAACTCTTGCAAATTAAGATTATTCTTTTTGTCCTCCTCAAATAACTAACATTTACACAATTATGGCCGATAAAGCAGAAAATAGAGGATTATTTTTTTGAAAAACCAGATGACATTTTGACCTTCTATCATTACTTTTGCACATACAAACATGCAAAAGAAATCTCCCAAGAGAGGACTTACTGAACTCTTCCCCCAATAATATCTTGCATCAAAGAACAGCGATTGATAGCACCAACCCAGAAAAGTATCAGAGGAGTAAAAAGATAGTCACAACATCTTATGGCGATTTCTGCCACGAGCTTTATATCCTCTACTTTAAGATCTGTTAAGACAAAAGGAAATCCATAAATGATGATGTAATTTTATTTTCAAGGGCATAGTAGTTGTGAGATGATATTAATCTCCCTTGGGGAGTCTTTTATTAATATCAAGGTATATATAGAGTACAATATTCATCCCTTATACAATAGGAATCCTAAGTCTATACAAAAGAGGAATCCTAGTCTTACCATAATTATATTTACACAATATATGAAAATATTCTAATTATAGGTAGGGAATATATTGTTTCCTATATTTACACGTTTACAGTAGTGTGTAAAAGAACATACACAATAAAACACAGAGAGACATGTTCAGGTTTAAATATTTATCAGGCAACATAACTTCTTCAAGCCCATCTTTGTGTTTGAGATTTAGGTGATATTCATGAAGTTGCAAGGCTGAACTGATCCCCACATCTACTGTTAAGTAGTACCTTCACCAAATTCATTAGATGTAGTCATACATAACTGCATTGCATTAAATAATAGCTTTATAGATTAGCTTCATTTGCACTTGTGATAAAATGTTAACCACACAAAGTTTTAGTTACTTACCTGAAAACAATTTTGTGATAAAAACAGTAAATGACTCCCTACGTTAGAATATGTGAAGTCTTTACTCCATGATCAAAAAGTAGGTAACATATAACAGAGAGTTGAAACACATTAGCGTGATGACTTACTTTCTTAAGACAATACAAAGTATATGAAGATTTAAGTAAAAAAAACCACCTTAATTATTCACATTGTGTAACGACATGGTACTTAACGTTGAAAAGACATATAAATGCAAATCAAATGACAAAGGAATGAATCTGCATCTCTTTACACAAAAGAAATCAAACTCACCATAATCTTCAAAAAGAAAGTTCCTCAACGATGGAGTCACAACCACCAACTTAGAAAATTTGAAATTCTCCATACACACTACAACCATCCCGCTTTTACTTCTTTCATTTTCTTCTAAATGTGCTTGCTATTGTACCTGTATAATCAAGACATATTAATAAAAGGATATATAGGAAACCAAAGCCAGCAACATTTTTCTCTAGTTTGTTATTTATAAAAGGAGATATAGGAATCTGCATCTCTTTGCAAGGACTTCACATACACACTCCAGTAGACTATATAAATAGACAGTATGAAAACAAAATAGAGTATCCTACATAGTATAAGCACAAATAATTATTTAAAAATGTTCATCCTCACTTAGTTAACAGAGTACCTTTATGACACACAGCTCCTCTGACACTATTCATCCTCACTTAAGTATAGCAAACTGGGATTTACACATGCAACGTCAGTGTGTTTAGCAGTTGAGATAATAACCTACCTACTCTAAATGAACCAACGATTTTCCTTCTGAGCTACACAATCTTCCTCCTTCAACAACCCATCTTCTGTCTTGATAATCATTTTCAGCTTCTACAAATTTGGAGGAGAAAAATAACATCTATTTTCAGCTCCTAAAGCTCTTCTCTTTTCATTACAATCTTTTTCCAGATTGCAGTGCTGAGTGATAATGCAATTTGTAAGAATGTATTAATCTTCCTTGGGGAGTCTTTCTCACTAATACAAATATATATATAGTGTACAATGGGTAATCCTAATACAATAAGGATCATATATCTATCATAATTATACATCACTAAATATTACATAATATATGACATATATGTTGGTGCTCTATTGTACTTTATAAAGCAGTACGGGAAGTAATAACTATTACAAATGTTCGAAAGGATAAATAAATGGTCAATCTTCAAAACTGCCGCATGTGTGTTGTGTCTTGAATCTTGATCACCTTGCAACGCCAATGTTGAGAACTGCCACAAGTTTATTGTGTCTTGAATCTTGATATCATGAAATCAAGAAACAACTAAATCTGGATGGTTACAACGTTGTGTGTTGAGTCGAGGATAGCCCTCTATCCTTAAGACAAGATTGCCCCGTATATATGTTTTTGCGTTAGCGGGCAATAGTCTCCCAAGATAAAACAACACTTTAATCTCAACACTACAAAGCTAATAGGTTGAGCCTGCCGAATCAAACAAATATGAATCGACTTGCTGAAGATATGGAATAGGAAAGAAGAATTTCTCAATACTCTTCTCTTTTGTCTCTGTGTATATAGTGTGTCTCTGTAGTGTATATCTTGTGTATATGTGTGGGTTTGCTCACTGATTTTCATCACAGTTTGCTCACTGTTTTAAGCTATTTTGTGGCTGTTTTGCAGTGTATATTCGTCACTGTTTTCAGTGTGTTTTCTGCCTGTTTGCTGCCTTCTGTTCAGTCCAGAATTGAGCCAACAACTGCTCAATATATAGCATGGAAGAGGGGCTGTCCAACTGCCAAGAACAAGGCTGTAATGGCCATTAAGGGAGGTCATTAAACTGCCAAGTAATGGCTATTAAGGCCATTGAAAGAGGCTGCCCAAAAGCCCAAGTAATGGGCTGTTAATGAAGGAGTTAATCAGCCAAGTAATGGCTGATTAATGCCTCAAAAATAGTTCCAACGGAGGCAGAACCAACTTTCCGATCAAACTGTACATCTGGCAGAGTTCTCTAGTCTAAAAAGATAATATCAGAAAGTCCCCACAGCCCACAACCCACAGCCCAAGCACATCTAGGTCTTCCCTCCTTTAAACACATGGGATACCCCTTGGGGTCCCAAACCCTTTACCAATTAGAGACTTATATAGAGAGCAATTCTTCTTATTCCCACCAATGTGGTAGATTTGTCCCACACCACATTTCCATGCCTCAAACACCTTACTTCGTAGACCAATATCTCTTTCATTTCTCAACGAAATTTGATGATTCTTGGCCCTACGGTCATCTACTCACTTCGTAGATCATGCATGTGCGAAGAGACAAGGTCTCCAACATGCGGAACACTAGTGTTTAATTCATCAAAGATGGGTGGACGCATCTCCCCGCCAAAGGCAAATTTCCAACAATATATTCTAATTATGGTAATGATGTACACGGTTAATACACCCCCTCAATCTGACCGGGAGGAGGCCGGACGCTAAGACTGGATCTGAAGTCGAGGAAGAGCTATCTAGGAAGGCTTTTCGTGAATATATCCGCATAATGATATGAAGAAGGCACATGCAATACCTTAACATGACCGAGAGCAACCTTCTCACGAACAAAGTGGATATCCATCTCAATATACTTGGTTCGCTGATGCCGAATCGGATTATGAGATAAATATATGGTGGATATGTTATCACAATACACCAAAGACGCCTTACGCAAGGGACACTGAAGCTCCAAAAGAAGGTTTCGGAGCCAACAGATCACAGCAACAACCTTAGCCTAAGGTTATCTTGGCAGACCAAGAAATTAGCCTTTGTACTCTGTTTATGAACTCGAACGGGATAATGTGGCTTGTCTCTTGGCAGACCAAGAAATGAGATTATCCCCTAAGAACACACAGTAGCCTGAGGTGGAGCGTCGCTTGTCCGGACAGCCTGCCCAATCAACATCCATATATGATAACAACCTGGTCGGTGCTGGGGGATATAGATGTAATCCATAATCAAGTGTGCCCTTAACGTATCGAATGGTACGTTTAAGGGTAGTAAAATGAGGCTCTTTGAGGCATGCATGAATAAGCATACCTACTAAATAACATAAGCAATATCAGGCCTGGTGAAAGTAAGGTACCGTAGTGCACCTGCAAAACTCCTGTAGAGAGTGGGATCTGACACTGGATTACCATCAACAACACTAAGCTTCAATTTAGAGTCAACTGGAGTGGACATGATCTTGTAATTCACTATTTTAGGCCTGTATACAATCTCTTCTACATACTTAAGCTGACAAAGAAACATTGTATCTGCAGATCTAGTCACTGAAATCCCCAAAAAATAGCTCAGCTTCCCCAAGTAAATCATGGCAAATTCGGTTTTAAGCAATGCAATGATCTCATTTTTCAACAAATCAGACGAGGCAGTAAGCACAATGTCATCCACATATAACAACAAATAAGCAATGCTACTACCTCTATGTAAAATAAACAGAGAATTATCACATTTGCTGTATACAAACTCAATCCGCACAATGTACTGTGCAAAGCGATCATACCACGCTTTGGGCCTGTTTTAAACCATATAGTGACTTACAGAGACGGCATACATCCTGAGGGGTTTGCAGGATGAACAAAACCAGGCGGCTGGTGCATGTAAACAGTTTCATTCAAATCTCCATGTAGAAACACATTCTTCACATCAAACTGATGAATCGGCCAATGCTTACCCATAACAATACTCAAAACTGTGCGAATGGTAGTCGGTTTAACAACCGGATTGAATGTCTTACCACAATCAATATACTCCTGTTGATTAGTGCCATTAGCCATAAGCCTTAAGCCTTGCCTTGCCTTATATCTCTCTAGATCATCACTATCTCTGTATTTTTTATGAAAAACCACATGCATCGGATCACATTCACCCCCTCCAGTCTAGGAACCAAATCTCAAGTGTGATGTTTTGTTAACACATTAAATTTCTCACACATGGCCGTATTCCAATTTGGGTCTAGTTTGGCTAATTTTGGATTTTTGAGAATTGGGGATATGGTTTGTGTTGATAGGTTTAATTGGACTTTGGGTTTGAAAATCCCGTATTGGGCACGGGTTTCCATATGATGCAAGGGGGCAGTCTGGGTATTACTGTTGGGTGTCGGCTCTGGATCACGATGTGATATCGGGTTCGAGTATTGGCTTATTTGTTGGGTCAGGTTGGTGGAGGCAGTGGCTTCCATTGTCTGTCGAGATGGGTCGATGGTATATGGGTGACGGGGTGACCGAGATTGGTAGGTGGGATCGATGGGTGGTGACGGGGTGAGGTTTGGTTATTGGGTTTCCGGTGTATGGTGTGGTACGGGTGGCGGTGACTGGTTGGTTGAGTGTGGGATAGATGTCGGAAACAGATGGGTGTGGGGAACCGGGTTCGATTGGAGCGACAATGGTAAGGAGATCTGTGACGTGATCGGGTGAACAGGAACACTAGGTTGACTGGAGTGGCGGCACAGAGTGGTGGTGATAATGGAATGATGGGTGACGGTTGTCGGAGAGTGGGTGATGCGATGGCTGGACTTGCCAGAGATGGGATAGACCGATTGCCCCTAGAAGCAGTGGCAATCAGCATCGACAGGAACTGGCTAGGAAAATTTCTGATGGCAGCAGTGGTGGTTGGCAGAGACGGTGACTAGGGGATGGATTTGGCTGCCGGAGGTGGCGGTGACTGCATAGTGACTGGATTATTGAACAAGTGACGGACGACGGGGGGAGGGGGGGGGTTCAGACTCCTCGAGGAACGTGTAATTGGCAGTCCGGAATTTTTGGAGATTTTCTAATAGGAAAATTTCCTCGTTAAACGTGACATGACGGGACACGATGATCTTACGAGAAGACACGTCATAAAATAGATACCCCTATGATTGGGTGGGAATCCTAATAAGACACACGGGGTGGTACTATGTGCTAATTTATGAGGAGCTGTGGATGCAAGATTTGGGTAGCACAAGCAACCGAAAATTCTAAGGTGGTCATAGGACGGGATCCGACGGTAGAGAATTTCGGTGGGGGCTTTCTTGTGAAGAATGTTGCTAGGTAAAATATTAAGGATGTATTCTACCATTTTGACTGCATAGACCCAGAATGACGGGGGGAGAGAGGCATGAAAAAGAATGGTGCGAACCATGTTGTTGATAGTACGGATGATTCGTTCGGCTTTTCCGTTTTGGAGTGAGGTATGGGGACACGAGAAACGGAAGACTATGCCATTCTTGGTTTAAAATTGATGAAACGCGTAATTATTAAACTCACGACCGTTGTCACATTGAAATGATTTAATGGATTTTTCAAATTGTGTTTTGATAAAGTTACGAAACTCAAGAAATTTGGTAAACACTTCAGACTTGAATTTTATAGGGTAATTCTAGATAAAGTGAGAAAAGTCATCTAATAACACAAGATAAAATTTATAACCTAGGGAACTAATAACAGAAGATGTCCATAAGTCTGCATTAACAATATCAAACGGGAAAAATGTAACACTTAACGAAGACTGAAAAGGGAGGCGAACGTGTTTGCCTAAAGGTAAGCATGGATCAGGCTTGATAGAACCTTGGAAGAGGATTACTTTGACGAAGGAGAGTTCCAACGCCATTATAGGCCTCGGATAGGCCAACAACCATCTGTAAAACAAGACAATCTTCACTAACTGGCGCACCAACGTTGCGGAGTTGGTCCGCCAATTCCTTCAACCTTTTGTAAAATGCTGAAACGTTCGGGAAATTTTCCATGTTGATGTGGGAAAAATCCTGTTCAAAAGTAACAGCTTTGGAATTTTGATTATCCTGGAATATGTCACGCAGTCTATCCCACGCAGCCATCGCCGTAGAGTCTGGCTCAATAATCGTCTGCAATAGGTCGGTAGAGATAGAGGAATAAATCCACCGAAGGACGGTGGCATCAAATGTTGTCCATAACTTAGGATCATCCTCGCGTTTAGGCACCTCCGTTTCATCAGGAGCCGCGGGGATTATGTGATGAATGACTTGATGTGAACGAGCGTGGATTTTGAACAACTCGGCCTACGCCGCGTATTGGACGTTTTCTATTTCAAGAATTAGGGATATGATTCTTGATGTTAGAAACAACAAGGGCATGGTGAAACATGTTCTTTGACGTAGACATAACGAAAGAACAATAAGTGATAGAGGGATTTGGAAGAGAGATTTGGAGAGCGGAAGAACAAATGGAAAAACCCGAGGAGGGGGGGTTTCGGTCTTGGCCGAGAAGAGCAACAAGAATTCGAGAATTTTTTTTTTGTTAGACCTAGACTTTTGATACAATGAAAGAAATAATCCCTTGATTATTTTCATTAATCGAAAGGTATATATACAAGTTACATATTTCTATAATAGGAGAATCCTATTCCTATTCTATTCCTAAAACCTTATTCTACCATAATTCTAACTATACAATTATGGTAAGTGTACAGGACTAATTAAGGTAACCTAAACACTACAAATATACCAACAATATACACACCAAATATACATCACCCGTGATGGGCCAACCCGTGATGGGCTTGCTGCCTTTCCGTGTTGGGCTTGCTGCCTTAAGCACCCGTGATATACACTTTTGTATATCAAATGTATATCACGGGTATATTACCTTGTTTAACAAGTTCCACACCTTTCTCTATAGATTAGATAGATAGATAGATAGATATTTGATACATGAACAACCCGATTATGCCTTACATGTTCTCTACATAACACTTCCTCATTAAAAAATTTCTCCATTCGCTTAAACTCAAAACCTCTCAATAAGTGAATCTAATCAACCATTCGACCGAAAATATGGATAAATTGCATCAATAGTATGGTGGGGGCTTGGCTAGTGTTTTGAGCAAATGGGGAGTTGATATGTGGACATTTAGTCCAAGAAAGGGATGTTGCTATGATTATTATTATTTTAATTTTTGAGATAGGGACTTAGGGAAAATCCAAAAAAGAAAAGATAAATAGCTTAATTAGAGGAGGATGGTTCTTGGAAGCATCTGAATGTGAATAGAATAATAAAGGGACAGGTGCTGCAACTGTTATTTCTTTTTTTGGATTTTAATAAGCTTCAATCAACGTGCTATGGAATAATTTTTACCCTCTTCAAATTCCAAGGTAAAACTCGCATCTTATCTCATGCCTTGAAATCTTGTTTGTCATAAATAATTAATTTATTGACGAAAATAATACTATTGTAATATCTAAGTATTGAACTACAAAATGCGGGCTCCAACTTGAGAGCATCATTTGGATAACGACTTGAAAAGTCACTTTTCACTTGTACTTTGTCTTTTTGTGCTTAAGCCACATGACAAATACTGACCAAATACAAATAATTCTACATATATGATATTACCCTCAAGAGAAATAGTGACCTCAAAACAATGTTAACTAATCCACTATAATCGAAGTTCTTTCAATAAGTGTATACGATTAAACATTTTTTATAATAATTTACTTTCTATAATAACATTTTATTATAATAAGTAAAAAAAGAAAAAACTAAAACTATTTTTAATGTTATAATTTTACCTTTTTAAACACCTAACAACATTCATCATTATAACCATACACTCTTTATAAAACTACCTTTATAATAACCTTACTCAAATTCCATGTACTATATTTATTATTTTTCTAATGACAAAGAAATAATTTATTAATTATATTTTGGTAATAACATAACCAAAATAAATTTTATAAGTTCAAACGAGGAAATATGAACGTAGAAAATCTATGTGAACTTGGCACAAGAGAAATTAAGCTAGAATTTGACCATAGATTCTAAAAAAATTGATTCCGGTGAAGTTTTTAAAATATGTTTCGCCATAATTTTTCAAAATACATTTCATTTTTTTTTTTTTGAAAAACATGTAACATGACTTATACCCATAAGTTCTAAAATCTATCAAGAATGCCCAAATCATACCAAACAAACACACTTGCTAATCCTAAATTATTCCTATGTGTTTTAATTTTGCTATTAAATTTGGTTTCATTACTCTTATTTTACTAATTTTGTAATTTTCTTGTTGAATGCATCTCAATTTGTGTAGTTTGTTGTTGCATTGTACTGTTTTTCTGCATTTTAATTTATGCAAATGGGAAACGTCTTTAGATATGGAGACTCAATAATTAGTTATTGGACATTACAAACAGTGACATAATTTTTTGGAACAAAACAATAATGATTGTTTAGAAGATAGCTTCATGCCTTCAAATAATTTTTACATTTTGAAATATTCTTGATTAATGGGGGAGACATGGTAGATGTGGATTAATTGGGTATGGGGGGATTTTTTTTGATAAATAAAACTTTTATTAATACCAAAAGTGAACATTAAAGCACCACCAGCTATCTAAAACAAAAAACACCATTACACTTGGCTACTTAGAACAGCAGTTGTTGTAACTTATAGCTGATTCTACTAGGGGCTCTAACAATAACAATATTTATGTTCCTCTCCATCCATATATACTAAGTTTGAACAACTGAGCTTCTCTTGCATTGGTAATGTTGATCCCAGTCTTGTAGCATTCTGTTCCATAAGCTTAAGGTTTAAAATCACATGTAGCAAACAAATGGTTACAAGTTTGTCTACTCTGAGCAATCTACCTTTTGGCCTTGCACTATTCTTCAATATCAAGAAACTTCTAGGATTTTCCTAATGATGCTTAGGCAATGGTGTGTCCATAAAGTGTTGGAGATTTTATATAATAAGTATGGATCCATTTCATCTTCACCCAAAAATAGGTTTCAGCAACAATGTGGAATTTGAAAACTTGTCAAATTTTTTATGACCAAACAAAAATTTGAAAAAATATTTTGAAAATATGCTCCCAAACGGAAGCTAAAAGATGAAGTTAAGCACATTTTGCATTCTTCCTTTTTTCCACATATATAATATAAAAAAAAGGTTGTGAACTAAGCTTCCGCTATGCGCGGGGTCCGGGGAAGGACATATATAAATATTGAATTTTTTTTGATAATTTTTATTTATAACAGTAAAATTGAATTTAAATACCAAACAATATAATAGTTTATAACAATTAATATATTTAACATGTCAAAAAAAAAGTCAAAACAAATAAGACTGTTATAGAGAAATTTGATTGTACACGTTAAATATTTTAGATTTTAGTTGGTCCTAACCTATGTAATTAGTAGTTGGAGGGTCAGTAAAGCCTATGGAGTTTTTAATAAGTAGTGGCCTAACCTATAAAATTTAATGATTTCGTATCACGTTTACATTATTTGTTTATTTTGCTTTTATCAGTTCAAGAAAAAAGAAGCAAGTACAAGAAAAAGTGATTGAGATTTTTCAATAGACTATCAACTTCGATATATCAAAAGTAAAGTAGCACAACTATTTTGAATAGAAATTTGAGAAAGTTAGGGTTCCCCGTCAAAAAATGAATTTTTGGGCCTAACTCAACCCCAAAAACTAGCTTGTAAGGTGAGGATTGTCCAAGTCCATATAAGGAGTCCATGTTTCCATTCCATTTCCGATGTAGGACTCTTAACACTCCCCCCACACGCCCAGACCTCATTAACTGGAGCATAGACAATATAATTTGGGAGCCCAACATCGGTGAACAAATGATTGGAATGAGTTTTGTTCTGATACCATGTAAAAGATGAATTTTGGGTCTAACTCAACCCCAAAAGCTAGTTTGATAGCTTGTAGGGTGAGGATTGTCCAAGTCTATATAAGGAGTCCATATTCTCATTTCATATCCGATGTGAGACTCTTAACATTCCTTTAATTAAGTTGAAATAATTATTGAGGAAAGTCTTACTAAGAATAGTGATTCATAATTATTCCCCGCTTACTTTCGTGGAATACAATTAATTACTTATATTAGATCACCAAAATATATCTAGAATTCGAGACATATAAATTTAGTCATGGGAATATTGATTGAAAATTGGGATTCTTGTTTAAGAACTCAATTAATACTAGTGTTAATTTGTTATGCAAACATCTTAATTATATTTTTCTTTGAAACTTTTCCATTTGATATTCAAAATGTTTGACTGTCAAATCGAGAGCCTACCAAAGTTAAGAAATAATTACACAAAAATTGATTATGGATTTGGCAGCCTATCACTAACTAGTACCAATGATAAAACTTTGAGATGACTATTGTGGCCATTGTTGCTAACAGTGACGGAACGAACAAGGTATTTGAACTGGATTGGACTTTTTGTTGCTGATGGTGAAAAGTCTACTGCGAAGCCCAATTAAGTAGTTAAGAAAAAATAAAAAGATGTTGGCTTGCTGGGATTCGAGCCTAGGTCTACACGGCCACAACGTGGAATTCTCACCACTAAACTACAGCTACTTCATATTATAAGATGTTCTTGTATACATATGTTTTGTAGAAGTAGCAAGTAAGATTTGTTTCGATGTGTTTCAATCTTTTTGAATGTTCTCTTTCATTTCCTCTTTCCTTTGAAAGGAGTTAAAAAGGTAACATTGACTGATGAAATTATGAATTGAATACGACGTCAATCCAAGCTAACGTACAATTATACTTTCAATGCTCCTATTATATTAGTCATTATTATTACTTTTTAACTTTTTCATGCCTTTTCTGTATTTCCATACACGTGTGACAGGATATCAACACATAGTTTAACATAATAACAAATTTAAAAAGGGATGTCTTTCTCACACTTGATCATACGCCAAAAGATCCTAGCTATATGCTAGCTTCATAATGTTTTATTTTAGTTGATTGTTGACCCATTAACTATCGATGTGTTGAGCATGGAGATAACAAAAAGAAATGCATATGTATTGTAAATTTACATGATATACACAACACCAATGGTCCAAAGTCCAAACCCTCCAAGGAAGTAAGAGAACTAGCAACGCAATCAAATACAACATGAAAACTAATCACAATACTAGGATCGATCGAGGACTGACTAAACAACTCCACATTTAAGCAAAATAATACTGTGACCCCCGCGTCAAGCTAATGCACCATACATGAGTATTAATTAATTAAGCAGAGTATAAAGTTCGCTTGATTAACTAATTCTTAGGAGGTGGTGCAGCGAAGAATGGGACGGATGGAATTGTCGGGAAGGAAGGGAATGAAGAAGGCATTGGTGGCATTGTGAATTTCTAAAAATTAATAGTTGGGATTGAAGGAATTGGTGGCATTCCCTGTACTGTTGGAAAACGTGGCATGCCCGAAATCATGGGAAAAGACGGAACGGTAAAGAATGGATTTTGGGTCTAACTCAACCCAAAATCTAGTTTGTATGGTGAGGATTGTCCAAGTCCATAAAAGGATTTTCATGTTCCCATTTCATATCCAATGTGAGACTCTTAACAGGAACTACCCCTGAGCCAACTGGCGGATTAATGTTGGCCTGCAAAAGTTGACGAGCAGCTTCAGATTTTCCATTCATCGTCATTAACATCACAGCAATCATCAAAATGGAACTGTAGACAATATTGGCCATAATGTGTTGTATATTGTGTGTATATGATAGCTAATAAACTGATGAACTTGAAGAAATATTCTGAGATTCTTATTTATATGATGATGAAGAAGAAACTAATTGGTTGAGGTATTTATAGTGAGAGATTGATTGAGCATTTGATGTAGTGATCATCAAGTAAAATTATATAGTTCATTTTGTGAGGTTTTGTTGGGTTCAAAACATATAAGTAGGCACATCGGACGTTTAAAATTTTGTTTTACTTATCCCAACAATTTCTTCTGGTATGGTTATATGACAATAAAAAATCTGTAACATAAAACATGAACAATTACAGGTTGTATTATCTGGAGTCTTTACTTAGGGATTACACGCGACTGTCCCTTCGACTGCAAGCACTATGCTATGGTGTATTCCTCTGTCAAGAAAGCCAGGAAATCTTGGCAGAGGTTTGAGAGAGTTTCGTCCTAGACTCTAGGTCTAGAATTGTTTATGATAATTGGTGTTCTTTGTATATCTTAATAACTAGAGATTAGTGCTGTATATATAGTGGTTTTTAGGTCACAAAACGGATTAGGGTTGGGCTCCAAGCCTGGCCCAAAACCGAGGTGCAGTATCCAAAGTACTCGGGCAGGTAGCGGGAGAAAGCTGTGCAGGCTCCACCAGTACTTTGTCGTCCTCGTCCCTGATGCACCTCACTTGATCTAAGTCGCGGGTCCTCCTCTCCCTCGCCTTGGCTAGCCTGCACAGCTTTCTCTCCCCGCCTTTTCCTCTAATTCAATGTATAGGCGTTCGAAAGCCGCCGTTTTCGCCGCCGTGACCACTAGCTTTGCCTCCTTCCTCGCCATCTTATACAGTTCCCTATTTGTCCACTTCTCCACCCCACCCTCGCTTTTTACCAGTCTTGCATACGCCACTTTCTTCGCATCCACCTTCTCTTGAACTGTACCATTCCACCACCAGTCCCCTCGATGCCCACCCCGGCTACCTCTCGAGACCCCCAATACTTCTTCAACCACTTCCCGAATGCAACTAGCCGTTCTATCCCACATACTTGTCGTGTCCTCACTACTCTCCCAAGCTCCTTTGGCCATCAACCTCTCCCCATCTCTTTTGCACTAGCCACTGCCAGACACTAATACAACTAGATTATTATAAATGTTTCACCTTTAGCATGCTATTGTCTAATCCAAACCAGATGTATAACGCTCACTCACTGTATGTTCAAAGAACAAAATTCTTGCAAATTTAAAACTTCATTTTAAGCCCTATGCTTTTTGGGATTTTCAACGCACTTTCAACCTCTTACACTCTGTTGGGATGGTCGTTACCCGTGGATTCATAATGTATAGGATCATATTGTATTGTACTGTATTAATGATTACTAGTTTGTAAAATGTTTCGTATGATCATCATATTTAACGACCAGTAAATCCAATTTGAGACAGTGTTGCTTTAGCTAGCTCGTATTCTTTCTTGTATTCCATGTAATGCTGTTAAAAATGTACTTTTGTGCACGTGGATTATATTTATAAGAAAGAACTAACAAGTGTTTGATTGGCTGAATTTGTAGTGTTTATGATGTGCTGGCTTAGTGGGAGGCCTGCAAATGTAAAACAAGTGGTTTGATCTATTAGTATTTTGCTAGAACGAGAAATTCATCCCAAGGAGATTCTTCTTCAGTCTCCGAAAATAACTAATATTGTTCAACTTCTTATATTGTTGCAAATGGTTTTCTTAGATTACTGCACTTGCAGAGGGTTACTGATGTTTTTTCCACTAATGCAGTGGAAGAAGAAGCGCAGAAAGATGAGACAGAGATCCAAGTAGATTAGTAGGACGGCTTCTGGTTGAACCTGCTGCATCTTTTTCTATTGATGTCTGTCTTCCGGGCAGTACTGAAGAATCGATATTGCTTGTCGTAGGAAGACGATCTAGTCATCTATGGTTCCATTTTAATTTTTATCCTTAATGATAAGTTTAAAGGAGAATATTAATAATAAAGTCCAGGTGTTGTGTATAGCAAGTTATATAAAGTTTAAAAGTTGAGATCGCTAGCATTACTTGATGCCAGCCACTACGCAGCAAACTTTGGTTCACCACAAAAGATCAGCCTCTCTGGCCACGCAAAAGATAAGGACATTAAAAGATAAAAGAGTAACACTTTTCACACGCGATAAGAGCTAACGCAGCTCGGAAAAGCACTAATCCAGAATGATATTTCCATTGTCTTTGAGTTTCTTAATGTGGACTATGGTATATACAATCAGAGCAGGGGCAGCAACAGCGACTCGAATGACGTTCCTTACTCATGGTTGAGCAAAAATGACCAAGGTATAACACCACACGTACTTTCGTGAACAAGAGATGCAAAGTTGTATAATCAAAGCAGGGGCAACAAAATATGCACCAATGCTGGCTTCTATCCGCGTCGAATCAAAACACCTTTGAAAAATATACTTTCTACTAAGAGCAAGGTCTACCACCAAACAAGCTCTTCCTCTAACAGATACAGAGCTGTACAAGGTAAAACTCATCTATGTATATTTCTCGTAGAAAAGTTTCAATATCCACACAAACACAATATCGATTGATTGAGTTGGAAGACTTCGATAGACCGAATCAAGCGATTTGCTTGCAACACCTTGAGTGGACAGATTATGAAGTATGGCCACTAGATCCTTCAAACGATTAAACACATTAAACTCAAGCAATCTTGATTCTTGTCAAAGCCTGAAAAGTATGCCCTCAGTGTCCAAAAAGTCATGTTATCTAAAATCTGACTAGAAACATCATGTCAAGTGGCCATTTCTTTGAGAAAACTGAAGTGAGGCGGCATGGATAATTTCAATGAGATGCTCATCCAATGCATCAAACTCGCTTGAGTTACGTAGATGATGATACATAGGGGCCAGATACTCTGCTGCAACTTCGACTAGTTTCCACTGTTTGAGGTTAGCAGCCATCTGGATAATTTTAATAGACAAGTACTTATAGAGAGTGAAGAAGAATTGTTATTTTCTCATTAATGGAAAAGCAAATATTTATAGTTACATTCCTAAGAGTACATAGCTGTAAAAATAGCAACAAGGAATAGACAAGGCTAATATCAAGGAGGGAATATTGAGGAAATTATTTACATAAATCAAGCTAGGATTAAGGAGAATATTAGGTATGATTTGCAAGATATCATCAAGCTATAATCAAGGATTGTAAGATATCAACAAGCTGTAATTATGGTCAATCCTTATCACGCCCCCTCAAAACGGTCGGCCAAGATGAAAGACCGATTTTGCGAACCAAGGATGCATATGTGGAGCGTGGTAGTGGCTTTGTAAGAGCATCTGCCAATTGATCATTAGTGGATATGCATGACATTCGTAGGTTTCCGGATTGAACATTTTCACGAACAAAATGATAATCTAACCCGAGATGTTTCATTTTTGAATGAAAAACGGGGTTCGCACTAACATAGGTGGCTCCGGCATTATCACAATATATGGTAGGGGTAGAAGTAAGAGTTAACCCAAGTTCGTGAAAAAGATTACGAAGCCAAAGTACTTTAGCTCGATATTCTGCCTCAGGAGAGGAGCGAGCTCGTGTCTTTTGCTTTCTTGATGTCCATGATATCAGATTTTTACCAAGATACACAACGTAGGCCGAAGTTGATATGTAGTCATCTTTATCACGTGCCCAATCCGCATCCGAGAAAGCATGCAAAGTTGAAGGCAAATTCTTGTGAACAATTAGCCCCATATTCAATATTCTACTTAGGTAGCGAAGAAGCCTTTTTAATGCTAACCAATGATCCTCAGTTGGTCGTTGCATATATTGGGCTAATTTGTTGACCGAGTAAGCAACGTCCGGTCAAGTGAGACTTAGATATTAAAGGCTGCCAATTAGAATGCAGTATTTGGTGGGGTCTTGTAATGGCTTGCCTTCTAGCGTCAATGGGGGATGAGTTGCAAGAGGTGTAGCAAAAATAAGCCATCACAATGAGGGAGAACCTCAACTCCCAAAAAATAAGACAATTCCCCCAAATCCTTGAGTGAGAAATGGTTGGATATATTTGAGATAAATTCTTCAAGAAATTTTGGTGCATTACTGGTAACAATGATGTCATCTATATAGACCAATAAAAAAATTATTGATCCATTTGAATGTAGAGTGAATAATGATGAATCCGAAATGGTATTTTTGAAACCGGAATCAAGTAGGAATTTGCGTAGCTCCTTGTACCACGCCCTTGGGGCTTGATTGAGCCCGTACAATGCCTTATTTAACTTGCACAGATAATTCGGATTTGTAGCATCACTATAACCTGGTGGTTGCATTGTATATACTTCATCCATAGGAGTTCCCTGCAAAAAGGCATTGTTAATGTCAAGTTGGCGCAAACACCAACCTTGACTGACGGCAAGAGATAATATAAGACAAACACTGGTTGGCTTCACGACTGGAATAAAAGTCTCATTATAGTCTAAACCCGGTCTTTGATGAAAACCTCTTGCCACAAGACATGCCTTGTATTGCTTGATGGCACCATTAGGATGGCATTTTATACGAAATACCCATTTGCACCCAATCACATTTTTGGATATTGAAGGTGGTACAAGGTTCCAGGTTTTATTTCGAATAAGGGAATTAAATTCCTCATCCATGACTGCCCTCCAAACTGGACTTTTAAGAGCTTGTGCAATGGTTTTGGGCTCGGTTTTAGTCACGGGTTTCGGCTCATGGTTTGTCAAAGTCGCTAGAAGATTGAGTTTGTTAATAGGCTTGCGAATGTTGTTTTGAAGCCTAGTAGCCATGGTATGAGAGGGAGGTGGGGGATGAGGGGGTGGAGTGGGTTGTGTGGCAGCAGACGTGGAGGAGATAGGGGTGTTTGTTGCTGCTATTGTGGGTGATGTCGTTGGAGTAGGGGAGTTTGATGCAGTGGAAGGAGTTGACGGAGTGTTTGTGTTCGTTTCATTAGGAGAATTGAAGGATGAAGTTGGAGTGTGTAAGAGAGTTGTAGGAGCAACAACTTGAGTAGGAATTGGAATAGACATAGGGGACCACTCTTCAATTAATGTGTCTAGAGAATAATTTAGTGTTATAAGGTCATAATAGGGGAACTTGTTTTCGACAAAATGAACATGCCTAGAGGTATAAATTTTGTTTATTTTGAGGTCTAGACAATAATAGGCACTTTGAGTGGAAGAGTAACCCACAAAAATATATGGAGTGGATTTAGGCTCAAATTTGTGCTTGGTATAAGGCTTTAACCATGGATAACATAGACACCCGAAACTACGTAATTTTTGGTAGTTAGGCAATTTTCCGAAAAGCTTCAGATAAGGAGAGACATTTTTTAAGGTTGATGTGGGAAGACGATTAATCAAGTAAATTGACGTAGAGCACGCATTAGTCCAATACTCTAATGGCATATATGCATGAGTAAGAAGAGTAAGACATGTTTCAACAATGTGCGTATGACGCCTTTCGGAATAACCATTATGTTGAGGAGTATGAGGAGGGGTAGTAAGGCGTGAAATGCCATTAATGGATAAATATTCCTTAAGAGCTTCATATTCGCCGCCATTATCTGAGTATAAGGTAATGAGAGGGAGTTGGAAGAATTTTTCAACTAAAGCCTTAAATCGAATGAAGACTTCTTTTGTGTCAGATTTTAATTTCAAAGGATAGAACCAGATATACTTAGTATAAATCAACGAATATGAGATAGTATTTATATCCGTCATGAGAATAGAGAGGAGCAATTCAAAGATTCGTGTATATGTATTGCAAGGGTGCAGTAGAAGAGATAGATGAATTTGAGAAAGGAAGTTGATGACTTTTATTGCAAGCACAAGAGTTACAATCTAAAGTAGAAATACTAGAGACATTTAAATTATTTGTGGAGATAAGCTGCTTAAAAACTTTAAGAGAAGGATGCCCTAATCTATGATGCCAATCTAAAGAATTGGCCATTGTGCTTGCGAAAACTTGAGGTAAAGTGGGTTGGATTTCATCTACTCCCGACCTAGTCGGACCCTGGAAGAGAGACGTCCCCATTTTGAGATCCTTCACATGAAAAGAATTGGGTAAGAACTTAATGGATGCATTATTATCAATACAAAATTGAGAAATAGACATGATATTTCGTGACATTAAAGGAACACAAAGAACATTGTTTAGTTTAAGAGGGGTGGAAGAGTGAGAGGTTAAGAGATCCAATGTGAGATATATATAAACCTGTACCATCACCAATAATTAGTTCCTCGGTGTCATCATACGGAGCATGGAGAGATAAATTTTGGAGATCAGCAGTGACATGATGAGAGGCCCCACTATCTAGCAGCCATGATGGTGAAGAGGTGGAACCGGGTAGATTTGCAATATAAGCTTGTGGTGCATTCAACTTAGGCGTTGCCTTTGGGTAATACGTCTGATGTGGTGGGACAACATTAGGGAAACGTTGAGTGAATTGAGGGCATTGTGAGACAACATGACCCTGCTCTCTGCACCATTGACATTTGCTACAGGATTTATGAATACCTAAAGCAGAATATAGCTGCATAACAATAATTCTAATTGAGCAATCAGGGTTGGGCTTGAAAGTATCTAAGATATTCAACAATTTCTTATCTGTCCAAACATGGAATCGAGAAGGAGGCCAAAGCCACAAAATTTTACTTAGCAGAGAAGCCATCTCTTGAAGTACTCAGTTGGCTTATTTTCAGTGAAGTATCCTTTTACATTCCGGACTAGATCACCAACCACATTTGTGGTTTTTAAATCTCCCAAACCTCTTTCTCTCTTTTTGAACTCAGATTTGATAAAATCAAATTCAAGGCAGAGGCGCAAGATATGGCGACTCTTAATTAACGGAAACTTAAAAAGGATGATAAAGGATGAATGAGATTGGAAAAGTGAGTTTGCAGCATTGAACTTGGTATCACGCGGATGATCTTTACAACAACATCTGAGGCCAATCTCATTGTGGCTTCACTTTTTGTTTTAGAATACTTACTACAGCTCCAACAATGTCAGTGTCACCAACTGATTCCTGGCATAGAAAGAAAATACCAGAGATAGAAAGTTATTCAAACAGGAATACATCCCCGCAAGAGATCACACAACTAACAGGAAATAGAACCAGTCAAGTCTATATTGCTTTCCAAAAATAAAATAGTGAATCTGAATTATCTATGATATATGCTTTTAAAAGGGGGAAAAAAGGCAAAACATAGTGAGAAGCCAAGTATTGGTCAAAGGTTCTTTTTTTAGTACCAGTACCTCCAAGTTGGAATACAACTATGTGCTTTTCATAGAAAGAGATCAACTAGCTATCTGGAATCTAACCCTGTGATTTTGGGTTTTCTATCCACATTCATATCTACAAGGTTGGGTATCTCAACCGGAGAATTAGCATCAAAGCTCGCTGTTACAAAGGAACCTAAAAATCGTCTCTCTTTTTGTAAATAGAGGAAATGTTTTAGGGGTAGCAAGGTGGTCCGGACGCGCATAACAGGAACTTAGTGCACCGGGATTGTCCTTCAGCATGATTTTCATCACATGGATCTATTATTCCAATTAACTTTATTCAGGAACGCTAAAGGTTTCCATGAAACATCTTTTGCATGACAAAAGAAAAAAAAATCCAAACAGAAAATATGCATGAACATGATGCATCTCCAAGTTGTAGTTCATTTCTGTCTTTTGCATGTTCTTTGCAACTAATAATAGGCGATCCAAATGACAAAAATATGAGATTATGTGTTATCCATAGTTATACAAGATTGGTAAGTGGAAGACAAATTACCTTCACAACTTGGTGTTGTAATGACTCAGCAGATATACTATCAAGAAATGCATCAACTGAACGAATCACTAGTCTTTGTAACTCAATATCAGAATAATGCCACTTTTGACGCTTGTCATCGCAATATCTATAAGAAACAAGCAAACTAGTAAAGGATAGAATGTGTCGTATTATAATGATTGTCGCCCCAGTAGAAATATGCGCTAATTATGTCTGTTAGACAACCACAACACGTGAAAAACGTAATTACTTTATTATTGTGAAAGTAATTACACCAAGACTTGAGCACTATAACTTGACCACAATATACACCAAGTTCTTACTCTTTTATTTTTACCAACACTTGACACTCACACTTTACCTTACACACACTTTAGACTCACTTGGACACTTTTTGGATGCACACTTGGGACTTGCTCTCACTTATTGAGAACTTCTTACTCACTTAATTATAACTCAAATAGACCACCTCTATTTATAGGTGGTTATGGAAGAATATAGTTAGGATACTTAATTACTACTATATTCTAGAATATTCAAAACATTTTTCTAGAATCACTCTTCTATTTATTTCTAGAGTTATTCTTTCTAGACTCCACTCTAGAACTTTCATCCTAAAGTTCTTCTTTCAACTCTCTAGAACTACTTGAACATTCTAGATTGATTATCCATTGTCTTGGATATTAAATTGATGATGACTTTTAACACTCCCCTCAGCACCAACTTAATTTGTTTTTGCATCCCTAACTCTTCTTCAGCTACAACAACATTAGCGTACTTAGGATTTGGCTTTCGAACTATTGTCGATCTCCGAGGCTGTGGGCTTACTCCTTTTGGTTGACGGTCTTCTACTATTTGATGCATGCCTGTTTGCCACAGATTCTGTGTTGCATCGTCCTCGGTATTTTCTTCCTCACTTTGATCTTCATGTTCCTTTTCTGGACTTGGATGTACTTCAACAATTTGCTCCCCCATTTTTTTTTTGCAAATTGTATTCTATTTCCTTAGAATCTGGTAAATCTTCCTTTTGAGGTGACCACCATGATGCTGCCTCATCGAATACCATATTTCTTTATGTATAACACTTTCCAGTTGTTGGGTCGCAACATTTCCACCCTTTCCTTTGGTTGTCGTATCCCACAAAGATACACTGTGTCGCCTTTTTATCAAATTTGCTACATAGATGACTTGGCACAAACACGTAGCACACATATCCAAATAATTGAAAGTGACTTACTGCAGGTTTACTACCCCACAATTTTTCAAAGGGTAAAACGAACCCTAATTTCGCTTGAGGAAGTCTATTGATGACATGAGCTGCTGTTTTCATACCTTCTGCCCAAAATCTTCCTGGAACATTCTTCGAATGTAGCATGCTTTGACATATCTCTACAAGGTGTCGATTCTTCCTCTCAGCTACTCCATTCTGTTGTGGCGTATTTGCATATGTGAATTGATGGCGTATGCGGCATTCTCGTAGGTACTGGGAGAACTCATCTGATGTATATTCACATCCGTTGTCTGTTCGGAGGCACTGGATTTTCTTGCCGAGTTCTCCTTCCGCTATTTCCTTGAACTCTTTAAATTTTGAAAAGGTTTCAGATTTTTCTTTTAGAAAGAAAACCCATACGTACCGTGAGAAGTCGTCAATGAATGTAACCATGTATTGCATGCCACTGATTGATGATTGATTGACTCGCCTGAATACGTCAGAATGGACCAGCTCCAATGGTGCTTTGGCTTTGAACTTTGAGTCTTCATACGGTAACTGATGCGCCTTACCGTATTGGCAGCATGCATAAACGGTCTCTATTATGACCTCGAGTTGAGGAAGACCCTTCAACATAGATTTATTCATCATCACCTTGAGTTTGTGATAGCTTACATGTCCAAGTCTTGCATGCCACAAATCAGTTGTTTCATTTTTTTAAGTCTTGTTTACATAAGCTGACTCTGCTGACATTACATAGACGGACTCTAAGCGTCGTCCTCTCATCATCGGTGTTCTAGAGATTTCAAGATCTTGATAGATCTTGACATCTAGAGGTCCGAATACGACATGGTGGCCTGATGTCGTAAGTTGCGCTACTGATAGTAAGTTTTTCTTCATCTCATGTACATGGTAGACATCCTGCAGTGAAACCTCTTTTGGACTGAATCTGGGCATGATTGTTGTTTTTTCGACTTGAGCGATTGGTAGTCTTGAGTTGTTAGCTGTCACCACCACACGACCACCTTTGTACTCGGTCATGTTCTGTAGCTTCTCTTTATCTCCTATCATATGATTTTAGCAGCCAGAGTCGACTATCCAATCATTATTGTAGTGGATCATTCCAGGAACGGTAACTTCCAGAGCTAATTCTTCTTCCTCCACGACGAAAGATACTTCAGCGTCCCACTCTTCATTGCTTGTCTTTCCTTCATTTGACGTGTCTGCATTGCTTTATGCAGTGTTCTTTTTGAACCAACAATTTTTAGTCATATGGCCCTTCTTCCCACAGTTATAGCATTTTCCATCAAACTTATTGTTATTCTTTGATTGGCAACCCTGGTTGTTGTTTTTTTGAGCTCCCCCTGTTTGGGAGCTTCCATGATGATTATCCTTGTCATCATGTTTTCTAGAATTTCTACTAGCATTTGGTCGGGATCGACCTTTCTTATCACCGCTATAGAGTGCTTCTTCGTCACTCTTTAATGAGACTCCATATATTTGCTTAGCCAACGCTTCTTGGTGAGCTAGCAAGTTTTCTAATTCAACAAGAGAAGGTTGATTTGGCCAACCTTGTATTGCGGCAATAAAATTTCTATATTCTGTCCTTAATCCATAAATAATAATTCTTCTAATTCTAGCGTTTGACATGCCAGCAGCAGAGTCTAACACAGAAATTTCACGACAGAGATTTTACCTTGGTAAAGTATTGGTTGATCGTCATGTCGCATTGTCTGATAGAGATAAGATCGTTCTCTAGAAGCTACAGTCTCGTATCATTCTTCTTGGTGAACAATGTTGCGAAAGTATCCCACGCTTCCTTCGGTGTCTTAGCCGGCCTGATGTGCTCCAACATTTCATCTTCAACTGTGGTCCGAATCGCAAACATGACTTTGCCAACTCTAATCTTCCATTTATTCAGAGCGGTTGCGTATTCTGGTTGAGTGACCTCATTTCCACCAACGATCTCCCACAAGTCTTGACCTTAGAGATATGCCTTTATATGCATCGACCACGTGCTGTAATTCTGATTGTTAAGTTTCTTGATTCCACCGACCACTTGAAGGTCACCCATCGTGTCTTGGCTAAAGTTCTATTTTTACCAAGAAAGCTTGATTTCGACAACAAGCTCTGTAGTACTAAACCACACACGAACACTCTAAGAAACTCAACAAACGACTCTTTGGTATGAACCGACCTGACTCTGATACCACTTGTTAGACAACCACAACACGTGAAAAACGTAATTACTTTATTGTTGTGAAAGTAATTACACCAAGACTTGAACACTATAACTTGACCACAATATACACCAAGTTCTTATTGTTTTATTTTTACCGACACTTTAGACTCACTTGGACACTTTTTGGATGCACACTTGGGACTTGCTCTCACTTCTTGAGAACTTCTTACTCACTTAATTACAACTCAAATAGACCACCTCTATTTATAGGTGGTGATGAAAGAATCTAGTTAGGATACTTAATTAGTACTCTATTCTAGAATATTCCTCACTATCTTTTTCTAAAATCACTATTCTATTTATTTCTAGATTTATTCTTTCTAGAGTCCACTCTAGAACTTTCATTCTAAAGTTCTTCTTTCAACTCTCTAGAACTACTTGAACATTCTAGATTGATTATCCATTGTCTTGGATATTAAGTTGATGATGACTTTTAACAATGTCTTCAGTTTTCACTGACCATAGGAGCAAATGGTGTTTCAAGTATGTTCTTTAAGGAAAACTGGAAAGAGAATTCAGGACTATTGCATATGAAGGGAATCATGAATACGATGCTCACTCTGATTATCAACCCTAAATGCTGCTGTTATTCTCCCCGTTTTGGTGAAGTTAGTATGAATTCGGCACTGTCCACTCTTAAGATCCCAACTACTTTGGATTGAGAGGTGGTGATTGATTGCTCGATTGATAGTGGTAATATTAGAGGATAAATTAACTTGTAGAAAGAAAAAGAAGAATATCTCCTATATGCTGTTAAAGTGCGGTGAAAAACAGGACTTGTAGGTTCTGCTTTGCCAATGCATCCAGACATGTTTGTTCTATCAATCGAAAGGCTGTTGAACCCTTTTCCCATTAGTAACCAAACAAGTGGTAAGTCCTAGAACTATTTTGCCTTATCCATCATACCAAACTACACCTTTGGTTCACCGGCCAGGATTCCAACTCCATACTTAGTGTTGGGAGATTTTGCTCTATGGTACTTTTTAAAGCAGTACGGGAAGTATTTAACTATTACAAGTATTCGAAAGGATAAACAAAGATTTCAATAATATTTTCGACTAGAAATCTGAAAATTACAATATAACAACAAACCGAAATTACGATTTTGTTGAAGGTCGAAAAATGGAAACCGGCTTATCTTTGAGTCGAGTGTGGCACTCGTCCTTAAGACAATATTGCCCCGTATGTATCCTTTATACGTCCTGGACAATTTGTCTCCCAAGATAAAACAGCAATGGAACCCTTGAGCAAAGGAAACTCAAGAGCTACCGTGAAGAATATTGAGTAACGAAATGATGCTTGGAAGTTGTAGGAAGAAAACTATTTCGGTTGTGTATTTTCGTGCAATCGTTTTTCAGCATCTGTTTATGTATTTTCGTGCATATGTCTTAGTGCTCAACAATGGTGTAAGGGGGTGTTTATATAGGTGAGGGAGGGGTGTTTATCGCTGAAAAGCGCCTCCATAATAGCCAAATAATGGCCATTATGGAGGTAGTAAAGTCACCAACATAAATGGGAGAAAGACCAACCTGTTTTGGCCATTATAGGAGGAGTAATTCAGCCAAAATAAATGGCTGAATTGAGTGCTTGGCATTTCTGTTTTTGACCGTCGAAATTCGATTTTCGGAAACTTCGGGGACCAAACCGTACATCTTGAAACTTCGGGGACCAAAGCGCACATCCGAAAGAATTATGGGCCAAACCGTATATCCGAAACTTCGGGATCAAACTCGTACTTCCGGCAAAGTTTTTCGGCCCAAAAAGATAATATCAGAAGACCCACAACCCACAGCCCACAGCCCACGACCCGTGACCCGTGACCCGTGACCCGAGAACCCGAGAACCCGGAACCCGGAACCCGGAACTCGGAACCGGAACCGGACCGGACGGGACGGGCGGGCGGCGGCGGCGCGCGTGTGGTCTTTCCTCGAACCGAAGCACATCTAGGTCCTCCCTCCTTTAAACACATGGGATACCCCTTGGGGTCCCAAACCCCAAACCAATTTCGAATCTTATATACACAACAATTCTTTCTTCCTCTACCGATGAGGGAGAATTACACACAATACCGCACTTTCCATGCTTCAAACACCTTACTTCGTGAACCAATATCTCTTTCATTTCTCAATGAAATTTGACGATTCTTGGCCCTAAGGTTATCTACGTACTTAGAAGATCATGCATGTGTGAAGAACCGGATTCTCCAACATACGTTACACTAGTGTTTAAGCCGTTAAAGTTGGTCGGTCGCAACTCCCGCCAAAGGCAAATTTCCAACAATCCCCTCTTGAAAGAGATTTTGGCGCACTCACATGGTGTCTTTTCATTTCCAAAGAATATTTCGGCGGACCGATGTTGCATAAGGAGAGGTAGCCTCACTTTGAACCTTCCATAGTTGAATACCATCGGACTTACTTCGCGCGGTGAACGTGATGTCTTGAACCGTCGGTGTTTAGTGTAAGCCAAGACAACGGTACCAACACAACAAATTCCCTTACTCTCTTCTTCGTAATGTTTTGTCCGTTTTGGCCATGGACAACGTCTTGGATTCTTAAGTGCGTTCAATTTGAGGCGGCCCGTCCTCGCACTTAAATAGGTGGTCTCCTACAAGGTATCCCGCTATACCCCACTTCACAAGTGTTAGGAACCATTAAAAGTTTCCCAAAGACCTAACCTGTTGTTGAGGATCATTACAGGTTTTGAAAACTTAACCTTTACCCATACCTGCAGATAGCACTTAACGTCTATCGCGGGAACGGCTTTGGATTTGGTGTTTCTTTTCGAAATCACTATCCGAAGTGCTCATGCTTCGACCGAAGCGATCAACCGAACCTTTACAACTTAGTTTTCCCATTGAACCAAATTACCGGGATCTCCGGGTTCGTAAGGTTGGGTTTCCACCGTATTGGTTCGTATATTTTGGGTTTTAAGCCCATTCCCTAGACAGCAGAACACTTGATCTCCGGGTAGTCCCTTAGTTAGTAAATAAGGAAGTGACACCCGTGATGATCAAGCGCCATACGGTCTTATGTCTCCGACAGATCGTGACAGATATGTCCGACGCCGTCATCCGTGTCCTTCCTAAAGCCGACCGGCTAGCCACGAGTGTAGAACCGCTGAAGGCACGGGTTTCTCCCAATAAGGGACGTCCTCTAATGAGTCGTGAAGTTACTCAACTTCTTTCATGCTTTGTATAAAGCGATAAACTCCGATACCATCATGAATCGGTCGATGCAAGTTTGCTTAGAGGATTTTCCAAGAACCACCATACACATTTACTTGTGGCTTTGGTGTTCTTCGGATCCGATGTCCGGTTGCATCACTTGTGTTCTCTCGAACCGCCGGACATCCAGAATACTATAATCCGTAGATAAGCGAATAATTCGAGATATCGTCATATCCGACTTAATGCCTTCTATTGATCATGTATTAAGATCATCGGTGAACCTTAGTTCAGGCGATCTGTTTGTTGGACGATACAGGTCGGTTGTAGTGTGTACAATACATTGAACTACACGTGACCCGAGCATATCGCTCCTTGTCTATGGGTGCACCATGATTCCAATCAGTTCTATGATTCATATCCATTGGTGGCTTCAACGAGACCGTCAACTATCGACCGTCCGTTAGATGTCTTAGAAATCCAATTCCTAAGATGTCATCTCGTGATACTCATATCTTTCATATCGAGACTTTGTTTCAATATGATTTTCACTCTAAGACCGTTGGTTTTCCAACTGTTGGCTTTCTAACTTCGAGTCAATGTTTCGTGATCGATTCATTGTTTCGTTTTATCCGAGACTTTCGGGACCAAAATGTTAACATTTCGGGGACCAAAATGAAAGTTCGGGAAGAAGCCCAACAGTTCAAAGCAAACCAATTTCGATCCTCTTCTTCCAACTCTTCGATTTGGAAGGTCGTTTCAACACCCATGCCATGTAAGATTACAATGGCCCTGGATGTGAAGCTACTCACGTGGGAGCACTTTTTACAACCCAAAGGTTCTTTTCCGGAGGAAGATTAACTATTACACACGTATGGTTCTATAAATGGAATCTATTTCTCCCTTTAGCTTCTTTCCAAAGCGGCGCTTTTGGAGATAACAATTATTTGTTAATTGTCCATGGTTCGTTCTCAACCATACAAGCTAGAAGGACCGGAACAAGTCTTTGTCCCCTCTTTGCTCCGTCTTGGTTCAACATCTAGAATTCCCGAGTTCGCAGATCCGGAATATTAAGTTCCGGATAGACAAGAACTTTCGAGTCATGAAGATACGGAACGTCTAGTTCCGGACGTCCGCCCTCGCGGGTTCTTGTTAACCTTGAGCAATTACTCCTTTTTCCTTTTCCAAGGAAAGTTATCTCCAAAGAATTCAACATTCTTTGACACCAAGAGGCGATCAACACTATCGTTATTTGCGGATCCGGTGGATATGCAATCTACGATCTTAGGTCGAACTTGACCTATTTCGGTAGCCCATCTTTTACCAAGTTACCCCTCATAATTTGGGCGTACGACTTCGTGCTTGGCTAACACCGTTAGGCGAGGTGAGAAATGAACATTCGTTTAATGAGCGATGCTTCACATTCTCCCCTCTATCACTACGAATTTCTCAATCCGTAGGCTTAGTTGATTTTCAACTTCGCTTTGTAGGCTTCAACAACTTCATCTTTGCTTTTCAATAAACAAAGGATTCCATACGTTGTACCATCATCAATGAAGATCACAACGTACTTGTCTCCCCCTCTATTTTGTATAAACTTCAAATCACCCAAGTAGGTGTGACTAAGTTCTAGAGGAGCGGTGATTCTTTCGCTATTCCCTTGACCAGAATTTGGAAAGGTGATTTTGCCTCTTCGTCTACCTCACATTCATTTTGAGGGTTTATGTCGACAGTAGGCAACAATCTCAACATCATTAGCTTTTGAATGACTTGCTATTTAACGTGTCTTAATCTATGATGTCATAGATGCACGGATTACAATATATCATTCATTTGGCTATAGACATATTGTACCACTCTTAGTTATTACGGACCTGTTGGACTAGTGTCAAAACAGATTTGACCAACAACGTCCTTTAACCAAGTTAGGAACATGTATCACCTCTTTTAGAGTGATCTCATTCCTTGAAGTCCTATTGAGGACAACCTCTCCAACCCCTTCTACTTTAGAGGTGGCGTTGCTTCACATGAACAACCTCTTGCCCGTGGTTAGGGCGTAACCGGATCATATGTGATCTAGATACTCTGGCCTACTCCAGTTGCTTTGGCAGGACCGAGTGTCCAATTTCTTTCTCGCCTTTCTTTAGGCCTTCGGATCATTCGGGAGACTGGAAACTCGGCCCACCTTACTAGGTGTCCATTACTTTTCCTATGAAATGAATTTTGGCCCCACTCCGATCGCCGGAGGCTTTATATGACCGAGTGTCCAATATCATCATATCAAAGAAATTTTGGCCCACTCCGGTCGCCGGAGGCTTTGTATGACCGAGTGTCCAATATCATCCTATCAAAGGAATTTTGGCCCACTCTAGTCGCCCGGAGGCTTTGTATGACCGAGTGTCCAATATCATCCTATGAAGGATCTTCCGTCAAATAGTATGACGAGCTCAACGTCTTTAGCTTTTAGTCTTCTTCCGTTATGATTGGTGCCCAGATAATTCTTGGCGCTTACTTAAGAGTGGTAAAAGTTTTCGCACGTTAGTGGATCTTTCTCCATAGTATGTGCGACCATACTTTACACACTTTAGTAATTACACTTAAAAGAACGGATCTTCTTAAGTCGTTTACAAAATCCAATCTTTAAACGGAAAAGAAGATGAGATTAAACTTCTGATTTGTTAAAGCATAAGGAATATAAATTATTTTCATATTCCTCCTTACTTTAATCCATTTTTAATCAGACATAATTTAATCTTTATTCTTGACAAGTAAGAAAAACTACTTATCATTTAATCCTTATTCTTGACAAGTGAGAAAAATACTTATCCCAATTTCGGATTCTGGCTCACTTCAGTCACTTCATCAGACTGAGTGTCCATTTCCTTCTCTCCATTATTCGGATCCTTTGTCCGGGACAGATATAGGCCTTCGCTACAAGATAGAATAACATCTTCACTCTTCTCCTCTTGTCCCAGTTGACATCCTCAGGCTCTCGAGAGCGCTTGTTTCCACCAGTCTTGGTAGCGGTGACACCATGAACACGTTCATCATCATCACTCTCTTCTACCAGAAAACCATTTTCATATCCAGATTTGGTCACACAATTTTTGACCGACATCTTTCGAATACTAATAGTAATACAATACAAATATTGTCTTAAGTTGTTGGGAGATTTTGCTCTATGGTACTTTTTAAAGCAGTACGGGAAGTATTTAACTATTACAAGTATTCGAAAGGATAAACAAAGATTTCAATAATATTTTCGACTAGAAATCTGAAAATTACAATATAACAACAAAAGCGAAATTACGATTTTGTTGAAGACCGAAAAATGGAAACCGGTTTATCTTTGAGTCGAGTGTGGCACTCTGTCCTTAAGACAATATTGCCCCGTATGTATCCTTTATACGTCCTGGACAATTTGTCTCCCAAGATAAAACAAAGCAATGGAACCCTTGAGCAAAGGAAACTCAAGAGCTACCGTGAAGAATATTGAGTAACGAAATGATGCTTGGAAGTTGTAGGAAGAAAACTATTTCGGTTGTGTATTTTCGTGCACTTGTTTTTCAGCATCTGTTTATGTATTTTCGTGCATATGTCTTAGTGCTCAACAATGGTGTAAGGGGTGTTTATATAGGTGAGGGATGGGTACATGTTTATCGCTGAAAATCGCCTCCATAATAGCCAAATAATGGCCATTATGGAGGTAGTAAAGTCACCAACATAAATGGGAGAAAGACCAACTGTTTTGGCCATTATAGGAGGAGTAATTCAGCCAAAATAAATGGTGAATTGAGTGCTTGGCATTTGTTTTTGACCGTCGAAATTTCGATTTTCCGGAAACTTCGGGGACCAAACTGCACATCTGAAAGAATTCTGGGATCAAACTGTACTTCTGGCAAAGTTTTCTGGCCCAAAAAGATAATATCCCACGACCCACAACCCGTGACCCGAGAACCCGGAACCGGACGGGCGGCGGCGGCGCGCGTGTGGTCTTTCCTCGAACCGAAGCACATCTAGGTCCTCCCTCCTTTAAACACATGGGATACCCCTTGGGGTCCCAAACCCCAAACCAATTTCGAATCTTATATACACAACAATTCTTTCTTCCTCTACCGATGAGGGAGAATTACACACAATACCACACTTTCCATGCTTCAAACACCTTACTTCGTGAACCAATATCTCTTTCATTTCTCAATGAAATTTGACGATTCTTGGCCCTACGGTTATCTACGTACTTAGAAGATCATGCATGTGTGAAGAACCGGATTCTCCAACATACGTTACACTAGTGTTTAAGCCGTTAAAGTTGGTCGGTCGCAACTCCCGCCAAAGACAAATTTCCAACACTTAGCTCCAATACATTACTTTTTGTATGAGAAATAAATCTCCTACTACAGCATAAAGCAACATCGGAGTCGCAATAAATTCAAAATTCCCCATAATGTATGAATCTCCAATCAATCAATAAGTCAGATTACGGAATTTGTATTTGTAGTCGCTGCAGTCAATTTAAAAGATGAGTCGGTTGTTGTGTCGCCGCCAATTGTAAATCACATTTTCAAATGTAACCATAAATTATGTGTTGTATAAATTATTTAACTAAGGGGTTGTTTGGTTGTAAATCCCGGGCTTAGTTATTCTAAGATTAGTTATTTTATTTTTCTATAGGAATAAAAATAATATTATAATTCCGGAATAATTAATTTTAAGATTAGTTATACCGCGATTTTATTCTAATCAAACGCAAGATAAACTCATCTTAAATTTAATTCTGAGATTAAATAATCCTCTTCTCTCGTGCCAAACGATCCCTAAAGGTAAAAGAATGAGTATAAATATAAAAATATATAATTCTTTTTGTGATTGATATACTAATAAGTATTATTTTGTATAAGAATTGTTAAATTGTTTTGTCCCTCATCCAACAATGTAGAATAACAATATAGTGATTGACTATACCTGGATTATAATTTTCAAATGAAAAAGTTGCTCTTATTCAAAGTATTTTCTTTATACCTTTGGACATTTTCAAGGTTGTAATTGGAAATAAGACACTGTCCAATTTAAAATCAAATAGTATATGTTTTGGATTTTACATTGTATATCTCATTTTTTATACTTCGAACTACGTAATCCACTAAGAAATGCATATATACTGAATGATACAAAGGTTTGAGCATTACGTGATTTGCTAATATTAAATATTTTATGAAAAAGAGTCAAAATTATGTTTGAACTATTTGAAATAGGCCACATATACTCTTCGTTTAATTTTGATATCATTTGAGCTCTCGTCGTTATTCAAAAAGGTCTCTAATACCTCTCCTCTTAATTGGTGGCCATTTAAGCTAACATGGCAAGCCACGTGTTAAAAGAAATTGCCATGTGGCCGTCCACGTCATTTAATACTGGACCCATCCGACCCACCCCTCTATTCACTCCAAACTAGAACCCTAATTTGAGAAAAATCCTTTCTTCATCTTTGATTCTCCAAGGAATGTCGGAAGGTTCCATCAATTCTACTGAAAGTCGAAATGGCATAAAATATAATTATGGACTTAATGCTCTAAAGCTTGGACTGATTCAAATGCTAGGAGAAGGTTCTACAAATGTCCAAGACCCAAAGTAAGTTGTAAATTAATTTTCGTTTTATATGTTCATATACTGCAATGTTGAACTAAGTGATTGATTAATTGGTTATATGTTTTTTTATTGCTGAATTTTATTGGTAAATTAGTATGTATTTCTTAAAAATTAGTATTTAATGGTTAAAATACATTGAATCTCTTCAATTTGTTGTAGGTTACTAATTGTGAATATTGGTAATGGCAAGACAAACAACAACTCCCACCAAGAGCAGTAACAATTATATTGGGGCTAAAGGGTAAATTGGATAATATGAAGGTTTAAAGAAACAAATTGAAAAAGATAGTCGATGGAACGGATGCTAGTAAAAGGTATAATGTGAGGAATATAGTTGATGAGATGGAGGCTATTAGTGTTGAAAGTGATAATTTGAAGAAGAAACTTGAAGAAATGAATTTTGTCAAACTCCAAGAGGCTGCCGAAATTAGTATTTTGGAGGAGAAATTTGAAGAATGGAGTTTATATCAGCTCAAGAGGCTGGAGGAATTGTGATTTTGGAGAAGAAAATCAAGAAGTTGAAAACTATCATTTTTATTCATGTGCTTTGTTCCTTGTGTTTATTGTTGGGATGATGAAGTGAATAAAGTTAAAACAATCAAAAAGCTTGTGTTTTGTTCCTTGTTCTAAGAGAATTTAGTTATGTAGGTTGTTGTAATGAAGTGGATGTATGATGTTGAAGTTGGTGTATTTTGTTGTGTTGTAATGAAGTTGATATATGATGTTGAAGTTGGTGTATTTTGTTGTATTGTAATGATGTTGAACTTGGTGTATTGTGTTGTATTGAAATGACCTTAGTGTATGTTTTAAAGTTGGTGTATTTTGTTGTGTTGTAATGAACTTAGTTGGTGTTGATAAATGGATATTGCACATAAAATGAGCTACTTCAAACTTGGATAGATCTGAAATATGAATGTTGCACATAAAATGTGCTACATCAAAACTGGACAGAACTGGAAAATGCACTTAACATAGGCTTAAAAATGTGAACGAAAACTGAGAAAATATTGCACATAAAATGTGCTTAAAAATCTGGAAAGAAACTGGATAAAAACTGCACATAAAATTTGCATATACAATATACCAAACTAACTACCAATTGCTCATAAAATGTACATAAAGCTGGACAGAATAATACTTCACCATACTTCATTAATAATTACCAACTTCAAGCCAAAATATAACATAAGCATTCATTGTTTTGCAGCCATAAACATACTAACATAATAAACCTACACATGCCGCACTTGCCAGACCATAACACATAACAAAAATCAACAACTTAGATTTCCAACTACCAAATCATGCAAAAACTGACCCTATTTGGTAGTTGGAAATAAAATATCTGACACAATACTTCAATATTACAACTTATTAAAATAAGCAGGAGTCTGAATTTGATCTTTCACACCTGCTTTCCTAGTCTTCAACTTCCCCAACTTCTTCTCTTTTGCCATTTTCAAGTGGTTGCTAGTGACAGCTTCTTTTCCTTTTCAAGTGAACTTAATAGGTGAGTAAGACAAATCTGTAGGTTCACTCACTCCACTATGGTCACCCTTAAAAGAGATCACTGTATTCCCAGTTTGAACTCTTTGAGTTTGCGTCGTTCTCAACCTTGTGAACTCTTCAGAAATGATCTTTAGCCTTAGATCTGGATCACTTTCAATCTCTGTTGGGGGATCAAAGGGTTCATATTGTTGTTCATGTTGTTGTGGCAGTCTAGGTGTGGGCATGAAATGCACCTTCTTGTGTTGGTTGAGGTGTTGAGCTGTTAACATCATGCTCTCCTACTTCATCAGATTTGCCCCTTTTCCTCTTCATTCATGAACTACTTCCTTCTACAGTAGCCTGGAAAAACAATGCATATAATTAGTGTTGGAAATTTACTAATGTGGAATTTAAGTTTATTCCATTATTTATGACTCGAACAATTGGGGCCCCGCACGTCGGAAACATCGTTTCCACACACGTGCACACGTAGTGCCAAGTATCGCAAATTTCATTAGTGAAAGAGATATTGGTACGTAAGTGAAACGTTTGAGACATAGAATGATGGACGGTTATTAGCCAAATGACAAGTATTCCACGTTGGTAAACGAAGGAAGAAGTGTACGATGAAACGAGTCGGAAGTCGCCGCGGAGCCGAGGCGCCGCGGTGCCTCCCAGGCAGCGCCACGATGCTAATTCGCAGAGCCGCGGCGCTTCGAAGGCAGAATGCTGCGATGGGAAGATGAAAAGTTCTGACTTTGGGCTGGTTTTGGAGCACTGAATCTCCATTATTTGGCACATGAATTCATTCATTATTTGGCTGAATGTAACCCCTCAATAAGTGTCATTACATGGCTATTGAAAGCCATTAGTTGGCTAGTTGAGGGGTCATCTCATTACACTATAAATTGAGGCCTTTGGCTCAATTGTTCAACACTTGCAGAATTTTCTGAAATCTTCTTCTTCCTCTCTAGCAAGTTTACTATATTCAAAGTTCTTCAAGAGTAACACTTGAGTTTCCTTTGCTCATTTGTTAAGTTGTTGTTGTATCTTGGGAGACTATTGCCCGACAACGTAAAAGGATATATACGGGGCAATCTTGTCTTAAAGACAGAGTGTCATCACTTAACTCAACAAATCACAAGGAGTTTGTATCGTTCTTGATTCCAGTTTGTTGTAATCTTTAGTTTATCCTTTCTAGCAATTTGTAATATTTACTTACTTCTCGTTTCCTGCCATTGTTGTAACTCACAATTAGTTCATGTGAATATTACATAGGTAAAGTAGAAAGTATGATAGATAATTACCTTGCATGTCCTTGCATTGTGAGATTGTGACCCACACTTACTACATGTCATTGTAGTTCCTTTTTTAGAATGTGTCCATTCTCCAGCTTTTTGAAATGTTACATCTTTTTTCCTAGTTTTTTTTTGTCTTTGATCTTCGAACTGTCTTCACAATGTCAGGTGGGTCCATTTTATGTCCTGATAACAATTTTAAAAAAAAATCACTTCTTGCAGGCAGCAGCTTAGGACTATATGTCATCAAATAGGCTTCTTTGCTATACCACCAATTTATTTCAGTCATAGGATCAATCTTTGGGTACAACATTGCCTTGATGACATGAGGGCATGGGATACCAGTCAACAGTCAAGACCTGCATGTACATTTCTTCTCTACCAAGTTTTGTGTGCCTATCATCACCCTCAGACACTTCATAACCAACCTCACCATTAAAATCAATATTACATAGATGGGCAATCATCATGTTGGTAGTGAACAACTTCATGCAAAAAGGACTGTAATCAACAGACCATGTCCTTGCCTCATCTTCCTTTTCTCTCAACCTATTCATTATTTTGATTCTAATCTCTTCAAGCATTTTCAATATGGGCTTGCCTCTTGATTTTAGTACTCAAAAATTGAAGGACTCATTGAAGTTGTTATCTACCATCTGATTTTTACAAACAGTATCAAGATATGCTCTACATCATCTTTGTGGTGGATACTTAACCAGGTCTTTGGCAGCCTCCTCTGACAATGCACTAAGTGCATTCAACTGGTCCTTAAAATCTTACTTATATGTACTCCAAACAGTACACCAAAGAAGTTTCTTCATCTCTCCTGACTAAAATTTCTTCATCCAATTGGCCTCAATATGCCTTACACACCACCTGTACAACTTTTAAGGTTAATGTTTAGTTAAAAAAACAAATAGTTTAATATAAATGTAGCATATTAAAGTACCTATATTGTGCTAAAGAGAGGACATTTTTCATTGCATCCAAGAGTCTCTGTACATGTCAAATAAATAAATAATTAAAAAGTAATGAGATAAAAATTATACTTTATGAGAGAAATAATGGGCAGATTATCATTTACCTTCTGCATATCAGATATAAATGTGATGCTTTCACCATTCTTCAAATTCAAAGAGTTCTCCACTGTAGAAACTGTCCATGTCCTGCTTGTATTCTTATCCACTACAATATATGCCAATGGATAGAATGAAGTGTCACAGTCTTGTGTCATAGCCACCAGTAGTTGTCCCTTGCATTGACCCTTCAAAAAGGTCCATCCAGTCGAATGAAGGGTCTCAGCCTTTGTTTCCATCCCATCTTGAAGGTATTGAAACGGATGTACATTCTAAGAAACTTTTTTTATCTTGTTCCAACCCATTCTTTGATAAATTGATCACCACATCACTACCAGAATTGCTCATCCTAATCTCATTTGCATAAGCGTCTAATCTGTTGTAATCATCCAAGAAGAAACTACCCTCCATCACCTGATGTGCCATCCTCTTGGCCCTTTTCAATTTTGTGTTGTTAGTACTTAGAGTGAAATGATCCCTCAAATCTTGTCTCATATTCTTAAGCTTGTACTTGGTATTGTTATGCACTTTACTCTTGAAATATTGAGCTAAAGTAGATGTGGAGCTCTATGATTTACAAATGCATATTCACAATTGTGCTTTGTCTTCAAAGTTTTAATCTTAAATCCTGGACTCTTACTATCTAGTGGAATGAGAAGGGCAAATGGGCAGCCAACTATGCATCTATACCTCTATCTTTTGGTATCACTCTTATGCACTTTCAAAGATTTTTTATCAGCAAGAGCAAACAAATTCACAATTTTTCTAGCCTCAGTTAAGTCCTTAAAGGTCATGGACAGATGCAGCTCTTTGTAATGACTAAGCTTATCATTGACTTCCATACTTTTTTGCATCTTAATAAGCTCTAACTCATCAAAGCTATAGACATCAATATTTGAACCTGGATCAACTAAACTATCATCACTTTCTGATTCAGCATCAGTTCCATATTCACACTCAACATAGTATGGTTTACTATGATGAATAATGGTTCACTAAATTCTTCATTTAACAAGTCCTGGAGAGTCCTAATCCCTTCAACCAAGTAAAGTTTTTCAGAAGGCCCTTTCACAAGTAGTTGCTTCACATTAACAAAACCACAATTAATTATAAACTCCTCTTCTATGTCTTTTAAATTTATCAGATCTGAATCAATTGCTCTCATAAAGAAAATCAAAATTTTGTCATACCTTGAGATTTTCTAATCCACTGACCATGTGGGTGGATCAAAAGGTCAACAAACAGATCTTTCATATTGAATTGTCTGAAAAAATACAAAAAGATAGATAAAGTGGGCCCCACATTAATAAAGAAACAATTAAAGGAATCTCAAATTAAAACGGGACAAAAACATAAAAGAGCTGGCCACAAGTTCTTTACAACATATTAAATGGGGGAAAGGGATATATCAACTAAAAAAAAAGTAATAAAGTAATAAATAACGGAAGGTGGTCATTGGGACCACACACATACACATTCAAATGCAAAAAAATCCTAATCAGTTTACATTCACCTAAAATTTTCACATGCATAAAAAATAATGTCATCAAAATCAATAAAACAATAAAATCGGACCACAAAATGAGGACAAAGTTCCAAAAAAAAAACCACCCACTTACCCCTAGCACGAAATCAGACCCCAACACACATGAATATTACTATTTTAACTCAAATAAAAACAAATCATCACACCCTAAATCAAATATTTAACAAAGACATACAGATCTTAAACTCTAACTACACAACTCACTTAAGCAGGAAAAAGGGTGGGATGGGATGGGTCGGGTATTAAATGAGGTGGACGGCCATGTGGTGATTTTTTAATGCATGACTTGTCATGTCAACTTAAATAGTTAGCCATTAAGAGGAGGGGTATTAGAGAGCTCTTTGAATAACGGCGAGGGCTCAAATGGTGTCAAAATCAAATGGAGGGTATATGTGGCGCAAACCCTATCCGTTTATTCATTCGACCCAACTTTACCTATTTTGAATAGTTCATGGGTAATTTTGGCCCTTTTTCGAATATTTTATAATTCTGAATTGTAAAACAGTGAAATAGTAATGGTTTAAATCAATTTTTATGACATTTATTCAACGTCAAATGGATTTGTCACGGGTTTCATGCATCCAACAAACCCGAACAACTTATCTTTTTTCTGTGTGCTCTAACATAACGTAAAGTGAAAAAGATCAAATTTGCCCTCCAATTATGTTTTATGGAATAACATTGCCCTCCGTCAAACTTTGAGATCAAATATACCTAGGGGTGAGCACGGTACAGGGTATCCAGATATCCGACCGGAATCGACACTAACGGGTAGGTTCCGATGGATATATTATAATAACGGGTAGGTTCCGGGTAGTAAAATTAGGAACCGATAAATGTCGGGTCCGGTTCCGGCAAATAGAGACAAGGTACCCGGAACCGATACCCGAAATCTATGAAATATTAAATATTTTTACTTTTTTAATTCCATTATTTTTTAGTTAATAAAAAAAAAGTCATACTAAAGTACACCATTTAAGGGAAAAACCCAAATGCAGAGCAATCACTTTCACCATCAAGAAATAAATCAAATAATACAAAGTGACAATCATAAGCAGAGAAAAAGTCAAAAGCGGTAGAAAACTGAAAAAATGCATTTTTTAAACTATGTACTCCTTTAAGTTATTGAAAAAGAAAGTTGAAACAAAAACCAAAGAAAATCTTTGAAACATTCTTGGGATATTTGCTCCGAAAGGATTCTTTATGGGTTTTGTGGCATTGGCTTTCAGAGGATAAGTAGACGAGTTTATTCCTAAACCAAAGCTGTTATACGAAGGCATTATTTTGCACAAAGAAACACCGATTCCGGGTAGCCGGGAACCTACTCGGAACCGCAGGGTCCGGGTAGGTTCCGGGTAATGATTGCTACGGGTAGTAAATTTAGGAACCGATCTTTTACTGGGTAGGGTCCGGGTAGTTCAAAAAAGTTAAGGTACCCGGACCCGCTTACCGTTTGCAAACTTGTTAAATTTGTCATCGGATGGACGGATATGTGAGTTGGATGTCACGTTGGATCCACGTAGACTACACGTCGGCAGATCACAACCACAAACTACCGCCCCTTTCGATGATCTTTCCCTCCGTTTCGTTGGATTGTAACGCCAAAATGATGGACTTCAAAGCCCTGCTTGGGGAGCTCCAATGAACCATCATCAACTCTATGATGATGGTTAAATCACAAGTCACAAACAATCACATTTTTTCTTTTAGACTGGCGATAACAGAGCAACGTACTTTTCCGATGAAAAGTCGTTGGAATTTGAGATCACTCGTTGGCAATGGTAATGAATAACATAAAGAGCAGAGGAACTAAGAAGAACTCAAAAATCGGAAAATCAAAACATACACTGCCATCTCCGGCAGAGAACCCCGAACCAAACGCTAACAAAACAGCATCAAAATCATTACAGTTGGCCACCAACAAACAACCCCCATATCTCCCAAAATCATCACCACTGCCGGAGCTTATCTCCGGCAAACCAAGAACAACACCACCACTGTCTCGCGGCACCACCACCAAATATGACCCCTTCTCCAACACAAAACCACTGTACAACAACGACCCCATATCTGTTTGTTTTTCAGAGTTTCTCTGTCGGATTCTTACTTTAAGACCGTCGAAGTGACGTTTTCGATTTGTCATCCTCTACGTTATTGTTGTACTTGGGCAAAATTACTATGGCTAATCTTTTGTTGTGTTTTTGGTGGTTGCGAAGCAGTGAGGGGCGGTGGTCCGATGGATCGGAGCGGGGGGGTGGGGGGGTGGAGAAGATTTTTGACGAGATCAAGGGGTTTAAGTTAGCCGACGTGGATCCGACGTGGCGTCCAACTCATATATCAGTCCATTCAAGCGCAAATTTAACAAGTTTGCAAACGGTAATGGTATATTTGATATCAAAGTTTGACGGAGGGCAATGTTGTTCCATAAAACATAGTTGGAGGGCAAATTTAACCCTTTTTCCCTAATGTAAATGCTTGCAAACTGAAACAAGTTCAATGATAACACAAATATCTTTCTTTATCCGCTATGTTAACAAGAAATTGCTGCAGTAAAAATATCAATAATCTTTAATATGTCATACTGATAGTATCTTACAGTTTATTCATTAGGTATACCTAAACAACAAGCAATTTAAAAGCCTCTATGATGAACTGATCTATACCGTCATAAAACAAAAGCTAATTTCACAAGTGGGAGAAAATCCTGGTTCTGACTATCTACTGAACAATGTTCATCTCAATTTGCCCCGTATAACATCGTGAAAATGGTCTCCGCAACAGATAAAATGATAAAAGCGAGACTGAGATGGTTCAAATATGTGAAGATGAGGTGTATGAATGCGTTAGTAAGGAGGTGTGAGTGGTTGTCTATAACAGAAGTTAGGAGAGGTAGAAATAGGCCCAAAAAAATGGGGAGAGGTGATTAAGCAGGACATGACACAACCTCTTCAACTTACTGAGGACATGACCCTAGATAGAAACGTGTGAAGGTCGAGGATTAGGCTAGAATGTTAGTAGGTAGATGAGTGATCTCCTTATTAGTAGTATTAGTTAGTAATCGCGTATTTTCTTTTCTTCAATATATATTACTATGTGTTGTCTCATTTGCTTTTTATCTTGTTATCATGTTATATTTTCTTGATCCCATGCTTCACATCATTGTCTTTTATTTCAAGTCGAGGGTCTATCGGAAATAGTTTTTCCACCCACAAAGATATAAATAAAATTTGTGTACATCCTACCACCCTCAAAACTCACTTGTGGGACTACACTGGGTATGTTGTTGTCTCCTTCACTTGTTTGAGTTTTTTTTCTCCACAAATTATAGACTTAATATTTGTGAACTCAAATGTGTAAGGAAACATACAATTTAAATAACAGAAAAATTAATGTTTAAAATTGTATCGACATCACTGGAAAAAAAGTGGAAACAAGATCATGAGATTCCAACCCAACACCTTTTGAGTGATATTTTCAGAAGAGTTGCTTTTTAAAAAGCATAGTATGATGAAAGTTGTAAGTTGTGTTTAGAGAGTTATTGTCTTAGAAGAGTAGGATCTAAGATGCGGTGGTTTACTCTATGGCGGATGTCAGCAGTTTGAGTGTACTTATCTCTACCTCGTGAACTTTGCCGATACAAAACTTTATGATAGCTACATTTTACAGTCGATGTGCACATATACCCGATTTTGAAATAACCATTTAAATCATATTTGTAGTGCGTAAAAAAGTTATTTTAAAGTGAATAAATATGTAATTAAGTATACAAATTAAATAATAGTGTTCAAATAAGTACCACAATTTACATCAATTATTATGTTTAAGCACAAAGTAAAATATTTCACTTTGGATCACTTTAGTTCAACAAACAACTCGGCCACTTTATTTTTCTTAAAATTTTGTATCGGCCAAAACCCGATAACCTTTTACACAAATATACATCCCATCGTTACGCTCCAACTCCATCTGTTAGGGTTTATCACAGTGGTTTCGAAGTAGCTGTGCCAACAATGGCGAAACCAGGCCGTGGCCGTGCGGCTTCACCGTCAGGCTCATCTTCTCGTTCGCGCTCTTACTCTCCTTCAGATTCTCGCTCCTCCACTTCGCGTTCGCGTTCTCCGTCTCGCTCTAGATCAATTTCTTCATCTTCATCTGCTTCGCATAGTGAAAGTTCTCGCAGCCCTAGTCCCCACCCTCCTCCTCAGCGACGAAGGCAATATATACTCTCTCTTACATAATAATGCACTTTTATAGTCATTTTTTTGCACTAAGGCCGAAAAGCCCCTTGTATTTAGCTGGTATAACCTGATATTGCCTGTTTAGTGATTTGCATGCTAGTAAAATGCATAGATATGACAAAACTATAGAGTATTGAATGAAACGGGGCCAAATGGATAGTATATTACCAACCTCAACTTATTTGAATTGAGGTGCAATAGTTGTTGCTTGTTAGTTAATGTGCATTGAGTAAGTTTGCTTCTGAATATCAGAGCCAGGTTTCGAGTTACATAACACTTTTGTGGTCATTTTTACCCTTTTTAACGTGATTTTGTTTCTTTAGAGTCAAGAGAGTTTTGTATGCTAGTAAAACACTTAGAGAACCTCTAGTGTTGGAGAATTAAATGGACAGACTATATAGTACTGAATGAAACGGGGGAAAATGGATAGTAATGATTCATATAACCAGCCTCAACTTCTTTCAATTGAGGTGCAGTAGTTGATGCCGTTAGTTATAAAACACTTAGAGAATCTCTAGTGTTGTAGATTTTAATGACAAGCTATAGTTACTGAATGAAACGGAGCCAAATGTATAGTAATGATTATATAACCAGCCTCAACTTGTTTGACTTGAGCTGCAGTAGTTGCTGCTGTTAGTTAATGTTCACATGGCTGCTCGAATTATGTTAGATTTTCAAGGGTTTATGACATTGAAATGTTCAAGGTTATCATGCTGCTTTCTATGTTAAGCTCCAAGTTCACTACCCTAATTACATGTCCTGGTTATTTTTTTCATTTGTAGGATTTTTTTAGCATGTTAAAAGTTCAATCATGTTGTTGATTCATTAGGAGTGTTTGGGTATTACATCTTTAGATATCTTAGCTGGTTAAAGTTTTCACATATTTGGAATCAGTGGTTAGAAGAACTTTATTAGACACTACATTTCCAAATTTGGGTATATTGGGAGAGTAACACAGTCTCCCATTAACATTGCTAGTTGCTTTTGTTGGTGTTGTATCTGAGTTTCGATTGTTGGTTGGTTAGATATAGGATGAATAGATATTTTGTAGTTTTGCATTCTAGACATTATATAAGTTGAGAGGCTAGTTTTAGGCTTATAACTATCCTCTGCTATTGTAATTCGTAGGCTGGACATGTTAACGGTGTTGTTCGCAGGATGCGCAGGGGACGGGCGACCGGACTTGATGTGATCTCAGTTGAATTTTGTAAGAGCGTAGGCAGGGCAGGTTTGGAGGTTTGGAGTGGTTGACTGAGTTGTTTAATGTCATTTTTAAGACGGCGAGAATGCCCGAAGAATGGATGTGGAGTATAAAGGTGCTACCAAAACTTAAAGGCAAGTTCTATAGGGTGTTGGTTAGACCGACTATGTTGTATAGGACGGAGTGTTGGCCAGTCAAGACTTCGCACATTCAAAAGATGAAAGTTGCGGAGATGATGATGATGAGATGGATGTGTGGGTATACAAGGAGGGATAAGATTAGAAATGATGATATTCGGGACAGAGTGGGAGTGACCTCGGTTGAGTATAAGATGCGAGAAGCGAGGTTGAGATGGTTCGGGCATGTGCAGAGGAGAGACACATATGTCTCAGTGCGGAGGTGTGAGATGTTGGCTATGGACGGGTTCATGAGGGGTAGAGGTAGGCCGAAAAAGTATAGGTGATTAGACGTGATATAGCGCAGGTGCACCTTACTGAGGACATGACTTTAGATAGGAAGTTGTGGAGGACACAGACTAGGGTAGTAGTAGGTAGTTGAGCGTAGTCCTATTTACGCTAACTAATTGGTAGTTGTATTGTTATTATTATAGGTCTGCTTAGTCTATCATACTAGTAGACGCTATATTGTTTTATAGTCCCTTGTCGTTTGATTTCTGTTGCTATGTGTTCCTTAGTGTACTTTGTTTATCTTATTTACCTATGTTAGTTATTGCTTCTTTTTTCAGATTGCGCTATCATGGCTTATTTACTTTTGGTACCATCATTTTCATACTCCTTTAAATTGCTTTAAATTTCTTGTCGGGGTCTGACCGTTTTTTCTTTCTTTGTTTGTGCTTATGTTCTGTCTTGAGTCGAGGGTCTCTCGGAAACAATCGCACTACCTACTAAGGTAGAGGTAAGGTCTGCGTACACTCTACCCTCCCCAGACTCCACGTTGTGGGATTTCACTGGGCATGTTGTTGTTGCGATTGTAATTCGTAGTTGATATGTACTGTTCCACTGTCTGAAGAGTATAAGCTGTGTTCTGTATTTCCTGGGTTGTGTGACACAATTGTTTGCTATTATTTGTTTCTGCAAGTGCAGATAGTTTATAGTTTGATAATTTATGGCTATTCGTGCTGCTTAGCTTAAGCTGTCCCTACAGGCAAGTAGCAAAACTAGAACATTGGTTGCTTTAGTTTTTCTTTTCTTGCCCTTCTTCCATTTAGACAACTAGAAATTGATTGAAACACTACGAGACTCTATAAAATAGAGTTGGAAACAACACCCAAGGGTGTGACATAGTAGTCAATAAAGTAAATGAAAACCCTGGAGATCTAGGTTCAAATCCAACGGAAACGAAAGATGCTAGGTTGTTTCTTTCCGTCTGTCTAAACCTTCATAGGCAAAGTTACCCGATACATGTGTTGGTGGGGCAGCATGTACTCGTGGAGTAGTCGAGGTGCGTGCAAGCTAGCCCGGGCAGTACTGGAACAAAAAGCTGGAAACAAGCTATCCTATTTGTTAATCCTGAAGACCGGCCTTGTTTTCGTCTTCATATATTTTTGTTTGTTTGTTATTGAGCTTAGACATGTTGAACTAGCATGAAAATTTCTTAAAATGTTGCTGTGCTATTAGTTTTCCTTTCTGGCAAAACAGCAAAAGTTCTGCTCCGGTCTTCTTATTGCTGAATGATCCTAACCCTATTTTTTGTTGTTAATATGGTTTTGTTAGCCCTGCTGGAGTATCTAAGCGAGGCCGCTCACCACCACCACCATCACAGTCCAAGAAAGCTTCTCCACCTCCAAGGTAATGTTTTTTTTTAAAGCTGAGATCTGACTTTGGTTTATTCATGCAATAACTACATACCTCTTCCGATAATGGCCAAATTTCTGTTTTTCTGGGAATTCCTTTCTTTTCCTTGGTTTTGTTTTTCTCATCTTTCAAATGAAAATAAACATACACAAGGTGGTTGGAAAATTATGATCTATTTTGAATGTGGACTCGCTTCCATTCGTCAAGATCTTTTTTGTGTGAATGCGTTGCAGTTGACCAGGATCATTCAATAAATGATTTTGAATGCACTTCAGTTCCTTTCCATCCCAAGCACTCACATAGGCACAAGTGCTGGTGGTGCAACATTCAGCTATGTGACACCCCTTCTGCCTCCACTGTCTCATGGTTTGATGAATGTTACAGTTAGAAAACAAATGCTTGACATTCTTTTGTTGGAAATTGGTTGTCTTTCTCTTTGCAAATTACTCCCTCCGTCCCATATTAACTGTCGCTTTAGCTCTTTTCACACTCATTATGAATACAATAAATACAAGGTATAGTTTACTAAGTTTTCCCTATTTAATAAAGGTAAACTGATTTTTTCTCTTAAATATTGTGCATACTTCTTTAATGTTAAGGGTATAGTTGGAAACTATTGTCAACTTTAGTCTTGGATTCCTTAAGTGACAATTTTTTTTGAGCTAAAACGACATTTAAAATGGGACGGAGGGAGTGAAATTTGGGGAGGCAGTGTAAAAAAACTATCCATCTTGGATGAAGTTGGTAAAGATAGATACAGACACCAACGTCTTCTTATGATGCAAAATTGAAGCTACATTCAGCACTTTTGACGGATGCGATTATAGGCTTTTTTTGATGTGTAACACTCGGGATCTAATTCCAGGAAAGTATCTCCTATACCTGAGTCGCGTGTGATTCATGTGGATCAGCTCAGCAGGAATGTCAACGAAAACCATTTGAAAGAAATATTTGGTATGTTCGGCACTTCTTTCTGATTACTGAAGTGTTTATCTGCCAGAATTGTAGATATATTGTCTAATCTAGGGCTGGAAATTTCAACCGATAACCCAGCAACCCGGCCAGAGTTCATTGAGTTGGGCTGATGGCTGGTAAATAGGCAGATCAAAATGGGCCGAGCAAACATTCCTCAGCGTTGCTCTGTCCATCTCATGATCTTCATGATGGTTAATGTCTGTAACTGTTCCTTTTTGCAGGTAATTTTGGTGAAATTCTGCACGCGCAGTTGGCCATTGATCATGCTGTAAGTTAACAAGTGCCATATTCTTTAGATGATGTACAGCTTATGTGAAATCTTTGCCTTCTCTTTCTAATAAAAGAATAAACTTGTTGCAGGTTAATCTTCCAAAAGGGTTTGCTTATGTTGAGTTCAAGACGAGAATTGATGCTGAGAAAGCCCAACTACACATGGACGGTGTATGGCTTTAAGATTTGTACATTCACTCGTAACTGCATCCAATCATTTTTACTGTTGAAATGGTGGATTAACTAATATGCTTCATTGGTGTTAATGCAGGCACAGATTGATGGGAAAGTGGTTCATGCGAGGTTCACCCTGCCAGAACGAAAGAAGGCTGCCTCACCTCCAAGGGCTGTTGCAACTTCCTCAAGAAGAGATGCTTCAAGAACTGATAATGCACCTGTTGATGTGGAGAAAGATGGACCTAAACGGCAACAAGAGTGTATGATAGCCTTGTTATATTAGGAATTGTTCATTGGCTGTATGATGCATTGTTTAATCTGGTGTACTTTGATATAATCAGTATCTCCTCGTCGGAAACCTGCCACTCCACCTCGGAGGTCTCCTATGGGACGAAGAGGATCTCCTAGACGTGAGCCAGATTCTCCTGCTCGTCGACGTGCTGACTCTCCTATTCGCCGTCGAGCAAATTCTCCTTTTAGGCGAGGCAGTCCACCGCCCCCAAGGAGGAGGCCTGGATCTCCCATTAGACGCCGTTCACCATCCCCTCCACCAAGACGTCATCGGACACCTCCTAGGTATTTCACATTTGCTTTTGAAATCTTGGAGTTTTGATGTGGACCTTTGCTGATTAAATCTTCAGCAGGGGCTCTCCCAGAAGAATTCGTGGCAGTCCTGTTCGAAGACGTTCTCCCCTTCCGCCAAGGCGACGGTGAGTTAGCGTTTTGTTTTCATAAACTTGAATAGTAGAAGTAAATGATGATAATATCTTCTCCCTCACTCCATAAATAGAAGGTCCTTAAATGGTTGTATAGTGCTGTAGGGATAGACCTGATGTTACATTCTTCAAAGAGTTTCTTTAAATTGTTAAACCTGTGTGGTAGCATAGATATGTGTGTGATGCATATATAATGATGTCGAATAGTTGATTTCTGCCATCAGTTACCGTCGAACTAGCGTTTTCCCATGATGGGCGACAATTGCTTTTCTTGTTAGTAGTTGTAGTACTTGTTATACTAAAAATATAGTCAACTACAGCCTGAACTATGTAAACACAGCTTTGTTTGTGCTAAACTAATGCACGTTTATAACTGAAAATGGCAGTTCATGGTATCCTTGTCTCCTTGTCTTTTTTTGTAGTTCTCCACGACGTGCTAGAAGTCCACCCAGAAGATCTCCGTTTGGTCGTCGGTCTAGCCGTTCACCTATTAGGAGGCCTATCCGTTCACGATCGAGATCCATCTCTCCTAGGAGGTAATGCATAAACTTGTATCATCTTTATCACTAAAATGTCTAGTGGCTAATTATAGCAAATTTTGTTTCGTGTCTTTGAATTACTGGTCTGTTGCTATTACGTGTGGTCTGTAGTTCTTCCTTTTATTTCTCCCTCATTTTAAACTTACATACTTTTTGGCACTTCGTACGTGGCATGTTCCGATGCCTGGTTTTATTCTCTTGGGTGTATCTAATCTCCACCTCAATATTATCAAAGAACATAATGTTATTAAATTTCTGAAAGATATGAACAAGTAATATTTATTTGTGAACCCTTCATGTATAGGGGAAGAGGTCCAGCTGCAAGACGTGGGAGGTCATCATCCTACTCTTCTTCTCCCAGTCCTCGTAAGGTCTGTTTTTAGGACTCTAATTTAATAATCTTATCCGTGAGATCATTGTTTTTTTTCCTTTGGGTCAACCCATTAGATTGTTTGACGTGGATATAATTTGCTGATTGTTTTAGGGTGGACCCCGCAAGATCTCAAGGAGTCGTAGTCCTAGGCGAAGGTGGGTTCTGTGTAATCTTTTGCTAGTTTGTACAATTGTTTGTCTTGTGTGCTTGTCATTGTTTTGGATTTTGGATTTTGGATTCTTGCTTTAGTTAGGCCTCATATGGTAGGTTTTTCTTTACAAATAGAGCTAAGATAGTGTGTTTGAAATTTTTTGAATAAAGAAATGCCTGAAAGACCTGAAAACGACAGAATTATATTGTTATTAGTGCATAGGTGGTTATGATAATGCTTGTGCTTCATCAAACTGCAGGCCTTTAAGAGGGAGGAGCCCCAGCAACAGTGACAGCAGCAGTTCGCCTCGTAGGCCTTAGGTGGTTCTTGCAAGGAATCCCTATATGTTATGATGTTGACTCTCTCAGGGATCTCCTCTTAATGGTTGAGCTTTGTAATCTTAATTCTGCTGGAGAAAGAAGGCAATTGGGACACCTTTCATCTCACTTGATTACTTCATTTGAACGGATCAATGTGAATGCTTTAAATAGTTGTATACTGTTTTCCAAGTTCAGATTATTGTGGTTAGTTGAACTGCCGTGCCTCTGATGTCTTCCAACAAACACTAAACATATAAATGAAAAAAGAGGAATGAGAGAACATCAGAAGACGAATCTTGCTCGTTTAGTACATGCTAATTCTCACCTTGAAATCCATTATTAGTGGCTTTTAATTAAATTAATGATTATTGGTTCATCGTGATGAAATCAAAATAATCCTATGTAGCAATATAAGAGCCTTTGCTCAAAGTTGTAGGTCTTTTCTTGGACTCCTATTTGGTCTCTTGCGTACTTCTCAATAGCAACAAATTGTCCAGTATATAGTGTGTTTGGGTAAGATTATAAGTTGAAAAACTAGCTTAAGCCAATCGAACTGCTGATAGATGGAAAAACTGTTTACTAATATTACTTTTTTACCAAGTACATCAATTGCTTGTTAGCACGTAAACTGTTTATTACAAAATCAGTTTCAACATCAAAAAGTGTTTATTAGCTACTTTCAGTCCGCTAATTCGAACGTGCTCTCATGTACTCACATATTTAATGAAGCTACCTCTCTGAATTTCCAAAGGTATCAAGTAAAGAGGGTCTGGAGTTATTAACCGGCGGAGGCTAGTACGGTAATATTATATTTCAGGTCAACAATTTAGAGAAAATGATCAAAATGGTCCTTAATATATGGGGTTAGCTCATGGATTTTTCTAAACTTGTCCGACCAGCTATGTTTGCCGTGAAATTTCACCGGTCCAATACAAACGGGTTGGTGATCAATACTAATTGCTCTGCCACAACCGACTAGCTTATATATCCATTTACGCCTCCAGAAACCCCGAGCTCCTAATTGCTCCTTCATGCATGACGTAGCTTAATTTTTTCATTTACGCCTTCAGAAATCATGAGCTCCTCATTATTGGACTTTTCATGTGCGTTAGCTCATGGATTTTTCTGAACCTGGCCGACCAACTTTGTTTTGCTTGAAATTCTAGTTGTCCATGAAAAACAGACTGATGACCAATCCTAATTGCCTCGCCATGTGCGACGTAGCTTATTTTTTTATTTACGCCTCCAGAAATCTTGAGCTCCTAATTATTGGACTTTTTGTGAGTGTTAGCTCATGGATTCTCCTGAACTTGGCCGGCCGACTCTGTGTCGTGTGAAATTTCATTGTTCCATAAGAACAAGTTGTTGACTGACACTAATTGGTCTACCACGCCCTACGTAGCTTATTGTTTCATTTATGCCTCTTAAAACCCCGGGCTCTAGATTATTGGACTTTTCGTGTGTGTTAGCTCATAGATAATCTTGCAATGGCCAACCGACTCTATTAGGCGTGAAGTTACACCGTTCTATCATAAACTAGATGGTGACCAGTACAAATTGCCCGGACACACCCAACATAGTTTATTTTTTCATTTAAGGCTCTAGAAACCTAGAGCTCCTAATTATTGGACTTTTCGTGTGTGTTAGCTCATTGATTTTTTTTATCCTGGCCGACTGGCTCTATTTGGTGTGAAATTTCAGCAGCCCATCAAAAACGGGATGGTGACCGATACTAATTGCTCTGTCACGCCCGACATAGCTTATTTATCAAGTTACGCCTCCAGAAACCCCGAGCTCCTGATAATAGGACTTTTTCGTGTGTGTTAGCTCATGGATTTTCCAGAATCTAGCCGACCAGTTCTAATTGGTGTGAAAATTCACCGATCCATAACAAATGGGCTACTGATTGATACTAATTGCTCTGCCACGCCCGACGTAGCTTATTTATCCATTTACGCCTCCAGAAACTTCGAGCTTCTGATAATTAGACTTTTCGTGTGTGTTAACTCATGTATTTTCCTTAACTTGGTTGACCAACTTTGTTTGACGTGAAATTTCACCGGCCATCACAAACGGGCTGGTGACCGATACTAATTACTCTGTCACGCCCGACTTAGCTTATTTGTTTATTTATGCCTCCAGAAACCCCAAGCTCCTAATTATTGCACTTTTCGTGTGTGTTGGCTTATGAATTTTCCTGAACCTGACCAACCAGCTCTGTTTGGCTTGAAATTTCAGCGGCCCATCATAAACGGACTGGTGATAGAGAGTAATTGCTCTGCCATGCCCAACGTAGCTTATTTTTTCATTTACACCTCCAGAAATACCAAGCTACTGATAATTGGACTTTTTGCGTGTATTAGCTCATGGATTTTCCTGAACCAAGCAGACCGACTCTATTCAACGTGATATTTCACTGGTCCATCAAAAACAGGCTGGTGACAGATACTAATTGCTCCTTCACACACGACGTAGCATATTTATCCATTAAAACCTCCAGAAACTCGAGCTCGTGATTATTGAACTTTTTGAGTGCTCATGGATTTTCTTGAAACTGGCTGACCGGATTTTTTTGCATGAAATTTCATCGGTCCATCACAATCGGATTGTTGACCGATATTAATTATTCTGCCACGCCCGACGTATCTTATTTATCCATTTACGCCTCCAGAAATCTCGAGCTCCAGATTATTGGACTTTTCGTGTGTTAGCTCATGGATTTATCTAAACTTTATCGACCGACTCTGCTTGGCGTGAACTTCATCGGTCCATCACAAACGGGCTGGTTACCGATACTTATTGCTCTTCCATGCCCCACATAGCTTATTTATCCATCCACTCCTTCAGAAACTCCGAGCTCCTGATTATTAGACTTTTTGTGTGTTTAGTTCATGTATTTTTCTAAGCCTAGCCGACCGGCTCAGTTTGACATGACATTTCACCGGTCCATCACAAATGGACTGGTGACCATACTAATTGCTCTGCCATGCCCTACATAGCTTATTTTTTATTTATGCCTCCAGAAACTCCGAGCTCCTGATTATTGTACTTTTCGTGTGTGTTAGCTCATGATTCTACTGAACCTGGCTGACCGACTCTGTTCGGTGTGAAATTTCACCGGTCCATAAGAAACAAGCTGGTGACTGACACTACGTAGCTTATTGTTTCATTTTTGTCTCCTAAAACCCCGAGCTCTAAATTATTGAACTTTTCATGTGTGTTAGCTCATAGATTATCTTGAACCAGGCCGTCCGACTCTGTTACCTGTGAAGTTACACCAGTCTATCATAATCGGGCTAGTACCAGTACTAATTGCTCAGCCATGTCCAACGTAGCTTAATTTTTCATTTACGGCTCCAGAAATCCTAAGCTCTTGATTATTGGACTTTTTTGTGTGTGTTAGCTCATGGATTTTCTTGATCCTGGAAGACCAACTATGTTTGGTGTGAAATTATACCAGTCCATCACAACGGGCTGGTGATCGATACTAATTACTCCGCAACGTTTGATGTAGCTTATTTATCAAGTTACGCCTCCAGAAACCCCGAGCTCCGAATTATATTACTTTTCGTGTCTGTTAGCTCATGGATTTTCTAAACCTATCTAAGTGGCTTTAATTGGCGTTAAATTTCACCATTCCATCACAAACGGCTGGTGACTAATACAAATTGCTCTGCTATGCCCTACATTGCTCATTTTTTCATTTACGCCTCCAAAAACTCCGAGCTCATGATTATTTTACTTTTCACGTGTGTTAGCTCATGGTTTTTTCTTAACTTGGTCGACCAACTCTATTTGGTGTGAAATCACCGGTCCATCACAAACGGTCTATTGACCGATACTAATTGCTCTACCACGCCCGACATAGCTTATTTATCTATTTACGCCTCCAGAACCCCAAGCACATGATTATTAGACTTTTCGTGTGTGTTAGACTTTTCATGTGTGTCCGATACTAATTGCACTGCCATGCCCGGTGTAGCTTATTTTTTCATTTACAGCTCTAGAAACCTTGAGCTACTAATTGTTGGACTTTTTGTGTGTATTAGCTCACGAATTTTCATGAACCTGCGACCGACTCTATTTAGTGTGAAATTTCACCGATACATCACAAAGGGTTGATGACCGATACTAATTACTCTATCGCGCCTAACGTAGCTTATTTATCCATTTACACATCCAGGAACTCAAGTTCCTAATTATTGGATTTTTCGTGTATGTTAGCTCATGAATTTTGTTGAACCTATCTGACTGACTCTGTTTGGCTTGAAATTTCACCGGTCTATCACAAACGGTCTGATAAATGATACTAATTACTATGCCATGCCTGACGAAGCTTATTTTTCCATTTACACATGCAGAAACTCGGAGCTCGTGATTATTGGATTTTTCATGTGTATTAGCTCATGGATTTGCTTGAACCTGGCCGATCGTTATGTTAAGCGTGAAATATCACTGGTCCATCACAAACATGTTGGTGATCAATACTATTTTCTCTGTCATGCCCGATATAGTTGTCACACCCTAACCTTGGGGTGTGTGGCCAACATCCGGTGCCAATGGCCCGAGCGTACCACGTCTCGTCCGTATCCTGGATACACATGTATTTGGGACAACAATGCCTCATAATAAATCTCATGAGATAACAAGACGTAATAACATGTAGAAGCATAAAAGCCTAACATATATAATATAAAAGAAGCCGATAAGGCCACTGTACATATCAACTGACTAACATAGAGGCTGATAAGTCCATATATGACTGCGACACATCGGACGACTGTCTACAAGCCGCTAAGAGTACATGAACATCATTAGGTCGGGATAGGGCCCCGCCATACCCATAACTATATATATAAAAATCATACAGATTCCGACTAGCACCTCCAAAGTAAGTAGAGAGCTCTGATATCACCGCTGAGCTGAGGTCCTGCTGGAAATGAGCATCACTCCATCTATCTGTACCTGCGGGCATAAAACCTAGCGTCCTAGCAAGGGGACGTCAGTACGAATAATGTAATGAATCTGTAAGGAAAGAAAATGTAAATAGGTATAGTGATGTAAGTGAGAATAAGAAAGAGACAATTTGTAACTCAAGAGTGTCACTGTGGGCCATATTGTACATAAATGAGATTTATTCACGTATATAACGTCATAGGCCTCTGTGGGCTATATTATAAATACAATATATCACATATATAATGTCGTAGGCCTCTGTAGGCAATATCATCAATACATTATATCGCATATATAACGTTGAAGGCCTCTGTGAGCAATATCATTAATACAATGTATGGCGTATATAATGCGGTAGGCCTCTGTGGCGCGTATATAATGTTGTAAGCCTCTGTGGGCAATATCATCAATATAGTATATCGCGTAAATAACGCCCTAGGCCTCTGTGAACAATATCATCAATATCATACTTGTATAAGCTGCGTATATAATGCCATAGGCCTCTGAGGGCAATATAGTTAATAGTCTATACATATGAAGATCTCGTCGATGTAACGTAAGGTCGTTACACCTCCGACTATCCTTATGCAGATTACATATCAATTTCCTTTTCAACGTGAATCAATAAGAAAGATAAAACATTTTATTTTTAACTTTTTGGAAACCAACAAAGAGCTTTGTTTCATCGATATGGAAGTAATACTATAGAATGCGAAAAGTAATCCTGATGAGTGACTGATTAGGTGATAGAACACAAGTGTCTTTTTAACGGTTAGGAATAGAGTCGTTATTGAAGAGCATTTCGTCGTTGTTTTTATGTTGATCATGCCAAAAATAAAAGTAAGCCCTACATACCTTATCGCCCTAGCTATACGGATCCCACGAGTCCTAGTATGCTCTACGAATAATTATCTACAGTATACGAATAATTTGTATCAACAACAGATTCATAACTCATAAGAAAACCCATTCATACATTTTGTCAAACATCTATCGTGCGTAAAATCCAAGTCATTTTCCATGGTGTTCATATCCTACGATCACTTTCTCCTTTCTTCCACAACACTTGATATCAACCATCAACATCATACTATTTTTAGCCATAAAACATCTTAGAAACTATCCAAAACAGTCCAACAACTATATCACCTCAATTAGGAGTTTTCAAACTTAGATTCTACAAGCTTAGTTCTCAACTCAACCAACCATGGTGTAGGCAACCTTTAATACATAACGAATTAGTTAAATCTTACCTTAGATTCCTTAAACCAGCCTTAGCACACTTCAATTTCAATTAGCCAAATCCCCAACTTCACCACAAAATCCATAAGAAGAAGGCTTGCAACACGAACCCTCCGACGTAAGATTGACGTTGCTTACTTCTGATTTGCACTTGGATCATTAAGAAACCATGAGATACCTTCTCAGTGAACTTGAGAGCTAATTAGGGTTGATCAAAGTGAGAAATGAACATTTAGGTCGAGCTAAGTACTTAAATTAAAATCCACCGCCTTATTTTGGTCACACTAGCTCATTGAGCTGAGACCATGGCGAGCAACAATCGTGTTATAGAGATCGCTCGGTGAGCTACCCCTATAATTTGCCAAGCAGTCTGTGTAGTCTAAAGAATACGTGAATATCTCTCTACTCTGATATTGCATTGACGGACGGTTTAATGCGCCAAAAACTAGACTCATAGACCTTCAATTTGGTGGGACCCTATAATTCCAAGTATATTGAGAGAAAATCTCAGACATCTGACCCAAATTTCCGCGAATTTATGAACTTAACTTGCGATGACCTTTGCCTTTTGTTTTACAACTTGCTTGATTTGAAAGCTTGACATACGACTATTGTATGATTCAAATACCTCATAACAAAACCTTCTTAGTCGGGCTATTACAAGCTACATTCCTTTGGCAAACTTGGTCGAAAAGTGCTTCCCTTGATTGTTTATCCCCGAGTTCTTATGAAACTTACTTAACACTTGTTTAAACTTATTGTAATCTGAATATAGAATCTTGGCCTCACCGGGCTTTCTTTACTTTAGTTATGACACATACTAGCGCGAAAATATTATAGGGTGTAACAGTAGCTTACTTATCCATTTACACATCCAGAAACCCTGAGCTCCTTATTAATAGACTTACGTATGTGTTAGCTCATGGATTTTCCTAAACGTGGCCGACAGATTCTGTTTGGTGTGAAATTTCACCAGTCTATCACAAACGGGATGTGACAGATAGTAATTGCTTTATCATGCCCGTCGTATCTTATTTTTTCATTTACACCTCCAGAAACCCCGAGCTCCTGATTACTGGACTTTTTGTGTGCCGCTCGTGGATTTTCCTGAATCTGGCTGATTAGCTCTGTTTGACGCGAAATTATATCGGTCCATCAGAAATGGGCTGGTGTCTAATCCTAATTGCTCCACCACGCGCGACGTAGCTTATTTTTTCATTTGCGCCTCCAAAAACCCTGATCTCCCGATACTTGGACATATTTTGTGTGTTAGCTCATGAATTTTCCTGAACCTAGCTGACCGGATCTATTTGGCATAAAATTTCACCGATCTATAAGAAACGTGTTGGTGACTGATATTAATTGGTCTGCCACGCACTACGTAACTTATTGTTTCATTTGTCTCCTGAAACCCTATGCTTCTAATTTAATTTTGCTTGAAATTACACTGGTCCATCACAAATGGGCTGGTAACAGGTACTAATTACTCTGCCATGCCTAACGTAGCTTATTTATCCATTTAATCCTCTATAAACCCCGAGCTCTTGATTATTGGACTTTTCGTATGTGTTAGCTAATTTTGTGAACCTGATTGCTCGCCTCTGTTTGGAATGAAATTTCACCGGTCCATCACAAACGGGCTTATGACTTGTATTGCTCTGCTATGCCCGACGTAGTTTATTTTTTATTTACGCCTCCAGAAACCCTGAGCTTCTGATTATTGGACTTTACGTATGTGTTAGCTCATGGATTTTCCTGAACCTAGCCGACCAGCTCTGTTTGGCATGAAATTTTACCGGTCCATAACACACGGGTTGGTGATAATACTAATTTCTACACAACACCCGACGTAGTTAATTTTTCTATTTATGGCTCTAGAAACCTGAGTTCCTGATTATTGATCTTTTCGTGTGTTTTAGCTCATGGATTTTCCTGAACTTGGTCGACCGGCTCTGCCGGCTCTGTTTGTCGTTAACTTTCATCGATCCATCACAAACACGGTGGTGACCAATATTAATTGCTCTGCCACACCCGACGTAGCTACTTGTTCCATTTACGCCTTCAGAAAACCTAAGCTACTAATTATTAGACTTTTCGTGTGTGTTAGCTCATGGATTTCCTGAACCTGGCCGACCAACGCTATTTTAGGTGAAATTTCAATAGTCCATCATAAACGGGTGGGTGACCGAAATTAATTGCTTCGCCACACCTGATCTAGCTTATTTATCTATTTATGCCTCCAAAAAACTACGAGCCCCAGATTATTGGAATTTTCGTGTATGTTAGCTCATAGATATTCTTGAACCTGGCCGATCGACTCTATTTCGCGTGAAATTTTTTACCAGTCCATCATAAATAAGCTTGTGACCGATATTAATTTCTCTGTCACACCATGGTTTAAGCTTGGAAGTAACCTGTTATCTATCGATAGGCGAGAACATACTACTATTGACTGCTTTGCCTATGTATTCTATTAGCTTATTTATCCATTTACGCCTCCAGAAACCTCGAACTCCTGATTATTGGACTTTTCGTGCGTGTTTGCTCATAGATTTTTATGAACATGGTCGACCGACTCTGTTTGGCGTGAAATTTCACCGGTCCATCACAGACGGGCTGGTGACCAATACTAATTGTTCTGCCATGCCCGACTTAGCTTATTTTTTCATCTACGCCTCCAAATATCCTTAGCTCTTGATTATTGGAATTTTCGAGTGTGTTAGCTCATGGATTTTCCTAAACCTGGCCAATCGGCTTTGTTTAGTGTGAAATGCCACTGGTCCATGACAAAAGGGCTGGTATTGATACTAATTGCTCTGTCACGCCCGACGTAGCTTATTTTTTCATAATGACTCTAGAAACCCCAAACTCCTAATTATTGGACTTTTTGTGTGTGTTAGCTAATGGATATTCCTGAACCTGGTCGACCGGTTCTGTTTGGCGTGAATTATCACATGTCTATCACAAATGGTTCGGTACCGATACTTATTGCTCCGCTCACACCCAACATAGCTTATTTATCCATTTACGCCTCCAGAAACCTCTATCTCCTAATTATTGGACTTTTCATGTGTGTTAGCTCATTAATTTTCCTGAACCTGATCGACTAGCGTTGTTTTGTGTGGAATTTCATAAACGGGTTGGAGATCGATACTAATTGCTCTGCCACACCCGACATAGCTTATTTTTTCATTTACACCTCCAGAAACCCTAAGCTCTTAATTATTAGACTTTTCGTGTGTGTTAGCTCATGGATTTCCTGAACCTGGCCGACCAACGCTATTTTAGGTGAAATTTCAATAGTCCATCACAAACGGGCAGGTGACCGAAACTAATTGCTCCGCCACACCCAATCTAGCTTATTTATGTATTTACGCCTCCAAAAAACTACGAGCCCCTGATTATTGGACTTTTCGTGTGTGTTAGCTCATGGATATTCTTGAACCTGGTCGATCGACTCTATTTGGCGTGAAATTTTACCAGTCCATCACAAATAGGCTGGTGACCGATACAAATTGCTCTGTCACACCATGGTTTGAGCTTGGAAGTAACCTGCTATCTATCGATAGGCGAGAACAGACTACTATTGACTGATTTGCCTATCTATTCTATTAGCTTATTTATCCATTTACGCCTCTAGAAACCTCGAGCTCCTGATTATTGGAATTTTTGTGCGTGTTAGCTCATGGATTTTTATGAACCTGGTCGACCGACTCTGTTTGGCGTGAAATTTCACCGGTCCATCACATACGGGCTTGTGACCGATACTAATTGCTTTGCCATGCCCGACTTAGCTTATGTTTTCATCTATGCCTCCACTAATCCTTAGCTCTTGATTATTGGAATTTTCGGGTGTGTTAGCTCATGGATTTTCCTAAACCTAAGCCAATCGGCTTTGTTTGGTGTGAAATGCCACCGGTCCATGACAAAATGGGCTAGTTACTGATATCAATTGCTCCACCATACCCGACTTACTTTTTTAACGATTCTAGAAACCTCGAACTCCTAATTATTGGACTTTTCGTGTGTGTTAGCTAATGGATTTTTCTGAACCTGGCTGACCGGTTTTGTTTGGCGTGAAATCTCAACGGTCTATCACGAACGGGTCGATAACAGATACCCATTTCTTCGCTCACGCCTAACATAGCTTATTTATACATTTACGCCTCCACAAACCCCGAGCTTATGATTATTGGACTTGTCATGTGCGTTAGCTCATGGATTTTCCTGAATCTAGCCGACCGACACTGTTTTGCTTGGAATTTCATTGGTCCATCACAAACGGGCTGGTGATCGATACTAATTGCTCTGCCACGCCCGATGTAGCTTATATTTTCATTTACACCTCCAGAAACCTTGAGCTCGTGATAATTGGACTTTTCGTGTTAGCTAATGGATTTTCCTGAACCTGACCGACCAGCTCTGTTTGGCGTGAAATTTCATCGGTCCTTCACAAATGGGTTGGTGATATGTACTAATTGCTCTGCCATACCGACGTAGCTTATTTATCCATTTACGCCTCATGAAACCCCGTGCTTTTAATTATTAAACTTTTCGTGTGTGTTAGCTCATGGATTTTCCTGAACCTGGTTGACTAGTTATGTTAGGCATGAAATTATACCAGTCCATCACAAGTGGGCTGGTGATCAGTAGTAATTGCTCCGCCACGCTCGACGTAGCGTATTTTTTCATTTACGGCTCCAGTAACCCTTAGCTCCTAATTATTAGACTTTTCGTGTATGTTAGCTCATAGATTTTCCTGAACCTAGCCGATCGGCTCTGTTAGGCGTGAAATTACACCGATCCAGCACAATCGAGTTGGTGATCGATAGTAATTTCTTCGCCATTCCCAAATAGCTTATTTTTTTCATGTACTCCTCCGAAACCCTGAGCTCCTAATTATTCTCATGGATTTTTCTGAACCTGGCTGACCGGCTCTGTTTGGCCAAAAATTTCACTGGTCCATCACAAACGGCTGGTGGACTGATACTAATTGCTTTGCCACACCCGGCTTAACTTATTTATCCATTTACGTCGAAGCTCGAGCTCTTGATTATTAGACTTTTCGTGTGTGTTAGCTCATTGATTTTTTTGAACCTCACCGCTCAGCTCTGTTTGGTGTGAAATTTCATCGGTCCATCAGAAACGGTCTGGTGAGCTATACAAATTGCTCACGCCCAACATAGCTTATTTATGCACTTTCGCCTCCAGAAACCCCGAGCACCTGGTTATTAGACTTTTTGTGTGTGTCAGCTCATGGATTTTCCTGAACCTGACCGACCGGCTCTGTTTGACGTGAAATTTCACTGGTCCATTACAAACGGGCTGGTGACCTGAACTAATTGTCCCGGCATGCCCGACATAGCTTATTTTTTTCATTTACGCCTCCATAAACCACAAGCTCCTGGTTATTGAACATTTAGTGTGTGTCAGCTCATGAATTTTCCTGAACCTGATCGACCGGCTCTATTTGACGTGAAATTTCACCGATCCATTACAAACGGGTTGGTGACCTGAACTAATTGTCCCGGCAAGCCCGATGTAGCTTATTTTTTCATTTACGTCTCCTGAAAGCCTGAGCTCCCGATTTTTAGATTTTTCATGTGTAGCGCTCATGAATTTTTCTGAACTTGGCCGACCGGCTCTGTTTGGCGTGAAAATTCACCGGTCTATCACGAAAAGGGCTGGTGACAGATACTAATTGCCCTGCCACATCCAACGTAGCTTACTTATCCATTTACGCCTCCAGAAACCCCAAGCTCATGATTATTGGAATTTCGTGTATGTTAGCTCATGGATTTTCCTGAACCTGACCGACCGTGTCTGTTTGGCGTGAAATTTCACCGGTCCATCACAAACGGGCTGGTGGATTAGGATAACCAGTCTCAGCCTATATATTTGTTGCTAGAGTGCTATTTGTTTGCAGAGAATTTAGGATGGCGATGGTGAAGGTTAAAGGGCAAAGTAGCTGCACTTGGGTGAGGCTTTTCTTTTGGAAGGAGGAGCTGACGAAGAATCAGATATCAGAATCGGAAGGGCTGTGCGTGATTATCATTCGGAGGAAATATGTTAGGCTTCATCCTTATTGCAACAGTTTGGAGGATAGCTCATGTTGCCCGACCGTCATCCCATTTGAACTCTCAAGGCTACTGAACAAGGATCCATCGTTGTTTCGTCTACTCTTCAATTTCCCGCCAAAAATATCATACAAATGGCGAATCAAATCTCTACTAGGATTCACACAATTTAAATTTTCTCAATCAACAACACCACTACCACGACCTCCCTACGGGATTGCCTTTGAAATCTCCCACTCTTTATCGACTATAGTACATCACATGCTTCTGTTTCTCTACCTCCCCCTATCCCGTCGTTTTGCAGGCTTGTAAAGGACTGGGACAAGAAATAGGAGCTTTTCAGTAGTGCTCGCAGTGTCTACCACTGATTACATGAATGATCCATATCATAATTACTCTGGTGATGTCCTCAAGTATATCGACGCGTTAAGGGAATATACTGGTGAAGCTGGAATTGACCCAACCAAACCACCCATTGCCGCAGATGTACCAATGGCTATTAAAGAGAAACACATGCCCAACTTGTCGAGCTGTCTATCCTTTGCATTGTTCGCCTTATTCCAACTGCCGTAAACTTCGTCAGAACAACATATTGGAGGCTAACGGTAAACTTCATAAGACCAACATATTGGAGGATGCCAGCGTTTAAAAATTGTACTTACTCTCCCATTTCATTTTATCTGAACTTTGATGCGGCAACAAAGACTAAGAAAGACAAAAAGACTATTGGAACTTACTTATGTTCTTAATCAAGTCATGAGATGTGTGGGGGGAATCCACTTGGAAACTCACTCAATTTGATTATCTGCTGATCCCACTGCTTTCAAGTGTAGGTCGATGATGTAGAGTAAAAAAGGAAAGCAATAATTTACAGAATGCGTCCATGAAATATTAAAAACTGTAACTTGATATTAATCATTCATCAGCTAGAGCATGCTCCGCACCAGTCCTTATTGACAGCTTCCCTGAGAACTCTGCAGCGAGAAAGATCTCTTAGTGCCGATTCTGTTTGAAGAGCTTGTACCAAGTTGGACCACAACTCTGAAAATTTTCACATGCCTTTGGGTCAACTTTAGACACATGCAAAAATAATCAGACACGAAAAGAAATGTCGCCATAGTTTTATAAGCAAAAACATGATTGGTATCACACGTACCCATGTTTACTCCGTTGCTTTCACCGAGCACTACGGTTAAGCAAACCTTGGAATGACAGATAAAGATCTTTGTTATCCGTCCCGAAAATCTCTTCTGCTTTTTTCAAAGTTTCCTACATTTATAATGGCGGAACAGGAATAGGAGAAGGCATTCAGATAAAAAGCAGACAAATGGGAGGAATTCATAGGATGCTAATGCAACTAATTACGTTCATCACCTCACGAGATTGCTTTTGTGCGTTTAATTCCTTGATGTTGGTCAGGAATGCACTGAACTGCTCATAGGATAGACGACTCCTGCATCAACAACATGCAGATACTGTCAGGTGAAAGATCCTTCTTTATTAAAAAAAAACAGAAAGAAAGTAGTTTAGCTATCCACCTAGCTTGTCGGAAGAACTCCTTCCCATCAACTCGAGGAGTTTGACCTGGTAATTCGCATTAAAGAAAAACGGATCAGAGGGATCAAACTTAAACCAGTCAGTAACATGATTTTTCAAAATGGATTCACCATTTTATTTCTCAAGCAATAACGACTTCGTAAATGTGCAGCGTAAGTGTAATATAGCAGTAACATTTGCACAGCTCACAAAAAGGAAATTGAAAAGTCAGTTCTTAGGAACCTTGCAATGGGCGTGCCTTAGGAGGAGAGTTAGCTGCTGATGACCGTTGACTTGATGGAAAAAAAGATGACACTGAACCTCGTCCATCATATTGAGGGTTTGTTGGAGAATTGGCGCCGGATGTCCTCTGAGGAGATCCAGCAACAGAATATCTTCTAGGAGATACACTGGTGGAAATTATTTTGGGAGTTCCAGATGGAGTAAGACGCGGTGTTATGTAAGGTGTCATGGAAAATCTTTGCACAGCTCGCTTTGAGGCTGGATCCAAGAAAATGGAAGAAAGTTAACTGCTTTTGCAACATTGTGATATTATAAGAAGCAGAAAACGTAATGTGCAAATACCATCATCATTAATTACTGTGCTGTCCATTGAACCGCCGAAAGAATGGTGTGCTGCATAGCTGTTTACTTCCTCTGCAGGATATAATTATCAAGACCAAATTTAGAACATCAAAGACAGAACTCCATATCTTGAAGCAGCCAAAAATGTGACATAAAATCTTGAACAATGACCAGATGAACACATCAGAGGAAATAAATATAAATTGAAGCCAAGACTTACCCTTTACCGAATAGGCCTTATGGATGGATTGGTCGTAAGTGCCAATATCAACAGTTTCAGCTTGCTGAAGATGAGAAACAAGATCAGCAATTTAGTCCAGCGGAACCACTGGATAGAGAAAAAGGTCTTGCTCTACTGCTACAAGCAATCAGAAAATTGACGTTTGAAAATATTTGAATTCCAACATTTTCGCCACAAAATTCTTTTACAAATTTAAGTTACTCTCTTCGTGATTTTCCAAAATGAAATGCGAAGAGATTAAGATTCTGAAATCTTACCGATGAATTATCGTCGCTAAGAGACTGCACCAACTGTCTTTTAAAAGTCTCCAACTGTCAAAATAAAGAAGGCAAGTTTATGTCAATGTAATCAGAGTAAGCAATAAATGATATAGCAGATGCAGAAGCTATAACAGGAATTTTAGTCAAACAATCAGAGCCATGGAAACCACTTTTCCAGTTTGGGGATATATCGAAAGATCTCATTCTCCTATAGTGAAGTAAAAAGAAAATCAAAAGGCGATACTTGTTTCTCATCACAAGATAGAGATATGGAAGTTGACATGGGTAATCAACAAGAACTAATACAACAAGTACACCACTGTTAATGGGAAGGTCTAGCAGCTCATACACCAAGCTGTGGATCTGGCTGCTTTGTGGAAGAGCAAAACACTACCTGAATCAATTATCTCTACGGTGGACAATTCTAACTATATAAGCCAATTTAGGCCCATTGTGATTGATGATTTATAGAAGTCCTGGACTCTTGGATAAAATTCCCCCCCACCTCCCGGCAACAAACTGGTCAAACCCTTCCAACGTAGTTTCATACAAAGCAGAAGTACGATTAATACATGGTTATCACAGACGCTTGACTGTGGGCCAATGGGCTAGCTTTAAAGATACTTTGCATAGGGTGGCCTTCCCTAATAAGTTTCATTACTTTTATCACGCACTGTATATCTGCCTTTCCTTGCTATTCATTACGACGGGGTTCTCAGCATCTCACTGACCTGAAAGAGGTATATCACAAAAGATAGTTCGTTCCTTTATCATCTTGTATTTTGGAAAGGTTGTCTTTATCGACTCATAAAGAAATGAATATGTCATCAGGACGCTTGTGACTGTTAATATGGTTAAGTTCTTGTTTCTCAGTACTTGACTGCTAATAATTGTTGGAAAAACAAAGCGGTTCAACATTAGTTGTGAAAAGGTTCTCAAAAAGGTTTATAGTCTCTTGAACTACTCCACTCATAACCTTAAGATATGGGTTGAAAACTCAAATTCTTTTACATGGCATTAGAAGGCAAACTTAGTAATTTGTTTTCCAAAGAGCTTTGTCCCTATCCATTTTATCCTTCTGAATTTAGTCCATTGAGCCAAAAGTTTTGCTCAAAAGTCCAAACCGGACCCATTCCTCATACTGTTGAGCCTTCTCTCTCAACTACAAATCTACTCTTCAAATTGTAGAGCCTATTCTCTTTGCTCAAGGCATGCTACTTAACCTGTTTAGCCTTCTCTCATAATCCATGGATTGCCCACTCTTCATATTGTTGAGTCCACACTCTAAGCTCAAGACCTAAACTTCAGCCCATTAAATTCTTGCTTTCTTCATAGAATCTAGTTAGAGTAACTTTAGGTTTCATACCAAAAAGAAAAAGTGCTTTTAGCAAGGCACATCGAAAACCAAAGCTTGACCAATTAGGTTGAACTCGACGTATGCTAGTGCTGTATTAGTGTATTGCTAGTGAACTTACAGAGCGAGCTGTAAAGGTTCGCTCTAAAGGTAGAAAAAAACAGATCAATCAAGAGATGGTGGTTCAGTTTTTTCCTAAGCAAGGACGGACGACTGAGGTCTTGCTTTCATCAGCTAACCTAGTAAAAATAACTTTGAGGGCACAACTGCATAGAAATTCAATCTACTAGTTTCCAGTGAACAGAGGTTTCACAGCCATCTATTTAAACATTGAATATATCTTCTAAATAAGTGGTATAGACTTCCCCAAAAAACAATGCTCCCTTTGTACCAATTTACATGGCATTTTTTTTCATTTTAGGACATCCCAATATGGCTGAAAACGTTCATATAATAATACTCCCTCCATCCCAATTTATGTGGCACCATTTTTACTTGGCACGGAGTTTAAGAAAGAAAAGAAGACTTTTGAAATGTGTGGTCCAAAACAAGTCTTGTATAAATGTGTGGTTGTAAATCATGTCACAAAGTTAAATTGTTTCTAAATATAGAAAGATGACATTATTTTTGGGACAGACCAAAAAAGAAATGGTGCCACATAAATTGGGACAGAGGGAGTAGTACACTTTGTAACTTTCACAAAGAATTCAAATTTATTTAAGTATTCAAACTTTAGCATTTCGGCAATTACTATAACATTCTCTTCACTATAACTAATATAATATATACATCAAATTAACATTCTAGACTCAATGTACCATCAAATACCGTCCTATAAAATGGAACAGAGAGAGTGCAGCACTAGCATTAGCCCAAGACTAACTAAAACATAAACTTCTATAGAAAATTATGAAACAACGTTCAACTTCAATAATATTTTTCTCCGTATCAAGAACAAAATTCAAATAATCCAGCAGGAGTTCAACAACAAAAACTTTAAAAGAGATGACAGGGAAATAACTAGTTTATCACCTTTGCTAAATCTCGACCCATTTTTGTTGCTGTGAAAGCCAATGAGTCCCTCTCCTTGGATAGCTTCATCTATCATTTAAAAAAGAAGTAAGATTAAGGCCTTTCCATTCCAAACAAATGCAACAACGACAATGTACCCAGTTTAATCCCACAGGTGTGCACAGTGGAGGATCCAGAATTTTCATTCAGGGGACATAAAAAATAATGTAAGAAAGATAATTTTGAACACCTTGAACCTCTTGAGCCAATGTTTTACATTTGTTCGGAGTATTCAAAAGTTAATATATGTAATGTAATTTTTTGCGTCCCCACCCTCTAAATACGCCCCTGGGTGTGCAGACCTTACCCCTACCTAGTATGCAGACCTTACCCCTACCTAGTATGCAGACCTTACCCCTACCCAGTGGAGGTAGACCTTCGGCTCAAGTAACACATATAGAAGTAGTTTGAAAAATAAAATACAGAAGTAAAAAAAATATAGCAAACAATAGGGAAATCATTAAAAAAGAAACAGTAACAAAAACAAAATAATGCCATAACCGAAGTAAAGAAACATACATTATCTTCACAAGTGAATTTCAACCGCATTTCAGTTTCATGAAAAGCCTGCTCTAGCTGATTGACCTTATCCTGGAGCTCCACGATGACCCGATCCTTATCATGAACCTTCTGACGAAGCCTCCCATTCTCCGACTCGAGCTTCGTAACGCGAGAAGCTATAGCCATGGAAGTTATCTTCCTAGCTAGATCCAACTGGTCGTAAGGATCGGTCGGAATAACCGATAGTATTTCATCGGAAAGATGAAAGTCCGGCCCGGTGCTCCGGCTACTATCGCTGCTACTGCTCAACGACATCGAGGTATTTCCGAAACCCTAAATGTGGAATGTTCGAGAAGGTTTTGCAGAAGGTCTTGGAATTCGGAGAATACAATGGAGAGTGGATTATTGGAACAGAAGAAATGGGTAATTAAGGAGTTAATTAGATGTCAACTTTCTAACAGTAGGATTTAATTAATACATGCTCGAAAACCCACCTCATAAAAAAATGTGATAATATGTTTTTTTAATTCTTATCTCTCTAATTAAAGTAATTTGATTCCGTTTGACTTATGTGTTTGAATTTAAAAGGAGTTAATTAAAATTAATTGTACGAAAAGAACAAATGGGGCATGTTTTACGGTGGTTTGTCTCATTTCTGGGTTTGAATTTATGTTTGGATTTCCCTCCAAAGTTTAAGCGTCCTTTTCGGATTGGTCCGCTTTGGGCCATGGGCCCCTAGCACAGTACTTCAAAATTGATTGTTTACCTACCAAAGTGAAAAATAAGGAAAATTTTCATAAGTAGCGTTATTAGCGCCTGTTTTTGCAAAATATAACAAGATTATGCTATATTTCAAAACGTAGTGGAATATATTGTATTTGTGCATATAAAATCTATTCCTAGCTGAAACTGCATGGATATAATATCTTATTGAAATTATATGTGTATGTTTGAGTGACCAACTGTATATGTATGTATGTATTTTCAAAGTAGAAGCGAAATGTATATGTAGCAAATTGTATGTGTATGCATGTGAAGACATTAACTGTATGTGTGACCAACTGAATTCAGTATATGTGCTTTCACATTGTATGTGCACAAATTTAGATTCAATACATTTATCTATTTCTTTGTCGGACTTCTACAAACTAAAACGTCGATGAACTCCAACAACGGTGAATGGGTGAGTTTGGGGCGGGCAGAGACACTTGGATTTTTAGATACACAAATACGTGTATAAGTGTATATATGCTATAAAATTACATAATCTCGCTATGTTTTAAAATACCACTATAAAAAGTTATAAGGAAGTAAAACATGTAGCATGTGATAAAATTTTCAAATAAAATTGACTAACAGTAAAATAATAACTTTTTTTTTTCACATTTTCAATTTTTGAATATTTATCTAAGTATACAATTCTCTTTTTTTTAATTGCAATTTATGGACAATCATGTTATAAAATTATATAAGTTATCGCAAGCGTTAAATATTTATATGGTTAAAAAATATATGCGCAAACGAGACATTATTTGGAAAAGTAATTTCTTAAGGACTATGTTTCAAGAACTTTTAAGAATTAGGACAATTTAAATGAAAGCCTAAAAGAAGTATTAACCTAAATGAGCCAACTTAATCTGTCCTTTTCGATAGCCGATAGGCAAAGATAAAAAATAATTCTCCCAATATTCTTAAAATATTTTCTGAAAATTATTATGTATTGTACAATTCAATTCATTATTTCCAGTTCAGCTTAAAATATGAAAGACTTCATTGAAGTAGATAATACACTTGGCTTGAATGACTCAAATAACTTTTAAGTAGTAATTTGGTCAAAATGTTTACCACTAAACACCTTTGTGTTAGTGGGATAATAATAAGTCGACAGACGGGCAGGTGATTTAGTTTGACGAAACAATTATGGCTATTGACTCACCATAATAGCCACTAAAATGGAATTCCATGAAATTTATACTTTCGATTTCTCTAGTATAAAAATGCAATTCTCCTATAGAACGTGGGGAAATAGTAATTAATAGCAACTCGGTTCGCTTATATGTCATGTCGTTCATTATTGATGGGGCACCATTATTCTCATTGGCTCATTGCTTCAGCTAACACCAATTATAGCATACAGGTTAAATCTCCATTCTCAAACCTTAACATTAGAAATTTAGCATTATAAGTCAATCAACATATCCAAATCACTCGTTAAAAGTTATTCATATATGACAAACAATTAATTAGGGGTGAGTGTTCAGTATTCAGTTCGATATTTTCAAAGTTTCAATTTGATAATTTAGTTATCGATAATTAAAAAGTAGATATCACTCCCACAATTTTGTTTTCGATGGTTTACGCCCACCCTGGCTCATAATAGGGTAGTTCACACGATTGCCCTATTTTATGGTGGACTTTAATTTTTGCCTGTCAAATTGATGGTCTTTAAATTTTGCCATTCACTTAAACAAATGACCGAACATACATTTGAGGTTGTGGGTTCGAATCTCAACAGAGTCAAAAAATAAAAACAAATTCGCAAGGCAAGATTTCATTAGAAAATATGTCTATTCAGCCAAAGCTGTATATGAATTATACCCCTTTTCGCAAGGCAAAATTTCAGTAGAAAAATATGTCTATTCAGCCAAAGTTGTATAGAAATTATGCCTTAAGGGGCTTAGGTTCATGTAATTATGCCTCCGAAAAAATATTTGAGGTTGTGGGTTCGAATCCCAACATAGTAAAAAAAATCGTCAAGCAAAATTTCATAGAAATTTATGAAATTATGCCTATTCATTCGTAGTTGTATAGAAATTATGCCTTAAAGGGCATAGTTTAAATGTTACTATGCCTAAAGGCAAAGTTTCGTTGAAAAATTAACATTATGACTTGTCCGGCTTGTTAAATATAAACTATGCCCTAAGTGACATATATCTATATAACTTTGATCGAATAAGCATAATTTTTATGAAAATTTTGCGTTGCAATTTCTTTTTTGCCTCTGCTGAAATTCGAATTCAGAATCTCTAATTTAGTATATCCGCGAATAAAAGATATTTTGACCCACAAATCTTCATTAAATGAGAAGTAAGAATAAAAATTAAATACCATCGAATTGAGGGGTGAAAATTAAATAGCAGCCGTATGAAGGTCAATTCACACAATATTTTGCTCAGAATAACCAAGATAATAGTCTCGGTTACAATAAGTAAAAAAAGGCACAGTCCATAGTCCATACTAGTAAAGATACGCATCTACTACAAATCATTTTTTTTTTTGCGTGGATTTCCCTTCAAAAGCATTGATATTTAATTTACCCCCTCAAATATAGAATCTTTAATTTTTGGCCTTCGCTAAAAAATATCCTGAAGTTTCGAGTTCGAACTCCTATTCAATCAAAAATCAATAAAAAAAAATACAAGGTTGAGTTTAGATTCGCAAGTCAGAGTTTGTCTTATGCCTGATGGCAAACTCTATCTGCCTTAAGTTAGAGTTTATTATCTTAACGCAAACTCCTCTACCTTGCAATCTCCAAACTATGCCTTGCGATTTTTTTTTTATTTTTTGGCTGAGCGAGTGTTCGAACCCGAAACCTAGAGATTTTAGGCGAAGGAAAAAAATTAAAAACGTTCCATTTGAGGAGCAAAAATTAAAGACCACCCCAAAATAAGGATATTCATGGGAATTGTCCACTACCAACACCTCTTCAAACTTAAAATTGCAGGCCTCGGCCCAATCCTTATGGGCTAACTAGTAATGCAAGTGGAGCCCATACTACTACCCTTATGGTGGCCCATTTTGGCAATCCACATTATTTGTGACAAATTCTTAAGCTTCAAGGAACTAGCTGGTCAATCCATCAAGTCCAAATTCCAATTCATGGATTTCCGTCACAATATGAATGTGGTTCTGATTTTTATCTGAATTAATTGATACCCACAATGGAGTGCAATTATGATACATTGGATAATTAGAAAAATTGCCGGTCTCGGTTCAATCTTGACGGTGAATTGGGATATAAAACTTTCATAATAATAGTCAAAGAAAAAATTATTTAATTTTTCAAACAGTAACATTTTCACATAAAATGGGACAGAAAGAATAGTAATTAATGGATTATATATTTACATAATTGCATGTGTTGATTAGAGATAAATTCAAAAATTTAAAGGCAGTAAAATCAGAGGAAGTACAGAACTCGATTTTATACTTATGTACATGGAAGGCATATGTTCTGATAATGATTACAGAATTTAGATATAAGGAGAGTCAAAGCTGAAGGGCAAGTGGGTGAGCCACTGTATTAAATATAGGTGAAGCCAGTAGTAATTAATTTTGTTTAATGAGTTATAGCCAGTTAGGTACACAAATGAATAAAGACATTAATTATGCACCTTGAATGAACCATAAGATATACTATCCCAGATTTATTATGCAGTCGACGAAACTTACGACTTTGTTAAACAGCCTTTTCAATCATTTAATATGATTATTAATTACGCAGCTTCCTACCCTATTTGCATGGCGTAATTCTACAGCGTATATGTTCGAAGTATTGACTTGAAAAAGATTCATGCATCTAAATTCTAATATGCAACGATCCATTTCTTGGTTTCTCCTTCACAAAAAATTCGAAGGGAAAAAAGAAAATACAGCGAGGTTGGCCAATCATTAGGCATGACATTGTTAATTATTTAAGAGTTTATATTATATGCACTAACAATTGATACTATATTTATCATAACTCAAGTTTATATTATGTATTGTCTTCTTTAGCTTAACATGCCTCACGGATTTGTAATTCGAGCTATAATATTTGAACTTGCACTACAAGAAAGTATAAAATTTTAGCAACAAAAATATATTGTTGCTCAAAAATGTAAATGGCAACAAAAAAAATAATTTTTTGTTACGAAATTTTTTCGCATTAGAGGTTATTGCAATAACTTTTGTTGTTGTGAAAAATATTTTTGACAACAACATCCAACATATGGTTACAAAAATGTTGTTGTCAAATGCCTTCTTCTTGTAGTGTTGAGTTATGACTTATAAAACTCTTCACGTTCTTCTCCCGTTTCAACGAGGGATTCGCCATGCACACCTTCTTTGAAAGCTTGTCAGCCTTGCCTATCCTTATTTAGACCGCCCTATATCATGGGCGTAATTTAACTAAAAAATTAATACATAAAAAAGATATCCATCGCGGGCCCCTTGTGGTCGGCAAGATTTTTCATTTAAACACTTCAAGTAAATTTTGTTCCATTTAGATACCTCAGATGGGCTCTTACTGTTTCATTAAGACACTTTTTGCTGACCAACCAAATATGTAAAAAGTGTTAACACACTCGCCGATGATGTGGCAAAGTAACCAATTAGCTGGTTACATTTGTCATTTTGGGTCCAAAATAATAGTTAAAATTAATTATGAGAAAAAAAAGATTTTTTTAGCAAAAGCTATAAAAAAAAATCTAAACAAACTCCACATATTTTTGCCGGAAAATGAATGGCTTTTGCCGAAAAGATTTTCTAGTAACGTTTTTAAAAAAAAATTAGGTACGTTTTATTTTTTAGGCTGATTTATTGGGCCCATCTGCCAATTTATTTATATATTTTTTATTTACTTAATTAAAGTTATATGTCAATGAAATTTATTTTTGATATTGATTTTATACAAAAAATGTCGTATGTTCTCAAACAATGGTAGCGATCTTTATTTTTCCGGTGAGCAAGATAGCAATGATGGAAGGTTTGTTAGTGGTAGAATAATAAGTGGAGAAGAAAAAGAAAAAAAAAGAAAATTTTAATTTTTAGCCTTTTCACGTGCTTGTTTTGTGTAAAATCACACAACTTGCCAAGTCACCAAAATGTGTCTAAATGAAACAGTAGAGACCCACCTTAGGTGTCTAAGTAATCCTAGCTTCATAACATAGGAACAAGAGCTACAAGAGCGGGTTACTAAACCATTCGAGATGCAGAAAATGGATCCTCGACACCCTCCCCCTTGGGCATAGCTCCTTGCAAACACCTCAGTACATATCACCAAACAAGAGATGCTAGCATTGATATCAGAAAAAACAACATTGATTGGTTGAATCATGCTTCGATTAGCTTCTAGCTCGGTAACAGGAGAGAGATTGGCATCGGAGAACAAATCAAATGACGTAACAAAGTTTACTTGAAGTGTTTAAGTGAAAAATCTTATCAACCACAAGGAGCCCGCGATGGATTCAGTCGAAAAAAATCTTTCTTATTCTTGAAGAATAAGTGGCAAATAGAATCTCCCCTAATGACATAAGAATAACCTATTATAACTAATTAAATATCATTGGTAATGTAAAATTATTATTTACACTAAAGTTATATAGCAAGCAAGTCCAAAAACAAGATAGAATGAGACAATGATTCAAAACTCATAAATTAAAAATTCTAATCCACCTTTTGTTAAGAGGTCCGGATCGATATATGTACAAGCCGGGTGTGGTATTTTAAAGACGTAACGTAGAAAGAGTACGTAATTCAGTAGTGTTATTTAATGGAAGTCAGGTACAAAATTGAAAAGTAGGTGTAAATGCCACATTAGTACTCACTCCGTTCTATAATAAGTGTTATTTTAGTTTTAAAATATTGTCTCTTAATAAATGTCATTTTAGGAAATCGGGATATAAATTGGCTGATTTTTTCCAATTCTAATCTTAGACAAAAGCTGACAAGTTAAAGTAACATCTAAATGATGAATGTAAAAGTCACATACTCCCTCCGTCTCAAATTATTTGTCTTTTTTTTTATTTGCACGCCCTTAAGAAATATTAATTAGGAGGGATATTTAACATGTTTTATCCTTATTTATGTCTAAGTTATAATCTCTCTCCGTTATATATGTACTATATTTATGTGTCATCTTCATTAATGATAAAGGATAAAATGGAGAAAATATAATTAATTATTTCTTGAACTTCTAAAACGATAAATAATTTGAGACAATTATTTTTAATAACCACGACAAATAATTTGAGACAATGGAGTAGTAACTTGATATTGTTTGATTCTCAATATCAAAAGATTTACTACTTGTGCATGCTCTAATCAAAAGGAAAAAGTAATTTATTTTTATTATATAAAAGTAATTTGATAAACTTTACATTATTGATTTCTTAATATGCATGTTTTTTTTGGGTGAAGTGACATATTATGAGAATAAGGGAATAGTATTTAAGATGAGCCAAGGAAGCAAGCCCCGATCAGCTCTTTTATTAGACAAAATTAATTAGAAGCATACTCTTTTCAAACATTTAATTTTTGAACTAGAATGCCTTTATTACTAGTCCTACACTCCTACTTAATTCACACGTACACAAATCTATGCAGTATCTACGCTCCTTATAAAAGTAAAGATAAAGAGAATAAGAGAAAGGTCAATATACACATGCACATGCAAATCAATTGGAGATACATCTACAACATTAATATGTAGATATACACTGACTATTACTCATAAGATTCATCGAGAGTTTAATAATCTGACTTTAATTTGGCCATACTCCAATTATGTGTACGCATCAAAAAGAAGACTTGCAAATAGAGTAATTAATTATGCATACAACTCTCATTTTGACTCTCTGTTTATTCTAGGGCTGGCCAGTGGGCCGGGACGGCCCGACCCCGACCCGAGCCCGTCCTGGTTCCGCCCCGACCCCGCTTAAAAAAATAATAATAATAATAACGGGGGCGGGACTCAAACTCGGGACGGGACAATGTCTCGTCCCGCCAGACCCGAGCCCGCCCCAGGCCCGCCTGACCCGAGACCGCCCCGAGCCCGTCCCGAGCCCGAGCCCGACCCCGCCCTTTTCCCCCCTTTGCAAAAATGACCGTTGCACCAACGGCCATTTTAGATTATGGCCGTTGGCCAACGGCCATTTTAGGGCCCCCCCCCCTCCCCCAAACCCCCTACCCCTTAATATTTATTTTTAACCCATAAGTTATTATATTTACACTTTAACCCAATTTTTCAACTATAAATAACTCATTTTCTCTTCATCTTTCTCACAAATCTTCCTACAATCTCTCTAATTTCTCAATATATCTCTCTACAAGTCTACATTGTTTGCTAAATATTCAATTTTATTAATTCATTTGGGAATTGGGAGTGAAGTTGGCAACTAGCTTGAGGATCTTCCATCGAGCAAAGTTTCAATTTTCAACCTCTCGATTACACGTCGACGTTACGTCGGCGTTTGGTACATTCGTTCCTTCATTAAATTATTATTGTCTGTTTATTTTATTTAGCGCACTTAATTTTATTGTCTTTAATTATTTATTATCATAATTAAAATGGAAGGATTAAAGGGTATATTTAAGGGTAAGGGTGCTTCTTCTAGTAGGGGCAACCAGGGCAAGGGTACTTCTTCTAGTCATCTTATTCCTACACAGGATGATTTTGTTGATACTCAACATTTTCCTACAATACCATTAGATTTAGACCAGGAGCTATTTTCGGAACTCAAGAAGACTTTAATTTAGACGATGATCTAGATGATATACCCACTAATGTTGATGACAACACACCCACTAGTGCACATTAACCGAAATACCTCCTATTCCCCCTAGTATGAGACGAGGTCCAAAAAACGACCATTAAAATCGAGATGCATGGACATTTTTTGATAGGGACGTAGAGAATCAAGTAGCCATATGTAAAATTTGTAAAAATATTTTAAAATTTAAAAGCTGGAAAAGGTCACGGTGGGACGGGGGTTTAATTAGACACGTAGTAAGTGCTCATCTAGCTAGGTATGCCCAATACCAGGCTTCAAAATCGGGTGCGCAAACGCCCGCTCTATCGGGACAAGGTTCACATACGATCGTCCGGACCAAGTACGGGGCCAAATTAACCCTATGACGGGGGGAATTGTAGGCTCTAAATACAATAAACATAGAGATAGGGAAGCAATATCAAAATTAGTTGTTGTAGAGGGTTTGCCTTTTTCATTTCCTTCATCTCCGGTTTTATTCATTACATTAGAGATATATATAATCCTCGCTTTTAACGGTTTTCCTAGATCAACTGTTAAGAGAGATGTATTTAAATTCGCGCATGAATATCAACAATATTTACGTTTTTCATTATATCATTTTAATGGCAAAGTATCTATCACGTCGATATAGGTCGTAGTACTAACGGCCATGATTATTTAACCGTAACTTGTCATTGGATAGATTATAAATGGTCTATGCAAAAACGTATTTTAGCGTATAGATATATAGATGATAGGCACACTTTGGTACTTTTATTGCGAGAAAATATTTATCAAGTGTGCGATTATTACGGAATTACCGATAAAATTATGACTATTACATTAGATAACGCTTCTAATAACAATTACGCAATTACAATGTTAAAAAATAGTTTAACTCCATCTTTTCCAGACCATTTTCATATAAAATGCGTGTGTCATATATATAACTTAATTGTAAAGGATGGTCTATCACTTTTTGAAGACATTCTTAGTAAAATACAATTTGCTATAAACTTTATTTTTAAAAGTAATAAAGTACAACGTAGAAAATAATATAAAAAAACTTGTCACTATTGTGGACTACCTTATAGAAGAATTCCACAAGAAGTATCCATTAGGTGGAATTCTTTATACGAGCAACTACTTGTTGCTTATGACTATAAATTACCTATAACTTTATTTTTTAACTCTCATAATAAAAAAGCCAGCTGATATGATTTTAGATAGTGATTGGGTAAAAATTTCTGAACTTATTGTATTTTTAGAGAAATTTTTTCAAGCAACAAAAGAATTTTCCGGTATATATTATCCTACTATTTCAACTATGTTATTTTATATAACTCTAATATTTTTATTACTTAGTGAATATATGGAAAAACCAGCTTATAAGGCAGGTATTAAAAAAATGTTTGTCAAAATAAAAAATATTTTATTCCTATTCCCTCTATTTATATTATTGGTTCTGTATTAAATCCTACTATTAAAATAGACGGTACTAAATCACTAATTGAAACTATTTACGATTGTATAGAAGTACTACCACCTCCAAGTCCCAAAAATCTAAATCACCCACCACCTATTGAACAAACTAAAGAAGAAGCGGTGTCTAGCGTAGAACACCAATGCAAAAATATATATAGATTTTATCAACAAGAAAATGCTAGTAACTTACCACTTCCATACCATCTTCTTCATCTTCAACACAACCTCACAAAAGACATCTTGTTTCGCGGCTAGTATTGAAAGCCTCGTAAATAGAATGTGCGGCCGTACCTCTACTACTAACCAAATTAGCGAGTTGGATATTTTTGTTTTGCGGGGTTCGTACCGTATCAAGAAGTTATCAATGAAGATGGACATGAAAACTTCTTTGAAATACTTTGGAGGGGAATGAGAAGACCTTTCCGACACTTTCATTGATGGCTCGAGATGTTTTGAACATTCAAGCGTCATCAAGCGCGTCGAAAGCGTTTTTTTTCTGAGCAGATATCAAATAGGAGACCACAGACACTCATTGGCCGGAGACAGCTTGGAAATTGCAGTATTATTCAGAGATTGGATACGAGCGGAGTGGAGAAGGTGCGGTCAACCGGAGATCAACGAAGAAGATGATGAAAACTACAACGAAATCTTAACCGAAGGTAGTGGAAGCGACGTGGATCAATTTGACCAACAAATACCAATTCCAACCGAAGAACCACAGGAAATCATCAAGCAATTAGAACAGGTTTTTTTGAGAATGTAATTTTTTAAATTGCAATTTTATTATGTAATTTGCAACTTTTGGACAACACCACAAAGTTGCAATTTAGATTTTAGACAATTGTATTTGTATTACAAAAAAATCATATGTCTATTAAATAATATAAGAGGCACAAAAACAGCCTTGAGATGTTTTTATTACATTATCTTGTTTTGTTTATTGAGTTTTTTTTATACATATGTTATTTAAAAAAAAAAAAAAAAAGGAAAACTCGACCGTACCCCGCCCCGAGCCCGCCCCGCCCCGCCCCGATACCGACGGGATCGGGACGGGACTGGAGCAGGTCCCGCCAGACCCGACCCCGCTAGGCCCCGCTAGACCCGACCCCCTGGCTCGTCCCGCCCCGACCCCGACCCCGCCAGACCCGGCCCGCCAGACCCGAGCCCGGCCCACTGGCCACCCTTAGTTTATTCTCATGAATAGGTGAGTATTTATTCCACCGCTCTTTGAATATTCTTTTCATCCTTTTGTTGTTCAACAAAGTTATGGATCTTCTTTAAATTTAGAGGCAAATTCGTAATTTAATTTCTTGAGTTTGAGGATATCATCACTAAACTCGTTAGCCATTTGAGTTAGTGGATTCAAAATTTAATACTCATCTCTCAGACGGTATGATTCTCGTCACTAGTCGGCTAATATTGATAGTTGTGTCGGCATTGAAAGTTACAAGATAAATAGGTCCCGTTTATTACATGTTGGTTTCAGAAACTGCAAGAGTTATTATATTGGCCACCTCCCCTTTCTAAAAATATACAGCTAGTACTACTAACCACTAAAGCCTAAAAACAATAATCAGCACATTGGTGACCCTTTCAACATTTAATTCTTCATTACAGCTTAGGTAAAAGCCGTTTTTCAGCTAACTATATACATTAAACTTATGTTCTGCATGCAGTAGCATACACATTTAATATATATCCACAACCACCCAGTAGCTCTTAATGCCCTGTTTCATGTCTTTATGTTTATTTCTGCAAAGTACAGCTTGAATCTTATGGTCAGTATTTCAATGATACAGTTACAGAGATTAATTGTACATCCCAGCTGCAGTATGCAATCAGAAACGACATCGATATAAACCTTAATGCATGGATTCGCCTGAATATCTGTTATGTTTTCAATTAAAAGAATCTACTAAACATACACAAAAATTAAATTTATAACTCAGGTATCACTCCGTAATCATAATTCATGTCGCTTTAATGCCCCTAAAATTGAAGAAGAGCTTTGGCGTATAACAGTAAAAGTTGAAACCGTGTGAACGAGACCCACACGACTTGGCTCAAATTTCTTGGACCCTGTACATAGAGAGCAACTTAATGCATTGGCTACCCTTTATAATATTTCCTACATTACAATTTTAGTCACCGCGTTAATCATATCAGGAGACTAGAAAGGGAGTTGCTGTTGGAAATTTGCCGTTTAATGACATAAATACTAGGGTTACGCATATTGGAGGCTTTATCTATTCACACGTGCATATTCTACTAAGTGAGTAGATGACCGTAGGGCCAAGGATCGTCAAATTTCGCTAAGAAATGAAAGAGATATTGGTCCACGAAGTAAGGTGTTTGAGACATGGAAATATAGTGTGAGACAAATCTACCACATCGGTAGAAAAATGAATAATTGTTCTCTTTATAAGCCTAAAAAATGGATAAGGGTTTGGGACCCAAGTGGTAACCCATGTGTTTGAAGGAGGGAGGACCTAGGTGTGTTTAGGTTCGAAGCTAAGCCCACGCGTGCCGTCCGGTCAGGTCCGGGCTCGGATCGTGGATTTCTGGCCATGAATACACCTCTTAAAGGGCCTCTTAATCATCTCTCCTCCTCCTAAAAACTATATAACCTTCTGAAACAGATTTGAGGAAGATATATAGAGAAGAGAGAGGACGAAAAAACAAGACCAAAAGTGAGCAACGGAAAGTCTTCCTTCCCTTTTCCTCTAAATCAGCAAGTCGTTTCGTGTTCGTTTTCTTCGTCAGAATCAACCTATTTGCTTTGTAGTGTTGATTGGTTGTTGTTTTATCTTGGAAGACTAGCCTGCAGACGTAAAAGCATATATACGGGGCAATCTTGTCTTAAAGACAGAGAGAGTCATTTCTCGACTCAGCTACAGTTGTAACAATCCAGATTTAGTGTTTCTTGATTTCATGTTATCAAGATTCAAGACTTAACAAGCTTGCGGCAGTTCTGAATATTGGTTATTTGTTCATCCTTTCGAACACTTGTAATATTTATTTACTTCCCGTACTGCTTTACATATCCAACAGTTGCATCGTGCCAACGAACTGAATCTTAGCGATGAAGCATAGAAAAATATAGTACATCAAAAGATTTCTGAATATAAGCCAATCCTTTGCAACATTTATATCTAGATATAATATGTTCTGTAACTTACAAGACTATATGCATCTCTATCTTTACAAAAGGACTAGATAGTTCTCTTCACATGTAGTACTTTTACATGGATATGTTAAGGTCAATACGAGGTTTCTTCATGCCGACAACAGGTGACGAAACAATTGTATTGCATCGAGGGCACCTAGGATTGGTTCGTGATGTCAGCACGTAAAGCAGACAACTTGGACAACATGCATTAGCGGATGAATTGTCATCATGATTAATGTGTATAATATCCTTAATTGATGATGTTGACGAATTTGAAGTGGGTGATGATGCCATGGACATGGGGGATGACGATGATATGGAGCTGCGCTTCCTCGTTGATTGCTTTTCTGCTCTTTCTAAAGCAGATTTTACTTTTTCAAGGGTGCAAACACTATGATAATTACCAGAAGATGATGATGATGATGGTAATGAAGGTGATGATAATATTGGTTTTAGTTCTAACTTAGTGTCCTCAAAGACACTGAGTGGTAACTTTGAAGCTGGAGGGGAGTTGAAATCTTGAAATTTTCCAACTGTTTGATCATTTGAAGAATTGCTCCTCTGTAGATACACTTTTCCTGACTGTTGCAAATTCACCATAATCTATATCAACTTCATTTTTCACAATCCAAGCATATAATTAAGACTAATTAGACTACAATCCAAGCATACAATTAAGACTAATTAGACTATAAAAATAAGAGTTTAAGTTTTATATACTGATATTGCATTAATCGAGAATACACGACAAAAGAAATTGTTCTATTTTCAAATTTCACCTTCAAAAAGAGTAGATTTTTAAAAAAAAATTCTCGAATCACGTATATTTCTCTTATGAGAGAAATGAATAAATATGAAATAAAAAAGGGACCAAATCGCACCATCTCTAATCTGTAAATGCTTCTTCCTAGACACCGTCTTATTAGCTCAGAAAAATTATCTAAACCCAGCGGATCAAACCTCTCTTCTTCCTGCTCCAGCAGATACCGAACCTCATTATTTAGCGGCTCTCTGAAGTCAGAGAGATGGGCGGGGCTTTCTGATAGGCGGGATAAAGCGCTTTCAATGGTAATGAAAGAAGGGGTGAATGTTAGACCATACAACTCTTATTAGTTTAATAGTTTACCCAAGAGTTACTTAATAAATCGGTTGATTGGAGATTGTCGTTAAAACAAATATTTATACAAAGATCACATGACTAATTAGTGCAGATATTTACGTAATTAAGAAACAGGGGGAAATTAAAAACCTAACACAATCCCATCATTCAACTACGTACAACTTAATTAAAAATTCAAAATAATTAAGGTCATTTATAAGATATCTATGCCAATTATCTCATATATAGTGCTGACCCAAGTTATGGTGACCTTTCTCTTTTATACGAACTTACAATCGACTACATACACTTAGCACAACTTACAACCTAACAGAACATAAAATTGGTTTTTTTTACAGTTATGTCGTTTTTGTTCCAAACAAACAAAGTATACACAGTAGAAAAAGTACTTCCTAGTTCCTCCTTCCCAAAATAAGTGTCATTTTCCCATTTTGAAAATTAAATTGAATTATATCAACTCAGATATATTTTATTTAAATTAAATGCTTTCAAAAAATAATATAAGTACATACTCTACGTTGTAAATTTTCACATATCAATAGAATTAAAAGCATATTTTAAGGTGCCAGTTAAAATCACATAATTTGAATCAGAAAACGCAAAAATGACAAATAATTTGAAAGGAGGGAATACCTTCAAGTCGAGGCGCTTTTCCCAGCCAGAAGGAACCTGCAAGTCAAGGTCCAACTCCTTAGAATCAAGGGTGCAACATCCACCAAGCAAGTCCCTAGTGATCAGGTCCGTTGATTTTGATGATGAAGATGATTCATTCATGTCACTTCTACCTGATCCGTTCATTATCCTGACTAGAGTGCTCACTTCAGCCGCCATAATTCCCAACCAACCAAAAAATATTTTTTAATAATATAAGGACAGAGAAGAGAAAGGGACTTAGAAAAAATATTTGGAACAGAGAGACAAAAAGAAGAGTTGGAAATGGTTTAACAAGAGAAGGGAGTAATGGAGTCCGTTATGCATAAATAGAGGGATAATGGGGGATGAATTTATTGTAATTTTATAATTAAGTGGATTGAGAGTAATATGAAGAGGAAGTTGAAAGTAATGGCAGCATTAAAAGCTAGTAATGACATTTGTGATTTATTGCACGCACATTTTCCCATTAACTACTCCTTAGACCTTTACGTAGCTCCATTTAATGTTTATCTCTAATTGTAATAAATTACTACTACTACTCTAATATACAAAATTTTTTATTTTCCGTTTTTTCTCTTTTCTCGTTCTCCTCCACTACTTTTTCTTATTAAGTTCAACGTCTTATTATACCAAAGGGCGGAGTGGGGGATGATTCGTGCTTTTCAAGGTCATTAGTTAGAATTTATTGTATTTCTAAAACTATAAGTTCGAACTTATTATTTATTGTAATTTCAATAATTTGTTACACATAAATTTATGTTCAATGTTAAAAATACTGTATTCAAATAAATCTGATACCAAACGTTGTATCCGCCTCTAGCTGGGGTTGTAGTCTATATATATATATATATTAGATCTTAATCATTTTTGGTGAAATTCTTGACTTCTTGTTATAATTGATTATTTGATTACGACTTAGTATGGGGGCTTCCGGGGGTGGGAGTTTCACCTTTTTTGGAAAAGTGTATATGAAAATATATGATGAATTGGCGCAAACCTCGTGGGCGTGTAATTTTGTTCTCAGTGATACATTGTATGCGAAACACATTATGTAATGCAACTCCCTAAAAGTCATTCATCTTAAAGTTTCAAATGTTTAGTTTCCACACATTCATAGGTCCTAAGATGGTTGCAATAATTTTAGTTTGCATTTGCGTTCAATCATATCTTTATTTGACTTTGGTTGCATATGCCTTCAATATTTCTATTTGACTTTAAGTGGGCATTAATAGAGTGTATTCTTTTCAGTACTTTATTATATTAATTGATTCCCGTGTTACTCTTCTTTATGCACGGCGCAAATTGTTGCTGCACAATCACTAGAGTCACCCCCCCCCCCCCCCCCCCATTATTGAGTCAATGATAAATGTATGCTTGAATTCCATCTATGTACGAAACTTCTTAACTGCCTTTGACAAAAATGAAAGTAGCATTTAGAATCACATACACTGTATATTTACTTCAATTTAATAAAATAAAATTGGATACATATCCATACGTATCCTCCATGCAGGTACGATTGCCAAGTTCTCTCCTTTTTATTGGTATAGACTATAGTTGCCTTGGGGCTTTACCTACCCTTTATAATATAGCAGTAAAAAATTTCAACTCGGCCCATGAAAGTACTAGCAACTACAAAAAGGAAGGGGTTCATGTATGTCGCGTTATTGTGTCCTCATCCGTCTTAGTTAAGGGGCACTCCAGGTTCGGCATCCCCTGCAAAAGAGAAATCCACTTTAGATAATTACATCTTTGTTAAGCAGTTTGTGAAATGTCCGAGAGTGAAATGAAAAATTAATTTCACATTCGGTTTAGAAAGCAATTTTTCCGTTGTGAATTCCTTATTTTCATTCGTGTGAATTTTCCACAGCGAAGTCAAAACTACCTGACTAGCACAACAAAAATTACATATATGCATAAAATATAATTTTATGAATGTAGATGCATGGCATACACTAGTACTCCCTCCGTCTCAAATTATTTATCATTTTTTTGTTTTACACGCTCCTTAAGAAATTTTAATTAGGAGGAGTATTTGACCTACTTTACCTTTATGTTTAAGTTATAATATCTTTTCATTAAATGTTTACTCTGTTTATGTGTTATCTCAATTAATGATAAAATTCTACTAAGGTAAGATGGAGGGAAAATAATTAATTGTGCTTTGAACTGCTAAAACGATAAATAATTTAAAACAACTATTTTTAGTAGCCACGACAAATAATATGAGACGGAGGGAGTACTAGTAGATATATATCTCAGCTTAGCATAAAATCTTTTGATTTACACATGTTTTTTTTATATGATCCATTATATTAGCGAATATTCGCCGTATATTTTGTAATTATGATAAATATATATTTAAGGTAACTTAGGATTCTAATTGTATTAGGAATCAACCTTTGTAAGGTAAGTTAGGATTCATACCATATTAGGATTCGTACCATATTAGGAATCAACCTTGTACAACTATATATATTGTGAATAATGAAATAAATCCCCAAGGAAAATTATTCCATCTTTCATGGTATCAAAGCCTAAAACCTAAATCCTTCTCTTCCTCATTCTCGGCCGAAATCAGCATTTTTTTTTCTGATTTCACAAAAAAAAAAAAATTGGTTTCTTCCTCCCTATCTCGGCCAAACCAGAAAATTCCCTTCCCTCGGCAGGCGGCATCCATGTCTTCCCCCACAAATCCCGTTTCATCCACTGGCACACTTGACAACCCCTCTCAACGTTCAGTATCTTCTTTTCATCCGGCATTCGCCGTTAACAACATCAAGAATTTTATCCCTATAATTCTTGACCAAGAAGACTGTCAATATTCCATGTGGATGGAACTATTCTACATTCATGCATGTGCATACAACGTGCTCGATCACATTGACGAATCTGTTCCTCGTCCCACCGATGTTACAGACTCAATTTGGCGTCGTCTTGACACCATCGTCAAACAATGGATCTACGGCACCATCTCCAAAGATATGTTATGCACTATCATGAAAATAGGTGCTACGGCACATGAACTTTGGGTCCGGCTAGAAGAAATCTTTCAGGATAATAAAAATACTCGGGCTGTGTATTTGGAAGAGCAATTCAACAATACCAGCTTCGAGAATTTTAACAACATGTCCGAATATTGTAAGCAACTGAAACTCATAACCGATCAACTATCCAACGTCGGGACTTCTGTTTCAGAAACCAAGATGGTGCTTCAACTTGTTGCGGATTTACCGAAAGGTGAATATGACACACTCGCAACAATGATTCAACAAGCCGACCCTCTCCCAAGTTTCAACAAGGCACGTTCACAACTATTGTTGGAAGAAACTAGACGTGCTAAACAAGAGGAACATAATCAAAAGGCGTTAGCCGTTGACGGGATGGCAACACCTGCGGCCAGCAGTCCCAGCAGCAGCAGAGTGGCGGAGGTCGTGGCGGCAGAGGTCGCAACAACAAAGGCAAGGGTCGCGGAAAGGGCCAACGCAACCGGTGGGATCGGACAACGCCAACCACCGGGACAAGCAACGAGTGGTCCAATGCGGCCCAGCGGCGGTGGCCAACCAACCGGCGGGCCTCGGGCCTCGCATGCATGCGTACCCGACTGCGCAGGGGCCGGTTCCGGCAGCCTTGGTCGCCCGGCCCCTTGGGCCCGCCCCGGCCACCAAGCAGCCCACCGGCAGCGGCGAAGCGAGCCGGCGGCGGCGAGTGCGGCAAGCTCGGCGAGCCCATTGCAATCCAAAGAAGCGGCAGCGGCTGCAGCGGCCCCGGCCCGGCCGGCCCCGACCGACTTGGGTCGGGGCATACACCACCGTGAACCTTCAACGGCCCGACGACAATTGGTACATGGACACCGGAGCCACATCTCACCTCACCCGGTCGTCAGGTAACCTATCTCAACTAAGTCGGCTAAAGTATCCTCAATTTATTACTGTAGGCAATGGTCATCGCATTCCAATTGAAGGTTACGGTAACACACACACCAAACATCCACACCCACCTTTCTCCCTAAACCACGTCCTATACACACCTAATATCATTAAAAACTTAATCTCTGTTAGAAAATTCACTAGCAATAATTCTGTGTCTGTCGAATTTGACCCTTTTGGTTTTTCTGTGAAGGAACTCAATATGGGGAAAATTCTTACACGCTGCAATAGTGTGGGAGATCTCTACCCATTCACTCAATCTTCCGCTGACAGACCGCAAGCACCTATGTCCCTTGCGGCAATCTCTCCCTCCACTTGGCACAATAGACTCGGACATCCCGGAGACCTAGTTTTTACCTTTCTTAGGACTTCTAAGCGTATTCAATGTAATAATGGGAAAATTGCCCAACACTGTTTTTCTTGCCCACTAGGCAAACATACTCGTCTTCCATTTATGTCATCAAACAATGTTACTTTTTCTCCATTTGATATTGTTCATGCTGATTTGTGGACATCTCCGATTGTTAGCTCTTTGGGTTATAAATTCTATCTAGTATTCTTGGATGATTTTTCACATTTTGTCTGGATTTACCCACTGAAATTCAAATCTGAAGTTTTTGCCAAATTCCTCAAGTTTCAAAAATTCATTAAGACACAATTTGAAAAATCTATTAAATCATTCCAATGTGATAATGGACGTGAATTTAATAACTAGGCATTTCACAATTTCTGTTCTAAATAAGGCATGGTTTTCCATTTTTCTTGTCCCTATACTTCTTCACAAAACGGAAAGGCTGAAAGAATTATACGTACCATCAATAACATGGTCCGCACACTTCTATTTCATGCCTGACTACCACCGCTTTTTTGGGTCTATGCTGTCAAAATGGTAGAATCCCTCCTAAATATTTTACCAACTAGCACACTACAAAACAAGACACCTACCGAAATCCTATACCGTAGGCAACCATCTTATGATCACCTACGTATTTTAGGATGCTTATGCTACCCCAATATAGCCTCCACAATACCTCACAAACTTTCCCCACGCATTCTGCCATGTGTCTTCCTTGGTCTGTCTCCTAATCATCGGGGCTATTTGTGCTATGACATTGCTACTCGCAAAATCATCGTCTCCCGTCACGTCACCTTTAACGAGACAACCTTTCCTTTTTCCAATCTCCGGAAATTTCAGACCACCGATTACTTCTTTCTCGATGAACCGAGTTTATCTCCGGTCATCCAAAATCTGTACCAACAATGACCAGCGTTCCGACACCACTGCTTTGCCTCCGGCGGTGTCGGTGACCCTCCAGCAATGCGCCACCCGATCCGCTTCCACACCACCCATCCGTACCCTGTCGAGTCTCGCACCACCCACATCGCCTCCGGTCCGGCAAATCCAAAGCAACCGGTCGAGTCTCCGCTTCGCAAGCAACACCGCCGCCAACCGGTCCGCGGCCCAGTGCCTACCGATCCAAAGAACCGGTCCCGACCTCCAACTGATGCCCTCTCACCGCATGGAGACTCGTGCACAACACGGGATCTTCAAATCCAAGGTTCACTTCAATCTCTCCACCCAAACCTTATCACCCATTCCAAAGAATCCAAAACTAGCTAAACTGGACCCCAATTGGAATGTGACCATGTGCGAGAAGTTTAACGCTTTAACCAAGTAGAACACTTGGGATTTGGTACCTAGACCAGCTGGTGTGAATGTTATCCGGTGTATGTGGCTATTTCGTCACAAGTTCAGAGACATTGGTGACTTAGAGAGGTATAAGGCAAGACTAGTTGCAAATGGCACTAATCAGCAGGAGGGTATTGATTATGGTGAGACATTCAGCCCGGTTGTTAAATCGGCCACTATTCGGACTATTCTCAGTATTGCTATGGGCATGCATTGGTCGATTCATCAGCTTGATGTCAAGAATGCATTTCTTCATGGGGATTTGAAAGAGACTGTGTACATGTATCAGCCTCCTGGTTTTGTTCATCCGACAGCTCCGCAGTTTGTGTGTCGTCTCAGGAAGTCATTGTATGGATTGAAACAGGCCCCCGCGCTTGGTATGATCGGTTCACCAGGTATCTTCTACAAATTGGTTTTGTATGTAGCAGGTGTGATACCTCTCTCTTCACTTTTCACCGAGGTAGCAGCACTGCATATTTGCTATTATATGTCGACGATATTGTTCTTACTGCCTCATCTGCCAGGTTGAAGAATTAAATCATTACTCTACTCAAAACTGAATTTGCTATGACTGACTTGGGCAAGCTAAGTTATTTTTTGGGTATATCGGTGACTAGATCTACAGCTGTCAGCGAAAGTATGCAGAAGAGATAGTGTACAGGGCCAAAATGGCAAATTGTAAAATTATGCCAACTCCGGTGGACTCAAAATCCAAGCTTAGTGTCAATGACGGTGCGCAAGTTTTTGATCCCACTCTATATCGGAGTCTAGCAGGTGCTCTTCAGTATCTTACATTCACTAGACCTGTTATTGCATATGCCGTTCAGCAGGTGTGTCTGTTCATGCACGACCCCCGAGAGTCCCATTTTGCCGCCCTCAAACGTTATTATCAGATATGTTAAGGGCACACTTGACTTTGGTTTACATCTATACCCCCTCTGCCCCAACCAAGTTGCTAGCCTACACGGATGCGGATTGGGTAGGATGCCCCGACACACGTCGCTCCACCTCAGGGTACTGTGTATTTCTTGGGGATAATCTTATCTCATGGTCCGCCAAGCGCAGGCCACGCTGTCCCGTTCGAGTCTTTGAAGCGAGAATATCGCGGAGTTGCTAATGTCGTCGCTGAGATCTGTTGGCTCCGAAATCTTCTTTTGGAGCTCTAGTGTCCATTACGCAAGGCGTCTATAGTCTATTGTGACAACATATCTGCTATCTATATGTCTCATAATCCAGTCCAACATCAGCGGACTAAGCATATTGAGATGGATATCCACTTTGTGCGAGAGAAAATTGCTCGTGGTCAGGTCAAAATTTTACACGTGCCTTCCTCTTATCATTATGCAGACATTTTCACAAAGGGACTATCGCGACAGCTCTTCACCGACTTCCGATCCAGCCTTAGCATTCGGCCTCCTCCCGCTCCGTCTGAGGGGGAGTATTAGCGAATATTCTCAGAATATTCGCCGTATATTTTGTAATTATGATAAATGTATATTTAAGGTAACTTAGAATTCTAATTGTATTAGGAATCAACCTTTGTAAGGTAAGTTAGGATTCGTACCATATTAGGATTCGTACCATATTAGGAATTAACCTTGTACAACTATATATATTGTGAATAATGAAAGAAATCTCCAAGGGAAATTATTCCTCTTTCACAATCAACCTTGTACAACTATATATATTGTGAATAATGAAAGAAATCCCCAAGGAAAATTATTCCATCTTTCACATTATGTCTGGATTGCAAAACTATAAAGTCGAGCAAAAATGTTACAGTAAGTAGTTTTGATTGTTCAGAATTGTAAGTTTGTTTTTTGGCAGGGGAATAATGAGAGTAAAAGGTAGAACTTTAAATTTAAAATCTGATATGGATCCACATGAATACATGAGCAGGTGAGGAATTAACTTCACCCCCTTTTGCTGTCTCAATTAATTTTAAAAAATGAATGCTTGCTATTGCTAAAAGACACGAACAAGGCCCAATGCAAAATGAGTCCTTCAAGATTTTCAAGATTTGCATTTAATGGATTTCATTATCTGCAATTAATGATTCAAAATAAATTAATTAAATGCCCAACCCATTTCCCATTACTCTTTTTGCCTTGGTGAAGAGTGAAGACTAGTCATAGGACTCGTAACTCTATGAATGCTACATTTAATGTTTACCAAGTGAAGAGACTTGAATCTTCCTCAACTCTCCCCACACTTTTGTATATTCAATTATATATAGTTAGATATAAAAAAACCTACTGCTTTAATAATAATTAGTTTAATGACCACCCATGAACGTAGTGCAATATATTTCTTCTATATCCTTAGATGTCTTGGTTTCCAACATTGAAAATGAAGACATTTTTAATAGAGAGTACTTCCCCGTATCAAATTATATGTAGCACAAATTGAGATTAATCGAGCGAGTGAGTTTCGAAAGCCAACTGCATGAAACCCAAAAATGAGTTTAATAGCTGAACGTATAATCATGAGCCTTTAACAACAAAAGTTGGTTCTACCTTTGTTGAAATTAGGAAAACATTATTTTTTTTCTTGTCTATGTATATACCTTGACGTACAAAAATAAAGAATAGAGTTATAAATTGAAATTATTTATAGTGTTCCAAGTTCGTAAGGATCCAAAATCATTGCGTCTTTCTACGAGATTGAAGTGTGATACTGATGACACTTTATAAAAGATATTCACCTACTTTACTAGTGTCTACTGTCTAGTAGTACTTGTTGATTTGTTCATTCAATGGTGGGCCATAAAAGAAAACAAAAATTAACTCCACCTATGTTTGTTTTCAATAGCATAGTCGATACTAAAACTTAAGAAATGCTAAAGAGTTGCAATTGATTGACAATCAATGTAAAAATAATCTAATTGTAACAAATAATACGATTAGTGAAGACTTGAATAAAAAAATTAAAGAATACAAGGTATTAATATAATCGATCGCAACTAATTTGATATTAAAATAATATATTGAGTATTGACTGATTGATCATTAATATAAATATTGGTTTCTCGGGTTTGGATCATTTGAATACGAGTGCTGGAAAGTTACAACGTGGAATACCAGCCGAAATGTGACGAAATGAATCCACACATCTATGCACTTTCAGATCTAATTTGAGGCCCAAATTCGATAACATGAGTTTGGACAATTTGCAATAGCAGGATCCCTTTGATTTTTACAATGATATAAGAAGAAGCCATAATAAATCGTGTTAACAAATAAATTCTTTTGATAACAAAAACTTCAAATAATTCAGTTTTATGGAAAGAATTTTTTGGAAAAAAAAGCAACGTAAAGGTAAGTTTTGTGTGTAAAAAAAAAACATCCAAATATTCTCCAAAAACTCGTTATCAAAAATAAATTCAAAGACAAACATTTACAATATTCTTTTTATTAAAAAAAGTGATTGTCTGCTGCATTAAGATCTCACTATGTGCGGAATTCAGTAAAGGATTGAACTATAACAATTTATTATACGCAATTTTATAGTACATTTTTGCAAGAGACTATTTTCATGTATTAAACTCGTGACCAAACGACGTCACAACAAATGACTTTACCCATATTTGTTCGTTAAAAAACTTAGAAAAAATCAAAACCAAACGGATTCCTGAAGAAAAAAAAAAGGGGTTATAAAAGAAAGGAATATAGTCGGGGTCGGGGTCCGGGGGGGGGGGGGGGGGGGGGGGGCGATTATTCAGAAATCTCTTTGTTTTAGGGCCAATAAAAATAAAGGGAGATTGGGAATAAAGAGGAAGGAGTGTAGCAATCATGCAGATGTTCGTGAAAACCCTAACCGGAAAGACAATCACTCTGGAAGTTGAGAGCAGCGATACCATCGACAATGTCAAGGCCAAGATTCAGGTTCCCGCCCTTCACGCATCAATTAGGGGTTTCGCGTTTTCGATTCTTCCTTGTTAAGCTTGCTTTTTTATTGTGTTTCAATTTTTATGTATGTTTATATAATAATGTGTGTGTGGAGATTGATACATGTAATATCTCAACGTGTTTGCCAATTCGTGTTGCCAATTATGTTTTTTCCTGGATTTTATGTTATGCTAATAGTTGCACCGCGAGTAATCTAGTGAAGGAAAGTGGTGGTCTTGATTTCAAAGATGCTAATTTTTGCATCTTACATGCTATGTTTGTTTTACAACTATTAATCTTTCAATTGCCGTTGATGAAAATTTAGACATTGCTCCTCCTAAGCTGTAACCGTATAAGCTACAGATGTGCTGTGAAATATAGTATCAGAAAGCTCGTCTTTTGGAGCCTCAATCTCTGCAGGCTTATTGGACATAGAATGCACATAGTTGCTTCTGTGGATTGTTATAAATCACAATTGTGCAAAAACGGGATATACACTTCACATTGATGTCTAAGAGCCTGTTTGGATTGGCTTATTTTAGGTGCTTTTAAGCCAATATAGTTTTTAAGCACTTTTGTAGTCTTTGAGTACGATATTTTTTTTAAAAAAAAGCACTTGTTTTTACACCAAAATAACAAAAATAAGCCACTAGTCCTAAATTAGGATTTCTAGCTTATGGCTTTTGGCTTATAAGCCCATCCAAACAGGCTCTAAATTATGAACAATAAACTCTCTAAAGTTACCTGCATCACCTTTTACTCAATTTTCACTTCTCTTTTGAAAAAGAAGGGAACTTGTCTATTGCCGCCATACAAGTGGTTAAATATATTGAATTAAGTCCTGAATAAGGCACCAGCTTTTAAATGCATACTTCCAGCAAATTTTGATAGAAAACAGACAGAATAACATAGAACCCCACTAATAATATCATGCTATGTTTTCCAGGTCGTCTCTCATTTTTATAAATATTTATTCTGTAGCATTTATCACCTTGCATGTACAAATAAAGTCCCTATTGCACTTTCAAAGGTTATCTTCACTTCCTGCTTGCCCTTTCTAATCTTCGTCAAGATGTTATTGGAGTGAATGTGCATCATGTGAAGCGACTGATTGTGCTATCACTCTCTTGATGATATCCCTTAGTGTAAATGTTACAAGATATTCATCGTTTGGAGCTTTTTTTGAAGCCTATTATCTTGTTTAGACACTCTGTTTAGAGAAACCTTTTCAAGTAGGTCCGAAGTTGCTATTTCAGTTCTTTTATCTTGGATGGAGCCATTCATTACGAAGGGATATGGATAGTGTGTGTTCCAGGTGCTAGAGCTCTATGCTCACTCAACCATGGGTTCTTTTCTATTTTAAGGCTACGAGAGACCTAGTCAAATACGGCTCGGGATTATGCTTAGTTTTTGGCGTATTTGAGGTCAACCTTAATATCATAAAATATGCGCATTCCCCAAATATGATCTCTAAGAAGACCCACAAAAAGTAAGAGCCCATTATAACCCATAAGGAAAACCTTATGTCCATAGGGTCCCTGTCAACCCTATAGTCTTTGAATTGCAATTGTACATACATCGACTTTTAATTGCCTAAAATATGTTATTTGCTGAGCATGTAGAATGGTGAAGTGTTCCCTTCTGTTTAGTGTTTCCCCTTCTCCTGCTATCCCTGCCCTGTGCTCCCCTGGCTTCTCCTGCTATCCCTGCCCTGCGCTCCCCTGGGTTTGTCCACTTATCCTATGTACCATTTGTTAACTGCTGTCATTAGTGCTAACGTGTAATAGTCAATCATGTGTTCTTTTCATTTTACTTAGAGCTGACAAGAGGACGGATGTGTTGTTTGCCAGGATAAAGAAGGCATACCTCCTGATCAGCAGAGACTGATTTTTGCTGGGAAACAGTTGGAAGATGGTCGAACCCTGGCTGATTACAACATTCAGAAAGAATCAACTCTTCACCTTGTTCTGAGGCTCAGAGGAGGAACTATGATTAAGGTGAAGACTCTCACCGGAAAGGAAATTGAGATTGACATTGAACCTACTGACACCATTGATCGGATTAAGGAACGTGTTGAGGAGAAAGAAGGAATTCCTCCTGTGCAACAAAGGTTTGTATTTTTTATTCTTCAAATTGTATACACTAGATTTGTGGTTTTCAGTGTTTGTTTATGATACTCTTCTCCATGCCATACTGGCTCCCCCCCCCCCCCCCCCCCCCATTATGAGACCAAAAGATCAGTGACGTTGTATGTCTGATGCTGTGTTCCTGACCTGTGAATCTTTTCTGGAGTTCTCTTTAAATCTCTGCAGGTTATCATGTTTCTCTTCCCTGCTATTTCTAGCATTCCCTGTAATAACACTATTCTAGGACTTAAATTGTGAAATGCTCCAGTATGCCTGTTTCCATAATTATAATCATCCATAGTTGTGTCATTTGAATGTCACATATGAGTTGCTTAGATGCAATGTATTTAAGGATAAAGGGAATGTGAAGCATATAATTTAAGCCTTAATGACTTGAAAAGTATGTCAGCCAAGATCTAGAAAACCAGTTGTCGCTGGCAGATGCATTGATTAAGACATTGTCTAGAAAATTCAGTCGGTCTGATGAAGTTTATTGATCTTGCATCTGCATTTGCTCTCATAAGCCAAATTTTATCAACCTAATTTCATAGTTGCCTGCTAGCATGTCCCAGAAAAATGGTGCGCATCCAAGTTTTTTCTTTTTCCATTTTTGGTGTAAAGTTTTTATTTGTATTTTTCTTTTGTTAACCGAGAAATCCCCGAGGGCTAGTGGTATATGGTTCAATCTCAGTGGGAAATTGCTCTTCCTCCCACCCTTCTCCAATTAAATACCAGATTTTTGTGCCCAAAACGTGTGCTTAAACCACACATCATGTGTTACGCTCTTACTACTAGACCAATGCCCGGGGGTGACGGTGATGGTGAATGCCAAAACATTACTATGGGTAAGCCCTCAGTCTGTCTTTTTGTATCTTATATGTTCGAGATAGCAGAAAATTGAAAATGTCATAATTCTATTCAACAATTTTGGTCGACTTCTTGTGTATCATCTTCATTATTGTACATTAGGATATGGCTTTTACTGGAATACCATTTCTTAGTTCACGTAAATTCATGGTACTAATTGAGATGTTCTGTGATTTGAGCTTCATTTTTGTTGTCTTATGGGCAGAAAGTCAACAGTGGCTCAGTGATATTTAAGTTGTTCCTATGTTTATTTTGTGAACTACTCAGTTTAGCTATATGTTATGCAATATTTAAGTACCGTGTTCATAGTTTTGTTGCTTTATTTCTGTTGGCAGTTTGAGACAGTGGACTTACTTATTGTACCTTTTGGATTTTTGCAGGCTTATTTATGCTGGAAAACAGCTAGCAGATGACAAGACAGCTAAAGACTATAATATTGAAGGTGGTTCTGTTCTTCACCTTGTTCTTGCACTAAGAGGTGGCAGACTCTAGGTTGCACTTAATTTGGTGAAAACTTAGATGTCCTGTCTTTATTCCATGAACGTGGGATGAACATTTCTTCTTTTCCCCCTCTCCCCCCTCTTTCCCTTTATTTACTATTGGAGTAAACAGGAAAACGTGTGGTTGAGTATGTTGTGTATGATTGCCCTTTATATGTGTTGGATTCACGCTTTATTTGCTATTTCTAGTTATTTTTCATTTCTTGCTGCACTCCCGTTAAATATGCACATAATTGCTCAGCTGCGATCCATGTATATACCCACAGAGTGATCTCCCTTCTACCCTGTAGCTGAGAGACTAATACAGCTTTACCAATGACTCATTGGTATTAACCCCTCTGCAATCATTGTCATAGTTGTTGGTAAAGATATTGGACTCTTTAGCTTGTCAAAGAATGCTGTGCAACTATTAAGAGCTGCGGCAGTTTCCTGGAACAAAATTTGTCAAACCTATTTGGATTCTACCTACCAACATAAAAGATAAAATTGACCCTCCCAGCCTCCCAATTCAAAAGTACAACAATCTTGATAGTGCACGGATCCTTTTACCTGCCAATGTGTGAACACTTAGAAATATTCATGTGCTTAAAAGTTCAAACCACCAAATTCATGTGATGTTAAAGCGTTATGGGTTTATTCATGTCTTTCTAGAGTCAAAGACCAACTGCAAATTGCATTCAGTAAGTGAGTTCTATAAACATCATTTGATATGCGATTGATTTATTGTTAATGTCATTTTCCATGTGTCCATTATGTTTGTTTGTATTAGTCGCTTGTAAGTCGCATTCTAATAATGTAATTTGCACGTTTATATAACTCCCACAAAAATTACAAAGCATTAATCTTTTGCGGCCTTGACAAGTGACAAAATAAGTATTATCATAACTATTCCAAGAAGTAAAAAACATTGACAAGTGACAATAAGTATTATCATCAATTGCGGCCTTTAAAATGTGAACATATTGCCTTTAATTCGTTTGGATTGTAGCTCTCCCCCCACACATTCGCACGAGCAAAAAAGAAAGATGTGATGACAAAACATGCCATCGCATCTAGCCCGCAACATTGCTATCTCAAAATCGAATATACAATGTTGGAGTCAGAAATTCATAAAAGAGAAAACAAGATACTAAAATGCAATTTTTGAACCCATTTTGCCGTTAAATTAGAATCTTCCTCTATATTAAGATAATTTAATAATTTATATATATATGACTAAATAAAAATCTTTTTACTATATGTACACAATGTAATTTTCGGTAAAGGAGATTTAATTAAGCCCTCGCCACAATCTAGCTCCGTATTTGAGTTCATGTTTGGATTTGGAAATCGCAATATGTTAGGATTGTCATGAGGAGAAGAGTGGCAGTACGCAGAACCTAATGTAAGGCATTGACAACATTAATTATAAATACGTCTAGTTGATTTGTGTGCGTATCATAGACAGAGACATAGATTTATGTACCTAGGGTTTATAGGGAGTAATATTTTTAATGATACTACAAGAGCTTGAATATCCATGTGGCTAACACAAGGTTGATGCGTGTCAAACATTACGTGCCTTTTGTCAAACACTGAAGCTGCTCACCCTCCTAACCAAATTCCACGCATTAACCACATAATAATCTTCCTCGGTTTTTAAATAAGAAACAAAAGAATGAAGTCAAATGCTATGAAAATTATTAGGTGCCAAGTGTTTAGGAAATGGCATTAATTGTGATGGTTCCCAAATCCAACTAGTGACTTTTTATTTCATTCTCAAATTTACAATTCCACTATGCTTAGACTAATCATGTCATCAGTTTTGTGGTCACAGAAAAACACAAATAGCAAAAGAAAGTGTGACACGTGTCAGCACACCTAAGCAACATGTATTTGGAGAAAATCATTTAATTCCCAAGTGGTTAACTCCCTAAGGATAGTATGGTCAACGCCTCATTTATTTTCATTAAGATTAAGATGTCTGAATGTACATCTGAATAATCAAGATGTTGTCTTTAGATCTGGACAACAAATAATTAAGACTGTCACAGGGCTGCCCTTTATACAATTCGAATAAAAAAGTAACTAAAAAGGCAGTCCGAGGCATTAAACTCCCGCTATGCGTGGGGTCCGGGGAAGGGTCGGACCACAAGAGTCTATTGTACACAGTCTTACCTTGCATTTCTGCAAGAGGTTGTTTCCACGGCTTGAACCCATGACCTCCTGGTCACATTGCATCAACTTTACCAGTTACTCCACCCCTTCGGAATAAAAAAGTAACTAAATATTAAAAATTAAATATAAATTTAATAAAATAAAAACCATTTGAAACAAAAATAAATCATTTATGTGCTCCAGTGATGGTGGAGATGCTTTGTGGTGGTGGTGTAGTGATGATTGATGCTAGTGGCTAGTAATGGTGGTGCTGATAGTTATAATTATGGAGATAGTTGATGTTGTAGTGACTGGGGCAATGGTGGCGGTTGGTATTGGTTGTGGTGGTTGTGATAGTGGAGTTGTTTGATGTAAGTAACTAGTGGTGTTGGTGATGGTGGCTGAAGAATATGTGGTGATTGAAGATGGTGTTGATGGTAGTTGGCAGCGGTGCTAGTTATGATGGTAGAGGTGGTTAGTGATGATGGGTGGGTTGGTGATGGGTGATGGGTGAGGTGAGAGGTGGGTAGGTGGGGTGAGTGGTGGGTGGTGGGGTGGGGGTTAGGAGGGTTGTGGTTAACAGTGGTGGTGGTGGTGATTGTGATGACAGAGGTGGTTAGTGGTGGTGGGTGGGTAGTGGTGGAGTAGGGTTGGAGCGGTGAGACGGGTGTGAGGGTTGGGGTGGAGTTGGTGGTTATGGACAGAGTAGTGATAAAAAATATTCATACAAAGATACCTCTTAATGATATTAAGACTTTGTTTAAAATATTAATGATTAAAACCTAATCACACCAAATAAGTGCCTAGATCTTAATGTAAATAAATGTATTTAATGGCCTAAGGTCTAAATCATTTACATTAAGACCTCACTAAGTGCAAACAAATGTGTTCTTAGTCTAATTCTTCTTATTCACTATTACTTACAAATATAAAGATGATATTATGATTCATTATAAATATTATATTAATTATATATTAGTTCTTTTCATTGAATTGGCTATATATATATGAAAACCAACGATTTTAGGAGAAGTTACACATTAGTCCGTTTTGAGTAAAATATTTATAACTGCTAATATATATATATATATATATATATATATATATATCGACTATCTTTGGACAGATAACTTTGAGTTTATTTCCCTTCTAAAGATTCCTTTGGAGAAAAAAGAAAAGACATTAAAGAGTAATCTAAAAACAATAGGATATATGTATGTACTTCCTCCTTCCAAAAAGATTGTCTCGTCAGTTAATATAAATCTTCTTCAGACAAATTAATAAGGAAAGTAAGATAATTTTTTTGGAACGGAGAAAGTATATATTAGCTCAGGTAGAGTCAAATGGTAAATGCATGGTGCATCTCTCTTATCCATTTTCATTATTATGTTTGTCATTTAAGAACTGTGAACCGCCTGGCCCATGCATTTCCTTTCTATTTTTATTTTCATCGTTTTTGAGTGTGTATCAACAATGGCGGATCACATAAACTTTTCGAATACATCTGAACATCGCGTATAGCGAAAGCTTAGTGCACTAGTCTGTCCTTTATATATATATATGCTTCAAATTCTTATTCTTTAATTTAAACTTCACAAAGTACGAGTTTGTTATCATTCAATATAACTTTGAAGATGAAAACAATTTATGTACATGATTATATATGCTTCTGCTTCCAACCTGACTGAAATATTTTCATCAAAAATATAAAAAAGAGAAGAAAATAAGAAAGAACAATACAACTATACCACTATATATGTGGCATATCACTTCGAAATCTAATTTCAAATTTCGTGGCCCCTTTGCAATTAAAAATGAAATCCCCATCAGACAACAGAAAAAATTATTAATAATAGTTCCTCAATCTCAATCAAATTGGATGCATCTCTTAAGTTTAGTAGGACAAAAAAGGTAGGAATTGTTGAAGTACAAAGTTTCAACGCCTTAGGAAATCCTACGAAACTAAATGTGACAATTACTGTGTGAAAAGACTTCACAAATATTTAAATTCTCAAGAATTTTGATGTCCACTTTTGGTCTAATGTAGGTAAGAAAATCACGACTTATCTTTGAAAACTATGACTCAATAGAATAAGACGTGTTGTAGTTTTGTTATTTGCAAGGAGTAGGTAAAACCCCTTTTTGGCTAGCTTATAGTAAAAAAGTCTTTACCTTTTATCAAAAGAATGGACTTAAACACAAGGAACATTGAAATAATGGATAGGTTATACTAGTGATTACGTTATTTGGTATTTAAACTGCATAGTTGGTATAAAATGGGTCTTCATTATGTATACACTAACATTGAGTTCTATTGAAAAATCTTACTATTTGTATTTTTTGTATAACCATTCGATATCTGAATTTTACCGAACAAATTAATTAGCATAGTCGTAGAGGTAAATTATTCTCCATACTAAAAAGTTTTCTGTTTTCAAGCTTGATCACAAGACTTCTGATTAAAAGTCGAGAGATTCTAATCATCCCACCGTGATCACACACTTTCTTTGTAAATATTACTGAGAACTTTGATAAACAAAGGGAATTAGCTAGCTAGCTTAACTTAGAAAAGGATTGACCTTTTTCAAAATTTACAAACAAATACTAAATTAAAAGTAATGAATATTCTGGTCCACTTGAAACTCTTAGGAGTACTCCACCCCTTTTGCTATAATTAATTAGTGATATATAGACTAGACATGTAAATTAAGGAGATATATATATAAGGAGAGGAGGGGTTGAACCAACATATATGTCATATGTGAATTGCAAGTTATATACTTAGCAGGGAATTCAAGGACAAACATTACAGTTATACATCACTAGTTTGTAAGTTGATAGAAATGGGTAAAGGGAGAGCACATTGCTGTGATAAAAGTAAGGTTAAGAAAGGGCCATGGACTCATCCTGAAGATTTGAAACTTATTTCTTTCATTCAGAAGAATGGCCATGGCAATTGGCGCGCCCTCCCCAAACAAGCTGGTACGTACTGTCGTGTTCAATTCTCTTTCATATACTGATATGTTTACGCTGTCCATGTATTTTAACCTGTTGTAGCATATGACATATTTCATTTTTGAGTTTACTAATTTCACTTTCTTATGTAACTACCTTTTGCGATAGTTGTGTTGTGTACATATACAAGTTAAACTCATTATATTAAGTACTTGTGTCTTTTGTTGATTAATTTTATATATATATATATATATATATATAGGGTTGCTAAGGTGTGGGAAGAGTTGCCGGTTGAGGTGGATTAACTACCTGAGACCAGACGTAAAGCGTGGGAATTTCACGCCACAAGAAGAAGACACCATACTAAAGCTACATCACACTTTCGGGAACAGGTATACAATATCAATATTATTGTCGTCTGCAATACGCTTATATATATTGAGTAATTATTTATCTCTTTGCTTGGTTCTGAAATTCCACATTTACGTGCATTAATATATACAGGTGGTCAAAGATAGCATCTCATTTGCCTGGAAGAACTGACAATGAGATTAAAAATGTGTGGAATACCCATTTGAAGAAGAGAATACTGAAGAAAGAGGAATATTGCAACATGAAAAACAATTCTTGTGCTTCATCACCCTCTTCTATACATCAAGATGATCATATTACAAGTAGTCAAGAAGAATTGGGTGATCATAACAAGGGCCAACACATAGATACCTTAACTGCAGGATCCTGTTCTCCCACTACTACTACTTCTTCCTATGCCTCATTAAACGTTGATCAATTTTCGATGGACATGATTGAAATCCCAGATATTGACTTTTCGGACATGTTGGATGATATTCCTATTAATTTGGGTCTTGATGATTTAGACTACCCCAAACTGGACAGTACTCAGTATCCTCAGCTGCCGCCGGCACAATATACATCACAAGGCTCATCAGATGAATATGATCAATGCCAAAAGTGGATGAGATACTTTGAAATTGAACTTGGACTAACAACTAGTAATAATGAACAATGTTGTGACGGTTTTACCTCATCACACCAAAATAACGCCATGCAAGTTTAATCTTTATATCAATAGTGTCTGTTACTATTCTACTTAATTAATTAGCCAAGGAGTTTAAGATTTATACACGGTCAACAGAAGTAGTATTAAGGTTTACTATGATGGTGCATATTACTTAAAACACAATTAACCAGGTAAAAAGGCCATAGGAGTATTATTTAGCATCTTCGGCTAGAAATTAATAAAGGCATGCGTGCATGTTCAGTTTGGTTATTTCTGTTGCTAATTAAGCAAGATAACATATACGTAATACATTTGGTCGATGAGTCACGCGAGTAAATTCATCACACCACTCGTGTGGTCTTCTAAGTATAAACATTCTTGACAGTTATGTATAATTAGTACTCATTGTTGGGATACAATTGTTGTAGGGAACGGGAAGTAAGTAACTATTACAATAGTAAAAAAGATAAACAAACTATTACAATAAAACTGGAAATCAAAACCTTAACAAACTGCTTGTGTGATTTGCTGAGTCGAGTGATGACACTCTGTCTTTAAGACAAGATTGCCCTGTATATCTCCTTTTACGGTATTGAGCAATAGTCTCCCAAGATACAACTACAACTTTAACAAGTGAGCAAAGGAAACTCAAGTGTTACTCTTGAAGTACTTTGAGTATAGTGACTTTGCTAGAGAGGAAGAATATGAAATCAGAAAATCTGGAGAATTTTCTAAGTGTTGAGTGTAGTGTGTTTCAATTGAGCCAAAGGCCTCAATTTATAGTGTAAGTAGAAGACCCCTCAACTAGCCAACTAAAGGCCTTCAATAGTCATGTAATTGCACTTGATTGAGGGGTTACATTCAGCCAAATAATTGTTGAATTCATGTGGCAAGTAATGGAGAATCAATGCTCCATAACCAGCCCAAACGTCAGATTTTTCCAACTTTCCGTCGCAGCATTCTGCCTTCGAAGCGCCACGGCTCCAGTAGCTGACCAGCCAATTTGCACCGCGGCGCTCCGACGCCGCGGCCCTTCACGGCTCCGCGGCGATTTCCGACTCGTTTTTACACTTTGTACACTTCTTCCTTCATTTACCAACGTGGAATACTATGTCATTTGGCCAATAACCGTCCATAATTCTATGTCTCAAACGTATTACATGCGTACCAATATCTCTTTCACTAATGAAATTTGCGATATTTGGCACTACGTTTTCACGTGTGTGGAAACGAAGTTTCCGACGTGCGGGCCCAATAGTTCGAGTCATAAACTAATGGGATATACTTACTTCCACATTTAGTAAATTTTCAACAATCCCCTCTTGAAAGAGATTTTGACGCACACACATGGTGCCTTTTCTAGCAATCTTTCAGCGGACCGATGTTGCATCTGGATAGGTAGCATACGCTTTGAACCTTCCATAGTTGAATACCATCGGACTTACTTACTGTGCAGTGAACGTGATGTCTTGAACCAGTAGTGTTTAGTGTAAGCCAAGTCAACGGTACCAACATAACAACTTCATCTACTCAGTTCTTCGTAATGTTTTGTCCGTTGTGGTCGTGGACACTTCTTGGTTTCTTAAGTGCGTTCATTTGAGGCGGCCGGTTCTCGCACTTAAATAGGTGGTCTCCTACAAGGTATCCTGCTATACCCCACTTTACAAGTGTTAGGAACCATTAAAAATTTCCCCAAACCTAACCTCAACCGGTGAGGATCATTAAAGGTTTTGGAAACTTAACCTTCACCCACACTGCAGATAGCACTTATAGTCTATTGCGGGAACGACTTTGGATTTGGTGTTTCTTCACAGAAATCACTATCTGAAGTGCTCATGCTTCCACCGAAGCGATCAACTGAACCTTTACAACTTAGTTTTCCCATTGAACCTAATTCGTGGGATCTCCAGTCAGTAAGGTTGGGTTACCACCGTATTGGTCCTTATACTTTGGGTTTTAAGCCCATTCCCCTAGACAGGCAGAACATCTTATCCTTGGGTAAGCCCTTTGTCAGTGGGTCAACTATGTTATCCTTTGATTTTATGTAATCAATGGATATTATACTCGTGGTGATCAACTACCTAACGGTCTTATGTCTCCGTCGAATATGACGAGACTTGCCGTTGTACATAGCATTTCGTGCCCTTCCTAGAGCCGACTGGCTGTCGCAGTGGATCATTACAAAAGGTACGGGTTTGTTCCAACAAGGAACATCCTCTAAGAAGTCATGAAGCCACTCAGCTTCTTCTCCTGCTTTGTCTAAAGCGATAAACTATGATTCCATCGTGGATCGGGCGATGCAAGTTTGCTTAGAGGATTTCTAAGACACAGCCCCACCACCAATTGTAAATATATACCCACTGGTGGACTTGGTGTTCTCTATATCAAATATCCAGTTTGCATCATTGTACCCCTCTAGTACAACTGGATATCTCGAATAATACAACCCGTAAGTTAGCGTGTATTTCAGGTATTGAAGTACCCGATTCAATGCCTTCCAGTGATCATCACTCGGATTACAGGTAAACCTATCCAACTTATTGACTGCATAAGCAATATCAGGTCGGGTGCAGTTTGTTATGTACATCAAACTATCGATCACCTGTGCATATTGCTCCTGGCATATGAGTGCACCACGATTTTTATCAAGCTTTTGATTTCTATCCATAGGTGACTTTATAGGTGAACTGTCTAACATCTCAAACTTTCTCAAAACATCCTCGATGTAGTGAGACTGAGATAAGACCAGTCCATCAGACGTCTTAGAGATTTTTATCCCTAAGATGACATCTGCAATACACATATCCTTCATGTCGAAGCATTCTTTCACCGTGTTCTTAGTCTCTAGAATTATGCTAGGACTGCTCCCTGTGATCAACATGTCGTCTACATACAGGAATATCATAACAAACGAGTCAGAGTTACCTTTCATGTAGACACATTTGTCACACTCATTAATAGTGAAACCCTTCGATAGTAGAGTACTATCAATTTTTTGTGCCATTGCTTCGAGGTTTGTTTCAGCCCGTACAGAGATTTGACAAGCCGACAGACTTTCTTCTCTTGCCCTTGAACCACATACCCCTCGAGTTGGTCCATATAAATTTCTTCTTTCAAATCACCATTTAGGAAGGCTGTCTTCACATTCATTTGATGTATCTCAAGGTCACGCAAAGCTGAGATTGCAATGAATACTCGTATGGACGTCATCCAAGATACCGAAGAGTACGTGTCAAAGTATCAAGACCTTCTTTCTGCCGATAGCCCTTGACTACCAACCTGACATTGTACTTATCTATAGACCCATCTGCATTATACTTCCGTTTGAGTATCCACTTACAACCCAACGGTTTATTTCCCGAAGGAAGATCAACCAACTCTCAAGTATGGTTATGCAGAATGGAGCATATTTCACTCTCAATAGCTTATTTCCAGAGCGGTGCCTCTGGAGTTGACAATGCTTCAGCAATTGTCCTTGGTTCATTATCAACCATATAAGCTACAAAGTCAGGACCGAAGGATTTATCCTTCCTGGCCCTTTTACTTCGCCTTAGTTCCATCTCTGGAGTCTCCAAATTCTGAGAATATGGAACACTAGATTTCGGATATTCAGCCACCTCGAGATCCACTAGATCTAAACCATCTAGATATGGGCCGTCAATGACTCCCGGTTCATGAGAGCTTTGTTCATAACTTCGTTTGTGAGAGGTTATGTCTTTTTCCTTTCTAGGAAAGGTATCTTCAAAGAATTGTGCATCATAGATTCCATGATTGTACCTCCGTGGATATCTGGAATATCTGACTTATGCACTAAGAAGCGATAAACACTACTGTTATTTGCATATCCGATGAATATGCAATCTACAGTCTTAGGCCCAATCTTGACCAGCTTTGGCTTGGGTACTTCGACCTTTGCCAGACAACCCCACACCTTTAAATATTTATAGGTGGGTTTCTTTCCCTTCCATGATTCATATGGAGTTTTGTCCTTACCCTTATGTGGGACTCTGTTAAGAATCGTATTAGCGGTAAGGACAACTTCTCCCCACATGTTTTGGAGAAGACCAGAATTGATGAGCAAGGCATTCATCATTTCCTTCAATGTGCGATTCTTACGTTCCGCCACACCGTTCGATTAAGGTGAGTATGGAGCTGTCGTTTGATAATCAATGTCTTCTTGGGCACGATATTCCTCAAATGACGCTACATATTCTCCCCCAATATCGCTACGAATGGATTTAATCTGCATGCTTATTTGGTTCTCAACTTCTGCTTTGTAACGTCGGAACGCTTCAAAGGCTTCATCCTTACTTTTCAACAAGTAAAGGTAACAATACATTGTGCTATCATCAATGAATGTCACAAAGTACTTGTTCCCCCTAGTTTGTGCAAACTTCAAATCACATATATCTATGTGAATAAGTTCTAGAGGAGCGGTATTCCTTTCGACGGATCGAAAATGAAGTTTTGTGAGTTTTGCCTCTACGCACACCTCACACTTATGTTGAGGGTTTACGTCGATAGACGGCAACAACTCCAACTTTACCAACCTTTGGATGGACTTGTAATTGACATGTCCTAATCTTTGATGCCATAAATTAGAGAACTCAAGCAAGTAAGATGAAGAGGCTTCAATATTATTGCTTTTACGTAATACAGACATGGTGTTCACTTTGAAGAGGCCTTCAAAGACGAATCCTCTTCCCACAAACGTTCAATTCTTAGTGACTACAAATTTATTGGACTCAAACACTAGCATAAAACCAGCATTAACCAATAAAGGACCTGAAATTAAATTTCTTCTAATTTCAGGAACATGCATCACTTCCTTCAGAGTGAGCTCCTTTCCAGAAGTCATCTTCAGGACTACTTTTCCTACCCCCAGCACGTCAGAGGAAGCGTTGTTGCCCATGAACATCTTCTTGTTTGTAACCGGTGTATAAGTGGAGAAGACATCTCTGTTGGAATAGAAGTGTCTTGTAGCACCTGTGTCCATCCACCATTGCATAGGATTCTCAACCAGGTTTGCTTCTAGCACCATCGCTGAGAACTCCTCAATCATGTCGTCCAGAAACTGGTCCTTGACAATGTTAACCTGAGTCTTGCCCTTAGCCTTGGCCTTCTCTTGTTGCTCAGTCTTGAGCTTGCGGCAGTCCTTGATCATATGACCAGGTTTCCCACAGTGGTGACAGTTTCCTTTGAACTTCTCCGCTGCTTGGGTCTTGCCGTCTTTCTGGAACTTGCGTTTCTTGCTTAGGTTCCCTTTGGCCTCAACCAGATTTGCCTTTGCCTCAGCGGGTTGTTTACTCCTAGGCAAGGCCTTCTTATTATCTTCCTGAATTTGGAGTTTGATAATAAGTTCTTCAAAGGTCATCTCCTTTGTCTTGAGCTTTAAGTAGTTCATAAACTCATTCCACGAAGGAGGTAACTTTTCAATCAGTGATGCAACCAAAAGCTGCTCGTTTGGCTTCATACCTTCCAAATCCAGGTGATGTAAAATCATTTGGAATTCCTGGACTTGGGACATCACTGTCTTACTATCCACCATTTGAAATTTCAGAAATTTTCCAACGATGAATTTCTTAGTACCTGCATCGTGTGCATTGTACTTCTTTTGTAGCTTCTCCCACAACTCTTTGGCAGTGCCAACGGTGCAATACACCGTGTAGAGAGGGTCTGACAAGCAGTTCAATATGTAATTGTTACACATGAAATCACTATGACTCCATGTATCAAGAACCATATTCATGCCATTAATGACATGGATACCTAGGCCCCCTTCACCCGTTTCAGAAGGCGAGTGGTCCATTTCATCTCCAGCTTGTGGAGGATCTTCTGTTAGGAAACGTGTCATTCCCATAACAGTCAGATAGAAAAGCATCTTTTGTTGCCATCTCTTGAAATTTGACCCCATGAACTTTTCAGGACTTTCATGGTGAAATCCAACGGGTTGAGGAGCGACAGCATTCCCTTGAGTGGCAGTAAAGGTGTTGGATGAGCTTTGAGCAATCGGAAAGGCATTAGGAGTGCCTTGAGCAGTGGGGAAGGCAGATGGATTGCCTTGAGCAGCAGCAGCAGAATCGAAGTAGTTTGATTTATACCAGTCATCTTTCTAATTTAGTTACTTACAACAGAATCTTGTCTTAAAATTGTTGGGATACAATTGTTGTAGGGAACGGGAAGTAAGTAACTATTACAATAGTAGAAAAGATAAACAAACTATTACAATAAAACTGAAAATCAAAACCTTAACAAACTGCTTGTGTGATTTGCTGAGTCAAGTGATGACACTCTGTCTTTGCCCCGTATATCTCATTTTACGGTATTGAGCAATAGTCTTCCAAGATACAACAGCAACTTTAACAAGTGAGCAAAGGAAACTCAAGTGTTACTTTTGAAGTACTTTGAGTATAATGACTTTGCTAGAGAGGAAGAATATGAAATTAGAAAATCTGAAGAATTTTCTAAGTGTTGAGTGTAGTGTGTTTCAATTGAGCCAAAGGCCTCAATTTATAGTGTAAGTAGAAGACCCCTCAACTAGCCAACTAAAGGCCTTCAATAGCCATGTAATTGCACTTGATTGAGGGGTTACATTCAGCCAAATAATGACTGAATTCATGTGACAAATAATGGAGAATCAATGCTCCAAAACCAGCCTAAACGTTTCAACTTCCCGTCGCAGCATTCTGCCTCCAAAGCGCCGCGGCTCCTACGGTTGTGGCGTCGTGGCCCTTCACGGCTCCGCAACGATTTCTGATTCGTTTCATTTTACACTTTGTACACTTCTTCCTTTATTTACCAACGTGGAATACTATGTCATTTGACCAATAACCGTCCATAATTTTATGTCTCAAACGTATTACATACGTACCAATATCTCTTTCACTAATTAAATTTGCGATACTTGGCACTACGTTTGCACGTGTGTGGAAACGACGTTTCCGACGTACGGGCCCAATAGTTCGAGTCATAAATTAATGGAATATACTTAATTCCACATTTAGTAAATTTCCAACACTCATAATCGATAATGCATGAAAAGTTGAGATTGTGGCAGCTATAACAAATACAACTGTACTTACCTGAAACAAATTAAATGTCTGAATATTCTACGCATTTTCATTTCTTGAATTTTTGAACTAATCAAAGCAAAATCAATCATAAGTAGAATATTATTTTAATTCTAATGAGGCTTGCGGTCTAAGGATTTCATTCCACTAATAGAGCGTTGATCGCGTGGCCTAATGGATAAGGCGCTCGCCTCCGGAGTGACTCGTTCCATCACAAGTCCAAAATTCTAGTGTGTTTTCTTCTCATTTTTGTTCTAGGGTTATTCAAAGTTCAAACTGGACAAAGGTCTTGTTCACTAAAAGGGGCTTGCTTTAAATGATTCTTAGTTCTAGACTACATTTGCTAAATATTCTTTCAACAACAACATTCGAAAATGTATGAGGAATTTCTCCTACTTACAACTTCTTTCTTACTATCTTCAAATAACAAACTTACTAGTTCGCTGGTTCAATAAAGAATCATAAAACATCAGTACATCATTCTAGGTCCTCCTAGTAATGTTATCATCTTATAATTTGAACAGAGTATGTCAAATCTAGGATTGTATAAACAATCTAAATGTCAGTATCACGATACATCTTTACCACTTAAAACTTAAAAGGCACGTGACCTCAGAAACATGATACCAAGTTATGTTTCGGTAACACAAAAATCCTGTCCTATTTTTTGAATAAAAACATCAGCATGGGAGCTAGAGGGCGATTTAACGTTTGTAGTTTGCAACAGTTCCAACTCTCAACCGGTAATATGGAAGCAAAATCTTCAATTTTCTCAAACTCCTCCCTACATGATAAACAAATGTAAATATGTATTGGACATGGTATAGACCCATTGCAAATAGAATACAATTACACGCGAGATAATCAACAAGTGATAATCATATAAATACTTCCCTTATACAGAGGTCATTAGGAAAGTTAAAGAGAGTTAATGGAGGATGATGAGAAAGACCATTGCCCCAATGCTTTTCCAACTTATATAGTTATGATGCTGGAATGTATAATCAGCAAGCGGATATACAATGACTCTCAAACAATAGAAATGGGAACTTTCAGCTGAAAAACGAATATAAGGTTCAAGAATACCTTCCACCCGGATGGCCCACATAAGTTACAATGCTGATGAGTCCGCCAGGTGCTAAGATTCTCTTAGCAGCCTCTAATGCAAGTAGAGTTGTTTCAGACTTTGTAATGATCTTTTTGTCACCTCCAGGAAGGTAACCCAAGTTGAAAGCAACCAACCTGACACAAGCATGGTGCAAAGAAAACTGGAAGTGATCATTGGGATGCTTATCTCACGATAGAATAGGTGTAGCCATGTAAAGATCACTGTCACAGAAACTAGATGATGTACACCTTCAGAGTTTTAAGTCATTAACATCCTTTAATTGAGAAGCAACAATACCTCACAGCCATATCATTTGGAACGATGTCCTCCATTTGACTATGAGACATAATAAATAGCTCAACAAGTTCTTTCTGCATGAAGAAAAATAGATGTACTTTAAATGTATAATATAACTGATGAAGTGGGAGAAAACCCGTCATTTTTTCAAGAAAGGATAATAATGAAAGAATGGTCAGAGCAGTGGTCATTAAAGAAGCTTCATGTAAAAAGAATTTGTAGGGAGAAATAGTTGAATGCCAAGAAAACAAAACAAGTGCTGCCATTTGACTCATCCTGGATGCTAAATCCATTTCATCGCATGTTCATGAACTAGAATAAAAATGTAAAAGGCATCTACCCACACAAGACATTGGTAAAGAGGGTTAAATCCATTCACCGATGTGTAAGCACTAATGAGATTGGGCTTGCAAAATTTCCAATTATAGTCTTATGGTGAGCCTTGCCGTTCCATAAGCATACTTATGAAATTCCGGTTGTCTTTGGACTGAAAAAGTACTTCACTCTTTTAGGCAAGACGCCAAGACCTGCCTTTTGCAGTGGGAAAATGGAAGTTAGGGCTGACACAAACTACTTTACTCTTTAGGCTCGCATTATATCTTAAAGTAAGACGATACAAATAAGCAAGCAAATGTATGGCTAAGTATGTGCTTAAATCATAAGGTATAGATAGCTTTAAACCAAACAGAGTTTCAACTTTACGGGAAAATGTATCCAAGCCACCATACTCTCTAGCTTCCGTCTAGATAATCGTGATGAACTATTTATTGGATCATCATCGGTAAAATGTCACCATTAATTAGGCCCGGAGATACAAACAGAGGCAAAACCAGGATTCTTAGTTTATGGGCTCTAGACCATAATTATTTTTGCGTAATGGATTCTTGATAGATTATTTGTATATATTCAATTAATTTTTGAACACAAATGCAGGGTTTGAACCTAAGTTACTGGGTTCTGCCGAACCCATAACCCCCATTGTGGCTCCCCCTCTGGATACAAATAAGCAGAAGCAGTACCTCATCTGGACTAGCAAACTGGTCCAGTAAAGATGAAGTGCTTTCTAAAGCACTGTTCTGAACATCCATGCCATAAACTCTACCTCTTTGTGTCTTATCAGCAACCAGTTTCAACAGTGCCAAGGTATCGTAACCATTCCCACAGGTGGCATCAACAACTGCATCCCCCTTCTGAACAACCTGCTTCCAGACACTGCCAGAAAAGGAGATTATTACCTAATATGATTACTTATATAATACCCTTAACGTTACCCAATTAGAGAAAGAAGAAAGCCAGCAATCTGCAGTCTACTATAATCATACAGCTATAAACTCAAAACAAGGCAATGCATTTAAGCTTCAACTTCTATATATTCAAAATTATTAAAGAAGAACCAGTTGCTGAGACATTAAGTAGTCAAAAGTTAAATATACATGGTAAGGAACTTTTGAACAAACTTAAGAGTTCAGAATTCTATTGATTAGTTGAAACATATAAGACACACGCTAACAAGAGAAAGCAGTTATAAGCAATGTGTGAACTTTATTATTGATAGCACTTCATTCGAATATACACAGATCATAAACCTCTAGATTTCACTCAAATAACTGATCGCATAAAGGATTAATGACAAATGGTTAGTCCCACTGAGCAACTTCTCGCAGCATAAAGGAATTACTCCATCATGTCTGCTACCAACCAAATCGAAAGTAAAGACATACAGCTGCTTCCCCTTAGAAAAGGAACAATTTTGCATATTGCATAGAGAAAAATGCACCCATTGTTTTTTGATTAGGTAAAAAAAATGCACCCAATTAATGTTGAACCATAAAATAATCTCTAAAAAGAACTGAAGAAAAAAGGGACCCGAGTACCTACTAGTGAGCAACTTCAGTAGCTTTTTTTCTCCCAAAAAGATATTCCACCATTACTTGCTCCATACACCCTGACAAAAGTTAACCACCGAAAGAATTACTGCCTCCGTCCAAAAAAAGATTCTATTAATTTCTTTATTAGTTTGTCCAAAAAAATTGTCACATTTTTATATTTAGAAACAATTTAATTTTATGAGATAATTTACGATCACATAAATATTTAAGGCTTACTTAGGACCACATATTTCGAAAGTCTTACTTTATTTCTTAAATTTTGTGTCAGGTAGAATCTTTTTGGACTGAGACGGAGGGAGTACTTGATTTCTACAGCAGTAACTGAACATTATGTGAGTATATGGAAAAAAGAAAAGAAAATGAAAATCTGAAACCTGAGAAAGTTAACCGCTAGATGAATTACTCCCTCCGGGCCAATTTATGTGGCATCAATTTAACCGACACGGATTTAAAGAAATAAAGCAAGGCTTTGTTATGTTCAACGAGGGTAAAATATGGATAGTGTCGTTAAATAGTTGTTAAATTTAAAAAGGTAGACATTTTTTTTTTTAACAAACTAAAAAAAAATCACATAAAGGGGAGTAATTAGATTTCTACAACAGTAACTGGACATTATGTGAATATATGGGAAAATGAAAACCTGAAATTGGGAAGTCGGAGCAAATAGGGCTGGACCAAGAACTGTGGGCTCCAGATACTGAAATGGAGGTTCCATTGGGCTCCGACGAACTTGCAAATACTGCTATATTTCTAGTATTTGTCTTCAATGATTGAGAAATATAGTATTTCAGGTTAGGTTCGCATTTCACAATTCTTCGACCTAAGAGCGAAGAATATGAATAGAGATTCATTTGCAGCGACTCGACAAGCATACAGTGTTGATGGTCGCGTTAGGGATAAACTCAAATTCATACGAGGGGCGTGTTAAGGCAGCGTTTGGCCGCTACAAGTGAGTATAGAAAAAAAGCAAATAAGGAACCGTTTGGAGTCTTTTGTACATAATTTAGGGAAACGATGTAAATATACCCTCACTTTACAATATATTACAAATATATTCCTCGTTAAAAAAATAGGTAAATATACACTGCCTTACAAATGGTTCAAACATATCATTTTGTTATTTTGTGGACGGAACTATAGGTGACGCCATAAGACATACAAACACATGTTAAATGATGATTATATATATGAAATTTTAAAACAGCTTTAGCGCATCAACTTTCATCCACTTATTTTTTTAAAGCCTTGTGTTATTTTTTTTAATTAAAAAATAAGTTAAATATTAAAAAAAAAACAGTTAACGAAAAGGGCATATTTGCACCATCTGTGTAATGCAAGGATATATTTACACCATTGTGTAACTGCATGGGTATATATGCACCATTTTTTTAACAAGCGGATATATCTGCTCTATATCGCAAAGTTAAGGGATATATTTGCACCTCTTGTCCATAATTTATTTATTGTGAAAAGGTGCAAATATATCCCTCAATTTTGCGATTTAACCTTCGTTAAAAAAGTCGTGCATATATAACTCTACCGTTATACAAATGGTACAAATATACTAATTTTGCTGAGGAAATATTTTTAAAAAATCATTTACATATTTTTTTATGTAAAAAAAATTATGTATTTGGTTATGAAATAAATTGATATTATTGTTGTTTTTAGATGAGTTTTCTTTTTGGTGTTTAAGATTTCATTATATTAAAAGATAAAAGCATACAGGGAGATGATGGCCATTGTGATCAGTAGTAATACAAAAAGATGTTACATTAGAAACCATTTTCACCAGGGCGCATCAGCGTCTGGATCGTCTCAGTTCCATGAGCCCGCGGGGCGTACCATGGAGACCCAACGACTGGTACCCATCAGTTTGCGATCTCTCCCTTCCCACTTCAGGGAATTAGTAGAAGGATGTGCTATACGGAGAGCCTCAGTTCGGGTCAGATCCCGAGTGAGATGCTCTAGCCTCTTTATACGCTCTGATACCATTTTCAGGACGGATCTTTTCTTCATCTATATACCCCTAAAGGCTAGAACATAGACGGTAATCTGTTTAATCAAATATTTTTCAGAGTTAATCATATGATAAGCATGTAATCGGGTAGGTAATCTTAAGGGTGTTCTTATAATCATCATCATCTTTTTATGATTAAGTCTATAATCCTTTATCAAATATTCAAACATCAACAGTATAACCTCTATCAACGTCGGAACAGTATAATCATAATCTAATATCAACGTCTAAGCAGCATAATAACAAGATAATATACTTATCAAAATCATAATTAGAAACACATAGTTTAAGCACATACCTTTCAGCAGATAATCAGATCACCAAAGTAGTCTCTACCCTCCTATGGCCTGTATTTCCCCTTTGCCTTCCGCCGTGGGTACTCTTTCGCCTGGGAGCTTGGGAGTCAGTTATGGGTATCCTCTGATCGTCTTCCTGCCGGTGTTGTACTTTTACCAATATGGTTCTAATCATAAGTTTTCAAAGTATTTAATCTATGTCTTTATGATACTCTTGGTTGATATAAGATTAATCTTAAGGTGTTCTTGGATGATATTCGATTAATCTTATGATGTTCTTGGATGACCTTTGGATTATAGACTAAAGGGTGCTTTAGCTAAACATAGAGAGAATTTGTGTAAGGATTGTATTTCGAATTTTTGAATGAATCTTCGTCTTTACAAGAGGCTCCTTATATAGATAACCTCGGTTATTCACTATTCATCGCTTTTTAAAAGTAAACAAAGTATTACTTTTTCAAAAGTCGTAAAGTGTGATAATCAAACAAAGAATCGACAAAATTCTTTTACAAAAAGTCATAAAGGCTACGTGTCCACAAAGTGCCTTGTCCGCTACTTTTCGTAAAGTGTTGTGTCGATAGTCAATTATTCTCGTCATTTGTCCATTACGCCTTTGGCGTTTTCGGTGATTTGTTCAAATTTGTCATAATCGGCATGACTTTCTATGAGAAATGTCATTTTCTTGTCATTTCTTTGTTTGTTTATTACTTTCCATTTGTCCGGTTGGTAATCTTTTGGAAATATCGTTGGGGATATTTCGTGTTATTCAATCTTAATCATCTTTTGGGCCGTAAGGCCATAATCATCTTTGGGCACTAAGGCCTCTTTTATTTGGGCTTTCTGTAGTTTAAACTACATTGGGCCATATTCTTTTGGGTCTGTTATGACCTCTTTTCTGAGTTAACAGTGTTTAATCAGTTTTTGGGCCATAAGGCCATAATCTTTTTGGGCTTCGCCGTAGTATGAAACACTACGTTGGGCCATAATCTGGTTTGGGCCATAAGCCTCTTTTAGGTTTTCAAATAGATAAATCTAAATGATACCTTTAATAATCTTTTGGGCTGTTAAGCCATAATCTTTTCAGGCCATAAGGCCTTTTTTCGCCAGGGTTTACATTGTACCTGCAAAAATAATCAGTTTTTTCCCTCCTTAGTCAAAAGGATCAGGACTTTGTTCTTTCTTAATACTGACAGTAGACGTTGATACCGTCTCTGTTTTGATTATTGGTCGTCGTTTTTGTTCAGTCATAGTTTTATATATTCTGATAGTCTCCTCAGCATGGGTATGCTTTAGGTTGGTAATCTTGTCTAATAGAAGGGTTAATTCAGTAGTCTCCTTTACTTCGATGTCATTGTCGTAGTAAAGGGTCATAATTTCTTCTACATCTCCTCCTTTGGAGGATCCAATTACGGATGCCTTCCGGTTCCGTAGCATGTCCTCTATTCTGGTTTTCAATGTCATTAATCCAAATACTCTTTTGGTACTTATCCAGTCTTGGAATTTGTCCAGTGCACGGGGAATTGTCATATTTAAGTTTTTATCATCCCCGCTTATGGTCTTTGTTCCTTCTGTCTTAAAAATTTGACAAATAACGATTGGCTTACCCTTTAAATCGGTTGATGCATCTAAAATCTGTACTCCGTAGATTCCTTTGCCAAAGGATTCCATCATGAGTTCTGTTGATCTGGTGATAATCTGTGGTAGCTTGGCGAGGTTGATCATTTTATCGTCTGTGATAATCTTGTCAATAAATCCGTATGTGAATAATCGTTCCACAATGTTCGGATTTGCCTTTTCACTGCAAATAAATCTTGGATATTTACTCGGTTTTAACGTGTACAATATCAGGGTTAGTCTTATAATCATAGAATTTATTAATTTTTTCATAAGCAGTAATCATTTCAGGCCTATACTTCAGATTGTCTGCAATGGATACCGTTGCTGATGTTGAGGGTATGGCTGATGGCATTTGCAAGTTTAGACGAGAATGGTACAAAGATTTTCTGTTGTAATGGTGGTATGGTAGTCGGTGTTTTTTGTGAGGTTTCTCTTTGTAAGGTTTTGAATTTAGTAAAATCTTTAATGGCTTCTGCTAATTTTTCGATGGTTTGAGTATTTTCTTGTAATCGGGTAATCAGTATTTCATTTGTTTTGATAATCTCTTGCATAGCCTTGACTATGTATTCTTCAAAGTCTTCGTTGCTAATCGACATTATATCTGCTAAGAAAATCAGCTAAAACATTTTTAGTTCCAGATATATTCTTAACAATAAAATCATAACAACAAAAGAATGATTGCCATTTTCTTCTTTTATTCAATTCTGGTAAAGGATCTATTCTGTTTGTGATAAACGTCTTTACCTGAGTATTATCAGTTCTAACAATAAACTTTACTGGTAGTAAATGGTAATGAACTCTTTTAATTCCAAATTTTACTGCCAATAATTTCTTTTCATTTATGTGATAATTCTTTTCATTAGGTTTCCATGTTCCTCCTCCGTATCCACAAATTAATATTTTTTCTTTATCGACATCTTCTTTATCATATGCTATTAGAACGGCTCCCCATCCTATGTCACTAGCATCTGTAAAGAGTTCTAATTGGTCTTGATCTGTTGGTACTCTGTGTTTTGGTAATGATTTTACCTTGTCCTTAATTTTGTTAATCGCCTGGGTGTGCTCTTCTTTCCATTCAAAGGTTACATCCTTTTTAATCAAATCCTGCAGTGGCTTTCTCAAATATGGTAGATCTTTTATATGATCTGCTGCATAATTGATTACTCCAAGAAACTGCTGAACTTCTCTTTTATTTTCTAATTTTTCTTTGAAGTTTTTAATCTTTGTTACAAAATGTTCTTGTAATTGTATTCCCTCGCTATCTACAATGTAGCCTAGGAATTCAATAGTATTCTTGAATATTTCCGATTTCTTTTCTGATAACAGTATTCCGTGTTGGTTAATCGTTTCAATGAATTGTTCTACATGTTTAATATGATCTTCTAAGCTGCTGCTGTAAACTAATATATCATCAACATATATGATACAGAAGTCTGCAAGCTTTCTAAATACTTGATCCATTCTTCTTTGAAAAATTTGCGGTGCATTTTTTAATCCCATTGGTAATACATTCCATTCGTAGTGTCCTTGAGGGACACTGAATGCTGTCAAAGCTCTGGATTCATTAGTCAATTTAATCTGCCAAAATCCACTTTTACAGTCGAATTTGCTAAACCATTTTCTATTCCCTAGTCTGTTAATGAGGTTTCTTTTATAGGGTAAAAAGTATCCGTCAAAAATAGTCTTTTTATTTAATTCTCGATAATCAATTACTAATCTGGCTTTTCCTCGCTTTAGCTCATTGTGTTTCCTTACTAAGAAGGCTGGGCTACTATGAGGACTCTTACTCTCTCTTATTACCTTCATTTCTAATAGTTCTTTAATCTGGATTTCAAATTCTTTTTGATCCGTTGGGCTATATCTTATGGGCTTTGTTCTGACTAAATCATTTGGATCTATCAGTTTTATTTCCCCATATATTTTTTCTTTTTCCCAAAGCTGCATCGGGTTTTCTCCGAAGTTCTTTTTTAACATCCCTAAATACTTCTCTTTTAAAAGCTCTAAATTATTATTTCTTTCCATTTTAATGGCATATAATCTTATGGTATTTACTGGTAATATTCTTTTCAGTATAATCCATTTGTTACAGGGGGATTGTAGACAAAATGTATTCTTATTAATTACTTGGGTTTTGAAGTAATCTAGGAAGTTATTTCCTAATAAAACTTGTTGTTTCATATTGTCTAATTGGTAATCTGAAAATAGTTTTTCCTAATACAATTCTCATATTTTCTGCTATTACATCTAATTCTTTGGATTGCTCATTGAATCCTGATACCTTAGCTCTATGTATCTTAGATCTTTTCCATCTGTGAGATTCTAAAACATCTTTTCTGGCTAGACATATATCTGGCTCCACTATCAATAAATATTTTTTGTTTTATCATTTTATTTGTTTGTATTCTATTTGAGCTTCTATATGTATTGCTACCATTTAGTCAGGATTATCTAACCTTCTGTTGAGTTCTACGTCCTGTTCATATTCTTGTACTTCCTGTCTAGTCTCTTCGTCTCTCATTGATTCTTCTATCAATCTTGCAATTTCTATTTGTTTCCAATGTATCTTATTCATTGCTGCTCTTATTTCTGATAACCTTTTGGTGATCTTTCTGTACCTATCATTGTAGTACATACTTCCGGTTTCATTAACTGCAGAAGTTGCAATTAATTTTCGCCTAGTATACTCCTCGCATTGTATCCAGTATTCTCTTTCTCTTATCAACTCTCTTTTCTGTCTTTCTAGCGTATTCATTTTATTCAGAACTATCTTCACTATCTGATTGTCGGTTGATATAACTTACCTTTTCTGTCTCTGATTCTTCTTCTGTTTCACTAACATAGAAATCTTCGTAATCATACCATTTATTATTATCTTCTTTAATCTGCTGCAGGCTCATTATAACTTGTTCTGTATTTATGTATTTTACTTCTGTTTTCTTTAGCTTCGGGCACCTATTTGCATAGTGTCCTTTCTCATTGCAATTCCAACATTTGCATTCTTTAACTTTTTCTTCCTTGGTTTTAGACTTGTCTGCTTCTATAGGATTTACGTTTCTTCTTTTCCTAAATTTTCTTTTGTATCTAAATTTACTCCACGGTGTCCGGATTATTCCTATATCTCCGAATCTCTTTTTCTTATAGGGTTTATAATAAGGTTTTTTCTTATATCTTCTATATCTCTTATCTTTGTAATCTCTTTCGTATTTATCCTTGTATTTTCTGTGTTTCTTATGTTTTCTATACTTCTTTTCTTTTCTATTGTCCTCGCATCCAAATATTAATCTTCTTTCAGTAAATCTACATATTTCCCTTAATCCTATTTTCTTATCTTTTTTAATTTTTTGTTGTAGTCGATATTCTTCGCATTTTCTCATTAGATATGCTCTTAAAACTCGTATTCTTTCTCCTAGGGTGTTCTCCTTAGGTTCTAACTGTACATATTCTTTCGATATTTCAATATTATATGGTACTGGTAAATGATCGTAATATAGTTGTTGGTAAATCATGCCTTCTTCTGGTAAGAATCTAGCTTCGTAAAAGAACTTACTAAAGCTAATCGTATATTCTGGTAGTTTATTTATCTTACAACATTTCATATTATTCAGGTTCATAATAATCTCAGTTTTTCTCTCAGCTAGTACATTTTCTCTGGCTACTAACCATTTTTCGCCTAAAAATTCCCTTTTTAACAGTAGATCGAATATCATTAACATTGATTTCCAATCTGTCGCATAACTTAATACTTCACTTCTCAGCTGATATGCTATTGATTCTATCCAGTATGCTGCTTTTCCGATTAGAGTTTTTGATATTAAGTCATACATGTAATCTAAGTTTTCTGTTTGCGTACTATTCATTAATGCTATATACATTCCTAAGTTTCAGTCTGTTATTCTTCTTCCTACTTCTTGTTCGTCGTAAACATTGTCTAAATCTAGAAAATATCCATTATAGTTTACTCCTTGGGTCATTGATCCTACGAATTCTTTAAATTCAGCCTGTTGTCCTACAGGTATATGATCTGGTAATCTTGTATTCCTTCTAGTTATTACTTCTAGATTAGGGTCTATCAAATCTTCTTCAGGGTAATCATCCGCATCTTCATTGATTATATTTTCTGATTCTATCTCTGTTTCAATTTGTCCGTTATATTCATCCTCTATATCGCTATCCGGTTCATCTTCTATTATCGCGTTTACTCTTTTTACTTTTTTCAAAGCTTCTATTATTTAGTTGTTTTCTTTTACTATCTCCGTATCCTCAGAGTTTTCTTCTTCTATAAATTCTACTACTTGCAATTCTTGATTATCTTCTTTTTCTGTGTGATTGCTACTTGACGTAGTTTCATTGCTTAATTTTATCTTTCGCTCTTTCTTTTTTCCTTTTAACCGCCTTAACTGTTCTGTTAGGATATGTACTTCTTCTCTAAGTTCTAATATCTCCTGTTTCAACTCTTCCTTTGTCTCCCTTAGTTATATCTTAGTCTCTTTCAACATTGTTTTCGTATCTTTATGCTTTCTTTTGTATTTTTTGTATTTGTCGTACCATTCAGCATTATCGTTTGATTTTAACTTTAGATTTTCTGTTTTTAATTCACTTATCTGTTGTTCTTGTTTATCTATCTTTAGAGATTCGTAAGTTGGCTTTTCTTCTTCTTTTACGGGGACTATTTCTCCTTTTTGTAACTCTTCTTTTGCCGGTTTAGATCTCACTGGTTCGTATTTATACCTTTCTTTTTCTATAATCTGCTTTCCGTGAGTTCTTAGAAATGTAATCGCACTAGGTTCCATTAGAATTTTCCTTTGCTCTTTTCTTCTAGTAACATATTCAGTTTTTCTAGTATTAATTTAAATGTTGGTATTTCTGATACATTCCATAAGTTAGTCAGTTCTTCTCTAATTAACTGTTGGGTTTTATTCTAATTATCTTTTACTTCATCCATTAGTAGTAATATACTTTTCATTTTTTCTTTTAATATAATCTCTTCCCATAACGCATTTATTTTCTCGTTATTACTCATAATCAGGGTTGTTTATTCGTTTCTTCCATCCATTACCTACGTCTATCCATATCTTACTAAACTTTTCGCATTGTTTTTCCAATTGTGCTATATCATTTTCTAATTTCATTTCTTTTGCACTATACTCTAAGTATTTGGGAATATATTTCTCCTGATAAGGCCGTCTTTATAGTTTTTAATTTCTGTTTTTTCTTTATTATTCTTAACTGTACGTTCATATTTTATTGATAAATTTAGTTTTTCCTTGATCATTAATTTCTATTCCGTTATTTTTTATCTTGTAACTTATCATAGATAAAAAATCGCTTCCTAATAATAATTCATTTAAGCTATCATATTGTATTACTCCTATATTGATTTTATATTCTAGGTCTTGAATCTTAAATCTTAAATTTACACTTTTGGTAATTATTATTTCTCTTTCATTTTCTGGGTAATTATAAGTTTGTGGTTCTATTATACTACACTCGTTTTCGTTTATTTTACTTATATGTATAAAACTTTTAATTGCTCCAGTATTTATTTCAGCTATTCCGTCCATAGTTATCATGTTTTTAAATATTATAACTTTGATTTTTAATCTATTACAGTCTATATTTATCAGGTCAATAGTTCTAGGTTCTATTCTTTGTAAACTATGTGATGATTCTCTGGTTATACTTAGTCTTGATCCTTCTACTTTTGGAATTAATCTTTTTGAAGGTGTTAATGTTCTGGTTTTAAAATCCATGAATATTTCCTCTGGTATGGTAATCCTAGAATTTTCTTTATTCTATTTGTTCAAGTATTTCCTTATACATTCTTGGTACTATTATATTCATCTCATGTTGCTTTCTTACACGGTGATTTCCTGTTAAGGCATTTATCATTTTAGTTTCTATACTCATTACTTTGCTTCCTGGTGGCATTTCTATTCCATCTAATTTATAATATAATGTTAAAGCTAAATCTTTATGTTCGTCTTTTAACGATACACTAAAGTCTGGTTGTATAGTAAATTTTAATTTCTGATATATCAAATTTCCTTTAATTACTGATATTAATGCATCCTGCAAATTTCCTAATATTCTGTCATCTAGTACGTATATCTGTATAGGTGTATCAATATTCTTTTGAAAGTATGCTTTTATCGTGAATTCTACTCCTCCAAAGTAAATATTCCTGTATTTCTTTGCCTCTTTAGTCGATAGTTTGGCTAATTCTCTTTTTATTACCTCATCACTTATCAAATTAATCTTTGTTCTTCCATTTGTACTAGTTGTATCAATTATATTTTCATGTTTATGAGCAATATATCTTATCTCCTTATTTCTCTCAAATCATTTTGTTTTAAATATCTTTTTTACCGATACTTCATCCCTTTCTTCTTGGATCTTTTGATATGTATTTGGTTTGAAACTTAATGTTTGGCTGGTTCCTCCTTCATAAGTATTCATTTGATAATAAAGGTCTTTAGGTTCTAATTCACTCTGCTTTTCTTTATCCATATTTCAACAAATCAATATATCTATACTGTTCTTGTATAATTTCTTTTAGCTCTCTAATTTCATTTTCACTGCTTATCTCTTTTGCTAAGTTCTGTTCTCTTATTTTTTCGATTTCTTCTTCTTTCTCGCCTAATTCTTTCTTCTCTCAGGGCTGATAAATTTTTTAACAGAGTTATTTTTTCTTCCTGGGTATTCATTGTTATATGTTGTTCTAGTAACTGTTTTTCCTGTTCTTCTATAATTTTTATTCCTATTCTACAACTTATAATGTGTTGGTTTATATCTCTATTATATGTAAGCGGTTTTTCTGCTACTCTTTCTAACTGTACTTTTTGTGCTTGTTGTTGTGTTAATCTACTTTCATCCATAGTGTTCTATTTCTATTCTTAAATCTGATTTTATACTATCTATAAACGCATTTATTTGGTTTATCTCGGTGTTCTGTTCTGCTAATCTTTTGTATAAGTATAAGTTTTTATCTATTATTTCTTCGAGTAGGTATAGTTGATTGTCAGTAAATCCTATCTCAGAATTTCTTATTTCAGATATCAATTTATTCTGGGCATCTATTCTTATTTCTATACTAGTTCTATTTATAACTGATTGTCTTTTTATTTTTCTATGTATCCATAAAATCTGATTTAACATTCTAACTTGTCTAAACGATGGATGTTTTTTCATTTTTTCAAACACTTGTTCTAATCCTAGAGAGTTACTAACTAGAGCTGGTGGATGCGCCAGACTTCTATGTGCTTGATCTCCGCGTGTGCTATTCTTGTTGACATTTCCAGCTAGATCGTTGAAAAGAACTTGTGCAACAAAGATAGGAGGCTGGTCGAAAAAAGTCATCTGGCTTCTCGAACCAAATTAAGCAAGCTTATATGCTACAGAATTTTGCTCCCTGTATACATGATGAACTGGAGGATCATGGAGCTGTTGGAGGAGATACCTGCAATCAGAAACAATATATTTCTTGATTATTCTTATTGAATGAATGGGTATATATACAATTTACAATTTTTAAATATGGAAAATCATATTTCTATTATACTTCTAATATTCCAATTCTACTTGTACAAGAATTATACAATTATGTTAATTATACCACATTACTTTAATACTCTAATTTTGGTAAAGAAACCGTGATACACGGTATTCTATCACACCTCCGTAGTCATAGCGGGCGGTTGTCGTACGCTGAGACTGTCCCTAAAATCTTTAAATAGAACTGAGGGAAGGCCCTTCGTAAAGATGTCAGCAATTTGATATCTGGAGGGCACATGTAAAACGCGTACTTGTCCACGAGCTACCTTTTCACGAACAAAGTAAATATTCATCTCGATATATTTAGTGCGCTGATGTTGAACCGGATTGCCAGAAAGATAGAATGCACTAACATTATCACAATAGACTAAGGTAGCTTTCTGAATAGGAAAGTGTAATTCTAACAGAATATTACGCAGCCAACGTGATTCAGCTACCACATTAGTCACGCTTCGATATTCAGCCTCTGCACTGGATCGCAATAATGTAGCCTGGTGTTTCACAAACCACGAGATCGTGGGTCATGCATGAATAAACACACATGCTGAACTGCATAAATAATATCAGGTCTCATGAAAGTAAGTTACTAAAGTGCCTCTGCAAGACTGCGATAGTGGGTGGGATCCTCGTATGGTGTGTCTGACATAGTACTCAACTTCAGTTTGGTATCATCAGAGTACAAGTAGACTTACAAGATGACATATCAGCTCTCTCAATAATCTCTGCAGCATACTTCCTTTGAGATAAAAATAGACTACCTGAATGACGCGTGACAGCAATGCCCAAGAATTAACTCAAGAGTTCCAAGTCTTTCATTGCAAATTCATAAATAAGAAGTGACGTAATAGACTTGCGCAGATGATCCGATGAAGCAGTCAATATAATATCATCGTACAATAAAATGTATGCCAGAGAAGTACCAAGACAATATATAAATAGAGAATGATCAGACATACATAATCTACAAACCTCTTATACCAAGCCCGCGGGGCCTGCTTAAGCTCATACAAGGATTTTTTCAGCAAACATTAAACATGATGAAGATGATTAGGATCTCGAAAATCCAATAGCTGAATAAGTATCGAGGTTGAATTGTAACATTGTGATGACCTCTAGACAGTCAATATTAATTTCAAGACGGGAAAATCCTTTGTATACAGCCAACTGTAAACTCCGCAGGAGAGACAAGAATTCCAAGTGTAAAGGATTCTTATCATATTCAAGTCCTGCAAACCCAACCTGTCAATGACCTAGAGAATGTCGAACAATTCCCCCAATCGCAATGCCCGCTTTATCTAGGGAAGGGATTGAGTTTGAAGGTGCCCGGGGAAGGGGGGGGGGGGTTCCCATTTAATATAGAGAGGGATTTTAGTGTACTAAGAACGTGTTTGCTTCCCTAGATAGTGATATTCAGCCACTAAGTTCTCTACTATAGCAATGTTTGGCATGATATCCTTAGCATCAAACAGGAATCTGTTTCTTGTTGTCCAAATATGCAATAATAAAAAAGTACAAATAATTTAGAGGAGTGATTGTGAGGAAGCTTGAGGGATTTATCATGGATGAGATAATGAATTCAAGTGTTAGGAGAATCAGAGACTTAGCTACGCTACTAGACGAAGTTGTTGCCAACAGGGTCTCACGTTGTGGCATTGGAAGAAGAGACAAGTGATAGATTCTTTAGTCGGATATGTGTTCCGGAGTAGGAGCTTTGTAGCAAGAGTTGTTTGTGAGTCCCCAAACGATGGTAGTTGAAAGGAGATGAAGGAATGACGTTAAGGTCATGCTCGTGGAGATGATTTCGCAAAATATATTCAGGTTGGAACCAAACGAGACCTCGTTGGCAATGCAACCAACCAATATTAATGGCTTTCCAAAGCGGTGATGAAGAATTAGAAGATTGAACAAGTTGGTTCTTAACTCACAATTTTTTAATACCTAACCCACCTCCACGTTGGTATAGTTTTATTTGGAGGGAGAGGGATGATTTGGCAGAGACTTAATAACAGTTGTTAGTCCCACCAAAGATAACAAGTTAGTTTTTAGAAATATTATTTTGACCAAATTTTTAGATTAATTTTTTTTTTCACTTACAAAATTTAACTTGTTCAAGTGTGATGTATATTCAAACACAGTTTAAATTTTTAAATATTTTCCACTTCAACTTAATTTTTTTTCTTCAAATATCAATTAAATTTAAACGCCTATTAAAACTCAATTTAGTTCGTCATGACTACCCTCAAATTAGACCCTATCTTAGATTGTCATATTAAAAATATGACCTTACTAAAAAATACCTTTTAAGGTCTTAGATTAGTCAAATCAAAATAGAGATTAGTGTGTAAAATGGACAAATTGGATATTTAGACATAACAAAATCAAGTTATATTTAATATATGGATTGTGATCTAATCCGTCCATATATTAAATTTTATTGTCATCGAATGTATTTTATTGTGATATATATTTTGGATAAAGTCTGAAAGTCATCGAGATACTCATTCATTTAGAATAACATTGTACTCAAACTTGTTTAACAATGTCAACTTTTAAAATAAAATTTTATTGAAATTAAATTTGTCATTGAACCAAACAACCCCTAAAAGATTTTGTTTCCTTTTCCAGGAGCTGGTTAAAAGAAAATGAGTTTCTAGTCCAAACGGGTCGGGTCGGGTCTTTCATGTATTTGCACAAGGGTTTTGGTCAGTTGCAAGTAGGGATGGCAACGAATAGGATCTGGACTGGATCCTAGTAGATCCAGATCCAGATCCAGATCCGTTTTTTATACCTGAATCCAGATCCGAATCCAGATCCATCGGGTTCATAAAAATCATATCCAAATCCGGATCCACGGGGTCCACGGATCGGATCTGGATCCACATGTAAAAAAATTGCCTTGCTAAGAATGTAACCTTGCTGAGAATTTTCTTTTGAACTGACAAACGATTTTTACTTAGTTAACAATTTATTGTGTTTCAATTTTGAAATGTTCATATGAGATATTTTGTTCGTTGTCTCATTTTGATTGTGAGCTATTAATTGAAAATGTTGGACAATGACAATAGTTGTAGAAAATGCTAACTAGTATTTCCACAATACTGAACTTGCATGTGCTTGGAATCTTCACAAATGAAGTGAATATAATTTTAACTACTTGTCTATGGAGATGTTAGTCATTCACTAATATAACATTGATTTTATTATCAAAGTTACCTCTTTATTTTTTGGTTTTGAGTTAACGCGGGGATAAATTAAACTTGTTTTGAGAATTAAACTTGCAAGGATGTGCTTAGCAATTTTAAAAAAATACTTATAAAATTACATTCTAGGTTATGAATATATTTAATAAAAAATGGATCCACAGGTCGGATCTGGACCGGATACAGATCTCAAATACAAGATTCAGATTCAGATTCGATCCGTCAGAAACGGATCCGGGTCCGATCCCGATCCGTCGGTCCAAATTTTGAAGATCCATATCCCATAAAATGGATCTGGATCCCCCGGATCCGGATCGGGTCCCGAATCCACTATCATATCTAGTTGCAAGAGATATATTGAGTGCGATAGTCGATAGGTTAGTTCGATTCCAGTGCAGAGTGTGCAAAACCCTGCCCGCTATCTTCCTGCATCAGCTCGGCGTTGTTCGATTGTTGTAATGAGCAGTTGGAGGAACTTGCTTTTGCGACTGGGCGAGAAGTGCCCTGAGTACACTGGAAATGCAGACTTCAAATATCAAATTGTCAGTATACCACCACTTTACTCTCTACCTTGTGTAGCGCTCTGCTTTCACTTTTATTCTTATGTTGTAACGGGCTTCCCAATTCATTGGTATTGCAGGAGGCATGCTTTAGTGTGATTCGCCGAGAAATAGAGCATTCTGGGAAACTATAAAATGTGTAGAGATATATTCTCCTTCGAGGCTATGATAGTTGCCTTTCACGGCTATGACAGTTGCCTTCGGGGCTATTGGCCATACAGATTACCTTCGGGGCTATACAGACTCACGCTTGCCTACGGGGCTATACATATACAAATTGCCTATTGGGCAAAAGAGACACAGATTACCTTCGGGGCTATTCGTCTATGTCAAGGCGCCTTATACAAAGCTAAGTAATGAATAATAGGTTGTGTAGTTAGTAGACGACAGAGACGGGTAAACACAGCCGGTTTCCCTTTGGTAGCTCTTCAGTTTATATTCACATTACTTTACATTTCAATATAGTTCAGTTTCAGTTGCCTTACATACTCGGTACATTATCTCGTACTGACGTCCCTTTACTTGGGGACGCTGTGTTCATGCCCGCAGATTCGGATAGGTTGCAGAAAAGTTCGCATCAGTAGGATCCACCGAATATATGCTTTTGTGGTAAGCTCCAGATCGTTTGGAGTTGTCAAGTCTAGTTTTTGTGTATTTACAGATCATGGGTAGGTCGGGGCCCTGTCCCAATCATGATACAGTTATGACTCGTTAGAGACTTGTACGTGTCTTGTACAGTCACTAGTATCAGTATGATGGCCTAGTCGACCTTTGTATATATAGTTTGTTTTTGGGATTTTGCTGCTTGCAGGGACCAGTGTAATCCTCGTCAGTTGCCCAGCCATGTATATAGTTATGTGGAATAGTCCCACTCCAGTTAGATTGTTCTTTATTTACATATATATTAGTATATGGCTTTGCTGGCCTAAGTTGATGTTGCGTTTATATTATTGCCTCAATGGCCTAGGTCGCCTTTAAGGCTAAGATTGTGAATGCAGCTTGGTACGCTCGGACCTTGCCAGGTACTAGGTGCCAGCCATACCTCTCCCAGATTGGGGTGTGACAATACAATTTTAAAAATTAAAAATTTTAAAACTACAATAAGCAATATAAATTGAGTGGTTAAAAGAGGTGACATATTTTAAATGGTTAACTTATCTATTTATTGGACAGTTGAGAACACGTGTAAAAGAAATTTGAAAATTTGAACTGAAAGTGTTGAATAGACATTCTTTATAAAGATTCTAAATTAATTTCAACAAGCTGTAGTTTGAGTGTTTAAATGAAAATTTGTTGACAAATTTGAATATGTCGATGTATTAAACCTAATTAATTATACTAATTTCTTCCACAACGTCGTAAGTCATAAATAAATAAATAAAAAGTAATGTGTACAATAGGATCTGGTCGCACTCGACTTAAAATTATTTTTGCGCGAATTTCCCTTCAAAGGCACTGGTCTTTAAAATTTCCCCCTCAAATTTAGAATCTTTAATTTTTGCCTTCGCTTAAAAGTATCCTGAGGATCTGAGTTCGAACCCCGCTCAATAAAAAAATTTAAAAAATTGCAAGGTTGAGTTTGAATTCGCAAGACTGTCTGCCTTGTGATTTTTTTTAGTTTTTTCCTTGAGTGGAGATTCGAACTTGAAATCTAGAAATTTTAGACGAAGGGCAAAAATTAAAAATTTTTAATTTAAAGGAAAAAAATTAAAGATCACCCCAAAATGTATTAATGCGAATTGCCCGACTTAAAACCGAACGGACCTATTTTGGGCTTTCAGATTTGAGGCCCATTTTTTGTGCGAATTGTTCTTGAAACGCACTGATCTTTAATTTTTGCCCTACTTGAAATCTGAAAGCTATCAATCTGAGAGCTGCTTGGAAACCCGTCTTCCGTCGTTGTCTCCGGCAGTTAAAGGCACTGTATTCGTGTTCCGTCGTTGTCTCCGGCAGTTAAAGGCACTGTCCTCTTCGTATTCCGTCGTTTCTTCTTCTCAGTATCTATAAAACCCCCCAAACACAATTACTCTAATTGAGCTCTGTATACCATGGATTACGAAGAAGAAGTCGAGGTGGATCAAAATTTCCCCTTATTCTCCCGTAAAACCAAACCCACAACCCGAAAACCCGTTCCTGTTCCAACCGAAAACCCTAAACACCTTGTCAAGGAGACCAACTCTACTCCCACACCTAATCACATCTCCTTCTCCAACTTAGGCCTCGCCGAATGGGCCATTCAGACCTGCAACGAATTAGGCATGAAAAAGCCCACTCCGGTACAGCACCACTGCATCCCTCGAATACTATCTGGCCAGGACGTGTTAGGTTTAGCTCAAACCGGTAGTGGTAAAACGGCGGCGTTTGCATTGCCTATTCTTCACCGGTTAGCTGAAGATCCTTACGGGGTGTCGTGTTTGGTGGTTACGCCGACTAGGGAGCTTGCTTTCCAGCTTGCTGAGCAGTTTCGGGCCCTGGGATCGTGCTTGAATTTGCGGTGTGCGGTAGTGGTGGGTGGAATGGATATGATAAGCCAGACCAAGACACTGATGCAAAGACCTCATGTGGTGATAGCAACTCCCGGGAGGATTAAGGTTCTTATTGAACAGAATCCTGATATTCCACCAGTCTTCTCCAGAACTAAGGTAAAACTAGCTCCTTTCAGTTCTCATGTACTAATTGTTTACCCCTAAAACGGTACAGTTAGAATTTGTACACGAGGGTGACTGATCTGGCAAAGATAATAGCTCATAAATGACGTAAATAAGTAATAACAAGATGAGGTTAAGAATAATAACAAGTAATAACACGTAGGTCTCCTTTCAGTTCTCATGTACTAATTATTTTCGGGAAATTTTCAAAAACATATAGCCCAACAGAAAATAATATTACGCCACATATATATAATATTATACAACATTATACATAATGTATCTAACCTTGTATAGAAGTGTATAATAGTGTATATAAATATGGGCTAAATCGGGTAACAAACTCAAAGTATGGGTTACGAGGCGGAAATATTTTCTCCCAGTAGACATAGAGCTTAATATTCCCATTATTCTCTGGTAAACTCAGCATTGAGATACTATAATGTGAGGTTGATTGAAGATTTTCTTAGAATTCCATTATTATAGCTAAAGAAACTTTTTTTGAGAGGAAAGAAAATATTGTAGTTGAAGAAGTAATGACAAGGTCCAAAGTTTAGATTTTTAAGGAGATTCCATTTAAGAAGATTTGGATAAATTAGCGCACCTTCACACCCAGAAGGAGGTCTCAGGTCCGAAACCCCATGCCTACGACAGCAGGGTATTTGCCTTCTGGGCCGAGCTCGTCGCACGGGGCTTGCCTAGTGCGGGTTATCTCTCATGTATGGTTTGTGTGGTTTGCATGCTGTTGCACAAGAGCGGGGTTTACTCTATGGGAACTCGAAGGGTAGCGCTGTGGGTTCTCTTATCATAAAAATAATAATAATTAGTGCACTGTCACAGTACTGGTGTTTGTAAAAAAATATTCAAAAGGAGTTTCTTTTCTGCTTGATAAGTCATGTCCCGAGAATTATAATGATATGTGGGTACACAAAAGTTCTGGTAGAGCTTCACAATATGCCTTGATACATCCAAAAAGTTGGTAAAACTAAGAATTTTTGAGAATAAACAGGCAAATAGTACCAAGGGAGATTTTTTTTAAAATAAGTTCCAAATTTGGATAATGATCATCTTTGAGTCCTCTGAGGTCATGTATCTTATTCTATAAGCGCCAGGACAAACAGGTTTCTAACAAATGATAAAGTTTTAGACACATTGCATTTTCCATGGAGACCGGCAGAGCAGCAATTATTTGCCCTAGCATGCATATACCTTATTTTCTGTTTTTATGACTGGCATCATGTCCTGACGGGTGAAAGTTCATTCATTTATTTACCTCCGATGTTCCTGGTAGGCTCATGTAGTATCAATTTAGTCTAATATCAGAAAATGTACAGAATACATCCTCTCCAATTGTGAACTCTTATCTGTATCTTGCCTTTCAGTTCCTGGTCTTGGATGAAGCAGATAGAGTTCTAGACGTAGGGTTTGAAGAGGAGTTACGTGTAATCTTTCAGTGCTTGCCAAAGAATCGACAAACTCTTCTATTTTCTGCAACAATGACTAGCAACCTACAGACACTACTTGAGCTTTCTGCGAATAAGGCATATTTCTATGAGGCATATGAGGGATTCAAGACTGTAGAATCACTTAAGCAGCAGTACATTTTTATTCCCAAAAATGTGAAGGATGTCTATCTGCGATACATTTTATCCAAAATCAAAGATATAGGCGTTCGCTCTGCAATCATTTTCGTTTCCACCTGCAGGTAGAATTCTTTCTGAAACCCTATAGACTCATTTTACTAATTAAATTTCTATTCTGTAGTCATGCAATAGACTAAAGCTATGGTAGATATAGAAAGATGTTTTCTATAGAGAAGTCTTAGTTCTATCTCAGGAGAACTTTTCTTGAGGATTATTCAACTTTAAGCTGGGACCCGCCTGCAAAACAACAAGAAAGCAAAAGTAAAGGATTACCATTAGGAATTTTTTTTCCAATCCAAATATTGACCTGTGACATGCTTTATTTGGGTGATTGTAGCTTTTCATTGAGCACTCTTTGAGTGGCTTGCATGTATGAAAGGGTAATTAATGTATTGACTCCCATTATGATTCTGTTGGCGGTAACTATGCATAGGGTTAAAAGTTTAATTATTGATTGAGGATTGTGATTGTAGCTATTGTGAAGGTCCAGTTGTGACGTTGAAAGTTTCTTTTATATTTCTTTTTGTTTTGTGACTCTGACCTCTCTCTCTTGGTAAATAACATGTGCATTATCCTATGCTTTTCATTTTTTCTGATTGAGAATTTCCTGCTGATAAAAGATAGGATTTATAGAGTTATTTAGTCGTTGACTAAGTGGGTGTAGATATGGTCAGAAAATTTGGTAGTTTCGAGATTTATTAAAAGAGACTTAAAAAGAATGTACAAAGATATAAATAAACTGGTCATTTCTGAACTTTTCTTTTGTGTAATGCGTGAAAATGGTATAAAATATGTCATTCAAGTTATGCATGTAGTACGAGAACGTTACATCTGAGAACAGAAGGAACTGAGAGAAAATGGAAATATGAAAACTGTGTGCTTTCTTATTTTTATTCTTCTGCAGTGACATGTGATGCTTGTCAGACTAAACAGTCTTAAATTTGAAAAGCAGAGAATTCGCGTTTGAGACCTAACTAAATAAAGTAATGCATCTTGTCTCTCTCTAAAAGCACAAGCTTATAAGAAGCGGTGCACATAACTCGTCATGGTACCAAAGCTTACAGTAGTAGGCTGCTTTTGTTGTTTTGTACCTGGGAAAATCCCCTTTTTGTACCAGCACTTGGTGCTTGGGCATTTACATTAATAAAATTGCATAACATTTAAAATTTTAATATGGTAATGACTTAGATAAGGTATTAGACGCTTGAATTTGATTCTTTTCGCTAATCATAAGTATAAGGTTTCATGAAAAATGAATTTGGTCACATATAAGGAAGTGATTGGAAACTTAAGTAAAAAGTATATTATTTGCCCTTTCAAGTCTCAAATTTTTTAAGTTCTTCGGTTAAAAGAGAAAAAACGAATTAACTCTTTTTTTTTTTTGGAAAATGGTAATATTGAAATAGCTCAATTTTTATGATCTTTTTATATTTTATTGGCATGCAATAAAGTTTTTTAGTAAATGAATAATCCAATAATCCTTTCACTAATAGCATCCCGTTAAGTGTCAAAAGTATGTAAAATGGGTGTGACTCAGCTACTCTGATCTACCAAGACCAACTATTACACCAAAAACTATAGATGAAACTAAAAAGATCTTATCACACTTCTAGCATCTATTCACTAATCTGGAAGATTCTCTTGTACCATTAATTCCAATAAGTGAAATTATGTGCAACACTAAGGCATGTAAACTAGTTTTGAACAAGTATCATAATGTCTAGAGGTTACAGTATCCATTGATGCTTACTTTATCAATTAAGAAAAAAAAGAGCACCCCTTGATGCTTTTTATTTTTTACTATTTTGACTAGGAGCTGTCAGCTTTTGGGTTTGTTGTTGGAAGAACTTGAAATAGATGCTGCGGCATTGCATTCATACAAGTCCCAGTCACTGAGGCTTTCTGCACTTCATAAATTCAAATCTGGGCAGGTCGCAATATTGGTGGCTACTGATGTTGCTAGTCGTGGTTTAGACATTCCAACGGTTGATCTGGTGATAAATTATGACATCCCAAGGTGTGAATATGATTGGATATTTCCATTACAAGTTCATCAAAAAGAGTTTAATGTGGTAATGTAGCGATTGTTTGTTGCAGGTATCCACAGGATTATGTTCATCGTGTTGGACGTACTGCAAGAGCTGGACGAGGTGGACTTGCTGTCAGCTTTATTACTCAGGTGAGAAGCCTGCAGAATTCTTTTCTGCTGCTTGGGTGTTTCGGATCTGAGTTGTATGACCAAAAATGTATCAGGAAAGGTTATTTGCTGAAATGCCAGTCACTGAATGTTCAGAACAGTGCAATAAAATAAACTTGCAATAGATGGGTGATTTCTTGCTCTAGCTTCCTGAATTGGTACTCCATTTCCTTGTGAAGTCTGTCCCTTGTTCCTAGATCTTTTAGATTCTAAGCTGGGAATATAGATTCATCTGTAATGTGGAAATCTCATTTAGCAAATGTGGAGCTCTCCTTTACCCATTCTTTCTCCTCTCAATGTTGTTGCCTGAGTTTGCAATGAGCCTCCTTTAGATGACCGAACTATTCCTTCTTCCTTTTATGTTGATCTGCAAGCTTCCTGTGTCGGTCCTCCGTCGAAAGTAGCATATCATTATTGTATGCCAACTCTTTGGATGTTTTGGCTCTCTTCTCAGCTTCTGAGGACATATTCTGTGAAGCCGATACAAACTCCCATAGTCTCTCAATTTCTTGATTGAGAGAATGAATTTGTTGCTCTTGATCGAAATTAGTTGCATTTTCACCATCATTGTTGTCAAACGGAAAAAGCTCTAAAAGCGCTCCAGGTCTAATAGGGTTAAGCGCAAAACGCATTTGAAATGTGATGAAGGAAAAGGAGAAAAATATGTATGTAATTCAAGAAAAAAGTTACAAATTCATGCATATTTATAAAGTTTCCTGTGAATCGTTTCCTTTGAGAACAAAATGTGTTCCTGATTAGGACTTATTTACCTCCTTTCGACGGATATTTTATGCCCCACTGGCAATATCTTCTCAAATTTTTACTATTTTAGAATTCCGAACTGCAAGTAATTGGTGGTCCGAATAGTCGTAATGGTCTTTGTGATGTATTTAATACTTTTATCCTTTTGGTGTAAACTGGAAATTGTATATGATCTTGCCTCTCTATTATATGTAATCCAGCACTTGCTTGCTGCTATTTTACTTTAATAAAACATCATTTTCTTTAATAATGACATAACTGTATTCACTACTAGCTCTTGATGTCAAATAAATGTGCCTTGTTAACATATAGAACAACAAGAATATGAATCTTCACTGTTCATGACTACATGTAGCTCTACTTAAGCCCGTCTCAGTCTTTGTTGACATAGTTCCTGTTAACTGATTTTTTCTTACGTATCGAAGTCCTTTGTCATAGTTCAGGTATCCTGTTTTTGTTATGCTTTTAGTATTGAGGTAGGACTAAAAAATTGGTCTATTCTTGTAAAATCAGATTTAAAATGATAATTAAATTGTTTTTTTTCGAAGAATATTGATATTGTATCTCTCTGTGTCACCTTTTGCTGTAAGATGTTCCCAAGTTTATAGAGAAAGAGTCATTTTTGGGGAGGTGAAGACATTTTAGAACAGTGGGTAATATTTATTTATTTGTTGTTTTTTTGATCATTTATGGTTTTCCCTGTAGTGTTTCTATCTTTCTTTATTGTGGATTTCTGTATTGTTTTTCTGTTTTTCCCCCTTTTTTTACGAGTTCGCTTATTTAAATTAATCATTAAAAGTTGAGTGAATTACCACTCAAATAAATTGGTCAACTTGACCATTAGAGTCAAAACTAAAGGGGTACATGAGGTGTCTAAGGACAATGTTAAGAAGAAACCCCAAAATAACTAAATACTAATAGAATATAAATGGGTAAGAGTTGAGACTGATCCATGATGAGAGTGCCAATGTCCACCTATACTGATTCCTTTCTTTATACTGCATGCTTTATGAGCATTATGAGTCTGCTTTTCTCGTGGAATTGATAATACTGAGTCCATTCTGGCATATTTGTGAAGGATGAATAACTGCAACTTTAAAAAGCAAGAATCTCATGAAAGTTGAAACCAATAGATGGAAATTTCATCCAAAAGAAAGAAGAATTTTTATGCTTAATAAATCTCATAGAATAAGAAATGATATTTCGTTGAAAGGAAAGGAGAGTAAAAACAGAATATAGGTTTGAAACACCAGTTTCAATTGTTTTTAGCCATAAAGGCCACTAAAATTTGAGAAGTTATTTGGTGTGTCATTTAGACGTTCATCATGAAATCAGACGGAACCTCTAGAATGAAACTCAAAGTTAAATAAGAAACTACTAACGGTCCAAGGTTCTATGTTGATTTTAGTTAAATTACTTGTGTACTTGATAACATTACGCATTTCTTTTTGTGTTGGTTTAATGTTTTGCTCTGTTTTCTTCAACTTCACTTCACTTCACAATCAATCTGCACATGAAATCGGAGTCGCTTGTTGAATGGTCATTATCAACATCGAGTTCAGTACTTGTTGCATATGCTTAGTTAGATGGACGATGGTGTTGCTAGAGTAACCATCAAGAAACTTTTGTATTCTTATATGGTCATATTGACAGTATTGAATGATCAGTATTAGTACATCAGCTTGTTTAGGTGTGAGGTAATTGGTATGCTCATCCGATCCCTACACTGTCAAATTTATCTACTGTAGTGTGCAATACTTATTTGCCGATTATATTTGTTGTTTAGTAGCTCGATTCACAGTAGTACTCATGGGCAATGAGGCGTACGCCTTAGTGCCTTGCCTACTTTGAAGCGCAACTTAAGTTAGGCGAAGCGTCCTCCCTGAGCTTCAGGGTTAAGCGCGCATCAAATGAGCCTTTGACAGCACTTCCCTTTTAGGTTGACATAGCATATACAAATTTCCTTAACCCTCCAAATTCTTGTTTGAGATAAAGAATCGTTTCTTTTGATCCATTTAAGTTGAATTAGCACCATCTAAAGCCAACACCAGCCCTTTATTCGCTTCTTCACATTTTTGAAGTTGTTGTCTGTGCTTTCCATGAGCATCCTCCAGATGACTGAACTGTTCCTCCATTTTAATTGATCCGCGAGCTTCCTGTTTTCATCCTCCATCTCACAGTAGCATTCATTATTGTATCACAACTCTTTTTGTGTGCTTTAGAGCTCCTATCAGGTTCTGAGTACTTTTTCTTCTGTGAAGTCTATGCAAATTCCCTTAGCCTCTCAATTTATTTTTTGAGAGAATCTTGATCATATTGGTTGCATAGTTGCATTAGCACCATCTAGGGCCAATGCCAACCGTCTATTCTCTTCACATTTTCAAAGCATCTCAGCCTAGTCAGCACAAAGCTTATCACTTTAGCTTAAATGCTTGACAGCGGTCTCCTTTTCCTTTAGTTTTGACTCGATTGCTTCGTAGAATTATTTCGTGACAGCAAGCTCATCTTCTTTCCCAGTCAATTCACGAGTGAGCTTCTCTACTTCCAAATTTGATTCCTGATCTTTGTTTAGCATCTTATAGTGGTTTTTTTTTCAAGTTCTCAGACAACTCAGCTTTACTTTGATAGATAGTTTGTCCTGAGCTTTTCGATCTAAAGTTAGGTCTCGTATGCTTCATGTACTGTGCCCATTTTCTCAGTCCTCAACTAGATCTACCAAAAAACCTGACAGGTAGATTTTGGGTTGTAGTCCATCCAATAATGGGAGAAGAAGAGATGTGGATTTAAGTTGGAAATGAAGAAATTGAATTGACAGACTTTCAGTCAAAAGGATGTCTTACTAATAGTGTAATCAGTATAGTGCTGCTTTTCTCTGACTGAAGTGCCTCTTCCTTTTATTTTTCTCAAGAGCTTACTTACCCATATCATGGAAAAGGGGTATGCCAATAGTGATGTTTGCTGCATTTAAATGCTTTCTTTGTTGCAGAATGATGTGGATCTCATTCATGAAATAGAAGCCGTGCTTGGGAAACAATTGGAGAAATTTGAATGTAAAGAAAATGAGGTGCTTGAGGATATCACAAAGGTAAGACAGCTCCCTTCGTTTTTTGAAATGTGTGGTCAATTTTAAAAAGTTTATTTGAGGAAAGGATATGGTAATCATTTGCCAGTTTTCACGTGTGGAATACATGTATTGCGTACCTTTATGCAATCAGTAACCCACAACTTAAAGGGTGTGTTTGGTATGACAGATAATATTTTTGAATACCTGTATTGAATACCTTGATGCAATGAGTGCCCCACAGGCTTAAAGGGTGTGTTTGTTATGGCAAAAATATTTTTGAATACCTGTACTGAACATCTTGATGAAAGGAGTACCTACAGGCTTAAAATGTGTGTTTGGTATGGCAGAAAATATTTTTCAGAGGATTAGTTATTTTCTGATATTTTATATTTCAGGGAAAATATTTTGCACCAAAAGAGGGAAAATGACTTCTGTCACGTTAGGTGAAAGTCATTGTCTTTCATACTATCACAACTCTTAGGTTCATATCTTTGCCTCGAACCAACACTTGGACATTGACATCTTTAGCATTCAAAAGTTTCATCAGAACGGTATCCGATTTGCTCATATTATTATTAATCTTTATTATAATTTCCACTCTCTGACCGAACACCGTAAAACATCTTTCATGAAAATATTTTCAAAAAATAAGTCTGTCATGACTAGTGTCTCACCAAATACACTTGAAGTGTTAAGTACTAGTGTCAGATTCAGTTGATGTCCCTCCGAAATTCTTTTTGCTTCACATGATTTTCGTTTCCCATTTGAAGGTTTACAAGGCTAAGCGTGTCGCATCAATGAAGATGATGGATGATGGCTTTGAGGAGAAAGCAGAAAGTCGTAAAGCTCAGAAACTGAAAATGCAACATGAGAGAAAGGGAAGGAATAAAAAGCAGAAAAGAGAAAGAGTAGCAAAAGATATAGAAGATTGAGATCTCATATATTTGTGGATAGCAAAGAGTTTTGCGGGAGCTGCATTTTTCACAAGCGGCTACAAAGGAACACGTTAGTTATCAGATGTGGAGTTTTTGAGTTATTTCTCCACTCATCAGCCAAAAGGAAAATTTCTACATCCTTCTTGGAGTCTTACACCATCATAATGTTCAATTTATTGTTACTTATCAATTGGTCGTGCTTGACAGCAGTGGAAGGGATCAACTTTTAGATGAGGGACGTGAATCTGCTTGACCCCTTGGGCTGAAAATTATTGCTTATATGTAGTTTGGTTTGAAATATTATTTGCATACACTAGGTGATTTTTTTTGGTGATGCTATTGGATGAATCTGGTTGTCATAATGTGTCTGCCCCTGAAAATGTTCCTAGTTGTAGTTGATACGTCGGAATATTGACCATTCTGATCTCATAAATTTTGAAGTTTTAGAGAAATAACGATGTTTTTTAGATGAACTGGAGGTGCATTACATGCTCGCAAAAAAAAAAAAGCAACGGTAAATGGAAACGAGGTGCCAACTGAGTTTTTACAGCTTAAGATGAACTTTTGTTGATAGTTTGCATCGCTTATGAAATCAAATATTGACTTCTTAACCTTTTGAATTAAAACTCTGTGCTCATATAATCAAATGGAGGCATTATTACTACGTGTAAATTATAATTTCAATGGTTTATCATAGTTAAAAAGAATTATTTCTGGGTCCAAATTCTAATTTGAAAGATGCTCCTTTAATTCACATCATCAGGTGCAAATCTAACATACATTTCCCCTGGCACGTGTTGATGGATGCTTCTAATTTACTACACCCAACACGCATCTTGTGGGCCTCTTCAGGTTCGGCCTGGCCCAGCTTGCTTGTAGCTAAGCTGCCGCCTGACCCAATTTGGCCGTCTCATAGTGTGTCGTCATAGAACATACCGTCGCCTATCTATCTGGCCTCCTTGCTAATTTTGGCACTAAAAGTTTTTATTTTTGTTCTCCTAATGACAAAATCGTGCTAATTAGATTATGTTAATGTCCAATTCTCTGGAGTTGAATGCGTATGCTTTATTTCACTCCCTCATGAAACATGAGTTTTTATCCTCAAAAAGTGATGCGGAGTACTTTGCTTAATGCATATGCGGACCCTTAAACTTGTCCGGATTTTTCATTTTGGCAGCTGAACTAAGCTTTGTTCATATTGAACCTCTGAACCTATCATCAAGTGTGTCTATTAAACACAATTCAATTGACATGTCATAAATCGAAAATTTCATTTTTTTAACCTTGCCCGTGAATGTCAAGCGCATCCTACGTGGAAAATCCTACCAATTAAAACAGTTCACTCCCTATATTCAACAGATCTTAAGCTCAACTCTTATGCATATTAATTCAAACCAAGAATCAAAGTAGTTCATAGTAGCAGAACATGAAATAAGGTTAAAAAAATGAAAATCTCAATTTATGTTACGTTAGTCGCATTGTGTTTAATATACACATTTGAAGATGAGTTCGGAGATTCAATAAGAATAAGACTTAATTGAGCTGACAAAATAAAAAAATTCACCAAATTTAACCTCCAAAAAAGGCAAAAGCGTGGTGGTCCAATTGAATAGACAGGAAAATCGGGCCCCAACTGTCAACTCGAAAACGCAAGACATAGAATCAGATACGTGATTCGGCCCATTATGGATTCGGCTAACCTTCTTGCAGAGGTTGGTTAGGTCTGTACTGTACAACAGCTTTATTCTAAGAATCTCCGCTCCGCTCCGCTCCGCTCCTTTGTCATTTTTAATATTTTCTTCTTCTCTTCTCTTTCTGTAGGGGTTTTCGCATATTATATATAATTGCATAGAGATTCACCAAACTATTCACATTTTCCTAAATGGCTTTCTCTTCTCTTCTCAAACCTACCGCCTCCCTTGTTCGTTCCCAGGTATATGCTGTTATTTGGATCTACATCGCTTCCTTTTTATGCTGTTTCATTTTCGTCAACTTTGTTTAATTTCCCTTATAATATTCTCTACTTTATTGCACCTCTGTTCTCTTTATTGCACCTTTGCTTTTAGCTCTTAGCTAACAACGGTCTTCTATTTTTCTCTCCGTCCCAATTTGACTGGTCACGGTTCTTGTCTAAAACAAGTGAAGGATATATGTGTGGTTATAAATCAATCTCATTAAGCGTAAAAGATAAAATTTAAAGTTAAATTTTTGTCAAATAAAATTTACATATTTGGAAACTACTTATAAAAAGTGTCAATCTTTTGGGAGGGAGGGAGTATTTGATTTTTGTATTTGCGCCGTCTTTAATCAATCTGAATTAGAAAAGTAGAAGTTGACGCTTTTGATGATGAATCTATGCTTCAGCTGCATTTGAATTGTTTACACTGAGCTTGGTGACCGGAAAGGCATATGATTTTTCGATTGAGGTTTTGATCCAGTTTATCGATTAATGCAAGTTTTTGACTTTTTATGAATGTGTTCAGGCATCATGTGTAGTCCTTCATCATAGTGCTAACTCTGTCAAATTTCAATCGGCCGTCTTCGGAGATGCTGTCTCAGTCATGCAATCTTCATCCTTACAGTTGAGTGAAATACACTCTTAATTGTGTTTTACTATCCTCGACTCCCCTTACTACAGTCAAACCTCTCTTAACAACTTCATTTGTTCCGATATGTTTTGGCTGCTATAATGAAATGTTGTTATAAACAACATATAATATAATAAGTATTATATAACATGAAAGATCGGTCCCACATAAAATATGGTTGTTATAGTGAAATGTTGTTATAGAGTATGACTATTATAGAGAGGTCTGACGGTACTTTAGAAAGGAAAAAAAAGAACAACAAAGATAAATAAAATGCGAACATTTCTCTTTAGCTGATATAAAAAGTTAAACCTGCAGAAAATCTGGTGCCTGTAGCATTCAACCCATCAGAGCAACTGCTACTGAGTTGCCTCCAACAGTTCCAAGTAAGGTTTCTTACACTTGTACCTTAAAGGCTTAAACCTTCTGATTTGATGATCAAACCTTTTGCTGATATGCTCGAATTTGTTTGGCATTTGCTCAGAGTCACGGAGCGGTGGGAAGACAAGGGTTGGAATAAATGGTATGTTGCTTTGCTCTGGATTACATATTTCTCAAGGTTCCGAAGTTGGAAGCATTTTTTATGTCTCAATTTTCTGTCCCTTCTAGAAGACTATCAGTTTCTTGTGTTTTCATATACAGTTGCTGAATATCATGGTAAATGCATGTCTAAGATGTTCAAGCCTTGCAGGTTTCGGAAGGATTGGGAGATTGGTATTACGAATTGCAACATTCAGGGATGATATTGAAGTGGTCGCAGTTAATGACCCATTTATTGATGCAAAGTACATGGTAAGAATATATCCCATGAAATTATGGTGCTTGATTCTGCATGAAATTGCGATTCATAGAGTTAGGTCCCTCGGTATATAAGCTCTGTAGAAATAAATATTGTAGTGTTAGGACTTCTGCTGATGTTCTGATGTCAAACTTAATAGGAAGGGTTGCCAAGTGACCTGACTTTCCTGATATAAATAAGGATACTTTTAGAAAGCACCGTCATTAAACAAATAATTGACATTGTCCCCATACAACAACCGTAAATATGGTTCTTTCCTGCTGAATAACTCCGTTCTTTATGTACTTATGCGAGTAGATTTCTAGTTCTGGGTATAGCTGACAAGGAAAGCATAGTCTAGTAATGAAAAATCTCTAAATCTAATTTTTCACCAAGGGAGCAAAGTGATAAAGGGTCACTGTTAGGCTTCTGCGCGGGGGTTTTGAGGGATGGAGTTCATCATATCAAAAGAGAAAAATAACATCTGGGTAACATTTGCTGTTTGTTCGTTTTAGGCTTACATGCTCAAGTATGATTCCACTCACGGGGTCTATGGTGGATCCATCAGTGTCCTGGATGACTCTACTTTGGAAATCAATGGGAAGCAGATTAAAATCAGTAGCAAAAGGTATGATAGTTAACTTACAAGTCTATAAACAATAAATAAATCAGGTTAATTTATTGCTATGACTCATGCAAACTTCTCTTGATGCAGGGATCCCGCAGATATTCCATGGGGTGATTTAGGTGCAGATTATGTTGTTGAATCTTCTGGTGTCTTCACAACTGTTGAGAAGGCCTCAGCACATAAGAAGGTTGAGAACATACTATTGCTGGCCTTAAGCGCTCTTTCCTTGCCCACCTCCTTATTCATGCAGCTCTTCGTCTTGATACTTTTAGCTTGATTGTGCAGGGTGGTGCAAAGAAGGTCGTGATATCAGCTCCATCAGCTGATGCACCTATGTTTGTGGTAGGAGTGAATGAGAAAACTTACAAACCCACCATGGATGTTATTTCTAATGCTAGCTGCACTACCAATTGCCTTGCTCCCCTTGCCAAGGTTTGGCTTAAGAACTGGCTTAATTGAAACAACCACACATGATTGGTTTGTTGTCCACTTTTGAGGGTCTTTCCCTTGCTGTCGCTTGTTGCAGGTGGTTCATGAAGAGTTTGGCATTGTTGAGGGATTAATGACAACTGTGCATGCAACAACAGGTATGTCTCTTCTTGCTTAACACGTGCATAAACCATGTCTACCTTCTCTTTTGTTTGTTTTCATTCTCTCTATGTTTAATTTAAACTGATGTCATGTTCAGCTACCCAAAAGACTGTTGATGGGCCATCAATGAAGGATTGGCGAGGAGGCCGTGGTGCAGGACAGAACATCATCCCTAGTTCAACTGGTGCTGCTAAGGTATTACATAAGTCGGTGATAGATTATTTCATTTTCCTGCTTCCCTTTTTGTTCTTTTCATTATTGAGGTGGGGGGAGAGGGCTGGGTTCGTGGTTGTGATGGAAGACTAATATTCCTATTTGAATTATAGGCAGTAGGAAAAGTTCTGCCAGAATTGAATGGCAAGCTCACTGGAATGGCATTCCGTGTCCCAACACCTAATGTCTCTGTTGTGGACTTGACTTGTCGACTAGATAAAGATGCTTCTTATGATGATGTGAAAGCAGCGATAAAGTATTCCTTCTATTTGCTCTACACAACATCTGGCTCTTGTGAGCTACTTTGCCTAATTTAGTGCTTTCTTTGCTCTAGGTATGCATCAGAGGGTCCACTTAAAAGCATTTTGGGATACACAGACGAAGATGTTGTCTCAAATGATTTTGTTGGCGATTCCAGGTAGATTTGTGCATTTTTCTCTTTTAATCTCTGACACACTAATATTAGGGAATAGGGGTCATTAGCCAACATACCTATGAGGTTTTTACACTATTTTAGGTAAATCTGATGTGCTTCAGAAGTTCATGTTGTCTGACTGCTTCCAAAATTATGTGTCGTGTTCACCTTTGACTAGATTAAATGTAAAACATGTTAATGGTAGTGAAGAAATTATCACTCCATTGTTTCCCCTGGACAGATGTGCTGCTCAAAGAGTTCCAGTTTCAGAACCCAAAAGAACGCTACAATATAAATAAAAAAAGCTGTAAAAACAAATGTCACCGCACTCTGCAGTCCTTTTCTTGAATATGTTTCTGTAGAATTATCCATGATCTGCCACAAGGGCTTTGGTCTATCGGTAAGAGTACAATGCTTGATGTATGAGTTAGGCGCATCTCACGAGTTCGAACCGTCACGGTTAAAATCCGGGTATTTAACTGAGCAAGGATAGAAGAGGGCGGGCCCATTATTGATCGAGTTTCAAACCATGCGCAAGCTAGCCCTCGGGAATTTCTCGATTTAAAAAAATTATCCGTGATCTTAATGTTGAGAATGTAATTAAGTGAATAAAGTGTACTCTCTCTAGCAACTTAAGCTTTTAGATGAGATGATCACGGTAGCAGAACAGGCAGAGGTCTTGTGATCAAAGCTCACTGCCACCTATTATCAAAAAGTATTTCCTCATGCTTGGCCCATGAAAAAGAGAATCAGGGCTGCACATGAGGGGGTCTGTCGAGAATATAATTAAGTAAATAAAGTGTACCTTTTCTAATAGCTTAATCTTTTAGATAAGATGGTCACACACTTCAACACTTAACATCTCATTCTAGAGCTCCATAATTGGTGGTCACTGTGAAACACTACTGAGGAAATCAAGATGTTCCTCTATGTCTGGAGACTGTAAGTGGAGTTGGATGACAGTTTGTTCTCTTTTTTCATTCTGTGGAAGTGGAAGGTTTCTGGCTATAACTCATTAAACTATGCATGCAAGCAGAATGTTTGTTGTCTTGAAAGAGTTGGGAGCTTAGTGTTGAAATCGAGTTGGCAGAATGTACTTAAAGTCGGCTGCCCGATCTATCATCCCGTGTCTCCACCAACTTTTTTCTCGTTTCCAAATCTCTCTTTTGCCTTTAGATATGGAAGAGAACAAAGGTTGATATACTGTCCTCTTCTCAGCTACATAACTAAAGGATGATGATGATGATATGGGTGCTTGAACAAGCTCATCTGATAAAGGAGGATGCAGTAATATCTGAGCTTCTGGTGCTCTTGTATAAGACACTTTTGACCTCAAGTGTAAGAGTATTATGGAGTAGCTAAAATCTCAACTTCTGCTGAATAAACAACAACAACATACCCAGTGAAATCCCATAACGTGGGGTCTGGGGAGGGTAGAGTGTACGTAGACCTTATCTTCTCCTTGGTAGGTAGAGCGGCTGTTTTCGGGAGACCCTCGGCTCAAGACAAAGCAAACTCAGAAGCAAAGCAAGACAAAGCAAGAGAATGCCGACTAAACAACACATTTTTAATATGATGCCAGATTGATCTATTAACAATAGAAAATTCTCCCTAAAAACTAATAACACTTGTATGAGTTATTCATTTGGGGATGCTATCATTAAGTGGTAATTATCCAAAGAAAAGAAGGGTGGTAGTATAAACTAAGTACATGAATATTAGAGGACAGTGCCGTGTAGGATATAAGTGGACAGAGCTGCAAATAGTTTTAACTGTGAATGATATACTACTAAATGCTGATTTGAAGCTATGCTGAATTACTAATTACTTGATCTATATGTAGGTCGAGCATATTTGATGCTAAAGCTGGTATAGGCCTGAGCAAATCATTCGTGAAGCTCGTCTCCTGGTATGATAACGAGTGGGGTTACAGGTATGACCTTTTATCTTTGAAGCAACCATCCCCAACCCCCAATAAGAAAAAAAAACAGTGATAATAAAAAGTTGAAACGTGAAAACGTTTCCATAGTCCCTAGGACAAACTGCTGACAAGGTTGTACTGGATTTTAAATCTTTGCAGCAACCGAGTGTTGGACCTCATAGAGCACATGGCTTTGGTAGCAGCGACTAATTGAAATACCAGATAGGAGCTTCTGCAGAATTTGGCGCAAGCAACAATTTGTATTTGAAAATGTTGAGGAGTTCTAATGCTCCGTTTTGTTTATGGAGTGAGTTTCAACAGTCATATTTGAGCATAAAGAGTTTAAAATAATGAATAGTTGGACATGTATGATTCTATACACTTTTTCGTAAGGATGTGATTTATGCACTTGCATCACGCGTTGCATTAGCCTCGTTCTCACATAGAAGTAGACTGTTGAACCATGTTACAGTAGCAGTAGCATTTTCTTTAGATAAGGAAGAGTAGAGATGTATACACAACATGCGTGAAGTTGCTTGGCCATTTTTTGCTGGTCACCATTGACATCTCCGTGCGAACTTGATCTAGAGATCCAACTCCAAAACAGAAAATAGAGAAGAAATAGCCTATTCTGCTAAGTTCGAACTAAGCACGTTTGTGATTAACTGACCCAGCTGTTAACTTGCCAATTGCTGCCACTAATCAGATGATAGATCTAACTGCTACAATTAGCAAGAGCTCCACTCGTGGTGAATGCATCAGACTGATTTTCTGATTCATCATGTTCTAGAAGTTTGTCACGTTGAAGGCTAAAGACATCAAAAGATAAATAGTTTAAATTTAGGTACTTTTGATTTGTACTCTATTAAATGCACTTGGAATTGAAAACATATCCAGGATAAGTGCTTCCGATTTGTACTTTATTAAGCACTTGGAATGGAAAAGACCAAAAAACGAAGGTTAGTGCATATTCTTTTTTCACTTTCCTGCATTTTTTAATGTATAATGGAGAATGACGCATCATAAAGCAAGAAAAAGAAGAGGAAGGATGCGAGATTCATGCAGCAACTAATATAAGTATTTGTGGAATGACCAGTGTTTATGATGATAAGGTATTGAGGAGTAGTTGCTTTTTTGCCAATTAAAAGTTTGTGAGCTTGAAGGTGTCATGTATTTCTTATCTGAGGCTGATGTGAGCACAGCAGATAAGACATACTAGCAGTAATTAAACTAGTGCTCTAAAGGAGTATCACTTTATCATTATTGAAGAAGAAAGAATCCTTCTTTAATTGGACCTAAACCGTGATTACCACAAGTGGAAGTCTCTTTTACTGTATGTATGTATGTATGTGTATGTATCAGTCCAGTCCTGGTCAATCTCTATATTCTTGAAATTGAAAAGGAAGTATAATATTGGGGAAGAGGCAACAGAGATTTGTAATCATTCCACGCAGGGGCGGATTTAGAGGGGGCCGAGGGTGTTCACCCCAACAACTCAAGTGGTCCAGGGTGTTCAAAATTCTCCCTAGCGCCCAAGGTTTGATTCCTCGGGACAACACTATTTTTTATGTTTAGCTTTTGTTGTTTTTGTCGAACCTCTTGAGTGAAAATCCCGAATCCGCCACTGATTCCACATGCAAAAAAGTGGAGGAAGGGGGGTAAACAGAGAGCGATGTCTCAGTAATGGAGTAGGAAGGAATACTTAATGTGTTGCGTGAGAAGGTGCGGCCTCTGGGAGTTTGTTCTTACCTCTTGCTTCATATGGCTCTCCGATGTTGGCTTAGTTGTGTTAGAAATTTACTAATATGGAATTAAGTTTATCCCATTATTTATGACTCGAACAATTGAGGCCCTACACGTCGGAAATGTCGTTTCCACACACGTGCAATCTTAGTGCCAAGTATTGTAAATTTAGTTAATGAAAGAGATATTGGTACGTAAGTGAAATGTTTGAGACATAGAATGATGGACAGTTATTGGATAAATATCAAGTGTTCCACGTTGGTAAACAAAGGAACGATTGTGCGAAGTATAAGATGGTACGGGTCGGAAAAGGGCCGCGGCGCCTTCCAGACTGGGCCACGGAGCCGAGAAGGGCCGCAACGCATCCCGGACTGGGCCGCGGCCCCCCCAAATTGAGCCGCGGCGCCCTCCAAGCTGAGTCGCGGCGTTAATTGTCTGTTTGGCATTCTGGAGCCGCGGCGCCACGACGCTAAATGCTGCAGCGCCGCGACGCTTCCCAGGCAGTGTTTGCTCGACGGAATCACAAAGGTTTGGTTGTTGAGGTGATTTCAATGGCATTGAATCCACCCAATAATGGCCATACTTGGACCATTATGTTGCTGCATTACTTGGGGGTTAAATGTCATCCATTACATGACAATTGAATGCCATTATGGGGCATTTGAAAGGCCATCTTGCACACCTATAAATTGAGTCATTTGGCTCAATTCTATTGAGGAAGAAACAATAATGCCCACAATATACATACAAGTATACAACACCACAAAGAGATCAGTTTTCCTGATAAGCAATCTTTCTCTTAGCAATCTTCATTGTTCGTGTTCTTCGCTGATGTCATTTGTGTAGGCTTTGCACATTTGATAGTTTGTTGTTTCATCTTGGAGACTATTGTCCACACTTCCGTAAAGCCTATATACGGGGGCAATCTTGTCTTAAAGACAGAGAGTCATCTCTCGACTCAGCCGGTGGTGTTGTGATTATCTAATTGGTTGCTAAGTGTTTCAGGTGTGAACTTGATTCTCAAAGGACTCTAACCGTTCGGATTTCTCAGCGGTTCTACAAGCCAAAAGTGTAGCAGTTCATGTTCTTGTATTTTCGAATACAAGATCCATATTTAAGTTTCAATTCAAGATTAAGAGATTAACAACTTGTTGTTGTTTTGTTGTTTATCTTTTTGATCACTGTAATAATTATTTATTATTCCCGTACGTGCTTTACATATCCAACAAGTTGTTTATCAACTTTATAAGAATTCGGATGTGGGTGGTTGCCTTTGTCGTGTCGTGGTGCAATTCTCACACTTATCCCCACAATCCCACTAAGTTATTATCAAATGCATGAGTGTCAAGCTAAACAATTTCTACTAATTAAACTACGAATTCTATATTGATGATATCCTTACTAATTACATGAGGGTGAGTCAATATATTTTGTAAATACTTTAATGTCTTTTCTTTTCCTCTTATAGGATATGTGTTTGACTTAACATGAAATTTAAGAGGAATGCTAAAAATATTTTTAAATTTTCTGGTGTTAAAATGTCATGACATTCTATGGCTATAAGAGTATGTCATTAAGGGTCAAATAAGAAAATCTAAAAGAGCTTCAAATATATAAATATGTTCTTTTTAATAAATTTTTAAAAAAGAATGTCATATATAGCGGAACATAACAATAGTAATTATTTCCTACGTGCTCATTCCATTTAAATTATGTGCTACGGAGCTCACAAATATAAAAGAAGATTTTTTCTTTTTACTTGTATTCAGTTTGTGTTGTTAACTAATTTTCTCATAAAAAGATTGTGGGAACAACCAAGACTCCTATATATAAACATTAATGATACCACTACAAGCAGAGGGATTACTTTATCAGTATTAGTACGTAACTACTACACTAAATATGGAGATGAGTCGCAGTAATGACGGCCCTCTGTTCAACAGTTTTAGGACGGAACTGCTGTCTCCGGCTGCTCAGGCGGTGGTGGATCAGTCGTCGTCATCTTCAGCGTCATGGATGCTTAATGTTAGCGAATTCTATCTTCCTGAACGCCGCTCCTCCGATCATCACTCCTTCATTGTCCGTCGTCTACTTCCCACTCCCAGTATGTATATGATACTATGTGATATATCCCTCACTTGTCTTTACAATGCATTAAGCATTTAACTGAGATAAGATACAGAAAGTTGGAGTCTTAACGTTGACAGAAATGGATCATGTATGTTCAAATGAAGGGGATTTTCTCATATTTGCAAAAAACATTACTCGCTTATGCATCCTCTTTGCATGGTTAAACTACAGTATCTAGACAAATATTCTTTGTTGGACTTGAATTTGGCTCCCTTTATTGAAACTATGTTCTATATTAGCAAGTGCAGCTGGGAGGGTGCAGTCTTATATATGGTGAAGTAAGAAAAGATGTGCTGTAAACAATCTACAGTGAAGGAAAACAATTTAAAACTAAAATTATGAAGACTGATGAGTGAAAGGAACAAGGGTGCAAAGTGGCTAGCAGAACTTGCAGCAGTATCTGATGATTACTAATAGGCTTACATACAACTTTTTTCACACTTTTTTGTTGGTCTTAAAAGCTTCCTGGTTTTCCATCTCTATTTACAAAATCAACATGACATTGGAGTATAAGAATTTGAGAAGAAAGCAATATTAGGATAAAAATAGTGGCTGTCGTATGGTCCTAATTATGTAGCCACCATCTAACAAGGACCATTTTTGAAGCTTCCTCCCATTCAATTCTTTTTCCAGATCCTCCCGTCTGTTATTTACTTTATATGTCATGTTTATTAGATATGATAACTCAAATATGACACCTGCAGTACTAGGTGATTCAGATAATCAAATTCATTTTCACTTCTTAATTCCAGTCTCAATTTAGAGTTTTTCTTTTCTGTTGCGTGATGGAATCACTCTAAATTCATCTGTAGGGAAACAGGGAAAAATTGCTGAATACTACAAAAAGCAAGAAAGGCTGGTCGAAGGGTTCAATGAGATGGACACCATTAATGAATCTGGTTTTTTACCTGGAAGTCTAACTGAGGTTGGTTTCTTTCTCCTTAAAACATCGTCATCAATACGACAGAAACTTTTCAGCTTCCCAAATACACTCTATGCCTCTTTGTTGCAATATTCGTACCTTCAACAATAATAATCACCTTGTTCGGAAGTTCATCTATTTCTGTATAATTTTAAAAACACCTGCTTTTTGTTAATTTCCCTTCTCTTCTTCAACAAAAAACCTTTTCCATATTATCTTAGAGCATATTAGCGCATTCTTCCAAATAATTGGTTTCTGATATCTTGATAATTATTGCAATTCATGAAAAGTATGTGTCTTTTGTAACTACGTACCATGTTTGTCAGGACAAAATGAAGCAGCTTGCTAGGAGTGAAAGGATGGCTATTCATTTATCAAACATGGCTAATGTGGTTCTTTTCATAGCCAAAATCTACGCTTCTGTTCAGAGCAGATCCTTGGCTGTAATCGCATCAACGTTGGACTCCCTCCTGGACCTCTTATCAGGGTTTATTCTGTGGTTCACTTCTAATGCCATGAAAAATCCAAACAGTATCACTATCCCATTGGGAAAAAGAGGACGCAGCCCGTGGTGAGTCCTCAAAAATGTCTGACATCCTGAAGTTAATATGTCCTGTTTCGTGTATTTGCAAGGTTGTTTTTAGCTGCTTTGAAGGAAAACCGAAAACCCCTTTACTTCAGTCTATTTCTCCTCCGCTCCGAAAATATAATTTGAAGGAGGACAATATCTTCTCTATCTGAGAACTTTCCTTTTGAGGGGACAGTTGTTTGGAGGAAAGACTCCCATCCCTCTGTTTGACCTGATATTTTGCCGACAATGGATGAAATCTGATTGCTAAACAACTTTGTAAAGAACATATTATATATCCTCTCCTGTAAAACAGAAAAGCTCTCCATCCGTAACATATATTATGAGAGGATCCTACATATTCTTTTCAACAGTTTGCCCAAGAAGCAGCAACTTAAAGAATACCAAACAAATCGTCTCATATTGCTTGTTTAATTCACCATTCAAAGTAAATGCTCTTCATGACCTTAATGTTCAATTCATGGATCACATTTTACCTTGTTCCTGTAGAACCTTTTTTTCATCATGTTAGTACATTTTACTCATCGGTTGCAATTTGTTCAGGGTATTATTGTTTTTGCATCGGTAATGGCCACACTAGGATTACAAATACTGTTCGAGTCTGCAAAAGAACTCATAAATAAGGTATGTGAATTGCTTCACTTCAACTATGCTGAGAATTTTGCAGAGCAGCAGGTACTTGTGGTTGTGTTGGTAGAGTTTTGAATTTCTGAAGTCTTTTTTACCCAAGACAACGCTACATGGTGAAAACTTTTCTCTTACCTGAAAATTTAATTTGTTTTTGGGCTGCAATATGATGTCTATGTCTTGTCAATAAGGTGTGAGTTTACTAACTTTATAAATCATACTTGTAGTCGTCTTTCTTTTTTCTATTAAGAAATAGTAGACTGAATACTTATCACTAAGAAATAGAAATTACCAATAATAGCTTGACTGGATGACTTCTTATCGATTTTATACTTCTGCAATAGTTTTTTGGTACTTCTAGAGTTAAATTGTTAAAATTTCTCCTTTCTCCATGACAAATAGTATAAATCATATGAATGCTAGACGTTTAAAAAACACGCAGTTTATAGGAGATGAAAGTGCGGAAAGGGTGTTGAGTTACTACTGAAATGAAGTTGCAGTCAAAACAGTCAGCCCAAAGATGTTTACAAAAGATAAATTGGGAAACTGTATACTAATAAAAAGGGACTGGTTTTGGTATTTCTATGAATGTTGCATAGTACTACTACTATTGCAATTTCACTAGCAACTGCATTACACTTGACTTCTTAACCTACACTTGTTGTTTGGATGGGTCTATGCTTACGATCAGTCTCGCCCTGTCTCTGTCACAGTGGTCAAGTTTCTGCTTATGGTCTACTGTCGAAGGTTCAAAAACGAAATCGTACGAGCCTATGCCCAAGACCATTTCTTTGATGTCATCACCAACTCAGTTGGATTAGTGACTGATGTCTTAGCAGTGCGATTCTACTGGTGGATTGATCCTATAGGAGCTATAATTGTGAGTGCAGTCACAACTTAAAAACTTTCAATTACTAGTAAGTTGTAATGACATTGTTTCACACTGCTGATAATTTTACGAGTCTAATATATATTTTGTATTTTCAGATAGCTGTGTACACAATTAGCACGTGGGCGAAGACAGTGGCAGAAAATGTCTGGTCACTCATTGGAAGAACAGCTCCATCAGCCTTTCTTACGAAATTAACCTATCTTATATGGAATCATCATGAAGAGATCAAGCACATTGACACGGTCAGAGCATATACTTTTGGCGTGCATTACTTTGTGGAGGTTGACATAATGTTGCCAGAGGACATGCTTTTGAACCAGGTACATAAGATTGGTGAAACACTGCAAGAAAAATTGGAGCAACACCCTGAAGTTGACTCATAGACCAGAACACAAAATCACAGTGTAATGACATATTGGTTGCATCAAGTACGAATAACACCCCTACTCAAAATAATACTATTCATGTTGCCTTCTTAGAGTTGAATCTATGAATTATTCGGATCTCATGGATTTACGGCTTATGAGATGGAACACAGCAACTCAAAACCCCTGTAGCCATGTATTCCTCGTCCAAGCCAAATTATAGTATAGAAAAAATATATTATAACCAGGATTGGTTTCTCCTATGAATGTTAGTTTTTCTTGATTACCATTTGGGATATCATAAAAGGTGAGATTAATTGAGTCGAGGGGAAGAAAGGTATACTAAATTGGATTTGATTCAATTATAAGAAGGCTATGAGTCGTGATCTCAATTGATGATTAAATTAGGATAATCAATCAATTCTCTTCCTATTTATTTCTTATTATGATTTAGAATGCTTCTTGTGAATATATTCATCCACCACAAAATATCTAATTTGAACCAGTCCTTTCAGTTATTCTACGAAGTATAATTCTAAGATGTGTTATGCATGAGTTGAACATATGATTCATTTCATAGTAGATTACTACTTAGTCAAGTAGAAAAGCCGGCCTGGGAGCAAGGCAAGTCGGGAATCAGCTGAGACTTATGATTCGAAGACCAAGTCACAGACTACTAGACGTCTCACAGAGCGCCTCTCAACTAGGCTAAAAGTGCAAGACCTCCCTCAATTATTTTGGCCAACACAATTAAAGGCAAAGCTAGATCTAAATCTCTCCTCTCGGTTAAGGCAAAGGCTTGTATTGATAGCATTATGAAGAGCTAAATCTTCTCACCCTTTAGAACACTGTTCACATGTACTTATCTTATTTATCACTTTCAAAATAGGGAAATTATGTCCTCAGAAGTGAGAACTCTCTTCCAACATACGCACAACAGGTTTAGAGTTCAAGATCACAACAATTAATTTTTTTAGTAAAACAAGATTTACCATAAAAGTTCCATTATGCACGAACTCCAGTTCATACTTCTTTCTGAACTTTGGCTACTTAAAAACTAAATTGTTAACACTTAACATGATACCTTTCATATGCTATTTCAACAAAAACATATAAATATAGGTATATATAAGTAAATAAACAGATAAATGTAGACTTGAATGTGTACTGATTTCACTAATGCATAACCTTGGGCTTAATCCTGATGAAGAAACAATCTGCTTAAGTTTCTTCTAGTTAATGTATATGCAATGATTCATGATTTCTATTGTTTCTGATTTCAGTAATGCAAGTTATAGGGTTCAACTTTAGTTTGATCAGAGATCCTTGGCCTTGGTCCACATGAAAGAAAGAATCTGCTTAAGTTTCCTTCTTCGATAAGGTAACAATATTAATGAAATGGGCAATAAAAACGCCTGTATACAAGAAGTAAACCAAAAAGTAGAAAACCTACAAAGCGGAATGGTTTTCTGCAAAGGACACCCAGTCTTCTATACAAAAAGGAATATCATGGGTGCACCAAAAGGAATGAGGGACAAAAGGCTACTCCTCAACTTTACAAAACTCATCTCTACACCTTTAAAAGCTCTCCTATTTCTTTCTCTTCACACGACCCACATAAGTGCAAGCGGTGCCACCCGACCTCTTACACATAAAACAGCAAAGGATTTCCCACCACAACCTCAAAGCAATCGGACCAACAAAGGATTCCCCACCACAGCCTCAAAGCCATCAGCCAATGAATGAGAAGGTGATCAATATCTTCACCCAACCTCATACACAGAAAACCCCAACTAACATAGGTGATTCCTCTCTTACGCAAGTTCTCGGCCGTCAAGATCGCCCCCCCTCTAGTTGCTAGCCAAGTGAAAAAACACACCTTTCTTGGAACTTTAAGGATCCAAATCAAGAGAATCTGCTTAAGTTTCTCTGGTCATTGTATGTTACATGATTCATGATTTCCGCTATTTCTAATTGCAGCAGACTTTTAATGCTAAATTTGCATTTTCGGATTATGATCAAGTAAGAAAATGAGAGGAATTCATAATAAGTACATTTTATGAAAGGAAAGATAGAAAAATAAACATCTTTCTGATGACCTGTGATGGTGAAAGATACAATTTGCTTTAGCCCTGGCAGTCCCAAGGAGCAAGATAGTCGATAAATAGAGAACAAGGATTTTTGACATGTCATTGCAACTTTTCTTTAATGAGATGTTAAGCAGGAATTTCGAAAACTTTCTTCACAAATAAACTCTTCTACCGAGATGCTGATGTCTTATTTTAGAATTGTATATAAAAGTTCGGGTGTTTGGGTGGTGGTGGTGGTGGGGGGGGGGGGTGCGATTGTCTAATATCTTCCCTTCAAGAATACTTTAACAAACAAACTGGAGTCAAAAGTCAATTTAAACTATACAAATGGGAAATACCTTGCCGGACATCGAAAAAGCAAGATACAAGTAGCTAAATCTTGACATTCTTTCATTTACGCTCTGAAATCAGACCAGGAAAGAACTCACCTGCATTAGCTTCGATTAAACTGTTTGATGGGAGCACTGAACTTTCGGGAAAAAGCACTCACAATCGGTTGCAGAGTAAACAGGTTTAACAGTGAATCAGCTGGAGAAAGGAACTAGCAATCTAGCACTGCCAATAAGTTTCAGATGTAAGAACAAGAAGTACATATATCTGTACAGATACCCACCATGTATCTTTTAGAATGGACTCAGATTCCAATCGACTAAAAGACATTAGAACTTTGATACATAGAAATAGTATCTCCTGCACCAGCAGAAGTGAGACCAAATCTCTAGGATGAACTAGCTAGGCCATTTTACACATAGGAAATAACTATATTGCTTTTCCAGCTACAAGAGGTTTAGGAGGGGACAGCGACCTAATTTCAGGTGCAGATGTTGGAAAAAGTATGTTGAGTTTATGCATTAAAATATCAGCCCTTGATGGAATCTCATTCAAAAGAAATTGCTGAACAATTGGTTTCTTAAACCAGTCCAGGACCGCATCTCCTGGAGCCCTCAAAACAACCTTACTAACCTCGAAGGGCGATTCCACCGAGCTTAACATCTGTGCCACCACAATTTTCAAAGTTGGTCCAGTAACCAATTTGATCCGCCTAGGGACAACACCATAATACAACATCCGTTTCCTAAACCTATGAAGCGTATGTACCACTGCTATGAGAGCTGCTCCCACTGACAAGTTTCTAACATCAAGGGACCAGGCAATATGTTGATCAAACACTATGGCCTTGGGGAAAAGCTTGTTTTCATAGGCAACTTTCCATACACAACGAGCACGATTTATTTGTCCTATGAGAACAAGATAGTTAAGTAGAACATTAACAAAATACCTTGAAGCTCCTTCTTCTAGCTCATAATCAATGCCTTGGAAGAATTCCCTCACAAAGGTCAAAACTGGTTGTTTCCTCTGCTCTGGCCCAGTAAAGATCCCACACATGAAAGTGTGAGCCTTATGTCTTGTAGCACTCAAGATTGACATTAAATGCCTCTCATTGTTCTCATCTTGGCATCTTACTAAATGGGCTAGAATTGAAGTGTAAAGAATGAGGTCAACTTTGGCAGCAGAGTTCACATATGTTGCAAGGAGAGGCTTCGCTGACTCGTACAACCCGTTCTTCATGCATGAATCAAAAAGCTGCCGTATAATGAAATTATTTGTCCTGATGGCTGATGAACCCATAAACCGTAGCCACCTTAAAGCAAGATCAACAGAACCGTCTTTAATGTAAACCATCAAAACATCACTAGCATTCACATCAACTGAATATCCCATGGCCTTCATTTCCAGTAAAATCTTTGCAGAAACGTCCAAGAGCTTCTTTTTGGCAAGAAGGGTTAGCAAGGCTGTATAAGTACTCAATCCTGGTCTCAGACCTGCATTTGTCATTGAGTTATAAAGCTTCATTGCAGCATCTACATGACCAGCAGCAGCATGCATCTCCAGGAGAGAAGAATAGGTGGACGGAGTGGGCAAAAATCCCGCCTTTTCCATAACTGAGAAGACAGACATCGCAACATCAAACTTCCCAGATTTTGCATGGGATTCAACAATCATGGTGTACAGCCCATAGTTAGGTCTAGACCCTGATTTCTTCATTTCATCCCACAGCCTTAGAGCAGTCTCTAGTCTTCCAGCCTTCACAAAAGACTCAATCAATGATACAAACAGTGGCAGATGGCCTGAGCCCAAAACCCTGCATTTCAGTATATACCTTCAGTGATGTGTCCAACCTCCCAGCTTTACCCATTGAATCAACGAGCGAGGCAAAGATCCCAAAACCTGGTCGGTAGTTATTCACCTTCATCTGTTGGAAGAGCTTGAATGCTGCATCAAGGCGTCCTGACTTTGCTAGGCTTGGGATCATTAACTCATAACTCGATGCATCTAATGAACACCCAGCTTTTTCCATGTTCTCATATATCTCAAATGCCTTATATAGCAAACCGTTGTTTAGGAACACGGTAATAAGGGAATTATAGGTCCCGGTATCAACTATGCAACCAGATTCTTGAATTTTCTTAAAACAGCAAAATGCTACCTCAAATTTCTCTGCCTTGGCTAGGTATTGAATGACTCTATTATATGCATTAAATAGAGACGCCACCCCATTATCGCCTGAATCAAGAACCATGTCCTCAAAAACCGATTGAATTCCATCAAAATCTCTACTTTGGTTCAATTTATCAAAGAGTGTAATATAACATGCATCATTTGGGTTATACCAAGGTTGTCGCTTCGCCCACCGGAATAAACTTAATGAAGCATCACTATCTTGCATAACTTTCAATGCTTGCATAATATGGGTCATATTTGGTATAAATTGGAGCTTGTCTAATTGGGTGTCCATATCAGGACCCATCTCCACCTCTTAACTATCTCAACAAGCTTTGCCACAGCTGAAGCATTCAAAATAGGCTTCTTGAATGCACCCACCATTACATGGTCATCAAGCCCAGGCTCAACAGACCTTATTCCCTTACCTGAGTAAATGATACTCCCTGATTCATCCAGATATTCTACATCTTCAGTCCATTCCTTCCCACAACAGTAGTATCTAGGGTTGGTCCGATGATAAATTTGGACTAAATTCCGTGTATGTTTCAGGTTTCTATAAAAGAGAATCATGGTGTGTCGGAAACAGCCTCCCTACTTTGGTAGAGGTACACTCTATCCTCTCAAACACACAACTTCACTGGTTATGTTGTTGTTGCTACTCCGTTGCAGTTATTGGCTTCTTCTTCCAATTTACACGGAGACGAGGCTGACCAGCTTTCCTAAACCCTGCTACACCAATTGCCACTCATATCCCTATTTTTTGCTCTATCTTTAATTTTTGCCCCTCATAAGTCACTCATAACTAAGCGTGGGCCGGGATCGGGTCTGTCGGGTCGGGTCGGGATCGGGTCGGGTCTTTTTTTTTGGCACTTAATTTAAAAAATAACATATATATAAAAAATTCAATAATTAAACAAGATAGTATAATAAAAACATCAAAATGTTGTTTTTGTGCCTATTATATTATTTAATAGACATATGATTTTTTTTGTAATACAAATACAATTGTCAAAATTGCAACTTTGTGGTGTTGTTCCAAAGTTGCAAATTACATAATAAAATTGCAATTAAAAAAATTACAGTTTGAAAAAAACCTGTTCTAGTTTCTTGATAATTTCATGTGGTTCTTCGGTTGGAATTGGTATTTGTTGGTCAAATTGCTCCACGTCGCTTCCACCACCTTCGGATAAGATTTCGTTGTAGTTTTCGTCTTCTTTTTCGTTGATCTCCGGTTGACCGCACCTTCTCCGCTCCGCTCGTATCCAATCTCTGAATAATACTACAATCTCCAAGCTGTCTCCGGCTAATGAGTTTTTGTGCTCTCCTATTTGATATCTGCCGGCAGAAAAATCACTTTCAGATGCCGTTGATGCCGTTGATGACGCTTGAATGTTCAAAACATCTCGGGTCATCATTGAAAGTGTCAGAAAGGTCTTCTCATTCCCCCTCCAGTATTTCTGCAAGTCTTCACGTTCTTCTTCATTGAGAACTGCTTGGTACGGTACAGAACCCTGCAAAACGAAAATATCAAACTCGCTAATTTAGTTAGTAGCGGTACGACCGCACATTCTATTTATGAGGTTTTCAATACTAGCAGCAGAAACAACATGTCTTTTGTGAGGTTGTGTTGAAGAAGAAGAATATGGTATGGAAGCCGGTAGGTTGCTAGCACTTTCTTGTTGGTAAAACCTATATACTTTTTTGCATTCGTCTACGCTAGACAACACTTCTTCTTCTTTAGTTTGTTCAATAGGTGGTGAGTGATTTGGATTTTTGGGTCTTGGAGGTGGCAGTAATGCTATACAATCGTAAATAGTTTCAATAAGTGATTTAGTACCGTCTATTTTAATAGTCGGATTTAATATAGCACCAATAATATAAACAGTGGGAATATGAATAAAATATATTTTTTATTTTGATAAACATTTTTTAATAGATGCCTTATAAGCTGGTTTATCCATATATTCATTAAGCAGTAAAAATATTAGAGCTATATAAAACAACATAGTTGAAATAGTAGGATAATATATACCGAAAAAATCTTTTGTTGCTTGAAAAAAATTCTCTAAAAATACAATAAATTCTGAAAATTTTCCCCAATCGCTATCTACAACCATATCAGCTGGATTTTGATTATGAGAGTTAAAAAATAAAGTTATAGGTTTTTTTATAGTCATAAGCAACAAGTAGTTGCTCGTATAAAGAATTTCACCTAGTGGGTACTTCTGGAATTTTTCTATAAGGTAATTGGCAATCGTGACAAGTTTTTTTTATATTCTTTTCTTCGTTGTATTCTATTATTTTTAAACATAAAATTTATAACAAATTGTATTTTACTAAGAATGTCTTCAAAAAGTGATAGACCATCATTTACAACTAAGTTATATATATGGCACACACATTTTATATGAAAATGATATGGAAAAGATGAAGTTAAACTATTTTTTAAAATTGTAATAGAGTAATTGTTAGAAGAAACGTTATCTAATGTAATAATCATAATTTTATCAGTTATTCCGTAATAATCGCACACTTGATAAATATTTTCTGCAATAAAAGTATTAGTGTGCCTATCATCTATATATCTATACGCTAAGATACGTTTTTGCATAGACCATTTATAATCTATCCAATTACAGGTTACCGTTAAATAATCATGGCCGTTAGTACTATGGCCTATATAAGAAGTGATAACCACTTTGCCATTAAAATGATATAATGAATAACGTAAATACTGTTGATATTCATGTGCAAATTTAAATACATCTCTCTTAACAGTTGATCTAGGAAAATCATTAAAAGCAGGATTATACATATCTCTAATGTAATGAATAAAATCGGGATATTAAGGAAATGAAAAAGGCAAACCCTCCACAACAACTAATTTTGTTATTGTTTCCCTATCTCTATGTTTATCGTATTTAGGGCCTACACTTCTCTCTGTCATAGGGTTAATTTGACCATGTACTTGGTCCGAGACAGTATGTGAACCTTGTCCTGATGGAGCGGACATTTGCGCACCCGGTTTTGAAGCCTCGTATTGGGCATACCTAACTGGATGAGCCCTTGATATGTGTCTCATTAAATTCCCCGTCCCACCGTGACCTTTTCCAATTTTAAATTTTAAAACATCTTTACAAATTTTACATCTAGCTACTTGATTCTCTACGTCCCTATCAAAAAATGTCCATGCATATGATTTTAATGGTCGTTTTGCTGGACCTCGTCAAATGCTAGGGGGAATAAGAGGCATTTCAGTTGAAGGTGCACTAGTGGGTGTGTTGTCATCTACATTAATGTGTGTATCATCTAGATCATCGTCTAAATTAAAGTCTTCTTAAGTTCCAGAAAATAGCTCCTCGTCTAAATCTAATGGTAGTGTAGGAAAATGTTCAGTATCAACAAAATCATCATTTGTAGGAATATGATTTTGTCTAGAAATAGGACCCTTGCCCTTGTTGCCCCTACTAGAAGAAGCATGACCCCTACCTGTAAGCATACGTTTAAATCATTTCATTATAAATTTATACTTATACTAATAAATAATTAAAGTAAACGAAATTAAGTGCGCTAAATAAAATAAACAGACAATAATAATTTAATAAATGAACGAATGTACCAAACGCCGACGTATCGCCGACGTGTAATCGAGATGTTGAAAATTGAAACTTTGCTCGATGGAAGATCCTCAAGCTAGTTGCCAACTTCACTCCTAAATGAATAAATAAAATTGAATATTTCGTAGACAATGTAGACTTGTAGAGAGATTAGAGAGATTGTAGGAAGATTTGTGAGAAAGATAAAGAGAAAATGAGGTATTTATAGTTGAAAAATTGGGTTAAAGTGTAAATATAATAACTTATGGGTTAAAAATAAATATTAAGGGGTAGGGGGGTTGGGGGAGGGGGGAGCCAAAAATGGCCGTTGCACAACGGTCAAAATGTAAAATGATCGTTGGTGCAATGACTATTTTTGCAAAGGGGGGCTTCGGGCGGGATCGGGGCGGGACCGGGATCGGGTCAGGCCAGGCGGGATTGGGGCGGGCCGGTCCGGGTCGGGATGAGACCATGTCCCGTCCTGGTTCGATTCCCGATGCCATAATTTTTTTTAAAAAAAAGTCGGGTTCGGGGCGGGACCGGGCCGACCCGACCCACTAGCCAGCCTTACTCATTACAAAGTAATCCTCCCCTCCCTTTATATGACTTAGTTTGATTGGACACGAAGTTTAAAAAATAAAGAAAGATTTTTAAATTTTATTATCTAAAATAAATGTGGCATGTGGGCCGGTCAGCCCGATCCCGACTCGGCCCGTCCTGATACCCGCCCTGCCCCACCCCGATCCCCCTAAAAAAATCAGTATCAGGGTTCAAACTCGGGATGGGACCAGGGCTCGTCACGCCCGTACCGATCCGACCCCGCCACGCCCCCGTCACGACCCCCCTCCCTTTGCAACAATAGTCGTTGCACAACGACCATTTTCGATTTTAGCCATTGTGTAACGTATAATGGCTAAAATTCCCCCCGCCCCCATAAACCCCCCTACCCCCATTCGGAATTGGTAGGGTGAGGGTTAGAAGAGAGGGGGGGATGAGTAGGGTGGTGAGACTTACTTTTTTCACCTCCTGCCGTCGTCGATCCTCCTGCCACCGTCGGATTTGCCTTGTTTGGTCTCAATTCCGGATTGAGTTTCCAACACCCAATTGAATCATGACCTTGTAGCTTGCAATTGGTACAATATTTGGGCAAGAAATCATATCTAATCCTTTGTTGAGTAGATGTAATTTCCGCCCCTTCACCCACTTGAATTAACACACTCTTGGGATGAACTTTAAGCAAATCAACTTCTACCTTGACTCTAGCACTACTGGGTCTTGTTTTATTCCTTGTAGCCGAGTCTATAGAGATGGGTATGCCCACTGACGCCGCCATGGAAAAAAGAGAGGATTCGCCATGGAAATGTGGAGGCAATCCAGGGAATGATATCCATCCATAAGCAAATCTTGTCTCCTCCTCCGGATTGAAGGTAACATCCCACTTGAAAGTTCTCATCAAGTAGGGCTTGTTCTTCTCCTTTATTTCAAAGGTTTGTCTTGACATCAAAGTATCATAATCCTCCGCAATTGTGCATCGAATCAAGACATGTCTATCACAAAGCAATCCAATATTCACCTCCGCCTTCAAACCACATTGCTTTGGAATCGCGGTTCTCAATAGCCTAATTTCTGGCCAACCATGGCTAAACTTGCCAATAACCGCAAGATTTAAATTTTGTTGATGAATCATCACCTCCACTTCTTTCTTCTCAAACCTAACAGTGGGCTCACCATGTAGGTAAACAATAGGCTTGATTGGAATCGAAGAGGACATGGGAGAAGCATTGCCGCAAGGGCTAGAAGTTCCGCCATTAATGGCAGTTTCGGGAGATGACAAAAACGGGATGGTGGGGGATGATTTGAGGACGTTGGAGTAGTTGAGAGGGTGCGCAGGGATGGGAGGGTGGTGGCCGACCTCAGGAGGAGGCCGGCCAGTGGCCGGAATGGCCATAGAAAGCCGAGAAGGCGATGGGTAGTGGATGGCCGAAAATCGCCTCTCCTAGAGAGCGTTTTGTCGGACCGTGTTTCGGTGAAAAGTAGGGTTTTTGGGGTTTAGGGTTCAGGGTTCAGGGTTCAGGGTTCGGGGTTCGGGGTTCGGGGTTCGGGGTTCGGGGTTCGGGGTTCGGGGTTCGGGGTTCGGGGTTCGGGGTTCGGGGTTCGGGGTTCAGGGTTCGGGGTTCAGGGTTCAGGGTTCAGGGTTCAGGGTTCAGGGTTTAGGGTTTAGGGTTTAGGGTTTAGGTAAATGAGTAGTCTCCTTATAAACTGAGGGCGAGCACAAAAGAACAAGAAAGTTTAAACAATAAAACTAGTAAATAACAAACATAGGATATGTGAACAACACAGAAACAAGAGGAGATTCTGTGTTACATACATCAGGTGCTTTATTTGTGCTTACTTGATAGTGCCATATTCAACAACCGCACTGCCATAAATCAACATCCACAACACTGTTATGCTGAATTCCGCAGTCGACAAGAGACTCATGATCTTCGAATAGTTGTCCGTCATAGATTATTATCTGTCTATGAAATTGAATACCCTCCCTTTCTCTAATGGCCGCCTTAACATCTGCAATTGTGTCATCGCTCTCTACCATTAACTTTAACCTGCGACCAGATTGTGTTACCACAGTGATTTGTGTTATTGGTGCATATCGAAGGATTAAGGTAGATCCTTTCTTAATTCCCGCAGAAACAAGTGTCTGCGCGTCTCTCAAAACTCCCCGTCTTCATTCAACACGGCTTGTTTCTTGAAAGGGATCCCTTTTTCCTCTTGAATGTACGCTTTAACTGCGGCTATCTTGTCATCCGGTTCAATTTGTTAGGAAAAAAGGTTTCGATTCTGAACCTCGACCTTCTTTCGCAACATCTATAGTACTCGGCAGAAAAGATTTTGGTAATGACTTCCAATTAATCACGTCTCTGTAAGTGTCATCTTGAATAAGGATTGTCATCGTTCGATCTTGACACCATGGATCATCCATTTGGGTCGTTTCTTTTGTGGCTTTGATCAATTGATCTGCTTCTCTTCTGGGGTTTAGGGTTTAGGGTTCAGGGTTCAGGGTTCAGGGTTTAGGGTTTAGGTTTTTTTTTTGAAGCCACAGCCTCGCGGCTTGTGGTATTTTATTAATAATAATAAAGAAAGACAAGGGGCCCCAGAGGGGAAGTACAAGCAGGGGGGACTAATCCTGTTACCCCACTAGACTATCCTATAAGGCCTAGAATTAAAATCTAACAAGAATGAAGAAAGAACGAACTTGACAAAACTAAATATTCTATGATCATCATAGAGTTTATAATGCACTCTATGATGATATTACAAATGATAATGCTAACATAGTGAAGAAATAATATAAGTACGAAAATATGATCATCTACCTTCGGACTTATAAAATCCTCCACCTGCGGCACCACTTCCTTCTCGTCCTCCAAATAAGAGTAAAACTGAATCATTTCTTCTTGGAGTTGATAAGTGACTCAGGGGGCCCAACATACTTTGAGGGATCCCTCATCTTTGACGCATCAAACTTGACTTTCTTCTTGGCTTCTCTCATTGGCATTTTCCTCACTTGTCGGCATCTTACCATCCCAAATTTGTTCTTCCTTGTGAGTCTTTTCTTTGAAGTCGCACATTGCGAGGAGACAAATTCCCATTTTGAATGACAAGCATTCTTTCCGGGACAATGGAGTCTTCCTCGGCATCTGACCACTCTGATGTGCTAGCAATATTACCAAAGGGATCAGACATTACCTGTCTCTGCTTGGCATGCCGTGCTGCTTCAGAATATAGCTCCCCCAGTGTCTTGCCTCCCATCTCATCTACATTACCGGGCCCCTCCCGTGAAGGACCCTCTAGTAAGTGTACACGATGCGAGACGTCTTCAACGACAAGTGGTTACGCATCCTCCTCAATAGCCTCATCTATCTCGGGATCCATGATATCTGTTTCCGGTGCCGAGCTCTTCATCATCATCGTGTCCTCATCATAGAGTCCATAAGCATCATAGTCCCGGTAGTTATGTGCGAGGCTCGCTAGGTACCGGACCATTTCTTCTTCGTCCTCTCGTGGTTCCTCCCAATTCCACATACTCCTCTACACTCAGATATGGGTAGTAAAATTGCTTGTCTTCAACTACAGCCTTAAAGGATTTCATTCCCAAGAAGTGTCCATGTTTCTCCATTTTCCTGTCAAAAGCTTGTCGAAGCAACATGATGTCTTCTATCTCCGAACCATCTCCTTCTTCCCCAACTTCCTCTCCATCGGTCTCACACCATCGCTTTCTCTCACTGTCTGAGGGGGCAGGCGTGGCAGTCCTAACAGAGGGAATGTCGGAATTGGCTTCATTTAAAGTGCAAGGTTGTGGAGGAAATGAGAAGGCATTTTTAAGCCAACTTTGAGTAGATGGGCTTTTTGTGATTGGGTTGTATTCTTGGGCTGTGGGATTAAGAATTGGCTTTGTAGGTGGGTTTGATGTTGAGCCCGTATCTGATATGGATTGTGGGCTTGGATTTTCGGATTGGGTATTTTTGGATTGGGCCGAGAGGGGGTTGGGTTGGGCCGAGGGGGTTGGGCTCGGGGTAGGGGTTGGGCTCGGGTTTGGGGGGGTAAGGTTAATTGTAGGCTCGGGTTCGGGTATGGGTAGGGGGTCGGGTGGGTCGATTTCCGGGTCAAGGTTGATGTCGGGTATGGATTTTTTTGTCGGGTCGGGTTGCGGGTAATTAGGGTTTAGTGGGGGGGCGGCGGTTTCGGGTAGCGGTTTAGGGTTTAGTGGCGGTAATGGGCAGGGAGTGGTTTCGGGAGGAGGGGGTTGCGGCAGGGGGGTTTCCGTGATTATTTCCGGCACCAGTGGGGTGGCGGAGGGGTGGTTTTCTGGTGGGAGGGTGGCAGAATTATTGGTGGCGGGTTCAAGAGGGTGGTTTTAGGGTTAGGGTTTTGAGGGTGGTTTTGGGCCAAACAAGACCCAATGGGGGGGGCGGGTAGTAGGGTTCTGGTTGGTGGTTTCCGGGAGCAGGGGGGGTCGCCGGTAGGGTTTCCGGCGCCGCCTAGGGTTCCGGTAGGGTTTCCGGTAGAGTTTTCGGCGCCGCCAAGGATTCCGGTAGGGTTTCCGGCGTCGGAAATTTTAGGGGGGGGTGTTTTTGGTCGGAAAACAGATTCGACACCTGGACGAGTGTTTCCGATAGCCCTAGGCTCGGAATCACTGTTCGATCGCCGGAATCTTGTTCCGGTGACTTTTGTGGGTGGTTTTGGGTTTTGATTCTTGTTTTTCTTGTTTTTCCGAGTGACTGTAGTCCAATTGTTGGATGGGGCATGAATCAAAGCATTGGTAGTTGGGATAGGGTTTTGTTGGCTAGGGTTAGACGAAGAGGGAGTAGGGATTGAAGCCTTACCTTTGCCTATTTCCACTTCTCGTCGCCTTTGCCGTCGCCACCTTGCCACCATCATTGTCCTTAGCTTTTTCCGGCCGTAATGCTTTGGTTTTAGATTCCAACATCCATCGACATCATGCCCTTGAAGCTTGCGGTTAGTACAATATTTTGGCTTGAAGTCATATCTAATTTTTTGTAATTCGGTTGTGATTCCATCTCCTTCACCCACTTGAATTACAACATGTGGGGGATGGCTTTTTAGCAAATCAAATTCCACTTTGACTCTAGCACAACTTGGCCTTGTTTTATTCAAAGTGGCCGCATCAATGGCATTTGGGGAACCCACTGCCGCCGCCAAAGAGAAAAGGGTAGACTCTCCATAGTAATGTGGGGATAATCCGGGGAATGAAATCCATCCATACGCAAATCTACTCTCCTCCGCCGGATTAAAAGAGACATCCCATTTGAAGGTTCTCATCAAATAGGGTCTAGTCTTCTCCTTAATCTCAAAAGTTTGTCTTGACATCAAAGTGTCAAAATCTTCACCAATGGTGCATCTAATCAAGACATGCCTATCACAAAGCAAACCAATACGTACCTCCGCCTTCAATCCACATTGCTTTGGGATGGCATTCCTTAGGAAAGCTATGTCGGGCCATCCATGGCTAAACTTTCCAACAATTGCTAGTGTTAAGTCTTGGTGATGAATCATCACCTCTACTTCCTTGTTCTCAAACTTAACAGTGGGCTCACCATGTAGGTAAACAATAGGCTTGATTGGAATCGAGGTAGCCATGGGAGAAGGACTGCCGCCATAGCTAGGGTTTCCGCCATTATTGGCAGTTTCGGAGGTAACCAAAATCGGGATGGTGGGGGATGATTTGAATAGGTTGGAGTAGTCTAGGGGTTGCGCGGGGGTGGGAGGGTGACGGCCGACCTCAGGAGGAGGCCGGCCAGTGGCCGGAATGGCCATAGAAAGCCGAGAAGGCGTGATGGTGTGATGGCCAAAAAATCGCCTCTCCTAGAGAGCGTTTTTTCGACCGTGTTTCGGGTTTAGGGTTTTTTTTTTTTTTTTTTTTTGAAGCCACAGCCTCGCGGCTTGTGGTATTTTATTAATAATAAATAAAGAAAGACAAGGGGCCCCAAAGGGGAAGTACAAGCAGGGGGGACTCATCCTATTACCCCACTAGACTATCCTATAAGGCCTAAAAAAGAAAACTAACCTGAATGAAGGAAAAAGGAACTTGAAAAAATCAAGTATTTAAGGATCATCACAGAGTTTATAATGCACTCTATGATGATATTACATATGATGATACTAAGATAAAGAAGAACTAACAAAAGGACAAAGCTATGTACTACCTGCGGCACGATGAAGTCTTCAATATGATGTATCTTTTCTTGCTCATCCTCTAGATATGTATGAAATTGTATCATTGCTGGGTAGATCGGAGTAGGGCCCTTCGGCGAAATGCTCTTAGTGCCCTCGCACTTCTGATAGGCTCAGGGGCCCTACCTAATGCATTATATGTCGGGGTCGACACCTTCTCAATCGGTCTGTATACTGTGGCCGCTGGGATAGACACAGTATCACCAGTAGTAAAAGATGAAGATGAAGATACCTGTGAGTGTACCTCCTGTGGTCTTTCCGGTATCTTCAAAACTGTTCTGGCCCTTGGTGCTTCTAAAACATAATCAGCTGGATCCTTGAATATGGTTGTCAGTGCCTCTGTCATGCCTTCCAATTCTAATCCCTCATTTGTAGTGAATCCTAGCATCCTTAGTGCCCTTGGGTGCAAGATATTCGCATCAAGTCGCACTATAGGCGTGTCGGAATCGATTGAGCCAACCGGGGATCTTGGCTCTCTAAAGTCCATAGTAATTTGGGCATACCCTTCTTCATCTGATTCGGCTTCCTCCTCAACACAATCATCACCCCACTTCCTCCTTTCACTACTTGAAGTAGGCAACTCAACACAAGATTGATTAAGCTTAACCAAACCTTCAAAGGAGTTTAAGGTACAAATAGGGGTGTATGTAGATGCTTGGGGATTTAAACACGAAGTTGGGTTTTGGATTGGGCTAAAATTGGGTCTCGGGTTTTGGACTGTTGGGCCGGGGGGGCGTCAAATCGGGTAAGGTTAGGTCTCGGGTTGGGGGGTGGTATCGGGTGGGCCGATGTTGGGTTGGGTTCGGGTATTGGGCCCACATTTTTATTGTATGGGCCGGGTCGGATTTTTGAACTGGGTGGGCAATTTGGGTGACCCGAAACCACTATTGGAAGTGGTTTAGGGTTTTTAGGAATTGGGCCGGGTAGGGTTAGGTTCTCGGGTAGGGTTTCTTGTAGTGGTTTAGGGTTTTGGGTGGTGGTTTCGGGTAGGTGGGTGGCGGCGGTGGCTTGGGAGGGGACCGAGAATACCGGGGGTTTCGGTGGGGTTTTCCGGCGAGCCCGAAAGGTTGCGGTGGTGGTTTCGGTATCCCCGAGAGGTTTCCGATGGTTTGAGGGGTAGCGGTTTTAGGGTTAGAGTTTTGTGAGAAGGTGGTTTCGGGGCTAGGGTTTACCGGGTGGGTAGGGTTTTGCGGCGGGGTGGCGGTATTAGGGTTTAGGGGCCGGGAAGTGGTTTCCGGTAGGGTTTGTTGCCGGGATTCTGTTTCCGGCGTCGGAACAGTGTTTCCGGCATGGAAAACTGCCGGAATCACTGTTTTTTCCGCTGGAACAGTGGGGAAAACAGGTTTTTGTGCTGATTTTGATTTTTGTAGCAAGGATTTTTTGGTGGTTTTGCTAGTAACGATGTGGTCCATTCATCGGTTGTAGGGGGGTTTTGCGATTTAACAGGGATTTGAGGGTTAGGAAGGCTAGGGTTAGAAGATGAGGGGTTAGGGTTCGAGGCCTTACCTTTGCCCTTTGCCGCCGCCGCCACCTTCTCTCCGCCATCAGTTGTTGTTTTTTCCGGCAGCAATTCCGGATGCAGAATCCAACATCCATGAACATCATGCCCTTGTAATTTACAGTTGGAACAATACTTGGGCAAGAAATCATACCTAATCTTGCCAGAATGCATTTTTGTACCTTCTCCTTCTCCAATTTGAATATTGTATCTTGTGGGGTGTTCCTTCCTCAAATCTGCTTCAACCTTAACCCTAGCACAACTAGGGCGAGTCTTGTTCTTGGTAGCCGCATCTATAGAGATTGGCTTGCCCACCGAAGATGCTAGGGATAGCAAGATCGATTCGACAAAGAAATTGGGAGCCAAGTTTGGGAAAGATATCCAAATCACTGCAAGGCTTGTCTCCTCTTCCGGATTAAACCACATATCCCATTTGAATGTTCTCATCAAGAAAGATGTCGATTGTTCTTTAATCCAAAAACTTGGCCGAGACATCAATGAAACATAATCTTCTTCGATTGTGCATCGAATCAAAACATGTCTATTGTGCAAAAGACCAACCTTTACCTCTGCTTTGAGCTCGCATTGCTTGGGTATTGCCGTCCTCAAGAAATTGAGATTTGGCATGCCATGGCTAAACTTACCTATGACGGCAAAGTTTAGGTCTTGTTGCTCGATTGTCAAGGCCACTTCTTGGTCACTAAGCCTTATGGTAGGCTCGCCGTGAAGGTAGTGGAGTGGTTTTCTCGGGATGTCAAAGATTCCGCCATGGCTAGGGTTTTCGCCATTGGCCGAAAGTGTAGATTTGAAGAGATTGGCGTATGAGATGGGTTGGGGATTGGTAGGGGTTATCGTCGGGGGCTGGACGACCTCGGGAGGAGGCCGTCCAGTGGCCACCATGGCCATCGGAAGGCTGGAAGTCGGCTGTTTTGGGTTTTCGTCGAAACAGCCGGAAATCGCCCTCAAGTTGAGAGCGTTTTTCCGTGCCTTGTTTCGGTGAAAAGTGGGTTTAGGGTTTAGGGTTTAGGGTTTAGGGTTTAGCGTTTAGGTTTCAGGGTTCAGGGTTCAGGGTTCAGGGTTCGAGGTTGGGTTCGGGGTTCGGGGTTCGGTTCGGTGGTTCGGGGTTCGGGGTTCGTGGTTCGTGGTTCGGGGTTCGGGGTTTAGGGTTTAGTTTTTTTTTTTTTTGAAGCCACAGCCTCGCGGCTTGTGGTATTTTATTAATAATAATAAAGAAAGACAAGGGGCCCCAGAGGGGAAGTACAAGCAGGGGGGACTAATCCTGTTACCCCACTAGACTATCCTATAAGGCCTAGAATTAAAATCTAACAAGAATGAAGAAAGAACGAACTTGACAAAACTAAATATTCTATGATCATCATAGAGTTTATAATGCACTCTATGATGATATTACAAATGATAATGCTAACATAGTGAAGAAATAATATAAGTACGAAAATATGATCATCTACCTTCGGACTTATAAAATCCTCCCACTGCGGCACTACTTCCTTCTCGTCCTCCAAATAAGAGTAAAACTGAATCATTTCTTCTTGGAGTTGATAAGTGACTCAGGGGGCCCAACATACTTTGAGGGATCCCTCATCTTTGACGCATCAAACTTGACTTTCTTCTTGGCTTCTCTCATTGGCATTTTCCTCACTGTCGGCATCTTACCATCCCAGCTGTTCTTCCTTGTGAGTCTTTTCTTTGAAGTCTGCACATTGCGAGGAGACAAATTCCCATTTTGAATGACAAGCATTCTTTCCGGGACAATGGAGTCTTCCTCGGCATCGACGACCACTCGATGTGCTAGCAATATTACCAAAGGGATCGGACATTACTGTCTCGCTTGGCATGCCGTGCCGTCTTTGCTTCGAATATAGCTCCCCCAGTGTCTTGCCGCCCATCTCATCTACATTACCAGGCCCCCCCTGTGAAGGACCCTCTAGTAAGTGTACCTGATCCGAGACGTCTTCAACAAAGAAGTGGTTCTGCATCCTCCTCAATAGCCTCATCTATCTCGGGATCCATGATATCTGTTTCAGTGCGACTCTTCATCATCTCGTGTCCTCATCATAGAGTCCATAAGCATCATAGTCCCGGTAGTTATGTGCGAGGCTCGCTAGGTACCGGACCATTTCTTCTTCGTCCTCGTGGTTCCGCCCAATTCCACATACTCCTCTACACTCGATATGGGTAGTAAAATTGCTTGTCTTCAACTGCACCTTAAAGGATTTCATTCCCAAGAAGTGTCCATGTTTCTCCATTTTCTGTCAAAAGCTTGTCGAAGCAACATGATGTCTTCTATCTCCGAACCATCTCCTTCTTCCCCAACTTCCTCTCCATCGGTCTCACACCATCGCTTTCTCTCTCGTCCGAGTGCGGGGCGGGCGTGGCGTACTAACGAGAGGGAATGTCGGAATTGGCTTCATTTAAAGTGCAAGGTTGTGGAGGAAATGAGAAGTCATTTTTAAGCCAACTTTGAGTAGATGGGCTTTTTGTGATTGGGTTGTATTCTTGGGCTGTGGGATTAAGAATTGGCTTTGTAGGTGGGTTTGATGTTGAGCCCGTATCTGATATGGATTGTGGGCTTGGATTTTCGGATTGGGTATTTTTGGATTGGGCCGAGAGGGGGTTGGGTTGGGCCGAGGGGGTTGGGCTCGGGGTAGGGGTTAGGCTCGGGTTTGGGGGGGTAGGGTTAATTGAATTTGTGGGCTCGGGTTCGGGTATGGGTAGGGGGTCGGGTGGGTCGATTTCCGGGTCAGGGTTGATGTCGGGTATGGATTTTTTTGTCGGGTCGGGTTGCGGGTAATTAGGGTTTAGTGTGGTGGCGGTTTCGGGTAGCGGTTTAGGGTTTAGTGGCGGTAATGGGCAGGGAGTGGTTTCGGGAGGAGGGGGTTGCGGCAGGGGGGTTTCCGTGATTATTTCCGGCACCCGTGGGGTGGCGAAGGGGTGGTTTTCTGGTGGGAGGGTGGCAGAATTGTTGGTGGCGGGTTCAAGAGGGGTGGTTTTAGGGTTAGGGTTTTGAGGGTGGTTTTGGGCCAAATAAGGCCCAATGGGGGGGGGGGGTAGTAGGGTTTCTGGTTGGTGGTTTCCGGGAGCAGGGGGGTCGCCGGTAGGGTTTTCGGTAGGTTTCCGGCGCTGCCTAGGGTTCCGGTAGAGTTTCCGGCGCCGCCAAGGATTCCGGTAGGGTTTCCGGCGTCGGAAATTTTAGGGGGGGTGTTTTTTGGTCGGAAAACAGATTCCGACCCCTGGACAGTGTTTCCGATAGCCCTAGGCTCCGGAATCACTGTTCCAGTCGCCGGAATTACTGTTCCAGTGACTTTTGTGGGTGGTTTTGGGTTTTGATTCTTGTTTTTCTTGTTTTTCCGAGTGACTGTAGTCCAATTGTTGGATGGGGCATGAATCAAAGCATTGGTAGTTGGGATAGGGTTTTGTTGGCTAGGGTTAGACGAAGAGGGAGTAGGGATTAAAGCCTTACCTTTGCCTATTTCCACTGTCGTCGCCTTTGCCGTCGCCACCTTGCCACCATCATTTGTCCTTAGCTTTTTCCGGCCGTAATGCGGTTTTAGATTCCAACATCCATCGACATCATGCCCTTGAAGCTTGCAGTTAGTACAATATTTTGGCTTGAAGTCATATCTAATTTTTTGTAATTCGGTTGTGATTCCATCTCCTTCACCCACTTGAATTACAACATGTGGGGGATGGCTCTTTAGCAAATCAAATTCCACTTTGACTCTAGCACAACTTGGCCTTGTTTTATTCAAAGTGGCCGCATCAATGGCAATTGGGGAACCCACTGCTGCCGCCAAAGAGAAAAGGGTAGACTCTCCATAGTAATGTGGGGATAATCCGGGGAATGAAATCCATCCATACGCAAATCTACTCTCCTCCGCCGGATTAAAAGAGACATCCCATTTGAAGGTTCTCATCAAATAGGGTCTAGTCTTCTCCTTAATCTCAAAAGTTTGTCTTGACATCAAGGTGTCAAAATCTTCACCAATGGTGCATCTAATCAAGACATGCCTATCACAAAGCAAACCAATACGTACCTCCGCCTTCAATCCACATTGCTTTGGGATGGCATTCCTTAGGAAAGCTATGTCGGGCAATCCATGGCTAAACTTTCCAACAATTGCTAGTGTTAAGTCTTGGTGATGAATCATCACCTCCACTTCCTTCTTCTCAAACCTAACAGTGGGCTCACCATGTAGGTAAACAATAGGCTTGATTGGAATCGAGGTAGCCATGGGAGAAGAACTGCCGCCATAGCTAGGGTTTCCGCCATTATTGGCAGTTTCGGAGGTAACCAAAATCGGGATGGTGGGGGATGATTTGAATAGGTTGGAGTAGTCTAGGGGTTGCGCGGGGGTGGGAGGGTGACGGCCGACCTCAGGAGGAACATAACCGGAAATCCAGACTTGGTCACCAACTTGGAAAATTGCAACTCTTGTGGAGGACATTCTTCAACTACTAGCCAGGGTTCAGGGTACTGTCAAGGTTCAGCATATTCTCAGAGAAGGAAATCAGCTTGCTGACCATCTAGCCAATATTGCTTTGGATGTGGGGGATGTTGAGATTTCTACTTTTGCAGACTTAGACAACAAAGGAAAGAGAATCCTGAATAGTGACAAGTTGCAATGTCCCTATCTCAGAGTCAGGAAGGCCACCCGTCTTTGATGAATTTCTTTCTTGATTTGGATATGGGAGATTTTATTGTACTATCCTATTTTCGTCCTCTTGGATGGGAATAGAATGGTACATGTTTTTACTAACCCTATGATTTGTATGTTTTATTGTGTGACAGGTTTGCAAGTTCAGAAGGGCATACATGCTGTACCAATGATTCATTATAGGCCCAATGGGGCACCTTCATATACTCAAAATAATTTTCTACTCTCTTTTTCCTTTTCACTTTTCCATCCTAGTTTATTATACTACCTCTTTTCACTATTCTATCTTTCTTCATTCTATCTTGGTTTTATTACCATTCTTTTAGGTATCAAAACTCTAATTTCATGTATACTTCCTTTAATTTGGCCTTCTGCCTTTCTTCTGTTGGCCTTCTGGTTTTTTACAGAGGCAAATGTACAAAAGCCTATCTTGGAATATCATCAATTTTATCATCATCATTTTTTCTATCATCATTTTTATCATCCTTTTTCTCATCATAATACATATGGACGAGTGATATCTTGTTTTCTACTTTGTGTATTGACGAATCAGCAGGGTGTGGTATTGGTACAATGTACCCAACCTCTTGCTGGTGAGACAATACACAAAGATGCTATTACTGTATTCCTTTCACCATATGATTCACAGGACATACTGCACCATCAGACATTTGGAGGATCATCTGTTTACACTGCATGGTGGAAATCTGAGAGTTTCAGACTCAGAGGACCACACATATCCTTACCATTTGAGGGAGTCAGAGTTAGAGGAGCGCATACAGTACATCATTGGTGGGAATTCGAGGTATTCAGACTCGGAGGACCGCATACCTATGGCCAGACATCTATGGGAAGCAGGCTCAGAGGCTCAGCACACACAGTTCATCATTGGTGGGAGTCCAAGGAAATCAGACTTGGGGGACCACACATCTACTTGATAGTTGAGGGAGTCAGAGGTCGAGGTACACATACAGCGCATCACCGGTGGGAATTCGAGGGTTTCAGACTTGAAGGACCACATATCTATTGGATTGACATGTTTACTGAGAGAGATCCCAAAGACTCTATAGTTGGAGGGGTACACACAGATATATTATGGTGGACTCAGAGATTGGAGGACCACCACGTTGATTGCCATGGAAATCCAAGGGTAACAGACTTGGAGGACCATCGACACAGATTCACATTGGGATACACAGGTTCATTATATAGCTTTGTTTTTCTCATACTTTTGATTACACAGGTTCGACATCATGATACTAGAGAGATACCAAGACAAAATTGGTATCAACTCTATACTCTTTCAGAGTTGCTGATTAGTGACAACAGATACAGGGATTACATGATTTTGGGAGAATGGTACCAGAACCACTTATTGACGCATCACCAGTGTGTGGTATTAGTACCTAGATGTGCTCAATCTGCTGATGATGTGACAATAAGTGGGGATGGCATTCATATTTGTGACATACAGGATAATCTTCGTCCTGCCATATTTGTATACATGAGTTTCTATATATACAGGGAAACATACCCTACATGTGCTAATAGGCATCAGACTCATGCCAGACATCAGACTAAGAGGTGCAGCTTACAGGAAATACAATCCACATCTGCACACGGGCAGCGATCCCAGTACAGAGTTCAGCCTGGGAGCTTCTACAGGATAGGGGAAATACGCCCCACTTTTGCATACAGGCACCAGACCTATGACAGACTTCAGCTGACTTTTAGTTTAGGCTGTTTTCAATTTTTATGCTTTTCATTATGTAATATCATTCTAAGGTTTTCAAACCTTACAATGATACATAGCGTAGTTTTTACTTTTTACAGCCTTCGGGCATACATTGCACATTTTGTATTTTGTTATTTTTATTAATAAAATTCCACTAGACCTAAGAGTCTAGCGGCTTCAAAAAAAAACCCTAAACCCTAAACCCTAAACCCTAAACCCTAAACCCTAAACCCTAAACCCTAAACCCTACCCCCTAAACCCTAAACCCTAAACCCTAAACCCTAAACCCTAAACCCTACACCCTAAACCCTAAACCCCACTTTTCACCGAAACACGCTTGGGAAAACACTCTCTAGGAGAGGGCGATTTCCGGCGTGAAACCAAACACCCTAAAACTCAACTTCCGGCCATTCTGGCCACGGCAACCACTGGGCGGCCTCCTCCCGAGGTCGCCCACCCCCCGACAACCATATATCCACCCCCCACCTACGCTAACATCGTTACCCACTCGATTCCCGCCCCCCAAAACCCTACTGTTAGCGGCGGTAATTCTTTGGCCGAAACCACACTTGGCCGAAACCCTTCAGTTGCAATCCCCCAAAAACCAATCACATATCTACATGGAGAGCCAACAATTCGGTTTACTAATCAAGAAGTTACATCTATGGTGGAACAACAATATTTGAAGTATGCCGTAGTTGGTAAATTTAGTCATGGAATGCCCTCCATTGCTTTCTTAAGGACGGCTATTCCAAAGCAATGTTCCTTAAAAGCGGAAGTGAATATTGGGCTTCTGCACAATAGGCATGTGTTGATTCGATGTTCAATCGAAGAAGACTATGTCAATTTGATGTCAAGGCCTAATTTCTGGATAAAGGAGAACACCAAATCCTTTTTGATGAGAACTTTCAAATGGGACATATGGTTTACTCCGGAAGAAGAGACAAGTATGGCGGTAATTTGGTTATCATTCCCCAATTTACCTCCCAATTTCTATGTGCCATCGATTTTGTTTTCTATAGCTTCGGCGGTGGGAAAACCCATTGCTATTGATGCGGCTACTTTGAACAAAACAAGACCTAGTTGTGCTAGGGTTAAAGTAGAAGCCGATTTGCTAAAAGAGCACCCACAAAAGTATAACATTCAACTCATGGAAGGGGAGGAGATGAAAACTGTTTCATACAAGATTCGTTATGATTTCCTACCCAAATATTGTTCTACTTGTATGTTACAAGGTCATGATCTTCAAGGATGTTGGAAGGAGCATCCGGAATTACAACCGGAAAAGAGGGGTGACGGTGATGGCACAGCGGCGGCGGCGATAAAAGGTAAGTCTACTCACCCTAATCTACCCCCAACAAACCCTAGCCGTCAAAACTCTACCAAAAAACCTCTACATACGGCCCCAAACCCTTCCCAGGAGTGGACCACCGTAACCCACCATAAGAAAAATCACAACACACAAAAAAAACCACTGGAATCGAATGCCAACACTGTTACGAGGGCTGAAACAGTATTTCCGGCGACTTTGGCTGCCGGAAACACTGCCTCAACATCAAAACAGCCTATCCTCAACCACATTCTCACTGAAATTGGTTTTCTGACACCGGAAATAGTGATTCCGACGGCTCCGGCTGCCGGAAACAATGCTCCTGCGTCAAAACAGCCTTCCGCCGCAGAAAGTACCACCGGAAACCCTACCGGAATACCCCCCACTCCATCGGCAACCAACCCAAACCCTAATACCATAATCCAAAACCCTATACCGCCTCCACCTCTAAAACCTAATACCGCCACCTCAATCTCTAACCCTAATCCGGGATTGGAATCCCCAATCAATTCCGGGTCAAAACCCAAAGAAAACCCAACATCCAAAAACCTAACTCCGACAACCACTGTTGCCGGAAGCTTGCCATCACTGGAATCCATCCCGGAAACCGGCGCCCAGAAAACCACTAAGCCGATACCATCGGAAAACCCTAATCCACCTCCCCACGAAAACCCTACCCGAGAAACCCCTACCCGGAACCAAGCCCAACCCAACCCGGTGACCCAACAACCCAGCCCACGGTCCGACCCAATTGCAACTTATCCAAACCCGGTATTGAGCCCAAACACACCAAAGCCGCAGGCCCAACAGTGCACACCTACATCGAGCCCATTCATTTCTCAATCGGATCCATCTTTGATTACTTTAAATAAAGAATGTGATGACATTCCATCTTCATGCGATGAGAGGAGTGACACAGAAGAGCAGGAGGAAGAGAAGCCTTATATCTCTGAACCATCGGACTACACAGACGACGGTGATGATACAGATATGGAAGATGATATGGCTGAGGCTACCAGAGGAGTTGAAAGATTATACAGGCCATACAACATTGCTCCAAAGCATTGGGACGAAGTCGTACAATATGCTGCGGATACCAATAGAAGTCTAACCCTGTACGAGCTAACCTCAGTTCAAAGAGAGAGACGACGGCCCCGACCTCGTCCTAGACCTCGTTATCGATGATCCACTACCACGAGTTTCTAGAAGAAGAACAAGAAAAGGTACAACATATTGAAGACTTCATAAGGCCAGAGGTAGATTATAGCTTTGTCCTTATTTTAGACATTCTTTATGTTAGTATCATCATTTGTCATATCATTATAGAGTGTATTATAAACTCTATGATGATCATAGAATACTTGGTTTTGTCAAGTTCATTTTTCTTGCACTCAGGTTAGATTTTAGGTAGGCCTTATAGGATAGTCTAGTGGGGTAACAGGAAATCTCCCCCCTGCTTGTACTTCCCCTATGGGGCCCCATGTTTTCCGTTTATGTTATTAATAAAACTCCACAAGCCGCGAGGCTGTGGCTTCAAAAAAAAAACCCTAAACCCTAAACCCCAAACCCTAAACCCTAAACCCTAAACCCAAAAACCCTACTTTTCACCGAAACAAGGCACGGAAAAACGCTCTCAACTTGAGGGCGATTTCCGGCTGTTTCGACGAAAACCCAAAACAGCCAACTTCCAGCCTTCCGATGGCCATGGTGGCCACTGGACGGCCTCCCCCCGAGGTCGTCCAGCCCCCGACGACATCCCACACCAACCCCCAGTCCACCACCTACGCCAATCTCTTCAAATCCTCCTTTTCAGCCAATGGCGAAAACCCTAGCCATGGCGGAAACTTTGATATTCCGAGAAAACCACTCCACTACCTTCATGGTGAGCCTACCATAAGGCTTAGCGACCAAGAAGTGACCTTGACAATCGAGCAACAAGACCTAAACTTTGCCGTCATAGGTAAGTTTAGCCATGGCATGCCAAATCTCAATTTCTTGAGGACGGCAATACCCAAGCAATGCGAGCTTAAAGCAGAGGTAAAGGTTGGTCTTTTGCACAATAGGCATGTTTTGATTCGATGCACAATCGAAGAAGATTATGTTTCATTGATGTCTCGGCCAAGTTTTTGGATTAAAGAACAATCGAAATCTTTCACGATGAGAACATTCAAATGGGATATGTGGTTTAATCCGGAAGAGGAGACAAGCCTTGCGGTAATTTGGATTTCTTTTCCAAACTTGGCTCCCAATTTCTTTGTTGAATCGATCTTGTTATCCCTAGCATCTTCGGTGGGCAAGCCTATCTCTATAGATGCGGCTACCAAGAACAAGACTCGCCCTAGTTGTGCTAGGGTTAAGGTTGAAGCAGATTTGAGGAAGGAACACCCCACAAGATACAATATTCTAATTGGGGAAGGAGAAGGTACAAAAATGCATTCTGGCAAGATTAGGTATGATTTCTTGCCCAAGTATTGTCCCAATTGTAAATTACAAGGGCATGACATTCATGGATGTTGGATTTTACATCCGGAACTGTTGCCGGAAAGAACAAAATCTGATGGCGGAGAGAAGGTGGCGGCGGCGACAGCAAAGGGCAAAGGTAAGTCCACAAACCCTAACCCCTCATCTTCTAACCCTAGCCTACTTGATCCACAAATCCCAGCCAATTCGCAAAACCCTCCCGCAACCAATGAATGGACCACTGTTATTAGCAAGAACACCAAAAAATCCTTGCTACAAAACTCAAAATCTACACAAAAAACCAATTTCACCACTGTTCCGGCGGTAAAAACAGTAATTCCGGCAATTTTCCATGCCGGAAACACGTTCCGACGCCGGAAATAGATTCCGACAAGAAACCCTACCGGAAAACACCTACCGCCCCCTAAACCCTAATACCACTACCCCCCGCCGCAAACCACTACCCTCCCGGTAAACCCTAGCCCCGAAACCACCCTCCCTCAAAACCCTAACCCTAATACCGCTACCCTCAAAACCCTTCTAGCGGTAATTTTTCGGATCACCGAAACCCACCACCGAAATTTCGGGCTACGGAAACCACTACCGGAAACCCCCCGGTATTCCGGCCCCCCCTCCAAAGAATCGCCGCCACCCGGCCCTACCCGAAACCACCACCCAAAACCCTAAACCACTACAAGAAACCCTACACGAGAATGTAACCCTACCGGCCCAATTCCTAAAAACCCGAAACCACTTCCAACAGTGGTTTCGGGTCACCCAACATACCCACCCAGTTCAGAAATCCGACCCGGCCCATACACTAAAAATGTGGGCCCACTACCCGAACCCAACCCAACGTTGGCCCACCCGATACCATCCCCCAACCCGAGACCTAACCCTACCCGATTTGACACCCCCCTCGGCCCAATAGTCCAAAATCCGAGACCCAACTTTAGCCCAATCCAAAACCCAATTTCGTGTTTAAATCCCCAAGCACCTACATACACCCCTATTTGTACCTTAAACTCCTTTGAAGGCTTGGTTAAGCTTAATCAATCTTGTGTTGAGTTGCCTACTTCAAGTAGTGAAAGGAGGAAGTGGGGTGATGATTGTGTTGAGGAGGAAGCCGAATCAGATGAAGAAGGGTATGCCCAAATTACTATGGACTTTAGAGAGCCAAGGTCCCCGGTTGGCTCAATTGATTCCGACACACCTATAGTGCGACTTGATGCGAATATTTTGCATCCACGGGCACTGAGGATGCTAGGATTCACAACAAAGGAGGGATTGGAACTTGAGGGCACGACAGAGGCTTTGACAACCATGTTCAAGGATCCGGCTGATTATGTCTTAGAAGCACCAAGGGCCAGATCAGTAATGAAGCAGCTAGACAGAGCACAGGAGGTACATTCACAGGTATCTTCATCTTCATCCTTTACTACTGATGATACGGGGTCTGTACAGACTCCCAAGTATAATGCAGCGGGTAGAGCCCCAGAACCTATAAGAAGTAAGAGAGCAGAAAGAGCTTTTCGTAGAAGGGCAATACTCCGAACTCTCCAGGAATGATACAAGTTCATACATATTTAGAGGATGAGCAAGAAAAGGTACATCATATTGAAGACTTCATCAGGCCAGAGGTAGTCTATAGCTTTGTCCTCTTGTTAGTTCTTCTTTATCTTAGTATCATCATTTGTAACATCATCATAGAGTGCATTATAAACTCTGTGATGATCATTAAATACTTGATATTTTCAAGTTCCTTTTTCCTTCATTCAGGTTAGTTTTCTTTTTAGGCCTTATAGGATAGGCTCGTAGGGTAATAGGATGAGTCCCCCCTACTTGTACTTCCCCTTTGGGGCCCCTTGTATTTCTTTTTATTATTAATAAAATTCCACAAGCCGCGAGGCTGTGGCTTCAAAAAAAAAAAAAAAAAAAAAAAAAACCCTAAACCCTAAACCCTAAACCCTAAACCCTAAACAAACAAGCTTGGTTTTACCCACTTCTAGTAGTGAAGGGAGGAAATGGGGTGATGATGAAAAAGAAGAAGTAGCAGACAATGCAGAAAGTTCCAGAGGATCCCAAAAAGGAAAGGCACCTATGGTGAGTCAGGCCACTGATGACATGATTGAATCAACAGAAGATAGTACGGCTTTCACATCCGGCCTAAGGAGAAGCAGAAGAGCAAGGAATAGGGCAGCAGCTCGGATGACCTATGCACGAAAGGGATGATTCAACTTCATGAATACTTGGAAGATCCACAAGAAAAGATACATCGTATTGAAGACTTTATAAGGCCAGAGGTAGATTATAGCTTTGTTCTTATATTAGTCTTTCTCTATGTTAGTATCATCATTTGTAATATCATCATAGAGTGTATTATAAACTCTATGATGATCATAGAATATCTAGTTTTAGCTAGTTCTTTCTTTTTGCATTCTGGATAGGAGGCTTGCCTCAATAGGAGTAGCCAGGTGGGGGTATAGGAATTCTCCCCCCGCTTGTACTTCCCCTATGGGGCCCCATGTTTTCCTTTTATGTTATTAATAAAACTCCACAAGCCGAGAGGCTGTGGCTTCAAAAAAAAAAACCTAAACCCTAAACCCTAAACCCTAAACCCTAAACCCTAAACCCTAAACCCTAAACCCTAAACCCCACTTTTCACCGAAACACGGTCGAAAAAACGCTCTCTAGGAGAGGCGATTTTTCGGCCATCCAACTTTCCAAATCTTTCGACCAATTCCGGCCATTCTGGCCGTGACGGCTACGGGGTGGCCTCCTCCCGAGGTCACCCAACTCCCGGCGACAGTCCCCCCACCCGTTACATACTCCAACATCGTCACCAACACCCACAAAGTTGGTGGCGGTAATGGTTTGGCCGAGAACTCTATTGGCCGAAACCCTTCTCCCTCAATTCCACAAAAACCAATCTCCTACCTTCATGGAGAGCCAACAATTCGGTTTACTAATCAAGAAGTTGCATCTATGGTGGAACAACAAGATTTGAAGTATGCCGTAGTTGGTAAGTTTAGTCATGGAATGCCCTCTATTGCTTTCTTGAGGACGGCTATTCCAAAGCAATGTTCATTGAAAGCGGAAGTGAATATTGGGCTTTTGCACAATAGGCATGTGTTGATTCGATGTTCAATCGAAGAAGACTATGTCACTTTGATGTCAAGACCTAATTTTTGGATAAAGGAGAACTCCAAATCCTTTTTGATGAGAACTTTCAAATGGGATATATGGTTTACTCCGGAAGAAGAGACAAGCAAGGCGGTAATTTGGCTTTCATTCCCCAATTTACCTCCCAATTTCTATGTCCCATCGATTTTGTTCTCCATAGCTTCGGCGGTGGGGAGGCCAATTGCAATTGATGCGGCTACTTTGAATAAAACAAGACCTAGTTGTGCTAGGGTCAAGGTGGAAGCGATTTGCTACAAGAACACCCACAAAAGTATAACATACAAATCATGAATGGGGAGGAGATGGAAACAATTTCATACAAGATTCGTTATGATTTCCTACCCAAATATTGTACTACTTGTATGTTGCAAGGACACGATCTTCAAGGATGTTGGAAGGAACACCCGGAATTGCAACCGGAAAAGAGGAAACACGGTGAAGATGCAGAGGTGGCGGCGGCAAAAGGTAAGGCTCCTAACCCCACTCTACCCCCTACAAACCCTAGCCGTCAAAACCCTAACCCAAAACCGATACCTACGGCTCCAAACCACACCCAGGAATGGACCACCGTAACTCACAAAAGAAAAAAACAAAACACCCAAAAACAGCCTTTGGATTTGATGGAAAATACTATTCCGGCGACTGAAACAGCCCCTCAGGTGGTTTTGGACGTCGGAAGTATAGCCTCTTCCTCAAAACCGCCTATTCTCACCCAAATTCTAACTGAAATTGGCCTTCTGCCGACGGAAAAAGTGATTCCGGCATCATCAGCCGTTGGAAACACAGCCTCCCAGTCAAATCAGCCAATTTCCGTCGATACGCCCACCGGAAACCCTACCGGAAACCACCTCATCCTCCCGGAAACAGGCCCAAACCCTAATACCGCCCCAATAAACCCTAATCCAATACCGGGGTTGGGAAACCCTAGCCCTAACCCACCCAACCCGGAATTCAATACCGCAACTCCGGCGACCCAAACCACGGAAACCCTGTCGGAAACCACCCCGGAAGCCCACCTAATCTCCGGAACCACCAAAGAACCCTAATTCCGCCGCCCATAACCCTAACCCTAAACCGGGGTTAGGGCACAACGGCCCAATTCTACCCAATTACGGGTCAAACCCGACACTGAACCCGACCCCACAAAATCCTACTCCGGAAAACTCGCACCCCGGAAACACCCCGCCACCAGAAATCCCCCCGGAATCCGGCGCAAAATCAGTTTTGCCGCCGTCAAACCCTAACCCCATACCACCCGGAAACCCTAGCCGAGAAACCCCTACCCGGAACCCTACCCGAAACAGCCCTAACCCGGCACCCAACCCAGCAGCCCTCTCGGCCCAACCCAACCCGGAACCCGGTCCCACACCCACACGACCCCCCCACCCGAGCCCAAGTCCACATACTCCCGCGGGGCCCACAACAATAAAATACACAAACCCAATCTCAAGCCCAAATCCAATTAATAATGCACAACCTAATCCAATGCCAAGTATGCCATCTTTCCTACCACATCGGATTTCGCCTCCTAGCAAATTAGTAGTGCTAAATCAAGCGTGCTTAGATTTACCCACTGCTAGTAGTGAAGAGAGGAAATGGGGTGATGATGAAGAGGTGGAAGCTGCGGACAATGAAGAAAGTTCTAGAGGGCTTGACAAAGGAAAGGCACCTATGGAAAGTCAGAATGCTGAGGACATGAATGAATCAACAGAGGATAGCACGGCATTCACACCTGGCCCAAGAAGAAGCAGAAGAGCAAGGAACAGGCAAGCAGCCAGAATGACATATGCACGTAAAGGATGATCCAATTTCATACATATTTGGAAGATGCTCAAGAAAAGGTACACCGTATTGAAGACTTTATAAGGCCAGAGGTAGATTATAGCTTTGTTCTTATACTAGTCTTTCTCTATGGTAGTATCATCAGTTGTAATATCATCATAGAGTGTATTATAAACTCTATGATGATCATAGAATATTTAGTCTTAGCTAGTTCTTTCTTTTTACATTCTGGCTAGGAGGTTTGCCTCAATAGGAGTAGCCAGGTGGGGGTATAGGAAGTCTCCCCCCTGCTTGTACTTCCCCTATGGGGCCCCATGTTTCCTTTTATGTTATTAATAAAACTCCACAAGCCGAGAGGCTGTGGCTTCAAAAAAAAAAAAAACCCTAAACCCTAAACCCTAAACCCATATAATGGAGTCTGTCAGACAGCAATGGAACCATCCCAGGCCCTGCGAGAAGGAGCTGAGAACGATCCTCTACAGTTACATGGCACTTAACACCACGGGCTGTTAATCACGCTCTGGTTACATTGCCATACTTCATCAACCAGACTTGATTTCCTGTCTCCTTAGAACTCAAGACTATCCTATTACCCTAGGGTTCAGGGTTCAGGGTTCAGGGTTCAGGGTTCAGGGTTCGTGGTTCGGGGTTCGGGGTTCGGGGTTCGTGGTTCGGGGTTCGTGGTTCGAGGTTCGTGGTTCGTGGTTCGGGGGTTCGGGTTCGAGGTTCGTGGTTCGGGTTCGGGGTTGGGGTTCGGGTTCGTGGTTCGTGGTTCGAGGTTCTGGGGTTCGTGGTTCGGGGTTGTGGTTGTGGTTCGGGGTTCGGGGTTCGTGGTTTGAGGGTTCGAGGTTCGAGTGGTTCGGGTTCGTGGTTCGGGTTCGGGGTTGGGGTTTTGGGGTTTGGGGTTTTGGGGTTTGGGGTTTGGGGTTTAGGGTTTGGGGTTTTGGGGTTTGGGGTTTTGGGGTTTGGGGTTTGGGGTTTGGGGTTTAGGGTTTAGGTTTTTTTTTTTTTTTTTTTGAAGCCACAGCCTCTCGGCTTGTGGAGTTTTATTAATAACATAAAAGGAAACATGGGGCCCCATAGGGGAAGTACAAGCAGGGGGGAGACTTCCTATACCCCCACCTGGCTACTCCTATTGAGGCAAACCTCCTAGCCAGAATGTAAAAAGAAAGAACTAGCTAAGACTAAATATTCTATGATCATCATAGAGTTTATAATACACTCTATGATGATATTACAACTGATGATACTACCATAGAGAAAGACTAGTATAAGAACAAAGCTATAATCTACCTCTGGCCTTATAAAGTCTTCAATACGGTGTACCTTTTCTTGAGCATCTTCCAAATATGTATGAAATTGGATCATCCTTTACGTGCATATGTCATTCGGGCGCACTGTTCCTTGCTCTTTCTCGCTTCTTCTTGGGCCGGTGTGAATGCCGTGCTATCCTCTCTGTTGATTCATTCATGTCCTCGCATTCGACTTTCCATAGGTGCCTTTCCTTTGTCAAGCCCTCTAGAACTTTCTTCATTGTCATGACTTCCACCTCTTCATCATCACCCCATTTCCTCTCTTCACTACTAGCGAGTGGGTAAATCTAAGCACGCTTGATTTAGCACTACTAATTTGCTAGGAGGCGAAATCCGATGTGGTAGGAAAGATGGCATACTTGGCATTGGATTAGGTTGTGCATTATTAATTGGATTTGGGCTTGAGATTGGGTTTGTGTATTTTATTGTTGTGGGCCCCGCGGGAGTATGTGGACTTGGGCTCGGGTGGGGGGGTCGTGTGGGTGTGGGACCGGGTTCCGGGTTGGGTTGGGCCGAGAGGGCTGCTTGGGTTGGAGTGCCGGGTTGGGGGTTTGTTTCGGGTAGGGTTCGGGTAGGGGTTTCTCGGCTAGGGTTTCGGGTGGTATGGGGTTAGGGTTTGACGGCGGCAAAGCGATTTTGCGCCGGATTCGGGGGATTTACGGTGGCGGGGTGTTTCCGGGGTGCGAGTTTTCCGGAGTAGGATTTTGTGGGGTCGGGTTCAGTGTCGGGTTTGACCCGTAATTGGGTAGAATTGGGCCGTTGTGCCCTAACCCCGGTTTAGGGTTAGGGTTATGGGCGGCGGAATTAGGGTTCTTTGGTGGTTCCGGTAGATTAGGTGGGCTTCCGGGGTGGTTTCCGACAGGGTTTCCGGTGGTTTGGGTCGCCGGAGTTGCGGTATTGAATTCCGGGTTGGGTGGGTTAGGGCTAGGGTTTCCCAACCCCGGTATTGGATTAGGGTTTATTGGGGCGGTATTAGGGTTTGGGCCTGTTTCCGGGAGGATGAGGTGGTTTTCGGTAGGGTTTCCGGTGGGCGTATCGACGGAAATTGGCTGATTTGACTGGGAGGCTGTGTTTCCAACGGCTGATGATGCCGGAATCACTGTTTCCGTCGGCAGAAGGCCAATTTCAGTTAGAATTTGGGTGAGAATAGGCGGTTTTGAGGAAGAGGCTATACTTCCGACGTCCAAAACCACCGAGGGGGTTTTTCGATCGCTTAGGAATAGTATTTTCCATCAAATCCAAAGGCTGTTTTTGGGTGTTTTGTTTTTTTCTTTTGTGAGTTACGGTGGTCCATTCCTGGGTGTGGTTTGGAGCCGTAGGTATCGGTTTTGGGTTAGGGTTTTGACGGCTAGGGTTTGTAGGGGGTATAGTGGGGTTAGGAGCCTTACCTTTTGCCGCCGCCACCTCTGCATCTTCACCGTGTTTCCTCTTTTCCGGTTGCAATTCCGGTGTTCCTTCCAACATCCTTGAAGATCGTGTCCTTGCAACATACAAGTAGTACAATATTTGGGTAGGAAATCATAACGAATCTTGTATGAAATTGTTTCCATCTCCTCCCCATTCATGATTTGTATGTTATACTTTTGTGGGTGTTCTTGTAGCAAATCAGCTTCCACCTTGACCCTAGCACAACTAGGTCTTGTTTTATTCAAAGTAGCCGCATCAATTGCAATTGGCCTCCCCACCGCCGAAGCTATGGAGAACAAAATCGATGGGACATAGAAATTGGGAGGTAAATTGGGGAATGAAAGCCAAATTACCGCCTTGCTTGTCTCTTCTTCCGGAGTAAACCATATATCCCATTTGAAAGTTCTCATCAAAAAGGATTTGGAGTTCTCCTTTATCCAAAAATTAGGTCTTGACATCAAAGTGACATAGTCTTCTTCGATTGAACATCGAATCAACACATGCCTATTGTGCAAAAGCCCAATATTCACTTCCGCTTTCAATGAACATTGCTTTGGAATAGCCGTCCTCAAGAAAGCAATAGAGGGCATTCCATGACTAAACTTACCAACTACGGCATACTTCAAATCTTGTTGTTCCACCATAGATGCAACTTCTTGATTAGTAAACCGAATTGTTGGCTCTCCATGAAGGTAGGAGATTGGTTTTTGTGGAATTGAGGGAGAAGGGTTTCGGCCAATAGAGTTCTCGGCCAAACCATTACCGCCACCAACTTTGTGGGTGTTGGTGACGATGTTGGAGTATGTAACGGGTGGGGGGACTGTCGCCGGGAGTTGGGTGACCTCGGGAGGAGGCCACCCCGTAGCCGTCACGGCCAGAATGGCCGGAATTGGTCGAAAGATTTGGAAAGTTGGATGGCCGAAAAATCGCCTCTCCTAGAGAGCGTTTTTTCGACCGTGTTTCGGTGAAAAGTGGGGTTTAGGGTTTAGGGTTTAGGGTTTAGGGTTTAGGGTTTAGGGTTTAGGGTTTAGGGTTTAGGGTTTAGGGTTTAGGGTTTAGGGTTCAGGGTTCAGGGTTCAGGGTTCAGGGTTCAGGGTTCAGGGTTCGGGGTTCGGGGTTCGTGGTTCGTGGTTCGGGGTTCGTGGTTCGTGGTTCGGGTTCGGGGTTCGGGTTCGGGGTTCGTGGTTCGGGGTTCGTGGTTCGGGGTTCGTGGTTCGGGGTTCGGTTCGTGGTTCGGGTTCGTGGTTCGTGGTTCGTGGTTCGTGGTTCGTGGTTCGTGGTTCGTGGTTCGGGGTTCTGTGGTTCGAGTGGTTGTGGTTCGGGGTTGGGGTTCGGGTTGTGGTTCGGGGTTCGTGGGTTGGTTCGTGGTTCGAGTGGTTCGTGGTTCGTGGTTTAGGGTTTAGGGTTTAGGGTTTAGGGTTTAGGGTTTAGGGTTTTTTTTTTTGAAGCCACAGCCTCGCGGCTTGTGGTATTTTATTAATAATAATAAAAATAAAGACAAGGGGCCCCAGAGGGGAAGTACAAGCGAGGGGGGACTAATCCTGTTACCCCACTAGACTATCCTATAAGGCCTAGCATTAAAATCTAACAAGAATGAAGAAAGAACGAACTTGACAAAACTAAGTATTCTATGATCATCATAGAGTTTATAATGCACTCTATGATGATATTACAGATGATAATGCTAACATAGTGAAGAAGTAATATAAGAGCGAAGATATGATCATCTACCTCCGGACTTATAAAATCCTCCACTGCGGCATCACTTCCTTCTCGTCCTCCAAATAAGAGTAAAACTGAATCATTTCTTCTTGGAGTTGATAAGTGACTCAGGGGGCCCAACATACTTTGAGGGATCCCTCATCTTTGACGCATCAAACTTGACTTTCTTCTTGGCTTCTCTCATTGGCATTTTCCTCACTTTGTCGGCATCTTACCATCCCGGCTATTCTTCCTTGTGAGCCTTTTCTTTGAAGTACGCACATTGCGAGGAGACAAATTCCCATTTTGAATGACAAGCATTCTTTCGGGACAATGGAGTCTTCCTCGGCATCGACCACTCGATGTGCTAGCTATATTACCAAAGGGATCGGACATTACTGTCTCGCGCTTGGCATGCCGTGTCCTTGAGAATATAGCTCCCCCGGTGTCTTGCCGCCCATCTCATCTACATTACCTGGCCCCCTCCGTGAAGGACCCTCTAGTAAGTGTGCACAGTCCGAGACGTCTTCAACAACAAGTGGTTCCGCATCCTCCTCAATAGCCTCATCTATCTCGGGATCCATGATATCCGTTTCCGTGCCGCTCTTCATCATCGTGTCCTCATCATAGAGTCCATAAGCATCATAGTCCCGGGAGTTATGTGCGAGGCTCGCTAGGTACCGGACCATTTCTTCTTCGTCCTCTCGTGGTTCCGCCCAATTCCACATATTCCTCTACACTCGATATGGGTAGTAAAATTGCTTGTCTTCAACTGCGACCTTAAAGGATTTCATTCCCAAGAAGTGTCCATGTTTCTCCATTTTCTGTCAAAAGCTTGTCGAAGCAACATGATGTCTTCTATCTCCGACCCATCTCCTTCTTCCCCAACTTCCTCTCCATCGGTCTCACACCATCGCTTTCTCTCACTTGTCCGAGGGGGGCGGGCGTGGCGGTACTAACGAGAGGGAATGTCGGAATTGGCTTCATTTAAAGTGCAAGGTTGTGGAGGAAATGAGAAGGCATTTTTAAGCCAACTTTGAGTAGATGGGCTTTTTGTGATTGGGTTGTATTCTTGGGCTGTGGAATTAAGAATTGGCTTTGTAGGTGGGTTTGATGTTGAGCCCGTATCTGATATGGATTGTGGGCTTGGATTTTCGGATTGGGTATTTATGGATTGGGCCGAGAGGGGGTTGGGTTGGGCCGAGGGGGTTGGGCTCGGGTTTGGGGGGGTAGGGTTAATTGAATTTGTGGGCTCGGGTTCGGGTATGGGTAGGGGTTCGGGTGGGTCGATTTCCGGGTCAGGGTTGATGTCGGGTATGGATTTTTTTGTCGGGTCGGGTTGCGGGTAATTAGGGTTTAGTGGGGGGGCGGTTTCGGGTAGCGGTTTAGGGTTTAGTGGCGGTAATGGGCAGGGAGTGGTTTCGGGAGGAGGGGGTTGCGGTAGGGGGGTTTCGTGATTATTTCCGGCACCAGTGGGGTGGCGGAGGGGTGGTTTTCTGGTGAGAGGGTGGCGAATTGTTGGTGGCGGGTTCAAGAGGGGTGGTTTTAGGGTTAGGGTTTTGAGGGTGGTTTTGGGCCAAACAAGGCCCAATGGGGGGGGGCGGGTAGTAGGGTTTCTGGTTGGTGGTTTCCGGGAGCAGGGGTGGTCGCCGGTAGGGTTTCCGGTAGGTTTCCGGCGCCGCCTAGGGTTCCGGTAGGGTTTCCGGTAGGGTTTCCGGCGCCGCCAAGGATTCCGGTAGGGTTTCCGGCGTCGGAAATTTTAGGGGGGGTGTTTTTTGGTCGGAAAACGATTCCGACACACAGGCGTGTTTCCGATAGCCCTAGGCTCCGGATCACCTGTTCCAGTCGCCGGAGTTACTGTTCCAGTGACTTTTGAGGGTGGTTTTGGGTTTTGATTCTTGTTTTTCTTGTTTTTCCGAGTGACTGTAGTCCAATTGTTGGATGGGGCATGAATCAAGGCATTGGTAGTTGGGATAGGGTTTTGTTGGCTAGGGTTAGACGAAGAGGGAGTAGGGATTGAAGCCTTACCTTTGCCTATTTCCACCTCTGTCGCCTTTGCCGTCGCCACCTTGCCACCATCACTGTCCTTAGCTTTTTCCGGCCGTAATGCTGGTTTTAGATTCCAACATCCATCGACATCATGCCCTTGGAGCTTGCAATTAGTACAATATTTTGGCTTGAAGTCATATCTAATTTTTTGCAATTCGGTTGTGATTCCATCTCCTTCACCCACTTGAATTACAACATGTGGGGGATGGCTTTTTAGCAAATCAAATTCCACTTTGACTCTAGCACAACTTGGCCTTGTTTTATTCAAAGTGGCCGCATCAATGGCAATTGGGGAACCCATTCGCCGCCGCCAAAGAGAAAAGGGTAGACTCTCCATAGTAGTGTGGGGATAGTCCGGGGAATGAAATCCATCCATACGCAAATCTACTCTCCTCCGCCGGATTAAAAGATACATCCCATTTGAAGGTTCTCATCAAATAGGGTCTAGACTTCTCCTTAATCTCAAAAGTTTGTCTTGACATCAAAGTGTCAAAATCTTCACCAATTGTGCATCTAATCAAGACATGCCTATCACAAAGCAAACCAATACGTACCTCCGCCTTCAATCCACATTGCTTTGGGATGGCAGTTCTCAAGAAAGCAATATCTGGCCATCCATGGCTAAATTTGCCAACTACCGCCATTGTTAAGTCTTGGTGGTGAATCATCACCTCCACCTCCTTCTTCTCAAACCTGATAGTAGGCTCGCCATGTAGGTACACAATAGGTTTGATTGGAATCGACATAGCCATGGGAGATGAAGTGCCGCAAGACGTCGGTTTTCCGCCATTGGCAGTTTCTGAAAACTGAATCGACGGGATGTTGGGGGCTGATTTGAAGAGATTAGAATAGTTGAGGGGTTGCGCGGGGATGGTGGGGTGATGGCCGACCTCAGGAGGAGGCCGGCCAGTGACCGGAATGGCCATCAAAGGCCGGGAAGGCTTTGGGAATTGGGTCGCCGAAAATCGCCTCAAGTTGAGAGCGTTTTCGCGGACCGTGTTTCGGTGAAAAAAGGGGTTTAGGGTTTAGGGTTTAGGGTTTAGGGTTTAGGGTTTAGGGTTTAGGGTTTAGGGTTTAGGGTTTAGGGTTTAGGGTTTAGGGTTTAGGGTTTAGGGTTTAGGGTTTAGGGTTTAGGGTTCAGGGTTTAGGGTTTAGGGTTTAGGGTTTAGGGTTCAGGGTTCAGGGTTTAGGGTTTAGGGTTCAGGGTTCAGGGTTTAGGGTTTAGGGTTTAGGGTTCAGGGTTCAGGGTTTAGGGTTTAGGGTTTAGGGTTTAGGGTTTAGGGTTTTTTTTTTTTTGAAGCCACAGCCTCGCGGCTTGTGGAATTTTATTAATAATAAAAAGAAATACAAGGGGCCCCAAAGGGGAAGTACAAGTAGGGGGGACTCATCCTATTACCCTACGAGCCTATCCTATAAGGCCTAAAAAGAAAACTAACCTGAATGAAGGAAAAAGGAACTTGAAAATATCAAGTATTTAATGATCATCACAGAGTTTATAATGCACTCTATGATGATGTTACAAATGATGATACTAAGATAAAGAAGAACTAACAAGAGGACAAAGCTATAGACTACCTCTGGCCTGATGAAGTCTTCAATATGATGTACCTTTTCTTGCTCATCCTCTAAATATGTATGAACTTGTATCATTCCTGGAGAGTTCGGAGTATTGCCCTTCTACGAAAAGCTCTTTCTGCTCTCTTACTTCTTATAGGTTCTGGGGCTCTACCCGCTGCATTATACTTGGGAGTCTGTACAGACCCCGTATCATCAGTAGTAAAGGATGAAGATGAAGATACCTGTGAATGTACCTCCTGTGCTCTGTCTAGCTGCTTCATTACTGATCTGGCCCTTGGTGCTTCTAAGACATAATCAGCCGGATCCTTGAACATGGTTGTCAAAGCCTCTGTCGTGCCCTCAAGTTCCAATCCCTCCTTTGTTGTGAATCCTAGCATCCTCAGTGCCCGTGGATGCAAAATATTCGCATCAAGTCGCACTATAGGTGTGTCGGAATCAATTGAGCCAACCGGGGACCTTGGCTCTCTAAAGTCCATAGTAATTTGGGCATACCCTTCTTCATCTGATTCGGCTTCCTCCTCAACACAATCATCACCCCACTTCCTCCTTTCACTACTTGAAGTAGGCAACTCAACACAAGATTGATTAAGCTTAACCAAGCCTTCAAAGGAGTTTAAGGTACAAATAGGGGTGTATGTAGGTGCTTGGGGATTTAAACACGAAATTGGGTTTTGGATTGGGCTAAAGTTGGGTCTCGGATTTTGGACTATTGGGCCGAGGGGGGTGTCAAATCGGGTAGGGTTAGGTCTCGGGTTGGGGGATGGTATCGGGTGGGCCAACGTTGGGTTGGGTTCGGGTAGTGGGCCCACATTTTTAGTGTATGGGCCGGGTCGGATTTCTGAACTGGGTGGGTATGTTGGGTGACCCGAAACCACTGTTGGAAGTGGTTTCGGGTTTTTAGGAATTGGGCCGGGTAGGGTTACATTCTCGGGTAGGGTTTCTTGTAGTGGTTTAGGGTTTTGGGTGGTGGTTTCGGGTAGGCTGGGTGGCGGCAGTTGCTGGAGGGGGGCCGGAATACCAGGGGGGTTTCCGGTAGTGGTTTCCGGTAGCCCAGAATTTCTGGTGGTGGGTTCCGGTGATCCAGAAAAATTACCGCTAGAAGGGTTTTGAGGGGTAGCGGTATTAGGGTTAGGGTTTTGAGGGAGGGTGGTTTCGGGGCTAGGGTTTACCGGGAGGGTAGTGGTTTGCGGCGGGGTAGTGGTATTAGGGTTTAGGGGGCGGTAGGTGTTTTCCGGTAGGGTTTCTTGCCGGGAATCTATTTCCGGCGTCGGAACAGTGTTTCCGGCATGGAAAATTGCCGGAATTCTGTTTTTACCGCCGGAACAGTGGTGAAATTGGTTTTTTGTGTAGATTTTGAGTTTTGTAGCAAGGATTTTTTGGTGTTCTTGCTAATAACAGTGGTACATTCATTGGTTGCGGGAGGGTTTTGCGAATTGGCTGGGATTTGTGGATCAAGTAGGCTAGGGTTAGAAGATGAGGGGTTAGGGTTTGTGGACTTACCTTTGCCCTTTGCTGCCGCCGCCGCCACCTTCTCTCCGCCATCAGATTTTGTTCTTTCCGGCAACAGTTCCGGATGTAAAATCCAACATCCATGAATGTCATGCCCTTGTAATTTACAATTGGGACAATACTTGGGCAAGAAATCATACCTAATCTTGCCAGAATGCATTTTTGTACCTTCTCCTTCCCCAATTAGAATATTGTATCTTGTGGGGTGTTCCTTCCTCAAATCTGCTTCAACCTTAACCCTAGCACAACTAGGGCGAGTCTTGTTCTTGGTAGCCGCATCTATAGAGATAGGCTTGCCCACCGAAGATGCTAGGGATAACAAGATCGATTCAACAAAGAAATTGGGAGCCAAGTTTGGAAAAGAAATCCAAATTACCGCAAGGCTTGTCTCCTCTTCCGGATTAAACCACATATCCCATTTGAATGTTCTCATCAGGAAAGATTTCGATTGTTCTTTAATCCAAAAACTTGGCCGAGACATCAATGAAACATAATCTTCTTCGATTGTGCATCGAATCAAAACATGCCTATTGTGCAAAAGACCAACCTTTACCTCTGCTTTAAGCTCGCATTGCTTGGGTATTGCCGTCCTCAAGAAATTGAGATTTGGCATGCCATGGCTAAACTTACCTATGACGGCAAAGTTTAGGTCTTGTTGCTCGATTGTCAAGGTCACTTCTTGGTCGCTAAGCCTTATGGTAGGCTCACCATGAAGGTAGTGGAGTGGTTTTCTCGGAATATCAAAGTTTCCGCCATGGCTAGGGTTTTCGCCATTGGCTGAAAAGGAGGATTTGAAGAGATTGGCGTAGGTGGTGGACTGGGGGTTGGTGTGGGATGTCGTCGGGGGCGGACGACCTCGGGGGAGGCCGTCCGGTGGCCACCATGGCCATCGGAAGGTTTGGAAGGTTTGGAAGTTGGCTGTTTTGGGTTTTGGGTCGAAAAGTTTAGGAAATCGCCCTCAAGTTGAGAGCGTTTTTCCGTGCCTTGTTTCGGGGGTTTAGGGGGTTTAGGGTTTAGGGTTTAGGGTTTAGGGGGTTTAGGGGGGTTTAGGGGGTTTAGGGTTTAGGGTTTAGGGTTTAGGGTTTAGGGGGGTTCGGGGTTTAGGGGGGTTTAGGGTTTAGGGTTTAGGGTTCAGGGTTCAGGGTTCAGGGTTTAGGGTTTACGGTTTAGGGTTTAGGGTTCAGGGTTCAGGGTTCAGGTTTTTTTTTTTTTTTTTTTTGAAGCCACAGCCTCGCGGCTTGTGGTATTTTATTAATAATAATAAAGAAAGACAAGGGGCCCCAGAGGGGAAGTACAAGCAAGGGGGGACTAATCCTGTTACCCCACTAGACTATCCTATAAGGCCTAGCATTAAAATCTAACAAGAGTGGAGAAAGAACGAACTTGACAAAACTAAGTATTCTATGATCATCATAGAGTTTATAATGCACTCTATGATGATATTACAAATGATAATGCTAACATAGTGAAGAAGTAATATAAGAGCGAAGATATGATCATCTACCTCCGGACTTATAAAATCCTCCACCTGCGGCATCACTTCCTTCTCGTCCTCCAAATAAGAGTAAAACTGAATCATTTCTTCTTGGAGTTGATAAGTGACTCAGGGGGCCCAACATACTTTGAGGGATCCCTCATCTTTGACGCATCAAACTTGACTTTCTTCTTGGCTTCTCTCATTGGCATTTTCCTCGCTTTGTCGGCATCTTACCATCCCGGCCTATTCTTCCTTGTGAGTCTTTTCTTTGAAGTCGCACATTGCGAGGAGACAAATTCCCATTTTGAATGACAAGCATTCTTTCCGGGACAATGGAGTCTTCCTCGGCATCGACCACTCGATGTGCTAGCTATATTACCAAAGGGATCGGACATTACTGTCTCTCGCTTGGCATGCCGTCCGCTTCGAATATAGCTCCCCCGGTGTCTTGCCGCCCATCTCATCTACATTACCAGGCCCCCCCGTGAAGGACCCTCTAGTAAGTGTACCGATCCGAGACGTCTTCAACGGCAAGTGGTTCTCGCATCCTCCTCAATAGCCTCATCTATCTCGGGATCCATTATATCTGTTTCTAGTGCCGCTCTTCATCATCGTGTCCTCATCATAGAGTCCATAAGCATCATAGTCCCGGGAGTTATGTGCGAGGCTGCTCGCTAGGTACCGGACCATTTCTTCTTCGTCCTCTCGTGGTTCCGCCCAATTCCACATACTCCTCTACACTCGATATGGGTAGTAAAATTGCTTGTCTTCAGCTGCATGCCTTAAAGGATTTCATTCCCAAGAAGTGTCCATGTTTCTCCATTTTCTGTCAAAAGCTTGTCGAAGCAACATGATGTCTTCTATCTCCGAACCATCTCCTTCTTCCCCAACTTCCTCTCCATCGGTCTCACACCATCGCTTTCTCTCACCGTCCGAGGGGGCGGGCGTGGCGGTACTAACGAGAGGGAATGTCGGAATTGGCTTCATTTAAAGTGCAAGGTTGTGGAGGAAATGAGAAGGCATTTTTAAGCCAACTTTGAGTAGATGGGCTTTTTGCGATTGGGTTGTATTCTTGGGTGTGGAATTAAGAATTGGCTTTGTAGGTGGGTTTGATGTTGAGCCCGTATATCGATATGGATTGTGGGCTTGGATTTTCGGATTGGGTATTTATGGATTGGGCCGAGAGGGGTTGGGTTGGGCCGAGGGGGTTGGGCTCGGGGGGTAGGGGTTGGGCTCGGGTTTGGGGGTAGGGTTAATTGAATTTGTGGGCTCGGGTTCGGGTATGGGTAGGGGTCGGGTGGGTCGGTTTCGGGTCGGGGTTGATGTCGGGTATGGATTTTTTTTTTTTTCGGGTCGGGTGGGTTGCGGGTAATTAGGGTTTAGTGGGGGGGGCGGTTTCGGGTAGCGGTTTAGGGTTTAGTGGCGGTAATGGGCGGGGAGTGGTTTCGGGAGGAGGGGGTTGCGGTAGGGGGGTTTCGTGATTATTTCCGGCACCGGTGGGGTGGCGGAGGGGTGGTTTTCTGGTGGGAGGGTGGCAGAATTGTTGGTGGCGGGTTCAAGAGGGGTGGTTTTAGGGTTAGGGTTTTGAGGGTGGTTTTGGGCCAAGCAAGGCCCAATGGGGGGGGGGCGGGTAGTAGGGTTTCGGTTGGTGGTTTCCGGGAGCGGGGGTGGTCGCCGGTAGGGTTTCCGGTAGGTTCCCGGCCGCCTAGGGTTCCGGTAGGGTTCCGGTAGGGTTTCGGCGCCGCCAAGGATTCCGGTAGGGTTTCCGGCGTCGGAAATTTTAGGGGGGGGTGTTTTTTGGTCGGAAAACAGATTCCGACACACGGACGGTGTTTCCGATAGCCCTAGGCTCCGGAATCACTTGTTCCGATGGGCCGCCGAATCTTGTTCCGGTGACTTTTGAGGGTGGTTTTGGGTTTTGATTCTTGTTTTTCTTGTTTTTCCGAGTGATTTGTAGTCCAATTGTTGGATGGGGCATGAATCAAAGCCTTGGTAGTTGGGATAGGGTTTTGTTGGCTAGGGTTAGACGAAGAGGGAGTAGGGATTGAAGCCTTACCTTTGCCTATTTCCACCTCTCGTCGCCTTTGCCGTCGCCACCTTGCCACCATCACCGTCCCTAGCTTTTTCCGGCCGTAAATCGGTTTTAGATTCCAACATCCATCGACATCATGCCCTTGAAGCTTGCAATTAGTACAATATTTTGGCTTGAAGTCATATCTAATTTTTTGTAATTCGGTTGTGATTCCATCTCCTTCACCCACTTGAATTACAACATGTGGGGGGTGGCTTTTTAGCAAATCAAATTCCACTTTGACTCTAGCACAACTTGGCCTTGTTTTATTCAAAGTGGCCGCATCAATGGCTATTGGGGAACCCACTGCCGCCGCCAAAGAGAAAAGGGTAGACTCTCCATAGTAATGTGGGGATAATCCGGGGAATGAAATCCATCCATACGCAAATCTACTCTCCTCCGCCGGATTAAAAGATACATCCCATTTGAAGGTTCTCATCAAATAGGGTCTAGTCTTCTCCTTAATCTCAAAAGTTTGTCTTGACATCAAAGTGTCAAAATCTTCACCAATTGTACATCTAATCAAGACATGCCTATCACAAAGCAAGCCAATACGGACCTCCGCCTTCAATCCACATTGCTTTGGGATGGCATTCCTTAAGAAAGCTATGTCGGGCCATCCATGGCTAAACTTTCCAACAATTGCTAGTGTTAAGTCTTGGTGATGAATCATCACCTCCACTTCCTTCTTCTCAAACCTAACAGTGGGTTCACCATGTAGGTAAACAATAGGCTTGATTGGAATTGAGGTAGCCATGGGAGAAGAACTGCCGCCATAGCTAAGGTTTCCGCCATTGTTGGCGATTTCGGTGTTAGTCGATTCGGGATGGTGGGGGATGATTTGAATAGATTGGAGTAGTCTAGGGGTTGGGGGGGGGAGTGGGAGGGTGATGGCCGACCTCGGAGGAGGCCGGCGAAAGTGGCCGGAATGGCCATGGAAATCCGAGAAGCTTTGGGTAGTGGATGGCCGAAAATCGCCTCCTAGAGAGCGGTTTTTTTTCGACCGTGGTTTCGGGGTTTAGGGGGTTTAGGGTTTAGGGTTTAGGGTTTAGGGTTTAGGGTTTAGGGTTTAGGGTTTGGGGTTTAGGGGGTTTAGGGGGTTCGGGGTTCGGGGTTCGGGGTTTGGTTCGGGGTTCGGGGTTCGGGGTTCGTGGTTCGGGGTTCGGTGGTTCGGGGTTCGGGGTTCGGGGTTCTGTGGTTCGTGGTTCGTGGTTCGAGGGGTTCGTGGTTCGGGGTTCGGGGGGGGTGGGGTTCGGTTCGGGGTCGGGTTCGGGTTCGGGGTTCGGGGTTCGGGGTTCGGGGTTGGGGTTAGGGTTTAGGGTTTAGGGTTTAGGGGTTAGGGTTCGGGTTTAGGGTTTAGGTTTAGGGTTTAGGGTTTAGGGTTTTAGGGTTTAGGGTTTAGGGTTTAGGGTTTAGGGTTTAGGGTTTAGGGTTTAGGGTTTAGGGTTTAGGGTTTGGGGTTTAGGGTTCGGGGGTTCGGGGTTAGGGGTTAGGGGTTAGGGGTTTAGGGGGTTTAGGGTTTTTTAGGGTTTAGGGTTTAGGGTTTTTTTTTTTTTTTTTTTTGAAGCCACGGCCTCTCGGCTTGTGGAGTTTTATTAATAACATAAAAAGAAAACACATGGGGCCCCATAGGGGAAGTACAAGCAGGGGGGAGAACTTCCTATACCCCCACCTGGCTACTCCTATTGAGGCAAGCCTCCTAGCCGAATGTAAAAAGAAAGAACTAGCTAAAACTAGATATTCTATGATCATCATAGAGTTTATAATACACTCTATGATGATATGACAAATGATGATACTAACATAAAGAAAAACTAATATAAGAACAAAGCTATCTTCTACCTACGGCCTTATAAAGTCTTCAATACGGTGTACCTTTTCTTGCGCATCTTCCAAGTATGTATGAAATTGAATCATCCTTTACGTGCATATGTCATTCGGTCGCTTGCACTGTTCCTTGCTCTTCTACTTCTTCTTGGGCCGGGTGTGAATGCGTGCTATCTTCTCGTTGATTCATTCATGTCATCGCATTCGACTTTCCATAGGTGCCTTTCCTTTGTCAAGCCCTCTAGAGATTTTGTCTTCATTGTCCATGACTTCCACCTCTTCATCATCACCCCATTTCCTCTCTTCACTACTAGCGGTGGGTAAATCTAAGCACGCTTGATTTAGCACTACTAATTTGCTAGAGGCGAAATCCGATGTGGTAGGAAAGATGGCATACTTGGCATTGGATTAGGTTGTGAATTATTAATTGAGTTTGGGCTTGAAATTGGGTTTGTGTATTTTATTGTTGTGGGCCCCGCGGGAGTGTGTGGATTTGGGCTCGGGTGGGGGGGCCGTGTGGGTGTGGGGCCGGGTTCCGGGTTGGGTTGGGCCAAGAGGGCGCTTTGGGTTGGGTGCCGGGTTAGGGCTATTTCGGGTAGGGTTCGGTTAGGGGTTTCTCGGTTAGGGTTTCGGGTAGTGTAGGGTTAGGGTTTGACGGCGGCGGCAAATCGAATTTGCGCCGGATTCCGGGGGGTTTTTTGGTGGCGGGGCATTTCCGGGATGCGTGATTTCCGGAGTAGGATTTTGTGGGGTCGGGTTCAGGGTCGGGTCTGACCCGGAATTGGGTAGCGTTGGGCAATTGTGCCCTAACCCCGATTTAGGGTTAGGGTTAGGGCCGGCGGAGTTAGGGTTTATTGGTGGTTCCGGTAGGATAGGTGGGTTTCCGGGGTGTTTTCGACGGGGTTTCGGTGGTTTGGGTCGCCGGAGGCGCGGTTTTGGTTCGGGTTGGGTGGGTTAGGGCTAGGGTTTCCCAACCCCGGTATTGGATTAGGGTTTATTGGGGCGGTATTAGGGTTTGGGCCCGATTCCGGGAGAATGGGCCGGTTTCCGGTAGGGTTTCGGTAGGTGTCTCGACGGAAATTGGTGATTTGATGGGGGTCGTGTTTCCGACGGGTGATGATGCCGGAATCATCTTTGTTTCGATCGGCGAGAATGCCAATTTCGGTGAGGATTTGGGTGAGAATAGGTGTTTTGAGGAAGAGGCTATATTTCCAACATCCGAAACCACTTGAGGGGTTGTTTCAGTCGCCGGAGTAGTATTTTCCATCAAATCCAAAGGTTGTTTTTGGTGGTTTTGTTTTTTTCTTTTGTGAGTTACGGTAGTCCATTACTGGGGGGGGTTTGGGGCCGTAGGTAGTGGTTTTGGGTTAGGGTTTTGACGGCTAGGGTTTGTAGGGGGTAGAGTAGGGTTAGGAGCCTTACCTTTTGCCGCCGCCACCACTGAATCTTCACCGTGATTCCTCTTTTCCGGTTGCAATTCCGGGTGTTCCTTCCAACATCCTTGAAGATCATGTCCTTGCAACATACAAGTAGTGCAATATTTGGGTAGGAAATCATAACGAATCTTGTATGACATTGTTTCCATCTCCTCCCCATTCATGATTTGTATGTTATACCTTTGTGGGTGTTCTTGTAGCAAATCGGCTTCCACCTTGACCCTAGCACAACTAGGTCTTGTTTTGTTCAAAGTAGCCGCATCAATTGCAATTGGCCTCCCCACCGCCGAAGCTATGGAGAATAAAATCGATGGGACATAGAAATTGGGAGGTAAATTGGGGAAAGAAAGCCAAATTACCGCCATGCTTGTCTCTTCTTCCGGAGTAAACCCTATATCCCATTTGAAAGTTCTCATCAAGAAGGATTTGGAGTTCTCCTTTATCCAAAAATTAGGTCTTGACATAAACGTGATATAGTCTTCTTCGATTGAACATCGAATCAACACATGCCTATTGTGCAAAAGCCCAATATTCACTTCCGCTTTCAATGAACATTGCTTTGGAATAGCCGTCCTCAAGAAAGCAATAGAGGGCATTCCATGACTAAACTTACCAACTACGGCATACTTCAAATCTTGTTGTTCCACCATAGATGCAACTTCTTGATTAGTAAACCGAATTGTTGGCTCTCCATGAAGGTAGGAGATTGGTTTTTGTGGAATTGAGGGAGAAGGGTTTCGGCCAAGAGAGTTCTCGGCCAAACCATTACCGCCGCAAGCATTGTGGGTGTTGGTGACAATTTGGGAGTATGTTACGGGTTGGGGAATGGTCGCCGGGGGTTGGGTGACCTCGGGAGGAGGCCACCCTGTATCAATCACGGCCAGATTGGCCGGAATTTGGACCGAAGGTGTGGGTAGATGACACGCCGAAAATCGCCTCTCCTAGAGAGCGTTTTTTCGGACCGTGTTTCGGTGAAAAGTGGGGTTCAGGGTTTAGGGTTTAGGGTTTAGGGTTTAGGGTTTAGGGTTTTAGGGTTTAGGGTTTTAGGGTTTAGGGTTTTTTTTTTGAAGCCACAGCCTCGCGGCTTGTGGAATTTTATTAATAATAAAATAAAAGACAAGGGGCCCCAAAGGGGAAGTACAAGCAGGGGGGAGATTTCCTATTACCCCACGAGACTATCCTAAAAGGCCTAAAAGAAATAAAAGAAATCTAACCTGAATGTAGAAAAAAGGAACTTGAGATAATCAAGTATTCTATGATCATCATAGAGTTTATAATACACTCTATGATGATATTACAAATGATGATACTAACATAAAGATAGGATAATATAAGTACAAAGCTAATGTCTACCTCTGAGCTTATAAAATCCTCAATATGATGTACCTTTTCCTGTTGCTCTTCCAAATATTCTTGAAATTGGATCATTTCTTTGCTTTGGAACGTGTGGTGATCGCTGTGGTAGCTGTAGCCATTGTCCTCTTCTTTGCTTGCTTTTTGTTGGACTTTGCTTCAAATCTTCTTTGTTCTTGTCTGCACCTTTCCATGTATTCCGCATGTGGCAAGTTCATGAGTGCTACAAACTCATCATCTGTCATATCCGGATGATATGCATTTTTGAAGGCATAGAATTGTTTGTAGGTCATGTTGTTTTTCGTAGATGGGGGCCCCCTCGTCCGATTCCGCCAAGCGCTCATACTCATCAAGCCCATCAAATCCGCCACTAGCTTTTGCTTCCGCAATTTGACTAGAGATAGATTCAATTGACTCATCTTCTCCAAATCCCATTGCCGCAACCGATGCCTCAATCTCCTCATTTTCTTTCTCATTGTCACACCATCTCCTTCTCCGACTACTACTAGTCGAACTTGAGGATCCTTTCGCGGGGAATGAGAATGCTTTTTTCACCCATTCCTCGGCGACAGGAGCCTTAGTTTTAGGTGTGAATTCACTAGAAGAAGAGATAGGTCTTTTACCGATTTTGTCGCAGTGTACACGGTTCCATCCAAAGCGACCCACAAAGTCGGGATTGGCTACGGTAATAGCCATGCAATTGGAGCCCTCGGTGGATGATTCAACAACGACTTGCCTTCTACCCGCATTTGTACCGGTGATTTCAAATGTCTCATACTCTTGAGTCCGCACAATAATATTCGCCTTGGGGTGCTTATTGGGCTCGGGTTTGGGTTCGTGGGTGGGCTCGGTTTTTGGATTGAAATTGGGCTTGGGTTATTAGGGTTTGGGTTCGGTTGGGGAGGGTTGCGGGTAGTTGCGGGTGGGGTCGGGTTAGGCGGGTCCCGGGGTAGTATATGTGGGCCGGGTCGAGAATATATTGGTAGGGTCGGGTTGGGTTGTGGGCGGGTTGGCCGATAGTGGGTCGGGCCGAAACCTGTTTGGGCTTGAGTTTGGTTTTTGTGTGGGGGTGGTTGCGGGTCGGGTTGTGGGTGATGGTTCGAATTTTGTGGATTTTTTTTTCTCGGTGGGGTGGCGTCCGAGGAGGTTTAGGAAGGTAGGTGGTTTAGTGGTTTTGGGGATTGGGGGTTTCGGGTAGAGTGGTATTAGGGTTAGGGTTAGGGTTAGGGGTTTGGGCCATTCCGTTAGGGTTTGGCCCACAGCCCACCACAAACTGCTAGGGTTTCGGGTGGGTGGGCTCCCGGGATGGGGAAGGGTCTTTGGTAGGGTTCCGGTGGGGGGTCGCGGCGCCGCCTAGGGTTCCGGTGGGGTTTCGGCGCCGCCAAGGATTCCGGTAGGGTTTCGGCGTCGGAAATCTCAAAAAATGTATTTTTTTGTAGGATTGTATTTTCCGTCGCACGGACGGTGTTTCCGACGCCCGGTGACGTCGTGTTTCTTGTTCCGGTCGCCGGAATAGGGGTTTCTAGCGAATTGGATGGGTTTTTTGTGTTTTGGGGTGGGTTTGGGTTGCCTTTTCCAGTGGTTTTCCGTCTGTGGTTGACGGTTTGCCATTCGGAATTGGTAGGGTGAGAGGTAGAAGAGAGGGGGGATGAGTAGGGTGGTGAGACTTACTTTTTTCTCCTCCTGCCCGCCGTCGTCAAACCTCTTGCCACCGCCGGATTCTCCTTGTTTGGTCTCAATTCCGGATTGAGTTTCCAACATCCAATTGAATCATGTCCTTGTAGCTTGCAGTTGGTACAATATTTGGGCAAGAAATCATATCTAATCCTTTGTTGTGTAGATGTAATTTCCGCCCCTTCACCCACTTGAATTAATACACTCTTGGGATGAACTTTAAGCAAATCAACTTCTACCTTGACTCTAGCACTACTAGGTCTTGTTTTATTCCTTGTAGCCGAGTCTATAGAGATGGGTATGCCCACTGACGCCGCCATGGAAAAAGAGAGGATTCGCCATGAAAATGTGGAGGCAATCCAGGGAATGAAATCCATCCATAAGCAAATCTTGTCTCCTCATCCGGATTGAAGGTAACATCCCACTTGAAAGTTCTCATCAAGTAGGGCTTGTTCTTCTCCTTTATTTCAAAGGTTTGTCTTGACATCAAAGTATCATAATCCTCCGCAATTGTGCATCGAATCAAGACATGTCTATCACAAAGCAATCCAATATTCACCTCCGCCTTCAAACCACATTGCTTTGGAATCGCGGTTCTCAATAGCCCAATTTCTGGCCAACCATGGCTAAACTTGCCAATAACCGCAAGATTTAGATTTTGTTGATGAATCATCACCTCCACTTCTTTCTTCTCAAACCTAACAGTGGGCTCACCATGTAGGTAAACAATAGGCTTGATTGGAAACGAAGAGGACATGGGAGAAGCATTGCCGCAAGGGCTAGAAGTTCCGCCATTAATGGCAGTTTCGGGAGATGACAAAAACGGGATGGTGGGAGATGATTTGAGGACGTTGGAGTAGTTGAGAGGGTGCGCAGGGATGGGAGGGTGGTGGCCGACCTCAGGAGGAGGCCGGCCAGTGGCCGGAATGGCCATAGAAAGCCGAGAAGGCGATGGGTAGTGGATGGCCGAAAATCGCCTCTCCTAGAGAGCGTTTTTTCGGGGGGGTTTAGGGTTTAGGGTTTAGGGTTTAGGGTTTAGGGTTTAGGGTTTAGGGTTTAGGGTTTAGGGTTTAGGGTTTAGGGTTTAGGGTTTAGGGTTTAGGGTTTAGGGTTTTTTTTTTTTTTTTTTTTGAAGCCACAGCCTCGCGGCTTGTGGAATTTTATTAATAATAAAATAAAAGACAAGGGGCCCCAAAGGGGAAGTACAAGCAGGGGGGAGATTTCCTATTACCCCACGAGACTATCCTAAGAGGCCTAAAAGAAATAAAAGAAATCTAACCTGAATGTAGAAAAAAGGAACTTGAGATAATCAAGTATTCTATGATCATCATAGAGTTTATAATACACTCTATGATGATATTACAAATGATGATACTAACATACAGATAGGATACTATAAGTACAAAGCTAATGTCTACCTCTCGAGCTTATAAAATCCTCAATATGATGTACCTTTTCTGTTGCTCTTCCAAATATTCTTGAAATTGGATCATTTCTTTGCTTTGGAACGTGTGGTGATCGTTGTGGTAGCCGTAGCCATTGTCCTCTTCTTTGCTTGCTTTTTGTTGGACTTTGCTTCAAATCTTCTTTGTTCTTGTCTGCACCTTTCCATGTATTCCGCATGTGGCAAGTTCATGAGTGCTACAAACTCATCATCTGTCATGTCCGGATGATATGCATTTTTGAAGGCATAGAATTGTTTGTAGGTCATGTTGTTTTCGTAGATGGGGGCCCCTCGTCCGATTCCGCCAAGCGCTCATACTCATCAAGCCCATCAAATCCGCCACTAGCAGCTGCTTCCGCAATTTGACTAGAGATAGATTCAATTGACTCATCTTCTCCAAATCCCATTGCCGCAACCGATGCCTCAATCTCCTCATTTTCTTTCTCATTGTCACACCATCTCCTTCTCCGACTACTACTAGTCGAACTTGAGGATCCTTTCGCGGGGAATGAGAATGCTTTTTTCACCCATTCCTCAGCGACAGGAGCCTTAGTTTTAGGTGTGAATTCACTAGAAGAAGAGATAGGTCTTTTACCTGATTTTGTCGCAGTGTACACAGTTCCATCCAAAGCAGCCACAAAGTCAGGATTGGCTACGGTAATAGCCATGCAATTAGAGCCCTCGGTGGATGATTCAACAACGACTTGCCTTCCCCATTTGTACGCAGATTTCAAATGTCTCATACTCTTGAGTCCGCACAATAATATTCGCCTTGGGGTGCTTATTGGGCTCGGGTTTGGGTTCGTGGGTGGGCTCGGTTCTTGGGCTGAAATTGGGCTTGGGTTATTAGGGTTTGGGTTCGGCTGGGGAGGGTTGCGGGTAGTTGCGGGTGGGGTCAGGTTAGGCGGGTCCTGGGGTAGTATATGTGGGCACGGGTCGAATATATTGGTAGGGTCGGGTTGGGTTGTGGGCCGGGTTGGCCGATAGTGGGTCGGGCCGAAAGCTTGTTTGGGCTTGGGTTTGGTTTTGTGGGGGGGTGGTTGCGGGTCGGGTTGTGGGTGATGGGTCCGAATTTTGTGGATTTTTTTTCGGTGGGGTGGTGTCGAGGAGGTTTCCTAGGGAAGGGGTTTCGGTAGGTGGTTTAGGGTTTTGGGGATTGGGGGTTTCGGGTAGAGTGGTATTAGGGTTAGGGTTAGGGTTAGGGGT